>HG992001.1:15005000-20005000 GCA_905220435.1 Amphipyra tragopoginis
GTACAAAATATAGGTTTGATAATTAGGTTTCAATTTGAACGGCCACTGTAAATCATAGATAAATGTTTGACTAAGTGAAATGAAAATAATTAACAAATTAGTAATATACCCGATTTAGGATCGCAAACTTTGCAGAATTATTATTTATACACTTCACAGAGACCACTTAAAAAAAAACCTATTTAATTAAAATATTTTTATTCTTTTACCAGGTGGAAAGCTGCTCAACAGCTCGAAGTACGTAATATCAGAAGAAATACTGAACGAGTATGCATTACGAATGAACCTGACTATAAATCGGTTGAAGAAGGGAGATTTCGGCGAATACACATGCTCGGCGGCCAACGGCTACGGCAAAGCCGAGGGCATCATCACTTTGAAAGGTAAATTTATAAATTCATGAATAGTTAATACCTATACGTAATAGGTTTTGGAGACAAAATTTGGGTTAATCATTTTAATGTATTATTGGTGAGTAAAAATAAATAAAAAATAGCGTGTAAGACTTTATTACAAGATAATTTTACAGCTGATAATTTAGTTTTACAAATTAGAACTAATACTGATACTCTGAATGCGAGCTCAGCCTATCCATCTGCATTATTCAATATTAACTCCTCTCGTGATTCATTAACTATATTTTATCTAAATACATTATAAAACACATAAAATAAAAACTATTACATTAACCTAATCAAATTCTTCTCCTCCTCAACAGAAACGCCTCAAAGGACCACAACTACAACCACAACTACGACTACAACAACAACAACAACGCCGCGTCCAACAACGACAACACTCGCAACAACGCGGCCTCCAAAGCGGCACCTCAAGAAACAACAAGACCGCGGCAACCAGAACGCACTCGACGCCGACATGCGACAAGCGGAGCTCAACAACGCATTCAATTTTTACAACAACGCATTTACACCACCCAACAACACCGTCAACGAATACGCCCAAAGAACGGAACGACAGAAACTACGCCCCACTGGCTCTCCAAGACAATACATTGTATACAATAATGCCTACATAATTGGCAATAACGCCTCATTTCTTTCCATGTTCATATTGCTACTAAAATTTGTTGTATAGAAAGAAATTAGATTTCTGAATTATTTTAAAAGAGATAGCATTAACATGTAGTGATAAAAACATGGCTGTTGAATTTTATATGTGTAAGTACGTATTTTGAGGTTGTTGTAAACGTTTTAGTGGATCTCGATGTTAATATTGTTATGTAAAAACATTATCGGCAGTTAATAAATAAAAATAATGAGTTTCAGCCTTATATGTAAATTGAGACAATAAATACGAACTTCTTAAGGGTAAGGCTCGACTGTATTTAAGGCCTGTTTATTCACAATTTGATTAAGGGCTGATTTTTCAATCGTTAGATAACTTTTATCTGGGGAATAAGTTTGACGTTTTGACAGCTTCTCTATAGAAAATATGTCCAACCGTCATTTTATTCCTTGGATAAAATTTATCTGACGATTGAAAAATCGGCCCTAATGCAAGTAATTCGATCGTATAAATTAGAAATAATACGCTATGCATGTTTTCTAATCACTTGCACTAATCAAATAGCGAACGGGCAGCGTTTTCTGAAATTGCTGTTGATAATAAAAATTACGTAATGAAACATATTTTTTTTGGAAAATATCATTATTATCATATCAAACGGCTATTTATTAAAAATGAAAGATGAATTTGAAAGACTTGAAGGATCGAACATGTCTAAAAGAATTTTAGAAGCTCCGTTTAGCTAACATTTTTATTATTCTCGTATTATTATTCTATACAATTCTAATTATACAATAATAATGGCATAATGAATAAGGTAACTTGTATTTATGAAAGAAAAATATGATAATAATAAAGCCAGTGAGTATATAATTTGTATATGACAATACGATTGTAAAGACAATAGTAAGTAGAGTTAAGTTAGAGACCAGTATATTATTAATAATCGATTTTACGTAATTTGCATCATATAGACGTAATTTTATCCTTTTAAATTTATTTTTTTAAAGGTAATTCCGTATGCAGTTAAGAACAACGAAAATCAATGACCAACATTCCAATTAGTTTTCTAAAACTAAAATATTTCTGTAATGCTCCTGTTCTGTAACATGATTTAAATTTTGCTACTTTAAATTTATTTTTATAATAAACTAGTAAAATAAGACGCTTTAAAAATTTATATTTTGAAATGTTTGTAGAAGTTTGAAGATGTATTTCTTTTCTAATGCTGACCTATGTAGAATATGTGTCGACAAATATGCCTTTTATTTAGTAGCATATTCAGTTTTTAATTCTAAATAACGGTCTAAGAATAAATGAATTAGTTATTTTATAAACAAAAAAGTGTTAGACGATAAAATTTGATATTCGTAATAATAATAATAAATTTATGTCTTCCGGATAGTATATTAAAGTAATGTATTCGGCTCATTCGTGTTTATGAGTTAAAATAAAATATTAGACGAAGTTCCTTTTGGACTTCAGAATAATGTAGTCTTATGTAAGTGACGAGAAAGAATTTATTGTAGGAATAGTGTTACGATGAATATAAAAATGAATTTTGATAAGAATCGATTCTACTGTAAAAAATAATGAACGTGTATTTAGTAATAATTATAGAATTGAATATCTAAAATTGTATCAGAACATATTCAGTTCGTTTCGGTCTTATACGGAAATCTTACATTACCTAATAATATATTTGATTAAATTTTGCCTATCTAATATTGGAAATCGAGTCAGTTTTTTATAAATAACACTGAAAAGGTTTTGTTTTATAATAATTATCAAAAATATATGTTTTATACTTTTTAAGTATTTATAATGTTGTATTTTTAATGTTTGTAGTTAACGAAACAAAATAATAATCTCAATAAATGCTTCAAACTAATAATTCAATAAATAAATATTGTTGATAAGTTTCGAAAATGCAATTTCAGTTTATGTTTTGTAATATTATTTTATTACATGTATTTTAATCTATAATGTCTAATAAATGAAACTTGATTTTCAAATAATAAATAATTAATGACAATAAATACGACAATCATTGTAAATAATGGAATTCATGTTAAACCAATTTATTAGTACGAAATGCGACTATTTATCAATGTTAACTTTAAGATGTTGATATCATTTTATGACATTTTAAAATAAAAAATATAATCAAAGTAATCATACTGACTAATATTACTTATTTCTTTACCTTCGATAGCTTTCGTAAGGATTGGAGAAATGTAGAAGCCTATGCGTAACTATAGGGTGTAAACGGATTCGTGTAATTCCTTCAAACCCCGCGATCAACTTACTGGTGACACTGATTGACCCGGGAAGGGTATTTTACAGAAACAACAAAAAATAAATACTTAGTGAAAAGATTTTTTTTTCTGTTTCGGAGTCATTTTAGCGTCCCGAGTTAACTGACTGCGAGGAGCAATATCGCCATTCATTTATGAGTGGCATCGAAAAGAGAAAACACAAAAAAAAATTTGTTTGCTTATTTTTATCCCTATGAGGCGGCTCAGAGACGATCACTACCGCATGAAAAAAAACTTTTTTTATTCTAGCGCTTGTCCAAGATTATTCTAGATACCAGTACATGAACATGTCGTTTTAAAGAATTACACGAATTCGTCTACACCCTGCAAAGAGTTGGTTTTTTGAACTTTATCATAGGTACTTGCTGATGCTTCAACAATTTTAAGAGATCTCGATGGTAAGTGGATCTGAGATTACGAGAAACTCAAATGTAAAGCAATCTGATTTCCTGATTCATCTGAATTTGATCTGCAAGGCGATGTTACCATCCACTAATGCATGTTGAGCTATGCTCAAGAAGTTATTTGACACTTATTAACATTCTTTATACTGTCAAAGCAGTGATAGTCAGGCAGTTAATCGCTTACATTCCATGCGAGTTTCTTAAATCGAGGCCTGCACCACAGAGTTTTCAAATTCATGTTCGAATCAGAATTTGATTATTTTTATTTGATTTTATTTTTTTATTTTATTTCTCTAGAAAACTTACAGCTACAACAAAATTATCACACACAGTATTATGAGATGGCCAATTACAAGTTTTCACAGTTAAGACTTCAATATCACTTGCGTTAACTGTGAGGAAAACATCGTAAGAAAAACGGCACATCTGAGAGGGCGCCAAAACGTTCTCGATGTGTGTAGTCCGCTTACCAGGTCACTGTGGTAGACTAGGCTTAAAACCTTCTGATGCTGAGAAGAGGCGTTTGCCCAGCAGTGGGACAATAGTGGGCAGACTGATAATGCCTATACTATCCAGTCAAGCAGAATTAAGGCTATGTCTGACCTTACAAGAACGAATGGATACCACTAAAGGTTTGTAGGTGGCAGTTGTAATACTCCTGCAGTGAAAGAAGTATGGCCTATTCTCGTGCATATACCTACCAATGTTGCTAAGTACCTAAGGGTAGGGAATATACTGCCACTAGTCTCGTGGGACATCATTTACTGTAAGGGACGTTTATAGTCAATCCATCAATATGTCTGACGCAAGATAGTGCCTACTTTTCCAAATCTTTTTGCGGTTACCCATATTATCTGTTTAACTACATAAAATATCATATTACCTAATGTTGTACTAAAGTATGAGCGCTTCTAGTTGTGGATTAAACGTAATAATCCACACAGTAGATTCATTTTAAAGTGCAACATTTGTGTTGCTGTCAGACATCATAATAGAAGATGAAGTATGTCTGCTTACCCACAAGGGAACACTAGCACGAAGATACTCATGTTCAAACATTGTGTATTCTATAAATAAATTATTCTTCTTTCAAACACTTTAGAATCCTGGATAAATCGCGGGACGTCTCGTGTTATACATAATGGAGTTGCCACAATCCTACAGAATGTGAAGTAGATCATTGTAAATAACACAATGGTACCTTCTCAGAAGTGATTTGTTTATTTATTCTCTTTTTTATGTTATTAAGTTATTCTACTAGCATCCTTCTATCTGCTAATACTCGTAACAGCAAACTGATGACCTATTCGTTTGGCAAGCGTGGCAATTATGGCAATTTATCCATTAACCGTTTACTATAGCGATCATTAAGACCTATGTTTGATAAAAAATGTTTCTTCTTTCTAAAAAGACGACACTACTTGAAATCCAATTCGTGGAATATTCATTATATTTGGAACACGCTACATGTCGTACGTTATCATAACTTAACTCAAAACTGGAGTGGATTTGAGGTAAGACAAGATCTTCAATGGCAACAAACGGAAAAATAAAACCACACACTTTTCAACATAAGGCGAGTTCTCTGCAAAACGTTACCGTAAGAAGAATCTCAAATACTTTTAAAAAACAAATCGTAGATTATTTAGGTATTTTACGGTTTTTGATGATGTTGTTTACGTTTTTTCGATAGCAGTCTCTTTACGGCTACAATCTATGAAACGAAAACGTAATTTATGATACAATTGATGTCAGAACTCATCTTTGGCCGAATAGAGAAAAAATATAATTGTGAAAATAAAGTTGTTTAATTGCCCTAATATATTTTTTGTACTCCGCTACTAGAAGTAGTCGTCCTTTCTTATGTATATCAGTAACTGTATCTAGTAGAAAAACACATAAGAGAAGTATAAGTATAATACAGTCAGATATAGCCGACTTAAACATCTCTTAAACAAAAAAATGTAGTAAAACCAGGAATTCCAAAGTATTATGTTTCTCAAAACTGCCGGGTCAGATTTTGATGCCCCTTCGCATGTAAATGTAGTTGAGGTATCCCTCCATAAATACCACAACAGTGTCGTTATTGGTTCATAGACCACTTTTGCCCAGTCATCTTTCTACATGTTAAGTTCTTATCAATCAACTCGGTCTATTGCTGTCCATTGATGGTGCTCTGTATATAAGGTCTAAATCTATATTACATAATATTTACCAAGATACATATTTAAACTATACGAGTAGGCATGACTTGGATGCGTCGCTTGACAGGCATTCATCAAACTGATGGACACTCGATTAACTATGTATCTATCGCTGCACAGCCCACAAGGCGATATGGGACAGTTTTACTTTTATAGGTATACTTATTGAACGGCCATTTATTTCATACAAGTACACAAAACACGTTCGGAATTCTGTCTAACACATCGGATGTCTAAGTCAAAGTCAAATAGTTTTTATTTCAAGTAGACCAGTACCCCAAGTGTGAGTTTTTTTCGTTAACTACTGTAGTTGCGTCACTCTAAAAATGTATGAAAATTTAGGCTGCGGCTCTAGGCGCCCCGTTCAATACTAATATTTGCGCGTAAATTGACGGGGCGCCTAGAGCCGCAGCCTAAATTTTCATACATTTTTGGCGTGACGCAACTACAGCAGTTAACGAAAAAAACTCACACTTGGGGTACAGATCCCTGGCGCTTTCAAAGGGTCAACACTAGGTGCTCGGTTCCAAGTACTAGGTCCTTTGGAGAAGAACCGGCAAGAAACTCCATAGACACTCTTTTTAAAAAACAGTTTACTTCTGATCTTCGATTATTTTGGGTAGGGGTTCATCTTTTGTAGTTCCGCCAAAATAATAAAACGATATTAAATAACTTGATGAAAGATTAAACTAATAATATATTACCCTTAAATTTAAAACTGTAAGAAGAATCCTATTACAGACGTCTATGAGATTCTTTGAATTGTACTAGTTAATAAAACGGAGTGAAAATAGCTGGCCTCGCTAGGAACTGGGTGTGAAGACTTAGCCGTTTTCTTAGAATAGAATTTATTCAACAAGTACCGAACACGTTTCTTTAATATTTATTGCTTTAATTTGACTTTGCTAGTTTTATTAGAAATGTTTTTGGATGCTTCTGTTCGGGTTCACTTCACCTTTAGGTTCGAATAGTGCTATACTAATAACGACTTTTTGGTATCTTTTATGTTATAATTAGACAAGTATATAAATAATCATTCATGTACGTCTTATTATAATCTGAAAATAGATATAATTACGACAGAAATGGGCAGAAATTACCTCGTGCGATAAGATCGGCCATTGTACATCTCTATTTTTGTAGTAATGTTTCTTGTTTGTTTTGTGTACAATAAAGAGTATTGTATTGATGAAATTGCATGAACTCATAGTAGTTAACTCAACCAGTACCAGTGTTAATTTTAAGTAAGTAGAGATAGAGTTAAAACGTTGTATGTAGAACATTAGTTGACGATTTTAACTTTCACAATTAAAATTAAAACACACGAACACATGTTTAATACCTATATCCGTGGCTGTTGTGCGAAAAAGAAGATAATTTGGTATGAGAAGAAACACCCAAGAAATCGTTTCTGTTATCACCCCGTTAAGCGCATTTCCGTCCTATTCGCAGATAAATCGATACACTTAATCATTTCAACGTAGCAAGCAATTGTGGCGCTTAATTATAATACGCCGCCGTTATCACAATAAACAAGGGCTAGAGAGGACTCAACTTATAACTCAATTATAATTCCATTGTGACTCAACCAGTTATCGCGGGAGGCGGTACATCCGACCACGTCACGTCTGTAACAAGTTCACCAGATTTATTTGAAAGTAATTTTCAGTGAGCAGCTGGCGGTGCGGTATGAGAGATTCAGCTGATCAATATTCTGGAAGTCGCCTCGAAGAACTGAGAAATATGTCAGTCTCTCAATCCGAATGCAAGTTATTTGTAAGCGGACTGTATTATGGAACGTACGGGCGGATGATAAATTTGAAATCGATATGCGTACAAAATCTGAAGCGGTTGGGTTAAAATGAATTTAGAATTAGATTGGATATTTTTATTGCGAGGGTTATTATTATATCTACTGAATATAAACTTAAGCTTACGAGTATGTTTGTTAACCATAATGTGAATGTTTTTCGATACTTAAGTATCTAAAAGTCGTTGATTTTCCTTGTTTTTTGTCTGGTGTTTGTATCTAAATCATATCGATTTGCGAAGTTAAGCTGCGCTTGAGACGGTTAGTCCGAGGATGGGTGACCATTCGTTACACATCGAGATCCACCTGTACCTTAGAGAGCACGTTAAATTGTCGATCCCGCGATGTCATATGAATACCTATGACAGTCGCTACGGGTAGTCAGAAGCCCAACAGTCTGACAACCGATACTGTAGAAATACTGGTATTAAACTGGTATCTCTGGTTAGATTGGAAGCTGTACCCAACATAGATGGAAAAAGATTAGGCAGAACTAATATCTCAGGGATTCTCTAATGTTAGTGACATTGAAAAAATAAATAATAAATAAATATTAGCCTGTAACTGTCCCACTGCTGGGCAAAGGCCTCTTCTGATACAGAGAAGGAACGAGCATTGATCACCACGCTTGCTCACTGCGGGTTGGCGATTTCAGACTATTAAAGTCCAGGTTTCCTTACGATGTTTTCCGTCACCTGTCAGTGGCGTCTTAGATTAACTAAGAAAGTACATATGAAATTGAAAAAGTCACATTGGTACATGCCTGGGTTTGAACCCACAACCCGGTGCTTAACAAGCGGGTCTGTAACCTCCGGGCCACCACGACACAGTGATATTGAAATGAAATGAAATTTATTTCTGTAAATAAATCTGTTACAGACACTATTACAAGTCAATGTAATGTTTTATTAAGACTAGATGGCACCGGCATTTCCTATCTGACTAGCTCTGAGAAGAAAAGCCGAAAAAAACTCAATGGGTCAAGGTCTCTTTTAAAGTCCAGACATTGTAGTGTAAAACTATGTGAGTGTAACAATGTAGGGCAACGTCTGGAATGGCCTTTTGAGGAAAGAGCCATAGTAGCTTGACAAGCATACAATGATCTGCTAAATAAAGCAAAACCTGAAGTCAAAACACTGAAGAAGAAGTAACAGAGTTACCGTTAACAGAATCACAACCACAAAATTCAAACAGGTTACTATTAATCGAAACCGAGCCTTCCACCTCAAACGTCACTTAACGAAGTTAAAACGTTATTATAACAAACCCGACCTCTTACATTTAGTACGAGCTAGCAACGTTTTAATACTATTAGTGGGACTAGGATTACGTGCAGGGCTGTTATCAAATTATCTCCTCGCTTCCGCCTTTGGCCCTTAAATATACAACCTTAATAGTTACCAAGACGCATGAGCATGCCACTATTACTCACATATGAAAATTTATAGCTGACTCTATTAATTAAAGGTCGTAACTAGAAGCCGAAGTTTCTTAAACAATTAAGTGTCCCTTTACAAATATCGTGTGTTAGTTTTGGTTTCCATCCAAACTTGTTCACTTGTGGTATGTTTTATTAGCTTTGCACGTAAATAGGTTGGAATAATAAATAGCCCCTCAATATATTGAACTTATCATTTACGGTCTAATTCACTTTGGATTTGTTGGTCTATTATGTTGTTATATCAAAATTTGTTTACATTGGGTCGTAATCGTACCGTGTATAACTGGTGAAGGGTTAGGCAGATGTACTTAGTAAGAATAGGTAAATAAGTACTCGTGGGATTGATTCATGAAAGTTCAATAGGCATTTCTGTTACTTTGTTTGAGCGTTGAGGTACTATCGATCAGTATCTAAAGAAAGTTCTATTTAAAATTTTAAAAAAGTAACTTCACATAACATCACGGCTGTATTCCCCAAAAGATTGGGAAGAGGTGTATAATTCACTCTTATTTCGCCGTCGTGTTTGAGTCCCATGTAATAAGGGGCGAGCCTATTACCATCAACTGGGTACAAATCACAAGGCCCACAAGATGGACCGATGATCTGGTGAAGGTCGCGGGAATCCACTGGATGAAGCACAGGACCGGTCGATGTGGCGATGCTTGGGGGAGGCCTATGTCCAGCAGTGGACGTTTTTTGGTTGAATGATGATGATGGGTACAAATCCAGACTCCGGGCTACTATTAAAAAATTCGACACGGAAAAACCCAACTGCACTTTTCTCAACCTGAAGATCAAACTCAGGACCTCATGCTTAGCAGTCGCGCTTGCGACCGCTAGATCAACGAGACAGTTCTTATTAAAAAACGGTTCCGTACCATTATCTATTCTATTTTTTTACTATTTTTTGTTATAGCGGCAACAGAAATACATCATTTGTGAAAATTTCAACTGTCTAACTACACTTGGGAGCACAGAAATCGAGCCACTCCTTTTTTCACGTGTCCTGATTATAGTTTTGGTTTCATGAATTATATAACTCAAAATACAAAAAAACTACCCTCATTGTAAAGGTTATCAAATAATCTTTTAGGCGATATATGTTTAGAATTGATCTGTTCCATAATACCAAAAACAATAACAATTATACCTACGTAAAAAATAGAAGTGGCTCGATTTATTTGCTCCCAAATATATTACAGTTTATGAGATACAGCCTGGTGACAGACGGACAGACGGACGGACAGACGGACGGACAGCGGAGTCTTAGTAATAGGGTCCCGTTTTACCCTTTGGGTACGGTATATACGGTTTATACGGCTATAAAGTAAGACCAATATTTTTGCAACTGCTAACTAATCTAAAAAATTGCGTCGTCGATGTTTTCATGATCATCATAGTTCTCTAATCCTCTAATAACCTATTCAAATCTCCCTATATTTGTGATGATGCAAAGTTTTGACTATAAATAATATGTTGTAATCCTCATCAGGAAGTGAAACACAACACAGGATCCAGTCAGTTTATCTTCCCGTACTAATCGGGCCCTCAACTTGGGGGCACAAGTCACTGTGATGTTTATAAGGGACGGGCTAATCCACGTGTCACCTTCAATTAAATCTGATGGTACATTTACGAAGCTTTAAGCCCACTATACACCTACCAATCTGCCGTTTACGATATTATTAGACGGAAGAATCTAATAAATATGAATAGATATAAAATAATTAATTTGTTGTTAGAAATGTAGAGGTCATGGTGGCCCGGAGCTTACAGACCCGCTTGTTAAGCACCGGGTTGCGGGTTCAAACCCAGGCATGTACCAATGTGCCTTTTTCAATGTTATGTGTACTTTCTTAGTTAATCTAAGACGCCACTGACATACGGTGAAGGAAAACATCGTGAGGAAACCTAGACTTTAATGGTCTGAAATCGCCAACCCGCAATGAGCAAGCGTGGCGATCAATGCTCGTTCCTTCTCTGTATGAGAAGAGGCCTTTGCCCAGCAGTGGGACAGTTACAGGCAAATTTTTTTTTTTTTTTAGAAATGTTAGTGTGTCCGTACTATTAATGGTTACCTACCGACATTGTGTGTTTTCAGATTACTTAGCAGAATAAAAAACCAGACAAGTGCGAGTCGAACTCGCGCACGTGGGGTCCCGTACCATTATCTATTCTGTTTTTTAGTATTTGTTGTTATAGCGGCAACAGAAACACGTCATCTGTGAAAATTTCAACTGTCTCACTATTACGGTTCATGAGAAACAGCCTGGTGACAGACGGACGGACGGACAGCGGAGTCTTAGGGCGAGGCCACAACACTGCGTTGCGGCGTCGCATCGTAAAAATCTACGACAGAACATTGTATTGCTGTGCGACGTCTTTTTTGCGATACGACGCCGCAACGCACATGTTGTGGCCTCGCCCTTAGTAATCGGGTCGCGTTTTACTCTTTGTGTACGGAACCCTAAAACGATACTTAGTATTGATTTTTGAATATTAGTGTGGAGCACGTGAGATCACACTGGTTAAGCGACAGCGACAAAATTGCTGTCACATCGCTTTTTGATTGTATTTTCACTCGATTTTTTCGATTTTGTAAGTATTTAGAAACAAAATTGGAACAGGTATGAAGGGAAGAAGCAGCGAAAAGGAACATATTAGTGTAACGCAAAGCCATTAACTAGTAAACAATGTTTCAGATGCAATTTGCAGGTAGTTTCTAAAACATAAAAGTTTCTAAAACATAAATGTTTCTAAAAACAATGTTTCGACGCTATTGCCATTAAAAACTGAATAGTGTTCATTGTTTCAGAAACATTCGTGAGAGGGGCTCGTGGCTGATTAACAACTACGGGGGTCATATAATTTGCAAGGTTAAGCAGCGCTAGCCGCGGTCAGTCCGTAGACGGGTGACCGTTGGTAACACATCGAGGCCCCTCCATGCCTCGGAGAGCACGTTTGTGGCGGTATCTATCTCGCCACATGCGAACTATCCTACATCGCGCAATCAAGATTTAACACGCAGATAGTATATATATGTCACCGTGCGATTGTGAACACCGTTAGCTCATAATCTATCTCGCGAGATTGTAAACTGTCGATAAATTGTGAACTGTACCATAATGATTATAATATAACGAATTAATTTTCGATAGTTTATAAACTATTTTTTTTTTCTGTTGGACTGCTGTAGATGGTCCTAGGGGACCGTTTCTACGTAACCGGGCAGTTATTGGCGAGACCTGAAGGGTGTCCAGCCAATGGGGGGGGGGGGGGGGGGGAAGTTAAATACTTAACCTAAGCTAACTACTTGTACTACACTAACATCATGACTACCTGCAACAACAGCACTAAGGGCGACCCCTAGTGGGACTCGGACCTCGGCTTAGGGCGTTGCTGGCGGGGGCTTGGGGGGGGGGGGGGGAGACAGCTTGATGAGGGCTGAATTAACGGTGTGAGTTTATAATCTATCCATATCAAACCGTCAAATTCTAAACAAACCTGCACTTATCGACAGGGTTCACAATCTGTCCGATTTTATCACTCGTAAAATTGTACGTTCAACCAATCAGGGCGCAAGGTGCGTTTCGTCGAATTCAAGTATGATGCCAGTTCACAATTTGATGGTTTGACATGGATAGATTATAAACTATCGAAAATAAATACGTTGTACTGTAAGCAGTATGGTACAGTTCAGAATTTATCGACAGTTTATAATCTCGCGAGATAGATTATGAACTAACGGTGTTCATAATAATACGGTGACATATACAACTTCCCAACATCAACCGTTGGGCAGTAGCCCGCCAGGCACAAGACTCCGCCTGGTTGGAGGATCCTCCCTTTGGTTGGAGGAACACCACACCAAGTTTCTCCACACGTTAACCCGTTGGTCCCTTGTGTCAGGGAGAAGACACACAGTGTGGTGCGCCGCCGCACGGCGACCATTTTGCCGCATCAGCGTGCACACGTGTACACGGCGTCGCAAGAGTCACGCGGTGTGGAACGACTCTCCGTCAACACATTTGCGGTTTGTGACGCTGGAGCAATGTCCCTACGGCGCATACACCCAACCACCTCGTCTTGTTCCGGCAAGCGTGCGGCGCGGCGCCGCACCGCACCATGTGGTATACCATGGAGATTTGTATGTATTACACCGCAGCAGCACCGCTCAAGCCCCGCGCCGGAGCCGCACCGCATCGTGTGACTTCTCCCTAATACGAATATATATGAAAGTCGTTACGGGTAGTTAGAAGCCCGGAAGTCTGACAACCGGTCTAACCTCAGGATATTGGCATTGCCCAGTAACTGGGTTGCGGAGGTCTGATGAAAGTTACTAGGTGTGAAAGTCTGGTATCTAGCTGCATCTGGTACGACTGGAAGTGGATCCCAACATAGGGTGTTTTAAAGCCTTGTACGGACTAAGCGTTCCAATGTACGCGTAGTCGGTTACGCGTACACAGGAACGCTTAGTACGAGTAATAGTATGGAAGTGCCTGTTTTAAGCCTTGTACGAACTAAGCGTTCCTGCGAACTCGTAACCGACCACGCGCACATTGGAACGCATAGTCCGTACAAGGCTTTAGTGTTATGCGGCTTTCGTCACGCACGCGGGGTTGACCCGCATGCGTGCCGGTCACAATTTACCTTTTCGTGCGTGGGTCACGCATAATAATAACATAATAAACACGTGTACCTATGGAAAGGCGAAATTCAGGTACCAAGCATGCGGGTCCAACCCGCGTGCGTGACGAAATCCGCATGACACTAAGGGCCTTTTTCCTGTCATGCGGGTTCGTGCCCGCGTGCGTGCGTCACCCGCATGCGTGGCGTTCGCAACTGACCTTTTCGTGCGTGTTTCACGCATCATAATCAACACATGTATGAAGAGGTGAAATTCAGATGCCACGGATGCGAGTGTCGCACGCATGCGGGCACGAACCCGCGTCACAGGAAAAAGGCCCTAAAAACACCCATAGTTGGGAAAAGGCTAGACAGAACAGAACTTCAAAATCGTGAGCATATCCATAGAAGAGTCCTCCTGTGCACAGAATCAAATCGATTGAAAATTAAAATATTCACTACTACACCTACACTACAATAACACATGTGAATACGTTCCTCAATAAAGCTCCAATCTGATATAGTTAAAGAATGATCAGGTTTCCATACAAAGACAATATCTCAATAGTTACGCGGAATAACTGTATTATCAAGTAGGCAGCGGAGCGCGGCCGCGGACATGAAATATAACGCACTTACCGTACCTCGTAATATTGCGTTCTCTTGCAATATGAAAATTTATTGCAACGTATGTGTTAGTATAGAAATAGATGGCTAACTAAGAAAAATGTGTAGCGTTCTAATAACTCATGTACTTACGCTGCCCCATTTTAGATTTTATTTACGCGTTTTAGTTATCGATGTTTGTCCAGCGCAGCGTAGAAGCTTAGGCTTTTAACAAACATTTTTGTGGTTTAAAACTTTACTGCTCTTCAAAAATGGTCCCTCTTATTTATTTACACACAGCACTTAATAAAAGAGACGTTCATCAGGAGCATGGCGTACTTAGGCACTGCTTATTTCTAAAAGAAATCTCTTTCAGCAGATCTGCGAGAGGAGAATTTAGAACAAGATATGTATAGGTAGACCATGACCTAGATTAGGACATAAAATTGTTATCCGGGTACATGTAGTAGTTCCCCTAGGATGCGAGTGAAACTGCGGGCAACAGCGGGCTAGTTTTGACGTTTTAAAAGTACCTGTAATTTGGTCTACTTGAAATAAAAAACTTTGACTTCGAACAGATATTGTTAAGAAATGATTTCTTAAAATATCTGAAAACAAGACTGTCTCGTTGGTCTAGCGATCGCAAGCGCGAGTGCTTTGCGTGAGGTCCAGGGTTCGATCCCCAGGTCAGGCAAAGTGTTGTTGGGTTTTTCCGTGTGGAATTTCTCAGTAGCAGTCCTGATCTGGATTTGTGGCTTGTTGATGGCAATAGGCTCACCCTCTATTACTGTCACACTTAGCGGGTTAAGGGTGGCTTGAGGAGTCAACCCTCAACGAGCATATGCACATAAAACAGAAAATCTATCAAGAAGCAGAAGCAGTTTAACAGGTTACTTACGGACAAATAATGAAAACACTTTAAACCATATAATATATATTTCACAAGTAATTACAGATAAGTATACAGGGCGTGGTTCTAGACGATACGATACGAGGAGTCCAGGGTCTTCAGGTGTAGTAGTAGTACTTAACTAGCGGCTGCTGAGGCGCGAGCGAGAGACGAACTGCAGCGTGCCGGGCTTTTTATAGGCTCATCCCGCCAGTCGCCATCACTCCACCGTCAGTCACATTACATGTGACTTAAACATAACGGCGAAATGTGGGTGTACTGTACACCTCTGCCCAACCCTTCAGGGAATATAGGCGTGATGTTATTATTTCTAAAAATAACTTATACACCGAACACTACAGTGTCCAACACAAGACTAGTTTCCAGATCACTCACATTCACAGCTTATAAAACTGCATTTCATACACCAATAAAATAATAAAACAAGTATTGTTCGGTCACATGCACGTCTAGAGCCACAAAACTCTGCAAAACAAACTCATCTTCAAGTTTCCTCTCCGAGTAATTCTCTTCGGCTCTCGAGTGCAAAAGTCGCGCTTTATGAAGCTAATTAAGTGTCGCATAATAAGCTTCAATTAGAGCGATGCTTATTTTATGACTTATCCCGGGCCTTTGTTTACGTTGCCTCTACTGGGTTAGCGGTATGGGTTTGCTTGAGTTTGTGTTATGTAAATGTGTGTTGACAGTATAGTAAAGTCTTGTCAGTATATTTTTCTTAGGCGATGGAGAGTTTTAGAGCTAGCGCGCACGGATGACTTTTGTCACCGTGACTATTTCATCACTCTTATAAAATCACGCACATTTTTTAAAAGTGTTTCATGAATATAAACTTGTTTATTATTAATTTTATTTCGTATAAAAAATAACATAACAGACAGAACTAAATGTTGGTATTATTATAATTTTTAAATAATCATTGTATGCACTGATAATTGAATTCAAAGTTTTAAAATAGTATCAACTTATGCTGTTAACTGTATTATATTGATAATCGATGGGTTTTATTTCTTAGTCGCTACGGAGATGTCATAAAAAAAAAAACTTAATTATACTTTGTCTGTATTCATAGATATTTATTATCACATCTCTGATGACGTAATTTCAACTTAAAGCTCCTTTAATTAGACGAAGTATACATTCAGATGTAAAGACTAAAGAATTTGTGTAGATACATTAATAAGAATTATAAATAGGACTCTTTTGCACTTGACATTGATAATGTCAGACGTCTGACTATGATGTGGTGATAAATCATAATAAGCTTGTTGTTTATTTAAATTTCGAGATAAAAGCTGTGTAAGAGCGTATTAAATTTAAGTCATGGTTGAATCATAAAAATAATGTGCTACATTTTAAACTTGGAACCTCATGAAAGCAGAAAAAGAAAAGATAATGACCAAAATAAAAAGGGGTCATGAGCTTGTGGAATATGTTTTCTTTAATTATTGTTAGGATAGTCGTCTCGTGTTACACGTGTACTTAAAGAATAGCACTACTCCATCTCTTCCCGTGGGTGTCGTAAAAGGCGACTAAGGGATTCCTTAGAAAGCAGCAGCGTTCTCTGAGCACTTTAACAACCATACTGGGATCGCCAACCCGCCTGCCAAGCGTGGCGATTACGGCAAACCCCCCTGTTTTGGGGGAGGCCTATGTCCAGTGTGTGGACGTCTTTCGGCTGAATGATGATGATGATGAGTCGTATCTAAAAATTTATAAATAATACTACTGTCTGCTTCGTTGGTCTAGTGGCCATAAGCGCGATTGCTGAGCGTGAGATCCTGGTTTCAATTCCCGGGTCGGGCAAAGATTATTGGATTTTTCTGTGTGGAATTTTTCAGTAGCATCCCGGAGTCTGAATTTGTGCCCGGTTGTTGGCAATAGGGTCGCCCCCCCATTACATGGGACCTAAAACATAACAGCGCACCGTGGGCCCGAGGTACCCGAAAATTTTTAAGCATCGATTCCGATGCTTAATTGGAGAAGAAAGGCTAGGAAATAGTTTGTTGAATAAAGCTTAATTTTCGAGATATTCATTATTTAAGGAAATTCACAACTCGATAAATCTTTAGGATAACAAGCCCTATGAACGCAGTGTTGAGACTTTTGTCATACTTTGATCATACCATACCTCATTTGCCGTATGTCGGGGAGTTTCGTGAAGTGAGAAGTTTCTTATCCACTCACACAATAATTAATGAACGTTGCCAGTTCAACCTAAGGTATTGTTTACAAGGAAGTACCTACTAAAGTTAATTGATTTATTTTGTTCCGAAAAACAAAATTGGCTGAATTGGACTTATGTTGAAATAACATTATTGACTCATAATACTATCAGAAAGGCGTGGTTAAAATCTTTCGGGTACCTCGGGCCCACGGTGTATACACCTCTGCCCAACCATTCTGGGAATACAGGCGTAATGATGTGATGATAAAAAATATTATAATAAAATGTATTTATAACATTTTGCAAAAAAGTGACAGTGTACAGATAGCCGCAGTAATATTAATAGTAAGGTCTTATAGTACCTAATGGTTTTATTATTGCCTAAATAATAACAGTTCAGAAGTCGTTGCAATTTGACTCTGAACCAAATTGAAGGCACCGACTTTTGAAACGGTTAGTTTTATAATATGGTAATTATTTTACTCTTTTTAGTTTTTTTTGAAGTCGGTTTGTTCTTTTTTTTTAAGTTATTTTATTTTTCTACTTTAAGTGGCATAAACAATACATAAACATGCAATTACAGCAATCCCAGGTAATTTGCTGTTATCCATTGAAGAGTTCCATTGCCAGTCTCCGAGGAACTTCATCAGATCTTCACCAAATTTAAATGGGACCACCTCGGGAGAATACTCTTTCAAACAAAAAAAGAATTTTGCAAATCCGTCTAAATATGACGCAGTTATGCCCGACATAAATAAAAAAAAAATACAATCATCCGAATTGAGAACCTCCTACTTTTTCAAATCGGTTAAAACATACAAACATCCGAATTGAGAATCTCCTCCTTTTGAAGTCGGTTAAAAAGTAGTGTTTAACTTATATTAATAACAGGCGCAAGGAAAGTTAATTTGAATTAGAATTATACATACATACGATCTAAGTTTATCTATCAATGGTTTGTTAATAAGTCCGGTGAACCCTGCTAGCAACGTTGCTGACTGGCAAATTTTTACACCACTACATGAGCTAAAGCGAAGAGGACGCAAAGAGCTTCCACCAATATCCTAAGAATTCTCTACACAAGGCACGTAGTTCTGGACAAGTCGAGCATCGTAAGGAGGTTCCTCACGCTGGATCTAACACATTTTTTTTTTCTGTTATCGTTTTTCAATAATTACGTTGTATTATTTACTTTTCATCTAACTTCTTATAAATTACATTTTTAAATACATATCAACTACAAAAACTTAAAATAAAAAATGTGATATACATTTAAAAATATAAAAAATAGGGGTCCACCAGCATCGGGAGCAGGGTCCAAGCTACCGGTGGTTAGGGCTCCAGAGACAGGCACCTCCTCACAATACGCGCCGTATCGAGGAGGACTGCTTTCTGTATCAGGACCTTGATCTAGCCACCTAACGAGAGCCTCTTATTTACTCGATTATTAGCTTAATTTATATTGCTGCCGTAAATTTTATTAATATATTTCATTTTGTAAATCATTTTATAGTTAAATATTCGCTGTAACGCTCCTCTGCGTCGTTTAAGTAACAATTTAGACGACATGTTTGGTGCAGTGGCTAAGCGATTGGCTTCTGCGCTACGGGTCGTGGGTTCGATTCCCACACGGAACAAAAATTTGTATGGCCTACAGATAGTTGTTCCGGGTCTGGGCGTTTGTTTGTGAGATTTGTGTCTGTAAACGCACCCACGACACAAGAGAAATCTTAGTGTGGGGCAAAGTTTTAAAAAAAAAAAAAAAAAAACAATAATTTTTTTACAACACTAGAATTGTTTTCTGTGTCTGCTAATAAGTTTCTTAACGCCTTGATGCAAACCATTAAGTCGTCCCACATAAATAAATAAATAATAAGAGTGTATGAAGTTTATCATTAAAAGATTTCTGGTATGATGAAAATGCAATTTATCGCTAAGCTTGCCGATAAAGCAAACTATGTTAAAAATATTATACTGTGATGCGGGTATTTAAAGTACGCTACAATTTATTAATAAGCTGCTGATAGTATAAGTAACACTTTACGTGTGTGGATAATAATCCTTATAAATGCGAAAGTAACTCTGTCTGTCTGTGACGCTTTCACGCCTAAACCGCTGAACCGATTTTGATGAAAGTTTGGTACAGAGATAGTCTGAAACCTGGAGAAGGATATAGGCTACTTTTATCCCGAAAAATACGGAATATGCGATAAACGACATCCATGCGGGCGACGCCGCGAGCGACCTCTAGTATACAATACGTACACCAGTGTTATTGGATGTTTTTGATGAATGGAGCTGTCGCAATCCGGAAAACGAACAACGTCTGTGAAACGTGCAGTTTGCTAGATTTTAAGAGTTTCCAGGAAGAAATCGGTTTATAATAATATAAACTTTATTTCAGGTGGCACAGACCCATAGAAACCTTAACCTAGTACAATTTATTTACATTTCTATTTGCCATGACTCGCCATAACTACACAAGACTTGACTCACTGATTCTGAAAGGGACAGTCAAAATGTACAGCTATTGCGTTCAGAATGCCGTTGTTGCTCCCCCGTATACGGACCAGCAGGAAGCTGCTTTTTTGCGCATGATGGCCTGGAAACCATCAGTGCGCGTTTCAGCAAACATCCCAGACGCGCTGCACCGCCACGGCAGACCCAACAACATCCTGAACGCATTATTGTACTTAGTGCGCAGGGCTCTATGGGCTCACTGCGTATATTTACCCACAGAACGCTCGAGTAGAAGGACTGGCAATAAGCTTTGAATAGCGTAACCTTCACTTCTCTCATGCATCGTGCGAACCTGCGTGTGAGCATATTAGCTTTCACTGCCAGAGCCCTGCGCTCCCGCTCAATGGAGCGGGACCGCAGGGCATTTCTTTATCGTCCCTGAGGTCACCTTAGGTTATAATGTTGTACCATTTCTTGCTAATTATATTCAATTTAGGGTCGATTTTACAATGGTCAGATAACTTCTATCTGCGGAAATCACATGGCGGTGTGATATATTTTCTATACAAAAGTTGTCAAAACGTCAAAATTATTCCTTAGACAAAAGTTATCTAAAATCAGTCTTTAGTATGTTAACATAGTGTGGTAAATACAAATAAAACCTTCATGCTCTCATTCGGAACAAATAAAAAAAATACCCCCAAAACTTGAACCGAAAACTCCGACCCTATGACTACGGGTAATAGCAATAGAACCGCCGAAATGAAACTAAAATGTTATTGTGTTACAAATACAGTCGTAGTACGTTACACAAAATCAGATCGGGTGGCAGTAATACAGGGCGTTAGATAATGTTTCCTCCCGGGAGGAATCCAACGGTCACAGATAACAGTGGCCGCGACGCCTGCGACCTCGGATTTGTCTCTCGATGTTACGCTCCGTAATATTATTACGAGCGGTTATTTAGACCTTTGTCTACCGCGTTCGTGACGTCAAATGCTATGATGTTTACACATCGAGATTGCAGTTTATGATATCCTGGTAGCTTGCGATTTATGGTTTCGGTTGATTTAATGTGCTAATGTTATTGTTTCAAGGTTGTTTAATAAATATTTGTTTGGGGCGAAGGGAAAAGTCAAATTGAATACGGGGGGATTTTAAAGAGGAGACTTTAGATTGAGGGGGTATTTCACAAACCTATCATTAACTGTTGATTCAGCTAATTTCGATCTCTAAATCTTTCAATAGCTGACATTTGCATTTCACCATGAAAGCAATAGTTATATTATAATGACAAGATTATTGAACACATAAATGTCATATTTCTAGATCACATTTAGCTTATCTTTAGTTACGAACTTCATTACCGATATGTTGATGAAATACCCCCCTTATAGTATTTTACAAATATAAATCCTCTTTCTTGTCTTAATCCCGAATGTTTTCTTGGCAAGCACTCATAAGTGCATACACTTGATTTTCCCAAATTAAATTATCAGCTACACTGCATTTCACAAACATCGTCCATATATTTGAATTTGCGTAACTACATAGAATATTATGATACTCGTACCATATAAAGTAAGGATCCTCTTCAATCGCAGCACTGAAGCCCCTTGAAGGTTCGTATTTTTCTTTTAAGTGCTTGTGTGAAATCCTTCTTTTTCCATAAGAACAACTCATAAACTCTCGAGTATCCATGTCGTATTTCCTCAATATAGTATTATGGTATGATAATACAGCGAGTCGGTCACATGAATCACAGGGCTCTTCCCAGGCGAGTCTTTGTATTCAGTTTGGCGGATGACGATAACCTTAATGTAAGCGCCGTCACGGCTGGTGGTCCGAAGAAGGATCGCTTTTGTCGTGGTCCCTTCCGCGCGCCCCATTCTTTTCTCTTTATACCGTTTCTCACTTGAGTAATTCGAGGACAATAAACATTTATTGTGCTCGTTTATTTGACAGACGATGAAGAAATATCGAATGAGTGAGTTTGTTATATTTGGCCGGCGGGCATCCTCCGTAAGTTGTTTAACGACCTCTGTACTACAAAGAGCGTTGGCGTTTATCGCAAGAAAGATTTCCTTTAAAACGTAAAGGGGTAAGGAAATTATCCGGTCACTTTAAAACCCGAACGTGAATTTGCGAAATGTGTAAAGAACCCGCGCGCTCTCAGGGGAACGCTCTCGACGGGAGACATCCGCATTCGTTTTTGTGCGTTTCATTTTCTTGCGAAGAATGGATTTTACGACTTCCTCTTTTAATAATTAACTGTTAGCTTGGTTTATTTTAATAGGAAAACCCCGAGTGACGTCTTAAATTATGTCGCTGCTTATTTATCCACACAGATCTCGAAAGGTTAGAAACGATAAAAGTATAATTAAGTATTTCAACTAAAAGAAACAAAAATCAATCACCACTACACAAAGCCCAGTAACAGCCGTGGCCATAAAACCAATCCTTACAGTTCCATTCTTAACGCCAGCTAATCATCTTAACAAGGCACATAGGAGCGAACAACACGGGCCCGGCGCCCCTGCATTTGTATTCAGTTTGGCAGACTACGATAACTTTAATCCGGGTAAAGTGTCACCTTGAGTGGCTTACACAGAAAGAACCTTTGTCTGGGAGTAGGGTACTCTGACCTTCTTATTTTTTCCGTCAGGTTTTCCTCTATTGTCACGGGGTAATGTAAAATCCAGCTACTTAAAAGGCGAGCTTTTCGTCGGATTGCCGCGAACCTAGACTATTGCGGCGCTCTGAACAGCGACTCAACTTGATGGATTGTGATCGAAAGCCTCGTTGATCATATTACACGTACTTGGTCATTTAACGTTGCGATATATCGGCGTGGTCAGGGGATTGAAAAAGACTATTTATTTTCTTATTTGCACTGGACGAGAGACGTGACTCAGCGGAAAAATATGGATGGAACCTTTTAAAACGGAATTCCGATAGGAACTTTTTGGTATATGAGTTCTATCTAGTGTTGTATGCATGTTGTATAGGACTTTGAACATTGTTATGTACTTATTTTAGTACTTAAAGATAGTGTTTTGTGATTGATATTTACTCATAGCTGATTGAGTTATAATTGCAGAGACAAAGTTTCGACAAAAGGTGAGGAAATGATACGGTTCCTTTGTAAAAGTTGCAATGTACGTGACAAATCTTCTAGTTTCGACTTCGGATTGAAAACTGCGATAGAGTCGGCCCCGACGTGCCTCGAATCTGCTATTAGCTTCCCATTTAGAAATAGGTGCACAGACTTTATAGGTATTATATTAGAAATGTTACAGTTGGCGAAGTAATGTAACTAAGTATGTTACATTGTAGTCACGTTTCCTACTCTTCATCTTGTGTAGTCCCGTTACAATGCAATTACACTACCAAGTACTTATCTGTATTAACGCAATTAGATTAGCCAGTCAGGCGAAAACTAACTGAACTGAAAAGCTAGTGAAATGAACACAATCGGAATCAGAATCGGTTTGTCTTGTACCTACACAGCCTTGGTACAATCTCTCACAGAATTATAAACACGCGTAAATTGTTATAGCCAAAGCCGTTCAATCAACTCGTCCATTTTATAGGGGTCTGCTGCATTGACATGCTTTAATTATTCCTCGTAGGGTCACGTAAGTGACGTTATAGAAGATTAAGGTTCGACAGGTACCTGTTATACGTAAAGTCATTCAGAACACACCTTGTCAGGTACTTTTAATAAAGTGTAAACCCAACTGAATTATATTTAGATCGCTTACTGTTTACTGTTCGCTAACGTGACTTCTCATCTTCATCATCATCATCAGCTCATTACTGTCCCACTGCTGGGACTGGCCTCATTTCAAAATGAGAAGAGTTTAGGCCTTAGTCCATCATGTTGGCCTAGTGCGGGTTGGCAGACTACACTTTCGAGAATAGTTTGGAGCCCTCTCAGGTATGCAAGTTACCCCATGATGTTTTCCTTCACCATTAACGCAAGTGATAATCAAATTATGAACTTGAAAAGTCAGAGGTGCGGACTGGGATCGAACTCAGAGCCTTCTGCATAGAAGGCAAACGTTCAACCGCTAGGCTATCACCGCTAGTCGTGACATAACTTCTAACAAGTCATAATAAATATCTGTAGAGTTAAATAATAAACGAATAGATTTTGTTCGCGACTGTATCAAAATTCCGAAGTTATCCAACTGTTAGTCAACTCTTATTGAAACTAAATCCAACTATTGTTTACATTGACTCAAGTGTAAAGATATGTTGTCCTACTCGTTTATCTACTTATACGGAATTAGCGAACATGTTAGAGTACAAATGAAAAGGTTTTTACGCCAGTGATGCGAGGACCGCCAAACACAGAAAACCTTTGAAAAAAATGTAAGCTGATTTACCGTGGCTGGCCAGGGGCCTCTTGTGCCCGCTCGACCGGCAAATAAAGGCGACCAGACAAATGCTCGCAAATTGACTCGACGTTTTTCACTGTATTCCATATTTTTTACGCAAGGAAAGCATCTATATAGTTGCTGAAACGTCGGAATGAAAGCCCAGAAGATAATTAAAAACATTCGATGTTTGCGAACGTTAATTAAATTTCATTAATAAAAAAAATGCTTTTATACAAACCTGTCCTTTCATACGCTTTTTATGGTGTAATGTAAAAAATAATCCGCTCCAAAATTTTACCAAGTTTGCGTACGAGCCTTCCATATTGGTTATGAAAAGGGTACCACTATTATATTGAAATCCCTGGCCAAGCTAATCCGTAAACAATTGAAATGAAGGAGTAACAAAGCGGTCATTCAGCGAACATTATATGATGAGAATCAAATAAGAAAGGACCTTCATAAAAACCGCTTCATTACTGAGCTTGAAGGTATTAAGTTGCTACAACGACCAAATAAAGCTAAGATTACAAGTTAACCTCATGTTAGTCGGAAACCCCAATGATAAAGCATCTCAGGAAAATCGAGCCCGAGGAGGGTACACTAATCCCTCTTTAGCAAAAACGCTTCGTTCCAAAAAGTGATGGGCGGCTCACGAGGGATGGATCTTCATTACCCAACCGTGTTGTCAGTTAAGCCAAAGGGTCTCCGGATTACATACTACTTAATAAAACTTAAAAAAAATGAGGTCGTAATAGCTTATGTGCTCTCGAGGTTTTAGTGAGAATTTGTAACATTTTAGCTCAAAGAAATTCTTTAGGTAGGGAAAGATGTTATTAAATACACGCATGTTTATGCTGCCTGGAGAGAATATTCTTAAATCACAGGCATTCGCGCAAAAAATGTTGGGTTATTCTGTTATTTGGCAAGGGCCAATCGTGACGTTGGAATCAAGGGCTACGTCATCACTGTTACTACTGGGTTCAGTATGGCGGAAAAAACTCTGCTCTCGATAAAGTCACCATGACTAGCCTGTAAGTTGGGTAAGATTTTTGCCGGTGATGTTGGTGATTACTTAATCTTCTTTTTAAGCAACTTTACTTTTTATTAGAACGGTCATTTTAAGTTTGGGCTGACAATTTATCAAAGTTATCAAATGTGCGATATTTGACACTAAAAGTCCGGTTACATGTTCAATATTAATTGCACAATTTCTAGTTTGCACAAATAAGCACGAGAAGGCAAAACGTACCGCGCAGTACTGTTAATGCCGTCAGTACTGTTTGTGCAAACTTTTGCGCAATTTTTGCACACGTACGGAAGTTACATACGCGTGTAGCGGAAATGCGAAACCATGAAGTTAGTTGATAACATAAACCTCTTTTCTATCACAGTCTACAAATAACTTTTATCACGCGTACATAAGTACAAGCCTTAATTTTTTTTCGTATAGCTTTATTTGTGGGATTTCGGCAATCGCAGTTTTAAGTTTGTTTGCAGTATTTCCCATTTTTAAAACTTTGATATTTTGGGCAAAGAGACAAATTGTCGTTTGACGAAAGTTGCAAATGTGCCCTCTATTGCAGTTTTTTTATATGTACACGCTCGATATGTCTTTGAGAGTGAGTAGAATTTAATAATATCACTCCTTACGTGGCGGCCTAGTAGCAGCATCTTAAAGAGGAGCTGTCAAAATGTAAACGTCAGCTGAATTTTATACATACAGATTTCAAAACTAAAAACTAAAAAAAAAGAGACTTCAGAAATGACAGCTATTTATTAATATGGGCCGAAGATTATGCATATGACACGCCATATGGCTTGGATTAATTGGGATTGAGCGTTCAACAGTGAATATGTAGTGGTAGTTTGTTTGAACTTCTTCAACGACAAATAAAAACTGTTTTCCCATCGTGTTTGAATACACTGAAAGAAATTAACAACTAAAATACTTTAGTAATTTCATATAGTACGAAATTTTGGTAATTAGCAAGCAAAGTTTGATTATAATTAACAAATAGCTTGTTTACTGGTAGCTTATTGATTTGCTTAATAGTAACACAAGTAAAGTAGTCACTTTTTTAAAGTATATAATAATATCATAATATTGTGTTACATAAAACAAACAGTTTTTGCGTTGTATCCATGTACTTAACTGAAAGTTTTCATGAGATTAATTAGTCACCGTAATAACATCTTCCAGTAGAATTTATCTATTAATAACACGCAAGTAGAGGTTAACAATAATGTCAACGCGAAATCTCATTACTGCAAATGAAACATTATTTGATCGTTACGGCAAGTATGTAGGTACGCCGTGTACTGCAAATTACTAAAGTTTTCACTGATGTACCTGACCCACTTAGTATGTTCCATTACAATGGGAACCCTTTGTTTCAAATTAAGTGCACATAACCAGATTTTACGGCAAAATCGAAACCATAATGGCTTTGAGAATATATTACGTACAACAGCACAGGTGAAAATTTACGCTTACGATTCTCTTCAATAACGAGAGCATATCATTTTTCCATACAATAGCGCCATAAAAAGATTCACGGCAGTGCCTTTTTCGTATTTACCTTTGAAAATTTATATTCCCATTGGGTTCAAGACCGTGGCCGACCGCAATAATACACAATGGGCAATCGAATTATCATATCATTATAGGGAAGAGAAAATTCCTAAAACTTGCTATTTTCACGTCACCTATGCTATGGTGTATTTTTGTTTAAATGGGAACCGATACTTTTTGTTATTGTTGCTACTCGTGTAGTTTTGTACAATAGGGTTTTTGGGGTTACGGGTCTGAATTGCTTATTCGTGTGAAACTTGATTTTTTTAATATTTTTATTTTCCTTATAGCATGAGAATTGCAGTTGAGTGTTTTCTGTTCTGTTGTCTTTGTAACATTTAGTATCCGGCGCCCATTTTCTCAACTATGTTGGGGTCAGTTTCCATGGAGCGACTGCCATTAGACCTTCACAATCCACTGGGCAATGCCGATATCCTAAGGTTAGACCGGTTGTCAGACTTTCGGGCTTCTGACCACCAGTAACGACTGTCATAGGTATTCGTATGACATCCGGAAACTTAACCGGAAGCTTATCGTGCTTTGCCAGGCACGGAGGGGTCTCGATGTGTAACGAACGGTCACCCATCCATGAACTGACCGCGGCAAGCGCAGCTTAACTTAAATTCAGCGAAAAAAACTTTGGTTTAAAATTGAGTAGTATATTTTACACGAGTTAGCGAGCCCCCCATTGGCGAGACCTGAAGGGTCTCCAGCCAATGGGGGGGAAGACTACACACTAACATCATGACTACCTGCAACAACAGCACTTAGGGCGACCCCTAGTGGGACTCGGACCTCGGCTTAGGGCGTTGCTGGCGGGTTCTTTAACAGTGTGTAGAAATCCAGTATATGCCGTAGATGCAGGTCGTCTGTAACACCACTATCATGTCACATTTCGGTTTCATTATATTGCATAACTGCATAGCTTGTCGACTGTCAGTGAGGCCCATTTACTTTGAACACATCGACATAATTATGCTATGTCTCGAAATGTATGACATATTTAAGACACCATTTTTATTGTGACGATTTTATCAATGAACTCTTGTATCCGTTTAATAAATTACTGTATTATGAAAATAGAAAGTAATTTAAGAAATAGATACTTTTTTTTAAAATTTGTTTTATTATTTGGACACGTGTTTTTAATATGCGCTATCATTTTCAAATTAGACTAGAATTCTAATTGCGCAGCATACTCGTAATCGCTTTGATTTTGTCAAGTCAACAATTTACTTATCAACGTATGTATTAACAATCCGCCTTCTCCACAACAATGTACCTCGCAATGAATATTGTTGTGTTGTCAGAATCAAAGCCATAACGATGACGAGTGTGTTGCACAATTAGGATGCCAAAATCAATAAGTGTTTTTCACCATCAATTAACAAATAACAAAGACAGCCTCCAAAAACCGCCCTTTCTATTTTTAAAGGTTCGCTTAAATGCGTATTATTACGTACTCGACAAAAAAATAAATTACTTATTACTTTAAAAATCTTTCGATACGAGATATATGTAAATAAATCTAATGTGATTACTATACAGATATTTGCAATTAACTTTAGATGCGTGCAATAATAAATTTATGCAGAAAGCTTGCCGAGAGGGCATTAAAAATTAAAATATCGTTATAGGTGCCACATTAGTAATATTAATGGATTGAAGAATTTATTAAAAAAAACATGGCTTAAATAAATTGATTGAATACTAAATCTTTAAGACTTTTAGAGCGCAGACACGTGTTAGTACCATACATTTTTGTTTTGCTTATACAAGGTTAGTCGGAAAGGGTGTTAAAGTACCCATATTAATGAATTATTGCCCTGTATTGCCCAAGGGGTTGGGCAGTAAGCGTTAGTCTAATGGTCGCGACTACTGTGCGCTGCTGCGTGAGGTCCTGGGTTCGATCTCCAAGGTTGGGCAAAGTTTTATTGGGTTTTTTCGTATGAAAATTCTCAGTAGCAGCCCGAAGTATAGATTTGTGCGCGGTTGATGGCAATAGGGTCGCCTTCTATTACATGGGACTTAAACATAACGACGAAATGAGGGTTAATAGTTAATATACACCTCTGTTCGTAATATTCTGATCTGTCCCCTCGTCGGTAGCAGGAGAACAGATCAAAACTTTTTATTTCTATTTGTCCCCCTAAAAAATAGCAGGGGACAGACCAGAAATAATTCGTTCGATCTGTCCGTTCGTCTTGGTGACAGGGGAACAGATCGATTTTTTTATTCCCGATTGGCCCCCCGAAGGGGACAGTTCAGGGGGACAGATCGGAATATTCCCTCTGTTTAACCCTTCAGGGAATACAGGCGTGATATTATTTTATTGTTTATGCATATTAGTATGTTTTATAATGTGATAATGATCCGTCCACAAAATAATCCGGCGAGTAAATGACGGATCGCTACTGACAATAAGTAATGAAGATTTCATTTATTATAGCCATTTAATTTAGACGATTCAATTTATCTTCATCTCGAATAAATAAATCATAAGATGACTTTTATAACTAATGCTCGAGAAAGCCTTTACACGGATTTATTACGAATTCAATTGAGGGTTAAATATAAAGATTTTTTGATGTACAGTGAATTTTGGGAGTGGCGTATCTAATGGTTTGTTTCCGAGTATTAGCTGCTATTTTGAGCAATATTATGCATGAGTATGAGAATATTAAAGTGATTTAAAGTAAGCTTTAGATTTCCGGTGTACTACGTTAGTAGGAAAAGGGGTACTAATCCGAAAGGGTGTTAAAGTACCCATAATAACGAATCGGTTTTGTTTTACAACTTTCCCCAAAAGTCAATAGTTCAAGAGATTTAGCCAATCAATGATTTCGTAAAAAGTACGTCAAAATCTATCTCTCCTCAGCCACGATCCGTTTTGTTTACATTTTAGGTAACATTTGGGGTCAAGGAAATACAGAAAATGGATCTTCTAGCTCTATTTCCTGAATTTATAACTAAAGCAGAGACGAAGTTTTTTTTATATTTATGTATAACTAGCTGTAGGTACCCGGCATGCATTGCAGTGCACTTTTCCCTACTTACTACCTACCTTTAACCTACCTTCAGAAACAAAATACTTAGTAACAAAAAGTTAAAACTATTTTCATGCATGCGGTAAACAAATGAAGAATAAGGACATACTGAGATAATTTCGATTTTTTTTAAACATCAAAATTTTCTTCCTGACAAGTAAGAAAAAAACAAAAAAATAATTGCGAAATCGGTCCAGCCGGTCACGCGTGATGCCGTGACCAAAGGAAATAGGGATTCATTTTTATATATGTTACGGGTAAAAGCCGAATGACGGTGTAAGGTTTAGCCGGGTACAACTAGGTGCAACCAGTAGCAGTTGGTTAGAACTAGGTGTAGCTTAAGTCGACGGAGCCCCGCAGAGCGGGGCTCCTATTTCTGTCTGCAGTGTTTAAAGTAACCTAACACGAAGGGGATGACGGAGGCTTCGTTGGCTCGCTTCGCTCGCTCACTCTAGCCCCCGTCATCCCCTTCGAACCTAACCTATCCGTGTCGGGGTTCCCCTTAACCACCGGTGTGCGGCTGCACCTAGTTCTACCCGCTATGATGAAGGGTAAACCTAGTTCTACCCGAGGATAAGTAGGATACATCTAAGTTTAACCGCATGTGGCCGGCTGCACCTAGTTGTACCCGGCTAAAACTAGGTGTAGCCACACTTCGGCTATTAGCCGTAACATATACATAGATTTAGGACCGATTTTTCAATCGTCAGATAAATTTTATCCAAGGAATAAATATGACGGTTTGACATATTTTCTATAGAGAAGCTATCAAAACGTCAAACTTATTCCCTAGATAAAAAATATCTGACGATTGAAAAATCAGCCCTTAAAGAAATAAAATAAAAATCACTTTGCATGGCAATAAAAATTATCTAATTTTGAAATTATGTCACTTTCTTTAAAACAGTGGTCGGTGATACTTTAACTACGGCTTAGTACCCACTTTCTGACAAACCTTGTATAATATGTTTTTGGAAATGAAAATGATGAAGTCTAACTGCACTTTAGTGTTCATGTATTACAATATAAAAGATCACCACCCCCTATTACCGAAGTAAAGATTATCACGGTCATGTTACTTACAAAGATCAGAATAAAGTAACAACCTAAAACTATTCTAACAACAAATTCCACAAACATAGACTCTCACAGAGCAGACGTGCTCACCATTTTATTATCCACAGTACATCAAATGCTTCGCTTGAAATGATGTAGTTAACACTGATGTGGGGTGCGTATAAATAAAGAAGGCTTATAAAAACCTAAATAAATAGCCACCTGTGACTGACAATATTATAAATTTGTTCAGATAACATTGCGGGTGACATTAAAAGCTCCTCTGTTTGCCCTCTAGGCGGATTTTGTGTCCCTAGTGTGAAAGTTACGTGTGATGACAATTTTTGCCTTTTATTTCAGGTAAACCAACTATCAGCTTATACATTTTCATGGAAGCGTTGGCACCCCTATTGAAAGCAGAATAAAGCCGTGTTTATCATAATGTTTTGGCCTGAAAGTAATATATTTATAACTTCTAATTACGGTCAACTCATATTTCAAAGGTTGTTTAAATCCATCATCCCTTTATAGCTTAAAGTTTAGAGTATGGTGAGCGAATAAAATGAGGAAAATCCGTGTGTAGTTTTACAAAAATGTACGCACGAGTACTTCATACCAATTTTCGTTGGAGGTCGTGTATAGTTATGTAAAGAAAATATAAATAAAACGGCGCAGTGGTTTCTGAAAGGCTAGGGTATAGGTTCGCTTGAGTGATCAAAACTGTGAGATCTGTCAAACACAGATTGCTTCGGAAAGGAGTTGGACAGGCGAGCAATATCCGTTACTAACCGCGAAATACGATCATAATACATGAACAAGTGAGTGCTTGCACAAAGCGAAGCTAATGTGAAATGTTATTATATTAAAATTCTTCTTATAATGTCGGTATGAAGTGTACGCATCAGAGAATGTAATTATGGTACGAACTACGTAATTACAGTTAAAGAAGACACTCAATACTCAATACTTTATTGAGTATATATATAGATCACCTATTATTGTCAAGAAAAACCTGTCCACCTATAAAACTTGATTTAATGAATATATTTTACTTTGGCACCAAGTAACTGGAAGTAGGATCCGACGTAAACAAGGTGTAAAAATCGATTATCTCAACAATCTACTTAAATCAGCTATGATAAGTAGATAATTATGATATTACCAATGGCAAAGTAAACTATGTTCCTGTTACCAAAACCCGTCTTCAGAAGTAATAATAAGTTTCATTTGAGGTCAGCAAATAAAATAAAATAGGAATTTGAATTTATGGAAAGTAGGTGATCGCCTTTAATAGCATCACACTGAAAAACTTTAGTTCTTATAATAAAGGTTGCATTGGAAGGGCTCGTGACTAATTTACAACCGCACGGATCATATGACTTGCAGAGTTAAGCTGCGCTTGCCGCGGTCAATCCGTGGATGGATGACCGTTTGTCACAAATCGAAAGCCCTCCATGCCTCGGAGAGCACGTTAAACCGTCGGTCCCAGGTGTCATACGAATACCTATAACAGGCGCTACGAGAAGTCAGAAGCCCGAAACTCTGACAAGCGGTCTAGCCTTAGGATATTCCAATGCCCAGTAACTGGGTTGCGCAGGTCTGATGGCTGTCGCTCCGTGCAAACAACTGTTTATTCAGCCGAACCAGTGGCTGTTGACAAATGGCAATCGATGAATTCGATGATCGCTAGAGAATAGAAACGACAATGAGATTGTACTGGATTGACATAAGCTTTCGACCGGTCAAGCGATCTGTTGTCATTTCCATACATTTAATTGGCGTATCTGTTCTCTGGCGATCATCGATTGCCATTTGTCTACAGGCACTGATAAGACTACAAGCTGACCCCAACATAGATTTCGAGTGTGTTACGCAATAGGGTATTTTACTCTATATGAGAAAAAATCTACATATTATTGAGATAGCTTAGGCAAAAAGCAGTCGGAAAACGTTATTTTTAGTTCATAAAATTGCAAACAAAATTTTAAAATTCTATTCAACGGTTTCAGCTTTTTTAATCTGTTTCATAACACCACTAAACAGTAGTCGCCATGTTATTACGTCATACGGCTATGTAAATTTAGAGTGTCAACTAAACAATTAACTTATCATACAAAATATCACTGCATTTGTTTACACAGCCAACTGACGTCATGACCATAGAGCAATATGGCGTCCACTGCGTCCAGCGTTTTCGTCAAATCACGCGCGAAATTTGAAAATGCAAAATTTAAATTCATTTTTACGGCACTTAACGATTGAATAAAAATTTTGTGAATTTTTAGTGGTTCTTTAGCACTATAGAATCTAATTGAGACACTTTTCAAAAATGGGCGTAATACCCTATTAATTTGCTAGTCTTCTACTTCTCTCGTATCGGTACGATAGCTCATGACATGGTCAAAAGATTAGGCAATCAGCAAGGTTGGTCGCGGGGCTAACTCCCTAGGGTGAGCTGGACGTACTTAAGCAGGCTCTTTTAATGCACCCTAAGTTAAGTTTAGTAGTTATAAGCCGAGAAAGCGAAGATGATAGCAAAGTCACAGAGTTCCAGATACAGAAGTTACGGTCTGATAAAAACCAAAAAGTTTTTTAATAAAAGTTCTTTGAGGAAATGCGCGCGAATATTCGAGATTCTTGTGCTGATTGTTTTATAGTTACGGCTCGTGAGAACGAGATATGCCTCTCATAAAATACACTTTAGAATATTTTAACGCATCCCCTTTGAATGAAGGCTTTTTATTACTTTAGAAATGGACAATTTACCTTAATTTTAGACATTATCTGAACACAAAATATACACGCGACAAGTAAATGTAACCATTTTAGTATCATTAAGTTTTTTGTTTAAATCTCTAGGATTATTACAGCTTACATTTAAAGTTTTATTCTCACTCCATTTAATACTGAAAACATAAAATAAATTTTATCTTGTAACGTAAAAGATTTTTTTGGATCTTTTATTATAAAAACACTCGAAGTCGCTTGTCAGAGTTGTCACATCACAACAGAATTAAATGAAATAAGCTTCGCATTTTCAATAGCGGCATTTTCTCCGTGTAGTCTTTGTCAGCTATTCTCATGCCTTGTTTGGCGTGTAATTGAATAAGACGATTGCCATCACCAGTCTCGAGGAAAAGAATTTAATAACATGCGATATAAACGTGCCCTCGAATACATCGCGCTCTGCCATTAAGCGACACATCTCCGCGACGAGGACTCGCTTGCCGAACGCCGTATTTTCCAAGCTATTCAATAGTTTTTTTATTTAAATAAAATTCCAATAATTTTAACGCTTACTGTTCAGTGCGTCGACAGAGGGAGAATTCATTGTGTGAATCGCGAATACGGTAGATATGCATGACCAACGGTGAACAATTCTAAAAATAAAGGCATTCGTTCGGCCGTATAATTTTTAAAGCCGATAAAGGAAATATGCAATCAAAATGAAATAATTTGAATATACGTCCCATAACATGCACATTTTTGTTGAATGTATTGAGTTGGTATTCTATTTGGTGAGCGCCTTTATTCATGGGCCAATGGTTTTCAACGCCTTTAAACGCCCCATAAATCCTCTAATATTACACTTTTACTGTAACATCTTCAGATGTGCCCGAAATTACCCTTATAACTTATATTGTTTATACTTATCGATATGTATAATAAATGCTTTCTATTGGCTCGTTGCTTGTGAAGGAAATTAATAAACGGTGACCGAACAAAACAATGAAATAGAAAGGGTAATAATAAACAAAGGAAAGAAAAAAAATGGCGTGGCGGAATAATTTGTAAAGATAATAAAAAATCTCTATAGACATTTACGAGCAACGAGGTGGACGTAATTTGTTTTACGGAGCAATTAAACGTATAGTCTGAGGAACGATATTTTTTTAGATGGTTCAATTGGTTTTTACCATAGGGATTTTTTTTTCAGCCAGATGGGCCGATGATGGTAGATAGCTGGGGGATCCGCAAAGGGTTGGACTGAATTGGGAAAGACGGTAGCTGGATAATTGGCAAAAGGTAGGATTGAGTATCATGGTCCAATTTGAAATTGGCCCATGATCAGTAGTGGACTACTGGAGGTTGAACTGATGGAGATTTATTTGTTTATAAAAGTTAATTTCAAAGGAAGAGATACACTTTAATATACTATACACTCAAACCAATTCCGTATCGAGTTTCGCTGGAGCAGATTTATTTGTACAGTCAGCATCAAATATATCTGGACGAACAGACTGTTTATAATTATTATCTAGACAACTAAATAAATTAAACTTTATTTCGGTGGGATAAAATTCTTGTCAGAATGACAGTTTTCGTGTAGGTACTGTGTTCATTCTGAAACACCCCTAGTATCATTAAGATATAGTTTAATTTTCTTAGTTGTTCAGATCATTTTGAATAGTCTGTTCGTCCCGATATATGTATTTGATGCTGACTGTACTTGGATAATTTTGATTTTTTTGAATTCAAAATAGTGCATTTAATAAAATTATGTACAGGTACTTATGTTTTGGTACACTTTTGTAATAATACCTTGTTAGAATTTAAAACCCGCAAGGTTTAATACAGAAAATGGAACGTAAAAATTCATTACTAATTCTGTAGACGCGTTTCAATTCGATAAATTACATCATAAGTCTTTCGATACAGTTAGGGAAGTATGGAATAGCACATTTTCTGTAAACGTTTTTATATAGAACAGGAGTGCGTTGGGTCAAATGGAACGGGCAATAAATCTGTTAAAGTGACAGTGTGGGGCGATAACACGCGATCGTTGGTGTGTGTATTTGATAATGGCTGCCCGACACCTGCCGTTGAAACCGCAAAAATGTATCTAGCGATACCGTTCCAATCGCGTCGAGCATTCACTGAGATTCAGTTAGTTCGGTATTCAAATTAAATAACAGAACTTTTTTTTAGAATAGCATACCAATCTATGCAAGCATATTTCAATTCATTTTAAATCATAAGTTGTTTTGATTTTAGATACATATTTATGTCATTATATTCTAACATCCGCATGGCGTATCACATTCGTAATTTGAATAGCTTTAATTTTATAAAACAATATTCATTTGCGCGGTACATAGTTGTGGAGAATTCGGATTGTTCATATTTACGTAGCTATGGTAATTGTTGACCTGTCAAAATCAAAGCCATAGCAATTACGAGTGCTTTGTGCTATTAGGATGCATTGCACTGTATTGATGTTTTGATACTAAGAGTTGATGTTACGACACTGAAAGTTGATGTCTCGACACTAAGGGTCAAAATACACGTCCGATAGTTGCTTTCGGGAGCCGGATCCGACTATCTGATCGGATTCATGAAATACACGTACGATTCTCGTGTCCGATTTTTTCTGTACGACGACGACGACCGTACGATGCTTACGATTCTGACATACGATCCGATAGTCTGATCGTACGTGTAATTCATGTTCAAACAAATCTATGACGCAGAGGCCTTCAGATAGTCTGATTAGACTATCGGAACCGACTATCGGACGTGTATTTGGGCTCTAAGAAAAGATATCGCGAAACTAAGAGCTAATATCTCGACACTGAAAAACTGACCAGTGTTGATGTCGCGACAAAATTGGAAATAACAATATAATTATGTTCTGTTGAAAATAGTAGTTGTATTGTATTGTTCAACATTTCGAAGCTTTTCGATATTTCACAATAGCATTTTAAACGTTAATTGGTGCACTAAGCTTGGGAAAGGTAAGTGAAACAGTTGAATACACCGACCGAATAATTTATGAAATTAATTTTCGTACAAAGCTATCACTGCGGTCTATTCAGCTGCTTTGATTTGCCAATTACTTCCCAACAAAGTCTTAAATGCTGACTCTCAACAATAATGTTATATTATTTACTTTGTTTTGGCATATTTACCTGCTCAACTAATCAATAAACATTTACTTAATATTTAGATTGAACAAACAATCTTTTTAAAAGAAAGTCGGTTCTTTCTTTTAAAAGAAACGCCATTGGACCCTTCACTAAATTAAATTATATAAGAGCTATGTTACAATTTTGGTGTACAATAAAGTATATTCTATTCTATTCTAAGTCGATTTACGCACTGTCGAGTAATTGATGTACTGTATAATTTATATTTTGTATGCAGATGACATCATCATATTCATGTAGATTTCTGGATTTCATGAGAACTATTGAATGGATATATTTTATTTAGTGCTGGATTCAAAGGTTTGGAGGCCTTGGGGTAACGAAGCGGTAGAGCCCGTTGAAGTATTGTTTTTTTAAAGTACGTAGTATTATTATCTTTTGCTTTGTATATTGTTCTATTTCTGGCGAGTAAATATAACTATGATAAATATTTTTTCTTTCTTTCTACTCTTTCTTTACTTCGAGAAATTGAACTTTTATCTCTTTGTCAAAAAGGGTGTCAATTTTCTTCTTATCGAAAAAAAACCACAGCACATTTTGTTTTTTTGGCCCCACGACTAAAGCCCTATTGCCCTCCCCTAAATTCGGCACTGATTTTATTAAAAAATTAAACCAGCTTGGGACCAATCCTAACACAATAAAGGTAAAAAATAAAATTACTTTAAAAATAAAGGAAAAACCGACTTCAAAAACAGTGAAATAATAACCATATATTTTAAAATTAACAGTTTCAGAAGTCGGTGCTAATCCACGCTGAACCAAATAGAAGGCACTGGCTTCTAAAACATTTTATAATATGGTAATTATTTTACTCTTTTTGAAGTCGGTTTTTCTTTCATTTTTAAAGTAATTTTATTTTTAAAAAAAACATTCAGACGAATTGAGAACCTCCTCCATTTTGAAGTCGGTTAAAAAATACATAAACATGCAATTACAGCAATCGCGGATAATTAGCTGTTATCCACTGGAGAGTTCTATTGTCGATCCCCGAGGGTCTTCATCAGATCTTCATCAAATTTAAATGAGACCACCTTGGGAGAATAATCTTTCAAACAAAAATCGCTTTAAGTGTGACTATGAAATTTTAAGAGTTCACTCGTTATCTCCAGGATGCCATCATCAGATCCTGATCTAATTGATGACCATGCGACCACCTGGGACCACCCTTTCAAATAAAAGAAGAATTTTGCAAATCGGTCCAGGCGTCTTTGAGTAATCGGGGAACATACATAAAAGATTCCGACGAATTGAGAACCTCCTCCATTTTTTTAAGTCGGTTCAAAATAGTTTACAACCCGTTGAAGGATATCCGATTAAGAAAGGAACAAAAAAAAAACACGCGTTAAATTGAGAAACTCCTCCATGCATCGCTTTGTTTTCGAAGTCAATTAAAAACAAGCCCCCGTTATGTATACTATTCTACATTGAAAGTAAAGATTATTTCAGTCACATTCTTGCTTATAGCTAAAATACTTTTCAGTAAGGTCTAGTCTTGAATACCATCTACATGCCAATAGTCGAATTGACTAATCCGAATGCGGAGCGTACTCGGCCATTCACATATAAAAGCAACTACGTCTACGTTCACATCTACGCTAACACTCCAGCAATAGCACCTTATCCAGTTTACTTTTCAGCTTTCCAGATCGTTCCTATAAAACCGTAAAAAATACAAAACGCCTACATTTTCTACAATCGAAGCTAGATTTGCTACAATCGGGTCTCTTGTTCCTTAGATTCATTCAGTCCAGAATGAATGAAAGTATAGCACTGATTGAGCGACATAGACAAAAGGCTTGCATTATCCTGTAAGTGGCGTGATCCGGTGAACGCCTATTCGGATCTCTTTATATCGGGACTCTCGAAGTACGCCGATTTTTCACGAACGTGGGCTAGGATCGTATAAAACAGTCACGTATTTTTTAGTGTCAGTGGCTTCGCTAGGACTCGATCCTTAACAATATCATAACCAGGGTAAAGAACATCGTGAGAGGGGCCCGTACACCGGCTTATTGAATTTCTCAGTGAAAAGGGTTCAGTGACTGTAAATTCTTAGTTTCATTGCGAGTTTCGTTGTAATCGACTTTTTTATTATCTCTTGAAAGAAAAATTTACATGAGAATTGCTTTGTTGCCTTTTTAGTCCCTATATGATATGCAGTTAAGAAACTTGCTTATAATAAATAGTGAAGTCGTATTTAGCTCGAGGGTCCTTTGTCTAGGTACTTTAAGTTTTTCTCGTCTTTTTATTACTACGAATTTACTGGCAAGTTTAACTAGTTTTTGGGCAGAAAAAGAACAAAATTTGACGCTGCTCGTTTCGACTTCGAAAAATGTATCCGGTATATTGAACAAAGGCATCATTCGCTTAGCAAATCGAATTAATGTGGACCGAACAGTTAAACCATGGGAGTCGTTAAGCGAATTTCGTGGAAATCGCTACAAACTGGAGCGACGGGGAGAATTTTCTAGAACTTTGTTTTGTTCTAACGGAAGTAAGTAATTGATTTTAATTCCACTGGCAGTACGTTGAAACGCAACCGAGCGTTAATGAAAAATAATTTTCTCATCTGAAGTTGCAAGTTAAAGAGTAGAGCGAACTACGCGGGCCCGGCGTACTAGTTTACAGAAATATTGTCCATTAAAAATTTCTCTTTTACTAAAGGAACATAATAGACTTGTAAATGAGTATTTTCTTAGCAATTTGTCACTCGTGAAACTAGTGAGCCTCTGCACTTTCGTAGTTCGTGCTCGTTTTGATGAGACAGGAATCTTCCGAGTTTCAAATGCTTTATTGCGTTTAAATTTCCATGCTAATGACGGAATAAAGGAGAAACTTAGAGGCTATCAGCTGGTTTTCATCCCATGCAAATAGCTTTATTGACAGTCGGGTATTGTAATGGATCGTCAAAATAATTATTGGATTACAATTAGCGAGTAATAAATACCTAAAATAGGGTATTTGACTGAAAAAATCTAATTCGTCCGTCAGTTAGATTATTAAAAAATATTTGACCCGTATTTTTTCTTTTGTTACGTAAACTAAAATTGATGAAGATACGACACTTAAAATTGGCAAAACGTCACAATCAAGTACAATTTTTTTTACTTGCTTCTGACGCCAGAAGCCCCCACTCTCGAGTTTTGATGCGTTTTATCTTTCCAAATATTCATAGATTTAACAAAAGAAAAAATATGTGTCCATTATTTTTCAAAACTCTAACTGGCGGACTAATTAGATTTGCAATTTATTGATGCTGTCAACATGCCTATTATTGCCACAGTTCACTTAATGCGTCAATTAATTATAATAATATTATGTGCCTATAGTTAGCGACTTTGCACAAGTAATACCTACATTGTTTATTCTTTTAATCATTTGATTGTGTGCTACTCTATGATAAATTATTTGTAACGTACATTGTCGATATGGGATCTGGGAATCGAACTCCGAACTTGACGGTGGTGAGTGTATCACTACAACTAAAGCGTGATTGAGACCCATTTTTTCACTTATCGTGACTTTAGAAGCCTCACAGGTATCTCCTAATGCTCCAGGGGCCTAATTCTCCTAAAATAAATCTTGGTAAATCACAACCGAACCAAGGCCGAACCGTTCATTCAGACAGTTCTCAATTTCAAAAGCCATCAAATTGTTTGACACAAAAAACAAAATCAATCATTTTGAAAGTTTTCGAAAACAAAAACTGTCTGACGGTTGTGGTTCGATTGCGTTTGGCAACAATTTATTTTAGGAGAATTGGGCCCCTGTATCGTGGGTGCGTTTACAGACACAAATAATCACATGCACAAACACCAAGACCCGAAAAAACAATCTAAATACATATAAATAAACCCATACATATAATATAAAGGGTGTAAACGAATTCGTGTAATTCCTTCAAACCGCGTGATCTACTGGTGGTACTAATTGACCCTGCATAGGTTTTTTTCAGAATCAACAAAAAAAAGTTTCTAAAGAATGAAGCATGGTATTCTGTATCTCAGAAATTTTAGCGTCCAGTCAGGACGTGGCGTGGAACGATATCGCACTAGTCGTGCCCGTCAGCTGTGTTGCCGTACCCTCATTCAACATGGCATCGAAATTCATAAATTTGGGGATATTTTTTATTTTTCTCAATCTAAATCCCGTGCAGCGTTAATCTATACCATTAGTAGATCATGTGGTTTAAAGGAATTACAAGAATTTTTTCACACCCTGTATTTGTTCCGTACAGGAATCGAACCCGCAAGCCAAGCGCAGAAAGTCAATCGCTTAGCCACTGTGCCAAACGTGTCGACAAAATATTAAAGAGTTTTTTCTTGTCTTATCTAATTCCTTGCTTTAACTTTCTCTATTACTTCTAAACCCTTAGGAGCACTACGTAAATACTAAAAGTTCCCATTAGGTCTTCGGGTCTCCGCAATAGATTGATGAGTCCGTTTGACGTCGTCATTAGGTCTCGGTCTGACCCGGCGTTTTTCGTGCGGCCCGCTCGGCCCAGATAATTGGTCCGAATGTTTTCGTTCGCTCAGTCTAATGACTGGCAGTTTTGTTTACCAACGGGACACGCTGGCTTTTATTGAGCCGTTTGCGTTTAGCCCCCGAACAATTGGTGACTGGTTTTATACTTTTTTAAGCTTTCGACTTTGAAAAATGTTTGGTTTGTTTTCAATGTAAGCTGTGAGTGGTTGAATCAAAGTTGCTAGATTAGACGGCTTTTTGACATCATTCAAGCTCTATACATTTTTGGCCTAAATCTGAAAGAATAATATTATGTGAGAATCTAAACAAAAATAATGTTATATTTCGCCAAAAATGAATAATGTCCTTTGCGAAAGAATTTGCTAAATATGAGCTTTTCTATAAAATAATATCACGCCTGTACATCCCCTAATGGTTGGACAGAGGTGTATTGTACACCCTCATTCGCCGTTATATTTAAATCCTGTGTAATAGGGGACGAGTCTTTTGTCATCAACAGGGCACACATCAAGACTCTGGGCTGCTACTGAAAAATTCACACGGAAAATCCCAATACTATTTTGTTCTACCTGAGGATCGAACCTAGGACCTAACGCAGTTGCGACCACTAGACTAACGGGACAGACTTTTCTATAGACTTTAATAATCTTCTTTCCTATCTCTACAGCTGTCCTTCCTAATGTGCTATTCTTCTTTGTATCGCATCTTGGTATTTCTCGAGATATAATTAGACTAGCTTTTGCCCGCGGCTTCGCTCGCGTTAATTTAGAATTTGACAATCAACTCTTAACACACTACTAAGTTTCTATAATAATATAATTCAATCATGATTCCAAAGACACGTGGCGCCATCTATGAACGATATTGTTGTTTTCCTCGGGAACAGTACTTTTTTTCGGGATGAAAGGTACCCTATGTCCGTTTCTGTACACCTGACAACGTATATGCAAAATTTCAGGATGATCGGTTCAGTGGTTTAGGCGTGAAAAGGTAACAAACAAACAAACTTAGTATCGTATTTATAATATTAGTTAGGAAGTTAGGATTAGGATTAAAAACATACGTATTTATTTTTTTATCTTGGTTTGTTACAATTGAATTAACAGTGCTAAATTAGTGCGAAAGCACAACTAGTAACGACTTTAATATACATGAGGGGGGCGTAAATTAATCAAGGTATGCATTGTAGTCACCGGAAGCTTTAAACTATCGTTCTGCATGTATAAGATTAGTCGGAAAGGGGGTATTAATCCGTGGACCAATTAAAGTATCATTGATGACTGCGTTTAAAGAAAGTGTTTTCAAAATACGATTATTTTTATTTTAGCTTTTGGCAAAATTCTTCACTCTTGGGTTACGAATTCAGAAAATAGATTTTCTAATTCGTTACCTCAAATATGACCTAAAATGTAAACACAGCGGATCATATCTGAGGATAGATAGATTTTCGCGTATTTTTAATAAAATCGATGAACAGGTATTATTTATATTACTAGCTTCTGCCCGCGACTTCGTACGCGGATCCTGTTGCTTATGCCAGCGACAACGGAGTCGTCAAAATCGAAGATCTGAAACGTCTGATGTTGAATTCTAAGAGCCCGGGGACAGAAAAACAAAGGAATGCGCGAGACGATTCGAGACGTTCCAGATCTTTCATTTTTGTAAGTCAACAGGAAATGCCCATCAGACTAAACAACTTTTGCTAAGACGTCATTCCGATATATGTTATAGTGTCGCTGGGCTTTGGAGTTCCACAACAGGTGTTCCAAATCTTCAAATTTATTCTCACAGCAGAAAATGCTCTTCACGTGGAATAATTTTTGCTATGGCACCATTTTTATATCTCTTATACTTTAGCTGGTCCACATCCGATTCTTCAGATGATATCGACATTCTGTCGAGAGAGAATCAGAGAATGTCGAAGTCGATCAGAATTCAAACGTTCGTTGCGCTCTTCTTCAATCTCTTCATGCCGTACTCCAGCAATTCTTTCTCTCTCACTTTCTAACTGATTATGAATATTTTGTTGTGTGCGTGTTCGGGACAATGCATGATAATCTCGATCAGAAGTTAGTCGCACATCCCGTTTCAAAAGACCTGTTAGTAGATGTACGAATACGCTGAGAACTCAAGCGTGATTCTGTATCGATAAACGTTTCTGATTCGCGAGACAATGCATGTCGCTCACGATCAGCGGACAGTCGCGCATCACGTTCCTCACTTGTCTCTAGAGACCTGCTAGAAGTCAATGCGTAGATACGCTGAGAACTCAAGCGCAATTCTCTATCCGTGAACGTCTCCGACTCGCGAGACAATGCGTGACGTTCACGATCAGCGGTCAGTCGCGCATCACGTTCCCCACTTGTCTCTAGACACCTAGAAGTCAATGCGTAGATACGCTTGGAACTCAAGCGCAATTCTTTATCCGTGAACGTCTCCGACTCGCGAGACAATGCGTGACGTTCACGATCAGCGGTCAGTCGCGCATCACGTTCCCCACTTGTATCTAGAGACCTAGAAGTCGATGCATAGATACGCTTGGAACTCAAGCGTAATTCTCTATCCGTGAACGTCTCCGATTCGCGAGACAATGCATGACTTCCACGATCAGCGGTCAGTCGCGCATCAAGTTCCGCACTTGTCTCTATAGACCTCGAAGTCGATGTGTATATACGCTTGGAACTCAAGCGTAATTCTCTATCCGTGAACGTCTCCGATTTGCGAGACAATGCATGACTTCCACGATCAGCGGTCAGTCGCGCATCAGGTTCCGCACTTGTCTCTAGAGACCTCGAAGTCGATGTGTATATACGCTGAGAACTCAAGCGCGATTCTCTTTCCGTCAACGTCTCCGACTCGCGAGACAATGCATGACGTTCACAATCAGCGGTCAGTCGCGCATCACGTTCCCCACTTGTCTCTAGAGACCTAAAATTCAATGCGTAGATACGCTTGGAACTCAAGCACAATTCTCTATCCGTGAACGTCTCCGACTCGCGAGACAATGCGTGACGTTCACGATCAGCGGTCAGTCGCGCATCACGTTCCCCACTTGTCTCTAGACACCTAGAAGTCAATGCGTAGATACGCTTGGAATTCAAGCGCAATTCTTTATCCGTGAACGTCTCCGACTCGCGAGACAATGCGTGACGTTCACGATCAGCGGTCAGTCGCGCATCACGTTCCCCACTTGTATCTAGAGACCTAGAAGTCGATGCATAGATACGCTTGGAACTCAAGCGTAATTCTCTATCCGTGAACGTCTCCGATTCGCGAGACAATGCATGACTTCCACGATCAGCGGTCAGCCGCGCATCAAGTTCCGCACTTGTCTCTATACACTTCGAAGTCGATGTGTATATACGCTGAGAACTCAAGCGTAATTCTCTTTCCGTCAACGTCTCCGACTCGCGAGACAATGCATGACGTTCACGATCAGCGGTCAGTCGCGCATCATATTCTTCACTGGTTTCTAGAGACCTGGATGTAGATGCGTAAATACGCTGAGAACGCAGGCGTGCTTCGCGATCCGAAGAGGTTTCCACGGAGTGAGTTGCAGCCTGATGTTCTCGAACAGCATCAAGTCCCTCCTGACGCTCTTCGGTAGATTCTTGGTATCTTATGATCCTCAATCTTTTAGCTCCTTTGGACCATTGGAAAAGATTTGACCTCTTTCTAGGCATGGTTATAGTTTTATTGTGAAGATACCTGATCAATTAAAATCTAAGTGACTACTCCCCTGCGTTACCGGGTAGGCTACCGTGTCACGAAGATAAATGGAAAAGGAAATTAAACATTCAAATAACATAAGCCCGAAGGCATATTTATTCGATAAAATAAAAAAAATAAATGGGAGTTTTGGCCAGTAGAGTAAAATTTTCAATGATATACCATCGTCATCGAAAATTAGTCCTTAACTGTTCCCGCCGTCACCGCGTGGAGGTACTCCGAGCTTATGTTATTTTATAATTATACAGTGAAATTAGTGATAGCTTTTATTTCCACATCAGATGTTTCTGATCTTCGATTTTTATAAGTCAACAGGAAATGCCTATCAGACCGAACAACTTTTGCTAAAACGTCATTCCTATATGTGTTATGATGTAGCTGGGCTCTTGGAGTTCCACAACAGGTGTTCCAGATCTCCGATTTTATAAGTCAACAGAGAGTGCTCATCAGATTGAACAACTTTTGCTAAAACGTAACTCCTATATATGTTATAGTGTAGCTGGGCGCTTGGAATTCCACAACAGATGTTCCAGATCATCGATTTTTATAAGTCAACAGTCAACAGAGAGTGCTCATCAGATTGAACAACTTTTGCTAAAACGTCATTCCTATATTATGTTATATAGTGTAGCTGGGCGCTTGGAATTCCACAACAGGTGTTCCAGATCTTCAGTTTTTATACGTCAACAGAGAGTGCTCATCAGGCTGAACAACTCTTGCTAAGACGTCATTCCTATATATGTTATAGTGTAGCTGGGCTCTTGGAGTTCCACATCAGGTGTTCCAGATCTTCAAATTTATTCTCTCAACAGAAAATGCTCATCACGTGGAACAATTTTTGCTATGGTACCATTTTTGTATCTCTTATAGTTTAGCTGGTCTGTTGCGGTTCTGCATCAGGTGTTCAAGTTTCCAAGATAAATTATAGCCTATATGTTGCCCAGATTTAATACCTATACAACAAAAACAAAAACATTCAAATCCGTCCAGTAGTTCTGAAGATTAGCGTGTACAAACAAACAGACAGATTTTTTTTTGTTGATTCGTGCTCTATTACTGTTTCTAAACCCCCCTCAATTTTTTTTTTTAAATATATTCAATGTACAGACACAGTTTTTTTACTGTTTTATTATATGTATAGATTATATATATTATATATAGTTATGTTATTCATTATTATGGGTACTTTAACACCCTTTGAGATTACTACCCCTTTTCCAACTAACCTTGTATTTGAGCATGCCCGCAACATTTTACGTAACATTTTTCTTTTCCAAATCAGATTGAAAGACACATCACTTTCCACTTACGTGTTAACCATATCAATCTCAATGCCTAAAACTACTCGGCGAGGAAACTCTCAATATTGCTGATAGACACTCTAGGAAATCGAAAATTCGTACAATATGTATACTAGAGAGAGTATGTAAAAAGGATCTCTGCTCGACTGTACCAATCTAAGTAATTGAGCGATACTAAAATATGTACGCGTGTATACTTACGTGTTTTTGCGTAGGGTCGCGCGGGTCTCGGTATCGATATATTTCGCTGTCCATCGATGCGTCACTTCGGCGAGACCGATAGATTGATCACCGCACTGAATGACGTCCTCATTCCGGCCCACTGTGCCCAGGGTCCGGCGGCCATTTTATATTATATGTTTTATATAAATGTGAATAATTGAAGCTTATTCTGCGAATCATGTTCTTTCAGCTTTTTTTTTATAAATTCGGTGCATACCTACGACACGTGTTTTTATTAAGCACAATACATAGGTATATCGATAGTTCAGTCTTCCTACAAGGTTAGTCGGAAAGGGAGTGCTAACCTGAAAAGGTGTTAAAGTACCCATAATAATGAATTACTTTTGTTCTACCACTTTTCCTAAAAGTCAATAGTTTAAAAGAAATAGCTGTTCATAGATTTAATAAAAAATACGAATCGATGTATCCTCAGCTGTTTTTACGTTTTAGGTCACGGATTAGAAGCTCCATTTTCTGACTGCGTAACTAAAGCAGGAATGATTAAATTGTTAACTATTGTAATAAAAAGCTTTAAATAAAAGTAAAAACCGACTTCAAAAAAAAACTAAAAAAGAGTGAAATAATTAGCATGACATAAATTAACAGTTTCAGAAGTCGGTGGCTTTTATTTATTTCAGTGTGGAATTGCACCGATTTCTGAAACTTAATTTTATATCATGCTAATTAGGTATTGTACAAGAATTAAAAAAAAAATGAAGTCGGTTTTTACTTTTATTAAAAATATTTTTATTAAATACGTTTTAGTGTCATAAATTACACGGTTTAAGACTACAAATTTAAATGACACGGTTGCGTAATCTTTCCAGCAACTAGGTAGTTTTCTTTGAGAATAGGTATAAATGTAGGTATAATTATCATGACGGCTCCTTACAAATACATACAATCTTCTTTGTTCTTGGCTATTAATTCTGTGATGACAGTTAAAACAGAGATTGAAAGTCCTCACCAAAACTTTTGCTGAAGGGAACAAACTAAAATGTCATCTAACAATATGTTTTTTTGTTGTATTTTTTGTCAAAAAGCGCTAAATAAATTTCGATAAAATTTATATCGGACTACCTCTGAAGTATGGTTTACCAAACAAAAAATTCATCGTCAAAATCCATTCATAATTGGCGGAGATCGCGTAACAAATATACAAAAAAACATTCATACAAATTGAGAACCTCCTTCTTTTTGAAGTCGGTTAAAAACTTAATATTTCCTTTGTTTAAAACAGTCATCAGTGTCACGTGACCAGCGGATTAGTAACCCTTTCCGATTAACCTTGTATACCAAGGTATAATTTTATATATTTTTCCAATAGTTTAAACATACACAGACGTTTACAAGATTGAAAACACTATTTTTACGTAAACCTAAGCAGGCACTACGTATTCCAATAAAAGGGATTTTCGAGCGATTTCTGTCGCGTTAGTGAATTAGCCTTCTTTGTGCCACATGAATACAGAACAGTATTTATCCATTGAAACACAGATGCAGAAATAGTAGATCTGTAACTTATTTATTTCCAGTTTCTTGAACAGCTTTAATCGAATAACCTAGTTGCAATTACGAACTTGCTCTATTTTTACTCCGCGATAGTTATAGAGCAATTATAATTGAATTACCTCTTAGAGTTGCTACTTTATCGATACTTATTTGATTTAACTTTTTGTTGTCTGACTTGTACAATTATCCTAATGAATCCGACGCCGGATAAGTTTATTTCCAAACAGACTTTTTGGTAGAGAAACGAAATCGGTTTTATTTAAGATCAAGATAACGCGACGGCTTACCTTCAGTTTGTTTTTGTTTTTATTCCGTCGTGACGCCCGCCTTCGCTATTCATCTGGATTTTAAGATTATTTTTGATGTTTATTGTTTGGTTTGTAAATTGCGAATGACAAAAAGCCTCGATCCCGTTTTGCCTACAAACACCGGGAGACAAGCTGGTATAGAACATTGAGCTATAAATGTCCGTTTAGCTAGCTAACATTGGTTTTGTTTGAATGGCTTTTGTGAAAAATTTCTCGTCGACCGCTAACGTTTCGTATGACATAGTAAATCCCATTCTAGTGCAGAGGCGTCGCTTGCGGCAAAACTGTCAGGAGCGTTTTCAAAGAATTATTGTTGCATGACAGCATTGCCCGCGCGGACGAATGTAACAAAATGCCGCAAATCACAATGGCCGCGTTTGTTTATCAGCATTGTATGGGATTTATTGGTTACAGCGCAAACGATCGTGACTCCGTGCAGTTTTGTGAAAATTTATCGATTCCTTGCAAAAGCGTTATGAGGAATGCAGGAGCTGAGCGAAGGCAACGTTTTTCATGAACGTGTACTAACTACACTATTTTGCACGAAATAATTCGACTGCCGCATTGCTCTAGTGGTTACAAGGCCGATTGTTGAGCGTAAGGTCCTTTGTCCGATCCCCAGGTCGGGCAAAGTGTTATTGGGTTTTCCCGTCTGGAATTTCTCAGTAGCAGCCCAGAGTTTGTGCCCGGTTGATGCCAATAGGCTCACCGCCTACTACATGAGACTTACACATAACAGCGAAACGAGGATGTACTATAACTATACAACTCTGCCCAACCCTTCAGAGAATACAGGCGTGATATTACGTTATTTACCTTGGACGATCCCCACTCATTCCATATTTAATTTCCAATTCAATATATAACAACTATTACAACGGTTCTTCAATCGATATCAACAACTGCTCTATTCAATTCAACACTTATTCTAAAAGCGGGGGATATTAAGTCACGTTGTTGGTGGCTATCAGCATCCGGCCGCGGCGCACATAAGCACGCCGGGGGCTGCCTATGACATTATTAAACTCAGGCGCATGTCTGCTCGAGTGACGCTAAAAAACTACGTGACCGCGTTGCACAATTGAAGTTCTCTCTGAAAAATCGTCTGCCCAAAATTCAGAGCGTATCCTGAACGAATAAAGAAAAAAATAGCTCCGGAGACCGCGTGGGCCACTCGGCCGAGTGTCCCGAATAAATTATGTTGATGAAACTTTTAGTTTGAGTGTTATACCGCGCCCTGCCATTCGTTTTAATAATCATTAGATATGAATCCAGAACTTTCGGGGTAGTTGACACGTTTACTAGCTTTAATAAGTCTTTTGGCTGTTGCTTCCCAATCTCTGTGTTGTGAAAGTTTTACGTACATGTAGTTTGTGTACGAATCGGTTTATTTATTTATCTTATATTTACATTTCTATGCACTATGGTGGTACATTCGGCTAAAAATTGGTTTACCTACCACCCTAAGATTGAAATTCGTTTGCATGTCATACAACAATAAGGTTGATATTCACTTGCAAAAATTATCTTAGCGATATCTGGGGGCACGGCAGTGCCCCGCCAAGTCTCGAGCAAAGCGGGCACGGCCGTACCATCTTTTCTTGAAGCCATTCGCGGCCTTTTCACCCCCCTTTTCATTTGATAGGAACTGTTGTCAAAACTGGTAAACTACTTATTTGGCCCACAGTACATAGGTAAGGCGGACTTAATGCCATTAGGTTTACTATTTAAAGAGAACATAAATAAGTGAATAATTTTATTATTTTGATAAAGATTTTTGTATTTAGTTGTACATTGCTATTTTGAAAAATTGTCAAAAGTTAATTTATGCTATTATAAACTTGACAAAAACTAATCTAACAGGTTTTCTTAGAAAGCAAAAGTCGAAGGTTACTTAAAGAATTTTAATAAGATTTCAACTTTTCAATGTTGGGAACAGGGATTCAGGGTCGGTTGGACGTTTAAGAAGAACTGAACAATATTTTTACGTAATTTGACAGTCATTCAAACGTATTGTCTGGCGAGCGCTTGCCATTTATGATTGTGCCGTCTACAATTTAACAAGGCAATTGAACTCATTTATTAAGTGGTAATATAATAACATAAACATCACGCCTTATTCCCCGAAGGGTTTGCAGAGGTGTATAGTATACCCTCATTTCGCCGTTATGTTTAAGTCCCATGTAATAGGGGGCGAGCCTATTGCCATCAACCGGGCACAAATCCAGGCTCCGGGTTGCTACTGAGAAGTTCCACAAGGAAGAACCCAATAACACTACCCGACCTGGGGATCGAACTAGCGATGCCCGATACGTATCGATATTTTGGTGTATCGATACAACGGAATGCGATATATCGATATTTTGTATCGATACACGTCAATACGATATTTAGCTGTATCGTATCGCTTCGCCAGAATATCGCATCGAAAATATCGTATTGTTTTGAGTACCTACTTAGAGTGATGTTCGGTTTGTGAAATACATATTAAGATAGGTAACAGTAGCAAAGATTATAAATGTAAACAAACTTAATTATTCTTCTTTTGTAATGCCGTCACACTCGTAGGTGCGGCATTAACCTTTGTAATACGATGCGGATAGGTAAGACTTAATGTAAATATTACTTTTGACTATGTTGATTTTGTGCGTGATTTTTTATTAAGAGTGATTTGGGTGCGAAATTCAAGTTGTGTTTATTAAACGTTAAAACTAAAGGCAACACTACGAATTTGCAACTCCACTTATACAACAATACGATATTTCGATACGATATTTACAGTATCGATACAAAGACATACGATATATATCGTGTATCGATACAATCAGTTGCGATACATTACGATATGATATACATATAGATACAAAGCGGCATATCGGGCATCGCTAGATCGAACCCCGGACCTCGCACTCAGCAGTCGCGCTTGCGACCGCTAGACCAACGAGGCAGCAGTGGCAAAGGCTCCATACAACTCGATTCCTATCGGCTTCCCTTTTGAAACGAGTAGTTACTGGAATTCACGCATCACACTTGAGCAAGGTAAGCATTTTTTGGTCCGGCTTCCCTTTTAAGAAAATTCACCCTACGCCACTGCGAGGCAGTCAAGTTAAGTGTTAAGTAATATTTATCTGAAAATGTTTAATTTCTTTACATAATCAGCCCATTACTGTCCCACTGCTGGGCCCGGGCCTCTACTCAGAATGAGAAGGTTTTGGGCCTTAGTCCACCACGATGGCCTGGTGCCAGTTGGCGGACTACACTCACCATCGAAAACTCAATGAAAGCACTCTCAGGTGTGCAGGTTTCCTCACGATGTTTTCCTTCACCGTTAATCCTTAATAAGGCCAAGGGAATTTTCCCACCAACTTTTTCGGAGGATATGTATCGCGAAAGCCTGTACTGGTTATATTTTTATTTTAAAACCTAGCAATATACATTTTTTTTAATACGGGCTTTACAAGAAAATAAAAATATTGTGTTGGAAAAAAACAATTTTATTCTTGAAACTTTGTGCCCTATTATGGGTTAACGCAAGTGATTTCAAATTCTGATCCGCATATGAATTCGAGAAGTCAGAGGTGCGGGCTGGATTCCAACTCGAAACCTCCTGCATGGAAGGCAGCTGTTCATCCGCTAGGCTCACTGCTTACATTTTTTTATAAAAGGTGTAAACTAATTTGTGTAATTCCTTCAAACCGCGTGATCGACTGGTGACATTGATTGACCCTGCATGGGTTTTTTTCAGAAATAACAATAAAAAGTTTTCAAAAAATTAACCACGGTATTCTGTATCTGAGTAATTTTAGCGTCCCAAGTTAACTGGCTGCGTGGAGCGATATCGCGTTAGTCGTGCCCGTCAGCTGTGTCGCCGTGCCTTCATTCATTTATGCAAGGCATCGAAATTTTCTATCACATAACAATTTTATTTGGGAAGAAAAAAGTTTATTTTTATTTTTGATCGATCTAAATTCCGTGCGCGGTTAATCTATATCATTAATAGAGCATGTGGTTTAAAGAAATTACACGAATTCGTTAACACCCTGTATAAACAGAAACCAATGAACATCTGATTAAGTCTTTCACAGCACATCAAATACGCGTAACTTCAAAATAAAACGTTTACGAAAATCTCTAAACTTGTTTATGAAATATAAAAGTGATTTAAAGACATCACTGTATCGCATCTTAAAATTCACATATTATACTGTGACGTTATCGTAAAGTGAGATATTTTAGTGGCAGGTTGAATCAACGTATGGACGAGATAAACGAGCGGCCAGTAAACTTCACGTCGAATAAAATGATTAACTTTATACGACCTTTTCACGGTTATTAAACCCGCCCATTGCCGGCGCTCCCGTGAAATGAAACTGGAGACGCATTAATTCAAGTGCAACACGAAAAATGCATTAGCGGGCCGGATCGACCATTCGTCATTGTCCTGCAATATCTCGTTTGGGATAGGTCAATGGAATCTTTGGATAATGAATTGACTTTAAAAATACTCGATCGCTATTTGAATGGTGATTGATTTTTTTTGGCGCATTCTTAATACGTTCCTTTTTTATTCTTTCTCGCCATTTAACGTAATAGAATAGGTATATTTTAAAACACTCGAGTCCACCACACTTTTCATAGAGCTCTTATCCATGCCGCCATACATATTGCTAGTGGACCTTCCAGAAGGGTCCACGGCATTACGTTTCCGCTAAAAGTGAACCCTCGAGGAGGGTTCCTGGCTTTAGGTTAAAAACCGTAAAAATACGCTACTACGTCGTAAAATAGGTGTTTGCTTCTTTCATGACGGTGCATTTTCCAAGAAAAACTTACATTAAAATGAGCTCTCCACGAGGGCACCCGGCATGGTGAATGCGACTACAGGGTCTGGAGGGCACCCGGCACTGAACGTGTTAAAGTAGTGGATTATTTTAGTATAGGAAAGAAGTTAACAAAAATAAATAAAGTTGAATCCTCTTATTCATAAAAGATCGTCATTTTAAACACTGATTAAATTATACCTGTCTTTGTCATTTGTATGCCAATGAACAGACACGGAATAGCCATTTCTGTTAACCAATCTTTAAATATCATTTATGAATAAGGGTATAAGTTTGAACATGAAAATATTATTATTATTACCTACACTGCAAAAGTACGTAATGTAGTTTTTTCCTCACGTGATTTAAATTCGTAAATTAGCCTCGTAAATGTTTTTATCATATATTTTTAGTATTTTACAAACCTTTCGTTTATTCAGCATAGCCTTTTGAAGTCAGTGTTTGCATATAAAAATGTTCCAGTTTAAAATCAACATATTCGAGTAGGGTTTCATAAGGACATTTATTTCAATATTATATTTCATAAATTACACATTTATTGTCAAAGTCAACGTAACGTTAGCACAAGATTTCGAGATAGGTTAAAACAATATGAATATTGATCGATAATTTGAAATGTTCCTAACATTAAAACTAGTTGCTTACATCGTAAACTTATACTAATCAGTTAAATATTTTAATTGATTATTACATATTAGATTTTACATAAAATCTGGCTATTACAATGAGATTTTTTCTTAGTTCCTATTGAATTTCTCATACGTTCTTAATTAGTTTAGTTTGGTTAGGCCCTCTAGCGTAACACCGTTTAGCTCAGAGCCAAGCAATAGTTCAAGAAAGTGGGTATGTCTACCACTGGGATTTATTTGGGTGGCCCTGGGATAATGGTGTTGCACAGACACGCATGGACCGACCATCGGCCGAATCCTCGTCACCTATCTATCGATGGTCTGTTGTCCTGTATAGATAGAAATTTGACATTACTTCTATGAAGCTTATGTCAAATTTCTATCTCTAGTAGAAGCAACCACCGATAGTTAGCATATCGGTTTCAGACGTTAGTCTGTCTATCTATGGATAGAGAATGGTTGTTTGTCTACAAACTTCAGTGTCTCATTTTTTAAGGAGGATTTTTTCCTGATAACAGTATTTTAAACAGAAAAAATCAATCTCGATGCACAAATATCCGGAATAACGTAGAGTAGTTCGAAAATGAATAAAAGTTAACCGTTATAGTTACAAAAGATTTACACCAATACAATTTATAAATAAAATATTGTTTGCACTGTCGATGAAAATATTTCGCTTTACCACTGAAAATAACTTTATGGGAAATGCACATGAAAAGTAACAAGTTATCGGGGTTTCCAGCAAATTCTAAAATCATTTTGATCTATTCTATTGTGTACTTGTGTGTTACGTAATTTCAGTAAAATGAAATGTCAGTTTTGAATATGAAATTCAATTTGATTAAGAGCCGTTCAGACTACGCTATAATACCTATATAGCAAATATTGTATAGCACAGTGATATCAATCAGCATTCATTTTATATGGACACCTTCACACAACGCTATACTATAAAGTATTAGCTTGCAGTGCGCGATAAACTTGAGCGATTCTCAGAGCTATATCGCGTGATTCTCCGGTGAGGCGGGCGGGGGCCCCGCCTCACTTGTACCCCGTCCGTCGCCCGACGGGTCGCCGTCAAATAACTTGCTATTCATAGTAGAACGACTTGCGATATAGCGTATAGTGTGAACGATATGCTATACTGGCTGAAAACGAATTCGCGTAATTCCTTCAAACCGCGTGATCTACTGGTGACACTGATTGACTCTGCATAGGTTTTTTTCAGAAAAAACAAAAAAAAGTAAAAAAAAAAATAACCATGGTATTCTGTATCTGAGTAATTTTAGCGTCCCAAGTTAACTGACTTGAACGGTTAACTGGCGTGGAGCGATATCACGCTAGTCATGCCCGTCAACTGTGTCGCCATGCCTTCATTCATTTATGCATGGCATCGAAATTTTCTATCACATAAAAATTAAATTTGGAAAAAAATAAGTTTATTTTTAATCAATCTAAATCTCGTGCGGGGTTAATCTATACCATTAATAGATCATGTGGCTTATGCTATAGTTTATGACGCAATGTGATTTACTATATAGCGAAATAGTATAGCGTATTCTGAACTGCGCTTCAATAGAAACCTTTTGTCTTTTATTTATCATAATATTATACAATCTTCTTTTATATGTTAAAGTTACAGTTAAAGGGGATTTCTATGTAATATTGTTTCCTTGTTTTTGAAGGATGTTGAATTGTTTCCACGTCATTTTTACATTTGAATATCTGTACAATAATCCTGGCACAAAACGCTTTGTTACAATTTATGTAGAAGAGACGTAACGCGGTGACGTGGCATGGATATTGTGACGCAAGCGCTGCTTTTTTTAACCAGTGAGAATCGTATATCGACTTTATGTTTACGTGTCGCCTCTTTATAATCTGATTCATTTAAAAACAGAGTATCCAGCGTCGATCTCTTACAGATGACGAAGACCATGTAAGGAGTACCAGGTTTATGCCACGCATCGCGCGAGGACACTTCTATACATTGTATATCTACAAACTTTTAGAAAGCATGTATATATCGTAAAACGGTTAGTAGTAAAGCGTAGAGCTGTGGTGGTAGATGTTGCGTAAGGAAGTACTGGTGCGCATGTGAAGCGGCTGGGCGCGCGCGGTGTGACGGAGAGTTGCGCGCGCGCTGCCATGCCGCGCCGGAGACCATCGGCTCTTCGGCTCCGAAGCCGTTCATGCTTAGTTCTAGTCCTGTGAAAATTTAAATAAGTTAAGGTGATTTAGTTTGACGAGATATCGTCACATTCAGGGGAAACTTACGAATCTGCAAAAGATGCATTTTATATAGAAGCACTTTGAAACATCGTTTTTTTTGTAGTTTTTATTTTGGTACATTTGGTTTTCAAAATAAAATCTTTTTAATATACAATCAACAGATGTTTAATATTTTACAAGGATCAGAAATAATCGCACATTCGTAACTTTACTACATTATAATATTCCTAAGTTTGCCGGTGGTATGCCCATATTATCTATGGGAGTCCAACTGATCATAATCAAATGGATTCTTGATTTATAGTTAAAATGTTTCATTTATTTTTCACACTACTCATGTCCAAAGTTTGCTTGTTACGAGATTTCTGTATAAATCACAGCGTACCAAAGTTTCATTCGGAAATGTACGGCTACGTTTAGTCTATTCAATGTTCCTTGGCTACATTACCGAACTAACATGTGTACTAAGTTGCAGAAGCTACACCGAACTAAGACGTATAATTATATTGGCCACTTACTATGCAAACTGACTTGGCTCTCCATCTTTCCCAGTGCATTGACAGAAGCGCACACATAAGTTCCGTAGTCCGCCGGCGCTAGAGACTTTATCGTCAAGTTTATCCACAGCGAGTACTCGTTCATTATAGTTTCTGATACACGAAGCTTCGGGTTCTCGGTCAATTTGTCGCTTAATAGCGCTGTGGAACGAAAGAACTGTTAGCGAGTGAACTTGCAGTCTACGTGGAATGGTTTTGTGAACGATGAACGTTGCTTGCGAACGTTATTTTAAGATAATCTGATAGAGTAGGTATTGAGAATATTTTCTTTATATTAGAATCTAATAAATAAGATACAGGGTGGTTCACTAGTTATTGGACGCGACTAGTGAATGGACACTTCGCTCTTTTACGGATTTTATATGAACTAGAAGCGATGTTTGAAGCATTCAAGCAAGTGTTATTTATCTTACGTGTCTCCAAAGTCGATCTTAATATTTGAAATAACCAATAGATGCCGAAATTGGCAGTTAAAAAATATTAATGTAGTGGTCGCGACGCAGTGTCAAATTCTCGTCAAAAATAAATAAATTTGTTAAGGACAAGGACTGACAAAATAGTAAAAAATTCTTGTTTTTTGATTGTTTGGGACAAATTGCATTAAATATATGGTAGCTTATATTGTTTTACACGTTATTTCAAAACGTAATCTTAATGTTTTCTAATTTGAGATTATATTATCCCATGTCCAAGGACTGTGTTAATATATTTAGTGATTGGAAATCTTGTCCAATTACTAGTATTGAAAGAAACTTATTTTTTTTCAATTTTATGCTTTCTTCGTATGTATAAGTTATAAAAAATTATAAAAAAATCTTACTCTTCCGCTAGCTTATTTAACAGTCATTGGACACTGTCCAATGACTATCATTTACGTTTATATTCAGTCAATGGACGCTACTGTCCATTGACTGTCTAATGTATGTCCAATGATTGGTTGCAGAAATAGATAGACAAGACAAGATGCCTAAAATTAAAAAAAAAGAACCTTATAGTTCTGAGAGCTTACGTAAAGCTTTGCAGGAAGTTCGAAATGGCGGAAAAAATCGTGAAATTGCGCGGAAGTACCTAAGTACATAGTACAGTACTAAGTACATAGTAAGGAAGTATTCCTAAATCCACTCTTCATTTTAAAATAAAACATCCTGAACACTATGTTCGCATAACTCGTCAAAAAGTAGGGGACAGCTGTTTTTTTTTTCACGATTTCTGGTTTGGTCCCATAGTAAAAGTTGTTCATAATGATGAGTACAGAGAGTAAGAGGTTGTTAGTGTTTTTCCAATAATCCTGTATAAAACACTTGACTTTAGTTCAGTTTATTATTTTTAAAGTTGTCTAGTGACAAAAACCTAATTTAGATTTGTTTTTAGTTAGTAAAAGAGCATTTTAAAATCAATTAACGCCATCGTAAATTCTGTCCAATGACTCAAATAAATGTCCAATTGACTGCAAATGCTGTCCAATAAATGTGATTTTTGCCACTTTAAAAAAAAATATATTTTAAATATATTGTACGTTATAATATTGTGTTATAACAACATAAAATAGAGAGATCCACTTTCCAACTATTGATTTATTTTATGGTATGTCCTGCATTTTTGTAATACTGGAGTAAAAAAAAAGAAAAGTTTAATTTCGCTTATCTGTCCATTGACTAGTGAGTTACCATAAAACAATAATTTTATGTGATGAAAAAAATTAACCCCGCAAAATGTAAGTATAGATAATCGTTTAGGCTTGAGAAAAGTACAAGTCATTTTTTTTTCTCGTAAAGACGGTTTTTACATGTTTCCCAAAATTTTCAGGTATGTGATACAAAAAAATATCTTGAGTGTTTCTTAAGTATATTGTTTCTGAAAATGGGAAATGTATTCTATATTTTGACCTTTAAGAAAAGAAGAGATAAAATGCTTTTTTTCTCAGAAAATACGCTTTACTTTCACTTTCAACGGATTATTATTTACTTAGCGATTTCATCCTAAAAGCTACACGTAAATAAATTCAAATGGTTGGATTACATTTCTAAGAAATTTTAAGTAAAATAGAATTAGTATGATGTCGGATACTTACAGTTGCCGTCTTCCCTGTACCAGGAGTTCATAGCTTTGGGGGAGGCTTCGATGAAGCACTGGAGCTCCACGTCACTGCCGAGAGGAGCACCTACTAGTTGATTGGTCACCTTTACTTGTGGTATGACTGTTGGACAAACAAAAACATATTAGGTACAGTAATATATTACGTGTCGTAAAAGGCGACTAAGGGATTCACTAGAGGATGGGCAGCAGCGTTCTCTGAGTACTTTCACAACCTTACTGCGATCGTCAACCCACCTGCCAAACGTGGCGATTATGGCAAACCCCCCATTGTTTGGGGGAGGCCTATGTCCAGCAGTGGACGTCATTCGGCTGAATGATGATGTTGATATATTACGTAACATAACATCACGCCTGTATTCTGCTAAGGGTTGGGCAGAGGTGTGTAGTTATCGTAAACCCTCATTTCGCTGTTCTGTTTACGTCCCATGTAATATGGGGCCTATTGTCATCAACCGGGCACAAATTCAGGCTCCAGGTTGTTACTGAGAAATTCCACACGGAAAAGCCCAATAACACTTCGCCTGATCTGGAGATCGAAACCAGGACCTCACGCTCAGCAAACGCGCTTGCAACCACTAGACCGACGAGGCAGTCTCAATCAATATATTAATTACTTATTAATAATGTAATGTCTAAGAATTATCATCATCATCTTCCTGCCCTTATCCCATGTTACTTGGGGTCGGCGCAACATGTTTTCTTCTTCCATTCCGTCCTGTCACCCGTCATGGTATCACTGACTCCCTTCTCTTTCATATCATTCTTCACACAATCCATCCATCTTTTCTTTGGCCTCCCTCTTCCTCTCCATCCATCCACATTTATATTCATAACTCTTTTGGTCACATGCGTTTCATCCCTCCTCTTCACATGTCCATACCAAGACAAACGGTTCCCTTTCAACTTTTCTGTCACGGGCGCTACTTTCAAACTTCCTCTAATATACTCATTCCTGACCTTATCCATTCTGGTCACTCCACACATCCATCTCAACATTCTCATCTCCGCTACATGCAATCTTTTCTCATCCGTCTTCTTCACGGCCCAACATTCCGATCCATACAGTACGACAGGTCTTATCACGGACTTATAGATTTTCCCCTTTAACTTGAGAGGCATCCGTGGGTCGCAAGTAATTCCAGTGACCTGTCGCCATTTCATCCATCCTGAGTTGATCCGGTGCGTTACGTCTCGGTCTACTCCGCCGTCCCCTTGGACAAGCGACCCGAGGTACCGAAAGTCGGAGCAGATCGGTATGGACGTTCCGCCGAGAGATATTGGCTCAAGACTAGAGAGACCGCCAAAATCGCAAAACAAGTACTCAGTTTTTGTTCTGCTCAATTTCAGGCCAACACTCTCTAGTCTTTGCCACCACACCTCCAATCTGCTCTGGACCTCTAAGAATTAATGGTTTTAAAAGAATCCCACTACTTAGTGCTGGCTTAATCTATTCAGGCGCCCGAGGTGAGATAGTTTTTAGCGCCCTTTATCTCTTACTGTTAGTATTCTGCCGCGACTAACAGACAAAAAGACTGTTTTTGATTAAGTTTGTTTCAATTCAAATTAGTTCTGATAATCTAAGTTTCCGTGGCCCATCTGGAAATCCCTGAATCGCCTCTGATCTCAAGTGGGAAGATGTAACTCCAACCTCGTCAAGTGGGGCTACCTGAACCAAACAGCAGCGGGGTGTGGATGTGGAGCTGCGCTGCAAACTATGCCTCATCTTCTATCCTGCCCTCTGAGCCCAACAACCTGCAGCCAGAGTGAGCTCTGCGCAGCCACCGATGGCGCCGTGGAATTGGCAAAGTTCTGGCTAGCAAAATATAATGATTGTCGTGCCAACGACACGAAGAAGAAGTTCTGATAAGTTTTTAAATTGTTCGCATATTTTCTAGTGAAGTTGTTTATTTTCAACTCATTAATTTGTGGGTTAAGGCGCCGGAATAGTGCGTGGCGCTCCTTTGGCCCTGGCGCCTCGGACAGCCGCCCTGCGTCTGTAGACAAATGGCAATCGATGATCGCTAGAGAATAGAAACGAAAATGAGATGTACTGGATTGACATAAGCTTTCGACAGGTCAAGCGATCTGTTATATCATTTCCATACATTTAACAGGGTATTTGACTGAAAAAATGGAATTAGAACGTCAGTTAGATAATAAAAAAAAATTCTGACCCGTATTTTTTCTTTTGTTGCGTAAACTAAAATTAACGAAGATACGATACTTTTAAAATTGGCAAAACGTCACAAGCAAGTACAATTTTTCCTTGCTTCTGACGTCACAAGCCCCCACTCTCGAGTTTTGATGCGTTTTATCTTTCCAAATAATCATAGATTTAACAAAAGAAAAAATACGTGTCCATTATTTTTCAAAACTCTAACTGGCGGACTAATTAGATTTGCAATTTATTGATGCTGTCAACATGGATAGTGGCGTGCCGATTCTCTGGATCATCGATTGCCGTTTGTCTACAGACGCTGGTCGCCTGCCCCTAAAGCCGGCACTGCCACTACTACAACTACTCCGTGTACTAGTCCCAGGAACATATTACGCACTTATACACAAGGCACACATTGCTTGTAACTTTCAAATAAACATTAACAATAAATAGACAGTAGAATAAACAATTCACATTAGCTAATATACCTGAAATCGATTTTCGTAAATTGTTATTCTCATATTCATTGCAATTTACGAAGTACAAAACGACTATACACTGAAATAAATAACTGAATACGATTAAGTTTTTATTAGGTAGGTACGTTTCCAACGAAAATTGGTTTTTCGAATACTTTTGTTTAAACTCACAGTGACTTGAACCGTCAATTGAAAAAAAGAATTCCATTTTCAACGTGTGTGCCAGATAAACAAGCTTTTAGTTCAATTTAACAAACTCGTGAATAAAGACTTGAAGAAACGTTGAAAAGGTTGAACAGTCAATTCTATTAGAATTGTTTCTCGAAATGTATTCTTTATCTTTAAATGAAATAAAACATTAAGTATCTTTCACTTTATTTTATGTAACGTAAGTGAAACATGCCTAGACGCTTAGGGCTAAAACACACTTAAGCTATGTCTACACCAGTGCGCTTTCATGTTCATCTTGCGTCTTCGTCTGAATCATGCGTGAAGTGCCACAGTGCATGCCCCTAGCGCACGCTAATCCGTCTATTGTATGTCGACTGACGACTGACCGAGGCGCACCGGTGTAGACGATAAACTGCATGCGTCTTACGGCAATCAATATTGCATGCTCTTGACGCAAGAAGAATTGAAAGTTGAAAGCGCAAGATGAACATGAAAGCGCACTGGTGTAGACATACCATTAGCGTATCTTGCGCGGGTCATGTTTCGTCGCGTTACGAGTATGTTTCGCGCTACATATAAATTCTCCTGCGCGGCCTCACCACGCTTACTTTACGTTTACGTTGTTACACCGAGCATAATAGGGCCTAAAAGTTTCGTGCGTGCGCATTACTGCATAAGATACGCGACGCAAGTTACTCTAAGTGTGTTTAGACGCTAATTGTGGCTGTAACCGCTGAAAATAAGCCGAAAATAGTTAATTTAACATCGATTGAACGCAAGATGCGCGCGAAACTTCTCGGTCATTTTACGCTCGGCGTAAAGACGTATAATGCTCGTGGTGAGGCCGAGCAAGATAATTTGTTTGCAGTGCATACGCGTAACACGACGAAATATGAGCTGCACAAGATACGCTCAGTGTGTTTGCAGCCTTTATTTATCGTAGTCAAAATATCTTTAAAATTATTTGACACATGATGGAATAAAATAGAAGTTTGAATGCATTTAGATACAAATCTCAAATACTTTAGCTTCATTTAAAGTTCAGTAGCCTTTTCAAATTTCCATAAAGTTTTGCTTCTTTGAAAGCAAATGAAACTAGACAGACAAGACGAATAAAACAGCAACTCTTTAGCATTTGCCATCCTTCATTCATTCTCGGTAATGTCTTAATGGTGTTTCGACTTTTCTTAGCGATCATTGACTTTAATTAAAGTTTTTTTTTCAAAAGCTTTTATGCCTTTCAATCACTACCTTAGTTAAACAAAAAATATATAATAGGCGATCTTTTATAAATTCAAAGACAGCAAAACCGCGGTAACTTAGACCCTTAAGTCTAAAGTAAAACATTCGAACAGAATAATAACTTTGGTTAAACTTGCCCGGCTGAGTTTCTTGCCCTTCTTCTCAACGGAGTAATCGAACGGGCGGATCTTTTGACATTCATAAAGTGTACTTTATAAGCATTTTGAAGAAAAGAAATAAGTTTTATTAACAAACAATACGTTCTAACAATGGTGGACTCTTGTTGGGCAGTTCTGAAATTTCTAACGATAGCGCCATGAAAGCAGTTTCAACTATACGTTTTATTACACTGGCAATGGCGATAAAAATTCATGTGTGTTTGAGCCCTTACCGTTACTCTTTTGTTAGATAACTATGTAGTTGTAAGAGTTAATGGAAATATGAGGAAAGTTCCAGGAAAATAGCTGGTGTTCTATAAAATACTAGTCCCAACCATTTCGTTAGGCATATATTCGTACGTAAGACAGAAGAACGACACCCGACATTTTTCAAGAAACGCTGTTAATAATTAAAAGAACCTTCACGAGTGGCGGTACTAAATTCTGCAGCCTCGCTTTCAACCTCGCTGACTGACTAACCTTACCCCACAATATAAGCTATTCTCAAATAGCTCGATCAATTCGAAAGACGAAGAAGAATAACTAAGATCGTTTTGATTACTCACAGTGTACTTCAACGTGATACCGTCGGCTGACGGTGGGTGGGATGCCGTTGCTGGCGATGCAGTAGTAGGCCCCCATGTCTGTCCGCTGCACGTGGGCCAGTTCCAGCGTCTCGCCTTTGTGACTGTCCACCACTGAAAGAGAAGGTGTGTTCAGTACTTTTCACTGCACAATTATGGCATACGAGATAACATGAGACAATAGAGTCGTGTTGTCTCCTTCCTTTTCATCTAAATAAAACGAGACGGAAACAGAATCATGGAACCTTTTAGTTAAATTATCTCTTGTAGTACATTTATGTGTAAAGGGGTTATAATGTTATGGGTTAGCTCATCGCTTAAAACGTTCTCCCGCCGAGCCAGAAAAATAACCGGCTAATGCATTTTATACATTTATCTCATTTCCACGTAAAAACGAGAAAAATGTAGCATAGCAGGATGCTTTAAATACATTTTTATTTTAGTTCCCGTAAACAAATTCAGGATCTTACAATGAATTATAAATTACATAATCAATGCAAAGGGTTAAAACACACATACAAAAATAAGCCACACGTGGGAATATTTTATGTGCTAAAAGGCTTTTAGGATTGTGATAGGGATGTACAGAGGATTTCACTCACGGATTTATTTTAAGAAAATAGGTAAGTGTCAATTCATGTATTTGCAAAAAGGAATATATTGTATGCAGGAAACTATTGTTTGAATAAAAACGTACCACAAACAAATGTTGTAAAATATTGTGTTCTATATCACCAGGCTTAATTAAAAATTTATTTCGGACAGAAATGCTAGTAGGTACTTTAAATCCGAGAGTTATATACGATTCAAAGCGGTGAAAGGTAAAACAATTTTTTAAATAAAAACGGAATTCTCTTTAGCCAACGAAACCGTGATGAAAGCCGAACTATGCGAACCTTTGATGATGAGCCTACCATGACATGCCCATAAAAATAAAAAATAAACTTTAAAAAAAGTAAAAACCGACTTCAAAGAAATACTAAAAGGAGTAAAATAATTACCATAATATAAAATTAACAGTTTCAGAAGTCGGTGGCTTCCATTTGCTTCAGTGTAGAGTTGCACCGACTTCTGAAACTGTTAATTTTATATTATGGTAATTATTTTACTCCTTTTAGTATTTCTTTGAAGTCGGTTTTTACTTTTTTTAAAGTTTATTTTTTATTGAATACGTTTTAGTGTCATAATTTTAACCCCCTCCTTCATAACCCTTCTTTTTGGCTTTGACGTAGTCGGGCATAAAAAGTCCTTTCAAATGATACCTTACACGATATAATGAAAACATTCCAAAGGGGGGGAGGGGGGGACAAGCACCCCCTCCTCTTTTCAAGTAGTCAGTTCCCAACAACAAATATAAACAAAGCAATATTAGTAATTTGAGAATTTTGCTTTGATCCGATGAGGAGTTCCGTTCCATATCTCTGAAGTTCATGGCCTAATCATAACAAAATTTAAATGGGACCAATCGGGAAGTATACCCTTTCGAACAAAACAAGAATTTTTCAAATCGGTTCATAAATGACGGAGATATGAGGTAACAAACATAAAAAATAAAAATAAAAAAAAAAATAAAAAAAAAAATACAACCGAATTGAGAACCTCCTCCTTTTTGAAGTCGGTTAATGAAGGAGGTTTTTATTCTGACATCGCTTTTGGCCAGTAATTAGCCACTTTTAGCTAGCCTGCCGTACACTGGAAACTGGAATGTTTATTTCGTGTTTTCTTTATTAACTTTGGACGGACATCATGGATTATGAAATGCTCCGCACCGACTTAAGCAAACTTAATATTGTGACAGCAAAGTAAATTTTCACGAGACTTTTTAATAAACGAATAAATTTTCTGGGAATGAGCCTTGAGCTCGCTTTACCAGAGTATTTAAAGTAATCTGAGCGTTATTTGTATGTGGTGTTTTCTTAACTTTATTCCCTCGGAATTCGGAGTCGTTCGAGCGCGAAAAAAATATTCCGCCGTTACTAGAGACGAGATGAAGCGTCGACGTGGAGTGCGGCATTTTCTCGTTTCACGGAAATATCGTCCATTCTGAAATCGCTTTTGAGTATAAAATCTTTTATTATGCGAACACGGTTCATTTAACGCGGCATTAAGTGAATTTGTCGAACATCGTATTTTAAAAATGAACGGGTAAAAGAGCTGTAAAATATGGACGTAGCGGGGGGAGGGGGAAATTACGAGTTGCTGCCGAGGTATTGTGCTTAAGTTCCTTTTAGCGCAGTTTACCGATGATTTATTAAGCCTCTGTTTATTGCGGGAACTATAATCTGCATGCCTATCTGTACCTAACAGTAAGCATTGACTAGTTATATCAACTCTCTCTACATTTCCATGCATGAATACCCCATACATGTAATATTTAGAACGGGTATCAATAAAAACAAAAAATACGATACATTTATTTATTCAGTCATATTATCCATATAAAAAACCGGGCAAGTGTAAGTCTAAGTGATATTTTACAGAAATTTTTCATCAGAAGTCAAAATCCATGTGGCATAAATGAAAACATGATTTATAATGTACAAATGAAGCCCTTTTATATGATACCACACTTCACCTAGTAACCCCATTTTATAAAATATCGACATACTTCAGTCGTTATTGCAATAAAAATGAAAAAAAAATTCAAATCTTTCACTTGCAATATAGATGGACAAGCATCATTTAAAACTATTTCCGAATTTCAAGTCGATAGCATTAGCAGTTCTTGAAATACGCAGCTGTGACTGCTAGACGGATGGACGGACAAAGTCGCACCATAAGAGCGATTACGCACTGCTTCCGATCCGAATCCGTGTAAATACAGATATAAAAAAATCGGACTGAATTCGGATATTGCTTTTTGCACTGCATCCGATCCGAATTCGTGAAAAAATGGATCTATCTATCTAGCGTCTAAAAAACTCGGACCGAATTCGGATATTGCTTACGCACTAATACGATCTCTGATCCAAATCCAAAGCAATTGAGGGGCCATATTTGGCATATCTACGTCATTCCTACGCAGAGCTTAGGAGAGCGTTTACAATTTCGAATTAGAGATTCACGGATGACGGAGAGTAATCGGATGACAGAAGTCGGATCTAGTGCGTAAACTACCATACAAATAGTTGTGTGACTACTTCGGAATGTATTTTCACGGATTCGGATTGGATGCAGTGCGTAACCGCCCTAAGGGTTCCTTTTTACCATTTTGGTACGAAACTCTATCGAATACCAATATAATAAAATAAACTGAACATTAATTAAATATTCTTGAAGCAAAGAGCATTTCACAGTAAAGATTTTCATTTTAAAACACAAACCGAATAATAATAAACAGTACAGTTTTAATGAACAGACCGATTAACTTCAAAACAGCTAAATATAACGACTCTTCACACGAGCGAACGAAACTTAACTACACAACATTTTATTTCCATCGAGAATTTGCCAACGGTACCGTCGCATTCAAAAACTATTTCCCTAATTCGCGGTGAACCGGCAAGTCCGTGTAATTAAGAGATTGTAGAGTAAAACCGGACAGTAACGAACTGTGCGTTATGTTGAACCGGACAGATCGAGCATGAATTAGTCGCAGTCGATGCGTAAAACCGTACATTAGCGCGTACCACGATATTAATGACGGCCGGCCTTTCATTAGGCACGCATCATCATTAGTGGCTTGAAAAATATGTACCAACATTATAGTGTGTGCCTACAGATAATTGTGGTGGGAATGTGCGATGTTATTTGGAAATTTTCGCACGATATCCCTGATGGTATTCAGACGTGCTCTATTTTATACCGCCACGCATGTCATCTCTGAATTTTATTGTGCCGAAGTGAACACTATTAGTAGGAATTACTCACCTACCTACGGTTTCTGAGTTGAGAATTCATGATAAGGAATACTTAAGGAATATTTGAGCAGGGATTTTAAATAAGTTTTTTGACAACTCCGTACTTAAATGTTACTTAAGTACTTTTTTTTTTCTGTCGGGCTGCTGTAGATCGTCCTAGGGGACCGTTTCTACTTAACCGGGCATATATTGGCGAGACTTGAAGGGTCTCCAGCCAATAGGAGGGAAGTAAAATACTTAACCTAAGCTAACTACTTGTACTACACTAACATCATTACTACCTGCAACAACAGCACTAAGGGGCGACCCCTAGTGGAACTCGGAGCTTAGGGCGTTGCTGGCGGGAACTTAGGGGGGGGGGAGACAACTTGATGATGGCTGAATTATCGGTGTGACTGCGGAGTCTGAAGAGACGATCGGCTCTACGACGGCAGAGCTCGGTGGATCGTGACCGGCGGCGGTGGGACGTCGCGACGGGTCTCGGCGGCGAGGACGGTATACCTAAGTACTGCTTATCCTAGAAATCAAACTCAGAAACCGTAGGAATGTCTACAGAAATCTTGCTTGGCATAATTCTACCAAAACGGAGTTTAATAACGATTAGTAACAATAACATTAACAAACGCGTGGATCGTACGATTTGCAAGGTTAAGCTGCGCTTTCCACTGTCACTCCTTGGATGGCTGACTATTCGTTAACATATCGAGACGTGAGTGTCGTAAATATGATTGTCGTCCTAAAGTTAGACTGGTCTATATATCGGCATTGCCCAGCAACTGGGTTGCGAAGGTCTGATGGAATTTTTCATTTGTTTTTAATATATCGTTTGACGATACGTTTGGTGCAGTGGCTGAGCGATTGGCTTCTACGCTACGGGTCGTGGGTTTGATTCCCGCGCGGAACATACATTTGTCTGGCCTACAGATAGTTGTTCCGGGTCTGGGTGTTTGTGTATGTGAGATTTGTGTCTGTAAACGCACCCACGATACTAGAGAAATCTATGGGGCAACGTTATTAAAAAAGAAAAAAAAAGTTTTTCGCTTACTATGATTTTTCTTGTATAGTGGGTGTGTAACAGACACAAATTTTACATGCACACGTTCTCTGAGTACTTTAACAACCATACTGCGGTCGCCAACCCGCCTGCCAAGCATGGCGATTACGGCAACCTCCCCCCCTTTTGGGGGAAGCCTATGTCCAACAGTGGACGTCTTTAATTCGGTTCTTAGGGTCAAAATACACTTAGCGCATCTTGCGTCGCATATCTTGCACAGTAATGCGTGCGCACGAAACTTCTAGGCCCTATTACATTCGGCGTAACGACGTAAAAACTACGAATAACATAAAAAAAACAAATTGTGTTAGTCACCAAACAGTTTCATACAAAAACCACTATTACACTTTTATACTTTTTGACATTTTAACTGTTTTGCATCTGCTCGACGTCCGTATGTCACTACTGGGATCCAGCAGAATACCAGCGTCAGTGGGCTTACTGTGATCTCTTAAAGCAGGACAGAAGTTGCCTAGAAGTTGAACTACCCTACTTTTTTGTACTATGACATCGTTAGAGCACCATGAACAAGCATTACCGTTCAACTTGGTTCAATAGTCGTTCACCTTTAGTACTGTTATGGTCCGATTTTTAGCGATTCAGAAGCAGGCCTGCTTTTGAATGGAATTTGACTGGCTGGCTTTTGAACGTTTTCATAAGAGTTCATGGTAAGCCCCCAGGTATATTTGCCTGGCACATGCTGAGTTGGACTCCCATTTGGTGCAACTTAGAGACACACCCCGCACTTTGATTTTTTTTCTTTTTTTTCATATCGATTGGTTTTTTTGTCGGTAGGTAGTTTGACACTACTGCCACAGATTGCCATAATGGGGTGTTGACTGTTGTTTTTTTATTGCAGGTCTCGAAAGTGTTATAAAAATATTAAGCATTTCACATGCCGTGTTCTTCCTATACTTCTTGTCAGATACCCTATTCTGTTCTTTTACTTATAATGTGTTTTTATTTTTATATTTCTATATTCTAGTATTATGTTTTATGTAATTGTGCTTTTGTGTGTTGTGTTTTCTTTATGTGCCAAATAAATGTCTTATCTATCTAAAATACGCATGGTGAGCCCGTGAGGATTTGTATGTAGGGCGATGCATACGCGTAATACGACGAAACATGAGCCGCACAAGATACGCTCAATGTATCTGCAGCCTTAGCATTACCAAGCCCCATTCATTACCGTTCGTCTGCTAGGTGTGTACGCTGCATTACGCTGTAATAATCTCTATCGCATTGATATTCTAATTATTTTCGCAGAATTTCATTCCTTAAAATGGAAATAAGGAGTAGTTTCTTGAAATAAATATGAATCGTAGTTAACGATATCGGAAAACTTCAATTGAATTTTCCTCGGAATAACTATTGGATTAATGCCTGAAAGTTTTGTTAATAATGGTGATTTCTAATGAAAGAAAACTATTAGCTTTCACTCAATTCCGAACTAGTATTGTGTAGGAGTGCATTATTATTTTTAGAAGTTTCATTATTATTTTTATGCTTAAGTTTATTTTCTTTGAACCATCTAAGTTGTAGAAACTTTTATATAACTTGGGTTAAATAAGCAATGGGTAGAGTCCTTTCTCTTCTTACGGGTTTTTTTTAGAAACAGCTAAAGAATTATACAAGGCGGATTGGCAGCACCGTACAACTCAGATTTGCAAACGTTTAGAGAAAAAAATAAACTTCTTATGTGATATGATTTGCTGTTATAATTTCCCCAAAAAAGTATTAATCTTGTTAAGAATATGGATTTAATTGAGCTATGTATTCGATGGTAAATCAATATTTCAGATGCAAGTTGCAGATAGTTTCTAAAACACTACTTAAATGTTTCAAGAAATTAAGTTTCGGAGGTAATGCCATTAAAAAATGTGTAGTGTTTACAGCAACAATGTTTCTGAAGCAGACTCTTGTTTCCCACAGTGTTTTTTAACAAATGTTTACAAATGAAGACACGGCTTTATTGCTACGATGTAGCCGACGTGATGATGTCACGGCTACGCCGACTACGCTGTCGTAGTACTCGTAGCTAACAGACTCGTCACACGTCGAGTACTCGTTTTTTTTCCGGAACATTGTTGTTTATCGGACGTGTGCTTTATCTCTGGCTGGTATTTGAATGGTAACGGTGATTTTATGATTGGAAGGTATGAATTTAATTAGCACATGATCCTATCCTCTAATAGTACCTAGAGTACTTGAACCTTGAAAGACATTATTTAACAGGAAAATAAAATTGGAACAAAAACGTAGCCATTAAATATGTTAAACGGATATTATATTAGTAACTTCAAATCGAGACTTTTTAGAACTTTGTAATGTTTTGTTCTTCTCGTTGAAATTCATCTGCAAGTGACGTTTTAATCCGAAAAAGGAGGCCGCCTCTGTCGACTATAAAATTCCGAACGTGACCGAAATAAAAATGTTATATTAACTCAATCCTGTAATTTTTTGGAAAAATCAGACAGCGAGATAATGCAGAATGTCTATTTTTTACATTTTAAAAGGACGATGCAAAGTTACGTGTAGATTTAAACTGTAAAATATTTTCCAACTTTTTTTGTATTTGTGTGGGGTTTGTTTTAATACTTTTCATGATTTTTACAAAACAGGTAGTTCAGAAAATAATGCACATTGGCGGTACAGAATTCCGAAATGACATTTAAGTTTGTGCCTCTTGAAACATTTCACAAAGTCAAGTCACTCATTCAATCTAATGATTTAGTTTTGATACTCCACACTTGTTCATCAGACTAAAGTTCAAAAAAATAATATTTAGATCATAACGATCTAAATATTATTTTTTACTTGACTGGTCTAAATCACAGTGAATGGTCTAAATCAAGATCTAAATAAACAAAACAAAATCCAGTCCACTTTTTAGTCACAATTAGTCTTTTCGTAAGGAGAAGAGTTGGCGAGAAACTCCATGGTTACTCTTTTAAAATGTCTTTAAAGATTTCAGTAAATATAGTACTATGATTAAGGATATTTATTAGAGAACAATGTAGTCTTGAGCACGGATCAGTGGATCAGTAAGTAATCAAAGTACAGGAATCAACAAAAAACAAAACAACATGAAAAATCTTTGTCTGTTATTTAATGTTCATTATCACTGTTGTCTGTTTACAAACGTCACTTATTATAAATTCGCTGTTTGTTTAACACACGTTCATAAATTATGTTAATTATGTTAGGCCCAACGCAGACGACCGCTTTTTATTGGTCACCAAGATTTGTCCGTTATATGGCTGTAGTCGGTGTCCAATTTTTACCGACATAAAGTCTTTGCCAAACAGAATGCGTTCTGCGTTACTGTCTTGCGTCGTCGCGTAAAATATGCGTTGTTTGACCAGAATTAAAAAAATACGTCTTCAACCTTGCCCTTACATCTGGATTATTCCCAACGGTGTTCAAAAAGGCTGTTGTACACCCTATTCACAAGAGTGGAGACAGAGACAGTGTCAACAACTACAGACCCATATCTGTATTATCAATTCTGTCTAAGCTCCTCGAAAAAGTACTAAACAAACGTCTGCTGGATTACCTTAGCTCACAAAATATACTCGCAAATAACCAATATGGATTCAGATCAGGCAAAAACACAGAGGATGCCATATTAGAATTGATAGGTTCAATAGCTCAAAGCCTAAACAGCAAGGATAAATCTATCGCTATCTTCCTTGATCTTTCTAAAGCTTTTGACACTGTCTCTGTCCCCCTACTCCTCAGTAAACTAGAAAGGATTGGTATAAGAGGCCTACCGCTTAGTTTGTTTAAGAGTTACCTTAGTGGTCGCTCGCAAATCATCAGGATAAACAACCACACCAGTAAGGATGCGTTCCTCACCTACGGAGTTCCGCAAGGTAGTGTCTTAGGACCTACCCTTTTCCTGGTTTACATAAACGAGCTCTGTGAACTTGATCTAAGTAACTCCAAAGTTATTGCTTACGCTGATGACACTGTTATCCTGGTTCGTGGCAGTGACTGGGACGAAACTCGGCTTCAGGCAGAGTCAGCCTTGCGGGTTACTATGAGATGGCTCACACAAAATTTGCTCACCCTCAACTTGGATAAAACCAGATTTATCACTTTTAGTCCAAGGAAAGCGTCACAGCCAGCCCCACCCTTCTGTCTGACAGCTCATGCATGCCATACAATGAGGACTACTACCTGTGGCTGTCCTGAAGTTATGCGCACGGACTCAATAAAATATCTTGGAGTCTGGGTCGACAGCACGTTGACATGGAGTGAGCAAATCAACTCACTGGTCTCTAGGGTACGAAAATTAATTTTTGTTTTTAAAAATCTACGGACCTCCGCCAATTTCTCCACCCTGAGAACTGTGTACTTTGCTCTTGCTCATTCCGTTTTAACGTACTGTATTTCGGCCTGGGGTGGTGCTGGTAAATGTCTTTTGCTGCGTTTGGAGAGGGCCCAGAGGGCTGTCCTCAAGGTAATGGCTTTCAAACCCTATCGCTTCCCTACTAGCGAATTGTACACGCTATGGAAGGTGCCCACAGTAAGGCACTCTTTTGTGCTAAGTACAGTGTTGCGGAAACATATAAACTTGTCTTTTGACCCTAAGTTTAGAAAACAAAAACGTAGAACTGACAGAGTCTGCCCGACATCGGGCGTTAAATTGGAAATTGTCCGCCGGCAGTTCACTTTCTGCGGTCCCGTGCTTTATAATAGAGTAAATAAAGTGCTTACTATTTATCCATGTACTCTCCAGGATTGCAAAAGAATGATTGACCAATGGCTTCATACTCTCACATATGAAGAATTGGAGAATTTAGTCAAACCCTAAAGATCTTTCTTCCGTAGACATGCACACCAAATACACGTAGGGTGGAGTGTACTCGTGGGGAGGTTCCATAGGCACACTCTACACTTACACCCCACAGACATGCACTATACTCACATACAACACTACCACATGCACAACATTAAACACTTACCTATTTAAATTTTTCTATTGTGAATATTTTACAATTTGAATGTTTTTACTGTTTAAAACTGTTTTACTATTTTAATTTTTACTAATTTAATTTATTACTAATTTATTTTTTTAATATTTGCTATTGTTCTTTTAATCCCTACTGAATTTTATCTTTGAAATCTGGAACGCTGTCGTCTCCCTCTTGGAGGTGGGCGTTAATAGCTGCGACACAGTTTTTTAACTAATGTAGCTATTTACGTACGCAATCAATTTGTTAAATGTTCTTTTGTTCCAATAAAGATTATTATTATTATAATTGTAATTGCGCAACACACTCGCTTTGGCTATGATTTTGACAGGTCAACAATTTCCATAGCAATGTTTGCATGAACAATCCGACTTCTCCACAACTATGTACCACGCAATGAATATTGTTTTTGACACATCAACTGTCATGATTGATGTTGGTTACGTTACGCAATTGCCCTGCAGGACTTTAATACACACATGTTTGAACATTCGTGCTGCATTGACGTGTTCAGTGACATGTTAATATCATTAAAGTGCTACCTACAATAAAGACGCTGACAATTAGTCAATCCCTCAATTTAGGATTGATCAGTATGACGTTTGCGTAAAAGCGGCGACTAACCGTGTTCGTGTTAAGCTGGGTACTGATCTGCGTTATGGGGCGTAATGTAACGTGTTACACAGCGAGCGTTCGTGCAGTCAGTATGAGGAAACAAGGCGCTCGTAACGAGCAACAAGCGGCTCGTTGCTCGCTGCGGGTTCTCAACCCCGGTTTTGGTTTTTTGGCGAATCCTTTGAGTGTTACGCGCTTCAGCCGATACGTCGCAGCGAGTCGTACGAGCGTATAGTTATTAACGACAAACCACCAGATACGTTTCTGTTTTTAAACAAGTTTGATATATAATAACGTTTCTTTTTTTTCTTGTTAATTTGGATTATACAATAATTGAGTAAAATTAAAGATCCTAACACAACTTCGTCGTCCGACATCTTGACTACGAGTGGCAATGAATCTGTAGCACGGGCGAGCAAAGAGTTCGAAACGAGCATGTTACACGGCGTAACGTAACATGTTCGCTGCGAATGGTACATTACGGCCCATAACACCGGTCAGTACCCACCTTTACGCGTAATTAGACAGGTGATGTACCGTAATAAGATCGCTCCGAATGTTGCATTACGATAGAATGTTCGAGTCGTTACCTTTAAAGTAGGCATCATAAATCCAACTACGTCCTATTTCCTCAATTATTATCAGTTAGATCGGTCGCGCGGTACTCACATAACGAATTTTATCACCAAGTCATATAACAGTAATACTAAAATTGATAACCATTGATACACAATAGAACACTATAGATAAGACACAGGACAGTAAGTTTACAACACCATACCACAACATTCGTTATGGGTGACGATACCCATAACGTATTTGGGAAAGTTATGGGTTACAAGGACATAACTCATGGTATTTTAAGACCCTTCATGACTGCTTTTAGTATCCCGATAATTGGAACTTGGTTGTAAAACAGTCTGTATATGCGGTACTCAAATAGTAGTAAAAGTATGGGTTTTTGAGAAGGACTTGTCTTGCATCTTTAACACTTTTATATTCATTGCAAGATGTTTAGGTATGAGTAGGGGCTCATTTACACGGGTTCCGTCACTGACGATTCGTCATAAAACACGATACGTCATGACGGATGGACGTTCACATTGCATACGGAATCGTGTTTTATCACGATTCGGCAAAATATCCGAATTGACGTTCACATTCGTTTCTTGATTCTTAGTCTTGGATGAACTATCGAACACGATGGATCCGTCACAAAAATATCACGATTCGCGTTTTTTGACGAACGTCTTTTTTAAAAGACGATACGTGATTTAAGACGTGTCCGACATTTTTCACGATTCGTGATGCGTGTGAACACGGGCATTTAAAAAGAATAGCCGCCGTCAAAAACTACCTACTACTACCTGAAAAAAGACGATACGTCAAAAAAAAACGAATCGTCTTCGTGTGAACGAACACTGAGTATTTATTTTACTCGTATTTCCTGAGATTCGCCACAACTAGAGATGGGATAATCATACTCAAATAGTAAATAACTACTCGATAAACAATAAAAAGTTAGTGAATAGAAGTCTTTGCTCTATTTTGTTTATGAGTATTTACCCGACCTCGAGTAGGTATTTATCCGAGTAAGAACGAATCTCTAGCCACAACATCTAGTTTTTCTGTTTTTATATTCAGTCCCTCACGACTGGTAATTATATTAGTTTATTAGTTGCCACCCGTGGCTTCGCTCACGTGGTATGTCAATCATAAATATATTGTCTTTTTTTGAGTTTCAGGGTATATCTATGCCAAGTTTCATCAAAATTGGTTTATTCGTAAAAAAATAAAAGACAATCAAATCACTTTCGTAATTATAATAATACTAGGGATCGCGCGTGGCTTCGCCCGCGTGGATGTCGTTTATTGCGTATTCCGCGTTTTTCTGGATAAAAGTAGCCTATATCCTTCTCCGAGTTCCAGACAATCTCTGTACCAAGATTCATACAAAATCGGTTCAGTAGTTTAGCCGTGAATAGGTAACAGACAGACAGAGTTACTTTCGCATTTATAATATTAGTAAGGATAAGTGCAGCTGAAGCACATTTCGGAGAGTGTGCTTCAGATCTGCATGATCTAATACCCCCCTGCCCTTTTTTCTATCGGACGGCCAGAAGCACGAAAAAGCGCCATCGGTTCATGGTTGATATACCAAAAACTCGAACGAAGCGCTTTGTTTCCACTTTTATTGTGAAAACCGCCAAACAGTGGAATGCGCTGCACGAGTGGGTGTTCCCCGACAGCTACAATCTGGGTGTCTTCAAGTCACGAGTGAATCAGTTTCTTATGGGCAAATGTGCTCCATCGTAGACCGCATCATCGCTTAACATCAGGCGAGATGGCGGTCAAAAGCAAGACAAGTAAAAAAAAAAAAAAAAAAGTGTGGATGATAATACATAAATATGTACAATGGACATTCATTGGTTGACAATATAGCAATGATAACGCCCGCCACCAACCGAAAAATTTACAAAAGAAAAACTTATTTCAATATCAAGCCAAAGAACATCGAACAAAATATAAAAGGTGATTTTTATTCGTGTCCCGTTTTATTGCTAATTTTTATTTTTCATCCCCCGTATCAAATATCGTCAGGTTTCATAAAAGCACTTAAGTATTATGGCCGAAGATATCCGATCACTTTCACCCTCGTATGATATTAGCATGAAATGCCTATGAACATTTTACCCTTGACCAGAAATGAAAATTGAATGTGTGCCTACTTGTCTTGAAAGAGATCGTATGGGTACCTATAAATGTAGATTTGAGATTAATAAATATTTTTAATATAGGTGCTTTATGGTTAGGGTGTGCCGTGTGTGGTTCTAGGCGAATAATAGACCATTCTTTTTCGTAGGTATTGTAGTTGGTAGGTTTCATGGGCAGCAGTATTCTTTGTGATAACCACATATTATGATAAAATCACCAATTCGTTTGCGAAGTGTGGTAAACGTTTTCGGACTAATATAATATAACATTTTCATGGTGAATTCTATAGAATATCAAAAAACCGGCCAAGTGCGTGTCGGGCCACGCGCATTAATAGAGTGCTGTTTGCACAATAATGCGGACTAAGAAGAGGGCTCAATAATTTTTCAATGGAATTTGTACGAAATTTTTACATTTTACCTATAAGTTGGTCGACTATTACTCGTAAACTTGTAAAACCTACTTAGCTGTGATAGTTTGACTTTTAACTTCGTTGTAACTACCACCGTGAATTTTTTCACATATCCAAAACTAACCGTTTAGCTGGCAGGGGGGGAGACACATGACTCTAACAAAAATAAGCATTTTAAAGCTCAATACTTTTGAAAGACCTATCCAATAACACCTCACATAATGGGGAAAAGGAGAAAAAAAACCCACTATAAGTTTTCATGATTATTTTTACCACTTTGACGGCGTGATTAATATGTATATCCATGCCAAATTATAGCTGTCTAGTACTAAGAGTCTCTGAGCTAAGCTGCGGACACGGATAGACGGACGGACATCGTGAAACCATATGGGTTCATATGGGTTCTTTGTTGACTACGGAACCCTGAAAATGAACTATAGTTAGTTTATATTGCGATCGTGATAGTCAAATAAGTCCAAGTCAGTCCCGCTACCAACCTAGCTGACTGGCTAATCTTATTATTACGGCATGAGGCATGATCTATTCTGGTCTAGTTTGTGTCGACGCGTAGGTAGTATTGCGGTGGTCTAAAATTTATCTTTGATTAATTTACAAAGACAATGTATGAAACTTTGAACAGAAATTGTTTTCGAAGGATTTTGTGAGATTTTGCATAACTCCAATGAAACTTGAAAACATAGTACATTTCAATACTTACATACTTATCATTTGTTTCAAGACCAAAACAGAAAGATCTTACAAAATAATATTTTAATCTAAAAACGGAGTACCTATTTATTTAATTTCCCCAATTTTTAAACTTTTGACATCACGTTAATTAAGGTTTTTTTGTCTAAAATATTCCGACGTTAACTAATACGTAACAAGCAAACGACAGGCCGCACGCGCGATAATCCAGACCGGTTCATGCGATAAAGGATCAAGAATACCTTTGACAAAAAAGTAGATAATTCTTGTCAAATTGTAGAAGACAATGTCGTTTCTGTAAGTCGTCAACTTCAGCTGCACACGGTGCACAACCCTGAATGCTGGTAGATGAAGACTCAACTATAATAATACAAGGGCATTTCCAGCCTTCTGGGTAGGGGCCGTCGCCCGACCAGTAACAGGCCCGAGAAGGCGGCGCGCATTGTTCCGTGCGCGCCTCTCAGGAGGACGTGGGGCAAGGCCCCACAGAAGGAGAGGTCCGCCAGGGGCTGGCGTACCGAGGCCTGCCGGGGTTGCGGCGCATGCAGCTGCGAATCCCGTGACCCCGGCCAAGGGTCAGGAGAAGGAACACCGTGGGTTTTTAGCCGGTAAGAGTCCGGCATAACCCTTCGCCATCCCCGGGCAAAGGGTATCTATGAGGATTTTACCACGATAAAAAAAAAAAAAAAAAAAAAAAAAAAAAAAAAAAAAAAAAAAAAAAAAAAAAGGGGCCGGGGGCGAATTACATGTGATTTCCTGACTAACTGGTAGTTTAAATGGATAAACATCCACGTCAGGGAAGTCTAGGGGGGCGGGCGGAGAGGGGCGGCATGTCTACGTTTTATACCTAATTTTCCAATTGATATTTTTGAATCGTTAACTTTGTAAAATATACAAGGTTAGTCGGAAAGGGGCTACTAATCTGAAAGGGTGTTAAAATACCCTTAATAATGAATAACTTTTGTGTAACAACTTTCCCGAAAAGTCAATAGTTTAAGAGCTGTTCAATAGCTGTTCAAAGATTTCATAAAAATACGCTAAAATCTATATATCCTTAGTTATGAACAGCTGTGAATTTGACCCCAAATATTTAAGGTCATACTTGGGGTCACGAATTAGAAGCTCCTTTTTCTGAATTCGTAACTAAAGCAGGGATGAAGAATTTTTGAAAAAACTAAAATAATACCTAATAATTTTTTATGAAAATAAAAATAGTCGAATTTTGAAATTTTAACACTTGTTTTGAAACAGTCGTCAGTGATACTTTAAGTGGTCTGTGGATTAGTGGTCTTTCCGAGTAATCTTGTATACAAAAATACAATTTAAATAAAGAAGTTTGCAATAAATATCTATAGCCGTGTAATCTCAAAATCAACAGACTAACCTATATTTTGGCGGATTATACTTGGAAAATGGATGGTATCGTTTAATTCCAGTGATACTGGCAATACGCCGCTTTCCACTTCTAAGATTATTTATTTTAGTGCTTAAGATTAATTAATTAAATTATACCCGGAAGATGGATATTCCGAGTCTGATAACATAAGACTGCGATATAACCACTCAAATATTGAACAAATTTTGAAAATACTGGAAGTCTTTACACTGTCCACCAGTGGCGAAGGCTCCATACAACTCGATTCCTATCGGCTTCCCTATCGAAAAGAGTAGTTACTAGAATTCAGGCATAGCATTTGAGCAAGGTAAGCATTTTTTGGTCCGTCTTCCCTTTAAAGAAAATTCACCCATCGCCACTGCTGTCCACATAGCTTATTTTTGAGTAGGTACTATATACATGGTGTAAACGAATTCGTGTAATTCCTTCAAACCGCGTGATCTACTGGTGACACTGATTGACCCTGTATAGTTTTTTTTCAGAACCAACAAAAAAAAGTTTTCAAAAAATGAAACATGGTATTCTGTATCTGAATAATTTTAGTGTCCCGAGTTAACTGACTGCGTGGAGCGATATTGCGCTAGTCGTGCCTGTCCGCTGTTTCGCCGTGCCTTCTTCATTCATTTGTGCATCGAAATTTTCTATCCCATAAAAAATATTTGGGCAAAAAATAACGTTTTTTTTATTTTAATTAATATAAATCCTGTGCGGGGTTAATCTATACCATTAATAGATCATGTGGTTTGAAGGAATTACACGAATTCGTTTACACCCTGTATAATATGTATGGTACCACTGTTCGTCAACGTTCTCTAAAAGTAGTGATTTTATACAGTGTTAGTCTCCGTACGGTGCACATAATATAAAATTCAGTTAAACTAGATATAATTTCACGGAGGAGAAAAATAATTTTTAAAAATCTAAAAAGGAAACGTGATTTTAAGGTCGTTAACTTTTTTTATTGTAATTTTTGAACCAATTGGTTTATCATGTTAAAACAAAAACAGTAATGGTTGTACATAACAGGAAATGACGATGAAATACAATTTACCAAAAAAACCAACCAATTTACTATCACTTAAAAATATGGAAGAATTTACGGAAAATCTCGAATCGTTTTTTTTGTGTTTTTCTCGATAATTTTAAAACCTTTTTTTTTATTTATTTTTTATTTTTCCTGTCGGTAAAATTATGTGTAGTTTCACCCAATTTTATATGTGCAAATGACTCGAACTGTACTATGTACTAATCAACTGCTTGCTACGACAATCGTACTAAAAGATATTTGACATTCATACCAGATGCAATGGTAGTTTTCGAAGCCAAATGAGATTAAAGTGACAACTTTAAGCGGTTCCCGAATAACCGTTCCACCAAACTAGGGACAGGGCTATTAATACTTAAGAATCTTGTAATCCTGTGAATTATTACATTAGTCTCGGCGGAAAACTTTACACTGGAACCACATTTAGCTTCGAGACGACCTTGAAGCGAATCCTAAAGATAGTAATTTAAATATTTAAGTTTTTTAATAAATATGTTAATAGCATTTTAGTATTCATTCGACGTTTGTGCATAAAACATCCATCCCCGTAACCGAGACCTTACGCATAAAATAAATTATTGTTGGAAATCCGAGCGGGTCGCGATGTATCTTCGATGTTATCGCGAGCTCTCACTCGGCCCTGGTTATGACATTATTAAACTACACCGTACGGATCCTCTGACGCTAAAAAATACGTGACCGCTTTACACAATTTTTCCACGTTGAAAAATAGCCTTCCACAAATTTAAGACCGGTACTGACAGGCGCGAATAAATTATGTTAATGAACACTTTGGAAGCGCATTCGTTGATTCGGCCGATTGGGCAGGGCTTTTTCTTTAATTTACATAATAACCGGGCGGAGGCATGGCGCTGCGGTCGCATGCAACCGTAACCGATAGTTACTTGCATTACTTGCTGGAAACTAAAACTAAAAACTGTCTTGTAATGGGGTTTAATGTCTTTTGTGATATATTACAGAAAGGAAACTTCTGTACTTACAACTTGCTGACAAACTGTGCACAATGTGAACATTGAAACTTTTACTCATAATCATCATGAATAGAATCACTAACCCTATGGAGCCGATGATCCAGCCACCGCGTAATCAAATTAATTTAGTTAGTTATATCCACCGCTACTTGTTGAATCAAGTTAAGACGAGTTTCGTGTATACTACCAAGTTAATTAAGACATCCAACAGTTCATTTGCTTTCATAAAGGAAATCAAGAAAAAACGTAGTATAAGCCCGTTGCATGGTAGCTGGTGCGATTATTTTGCATGAACTAAGTCCCCTAAATGCAACTTACACGCTAAATCCATTAAGCTTATGTTCGCATTGTACTCGGCGCGTGTAGCCGGGTAAAAATAACACTTTATTTACTAAGCTAACGCGTTCTAGAAAAATTAAATTGTATGCGGAACCCCATAACCGATTTATAAACGTTTTCATAACGTTCGCAACGCATCCACGTTTATACGTGCTATATAAATTTAAGTGTGGCCATGTGCTCGTTATCTGTTAAGTAAAGTGAATACTTTCTACTTAACGTCTTCTCCAAGTATATGTAAGTATGTTTGAAATTATTATGTTTAGAAAACTTTTTTGCATAATCATGTTACTTTAATTTACGTTAAAGTATGACAACTTATTTATATGCTAAAGAACACTTTAAAACTGATTTTCAGTTAGTTAAATTAGTGCAACTAAGACCCGTCGTACTGTATGGATCGGAATGTTGGGCCGTGAAGAAAACGGATGAAAAAAGATTGCATGTAGCTGAGATGAGAATGTTGAGATGGATGTGTGGAGTGACCAGAATGGATAAGATCAGGAATGAGTATGTAAGAGGAAGTTTGAAAGTAGCGCCAGTGACAGAAAAGTTGAAAGGGGACCGTTTGTCTTGGTATAGGCATGTGAAGAGGAGAGATGAAAAGCATGTGACGAAAAGAGTTATGACTATAAATGTGGATGGATGGAGAGGAAGAGGGAGGCCAAAGAAAAGATGGATGGATTGTGTGAAGAATGATATGAAAGAGAAGGGAGTCAGTGATATCATGACTGTTGACGACAGCACGGAATAGAAGAAGAAAACGTGTTGCGCCGACCCCAAGGAACATGGGATAAGGGCAGGAAGATGATGATAATTAGTGCAACAGTGAAATTTTATTTTGTTTTGCCTAGCCTTTTCCCAACTATTTTGGGGGTCAATTTGCAGTCTAACCAGATGCGGCTGAATATTAGTGCTTTAAACGGAGCGACTGCCAACAGACGTCCGCAACCCAGTTACTGGGCAATGCCGATATCCTAAGGTTAGACCGGTAGTCAGACTTTCGGGCTTCTGACTACCCGTAACGACTGTCATAGGTATTCGTATGACACCCGGGACCGACGGTTTATGTGATTTCCTGGGTACGGAGGGGTTCGAAGTGCAATGGATGCTTGTAATTAGCCACGAGTTACTCAATGAAGTTTTATTTTAACAAAACGTAATAAAAACCGCCATTTGTACTTTTCTTGGTTACGTGTATTCCTTCTGTTTTATTTCTTTTAGTATATCTATCTATCAACAGGATGTTAACGAATTCGTGTAATTTCTTAAAACCACATGATCTACTACTGGGGGGTTACCATGATCTCTTAGAGCAGGAATGTTTTAATATTATTACGAGAGTGGGTAAGAGATGGCGCTAGAGAGCTGTCTAGCGCTGTCACTTTCCCACTCTCGGAGTAATATTAAAACATTCCTGCTCTAACAGATCATGGTAACCCCCCAGGTGTAGATTGCCGCCGCACGGGAATTAGCTTGATTAAAAATAAAAAAATAAATTTGTTTTTTTTTCATGCGGTAGGGGTAAGTACCTAATCGTATCTAAATCAGCTCATAAGGATTCAGTAAAAAAATTAGTTTTTTTTTTGCATAAATATTATTTTATTTGAGTCACTATTTCGATGCCACGCATAAATTAATGAAAGCGCGGCTGGCGGATACCACTAACGCGATATCGCTCTTTACAGTCAGCTAACTCGGGACTCTAAAATGTCTCAGGAATAGAAATCCATGATTTTATTTTGATTTTTTTTTAACTTGATTTCCCAAAATACCCATTTAGAGTTAATCTGTGTCACCAGTAGATCACGCGGTTTGAAGGAATTACACGAATTCGTTTACATCCTGTATATCAAGATAATTTTAAACAGATCGGATATAGCACCTGGAACACCACCATAATTAACCAACGTTGACATTTACAGCTTAAGTGTGTGGTACACATGCCACTCACCACAGCCATAAGCTGTTTGCAAACATTTCGAATGGCCGCCACCAGCCATACGTGTGCGGCGAGTTCCTGCGAAATGTATGGAAAAGTTAGTACGCCGTTTGCGGCGAGTGGCCTGTGTGACCTATACACAATGGCATACGCTGGTCTTATATGACCGTAAAATAAGGGCCAACCAGAATATTGTATACCGGTATACCACCGTGGGAACAGAGCAAGTTGATGTGTTTTTCTTCCATTACCAGATTTGTGGGCAAACTAAATGATAGTTTAATAGAGATAAAACTAACTTCACCTCCCTTACGTACCCGTGAATATGAAAGTTATAAAGGCTCGAAAATGAAAATTTTAACATAAACCTGGGGTTTACGTCCATAAAAGATACGTTTTATATAGCTATGTTCTAGCAAATATTAGATAGGATTGTCATATTTCTACGTCTGTGTATGGAATCTTTGGTTTGTGTGGTAGGCGTGTTTAGCTCATGATTACGGGCTCCGTTTGGATCAGAAACTAGTCCAGCAATCCCAAAAAATGCACGTGAGTAAACCGTAAGTAATCAAAAATATTTAGAATCAGAATCAGAAACTTTATTTGCAAAAATACTGTGACAAATGGTGTTGCAAAGAAATATAGATACAATTATTTTGACCACAATACAGCGGCATGCAAAACATCAAGCACACAAAATCACAATAAAAAGTTCAGTAGAACAGACACATTTCTTTAGCATCAATTTTACTGAGAATTTACTGATTTTGTCTGTCACACAGGTTTTAATATCAGTACAGGCACGGTCGTTAATGCTATCTCTAAATATGTGCAAGGAAACAAATCTTGTTCGTAATATTAATTAAGATAATGACAAGAATGGATAAGATACGGAATGAGTATTTCAGAGGAAGTTTGAAAGTGGCGCCAGTGATTGAAAATTGAGGAGTAATGGGTTAGCGTGATATGGAAATTTTATACGGAGGGAAGAAAGTCATGTTACTAGAAGAGTGTTAAATAAGAATGTGGATGGATATGCAAGTAGAAGTAGCCCAAAGAAAATATGGATGGATTGTGTGAAAGATGACGTGGGTAAGAAAGGGGTGAGTACTGGATGTCGGCTGATAGAGGAGAATGGAAGAGGACATGTAAAGTCCCCGTCACGAGAAGCTATAAATTTTGTAAATAAAGAACTTCTACAAAGTTACGTAGCGACAATTCAATCAACAACAAATAATCCCAAATTCAATCAACTCAAAGTTACATACGTGTAATACGAAACTAACGAGCAATTTCACTTAGTCGGGTTATATTTTAGCGATATAAAGCGCTATCGTCTAATGTTTTGTGGTACCGGAACGTGTCTGACTCATGGAACGTCAACATTTGGCCCGCCATTTTGAAGTAAGTTCACACTGACGCTATCAATGCTGTCATTTGAGTTTTGAATGCGTTTCAGTTTGTTTGTGTTGTTTTCGTAGATTATTATTTATTATTATATAAATAAAATAAAAACCATTATATAAAAATAAAAATCATTACAAAACTGTTTTTTTTATTTGTTCCAAAGGTTGCGAACCCCTGAATGTGTGTTTACAAAATTTATAGCTTCTCGCGACGGGGACTTTAGTACCGACCCCACCTAGAGTAGGATAAATGCAAGGCGATGATGAGATAAGTGATACCACATTTTGGATAATAAAGATTTTATTTATTTATTTCTACTTGTATTGAGGAATGATTTTTGCTTTATATTTATAACGTAAAAAAATCGGTTTTAAATCACATTTAAGTAATTTGCTTCTAACTGTAACTCAGTTTAACCAAAAGCAGGATATAACGAAACAATGTACGATACACTTGCTAGTAGGAATTCACTAAATTTGGCGATTCACAGACGCGCACACCAAAGTTCTGAGATTACATCCACTAAACCTCATTCCAATGATGTAAGTAGAATAAGGAACTAATTTAGGAAGTCCTGAGCCGACATGATTAAACGTTGTAACATCATGTTAATACGACGACAGCCTCGCAGTACTAGCACATATTAAACGTATGACCATGATTGGCGTAGCTATTATACCCACATTATTACATTCCCGACACGTTCAACGTACGGTTTTATCAAATAAATGTATACGATACATTCCTAATGTCATGTGATTTATCCAATTTGCTTGACAGGGCTTTGGTTTGACTCAGCTATTTTAGTCGCAAATTCAGCGCGGATCTTTCAACCCTTCCGACCTTTGTAGGTAGGAATTCGACGGGATTTATGTAAACATGTTTTGATATAAGTTATAACGGAAATATTACCTACATTATTATTTGTGTCGTCCAAATTGACAAGGTGGTTTTTATAACCGCTGTTTTGGTACCGTCTGTGGGGTCGATCGGCGTAATTTTTATTGACGTTTATTTTTTATGTTGACACTATCATGTAAGTATACATTTTCAAAGCTATGACCTACATATTAATTATAGAACAAAATGCAATAAACCAGCAAAATTATTATATTATTTTATTTCGCACATTTATTTATTCACATAACATCACGCCTGCATTTCCCGAAGGGTGTATAGTACACCGTCATTTCGTCGTTATGTTTAAGTTCCATGTAAGGGACAAACCTATTGCGATCAACTGAGCACAAATCCAAACTCCGGGCTGCTATTGAGAAATTGAAAAAAAACAAACAATGTCACTTCGCCCGATTTTAGGATCGAACGTAGGACGCTCAGTAGTCGCGCTTGCAACCACTAAACCAACAAGATAGTCAATTTAGCTATTTATGTAGCTCAAAAGGAGATTTACAGACTCTACTAGGTGGATTGCTTGCATCCTAATATAAACATACTGTGTCATCTGCCCGATAACGGCTGATAAATGAGTTAATTATGATCATCTCCACTGTCCTTAATAGAGGGAATGAATTTTAATCTTGGTAATGACTGCTACGACTACTGAATTAGTACAGGCCCATTTTCAAAAGTCGAGATCGATGGACGGCTAGAGAGTTTTGTTAAAGTTTTGTTTTTGATATGGAATTAGTTTTTTTACTAGCTGGACTGGATATCAAAATACATTTTTAAAATTGTTTGGAAACTGGTTGTCGTGGTATGGGCATGTGATGCGGAGGAATGAGGAACACGTCGTGAGGAAAGTTTTAAATATGAATGTGGATGGTTATATGAGTTGAAGAAGACCAAAGAAACGATGGATGGATAATATAAAAGATGATATGACTAGAAAGAGGGTGACTACTGAGATGACGGCTAATAGAGATGTATGGAAGAAAAATACCCGCTGCGCCGACCCAAAATACATTGGGATAAGAGAAGGAAAATTATGAATTACATTTTTTAAATCGAATATATTTTATTTCATAATCATTCGATTAGCAACATCGGTTTTCGAAGAGCTTCAATATATGAAAAAATAATAATCTATACGTATAAAAGGAGAAGCTGACTGACTGACTGATTTATCAACGCACAGCCTAAACCGCTGGGGTTAGAAAGTTGAAATTTTGACAGTAGGTTCCTTTTGTAACGTTGGCAACCACTAAGAAGGGATTTTTTGAAATTCAACCCCTAAGGAAGTTAAATAGGGGATGAAAGTTTGTATGGAAAATCGTCACTTAACGTGTTCAAAATTTCACGCAAGCGAAGCTGCGGGCGAAAGCTAGTGTAAGTATATGCGTCAATCATCAGTCCGAAATCTTATTATTGATATTAAAAGATAGTAATTAATTTATTGCAGCCACAAGGTCGATTGGAGCAGCTAATCTAAAGCACAGTTAAGTACCGTAGGCTTGTCGGATTAACTAATAACAGCCTGCCTGCGGTCAGGTTGGCAAACGCTGCGTATGTAGCAGCCCATTGCCTAGAACGTTATTTGTTTAAATGAGGACGATTCCATTTAACACATGCTCAAGTAATTATGGATTACAAGTTTTATAAATACAAGCTACACAATGACGTCAACGTCATCAAGCAATGATTGCAATTAGTTAAATTCTAGGGTCAAATAAAAGCCTGGCCCTTTCCATCATCAGACTACAAGACGTACGGCAATGCGCCATCGGTACATAGTGGACATCCCACTCATACGTACCAAGCGTTTTGCGAACACTTTCATTGTTCGCACAGCTAAGGAGTGGAATTTCCTGCTGGAGTTTGTGTTTCCTGATGGCTACAACCTTGGGGTCTTTAAGTCAAGAGTGAATAGGTTACTTTTAGGCAAGCGTGCTTCACCGTCGACCACATCATCGCTTACTATTAGGCGAGATAGTGGTCAAACGTGAGCATATCGCTAAATAAAAAAAGAAAAAAAAAGTCAAACGATGTATGTTTCATTAGCTGAACGACTAGCTTTAAGGCAATTTTTGGATCGAATTGTGATGGTCTTCAAATTTTACCACTTGCGTAGAACCCGATTACAATACTACCTTATCGGGATTAGTTAGATACTAGACTTTCCCTGTGTAGATCCCTACTAAGGGTTAGAATATAAAAGAAGAACGGTCATTTGTGACCCAGACCCGACACGAAAGAGACATATCTCAATTTTTATTTTATGCATAGCTAAAATATATATTTTTTATATTCGAAATCAATGGCTAACACCAAAATATTGTCTTATGTTTTTGTTCAGCCGATACATTTTTGTAATACCTATTTACCTACAAAAAATTAATGACGACACAATAATTATGAAATTATCCAGGTGACCCGGTGATGGAACTGGATTATGTAATTTTTAAACTTCTAGTATGACAATCGAGTTAGGGTTCATTAAAATCGTCTTAATCGGTGATTCATTGCAGATTAGAGATTACGGTATCATTATGAAGCTGGCTAGGTAGTGGAATATTTTGGTAGCTAGGTACTAAACACATCGAGTTTGAGCTTATCAATATTAACTCTATTTCAGTGGCGTTTTTGAAACAAAAATTAAACCGTTATAGCTATTCGTTAAAAAAAAATGAAAACATTTTGTCTCAACAAAATCAAACGGCAATATGGTGTTAGCCACTGATATTCAGAATAGTGTTAATTTATTTCTGTTATATTTAATATAACAAAATAACTGAGATAAGTTCCTTTTGTGTCGGGCCTGGGTAAATTTCCTATGGACCGTGACCCTTCTTCTTTACATATCACACATTATTGGGAATAGACGCGAGTAGGATTCAACAAAACCCAGCACGTTTGGTGGTATTATCTATACGGTCGGCCAGGCTAGCTACCACCCTCACATTAAAGTCCGGCGATAAGCAGTTTACTGTGTTCCGTCGTGCGTGTGTGAGAGTCAGAGGGCATAGGGAAATCCTTCTATATCTCTATTAATTGGATTCGGGTGCTCCATCTAAGACCCTGTCTGCGCTAATCATCAGATGCCACTAAGATAAAAAGCGATCAAGACAAATTATCTTAAAAAAAAACCTAACCGTGGTAAATGTGAGAACATTTAATAAATAGAATTTTAATTCATGTTTATGATTTTTAACGGTTTACTCGTACTGGGGTGCATGAACAGAGCCTCCACCAGAGACGATACTTAAGTATGTCCGGCGCACCCTGGGCAGTCAGCCCCGCTACCAACCTTGCTGACTGACTAATCTATTCACCACAGCATGCGCTGTTTTCTGGTTCGCTGGTTTACTCATGTGCATTTTTGGGATTGTCCGACTATTGTAGCTAATAGCTCATATCTCTACATTTTTCGTATTCCATCCCAGATTAACAAGACAAACAAACAAACATAATTAATTATAAGCACACAAACAGTAACAACAAAGACGGACACGGTCACTTAATTAATAGTTTCAAACTCGTGCATAAAACTAGCACGTCAAATTAAAAAGTGTATAAAATATTTTAAAAGTCAACTGTGTAGGGTCTGAAGCGGATATTTCAGTTAATTCGTAAACTTCATACTACTTTGCTCGCTGGCACCGAGTTAAGACGATAATTAAAACACTTTGCTCAACTTTTAGTACTGAATTTCTAAAGTACAGCAATCAAGTTAATGGTTCAATCAAAGATCAAAACAACCCTATCACAATAAATATACAATTCCGTCCGTTTGTTGAAGCCAGATGCTGTGGATTACTTCGATATTGTTATAAATATTTTTGCTTAGTTGATTGAAATTGTATTCAATGTTTCGACTGGAACATTGTCGATATTATAAGCATAAATACTTTGTGTATTTACTTTGATCATAGAGTAAGGGTGTTACTACAGCAAGCGCTCGATCGTCGATCGATGATAGAGCGGATTAGTCGAAGTCGATCGATAGTTTCTACTATACTAATCTCAATGGTATCAATCGATGATCGGTCGATTGGTGTGGTAACACCCTACGATAAGATGCTATGTATATGTCTATGTAAAATAGATAGGATCTACTTTTCTTGACCGTAATCATTAAATTCATGAGGCTGGTCTGTGTACCGATCGGCTGTCCCATTTCAAAACTTATTAAGGACTTAAAACGAAATTTTACAGAAGAGCGCATAAACGTTCAATCAGTCAGCCTTTGAAAATGATTAATGTTAGGTAAAACCATGTGGTTAAAGTGACTTACTAGGTTCTAAAATGATCAGAGGCAGTGAATGGCACTTACTAGGTATCGATGCTTAAATATATCTGCTTATTATGTGAGTTTTCAACGCTGGTGTTTTTGTATTTGGTAGAGACTTTCAAGGTTAGCAAGGTTATGCAATAAAACGACTTTTGTAAAAAGTGTCCCTTACTAGGTTTTGAAATGGGACAGCCGCGATGACATCATTACCTACATATTGGCTCGCCTATGTTGCCTAGTAAAACATTAACCATTCATTTCCTGTAATAGATTTATAAACAGGTTGCTTAGGGATTCGTAGTATGCAGTAGCATTCATCTGACAGATTCGATTGCTTATAAGCTTTTTAGAAAAAAAACTGATAAAAAAGAAATTACATAATTTATTTACTCGTTCGTGTATTTATTTGTTCAAAGAATAAAAGATATTCGACCAATGGCACTTGATTTGGAGAAACGAGCAATTTACTCGAATTTGACTCAGGCTCGAATTATAGCTACAAATACCTACAGGGTGAAACAGTGGCGCCTAATTAATACGATTAATCTTGTTTTTCCTTGTTACTGGCCTGTATCTTTTAGTTTATATAAAGATTATTTAGGTTTTATGCGTACCTATAGCTTGTAAAAAAGATAGTTCCTAAGACAGACAATTTTAATGAGTTTTTTTTATCAAATAAAACGTGGGGCTTTAATAGCGATATTAAATTAACACACGTATCCGGTTTCGTGTTTAAGGTTTAGGAGATATTTTAATTTTATTAAACGTTATTGTTTATTTAAGTATCTATAATTTTATAAAATACCATTTCGGAGCAACCTGTACGTAAAAAACTAGCGCAGAGGCCATCTGCTGAGTCTATGGATTATAACATTGCGTCAATAAAATTAAAACCAAAAAGAAATAGGTATAATTAGAATAAAACATTTGACGTTTGCACGTGAATTGTTGAAAGAGATAATAACCCTTTGTCGGCGAGCGGTAAGTAGCTGTATGAATGAATCTGTTGCACAGAGTGATACCAATTTGTTTACTTTATGTATTTATTAGTTAGTTTGAAAATTTAAACTTAAACATTTACGCTCTATTTTATTATTATTTTTGTGATTACTAACCACTAACCCTTCCCCGTGAGTTAAATTAATGTCGCCACTGTAGCGCCACGCTGTATAACAAACTTTTATAATTATATTTTATAATATAATTTCTTCAAATCGCGTGATCTACTGGTGACACTGATTGACCCTGCATAGGTTTTTTCAGAATCAACAAAAAAAGTTTTCAAAAAATGATCCATGGTATTCTGTATCTGAGTAATTTTAGCGTCCCAAGATAACTGACTGCGTGGAGCGATATCGCGCTAGTCATGCCCGTCAGCTGTATCGCCATGCCTTCATTCATTTATGCATGGCGTAGAAATTTTCTATCACATAAAAATTTTATTTGGGAAAAAAATGTTTATTTTTAATTTAAATCAATCTAAATCCCGTGCGGCGTTAATCTATACTATAAATAGATCTTGTGGTTTGAAGGAATTACACGAAATTGTTTACACCCTGTTTATGCATAAAATGTTTGCTGAAGAATAAAACTATTTTAGTAAACTGCATGACAATAAAAAAAAGCCGGTACGGTACGACATAAAGCTAGCCTAAAGCTTCAAATTTCAAGGCCTGTCGGCAACTGTTATTTGCTGTACCTACCAATATAAAAAAAGCAAACCGAAAACCTGTGATTTTACTCTAACAATTACCAGCATGAAACTGGAAACTATCAGTTAGCGTCCTTTGTTATCAATTTGTCACACACATGAAGATGGTGTGAGTAAATATTACATTGACAACAAAGCGCACGTGTTGTGTAATACTGCGTCAGGGCGTTTTTAATATAAATTTAACGCTCTGCCAACAGTAGTTATACGCCAACCCATTATTACTGCAACCACTATTCTCTATTTGTACTTGGTGAAGCTTACAGCGCCGGTCAAACCGAGGGATGTGACATCTTGACGTTGTATCGATATTTAAAATTGGAATTAAAATTAAACGTTGCGGTTTTCTGTTGGAAATTTCTCCATTATAGCTCGGGATTGGAACCGTGCCCGGTAAACGGCGATAAGCTCGCCCATTATCAGATTGGGATTGACCTAATACTGTATTGGCAAACAGCGTATGTACATTTCTGACTACCCTTTTGGGAATTAATAGCCCGAGGTGGAATTTACTTATCCAAATCTAGTTATTGGCTTACAGAATGTTGTCCACCCAGATAAATGTTATCATTTCATCTATTATACACACTGAAGTTAATTTATTTCCAAAGGTATCATATCAAACTGATAAGCTATTGAATTGGAATTGCTATCAATGATAAATTACTTAAACTTCATCTTTATAATATCAGTAATCAGTATGATGTTAGCAAAATCGAGTTCACAATAACGCTAAATGAAGCAAAATTAATTAATTAATGGGACCAAGTATTACGATGAATTTTCTAAAACCTAATTAACTGGAAAGGTCACCTGTCTGGAAAAACTGTACCTATAGGGTATCGTACCTAAAGCCGTGATAGTGAACTAAATTATAGTCACAGAGTACAGAAAATGAATAGTATTGATAGTTTGATGTGATGGTGGTTTAGTGTGATGTGATTTTGGTCATAGGATAGGTCACTCCGTGTCAGAGAATACCTTGCGCGCAATAACAACATAATTATTATGTCAATCTGCCTAACCTTTTCCCAACTATGTTGGGGTCGGCTTCCAGTCGAACCGGATGCAGCTGAATATCAGTATTTTACATGGAGCGACTGCCTATCAGACCTCCAAAACCCAGTAACTGGGTAATACGATACTCTTGGTAAGACTGGTTGTCAGACTTTCTGGCTTCTGACCAACAGTAACGACTGTCAAAGCTCTACAAATGACAGCTGGGACCAACGGCTTTACGTGCTTTCCGAGGCACGGAGGAAACTCGCTATGGTAAATGGTCACCCATCCACAGACCAACCTCGGCAAGCGTGGCTTAACCCGGAAGATCGGTCTATGCGGCTGTAATTATTTAGCCACGAGCTCCTCATATTATTATTACTACCTCTCTTCAAATCACGGCTCATCTTCCGTGCGGAAGATGTCCGGTCTTTTGGAAGGCATACACGGGGACACAGGTCCAACGCGCAGAGGCCCGTTTGAGAACTTTAATCTAAAATGGGGTGGGGCACCAACCGGGGACTATCCACGGCTGCACTATTGGAGTACAGTCATGGACCGTCCCAAGTGGGTGCAAGACTATTGTAAAATATGGTGAAAAATATCTGGTCTATGGAAAGGTGTGTTTTGTGGATCGTTTAACCTCTATTGCCGGAAGAAAACGGCGTCTGCCTTTCAAGTTTTATTTGAAATGTGTTGGCAGACGGTGACTCGCCAGCTCACTAGCTGGGCCCCCTGAAAAGCCGCCAGTATATAGGCGAAGAGGGCAACAAACGTGTGAGCGGCTAGGGGTGTAGAGAGGTGTGGCCCCGGTTTCGCCGTCGCGGGTCTAAAAGACCCGGAGTGGGTTTCCCCGCTATTACGCCTTTAGACACTTCCACCCCCGAGCATATAGCTCTGGCGGCCCCCCTCTGGCCGGCCGATAAAGGCAAGCCAGAGTTGAGAGTCCTGCGGGCACTCTTGGGGTTCCACTCCAGCCAGCCAATAAAGGCAAACTGGAGACGAGGCCCTGACCGACTCTCTGAGGCAATAAGGTACGCAGTGTCGCCACTCACCAACAGCTCGCCACAAGCTGCCCTGCGGTTTTATTACTACTATTATTATTATATTATATTATTATTATTATCACATAATTATTATGTAAATGTTTTAAAACTTTTACTTTTTTTGACTCCTTTTGATGGTTTTTGCGGACCCCTGATACGTAACCGGGCAGTTATTGGCGACACCTGAAGGGTCTCCAGCCAATGGTGGGGAAGTAAAATACTTAACCTCAGCTAACTACTTATATTACACTAACATCATGACTACCTGCAACAACAGCACTAAGGGCGACCCCTAGTGGGACTTGGACCTCGGCTTAGGGCGTTGCTGGCGGGGGTTTGGGGGGGGGGGGGAAGAGACAGCTTGATGAGGGCTGAATTATCGGTGTGTAAAACTTTCGCGATTCGTACATACATAATAAACGAAGATGACAACTGCTCCACTTCAGTCCGCCGTGACCATGGCCGCTGTAATTCAGTTGAAATGTTGGTATCAAAAAGGCATTGTTCCTGTACCGTTCTAGAACATAACATTATGTGGTTTTATACTACATCACAGTTTGCAGCGATTACTAATCTGTTTACCAAGCTTGGTGTTTACGAATTTAGAGTTTGTCCCATACTATAAGGTTGTACAGAATGATGAGCAGACTGCACGGTTTTAGGATGTAAAGCGACTAACCAGTCATGCTGTATGATTATTAAAATGTCCCTGACCCATACTTCTATTCTAGATGAATAGATAGAATACTTCTAGATAAATATATAAATAAATAGATAGAAAATGGTTCATTGTACATCATAACAATAGCAAAAAACGGAAACAATTTAAAACGTTCCAGAGGCATAATAATGAATAGAAAATCATTGAATGTCATACCTCATATTACAACGTACTTCTCCAAGAAAAGGTTCAAGTCTAGGTGACTTAGGTCAAAAGGCACAGAATTCTATAGCCTTTCTGTCCATGTAACATTACTTAGTACTTACAAGGGTTTAATCCTTAAGTGCCCTTAGTGAAGCTAATCCGTTGCCTCTGGTCTCGAATGACCCGATCAGCGGTTTTTAAATGAAGCAGCAAATTAGATAGAGGTCGCATTGAAAGAGGTTGCGACTTCGATTAAAATATATACGAAAATGGCCAAAAGCAAGATACAATTCAAGGGCCTTAATATGTCTTGAAAGTGGTTGATGTCATTTTTTACGAAGAATATAAAGTTTTTATTGAGGCCTCAAATCATACAGCAATTGTAGGAAAACGTTGAATTGGACCAAAGTACGGAAATGTGAAAGCGTAGTGTCCTTTGTTTTTGTTCGTTTATTTATTTAACTACTTGCAAAGATTGCCAAGTGTTTTATTTATCTTTTTGCAAAATCTCGAACACTTCAATTCTCGCTGTCAGTAATCTAGCTTAAAATCTTAAGGAAAGCAGTTTTATTAAATCATAAAAATATTCGCATTAACCTCAAAAAATATAATAAATCAACCGTCGGAAATGTTAAAAAAACTTTCAACTCCACCTCACTCTAGATTTATCGACAAAAATAAAATAAAAACATCGACATTTAATTTTCCAGCCATATTTAAACGGTTCAGCTGTCTTTAATAAATAGAGATATTTTTCTGTCCGTAGTAATAGAAGCCTGTGTCAGCTAACTTCCACATTATTCTCGCAATTATTGCTATGACTTTGTCTACCCTTTTTATTATTTGCTTTGAAGACAAACAAGTGGCTCTCACAACGTTTATAAGTATTATAGAGGTTCGTATTATTAGTTTCTGTGTATTATTGCGTATTAATATTGGTATTTACTGCCTTGTTGGTCTCGTGGTCGCAAGCGCGACTATCCTGGGTTCGATCTTTAGGTCGGGTAAAGTGTTATTGGGTTTTTTTTCGTGTGGAATTTTTCAGCCTGGAGTCTGGATTTGTGCCCGGTTCATGTCATTAGGCTCGCCCTCTATCACATGGGACTTAAATACAAGGTTAGTCGGAAAGGGGGTACTAATCCTCGGGTCACTTACCCCCTTATTACAAAACATGGTCTAAGAACTACCTAGGTTTTAAAATAGCCCCGTCTCTTTTTGTTATTTGACATAAGAAAGTGATGGGTATATTTTAAACCTGGATTTACCTTAGTCTTGGTTTAAACCATCTTTTGTAATAAGGCCCTTAAAGTATCACTGATGACTGTTTTAACGCAAAGGTTAAAATGAAAAAAATTGATGATTTTTAATTTCATACAAAATCGATTTTATTTTAGTGTTTTCAAAAATTCTTCATCCCTACTTTAGATACGAATTCAGAAAATGGAGCTTCTAATCCGTGACCCCAAATATGACATAAAATGTAAACACAGCTGATCATAGCTAAGGATAGATAGATTTTAGCGTATTTTTTTTTGAGATTTTCGAACATCCATTTCTCTTAAACTGGGAAAACTTGTAGAACAGAAGTTATTCATTATTATAGGTACTTTAACACCCTTTCAGATTAGTACCCCTTTTCTGACTAACCTTGTATTACGGAAAAATTTTAGTGTTACTATACTCTGCCCAACCTTTTAGGGAATACAGGCGTGATGTTATATCAATATTGGTATAGGGGGGATGTATACACTGTATTTTTCTTATGTAGAAACTAGAGTAGTAGTTGAAGCAAGAGAATGACGTCATAAAGTTAATCGCCACGCTTATTGTCTTGAGGGTAAGTGGCGGAAGACTGTTCTTTCATCCTTCATTAAGAGTCAGTCATTGTGATGAATGTTTGGACTGCTAAGCTCTTGTCATCTCATTCTATTCAGTAAATAAAATATGTATAAAGGGAAGTTTTAGTTTTTGTGTTACCTATACGCAGTTATTGTACTAATATGAATTACATATCTTAAGCTCAGTTCAGCCTACGCTATACTATTTCGCTATATAGTAAAGTATATTGCGTCATAAGCACGACGTTCACACTATACGCTATATATGTCGCAAGCCGGTCTACTTTATATAGCAAGTTATTTGACAGCAATCCGTCGGGCGACCGACGGGGTAGAAGTGTGGTGGGGCGGGGACCGAAGAATCATACTATATAGCTCTCGGAATCGCTTAAGTTTATCACGCACAGCAAGCCAATACTTTATAGTAAGTATAGCGTTGTGTGAACGTGTTCATATAAAATGTATGCTGAGCGATATCGCTGTGCTATACAATATTTGCTACATATTATAGCGTAATCTGAACTACCGTCTCGTGTAGTGCCGGACTTAAAGTATAGCACTACCCCATCTCTTCTCATGGGTGTCGTAAAAGGCGACTAAGGGATTCTCTAGCTAGAGGATGGGCAGCAGCGTTCTCTGAGTACTTTAACAACCATACTGCGACCGCCAACCCACCTGCCAAGCGTGGCGATTACGGCAAACCCTCCCTATTGGGGGAGGCCTATGTCCAGCAGTGGACGTCTTTCGGCTGAATGATGATGATGATGATGAACTACGTTTTACATCTGATATCATAGCTAAATAGTGTGAAAACTAGCTGTGGAGTTCTTTTAAAGCTAGTGTTCACCAACATTAACTCTTCGCTTAAATAACCTTCTGCCTAGCCGTTTCCCAACTATGTTGGGGTCAGCTTACAGTCAAACCAGATGAGGCTGAATATAATAGTATTACAGGGAGCGACTGCCATCTGACCTTCGCAACCCAGTTACTGGGCAATGCCGATATCCTAAGGTTAGATCGGTTGTCAGACTTTCGGGTTACTGACTACCCGTAACGACTGTCATACGACGGTTTAACGTGCTCTCCGAGGCGCTGAGGGGTTCGGTATATAACGAACGGTCACCCATCCATGGACTGACCGTGACAAGCTCAGCTTAACCTTGCAAATAATATCTGTACGGTTCATAATTAGCCACGAGCCCCTCCCGTTTTTGGTTATACAATCGTTTACCTAAAACTCTGGTACGTTTTTGTAGTAAACGGTTGTTTAACTAGTGAATTTCTTCTTCTATCGTGTCGGCACGAGCTATACAAGAATAGCTCATACCGTGGTGAAAAGATTGTCCAGTCAGCAAGGTTGGTAGCGTGGCTGACTGCCCAGGGTGCGCCGGACGTACTTAAGTATCATCACTCGTGGAGGCTCTTTTCATGCACCAGTGAATAATGTTGGTGAACACAGCCTAAACCAGTTTCTGTTAAAACAGTTGCATTATTTCTCTTTTACTTAATACCTTTATTGGATACAATAAAACTTAACTGTATACAGCATTTACAGAGTAAATATGCCAGACGAGATTATGTACTAAAGTAATAAACATTCTTACATTTTAAGACGCAACATTCACTTAACAGACGGTTCGTAATAATCTTAACTGAAGACTGAAAGGAATAACCGTTAAACACTGAACAATTAACAAGTCGCTTAAGGTGGTGTCTTTCGTCCTTGCTATACAAATGAATGCCATATAAAAAACAATATTTACTTACCTACGTTTTTACTTTTTTTCAAAACTAACTCTTTAATCAATATTAATGAATCAATCGTTGTAGCTATTGTACTTTCAGGAAAAAAAACATTTGTTACAAAAATACCTCTAAAGCCGAAAGGGGATTAAAAGGTCCCCTGTAAGGAGTCTATTGGCAATATTTTTTAAAAAAAGTAGGACCCAAAAAAAAATTGTACTAATCATAAAATAAAATCACCACTGAAACGCAACCCTGAAAACGTAAAAGTAAAGAGTAGACTACCCAGAAAGTTATTTACATTCTTACCTAATTTCCTCTGAGAGGTAAATGACAACAACCATAAAAGACTACTCGATTAACATCTTCTTTTTTAAGGGGAATTATGTAACACGTTGTATGACTCTACCCACTCAATGTACACCACGCTGTAAGATTCAATCGTATGTTTCTCATAACGAAGATTATCTTCTGAAACTTCAAATGTTTGATACTTTCGGCCCTGAAATTAATTTAACGACTTCAAACGTGCCTTATTCCCGGAAACACTCTTCACAAAATGTTGTTTTATCGTTACGAAATTACGTACATGTAACAACAAACGCGAAGTCATAACATCAGTCTTCGAACATGTTCGCACTTTGCAACCGACTTTGCGAAAAAGGAGGCTGCACTGTTGTGGATTTGATATTTTCCGTAGGTACACTAAGAGACAGACTTTAATCTATTATGTACAGATTTCTGCAGCATCCCAATGTTTCATGTAAATGTCCTCTACCATAAATTCAAAAATTGTAAACTAAGTACAATTATCTGTATTTTTTGGGAAATAAAGATATTTATTATTATATTATAGTTAAACGGGGAGATTCCACAACCGACTGAAGGCTCGGTACGAAATTGGGCTTGTTTTTTAAAGCCATTCATTAGTTGTTCAGCCTAGCCTTTTCCCCAAATATGTTAGTCAAGTTAGCCAAGTAGTCAGCTGCTAGTCTAACCAGATGCGGCTGTGTACCAATATTTTACACGGAGAGACTGCTATCAGACCTCCGCTACCCAGTTACTGGGCAATGCCGATATCAAAGATTAGGCCGGTTGTCAGATTTTCGGGCTTCTGACTATACGTCTAGCTATGTCTATACTAGTGCGCTTTCATGTTCATCTTGCGTCTTCGTCTGAAGCATGCGTAAAGCGCCATAGCGCATGCCCTATTACTAGTTCGACAAAAGCGCATGCCCCTAGCGCACGCTAATCCGTCTATAGTATGTCGACTGACGACTGACCGAGGCGCACCGGTGTAGACGATAAGCTGCATGCGTCCTATGGCAATCAATATTGCATGCGCTTGACGCAATAGGAATTTAAAGTTGAAAGCGCAAGATGAAGATGAAAGCGCACGGGTGTAGACATACCATAACGACTATCATAGGTATTTGTATGACAGAGCCCGACGGCTTAACGTGCTCTTCGTGGCACGGAGGAGTCTCGATGTGTAACGTACGCTCACCCATCCACGGACTGACTGCGGCAAGCGCAGTTTAACCTTGCAAATCGTATGATCCGCACGGTTGTTGTGTAACCACGAGCCCTTCAATCGATCAATCCCCAATTGAGAATGATTATCTGGGGTCTCACTTGTTTCATCGAAAAAAAATTGAAAAATTATCTCTTCCCAAAAAAGTTTCCGCATAATTTCATTTGCCAAATTACTACTTAGCAAATGGAGGTGCATGAAAACGGCCTCCACGAGTGACGATACCTCAGTACGTCCGGCGCACCCAGGGCAGTCAGCCTCGCTACCATCCTAGCTAACTGGCTAATCTTTTCACCACGGCATGAGCTATTGTTGTATACTCGTGCCGACACGAAGAAGAAGAAGACTTAGCAAATAAACTCTTCACAAATAATTGTAACGCAAACCTAATGTTTGGCAAGCGAACGTTTAAACAATAACTTGCTTACCAACTAGTGCTTTTACCAATTTTAATGTAGTCAAGTATTTCAGTTGGTATAACATATTTTACGCAAAATAAAATACGCCAAACATTTAGTGTTGTCTTAACTATTTCTGGTAGTAATTTCTGGTTTTACATTCAAAAATATGTTTCTGGCACTCGCCGGCCGCTACCGCGGCATGCTCGCTTCGCTCGCTCGGCTCGTACGTTGTGTGGTCACAATTCTGACCTAACCTATTTCGATTTAAAAAAGATAGAAACGTGTCTCAATCATTTATTGACTAAATGTTTATTGTCGAAAGATTGTTTGCTGTAATAAATCATTTGATTAAAGACCAAATGCCTTAATGATATTATCTTTGGTAATATATGTTATAATATTGGTATATAATATATGGTAGGTATAATAAATAATAATAATAAATTCTTTTATTTCAGGTAATAATTAACCCATAGTGCACACAAAATTACAACAAATAAAATCAAGATCAATTAAAGTAAAATAAAATTGAATCAAATCAAATTAATTCAGATAATAGCGTACATATGATAAATATTATGACGGCTTTATTATAATAAATTTCTCTTGCCACTATTCATAATTTTTTGATGCACTTTAAAGCAGATAGATATTTCAGAAACGCAATTTAAAAATTAAACGTAATTAACCACATAGATAGGTAAAGCAGAGTCTCAATTAGTACCGAAAACTTATGAACAGCTCCGTACGGCATAAATCTTGTGGGTCGAGTATAGTGGCAAATTGTTCAGCCGTTGCCGAAATGTTAGTGCTTACTGCATTAACTCTGTTACTAAGTTGTCTTTTAGGTACCATTTGCTCGGTAGCTTCATCGCCGTCGTCTTCTTCTTTCGTCGCGGCACGAGCTGTTTTAGAGTACCTTATGCTATGGTGAAAAGATTGGCCAATCAACAAGGTTGGTAGCGGGACTGACTGTCCAGGGTGCGCCGGACGTACTTACGTCACTCGTGCAGGCCACACTACGCTCATCATGCACGCCACGCCACGGTAGCAGAAAGTGACATTTAAATATAACCAATAGGTACAAGCACGTAGTAGTAAAGAGATGTATTAACAAAACATATCACGCTCAGTACTCTTGATTGTAACTACTGCAAAGGATATAAAATGAGGCATAAACTGGCTCATATAACAATAAAAATAAATTAGATAAAAGCTCGCAATGAAACTTTACCCATTACTCGGCTCGCGTAAAACACAGTTTCATGGGTTTGTAAGATTTAATTATTGCAAAATACTTCCCAAGAAGCGTGTAATGTAAAACCTTTCACAACACAAATGATGTACGCAGAAAGTTAACCTGTAATTATTTTCTTGTCTTAAGTAATTTGGTAAGAAGCGTCTATCGACGATAAAATAAGTTAGTTTTCGCGTAATTTGGAAATAAAATTTAATAACTCTATTTTATTATATACGGTGAGTTTTTCTTCAAGGACAAAATCGAAAGAAGTTGGGAAAATAATTGGTAATCTTTTTTTTTTATTAACTGTACCGGGAACAACTTCGCTTTTCGGATGGGTCAGGAAGCGAAGCATGCAAAAGCGGATTTATATTGATCCTGTACCTGGATCAAGTATCACTGGATTCCAGATTATCATTGTACCAATAATATTCAAATGAAGCGCTGGACAGGATTGAAACGTGTTTACACTGGTCATTGGATCAATCCAGCGTTGCCAATCAGCGATGCTGGATCCAGTTACTAGGTCAACAAAAATCGGCCATAAGGTGTGAATGTTCTAGATAGAGAGACTTTTTCATTAATGTTTTTAAACTTTCGGGATTTGCATACTTACATTATAAAAATATTGACTCGGTTCAATCGCGTAGTATAATTTTAAAAGGTACAATATACCTTTTTTGTCCCGATGTTTCGATCGAATTGCACACACACACTCAAACACGCACTAATTTAGATAATATCTCTAAGTTTTTTCTTTTCTTGTTAATTTTATATTTGTTTTGTTTCTTGTTTAAATTCTATCTTCTTTTGGTACATTTTATAATTTTATATTCAAAAGCGGGGCCTCCTAGCACAGGTATATTATTTAGTTAAAAGGAGGTCCCTGTGTAAGATTTACTGCAAAAGTGTACAAGATTCTGATATAAACCTTATTTTATTTTTATTTATTTTATTACACCGGCCGTGGTCACGGGTAGACTGTAGTGATAGAGCAGTTGTCATCTTCGTGAAGCAAGCTTTTTCATTCATGGCAAAACATCTAAACTTGGGGGCAAATAAATCGAACCATTCCTTTTTTCACGTGTCCTGGTTATTAGTTTTGGTTTCATGGATTATATACTAAGTTGACAAAAAACTATGTACCCTCATTGTAAAGGTTATCAAATAACCTTTTAGGCGATATATGTTTCGAATTGAGTTCCTTATTAGGTACCAAAAATAATAACAATTATACGTGAAAAATAGAAGTGGCTCGATTTATTTGCTCCCAAGTATAGTTTGATTGATTTGATTGATCATCGATTAGAACCAATGTTTAAAAATCCATTACCAAAAACAAATGCACATCTCTAAAAACTGCAACATTCTTATTTCAAAAAAATAACACAGTAATGCACAGTTAGGTGTTGCACTAAAGTGAACAGCGATGTTCTATTATAAATTGTAAGCGGTAACCGTTCCAAGATGTTAGTAGTTTTGCGCCGGCCTGGTCTCGGGGCCTCCAAATTACCGCAATAACGGTAATTGCAATTTGCTGCTGAAACTACCCACTGTCTTCATTCTCTTCCGTTCTAATGTTGATATAGTAGTAACATTGCTTTGTATACGAATTGTGGACGTTCGTGTATTAAAGTGTGCAATAATTGTAGCACCTGGAAGGGCTGGTTTTACCCGCTTTTATTATTTTTGCTGGTATTTTATAGTTAGGGTCTTTGTTTTGGTTCTCTGTTGGAATATCGAAATATTATTAGCCGATTCTTATCTGGCCGAAAACCTTTCGCCACTTTTCATTTCGCCGAATGATTAAAGTCCCTAATTATGTTTTGTAACTTTTTATTACGCCGACTAATCTGCTGGCCACTGTTTTATTAGTCAACTGTATTATTGGCCACTTTACACTTGTTAGATGGCTCATTTTCCCATCATGCAAGCAAGCATGCAAGTGTTTCTGGGTTTGCTTCGCCAGAAGACTCGCTTTGTCGCCTCTTCGCTTCGCTCGCACACTCGACCAGCGCTACGCTCGGGAGGTCGCCGACTCACTTCGCTCGTCACCTCCCCCCACTCGCCTCGCTTTGGCCTCGCGCAGTCTTTCCACTCTTCGCGAGCTTCTGGCTCGACAACATAATCTATTTCAACTATCGGTAGTTAAATTTATATGGTTAATTCTTATGCAGTTAGCAACAGATTTACCGCGAATCTGTATAATACTCAAATACTTCGGCAAAAACGCGGACACCCCTTTGTTTTGAATGTTATCGGTTTTTTTTTTGTACAACTTGCTGTCTGTGCTTTTGCTAGGGCTTAGCTAAGTACTGATAAAAAAAGGCTTACTCGTGGTCTACGAGCTTTTTGTTACGGGGTCCGGTAAAGCTCCAACGTAGATAAAAGTATTAAAACCATTCATTTTCAAACATAGACTGTCTTTAGAATAAGAATAATACACCTTTACTTTTGAACTAAAATGAAACACAAAATGCCCAAAACTATCCTATAACAAATAAATAAATTAGCCTATAACTGTCTCACAGTAGGGCAAAGGCCTCTTCTTATACAGAGAAGGAACGAGCATTGATCACCACTTTTGCTCACTGCGGGTTGGCGATTTCAGACCATTAAGTCCAGGTTTCCTCACGATGTTTTCCTTCACCGTATGTCAGTGGCATCTTAGATTAACTAAGAAAGTACATATGATAGTGAAATAGTCACATTAGTACATGCCTGGGTTTGAACCCGCAACCCGGTGTTTAACAAGCGGGACTGTAATCTCCGGGCTACCACGACAAAACTATCACAAACTGTAACAAAATCCTCTGCATTTTAGTAAAAGGAATGTTTCCCATATAAGTAGAGATAAACCATCTCACACAATCATGAGGTAATGTAAGCACTTTAGACAGCATCGCTACATTTCTTCTTGAGTGGTTCCTTACACTGAAACTGCATTCGAAGCGTGTCTAGTCTAAGCTTGTTAACACTAGAAATAAAATTACTTGTGAAGTAAACTACGCAAATCACTTGAGTGCATTCAACGATATCTTTATCTACGAATAAAATAGATACGCTGAAGAAGCTGCTTTTTATATTAAATTCAAATTGGAGATAAAAACTTACTTTGTGTAGTAAATGTCACAGTCGCAGAGATAACTAGCTTCAAGTCTTTCTTGGAGTTGCTTATCGATGTTATAGCATTATGTCTTGTAGGTAGTGTCGTGTGCAAAGAGGTATGGACGTACTCGTAGAGAAATTCAAGAGATTTTCTGCTGAAACTATGATGAAAAAGCAATAAAAATATATGGAATGTTTCATAAATCTAGTTTAAGTAGAAATTCGCAGATACTATGAGTGCAATAGTATCTGGTAATATATAGGTATAACTTAAGGAGTTACAGCGGTTACGCACTACATCCGATCCGGATCCCTGAAAATAAGAATATAAAAAACTCTGACCGAATTCGGATATTACTTTTCGCACTGCATCCGATCCAAATTCGTGAAAACACGAATCTAGAGTAAAAATCTCGGACCGAATTCGGATATTGCTTACGCACTAATCCGATCTCTGATCCAAATCCAAGCAATTCAGGGGCCATGTTTGGCATATGTCCGATTTGAATCCGAGGTAATGCGAAAGCGTTCATACAAGCAGTACTACGGCTACTTCGGTCCGTCAATATTTCTTCCGAATTGGAAACTCACGGATGACGGAGAGAAATCGGATGACGGAAGTCAGATCTAGTGCATCAACTATCATACAAATAGTTCTATGACTACTTCGGAACGTATTTTCACGGATTCGGATCGGATGCAGTGAGTAACCGCTCTTAGGTATTCAGAATGTGTGATGACTGACAGTGTAGACAACTTAACGCGACACCCTGGCCAGTCAGCCATGCGACCAACCTTGCTGACTGGCTAATCTTTTCACCACATCGTAGGACTAGGTAAATAACAGACGAGGTCAAAAACCCTTCATCAAACACAAAATCTTCCTTTTTCTTTCGCATTTAATACCTATACATATAATGTTTTTTTTTAATGAATCTTTATTGTGATACAGGCTTAAATTATAGCTTTAAACAGGTATATTATAATGTGCTGTGACTGATGAGATGTAGGCGTAATTATAAAAATGTTATTGCTATTTAAAAATGATTGTTAACCAAACTTATAATGTATTGTATGTGTATCGAATTATTATTGGAATTATTTTTAATTGAATTCTTAGTTAGTAATGTAAAAGCAAATCGCACTGCCTTGCAAACGCCCTTACAGGGTGCATGTACCTACCTAATTTTAAATCCTACTAAAAGACCTATGGAAATAAATTGTACATATATGCAAGAAAATAAATAATAAAAACAAAGAGATCTCACTTATTTAAATCACTTGACTTTTGTGTCATGGGGATGATTTTAAACAAAAATTGTGTTATTTTTTTCATTTCTTTGTCACTTATTGTTATTTACACATTCCAAACATCCCCTTATAGGGAGGATAAATATTTTGACAGAAAATACTTACCACTGCTAAAGCCTCTTTATAAGCCACCCCACTGGACCGATAGCCATGACCGTTTCCAGTAATCACCATGCCTGAACTACAAATATTATTAACGCAGAATGAAGATGCTAATCCTATTAAAATATTCCTTTAGACACCTTTTACGGCTCCCACGGTAAGAGAGTGGTAGAGACTGATTTTAAATACTACTTCTATTAATAAAAACACTTTTTTCTCTCTGTATTTGTTTATATTTTAACTGTACATAGATAGATCATATCGTAACACTGGCCTATGTAGTTTTATATATGGTAGTATTTTTGTTTTTGCGCTGATTGGGCGTAAAAATATGGTTTACCTCTCGGCTATTTATTATTCTGTGCAAGTTTTAGGAGTAGGCAATAAGCGATTGGTATTTCTGTAATACTGAATGATATTGTGTTATACTTTTGGGTCTAAGAACTAGATAATAAAGAATTAAAGGCTAACGAAGAATTATTGTTACGTTTAATTCGTTTATAGTCAACAGAAAACAATGCAAAATTAGCGCTAACTACGACTGTATTTACAATCGAAGGACATTATTCTTTCTGTGGGCCTAGTACAAATGTTTTGACGTGTAGAAACGTAACGTTAATTTATTAATTTGAGTAAATTTTGAATCGAAAATACAACTTGACGACACGTTTGGTGCAGTGGCTAAGCGATTGGCTTCTGTGCTACGGGTCGTGGGTTCGATTCCCACACGGAACCAAAATTTGTATGGCCTACAGATGGTTGTTTCGGGTCTGGGCGTTTGTTTGTGAGATTTGTGTCTGTAAACGCACCCACGCCACGATACAAGAGAAATCTTAGTGTGGGGCAAAGTTTTTAAAAAAAAAACTATCCTATAGAATTTTGGTGTAAATTTATGCATCAAGTACAATTTGTAGTAATACATAGATGTAATAAGTTTTCAATGAAATTAAATATTATGTGCATAACGAGTTTTTCTAATTCAAAACTTACTCACATTAACTTTACTTTATATTGGTTACTCTACTAAAAGTTTTATACTTATTAGCTGCGTTGAAATGTGGCGTTAAGTACAGAACCCATAAGAGCTAATGGAAGAGACTACAAGTCGCTTACAGCGTCCATAAGCGACGGTTAACCAACTATTATTACTAAAGTACTGCCACATTTGTCAGCTCCACCACTTTGTTCCCGTACGACTCAGCAACACCACCATATTTCATGTTAGGACTCGTATAACCTTTACTTAGTCTGTGGAAGAAAAGCATCTTTTTTAAAAGGAAGAACAGACTTGAATCTGTCATCGCACTGTCGAGTAATTGATGTACAAACTTGTTTATGTTTGTGTATTTAGATCAGATAATTTTGAGTCTGCCATTTTGCCAAAATTATTTTGACAAAATTTCATTACCCAAACGCATTTTAGCAACCTTTTTTATACCAATGCAATATTTGGAATGATTTTAGTACGCACATTTTCATTTGGTCAAACTTTTAGTCGGCAGAACATTATTCTGAAGACTATAGCGGATAGGATCTCTTCTCCGTTATGGAGATATTTTATTAAGAGAGTAATTTAAATTGAATTTTAATATTTTAATTTTAATCGAACTGTATGGATCAAGTTATCTGAATGAAATGAATTTTATTTATTTATTTAATTAAAATTTTTATATTTGTAATTTGTAGTCGATTTGTTATCAATAGTTGTATTAATAAATTTCAATGAATAATTTAATAAGTAATGTTAATGTTGATTTGATTTGTATTATGTAATTATTTTTGATTTAAATTCATACACAGCTGGGCGTCACTGACAGCCAGATTTACAAATGTGCAGATTAATTTCACGCTATAAAATTAGTTTTTATAGTTGCTCCTATAAAATACAAATATTAAAGTATCTAAATAATTAATACTTTTACTAGAAGTAACGGATAACATAACGTAAACGGTAAAATTAGAAAAGGCCACAAAAAGGACACTGATTCGACATATTGCAACTGATTTATGAAGGCGACTATACATATTTATACGTTGAAGGTATATCTATCACTAGGTGCGTAGTTTATTGAACGAAGGTGGATAAAACTAAAGTGGAACCCGAGCACCTGAATCGTAAGTGACAATAAAACAAGGTGGTCGGATTCAGATACGTTTGATGCTATTGAATTTTATCGCCCAACTGTACCCGAGCCACGTCAGAAATGTACTGGGTAAGTGCAACTGTGTCCAATAATATATGTGACATCTACTGATTTATACTAGCTTTTGCCGCTGGTTTCGTTGAGTAGAAGGGAATATTTATTACCCCCTTCAGATTTAGTGTGATGATGTATGGTGTATTCCGTAATATAAAATTTCATGAAAGTACGTAACTTTCTGTTCTGCTTAGCCTTTTCTCAGCTATGTCGGGGTCAGGGGCCTAATTCTCCTAAAATAAATCTTGATAAATCACAACCGAACCAAGGCCGAACCGTTCATTCAGACAGTTCTCAATTTCAAAAGCTATCAAATTGTTTGACACAAAAAACAAAATCAATCATTTCGAAAGTTTTAGAAAACATAAACGGACTGACGGTTGTGGTTCGATTGCGTTTGGCAACAATTTATTTTAGGAGAATTGGGCCCCTGCATTTTACAAGAAGCGACCGTCCGTGTGGTGCTGGACGTAAAGAGTAGCACTACCCCATATCTTCCTAAGGGTGTCGTAAAAAGCGACTAAGGGATTCACTAAAGGATGAGCAGCAGCGTTCTCTGAGTACTTTAACAAACATACTGCGATCGCCAACCCGCCTGCCAATCGTGGCGATAATGGAAAACCCCCATTTTTTGGGGAGGCCTATGTCCAGCAGTGGACGTTTTTTGGCTGAATGATGACAAGGAGCGACTGCAACTCAGTTACTGGACCAGTTGTCAGAGTTTCGGACTACCCGTAACGACTTTCATAGGTAATCGTATGACACCCGGGATCGACGGCTTAACGTGCTCTTTAAGGCACGGAGGGGTCTCAATGTGTAACGAACGGTCACCTATCCACAGACTGACCGCGGCAAGTGCGGCTTAACCTTGCACATACAATGATCAGCGCGTTTATTAATTAGCCACGAGCTCCAAGTACGTAAAGCTTACTACAAGCAAATTAGTCAATTTTCGAAATAAGTTCGAATAGCTTGATTTCGGCTTGATCTGTTGCGGAGTCGTGCTGGCCTGAGGGTTGCGGACCTGGGTGCTAATTCTACTAACAGAAACTTTTATCAATTGTAACTAAATCGTTCATTCAGACAGTTTTCGTTTACTAAAACTATCAAATTGTTTGACAGCAAAACATAACCAAACATTTTGACAGTTTTAGTGAACGAAAACTGTCTGAATGAACGATTCAGTTGCAATTGATAAAAGTTTCTGTTAGTAGAATTAGCCCCCTGCTTGTTAAGCACCGGGTTGCGGGTTCAAACTCAGGCATGTACCTACCAATGTGATTTTTTCAATTGCATATGTACTTTCTTAGTTAATCTAAGACGCCACTGACATACGGTGAAGGAAAACATCGTGAGAAAACATGGACTTAATGGTCTGAAATCGCCAACCCGCAGTGAGCAAGCGCGATCAATGCTTGTTCCTTCGCTGTATGAGAAGAGGCCTTTGCCCAGCAGTGAGACAGTTGCAGGCTAATATTTATTTACATTAATTTTAAGCTGGATTGTGGTATAAACCTTGCAGTTTTAAACAAACATTATATTCTATATACTGTTTAAGTTAAAGACAGTGGAAACTCTAAAACAACTAACTCTAGCCGGTAAGTAACTATTGCGATAAATCTACTTTAGGTAGCTACACATATACTTAGTTCTGTAAAAGATATGAACAGGAATATCCTTTACGGTAATGTGCACTACAACTAGCTTGTATTTTTCACGACAAAAAGATACATTGGGCGAAATATTTTATTTTATTGTGATTCCCTCGCATTGGGATTGTGTTACAATGTCGAGGGAATTGGAGAATTAACGATGCTTTCACTAGTGATCCGTCACTATTGGCGCATTTTTCAGTCTTTCAATCCAATATTTTATAGGTCCAATACTACCTATATGCACTTGTATGTATTTTCATTCATTCAGTCATTTCACGTATCTCTTTGTAACGCATCACTACACCTTGTATTACTTTGAACTCCTTGATAAAAACATGGTTTATTCAAAACTCTAATGGCCAATTCCTATGATTTACCGATCGTTAAAGACTCCATAACTTTGCATAATAGAACCTCCCATACGTTAGTAGCTATCTCAAGTAAAATTAGTTTACGCGTCTATTTTAATGCCTAGTTTGGCAATAAAAATGCTACCATTGGTAAGGAAAACGATTCGTTTTTGGCTATAGGAACCGGACATAAAAGGTCATAACATTCTACAGTGATTAGTGTACAGCATCCGAGCGCTTGTTCCACTATAAGACAACGCAATAACTTAGAAAGAACCATCAACACAACAATTGTTTAAAGCAATTTAATTTTTAAAATTGAAAATTCCAAGCCTTCCCACTCTCCTTGCTCTTGGCTGTGAAAAACTATATTGCTTTTTTTATTAAAAATACGAAGTGTTCCAACGAGGGGCAAACTGCCACTAAAACGTTATGGTTACTGCGGTGACATTCGCACGAATACCTAACTTATAAAATTGGTAATCCCTAGGCAATAGCCACCCTTCTTGGGTACCCGATAAAGTATTACCTACAATGTATTAAGGATTATTTCGGTCCTACGCCGATATTGTTTAACGTTATTCTTACTTGTTTTTAGCTTTTTTATTTCTTTTATTTCTCCCTGTTTTGGTATTTGTACGTGGACTTTTATTATTGTCTAGTGTTAGAGGGGGCTGACCAAAACAGCTGAAGTACGCTTATGTTTCAGCTCAGCTCACATATTTCGCACAATGTAAAAACTTAATAATAAACTTTTCTCGTTATCTCGTGAAGTACAATGCGTAAGTACTTAGAAGAGATATTGATATTACGTTCGTAAGTACCAATTGTAGGGAAATGGAGTTGGGAAGAGATGGTCCCAAACTGCGATATTATTACGTAAAACAATAAATGTAATATGAAATACGAATATTTTCTCAACAATATAATTCTAACAACAGCCGAAATGTGACAGAGTGCAATTTATTGAAGCCTACACAGGGAAATAGTTTTACCCATTATGTGTTGTTCATCATAATAACATAAATACTTGTTACGATTCGCGCAGCGTTGATCGCGGAACAACACATTTACATTAAGAGAGCCAATAGCTGCAGTGAACGTTACGCGAAATTTCCATTTGGTATGTAACAGTTCGCCGAGCGAAATTATTAGTCAATTGTTTGGATACCACGCTATTGTTAGAGCATAATGTTACGTTTACGTTCATTGTGTGGTAACTACTTTTGCATATCCTACGTTTAGGGGCGAGGTACTCAAGACTTGAAGACTGAAGTGTTTAATTGGCCTTAATTAATATACATATCTACTCGATGGAGTTTCAAGTTGCTGTATTAATTATAATAATTAATTTACTTGATTAGTATTAGCCTGTAGCTGTCGCACTGCAGGGTAAAGGCCTCTTCTCATACAGAGAAGGAAAGAACATTAGTTACCACACTTGCTCACTATGGATTGGCGATTTCAGACCATTAAGTCCAGGTTTCTTTACGATGTTTTTTTCACAGTATCAGTGGCGTCTTAGTGTATTTTCTTAGTTAATACCTACTAAGAAAGTACACATAACATTAAAAAAGTTATATTGGTACATGCCTGGGTTCAAACCCGCCAACCGGTGCTTAACAAGCGGTCTGTAACCTCCAGACCACCACGACGTTACTAATTATAATGTACTTATTGTTAATTATAATTAGTAGGAGAACTGCTGCCATTTCACCATCACCAGCATCAGCGCGTGTGTGCGTGCGTGTCATACACACTCACACACGGCACCCGTACACTTTAAATAGCGCGCAATCACAATTAGATCCTTTTTATTTTTTTGTTGATTTGGGAAAACTCTGGGTTATTGTTTTTGAACACTTTACTAGCTTCAGTTATTATTTGTTCCTCAATTAGATTCTTGGACTAAAATATTGCCAACGAATTCAAAGTTTTCCTGTAGGTATACTCTGCTCAACAAAAGATGAGCCCTGACATAACGGTCATGTCGTAAATTGTAGCCGTAAGGAGATTGCTATCGAAAAATACATCGAAAACCGTAAAATAGCTATATAATCCATTTGTTGTTTTTTTTTCTTTTTAAATTAACGCTTCATCGAAAAACCCCAGGTCATAACCTTATGTTCAAAAAGATATAATACAGCATCTGAGTCATCCTAAGACACTCAAGGAGGCCGAGTAGTGTTTATTAATATTAATAAATAACATCGCAAAATGACTCAACGTAAACGGAACAGAAAAAGCGAAGATTCAAAAAGAAACTTAATTTACAGTTTCCTTTAAGATGCAGTGCCCTTTCAAAAACCGGCCCGCGGTGCTGTTACTTTACATTTCGTCTTAAAAAGGCAAACAAAAAAGTTCATAAAAATTCAGTCGAGAGGCGGTTGTCCTTTTTTGGTCGCCGCTCCGCCAACGGGACGACGTAAAAGAGTCCGACAGAAACTTGTTTGAAGAAGTCGATTTAAGTTACGAAAGGAGAATACCTAAATTACATTTTATAACAAATTTTCATAAAACAATAAAAATATGGTGCGTTAAATTGTTTACATTTGGGACGGAATAGGCTTTTTTTAAGTTACTCGACTTTAAGTAAAATAAATTGATAGATTATTTATGCAACAAGCTGTAGACAACATTAAAAGTAAATAAAGTCACCTGTTTGAACAGGCAAACGAACGCTTAAGTTAAGGGTTCCAATTTCAATCCGCGACGAGAAACTCCATACGCCTTATCAACTTTCGCTTCATTGATTAATAAGAAGGGAAGCTGAATACACTCGTAGGTTGGGATGAATATATATTTATATCCATCCCATTGAAATCCAAAACCCTATTATTGTCATAACAACAATCTCAGTCCGCAAGCGACAATCATTATTTTCACACTTAACAAAGTACTTCTCACATAAAAAGGCGTTCATAAGCATAAACTCCGCGAATTATTCGATTCATTTCAAAGGAATCCTACTAAAAGGAACGCGAGACTAACTCAAAGCTTTTATATCTCGTTTGGAGGCGCCTTATTGTCTTCGGCGGTATATGTATTAAAGCTTGCTTTCTCTTGCGTAAATAAAATCCATTGGAAAGAGAAGTGCTTCGAAGCAAGTGCAAGGGTAGGGGGTGTCTAGGTGTAATGCCTCATGCGAGTGTCGGGGACAATGCAAAGTAGATTGAATTGGAAAAAAGACTTGAACAGAATGGCGGCTTTCGGCACCCCGGGGAAAAAGAAAACTCGCTCTGAAGGGTTAACAATGAGAGCGGTGTCCATAGATGTTGCCGCTTTGTAGTGTTGTGAAGTTCAGCTTTCGGATTCATTTTCCTATTACGAGAGTATTGAGGAAAAATTTGCTTAAAATTTTCGGCTAAAACAAAAGTGTCATAAACACTGTGCAATACTCTTACTTTTACTTTCAAGCAGCATGTTTAGTCACGTGTAAGAAATATGTATACACATAGCGAAATTCAAATGCAATTCAAAATCCTTATGAAATATCTATTAAAATTATGTATGAAATATATATTACACACATAGTTTCTACAAATACTTATGAATTATGATTTCGAATATTTCTTAATTACAAACTTTATTCTAATAGAAATTCGCTTTTAAAGTTCGCTGTGTGTAATTCCTTCAAACCGCGTGATTTACTGGTGACACTGATTGACCCTGAATAGTTTTTATCAGAAAAAACAAAAAAAAAGTTTGACTGCGTGGAGCGACATCGGGCTAGTCGTGCCCGTCAGCTATATCGCCGTGCCTTCATTCATCTATGCCATGCATCGAAATTTTCAGTCATAAAAAAAATATTTGAAAAAAAAGTTTATTTTCATTTTTAATCAATCTAAATCTAAATCCCGTCCCGGGTTAATCTATACATAACATTAATGGATCATGTGGTTTGAAGGAATTACACGAATTCGTTTACACCCTGTATAATTATACGTGACTGTATCTATATTGTACGCTATGTATGTACTGTTTCCCATAAATTATATAAAAATGCATGCATTCCTTTAAAACTGATTTATTTTCGAGGACACGGTGCTCATTTTCATTTTGGCATCCAGCCGTTAATCAGACAACAGCCATTTTGCATTGAATTACCATAATTTAATTTAACTAATCAATTTAAGCTGCGTACGCAATATTGGCATTACATCGTTTTATTTAGCCTTTATTATATTTTAAGTTTATGAACATGAAGGTAGGAAATACCTTTTTAAATTTTTTTTGTTCCTATATAATATACAGCGTGTAACGGAAGTACGAAATAATACTTTAAAGACGCATGAAACCCCCCTTTAAACAGTCCGTGAGCATAGGTGTCGGAAATTAACTCCTAACAGTAGTTGAGTAAACCACAGCGATGGTTTTCACGAAAAACACTCTAACGCAGCCCTAAAAACAGTTGGAAAGGTAAATAAACGCGAGTAAATAGGGTACAGATAGAACATTTAATTTTCACCTACTAAACACCTAGTTTAAAATAATTATTACCTTAGAAAAGTAAGAGTTGATTTTTTATTTAATATTTTTACTGGTGATTTCTACTTGATATACACACATGTCCTTCAGTATTATTTCGGGGGTGCATGAAAAGAGCCTCTACGAGTGACAATAATTAAGTACTTTCGGTGCACCCTAGGCAGTCAGCCTCGCTATCAACCTTGCTGACTGGCTAATCTCCTAATTCTCCTAATTACCTCAGGGATCGATTCTAGGCCCATTTCTGTTTCTTGTCTATATAAATGACCTTCCACACATCATAAATGATACAATGTGTAACATAGTCTTATTTGCTGACGATACATCACTTATATTTAAAGTCAATAGGAAGGATAGGGATCTCATAGAACCCAATCATACTCTTAATCTAATATCTAATTGGTTTTCTACTAATAATCTTCTTCTAAATGCAAAAAAAAACCAAATGTCTTAGGTTTTCTACACTAAATGTATCGCGTATTGGTGCAAATGTAAAACTTGATGGGAAACTTTTAGATCTGGTTCCCTCAACGACCTTTCTGGGTGTAACAGTAGACTCTAAACTGCAATGGGGGCCCCATATACAGGCACTTGCAGGCAAACTGAGCTCTGCTGCTTATGCCGTTAGGAAAATAAGACATATGACAGATGTGCCTACGGCTAGGTTAGTGTATTTTGCTTACTTTCACAGCATTATGTCCTATGGCATTTTACTGTGGGGATCGGCTGCTGATGTTGAAACTATTTTTATATTACAGAAAAGAGCAGTCCGAGCTATTTATAATCTAGGCTGCCGTGAGTCGCTCCGTGAAATATTCAAAGAGATAAATATACTAACCTTACCATCCTTATATATATTTAGTAACATTATGTACATTCGGAAAAACATTGCCCAGTATAATAAGAAGAGTGACAACCACAACCTTAATACTCGCAATAAAGACAAGCTAGCAGTACCTGGTTTTAGACTTAGGAAAACCAGTAAGTCGTTTATGGGAAACAGTGTTAGATGCTACAATAAAATTCCATCTAGTGTAACTGATTTACCAGATACAAAGTTTAAATTATATATCAAGCGCGTACTAATGTCTAAAGCATATTATAGCCTAAATCAGTACATCGTAGATAAAGATGTCTGGCATACGATTCCCTCCTGCACACTGCGACCCTCTGGCACCGTCTAACAGAACAAACGGACATTATTCAAATGCCTACTTATTGTAATTATTTTTTTATTTTTTTGACTCAATAAGTATGTTATCTTATTTTTTAATCTAATATTTCCAATTTTGATTGTTTTCTTTTCTTTGACATTTAATTTATTTATTGCTAATATTTGCTTATATTAGTTTGACATTTAATTGCAATTATTAATTATTAATAATATTCTGTTAATACCTACGCAAGGTTGTAAAATGTGAGGACCATGCAGCATCTAGTGTTACGCTTTCATTCTTAATACTTGACTGCCTATTGTCTATCGGTATGAGTCTGTCATGCTCACTGAAATGTCTTGCTGATGGTGGCGTTGTGCATCGGGTCGTTGAGTTCCCTGCAACATGGTTGAGCTGAGCGACGCCGATGTATGCGTCATGCTCGTGAACGGGTGCTGTCTGTTGGGACTGGTCAGCTCGTAACTGCTATGGCAATCGTTTTAAAAGGCTAACTTTCTCATTACTTTTCATGTTGTTAACCACATGTACATTATTCTGCATTGTTCTCACATTACTACAATGAAAATTGTCAAACCATTTACTTTTTTTAAAAGAGTGTCTATGGAGTTTCTTGCCGGTTCTTCTCCAAAGGACCTACTACTTGGAACCGAGCCCCTAGTGTTGACCTTTTGAAAGCACCAGGGATCTGGTCTACTTGAAATAAAAACTATTTGACTTTGACTTTGACTTTGAATCTTTTCACCACAGCGTGAGCTATTTTCGTATAGCTCGTGCTGACACGAGAGAGAGAGAGAAAGTATTATTTCGGACTTTATTACACGTTGCATAATAACGAGAGAGGAACTCGTGGCTAAAATAATTACAGCCGCATAGACCGATCTTCCGGGTTAAGCCACGCTTGCCGAGGTTGGTCTGTGGATGGGTGACCATTTACCATAGCGAGTTTCCTCCGTGCCTCGGAAAGCACGTAAAGCCGTTGGTCCCGACTGTCATTTGTAGATCTTTGACAGTCGTTACTGTTGGTCAGAAGCCAGAAAGTCTGACAACCAGTCTTACCAAGAGTATCGTATTACCCAGTTACTGGGTTGTGGAGGTCTGATAGGCAGTCGCTCCATGTAAAATACTGATATTCAGCTGCATCCGGTTCGACTGGAAGCCGACCCCAACATAGTTGGGAAAAGGCTAGGCAGATGATGATGATTACACGTTGTATAATATTAATAATGTTTTCTCAGTTCTTTCAAGTTTTGAATTAATATCAGAATTTGATTATCACTTGCGTTAACGGTGAAGCAAAACATCGTGAGGAAACCTGCATACCTAAGAGGGCTCTATAAAGTTCTCGATGGTGTGTTTAGTCCGCCAACCCGCACTGCACCAGCGTGGTAGACTATGGCCTAAACCCTTCTCATTTTGAGAAGAGGCCCGGCCCAACAGTTTTTTATTGTTTTTTTTTAGAAAAACTTTTTTGTTTTTTTTTTTTTCAGTAGCGTGCCCCGCACTAGGATTTCTCTTGCATCGTGGGTGCGTTTACAGACACAAATCTCACATACACAAACGCCCAGACCCGAAACAATTATCTGTAGGCCATACACATTTTTGTTCCGTGTGGGAATCAAACCCACGACCCGTAGTGCAGAAGCCAATCACTCAGCCACTGCACCAAACGTATCGCCAAACAGTGGAACAGTAATAGGCTGATTACGTAGTTATTTAAAAGCCACAATAAAGTCATTCTTCTAACCTAGTTATGTGGAACTGAATAATTCAAATAAAAGTGAACACAATAAATTTTTCAATTGCAACTTTCCTTTGCTCGTATAACATTCTCGTTATGAACTGTAAAGAGCTCATTTACACATTAACTATTTAAAAAAAAAGGTCGGTATGCAACGAAATGAGAAATTCTTTCGTTTAAATAACTAGTAGCGAACCAGAACAACCTAGGAGAGGTGCTTCAAGTATTTAGTTACAGTTGCGAGGTTTTGCTTTCCACCCTGTTTTATTTAGAATACACTCAACGAATGCCAATAAATGTTACGCAATTAAGTTTTTTCTGAATGCATGTTGTTAATTAATAGCAAATAATTATTACTGAACTTTTATTTTATTAGCTTTTATTTTTGAACTATGATTTTTATTCTGTTTTTGCTCATTAAAAAGTTTTATTCGATGTTTTGATGCAATTTGAATCTACGAATATGTTATTTGTCACTACTGTAATTGACTCCTCATATAATATCGTTTCTTTGAATGTGGCTTGGTGATAAGTAAGCAAGGCTAGAGTTCTGTCTCAGGAATGTCCAAATCGATCGATGAAAACAAGCGTCACGTTCAAATAATTGCCGTAGGATTTTTCAAAACCAACATAAAACCGGAAATTACTGCGTTTCGCGATAGGTCTTAAGCCTTTTCTTAGCAGTTCTAGAATGAAACTTAAGAAAAAGTTGTTGTTGTGTGTACAGCCGCGGACTCGAAATGTACTGATTTCAAATTCGATTCCTTATCACACTGAGCGCAATAAGGTCCAAAATGTCATATCAACTCACATAAGTATTCGTTTTTAAATTTGTGAAGCGTCGATTCTAGCAAAAAGGCTAATAACCACTTTTTGATATTATGAACTTCTTTTTAGGGAATGCGTGTCTAGTTAAAAGTTGTATAAAGCGAACTTGATTGAATTTACTAAATAGGTTGATTTATTTTTCTATGCTACCTAGTATACAAGGTTAGTCAGAAAGGGGGTACTAATCCGAAAGGGTATTAAAGTACACACAATAATGAGTAACTTTTGTTCTACAACTTTTCCCAAAAGTCAATAGTTTAAGAGAAACAGTTGTTCAAAAATCTCAAAAAAAAATCTCTAAAATCTATCTATCCCCAGTTATAATCAGCTGTGTTTACATTTTAGGTCATATTTGGGGTCATGAATTAGAAGCACCATTTTCACAATTTGTAACTAAAGCATTTTAAAGGGATGAAGAATTTTTGAAAAAACTAAAATAAAAATCATATTATTTGTAAAAAAAATATATCGAATTTCGAAATTTTAACACTTGCTTTCAAACAGTCATCAGCGATACTATAAGTGGGCTTCGGATTAGTACCCCCTTTCCGACTAACCTTGTATAGCCTCTTTAATGTCAATTACCTTTTTATGTCAATTAAGAAAAAAATATCTTTGCCCTGTCAATGCGAGCGACCTTATGAAAAAGTAATGTGCAAGCAATTATAGACCTTAGGGTGGTAAACATTTCGAGTCCGGGACTGTACATAAGTATGCCACGCTGTAAAACAGCCAATATATATGCCAACGAAATTGCAATGTAATGGCAATAAAAGAGTTTCATAAAATGTCAAAGCTATCAGAGCGCTCCCATTGAAATTCTTTAAAGTCAAACTTCACACTTGGTTAGCCGAAAACTGCGTTTATGACTTAAAAGAATTTTGGAATGTGAAATAATCGTGTAAATAGAATTGTGTAATTTATGATATAAAATTCGTATTATTTTTGACGTGTACGTTATAATAACTGTTCACATTTTTAATAGACACGCGTTCTTATATTTTTAATAATTTCATTGAATAATTTACATAACATAAACTCATGCCTCTATTCTCCGAAGGGTTGGCAGAGGTACATATTACACCCACATTTCGCCGTTATGTTTTACTTCCCATGTAATAGGGGGCGAGCCTATTGCCATCTCTTCTCATCTCTCACAAATCTTAGACTCCGGGCTGCTACTGAGAAATTCCACACGGAAAAACCCAATAACACTTTGCCCGACCTGGGGATCGAACCCAAGACTTCACGCTCTGCAGTCGCGCTTGCGAACACTAGACCAACGAGGCAGCCTAATTTAATAGTATTGAATAATTAAATAGTAGGTATATTAATTTGTGATCATAATTGAAATGTTAATAATAATGAATGTGCATAACTTCATATTTTGAAAGAAATGTATGTGAATTGTCTGGCGGAACATGCAGGACTATTTCTTTTCAACCGCCATTTATGTACCATGTTTCATGCATATAAACATTTAATTTCATAATAAATAAATAAAAACTACACGTAAGCAGCTTAAAAAAATTAACACTCGAGAATTGTTTTAGTGTTTTCTGTGTGTAATTTCAACATAACACCTAACACTCTAGTATTACACGGAGTCTAGATACTATAAGTATAGTTAGAACTTTAGTATAATTAAGAATTCATGTTGGGTTTGACTAAAGACTAACACTTGGCTTAGCAATTTTATTTGCTACTTTAAACTTGACGACACGTTTGGTGCAGTGGCTAAGTGATTACACGGAACAAAAATTTGTATGGCCTACAGATGGTTGTTTCGGGTCTGGGCGTTTGTTTGTGAGATTTGTGTCTGTAAACGCACCCACGATACAAGAGAAATCTTAGTGTGGGGCAATGTATTTAAAAAAAAAAAAAAAAAAACTATCCCTCCTGGTTTGTTTAATAGCGTCTTGTATTTCTTGACTGCCTCATTGGTATAGAGGGCGCAAGCGCGACTGCTGAGCGTGTGGTTCTTGGTTCGATCCCCAGGTCGGGCAAAGTGTTATTGGGTTTTTCCGTGTGGAATTTCTCAGTAGGAGCCCGTAGTCAGAATGTATGGCCCGGTTGGTGGCAATAGGCTCATCCCCTATTACACGCGCACGGCAAAATGAGGGTGTACTGTAGACCTCTGCCCAAGCTTAGGGGAAAAAAGGCGTGAATGTTATGGTGTATTTCTTACCAATGGCATCACGATCATTGGTGGTAATGCTAAATTCGGACAATCCCGAAAACTGAACGTGAGTAAACTGTAACTAATCATAAGTGATGCTAAATTGTTCCTAAAAGCCAATAGTATTCGCAAATACTACGAACTAAACTGAAGGACTGCTGCGCTACTCTAGGAAGACTAAGTTTTAACTGGTGCACGAGTTGTAGTTATAATCAGTAACGGGCAGTCGATAATTAATATTTAAAGTCCGACAAGTTAACATAAATTATGACTTTAAATTCATTTTAACTTCAACTTCAAAACTTATTTTCAAAATAGACTAGAATTACTTAGTTCTTTTTGAACATCAATGTTAGAAAAGACAGCCCCAAAAACGACCACCCTTCACCGCTTCCTAGTGTTACGAAATAAATTATAACATAAATGTACTAAATGAGTTTTTTTTTATTAATTATATCACAATTTTTATCTGTTGTGTTTCTTTGTGCTGTGTCCAAATAAATGACTCTTTATCTTTAGATTGTAATATTGAAAAAAAAAAGTATTAAAACAGTAGCAGTCCTAAAGTGTTATTAACTACCTAGATATTACCGACAGATGTTATCCTGTCATATAAAAATCTCATAGAGAAAAGTGTTCAGTTTTTCCAGAATTTACCTATTTTCTGGACAACTTTTTCAAGTTTTCTTTCCATAAAAACCAAATTCGAAAAAAAACTAACATTTAAAAAATGTCGGTCCAGCCGTTCTCAATGGATGTGCTTGCCAACGAGCAGCGTTTAATTTTCATTTGTGTAGAAGATAATATAACTTAACATTCCTTTTGTAAAACACGTTGCATGCGGTGTTTACCTGTAATTAGGTGTGCTAAGATCTCTATTGTAGTGAATATTTTTTTATTTCTCGCTTCAACAACTTTTGGTAAACTATAAATATGTTGATAATTAAGGTCGACTGTTAGAAAATGCCTATGGCATTAAGTCCGCCTCTGTACAAATTGTGTGCGAAAGTATAAATAAATAATTATGATTGTAATTGAGTTTATTAAAAAGTCGTGGCTGTGGATTCGGCAACCATTGTGCCGATTGTTGTACCGGCCAATGGTATAATGGCCGAGAGCTTCGACCAACACCTCGTGAGGCTCTCGTTAGGTGACTAAATCAAGAGCCTGAAAGTAGAAGAAGTAGAAAGCAGTTCTCTTCGACATGGCGCGTATTGTGAGGAGGTTCTTGTCCCTGGAGCCCTAACTAGCGGTAACTTGGACCTTGCTTCCGATGCCAGTAGACCCTATTTAAATCGAAAGCAAAAAAAATCGTTTGGTAAATGAGTATTTCTAGGGCTAGCAGATTTTATCTATACCCTACTAATAGTGATGGTTACATATGAGTACCTTGATGTGGAAGTAGTCTTTATTTTTTGTTTTGTGCATTGACATTGATGTTTGCATGTCTGAAAGTGGGTAGGGTGAATCAACCCGCCTTGAATACACAAGGAATAATACAAGCAGACGTAAAAAAACTAAGTTCATGCACAAACAAAAAGTTTTGTGTCGCAACGGTAGAATAGGTGTGCCCGGGTGCAAATTGGGCAAACAAACAAGTAAATCATAGAGCGGCATGGCTATTAATTATGCCAGAGGGGAAAGCATTATTTATGCAATCTATAGTTCCTTCCATACAAATCGAAATGCACGCGTAATATAATAGCGACAGGAAAATGTGAAACGAATCGAATTTCATGTGGGAGATGCGACATAATCTGTGACATAATCCCCCTTATTAAAAACCGTGGTCTAAGAAAAACTCAGGTTTTAAAATAGCCCCGTCTCTTTTTGTTATATTATGTTAGAAAGTGATGGGTATATTTCAAATTTGAGTTTATCTATCGGTTTAAACCACCTTTTGTAATATGGGGGAATATGTCTTATCACGGTAGTGCGTGTTAAGGTGCGTACAGATTAAGTTACATGTTGTGTAACTTGTGTTTTATAACACGTCCACATTAAGTAACATTGTTTTTCAACATTGCAACATATAACAATACTGCACACATTAGAATAACAATGCAATATAACCATGTTATATAACATTGTCGTTCGTCGTTCTGCAGTGCTGTTCACAATGTCGACACGAGAGGACGTTGCTAGCTGCTGCAGCGACTGTTGTACTTTTAAATAACAAAAGAAAAAAACGAAGATGCTGGGTTCGTCCTAGTTTATTGACATTGATGTAAACATTAATCATCATCATCTGCCTAGCCTTTTCCCAACTATGTTGGGGTCGGCTTCCACTCGAACCGGATGCAGCTGAATATCAGTATTTTACATGGAGCGACTGCCTATCAGACCTTCACAACCCAGTAACTGGGTAATACGATACTCTTGGTAAGACTGGTTGTCAGACTTTCTGGCTTCTGACCAACAGTAACGACTGTCAAAGATCTACAAATGACAGCCGGGACCAACGGCTTTACGTGCTTTCCGAGGCACGGAGGAAACTCGCTATGGTAAATGGTCACCTATCCACAGACCAACCTCGGCAAGCGTGGCTTAACCCGGAAGATCGGTCTATGCGGCTGTAATTATTTAGCCACGAGCTCCTCTGATGTAAACATTAATAACATGTTAAATAACACTTTGTTATTATAACACGTTTTATAACATTCAGTCTCCACATTACTGAAACATGTTATATAACAACGTTTTATAACATGTTATGTTATAAAATATGTACGCACGTTTGGACCTGCGGATTGCTGATATGTTGCCGACCTTAGAGACAAAGTTGGAAATTCTCATGTGCCTGTAATTTCTCATGCACCCATACGCTGCAAACCGGAACACAGCTATACTGCTTAGCGGCAGAAATAGGTTTGGAGATGGTACTTCCCCGAACAAAATCTTTCACAAGGAGCTCTACTACTATTACAAGTAGCTCTTATACTCTTACAAGGAGTTCTACCACTCTTCCTGTAGACTGGTTTGGGCCTGCTGGACCAGACCAAAAGTAGCTTAACCTGACGACATGGAATTTAAACTTGAGACCATAAGGCTGCTTTTGCATCAGAAATACAGATGTGTTTCAAACCAGCCAATAATATCGCTTGATTTTACTAACCTTGACACATGTTTGAAAATAAAGCCATCCTATTGGTGGATTACACACATCCGTAGCACACATCTCTGGTAGAAAAGCAGGCTAAACGTGTATATAATTCAACTATATTAACCACTTCAACAACTGCGCATCCTTCATTGTTCTCAACGATTTCAATCCGTGTCTGCTTAAGCGTAAATCTGATTTGAAATTGCCAGCATTGAGTAAGGAAATAGGAAGCGTACAAATCACGATATTTTCCGAGCTATTACGGCTGGTAGATGGTAGATGCGCCCGTCCGCGCTCGTCTCACCGGCACCGCTTTACAATGAAGCTAATAGTTAACGATTCAATCTCTTTACCTTCAATTCTTATTGGATGCTTTCGAGTCGGTATAGTTGTTTTACTTGTAAATTCAATAGTATTAATTCATTTAATTTTGTAATAGCATGCGCTTCTACTGAGCTCGATGACCGAGGCTTGATTCTCAAGGCCTTTCTAATATTACGTAACATCACGCCTTCGCCGAAGAGTTGGGAAGAGGTGTATAGTATACCCTCATGTCATCATTATGTTTAAGTCACATATAATAGGGGGCGAGCCTATTGCCATCAACCGGACACAAATCCAAATTCCGGTCTGCTATTGAGAAACTCCATACGGAAAAACCCAATAACAGCTTGCTCGACCTGGGGGCCAATTCGTCTAACAAAATTGTTGCCAAACGCAAACGAACCACAACCGTAAGTCAGTTTTTTTTTACGAAAAAAGATGTTTTTGTATTAGGTATAACTTTCGTGAGACACATTCAGATTAATTACGGTTTACTCACGTGCATTTTTTGGGATTGCCCGACTCGTTTCGGACCCAAACGGAGCCCTTAACCATGAGCTGATCACGCGGCGAGGTCGTGAGTCGAACTAGCGCCGCACCACGCCGCGTACGTTGCGCCCGCGACGAGAGCGATGATTAAGGGCTCCGTTTGGGTCTGAAACTAGTCGGACAATCCCGAAAAATGCACGCGAGTAAACCGTAACTAATCTATACATATAAAAAGAGAAGCTGACTGACTGATCTTTTTTTTTTTTTTTTTTTAAAAAACGTTGCCCCACACTAATCGCGATCTATCAACGCACAGCCTAAACCGCTGGGGTTAGAAACTTGAAATTTTGACAGTAGGTTCCTTTTGTAACGTAGGCATCCACTAAGAAGGGATTTTTCGAAATTCAACCCCTAAGGGAGTTAAATAGGGGATGAAAGTTTGTATGGAAAATCGTCACTTAACGGGTTCAAAATTTCACGCAAGCGAAGCTGCGGGCGAAAGATAGTCATAAATATGAAAAAATAAGTGTCAAAATTATTGGTTTTGTTTTTTGTATCAAAAAAATTGACTTTGAAGCTTTTGAAAACGAAAACTGTGTGAATGAACGGTTCGGCCATGGTTAGGTTGCGATTTATCAAGATTTCTTTGAGGAGAATTTGGCCCCTGGGGATTGAACCCAGAACCTCACGCTCGGTAGTCGCGCTATCGATTACTAGACCAACGAGGCAGCCTTTTCTTTCTACTCTCCGTAAATAATGCTGTTACATTGAGCAAAAAAGCAAGTAGGTAATGTCTAAGCTTCTCTATGATAAATGGATAAAGAACAGCTTGGAGTTTCCAAGCTCTGGAAAACAGAAATATAAACTAACAGTCATAACTAAATGAACGACTGTTACAAACTTTGTAGTTTAATATTTTTGTTGGAATTTCTTTCTAGTAATTTTTTAATTAAGTAATGGAAGACATTTAAATATTTAAAACTATAATGGAAACATAACAATTATGAGTATTTAACAAAGTACAAGAGAAAATTTTGATAGTGCTTTCACGCTACACAGAATAGAATTCCAGACAAAACCATTTACACTTTTGGTCGACCTGGTAATTTGGTCTAAGAAAGTAAAACTTTAAAGACCGTGTTTGCTGTTTTTAGACCAAATGGAAGACATTCTTTGTGTTAATTTCAATAATCTTCTTTATTTACTTAAGATAATTATTTTTTCATTAGATATTTGGATAATTATAATTTTACCAAATATACAAGATGTAACTAACATAAATAAGTGTACAACCTCTTAACTCTTTGACTGTCATCACTCATAAAATAATAGATTTTAATTGTTTTATGCGGAGTTGGTAGCGAACCGGTTAAGGGGTCACTGTACTCATCATTATGAACAACTTTTACTATTGGACCAAACCTGAAATCGCGAAAAAAAACAACTGTACCCTACATTAATGTTCGCATAACTCGTCAAAATGTAGTGAACAGCTGATTTTTTTTCGCGATTTCAGGTTTGGTCCCATAGCAAAAGTTGTTCCTAATGATGACTACAATGACCCCTTAAGAGGTTGTACACTTATTTATGTTACATCATGTATATTAGGTACAGACTTAAAAAAATACTATCGTAAGTTCGCTTCAGTGTACATGACGGATGACACAGATGAACAGCAGCGTCCGCCTCTGTGCTAATAACAACACACTGTAATCAACAATCCGTCTGCAAACTCTTTGACTGTTCAATACGTCCAGCGGTTATTAGATGGTCAATGTTCATCATCAGCATCAGCAGGTCAGCATGGACGTTTACGAGCTGATGTCATAAAATTCAACGTTGTAAAGTTTTTATTTCAAATAGATACAGTAAATTCTCTTAAGAAGTGTACAGTACATACTCTTAAGAATCTGGTTCTATTGAGAAAAGGCGGCAAGAATTTTTATAAATACTCTATTAAAATAACATGCCTGCCTACCTAGGTAAATCAATGATGAAAGTAATACGTCATCAAATCTAAAAGAACAATCTTAGGAAATATTTACTTATAACAACTAGAGGTCGCCAGCGGCTTCGCCCGCGTGTATGTCGTTTATCGCGTATTCCGCATTTTTCTCTACTATAATATGCATGTATTATACATATAAACCTTCCTCTTGAATCACTCTATCAATTATAAAACAACCGCATCAAAATCCGTTACGTAGTTTTAAAGATCTAAGCATACATAGGGACAGACAGCGGGAAGCGACTTTGTTTTATACTATGTAGTGATTATTAATTGCACAGTTTTAAAAATCTAGTCTTATTGAGAAAAGGCGGCCAGAATCTTCATAAATACTCTAAATAATTTGCCTACCTAGGTAAATCAATGATGAAAATAATAAGTCATCAAATCTAAAAGAACAATGTATGAAATACTTACTTATAAACAATTCACATTTTAACAGGAATGATGTGTGAATCAATCACGACAGGCTCGACCATATTCCCGGATGTCATCATTCCGTCGACTGCTGCGAGGACACGGCGCTGCTTATACAGGCCTGTCCTGCGTCGGCGAGGCAAGACTCTACACAGGAGAGGAGATCGAGACCTGCCGGGGTTGCGGTGCATGTAACGGCAAATCCCGCGACCTCGGCCATAGGTCCGTTGGAGGAACACCGTTGGTTTCTAGCCAGTTAGCGGTAAATGTGGGCATTCACGGGTAGACCATTCGGCGTGGCTCCAAAAAACTTATGTCAATGCGATGGATTTTGGCGCGACTGGAAATCCAGAGTTGAATCATGGAAATGGATTTTAACATTTACGATCAAAATTTGGCTGACGCAATGGCGGGACCGTGAATGCCCACCTTAAGTCGCTTTCCTCTGGGCGGAGAGTACCAATGAGGATTACCCACGACAAAAAACAAGATCGACCATATTTGTAGGGAATTTAACAACCCAACACTCAACGCCATCATCAGCCAGATAATTTGATTGAGCTCGACGAAGTCAAAGACACAATTAGTGGCTTTATTGTACTCCGAATTACAATATTTAGTGTTCTGATTCTCACATTTGTAGAGGCAGAAACCGTAAAATGAGACTAGCCTTGTAACTACGTAATTACGTGTATCAATTTCCTTTCAACAGAAGTTATTAGCCCAAAGATATGTAGATATCATATTGAGAGTAGCGAGAGGAACCATGAAGCGGTAAAGTTCATTATGCACCACAATACAGACTGTTGATTACTTCCGACCACGAGACATTGCCGCTATGGCGTCTGTACGTCTTTAATAAGACAAAACTCGTGTACTGTTTGATTGAATGTATTCTATACTGTATAACGTTATAGTATTATTATTGTGTATGATAGGTTGATGATTATGAACCAAGGATCTAGTAACTAAATTCACGACAAAAGTCTCCTGAGTTTACATACACCACCAGCGCCAAGGCACACCGCCATATAAACTTAGAAGTACCAACAAACTAATTTAAGTCCTATATCGTCATCACAACGCCTAATTTAGCTTACAACCATACGAAGATTGGACTGCACCCATTAAAGTAAATTAGTCTTCTTTTTCGCGTTTTAGTCTACATTCGGTTCGGATATTTTTGAGCGCTGACCCGAGGTCCACGTGTTTTTACTTCAATGTTTGCGTGTATCAGTCTCGGAGATTGTGGCTCCAATTTTCTTAAGACTGAAAGCCGATCTTATTATACCTGCCAAAAGGCGAACACTATGGATAAATCACGGTTTCTCAGAGACCGACAAGGAAAGAGTAGAGACTACTGAGACAACAGTAGTATTACAGTTGTCTCAGTAACCGTCAACAATCTAGTTTTGATGGCCAACACCTTTGGTTTCTGAAAAGCTAATCAGTGCAAAAATTCACCAATAATCTGTCGAACCTCATGTGCTGCGATAGATTGTATTTAAATTGATCAGCGTTTCAGCAACAACGTAGCGACAACCTTATCAAAATGTTAAGGTCACGTCTAGCAGTTAATGTTATAAGAAGAATCATTCTACGGCTATTTTAAGAGTAGTTGAGCCCCGCTTGTGAAAGATTTTGTCCCGGGAAGTATTACCTCCATACCTATTTCTGTCTCAAAGCGGCTTTGTTGTGTTCCGGTTTGAAGGGTATCGGTGCCAGGGAAATTATAGGCACATGAGACTTTCTAACTTTGTCTCTAAGATTGGCAACGCACCAGCTATCCTCTTGGTGTTGTTGGTGGTTAGGTGGCGGTAACCACTTACTCTCAGGTGGGCCTTCATGTCGGCTTGTTTGCCAAACTATTATACAAGGTTAGTCGGAAAGGGGGTACTAATCTGAAAGGATGTTAAAGTACACATAATAATGAATAACTTTTGTTCTACCACTTTCCCCAATAATCAATAGTTTAAAGGAAATAGCTGTTTAAAAATTACACATAAAATACGCTGAAATCTATCTATCTTCAGCTATGAGCAGCTGTGTATACATTTTAGGTCATGTTTGAGATCACGGAATAAAAGTTCCATTTTCTGATTTCATAACTAAAGTCGTCCCTGACGAAGAATTTTTGAGAAAACTAAAATAAATATAATTTTGCATGGAAATGAAAATGATCGAATTTTGAAATTTTAACACTTGCTTTAAAGCAGTCATCAGTGATACATTAAGTGGCCTGCGGATTAGTAGCCCCTTTCCGACTTACCTTGTATATAAAAAACATTTTATAAATATGTATAGATAGTAATAAGAAATTGTCACAATAATCCTCAAAAAATATTTAACTTTCCATCAAACTTGAGATAGTAATTTATCCCGCACGATTTTACTGGCAACAATCCATAACATAGACATTATATTCACAGCCTGACAGGCTACATGTATTAATAACACATAACGAATAATTACGGTCGCCGTATTAAACGGGCGATACATTATGTTTCCTGTCCCACCGTACAATACAACGTACATATTGTGCATCACTTTTATTATGACGTACCTATGTTTGTTTACACGGCTTATCGTACAAATGGTTTTTGTATACCAATAACTGTGGTTTTGATCAAAGGATTATTTTATGTTATATTAAAATCTTTGTTAGTTATTATCAGCTCTTGATCGCGGTCATTCGCATATTTCATTATAATGGATAAATTGGAAATAAAATTTTACCTGTCTGTTATTAAAAATCTGAAATATTAATAACTAGAGGTCGCTCGGGGCCTCGCCCGCGTGTATGTCGTTTATCGAGTATTCCGTAGGTACTTTTCGGGATAAAATTAATCTATGTCCTTCTCCAGCTTCCAGACTATCTCTGTACCAAATTTCATCAAAATCGGTTCAGCGGTTTAGGCGTGAAAACGTCACAGACAGACAGAGTTACTTTCGCATTTATAATATTAGGTAGGAATTTAAGTAGAATCTCTTGTTATCTTCTTCTTCTTCCTGCCCTTATACCATGTTACTTGGGGTCGGCGCAACACGTTTTCTTCTTCCATTCCGTCCTGTCACCCGTCATGATATCACTGACTCCCTTCTCTTTCATATCATTCTTCACACAATCCATCCATCTTTTCTTTGGCCTCCCACTTCCTCTCCATCCATCCACATTTATATTCATAACTCTTTTGGTCACATGCATTTCATCCCTCCTCTTCACATGCCCATACCAAGACAAACGGTTCCCTTTCAACTTTTCTGTCACTGCACTGGCGCTAGTTTCAAACTTCCTCTAATATACTCATTCCTGACCTTAAGTTAAGTAGAATCTGTTATTATAATGGATAAAAACAAACATACTCGTACATTAATGTTACTGGTGATGTTCTTCAAAAAGGACAGGTGCGTACTCTAAATCGGCGTGCGTGTATGACAAGATATATGAACGTGGACGAAGCGAAAGTAGGATCGTAGCATGTAGCGTTCTACAGTTTCTACATACCCCTAATAGGAAAGGCGTGACTTTATGTATGCAAAAACAAACATAACTGAAGTCAACAATTAATTCAAATTTTCAATGTGAATTTTTTTTAAGTCGAACAACAGGTTTTAGTTAGTAGACGATGACCAATTACAGCTACAGTAACAAAACTCCAATTGTGGTACTATACAAAGATGGCTCACTGTTACCCCTTGCCGTCGTCGTGACAAAACTCTATAGATCTGTTGTATTCCCGACACCAATGTGGGTAGCAGCACCTTTTCATTATCGACGGACCGTTGCCGAACAGGCAGCATATTGCCCGCAGGCGGCAATATAACAACGATGATTTTACTACAGGTTTTAGGAACGTTAGGTGAACTTTCTTTTGGCTCTTTTGTAGCTTCTGCTTTCGTTTATTAACGAATTTTTTTTTCTTTTTTTTTCTTATTTCGACCATCGCTAGATATGCTATCGTCTCGTTCTGCAAAAAATCTTTCGGTGATTAACGATTTGTTTTGAGTTTACTTAATGTTATTAAGAATTTTGCTAACTAAAACCATGATTTTGGCTTTCCATTTTTTTAGGCAATTCCTCAGTATGCTGAATAAGACCATCCCGACAGAAGTTTACTGCAATTTTTTTTTTTAATTTGTTATTTAGCCTTTGTTGTATACTTTCATATAAATGTGACTTTTCAACAATTTTTAATTGTATAAAATGTTATCGATAGCGGGTAGCGCTGGGCAATGTTGACAAGGGAAGGTAGTCGTCAATATGGATCAACGCACCCGATGTTATAAAGGCGGTGGTCATTCGACGAAGCGGGAGCATTCGATTCTGAACAGCTGAAGAAGTCTGACCTTTTATATCTGACTAGCTTGTCCTTATTTTATGATCTTGCAATAATTGTGTAAAGTATTATATTGTGATCTAGTTCATGTTACTAACACTAACCCAAATACAAGTACGACTCTCAGTGGTGGAGAGTCTATGTTGGTTTTATTTGCTACATTTACCTTGCTCATAATCCTGACATACTGATATTAGCTATAACTGTAATGATAGAATCACCCCTAAGCGATTATGCTGTTGTGTCTTTTACAAAAATAACAGTAAAAATACTTTAAACCGGCCATATCTCAAAACGCGTTTTTCGTCCATGGTCGCTTTCTGCTTAACTACGTTCAAACGTTAACAAAAAACTGTCATCATATTTCAGTCTAAAAACTTCGAACGATCCCCTTTGTTTTCGACGCCACACTATCAGTGGCGACACCTACGATAATGACGATGATAAAAAAAACATAATAACACGACATGGAAGCAGTACTTTGATTAATAAAATTGTATCTTCTTCCGATTACGAACAAAACATCCAAACTTCGTCAGCTAACCGCTCTCTGCCGGCATCGTCCAACAAAACACTTGGTATGTTTTGTTCCCAAAGGCAGCATACGTAGTCGATAAATACACGAGCTACTATCCTTGGTAGCTCTAATTTGATATAGAAAATAACAGCAACTGTTTTATAGAACCAGTAATAAAAAACAACTAAAGGCGCGATTCCATTAGGCAAGTTACTTGTATGCAAGTTGCAAATTGCATACAACTTGAACAAACCTGCATAAAAGCTACAACTTGTATGAGGTAGTATAACATTGTAGATTTTTTTATTCAAGTGACGAATTGAACGCGCAAACGTTAGTTGCACTTTTCGAATTGCGAACGAGTGATTGATACCCATGATGTCCAACTCAATTGTTGAACATCTCCACTTGTGTGTAAGTAAAACCTGAATGCAATTTGCACACTCTCGAAAACATGTTTCCAATGTAAGCAACTTTTACGCAAATGTGACGTCATACTTGCATGCAAGACTTGCCTAATGGAATCGCGCCTTATAGTGCCAGCATTAATTCACTTGAGTAAACTGGTGCTAATGTCAAACAACAATGCACTACTGTCAAACACGTTTGATGACACGTTTGGTGCAGTAGCTGAGCGATTGGCTTCTGCGCTACGGGTCGTGGGTTCGATTCCCGCACGGAACAAAAATTTCTATGGCCTACAGACAGTTGTTTCGGGTCTGGGCGTTTGTGTATGTAAGATTTGTGTCTGTAAACGCACCCACGATACAAGAGAAATCATAGTGTGGGCCAAAGTTAGGTAAAAAAAAAACAATAACAATGGTAGGTCCTGTAGAATTACTTCAGTGAATTAATAATCCCACTACAGTGGTGTTAACGAATTCGTGTTATTTGTTAAAACCTTTATGATCTGTTACTGGTAAAGATTAAGCCCGCGTGGTATATAACCTGAATAAAATTTAAAAAAAACTTACATTGTTTGTATGTATTGTGATCGTATCTATACCACCAAATAAAATTTCAATGTAAAAAATCATTTAGTATTTAGTTTTGCAAAAAAAAAAACTGTTCTCTGTGGAAATGTATTAATGCCACACATAAATAAATGAAAGCATGGTGACACGGCTGGCAGGCAGGGGTAGAACGATGACGTGGGGCAAGGCCCCACAGAAGGAGAGGTCTGCCAGGGGCTGGCGGACCGAGGCCTGCCAGGGTTGCGGTGCATGCAGCTGCGAATTCCGTGACCCCGGTCAAGGCTCAGGAGTAGGAACACCGTGGGTTTTTAGCTGGTAAGAGTCCGGAATAACCCTTCGCCTACCCCGGGCGAAGGGTATCCGTGAGGGTATACTCAAAATAAAAAAAAAGTCGTAGAACGATATCGCTCCATGCCGTCAGTTAACTTGTGGCGCTGAAATAACTCAAAAACAGAACACGATGTTTTTTTTTGTTGAATCGGAAAAAATCCCCTGCTGGGTCAATCTGTTTGAAAGATTTACACGAATTCAAATACATACGTATATAAAAGGTTAGTCAGAAAGGGGGGTACTAATCCGCAGGCCAGTTAAAGTATCACTGATGACGGTTTTAAAGCAAGTCTTAAAATTGTAGAATTCGATAATTTTTATTATCATAAAAAAATAATTTTTATTTTAAGTTTTTTAAAAATTCTTCGTCCCTACTTTAGTTACGAATTCACAAAATAGAGCTTCTAATTCGTGACCTCAAATATGATCTAAAACGTAAACACAGCTGAGGATAGATAGATTTTAGCAATTTTTTTTTGTAATTTTTTAACAGCTAGGTATTTCTGTTAAGCTATTGAGTTTTGGGGAAAGTGGAAGAACAAAAGTTACTCATTATTATGTGTAGTTTAACACTCTTTTAGATTAGTACTCCCTTTCTGACTAGCCTTGTATATTTTTGTCGAAAATACATTCACAAAATAAACTAAAAAATGACTGACCTTTCCGCTCCCTACCGCCGTCATGTCTAAACACTATAGGTCGGTTGTGTTCCCGACGCCACAACACGGTCGGCGGCGGCACCCCGGTTGCGGTGCACGTCAATCTTATGCTGCCGCCCTCTTGTGCCGAGCTGCCCTCCGTCACGCTGTCCACTATGTCCGGCGGGATCACCACGGATAAATGACCCATCTAACAAAAATAATTACTCTCGTTACATTTTATTTGTGGCCATTTTTGTTTGTGTCTTATTACGCGAACAATACAATAAGATCGGATAGTAGTAGTAGTAGTTTAAATATACTTGGGAGCAAATAAATCGAGCCACTTCTATTTTTCACGTATAATTGTTATTATTTTTCGTACCTATTATGGAACAGATCAATTTGAAACATATATCGCCTAAAATGTTATTTGATAACCTTTACAATGAGGGTAGTTTTTTGTTAACATAGTAGGTATACAACGTGTATTTTTTGATGTCCCATAACTCTAGGGTTATATTATTTAAGTAAAAAGAACACAAAATCTCCTGGAATAGGTGGTCCAAAAATGCATAGTTTCGAAGTTATAATAAATCATAATTAAATTATAGGTATCTAAGTTTCATTGATAAATAAGAGTAGGTAATTCATTTTTATTCGCAACAATCATTCATATTTAAAGCTAAGAAAATGCGACGTTGTCATATTTCACATAAGGGTTACATTAATAATCGTGACTTTGTCGAATTATTTTGTATGAAAAATGAAAACAAAAAAAATGATGATTGAAGAATAATTCATATGCCAGTTGGTTCTTTGATATGGTCTCAATCATACCCTAGAGTTATGGGATATCAAAAAAAAAACGCCTTGTATAGACACACAATTTATCGTCAAACTACCGTATCTATCAAATCTGAGTTACGATTAATCTCACATCCAATTTGAATCGAATATAAATTAGCGGCGCAAATTAATTTTACCCTAATTTGGTAAACACCTAAATCCATCACCTAAATTCCAAGGTAATTACCTACTTAAATATTTGGATAGGATAACATCAAGTATTAAATGTAAAATGAATAAATTTCCCGCCCGTGAGCCTTGAAAAGTAAAATAAAGCGCGGTATAATCCTTGATGTAACCGTAACTAGTTAAACATAATACCCGTACGTGTTTAAGCGTAATCTGTTGTTACTAAGTTAAATATTTCACAACTTTATCAGGTTTTTTTTTTAACATTATTTAATTCTAATCTCGGATGCATCCTAGATTTTTAATTAACTTCAACTTTGAAACTTATCTATTCAAAATAGATTATAGTTATTTAGTTCTTTTTGAACATCAATGTTACAAAAAACAGCCCCCAAAAACGCCCAAACTTCATCGCTTTTTCAAAGTCAAAGTCAAATAGTTTTTATTTCAAGTAGACCAGATCCCTGGTGCTTTCAAAAGGTCAACACTAGGGGCTCGGTTCCAAGTAGTAGGTCCTTTGGAGAAGAACCGGCAAGAAACTCCATAGACACTCTTTTAAAAAAAGTAAATGGTTTGACAATTTTCATTGTAGTAATGTGAGAACAATGCAGAATAATGTACATGCAGTTAACAACATGAAAAGCAATGAGAAAGTTAGCCTTTTAAAATGATTGCCATATCAGTTACGAGCTGACCAGTCCCAACAGACAGCACCCGTTCACGAGCATGACGCATGCATCGGCGTCGCTCAGCTCAACCATGTTGCAGGGAACTCAACGACCCGATGCACAACGCCACCATCAGCGAGACATTTTAGTGAGCATGACAGACTCATACCGATAGACAATTGGCAGCCAAATATTAATAATGAAAGTGTAACACTATACGCTGCATGGTCCTCACATTTTACAGCCTTTTGTAGAAATAATAATAGAATAGAATAACATTAATAATTGCGATTCAATGTCAGACTAATATAACCAAATATTAGCAATAAATAAATTAAATGTCAAGAAAAAAAAACAATCAAAATTGGAAACATTAGAATAAAAAAACTAAGATAAAATGACATACTTATTGAGTCAATAAAATAAAAAATAATTACAATAAGTAAGCATTTGAATAATATCCGTTTGTTCAGTTAGACGGTGCCAGAGGGTCGCAGTGTGCAGGAGGGAATCGTATGCCAGACATCTTTATCTTCGATGTACTGATTAAGGCTATAATATGCTTTAGACATTAGTACGCGTTTGATATATAATTTAAACTTTGTATCTGGTAAATCAGTGACACTTAGTGGAATTTTATTGTAGCATCTAACACTGTTTCCCATAAACGACTTACTGGTTTTTCTAAGTCTAAAACCAGGTACTGCAAGCTTGTCCTTATTGCGAGTATTAAGGTTGTGGTTGTCACTCTTCTTATTATACTGGGCAATGTTTTTCCGAATGTACATAATGTTACTAAATATATATAAGGATGGTAAGGTTAGTATATTTATCTCTTTGAATATTTCCCGGAGCGACTCACGGCAGCCTAGATTATAAATAGCTCGGACTGCTCTTTTCTGTAATATAAAAATAGTTTCAACATCAGCAGCCGATCCCCACAGTAAAATGCCATAGGACATAATGCTGTGAAAGTAAGCAAAATACACTAACCTAGCCGTAGGCACATCTGTCATCTGTCGTATTTTCCTAACGGCATAAGCAGCAGAACTCAGTTTACTTGCAAGTGCCTGTATATGGGGCCCCCATTGCAGTTTAGAGTCTACTGTTACACCCAGAAAGGTCGTTGAGGGAACCAGATCTAAGACTTTATCATCAAGTTTTACATTTGCACCTACATGCGATACATTTAGTGTAGAAAACCTAATACATTTTGTTTTTTTTGCATTTAAAAGAAGATTATTAGTAGAAAACCAATTAGATATCAAATTAAGAGTATGATTGGGTTCTACAAGATCCCTATCTTTCCTATTTACTTTAAATATAAGTGATGTGTCGTCAGCAAATAGGACTATGTTACACATTTTATCATTTATGGTGTGTGGAAGGTCATTTATATAAACAAGAAACAGAAATGGGCCCAGAATCGATCCCTGAGGTACTCCCATTTTAACTAGTGAGCCTGCAGAAGTGGCTTTATCAATAGCCACTCTTTGTTCCCGATTCGACAAGTATGAATTTACAAGATCAATAGATCTATCCCGAATTCCATAGTACTTTAGTTTCAGAATTAGCGTGCGGTGGTCGACGCAGTCAAATGCTTTAGAGAGATCACAGAATACCCCGATAGCATCGTGTGCCTCTTCCCAAGCTCCCAGTACTGTTTTGATTAGAGTGGAACCGGCGTCTTCCGTAGATCGTCCCTTCGTAAATCCAAACTGTTTGACGTGTAATATCGCGTTTTTGTTGAAATGTGCTAACATTTGATTTAATATTAATTTTTCAAAGATTTTACTCAAGGCTGGTAGTACAGATATTGGCCTATAATTAGATGCGTTATTTAGGCAGCCTGTTTTAAAGACGGGTACAATTTTGCTTGATTTCATGAGATCGGGGAAAATGCCATCCGTTATGCAAGTATTAAAGATCGCTGCCAAGATGGGCGCGATATTAACGATAATTGATTCGATGGCTTTTACTGACAATCCCCATAAGTCCTCCGTTTTCTTTACTGCTATAGTTTTAAACGCTTTAATTATATCAGTGGGAGTAACAGAACTGAATTCAAAAGTAGGTACATTAGGTACATGTAAATTAACATTTTGTTTCAAAAGAGTTTCAGCTGCTAAAGGAGACGATGGAAGACATTTAGTAGTCTCTATAGGTATGTTCGTAAAGAATTTTTCAAAGAAATTAGCGACTTCAGTTTTATCTGACACTAATTTATCGTCTATTTTTAAATTAATTGTGTTGTCCGTTGATCTACTACTACCCGTTTCTGTATTTATTATTTTCCACGTTGTTTTAATTTTGTTATTTGCCTTTTTTATTTGATTACTAATATAGGCAGCCTTTGCTTGCATGCAGACTTTTTTAAATATTTTTGAGTAAGTTCTGACGTAATTATGAAAATCATTATGGGATGTATATGACTTTTTGTCATATAACTCGTATAAGACATCCCTGCTACGTCTTATACCCTCGGTAGCCCAGGCACTAAACAGGATTTTACGTTTTAAAGTTACTTTTTTTACTTGGCAAGTTTTATTAAATTCAGAACTTATAGCATCAAATAGGGTGCGATACATATCATTAGGATTGTCATTTTGAGGCTTCAGGGTAATTAATTGTGATTCTAGATTTTTACTGAATTTTTCTAGGCTATTTTTGGTTAGTGTTCTACATTGTATAATTTTTGGACTTTCTATTTTTTTGCAATTTATTTTAACTATCTGGCACTTGTGATCTGAACGAATGCCACTAATAAGACTCTTCTGTAATATTTTAAAGTTGGTCATAATATTATCTATACAAGTGGCCGACGTAGGTGTGATTCTAGTCGGCTCAGAGAACATATGTTTTAGATTAAAAGATTTAAATAAGGATAAAAGATTTTGCCTATCTGTGCTATCTATCAAGATGTCAATATTAAAATCCCCACAAACCAATATCTTTTTATTTATTTTAATTTTCCTAAGTGCATCCTCCATCGTAAGGAGGAATTGGGAAGTACTAGAGGAAGGAGGTCTATAGACACATAAAATCACATACTCCTCCGTTTCTGCACACGCGAGCTCACATACTCGTTCGACAGAGAGGTCACGAACATCTGGTCGCTCTTTACATTTCAGGTGGTTTTTGAACATGATTAAAGTTCCCCCACCTGCTGCTGACTCTCTCTGGAACGAACTGGCTACTTTGAAATTATTTACATTAAATAACATTCTATCCGCCTTCAGCCATGTTTCTGTAAGGCATAAAATATCTACATTAAATTTCTCAGTAAATAATTCAACATCTAAGATTTTGCCAGAGAAGCGATTTATGTTTTGATGTGACAATATTAAACAATGACTATGCTTCTCTGTTGTCGAACTACTTAGTTTAAATGGTTCTGGCTAACCACCTTATCATTAGTACTATTACTAAATACAGTGGTAATAAAGGAAGACTTCGTCATACTACTTATGACTGAGTTAATATTGTAAGCTAACAGAGTAGCTATCTGACGTCTAGATCTAAGAGGCAGGTACACAGTATCCCTAGTCAATTTCAAGCTATCAACAAAACTGTTGGTGTCAAAATATGTAAATGTGTCAGAGTAGTGACTCACTAAGAAATGTATATGCTTGTTTAGCATATGTATATAATTATTCTGTGTGTATGACAAATGGTCCAAGTATGGAAAAGCACACAATATAATTTTGCGACAATTTAGGGTTAACATTTGAGTAACACTGTCTGTGATGTCCCTTTTTTTAACATTTAAACTATTACCTAAAAATACTGTAATATCTGTATAAGGATTATATTTATTCTTCATTACAGATGCTATTATTTGTTTATAAGTGGTCCCAGGCATGCAATAGTTTTGTGTAGAATGACTCAGACTGTTACTTAGTAAACTCAGACTGTTACTTAGTAAGCTTCTTAGCGTTTATGCTGTGAAGAAGAAAGGGCGCAACAAAACCCCAGCAATACAGTTCTATCTGTCAGTAAATAAATTCAAAATTCATTCAATTCAAATTCAGTAATTCGCAAAAAAAATACATAATTTTAATGACGGTATTAAAATTATGAGGGTAATAAAAAAGTGTATGAAACAATTCCGTATGAATTGAGCCAAATTATAAGTATCTAAATAATTCAACATAGTTCATGTATCTATCTACACCTTGATTCACCTTGATGTTTACATGGTTCAATTTGGTTACTTCATCCAAATTGCAAGGCAGAAGTGAACTGTGTAAAATATCACCATAATGGTGATACATGAACCATGTAAACATCAAGAATCATTCAATGTCATTGATCAATAGGTGCTTTCATTTTTGCACCTTTCAACCAAAGTGAATCAATTTGGTTGAACCGTGTAATATCACCTAGTATGCCTTTTAATGAGGACCGATTTAACGTAAAATTTAAATTTGCCATCGCTAAATATAACGCATAAAATAATGGATTGCAAATTATGTATGTAACATATTTTCAGTCTTCGGATGAAATTCTTGAATGAGCAATATCTTAACAAACATTCCTAACATGTGAGTGTTCCAGAAGCAAGAGCTTTATAAAATAACAAGCTTTATTTTTTACTTTATGTAATATTGTAACTTAATTGTTATCGATTTTTGCACTGCACTTAATCAGCCGTTCACTCGCCGTTGCAGAGTGTTTCGTAATAATTTATTGGAAAATGAAAAAAAGTGCTTATTGCACTCACAGTTTGATTGAACGCTTCTTGTTGTTTTAAAAGTGTTGCAATGTTCACAACGCTCTTTAAAAAGGAAACAAATGTTATCTTGTTGACAAATGTTACGTTTAAGTTTTAAAGCGGTCTTCACGAAATAACTTCTTACTTTGTTAGTTCAGGTAGCAAAGTCGAGTAGGTGACAAAGTGCAGCTTACCTGACTTTTCATAGGGTCTGTGTTGACTTGGCACATGTAGGTGCCAGAGTCGTTGGCTTGCACGTTGCTGACGTGCAACTTCCACGTATTGTGGTTGTTGTAAGTGACGCTCAGCCGAGGGTTCAACGCCACCATGCCTGTGTGTATCGCCAGAATCGCCTTCGAGTCTGACTTAATCCACGCCACCTAAAAATAATATTATCATTATTTCGCAGTTCGATCAAAGCCTTATTGGATTCCTTATAATCTATAGCGACAATATAAATATTGACGGCGAGACAATACGTACAAAATTGGCTTCATATTGACAAAGACAGAAGACATTTTTATAACTGAAGCACAATATGAAGTTTAATCAAAGTCAAGAATATCTGAAACCCGGAAGCTAAATTTAACAATGCAATTAGAGCTGGTGTCTACAAAACAAAACGTTCTCTCTCGTTGCATACGAGGGTGAAATTTCATTTTATATCTAGGATTAATGTCATAAATCGCTCGCATTTCCCCGGAGCTCTCGCGAGTTTTAAATCGTTTGTATTGTTCACAGTGAAGACGAAACTTAATGTGACTTAAACGCTGTGGCAAATGTAAAACTGAGGGTACGACACGTGAAATTGTAGAGAGTTTCGCGGGAGGAATGCACGGTGTCTCATCCGCGCCGCTTCCGAGCATTTTTCATGTGACATCTCGCTTTGTTGCGGTTGGAAAATAAATTAGTAACAATTTCATTGTTTGTGAGAATTATTTCCGACGAGTTTCAACGTAAGCGCGGCTAGTGCTGCCGGCTGAATGCGAGCACTTGTCGCAACTACCACTTTTTGTTACTAGTACAAGCTTTTATTAATGTTTACATACTGTCTCATTTGAGCAATGCATACGATTTATTTTTTGCGATTCTCGTTTTTAAGTTAGTGTTCACTTTAGATTTGATGCTGAATTATATTAAACTATAGATCGCTGTCGTTTATCGCGTAGATATTTCGCGGATTTCGGGATAAAAGTAGCCTATGTCGTTCTTCGGGTTCCATACTATCTCTGTACCAAGTTTCATCAAAATCAGTTCAGCGGTTTAGGCGTCAAAGCGTAACAGACAGACAGTAAGACTTAATTTCGTATGTTAAGTTAATTATTGGTACGTTAGTAGGGATTAAGTTTTTAGGAAAGTTATCAGAAATATAGTAGTAATAAAGTTTCAAATTTTCAAGGATAGGGACTTATTTAGACTTCGAATAAGTTTGTAATTACGTACTAAATAATTGTATATTTAAAGCGGAAAATGTTATTTGTCAATAGTTATATTTTGTTGAGGGCCAACGATATCTATAAATAGGCGTTTGTTCGTAAGTCTGGTATGTAGCGATATAGAACCAAACCTTAGTGTAAAAAGAAAATGGACTGCATATTAATTGCAGTTCAAAATTTAACGATGCAGTTACTTTGTTTATGTCCTGGACTAACTAATCATTATGCTTTATTGAAAAAAATGTTTCATAGCTACCACTACTAGAGAGCTACAAAACATCTATATAAATAAAAAAAAATCCTGACTGACTGACTGACTCATCAACGCCCAGCCCAAACCCTTGGACCTAGAAAGCTGAAATTTTGCACAGAGGTTCCCTTTATAATGTAGACAGAGAATAAGGAAGGATTTTCCAAAATTCAACCACTAAGGCAGTTAAATAGGGGATGAAAGTTTGTATGGATATTTTCCGACATTCACGCGGGCGAAGCCGCGAGCAAAAGCTAGTATGAGATAAAATGGTGACTCTGAATTTATTTTATAATTCTGATTCACACCTACACCGTTCAAATTCAATAAAATGATGTTATTCCCGAACTGTTCTGTTCCCGAAGATTTTATTTCGTTTTACGGAAACGGAAATATCTGGCTTTCAATGTAAGGTATTATAAGGACAAAAGATATTTCGGTAACGGATAACCTGAAGTAATAATGTGAGGAAAGGTTATGTTTGACAATAAAACGACCTTGTGGTGGTAATTGGGGGTACACGTGCGTTCGTCAAACTCTTCTTAGTATTTTTTTGAACAGCGGGTTTATTATTCCTGTAAAAAAAACGTGTATGTATTTCAAACAATAGTCTTCTCTAGCAGTAATTGGTTTTGGTTAAGCGCAGAGGTAACCAACCTCTTCGTAAACGAAAAACGCGTCGCGATTCGACAAGATGAGACACTACGCAACACGACGCGATTTAAAGCACGCATTACGTTGAGTCTCGTCGCAGACACAAGCCGCCAGTAGGGAATGTCGTTGTTTTGATTACTTGTGTCGCATTTATAGTATCGCATCGCGTTGCGGTTGTCGCATACGTAAGACTAGGTAAGTTTCGGTGATGGAACAATTGAACTGCTAAAAATCAGCAGGATTTCGAAACACAGTGAAAAAGAAAATGGAAATTGATAGTGCAATGTCGGTTCAATAGAGAAAAGAGATACTTGGCAACAAATCAATACAATAAAAAACCAAGACTAAATATAGAGACAGCTTGTTAGTTCATTGTCGACAAGGATTATAACAATCCGTTTGTCTCAGTGGATTTCACAACAAGCGTATTAAATTTGCGTTATTCTTTTATTTCTAGATTTGCATCCCAATCAAATAAAGTATGCATCGTTAGTTTCAGCTAGTTACACATGCTGACTTGAAGTGTTGTTGCATGTAGCGTGTGCTGCTACCCTTAGATTAACTTTTTTTATGTGCTACTTGTAATTTAACGAATATGTTATGCGGAGGGAAGAAAGTAATGTTACCAAAAGAGTGTAAAATATGAATGTGCATCGATATACAAGCAAGCCAAAGAAAAGATGGATGGATTGTTTGAAAGATGATATGAGTAAGAAAGGAGTGAGTACTGAGATGACGGCTGATAAAAAAGAATGGAAGAGGAATACATGTTGTACCGACCACACCTAGAGTGGGATAAGGACAGGGATGATGATGACTTATAATCAAACGAAACAATTTCTCATGATTAAAACATTCTGTTATAGAGAGCTCTTAGCTAGCGCTATAAAGAAACCCGAGTTACGCGGCATCCTACGTGAGCGATCTAGAAGCGACGCGAATCGGTGCAGCGCGTCGCGAAAACAACAAACAGTCGATACCTATTGAAGTGGCCTACGTGACGTGACCAAACGCACGTGGAGTGCGGTGCGGCGCGGCGCGAAGCGAAGCAAACGCGATCAGTTGGCTTAATATTTTCGCACGAACTGGATGCGGTGCTGTACAGTGCTACTGAATGATGGCGGCGCGCGGTTCGCGAGCTCGTAGGACAAAGCCGCCGCTTCGCACCGCATCGCATTGACTTCGCGTGTCACCGCATCGCAATTCGCGTCGCTTTGAACTGCCTATGTAAGACGCCGCGCTAGTATGCTGTCATATTTTTAACCTCGACGCAAATAGAGGATGATAACGAATTCGTGTAATTCCTTAAAACCACATGATCTACTACTGGTGTAGATTGGTCCCGCACGGAATTTAGCTTGATTAAAAATAAAAAAATAAAAGTCTTTTTTTTCATGCAGCTTTGTTACCGATCGTATCTAAACCACCCAATAAGGATTCAGTAAAAAAATAAGTCTTTTTTTTTGCAAAAACAATATATTATTTGTGTGAACATTTCGATGCCACGCATAAATTAATGAAAGTACGGCGACACGGCTGGCAGGAACGACTAACGCGATATCGCTCTTTGCAGTCAGATAACTCAAGGCTCTAAAAAGACTCAGAAATTGAAAACCAAAAAAAATTAGGATTTTTTTTTTGGTTGTATTTTGAAAATTCCCATTTAGGGTTAATCTGTGTCACCAGTAGATCACGCGGTTTGAAGAAATTACACGATTTCGTTAACACCCTGTATAAGTTTTCGTCTATCTGTCTGAAGCATCGCAGTGGCTACCAAACGGGTGAACCGATTTCAGTGCGTTTTTTTTGTTTGAAGGCTGGATTAATCAGAATTGATATAATATAAGCTATGTTTGCTGGTAATCGGTTTAGTTGTTTCAAGAACTGTAGCCCCCTTATTACAAAAGATGGTCTAAGAAAAACCTAGGTTTTAAAATAGCCCCGTCTCTTTTTGTTATATGACATAAGAAAGTGATGGGTTTATTTTAAACCTGGGTTTACCTTAGTAGGCCATTTGTGTTTAGGTGCAGCGATCTCACACAATAAATCTATTGACAATACCATATTATGATACCATTGAGCTGATCTGATCAAGCTTTTATATCTGATAAAGCTGAGCTTTGGATCAGAAAGTTATTAATACTACTCCAAAATTGCTAACAATTAGGCAGATCATGCGATTTAGCTTCATGACTTGTCTTGACAAGATGTACCTACTTTGAGGTACTTCATTACGTAGTGATCACTCCGCGATAACTACTTGTAGATTTATAGTGCTTGCCTACACTTATGACTTGACTTGACACTTATGAGATATGGAGTGGACTTTCCCACCATATTAAACGAATAATCGCTAACAGGAAAGTAGAGCTGCTGCATGCTGTTACTATTTAATAACTTTAAATCGTTTTTTCTTATCGATTAATATATTACCTAATTGTTATATACAAAAAACTGTCGTTTGCAAGACCCTTATAACATCATAATTTTCAATTAATATTACGGAACAAATTTTACAGGTAACTAAGTGCCCGGAGCAGTTAACAGAGCCACTTAATCATTCGTCTATTAAGATGAATGTTGGCATTCGGTGTACTCAAGTTGCGCCAATAGTTTATGCTTTGCGCTATATATCAGATAACGTTACATCGCAATGTATATAATAGTTTAATTACAATATACAACATAATAGCTAGGAGACGTTCATAACTGATGCATGGACCGTCAATGATAGCACAATGAACGATTTTGATTTTATGGTAAAGCACCAAATCCAGCTAGTTTTATTGCGCAAGTTATTGCACGCAAATGCTCGCTTAGATATTTTGTTTTTATATTTGGGACATTTTTACACAGCACAATCTAGACCCAAACTAAGCAGAGCTTGTACTATGTAAATATTTGTGTCCTGTGGGAATCGAACCCTCGTGATCAGCAGTCCGACACTCGATCCACTAGATCACACCGATAATTTAGCCCTCATCAATCCTCCCCTCCAATCCTCACCAGCAATGTCCTGAGCCGAGGTTCGAGTCCCACTAGGGGTCGCCCTTAGTGCTGTTGTTGCTAGTAGTCATGATGTTAGTGTAGTATAAGTATTTAGCTTAGGTCAAGTATTTTACTTCCTCTCCATTAACTGAAGACCCTTCAGGTCTCGGAAAGAACTGCCCGGTTACATAGAAATGTCCGCAAGGACCATCTACAAGAAGAAGAAAAGACATTTTTTTTTTCGTAAAACTTGCAGAAATCAACACGCTGCGGATGTGTTCACAGATTAGAAGTCGGTTGCAGAAGTCAAGTGATGCAACAAAACTTGCTAGTGTGTTTCGCGCTTAACCCTTCATCCCAGCTGCATTGCATCGAGCATCAAGTCACGAAAATAACAAGCTTTAAACCGTGGGCCCGAGGTACACGAAAGATTTGCCTAATTTGAGAAGAAAAGCTAGGATATAGTTTGTTGAATAAAGCTTAATTTTAGAAATATTCATGATTTACGGAAATTCACGAATCGAAAAATATCTATGGTAACAAGTTCTATGAACGCGGCGTTGCGACTTTTGTCATACCATAACCCTCTCGCCGTATGTCTTATTTGTCGGGGAGGGTTGTGAAGTGAGAAGTTTCTTATCCACTCACACGATAATTTAATGTTGCCAGTTCAACCTAAGGTATTGTTTACAAGGAATTACTAAAGTTAATTGATTTAAGAAGCAAAGAAAAAAAAAGTCTAAATTGGACTTTTGTTGATATAACATTTGACTCATAATATCATCAGAAAAGCGTGGTTAAAATCTTTCGGGTACCTCGGGCTCACGGTGTATATGCCTATTATAACCTAGGCCTACGTGAGCAGTGCATCTAATAGAGCGGCGCTTATACCTAGTTTGTTTTTGACTGCGGCAGAAATTGAATTTAGCCTTACTCATCAAATACTATAAACGCTGTATTATAACGGAGCTGCTAAGACAAGTCGACCGCATTGTAATGCGTTGCTTTAGATGCGCCGCACTACCCGACGCAATGCAATGCAAGTGCCTAGCTAGGACAAAGCCTAATAACTTAGGCCTACGTGAGCAGTGCATCTAACAGAGCGGCGCTTATAGTTTGTTTTTGACTGCGGCAGAAATTGAATTTAGCCTTTCTCATCAAATACTATAAACACTGTATTACAACGGAGCTGCTAAGACACGTCGACTGCATTGTAATGCGCTACTTTAGACGCGCCGTACTGCCCGACGCAATGCAATGCAAGTGTACATACTATACGTATACTATTTCAAAAACACTGTGGCAATGGCATTTGATTTTGGAAAACTGGCTAGTAGTAGCAGTTTGTTACTACGAAGAAAAGTTGTTATTTATAGAAAAGTAGTTTCCTATGTTGGCAATTAAGGTTAAAGGAAGGAAGAGTGGCCTAAAAATAGAACTGTTGTAATTATCTCTTATAATTCTCAAACGACGAAATAAAAACTCCTTATTTCATTCTTTTTTTTGCCCACTGTACGTCTATTTCTAAGCATGTAGAAAGGAAAATCCTACATCAGAGATTACGAACTTTATGATGGATGAAGTTTACATTTCAGTTGCTGGATGCAGCGGACTGTGGACCACTTATTTCATGCTCGACTTGTCATCTGGTGCACGTGGTATTTGTTAGAAATATGCCACAAAGTGCCTGTTACGGCCGGTTTTGCTAATTCAACGTAAATTCATAACTAGCATTTAAAGGGTGCTAAAAATTAACTTTAAAAAATTTGTGGGTTACCTATACTTACGCGAACTTTGAAAGGAGAATGGCCAAAAATGTATGGACCGTGGCACCCGCTCCAATAGTCATAATTAATATATCATTAAAAAGACATTTTGATGCAGAAAAATGTCTACCATGGCGCCTGTCCTAATTTACATTTGGAAAGCAGTAATCCCACTAAGTTTTATAAATGAGAATTTACTACAAACTACTTATATTAGTAAAAGAAAGCTAGAATAGGATAGAATTAGATGATGATATAACACACTTAGGATTCAATTATTGAATTTGTTCGTACATTGAACATCGAAACATCCGATACTGAATAACGCCACAAAATTCTAATAGCAATTTTTTTAACACCCTGTATTATTTTCTGATTTCAATTATTGTAATGGGCCTGCTACCTTTATAATTAAAGGGAAAATACATAACTAACAAAAATATTTTTACGGGCATTTGTTACACTTACTTGTTTTGTTGTACTTACAGCCAATTTACTTGTTATGTTTGTAGGATACTCGTCAATAATAATATCCGAATTTCCGTTATAATAGGTATCTTATTTGATCAAAGAGATATAGAAATATGTGGAATAAAAATATAGCAGCCAATGAAGGGCAAACGATCAGTAATACTCTCTTCAAATATTTGACGAAAAAACAGTCGACACACGTGCCAAAAATACAGAAATATCTTCCAATTATTGTTCATAGTCATAGCAGATTTTCTTTCTTTCCAAAAATAATTATTATTGCAAGTATTTATAGTTAGAGAAAAAATATTAGCCTGTAATTGTCCCACTGCAAGGTAAAGGCCTCTTCTCATACAGAGAAGGAACGAGCATTGATCACCACACTTGCTCACTGCGGGTTGGCAATTTCAGACCATCAAAGACCAGGTTACCTCATGATGTATTCCTTCACCGTATGTCAGTGGCATCTGAGATTAACTGAGAAAGTACTTTAAGGGATTACATAATATAGTAAACGAGATTTTAGGACACAAGCTTAGATTAGATAGTATATGAAATTTTAGGACACAAACTTTCAAAACGCCATTACTCTAAATCATGATTTGGGCAGTTAGTTGGTTTTTTAATTAACCCGGCGATATGACGTTGAAAAAGTCACGTTGGTACATGCCTGGGTTTGAACCCGCAATCCGATGCTTAACAAGCGGGTCTGTAACCTGCAGGCCACCACGCCTAGTTAGATAAACTTTCCTTAAATTGTCGTAAAACATTCATCAATATACAAAGTAACATTGGCTTATAAAACTCTCCAACGGAGTAGTCTTCAAGAAACTTTGGAAACAATTTCACCAAACAGTCGTCTTGTACCGCTTTTCTTTCAAGATAATCCTTCAGAGATTTTATAAGATATTCGAGTTCCTCCTCTGAATCCATGTCGAATTCTTTCAACCAACGATATGCCACAATGCACTTCTCGAAACGTTCTTTTGAAGCCAACACGTAAAGAGATTTGAGGCATACATTTACCGCTATGGTGTAAACGGAAATAAAAAATACAAAAGAGCCGATATTCTTACAATTGAAAAATGTGTCTTCTATTGTGTTCTAGCCTGTATTAATTAAGCTGTACTAGCCTAGCCGTTGAACGATCGCCTTCCATGCAGAAGGGTCCGAGTTCCATACGATACCGACCCACACCTTTCGAATTCATGTGCGGATCAGAATTTGATTATCACTTGCGTTAACGGTGAAGGAAAACATCGTGAGGAAACCTGCACATCTAAGAGGGTTTTGTGAAGTTCACGATGGTGTGTGTAGCCCGCCAACCCGCACCAGCGGGCCTACTCCCTAAGTCCGTAAACGAAGTTAGTCGGCCGTCCGAAAGTAGCCCGAAACGTAGGAGTGAACAAAACAAGTGTCAAGTTCAACTTTTCGGACGGGCAAAAACACATCGGTAGTAGGGACAACTGTAAATTGTGTTGTCATTCATTCTTAGTTCGGGCCCCGAAATAATCGTGTGTTCGTACGTGAAAGGGAGTAGGAAACGCTCGTAACTAAGGCCGAAACCGTGGACTTCGTGCTTAGGGAGTAGACCCCTAGGCCAGCGTGATGGACTAAGGACTTAATCTGTCTCATTCTGAAAAGAGGTCCCTGCCCAGCAGTGGGAGAGTAGGTAATAGGCTGATTCCACCTTATTACAAAAGATGGCTTAACCTAAGACTAAGATAAACCCAGATTTAAAATATACCCATCACTTTCTAACGTCATATAACAAAAAGAGACGTGGTTACTTTAAAACCTGGGTTTTTCTTAGACCATCTTTTATAATAAGGGAGATTATGTTAATTGAACAGTCAAGACTTTTCAACCACTAAATGCCTTTATTATTATTAGCTAGTTATTAAACACATGTCTGCACCGCAAATTGCTTGATGTTCATATTGTACATTCATATTTGTGTTCTCTCAGAAGCGCTAGAATTGGTTAAACATGTTCAAAGTAAATGCTGCTGTTGCAAATTTTCATGTAACAACTTAGGATAACGTACAACATGCTTAGACTTCAGGCTTCTGCCTAAATCTACAAATTACGAATACGTAATAGGAGGTTAGTATATAAATAGGGCACAATTCTCCTGGGTTTGGCTGGAGACCCTTCAGGTCTCGCCAATAACTTCCCGGTTACGTAGAAATGGTCCAAAAGGACAAGAAGGCCATTAGAATAAAAAAAGAAATGTTGGGTCACCAATGAAAATTTTCATAAAATAACGAAGGTACACAAACTAACAAAGTTGCTGGACTTCAAAAAAATACTGCCCTTTGTCACAAAGTAAGCGAGTCGAGAGCAGTAGCGTCGCTTATACTAGTCCATACAATGTAGTTTTTGCGGCAGTTGCGGACAAACGTCGCGTAGCGCGGAGCGCAGCGTAGCGCAGCGTAGCGCAGCGTAGCGCAAGCACGCGCCCGTAGCCGACCGCGTCCGTCCGACTGCTACAATCTGCTGGAACCCGGGCGCATGCCCGCGCGTGCTCGTGTATCCGCTATCGCAGTCAGTTTCTACCTGCGGTGTAGCCGAGCGGAGCCGACCGAACGCGACGACAGCCGAGCGCCGCCGTCCACGTACAACTCGAGCAGCCGACCGGCTGCCGCGGCATACGCGCGGATCTAACCGAGTTCCAAGCAGTGTAATTTCCATGCAAACATAAAACTTAACTATTGTATAGAAGCCTGAATTTCCCTTAACACAGCGTGAAATGCGCTCCGGCGCGGCTCGTTTGGTGGAAATCGTATCAGAGGCTTTATAGGTGTTGCGACGCTGCACAAGTCAGTTCAAAAGCGGAACGCAAAATCGTAATTTATTTAATTGTTTAGAGATAAAGATGCAAAAATAAACTCATTCGAGTTTTACCGTGTATCAATATAGACCGTACAATAAATAAGAAAAGAAAACCTAACTGTGTATTATATTATAACAGTACAAAGAAGTAAGGTACCAAATAAGAATCGTAAGTATATTATGAAAGAGCGAACATCGTTGACCGCGCTGGCCGTCTTAATAACAAAGTGATGATAAAAAGTATTTGAGTTTATACAGGTTGTTCCTTCTTGTCCCACAGAAGAAGAGGCCTGCCGGGGTTGCAGTGCATGCAGCTGCGAATCTCGCGACCCCGGCCAAAGGGCAGGAGAAGGAACATCGTAGATTTTTAGCCGGTAGAAGTCCGGCCGGCATAGCCGTTCGTCTGCCCCGGGCGAAGGGTATCCATAAGGAAACAGGAAAAATATATTTTTTCCTTGTACGTTTTTTCAAATTATTATACTGTGATTATTTGTATGGTATTATTTTCTCACCCTATAATTAGAGAGATGGTTGACGACGCATGTGAAATGGACGTCCCGTCCTTGTGTTACTGTGTGGTTCTCCAGAGCCTGAAGAAACTCAGGTTCCACCTCCGCCTGGATCGGCATCTCACCTGCAAATGGGATATCATTAGAATTTTTGTTAGGATAACAAATTGACAAGTATCTATTGTATAGTCATCGCAGTCCACTGCTGGACATAGTCTTGTCCAAAGTTGCATCAGAGCACTCTGTCTGTCCGTCTATCGTATCTAGTATACACCAGCTACCTTCTACATAGACATCATTATACTTTAGGACACAAAAGCTCAAACATAGCCGCTGGGGAAAAGGCGTCAACGATGATGATGATGATTACACGAGAACAACTGAATATTGCCCATTCAGAAAAAAAAAAAAAAAAGTTTATACGTCTTCGAGTTTCAAAGTTACCATGATTAAAATTTTACCTTATGAATCTAATGATTATAGGTGTTCACATTTTTTTCAACTGTGTTCTGAAATTTTATATTGAACTTACTGGTGTCATGGCAGAACAAAGTCTAAGCATTTATTTCAATTAGACCATTTACAGGCACTTTTGAATTGTGGAGACAAAAAAAGAAGTTACTGCCGCGTTCCAAAGTGTAGATTCCTATGGAGAAGAACGGGCAATAAACTCCATGGTTACTATTTTTTGGTTACCTACATTATGAATGAGAAAATAAAAGAGAGAACCAAACAATGTAAGATATGCTATGCTAATAAGAGTATCTACAATTCATTTGCCATGGTAGATTAGAGATAACCAGTGAACAGGACGCATGTGTCAGCATCGCTCAGCTCAACCATTTCGTACGGAACCGAACGATCCAACACACCACACGCCACCATCAGCGGAAACTTATTTCATTGATGAAATAAGTCAGCAAAATATCCTTGTTGAACCTAAGGCCCGAACTCCACCGAAGCGGAGACGAGACGAGCGCGGCGGAGATGTGTTTTAAAAAACCAATAGAATTTCGTTATTCACACATCTCGTCTCTACTCAGCTTAAGTGGATACCACTGAGCGGAGATGTATCATATTTGTATGGCGCGATGGTAGCGGAGATGTGAGCTGTTCCTCGCTGAGATTGAGCTGGGCTGCGGTACAAGGCGGAGATTGAGCTTTGCCTCGCAAGCTGACGACGGCGCGCAGCGGAGACGTGATGTATGCGGCGTGCAGTAAACTAAACTGTAGTCGCACCAAACTGTGCGTTCACATCCAACGCTCGTCGCACGCAGCTTAGTTCCGCTCTCATCGCTCACATCTCCACCCTAGCCAGCACACATCTCCGCTACAGTCTAGCCAGTACGCATCTCCGCACAGTTGCGGTGGATACACCCTAGCTGAAAAACATCTCTTCTCGTCTCCGCTTCGGACATTTTCGCACATCTCCGCTTTGGTTGGAGTCCGGGCCTAACGATGCCATTTTTCTTCGAAAACTATATTTAAATACAGTTTACCTAATATCGATACTATCATCTACAATTATTTTCCGAGCAACAACAACCGTTATTAGACTATCTATAAATGGATTTCACTAGAAACACTTACGAATGTTACTCGCAGTTTCCAAAGTATATAACGAACTATCGGCTAATTAACTTTTTATGAAGTTTCAACCTCACGATCCCACTTTATTATCAATTAATTTAATTTTGTCAAGGGGCCCTGTAAGAACTACTTAATCAACCTCAACCAATTTTCTAATAAATTAATATTCAATTTACTTAGGCACGAGTATTAACTTGTCGATGTCACGAAAGGAAAAATGATTTTCGTAAAATTGCCAAAAGCGCCGCCTAGCGGTCGCGAGGTCATAAAATTTTGACACTAGCATTAGTACCTATAGTAATTTATAGTATTTTTATTTTATTTGTTTCTCTTTGGATATCACGGCTCATCTTCCGTGCGGAAGATGTCCGGTCCTTTGGAAGGCATACACGGGAACACAGGTCCAACGTGCAGAGGCCCCCTTGAGAACCCCAATCTTATTTGTTTGATTATTAATTAGCTACAGTCAATTCGTTAAACTGTTTCGTATGTTCTGTCTATTTTTGGGGTCAGCTTCCAGTCTAACAAGTTGCAGCTGCAGTCCAGTTGCAGCTACCAGTTACTAGGCAATGCCCTAAGATTAGACCGGTGGTTGTCAGACTTTCAGGCTTCTGACTACCCGTAACGACTGTCATAGGCATTCGTATGACACCCGGGACTGACGGTTTAACGTGCTCTCCAAGGTACGGAGGGGTTTCGATCTGTAACTAATGGTTTACCCATCCACGAAGAGACAGAGGCAAGTGCAGCTTAACGTCGCAAATTGTTTGAACCGCATGGTTGTTTTTTAACCATCTCTCTCTCTCTAGGGTGGGTCTCTCATGTCTGAAGATCGTGGTCAGCACTAGGATTGTATCTGGAGCGGATGATCTGCCTCCACCGGTTTCTGACCAGCAGCGCGTCTCTTACAATCGTGTAGAATTTGGATGACGACGAGTTTTTTATTTGATCGGTCCGTCTTGTTGGTGAATCGATGGCGATCTTTTGCCTTCGGTGTTCCCAACCACAATCAATTTTTCCGAATTTTCGTCGCCTCTGCGCCGTTATATATATTTTTAACCATGAGCCCCTCCTAAACTGTTTCGTATGTTTCAAACATAAAATTTACTCAAACAATTTGTAATTTTCAATAGAGGTTGCAATACTTTATTTAAATAATATTCAACAGGATGTTTTTAATTATGCAGTCTTTAGTGGCCCAAACTTGAGCCGTGTATACAGTCAATTGACTAATTGCTAAATGGCTTGTATACACGGTTCTAATTGGAGCCACAGATTGTAACTATTATCTTACAGGTACTCTCCTAAGACCAGCTAAGACATGTGAGTCAGTACCCTAATTGCGCAAAACACACTCGTAATCGCTATGGTTTTGATTTTGACAGGTCAACAATTTCCATAGCAACGTATGTATTAACAAACCGCCTTCTTCACAACTATGTATCGCGCAATGAATATTGTTGTATTGTCAAAATTAAAGCTATTGAAATTACGAATGTATCACATTCGTAATTTCAATAGCCTTAATTTCTACTTCCAATTCGGATGCGGGTTCCATGTGAAATAAATGTCGGAGGCTGGCAACACTAGGCAACATTTATAAGATAAAGAAAGGTAGTCGTCGTCATGGATCAACGCACCTGACGTTATAAAAGCTGTTGTCGCTCAATGGAGCTGGCTCTCTGTGTCGATCAGCCGAAGAAGTCGAACCTTTAAAATCTGAATAGCTTGTTCTTATTAAATGTAAATTTATATATTGTAATCTAGCTCATATTACTAACAACTAATCCGAATATAAGTACACTCAATGGTGGAAAGTCTATGATGATATTATTTTCTATATTTATCGTTCCCTCATTGTAGCTGGCATATAGTTATTAGCTGTAACTCTAATGATAGATTCTCTCCTACATGATTATGTTAGCGCTCTGTGTCAGAAATCTCTGCTGTGTGACGTGACTCAACATCATAAACATTCTTCATTACTATTCCACAGATTTGTTTAAGTCATTAAAACAGCCTCTAGCTATGACTATCCCTCACTTGGGATTATCATGAGGTTGTTGAGAGGCACCGAGCTTTTATGTTGCAGAAGTAGTTGTCTAAGTGTTTGTAAGTTTTTAAGTAAGTATCTTGTACACTTTAATTAACAACTTGTTAACAACTCCTTTACTTTCTATCTTCTCCTTAAAATAAACTCCGTGTAAGTTTGTGTTTTAGTTATTTTTTGGTTTTGACTGGTTAACTCCCGGGGACCTCTTGCCGTTGATACGTTATAATAATGTACTCTTTATTGGAAACCGGCTTTTGCCTGCGGTTTTACTCAGATCCTAGAGAAAGTACTTCATGTACCCGGATAAAAAATATCCCATGTCCTAATACTGTTCAGCATCTTTTTACAAAAAAGGACCTTCAAACGATTTTTGATAGTCAGTCTAACACCTTCTCTTTTCGGCGGTTATAACAATCCAGTCACTAACAAAGTTTTACATTTAATATTTAGATATACCTCTATCTCATTCTTCTTCCACATTTGGTTTTGTCCTCATAACATATTTTAATTTTCTCAATCACTCTAAGGTTTGCTGTGTGAGTAGTCAATTCTGAGTTAAGCTCGCCTATGTGCATCAAATTTCCATTTTGTTCCTATTCTTAATGTGTTACATAAAGAATATACTAAGATGCTGAACAATCATATCTTAGTCATATGTTTGGGGATGAATGGAGGGTGATTTTATCGGAATGTCTGGAGTACTGCGAGAGGAAAGCATCTTGAACGAGTGAAAGAATACACTGTCAGAAGCATTGTAAGGGATTTATGGAAGAGTTTATTAGAATTATTTCTTAATTTTTATTTTCTTTCCCTTGTATTGTATGTATCGTTTTTTATTGTAATTGGTCTAAGACCGTTTTAATTAAAGTAAATAAATAAATAATAATAATTTTTATTATTTAATAATAGGTAATAATTATTAAATTACTATTAAATTCAAACGAAATACATTTTCGCAATCATATCTAAGCCAATCGTAATTCAGGTACATTCACCAAGTATTAGCCGCGCACTCTAAATAAGGGTGGGCTTTAAACCGAGAAGCAGTACCGTGTGGATAAAATCTAACGTAGTACCGGCCGGGTTTAGCGGAACATGTAAACTCTACTAATAGGGGTTAATACCTAAGTGTTGTGCGAAACAGGTGTGGGTCGGGAGAGGTTTCTTACGAGAGTAGTATAATATTCTGAAGTCGTGATTTTTGGTATTAAGTGACTATTCATAAATTATTTCATACATTGAATTAGATATGTATTTAAGTAATTATTTCATACATTGAATTAGATATGTATTTAAGTAATTTTTAGGGTTCCGTAGTCAACAAGGAACCTTTATAGTTTCGCCATATCCGTCCGTCTGTCCGTCCGTCCGCAGCTTAGCTCAGAGACTCTTAGTACTAGAAAGCTATAATTTGGCATGTATATACATACATTTTAATGACGCCGACAAAGTGGAAAATAAATTTTTTCGGGTTCCTCCTGCACATGTAAAGTGGATTATGTTTTTTTTTCTCGTCTTCCCCATGATGTGGGGTGTTGTTGGATAGGTTTTTTAAAAACTGCGGGTTTGGGAATAAATTTTTTCGATTGAGGGATCCGTTTCTGAAATATTAAGCTTTAAAGTGCTAATTTTTGTTAGAGTCAAGTGTCCCCCCCCTGCTAAACGGTTAGTGTTGGTATGTGAAAAAATTCACGGTAGTAGTATATACAACGAAATGAAAAGGAAAACTATTACAGCTAAGTCCGCTTTACAAGTTTACGAGTTAGTCGACCAACTTATGAAAGTAAAAACGTACAAATTCCATTGAAAAATTACTCATTTATAACGTTGTGAAGTTGTGTAAAACAGGTTAGTCCGTATTATTGTGCAACTATGGAACCCTATTACCACAGTGTACCTACTTACTACATACAGTGGGTCAACGCCCATATATTTGGCAGGTCCTATGAAATGTCAAAACTATGTAGGGGCGGAGGTTATGTCCCAAGTACGCAGTATGGCTACTCGGGACATAACCTCCGCTCCTTCACCCCGCAACCCCCCGCACGATTGCTCTGCGACAATGTTCTACGTTGACCGACTGTAAGGAGTAAGATATAGGTAGACTGTGCTATTACTGTGCGTGGCCCGACACGCACTTGACCGGTTTTTTATTTTTTCGATTGACTACTTCGTTGGTCTAGTGGTCACAAGCGTGACTGCTGAGCGTGAGGTCCTGGATACGATTCGGTCGAATCGTTCGTTTCGGAGGTCGGGCAAAGTGTTATTGGGTTTATCCGTGTAGAATTTCTCAGTAGCAGCCTGAAGTCTGGATTGGTGCCCAGCCGATGGTAATAGGCTCCTCCCCCTCTTACTTGGGACTTAAACATAACGGCGAAATGAGGGTGTACTATACAGGGTTAATTGTTGCTAATGTTCGCTTAGCTCGTCAAAATGTAGGGAACAGCTGTTTTTATTTCGCGATTTCAGGTTTGAACCCATAGTAAAAGTTGTTCATAATGATGAGTACAATGACCCCTTAAGAGGTTGTTGGTGTTTTTCAATTAACCCTGTATTCTTCTGTCCAACCCTTCGGGGAATACAGTCGTGATTTCATGTTTTTATTTCATTTCAAAAATAATAAAAGTAAAATAGCGACTCTCGAACCAGAGAGTGGGATGCACCGAGCTAGGCGGGACAGACTACCAATGAAGGTCGTAAATATGCAAGTGGCTCACACGTGGTGGATGTCCATGGGTGAGGTCTCTATCTAGCAGTGCACGTTTTATAACGCGGCTTTATTCAATCGCTTAGAAACATTAACTAGATATATCTAGCTATCAGAAGGGCTATTGTGAGGTCTCTTCAAGCTTGTAATGTTCTTATCCGATTCTCTTGTTCACCAACTAAACTAAAATTAGAGAATCTTTTAGTATTTTTTTTCAATTCCTGGCATAGTGGCCATTTCCTTAATTGTAGCCGTAAATAGACTGCTATTGAAAAACGTAAAAGACATTATCAAAAACCGTAATATAGCTATATTGTTCATGTTTCGTTTTTTTTTCTAATATTTCATATTCTTTGTGCGGTAACGTTTTGTAGAGAAACGTCAGAACTCACCTTATGGTGAAAAAAGTATAACAGACAGGGAGAGAAAAGGACGGTGATAGATAAGAACTTAGACAAAGTATAAGAATTTAGTTAGAGATGTCAAACTAGTTTACGTCTTGAACTTCACCGTGTTTTACGTCAACACGTTCTGACGTGTCGTCTAAAAGAGAATCGGCAAAAATGTATGGAAGCTGGTCTAGGAACTAATAACAACCACACATTTCATTAGATAGGTATTTTGTCTAGTCCTCCTTTGTATGAAAACTTTAGTTTAACAAAAGATTTTATCAGAGTGAAAAAGATAGCAACCACCTAAATTAAAAATTTTTGTGCGCAACAGAATTGACACAATGATGAGTTGCATTTAAGCTCATATAACATTCAACAGCTAGCAAACGTACACCAAGTTTTTAAAACACTTTTACCGCTTACTAAAAAGAAAAATAGTTTGTGTTACTAAGCTTAGGTCCCATACATGTTGTAAAGGTCAACTGAGTGTTATTTATTTGTATAGTACTCCAGGGCGATGGGACGTACGATTTACTGTCGTGTAGCGTTTGGTACCGCGAATATACAGGTGCATTACATAAACATTTGGTGATTTTACTTTGGTATTAGTTAGAATTTTCTCAATTAGACGTATCTACTATAGAGGGGCTTGCGTCTCATATACCAGGTGTAAGGGACGGTGTACCGAAAACTAAAACAGTGAATTCGGCCTATTATTGTATATTATTCTGAAATGAAAATAAGTGGAAATTTTGCTCGGAATTTTCCGACTTTTCCGATTTTTCTTTTCACAAATTTTACATTTCTCTGCTGTAAAATAAGCAATCCTATTAGGACAGCACATTGCAAAACTAAAATGTTTTTTTTTATAAATCGGAAAATTCGAAAGATTTCGTTGATATTTTTCACATTTTTTTCAATTTAAAATAATTAACTAAATTCACTGTGTCAATTTTTGGTAACCTGTTCTTTACACCCAGTTTATTTTCCTGTCAAAACACTTATTGTATAATTTTAGACTGTTTAAAAATAAATTACACAAATGGTTAAGCACTAATAATTTTTATAGCATAAAAGAATTTATTGACGGGAAACACTTTGAAATGTAACCAATAATTTGCATGCTATGATATCAGCAAAACATGTATGCTCTATAATTGAATTTGAACAACTTTATATACCATGTTTTATGCAAATAAATATTATTATTATAATAAAACATGGACAAATTAGCAATTAGCAGTAAATTCGGAAAATTCTGAGAAAAAATCACCACTTATTTTCAATTCAGAATAATGGGCTGAATTCATTGTTTCAGTTTTCGGTACACCGTCGAGATTACACCCAGTATAAGGTCTTACTTTAATAATCCACGATATTTTGCATAGCGCCTTAGTGCATGCTGGAGAGAATGCTGGGGCCTAATTCTCCTAAAATAAATCTTGATAAATCACAACCGAATCAAGGCCGAACCGTTCATTCAGACAGTTCTCAATTTCAAAAGCTATCAAATTGTTTGTTACAAAAAACAAAATCAATCATTTTGAAAGTTTTCGAAAACAAAAACTGACTGACGGTTGTGGTTCGATTGCGTTTGGCAACAATCTATTTTAGGAGAATTGGGCCCCTGGTGTTACTAAAAAATAAATCAGTTGTATTTTTTTTCACATAATTTTTTGGTAAATCATTTCATTATTTACGGGTTCTCTAAGTTGTAATGGCATCCGTGCATCTAACAAAAAAATGGCCACGCGCTTATTGGTAGGTAGCGTGCACGGATGTTAATATATTGCATTAAATTAATTGCTTTAATTCATAAAATAATTTTTAACAGGCTAGAAAATTATACCATCAGATTCGTTTTTTTGTGATACGTAGGTACTTCATCTTTAGCATTTACAAAGACACTACACAAAATATCGTAGATTATCAAAATAAGACCTTATATATCATACGATTTAAGAGATTAAGCTACACTTGCTGCAGTCTATCCGTGGATGAGTGACCGTTTGTTACACATTGAGAACCCTCCGTGTCTCGGCTACCACGTTAAATTGTCGATCTCGGATGTCATATGAATACCTATGACAGTCGTTACGGGTAGAAAGAAACTCGAAAATCTGACAGCCGGTCTAACTTTAGGATATCAGTTTTGCCCAATAACTGGGTTGTGGAGGTTTGATGGCAGTCGCTCCGTGTAGAATACGTGTATTCAGCCGCATCTGATTAGACTTGAAGCTGACCCCAACCACCAACCTAGTTGGGAAAAAGCTAGGGAAAGAAGACGTATCTACTATACTAATATCCGTCCGTCATCATCATCAACCCATCATCAATTTCAGTAGTAGTAGAGCACCTTGTGTAATCGTGCCGGTGTAATTACAGGCACGTGAGACTTTCCAACTTAGTGTCAAAGGTTGGCAACGCATCAGCAATCTTCTTAGTGTTGTTGGTGTATAAAGGCAGCAGTAACCACTTTCTATCAGGTAGCTTGTTTGCTAACCGATTACATTAAAAAATCGGCTTCGTTTCAAGTATTATTAACACACAGTTAAAGGTTAACTTTTGACCAAATATTCAAACGCTACTCAAATTTAAGTTAATTTCGTGCTGTCACTCTCACTTCGCCTTAAATTGACTGTGACAGCACGAGACTTAACGGCAACTTAAAATTGAGTAGCGTTTGAGTATTTGATCATTAAAGAATTACTCTAGGGCTAACTTACCGTCTAACCACAATTATTAATACAAATGGATTTTTTCACAGGAATCTACTTGGATATTTTACATACAGATATGTATACTGTAGAGCAAGTACTGGGGAGCAAAACAGATCGCTTTTGTAAACTTTGTTGGCATATAATATTAGTGTGTTTATCAATCAAGCCGTGTATTGTTTAGAATAAAGGGTGACGGTTTGAGGAAAGGATGGTTAATATCCTTAGTCACTTCTACGGTACCCATACACACGGCTATAACATCAAGGTACCTATACATTTCCAATATAAGATGACCTCTCATTGTACAGAAAGCCTATACAATATGAGATCAGCTCATACTGGAAATCCACAGCTTGATATGTAGCTGTGCGTTTCATTCATTCAGCCGAAAGATGTCCACAGCTGGAGATAGGCCTCCCCCAAGCATCGCCACATCGACCGGTCCTGTACTTCTCGCATCCAACGGACTCCCGCAACCTTCACCAGGTCATCAGTCCACCTCGCGGGAGGTCTACCCACGTTGCGCCTTCCGGTACGCGGTCATCACTCCAGAACCTTTTGGCCCCATCGGCCATCCGTTCTGCGAGCAATGTGCCCCGCCCACTGCCACAGTACAACACTTTCATTGTTCGCACGGCTAAGGAGTGGAATTCCCTGCCGGAGTCTGTGTTTCCTGATAGCTACAACCTTGGGGTTTTTAAGTTAAGAGTGAATAGGTTACTTCTAGGCAAGCGTGCTTCACCGTCAACCATATCATCGCTTACCATCAGGCGAGATAGTGGTCAAACGAGAGCTCACCGATAAATAAAAAAAAGCTTAAGTTTGGCAATTCTTCGTGCTATGTCGGTTACCTTGGTTCTCATGCGGATCTCATCTTTTCTGATACGATCACGTAGGGAAACTCTGAGCACAACCCTCTCCATTGCCCTCTGGGTGACTCTTAGGCTTCTTATGAGGCCCATTGTGAGCGATCATGTTTCAGTGCCGTAGCCATGCGTACATACTAAGTATTAGATTAAAGGTTATCGTACGTACCTGTGACGAATACACTAAAAAACGTGGCCAGCCACCAGGCCGCTTTCGTCGACGACGTCGAATACATGTGTCCGTCGATTACCCGTCTGAAACCAATACACATTTCCGTGAGATTCTGAAGCGATAGTAGAACAAAATTATTTTATTAAATCAAGGAGTAAATAAGAATAACAATTAGAGCCATAGTATACAACGTTAGTCAGAAAGGGGGTACTAATCCGAAAGGGTGTTAAAGTACCTTTATTAATGAGTAACTTTAGTTCTACCACTTTCCCCAAAACTCAATAGTTTAAGAGAAATAGCTGTACAAAAATTACAAAAAAATAATTATGCTAAAATCTATCTAAGTATCCTTAGCTATGACCAGCTGTGTTTACATTTTAGGTCATATTTGAGGACATGAATTAGAAGTATCATTTTCTGAATTCGTACCTAAAGTAGAGACGAAGAATTTTTGAAAAAACATAAATAAAAATAATTTTACATGGAAAATAAAGTGTATTAGCGTTTTAAGCAGTAATTTCATAATATAATTTGTTAATTTAAATCTAGTGCAATTTAATTAAACATATACCTACATATGATAACTGTCCTAATATAATTGATAGTTACACTATCGATACGACGAGGATTAATAAATAAATTAATTAAGCCTTTTTGGTACCACAATGAAAACCCTTAGTAAGGTAGGATGATAAGCAGCTGGTTGGCAGATGTTCATATTTGATCGTTTGCTTTAAAGCATATCTGCTCATACGTGTGTTTTCGACGCAAACGAAGATATAAAGAATATTCCACATGCCTATTTACTGAACGCTTTGCATACGGTTGTCGGTTTATTTTTGTATCTATGTTTACTTATTTTTCGATGTTGATCTCCGGATCGAATGAAAACAGAGCTTACGAGTTTGACGTTTCAACGTGTAAGATCGATTGCGGAACTGTTGGATATTTTACACGTTTGACGAAAATACATAATTTAATAGATAGAACAGAGTCCCATCAGTGATGAATATGAATGTCGATGAAATGGCAGAAGGAGATCAAAGAAAGGATGGGTGGATTGTGTTAGGGAGGATATGAAGGAAAAGGGATTAAATGACGGTGACGCCGTCACCGTCATTTAATCTTTAATCACGGTGATGGTTGACATGAAAGAATGGAAGGGAAAAAAATTGCACCGACGCGACCCTAAGTAACTTGGGAACAGCATTCTAATTGAGCAACACACTCGTAATCGCTATGGCTATCATTTTGACAGGTCGATAATTTCTATAGCAACGTTTGTATTAACAATCCGACTTCTCCACCACTATTTACCTACCACGCAATGAATATTGTTTTTGACACATCAACTGTCATGATCGATGATGGTTACGTTACGCAATTACCCTGCAGGGCAGGACGCAGAAGAAGATCAAAGCCGCATGAAGTGTCATCAGTCGCATAAAACTTTACAGACAAAAAGATTATCGACTCCACGAACCACATAATAACCTTAGACGATAATGAAAGGCTAGATACCTACATCAACTATGTTGAGGCCACCTTCAATCGAACTACTTAAAAGCAATTTGATAATGCAGTATTTTACATAAAGCGAGTTCTGTTTCGCCAACAATCCTACTAGTTATATGAAAGTACCAGCTGATAGATACTAATATTTCGTTTCCGCTGAATAAGGCAATTGTTTGTTCAGCGAAGCATTCTCAACAAGATACAATTTAACCTCAAGATATCTCGATCCATGCCAGTAAATGCTTTAGGAGTTGGACGATTCTTGTTTCAGAATTATAGGTGCAAGAACAGCAATCCAGAGGAAGTTATTGCTGCACGTGACTTAACTCGGTTCCGATGAATTTTGTGTTCAATCTGTTGGGATACCCTCTCTTAAAGACAAGTTTGCGAAGCTTGTAGATAGGGATAACTATTGGTATTTGTTTTATTTCGTGTATTTTAACGTCAATAATTGGGTTGTGAGTTTAAAGGTATATTTGTACGAGATAACAGCCAATTAGGTTAAACTAGCTAACTGCACACGAAAGGCATCATGACAATTTTGCAGCCCTTATTTATTATGTTTTATATACGTTGACTTCGGGTCAGCGCTCAAAAGTGTCTGAAACGAATGTATGAAAGTGATGTTGTGTGAAAAGCTAAATTAGGAATTGTGATGACGACATAGGACTTAAATTAGTTTGTTGGTATTTCTAAGTTTAAATGGCGGTGTGCCTTGGCGCGCGCTCTTGGGGTTTATGTAAATTCAGGACACTTTTTTTGTGAATTTTGTACTAGACCCTAAGTCCACGCGTTTCTAAGTTTTCAATGTTTATACAAGGTTAGTCAGTAAGGGGGTACTAATCTGCAGGCCACTTTAAGTATCACTGATGACGGTTTTAAAGCAATCGTTAAAATTTCAAAATTCGATAGGTAGTTTTTATTTCCATATAAAATCATTTTTATTTTAGTTTTTCCAAAAATTTATCATTTTATTTTATTTATTTTATGTTATTTTAGTTACAAATTCAGAAAATGGAGCTTCTAATTCGTGACCCCAAATATGACCTAAAATGTAAACACAGCTGATCATAGCATATTTTTTATGTAATTTTTGAACAGCTATTTCTCTTAAACTATTGAGTTTTGGGGAAAGTGGTAGAACAAAAATTACTCATTATTATGGATACTTTAACACCCTTTCGGATCAGTGCCCCCTTTTTGACTAACCTTGTACCATTACATGAATTTAATTCAAAATTATTTGATTACGGAGCTTTGGTCTGCTGCGTTTAATAATCAACATTATTTGTTTATACTGCGTAACCTATAATAACACATAACGCTGTTGTTGCACACTGATCGAATTGGAGTTATCTTCATTACTACAAATGTAAAGATATTACAATATTCTAGCAAATCTTACCGCTCTGAATAATATTCCGAGAAATAATAGGGAACGGATCAACATCGTAACCTCAAAGGAGATGAGCTGATCCCGACGTTGATAATTTGAGTTTTATTGAAACAGATGGCTGGGAAAATTGTACTTTTAAACAAAATAATACATTGTACTTAGGTTTACCTCTCTAGAGTCTTCCACTTTTAATGTACCTAGGTGATGTATTTTCTTTCGGTTTTCTTTAGTCTGTCAATCTTTAATGGTGTCGTTACAGACAGTATTAAGCAGATACAAAGTTTTAAACATCCAGTCTCGGCTTTAAAGACAGTGAGTCCTCGACTAATGGAATTAAAAAGTTTTTAAGTTCGATGCTTTCCTTTATTGTTTTAAACAGTTGTTAAATTTAATAGTTTACATTTTGTGGAAAAAGTTTACCTCAGTAATCTGGTATTTTATTTTTTTCGTCTGGGCTTTTCAACTTTTATTTTGTCAAAGACAAAATCCTCGCTTAACAACTTGTTATGCACGAAGGTGTCATATACGTGTTGTTTATATCGTCGTTCGATCCTAGAATTGGGCACATCACGATGTGCCTGGGCATATCATGGAATACCATATGGTGTGACGGTACAGCGGTGGCGACTAGCGGGGTGCGCCTATAAAAGGGCCGGCACGCTGCACTTCGTCCCCCCATTGGCTGGAGACCCTTCAGGTCACGCCAATAACTGCCCGGTTACGTAGAAACCGTCCCCTAGGACGACCTACAGTAGTCAAATAGAAAAAAAAAAACTTCGTCCTCTCTCGCGCCTCAGCAGCCGCTAGTTAAGTACTACCTACTACACCTGAAGACCCTGGACTCCTCGTATCGTATTGTCTAAAGAACCACGCCATGTAAACTAGTCTAATTTTGTAACTGTTTTCCTTAATATTCTTATGTAAGTACACTCCTGCTAAACTGCTTCTGCTTCTTGCTAGATTCTGATTTTATGTGCACATGCTCGTTAAGGGTTGACTCCTCAAGCCACCCTTCACCTGCTAAGCGTGACAATGGTTTAAAGTTGCCGTCTTGCGTGTTCGTTCATAAAGAATAGATGAAGGTAAAAACATTTTAAGCAAAGCGGAGATAGCGCCACTAGTGGCGTGAAATGTCTTGAAATAGCCAAACGATATGATAGTGTCGTTTGGGCATATTATGATGTGGCAATGTGTTTAGCTAGGAATTTCGCAAACGTTTGCTTCTCATCGATGCGCCATATTTTTCCATGGGCACATCATGATATGGCGATTAGACAGTAAGCCATTTTGAGAAATTGCGCTGATTCTTGATATGCCCAGGCACATCATGATGTGCCTAATTCTACGATCGAACGATGACTTATATTTACAAGCATCTGTTCGGTCCAAACTGCAGCTGTACAAAAAAAAGAAGTTTTTGTAGACGAATGTATTCGCTTGCATTTTCGGGAAAACCAGACCATTTTCGACTAACTTATTCATGAGGTTTTTACGCGTTGAGGTGGCGACTGACTTATAAAAGTTATTTGCAGACGACTATTTAAATAAATTAACACAAGATTCAACTCACGGCTATTTCAGACTTAAGCCGCTTTAATGCAAATTCCATGATAGATTCAAATAGAATTCGCTGAAAGCCAGTCGTCAGGATACGCAAATGATATATTGCTCAAGCACTGGACTTCAGAAAAGCTCTGGAATAAAATATTGCTTTACCACTGCGTTCTTTAAGCGCAGTTCAGACTACGTTATTCTGTTTCGCTATATAGTAAAGCATATTACGTCGTAAGCTATAACTATATTGCATGGCGTTCACACTATACGCTATTCGTAAGCTGGTCTTCTATGTATAGCTAATTATTTGAAGGTGATCCGTCGAGCGACGGACAAGGTAGAAGTGAGGCGGGGTGGGGTTCGGAGAATCATGATATAGCTCTAAAAATCGGTCAAGTTTATCGCGTACAGCAAGCCAATACTTTATAGCATAGCGTAGTGTGAACGTGTCCAATATAAAATGTATGCTGAGTGATATTGCTGTGCTATACAATATTTGCTATATATTATAGCGTAGGGGGATATTACACTATCACATATCTAGGATCATATCGCCATCCCTGGGGAATATAATGGCATTCGCAAAAACTCAACTTTTAAGTAAAAAAAAAACTGATTTTTGACGATTGCTTGCGAGTTACTAAACATATTATCGCAGCTAGAAAGCTCAAATGAAAGTGTATTTTTTTAGTATTGTCATAATTTTAAGAAATAATTAATTAGATCTACCAATAAGATGACATTTTTGTTTTATTTTTTTTAAATCGTTGCCCTGCTCTAGGATGTCTCCTGTATTGTGGGTGCGTTTACAGACACAAATCTCACATACACAAATGTCCAGACCCAAAACAACTATCTGTAGGCCATACACATTTTTGTTCCGTGTGGGAATCGAACCTACGACCCGTAGCACAGAAGCTAATCGCTCAGCTACTACACCAAACGTGTCGTTAGAAATTAGTAATTATTTATAAGCATTCAAAAGTTATTATTGTCCGTTGTCATTTTATTCTCGTTTCGTCCAAGCGAGGATGAATATTGCAACATTAGCTTAGAATTCTGTTCTAGGTACAACTTCAAGTAGCAGAAATAAGAGTAACTTATCATTGTCTTCTGGTAAATTTTTGCTCGATGTTATACAAACGTTATACTAAAGTAATGCTAATCGACGAGTGTAAGCATCTTTTTACTAGAATAAAATGATAATATCCATATGGTATTATTTACAAAATCGCAAATACGAGAACATTATTGTTATGGTTTTTATGATTTTATAAGTGACGTAAATATTTTATCAACATTTTCTGATAATTTTATTCGCGTAACCGGGTGGATAAATCATCGAAAAAAAATACATTATTTTATCATTTCCTCAATTACAGCAAAAAGAAGCCGAAGAAAAAAGTTGGGTATTTAGATGTATTGGGATCCACAGATCTCAAATATGGCATTACTTTAAAATATAGATAATTACTGTTATCATTTTGTTCTGCGGGGACGGCTATATGTAGGATCATATCTGTTATTTGACCCCAAGAGTCATATCTTTGTAGGGCGAAATGATTCATATGTCTATAATACATTATCTATTACCATTATGCTACTAAGTAAAAATCACGTTCTTAATAAATTACGCTGTAGGTGCAACTGGCGAGCTGAGCTTTGCATTTGTGTGAGTGCACATAGAATCGATTGCCAAAAAGCAGTATGAACCGGTTTAAACCGCAGCAAAGGACGCGTCTGCATTCATTCTCACACAAATGCAACGCTCAGCTTAGGCCTCGCGGACGGTACCTACATCCTATTTTAAAGTGTAAAGCACAGTTGAGACCACGGGGGATATTACACTATCATAATATATTTATGATCATAGCGTTATTACAGCGATTGCGATACTGCGTAATGTATTAAGAACGAGATTTAAACTTAGTAGCATTTTTACAGTAATTTGTGCTATTGAAATTAGAGTCATACCGCTGTTTTCTGCAAATTTGAAGAATCCGCTGTGGCGGTTACCGCTTGGTATCAATGTATAATAATTTATTTCACCGTAAAACACTCTACAATAGCAACGATTATGTTTATTTTCCCACATTTGACATTTCAAGATAAATACAACAAACTCACGAAACGTGTTATCTATTTATCGATAACTAATCTTGCACAATTAACAAAAACATATTTATAACATTTACTATATTTACAACACACGTAATATTTGCATACATATTTAATAATATTAATAAATATTTATACTGTATAAACTTTATTAATGCTGTATGTAAATGAAGCAAAATCGAACATAGAGCGCGTGCGACGGACCGCAACTTTGGGGCCGCTCGGTAAACATCGGAGGCGCTCGTGAACAGATCATCTACATTCAATTCATATGGGAATTATGTTCGAGCGCCAACGACTTCAATGATTACAATTAGAAGATTGCGTGGTAATTTGAATACAGTTATAGTTAACTTTGAGCGCCTTTTATTACTTTACCACGTAACCGCTTCACCGCGAAATAAAAAAACACATTACTCTCCGCAAAACATTTGAACGGAACGGATAGTAATGAAGTGGAGATGACTGATTTTTTAAACTTTTTCTTTGATAACTTCGCGTCGTAATAAATTGAATACTTGCGAATCGATAGGTAAATAGGAAAGTAGCGAAAGTAACTCTGTCTGTGACGCTTTCACGCCTAAACCGCTGAACCGATTTTGATGAAACTCAGGATAGAGATAGTCTGGAATCTGGAAAAGGACATAGGCTACTTTTATCCCGAAAAGTACGGAATACGCGGTAAACGACATCCACGACAAATAAATATTAAAAAAACCTATTGATATAGGGATATCAGTAGGTTTTTAATACTCTGTTTCTCTGTGTGTGTCTCTCTTCTGTTTCCAACTAGGGAGTTAGAAACAGAGAGGAATGATTTTAGAAGCAGTTTCTTTTAGAAGTATTTCTTTTACCCACTAAGCAAATAAAATGTAATCTTAAGTTTTTTTTTAGTAAATTAGTTTTAGTAATTATCTACTTAACGACCTATTTACATTGCCTTTACGGCCGATACTAAGGCGATTCGCACACTGCACAACACTGCGCGTGAATGCGTTTTCAGTGTGTTGCACTATGCGTGTTTTCTATACAAATACATATACTTGCAAACAACATTAGAACACGCACTCCCGCGCTACGCTACGTGATGCGGTGCAGTGTGCGAATCGCCTAATAGCCGATCACGATCATTTCGTTTTTGACAGAAATTCAACACCTATATGTAATGTCTAAAACCTACATCAATCCATAGATTTTGGATTAGGATCGATTATTAATTTCGGCCGAGAATAAACAAAGAACTGAGTGTTCGACGGCTACATCAAACAGGTCAAAGGCTAATTTCGTTATAATTACAATGCGGACCGGTAATCACAGTATCATTACAGTTACTACCATCATTTGTTTTTTTTTTATATATGGTTTAAACCTACCCTATTCCTTAAAACCACACGATTTACTACTGGTAACACCGCACGGCATTTAAACTTAAAATCTATTTTTTGTTGCGCTAAGGGTGATCGTATCTAAACCACCCTATAATGATACAATGTCGTTACAGCCAATGGCTTAATAGCCAAGAGCCTCGACCAACATCTGATGAGGCTCTCGTTAGGCAACTGGATCAAGATCAATTCAGAAAGCGGTAGATACTTCTGGACACGGCGCGTATTGTTAGGAAGTTCCTCTCTCTGGAGCCCTGACCGCCGGCAGCTTGGACCTGTACCCCAAGTGTGAGTTTTTTTCGTTAACTACTGTAGTTGCGTCACGACAAAAATGTATGAAAATTTAGGCTGCGTCTCTAGGCGCACCGTTCACTAACTAATATTCGCGCGTTAATTGAACGGTGCGCCTAGAGACGCAGCCTAAATTTTCATACATTTTTGGCGTGACGCAACTACAGTAGTTAACGAAAAAAACTCACACTTGGGGTACTGTTCCCAATGCCGGTGGGCTACAATTAAATACTTTTAAATGTTTTTTATAGAAATGTTTAAAAATGTAGATAATATGTTTGAAAGACGTATAAACGAAATGCTATACAAAAATAAGCTTAATTTTTTTGCAATAAAGTTATTTTCTTTCATATAACATTGCAATGCCACGCATAAATAAATGAAAGCACGTCGACACAGTAGGCGCACACGACTAGCGCGATATCGCTCCGTGCAGTGAGTTAACTCGGCGTGCTAAAATGAATCGGAAACTGTTTTTTTTGCTCTATCTGATTTTCACTATTGCTTAGTCAATCTGTATTAACCAGTATTGCCGCGCTAAAAAAAACACAATAACTAGATTTTTGGACGATTTTGAGATATACAAGTTGTAACATAAATAACGCACATCCTCTTAAGGGGTCACTGTACTCATCATTATGAACAACTTTTACTATGTGATCAAAGCTGAAATCGCGAAAAAAAAATCAGCTGTTCCCTACATTTATGTTCGCATAACTCGTCAAAATGTAGGGAACAGGTGTTTTTTTTTCGCGATTTCAGTTTTGGTCACTTAGTAAAAGTTGTTCATAATGATGAGTACAGTGACCCCTTAGGAGGATGTGCGTTATTTATGTTACACCTTGTTTAAATATTCAGAATTGGCGAATCGAGCGGAATTCGAATATATCGGGTGTAAAAAGACCCTTAACGATAACGAAAACCACATATTTTACCCATCATTGGGATCATTTTTTTGTACCAGATCATACATGGGAAATCATTGATTCCGGAGATATTGAAGGTCAAAGTCAACATTTTTTTTTTTAGTTTTTTCCAGAATCGTATTCTAAGTGATAATACTATACTTTCTTCCTTACAAACATTATCAAAATTTTCAATTTTTCCTAACAAATTACGCATTTGAAGTTACAAAAACGCAATGAATATCAAACGCACACAACCGCCTTGGCTCAGCTGTGTAGCCGCTGCACGACCCACACAGGTACATTCGGTTACGTGCATTACATTACGCGCTACAAAAAAACAGAGTTTTTTTTTATGCCTAAAAATAAAAGTCGTTTGCCAGCAATTATTTTTGGTCAATGTTATTTAGTTTGATGTACAGAGTGCGTAGATTTCGGCTATGTGATGGGTCTTTTTACACCCTGTATATAACTCAAAATTGTCCAAAAATCGAGTTATTGTATTCTTCGTTAGCGCGGCAGAGTAGATCACGTGGTTTGAAGGAATTACACGAATTCGTTTACACTCTGTATATCGTCCTTAAATCGCCTGCACGACAGCCCACACGCCGGGAGTGTGGGTTTTCTATCCCGTACTCTCAAAGCCTGGTACGTAGGACAGATTAAATATTTATAGGTGATACATTCACCTTCTTTCTTCGTATATATTTGTTCTTAAGTATACATAACACTCTTTTACTTAGTAAATAGACACCGGCTTACGCCCACGAACGCTGTAGTAATCCATTTCCCACGGTTGACGGTTACAACTGGCTGGAGATAAGCACTACGTAGGTATGTAGGTATAATATATTCTGTTTTTCTTTACGTGTAAAACCTGAAACTAGCACTTTGTAAGTCTTTGTAGTTTTTAGTATTTTGTTTCTTATATGAGATTGCTTTTAAAATCGGAAACTTTGTCTTATTTGTATTTTTTACTAGCGACCCGCCCCGGCTTTGCACATGTACGTTTTATAGCTTAAAACCTTCCTCTTGAATTACTCTATCCATTAAAAAAAACCGCATCAAAATACGTTCTTCTTCTCTCGTATCAGCACGAGCTATACGAAAATAGCTCATGCTGTTGTGAAAAGATTAGCCAGTCAGCAAGGTTGGTAGCGGGGCTGACTGCCCAGGATGCGCCGGACGTACTTAAGTATCGTCACTCGTGGAGGCTCTTTTCATGCACCCCCAAAATACGTTGCTTAATTTTAAAGATCTAAGCATACATAAGGACAGACAGTGGGAAACGACTTTGTTTTATACTATGTAGTGAAGAATCGTTTCGTCGCTTTTCCATATAAAGTAGATTTTAAATAAAAGTAATTTTTAACATAACGTAAAATTACGCCTGTATTCCCCAAAAGATGAGGCAGAGGTGTATAGTACACCCTCATTCCGCAGTTACGTTTAATTCCCATGTAATAGGGGATGAGCCTATTGCCATCAACCGGGCACAAATCCAGATTCCGGGCTGCTACTGAAAAATGCCACGCGGATAAACCCAATAACACTGCCCAATCTGGGGATCGAACCCAGGACCTCAAAGTCACGCTTGCGACTAGGCAGCCATATTAATTTATATTATTTATGATTAAAATAAAATAAATGTTTGTAATTATGATTCTGAATTTTTTGACAATAATAGGGAGTTTATTAATCTAAACTATTAATCTTATAATATTTACAAAACAATATTTACATAATAACAAATAAAAGAATATAAAAAAAATATCCTAATAAAACTATAAACTAAAATAGGGCATCAAAATATTCCTCCGCATCGCTGTCGACTGGTAACGTGCCCAGAAGGCTGGCAGCATTGCCACGTTGTATGGCAATGCGAATCCTTTGACCAAAGTAGAGGCCAGCCTTCGGGTCACGGGCAGTATCGACTAGCTGCTTTGCGACATCTCTGAATAGGAGTTGGGCACTTGGACCCCACGGCCCCAGTGTTTCGACCCCAAACGGCTCGAAAATATAATAATATAACATAATAATTTGACAATATGAATTAAGTGCGTTAGACGTTTCTTTTAAATGAATTTTATTGTCTTTCAACTGTAATTAAGTGCTATACTATATATTAATTTATTTGCACAATTAAATATGCGAATTAAAAGCTTCCATACATCTCATTTTATATTGAGGATTGAGAAGCAGCGACGAAATGCATGCTCTAACAAACAGCAGTCGTGATTCAAATCAAGATATTAATGTTTCATATGCAGGTATTATTAGGAATACAAGTTGATAGCACTGTTCTAAAGGGGGAATAAAGCTATCATATAGCAGACTTTGATTGGCAGAATGTTAGTTAGTGCAGTAACGGTAACTAAAGCCTTGTTAACTTCATGGTTGTTTTGATTGAAAAGTTACATTTCACTGGTAAAGCGATAGCGGCGAAATTGCTGTCGCATCGCTTTTCGATTGTATTTTCACTAGCTTTTTCGGTACTATGAATATTTTGAAAATTTTCCAGAACAGGTGTGAAGTGAAGAAGCAGCGAAAAGGAATAAAGTCGTGTAAGGCTCAATTTACAGCGCCGCGGAATGGAATGGAAGCGACGAAATTGTCCATCTTCCAGGGAATTCTCGCGACCTTTTTTGGCTCGTATTTAGTTTGTACTTTATACAATTGACATAAAGTTCATTATACTATGTACAATTTTGTCGCTTCCATTCCATTCCGCGGCGGTCTAAATTGAGCCTAATGCAAAGCCATTAACTAGTACCTAAACAATGTTTCGGATACAAATTGCAGGTAGTTTCTGAAACAAATGTTTCTAAAAACAATGTTTGATCATCGAATGATCCTCGCGGTTGATAATTAGCCACGATCCCCTTTCAAGTGCTATTTACATTATAACGAGAAAATAAGTGCACCACCAAATCCAGCGACGCCGACGTCGCGAAATCTCGGTTACTACGGCCGCAGCTTTAGTTAAACAATGGCTATAGACAGAATCAAAAGAGGTTCCCGAGTTGCATTCACAGTGCGGTCATTGCCCTAAGTTAAAATGGCGTTGTTTCAGTTGTCGTCGCAATGCTGTAGTTGTTGCAGCTTAGTATAAAATGTCGTCGCTTTTCGCTATCAATTCATTGCGGACACCTTTATGGTCTACGAGTCGAGGGGCTGGGAGCTAAATGACTACCGTATCTTTAGATCTGCGAGGTTGAGCGCTTGCAGTGGTTTGGTTGGATAGGTGACATCATCATTCGAGTCCTTCGAGACTGGAAACCTGTTAAATCTTCTTGGTCAATCGTTATAGCTAGTCAGAAGCTCGAATAGTACGTTATTGATTTGCGGAGGTCATATGGCAGTCAAACATGTTAGGCCGTGAACGATCACTGCTAAACGCGGGCCTCGTCATCTTAATAATGAACGGTCTTGGCACAGAATAATAAATACTTCTACGCACAGAAAGCTGACGACTAAATGAATGCGTCAAATATACAGGTTGTTATAACATTAATTCTGAGAATTTTGTGGGTTTACTCGGTATCGGAAATTGAACAACTTTCGTAGAACAACTTTTCGAAATTCGTATATCTTTTTATTACTTTCTATACTAAAAAAAATATATATATATGAATTTCGAAAAAGTTATTTACGAATGTTATTCAATTTCCGATACCGAGTAACACTACAAAATTCTTACAGTTAAGTTCTTAGTTATGCTTAATTGAGCTTTAATGTTAGGGAGAGTAGAGTTACCATTCCGCTGTACGGTTTTAAAACGCTTCGGTCACTCACTAACATTCGGCTTGCTTTTCTTTTATGTTTCGCTCCAGAGATGCAGATATGTTTTTTTTTCTATTGGACTGTTTGTAGGTGGCCCTTACGGACCGCTCTACGTAATCAGGCAGTTATTGGCGAGACCTGAAGGGTCTACAGCGAATGGAGGCGAAGTAAAAATATTTATCCTAAGCTACTTATACAAACTAACATCATAACTACTAGCAACAACAGCAATAAGGGCGACCCGTGGGACTCGGATCTCAGCTTAGGGCGTTGCTAGCGGGAGATTGGAAGGGAGACAGCTTGATGAGGGTTGAAATATCGGTGTGACTGCGGAGTCTGAAGAGACAACCGGCTCTACGACGGGAGAGCTCGGTTGATCGTGACCGGCGGTTTGCAGAGCGGTGCGTACGCATGGTTTCATCCCTAAACCGTGGAGTGGCACACGCTTGGTATTAAGATGATTACCAAATCGCATTACGGTGTTTTAGCGTACAGGAGTATGCTGTGGCCCAACCACAAGTCTGATGATGTTGACATTAATGATCTACAGGAAAATCGATAATTAAGAGCGATAAGTACAAAATAAATTTTATGTCGCATTTATATTGTGGCTATTATTGTAATAGAAAAAGGATTTGTTTTCATTGTACTAGTTTACCAGTTTAAAATCGTGTTCAGTGAGCTGCGGGTATAGATCCGGCCGTTTGTATTTTGCATAAATTGTGTATTTTTAAACAATTCTTGAAACAAAATGAATGTTTCACGATCAAAAGTTTGTTTATACACAAAATAATACAAAATTTATATGGCTGTACTTAATAGGTAAACAATATTATGTTTTCATTATCAAGTTCTATAAGCGCGATAGTAACAATGAAATAAAAACAAAACATAATAACATCTTCAATGAAGAAAACAAAAATATTGACGAAGTTATTAATATTACACGATGTTTGTTTTCTATAGATAACGCAGTCGACGCAGTTAACTTATACTAGTACGAGGATTACGTTACGCCCGAAGCACTGATACTAGTATAACACAAACTTCGTTAAATTATTTGAAGGTACGTTGCAGCACCTAATTGGGTTTGTTGCATCTTAATATGCATTTCGAGATCGTATATAAACCATCGAAGTCTAATGGTATTGAACATAAACGCGTTCAAGAATCCAATACAACTCAACTAAGAAGTTTTATCGAAGTACCTCATCGAACAACCAATGGCAGTCGCTCATTTCACGCCACTCGTACGACTTGCGTCAGCGTTAAGATAATTTTTACTGCGGTTTTATTAAACGTTCATGGTCTTGAAGTAGCTCTCAGTTGGGAAGTGATCGGTGCTACGAAGTGTGCCAATATGACTTCTTAGTTATGGCGTATTGTATCTAATGGAAAATAAAAAGAAATTCAAGAAAATACTAATACTAAAGTCACGCAGGCTACCACAGCCTATTGCTGAATGAGGGCTTCCATTTAAAAGGGTCTAAGGCCCGTAATCAGCTCGCTGGGTAAGCAGGCACAGAATAATAAATAGTACTATGTACAGAAACCTCACTCACTAATTATTACATCAAATACGTTGAAAAATATGCTCTGCGCATGCAAAACTGAACTTTAACATTAAGTGAGAGAGTTCTCATTCCACTGTGCGATTACACCTTTATTACATTTCAGTTCAGTCACTCACTAACATTTGGTTCTGTTTTCTTTTGTGTCGCAGCTGCGCGTAGGCAGACATGTTTGCATACATAAACCGCGGAGTGACAGGCTTGAAGCAGGTTTGTAAACGTACAGCTAGCTAAACTGAGAGCAGATACCGTCGCTTGTCCATGGCCACGGTTATTTCAGACGGAGAAAGAGAGTATTAGGCCTTAGAGCCAGTTCTTTCGCATCAGTGGAGCTATTTGGGCTAGTATAACGCATATTCACGTAGTCAAACCATATGAAAACTCTCAATTCAAAAATGAATCTGTGAACACATAGGAAGTTTAATCTCGCCGTTTCAATATTGATGTATGTATGAAAGAAAATATAGATTGTACCAGCTGCATATTCCGGTATTAGTCCGTGTGCGTCGATCGACAGATGTGGGTTACTACGGTGTTTCACTACGCTGTCCAATAGCTGGATAAACTGTTTTTATGGGATTCTGAATAAATGAACGTTGCCTTTTTGTGCCATCATTACTATCTCTAGTCTCTCTCTCTTCTCTAACATATGTTTACACTTAAGAAAATGGTTAGATTCGGTGTCTAGTTGAGGTTTAATTAATGTTGTTGACACATATTTTGATTGATGTTTGAGTGACTCATTATAGCTATGTCTACACCAGTGCGCTTTCACGTTCATCTTGCGTCTTCATCTGTGGCATGCGTGAAGCGCGATAGCGCATGCAATAGCGCACGCCTTAATACTGTTTCGACAATGCGCATGCCCCTAGCGCACGCTAATCCGTCTTTTGTATATCAACTGACGACTGACTGAGGCGCACCGGTGTAGACGATAAGCTACATGCGTCTTATGGCAATCAATATTGTATGCGCTTGACACAAGAGGAATTGAAAGTTGAAAGCGCAAGATGAACATGAAAGCGCACTGGTATCATAAAAGTAAGAAGTTTTAAATCATATTAAAATCTGTTGAAGTATTTATCTAAGGAGGATCTAAGGAGTAGGCTGTAAAAATATCCTTGACGAAGCCGAGGTGTACACATAATGTACATTAACTAAGTAACATTGAGCAAAAAATAATTGTTGGGACTTGAATTTTTAGGTATTAAAAGAACGCAGTAGAAAGCATACATTTAAAAAAAAGATGCTGGTTGGAATGTTTAGTAGTAACATTTAAACTTAGTTTTTGTGATTTTGACCTTCAATATCTCCATAGCCACTCAGTTACTTCTCAGATATGACCCAATGTAAAAAAAATATACTTCGTATTGATGACGTACAAGGCTCTCGGCTTTGTTAAGGGTATTTATACACCCGATATGTATACAGCGTAATTAGCTTTTGTGAACACCACAATTATCTTGTAGCGACACAATTTTTATTAGTATGTGGGCGCTACTAGTAACTATTTGATCTCATTAATAGGATTGTTTACTACGACAAATAAGGTGTATTTTCACTTAAAACATTTATACCGAATAGATAAATGAGTTTAGACAGTTATTACTAGAGATAGGGTAATCGGGTACATATTTACCTAAAGTTGAGGTATTTGCTATTATGGAATGCACTTTTGTATCGAAAAAATCCCGCGATTTCGGGATCAGCAAATTGAATGTTCTGATAATAGAATCTGATGGATATTTACCTACGTTCAAGTGTTGGCTATTAAGGAATGCATTTTTGTGTCCATTGTAAAAATCCCTCGATTCCGGAATCGACAAATTTAGTGGGTTTTTTTTTACTATATAATCGGATGCATATTTACCTACATGACCTACGGTCACGATCCACCGAGCTCTCCCGTCGTAGAGCCGGTCGTCTCTTCAGACTCCGCAGTCACCCCGATAATTCAGCCCTCATCAAGCTGTCTCCCCCCCTCCCTATGTCCACGCCAGCAACGCCCTAAGCCGAGGTCCGAGTCCCACTAGGGGTCGCCCTTAGTGCTGTTGTTGCAGGTAGTCATGATGTTAGTGTAGTACAAGTAGTTAGCTTAGGTTAAGTATTTTACTTCCCCCCATTGGCTGGAGACCCTTCAGGTCTCGCCAATAACTGCCCGGTTACGTAGAAACCGTCCCTTAGGACGACCTACTGCAGTCCAATAGGAAAAAAAAAAAAAAAAAAAAAAACCTACATGACCGGTTGCGTCCCGCGTGTCGTCCCAGGACGACACCGCCATTGTTTATCTATTGTGTCTATAATTACGGTGATTGAGAGATTAATGTTGTAAAGTAGGTAGTTACCAAACGGGCAAACAAAGAAATTAAAAATATTTTAAAAATGTCAGCTTCCATAATTTCATAGCCAAAAATTATCTTTAGGTAAATATACGTCCGAATATCCTGTCTCTAGTAATTACTTGAAAATGTATCGTAGTGCGGACGTAAGCATGTGCTGTAGATACGTATTTAGCTCTCAACTACTTTTCACTATTAAAGCCTAACGAGTAGATACTCATATCTCCATTCTTTTTTATGATTAATTACGGTTTACTTACGTGCATTTTTCGCCCGACTAGTTTCGGACCCAAACGGAGCCCGTAATTATGAGCTGATCACGTGGCGAGATCGCGAGTCGAACTCAATTTCGGGCAATCACGAAAAATGCACGTGAGTAAACCGTAATTAATCATAAATATGAATGTGTCTCACGAAAGTTATAATACAAAAATCTTCAGTCTTAACAAGAGATAGGTTGGGTGGTAGATATCGCTTTCAGCAATAAGACCGCCATTGTACCCTTCAATGTATGTTATTGTTTATGAGCTTTTTAGAGATTGGTGTACAATCAAGTATATTCTATCTATCTACGTATAGGTTATTAATACTCAAACAAATACTCGAGGTCGAGTAAATACCCTTAAACACAACGGAGTAAAAACAAGTTTTTAAGAATTTTTTTCCGGTTTCCTATCTCTATTCTTATCGCTTAAGGCATTGTAGGCTAAACAAGTAATTTTTCTTCTAGACTTGTGGTTAGCAGCTCACTTTAAACCCGCTAGTTAGTGTTGTACGTGACTACAGGCAGTATCTAACTCGTATTTTCCTTCAAGTTTACTTGTTCATTTATCGTTTGGATAGTCTCTATCGGAAGCTAATTCGTGGTGCATTAAGGGGATATTTTACCAATCTATGCAACTTCTTTCTTTATTTTCGTGTCGATTGACTCGTACTAATTTTTGTTCGACCAGTATTAAGCAACCTGTACAGCTCTATCATTGGCCTCGTTTATATCTTGGATGGTGCAGGTGGCTGTGCACGACGGGCAACTAAGGAGGTGACGCATGTCCTGTGATGGTCCACACTGCGTTTGGGATGGGTGAAGAATGCCCCATTTGGCTAAGTTAGTTTTACAGCGGCCAACCTGGGGCATCTTCACCTGGGGATCTATGCAACTGTTCATTAAGCTAATTCGGTCTCTAAGAGCTCTCACACACCACGTTTTTTTCAGGCGCCGTCGACGCGCGTTTCTTAATCGCGCGTTGCCGGCGCTGCTAAACTTGAAATAGACAGATTACTTGCGATTGTATCGCTGCAAACTCACGAGAAACGCGCTACAGACGCGCGTGAGCAACTCTCCTTGCAAAGTAAAACGCGTGTAGCACGCGCGTGAAGGAGCGTGTATCGCGCTACAGACGCGCGTGTCGGCAAGTAACCGATTAAAACACGCTGTACGTATGTGTTTGCAGCTAAAGAGACGCGCTGTGCCAGCGCGTCTGTATCGATGTAACTCCGCGCTACGAGCGCGTCGACAGCTCGCGAAAAAGTCGTCGTCTGCATACTACAATTTTATGAACGTGTGAATAGGTAAGTTGGTTGCGATAACATCGCGTTTGCAGCGCGTTATAGTTACGTGCGACGCGCGTCGACAGCGCCGGAAAAAAACGTGGTGTGTAAGAGCCCTAAACTTTTCAATCATTGACATTTGCATTTCACTACATATCAATAGTGACAATGACAAGATTATTCAACAAATAAATGTCATATTTCTAGGTCACATTTAGCTTATCTGGTCAATAGTTACGGATCATATTATTGATATGATGGTGAAACACCCTCTTAGTTACGGATTTTCCTACAGTGTTCTTAATTAAGGTAGTGTTATTTGAATTATTGATTAGTAATAACTAAAAATGATTGATGACGATTTTTATTCAAGCTATTTTAGAAAGGTAATAAAGATATATCGTGTGTCCAAAGTAAATAGTCGGCATAGAAATTAGGTACGCTTTATTTCAATCGATACTTGTAAGCCTTGAGCTAATTTCCTTTTAACGGTTAGTCAAATATTTACAGAGATATGCAAGGTATAATCAACGTCGTGTAATTTCTTAAAACTACATGATCTATTACTGGTATAGATTAATGCCAATATTAATGCCGCATGGGAAATAGAGCGAAGAAAAAAAATGACATCTTTTTCCTTTCTTTATTTGTAAATGATTGTAGCTAAAGTACCTAATAAGGTTTCTATAAAAAAAAGTAAAACATGACTAGCGCGATACCGCTCCGTCAGTTAACTCAGGGTGCTAAAATGACGTAGAAACAGAACACCATGTTATCTTTTTTTTTTCTTTGAATCTATGAATATATATCTTGTCTGTTAGGTATCTGTAAATAGCTTGTGCGTCATCAGTAGATCACGCGATTTAAAGGAATTACTTGAATTCGGATACACCTGTATTATTTCAGTGTCATACGACTGTAATATAGAATATCACATACATTGATTATTACAATTTTGTTTATATAGATTATTCGTAGGTACATGAACTGACTATTCTACCTTTACCTACCGCCTTTCGATCATTGTGAATTGGATCCCTTTCACCTCACATGTATATAACACACATGCCACAGACTAGACACAAAAGTACCCTTCAAAATCGGCCTACAGTCACCAAAAACACGCACCAACCAATAATCCTATTCATTTCCACGATAAAGTCGGAGCGAGCAGTTTTCATAAGCAATCGCCGCGTTCGGCCGTTCGTCCGACCCACAAGATTCAATTACGGGGGCGCTGACGTGGCAGGAGTAGTGTCAGAAGTTTAACCAGCGCCGTCCGCGCCTGCACTCGAAGGGAAATACGACCGGGGACCTCAAGAATAAGGATTGGAACTCTTTGAGTTATTGTAATATGGGCCAGGTGGAAAGGGTGTTAGGAGAATTGATTTGGCAATTGTTTTGTGTTATTTTTTTGGTATAAGATTTTATATCGTAAAAGGTTATGATTGGGAGTTGAAGTGATAAGTTTTATATCTCCGATAGGAGCATGCTGTTACTTATTTATGTTTTCGCACAATAATTGTACAGAGCCGGATTTAATGCCTTAGGCATTTACTATCAGTCGACCTTAGCGTGATGCAGAGAGTTATGTGGTGTGATACGCTATTAAAAATGAATACAAAGGTAACTGAAACATTTTTGATACTAATATTACCTTCATATATATTATTCAACTATAAAGCTATTAACGTACATGTTAAATAAACTAATAAATATTAGATATTATATACATATTCATACATAAATATGCATAAATGAATATACTAATTATTAATTATGCCATACAACTTTTACAAGATGTCTATAAATAACATGTCATAACATAACATAATTATCATCACTAAGTAAAGGTCATAATTACCATGATTATGTGCTTATAATGTTGATAGCTCCCTCTACTATCTATTTAATTGCTAATGAGTTATAATATAAACATCAACTTATGTCACAAATAATATCAACACACCTTTCGCGTTTGATGCGAACTGTAATTTATGTCGCTGAAAGTTTTGCAATTACTGTCTATATGCAACTTCTAGCCGTTCAAGGAATACCGCATCTCGTATTGCACGAGTCGAGTTCCTTTTTACTTGTATGTAGTTACTTCATAATAATATTATATAGGTACATAGGTACGTATTGGAAGTTGAGAATGATTTAAAATCGCCATAAAGGAACGCGGTCAACGTCGTCGGTGGCCGCGTTGCTCTAAGTAAAATCGCATTCAACCATTGCTACAAGAAAGAAAATAATTCAACACAATTTTATGACATGAGAAAGAGAACAATTTAAAAATGTTTCGAACGTTGAAACTCGATTTTCTTGCTGAATAACACGCTTCAAAAAAAATCCAACTCGATTAATTCTTTCAACCGCAAATCGATGCAGGAATGTAGTTTCATTTGATCTGAATGGCAATCAGTAAACATGGGCCAAGAAATAAATATCCCGTGTGGGAGAATCCCGGGGGAACTAATTGCAGCCCTAGCTGTATTGATGGCACACTACCTACGGCCCGGGATCAATGTAAATTATCTATCCCGGATCCACAAAATGCGATTATCGTACATCACTCTTGTTTTATTTCGTTATATTTTTATGTTATGATCTAAACACGGTGCGCGTTGTAATTTTGAAACATAACTTGTAACTTAATTTTCGTAGTAAAGCATACATTTTATTAGGATTTTTAAATGGTTATTTACGTCTAGAAGACCTAATTAACTATCAACTCAGTTGAGTAAAGAGATTCTTAGAATTATAAAACATTTTTCTGTATACCTAGAGAGAACCCAGGTATTTTAAAACAATAATGAAAAACCAAAGAAGAAACTAGCAGCTGTAATAATATCCAGCGAGAAATAGTAATAAATAACGCTGAAAGGAAAAAGCATTCGTGTCTAACTGTCGAACAAAAAAATGAATACCCTCTTTAATAATTACAAAATTGTTACAGACGAAAATCTTACAAAGGATTACAAAACAGAATGCGAAAAGGATCTTACAATAATTGTAAAGAAAAAACTGAAGAGAATTATTATAGCTAACGAAGGTCTCCAATTAAAGGATTTAAAGGTTGGAAGCGATCGCCACGCGGGAACAGAACTGTAATTAAAACTTTGTTCCATAAACTATGATTAAAAACTCCAAGGGTTCGTGTACGATCCATTTTTTTTTGTTTCAAACTTATGACTTTTCCAACTCCATCGTTTTATATTGTTGGAGTGTAATGTATTATTAACGGTGAACAGGTGACAATAAGTTATTCCGGTATTACTTTTCTCTCTTTAACTTTTTTAGATGGTTATTTAAGTAACTGTTGACAATTTATCCCCTGTGGGGACGGTCTAGAATATAAAACTTCCTCATAGCACGTGGGGAATAGAATCACACTAATAATTCAGCCCTCATCAATCTGTCTCCCCCCCCCCCCCCCAAACCCCCGCCAGCAACGCCCTAAGCCGAGGTCCGAGTCCCACTAGATGTCGCCCTTAGTGCTGTTGTTGCAGGTAGTCGTGATGTTAGTGTAGTACAAGTAGTTAGCTTAGGTTAAGTATTTTACTACCCCCCATTGGCTGGAGACCCTTCAGGTCTCGCCAATAACTATCCGGTTACGTAGAAGGGTTCCGCAACCCGGACCATCTACAGCTGCTAAATAGAAAAAAAAAGCTCGGAATAGATGCGTGTTGTAAGATTCAACAAAACCCAGCACGCTTGGTGGTAGGATCTTTACGGTCTAACTGGCTAGCTACCACTCCGGCGCCAAGAAGTTTACTATGTTCCGTTGTGTGTATGTGAGGACCAAAGGGGTATAAGGGGAATCCCTCTATATCTCTGTTACTTGGATTCGTGTGCTCCATCTAAGACGCTGTCTGCGCTTACCATCAGGTGCGACGAGGGTCAAACGCGAACAAGTCAAATAATAATTTTAAAAACTAAAAAAATAGGTACTACCAATATGAAGTTGCATCTTTTTAACATCTTTTTGAATCGTGTTCAGCAGTGAACATTGGCGGGCTGATATGATGATGATGATGATGAACATGAAATCGTACCGACATTTATATTTAAGAAGCATATCGACGGTTAACTACCAAGCTGTTTGTCAAAAAAAAATCACTTAGGAGAACTGAATTTTTTTGACGAACAGCTTTTTTTACTAATTCTCCACATAAATATTATTTTGAAAATTTTATATAGACCAAAAGTGGAGAATTAGTAAAAAAAAGCTGTTTGTCAAAAAATTACAGTTGGGAGTTCTTGGTATTTTATTTATGTGGAGTGTGTAAATATACAATAGGTTTAAATAGTATATTTTGAAAATATTAATAGTGGAGAATTAGTAAAAAAAGCTCTTTTTCAAAAAAATACAGTTAGGCATTCTTGTAATTAACCGTCGATATGGCCTTATTTACATCAAATTGTAACACGCAATTAACACGGGCTGCGATAACAAACGAATGTGTAATTAAAAAATGTTGGTTATTCATTTTAAATGTACTGATTTTTTTTATTTCCTATTGTAAGCAGCGTCACTATGAACTGCAAGAATACGAATGTACCGCGGTCACGGTATTTCCGTATTTTTTCTTCAGAAGAAGCACCCAGTGCAAAAGGTTGACAGGTCAAAGCACAAATTCTGCATAGACTTTTCCCAATGATGTTGGGGTCAGCTTCCAGTTTAACCAGATGCGGCTGAATACCAGTATTTTACACGGAACGACTGCCTTCAGACCTCTGCAACTCAGACCCGTTGTGAGATTTTCGGGTTTCTGACTAGGTACCCGTCAAGACTGTCATAGTTGCTCGTATGACACCCGGGACCAACAGCTTAACGTGCTCTCCGAGGCTCGGAGGGGTCTCGATGAGTAACTAACGGTAACCCATCCACTTACTGACCGCGGAAAGCGCAGCTTAACCTTACAAATCGTATGATCCGCGCTGTTATTAAATAGCCACGAGCCCCTCTGACATGAACTCTTAATATTTGGTATAAATAGCACATCATAATTATTCTGTTTTTTAATAAGAGTATTCAACATAAGGTTGATATAAGCCAAATAAGGCTAATAACGATATCAAAAAGTTCTCAATTATAACGTTCTCATAATAGCCTGCCAGCGAGTAAATTGACAAAGTTCCGATATAAGATTTATATATTATAAAACAGTTTGTTAGAAGCAACGAGCCGTTTTAACGAGTCTATTAAATTTGTTGTTCAAACACGGTTTCTTTCATTCGATGTTTAAGAGCATAACGGCGTAATAAATTCTTGCGAGGCTTACCTTAATAAATCCAGTTCGACTCAGATTCTCTAGCCGCCATAAATTGTTAAATAAATCGCTCGAACAACACGGAACGGATCGCCTGTGGACGATATCAAGTTGTAATTTGGGGACCAATTTTAACGTCCGGTTACTTTTAAACAAGGTTTAATGAAGCTTGAATGTGAATCCCGGATAAAATACGAACGATGGAAAAGAAAAAACATTATCAAAGATTATAACTTCGTGAGAAACATTGATATTCAAGATTAGTTACGGTTTACACACGTGCATTTTTCGGGATTGCCCGAATAGTTTCAGACCCCAACACATCACATCACTAGCTCATGATTAGCTACGTTTGGCTTCGAAACTAGTCGGACAATCCCGAAAAATGCACGTGTGTAAACCGTAACTAATCTTGAATATGCACGTGCATATTTCGGGATTGCTTGAATAGTTTCGGACCCAAACACATCACATCGCCAGCTCATGATTAGCTCCGTTTGGGTCCGACACTACTCGGGCAATCCCGAAAAATGCACGCGAGTAAACCGTAACTAATCACAAATATTGGCATAGATGTAGGTACCTATTCAATTTTGTCTACAACAGGTGAATAGAGTACTGTAATCCTTTTATGATTAGTTCTCTTGCCTGAATTCACTTACACTTCTAAGTTTTCCTGAAGAGCTATTTCTTTAAGTCTCGATCTTATTCAGAGTTTCCTGCCTCGATCCTGTGGCGAAGATAGAAAAGAATTAATAATAACAACGCATGAATGCTATATGTCCTCCGGGGTTTCGTGCCGGAGTAGGTTATCGTTTTCGGGCCCGTAATTGACTCAAAGACATACAGATATGGCGTTGTAATCTTCTATATCACTCCATTTTATGCCATGACACACATTTTAAAGAATCGTTTCCGAGTTTTGGTTGATTTTCGTCATTTTCATTTTGTTCCTTCGCTTCGTTGTCTACGCTTTTTTTGGGGAAATCTTTTCCAAGATGCGATAATAATTTTGAACGGCCTTTCATCGGCCTCATCCAATCATTTCCAGTTAGCTTCGTTAGTAATAGGTTGATCCACCTATTTGGAGGAAGATCTAATGAACAGATTTGTTACACGAGTTTTTTTGACTTTATAAGGATCTGAAAGCAATTTTTGTCCTCATCGTATCTGTAAGTTACATTTTTTGGTCTTTTACAAGTTTTTTAACACTATTTCGTCCATTGATTTGTTTTTATTACTGCGATTCTGTGCAAGAACAGAATATTTTTCTATCTTTCGTTATATTATTTTACTGTACATGCGCACTTGTCTATCAATTTGGAAAACACGGTAACATCGCATTTAACCTATCTACGCTACTATTTTGGTATTAAACAGGCCATTCCGTTTTTTTCTTCTATATTTTTGTGTTTTTATATTTTAATTTTTATGTATTAATGATTTAGATTAACGGGTTTAAGGGAACACCATCTATTATTTAACATATTGTATAAGTATCTGTAACGAACATACTTAGTTAACATTTTCATAGTTCACAGATATATAATATATGTATGTAGTATGGTGCATGAAAAGAGCCTCCACGAGTGACGATACTTAAGTACGTCCGGCGCAGTCTGGGCAGTCAGCCCCGCTACCAACGTTGCTGACTGGCTAATCTTTTCACCACAGCATGACCTATTTTCGTATAGCTCGTGCTGATACGAGACAAGAAGAAGATCGTTCACAGATATTTTTCCAAATCTGTGTTATAGTGCTTGTTAATTCGATTTGAGGAACAAAAATGGATATATTTCACCAAGCATCACCCGTCTGCAAACCCGAAACCCCTGTAACTTCCTCCTCTAACATAGTTAACGTAATATTATGAACAACTATACACACATTAAGAGACAGGGAGCATTATATTTAAACGTATAGTGTTGGGTCTGTCGGGTCAGTGAAGCTTATCCCGACAGTCCGCTGACAACTTGTCGCCTAACCATTATTCATGACGACAATTTTCCACGTGTCACCAGCAGCCTACCATAAATGATAAATTTTTTTTTTTGTTTTAGCACTCGCTTTTATATATACAGTTGGTTATATTAATGGCGACGTTTTTTGTGCGAAATATTATAGTTGTAAATAAATGTGTTTTCATTTTGACGGCCTAGTGTTGTTGCTAAAAAATGAAACCTTATTAACCTTTGCATTTGCAAAAAAATAGAAAGAAGCGCGCTGAATAAAAAAATAAAATTGGACGTGTTTTGTCATAATCCATAATTAACGTAGGAATTTAAATTAAGATTACGTCGTAATAACTTATTTATTATATTGCTAGCTACAAGCTAAATTCATCAACCTATCAATCCTAGTTACAGTTACAAACTGTAATTTAACGTACAGTTATACAGGAAGCGCTTTGATCAACTAAGTAGTGACGTGTCATTCAAGTTCGTTTGGTGACGAAGCACTTAAGATGTGTTCCCGCACATCACTACGGAACTGTATCTCTGACACTAACAAGAAGAAGAAACTTCATAGTGATAATGAACTACGTAAGTTTCAGGTCGTTTCACAATACAATGCGCCATTCTTTAATACCATTAATCCATATTATCAAAGAAAAAATTCAATGAAATGAAAATTGAATATTCGTGTTTAGCACTTCCTTGGTAGACCTCCGTCTGTTCCCTTGGAGTTATCAGTATAAATGGCAGGTATAATATCGTATTATTACTCGTTCACCGTCTTCTTATTTGCAATATCCGACCCAAGGTAACGATTCTGAATATTCAAGTACATTTTCTTAGCTAGAAAATGACATAGAAAATCAGCGTAAAAGAGAGATCTTAGATACTAACAAGTTGATCTGACGTCTAAACGCAACTAGAACAATGGATCGAACGTAGCTTTGACCAACTTGGCTTTGTCTTGCACATTCAGCAGCTTGTCTTGAAACTGTATTTGTGCAAGCCCTGGATATGAAGCTCATCCGACAGTCTATATCGCAATAGATGAAAAACAAACTTCAGTAGCTGAAGCTAAATTGGAAATTGCTCCTAAGATACACATACGGCGTGCATGAAGGGATCGCATGAAGTGTAGAGGCGATGAACTCAGCTTGAAATTTTTGCACTAAGTTAAAGACCCACCTGTTCGTGCCAAGATAGTAAAAAGGTCGTGGAAAATATTTCAGGGTTACCGAAAACGTATTGACAAACGAATAAAGCGGGTACATTATAACGCTCGATGGAACGGAACATAAATCCGACTGGCCTTCTATTGAATAAGCCACAATTCTGCATGGACACTCCCCATTATTACACACCGCGCAGTTGGGCTTCGTCTATTGTGTCAGTCAGAAAATCCATACCGAATCAATGCCACAGAAATGGAGGTTGTATTAATATTTTTGTCTGGCTTATAATTATTATTCTATGGGTTAACGCGTTCTAATAACCCATTTCTACTAGCTGCCTGCAACTTCGCTGGCGTTGCGACTTTTATTACTTAAACCTAATAAGAATCGTACTTATTTACGTTTTGTGAAATATGGGAAGCGATTTTTACGTATCTGTAAAATTAATATATGTTCCTGATCAAATAAAAATTTTCTATTTGTAATCAACTGAAAATAACTATAGATACAGTACATCAGGTTAACTTGAGTGAACTCACTCATATCACGTAGGTATCAGAATAATACTTTTTATTTACAACTCCTTCTCCTTCTTTGTCGGTACACACTTACCCCCCTCTGACTTGATATATTTTTCCTGAATGTAACTTGCGTCGAATTAAGGTTCAATAGCTTTCTTTTTTATTACTATCGTTACTCTCAAGATATCTTTATCTTATTATACAGTGATTTTCTTTGTAATGTGTTTTGATGACAATTAACCATGTCAGTTGTTTTATATATTATTATGTAGTTTAGCGTCATTTGACCATTTGTAAATGTGAGAGCTTTGTAGACTTGCTAGATGCCTGGATACCTAGTTAATTTGTGACCATATTTTTCATTTTGTTTTTTTGTGGTTCCTGCTCTTAAGTCTACTTTGCTCTCTCATAACTATTCTAAGTCATAACTGTACCCACTCAAATTGTTAAAGATATTTTTAAAAGAGTAACCATGGAGTTTCTTGCCGGCTCTTCTCCATAGGAAACGACTAATTGGAACAGTGCACCTAAATTCGACTTTATAAGCACCTGTAATGGTTTATGTGAAATAAAAACTTTTGATTTTGAATACAGTCCAACCCAGTCTCCTGCGGTATGCAGCTTATCGCAAAGTCATTTTACTGTCAGCTCTCTTATCGGGTTAGTCTCTATCTTAGACTACGCCTGCAAGGCCTCTGACCTCAGACTGAAGTCTTGCCTGTGATCAATATTTCCACGATATTCTTTCTTAAAACATCAAAATATATTTCTAAAAATATTTTGTTTGTGACAACAAAAAATGCCCAGCTATTTTGTCGTCGCTTCACAAAGAAAAAATCTTAAATGAAATTAGCGGTTCTAACTAAAAATGTATCGTTCCACGAACAAGAATTTCTTCCCCCGTAAGCGTTGTTACTTTATTATGAAGTTTGGACATGGATCGAGATTACTTAAGAACTTTTGATACTTTCCAAAGACTTGAAATGAATTTAAAAGTTCATTCTTTATGCTCAATAATTCTTTGATTTTATGTGTTGCCAATTAATTGTTTGCGACTGCGAAGGAATTTAAATTGTCATTGTGAAAATAATGGACATATTTTTGTAATAGGTTTTGTAATACCTTTTTTATTTGGTTTAATCTACAAAAATGATTATATTGCCATGCAGCGCAGTCAATTTGAGATACTTTATATGCTGTTTTAAAAACCTACTTAGACGATGTTTTTTTGCATGCAGACAGAATGTTTTAAAGCATAATTATCGCATACATAGTAGATTCAAAACAGCATGCGATTTGCGTAAGCGTGTTTTTAGCACATTGCCATACCCGCTCACATACATAAAAGAAGCCACATGTAAATGGGTTCTAATTGCCTCATGGAAAAAATAATAGCCTTAACCTTATCCACCAAGAAACTTATTATAATAAAATCATCAAAAACATGGAATTTTGAGTAATGAAAAATTCACAGAGCATTTTATAAGCAAATGTTTCAATCTTTCTTTGAGGAAAATCATACAACTGTCTGTCACTTCATCAATAACTGTAAAGCTTAATAACTCTCATAATGATTGAAGCTTCGTCCAATACCATTAATGACTATTCAAAAACGGACACGTTTTGTCATATTAAGGGCTTATTCACACGGGTTCCGTCATTGACGATTCGTCATAAAACACGATACGTCATGACGGATGGACGTTCACATTGCATACGGAATCGTGTTTTACCACGATTCGGCAAAATATCCGAATTGATGTTCACATTCGTTTCGTGATTCTTAGTCTTAAATGAACTATCGAACACGATGGATCCGTCACAAACAATCACGATTCGTGTTTCTTGACGAACGTGTTTTTTAAAAGACGATACGTGATTTATTACGTGTCCGACATTTTTCACGATTCGTGATGCGTGAGAACACGGGCATTGAAAAAAAATAGACCCCGTCAAAAAAAAAACCAATCGTGAAAAAAGACGATACGTCAAATAAACGAATCGTCTTCGTGTGAATGAGCACTTAGGCCGGCAATGTCGCCAAACGTACAAACGGTGTTCAATCCGCTTCAAATCCGGTGTTTAAACCGCCGTTCATAATTCCTACGTTAATTAACAAATACCTATGTAATTACCCAATCTAATTAGTTTGTATTTAATCTGAGGTTTCTGTTGTGGTCGGTACAAAGACTAGATGTGATTCTGTTAAACACGAATGCCTACTCATTTAAGTACAGGAGCAGGTATTAATATTACACAAGAGATTATTTTTCACTGACGCATTCCTGAGACTGAGAGACTCTCAAAAACTATTAAAAGGATGTGGAACGCTTACTATAAGAGGGTTATGTTGAAAATTTCTTTGTATAGGTATGTGTCCTTGTGATCAAATTTTGTAGTAAAAGTTTCGTGAAAGAGACATCATTTTGTTTGTGCAATTTTTGTTAAGTAGAGATTATTGTTTTATTTCTTAGGGTATTTCGTGGATGAATATTCCAATTACCTTAAATCAGTTTTATTTCTATCATATCATATACAATTTCTATATACCTATACTTTATTCTTATAATATTTACACAAACAATATTTACATAATTACAAATAAAAGTAGGATATACAAATAAAAATAAAAAATATCCTAATAAAACTATAAACTAAAATAGGGCATCAAAATATTCCTCCGCATCGCTGTCGACTGGTAACGTGCCCAGAAGGCTGGCAGCATTAACACGTTGTATGGCAATGCTTAGCCCTTAACCAAAGTAGAGGCCAGCCTTCGGGTCACGGGCAGTATCGACTAGCCACTTTGCGACATCTCTGAATAGGAGTTGGGCACTCGGACCCCACGGCCCGCGTGTTACCAAATTACCTTAACCTTTTTTAACAAATCATTGTTCTCCTGGATTGTTAACATTATAGTAGTTTCAGAATAATTTTATTCTTGTTTTATTGCTTGACGGCAGTGGTATAGTCCGCCTGCCAAGCGTGGCGATTATGGCAAACCTCCCCCCCATCTTTCTGGGGGAGGCCTATGTCCAGCAGTGGACGTCTTTCGGCTGAATGATGATGATGAGTGGTATAGTTTGAGTTCTCATTATTATAATTGGACTTTTAAACATATGCATCCTTAACTTTGGGAATAATGACGTTCTTAATCTTTGTTAACGTTTTTCCAACATTCACCCTCGTACAGTTTTCATTCAATTCCAAAAAATAACACTCTTCCAAATATCTGTAGCAGAGAGGCGTTCATTAAAATATAGGCCTTCATTACGACTATATAAAAGTTGTAGGCTTGAAGTGTACTATTTAGTGATAGGTTGCTGGTTCGTATGACATCATCAACCTCCTGCCCCTTTTCCCAACTTATTTGGGATCGGCGCAGCATGTGTTTTTCTTGGTTGCACGTTGTTTTATGGCTAATAGTTTTATAGAATTTCGTTTCACATAAAAAATTTCTCATATTTTCGTTTCATAGAATTATCAATACGCAGAATACTTACTTTGAAGACTTTTAAATCATTGATTTTTGTTTAACATACAGTTCAATGTTAGAATAATGATACCATAGAATAACAAATATTCTTTATCCTCGTGTTGTTTAGTTAATATGAAACTTATTGCCAAGAAAAACATTTTATCGAGTGACACATTACCAACCAAATATCTACACCAAAAACAGATTCTGGGACCAAGGTCGACGGAGCCCCGCTATGCGGGACTTCTATTTCTGTCTGCATGGTTTAAAGTAACTTAACACGAAGGGGATGACGGGGGCTTTGTTTGCTCGCTTTGCTCGCTCACTTTTGCCCCCGTCATCCCCTTCGAACCTAACTTATCCGTGTCGGGGTCTGAACAAACAATATTCGTTAAAAAATAATTCTACTGTTTGATAATGTGATTAAAATTCATTGAATTGTGTTTCTGTGAAATATGTTTCATTCAAGTAAATAGTCTTTCAAACAATAATATTCGAAATAAAAATACAAGGACCGAATATTATATGAAACATTTTCTGGGAAACGAAATTCTATGAAATTTCTGTCTGCGAAACAAGGGGACACCGTTTTACTTCCATACATCTCTATTAGCCGTCAGCTCAGTAGTCACCCTCTTTCTAGTCATATCATCTTTTGCATTATCCATCAATCGTTTCTTTCATCTTCCTCTACTCTTATAACCGTGCTAGTTCATTATGTACTAAATTACGATAAGCAATAAATTTCATTAAAAACTAAAACAAATATATAGGGTGACTGGTAATTAGTGACCGATCCTTTAACACATGATTGTACTCATGATATCAAACAACTTTCCCAAAAAAATTTATTTTTATTTTATTTTTTTCATTTAAAATTTATTAGTAAACCGTTACGGAATGGACGCGGCTCGTAATGTTTTTTTTTTGTTTTATACATAATGTTTCTTTGGGAAAGTTGTTTGTTATCATGAGTACAATCATGTGTTAAAGTATCGGTCACTAATTACCAGTCACCCTATATAAGTTAAACAATGTTTTACTCGCGCATCTGTCACTGTTAATACTCTATGCGATTGGTCTGAATTTCCATCTGCATGTAATTGCCGATCGCTGAGTATTAGATTATCTAGCCTAAATGCAACCATTTGATGAAACCGGAATCGTTCGACAACTAACTTATGGTATCGTTCTGAATTAGCCCCCAGGTTTGTTTGTGCTATTGATGTACAAACAAACTATTCGGGTTATCTAGGAGCACATTATTATTCATAATAATATTAGATAAACTGAGCTTTCTGGCTTAAGGTGTTGCCACACCAATCAATCGATGCCATCGGACGACATTGGTCGATGTTTAGTCGATTGATTGGTGTAAAGAAAGAAAACAAAAGAAAAACAAAAATTTATTCGCGCCAACATGACGCACAAAAATAAAAAATAAAACTACACAAAACCAAAAAATAAACTATTGGGAAAAATATGCGTATCATCCGCGCAAAACGGCCATCGCTCAGCATAATGCTATGACTCACGTACGAGACAGAGCCACGCGCTGGTTTTCAGAAACTTTCGATCGACGTCGACTAATCCATTCTACCATCGATGGACGATCTATCGATTTTATTATTTTAACTTTCGTGATACACATTCTTATTATGATTAGTTACGGTTTACTCACGTGCATTTTCATTTACAGTTCGACTCGCGACCTCGCCGCGTGATCAGCTCATGATTAAGGGCTCCGTTTGGATCCGAAACTAGTCGGGCAATCCCGAAAAATGCACGTGAGTAAACCGTAACTAATCATAAAGATCTATCAATTGGTGTGGTAACACCCTAATACTGTTGTTTGTACATTGATTTGGTATTTGAAACTCAGTGACTTATTGTAATTATTATTTTCTACTGTTATTTTGATATGGTTTCGTCACTATTGTTTCATTGTTGGACAAAGGCGTATAGGCTTATTCATGATCTATTTTGATTTTGGCAAATTAAATAAACCTATCCGGGGGATTGTCATTATGCCACGCGGAATGCGTCCATTTCTAGCGCCGGCAGGTATTTCTGGGTATTTTACGCAATTTTTGTTTGAGGCTAAAAACATTTAATTTTAATGTTTTGTCAGCCTGTACATTTGCCTACTGCTTGGCAAGGATTTTGCTATTCCCGCTGATTCTCGTCATCAACTAAGTAGTTTGCAGCAACTTCGTCTAACAAATTACAATCAACAAGGGTTTTTTGTGTCAACTTGAATTACAGAACTAAACAGCAAAAGAAGGTTGTCGTGTGTGGTGCACAAATATCGGTGGTATACATTTTATATTTATTTTATACGAAAATAAACATAATCACTACATAGTATAAAACAAAGTCGCTTCCCGCTATCTGTCTGTCCCTATTTATGCTTAGATCTTTAAAACTACGCAACGGATTTTGATACGGTTTTTTTAATAGATAGAGTGCTTCAAGAACAAGGTTTATAAATGTATAATAATGCATATTATAGTAGAGATAAACGCGGAATATGCGATAAACGGCATCCACGCGGGCAGACCCGCTGGCAACATCTATTAATAAATATATATTAATTGCGGAACAGATAAGTACTGCCTAGATTCAATACGTAACATAATAATAGTCGATTATTCACCAAAGGGATAGATCTTTAGGTCGCGAGTGCCATATAATTCCAAACATAACGAATATTCCAGGGTTAACTTCAGAAAGAGGGAGTTCAAAACGAACTCGCAAGCGAAGTGAGGGTGTCAATACTAGAATCATGAGTATAGACGTAGTGTAGAATTCAAGATCGCCCAAAACGAAGACAGCTTTATCTCCGAGTAGTAGACCGTATCTCTCTACTTTTCACACCTTCTGCGTGATAATGAAAAGCAATAGTACTAGAATTAAAGTATTTTATGAAAGTAATAATTGCACTGCAGTAGTAGTTCTATTTAAAATAGATAAAGTTGAAGTTAATATTTGAAACATTAGACCAGTTGTGGAAAGACAAAGTTATGTTTTAACTCGGTACATATTGAAGTTCAGGTGAATTTGCAGTATTCGCGGCGTTTTTTTTGTGTTCTACTCGTGATGGCCAGTTGGAGTCGGGTTCTTTTTCGTGCAGGTCCCTATGGCAAAAGTTTTCATACAAATTTTAAATTGAGGTTTCAAATTCAAATCGTTGTTATTGACGTGCGGGTTAAAATGAAATTGTGTACAATATTATTGCTCGGTCCTAGGGCTATAATGACTTAATTAAGGTAATGTACGATTTCCACCAAACGGGCCGCGCCGGAGCGCATTTCACACTGTGCTAAAGGAAATTCAGGCTTCTATGCAATAGTTAAGTTTCATGTTTGCGTGGAATTCACACTGCTCGGAACTCGGTTAGATCCGCGCGTATGCCGCGGCAGCCGGTCAGCTGCGCTCGGACGCCGCGGCAGCCGGTCGGCTCCTTGCGTACGTGGACGGTGGCGCTCGGCTGTCGTCGCGTCCGGTCGGCTCCGCTCGGCCACACCGCAGATAGAAACTGACTGCGATAGTGGATACACGAGCACGCGCACGCATGCGCCCGGGTTCCAGCAGATTGTTACTGTCGGGTGGACGCGGTCGGCTACTAGCTACGTGCTAGAGCATCCGCTGCGACGCGCTGCGCTGCGCTCCTGCGTGGCCCGGTTGGTGGAAATCGTACATTAGGTTTGCATGACATATTATATGTATACATACTCGAGGTCGCCCGCAGCTTCGCCCACTTAGATGTCGTTTATGGCGTATCCCGTCTTGTTCGGGATAAAAGTAGCCTATGTCCTTCACCAAAGTTTAATCTATCTCTGTACCAAATTTCATCAAATTCGATTCAGCGGTTTAGGCGTGAAAGCGTAACATACAGATAGTGTTACTTTCGCTTTTATAATATTAGTAGGGATTATAGTAGTTTATGAAACTGTTACATATTGTGCGAGTGTGAGTTTAAAGTTTTTAATATTATCACACGGATGTTTTAATTCCTAGTTGTGTTCAGTTTCATACACTATTTTATCTAAGCTCATGTAATAGGTAATTACTTATTATTTTAAATAAAATACCTCTTTAAATTCACGGCTCATCTTCCGTGCGGAAGATGTCCGGTCCTTTAGAAAGCATATGGGGGACACAGGTCCAACACGCAGAGGCCTCTTTGAGAACTTTAATCTAAAATGGGATGGCACCAACCGGGGACTATCCACGGCTGCATTATTGGAGTACAGTCATGAACCGTCCCAGGTGGGTGCAAAACTATTGTAAAATATAGTAAAAAAAAAACTGGCCGATGGGAAGGGGTATTTAGTGGACTGGTTAACTTCTATTGCTGGAAGAAAACGGCGTCTGCCTTTCAAGTTTAAAATTGAAATGTGTTGGCAGACGATGACTCGCCAGCTCACTAGCTGGGCCCCCTGAAAAGCCGCCAGTACAAAGGTGAAGGGGGCAACAAACTTGTGAGCGGCTAGAGGTGTAGAGAGGTGTGGCCCCGGTTTCACTTTCGCGGGACTATAAGACCCGGAGTGGGTTTCCCCGCTATTACGCTATTAGACACTTCCACCCTCGAGCATATATAGCTTTGGCGGCCCCCCTCTGGCCGAGCGATAAAGGCAAGTCAGAGTTGAGAGTCCTTATTATTCCCAAACCCTGATAAACACCGCGTGCCCTAGCGCGCCCCACGTTTGGCAAAGTGCAGCCTGCCAAATAAATTGACTTGAAAACCCCTTGGTCAGTCCGAAATGTATTTTAATAGAAAAAAAGTAATTTTGAAGCATAATTTTGTTAAAAAAACTGTACTATAATAAAACTTTTAAAATTTATTAGAGATGCACGTGAGAAAAGCATGCCATAATGGCACTATTTTTGAGTTTATAGTTGGATCTTTACGAGATGAGTGTAGATAAAATATATCATTATCTTATTTTCCGAATGAGATCTTGCCTTGCAAAAACAAAACGTTTTTCCTTTTTAACTGAGACAATAGACTACAATTAATAATATTGTTGTATTATTACTATTATTCTATCATAAACGACAACGATTAATAAATTTTAACTTACAACACAGTAAGATGCATCGCGAAGAATAGGTACTCTTAGAAACCAATAATTCTAAATAATTTTTGAACAGGTTGTTTACTTACGTTTCCTAACCCAAAACCAAACATGATATTCTTGACATATTTTAGAAAATTAACAAATCAGCAACGAAATTACGACACCTCTGTGGGGAGGACTTAATTAACCGAGCAGCAAATAAGATAAATGAACTGTCAGAGTTGCTAATGCGCCCACTGGATAACGGACACACGGTCACTCTGGTTGACGCACATATTATGTATGGTGGGTATGTGTTTTAGTGACATGTGTAATTAGTTTTGAGCTAATGTTGCGAAGACTGGGTAAAATTTCCTTTTGAGAGTCCGGTAGTAGCCAAGGATGATAAGTAAACAATATTACGAATCGGACTTCATTTTACATTCGAATTGTACACGATGTTATAAAATTGCTTTAAGAATTTTGTGGGGTTACTCTGTGTCGGAAATTGAACAACTTTTCAAAATACGCGTATTTTTTTGGAAAGTAATTAAAAAAAACGAATTCTGAAAATTTGTTCAATTTCCCTTCAAAATTCTTAGAGCGTTTTTTTAATACCCTGTATATTTTAGTTACGACATAAAAATGCACTTTAACAAAAAGTACATACGCATGTAAAATTTTTGATATATAGTACCAAAACCGAAACACGTTGAATATACATATTTTTGATGGAAAGCCATCCGAAACACGATTTCTACTTTTTTCCAGTTGCGATCGCAAAGTGCAAACGAATCAAATTCGCAACATAGCTCATAGCGTGCAATAAAAGCGTCGAAAAAAGTTCTATGACCAAGCTTTTTTATTTGCAATTTAAAAGACATGTTCACGACTATTCCATTCAATGAAGGACATGTATAAAAACGTTTGATGTTCGTCGAAAGTAGGTTTTTTATTCCGCTTTAGTTCACCTTTGTCTCTAGGTAGTATTCTGTTCTATAAATTCGTCAAGCTAGAGGATATTGGAAGCACTGTGAGTCCGTAACAAAAGCTTGGACTGATGGACAAGCTTGATGAAATGACAGCTGCCTATTGAGCTATAAAACCGATAAGATATTTCCAAAAGATATGCAGTTTAAAGACATTGCTTATTGAAGGCGAAGGGATTAGCTGGCTCGGTGGTATCAATCGCCTTTTCAGGCCGTTATCACTTTTAAGGCATCCCTAGGTTGGACAAATTATAATCAGAAATGTTGGCAACTTAATCTGGCTCACAGATATCAATAGCATTCTTTAAAACAGTTTTTTAGTTTACTTATTATTGTCTCTGTAATAGGGTCCAACGCTGTAATTTGCGAATGTTGATAATACAGGATGTAATCGAATTCGTTTAATTCATTAAGGGCCGATTCTACCAACGTCAGATAAATTTTATCCAAGGGATAAGTTAGACGTTATGACAGAATTCCTATACAAAATCTGTCAAAACGTCAAACTTATTCCTTAGATAAAAGTTATCCGACTTTGGTAAAATTAGCTCTAAAACCATAAGATGACTGGTATAGATTAACCCCGCAGGAGATATAGTTGATTAAAAATAAAAATAAATTTTCTAAAGCTTTTAGTAATCGTTTCTAAATGAATGAAAACGGAAGCAAAAAAAAAATTCAATTTTTTGTCTTATTTGTCTCTTTGTCAACTTTTCAATACCACACGTAAATAAATGAAAGTACGTTGACACAGCTGGCAGGCACGACTAGCGCGATATTGCTTCGACCAGTCAGTTAACTTGGGGTAGTAAAAAGAATCAGAAAGAAAAAAAATGTTTATTCTTTAATAATTTTATGCAGGTTCAATCTGCGTCACCAGTAGATCACACACGGTTCGATACGGAATAACACGAATTCGAAGACATCCTGTTTAAAGGTAGATGACCTACGCCTTCAGTTAATATAATAATAAACGCGATTTTTTATGTTAAAATAGTGATTCTTAGTTAGAAAGTGCCCTATTTCATAAGCATGTGTGTATCATGTGTGCGGGTCACGTCATGTGATGATGACGAATGCTAAGCTATCTCATTGGTCAGAAACGTTATTGCAACGTGTTTCGCTCCGAGTTAACATCATCCATTTTTCATATTGAAGGCATATGTCGATGAAAACGTTCGTAGTATACCGTAAAATATTTTTTACAAAGATTTATTACTCCATTAATTGCTATAAAAGCTGTAATTGTTGTGGTTTCTGTAAAAGCATTTTTTACGACTTTAATAGATTTTAAAAATATCTATTTATAAAGTGATGTGACGTGATAAATTGAGCGTCCAGATAGTTGATTAAGTATCCCAGTATCCCTACTTTATCCGCAAGGAAGGTTAATATTAAACGCAGGTGGAAACACTTAGGTACTTATTTGAAATTGAGCTAGACATTATTATTTACGTTTACTATTTAAAAATCACTAGATGTTTTTTCATATTAGGTTTTGTGTAGTGCCGGACTTAAGGAATAGCACTACCCCATCTCTTTTCATGGGTGTCGTAAAAGGCGACTAAGGGATTCTCTAGCTAAAGGATGGGCAGCAGCGTTCTCAGAGTACTTTAACAACCATACTGCGATGGCCAACCCGCCTGCCAAGCGCGGCGATTACGGCAAACCCCCCCCTTTTGGGGGAGGCCTATGTCCAGCAGTGGACGTCTTTCGGCTGAATGATGATGAGATGTTTTTTAAAGGAGAATCTGCATGATTGTTTGGCATCTGCATCCGAATTGTATATCACACTCGTAATTTAAATAGCTTTCATTTTTCAATACAACAATATTCATTGCGCAATAATGTGAGACACAATTAGGATGCAGGTCTCCAAAACCAATAACGACCACACATTATGTCGTTAGAAAGCTAGAAAAAAGTTATGGCGATGTTTGTTATTTTGGTCGAGTAGGACAGCAATTTGCAATGCCATACCTTTTTTCGCACTGCTATTTGAAATGAGCCGCCATAATAACTATTGTACATTACAGTACATTAAAATAGCTTTCTGATGACGTATGTATGGCCGTTATTGGTCGTGCGGACCAATTTTCCCGGTCATTCTTTGATCTGCTAGTTGTAGAGCTGACAATCATATTGAGTAGACACTACCAATCTTAGATGATATAAGGTCTTCCAAAACATGTAGGTGTACAGACACCTAACATCATAACTTACCTTGAGTAAGAAGAAACCGAGCTTGTCTTTTATTCTGTGACGAGCATAAAGATTATTCAAACGTTTTCTTCATTAATTACGTCATAAGATGAAGAACGCTTATTAAAGCCCCTTGTCCATTTTATTAATGTTGTTGCTAATTAAAAAGGACAAGTACATAGATTATTACGTCAAAGAACTTTCTATATCTTTTATAAGATGTACCGTGTATGAAATAAGGTTCTATCAACGAAATATTTCGATGGGTTTATTAAGGATGATGCCGTTAATTTATATAAACATCTTATTAGTTCAAGTTATTACTTTGTAACAATTCTAATTACGTACAAAATTTAATTTTCTCTCTTGCTCGTATGTAGGTATTATTACTGGTAATCATTGAACCAATTTGTACAACTTTAACACGTTACATTGTTATAGTTATTACACTAATTGAAGCAGTGAATAAATGTATATCTGGATGTGGTCTGAGGCAATTGTGGAATCGACTTTGTATAATGGATATTCAACTTGTCGTTGCTTGTGAAAAATATTAGTTCAAAAATTCAACGGTGTTAAACGTAGTAGTAATTATTTATTTAACAACTTTACGGCTTCTATCGCGTATAATTCGTAAGTTGTTTTGATTCGCGTAAATTTCAGAAAATATGAACAAATACTGTTTTGATAATTTTATAACTTAAGGCATTAAATTAAATATTCTGTAAGGTTTGTTGGGCAATTCCGGATATGAGGTAAATTCGTTCAATTGAATTTGCCGCACAATGCGTCGTCATAATAAACGACGCGGACTGACTGAACAGAAAAATGGGGTCACGCTCTATTATTGCAAGCAATTAAAAATATCACCACATTCTATGGTATCGTGTATAACGTTTTGACCGAATTTACCCCGTATCCGGATTTGATCCGAGGCACTATACAAGTTTATTCAGAAAGGGGGTACTAATCCACGGGCCATTTATAGTATATGACTTATGACTGTTTTAGAGCAAGTGGTAAATTTCAAAAATCGATAATTTTTATTTCCATACCTACATAATTATTTTGTTTTAGTTTTTTCAAAAATTATTCAGTCGTGCTTTAGTTACGAATTCAGAAAATGGAGCTTCTAATCCGTGACCCTAAATATGACGTAAAATGTAAACACAGCTGATCATAGCTGAGGATAGACAGATTTTAGCGTTTTTATGAATTCTTTGAATACCGATTTCTATTATACTATTGAGTTTTGGGGAAAGTACTAGAACAAGTTTTTCGTTATTATGGGTACTATAACACCCTTTCGGATTAGTAGCCTCTTTCCGACTAACCTTTTATACATTTCCCACACATCTAATATTTTCCATAAATCTAGAACCATCATCAACAAAGACCAATATCAAACAATTGCGATCAACAATCCAACATTTCTAATAGACCATTTCTATTAACCCACTTGTTACTACTGACCTTTAGAACGCCACGAATCGAGTGTTAGATCTACCCGATATTTATGAATGTTTATTGTTATATAAACAAAAATTGATTTACTTGACAGTAACGAGAAACGATCACTTAACAATTACGTCGACTGTTTGTCACAAAGTTATTAGTGATTTGAAGTTTAGACGTGTTTTTATATCAGCAGTATAATTTCTTTGAAACATGTCTTCGAAAAGGTAAGTTTTTTTTGTATTTCTGTTAGGTTATAATTATTTTTATTTATAATGTCATAAAGTATGCTTATCACAGCTTACATATAAGATGTAACAGATTCAAATATCACGGTTTTTCATACCGATATATGCATGTTATTATTAGTGGCGTTATAACACCCGGTAGTAAAATTGGCGTACACTGATCAATATTATTGTGGTTTCAGGCTAGTTGCAAATAAGTCAATGAAACTCAATGACATCATCGATATTTTACATGATCCAGATTCGGATGACGACCTTCCGAGTGAAATCACAATATTTCCACCGGAAAATGTAAACACGGAAGTGACTGACGAGGATTCTGGTGATGAAAATATTGTATCACTGCAAAATCTCCCAGGTTTGATATAAAATATTGATTGTAATTAGTGAGCTTAGTATAAGTACATATAGATGAATTGGCGTATAGTCATTGTCTTATCTACCTTTTAGGTTCCCAACTAAGAGCTTCAGCAGAGATTGTGTTTGACAACTCTTCAGAGAGTGAAGAATCTGAAGATGATTTGTCTTTGTCTGCATTAGCTAAAAGAAGGCACATTGAATCCTTGTCAGCCTATGGGGGGCAACAGACACCATCTACATCTGATCCACTGGCAGGTTCTTCACGCTATCCTACTATTACCCCGAGTGTAAAGAAAACAAAACAGTACACATGGCGTAACAGACATACTCCAAATCAATTACCACAGTGGAAAAATCGTCAGGGCCCAAAAAATCTGCAGTCACCTATGTATTACTTTGAAAGTATGGTGAATGGCGAAGTCATAGAATTATTGGTTCACTACACCAATCTGTATGCAACTCAGAAAAATGCCGCAGCTAATGTGACGACAGCAGAAATGAAGTGTTTTCTCGCTATACTTTTATACAGCGGATATGTCGTGGTACCGCGTAGATATATGTACTGGGAAAAGTCGTCTGATACCAACTTTGATATTGTTTATAATGCTATGTCAAGAGATCGGTTCACTATGATAATGACGCACATACATTGCTGCGACAACACAGTCATCAGGACCGATAGTGATAAATTTGCCAAACTTAGGCCTTTATTTGATGTACTAAATAAAAACTTCTCTGAGATGGCACCTTTTGAAGAAAATTACAGTATCGATGAGGCTATGGTACCATACTATGGTGGCCATAGCTGCAAACAATTTATACGTGGCAAACCAATTCGTTGGGGGTATAAACTGTGGGTTGGTGCAACTAGATTGGGTTATGTTATGTGGTTTGATCCATACCAGGGTCATTGCTCAAATATTCCAGCATGCTACAAAGAACTTGGGTTGGGAGCCAGTGTTATTTTAGAATTTGCTGACGTGTTGCAGTCCCGTTACCCTAATACTCCTTTTCATTTATTTTTTGATAACTTTTTTTCGTCAATTCCTCTCGTTCACGAATTGGGCAATAGGGGATTGAAAGCTACAGGAACCATTCGTGAGAACCGTACTTCCAAATGTCCATTGCCGACGAACAAAGTCTTCAAAGCTACAGATAGGGGCACATTCGTCCATAAGTCAAGCCATCCTGAGCAGGTTTTAGTCTGTAAATGGAACGACAACAGTGTCGTAAGTGTTGCCTCTAATTCGGGCACCATTGAGCCACTTCACAAAGCCAAAAGATTTTCTCAGCAATTGAAAAAATATATTTTTCTTGATCAACCTGCTATTATAAAGACCTACAATGAAAATATGGGCGGTGTCGATAGGTCGGATCAAAATATCGGTTTGTATAGGACTTCCATCCGGGGCAAAAAGTGGTATTTTTCATTGTTTTGCCATTGCTTAGATATGGCCTTACATAATGCCTGGCAATTATACAAGAATGATGGTGGGGATTATGACCACCTATCCTATCGTCGAACTGTTGCACGAGGATTGTTGGAGACGTTTAGAAGGCAGGAAAAGCGTGGACCCAGCCGCATGCCCAAAAGCCATCACGAAAATTCTCGCTATGATCGTATCGATCACTTAGTTGAATATAAGGATACGCAAAGTCGCTGCACAATTTGTAAAAAAAAAACGAATTTTTTGTGTCGTAAATGTCGTATATATTTACATCCAAAATTGTGTTTTATTGCGTATCATACATGTGACTAGGGAATTATAATTTTGTATATCCAAATAAACTACTATAAATAACATTTATTATCTGTTTTATTCAATACTAAATGGCCTGCAAGCAAACTTGTAAATAGCAGTATATCTTACTACCGGGCGTTATAACGCCACTCATTTTCCAGATTTTCCAGGGAACCAGGATTTTTTTCAATATTTTTTTTAGAACACTACATGGACATATAGTAATATATTAAAAACTTAGATAGATCCGCGTGAGGAAAAAGTTTCAGTAATATCTGGGTTAACGACCGCCGGCACCGCGACGCAGGTTTGTTTGCGTGTAAAACTTCGTCGACTCGTGGACGTTGCAATTCAGAGCGCGACAGGTGACAAGAATGGGGTGTTTTACCCCTCTTGCCCACTGTCACATTCACACGTCCTTTTTGTTCGGTTCTGCCCGCAAACTGCCAATTCTTCGGGTTCTATGGCTGTTTCATTGGTTATGCGTGGGATAATTTGGTTGTACCGCCTTGCAGGCCATTTAAAAGATAGCGTGTGTGTCTGTTATTTGAAAGTTGCACGGTATATATCCATTGAACATCGGCCTATTCCGAAAGTAATAAAATGAAATAATGTCTTTTTTATTTGTTATTATTTCCCTTGTGAGTCTTCTTCCCAGCCCAGAATATTCGTATAGTATCGTCACATCCACGGCAAACTTACGAAGCTTATGATGAGGTCAAGTTTCGAATGTGCGTTTATTTCCGACCCTTGTAAAATATTGAACATCTGTTGATTGTATCGTAGAAAGATAATATTTTGAAAACCAAATGTACCATAATAACGAATTAACAATTAAAAACTTTTTTATTTTAAAATATTTCTGTTTTCAAGCTCTCCCTTGTAAAATGCATCTTTTGCAGATTCGTAAGTTTGCCGTGGATGTAACGATATCGTATAGTCGTATCGTATTACTAGCGAAAAGCAAAACTTTTAATGGGACCCAATATTACAGTACCCAACGTAAAATAATTACATCACATTTCAAAATCATAAAATATTGTGCGCAAAAGATATTTAATTATTAAAAAACTAATAAAATCTAAATACGCTGTTTATTTCATCTTCTCAGGAAACTTAAGTCTAAACTTAGTAAATGTCAAAAGTTAAGTACCTAACGAATTTATTAGTCTACAACCCACGTACACTTCCGGGAATCTCAGTCTTAAACATGTAATCCTAACGAACAGCAACTTCAAACAAAATATTCTTACCTGTACAGACTCTCATATCTTAATAGTTTTACAAAGAAAATGTTTTGTTAGTTTGTTTCTGGTATAAATCTCGCAGGGAAATAACGATACTACGACTCAATTTTTTTTTCTGTTTTTTTTTTCGGGATTTTGTAAAATCCCTAGAGATATCACGAAATCACGGGTGATGTCGAATATACCAACTATTGTATTCACCTTACCGAAAAAATCTTGTGATTTGGCAAAACGCTCATCTATTTTATTGATATTATGTCGAGTGCTTTGATATTAGTGATATATCCTACTATCCTTTCAACTGATGTCATCCTTTAATAGCTTAATATGATGAACGATAATATGATGAATGACCTATGAAAAAAGTTTATTTTTCAACATGGATTACTATTGGCTTACTGCGTCGCCTGTGTCTCAATACTATACTGGAAATCAGTATACAGGGTTACAGTGAAAGTCATACTGAATATTAAAGGACGCTATTATTCAGGTCATTTCTGATGGATGTGATTCCGTAATATGGTGTCCGAAACTTAACCGTTCTGGAGATATTGAATTTCAAAGATATTTTTCATATTGTGTAGTACAACACTTTGGCCTATTCAAATAACATTTTTTTAAGATTGTATGAACATACCTAGTACCTAGATGTTATACCTTTTTAAATAGCTTAAAGAAACTTAGAAGTTTTTAAAATTATTTGCAGAATAAGTTTCATACATTTTTGTATGTAAAAAACACTTAGTGAAAATTCATTAATTCTAACCGTTCGTTAGTTTCGGATACTCGTACCATATACGGAATCAAATCCATCAGAAATTACCTGAAAAATAACGTCCTTTAATATTCAGTACAACTTTCCCTGTAACCCAGTATTATCGGCCTCAGAATAATTTTGACATAACATAGTTATAAGTGCTACTGACAAAATATAAATGTACCCACTAAATTAGGATACTGAAATAAAAAAATAAAAAAAAAGAATTGGAGATTTATCTACTTTAAAATGTACATATTAAACTAAATACTCTTATACAATGATAGAAATAGCAAGCAAGCTCTTACATTATCGTAACGTATCCACTCGGTGGAACAGGGGCACAGACTAATGAAATAATTAGAAAAGTTTCAGTTCCGAAACATTAACGAGGATTGAAAATGTACCTGTATCTTCATTACAGACGTAATTAATCTACTCATTCAGTGCCAACCTTGAAAAACTAACAATTGTTCGAAATAACCATTTCCAAAATACGCAATAGGAAGGTATTTTTGAGGAGTAATTAGTTTGCTATGTTGGTACACTGCGGGCACATAAAACAGGATCAAAAGCTATTACATAGAGTAAACATTTACCTGTTTGCATATATAGTTGCCATCAAACGCAAATCGGCTTTTTGGGCACGGCACTTAGCAATTTCAGTATAAACTACTCATGTTTCGTTTGTGGTGAACGAAAATACAGTTTAAATAATGATATAAGTGAAATATGTTGGTCTATTTAACTTGATTGACAAAGCTCTTAATAATAATTAATTTACGATTTTGTTTTCAACTCTGTTACAAGTATTTAAGTAGTTTGACGACTCGTTTGGTGCAGTAGTTGAGCGATTGGCTTCAGTTCTGCGCTACGGGCCGTGGGTTCGATTCCAACACGGAACAAAAATTTGTATGGCCTACAGATAGTTGTTTCGGGTCTGGGCGTTTGTATGTGAGATTTAATTTTGTGTCTGTAAACGCACCCACGATACAGGAGTAATCTTAGAGTGGGGCAAAGTTTAAAAAAAAAGAAGTTAGAATTTTAATTTTAAAAAAAAAGTTCATTCAGAGTAGACTAAACTAAAGTTAGCACTTTTTGAACGTCCACTATAAACGTCAGTATTTATATTTGCGTGCCCATCATCACTTCCTAGTGCTTTTGCTGTTTCTTTCTTTATCTTCTTCCTTTTTTTGTTTTCAAAATTGTTTCCTTTAAAGTATTATATTTGATTGACTTATACAAGGTGTAACGTAACATAAATAACGCACAACCTCTTATGGGGTCACTGTACTCATCATTATGAACAACTTTTACTAAGGGAACAAAAGTAAAATCGCGAAAAAAAAATCAGCAGTTCCTTACATTTATCTTTGCATAACTCGTCAAAATGTAGGGAACAGCTTATTATTTACGAAGAGGTTGAGAATATTAGAGAGGTATAGTCATTCCTCCGGTTTCTGAATTGAGAATTCGAAATAAGCAATACTTAAGTAGTATTTGAGTACGGAGTTGTCAAAAAAATGTTTTAAAATCCGTAAATTTTTTGACAACTCCGTACTCAAATGTTACTTAAGTACTTCTCATCCTAGAATTCTCAATTCAGAAACCGGAGGTTTATCAAATATATTTGGACGAATAGGTACACTATTTATAATTACCTAAAACTAAAGAAGTAACATTTTGGTCATTGGGTCGCCTTAGGATTTATCTCAATGGTATAAAAGTCTTGTCAGTATGACAGTTGTTGTGTACTGCGTTTATTCTGAAACACCTATCTGTATCATTGAGATTAGTATAATTTTCTTAGTTTTTCAGATCGTTTTGAACAGTCTGTCGTGCCGATATATTTGATGCTGACTGTACATAAAAACACGGCACAGTATTGAGATACTCATTCAAATTGTATTACGAATTGATAAAATCAGCTGATCGTCCCCAAAGTCATTGTTATCATATCGAATGTGATATAATTTACTTCTTCAGGTAAATTATCTGAAGAGGTAACAAAATGCGAAAGCTACTGAAGTTCTGGGTACGGTCCCTCATTCGTACAAAGTGATAATGTGATTTTCCTGTTGGAAAATTCTCAATTGACCTGAGCTTGGACCGGTGTCCGATAAATGGCGGTAGGCTCACCCTCTATCACGTTGGACATTAATACTGTCATTGGCGAACCCTACCCTTTCAGCGACTATAGATGTGAGTGTATAATTTAAAAAAAACGTTTATAAGGTAAATCTTTTTAGTTCGCAGATGCCGATTTTGTTGCGCATCAACAAAACTTGTGTAAAAATAATATTTTCTTTTATTGACAGGCAAAATAAAAAAAAGAGAGGGATTTTTTTTAAAGCACTTTTTCGCTATTTAGCTCCGATACGAATCACATCCATAGTAATAGGAATACTGTTGGTGTGATTCGAATTGATGCTATTCAAATTGGTGCGCTAAATGGAATGTCTCTGTCAAACTATACTTGGGAGCAAATAAATCAAGCCACTTCTATTTTTCACGTAGGTATAATTGTTATTATTTTTGGTATTATCGAACAGACCAATTCTAGTAATAATTCATAATTGTTATTATTTTTGGTATTATCGAACAAATCAATTCTAAACATACATCGCCTAAAAGGTTATTTGATAACCTTTACAATGAGGGTAGTTGTTTGTATTTTGAATTATATAATTCATGAAACTAAAACTAATAACCAGGGGCCTAATTCTCCTAAAATAAATCTTGATAAATCACAACCGAACCAAGGCCGAACCGTTCATTCAGACAGTTCTCAATTTCAAAAGCTATCAAATTGTTTGACACAAAAAACAAAATCAATCATTTTGAAAGTTTTCGAAAACTAAAACTGACTGACGGTTGTGGTTCGATTGCGTTTGGTAACAATTTATTTTAGGGCCGATTTTTCAATCCTCAGATAAACAGACAAATAGCATTTATTCAACAGATAGCAAAAAAATGATTTTTTCAATTGTCAGATAGGCTTTATTTGACGAATAATTTGACTACCTGAGGAATAACTTTATCTTTCCTTTTGACGGCCAGATAACCGCTTATTCAGTAGATAATTTTATTCGATGACTGATGATGTAAACAAAAAATATAATTTTACTAGACAATTCTTGGATTTGCGTTTTCATCAAAGTAAAATGGATGTATTTTATTTGATAGCACTGATGATCTGGCAATAATTGAGGAAGAAGCTCTGATAAATGAATTCATAAATTCAGGAAGGAAAGTAAGAATTGTCTCATCCAAGCTCAATCATTTTCCACCGGAGGGCGCGCGACGTTCTCCGGCCACCCTAGTGTGTGGCCTGCGGGTGGCGGGTTATTGGACCTGACGCCCGACCAGTAACCGGCCCGAGAAGGCGGCGCGCAGTGTTCCGTGTGCGCCTCTCAAGAGGACATGGGACGAAGCCCCACAGAAAGAGAGGTCCGCCAGAGGCTGGCGGACCGAGGCCTGCCGGGGTTGCGGTGCATGCAGCTGCGAATCCCTCGACCCCGGCCATAGATCAGGAGAAGGCATGCCGCGAGTTTTTAGCTGGTAAGAGTCCGGCATACATAACCCTTCATCTTCCCCGGGCGGAGGGAATCAATGAGGATAAAGGCATGATAAAAAAAAACATGCCCAATCATTTTACAGTGTGGGATTCAAAAGAATTCCTTCGTCGATTCAGACTTTTAGAGTCCGTGCAATATTTACTTATAAATAGATAATGGTAGAGGATAAAATCAAGCATCAAACACAAAGGTAAGTTTTCAATCGTTTATTATACAAAAAATAACTGCGATATGGGTTCATGGGTACGTAACAGAGCTGTAGTAATTGATAGTGTAAATCTTCCTAGCGAACTATGTTGGGATCGTCTGCCAGTCTGACCGGATGCAGTCAAATACCAGTATTTTATATGAAGCGACTGACTATCTGACCTCCATCACCCAGTTAGTAGATAACACGATAGCTCTTGGTAGAACTGGTAGTCAGACTTTCAGGCTTCGGTTCTGTACATTTCTTGTCTGCATAGAGGACTTTTTTTTTGGTACTTTTTTTAATTCTCTCGTACTTACGTTTTAATATATTCCATGAAAGGACACTGGTTGCGATTCCACCTGAATTTAATGAGCTCTCAGTTTTGAGAAAAAAATGCTTACATTTTTGTTGAATCGATTCCACTCTCGATACTAAAATAACTAACTTCAGGTTTTGCGTTATTTCAATAACGTTGTATTGGAGACAAAATTCTGCGTAATGCTTATTTAAAAGAATAAAAAGGTTTTGATTTATTCTTCTATATAAGGCACACTGTATTTATGTTTCAGAAATACTTTTAAAACACTTATCTAAGTATATCAAAAATATATCCAACCTTCCAGACTGATAAATCTAAAACGAGAACACGTCTGTCACGAAACTCTTAAGAATTAATAATTCTGATACTCAATTATATTCCCCCTTCGTCGAATGTAAACTTTTGTTTACACACGTCAAACAATACCGAATACGTTTTCTCTGTACGCGTGCCATTTATTTGAATTTCCTTTGGAATTTACTTTTTGGATTGTATCACAGCTTCGCAGCTCGCAGCCTCACCTCAGGCTTATCGTTTTACGTGAAGCCACCGTACCTGCCGTCGGTTATGGTATTATAGTTTACATAATCGTATTACAGCACCATAGTGGTGATATCTAAACCGAATCTTGAACATTTGAGCTCTTAATGAAAATGAAGATTCGTAATTGCAGACTGTGGGAGCGGTTTTAGTGATTGGTATTAAGTGAATTGCGGAAACTTAAATGTATTCTGTTTAAGTAACACAAATAAGTAGATATTTTGATACTTATTGTTGTATCCGTTTGCCAAGCGTTGCGATAGGTACATAACACATACCTCCGATTTCTGAATGGAGAATTCGGGATAAGCAATACTTAAGTAGTATTTGAGTACGGAGTTGTCAAAAAAAACTTTAAAAATCCGTCATTTTTTTGACAACTCCGTACTCAAATGTTACTTACGTACTGCTTATCCTAGAATTCTCAATACAGAAACTGTAAGATAATCAGCCAACTGCTGAGGCCGGGCCGCTTCTCGGAACAAGAAGGGTTTGGGGTCTTGGGATGGTGTTCACCAACATTAACTATTTGGTCAAACAACTGTTTACCTATAATTCCAGTTTATTTTTTGAGTAATGAAATGTTTAATCAGAGAATTAACGTCGATGAACACCACCCTTAGTCCAACATTCTGCCTGCAGATTTAACATGCGCAGCGCGACATCATTTTGTCGTCGTATTATGTTGTGTCGTGACAAGATATATTATAGCTTATTACGTCTCGGCACGTCAGAATGCGTTGTTGGTTCTGCTAGTGTAGCTTGGTGGACTGAACACACCATCAAGAACTTTTGAAGCCATCTCAAGTGCAGGTTTTCTCACGATGATATAGTGAGGTATAAGCCAGTGTCAAGTGGGCCAGCGTGGGAGCAGCCGATCGGCATTAAGGTCTCTACACACCAAAGTCCGGCGGCTTCACCCGGCGGTTTTTTGAGGTTAGTGAGGTCCGCCAGGCTTGTTTTGTGTTATGTTCGCTTGCTTAGTTTGCCGCAATAACCCGCTGGCAATTGATTTTGGTGTGTAGAGGCCTTTAGGAAGCAAAATGTATTGAGAAGTAAATAATGATAATGCCCAAAAGTAATATGTATTTACATACATAAACTCACCGCAACTCACGCCTTTTTCCCATGGGGGTAGGCAGAAACTGCAGAAACTCACATGCTACAATCCTTACATACCTACTCCTTTCGCTTCGTCCACGTTCATACATCCATGAGCGCCGTTTGAGAGTAATACGCACCTGTCCTTTTTTAAGAACATCACCAATAACATCGATGTATGTCCTTCTAGGGCGTCCTCTACTGGCGTTTCCACTTCTTCTCTCGTGTCAGCACGAGCTATATGAAAATAGCTCATGCTGTGGTGAATAGATTAGCCAGTCAGCAAGGTTGATAGCGAGGCTGACTGCCCAGGATGCGCCGGACGTACTTAAGTATCGTCACTCGTGGAGGTTCTTTTCATGCACTGATATGTATATATTTATTTATCTAAATTCTAAACGTTTTGCAGAGAATGCTAATTGATGATTTAGTTGTTACTGTTACCACATTGCGGGCATTAAACTGAGCGTGTATTTGATACATATATAATTTATAGTAATCCTGTAATCGCCAATCAATTTGGCTTGCCGCATAAATTATGTACTGCACACAAACTGTTGACAAATCTGTGTGCATAAGACGTGTGCATATGCGTGGTATCGAAATATTTTTTCACATAAAACAACTTTTTTGCAATTTTTTTTTTGCTTATGTTTTACGAACCTTATTAGCTGGTTTAGACACAATCACTGACACCCACCGCAAGATATTTTTTTTATTTTTAATCTTGTTATGTCCCGTGCCCGATTAATCTACACCAGATCGTGTTATTTTAAAGAATTACACTTTTTTTTTACACCTTTTATAACTACCACGGATTTAATAACAAGTGAAGTGTTCATATTTTATCAACGAATCTCATTCACAGAATATGTGGTGTGCGGGGGAAGTGACGTTTGTCTTTGAATGAACACCGGCGTCGCATTGTACAGCATATTTCCGATAAGCGACTATCGCAGGGATATATGCAGTTGTCCTACCGCCGGCGAGGATGCGACTAACTATCGGCTATTTTCTCGCTCAAGAAACGTACAATAGATATACATTCAGTGTAAACAAAAGAGATGCATATATTAATAGTTGATCGCTGACTGTTTACACTGCCGGCGAGGACTCGCTCCACTAGTTTGTCGCTGTGCGACAAGAGCTATCAAAGATAATACTCGCTCAGTGATGCAGGTGGTCAGAACTCACGCCGAGAGACCAACCAGCGGTCATTTGTATGTGGGGCGAGTAAACGCCCGGCGCACTCGCACACTCGCTTACAGCCCAGCGACAAAACTATCGGAACTACACACTCGCTTCTAGCTGCTCGCCAACTCGTTTCTAGTTTCTAGTTCTACTTGCTTCTCGCTCATCGTCGGCGGTGGGACAAGTGCCATAGGTAAGTACGCAATGTTTGTGCAACAGGCCTAACATATGCTGGGCGACATAATTTTGATATCTTATATCGAGAATGGGTATTTATCTCACCTCACCACGATATAATGCGACGAAAAAATTATGTGCTTGCGCTGCACATGGTAAGCCTGCAAGTGTCATTCGTGCTGTTTGTCCGCAGATTATTACTCCATTTCTTACTATTTCGTGATATCTACCGAAAAGTGTGCCAGTAATCTCCTGAGGAAAAAGAAAGCGAAAAGTAAGAGGAAGTAGGTGAATTAACATTTATATCAAAAGACAAGTAGTTTCCAAAAATAATTCCTTATCTATAAACGTATGAGAAATTGCTATCATTAGGTGTGTTAAGTAACTTAAGATGTAATTACGAAATAGGCAACTCATTCTAAACTTTAGTACTTGAGTCTTCAATGAAGCTGAAATGTTTACAGTCATTGTCTCAGAGTTTCCTTACCGTACTAAAGTTCAAATAACTCAATCTAGTCAAAGGCGTTAATAAGTAAATAGAAGTCAAAGATATAACACAAAATGGTACTTAGTAACGGAGTTAATGACCAACTTTTAACTCTTGACAGGAATATAACTTCAAAAACCTATTATTTATTTATATTTTTGTGATTTCCTGTACTTTTGTCTACATTGCTCTCTCATAACCATGCTAAAACATAACTGTTTTTACTCAAATTGTTAAAGATTTTAAAAGAGTCATCATGGTGTTTCTTGTCGGCTCTTCTCTATAGGAAACGACTAATTGGAATCGTGCAACTAAATTCGACTTTTCAAAAGCGGCAGAAACAGCAGAAGCGAAAAAAAAATGAAAACTTTCCTAAAAATAACACTCAATTTAGTTTAAGGTTTAGAAGAACTGTAAACAAACCATAATTATATTAGCAACTTTGTCAGAAAAGGTTAAAAGATAATAATACCTTTCTTTCCTTGATCCCATACGGCATGATTGAACGTCTGTACATAAAACCACTTTTGCGGCCGGTGTTTTTGAGCCTTGCCTGTCAACATCACCTCGCTTGTATTGTCCTTTTTTGGGATAAACTCACGAAACAGCCCTTATGGTTGACTGACATACTGGCCGACTAAGCCAGTCAAGGCAAAAAAGCTCGATCAATGTTACTTATTTATTGCTTTCGGATTAAGAACCTACTACCTGTACCATATTATCGGATACTAATAAACCTATCTGCCTAGCCTTTTCCCAACTATTGGGGCTATTTTCCAGTGTAACCAAATGCGACCGAATACAAGTATTTTACACGGAGCGACTACCATCAGATCTTTACGACCCAGTTAGGTACTGTGCAATGCCGATATCCTAAGGCTAGACCGGTTATCAGAGTTTCGGGTTTCTGACTACCCGTAACGACTGTCTTAGGTATTCGTATAACACCCGGCTTAACGTGCTCTATAAGGCACAGCGGGGTCTCGATGTTTAACGAACAGTCACCCATCTACGGAATGACCGCGGCAAGCGCAGCCTAACCTTGCAAAACGTATGTTCTGTGCGGTTGTTAATTGGCCAAGAGCCTATCACCGGATGCAAAAAAAAAAGAAAAAAAAAAGGTTTTTTGCAGACACTTGTACAACTTTTACAGTAAATCTTACATAGGGACCTCCTTTTAGGTAAAAGACATACCTGTGCTAGGAGGACCCGCTCTTCAATTTCAAATGGCAAAAGTGGTGTACCAAAAGAAGATAGAATTGAAACAAGAAATCATAGGCGACATATAAAATTAAACAAGATAAGAAAAGTACTTAGAGATATACTATATCCTAAATGTGTATGTGTGAGTGTATGTGTGTGTGGGTGCGTGTGTGAATCTTTTCATCTCATAATGACAATGCTTGCAGGAATAATTCATTGTCATCATAGGTCTTCAGTTTTAGCCATTGAACTATTGCCTTTTTGCAGTCTTTAGTACATGGATACAAGTACACCAAATACAGTAATAATTAGTCTACAGATTATAATTTATTATAGAATGACACCAATCGAACTTATATGGGGTCGAATAAACACCATGTTACAGCAGCACGCTGCCCGCATAAAACCACTCTATTGGATAAATCGGTCAATATTGAGTTTGACATGGACCAATTAAACACATTTAGGAAACTTTTTAATTTTCCCTATTTACGTTAATTACGGAGAAACACCATCATAACGAGACATCGAAAGTTTAAATTGGGGATGACGCGAATGTGAGGCGTTGACCACAGAGCTCTAATAAAAAAAAGGAAGCTGAAGAAGGCGGAGCAATTTATTTTTTACCCTTGTTACTTTTAATATCTTTATTCTTTAATAAAAGTGGTAAATCGCCTTAGGGAGTTTAGATTTCTTGAACTAGGACATGATTTTTATTGAAAAAATATTCTGTAAATAAACATACACGTAAAATAGGTACTTTACGTGTATGTGTCGTTTTTTTTTAGAGGAGCTCGTGGCTAAATAATTACAGCCGCATAGACCGATCTTTCGGGTTAAGCCACGCTTGCCGAGGTTGGTCTGTGGATGGGTGACCATTTACCATAGCGAGCTTCCTCCGTGCCTCGGAAAGCAGGTAAAGCCGTTGGTCCCGGCTGTCATTTGTAGATCTTTGACAGTCGTTACTGTTGGTCAGAAGCCAGAAAATCTGACAACCAGTCTTACCAAGAGTATCGTATTACCCAGTTACTGGGTTGTGGAGGTCTGATAGGCAGTCGCTCCATGTAAAATACTGATATTCAGCTGCATCCGGTTCGACTGGAAACCGACTCCAACATAGTTGGGAAAAGGCTAGGCAGATGATGATGACGTGTATATTTCTTTTCAGAACATTTTTAGGTAGGTACCTAAGTCATAAATACTTTATTTTAACAGCGCTACTTGCTTCGTTTAGATTGCAACAGAAATGTCGACAATTGTGAGACACTTATGTCGCAATGTATTTCGCTTTACTGGAACAATAAGAAAAGAACGATCGAAGACACTGCAAATAAATGCGAGACACAGCTTTTTTCTTTTTTTTCGTAGGTATATTGTGTGCACGGTGTTCAGTTACCATAGTATATACCAGGCTTAATAAAGTGTGTTACTTCTCTTTTTGGAGTGATTCACTAAAATACTTTTAAGTGCCGAATCCGTTTTTATGTAAGAAAAAAAATAACCAGAGAAAACGTGATGACTATAAATCTTTCCACTTTGAGATTAGTCTGGATAAACAGACAGGAAAAATAAAAATTATAATAAAACGCCAGTTTTTCTAAAATGTTAAGTTACGTAAACGGGTGCTTTTACAGTTTTTTTATTGGAGCCATAATTAAATGTTTTTTTACTGCGTCGTTGGTCTAGTGGTCGGAAGCGTGACTGCTGAGCGTGAGGTCTTGGTTTCGATCCCGAGGTCAGGCAAAGTGTGTTTTTCCGAGTGGAATTTCTCAGTAGCAGCCCCGAGTATGGATTTGTGCCCGGTCGATGACAATACGCACGCCGAAATGAGGGTGATACTATACACCTCTGCCCAACCCTTCGCGGAATACAGGCGTGATGTTACATTATGTTCTGTTTTTAAAAACATTTCTTTCATATTTTTTACACTTACTTTAAAGTAGGTATAAAATATAAATAACGGTTTTATAAAAACCTAAAAATGTGCATTATAAAATATTTTTAAAATAACTACTTAATTTTACGTCGACTAAAACATGTTATAACAAATTTTATTAAAGCAGCTACTAAGAAGACAATGGAATATAAAACGATGCTGAAACTTTTATGCTCTCATGACACTTCCCGGGTATTAGAACTTTCTATTCTGTAGCAGCTTATAACAAAGATAAGATGGTAACAGTGTTTAACACAGCTGTTAACAAAAATGTAGAAAATGCGAAGTTTTCCACGAACCTATTTGAATTCCACTAGTCCGGTGTCAAGTGCGCTCACCCACAATTTTGCCTGACGAGAAGCAAATATTGACCCTCGCTGTTCACTTCCCAACCTTTTCTGTTGGCTTTATTTGAGCTTTGTATAAATAAAATTGTCCATTTTCCTTATGTCACATAGATTTTTACGATAAACTGTTGTTTAGTTGAATACGTGCGATGTGTTCGTGCTAAACGATTTTCATATTTTCCGCTACACGCTCTGTCTTTAGTGGGCATAAGGAAAATATAAACTAACTATTATCTTTCAACTTAGCTTAAACAGGCGGTTGAGAACGCGACTCTTATAATGTTTTGTAAGTTGCTTTAGGCTTCGCTAAAACAATTGACTGTAATGATTTATTGTATAAACTGCAGTACTATAAAGTTAGCATGTCGTTAAATCAATTCTAAACTTTGAGTAGAATAAACATAAAATGTTCTAAGACGGAAACCGTTTCTAAAAGAACTGTTTACAGTTTTTATAGTCGATGAAATGATCATTAATCATAATTTAACACTAAGGATACATTTTTCATTGGCTAACCCTACTAATATTATAAATGCGAAAGTAACTCTGTCTGTCTGTCTGTTACGCTTTCACGTTAAACCGCTGAACCGATTTATGATGGAACTTAGTACAGAAATAGTCTGGAACCCGAAGAAGGACAGGCTACTTTTATCCCGAAAACCGAGAAGTATCTACGCAATAAACGACATCCACGCGGGCGAATCTGCGTGCGACTTCTAGTATACATTAAAGCATGGTACTTCAAAAACCAAGTATTAATCGAGTTCTTGATGAGTCTGGCGTTGCGAGTAATTCAATCAAGGTGAACAAATAGACTAAGACTAAGTTAAGCAAAATGTCTTTTCTTTTTAGGTAGAATAATAATATTATTTGATGGAGCAGTTTCAGATTGCTAAAAACTCTGCTATAACATGTCGAATATTCTTTTTATTTTTACAGCAATAATATGATTCGTTTGAGTAGCTGGTCGTTAAATGATGATCCGCAGTTTAAACATTGCTGGCCTTATCCTGTTTTAGATGGTGACAGTGACCACTGTTTGCCCATCGATACCACTCCGCGCTTAGGAAAGCACCTGTCCTAGTAGAGAACTAGCCGTAATAGTTATTTATGCTTAAAAAAGAATATCTATGACAACCGTAACGAGTAGTCGGAAGCCGAAAAGTCAAAAAAATAGCTTTACCACAGAATATCGGTATCTCCCAGTAATTGGATTGCGGAATACGTATAAAATCTAAAATACATGACATTCAAAATTCAAAATGCATAGTATGTACGTAAGCTGACCGCAGTCGTTAAAAAGGCTAAGCAAATGATTTGACGTGATCTAATTGATATTCTATGATATTAATTGCGTCTAAGATATCCTGAAGAATTAGCAAATAACCTACTTCTCTTTAAAAACGACTATTTTTTATTTTGGTGATAGATCTGGCAGTAAGAATAAGACAATTTATTCGTCAAATCACATCTATTTCAAGCCTTGACTAATGTATTATTAAAGGTACATAAAGTGTCAATAAGCTAACACGACCACGACTGACATTTGATTGAGAATCTCTGCCCACACAGAAAGCGGATTTAGATGAATTAATAAAAAATTATCAGTAATTTTCTTCTTGTTGGTGGTATAATTGGCAAAGTAAGAATATTAATTTGATAAAAACTATCAAATCTCACTCGGACGACAGTCAAGGCATGGTAAAACAAATATTGTTAAGAATTACATCGTGAATTTGATAATCGCCTTAATTCCTTTCAAATATAATACTTATTATAGATACATTAGAGGTAACAATAATTTTGAGATTTTGGATCAAACTCAATAGGACGGGCTAGAATACAAAACTTCCTCACCGCACGCTGTAAGATTCAACAAAACCCAGCACGCTTGATGGTAGGATCTACACGGTCCGCCTGGCTAGCTACCACCCTCACATTAAAGTCCAGCACGAAGCAGTTTACTGTGTTCTGGCGTGTGTATGTGAAAGTCAGAGGGGTATAGGAGAATCCCTCTATATCTTTGTCACTTGGATCCGTGTGCTCCATCTTAGAACCCTGCGCTTACCATCACGTGTGACTAGGGACAAAAGCGACTAATCACTACATAGTATAAAACAAAGTCACTTCCCGCTGTCTGTCCCTATGTATGATTAGATCTTTAAAACTACGCAACGGATTTTGATGCGGTTTTTTTTAATAGATAGAGTGATTCACGAGGAAGGTATATATGTATCATACATTGCACCCATGTGAAGCCGGGGCGGGTCACTAGTAAAATAATAAAAAATAAAAATACCATTACTATTCAATACGAAGATTTATTCCTTTTTACAGTTTTCAAGCATTGACTTCCGCTTATGTAAAAAGAAAATCCTAGCCAAGACACATAGCAAGCTACATTACACTTATTTAAATTTTCTCCAATGCGTTTCAAGTTTTGAATGTTATATTCGGAATCGTGTGCTGTCGGCCGGTAGTCGGATCGTGCAAATATTTATTATTTGCGACTCGATACGAGCTTTGCAAGCTGATACATGAAATGTGAATTTGTGTTTACATTTCCTTTACCGACTTACTTGAAAAGGTTATGCATGGGATGCGGGAGTCGGGAGCTCGATTTTTGAATCGCTCGTATAAAAGTCATCGTTCGTAAACGCCAAATTCTCGTCCACTCATCCGCGAGTTTGGCGTTCACGATTCATGGTTTTTATGAGAGCCATTTTAAAATTTGCTCTTGAATGAAGATGAGAGATTGAGTTTTACTGTGTTTTAGGTGAGGTTTTGTTTGTAAATCAGTCATTATGTTCAAGTTTTAAGGAATTGTTTCATTATTGCTGTAAAGAACAATAGTTAAAAAAAGTTTAGTTTTTGTATCTTATAGGTGACTAAAAATAAAGTAGTTAGTAGATAATCGAAATAAATTCACTCTGTGCTTTATTACTTTACTGATTTTATTTGTCTACAATATTATTCGGAATGCAATCTATTATTAAAACATGGAATTTCCTTAACATTTTTTGAAACAAATCATTGTTCTCCTGGGTAAAAGTAATAGTAGTTGCAGATTATTTTTTATATTGTCTTATTGCTTGACGGCAGTGGCATAGTTTTAGTTTTCATTATCATAATTGGAGTTTAAAACATTTGCATTCTTAACTTTGGGATGATGATAACGACTTTCATAATTTTTGTTAATGTTTTTCGAATATTGACCCGACTACAACAATACCTATTTTGTTTAATTAAATATAATAAAAAAATTAATAAAAGGAGATGTTTGATTTTGGGCCACCACTATGTACAGTATATAGAAAAATAGGAAAAAAATAGGAGATTACCATAAAAATTGGGGCGTTTTTTAATATGTTAACCCTTTTTTTCTGGTAGCCATGACAGTTGTGTTTGACAATAACATGAGTTTGACAACTTTGAAAGTCCTAGGTTTCGTGATGTGTGTGTGACGCAATCGAGTACAACACCTATATTTCTATTTCATTATAATTATAACGAAATCCAAGTATTTTCGTCTATAAACAACGTAGATAAGTTATGTAAGTACACAAGAAATAAATCTTATTCTAAAAAATAAACACCATGGGGTCAATGACATGTCAACAGTTGTCAAAATGACATTTCACATAATTTCGATCCACCATATTTTTATGTGTTGTGTTGCTCTCCTTGACCAAGTTAACTTGAATGTAGAATTATAATAATATAATAATAATAATAAAATTTATTTATAAAACTTTTACAAAAAAGTGTACAGATAGCCACAGTAGTATTAGTAAGGCCTTATAATAATGTTAATCTTAATGTCTAAGTATATAGTAGTGTATTACTTATATTAATTACAGGTGCAAGAAAAGCTAACTCCCATAAGAAGGTGATGTAGCGACCTACCCGATCTAGGTTTATTCAAACCTGTGTTTCAGGCCATCACTTTACAATAGACTTTAATGGGACAGTGATTTATGTTACGTCAGACTAATTGAAAAATATATAATTGCAACTTGTTATTGCGAGAATAAACAAAGTGTAGGTGATTAAAAACTATAATATATACTATACAATTATACAAAATAAATACTTATGAAGTATAAATAATTGTCGTACTGTTAGTACGTCACATGCCATGTAAAGCTGGTGTGTGGTAAATGTACAATTAAACAAAGTAAAATTATAGAAAATTAACATTAAAAAACGGTTACTTTATTGTATAGCTATATTTCCATATAGTGTACATGGTGCTGGCCCAGGCTCCATACATTTCTGAAACATCTCCTTTAACCTAATAAAACCTTCAGCAAAATACATAACATAATCAGCCCACTACTGTCCCACTGCTGGGCACGGGCCTCTTCTCAGAATGAGAAGGGTTTAGGCCTTAGTTAACCACGCTGCGCTGGCCTGGTGCGGGTTGGTGAACTACACACACCATCGAGAACTTTATGGAGCTCTCTTAGCTGTGCAGGTTTCCTCATGATATTTTCCTTCACCGTTAACGTTAGTGATAATCAAATTCCAATCCGCACATGAATTCAAAAAAGTCAGTAAGCCAAATTAACAAAAATAGGTCACCCTATTAGCACTTACTGCTTCACTAGTATAAAACAGCCTCAATCCCGATAAACATGTAAAGAGATGTCGTCGGTCCGTCCGCCCGTCGCGTCGCAAGTTGATGCGTCACGCAATATCAGCATGATTGATGACGCCAGTCGTCCCCGAATCCCGGATGACCACAGCTTTGTCCTCGTGTGATACAGTCTGTTTACGCCCTGAATTAGTTTGTGAGCGGCCAGTCGGCTGGCAAAAATGAAAGCTAAATATCACGATGATGATACATCGCTGTACTATATTTCACTTTATTGGGTGGTGTACGTGAGAAGTAATTTAGTTGAGTTTTGCCGTTTTTCTATTTTTAGGCCAATTGTGGTTAAAAAACTTTATTCTCAAAAGAAATTTAAAATAAATTTCGCTTCACCAGATACATTAACATTACAGTAACATCTATATTAGCGAGCAGAGCAAATTCCTTATAAAGTAATCACAAAAATGTACTCACTATCTATGAATCCATGTGTATTCACAAACATTGATCACCCACACATAATAAAGCAATTATTTTAAGATTATGTAAGATATAGTTTAACACGCGTAGTTAATTTAGTGAGTGATAGGTAGGTAATTATAACTGACATCTATTATTCTTATATCCACTATCTACCAATACTAAGATCAAACAATACAATTGAACAAAAAAGAAAAGAAAATACTAGATTAGTCGGAAAGGGGGTATTAATCCGCATGTCACTTAAAGTATCACTAAAGTAATGACTAATTCAAAACAAGTGTTAAAATTTTAAAATTCAATAATTATTCTTTCCATACGAAATGATTTTCATTTTAATTTTTTCGAAATTCTTCATCCCGTCTTTAGTTATGAAGTCAGAAAATGGAGCGTCTAATCTGTGATCCCAAATATGATCTAAAAAGTGATAAAAGCTGAGATAGATAGATTTTTTGCGTATTTTTATGAAATCTTTGAACAGCTACTTCTTTTAAACTATTGACTTTTCGGGAAAGTTATTCATTATTATGGGTACTTTTACACCCTTTCGTATTAGTACCCCCTTTCCGATTAACCTTGTATTATTATGTCATTGCTTTATTGTTTTAGTATGTGAATTAATTTTCAATAATGATTGATATTATCACACATAACTAGAATATACCTACATCGATTTCATTCCGTAATAGTTATTAATATTGGATGAAAAGTTGCACCAACTATTTCAATATCTTTATCTCTACAGACTTCCATATTCACATTTACATTAAGATTTGTAGGTTGTATTTTTGCAGGTTCTTCTGGTGGTTTTAGTAAAATCGGAAAGGAAAGGCTTTGACCAAAGAGCTTCCTAGCCTTATGAAAATGTAATGAAGAAAAAGCTACTCAGAAATAACTTCCAGCTCTGTTAATAGTAGACCTAGGTATTAAGCTTGCGCACTAATATTAAACATTACAGAATTCAGATTGCAGCAGGAGTAGCCGTAAGACGTCTGTATGAAGTACGATGCATTGTGGGAGAGGGTATGACGTTTATTTATTTATTAAAAATCTCCAACAAAAGACATAAGCAGCACATTACAAGTAATCATTTAAACAGTATCAGCATAGTGTAGTCTTCCAAATACAGGATACCACAGCGTGCAAAATCTATATTGTCCTAGAACTAAGCTAACTAAACTAAATTTAAAATAGAAGCTGAATAATTAAAAAGTCAAAAGATTAATAAGCTACAAAAGATTTTTAAAACACTTTTGAAATTTCGACAAAGAGTCGCAGATGTCAATATTGACAACATGTTATAGCCGTAATAGTCGTTAATTTGTACAAAAAATATTGAACGTTTCCCACTACAAATAAACGAGTATTTTGTATATATTTATTTTAAAACAACAGCTGCACCATATCCCTGTATTTATAATAGAAAAGAAACACAAAGGTTCACCTATCCTCTATTACTGTCATCACCACAACAGAAAACGTAATGGTGTAATCAACTTTTCATATGAATTTTGTAATAGAAACTCCTTACGTAATAAAAGGTATAATGAAATAAAACCTTTCTTAAAAGGTAGGTTTGTTTTTCATTACCTGATCAAATTGTGTAAGTGTTTTTAGAGTAGGTAGGCTACCTATGTTCAGGGAAACTGACATGTGGGGAGATAAAAGAGCTTCGTTAACATGATTTCAGTTTTTGACGGAATCCTAAAAAGCAAAACGGTACGTCCGATCTGTCAGGCATACGCAATATCTGAGTGATAGATGGGCAGATGCCCCAGCCACACGTCCGGGTGGAACACTAGCATTTACAAATATCTGGCGTTTTACAGACACGAAAAAATAGGAGATTGGACGAATACTGTGAGTTTAGTTTGAAAATGGTTCGAATTAAATTAGTGCTTGCATCGTTGATGTTTTCGCATAGTTTTGTATTTGATTTGTAAGGTAAAGCTGTGCTTGCCGCGGTCAGTCCGCGGATGGGTGACCATTCGTTACACATCGAGACTTCTTCGTGCCTCGGAGAGTACGTTAAACCGTCATTTCCGGGTGTTTTACGAATTATGAGTACCTATGACAGTCGTTGCGGGTAGTTAAAAGCCCGATAGTCTGACATTCGGTCTTATCTTAGGTTATCGGCATTGCTTAGTAGCTGGGTTGTGGAGGATTGAAGCAGCCGCTCCGTGTTAAATACCGGTATTCAGTCGCATCTAGTTAGACTGGAATCGCATACATTTGTATAAGTAAATTGCTTTGATTGATTTCTCCTTCCGATTCAAAATATAGGTTAGTTACGATGAAAGTCTTATCTAAATAATTGCCAACAATTTCCCACGCGTAGAATTAATTTCTTTCAGAGAGTGCTTTCAACACAAGGCCTTAGAGTCCGCATATATGAAACCGAGATACTGGTGGCGATATGTCGATGATATTTTCGCCGTTATCGACCGAGGTGCGCTAGTGAATTTTACGAGACATCTAAATGACATTCACAGAAAGATTAAAGTCACAACAGAAGAAAAAAATAAAGAGGTTCTGCCGTTTTTAGACGTTTTCGTTATACTTGAGCCCAGCGGTCAGTTATCACACACTGTTTACAGGAAACCGACTCACACAGATCGTTACCTACGCGCAGACTCCCATCACCCTTCACACCTATCTTTTGTTCCAAGAACGCTGATCAACCGGGCGCTCAGTTTGTGTGATCCTCAGTATGTGGACGCCGAATTACGTCGTTTGCAGAACGTACTGGAGCGCAACGGTTACCAGTGGCGGCGATGCACTCGTAGTCTGAGTACGGTGGACACGGCTCGTAGACGACCCAGTTGCAGAACATGTCTGTAACTCGGGTACGGCTCACTTCATGCGTTTTGATAAGGTACTAGCGAAGGAGAAATATTTCGTGCCGCGAAAAATACGTAAAGCCATCGAAATTAGCCGTTATCCGAATTTCAATAGAGACGGTGTTTGGACACTGCCTGCACTGATATAAAAGTGAGTTAAGTCTGGAGTGCGACACAGTAAGCGTGGCATGCACTTAGTACTTCAATAACCCGGACACGACAAGACGCACGAGCAATACCGACACAGCGCGCCCCTCTCGTCGCGGGCGCAACGCTACGCGGCGCGGTGCAGCGCTAGTTCGACTCGCGACCTCGCCGCGTGATCAGTTCATGAATAAGGGCTCCGTTTGGGTCCGAAACTAGTCGGGTAATCCCGAAAAATTCACGTGAGTAAACCGTAAATAATCATTACTATTAACATATGTCGGGAACTTCGTGGAGTGAGCGCCATCTGTTGTCCGCCACCTTACTAACCGTGACGTCAACATCGGACCACCACTGCCCGTTGGAGGGAGGAGACCGGCTCGCTTGGAGCGCCCGGGGGATTGCTTCTTGGACCGTACGACGGAACACTCGTCTAGAGTATTCTGTGTCGATCAGCTGAAGAAGTCTGACCTTTTAAATCTGACTAGCTTGTCCTTATTTTATGATCTTGTAATAATTATCTAAAGTATTATATTGTGATCTAGTTCATGTTACTAACCCAATTATAAGTACTCTCAGTGGTGGAGAGTCTATGTTGGTTTTATTTACTACATTTACCTTTCTCACAATCCTGACATACCAATATTAGCGATAACTGTAATGATAGAATCACTCCTTAACGATTAAATTGTAGTGTCGCTAACATCAGAAGTGGAACAAGAAAAAACCAGTCCACATTAAGATTGTATACCCACATGTAAATATTTTAATTAGTATACTCCCCTGTAGACGGACTGACGAAAACTTGATTATACGAGTGAGATTACAATGGTGAGACCGAGAAAAGGTGATAAATCCGGTGAGTCGCAACCATTTTATTATAACTACCTACTTATGTGTGAAGGGAGTTTGATGAAGGAAATATAATATCAAAGGGTATTTATTCCAGTAAAATAAATACTAAATGATATGTGTTAATTCGTCTAAAATAAAAAAGATCTGTATTTATTCTCGTAACATATATATTAAATGATATCTGTGTTTATTCGTGTAAAATAACAAAATATGGTATCTATATTTGTTTCTGTAAATAAATGCGTTGCAGTCGCATTAGAGTTTGTCGTGAGATGCAACCAGGGTTGACCTGAGGCACCACCGGGTATGGCAAACCGGGGTTGGAACTAGGGCATGCAAACCGATAAACGATTATCGATAATTTACCGATAATCGCTTCATTTTAGCCAACGATAATTATCGAAAATTTTCGATAAAAATACCGATAAACGATAAAAGTAAAAAATATGAAAAAGGATTCAATTAATTTCGTTACGACGCCGCGTGTCTTTCGTTTCGTTCAGATTGTACGCGTGCAACGATTTGCTGCAGCTATATCGCTATGCTGCTACCTCATCCTGTGCTTGCCTATCCATAGCATTCCACGCTCGCCCGCCGTTAGGCATGAGTTCGATGTATCAAATCACATCTAAAATCGGTTACCATCCAAATCGGATGACATCTATGTGATGTTTAGAGATAACGGTTTTCACCACATCTAATCAAATACGAACAAATCTCGAGTTCACATTCACCAACCAACCGAATAACGAAATCGTATTAAACAGATATTGGTTTTAGATTCATCTAAAATATAAAATCTATAATCCAAACATCAAAACCAACTAGCAACCGAGTTACATATTTGCCTCCTCTCTTTTCAACTTTACGTAGTCCCGGCCGTGAGAAAGAGATAAAGCGAATATTGCGTTCGTTAATCCGTTGCGCTACGAATGTATCGTTGGCGCTATTCTTTAAAATACCTTTGCTCAGAAAATATTTTAAATATAGTTATTGTTGCAGTGAAAAAAAGGTCACATTTTCTTTTTCAAGATATGAAAGTTATTGTTCAAAATTATTTGTAGTTATTAACCAGCATTTGCAATAAATTTACTTCGGCTAAATTATAAATAGTGCCTATCTGAAGTCAGGATCTATTCCATTTACAAAAGAATTATTTTATTATTATCAGCCTGTTGTGTCCCACTGCAGGGCAAAGGCCTCCCTTCCCTCTTTCCATTTTTTCCGGTCTTTTGCAATATCTGGCCAATCCTTTATGTAGAAGTCCAGTTCGTCACGCCATCTCCTTCTGGGTCTACCGCGTCGCCGGTTCCTGTTTTGCCCAGTTTTGTTGCGACATGCGGCAGATGTCGTGTGCCCAGTTCCACTTTAGTTTGGCGGCTGTGTTACCTACGTCTGCGATTTGAGTTTTGGAACGAAATATACTGTTCTTTATACGGTCTGTAAGTTTGACTCCAAGAATACTCTGTTCCATTGCTCGCTGGCAGACCCCGAGTGCGGACTTTTGACGTTTCGTTAAAAGTTACAAAAGAATATTATATCGAAATATCTAAATTAATACCATCTAATAACTGGCACCAACCAATCAAACGTATAATTTGTACTTTGTAGTTGTATATCAATGTCTGTAGACATTGACATCTGAAAGCCGATATCGACATCGATGAAAAATCTAAATATCGGATGAACAACCGTTGCCGAAAAATTCCGATATTACAAATCTCTACCCGCCGCTCATTCATTTTATCGTCATTCAATTTATTTAACTTTAAATTATCGTTTTACGTTTTTAGATTACACTGTAAGAAATAAGAAAATTACTAATCAAGTAATAATCTTATTAGATTCATAATGTTAACGAATATTATAAAATGACAAATTGAAGAAATTTTTATTTTTTATTTTTAAAGTCCACATAAAATTAAGTAACTTGGTATAAACATTCACATTTTATTGATCAAAACCTTTTTTTAATGTTTCGGGTATTCATAGAGGTACTACCATCATTTTAATCAGAGAAATACAAGTTTTCAAATATTATTATAAAAACCGGTAATTATCGGTATTTATCGGAAAATAGTCCGAAAAAAATCTGATTATCGATTATCGAAAACTTTCGATAATTGCATGCCCTAGTTGGAACATGACGAAGCAATTGTTATAGGGCTGGAACCCAGGCGGGTGATGCCGTGATATGGCTAGATCCAAGGCGGGTGATGCCATGTTGAGAAAGCAGAAGCCCAGGCGGATGATGCCAAATAAGTTGGCTAAATCCAAGGCGGGTGATGCTATAAATTGATAAATGAAAATGCAGTAAAAATGAATGCTTGAAAATATTGATACATATTTGTTTCTATTGGTTTTGCTATAATTCTTGTTGCAGAATAGTGCAAAATAGTTTATTGAAATTAAAAAGTAGTTTTGTTAGTACCAATAAAAAAAAAAAAGTTTAAAATGTGTTTTAGTAGATGAAAACGGAAATAGTATTTTTATTGGTGATAATTGTTATAGGTCTGGAACCCAGGCGGGTGATGCCATGATATGGCTAGATCCAAGGCGGGTGATGCTATAAATTGATAAATGAAATAAATATTAAAGTTTCTAATTAGAAATAGAAGTACCTACCTGTTTGAGCGTTTTTTGTAAATTAAACCCATGAGGGGGTGAAATTATAAGAATTGAAAGTTTGTATGAAAATCATTATTCCATGGGGTTATAAACTTGAAATTTGGCACAAAGACTCTTCAAAGTAAATAATTAATAAATACAGTGCTTTATAATGTTATTGTAAATAAAATGAAGTGGCCACACAGCCTCACATATAGTATTGCTTAAATTTTACTTGCGAAACTAGATAAAACATTTGTACCATAATCTACGCCATGATGGAAACACCAGCAAATGTGAATAAAGCTTGGAAAACAACTTGGTACGTTTAAGTGCAGCGAAAGCTCTTTAAATGCAAGTGATTCCAAGTGGTAAGCTCTAGGAAAACTAGGACTTAAGTGTGGCATAGTCCCTTTGAGTGCGGTTGACCTAGCAGTAATAGAGGCACTTGCTGATGGTTCAAAAGCGTATTATGGCTCTGTGAATCATTGAGATATTTTACCAAGAAATATTTTAAGTGTTTATAATAATTTATTGAATAACTATAATTAAAATTAGTCTCCTTTTGTGTCCCCAAATGATAATTCATTATTGTAATGTAGTTTTTAAGGAAATGTAAACAGATAATGTATTTTTTGGTAAATAAATGATTATTATTATTAATTTGACGCTTAACCAAAGTAGAACTTTCTAATAGGCATCTGAGAAGTATTTTATTGTGAAATGCTTCGTAGAAAATGAAAATGTTGAAATCTAATGTTTGTGATGAGAAGTTATGATGAACGAATATGCAACCAGGTTGATACGGAATGAATATCAACTAGTTCAACCTAGGGTTGATGAGCTTGTTGGCTGACGATGGGATATCAGGCTCTATTCGATTCCAACATTATTTTATGCTTTTCATGTTGCTTTGGTCATGGACATGCACATGAGTAACATGATGAGTCAAAGATGAGTGATCAGGTGTAACGTAGATGTGTACTGTATTATTTGATTCTGTTTAAGGTCCGAAGGTGTCACTGAAGTTAGACCTTGATGTACCATAATCCTCGCCAGGATAGAAACACCAGCAAATGTGAATAAAGCTTGGAAAACAACTTGGTACATTTAAGTGCAGCGAAAAGCTCTTTAAATGCAAGTGATTCCAAGTGGTAAGCTCTAGGAAAACCAGGGCTCTTAAGTGTGACATAGCCCCTTTAAGTACAATTGACCTAGCTGTAATAGAGTGGGCATTTGCTGATGTTTCAAAAGTGTATTATGGCTTACGGTTCATACTTGCAGAACTAGCTCTGATGCTGCTTTTGTTTCAGTGTTTTACCTAGACTCGTGGGGCGCCTGGGGCATGCGCCTTGCAGGATGGCCGTGTCGGGAACTTCGTGGAGTGAGCGCCATCTGTTGTCCGCCACCTAACTAACCGTGACGTCAACATCGGACCACCACTGCCCGTTGGAGGGAGGAGACCGGCTCGCTTGGAGCGCCTGGGGGATTGCTTCTTGGACCGTACGACGGAACACTCGTCTAGAGTATTCTGTGTCGATCAGCTGAAGAAGTCTGACCTTTTATATCTGACTAGCTTGTCCTTATTTTATGATCTTGTAATAATTATCTAAAGTATTATATTGTGATCTAGTTCATGTTACTAACACTAACCCAATTATAAGTACTCTCAGTGGTGGAGAGTCTATGTTGGTTTTATTTACTACATTTACCTTGCTCACAATCCTGACATACCAATATTAGCGATAACTGTAATGATAGAATCACTCCTTAACGATTAAATTGTAGTGTCGCTAACACATATTTTATAATCAAATACAATTGGGAAAGATTTTTTCTGTGCAGCAACAAACTTTGACGACAATTGTATTTGATTTTTGCTAATGTTTAGCAGACATTCATGAGTTTCGTCACTATCCCATTTCTCAAATTATTATAGTAGGTAGATCTATATTGGCTGATATTTTGAACCTGACAATTACCTTTCATTAAAGGACAAAGCGTGAACGATACAGGGTAATTAATAAACTGTATCGAAGTCCGTAATAACAGTTTTTAATACTTGTAATAGTCACTTACGATGTTCTACGAAAAACGTTTCGTAAAAACGAATTTGAGACGTCTAAATAAATACTTAATGGTCGACACATCGTTATGAAAGCTTTCACTTAAGGTTATGGTTCTTCATAAAAGCTACCTAGTTTCATAAACAATTCAGAGCTTTTAAAAGCCCCACGTTGCCCTTCGTGTGGTCATCGTAAGGACATGTCTGAATTGGTAATAATTTTAATTTAACTTGTTACCAGTCGTTTCTAGAAAATTATTGATTGGTGACAGTTTTTACTGATTGGACCCGTTATTTACGAAAACGGTTGACTGGATGTAAACAAAACAATTTATTTGAATTATTAAAACTCAATTACGGAAGGCATTTTTTATTTTCCTTAATTATCGGTATTCCAAATAGGTAAACAATAAAATAGATAACGTTGACCGTTTAAGTTATTACTTACTGTTAAAATTACTTCCTAGTCTTGATACAACAATGTTAAACGACTTTTTAAATGGAACAGAAGAGAGTTTAGTTAAAAAAAATCATATTTCATAAAAAAAATATCAAAACAAAAAGTCTCACTAACGTATGAAAACGCTCAACACAACACTATTCGGGTGTAATCTGGAAAGGGAAAGCTGTCCTCGCTGAATAGCCATGAATAAATGAAACAGCACAATGGCCCGTAATACAATTGCAGTGAAAAGACGCCCGCGCTGTGTGTTCTACTTCCAAACAAGAGGAACGGTGGCGTCGGTGGCTCAGGTGCAACATCGCACAATAAGCGCTGCACGGAGCGGCAACAATGCGCGTGGTGATTGCTGCATGCGCGCGATTGCATTACGCCGCGACGCCACTTGACTGACAGTTGTTTGGGCGGGAATAAGTATTCTAGATCTATTTAAATGGTTAATTAGGGTTGTGCTTTTTGATTATGTTGTTAGGAAAATCCAATCTTTGTGTTATTGTGTCGCAAAGTTGGACAGCAATAATTTTATAAGCATTCTTTTAAAGCTGCGACCGAGTTTTTTAATATTTGTAAGACATAATCATTTAGAGATGCGCCTAAATTAATATTTATCATTAAACACGGGGTGACTAAAGAAGGAAGCGTATACAAGGTTAATCGGAAAGGGTGTACTAATCCGAAAGGGTGTAAAAGTACCCATAATTATAAATAACTTTTGTTCTACAACTTTACCCAAAATTCAATAGTTTAAGGGAATAGCCGTTTAAATATTTCATAAATAAACAAGCTAAAATGTAATCCTTAGCTGAGATCAGCTGTGTTTAAATTTTACGTCAAATTTGGTGTCACAGATTAAAAGCTCCATTTTCTGAATTCGTTACTAAAGCAGGGATGCAGAGTTTTTGAAAAACTAAATTAAAACTCATTTCATACACGAAAATAAAAAAAATCGAATTTCGAAATTTTAACACTTGGTTTAAAAAAGTCATTAGTGTAGGTTTAAGTGACTCACCGATTAGTACCTACCCACTTTCCGTCTAATCTTGTACATACAACGACGCGGATGTTTTACTCTAAGAAGTCATTAAGTATTATGCTGGTTTCATCTTCAGACTAAAAATTATGACCACTGAGAAGTTTAATTTCTTAAATCTGTTTTTTATTTTAGGACTGAAACTCCTTTGGCATACACTCCGGATTTTTTAAGTCAAGATAAAAAAATACGGAACCCGCTCTGAAAAAATCAAAGAACATTTTTTCTCCTCTTTCTTGCAAAGAGCGCAGTAGCTGAGGCTGAGGCTGTTAATTAAGCCACAAAACAGAAAAATCGAGACAGTTACGGTCTAATGAAGACTGAATGCTGAAAACAACAAATTTCGTTGATTGGCAACCCTGGCAGCTGACTTTTGGAGTCAATTAGGAATGTCAATGAGTTTTTGGGGATAAACAAACGACACGACGCCTACGTCCTACCTACCCACACCTATGTGGCGTTCGTGAGGTACTTATTTAAACGAAAACAGTGATTTTAGAAACTAACAAAAAGTTACATTCCCCTGTTTACACATAACCAGATGTGAAGGGATATTTCGAGAATTAATAAAACATCAAAATAAAAGTATGTTTTTGCATAATTTCAATATTTCATTTATATTACATGTAAATTGATTCAGATTGAATTCCACGATTTATATTTCAATTATTTAGCAAATTGATACAAAATTGCTCGGAGTATGTAGTAATATAATTCTCTTTCAATCCTTGATCAACAAAGTGATCAATTAAATGATATTACACGCCGAATAAACAGGTTCATTGCTTTACATTTACGTCATCTCAGAGAGATGAGCTACAACATTAATAATCTCGGTTCCCAACCCGAAATTCAACGTCTGTTGACTTAAACACCAAACAATCAATAGCATCTGCACAGTTTACTTGTTCCCAATCTCCGTTCGAAGCTAAGGTGTTGCATAAATAGGGCTAAATTGGAATCCTCCGAAATTCAGCCACATATTAGCTGGACGTATCCTCAGGGCATGAGGGAGGAGTGGGGTGAACGGGGACAAAGTTACAAACTTCAGAGTAAGCACTGTCGGTCTCGACCACTATGACTCGAACCGAATTCACATTGGGATTAAATTTTACATTATGTCTGGTACACGTGAATTAAATTTGTGCCATCTATTTCGTATGCATAATTTAAGAGCATTTCCGAATATTGATGAACGAAATTTCATTTATGTGGATGTTTGTGGGTTGTTAGATGTCAGTTTAACAAAGGGTTAGGTAATAATAATCGTTTTGCTATTATTACCAGTATTGCTTGTATTCAAACTTTAAGTATAAGTACAAGCTTTGCAAAATAATTACACGGTACGTAACACAACGAAGAGCAAACTTTAAAACTAGTTGGTAGGTAGGTAGGTGGAGTAGGATACAATCATACACTTTTTGTCACTATCCCCGCTATCCACTTATGTATACAGGGTTACAGGGAAAGTCGCACTGAATATTAAAGGACGTTATTTTTCAGGTAATTTCTGATGGATTTGATTCTGTAATATGGTATCCGAAACTTAACCGATAGGGAGATATTGAATTTCAAAGATATTTTTTATATTGTGTAGTACAACACTTTGGCCTATTCAAATAACATTTTTTTAAGATTTTATGAACATACCTAGTAGATGTTATACCTTTTTGAATAGCTAAAGAGACGTAGAAGTTTTTAAAATTATTTGCAAAATAAATTCCATACATTTTTGTATGTTAAAAACACTTAGTGAAAATTCTTTAATTCTAACTGTTGTCGAGCAGTCTGTTTAAGCTGTTAGTAGTAGGTTCAGTTTATGTTTGTCATTTTTATTAATTGACATGTCTAACAAGATACAAAAAAACGGACCCTAAGAGCTCTAATCCCAAAAAAGCCAAAAAATACAGATTTTTAAAAAAAATCTTTAAAATTCAATATTTCCAGAACGATTAAGTTTTGGAAACCATCTTACGGAATCAAATCCATCAGAAATGACTTGAATAATAACGTCCTTTAATATTCAGTACGACTTTCCCTGTAACCCTGTATAGTTTTTTCATCTCGTCTTTCTGTTTTCTAGTTGGCTAACATAATTTACACCATCCTATTAGATCAGCTGCACAATATAAACCAGTTAGAAATAAACAATCTCTACGAATACTGATTTGCCAAGCTTGAAATATGACCGCGTTATTGCACAGTGTGATAAGTGGATAGCGGGGATAGTGACAAAAAGTGTATGATTGTATCATACTTCACCTACCCATCCACCAGTTTTAAGATTTGCTCTTCGTTCTGTTTGTTACGTATTGTATATTTGGTTTATGTTGTCGTATAAAATACAGCTCTAAACCAACTATATTTCTTTCATTACGTTTTAAAACTCTGCATATAAGACTTGAAGATAATAAAATATGAAACTGGTATTCTCCTAAAAAATAACCTCACACGCATAAACTGTACTACGGAGTTCTTGAGCGAAATTTCCGCAGCCAAATAGTATAAGAAGTTTAAGAACTTTGTGAAACCGGGACTTAAATCTCGAAGTTTATAATACTTATTTGCTTAATACATGTATACCTACTTTATTTTTAAAAAGTTCCTCCTCTCCGAAGTAAAACACGTGGATACAGTTTTAAAACTGTTCGCCAATTCTAGATTGCGCGCTCCGCCAACTCGAACTTTATCTAACAGCTGATTGCGACTCTTTTCTTTAGAAAAGTATCGTTAGAATCTTTCCTTTACTTTTCTTTTATTTTTATTGTGACTGCAGCCAACTTATTCTATGTTATACATAACTGATCAAGTTTGTGTTTCGCGCGTAGAAGGAAACTTAAGCCACGTATCGATTTTGAGTCGATTACAATTTTATTTGAAGCACCTCCTACTCTTGCGAACTACTTACTACGTTTTATTCTTTATATAGGTCTCATATTTAAAAACATGTGTAGGCGTTAGGTGATGTATACACCTGCATCTCTAGATCTCGTGTAGGAAGTCAATATCGAAGAAAATATTTGCTTTCACAACAATACGTGGTTATAACTTTTCTTTTAATTTTATTGTACCAACCCATTACAGGTATATTCGTGCCTTTTTAAATGAATAGAACTAACTTTATTGAATGTTACTTCAGCCGCTGAAGCCGTGTGTAGTTCTTTGTTCCCCGTTCCGGTTCACGGACAAAAGCATTCGTGTTCAAATGCAGCTCAAAATTTCAAATACACGAAACGGCTGGTGACGTTCTATTTACAAAGACGATGAGTTCAGGGATGATTGTTGGAACGTTTAACTTTACTCGTAATATGCTTGGTGTTTATTTTATTTAAGTTCATGTACTTTGTGATTTGCATAGTTAGCCCGTGAACGGTTCCTTGAAAGCGGCTTATGTTTAGTACTAGACAAACAAAGGATGCTTGAGGAGATGTTGATGAAGTTTCTGGAAGGGTTTAGATTTATAGTGTATAACATAACATAATTATACATAATCAGCCCATTATTGGCCCACTGGTGGGCACGGGCCTTAGTCCACAACGCTGGCCTGGTGCGATTTGGCGGACTACAAACACCATCGAGAACTTTATGGAGCCCTCTCAGTTTTGCAGGTTTCTTCACCATGTTTTCCTTAACCTTTAACGCAAGTGATAATCAAATACTTATACTAAACAATTTTAATAATGAATGCTCAATCTTGATATGTTTAATTTTATTATATTTTTTCAAACATGATTTAATTTATCTATTTTTATTACTACCCTGTTTGCGCCTAGTTATATGTCCATGCTGTGATCTCCTCAATTGAAGGAGTACACGTAAAAGAACCTATTTCTTATTGTGATTTATATTGTACTAGCGACCCGCCCCTATTCGCACGGTTACTATAATATGCATGTATTATACACAATGAACATTTATCTTGAATCACTCTATCTATTAAAAAACCGCATCAAAATCCATTCCGTAGTTTTAAAGATCTAAGCATACATAGGGACAGACAGCGGGAAGCGACTTTGTTTTATACTATGTAGTGATATCTGCATCCTTTGTTGGAGATCCCAAATAAATAAATAAATAAAAATAAATAAATTCTGATCCGCGTGTGATCGAGCGTATAAAATATTTATAATTAACAGACATCAGCCTAGCTCTATTAATGAAAAAGTAGGGCGTTACTAGGCCCATTTGTTGTCCTAGGTTTGTAATAGCCAACATTTGGCATAAATGATAAGAGTTAATCGAGGCAGCCTTTGTGCCAGACGGATTGAGGTTGATGAAATCGAAGTAATGACTTTATTACAATAGTGATAAACGAAATAATAGAAACTTTAGTGAGTACGATTTAATCTTTTGTTAATTCTGGATAGGTTGGCGTGTTGTCGATGATAAAAGAAGTGAACTATGGATACATTTTGGTATTTTTCTCTATTCATTTCTCAGAAGTAGTCGGCAGCTTTGAAACCGTGCCCAGGGAGGGTATAATATGCTGGGACTATGGACGAACAACATTACACTTCTATCTAACCTTTCGGTCAAGAAAGGGATGACGGTGCGCGCCTATCTGCATTTTACTAATGGAAAATGGTTACCGCCGCCTATACAAGTTTAGTTTTAGTATACACTAAACCTGAAACTAGTTTGTTCAGAATCACCAGGAGAATCGATTGACATCGTTTTTACACCACATTTTTTTTTTCATAATTTTCAGTGTTCTTCAGTGGACGGGAATAGACACCTTGAGGCTTGAGACGGTCCGCTCGGTCAGTTTCCATGTATTAGACAACCCCTGCATAGCACATCTCAGGCATTTCACACTTTACTAGGGAACTTAACGCGACATAAACTAAGGTGTAACTTGAGATTTATTAAAAAAAAACACTCACATTCAGGCAGTTCTGATGAAAATCTTGTTGGGGTGTCTCGGTTTTTGTATATACTAAAAATAAAGTTGAGTACACCAAAAAAATTACTGATGCATTGCCAACTTGAGAGACAAAGTTGTAAAGTCTCATATACCTGTAATTTTACCGGCACCCATATACTTCAAACCGGAACACAGTAAAGCTGTTTGGCGCCAGAAAAAGGTATATATGGTGGTAGTACTCCTCTGGACAAACTGTTTCACAAGGTGCTCTACTACTGTGCATATAATGGTAATGAAAAGTGTCAGCAACAGAAATGTTTTGGACTTCAACACCACAATAACACAAATAGTAACAGGCAGCAGTCTGTCGCCCCCACCAAAACAAGCTATTTGCCTGAGGCGAGGTACTAATTGCAACTTGCATGCAGCTGAAATATTATCCCTATCAACTCAACTGCCACAGTCTACTGTTGAACAAAATACTTGTGGCGTCATAACTTTGGTTTTTGACCTATCTTCTTTTCTTAGAGGAAAATATTGTGTTGATTTGTTCTTAGTAATATTATAAACTAGCGACCCGCCCCGGCTTCGCTCGGGTGCAATGTATTATACATATAAACCTTCCTCTTGAATCACTTTATCTATTAAAAAAAACCGCATCAAAATCCGTTGCGTAGTTTTAAAGATCTAAGCAATATATAGGGACAGACAGATAGCGGGAAGCGACTTTGTTATATACAATTAGTGATGCGAAACTAACTCTGTCTGTATGTTTGTTACCTAATCACGACTAAACTACTGAACCAATTTTGATGAAACTTAGTTCAAAGATAGTCTGGAATGGACGATCGCGGAAAAGGACAAAGGCTACTTTCATCCCGCGGAATACGCGGTAAACGTCACAGGCAATATCGGGGGCGACCCCTAGAATACTAAAATTATTAGATCAGTGCGTCTATCTAAATAAAAATTGCTTCAGATTACATACGCAACCATCACACTATGATCCTAAAACAAGCAGGGAGAGGTCTACCTACAGATTAGTAATTAGAATCCATGTGGGTAGAGGGGCTAGCCCAGAGAAATTCTCCTTACAGAAACCCCATCAACATTTTGACCGATCTTGGAATCAATCCTAGACCTGCTCGGCTACCGCTCTTACAACCGGCGACCAACGAAGACTATGAAGTCAATTTTAAAAACCAATTTCAAGAAATTGAGACTTCAAAACCCACTAGAGCGAAAATAATACGAAAATATAATACTATATCTAACGATTACACGGTTATGAGAGAGCAGTACCAAGATTTTACAATATTTATTTGACATTTGCCCCAGCATGTGGTGTCGGCGTAGACTACGAAATATGAGATTCTGCGGTGTATATTATTACCTGAAATGTGTGGAATGACATTATTGCCACGTATATATATGTATCTGTACATTGTAGTCGTAAAGATATGTCACAGTCAAAATATTGCTACCGGTAGATGTCATGTTTGAATTGCTAGAACACTACACCTGGGTAATACGTATGTATAGTGAATGGTCGTATACATTATGCATGGGACTGTTCCTGGTTATTACATCTGTGTTTTATTGTTGTTGACTTGTAAGTAAAAGTAGTACACAAGAGCGTCTACTGTATTAGAAATGGTAACTTTAGCAATAAGTACGTAGTAGTCAGAAGCTCGAAAGTCTGATAACCGGTCTAGCCTTAGAGCGATTACGCACTTCATCCGATCCGAATTCGTGAAAATACGTTCCGAAGTAGCCATAGAACTATTTGTATGGTAGTTTGCGCACTACATCCGTCATCCGATTTCTATCCGTCATCCGTGAGTCTCCAATTCGGAAGAAATGTTGACGGACCGAAGTAGCCTTAGTAATGTTTGTAAGAACGCTTTCGCACTACCTCAGATTCAAATCGGACGCCAAATGGATATGCCAAAGATGGCCCCTGAATTGTTTGAATTTGGATCAGAGATCGGAATAGTGCGTAACCAACATCCGAATTCGGTCCGAGATTTTTACTCTAGATCGGTATTTTCACGTATTCGGATCGGATGCAGTGCGTAAAGCAATATCCGAATTCAGTCCGAGTTTTGATATCCGTATTTTCACGGATTCGGATCGGATGCAGTGCGTAATCGCTCTTAGGATATCGATATTACCCAGTAACTGGGATGCGGAGATCTGATGGTAGTCGCTCCGTGTGAAACATTGGTATTCAGCCGCATCTAGTTAGACTGGAAGCTGATTCTAACATAGTTGAGAATAGGCTAAGCAGAACAGTCTTCTCAAAATCTTTTTTAATATGTGACAGACAGAAAAGTGTTGATGGAGAGTTCATTGTGCCCATTAACGTAGAAATACATGGAGTTTGGGTCAGCGCTCAAAAATGCCCTAACCGAATGTAGACTAAAACGCGAAAAAGTTGATTAATTTACGTCAATGGGTGCAGTCGAATCTTCGTATGGTGAAAAATGGTTGTAAGCTAAATTAGTGTAAACGACACAATAACATAATCATTTAGGAGTGTTTCAATCATTACAGTTATAGCTAATATCAGTATGTTAGGATTGCGAGTAAGGTAAATAAATATAATAAATAAAACCAACATAGACTCTCCACCACTGAGAGTACTTTTATTTGGGTTAGTATTAGTAACATGAACTAGATTACAATGTAATACTTTACACAATTATTACAAGATCATAAAATAAAGACAAGCTAGACAGATATGAAAGGTCAGACTTCTTCAGCTGATCTACACAGAATGCTCCGCTTCGTTGAATGACCACCGCCTTTATAACCTCGGGTAGATTGATCCATATCGACGACTACCTTCCTTTGTCAACATTGCCCAGTGCTACCCGCTACCGATAACATTAGGCATTTTGATGACGATTTGGGATTAAAATTAGTTTGTTGTTATTTCTAAGTTCCTATGGCGGTGTGTCTTGGCGCGCTCTGGTGGTATGTAAGCTCAGGACACTTTTCTCGTGAATTTTGTACTAGACATTTGGTACAAGTGTTTCTACGTTAATAGTTGCGTTGCTTCTTCCCAGCTTAAACGCTGGTGCATGAAAAGAGCCTCCACGAGTGACGATACTTAAGTACGTCCGGCGCACCCTGGGCAGTCAGCCCCGCTACCAACCTTGCTTGCTTGCTTGCTTTTCACCACAGCATGAGCTATTTTCGTATAGCTCGTGCTGACACGAGAGAAGAAGCTTAAACGCTAGGCAGCGGTGAATAGGTTTTTGGGGGCTGTTTCTATTGTTGATGTTCAGAAAGAGCTAATTGGCTTTTACCTACTTTAAATAAATGCTATTTTGATTTTATTGTCTGAAACTGTAAAATGATCTGTTTTGTTTTTATTGTTATACAATTTGATAGTCACTGCAAATTAACTAGCAATTAAAGAAATCAGAAGGTGTCTCGCACTTTTTCTGGTTCAAAAAAATATCTGAATTTGGCCTACTGTTCCTTTATCCAAAACACCAGCAAGATTATAGTTTTCCTCAAAAAGAATATCGTTACGACTTCCGTGCACCGAGATAGTAAGTGCACATTTACATCTTAGATGCCACTTCTCCTCAAAAAATTTCTCACAACCGTGTTAAATATTGTAAAACTGGTATACAGGGTGTAAAAAGACCCATCACATAGCCGAAATCTACGCACTCTATACATCAAACTAAATTACATTGACCAAAAATAATTGCTGGGAAACGACTTTTATTTTTTGTAGCGCGCAATGTGTGGTTGTGGCGTTGCCGCGCATTTGCATGCGTGCAGCGGCCACACAGCTGAGCCAAGGCAGTCGTGTGCGTTTGATATTCATTGCGTTTTTGTAACTTCAAATGCGTAATTTGTTAGGAAAAATTGAAATTTTTGATAATCTTTGTTTGGAAGAAAGTTTAGTATGACTCGGAAATCGTATTTGGAAAAAACAATGTATACTTTGACCTTCAATATCTCCAAAACCAATGATTGCCCAGGTATGGTCTAGTAGAAAAAAATTATCCCAATGATGGGTAGAATATGTGGTTTTCGTTATCGTTAAGGGTCGTTTTACACCCGATATAAGGATGTCGATGATCAGCAGTGGACTTCCTGAGGCTGATGTGGTATGATACTACTAATTAATGTTGATGTTAATGTGTTTGACAGTCCCTTAATGAGCAGCTTATTGTTTGCGATCTATACTGTCATTGTAGCGTTAACACTAATTTAAGCATGTAAACAGTCGCCCACCGACATTAACCAGTTCATTGGCTATGTTGCCTGAAACAATTGAATGTACGAGTAATGTCATTTGGGTTCGACTGTTCTACTTTAGCTGTAGTAAGGTGATTTCTCTACGAGCATCAGAGTTAGCCGCACCGTGGTAGAGGAACCATAGTGATGTAACCAGGTTTTCTAAAACCTGCAGAAAAATAATAGAATAACCTCTAAATATCTATAAATGAATCCCTATTTCCCTTGGTCACGGCATCACGCGTGAGCGGCTGGACCGATATCGCTTTTTTTTTTTTGTTGTGTTCTAGAAGGTTCTTATGAAAGATTTTTTTTATATTAAAAAAAAAACGAAATTATCTCAGTATGTCCATATTCTTCATTTGTTTACCGCATTCAAGAAAACGGTTTTAACATTTTGTTACTATTTTGATTTTGTTTCTGAAGGTAGTAGTAGTAGGTAAGTAGTAGGTATAGGTAGTAAGTAGGAAAAAGTGCACTGCAACGTAAAGCTAGTATTGAATAATTTTGAATTAGTCCTTTTTTGATTTATAGAATACACGCACTATAATGACAAGGCTAATGCCTCGGTATGCTTATGCTTAGGCTTATGTATCGGATTATGTTTTTTTTTAAAGTTATGCTTCTTTTGCCGTAAAGAGTAAAATTTTCATTGTTACGGAAGAAAAGCGCGTAGCTGTAATAGAAATGCGACACCATGAAGTTAGATGTTGACATGCAATTGAAGTTAGCCGACACGTTTGGTGCAGTGGCTGAGAGATTGGCTCCTGCGCTCCGGGTCGTGGGTTCGATTCCCGCACGGAACAATATTTTTTATGGCCTACAGAATCAGATAGTTGTTTCGGGTCTGAGCATTTGTGTATGTGAGATTTGTGTCACTAAATGCACCCACGATACAGGAGAAATACATGAGTGGGGAATTCGTAAAAAAAAACATGTATCTTTGGTTGTTGAAGTGAATAGGTTTTATTATGATATGTCTCAGTCGAAGAATAACTTCTACCGCGAGTACACGAGTACACGCACCATTTTATTATTAGATATTCTAAAAAATAATTACGTCATATGATTACGTCTTCAAAATCTTTTTTTTTTTTTAAAAACCCTTACCCCACACCAAGATTTCTCTTGTATCGTGGGAGCGTTTACAGACACAAATCTCACATACACAAACGCCCAGACCCGAAACAACCATCTGTAGGCCATACAAATTTTTGTTCCGTGTGGGAATCGAACCCACGACCCCTAGCGCAGAAGCCAATCGCTTAGCCACTGCACCAAACGTGTCGTCAAATCACAAATCACAGCAGTAAGCAACCAAACCATTTGGTTTTCACGAGTTATTCATTCCACATACCTTCGTTATATTAATACGTAAGTATACATTCATAGATATATCTTCCTAAGCGGTCACGGTGCTCCAGGGATTTTCACGGTACATGCGGCGCGGTGCGACTGACTGTGACTTTAGAAATGTCCGTTAACGAGCCCCCGTAGTAGTTTATACGACATTGGTGATCGAGTAAATACTCGATCAATCTGCTATGGATTTACACAGTGGGAAACAGTTCTAATAATAATAAGCGCTCAGAGTCGGTCAGCTCACTCTCAGCTGCTTACTGTGTAGTACAGTAGGCAAAATAGATAAGTATGCAGGCAATTAATTACATTCGTATTTGTATTTATATTTGCGTGTGTGTGTCTTTGCCATCGCTAGTCTAAGCGTATTTCGGTTTAAGGAATATATTTTCCAAAATAACATTGCATAGTTCGCTTAAATGAGAAACTTAACTAAACTTGTTTTCTGAGTAGTGCTATGAAACTCTTTATTTGCATGTTTACTTAACTCTTTTGTTGACTGCACCTATGATTTATGTCATTTAAGTAGTAGTCTATTAAAAACACTTCTTCTTCTCTCGTGTCAGCATGAGCTATACGAAAATAGCTCATGCTGTGGCGAAGAGATTAGCCAGTCAGCAAGGTTGATAGCGAGTCTGACTGCCCAGGGTGCGCCGGACGTACTTAAGTATCGTCACTCGTGGAGGCTCTTTTCATGTTAAAAACACTGAAATTGTCAGACTATACTACCCGTGTACAACACTATTCTCTTTAAAGCTTACACAAAACATCCTTTTATTATGTACGTAAAATGTACTGCCATGTAAACTAAATATATGATCGCACTAAACCACTGCACACTGCCATATTTTCATCGGCGAATGAAAAGCGACTGCAATGTAATAACGGCCACAAAGGAAAGTACGATATGTTTTTTGGTTCTCAGTGCAAGTGAGTTTAAATATGTATTCGTATAATAACGCAGTATGATGCAATGATCATACTGCGTTAATACGCAATATCCGTCAGTACGTGGCATAACCACTAGTAACAATGTTTCTTGTAAAACTATAGTGAATTACCTTTATATAAACACTAATAGGGTGTCCCCTTGTTTCGCAGACAGTTTCATAGAATTTCATTTCCCAGAAAATGTTTCATATACTATTTGGTCCTTATATTTTTATTTCGAATATTATTGTTTCAAAGAATTTACTTGAATGAAACATATTTCACAGAAACACAATTCAATGAATTTTTAATCACATTTTTTTGTTTAACTAACATGTCAAATAGTAGAATTATTTTTTAACGAATATTGTTTGTTCACACCCCGACACGGATAGGTTAGGTTCGAAGGAGTCCCGTCATCCCCTTCGTGTTAAGTTACTTTAAACCCTGCAGACCGAAAAAGGAGCCTCGCATAGCGGGACTCCGTCGACCTTGGTCCCAGAATCTGTTTTTGGTGTAGATATTTGGTTGGTAGTGTGTCACTTGATAAAATGATTTTCTTGGTAATAAGTTTCACATGAACTAAACAATATGAGGATAAAGAATATTTGATAATTATGTTATACTATGATATGATTATTCTAACATTAAACTTTATGTGAAACAAAAATCAATGATTTAAAAATCTTCAAAGTAAGTATTCTGCGTATTGATTATTCTATGAAACGAAAATATGAGAAACATTTTATGTGAAACGAAATTCTATAAAACTATTAGCTATAAAACAACGTACAACCGTTTCAAGAAGAGAAATGTGCTAGAGTTTGTGACACGAGCAAACGCTTGCGTAACAAACGCTCTTTCGCGAATCGAGCTTTCAGTGAGTACCGTCCGTTATTGCAAGTCATGAGTATTATTGTTAGTGTAGATTGGCTCTTATCGCTTACCGAAAACTAGGGAAGATTTCTATTAATGGTTTGTACGTTGTTTTATAGCTAATAGTTCTATAGAATTTCGTTTCATAGAAAAATCAATAAGCAGAATACTTACTTTGAAGATTTTATAAATAAAATACCGGGCTTTTGTTTTGCAACTTTGTTTGTTCCTCGAATATGCGTTGGAAGGACGACGTTTGCGGAAGCGGGAGACGCAAGAGGGTAAGTTGAACGTACATAGTCGCGTCGCGTCGTCGCATTAGAATAAATACCGCAGTAGCGCACACGACCACCTCGTCAGACGTTGTCACGAGAAATGAAATTTCGCAACCGGAACGAAAGCTAGAAGTTTTGCTCGCGAAAGAATTTATGTTTCGCGAAAAAATATGTTCGCATAATGCACGCTCAAACACCGAATGCTCGCTAACTAAACTTCGCATAAAGCATGCTTGCGGTGAGTACCGTCCTTTAGACACTTTTGTTGGAATTGCCAGAACAGAAGCGTTTGGTTTGTGTGATATATTATTATGCAGCATTTTGTTTCATTGGAAGCCAATCTTAACATAGTTGGGATAATGGTAAGCTAAAGATAATGATAAAAACTAGTAATTAAAGTGGTAATCTATACGACGCCGGATACTAAATGTTACAAAGACAAAAAGTCAATGGGCAACATAGTCCTAGTGTCAAAATGTACAAATGTCTTAATGTATATGAATGTGCAAATGACAAAAAATAATTGTGACATAATGCGTAAGGGTCTAATTGTTAGATTGTCAAAATGTACAAAAGATAAAACACAATTGTGCCAAAATGCATCGTGGTCCAATTGTCACACAGTCAGGATTCGAACCCGCAAACCTGGGCTTCGAAGGTACGATCACTAACGACTGAGCCTACATACACCTATCTGCTACTTGATATCAACATAATTCTCTGCACTGGATATCTAATTAAAATCTATTCTCTATCTAATCTCTTTGAGTATAAATACTTCTTGAAAGTCCGGTATCCTTGAAGAAGATGATTGAAATGTCATTTCATTTGTTCTATCATAGCGGCATTTGGGCAAAATGACATTTTGGCACTAGGCAATTTGTACATTTTGACACTAGGACTATGTTGCCCATTGACTTTTTGTCTTTGTAACATTTAGTATCCGGCGTCATCTATACTAATATTATAAAGAGGTAGAATTTGTTTGTTTGTTTGTATGTAGGAGGTAATCTCCGAAACTACTCATCCGATTTCAAAAATTCTTTCACCAATAGAAAGCTACGTTATCCTTGAGTGCTATAAGTTATAGTTTAGTATCAAAAAATTAGGGACCCTTTAATAAATTACAATAAGGTAACCCAAGGTATCAAAAATTGGCTTAGAAACTTTAGTAGTGTGTTAAGAGTTTTTTTTATTATAAATTAACGCGAGCGAAGCCGCGGGCAAAAGCTAGTAAATTATATATGACCAGTTATGTAACTAGAAGGGCTCGGCTAATTAACAACCGCAAGGATTATTATACCTTGGGATATCGGTATTGCCAAGTAACTGGCTAGAGGTCTAATGGCAGTCGCTCCATGTAAAACACTGGTATTCAGCCGCATCTAGTTAGAATGGAAGTCGACCCCAACATAGTGTGGAAAAGGCAACAACAACATAATGTAGGTAACTACAAGACCACCGTGAAACTCTAGGGCCGGCGCCCAGTGACGGCATAGCGTAGCATGGCGTGGCAAAGAATATTTTTTCTTGGACAAATGATTTTCGACCTTATTTCAATGAATTTAGCACTGACATTATTTTATTTTAATCGAAACGTCTCTCGTGATGACGTGACTTACCGCGGCATACAGCGGATCGTCGCGTCATTCCACGAGATACTGTGACGCATCGCGGGACACTACGGCACGTCGTGGCATTCCACAAGATGCCACGGCACGCCGCTGCAACACATGAGACGCATAGGTTACTGTTGTATGTTAAGGAAAGTGGGTGCTAACGTGTCTCTCTTCCTCCTCAGCGACAATGCATTATAAACATTATTTTAATAAATTTAGCATTTTTATTTGCTCAGCATACCGCGGATGTACCGCGGGATGCTTCGTTGTGCCGCGGCATGCCGAAGCATCCCGCGGTACGATTTGGTATGCCGCGGGATGCCACAGGATGATTCGGTATGCCGAAGCGCGCCGTACCACTTCATGCCACGCCGTGCCGTCAGTGGACGCTGGCCCTTAAGCAAAGATTCGGAATACTGAATGTGTTCAATGGAACATTCTCAGAGCTCAGTTTAATTTAACGCAAAACGAAATAAGTGGCCACTTGTCTCCGTAAAACAAATGACTGTTTCCTAGAAGTTGTAGGAGTAAAACCATTTACGATTGGAAGATAAAAACTGTGCGCTGTGACTAACGAAATATACCCACTATTAATCGTGAACTTATCTAATGTAACTCATTAGATGGCTTCCGATGGACGATAGACAGAATTAAAGGTTCCCGAACGATGGCTCCAAGTTTGTATTATTTTAGATTTAACAATGTTATTTTTAAATAATCTATATCTGATTGCATCGTTAGTCTAGTGGTCTTATGAGCGACTACTTAGCATGAGGACCTGGATTCGATGCCCAGGTCGAGCAAAGTGTTATTGGGTTTTTCCGCGAGGAATCTCTCAGTAGCAGCTCGGAGTCTGGATTTGTGCCTGGTTGATGGCAATAGGCTTGCTTTCTTTTATATGGGGCTAAAACATAACGGCGAAATGTGAGTATACTATTTCTGCCCAACCTTTCGGGGAATACGGGCGTGATGTTATTTTTATGTCATGTTATTTTTGGACACAGAGATCAAATAAAAAAATATTCAATTGTATGCAGGTATTACAATTACGTTTTTTTATCCGACACGTTTTACTACAATACTCTACTCAAATGATAACACTAATTCTTAGTATGTTTATAATGAACTAAATCCCTAATCTTTATTTGTACTGCGGACGCAATCATATCTACGTGCTACGACGTAGCGGTCGCTACGTGACGCTCTACGGATATCGTAGCTTTTTATTTCAATTACTGTGTAACTTTGGATTAACGTTATTATTATAATAACTATGTGTTTGTTCCGTATATTATTTTCTCCAAATTAATATATGTATAAGTAATTGAATATAATGTCATAACTAATTGAATATATTACATTTAATAATGTATGCAAATCTAACCGTATGGTGCCGGGGGTATATTATTCCCCCATCTCTTCATGCGAGTAAAGGTGATGTATGGATTAAATCAGGTGGATACGTCAGTTCCCCTAGGTGCGGCAATCAGAACGCATTTGCCTGGAACAAATTTCTACTAAGCGAAATTGTTCACATAAGTAAAAAACACAAAAGATTATTTGAATGAAATTTACAAGTAGATACGCAAAAGGGTTTCCGATCGTCATTACCCCTTGATATTTAACAGAAACCGTCGTTAATAGCTAAAATCTCAGAAAGGTTATAGGAACTACTTAAAAACAAAACTCTTGTTCGCTAACTCTTGTCATGCTAATACCAAAACCTAAGAACCAATTATTGAGAGAAAATTTTTATTGTGTCTGAAGTACGAGTTTTTTTATAATATATCTAGTTAGTAAAGTGTAACAAGGTTATTTGGAAAGGAGGCACTAATCCGAAAGGGTGGTAAAGAACCCATAATAATGAATAACTTTTGTTCTACAACTTTCACCAATAGTCAAAGAGAAATAGCTAATCAAAGATTTCATAAAAATCTATCTATCCTCAGCTATGATCATCTGTGTTTATATTTTAGGTCATATTCGGGGTCATAGATTAGAAGCTCCGTTTTCTGAATATGTAACTAAAGTAGGGATGAAGAATTTTTGAAGTAAACTAAAACATAATTAATTTTGGATGGAAATAAATGATGGAACGACGGAATGGAATAAAAATATTGAAATTTGAACAATTGCTTTAAAACAGTAATCAGTGTTTTTTTTTTTCTCTCTAGAAAACTTACAGCTAGAACAAAATTATCACACATAGTATTACAAGATGGCCAATAACAAGTTTTCACGGTTAAGATACTCCCTTAATCGGGCACAGGGAACTATTTCCCTACCATTTTTTTTGGAATACGTCGCGATGTCTTCTTTCTTATATTTTTATTTTTAAACTTGGCAAAATATTTTTTTTTACAATTTTCTTGAATAAAAAATAAAAACAAAGAAAAAAAATTTTTTTCCTCTTCCTTTTTTATAAAAAAATGCCAAATTGTTTGTTAATCACTTTTCTTAAAACCGTATGCCCGATTAAGGGTTAAGTAGCCCGGGGATCAGTTCCCCCTTTCCAACTAACCTTGTATTAGTCATATAAGAAGCCAGATGCTAAGTACAGTTTCTAAGATTATCATTAATTACCTCGAAATTACATAGTTACAAAACTATTTCGTATTAATAATTCTGTACGACAGTAAACTTTGAGAACATCCGTCTGTTGCGGGAGAGGGTGGGTGTTGTTATTTAAATCCCCTAATGATAATATCAAACACCTCGTATGTATATGAGAGTGTATAAATTAAATAACTTATATTGGGGGTTGTATTATTGGTATGACGTAAGCCGTAATGTTACGAGTATCTATCGCCTATATAGTTTAATCACTGTGCAGCAAATCCAATTAATATTATAATAGTGTATAATAATATCAATTATTGTCATCATCATCATTATTCAGCCCAAAGACGTCCTCTGCTGGACATAAGCCTTGCTCAAGCTATCCATGTTGGGGGTTTGCTATAATGCGCCTTACATACTCTGAACGAAATCGCGGAAAGGCTAGACTTATTTTGCTGTTCTCTGAATGAGTTTACAAAAATAACTTTACTTGTGCTGTGTTGTTAATGTTAATAATATAGGTATATATATTGTAAATTATTGTTAAAGACCACGTTACCGATTTGGGGTAACCCGTAATATTAGTTGTGTTGTGAATAAATAAATAAAATAAATATTCGCCACGCTTGGCAGGCGGGTTGGCGATCGCAGTATGGTTGTTAAAATACTCAGAGAGCATGTGATGAGTGAATGCTGGTGCCCATTCTCTAGTGAATTCCTTAGTCGCATTTTACGACACCCATTAGCTATGTCTATACCAGTGCGCTTTCATGTTCATTTTGCGTCTTCGTCTAAAGCATACGTGAAGCGCCATAGCGTATGCAATAGCCTTAATACTAGTTCGACAAAAGCGCAGGCCCCTAGCGCACGCTAATCCGTCTATTGTAATTCGACTGACGACTGACCGAGGCGCACCGGTGTTGACGATAAGCTGCATGCGTCTTATGGCAATCAATATTGCATGCGCTTGACGCAAGAGGAATTGAAAGTTGAAAGCGCAAGATGAACACGAAAGCGCACATACCAATATGAGGCACCACACGGCACGGTCAATTATTGTGTATTTCTGCAAAAGTTCTTGAAAACAAGCAAAAACGTAGAAGCCGATACAGCATGTCTGGTTAGTCACTTTACATCCAAAAACCATGAACTTTGCTTATGATTATGTACAGCTTTTGATATGGAAGGAAATTTAAAATGTGAAAAAAAAAATTGCTTGTTTCCATACAAAATAATCATGTTGCTTAACAAAATATCTCGTGTAGTGCCAGGACTTAAAGAATAGCACTACCCCATATCTTCCCGTGGGTGTTGTAAAAGGCGACTAAGTGATTCTCTAGAGGATGGGCAGCAGCGTTCTCTGAGTACTTTAATAACCGTACTGCTATCGCCAACCCGCCTGCCAAGCTAGGCGATTACGGCAAATCACCCTTTTTGGGGCAGGCCTATGTCCAGCAGTGGACTTCTTTCGGCTGAATGATGATAATAAAATGTATGGACAGCTGTTTTTTTTTCACGATTTTAGCATTTATACTACAGTAAAAGTTACACAGAATCATGAGCAGAGATCATGATTTTCGCACGCTAAGCCTAAAGTCACGCTAAAAAAATATGGATATTACATATTTTAAAGCTTTTTACAGTTTTTTGTGGTTTTTTAATAAGTCTCTTTTAATTTAACTGATCAATCAATCAAACTATTTATGGGGTCCGAGTGCCCAACTTCTATATAGAGAGGTTGCAAGGCGGCTGGTCGACGCTTCCCGTGACCCGAAGGCTGGTCTTTACTTTGGCCAAAGGATTAGCATTGCCATACAACCTGGCAATGTTGCCAGCCTTCTGGGCATGTTACCAGTGGACAGCGATGCGGAGGAATATTTTGATGCCCTATTTTAGTTTATAGTTTTATTAGAATATATTTTTTGTTATTTGTGCCTAAATACTTTTATTTGTAATTATGTAAATATCGTGTGTGTGTAAATAAATTGTATAAAACAATTGTTAAGATTAAAAAAAACTATTCAAAATATTTTATTTTATAGTTGAATTAAGATAAAAAGTTACTTAAAGTTTACGTAACTCGTAAAATGTAAGTAGCTTTAACTTTAAACACACACAGAAAAGAGAGCATCAATCTGCCATCACGTGATAAAGACGTTTAAATCCTGACATATCAATCTGACGCGTGGCTTCAGAGGGTTAAGTCTGGTTCATTTAGCCAGACCATGAATAAATTGATGCATATTCAGTCAGCTGGTTAGTCAGTCACTGAATAGGAAGCTAGAGTTAATTTTAATGACTTTAGTTTAATATTGAATGTTGATAACGAAATAAAATTACGTACTTTTTAGTTGATTATTAATCACCGACCTATTGCTGTCTACTGGATAACGCATCCAGCCTATACCGCTTTTTATTTGACTATTTTTTTTATTCAAAAGAAAATGTTTATGCAAATATTAATTTTATTATAATAGCAGTGCCTTTGTAAGCTATAGTACTGATTAACTTATATTTTATTGAGTATTGTGTTTACATTAATTATTAAATAAATAAATAAATCAAAATTCAGCAAAGTTACGACTGGATGACACTATACGAACCGAAGAAGTATTTATCCCATCAAATGCTCCAAATGTATTCGACGCGGCACTAATATTTCAAGCTTCATCTATCGTACGAAGTAGATATGTAAATCCTCATATCTATTGACGTGTAACCCCCCGGGGGTGGCTTGGCTCATTTGACTTCACTATGGATGCTACTAATGCTGCCAATCGCTAACTGGGAAATCGTGTTTTCATTTCCGTATTTCTTGAATTGGAATCTGCTGGATATTTTGTCTTTTTGTTGTTTTGTTTTACCTTAAGCGGCTATTTCACCATCATATCAATAAGTAGTCCGTAACTATTGACCAAATAAGCTAAATGTGACCTAGAAATATGATATTTATGTGTTCAATAATCTTGTCATTATCACTTTTTTTATCTTCTTTATTATTATCAACTAGCTTTCGCCCGCAGTTTCGCTTGCGTGAAATTTTGAACCCTAACGGGTTGTGTGAGGTGTGACGTATGACGGAGTGACGATTTTTCATACAAACTTTCATCCCCTATTTAACTCCCTTAGGGGTTGAATTTCGAAAAATCCCTTCTTAGTGGATGCCTACGTTACAAAAGGAACCTACTGTCAAAATTTCGAGTTTCTAACCCCAGCGGTTTAGGCTGTGCGTTGATAGATCAGTCAGTCAGTCAGTCAGCTTCTCCTTATAAATGTATAGATTTAGCTATTGAAAAGTTTAGAGACATAATTAACTTAATGAACAGTTAATGATAACCTGTATTATTACATACATACATATATTAATTGATGAACCTTATGCTCGCTATATAATCTTTATTTTATGTTCTCCCTCTAAAAGTATCAACGTTTAATATTTGTATACAGTAAAAATCTCGTTAAATATATTTTTAGAAGTTCACAACACAGCTGCAACAAACTAACCATTGCTGAACAGATATAAACATTTAAAACTAATGACTACATGTAGTAAAGTTTGTAGCTTCATCAGACGTACAATGTTAAAATCCTAACATGTCCTGTGTCGTGGCTCCCGAGGGCAACGTCTGGCTCATTTAGCCAGACCACAGATAATTAATGCACATCAAGCCAATCAGGGTGCAGAGCTGTGGCTTGTTTATGCTGTTCTTTTTTTAATTTAAAATAAGTTCTTTATTTGCCTCAGAAGATTTGTTTCAGTTATTTTTACGATAGTTATATATTTTAAATCATCTGTGAACTTTCTTTAGTTTATACTATTTTGAGGCATTTTTTTAACATTGAAATTAGGAGTAAGAAATAAGGGCTGGTTGGTTAGAATTTTAAATACCTCTAGTAGTTTGATATTCACCAAGGTCTTTGTGAAAGCTAAGCCAACTAATAAACTAGTTATATTTGAAATAAGTTATAAAAAAAATTGTAATACACCGTAACGTACACAAATAATGTACAACAAAAATTATAAAAAATAAAACATGTACCTACAGCAACACGTCAATTTACAAAAGTATCTAAATTAAATATACCTATAGCATGATTTGAAACTTTCTTAATGCGGGAATAATTAATGAAGACAACAAGAGATAATTATAATAATAGACGTCCCAAAGGGTGTTGTGCGTGACGCTTTCAGTTCATACTAAAAGTTAAGTTAATTATGTTTATTGACAAAGTTACGCGGAAGTCGTAAAACAAATTAAGGCATTTTGTTTAGAAAACAAAATTCTTTGAAACTGCTTTCTTGTCTTGAAATTTCTCGGATTTCGACAAAATCAATGTTAATCAGAAATATTACTTAAAAACTTTCATAAAAGTACATTTATTATGCTTTTACTTTGCTTCATAGCGTTCACCTTTGTAAGCTATTACAAAATCCAATAAAAACTTTATAATTTCAATTTTCATGATACAGAGCTTAATTTCAATATCTGTATGCAGAATCCACGATTAAATTAATTGCAGTTACAATAAACAACCTGTATTTTCAATTCGTTCTGATTCACTGAACACTAAAAACGATTTCCATCATTAATCATGTTTCAATTTTCAAATAACTAATTAACTACACTTGAAATATATGTGTTATGTTTACAGTTGGCGGTAAACATAGCATAAAATTTTTGAATTCATGTGGATTATATTTCCACGAAAATATATCATCCATAGATTAATTTAAACTGCTACAATATTTTAAAACTCAGTAAATTATATTTAAAATACTTACTTTCTCATACGACTGAAGACAATTACCAATATGGCACGACACAATCATGAGTTCAAAGTTACTTTTTTCATAAAACTACACGAGTTCATTTCGACGGCACAATATTCCAATAAAGTTTTCAAAGTGTTCTATATTAACGTATCATTATAAAGTTCATTAACAGTACAGTCCACGTGGACGGTAAAGCGCGGGAAATCGAAGAGTTTAGCGCCAAAACCGTCCTCCCCCGAGACCACCATCCCTTACTGTGCTCCACAACATACTGACAACTGTCACCGGCCACCCGGCCGCCGCCGTTTTGCTCGCTTTTACTACGGACGCTTTTCCTCTTTTGCCCTATCTTGCTTTAACGAAAATTTATATACACACAGAAATGTACGTACACACATGGACGACAACTTAGTTCAAATCGTCGAGATTCCGTATAATGTACGGTTGTGTGCACTGATAGTCAATATGTGAGTGTAGCTCGTTCAAGACGCATCTTCATGGTAACGTGCCAATGCGTTGGTGCACACAATTACAGGTGAACAGATGGAATATGTGACATAATCGGATAGTATAAGGTTGCGTTTTGTTCGTTTAAAACGAGTCGCGTTCATTCAGAGACAGCGCTAAAGCAGAATTGCGCATGTCCGTTATCAATCTTATGATCGTGAAACTACGAAAACTATTGCTGTCCTTATTTTTCTTTAAGTTTTAGTTTGAATATAGTAAAGATACTGTTCGGAATCTCGCATATCTTTGTAAGTTAATATAATTTTTCATTTTTTTTTGGTATCTAAGTTATATTTTAGCTTGAGCTACTAAACATTTCTTTGTTTATTTTTTGTTTTGGGCGAACGCAAGGATGTTTTACGAGCTATAAAGTCGGGCGCCTTAATAAGAGCAGAGCAACTTATAAATAAAGTATGAATTAAATTCTAAGATCAGGTGCGTTTATTTCATTACAGTTTACACTGTATATATAACGACGTACGTGTTTTATAGCTACTTTAGCAATGAATATTTTAGTAGCATATTGTCGATTATAAATATAACAAAAATATTTAAAAAAAAAAATTAATAATGTTACTTTATACTTTTATTGTTAGAGAAATCTACTTTGAAATACAAATCAGAATCAAAGCAAAGCATCTCACACCAACTTACCATCTCCAACTAGTCACAAAGGAAACAAAGGAATAGGGAAAAATAATTTCCTTACAACTGTGGATGATATTAACTGGGAGATAAGAGCGTAAGAGTATGAGTGAAGTACTCTTTCCGAGCGGGCGGCGTTTATACAAAGCTATGAATAACAATTTACTAAAGAGCCAGGAACGCAAACACTTGAGCGTAGAAGTTTGTTTCGAAGTGCCCAAACTCACGAACAATACCGACACGATGAGCTACGAATGATGAATTAAACCGAATGTAATGGAACTCTGCCACTTGGAGGGTAGTCGTAGATTTTTTGTTGTTTCAGAATGTAGTATTATAACGCTTGTTGACCTTTTTGAGAGGAGTAGAGGTATGTGAATGCTCAAATATCAGTAAAATTAAATGATGTGACAAGTTAAGATTTTAAACTGTTTACTTCTAGATTTAGCACTACCCCATCTCTTCCCGTGGGTGTCGTAAAAGGCGACTAAGGGATTCTTTTAGTTAGAGGATGGGCAGCAGCGTTCTCTGAGTACTTTAACAACCACTCTGCGATCGCCAACTCGCCTGCCAAGCGTGGCGATTACGGCAAATCCCCCCTCTTGGGGGAGGCTTATGTCCAGCAGTGGACGTCTTTCGGCTGAATGATGACTTCTAGATTTTGCCTGTTGCCAGTGCCGTAGTTATGAGCGCTCAGGGCAAGGATCAAATTTTGCACCTCCATAAAACACGCTAAATAGGCAAGGCATTTAATTAAGAATTTTGTTAAAAATAAAGGCAGTAATGATTTAATCTTGTAGCTATCAATCTCCAGACATAGGTAATTCATTTGAATTTAAATGAACATAATATTTTAACGCGAAATCTGCTGCAGATTTTTTCATTTGTATGTATGTATTGAGCGGCCTAATTTTCGCCAACCTAGGTCCAGCGTCCCTGGCAGCTGCCCCTTTGACCAGCTCCTAGACACCACATTGCCTGTTGCCGTCCTAAGCTGAATGTTTTCTTTAATAAGCGTGGCAGTTGATCTAGATACCCATCAAGCGATATATTATTAATCCATGATGGCTTATTATCGTTCGAGGTAGATCTTAGCCGATTTTATTACCTGCTATTATAAAAAAATGTCACATACAACTTAAATTATAAGCTAAGTTCAACCAATGCAAATTTGAGTTATCCTGTGCACCTTCTCGCGACACATAGCCGGCGGGCGTTCCACGATTCCTTTGTTCAAACGGGTGTAACTTCACAGACTGATATGCCCAACTGCGTTCTAAGATTTTAATCTTGAATATTACATTGACGAGTTAGATTTGATTTCAGTATTTATTAGAACAAAACTAAACGAAAGCATATTTAGGGTCCTGAGTTCACTTGCGGAGTGAGTCAGTCAAAATTTTATGACTATGGCGACTTTTCTTAGAATTCGGGCTTGAATTATTCCGTCATTGTCTCATTGAACCATAGTACTCCACATAATTACTTAAGAATTTTATGGCCTCATACCGAAGATACTATAAGTATTGAAAAAGGTAAGTTTACAAAAGCACCATTCATCATCATCACAGCTGAAGGACGTCCACTGCTGAACAAAGGTCTCCCCAATAGATTTCCACAACGGCCAGTTACATGCCGCCTGCAGCATCCAACGACTCTCAGGGACTAGCGATGGGTCGTTGAAGGTTTTTCCGTCAACGAAACATTAACGTTGAATTGCGTTTGTCAACTAGTTGATCAACTAGTTAATTTCGTCAACGAGTTAACGTGTTACGAACGTCAACTTGCATGAACGATTAACGCCTAAACGCTTTTATTAACGTATGCTGTTGTAATGTTAATTTACGAACAATTTGATGCAGTTTACCTAATGAAATTGGATAACATTTTATGATGACTTTACCTACTACCTACGAAACATTTCATTCCGCGCACGAATATGATCATTTTAAGAATTAATAATATGACATTATTAATTGTTACTTTACGTTTACTTTCTTTAAAAAATAATGACATTGATCAAATTACTAAATAAATACAAAATCTTGTATTCGATTAGAGTTCAAATTCTTGTCATGACTATCGCGTTGTAGCGGGAGTTTTATTCTTAAAGAAATACAATTTACGTACGTTGAAAATAACAAAACGTTGACCGTGTACAAATCTCGTAACTCGTTGAATTCGTCAACGAGTTACGAGACAACGACGTTTATGAATTCAACTCGTTTCATCGTTTGACGAATTCAACGAGTTGATTTGTACACGGTCAACGTTAATTCCGTTGAAGAGACATCAACGTTGATTCAACTAGTTCGTTGATTCAACGCCCATCGCTATCAGGGACCTTCACCAGGTTGGCTATTTATCTAGCTAGAAACCGTCCCGCGCTGTGATTTCTGGTGCGTGGTCATCACTGGAGAACCCCAGCACCCTAATTGCGTAATACACTCGTGATCACTATAGCTTTCACTTTGACAGTACAACAATATTCATTGCGTGGTGCGCACTAATGGAGAAGTGTCAGTGTCAATACATACGTTGCTATCGAAAATGTTGACCCGTCAAAATCAAGGCTATGGCGACTATGAGTGTGTTTCGCAGTTAGGATATTCTACGAGCTAGAGCACCATTAACACAGGTTAAATACTCATAGATCTCACACCGATCAATTTCTTAACTTCTCAATGCCGCATCTTCGCCTTATTCAATTTACGTATTTCGTAGCTCACTGGGGTCGACATTCAAGTGTTTTGCCGCTTCAACCGCCTTTATAGATGTCACTTTGTCACACTCGCGAGTTCAACCCCAGATAACGACTTCATATCTAAATATTATTTTGTTTACTGACTGTCGCCACGAAACGCGCCCAATATGTTGTAAGGTAACGGGACTTGGCGGAGAAAAATGTTAATAATCTTCTATGATGTCGTTAGAGTTTGATGTGATTCTTTCATGATCAAAAGAAAAAACTCTCTTGTCTTCTGTAGATTCGATATTGGATGTTGAATTGATCAATTAATATTAAATTTAGTTTAATTGTACTTTGACCTTCGTATACGAATGACAGTGACCATTCATCTAGTTCGTTCACCAGACCTTTGAAGATTATAGGCACTTTAAGCAGTATCAAAATCTAATTACCAATGGAGTATATTTACGTAAACATTGGTCCCTATTTAAACTCAATTGATTTTATTTCACGTTCAATTGTATTGGTTTTGGTCTAGTGCAGCAATGGGCAAAATACGGCCCGCGGGCCAGCTCAGGCGAACCGTTTTGATCCGGCCCACCATCAAACGTAGTCGTAGAAACCTTTCGAATAGTCTCGAAAATAAGCGTAGATATCTGTGTTGTGTTTGTGTCGACATAAATCAATGTAAATAAATTCTGGCCACCATAAGATGGACTCGGTTTTTTTGGCCCTTGATGATAAAAATTGCTCCTACCTCTGGCTTAATGGAAATCTAATGGTTAAAACGCAAATCTAGCATATACTACTGAGTATCAATATCATCATATTATCACTGCTGGAAGACGCCCTTTTTGGACGCCTATGTCCAAAAAAGGGCGACTTTCTTTCCCCGTACATTTCCACAACGAAAATTTACCTGCCTTAATGGTTAATATGATAAAATTTACCACAGACCTGTGTGGGAAATCGTGCCCACACGGCGAGTTTTTCCTCTTATCTGAAAAACTACAGTTGTTTGACAATAGACCTCTACCGAACTCTTTGCAGATAAACAAAGCGTGACGGTTTCATGTTATGGTATTTGGTTTTGTATAAATAAAATAGTGCTTTATTTATTGATTCGTTCGTAGGTTTTCTATCTTGGTATAGATAGATTATTGGTTGGGTAAAAAAACTTTGTGCGTGACATTAAAACCGTGGGTGCTGTAGAGCAACGAGGCCACGTTTTAGGTGGCGTACAGAATTAATTAGATTATTTTTTCTAAAAAGTCTATTTATTGATAGACCTAAATTCAATAGTTTGGTTCTTCTTCTTCTTCGTGTCGTTGGCACGGCAATCATTATATTTTGTTAGCCCAGAACTTCGCCCCTTCCACGACGCCATCGGTGGCTGCGCTGAGATCATTCTGGCTGCAGATTGTTGGGCTCAGAGGGCAGGATAGGAGATGGGGCTTAGTTTGCAGGAGCTTCCCCGAGTGACGTTAAAAATCGGTACCCAATCCATCAAACGTTCGGCGCACCCTGGACACCTAGCCTTCGGTAACGCAGAGTCTAGGTGACTAATCCTTTCACCACGATGGTACGAAATGGTCTTTCCCAAGACCCATCCCAAACAGTTTGGTGCCAGTTCAAAATCATTGTCAGTCTTTTACTGTCCTTCTTCTGAACACGGGTCTTTTCTCAGAATGAGTAGGATTTCGGCCTTAGTCTTCCACGATGGCCTGAGGCGGGTTGGCGGACTACACAAACCATCGTAAACTGCTTGGAGTCCTCTCAGGTGCGCAGGTTTCCTCACGATGTTTTCCTTCACCGTTAACGCAAGTGATGGTCAAATTATGATCCGCACGTGAACTTGAAGAGTCAGAGGTGTGGGCCGGGAACTCGGACCCTCCTGCATAGATGACAAGCGTTCAATCACTAGGCTATCACTATTTGATAAAACCGCGGTCTAATGGCTCGTCGGTAAAGCTCGCCGGTGTATCATTGGAATACCGCGGTTTTGTGAGTTGACGAGCCTGGCTTGCGGCTCGTCATGTTTGCTTCATTTTTTACTCGGCTCGTCGTTCAAAACCGCGTGTCGATCACGGCCGGCGAGCCAAGTCACCAGTTATCTTTTGCATCAGTTGTTTTGCTTTTGTATCATAGGTGTACTAAAGACAATAATTCGTTGTACAGTTCTTCAGATATTCTCATATAATTTCTGTAATCGAGTGGTTCTGCTGACAATTCTCGAATTAAATGTGTGTGTGATAACGCTTGCTTTTTTTCAATCCAACTTTTAACCCAAATTCTCGGGCGTTTTCGCTTTTTTTCCTTAATTTCGTGGTAAGCTATAATACCAAGATAACACAAAACTTCAGACTCCGAACAAGACATGTTACCCTCAATTCGACTACGATACGACTGTTTCACTCACTAGTTGATCAGCACCAATGAGCCGCGAGTAAAACCGACGTTCTTTAAAACAGCGGTGTAGGCTCGTACGTCGATCACCCACTTTAAAGTGTTTTAATTGCCATCAAACAATCAACATTTATAACCCACGCTACAATTATTTGCAAAAGCACAAATCTTACATGCACCAGACTAGACCAGACTCAGAATATAAAATATATTTGTCTAATTTCATTTGTGAAAAACTTTTAACTTGTCAAGCATGTACATAAAATTATCAAGTCTAGCAAGCACTTAAATAAATTCAATGGCGAAGACAGTAATATCAGTGCAGACAATAATAAAATGTACGAAGTGTATTTTCGACCATTACATTTCTTTTACGTCTAGCAAAGCTCGTAAATCAAAGCATACTTGGTAAGCTAGAAAATCTTAAATCTCTATATTCCGAACATATTTCTCAAATGGAAGGTTTACTAAACCGTTTACATTCTATTTATCGTCCCCAAATGCGGCTAGAGGGGATGTTGTGTCAGCGGAAAACTTGTTAAAGTCCTTCCACCAAAGAAAGAGTTATGAAAACGCCAACTTTGGGGTCCTCACAAAAAAGTGAAGACAGTTTGCACAACTTCGGTCCTCAACTGGATTTTATAAATATTAAAATCTAAGGGAGTCACTTTGAAAGCGGAAACTAATTTTTTTCCTTCTTCACGAGGTATTCATTGCTTTCGTGAAAAGCGACTTCCCTATCTTTTTATAATGTTTTATAGAAATACCCTCATAATAAATAACTTTGTTGCTTGAAAATGTTGAAGTATTATTTAATGGGCAGTTCCTTTGAAAACATTTTATGTCCATATCGAAATTTAATTAAGATTGGCAACTCACATACAAGTCAAGCTTTTTATCTACCATTTTTCATGCGTCCAATTTTTTTAATTAACTTTATCCAGTGAATTGAGGAGTTTTTGATTGAAAATAATTGGTGAAAGACGTGGAAATTTACAATTATAATATGTATTGGAAAATCAATTCTTGTCAATTAATAGAACCTCTATTAAGTCAAGAGAGACGATGGCTCTTGTAAAGTTATGCATAATAATTGCTTGCTCTTCAGTTCCAATTAAAGGCACTTCAATAATGACGAACTCCTTGCGGTTGGAAGTCCAAGAGACTGCCTGTCCAGACCAAGTTCCACCATCTACTAAATCATGACGTTCGATACAATTTGCTTAGTAAATCCTTTACTATTAAGTTTGCTTCACCCGTTCATTTAAGTTAGTCTGCATTATGAGATAAGTTAGTATATTTAAACGGAAGAAAGGTAAATAATAATTCCTATATTGAGTTCGTTACGTATTCTAGTAATTGTGTTAGACTTTGCAATGTGATTCAATTTAGAATTTATGAATCACATGGTGTGATTTTTCCTGTTGTCTTGTGGGAATGTGGAAATAAAAACATTAAAAAACGGACTTCCTCATTGGTGTAGTGGTCTCAAATGCAACTGCTGAGCGTGAGGTTCTGGGTTCGATCCCTAGGTCAGACAAAGTGTTATTGGGTCTTTCCGTGTGGAATTTCTCAGTAGCAGCCCGGAGTCTGGATTTGTGCACAGTTGAGGGCAACACGGGATTTATACATAATGTCGAAATGAATGTGTACTATTATACACTTCTGCCCAAACTTTATGGCAATACAGGAGTGATGATGATACTAAAAAAATTACTTAGTTGCAGTTTTTACTATACTAGTAATTTCATATAGTCATTTTTATAAGCAAAGGAAGCCATGAATCAAAAGTGTTAATGATGATTAAAAACTGCAATGTTTAAATAAATATCCAATGTCGGGACGGGCTAGAATATAAAACTCCTACACCGTACGCTTGGAATAGATGCGTGTTGTAAGATTCAACAAATACCAGCACGTCTGGTGGTAGAATCTATACGATCCGCCTGGCTAGCTACCACCCTCACGTTAAAGTCCGGCGCCATGCAGTTTACTGTGTTCCGTCGTGTGTATGTGAGAGCCAGAGGGGAATTCCTCAATATTTCTGTTACTTGGATTCGTGTTCTCCATCTTATACCCTGTCTGCGACTACCATCAGGTGCAGTGGCGTGCACAGGGATTTCAGACAGGGTATGCACAAAAAAAAATCCCATCCCATCATATTTAGCCAACAAATCTAAAAGTTCCAAAAAATTGCCTTTAGTAAACGACAAGCTGGATTCGTCATGACCACAGAATGCTAATTCTTGTTTACCTAGAAAACAAACTACATCAATCAACCGTTTGAAATGTTTCTATTTCTGTCAACTTTCGCGTTGTGCCTTTCAATATCTAACTTTAACTAACTATTCAAACTAGTCTACCTTTACCAAAAGTTTGGAACTTTAAGCAGGATTATAGATGTTTTTCTGAAGAATCATGCCTAGCAGCCACTTTGTGAAAATTATTTAAATCTGAGTATCCGCTATACTATAGGTCCAAACATTATTTTTATCTTGATTAGTAAACAAAATGCAATGAAACAATATATATGTGTTTGTGTGTACACAACCAGTTAGCCAGTAATAGTTATCATAAAACTTTTTATGAAAATAACGAGTAGTATTTATTACCTTTTCTTTGAGTTAAATCCTACCCGGGTACACACTTTCCCTTTGCAATCAATTTAACATTTTCCTCAAAATATAACGTCGAAAACGCGGCCGAATTTAATTTATTTAAACACACTTCGCCAGCACAGGTCTCACAGGTATAATTTTCCATTTTTTACAATAAACTTACTAAATAATTACTCGACAGTCAATCACTTGTGCCAAGAAAAACAATAATAGGAAAAAACTTTGCAATTTATTACGTTACGAAATAATACGTACGAATGAATCGATTATTTGGTTAATCCGACAAAAAAAAGTCGACCCTCTGCAATCAACAACGGTGCATTTACGGGTTCTCAATTTGGACGGTTTGCAATGTAAGCTATGCTTTTAAAACTCCAACACGCGCACACATTTTCACGCACACAGTCACACTTTTGCTGTGTACTACACGAGATGCGTTGTATGAAGAATAAGCAAGGCGTAGTACAGCTTATGTTCACGGGAGAGCGCTGCCTGCGCGATGCATGGCCGAGTTAGTTCCAAAAAAAGTAATAGATGGCGCTTAAGCTAAATTACCTTGATTTCTTTTAATTATAGTTATTTATTTATCATTTAGAGGGGCATGTATTATGTATGGGACTGCAGGGTATGCAGAGCTTATTTGCATGTATGGAGTGCACGCCACTGATCAGGTGCCACTAGTCCCAAAAGCGACACAAGTACAAAAAAAAATGCTGTAACGATTAACGACATTGTTCTAATCTTTTATCTGTTCTGTGGTTCTAATAATACACGTTTACAGTCATTATTAAGACAAAAGAACTAATTATTAAAAACGTTTATGATATTTACGCATAATAAAAACCTCCCAAGTGCGAGTCGCACTCGCGCTCGAAGGATTCCGTACCATTATCTATAAAAATGGCAAAAAAAATCATGTCTGTTGTATGGGAGCCCCCCTTAAATATTTGTTTTATTTTAATTTACTTATTTATTTTTAAAATTAATATATAACTAAATATTCTGTGTCAGGTTTGTTGTTTGGGGGCCCCTTAAATATTTATTTTATTCTATTTTCTAGTATTTGTTGTTATAGCGGCAACAGAAATACATCATCTGTGAAAATTTCAACTGTCTAACTATCACGGTTCATGAGATTACAGCCTGGTGACAGACGGACGGACGGACAGCGGAGTCTTAGTAATAGGGTCCCGTTTTACCCTTTGGGTACGGAACCCTAAAAACGACAAAAAAATCACGTTTGTTGTATGGGAGCCCCCTTTAAATATTTATTTTATTCTGTTTTTAGTATTTGTTGTTATAGCGGCAAGAGAAATACATCATCTGTGAAAATTTCAACTGTCTAACTATCACGGTACATGAAATAGAGCCTGGTGGAAGACGGACGGACGGACAGCGGAGTCTTAGTAATACTTAGGGTCCCGTTTTACCCTTTGGATACAAAATCAATGTTGCCCTCTACTACACACTTTTGATCAAGGAGTTTACTTGAAAAGAGGTTATTGTAATTTCATACAACTGAGACAAGATGTATGTGACTTTTACTCACCTATTTTTGTTATTTGTGATTTACTTATATTTTCTGAGAGCCTTATTTATTTTTCTTTTTTGCAATAAACGTAACTTTTATAATACTGTAGTGCTCTTGTGAGCGGTTACTTAGGTACTTAAGTTTAGTTAATATTTTATTAGTCTGCGAATTTATTAGTTGGCATTTCTTATTTATATATAATTTATGTTTACAATGCTGATATAAAAAACGCATCAAAGATATTCTTGACTTTGTTTACGTAGGGATGTTCATATATTTTAATACCGCACATTGTTTGAGGCGCCGAAAATATAAGCTTCAAATATATTATTTTATTTAATAAAAATATATATTGCATGATAAGTAAAGCCACAGTTTTTTCGGGGATTATTATTGTTTCGACTTTTAATAACTCCTATGTATTAATTTATTTATAAATCCTCGAGACTTGTCTGTGTATTAACTTATGTATAATTCGTCTAGACGTGTTCATCCTTTATTCCAAGTTAATTCCGTTTATTGGGTATTGATCACCATAAGAATACTAAGGCTGGGTTATCTAAAATTCTGATACATTTGGGTAAAACGGGACCCTATTACTAAGACTCCGCTGTCCGTCTGTCACCAGGCTGTATCTCATGAACCGTGATAGATAGACAGTTGAAATTTTCACAGATGATGTATTTCTGTTGTTGCTTTAACAACAAATACTAAAAAAACAGAATAAAATAAATACTCTCTTACAACAGACACGATGTTTTTGCCGTTTTTATAGATAATGGTACGGAACCTTTCCTGCGCGAGTCCGACTCGCACTTGGCCGGTTTTATTCGCGTAAACAGTTATTTAACCATAGAATTAGTGAACAAGGGTCTAAGTCAAGTAATGATTACATACAGTTATAAAAATCTAATACATACAATAATTGGCTAAATAATGGAAAATCAGTTTTTCGTTAAGTAAAACGAATAATGTCAAATTGACTCTCGATTATGTTAAATATTGCTTGTTTCATATTAAAAGTAGCTTTACGTAATCTCTTTTAGATTAGTTAATTATTTATTGTGATCATAACTTATCGTTGTAAAAAAGGGACTAAAGGATAATGTCAGGGTAAGTAGAAACCATCTGCTACAAACATGGTACATTATCTTACTGCATATCTAATCTATCGACTAACAGCCGTTTTTAATAATCCCATCGGCTGTTTGCTCTACTAGAGATAGAAGCTTGACATTACATCTATGGAGCTTATGTCAAATTATTATCTCTATAGTTCGAACAACGTCATATCCGATTTGACGTTAGCATAAAAGGACAAAATAAATAAATGTGTACAGAAGTTGTACGACTTCAATCTTAAAGAAAGTCGCCTTTTTATTTACCTGAACATAGCGCACCATTGATTAAGTGAGACTAAACGCCACGCATTGGAGTAATTATTACTAGTGTTGACATTACTCCTCGTATTTTGACAGATGTCAAATCGGACCTATTAGATTGTCACAACTATAGTAGGATAAACCGTCAATAAATTTGCCGTAAGTGTGGTGATCTTAGTTTGAGTCAAAAGCAGCGAATGTCGATGCGCGATGTCTATACGAGGTCTGTTGTAAACAGAGAACTATGCTGCGGACTTCTGTTCACTGGTGAATGTTTTACAGCAAGTGTTGAACCCACAAAATATTGTTATTTATTTAAAAAAAACCGAAATCCCTGATTTGATTACAATTTAAGAAAATTTTGCTACATATGACCTCAAATATAAACACAGCTGGTGATAGGATGCTTTAGCGCATTTTCATAAAATATTTGAACCTTTCGGAAACTATTGAATTTAGGGAAAGTAGAGCAAAAGTTATTCATTATTATGAATACTTTAATAACTTTACCATTTTCGGATTAGTACCCCGTTTCCGATTAACACACATTTTATAGGATTAAGAAATGGGTCAACACTTTTTTTCAAAATAATGTAGATGGCGTTTTTATAAAAAATACAATTAAAATAGAAATGGCACAAAATTGTAGTTTATTGTCGGCGGGACGGGGGGTCGGCAGAGAATGTTTATGAGCTGATATGAAGAAGAATGAACAACAAATATAGTGATCATCAATGATGAGAATAATGTATAACATTCAATAAAAATCATTCAAATAAAATAGTCCGTGAAAGTATGGATTAAGAATACAATTTCGAGTAGTAAGAGGCGATGAAGTTGGCACCATAATTGTGCCCGAAAATGGCAATAGGCTCGCCACCTATATGGGACTAAATACAAGAGGCGAAACCTGGGTGTACATACTCCTGTAATAGAAGAACATCTCTGCTTACCCCTTCGGGAATAATAGGCGTGAGTACATATATAACATTCAATTACATTCCTAAGATCTATTTCAAACATAATCCCAAAACTGATACACTGATATTAAAACCATGTAAGTTAATCTGTTACGCTAGTTCTAATTTAAGTAGGTTTATTAATAAGAGCGAGCGTGTTGCCAGTGTATGTGACCACACTTTGTGACAGTGCGAGCCCGTTTACACGTGCTAGTGGAATATATTACTAGCCGTAATCACTAGTCTTATTCATTAGCTCATTAAGAGGCAGCTTGATAAATTCAACTAATTTTGTGGTTTAGATTGTTTTGTGTCTTTGAGATGTAGCTTAATTATGTGGTTACAAATATTTAACAGAAAACGGCAGTTTTATGTAGTTGGATGTATGTAAATTTTATTAGTAAATTTTGGCTTTTTGCCAAAGCATTATAAGGTCATTAAAATAATTAAGTGAGCCAATGAATAAAGAATTTTTGGCCGATCAGCACCGAGGTTTTTTTGTATAGGTAACAAGCCGACGGCCTACCTAATCGAAAATGATTACCGTCGCCTTTATTATATACTTACTACGCTAAGAGGATGGATGAGGCGTTAATTTCCAAAATCTCATGTGCGTGTCATTTCACTTACACCCTTACCATTAACACCGACAGAAATAGGTATGGTGGTAGTGTTTCCCGGTACGAGCTCTTTCACAAGCAGTCTATTACTACTTTTAATTCAAGTCCTCAAATTAGATAATTGACTTTTCCATATGTACGCTTTCCTATCACTGTCTTAACACTACTATTTTTTATTACTCGGAAAGGGGGTACTAATCTGAAAGTGTGTTAAAGTATCCATAACAATGAATAACTTTTGTTTTTCAACTTTTTCCAAAAGTCAATACTTTAAGAGAAATAGCTAGGTACTCAAAGATTTCTTAAAATATGTTAAAAACTATCTATCCTCAGCTATGATTAGCTGTGTTTACATTTTAGGTCATATTTGGGGTCACCGATCATAAGCTCCATTTTTTGACTTCGTAACTAAAGCCGGGATGAAATAATTTTTGAAAAAAACTGAAATTAAAACCAATTCGCATGAAAACAAAATTAAGAATTTTGAAAGGAGATCACCCATTCTGGGATAAAATTGGGATTTTTGGCGGCCATCAATAACAGTTACACAATTTTAAAGCACACGTGTAACGCATTATTTTTAACCGACTTCAAAAAGGAGGAGGTTCTCAATTCGGTTGTATTTTTTTTTTATGTTTGTTACCTCATATCTCCGTCATTTATGAACCGATTTGAAAAATTCTTTTTTTGTTTGAAAGGGTATACTTCCCGATTGGTCCCATATAAATTTTGTTATGATTAGACCATAAACTTCAGAGATATGGAACGGAACTCCTCATCGGATCAAAGCAAAATTCTCAAATTACTAATATTGCTTTGTTTATATTTGTTGTTGGGAACTGACTACTGGAAAAGAAGAGAGGGTGCGTGTCCCCTCCTCCGCCCTTTGGAATGTTTTCATTATATCGTGTAAGGTATCATCTGAAAGGACTTTTATGCCCGTCGTGCTACGTCAAAGCCAAAAAGAATGGTTATGAAGGAGGGGGTTAAAATTATGATACTAAAACGTATTTAATAAAAAATAAACTTTAAAAAAAAGTAAAAACCGATTTCAAAGAAATACTAAAAGGAGTAAAATAATTACCATAATATAAAATTAACAGTTTCAGAAGTCGGTGCAACTCTACACTGAAGCAAATAGAAGCCACCGACTTCTGAAACTGTTAATTTTATATTATGGTAATTATTTTACTCCTTTTAGTATTTCTTTGAAATCGGTTTTTACTTTTTTTTAAAGTTTATTTTTTATTTACTATGGCGTCAAAGTCAAAAACTATTTGGGTTTGGAGATAATATCCAGGTAAAAATTAAAACGAAAACTTGTATTAGGGGTTATAAGAATTATTTTGCTATTATTACAGCATTGTTGCGATACAAAGAAATGTTACTGCCACCATTTAAATAAAATATAATTCATTCCTGGCCGCAGACTTTTTTTCATCCCAAATCATCGAACAAAATGTTTGGTCTCCTACACTTGTTTTAAAACAGTCATCACTGATACTATAAATGACCCGCGGATTAGTACCCACTTTCCGACTAACCTTGTATAGTACAAAGTAAAATTTATTATATCCAACAAGGATGTACCAATAACAGCAGACTGCATCCAAATTGAAGTTGTCTGTTGTGAGTATAAACTGGCATGTAACGCAATCTAGAGTCTATTATTTAACCACGGATGCAAAAAGAGGGGTTTTATACAAGGTATAACATAAATAAGGGCACAACCACTTAAGGGGTCACTGTACTCATCCATTATGAACAACTTTTACTAAGGGACCAAACATGAAATCGCGAAAAAAAAATAAGCTGTTCCCTACATTTTGACGAGTTATGCGAACATACATGTAGGGAACAGCTGTTTTTTTTCGCGATTTCAGGTTAATCCCATAGTAAAAGTTGTTCATAATGTTGAGCACAGTGACCCCTTAAAAGGTTGTGCGTTATTTATGTTACAGCTTGTATAAGTTTAACGTATATGTGTGTCTGTCTGTGGCATCGTCTCTCCTAAACGCATGAACCGATATTGACTTATTTTATTTTTGTTTAAAAGGTGACTTGATCGAGAGTGTTTTTAGCTATGCTTTTCATTACTGGTTTATCGTGTTTAAGCTCGTATGACTCGTCATGGAAAGCACTTTCTCACATTAATAACCGCTAACAAGGAAGGACAATCCCATTACAATGTCAGGGGTATTTTTAAATTTAAGAATTATACTATGGTTTTTTCGGTGCCAGTCTAGTCCTTGGTACTGTGGAGAAACTTGGCGTGGTGTTCCTCCAACCAAAGGGAGGATCCTCCAACCAGGCGGAGTCTTGTGCCTGGCGGGCTACTGCCCACCAGTTGATGTTGGGAGGTTGTATATATACTATCTGCGTGTTAAATCTTGATATCGCGATGTAGGCATGAATAGTTCGCATGTGGCGTGGATAGATGCCGCCACAGTATATTTACTACTGGCGCTTTTTTAACGCATTGTGAACCTAATGACTAGAGAATCACTAAGAAAATGCTGCAAAGAATGCAATGGACTCTACGAGTTCCTCGTGCCACGTGCGCATGTTCCGTTTTCTGCTTTACGTGTTTTTACGCGAGCCACACAAAACATGGAACGGTGGTTTGCAGTACAAGAGATGACAACCAGCTGATGTATTACGTCCTGCAATTATTCCCAGACAAGCGTCAGAGGTACTAAAACGCTTCTCACTCAACAAACAAAGTTAACAAAAACTTCTACCACAATACATAACTCGCTCGAGTAGCATAACATTTTCAACGATCCTTTTTACGGTATACCTCCTCTCGGTTGTATTATGAGGAGTTATTTGCTCGCTGCTCGTTAGCATGACGACATCCTGCATGTAATGACAAGCCGGGTTACTCATGAATCTCGCCAGATTATTACGTCAAAATTCTTCCAACATTTTTATAAGAAACTCGACGAAAACTTACGGAGGATGCATTTGTGTTGAATTTATCTTGTAAAATCTCGGGTTCTTGTTCCTTTGGCTGTTTATAGGATGAACTGATGCACGTATAAATATTGGATTTACGTACTGCTTCTTGTTTTTCTGTCAGTCATTAATTTTAGTTGGTACAAAAGCGAGACGCATCTATAACCACCTTTTTTTTGTCTTTTTCATATCCTCATGGATACCCTTCGCCCGGGGAAGGCGAAGGGTTATGCCGGACTCTTACCGGCTAAAAACCCACGGTGTTCCTTCTCCTGATCCTTGGCTGGGGTCGCGGGATTCGCAGCTGCATGCACCGCGACCTCGGCAGGCCTGGGTCCGCCAGCCCCTGGCGGACCTCTCCTTCTGTGAGGCCTTGCCCCACGTCCTCCTGACAGGCGCGCACGGAACACTGCGCGCCGCCTTCTCGGGCCTGTTACTGGTCGGGCGACGGGTATCTATAACCCCTTAGGTAATTTTTTTTTAATGTAATTTATCTTAAACCTAATGAAGAAACTGGCTAATTATCAACCACACGGATCATATGATCTGCACGGTTAAGCTGCGCTTGCTGCGGTCAGTCCGTGGACGGGTGGCCGTTCGTACACATAAATATCACTCCGTGCCTCGGAGAGCACGTTAAACCGTCCGCGTCGGTCCCGGGTGTCATACGAATACCTACCTATGACAATCGTTACCGGTAGTGAGAAGCCCGAAGGTCTGACAATCAGTCTAACCTTAGGATATCGGCATTGCCCAGTAACTGGATCGTGAAGGCCTGACGGCAGTCGCTACGTGTAAAATACTGGTATACAGCCGCATCTGGTTGGACTGAAAGCAGACCCCAACTTAAGTGGGAAAAAGCTAGGTAGAACATTTTAAACGCACTTGAAGCTCTATTATACAGATAAAAGAAAATTAGAAACATTTTCATTAACGTTAACAGACTCTACACTACATTTTTACATTGTAAATAATTATCAATAGCTTCAAGAAAAACGTGGAGTGGCATAAATATTCGACTTTTCAAGTCATATGCAAACACAGATGATGAAATGTAAGATTAAATAAGACTCGGTACTTTTGTTACTTAGACAAAAGTTAAGCATTCATCTTTATTATCATTTATATATTGCCATTACATTTTGTTCTTTGTTCCACTATTCAAGCTTAAGCTCTACTTCATATTTACAGCGGAATGGTAATATAAATAAATGAACGTTAATTAACATTAAGTTTAACTATAGTTAAGCTGACGCTGTTACATTTTATTTACATTTCAATATAATTATAAATAGTCATTAAGTTCTGAAAGCTCTTTGATATATCATCTATTAAAACGCGCAGATATAATATTGGAATGATAATAACAATAATGGATTATTATTAAAATAAACGTCAACATTCAAATTCAATTTTAAAGATGGAACATTAAACTCGTTCAGTCGAACTGCGCGTTGTAATAATCCGGTTTTGTTTGCATTTCTACGTATTCCAAAATTCAATTTAAATATGATGGCGCGGAGCACAAACATGAGATCGGCAGAATTAAATGACGGGCGCCATTTGTCGGGGTTTCACGCGCTTTGCCGCACCGCAGCCGCGGAGCCGGCCAATTCCCAAATTAATTGCTTTCCAATAGTATTTTTTACACGAAATTTGCTCTAAAGAGTGCTGTTGTTTTGCCTCGTGTGAGCTTTGATTAATAGACTTAAAGACTTTCTGAACTGATTGTATTTATGGTGGGTCATAGAGAACGCGGCCATAGATGGAGTTGTCGACTGCGTTGCTTTAAGTGTTGGGTAAATAAATGTGCAACATATAATGCAACCTTTGTTACAATGCAACGTAGATTCATAGGGTAACCACAAATTCTCAAATTCGAGACTTATTGGTAAATCGTGTAATTTTTTTATTTTTATTTTATTTATTTGGCTCACTAACAATTGTTTACACTGAATAGTACAGTAATTTAAACAAGATAATATAACAATTATAACGTAGCAATCTCTTATAAGTAGGCACAAATTAGTAATGAATCATTCCGAACTGTGTTCGCTCTATGAATCTTTATTAATTTACCCCATTGATTACATGACATGTTATAGAAGTCTAGCCAGGTCCGCAGCGCCAATTTTCTAACATGCTATTGTGTTTTGGCGAACAAAACTGTTAGGCCACGCCCCTATTCGGTTAGCAAACAATGTTAAGCCGGGTCCGCAGCAATTTTGCTAACAAAACTGCTAGGTCACGCCCCTATTCGGTTAGCAAACAATGTTATCCTGTTTGCAAACACGAAAACACGGCGCAGCAGACCCGGCTTTACTCAGAATATTTAAGACATTCTTCAGAATCTTTGATTATAATGAAACTCAATCAACCAAACTTTTTAATCGTATACACTACAAATAAACGAAGCTTGAATTCAGCTTTATCTCAAAAAAAAAAATGCATCAGTGCAATTATGAAACTTCAACAAGGCAGTAGGTATGTGAAATGTTAGCATTTTCAAGTGTCTAACAAATCTCCGGCTGAATTTCTAAATCTGATGTTTTCAGCTTTACTACCACGATAAATATATTTTCTGGCAGGCAATATACATTTTTCACTTTTACAACTCAGACATAAGGTAGTGCTGCCATAAAGTTAGCAAGTTTGGCAGTGTAACCTACCGCTGTCATCGGATATTATTGAAATGTAAATAGAATCTTCTCATTGTTTTAAAATTGTTTCAGACCGATTTAGATTAGAGCAACGCAGAATGCGACAGCTTAATAGCCGCGTTGCTTAAAAAACTTGAATCTTAATTTAAGTTTATTTTAAATATCTTCCCTCTCTATGATTTCTGATGTATTTGCATTTACAGGCACAATTCTTCAGATGAACAAATACCATGACACGCAACTACTATCTGTAGACTATTAAAAAAAATCGTGCGATACAATTTTTTTTTGACTACCAAACTGAATTTCGACAAATCGTTCTACGACAAGATTTTACTTCGACACTATGGAACTCCGATATTACGCTACTCCGACAATTCTGGAACTTCGACACTGGGGTTTAAAGTAACCTAACACGAAGGGGATGACGGGGGCTTCGTTTGCTCGCTTTGCTCGCGTACTCTAGTCCCCGTCATCCACTTCGAACCTAACATATCCGGGTACCACTGAGCCTAGCGGGCCCCAGATGTCTACTATGCTGACATCTCTTGAAAGTCCGATCAGAACCAAGCCCGGGTAGACGGGGGTTTTAGTCAGTAAGAGTCTGACACTCCCGGGATTTCGCTCCACCCAGAGCGCTGTCAAAAGCTGTCATGGTAAGAGAATACCTAGCGTAGCATACTATTATACCATGGTTTAATGTATTATGAAGGATTACGGTTTACGATGTACCTAAATAAACTGGGTCATAGGAGACAATTAGTTCGTAACTCCCCAGTTTACGAGATACGTCTACAACTGGCAAGTGGGCACAATTCCTATTCAAGCGATTAATATGGCGAGACGTGCGACCTTCTCTATTAGTTGAACTGTTAGATTGGCAATGAAAACTAACTTGAGTTGTGTAACTCATTAGAATAACGATCGGAATTGAGTTGGAGATCATTGTGAAGGCAGGTACGAATTGATAGTATTTAATGTAAGCATTCACACATTTTTATTGTTTTATGTCGATATTAAAATGGTTATTTCTTCCAAATTATTTGTGTTATCTTCTTTTAAAAGAATAGGTATGGTATTGCTTTTTAAAAGTATATTCCCAGCAGTGGACTCTAACGCGCTGGTGAAAAATTACATAAAGTAAGATACAAGCTTTAAAACCAAAATATTTGAATAGGTAATAGTATTGCCAAAAAAACTTCTCTTTGTGTTTATTTTTAACAACTTATCAAATCACATAACTCTTTTTAGTGCACCTACTATGTGTTTTCGGCATCACTCTAAGACCAACAGTAGTACAGTAGAAAGTAGTCCGTCTGTGCGAAAGTATAAAAAAATTAATAAAACCATAATAATTTGAAACTTAATTTCAATTTTACAGTACGTTAAATAACAAAAGGCGTTTCCGTTGACCGGCAATACTATAGCGTCCATAGGTACGTATACTAAAAATAAAACACACGCGAAAATAAGAAAATAAAAATATTTTACAATATCACAAAACATTATAAATGGATACGTAAAAGCAATGCTTGTACATGCGGACTTGTCTATCAATGTGGAAAAATAGCAACGTCGCATTTAACCTATGTACGCTAATATTTCGGTTTTAAACAGGCCGTTCCGATTTTTTTTCATTTATTATTATTTTTATTCGGTTATTTTATGCTGTAACGAGTTAATCTTAATTACAAATGAATACAACAATTTCTGTTTTATAATCTGAGAACAATAGTAAAATATCGTGTATTCTTACTCGTAAAACAAAATCAACTATCAAACAACACACAATCGTAAATAGTCAATTTTTACCATAGTGTATATTTGTGCCGACGGGCCTCTGCGGTTAGCAAGGAGGTTCGAAATGAGATATATGTTACAATGCTTATTTTTCTATTTTAATTTTAATCTATTAATGATTTAGATTAACGAGTTTAAGGGAACGCCCTTTGTTATTTAACTTACAGTATAATAAGAAAGAATTATGCAAAGTTAAAGATAAATTCTAAAAAGACAGAATTAGGTAGTGTGTAAAAGACAAACTCAATCTAAGTAAACCTAGGCGGGGAGAGGCGGGAGGGCTACAGTGCAGCGAAACTGAAACAATGAATAAAGTTTGAAAGGATCCAGTTGCGATGGGGCACGGATTAATGGCGCCGACTCAGGTGCCGCTAGGTGGCGCTCGGTACGGTACGACAATTGCTTTCTTGTGTCCATTGTTGCACGAGATTGTTGCTGTTTGTACGGCAGACGTTAATTTGGTTAGGAGATTTTAAGCGGTACTACTTGGAGCGAGATTGATTTAATCGCTGTGGGCTGCGTGTAATTTTAAACGCTGACTTTTAATGGTTTTCTTGGTTTTATTATCGTTTGTTTACAGCGAAAACAAGTTATAAACAAATTGTATAAAGATCTTTTTTTCAAAAGTAGTTTTTTAACATACATAATGAACGTGTATACAATGTTTTAAACAAGCATTTTTAGTATGTATAGTAAAAGATTGCATTTTTTTTTAAAATCGCTTTATCGATATTTAACTCTATGTATTCGATATGTAGACTCCACTTACAAATTATGTAGCAAGTTTATTTTACAGGACATCAAAAAAAAGTTTCTTGAAGTACCCAACAACTATTCGATATGTTGACTTCACTTACAAGTTATGTAGAAAGTTTATTCTACAGTATATCAACAAATAGTTTGTTGAAGCCCCGTTCAATAATCTTATCCAAAAGTTTAATTGGGCCAAGAGATCTAAATTACCCCCTGTACGTCTAATTAGAAGATCATTGAAACATTCCCAAATCAATGTCCAACTAATTATGCATTAGATACGCACTGTGAACCATCCCACCTGGTCCTTGACAACGAGCAAAGACGGTACCTACGTAGCGTGGAAGTACTTAATGTACGTGACGTCATGTCCGCTGACCGACAAGTTGTCCGCATTGCTGCAGGACAATGTTGTGTATATATGCAGTATGCGGTATTCTCGGGATATTCCGTAACAGATTTTGGTTAGATATGTATAGATTGTGTGGAGTCAGAAATGTGTAGTATTTCAGTATAATATAAAGTCAACATCACTATTTCGTTAAATCGGCCTACTGCGGTCGACGGCTGGACATAGGCCTCTCCCAAGCACCAATACTGAGTCATCCTTTCGCATGATGCGTCGCAAAACCATCGTGCTTGCAGAAGGAACATTTTAAAATCAGAAAAAACTTCATCTTCTCTCGTGTAAGAGTTTCTCTTATGAGCTATATGAGAATAACTCATGCCGTGGTGAGATTAGCCATTCAGCAAGGTTGGTAGTGGGGCTGACTGCCCAGGGTACGCCGGACGTACTTTAAAAGTATCATCATTCGTGGAAGCTCTTTTCATGCACCCTCTTAGGAAGAAACTGAACACTATAATAAAACTAATACCTAATTGAAAAGTTACAATATTTTTATAAATCTGCCGTCCTATCTTTAAGAGGCCGTTAAGTGACTAAACCTAATTTTGAGATATGAGCAAAAACGTTGATAGTGTTGTCTCTAGAAATTCTGAAGACATACAGATGTTTTTGAGTATACCAAATTATTGGGCTACTTTAAGCTCATTGTATAACTTTTAATAAGTTACAGGACTAATACAGTTTTTAAAATTAAAGTTTTTGTTTTTATGTCATGCTTTTTTGTACTGAAATTTGACCATCTACAATATGGTATGGTATTATTTGGTAATGTCTCAGTAAAAGTCTCTGGATCTCGTAATTGACAAATGATAGAAAAATACGGACCAGACTGGTCGATAGAGAAAATGTTGCGCTTTTGCGTAGTTTATAAAACTCAAATTAAACAAAATGTCACTTTACGGTATTTTAGAAATAGGACGGCAGAAATCCAGTCTTCTTTTTCTTCTCTCGTATCAGCACGAGCTATACGAAAATAGCTCATGCTGTGGTGAAAAGATTAGCCAGTCAGCAAGGTTGGTAGCGGGGCTGACTGCCCAGGGTGCGCCAGACGCACCTAAGTATCGTCACTCGTGGAGGCTCTTTTTATGCACTGTGCACCCCAAATAAATAACAATAAATCCAGTTGAAATTATAACGTGAATAAAGAAGAATCATAGATCACTCGTTACATGGCTGCACATTTTAAAAAATACGATAAAAATAAAATGTAAAGACAATGTTCATTGGAAACAAATCATAAATATAAACGGTCTGCGTTTGAGAAGATACTCGCAAAGTGAAGGATAAAAGTTGGATTGTAAGCAAAAACTTTTTTACTTTACTATAAGTAGTAAAAATCTAAAGAGAGTAATGTTTTTCTGATGCACATCCTTACTTTTCTTGTTGTCTTTTTTCTTAAACAGGAGAATAAAAAGCGGTCCTTTTAGCTGTACGTTCGCTTTGCTTAAAGTAGCTTGTCGTTTAATTAATTAATTATAAAGCGCACTAACTGTTTTTTCATCCATAAAAGACATGGTGGAAGTTTCTGGTTTTGTTACACAACCGGTTAAGACAGCCAGATTGTGAAGGTCAAGTGTGAAGTGTTTTTGGTTACCCAGCAACCCATCAACTCAGACTCTCGTGTTCCACTGCTTCTCCTAAGTTGATTACTATTCCGTTTATTCATTTTAAACATACATATAAATTACATTTTGAAATACATATCTTAAAAAAAACAATATACTTACATTTAAAAATATAAAAATAGTAGCTTACGGCATCGGGAACAGGGTCCAAGCTGCCGGCAGTCAGGACTCCAGAGAAAGGAACCTCCTCACTATGCGTGCTGGAATACTGCTTTCTATATCAAGCCCTTGATCCAGCCGCCCAACGAGAGCCTCATGAGGTGTTGATCGTTTGTCTTTTTCAGCTTTCACAAGGTTCTCGTCATGAGGGACCGTGATTTCAACAATCATTGTGCGGCGCTCTGCTCGCCACCACTATATCAGGCCTATGATTACTGGATCTTAGTGTATGTCTGGTTACTGGTTAGTCACTCATCATCATCTGCCTAGCCTTTTCCCAACTATGTTGGGGTCGGCTTCCAGTCGAACCGGATGCAGCTGAATATCAGTATTTTACATGGAGCGACTGCCTATCAGACCTCCACAACCCAGTAACTGGGTAATACGATACTCTTGGTAAGACTGGTTGTCAGACTTTCTGGCTTCTGACCAACAGTAACGACTGTCAAAGATCTACAAATGACAGCCGGGACCAACGGCTTTACGTGCTTTCCGAGGCACGGAGGAAACTCGCTATGGTAAATGGTCACCCATCCACAGACCAACCTCGGCAAGCGTGGCTCAACCCGGAAGATCGGTCTATGCGGCTGTAATTATTTAGCCACGAGCTCCTCTCCAATGGCAAGACTGATAAATCTGATGATACATTAACATACTAGCTTCGGTGATTCGTATCGAATCAAGGCTGCATTTACACAAAAGGGGCAGCGTATTGTTTTAAATAGCAGGCAGCCTTATTTTGCAAAAACTTATATTTACGTAAAGGAAGCAGGTAACCAGCGCTTATCGGTACTGGTCCGTGCAGGTAACCGCTACGTAAAGGAAGCGGGTAGAAGCAGGGGCTGGCTGTACAAACAAAAAAATGAATTATTCCCTTGCAAATACAGCAACAAATGACTGTCTACCAACGCCTATCGGAGCAGGTCGGAACTTGTCGGCGACGTTCGGTTACTGGTTAGTCACTCTAAATCCGAATACCATGAATTTTGCTCAACACTCTGTACAACTTTTAATTTGGAACAATAAATGAATACGTGAAAAGAAAAAAACGACTGTTCCATTCAATATAATGTTTGTTGTTACTTGCTGCTACAATGTTGCTTAACAAAATGTATGGACTAACTGATTTTTTCACGTTCATGGTTTTTGGATTTAGAGTGACTATCATCAGTCATGCTGTATATACAGTGTCCCTAGGTAATGTAGAATAACTTTTTCATCATCATCCTCTTACGTCATTTCACCTTATTTATAACTGGTGCAGTAGACGTGTCCCTAGCTCGGGAGAACCTGGGGCCGTCTGCTACATTACAAGGCATGAGTATAGGTAGGTATATACAAGGTTAGTCGGAAAGGGGGTACTAATCCGAAAAGGTGTTAAAGTACCCTTAATAATGAATAACTTTTGTTCTACAACTTTCTCCAAAAGTCAATAGTTTAAGAGAAATAGCTGTTCAAAGATTCCATAAAAAATACGCTAAAATCTATGTATCGTAAGCTATGATCAGCTGTGTTTACATTTTAGGTCATATTTGGGGTCACGGATTAGAAGCTCCGTTTTTTGAATTCGTAACTAATGATGGGAAAAAGTATTTTAGAAAAAACTATAATAAAAATCATTTTTAATGAAAATAAAAATTGTCGAATTTTGAAGTTTTAACACTTGCTTTAAAACAGTCGTCAGTGATACTTTAAGTGGCCTGCGGATTAGTACCCCCTTTCCGACTAACCTTGTATATGTAGTTATTCTTGAGACAAATTATGTGTTTCTTTAAGTCTTGCATCCTAATTGCGAAAAACACTCGTGATCGCTATGGCCTGGATTTTGATAGGTCATCAATTTCTATAGCAATGCATGTCACAATCTGACTTCTCCACAATTATGTACCACGCAATGAATATTGCTGTATTGTCAAAATGAAAGCTATTGAAATTACGAATGTGATACGCAATTCGGATGCTGTTTCCTTTTATTTTACTCAAAAATCTAAAAAAGATTTTTCTATTTCTATAAAAGTAAAATACGAGGCGTAAGTCGCGGTTTCATACGTAGCGCGGCGTAAGTACGTGTTGTATGGAGATTAAGTGTGATAGTCCTTCAAGAGACACGTTTCCACCACACGCAAATGTCTGTTTGGGACACATTTAATTAATTTTAAGGCGCTACCTACTCTCAACGTTTATGTAAACAGCACTGCTATACAATGTTATGAATATAAAATGTAAAAACGTGCCGTGTTCTATGTTCTGTATAATCCGTAGCCGACGTTTTGGTCAACGAAAAGTGTCTAATGACATTCCGTATTTCAACGCACAAGAAAAAATCACTCTACTACGGAAAAAACCAACTGAAAAATAGGTATATCTGTTGATTGATCAATTTCTATTATTCATTTCAAACTATTACGAAACAATCAATATTTTTTGTACATGACGACAACGAGATGGCACTGGTAGTACAAAATACAAATTAATGATTTTCCTGTGACGTCATGTACTCTAGAATACTCTCTGGATCAAGACCAATCCAAGGACACCTCATTTGTTGAAATCGGTTCAGCAGTTTAGACTGTGCGAGGACAGAAACTTACATACATATATACATAGTGGCATAGCCAGTGAGATTCATAACCCTTTCTCTCTGCCGTAGTAGGGTAAAAAAGAAATGGAATGAAACATTTGCAAAGACAGAATCAATTTTATGAGACTAAAATAAAAACAGGTGCATTTGTTCCACTTTGGGATGTAAAAATCGGTAAATTGGAACAGGAGAACAATGGGATAGCAATAAGTATGTCCGTGGTACTTGGGTAGTGCAATTTTGTTTTTTTTTTATCCATCTTTTATACAACTTTCCGAGAACTGGGCAGCTGAACCTACGATAAAATTTCTTTCAAAACTTTTCTAGCTATAATTAATATCCCGAGACCAATGAGGCGTATTATTTATAGTTACTTTTCTTTATTATTTTTTATGCATTATTTCTACAAGGTTAGTCTAAAAGATGGTACTAATCCACAGACCACTTAAGTCACTGATGACTGTTTTAAAACAAGTGTTAACATTTCAAAATTAGTCAATTTTTATTTTCAATAAAATTAAACTTTTTATCCCTGCTTTAGTTACGAATTCAGAAAATGGAGCTTCTAATCTGTAAACCCAAATGTGACCTAAAACGTAAACACAGCTCAAACATTTTAGCGTATTTTTATGAAATCTTTGAACATTGTCTGATGGGGAAAGTTGTATATCAAAAGTTATTTATTATTAAGGGTACTTTAACACCCTTCCAGATTAGTATAATGATTCCGATTAATCTAGAGAAAACATAAAAAAAATATCATCGTCATCAGTAGTAGTACTAGTACAATATAAAATGTTAGGAAGGTTGGTACCTATTTTATTCCTAAGTATTTATTTATGCCATATTTTTTTACATTCGGTACTTTATTGTTAATATTATTATGTAAGGCATTCACATTCTTCACAAACTTTGATTATTAAAAGTCTTATTTACTTTATTTATTACCAGACGATACAAAGATTTATGACCCCTATCAGACCCGCGGTTTTGCGTGACTGAAACAGTTATAAATAACATCCTACAAAAATTGGATGAAAATGTTGCAAAAATGCGAAGATAATATAACGTAGGATAATGTGAAAGAAGTATTTGGAGACTGCGTTGTTAGTACGATCCTCTTGTTATTGCTGGACAACTAATAATTAGATAGTAGACCATGCAGTATAATAGTTCAGTTTCAGTTTCGCAATTTCGTGCAATTTTTTTTTCTATTATTCTGCTGTAGTTGGTCCTAGGGGACTATTTCTACGTAACTGGGCAGTTATTGGCGAGACCTGAAGGGTCTCCAGCCAATGGGGGGGAGGAGTAAAATACATAACCTAAGCTAACTACTTGTACTACACTAACATCATGTCTACCTGCAACAACAGCACTAAGGGCGACCCCTAGTGGGTCTCAAATCTCGGCTTAGGGCGTCACTGGCGGGGGCTTGGGAGGGGGAGACAGCTTGCTGAGGGCTGAATTATCGGTGTGACTCTCCGAACTGTCTTTTTTTTTCTGTTTGACTGCTGTAGGTGGTCCTAGGGGACCCTTCCTACGTAACCGGGCAGTTATTGGCGAGACCTGAAGGGTCTCCAGCCAATAGGGGGGGGGGGGGGGGGGAGTAAAATACTTAACCTAAGCTAACTACTTGTACTACACTAACATCATAACTACCTGAAACAACAGCACTAAGGGCAACCCCTAGTGGGACTCGGACCTCGGCTTAGGGCGTTGCTGGCGGGGGCTTAGGGGGGGGAGACAACTTGAAGAGGGCTGAATTATCGGTGTGATTTTCGTGCAATCATTGATTGATTGCAATCAAATTATTTATATATACGAATATTGTAGGAGTACTAGTATGTGGATTTTACGATAATGTTGTTTCCGCATATTCTGCGTGAAAATACATGAATTTGGTGTTATTATCTAAATTCATGTAATCCATTTTCGAAATACATGTCGGAACGATAGAGGGTGGGACTTATAGAAACATTATGTTCTTATATTAAGTACTAATGGTACTATTGACTTATTAAAAGTTCAAGCAGCCATCTTATTAAATGTGCACCTGAACATGAAAAACAAAAAGATGGAATTAGTAAAAAAAAAACCTGATTGGTTACTCTAAAAATGTTTTAAACGAGGTTTAATAAAGTTTTGGTCGAATAACTAGATCCTTCAGTTCAGACGCCCGAAGTAAGTGTCATAGCAACAATCTCAAAATATACAGTAGGTACTAGCTTTTGCCTGCGGCTTCGCTCGCGTTAATTTATTATATAATAAAAAAAAAACTTAACACTAAAGTTTTTAAGCCAATTTTTGATACCTTGGGTTACATTATTGTAATTTATTTAAGGATCCCTAATTTTTTGCTACTAAAATATAGCCTATAGCACTCAGGGATAACGTAGCTTCCAATTGGTGAAAGAATTTTTGAAATCGATAAGTAGTTTCGGAGATTACCTCCTACATGTGTGTAGCCTGTGTGGCACTTGACTAGCCTGTGTGGCACTTGACTAGCCTGTGTGGCACTTGACTAGCCTGTGTGGCTTGACTAGCCTGTGTGGCTTGACTAGCCTGTGTGGCATTTGACTAGCCTGTGTGGCATTTGACTAGCCTGTGTGGCACTTGACTAGCCTGTGTGGCTTGACTAGCCTGTGTGGCTTGACTAGCCTGTGTGGCTTGACTAGCCTGTGTGGCTTGACTAGCCTGTGTGGCACTTGACTAGCCTGTGTGGCACTTGACTAGCCTGTGTGGCACTTGACTAGCCTGTGTGGCACTTGACTAGCCTGTGTGGCACTTGACTAGCCTGTGTGGCACTTGACTAGCCTGTGTGGCTTGACTAGCCTGTGTGGCTTGACTAGCCTGTGTGGCTTGACTAGCCTGTGTGGCACTAGTTGACCTTTGTGGCATTGACCGACGTATGTGACACTTAGTATTTCCTTCATAAGACTTGTATGTACTGTTTTTGAAGCATTCTAAAACTGTTAAGTAGTTCATGATTTACAGTGTAATGTTCCCATAATAAAGTTTATTAATTGGTCAGGGAGACCGAACGGAGTAAAGCATAAAACACTATGTCTATTGTTCACAGATGAGACCTGTACACACGAGGACGTGTGATAATGCAGGACGGCCGTGACGGCGCGCTGATTATGGATTAGTTTTAATTATAAATTACGCCATTATTAAATTACGATTTATTTTAATCATAACTCGATTTGTCAATATTGTTTTAGTTTTATTTGTTTTTTGTAATCGATTAAATTAAATGTTACTAAAATAAGAGCGGGTAGTCCCGAATAGAGTAGTAGGTGTCACCCCGAGTAATAGCGACCGTCATTCGATTGACAGCTGCCGGACGAGGTGCACACATGCTAACCTATTGGCTCTCAATCCAGTTTAATCTTGTTAATTGTGTGTAATTTTGTGTAAAATTGTGAAACAATAAAATAATAAGACGTTGGACAATACGAGTGTGCTCTTATTTTGAAATTTCTGTCGTTATACCGCCCACGATGGATATTGACAGCCAAGACCGCTATGAGGCCCCTTCTGACGCTCTTGCACAACAAGAACAAACAAACAAATTCTACCTCTGTATAATAATAGTATAGATGTGCGAGTAAAATGGTTGTTAGTATGATTCCTATATTTTTTTGTCTGTCTAGTCAATTGGTCTGATGGAACGGTAAGCCCTGCATGTCATATTCGAATTTTGAAGAGCTGGGAAAGGAATTCATAGGATGACTTGACCATATTCATGATAGTCGGTCAGGTGTGCAGCTTGCAAACGACTCGCATATTTGAAAAGATGCACGGATATGGAAAAAGCGTGTGTGGATTGTAGCCAGTGTAGCATTCCGTTCTGTTTCTCTGCAACAAATATGAACCGAATACGGAAAGTGGGTATAGAAAGATGTGTATGAAAAGCATTTATGGATGGAAAAGTTGGATACTTACAGCTGTTCGGTCTGGTAAATAGAATTCATAGCGACAGATCTTGAGGTTTTTGATGAGATTCCTAGGTCGCTAGCATTTTCAATATGCTAAGATTTCCTGTTTTAAAATGGTTTCCATTTTCTCAACTTTCAGCTGTACTTTTATGGTATTGTTGTTTCCGAACTTGGACTTTAAGTAGGAAAATTTAAAATGGTATTTCTTTTCAAACCCATTTACTGTGCTAAATGTTGGATTTTATTTTTTAGTGCTTCTTGTTTAAATTTGTAAAGTGGATCATTTAGCAGATAATTTTAACGTCTGTTTATTGAACTTCTGGTATGATGCAATGATGAAATCTTGTGTTGAAATTCACAAGCACACTCCTGTTTTTCAGTTGAACATCAGTATGTTGGAACAAATAGAATGTTTCGTACATGGTTGTTTATTGTATCCGGCTCGAAGGACCAGAATGTGGAAGTAGAAGAATGTGGACTGTATATACCTAATGATGAGGTGGTCTATGCGACAAAAGAGTATCGGAGTACCTATGACTGACCATTCCTATTAATACTTAGAATAACGTAAAACAATATTCTGCATTTTAATTAGACGCCTATGCTTACAACATAAATAAATAATTGCATTGCCATGTAAAAAAAGGTACATTAAAACAGCCTCCACGAGCAACGATCTTAAGTACTTCCGGCGCACCTTGGGCAGTCAGCCTCGCTACCAACCTTGCTGACTGGCTAATATTTTCACCACAGCATGAGATATTTCTTGTCGACATGAGAGAATATGATTGCCACGAAGGTCTCTTGCATTTTTCTAATGCCCTCCAAAGAAAAGCATCACAAAACAAATCTCTGTTACAAGTAGGCCAACTAGCCGCCATACTTAGCGACACACATGTAAATTCCTCTTCAACTTCAAGAATATGTTTCCGCTGGGTTCGATAAGGTCTCAACTAAGTTCACATTCAAAGAACTTGGAACTTGCAAGGCTTGACATCGGCTTGGGATGACGTGACCAGTCCTTTGGGACTTATGTTAAAACTTTATTAGGTACAACTAATTATTACAGACTGGTTTTGAATTTAGGTAGTTTTCAATGTGTGGACCAATTGGTGCTAAGTAATTTACAAACTTCATACACCTACGTTTCTACACAATAATGTATCTGACTATTATTGAAAATTTACAACAATTTAGTATTATTTTGTAGAGAGTGTAGACAGATATAGGTTTAAGACGGATGCGTTGGGAACACCTCGTCATCAGAACGATCAGACATGGTGGCTAACCAAAATAATAGTCACAACGGTTAACACAGACGTCTATCAATCCACTGAGGTTAAACTAATTTAACAATATCACGTGATTAGGCAGATGGAACCGAATTACAATATAAAAACGCGGTGAATTCGATACAGGAGGGCAGAACAACCTCTCGCATCCGTGTCTCCATCGAAAAGTCAAGTCTTGGCTCTAAGAACCCAAATATACGTCCGATACTTGGCCTCCGATAGTCGGTTCCGATAGTCTGATCAGACTATCTGAAGGCCTCCGCGTCATAACATTTGTTTGAATATGAATTACACGTACGATCAGACTATCGGATCGGATGTCAGAATTGTAAGCACAATCCGGGCGTCGACGTGTATTTCATGAATCCGATCAGATAGTCGGATCCGACTCCCGGAAGCAACTATCGGACGTGTATTTTGACCCTTAACATTCACGTTCATAAACTTCAAATTTCTGATACCAGCCAGTGTCCATTCCGTGTTGCCATTTCCTGTATCAACTTCACCCAAGTAGGTACATTACTTGACATTTCCGATTAGTAATAATCAGACGATGTTATTATTAATTGACTTTAGGCTCCAACTGTATCTACAAGCTATCGAAGTTTGTTGTCATTTTCTGTCGTTGTCACGCGAAAAGGATATTGTACTGTGTGATGTCAAGTCACTTTGAAGTTTTTAAGGTATGACGTCATATGGTAGTGGTGTTCTTTGTCTCGTGAACAATTTTAAATCGTTTATGACTTGGGCATTTTATTTAAATATTTCATTGGTGTTTTCACTATTGCTTATTATTTTTGTAGATAGTATCGAGATTTCTATTAAAAAAAAAGTCAATAAGAAATTTTTTTATGTTTATTTAATAAAATACTATCACTTTTATCCTATTTAGAACGGTTTTTTAATTGTTAAATATTTTTCATTGTTTCAATCTGTGTACGATTTTTCGCACAGGATTAAGTAAATGCAAAATTTGCACTAAGTTTAAATTTATCTCAAAATATTTTCAGGCGACGTTACACATTAGTTAATTTTAAAAAGGTTAATATGTAATTTATTCTAAATCCTAAGTAAATGACAGAAAACTTTCCAAGACAAAACAAAATTCATACATATTACTAATGTGAAATTTAATGAGCTCCAATTGTAGTAAATGCTGGCCATTAATTATAATTTTACGCACACAAAAACGAGACAAATGCCATTAAACTTTTCTCCCAACAAAGATTATTTGTTACTTACGCTGACAATACAATGCATTCAGACGTTCGTTACTCAAAAACATATGTAAATGTTAATAAATCGTGGCACTATAAATGCATTAACGAGACAGTTTTGTCAGTATAAAGCGCAGTTCAGACTACGCTATACAGTAAAGCATATTGCGTCATAAGCTATAATTATACAGCACGACTTTCACACTGTACGCTATATCGCAAGCCGGTCTACCATGTATACCTAGTTATTTGACGGTAATCCGTCGGGCGACGGACGGGGTAGAAGTGAGGCAAGGCGGGGACCGGAGAATCGTACGATATAGCTATGAAAATTGCTCAAGTTTATCGCGTACAGCAAGCCAATACTTTATAACATAGCGTTGTGTGAATGTCCATACAAAATGTATGTTGAGCGATCTCGTTGTGCTATACAATGTTGGCTATATGCTATATATTATAGCGTAGCCTGAACTGCGCTTTAATTATAATTTTACGCACACAAAAACGAGACATTAAACTTTTCTCCCAACGAAAATTCTTTGTTACTTACGCTGACAATACAATGTTTCAGACGTTTGTCACTCAAAAACATGTAAATAAATTATGGCAGTATAAATGCATTAATGAGACAGTTTTGTCACTATAAAGGGCAGTTTCGACTACGCTATAATATACACCGTGTCCCAAAAAGTACTGGCAAGCGGAAGTCCAGAGGTAGAGCATCCTTAGATGTACCCGTATCAATATATCCATGTGTGATTTCTTTTCATGTCTTAACCAAACTCTGACTTTAATAACATTTTTGATCATAGTGACGTGAATAGTTATTTTTTCCAAATTAGATGAATATGACACGCGTTTTATCATGTATTCATGACACTATGATCAAAAATGTCCTTAAAGTCAAAGTTTTGTTACAACATGAAAAGAATTTTAACTCGAAAATTACAAAAAATCGCGGAACATATATGGGAGTGGACACTACTTTTTGGGACAACCTGTATAGCATATATAGCAAATATTGTATTGCACAACGATCTCGCTCACCATCCATTTTATATGGACACGTTCACGCAACGCTATGCTATAAAGTATTAGCTTGCTGTACGCGATAAACTTGAGCGGTTCTTAGAGCTATATCGCACGATTCCCCGGTCCCCGCCCCGCCTCACTTCTACCCCGTCCGTCGCCCGACAGAACGCCGTCAAATAACTTGCTATACATTGTAGACCGGCTTCTTTTTTTTTCATTCGCGCTCCGACGCTCGCTGAGGACGGACGTGCCGCAACTCGCGCTGCGTACTTTCTCGACGTGCTCGCTCACGAATATCGCTACGCCCTGCCGTAGTGTTCTCCACTTCACGAATATAAGTTCAAAAGCTGCCTTTTTCAAGGCGGTGGCTGAACGCCTATTTCTTTGTCAAACGCGTGTGCCCCTTCAGGGAAAATCCACAGTTTCGTGGTCCTCGGCTGATACTTTGCAGTGTTAACGAAACCGAGCGGGTGTTGACCCAATACACCAGCTGCGCCCCTTCAGGGCAAGGCGAAAATTGGAAGGAGCTAGTACCACCGGCCTTGGGGGGTCTCCTAGTCGACGCTAGCTCTAACCCCGTTCTCTCCCATCTAGCACTCTCTAGTATTGCACCTCACTAGAGACTTAGGAACCCGTTCGCACAATAAGACTGGCGACGGGATTACAAGCTTAGGGCTCACCAATAGGCACTCAACCTCCCTGTCTATACCCGACAGGGAGGGTTTTCACACACCCCGGGCCCATCCAACCCGGGGCCGCGTTTTTAAATTAAATTGTTAGGATCAATAGGCCGTTACTAAAAATAGTCGCGTACATGTGCGCGCCGCGTTTTTATTAATTTATCCTCCATTTTTACACACGGCTCAGGCATCTTTTCCGAGATGTCTGACGCTGTGTTATTAGCGTTCTTCCGGGAACTTTTAAAGGACCCCGAATTTATTGCCAAATACGGCGCTCGAATTCCTAGTAGTGGGCCCATAAGGCACACTACTAATCCCTTGTCGCCCACCTGCGATAACGACAATGATTATTTCGGCGAAGGAGAGCCATTGTTCGACGAGAACAATGGCATTCCGAGCCTTTTATCGCTTCCGCCATTCTCTCCCGGTCCATTGTCTCCGCAGACAATAGAAATTCCGCACCTGCACTCTACAGCTGCGGGTTCTGAGAACCAAAATACCCCTGCCCCGTCCCTCCGCCATGTTCTTGAGATGATGTCATCCATGGATACGTCAGAGCCCCACTCCCCTGAATCTGACATCGAATCAGAATCTTACTCGTCTGCTTCTTCCTCCGAAGGCTATACTACCGTAGCCGGAAAGGGGAAAAAGCGTGCCCGCAAATCCAAAGCGGCCTCCTCCAGCCAAGTCCCGGCCAAAACCCCCAAGACAACCGTTGCGACCCCCGCGTCGGCTGCCTCCCATAGTCCCGTCCCGACTACCTCCCCGCAGGCCAGTCGTCCCTCTTCTCCCCGTCCCGTCACCGGCTCGAAAACCTCGGCTCCGAGGAAAGAGCCCTCTCCTCCGCCTCTGTACATTCAGGACAAGGCGAAGTGGACAGATGTGTCCAAGATGTGTGTTGATCGCAAGATCAACTATCTTAGCGCCCGCACCACCCAACAGGGCATTAAAGTCTTAGTACCCACCTCCAAAGACTTCCGCGATCTTACGCGTATGCTCAGAGAAAAAAGTGTGTCGTTCCACACTTTTGCCCTTCCTGATGAACGACTTATCAGAGTCGTTATCCGCGGCATCCCCAAGGAGATTGACTCCAACGCCATCCTCAGCGACCTTAAGTCGCAAAACATCCCCGCCTTGGAAGTCCACCGCATGCACCGCGGCCGCGGTGGCACCCCCTACGACATGGTCCTCGCAGTATGCGAGCCTTCAGACGAGTCTAAGACCGTCTATAATATTAAGACCTTATGCCACCTGTCTGGCATAAGCGTCGAGCGTCCCAACAAGTCCGGTCCCCCTGGTCAATGTCACCGTTGCCAGCTTTATGGCCACTCGCAGCGTAACTGCTATGCGAAACCCAGGTGCGTCAAGTGCCTGGGCGACCACGGCACTAGCGACTGCGAACGCCCAAAAGATAGGTCCCTATGCCTTGAGCCCCCTAGTTGCGTTTTATGCGGCGAGTCTGGTCACCCGGCGAATTATCGCGGGTGTGCCAAAGCGCCAAAACAGCGCAACCCTAAGCTGGCTAAACGCTCAGCCGACCGTCACCAAAGAGAGAGTCCCTCCACGGCTCCCCCTCTTTCTTCCCAACTCCCCGCCCGCCTCAGTCCCCAAAGGCCGTCCCCATGGAACGCGCTGAACCATCAGCAGGCGTTCCCCGCCTTAAGGCCCACTACCCAGTTGCCCCAGCAACAGCAACCAACCACAAGACCCCCAATCCCGGCTATCCCCGCCCTGATGAGCTCCACTATCCCCGCTCCCACTATAGTGCTAGCTGCTTCACAGGCTGCACGTAGTCCCCCAACATCACAGACTGCCCCCGCACCCGCCCCCGCACTCGCCCCCAGGCCAGCGCCGACAGCGGTTGCTCCCTCCACTTCCCTCTCGTCCACTAAAGTGCTCCTTAGGGACACGATCCCCAGCCTTATCCAAACCCTCTCCTCCTGCAATACGCAGTGGGCGAAAAACATAGTCTCCGCTTGGAACGCCTCTCAAGGCGATCCAATCGCTCGCATCAATGTCCTCTGCGAACTAGATGACATAGTCATTTTCCTCATCCAATAAATTCCAATGGATACAGAAAGCTGTAGAATTAAGCCCCGATCCCTTAAATTAGGCTTCTTCAACGCTAACAGCGTTAACGGTCAACGAGATGAGATCGCAATCTTTTTGCGTGATCATCAAATTGACATCTTCTTAGTGCAGGAAACGTTTCTCAAGCCCCACAACAGGAACCCTGGAATTGCTAACTATAAATTAGTTCGCAACGACAGGACCCGTAGTAGGGGCGGTGGTACTCTCATCTACTACAAACGTTCCCTGTACTGCACTCCCTTAGACCCTCCTCCTGGTCTCCAATTCCTGGAAACTTCCATATGCAGACTAGGCATGACAGGACACCAGCCGATCACAATCGTCTCGGTGTATAATCCTCCCTCCAGTAATAAGATCCAACTCCGGAGCGATCTTAAAGCCCTCTTTGACCTCGGTGGAGGTTCCGTTATCATAGCGGGCGACCTCAACGCCAAACATCTCTCGTGGTGTTGCAACTCCAACAATCACGCGGGTCGTAACCTCGAAGAGTTGAGCCCGGAGCTCGAATTCGACGTTATCGCCCCGATGTGTCCCACTCACTACCCCCATAACCCTGACCATCAGCCCGATGTCCTCGACATAGCGCTTCTAAAGAACGTAAACCTCGGTCTACGCTCTATAGAGACGCATGAAGAGCTAGACTCCGATCACCGCCCCGTAGTCCTTCACCTAGGTCCCCGGGGTGGTCCCCCGGATCCTGGTCAACCCGCCCCGACCAAAACTGTCACGGACTGGGGAAAACTAGAGGAGCGCCTCAAGCCTTCCTCGTCCGTTCACTTAGATTCCATCCCCGACGATATCATTACGATCGCCGACACGTTGGGCGCGATCGACTCCCTCACCAGTCACGTACAGTCCGTGGTGAACGAGTGTTCACGGCAGGTTCCAGCGGTGGACGAACACCGCTGGAAGCTGCCGGATGATGTGCGCGAACTGCTGACGGAGAAGAACGCGTCCATCCGTGCCTATGACTCTTTTCCCTGCGAAGCTAACCGCGTCCATATGCGTTCTCTACAGCGTGCTGTAAAGAAACGTGTACGGGAGGTTCGGGAAGCCCGCTGGGACAAGATGTTGAGCGACTTAGAGCCATCCCATCTGGCCTTCTGGCAATTGCAACGTAATCTGAAATCCGATTGTGTAGCTTCAACTCCCCCTCTCAATCGTCCGAACCAAAGGCCGGCCTTTGAAGACGACGAAAAGTCCGAATGTCTAGCCGACAGTCTAGAAGCCCAATGTACTCCCAGCACCCAACCCGCAGACCCGGTCCATCTTTCCAAGGTGGATCGCGAGGTCGAACGTAGGGCCACCCTCCCACCCGATGAAGACCCCGACGACCCCTTACCCCCCATCACCGTAGACGAGGTCCACACGATAGTGAGGAAACTCAAACCTAGGAAAGCCCCCGGCTCAGACGGTATCACCAATAAGGTGATCAAACACTTTTCCGCCCCGCTCATAGTCCTCATGACCGCCATCTTCAATGGCGCTCTGAGTAATAACATCTTTCCGCAAGCTTGGAAACAAGCCACCGTTATCGGTATCCCCAAACCCGGCAAACCCAAGAGTGAGCCCACTAGTTACCGCCCCATCAGTCTTCTCAATGTATTTGGGAAAATCTATGAGCGTCTCATTTATATCCGTTTAAAGGATTTCGCTGACTCTCGTAAACTCATCCCCGACGAACAGTTCGGTTTTCGAACCCAGCACTGTTGCATTCGACAATTGCACCGCATAGTCGAACACATTAGCTCCCGTTTTATGCGCTCGTACAAAACGGGCATGCTCTTCTTCGACGTAGCGAAAGCCTTCGACAAGGTCTGGCACAACGGTTTATTATACAAACTGTACCAATTCAACGTGCCGGACCGTCTCGTGCTCATCATTCGAGACTTTCTGTCGGATCGCTCCTTCCGCTATCGCCTAGAAGGCACCCTCTCGTCCCCTCACCCCATCCGCGCCGGAGTCCCTCAGGGCTCCGTGCTATCGCCCCTTCTGTTCACGCTGTACACCAGCGACATTCCCAAACGTGGATTGGCCAAGTTGGCTCTCTTCGCCGACGACACGGCTATCTACTATTCCGGTAGGAGTCTCGATAGCATCTCTCGAACCCTTCAAACCGCAGCCAACGCCCTTGGGGTCTGGTTCCGGAAATGGAGAATAGAGGTAAATCCCGAAAAGAGCGCAGCCGTTCTTTTCGAGAGACACGGTGATTCCCACACCCACATCCGTCCTGTCCTCATGTTCGGCAAACAGATCCCTTGGGAGATGAAAGCCAAATACCTGGGGGTTATCCTAGACCACCATCTGAGTTTCCGAGACCACATCAAAGCGGTGCGCGCTCGCGCCGCTTTCGCTGTCGGTCGCCTCCACCCCATCCTTAGAGCACGCAGTAAATTGTCACTTAGAAATAAGCTGAGAATCTACGTGACGTGCATCCGCCCCATCTTGACTTACGCTAGTGTCGTGTTCGCACACGTTAAGCCTTGTCGCTTCAAATCCTTCCAAACCCTCCAGAATCGAGTGTTGCGCAGAGCCGCGGCTGCCCCGTGGTTCATGCGTAACGTCCAACTCCATCTCGATCTAAAAATGCCAACCATCAGGCAATACCTCAAACGCATTTCCAAGCGTTACTTCGACAATGCCCCCCGCCATCCGAACCCCCTAGTCGCCGCAGCGGCCGACTACAGTCCCTCTCTCATAAGTAAAGTTCGCCGTCCCAGGCACACACTTTTAGAACCCGACGACGAAATAACCCTCCTCCAGGAGGCGAGCAAATCGACCAGCACACTACACAACGTCCGCCGCCGTCCGGCATACCGTCCTCGCCGACGAGGCCCGTCGCGACGTCCCACCGCCGCCGGTCACGATCCACCGAGCTCTCCCGTCGTAGAGCCGGTCGTCTCTTCAGACTCCGCAGTCACACCGATAATTCAGCCCTCATCAAGCTGTCTCCCCCCCCCTATGTCCACGCCAGCAACGCCCTAAGCCGAGGTCCGAGTCCCACTAGGGGTCGCCCTTAGTGCTGTTGTTGCAGGTAGTCATGATGTTAGTGTAGTACAAGTAGTTAGCTTAGGTTAAGTATTTTACTTCCCCCCCATTGGCTGGAGACCCTTCAGGTCTCGCCAATAACTGCCCGGTTACGTAGAAACCGTCCCCTAGGACGACCTACAGCAGTCCAATAGAAAAAAAAAAAAAAAAAAAAAAAAAAAAAATGTAGACCGGCTTACGATATAGTGTATGGTGTGAACGTCATGCTATATAGTTATAGCTTATGACGCAATATGCTTTACTATATAGCGAGATAGTATAGCATAGTGAACTGCGCTGAAATGCATTAATGAGACAGTATTGTCTGTATAAATATGACGCGGAAGGACGGCAGACGTTGCACTCTGCACGCTTGCCCGACACGTACTGTCGATTTAACGTTCATAAATAATGAATCACTTTATTTTTTACGCCAGCTTTGATTTATTTTTGGGGTAAATGGTTAACAGTTTTCGTAGTAACAGAAATAAATTACTAGGAATAAAAAAGATTGGGCGAAAGTAGTATACGGACCAATAGCGATACGGTTTTGGTCTTCTCTCGTGTCAGCACGAGCTATACGAAAATAGCTCATGCTGTGGTGAAAAAATTAGCTAGTCAGCTAGGTTGGTAGCGAGGCTGACTGCCCAGGGTGCGCCGGACGTACTTAAGTACTCGTACCATCACTCGTGGAGGCTCTTTTCATGCACGGTTTTGGTATTTGTGAAGGATACTTCAACTATATCCGTGAGCAAAGACGTATAAAAATTTGACTGGCAGTTTCGAGAAAAATAATACTTTTAGAGGTGGTGATTTGAGATGGGGCATTTAGTGAAGCTACAGCTACCTTACTAGCTAAGCTATTCGTTTTGTGAATACAGCCCATTTTTTTACTGACTATACTGCCGTCACGGACTTGAAATGTTTACCACCCTAAGGTCTATAAATTGCTTGCACATTACTTTTTCATATGGTCGCTCGGTCGCTCGCTAAGAATTGACAGGGCAAAGATATTTTTTTCTTAATTGACATAAAAAAGTTAATTTAAAGAGGCTTTAAACTAGGTAGCATTGAAAAAGAAATCAACCTATTTAGTAAATTCAACCAAGTTCGCCCTATACAAATTTTGACTAGAAACACATACATAAAAAGGAGTTCGTAACATCAAAAAGTGGTTAGGTAATAGCCTTTTTGCTAGAATCGACGCTTCACAATTTAAAAACGAATACTTATGTAAGTTGATATGATATTTTAAATCTTATTGCACACCGTGTGATAAGGAATCGAATTTGAAATCTGATAAACATTTCGAGTCTGCGTCTGTACATATTATTTTCGAAATCTGCATAATATGCAGAGCAAAATATTTTCAAAAAATAAAGACTGTCTCCTAAGAACTTTTTCCTGTAGCTACAACGATTAAGGTAGCTATAGCTGCTCTTATTACCCCATCTCAAATGACCACCACCCCTTCAAGTATTGCTTTTCGCAAAACTGCCGGGTTAGATTCTGATACCCCCTTGCACAAGGGAATAACAAAACATAGGGTTGAGGTATCCCTAAACAAATACTAAAACCGTATCGCTATTGGTTCATAAACCACTTCCCGTACAAATTTGTCCAGTCTCCTTTACTTCTTGGAAGATAGAAGTACATAAACAAACTCTAAGACAAATCAAAGACAAACGATAACTTTCTCAGAACCGTGAACAAATCAATTTCGAGTTGTATATTGAACCATTTCAATTCAAGGAATACATATAATGATTTATTTTTAGAACCAGAAACTCTAGTATTGTTCAAGGCGAATATCGGCCACCCTTTCCTCACCCGTGGGTTTAGTAAAAGGCGACAGAAGGATTACGTCATGAGGATGGACAGCAGTATCCTCTTGTCTCCTAATAACAACAAAGAGTAGAACTCCTTGAAAAAGAGTTCGTCTAGGAAGTACTTCCTCCATAGGTACGTATTTCTGCTGCGAAGCAGCATTGCTGTTTTCCGGTTTGAATAGTATGGGTGCCGGTCTTCTTCTATCGTGTCAGCATGAGCTATACAAGAATAGCTCATGCCGTGGTGAAAAGATTAGCCAGTCAGCAAGGATGGTAGCGAGGCTGACTGCCCAGGGTGCGCCGGACGTACCGAAGTATCGTCACACGTGGAGGCTCTTTTCATGCACCCCCATGCATGCATGGGTGCCGGTGAAACACAGGCACATGAGACTTGGCGAGCGTTGGGTGGCTCGCCGTCTGATCAGAACCAGGCCCGGGTCGACGGCACGTTGTGTTCCACGCGCGCCTCAAAGAGTTGTCAGCTTAGTAGATGGGTCCCGCTAGTGCCAGTGCCTTCCAGGGTTGCGGAATTTATTCGAGTTGTTGTTTTCTTCTAGGCAAGCGTGCTCCATCGTAGACCGCATCATCGCTTAACATCACGCGAGATGGCGGTCAAACGCAGCCCTAGAAACAGATGAAAAAATAAAAAAAATAAAGTTACCGCGGCCCTGGAACGCAAAGGGCATTAGGAAGAACACGGATGGGTTTTAGTCAGTAAAAGTCTGACGCTTCCTTTCGCTCGCCCAGAGGGGAAGGAGTCATATGACGATTATCAATACAAAAAAAAGGCACATGAGCCTTTCCAACTTTGTCCCTAGGGTTGGCATCCCATCAGCAATCCTCTTGGTGTTGCAGGTGTATACATCGTGGGTTCGAGGTACCCGAAAGACTTTACCTGTCGATTCTGATGCCTAATTGGAGAAGAAAAGCCAGGATATAGTTTGTTAAATAAAGTTTTTTTTCGAGGATAGAATATTTATGGAAATTCACAATTTGGAAAACCTCTAGGGTAATAAGCCCTACGAACGCGGCGTTGCGACTTTTGTCATACTCCACTCGTCGTATGTCGTATTTTGTTGGGGAGGTTTGTGAACTGAGAAGTTTTGTTATCCACTCATACGATCATTTTTACATTACCACCTTGAACTAAGGTATTGTTTACAAGGGAGTACCAAAGTTACTTGATTTGTTTTGTTCCGCAAAACAAAATAGTTAAATTGACATTATTGAATCATTTTTTTTTCATTGCTTGTCTTGGTCCCTTTTGAACCTCGTCGCACCTGATGGTAAGCGCAGACAGGGTCTTAGATGGAGCACACGAATCCAAGTAACAGAGATATAGGTGGATTTCCCTATACCCCTCTGGCTCTCACATACACACGACGGAACACAGTAAACTGCTTGGCACCGGACTTTGATGTAGGGGTGGTAGCTAGCCAGGCGGACCGTATAGATCCTACCACCAAGCGTGCTGGGTTTTGTTGAATATTACAACACGCGTCTATACCCAGCGTGCGGTGAGGAAGTTTTATATTCTAGTCCGTCCCCACACGGGAATGAAATCAATTACGGATCTCACCGATGGCAAATTTAAATCTTACGTTAAATCAGTTCTCATTAAAAAAGGCATACTCATAAGATAAATGGCTATGTTGACGATAGGGACATGTGGTGCTAGTTCTTTTCTGCACATGTGGCTTCTCTGGTAACCAATAGTTTATGTGTAGGTTTATGTATGTATCTATATTAGTTAGATACGATTATGATTTATCCCAATTCATACAGAATTGATTTACATTTTTTTCTTAATTTCTTATTACTACTGTTCCTTTATTTGCATAATTTTATTATTGTAAAAAATATTATGTTTTTCTTTGTATAGACTCAGTTAATTTATTCACATGACAGATAGAACTGTGTTGCTGGGGAGTTTGTTGCGCCGTTTCTTCTTCACAGCAGTAACACTAGGAAGCGGTGAAAGGCGGGCTTTTTTGGGGGCTGTCTTTTGTATTTGACGTTCAAAAAGAACTAAGTAATTCTAGTCTATTTTGAATAAATGAGAGTTGAGTTGAAATAATACCATCCGAAAGGGGTGGTTTAAATCTTTCGGGTACCTCGAGCCCATGGTATATAGGCGGCAGTAACAACTTACTATCATATGGGCCGTCGGCTTGTTTGCCACCCTATGAAAAGCAGTGCGAAAACCAATCCGTCTGCCAGACGTGGTGATTTTGGCAATTTCCCTTTGACTGGACATTGTCTTCTTCTTCTTCGTGTCGTTGGCACGATAATCATTTTGTTAGCTCAGAACTTCGCCACTTCCACGGCGCCATTGGTGGCTGCGCAGAGATCACTCTAGCTGCAGGTTGTTGGGCTCAGAAGGCAGGATAGGAGATGGAACATAGTTTGCGGCGCAGCTCCGCATCCACACCCCGCTGCTGTTTGGTTCAGGTAGCGCCACTTGACGAGGTTGGAGTTACATCTTCCCACTTGAGATCGGAGGCGATTCGGGGATTTCCAGATGGGCCACGGAAACTTAGATCCAGCGGGAAGATGCTCACTTGGCGGTAAGTAGTGAGTGGGAGGAGGACAGGCATTTCTCCACAGTTCACATCGGGCGTCGGCCGGGATTCCGGACAGGGACGTCGCGGATTTAAATAAAACTATGCCTGCTTTTAAGCCTGTGAGGTCCATATTCAGCAGTTGACGTTCACGATAATAATGATATTGAACAAGAAACAAACGAATCAAAAATAGTAATAACAGTTAATTCCATTTTAACGCCAATACCATCATTTGTTTCGTTAAAATGACCGCAGCGACAAATACGAAATGACGGTGGCGTCCGAAAGTCCGTATTTATTTTTCATTCAAGCGTTGTAACCATAATTCATGCAGTCTGTTTCGTTGCATTTTTGATGACGGTGTATTTTATATTAGTGACGTGAATGCGCCCGCGGCGATGAAAGATAACAGATCGTGGGTTTACATACTTGCATATGAGAATATAAATATTTGCGCTTGTATGGCATCATTGCCTTGTCTATATAAAAATATGTTTACTCTTTATTTTTGGTTTGATTTACTTTTCACAAAAACAAAATAGTATATATTTAAAATTATAAAAATAGCCCACCGGCTTCGGGAACAGTGTCCAAGTTGCCGGCAGCGGTCTGGGCTCCAGAGAAAGGAACCTCCTCACTATGCGTGCTTTGTCAAGGAGTACTGCTTTCTGTATCAAGCCCTTAATCCAGCCGCCCAACGAGACCATCATAAAGTGTTGATCGAGTAATGATTATCGGGACAGTGACTGCTAAGTCGACATCCCAGATCCAGCAACTGCGTGTGTTAATTCAAGATATATTTCTATAAGCGAAAACTTGTCATTGGCTCTCTGGTGACTAATTTTGCGCTATTCTAGGTTTATTTAGCTGTAAGTCTTCCATGTTTCTTAAATAAATAAATATTATTCGTTCATCTTCCTCAGCTTTCACGAGGTTCTCATCAGGATCATGAGGGACAGTGATATCAACAATCATTGTGCGGCGCTCTAATCGATCTATTATCACTAAATCCGGCTTATTGTCAGCAATGATTTACTTATTATTATGCTCGTGTATTAAAGGTAGCAACTGGTCCACAATCACGTACGATTAAAGCTTAAATAGGTTTCTGTTACAGCTACATGCAGGCTTAGTCTATATATTGGACTTAGCTTTCCGTATAGAAAAAGGGCAAAACTGAATGCTCGGACACTAGGCCTAATCTCGTTCTACGAGCCAGTTTTTCAAGCCTGAACGAAGCTCAGCCGCATCAGGATTGACTCTACACACTTTTGAAAACTAACCGTAGTTACGAAATCCAAAGTTATGACCATTGTTCTATCCTAAAGTGAACGAGAGCTGGTTTAATTTTGATACGCTTCAGTTAAACTACGTCTAACTACTACGTCTAAGCTTGAAACGTTATTCCTATCCGTTAATTTACACTGTGGGAACTTTAATAACTCATTTGATTTAACAGAAAATTGGCTTTTATAATTTACGCAGAATAATAAATGTTAGAAGAACCTAATGCACTCTTTATTTTCTTTTCATTGCTAGAACGCGATGGAAATTTTTAATTACTAACTGTGTTCACGGTTATGCCCGTGTGGTAGATAATATATGCCTGATGTTCATTCTGAAGGTTCATTCTAAATATTGGTGAGAGTTTTTGAAATCGGATGGGTAGTTTCAGAGATTACCTCCTACATCCACACTTACAAACTTTACCTCTTTATAATAGTGGTGAAGATGGCAATATTATACGTTGAAAACTACACTATACCTAAAATAGGGACCTAAAATCCTAACTAATATTATAAATGCGAAAGTACGTTTGTTTGTTTGTTACCTTTTCACGCCTAAACCACTGAACCGATCATCCTGAAATTTTGCACAGGTCGCGCGGAGAAGGTTTGCCGATAGCCTCATGACGTCACGCGTCGATGGTCGGTACGATTAGTAGGTAGGCCAGACGAGCGCGGGTAGCGGTCGGTGAAGTGGGAGAGGCAGTCATCGGCAAACCTTCTGCGCGCGACTAGTACGTTGTCAGGTGTACAAAAACAGACCTTTCATCTCGAAAAATAGTACTGTTCCCGAGGAAAACAACAGTAACGTTCTTATGATAATAGATGGCGCCACGTGTCTTTCGAATCATGATTGAATTATACTATCCCGAAAAATACGGAATATGCGATAAATGACATCCACGCGGGTGAAGCCGGGAGCGACCTCTAGTACAATATATTTATGAGCGTGAGTTACGGAACGTAGCCAACCATATAAAAATTCTCAAAAGATGCGAATGGAATTCCTTGTACACTAACATTCCGGAGCCATGAAATGTTGCATTCAATTTGAAAATTTCCAAACAGGTATACTTTTAGTGCTCTCGTATGAAGTCATCATACGGGCAAAGTATAACTGCTAGCAATGAAATACCGCATGATACGAGTAATATTAGTGCTTCTGTACTGAGAATAAATTTCAATCGAATCCAAGTTTTTAAAACTGATTGAGCACACTAAAACTAGAAATGAATTATATTATTCGTATTATAACATCTGGGTGAACGATTGCCGTCTGAAAGGGCTGAAGAACCTAAAATATTCTCGTCTACTCGACGTACATAAATTTAAAAAATTCAATTCTTATATTATATATTAAAAAAAATATTAGCCCACCGTCATCGGGAACAGAATTGTTGATACTAAAAAAGATTCCAGTAGTCCGGTTAGAGATGTAATAAAATGCGGTTTATTATAAATAAAAGAATTAAACATATTCTCTGAAATCGTAATTTGGTAGTTATTAATTAATAGGCACTTTCATAAGAATACTGACCGAAGAATACTGAAATCATTAACCGAACACAAGAACACAAGTCTCAACAGTTCGGTTTGACGTCATAACCGAACTTATGAGACAAAATTAGTCTCAGTAGTCCGGCCCCGAACAAAACCACCGAACTACTGAGACTATAGGATTAGGCAGTTCGCCGTAACGACTGTCGGAACAAGACTGCTGAGTCGTGTGCTAAATCAAGATATCTTATCGCTAAATCAAACTATATTAAATAAACATGCGGATGCTCCTTCTTATTCACCTATTATCACACTAACTCACCTCCAACAACACTATTCTGAAAAGATCGGGCATCACATCTTACTCACTTCCTTCTGGGGTTGAATCGAATTCAATGCGGTGACAACTTGAGACGCGACAACTCTCGAAGACATGCGGGAAAACGTGTTGTGTATACAAATCCTAAAAAGGACAATCGTTGACAGATTGTTCGCCTTGTTTAACCTTGTTCAAGCGAAACGATTCGGAATCCGATGTTCCGTAACCAAACCCTCGAATTACCAATTCTTGAAGCATCTAATTTCTTGACACTGTCAGACGCTGTGTTAAGCAAACTATTCCGAATCAAACATTCATTTAATCAAATGAACATAACAGCTACGTGCTTCGCGTGCCGGTCTAATCAAATCTGGAGACTTCGACAGTGCGTTTCTCGGTTTCATTAAGCCTTAGCAAATTTACAGGGGTGGTGAACATTTTGTATGCCACGCGTGTGCCGTTCAAAGATATCATTAGTAGAGTAAGGACAGCATTATGGGGTGAACAACATTATGTTTAATATTGTTTTGTTATGTACGTAATTGAAATTAAAGGCAAGGTAAACTCTTTTGGGTTTCGTTTAATTTTCGAGGTAAGCTGGTGGAGTATGTTTTGTGTCTGAAATCGATGACTGTTCGAGCGGTTCGGCCACGGTGACGTATGACGGAGCGACAAAATCCGTGTGCGTACTAAAGAGACGTGCGTCAATGCGTCAGCCGTGGGCGCTGCACCGTGCGACTCCATACAATTCAGTGCGATGCGAAAGTCGTTCAGGCGCGTGTCGCTCACTTTACTTCCGAAAACCATGAACTCTTCTCATCATTCTAGACCATTTTTATTATGGGACTATGCTATGGGCTATGAGCAGAGTTCTTGGTTTTCGGGTAAGTATAAAGTGACTAACCAGTCATGCTGTAAAGAATATCAAATCTTATACAGGGTGGAATCGTTAAGTGTCAACAGACGATTTTTTCGTCAATTTAAGAGATATTTAAAAAATTAAGGCTATTATCAAAACTAGGCTACATGGAAAATAAAATAACATAAATAACTTCAGGAAAAGTAAAAGCCAGATATTGAAAATTTTGTTTTTTGCTCCCTGCATACATTTAGTATGAGAATTTGTTTCAACTGATCATACCAATCATGCTTACGTAATCTCTCTCTTCCTTACTGTTAATATGGCGGCGGAGTTAGCCTTACTCGACTTCGGTCTATCTTAGATCTTAGTCATCTCTGTAATAAAGCTTCATATCACTAGATTCCTGAGCACTACCTAAATCTAACTCAGGATTTCGAACAGAAAACAGACAGATTTTGTAGTTCCAGATTGCCAACGTAATGCGATAGCCTATTATTTTCATGTCTAATAAATAATAATAATATTGCAACCAGTTTGTTTAACTTATAAAAATACTAATAGCTCAATGACAATGTTCCTTACTACATTGCGCTAAATACCGTCATGACGAACTTGTGGCTGTATAACAGAACTCCTCTGCCTACGCTTTAAAGGAATAGGCATTAAGTGTATTTTTTTATAAATTAAAAAAAAAACCATTAGATTGTTCCTATATTTTTTTTATAATTTGGATCTAATGGCTTCTTCCGTATTTTTTTGTTTTAGTAACTTGTTATTTTTTGTTTTCAGACAGTTCAATTGATTAAAAGTTTTAAAAAAAATGTTGCCGACGTTGTCAATTACAAGAAAGAAATATTATCCATTTTTTTTTATTGAGTTATCAATAATCCTGTCATTCAGTAAAAAATTTAGCACGAAAATAAAATGCAAAAAAATTATAACCTACTTGAATATCTCATGAACACAAATGTCGTACGGAAGTAGGTAAAATCAAAATTCTCGAAATATGGCGGTTATTTTTTCAAAAATATTTATGTTATTTTAGTTACTAAGCAGCTTAATTTTGATATTAGCCATAAGTTCTGAAATATTTACTAAATTGACGGAATAATCGCCTGTTGACACTTAACGATTCCACCCTGTATAAATAAAAATGAATCACCAAAATTTATGTACGCGCATAACTTCCAAACGACTACACCAAGGGCGTTTGTGTATGTGAGATTTGTGTCTATAAACGCACCCACGATACGAGAGAAATCAAAGAAGGAGCAACGTTTAAAAAAAAATTGTATAATTCATTTTTGTGTGTGTTCGTTATTATCAGGAGAAGGTTAGTAAAAAAAAAACCGGATAAGTGCGAGTCGGACTCGCGCACTAAGGGTTACGTACCATTATCTATATTCAATACTCAATAAGTTTATTGCATTCCACAATGTAGACTTAGGTGGTAACTTAAAAAAAATATGAGATCATTATGGACCCTGTCGGGCACAGCAAAAATATTAGGAGAGAGGAAGCTTAATATACAAATTATTAATATAATAACGGCAAAAAAAATCACGTCTGTTATATCTCCCTTAAATATTAATTTTATTCTGTTTTTATTTAGTATTTCTTGTTATAACGGCAACAGAACTACATTATCTGTGAAAATTTCAACTGCCTAACTATCACGGTTCATGTGATACAGCCTGGTGACAGACGGACGAACGGACAGCGGAGTCTTAGTAATAGGGTCCCGTTTTACCCTTTGAGTATGGAACCTTAAAAATGGCGGTACGAAGTTCGCCGGGTCAGCTAGTTTTATATAATTAATGACCTCTCTACTGAAGTTGAGTTGAGTACCATTCTCCATTGCTTATAAATATTAACGTAAATAGTTTGTGATCAAATCAATGAACATTAAAGCAAAACAATATTCATCAATTTCATAAAAGAACTTTGATATAAAAGATTGACTAGGTATAAAAGATTTTTGGGAACCATTATATCCATACAGAAGCATTATCATTTAATCTTGTTTTGATCTTTTTAATATTCATTTTGTATGTGTCTCCACATACAAAATTGGCGACATACACTTAATAATAATATGCACTAGAAAATTCAATTTTTAGTTAAATATGCATGGGTGTGCATTTGAAGATAAACATAGTATTTATGAATTAGTAGCTGTTTGTATAGGTCCAATTATATTCAAACATATAGAGGGGTTGCCGCTAAAATATTCACGTCACGAAACAGCCATTGATGTTGTGAATTAATAAAATAAATAATAACAAAATCTTATTCATTGCGAGTCTATTCAGACATGTTCAAACAGCAATGAAAACGGTCTGTTTGATGTAGCATATCATTAGAAATTAAAGATCTATTTCTTTTTAAACGCGTGACAAATGACACTGGTATTATAGCGAAACATAATACGACAATTCATTAATGTCTCCGTACGAAAGCCACGTGTTCAAAGAAAAACTTCAAACGTATGAAAATTCGGCTATTATTATTCAAAGTTCAAAAGACGTATTTAGAGACACGTTAAAATTCACAATTATGGAGAAACAAGCTTTTGTGGCAAGCAAATAAAACCTACATTGCCGTGTCGCGTTTTTTGCAAATATTTTTATTTTATTTTATTTTTATCTAGGCAGGAAGAAAGGCGACTTTTCTTTTTTTTAAACGACTTAATGGCGTATATGTTTGAAGTTGTGAATATTCATATGTGTATGTTAATAGACCTTTCACGGTTCTTTAGACATATACAGTAATGTAGTTGCCCGAAACTGTTTTAGATGCCCGATAATTATGCCATACCATAAAGTTCTGTTTTAGTTTAGTTTAACGTGCGCGGAAAACTGGAGACATGACCTTTATTTTAACAGCAGAATATATTTTTTCTGTATTATAACTTTCGTCAGACACATTCATATTCATGATTATACTCTGTTCAACGAAAGAACTCATTCCTTTCACACAGCGGTCATTTCGTTAATTGCAGCCATAAGGAGACTGCTATCGAAAAAACGTAAACGACATCGTCAAAAACCGTAACATAGCTATATTATCCAAGTTTTTTTTTAATATTTGATATTCTTTGTATGGTAACGCGGCATCCTACGTGAGCGATCTAGAACCGACGCGTAGAGGCGCGGCGCGATGCGAAAACAACAAACAGTCCATACCTATTGCAGTAATCTACGCGACCAAACGCACATAGAGTGCGGTGCGGCGCGGCGCGGCGCGAAGCGAAGCGAACTCGATCAGTTGGCTTGATATCTTCGCGCGAACTGGATGCGGTGCCGTACAGTGCTACTGAATGACGGCGGCGCGCGGCGGGCGGTTTGCGAGCTTGTAGGACAAAGTCGCCGCTTCGCACCGCATCGCATTGAATTCGCAGGTCACCGCATCGAATCACTTCGCAATTCGCGTCGCTTTGAACCGCCTACGTAAGACTCGTAACGTTTTGTATGTAAACGTCAGGACTCACCTTACGTTAAAAGTTACGGTTTAAAAACAAAGCCAAGTCCTTCTTCATTGCCGTGGCTCTTTACAGCGTCGAAGAATGTATTCCAAAACTACAATAACATCATCATCTGCCTAGCCTTTTCCCAACTATGTTGGGGTCGGCTTCCAGTCGAACCGGATGCAGCTGAATATCAGTATTTTACATGGAGCGACTGCCTATCAGACCTCCACAACCCAGTAACTGGGTAATACGATACTCTTGGTAAGACTGGTTGTCAGACTTTCTGGCTTCTGACCAACAGTAACGAATGTCAAAGATCTACAAATGACAGCCGGGACCAACGGCTTTACGTGCTTTCCGAGGCACGGAGGAAACTCGCTATGGTAAATGGTCACCCATCCACAGACCAACCTCGGCAAGCGTGGCTTAACCCGGAAGATCGGTCTATGCGGCTGTAATTATTTAGCCACGAGCTCTAACTACAATAACATGTCATTTAGTTTTTAAAATGAATGTAATTTGATTGATTGATTTGGTTTTTATTTATGTATTATGTTAATACTTCAATTGTAATTATTTTTGTGATATGTAATTATTACTATTACCAATAAATTATCGTATCGTACTCACGTGCATTTTTAGGGATTGCCCGATTAGTACACCACACATAGGTGCAGTACATAGTCCTTACCTAAATTTTGATTTATTTTTAATCTTGATTCAAAATAGCATCATAAAAACGTTTTTAACGCAAACGCGCACGCATATTGAAGTTAATGTGTCATTATGAGGCAAACAAAGAGAACATTATTATTTACACAATAATTTTATCTTCAATTTATTTTCCTAACATACACATTAAAGAAGACCCAATGGAGTGATTCATTATATCAGAGTCTTAACGGAACGGCAATATTACGAAGCGGCTACTTAATATAACAGCTAAACCCTAATTATAGCCGAAAGCCGAAAATCCAAAATTATTATGCATTCTAGATTACACAGACAAACGTTTACAATACCACTTGGACTCAATACGCTAATCCAATTAGGGAAAATTCATTATCTAACATCGGGACGTGTTTCTCCGGCAATAGTGATCCGTTGAAAGAACCCTTGGAATCTTCTAAAGAGCCACTTGTAGGCGATTAGTGCTGTAGCACACTTAACCCCCTAGTGCGGGCTATGTCGGGTTAGTCCCCGGTCTTTGTTCGTGCGTACCCCTCGATTTCCAGTGTATTATTGGCTGGTAACAGCGAGTTATTACATTTGCTTTTAGATCGCGATTATGAATAATAGGAGCGGAAAAAGAGGTCATATTTCTTTTGTGAGAATAAAAGAGAGGATGGAGTTAGTTCGTGTTTGTTAAAATGTTTTTTTCTTTGTTCATGTTGCGTAATTGGTAAGGTGGAACGACTGCGACACGTTTTTTACAATAATAAATATTTTTATGCATAGTAATTGCGTTGTTCTTGTTGACTAGTTGGCTATTAAAAGTCTTGTTAAAATCGTACCAACACTTTAGACTACGATTCACGGTACAATATGATTCATAAAAAAAGTGTACCATTCTGACCATGCAGGCAGGCCGACAAAGGCAAGTCTCTTGCTCCGATGACCACCAATATACCCCATATTGGAACCTATTTGAAAAAAAAAACTCTAATTAAAAAGATTAGTTTATTACTCGTTTATTCTTTGTAAACATACATTTAAATTATATTTTTAAATAGGTACATATCTTTAAAAAAACAATATACATTTAAAAATATAAAACGTGGTAGCCCACCGACATCGGGAACAGGGTCCAAGCTGCCGGCAGTCAAGGCTCCAGAGAAAAGAACCTCCTCACTAAGCGTGCCGTGTCAAGGAGTATTTATTTATTTATTTATTTATTTTATGAAAGGTAGCTTCACAGCTGACAGTACATAAACATAAAATTATTATACAAAACATTACGCCAATTACGAAGTACACAGAAAAAATAACAAGATAAGCAGAGAGTGACTCTAATTGATTGGCATTAAAATTTATAGTGTGTGCTTGTTTGTGTGCAGGTGTCTGTACGGTGAGGGTGTCTGTAAGTGTCTGTAAGTGTATGTGATGATGTGTGTGTGTTTATATACTTATTAGTAACTGGCACTACTGGGGTAACTGGATATCTCGCGTTTGATCCAGGATTGTGATGATCTCCTTCTTAAGACGATTCCGTGTGGTATTAAAGAGGTCAAGCGTTGGGAACCTGTCATTATATAATGCGGGTAGACGCAGGAAAGGCGACATCTTCATGTAATTAGTGGAGGCCGAAGGAACTGCTAGCAGAGTGGTATGTCTGGTACGTCTGAGTGGCACGTTAAAGAATATTTTGCTGAGCAATTGTGGACAGTCAAATTTATTATTAAGTATGTCGTACAATAACACCATGTCATTTATCTGCCTTCTCTCCTCCAGAGTATTTAAATTATGGAATCGACAGGAGTCCGGATAATTTAGGATGTCAGCTTTAGTTTTATAATTTAGATGCTTAATAAATTTGCGTTGAATGGATTCGATTACATCAATATATTTTTTAAAAAAAGGTCTCCATATAACACTTGCGGATTCTAATATGCTCCTCACATAACAGTAGTATAACGTTTTTAGGCATAGTGGGCTATTAAACTGCTGGCTGTTACGTATAACGAATCCAAGGGACTTGTATGCTTTACTGGTGATGTGATCAATGTGTGCGTATAGGTTTCTGTATCAAACCCTTGATCCAGCCGCCCAACGAGAGCCTCATGAGGTGTTGATCGAGGCTCTTGGCTATTAAGCTGTTCGCCGTAATTAGTTTATATATTATTATGTTAGTTAATTTATAAAAAGGTATGACGATTTATTCACTACCGAAATACATGTATTATAACATCGCATCAAACTATATCAGACTCACATCAGTCAAAAGTACATTTATTGTTTCACCATTATATTTAAACATACCATAATTTCCTAGAAATCAAGTACCCTAAAATAAATGTACTAATTCAATTAGTGATTTCTGCTTCATTAGTTTTGTTAACAAAACCTATTTACTTGATGAACCGCTGAATTTCCCAAGTACCACCTAATTATTATTCATATTTTAATCGACTGTTTCAAAAGCCTATTAATAGGACCGACTATTTTATGGGTGTATTTTGAAATATTCGTTAAATGGTGGGAATTGAATCGTTAGTAATTGTTGGGTTGTATTGATAGTAAGTAGTATTTATTGATGTGTTTATACGAGTTGTGAAGAGTTTTCTGTGTTTTTCGTTTTTTGCAGGTTTCAAGTCAGAATCTGTTCGGAAGTTAACATGAAGACCCTACAAACGTGCAGACAGACGAAAAAACTTACTATATTGCTTGCATTTTCCTAGCTCCGAGTACGTGTTACGAGTAGAAAAGGCAATAAAAAAATATTATGAGTTTGACTGGATTCACTGACGGGTCTTAATAGAAGAGGCAAAATGTAAAGACTCCTGCAAGAACACCCATGCTTACCCCTCACATTACAAGCGTGAAGGTATGTGTGTGTATTACGAGTTTCAAAAAGCCCATCAATATAATCTATTTATGCAGTGCAATGCCATCAGTGCTACGTCTAGCTACATCCAGCTACGAGGGCTACGAAGCTACGAGCTACGAGGGCGCCTTGTTTAACGTCCACATCTAAACAAGGCGCCCGCGCCGCTTTTCCGTACGTCACGCGTAGTGATCACCTTTTGATGCGATTAGTGATAATAACAGTATTTGTACTGCAATCTTCAATTCGAGTATAGTATTTTTTATTTATTTATTTTTATTTATTTATTTATAGTTAATTAAAACGGTACAATACCAATTACAATAACTAACATGGAGACAAAATATAGGTAGGTTATAACATAATAATGTAAATTACATCGTAAAATTAAATTAAAAACTAACATGGAACAGTGGACACCCTCGCATACTTTCTCTCACAGAATGCCAGACATACATGCATCATTTTATTCCATTCATTCGCAAACACATCACATTCAGGATTGTCAGTCAGGAGGGCGTTGAGTATCTTTAGAGTACGACACACTGGCGACTCGGCTCTGGCAACAGTTTTGGATGACAGCTGTGCGAACAGATTGTGCCGGCGGCACTGACGGTGTCCGATGTATTTGTCGGGCACAAATAGTCGACAGAAAAGACCAAGGAGCTCGGGACAGTCGATACGTCCGCTAAGGGTTTTACAGGCTACAGTGAGCTGATCAAGGCCTCTTCTCACCTCTAACGAGTTAAAACCCAACATTCCTAAAAGATAGTTAGTAGGGTACATGTAGGGAAAAAAATGGTATAACCTTTTAAATAGAAACCTGAGGAAAGTTTTTTGTACCTTTTCGAGCATTAATGTTTGGGTCGCTGTATAAGGATGCCAGACACAAGCACTGGACTCGAGTTTACTTCGAACTAAAGTGGTGTACAGAAGTCTGATAACATTTGAGTTGCGAAAGTCACGAGCATTCCGCAAAACAAACCCTAAGCGCCTGTAAGATTCCTTAGCAAGAGTGGAAATATGGTCTCTAAATGTCAGACCACAGTCGAAGGTCACTCCCAAATCCTTTATGTTGGTGACACGAGTAATTGCTTCACCACCCAACCTGTAGTTATAGTGGATTGGTCGCAATCCCCGACCGTACGTCATGACAAAACACTTGCTTTTATTGAAAAGCAGCTTGTTCACAATACTCCACTCGTAAATGGCGTCAATATCCCTTTGTAGGAGTTTGCATTCCTCATCCGTTCTTATTTGCGCAACTAGTTTTAGGTCGTCGGCATATAGTAGGCATTTTGCAAATGTGACCTTTTTTATAAGATCATTGATCATGATCAGGAACAAAAGCGGACCCAACACGGATCCCTGACTCACGCCCGAGCGAGTATTATAATAGTGACTGCCAATACAGGTCAGGAAATTTCGCTCTATGCTTTTACAATGGATATTACCTGGCTGTTGATAAAACATCATTTATTTTGGTACTCAGATGTGACTCTCATTAAACGATGTAATTTGTATAGTAGCGACACGGGTAGGCATGGGATGCGGGAGCCGAATGACCCGGCACGATTTTATACATTGCATTAATAGGGTTGCTTAACCACACGCTGTGAAATATTATTCGTAGAGTAAATGAAAGGTTTATGTAATTTTGACAATTAAAAGAAAACAAAGTGAGAATTATTTTGTTGAATATAATATTGAAAGGAGAAGTAAGTAGCGCTATTTTATCAATTACTTCTTAGTTTGCGCTACATCACTCGATCTTTCGCCTTCCGCATCCAATCTACCCCAGGGTACTTATTTGTTTTATTTGGCCTCCCCACGACACATTCATTTATTCGTGTTCCACACACGCAATGACTCCTGTCCATCTATATCTATGTACACTAAACACGGCAACCCACCGTCACATAAAGGAGATGTTTGATTTTGGGCCACCACTGTGTACAGTAGGTATATAGAAAAATAGGAAAAAAATAGGCGATTTCCATAAAAATACAAATAATAATAATAATAATAATAAAATATTTATTCAAAACATTAAATGGTAAAATACAATAAAAATCTTAATAATTATAAAGGTATTTACAATGTTAGGTGCCTGTACTAGGATAAACCTGTGTCACAGGCGGCAGGAGTGCTCACAGTATGGTACTTATAGGAAACATAATTTTTAACAATATTATTAACATTAGTAATCTTATAAAATACTTTATTAGTTACATATGATAGGGAAGTATTTGCGTCAGCAGTATTGTATAAACTGGGTTAAATAAAGTCAATGTTGCACAAATCACTTTCAAGGCTACTCATGTTTATTTTAAATTGTTGCTGAGGGCGATAATGTGCTTAGACAGCGACAAATCCACGGTAAGTAGGACGAAGTATTGAAGGAGTACAGAAATAATATCTAGAACATAAAATAAAATTAGTGCAATACGCTACTAACTGCTAAATTAAAATAAGAATAAAACAGCGCTCTAGATGCCCTCATAATCAATAGAGTTTATATATCGGTATTCGGCTATTTTCCTAGCAGGGCATTCAGAGTCTCCCGTCTTGTGGTTGTTGGGCTTTTTAAAGCGTGTACATGATGCACATTTCGGTGCGTCAGCTTTTTTCGTGCACTCGGACATCGAATGTCCTGCTTCACAACAGTGTCCACACGTAGAATTTTCTTCTCTGCATGTTTTTGCTGCATGACCGTATTGTTGGCATTTGTAACATCTAGTTACAAGGGTAAAGTCCCTGACAGGACAGGACGTCCAATTTATAAAAAGTCTTGCTTGTGAGATTAGGGCTTTGCGTATGTTCGGTGGAACTTCAATTATGTAGTTACAGGTCGCAGCATCTTTCTTCCCAGATTTGTGGCTTAGTTTAACCATGGCCAAGAAAGATTCTATGGACATCGCTGGAAACTTGTCGGCTACGTTCTGTTCGAAAATGCACTTAAAAACCTCATTTTCCGTCAAAGAAGTCGGCACTCCTACAACCACGATACGGGGTTTGCGTTTGTTGGGTTCGTCGGCCGTAAGTCCGGATGTAGAGAGCTGGACTGCGTTTTTAAGTTTTTCGGCATCAATTTTCGTCTCTGTACTGACAATAACACCTCCATTTTTAGTTTTGCGGACTCCACGTACTTGCAGTTTCATTTGCTCCGGGCGTATTATTTTTTGCACGAGGTCTTTCGTTTCGTCGCTCGATTTTAGTTTATCGTTGGGATAAATGGCCACAGAGCTCAGGTTGTTTGGTCGAATGAAATTATTTGTTCCCTTTTTCACCATATCGGCAAAAGAAATATTTCCCGTAGGACCAGAGTCCTGTATCGCCTGCTTGAGCTCCGAAATGTGTTCCGTAAGGTCGCGCTTTTCATGAAGGTCTTCAATCATATTATACGCTCGGAGGGCTTTCTGCTTCAGCGACTGATAAAGAACTGCCATTTGTGAAGTGCAAGATCCTACTTTACGGCACAGGTTTGATATCTTCATCTTCTGCTCCGAGTTGAGTTTGCCATCCGCGGCAATAGAGCATACTTCATTTAGCTGCAACTCAATGTTTGACATCCATTTTTGGATGTCGTGCGTGGATACAACTTCAACCGAAATATCGGGGTTGCGGGCTGGGTTTTGCGTCGTCGTCTTTGCCGGCGAGCCAGAAGGCTGCAGTGGCCCTCTCGAATTAGAGGGGCTGTTTTCCATTTTGTGTAATAATTCACTACTTCAAATAATTGTCCATTATGTACGATGATACTACACACTAAGCAAAAATCAAAAATGCATAACAACAGTTATGCACTAAAGGAGGTCACAATTAATTATATCTATTTATTAAATATTGCTAATGAGCACGTCTGTATGCGACAAGATTGCAATAGTAGTCAATAAATTGAAGAAGAGTACTCTTGTACTGGAATTATTATTTGGTGACGTTTTTTAATAAATTAACCCTTTTTTTCTGGTAGCTATGACAGCTTTGTTTGACATTGACATGAGTTTGACAACTTTGACAGTCCTAGGTTTCGTGTACAACACCTGTAGTTCTATTTTATTATAATTATAACGTACTCCTCGTCTATAAACAACGTACTTAAGATAAGTAAGTACACAAGAAATAAACACTATGGGGTCATTGACATGTCAACAGTTGACAAAATGACATTTCACATAATTTCGATCCGCCATATTTTCATGTGTTGTGTTGCTCGCCTTGACCAAGATATCTTGAATGTACAATTAAACGAAGTAAAAGTACAGAAAATTAACATTAAAAAACGGTTATTTTAATGTATAGCTATATTTACAGATAGTGTACATGGTGCTAGCCCAGGCTCCATACATTTCTGAAACATCTCCTTTGGCGGTCTTTATCTTTGAACGAAACTGCAAGCGGAGTCTCCTTCCTTAGTCGTTAGGTGGCTTTGAATTTGCTGACTTTTTAAATTATCAGTTTTATTTGCAACTGACTGAAAACATCACCATCATCATCATTCAGCCGAAAGACGTGTACTGCTGGATATAGGCCTTCCCCAAGCATCGCCACATCCACCGGTACTGTGCTTCATGTTGAGGGGGTTTGCTATAATCGCCACGCTTGGCAAGCGGGGTGGCGATCACAGTATGGTTGTTACAATACTCAGAGAACGCTGCTGAACATCCTCTAGTGAATCCCTTAGTCGCCTTTTACGACACCCATGGGAAGAGATGAGATAGTGCTATTCTTTATGTCCGGCACCACGTACGTAATATAAATTCCTACTTCTTCTTCTCTCGTGATCGAAGGTCGAACGTTGGCCGTGGTGAAAAGTCAGTCAGTGAGGTTGGTAGAGGGAATGACTGCTCAAGGTGCGTCGTATGTACTTAGATTCTACACGTGGAGATTCCTTTAATGCACCTCACAGATCTTAACAGAGTGCTATACTGAACGGTCGTGACATTGCCGTAATTACCACGTTAGGGCAACTGATTGCTGATGGTGCCTGTTATACGTACGTAACTAGTAATGATGTACTACCAGTGAAAAGGTTAGCCAGTCCGTGAGGTTGGTAGCGGGAATGACTGCCCAAGGTGCGTCGTACGTACTTAGGTATCATCACACGTGGAGATTCCTTTATTGCACCTCACAGATCATAATAGAGTGCTGTACTGAACGGTCGTGACATTGCCGTAATTACCACGTTAGGGCAACTGATTGCTGATGGTACCTATATTATGTAAGTAACTAGTAACGATGTACTACCAGTGAAAAGGTTAGCCAGTCCGTGATGTTGGTAGCGGGAATGACTGCCCAAGGTGCGTCATAATTATGTACTTAGTTAGGTACTATAACACGTGGAAATTCCTTTAATGCACCTCACAGATCATAATAGAGTGCTACACTGAACGATCGTGACATTGCCGTAATTACCACGTTAGGGCAACTGATTGCTGATGGTACCTATTATACGTAAGTAACTAGTATCGATGTACTACCAGATTGACACAACACAGACACAAATTATATTATTTACAAATTATGTATCGACACTCACTGATTTACATTCGTGGAGTACAAAGGTTCCAGATGAAAACCAGCGCCAATTACTTGTGCTTGGCATTAAGCTAATCTTTGGTTTAGCCGTGAGACCCAAACTAAATTTTGATTATGTTTATGTTAGTACTTATCTATTTATTTTATTATTTTTTTCCATGTTGCATTTGTATGATAAGCTGTATCCCTTTGTACTGTGTCCAAATAAAGGTACGAGTTCGTAGCCGACTGCAGACAGCAGCAGCAGACGACGTGTCGTTGCGACATGTCGTAACGACACGTCGCAGCGTCATGTTGCTGCAGTCATGATTCCGAACCCAACTGCAGATGGCTGCAGCAGATGGCAGCGTCGTATTCCAGTTAGTTCTGAATGTTCCGTGAGACAAGATGTCTGTCTGACCTGTTTGGGATTAGCGATCGCGATTCACTTTTGTATCTTTTATTTTTGTTGGATGCATCGTACAGTGCAGGATACCAGGTGACCCAAGTTTATCAGTTTTTCTTCCTCGGAATTGGAAAAAACTCATTTTTTTGAGAAAGATTCAACGTGTGGTCGCTCCAGCGTCGGTGGCACTACTGATCTGCGGTCGGGCGACACGTCGTCTGCGGTCGTAAGACGTGTAGTCGGGCGACGTGTCGCTAGCTGCGGCAGGTATTTCATAGCAATATATAGAAACCAGTAGTGTCGGAGCGACACGAGGTCTGCTGCTGCTATCTGCACTCGGCTACGAACTCGTACCTTAAATCTTTCATTCATTTATTCAAATCAAAAATTTTGTTGTAAGTGCGCAGTTGACATTTCATTATCTTGCACTCCTGATAGTTGCCCTTTACGTCAGCCACAGGAAAAGACAGAAAAAGCTATTTCTGCCGGATATCACGTAATGAAATGATTACAACATTAACTACGTAATTAACTGTGCAAAGTTTACTTTAACCGAAAAAGCAGATTTCAACCAACCCTGAATGCAGATAACGCAAAATTTAAAGTTCACGGCATCGGTGGCGATACGTCCACCGTACAGCCAATACATTTGCATTGTGTTTTAATTAAAAATCAATGAGTAATAATATCCCCGTATTATTGTTCAATAAAGTTTTATTTGGCTTGAAAAGGCAATTGAAAGCGAAGGGGATTAATTACGCGTTTATAGTGTGTTTTGCGTGCCGAGTTTTTTTTTAAATAAATTATCTTGAAGCGATGCATGCGTGATTTGCTGACACACAAAGAAAGTTTTTCTGCTATACAGGGTGTCCCTGGAAGTATGGATCAAATTGAATAGGTGCGTGGGCAATGTTATTTACAAACTTTTAAACCTTGAGAATATCGGTGAAATTTTTTATGGTTCAAAAGTTATGGCCAATTATTGTTTTTTTTTTTCAATCGCCTAGAAAAAAAACTATCAGAGCTATTTTTTTTTTCAGGACTTTGGCGAACAGTAGGCCTTTCCTGTGGTAATACTTTTACGCAGCTAGAAAACATGTGTTCAATAGGAAAAAACATTTACTGCACAGGCTTTTTTGGTCTGGCAAAAATTTTACTCCAGTTTTTACTACTACACGTTTTGAAATTACCTTGCCCACGCCCCTATTCGATTTGATCCATACTTCCAGGGACACCCTGTCTACTCTCGGGAGCAATGAATCCGGGACACCAACATAAACCTTGAGTAGTTACGGTTGCCAGACTGGTCTCGGACCCAAATGGAGCCCTTAACCATGAGCTGAACACGCGGAGAGGATGCGAGTCGAACAAGGCAATTCCGAAAAATACACGTGCGTATACGGTAACTTTATGAGTCACTCCTTCCTCAGAAACTTTGGAATTTAATAGCTAGTCCCTTGTCTTAACGTACATTTTTTATCGATGTTAAAGCATACGCGCACGCTCAGCGCCCGAACAGCTATCGCGTAGTACACGCGTCGCAATCGCGCAGCGCCCGCGCCGCCTCCACCCTCCCAGCTAGGATGGCAAATGCAATTTTAGATTTATCGATGTATCATAAAACTCAAATTATACCTATACAACAAATTTCAAAGCGAATTCGACGCGAGTGCTGACGCGCGTGGCGTGCACTTAGCGGGCGCGTGTCGTCTGAACGCGCCCTTATAATTCAAAAATAAACTTTAATATTTGGGAAACTAAAAATGTTTTATAAATTTTATTTGAACAGTCTTTAAAATACTTTTTATTTGGATAAGCTATCTTTCTTAGTTTCCGAGATATACATAACTTCTTCACGCCTTATTCCCCGAAGGGTTGGCAGAGGTGTATACCCACAGGTGTACACCCACGTTTCGCCGTTATGTTTAAGTCCCATGTAATAGGGGGCGAGCCTATTGCCATCAACCGGGCACAAATCCAGACTCCGAGCTGCTACTGAGAAATTCCACACGGAAAAACCCAATTACACTTTGCCCGACCTGGGGATCGAACCCAAGACCTCACGCTCAGCAGTCGCTCTTGCGACCACTAGACCAACGAGGCAGTCTTTCCGAGATATTAAGGTTTATATTGGTGACAGATTCATTGCTCTTAAGTGTATTTTGAAACTAATTAAAATATAATGACGACTTTGGCAATAAATGGGTATCTAAGCTTAATTTTTTCTAAGCACCTACTTTCAAGCAAGTTTAGATTGGTATTCGTAATAAACGACACCCGAACTGAACTATCAAATACTCAAGCAGAATACAAATAGAATACTTAAATCCCCCTTGCATATCTACGAACTAAAATATGTGGTTATCTTCCACAATTGCAGGCCATTATGTCTCCTAAGACTCCTCGGCGTGCGTAGACGCTTTTAAGCGCAATCGTCGCTCATACTATGCAAAATTACAAGCGAAGAAGTAATTCGAATGCAGCTCACGACTTGCAAGCATAATGGGGCAATTTCCTAGTCATTTCCTGGTGGCTGCAAGCAATCCGACGTCTTGCGGCGTCGTGGAACCCGCTTTTTGATGGTTGAAGACCGTGTTTCGTCAATGTCCACCGTCTTGTGAAAACAGAATTGCCTATTTATCGCTTGCTGTCCCGGGAAATTTACCATGATATTTATCTTAATTCTAATTCTGTGAATTTTATTTTTCGGGGAAATAATAATAAGTCACATATAATCACGCCTGTAGTCCCCGAAGGGTTGGGCAGAGGTGTATAGTACATCCTCATTTCGTCGTTATGTTTAAGTCCAGTGTAATAGGGGGGCGAGCCTATTGCCATCAACCGGACACAAATCCAGACTCTGAGCTGCTACTGAGAAATTCCATACGGAAAAACCCAATATCATTTTGCCTTCTACGTTCAACCTGGGGATTGAAGCCAGAACTACACGCTCAGCAGTTGTGTTTGCAAACATTAGATCTACAAGACAGTCGTAGTAGTAATAATAAATCATACAATAATAATTTAGAAGTCCATTTTTTTAAATAACTTACAGGTACGAATCCATTTCCTCCAATACACTTGTGATCACAGATATGTCTATCTATATCTGTGCTTGTGATAGAATAATAAAAGGTGAAAGTGATCAAGAATTGGTTTACTATGTCATTTGGGAATCGCAAGGGAATCGTTAACAAAGGTTCGTTCATAGTAGTCACGCGTTGCCTTATTAATTGTTCAGATAATAAGGATCGATACAATTCTCGTTGCAATATAGATATATATCTTTAATCATAACTTAATAATATATTTGTTCGAATAATAATATGGTAGGTACAGTTATGTTCATAGATATGTATACACATAGCAGGAGTCAAAAGTGAATTTAAGAAGTACCAATATCTACTTTAATAAGAACATTTTATATTATAGATAGGTGAAGAAGCAATGATAGCCTAGCGGTTGAACAGTTGCCATCCATGTAGGAGGATCCGTGTTTGAAACAGGCCCGCACTTTTCACTTTTCGAATTCATCATCTTTCAGAATTTGATTATCACTTGCGTTAACGGTGAAGGAAAACCTCATAACGTAACCAGCATACTTGAGCGGGCTCCATAAAGTTTTCGATGGTGTGTGTAGTCAAAGTAGCCAGTGTGGTGGACAAAAGCCTAAACCCTTCGCATTCTGAGAAGAGGCCCATGCCCAGCAGTGGGACAGTACCATTACTGGAAAGGATGTACACCTATCCATAACCAGCTCACGCTGGTTATGTATGGATAGGTGTACATCCTTTTGCTCATGACTACATAACAATTAGGGTTGTAACGGAGGTCTTCTTAGCGGAGGCGGAGGCAGATGCGGAGGCGACGAGTTTCGCCTCCGCGGATGCGGAGGTTAACGGAGGCGGAGGTGAAAGTGGATGTGGAAAAAATACAAGTTTAAGGTTTATTGAAAGTCAAAAATAATAATTTCAAATACGTAGGTACATTCATAGTACACTTAAATAAACACTACCTTCTGGTAATTAAAATTAAGGAGGCAAATTATATTTTACAGTTAGACATTAATTTGACAAATTAAACTATAATTGTAAATTTGACATACGCCCGCCACCACCCCAACCGCGTTGCCACTGCGCACACGTTGATTCTTGTCGAGCGTCGCTGCTTGCGCGTTATTGTTCTATGATTATGACGTAAATAAACCTCCGTTACAACTCCGCAAAAATTATGCGGAGGCGGAGGCGAAGATACGATTTCTTGCGGAACTTCCGCAGTAACGGGGGCGGAGGCGAAGCTCCGTTACAACCCTAAAACAATGCCTTGTAATCTCAGTATCTTATAAGACCCAAATGTAGTTAGTTGTATTACTATCAAAACGTAACACCTACATATATCGTTATGCACGGCAGAGCAACTTTGCAATTTACCTACATTCGGAAATTCTCAGTAAAACAAGGCAAACGATATAAACAAAGGAAGTCGGAACTAAGTTATATTGAGCAACTTTGCACCTTACGATGTTCTGCACTAGTGGTTGCAATGAATTTTGAATATCTAATTGTGTACAATTTTGGGTCACGTATAGTTGGAACGACTTTAAGAGTTTCGTTATTGCACATAGAGTTTTAATATATCTATCTACCTGCCGCTGCTATAATAGCATCAATGAAACTTTATACTTCCATAAAATGGCTTGCAGCGGCTGAGTGTCCTGAGTGCGGTTCCCGAGTTAGGTTAAATGGTATTAAAGAAGAAGAAATATCAAGGTCAAACGACAAATAAATAAAGATACATACAATACCTACTAATATTATAAATGCGATAATAACTCCGTCTGTCTGTGACTTCTTCACAACTAAACTGCTGAACCGATTTTGATGAAACTTGGTGTTTCGCACTCGATTTAAATTATAAATTAAAATATCGCGCGCCGAATGCTGGGTTCATTGCTGGACGCCTGTGGCTGGTTGATGTGTGTTCACGTCACGGCGTCCTAAGCCAATCAGAACGTATTTTCTCTTGAAAATACAATGCTTTGTCTCGCTCCCACCTTCGGCTTCGCATACGGACGCCGGCGATCGTCTCGCTCGCTGGCGCCACTAGTCGGGTCGTTACGTTTGAAGTGTGTGACACTTCTTTTTTCTTCTCTAACAAATCTGTTTAAACAATTACCTAATTGAAAAACATTTGGTGTAACGGCGGCGGTGACCAGCAACATCGTCGGCTCCTATCGAAGTGAACGAGGGTAAGTGAGATCAGCGCATTGTATTCCGATTGGTTTGGGGTGCTAAGCGAGTTCATCCATCGGCCAGCTAATACGGCGATCGGCAATAGCTCAGCATTCAAGCGGATTGAACCATATGTTGTGGACAACACAATGTTTGAATCGGGCACGCAACACTTGGTACAAATATAGTCTGGAACCCGAAGAAGGACATAGGCTACTTTTATCCCTAAAACGCGAAATATCTACGCGATAAACAACATCTACGCGGGCGAAGCTACGGGCGACCTCTAGTACAAAATAAATCGAAATACACAAATTAAAACATAATTAAAAACGAAGCAATATTCTTGACCGGCAACACCACACATTTGACACATGACATAAATAAGAAAAACAAACATGCAAAGAGAATGTTATTGTAAAAAGTTGATTTAAAACGCAAAACACAATGTGTTTTTCTTTTCCGTTACGAAATTTAAATGGCAGAGGGTGTAAAACAGTACATCTTTATCAAACTATTCGAGGAATACTGAAACGATGTGTAGTAATTTAGGACAAAACCCTTTTTTCTCAAAATAGTCCGTCAGGTAAAATCTCAATTAGCTTCTCTAAACCCCCTTAATATTCTATTTAGTATAAACACAAGACTAACACAGTACTGTAGTGTCTGAACCTAAAATAGATACGGGCTAATGGCGTCAACCTGGATTTATTTTATCGTCGGCAGATTGCTTTAAACCATTCGCTCTTTTTAGGATTTCCTTTCAAAGACTATTTTAAAATAAAACAGTTTACGGTCCACTGCACAACGACTATAGATGATTTAATTATTAAATTGTTATTGTATTGAGTCAATTTCATAATGTAATATATTTATATACAGTGGTGGCCATATAATTAGAAACACCAAGTGTGACTTTTATTTTTAGTACAAATTAACTTGATAATTAATGTTTTAGGTATCATAGAGGGCTTATACCTATTTATCTATAATGTATCCACATCATAAAGTATTACTATGTCAGTTTTGGAAATATCATACAACCGTTTATGTAAAACTGGCATACTTTATAAAATAAAATGAAGCAGCACAACGTACTAAGGTGGACAACTAATTAGAAACAAAAAAAAATAGCATAAATATGAACAAAGGTAACGAAACAATAAATAATGAAGTTAAATGGTACAAACGTTTTATAATAAACAATTAATGTTTGGTTGGGAAGCCTCTGCTGTCGATTACAGCTCTACAACGACGTATCATTGATTCTATCAATGTTTCATACATTTCCAGGGAACTTTTCTCCAAGCTTCTACAAATTCGTCTTAAAGTTGTAGTTATATGATACTAGTAGTAGTACGCTATTAGTGTTATGTTTGTTGGACAATGTTTTCTTTACAATGTACCACAAACTTAGATTTGATTCAAATCTGGACTATTTGCAGACCACTCTAACACCGACACTACAATAATTCAAACCAAAGAAACAACGTTAAAGCATTTCTAAGAGACTAATTAGTGTCGGTGTTAGAGTGGTCTGCAAATAGTCCAGATTTAAATCAAATCTAAGTTTGTGGTACATTGTAAAGAAAACATTGTCCAACAAACTTAACAGTAATGTCGTACTACTACTAGTATCATACTACAACAACTTTAAGACGAATTTGTAGAAGCTTGGAGAAAAATTCCCTGGAAATGTATGAAACATTGATAGAATCAATACCACGTCGTTGTAGAGCTGTAATCAACAGCAGAGGCTTCCCAACCAAACATTATTTGTTTATTGTATAACGTTTGTACCATTTAACTTCATTATTTATTGTTTTGTTAACTTTGTTCATATTATGCTATTTTTTTTTTTGTTTCTAATTAGTTGTCCACCTTAGTACGTTGTGCTGCTTCATTTTATTTTATAAAGTACCTATACCTGTTTTTACAGAAACGGTTAAATGATATTTCCAAAATTAACATAATAATACTTCATGACGTGGACACATTATAGATTAATAGGAATAAGCCCTCTATGATACGTATAACATTAGTTATCAAGTTAATTTGTACTAAAAATAAAAGTCACACTTGGTGTTTCTAATTATATGTCCACCACTGTATATTTAGTTAGTATCACAAAAAAAATACAAATTAGTACAAATATCAATAATACTTAGGTATACAAAAACCGCACTTAAGGTCAATTCCCATAATTTACGGAGCGCTATTGGTTAAAATTCAAACTCTTTAATTAATTAAAAATCTTCACCAAAAGTGAGGCAAAGACTCCATAGCTATGCATCCTGATTATGATAGCAAGCAGACTAGACTGCTTGTATATGAACCACTGCTGCAAGGTCTCACCTGGACATGTGACCTTGCGGTAGTGAGGTCACAAACAAAATGTATATAGTACTTTAATAGCAGCTTGTACTAACACTGTGAGTCTTGTGACTTGAAATAAATGATTATTATTATTATAAAAGACTTTCCCATACCTTGCTGCTTGCATTGCTGACACAGGTAAAATTTGCTTAAGAGTCCGTTTACGTACCCAGTTGGGCAATTAAAAATGTTACCATTGGTAAGAAACCGGGCATTAGGCGTCGAAGTACTCCTCCTCATCGCTATCTTCTGGAAGCGTGCTAAACATGTCTAAAATGTCACTGTATTTCAGCTAATTGTTCGACCTTATTAGAGACAGAATAATGTTCTCATTATGTTTTATCGCTAATTGTACTTAGTGAGTTGTCCTAAAACACGTAAGTTTATCCTATCAGTCGAGCTGAACCGCATGCTGTCTACGGACATTACTTGCCTTCTTCAAGTGGGACAGCTCATCCCAGGAGTCTGATCCTAATTCAATAATCTCAACGTCTTTGATCCACTCCAAGTTTTTTAAATGGCTTTTTAAACTGGAATCAGATACCTACTGTCTTATTGAAAGCTGCATTATCTATTTGGTTATAGAATAGAGTTGAATAATATTTATTTGTATGAAGCATGGTAACATTTAGGTGATAGGTAAAAATATTAGTTGCCTGCACGTTGGTCTAGTGGTCGCAAGTGCGACTGCTGAGCGTGAAGTCCTGGGTTCGATCTCCAGTTCAGGCAAAGTGATATTAGGGTTTTCTGTGTGGGATTTCTTACAAGTAGCAGCCTGCAGTCTGGATTTGTGCCCGGTTGATGGTAATAGGTTCGCACCCTGTAACATGGGACTTAAATATTATGGCGAAATGAGGGTGTACTATACACCTCTGCCCGATCTTTGTGGGGAATGCAGGTGTGATGTTATTTATGTAAAAATATTAGATCGAAAAGTTTCTCCATGAGCATGGATGCTTGTATAAATGCCAAGGTTGTAAAAGTAAGCTTTTAAATACCATAATAAATTATGATTATGCATTTAATATAAAATTGCAATTGAACACAAAGATACACACACACATAACAGGGATAACGTTACTTGGAAGAACAATATCAGCTATCAGCTTCCGAGGAAAATTTTGAAATTCTCATTTACCTACCAAAGTAAGGAAGAATTAAATTAGGTAACAGGTAAAATAGCTATTTAAGCGGTGTCTTCTGATCGATTTAATAGAGTGATCAAAATTTATTCCGTGGTACCGACAATAACTTCCCGGGAACATTGTTGCCGAAGAACATTGAAAAGTTTTCTTGTTAAAAGTTCTCTATTGCGGAATGAGAATAATAATTCTTGAAATCACTTCCTTATTTAAGAGAATATTACTATTTTATCTATTATGAGGTCGTTCTATTTAGAACTACGTTTTAAATTATACTGCTCTTTCTGTAAATATGTAGACGTTTATTTTTTTTCTACTTTTATTTTGTTTACTGTTGTACCGCTTATGAGAGAAGCCTGACGTGGGTTCTGTTTGAAGATTGTAATAGTTCCCGTTGGCTTACAACTTGCTCGTTGCATGGCAACTTTTCTTGGTTTTATTTTCATGTTTAAACTTGTTATGCTTCCTAACATGTGTACTTGTACGAGAATTGCTTGGTATTCTGATCGAGAACAACAATGCGGAAACATTGGTAGCTCACGCTGGGTGATTTCGAACGATTCGCCACACACAAGTTCGATCAAACCCAGACCTCAGATTACATCGTTTCATGTAATGAATACGAGTTAAGCAAGGAGTAAATTATTTTAGGTATAAGCTACAAACTTTTTGTATGTTATTATGAATGTCATTGTGAACGAATATAAGTAGACATGTATTTCAAAAATAATAACTGTACCCAAGAATAATTTAAAAGAAACATTTTTAATGTAGTGTCGTTTGAAGTACCTAATAGACTACTACGAAATTTTACCCTACAATCATCAAAACATTTCTTGAGCCTAATATTTCAAATTTGTGGAAAGTAGGTACTCTGATTATTACGATTCAAACATTTTCATACTCATTGAACACAGTAAAGAGTCTGTAAAAGAATGAAATAAAAATAAATTCAAGAAATTAGGCAAACTTTTGGAACTTAATCATCGCTTCGCGCTATCCGAGCTTTTTGAAAGACATCTAAAATTGGCGAGAAATCCTTTTCTTTGCAGTAATTTATTTCCGAATGGACCGTTCAAGGTTTTTTTTAATCTACCATCCTTGATTTTAATTGAAGAACAGTTCGTTGAAGAGTTCACTGTGACGTTAAATTAGCCGCAAAATCTTCAATATTTGTCTTATTTATTTGCCACAAACTACTAAAGATTTCTTATAAGAATAGAAATATATAAAGAATTTAGGAGCCATAATGTTTTCGCAGGCTATCAAAGATTTAAGACACAATGAATCTATAGGCAAAAATCTATGGAGCGTACCTAATATCAAGTGTTATTCCACCATTAAGTAGAGGATTTCGTATCTCCTCTTAATGACCACTCGTACCGATAATAAGCAATTTATATGACCCATTACAGGATCAGCGAGTCGTTAAGATAAACTTAAGGAAATTCTCTCACTAATTTAAGTACCTGTTCGCGTAATAAGAACACGGTATAAAACAAAAGGTATTCTAATCTGCATCAGTTCTTCCCTATATATAAACACCATCTATCAGCACTTCAGCAGGGTTTTGTAATACTCCTGTCACATATAACATGCCAAGCATCGCCCCGTCTGCCTTCAGACCTCGTGAAGACAACCGGAAAATTAGAAAGTAAACACTGACTTCCTACACTGTGATTTTACAGCAAAGCTTTATGGGAAAAATAAAATCAAGTCGGGTTCTCGCAGAAATGCGGATACATTGTATGTAGATAATTACACAATAAGGAACGAATGAAGAGGTCTTTATTCAATTAAAAGAGACGAAGTACCGCAAGCGTTCCCAGGATATACTCCCGAGGCTTAGGAGACAAATTTCCCTTGAAACAAATGCGATTCAAATTCAGACAAATAGTCCCGGCGCGGAAGAAGCCGTTTACCAGGAAATTTGTCCATCACTCTTGGGCCAAGCAAATTTAGTTTTTTCTTTTCCCTTTGCTAGCCTCTATTACGAAATATCGTGTACACAAAAATATCAAATGCGATTTATTAAGAACGTCTGGTTATTTATGCGGAGTATACGAGTAGATTTATTGCCTGTGTTCAGTATACCGTATCTTCAACTTATTATCCGTGTTTGGGAGGTCTGAGATTGACTTGTCTCATCTAAACTTTATCTTTTGTCACTCGGTTCTTGTCAAGCGTCGTGTGACACGCTTTGCGCTCTCAATCGCGTTTGTCCATTTTGTTTTTCATAGTCGTGTCGCTCGGAAAACCTGTCTTGTGCAGTATCTTTTCGCAACTTTGTGCCCGTATTGTATTTTAAGTTCTAGTGCTTTATGTGCTGAATCCTGTTTACAACCCGATAACTTAAAGAATGAGATTAGAAATGGCGGATCCACAATTCGCTTTTCGCTTACAGAGAAAGTGTGTGAGCAAGATTGAGTCAAATAACGACAACAATAGTAGCGCCGCCAATTTAAATCAGTTTTTTTAAGAAATCGAGTAGTGTTCACCATCGTCATCATTCAGCCGAAAGACATCCACTGCTGGAAATAGGCCTTAACTAAGCATCGCCACATCGACCGGTCCTGTGCTTCTTGCATCCAGAGGATTCCCGCGACCTTCACCAGGTCATCGGTCCACTTTGTGATCTGGGTCTACCCACGCTGCGACGAGTAATCGAGTAATACTTGAAAAATATTATGATATTAGGCGTCAATCACAATTTAAATGACCCATTTAGTGGTATTAACGTATCTTATTGACAGCAATAAGTCCACCAAAAGAAGTATCTTTTTAAATGTTCATCAAAGCTAAAGTCCTCATCATTACCTAGTTGCCGGATCGTTGAAAATATTAAAACTTCTTCGCACCAAAGTAGGCACTTATGTTCCGGCGAGCTTAATTTGAGAGCCTTTGATGCTCCAGAATGATGGAGCAGAAAATGATCCGCTTGTTGGAACGTCCAATCTTTATGACGCTAAATTGGTTTTAACCTGTTGAGGTAGTTCTGTTAGAATTTTATAAGAATTTTATCGAGATAATACCTTTAATTACGATTTATTTCCTAGAGTAGATAGTTCCAGTTTCCATGATCCATGTTGCTTTGTTTATGATGTAATATTTGTGCGCAATTACTCATAATAATGTGTACCACACACGGATAATCAAGCTATAAATTACCAGTATGAGATGATCTCGCATTGTATAGGCTTTTCGTACAATAAGAGGTCAGCTTATACTAGAATTGTATAGCTTGATAATTATGTAGCCGTGTGTACGCACATACTGTGACATAAGGTATAACGGGCTGGTATCCGCAACTCCACGTCTAAGCGCGTATTTTGCGTGATGGGTGGTAAGTATAGTTACTCGATCCACCCTAACTCCTGGAAAAAGGCCAGCACACCCTTGATGTTACTGGTGATCCCTCGGAGAGTACCTGGATTTCCGAAGTACTTGGCCCTGTTTGTGGCGACCTCAGGACAGTTCAATAGCACGTGGGCTGCCGTCTCGTCTTCCTCCATGCATGCTCTGCACAGTGGGCCGTGTGTAACTCCAATGACAAAGAGGTCTTTGTTAAATGACACTAAATTACTAATACTGTGACATTAAATTGTTTTTATTTATGCTGGTATCATCAACATCTTCCATAGCTTGAAATTACCAACTGATGAATACAAGCGTCCTGTCGTTTACGTCAACCGTTTTAGTCCCGTGCTATTTCCAAATATTACCAATTTTTATGTATACCTACAAACACTTTTATATCCGCATCCGTTTATATTTTTTATACTGTAGCACTCCAAAAACCACCAATAACTCGTTTCCTGAAAGAAAAAACAAATAAAAATTGTATGCAAGACAAATACAATATTTCCATTTAAATTATTTGGAACTGAACAAAAATTCGTTTATTTGCTTGGGTAAAAATCAGACACGCTGGCAGTTCTGTATTGCTCTGTTCCAAATAAAAACAGCTTTCCATACAAGTACACTTCACGCATCATTGGTCGCAATATCTCTCAAAAGCAATACTGATTTTAGTTGTCCTCTGAAAAGGAAAAACCACAAACTCGTACAAATATCATGCAACCGTACTCGAGCCGCATTCAATCAATTTCAATCAACTTGTGTCAATACAAATTATGGATGGATGAATTTTCACGTGGTCGTATTTACGGTGGCAGATTAAAATTACATTATTAGTTAGGGCCCGTCACAATCCCCCGTTGTTCTGCAAATGGAAATTAATATTTTAATGCAAAATGTAGTTTCTGTCGCATTGGTTTGGTAGAGTAAGCATGACAACGGATTTTGAAATTCTGGCTTGGATTTCGAAGTCAAGCATTTAGCTAGCCTCATGAGGCTAAATGCTTTCAGTTCGAAAATCGAAACTAGGGTTGAACTTTACCCGGTAAATGGCGATTCACACGCGGCGATACAAATGTATCAGATTTAGCAAGGTATTTGCGAAGCCTAGTAGCCTAGCCCTTCAGGTGCTTCAGGCAACACAATAGACTTTTGGTTAGGTTTTGTTTAAAATTAATTGTTTTTTTTGTCCCGCTATCTTTTCAATTTCTGAAGGAAGTAAAGAACTGAGTTATTGCAGGAAAAAAGTTGTGAATTTCTGTATTTAATAAAGAGCTATCCAATAATATCCAATCCAAATCTACTACGTATCGATACCGTACGACTATTCCCTAATGAAATAAAAAATGTAAGTATGCATGTAAGATTACAAACATAATATTTACGCAAGAATGGTTGATTGTTTAGTCGAGAATATGGGGAAAGATTCTAGTAATTAATAAGTGCTGCGCTGGATGCGAGAAGCACAGGGGCCTAATTCTCCTAAAATAAATTGTTGCCAAACGCAATCGAACCACAATCGTCAGTCAGTTTTTGTTTTCGAAAACTTTCAAAATGATTGATTTTGTTTTTTGTGTCAAACAATTTGATAGCTTTTGAAATTGAGAACTGTCTGAATGAACGGTTCGGCGTTGGTTCGGTTGTGATTTATCAAGATTTATTTTAGGAGAATTAGGCCCCAGGACCGCTTCATGTGGCGATGCTTGGGAGAGGCGTATTTCTAGCCGTGGACGTCTTTCAGCTGAATGTTTTTTTTTTGTTTTTTTTTAAGAAACTTGGCCCCATTCTGGGATAGACAAATGCCTAGATCCGAAACAAGTATCTAGCCAATCGCTCAGCCACTGCACCAAACGTGTCGTCTTTATTTTGATAGATTATTGATAGATTATGATGAGCTAAGTATGAGTATGTAAGAACTATACTTTTTTTTTTAATCAAATGACACTCTTTTTTTACTTGATTCTAAACAGTACTGTATCGATGATGAAGCCGACAGACATATTGAATATGTCGATCAAGATCAAGATTTTTTAGGAGCTGAACGTAGGATTTAATCTTACCTCATTGTTTGTTGATTCCTATTACGCTAATGATGTGGTAAGCGAAAAAGGTTCTTGACATTATATACCTACATATTATACTATGCATAGGTATTAAATATCACCGAACAATTTTCTGCAAATCTAGAAAATACATTCACACAATGTATTTCATATCTTAAATTCTTTCTTTCCTCTCTACCAGATGAGGCGGACGTCGATTCCCGCAAATCATTTCCAGCCCTGCAATAAATAGCTACAATCGTATACGAGTTTCGTTACAATCGATGCGTGAAAGGAACCGACGCGAGTCACCATCAGTCAAACGTCAAGATGTGTCGTGACTACATACCATTTTCCAAGTGCCTGGGTTTCGGGCCCAACAAATAGATCACGGTGCCGATACTCCGTGCGGGATGAAAGAGCGATCGTTTTTCTATGTGACTACAAAATATTGGAGGACAAGCAAATCACTGCACGGAATGGGAATAAATATCTTCGAGATGTGTAGACGAATGATACTGTTCACGTGGGTTTATTTCAAGGTCCACCATTCACCCCGCATACATGAAGTCTATTATAGTTTAAGAAATAGTGTTTCCAGTCTCTGCCATTTTAAGCGATAGGAATAATACTTTCTTAGCCTACGTTCACATTTGCGCGATTTTTTTCGGCGCGAAAGTGCGCGCGCTTCTCCTATACAAATCGCTCCCTCCTCAGAAACTTTGGAATTTAATAGTTAGTCCCTTGTCTTAACGTAGGTACATTTTTTATCGATGTAAAGTACACGCGCACGCTCAGCGCCCGAACAGATATCGTGTAGTACACGCGTCGCAATCGCGCAGCGTCCGCGCCGCCTCCACCCTCCCGACTAGGATGGCAAGTGCAATGTGAGATCTATTGACGTGTCAAAAGACTCTAATTATGTACAACAAATTTCAAAGCGAGTTAGATGCGGGTGCGTCAGCGCGTAGCGTGCGCTTAGCGGGAGGTCAGTTCGACTAACAAAATTGTTGCCAAACGTACAACAGTAACTGTGCCACAACCGTCAGTCAGTTCTTGTTTTAGTTTTTTCTGTCAAACAATTTGACAGCTTTTGAAAACGAAAACTGTCAGAATGAACGGTTCGGCTTTGGTTCAGTTGCGATTGATCAGTGACGCTGTTTGTAGAATTGGCCCGTTGGTTCCTATGACTTACCGACTTACTTAAAATTAGGACTCTTGCATCTTTACTAATAATTAAGCAAAGATACCACAGGTTTGTATAGTAGATCCTCCCATACGTTAGTAGTTATTACAGGTAAAATTGACTTGAGGTACTATTCCGAACTGAGCTGCCAACCATGAAGTCGCAGCACGAACGACACTTGCCACACCAGCGTCACCTCTAGCCGCTGCACGTGCTCTCGGCAGTTGCAGTTGGCAGCTCGATTCGGAATAGTACCTTTACGAGTATATTTATGTGCCAAGTTGGGCAATAAAAAATACTACCATTGGTAAACAAAACGATTCGTTTTTTGCCATAGGAACCAGACATTAGTAACTAATCAATAATATGACAATACATGATTGTATTAAGTACTCGTTGTAGCTAGTTCGAAGAAAAAAACTTCTATAAAATCAAGACATTTTTTTGAAGATTTTAAGTGTTGAAAAAATGTTTATGAACTTAATCTTCTTTACTTTAAACGATTGTAAAGGAGGTGAAAATTTATAAGCGCCTAAAAATTTTAAGAAGTTTCTTGAAGAGAAAATTTTCGCAATTAACATTAGTTAGAAAATAATTTACGTAAATGTGGAAAGACTATAATTTAGTTTGCGTCCCAGTTTCAAAGTTCCAAAGAAGTGTTAATGTAATAAAAGTGGACAAGAATAAGTCGTAAGTGAATCACAATGGGATTAACGAACTTACAAGAGTCATGTCGTCAACTTAATCGTATCAAATAAAGTCTATGTAATGAGGCTTACATTTTAGGTATCTGGCTAATTTGATGAGAATGTAATATTTGGTATTAGAACTATTAATGTTTACCGTTTCATTTTTTATTTTTAAGAGAGTGACTAACAATTTATTGGTTCCCTCTATTCAACAATAGATGAATCCTGACATAACAGTAATTTCGTAAATTGTAGCCGCAACAAGACTGCTATCGAAAAAACGTAATTAAACGTAATCGACATCATCAGAAACCGTAATGATATGTCTACACCCGTGCGCTTTCATGTTCATTTGAAAGTTGAAGTTGCGCTTGACGCAAGACGAATTTCAATTCGTCTTGCGTCAAGCGCATGCAATATTGAATGCCATCAGACGCATGCACCTTATCGTCTACACCGGTGCGCCTCGGTCAATCGTCAGTCGACATACAATAGACGGATTAGCATGCGCTAGGGGCATGCGCTTTTGTCGAACTAGTATTAAGGCATGCGCTATGGCGCTTCACGCATGCTTCAGACGAAGACGCAAGATGAACATGAAAGCGCACTGCTGTAGATGTAGTTTAAAATATTTGTTATTCTTTGTATGGTAACGTTTTGTAGAGAAACGTCACGAGTCACCTTACGGTGGAAAGGGTGTAGTATCACTTGTGGTCGAGATTCGATCATTGTATTACCTGCGTTGGCAACATACCTACACACGTTTTTTTTTGTGCACATCTATGGCACAGTGCCTTTCAAATGAAATAAATTTTATTCCCGTCTTTTTTTTTTAAGTTTTATAATTAATACTAAAAAAAATGTATGACAATTTCGATGTTCACGTATTAATATGATCTTATTTAAAAGTAGTAGTAGTAGTAGAAATCTCTCTTTGCTTCATCCTAGTTTTTTGTCGCTAAACACTTTGGCTCACGATATAATGGCTTCAATCCACGAATCCCCAATACTTTTTATGAGACGTAGCCGCGTGGTGCGTCTGCACTTATTATTATTATCTCATATTAGTATGCGTATGCACACATCTAACTATTGTGTGGCGACAGAACTAACACAGTAGCAATTTATAATGCACACTTTTCCGCTGTAGCGATTAAACAAAGAATGGGGCGCGTCTTCGTAGATTGAACTATCGGTACATTTACTTGAATACAGTCTAAACCAAGCAGAATACTCATTACTACTAATCACGAAACTGTCGAACCTCGATTACAATCACGATGTTGTCTCCACGGTACGCGTCACCGGACGACAGCTCCCAAGGATTATCCGCGAGCAATATGCCACGGTTTGGACACGCTATCGCCGGCTCGCACCCGTATATTTACATTGCTCGATTATTATTTGAAGCGGAGAAACGGATGGTTATTATTTTTGTGTTTGTATTGATGTTGAATGAGTGATTGGTGATTTGGGGTAATTGAATGTGTTTGTCTTTATGTTGGATAGTATCAAGTTTTAGTAGAAACTAGTTGGTACTATTTTTGTCAATACGACAGTGGTCTATTTCTATTTTTAGCAACTACATTTTAGAAATAGGCTGGATTGATAGATAGAAAAGATTGAGTTACCTGTCTCCAGGGGGACTAATAAGTGGCCTGTGGGCGACGGGTTAGGGGACCCGTCGCCCGACCAGTAACAAGGGGTACGCCCTAAGCACGAAGTCCGTGGTTTCGGCCTTAGTTACGAGCGTTTCCTACTCCCTATCACCTACAGACATACGATTATTTCGGAGCCCGAACTAAGAATGAATAACAACACGTTTTGACAGTTGTCCCTACTACCGCTGTATTTTTGCCCGTCCGAAAAGTTGAACTTGACACTTGTTTTGTTCACTTCTACGTTTCGGGCTACTGTCGGACAGGCGACTAACTTCGTTGACGGACTTAGGGAGTAGGCCCCCAGGCCCGAGAAGGCGGCGCGCATGTGTTCCGTGCGCGTCTCTCAGAAGGTCGTGGGGCAAGGCCCCACAGAAAGAGAAGTCCGCCACGGGCTGGCGGACCGAGGCCTGCTGGGGTTGCGGTGCATGAAGTTGCGGATCCCACGACCCCAACCATGGGTCAGAAGAAGGAACACCGTGGGTTTTTAGCCGGTAAGAGTCCGGCGTAACCCTTCGCTTTCTCCGGACGAAGGGAATCCTTGAGGATCTTCCAAAGATAAAAAAGTGGGGCTAATAAGGCCGCGTTTGGTGAAACATAATTCATATCATATTCGTGATCATAACTACAAGTGGGCTGCCAGTCGGCAGTAGTCACGCAGTTGCACTGACTACATCCTAATTGCCTTTAAGTTGCATAGTTTACAGTTGCGACTGGATGTGCACTTAGGGTTACCATCCGTCCGGATTTGTCTGGACATGTACGGACTTATACACTTTTGTCCGGACTTTGTCCGGCTCTTTAATTTGTCCGGATTTTTTTACTTAGATGGAATACGAGTAATAAAACTTACTTATGTAATATCAAATAAGTCTTTAATCTTTATTAACTTCTCATTCATCTAAAAACAAAACTTAACGAGATCAAACAATAAATCTTCGTATGTTTGCATTTTGTGACTAAAATGTCCGGACTTTTATTGAAATGTCAGGACTTTTCAAATGTCTAAATGGTAACCCTATGTGCACTCTACTTGCCGTTATGGTTACAAATATGAAAGGAAATATGTTTGTTTTAATTGTCAGCTCCCCTGAGACCTGAACATTTTCAGCTTTAAAACAATATACGAGTATGTCGCCAGGCATTAGTAGGTATAATTTTAAGTTACTAGTACACCATTACAAAAGGCATTTTCCTTTTAATAGCTCACTAAATAATTCTCAAACTTGCTTCATAAAAGAAAACTACTTTAATTATAGTTTTACAATATTTTTATTTGAAAACTTTTTTACGAGCGTGTGCTCAATTGTTACATAATTATTGTTGTATTGTTGCCTAACCGTTAACAATAAGATACAAGGTACAATTGTGTTCAAGCGTGTGTTCAAGACGTTATCGATCTAACTGATAATGGCGCTATGGGGCAAATGCAATGTGTCTGCATGTGTCATTGCAAATAAGCATTTCAAATTACCTACGTGCATCCCTGTAATAGTGCTGTTACATCACTTATACGTAATCTGTGTAACTGCTAACTTAAATTAGATACAGTAGCTATCAAGGAACTGATTGTAGGAAATTGTTACTGTGTGTGTCTTGTGAACCAAAGTTTTCGACCGTTTCTCTGATTGTAGGTACATTTGATTGGAGTGGATTTGTCTTGAAAACTTTTGGATGGTTTTTGGTACAACCTGACTACTTAAAGAATGTGATTGAAAATTGTGGCACTACTTATTGTTGTCGTTCTTTTCCTCTCTCTCACGCACGTTCTTTGTGACCACGGAATCATTATGCGGGGATCCGCAACAATGGCTCACGCGATTAACTACCTTCTGACGACGTTTCAAACTCATACGTAAAATATTAAAATCATGCTATATATTGCAATTTTATCGTCTAAAAATGATGGCAGGATGAAAAATCCATGTCACATAGGTATATAAAATATAAACATTGATATATTTCTATACATATAGGGTGACTGGTAATTAGTGACCGATACTTTAACACATGATTGTACTCATGTTAACAAACAACTTTCCCAAAGAAACATTATTTATAAAACAAAAAAAAACCACATTACGAGCCGCGTCCATTCCGTCACGGTTTATTTATAAATTTTAAATGAAAAAAATACAATTTAAATAATGTTTCTTTGGGAAAGTTGTTTGTTATCATGAGTACAATCATGTGTTAAAGTATCGGTCACTAATTACCAGTCACCCTATATAATTCGTAGGTACCAGTTTGGCGACACTACTTCCCTTATCAAGGAAGTACGTATAAGGGCACTTCGACTTGTTTTTTTCAATTTCGTGTTTGTGAGCGAAAAGCAAGTTAGTGGTTCCGCCATTTCTGTTCCCATTGTTTAAGTAGCCGGGCTGTACTGCTTTTGCTGACGACATCTACAATGTTTTCTTTCGATAAAGTTTATGGAAGAATAGAATTCTAGACAAGAGGACCATGTAGTATTAATTAATAATTTTAATAAGGCCATGTACGTAGTAAAGGTAGGTAGTACAGTCAACATCAAAAGTAAGTGATAGTTGTTCAAAGTTTCAATATAGGCTTCTAAATAAAACTCGCCAATTATTATTTTTACCAGACTACGGCGAAGCACAAAGGAGGGTTATGATTTCGACCGGTATGTATGTGTATGTATGTTCATCTGTTCCCTACTAACTTCCAAACTACTAATCATAATTTGATTAATGAGGTATCGTTGGAAGCGTCTTGATTGTCCGCTGGTTATAAGCTATGTGACATCACATTAAATTGAATATGGCGCCCTCTAGAGGACATAAAGTCATCAACTAAAAAAAATGTTTTTAATGAAGCCGTGTTGCATAACATATGAAATAACTTAATTAGCACATTTCAAATATATATATAACCCCAAAATAATTTAAATAAAAAGTAAGTCCAAAAACTAAAACCCGAATACTGAAAAGAAAAATGAATGAAACAAGAAAATATTATTTTCTGAAATGTTTATGTGCAAACTATGCAATATTCTAATTTCAATATTTAATATATCTATCTACACGTAATATATTTAAATGTATTTAATAAATATTCATAGTGATGATCAGAGGATTGCCGTGGTCTGTGGTTATATACCACTTTGAACTAAAGGTTATGATCGCTTCCTACTGTTAGAATGTATTGTTTTGTTAGGGTAGGTGACATATGACCACGGACCATGGCTATACTCTGATCACCACTATGCATATTTATTAATTGAATATATTACGTGTAAGTTGTTTATTTAATAGACGATAAATATTAAATAGTTTGCACATAACAATTTCAAATAATAATATTTTCTTGTTTTATTCATTTTTCAGAAGTCCAGTTTTAGTTTTTGAACTTACTTTTGTGGTTATTAAATGACGATAGATTCTTTACAGAATTCACTTCGAATTCTGCAAATAATCGTATTAGATACATTTTGACAAACATTAAACTCCAGAAATTTATTCATGTTTATATTTCGTAATATGCATCGTCTTTTATTGTTGACTGTAAAATCAGCTACAAAAATATGTATTACACTTAACAAAAAAAAAAGTAAAATTAACATAAATTCGTGAAAGTATTCTTTCAATTTCACTAAACAAGTATTCGTATGTGTTGGCAGATGATATGTGTAATAAATCAATAAAGATTAAAGTCATGTAAGATTTAAATAACTACTTCTTTCTAAATCGCTTTTTAATTTTGCTTTTCATATTTGTATAGCTGACTGTACCTATAAAATAACCGGAACACGAATCACTACGTGATTATCTTTTATGTGTCCGTCTCAACGTTCAAGAACTTAATTAGGAATATCCTAAGCTCTAATGCCAAGAAAACGGTAGTACGCCGACGATCGATACGACAAACGTTTACGTGTATCTTAAACATTCTAACACAAAGCTTATCTAAGAAGAGGAGGAAAGTGTTCTTCATAATAGCCAATTAGCTAAAGAATAGACACTACACGAAATAGTACAATTAGATCGTTAATCAATTTTATCGGGCACGATATAGGTACATACATGTACAGGGTAACTTCGAATTAACTGGCGAAAGTTCACAGAATCACCAGAATTAGAACTTATAGAATAGTTATCCCAAACGTACATATATACCCTGTAAGGGTGTTGCAACGCATACAATAATAGTAACTACCTACTTAAAGGCATTTGGTTATCCTTATCAAAAGCAGCCACCGTACTATGCGTGGGTTTGCGGGCGAGGAGAAGCAAATTAAAGTCTTTGATATCAATTACAAGTCGTACTTTGACAAACACAAATAAAATGATGCACAAAGATAGACGACGTTCCACCGAGTACGTGGGGCGCGAGCGCACATGCATCCAATCCCAATCACTTTTGTTATCTTAATAATGATCACCATTAATAATCAACACCGGGGTTTTGCTCGATAGCTCTGCCGTTATCTGTCTAGCTTTTCGCGGGCCGCCTCCCCAGTCCTCGGTGTTACGTCAAATTGACATTGACCGCTGTCATCTGGTAGATGTCATTCGTCCAGGAATCAATTAAGTTTGGAGTCGTCAAGCCAATTCTCTCGACGCGCCGACACGGCCACCCTGACTATCGCACGTCCTCGTGCGCTTGGTCGTCCTGATATTGCCCATCTGAAGTTCCACAGGAAACAACATTTCATTACAGTCAGCTCGTCCATTCCTGACATGCAGGAGTAACGTTTAAAATTTAGAGATCCCTCGCGATGCACTACATTGTAGCTCCGTTTGGGCTGGGCGTACTAGGTTTCATTGCCCAGCCACTAAGTCACTGCGCGGCGTAGACCGGGCATTCGAGGCCTCTACGACTAGCCACCGACTCATAACATTACCACAACCACTTACTGTGTGATGTGGGCCGTGCGTCCTAGGCCTCTTCGACCAATTACTAACTCACCATGCGGCCTAGACCGGGCGTACTGGGCCCTTCCGACCAGCCACCATCTCAACATGCGGCGTGGACCGGGCGTACTGGGCCTCTTCGACCAGCCACCGTATCACCATACGATGTGGACCGGGCGTACTGGGCCCCTTCATCCAACTTACTATGCGGTGTGGACCGGGCGCACTGGGCCCCCTTCGACCAACCACCAACTCACCATGCGGTGTGGACCGGGCGCACTGGGCCCCTTCGACCAACCACCAACTCACCATGCGGTGTGGACCGGGCGCACTGGGCCCCTTCGACCAACCACCAACTCACCATGCGGTGTGGACCGGGCGCACTGGGCCCCTTCGACCAACCACCAACTCACCATGCGGTGTGGACCGGGCGCACTGGGCCCCTTCGACCAACCACCAACTCACCATGCGCTGTGGACCGGGCGCACTGGGCCCCTTCGACCAACGCTTAGCAATTCCTATTATCATGAGTAATTATCTAAAATGGGACTGGCGATGGGTGAAGAGCTTTCGCGAATGATGTCAGCATCTAAAAGAGTCTGCACTTTATCTCTGACGATTTCTTTTTCAGCAGGCGATAACCGATAAGGGCGCCTCTGAACAGTTTTACATGGGTCTATAAGATCAATTTTTAACTCACCTGTGGTCTACTATTTACAATTATTTCAGTCATTCTGCACCAATGTGTTAGTGCTCATTAACATCAGTAAGCTCATTAACACGTTCAACACTGACGGACAATGGTGGTGACACTACAAAAACATTGATTTTGCCAAATTTCATCGATAACTATAAACTGCTCTGATTTGCGGTCACCCGTGGGCGACGCGGCCAAAGTGTTGAACAGACAAATGCTTCCAATTTTATTCGCGCTCGGCTTCGCCTGACCATGACTGATCGTGCGCTCCAAGTACATTCAATTTCTTTTGCAAGAAATCAAGCCTCTCAAATAATTGCCTTTACGCGCCCAACACATATTGAACACACATATTACGGATTAGAGGATATCTCGTCCGCATCCTTAAAAATTACACACATGATCTACCTCACTACAAGTTAAAATCATTTTATGAGGGATCAGAAGAATTAGGTACAAATGGTTCAATCTTACCAGGGTTATGACATTGGTTGCAATCATAAGCTTGTCCGTTACCTCGCTCGCACTTCAGTACCTGACGGCAATACACATGGTGGCACGACGCAATCACACTTGTAGCACATCACGTCCCACTGGGCAGCACCACCGAAGAGTCCATGCGAGGTTTGACGTGTTGCAACCGGTCGGCAGATCCTCTGTCCCGTGTTGAGAGTCCCAGAATCAACTTTCAACCCATTTAGGCTAACAATCACGATTAGACAGATTCGTAAACAGGAGGAACATTCACAATTTTTTTTCTTTTTTTTTTTTATTGTACTGCGTAGGTAGGTACTCGTATTTTTTTTTTTAAAATAGCAATAGCGATTTATCAAGAAACAACTTGTATACTGTCTACAAATTAACACAGAAAATAAGATAGGCGATGGAGCCTATCCCACTTCTGATAAAGGCATTTGGTTATCCTTATCAAAAGCAGCCACCGTACTATGCGTGGGTTTGCGGGCGAGGAGAAGCAAATTAAAGTCTTTGATATCAATTACAAGTCGTACTTTGACAAACACAAATAAAATGATGCACAAAGATAGACGACGTTCCACCGAGTACGTGGGGCGCGAGCGCACATGCATCCAATCCCAATCACTTTTGTTATCTTAATAATGATCACCATTAATAATCAACACCGGGGTTTTGCTCGATAGCTCTGCCGTTATCTGTCTAGCTTTTCGCGGGCCGCCTCCCCAGTCCTCGGTGTTACGTCAAATTGACATTGACCGCTGTCATCTGGTAGATGTCATTCGTCCAGGAATCAATTAAGTTTGGAGTCGTCAAGCCAATTCTCTCGACGCGCCGACATACTTATTTGTAAGTTATTAAATTATTAGGAAAATAAACATCACATTAAAATTACGTTACATCGGCGATTACACATTATATTACTTAGGTGTAATAGGTACCGTGGAATGGGGTTACTTTGATTCACGGGGTGACTTTGATAAAAACTTAATAATTTTTTAAAACCGAAATTTCTCCTTTTCTAAACGCAAGCGTACGATTTTAATTCTTGGGTGTGCATCACTGAATGTCACTGTTTGTCAATGCCCAAGCGCTGCACGTACAAACGGATCGATATTGGAGATTTTCATAAAAAACTGTGAGTATTGCATTTCAACTATTTCAAAGGCTTAAATAACTTTACGGGTACCGGATTGGATATGAAAGGTGCTAGAAATTTGTTTAGTTTATGTTGATAAGTGTTTACTTAGCTTGAGAAAGACGTCATGCTTTGTATTCTAACTTCAAAAATTTCGTTCACTGACGGTTTTTCTTTTTTGCGGGGTGTCATTGATCATAGGCATGGGGTTTCTTTGATCATTGTTCAATCTCACCCAAACCTAGCAATTTTGCTGTTTCTGCCATTTTTAACATAAACTATCAATATGTTTTCAATGATGACTGCTTTATATACTTTTTTTTACTTTCAGCGCTCTGCCAAGTACCTACACAAAGCGTCCAGACGCTCGCGCCTATCGAATTTTTAATGATGAGATGTTGGAGCGAGCTGTAACAGCTGTTGCAGAAGATCTTATGGTTTTCAATAAGTACCATGGAGTATAATAAAGAATTTATAATAAAATTGTTTTTTTTTTGAAAAGTTATTTTTATTGCCTTGATCAATGTCACCCCCAAACTCTTAAAAATGTAATAACTTTTTTTGCACTTGACCGATTTTTTTCGTTCTTTAGAAAAAGTGTCGCTTAAAAGGGTTACTTTTAGTTTCCGTGAAAAAAATAGGGGGTATCAAAGTAACCCCACTTACGGTTTAACATTGATCACTCACATTTATATTTTTCTTCGACATATTAGTCATTAAAAAATAAATCTAATTCATTGTATCGATTGTACAGTAAAAACCGATATTCTAATTTTTTTTTCGTTTTTTTTTCGTTTATATTTTAGAAAATATGGCCATTTGAATTTCGAAATTGATCAATGAAACCCCATTCCACGGTACATTATTTTATAAATAGGAACATAGTTATTTGATGTATTTTTTTATTTATTGGCATACATAATAAGTAGGTATTTTTTAGAATTTATCTTCCATAAATTCTTTAATGATATAATAGTATTTCTCTAACAATACTACTAATACGCCGCTGTGATGGGAAGGCATGTGGAAGGGACTCCGCAGCAATACTACTATACTAAGCATGTGACTTCACGCAACACAGTGGAGCGTTGCACTGGTGATTTGTAGGCGGGTTTCAAGTAGGTATCTATTGCTGAATTGGCTTTCGATATACAGTCACACACTTGAATGTTCTAATTGCTTTTTTTCAGATGTTTTCTTGCAGCTCGTGCTTTGCATTATGATCCATCACTACATAGTATAAAACAAAGTCGCTTCCCGCTGTATGTCCTTATGTATGCTGAGATCTTTAAAACTACGCAACGGATTTTAATGCGGTTTTTTTTTAATAGATAGAGGGATTCAAGAGAAAGGTTTATATGTATAATACATGCATATTATAGTGGAGAAAAACGCGGAATACGCGATAAACGACAACCACGCGGGCGAAGCCGCTGGCAACCTCTAGTCATTAATAAAACACATTTAAATAATAAAATATCCAAACTACCGCTCTGTTCTGCCTAGTCTTTTCCGAACTATGTTGTGGTCAGCTTCCAGTCTAACCAGATGCGGCTGAATACCAGTATTTTACTGGGAGCGACTGTCATTAGATCTCCGCAACCTAGTTATTGGGCAATGCCGATATCCTAAGGTTAGATCTGTTGTCAGACTTTCTGGCTTCTGACTACCCGTAATGACTATCATAGGTATTCGTATGACACCCGAGACCGACGCTGCCGTACGTTGACTAAAAGGCAGTTAAGCCACAGTTGGTCGAATTTGAGGTTTTGATGCTATTTTATAGAGTTGAAAATTCTCTATCGTCCGGTCTTGGAATTGTTTTTATATCTGTTGCAGTTGCGAAGTTACACATAACACAAAGCGGCTAAGGTATGGTTAGCGACTTTTTAGTATCGTATTAGTCATTTAACATAATTGCAAAATGCTTAACTAAAAAGTAAAAATGAATTTTGTGAAAAAACTGAAAGGGATAGATAACTGAAATATACTAAAAATTATAGAGCAATTAATACTGTACCTATTTCAATTAACAATTTTGTAATAATAACTTCCCTTTCATAGAGACAACGATTCCCACCTTTTTCGCTTATAACTCAAAAGTAGACTTTTAGGCTTAGCTGCCTTCTAGATAACGTACGGCAGGACGGTTTAACGTGCTCTCCAAGTCACGGAGGTGTCTCGATTTTGTAACTATCACCCATCCATAGACTGACCGCGGCAAGCGCAGCTTAACATTTCAAATAATATGATCTGCACGGTTATTAATTAGCCACGAACCATGTTAGATAATAAGATACCTACCTAACTCATATAGTAGCGAAGAGCGTGCATGTAGTATAGGTATCTAGGTTATACAGCATGACTACTTAGTCGCTTTACATCCGAAAACCGTGAACTCTGCTCATCATTCTGGTACAACTTTTAATAAAGGCTTTATGTAAGTATATTATATAGTTTATATACAGGGTGTAAAAAGACCCATCACATAGCCGAAATCTACGCACTCTGTACATCAAACTAAATTACATTGACCAAAAATAATTGCTGGGAAACGACTTTTATTTTTTGGCATTAAAACAAACGTTTTTTTTTGTAGCGCGCAAATTATGGTTGTGGCGATGCCGCGCGTTTGCATGCGTGCAGCGCAGCGGCCACACAGCCGAGCCAAGGCGGTCGTGTGCGTTTGATATTCATTGCGTTTTTGTAACTTCAAATGCGTAATTTATAAGGAAAAATTTAAATTTTTGATAATGTTTGTATGGAAGAAAGTTTAGTATTATGACTTGGAAATCGTTTTTGGAAAAAACTAAAAAAATATGTTTACTTTGACCTTCAATATCTCCAAAATCAATGATTTCCCAGGTACGGTTTGTTCGAAAAAAATGATCCCAAGGATGGGTAGAATACGTGGTTTTCGCTATCGTTAAGGGTCTTTTTACACCCGATATATACAAGGTTAGTCAGAAAGGGGGTACTAATCCGCAGGCCACTTAAAGTATCACTGATGACTGTCTTAAAGCAAGTGTTAAAATTTCAAAATTCGGTAAAAAAAAAAATCAATGCAAAATGATTTTTATTTTAGTTTTTTCAAAAGTCTCTGCTTTTAGTTACAAATTCAGAAAATGGTGCTTCTAATTCATGACCCCAAATATGACCTAAAATGTAAACACAGCTGATCATAACTGGGTATAGATAAATTTTAGAGCTTTTTTTTTGAGATATTTGATCACCTATTTCTCTTAAACTATTAAATTTTGGAAAAAGTTGTGGAACAAAAGTTATTCATTATCATGGATACTGTAACCCCCTTTCGGATTAGTAGCCCCTTTCTGACTAACCTTGTATATTTCCATATTGTATATTTATTTAGGAATATTATATTTTATTTTATAGCATAAATAAGTAGATTGAAATAGACAGTTGTACACTGGAGTTTGCCCTCAGCCACACTATCAATCTCTCTCTAGGTATCACTCAAAGGTTTGCTGGTAGAAAACTCATTTTTGAGTTAAGCTCGCCTTTGTACATGACTTTACTAAATTTTAATTTTGATATTGTAATTTTCTTGTGTACAGTAAAGAATAAGAAAAAAAGGACAAATTCAGAACTCGTGAAAAAAATCAGTTGTTCCATACAAAATAATGAATGAATGCTGCTTAACAAAATGTATGGAATTGCTGATTTTTCTCACGAATTCATTGTTTGCCCCATAACAAAAGTTTTACAAAATTATAAACACAGTTCATGGTTTCCGGATTTCAACTTTAAAACTCATTTATTCAAAATAGACTAGAATTACTTAGTTATTTTTGAACGCCATTGTTATTAACCGTATAGTCCGTAGCGGGCCTCGAAAGGGGACGAACACAAGAACTACCGTAAACTCGTTTTCGACCCCAATCGGGGCCCAGAATTAGGTCATACGAAATCCTAATTAAAAGACAGCCCTCAAAAACGCCCACCCTTCACCGTTTCTTAGTGTTTATGCTGTGAAGGAGAATCGGCTCAACAAACTCCCCAGCAACACAGTTCTGTCTGTAAGGTGAAAAAAATTCATTTCATGTTGTATACGAGTAAATAACTAAAGTTAAGGTATTTTTTATTTGAATGTGTTCTATTAATGACACCGTAACCCTATGAAGTTCCGCCAGTTAATTTGAAGTTACCTTACATCCCATTGTAAACGTTATCAAGGCGGTTTACCCAGTCTACGTAACTATTATCGTTGCCATAATAATGCTTGATTCAACAGTAATTCTTTTTGTCACATTGTATTCGGACTCTTTTGTCGTTTATTCGACGGAAAATGACCATTGACAAAAGATAGGTAACAGTGATATTATTGTGTGTCGAGTGGATGCGGACGAAATGAGTTTTAATACCTTTATTATGTTCGCAAGAAACTTGTTCAATGTAGTGTTAGTCCGGTCAAGTTAGCTCAAAAAATAGGGGTAGGTTAACAGAAATTCGCATAGAGCTGAAAATTGGTACGAATGTTCGGAACACCATTATAAATCAAATGTAAAAAGTCCCCAGCGATCCCACACTTGCAAAAAAATATATTCAAGGTCAAAGTTCGCAAATATGGGTTTTTGCGTTTTTTAGCCAAACGGTAAGTTTTATGATAAAAATAGGTCAGACAAAAATTACAGATTATGCAATTCTCTATAAGAATTGTCTACAATGTTTCTCCTAAACGTCACCGTTTCTGAGATATAATGGTTGAAAAAGTTGTATTCTTTATAATATGCGTTTCCACGCCACCTGGAAGGTAGTGTACTTGGCGCGTTTTTTTAACGTGGTTTCTCCAATAGGCCTATTCCACAATCTATTGTGATCCTGTTTAATTCAATACTAATTCAAAATATATAAAAACTGGTACTATTGGAAATGATGAAAGCCGTATGAATTCTAAAAAATTAGGTCAAACTATCCGTCTCATTCATAATCATCTGATAATTCTGCTTCCTCTTCTTCTTGTTCGTCTTCTTGTACTTCTTCTTCTGCTTGTTCTTCTTCTTCCTGCTGGGTGTAAGTAAATTGGTCTAACAGCGATGTATCAGATGTCTCCTCACTGATATTGTACGAATCCTCTTCTGATGGTGATTCAACATTGGAACACGACTGACTTTGACAACTGGTACATGTTAATCGCCATCAGAAGAGGATTCGTACGATATCAGTGATAAAGAATACAACTTTTTCAACCATTATATCTCAGAATCGGTGACGTTTAGGAGAAAAATTGTAGACAATTCTTATAGAGAATTGCATAATCTATAATTTTTGTCTGACCTATTTTTATCATAAAACTTACCGTTTGGCTAAAAAACGCAAAAAATCCATATTTGCGAACTTTGACCTTGAATATTTTTTTTTGCAAGTGTGGGATCGCTGGGGACTTTTTACATTTGATTTATAATGGTGTTCCGAACATTCGTACCAATTTTCAGCTCTATGCGAATTATTGCACTTTGAAATGTCTAATTTGACCGGACTATGTAATGATCTCTTTATGTTATCACTAACTTGTTTTATTATTATGGTTAAATGATACTCTCTTCTCAAGTATTGATTTAAGAGTAGAGATTGTTGACTTTGCACATGAGTAAAAGGTTTAATTTACCTTTAATATTTTTTTTCCCTGAAGTACGAACTAAGTATTTATTCACACAAACAATATTTTTCGTAACAAAAGTTTATACAGATAAAGAAAAATATATCCTAATAAAACTACAAAGTAAGGTAGTGCATCAAAATATTCCTTCGCATCGCTGTCGACTGGTAACGTGTCCATAAGACAAGTAAAATAGATAGTGTTTATTAGGTCCGTATTAAACCGCTAGCGGCCTGACCGACGAACCGGTTCGTCAGCGCCATTGTTTATCTATTGTATCTATAACTAGCTTTCGCCCGCAGCTTCGCTTGCGTGAAATTTTGAACCAGTTAAGTGACGATTTTCCATACAAACTTTCATCCCCTATTTAACTCCTTTAGGGGTTGAATTTCGAAAAATCCCTTCTTGGTGGATGTCTACGTTACAAAAGGAACCTACTGTCAAAATTTCAACTTTCGAACCCCAGCGGTTTAGACTGTGCGTTGATAGATCAGTCAGTCAGTCAGTCAGCTTCTCCTTTTATATGTATAGATTACAGTACTTGAGACTTTAACAAACCAATCTGAACATGGCGGCCGTGAAACGGCATCTCAATTGAAGCTGTCAAAATATAAACGTCATTTGAATTTAAATTAAACGATACATTTTTAACTGACTAAAAAAAGGAAGTTCCCAGTTTGACCTCTAGGCTAATTCTCATAATTTTATGACGCACCAATAAAATTGCAGTGATGCTCTGCAGGTATGCTCACTGATTAAGACAATACGAAAAGCGTTGTTTTGATCGAAATTTAACTGCAACTGAGCTTATTTAGTTAGGTGAATCAGGTAACTGTTTAATTTATCAAATCAGTATTTCAGCTGACCTCAAACCGACGCGTAAGAAGAGTTTTCAAATTAGAGGCTTTTTGTTAATACGGTCGTAAATACACTTCATTATTTCAGCCACTGTTGAATTTGGATCACCCTTTGTACGCTACAATGAACGATCATATTGGGATATTCCCAAAATCACCACGTTGAACTGGCTACGGCAGTATATTCTTACTGGCGGTCAGGATGACGCTACTTCTCGCTCCTGGAGATAATTTGTTAGTCACCTTTTACGTCACTCAATGGTAAAGAAGGGGTTCTATTCATCACTAGAAACCACACGGTCATTTCCACCAAAATATTAGCTCTAAAGATTAAATGCCTGCCACAAAACTTGTTCTCATTATAAATTCATCAGTTGATATTATTTATCGAACAAAAGACTACTTTGCCTTTGCATTTGTTACGGGTAAAGGCCGAATGGCGGTTACACCTAGGTTTACCCGGATATAACTAGGTGCAACCAGTAGCAGTTGGGTAGAACTAGGTGTAGCTTAAGTCGACGAAGCCCCGCTGGGCGAGGCTCTTATTTCTGTCTGCAGGGTTTAAAGTAACCTAACATCAAGGCGATGACAGGGGCTTCGTTCGCTTTGTTCGCTCACTCTAGCCCCCGTCATCCCTTTCGAACCTAACCTATCCGTGTCGGGGTTCTCCTTAACCACCGGTGTGCGGGTACACCTAGTTCTACCCGCTATGATGAAGGGTAAACCTAGTTCTAACCGAAGATAAGTAGGATACATACATCTAAGTCTAACCGCATGTGGCCGGCTGCACCTAGTTGTACTCGGGTAAACCTAAGTGTAACCGCCATTCGGCCTTTACCCGTAACAGATACACAAGTAATAAGCGCAAGAAATCATATCGATGTTAATTGCTGTTTAACAGTCAAAATATTGTTAATATTATAATTGTAGCATCGTTCCATTGCAATGTTGAAGCTCACATTACATTAGATACTAATCGTTTCAAATGATACCAATATAATGTTTGTAGTTCCAATGCTGTTTCAATTTAACCCCTAACGGACAACAATTAATGCACATTTTCGTGTATTGAAATTATTCGAAATGCAATTACATTCCTAATACAAATATGAACGCTTAAAATACATTAGGTCTACTATTTTCATGTTATCATGGTCTGCGATATTTATTAGCTGTTCTACGAAGCCTTTTATTAGCAATAAGTATGTGTTTTTCGGCAAAACGAAGCGTTCCGACATCAAAACGAATATTTATTAAAGATTCTAGGTAAATATTATGCTTTATAAGTATTAAAGTTTGGTAATAAGTGAAGTATTAGCATCAAGATTTGAAAAATAAAAGATACACAAATAAAGTTTATATCATATACAGGGTGTAAACGAAATCGTGTAATTCCTTCACGCCGCGTGATTTTCTGGTGGCACTGATTGACCCTATATAGTTTTTTTCAGAATCAACAAAAAAAAGTTTTCAAAAAACGAAACATGGTATTCTATATCTGAGTAATTTGACGGCGTGGAGCGATATCGCGTTAGTCGTGCTCGTCAGCTGTGTCGCCATGCTTTCATTCATTTGTGTATGGTATCGAAATTTTCGATTACTTATATAAAATGGGAAAAAAAAGAGTTTATTTATTTTTAATCAATTTAAATCCCGTGAGGGGTTAAGCTATCTATACCATCCATCCAATCAATACCATCTATACCATGTAGTTCAAAGGAATTACACGAATTAGTTTACACCCTGTATATACAAGGTTAGTCGGAAAGGGGTACTAATTCGCGAGCCACTTAAACTATAACTGATGACAGTATTAAAGCAAATTTCAAAATTCAATCATTTTTAATTTCCGTGCAAAATGATTTTGATTTTAGTTTTTTCAAAAATACTTCATTCCTGCTTTGTTTACGGATTCAGAAAATGGAGCTTCTATTCCGTGACCCCAAATATGACGTAAAATGTAAACACAGCTGGTCATAGCTTACGATAGATCGATTTTAGCATATTTTTTATGGAATCTTTGAACAGCTATTTCTTTTAAACTATTGACTTTTGGGGAAAGTTGTAGAACAAAAGTTTTTCATTATTATGGGTACTTCAACACCTTTTCGGAATAGTGGGGGTACTATTCCGAAAGGGTATTAGTAGTCAGTAAGTAAAGTAATAGTATTTTTTCCGACTTACCTTGCATAAATTAAAATCTCAGTAGTTTTATTAGATACAAACTTTTTAGTGTATTTTCAAATAATATTTAATGTCCTTGACAGAAGTTGCAAAAGAGATTATTAGGATACTACAAATTATTATCACTTATCCCACATAACAGTAGCACCACCATCATCGTTCGGCATCTCGCGAAACTCAACCTAATTTTCAAAGGGAAATCTAACTAACAACACATCCCAAAACACTCATAAAGGGATATCAATGCACAGAACCGTTGAGGTCACATCACGGCTTCATTTTCCGAATCCTCTTGATTCCGGTCAATGCGGACAAAGCCGTGGGCAGAGCTAGTTTATTCTATAAAAGCAATTGTACTGTCACATCCAAGCACTTTGAAGACGAGGCGACCCGAACGTTTTGATAACCACAAATACGTGTTTCGCGTTACAAGGGTATAGCGCCCTTAGACCGCAAAACAATGATAGCAATATACCAAGTTCGAATACTTAGTGTCTGTTTGGCGTACCTTCGTCATGGGCTTTTAAAGTGTGCGGTTGCGATATCGGCACTTTAGTACCTTTTATCAACTCGAAAATTCTGTCGGTCCGAGACAACTCACTGAATTTTGTAACAAGGAGTAATGTAGTAACCTTAATAAGTAATCAACTGTTTTCTTCTCTTTTTCGTGTCAATAGACAAACTCAAATTTTCTTAGACCAATGTTTAGTGAGCTGCAAGCCTAACATAAAGCGCGAGATAATTTCGCCGTCGCATTATCTTAAGCCGACGAGATAATGCGATGACTGTGCATGTCATCCTGGTTCATCCTGGTTGAACGGCCCTGTCGTTTGCCTCATTTAAATCCTGCTGAGTGCAGGAAAGTAGATGAGACACATCCTGCAAAGGGGCTCCGCACTCACACTATCTTCCAACATACATAATGATCAAGGTATGCAACGTTATTTTTAGTATATACAAAAACCGAGACACCCCAACAAGATTTTCATCAGAACTGCCTGAATATGTGTATTTTTTTAGTAAATCTCCATGTAACACCGTAGTTTATGTCGCGTTCAGTTCCCTAGTAAAGTGTTAAATGTCTGATATGTGTTATGCAGGGGTTGTCTAATACACGGAAACTGATCGAGCGGACCGTCTCAAGCCTCAAGGTGTCTATTCCCATCAACTGTTATGGGTAGAAACCTACTGAAACAAAATTGAAAGTAATGAAAAAAAAAAAAGTAAAAAAATATGTCCATCGATTCTCCTAGTGATTCTGAACAAACTAGTTTCAGGTTTAGTACCTATATACTAAAACTAAGCTTGTATATGTGGAAGCTTGTAATTAGCAATTAAGCATATCATACAATATTTAAATTCGTCATTAGTCTGTAAGCTTTCTATAAAATAAAGTAAATAAATAAATGAAATAAGTTTTCCGCGTACAGCAGTATCTGGATATGACTTAGGTATAGTATTGTACCCATTATGGGAAGCAGAAGAGTTGCTTCATGTAAAACGAGAAGCTCAACGCTTTATTTAATTAAAAACCAAATTTGTAGTAACCCCCAGTATTAATTTGTGCCCGGTTGATTGCAATAGACTCGCCCCCTAGTACAACCGTACTATACACCTCTGCCCAACCTCTCGGGGAATACAAGCGTGATGTTATGTTATATAAAAGCATATTATTATAGCATAGTTATACATTCATTGCTTGCCGGTCGGCCTGATTACTTTAAGAATTTTCAAGGCCAATATTGTAATAGAAGAAAAAAAGAATCTGAAATATAATAATACCTGATTGAGTTACGTGTAAAACATTCTTCCAGCCAATAAAACATTTAATTTCTCATTCAATTAAATTAAACGCGTGATCCGCGAACGAAAGTTGCTGATACCAATAATATTCCAGCCGGCACTCAACTGTTCGTAATTAGGTTATATAATGTGTGTGAGGAAATTATAAATTTGCACAAGCTGTGCCGTGAAAATCATTATTGAGCAATTTGTCGCACTCGCCCATAAATGCACCGTTGATTAATTTATTAAAGGGACCACAGTTTTACATAAATAATGGCAGTGACACAACCGTTGCACACCTCCAATGAAACTGAAATGAAGCTGTGGTAATCTGTTTGTTTATGTAGGTCTTTGCGCAGAATAATACTTTGTTGGGTTATTTCAGGGAAATTAAGGAAAATATACCTACTGATATTTATTATTAAGGGGCTCGTGGCTAATTTCCAACCGCGAGGATCATATGATTTGCAAGGTTAAGCTGCGCTTGTCACGGGTAATCCATGGATGGGTCACCTTTCGTTACAGATCGAGACCCCCCGTGACTCAAAAAGCACGTTAAACAGTCGGTCTCGGACGTCATACGAATACCTATGACAGTCGTTACGGATAATCAGAAGTCCGAATGTTTGACAACCAGTCTAACCTTTGGATATCGGCATTGTTCCATTAATTGAGTTTCGTGGGTCTGTTGGCAGTCACTCCGTGTAAAATACTGGTATTCAGCTGCATCTAGTTAGACTGGAAGCTGACGTTGACATAGTTGTGAAAAGGCTAGGCAGAACATTTTGATATTTACTGTCTCATCATCTGCTGATTATTCGTTTCAAAAAATGTGTGATAGAGAAGCAAAAGCACTCTCGAAAGAACCCAAAGCAGTTGTAAAGTGGAAGTTGAGCGCATTCAAAAAACCAACGCTGATCTTGCTATTCATATAGAAGCAAGAGACCTCTTGGTAGACCCCAAAGCAGTTGCAAAGTGGAACTCGAGCGCGTTCAAAAAACCAACGCTGACCTCGCTATTAAAATAGAAGCAAGAGCACTTTCGGTAGAACCCAAAACAGTTCCAAAGTGGGAGTCGAGCGCGTTCAAAAAACCAACGCTAATCTCGCTATTCAAATAGAAGCAAGATCTCTCACGGTAGAATCCAAAGCAGTTGCAAAGTGGGACTCGAGCGCGTTCAAAAAACCAACGCTGATCTCGCTATTCAAATAGAAGCAAGAGCATTCTCAGTAGAACCCAAAGGAGTTGCAAAGTGGGATTCGAGCTCATTCAAAAAACCGACGCTGTTCTCGCTATTCATATAAAAGCAAGAGCAATATCGGTAGAACCCAGAGTAGTTGCAAAGTGGGACTCGAGCACGTTCAAAAAACCAACGCTGATTTCGCTATTCATATAGAAGCAAGAGCACTTTCGGTAGAATTCAAAGCAGTTGCAAAGTGGTAGTTGAACGCGTTCAAAAAATCAATGCTAGTCTCGCTATTCAAATAGAAGTTAGAGCACTCTCAGTAGAGCCCAAAGCAGTTGGAAAGTCGGGCTTGGCGCGTTCAAAAAACCAACGCAGACATCACAATTCAAATATTTTAAAAATCCAATACCGCACTACCTTGGCCGAGACCGCTCCTGCTTTTGTCTGGCTCTTGATTGCACGTCTACTTGCTTTTTCTCTATTAATTTTTCATTAATTTTCTAATCAAATGATCACATTAAAATATACGAGATTCGTTCCCAAGTTCATTAACAAAATAACTGAATAACTACACCTACTTATTTATACCAGACATTAGTATTCACCCGATTAAAAAGCCGGCACAAAACGGCGTGGGTGCCAGGGTTCTGGTTTAAATTTTCACACCTTAATTGAAAAAAAATGTTTAGGTACACAACTAAATGACTGTGACACAAGCCCATAGAGGTTGGGCAAACTGAATCACTTTGCGAGCAACCGCCTACACCCTTGCACTAATTGATTTACTTTGCAACGGGATACTGGCTTCAATTAAAAAACCTTTCCTTTAATTGACAATAACTGGAGCCAATAAAATGAGGCGGGCAATAAATAAACAATCCATCAGACCGGAGTTAAGGTTGCGTTAAAAAATCTGTGCGGTTTACGACAATGCCATAAGAGTATTTTATGTTTGTGGTTTAAATTGAGAAGTGTATCGCTTCCAATAGTAATATAAAACATTAATAGCAGCTTTTTCTTTTCTTAACCTATTTTCTGTCTCACTGCTGAGCAAAGGCATCCCCTTTTGTTTTCCAAATAACTCTATTTTGTGCCGTTTCTGACCATGTTGACCCCGCAAACCCGTTTAGATCGTCACGCCATCTACGCCGCGGTCGACCACGGTGAGATAGCATCTTTAAAAAAACTATTTTACGAGATACGTTTAATTGACTGTTTCGTTGATCTAGTGGTTGCAAGCACGACTGCTGCGCGTGAAGGCCTGCGCGTGAAGACACACCAAAGCCGCGGGTTATTGCGGCCAACTAACGCGAACTAAGCAAGCGAACATGACGTAAAACAAGCCCGGCGGCATAACGCGCCGGGATAAGCCGGGCTTTGGTGTGTAGAGGCCTTGAGATCCAGGGTTCGATCCCTAGGTCGGGCAAAGTGTTATTGGGTGTTTGCATGTGGAATTTCTCAGTAGCAGCCCGGATTCGTGCCCGGTTGATGGCAATAGGCTCGCCCCCTATTACATGGGACTTAAACATAACGGCGAAATGAGGGTGTACTACACACCTCTGTCCAACCCTTCAGGGAATACAAGCGTGATGTTATGTTATATTTATTTCATTCAACATTTTCAGACGAACAAGCTTGTTAAAAATATTTATTTCAGTTATCTTTAAATAAAACGTTAATTGGTGTATTGTTATTTATGTAGTTCGTGGAATACATCACATGATATATAAAAACAAAGAAACGAAAATATAACAATTTTTTTGGCCATCAGAAAAATAGGACCGCTTTTTCATAGAACTAAACAAACACAATTCTAGTTGTTATTTACAGGTTGCAGACTTATCAAATTGACAAAGTATTTTTTGTCCAAACCGAGTGCCATATTTCACGGCTACTGAAATAACGCTCAACTACCGACCCAAAATATAGACTAGCGATATATATTTTACGAGTAAACCGAGCTTTGATTTTCGCTGGCTCTCTTTCAAAGTCGGCGTGAAATTAGTCTCGCCACATTCGCTCCAAATCCGCACAAAATAAACTGTGGCAAACGAAAACGTGGTCCAGTAATGCCAGAAAAATAAATTGACGAAACAGTTAAGTATTTAGAAAAAGTGTGTATTAGCCTATCTATCTATTTATATAAATAAAAAGAAAAGTCCTGACTGACTGACTGATTGACTGACTCATCAACGGCCAGCCCAAACCCTTGGACCTAGAAAGCTGAAATTTTGCACAGAGTTTCATTTTATAATGTAGACAAGGGATAAGGAAGAATTTTTCGAAATTCAACCCCTAAGGGAGTTAAATAGGAGATGAAAGTTTGTATGGAAAATCGTCACATAACGGGGTCAAAATTTCATGCAAGCGAAGCTGCGGGCAAAAGCTAGTTTAAAATATACTTGGTATTATTTTAAAGAAAGTATAGAAAGAAGAAGGGAAGAGAAAAAAAAAACTGAAAAAATAGAGGAGATACACGCTTTCGAACTTTGTGGAGGCGCATTTTCTGTCCTTGTCACATGAAACGGATGTTGTACAGAGTGATGTCAAGTCACTATGAAGTTTTTAAGGTATGACGTAATTTTTAAGTAGTGTTGTCTCTGTCTCGTGAAAAATTTTTTTTTTTTTATAACTTGGGCATTTTATTAGATACTAACAACCCGCCCCGGCTTTGCACGTGTACGTTTTAAAGCTTAAAACCTTCCTCTTGAATCACTCTATCTATTGAAAAAACCGCATCAAAATCCGTTGCGTAGTTTTAAAGATCTAAGCATACATAGGGACAGACAGCGGGAAGTGACTTTCTTTTATACTATGTAGTGATTTCATTGTTTTTTTCACTGTTACTTAATATTTATGTAAAACTTTCGAGAAAACTTTAAAAAAAATTGTCAAATACCTTATTGTGTAGAAATAATAAGAATACTTTAAGGGCTAGACGTAAAAAAAATTGGGTCGTGAGTGGAAACATCCAGATGACGTCATAATGCATCATTAATCTGCTTGCCAACCGTAATGATTCACTGAGTTCATTAACTCCTCATACCATGTTCACTCTAGCAGTCTCTGAATGATGTCCATGTTCAATAAGGGCTTGCGCTGACGAGGGACAGTGGCGGACAAAATATCCGCGGTGCGCTCTTATTATTACTGTCATTAGTGCTTGTTCACGTACAACTCGCGGGTGCGAGCGCGGTGGCGGGCGCGGTGGACTTGGCGAGTTCGTGTTCACATTGACCGCCAGGCGTTTGCGCGACTGTGACGTGTTATTAGAGGTTGTAAACATGGACGACGATCTTTTATTTTAATCGAAAATTCATTCCTAAAATGGGATTTCATACCTTATACTGTAGTTACAAAAATAAAGCAGTTTAAAATACCTATAAATATGAATACTTTTTATTTACCTTCCATATCAAGAAATAATTCAACAATTTCTTTCCATAACTTATTAAGAACGTTTCTGTTCATATGGTAATGATGTTTGCTTTGCCAAATTGGAGTTCTTGCCTGAATAGCACTGATAAATTCTTCTGTATTAAACGACATGATGAAAAACGTGCTATCATTTCCAGCGACAAGTTCAAACGGGTTGATCTTACTCTTACCTGACGACGCGAGTGAATCGCGCGCTCCGACGCTAGTTCGACGTGAACACTCGCAAACAACTTCATACGTTTGATATTATCGCGAGCGCGCCGCACGCTCCCGTCGCAAGTTCGCCCGCTACATAGCCCGCACCTGCGTTTTGTACGTGAACACTTGCATATTATGCCATAGGTACGTTTGAATTTCGCGACCGCGCCCGCCACCGCGCCCGCGAGTTAACGTGAACAAGCACAGGTTGCATTTTGTCCGCGTATACCGCCAGGCGACATGGGGTATTGCGCGGACAAAGTGCAACCTTATAGTAGTACTAATAAGAGCGCACCGCGGACATTTTGTCGGCCATTGTCCCTCGTCTGCGCAAGCCCTAATGGACGATTATACGGGCAATTTTAAATAACTATAATAACAAAGTAAATAAATGTGATTCTGCAAATAGTGACAGCTTTATAGAGGTAAATACTTTTATTTTGATGAACGCTAATGGAATGACAAATATCGATACAACAGAAAATCCAACATTTTATTTTTTTCGTTTCAAATAGAATAATATAATATCTAGTTTGTTATTTTCATTGCAGATAACATGTCAGTGTCGGTTGTTTTGAAAACATCAATTTTAATTAGTGCTAACAACTGGCACATCGCAATGTGTTGATTGCATAGTCGTATATTTTTTTTATTTAGTTTTAGAATATTATTTAAAGCAAACAAGACAAGAAAAATTAGGAATACTTATTTTATATTCGCTAATGCACTCAAAAAACATCTCAAAATCTATATCAGCCAAGCCTTTACCCAACTTCGTTGGGGTCGGCTTTCAGTCTAACCAGGGAGTCTACTCCCTAAGCCCGAAGTCCGCGGTTTCGGCCTTAGTTTCGAGCTTTTCCTACTCCCTATCACCTACGAACATACGATTATTTCGGGGCCCGAACTAAGAATGAATGACAACGCGATTTGACAGTTGTCTACTACCGATGTGTTTTTGCCCGTCCGAAAAGTTGGACTTGACACCTTGTTTTGTTCAATTCTACGTTTCGGGCTACTTTTGTACAGGCGACTATCTTCGTTGACGGACTTAGGGAGTAGGCCCCCAGATGCGGCTGAACACCAGTAATTTACACGGAGTGACTGCCATCCGCAACACAGTTAGGTACTGGGCAAAGCCGATATCCTAAGGTTAGACTGGTTGGAAGGGTGCTTTTCCACCGGAGATGTGCAATATAATAATAATATAGTTTATTTCTCTCATAAAGGTACATTAATTTTATTTTTTATTTATTTAAAAGCAATTGCTTACTGTACTTACAGTTACCCAACACGTACAGTAAGCTAACATGTTATTTCTTAAGTATAATTTTAAACATGATTCTCAATCATCAAATCATCAAGAACTCGAAACAGTAAACAACAAACTGTTTAAGGTTGTTGTTGAAAATATCAACATCTGGCTGCTGAGCAATCAGGGCGTTAAGCATTGATACAGCACGACTTGTGGGAGCGTATTGAGCAGTACATGTACGTACCGGCGGTGCCGCCAATAGACGACGCTTGCGCAGCCGAGTGTATTGATCAGGTGCTGAGAGGGAACAACGAGCAAGGGTTGTTGACCCTGCTATTAAACACTAGGTAGTAATGGATCATGAAAGCACATTTACGCCTTAGTTCCAGTGTGTTCTTAAATTTAAACAATTTAGCCTTATGCTAGAACCTTTGTGAGAGCTGGAGTCTGAACTAGGTTCGGAACCTGTATGACAGATCTCCAGGCTCACACCCCTTATACATAATCATATTTTACGGCTTCTTAATTTAGATTATACATAGAGCATTATTCGCAAGAGGAGCTCGTGGCTAAATAATTACAGCCGCATAGACTGATCTTCCGGGTTAAGCCACGCTTGCCGAGGTTGGTCTGTGGATGGGTGACCATTTACCATAGCGAGTTTCCTCCGTGCCTCGGAAAGCACGTAAAGCCGTTGGTCCCGGCTGTCATTTGTAGATCTTTGACAGTCGTTACTGTTGGTCAGAAGCCAGAAAGTCTGACAACCAGTCTTACCTAGAGTATCGTATTACCCAGTTACTGGGTTGTGGAGGTCTGATAGGCAGTCGCTCCATGTAAAATACTGATATTCAGCTGCATCCGGTTCGACTGGAAGCCGACCCCAACATAGTTGGGAAAAGGCTAGGCAGATGATGATAGAGCATTATTCGCAAACAATTTTGAAGAGAGGTTAATCTATGTAAATATAATAAAGGTATGGTTAATAAAATATGTGAAGTGTAATGTAAAGTGATAATATTGTAGGAGTGAGTGTGTAGTGTGTGAATGTGTTTTGTTTTGCAACGTTGCTATGGATGCGTTTAATATCCACCAATCATATTCATTGGTCCACATAGCGCAGCACTGGTGGAAACTGATTCAACTAAGCTACCTTTTTATATGGAAGTATGCGTGCTGTGGATGCGAGCTATGGATGCGTGCTATGGATGGCCGCGAGTGGTGTAGCTATGTGCAGAGCAGTGTACCTACCATAGGCGCGCGTTTCATAGCACATCTTACTCGCTCCGCTACGTAGCTTAGCATCAGTGGAAACGGTCACATAGTTTCGTAGCTTAGCTTTTACATTCTCGCAGCATCGCTACATAGCACATCGCTGATGGAAAGGCACCCTAAGACTTTCGGGCTTCTGACTACCCGCAACGACTGCCAGAACGTCTCTCGATGTGTAAACAACTGTCACCCATCCACGGACTGACCACGGCAAACGCAGCTTAACCTTGCAAATCGTACTATACGCGGAGTTGTTAATTAGCCACGAGCCCCTCCCTCCTCAAAAAGCATATCAAAATGTAAAAAGAAATCATGAAAATGGAAATGCAATTTTCCATCGCCAAGTGAATGACATTCAAGTGCGAGTCAATAGCTGTGAATTGATTCATATGGCTCTTTAGCTCTGTGCCTTTTTCAAGCCATTCACACTACAAAGCGTTTTGTGTTTGCTGTTTGAAACCATAACAACTTGCAATGCAGAACAGTGGAAAAACAAACTCGGAAGAAAATAACAATCTTACTTAGAAAATCACGGCCTTAGAATCCGTGCGCGCGAAAAGTAATCGAGTAATATTTTACAGAACCTTAGTTAAAACTGCAACTATCCAGCTCATTCCATTCTCCAAACCGTTATTTGTTGGAATGGAAGGCGTTTTAAGTAAAATAAATTACCTGTTACAAGATGAGAGTTTGTGACCGAGCGGGGATCAGTGGCGGGCGAACGTTACGGAAATGAGAAATGAATTGTGGCGAGATCGGGCCGTGTGTTCCTCGCCTTAACCGGTACCCGGTAAAACTATCGTGTTTCTGAAAGTATGAACATTATCTGGGATAGCGAGAATATTTTTAATAGCGCTGCAATATCTTTTAAATCGTTCATTACCGTTTACTCGGCGGTAATGACGGGAAACGTTTTGCGGTTGCTGTGCTGATGGCAAAATGTTTGTTTTATTAATTAAAATGTTACATACACATGAGTTTTGAGAACATTATACGTATGTGTTATGGTTTTTCGTTTATTTGCCCTTTAATGGTTTTTTTATACCGTATTTTTAGTTTTATTTTACAAATCAAAGAGTGACTCTTATTGATCAAGCAGCAAGTAAATGCTAAGCTGAGTACCTTGTAGCGTCAATAATTTGGATAAGTCATTTCATCACTATACACGTACTAATTAATGTTACTGTACTTATTTATAACTATAATGTAATTAAAAGCACTTTATAATAAAAAAAAAAACAAGAAAAAAATAAGACACTTAAAAAAATGCTTCCTCTTGAAAATTAATGGTTTATCAATCCAAACCATTTGTTAGAACGAATGGTTTCTGCCACTAGCCGACCGCTGCCTAGTCACCGCTCGCTTCGCTCGCTCGGCTCGTGCATTTTCTCAGTTTTCACTTAACCGTTTCATTCGATCAGCTATCCGTTTATTTTAGAAGCGACTTTGTTTTATACTATGTAGTGATTCCTTTGTAATTAGTGCGAGTACTAGCGATTGAAAAGGTTGCCATCGAACCCTTCAAAATCGACTGGTATAATGAGTTCATTATAGATACATTCAAAAGATATTACCGACGTATCGATACATAAGTTCATAACATTCGTATTTAATACTTTAGCGTCTTCAAATTCACTTTGAATAAATGTCAATGTTAACTTCGAGATACTCCAAAAGTCAGAAGAGTTGTGTTAAAAACTTAACAAACTTGGTGGCTGTTTGATGTGGGAACGACGTTGAAGTTTGACTGAAAGTACGGGCTAACTTCTGAACGAAAATAAAGGTTACATTTCTTATACAAAACAAATAATGTTTCGAGTTTATTTGCTGCAAATGTTTTACTACGAGTTGTTTAGCAGTTTTTGATAGTTATTACAGACCTTTTTGTGTTGTGGGCCAAGTTTTCTTTTACTGTTGGTGTCACCAAAGTTAGAATAGACATTTTAGGTATATAGGCAGCAGATGGACTAACGAACGTAGCTGGCGTAGATGATACCGGGCGATGAAGTGCAAATTGGGAGAGCCCTAGAACTGCTATAAACCGAACTTGTTGATTGGTTTGCAGAAGCAACATCCACCTTAACACTGATAAAATTTAATTGTGTATTAACTAATACACGATTAGTCGGAAAGTGGTACTAATCTAACAGGGTTTTAAAGTTTTTATAGTAACTAATAACTTTTGTTCTACAACTTTCCCAAAAGTAAATAGTTTAAGAGAAATAGCTGTTCAAAGATTTCATAAAAATACGCTAAAATCTATCTATCCTCAGCTATGATCAGCTGTGTTTACATTTTAGGTCATATTTGGGATCACGGGTTAGAAGCTCTATTTTTAGAATTCGTAAGTAAAGCTATGATGAAGAAATTTTGAAAAATCTAAAGTAAAAATCACTATGCATGGAAATAAATTATCGAATTTTGAAATTTTATTTCGCATGCTTTAAAACAGTTATCAGCGATACTTTAAGTGACCCGCGGATTAGTATCGCCTTTCAGACTAACCTTGTAACGGGTGATTCATTTGGAGGTACTTTTTTCAAAACTGAAAAAAATTATAAAAATACAAATTTTTTGGGTTATCTTTAGTATCATACAAAAGAACCATTCATGACATTTATTTTTTAAAGATTATTTCTTTCAAATGCTGTCCGTAACTGCGGTTAACATGCTCTATTCTGTAGTTTAAATTTTCGATGACGTATTTTCGTTTCATTATCGTGCCATGATAACGGACTATTTTTTACCTAAAATTGAAGCCCGTGATCTCCAGGACATTTGGTACCAACAGGACGGGGCGCCACTTGCCACGCAGCACGTGAAACCATGGCTTTATTGCGAGAACAATTTTTCGGACCAGTCAGTTGGTCGCCTAGATCTTGTGATACACACACCCCTAGACTTTTTCTTTTGGGGCTATGTAAAGTCCAAAGTCTAAATGGATAAGCCGCGTACGATTAAGCAACTGGAAGCCAACATTACTCTCGTTATTCGCCAAATACGACTCGAAATGCTCGGACGCGTCATCGAAAATTGGAACTGCAGAATGGACCATGTTAACCGCAGTTACGGACAACATTAGAAAGAAATAATCTTTAAAACATAAATGTCAAGAATGGTTCTTTTGTATGATAATAAAGATAACCCAATAAGTTTATTCATATTTTTTTTCAGTTTTGAAAAAAGTACTGACAAATGAATCACCCATTATGTTAAATGGAAGTATAGAGTGTTAAAAACGTTATCAAATAAAATTGATTATTTATTTGTATGGAAAGTAATAAACAAAATACGCGAATTTCAAAAAGTTGCTATACGAAAGTTGTTCAATTTCTGATACGGAGTAACCCCACAAAATTCTTGGGGTTAATTTTTTAACAGCCTGTACGTAAATACGTCATCGCTGTGTGACTTTCCATTGTAATCCCGAAGCGTGTGGTCTAACTTTTTAATGATATGCATACTTCATTCTCGCCTTATGAATTCTTGTTCACGAATAATTAAATATGTGTTCCTGAAAACAGGGAGTTAGTGGAACGTAATAATGAGTAAAAGGCGGTGGTGACGCTAATGTCTCTTTCTCTATAGAAAACATTTTTATTAAGCTTTCCACGAAATGACTTAATTTTAAATAACCTAGTTAAACTATGGTAGAATTAATTTGAACCACCGATGCGTGTTTATTATGTTTGAAATTATAATTCGTAAGTCTTCATCACTATAAATATAATATGCGAGATAATTAATAAAGCCATACAAATATATAACTTTTAATTACGTAAAGTATAAAGTTTCAAAACTAAGGTCTTACTCATTTCATCGAGTGTATACTAGACACGAGAGTTCAGATCAAAGCAAAATTGATGGCCCATGATTCGGCCGGGAGCTGGCTTGAATTTTTATTGAATTTGAGCTCGCTGGCATCAGCTCAAACACTACGTTAGCAGAATTAAATTATGGTAGCGCCAATTACAGCCGTTTTTGAACCGCACGATGGCTGATCGCCAATTTATGCGCTTATAAAGCCCGTTTCAGTTATAACACGATTTCGGTGCCCTGTTGTCGAGAATATGGTAGAATGCAGCGTGTTACATTCCGACATTAATCCCAATAAAACTGAATAGATTTACGTTAAAATATGCTAAGCTCTAAATACCTAAACAATAGTTGAACCGTAAAAAGTGCACTCGTTCAGTTTGCTTCGTCGAACAAAACAATGAAAAAGGTGGCTGTACATTTGTGTTAGAACAAAGCGGAAAATGTTAACGAATTTTCTCTCATTTCCATGAACAATGATTGTATCGATACTTACGTTACAGCCGTGCAGATTTTTATCAACAAATTGATCTAGAATTTCAGTTTATACCGTTATCGTAAAATTTAAAACTGCCGATTTTGTGGATTGTATGTAATTCAGTTAATTAATATTATTATTGGGCAAAATCTGCTACGTCAAAGTATGTAGAAAATTAAGTATGTTTGTGTTGTTTTATGTGAAATCTACATAGTAGGTGTAGCTGGGCAACTTGAAACAGGCCTATGCCCAGCATTGGACTACGATAGGCTACGCTGGAGTAAGATACATAAGATCATTAACTAATTAGATATCTACTTCTTTACTTCCGTCGTTAGAGTAAAACTAAAAATGTAAACAGTTACTTTTAAAACTATGTTTTCCTGTTTTTAGGTCACTCCAAGATCTTTGATGTGGCTAAGTCTTCGAGGCACCGAAAGTTTCTAGGTGATCCGTTTAGCGAAGTTTCTTTTACAGATAAGACCGGCTTCCGTCCTGTCATGAATGGCTCGTTTCCTTGATATAAAAACTTGTAAAAATAAATTGCTCTAGAAACAACGAGACACAAGACTTAAGCAGTTTGCTGTTTTACTTGCAAAACTACTTAAGGGGAACAAAAAAGTATAGCACTTACACCAACAGTTCGACGATAATATTAGTACGTAAATAGCAAGCCCAATAAATACAGTATGTTAAATAACTGAGGGCGTTCCCTTAAATCCGTTAAGATACATCATTAATACATTAAAATAAAAATATGAAAATACACACATCAAAAGTGTCTAGGGATCAACATATATTTTTGCAATAACTTTTCTCCTGATTGATATTAATTAAAATTTTCTTTAAGGATTCATCAAATAAAGTGTTTTCGTTTGTCACAGTAACGATAAACCAAGTCACCTTTGCATTAATAAAGAAATTTGCCATTTTCCTAATAAAGGGATTTTTGACATTTGAACCACTAACACAAAAGTTCGAAAAAAAGACTGAAATAACAGTTTTCTTTAAAATTTTATTGGGTAACTTAAACAATTAATAATCCGTGTTTCTACCGCGAACACTAACAACACAAGAACATCGGTTTGGCATACTCAAAATGAGTTCATCCAAATCACGCTGTGGAATGGCCGCCCATGTTCGTTGCAACAACAAAAAAAGGTCTTCTTGCGACTGGATACCCTCCATATTCGGCAGAGCTCTTCTCTGTAGCATATCCCATGCATGCTCAATCGGGTTCAAGTCTGGCGACTGAGCAGGCCAGGGCAGGACATTGATGTTAGCTGCGGCGAGAGTCTGTCTTACAACTCTTGCGGTGTGCGGTCGTGCATTATCATGCATTAACTGAAATAAGGGACCGATTTGCGCTTGTAGAGGAACGATGACGTCTGATACAATCGTCTCAGCATAAATTTGAGCGTTGAGGTTGCCTCTGATCCAAATCAACTCAGTTCTTCCGCCGATCCAAATACCCGCCCATACCATGATGGTTCCACCACTATAAGGATGGACTTCCTGGCAGGATTTTAATCGCTGTTGGCGTCCAGGGGTTCTCCAGTGTCGTATACGTCTTGTATCCGGTCTCATACCAAAACGAGACTCATCAGAAAAGCACACGAAACGCCATTGTTCTTCTGCCCAATTTCTGTGTCCAAGAGCCCATTGATATCGAATCCTACGATTGTGCATTGCTATAGGTGGTACCCGTAGCGGTCTTCGGGAATGAAGGTTCACTTCATGCAAGCGGTTTCTGACTGTTTGGTCGCTAATTAAGTTCCCTGAAGAGTGATGAAGCCTCACGGCTAACATCACGGCGGTTATTGTTGGAGCTCTTCGAGTTAAGATTTGAATGTATCGGTCTTGTCTCCGTGTGGTGCAGCGATACCGTCCTCCATGGCGCTCAGCCACGGTACCAGTGCTTCGGTAACGTGTCCAAAGTCGACTGATAACACTCTGACTTGTATTCAGAGCTAAAGCCACAGTACGTTGCCGGGAACCAGCTTCTATCATTCCCACGGCTCTGAGCATTTCTTCCCTGCTTAAATGACGTCGCCGCTCCATAATAACGTTGGTTTTAATCAGTAGTAGGGAAACAGTAGCACTAATAATGTCTTCAATGCGTTGTATGTTTTTATAGGGAAAATATTGACAGCTGATTTTCATCTTTTACTCGAATTTGATTCACAGTTCCTGATTCAAATTATGAAATGCACCAAAAAGGATCCATATAAATTTATAAAATCATAAATTTATTACAAAGCCACATCTCAATCTCAAGAAATCCGCATAAAAATGCTTGATCCCTAGACACTTTTGATGTGTGTACATAAATAAGCAAAAAAATTAAGTACCGGAAAAAAAAACGTGACAGTTCGGAACGGCCTGTTTAACACCAAAATAGTAGCTGAGATAGGTTAAATGCGATGTTGCCTTGTTTTCAAAATTGATAGACGAGTGCGCATGTACAGTAAGCGTTGCTTTTACGTATAATTTTTTTTTTGTTTTTTTTTTTATTATGCGAGCGCTGTATTATTGTTGGTTATAGGGAACGCCTTTCGTTAGTAAACATACTGTATGATGATACCAGTCAGGGTATATTATAACCCTGCCTCTGAGAGATTTCTAAATGTCCAAGCAAACCACAGCTATGTCCATGAATTTTGAGTGGCTACCGCCAGCTACACGAATGCAGCGACTCTCGAAATGTATGGAAAAGTGAGTCTGCAGCTTGTGGCCGGCTACTTGTGGCTGCAGCGAGTGGCCCGCCACAGCTATGTCCATGCATTTTGAGTGCCCACCTCCGGCCACACAATTGCGCCGACTGCCGAAATGTATGGAAAAGTGAGTCTACAGCTTGTGGCCAGCGACTTGTGGCTGTAGCGAGTGGCCCAGGGGGCCAGCCTTATAGTTTTTTTTTATAATCAAGTAATTTTGAAAATATTCTAGTCAGCAATTTAATAAAACTCTGTGCGACTTATGAGAATGAAATCCAGGACCTAATGCTCAACGCCTGCGACAAGCACTGAGGCAATTTTGAGAGAAGCCGGATTTAAATAAGAGCTGTTCTTTAGTGAATGCGTCGCGCAGGATTTGCATTCCTTAGCACATTTCTTAGTATAAGACTAGGAAATTATGACAAAGGTGTAGAATTGTCTTCTATTGTGCTGAGAGCAAAGATGCTAACCTCTCAGCATTATAAAGACATGCAGTGTTATTTACATGGCAAGAAAATGGGGTGCGGGATCACGATTCTTGCTCCCAAGAATCTTGCTTTCTGCATATTCTAAAAACTCGGAATTTTGATGTGAATGTCGTTGCCGGGGAGTTTGTTACGTCATTTCTTCTTCACAGCATAAACACCAGAAAGCAGTGAAGGGCGGACGTTTTTGGGGCCTGTCTTGTAACATTCACGTTCAAAAGGAACAAAATAATACTATAGTTCGTTTTTTAATCCTTGAGACTGAAATGACAGGTACGAAACGTCAAATTTGAAAATAAAGTTCCTAAAATTTACAAGTTTGACATTTGTGCCTGTCAATTTAGTCTCCGAGATTAACAAACGGACTATAGTCTATTTTTGATAAATGAGTTTCGAAGTTGAATCTAAATAAATAAATTTCGCTTTCACACAGACTTACTTTACTTATTTTTATAACCATTTTAGTATCTTTTTATGAAATAGGTTATTCGTCGATATGAAAAACAATTAACAGTATTATAAATTGCTATCCTACGTTGTCTATAAAATAGAGTTATATTTTCACACTAATATTTGACGCGCGTTCAAGGTTAGTTCATAGTTCACACTAAAATGTTATTAAATTATAAATAATAGTTGGTTGTATCGTTGTATCATGATTAGTCTATAATATATTTGTTAATTTTGATTGATGACTTGAATTAATAAACGCAGCGGAAACGTTACAATAACATTATTCGCATGCATCTTGCTCCGGAACATTTATATCGTTAATCAAATCAAGTGTTTAATGATCCGTGGAACGGGAAGGGCCGCAAGTACCAAAAGTAAGATATTTCCTGCTTTCACCAACTTCCTGATGATTTTCCCGGGCTATATTTTTTCTTTTAGAACCAATGGAGTTGCTAACACGAACAATTTGTCAGAAGTCTGCTTTGTCTGTTTAGATTTAGGCTGTTTATCTTTCACTTTGAATTGGCTTTGAACTTGTCACTTATCATTTGCGAGTTCGTACGTCACGCGTGTTTTGTTGGTACCAAAGTTTGTTTTGTAATGTTGTTGCGTTACTACCTCAAAACGAAGATTCAATTTTTAATTGGGTGCTTTTTTACTATTGCGTATTTACTAAGATTTATTTCTAATCTTTTTCTATCTCTTACTATACTATGTACTACTACTATCGACATCACTACATAGTACACAATAAAGTCGCTTCCCGCTGTCTGTCTGTCCCTATGTATGCCTATCTTTAAAACTGTGCAACGGATTTTGATGCGGTTTTTTTTAATAGATAAAGTGATTCAAGAGGAAGGTTTATATGTATAAATTGCACCCTTGTAAAGCTGGGGCGGGTCGCTAGTAGGAAATATAAAAAAGGACGTATTAAGGGATTTTTTGTCTGTTTATTTGTTTATCGGTTTGTTTGTGCACGCAACACGTAAAAAGTATTAACAAAATGCAATTGACTTTTATAGACAAATATTGCGCGTATCTCGGTTAACATTTAGTTTGTTTCATCGTAATCGGTTTGCTTAGTCAAAAGATATTGCACACAATATTGGTCGTCTTCCACGAGGACGGAGTCGCGAGCACAACTCGTTTTACATATAATTAATATAAAATGACGTGATTTTAGACTTGATGACTTATTGTTTGATATAGCCCAAATCAGTAGGCGGCTTGACATTATGCGTAGGTGGCAATAGATTACAGGTGGATAAATATAATTACTACCCAACAACACCCACGGAAAATCCTCAATTGTTTACGCATTGCTACTTAATTAAATTAAAATCGTTAAGTTGAAGCTTGCCGTTGACAATTCACAGACCAAACAACAACATAAAGCGTTGTTTATTCCGCCAAGAGCAGCAACTAAATACACATTACCACATAACAAAACACGTGTACTTTCGCAAGACAATGACATCAAAGGGCAATATCAGGTAAATACATGGCATGCTCAACTCAAACGCTTACAGAAAGGAGGTGGTAAATGCCGAGTTTCAAACCTGGTTTCCACCGCGAGCGGAACGGTGGGTCCGTTCCGCTCGCGGTGGAAACCGGGTTCATGAAGATGTCTTGGTGTTGAGTTGGAAACCGCACCACAAACGACTTGAAGTTAACGTTATGACGCGACTCCAACATTTCTACTCGCAAGTTCCATTTCGTCTTTATTCTGATATACTCCACGATCTCCTCAACCTTCGTGGAGTAATGCAGACGGGAAACGTACAGCTGCGTCGACGGTATTGCAGGACGCAGCAGCATATTCGGTCCTGTCAGCCCGGTACCACATTGATTGCGGCAAGTGCTTCCTTCGCTTCTTCTCCACTGTTACGAAGCCCTCCTTGTCTGCTTGGTCTTTCCTCTGGAGTGATCTGAGTTCATTTTCCTTTTGCAGTGGAAATCAACAGACTAAACTCTTTGTTGGAGGAAATGTAAACCTATTTAATTAAAAAGGAGCCCGTTGCGTCTAATCATTTCCCGCACATTACCCTTTAGCGGTGGATACCGAGTTTCAGGAACGCTGCCTACAAATAGTTAGCCTATATACCCCGCCACGCAACCGCAACCTTCTAGTTGACAATGTTAATCTTGCGCAGACATCCAGACTATGTGAGTTATCCTTTACCGCGGGTATGAAGCATGAATTTATTGACACCGCCTGTATGAGAGGAATGTGATGGAACGTGTTGGATGAGAGGAACTATTTTGAATGTGTTTATATGGAAACGAGGTTTATGATAGAGCCCAATATAAATAAATACAGGGTGTAAACGAATTCGTGCAATTCCTTCAAGCTACATGAGATCATGTGTCACCTGTGTGTAAAGAGGGTAAAAATAAAAAAAATAAAAAATTGACTTCTCGTTTGGTGCAGTAGCTGAGCGATTGGCTGCTGCGCTATGGGTCGTGGGTTTGATTCCCACACGGAACAAAAATTTGTATGGCCTACAGATAGTTGTTTTGGGTCTGGGCGTTTGTGTGTATGAGGTTTGTGTTTGTAAACGCACCCACGATACAAAAGAAATCCTAGTGTGGGGCAACGTTTTTTTTATAAATAAAAAAAAACTGTTATCAAAAGTAGATTCTATACTTTTGGTGACACAGAGTGACAAGGCAAAGGAAAAAAAATCACAGTGTTCAAGTAATTTTTGCGTTCCGAGTTAACTGACTACGCGAAGTGAAATCGCTCTAGTCGTGCCTGCGAGCTGTGTCGCCGTGCTTTCCTTAATTTATGCGTACCGCAAAATATTTCTATATGCAGAATGTTATTTTTTTACTGAAACCTTATAAGGTGTTTAAGATACTACCGCATGAAAAATTATATGTTTATTTTTATTCATTCTAAATCCCGTGCGTGGTTAATCTATACCGGTAAAATATAATTAGCTTTTAAAGAATTACACAAATTCATTTACGTGCTGTATATTAAGCGATTTAAAGAGAATATTGCTAACGCTGACAATAGACGTGTTAAAGACATTTGACAAGAAATCCCCAAAAAATTAACCCAACTTGTTTTTGAACACTGAATTTGCATTTAAACTCCAAAGAATAAAACAAAACAAATTCTTAAGGGACCAAGCTTAGGAGTTTACAACGGCTCTCTAAAGGAAGGGTTGACCACGAAACGAAAATTAACGTCAAATTTCACCAAAAAAGCCTTAACCACTTAGCGGTAAACGCGTAGCCCACGTTTAATGCACTGTACAAGGTACATTAGTATTCCGTCTATTGTCTTCCTTTTTTCGAATGGACAGATGCTGTTGGCCTCTTCCGGCCTTTATAGCATCACTGGGCTTAAGCAGGCGAGCACTTAAGGCGCTCAGCCTGTAAAAAGCAAGGGGGGGTACAAGACGTCTAATGGTACCTTAGGGAGGGACGAAAGCTCAGTTTTATGGTAAAAGAAGTGCGAGATTCTTTGTCTTTTATTATTTTCTGACATGAAGGTTTTTGTCGGTATTGAAAATAGTAATTGGAAGCTAGAGATATTTTTTTTGCGGTTTTTAAAAGAATATTCTGGATGATCTCCAAAATCAGCTTATTACGTTGACCTCTCTGGTGCATTTTATACAAAGTTAGTCATAAAGGGGGTACTAATCCGAAAGGGTGTTAAAGTACCCATAATAATGCGTAAGTTTTGTTGTACCACTTTCCCCGAAAGTCAATAGATTAAGAGAAACAGCTGTTCAAAAATTGCATAACATTTTTACTAAAATCTATCTGTCCTCAGCTATGATCAGCTGTGAGATGATTTTAGGTCATATTTGGGGTCACGAATTAGAAGCTCCATTGTCTGAATTCGTAACTAAAGTAATGAAAAAAAAATGTTGAAAAAATTAAAATCAATATTATTTTACCTACATGGAAATAAAAATTATCGAGTTTTTAAATTTTAACATTTGCTTTAAAACCGTCATCAGTGTTACTTTAAGTGGCCCGCGGATTAGTACCCCATTTCCGACTAACCTTGTACCTATGCCCCCTTATTACAAAACATGGTTTAAACCAAGACGGTAAACCCAGGTTTAAAATATACCCATCACTTTCTTATGTCATATAACAAAAAGAGACGGGGCTATTTTAAAACCTAGGTTTTTCTTAGAGAAAAGGGTGTAAACGAGTTTGTGTAATTCCTTCAAACCGCGTGATCTACTGGTGACACTGATTGACCCTGCACAGATTTTTTTCAGAATCAACAAAAAAAAGTTTTCAATAAATGAACCATGGTATTCTGTATCTGAGTAATTTTAGTGTCCCAACTTAACTGACTGCGTGGAGCAATATCGCACTAGTCGCGCCCGTCAGCTGTGTCGCCGTGCCTTCATTAGTTTATGCAGGGCATCGAGATTTTCTATCACGTTAAAAATTAATTAGGTAAGTTTATTTATATTTTTAAACAATCTATATCCCGTGCGGGGTAAATCTATACCAGTAATAGATCATGTGGTTTGAAGGAATTACAAGAATTCGTTTACATATTAATTGTGTTCCCTATTTTTATTTTGAAAAGAAGGTGTTTAAAAAACCCTACTTTTATATTGGCCTCGATTATAACCAAGCAGTTTTGGAAATACGAGTAAATAGGTTTGGAAATTTCGAGACCAGAGCGATGATTTTTTTATTTTGGAGATTGAGCCATTCACCCTTTCTTTTACTCTTTAAAAACTGCCTTATTTTTCGTAAAACATACGCGCTTCTGCCGAACGAGCGTTAGTAGGTTCCGGTTTGATTTCCGGAGAGCTAATTTTAGAATATTACTAAATTGTAGCCAAACTGCAAACGAACCACTACTGTTTTAACCGTTTACGCTTAAAACTGTTAAAACGTTTAGTTTTGTTATTGTTGTCAAACAATTTCACAGTTTTTCTAAATGAAAACTGTTTGAATGAAGGATAATTACTCCAAAGTTCTATTGAGTTGTTCTGTCGAAAAATTCTTAGCAGCAGCTTGGAGATTAGAATTGTGCCTGGTCTTCTTCTATCGTGTCGGTACGAGCTATACAAGAATAGCTCATGCCGTGGTGAAAAGATTAGCCAGTCGGCAAGGATGGTAGCGAGGCTGACTGCCCAGGGTGCGCCGGACGTACTGAAGTATCGTCAAAGTAATCGTCAGTAATTGTGCCTGGTTAATGTCAATATGCTTGTCCAAATAACATGACACACGCTCATAGCGAAACGTGCCTAACCTTTAGGGCAATATGCAGCATGATATCACACATAATTTTAAAAGAGCTTACATTAAGATCTTCTTGATAATTACAAGAATTAACTTAATCAGTGTCAAGTTAATGGATCACATGCATTACGAAAAGGAAGTTGATTTTAATAAAATTCCATTGTATCAGGCGTCGGCATCGTGCTTTTATGCAGTACCATAAATATCGTCGCTCACAGTGGCTTTTAATAGCACGTATACAAACTTTTATTGAATTCGCTCAATATATTTTGGCATTGGCGCAAATACGATGGTTGTTGAATTAAATAATGAAAAGGCAGTTTCCCACAGGTTTTAAACGGTTGAATGGCAAAGAGCCAACGTTTGTGTTCCACCTATCTACACATCTACAACCAATAGACATATTTTTAGTCAGTGCCAGATGGTGTCATTTTGGTTCAGATTGTGCTGTTACATTGTTATTCGTAATAGATTTCCAATAAGTATCTACAAGTAGCCGTTGGGCGGATGCCGTGACTTATTTATTTTATTTCCTACTTATCGATCTGTAGAAAGCAGACTAAATTGGATTACGATATAATTATGTTTAAATATTGATGTTATTATTCATCATAAAGCTTATTGGAATTTGAACTCTATTAGAAAATATCTTCTCTTCTTCTCTCGTGTCAGCACGAGCTATACGAAAATAGCTCATGCTGTGGTGAAAAGATTAGCCAGTCAGCAAGTTTGGTAGCGGGGCTGACTGCCCAGGGTGCGCCAGACGTACTTAAGTATCGTCACTCGTGGAGGCTCTTTTCATGTAACCCATTAGAAACATTAGAAAACATAATATCACGATATTGCACGCCAGTTGTAACTATTCCCGAATAATGTTTTGCTGTTAATGTTCAAGTTAAACTGCCTCGTTGGTCTGCTGAGCACTGCTGAGCATGAGGTCCTGGGTTCGATTCCCAGGTGGGGCAAAATGTTATTGGGTTTTTCCGGGTGGATATTTTCAGTAGCAGCATGGAGTCTGGATTTGTGCCCGGTTCATGGCAATAGGCTCGCCCCCTATTACATGGGACTTAAACATATCGGCGAAATGAGGGTGTACTATACAGCTCTGCTCAACCCTTGGGGGAATACAGCCGTGATGTTATGTTATGTTATATCTTATTAGAAAACATAAAATGATATTGCACGCCACTCATAATTATTCGCGAATTACATTTTGCTGTAAATCATCATCTGCCTAGCCTTTTCCCAACTATGTTGGGGTCGGCTTCCAGTCGAACCGGATGCAGCTGAATATCAGTATTTTACATGGAGCGACTGCCTATCAGACCTCCACAACCCAGTAACTGGGCAATACGATACTCTTGGTAAGACTGGTTGTCAGACTTTCTGGCTTTTGACCAACAGTAACGACTGTCAAAGATCTACAAATGACAGCCGGGACTAACGGCTTTACATGCTTTCCGAGGCACGGAGGAAACTCGCTATGGTAAATGGTCACCCATCCACAGACCAACCTCGGCAAGCGTGGCTTAACCCGGAAGATCGGTCTATGCGGCTGTAATTATTTAGCCACGAGCTCCTCTTAGATTACATTACATTTTGCTGTAAATGTTAAAGTTAAACATTTTCCTAACCAACAACACTCAACAAACACCGTGTGACGGGCCAATCTCCCAAAATTTCACATGATTTTTCACGTCCAACATTTTGACGGAGCGACCACATTCTAATAATATCCATTACAGCTAAACAAACAACTTGGCAAACTGTACACAACACACTACACTGTGCCATTTATTAGCCGTCATAAATTGCTTCTGCGGGTTTACTCAGTTTCAATTAACGTAACAGACTATTGGGGTTATGCGAGCATTAGCTTTGGTAGTCGATTGCGGTTGTCAAACCTTATAATCAACGATTTTATTACGTCTTCAACAGTTATAGCGTAATTTGAAAATTTTAAGAAAACTACTGTAACTGATAAGTTATAATTAGAGATCGGATATTCGGATGCATATTTACCTAAAGTTGATTTTTAGCTACGAAAGTATGGAAGCGGCTTCTTAAAATATATTTTTTGTAAGAAAAAACCCGGGATGCCAGGAACACCGGGAATGCATAACTAGTCGGGTGTATAATATGGAAGCGACATATTAAAATTATTTGTTAAAAAAAAACTCCGGGATTCTTGGATTGCATAATTATTTAAAATTAATGTTTAACCCCCGATGCAAATATGTGTGTATGTAGAGTGTTAGAAGAAGAATGGCGTGTGTTAGATATACCAAAAAAAACATAAATTAAAATAATTGTCCCAGAACCGCGGGATTTTTCGATACAAAAGCGCGTTCCATATTAGCCAACATCTCAAGTTTAATGCATTATCAAAATTTATTATTAAAAAAAATTAAGTCAAACTATATTTAAACGGCTAATTTTCTGGATATCCATGGAATATAGTAGTAGCCCTTATGAGGTGTAACACTGTAAGCAACAGAGATGAGGCTGATGCGGGTTGGCGGACTACAAGGACCATCGAGAAATTTTTTGAGCCCTCTCAGTTGCGATTTCCTCACTATAATAAATTAGGATACGTGGCATAATCATGAGAATTCTGCTGCCACCTATACAGATTGTCCCGAAACTCAACGTCAAGCCGAGTACAAAAAATTGTAAAGCAATTAAGAATGTTCAAAAAAAATATAACAAATTAAAGTTTAGCCGTTTTCGAGTTTCAAAGTTACCAAATTACAAAGTATAAAATGAAGGGTCCACTGCAATAATGATGAATGTCCAAAGTTTCTTTTATTCTATTGTAAGTCTGTCATTCGGACACTTGATATATGCAGTTCATAATCTCGTTTACAAACTCAGTAATATCGCTTACAATCCCGAGACAAATAGGTTTTTAAAAATCGGATACGCGGCTATAACGCTCAGCGTCATAGGTGTTCTCACCTTTAACGCCGAGTTTTCTTTCACCATTTAAAAAATAAACTTTAAAAAAAAGTAAAAACCGACTTCAAAGAAAAACTAAAAGGAGTAAAATAATTACCATAATAAAAAAATAACAGTTTCAGAAGTCGGTGGCTTCTATTTGCTTCAGTGTAGAGTTGCACCGACTTCTGAAACTGTTAATTTTATATTATGGTAATTATTTTACTCCTTTTAGTTTTTCTTTGAAGTCGGTTTTTACTTTTTTTTAAAGTATTTTTTTTATTAAATACGTTTTAGTGTCATAAATTTAACCCCCTCCTCTTCATAACCCTTCTTTTTGGGTTTGACGTAGTCGGGCATATAAAGCCCTTTCAAATGATATCCTACACGATATAATGAAAACATTCCAAGGGGGGGGGACACGCACCCCCTCTTCTTTTCCAGTAGTCAGTTCCCAACAACAAATATAAACAAAGCAATATTAGTAATTTGAGAATTTTGCTTTGATCCGATGAAGAGTTCCGTTCCATATCTCTGAAGTTCATGGCCTAATCGTAACAAAATTTATATGGGACCAATCGGGAAGACAAGTATACCCTTTCGAACAAAAAAAGATTTTTTCAAATCGGTTCATAAATGACGGAGATATGAGGTAACAAACATAAAAAATAAAAAAAATACAAACGAATTGAGAACCTCCTCCTTTTTGAAGTCGGTTAAAAATTAAAATCAAATGAAGGGACCACTGTAATAATGATAATCTTTTACTTTGTTTTAAGATATTTAATGTCTTAAAACAAAGTAAAAAGGACATTTATTATTATTCCAGTGGACCCTTCAAATGTTACCTGATAAATTAAGCTAATAAATGTTTTTTAAAGTACACTTTTTTTTTGAACCATCATGAACTGCCCTATCATTTGTTCCCGGTATGACGATGAGTTTCGAGACACCTTGTATATTATAATATCCCTTAGTATATAATTGGATATTTCGCTCAATAGGTCTAAGAAACATGTAACAAGTAGGAAAATAAGTACTTACTAAAAAACTACAACAGTGCAAGCACACCATACTTCACCGTCAGTTGACAAATTGCGCCGGGTGGGGAACAGCTGATACCACTGTTTTTGCATCACCCCTGACTAGAAATGGAAATGATATTGAATACAAAGTTCTAACTTCCTACGAACAAGGGAAATTACCTACTTATAGTTGGTTCCTATAAATATCGGAGTGGTATTGGTTAAAATTAGGATTCTTGTATCTTTACCAATAAAGAAGCATAGACACCATAACCTTTCATAGTAGACCCTCTCATACATGAGTAGTTATCATAGTAAAAATTGGCTTACGAGTTTATTTATATGCCCAGTTCAGCAATGAAAAAAACTACTATTAGTCAGCAAAACGATTCGTTATTGGCCAGTTTTTTTTTTTATTAAATACCTTCCGCCACACTAGGATTTATCTTGTATCGTGGGTGCATTTACAGACACAAATCTCACATACACAAACGCCCAGGCCCGAAACAACTATCTGTAGGCCATACACATTTTTGTTCCGTAATGCACGAGTGTTATGTTGGTGCCCAAGCGCCGACCCGTAGCGCAGAAGCCAATCGCTCAGCTACTGCACCAAACGTGTTGTCAAGGAAGGAATAGGGCATTAATTTGTCAAACTAGAGGTGAAAACAGAATTTCCTCCTTTTAAAAAATAGATAGTAATTTTGTTCCTCATAAAAGTTCATCATATTCATAAATTAATAGCGTAACTTTAACTAAAAAACTGGCTTTGTATACTAATGACAGCGTAGCGCCTTCACGAAGGTTATACAAGTTAATTACACGGTTTTTATGCAGCCATAATTATAATAACGTGGCAGTTATACAAGAAATGATTAACGAGCTCACATAATAATGTAACTTAGAAGTGATTCTCTTTATGAGTCTTAATAAATTATAGTTAACATTCAAAGTTAACTCTCGTGGGCACATACATAATCAGCCCATTACTGTCCCACTGCTGGGCACGGGCCTCTTCTCAGGCTCTTCGCTGGCCTGGTGCGGGTTGGCGGACTACACCCACCATCGAGAACTTTATGGAGCCCTCTCAGGTGTGCAAGTTTCCTCACGATGTTTTCCTTCACCGTTTACACAAGTTGTAGTATCACCTTCATCGTCATTTTCACCGACTGGCCATTTTATATAATATACTTTTTTTATGACACATGATGTTTTTTGATATTCGCTTTTTGACTGGGACTTGGTTAGGAATTATAACACGACATGGAAGTGGAATTTTGATAAACGTGATTTATAATTATTTTCTGATACATAAATAATATTGAAATCTAAAACAACTGGCTGTTTAATTATGTGAAATGCTACATAAACCATTCTCTGTACACTGCTCCATGCTACACCTTGTTTTACGTGGGACTCTGAGGATTTGTCTTATGTGAGCTGGGCAACCTGAGCAGCCACATTCTATTAAAGCAGCTGCGCCCGATGGTAACCCCTTCTCCCTTCTTTTCAAATCCGCCTGTTGCCCTGCTACACTTACGAGATCGGCGATCGGACTGGCTAACCTTTACCGTCATGACTAAATGCGCTCCAGCTGGTCTGTTTGCTGCCGCCGGTTTCTATCATATGGCTATGTGGGCCACCGGACACACCGTAACTACAAGAAGGAACTCGCTGACTACCCCAAGAGACGTAAAACTATCCTGCCTCTTATTATATAAGCATTTTATTATTGTTATTTATGTACTAGGTAATGAATGCTCTACACCATTCTTTACAACTGGTGTAGCAGACGCTCTCAGGAGACCCTGGGGCCGTCTGTTACATTACAAAGTGATAATCAAATTCTGATCCGCACATGAATTCGAAAAGTCAGAGGTGCGGACCGGATTCGAACTCGGACCCTCCTGCATGGAAGGCAACTGTTCGACCGCTAGGCTATCACGGCTTCGTGGGCATAAGTTTACGAGATAAAACATGTTGTGGTGAAAAGATTAGTCAGTCAGAAAAGTTGGTAGTGGGACTGAATGCTCAGTACCGGACGTACTTAAGTATCGTCACTCGTAGAGGTTATTTTAATGCACCTGTAACGTATTAACGTCCACAATGATCTGCTATTAACTGAACATAAAAGTTATAAGCTAAGTATACAAAGTGAAATAAAATAACGCCACTTGGGAGGAAAGTACATTAAATAATGAAGATAGCTATTAACTCAAAGGAGACTTTTTTTGTGTAAGAATAACTGCGATCTTTATTTACCTTTAAGTCGCTTTTGTAATATGGTAACATAACTTCGAAACCTACTGTATTTAATGGAACCGATCGATACTAAAGATTAAATCACTCTAATAAACATTAGGTCTTAAATTAAAGGAAGTACTATCGCATACGAGTCATAAAAGTCGACTCAAGGTACCTAAGGTTACTGTTGGACTCTAGGTCCCAATAGTATGGTTTTGCTATGACAAGCTGCAACCCATTCAAATTCAAATATCATTTATTTCAATCCATTTCAGATCATAAATTATTCTGTACAATCAATAAAATAAGCAATTAAATAATAATATTAACAAAATTAAAATTAAATTAAAATCATAAAATTTAAATAATAGATTGTCAATAATACGCCTGCCTCTGCGTCATTTGTTTGTTTGTCATTACATTAATCATATAACAATGGTTATGTACTGACAATCAAACCTGTTCGCAAATACGCTCAGGACGGTGCTGGAGGTGGTCCGGAGCCTACGCCCCAGAGATGCGCACCGCTTTCGCATCATCGTGTAGAAACAATCGACACGAGCGTGGCGAACATCCCCGACGCGCTGCAGCGCCGGGGCAGCCCCAACAACACCCTGAACGCATTATTATACTGTACACGGAGGGCGTTGTACTGCTTCTGGGTATATGACCCCCACAGGCTGGCCGTGTACAAGGACGTACAAAACGCTCTAAAAAGAGTTATTTTTTTTTTGCAACGATTTACAGTGCAATTTTATAAAGATGAGACAGAAAGCAAAGGATTAATCATAAGAACGCCTTTAAGAAAGAAAGAAAGAAAACAAATTTATTTGCATCTTGACGTAACGCATATTATAACAAAAAGTAAAAATAAAAACGAAAGCAATTAAAGTAACAAAATTAAAATTGGTGAAATATACGTCACATCCGAGCAAATAGGGCCATCGCTCACGAATTTCTGTGTGCACAGCACACCATATGAAGCAGTAGGTGGTTAAGTGCTGAAGAAAAAAATACAACACCCACGTGGTTCCTGTAAGTAGATAGGTACGTAATAATATTAGCACTCAAACTGTGCATCGTTTGTCAGGGAAAATAACTTTGATTGTATATATAAAGTACCTACTGTATCTACAAAGTCCATAACATATTGGTGCTCACGCCTCGAGAGCTCATGACAGGAGCTGTCAAGATGGTACTGACGTGATTGACGAATGGCTTGGTGTAGATATCGCCTTATATTAACCACACAATAACTTCCTGCTATACCCTATTATATTGCTTGACCAAATTGCAGCGATTATTTGGATTTTATTTCAATATTATTACCATGTATAAACCGGAATATTTTGTATAGAGCTACTGTAGTTTTAATATCCATTTCTGCTGCGCGCTTAAAATCATAAAATAGCAATTCCGATTTTATTCTTACATAGTTGTTGAGAAGTCTTGCTTTTTAAAGAACAAAGCAGAAGTTATAATTAAATACATCGATATGAGTTCCAATACTTTTGCAGTTACAGCTTTAAAGAGAAATAAATAAAATCGAATATCATTATTTTTTATACTTGGAAAACTAATGTTATTAGTCACGTGACGTCACAGCTTGTTTTACCAGGCTAGTATCTGACAAGGACGATATTTAATTGTAAAATTTCACTACGCATAGGGAAATTGAGGTAACATCCTCGTCTGTTTGTCTTTCTAAATAAATAAATCACAGCGATACAGCGAAAGGTACATAAATTAAACGATACAGCAATGAAAACCAATAACATAAAACACAAGTACCTATGCTAATTAAACTGAGTAACTGATTGCATCTCTTAAAAATAGTGTAAAGTATTTTAAAAGATCCGTTTAATTAAATTCAAAAGGTTTTAGAACGTGAACTGGAGATAAAACAGTTAAGACCTACATGAAACGAATTTTCCTGGTGCCTTAGCTAAATAAAACAAAGGTAGTAGAAACCACTAAACTGAGCGGATGTGAAGAACACAAACAAAATTAAAGAAAAACTAAACAGCAAGTAAACATCGACGAAGCATGTCCGGTCCGGGTAAGCTAAGCTAATACTTGGCGGGGGAAGTTAAAAGCTCGGGGAATCCGTTTCTATCTATATTCAGTGCGTACTAACAAAAACGTTGGAAGTTTTACAAAGACTTTAGAAAAATATTCTGCGAGTTAAAATTTTGTTGCACTGTAGGTAATAAGGACCTTTTTGCTAATATTACTACAGGAAATGTTGAATACAGGAAAATTAAAATGGCCTTTTTTCATTTTTGTTTTATGAAGCAATCCAATTCCAAGCAAATGTCGATTAAAGCTCAAAAGCTGGAAGGTATTAACTTTGGCATAGTCGAGTAAAATCTCTTTCAGTCTCGATTATATCTTCCAATCAAAATATTAAAACGTTACCATAGGTAGCTATCAGTCGCTAGACATAATTAATTCATCCTTCTGCACTTATATCAACATATTGGGGGCCGGCTCAGCACGTGTTTTTCTTCCATACATCTCTATTAGCCGTCATCTTAGTAGTTACCTCCTTTCTAGCCTTATCATCTTTCGCACTATCCATACATCGTTTCTTTGGTCTTCCTCTACTCTTATAACCATCCACATTCACACTCAAAACTTTCCTCACGACATTTTTCTCATTCCTCCGCATCACATGCCCATACATGACAACCGGTTTCCACACAATTTCTTAGTCACGCGCGCCACTTTCAGACTTCCTCTTACAGACAGAATAAATATTAGATAGAAATAGAATTTAATACGAGTGTACAATAACCAAAGAGCAAAACGGATGAAAACAGATTTGGAACAAAGTTAATATAAACATGAAAAACTGGATCAGGCCACAGGGCGTCACATCAGAACAAAAGTACGAGAAAAACCGGCAGAACCCGACATAACGAGTAACCGATGGGAAAAGCAAAACCCTGCATCCAGGCTGAAAGAAACTAACTGCGAATTAATAGTGCAGTTAGGGGAGCCGTTCAAAACTACGCGCCAATGTTCGGCCGATTTAAATTCATACTTTATTATACTATGCAGTGAACAGTGAACATGTTCTTTTTTATACGTTGCTTTTTCCATCCGCAAATCGGAGAATTCAATTAAATCTAGTTTTATGTGTGTAGTTATTTCGAATAACTTCAACGTTTTTGGTTTGATTCATGTTGCAGAAAGTTCCAGAACAGAGAAATGACATTAGTGATGTCTGTTGAGAAGATACTGTCAAATATAAAATTGATGTTCATTTATTTTTTTAGTAGATTGTCAAACATGTCGACCTTGACGGCCCACCTATATCAAGTCAAGTCAAATAATTTATTTCAATTAGACCATTTACAGGCACTTTTGAAGCGTAGAGACAAAAGAAAAAAAGAAATTACTGCGGCGTTCCAAAGTGTCGATTCCTATGGAGAAGAACGGGCAATAAACTCCATGGTTACTCTTTTCCATCAAATATTTACAAAAACTTGATTACATTGTGAATAAAAAAATAAATGTGAGAACAATGTAAGATATGCTATGCTAATAAGAGTACCTACAATTCCTTTGCCATGGCAGATTAGAGATGACCAGTCCCAACTGACGGCGCTTGTTCACGAACCTGACGCATGTATCAGCATCGCTCAGCTCATTATTTCGTGGGGAACCGCACGATCCAACACGCACGCCACCATCAGTGGGACATTTGAGTGAGCATGACATACTCTATTCACCTACAACACCAAGAAGATTGCTGATGCATTGCCAACCTTAGAGACAAAGTCTCATGTGCCTGTGATTTCACCAGCACCCATACCCTTCAAACCAGAACACAGCAATGCTGCGTAGCGGCAGAAATAGAGGTAGTACTTCCCCGGAAAAACTCTTTCACAAGTAGCTCTACTACTCTTTAAATAACTAAATTGCACTATAGAATTAGTACCACAAACGGCATAGGAAATAGAAAGAAATATCATTCGCAAGTTCCGATATCTAACGTGTTTAATATCCTGCGAATGGCGATAGAGATTAGAGAGTGCCACTTGTAATGTTCGTCATGATCTATCGATGTGAAAGGACACATCGCGTCGGATCCAAGCACTCTCTAGAGTCTCTTTACTTACACGGCAAAAATACACGTAAAAAAAACAGTTGTATTTCAAAGTTTGTTGAACTTCAAAAGATAAAGTATGAGGAATGAGTTTTGTCCTGCTTTAAAAAGGTCGAAGCATTGATAACTGTAAAGATCATGGTTTGAATAAAGACCAACCGACAAACAGTTAAAGTATAAATAATATCCCAAAGATATAGCATAGTGAGCTTAGACCTGAATTAATTAACGACTCTCATTTGAGGGTCCTAGGACCTAAGTGTCGTTTCGAAATATTTTGTTTTGTTTTTTTTTTAAAAACGTTGCCCCACACTAAGATTTCTCTTGTATCGTGGGTGCTTTTACAGACACAAATCTCACAAACAAACGCCCAGACCCGAAACAACCATCTGTAGGCCACACAAATTTTTGTTCCGTGTGGGAATAGAACCTACGGCCCGTAGCGCAGAAGCCAATTGCTTAGCCACTGCACCAAACGTGTCGTCTCATGATATGAATAGAGAGGAAGAAAAAAAAAACAAATGTATGATTTTCTACTATAAGGGAGTGCCTTCTAAGAGCGAGATTCATAGACAGAGTCTAAGTGCGGTACCTTGAGTTGTTTATTAATACCTTTGAGCCTTAATTTCTAAGGAAGAACCAAGTCTTATCCCGCGACTTAAAATATACAATGTTAAGCAGCAGCTTACAACAGAAAACAGTAATAAAATGTAATCTTTCTCTGTCTATTGTGAGATATTATGAAACTTCGATTGTCATAAATGAATGCAATAAGGATACACTAATTTACTGATACTATCTAACGTAAGCAACGAATATTCGGATTACACTTTCCCATAAAAAAACTTTTATTATGGAAGTAATTAATTTGAAAGAATGCTAATTTTTCTTTTAATCGCTTCTTTAGCGCCGCAACTTTTATCTACTTTGTTTGAATTACTTTCGGCCGAGCAGTTCGCGGCAAGTTTTGAAACATTTTTATACTAAGTTATAACACTTTTATTATAATACAAAAGCCATTGTTTGAAAATAAATTTATAAATTAAGTTAGTAATATAGGTAAACATTACTTTTCGGGCACGAGTACGGTTTCTCCTCGTGGAAGGAGGTAAACGTGAAATGAGTTTGTATTATTTTGATAGATACAAAATACAGGTTGTTAAAAAATTTACTGTAAGAATTCTGTTACACAAAAAAAATGATTCCTAAGGAAAGTTATTAAAAAATTACGCGAATTTTGGAAAGTTGTTCAATTTTCCATAACATTTTTAGAGTTAATTTTTAACGTCCAAGTATTATAAAATGTACCTAAAGTTTTTTAGCACGCACAAAATTAAAGAAGAGCTTACAACAAAATGCAATAATAAATAAAAGACATGATAGTATGAGTAGAGTACCTACCTTTGCTGCCTTTATTTATGAAAGCTCTGCATAAAGCTATGTCACAATGAAATATATAAAAAATATCCATAACGATTTCCATTTACTGACAGCCATGTTTATTGTTTACATTCCCAAAAATAAACACAAGCACATTTTCCCTTTAAAACATTGCTGCGTTTCGAATCTGAAACAGAATCCGTAATGTATTCGATCGACGAATTCGTGACTACTCAATGCAGATCAAATATGAGCCAAATTGGATCCGTACACACGGTGGACCCTCGAAAAAAGGTTTGTAGCACCGTAACTAGGCATTTCATTCGATACACTTGGAAAAAAGAACAAGACCATCGATACAAACCGTTTCTGTTCGATACCATGAAATTACTAAATCGTCTGTACACCTACTTGTAGGTAAACAAAGGAATCACTTCGGAATGAATCGATTTGATTCGAGATTGTTAATTCTTTGGAGTTTATTTTGAGGAAATTGTTGTATTGTATAGCCTATATAAAACAGATACCCATAAAAATGTTGATCTTCTTCTTCTTCTCTTGTTCGTGTCGATATGAGTTATATGAGAATAGCTCATGCCGTGGTGAAAAGATTAGCCAGTCAGCAAGGTTGGTAGCGGGGCTGACTGCCCAGGGTGCGCCGGACGTACTTAAGTATCATCACTCATGGAGGCTCTTTTCATGCACACCAAAACGTTGATTCTATGATGACTTTCAGTCTGTAAATGCTTATAGGTACTTATATGATTTTGAATAATTAATTATATTAACCGACGTTAGAGTACAAACATATTATCATAATAGAGGTAATTAATGATATAATCGATTATGATCGCTAATCAGCCACTTACTCACTAATCTGATCTGATATTCAGGGAATTTATTGATATTGTTATACAAATCTCAACCAATAAACTATGCCTTAAATTAATGCAAATCTACCGACATCGACATACCTGTTTTGTTAGAACTATTGATAGGAGAAACAAAATCACATCTTGATTAGGACAAAGTAACACTTTTAAGGGCTTTCACTGGAAGTAGTAGGTAGGTAACCTATCTTTTTGTAACTTAATACGAGCATTTTGATTTAAATAAAATTAAAATAGGTAAATACGTAGTTGTTTAATACAACGTTATTTTTAGTATATACAAAAACCGAGACACCCCAACAAGATTTTCATCAGAACTGCCTGAATATGTGTTTTTTTTTAAATAAATTTCCAAGTTACACCGAAGTTCATGTCGCGTTAAGTTCCCTAGTAAAGTGTGAAATGCCTGAGATGTGCTATGCAGGGGTTGTCTAATACACGGAAACTGACCGAGCAGACCATCTCAAGCCTCAAGGTTTCTATTCCCGTCAACTGTTATGGGTAGAAACCTACTGAAATAAAATTGAAATTTATGAAAAAAAAAATGTGGTGTAAAAAATATGTCAATCGATTCTCCTAGTGATTCTGAAGAAACTAGTTTCAGGTTTAGTATACAGGGCGTCCCACGACTTTGCCACATGGAGGGGAAGTACCTTAAATACTGTAGATAGAAAAAATTGCTGAATGAAGACTTCATTTTTATTTTAAAAACAATACGAACTGCATTCAAAGAATTTTAAATAATCACCTGTCTGAACCGGGAATCGAACTCCCTAAATGTGAAAATAAAATATACTGTAATTTTATTGTACTAATCGAAAGGCTCGATCAGATACATTTATTTCTTCTAAATAACATAGCATCTAAAATAAAAGGAACACCATGAAATTTAACATTTAATTTAAAATTTTGTTCAGAATAATGAATAGCATTCTCTCTGACTATGTCGTGCTTATAACATCTGACTTTATGTACTACTTTCTGCTTTATTACTATTTCGAAGTATTATTTCAAATATTCACCATGAAAAAATAAATAAATCAACGATAAGCGAGATTATTAAAAGAGTTACGATTTGTGTACAATAGGAAGGGACACATTTTGAGCATTTAATAAATTAAATTGTTTGTAAGTTGCACAGTTAAGCATGTCTTATTATTTCAATTAAATGTTAAATTTCATGGTGTTCCTTTTATTTTAGATGTTATGTTATTTAGAAGAAATAAATGTATCTGATCGAGCCTTTCGATTAGTACAATAAAATTACAGTTTTTTTTGTTTTCACATTTAACGGGTTCGATTCCCGGTTCAGACAGGTGATTATTTAAAATTCTTTGAATGCAGTTCGTATTGTTTTTAAAATAAAAATGAAGTCTTCATTCAGTAAATTTTTCTATCTACAGTATTTAAGGTACTTCCCCTCCATGTGGCAAAGTCGTGGGACGCCCTGTATACTAAAACTAAGCTTGTATACCTGTCGACATGTTTATTTCAAATTTATTTTATGATATATCTCTACTGTGATTACAAATAACTATTAGGTAACTGTTGTTGCTTAAATTTTATTGTATGTTCGAAGAACACAACGTCAGTATTGGAGGCCGTAGTAAAATAAATAAAATATTAAAAGAATATCTAGTACCTAACTGGCAAAGAGATGCTTTACCTAGATAGGCAAAAACGCGAACTCATTTTCATTTAATGCAATTTTCACCTTCATATACTTGGTAGAAAGTCAAAAAACACTTAAGAGAATAATTTCATACATCACTGTCACCGAGTAGTCGGTAAAGCATCCGTGAAATTATTCTGTACTCGGCCTTACGCCGACTCGGCACTCGGCAGATAGACGTGCGAGAAATTAAATCGTATGGAAACTAAAATCGCTGGGAGGTTGAAAATAAATTTAATATTGTAGAAGTCTATTTTCACGTCTAATAACTTATGAGCTAGATTTATTGCACCTACGATTTAAAAAAAGGAATTAAAATAAGTAGAGCTAGCCTAAAAAACAATTACGTAGATAAAGAAAATTGCATTTCAACATGAAAAACACTGCACGTGCTTGAAATTATTACAAGTGGAAATGGTTTATGGAAGTTATTTCGAACTAAGTAAAAATAAAGTTCATTTAAAAAAATGGATGCATAAGAGTCAACAACTTCTCAGTTGACTACAAAACTTTTTTTGCAATCCAGCCAAACTTATCTTCACAACGCCCAAAAGACAGTGGTGAGTGGTTAGTAACTCCATCTGTTACATTGTGTATGAACTATCAAGATTGCAGACAGTCAGCCATGTCTCTGCTGTAGCACAGAACTGTAGTGTCATTCTGTAAGAAACTCACCTCAATATCGAGGGTTAGCTCGATATTCATAATGTCACAGTATGGATAATAGAAGCAAATAACACACAGATAATGGACAGTATAATCAATAACGCGTAGTTTTGTTATCCACGCTGTGTCACGACAAGTGTCTAATTGACAGTAGCGATCAAGGTGAGATTCTTACTGAATTGCACTGCTGCTCTACTTTAAACTGACAAAACTCATAATATCATAACGATATCAATTTTTCTGAGTTTGAATTTGAAACTATCCCACAGCAGACTTTCATTTGTCATGCCAGCATGCATTTGTATTTTAAAATTCAAAACACAAGCATTGAGAATGCTGAACTATTCTTCAACATCAACCACTGTATGAAACATGCCTTATGTTATAAATTAATATCTAAAGGTAAACTGTTAGCTAAGACCAAATTTCGAGACCCGAGTTTTGAATGTTGCTAGAACTTTTAATGGACTGCGTTCAGTTAGCTCTATATACTGCGTCATTTCATGCAGAAATACAATATTAAATCTTAGCACACATCGCATTGGTGCAGTTTGCGTCTATGTAGGGAATTTTGTGCAGTAATTTTGAAACGTTATAATTTAGGAAGTTAACACAAGTTGATAGTGTAAACTCCCTAGGTGTTGTCAGTTTATCTATTCGGCTGTAGGGATTTATGCTAAAGTTATTTGATAAATATTTAATTTGGTACATAAAAGAAATGTAAAGAAATATAATATTACTTTCTACAATATTTAGTTACAATATTAGAAGTTACTCGCTCGGCACTTACATAGTACTGTTTATTTATTTTTTTGTAAATTATTGTCATAATTTCTAAATTTTAATATTTCCGTTAACCCTTAAACGAGTCTACAATTCTATTAACAAAAATATGCTCACTGTAAAATATACACGAGCCAAGCCGAGGAAGACCATTTGTTTACTTTAATCCTTTGCAATATAATTATTTTAACTCTCCATTGAAACCGCAATAACAGAATATGTTAACAAAATGTTTAGACAACACAATATAATCGCATAAATGCAGTTTAACACCATTGTGAAACTGCGAAGCTGGCTGTAGGTATTACGTATAACATTTAATCCCACGTTATACCTAGTAACAATGCAAAAATTACACTAGAAACAAGGCGAAACTGTGAAATTAGAATTGGTTTTCTTAATCGGCTGAGGTGGGAGCGAGCCTCGAGCCTCGCTTGGTTCAATTCTGTCGCTTCCGAGAGCCGGCTGTTTTCAATACACCGCCAAATTGCTCCATTAAAACTTCTCTAACTGCCTTCAAACCAAATTGTTAACGCTTCGGCTACTACTGAATGTTGGACAATGACAGGTATAGCCATTGAACATCGCATTATTGTCTCTTGGAAAAATCTTTCAGTGAATATTGCTCTTTGAGTGACATCTTTTCAGTTTTTTATCATTTATTTTCGTGGTACAGTAGACAAGTAAAATGTACCCATCAGATTTGGAATTTTTCCCTTAAAATATCATGAAAAATATGAAAAATGTTTCTTTAAATAAGCAGTAAAGCGCTGTTCGTATAGCGGTAATTATTTAAACTTATATACAACCTACATGAACACCAACGCTATACAAAGTGGCTTCATATTTCCAGAGGCAACCAAGAAAAGTTTTTAAAGCAGTGTAATCATACACAAGATACATACTACAAGCGGTAAACTTTAACTACTATTTGGCACACTTTCAAACTTGCATCGTGTCTACCATGCCGTGTCTATTTTGTTGTTTTTGCAGTTCGATTAAAACATGCAGTCGGTCTTTCCGTTCTATTCATGTAAGCGATGCACTCGAACGAATTTCACAGAAAGGTGTGTGGCAAATAGCACCAGGGAGCGGGCGTCATCGTGCTTAAAATAGAGGAAAACTATCGTAAATATCGGCCGAAGCACCCAGGAGACTGTTCAATAAAACTAAAACTACAACGAATACTTACTTGGAAATAATGAAAATGTAAACCTGAATTTTGTTGCATGCTCAATGCAGCGTATTGCTCCTCGGAAATGTAATTCTTTGACTGTACCATCAAGCTATTCAAAAAGCATAAAAATACTAAGAAAAGTTGGCTCTCGTATAAAAGGCTCGGCACTAATGTTTATATAAATCGTACTTACCTGGCCTGCCTCGGCATCCAGAACGTTAGGTGTTTTGAATGCGAGGCCAAATTGACTCCATTAAAAGTTTTGAAAGCGCTCGTAGCTTAGATAATTTACTGAGAGAGTTATGCCGTCTATAAAAGCATACGTGGGGTACTGAAAACTAATGAATTTATGTTTGTGTTTATATTTTCGTACTCAACTTTGTTAAGTCGAAGCTTAATGTTTTAGGTGGTTGAAGTAGTTAAATTACCTATGAACCTATTACATCGGTAGATATCCACAATGTTTCAAAGTCGGGTACGACTTAAATATTGTAACTACCCAAATGATTGTCGTAGAGAAAGCTGATGGGTACTCAAACTTTATATCCAATCGCTTAAATGGTGCTTGTGTTGCCGCTCATCGGCTATCTTTTAAAAAGTAGATATTTCCCAGACACTATAAAAGAATAAGCTTTACGCTCTAGCAGCAGTCAATTTTAAACGTCATAATAAATGTTTCGTTAAGTTAAATAAAGGGTCCTTTGAGAGAACATGCTTTTCTCTGAAACTGAACATATTGTTTATAAAAAGCGACTAGTATTTTATTAGAAAATTAATTTCGATTTTCCACTAGAACATGGAACGGGAAATTCAATGATAGATAAATGCATACTATCTATACAGATACATGTGTTTTATCGTGTGCAAACTTTTCCTTTGAAATTGTGGTGATCTCGCAAGGGACGGGACCCCATAATTGATAAGAGAGCGTGGGGACACAGGACGTAGTAATTAGGGAACGGGGAAGCAATTACGACTTTAATAGGAGTGCGATGCGCGCGGGCCCTACGTTAATACGTTTGCTCCTTAATAATGTTATATGTTGCTTTGTTGAACGCTCAAATTCGATAAAGGAACTATTACAAACCAGCAATCGATGTCACTATCGGTTATTTTGCTACTAAAATAATGAGACTCCCTGGAATGCATAAACGAATAGACCTAACTTTTTTTAAGTTTTCTACTAAAAGTTTTTTACTTTTCTCAATAAACGAACATTAAAATCAAGTCCTTTGTTTTTTTTCCAAGGATAGGTACTTAAGTATTAGAAGGAGCTTCCAAAAAGTGACAAACGGTAGCATCTACCGGTACCTATTGCGGCAATGATCGTGATCATCTGTACAAATTGCAACAGTTGTTGCAATTGCGTCCAAAATTGTCATTTTGTCGTCACAATTTCGCAACTTGATACCCATAGTTGGCGTGTCGTGATTCACAACTATGTTCGCATCACTTGATTTATTTCTAAACAAATAAGTAGGTAATTTTATTTCACACATTTTCATTTTAAAATATCTGGCTTCATGAAATATCTTCAAACATAGGTACCTAATATCCACTTTTGCGAACAAAACTGTTAGGCCACGCCCCTATTCGGTTAGCAAACAATGTTAAGCCGGGTCCGTAGCGTCAATTTTGCTAACAAAATTGTTAGGCAACGCTCCTATTCGGTTAGCAAACAATATCATTCTGTTTGCAAACACGGAAACATGGTGCAGCGGACCCGGCTTCACGGAACAAAAACAACTGAAAGTTGACTTTGACGACTTCCTCAGACTAGTAGAGATAACTTATTACGCTTTAGGTCCGGACTCCACCAAAGCGGAGATGTGCAGAGATGTCTCGTAAATAACCAATAGGAATTCGTTTTGAGTTGAAGCTAAGCGGAGAGATTTGAAAATAACGCAATTCTATTGGTTGATCGAGACATCTCCGCACATCTCCGCTTTGGTGGAGTCCGGGCCTTAGGGTGGATTTTACCAACGTCAGATAACGTTATCTGAGGAATAAATTCGACATTTTGACAGATTACCTATGTAAAATCTGTCAAAAAGTTTCATTTATTCCTGGAATAACGTTATCTAACGTTGGTAAAATCCACCCTTAATCAGAAGAACGAGTAAATAAGTATTCCTTTTAGTCTTTTTCATAATCTTTCTAGTCCCAATGATCTCTTTGAACAAAGATGAACCTAAATCGTTGGAAAAGATGTTGATAAACTAAAAATCTGCAGTTTCTCTAAAAAGTCAAAGCAACATTTTCTTCATGTACACCTACACATTTTGTGTAAGTAAAAGAAGCGATCACAAACACGATCGCAATTAACCACTGTAATTGAACGCCGCACTCGATCGCAAGTGACATTTGAAAAGCTGTGGTTTATCCCTGCTCGGTTAAACGGGTAAGTTTTATAAATACCTTTTTATTTTTCTTACTGTTTTTTAACAGATTCTTTTTAAATGGAAGAATGTGAAGCAACTTGGAAGATGCCTAAATTACTCATGCAGGAATAGGTACTGTAAGGAATGTAAAAGGCTGACTGGTAAAGAATGCCTTCTGGCATTAAGAACACCTTTATCGTCGCCTTAGAGTAAAACGCTTGGGAATGCAATTTTGGTCGTTTTTTATTTTATCACAGTACCTTAGTCGGAAAGGGGGTACTAATCCGCGGGCCACTTAAAGTATCACTGATGACTGTTTTATGGCAAGTGTAAAATAAAATTTCTAATTTCGATAATTTTTATTTCCATTTTTTTTTTATATTTAATGTTATTTACGGTTTACTCACGTGCATTTTTTCGGGATTGCCCGACTAGTTTCGGACCCAAACGGAGCCCTTATTCATGAGCTGATCACGCGGCGAGGTCGCGAGTCAAACAGTTCGGCGAGGTCGCGAGTCAAACAATTTGACTCGCGACCTCGCCGCGTGATCAGCTCATGAATAAGGGCTCCGTTTGGGTCCGAAACTAGTCGGGCAATCCCGAAAAAATGCACGTGAGTAAACCGTAAATAATCTTAAATATGAATCTGTCTCACGAAAGTTATAGTTTTTATATAGTTTTTTCAAAAAATATTTATTCATATTTTAGTTACGAGTTCCGAAAATGGATATTCTAATCTGTGAGCCTAAATATGACCTAAAATGTAAACACAGCATGTCATAGCTGAGGATAGATAGATTTTAGCGTATATTTTATGAAATCTTTGAACAGCTATTTCTCTTGTAAGTTTTGGGGAAAGTTGTAGAACAAAAGTTATTCATTATTTCATTATTTAATACCCTTTCGGATTAGTACCCCCTTTCTGACTAAGAGCTCTTACACACGAGCGGCATGTTCCCAACGGCAGAGGTAACTGCAGCCGTCGACGCGCGTCGGCGGCAACCGTCGACGCGTCGACGGCAGCAGTCGACCTATAGCGACACTTGCAGTTGTTGCCGCTGCCGCTGATCTTCGAAGTTGAAATGTCGACGGCTGCCGTCGACGCGTCAACGGAAGCCGTCGACGCGTCGACGGTTGCCGCCGACGCGCGTCGACGGCTGCAGTTACCTCTGCCGTTGGGAACATGCCGCTCGTGTGTAAGCGCTCTTATGTTGTACCTATAGTAACTACTTTAAGGGTGTAAACGAATTCATGTAATTCCTTAAAACCACATGATCTACTACTGGTGTAGATTGACCCCGCAAAGGATTTAGATTGATTAAAATTAAAATCTTTTTTTTCTTGTGGTAGTGGTAAGTAATCGTATCTAAACCACTTATTAACGCGCGATATCGCACTTTGCAGTCAGTTAAGTCGGGGCTCTAAAATAACTCGGAACTGGAAAACCAAGTTTTTTTTGGGTTTTTTTTCCTTTCAAAAAATCTTAATAAGTTTAATCTGTGTCACCAGTAGATCACGCGGTTTGAAGGAATTACACGAATTCGTTTACATCCTGTGTAAGAGAGCCGCTCTACGCGAAATTAGTTTATAGGCACTAGGCACTGAAATTAAGCCTTTATTGGTGGTTGTATACAACAGTCGTAATAAATACCTATAATTGATTAGCTTCTGCCCGCGACTTCATCCGCGTGAAAGGACACAGGAACCGTGCAATGATCAAAATGCATTCCCGAGCTTTTCACTTTAAGGCGACGTCATGTACCACCATAGTGCATACATATAAATAAATAAAATCTGTATGAAGTGCCAAAAACTGTTCTCAATAACTTGGTGATATTTTTTTTCATGATATTCGGGGTACAGTACCACATAGGACCTATGTAGTATCCATGTATGTAGTAGCTATGGTAGCTATTTACAAAGCCAAAGCTCCGTCGCTATGGCTTTGCTCTATGCAAATAGCGCTACCCCGGTTGAATAAAGCGGTGAAATGTGGTAGCTAACCGTTTTTTTGATCTTGTTGCATTTTGAACATTTTCAGTCAATAAACACTATGTCACTACGGCTACCTATACCAACGTGTTACAAAAATACCCCTAAAGCCGAAAGGGGATTAAGAGATGCCTTGTAAAGAGTCTATTGGCAATATTTTAAAACTATCTTTTGCCCGCAGCTTCGCTTCCGTGAAATTTTGAGCCCGTTAAGTGACGATTTTCCATACAAACTTTCATCCCCTATTTAACTCCCATAAGGGTTGAATTTTGAAAAGTTCTTCCTTATTCCTTTTCTTCACTATAAAGGGAACCTCTGTGCAAAATTTCAGCTTTCTTGGTCCAAGGGTTTGGGCTGGGCGTTGATGAGTCAGTCAGTCAGGACTTCTCTTTTTATATATAGAGAAAAGGACAAAAAAAATTGACTACTTAATCATAAAATAAAATCATCACTGAAACGCAACCCTGAAAACATAAAACTAAAGATTAGACTACCCAAAAAGTTATTTACATTCTTACCTAATTTCCTCTGAGAGGTTAATGACAACCACCTTAAAAGGCTACTTGATTAACATTTTATTTTTGAAGGGGAATTATGTAACACGTTGCGTATGCTACATGCCTACCTAGTAACCTATATAATTACCTATATAAGTATAGTACCTAGTAACTAACATAAGATAGCACTTAGCAGAGGCACGTATAACATAATAAGCTCATTACTATCCCACTACCGGCCACGGGCCTTTTCTCAGAATGAAAAGGGTTCAGGCCTTGGCCCACCACATTCTCCTGGTGCGGTTTGGTGGACTACACCAATCGTTAAGAAATTTTCGGAGCCCTCTCAGGTATGCAGGTTTGCCCACGATGTTTTCATCCACTGTTAACGCAAGTGTTAGCGTGAAGCCACATTGCTCCATCTACAGATTCCAAATGTAGCGCTACGACGTCTCATTGGTCCAAATCTAGCGCTGCGATGTCGCAACGCAACGTAACGGAGCAGTGTGGCTTCACGCTTAATTAAATTCTGATACGCACATTAATTCGAAAAGTCAGAAGTGCGAGCCGGGTTCGAACTCAGAGCCTCCTGCATGGACAGCAAGCGTTCAACCGCTAGGCTATCACTGCTACTACTAACGTAGCACTTACCCACGCTTAGCTTATCTAATATAAAAGGAGAAGCTGACTGACTGACTGACTGATCTATCAATACACATGCATCGGGCGTACATGAAAAGAGCCTCCACGAGTGACGATACTTCAGTTCGTCCGGCGCACCCTGGTCAGTCAGTCTCGCTACGATCCTTGCTGACTGGCTAATCTTTTCACCACGGCATGAGCTATTCTTGTATATACTCGTGCCGACACGATAGAAGAAGAATCAACGCACAGTCTAAACCGCTGGGGGTAGAAACTTGAAATTAATTGTAAAATTAGCTAACCTTTCTATTTTGCCTGTTATTACAGTTTGTAAAGATTGTTCAGACGAGTTACTTTCGAACTAAAGCTACCTACTGCTAAACAAAACCGGGGCAGCCGCGATTTGAAAATGCTTGCCTGTTTTTCAAGATTATTTTTGTAATCGATCTCGATGTTTTTCACAATGTCTCAGTGGTGTTTGATTTTTAACTTCTGGAAGTTCATTTCAATCACATAGATACCACAACTAGGTCTCTAAGACCACAACGGAAATTCATGGTTACTTACTGTCGTTCAGAGCTGTATAATATATGGTTAAATTAACATGTTTAAATTAATTTAGTTGGGAAAAAAATAGCCAAAGTGAGTGTCGAAGTCAGCGACTTTCGTTGAGGTGTAGGTGTTACGGGCAACGTGATTAACTGGGCATTATTAATAAGGACCGGCCATTATTAATAATGCCCAAGAGCGATGGGCAAAGTGATTAATTTGTCACTTTGACCGGCCATTATTAATAATGCCCGACGGCCCGCGGTCCACGTAATAAGTCAGTGTTTGCACAATAAAAACAAATGAAAAACTTAAGGGGATGTTTGGAAGGTTGTTTGTGTTTCCAAAGGAGAGTCGACGAAACCCCGCTGGGCAGGGCTCTTATTTCTGTCTGCAGGGTTTAAAGTAACCTAACACGAAGGGGATGACGGGGACTTTGTTCGCTCGCTTCACTCGCTCACTCTAGCCCCCGTCATCCCCTTCGAACCTAACCTATCCGTGTCGGGATGCCCCAAATGAAGGACCAAATCTACTTACTTCACACATTGCCGGTGGACCAGCAGGTATTCTATTTTTATCAAAATAAAAGCAGGTAACTAATGATGATATTACATTTTAACTGTTTATTTTTTAACTACTATGTCAATAGTTTAATTTTTTGTTAACTTTTCATGGAAATTTTGTAAGTTTAATTTCATTTAATAAACAAAAACACTACAGCTCACCTATTTTATTACTTTGCCCAAGATAGGGTGGGCATTATTCATAATGGCCGGGAAAAGTGATTAATCATGCTGTTTTAATCACATTGCCCAATTGAGTCGAGCATTATGAATACAGACCGGCCATTATTAATAGTGCCCGGACTTATCAAATTGCCCGTAACATAGGTAAAAAGTATTTTTTATTGGCAAAACGAAAATTACGTTTCCAATAAATCAAATACATAGTGGTGGAAAATACGCTTGCAAGCTAGACAAACTATAATTTGTGTAAGTACACAATCCGTTCCGTAATAATTGAGGTAGGTAAGTACCTACCTCAATTATTACGGAAGATACCTAAAGCACAGCTGTTCAAAAAAAAGTACGAAAAATGGTGGCGCCACTTATCATTAATTATAGAATATTTAAAAATAACTTTTCTAGTAGAACTTCGGTTAAGTAGACTTATTAATTTTATATAATTTGAGCGTTAATACTCATTTATCGGATAAAAAACTAACCGACGCAGCTTTGAAAAACACTTAAAAAAATATACAGGGTGGTTCAAAAGTCGTGGATCAAACGAAACAGGGCGATAGTTGGGGTTATTTGCAGTAAAAAATATCTGTGTGGCAGAGCCCTAACTTGATCTCCTTAAAAGTTATGACAATAAGAGTGTTTTTTTAAAAATATCAAAATTTGTAATAAATAGGCAATTAGAGTAAAATGGGTACCTACCTATTTTAAAACAATAAGTGGTGTTTAGTTGCTTGAAAGTGCTTTTATGATAGTGGGTACCATGATTTATGAGTATTGGCACTTTTTTCAATATCTTAAATGTCTCATGAAAAAATATTTGTAACTTTAGAACCTTACTGTAAAAAAAAATGTTCTACCATAAAATGCTGCAAATAACCCCAACTATCGCCCTGTTTCGTTTGATCCACGACTTTTGAACCACCCTGTATTTCTACAGACTGTTTTGTCAAGCTGTAATTTAATTATTACACACTTCAATTTAATTAAAGAATCATTTTTATTGTTAAAACATTTTTGTGATAGTACAGTGTTATTATTAATTTTACTATTTGTTTGACCTAAGCAAATAGACAAATAACTAAAAATCGGTTTGAATTAAAAAGCTCAACTGGATTTTTTGACATTGACAGATTGACTTTGACACTTGAAGATTTCAATAATTTGAAATTGCGGCTTCGGCAGGCTTCGGCGTTTTCGACAACCCCGGTTTAATTTTGTAATTACTGTTTTGTAAAATATTCGGTGCCAGTTCTTTTAAGAATTAGAAGGAAGCGAGAATAAAATTGCAGTATTCACCATGACGTACGGTAACGTTCATAGATTCTTTCTCAGAACAATTGCCAGCCAAGGTGTTATAGCAATCGCAGACGCACAAAAAGTTTTGGAAGCGGTTAACGGTAAGTACCATTATAAAATGACTTCATGAAACCTTATCGTCATTATTGTAATTTGTTGTTACTTAAATGTGGCCGCGAAGGACATGGATAGATAATAGAAACATGAAATTAATAATCAACGGGGCAGCTGGCAGGCCTACGCCCAGCAGTGGTTACCTTGCTATTGTTTGTTGTATTTTGAAAATCAACACTCATACATAACATAACCAGCCCATTAACTCCGCCCCTAAGACGATCCTCTGACAATTACTGTCCCACTGCTGAACACGGGCTTCTCTGAAACGCTGGCTTGGTGCAAGTTGGCAGACTACACAAAGGTAACCGTTTAACCACTAGGCTAGCGCTACTTGTTATGCTAATTAACACCTTGTTTCCAAACGTATCCACAAAGCAAATATTTATATTTATACTTTCAGGCGAAGAGCAGCTACAAGTTCAAGATGTGGTAAAAGCTATTAACGAAAATATACGGCCATACCAACAGGAAATTAAAATAACCAATGATGAAGTTACTAATGAAGAAGTAATTGTGTTCCTTTCCCTTGGCTATGATGATGCAACAAAATCACAGAATTTATTTTCTGTTACGGAACTGGAATTTTTTAGGGTTCTCATTGAACAGATAATGACTACTGAATCAAGACAGATCACAGGAATACATGCCATCAATTTAGTTAGTAAAATGAAATCCACTTTTACCAAAACTGATGCACAAGTGAGTATATAAATGCTTAGTTTTATTTAACAAATAATAACTACCAGTTAGTCTACCCTTAGGCTGTTGGTGTCTCCCAGTAATTGAATCGTGGAGGTCAGATTGCAGTAGTACTATATCATTATTTTATATGTGAGTGAGATTGTTTGACAACCCCACCAAAGGAAAAGGGTAAGATGTTAATATCTTGAGATATGAAATAATGAAAAATAATGTAAACATAACAATAATATTGAGTATGCTGAATGAAATCCACCTATGGTTTGAACCATTTTACTATATAAGCTCTGTCACACACACACTAAAAAGGAGACTATTGCATTTTTCCTAATTTTATTTTCCTTTAATATATTGAACTCAAAATTCAGTAGGTACACAAAAACAAGAACATTCTGTTAGCTAGCTATCAGAATTTCATGAGAGATTTATCTTGCTTTACTTTAAAGCTGACACTAAAAGTAAGATAGATGTTTATTTGGTTTAAAATATTTTAATAGAAGCCATAATATCCTTGATAGGTTAAATAAAAATAGAATTTGAGTGCTCCTCCTCGAGATTATGCTGTTATTCTGAAATTTACACAAATCATATTGATGCAAACACCTTTACAGATTATATTAGATAATTGTTGAATAGTGGTTCCCGGGCCAAGAGTAGACTGCGCTTTCTCCACCCATGGGTGTTGTAAAAGGCAATGAAAGATGTCATGTGGAAGGGCAGTGTCTTGCTTTTGTCTACGGACAAAACAATAATGAACTTTTTCAAAATAAATATTTATGTAATGAATATATGATCCAACTTTATTGATTAAAAGAAAGTCATATATTATCTCCATTTGCATGAAGAGTTTGAATTAATCAACCATTTCAACAATAATTTGAAAAATATTAATGTTTTTAGACACAATCCAAATTACCATTCTGTCTGCCAAATCCGATTATGTGTTCATTATATGTTGTCATTGTGAGGTCCATGCTCAGCTTTCCACATATTATATGGGTTTAAAAATGACAAGTCATTTCATAGAACTAAAAATTCTTTTAAACATTTCAGAAACTGCTCAACACTTGGTGCAGAATGCGGTACTTGGACAAGGATGAAAATAACTATGCCTTAGGAGTGAGAGCCATCCATGAATTTGAAGGATATCTTCGTCAGAATATGCCAGATACTATTGAAGAATGTTGTCTTTGCAAACAGATTGTGTTCAGAGTATGTGATGTTGAGTTTTTACATGCATAAAACATGTTTTATAATTTTTTGAATTATTAGATTTATATTATTTTTATGTATATCAAGTGGTAGGTATCACGTGAACAGGGCACGCCGCGATAGCGGCGGTAAGGCCCGTGATAGAGGAGTGGCTGGAGAGGCGTCATGGCGCCCTCAGCTTCCGGCTGATGCAGGTACTCTCGGGACATGGTTGCTTCGGGAAGTACCTGTGTCGCATAGGCCGGGAGCAGACGCTCGGTTGTCACCACTGCGTCGACTGTCCCGAAGACACGGCGCTGCACACGCTGCAGGCTTGTCCGGCGTGGGCGACGCAGCGCCGCGAACTAGTCGCGGCGGTCGGTGGCAACCTCTCGCTTCCGGCCGTGGTTCTGTCCATGGTCGGGAGAGAGAGTGCGTGGAAAGCCGTCACCTCCTTCTGCGAGGAGGTGATGGCGACGAAGGAGGGAGCGGAGAGGGAGACACAGGCAGCTGCCACTCTCCCTTCCTGCGCCAGACGCACTGGGCGCCGGAGGGCGCGCAACGATCTCCGGCCACCGTAGTGTGTGGACTGCGACCGGCGGCGGCGACCCTTCGCCCGACCAGTAACAGGCCCGAGAAGGCGGCGCGCAGTGTTCCATGCGCGCCTCTCAGGAGGACGTGGGGCAAGGCCCCACAGAAGGAGAGGTCCTCCAGGGGCAGGCGTACCGAGGCCTGCCGGGGTCGCGGTGCCTGCGGCTGCGAATTTAAGGGTCAGAAGAAGGAACACCGTGGGTTTTTAACCGGTAAGAGTCCGGCAAACCCCTTCGCTTTCCTCGGGCGAAGGGTATCCAGGAGGATATAAAAATGAAAAAAAAAAAAATTCATGTGAACAGGCTTTACACTTGACTTATCTACTTTGGTAACTTGTGTGTGTAATATATTTATACAGGCTGTAAACGAATTCGTGTAATTCCTGCGAACCGCATGATCTACTGGTGACACTGATTGACCCTGCATAGGTTTCTCGCAGAAAAATCAAAAAAAAGTTTTCAAAAAATGAACCATGGTATTCTGTATCTGAGTAATTTTAGCGCCCCTTAACTGACTGCATGGAGCGATATCGCACTAGTCGTGCCTTCAACTGTGTCGCCGTGCCTTCATTAATTTTTGCATGGCATCGAAATTTTCCATCACATAATTTTTTTATTTGGGAAAAAAATAAGTTAATTCTATACCATTAATAGATCATGTGGTTTGAAGGAATTACACAAATTCGTTTACACCCTGTATTTAGTATTATCTGATAATTCTGGAAGAAATGCCATAACATTTTATGAAATCATAGACATGTAATACATATTATTGAGAAACAATTGATTCGGAATAGTCACATATTATACAGAATGTTTTCTCCATAAAGCAAAAACACATTGCATGGTTTGTTTGCTTTAAAAGATTGAACAGCAGGAGAACTGCAGTCAACCTACAAGTTGTTTTTTTTGAATTGTTTTCCTCTTTTTATTTTAGGGCTACAACTGCCCAGCCTGTGCTCTTGCTATCCACACAAGATGTTTGATGCGGTATTTAGAGAAGGTGGAGAAATGGCCGTGTTGTAAAGTTGATTTCAATCAAGAGCAGCTGGAGCGACTGAATAATGAAGGGTTTGTTTAGTATTTCTATATTATTATTAGTTAAATGTACGTATGTGTCTGAACTATGGCACCATTTAACCTTTGTGCCATATGGTTCTGTCACTGGACGACCAGACGCACATCAATGTACCACTTATTTTTGATGGAAATTCCACCCATACGCACAATACGTTTTGGCAACACGTTCATTGTCCGTACAACTAAGGGGTGGAACTCCCTGCCAGAGTGTGTTTTTCGACAGCTATAACCTTGGAGTTTTCAAATCTCGAGTGAATAGGTTACTTAGACAAGTGTACACCATCGCCGACTGCATCTTCACTTACCATCAGGTGAGATAGTGGTCAAACGTGAGCCTATAACTAATTTAAAACTAATACGATAAATAAAGGACAGATTTTAGAAACTCAGAAACTGCTTCTAGCTATGCACAAACTATGTTATGTTATGCACATTTAAACAAAACATGCACTTGCAATTTACGTTTATTCAGAAGCGGAACTACACTTCGTTCCATACTTCGACATTCTTTGCACAGGCTCTTAATCGACTTTGTGAATAGGCGTCGCTTTGATGAATGGCACAATAGTAACAAGCCATAAAACGTACCTGCCTATACCCACCTGTTTGTCGCGAAACGAAACGTCGAAGTGTTGTTAGGGTTGTGCTCCCCCATTTAACTGAAAATATTTCAAGCCCCAATATGACTTGCTTAGAATTTTGTTCATGTCGATTAGTGTAGCGTCACCACGTGAAAGCAGAGTACATTTATAACACACTAGCTTTTGCCCGCGGCTTCGCTCGCGTTAATTTACGGATCCCTAATTTTTTGATCCCAAAATATAGCCTATAGCACTCAGGGATAACGTAGCTTCCTATTGGTGAAAGATTTTTTGAAATCGGATGAGTAGTTTCGGAGATTACCTCCTACATACAAACAAACAAACAAATTCTACCTCTTTATAATATTATTATAGATTATAGATTTTATAACTTATATAATTTTACAGCATCATTCCAGCAAGTCCTGACAGGTATCTTAAGGATTTCATTACGCGAATTGACAGCAGTATAAATACTTATCTCCTATCAGTATTATGTGTCAAACATCATCCAAAGTGGTTGTTACGTGCACATCAACGTCATCATCATCATTCCATCGAAAGTCTTCCACTGTTGGACATAGGCCTTCCCCAAGCATCGCCGTAAAACGTATTTAGTAGCTGCTTACCAATATGCCAATATCACCCCGTCCAAGGCATAAAAGACGACTGAGATGCAAATGGCAAAACGGCACCTCGCCTTAAAGTTACAGTGGCAAAACGAGACTTACGGCATCTTGAAATTAAGTAGCGTTTGAGTATTTGGCCAAAAGTTTGTCAAATATTTTGACAAAGGTCAGGTGCTTGGTTGGCAACTGGTAATAATGTCTTATCCACAACATCATCATATCAGCCCATTAAAATCCACTGCTGAACATGGGCTTCCCAATGACTTCTATAAAGGATGGTCACACATAGTCGATATTGCCATAATCACCACGCTTGGCAGCGGGATTGATGCTGACTGTCTTCTTGATAAAACCCCTTGGAATAATAAATAGTACTACGCACTGAAATCTGATTCCCGAAGTAATGTGCAAAGTACATAGCAAAAGGTGCACGACGCGACGCATGCAAAATTGAGCTTTCGTGTAAGGCAAGAACGATTACTTCCCCTGTTCATTGGCGTTCTTTTTATATTTCGGTCCAGTATCACCGTATTCCATACATTTTGTTCTGTCTTCTACTCTGCTCACTCCGCTCTCAGCGGAGTGACAAAGGCCTGCTCTTGGTCGTCTTTTACGCCTTTATCCGACACGCACGGGTGGAAATAGGCTAGCCTATTCTTTGCTAGGAACCATCCGGACAATAAGAGTTTCTATAAGAAATAGTAATAAAAAGAATAGTCAAATGTAGGTTCACAAAGCATCAAGACATGAACTGCTTAATTTTTATTCTATTTCTTAATCAGTTCCAGATTAACACAGACCCAAGTCTCTGACACTAGTCGTCATCCTGATGAAACCAATACTGCAGTAGAGTCAACACAAAATCAAGAGTCTAGTGAACACATGGATTTGACACAAGATGTCATTCTGGAGATATCGCAGAGAGTCACTAGGAAGAGAAAACGAAATTAATATGTAATTGATACTATCTGTTTGGTAAGATTATCTGATTGTTTGATTAGTTTTGTTTGACTAGTATGTGTAGAATTTGATTTTAGTTATTTTTTTATCAGTAGAATTTTTGTAGTTTCTTTTTGATAATTATAACTCGGTGGAAGTATCTGTAGACCTTTGATCTTTACACTTTTCATATTATTACATGATTCCGCCTATTGAAACCTGTTGATTGGCTTTTGAGGCCTTGATAGAAAGTCCATGGACATTTTAGCCGAGAATTGTCTTTTAATTATTATAATTATACAGGGAGATAATTTAGCGATGGTGGCCGTATAACTTTCGCTCTTTTCAGCGCTTAGTTTCACATATCTACTGCTATCTCTCTCTCAAGTCCCTACCATGTTGTTTTTGATGCCATCGCTGAATAATCGACCTGAACTTTGAAATGTTCAGAAAATATTTTTTAATACAACAATGTCATTTCGACGGGTCCTACGTATACTAGTATAAGTGCAAAAATCAAACTTTACAGAAGAGCAGTTTAAAAGTTCGAAAGCTTTTAAATTTGACATAAATCAGTAGAAGTATTTGAAATTTTGGAATGGACCATACCACACCATTTGAAAGTTTCAAATATTTCTTTTGATTTACGTCAAATTTAAAAGCTTTCGAACTTTTAAACTGCTGTTCTGTAAAGTTTGATTTTTGCACTTATACTAGTATACGTAGGACCCGTCGATTTTTCGGTTACAAATAAAAGCAATGTTGGAACGTAAAATTAATTTAATTATTCTAATTAACAGTCAACATTAATATTACTAAGACAACATACCAACACATCTTTAAATCGCGAGATAAACATTCTCGACCTTCCTCCGAACGATTTTAGCGGATTTCGGATAATAATCCAGCAGGTACTTCCATTGGTCTAGCTTTAAATATACGATGTCGACGACAGTGCGCGCTCGGAACGAAAAGTGATGTACTACTCCCACAAATAATCCCTAGAATATAATGAATGTTAGCATTATTAGGAAATATTTAAGACATATTTATAATGGTCACACCATAGACACTAAGAGACTACTACTAGATTAGTCATCTTCTCTCGTGTCAGCACGAGCTATACGAAAATAGCACATGCTGTGGTGAAAAGATTAGCCAGTCAGCAAGTTTGGTAGCAAGGCTGACTGCCCAGGGTGCGCCGGACGTACTTAAGTATCGTCACTCGCGAAGGCTCGTTTCATGCACTAGATTAGTTATAATCTCTAAATATATCTTCAGTTATTCGTTATACATACATATAATTTATTATTATAGAACTTTTCAATCTGGACTTTCTGGACTAAAATTAAGACCATGTCTAAAAAACCGGAAATACTGGCAGGCTAGTTGTAAATAAAAATCTGTACCGAAATATCAAACTTACCATACGGTTTCTATCTCTATATGGCTATATAGAGATGTCTATGTGCAGTTTTGGCTGGAGACCCTAACCCTCAACCCCCCTTTTTTTTTTTTTTTTTTTTTTTTTTTTTTTTTTTTTTTTTCGTGGGAAAATCCTCATGGATACCCTTCGCCTGGGGAAGGCGAAGGGTTATGCCGGACTCTTACCGGCTAAAAACCCACGGTGTTCCTACTCCTGACCCTTGGCCGGGGTCACGGGATTCGCAGCTGCATGCACCGCAACCCCGGCAGGCCTCGGTCCGCCATCCCCTGGCGGACCTCACCTTCTGTGGGGCCTTGCCCCACGTCCTCCTGAGAGGCGCGCACGGAACACATGCGCGCCGCCTTCTCGGGCCTGTTACTGGTCGGGCGACGGGTCCCCTAACCCGTCGCCCGCAGGCCACACACTAGGGTGGCCGGAGATCGTCGCGCGCCCTCCGGCGGCGCCCGGTGCGTCTGGCGCGGGAAGGGAGAGTGGCCGTCGCCTCTCTCTCCCTCTCCGCTCCCTCCTTGGTCGCCATCACCACCTCGCAAAAGGAGGTGACGGCTTCCCACGCACTCTCGCTCCCGACCATGGACAGAACCACGGCCGGAAGCGAGAGGTCACCACCGATCGCCGCGACTAGTTCACGGCGCTGCGTCGCCCACGCACGGCACTCCTGCAACGTGTGCAGCGCCGTGTCTTCCGGGCAGTCGACGCAGTGGTGACATCCGGGCGTCTGCTCCCGGCCTATGCGACACAGGTACTTCCCGAAACATCCATGTCCCGAAAGCACCTGCGTCAGCCGGAAGCTGAGGGCGCCATGCCGCCTCTCCAGCCACTCCTCCATAACGGGTCTTACCGCCGCTATAACCCTCAACCCCCCTACAAAAGATGGTCTAAGAAAAACCTAGGTTTTAAAATAGCCCCGTCTCTTTTTGTTATATGACATAAGAAAGTGATGGGTATATTTTAAACCTGGGTTTACCTTAGTCTTGGTTTAAACCATCTTTTGTGATATCCTGAAATACAGATCTCGAGCCTAGTTTTAGGCACCAGTCTACCACAATATTAAATAACATATTTATACAATACGGCCGACGTATCTTGGCGAGTTTGAAGTTAGCTGATTAGCTGAACAGTAGACAATTTCGTTTCTAAAAGATTCATTGCGCAGCCAAACAACTAACTTCAGACTCGCCAAGATACGTCGGCCGTATTGTACAACTGTAATTACTCTGTCTTTTTTGTTATATTGTGGCGAGAGAATAAACGATTTATTATTATTATGTCCTTTGTATGGGCGTTAAGGTCTCGCCAGTAACTGCCCGCTTACGTAGAAACGGTCCACGACGGCCAACTACAAGCAGTGCATTAGAACATTATTATATCTAATATCAACATAAAAACTTAAAATACCTGTGCGATCCCAAAGCTATCTTCAGGTCCTAACACATCATAAATCGATTCCGTCAAGTTTGGATGCACTGTCAGCACTTCAACCTTAAAACAACAATTATAAATGACTAGCTTTTGCCCACGGCTTCGCTGGCGTTAATTAAGCTCAAAAAACTCTTAACACACTACTAAAGTATCTATAATAATATGATCCAATCGCGATTCGACAGACACGTGGCGCCATCTATGTACGTTGTTTTCCTCGGCAACAATACTTTTTTTCGGCATGAAAGGTACCCTATGTCCGTTTCTGTACGCCTGACAACGTATATGCAAAATTCCAGGATGATCGGTTCAGTGGTTTAGGCGTGAAAAAGTAACAAACAAACTTACTTTCGCATTTATAATATTAGTTAGGATATTGGTTAGGATTATTTCAAACCAAACAATTACTAGACTTCAATTATACAAGGTTAGTCGGAAAGGGGGTACTAATCCGAAGCCCACTTGTAGTATCGCTGATGACTGTTTGAAAGCAACTGTTAAAATTTCAAAATTCGATATTTTTTTTTCCAAATAAAATTATTTTTATTTTAGTTTTTTCAAAAATTCTTCATCCCTGCTTTAGTTACAAATTCAAAAAATGGTGCTTATAATTCATGACTCCAAATGTGACCTAAAATGTAAACACAGCTGATCTTAACTGGGGATAGATAGATTTTAGAGATTTTTTTTTGAGATTTTAGAACAACTGTTTCTCTTAAACTATTGACTTTTGGGAAAAGTTGTAGAACAAAAGTTATTCATTATTATGTGTACTTTAACACCCTTTCGGATTAGTACCCCCTTTCTGACTAACCTTGTATAATAATGATTAAAATAATGACATATTGATGATATCATTGAATGTACCTACAGATTACCTCATGCACTTACCTGTCCTCTATGTATAAAGTATATGCTTTGATCTGAGTCACCAAACTGCACAATATAGTTGCCAGGGAAGAATACACAATGTTTCATCCACATGGCTAACATCCTTCGGAAGTCGTCGTCAGTTTTGCTGAATATCACAGACTCCCGGATATGGGATCCGTAGACGGTTTGCATCACTTGGCAGCGGAGACGGAATGGTAGTTTGTAAACAAGTGCAGGCATCTGTTTTATTTATAATAGAAACCGTGTTAATTCTTGTATTTTAGGTCAACCAAACCATAGTATCACTGATGATTTTTAATTATTTTTTTACGAAAATTTCGTAGTGTGTTATATTATGCCATATTCCAAATTATACATTCCTAATTATGTAGTTCCTCGATCAATTAAATAAGTTCTGATTTCATTACATTGAGATATGACAGAATAGATTGGCATTCGGCAATTTGGCAACGAGACAGGTGGGCGTACTTAGGGCGGAACAAATGAGGATCATGCCAAAACATCTATTTTATAATTGGTTACGTTCGCCCTTCCCCCTAAAATTCAGATGTCTCCATAAAATTAAGAATGTCAGTTAGAATATTGTGAAAGTGCGTATACACGTAGAAAGCGGGTTGCCGGCGCCGATCTGCCAGCGCTTGTCGGTGCTGGTTGGCGCAGGTAGTCTCTATACTGTGTGGCGAACGAGCACCGACAAGCTCCGAACTTCGCCGACCAGTTCCGACCTGCTCCGATCAGCGCTGGTAGGCCGTCATTTGTTGCTGTATTTGCAAGGGAACAAGGCGTATTTTTGCTAAAAAATGCCAGCCCCTGCTTCTACCTTTTATGTAGCGGTTACCTGCACGGACTAGTACCGATAAGTGCTGGTAGGTCGGCGCTGGTTACCTGCTTCCTTTACGTTTACGCCCAAACCTTATCTATTCATACTTACTCGTGCCGACCATTCAGTATGCAATCATTTCTTATTCAAGCGCTGAGAGTCTAACAATTAACGATTGAGGAAAGATGATATAGTGAACATAATACCTGTTTTCCTTGTTGCCTATTCCATAACTCACGCACATAGTCCCACATCTTACTCATTTGATGGACACTTAGATCCATGTCCCGGAGTCCATCTCTTAATTCGTTGATATCGTAGTCGTATGCAATGCGAGACGAGGAATGAGCTGTGATCATTGCTGACATTTCAGAGATCAGGAGACCTAAAAAATACAAATGTAGATGTATGTTAACAGCTTGCGAACGACTCGAATCGTTTCTTTGTAAAACGTTTTACTTAGTATTAAAGACCATTGACATAGAAACACCCTTGGTCTATCCAGGGTCTAGTATAAAATTCACGATTAAAGTGTCCCGAGCTTACTTACACAACCAGAGAGCCATTAGAAATACCAACAAACTAATTTAAATCTTATGTCGTTATCACAATGCCTAATTTAGCTTTTCACCATACGAAGAATTGACTACACCCATTGACGTAAATTAGTCTTCGTTTTCGCGTTTTAGTCTACATTCGGTAGTGACATTTATGAGCAGTGATCCATGAGTTTTACGTCACTGTTAAAGACAGTCAAATGAAAGTTGTGTAAAGTAAACAAAAAGGCCGCTTGTACACGCTAAGAAATTTCACCGTGTCTTCTGTGCAGACAAGACGAATAGGAACGTATAAACGTTAAGATAGTTTTCGGGCAGTCGTACGTCTACGTCCACGCAAACAAACGTACAATAATTACCTGATTTTCTTAGCGTGTACAAGCGGCCTTAAAGTATTAGGTATGGCTTTTTACGTTAATCTTACTTGTCTTTGTTACATACCTGTACAAAACTTGATGACGATAATGATTATAATAGTCTCGATGACTTCGAAACTATTTTGCGAAGAGACATCTCCGGTGCCAGTTATTGTTAGTAAATTGATCATATACCATAACGCTGCCACGTACAGGGCAAAGAAGTTGCCCTGGAAGCACCAAAACAATAATCATTTAAGTGTTTATTATACTGTAAAAAGATTTATCAATATTACATAACTTTTACCAAAGGAATAAATTTGACGTTTTAACAGATTATCAAAAGTTGTACAAATGTCAAATTTATGCCCTGCTTAAAAGTTATCTGACGTTGGTACAGTCTACTCTAAGTAATTAATTTTGATTCGTTCAATTTATTACTTCGTCAACTAATCCTTTTGTAGTCCAACTATGCATATTGCATAGGCATAATATATGCCTTCTTAAGTTGCGCTACAACACACGGCGTTTCGTCTTCTGGTTACCGTTCTGATTTTTTACAACAAATTTCTGTTTCAATTCGAGGCCAATTTCTTCCCCTATCTCCTTCTAGATCTGTCTGTTTATTGCTTGCTCCAGTCAATCCCATATTAAAGCGTAAAGACCATCACACCATCGTAATTTCTGCTGCTTTCCTTGGCAGCTGAATCCATCTTCATGCCCTTTCGGATGTATAACACAGACACTCCTATTTAAACTTCATGTACTATGAAAATAATGCAAAGGTTGACTGAACAAGCTTTAGGTCTCGCCAATAATTGCCCAGTTACGTAAAAACGGTCCGCAAGAACCATCTACAAGCAGTCCAATAGAAAGAAAATGCAATGGCATAATAACCTCTGAATACTTGGCCCGCAAATTGAGTGCTTCCTTTGACATCCAATTAGCTGATGTGCAGTGCACAGGAGTCAAACATGACAACTTGAAGAAAAGACAAGCGTTGACGTGCGATAGTATCGAAGCCCAAATAGCAATTGTTCTGAAAATATTTAATTATTTCTTCAAAACAATAAAGAGCGTTATCGATTGGGCTGGTGGCTAACTATCTGCGCTGATCATTATGATTTGCAAGGTTAAGCTCAGTCAGAGAGATCGGTCAGTCCGTGGATGGGTGGTTAGACATCGAGCCCCCTCCGTGCCTCGGAGAGCACGTTAAACCGTCGGTCCCGGGTGTCATACGAATACCTATGATAGTCGTTACGGGTAGTCAGAATCCCGAAAGCCTAACAATCGGTCTAATCTTATATCGGCTTTGCCTAATAACTGGGTTGCGGGGGTCTGATGGCAGACGCTCCGTGTAAAATACGGCCGCATCTGGTTAGACTGGAAGCTGACCCCAACATAGTTGGAAAAGGCTAGGTAGACCAGTAAAGTATTATTTACTTTAAAACGGTTGATTCGTCTGACTCTGTCTTTTTACTAACTTACTATTGGCATTGTCAAATCAAATCAAATCAAAAAAAAAAATTTCACATAAACCAATACAGGCGCTTATGAAAAGTCGAATTTAGGTGCACGGTTCCAATTAGTCGTTTCCTATGGAGAAGAACCGGCAAGAAACTCCATAGTTACTCTTTTAAAAAAAGGATATCTTATATTGTAAAAGCGTAGTTATATTTTTACAACAATCTCGTTTGGAATACTTACGTCAGCTTGAACAATAAATTCGCTGAACCAATGCTCGTTTTTCTATGTGTTCTATACGTAAATAAATACGAAATTCTAGTTAGTTGGGGTGTCCGTGAATAGCAGAACAAAGCTAATTTCATTGGGTCTGACAAGGATAAGGCGAATACGAAGTAGCATATCAGAAAATTTGCTAAAAAGTCACGTCTGCGAAGATATACTTTTGAGAAGTACCTGTAAGGACATAAATGTTTTGTTTGTTTCATAAAGTCCGTCTTTGATGGTATTTCAGCCTAAATAGTTCTAATATCAAAGATAATGACCCTATTGTCATTTACATGGCTTACTTTCAAGCCCATATTTGGCTTGTATTCTTGTTTTACCCAGCATTTCGAACTACACTATTAGGCATTTGAAATTGTGCTTTACACTAAGATACAACTTAAAGCACTCACATTTTTCTGACTTTCTTTGGATTCAAGACGTAATCACCATATCTGTTCATGTACCCGCTATGGATATCCAGAAAAACTTTAAATAGAAACAGGATATCGAATATGACGCAAACGTGAAAGAAATATGCCACTGAGAGAAACGCCATTTGATACACAAGCAACATGAAATCAATGTACGATATAAAGAGTATGAGGTATTCTGGAAATAAACAAGTTATTCAGCAAGAATGGAACACATTTTAAATTCTTATAAGTGAGAATCGTTGAAATGAATCGCTTACCCATAAATGTGACTAATTTACTATCCGGGATGATGCTGCTACGGAACCATCTGAAATACAAATTATTTCATGGTTAATTCAAGAAATCATATAAAATACACGATTTTATACAATAATAACCTGTGTGGCTTAAAAAGCAGTAGCGACGCTGGGGTATAATCTATGTTTCCTGATGTTATAGACTTCGAACCATGTGATTCTGCAATACTTCCATCTGGACTCTGAAATATTAATATTGAAGTTTAATAATTGATTTTTTGAAAAAAAAAAAACTTTATCTGAGTTAAAGTGTTGAATAAGGGCTTCGAATAAAATCAGACTTTACCTGTATATATATATTTGGGTCTATCTCTATGTCATCTTCTTCCTCTTCTTCCCCGGTTTGGTACGATAGCGGAAAGTTTGATGACTGCTGTAATAAAAATGCAGAAACGTGCTTTAACATAGGGATCACAGGCTGTAAAATAAACACAAAAAGATTCAATAAAATATTAACTTCAGCACTATTTCTTTCGGATACTACCGTCGGTAGCACATAGTCTTTAGGTGCAGACTCAACTGACTGCTTTACTTTTCTTAGAACTGAAGGGTAGCTCTGAAATAAAACAAAATCCTTTGAAACTAAAGTCGACCAACTCCAATGTTTTCTTCTTAGACTTAGCTGATGATGCGCCTGAATCGTATGAATCCTCCTAGTTCTAGAATCCAACGAGATAGGTAGTATGGATGATTGGATACCTTCAAAAGTGCGTAGAAGTCCCGTCCTTGAATGCAGAGTAAGTCAATGTTTCTACTCGCGAGGACATTCGACATAGTTAAATATTTAGTGGCTCCTCTTATATTTCCGAATATTCCTCCTGGGCCCATACATGCCTCCACTTCATTTATATTTGACATTATATCTACCTATCAGAAGAATAAAATTTTATGCAAAATCCACAAATCAAAGTCGATACAGATCTAGAATTGTTTACTTACCTTTCCTCGATAAATTATATACATAGTATCTATCACCTCATTTGCTCTCATCACCATATATCCCTTTTGGAAGTAGCGTTCTTTCAGTTTCTTGGCAAAAGCTCTGAAGAAGGAGTACTCGACGTCTTCAAATAATGGAATTTCTCTTAACGTTTTTTCGTACATGTATAACACTGCGTCTTCGTTTAAGTTTGCATGTAACTTGCCTAGGATCGATTGGTGCTATACAGAAAAGTCAAATCAATAACGTCGGGTGTTCCATCAAACATTATTTCTCAATAAAGTTGGGATACTGTGATTTGCTTGTCATAATTTTATGGTCTACTGATTGTAGTGTGATTATGCCTATTTAACATAAACATAACTTCACGCCTTATTCCCCGAAGGGTTGGCAGAGTAACACCCACGTTTCGCCGTTATGTTTAAGTCCCATGTAATAGGGGCGAGCCTATTGCCATCAACCGGGCACAAATCCAGACTTCAAGCTGCTACTGAGAAATTCCACACGGAAGAACCCAATAACACTTTGCCCGACCTGGGGATCGAACCCAAGACCTCACGCTCAGCAGTCGCGCTTGCGACCGCTAGATCAACAAGGCAGTCATGCAGGCAGTCATCATTATGCCTATTTGTTTTGTATAAAGGGACTAAAGTACCTACCAGCCTTGTCTCATACAACATGTACGGTTTCGCATGACTATTTGTAGAAACAACATTTAGAAATTGTGTAGTAATTATGTTGTCTTTTTGGCCATGTTTTTCGGAGAACCACCTAGTGGTGCAATTTGATAGTTAATTTTGCGATATGTTTGTGCAATTGTTTTGCATGAAACTGATATTGTGTTTTAGATGTAACAAATCGTTATATTGTTGTATATATGAGTTTTAAGGATATGACGGTGCCAAAATATTACTAACCGACCATCCACCTGTTCTCTTCCACTGGTACTTCCAATATTCAATTACCGTCTTTTTCAGTGCGAATGGTACCTTCTCTCTATTAAGAAACATTTCTAAATGTTTCAGATCTTCTTGGAACTTTGTAACTACTTGATCAGCCATGGCCTTTAATGATGCAATTCGCGCATATACATATCTAATTTAGAAGAAAGGTGTTACATAAGTAATACCGCTTCGACAAGCTTCATCGATTCATCGTAAATATTTTGGTGTAGTTCTAATTAGGGAAGTAACATGATTAGTAACAAAAAACCAATTGAGCTGGCCCAAGAACGAAAACTTTATAGGAGTCGAAGCAATGCTTATGACTACACCAATGTTTCGGGTAGCAGCGATATTATTTCAGTAACTAGTGTTGTAAACAAACTGCAATTGGTTTGGTTTTATTACGAAAATACATTACTCATACTACGAGGATGTAAAAACAGCGATGAACTCACCCAAAAAATAGAACACCATGAATGATGACACAAATACACAACATCATATGGACTATATTCTGAGGGATGATATCGCCAAAGCCGGCACCACTAAAGCTAGCCGCTGTCCAATAGTAAGCTAGTAGAAATACTTTTGTCGGTGACATGTAGTGGCCCTTCACTATTACGACTCCATCTATCCAAGAACCTGTGACAGAATTTACAGGCGTCGTTATTATTATTAGGTTTGAGAAAATTTCTGCTTGATTAGTACTGGCTTTTGTCAAAGTCCGCGCATTCTGAACTAACTTCTTATAGTTTGCCATGTTTTGATATCATAAAGCTGGGTCCGCTGCGCCCTGTTTTCGTGTTTGCAAACAGAATAACATTGTTTGCTAACCGAATAGGCGCGTGGCCTAACAGTTTTGTTAGCAAAATTGGCGCTGCGGACCCGACTTAACATTGTTTGCTAACCGAATAGGGGCGTGGCCTAACAGTTTTGTTCGCAAAAACACAATAACATGTTAAAAAATTGGCGCTGCGGACCCGGCTTAAGAAATTCATTGTTTTCTTTAAACTACGTGACTTCTGGCAGTCATAATAATTATTCTGTCTATAATTGAATCGTGGTAGGGGCTCGTGGTTAATTAACAACCGCATAGATCAATATGATGTGCAATGTTAAGCTGCGCTTGCCTCGGTCAGTCCATGGATGGGTGACTATTATTTACACTTCGAGACCCCTCCATGCCTTGGAGAGCACGTTAAACTGTCGGTCCAGGGTGTCATACGAATACCTATGACAGTCGTTACAGGTAGTCAGAAGCCCGAGAGTCTGTCAACCGTAGGATATATCGGCATTGCCCAATAACTGGGTTGCGGAGGTCTGATGGCAGTCGCTCCGTGTAAAATACTGGTATTCAGCCGCATCTGGTTAGGACGAAAGCTGACCCCAACAAACAGCAAAAAGGCTAGGTAGAAAAAATTGGATTGTGGTAGATTTTGCTGTTCGTCCTTTTGCGTACGATAAATTTTGAAAAATGATTCTTTGCAATATCGGGTATTATTTCTGCCTGATGGTTGTCTATTGTTTACCCGAAGATTATATAAGTACCATATTCATCATATTCCCGAATTTCATTTGCCCGAATGTTTTGTTTGCCCTAAAAGACATATGACATACTTTTAATCGTCCGAAACTTAAATACCATAAGATACGAGTGCCATATAGAGATGTGATTAAAAGTTATAAAAGATTATTTGTTAAAAAGTTATTGTTAATAAAAATTAACTTGTTAAGTTAAAAGTTATAAATATAACGGATAAGGTTATCAGTTTCGGTAACGTTTTCATTAAGTTAATTTTATTCTTAGGTTGTAAATATTGAAAGCCTGTTTTTAATTAAAAGTTAAGTTTTTTTTTTAATATGTTGCCTAATATAATTTTGAGAACTAACCTTTAGTAAGAAGGTACGCATTTACCTTAATCAAAAATAGTTTTTATTTGTATAAACTAATAACATACCTTTATTATTTTTAATTATTTACATTTTATTGGCGTTTAAAAACATCAGCTGCGTGACTTTAGTTGTTGTGAGCCGTGTTCGCCTGTCGCTGATTATGTACCCAGCTTTTGAAAATGCTCTTTCGCAAGGGACGGAAGTTACCATAACGTTACTTATTCACTTTTAGTTTAAATTAATTTAAATATTATATTAAAAAACCTATGTAACACTGAAACCAAAAGGGTCAACTCAAATCAACTGTTGAATGAAATTTATTGTTTAGTTTCACCGTTTGTTTACATTATGGCCTATAAGTTATTTAACGTATAAACATTAAAAGTTAGTTTTATTTCGCATCAATAACAAAACCTATCCTTAGCGAGATAAGACTCACAGTTCTATGAATTCAGCTCGCGACAAGGTGTTAAATGTTATTTTTCTTGTGCCAAGCAATTTAAGTCTTATAATTTGAGCAATCAAAACGTAATAATGATCACTATTGTTTGATCATATACTCTTACCAAGTGGCGCCGAATAAAATAAAACTCTCGACTCGTTTTGTTGTGCCTACGAACTGAGTTATAACTTTTAACGATTATGTCAGAATTACTTATTGATGTTAAAAGTTAAAAAAATTAAATGTGTTAAATTAAACGTTTAAACTTTTAATCCTCACCTCTAGTGCCATACGTATTTTTTTCCATATTTTAAATTGCCATAATAATTATTAGACATAATATTTAAACGCCATAATGATTATTAGACATAACATTTAAATGCCATAATAATTATTAGACAATAACTCAAATGGCACCTAACCAAACTACTTCTGGGTGGTTTATAAAAAAATAACCACCTTCTAACCTAACCTATCCGAGTCGGGGTGCCTTAAAGTCCCGATTGCATCCAGTTTCTCCTGATATAACAACCGTTACACACCCAATGTCGATGGCAAATGATGTTATGGCATATGATAATTATGGCATGTGATAATTAGGGCATGTGATAATTAGGGCTTACAATGATTATGACAAATGATGTTATGGTAAGTGACTTTATGGGAAACAAAGCTTCTAGCACGTGACTAATATAGCAAATAAGAGTAGGGCAAATGAATATTACGTCATATAATATTATGGCTGTTGACTATTATGGCAAATAAAATTCGGCAAACGGCGGTATACCCTGCCTGATTACTGTTATACTTGCCTTCTTTACACACCATATTGCCATCAGGATGAAAATCGGTCTTCATATAAGGTATTTTCTTTGTTAACTTTGAAATTAAATATTCAAAGTGTTCCGGATCTTCAGCTTTTACGTATCTACAGGACAATGTTATCAGCACCGAAGTATACAGGTTCAAAAAGAATAATGTTAGAAGTAGAAAGTGTACCACACTCATGAAGTATGCCTGAAATTGGAAATGCAATACAACTTTATAATAAAACTAGCTGTACCCGGCATGCGTTGCAATGCACTTTTTCCTACTTACTACCTACCTACTAATTACCTACTACCTACCTTCAGAAACAAAATCAAAATATTAACAAAAAATTAAAACCAGTTTCATGTATGCGGTAAACAAACGAAGACTATGGACATACTGAGATAATTTCGTTTTTTTTTTTTAATATTGACATTTTCTTTTACAAGAACCGTCCCCTGACAATTATGAAAACAACAAAAAAAAATTGAGAAATCGGCCCAGCCGCTCACGCGTGATGCCGTGACCAAGGGAAATAGGGATTCATTTTTATATACATAGACTAGTTGTACAGCAACATGAACTTCAATGTTAAGCGCCAAATACACTAGCAAGTTTTACTGCGCATGTTGGCCTTCAAACTTTGGACACACCCGCAGCAAGTCGACTTCTGCGAGATCTACTAACTAAGCAGTGGCGGCGTAAAGAGGGGGCGGTGGGGGCGGTCCGCCCCTGGTGCCAAGCTCCAAGGGGTGACAGTCCGCACCCGCGGAGAGCCATTGTCACGCACTTTGACTAAGGAAATTAGGAAATCGTCCGCAGCGTAGCATAGAAAAAAATACTATCTCGGCCACGAGTACTCGCGTTTTGTGTTTGTCGTTTTATTTTGGGAAGTGCTCAATAGAAACCGGAGAGCTGCCTTAGGAGGCAACAAGCATTTGCGTGCAATAACTTGCATAGTAAAACAAGCTAGCGGATTTGGTGCTTTAGCAAAAGCAACTCTGAAGACAAAAAAAACGTAGCAACTATTACGTATATCGCTCTGCTCTGCAAACCGGCAGAGTATTACAACACTTATCATACCTGACCCCTCAAATCAGAACTTTTTCGATAAGCAGTTGTCCACCGATTCAGTGTGTTATTTCGTTCCGTCTACGATTTTTGTAACGAGATAAAAAGAGATAGCTTACTGAACTGTTCGAAAACTGACTAATCGAATCATTCTGAATCAGGGGGCTGGTAGGTAAGCTAGGGTTTGATTCACTTAACTAAAGAAGTTCAGTTGCAGTGTAGTTGCAGTTAAGTTTCGACCTCTTCTATCGTGTCGGCACGAGCTATACAAGAATAGTTCATGCCGTGGTGAAAAGATTAGCCAGTCAGCAAGGTTGGTAGCGGGGCTGACTGGCCAGGGTGCGCCAGACGTACGTGACTTACTTAAGTATCGTCACTCGTGGAGCCTCTTTTCATGCACTCCCACCCCCAGTTTCGATTAAAACAACGTTTTTCGTATTCTTTTAATAGGCGGTTGCTGTCAGATCCGCTCGCGTGAACTTAACTGCAGTGTCACTGCAACTTGATCGGCACGTCATGAAAATACGTAAATTAGCCTACTATTCACGGCGCAGCGGTATTATACTTGCCAGAAATTTCAAGTTTTCTCATCCACGCACGGGAAATAATGCTGCCGCGCTAACGAAGAATACAATAACTCGATTTTGGACGATTTTGAGTTATATATATTCGGAATCAGCCAATCGAGATCTATTAACTCTCTCTAAGTAACTTTTTGGAATCCTTCAGGAACTCGGTTTTTCAGTAAGCAAGAATGCAATAACTAAAACAGTTCAAAACTTAGAGCGCGTTTTTTTCGGAAGCGGCAAAATCGAGTTATTGTATTCTTCGTTAGCGCGGCAGAATGGAAATATACTATTTGATACCGCTACGGTAGAGGCACGCAAATCAGCTCCATCAATTTTCAACCACACCAGCTTGTGGTGAGATAACTATACACTTTGCGATCACTAATCTCGGTGGTGTCTCGTGTAGTGCCGGACTTAAAGAATACCACTACCCCATCTCTTCAGTGGGTGTTCTAAAAGGCGACTAAGGGATTCTCTAGAGGATGGGTAGCGGCGTTCTCTGGGTACTTTAACAACCATACTGCGATCGCCAACCCGCCTGCCAAGCGTGGCGATTACGACAAACCCCCCCTTTTGGGGGAGGCCTATGTCCAGCAGTGGACGTCTTTCGGCTGAATGATGATGATGAATCTCGGTGGATCTGACGATGATTATGTTTCCTCTTTTTTTTTAAAGAGCCTTCTGTCCAGCTGTCGACTGCGACAGGCTGAGAAATAAGTGATGCTTAAAAAATACCTACCCGTCTCAAAGCTCCTATAGATTCCGCCCACGAAGCAGCATACAGTTTAATGATTTGTAAAACGTTAATCATTCTGAACGCGCAATGGTACATGTGGTGGTTAATCTCGTGCTCCTCATCGGTATGATCCTCATTGTGTTTAGGGACAAAGAGCTTCCATATTGCGTACCAAGGAAAGCATGTTATGAAGTCGACCACGAATTGTCCCTGAAAGTTTTGAAAACACAAATGGATGTACAGACGCTAGCACATCAAGCTACTACAATCTGTCAAATTTCTATAGGTAATAGATTTTCATCTTTATCGCTAAAGCATTAGGTTCAAGGTTGATTGACATTTTCGAGTAACTTGATGTGCTGGCGACTATCTGTACAGTAAACAGCAAAAGTCAATGAATGTTTTGATATTTAAAAATTAATAATCATAAAAAATCGATCATTGTTCTTTTAATAGGTATTACCTATGTCTTAACAAATCTATAATTATTTTTATAATATAACAATAATTAGCAAGTTTTTATTCATAAAAAAACTTCTGGAACTGAACAGCCATCAATTACTTTGACGGTAAAAAAAACTATTTACCTGAAGATAGTGCTTTGCTGTCATATAAGGATGGTATATCAACTGGTTTTTGGAGCCGTAATATGCCACATGAAGCATCAAATACATATCTACATAGCATATGGTTTCCAAAATCACCAGTGTAACATTGAATAATCCGAACTGTGGCGCCATAGACACAATCACCTTGAAGTTTAAAAAAAAGGAAGTTGTTTATGAGTTTAAACAAGAGTTACCTAAGTTCCACTGTGTCGACATTGACACCCACCTGGTAGTATGAAATGTACAGATTTTAAGAGTTATTATCTGCCTTATGTGTTTAATTGGCGGTAATAACTAGAAATACCAACAAACTAATTTAAATCCTATGTCTTCAACAGAATGCCTAATTTAGCTTCCAACCATTTTCAATCATATGAAGATTTGACTGCACCCATTGATGTAAAATAGTCTTCTTTCTCGCGTTTCGGAAATTTTGAGCGCTACCCGATGTGTGTTTCTGTGCAATGTGAATTTGGCTCATTTTCTCTCACAGGAGATCAAAATGACAAATGCAAAAATAAATGTCGGCATTCTTATTCAAAACAATACAAGCTACCATTTTTAACACCTCCAATTTATGATAAAGAAATAAAATGTATCATTAGATTTAATAAACAACCTAGACGTTCCTAAACTTAACTAATGTTAATCCTAAAAAGTGTCATAAACATATATAGAATCTTACGGGTAAGAGTAAACATAATATAAATGCAGTGGTTACTCGCAAAATCGCCCACGTTTTTAAGAATATTCCATCTGGCCTTATAGCAATAGGCATCAGTAGATACGGCGCAACGTTGTTTAGTATTTGAAATTGTTTAAAAGATTTCAAATATGTTTCTTTCGATTTCTTGTATTCCGCTGAAAGGTCTATGAAAGAGTCTGCAAAGAGGAGAAATATTGTTATCCCAAATTATTTGTGGAATTCTGGCAACACACCAATAATCGTTACTGTAAAGCCATTACTCCTTTTTTGAGTTTTATAAGCTTAAGCGAGCAATGTGCCCTGCCCACTGCCACATAAGTGTGGCAATTCTTCGAGCTATGTCGGTTACCTTGGTTCTCCTGCGGATTAGGCAGGGCACATTGCTCGCAGAACGGATGGCCGATGGGGCCGAAAGGTTCTAGAGTGGCGACAGCGTACCGGAATCCGCAGCGTGGGTAGGCCTCCCACAAGGTAGACCGATGATCTGGTGAAGGTCGTGGGAATATGCTGTATACGAGAAGCACAGGACCGGTCGATGTGGCGATGTTTGGGGGAGGCCTATGTCCAGCAGTGGGCGTCTTTCGGCTGAATGATGATGATGATAAGCATACTAACTGTTGAAAAACTCTTGCAGTAGACTGGTAATTTTGACTTTCTGTTTTTTTTCTGTCAAGCGATTATAATGCTGTAAATACGAATCAGTACTTTGCGTTTTGGCTTGATCCTCTATTTTGCGTAGTTCTTCCGGCTTCATGAGTCCTTCGTGTTCCTTCATATCGGGGAATAGACTTAGTGCGGATGTGTATGCGTAGTGGCTTATGCTTACTAGCTGGAATGGATATGTTAAATTAAAAGTAAGATTTTCTGTAGTTGTATTTTGTATATTTATTCCCTGTCACGTCTATTTTACATTACTTTTTATCTTAGTTTAGTTTGTTTTGAGGTTTTTTATTCATGACACATTTTACAGATCGATAACACCGTGTGGGAAGACAATTTATACAGCTAATTTGATTAACTCGGTATAGATATTAATCAACTAGTACTTCCTTCATTTCCATTTTGATATGGACTTCCACCATTTGTTATTCCGTGCTAGTTGTAAAAGGCGATTCAGGAATATGAATTGCTGTTTCAATCTTTATAGTTGAGTATCTCGCTAGGTGTAGAATAACCACGTATACATACTATTACAGTTTTATACAGGAAAAACTATTATGTTGGAGCTATAAGGCTTCCTGTAGAGCTTACAGTCTTTATTAATGTCACAAACCTTAACAGCAAATTATGATTCTAAGCTATTTGTATTCTGGAGTATCTACGGCCTGAACTGGATCATCTATTCAATAAGTAAGTTAGGCCATCCTACTCATCTCCTTGCCGTACCTATTTGAGAACCTTTTCTTTGAAGGTATCGCACAATGTGGCCAAGGTTTTTATCTAAACTCTTCACGTTTGGTTATTTGCCGGATCTGACAACCTGTTGGCTCTAGTACAAAATGTATGCACAGAGGGTCTTCGCGCACGCGTCAGAAATTTTCTGACAGAAATTTCTCATAATGTGCGGCCGTGCTAACGATTGAGGGGAGCCATTAAGGTCACAGCTCATTAGAGCCACCCGGCACCCGACCCGCATCGCCTCGTCGCTCGGCGTCCACTCGTTGTCAGCAGGTGGTTCACGGGTGGACGCCGCGTTATCACCAGTAAACGACGCGTGGTCAACCAGTGGAGTCGTTGGAGGAGTCCACTCGATGGCAGCGCGCGTTTCACTCGGGACTTGTGCGTTGGCAATGCGCAGCAACGCAAGGCAAGCATGCGAGCAGCGAGTTGTCACCGAATGGTCAACTCGTCGTCCGCGCGTGGGCGGCATACGCCCGAGGCGATCCGGTGATGCTACGGAGTTGGTGTAGTGAGCGCACATCCATACAAGTTCATATAAATCATACTAACGCACGAGGCGAGGCGATGCGGGTCGGATGCCGGGTGGCTCTAATGAGCTGTGACCTTTCAGCTTACCTTGCAATGAGTCAATGTAACCACCGTGCTGAGAGTGGGGACACCATACAAAAGCACCAGCAACCCCACATGATTGCCTGGGCCTATAACGCGTTCAGTGTTAGTCTCCCTCATTTCATTGGAGGTCACTAAACAATAACCGCTCTCTATTATATATAACTCCCTGGTCACTGTGCCCCCGTAGAACACTATTTCGCCTGGCGGTAAAATTATATCTCTGGCTGCTGTAAAAGTAATAATAACCTTTATTAGAATTATCTGTTACCCGCACTGCTGAACACAATAAGTTTCTCTAAGAAACGGTTTTAGCTATCTGAAATATAATATATGTAGCCTTGACTTCTGAACGGTTAAACTCCATGTTAGGCAGATAACTGCCTAGCAATCTGTAGTTGAGATGGTTGATGTCAATTAAAGATAGTTTAATAGTATTTGGGATTGAACGGTTTTATGTTTCATTGCAGAAAATTTGTTGGCGATGTCAAATCACGAAAATCCAGCGTGATATTTCAATCTTGGTCGCCAGCGGCTTCGCCCGCGTTGTTGTCGTTTATCGCGTATTCCGCGTTTTTCTCCACTATAATATGCATGTATTATACATATAAACCTTCCTCTTGAATCACTGTATTAAAAAAAACCGCATCAAAATTCGTTCCGTAGTTTTATAGATCTAAGCATACATAGGGACAGACAGCGGGAAGCGACTTTGTTTTATACTATGTAGTGATTTACAAGAATACAAACCCTCCGTCAGCGTATGAATGTAAGCTTTATTTTTGACTTGAAAGAACATGATAGATGTGAGTGCTTTGAATCTAGCTTGATGTAGGACTTTCTTTCGCAATTCTGAAGGAACCACAGTCTTCTCTAACCAGTTGTCATCTGTTAGTTCTACGCCCTGAAATAGAAATTAGAAATGTACCTAGGTACTATTTATCGAATCTAGTTTTTTTTTATCGTTTTGCCGGTGCTAAAATATTTTAGCTCGTGGCTAATTAACAACCGCGCGGATCATACGGTATGCAAGGTTAAGCTGCGCTTACCGCGGTCATTCTGTGGATGGGTGACCGTTCGTTATAAATCGAGCCCCTCCGTGCCTCGGAGAGCACGTTAAGCCGTCGGTCCCGGATGTCGTTACGGGAAGTCAGAAGGCCGAAATTCTAACAACCGATCTAATCTTAGGATATCGGCATTGCTCTGTACCTATCTGGGTTGCGGCGGTTTGATGGCAGTCGCTTCGTTTAAAATAGTGGTGTTCAGCCGCATCTGGTTAGACTGGAAGCTGACCCCAACATAGTTGGGAAAAGGCTAGGCATCTATAGATAATTTTTTTTACCGAATTGTATTGCCACTGTAGTTCGTAGAAAGCCATTATTCGAGATTTGATTGCTGGATGCATATTGTTTTCTTTCATGAATTTGTCTATCGTTATGATCACTTCCAAAAATGCTGTTTTTGTCCTGCTTAATACAAGATTTGATTAATTCTAGGGATTCGTTTTTCAATTGGGTACCTACTGTCCAAATTAAACTTATTAGGTACGGTCACTCATTATTGTTAACAAATAGATTCAAAACAGATTTTTTGTTACTTGTTCGTACGTATACACATATGGGTTACCTTGACCAATGTGTGACAACGGCTGAGAACTCGGACACACAATACCCGGAGAGTAGTACTCCATAGAGGCTAAGAAAGGCTATGAATGCCATGTCATAGATGTCCCCGGGCGTGTAGTCTCCATAGCCCACGGAAAGCAGGATAGTTGTGGCGAAGTATACAGAAGTAATTATTGGATACTGCGTTCTAGAGACAAAAGTACACGATATAATAATCATAAACTAATCTTCCTCTTAATTTGAAGGAGTTCGATATTCATTTTAGGCGAAGAACTGGGTTAAAACGGAGTAGGTAATATTGACGACTGACGGTAGATCAACTCGGTGATAGATCAACTCTGCGCAATAGGTTCCTTGCAGAATATTTGGCAGTAGCCTCCATACATGGTGAATTCGCGTGCATAATGCAACACATAAACCTTGCAGTTAATTTGAAAATATAAATGGTATACCCGCTCTGAAATTGTACATACACGGAGACGAAGGCCAACTGAATTTATAATGACCGCTGTCTACAAAATGAGTCATAAAAATAAATCATTCAGTGGAAAACTTTAATAGAGAATTTATGCTAGATGAATCATGAATCCCAAAACCAAAATAATGTATTACGTAGCTTATGTATTTCATGCAATGTGATGCATTTTGGTATCGAAACTAAGACACGGCTTGTATAATCTTTCTATTGAAAAGGCCATAATCACATTAGGAGAAATCGTGAAAGCTCGATTTCGCCATTACCACGCATATAACAAGTAGATCGCCCACACGCTCTTTACTAATTTAAGATTAGCATGCTTATGATTAAGCAAAAGTCAAGATGTGATTAAATCTAAGCAAAAACTTACTTTGAAGATCTGGTGCCGCGTTTTTGGTCTTCCCAAATAATTGCTCTGCTAAACCACGAGTTTTCCGAGCATCGGTTTACGAAACAAGACTCCATGAATAGTATCACGCCGGACCAATAGCATAGCAAACATATGTACACGCAATACTTTACAATCTGGAAGAATTTTTAAAACAAAAATTAAATCTTCGAAATATGATAAGCCGGGTCTGAAAAGTAGTTAAATATACTCAAAGTTGAAAACGTGCAGTTACCTTAAGAAGGAGCGAATTCAACAGCAATTTTCTTTCCAAAGTCTCAAAGAAACTTGACAGCCTCCATACCAAACAGAGCTTAACACCTTTACACAAATAGAATAAGTGATCCCTATAGTTATCATGATATTTTACAGCTTGGTGTATCGTGACAATGTATTCGAAAGGTATTATTGCAACCACATCAAGGTAAAAACCAAGAGTGTTCATCTTGTGACCTATTATGCTTTTAAAGTCCTTTATTGTTTTCTTCTTAGTCTTAACTGCAGTTACAGATGTCACGAAAAGATTAAGTATCAGCGAGATTGTTATAATAACCTGAGCATAGAAATAAAATCCACCGGGGAACGTTCTCTTAAACCCAATTAAATAAGGATAGACGAGGCAGATGTAGAATACTATGCAGAGCATAAACATTTCCCAATATTTGACGAGGGGACAATCTGCTTCTAATATCCAAGGAAACTTGGGTTTTATACAAGTGAACATTGTCATTTTCTTCTTAATGTGTTCGGACATTATATACAAATCCAAGCAATTTTCATCGAGATGATCATCTTTTGTCAAAGTATCGACATCTGATGTGCCTGTGGGAGTTAAAAAAATATTTATGAAATATTCTTTTTGTGTCTTATAATTTTTAGGGACATCAAAATTACCTTGAATATATCTCAATTTATCTTTCAAACATTTGATACTGCTCTTCTTACGATCCTTAGAAGCGTAGATGTTTAACGAGAATTCAGCTTGTTCTCCTTGCTTTATTTTTCTAAGTCGACTCCTGTTGATTCGTTCTTGTATTTCGGTACGTATCGAATCAATGAGGTCCGGGTAAGTTATCATCAGTTGTATGAATTTGGTTTTTTCTAGAACTTGGCATTCGACGTAAGTTGCTGCTTTTACTGTGCACCGTGCTTTAAGTATGTATAATAAATGTAGTGTAGAAAGTATCGATTTGAATTTGATAATTTAGCTAGCGACTTATTTACCTGGTATGTTGTAGACTAAAGAAATTTCCCCAAAACAAGTTCCCTTTGCAAAAGAAATCATTGGACTCTCATCGTCTTCGTCTGACAGTAATTCTAATACGCCACTAGTGACACATACCTGCAACAGTATTGCAATAATTAGTGATTTTAATGATAATCAGTTAATTACTATTTTAAATAGACAATATACATGCAACTTTACCATAATAGTCTTGTTCTGGTTATGGCTATATACTACGTCTCCTGGTAAATAAAATTGGTGACTCATGTCTAAAGATAGTCTCCGAAGGAATGCTTCCGGCAACTTCCTAAATATCAGAGAGCTATAGAGCGGAACGGCATTTAGGTCGTAGCAGATTTCCATTTGTAAAGGATAGGGTAGAAGTGCAAGTAGCTTTGGTTTGAATACTCCTGATTTTTGATACCAGAGATCTTCGTAATATCTGCACAAAAACGAAACTCTAAAATATTTGGAAAGTAATAAATGCCCTAATATCTAAATCTAACGATTGCCTACCTGATAATACGCTTCGTAGTGTCCGAATCCATTTTAATCAATCTGAGATGGTTTTTAATTTTCTTCAGTTGTCTAACATATTTAGAACGTCTTGTAGTTATCGTAATAAATTGTGAAGTAAGGGAACCCACAAATACAACAGTTGTTAGTAGAAAACCAAGTAACGTTGCCAATATAGCTATAACTCTTTCAGCAGTGGTCACAGGATATAAATCTCCAAGAGCGTTCGTAGTAAGGAACATGACTGACCAATATGTACAAACGTAATACCAATCGAGTGTAACCTCGGTCGGTAAGTAAATTGCTGCTAGCGACCACGATGTGCGAATCTTATGTATGTTAAAGCTTCTGTTCGCAAACAAATACCACACACACGCCCAAGTATGAACAGATAGAAAGAAAAGTATGAGGTACTGTGACAAGAACGTCGTCCATTGATTGCTGCCGGCTTGCGAAGATCTGTTGTAGAAGTACTCTATAATCCTATAGACTCGTATCGTAGCTATCAATGGCGCTATCGCATGAAAATTAAAACGTAAGAGTTTATCATCCATTAAATACAAAAACGAGTAAGGAATTGCCAATATAATATTGAGAACTACTTTAACCGTATCTGGCTCGACAAGGTTAAGAGTTTTCCTCCATTTCCTAAAGAACTTCAGTCCAACAATGATTACAACGTCGAAAGTAAATATGAAATTGAAACATAGTAATATACATATAACCCAAAACGGCCTTTCGCCTGACTTGCAGAATGTATAAACACAAGTGTCTAAAATGTATGCAATGAACAGTGTTGTAAGTATGAATATTTTCCACGCAGGGTTCGAATATATGAGCAAAAGTGTTCGAAGTTTGCTGTTGGTAGAAAATTCAGATCGTGCTTCTTGTAATATTGCGTAAGTTTTGTGGTGCTTGTCCTCATCGATTTCTAAGAAGACATTGGGTGCGGTTCCTGTGACAGTTTTTGGCGGGAGTTGAGGTTGGAGTAGATCGGACCTGGTTGCTCTTCGCCTGAACTTGTAGATATCTAAACGGGCTTCCTGCGCATCTTCCTTATCAGCTAAGCAAAAGGTTTGATCGTGAGCAACATTAGTTTTTATTAAAATTAGATATTCAAGATGTATCAAATGAAAGAACTTACACATTTCCAGTCCAATTAATTAATTTTGTCCAGTAGGAAGTTTACGTTTAGGATTACTTCAGATCACCGTTTTAGCAATTCAATATGTTATAACATGTCAAAATAAAATATGTTTATCGTCTAGATGGTTTAAAAGTTTAAATAAACTAGTAGGCGCATTTTGTATCATAAAATTAAATGTGACGTTGATTTACGACGAATACAGGAAATGGAGGAGAAACTTTCGATAGTAAAAAGAATAAATATGAAGAATTTCGTATTCCGACAAGGCATTTTTGTGTCATCGTGTGGTTAAGATCAAAGATGGGAAGCTTGTAGCAAATGGTCACACGATGGGTGGGTGACGCAATGTTTTCCTCGCCGCACAAACCGTAGGCCGAAAGCCGGACATGTAGATATCCAAGACGCAAAGCTTGCGCACGGCACTCCAACCTACATACATGAACATAAAAATTGTTGCGGACTTGACGTTATTTTAATTTCATTTTGTACACATGCTGTTTATTACAAAAAAACGCAATGTAGGTAAATGACTATATTATCGACGTTTTAACGATGCGTTGCCTATCAATAATTAATTTAAAAAATATTTATTGCTCGCCATTCTAACGTCTAATGTTTACTGTAGTAAACTGCTGGTTAGGAGAAGATTTTTTAGTGCATACGATTAAAAAAACGCAATTTACGTACATTCTAATCCCTCACGTGTGAAATTATGAGCATATTATGCTGTTAAAACAAAGCCATTTACAAAGTTCCTCGTAGAATATGTAAGTAGTTGGAAATGCTCGTAACATTTGCAATCTAATGTTTTTATTATTGGCAGAGAGTTAGTAAGCGGCATTAGTTCGTTACCATCTTCGTATATCCTAGTTCCATAGCGCCTAGATAATTAAAGTCCGAGCGAGCTGCCATAGCCGGTGCGGCCGCATAATCACGATGCTTTTATGGAAGTCAAGCCCGTGTATCGGTGAAAAATGTTGTCATAAAACGATTTTAAATACTTTTAGCATTTTGCAGCACATTTAATTCACTCTAAGCAACCTCCTTCTTAGTTTATTCTGTGGTAGGTATTACTTATTTAAGGTAAATTGTCTTCTAAATAAGAAGGTGCAACCATCTTCAGTATGACGTAAACTTTGCTGTAATGAGTAAATAGTAATTAATTGCATGTGCCTAATAATAAACATACCTATACTTTGGTGGTCTTTGCTGAATAATTTTGTTGAAAACAATACACTATTAGACAGATAGGTATGCTAATAATCTTTATTTATATGTTCTTTCTAATGTCATTTTACAGCAAGACAGCTATTTATAACATTGCTAAATCAAATAATTACAAAAATGTGTAGTTTTCTATGCTATTAAGGTATAGCTATAACCCTTCTATTTGAGATATGTAATAAAGCTTTCAATTCAGAAATAATAGCGGAATATAGAGCGTGGAACTTGTGTGCTTAATCCGTTTAATTCGATAGATCCACCAGAGCATCGGATAGGGGTCAATTATCCATTTATCCTTTTAACGGAATTGATAAAACGTAACTAACTTGGGTGATTTTAATTGATCGAATGTGTTGGCTTTGTTAAAAACGAATTTCGACGGTGATATAAAGTTTAATTTTAATCAGACCAATTGATGTTTAAGAAGATAATTAGAGGATATCTGCCCACTCTTTGATGTTGATCCTAATGTTTGAAAATATTTCTAATTATCGTTGTAAAAACATTTCTATTTTGTGAGCTAGTATTTATGTTTCTTCGACTCTGCGTAATTACGTTTATATATGGTACAAAATCATTTAGGTTTGATTGTGTAGATACTTAAACTTAAAAGTCACCATTAGTGACAAAGACTGCGCAAGATAAGTGGGGAATGGTTTTGGTAATGGAATTGTATAGTACAGTTAAATCAGGGGCCTACTCTGTCTAGATTATAAATGGTAGGTACATTGTGAGCATATAGGGTGAATTAGGGTGGAACATTTTTGGTGGCTTCACTTCAAATTCGCATTAGGACGTGAAGGGCTGATAACACGGTTTTAGCTTACGAGTCGCTTAGCTTTAGCTTTTAATTACATCATACATATGATTAACTTTCGTTTTTAAAGACCCATCTATCGGCGGTTTCCCTAGTAGAGATATTTTGACTTAAGTACCATACAACTAATTTCAAATTTTGATTTCTAATAAGGCAAACCACTGATAGATACGTTATTGAAAACGACCCTAGATGAAAAGGATATCCTCTTTTCGTGCATAGATGTCGGAAAAAGCGACGAAGGGCCGATTTTAACAACATTGGATACTTTGAGGAATAAAGTTGACATTTTAGCGACGGAGATTATGTCAAATCGTCTTGCTTATTCCTTGGATAACAGTTATCCGACGTTGGTAATATCGACTTTATAGGATTATGCTAAGACGATGAACACAGGAGCTGCATCCTATGTGCTGGTAAATGACATTATTACTTTGATAATCAATCTGATTAAATCAAGCGTGGTGGCAATAGATAGGTAGATATACTTTAAGGTACACTAAAAGAAAAAAGAACAGAATGGCGATTTTACCGTTTAAAGTAATTTCTTTCAGATAACCATTGGATGGAAAGAATTGTTAAGAAAAATATAAAGGGCAATTTGCTACGTACAAATACATAATTAACCTATTCAAAAATTAACTTAGTTACTAAGGCCCGCTTGCACAACGTCCGCTAAATATATTTAGTGCTAAACGTATTTAAAATGTCATTCTGTCTCTATCAACTTCAAACAATTGTCTGAAATACAATGACGTTTTAAATACCTTTACCGCTAAATTTATTAAGCGAGCTGTTGTGCAAGCGGTCCTAAGTATAAATAATATGTATTTATATATCACAAATAAATAAATATTTTATTGTAAGATAAAATGAATCAGGCAATGTTCAGGAGAGGAAACTTACAACGTTCGATTATGATGATAAATGTCTTCATTCATGTTATACTGTTTTTACCTGCAGCTGGTAAAGTTCCTTGTCTATAGTGTTTTAAATCATTTTGCTCCCTAGCAAATAAGATTAAAGAAAAAAAAACATATTTATTGAGCAATCACCGTCCGTTTATGTTCTTGACACATTGCGCAACTGTAGTGTTTAATAATATGAAAAACAATTCTCCACTCGCCCACTGTTTCCTTTTAAGTAAAAGAAGAAAAAAAAAACAACTCTCTAAACTTGATAAAAATATTGTGTGTTGGCGTTATGAAAAGGTGGAGCTAAGGAGTAGGTACTTGCGTTGATACGTCATACAGTTGAATTGTATAGGTGTCGTTTAAATTTGTCTATTAATTGGGTTGCAGAGGTCAGGTTGCAGAAGCTAACTGTAAAAAAAAAACTCAGCATCTTAGGTATATACACAAAACATTCGTAGGTAATCGCTATGGATTTGATTTTGACAGGCCCACAATTTTCATAGCAACGTTTGTATTAACAATCCGACTTCTCCACAACTATGTACCACGCAATGAATATTGTTGTACTGTCAAAATTAAAGCTATTGACATTACTAATGTGATATGCAATTCGGATGCTGGTCAGACTGGAAACAAACACCAAATATAGAACTAGAACTAAGTAGATAGAACTAGCTTATCAGCTAAGCTGACCATAGATTCCAAAAAGCTATAGGTACCTACAAAGAAACGCAGTGTTCTATTTCGTATTTAAATGAAGAGTAATTGTCTCTTTACTTTGCGAAAATCTTGAAGATTGTTGTCTTGATTTGTAGGTTTGATAAGTCCTTGAGCTTAATTACTCGTGACAACTGAGCTACTAGAGCTATGCAAAAGATTTTAATGACAACGGTAGCTCTGAGTAAAACGCCATTTGGTGTATCTTTTTGTATTATATTATGATACAGATTTTTAGTTTTTAAAAAGCGTAGAACCACTTTCTATATAATTGCATTTTAAAATTGTAAAAACACATTTGAGATTATTCTCTTCTTGGATTCCTGATTAATTAACTGTCTACGAAGTGGATATAAGATATAGTAGATCAGCAAATCCAACCAAATGTTTTTAAAGTTTTGTTTTCAGAACTTCAGAGGACAAAGCTCGAAAAATGTAAAGATTCCAGGTACTAAATTCGAGATCAACTTCAACCGACTGGTGTGGTGGTCCATGTATAGTGTCCCAAATGACGCATTCTGTCACGCCCTGTGACATTTTATTTGGTCATCTTCCTTGTGTATTCTCGAACTTACGCTCTGGGCACATACAAAATGATGTGATCTAAGGGATTATCATCTGTAGTCGTATGTTTTAGATATTTGCGTAGGTGTAAGATGGAATATGTTATGTGTACGCGTGCGTACAGCTTTTATTTCTTGGTACATGGTTTGGTATGAAATCTTGTACTCTTTTGAAATCATCCTAATACTCATTTAAAATGTTAAAACAATACTTCTGTTGCTTCGTCATACATAGATGGAAATAACATGAATAGTTACGGTCATGTCAACTCGTATCATTATAGTTGTAACTGGGTTGCCTAGATGGCGACTGCTTCGCATTTATTTTCTGTGGTGCTGGAGCGAGACAACTATAGAGCGAAGTCTACCTAGTGCGAGCGAGAGCAACGTATGTTATTATTACGCCTACACTGTGGACAGAAGTCGCACGCGCTCACAAAAAATCCATTCGACAAGAGCGCAGGCGCAGCGCTATATTCACCCACAACTTCACTTCGGTCAACTTCGTCATTTAGTGGTGATCGAAACTTCGATGTGTGTGGAAGTGAATTTAACTTTTCTAACATAATCTCACAAAAATAACAATAATCAGTAACTAAAGTACAATATCTTATTTGATCGTGTTGGAATAAACATTTAACGTGTCATTAGTTGTATAAATAGTATTCATGATGTGTGATAATAACAGTCCTTCAACGCAAAGTATAGCGGACTACTTAGCTCAGTTGCTCAAAGACAGGAAGCAACTGGCTGCGTTCCCGAATGTTTTCATGCACATGGAGCGACTTTTGGATGAAGGTAGGTCAAAATCGTGTCGAACTATTTATAATACATCGGCAGCCGAGAGTACTAGTTCCTATCGTCGATGCTTGTCACCGAGGCGATCATAAATCGGATGCGTCGACAAATGTTACAACGCAAACGATATTAAGTTTATTTTTGTCTTCGCCCCGCCGAGTTATGGTCCAGTGGTGTTTGTAATGCGATCCTTCATTTCGAAAAGCGAAGTAAAGCAGAACGTCTCTGTGTCGATTTGCGGTCAGCGGTCGTTAGATTGTCGCCGACGAAAGAGATCGGTGAAATGTACATGTAGTAAACGAGTTTGGTGACTACGCTTTTATGTGTTTCATTTCGCTGTCCACGCAGCTGTTGTAAATAAATCTTTAACTAGTCGAGTTATGATTTTGAGGTTATAATTTAAATGGGGACGCGCGAGATGAAGGATCACAAGCCCTGGGGGTAACCTGTTCGCAGGGCCGTATTCTTGCATTCCGCGCGAGTTGGTGGAATGTCGCCACTCTGTGTAGGTACCGTACGTCCACCATTCTCAGTCATACGAGATTTGTACGTAGCGCGGCGCAGGCGCACCGCTCCTTGTGCGATGTATAGCCTCGTTTTATTACCACACGTAACCAGTCCATGGATACTATGTAGCCCTTATCTTTGCTACTGAGCGCCTGCCGACTACTAGACTCACTTGACGTTTGCAAAATAAGTCCCGTAGCGATTTGAATATAGAATGTATTTTAATGAACATTACCAGTATGTATTCAGTGACTCATTTGAATAAAGTATGAATTATTGTCAAATGCCCTTTATTAATTTACTTATTTATGTTGATAGATTTATAAGTATTCCATATTACAAGATTGATTGAAATGGTTACAAGTTTAGCTTATTTCATATCAATAGATGTTGAATGGTAGTTTCATTTGTATTTGAGTTCGTTTATTAGCCACCATTTGTTTGTAATGCATGCTGTAGCATTTGTTACCATTTTCCTCGTTTCTAAAAAGAAGAGACTAAACGCTAAGCTAATACTTACTCACTTGACTGTGATAATCGCACGTCCGATATATTTCAATAACAAACAGGTTTAACTCACTTTGGCACCATATAAGTGAATGCTGGTACTTGGGTAGTTGCGCTCGTTCGCTAGCGTAAGCCCTAATTGATATTACCAGCCGGCTGATCAGCAGAACATGATAATGATGACTGCGCCAGATTGTTATTTAGAAATATTCTGCCTGTCGGTTTTTTAAACTGTAAATGATATTATTACCTACCTATATCATTCAGCCGAAAGATGTCCACTGTTGGACATAGGCCTCCCCAAGCATCGTCACATTCCATGTTTTGCCATTATCGCCACGCATTGCAGGCGGGTTGGCGATCGCAGTATGGTTGTTAAAGTACTCAGAGAACGCTGCTGCCCATCCTCTGGCGAATCCCTTAGTCGCCTTGTACGACATCCATGGGAAGAGATGGGGTAGTGCTATTCTTTACGTCCGACACCACACGGATAATAATTGTAATATGGTAATAAATGGTATAACAACACTCATTTAAAATGTTCATAATTGTATAAGAACACTCATTTAAAATCTTCATAATAGTATAAGAACACTCATTTAAAATCTTCATAATAGTATAAGAACACTCATTTAAAATCCTCATAATAGTATAAGAACACTCACTTAAAAATCTACATGCAAAGAATGCCTTAAGTGTGTAGTCAAACCCATTTTGAAACAATTTTTATAATAAAACTAATAAACATTCTAAGTCGAGTAGAGGCAACAGCAAAATTCATTGAAAAGACGATGTGTTACTTTAAAACACATTAGCGACTCAAGTCACGTCTCGTTGCAAAGCAAGGTCTATTCGACCGATACCTCTACATGTCATAATGTCGCAGCCATAACGATTTACTGTTAAGCGTTGCCCTCTGGGATTAAAGGGTATGAATACTTAGTAAGTTGTATGTAATTCACCATAGAATGCACTTAGAGTTCAGCCATTTAAATTATGTATAAAAGGTAAACAAAGCTTTCATCGTGAAACTTTGCTTTAAGAATCTATTAAAAATATGATTCATAGCTGTTAGGTTTTCCGAAATTGTGTATTTTATGTAGATACTAAGTAAAAAAGTAGTAGGTAGTAAAGTTAAGTAGGATTCTTAAACCAAAAATGAATGATGTTTCACTATTAAATGTTTGTTTACATTTTATACAAAAAAATGGCCGGATTGTATACTTAGGTACATACAATCTATCAAACACTATTTATCCCAGGGTTCGTAAAAGTACGATATTTATAATAAATATCTTAATATCCGATATATACCTACTTGTCGGATATTTATTCAAAATCATGCCAATTTAATTATGTAAATGGTTTTAACTTGTCAAATTTGATCAAAACCTCTTGATAACAACCTTGTAGATATCCACTAAGGAACTTATAAAATTAAAATTGTAGTTTTTTGACAAGTTAAACGCGCAAGTGCGGATTCAATCAAAGTTATGCCTATAGAATTTACAATAAATATCAATTGATACATATAAATATCAATTGATATAGTATCCACTGAATATATTAACGAACCCTGATTTGTCCCCTCTGAATGTAATATTGAAGTTTTAACCTTTTTGGTTAGAGTGTGCCATACCAAGCTTAAGGCAGATAATGGTGCGTTGTGCACAAGTTAAACTTAATTAAGGCTATTGCCATCTTTTTCACTCCGATAAAACAAGACAGAGATGGACGTAAATAAGAGCTGTCAAATTTAGTTGAACTAAAATTGCCGATGTGTCGACTAAAAACACGCTGAAAAAGGCGAAAACTAGTTTGACATCTCTAACTTAGTTCTTATCTATAGCCGTCCTTTTCTCGCTCTATCTGATATTAAAAGATAGCAATTCTCTAATTTTGTTTTAGTTGGTGTACCTACAAGAAAATCTGCAACAATAACTAATTGAGCCACCTACTTAAATGCGTTAAGTTATGAGGTATTAAGGCAGATGTAGCGCAATAAATATACATGAGCTACCTACCATCCTAAATGGCAGACTGTCAGTTCTATTTCAAAGAGGTAATGTTCTGAATATAGACGCAAATATAAAGTAGACAAACAGTTTATGCTATATTGAATCGTCAGCAGATGTCCTTATGTTCTCGTTGGTCTCATATTGTCCAATGTTTACTCGCATTTAAATGAGCACTTACGAAATAATGTCAGTGGCGCATGAATCTAATAAGATTGGTCTCAGTATAGCCCAAGTGGATTGAAATGTTCCATATCCAATGCTTTGAACTAACATGTTTTAATAAAAATACCAACAAACGCATTATACTTATATTGCGTGGACGTAATTTTAAAACACGTGTCTCAGGTAATATTCTGGTTGCATCATTCTCGAAAACTTGTTGATTTAACATTTGCCTTAAAAAGCAAGAGCTCTCGACTCGAGGACTGACTCTTTAATTTCGTTTTGATAAGATTGGTAAGGTTTGAGTCACCCGAAGCAGATTGGGAAATGTCGAGTTTTATTCATTGAGTATTAGCGCGTCTTATATTTTTTCATGTTTCTGTCCAACAAAAGTTACGATCGTCGTGGTCCACTACAACGATGTTGTTGAAATTTTATGGTTTATTTGACATGTCACGCCAGTCTACGGTGGGCACTGACGACTTGACGAAAATATCGACGGCAAGCTGACAGCCGACAGGCGTGGCGTATCGCGTTACGCCGAACTAAGAAATTACGACGGCTATTTTCGTTAGACGCTGGAATTATATTAGGCATACGAGAAAAATACCACAATTTCAACATTTTTATGTAGCAAAATATATAAAGATTTCAACACGTGTCTTAATACCAGAAATGAGCACAACGAAGACTTACATTCATGAAGGCAGAAGAGTACAAAATAATAAGTACCATGTTCAGAATGTTAAATGCTTTTAAATACCATGTTTCGATTGATGGAATTTAAAGTTCATCTATAATAATAGACACGAGTTATCCAGATGTAATGACTGACATTTTATAACGCGGAATATTTGATAGTCACAAACAATATCGATCGATCAATGTTTACATATTGAATCAACTATTTGGTTGTTTGCATTCCAAGAAGAACAGCAAGCATTGCTACCTAGATAACAATGCGCTAACGAAAGTAAACATACAAATTCGTCAATCAAAACATTCAATATAGATAAAAACATATAGATTGGATGTACATTACAAGATAAAGAGACATCAATGAAACATCGCTTAAATTTTTTATCATTCCTGATAGGTCTGAACAATATATGAGTGGATAATAAAAAACACCAGATTTATAGATAAGTTTTATCAAATATGTTACACACACTTGATTTGCAGATTAAACCACGATAAAAGATAAAAATGAGTTTAATAGCCTATAAGCATTGTTCTTATCAGAAAAAACATAAGGGAAGAATGCCTTGTAAAAAAATGTTGATTTTACGCATACTCTAAGGTAAGTACTTGTCACATTATCTTGAAGCCTTGCAAATTATCTGAAGTTGCTTTTGCCGGCAAATTATTTAATAGATACAAGTTCTAGTGACCCTGTTAAATGAAATCGAATTACACCGAGCGAGTGATATTCCTACTTAGCAATGCAATTATTGCGTTTTGATGCGTAGGCGCAACCTACCTTTGGTGTCGTCGCTCTGTTCCGCAACCCTGTAGCAAAAGTGAGTCTTAGTTGGGTCATTATAAGGTTGCTTAGTATGCGATTAGGCGGGTGCGCCTACGTCGATGACCAAATGAGGGTAGCCGTGGGTAGCGTGGAGGTGTAGAAGCCAAGGTTGTTCCAGTCGCTTTCCGACACGTTATAACTTGCTGTGGGTTGCTTAATTGCAGAGATTCAAAACAGTCGTCGATGTTATATTATACAATCAATTTTGACTGTCAATCGACCTTACCCGAAGTCGCCATATTGGGATTAACACCCAATATACCAAAGCAACTTACAAAACAATTATTTTTGCACGATTAACATCGACATCATCATCTTAGTTTTTTCAAATTATGTTGAGACTAGCTCCTAGACTGATCGGATGCGGCTGATTTTGTATTTTATATGGAGCCATCTTTCCTCCAGAACCCAAATAAGGGAAAAACATTTGATTTGACGGTTAGACTGAATGATGCTATGAAAGCTTGGATCGGCTGTTTAGCGTTCTTTCCAAAGGATTTAGACACCTACCGCCGCTTCGACGTAAGAACAACGAACTTTGTTCAGAAGGATGGTCCACAACAATGTCGCGACCGATAGGTCTGAGCGGTAGCCAAGGACGAAATTACCTAAAGTCAATCAGCTTGAATAGCTCCTGCAGACTTAGCGTGCACTTACTTAAGTATAGTGAAGTACCTACCTGTCTTAGGTTTTTTTTCAAATATCACAACCTCAAGTCTGTATTCCTCCAAGGTTTGGGCAGAGGTATAGTCGTACCTACACGCTCATTTCGCCGTTAAGTCGCATGTAATAGGGGGGAGCCTATAGCCATCAACCGGGCATATATCCAGACACCGGGCTGCCACTGAGAAATTTCACACGGAAAAACCCAATAGGTAACACAAGTCCAACCTGGGGAAAGTTTTTAAATATTTTATATAATGTGAGAGATTTGCAACAAAATCCATGATATTCTTGTTATGATAGCGCGTGGTAGCCCGTTTGGCTATAAATAAACTGCCAATTAGTATTGAAGAGCCGTGAACTTCAATGTGACATGCAATGAAGACGAAAAAGCCATACTTTATTCCACAATATATTATTCATAGTTGAATCACGGAGGAGGGAAAGCCTACGTGAACACTTTACCTACGTGAATTGTGTGGAAACACTTGCTTTCTTACTTCCTTTGTTTGTTAGGTACTTCAGAAAATGTTACAGAAAGCAAATATTGACACGCGACTCATTATCGCGTCGACCTCGATAAGGCTACACTGCATCTCTGTAGAAAACTGGATCATACGAGACGTCTATTCTTCGTTCGTTCCCACGACACTGCTGCTACGTATCTACGCTTTATCTAAAGCAACGTGATCGTTCTGCTAATGAGAGATATTTTTCTAAGGCCGTGAAAATGTATGTACTAGTGACACTACATAACCGTTACCTAGGTACGTGCTGCAGCTGTGTCATTATTTTTGGTAAATATCTCAAAATTCCTCTCCGTGTGACTTATTAAGCTGGATTGTGTTGAAAAATGTTGGATAAATTGACAAAGAGAATTGTCGCGACACCTTGTAATCAGTTTTGACATCAATTCGGAATGTTAATGAAAACTGGATGGCCATCATACTTAGTGTACTTGAACGCACAAAGAACGCGTTCGGGATGAATGTGTGGGTTGCGCGTGAGCACTGTAATTTGAAATGAAAATCGATCGCTTCAGATTGTTGAAGAAACCAGTCCCGTGGGCGGGGCGCCGAAGCCTACCTACGCGTAGAGCCGAACAATCCTTCTAATATCGCTTTTACATTTCGGCTCCATAATATTACCATCGCACCATTTAGGCTCTCTTACGCGGGTTATATGATTTATTGAAACTACGTACATTTTTAGAAATTTTATTTCCGTTCTTTATTCGAAATAGAAAGCAGACATAACTAGAAATACGATCATAAATCAGAATCGTTGATATCATTTCCCATAAATCAATTAGTTTAGCTACAAAGACTAGTTCTGTATCAACGTGAGATACGCACAAAGCTGGCTCACCTTCTGAGTTGCACGACAACTCTATCTAAACATAATTTAAGTTTATGTGCTCTCTCTAAGTCACCACTTAGCATACGTGAATATTCAGCAACTCTGTAACACGAATAGAAATAAGACGGATTGCTAACTGGTACCTAAACAAAAAGGTCGGAGTCAAAGCGTGGGAGCTGACAGCCCACGGACAGAGGTATCTTGGGTGGACCTGCTTTGTTTAATTGTGGCCCTCAACGCCTACAGTATTGCTAGATGCTTGACAATTGGGCGTAGGTCAACATATTACTTATTTCAAAAGCGTGTCACGATTTCGACTGTTACAAATAAACTGACTTGAAGTTGCACGCATTTTGAGTTCGTTCAAATTTGGATGATTTGGGTCAGGTTCATAAAACTTTAAAATTCGTTAGTTTAAATACATACCGGCTATTGAGCAAAGAACTTCCCTTTACTGGACCTTCACACAATCCGGCGGATGTCTTCTTTATCTCTTTCAAACATAAAATGTGGGTGTGTTGTGAGAACTGGGCTTAAACGCTCGAGGCTTCGATTTTTTAAGGACTTGTTCTGTAGCGATCGGAAGATTTAGTCAAGTAAAATATGTGCTTACATTTTATCTGTTGCTGGACAAATATTGCAAAATATATTCTTTGCAAACTTGTTAGTTTCTAGACAGAGTGTAGATACCTACCTATATAAAGATACAGCTAGGATCAGATTAACATTAAAAGACAACATTTTTACATAAAACACTGTATAAACTAACAAGACAGTTATCTATCGCATCTGCAAAATACTCAAAATAAACAAACGGGTCTTTGTCAAATGTCAGATCTATATAAAAACTTGCTTTACTTCCTAGCGAGATAACATTTACGATACCATGTACAGTTTTTGACGTGACAATGCCATGTAACTTGTGAAATAACAAAAGCTCGCCGATCTACCTTTGGTGATATCACGTACCTACCTAATATAAAACTTATTTGTTCCTACATTTGCTAATAACATACAAATTCAGACATCACACCGTACACCGTGCGTAACAAAAATATGTCAAAGCACATACTTTCCGTGTGAAACTAACCGAAACTGTCAGTTGTTTGATTAGACTTTAGAAGCGTTTACTGGTTTTATGCATTAGCAGTTACAACGTACCTACTTTGTTAGTGGGAAACGTAAATACTGCATGGACAGATGGAAAATCGTTGACCCACTTGGGACAATAGGCCAATAAATCTTCTTGTTTTGACAAAAAAGGTTTTTGTTGTAGGTGAGCCTACTTGACTATTGATTCTCGGTTAAGTGCACCTCTGTTCCACATACAATTCCCATTGGCGTAACGTGAACAGTAGGCATTCAATTTTATTGAATATTTTACCAACGTTTATTCCATTTTCATTTATGTATGTTTATTTTGTTTTATTTAATGGTCGTTCAGCTAAAAGCATTTAGGTGCCTAAGCCTTGCCTACATAGTTTTCGATACAAGCTTTCGTGTTTTTGATTTGCATTTTCGGGTTCCTTCTGCTTGTCTTCATTCTGACTCCGTCACGCCACACCTAAAATTGTTGAAATCGAAATAACAGTTCGGATTAGACCGCTGCATATACCGAATGATCTATCTCTATCAAATGAGATTAGAATTCAAGGTTAATGAAACAAAGACAAGTATCGTACTACAGATAGTTTTGCATAATCTGGAAAATCCCATTAGATACCTGGTCCGTAGAATAGGATTGTTGTAAGAAATGTTGCTCGGGTACCAGTACTATTTAGTATTACTTAACCACAACGAATGAATATAAATCTTGTGTAATGCTTATGAATCCTATTGAATAAGGTAATAAAAATGATATTTTTATTATAATAAATTACTTCGGACCAAGTACAAAGGAATGTCAGTTGACGCGATTAATTTATAGATCTCCACTTACATCTTGGCACACGTCAAATAATTTCACTTTTTACGTTTAGATATAACTTTTAAGAGATTATTTTTAACTAGGTACTAAAGTCTTAATTTGTGTAAAATATTACTGATATTCATCTCTCAGCTTCAGTTAGTAAAATTCTCTCAATTCTCAAACTTGGTAAATCAGGGAATTTTCTTCAGGGGTTAACATTGGACTGTTATCTACTTTGTCTTGTCTTTTATCTACCCATGTGATTTATTGCATTTTTGTTAACAGGAAGTCTTACCTACACATTGCATAACTGCATTTCCAACTATAAATAAGTATCTATCTATTCAGCTCATTAGAAGTTATTTTAGATTGGCAATCTTATCGTACTTAATCATTTTGCCAGCACATTGCATTCATTCTGTAGTAGCTTGGCAACCCAAATTTAGATTGTTATGTAGTTAGAGTTTCATTAAAAATGTGAAATTTATTGTTTACCCTATTACTGTGGTTACGATAACGCTTGCCTGGCCTTCACGCTCCACACTAATCGCGATCCATGCAGCGCGGGCGCACGCTGTCTGACCTGTTATTTAATGTTTACATTGACGACAGTTTCCAATTATAATTAGTTATTTTTATCGATGTTAGAGTTCATTTTTATTGTAATGAATGCAAATTTAATGAAACAAGGTGTCACGTTACGAATATAAACTGCGGATACCCATTGAAAGAAGAATTGACTAAGTCATTGACAGATTAAAGTCCGAACAGTTATTAGGGGCTGATCAAAACCTTTCATTTTCGTATTGCGCGGTGGAAATTAAAATAAAACACTTTGTGTAATTTCTTGTATAGGTACTTCGTAATTCGTCCAAACTGGGCCGTTCTAGTTCTTCAACTTTCTACAGTAGTAGAGTACGTAGGTGGCGCCCGACAGTCGACATTTAAAGACTTGTCGATCGGCGACAGTTTAATAGTATTACGCAGTGTATAATAGATAGCTTCCTATGCTTCGAGATATAAACTCAGCGAATGTCTAAAAAGCAATGTATTCAAAGCAATGCTAATCAGATTTTTTTACACAGAACCTAAAAAAGGGTTATGACGTCAACATTGAGTATGGCCACAATTTTTTCACATGGGCTTCTGAGATTCGCTTTCTATAATCGATAGGCAAGGCGTTACTAACAAGCAACACAAACATGACGAAAGTGCCTCCGTTGCGCCACACGTGTGGGATGCGCAGGCGCCGCTCTGCCGTCGGTTCTAGTGTAGACGGCTTAAGGGTCCATTCATTTCGCATTAAGCAATTTGGTGAACGCACAGCGTTTACCGGTTCATTCATGCGATTGTGCAATTGTTGATACGTGATTTAAACCGCACACATCAAACACTGACGGTTACTGATCAAATATCCGATTACTGCTGGATACTGTTTTTATTTTAGCTGTGACGACATTTTGTGTAGGTATTTAGGTTTAGTCTTGTATCAACAAGGCCAGAGGAAATCCAAACTGAATTATAATAAGATATATACAGTACCTAACTAAGGTAGGTATAATTAAAAATAATTATTATAGGAAATAAAGATATTAGTTGAATCGAATGTCCTGTTTTAAATCGTATATAATATAAAAAGGTCGTCATGAGTCTATTACTCACCGGCGAGAAGTCGTCTGCTTATGTCTTTAGGTAGGTACTTTCCGATGCTGTGAGATTATTATGATCTCACTCCTACTTGCCCATTAGAGATATATCTGTCACTCTCTAGCTCGACCAACACTTCACGTGTTTGCTGGCTCGCCTACGCGACGTCATCTGTTAATTAAATTACTTCTACTTTATACCATTTATAAAATGTTCTTGATTTTTATAACTAATACTCACTTTTGCTTTTCGAATAAATAATGTTTAGCTTTCTATAACATGTTAAAGCGCTTCTAAATGAAAGAACAGGAGAGTCCCCCGCAGAGTATTTTTTTAAATTCCTAGAAACATTTTGTGTAAAACAGCGTTTACACTTACCTATTTATAGACCGTCGTGGCGCGACGAAATGTATTCTCACTAAATACCTATTTCAAATAACAACGTTTCAATTCATAGAATATTTGCATAGTGGAATGTTTACCAAAGTACAATGAATTCCTTGAGCGACATTGAATGTAGGTTAGGATGGTTGTAATAACACTTTTATCATGAATATAAAGTTACTGTTTATCTTAATAACGAACCTGCCTATAGATGAGAAGATTGTGGTGTTAATCTAAGGTCAGTCGGTAGTCTTCGAGTAGGTGCGTTTAATGTCAACTTTATTATTTGTCATTTACGTAATTCTCTATTAATGATGATAATAGTCCTGTTTATAACGTGTTGCTTCTCTAAGTCCCGGAGAACAAGTCGTCAAGGCACTTAATATGAATACAAAGTAGTCTATGTGTGACTGATTCAAGCGAGAGCTACAAAACGGAGAAGTAGGCATATTATGTAAGTAAACTGGTAATTTAAATAGAGGGAACTGCATCCAGTCTTGTTCTCTGGATGCTGGCCAACTTCATCTAATTGGGTCATTTATATGCATTACAGAATTACTCAAATACTTTCTGTAGACTCTAATATAATTAAGAGGGATTATCTGAATTGAGATAATACCAAATTACATAGTTAAATTCGTTTTACTGTTACGAAAAATGTTTGGTATTCTCCTCGTTTCTAATAAGAGATATTTTAAAGAGCTTTAGGGCCATTAAAAGAACTTCTAAATTCCATATTCTTTAGAGTATCAACACAGCTACGTAAATTGTCATAAAAAAAAGAATGGTTAATTTGCATGTAAATGCACTAGAATTCCATTCTGTCCCTAGTTTATGTCTTAAGCTACACACGAAGAGGCTGCTGTTCTAACCAACTTCTGTACAATACGCGTAAAATAACTTTGCCCCTCTGAAGTGAGGAACCGAACACTCAAAGCCTGTCTTAAGAGCGGCAAAGTTATTTTACGAGTACCAAATAACTTTGCCCTTCTGAACATGAGGAACGGAACGCTCAAGGCCTGGTTTCAGATCGGCAAAGTTATTTGACGAGTACCAAATAACTTTGCCCTTCTGAACATGAGGAACAGAACGCTCAAGGCCTGGATTCAGATCGGCAAAGTTATTTGACGAGTACCAAACAACTTTGCCCTCCTGAAGTGTGGAACAGAACGCTCAAAGCCTGGTTTCAGAGCGGCAAAGTTATTTGACGAGTACCAAATAACTTTGCCCTTCTTAACGTGAGAAACAGAATGCTCAAAGCCTGGTTTCAGATCGGCCAAGTTATTTGACGAGTACCAAATATCTTTGCACCTCTGAAGTGAGGAACAGAACGCTCAAAGCTTGCTTTATGAGCAGTAAAATTATTTTGCAAGTACCAAATAACTTTGCCCTTCTGACGTGAGGAAAAGAACGCTCAAAGCCTGGTTTCAGATCGGCAAAGTTATTTGACGAGTACCAAATATCTTTGCCCCTCTGAAGTGAGGAACAGATAGGTCAAAGCCTGGTTTTAGAGCGCCAAAGTTATTTTGCGAGTACCAAATAACTTTGCCCTTCTGACGTGAGGAAAAGAACGCTCAAAGCCTAGTTTCAGATCGGCAAAGTTATTTAACGAGTACCAAATATCTTTGCCCCTCTGAAGTGAGGAACATATAGGTCAAAGCCTGGTTTTAGAGCGGCAAAGTTATTTTGCGAGTACCAAATAACTTTGCCCTTCTGACGTAAGGAAAAGAACGCTCAAAGCCTGGTTTCAGATCGGCAAAGTTATTTGACGAGTACTAAATAACTTTGCCCCTCTGAAGTGAGGAACAGAAAGCTCAAAGCCTGGTTTTAGAGCGGAAAACTTATTTTACGAGAACCAAATAACTGCCCCTCTGAGGTAAAGAACAAATCGCTCAAAGTCTGTTTTAAGAGATGCAATGTTATTTCACGCGTATTGTACCTACCTTTCGTGCTATCCAGAATGTCGCTTCCAATCCAACACTCAAATTACTTATATCACAGATATTATAATACACTAGGCTTATACCTAATATGAAAGGCCCGTCGGAAAACTCTTATCTGGGAAATAAGTATGGTTTTTTGGCAGATTTCTTGTGGAGAAACTGTCAATGACGATAGTGCAACAGGCCCTTAATTATACAAACCGTCAAAATTACTGTAGATACTAAATATTCACATCAAAAATAATATCCTCGTTGAATAATAACAAAAAATGTTATGCTGTTAATTTTTACTTCCAACCCGCATGCGTCCTATCCTCATCGATCTATCCTGCATTTCATTATGTGAAAACGGTGACTTTATAATTTGTGCATTGTGTTTGTGATAAAACTCTCCCCTTGGAATAAATATCAAGTACTTTGTTACATATTATTCCTCACTGCATCTATATTATGCTATTTTAATGAAGCATACTAACTGTTGTGTTAATATTTGCTCTAAGAATATAAAATAAACTACTTGCAAAATTTCCAGTCTACAATATAATTAGGCTGTTGAATCGTAAACTAAATTTTAGTTTCACGCTCTAAATAAAAATATTCTTAGAGCAAAAATATCAAACGCTAGCCGGAACCCTGTAACGACTAACACAGCCGTCTTCTTGATATCTCTGGAAGCAGCATCCGAAAAACGCAAGTCTTATGAGCCTTGTATGTTTACCATTAAAGCATAAATTCGCTTGCAAGTATTCTCCAAATAGGACTTAATACGAATTAATTGGATATTTTTAATGTCATGGCGTTGTGTATTTATAAACCATCTGGAGGCGGTTCGGTTCACGGATGCGCTATTTGGAACTGTACTAATTCTGTTGCGATACGTATGGTAAATTAAATTTTACGTCTTCTTGTTTCAGGTATGTTGCTGTATACAATTTTGAGGTTATACTTACCACCAATTTCTACCATTGTAAGTAAAAATTAATCGTTAGTATGCTGATGCCTTCCGTACTTATAGGTTCTGCTGGTCGCTTTATACGCACACCCAATTTGGTATCCGATCAGACCAGCGTAATCTAAGCGGAAAGGTACAGGTATTATGTGACCTATCATCAATCCCTTTCTCAATGTCCTTCAAGCTAGTACAAGTGTACGTCACCGGCTATCTACCATTGCATGCTGAAATTAGACAAAATGGCGCGGGACATCGTTGTTTAAGTTTAAAATAGAAACCAATTTTCGGAAGTCTTTTTGGAATCCCGTAAATTAAGATAATAGTAACACACAATATAAGCGACCAATAAGATATTCTAAAAATGTAGCGTCAATTGCTCTTGGCCGGCTGAATTTGTAAAGGAATTCTCTTAAAAGAAAATAATGTCTGCCGTATCCAATATATTTTTATACTCGCTAACACGCAACAGGAACACAGTCGGCACGAGCGTACGCTCATTAAACCCCACAACAATGCAGGGCGGGGTTGCCTGCGTAATAAAAATTACAAGACGCTCAGGATGGGAGTGCCTAAATGGTTCCTTACTTGTCTCCGGTCACGATAAATCTACTCGACTCATTAAATCTAAAGCATTCCACATAAGAATGGTATTTGTTTTATGAATCTTTGATCAAACTGATAGAACTTCGTATCGGGTGTGCTCTTCAGTTGAAAAGTTCGGGAAAACATCTCTCACTGGTCGAAATTTTTGTTTGGACGGACTATTTAGTGCTATTTCCATTATGATTGTTATCTTGGATGTGACGTACGGTGAGCGGATGATATGTGCCATGAATGAAGCGTGGCGTGGCGATGGTGGCCAAGTTTTGGGCCGGCAGACGCGAGCCAATGACGCGAGGTTCCGCCAAGCTTCCGCCGCGCCCGTCCCGTCGCACTCGCGCGTAAACAATCGTCAGATTCGTTTGTTGTCCATCGCCCCCACTGATTTATGTATTACTAGAGCAAATATATAAAATTATATTGTATGTAATCAATACTGCATGTAATTCTGATTAGGTCCATCATACTTTAGAGTTTGGAGTACTGTTTATGGTAACTAAGACTCTTAGCCATAGAATGATAGAAAAAAGTTAGGTTTAATTAATTTAATTAGACTCATAGTGACTCAGTCTACAGATGAAATATAATTATTTTGACCTTAAACAGTTTTCTCTTGCACAGATCGCGTTTCAAGTTACGCAACGAGAATGCGTCGGCGCAGATTTCGTCACCGCGGAAAGCGCGCTGGCCCATTAAATTGTTTTATTATGAACTCGACGCCATCTTGTGTATTTTTGGCTGAGGCTTAGGTGTTTATCTGGTTGGGACTCTGTCCAAGCAGTAATTAGTCAGTGTAACTTTATTTTCGCTGTCCACGAATATGTTGCGAGAGAAAAACGTTACTTTTAACCATCACGAACCACTACTGTCACTCTGTCAGGGTTTCCTCATCAGTTGTATAATTATATTATGATAAGAAAATACTCAGACATTCAAACCAATGTAACCTTCTGTTTTCGAGAATTTGAAGCTGTAACATAAACATTTATGTATTAAATCCAGCCGCCAGAAAACATATTCTTCCTGTAGAGTTGAACGACCGAACTTTTTTTGTCATCCCACACCGTGTCTTCACAACTCCTTGCATCACCTGTTTCATTTTTCACTATCGTCGTAGACGTAAAAGATAGTTATTTTAATCCTCGCTCTAAAATTATGAATGAGCCGCTACAAATGACACTGGATCCGCATTCTATAGTTTTAAATATATTTAAATAAATCTATTCCTTGTCGTGCGTGTCTGGAGAGTTATTGAGAAAATCTTGAAATCTCTGTCAGATAAGTGTGTCACATCGTAAAAGCTGTACAAAATATTTTGTTGAACATATTAGACTATTTAATTCAGTAGCACGCAAACCTATAAAGTTATTGTGTTTAAATTATTCAAAACTCTCCTTACGTGCTGTAATTTAATTGTTCTTGCCATGTTGTACATAGTATGGCGTTATTCCACCTATTCTTAGTGTTCGAAACATTGTAATTTGCATATTCATTTTTTATCACATGACTCAGTGTTTGGACGTCCACGCGATTCGTACAAATGATGTAATATACATTTTTGGGCTATTGGACATAAGGGTCATAAAGTGCCTCCACGTACTGGACACCGTAATAGGCAAAGCACGAACTGTAGTTGCATTAACGAACCCACTTACCTGCTTACGGCTTTCAAGTTTCGCACCACCAACATGCTTGTTATTGTGTTTACATTAATCAAATTGTATGCCGCTTCTTACATGTTTTCTTCTGCTAAGTGAGCAATGTTTTCGGTTCAGAAATTTAGGGTAGGTGTCTAAACGAACTGGTGTTTTTCTCAGGGATTGTAAAATAGAATAACATCCCAGATAGTGTGTGAGTCATGATGGTGTTCATTTTATCAATCTTCCTCAAAAATATTTCCTAGACATTTGGTATTTATTATTTTTTAAATCTGCTTAAATACCTTGTATTTAAGTCATTGGTTTCACATTTTAGCTGCTGTCAAACAAATTTTCTTGTTTACAATAACAAATATCTTTTACTTTATTCTGACAGTTACAAGTTACGTGCTCCACTTTGTACGCAACTGGTATTATAAACCCCTATGTCGGAATAATTTTCGTTTTCTTGAAGCTAACTAATAAGAATATATCATTGTTAACCGATATGCCGAATAAGCTTTTGTGTACACAGCCGACCTATTTGTTTTCGTAGCCTTATTTAGCTATCGATCAGATCTGACTTATTTGGACAAATCTTGAGCTTAATGGTTATGACAAATTGGAATACAAATAGGCTTAATTAATTGTGCGACCTTACTGATCTTGTTGATTATCATATTATGATTATGAGACGTCATAATTTATTTTTTTATTTTATTCGTTCATTTTGGGTAGTGACGTACTAGGATATAAATATTTGGAGAGCTAACAGTACTTGTGTTATTTTTGATTTGCATGCGAATAGAGAGTTTCATCGTGTAACTGATTTGTAGATCCCATCGCACCGGGCAAGCGCGGCGTGGGAGACGCGCGAGGAACGTCGACCCCGCGTGCAACTATAAATATACAACACACTCCTTATCCATGCATCAGAACATCCTTGATACACCTCTTACATGAGATATGTTCAATTTTCAGAAATAATTTTGTTAATTTATTTAGTTTGCCGCAATGGCGACCGGCCTACACTATTAGCATTCCTAATAGCGAGAATAAAGCTCTATGTATTACATATTTCAACACGTGGCTTCGAAAGAGGAATATCGCTACTAGAAGTTTCAGAATCCATTATAATTTGTTCCGGTTTGAAACTTTTTCCGTTAGGTATGGAGAACTCGCTGAACTCACCGTCTGAACATGCCACACTTACAAGTCGGCTGATACAAATTGTTTCGACAAAGTTCAATGCCACTTCTACATGGGTGATAGCAATTGAATCAGTTCCACTTGCAACGAATTAATGTTCATTAACAGAGAATGATATGACACGGTTGGCCATTTGTAACTAATAATGAAACTAGCGCCTCGCGAGGATCTACTAAAATTACCATTAGGACGTCCTGTTGCATGACATCAGCGATTTGATTTCTGACGATTATTATCTCGAACCGATGACCTAGTGTTCCTTCCGAGAATTGTTAAAAAAAGGTTGAGGTAATTCAAAGTTGTCTTGATTGATCTGAATGCTGGGCTCGGCTTGGGTCGTGAAACGGAACACGGTCGTCCCTGATAACTTTCCCGGCACTAGGTCAGTTTTGCGCGGCTCGCTTAACGGTACAATCAGGTTGTTGCCGTCCGTCGACACGTAACAATGTGATTGCAGTTTTGAAACGTTCATCGTAAGCGATTCGTTATGATTGTGACCGATGTAAACTCTAATGCTTTGATATAAGGACGCGGTAGACGGCTGTGTCCGCTTCCAAAAGCCTTGAACTTGGCGATCGCGTGGACTTCGTTTGCATATATCGCTAATGATACACTGAGGAATTAATTTAGACTGAGGATCAGTAGCTTACAAATGAAGAAACAATTCGTCTTCTTATTTTGAATACATTTTTCCCGGTCAGTTACCGATACTTTTGTTTATTTAATTAATCGGTGTAAATTGGTGTCAGTTAGCCATCTTGTTAACTCGGTTGTCACGTTTGATTGTCACATTGGTCACTGCATTTTCTAAACGTGACGTACACATTGCCTTTAATGATCTAGGTTTTAGTTTGCTCGTGTACCACATTGTCGGCTTAATTATAATGGAAGTGAAAACTAATATTTATTGCATGCATGATAATCGATTCATTGAAACGCTATTTATACAAAAGATAATTAATTTTACGGCTTTATGCCAAATATATTCTGCCTTTCGCCAAAGTAATTAACATTGCATTAATTGCGACAAGATGTCTTTTGCATGATGTAACGGATTTGGAGATTTGATTGATTTATGCATGTTTCGACCAAATTAGACAACAATATGTCTATTAAATTGTTACGAAGACAAGTGATTTGTTTCGTTCACTCGAAGATTCCATAATAAATCTTGTAAAGGTGGAATCTGTTCCATGACGACTGCGCATAAATATAGTGTTTTGTGCTCAAACGACAGCTGCCGCTAATTTTGTGGTAAGTAAGTTTTACGCTTATTGAATACTCAATCCTCTTGAGTTTATCTACTTCTACGTCATGTGACTGCTAAGTCTGGGATGGAAAGAAGCTTGCGTTCGCCGAAGCATGACATCACTTTTCGGACGCTAAAAAGATTAGTAATAACATAAACAAACACAGTGTGTCTTACGTTTTATAAGCGGTATTAGAACGTGTTTATTTTACTATATCGAAAGGGGATCCAAAATATCTAGTGAATAATAAATTTAAATAATCTATGACCGGAAACCAATGCGAAGACTGTCTGAATAAACTTTGTAATACAGAGAGAACGCAGATAGGGTGTTTGAACTAATAAATGCTTTGCGTATACAAACGCATACTAGTTTCTCCCAATCTTCGGATGTGATTTGCAATGTTCACCATTTTAATATTAACCAAATTGATTAACCTATGACAGAGTATGTAAATTTATTGAATAATAAATTGCAGTACTTACATGAAAAAATAACGTAATCTATGCAAATACAAATAAAATATTCTAAGATATAACTAATAAAAAGAACAAGTTGCACCTGTCGGCTTTAACCGTACCTGTACGCAGGTTCTCTTTTGTGTTTATCAAAGGGACCCCTATTATTCAATCGCAGTTCCTTTGTTGATGACGTCAACTCTTGCGAGGGGCGCCCGCGCCGATGTATGTATGAGGTAATCTCTAAACGTCCTCACAAAAAAGTGTTAGGTTGGTAACGTTATTTCTTTTTGTCTTGTTAGATATAGGATTACGGAATCACATTGGTCATTTTATTAATTCGGTTAACGTCTCTGTTAATACTAAACCCGGCTGTTTTACGACTGTCCAAACCCTAGCCGTAAATCCATTAATTGAAATTCTGATTAACGGTGTACCCGACGATCGTTTTGAGGTGCACACAGAATATTTAATTCGTGTCGCAATGCTGAACTCTATAGTGATAATTTAGCGCGACACCGTTTTAAATTAGAAGCGAAAGGATAATTTGCAGTATGTACTAAATTATTTACAATAAAAAATAACTTGGCAAATAAAATGCTTAACTTGTGTTGAGGATATTGCAGATATTTTTGAACATTGGATATTTTATATTACAAAGCGGTGTCGAATTCCTTCTATTAATTCCGATTTTATAATGTCTCGTTAATAAAGACAATTTATGGTGAATCTAACCTATACCCGCGTCAAATTCGGTAGGTAAGTGAATAGAGTTTAGATTGCCTTGACGTGCCGATGACGATTAGCTTATTTATAAACGTTTCGAGAAACGGTAAATACGTAAATGCCGTGTTTAATCTTCCATTAAAAATACAATTATATTGTAGTACTACGTGATACCTCATAATCATGAATCCAGGAAAATGTTCACTTAACAGTAAGTGACCTAGAACCAGCTGATCACGAGAACTCGTCTTAATTAGGTTAACGTCGACCAGTTACTGTAAAAACAAGAAACAGTACAATTTTGTGTCTCTTTTCCATTCGTTTTTGAGATTTTATTACCATCTGCCCATTTGCAGAATACACTTTTATACTTGAGACTTAAAATATGTTTCCGTGTTATTATTATTTCTCTCATTGAATTTTTAAAACCTTATTTATTTATATCCAAATACTTCTCGCCCTCCTCTGATTCTCTTTTCTTAATTTCCATGACTCTTGATGTTTATTATTTCTCATACGAGATTAATGTTTTACATATTAACAATCCGTTAAATTATATCAGGTCTACCTTACGTAAGTATGACTCATTATAAAAATATATTTTATTGATCTCCATTCAAAAAAAAATACATTCGCAAAGCCCACACCCTATAATAAAATTCATTTCCTGACAAACGTTCAACAAAATGCACATGTATATAATCATTGAATGAGTATATATTAACATACAAATAAGTGTAGGCAGTTTTCATTGCATTATCTTTGTATGTTGCAAAACAATCGTCACGTTGCTCAATGATTTCTTCTACTCGCAAGACAAAGGGATGACCGTTAGTTGTTTTTTTCCCCTTTTTTGTCTGTCCCATGCGATGCGTAGTCTTAACAAACGTTTCTCTTGTTTCCTGTCGTTGTTCCACATTTGCTTCTAATGTACTGCCTATTGTTGCTTACTGAAGAATTTTAATGACAATGGGCTGACCTAAGAAACATGTTAAAACACAACTTCAAAGTAACAAACGTCCATTTATCAAAAGTCTTCGCTATAACAGAGTATTGACACGTTATTTAAATTGGCGGACCTTTGACATAGTCGGTACGAATTAGAGGTTATTGGTGGTATGGTCGACATCTGGCCTTTAGTTGACTCCACGAAACATATACCACATGAATAGAAACTTATTTAAATGTACAACAGCCTAACGCGTGACCTAAAATAACAAAATCAGGGACAATAAAATAACTGTTCCATTATGACTTAACCGCAAGTCCTGTACAAGTAGAATACAGGCCCTTCGTTCTCACAATGTATTATCAATCAACAATAAGCCTAAGTAAGCTGCTTTTAGAATCTCATATGAAGTAAAACATTCCACAATGAACAGTGAAGTATCATTTGCACCGACATTGAATTCAATTGCTCTGGCAATAAAATCTATTTTTGGTATTCGATTGTTTATAGCATGTTAAGTGTGTCGGCCGTCGGAGTGGTTGCAGACGTCTCGTGTTTCAGAAGCGTGGTCGGTGTTAGCGTCAATGATCCACCTCTTTGTACCAACAGCTGCAATTTGCCAGAGACGTCAACTATTGACCATTGTTGTTAGCCCTATTTGTATTCATAATTTCGAAATGTGGTGCGACTTCAATTTTGCATATTTGTTAGCTTAGGTTTATGAATGCTGTACGTTAAGTTAAATAGGACGAAATGTTTCGCTAATAGTTAAGCTACCCAAGATAATTACAGCTGCATCGAAAATGTTGCGAAGGTTTAACTCATTACTTGAGCAATATTTTTGTTCAACGTTCAGTTTAACTTTAAAATTATCATTCCAGTAGACGATGTCAATCTTGTTAACATATTTTTCAAATTCATTTAATATGCTAATCAAAAATGTATATTATCTAAAGATCGTGAACTGTCGACCATTAGGATAAAATCAGTCCATAATTTCGTGACAAGTTCTGGGCGCGTTTGAGGTTACAGTTTACTTTCAACACTGTCCACACGTATGTTTTAAACATGAATGCTTACAAACAAGAAAGGTAAATAGCTATTGAAATTAAAAACATGCCAGCCTGTTTCGTGGCTAACAGTATGCGTAACGTTGACAATATGCGACCTTGTGTAGCTACTGATCCTTTTATCTTCATTATGATACTTGGTTCTGACGCCATTTATTAGGTATTTTGTTTAGAGCACAATATAAAACTTATTGCAAAGGCGAGTCTTAAGGTTAACGGGACAGTTAAGACGAGAATTATGGCGCCCAGTGATTAATATCTGGAAGAGGAATATAATGTTACTTATCTGGAAGGCCTATTTATTGTATTGACACTTCTATCTGTCTAATCTTGTGAGCACAATGAAATTGAAAATTGTAGATTAAACAATGATGGATAGCAGTGCCTTAAAAGGTGTTTGCTTTTCTATTCAACAGTTAATAAAAGCTATCTGTTATGGTTCTGTTTGTATAGAATTAGTCTTTTGTAATATTTATCTTTATGTACATAATACGCTACCGGACGTTGTATTGCATCTGTCAAACACACAATTGCCCCAATCAAACGCAATCTAACATTAGCAGTACCTGATATTCAGTTGTTTTCTGTGACCTGAATACTACAAGATCTACCATGCAAATTCCTATTTCAATGCGATATACTATATTGTCATCGAAACTTGTGTGCCTAGCAGTCGTAATTTGTCACAGGGCTAGATACAATGGGTCATACATTGCATGAAATATGGTCTTGTGGCAACATCCATCAGATCCGTTGCCATCGATATTTCATGTAATCCAATCTAATATTTCAACGTTCATAATCGTGCCAAATTGGGAATTTTAATAGCAGTGTCGTTTTGAGAGGAAAGCCGTGGCCCAATTCGTATTTTGTCAGCTGTAAAATACTTAGGTTTGACTGTAACTCTGATTCTTCGAAACAGTGTTTCTGAACTGTGGTTTTTCGAAAAAGTTAAAGCAACAGTGAAGTTATTCTTGGCCTAAATTTTTTTCATGCAAAACGTTTTTAGTACCAATTACTGAGATGTGGCGTGACAAAGTAATTTCTGATTAGAATTCGACACTTGACAGTCGGAACCTCTAATGAACGTCTCTATCAACCCCGAAACGGTACTTGATTACTTTGTAACGGAAATTTTTGAGCTGCCTTCGTACTTGTTATTTAAATGTTCTATTTCAATATACAGCTCCAAATGAGCTTTGCTGCATCATTGCATTTAAACTGTTTACTTGTTCCGACATTATTTGCTCCGGCAATAGTCCAGCAAGCAATTTGACTTGCTCAAACATCGCTCTGGGCGTACACTGTGTGCCTATTTAAATGCGATATCATTTCTGTATGTACATTTGTACAAACTACGTCCACTGAAGCTGTTGTAAAACGATTTGTTTAAGCCATTTCCTCTTTACAAGCCATTTTACCATCGACAGCCTTTATCGAATGTCCGTTACACCATTATTCTCGGATTAAACCAATGCGACGTGAACATGAATTCTAATAGCACAACGCAGTTATAATGTACCGATAATTAAAGGCATTTTTTCCATCTTCACGTCAATCTCGGCGTTTTTCTTGATCTGAGAATTCTCGCGTAAATCGAGAAAGTTGCAGATAGGATTTACTTTGCTAACCAGGTTAGGATTATACTGTAATTACTTTAACATCCAATTGAGTTTTCTAGTAATTATGAAGATCTCACCTTTCATGAGGGCCTGTTTACTGTTAATCTTCGTAGAAACACGTCACCTTGCTACCTACATTCTTTGACAGACGGCTATCGTTAAACCCCAAAATGGTCTTTTATATAGACCTCCGCCTTTAGGTAGATCGATAGAACTTTTCATAGCGCCATATAAGGGCAGGGGCCGGGTTCTAAGTGCCACCTACACTATGCTGTACAAATGTCCATATTCGTCATTATGGGCGTTCTGACTAAGACGGCCAGCGAATCGGCTACCTTTGTTAGATGTAAGCTGATGACTGTAGTTTTTGCCGCTGCCGTGGGCGGCCGATTCACCTTCGATATAAAGATTATCTTATGTAGGTGGTGAGTACCTACATCTTATTCTAGAGAATACTTAGGAAGTGTACGTTGTTTCGATTTCGTAATGATAGTTCCGATACGAGCGACGTGGGCAGCTTAATGACGGAGCGTAATCCACAAATGATATATTTATTTAACCTTATTTCATAAGTTACAGGACTTGCGACATCTAAGTGACCTTCTTTTGGACATGAAAGGCTCCAGTTAAATAGGCAAATGCTTGAGTTATGCAAGTTTACGTTTTAATGACTCTCGACCAGAAAGGAAGTGATTTCAACTACTCATCCGAACCCACGGTTTTCCCATTACGATTGTTCAAGTGTAACATAAATTGCAAGCATCACAAAATTATAGAAATAAGCAATAGCTACATTCATTATTATAGTAGGTAGATACTACCAATATTATGCATCAGAATTTTTTAGTTAGATGATCGTAGCAGGTTTTGTGTTTTTCCGATACTTTGAAATTTAGGAGGATTGCATCTATAGGCGTTTTCATAATTAGCATTACATTGTTAACATACTATTTTTTACTTACTATTATTTATTAAAATAATATCAGACAACAATGTGCTTAAAATCAACAGTTACATTAATTGTAATTTCTCTTAATAGAATAAAATTAACCAAATTATCCGCTAGTACAGATCGAAATTATTTAATGCATAAGTATTAAGTTTTCATCGCGTTTGTAACCTATCATTTTGGTTTACCGCCGAACAAACTTTCGGATTGTTTCATCTCTGCTACCGCTATGAGATAAAGAGTCTTCTAAGTAATGGATTTGGTACTAGGGTTGTCATACATTTCCAAATTTTGTTATGGTGTTTGGAAAGGATTTTTAATAACCAATGCTTTTAAATTTTATTTTCTTACTTTGTACGCTCTCAGCGCACTGTAGGGTGTTATATCTAAAATAACATACATATATCGTGATTGAGAATTATTGCATTAAAATATATTACCATTAATAAAACACGTATTTAATTAGTATCAGATTAATACATTTTATTATGTGAGACAATTTTCTTAGAATAATATTTTACATTTATATTAGACACGATACTAGCAAATACCAGATACCCAACCCTATTTTGAGCGTTGCAGGGTACTAATGCAGCTATTTTAATTACCATTAATTTAGATTTAAAGTACGTACTCGAGAGTTTTATGTATACCTTTAAGAGTCATGGTCGAATCGTTCATAGTTATTTATAAATAGATGACATAATTGTATGCAACATACAGCCAAGCAATCAATCAATGTTTAAAAAATAACGCATCGTTTTAACATAACACGGCCAAATTACTAAAACGTTTGTCAAAGAAAGTGTGGAGATAGTTAAAAGTATTAAAACTGTATGATTGATATCTGGTCATAAAATATTTGTGGTCAAGCCGAAGACGTGTAATTATGTACTTTATTAAGTTGATTGCTCAATACATTAACAGCCCATCAGTGTCCCTTTAGGTGCATTAATGGTCCCTGCGCTTGTCTTATTTACGATGAAGAGCTATAGTCATAATTTATTTCAATTAAATTCTGCTTATGCATTGACTTAGCTGTAAAGATTAACTTAACCTTTCTAAGCGGTTTCTACTCATCGCATTCGGATCTCAGAGTTTTACATAATTCTCATTTGTAACTAAACTACAGAATATATCGCCAGTTAAGAACCAGACTAACGTGCCTACATTTTCGCAATTTTACAATTTTTCTTAGGAGGGCTTAAAATCTGAAAAACGCATAACTTCAAACTTTGATGTTTTATTTAATCATAGGATAAAAATATATCTTTGACTAAAGAAAAAGGTAAGTAGAAATACTCGCACTATTACAGAATGTAAAAACGCAAAAAAAATATAATTAATATAAAAATACACCACTTTTAGAAGTTTTATGAAAAAAAAAAAGATTTTCTAGTTTTTGCTAGATATGTTAGTCTGTTCTTAACTGACGATTTACAATGGTACTTAAAGAAACTTAACTTTGTCTAACTTATCAAAATGGCGACGTAAAAGAATCGAACGCAATTTTGAAGGCTGTTTCTCACTGTACTTAAATTCAATGTAATAGATATTCGTAAAATATAGTTAATAAAACCACAGGCCGTAACAAAGTATTCTTCCGACAAGAGATGACGAATTTAACAAAAAATCTCATTGATTGATATTTAATCTAGGGACCTATGAACTTTATGTCGTGTGGACAATGGGCTCTACACTCAATTAGACGCTAGGCCTCCGTGGGTGGTCCAATGTGTTCCTTTGCCCTATAATCAATAAAAATGCGCCTATAGTGTTCATGTCAGTTGAAGTGACGTTTTGACGGAGTCGGTGTTAGATGGTACTATTTTTGTAATGGATATCTTGTAAGCCGGCGCTACACTTACATTGTATTCCATCTATTATCCGCGGATGTGATCACATTCCTTCCTATAGTGGGATTATTATGAATGTATTGTCGTGGTGTTTCCATTTTTGAGAGGAGCCATATTCAGAGTGATGTTGAAACGAATGTTGACGAAGTACCTATACTTCTGTATGTTTTTGTTATTGTTTTGTGTCTTATAGTTTTTTTTAATGCATCACTAGATAATCTTGTCCATTTACCTAGCATATACTCAACCTTTTCTCAACTAAGTTGAGGTCAGCTTCTAGTCGAACCAGATGCGGCTAAATACCAGTATTTTATGCGGAGCGACTGCCATCAAACCTCGGCAACCGAGATAGACTAGGCAATGCCAATATCCTAAGGTTAGACCGATTGTCAGACTTTCGGGCTTTTGACTAGTACCCGTAATGACTGTCACTGTCATAGGCATTCGTATAACACCCAGGATCGACGGCTTAACGTGCTCTCCAAGGCTCGGAGGGTTCTCGATGTGTAACAAACTGTCACCCAACCGCGGTTGTTAATTAGCAAGGAACCCTTCATCACTAGATATACCAGATTTAGATTATTACAAGATAATCTTGATCTTTTAAAAATCTATAGTTGGTGATACGTTAGACTATCCTTATTCTGGTAAATACTTTTCCTCAGTGGATAAAATTATAATTGCGTGGATTGGTAAGAGGGGTACTGAACAACGATGAGAAACATTTATGAATTCAATGCACAGTTATATTTTAACCATTCATTCGCGACGTACACTTATTGTAAGACTACACCAACGTTTTATGTTTCTTAAGTCAATAATAAGTATAAATTATACCAATATTTTCATGATGAAATCATCAGGTTGTTCTTTATATTAGTTTTATATTAAAATCTCCACACATTCAATGAATGTTGAGGTGCATGTATGTGGAGTGGCTAGAATGGATACAGTTAGAAATGAGTATATTAGAGGAAGTTTGATCGTGGCGCCTGTGACAGAAAAGTTGAAAGGGAACTGATCATCTTGGTATGGGCATCTGATACGGAGGGATGAAAAGCATGTGACTTAGAGAGTGATGAATATGAATGATGATGGATTGAGGAGAAGAGGGAGACCAAAGAAAAGATGGATGGATTGTGTGAGAGATGATATGAATGAAAAGGGAGTAAATGATAGCGGACGGATAATAGAGAAGAATGAAAGAAGAAAACATTTAGGAGCTCGTGGCTAAATAATTACAGCCGCATAGACCGATCTTCCGGGTTAAGCCACGCTTGCCGAGGTTGGTCTGTGGATGGGTGACCATTTACCATAGCGAGTTTCCTCCGTGCCTCGGAAAGCACGTAAAGCCGTTGGTCCCGGCTGTCATTTGTAGATCTTTGACAGTCGTTACTGTTGGTCAGAAGCCAGAAAGTCTGACAACCAGTCTTACCAAGAGTATCGTATTACCCAGTTACTGGGTTGTGGAGGTCAGATAGGCAGTCGCTCCATGTAAAATACTGATATTCAGCTGCATCCGGTTCGACTGGAAGCCGACCCCAACATAGTTGGGAAAAGGCTAGGCAGATGATGATGAAAGAAGAAAACATTTTGCGCCGACCCCCTGTAACTTGGATAAGGGCAGGCAGAAGAAGAAGATCAAAATATTCATTTGATGAAAGTGAAAGTTAAAGCCAAGTTATTTTAGAGATCGTTAGTCTTCGGCTAGTTTACAGCTTGCTACCTATGACCTCGTGTGTACTATAGTTAGATTTTGGAATACAAATAATTGAATTGTTTTTTTTTCTAATAAACATTAAAACAGTAGGTATGTACGTAGTCACATACAGTCTCTCAAATAATTAGAAATGCGGCTTGGTACAATCCAAGAGTTTTTCTATTGCCGATAAATTGTCTGCCTCAATTTATTTTAGTAATGGTCGATTTTTTAGCACAATTCTCAGCTCTTCCTATTGTACTCTGCATTTTTAACAATACAGTAACCTTGCATCGAAAGCTTCAAAATAATTTATTTAATTCATAAGGCCATCACGTCTATAGGCGTATATAAAATATATTCTCAGCAGTGCAAGTTATCTTATCTATCTTTTAGTTTTTATTTTATTTTTTTAGTGGACTGCTTGCAGATAGTCCTTGCGGACTGTTTCGAGATCTGAAGGGTCTCCAGCCAATGGTGGGGAAGTAAAATACTTAACCTAAGCTAACTACTTATACTACACTAACATCATGACTACTAGCAACAACAACACTAAGGGCGACCCCTAGTGGGAGTCGTAACTCGGCTTAGGCGTTGCTCAAGTTAACTTTAAAGTAAAACAATAAATAAATACACTGTAATACTAATTGATACTTACGAACAATCTCAAACAGCTCAGCCATGTAACCGCGTGTGTAATTAAATGCAGTTTTGCGTCAAAACACATGATTTGTGACATTTAGTCGTTGTAGTCGTATAATTAACTAAGTGCTAAGCTGCGACCTCTGACAATGCAGCATTAAACGGCAAGAAGCGCGATCTTTAATGTTGCATATATATATTTTATTGTCAATGATGTAAGCTTTGTCTTACTTGGACATAAAATGACAATGGAAGTATAAACAGCATCGCATAAAGTTTGTTGTATTGAGGCTGAAATGTTGAAGTCCTAAACCAAGACATAAGCTGATAAACCATCAAAACCCTAAGCTTATATGCATAAGTTTGATTTCCGAAATAATTTCTTTTTCACTTGAACAAATAACAACCGCCGAGGAAAACACATCAGAAAGCTAACGCAGTGCCCTTTGGACCGCTGATTTTTATAACGCCTAATTAGATTTTAATTGATTGAATAGTTTACTCAAATACATGGGAAACCCTGTTTAACAAATTCGATGTGTGTCGTTGAATAAATCTAAATGCAAACACAGGTTTATTTAAATCGTTTCAAATTACACACCTGTTAATTTAATGACAACATATGTGCAAAATTTTGCATTAAGATTAATTATTCAATTAATGCTTTATTGCAATAATTATTTAGCAAATTAAAATACAAAATTATATGAGAGAACTGACCACTAGAATTATAATAACGATTGGGATGTTGGCCAATTTCTAGCGGCGTTCATCTACCCCTGTTAACAGCCAAAATAAATAAAGTTTTATACTCGACCAGTCACGTACGATTAACAAATATCTCGACAACGTGATCCAACTAGTACAGTAGCCGCCCAACGCTCCTCCGAAGCCAAAAGTTTAACGACTTGTTATTAATTAAGTGGGTGCTATAATGATATTAGTCAAGTCATTTTTAATAAACCTTTATCGTAAAATCGACGGGGTACCATCAGCACATACCAACTCAGATGAATACACAAACTGTATAATTGCTTTTGAATGGGACACCTTGATTAAAATGGGTACTGGCGAGGGTGCATAAATGCCTTGTCACAATAATTCAGTCTATTTTTCGACAGCGATTAAAATCCGAATAAAATAGCTACCAAACACCCTACTGAAAAACAATTAGAGAAGTGCCAAGTTTTAAATAATGTTATATTAGACAAGCTTATTCAAAGAATTTCGATAAATACAACCAAACATAAAATTACGTTTTGTAAGTATTAAGATGACTTTAAATACACGTGCGTGTCACCACCGTAGCGGCTCGTCACTTACACCGACAATTTTTGAAAACAAAGTGATTATCGAGAGTATTTTTTCTTTTCAGGTTTTTAATCGTACTGTTTTCTTTTTGCGTGTATGTTCTTGAACTCTGTGCCAAGAGTCTCAGCGTGAACATCCACAAAGAAACAGAGACGGTTATTTCTGACTATCACCTCTAGTTGCGTGTGACCGCTACACGAGTGTCGGAGCTATGAATGAGTTCTCTATTATTGTATAAACGGAATTATTTCATCTGTCATATCATATAACATTTGGTTCTAATGACTTTGAACTGCGTTGTTCAACGTTGTTTTTATGTACAAATATAATGAAAATTTGCATGAAATAAACAGTTTTAAATTTAAAAAAAAATTTAATTTTATTTAACAAAGTCCACTGAAACGTGCTCATGCTTAACAATGCTCGTTATTGGTTGTCTATTGGTATTAACATATTTTATTCTGTGTGCAAATTATGTCATTGCTATTTTCGTATAATACATGTTGTCAACCGCCTTTCTATTCAACTGTATTGTTTAAGCTTTTCTTAATATTCAGATTACGCATTCCTGATACATCTTTTAGTTCAGTTCAAACTAATATTAAAATGCTAGTAAGAATTTCACATAATCAATATCTGGTTTAAAATAATAACGTTTTGGGCATAAACTACTTCGGGTACATATTTTATACACAGCTGGATGTCCCTTTTTCATAAATTCAACATTTACAGAATCATGTAACAGAATCGGCCACGCCTAGAAATAATGTCAGACAAACACTAAATGATTTTAAAAGCTGAACGTGCTCTTGCGTCAGGTGTCTAAGCCAATACTTTATGTTACACAACCCACTGAAAATTGTTGTCCGAATATTTTTGAGCATTGAATTTGTGATCGTGGTGCGTATGAGTTCATAATACGCGTTGGTATTATTGATAACGTCGAAGAGATGGCTAGTAGCTTCGTCATCAGCTTTGATAGTATTTTCTGCTCTTATTGCAACACTCCTATGCTTGTTAATCTCATCGTACTTTACAATCGTTTATTCTATAAAGGATGACCGCTAACTAGCGCCTCTTTATTCCCGATTCTTGCTTTCTATTTAGTAACCTGGTTTTCGTGAAATATAGAAAACTTCTATGCACATACATTTAAGAAATGTGAATCTCAAGCAGAATTGCATTACGTATCTAGAAAGCAACCTTTTCACCATTAAATTGTAAAAGTACCTATCAGCAAGAGCATTGCTAATCTAAAACACAAAACAAACACAAAAGATATTAATACTGTTCATATACAGTCTGTTCATCTAATTTGTTCTGCATGGCGTGCAAAGAAACAAGCACTTGATGTACCAACGCACTCGGTACTTCCTTACGGAAACCTGCTTCAATGATATTGTTGATATCAATAGCGCATTGTTATACCAGGCAGGAGTAATTACAAAAGCTAATAAACATTAAGCCTGTGTATCATTAGCTAATACAACATTAATATTGTTTATATTTATTTCAGGTAAGCTTCGCTCACGACCAGTGTTGAGACGTGAGAAATTCTATAGAACCGCGCGAGTCGTAAGTCATAAAGATTTTCAACGAGTTTTTTACTGTTGCCTTTATAGAGAAACGTAGCTTTCTTCTACTATCTTTTTTATTGTTCAAGACATTACTGTTTTACGTGCATTTATGTTTGTTATAGTTCGATTTCCCTAAAGAATGACTTGGAAGCAATATTTTATTTATTAGGTAAAACTCGTACATTGTTCTAGATTTTCTTTCCTGTATTGTTTATCGAGTTTTATGTCGATACTAAACTGTTATAAAAGTTTTGTTGCCCACACGCAATTGATTTTCTGCGAGAAAAAGCGTTTATTTTCGTTTTAATTTATTCAATTTCAGTTCTTTTATGTTGCTCGTAAATCACCATTTCTACTGTTAAAATACTTGTATACTACAAAGGCTAAGGTACCCAGGACAAGCGTGCTTTTACTGTTATTACGCAAAATGTTATTGTACTTATTTTTGATTTATAAGAATTCCAATTCTTCATTTTCTCGAATCTCAATATCTTCAAATTTAGACTATGTAGCTGCGTTTTTGTAATCGTGTCATAAAAGCATTATGTTCGCATGGTAGGATGGTATCATAATTTAAAAATTAAAGTTACAAGTACATCGAAAAATGTTTGTCTTTTAATGTGCTGACAATTATTTTTAATGCCAATTTTTATGTAGCTATGAAGGTGTCTATGGCGTCATTTCGCTTTATATCAGGTTAGGGACACTGAATTAATTAGCAAAATTAGCTTCGCAACGACAACACGAGCTTGGCCTTACGTGTATTTGATTACACCTACGATTATTACAAGAATTGCAATTGAATTGAATTCAATCATTGTGCATCTGTAATTGTTGATGAATCCTTGAAAAAAGAATACATCATTCTTGACAAACTATAAATGTTGGTAATAACTAATAATAATCATGTTTTGTGGGCCATTAAATATTGACATGTATGTTTACTTGAAATATAGTTCGCGTAGGTGGTTTTACACGTATGAGGTGATTGAGTGCGACGGCTCATTACAATAACTTTTTCAAAAGCGAATTTGACGCGTCTCGCGGTAGGCGTTGCTACCAGCCGATAACAATATGTTATGAATGGCAAGGTTGACTCGCGTTTGTCTGTGTGAGCCAAGCACTTCGCTGCTGGCTCATGACTAGCTATTGTCAAATATTTGCCTCAAACAATCCGTTTTACTTGCAACTGAGAACCGCTATATTACTGGTTCTCGTTTTCCTATATGCAACTTAACATATTGACAAGCCGTATTCTCATATAAACATGAATTGAACGTTATTGTTGTTGTAAAATGAAATACACAATGTGTCACATTCAATGACGCCATTAAATCTGTTTAAAATTGTTGTTAAAGTGTTTATTCAATAGTTTGTCATTGGTATAATTCTGTCATTCAATGTTTATAAGCTACGCCCACAACACATCCATTGAATACGAAGCCCATTCCAGAATGGTAGGTGTCGACATAATATGACGCTCTTCGATTTTATTGTGGTAGAAAAAATGCCTGTCAATATGTTGAATATCAACATGTCACAATGTATAACTTAACACCCCACCCAAACTGATTCATAGTTCTTGGCTGGAGACCCTTCAGGTCTCGCCAATAACTGCCCGGTTACGTAGAAACCGTCCCCTAGGACGACCTACTGCAGTCCAATAGAAAAAAAAAAAAAAAAAAAAAAAAAACTGATTCATAGTGGTTTAATTATTGTATTATATTCATCGACTATACTAAGAAGTTTTATGCCTTCCTCCTGACACCGATTTTTGCGTGAACGGCTTTATAAAACGGCTACACTACACCGGAGGTTATAAACTTTCTATTGAACTAGCATAATGGTGCATTAAAGTCGCAAACTGACACGACACACAGAAACATCCACAGCCCGTTGTTTTACGATAATGTTCCATATTATATTAATGTCCGCGTCGTATTAAGTCACGTTGTTTGGCATCGACATAACACATAAAAAGGAAACTCCAGTTTCCCTACTGTAAACTCGTCCTATATTTACAAACGGGCCTCGCAAGTAAACCGTGAAAAATAAATATTAGGCGATAAATCAGCGAAAATCTCCGGTTTACTCCAATGCTTTTATAGCTATAATAAAAGACCCGTCAACTGTGGATAGTGTTCGGGGAATAAATAGTATAGATCGCGGCCAGAATTCTGGAAACTCGAACGCGTAACAGTGCCCATTGGTTCAGCTTTGACACATTTAGGCGATCTTAACTAGCGAGCTTATTTACACGTGTCGAACCTGCGTAAATCCTAACGAATAGAACCGTAAATCTGTAGCCGCTTTGTATGAAAACATGCGTACTCCCTCGTACTTAGACAATTTATAGAGATATAATTCCGGTTTTGTTAGTGTAGTAGTGTAACGCTCACAATATTATTTTAACAGCATATTCTTGTACTGCTTGTAAAAGTACGCACTTTAAAAGCCATTATATTTTTGTAAAATGGTTGCTTGTGTTGATCTTTCATAAACATAAATTATTACTTGTAGAAAATATGATGATGAGTTTTAACAAAATTATATGTTATGATTACCTAGTTTTGAAATGTAAATATAGCTAACGAAAGAAATATTTAAAAGAGAACAAACTGTTTGTCTGAAGCAAACATATTGGTTTTCACTTCCGTGTACCTGTGTATCGGCGTAAAAACTTGTGTGTTTGGACACATTTGCTTACGATTGACACACAAACAACGTGGTCTTTCTTCTACCCTTGCGGAGTGGTATGCAAATAAGAATTTATTTTTTCATTCACACCCAGTGTCGGCAAACTGCCATTCATAAATATGAGTGTTATTTTTTCTTTGGACCATTTACGCTTGGCCACCTGTTTATGTGCACGTTCTCTGAAATTAACATAACATGTTTTGCTGTCGATATTCATATTTCTCAGTCACACTGCACACAATTAGCTGCAGACCAATCGGCGATCAGTATGCACCACAAATATTTAAGTTTGCTTTTATTTGTAACGGTATATCTCCCTTGTACTTCCATTCGATTTTTATCTACTCTGGTAATAGTTTTCAGCGATTTTCTAAATGCCTTAACAATGTGACAGGACGATCCCCAATCTTGCATAGATGAAGATATTACCTACGATAAAAGCATTTCAATCACAATTGTAAAGACAACCTGCGCTGGCATTTCCAACTGGTTTCCATTTTGTGTGTATTTCGTAATGGCCAATGTCAGTTCGCTCCTGCTGTGATTTATGCACTTATTATTTTGCAACTGCATACATTGTTTTGCATAGCGTCCAAATTAACTTGTATCTTTACTACGTCATTGTTTTCATTCATTAATGAATCACCTTCAATCTCATTTCGTCACTTTTCTAAGTATAATTATTGTCATCGTCCCACGCGTTGTTGGAATGACTAATGGGGATCTTGGAAGAACCATCTATTATGTTAGTAGTATACTGAGACGAGTATGCCTAACCAGCATAATGTGTTGGTTTGACACACAAACAATTTTAACATAACTCAATCTAAGCTCGGTTCGGTGTCGTCTGATTGGTTGCTTACAATGCTGTTGGTTGAAAAAAGAGTGTAATTCCGTTATTCTGTCCAAATAATCTTAGATAATAATTGACTTGACCCCTGCACAAACTGAGGTTATGATGTACTACAACTTTTTTATCGGGAATGACAATAACAACGGCTATGTTACCTATGCATGCTACGAAAATCTAGATTCAAAAGATATTTATAGTTGACTAAAATTATGTGTGAACTTTTCAACGAGTCAACAGCTGCAACTTTTTATTGATTCTCTCTCTATGTTTGCATAATGCATGTGCATGACTAGACATTAGCCTATGGTACTTGACATCGAGGACAGGAAGTCGGATATTACAGGAGGAACTCTGTGCGTAGTTAAATAAATAGTAAAATATCATTTATATGTACGGTCACGCTCATATCTCGTCTTCTAGGCTGAGAAGCAACTAACAATAACTTTTAGCATAGACAATTTGCATATACCTTGTACAGTAAAATGCTGGTTCACTTACTATAGAAATTCCAAATTCGTATTGTTATACTCTACCTGCCGGAACATGAAGTAAACATACCTGTCGCTCTACTATTTTTAATAAGGTGAAGTTTTAAAAAGTGTCACGTCGCCGTCGTTCTTGTTAACTCTTTAAAAGGCATGAGACACCAATTTCCACGACTAGGCAAATATTCAAAAATATAGCAAATGTTAAAGTTATTTTGTTGACTTAAATCGACACATTAACGTAAACTATTACTCGAGAAATTGTGTAATTTGAATGGGATCTTTACGTATAGCACAAATTAAAGTTGGGAAATAGCATATGCAAATTTATTCATAATATTTCCAATTGGGTCATTGAATCTTATCAGTATCTCGCGCTTCTCGTGCAATAAGCAATAATTTCTTCAGTTCCACTTCGAAAGGGCTTGTTTTATTGGTAGGAAATATCGACGCAAAAGCCCCTGCCGCCATGATATGCCAGTACATCTGTTCGACGCTATATATTGTCTGGAGCTACCGTACCGGCAACTTAACTTACTACTGCCTTTTGATTATCTTGTTCCCATTCATCATTCTCAAGTGCATCGCTTTCTATTAATATACATACTACTTTATTGTTGTATGATATATTGAGTGGACTAACTTATTTATCTTCTAACTTTAATACTCTTTGATGTCCAACAACATCAGTGTTGTTACATTGTTCAAACAAGTAAATAAAATCCGGTTTGATTACTTAATATTCTAATTTGTCAAGCTTGATTACAAATTGCCCGTCAACAAACACAATACTACAATAGTTCTCCTAGAACACACCGGATATGTATGTTCTTTGTTCACAATGTCACATTAACTAATTTCGGACAGCATTTGCTTTACATCAGCTGCATTTGTCCAGAGATAAAACGTGTCGAAGAACTGAAGTACCCACTGTTCATATATTGTGTAGACCTTATACCTACATAGTACCACGTGTAATGTTTGATGTACTAAAGGGGTTTGTTGTTTGCTATTATTCGTAGATAATTTACTGACATATTCTTTCAGACTTCACTATATTTATCGTCATTATTAACCTAGCTGCCTCTTCTGGCCAAAGGTCTTCTTCCACTCCGTTAATCTGTTAAGTGTTCATTTATTTTACTGTAATCCTATATTTATAAATATGTGTTTCATTTCAATTGTGAGGGCTAAAAGTTACATTTTATTAAGCATTTGGGCTTACAAGTATTTATAATGTTATAAATATCTTTCCCATGACTCGTCAGCTTGTTCAGCTTTTCTTACATTTGTTTCTTCTGAAATAGTGATAATATGTGCTAACATGATTATTAGGTAGTCTGATTTTTAATTAAATTATGTTATAAAGACGCACTAGTTTCCAAACCAAAACAACGGTAGCAAAATCTTATGTTAATAAGAAGATAATATTTTCTGTGTACAAGTGCATCTCTGAACAGATAACAGTTATAAAACAGCTGTGTCGCATGTAAGCAAATCATTCCCAGAGACGTCTGATTTCTTTATGTCACTTATGTGCCGGGTAATTACACACACATTTTAATATACCAACATAATTATTCGCGTGATTCAAGTCTCCGTGGTTGGCCGACGCAAGTGAAGCCGGTCGCAACTGACCGTGGTGCTGCGTTTACGCATCGTCGCTCAACGTGAGAAAATTCCCCTTCAATCCACATTGTTCTTAATTTGCCCTCATATATATTATTCAGGGAACATTAATCTCAACACTAGCAGAAAACAAAACTATTAGTGGCTATTAGTTTACCTCTCCAAATTCTTGCGTTCTCTAAAGTTGTACCTACTTGAAATTTCTCATAGATCTATGAGTTTAACAAAATGTAGGAATGTTAAGTTACATAGTTGGCAGTCCTTCACGGATTCAAATAAATCTTGTTCATTTATGCTCCAATTGTGACAGTCAAGTTTAATTAATGCACCACCTTGTAATTTCACTGTCTAGACCGCGCTTCCGTTTACTTAGTTTGTTATTATGACGGCCGTTGCATTAGCGTCGTCGTTAAATTACTAAATACCACCACTGGTCTTGGTGATGAAAGAAATTAATTGTTTCCGCCGACCGATGCTAATAACGAAAGTGATTTTGTGACTTAGTCTATTCTTAGACGCAATTATACCATTTGTTTTACTGGAACCGAACAGAATGCACGCAGAGTGGTATTAAAGAAAAATACACTGCATTTTTAGATTAAGCTGTTAGTAAAGTATCGTCATTATAAAAGGATTGCCCTTAAGTAACAACATCTAAGTTTCAGTGACCATCGGTTTCTTCGATTTTGATTGGTATTATTTCGACATTTGAAGATCTTACTAGAAAACCACTTAATGTTTCGTTAGTTAGATAAGCTTCAACTTAATAAATGGTACAGTTATGTCAAGCAAAAACAGTTGCTTAACTGCTCAAACGTAAAACTGCCCAAATCGACTTTTTTATTTTATAAATATGCTAAAATCGCGTAGTATTGGTGATCTCTCTCAACGCGGTATCACATTTATCTTAGAAAATATGTCGAAAATTGTATTATTACTGTCCAGGGGTCGAGTTGAAGCCCGTCTTAACACCACACGTGTTTATTTAATACATAATTTAGAAGATCACACCATGAGCAATAAAATGGAGTTTAAGGTTTTAAAACCTTGTAGGCGGATCTTCATGGTGGAGCGTAAAAATCTAATCACGTACCAAGGCGACCAATTCCGTGTGATAATATCGTTCTTGTGCTTGAAGTTACAGCTTATTAAATGCGTATTAGAATAGAATGAGGGAGAGGGATTACAGAGTGAATGCGCCGCGGTCCGCCATTGTGGACAGTGACAATGCAAGAGAGATTGCATTGCATTATCTAGAACCAGTAAGCGTACGTGTATGAGGTTCACTGTCGCAATACTCCAGGGAGGAAATTGTACAACAATGTTTGGTTGTTATAGTAAATTAATTTTGTGTTTTTATTAAATGGAAATTTTAACTGTGAAATTGAGTTATGGGATTGGCTCAAAAGTTATGATACCATTCCACTAATATCTAAGAAAAACATAGATACTGCCACGGATGCTATTAAACTTTAACTAGGGCAAGAGAAATGACTATTTAAGAACAGCGGATCAAGCTTTTAATACAGTAATAACTGTAATGAGGCATGTTAAACTGGTTTTCTTGCCATCAAGAACATTTAGTAGTAGAATTATGTTAAATTGAAAGTCTACCATTAATTTTGGTCACAAATCCGAAGTAATCTCTAACTGCGCTTGCTATTCCGTAGGTGGTCTCGAAGTTCGAAGCGGCAATTGACATTTGTCACTCAGTGACACACAAGTTGCTTGCTCTCCTATTATAGTGAATGCTCTTCCTACGCGAGCGTTCAAACATCATTATGTTATAGAGTTATCAATAATATGCAGCTTAAATTCAATCTTAACTCAAAGACACAGAGATCGATTTCGCTTACTTGATCCTAAAGGGAGTCTTGCAAGGCTAGAATTACGTACATAGAATGATCGCGATTGCGGTTAGAGTAATCCGAGTAAATGGTAAAATTAAACCTTGTTAACAAATATAACTATATTGTGCGGCTTTGCAACCTGTTTGTGGACGGCTCTACTTTGTTGCAACTTCATTTTTTGAAACCCACAAATATCATCTAATAAATTAAGCATATTATTACTCCTCACTTAATTAAAAACGATTAGAATATTAATTCATATTAAAATTCATGGTCTTGAAGATTGATTAGGTGTTTATATAAGTAGTATTTTCCTCTCACTCGTCTAGCTGTGAAAAACATTAAAATGTGTCGGCCTCCTACTCGCTCAAGTTGAAAGAATTAGCTACAAGAAATGGGTTAATGTGAAGCTCGAAGGCGATGAGCATGCAAGCTGTCATTAAATGCTTACTGTTACATCTGCAAGCGCCATAAATTACTCCTGCACGTTACTTTAAACGCTTCCATTATATTTTATTATGATAATGCCTATAGCTGTTTTTTCTAGCGAGAAAAAGACGCAATTGGTATAAAAATACTTTAAGGGAGTATTTCACCAACATATCAACATCAATAACGTAGTCCGTAACTATTCACCAGATAAGCTAAATGTGACTGATTAATATGACATTAATGTGTTCAATAATTTTGTCATCATCACTATTGATATGTGGTGAAATGCAAATATTAGCTATTGAAAAGTTTAGAGACCGAACTAGCTTAATGAACAGTTAATGATACGTTGGTGAAATACTCCCTAAATGTTGAAGAAACCTCAACGGGAACGCGTAAATCTCACTAAAATCAAAGGTAAACAATTAAAAAAAAACATCTAAAACTAACACAATTCCTCATAGTTCACACGAGATTCAAGTAGATACACAAGTTTGGTGTCTTGCGCAAGAGCAACCTACAGACGACATATTCAGAAACTCGTTCACGTCAAATCCGAGTACATTAATCAAACTCAGGCGCATAGACGAAGAGTGACGGACGGACAGCCCCTAAAACCACCTGCGTCAAAACAGCCTCTATTATACCGCCATTGTTTTTGTTTAGAACACTTATTTATCAGTACGAAGACTGCTGCATTGTTCAACTAGCATTACAAGTGTTTCGACACCCGTCAACGTCCGTTGTGACATGTTTCAAAAGGATTTTTTAAACGATCTGCTCTTGATGCAACCTTGTATTGACCATCAGACGAATCAACTTGTCAAATTGTCAAATGCTGTCGGTGACGAAAACTGTCCAATTAATCAACTGATTCAACATATCTTAGAGGCATGGCTGAGTTAGTTCGGAGTTCTACCTGAGCGAGATGTTGGACATCTCAGTTTTTTAAATTTAATATTTCATAATTATACAAGGTTAGTCGGAAGGGGTGTACTAATCCGCTGGCCACTTAAAGTATCACTGGTGAATATTTGTTTTTTTTATATACTTATTTCCATACAAATCGACAACACTGGTTTAGTTACGAATTCAGGACATGACGCTACTAATCTATGACCTCAAATATGACCTAAAATGTAAACACAGCTGACGGTAGCTGATGATACATAGATTTTAGCGGTTTTTTTATGAAATATTTGAACAGCTATTTCTCTAGAACTATTGACTATTTTCGGGAAAGTTGTAGAACAAAACTACATTCATTATTATGGGTGATTTAACCCTTTCTCGGATTAGTACCTCCTTTCCGACTAACTTTTTATACGGAATTAACATGGAACATAACCATCAGATGTACGCGGAATTCAGTAGCAGACGCATACCAACACCTACCAATTAAGTTGTTTAAAGAAAAAAATACGGCGAATATTAAGCATAAACATATCATCCTAAATGCGTCCGCCATCAATATGCAAGAAAAGGTGGCAATTAAATATATAATCCATCGGCTATCACACGGGTCCCGTGGCGGGTTAATGGCTTGTTTACTCACTCTACCGCCCTTATATGGCGTGAAAGCTCCTCCGCATTGTCGCCAGCCCCTCAGCGGACTCGGTATGGTCAGGCGGATACGTGCGTCTGCGCATATGAGCCGTTTGATAGCGTGAGAGATTAACAAATTGAAGAGAACTCACATAACGGTACTGAACGTATTTTTCAGATAAAAACAAGAAAGAAGAATTTTAATTTTTAAATTATTGAGGATTTAGCACGCTTTTATTTTTTACTCTCAGATAAGACATATTGGCTTAAAAATTTCGAAACCTACTTTTAATTTTGGTAAGGAGATACCTATCAGTTAGATAAGATACTATAGTCAACCAGCATACCTACTGCTTAAGTTTGAGTTGATTGATTGATCGATTGAAGATAGTAAAGCTACTGGTGAGCACGTGCGAAAGGGGTAGATAAGTGAATTGTGTTCATATTATAACTTGACATATTTTAAACCGTATCGCAAAAACAGATGGTCGTCTGATTGCGCAGTCCGGAAATTAGCCGATGACTCATCACCTCTTTATCTGGATAAGGAAGATAAAACGAGACCCTGTGTTTGCACAACGATTCTTCACATACGGTGGGGAAATCGCGAGCTTGTGTTGTGATATTTTTGCACCAACCAGCCATATGGTCTTTGAAGCATACATAGCCAATAACCACGCATGAATAAGTTATTTTTTCAGAGATCTTAGTCCATCGGTCTTTCATTACATTTAGATCAGAAATATCTTGGTTAAATAATTTTTTCGGCCCGATATCAGGAAATAATAACGGTCTACACGGAATGTCCTGAACACATGAGTCATTTACTAATAAATTATCAAAATAAACATATTATAACTCAATTACATCATTACCACTAGGGTGGCCTTTGTGCGATATGCTAGGCAGCTGTATTATTAAGAGGTGCAGCATAAGATCTATCTGTCTAATGATGTCATAGCAGTCATCGACTATTGTCGTAGCCTTCAAACTTATTACAGATTGCGACGGTAACTAAAAATATTGATTACCTACACGATGAAGTTACAGAACGATGACTGTATTTCCAGACATTATTATAACCATCAAAACAACATGTTTCTCAAACGAATAGGTACGTAATTATTGTAAGTTTTCCAAAAACTAAACTCATAAAAGCAGGAATTTTCCACGGTACATAAAATTTTATCTTTACTGGTAAACGTTTGGGACGGTCTTCTAAAATTAACGAGTCAATATGACATGTTTCATGTGTAAAATTTATTAGAGCAGATGTTATCCACGTAGCTAACGAATGTATTTTTTTCTTTACAGAAATTGCAAAAGTTCGAGCAAGTTTATTCCAAATAAATGGAGTCAAGAAAGAACCACTCGTTCTACCAGAGCCAGAAGGCATGGTCACCACACTCACAGAAAAAGTTTATGTGCCAGTAAAAGAACATCCAGATGTAAGTAATGATGTTATTAGCAATATATTTGCGATAGATTCTACGGTTTATCTGATACGCTAGCAGCGGAGGTCAAGGGCAAGAAAATTATGATTACACGCCTGTATTTAAAATATGATGCATCTAATAGAAATATTTCAAAGCAAGCAATAGCCAGGAAATCTGTACTATATTTTGCTATATGGTTTACGGAGTATTTCATATTGTTCTCGAAAATTAAGCCACCAATTTACTCCGTAACTACGTAAGACCAATCTGCTTTATTACTTATAGCTCCGAGAAATTCTAATTAAAGCCGTATCGTTTGAAATTTTATGGATTTACAGAAAACACCCAGGTTGTTGAATTGGCACCACCTACGTTACGTTATTAGGTCACGTGCAATGAAAATTTCCTGTTGTTGTAGGGGGGAAGTAAAAATAAGACAAACAATTTTATTCGTAGTACCACTACATCACGCAAAATACGCGCTTAGACGTGGAGTTGCGGATACCAGCCCGTTATACCTTATACCTATTCGTAGTACCGTAATTTTGTATGTACGTTTGTAAAATTTCGCCTTCGCCATACAAATATCTCTGTTACAGTAGATATTAATGTTGATGATGTTTTTAAGAATAGCAGATCTCATGTATTTTTTTCTGGTAAACTTTATAGCCCAGTCAAAAGGTCGATTAGTTCTGGATTTTGGATATGTGTTATGTTTAGGTGTTTTATGAGTTGTATAAAATGAATGCAACCCTACGCACCTTCCTGATGTCGTGTATGAACCGTGAACTGATCAGGATAGAGCGTGGTATACATAATTTAGGGCGATAGTCTAAGCCCGCTTGAACCCTCTTAGCACATTGCAAGGAACCGATTTCCATCAAATATAGCCTATAATCATCCCGACAAAACCATCTTTCAAAAAAAAAAACGCATCGATGTCGGTTCATCCGTTGCAAGATCATGGAAGTGAATTTAATACACATTGTATGGCAGAGATCTCTATACCAACTGTGACAAGAGCTGATGGTCTTATCGTTTCGAAGTGGTATATCTGTTCCAAAAGTGGATAATTATTGTTTTTGTACTTAGTAGTTACGTGCTACTTCATTCAAATTCTGACCACTACCCTATTTCTGTATGTGGTTGCTTTCACGCAATATTTACGCTCACTGTTTTGATCCATTTTATGGACAGGATGTGATGATACATGTGTAAATGTCATTGTTACTACCTACTTATAATTTGTCGTATTCATCAAACTTATGTTTCATTCACGAACCATTTATCAAAATATGAATGAAAATTTTCTTCCAACTAAACAGTGGAATAATTGTTCTCTCATTAATTATTCAACTGTCCAGAGTTAAACAGTCTTTTGAGCAGTGTAATGAGTAAGTGTAAACATTTCTGCTTGAATACTGATGAAACTTGTATGCACATTATTTGTAAGATGTGCTCAAGCAATTATAACTATAATGAATTTGTATTGCTTTGTAAACACTCATGTTATTAATTCATATGGCTTTTAATAGTTCATTAATACCCATTTCTAAATCATTATAGAAAAACATCAGTTTATAAATGATCTTTCTGAGAAGCACTAGCATTGATTGAATTGCAAAAAGGTAATAAAGAAAGAAGCTTGACAATTACGTCACGATACACGTAAAGCTGTCTTATGAAGCCGTTTCAACTTTCTTGAGGTTTTTTAACGGATGAGAATTCTAATAATTTGTTCGTCGATCGAGCTAATTGTCGCAAATAGAGAGTGTGTGTGGTTGCGTTAGTCATACAGATAGAAATACAAGGTGGGCAGGCTGCTACATTTGGCGACTTATGTCAGGGCTATCTCGTCTTTGGAATGATTGTTGAAGCTTGCACGACCCTCAATGATACCGTTCATTCATTGTTACTAACAGATTCGTAGTCGTTTGCAAACGAACACGAGTAGAATACCATTTTTGGCAACGAGTTCAATGAACTGGATGATTCATTATAGGATAACACTAGCGTTCTTCACGTCCGTGCCAAGTTCGATTGCAGCTGATAAAAATATTGTCAATGCATCAGTTCACACGTCGTGCTATTTGGCTTCCAATGTAGTCGTTCGTTAATTTTGATGCACACTGCACATGCAGACCCATTCCTTTTGGGTTTCAATTCACTAATGTAAAGTAAAAATTGTTATATGTAAAGCGTAACATTTATGGCGTTATTTGCATAAATCTTGTGTATTATTTTATTTAAGAAATATGAGGTATTTAAGGATACTTCGTCTGTATTTGTTATATTTCATCTTAAGTTATTGCGTTGTTCTTCTATAACAGAATTAAATTAGATTTTTTCAACATTTCCTTAAAGGTGTATTTAGAAACTAATCAACATTAGTGAGATGTGTGTTGACTCATAGAGATATATTGTTGGCGCCATCAACTCGTCTGGGTCTCCTTATATGGTGTCATCTAACGAACCTCTGCCACTGAATTAATTTAGTTGAATTTTATTACAATTTTGAGTAGCTGTATAACAATTACTGAATTTATTACGTAGTAATGTGAGAAACAGGAACATTAAACGGCATTAAGCAATGTTAAAATGTTTTCATAATAGCAATCTATCAGGTTGATTCGTCTTTAATTCCACATACTTAGCTCGTCTTAGGGTACAAATTAAAATGTGATCCCCGAGATTTCACGCCACTTAAAACGATATAGCCAATACTATGAATATTCATGTTTGGATTAATGTTTGAGTCCTCATAGATCATCTGAGTAATTGTGAGGAATCTAACAATGTGAACGTAAATCTTAAGATAAATTGATCGTTGAATGATATTGATTGTCGATCAAAAGAACCGTTCCGAGACATGGGTCACGTACACAGAAATAATGATGAAAACCCTTAACGATGCAGATGGATGTCACATGATTGAGTTCTTAGAACTATTGTAAATAGTTTCTGCCATGCTCAATGATTTTATTGCTTAAACGAATCGGTGTATTTTGCCAAATCTTAAAATAATGTTTTCACAATTGGTAATCATACCATCAATGTTTTATTCGCTCGCAAAAACTGAGCCGTAAAGTAAACGTTAACTATTCCAGAAATAGAGTTAACAGTACCCATGCGATTTGTATGTCGAACACATTGTCGAAACAATAGTTTCGGTACACCGGCTGCTGTGACTAATCTCTTAGAATGTTTTATTTTTGTTACTGTACTGTTCATCTTTATAGCGCAAACAGAAACGTGTTAATTCTTTGATACACCATTGTGTTCACGTTTACGTGGATTTTAGGGCGTATTTCAACACCTTTATTACTCTGTTTTGTTTAGTTTACCCGGCTTCTATTTAGTTTGTTTTAATGATTCCACTTGGCAAGGAAAATAGAAATATTCTAATATTTGTATTCAGCATCAGTGTGAATTTCTCGGTGGCGTAACAGTCTTATAAGAACTCTAAGAAAAGCCATAGTTGCATTTTTCCCACAAAATAATGTTTATTCATTGAATCATGAACAAATCACGTATTATGTTCTATTTATAGCAATAATTATTCTCAAGATTGAGACGTTATGCACACATAGAAATGCAGGGTAGATAGCTACCTAATTAATTCTTTTCCTAGTCCTTTATAGCAAAAATGCGTACCAAATGCGGAACATGTTCTATTCCGCATTGTTGGTGTTGCAAATGATATGCTGAGCACATACGAGTGCGCTAAAAGTTGCTCGATCATAGTCCACTAGATGGAGAGTTCGAACCTCATTCTGGTCCCACAGGTTCCCGCTTGCATTGCATAGTGATGTTAACACATCGATAAAATACGCGTTTTCAAATGCAAATATTAATATCGATATTCTGGCTGCATTTGAGATGCAATAAACACATTCGCGAATGTTCCCACAGATTATCTATATATATAAAAGAAAGTCGTGTTAGTTACTTCACTTATAACTCAAGAACGGCTGAACCGATTTAGCTGAAAATTGGCAGGGAGGTAGTTTAGAGCCAGGAGAAGGACATAGGATACTTTTTATCCCGTTCGACATCATGTAGGTAGGTAGTAGGTAGGTAGTAGGTAGGTAGTAGGTAGGTAGTAGGTAGGTAGTAGGTAGGTAGTAGGTAGGTAGTAGGTAGGTAGTAGGTAGGTAGTAGGTAGGTAGTAGGTAGGTAGTAGGTAGGTAGTAGGTAGGTAGTAGGTAGGTAGTAGGTAGGTAGTAGGTAGGTAGTAGGTAGGTAGTAGGTAGGTAGTAGGTAGGTAGTAGGTAGGTAGTAGGTAGGTAGTAGGTAGGTAGTAGGTAGGTAGTAGGTAGGTAGTAGGTAGGTAGTAGGTAGGTAGTAGGTAGGTAGTAGGTAGGTAGTAGGTAGGTAGTAGGTAGGTAGTAGGTAGGTAGTAGGTAGGTAGTAGGTAGGTAGTAGGTAGGTAGTAGGTAGGTAGTAGGTAGGTAGTAGGTAGGTAGTAGGTAGGTAGTAGGTAGGTAGTAGGTAGGTAGTAGGTAGGTAGTAGGTAGGTAGTAGGTAGGTAGTAGGTAGGTAGTAGGTAGGTAGTAGGTAGGTAGTAGGTAGGTAGTAGGTAGGTAGTAGGTAGGTAGTAGGTAGGTAGTAGGTAGGTAGTAGGTAGGTAGTAGGTAGGTAGTAGGTAGGTAGTAGGTAGGTAGTAGGTAGGTAGTAGGTAGGTAGTAGGTAGGTAGTAGGTAGGTAGTAGGTAGGTAGTAGGTAGGTAGTAGGTAGGTAGTAGGTAGGTAGTAGGTAGGTAGTAGGTAGGTAGTAGGTAGGTAGTAGGTAGGTAGTAGGTAGGTAGTAGGTAGGTAGTAGGTAGGTAGTAGGTAGGTAGTAGGTAGGTAGTAGGTAGGTAGTAGGTAGGTAGTAGGTAGGTAGTAGGTAGGTAGTAGGTAGGTAGTAAGTAGGAAAAAGTGCATTGCAACGCATGCGGGTACAGCTAGTATTATATAAAATTATGAATTTTATGTGTACAAATCGCAAACGTGTTTGACGGTTACTAATATTATATATGAGTGTCGCGAAATCTGTTTTGGTAAATCAGGTAGTATTTCTATTCTATAACAACATACAACGACATCTTATGTCCGTGAACACATTGTACAAATCTTTGTAAACGCGAAATTTGGAAAGAAACGATTAATTTAGACTTTTTCTCTCCCACGATTGTGACTGGATGATTTTACATAAAACAGATGTGCTTAACATCGAGACAGCAAAAGTCACGATCTTGATAAAGAATCGACATCGATACAGTCGCTGGTCCGTACCTCGAAATCTGCGTCTCTCCATTTAGGGCCGGAGGAGTTATTAAATCCTGCCATATCGGTGGGGTCCGTTATTTCGGCTTTTTGCTGCTCAAGAAGTACAACTTGATGCGTGTCTTAATGGAGGATCTTAGAGCCGGGCTCACACTGAGAGAAAGTACGGACATCTGTTACTTTGTTCAAGGAAATTTAAAGGTTAAGGATACACTTGGACTTAGTTGAATAAAGTGTTAGTAATTATCCTTATCTGCGATTTCAAATGGAAGCTTCATTACTTTTGTAAAAGAGGAAAGGCTTACGGTTCATTAAGATTCTGGAAAGGTTATCTACTTATTCTAAACGCACAGAGAATACACAAGATTGTAATAGGTCTTTGTATAGCTCGCAGCACCACAATAGATATTAGTTGCTACATAAAACTTGTTTGTCGGAGGCCTACCTTTTGTTGTTTTAGTTGGTTTGATGAGAAATAAGAACGCAACAGAATAGTAAATTAAATAATGGTCATTTAAAATGCCAATGACACTGACGCATTTGGACGTCGGATCGAATTCGGTAGTAAAATTCGGTATCACCATAAACAAAACGTTTCTTGCCGTTAAAATCCGTTCTTTTTGGTAACTAAAATGTTAATGGATGAACGACCTTAAAGATTTTTCGTCTTAGTGATGGAATTTTTAACCATATTTATGAACATCTCGTTAATTGTAGATGCAACATAAAACCAACGTACTTATTACTTACCTAACCGATTTAACTATTTAATGATAATTAAAATTACCTTCACTAATAATCAAGTATTACAGTGGAATTACGTGAATAATAATTATAAGTGTAATCTTATCGTGTGTTACACACAGCTATTATAGCTTTGAAAGAACGTAAAACAGAATTATATTCGACGAACTGGCCGAACGGCTGAATTGTTTTAGTGAAAACATGTCTGGCACAAGCAGTGTGTGCTTTATCATTCGCGCAGTAAAAGCTCGCGAATGTGTTTCAAAAAGATTAAACAATTCGCGCTACTGCACCATCGAGAAACTTGTTTAGGTTACGACCAGTCGAGAATTTCAGATCGAATAGATTAACGATATTTCGATCTATCCATCAATAATTCGATTGAAATACTAGAATTTATATAACTCGTTGCTTTAAATATAAATACTGAGTTTGCTAAATCTTTCCGCTACGAACTAACGGCTAACCGATTCTACGCGGCTTTTTTTTTCTTTGGCGATAGCATCAAAGAGTTAGTATCAGTACAACGGACTAAAATTAAAATCTAGATTTTCTTAACATTTCTGTATTTCAGTGGCCTTGCATTCCACAGTTGGCTATAATAATTTAGTACTGGTGATCATAATAACGACAAATTTGCGACAAAATACGACTCCACATAATACGCGTCCGTAAAAAAGCAATATATTTGCGTCAATTTATGTTTCTTTTACCGTTTATAGGCTTTTACATTCAAACATCTTTTTTAACAAACAAAAGCTGACCGGTTTGAGTTGCGTCTCTGTGTTTCAAATTTGCACGAGTAGTTAGTTATCTAAAGGAGGTGGCCAACTTTTTAAGGGACCGTTACCCCACCATCGAAATACATGTACACAAAAAATAATTACTTCATTTCAAAGCGTTTGACCTCAAGACTTACAATATGGAAACAAAAAGCGCCTAGAGGTCCTGTATTTTTTTTTAAGGGCAGTTTTTCTTACTCTACTATAACTTAAATGTCAGGTGTTATTTATTGTTAACATTGAAATAAATATTGTTTAAAAACCTTCAGAAAACGTATTATACCTATGTTCCAAGTTATCCCGATTAGTTTTTAGTCGTTTTGATACTAAACTGCTACTTAATACCAACTACTACCATATATCTGCTGAAATTAAATTAAAGGATTTTTATATCACCTGTATTTCACAATATGTTATCCCGACGCTCAGAATTCCATGATATTACAATTTGCAATAATCGGCTCAATTATTATTAATTTAATTTTAGTTTTAAGTAGGCACTCAACACGTTTGATAAATATATAATGCATGTTGTGCTTACCTGTAAGAAATTGGTACACTAGTCTGTAAGTCCATTGAATGTATCTCATATCTTTGTACCTATTAGTGTATTCAATTGTTGATGAGCCAAATAAATAAAATAAAAAAACATATTTCTCATCGAACCTAGCTAAAGCACAATTGACACAATTCAAAATTATTTAGTCCATAATGAAAGCTGTGAAAATCAGTTTTCAATTCAAATTGTAATATCTAACGTTAAAGAAAATGAGGAATAGATACACACAGATGACACAGATAAAAAATATAAAAATAACAGGTATTTAAAATACCAGATAACATTTTTTCCTTACAGTAACTGTTATCTGTTAGTATAAATAATATTCACGACGCGGTTGACAAAAAGCCCTGTTAAATAACGATGTTTTTGTCTCATTCTTACTGACGACATATAACCTTGCTAAAAAGATGTACCTAAATAGTCTAAAAATATATACAGGGTGGTAATTTGAGATGGGGCATGAAGCGCAGCTACCTTAACCATTGTAGCTACAAGAAAACGTTCTTACGAGACTACCCCTAACTTTTGGAATAATTTCTATTTGCATTCACAGATTTTGAAAAAAATGTACAGTCAGCGAGAAAAGGGGCAGTTTTCAGAAAACATTTTTATGATGCCAATCGATCCAATTTCCCTTAAGGATCAAAACACTCTTCTGGACCATTTGAGGTTGGAGTACTAGAAACGTCAGAAATATTTGGAAGTGCATTCATAGATATGGGTTTTATTTCGGTATGAATGTAACTTTGATGATGATGATTTCTGACGTTCTATTACTCTACTATCAGTGAGTCCGGAAGAGTATTTTGATCTTTCTAAGAAAATTGATCGATTGGCACCATAAAAATATTTTGTGAGAACTGACAATTTATTTGCTGACTGTACCATTTTTTTTTTTTTCAATAACTTGTAATGCAGTTCGAAATAATGTCAAAATTATGGACAGTCTCCTATCAACATTTTCCTGTAGCCACAACGATTAAGGTAGCTGCCCTTATAACTACCCTATCTCAAATAGTTTTCTTTTTGCGATTTCTGACATTTCTTGTACTCCAACCTCAATTGCTCCGGAAGAGTCTTTTGATCCTTACGAGAGATAGGATCGATTGGCATCATAAAAATGTTTTCTGAAAACTGCCCCTTTTCTCGCTGACTGTACATATTTTTCAAAATCTGTGAATGCTGATAATAATTATTCTAAAAGTTAAGGGTGGTCTCCTAAGAACGTTTTCCTATAGCTACAATGGTTAAGGTAGCTGCCCTTCATGCCCCATCTCAAATTATCACCCTGTATAACCTACCAAGGTTCATAAGAAGCAATATGTATAAAATGTATGTCTCCTTTATTTGGTCACGTAATCTGTGTCACGGTTATTTATTCGGATACATTGATACCATTTTTCGAAATAAACGTTTAAAGATTCAGTAAATAAGAAAAAATACATCACAGTAGTTCACAAATTAATAGAATATCGTAATTGTAATAAAACACGAATATTGTATGATTAAAAGTTTTAAAATATTCATCCATATTATAAAATGATCAGATAACTTGTCACTTTGTCAGTGGTACTAATCGGTAGCTAGTACAAAAATACTAGGCTAGACAGATATTTAGTACTGTTTTTTTATATAACAGAGATAACAAGTATTATTGAACTGTTATTACAACCAACCTTTAAGTCAGCCCGCCGAAATCATGCTGGCCATTTACATTTTTTTCTTTTTTTAAAGCTTTTTTATTCTTATGACATTTTCACTGTCAGAAGGTAATTATTAGTGCTGGGCTCGCCCGGTCGCAAACGTGTAAATCGATTGTTATATGTAGTTAATTGATTAATTAATAATAACGATAATTGTTTAATTTTTCTATTACAAGTTACAAAGTAGGTACCGTTGCAGTTTTCATAAACTTATTTTAATATTCTAATACAAGTCACTAGTTATTTTATCCTTAAAGGTTTTGTCAGTAGTTCCCAAACTAAGCAAAACTGTAGCTTGAGAACCTGGGTAAGTAGTGGCATCTTGAATAGTTGTTTGTGTTCCTTTCGATAAAGTCTATTTATGAGAGAAAAAAATAATGGTGTGGTTGGCGCAGCGGTTGAGCAGTCTTTTGGGGAGTTACGTGTCGCGGGTTTGATTATTTGATTCCCGGACTGATCAAATATCTGTATGGTCTACAGACACATAATGGTTTCCGAGTTTGGTGTTTTTGCAAATGACTATTTGTGTTTGTAAACGCGCTCACGATAAATAACGTATTTAAATAAAAAGGGGAAACGTATTTTTAAAAAGCTTGTCATCCTAAGTAATTTTTGAAAGAAAAAAATAAACTAATCTTAAACTGTGAAAAATTAAATGACATTAAATGTACTTAATAATCCTGAGTTATTAGGTAGGTACTTAAATTATTATTTGTCAATTTAATTAATAACAAAATACGAAAATATTAATAATAATAGGTATATTAAATGGCTTATTTACGTTTATTTGAATGTTATCGACCCATGTGAATTGTACTATAGGCATAACGATTTTTTTACTGAAATCGATTATCACAAAATGAACAGCCCTTAGAGTTTAAAAGAAATTCAAATGTCATCCATCAATAATGCATAATGGCCGACGGGCGGAAAATATCAATATACTATCTTATTATCTTCATCATAATTTCCAGGACCTGTACAGAAAAAATGAAAAATAGGTCTTACAATAATATGTAAAGAACGTTTTATCATTGATTACTTTACTTTGTACAAGTTCAGTTTCAAATAAAAGTGTGTTATCGACTATCTGGGGCAGATGTTGGCCACCTCCTTTGTGGCGGTGCGTGGGCGACTACTGCCCTGTGTTTTTCTCTGACATCGTTGCTTTGTATAATTTAATGAGGTTTTCTTATGGCTCGAAGTTCGTAATATTAAGCTATAACGTACGCAGTAAACGCATGTGTGGGTGTGCCGCTAATATCCGCTCCATTTATCTCTTACTCTGTAAATCTGGACAAATGAAGAATGGATTCATTGAACTCTTTTATGGTGTCTATTTTCATCGTTTTATATACTAATTGATGTTCATACTAATCTATTGATATTTTACTAAGCTAGGCAATTTTAATACTATAAACATTCTGGAACGAGTTAAGTCTTACATTTGTCGGCCGATAACAAGGAGTGGTGTGTGTGTAATGAGGTTGATTGGATTGGTCCTACTTCACGTAAGGGTCACAGTTCAGTCGCCTTCGACACTAACTCATAACGGACCCTTTTGTCTAGCTAACTACGAGTAACTACCAGCAGATTATCTTCCATCGTTATCGCTAGAACGCACAAACCCAGTGACACTATGCGAATGGCATGTACCGCCAACAGGGGCGATGTACATTAAAAGCTTTACATAACGAAACTTCTTGTAAAATAAAACATAAAATATCGTAATATTATTATGGTCAACGCTAAACTACTTCCTAATGATTGTTACTCAATCACGTTTCAACGAAACAATGGATGACGATGAAATTTTACACAAAATAAGCTTACGTCATAACATAAACATGTGACTGCATAAAAATTGAGTAGTTCCTGTGGGACTTACAATAATCTTAAAATGGATAATGAATTTATCGAAAAAGAAAAAAAAACTGTTGATAAATTGCGTATTCCTTAAGACAAAGACAAAATGACAACACAGGAATTTACAACGGACGTAAGAAATTCTAAATTGCAATGTCTTGCCTGTCTTACAATTGCTGACTCCCACAATATTTTGTATACGTAAACAAACTCTTAAATGCAAATTGCATGATAGAGATTAATGACTTCAGCTGACATTTTCACACAGTAAGACAAGGAAAAATTTAACTTTAAATGCTGGGGAACAGCTGGACACGTTTAATGAATGAACGTATTCCATTGTGAATGAAAGTACGGGAAAAAACGCTTGCAGCAAATAATGAAAACAGCGACCGCAACGCTCTTTTAGCTTATAAGAAACTTTTTGCTGAGAGTTCTTTTGTATTTTCAGTTCAGTTATTTTTAAAGCAAATAGATGTTATTGTAGTGTTAGTTGTAGAAATCCTTTTGGTCAAGCAAAAGTATTATTTCTTGTTACTCTTTTTCTCCCAATTCCTACACTAAGATCTAATAAACATAAATCACGTCTATGGTAAACACGATAAAATGAATTTCTTATCCAAAGTTATGTCGAGATATTTCAAAAAGATGTACAATACTCTATGAAAGTTTAAAACACATCTAAATGTAATGGATCACACAGCCCCACATTCTTTCTATTAAAAGTATCTTCAAAACGTGTTATATCATTAGGCTCAGTTTTCATGCGAGTGGCTGCAGCAGTGCATTCGGTACCAGTAATGAGGTTGATCGGATTGGTCGCGCTCCGGCGACCACGGGTCACGGGTCGCGGCCTGCTCTAGACTTTGTCTAACAGCGGTATCTATTAGTACATTGTCTTTCATACTGTTTTTAGAAGTAACTGCGCCTAAAACTTCCGTAGTATCTACTAATGTTTTGCTTATTGTTTGTATTTTTATTGAATCAATGTTTTATAGTTTAAGATGTCCCAATATTTCAGTAATCTTCCATCTTCAATTTATGCAATCGGTTTCCACAAAGCTATCATTTAAAATTTTACTCAAAGTGACACAATTTCAGAACTAATTGCCGTTGTGATTGTCAGCGTGATGACATGACTTAAATCTGGTTAAAAGATCTTATTAACACATCTGGCTTTATATTATTAGTCATTATAAATAAATATGTAATTATAGCATATGGATTCTTCGAAACATCTGAAAATATTGTTATGATTTACCCTTTAACTCACATTTATATAGAAAATCGTACAAATTAATAGGTAAACAGAGGGTCGTGACTAATCCCGAGTAAAGCTTGTTAAGTCATTAAAGTTCGAAATGATTTATTAATCAATATTACTTTGCTATTGTATTTACAGTAAGTTATTGTCTGTCCCGTAAATTTACTGTACTTATGGATTGATCATTTTATCTTTCTACCATTATGGCCCGAGATCATATAAAGGTGTGAACAGACAATAAATATGTCAATTATTTGTAATTCATTTTATCAATTATTATGTATAAATAATGGAATCATGCGTTAATTTGCGGAAATCCATGACACACAATATATTTAATATATTATTGTAATTGCATATTTGTAAATTATTATTATATTTTAGAACAATAACTCAAAATAATCTATTTCATGACATGTTTCTACATATAAATTTATTTTGAGTCTTGCAAATCAATGTTACTGCAAAATTCATTGATTTTATCAAAGCACTGGAATGAAGTAATGGAGATTTCTAGCTTTTCTTCTCTTGAAATATAAGTTATATGATGTTATTATTTGCGCAAACTTTAAATATTTTCGCTAATATGCAACAGCAATGAGTATTTGCCCGTTGTCTGCCAGCAAGAGACTCGGAACTGTTTATGTTACGTTTACGATCTGCGTGGGAACATAGCGACTCGTACTTCTCGCGTATTTCTTTTATTCCAGAGCATAATACTCATATAAATAGGTTTTATTATATTAATACATTATTAATATGTATCCCCAGCCAGCCCTGGCAATAAGCCGAGATAAATGTATACTTACCTACAAAAAAAATCTGACAAAAACTGAAATTGTATGTTACGATTGAAAAAGTTTCGTTAGGTTGTTAGGAAAGATTCTGTTCTGTCATTCACTCCAACAACATTCAGAAGGCAATTGGAACATAATAAGATTACAAGAGAGGAATAGCGCACTTAACAGATGCTTTTCCAGTAATAGACTGCAATAGATATCATTATTAACACGTGAACATCGGAAATTGTCATATTTTGTTGAGAATTTATTATAAAAGGAGATGAATGAAACTTATACAGGGTGTTACCGAATTCGTGTAATTCCTTCAAACCACATGATCTATTAATGGTATAGATTAACCCTGTACAGGATTTAGATTGATTAAAAATAAAAATAAACTTTCTTTTTCCCAAATATTTTTTTATGTGATAGAAAATTTCGATGCCATGCATAAATGAATGAAAGCACGGTGACACAGCTGACGGGCACGACTAGCGCGATATCGTTCCACGCAGTTAGTTAACTTGGGACGCTAAAATTACTCAGATACAGAATACCATGGTTCATTTTTGAAAACTTTTTTTTTTGATTCTGAAAGAAACCTATGCAGCGTCAATCAGTGTCACCAGTAGATCACGCGGTTTGAAGGAATTACACAAATTCGTTTACACCCTGTATTTTTCGAAAGGTATTGAGCCAAAAAAGTGCACATAAAGTATTTATTGACGTTAAAGCAGGAAAAATAATGGTCGAATTTCGACGACAAGCGATACTAGTAAGTAAAAATAGCCTAAGCCGATTGATTCATAATTGTAAGCCAGATAGTCGAAGTGGGAAATATTGTGGGAAAACCCATGATGCGATCAGTACAGAACTTAACGTACGGAAAGAGGTTAAAAGGGTTACACGCAACAGTGGGTAGAATAGTTTTAGGATGCCACTGTCCCCCACTATTTGAGTTGCGAGGGTCAGATGGTAGTGATCCGTAAAAAATAACTTTTTAGTCTGGAAGTCGGCCCTTTTAACATGGTTTGTTGGAAAGGGGGTACTTATCCGCGAACTATTTAATTAAAGGATCATTGATGACTGTATTGCAGCAAGTGTTAATAAACATTCGTTTATTTTTATGTCTATACAAAAATATTGTTTTATGTAAAATATCGATACCTAGCCCTGATTTAGTTTCGAATTCAGAAAATCGATCTATTAGCAGTAACCCAAAATATGACCGGGAGCTACGTATGGTATTCCGAAATACCGCTCACCGAAAGGACGGTTTTCCGATAACACTCTACTCCGACGGTTATTTGAACGAAAAAATAATTGGCCGATGAAACGTTTCGCCGATAATATTATTCATCGACGGTTGGTAGTCCGAATGAATCCTTCGCCGATGTATCGGTTCACCGAAAACACTCTTCTAGCGAGCGAGCGCAGCGAGCTCGGGAATTGGGACACCCCTACTCGGATAGGTTAGGTTTGAAGGGGATGACGGGGGCTAGAATGAGCGAGCGAAGCGAGCGAATGCTGCCCCCGTCATGCCCTTCATGTTAGGTTTTTTCAAACCATTTACCCAGAAATAGGTGCCCCGCGAAGCGGGGCTCCGTTGACTGCACCTTAATACTGGATTTAATACGTATGGTGTTTTCGGTGAACCGTTACATCGGCGAAGGATTCATTCGGACTACCAACCGGCGATGAATAATATTATCGGCGAAACGTTTCATCGGCCAATTATTTTTTCGTTCAACTAACCGTCGGAGTAGAGTGTTATCGGAAAACCGTCCTTTCGGTGAGCGGTATTTCGGAACACCATACGTAGCTCGACCTAAAGTGTAAACACACCTGATATTTTATTATATACAGGGTGTTTGGCAGAACGTTGAACATACGAAAATGGTGGATAGGTGGGGTTATCTGCTACTTACTCAGCCCTAATTTATTTGGCCCTCGCCCCCTGGATATTTTTTTAATGCAAGTTGAAATTAAGATTTAAGTATTTTTTACGTCTTTCTATAAATTTGAGGACTCATAACTATTTTTCTAGCTAACATCTGAATAAAGCAATAATTTTATAAGAACCTGCCAACATTAAAGATTGGATAGTTAAGAAAGTGGTGAAATGAAAACAGAAGAAAGCAAAAAAAAATTTTTTTAAATATCCATGCGTCCATGGCCACATAAATTAGGGCTGAGTAAGTAGCATTTGACCCCACCTATCCACCATTTTCGTATGTTCAACGTTCTGCCAAACACCCTGTATAAATCTATGAACAGGTATTTCTGTAAACCTATTCACTTTTGGGGAATGTTTTAAAACACAGTTATTCATTACTTATTATTATAGGTAGTACCTACGGATTAGTACTCCTTTTCGACTAACATTGTATACTTGGGAAAAGGCTGGGATGATGACTCAACAGCGGACCGAAGAATAATTTAATAATCATGAGGATAATGATTAATCTCATCAATAAATAATATGTACTAAGCTTTACTGGCAATCGGCGCAACAGCAGTCGCGCCCGAGGCGACTTCGTATCGCGTCGTGACCAATCGTTGTACGACAATTATGTTAGAATTATACCATCAATCAATTGCAATATGGTACGTACACACCCACCTGCACTCATCCGGCATTACTCGCGGTCTCGCACTAATGATGGCCAATCACCGGCGGTCAATAGTTCAGTTGTTTTGTTATTGTTGCTCTATTGTATTTTTCTTTGTTGAAGTTTATTAGGGCTAATATTTATGTTTATTTGTAAACAGCCGACTGCCTCTTGTCTTTTGGCATCATTGTTGTTATTTTAGAGGCCTATCTGATGCACAAATCCTATACGTATTACAGGAAAAAGAAACAGTAATAAATTCAGAAATAGCTTCATAATAGACGTGGTTAGAGGAAACTCGTTTAATTTTACACTACTGGTGGTCACTACTACTGCAACTCATGTTATCGAAAAACATATTTGGACAACATGAGTAGACTGTTGTGGAGGCCTTGAAGTTGCAGACCCGCTTGTGAACCAGGCCCAACCTTGTACCAATGTGACTTTGTCATTGTCATATGTCATGTACCAGCGATTGGGGTTACTTCGATATCAAGGGGCGACATTGATAGTCACTAAAAATATTGCATTTGGTCATATATCTCTGTAAAAATGGAACTTATACATTTTAACTTAACTGTATAGGCAACATTGACAGTTTTCCTATTTTACCATACGGTATAGAGGTGTCTGCGAAGTTAGATGGCGAAGATAAATACTAAAACACACCCCTGATTATGTACAAAATTCGAGTCCCAATTAGGGCTACTTTGACACTGTATGACAAAACAGGGATTATCAAAGTAAAAGCCTACGGTCCGACTTTGATAAGGAAACATCTACTTTTTTATCAAAAACTATGCTCTGTAGTTTTTTTTTTTTATATATAAAATCACACAGACTAGTGATTTTATATATCTCAGTTAATTCAGTCTCTATGAAATATTTTTGATGTAGCAGCTAAAAGCGAAAATAAATAAGATACAAACACATGAAGCTCAAAAAATTATCAAAGTAACCCCGTTCTACGGTACATTTTTAGTTAATCTAAGAAGCCTGACTTATGGTGAAGGAAAATATCGTGAGAAAACCTGGTCTTAATGGTCTGAAATCGCCAACCCGCAGTGAGCAAGCGTGGTGATCAATGCTCGTTCCTTCTCTGTATGAGAATCGGCCTTTGCCCTACTGTAGTGGGACAGTTACAGGATGATTTATTGTCATTATTATTTATTAAGTGGATTTACCTGTAAAATGCATTCATAGTGATGACCAAAATTTTCCTGTTACACTTTGATCTGTTCTTCATCCTACACGTTTCAGTTGTGATTTCCAAATGCTTACACGGTTATTTAGAAAGAGGGTACTAATTCGCGGGCCACGTAAAGTATCACTAATTAAGTACTGTTTTAAAGCAAGTGTTAAAATCTCAAGATTCGTTTTTTTTCCCTTGCAAACTGAATTTAATTTAAGTTTTTTTCAAAAATTCTTTAAACCTGCATAGGTTACAAATTCAGAAAATGGAGCTTCTAATCTGTGACCCAAAATGTAAACACAGCTAATCATAACTGAAGATAGATTTTAGCGTAATTTTTATGAAATTTTTGAATAGCGATTTCTCTCAAACTATTGACTTTTGGGAAAAGTTGTAGAACTAAAGTTATTTAGTATTATGGGTACTTTAACACCCTTTCTGATAAGTACACCGTTTCCGACTAACCTTATATTTTAGAAATACGCATGTGGAGGAAATCAGGAAACCATAGTCAATTCGATGTAGGCAATGAGTCAACGACCGGTCATAGATTCTTATACGATGTTTTTCGTTAACTTTCATAAAGGTGATAAGCTAATCTCATAGCGGTATAAAAAACTACCTATTGTAATGGAAATTCCTGAGTTATGCACAGAAATAACATTATTGCATTCGAGATTATGTTTTACGAACATTTTGATGTTTGCATCGTTTTATTCATTCTTAGTGACTAATAACATTAATACAATTAAATGCGATTAATGTGATGTTAATATACACACATCAAAAGTGTCTAGGGATCAAGCATTTTTATGCGGATTTCTTGAGATTGAGATGTGGCTTTGTAATAAAGGACAATGGGCAAAATTGTATGGAGCTTGTCCCATCGGCGGCCACTTCTGTACTATTTACTTTCTAGTAGGCAATTATGTATACAATAAGATTACAAAAGATTGTTTCTGTAACTTCCTTGGATCAAAAGTTATCATAGGTGGATTATATTAAAAAAAATATCGAATTAAATCATTTAAAGGAATTATTACAGTTTGTATCTTCAATACAATATTTTGTACACCTCGTGATGATGTTACATTGATGTAATAATGAATTTAAGCATATAATAATGATATGATTATGTTATTATATACGTAATATACAAATATAAGATAATGATAGGTTAAATAAACCTGAAGGTTTATTAAATACGTTGATTTATTAAAATGAAAACATGTATACCAGATTACAATAATGTAATATAGTGATTAACTTATTAACTACATTAATGATTAGGCTTTAATCATCATCACCGATTAATTCATTTAAAAAATCAGCTGGCAAAAGAATTTCTTCCTCTTGGTTTCTTGCCCACCTTATGTGGGCGCAGCAACCCGGAGTGCGCTTAGGGCCACAACAGAGACGATGCTTTTAGCATCAGCGATCGGCGATTTTGCGTTTGCATCGCGTTTAGGACACTCGTTTGTGTGCGGAGTGAAGTGTTCAGTCGCGGCATCCAGCGACCAAAAAGCGATTAAATCGTCGATCGCCGATGCTAAAAGTATCGTGTCTGCAGTGGCCCTTACCGCTAACGTTATGACAAATAAGTATTTTACATTTACATTTAAGCCTAATATTTTATTAACATTATTTATTGATGCACACGTCAATAAAGTAAACAAAATGCAATGATTTTTCGTATGTTTTATCATTATAACAAAAATTGCAGCATGAAAAAAATATGATAATTCATTAAAATAGTATTTTGCCTGTATCTTTTTTCCCAAATGATATTTGACCGTACTCCTTGAACAATATTTGTTCTAAAAGCACTCGCCTTTCAAATGATACTAGTTTCATTGATGGCCGCTGATGGGACAGAACGCCCATTGTCCTTTATGATTTTATAAATTTATATGGATCCTTTTTGGTGCATTTCATAATTTGAATCAGGAACTGTGAATCAAATTCGAATAAAAGATGAAAATCAGCTGTCAATATTTTCCCTATAAAAACATACAACGCATTGAAGACATTATTAGTGCTACTGTTTCCCTACTACTGATTAAAACCAACGTTATTATGGAGCGGCGACGTCATTTAAGCAGGGAAGAAATGCTCAGAGCCGTGGGAATGATAGAAGCTGGTTCCCGGCAACGTACTGTGGCTTTAGCTCTGAATACAAGTCAGAGTGTTATCAGTCGACTTTGGACACGTTACCGAAGCACTGGTACCGTGGCTGAGCGCCATGGAGGACGGTATCGCTGCACCACACGGAGACAAGACCGATACATTCAAATCTTAACTCGAAGAGCTCCAACAATAACCGCCATGATGTTAGCCGTGAGGCTTCATCACTCTTCAGGGAACTTAATTAGCGACCAAACAGTCAGAAACCGCTTGCATGAAGTGAACCTTCATTCCCGAAGACCGCTACGGGTACCACCTATAGCAATGCACAATCGTAGGATTCGATATCAATGGGCTCTTGGACACAGAAATTGGGCAGAAGAACAATGGCGTTTCGTGTGCTTTTCTGATGAGTCTCGTTTTGGTATGAGACCGGATACAAGACGTATACGACACTGGAGAACCCCTGGACGCCAACAGCGATTAAAATCCTGCCAGGAAGTCCATCCTTATAGTGGTGGAACCATCATGGTATGGGCGGGTATTTGGATCGGCGGAAGAACTGAGTTGATTTGGATCAGAGGCAACCTCAACGCTCAAATTTATGCTGAGACGATTGTATCAGACGTCATCGTTCCTCTACAAGCGCAAATCGGTCCCTTATTTCAGTTAATGCATGATAATGCACGACCGCACACCGCAAGAGTTGTAAGACAGACTCTCGCCGCAGCTAACATCAATGTCCTGCCCTGGCCTGCTCAGTCGCCAGACTTGAACCCGATTGAGCATGCATGGGATATGCTACAGAGAAGAGCTCTGCCGAATATGGAGGGTATCCAGTCGCAAGAAGACCTTTTTTTGTTGTTGCAACGAACATGGGCGGCCATTCCACAGCGTGATTTGGATGAACTCATTTTGAGTATGCCAAACCGATGTTCTTGTGTTGTTAGTGTTCGCGGTAGAAACACGGATTATTAATTGTTTAAGTTACCCAATAAAATTTTAAAGAAAACTGTTATTTCAGTCTTTTTTTCGAACTTTTGTGTTAGTGGTTCAAATGTCAAAAATCCCTTTATTAGGAAAATGGCAAATTTCTTTATTAATGCAAAGGTGACTTGGTTTATCGTTACTGTGACAAACGAAAACACTTTATTTGATGAATCCTTAAAGAAAATTTTAATTAATATCAATCAGGAGAAAAGTTATTGCAAAAATATATGTTGATCCCTAGACACTTTTGATGTGTGTATTATACCTATTAATAGATATACCTACATGCAATATTATGATTCCAGCAGGTAGGCACATATTATGTCGACAAAGTTTTTCCTATTAATGGGCAATCTTTTAAATCCGAACTTAACGCTTACACATACATAAGTAATTATGGAATTATTATAAATTTAAGAACAAAATGATGTAAGTCAATTATTTTGAAGTACCTACAGTATGTAGAGTTTTTGCAGAATTTTAGTTTGGAACTTTTTGATTATTCTATCAGAATGATGGATGAGTTGTGTGCAAATAAATTATCCTTTTCTTATGCACGTCCATCTTGAATGACAGGTAAATCATAATGTAGGGTTAAGTGTATGACGCAAAATTTTGATTCATTTCGAGTTAACATAAAAATGAGTGTCTAGAGGGTTTTTCTCTCAGGAAAACGATGACACAATTTCAAATACAATACATATAGCAACACCTATGCAGTAAATATAGGTGTGTGTACATACGTTTACTGTGTGCTTAATATAAAGTTTTGTCACACAGTCACGCTTCTATTCCTTACGTAATAAGTGGCAGATTCATCAGGCTATCACTCATCGGGCTAAGAAATATCTCTTAGCATTCTAGCTGCATTTTGAAGTGTGGAACACATTCTGTGATTTACATATCTGAAGCAACTCCTGTATGCCTCATACCTATATCGAAATACCTGCATCTGTCTCACTCTTCCCAGAAAATCCGAAATAACATGCAGAATTTCCAAAGAAAACGTTTGATGTGCCAATGATATGAAATAAGCAAAGCAGAAGCATTTATAACGGGATTCCTAAACAATAGCATGAAACAGTGAACCACGTAAAGTTGTAATGATAATAATAAATGTTTTAAAACGATGAAACGGCATTTTGCTTGTTATCAACAAACCGCGGTCAACGTGTAAGCGAAAAGCGGTCGAAAATTATGAATATTTCGTTAGCGAATTCCAATGTAGGTATTAATAAAATTCATGAATTATTAATCCTCATCTGTCGGCATTTCTTTTGGAATATGAGAGCCGTCCTCTTATAATTAATTATACATTTACTGTAGGGAACGTTTAAAGAAAGATTTCTTTGATTTCGAATTTCAAATTAATCGATTTAATGTAATTTAATAACATCCTACAAAATATAAGAATATTCTGAGAAGCAGGAAACTTAGTAGCAAAGCTCTTATTGCACAATATGTCATTTATTGCGAAGTGCACGTGTTGGTACAAAACGAATATGAATTGTATAATTAATTAGGGGAATATGAATAAATCTTGCATGGTATCATCATTATATATGCTTGTTTTGTTTATGCATTGCAATGCAATGTGGTAATTGTTGACTTTCAAAAGAACCTGAATAATGGTCTAATTGAAATAAATGAGTCGAGTTGACTCATTACAAAATCTTACATAAAAAATATTTATGGTATGTTTATAAAATAATATAATGTATTGGTAAAATCTATTATGTTAAATATTTTATTGCCTATTAAAATACTAATTGTCAATAGAGAAACATGTGCAAGAATAATTTTAAGTTTTAATTTTGTTACCTTGACAACAATTTATAGGTACTAAAATCTGACCTGATTGTATAAGTGCTGACCACTCCTGGTTGTGGCTTTTATGGTTTCAGTTTGAACAATGTAGGCGATGAATTTTACTTTGTTTTTTTTTTATTGACACGCAGAATGTCCTGTCCAACCTTTTGGCATCATCATTTTTTTCTTTTGGTAGTAACGATACTTTGATCATAATAAGATAACTATCTAAGAAGTCCATAGAAGAAAAAATAAAGTCTCTAAGCTTATATGACGGTTTCTCTATTGTTCCTATCAGGTAGTTTTCGAACGCATTCATGCGATTTTATGAACTAGTCAGATAGCTCTCTAATTATGACCTAAGATTAGTTACTGGCGAAAGAAAAAAATACTATGCCACGGGTCCATAAGTCCATACTAAAAGTTGCGACTGTGAAGCAATTGTGACTTTTTTCTATATAAATCTCCGCTGTCAAAGCGACCTCGCCCTAACAGCGTTTGTGGTTCCCACTGCACGTGGTTTGCGGTACTATCGGAACGCTATCATTAGGGCACAAAACCACCGCCAATTACGAACGGAAAACTTGCACATTTCTAGTCAATATAAACACTATTGTGTTTCAGTTAGTTAACGTCACATATCCAATATATCCGCGTTACGGTGCGTTACATCAATTGTACCGCTATCAGTTATTTTAACCAGTAAATTATATGTTACAATCGGAACTCTGTGTTCGTGTCCAATAATTTATGGTTGGTTACAATGTTACGTGAATCTGATTTTTCCTTCCTTACCATGTTACTATATCTAGTCATTTACATACTCCTTATATTTTATTAAACATGTTCCTCATTTAAAGATAGTGTAACACATAATAATTTGTAATAACTGGTAATAACTCAATAATGCAACTTATTGCAATTAACAATCTTTAATTTATTTATTAAAGTATTCACTTCTATGTAATTACGGGACACGTAAATCGTCATCAGCTGTCATAAAAACATAAAAACATGGATTAAAGTTCTATAATAGCGATATTACAAAACCGATAACTTTATTATTAACTTCTATTTACAAACCTTATAATGCGTTAAATACAAGTAGCGTTTACTGATTTATTGTTGCACAAACAAATAGGTAACTTTATTTGCATTAATTCCGATAACAGCCGATACTCAAACAGATAAAGTGGTGTTTGCATTAATTCTTCTAATAGTACTTGGTGTATACGTATAGATAAAGGGCGGTGCGCGCATGCGCCGCAGGCTGGAATGCAATTGGTTAATGTTTATCGATTAGATGCGCCGGCGGCGGCGTACGTTTCCCATAGCTTTTGTTTACTGTTGTTCTATCCGATTTCCTTGTATTATTTGAACGGATTAATACGAACAAGATTATTACTCACGTTTTTATTCAAAAGTGCCACCTAAGCAACTGGATGTGAAGACAATGCATTAAATTGCCTACAGCTAGTAATTAGAACTATAAAATTTTCTATGAAAATACTCCAAGTGACAATCTGGCGCGACGGTGAATCCGGGCACGCTTGCAGGTATTTCTGTAATGTGGAAAATAAAATAATTACTTTTCTCATAAAAATATTACTAACAGTGAAAAAATGCAATAAAGTAAACATGGGCGCATCGCCAACTATCGCGACGCTATTTCGACGTGGTCCGACGTCCGGCGACCAAACGCCTGCGATCGAACTTTGTTTCCCGTCACGTGGCGAAATCGTGACGTTTTCTTGACATGAAAATGTTTGCAGACACTTTCATATTCATTATACCGTCTGGTCTAGATACATAATTTAAAGATACATAATACATTCATAATTTAAAGACTTTATTAGCCAGGAATTCGTCCCTGATTATGATTAGATATCTAAGCCCCGTTAGACAAGCTGACAATTTTCATTTTTATAGTAATAGTAACGACAATGAAATCTACAGTAGGCTAATTCAGTTTTTTTTTTACAAAATCTTTCAAATTGTTTGACAACAAAAACAAAACTAAACAATTTGACAGTTTTCATTTACGAAAACGGTAGTATTATGTATTACAATATATAATAATTTTATATGTAAGTATTATGTCTATGCATTTGTAGCAGTACACCACGGACTACCCCCTCTATCTTATTCATTGTCTTCCTGTTCATCCAAAGGTTGTCTGGTAGATATCGCTATCAGCGATAAGACTGCCATTGTACCCTTCAATTTATGATAATGTATAAGAGCTGTGTTACAATTTTCGTGTACAATAAAGTATATTCTATTCTATTAATGAAACCAACAAGATTCTCGGACTTTTCCTGCTTCAAAAAAATACCTGAAACTGCCTATAGGTATGATTTTCATTGAACGGCACGTATTCTGAACATGTCTTTCCCGTGCATTTAATTCCTTAGCTATCGCAATTTTGCACATTGTAGCAGAGGATTCCTGCTTCCGCGATTAAAATTGAATTAAAATTTGACATAAACTCTAACATAAACTCTAACGACAGAATTATGTAGGAACAAGAAAGGTATCCGCAGTTTACTCACACAACGATGAAAGTGTTGCTCCCAACGCAATATTTTACAGGGTCCTTGCTATACGCAAATGGGAAATGTAATATAATAGTTGACAAGCAAAGGAGGTGTTCTCAAGCGAGCAGTTTGTGGCCAACCACTAAATAGCATCGGGACTGCCCTCCGCTTTGAAATTATGATCACTACGAGATTACGGCTAGGATTTTATGTTGCTTAGAAACCACGCACATATAAACGGGATAGAAGGAAATTTCACCCGCAGCCTACGTGCATACATCAAAGAAAATAAGCTTTCAAAACCTGTGGTTAAATGATATTTTCCATCACTTCAAATGATGCGGTCACTATGAAACATTTCTTGCTTTGTTTTATTTACGAAATTTTAAAAGCCGCTCGTTGAAATCATTCGTTTCCTTTGAAGAGTATGATCTAAATATTGTATCGTTGCATCGTGCACAATAAATATTCAGCCTAGTATAAGTTTAGTAGTTATTTCTACCTACGATCAGTTTTATACTTGTCTAGTTTCGTACAGTTGGCTGGTTTTGGAAGATTTATTTGTCCGATCAAGATATGTATCGGCATGCGAGACTTCGGCCAGTCTGTTCTTGGAGTGATTTACAATTTGTCGTCTGTCGCCGTCGTAGTTGCTGGACCGCGACGGGTAACGAATCGCTGTCCCAGCTCGTTGGGGGCGCCTATTTCCGCATCTCATATTTCTCATTGAAATACCACGCCACAATGTATTTCTAATGAATCTATTGTTATAATAAAAGAAACTGAATGATGCCCGTTCAGATATGTTTTTAAAATTAATCTTCACGGGCGGCTTATCTTCGCTGAATGAATATTAGCTCGCCACCGACGTGGCGATGTCACTTAAACTTTTCGGTCGCTTCTAATAACATCTTCGAGCAATTTGCACGCTGTCACGCAAAACAATTTAGCATGAGACATGTGACGAATTTCTAACCTCAATTTTTATTTACTATGCTTGTTTATTACGTATTTTGAACCGTCGTTTGGCTCCCTGAAATATCCCTTTAGTAAAAAAAAACGTTAGTGTGAACCTCGGTGTTTGGCGGCGTGCCAACTGGTCCATTTCTCAGCTTTGCTCGTGGACGGCAGAATGATACTGGTTCACAGTTCATATACATTGAGCTGACCGATGCTTTGAAGCTTACGGATTGAGGTTAAACGTATGTACAGCGTGCGTGTATATACACAGGAAATATGGTTTATGTGTAACGAAGCGAGTAATTAATCCAACAGCTAATGGCATTAGATGTAGTCACACACTTGAATTAGGTCTTTGCATGTATCGTCGGCGTCGTCGCGGAGTTTCGTAATCTTAAACTGAATGAATTACCTAACAACAAATGATGAATGAAATTTCAAACTGCGGCTAGAGCTGGTTTCCTAATTTAATAGAAACATTTTCTTTGGTATGATTCCAGAATAATTCTAATGTAAGATTGAAAGAAACAGTCTATATTTAATGCTCCCATGCGTATGAGCAACTTTCAATTGTGATTACTTACAAATTGTTGAATTTTAATTGCACTGTTTTTTGGTCGAGCAAATTACAAAAATTACCATTACCTTTTAGGATTTTACTAATTTTGCACTGGATATCTCTATGTAAAACTTAAGTATTTATGTGTTTGGTGATAATATAAAACTTATCTATGTTTTTTCTCCTTTTTTACAGTTCAACTTCGTTGGAAGGATTCTAGGGCCCAGAGGTATGACAGCCAAACAGTTAGAACAGGAAACAGGATGCAAAATCATGGTCAGAGGAAAAGGATCAATGAGGGATAAGAAAAAGGTAAAAACTAGCTATTATTTCTAACTTTTCCTTTTGCTAACTATCGTCACAACATTTAATTAGCCTTATATAACCGAACTAGTATATTCTAATAACTAACTTTTATATTTTCCTCGCAGCTAACGATTGGAAATTGAAACAGGTTACATTCATTTCTAAATGTTAATAACTAAATAATTTCTTGAGGACTACCCATTGGTCTAGTGGTAGCATCCACGACTGCTGAGCTTGAGGTCGTGGGTTCGATCCCCAGGTCGGGCAAAAGTGTTATTTTGGGTTTTCCGTATGGAATTTCTCAGTAGCAGCCTAGAGTCTGGATGTGTGCCCGGTTGATGGCAATAGGCTCGCCCCCTGTTACATGAGACTTAATAATAACGGCGAAACGAGGGTGTACTGGGGGCTTACTATGACCTCTTAAAGCAGGATTGAAGTTGCCTGGAAGTTGAATTGCCCTGCTTTTTTGAACTATGACATCGTTAGAGCAGGCCTGCTACGTTGACGTTTACGAAATCCGTTCACCTTTTTTTTGTGACTTTTCGTACCATGAACAAGTATTACCGTTCAACTTGGTTCAATAGTCGTCCACTTTTTGTAGTGTCATGATACGATTTTTAGCAATTCAGAAGCAGGCCGTCTTTTGAACGGAAGTTGACTGGCTGGCATTTGAACGTTTTCATAAGAGGTCATAGTAAGCTCCCTGAACACCTTTGCCTAACCCTACGTTAAATACAGGCGTGATGCTATGTTTCTTAAGATCTAGAAATTTAATAGCAATCTTTAAGTTAACCACGTAAGAGGAAACTGAAAGAAAATATCTGGTGCTTATTTATATTGCAATTTGTAAGCCAACAGTGCGAAGGAGCTTCTAGTTAAGTCAATGTTTTTGTGTTGAAATTGTGCTTGGAAATCAACTTACCGCAAGAGGGAAGTGTGTACTTAATCACGAAAAGTAAACTTGAATATATTTTGTCATAATATTAGTTGTGCATATTTGACATAACAGATTCTGCAAAATGTTAGCATTTATTTATACTGTTTGCACTAATCGATTTTCTTGAAGTTTACGAAGCAAGCTCGATTTATCTTTCGCTCCTTTCGTTATTTACATGTTGTCAAGCCTTTATTCACGTGTCTGGCTTCTATAAATCATCCTTGCATGCAGCAATTAGAGGCCGGATAATGGCCGTCCATTGTCAACGCAAAGAAAACTCACGAACTATTCATATTTATTATCATTTGCACCACAATTGTCTTATTAAGCCCGTTTTAAACGTGGTCCAGATCCGATATTACGAACGAATGCTCTGGATGTTGTTTTGATCGGAATATCGAAGCATAACTCTCCAATTCAATCCATTTCTACGAATAGCAATACCCAAACATTGGGAAACCTATATGGATCTTCCGTTTAAATTTGTATGGGCTTGTTTGAAGTGCTCAACCCATTAACGTTCATTTACGTCCTTGAGAGTATACCAATGTACGTGGTTATTTATATTCACAACCATACTTCAACTATCAATAGTAAAATGTTATATTGTAATGATACTTGACTGCTCTGCGTGGGCTGAAAAAATATTGACAGTGTGTTGAATTTTGGTTGTTTCATAGAATCCTATTTGAGTGCCATAAAAAATTGGACCAACAACCTCTGTGTACACAAATAATAGATTAACAGCTAAAAAGAACTACGATGCCATGACTAAAAGCGAGAAATCCATATAACATAATATCGGATCTTAGCAATACATCACTCCATTTTCCAGCTATATTTGATTTCTCATACCACGCCATAATTACAGTGCTAAACTGGGAACATTATAGACGTTTGAAAGCTTCAATAGGTTACTAAAACGCTTGATGTTTACAATGAATTTCAGGAGGACGCAAACAGAGGAAAGCCAAATTGGGAACATTTGGCTGACGACCTGCACGTCCTACTCACAGTTGAGGATACTGAGAACAGGGCGAAGATCAAGCTGGCCAGGGCTGTAGATGAAGTCAAACGCCTGCTTGTACCTGTAAGTTATTTTTGCATTATGTATGTAATTCCGGTGACCGATTGAGCTGACCTCCCCCCCTAGGTAATACCAAGACTAAGGTAAAGATTGAAAATATATCCATCACTTTCTAACGTCATATAACAAAAAGAGACAGGGCTATTTCAAAAACCTTGTTTTTGCTTAAACCATCTTTCCAATAAGAGGGTATGGGTTTGGGCTCATCTTGCTCAGCTAAGCAAGTACTTCTTTCTTCTTCTTTCAAGCTTTTACTCCATCAATAGAAAACCTAGCATGTCGTAGGTCTTTGCTGGAAATCATCTGTGATGGCTTACCTCCGGTTTCTGAATTGAGAATTCTAGGATAAGCAGTAGGTACTTAAGTAACATTTGAGTAAGGAGTTGTCAAAAAAATGACGGATTTCAAAGCATTTATTTGACAACTCCGTACTCAAATACTACTTAAGTATTGCTTATCCCGAATTCTCAACTCAGAAACCGGAGGTTAGGTAAGCCCAGGTTTAAAATATACCCATCACTTTCTAACGTCATATATCAAAAAAAAACGGGGCTATTTCAAAAACCTTGTTTTTACTTAGACCATCTTTCGTAATAAGAGGGTATGGGTTTGGGCTCATCTTGCTCAGCTAAGCAAGTACTTCTTTCTTCTTCTTTCAAGCTTTTACTCCGTCAATAGAAAACCTAGCATGTCGTAGGCCATTGCTGGAAATCATCTGTGATGGCTTACCTCCGGTTTCTGAATTGAGAATTCTAGGATAAGCAGTACCTACAGTAACATTTGAGCACAGAGTTGTCAAAAAAATGAAGGATTTTAAAGCATTTTTTTGGCAACTCCGTATTCAAATACTACTTAAGTATTGCTTATCCCGAATTCTCAAATCAGAAATCGGAGGTTAGTCTATCTCAGTGATTGCAAATAAAAAGCTAGCGGAATACCCATGGAATAGAAAAAAGTTGAAGTGCCCTTATATATATACTTTCTTAGTATTGGAACCAGTGTCGGCAAACACACAACAATTATATTGAAATATATTATAGTTTTAACATACCCGTGATACGATACACTTCCGAGAGATACATTTTTACACGTTATTCTAATATTTTACGTATGAGTTCGAGACGTCGCTCGTGTCACAACAAGTACCTAATTAATCGCGTGAGCTGGTGTTGCGGATCTCTGCATATTTGTCCCATCCAACTTGTTAGTCCAAATACCCAAGACTGATGACTTTTCGAGGGCCGGCCTTTTGGTTACAAACCTGCTAGACCATCATTGAGACTACATTTAGATATAAGGCACCTTCTACTATGGCTAGCATCGACGGAATGTGTGGCGCAACCCGCTCAAGCTGTATTTTTTGACTTTTATTTGTTCACTTACATTGGCAATTTATTTTTTTATTTATTTATCTAATGAACCAATTTATGTTAACAGTTACAGTTACTACATTATGTATATATGTTATCGGTCTAATTATGAGTTTTATATACAAGGTTAGTCGGAAACTACTTATCCATAATGGTTTTAACCGCTAGCGGTCCGACCGACGAACCGGTTCGTCAGTGCCATTGTTTATCTATTGTGTCTATAATTACAGTACTCGAGACTTTAATTCAAGTATCGATAATAATGAATAACTTTTGTTCTACAACTTTCTCCAAAAGTCAATAGTTTAAGAGAAATAGTTGTTTAAGGATTTCATAAAAATACGCTAAAATCTATCTATCCATAGCTATGATCAACTGTGTTTACATTATAGGACATGTCTGGGGTCACAGATTAGAAACTCAATTTTCTGAATTCGTAACGAAAGCAGGGATGAAGAATTATTGATAAAACTAAAATGAAAGTCATTTTGCAAAAAATAAAAAAAAGAAATTTTAACATTCTCTTTGAAACAGACATCATTGATACTGTAAGAGTCCTCCTCGGATTAGTACCCCCTTTCCGACTAAACCTAACCTTTTTAAAGAAATTTGTGGGCCATAACATCAAGTAATGTAGGGCCACTTTAATAGATCACATTTGACATCTGTCAGTTTTAGCTTCATAGTGAGTGACCTGCTTAAAAACATCGATTAGATGAATGAATCGATACGGACTTCAAACATAATTATGTAAATCGAATTCAGTACATAATGATTGCATTCGATTCTACTTATCAACTTTAGTTTTTTTTGGGTAACATCCCTAGTGTTTAAAAAGAAAAAGGGTTCATTGACGCAACATTGTAACGACGTTCAGTTCTCATTAGAACAGAAATTGTTTATTATGTTTAGAATGGTTTATTAGTGAAAGTAAATCGTAAAATTACCTTCTTTTGTCATTATTACAGTAAATATGTAATCGTAATTGAAATAAGTTAAGCAATTGTGCAGTTCTAACTTCGAAAAAATAAATAATAATTTACGCCCGCCGTTACAAGGTAACGTTAAATTTTGATGAAATGTCAAATGTATAGTATACGCAAAATCTAATATTATGAACGAAATTGTAAAGATACCAAGTAATGTATGTCAGAATCGTAGCAAATGGCGTTCAATTATCTCTGCTTACACCACAGCGGGAAACAGACATGAGCTATGTATGTATGTAAAATTACCGAATCGCGACGTATTACTAAAATAGAATAAATTCTTAAAATACTTTCGTGTAGTTTGGATGAAGTATGACCAACTTAATCTCCAATCTTTCTTTTGTACGGTCCGTAACATTTTATTATTCAGTATAATAGTAAACTATGACTAACTTAACAATCAGTTACCACGCAAACGTTAGTGAATAGTTAGCGTTGCTGTGAATATTATCTATTTAGGATAAACTCTCTAACATACGGGCAGACTGTAATGCCAAATAGAAATTTTGGCACACACTCCAGTAGCCTCGAATATTACTCACACACTACGGTGTCATGCTTAGGGATCCGTAGTTAAACATAGAACCCTTATAGATTCGTCATACCTGTGAGTCGCAGAAATAGGACTATTACAAAATTCTGAAATCGCACGATAAACAGTGACAGTAACGTTCACAAAATAAATTGATGTTTCCGATTCTACAATTATACGTGGTCAAATAATTATTAAAGTCCACAGAACCCTAATTTATGCTTGGTCCGACACAGACTTGGCAGCCTTTTACCTTTCCTTCCTCAAAAGATACGATAAACATTTTCTCGCCCACTGAATATCAGCGAAATCTTCCTTGGGAAAAATGTAACATTGTTTTTATTATCTTTACATGAATCTCATTCAGTGTTACGTTCATTGCCGTGCATTTAAGACGTGATGACGTCATCAGCAATTGTGTTGAACCGCTGCAAGGCTCGGTCTCATTACTATTAATTAACGAACACTGGTTACCTTCTACCTAGATACCTTAATAATTTTGTTTTGATAGTATCTTCTACACTTACTAAATGGTCAATTTATGTAGGTGTCTTTGGTTTATACTTCATCGTTCTAGCGTTTTAACAAATCGACGGGTCCTACGTATACTAGTATAAGTGCAAAAACCCAACTTTAAAGGAGAGCGGTTTAAAGGTTCGAAAGCTTTTAACTTTGACATAAATCATAAGAAATATTTGAAATTTTGGAATGGACCATACCTCACCATTTGAAAATTTCAAAAATTTCTTTTGATTTACGTCAAATTTAAAATCTTTAGAACCTTTATACCGCTCTCCTGAAAAATTGGGATTTTGCACTTGCGCTAGTATACGTAGGACCCGTCGAAATATGTCCATAATATCGACTTGCCATCTTCCCAGATGTGGCTGAATTGTTATCTAGTGAGATACCCACGATTACCAGGGTTGCAGAGATTAGATGGGGTCAAACCAGCTAGTTTGTATAATACAATGTTAATATAGCTTCTCAACTCGGCCGATACCAGTCCACTGCTAGACATATGCCTCTCCTGAATTGCGCCACGTCACCAAGGCCACTGCCTAAAGCAGTGCCGTGTCATGCGACAAAATATGGTTCCAGCCTGCCCTAATAAATACATTAAAATATATTTTTGGAAGAGGATAGACAAGTCTAGCGACTAATAAGTAGAAAGATTACACATTAGACTAAATAAACGAAATGCGTCAGAAACGCATTTCGTTTATTTAGTCTAATGTGTAATCTTTTTAAATATAGTTGCCAAATTATATTCTTGGCGAGAAAATTGCCATCAAAGTCTAAATTGATTTACGAGTTTCTATACCTAAATAAAGGCTAACGACAGTACAAGTATAGTATTTTACCGGCACTGGAGCTATTTTAGTTCTAGCATTATTTTAACAAACGTTAATTCTTCGCAATACACGTTATTAAAAAAAAAACAATCACACTGGACATAGGTATAATTTTTTCCTTGTTTGTCATTATCATCTCATTCTCTTAGGGTCTCGTCCTAAACTTTGTCTCACTTTGTTATTTTATATCATGTATCTCGTATCTATTTATCTATCATGTTTCTATTAAGCATCCACAAGTGATGATAATTTAGTACGTCCGACACACCCTGGGTAGTCAACCCCACTACCAACCTTGCTGGTCAGCAAATTTTTTCATCACTTCTTGAGCTATTCTCATGTAGCCAAATCCCAGGGCAATAACTAGTGCTCGAAATTGGCATATTCCATAATATAAGAAGGTAATACGTGGACTGACTAAACAGAGCAAAGGGGTACCTCAGTGTCAGTTCTTACACCATCATCAGCCTGGGTTCCACTATCGAACAGGGATCACCATTAATCCGATATAGCGCATGATCGTCAGAGATTACTGCCATAATCACAATTAGGTGCAAACTAATTGGTGATCGCAGTATTTTGTTGTAATAGGAAGTTTCCTTTTCGAATCCTCGAAGGGGTCAAGGAGGAGGCGCATTCTCTTATCATAATCCCTTAGCCGCCGTGTACGACACCTAAGTTATAAAACGGATGAACTATTCTTTACCACGAATTATTCTCTCTCATCGCTGTTTTGCATAACTGCGTTATTTTGTCCATGAATACCTACGTTAACCAATAAACCTTTTTCGTTGTTCAACAGCAAGCCGATGGCGAAGACGAGTTGAAGAAGCGTCAACTGATGGAGTTGGCAATCATTAATGGCACATACCGCGACTCTAGCACGAAGGCGGTGGTACCCGTCAACGGTCAGTGCCTCATAAGTATGGTCGCATTCATGTTTTGTCACTAAACCTACCCACTAAGACTTACTAATACAGTGACGAGGTAGTGAGAAGTGGAGGGAACTCATGTATATTTCGTCAATTCAATTGACTGAATTTAGGACCAGAAACACGCAATAGTCGATCGTAGCAGTCGAGTCATACAGTATTTTTACGCACTGATTGTGTCTTTCGCATAAATACTCCATTTCTTACTAATTCGTCACCACAATCTTTTTATACCTATCTAACTCCATGCAGTCGGTCAACAAGAGCGTTTTCGCAGAGCACTCTCGCGACAGGAGCGGGATTAATGTCCCGAGTTGGTTGAATCACTGTCCCGAGTTGCCTTATGCTAATCAAGGTTGTAATTGCGTCGATATCAAAGACGATTAACCACTGTATGGAGTAGATAGTCGTCAAATTGGCTTTAAGGTTTTTGGAGTGAAATTTTCAAGGGCGCTAGCAGTAGAAAGATCCTGGGGATCTTTTATACAATGCAAATGCCAATCAAACATACATTTCAAAGGAATTTCGATCGTTTCTAAGAAATGTAGCAGGATAACGAGGTACTTTGAAGTAATTGTGGTTATTTCCTGGATACAGAACAATGTTGTGGGTGACATTATTTTGCATGAAAAATTACATAATAATCGTGGGATTATTTTTCATTGAATTTGTTTTCTGACAACTGTACATAATATTCTGCTCTGTTTTCATTACATTTCCTATTGTTGAAGTGAGCATAAAGTGTCTTTTGTTTGCGGATGTGAGTCATCGAGGCGACTGCTAAGATGACTAACTTAATTGATTTGTGGCATGTTACGGTTGTTAACTATTAACATGGGTGATTTCACCGCACCAAGATCTCTTATCGTTAATTAAGGGCCATTGGAAACCGTTCGAGCCTAAGAGGAATTAGTAACGGACAGCAAAATGAGTTTTAATCACGATTGCTTTCCAATGTTACCTAAACTATGTTTTTCGTGACATTCTACAGTAAAGTTATTAATTCATAGGTAAATTGAAGAATATTGTTTCATCTGCCAATATGTTTGCGAAATCTTATGTTGCGTGTACGATAACTGGAGCACCTGTTGTCGTTGTCTCTTTTTCAGTATAGGTACTTTTTATTCTCTATTTCTGCGCGGCTGGGTGTTCAAGTGATCGTCTACGCGAACTACTAACAAATCTGTCCATTCGAAGTCAGAACGATGCTAATGGGTTTTCATCAACCAATGGGTTTTACATCAATGGTAGTTATTATCACCGGGAGCCAACTAACCAACACGGAGCTGATATAACTACCATTGATACAATGCAGACGATCCCACAGCGGACGAGGAGTGGCGGCGCGTGGCGGCTGCAGCGGCCGAGACGCAGCGTCTGCTGGCGCCGGGCGGCGGCGTGGGGGGCGCGGGGGGCATCGCGCTGCGCTCGCAGGCGCCGCTGGGCGCTCCGCTCATCCTGTCGCCGCGCATGTCGGCACAGGGAGCGCAGGCGGGGCTACTGAACGGCTCGGGCGCACAGGCGGCAGCTGGCCTGCTGTCGCCGGGTGAGCCCGCGCACCAGCTCATCTACGCGTCTCCCTACGACTACGCTAACTACGCGGCCCTCACCGCCGCCGCCAACCCGCTGCTCACTACGGAGTACGCCGCTGCCGACCATACGGGTGGGTTATTCGCCCGTTGATTTCTTATAACGATGTTTGATAACCGTACCCGACCTGTCTTAGGGTAGCTCGGGATGATTAGGGACGATTTAAGTATTGTTGTTTCAATGCAACGTAATCTACTGCTGAGTCGGACGCAATGCTGACGGAGCAAAACGGCAACTGTATTGAATTTTAAATAATTTTTAATTAAAATGTTTGAAGCGAATTTCAGAAATACTGATCCTTCTTACATCTTATAGACGCCTATTACTGGACATGGGCTTGATCTCGAACATCGCAGAGATTTTTGCAAGAAATCGATCGCTCGAAATCTAAATATCGAACATTAAATTATGTTCATTTAGGTACGTAAAAATCTTAAAAGAGTTATCAAACATCGTTAATCAACTACTAACGCTACATACACACGGTACCGGGTTCTACCTTCAATCGTCCACTAGAATCAAATTGTAATCAAGTCATTAATAGTAGGAAAATGAACGTTAGATCAAACTAGGATTAAAATATAGCGCAATTTGATTACTACTATCGTAAATATTGAACAAAATAACCGCATGTTTATATAAGAACATACACACAGGCCAAGGCCTCGAGGACAGTAGCAGTACCTACCTAACGATAACATGCTTTTGAAAAAGTGGCTTTAAGAGCCATCATCAAAGTCGTAGGCGAGCTTAAGGTCAAAGTACGTACAAATCTTGGCCTTGATAGGCCTTTCTAATCTTATGTTACGCGACAAATAGAATCGTATCTTCTTAGGTCCCCGTTCGCAGTAATTCAGGCCACGGCCTATAGGCTATACTCTCATTCGTATGTCGCATGCCTTATTTTCTATAAAGCTTTCAGTACAAGCTTGTCTCCAGCAACTTGGTAGCAGAATAATCTCGACAAATTGCTTCCCTAAATGGTCAATTCATGTGTCTTCTGTAGGAGCGTAGTATTTTAAACGGGGCCTTTGAAATAGGCAACTAATTTCTAAATTAAACGACATACTGAGTGCTAAATCAAAAATAATCCGGCACGTTTATAGCCTTTTCTCATCACATATAATTTATATGTATATTATTTTATATTGACACAATTATTTTATTATAAAGGGTTTTGTGATGGTACTGATTTTAACAACTAAAGAGTACGGACAGAATTGTAACGACATTGTTTCTTGTCCATAGCACGTGATTTGACCGATTACATCTGGAGCCATTTTTGGAGGGATTATCCTGCTGCGCGATATTAGACTAAATAACTTCAAAAAAAGTAAATGAGACACAGAAACTCGATAACGGTTGTAGATGCTGCTAGATCACTAAATACAGCTATTTATTTAAATCAGCTTAACATAAAGAACAAGCAGGCTCGTGATTACACAGCACTAACTTACTAATGTACACTATTCTAACGTATGGTGTCGAGCTTATGTTGAACTGTGTGTGATATAAATATTTTAATGGGGTTTGCAGCGTCGAGATATCTGCTAGCTGGCTTTTGACATTGGCCGCATCAGCCCACAATAAGATACGGCAGACTGCAAGCGCCGTATCGCACTACGCATCATTATTGCCGTCCTTGATATTATAATCTTCCTTCTAAACGCGTCAGGACGTCCTCTATACAGTCATAATAAAACGCCATGATCAATTTATAGTATAAGATTTTATTGTTTTAAGTACGTTAAGCTTAACGACTCATTATTTTGTACCTACGATGTTATCGTCTTTAATATTTACGAACATTGTTTTCTCCTACGGCTGTTTTGTACAGTTTCATACAAATTATAATTTTTGTTTTACTTGACAGTCAAAGATATATTATTTATTATATAACAGAATAATTTTACTATTTATTCAAATTAATATAATTATCAGAATATTAATTGAAAATATATTTTCTTTTATAACAGTTGTTTCGTGTTAGGGTTGATGGCAGTTGAATCATTGTTTTAAATTAGATATTATTTTAGTTGAATCTAAACTGCCAATAGAACTCTGTATAAGTTACCGATGTTTAGTATACAAAGACATAGAGTTTTTTTTTATATATATTTATTTACCTGTCTCGTTACTTATATACTTTACTCGAATGATGATAGATATGAATAGAACCCATCATTTATAGTTCTTGTAATAACCCTTGCTTGTAACACAACTAATTTATTAACATTATGTTAATGTAGATTCAAACTTCTTTGAGTTTTGGACTAAGTTATATCTTACTTTAAAGTATTATCATGTATTCTAAAATTCCACCATTTGCATGTGGTTTTTTTTCATCCTTTCTATATTTCCAGTCGAATACTTGTAAATAACAAATAAAATTTTCGTATTAACAGTAGTTTATCTGAATGACGCAATGAGTTGCATAGATAATTCAGCAATTACAAGCAAAAGGGACCAAATACGAATTGATTTACGAAAACAACACATTTACATTTTTAACTATTTTTTAACAAAACTGACAAAATTAATAACGCGATACACAATCACATACGAACAAAACGTGGAACATTCTAGGCGGTTTTAAATGTTTATATACGTTTAACGTGTAGCAATAACATTTGTACCCCTGTGCAAAGTGTTATTGCTACAATTATTATATCGTAACTTATTAATTTATTAGCCATATTATTATATTTATAAACATACCATAGGCTAAGTATTATTATTATCTTTAAAAGATTTCTAGTTAGGTTAGAAAAGAGTGAGCTTTATGAAAATATTATACACCCGTATATTATTGTTTAGGTTTATTATATCGCAGTTAACACTGTAGTCAATTTTATTTAAAACATGAAATTATCGAAGCCAGCCATTACCTGTACCTTGACCGGGGCGTACGTAGACCCGTTCGTTTAAATGTTTTATTTTGTTATATTTTCCAAAGCAATAAAATAGATAATAGAGTAATCTATAGGCCTAAGCATAATAATAGAAGTTAGTGTTACTGCCAAATGAAGATTTAATAATAAAATTATATCTTAGTATTACCGAACGACAATGACGAGTATTTGGCAGTGATATCTAGGTACTTGCGATCGTTAAGTGTAGAAAACGAAATCATTTTTCTATTTCTATTTTATTTATAAATGAGATTAAAATTCTTTACAGCATTTAGATGTAAAGCCACACCCAGTTCTTATAGTCTATCAGCTTTAAATGTATTATTCCAAATTTGTTTTTCCAGTGAATTTCTATAATCTACATATATCTATCATTAGCAAAGGTCTGGGTCCACCGATACGGTGTTGGAAGCTTTTAATGTTGAGCTAAGACGCAGATGTTAAATGTGTATATGCCGCTAGGTGTGGTGAGGAGGGCGCAACGGCTCGCGCAGGTCAGGGAGCACCCTTACCAGCGCACTGCCTTACCGGCGCCTTAATTCCCGCAAAAACGCTCTCACGCCGCCATTTTGTTCACAAGGTGAGAAGCGCGTGCGCGCGCATGCAGCTAGATGAATACGTTTGCTTGTGTTTTATTGGTGTTGCACAAATTGGAACTTGCATTTTTATGTCGAATCTCATTTAAAAGTATCTCAAAATACTTGCAAGTTTCAAATTTTCATATTATTTCACTTTCAATTTTATATCTCCGAGCAACCATGTTCGTCTCGAGTATGCGTGTGTACCTTTGCTTTACTGTCTCTCTGTGTCACTATTTTTTATTTATTATATTGTGTACTTATTAGTTACGTTCTTGAATAGTTTGTATGAGGATAAGATGCTATATCGCTCTTCATACCGGATCTGAGGTGACACTGCATAATTTGAAAACTGTGATTTTTATATTTCTTTTTATAGATATTTAGATCTGTTACATGTTGTGATGCGAGGCATTATTAGAGGCGCTCTATATCATTCAAAGTTGAACATCAGCGTTACCAAATTATTTGTCTGTCGTTGTTTTCAATGCAGTTGTTGCAACAATTGAAATCACAACATGTCTTCGGACAGTCGTAATATTTTCAGGATAAATTATATATTTGAGGGAAGAAGGATTGATGTTACACTATTCTTTAATTGCAAAGCTTGACGTAGTTGATGTTCGTATAGATGGTAGTGCCAAATAGAATCCACGGAGGTGCTACAATCCGGTTGTGAGATCCTTCTTTCCTGAGTCTCGCCCAGTATTAGTCAAAGGAAAGAGCATTCTCAGAATTTGTGCCATCAATCCAGTATTAAACGTAATGCCCCTCCTTTGACTTGATATGTTTTTCATAATCATCACAACTTTCTGTTAGTCAATATAAGATTTTTATATGAAATTTTTTAAGCTAGTTGTTTTTATTTTTTGCCTTAGGTATTATTATATTTACTTTCTTATTAGAAAGTGGTTTATTATTAAGATAATTTGCACTTGTGTCCTTGTGGATTTAAAGCCGACATCCATTATGTCGGTTACGTATTTTCACGCTTCTTTATATGAAATGATTTAAGTCGAAATGCTATTCGTAATTTTATAAAATGAATGATAATATGCGATTATGTTTTGTAAAGTATTGTTTCCGTTGTTGATTGTAAATAAATGCATTTTCTGAGAATATACACGCAATAAATTGTCTGAAATTTTAATTAAGCGTTTTCTTTCACTAGTCTCGCTAGGTCCGCGGTGTTAAAGTTAAATGTTTATGTGTAACAAGAGTATATATGTCGATAAAGTTGATGACGTGCAGTCATTTGGTCAATTGTAGCCTCACACAACTAACATGCAACTCCACAAGGCCAAGTTCCCGTTTGTTTACATAATAATAATTATTAAGTGCACTATCATAACTGCTATTGTCACAACTTGCAGATTATCTGTAACTATGTATTTATATTATATGAGTCACTAACATGCAAATATGTAATGACATTGATTCGTTATCACAAACTAATTAACAACTTTTTTTTATGAGAATGCCGCCATATACCGTTTATTGAGATCTTGCAGCAATGTGTTGAATAACTTACATACTTGCATTTGGGTGCTATGGTTATACATAAGTGATAAATTTATTATGCTTGTTTGTTTGAGCAATGTTCGTTACACCGCGGTCACCGCCGCTTGCGTTTCAAGCATTGCTCGTTTGGGAACTATTGGGCATTTAATCCTATATTTGTAGATTTATCATTTACATACTAAATTGACTTAACATTTTTCAACCATTAACTGCGTAAACTAATGAAGTACCCGTATAGTATTAACTGGGCCACAAACAGAACAAGTGTCGCGGCGCGAATGCCTGATAGACTCCCCCTCATTTTTTATTCAAATTTCTATTTTTATGAGAAATTCCGTACACTAGTCATGTCAATCCGAGACCACGCCACGGTTTATCGCTTTTGTTGAATAGCTGCATGTTGCCGGTACCCGACTGTCTATCTGTCGCATTTTGAAATTCCATTACGTACACGTCTTACATTCTTGGCAGCCCCCCCTCCTAACCCGCGTGACGTCACCAGATCGGCTCCGGCAGCGCAACGCAAGCGTTAAAGCGTGCCAACTCGCGATTGGGGGTACTCGTGTAGTCGGACCATGACATTTTGATCGATACTAACATTCTGTTTTTCTCTCTTCTCGTTAACCCGGCTAGGTGAGTGCTAACGGCGCCGAGGAACTAACAGGAGTCGCGGCCGGCCGATCCACGCCGGCCCCCTATGTCGCCGCGTAACATACTCATCGGAACATCGACCACCATGTAGCTATTAGCTGTTGGGCCTTTCACGTTTAACATTATACTATGTATTATAATAGTCTAACTATTAACATTTATATGCCTGTTATGTTTATAACATGATGAACTTTATTAACATTTTTTTTATATTTTTATGAAATGGCACACGCCATCGACTATATTTACTATATTGTATCTTATTGTACTTCTGTTGTTCGCTTGAACGTGTTGTTGTTGAAGCACGAGTGTTGTTAGGCTACCCGGACAAATCACGGCGTTAAACGTGTCACCTTATAATCTATAGATATTTATTAATTACTTTTCACTTTAACGTTATTTGCATAGAGTATATTTTTGAAAAACCGCACTTTTAGCGCCGTCACTATAAAAGATGGTTTGAGCAAAATATTGACTTCTAACTAAAGCTTAATTCATGACGTAGTTAGATCGTATATTGATACTGAAATAAGTTTGCTAACACAACTCGCTTTTTGATCTCTTCCCAAAAAACATAAAACAAATTCCTTCATTAGAAGCTTAAACTATTGTATGAATTAAGCTTTATCATACAAAGTCATGATTTTTCACTAAGTTACTATCTTACATAATGTTAGATGAAAATTCTATCAATCAAAAATTCAATGTACTACATAAAGTACGTACTTCGCACGCATTTTTTATACGTACCTTCACTGATTGATCGGCGCTACATGGATAGTCTGTGGCGCGTCACACGTCACAAGAACAGGATGGCGTTATGCAAGAGGTCAAGTAAGTACCTACGATGCTAAAATATATTAAATTGCTTTTCATAAATAATTGGACTGACATTGGATTATAGTCTAATATAGGTTGTTTCTTCATATACTCATCGACCCGTCAACACTTCGGCAATCATTTTACATTACTTTAAAACCAAAGACTAAATATTTTATAGTAATATTTGACTACATTTTTTTCTGATCAAGTTTTAAATCATCAATGTCTTCCTATTTAAAAAACGTTTTTATATCGGTCAATGAGTGTATGAATTCTCATTCGAAATAAATAATATTTATAGCATTGTATTTTACTCTTAGTGCTTAATATTTATAGATAACATTGAATATTTGTACATCCCATGTGCCTTAATTAAATGTACAATGTTCTTACCTTTTTGGTTCTATAGAAATTGTTATAATGCTAATTAATAGCTAAGTTAGAAGAGATTAAATTATTGTTAACTTTTCTAAATGTTAATTTTTATACATTTATCGTCGTCAGTTTGAAATATTAATTGTATAAGAATATAAATAATAATACCCAAATGTTTTAGTGTCTAGTAGATCTACGTTAGATGTGGCAACATTATTAACTTTATAAGTGCCTTCGTTACAATCTCTTCGGGAATCTCTTGATTTCGTTTTATCTTTTATCTCATACAAATATCAGAGATCTGCAGTTAGTAAGTTTATTCAGTGAAAATTATTTAGGCAATAATAATCTCAAAGATTACACGAACTTTAAAGTTTTATGTAACAAGGGCAATTATTCGTCATAACATTTATATTGTTATGTATAAAGCTTACGTAATGTAATTAAAAGCAATATTATAACAATAACGAATCACGATTAGTGCAATAGAGATGTTATAATACTAAATAATATTTTATTATTAAAGTAATCTCGACTAAAATAAGTTGAGAGAATATTTTTACAAGATTTTATAGAGATCTGATATTGAGATTAATGCGGTAGGTAAAAGTATATTATCACGATTGTTATCTGTGAAGATACATATTTTCTTTAAAATTAAATTGTTTATAAGTAATTAGAGTATAGAGCTAATTAATAGGTAACAAATTTTTTATCGTTTTGCATTAATTAGGTGCTTTTATCGAGAGTTTGGAATCAATTTAAAACAAATTTTCCTACAAAATTGTATGCAATAATACTTTTTTTTATATTTCTTAATAAGTAACGTTATATTGAATACCTACATTTGTAAGTAGATATCCTCGTAAAAATACATCAGTGAAAAATATCATCGAAGTTGTTAACACTCCGTCCATGATTATTTCATAAAATAAGTACTTAATTTTGTTGGTCTCCCTCCCACTCATGCATAGTTAAGTACGATTAATTTGAGACATCTCATTCGTAGCACGTGTTAACACTTGAAAATAATCATGTAAATGTTAGTAGGTTGCAAAACTAAAGGGCATTGAAAATTACCTTTATTAACTTGTCGACCTATTATTTCCTGGTTGCGTCTTACATTACAACATCTCCTGTAATCGTACGCGTTAAGTATACTTTATGCAGTTACAGTAGAGTCTGAAATTGCTTGTTCATAGAATTATGCTGGACATTTAGAATAAAATCAAAAATATTTTTATCCGTTATCCTTCTTTGCGTTTACAGATGACATTATATTATTATACAAAGAAGATTCATATTCAAGTAGTTCTTTAAAAAACGGATAGGAACTGTGTTTTTCACCTTTCATATACATTTTACATAGTTTGTACAAATCATACTATACAAAAAAAGCATTTAAAGATTTAATCATAAAATGCAAATGCCATAACAACTCGAGGAATCCATTTCATGTTAATGTGAAAATATGTGATGAAATAGATGTGTTTAACGTACAAATAATTTTATTGTCTGCAAATAACTAGTAATATTATACTGTGTTTCATAAGCAATAACGTTAGTAATTTTGTTTCTTGAAACATGCTTAGTGCCATCAGCAGACGGGCTTCTTACATGTCATTGTTTTTTAATATTAATTTGTACTTATTGTTAAGGCAAATATTAATCGAGTGCCTTAAATGAACTTGTACATATTTATTATTATCTTTCATTAAAGTATTAATATAGCGGAGAATAACAAAATCTAAAATTGTTTTCCAAAAACAATATATAGAGAATAAATAATTTTAGTTAAGTGAGATTGTGCATATTATGTATGTTTTGATGTGTGTTTAAGATTGATTTGGTATTAGTAAATATTTAAAAAACGTAACTCTGTGTTTCTTTTTATAACCATTATGTTACTACTATAAATAATATACATTGTACCAAAGGCATCTCTGGTAAGCCACACACCTTCAGAAATAGTAATTTAATGTCAGTGAAAACATTTCCAAACTGCTTAAAATACAGTAGGTAACGTCGCCTTAGAGCTGTTACGCACGGCATCCGAACCGAATCCGAGAAAATACGTTTCGAAGTAGTCATAGAACTATTTGTATGGTAGTTTACGCACTAGATCCGACTTCCGATATCCGATTTCTCTCCGTGATCCGTGAGTTTCAAATTCGGAAGAAATATAAACGGACCAAAGTAGCTGTAGTACTGTTTGTATGAACGCTTTCGCATTACCTCGGATTCAAATCGGACGCCAAATGGATATGCCAAAGATGGCCCCTGAATTGTTTGAATTTGGATCAGAGATCGGATAAGTGCGTAAGCGATATCCGAATTCGGTCCGAGTTTTTTAGACTAGATTCATATTTTCACGTATTCGGATCGGATGCCGTGCGCAAAGCAATATCCGAATTCGGTCCGAGTTTTTTATATTCATATTTTCACGGATCCGGATCGGATGCTGTGCGCAATCGCTGTCACGAGTGAAAATCTCGGGAATGCAATTTGGTAATTTTTATTTTGTCACGACGAGTATAATTATAAAGGAGCTGCTCTATGCGAAATTATTTTGTAGGCACTGAAATTATGCCTATAATGGGTATTTACAAATCGTAATGAATATCGACGCTTGAAAGGCAATCGTTACCAAGCGACATGTTGGCAATTTTATAGTAGAGCAATTTAAAGTTTTAATCTTTAAATGCCAGTTTATTATAAGCCTTTAACCCGGCGCCCGGGTTAAACTGCACTTAAAATTCGTTGGAATCAAGTAGTTATGACAAATAGGCGATTTTTTAAATAATTTTTGTGTAAAGTTGCCAACATGCGCATGGTAATTTTTGCCTTTCAAGCGTCGATATAGTTGACTAGCTTTTGCCCGTGACTGTGTCTACGTGAAAGCCCACAGGAACCGTGCAAAGAATTAATGCATTCCCGAGGTTTTTACTCTAAGGCGACGATAAGCAGGATTGAAATAGAGTCTTCTATCTATAAACCATGCAGATATCGTTTGCGTATGCAAATACAAGTACTATTCGCCACGATGCTGTTATGATTATGCCTTCGTAAAGTTTACTACCCCCTTATTACAAAACATGGTTTATAAACCAAGACTAAGGTAAACCCAGGTTTAAAATATACCCATCACTTTCTTATGCCATATAACAAAAAGAGACGGGGCTATTTTAAAACCTAGGTTTTTCTTAGACCATCTTTTGTAATATATGGGGGCTGACTAGGTACACATGCAATTTTAATTAAAACATGTTTGATTGGTAGATAGAATGCTCATTTACAGCATGCCTTGCGAGTGTATTTTAACCTCGTAATGACTAATTCCACTTCCATTGTTTATGTTGTGTCTATGTTTCCGGTAATCGATCAGTTTAGCATGCTAGATTTGTTTACAATTGCTGATTGTTTACTAGTTGCTACTAAGCAGTAAGTATATGCTTGAAAATAGCATGCTTTTGTGCTAATACGTTAACATAGAACGTCACAGCACAGCATGTGTATGCCAGGCCTGACAGATTCGGTGCACGGCATTCACAAAATTCTAATAACCGTGAACTGATGATACTTCAAACTTTTTGTCTAATTAAAAGCTGGTACATGACATGACTAACTGTAAACTATTATCACAGTCTACCTATATCTTACTCCTTACAGTCGGTCAACGTAGAACATTGTCGCAGAGCAATCGTGCGGGGGGTTGCGGGGTGAAGGGGCGGAGGTTATGTCCCGAGTAGCCATATTGCGTACTCGGGACATAAATTCCAGGGCTCGCACTTTTTGATTTCGAATTTGATTGATATCGTTCATAGAAATTATAATTATTAATTTATTAATAGCATGTATGTTGTATGTACCTATTACGAGAATTTTACTATAAAGTCTGTTTACTAATCCAAGATGGCGGCATACATACATTTTCAAATGATTGTCATCACCAAATCACCAAATCCAAGATGGCGGCCATGAAAATTTTCATCTAATCGTCATGGGTGTTAATTTCATGGTTTTCGGGGTCACTGATGCCGAAAATAACTTCAAAATCCAAATCCAAGATGGTGGCCATGAAAATTAGTAAAGTAGTCGTCATGGGTGTCAAAGTTTTCTGGGGTGCAGATGCCGAAAATGAGGTCAAAATCGAAATCCAAGATGGCGGCAATAAAAATGTCAAATTAGTGGTCATGGGTGTCATTTCCATGGTTTTCGGGGGTACTGATGCCGAAAATGAGGTAAAAATCCATTTCCAAGATGGCGGCTTTTAAAATTTCAATTTAACCATCATGGGTGTCATTTCCATGGTTTTCGGGGATGCTGATGACGAAAATGAGGTCAAAAACGATATTCAAGATGGCGGCCATGAAAATGTTCAAATTAGCCGTGATGGGTGTCAAATCCATGATTTTCTGGGACGCTGATTACAAAAACGAGATCCATTCTCAAACACCAAGATAGGGACCACGTTTTACCTGGCAAATTACATTTAACTGGTAAATTTTTTTGACTGCCGTATATTGTCGGGGAATACTTAGGCTTTATTTCCAGCATCAGCACCCACGAAAACCATAGAAGTAATAACCATGACTACTAAGTAATTTTCTATGGCTCCTTCCTGGATTTGGGAATCATTTATTACTCTTACCTACCCCCGCAAGCGTTAGCCACTGCGACTGTAACATCGACAAAATTTGTAGTTTAGTTAGAAATATTGTTAGAAAATTCCAGGATAAGATGGCAAACTTGCTGCTACATACCTTTGCATTATTTTGTGAATCGTCAAAATTACGCATGCGTGGTTTTATTTTTGCGTGTCACTGTTTCTATAAAACGTTAATTAATTTGGACGTTTGTTTGACAAAGTTTGTGTAATTTGTTTTATGTGACCACAGAACACGTATTGTGACAACCCTATGACAAGTGTTACCAATTTTGACATTTCATAGGACCTGTCAAATGTATGGGCGTTGACCCACTGTATGTAGTAAGTAGGTACACTGTGCTATTATCATCAGCATCGGCTTACTCTTGAAAATAATGCCGATCTCAATCGAATTCCGATTTAAATAAAATGCCGAGAAACAAAGTCCTTGTATCGTTTGGTGCAGTGGCTGAGCGATTGGCTTCTGCACTACGGGTCGTGGGTTCGATTCCCACACGGAACAAAAATCTGTTTGGCCTTCAGATAGTTGTTTCGGGTCTGGGCGTTTGTGTATGTGAGATTTGTGTCTGTAAACGCACCCACGATACAGGAGAAATCCTAAAGGGAGGCAACGCTTTTTTTTTAAATAGTAGGTACCTACCTACCTACGAGAAAAATAATAGATACAAGAATTCTTTTTTTTTTTTATCAGCTTCTCAATGTCTATCCGCAAACATCCTCCAAATTACCACTACAAGGAACAGTCAAAAGGGAAATTGTCATAATCTCCATGCTTAGCAGACTCATTAGTGATCACAGTTTGTTGTTGCAAACAGGAGGTAGCTGCCACCCATCCTCTTGACGTACCTACTTAATCCATTTTGTCGTCTTTAATTATATCCACAGTTGGGCCTGGGGTGGTCTAATAACGGAACATACACGGAATACGGATTCAGTTATTAAACGCTCAATATTACCTACACCAATGTGGCATTAGTATTGCACGAACTGTGACGCTTTGATCGGAATTAATTTCAAGACGACACGTAGATACAACAAGAATTAGTAAAATATCAAAAAAATGCCTTGAACTTGAATTGGTTGCCTCGTTGCTCTAGTGGTCGCTAGCGCGACTGTTGAGCGTGAGTTCCGATGGGTTCGATCCCTAGGTCGAGGAAAGTGTTTTTGTGTTTCCCCGTGTAGAATTTCTCAGTAGCAGCCTGGAGTGTGGATGTGTGCTCGGTTGATGGCAATAGGCTCGCCCCCTATTACATGGGACATAAACAAAAAGGCGAAATCAGTTTGTATACTACACACGTCTGCCCGATCCTTCAGGAAATACCGGCGTGATGTTGTGTTACGGTATGTTAAAAATTTCTAAAACACTGCGATTCACTGCTGTGCACAACTCACAATCGAAATAGCGCCATCTAGTCAGTTTTCACCGCATGACTACAGGACTACAGAACAATGACCCACTATGAGCCAACTCATTTAATGCTGAGGTAACCTTAACAGAAACTTTCACCGAGTTTTTGTAGATGGCACTGGCAGTCACAATAGCTTCTAAATTATAAAATTCAAACCTACGTAATCGGTAAGTTTTTAAATACCCAAACAGCACCTAAGTAAAGTTCATTCGCTAAAATAGTGGCGACGCAAGACGCTGCTGAATATTTGATTATAAACACAGGTGGTTATTCCGAGGACACTTCTATAAGAAGACTAGTGTAAGCTATATTAATTTTATTTTTAATAAAATCTGCTTGTTTTCCCTTCCTCGTTGGTCTAGTGGTCGCAAGCGCGTTTGCTGAGCGTGAGGTCCTAGGTTAGATCCCCAGGTCGGGCAGTGGTATTGGGTTTACCGTGTGGAATTTCTCAGTATCAGCTCGCAGGCTATGAATTTGTGTCCGGTTGATGGCAACAGCCTGGCCCCATATAACATGGGAATTCAACATAACGGCGAAATGAGGGTGTACTATACACCTCTGCCGAACCCTTCGGGGAGTACAGGCGTGATGTTGTTTTAATAAAAAAGGCATGAAAAGAGCCTCCACGAGTGACGATACATAAGTATGTCCGGCGCACCCTGGGCAGTCGGCCCCGCTACCAACCTTGCTGACTGGCTAATCTTTTCACCACAGCACGAGCTATTCTCGTATAGCTCGTGCCGACACGATAGAAGAATAAAAAAGAACTGCCTCCTATTTTATTACATTAAATTCCTGCATGCCGTTTGTGTGTACCGCTAATATTTGAGTGAACTGACCTTACTTATTCGGATTAGGCCATGAATGTCACAACTTGAAAAAATCGCGGAAAAGCTGAACTTGACGTCATTGCTTGATGGTGATAAAATATAATGGGACTTAACTTTGATATTTAAATCCATTTAGCGGCTTTTCGCAGTCGAATGCTAGTCATAGATAGATCCATCCCAAAATCTTAAATTGTGTATTCTACTCAGCCCGCAAACGCAAAACTCACATGCACGATGAGCAGCAGCTTCGCCGTAACCCACACCATCGTCCATGGTGTTTTTTAAAATGTAATATTTTGGCAAACAGCCACCTGACGGTAAGTGGTTACCGCCGCCAATATACACCTACAAAGAGAATTGCTAATGCGTTGCCAACCTTTGAGGTAAAGTAAAAAAGTGATAAGTTCAGTATTTTCACCGATCCTTCATACTGCAACAGCAGTGCTGCTTGATGGTAAGGTGGTACCTAATACTTCCCCGGACGAACTCTTTTACAACAAAGAGGTCTACTACTAAGTAACGTTGCATTAAATATTTATAAGTACCTATAATATTTCTGGTCACTTATCTACAATAGGTACCTACTTAATTACGGGGATAACTTCCGGTCTAATGAAATGTCGCAATTTTGTAGTTACTTGAGTAGAAGAAATGAAAAAGTGACTGCCATAAATAAAAGTAGATTTACGTAGGGTAAAGGTTAACATCGTGAGGAATTAATTCTCGATGGTGTCTCCACCAACTCGCATCAGGCCAGCGTGATCGACTTGGGCCGAAACCCTTCCTATTGTAAGAAGAGGCCTATGCCCAGCACTGGGACAGTAATGGACTTACGCTTGTGCTGATAGAATTTCTGGGTGTCAATTATCAACAGTTGCTTCAGTGACTGCAGGATCACAGGAATAGACCACCTATGCCAAACTTTTCAATGACCATAGGCATGTACCTAACGTACCAGTGAGTGGGAGGATGTCTCCAGAAATCCATTAACCTGATTTGGATCTCTTAATTATCTTTTACGACACCCACAGGAAGCATTTTCTTATCAAATGAGTATAAGTCTCCTAGAAGAAAAAACACAAAGTATGCCTACGACTTTTAGTAGGTAAATAAAACATATGCAATAAGACATCTACCCAAAAATAGTAGCAGTTCCGCGTATATCTTTTCAATATACGCCTGCATACATAGTTATGTTTAAGTGGGAGCAATTTGAACTTTTCGTAGTCTGGAAATGGAATTTTAAATTCGCAGTCGTGTCCATTCCCATGGTGCTCGGGAATAAACGGCCTGCAGTTTGTCCGACTGCATTTGTCGCTTTCATGCTTTTGCGAGGGTACAAACATTGTTGACGCACGCCCGACTTGCCTTTGAACCTAGTGGACACTTTTGAACACGTAAATCGTTTAAATGGTGCGGATATGTTGAAAAAAAATTAAAGAGAAAACGTACATTCTGAATTAAAAAGTTCTGGCGTTGTGTTTGGATTGTGTATTGAATTAATTGGATGGTAGGTACGATTTCAGATTAATTAATTTGTTTCTGAACAGCTAAGTCAAGTAATCTATCTTCTTTATAAGTAAAAATTAAATACTGATCGTTGGTAAGCGCGTCACTTGAAAACGCTGGTCCATTTTTTTTTTAATGTTTTTTAACTTCCTAATAAGGTTTTTATTGAAAGAAAAATTGGAAAAATGGCCTGGAAAATTGGCAAATTCGGGAAAAACTGAATGTTCTTTTTTCTATAGGATTTTTGTATGTCAGAACAAGGTCTGTAGGGTCAGCTAGTTAGATCATAAAAAGGTAGATAGATACCTAAATACAAAAAAGAAAAGATGCCAACTTAGAAGACAATCTTTTGAAGAAAGTATCTGTCAACATATACCGTGACAACTTAATTACTTCCTAGCACTAGAGACACCTAGATTCTACGTAGGTATATCCAGTTTTTCAATATAGTACTAAAGTAATAAAGCTAGCGACATGAGTGACATGTTCAGTATTACCGGCGCATAGTCGAGTCGGTTTCGCGGCCTGTTATTACCGCTGCACCATGATTACATTGATTTATATGCATGAGTTCTTATAAATGATGCATAATTGGGCCTATAGTTTCATTTTTATCGTTATTAAGTTGCCGGTAATAAATCATCGTCAAGATGCGACGGCGATAGTACTGATCTTACACATCGATAAATTGGGAATTGCGTGCGTCGATACGTTGGTGTTTAATGTTCCTCTTTTTTTTAATTAGATAGGCAGTTGAGGTTTGTTTTGTATCACAAATATAATATTCTGATATAAACCTACTATTTGATAAAAGAATTTAAAACAGCTTATAAGATAGTTCAGACTACGACACGTCATAATTAACCGTGCCAATTTTGGATTGACAGCGACTTTTGTTAGCGGTCGGTAGCGAGTAGCAGTAGCACTGGGTGTTGACAAAGGAAGGTAGTCGTTGATATGGATCAACCTACCCGATGTTATAAAGGCGGTGGTCATTCGACGAAGCGGAGCATTCTGCGTAGATCAGCTGAAGAAGTCTACCTTTTATATCTGACTAGCTTGTCCTTATTTTATGATCTTGTAATAATTGTGTAAAGTATTATGTTGTGATCTAGTTTATGTTACTAATACTAACGCAAATACTCGTACAAGTACTCTCAGTGGTGGAGAGTTTATGTCGGTTTTATTTACTACATTTACCTTGCTCGCAATCCTGACATACTGATACTAGCTATAACTGTAATGATAGAATTACCCCTGTAGGTACGAACAACGTTGACGACAACAGACGTTGTTGTGTCGTTTACACTTTTTTCATCTGCAGCTTACTAGTAAATAGATAAATTATAGAAGTAATATTCAATATACATGGTTAGTCAGAAAGGGAGTACTAATCCGAAAAGGTGTTAAAGTACCCATAATATTGAGTAACTTTTGTTCTCCCACTTTCCCCAATAGTCAATACTTTCAGAGAAATTGCTGTCCAAAGATTTCATAAAAAATACGCTGAAATCTATCTATCCTCAGCTATGATCAGCTAGCTGTATTTACATTTTAGGTCATATTTGGGGTCACGAATTAGAAAGTTCATTTTCTGAATTCGTAACTTAAGCAGTGACTGACAGTTGCTGAAGAGTTTGTTGCGCCGTTTCTTCTTCACAGCATAAACACTAGGAAGCGGTGAAGGGTGGGAGCTTTTGGGGGTGCAGTCAATTGTAACTACCTAAATTTGACGTTCAAAAAGAACTAAGTAATACTAGTCTACTTTGAATAAACGAGTTTTGAGTTTGAGTTTGACAAAGACTTTTTGAAAAAACTGAAATAAAATTAATTTTTCATGGAAATAATAATTACCGAATTTTGATTTAAAACAGTCTTTAGTGATACTTCAAGTGGACTGCGGATTAGTACCCCCTTTCAGACTAACCTTGTATATCTAGGTAAGTACTCAATTTAAAGTTATACGAATAAGTTGAGCAGACACATATCTATGTGGACATGATTTCCACACTGAATTGCTCAACTCTACTCCAAACCGTTAGTCACTGCAAGAGATTAAAAAGTTCAATTCAAATTCCTTCCCGTACTCTTGTACAGAGCCTCCAGCAATTTTCCGTCTACGAAATATTTTTGTTTGTTTCCATTACTTTCCATCGAAGTCTGCGTGCAACGCAGGGGTCTGCCGGCTTGGGGCGGCCGCTCGTAAAATTGCAACTGACTTGGGGGAGACGTCTCAAGACGCTCGTGCATTCTTAGCTTTACAGTATATGTAAGGAATTGCGAAGCTGGAGTTGGTGTTAAATATTTACGCAAACTATATATTTAATATAGTTTACATATGCTTTTCTTTACGGAAGTCAAGGCAGACTCTTCTCAGGCACATACATACAATTTATTACTTGTCGTTAATGTATTTTTTGTATTCCTAACTTTAACTTTTATAGTCTAATAAAGATAAGAAAGAAAGAAAAATCATTTTTATTCAGCATACATTTTTTATATAATTAAAGTAATATTTAATTATATTAAAAAAATATTTTTTTTTTATTTTTTTTTTTATTTATTACTACCTATTTATAATATAAATTGTGCTGAAACGGCGCTGGTTCAGCATAATGCCAAACGGAATGCCTGGCGCTGGTTTTCAACCGGACCCTAGTGGCCCACGGATGATAAGCCAGTTCAAAAAAATATGATAAGAAGTACCTAGTTACTTATTAGACTATAAAAGTGTCCACTAACATTTCAGGAAACTGAGGTAAACTAAGTAATAAGTTCAAAACACAGTGATTTAGCTAACCAACTGTAAATTTGCAACTTGCAACTAATGTGCTGCTGTTGAAGTATTATAATGTGAAGAAGTTTACTACCTTCAATTGGCAAATGTTTAGTATCCATAATATTCTACATTAATTATTAGATTGGCAATCTGTGCATCTATACTAATATTATAAAGAGGTAAAATTTGTTTGTTTGTTTGTTTGTATGTAGGGGGTAATCTCCGAAACTACTCATCCGATTTCAAAAATTCTTTCACCAATAGAAAGCTACGTTATCCCTGAGTGCTATAGGCTATATTTAATTATCAAAAAATTAGGGATCCGTAAGAAAAATACAATAATGTAACCCAAGGTATCAAAAATTTGTTTATAAAAGTTATTATTTGGCGTGCGCTGCGAAAACTATTGATAACATAAAAATAATGTACGACATGTTTATAGTACACTTAATTATCCAAAAAAAAGTCCGAGTGGGTATATGTCTAACTATTATAGTTAAGACATATCAACCGTTTTTTGTTCAAATTAGTCGATCAAAACACGGATATAATCGAAAATTGAAGACATTCTTATCATGATATTAATCCTTATCCAAGTAAATAGCTTGAGTTTCTGGTTAGAAATAAATGAAGGTGTTTCAGCGTTTTTGGAAATTTAACCCCTAAGGGGGTGAAATAAGTGTTGAAAGTTTGTATGAGAAATCTGGTAGTTTTGAAGATAGAAACATGGATTTAAAAATGTAGGCTTTAAGTGTGAAATAAACATATACATGTTTAAGGGTTTTTGGAAATTCTACCCCTAAGGGATGAAATAGGGATGAAAGATTTTTTAAACTTAAAAGCATGAAATCAAATGATACAGTTACTGGTTAGAAACCAAAATTACATGTGTTTAAGCGTTTTTGGAAATTCAGCCCTTAAGGGGGTGAAATAAATGTTGAAAGTTTGTATGAGAAAATTTGGTACTTTTGAAGTAAGTTTGAGTTGTTTGTGGGTTTTTGGAAATTCTACCCCTAGGGGGTGAAATAGGAGATGAAAGTTTTTTCGAAAATAAAAGCATGAAATCAAATAATAGGGTTTTTGGTTAGAAATATATGTACACGTGTTTGAACGGTTTTGTAAATTCAACCATTAAGGCGGTGAACAGTGCCGGATTAACCACGTAGCAAGAGTAGCAATTGCTACGGGCCCCGCGCGAAAGGGGGCCCCGCATATTTAAACCCACTCATCTCTGCCTGAGCGTAATTTTTTGAATGAAACTTATCACGAGAGTCCAACGAAAGTGACAGCACTAGACTTATCGGCAACTTAAAATTGAGCATTTGTGAATTTAGCCAAAAGCCATAAATGCACTTAGAATGACATCATGCTTTCGCCAAAACGCGAAAAAAATTCGCGCTCGCTTCGCTCGCACTGCTGTTACGCTTTGTGCTACTCCACTCGATTATTTTCTTTTGTATATTCAAACAAACCATTTCATTACATTTATTTATTTAAGAAATTAAGCCTCAAAACTTAAATAGCAATGAAAAAGTAATGATTAAAAAAACACGCTTAAAATGCTAATTTACACTTTTCAGGCGTGTATTACGGCCTTTTTATTTCGTGTTAGTTTCTTAGTTTTTACGTGCTTTTGTGTTGTTATTTATGTTTTGACGATCACCCGATCGCTTTGAACTGGGTGCGTCTCATGTCATATAAAGGTATTTGGTATATTTTCATTTCAATAACGTTCACAAGATTTATTAAACGTGAGTTATACCAACTGTTGATATAATCTCCTTAGATATAACATTTATATACTTGAATACTCATTTCGTCTAATATTATTAGATATAACGTTCATCTGATCGAAAATCATTTAATATAAAACTCTTTTGAACTAACGCGTACTCATTGCATGTTTACATGCAAGTAGGACGGAGTGACTAGATTAGGGTACCCCGACCAATGGGTTAGGTTAGGTTAGAACTGTGACCACCAACGCGCGAGCCGAGCGAGCGAAGCGAGCGTGCCGCGGCAGCGGCCGGCGAGCGCTACATCCAAGTTGGTTCCAATTACTAGGTTAGGGCACCCCGACGAAATGGATTAGCTTGGGTTAGGTTAGAAGGAACTGATTTTGTTGATTTTATATATTTGCTCCTAATAGGCTAAATAAATTTTATGTCATTTGAGTGATATACCGAACGATTTTATATTCAATGTATGTTATGCTTATAAAAATTAGTTATTTTAAAATTATATCTAAAGTTTATTATATTTAGTGATCGTTATCTTCTATACATATAATAAAATCGTAACGAAGTAAAATCTGTACATTGAATATTTTCCAGAAAAAATAAGTGCAAATTGTTGGAAAAACGCTACAGATGTCAAAAAGAGAGTTTTTAGAATTTTTGTCTGTCTGTTTATCTGTTTGTATGTTTGAGCTTCACGCCGAAACTACTGGACAGATTTTGTTGATATTTGGAAAACATATTTGTTGCAGGTCGGGTCAGGCTATAGGGTATAAATTATCACGCTATTCGGTTATAAAAATATATTCAAACAAAATAGTTCCTTGAACCTAACTAGATGGCGTTGGCGTCAGTGGCAACAGCAATCATAAGTGTTTTAACTCTCGAAAAGAGAGTTTACAGTACCTACACATTTGCCTATCCCTCCAAAGCAAACAGCCGTGATGTTTTGCAATGGAATGGTGTAAACAACACCTAGACATACGATTGTAATAGTCGCGGAAATTTTGCTGTCATTTATTAAAGAGGTCTATTGTCTATCTCTGAATGTCTTCATCAGATAAGAAAAATATGCAGTCGAATAGCGAAAACACCATTCAAATCGAATCAGTCGTTTCTGAGAAAATTGTGAACATACATACATACAAACATACATATAGGTCGAACATAGAGCCTCCTTTTTTTTAGTCGGTTTATAAAGTCGGTTAATTATGTTTCATTTTGCAGCTGCAGTCTTGCTTAGTATTATAAAAGTGTCTGTAATACAAAATTCAGGTTCCGAAGTAATTTTATAACAATAGTAAATTATCACGGTATTTATTGATAAAAGGCAAAAACATTTTTTTTCGTTCTTGAGGACAGTTGATGGCGTAGAGTATCCCACATACCGCGCTGCCTGCGTAGCACTTCACCTTCTAGACGGTGACCAACATTGGGATGACATTCTCGAGGAGGCCAGCGTTAGTGACAGTCCCAGTCGTCTGCGACATTTGTTTGCGTCATGTTGGTGTTCTGCGGAATCTCCATCACAGTTCTATTGTGGGAAAAATATCGACATTATCTGTCGTTTCTTTAAAACTTCCGTAAAAGTCGTTTCTTTGCAGAGGAACATCATTGAGGCGGAAATTCTAACGGGTTGTGGCGTTGGCGAGTCGCGCCGTAAGCGCGTGCAGTTTCCTGTGTGCGTATGCTTCGCTATGACCATAAACAAGTCGCAGGGGCAGACACTGACGGCTGCAGGTGTCGACCTCAGGACGAGGTGCTTCTCACTCGGACAACTGTACGTCGCTTGCTCTCGCGTCACCAGTCCTGAATCTCTATACATTTTAACTACCGAGGGCAAAACGAACGTAGTTTACAAAGAAGTTTTAGAATATAACTAAAATTAATAACTTTTTGGTCGTTACCTAAACATTTATGTGGATTTATAGTTATGTTTTAGAACCAATTCACATCACCTATTTTTTCTTATAATGGCTTAATAACACAAAATTACAGTTCTGGTAGTACTTAAATAATATACGAGTCTTAATATAAAACTTCACATCGCTACGTGTCATCAGAGTAGATTAAATTGTTGTAACCACGGAAAGAGGGTTTTAAACACAGGGGGTTTTACACACAAGCATTTGTAAATAACAAACTACGATGATTGATAGAAAGACGAAAGACGATTACTTATCAGGCTCTAGCATTAGCTGAAATTGTGATTACCATCAGTGCCGGATTAACCACGTAGCAAGAGTAGCAATTGCTACGGGCCCCGCGCGAAAGGGGGCTCCGCATATTTAAACCCACTCATCTCTGCCTGAGCGTAATTTTTTGAGTGAAACTTATCACGAGAGTCCAACGAAAGTGACAGCACTAGAGTTATCGGCAGCTTAAAATTGAGCATTTGAGAATTTAGCCAAAAGCCATAAATGCACTTAGAATGACGTCATGCTTTCGCCAAAAATGCGAAAAAAAAATCGCGCTCGCTGCGCTCGCGCTACAGTTACGCTTTATATGAACTGCTCCACTCGACTATTTTCTTTTGTATATTCAAACAAACCATTTCATTACGTTTATTATTTAAGAAATTAAGCCTAAAAAACTTAAATAACAATGAAAAGGTAACGATTAAAAAAAACACGCTTATAATGCTAACTTATACTTTTCAGGGGTTTTAAGCACAAGTTTTGTAAATAACAAACTACGATGATTAATAGAAAGACGAAAGAAGATTACTAATCAGGCTCTAGCAGCAGCTGAAGTTGTGATTACCATCTGTGCCGGATTAACCACGTATCAAGAGTAGCAATTGCTACGGGCCCCGCGCGAAAGGGGGCTCCGCGTATTTAAAGCCACTCATCTCTGCCTGAGCGTAATTTTTTGAGTGAAACTTATCACGAGAGTCCAACGATAGTGACAGCACTAGATTTATCGGCAACTTAAAATTGAGCATTTGAGAATTTTGCCAAAAGCCATAAATGCACTTAGAATGACGTCATGCTTTCGCCAAAAATGCGAAAAAAAAATCGCGCTCGCTGCGCTCGCGCTACAGTTACGCTTTATATTAACTGCTCCACTCGACTATTTTCTTTTGTATATTCAAACAAACCATTTCATTACGTTTATTATTTAAGAAATTAAGCCTAAAAAACTTAAATAACAATGAAAAGGTAACGATTAAAAAAAAATACGCTTATAATGGTAACTTACTTTTCAGGGGTTTTAAGCACAAGTTTTGTAAATAACAAACTACGATGATTGATAGAAAGACGAAAGAAGATTACTAATCAGGCTCTAGCAGCAGCTGAAGTTGTGATTACCCATCTGTGCCGGATTAACCACGTATCAAGAGTAGCAATTGCTACGGGCCCCGCGCGAAAGGGGGCTCCGCGTATTTAAAGCCACTCATCTCTGCCTGAGCGTAATTTTTTGAGTGAAACTTATCACGAGAGTCCAACGATAGTGACAGCACTAGATTTATCGGCAACTTAAAATTGAGCATTTGAGAATTTTGCCAAAAGCCATAAATGCACTTAGAATGACGTCATGCTTTCGCCAAAAATGCGAAAAAAAAATCGCGCTCGCTGCGCTCGCGCTGCTGCTACGCTTTGTATGAACTGCTCCACTCGATTATTTTCTTTTGTATATTCAAACAAACCATTTCATTACGTTTATTTATTTAAGAAAGTAAGCCTAAAAAACTTAAATAACAATGAAAAGGTAACGATTAAAAAAAATACGCTTATAATGGTAACTTACTTTTCAGGGGTTTTAAGCACAAGTTTTGTAAATAACAAACTACGATGATTGATAGAAAGACGAAAGAAGATTACTAATCAGGCTCTAGCAGCAGCTGAAGTTGTGATTACCCATCTGTGCCGGATTAACCACGTATCAAGAGTAGCAATTGCTACGGGCCCCGCGCGAAAGGGGGCTCCGCGTATTTAAAGCCACTCATCTCAGCCTGAGCGTAATTTTTTGAGTGAAACTTCTCACGAGAGTCCAACGATAGTGACAGCACTAGATTTATCGGCAACTTAAAATTGAACATTTGTGAATTTAGCCAAAAGCTATAAATGCACTTAGAATGACATCATGCGATCGCCAAAAATGCGAAAAAAAAAACGCGCTCGCTACGCTCGCGCTGCTGCTACGCTTTGTATGAACTGCTCCACTCGACTATTTTTTTTGTATATTCAAACAAACCATTTCATTACGTTTATTTATTTAAGAAATTAAGCCTAAAACTTAACTGACAATGAAAAGGTAATTTTAAAAAAACGCTTAAATGCTAATTTATACTTTTCAGGCGTGTATTTTTTTACCGGCCTTTTTTCTTTCGTGTTAGTTTCTTAGTTTTTACGTGCTTTTGTGTCATTATTTCTGTTTTGACGATCGCTCGATCGCTTTGGACTAATACAAAATCAGTGTAATACCACTGTTTTATAACAGTAAAATTAATAAGTAGATAATGCAACTCAAGGGCCCCCTTTCATATTTGCTACGGGCCCCGCGCTGTCTTAATCCGGCACTGATTACCGTGATAAACTTACATAATTACCTACATATATTACTGAATGCAACTTTCGGAATCTGGATTAGAGAGAAATTAAGGCGTTCACATTATAATAACGGTTTGCTAACCGCGTTCCCGTAGGAACCTACCTAATGTCCTTTTCTGTACTTACCCCAAAACTTTACAATGATCTGTTAAGTATACGACTACATACATAAACATTAAAGAAAACTAAGTTACGTGAGCGAAGCCGCGGGCACCAGCTAGTAGGTGATACAATTGTCCACATTGTCTTCAGATATAAATTGATTTAATTTTAAGGTTCGTGATTAGTAATAGATTCTTAATTATCTGATTTGACTGAGTTTTTGATTCAGTATAATTGGACAGGTAATTCGAGATGTTTTATTCTGAATTTTTCAGTTATACTATGTGATCAAGGAATCAACCCGGACTTACAGCGCGCTGGGGTGCCAGGGTCATAAAACTACTTCCCCCAACATTGTGAGGTTGTATGGTGCGACACCATTCACTTTCTGCACACATACTTCAATTGAAAAGCAAAAAATTTAAACTTTGATGTTTGCCCACTTTGTTGTCCCACTCGTAGTTTGAGCATAAACCTTGTTGAAGTACCTTTTGTAGTACTTTAAAAAACATAAAAGATATCGACATATTAAACTGTTAAAGCAACAGCTGGTGTAAAATGTTGTAATACTTAGTTACCTATGTTGAGAATTTTCTAAAGTAAAAGGCAAGGAAAATGTAACACCTGTTTTCTTTCCGCACAAGTTCCGTTTCTGTCAACAGAGGGAAATAGAGGATATTATGAAATTGCTACGTAGACGGCAAGCTTCCAACTTGTTACTATTTGCAATGCTGCATAGAGACGCAATGTTATTGAAATGCTGTAACTACCTACATTTATATTAAAATAATTCACGTCGATAATTACTCTATTTAGTTCTACTTGTTCTGCCTAGCCTTTCCCCAACTATGTTGGGGTCAGCTTTCAGTCTAACCAGATGCGGCTGAATACCAGCATTTTACACGGAGCGACTGCCATCAGACCCCCGCAACCCAGTTTATTAGGCAAAGCCTCTAACCTAAAGTAGTTACAAGTCCTTTAGTTCTACTTATTAAGTAAAAAAAATAGACAGATAGATAAGACATTTATTTGGCACATAAAGAAAACACAAATCAAATCATTTATTTGCTTACTAAGTGTACAAATACAGGTTTTATTACTTACTAGTGGTGCTTCAAACTCAGCGGCCTTTTACAGGCGTTGCAAATTTGAGGGATAACATAATATTTCAAATCTATATTAATCTATAATAAACATCTATTTTTTAATTAATAATATAATAATAGAAAATAAAATAATAATAAAAAAGATGTCAATTTAAATATCTATCGCTATCGGGATCGCCGTATTAATTTATAATTATTTTTAGATAGTTTTTGTATTTTATTTATGTAATTTGTTTTTATTTTTTTATATTTAAGTATTCCTCAACGGAATAGTAACAACACACAAAAGCACAATTATGTTGATATTATGATGATACTTTCTCAGCTATGTTGAAGTAATTAACCCTGAAAACATAACACTCCTTTTTTTGGGCAGTCGTGTAATAACCGGCGTTTTACATAATTCTCTAGTCCCTCAAAACTAATATAAGGGTACAATTTAAATGTTCACCAAAATAATTTTTAGACCCTAAGACTAAGTACCAAGTAAAATATATTAACATCAAATAAAATAAATCCACTCTATACCGAGGTGCCTAAAGAACAACGTTTTAAGTTCCAAAATAAATATACACTCATCAGAATAATTGTACGTGTTGTATTTATATTCTTTTTGCTTACCAAAATGGATAAATGCTCACTAAATCTTGTTTCCCTGAAATAGTAACATTAATACCGAATTTGGGGCATCCCGACACGGATAGGTTAGGTTAGGTTCGAAGGGGATGACGGGGGCTAGAGTGAGCGAGCGAAGCGAGCGAACGAAGACCCCGTCATCCCCTTCGTGTTAGGTAACTTTAAACCCTGCAGACAGAAATAGGAGCCCCGCACAGCGGGACTCCGTCGACTCTGCTTTGGAAACAAGTAATATTGCGTATCCTAAACAAGTAACATGTTAGGATACGCAATATTATATTTGGTATTAAAAGAATTGTACGATCGACCGTTAGCTTTTTTGTCTTAGCAAAACTGACTAAATTGAAAGTCGTGAAATATGCTTATTTTTTATTTAAACCTTGTTAGTTGGATTAGATACGATCACTTACCACTATTGCAAGACGGAAAAGAATTTTGTTTCTGTATTTTTAATCCCTGTTAATCCTATAAGTACCAATAATAAATTATTTAGTTTTACAGAATTACACGAATTCGATTACAACTGTTGATACAGGTGCAATGAAGTGGCCAAAAATACAAAAAATAATAATTCAGCTATTTAATTAAATACCTACACAAAATTATAACAGTAAAGTGTCTGCTGGTTTATGAAGGGTATGAACAATTCATTTTTCCTCTTCCCTGATTAATGTCGTTCCGAGTTTTTGCCTGTTCCTATTTCAATGAAAAATTTCCCCGGAGACCGGACTGGTAATTTTCAGGGAACTGAAATTACAGTTAATTGGCCAATGTTTACGTGAACGAAATTGGCTAGATATATTTTTTAATAACTGGTCTTGCAACACAGTGGAAAATGTTTATAAAAATATTTGTACGTAAGTTTAGGTTGTAATTTTGAAGGGAGCTACTTTCCCGTTGTTTGGACAAAACTTGGACATCTCTTCCCGTACATGCTCTAAGACTTGATTAAGTGATAACTAGGATTCGTGCTTTTAATTATTAAAAGTAGCTACTGCAATCATCGATCCCCTTGCCACAGTGCTAGGGTATCATACTCACATAATTTATTGTAAAGATCAAGAAGATATTTTTTTCACGACCTGACTTATTTGATCATAGTGTCATGAATGGTTGAGATAAAAGCATGTTTTTTTTTTAAATTGGGTTCTCTATTCGTCTAATTTAGAAAAAACCTGTTGACGTCACTAACAGTCGTAACGTCAGAGTTTGTTTAAGACATGAAAAGAAATCATAACTCGAAAACTACAAAAAGTCGCGGAACATACATGGGGTGATTCGGATACCTCTAAGGGTCCTCTCCCTATGGACTTCCGCTTGACACTACTTTTTGGGACAACCTGTATAAAGGGCGAAACTCGTTTTCAGTGGTGTATTAATATGGACAGAACTTTAAGGTTATTACACGCCGTAGTCCGGTTAGGTACACACTTAGTCTTATTTACGCAAATTCTAATTAGCTCAAATATGACCATAGATGCATAGAAGTTCAGACGGCAAAACGTTTTCGCAAACTTGTGCACAAGCCGTTTGCACATGGAAGTCGCTGCGCTTAACCAGACCATATTTAGAACATGCATTTCTAAGGGTCATTTAAAACACATGAGCATTTACAGCGATAATAATTAATGAGTCATGTTTAATTATTACGACACCAGCAGTAACATGAGTTAGTTAATTACTACTAAGCGTCACAGCAAGCTGTTTCCTTAGTTAATGGATATCTTGCAATATTAAGCAGCTGAACGTTAATATTACATGCCCATTACCGTAAACATAGTCATCTAAACAAGCTATAAAATAGCGATACGAGATGAAAATCATAAACATGAGTAAAAATAGAAGGTAATTAACATTTAACAGTCTCAATAGCCATTGATAACCCTCAGCTATTTTAATATTATTAATAACAACAATTGACCTATGAAAACCAATATATATTAAAAGCATAACAGATATTGTAGGAGAAAGGTGTTATCTACTAACTGTAGGTAAGTACAGCAAGTTTCATTAATAGAGAAGATTTGATTCAACACCAAGCACATCACCGTCATAAACGATAATAATTTGGAAAATAACTATGATATGTTATGACGCTAATCAGGTGTAATAACTGGATACCGTATATTCGACCATTATAACACAGAATAATCACGTAAAGCACGACACAACTACGAAGTTACATCGAAGTACCAGTCCGACAATTCACGTAATTTCATGACGCGACGATCAAGCTGCAGTTAAGTTCACGCAAGCGTATCTGACAGCGATCGCCGATTAAGCCCCTCCGCACACGGATCGTAAGCGTAGTCGTCTCGTAAGCGTATCGTCATGAATAAATAAATAAAATAAGTATAAGCCTGTAACTGTCCCACTGCTGGGCAAAGGCCTTTTCTCATACAGAGAAAGAACGAGCATTGATCACCACGCTTGCTCATTGCGGGTTGGCGATTTCAGAACATTAAGTCCAGGTTTCCTCACGATGTTTTCCTTCACCGTTTGTCAGTGGCGTCTTAGATTAACTAAGATAAAGATAAAAATAAAGATAAAGATATATTTATTGCATAACTGTGTACATTAGTTATTATTAATAAACATTACATTTTTTGTTTCAACAGTCTACCCAAGTCGGATATGCAATAGTATTTTAATAAACTAGCTACTTACAAATATTATTTTTTATCAAAAAACTCATGCAGGTTATAATATACATTTTCAATTAAATAGATTTTCAATTTATTTTTAAACATGTTTCCATTTAATTCTTTAATTGTTTGCGGTAACTTATTGAACACACGAATAGCAGTAACATAGGTACTTTTATAATACATCATATTGTTAATAACCGGTAAATTAATGTCATATTTATACTGCTTCCGAATGTTTCTTTTAGAATTTGATTTGAAATTAAAATATTGCATATTGTTCTTAACAAATAAACATAATTCCAGAATATAAATACCAGTCAGTGTCAGGAAACCCTCTGACCTGAAGACATCTCTTAATGACTCGGTGCTATACATGTTATATATAGTCTTAAGACATTTCTTCTGGAGAATGAATGTGGATTGTACGTTTGTCGAGTTCCCCCAATATATGACACCATAAGTTAACAGTGGGTACACATTTCCAAAATAAGCATTTCTAGTGACACTTGGATTTGTAGTTTCTGCCAGAACTGACAATGCGTAGCAAGCACTGGATATTTTTTTATTAATTTTTTCAATGTGTGCCTTCCAGTTTAAATGTTGATCTATTGTAACTCCTAAGAAATTTGTGTCTTTTACTTCCTCAATCGCTGTATCTGACATGGTTACGTTCAGTTTTGTAGGCTTACTTTTATAATTTCTAAATTGAATTAATTTGGTTTTTGAGACATTGACTTTTAAATTTATTGACTGCAACCAATCAGTTACTGTTATTAATGCTCTATTTATTTCACTTTCGTAAATAAGATCATTGGAATATTCACTAGAAATAAATATGGTTGCGTCATCAGCATACATTACGCAAAGATGGTTAATTATATTTGGAAGCTCGTTAACATACAATAGGAACAAGGGGGGTCCCAATATACTGCCTTGCGGTACGCCTAGTTTTACGGATTCGAATTTAGATTTCACTATCTCCACCATTTTTGTTCTTTCATTGTATACCTCAATGACAGTGCCCTGCATTCTATTGTCTAAATAATTCTCAATTAATTTTAGTGCTTTACCTCTTATTCCTATCCCTTCTAATTTATCAAGCAAAATGTCATACTTTACACAGTCAAATGCTTTTGACATATCAATGAAAAGAGCAGCACATTTTTTTTATCATTGATTTTATCCCAAATGGTATTGAATAATTTATATATTGCCAATGATGTAGTTTTATTCTTTTGAAATCCAAATTGGTTAACATTTAAAATATCATTTACATTTAAAAACTTTGTGATTCTAGCATAAATAACCTTTTCAAATATCTTCGAGAAACTTGGCAACAGTGCAATTGGTCTATAGTTATTTATGTCGTGCCGTGATCCTTTTTTGTATAATGGCTTTATGAGAGCTATCTTTAGGGTATCGGGAAATTGACCCGTTTCTAACATAAGATTCAGAACATGTACCAGGGGATCAACAATAAATGGGATGCTTTCTTTGATAACTCTTATGGGTATATTATCGTGTCCGCTACTAGTTTTATTTTTTAATTTTAGAACTATATCTATTATTTCGCTTCTGTCTACTGGGTAGAAGAAAATACTGTTTGAATTAGAAGTTGATTGTGATTTGTAATTTCTATTATTGTCCGATGACGTAGCATTTAAATTTTGGTTAATGTAGAAATTGTTAAAAATACTAGCTAATTTTACAGGAGATTTTATAACATTGTTGTTGTGTAGGATGTAGTCTATTGTGGGTTGAAGAACATTTGTAGTTTGGGTTTGTCGTTTTATTAATGCCCATGTGGCTTTAGTTTTATTGGTACTGCGTGTGATAAATTTCGCATTAGAGTTTTTTCGTGATTGTTTTATAACACGCTTTAAGATTTTACAACAGCGAACATATTTTATTTTTTGTTCTTGTGACGTACTACTTTTTGTTTGTAGGTACATTTTTCGTTTATTTTTACTAGAAATTATAATGCCTTTTGTTTTCCATGATGTATCTTTTTTATAATGCATTTTAACTTTTTCAACTGGGATACAAATATCGAATATTAATTTAAATAAGCTAATAAATTCTTCGTAAGCTGAGTTTGCATCCAAATGATGATACACATGATGAAATTTTATTTGAGAAACGTATCTTAAAAATATGTCAATGTAATAATTTATGTTACGTCGCATTTTGTACCAGTATTTTTCTCTGAAACTTAAATTACACGGTATCTTTATTATTTGACACGTATGGTCCGATATTCCTAAATCCCATATTTCTGCTTTGGATTTATAATTATTCGTGATTATGTTATCGATACACGTTGCAGAATGCGACGTTACTCGGGTTGGCCGGTTTAGAGTCAAGTGCAAATTGAATTTTTTTAGAGTATTTTTGAATAAAGTACTTTTGCTGGTACAGGCAAGTGTGTCTATATTAAAGTCACCTAGGATAAATATTTTTTTATTTATGGACCTCAATCTGATGGTTAGTTTAAACAATAATAACTCAAGCTTTTCGATAAATAGATTAAAGTTACTGTTAGGTGTTCTATACATACACAATATGTACCAATTAGTCTCTGGAATGATTATACCACAGCATTCAAAATGAATTTCGACCGATAGTTCAGATAACCATTCAATTTTTTTGTAGTTAATTGAGTTTTTTACATAAATACACACACCACCTCGAGATTTATTTTGCCGGGAAAAATACGAACTCATTTTATAATTCGGCAACTGTAGTGTTTCTGCCCTCTGGTCACGAAAAAAAGTTTCACTCAGACAAAGAACGTCGATGTCTCTTGACTCAACTAGCAATTCCAAATCATTTATTTTTGACCTTTTACCTTGTATGTTGCTGTGTAGTATAGTAAAATTAAATTCATTCTCGAAATAAATTATTTTCCGTTTGAGTTTCTACTGATATTAGATCTGGTTGTAATAACATATCTGTCTGCGTAGCCATCGTCACTGCATTATTTTGTTTAATATATTTACAATTAGACTCACTGTACTGTTTGTAGTTAAATTTATAGTTTAGATGTAAAATGTCTCTTAACACAAACCTGCATAATACCAAAATGAATGAGGCATAAGGAACATTATAATTGATGTTAACAAATACACTGTGGCTAAACTGGGAACAGATGTGATGGAATGTTTTACATAGTTTAAGCTCACTTAAGAACTTACCTCTTTTTGGATTACAAAGTAACACATTCGTATAAGCAAGTTTATCTAAGTAAAAATATAGAATTGATTGTATTCTCAATGGGTCCTTATCATTATTGCCACACATAATTACGATATAATCAAACTTATTAAAGTCTTTACACAGTTGTAGTGACGATTCGAGTAGCTTATCCGTAGTTGCACCTGGTTTGCTAAAAGATGACACGATGAAGTTTGATCCGATCAGATTTTGTAGTGTGTTTCTCATATGTGTATGTTCGTCAGAGAATATTAGAACCCTATTCCTGCAGCTAATGGTTTTATTTACGATTATGTCTGTGCTGGATACTGCCAGGGGGATACTATTTACTTCATTTATTATTCCCCGATTCCTGTTTTCTGAAGAAGTATTATTAGAGATAATTATTTCATTTAGCTTCATGTTTGTAGTAGAAGTTCTCTCATTCTGTTGCACGAGACTAATCGGAGTCTCGATGGTATTCTCAAGGTTGATATTTAATTCGCTATAACTTTCATTCAAATAAGAGTTACAGATCGACTTAGTAGATTTACGTTTTTTTGAGTTTATTGTACTGTTAGAAGAAAGTACATATGACATTGAAAAAGTCACATTGGTACATGCCTGGGTTTGAACCCGCAACCCGGTGCTTAACAAGCGGGTCTGTAACCTCCGGGCCACCACAACATTTTCATTGTCATGAATTGAATACGATACAATAAAAATCTCATACGATTCGCTGCAGCACCGCTTCGTATGCGGATTTGTTTGAACATGTACGTGCTCGTATTGCTCTCATCCTATGCGCGTATTACGATACGCTTATGATACGACGCCGTGTGCGGAGGGGCTAAGAGAATACGAAAGGCGTGAACTTTTATAGTTAGGTGAATTAGCCTACTGATCGAACAACTCATGGCACTCGCTCATTTTCGCGCTACCCACGCTTTACTTCAGCCTAAAGATCATTTTTTACTGCAATACTCATTGATATATTGTTTTTTAATATATCAATGGCAATACTAATAAACATTCTTGGTCTTGAAATCGCACTCAGAATTGGTCGGTTTTACGAAGTTGACGATGCGACTTCTTTGTCGTGTCGTGCTATACCTCATATGCAATGTAATTATATGGTTTGAATTATGGTTTTTCTTACTATCAGGCAATTAATGAAGTGGACAATCTACCTTCTTACCTCGTTCTCGGGTTTAAACTTGTTCGGTGTTCGTAAAGAGCCGATGTGAACGAGGCACCTTTGTCTAATTACTTCGCCGCGGTAATTAGCCAAGATTTGTATTTAATGATCTTGCGTTAGTAAGTTTTCTAAAAGCTAATATGTGTTCAATTGGTAAGGAGATAAGATAACGTTTATGTTGCGATAAATTAGTTTTATATGGTTGTATGTTTTTAATAAACAAGCGCTAGGTATACGCTGCCTACGTCACGGGTGAACTTTTATTTATTTTGATCGTGTGTAAATGGTATGATAAGCCTATAATAGAATGGAATAGGCAATTCGATATTGATGAAGATGGTAATCATTCAAAGTAATCAGCTATTAATTAACAGTTAATTACGAAGGAATGATAGCTTTATGGGAAACGTTAATTATGCGTGGTGTTAGTGATGAAATTTGTTATAACTCTTACATAAGTTTCGTTTGGCGTAGGCGTATAAAAATCTAGTACTAGCTAGAATTTTTAAAGTATAGGTAATTACAAATACCTACCTATCCTCTGAGTAATATCCCATTAAGGTAATTCAGGAATTTTGTTGAAGCAGGTAGTTTTCTTTCTTGCATTATTCTTTTACAAAAACTGTCAAATGGATTTGTTTTTGCTGTCAAACAATGCGACAGATTTTGTAAAAGAAAACTAAACTAAGGGGGCTATTACACTATCATATATCTAGGATCCATAGGTCTATGAGTCATAGATATATATTATAATGTAATAAAGACACATGAATCATTTCGTCTTTGATCATAGATCTTTGACATTTGTTGTTAGATAGGATCCTATAGGGTCATAGAAACAGGTATTGTCAGTTGACATGAAAAAAAGAAACAAAAATTCAAACCTGGCTGTATGTAGTACACCCATGTCTACTACATACACTATACAGCCTTTGCCTTTTCCGCGGTAACTAAAAAACAGTTAAGTAGGTAAGCAGCGTTGCTAACTGGCTGGTCTGAGAGTACGAATAATTAAAAAAAAAAACAGTTACGTAAAATAAGATCTTATAGCTATGATAATGTAATACACAGATATGACTCTAGAAGTCATATACAAGGTTAGTCAGAAAGGGGGTACTGATCCGAAAGCGTGTTAAAGTACCCATACTTGTCATAACTTTTGTTCTACCACTTTCCCCAAAAGTCAATAGTTCAAGAGAAATAGATAGGTGTTCAAAGATTTCATAAAAAATACGCTAAAATCCATCTATCCGTAGCTATGATCAGCTACGTTTACATTTTAGGTCATATTTGGGGTCACGAATTAGAAACTCCATTTTCTGAATTCGTAACTAAAGCAGGGATAAATAAATTTTGAAAAAAGTAAAATAAAATAATTTTACATTGAAAAAATTTTTACCGAATTTTGAAATTTTAACACATGCTTTAAGACAGTCATCAGTGATACTTTAAGTGGCCTACAGATTAGTACCCCCTTTCTGACTAACCTTGTATAGGATAAGAGATATGATCCAATATATGATCCTAGATATATGATAGTGTAATAGTCTCCAATTTAAAAAACCTGCAAGCACATAGAGGGATATTACACTATCATATGTCTAGGATCATATTTCTCATATGACCTCTAGAGTCATATCTGTGTATAAAGAAATGATTCATATGTCGATATTACAGTGTCTTATATCTATGACTCATAGATTCATGATCCTAGATATATGATAGTGTGATATCTCCCAAAGCACGTTTCCTGCTTCAAAAAATATCTGAATCAACCTATTGAGACATAAATTTATCAATTAGGTAAATTAAATAAAAGAAGACGGATGTCTCATCATCATTATTTATAGTTAATGGAGTAATCAGCCCGTTTAAAAATAAATCTTTCAAATGAACTGACCTCTAGATAAGTACAAAATGCGTCATCGTCCGATATAAAACATACGATTATGTAGTGGGCAACTAAATAAAACATAACATCACGACTGTTTTCTCCGACGGGTTAGCAGAGGTGTATAGTACACTCACATTTCGCCGTTATGTTTACGTCTCATGTAAAGGGGGGCGAGCCTATAGCCATCGACCGGGCACAAATCCAGACTCCGGGCTGCTATTGAGAAATTCCACAAAGAAAAATCAAATAACACTTTGTCCGACCTGGGGATCGAATTCAAGACCTCACGCTCAGTAGTCACGCTGGCGATCGCTAGACCAACGAGACCGTCTACTAAATAAAAAAAAAACATTCAAACGAATTGAGAACCTCCTCCTTTTTGAAGTCGGTAAAATACAAAATTAAAATGTTATCCAGTTTCACACAAACTTACGTATAATGACAATACATTTATCTTTGACATTATCAGTAAAACACATGTCATAATTTATAGTTCCCATCAATATTGACCAAAGAAAACGTTACGGTATTATTTCACAACGAGACAAAATGGTGTCGCAAGCGCAACGGTGGGCGATATTAATAGTGCCAATGTAGAATGAAAATCCACGAGATTTCCGTATTCTAAATAATTGTCGACATAAATTAAAGATATACTGACAGTTGTGGCCCTATTTCACGCTTGTGTTATAGTTTTTTTTTTTACTCACGTCGTTGAATGACATAAAAAGTATTTAATAGGCCCGTAGCCACCTCTATGCTTCTATACTCCTCTATTCACATTCAAATAATTATAAAAGTGTCATTTTTAATTATGAACGCTTTTGTCGGTCTGTCTGTCCAACATTTGGGGCGCGTTTTGATGTAAAAAAACTATTTAAATTATGTTTTCGTTGTGAAGAGACTGTTAATTTCTATGAGGTTTTGTACGTCTTGGGAATATAATAGTTTGGTGGTTTATTTATATTTGTTGTTGTGTTGATGAGCGTGGAAATGAGATTTTGATACGTAAATACATAGCTATGGGCACCATGAAATATTATTTTATTGAAAGCTAAGAACGCGTTTACAAAAGTGATTTAGAAACCTTTATTTTCTACCGGGTAATCATTCGAATAAAACACCTTCTATTTTTACTTATTCATACTTACACTGGCTGGCTGATGGACAACGCACAGCTTAAACCAGTGGGTCTAGAAGCATGAAATTTTGCACAGAAGTTCCTTAACAGAAGGTGAAATTGTAAACAGTTGACAAACCGAAATGGGAGATTGTACTCATCACTATGAACAACTTTTACTATGAGAATAAAACTGAAATCGCAAAAAAAAAAACTGCTGTTCCCTACATTTTGACGAGTTATGCGAACATAAATGTAGGGAACAGCTGTTTTTTTTATCGATTTCAGTTTTGGTTCCATAGTAAAAGTTGTTCATAGTAATGGGTACAATCTCCCATTTCGGTTTGTCGACTGTTTACAATTTCACCCTGTATAACATAGGTGAGCACTAAGAAAGGATTTTTGAAAATTCATCCTCTACTGAGGTTAAATACGAGATGAAAGTTTGTATGGAAATTGGTAATTTTTGAATTTAGAACTATATCATGTTTAGGCTTACCGATGGTAAAACCTGAGGTAAAATGCATTGGGCACATGGCTAGTTGTAAAGAAAAGTGTGTATCAAGTTTATAAATAAATGAGGACATTGACGGTTACGTTACGTTCATTTGTTTTATTTTATTTCGGTAATATTTACGCACATCATAATGAACTATTCTCATATAACTCGTGCCACCACAAGAGAAGAAGTGGGTAAAACAAAACAATACTACATCTTATCGTTTCGTTTCCAGCTAACAAGCACAAGAATAATTCCCAAAAAATAAAATAAACGCTCAACCAAAAACAAATAAAAGAAACAGACACGACCACAAAGTTTGGCACACAAACCAACTTTTTCTAAACCCATAAGTAGTTTATCATCAAGGAACATCCGTACAAGGAAAACGCGAGAAAACGCTTCAGGAAAAGACCGCTCGTTACAATGATTTATGTGCCCCTATAAAAAAGATGCTACAGCGAGCTAAGTGTTAAGAACCTTGTTTTAGTGGCAACTACCCCACTCTATGCGAACCTGGTACATGCCAGCATTTTTTACGACTACACATATTTTAGTGGTGAAACACATACATAACACGACCACTTTATTACGAGACTCGTTAAAAATAGGCAGATAAAAGAATAAGGAAGACGCTAAGTTACTTTATTTTTATACAAGGTTAGTCAGAAAGGGGGTACTAATCCGAAGCCCACTTATAGTATCGCTGATAACTGTTTGAAAGCAAGTGTTAAAATTTCAAAATTCGATATTTTTTTTCCAAATAAGATGATTTTAATTTTAGTTTTTTCAAAAATTCTTCATCCCTGCTTTAGTTACAAATTCAGAAAATGGTGCTTCTAATTCATGACCCCAAATATGACCTAAAATGTAACCAAAGCGGACCATAACCGGGGACCATATTTTTTTTTGAGATTTTTGAACAACCGTTTCTTTTAAACTATTGACTTTTGGGAAAAGTTGTAGAACAAAAGTTATTCATTATTATGTGTACTTTAACACCCTTTCGGATTAGTACCCCCTTTCTGACTAACCTTGTATAGTTGTAAATATACTTTTTTTTTTTAAAACTTTGCCCCTCTCTTGTCAAGTTCCTGTATCTTTGGTGCGTTTACAGACACAAATTTCACTTACACAAACGCCCAGACCCAAAACAACTATCTGTAGGCCATACAAAATTTTGTTCCGTGCGGGAATCGTATTCGCGATCCGTAGCGCAGAAGCCAATTGCTCAGCCACTGCGCCAAACGTGTCGTCAAATATTGAAAGATTGTAGTCCAATAAATACTGTAAAGGATTCAACAACGTTTTCTCCACTGAAAAAACTTTTTGTGATAAGTAACACAATTAGTTTATTAGTTAGGTACCTACTTAACGAAAGTGACTCATAACTTGCGCTATTAGTAACAAACTCAATAAGCTACCAGAAAACAAGTGGTTTGCTAATTTCTATTAGGAAATTTTGTTTGCCAGTTAGTACAATTCGACAATACATGAAATTACCTACTAAACTAGTTCAGTTGTCCAATTTTTTTCAGTGTGGCTTTAGATTCGACCAATCTCGCTTTCCGTTGTTGTCACTTAAGACGAATAGAGATTACACATCAAAAAGGTTTGTGTCGGTCACATTTTCGAAAATGAAGGAACTGTAGGCCTAGCACGAATATTTTGACGTATAGTAACGTAAACGTAACGTTAATGTCACTACTCAGAATAAGAAGGTTTTAGGCATTAGTGGTTGTATTTTTGTAAAATTTAGGCAACAGCCAGTAAAAGCCACCGCTTTGTATAATTTTGCTAGCCTACGTCAAAAGCTAGGCTAACAAAATTATACAACAGTGTACTGAAAACAAGACCGTTTGGCGTAATTGCAGTAAATTACGTCAAACCTACAAATACAAGCATATTTAGCGCACATGATTTGAGGTAGTCTGCCGCTCTAACGAAGAACACAATAACTTGATTTTTGGACGATTTTGAGTAATATATATATTCGGAATCGGCTAATCGAGCGGAATTCGAATATGTATATAACTCAAAATTGACCAAAAATCGAGTTATTGTATGTATTTTCGTTAGCGCGGCAGTAGTAGCTACCGTTGTTGTTGTTGTTTTGCAATATTATCTCATCTCTGTCTACTGGTAAATAGCAGCAACGATCTTTAAGTTTCTAGGTCGATCCCAGTTATAAAACGTGACTAACAAATTTATTAGAAAACAAAAATACAGCTTGGTTCTAATACCGTGCCAGATACAAGGAAAAGCCAACTGGGTGCAACTAAGAAGTATGACTGCCATGATGATGCCTACCTAATGCTTATGAAAATACAAAATATTAGACCCACACAAACAACTCTAATTAAACAATACACCCAATTTATCTAACCGGCCACAAAAACCTTACCAATCTAAAATTGTAAGGAACCGGAACCAACAATGACTTCTCCAGTTCTTTCAACAGTATCGTTAGATTATAATTCTCCCTCACAGTTGCCACTCCATTTGCAGTCATTTGTATGGGCGAGACACACCCGTTTCAAGGAAACTTTCCCTTACCAAAAAGCCTTCGTCAAGTTTCTCAAAGTGGTTCGTGATTGTGTTACCGATGCGAACGCAGCCTCTAATATAACCAAAGTTTCATTATATTGCTTTACACAAAACTTCTTTGAGGAGTTGTTCTGCAGACGAACTGTTTTGAGAAGACAAAGAGAAATGGGGATGTGTTACAAAGAGTTTGTTGTCAGTAAAGAAAAGAAGCGTTGATAAACATCGTAACTTTTTGCTTCAAAACTTTGTTTGATTGACTATTCTTACGGGATTTTTTTGTTTTCTTAGGTTCTTTTTCTTTAATCCTTTTATGGTATGTCTATACCAGTGCGCTATCATGTTCATCTTGTGCTTTCGTCTGACGCATGCCTGAAGCGCCATAGCGCATGCAATAGCGCAGGCCCTAATACTAGTTCGACAAAAGCACCTAGCGCACGCTAATCCGTCTTTTGGCAATCAATATTGCATGCGCTTGACGCAAGATAGAATTGAAAGTTGAAAGCGCAAGATGAACATGAAAGCGCACGGGTGTAGACATACCATTATTCCATTCCACGTTTCAATCCATTCAACATAATTAAAATTAGATGAAGCAATTCCTCAAAAGTTAAACTTGGTTAATTTAAAATGAACAAAGTTGAATTAATTGATTAAAATAAATGTCATTGGATTATTAAGTCGGATCCATTGAGCGTCGAAATATAGTAAAAATAAATTGGACATGTTTAAAATAATTTGTACCGGCAACAAAATCCAATTTAAGCCTTCACCTGAAACATTTTCAGGCACAATTTTATATTGTAGCTATTGTAGGTATGGTGTAGTCGCCCGGACGTACTCGGCTATCGAGACGACTACTGAAAAATTCCAGGTGTACAATATCCATTAAAAAGCCCTTTGTAGTCTCAGTGAGGTATTATTTGCAATAAAAGTCTGGACACAAAGGACTGCCCGTGAGGATTTTATCCCTGAAAAAATATAAACGTATCATCCTAACTAATATTATAAATGCGAAAGTAAGTTTGTTTGTTTGTTACCTTTTCACGCCTCAACCACTGAACTGATCATCCTGAAATTTTGCATATACATTGTCAGGTGTACAGAAATGGACAAAGGGTACCTTTCATCCCGAAAAAAGTACTGTTCCCGGGGAAAACAACAACAACGATAATAGATTTATTTCACATGTGTTTCCTTTGCCATTACAGATAGTAAATCTAATGCGATAAAGTAACTTAAAATATACTTAACTTATACCTTACATGCTAAATAGTAGGTACGTGGCCCTTGTGAACTCACCCAGTGTACAGGTGAATATGTCTATGGCATCCGCCACCGTGTTGAGAGTGCGCAGCGCACGAGTAGATGGCGCCACGTGTCTTTCGAATCACGATTTAATTATATTATTGTACCTAAAATTCTAAATTAACGCGAGCAAAGCCGCGAGCAAAAGCTAGTATTATTATGTGTGTAATTCTTTTAACTGGATCCATTTTATGGCTAATGCTGAAAGTCACGTATACAAACTGACTACGATTACAACCATCAATAAGAACTTTCTTCTACGTAGCTTATTCCATAGAGCAAAGGGGCCAGTGAATGGTCGTCGACTGCGTTGCTCTAAGAGCTTATCCATTACGAGAACTCGATCAAGTTTATAACTAAGTTGAATCGGAATTCGTAACACTTTTCCAATACCTTCAACATTTCGATTTAAAATCGGAACACTTAATTTCAAATTACACGTATTCGATATCAGAATACCGAATTCTCGTATCACAATGAATACATCCCAGACTCCCCTTAGTCCCTATTCGGTTGTAACTATTTTATGGGTGCCATTTCGTAGGCTGATGCCTGCCTGCCTGCCTGCCCCCGGGATCCCCTGCAGTTATAAAGTTCCTCTTTGTTTCATTGTGTTTTAGTACGTGATGCCGGATAGGTGCACCGATATCGCTAACAACGGTTTTATTATAACGGAGATATAAACACAAGCCTTTTGTTGTTGTAATGTTTGGTGAATGTGATTGGTAGGTATTTTTATGTGGGATGGATTGAAAATTTGCCGAGAATGTGTAGGTACCTTTGTAATGCTAGCAGTTCCGCTTGCAAGGGATCTTGATGAGGGATCTTGTACCAACTTTGGCAGCTAGTGGCTACCATGTGAAGTCAATACCATAGACATAATAATATAATTGTCAATACTGTCCATACTACGGGTGTCTAGCAGAAATCGTCTAGAGTGATAAGACCGCCCATTGAACGTATTTTTTATATTCAATATGTATATTACTTTTTTTTTGTCTACAGCACAGATTATTTGTTTGTTTGTTTATTTGAAGGACCCAAGAAATACAGGGTGTAAAAATTGACTATCACATGATTATACTGAACGAATGTAGATGTTGATATTTATAATGGCAACTTGCTGCCAAAGTACAATATATTTCTTTTACCAAGACCTGTCTCTCCTGAAGTAAGTTTTATTCAGGTTCAGCAAATAATGGTGTTAGGAATTTTGATGTTTGAAAAGTCTTCTCTCACGTGTTCTGACGTCACATTTCCATAGCATTGTTATCTTAATAATCTGGGACTATCAAACGCTATGCATCAGCCCCTACTTACGAGTACCACTTTCACCGATCCTGCGTATCCATGATATAACCTGGAGAATATCGGTTGAAATACATTTATTTTATCAAAAAGAAAAAATACTGTTTACTTATGTCGAGAAAAATGCAAACTATGAGACTAAAGAGAACTAACTATAAACTAAGCATAAATCAATTTAAGTTGGCAGAATAACTACATTTCATTTTTACAATAATCTTTTAATTTCTTTTTGAAAATGAATATACTTCGTCTCTTTAAATGTTGCAGATGTCGAAAGATGGATCTCTTCAATTAAAACCAGAAAAAAACAAGTTCTGACCACTTTTAGCGAAGCGCCTGACCAGCATAATCCAGAAAAAAAGGCCCATTACCCATATCTAACTCTAAATACCCGCATCAACAAACGCAACGTCACAATCACAAATCCGTCTAATTAACCACGAGCGCGAGGTCCGTTCGTAATCAAACATCTATCAGCGGACTGGCAAGCCGCGAGCTTACGGACAAAACAAACGAGCAAATTAGTCTCTACCCGGTCCCCGACAGATCCTGATTGATGGATGGCCTCCGAGTCTTATACAATTAGCTTCTCAACAAATCCCCCGCCTCTGTCATCGTTTTATAGGAAGATTAAAACCGTTTTGTTGAAGGCGAGATGGGAGTTTGATATGACATGGTACAAGGAACTTGTCAACTTAGCGAGAACTTTGTCTACACAGAGTTTTGGTTTTGCTGTTTAGTTATTCGTGTAGTGCATGGCTTTTGTTGACATATTTTATAACTTAGTAAGAGGCTAAAGCAGCTGTGTTAGGCTGGATGCAGATGGTAGATAGCTTAGTGCAGTGGCGCAATTTGGGAGAAGACGGTGTCCAGCAGTTAATTGCGATGGCCCGATTTGATCCTAAATGGATTGTACAACATTAAAACTAGTCATATTGTACTCCTATTTACAAATTATCATGTACAATATTTATCTATGTACAGTCACGAGCACCAATATGTATATTATACGTAGTGAAATTATAAACTGCATTAACGAAGGAGTTGTAATGGAATGCATTAAATATTGTTTACACAGTATCTACGAATGCATACCAATTTATGGCATTTAAAATATTTCGTAAATTCAATCGGTATTTAAGGAGAAATTTACTTGAATTTCGCTACATGTACACATATTGGTGCTCGTGACTGTACATGTTACAATTAAAAATATTTTAAAAATGTAAGTGCACGCATCCTAAGGACGATACTGATGCCAAAAATGATGTTTTTAGAATTGTAAAATTGTATTGGTATGTTTGAGCTTCATGCCAGTGCTACTGAATAGATCTAGTTGTTTGGCAGCCACATACGTTACAGAGCGGGTCAGGTTATAGCGTATAAATTATTACGCTATCGAGTGTGGGTGATGAGCAGTAACCTTATCTTTCTGCAGGCAAAGCCGCGGGTTCTGCTAGTTCTTTGATAAGTACTTGATCGAGTTCAATGATTTAAGAGCGATGCTTTACGATATCTCAGATCGACACGTATGTGTGTTAACTGTTCCCAATTACTTTTCTAAGAGTTTCTTCCTTGAACTTTAAACTTTTTTAAATAGAAAACTATAAAACAGACAAAGCTATCGCCATAAAACTTTCCAATTGCAAAGCTCAAAACATTCGCAGCAAAATCAACAAATCAAACGACTGCTATAAAGCCCACTATTCATCTATTACTTCAGACTACAGCAGGAAGTTCAATGTTCTGATAGCACAGTTCAATAACAAAGCCGTGAATGGGCTAAAAATATCCACAAAGAAATGGGTTAATGACTCCCTTTCAATACGATCGGCCCTCGTTTAAACGTCTTTATAAAACTAGCTCTACAAACATAGGACGTGGATCGTGTAAACATTTTTTATGTTAGACGTTGAAACGATGACCTGGCCGCTCTACAGGGTGTAAACGATTTCGTGTAATTCCTTAAAACCACATGATCTACTGCTAGGACCCCGCAAAGGATTAAAAATTTATAGCATTAAGTCCGCCTCTGTACAAATTTATGTGCGAAAGTATAAATAAAAAAAAAAAATTAGATTGTGTTTTGTTGTATTAAATGTATGTTCTTCTTCTTCTTCGTGTCATTGACACGACAATCATTATCATTAGATGTATGTTTAAAAATGTAATATGTAGGTACCTATAAGTACCTACGTTGTATATACGAAGAAAAAATTTAAACAAAAAACTTTTTTCTTACGGAGAGGTAAGTGATCGTTTATTAAACACCGAAAAAAGATTTAATATAAAAAAAATATTTCCATGCTACACATAAATAACTAGCTTTCGCCCGCAGCTTCGCTTGCGTGAAATTTTGAACCCGTTAGGTGACGATTTTCCATACAAACTTTCATCCCCTATTTAACTCCCTTAGGGGTTGAATTTCGAAAAATCCCTTCTTAGTGGATGCCTACGTTACAAAAGGAACCTACAGTCAAAATTTCCACTTTCTAAACCCAGCGGTTTAGGATATGCGTTGATAGATCAGTCAGTCAGTCAGTCAGCTTCTCCTTTTATATGTATAAATTAATGATAACACGGCGACACACCTAGCGGGCACGACAAGCGCAATATCGCTCTTTGCAGTCAGTTAACTTGGGACGCTAAAATGACTCAGAAACAGAACACCAAGTTTACATTTTGTTTTTTTTTTGTTAATTTTGAAAATTACCTACCTATTATGGTTAATCTGTGCCACCAGTAGATCACGCGCTTTGAAAGAATTACACGAATTCGTTTACACCCTGTGTACTTTAAATGTTGGTCTACTGAAAGTTTTAACCCTATTTCGCTATATATGACTCAGAATATTTCGTTGTTTTAACTTCCTTATTTAGAATATAGGAAAGAACTCGATATGACTTAGGTATGCGTGTTAGTAAGTCGATGCTACCAAGATGATGAATGATGAAGCCAATGCCAATGAATGCTAAAATCTGTTACCTAATTTGTCATAACTTTTAGGAATGTGCCCTCGTATTTGAACGAAGCAATAAATTAAAATATATGGCTATTTCATAAGTGTATAATTTTAGAAAATCAGGTCGACATAATGTTTTCCTATAAAAGTCGTTAAGCCTGTTCCGATTGAAGTAAAATGAAAAATTATTCACGTTTCTTAGCATAATTTAATTTTTTACCGAGCGTCCTAAGAAAAATAATTCCATTACCGAAGCAATTTCCTTTTACTGCCAACGATTTAACCTTACCGTCGCGAAGTACCTAATGCTGGTAACAACATAGCTTTGAGAGCTGGAAACTCTTTCGAATTTACCTTTAGTATCGCGAAAGACCTTTCGCAAAATTCTATTTGCTTGTCCGACATACTAGCGCAAGCGAATTAGAACTTTACAGTCTTTGTGATAAAGTATATTTTTTTGTTAATACTTTTGCTTGGTGGCAATTGTATGTTAGTAGAAAGGTATTATTGGAAATTCCTGAACGTTCGGAACGTTCGGCTGATATGGAACGTAGACGATAGTTGGACTGCGATTGGAGGAACTCCTGTCTCGGACGTGAAGGCTCCCGCTGCGTGACGCTGCATTCTGTTTTGTTTTACTAAAATAAATGTATCAAGAAAATCTCGAAGCTTTTCGTTCGTAGTATTAGAGTAGATTGTTATGTCGGGAAATTGTCAGCATTTTTGTTTATAAAATAAAAGTATTGCAGCTCGGGGTTGCAATTTCAACTTCAAGACTTACTTAGTTCTTTTTTAACGTTAATGTCACAAAAACAGCGCCCATAAACGACTTGTTCCAATTTGTTCACCTGGGTGAACACAGTGGAATTTTTGGTGTTCTCATATCGCCTCGGATGCATTTCACCTAGGTAATGTCACCCAGGTGAAACAATTTGACATAATTGGTGTCCTTTGTTCACCTTATAATTAAATCACCCAGGTGAACAGTGGCGACTTTTTAAATTAATTTTGTGGACTTTATTCACCCAAAAAAAAATACAAAATTGATTGTTGGTGTTAATTAAATTGTGTAATAATTTAGTTAACTTGAAGAATTCTTCTTCTTCTTCTATCGTGTCGGCACGAGCTATACAAGAATAGCTTATGCCGTGGTGAAAAGATTATCCAGTCAGCAAGGTTGATAGCGGGACTGACTGCCCAAGGTGCGCCGGACGTACTTAAGTATCGTCACTCGTGGAGGCTCTTTTCATGCAGCCCCAACTTGAAGAATGATTGGAATCATCAAAATACAAGAAGATAATGAATGTCAATTATCAAACAAAATACAGAAAAGTTATGATAAATGCTAAGTCATCGTAACTTTTCAAGAATATGAGCGATAGAAATGTGATCGTCTACTAGTGCCATTTGTCGCTCTTCTAAAAAATTATTAATTAGTTTTTTATTATTATTATTACACAATTAAATTAACACAAAGAATCATTTTTGTATTTTTTTGTTTAATTTACATTAAATTGATTTAAATATTAAGTTGGCTTTCATTTGAAAGTTTGTAGCATGTAATATGTGGATGAATAAAGTCCACAAAATTAGTAAAAAAGTCGCCACTGTTCACCTGGGTGATTTAAATCCAAATAGAACAAAGGATACCACATATGTTGAATTGTTTCATCTGGGTGATATTACTTAGGTGAAATAAATCCGAGGTGATATGAGGACACTAAAAATTCCACTTTGTTCACCTGTGTGATATCAGCTGGGAATAAACCCAATAAACGCCCGCTCTTTACCGATTCCTAGTGTTTATAATGTGAAGAAGAAACGGCGCAACAAACTCCCCAGCAACACAGTTCTGTCTGTCAGGTGAATAAATTAATTGAGTCTATACAAAAGTCAAAAGCCTTACCGAATAAATTATTTAGAGTATGAAGTTGAAAACAACACTAGAATGTACTTCCATACCATCGATCACGCCTGTAATCCAAATGCGATAGGGTAGATCTTATCACGATTTATCGGGTGCATTTCCACTCCCCGACTAGGAATGAAAATATCCTAACAGAAAACCAATTACGCTTGGCTTAGGGATATTCAGGTCCTTAAGCGTCCTTACTACCCCTACTCTTCCTCATAACTACCTGATCTTCATTTAAATCTTGACGACAAACTTTACTTACTTATACCTACTACCCTTTTAAATGAAAGATTTGTCATGAATTTTCCCTACAAAACGTTACAATACAAAGAATATCAAATATTTAAAAAAAAACGAAACATTTTTTATACAGTATGTTAAATAACAGAAGACGTAGCCTTGTTAATCTACATCATTAATACGTTAAAAAAAAATGCAAAAAAGAAATGCAAAACAAAAAGTAAAGCAATTCGGAACGGCCTGTTTATGACCAAAATATTGGCGAAGATAGGTTAAAATGCGATGTTGCCGTGTTTTCCAAATTGATAGACAAGTGCGCATGTACAGTAAGCGTTGCTGTTATGATTTCTTTTTGTTTTTTTTATTGTGTTTTTTTTTGTATGTACGGACACTGTAGTATTGCTGGTTAACGGGAACGCCTTTCGTTAGTTAACATACTGTATATTTATTTTACGGTTTTTGATGATGTCATTTACGTTTTTTTCGATAACAGTCTCCTTATGGCTACAATTTACGAAATTTTCGCTATGTCAGGACTCATCTTTCGTTGAACAAAGTTTAATCTTACGCCAAGGAAGTGTACCTTACGACTATCGCAGCTTATTATAAAACCTTTTAGTGTTCATAACCCTTAAATCCATAAAAACTTTATGAAAACACTTAATTATTCCTTTAAATTTTCAAAAGCGAGCTAATGATTCCTTGCAAACTAATTTTCCGCACCTTACCATTTCCGCAAATTAGTAATTTAAAATTCACAACGCGGCAAGCATCTCAGTAATCGCGGTCCACAAACGAACTATAGTTAAGTAGAAACTCGCATAAAACAAAGTGTCAGTTATTACATTAATAACGGAGGGCGGCAAAAACCCTACCCTTTTTGTTTATCCCTCGCTCCGACTTCCTCTTTGTCTCTTTGATGAAATATATAAACGTAAATATTCCGGGCGTTGTCTATGCTTTTTATTTCGCGCCACGTTTGTCGTAATGCCTGTTTACAAATGTATGAATGTGGAACGCTGGTTCTTTTTTTGAACGTGTGAATATTGTGTTCGTTATGAAATTCTGATTGGATGTATGAGTACTGAACGTCATTTAGGGGAAGCTGCTGTTGTGTTTCAAAGCCTTGTAGCACAGTAGAAAATTGAAATCCTTCGAAAATTGACACCTCTTATGATATTTTTGACAAACATGTCCACAATTTTTCAAAAATTTCTGTTTTCTTTTGTATCGGCAACCTAAGTAACTGTTATCCACCACAACCCTTAAAAATCCCAGAATGCCTGTAGTTTTTACACAAAAATCAATCAAACTTATTTTCGTCAATTTTCGAAGGACATCAAATTTCATATTGTAATTTTAAAAAAAGAGCTTTTTTTTCTTTTTTTTTTTCTTGAGTAGTCTTGAGCTGGTCCACCCTCTGGTGCCCGCTTATCGTTGAATTTAGGGACACGTTGTATATAAGCTAAAGCAGTACTTCAACTACCTATAATAATCGCCTGAATTGACACACTCACACTGACACGCACTGCAACAAGACTTATAAGTGAGCTTTAGAGCGGTTACGCACTGCATCCGATCCGAATCCGTGAAAATACGTTCCGAAGTAGTCATAGAACTATTTGTATGTTTGTTTACGCACTATATCCGACTTCTGTCATCCGATTTCTCTCCATCATCCGTGAAATATTGACGGACCGAAGTAGCCGTAGTACTGTTTGTATGAACGCTTTCAATTTACCTCGGATTCAAATCGGACATATGCCCCTGAATTGCTTGGATTTGGATCAAAGATCGGATTAGTGCGTAAGCAATATCCGAATTCGGTCCGAGATTTTTAGACTATAGTCTGTATTTTAACGAATTCGGATCGGATGTTGTGCGAAAAGCAATATCCGAATTCGGTCCGAGTTTTTATATCCGTATTTTCACGGATCCGGATCGGATGCAGTGCGTAAGCGCTCCTACAATGCAGTCAGTCACGGCTGTCATAGAGTACATTACAAAGAGTACATTATACTCGGTTTAGAGTGCGTGTGAGTGTGTCAATTCAGGCGATTATAGTAAGTTGAGGTACTGCTTCAGTTTATATATCTATTGTGCCTGAAGGCCAATTCACGTAATTTCATGACACGTTGATCAAGTTGCAGTGACACTGCAGTTATGTTCACGTGAGCGTATCTGCCAACGATCTTAAGAGAATACGAAAAGCGTTGTTTTGATCGAAACTTAACTGCAACCACACTGCAACTGAACCTCCACGCTTTTTTTTAAGGGTGTTAAATCATCATATGACTCCTTCCGCTCCGCCCAGAGCGGAAGGAGTCATATAAGTGTCACACTCTTACTGACTAAAACCCATCCGTGTTCATCCTAATGCCCTTTGCGTTCCAGGGCCACGGTAACTCTTTCGAACAAATTCCGCATCCCTGAACCTCTACCCTGAATATTACTTTTTGCTTCCGCAGGTTTGAGCTGAAGATTGCGGGTTTGCTTTACTTTCAACAAAAACATGTTTTCTAATAACGAAGAATAACAACAATATTTCCACGAAGTTGGAATTCTGACAAACACAACTGGGATTTCGACTAAACTTAAGCTGATGAACAAAACATTGAAACTATGGAATGTAATTTATAGCTTTGTTGGATAACGGGTTCCTAAATCACTATGTTTTTTGTTAATTTAACTAATGACGTTGTTTAGCTAATTTATATAGGTAACTGAAATAAATATAATAAAATAACGACATGCAGTTGTTAAATTAATATCTGATACATTTTTAATGAGCTGAGTACATGCTAACCTTCTTACTAACCACGTACTAATTATAAAATAATCAGAAAATGATTATAAAGTTGTATGATATTTTGTGTGAATGTATGAAATGCTCTACATACAGGGTGTAAACGAATTCGTGTAATTCCTTCAAACCACATGATCTATTAATGGTATAGATGAACCCTGCATGGGATTAAGATCGATTAAAAAATAAAAAAACTTTTTTTTTCCACTTGAAATTTCGATGCCTTTCATAAATGAACCAAGATATGGTGACACAGCTGACGGGAACGACTAGCGCAATAGTCCTCCACGCAGTCAGTTAACTTGGGACGCTAAAATTACTCAGATACTGAATACTATGGTTTATTTTAAGAAAACTTTTTTTTGTTGATTCTCAAATAAACCTATGCAGGTTCAATCAGTGTCACCAGTAGATCACGCGGTTTGAAGGAATTACACGAATTCGTTTACACCCTGTATAAGTGTTTGGTTTAATTATGAATGTGTTTCGTTTCCTAGACTACTTAGAAGCCAGGACTACTTCGACTAAACAAAAACAGACTTAAAAAAAACTGAAAAGAGTAAAATAATTACCATTATTATAAAATTAACAGTTTCAGAAGTCGGTGCTAATCCACGCTGAACCAAGTATTGAGTAATTTATTTTTCTATTTTGAGTGGCATAAACAATAAACATAAACATGCGTTTACAGCAATCACGAGTAATTTGCTGTCATCCATTGAAGAATTCCATTGTCTATCTCCGAAGGTCTTCATTAGTTCATTAGGTCCTGCCAGGGTTGTGGAATTTGTTCGAAACAGTTACCGCGACCCTGGGGGCCTACTCCCTAAATCCGTCAACGAAATTAGTCGCCCGTCCGAAAGTAGCCCGAAACGTAGGAGTGAACAAAACAAGTGTCAAGTTCAACTTTTCGGACGGGCAAAAACACATCGGTAGTAGGGACAACTGTCAAATCGTGTTGTCATTCATTCTTAGTTTTGGCCCCGAAATAATCGTATGTCCGTAGGTGATAGGGAGTAGGAAACGCTCGTAACTAAGGCCGAAACCATGGACTTCGTGCTTAGGGAGTAGACCCCCTGAAACGAAAAGGGCAATAGGAAGAACACGGATAGGTTTTAGTCAGTAAGAGTCTGACACTCCCTTTCGCTCCGCCTAGAGCGGAAAGAAGTCATATGATGATTTCCCATCCTTAAAAAAAGGTCTTCATGACAAATATTCATGAAGTTAACATGGGACCACCTTAGGAGAACACTCTTTCAAACAAAAAATAATCATTAAAATCAGGTATTAGTTCCAAACATATCGCTGAACAAAAAAAATACACGTCGAATTGAAAACCTCCTCATTTTTTTTAAGTTTGTTTAAAATACGCCTAGATTCAACAGTAGATTGCGAAAAACTTAGAAGGGATGCTCACAAGAAGTGCTTGTCAGGGCGTATTACATATATACAGGGTGTAAACGAATGTGTAATTTCTTCAAACCACATGATCTATTAGTGTTAAAGATTAATCCCTTACGGAATTTAGCTTGATTAAAAATAAAAAAATAAAAGATTATTTTTTTCTTGCGGTAGGGTTAAGTTGTCGTATCTAAACCACCTCATAAGGTTTCAATAAAAAAATAAAAAAAAATTTTTTGCAAAAAAAAATTTTTATTTGATAGAACATTTCGATGCCTCGCATAAATGAATGAAAGCACGGCGACACAGGTGGCAGGCACGACTAGCGCGATATCGCTGCGTGCAGTCAGTTAACTTGAGGGCGCTAAAATGAATCAGAAACAGAAAATCAGGTTATTTTTATGAAAAAATATTTTTGCTGAAACTGAAAAAACAGTGTTTGGTCAATCAGTGTCACTAGTAGATCACGCGGTTTGGAGGGATTACATGAATTCGTTTACATTTACACCATGTACCTATATCAGATCTACCGTAGTAACTTCCTTTCGTAGATCCACGTCAACTGACCACTTGGCTACCCTGATTTATTAGCGGGGCAATGGTCACAAAAACCGAGGCGTCCGTCCTAAGCTGTTTCCCTTTCATAAGTCCTCTTGTATTTTCCACACGTTTTGCGATAACAAAGGGGTTTTTATAGATACTTGCGTGTTAAGCTTGTACAAAACATTTATCGTGTGTTTACCGCTTCTTTCTTTGAATTGACTTGGAGTACTTACAACTGATAAGCTGTTGTGTGATGTAAATTATGAGGAATGGGTTTTCCATCGTCGTAATTTAAGAAAAAAAAATACTATTATCATCCTAACTTCCTAACTAATCCTAACTTAATATTATAAATGCGAAAGTAAGTTTGTTTGTTTGTCAGCTGTACATAAACGGACATAGGGTACCTTTCATCCCGAAAAAAAATACTGTTCCCGAGGAAAACAAGAATAACGTTAATAGAAGGCGCCACGTGTTTTTTGAATCATGAATTCATCATTGAATTAGGTATATTATTATAGAAACTTTAGTAGTGTGTTAAGAGGAGCTCGTGGCTAAATAATTATAGCCGCATAGACCAATCTTCCGGGTTAAGCCACGCTTGCCGAGGTTGGTCTGTGGATGGGTGACAATTTACCATAGCGAGTTTCCTCCGTGCCTCGGAAAGCACGTAAAGCCGTTGGTCCCGGCTGTCATTTGTAGATCTTTGACAGTCGTTACTGTTGGTCAGAAGCCAGAAAGTCTGACAACCAGTCTTACCAAGAGTATCGTATTACCCAGTTACTGGGTTGTGGAGGTCTGATAGGCAGTCGCTCCATGTAAAATACTGATATTCAGCTGCATCCGGTTCGACTGGAAGCCGACCCCAACATAGTTGGGAAAAGGCTAGGCAGATGATGATGAGTAGTGTGTTAAGAGTTGATTATCAAATTCTAAATTAACGCGAGCGAAACCGCGGGCAAAATCTAGTTAGCTATAAAGAATGGAATACATCCAAGTGCATGCTGGTAAATAATAGGAGTTAGAAGTTAAGGTAAGGTATAACGGGCTAGTATCCGCAACTCCACTTCTGGGAGTCTACTCCCTAAGCACGAAGTCCGTGGTTTCGGCCTTAGTTACGAGCGTTTCCTACTCCCTATCACCTACGGACATACGATTATTTCGGAACTAAGAATGAATAACAACACGATTTGACAGTTGTCCCTACTACCGATGTGTTTTTGGCCGTCCGAAAAGTTGAACTTGACACTTGTTTTGTTCACTCCTACGTTTCTGGCTACTTTCGGACGCGCGACTAACTTCGTTGATGGACTTAGGGAGTAGGCCTCCTCAGCGCGTATTTTGAGTTAGTAGTTAACAAAATGTGTAAAGAATACCAAGGGAAAAAGTATATTTTCTTTCCTATTTTCGATTCGGATTAATTGAGCAGCGAACTCGTTAAACTGTCATCCAAAAGTTTTTCAAATCAATTCCATCTGATACGCCTGCATAAGTCGATTTTTCGTTGGTTTGATTTGAAAATATTGTATTTACTTATAGGAGTCATTGCGTGAGCGGTGGTAATTTTTTAATAAACACTAGCTGTACATGCGTTGCAATGCCACGTAAAGAAAAAAAGTGTTTAGTTTTAAAATCCTAATATTGAAGTGCTTTTGAATTCAGAATATTTTAAATTTGAGGGGACCCGAATTTACCGTACCGACGCCGACGGCGACGGGACGAACATCGAATGTTTGATAGGTAGGAACAGTTTGTATGGGAAAATACAATTGTTGTTTTTACCATTTTCCTCGCAATTTTCCATATTTTCTCACCATTTAAACTTTTCCTGAACTCCCACAAATACTTCAAAACTAAAATTAGTCAAATCGGTCCAGCCGTTCTCGAGTTTTAGCGAGACTAACGAACAGCAATTCATTTTTATATATACAGGCTGTTAACGAATTCGTGTAATTCCTTCAAACCGCGTGATCTACTGGTGACACTGAATGACCCTGCATAGGTTTCTTTTTAGAATAAACAAAAAAAAGTTTTCAAAAAATGAACCATGGTATTCTGTATCTGAGTAATTTTAGCGTCGCATGTTAACTGACTGTGTGGAGCGATATCGCGGTAGTCATGCCCGTCAGCTGTGTCACCATGCCTTTATTAATTTATGCATGGCATCGAAATTTTCAAAGACAAAAAAATTTCTTGGGAAAAAAAGTTTTTTTTGGTTTTTGATCAATCTAAATCCCGTGCCGGGTTAATCTATACCATTAATAGATCATGTGGTTTGAAGGAATTACACGAATTCGTTTACACCCTGTATAGATTTATTCACTGAAACACTGTTACATTCAGGTTTCACATTTTTTTAAGTAAAATGTGATAGGCCTTTATTAAATACGCTAATCCAAATAAATAATAACTGCAATTCCCTAATCTGTTCCTAATCCGCGTATAATTTACCTATTCGTGTATAAATTATATACCACACTAACAACAAAGCCATCGAAGCAATCTAGGCTAAAATTAAATTTCGACAAAGCGAGTGAGTATAATTCACATAATAAACCAAATTTCTGGTTTCCAATATACGACAATGTATTCCGGGATTGACGGGCGTGAAATTAACATCAACGAGATTCTGAACGAAAAGGACGTGATGGGAATTCTATATCGCTTACCATCGTATGATGTTATGGAAAATATGCAGTAGACATATCAATTTTGTCTTTTGTGTGTGTTTAGAATGAACGAGGCATGTTTAAAAAATAGAATGAAAGAAATAAAGCTCCGGATTTGAATACCTACTTTTTGATTGATTTGATTCTTACGCATAACCATTCATCATCAGCATCATCTGCCAAATCATCCTTAATCCTGGGTCACATGATAGGGTATTTGACTGAAAAAATCTAATTAGTCCGTCAGTTAGATTATCAAAAAATATTTGACTCGTACTTTTTCTTTTGGTACGTAAACCAAAATTGACGAAGATACTACACTTTTAATATTGGCAAAACGTCACAGTAAGTACAATTTTTACTTGCTTCTGACGTCACAAGCCCTCACTCTCGAGTTTTGATGTGTTTTATCTTTCCAAATATTCATAGATTTAACAAAAGAAAAAATACGTGTCCATTATTTTTCAAAACTCTAACTGGCGGACTAATTAGATTTGCAATTTATTGATGCTGTCAACATGCCTATTAAGAATGATTTGGCAGATGATGCTGATCTGGAACGACAGAGTCGCAGTATCGCTTGTCGAAGCAACATGTTGGCTAGACGCTTTTCTCACTGCTCCAACCAAGTTAAATAAATCTGTTCAAGACTTACTGTCAGTCGTTCTACACCAGTCAACTCTGGTACAGGTACACGAAGAGTGCTTATAACACTCTTCGTGTACAATATAATAACGCCTTTAGAGCTATTTTAATGCTGCCCTGGGGGTGTAGTGCGACTGGCATGTTCGTTGAGAACAGTTTCTGATTTTAACGAGCTCTTACGGAGACTCAAGGAATCTTTCCTGAAACGTTTGTGTGTGCTAAGGTCAGGTCTTAGCACTAATGCTAAAATGATGTAGGTATGTAATTCTATTAATTTTTAATTTAATGTAATTCTAATATTGATTCCAATTTAAATGGTGATCTTGATTTTAATTTTGATTGATTTTAATTTTAGATTTTGATTTTAATTTTAATTTCAATTTAATTTATGTAATAATTTATATGGGTTGTACCTGAAATAAACGATTATTATTACTATAACTTTCGTACAATAACTTTTTTTTTAAAATTTAAAACCTTGCCCCTCCATAGTATTGTTCCTGTATCATGAGTGCGTTTGCAGACACAGTAAATCTTCACATACTCTAACGCCCACACCTGGAACAACTATCTGTAGGCCACACTAATAATATTTCTTCCGTGTGGGAATCGAACTCACGACCCTTAGCGCAGAAGCCACGCTCAGCCACTTCACCAAACGTGTTGACTTAAAAGCCATTACGCACTGTCGACTGGTCGCCGGAAACTTGGTCGACAGCGACTGTGACTTTCCATAGTTTAAATATGTGTTTACGCACTTGGTCGCCGATCGCCCGGGCGACTATGCTTATGTTTTGGTCGCCGAAAGATCAAGTCTCCGGCGACCAGTCGACAGTGCGTAATGACTCTTAGTAAGTAATTATTTACAGCATCATAAACTATGCTAAGGGAAAAGGATATACACACATCAAAAAAAGTTGGCGATCACTAGCATAATGTATGTGAAGATTCCGGATTCAAAGTCTACCTATCAATCTATATTTATCATGATAATTATCGCTTTGAATCCCGATTAGAAAATTCGGCTTCAAAAAGGCTACATAATTTTTCAAAGTGATCGCAAACTTTTTTTGATGGGTGTAGTCTAAATTCTTGATCTGTATCATATAAATATGTTACAGCGAGGTTTCTGGAGCAACTGCCGTTTTAGTTAGGAAATTATCAGATTGCAGTAACATATTGTTACCAAAGTGTAAGTACATCTATTGGCAACAGAACACACAGTTTTGTTTCCCCAAAATCAGAATATAAAATGCCATAAATACGCCAACCGCGAGCAGGTTTCCGAATATTGATCACCATAAAAATTTTATACATTTAAATTTCCAAAATCTGACCAGACGAGGTGCAGCTGTCGTCCTTTGCATATTGAAAGAGTCGGCGGCGGGAAATTGGTTATTTAATAACGTATTGGCTTTGGGCCAGCTATCCGTCACTATGTTTGCATTATGTGGTTTAAAACTTATAAAGGCACTTGAAAACAACGACAGTGAATGTTTTAAAATTGATGGATAATTTGACGACGCGATTGGCGCAGTGGCTGCATGAGTGATTGGTTTTGGCGCTACGTGTCGTGGGTTCGATTCCCGCACGGAACAAAGTGTCATGGTGCATGTGAAAGTTTGTATCTGTAAACACACCCGCGATCTAACAGAATTCACAGGGTGGGGAAAGGAGTAAAAATAAAAAAAAAACTCTTTCGATGGATGTCTAAAAGATGTTCACCAATAATAATTCTCTGGTTAAATAACCGTTTACTTGAAAAAATTACTAGTGTGTAGTAATTTTTGTGTGTCATATCGGCGCAAATAAATATTTTTTCTTTCTTTCTTCTTCTTCTTTCTACTAGAATTTTAGGTAAACAGTTGTCTAACCAGAGAGTTATGGTTGGTGAACATCAACCTAAGTAGTAAACGAAAGGAGCAAGACTAACTAAGTCATAATCGACCTGTAAACGTCCACACACAGGCCTGATAAACGACTACACTGACTAGACTAGACTAGACAGCTATAAAAACAATCATGAGGGAAATCTTCCATAACCACGTCACTATGCTTGGCAAATTAATTGACCACATCATGGTGTTATTAGCATGCAGGAGAAAGCGGCCACTCGTTTTCCTTATATGCACTTGTTTGTCACTACTAAAATCGTAGTAATATACCATTCGATTCCAGCTTGCACCTCTGACTTATTTCGAGATCATGTAGGGATCATAATTTGATTATCACTTGCGTTAACGGTGAAGGAAAACATCATGAGGAAACACAGCAACAACCTTTTTTTTTTCTTTTGAAAGTCCTTATTTATGGCCTTCGCCCGGGGAAAGCAAAGGGATATGCCGGACTCTTACCGGCTAAAAACCCACGGTGTTCCTTCTCCTGACCCTTGGCCGGGATCACGGGATTCGCAGCTGCATGCATCGAGACCTCGGCAGGAAACACTGCACACCTGAGAGGGCTCCAAACAGTTCTCGAGGGTGTGTGTAGTCCGCCAACTCGCACCAGGCCAGCGTGGTGGATTAAGGCCTAAATCTTTCTCATTCTGAGAAGAGGCCCATACCAAGCAGAGGGAACTAATGAGGAACTAATGAGAGAGAACTTTACGGAAAATCAAGGGTTTGATCTAATAAAAACATGCAAATAGATAGAAAATATAAAATGCAGGCAATAAAAAAAAAACATTCCATTGAATTGCATTTAATTTAACAGATATCATATTTATACAAGTTCCATAAAATTGGTTACGTATTTATATAAACAGTTGTTTGACATAATATAACTCACGGAATTATTCATAATTCAAAACATTCTTAGCAAACACGCCTGCAGATTATATCTTATGAATGTATTATTATTAGGCAATAATATTCGTCAATATAAACAATTATGTATTGCATGGTATTACAAATTTCTTAACACCAAATTAGTAATAATTTTCACAATATTCCTTAAACAGAATAATTATAACGTTGTCATCGATAAAAATATATCTAGAGCATCTAGCCCATATTCTAAAATCTAAATTGATTTATTATTGTCTTATTTCAACTTTATCATGTCCATTTATACATTTCTTATTAACATGTAGATGACTTACAGATATGCATTAATTATTTTCATATTTTAAAAATATACAAAAATAAACAATTGAAAATCGTTTGACGTACGTTTTTTGAACGAGTAATGAGTCCATAGATAATGTTTTAAACGCACGTCAAGCGTTTGCCATCTAAACTTAGCCTATTACTTAAAAACTAGCCTCAATCTAGGAAAACAATTATTGATACACAATCATTGTTCTATCACTAATGCAAACGTGACTACAAGCTCATCGCTATGTTTATGATCTCAGTGCATTTGTACGGTAAACATAAACGACAAACATTTCAAATGTACTCTAATTATTTAATAATTACATAAACAGGTATTGTTTCCTGTGTTTCTAAAATATTCTGTTATTACGTAGTTGAAACTGCGTTCCACGAGTAACGATTTTTCTATGATGTGATTTGTCAAATATTTTTGTTCTGACATACATTATGACAGACACTTTACATCCGAAAACTATGCAGTCTGCTCATCAAACTGTATAACTTTTACTAAACTAAATTCGTGTAAAACAAAATCTGCTGTTCTATACATTTTTTAAGCAATATTCATATTTTTATATGGTACAGAACTTTTTTTTTTGTCATGAGTTTAGCCATACTAAAATTTGTACAGAATGAGCAGCAGTTCGTGGTATTTGGGTGTAAAGTGATTAATCAGTGATGCTGTAGAAATCAAAGAACAACGTCTAAAAAACAATGGCGTAAAATCTTGTTAACATGTTACATCTATAAGGAAACTAGCTATTCATCATCGAAGATACAATTAATATCCTGCAACTGCATTTAGGTATCCTGACAGATTCACATAAAAGACAAAAACAACTGTTCAATAAGAATTTAACACTTAAACATCCACTATCAATAGTATTTACAACAGTGTCACTGAATCATCTACCATTACTCACACCATGGAAACAACTAATGGCGTCAACCTAGAAACCAAATGACAATAACGTCAGTGTGGTACTAATAGTGACATTAGGCGCGACGACAATACTAATCGCTTAGTCATCCCAGATAGGGGTTCCCCTGTCCTTTGGCACCGGTACCTTACTGCATACAAAGGGACAATGGTGATTACAAATACATACATAAACTTTTGGTCTGTATTATTTTATATTAGAAAATGATTTGCAGGAGAATACCTTGTGTATGAAATGCAGGAAAGAATATAGGTATTCAAAATTTAAACACAGTCTTCTGAACATTTTACCGTGTAGAAAATATTTAACAGAAATTGGTATGCATATTTTACGACTCCTTAAATTTTATTATTGTTTCGAATTTCACTCATTTCACTATTGTACATTTACCATTTTAAAGCTTCTGTATTGTCCTTTACATTTATACTTGCTATTTCTACCATCATATCTGACTAGACGTATATTTCTACTTCGAAGTTCAGGGGGTGATGCCTCTGACTCTTCATGCGGACTGTGACGTATGAAAATCCCACCCCACCGTCAGTTATGTTGGCACTAGCGTGGGAGAAGTCGTTGTCTATTGCTGCGACTCCCTGTAAAAGGAAAATAATACTAGTTAAGTCAATGTCAAAAGAGTACTTTGCAGGAGATGCCTAAACCTAATCGTTGTCAAGACTGTGGTTGTCAAGACTTTCGCTATCCAGAGAGAATTTGGTGCCTGTTTTATGAATGCTTATCAAGCTTTCAAATAAGCTGGAGATTGAGCCAAAGTAAGGAATATCTAAAGGCTGATACGGGACAGCCACGACAACGCCATGTCACTTTTTATATTTCCTTCATGTTTGATCTCTAATTTTAAACATTCCTAGAATTTACTGATAATTCGGAATGTTCGTAAGTTTGATTATATAATTATTAGTTATATTGCGCACAATGATAGTTTCATTCTTTTTACGATAGCTTACTTCATACTTATTCTTAGGCGTATTTTATTGTAAGATGTATCAATGTGTACCTACGTTTTCTCAAATGAATATACTTAATTATTTAAAATTCCCAACCTTACTTAGACAAAACTGCAATAAAACTCATCAACATTAAATTAAATGCTATAAATAGAATCACTGTTTGTGTCATTTATCTCATTGCTTCGAAAAACTTGTTTCTGTAATGTGAACGACACTTGTCTTTTGTTTTGTTTGACCGTCCTTTGATATGAGCTAGTTACAGGTCATATCCGTTTCTTTGATAACACTTGCTTTCATTCATCAACTATAGTTTTAAGACCTATTTTGGTAAATTCTTTGTTTTAAGCGGATTGGCTGCTATCTTGCTATCTGTCTTCAAAGAATAGTGTCTTTTATGATTATTAATAGAGTATATTTGTCTGCGTTGATTTTGAAACTATGATTGACTTTGAACGGAGAGGGTTAAGTTGATTTATCTACCTATCAATTGATTTGTAGATAGGTACTAAATTCTAAGTCGATAAACACGCAGAATCAGATTTTCCCGTACAAACTATCCCATAGTCCGTTGGACTTCATGTTTTATAATTTGTGTCGAAGCGTACCAATCAATATTCATGTTGATATACGCAAGGAATACGATTTTCAATACAAACTTTTATACCCTATTTTACACACTTAGGGGTTCACTTTTAAAAAAAGTCCTTTCTTACCTCTAGACGCTCTAAGAGAATTATCAAACATGATTCTATCTTCCACGGTTTAGGCTGTAGGTACGTTGTGTGTCAGTTAGTCTGTCACAGAAATTGTCTATATTATTCGTATGTAAAATACATTAAGTATTGAAGATAGAAAGTGAGGTGACAAACAGAAAATGGAAAACACAAAATCATCAAGAACATAATTAACAAAATCAATCATATTTAAAGATTATTTACAAAATTAGTTATCTAACTCAAATTAAGTAAATCACCCTTGACCAACAGATCTAATAGATGCTGCCACAAAGAATGTTATTGTGACAGAAAATTCTGGTACAAATGTGTATAAAATTAGTCAAATTAATTTTATTACAACACGTTTTCTATGTTTGAATAATAATAATTCACGGCTCGACGTAAGAGTTTTTGTATAAAATGCTTAGGTAGAATAAATATTGTACTTTGAACGAGGTAAAGTAAATTGAAGCGTCGATGACTGTTCAAGGTAGGTACATTATTAAAATATTTCTTACGACATCTCAAAGAATGCGAAGCATCTAGAATATCATTTACAATTTTCCATCGAGTTCATGGATACTTAACATTTCTTCACGTTTTGAAGGTTTTCAAATAATAAATATTATGTAAACGCTCAATTCAATAAATTGTTTTATAGTTTTTTCTTAATTTATTTTTGATTCAGAAATATAAACATATTCACCGACGGGAATATTACTATTTGAATCATTCTAAACTAAAGACCCTTGACTTATTATAAAAAAAAATCACCTATAAATTAAATAAATAAAAATCAAACCTTAATTTTCCTTTTTTCTGTATCACTAAACGTTAAAGTCTTGATTCTCTTTTTAAAGGGTATCGCAAAATCTTTGACCCTCTGATGGAACACCATCTTCCTATGAACAGTATCGCCGATGATCATGTCGGAGCACACACACACGCACAACAAACACGACAAGACGAATAACAAGAACAGAAAACGCATTTCAATTTTATTTCACATAGTTGCACAAGTAAGTATAGCTTATGCGACCGTACGGCGACGAATGAGATAACCTCTCATAGTCGGACTTCTCGATAAACGACGGAATTGACGACACAATAACAACTTCACTGCGCTCCTAATTTACACGATATTGCTAAAATGACGCGTCCACCGGCATTTTAATGAGTGAACTCGTTCCCAAATGATGTTTGACTGATGAACTATTAAGATTATCGACTGGTTGCTTGGCAGTTTGTTTATGCAGTAGCAGTTTTAAAACGGAAACAATGGGTGATCGGCAATCGTTTTCGTTGTTTGGTATGTTGAAGATTTGTAAATTATTGATTATTTATTACCTATGATTATTTTAGAACTTAGCTGGTAAAAACATCTGGGCTTCATTAAAGGAGATACAAGGAACGCAAAAATGCGGAAATCAACGGAAACATTAGATTTGTACGTATGTTATACAGTGTGGCCTTGAATAAAGTGCAAAAACCAAAATGGGTGAAATTAGACCAACATTTTACGACAATAAATATACGAAAAAATCGTTTAATTAATATCGCTTTTTATTTAAAAAAAATATAACTATTCACTAGGTATTTTTTTAAAGCATCACTTATTTAACTATCTTCAAGTAGAAAAAAAAGTTTCATTGAAATCATGCATTGTTTTTTTTAATAACTTTTATAATGATAATTTATTTCACCAATTTTCGTCTGATCTCATTATCCAGAGACAGACTGTATTCATGACAATCCCTTGATTGTGCATTCTGACTCAGTGACAGTCAATTTTCGTCTAGAAGTTTTGTGAGACTCTTAAAACACATTTTAAAAATGAAAAAAAAAAAACGAATAAATCTATTATGTATCTCAAACATCTAATCTATTACATAAAACCATTTTTCTAAATTTTTATTAAAGTATCAGAAACAAAAGCAGATCCTGATTTATTTCCTTGAAAACCCGCCATTGTTATTTTTCTTTCGCGTCGACAGAATAATCAATCTTGACGTCACTCGAAACTGACAAGAAAATTTGAAAAACTTTTCGTTGTGGCCTGATGGATGCAATTTTTATCCTCTACCTACTCATGTTGAAGTTTAAATAGGTTTCGAAAAGTTATGCCTTGGTTTATTTCATAATTGCACGTATCAAGTTGAAACTGATCCAAATTGTCGGTTTGTGGTGGAATAATTACCGTTTTAGACCTCGGTTGGAAGTCGAATGGACGGGACTCCTAAGCGGTGTTTAAAAAGTTTCAAATGGCATCAACTTAGTTCTTTATAAGTTGTTAGTGTTATTGGAAATTCGTACACATACTTCAGAAAAAATATAAGTAAAAATAGACGTAAGTTATGGGAGGAAAATCATCCACCACCTCCCAACTTCGTTGAACCCCAGGAACACCTGCCACTCGGATGTGATTTGCAGTGGCCTATATGGAAAGCGCTCAATAGACTGCGCACCCAAGTAGGCCGATGCAAACATAACCTAGCAAAATGGGGGAACATAGATCCCTCCGACACCCAGTGCGAGTGCGGTGCTCCTGACCAGACGATGGCCCATTTGCTTCAGTGCCCAAAGTGTCCCTACACTTGCACTTTGGAGGACATGAAAAGCGCCACTGATGCCGCGATAAATGTGGCTACATATTGGGCCAAAGTAATGTAAAAAAAAGGATTATCACCATCGATTCGAAAAAGAAAGAAAGAAGAAAAAATATAAATAAGAAGAAATCAATTTCCGTGCAGTGTACCGACTGTTAACGTTGTCACACTGATGTAAAATTGGAGGGCTGTGACAGACAGACATTACAAAACTGTTAGGATTCCTTGTTATACAACGAAAACGTAAAACTGGACTTCCATGGGTCGCAGCCAATGCGAAAATACTGAACACCGTGAAAATGTATGGCACCGCATCCGTTGGCCGCGCGCGTCTTTCCCGGGGTTTTGGTAGCAGGTGGCCTACTCCCTAAGCCCGTCAACGAAGTTAGTCGCCCGTCCGAAAGTAGCCCGAAACGTAGGACTGAACAAAACAAGTGTCAAGTTCAACTTTTCGGACGGGCAAAAACACATCGGTAGTTAGGACAACTGTCAAATCGTGTTGTTATTCATTCCTAGTTTGGGCGCCGAAATAATCGTATGTCCGTAGGTGATAGGGAGTAGGAAACGCTCGTAACTAAGGCCGAAATCACGGACTTCGTGCTTAGGGAGTAGACCCCCAGCACCGTCATACAATTTCATAGTGTTTAGTATTGTCGCGTCAGTTGCGTGCTTCTGTCGCATCGGCCGCTACTCACGGAAGTCCAGCTGTAATGTTGATAGTTACCTTCGGTTTCTGAATTGAGAATTCTAGGATAACCAGTGCTTAAGTAACATTTGAGTACGGAGTTGTCAAAAAAATTACGGATTTCAAAGCATTTTTTTGACAACTCCGTACTCAAATACTACTTGAGTATTGCTTATCTCGAATTCTCAATTCAGAAACCGGAGGTTAATAGACTCACAATGTTTCAACAAAACATTACCATAATAGTAAATTTTTTAGTTTTTCTGAATTCATGCCCGGTCTAGTCTGTATTTTCAATCATCTTCAGTATGTTTCAGCATACCAGCACAATAATGAAGAACATTAATTAATTCAATTAATAGTAAACAGTAGGTACACACAGCAGCCTGATTAAATAACTTTTATTTCTACCACGAACGCAAATAAATTGTAAATAATAAACTGCTTCCCGTTCTCTGAAGCGAGCGAAGCCAGCGGACTAGAATTGATGCACGGTTCATTTTGAATAATAACCGGTAAGGGTTAAATAATCGCTCTAATTTAGATTAATTGTTCATCTGTCCGCCCTTGCACGTGGGCGTGTAATTTTGGTAAAGGTACTCAGTTGTTTTCATAAATCAAATTAATTCACAATTTTATAGCGTATTGTATTTAATGGAAATAACTTTTTTGTTTGAAAGTTTTGACGGGAGGTGTATGAGTGGGCGTTTCACGAAATAACTAAAATAGATGATATAATTTGTCAAAAGATTGGGACGTAATTATGCATAAAGTAATACTGAATTTGAGTGGATTACGACACTTTAGATTTGCAGGCATGCAAATGGAAACGCCAACATCTGGAATTGATTACCTTGTAATTCTGATTGTCAAAACTAAATGGTTGGTATTTCAAATCAGCTTATGAATGCTTAACGTGGGCAAAGACATCAACTTCAAAACTCATTTATTCAAAATAGTCTAGAATTACTTAGTTCATTTTGAACGTCAATTTTACTTAAGACATCCCTCAAAAGCACCTCCTTTACCGCTTCCTAGTTTTTTTGCTGTGAAGAAGAAACGGCGCAATAAACTCCCCAGCAACACAGATCTGTCTGTCGAGTGAATAAATTAATTGAGTCTAAACAGCAAAAAGTAATATTAAAGTGAAATTATGCAAAATGCGGATGATCCATAAAGTAAAAGTATAGAACAATTCTGGGTGAATTGAAAACAAATTAAGTACCTATAATTTGACGACACGTTTGGTGCAGAGGCTGAGCGATTGGCTTCTGTGCTACGGGTCGTGGGTTTGATTCCCACACGGAACAAAAAATTGTATGGCCTACAGATGGTTGTTTCGGGTCTGGGCGTTTGTGTATGTGAGATTTGTGTATGTAAACGCACCCACGATACAAGAGAAATAAAAGTGTGGGGAAAAGTTTAAAAAAAAAACATAATTTATCTAAATAATACTGATAATTCAACATACCTACTATAGTTATACTTTATTGTATTGCTCAAAGGGTGAAAATTGACATGATCAGCACTTTTGGCAGGCGGATTGGTGATTACACTTTGTTGTTATTAGCAGACATTATAAGGGATACCTTCTTTTCGCATAATGTTCTTTGTCCTAATATACTTCGGCATAACGATTTTGGCACAATTTGTTTTGGCATAATAATACTTCGGCATAATTTTTTTAGGCATACATTTTATGTTGGCATAATAATCTTAAAGACTAATTTGTTTTGGCATAAATTTGATTTGCATAACGTTAGTAGGCCTAATGACTATTAGCATAACGTTAGTTATGATAATCAGAAATGTTTTTCCCATTGTCTAATAATCTAGTCGCAGGCGCACCCCGACACGGATAGGTTAGGTTCGAAGGGGATGATGGGGGCTAGAGTGAGCGAGCGAAGCGAGCGAACGAAGCCCCCGTCATCCCCTTCGTGTTAGGTTACTTTAAACCCTGCAGACAGAAATAGGAGCCCCGCTCAGCGGGGCTCCGTCGACTCTGCTTTGGAGCCTCAGCCTTACAAACATCCCCTTAAGTTTTTATTGTGAAAATGAAAGTAGGTGACGAATAATCGTCTCATGAAGAGGCCTTGAAGGTGTATAAAAACAATTTATCCAGTAATCCATTTTGACCTTTAAACGATTTGGTCAATATTGTAATAAATAATTTAAACATCGATATTCCAGACTTTGGTCAGCTGAACTTTTGATCAAATGACCATCGTTATTTTAAACTTTGTTGATTTGTACGTTGTTCTTTTGAAATTTGCTCAGGAAAGTTTTGATTTTCTAATATGCAACCGTTAATAATTATTTCATTGTTTATACCTATGCGTAAAAAAGTTATGCTTTAGAACTTTATGCTTAATAAATTTATGCTTTAGAATATTATCCTTAATCATTATTATGGTTAGAGAAATTATGCTTAAAAAAATTATGCATAAGCTGTTATGCGTAAATTATATTATGCGAAAATATAATTATGCCAAACAAAATTATGCTAAGTTATATTAGGTCTTAAAATTTTATGCAAATGGATAGGGAACCACATTATAACACTGCTGCCCATGTCTTGACACCTTTGAGGTGCGTGAAAATAGCCTGCACGAGTGACGATACTTAACCCCACTATCAACCTTGCTGACTGGTCTGCTGACTAATCTTTTCACCACGGCACTGGCTATTGTCATATAGTTCGTATCGGCACGAAAGAAGATCTCTTGACACCGCTTTTCATTGCACCCACGTGTGGGAACGGTTAGCTTATTCCTTGCCAGGAACGACACTAAAGAAACACGAAACGAACGTAGATTACTTGAAATGATGCTTTTGAAACAAGTAAAAATCTACGAAATATTCCAAGGTTGCTAGTAACTTAAATATTGGGCAATGGCGCCTCTGACTACTGTGATCAGTCGCAGGTTCAATTCCCATATCGACAAACATTTGTGTGGACTGTGGATGTTTGAGTATGTAATGGAGCGTATGACACAGGAAATCCTACTGTAAGCGCAATGCATGTTTTTCCTTATAATAATACAATGCGGTTATCAAATATGTAAATTAGTAGTTTTTTTGTAAGATACTTACGTAAAAATAAAATTCAATATCTATATTATTTTCCCGTAATAATTTCCGGAGGGGGCTCGTGGCTAATTAACAAACGCGCGGATTATACGATTTGTAAGGTTAAACTGCGCTTGTTGCGGTCAGTCCGTGGATGGGTGACCGTTCGATACACATCGAGACCTCTCCGTGCCTTGGGGAGCACGTTAAACCGTCGGTCCCGGGTGTCATACGAATACCTATGACAGTCGTTACAGGTAGAAGCCTGAAAGTCTGACTACTGGTCTAAACATAGGATATCGGCATTGCCCAGTAACTGGGTTGCGGAGGTCTGATGGCAGTCGCTTCGGGGTGTAAAATACTGGTATTCAGCCGCATCTGGTTAGACTTGTGGAAGAACTAGGTGTGATGTTCCTCCAACCAAACGGAGGATCATCTTACCAGGCGGAGTCTTGTGCCTGGCGGGCTACTGCCCAACAGTTGATGTTGGGAGGTTGTACATATATGTACTATTTGCGTATTAAATCTTGATATCACGATGTAGGCTTGAATAGTTCGCATGTGGCGTGATAGATGCCGCCACAGACTGAAGTGGAAGTTGGTCGGCCATGTCTGCAGACGGACAGATGGTAAATGGAGCAGACATGTGTTAGAATGGAGACCGCGTTTGGGGAAACGTAGTGTGGGATTCCCTGCGGCACGATGAACCATTTGAAGAAGGTGGCTGGCAGCGGATAGATGCGGGCTGCCCAAGACCGGGAAGGTTGGCGATCTCTGGGGAACGTAGGCCACGTTCAGCAGTGGACGGCAATAGGCTGATATGGTGATGATGATGGTGATGGTTAGACTGGAAGCTGACTCCAACATAGTTGGGAAAGGCTATGCAGAATAATAATTTGTTTCGATTCAATAGATGCGTTTGCGTCTCAGACCAAATAAAAAACCAAGACAAAGCGCTGTCAACAGTGACGTGAGGCCGGTTTCGTAAACATTTGTGCACTTAGTGAGGTGTAGTTTGATTGCAGGTTGATTGAAATTTTTTGTAAATGTGTGCGTGTATGCACAGAGCGGAGGTGTAGTTTTGGCATGTTTCACTGTATTGTTCGCAGCGTTCTGTCTTGGTTTTTTAGTTGGTCTGTGGTTTGCGTAAATTCCAAAAAACATTACAGGGGAATCGTTTCAATGTTTTTTTATTGACTCCTAAAATGAAATGGATAAGTATTGTAACACTTCTAACGGCCGAATCTATAAGAAAATAAACTTTCCCGTTCGAATTTACCCTAAGACAACTTAGATACTCTGGGTTGTTTATTACATATTCATGTAGAAACTATTATCCGTTGTCTAGAACGATGCTGCCGGCTATTTCGTAAACGGGGGTTTACCGGGGATTTCTACCCTCATAACTGATTCTATCGATATAGCTTCTGAGAATCGTGTGTGGTATTACTGTGTTGTTTATGTCTATTGTTATATCTACTGGCTACGGTTTAGTGTTGTCTAGGAATACTAAATGCGCTCTGAGGTTTTTGTTTTTTTTGCTTTGTTTCTTATTTACGTAAGTACCTACTTTGCGCGCTCTAAATATTAATCTTAGTTTTATACATTGTTTCTCAGTAAGTGTAATTTGTGCAATTCTTCATGAGAAATAAAGTTGTTCTTAAACCAAAAATTACCGACTCCAAAAAAAGAAGGATGTTCTCGATTCGACGTGTACTTATTTTTGTATATTTGGCCAGCGATATCTTCACCAATTGTCAACGGATTTGTATGTTTTTTTTGTTTGATAGATTATCCTTTTGAGTTGGTCCCATTTAAATTTGGTAAAGATCTGAGACGGTAGACAATGGAACTCTTCAATAGGTGACAGCTAATCACTCGCGATTGCTGTAATCGCATGTGTATGTATTGTTTATGCCAATCAAAATATAAGTAAATATTTTAAAGTAAAGCAAAACAGGCTTCAAAAAAACCGAAGAGTGAAATAATTACCACATTATTAAATTTTAGTTTTAGAAGTCGGTGCCGTCAATTTGGTTCAGCGTGGATTAGCACCGATTTCTGAAAGTGTTAATTTTATAATATTGTAATTATCTCACTCTGTTCAGTTATTTATTCAGTTTTATCTACAGCTTATGTATCTTGTATATTACAAAAATAGCCTCGGCGTTATACACTAGCCTATTACTGCTATTACGGACTAACCAACATTCATAATAATGCATACTATGAGTTATAATTTGTAACATTATTGTAATAATAGTAGTAAGTTCTCAAAGGGGCCTCTGTGCGTTGGAACTGTGTCTCCGTGTATGCCTTCCAAAGGACCGGACATCTTCCGTAAGGAAGATGAGCCGTGATTCAAAAGAGATACAGTAGTAATATTTAACGAAAACTAAATCAAATAAAATTCCCACAGACTTTTCAATAAAGCTACAATGTACATTGAAAAACAACTAGCAAAGGAACGTTACAGATAGTGCGGGGAAAATCCCGACCAAAATCAGAAAATCCCCACTGTAAATAAAGGGGGTGAATAAACGAAGAGCCGACGCGACTGGTGGCTGAACGATTCTTTTTTCATTGCACAGTGATATATTCCGACAATCCCAAAGATTTGAATCTCTTTTTTAAATAAACTGTGGCGTTTGGTTTGTGTAGTGTGTTTTCGGTTGCCGGAGTGAGAAGAGTTTGTTTAATTTTGTAGGAGTCCATGTTTTTATTTTTTGGTGCAATAAGTTTTGACTGAAAAATTTAATGTAAATATTCTTCCCTTTTGGGTACCTAGGAGCTAGAATATAAAACTTCTTCATCTTTCTTCTTTTTAATAAAATGTTTGGACACAAGGATTTCTCATGTATCGTGGGTGCGTTAACAGACATATATTTGACATGCACATACGCCCAGACCCGGAACAACTATCTGTAGGCCATACAAATATTTTTTCCGTGCGAGAATCGAACCCAAGATCGGTAGCGCACAAGCCATTGTTCCAAGTTCAGCCACTGCCTCAAACGTGTTGTCAAACTTCCTCACCGCACACTGGGAATAAACGCGCGTTGTAAGATTAAACAAAACCCAGCACTCTTGGTGGTAAGATCTATACCGCCTGGCTAGCTACGACCCTCACATTGAAGTCCGACGCCAAGCAGTTTACTGTTTTGCGTTGTGTGTATGTGAGAGCCAGAGGGGTATAGAGGAATCCCTCTATATCTCTGTTATTTAGATTCGTGTGCTCCATTGTAGACCCTGTCTGCTATTAATAGCTTAATAGTAAAAAAAACTCGTGGAGGAGCTCGTGGCTAAATAATTACAGCCGCATAGACCGATCTTCCGGGTTAAGCCACGCTTGCCGAGGTTGGTCTGTGGATGGGTGACCATTTACCATAGCGAGTTTCCTCCGTGCCTCGGAAAGCACGTAAAGCCGTTGGTCCCGGCTGTCATTTGTAGATCTTTGACAGTCGTTACTGTTGGTCAGAAGCCAGAAAGTCTGACAACCAGTCTTACCAAGAGTATCGTATTACCCAGTTACTGGGTTGTGGAGGTCTGATAGGCAGTCGCTCCATGTAAAATACTGATATTCAGCTGCATTCGGTTCGACTGGAAGCCGACCCCAACATAGTTGGGAAAAGGCTAGGCAGATGATGATGAGTAAAAAAAACTCAATTAGGTTCCATAAATGTCTGTCAGGTACGCTGACGCTCTCAGGAATATTGACACCTTTACATCGATTCAGTATCACTAGCTAGCCTGTACGTAAAGGTTCCCTGCCAAACACGGTCTCTAAGAGCACTTCACTAGACGAGCGTGAACACAAAAAACAAAACATACCTAGTCTTTTAACTTTGTAGATGGATGGATTTGTGGAGGATGGTTCTGCCCATCCTTTTGACACTGTCCCTTTGATAATTTCACGACACTCATGAGAAAAAGAGTGGCTACTTCACACACGACACTTCACGACTCTTTGGCAGTAACCACTTATTAAATACTTAATATCCAATTTTTATGTAAGTTGGCAAACAGGCCGACACCGACGGCCTACCTGATTGAAAGTGATTACCGCCGCCTATACAAGTAACCCTTACTTCTAATTAATTCAGAGTTACTAGGTATCGATAATAGAACAGATTCAATTAAAAATAACGAAGAAAAAATAACAGCATGACTGGTTAGTCACTTTACATCCGAAAACTATGAATTCTACTTATTATTGGGTATGATTTAAGCTGTCGTCAATTTAATTGGTTTTGAATTTCTTAAATAATAGGGTTTGTCGGTAAAATAGTAGATCTGTCGCCAAAATGTAGTTGCCAAACAATATAAAAACAATTCTATAATAAATCACATATAATCATCGGGATATACTATCAAGTATCAAATAAACAGGTTTCGATTTATTATAATAAGTTTGTCCTGATAACTGTATAATCAATTTATTCAAAACGATCATTAAAAAAAATTTATATAGCACTTCAAAAATTCATAAAAGTCCCAAAAGTAGTAGCATCATATTTGCAAATGAAAAACCTACGGGGATGTTTGTACAACTTTAAATAAGGAATAAAATAAGAAGACGCGCAAAAAGATTGCTCATCTTCATATGAGAATTGGTCCAAATGCTGCCTAGGAATGGGAGTACCTGCGCTGGGTTTCTGGTACTAATCTTTGTCTTTAAACGTAATATTTTTAGAATCTATCCAGGGGTTCCTAATTTTTTAACCTATTTATTTTGATGATATTTTTTTTACATGGTTTTTTTTCATGTTTTTACACCTTTTCTGACCACAACTAAAGACATTTTGTATAAACGGACAGTTTTAGTACTTATTCCGTCCGTAGTGATACATAGGAAAACAAAAAAAACTGAAATGGCATGTATTATTTATTTCAAAATAATATTCATCATCATCATCAATCAGTCTAAAGACGTCCACTGCTGGACATAGGCCTCCCCAAAAACCATGTTGGGGGGTTGTTGCCATAGTCGCCACGTTTGGCAGGTGGGTTGGCGATCGCAGTATGGTTGTTAGAATACTCAGAGAACGCTGCTGCCCATCCTCTAGTGAATAACGTATAAGGTATAACGGGCTGGTGTCCGCAATTCCACGTCTAAGCGCGTATTTTGCGTGATGGGTGGTAAGTAAGAAATAGGTCAAAAAATTAGGAACTCCAGGATAGATTCTAAACATATTTATACCATATACCAGGAACCCAGCGCAGGTACTCCCATTTCTGGGCAGCATTTGGACCAAAGTTGGGCAATCTCCTTTGTCAAGCAACATTGATTATTTTGTATAGCACAGATGTTTTTTTTTCCACGAATTTACTGTTTATTCCATAGTAAAAAATCGTACAGAATGATTAGCAGAATTCATGGTTCGCGCATGTAAAGTTACTAACCAGTCATACTGTATACACCTACAGTACTAGAGGATTGCTGATGCATTGCCAAGGTCGAGAATCGCAGTGCCTGTATTTCACCGGCACCCATATCCATTCAAATCCAAACACAGCAAAAGGGGAACGCGGAAGAAATATGTATGGTGGTAGTACTTCCCCGCACGATCTAATTTACACAGAGCTCTACTACTTCTAGTACTCAGATACCCTTCATATATTTTTGTAGACCTCTTTAACGCAGTCTAGTTTTAATCTTGAATAGCAATCATAATAATTTCGCTTAAAAAGTCACAGTTGTACTTACTGTAAAATTCTACGTTCTACAATTCGTGGCTACGAGAAACGTTCAAAATTCATGCGCCATTTCATTTTTAAAACTCTAATTATGACAAAATTCACTTATTCATTTCATTGTGCTCCAGTTAAAATTTTATGAATACAGAACGAAACAAATGAACATTTTCATTGGTGCAAATTAAAAGGATTATTCTGCTGTTGATAAAATTTTGAGCGCTCACGTAATGGAGATAAAAGATTATTTGACACTGTTAAGCCGTGTGCAGACACGTATTTAAAATAAAAATAAGCGCCTAATCTTTTTCTTCAAAGAAACGATATGAGCGATTTAAAAAGAATCGCTCAAAACGGAATTATGATAAGGCTTTCGATTCCAAGTTTGTATAGGTAATGGAATCTGCAAGCAGGAACACGATGGAATCAGCTAATGATATTCACCTTCTCGGAAAATTGCTTCCTTTATCCACACACGTCGTGCGTTTACTGAGAATTTAGGCGAGCAATCCGTGAGGGAGGGCGTTGCTATGGCAACCAGACGAAGGCTCATGTGGGCTCCAAAACTTTAAATTGTATTACCATGCACCAAACACAATATATATTGAAGTCTGTGAAGACATCAATCTTGGTAAGAACATTGGAACAATCATGATGAAATAAGTTCAAAATAACTCCTTTTTTAATGAAAAATAAAACAGTACCTGAAATAATGTTTATCTCGTCAAATAGACGAGGATAATCTTCGCTTGGTATGGTATAAGATATAAAGATTAGTAGTCTTAAGAAGCTATTAGTGTGTAAAATTTAAGCAGATTGTCTGATCGAAAAAACTATTAAGTATGGTGCGTTGGGACAAATCCCGATATGGGGTAAATTCGGTCAAGTGGATTTACCGTATTATGTGATAATATTTTTAATTATTGGCAAGAATAGAGAACGACGTCATTTTTCTATCCCTCACTTCAGTCCGCGTCGTAATATTTTGACGACACATTCTACGGCAAATTTATTTGAACGGATTTGCCACATATCCGCAATTTCCCTAACAAACCTTACAATTAACTTGATCGAAATACTTATAATAAATGAAAGTATATATCCCTAACTATTTATAAAACGTATAAATTAAAAAAAGTACTTTCTGTATTTGCACACAATAAGTACGATAAGTCACGATTTTAATACATAAACAACTCTAAAGCTTTTCATCAAAAATTACAATAATTCGATCAATTTATGCAGCGAGACCCTTTTTAATCCCGACGAAATGGAATTACACTGGAATTGACTTCGAGACGAAAATCCGATACAACCTAACCTCCTACCAAAATTCGGAACGAGAAAATCTCCATTTCGTTTTACGTTCCATTGCGTTTTCACAACGATTTTATCGTTGGACTTTAGACTTGAAGTTGAGGAAATGGCGTATTGGACCGTATAAAAAGATTTAAAGTTTATTTTTAATGCTTAAGTGGGAGCATCCCCTGATATTCGGAGCCGGGACGAAATGCTGAGAGTATTTTTCCTTAAGAGGATGTCTTGAGTGGAGGGTGCTTGTGGTCCTTATAAACAAGGCCATTATTATCAGAACTATAGCTCGTAGATCGTGTTAATGTGCTTTATGGAATGTTCTCTGTAAATAAATGGTCTAATATACTGACAGCTAGGAAAAAACAAACTTTTGCCTGTTCGACAATTTCTGAGCAACACACGGTTCCTAGATAAGTAAACAATAAAGTAATAAAAAAGTATGTTGGAAGTTGGAACAGATTCAACATTTAATCTTTGAGTTTCTAAAAGAGTACAACTGGCGAAGCGTAAGCAGAGCTTTGCATTTGTGTGAGTGCACATAGAATTTAAACAACAAATAAAATTTTTCACGATTGTGACTTGGACATATTTTCAGGCAGAATCACTAAGTTTAAAAGAGCTGTGCTCAATAGTATTTAATTTTTGCTCAATTATGTTCTTTTACGTTTCTTCTATTATTATTTTTTTGTTTTTTTTATAATGATATTAGTTTGTTATTTGATTCAATCTTATTTAATTTAATTTTAAGTATACAAGATTATTGACATAATAATATGTACTAATTAAATTGTTATCCATCTTTACATTATTATTCCCTTTATTCGTCTTTAATTTTAAGTATACAAGATTATTGAAATATGTACTAATTAAATTGTTATCCATTTTTACATTATTAATTTTATTATTGTATAGTGAGATCTAAATAAAATACTGTGCTTACCTTTAATTTAGATGCATGCAATGCTATTGTATTTGTAAATGATATATACTGTGAATGTCTTTGTGTGTATTTAGTTGGTTTGCCTAAATAAACAAATAAATCGATTGCCAAAAAGCAGTTTATACCGGTTTTAACCAAGCGAAGGACGCGTCTGCATTCATTCTCACACAAATGCAAAGCTCAGCTTAGGCCTCGCGGACGGTAAGTCTAGATTATTTGGAGTAAACAAAAGCTTGCTTTGATTTACTTTATAGCACACATGAATGTTAAAGTCAAAAGCTAGCATTGGCAGCACGTCTCGAAACTTGCAACGTTCAACAAACTTTGAATTTAAGCTGTCAAGTTCATCGAGTATGAAAACTACGATGCTCATATGCTTGTAGTAGTACGCTATATTTTAAGCTTAAGTTTTTAGTTTTGATAAACTTTTTTGAGAATAATATTTTTGTTCTATCGCCAGTCGAACCAAAAGAGTTAAGTAAACTTCGTTTTTATCCAAAAATATAAGTTTTGGGAGATTTTTCCAATGTTTATCTACACTTAACCCCTTGTTTACACCTAGGTATAAAACATGTATTCTACACAAATAAGCAAAAAATAAAAAAAAATTGCTTATTCATGTTTTAAATGGCTAACATGAATGTACATCTTTAAAACACTTGTTTTCAATATTTTATAAATATGTGGTCAATAAGTTTTAGAAACAAGTACTCAACTACTTTTATACAAGATTTTTTACAACTTGTATCACAACTTGTTTTTACGTGTAAACGCTTGTAAGAATTACAAAGTTTTATCATATTTATAGTCATCAACATATTCTTTAAATGGACGGCGTTTAAAATATCCGTATATTATAAAGTTAAACAAACAATTTAATCGCTTATTTATGAACCAATTATTGCACACGTAAGCAAATCTCCTTGACTAACCGAGAACGGTAATCGATCCTTAGCGTTCGATTCGAAGCCGAGTATAGCCGGACATAACGCAAGGATAATTGCCGCGTGCAAATCGATAGACAGCATGGAGTAGTTAGAAAACGGAATGCTTATAATAAAATTATGTTTATGAAGAAAAGTCTACCTAGAATTATACTCATACAATAGGGGGGAAAAGAGGGGAGGAAAAAAATTAGCAAAAACTTTTTGCTTTTTTTTTGTAATGGTGCTCCCACACTGGTGTTACAAAATGTTTACTAACATTAGTAAACATTTTATAAAGAAACATAAATAAAAAAAATGTATTAAAATATTATCTAAAATCTATTAAAAGATAGATTAAATCTATTACTATCCGATATTTTTATCTTTTTCTTACATTTTTAGTCAATGTATTAATGTTAGAAAATGTTTGTAAACATTTTGTAACACCAGTGTGGGAGCACCATAACCTTTACGTTGGTTTAGATGCGGCTACTTTCCCCTACAGAAACAAAAAATAAGAATGTTATTTTTTATTTTTAATCAAGCTAAATCCCGTGCGGTCTTAATTACTCAAGTACTGTAATTATAGACACAATAGATAAACAATGGCACTGACGACCCGGATCGTCGGTCGGGACGTTAACGGTTAATCTTTACCATAGGCCATATGGTTTTAAGAAATTACACGAATTTGTTTACACCCTGTATATGTATAGGCGTGTTTTTCTACTCCTCTATGTGTCTGATATTATCTCACGTGCTCAAACATCCAAACCCGGAAGGAATACTAGATAGGCCAAACAAATATTGGTTCTGATCAAACTGCGACCTGCGACTTAAAAAAGCCGATCGTTGTGTCATTGTCGTCAAAACTAAGTAAAATATTGACAAAATAAGTATTTATGGTGGATGTCGCAATGATTAAGTTATATTAAGCAGATGTATTTCACGTCCTTCCCCTTTTCTCACTCCATTTGCTTCCTTCTCCGTAGTAGACGGATATCCGGGCGGGTGGCGGGCTAGCACTAATTGCCTGTTGGCCGCAGTTGAGGGGCGGCATTAGTTCCGACTATTGATTCCATGATGGAGGGATTGCGAGTGCGTTTTGATTGTGCTGTGCATTATATTGTTTATAAATGTGGTGTAAGGGCTTAATTAATAAACACAGAACTTTAAACACTCCTGTGCTTAAACTATGTAGGTATTGTTCTATAAAGTAAATTTTCATATGATATGATAATCTATAGCAGTACTTACACGTACAATACGCTCTAGATGCAAATAAGCAATACAATTTTTAAAAAGACTTTGCTTGATTTTATACTTCTTAAATTGAATATTTACAACAACAAACTATACAGCAACCATGTTTTTTTTTAAATTAGTGTCTGTATAATTGGTACGTTGTATATCTATTTGCATTCACAACGATTCGAATTTCATTACCTCGGTCCAGCCAAAAGCTATAAACTTCCGTAAGTTTATAGCTTTTGGCTGGAGGGTGACCGAAACAGAGACGCACTTACTAGCACTCCGTAGTGCTAGTAAGTGCGTCTCTGTTTTGTCTGGTCCATCACAATCAATCTTGCATGTTGTTGTTATTATTATTGTGTACAACCCTAATGTTAATAATAACATTGTGGTTATCGGTAATTAAGACTTCATTGTTAACAACATAGAATGATATGCTAATGAGTTAGCTTTGACTATTGATTGAGTTAATATTGAATTGTTGATAGATAGGGATAGAGGATGCTAGTGCTACACAATGTGTAGTACACATGCACAGAATCACGTTTTGTACTTAAAAGGTTGTACAGTGTTGAGAAAAAGACTCTATCAAAATTTCTATCCGTTTAGTTCAATGTAATTTTTCTATTCGTTTTTTCTCTACAAGATGACCGTAATGCGAGCAAGTAACGTGTCCAGTACCCCAAGTGTGAGTTTTTTACGTTACTACTGTAGTTGCGTCACGCCAAAAATGTCAAACAAGTTTTTAGTCACGCTATTCGCCGCTAGAGAAAGAGAAAGAAATTTTCATACACTTTTGGCGTGACGCAACTACAGTAGTAACGTAAAAAAACTCACACTTGGGGTACTGGACACGTTACTGATGATTATATATTTACACTGCTAGCTTGTTTTATACCGATACGAATTTAACAATCAAAGGTTCGTTTCACACGTTCTGGCGGCCAATTCTTGCATGGGTGACACAGGCTGCCTACACAACGTATTGATGTATGTGCCAGACGTACGCAAATTATTCAATACCCGCTTTCATACGAATATGAATGACTTACGTCACGCGCAGTCTGAGGACCAAAATCGGAACACATTCTATCCTTAAGCAAAGTCCTCCTTTGCGGTGAAAGGACTAGCGAATCCCGCGTTACCGGTCGGTCAAGTCCTCGAACACCTCGGAACACCGTGGTGGATTTCGTCAGTAAGTCTTCCCAAGAGTGGTAGTGGATTTTCTGACGTGGTGCAATACCCTGTCTATGAATAAAATGATAAAAAAGTAGTCCTCCCACAATTTGGAATGCTATCATTAGACTTTAGTCGCTACTAAAATACTGGGACTCCAGTTCAACTGTACAAGAACCTGAGCCGAACTATCGTTTTTTTGCGGCAGTTCGTTAAACTGAAAACCGACCCCTCTACTTAGGAAACATGTTTACAGTAGAAAATCGAAACTATTCATAAATGGTCAATTCCATGGCACTTACAAATTTCTAAAAACTGTAGTACTTGAACTAATATTGGACGAGTAAATAGGATGGGCTTATAATGGTTTGATCGCCGGATATCGAGCCGGACGGGCTAACTCATGTTAATTGCTGTTCCCCATGTCATTATGATGACAAATGGTAGTGTCCGTGTGTTGGGTATTTTTCCTCGTCAATATTTGATCGAAATGCACTTATATGCTAATGACGTTGGCAAATGACTTATTGTTACTTTGACTTCAATGAATGAACTGGTGTTTTCCGTAGGTAAAGTAACTACAAGGATACTTTTTTCTTCTCTTACAAGTTATAATTATGAGAATAGCTTATGCCGTGGTGAAAAGCTTAGCCAGTCAGCAAGGTTGGATATAAGGCTGACTGCCCAGGTGAGGGTGCACCAGACGTACTTAAGTATCGTCACTCGTGGAGGTTCTTTTCATGTACCCCGAGGATACTTTAATAGTAGTCCGGTCAAGTTAGCTCAAAAAATAGGGGTAGGTTAACAGAAATTCGCATAGAGCTGAAAATTGGTACGAATGTTCGGAACACCATTATAAATCAAATGTAAAAAGTCCCCAGTGATCCCACACTTGCAAAAAAAAATATTCAAGGTCAAAGTTCGCAAATATGGGTTTCTTGCGTTTTTTAGCCAAACGGTAAGTTTTATGATAAAAATAGGTCAGACAAAAATTATAGATTATGCAATTCTCTATAAGAATTGTCTACAATTTTTCTCCTAAACGTCACCGTTTCTGAGATATAATGGTTGAAAAAGTTGTATTCTTTATAATATGCGTTTCCACGCCACCTGGAAGGTAGTGTACTTGGCGCGTTTTTTTAACGTGGTTTCTCCAATAGGCCTATTCCACAATCTATTGTGATCCTGTTTAATTCAATACTAATTCAAAATATATAAAAACTGGTACTATTGGAAATGATGAAAGCCGTATGAATTCTAAAAAATTAGGTCAAATTATCCGTCTCATTCATAATCATCTGATAATTCTGCTTCCTCTTCTTCTTGTTCGTCTTCTTGTACTTCTTCTTCTGCTTGTTCTTCTTCTTCCTGCTGGGTGTAAGTAAATTGGTCTAACAGCGATGTATCAGATGTCTCCTCACTGATATTGTACGAATCCTCTTCTGATGGTGATTCAACATTGGAGCACGACTGACCTTGACAACTGGTACATGTTAATCGCCATCAGAAGAGGATTCGTACGATATCAGTGATAAAGAATACAACTTTTTCAACCATTATATCTCAGAATCGGTGACGTTTAGGAGAAAAATTGTAGACAATTCTTATAGAAAATTGCATAATCTATAATTTTTGTCTGACCTATTTTTATCATACAACTCACCGTTTGGCTAAAAAACGCAAAAAACCCATATTTGCGAACTTTGACCTTGAATATTTTTTTTTGCAAGTGTGGGATCGCTGGGGACTTTTTACATTTGATTTGTAATGGTGTTCCGAACATTCGTACCAATTTTCAGCTCTATGCGAATTAATGCACTTTGAAATGTCTAATTTGACCGGACTATAGTGTGATACGAATGGTTGTGGCGCCATTTTGGAGAAATCCGTCCAGTTGTGTACTGCGATAGGCAGAGTTGATGGAAAGCAAGTTTAATTTCAATCGCTTCACGCACTATTCTGGGATAATAGTGACGATCGGTGGAGAGGATTTTTGGACTATGTAATTCTATCCAGTGATTGAAACCGGACTCCAGAAGATGCTCGGCTATTGCGGACTTATTTATCTGGCGGTTTTTGACTGCGGCGATATGTTCCTTAACCCGTTCTGCGATCGTTCTTTTGGTCTGCCCGATATAAGAACTACCGCAACTGCAGTCAATCTTGTAGACGCCAGGTGTCTGAAGAGAAATAACATCCTTTGGAGTACGCAGTTGCGTATTTCTGCTTAATGGCGTATTTCTGTAGTACTGTACCAAGTTTATCCGTCACTCCTTTTAAATACGGCATGAACGCTGGCACTCTGTTTACCCCCGGTTTTTTATCTTTCCTCTTCGGACGTCGTAGGTACCCACTGTATCCGTTTGTCTTCAATACCTCCTGAACATGAGCGAGCTCCCTATCTAAATGTTCAGCGTCGCACAGATCGTATGCTCTGTTCGTCAGTGAGGTAACAACGGATTGAAGGTGACGCGGATGGTGGTGCGAATGGGCATTAAGGTACCGAATCTGTGTGTGTCGGTTTTCGGTATACAGTGTGTCCTAGGGTACCGTCATGTCTCACCTTTACCTGTACATCGAGAAAAGCTAACGACCTGCCTGTTTCCATTTCAATTTGATAGATTTTGAAATTGAGAACTGTCTGAATGAACGGTTCGGCCCTGGTTCGGTTGTGATTTATCAAGATTTATTTTAGGAGAATTAGGCCCCTGTGGGACTTTTTTTTACATACTTTCGTGAGTGATATTCATGCCTAAGGATGTAAACCGTTATAAGTACTAGTGGGCTCCGGGTGAGTCAGAAATCAGTCGGGTCTTCGCGAAATATGCGCGTGAGTTAAAACCATTAACATTTGATGCTATTTTGAAATATTTCCACAAAATTATCCTTGCAAGTCTCGCTAGTCTCATTTTAATATTGAACGCTCAATCCCATTTCACATTATAACAACATCTGCCTACGAATTCTGTTTATTTTGAGAAGAATAAGACATTTTTGCAAGATGAAATTTCAAGAATGCTCTTTCATGACGACAGCTGAAAGCGTTATGAGAGCGAACTTTCTTCCGTACGATGTGTAAAACTAGAGGCTCCATGTTGTACAGGATATATTTTCTTTTGTATTCAGAACTTTTGCCGTTAAGTTTTATGATTTTACGTACCATCAACCTTTATTAGATTCACATCAATTAAATATTTACATAATTACAAATAAAAGTGAATACAAATAAAGAAAAATAAATCCTAATTAAACTATAAATTATATTAGGGCATCAAAATATTCCTCCGCATCGTTGTCGACTGGTAACGTGCCCAGAAGGCTGGCAGCATTGCCACGTTGTATGGCAATGCTAATTTTTTGACCAAAGTAGAGGCCAGCCTTCGGGTCACGGGAAGTGTCCACCAGCCGCCTTGCAACATCTCTGTATAGAAGTCGGGCACTCGGACCCCACGACTCGAGTGTTTCGATCCCAAACGGCTCAAAAATATTATTACTAATAAAGTTATTATATTTTCGTCGCCAGACCATCAATCTATATCAATTTACGATTAGTTATACACTTGGGAGCAGAATACAGGTCACCAACATAAACTTTAATATCTCGAAATCTAAAAGTATTTTATAGACTATTTCAAAAGTTTTATTAATGTTGTTTGAGTAGTATTAAGCAGTCCATAAAACATTTTTTGTTTGAAAAAGCTATTATTCTCACTTTTCGTGATAAGTAATAAGGTTTATGTTGATGATCCGCAATCATTTCGCCTGAGTTTATTTATTAATTTAATTCAAACTTCGTTTCGAAGAGTTTTATAAATGTAAAAGCGCACTAATGAGCGCAAAATGTTTCAATTGGTTAGTAGCGATATTAGCGATATTTGAGGCCGTAAGCGCAAAACTGGCATAAGCCACATTTTTTCGTATGGGAGTTTTGTGCGGTAAATGATTTCAAACATGCTAATAAAATAAAAATAAAATAAACAAAACATTATGTCAAACTAGATTAAGGCCATTTTTGAATTAAAATTAGCATGTTTGATATTATTAACCGCACATAACTCTTTTAGGAGGGAATGTGGATTAGGCCATTTTTGCGCTGACGGCCTCATTTGGACTTGGAGAAATCATATTTTTGTAGATAATGTAGTTTATTGAATGTGTTTTGTGAAAACTGCCCTTTTTCTCGCTGACTGTAGAGATAAACTACGATAACATGGCGCGTCCCTCCATTGACACTGGAAGTAAAAAGTGTGGGTAAGAATATTTAAGGTAGGACCGCACTAGGCGGAACTGCACCGCAGCGGAACTGAGCGACACGACGCGTCAAAATATTCTTTATATGAAATTATATGAGACAACACGCACTAAGCGGCAACGGAACTGCACTGCAACTGAACTGCGCGGCAAAGTTGAGCAACTGACCAAAAGTGCCGCAACCTGTCGCGACGTGTAGTTCCGCTGCCGCGCAGTGCGGTTCGACAAACTTCATTCCACTCCTATCGCTTTTCGGAATAGTGTGTCCACTGTTCATCCTTTGTATATGCGGCTGCATAATTTGTAATAACTCATTGAATTTGTATTGAGACATTCTAAAATAAGTATGGAATCTTATTGCATCCTTCTTAAGTCGTGGCAAAAGCGTAAAATACTCGCCTTCTTCATATCGCGAGTTTGATATGTCATGTAGCCATATTCTTTGCTTTTTTCTTGCCTGTTCTTGCTCGATCCTTTCCTCTTCCTCGCACAACAAGGAAATAATAATCATATTATTATCCATTTCGTCGTTCATCTTGCTCAGAGGTTGCCTAGCTACTGAATATATTTTTGTATCGCCGCTGCAGTTCAAGTGCGGCTTACCAAAAAATCACGCGTCGTGACGCTCAGTTCCGCTGCAGTGCAGTTCCGCCTAGTGCGGTCCTACCTTTCGTTCAATGCACATGTGTCATAGAGGTCAGTGACATGTGTGCATTTTGCAACTTCAACTTAAGCAAATACATGGATCAGTCGCTCGACAGATTTGACGTCGCTAATAAACAGTATGGTTACTATGGTACCGTTTGGAAGTTTGTATGAATGACACACGTGCGCCTTGTCGAGCGGTCACTTTAATTATGCACTAGTTGAGCAATAAATCTACTAAATATCAAACTTGTCAAATACTTTCAAACACAAACATAGTGTCTCGTTGGCATAGGCACACACATTGAGCGCCCCGGTGTGGACGCCCGACTTGACGGCCCGCAGTATCGCAATACTGCGAAAACCGCAGAGGGCGATGGCCGTCAGAGTCATCAGGGGTTATCGCACGATCTCCTACGAGGCGGCTTGTGCACTGGCCGGATCCCCGCCCTGGGACCTGGAGGCGAAAACCCTTGCGTCACTTCACAGGTGGCGCGAGGAGGCGCGGACGCGGGGCGAAAGACTGGTGCAGCGACAGATCACGCTGCGTCGGTCAGAGCTCCGTCAGGTCTTAGTGGCGGAATGGCGGGACAGGCTTTCACGCCCTACCGCCGGCCTCGTCACCATTGAGGCGATCCGGCCGGTGCTCGATCTCTGGCTCGGGAGGAGGCACGGCTCCCTGACGTTTCGGGCGACGCAGGTGCTCTCGGGGCACGGTTGCTTCGGGAAGTACCTGTGTCGCATTGGCAGGGAGCCGGACGCCCGGTGTCATCACTGCGTCCATTGTGGAGAGGACACGGCGCGGCACACGCTGGCAGAATGTACTGCATGGGAGGAGCCGCGCCGCGCCCTTGTTTCTGAGGTGGGGAGCGACCTGTCGCTGCCGGCCGTGGTTCGTTCTATGGTCGGCAGTGCAGAGTCCTGGGACGCGGTGATGTCCTTCTGCGAAAGTGTCATCTCGCAGAAGGAGACTGCGGAAAGGGAGAGGGAGAGTGCAAGCACTCTTCCAGCCCGCAGAAGGCGCACCGGGCGTCGGCGGAGGGCGGATAACGCCCTCTTCCAACCCCCGTAAACGGGTCCAGGGGCGGCGGACTTGGGGACGTCCGCCTCCCCCATCCAAATGGACCAGAGGCGGTGGCGCGTAGTGTTCCACGCGCGCCTCCTAGATGACACAGGGGGAGTCTCACTCCCCCCCGCGATTGAGGTCTGCAAATGCGGGCCGGCACTAGTTGGGGGCTGCGGACGAATGTACTGCTCCCGCGGCCCCCGGCCTAAGTGTGAGATGGAACACCGGGGTGGTTTTAGTCAGTAAGAGTCTGACAGACCCCTCCGCCCACCCCAGGGCGGAGGACATCCATGAAGATATCCACCCCGAAAAAAAAAAAAAAAAAAGGCACACACATTGAAAAAAGATGTTGGAGGAGTGTTTTTCAAAATTTGTGAGTTGTGATATGAATTATTCCAAAAGTTAAGGGTGGTCTGTTAAGAACGTCTTCTTGTAGCTACAATGGTTAAGGTAGCTGCCCATCATGCCCCATCCCAAATTACCACCCTGTATATCTCATTGCATCCCTACCTAACAATACCCTAATCACAACTGAATACACCAGAAAACAGATTGTCTGGCCTAATCAAAATTAGGTGCATTCAAATTCACGTCCCTTTAACTGGTAAAGCGGTTGAGAATATCGCCATTTAATCGGGTGTCAATCTCCATGGTGAGCCCGGCTCAATGCATGCTCGTCGAACAATTTATGGCAAGCGTGATAGCCGGCACTATCTAACGGCATTGTCATGGTATGCAGGCTATAAAGGTTATTAAGTTGTAGAGTTAATTGTGACATGCAGGTTTATTGCTTCGTTTGAAGCTTAACGTTTTATATTGGAGTTTGTACTTGTTTGAAAATTGGTTAGTTTGAGATTTAAATAGCTATTTTGTAATCAGTTTTATGTGTAGGTATTTATTTTGATGTTTTTAATTAAATAACTGATCTGTAATGTCGAAACAAGACTATTCTAGACCGGATTTTATTCGCTAAACAACCAGCATTCAATTGCGCAAAACACTCGTAATCACCATGGCTTTGATTTTGACAGATCATCAATTTCCATAGCCATGTATGTATTAACAATCCGACTTCTACACAACTAGGTATATACCACGCAATGAGTATTATTGTATTTTTAAAATCAAAGCCATAGCGATTACGACTGTTTTGCGGAATGAGATATTATTCACTAAACAACCAGGCCTATTTACTTTTAGTCAACTGCCGCGGTAATCTGCTTAATGCACCGTAAAAAAAATAATTAACCGTACAGTCAGCACCAAAAGTCGATAACCACATCCAGATTTCCAAAAGCCCTATACACCGTAGCATACATAAGTCCCTCAACAAGACTAGCGCCAGAATTGGATGAACATCTTAACAGGTCAAAATTAGCTAAACACCAAACTCAAACTCAAACTCAAAACTCGTTTATTCAAAGTAGACTAGTATTACTTAGTTCTTTTTGAACGTCAAATTTAGGTAGTTACATGTGACTGCACCCCCAAATGCTCCCACCCTTCACCGCTTCCTAGTGTTTATGCTGTGAAGAAGAAACGGCGCAACAAACTCCCCAGCAACACAGTTCAGTCTGTCAAGTGAATAATTAAATGAGTCTATACACAAAAAAGTAAAATATTAATTACATTGATTAAATTATGCAAGTTGATGATGGTAAACAAAATATTTACCTAGAACAATTCTGGATGAATTGAAAACAAAAGTAAAACTATCTAAATATAGATAATTCAACATAATATAAACATACAATTATATACCTACACTCAATATATATAGACTCTATATATTCCAATACATTATTATTACTACAGTTAATGTGAGAATAATGTAGGTCAATGTCAGTAGTACAAGAATAACAATGAGAAATTGCCTTAATGTTGTCATAGCATGTAAGAGCTGACCAGTCCCGACAGACAGCACCCGTTCACGAGCATGACGAGCGCATCAGCATCGCTTAACTCAACCATATTGTAGGGAACTTAACAACCCAATACACAACGCCACCGTCAGCAGGACATTTTAGTGAGCATGACAGCCTCAACTGCCAGACAACAGTCAGGTTAATGTAGGAATACACAAAAAAAAAAAAAAACATACTAAGCATGACAATAATGGCTACATGATACTCACATTTTACATTTTGTAATTATTACAATTGTAAATAGCTTGATGCCATGGGCATTACTAAAAAGAAAACTGATACTACCTATATCAGAATCAAAGAATAAAATATATATAAAATTATAATACAATATATAATGAGTAGGTAAAAAAAAAAAGATACCTACAGTTAAATGTTAAAAATTTAAAATTTCAGGAGTGCCAGTGGGTCGCAGTGTGCAGTTAGGAATCGTATTCCAGACATTTTTATCTTCAATGTACTGGTTTATATTGTAATATGCTCTTGACATTAAGACACGCTTTACCAAAGACTTGAATTTCATGTAAGGCAATTCAGTAATACAAGATGGAATTTTATTATAGAACCTAATACTATTCCCCAAAAAAGACTTACTAGTCTTGCAAAGTCTAAAACCAGGAACCACAAGTTTATGCTTATTTCGAGTATTCAGGCTGTGTGTATCACTTTTCTTACTGTAACTCGCTATGTTTTTACGGACGTACAAGATATTTTGGTAAATGTACAAAGATGGTAAAGTAAGTATATTGATCTCCTTAAATCGTTCACGAAGAGACTCTCGAGAGCTTAAGTTATAAATAGCTCGGACTGCTCTTTTTTGCAAAATGAAAAGTGTCTCGACATCAGCAGCTGACCCCCACAGTAAAATTCCGTAAGACATAATACTGTGAAAGTACGCAAAATACACCATCCTAGCCGTAGTCACATCAGTAAGCTGTCTTATTCTCCTAACAGCAAAAGCGGCAGAACTGAGTTTACCCGCAGTTGCCTCTATATGAGGCCCCCATTGTAGTTTAGGGTCTATTGTAATCCCTAAAAAGACTGTTGAGGGAACAAGATCTAACCTTTTCCCGCCCAGACTTACATTTGCGTTAATAGGAGCTACATTTGGTAATGAAAATTTAATGCATTTGGTTCTCTTAGCATTCAAAAGAAGATTGTTGGCAGAAAACCAATTCGAGATTGAATTTAGTGTGTTATTAGGTTCTATAAGATCCCTGTCCTTTCTATTTACTTTAAATATTAATGATGTATCATCAGCGAAAAGAACTATATTTGACATATTATTGTCTTTCATCATAAATGGAAGGTCATTAATATATACTAGAAACAAGAATGGGCCAAGAATTGATCCTTGGGGTACTCCAATTCTGACTCGCGAGCCTGTAGAGATGACATTATCAACAGCCACCCTTTGTTCCCGATTTGACAAATAGGAAGTCACAAGATCGATGGATCTACCTCGGATTCCGTAGTACTTCAGTTTCAGGGTAAGTGTGCGGTGATCCACACAGTCAAATGCCTTAGAAAGGTCACAGAACACACCCAGAGCATCCTGTTCCCCCTCCCAGGCCCCTAATATGGTTTTAATTAGAGTGGATCCAGCATCCTCTGTAGATCGTCCTCTTGTGAAGCCAAACTGTTTGTCGTGTAATATTCTATGTGTGTTAAAATGTGTAAGCATTTGATTTAAAATTAGTTTTTCAAAAATTTTGCTTAAGGCTGGTAGTATGGATATCGGTCTATAGTTAGACGCGTTATTTGAGCAACCTGCTTTAAAAATGGGTATGATTTTACTGGTTTTCATGAGATCGGGAAATATGCCGTCAATAATACAAGAGTTAAAGATCTCTGCCAGCATTGGAGCGATCTTAGTAATTATTGCCGCCACGGCTTTCGTTGACAAACCCCAAAGGTCTTCTGTTTTTTTTATTGTAATAGTTTTAAAAGTTTTTAATATGTCAGTGTGGGTTACAAATTGGAACTTGAAGTTAGGTACTTGTAAATCTACATTTTCTTTTAAAAAATGTTCTGCTGCTACTGGTGACGATGCAAGATATTTTGTAGTCTCTAAAGGAATATTAATAAAGAAATTATCTAAGAAATTAGCGACTACATTCCTGTCTGAAACTAGTTCGTCATTAATTTTTAAACTAATAGTGTTGTCACTAAACCCACGATTGCCAGTTTCAGTATTTATTATTTTCCACGTGGCTTTTATTTTATTATCCGATTTCTTTATTTGATCACTAATGTAAGTAGCTTTTGCCTGTATACAAACTTTTTTGAAAAGTTTAGAGTAATTCCTAACATAATTATGAAAGTCTACATTGTGTGTATACGATTTTTTATCATATAATTCGTATAAGACGTTCCTACTTCGTCTTATACCCTTAGTTGCCCAGGTACTAAATCTAATTTTATTTGTTATAGTAACATTTTTTATTTTACACGCCTTTTGAAATTCATTACATATGGCGTTAAATAATGTGACATACATTTCATTGGGGTTGTCCGAATATGATTTGATTGTATTTAATTCATATTCTAAATTTTTACTAAACTCTTCTAGACATTTAATTGTTAGAGGCCTACATTTAATTATTTTTTTATTTTTGATTGCATGGCCATTCAATTTCACTAATTGACATTTATGGTCAGAACGGATTCCACTAATGAGGCACTTGTCTAGTATTTTAAAGTTTGTTACAACATTATCAATACAGGTGGCTGAAGTAGGTGTCACTCTAGTCGGCTCAGCGAACATACACTTCAAGTTAAATGATTTAAATAAGGATAAGAAGTTATGTTTATCAGTCGTGTCTAGCAGAATGTCGACATTAAAATCTCCACATACTAATAATTTCTTGTTTATTTTTATTTTACGAAGAGCATCTTCCATTGTTAGTAAAAATTGGGAGGTACTTGACGATGGAGGCCTATAAACACATAAAATAACATATTCTTCCGTTTCTGCACACGCAAGCTCACATACTCGTTCAACAGAGAGATTACAGATATCTAAACGCTGTTTATACTTTAAGTGATTTCTTATTAAAATTAAAGTCCCCCCACCCACAGCTGATACTCTATTGAACGAACTGGCCACCTTAAAATTTGCTACACTAAACGACATTGTATTAGCTTTCAGCCATGTCTCTGTAAAGCATAAAATATCTACATTATAATTTTCAGCAAATAACTCAACATCTAAAATTTTGCCGGAGAAGCGGTTTATGTTCTGATGTGTCAATATTAAATAATGACTATCGCTCTCTGTTGTCGGACAACTTAGTTTAAATTATTATGCTGAGTGACCACATCATCGTTAGTACTAATACTAACTATACTGGACATAGAGGCAAACTTCGTCATACTATTTATGACTGTGTTAAAATTAAATACCAACAACATAGCAATATGTTGCCTAAGTTTCCTAGGGAGATAAACAGAATCCCTGTTCAGTTTAAGTTTACCAACAAAAGCATTGGTGTCAAAAAACATAAACTTGTCACTATGGTGACTTACTAAAAAGTGCATATGCATATTTAGCGCGTGAACGTAATTATTTTGTCTGTCTGACAAATGCTCAAGATATGGAAATGCACAAAGTATTATTTTGTTACATTGTAAATTTAACATTAAGGCAACACTATCGGTGATGTCTTTCTTTTTTACATTTAAACTACTTCCTATAAGTAAAGCTACATTTGTATCAGAGTTGAATGTATTTGACGAGAGTGATGTTATTATTTGCCTGTAAGATGACCCAGGCATACAATTATTTTGAGAGGAATGCTCCAGGCTGTTGCTTAGCAATTCCCCAAAGCCTTTGCCTATGCTATCTGAGTACATAATAGAATTGTGATTCTGACAGATATTAGTCCTACTTATGCTATAATTGATGTCAACTGTCTGGGATAAATTCAAAGTTTCATTGCCACAGATATTCCCAGCCTGAGGTGGGTCCTCCAACATCACAGGTGGGGATCTATCACATTGTGGCTTGCTCATACACTTACATAGGTTACTTTTATTCAATGAATCTGTTCTGTCTGCATTATGTGTACACATGTCAACTAATTTGTTTGCAGCAAGGATATGTTCCCCAATTTGCTTTTGTGAGGACACATACTTATTGTAGACAGAGCTAAGCGACTCTTCTAAGGTATTAATGTCAGATTGTAAACGCTGAGTGTCTATTTTGTATATATTTTTACAGTCCTCTATTTTAACTTGATAGTTTTTTTAGTTTATTTATTAATGTTATACGTTCTTTTCTTAACTCAACATTTTTACAGAAGTGTTTTTGTTTCTTTTTTAAGTTACAGCATTTCTTTATAATTTTATTAATTTTAATATATTTTTTAATTTTATTGTGACTAGTCCTATTCATAAATTTATGATTCACCAAAGAATCATGTTCTGTAAGATCTATGGTCACTAAAGGCTGATTTGACATAAGGTCGGAGCTGGGACCAACTAACTCACAGAATAAGCTTTGGGTAGCAACAGACTGCATGCATTCCTTTTCATTTCGTAAGTTTAATATTTCTAAATTTGCACAAACTAACTCATCCTCTAGGTCCCTAACTTTACACAATGCCTCCTCATATAGATCACTACATTGATTAAAACCGTCCGTCACCACCTGGAATTTGTCCCGTTCATCAACAACGTCCAGGTATTGCTGATGTAAGTCTGCTAGCTCCCTTTTCAGGCTTGTGTTTTTGTCAACAATTAACTTAACTTCCTCCTCACTTTCCTCTCTCTCCTGTAGGAGTTGTTGACATTGGGTGTGCGAAGCTTTTAATTGTTTGAGGGCTGCATTTAACTTATGCTCCATGTCTAGGGCAGTAGCCTTACGGGTCAGCATAGGCATGTTGTGAGGACTGGTTACTGAAAGTGGAAATTAGAAACAGTGAGAACAATTCTAATAGAGAAAACAGATGAAAAAGGGAAAGAAAATAAAATAAGAAGGGTTTAGCAATAACTATCTATATTAGTTAATTATATGGGGGGCTTATAGAATAGAAAAGGAAATGAAAATTATTCTGGAATCTTATTACTAAGACTTATTGAGGGTACCTAAATTGTCAAGACATAATTATACAAGAATTATACAGATTAGTTTTTAGTGCAAAACAATATCAATACTAGTTTAACAGAACAATATTGATGTTCACCACACCTATTAAATCGAAAAGGAAGTCTTTGTTAATTGATTTTTATAAACTTCGATTTCCACCTACTTGTCAAAAAAGTGATAAAAATACTCAATTATTGTGCCTGCGCTCTGAATAAACCCTGTATGTACTTAACAGGGTTGTGTTACAGGGCATAAATGAATGTTGAAAAGACATTAATAATAAACAATACTAATACTCCCCTTTTTAGTCCAAAGTTCGATCAGCTGTTGATAGGTTACCGGCTACGGTGAGTAACCAAACACTGTGATATACTGCAGATAATCGAAGGAAAACAATAGTCCTGGAGATTTATAACGTCTTGATAGGTTTTATCACAAAATTACTCGTTAATAATTAAAACCAGATTGTCAAAAGTAGTTGAACAATATTTAACACCGTACCCGTAACTTGTAACCTGGCAGTCATATCTCCGTATATTAAATGTTCTCTGTGCACTGATAGTCTTACTGGCCGGTGCATTAATCGCTTAAAAGCCTTTTAGTGCCCGATAGATAGCTGAACGTACGAACCCAGCTTGATATTCCTGCTTCGCAATGAATGCAAACATTTTGGTATACTGATCAATGCACTTTTTGTAGCTTTGTGTCTCGCCCAACAATGGACTTTTGCTGGCCAAAATGATGATGGTAAATTATCCCACTACATTAATAATGAATCAAGACTAACTCATTGGTCCGGTGGTTGCAAGCGTGACTGTTGAGCGTGAGATCCTGGGTTCAATCGGGATATTGCCCGTGATCCACCTGGTTCTGTCCATCTAGGTGGACCAAGGGATCTTTTTTTGGCCATGTTCTTCCCAGGTGGGCCACGGGCAATATCCCGTACAATCCCCAGGTCGGGCAAAGTGTTATTGTGTTTTTCCGTGCGGAATTACTCAGTAGCAGCCCGGAATCTGGATTTGTGCCCGGTTGATGGCAACAGACTCACCCACCTATTACATGGGACTTAAACGGCGAAATGAGGGTGCATTGTACACCTCTGCCCAACCCTTTGAAGAATACAGGCGTGATGTTATGTTATTAATTATGAAAAAAAAATGCGTTAATCAAAGTAAATAAAATAAAACTATCAGCAAAGATTAATGATCCCACGCAGTCACGAGCTGACTTTAATACCATTGTGCATAAATATTATAATCTTAATTAAGGGCAGGATCATAAATAATTGTGATTACTTTCCTCTCCCGGTATTCTGCCGACGTTAAGTACTATCTGAATTATGCACGGAAATTAATCCAGGATTTATATCAATCGATAATGAACTCCAGGTTCAAGTCTGAGGGACCGTACTCAGAAGAAATTTTATTTTTGTATTAAAGTGTCATCAATTAGGTAGAAAACTGATCTCATTAATTTTCTTCCAATCTCCTCATATTATAGAGAGAGATAGACCTTAAATGGTCATGGCACAATATACTGGCACCGCAACGGCACCGCTCCAACCCAGCAATTAACTTGTCATTCAAATTAGAGCATTAAATCGTGTCGTATAATATATTAATTCATAATGTCAATATGAAAAAGCAAACGGCGGGTAGTCAGCGCTCTTGCCGCTACCATACAACTCGACTCGTAGACAGCGCGCTGCAAGCGAGCGGAACGCGTGCTTACAGCGCGCCGACTGCGTGCTTACGTCGCGCCGACTGCGTGCTTACGGCGCACCGACTCCGAGTCGCCAGCGAAACAACGTCGTGAAACACATTATGAAAACTTGCAAGTCCTAGGCGTGTTCAATCACAAAAACCATATAACAATTGTGTTCGCGGTGACAACAAGCTTGCACCTCGCAGCCGGCGCGTGGACTGCGAGCTTGCACCTCGCGGCCGGCGCGCAGAGTGCGAGTTGTTAGCGCGCTGGCGGCTAGCCGTAGCCTAAATTCGAGGCGACGCCATGCTGCAGCTATGCAGTTGCTGTGCCGGTCTACTGTGCCATGACCTTTAGCCTGTAAATGTCCCGCTGTAAGGCAAAGGCCACTTCTCATATAGAGAAGGAACGAGCATTGATCACCACACTGCGGATTGGCGATTTGAGACCATTACTAAGTCCAGGTTTCTTTACGGTGTTTTTTCCTTTACCGTATGTTAGTAGCGTCTTAGATTAACTAATAAAAATAAGTCACATATTGTCACATATTAAATTATTGGCAATTAGTATCAGGACTGATATTATTCAGTCCTGATATTAAATTATACGCAATATAATTTAATTATATTTCTAAATACTGAGGTTTTACTGTCTCTCTCAATTACTAAAAACTTTAAAACTCTTGTTCAACTTTTTTGTATCCTTCTCGCAGAGTTTTATCAACTTGTGAGAGCCAGAGGGTATACGGGAATTCCTTTATATCTCTGTAGCTTGGATTCGTGTCCTCCATCTTAGACTGTTGGAGTTGTTTACAACATTAATCATAATTCGTTCAATATTTTTCCCTAGATGGCGTTGTTAAGGTACGCTGAATCGCGCTATGGTTACGTTACCGCTAGGAGTATGAGTAAGATGGAGATCGCCAACAAAGTAGCAACCATCAGACAATACCTCAAACGCATCTCCAAGCGTTACTTCAACACTGCTCCCCTCCATCCGAAACCCCTAGTCGCCGCAGCGGCCGACTACAGTCCCTCTCTCATAAAAGTAAAGTTCGCCGTCCCAGGCACACACTTTTAGAACCCGATGACGAAATAACCCTCCTTCAGGAGGTGAGTAAATCGACCAGCACAATACACAACGTCTGCCGCCGTCCGGCATATCATCCTCGCCGACGAGGCCCGTCGCGACGTCCCACCGCCGCCGGTCACGATCCACCGAGCTCTCCCGTCGTAGAGCCGGTCGTCTCTTCAGACTCCGCAGTCACACCGATAATTCAGCCCTCATCAAGCTGTCTCCCCCCCCCTATGTCCACGTCAGCAACGCCCTAAGCCGAGGTCCGAGTCCCACTAGGGGGCGCCCTTAGTGCTGTTGTTGCAGGTAGTCATGATGTTAGTGTAGTATAAGTAGTTAGCTTAGGTTAAGTATTTTACTTCCCCCCCATTGGCTGGAGACCCTTCAGGTCTCGCCAATAACTGCCCGGTTACGTAGAAACCGTCCCCTAGGACGACCTACAGCAGTAAAATAGGAAAAAAAAAAAAAAACAACGAAGTAGCAAAAATACGCCTTCTAGGTCCTTATCGGGTTCTGTCCCCTTTGTTTGTCGTGTCTGGTAACTTGGTGGTCGTTATCGTACCTTTTTGGTTGTGGTTGCAAGTCGGGAAAGGTTCCCAATCCCAAAAAGTACGTCACTAGATATAAGTAGTTACTTAAGTTCTTTAGAGGTAATTAAATAAAGAATTGCTTTATTTAGTTACATCTTATCTAAGATCAGCTCAAAAGTCCGAGCTGTAAGTTAGATATTAAGTTTTAGTATTAAGAACAAAAAATATAAAAATATTAAAAAAATATAATAGTTATAGTCAAAGGTAATGTAGTGTTTAGTCGATAGTTAAGTTAAAAGTCCTGGTTGTCTCGCACATAGACCCTGGCTTCGATTACCATCAGGTGCGACTAGGGTCAAAGGCCACCAAGCCAAATAATAATTTAAAAAAATAATCTTTTCCAGCTTATTGCCAGTTTGAAAATAAAATATATGAATATGATGATGTTTTATCCTAACACGTATAAAATCATGGTGAACATAACGTAGAAAGAGTGTAGCGTCTTGCCCCGGATGGATATGTTTGTCCTTTGTGGAGAATAATGCTTTTGTACGACATCTAAAGTCACTTTCTTGAAATGACTACACAAATGTTTTTGTAGAGAGTAGACTGCTTTGAACAAACTTGTACATGTCTTAGTTTTAACCCTTTGAATGCTTTGCGAAGCACTGAAAAAGTTCAGTCGTACGCTGAGCTGTTAATTAGAATCATCCAAACGTTGTTATTTTGCTTTTAAAGTTGTAAAAACTTAATAAATTGTTTTTCGGTGAAGAGAATGCTATTTCTTTTACTTTTTAAATGGATTATGGTATCTACTATTCCAAATAGGTTCATAGAAAAGTAAAAAATAGTAGTAAGTATTCACTTAAGGCCCATTATTCAATCTTCAGATAATTGTTATCTGAGGAATAATTTGATTTTGACAGATTTTCTAAAAAGTGTTAAAGCGTGAATTTTAAATATCAGATAAAACTTAACTGACGATTGAAAATTTGGCTCTTGGGCCGATTTTACCATTTTCGGATAACTTTTATCTAAGGAATAAATGTGAGGTTTTGACAGATTTTGTATAGAAATTCTGTCAAAACTTATTCCTCAGATAAATGCTTTCCGACGTTGATAAAGTAGGGCCTAACGACCTGTCCACATCTCCACGTCACGACGTCGTCAACGTGGAACGGTGCGGTAACGCAACACGGTGCGTTCTGTACCGTATCGAAAAATGCACGTCAGGATCATTGTTAGATTTATCGTTGACCAGGTAGATCCTGAATTTTAATAAGAGAAACAGTAAGGAATGGTTTTAAAGCATTGGAGCACATAGACGGCGACTAAATCGCGGGCGTGGAGAGCGCGGGCGGAGCGCATATACCTACGTGTGCGCTTGCGGCTAGAGGCGGAACGTGTTACGATACGGTAACGAAAATTTGCACGTTATTTCAACGCACCGTTCCGCGTTACCACACCGTTCCACGTTGGCGACGTCGTGACGTGGAGATGTGGACAGGCCCTAAGTGGATTAAAATAAACACCAAACTAGCAAAATTAATAAGCAAACAGCGTAAGGCTTTTTGCCAGTTCCTAAGATTTTCCAAGCATCTATTCCCAAATATTTACATCCAACTTGATTAAGAACCCTACATTTGTAATTCATATTTCTGATACTGAGCCAAGACTATCTATATACTTTATTACAACCAGCCTTATTCGTGTACCTATTTATCGTATCGAAGTAATAGCAGTCAATTTTACAAGTCAATCGTACTTAATAGATAGGCCGTATATGGGACTTGTAAACAAACTTAGCGATAACGGCTAGAACCCATTTGCATACAGATTTGCTGAGCTTGGCTATGCGTTAGGGCGTATACATAAAGAAAGTAGGTAACCAGCGCTGACTTACCAGCGCTTATCGGTACTGGTCCGTGCAGGTAACTGCTACATAAAGGAAGCGGGTGGAAGCAGGGGTGGCATTTTTAAACAAAATACCTACTCATGACGGCTTACCAGCGCTGATCGGAGCAGATCGGAACTTGTGCACGAAGTTCGGAGCTTGCCGGCGCTGGTTCGCCACACAGTATAGAGACTACCTGCACCGACTAACTGCGCGGACATGCACCGACAAGCGCTGGCAGGTCGGCGCCGACAACCCACTTTCTACGTGAATACGCACTTACACTGCAACAGTAGTTGTTCTAATGACGACGGTATTTTACCCTGTTGATACTTATGGAAACATTAATGTGTATTTGGTAATACATTTTGAATTGAGATATGGCAAAACCAGTCAGAAATAATGGTTTCTACCTCGGAAATCTAAATAGTAATATTAAGATTACTATGGTTTCTAAGTAGCCAGAAGTAAATGAAAAACATCAAATGTAGGTATTAAGCATCAACTGTTTAGCGAATACTATCCCCAAAAAGCTTGACTTTCAAGGATGGGCTCGTGGGCAATTAACAACCGCGCGGATCATATGATTTGTAAAGTTAAGCTGCGCTTGCCGCGGTCAGTCCCTGGATGGGTGACCGCTCGTTACACATCAAGACGAGCACATTAAACCATCTGTTCCGAGTGTCATACGAATACCAATGACAGTCATTACGGATAGCTAGAAGAGAAGACCGAAAGTCTGATAACCTGTCTAACCTTATGATATCGGCATTACCCAGTAACTGGGTTGCAGAGGTCTGATGGTAGTCGTTCCGTGTAAAATACTTGTATTCAGCCCCATCTGGTTGTACTGCAGTTGACCACAACATAGGCAAAAGCTAGGCATCCCCCAAAAGCAACTGTAATGAATAGTAGCGCGAAATCATAATACTATCACGTGTGTAAACGAATCGAGCACGATAAAAATACATATTAAATAAAAGAACATTCTATCTAGTACCAAAAGAGCAATGCTTTTTCAACAGCGTGTTTGTTGCATGCAGTGTTTTTCAGGCCTTGTCTAACTGAGGCAATAGCCAAAAGAGGAAGTCTTTACTAAAAGTTGGACCCCATAAATTGTGCTGTATAAATATAGAGACATACAAACCCGCTTCAAGGTCCAGGTTGAGTATGATATTATACTTACCTAAAATTCGTACGAAAATGCAAATAGAATATTTAGCTTTAATTCCGCTGAACAAGATCGCCAGTTTGGATGCAGTATGCAGCACCACCCTCCCGCTCACAAATATATGCACATGCAGAAAGAGTGAAAAAATAATGCAACATGCAACCAAACCAATACACGACACGTGTTTCACCCCTGCACGGGGCATCCTCAGGATATGTTGACTCCTGACCACTAGGACGCGAATGGAGGAGTTAAAGCTGGATATTCTATTTGCATTTTTGTATGTCATGGATTTCCGCAAAGTAACGCCTGATTCCATCATTTATCTAAAATTCGTACCATCAGAAGGGTTCTCGGACATCGACAACCAAATATAGTCGGTACCTGTCGGCCAGAAACTGGTAACCAATCAGCGTCTGTAGACAAATGACAATCGATGATCGCTAGAGAATAGAAACGACAATGAGATGTACTGGATTGACATAAGCTTTCGTCCGGTCAAGCGATCTGTTATGTCATTTCCATACATTTATTTGGCGTATTTCTTCTCTGGCGATCGTCGATTGCCATTATGTCTACAGAGGCAGAACTTATGTCTGTGTTAGACCTACAAGCAGTATTTTACAAAAAATACCGAATTAACAGCAATTACGCACTGCATCCGATCCGGATCCGTGAAAATAAGAATGTAAAAAACTCGGACCGACATCGGATATTGCTTTGCGCACTACATCCGATCCGAATACGTGAAAATACGAATCTAGAGTCTAAAAAACTCGGACCGAATTCGGATATCGCTTACGCACTTATCCGATCTCCGATCCAAATTCAAAAAATTCAGGGGCTATCTTTGGCATTTCCATTTGGCGTCCGATTTGAATCCGAGGTAATGCGAAAGCGTTAATACAAACAGTACTACAGCTACTTCGGTCCGTCAATTTTTCTTCCGAATTGGGAACTCACGAATGACGGAGAGAAATCGGATGACGGAAGACGGTCTAGTGCGTAAACTACCTTACAAATAGTTCTATGACTACTTCGGAACTTATTTTCTCGGATTCGGATCGGATGCAGTGCGTAACCGCTCTTAGTTGTACATGTCTCTACTTACGTATGTCAAGCATACTGCAACACACATTATAATTTGAATACACTGCGCAAGTGCGCATCATTATAGAAGACAGAGTATGTTTAGACAAAAGGGACGTTAAAGATAACTCCTTAATTGTGTTAGATGCTTAAACTTTGGAAGTAACTTCTCGTAAACAAGATCCTTATAATAGTTACTCGCGAAGAGGCGGTCGTGTCGCGTGGTCTAAGTGAGAGGTAATTATAACAATGAAATGTATGAAATGAGGATAACTGAGGGTGTAAAACAGTGCCTTCACCTCTGATTAACTCTACATTTCCTATGTTGACGATAAGATAACAATGACTGCTGGTAAAAGTATATAAGTAAGTAAGTAGTTAAAGTTTGATCGAGGGGTCCATACTTTCAGAGTCAGGACAAAATGTTATTTGGTTAACCAAAGCAACATTCACTGTCAATCTAATTTGACCACGAATCGTTACTAAAATATTCTTAAACACGAATTAAAGAAAAAAAAATGCTACAAAAAATAAAATTACTTTAAAAATTAAAGAAACACCGACTTCATAAAAACTAAAAAGAGTAAAATTATTACCATATTATAAAAATAAGAGTTTCAAAAGTCGGTGCTATTCCACGCTGAACCCAATTGAAGGACCGACACCGACTTTTGACTTTTTTTAGTCTTTATGAAGTCGGTATTTCTTTTATTTTTAAAGTAATTTTATTCTTCTATAATAAGTGGCATAAACAATACATGAAATTACAGCAATCGCGGGTAATTTGCGGTTATCCATTGAAGAGTTCCATTGTTAATATCCGAGGGTCTTCATCAGATCTTCACCAAATTTAAATGTAGTCTCATTTAAATTCGGGAGAATACTCTTTCAAACAAAAAATCGCTTCAAGCGTGCCTATAAAATTCGAAGAGTTCCCTCAATTTCTCCAGGATCCCATCATCAGATCCTGACCTGATGACCACGGGACTACCTGTGAAGTATATATCCTTTCACATACACATTTACATACATAAAAATAGATTCCGACGAATTGAGAACCTCCTCTTTTTTAAGTTGGTTAAAAATATTTACTTCTTTAAACACAAACTATATGAAACCGAAACAACAAACAGTAACCTGAATAAGCACACACAATAGCTCGTAAATCTCTCTCAACCTGGCGGCCTGGGAGCAGCAAGCCTAAGTGGAGCTGTCAAAATGAAATCGTCATCCTAATTTCATACGTTAGAAAAACATTAATACGAAATAAAAAACTAAATAAAAAAAGTACATTTTTATTAATTCATCAAATCAGCGTCTCAATTATTAGCATCAAAACGACAATTAAGAGGCAGCTCTAAAAATACATGCATTAAAGCCTTAATCCTGTAACTTGGACCTCACCAAGCTGTGATCCTATTGTACCACTATCCGCAGAGGTCTGAGGCTGAGACGAGACGCTAAAAGCATGTTGTCGCCTCCAATTTGGCTCCACTGTCACATTCCACTCTAGACGCCTCGCCGCTGATACAATTTGCCCTTTTGCCGTCCTATGAAATATTAGAAAGGCAACGAGTGACGTGACGGGAAAGAATATGTGTGGTCGATTGTGGGGAAGGATAGAGGACATGCCTGTGTTCAGAATCAATGTTTTGTATGTGTTTGTTGAAGTTGTTTTGTATGTGAATAAAAAATATTGGTATATTTTTAACATCGCGGCTGTATTCTCTGAAGGGTTGGCAGAGGTGTATAGTCCTCATTTCGCCGTTTTGTTTAAGTCTCATGTAAAAGGGGGCGAGCCTATTGCCATCAACCGGGCACAAATTCAAACTCTGGGCTGCTACTCAGAAATTCCACCTTGAAAAACCCAATAACACTTTACCCGATCTGGGGATCGAACCCAGGACCTCAAGCTCAGCAGTCGCGCTTGTGACCGCTAGACCAACGAGGCAGATCCGTTAAGTTGTTAACAAACAACTTTACGGATTGTATCGTAGTACATATTTAAAGTAAAGAAAGGGAATGCGATTTAATCCGTAAAATTGTTACTATCGGTAGTAGTTTTTTGTGTGTGACACTTTCGATAACAAACACCTTTTTAATGTAAATAGCACAGTTTACCTACTTACTACATACAATGGGTCAACGCCCATACATTTGACAGGTCCTATAAAATGTCAAAATTATGTAGGGGCGGAGGTTATGTCTCAAGTATGCAGTCTGGCAACTCGGGACATAACCTCCGCTCGTTCACCCCGCAACCCCCCGCACGATTGGTCTGCGACAATGTTCTACGTTGACCGACTGTTAGGAGTAAGGTAAGATATAGGTAGACTGTGGTAATAGGTTGGCAAACTAGCCGACGGCCTACCTGATGGTAACTGGTTACCGTCACCTTACACCTACAGCACCAAGAGGATTGCTGATGCTTTGCCAAACTTAGAGACAAAATTGAAAAGTCTCATATGCCTGTAATTTCACCGGCACCCATACCATCCAAACCGGAACACAGCAATTCTGCTCAGCAGCAGAAATAGGTATGGAGGTAGTACTTGGTTAGACGAGAAGCTGTTTCTAAAATACTTGGGATACGCTAAGAGTAGTACTTCTCCGGACGAACTCTTTCGTAAGGAGCTCTAGGTGCTACTCTTAAATAGGCTATGCTACTCTCTACTATTTTGTGGTTGATGCTTATGATAACAAACACCTAATGGAGAGTACACAATAAAATCTGAAGAAAATAGTAAGCTTTGTTGCAACCTTTCGTAGTCCAGTTCTGGACATAGACATATGCCCCTTCTAAGCAGGTTAGAGACCGTAAGCTAGTCCTCTTGCACCAGACACGTTGCTGCTCTCCACCGGTTGTCTCAGGATCTGTCGGTCCAGGACCCGAGGTGGCGGCGCGAAGTGTTCCAAGCGCACCCCTCTTAGGGTGCATTTCCACCAGAGATGTGCTATGAACGTTGCTATGGATGCGTTTGATATCCACCAATCATATTCATTGGTCCACATAGCACATCTCTGGTGGAAAGGCACCCTTAGACGGCGCGAGGGGCGTCTAACACCTCACTTCCCCCGCTAACCCGAGGAGGCCTGCGGAGGCGGACCGGCACCAGTTGGGAGTTGCGGAAGTATCGTGAGTTCCCGCGACCCGCGGCGCAGGTGTGAGATGGAACACCGGGGTGGTTTTAGTCAGTAAGAGCCTGAAAGACCCTCCCGCCCTCCCCAGGGTGGAGGAAATCCATGAGGATTTCCATTTCACAAAAAAAAAAGTATCTGTCGGTCAAACGAGCCCCAGCCTTTGTGACATTTTTTTGTCACGAGAGTAGAGTTTTTTTTTTTGGTTAACTTTCTTTCGTTTGACCCTAGTCGCTCCTGGGGACAGGGTCTAAGATGGAGCACCCGAATCCATGTAACATCGATATAGAGGGATTCCCCTATACCCCTCTGGCTTTCACGCACACACGACGGAGTACAGTAAATTGATTGGCCCGGACTTTAATGTGAGGGTGGTAGCTAGCCAGGCGGACCGTATAGATCCTACCACCAAGAGTGCTGGGTTTTATTGAATCTTACCCGCGTCTGCTCGCAGCATGCGGTAAGGAAGTTTTATATTGAAGCCTCGAAACAGGATAAGGGTGTATGTTAGTATAATATCATATTTATCTCGACTCTCGAGCGCATACGTCACAAGGTGCGGGCAGCGAGAAGGCAATTCGATGTCCGACTGGCAGCACGTCGTGGTGTGTAGACGAGCCAAGTCAGTATATTCAGTTCTAAATCAGGTGGATACTACAACGGCCATCGAGTGCTAATGGAGTTAACATTTTCATGTTTTGGAAACGAAATATTGATCGCTGTTCCATAACTCTACTTACTAACAGCACAGTAGGTATATAATATATAAGCTAAAGCAGTACTTCAACTACCTACAATCGTCCAAATAGACACACTCACACAGACACGAAATGCAACAAGACTTTTAAGGTATATTCGGAATACAGCCGCATACAAAAAGTGCATTATACTCAGTATACAGTGCGTGTCTATGTGAGTGTGTCCATTCAGGCGATTATAGTAAGTTGAAGAACTGCTTTAGCTTACACGCGAAAAAAAAAACAGCTGTTCCCTACATTAATGTTCGCATAACTCGGCAAAACGTAGGGAACAGCTGTTTTTTTTTTCGCGTTTTCAGGTTTGGTCCCGTAGTAAAAGTTGTTCATAATGATGAGTACAGTGACCCCTTAAGAGGTTGTACACTTATTCATGTTGCATCTTGTATATCTACTGTGCTAACAGTCACCGTTAAGAAAATAGGTAGGTACTTTAAACAAGTAATCTAACTGAAAAAGAAAATAATAATTTAGTTTTGCTTTAACAATAAATAACCACTATTAAAGTGAATGTCTACACAACCGTTGCATACTTAGCGGTTTCTAGTACATACTCGTATAAGTGGATACTGCACAAATGCACAGAAATGTTATTGCACATTAAATCATAGCATAGAATGGTCGTATATTTTACCCGTTGCATTACCCCTGATGTAAACGACCCATGTGTTACAACCCTTATGTTTTAAAATGACAGTAAATCTCAATGATTTACGAATATGATTTTTTCATGTTCGTATTAGAATAGTAAAATTAGTGGAGCTCGTGGCTAATTAACAACCGCGCGGATCATCCGATTTGTAAGGTTAAGCTGCGCTTGCCGCGGTCAGTCTGTGGATGGGTGACCGTCCGATACACATTGAGACCCGTCGGTGCCTCGGAGAGCACGTTAAGCTGTCGGTCCCGGGTGTTATATTACCTACGAATACCTATGACAGTCGTTACGGGTAGTCAGAAGCCCGAAAGTCTAGCAACCGGTCTATCCTTAAGCGTGAATAACATAGAAACGGCATAAGGCGCAGGCACGGCGCAGGCGCGTTGCTTCCATGCAAATGTACGGAAAATGTGCGAAAAAAGTTTGAAGCGGCACGAAAAATGTATGAAAGTGACGCGCCTGCGCCGTGCCCGCGCCTTATGCCATTTCTGTGTAATTCAGGCCTTAGGATATCGGCATTGCCCAGTGCCTAACCGGGGTGCGGTCTGATGACAGTCGCTCCGTGTAAAATACTGTTACTAAGCCGCATCTGGTTAGACTGGAATCTGACCCCAACACAGTTGGGGAAAGGCTGGTCAGATACATAGATTACCAAAATTGAAGTAGTTAAAACTTACATTACTGTTGTCGTTAGGTTGATGTAACTTGAAGTTAACAATTAAAACAGTCGTAAGCGCATAAACTCCCTACGAACACATGACACAATTATGCAAAGATATTATGTCAGTTGGGGCCGATTTGACCAACGTAAGATAGCTTTTTGTCCAACGAATAAATACTTAAATATTGTCGTTTTTTGTATAGAAAATACGACATTACGTCAAAAAAAACCTTAAAAGGAGAATGGGCAAATTTCATATATCGGAAACCCAGATCCAACAGAAACGGCTTGTATTGGTATTTGTCACACTTAATGTCCTAAACAATCCCACACAATTTTTTTTTTCCTCGGCTCCGTCTGTACCCATGAAAACGAGGTCAAAGATTGAAAAAGTGTCTGTTCGTGTATTGTTGAAATCATTAAATATTTATTTTAATCACTATATCGCAGTGCACTGCTGGATATAGGCAGCTCCTATTAATCGTCAATACACCAGGTGCTTGCTCAGATAATAGATTATTATTAACAATTCATGAAACATATGAGATGATCTCTACGGGTACTAATTACATTACGGGAAAGGATCCAAGTCATAATTAAGTAATGATGTTGCCCAGATTTTGCGTTATTCTTCCGCGTATTGACAACATTTCTATAAAGTTATTTTTTTATTAAAAACAACTTGGCCACCTGTTTTTATAAGTACCTTGCCCACACTAGGATTTTTTGTGTATCGTGGGTGCATTTACAGACACAAATGTGCCCTCCTGCCTTCAGGATACACTTTCTTGTTAGATAATGTTTTGAAACTTTTTTTAGTATTGCCCTAATTAGGTACTCGTCTGAATGGTAATGATGTAGCGGCCCATTGGTAATTTATATATTGTTGGCAACATTGGAAAAATGTGTACCACAGGTTAAAAAGAGCGGCACGCTCATGCGCTCTAGGGTAGTAAGTAAAATAACCGCCATTGAGGAACGTCCGATACTTTTACTATGTTCCGTTTCTATGATTAACTTTGTTGTGTTAACTTAATAACTAACTGTGATTCAGTGTCTATGTTTTTAAAAAGTACCTTTAGTTCAAGGTATACAAGAATATTACTTATATATAAAAGGAGAAACTGACTGGCTCGTCTATCGACGCTCAGTCTAAACCTTTGCGGTATGAACTAGAAATTATGACAGTAGGTTCCTTGTGTGACGAAAGCATCCACAAAGTTTTTTTTTTCGAAATTCTACCCCTAAAGGGGTGAAATAGAGGATTAAAGTTTGTATGGATGTCAGTCATTTTTGAAGTAAGAAGCATGAAATTAAATGTTTAGGTTTCTGGTTAGAAATAAATGTAGGTACATGTGTTTGATCGTTTTTGGAAATTTTACCATTAAGGGGGTGAAAGAAGTGTTGAAAGTTTGTATATGAAATCTGGTACATTTGAAGTAAGAAGTATGGCATTAAATATTTAGGCTTCTAGTTAGAAATAAACATTAACGTGTTTGAGTGTTTTTGGAATTATACTCCTAAGGGGTGCAGTGGATTGTTAACGTTTGTATGAAAATCTTTATTCCATTAACTTGAAATTTGGCACAAATACTCTTCTTTCAAGTAAATAATAAACGACGAACTTTTTGGATTTCGGAACTACACCTAAAAAGGTGCTTAACGAGGTTTTCAAATTTCACGCAAGCAAAGCTGCGGGCAAAAGCTAGAAAACTTATGACCATGACATTTCTAACTATTAATATTGAAAGAACAAAAAGACAAGTTATGAAAATTGCTACCAAGTCACCTAATCGATTTTCTTTATGGCAATAAATTTAATAGAAATAGCAAATAACGAGGTTCCCGGTATTGATGCTCAGTGACTTAGGATATAATGAACTAGCCGCGTTGAGAAGGGATAACAAGTGAAGGATGATGGATGAGGCAGGTCAATGGGTGACACTGGTTGAAACTGCCACTGAAGTATACGGGTAGAGAGAAGTGTCGATTTATTAAGGCCCGTTTAAATTAACCTTTGTGTTGTTGCCAATATTTGTAGCTTCATTTTCTGTTGTGCTAAATTGTGCGTTTATTTCGCAAGTGTGCTGGCAATACAGTCGTATAAAACAGGGTTTGTATAGAATGCCTGTTCATTCATTGCCAACCGAGGATTTGACAAAGTATGAAATGAAAGATAAAATAATCAAATCAAATCATAAATATGGTTCTACCACGACATTAATAAAAATAGGTCAAAAATATGTTATTCTGAATCAGAGCACCCCGACTCCACCAGATCACACTCTGGTGAAGTCAGAAGCTCGTGTTCGGGGTCGAGCCCCCGATTCAGAATCATTTCGATAGGCAGTTGTCGAGCGATTCGGTTTGTTATTTCGTTTCGTCTAAGATTCTCGTAACGAGCGAAAAAGAGATAACAAATGGTTCAAAAATGGTAACAAATGTTCGACAACTGACTGACTGGATCTGAATCAGGGAGCTGAGTGGAGTAAGCGCTTATGGGCTAAGCCTAGCCAGTGGGTGGAGGTGGCCGAGTTGTCGACTTCCCGACCGGAAAGCTGCTGACCGAAAGTGCGAGTGAAACGAAGGGCCGACAAAGCAAGTCTTCTGGCGGAACAAAATCAGTAAAACTGCATGCTTAAAAATGAGTGCACGATTTTTATTATAACCGACATTGAACGGCCCGTCTCTTTTGGGCCGTTATTTTATACATTGCCGACTGTACCTTTGTGGTTCTAAACAATGCTTAGCCCAAGAATAAAAAATGATTTCATTTTATAAATGATGTAAACGTTTACAATAAGGCATTGTATAGAATTCTAAGGCATTGTTTAGACTACCTGACGTACATTGCCGAGAAAACACATATTTACAGAAATGAAGAATGTGCTTTGATTTCTTAATAAAAACTCAGATGAGTTATTTACTTCGAATGCAATTCTAATCTATCAATTTGATTATGGGATGTATTTAAAAACACTTAAATTAATAAAAATAACAACAAAAAATGTATAACGCACACTTCAAAATTAATGGTTTGCATTATAAAAAAACCATTTGTTTCTGAACCCATTAAACGAATGGTGAAAAGTGATCGGAAATTGAACAACTTTTCGAACATCGTGTTTTTTTTTATTGCTTTCCATACAATTAAAAAAATAACAGATATTTTGAATGGAAAGTAATAAAAAAATACGCGAATTTACAAAAATTGTTCTACGAAAGTTTTTTTAATTTCCTATACCGAATAACCCGACAAAATTCAAAATTCAATTCAAAATTTTCTAACACCCTATAGGTACATAAATTTCATTGATTTAATTAATAACGGCTCTCTGCTGCTGACGTATGTGACGAATGACAAATTTAAAAAAAAATCCTATTCTATTTCAAAATCCTATTGTTTTACCTAACACAAACAATGTTCGCTCCAGCTTTTAGTTCGGTATAAAACATTTGGGCATAAATAAAGCCTCGTTCAACCGTTGCGGGCGACATTGCGGTTTTAGGAATATACTCACACCTATAGGTTTGGTGTACATAAGAGTTATGTTAGTACGCAAGACCCCCACAACGTGTGCTCGTACGTTTTTAACCGACTTCAAAAAGGAGGAGGTTCTCAATTCGGTTGTATTTTTTTTTTTTTTTATTTTTTTTTTATTTTTTATGTTTGTTACCTCATATCTCCGTCGTTTATGAACCGATTTGAAAAATTCTTCTTTTGTTCGAAAGGGTATACTTTCCGATTGGTCCCATTTAAATTTTGATATGATCAGACCATGAACTTCAGAGATATGGAATGGAACTCCTCATCGGATCAAAGCAAAATTCTCAAATTACTAATATTGCTTTGTTTATATTTGTTGTTGGGAACTGACTACTTGAAAAGAGGAGGGGGTGCGTGTCCCCTCCCCCCCCCCTTTGGAATGTTTTCATTATATCGTGTAAGGTATCATTTGAAAGGACTTTCTATGTCCGACTACGTCAAAGCCAAAAAGAAGGGTTATGAAGGAGGGGGTTAAAATTATGACACTAAAACGTATTTAATAAAAAATAACTTTAATAAAAAAGTAAAAACCGACTTCAAAGAAATACTAAAAGGAGTGAAATAATTACCATAATATAAAATTAACAGTTTCAGAAGTCGGTGCAACTCTACACTGAAGCAAATAGAAGCCACCGACTTCTGAAACTATTAATTTTATATTATGGTAATTATTTTACTTTAGTATTTCTTTGAAGTCGGTTTTTATGTAACCGCACATACGCCGCGTACCGCCACTGTATTTCAGACTTATATAGACGTAAAATTTCGTCATACAATTAGTAAAACAGATTTTCACAGACTCCAAAAATTAAGAATTAAATACCTAGGTTTTTGGTATTTAGTATTGTAAACATAACAATTACTTATATTCTACATACATAAAATTAAATATCAAGACTTGACACACGAGGTTGTCGCCATGTGGGATGTTGATTCAGCAGTCATTGTGCCATTAGTAGTTATGGCCAATGACATAATAACCAAGAGCCTCGACCAAAATCAAAAGTGGCTCTCGTTGGGCGGTTGGATGAAGGGCCTGATACAGAAAGCGGTACTTCTCGACGCGGCGCGTATTGTTAGGAAGTTCCTCTCTCTGAGGCCCTGATCACCGGTAGCTTGGACCCTGTTCCCGATGCCTGTGGGTTACTATTTTTTATACGTTTTATAATATTTTATGTAGTTTCTTTTTTAAAATATTATGTATAGAAATTAATAAACGAATTTCTATAAAAATTTAAAAGTGGCAACTACCTTTCTTGTTCAAAGGGCAAATGCCGAGCGTGAAGATCTTAGTTTGATTCCCAGCTAGCCTAACATGCGCAGCGCGAGACAATTTTGTCATCGAACTATTTCATGCCGACACGAGATAACCCATACATTATGTAGTCTTAGCACGAGATGATTTTACGACAAAATTATCTTGCGCTGCACATTTTAGCAAGGCCAGTCATTGGCAGCCGGGGTTTAGTTGCTATGGGTTTGCCCCAATTACATAAGATTTGATACCGTCATCTGCAAAATGTGAAATTAAACATAGGTACGTAATAACACACTCATACTATGCCTAATGCTTCAGAGAATGCATCGTTATTTTATAAAAATATCTTAAAATGCAGAGAAATGCAATCGTGATTTCAAACAATGCCATTCTTACATCTAGAATAGGTAAACACAAGTTAAATACCGAACAGTAATAAAATTATATTTTAATCAATAAAATTATTATTTATTAGTATGCTCGCTATTCTACGTTAATCTTTGAACACATTACTATAATTCCATTGATGTAGAATTCTACGTCGATGATATAATTCCTAATTATTTCAACTATTTCCAATCTTTTTTATGATTAGTTACGGTTTACTCACGTGTTTTTTTCGGGATAGCCCGACTAGTTTTGGACCCAAACGGAGCCCTTAATCATGAGCTGGATGTTCGACTCGCGATTCACACTCCGATCATGATTAAGGGCTCCTTTTGGGCCCGAAACTAGTCGGGCAATCCCGAAAAATGCAGGTGAGTACCGTAACTAATCATAAATATGAATGAGTCTCACGGAAGTTAGTTTCAAATCCATAAAATAATTAGAAACTCGACATCGATACGTTTAACTAAAATAAAAAAAAAATAACAAAGTTTGACGTGATTGATGTTATTTATGATATCACCCTCGTTTACACCTGAAAACAAGTTGTGGTACAAATATTTGTATAAAACCCTTTTTAAAAGTAGTTACTTGTTTTTAAATTTAGGTACCTACACTCGTACAATACAAACTTCTAATGATGAATTCAAAAATAGTACCATAATGACATGCTTTATTCTCGTTATGTTATAGCACAGTTTTCTTAGCAAAATAATACCTAAAATAGATGCTAAAGTTTTTTTTTTTTTTTTAAAACGTTGCCCCACACTAAGATTTCTCTTGTATCGTGGGTGCGTTTACAAACACAAATCTCACAAACAAATGCCCAGACCCGGAACAACCATCTGTAGGCCATACAAATTATTACATATTAATTGAAAACACCTCGATCCGAAGTGTACTTTGAAAAATTGTTATTTTATAGCATTACCTACCTACTTTGTTAAGGGCTGATTTTTCAATCGTCAGATAACTTTTACCTCAGAGATAAATATCACGCTTTCACAGCTTTTGTGTGGAAAATCTGTCAAAACGTCAAAATTATTCCTCAGATAAAAGTTATGACAATTGAAAAATCAGCCCTAAAGCCGGGACCGCTGCGCCTTGTTTTCGTGTTTGCAAACATTGTTTGCGAACCGAATACGGGCGTGGCCCAACAGTTTTGTTAGCAAAAACACAATAACATGTTTGCCGAGACGAATGTAGGTATAACATCCCCCGCGTTCGCCTGCGGGGAGGGGAAATGACGCATTTTGTGTTGGCGCTCACTAGAGGAAGACGCCATCAGTGTTACCAGGCCTTCCGATTTTCCGGGATATCTCCCGATTTCAGTAAATGTCTCCAGATGTCTCGGATTCCCACTTAAAACTCCCGATTTTTTAAGAACACCATGGCTTATACTTTCTTTATTGTTTTGCTAACTTGTTTTGATAAAGACGCTGCGGACTGGCTGTTTTGCTAACATGTTTTGCTAACTTGTTTTGATAACATGTTTTGTTACAAAATTGGCGCTGCGGACCCGGCTTAAGAAAACTTTACTATAATAAAACTTTTAATGATATGCTTTATGCATCTCTAATACATTTATTATTAGAACTTTACGATATGAGTATAGATAAAATATTTAAAGATCTATAACATATCTTTGCTACTAAAGTATGTATTTGCAATAGTAAAAATTTACATGTTTTATGGTACAAACGAGGGGTTAGTGAGAAAGTTTTTTTCACTATTTCTTGTTGAAATCGTGATATAGAAAACTGTTGATCATTAACGTTAGTTATCCATTATGTAGTTACAAGTGTACCCTTAAATTTAAGTTCTAGGCGTAAATCCCTATATCATAATCCAGTTCTTTTCCTCTTTCACTCTTTAGTCTGAGATTGACATACGTGTAGCCAATACCGCCAGCTGTAATGGCGGCACTCGCTTTCGTGTGTTTGTTGTCGTACGCCATGATGCTCTGAAACAATGGATGGAGTATTACTCATCAAGAATTCATGAGACATGTAGGGCGAACATGGGATGGAGGTGTGTTAAAATGTATTACGCCTTAAAGAGAGAGATTCATGGGGTAATAAACCATGACAATACGTCTTTATATTCCAATACAATTTTTTGTATACACATATTAGTTCAGTCAAAATAGATCTACCTTTACCGGTTTAGGCTGTGCGGGAATCTAACATTAGGACTCGTTATTTATAGATAGAAAAAAAATGACACCATTTTTGCAGAAAATTGCATAATTTTTAACTTCATCTAAATTATTATCACGATTTGCTTTTATTTATTTTATTATGACGATAACACTGATTGTTTATGAGATATTTACGAATAATCGACTTTATGGACATTTTGGTTCTGGATTGTTTTACATAAGTTACAAGTTTGGCAGAAGTGGGATCGAGGGGGATCAGCTCTATGCGAATAATTATTTAGTTTTTGTTGTCTATTTTAGCTGGACTATATTAAAAACAAAAGAACATATAAAATAATGTGTACAATGGGCGGTTTGTCCTGTTTTGCCTAGCCTGTTCCCAAATTTTGAGGTCAGCTTCCAGTCTAACCAGATGCGGCTGAATACGATGGGCGTTCTCATGGTATAGTAAATGCTGCGCCAGGTATTCTCTTCCCACGATGGGCCAAGACTACGTCACGATCTGTGTTTTCATTGATTAACATTTTCAATATAATTAAGGAGATTTTAAATTCATAATGAATCTAAAATAAATTGCTAACTAGCCCATTTGCTATCTCGTGCATTTCATCTAGTTAGTTCAAAAAGTAAACTGTATAAAATTACTAGTTCAAAATTGCTTCTTTATGAATAATTTGATTAATTTCTTAATCTTCTTCTATCTTTGTTTTCTGGCTTTCAACCAATTTTCGATAATGTAGTTAGGTCAATTAAGATAATTGGAATTTAAATCGTAGTTGCTGTTGCCCGAGGCTTCACTCGCATCCTAGGGGAACTCCTGTACGCACCTGGATAAAAAATATCCTTTGTGTTAACCCAGGACATAGTTTGTCTGTGTGCCAAATTTCATTCAAATCTGTTCAGTCGTTTATGCGTGATTGAGTAACAAACATCCATCTTCACAAACTTTCATATTTATAATTTTACAGTAGGATGAAAAGCTTTTTCCACCGATTATTCTTGGAATTGATTATTTTGATATATTTTATGTTATTTTATTTGTTATGGTGGTTTGTTTTATTTATTTGAATTTGACCTGTAACTATGCTAAGCTATGAAGTATACAGCGAACAAGCTAATTCCCAAAAATTACATCACGTTTTGAATGAAACGACAAGCACCCACGACACGCAAAACTGTCCAATACATGTTTACATTCACTTGAATTCAGACAATACCAAATGAACCAATGTTTTTGATGTGTAAAATTATATGCGAGCGAATGATAATAGGTATATTATTTATAAAGATAAAATCGATAGTATACGGAACCAAACGAATATTTTACAAACACTGCCGGTTAGGTAATTGGTAACCTATACAATTGGTGGCATGTCTGACTTCCTTGAAGCATCCTGAATATTTGATGATCGTACAAATTGTATTGACTAAACCGATAGGCAAGGAGCATTGAAAGAAAATTGAAGAAAATCCTTGGAATCAACATATGTATGTACATATCATTTATTCAAGCTTTTGAGGTAAAGTAGAGAAGGTTTTAAGTCGTAGAGGACTGGTGCCAAATCTATGTAAGTTTTTCAGGCCCGGTTACCGGATAAACAGAGGAAAACCGAGTTTCAAATATTTCCGTCTCTACGAAGGGGACAAAAGTTGTTTACTTCCTTTTGTCACCTTTTGTAAAAAGTTTTATTCGTGTTTCCTCTATGATAACGTGGTTTGAAAACAAACAAACAAATATTACATTTTGCAAAAATAGTCAATATAAGTAGGTGTAATTTGTCTGGTAATATTGTACGTCTCTACCAAGGGGATGAAAGTTATTTACTTCCTTTTTGTCACTTATTTTTTGTAAAAGGTTTTATTCGTTTTTTACCTTTAATCACGAGGTTTGAAAACAAACAAACTAATCTTTCATTTTATAAGAATAGTCAATATAATTATTTTTAATTGAAGAGTCTGATCAAAAGTCGCGATTTACATTTTCCATATTTTTTACGACCTGCATTTTCCTTTTTTTGAAATCGTATACATTTCCTATCTCAGATTGCACCAAAAGTGGCCATTTTTCTATGAAAAATGTCAGTAAAATTCTTAATTTTGGTCAAAACAACAAAAAAGTTAAGCGACGTTTTTGGTTACTTCTGATAAATAGTTTGATGTAAATAGTCACTTTAGATAAGACACTTCTCGATTTATCTAGTAAAATTGAACAAGTGATCTTCATTTAAGTCGTCAAAAAATGTAATACTTACATTAATTACAGAATGTCCACTGTAAAACACATTCTTTACCCGTTTTATGAACGGAATAGAGGCATAATGCGCCGTCGTATGGTGTATCATGTGCCTATTATTATTCGAGTTGCCTAGTATCAAATGATCGCACGTCGCCGCCACAAACAAACAGACGAATAACACTAGCACTTGAATCTTCATAATTTCGAAATTGCAGTTTTAATAAATATAAAAAGACACGACGGCGATGCGCAGTGAGTCAGAACAGAATGAATGAATTGATTAAATAACTGAGAGATGTATCAACGAGAAAGGTCGAGAAGGGATTACAATAAGAACAGAGGTCAATGGGAGCGATACTGATTATAATATTAATAATACATTTATTTAAAATCAACAGTTATTGTTGAAATAAAATAATTAATGCATTACGTATAGTGGGTTAATACGATTGTTTTTACAGGTTGAATGCGGCTAATTCGATACTATTGTTATGCATATAATAGACCAGCGATGTCCAAACTACGATCTGCGAGCCGCATGCGGCCCGCCGCTCAATTTTTGTGCGGCCTGCGATGCAATTTTTAATCTTTAGTGTTGTAGTTTTTTTTTTTTTTGGTGGGTTAAGTTTTATTTCTATTTTTGGTTTGTTAAAGACTGAGAACTAAGATAATAATACACTTTGTTTGTAAGGCCCGCTAGTTCATGTCTTAGGTAATTGAAGGGTACAGGCAAAACACCGAACAGTCCTTTATATTTTTAGAGAAAGACGCAATCAAAGATTGACTATTCCATCACTTTACCGAATTTCCCTGTTCCGTAACGTACCTTACTTTAAAAAATTGCAATTTTTTGGGATTACATTGTTTTTTTTTGGCAAAATCATACTATATATACAATAGAAAAGCATGGTGCTGCCATTCATAAATTAAAACGAAAAAGAAAAATACTTCCCGGTTTTGCCTGTACTCTTCAATTTGTATGGGCCCGTAAACCTCTCTGGCATGGAAAACCCCGTAAAGCCGGATCCGCAGTGCCAACTTTCTAACATGTTATTGTGTTTTTGCGAACAAAACTGTTAGGCCACGCCCCTATTCGGTTAGCAAACAATGTTATCCTGTTTGCAAACACGAAAACACGACGCAGCGGACCCGGGTTAATAGACAATTAGAAAAAGAAGTGATTTATATATTTTACATTTGACATTTATATATTTTTTTCTAGTCCAATTTGACAAATTATGAACAAAATACTACTTACTATTAATAAAGTTATATAAAAAAAACTAGTTAAGTTATTGCGGAGTATTAAAGCAAAAAAAAATCTATACATCTATTCTATTATTGCTTACCTAGGTTTCACGCAATAATGTTCTAAAGTTAGCACTAGTCGTAATCATAATCAAAAACCATCGGAACAATTTCGATATCAATTCAAATCACAATGGATTTTGTCAACTGAAATTGGAGCTCTTCTCGAAACCCAATGATTTGTGAAATAAAGACATCATTTTATTTCCTCTCGAGATTTTTCCGGCTTGTCTTTATCAGAAATATTTGAAAATGCTTGTTCATTTTCCAGAATATTTTCGCAGAGAACAGGAAAATTTCGATGAAACAAGACTTTGATCATAGCATAAAGATACAAATCAAAATCAAAAGCTTAGTCTCTAACTGCAAATAAACTTTGCAATAAATAACTAAAATATGAAAGTAAACAAATTAAACAGTAAATTAAACCTAACCAAACAAATTAACGAAGGCAAATGTTTTAACGTGCCGTTAAAATATTGTGTTACGAACAAAATTTAATCAAACAAACCCACACCTACGGAATAAAACTTTTGTCTGTTTAATAAGGAAGGGTTGCACGCACCGAGCCAGACAATAGCAGCCCGTCGGAAATCGGACCGAAGGAATGCTCTATTTTATGCGAGGGTCCGTGAGGAAGGGTACGTATTAGTCCGAATCCATTCCCTGTCTTCCGGCAAAATGTTGGAAACAATCTACTCCCTGTTTTATGAAAGCTGTCTGAGTTTCACGTGGAGGCACCAATCGATATTTTTGTGAACAATAGTTTCGTTGAACGTCTCTATTAAAAGTTTTATTTGAACGTTCGGTTCCTGACGTGTTTTATTTTGTTTGCTTACCTAACTGAATAGCTTTGTTACACACAGTATGACGTCATTTTTTTAGAATTATCTTCAATACTTACTACATACATACCTGCATTCACGCTCGAATCCCACGAAGTATTAAGTAGAGGTGTTATAGACTCGTAATTCATCAGTAACGGCATTAGGTCCCGTATAAAACTGGACGAGTCTTGTGCCATTTACCGGATACAGTAATTTTTGTTCATACATACATTCTTCATTGACGATTCGTGATGAGTTTTATTATGTATTCTAATGTATTTTATTTTTTCGCGATTCGTGAGCGTGTGAATATGGTCGTAGAAGATAATGGGCCACTGTTATAAAAAATACATGAGAATACATTATAATATGAGAAATAATTAATCACGAATCTTTAATGACGGATGTATGTGTAAATGAGCCCTAATGGTGACGGATTCATACGCATTTACAAAATGGGGCTATCTGAGAACCATAGAGTTAATGGGCAAGAGAAATGATGGGTATTAAAAAAAAATTAACTATCTTCAATATCAAATATTAAAACTAGACGACGAAGATACTTATAATTTTCGACGACGACACGTTTGGTGCAGAGGCTAAGCGATTGGCTTCTGCGCTACGGGTCGTGGGTTCGATTCCCACACGGAACAAACATTTGTATGGCCTACAGATGGTTGTTTCGGGTCTGGGCGTTTGTTTGTGAGAAAAAAAAAAAAAAAAAAAAAAATTTTGTTTTTAATTCGTCCAAAATTGTTCTAGGTAATTTAGTTAATGTTTTTTTTTATGTGTGTACCCATGGACTCAATTAATTTATTCACTTCACAGATCAGTGTTTCTGGGGAGTTTGTTGCGCCGTTTCTTCTTCACAACATAAACACTAGGAAGCGGTGAAAGGCGGGCGTTTTTGGAGGCTGTTTTTGAAACATTGACGTTCAAAAAGAACTAAGTAATTCTAACCTATTTTGAATAAATGAGTTTTGAAGTTGAAGATGAAGTTGAAATATGCAAAATTCATTGTAATCGTTTACACATAGCATGCGGCCATAATAGTTTCAGAAGCACATTCCTTAACTAAACTTTAATCAGCCCCGCGTTTCTTAATTAGCCCCATTATACCGATAGGTATACACGGCTACTTAACAAGATATAAATTTCCAATATAAGCTGACCTCTCGTTATATGGAAAGCCTATACTATGCAAGATCAGCTCATCATCATCATATCAGCCTATTGCCGTCCACTGCTGAACGTAGACCTCCCCCAAAGATCGCCAACCATCCCGGTCTAGGGCAGACCGCATCCATCCGCAGCCAGCCACCTTTTTCAAATCGTCGGTCCGTCGTGCCGCAGGGCGTCCCACACTACGTTTGCCCAAACGCGGTCTCCACTCTAACACGTGTCTACTCCATCTACCATCTGTTCGTCTGCAGACATGGCCGGCCCACTTCCGCTTCAGCGTGCTAATTCTACGCGCAATGTCGGTGACTTTAGTTCTCTGGCGAATGACTTCATTGCGAATTCTATCCACCAGAGAAACCCCGAGCATCGCTCTCTCCATAGCACGCTGAGCAACCTTAAATTCAGCTCATACTGGAAATTTATTTTTACAAGTACGTAGGTATTCGTAATTTCCTGAAAGAGATTCGTCCAAAATATTTTTGTCCTAAAAACATCCCCATTCCCTTTTATGTGCTCAATTGTAACAACTCAACTCAGATCATAAGATAAATCTTTGATTGTAACTAATGACAATATCATGCAGTATCGTCCCATCTCATCATATTATTTTTTATTTCATATCCTGTTATTATATCTGAGTTGAAATTACAAAACTTTCTTTTATTGCCATTATTTGCCATGAGCGTCATGTTATACTGCGTTGCATGTAGGATTTCGGTCATATCTAAGTAAACTATATATTTTTTCCATATTATGTATTCAGTAGGCCTAGCACGAATATTTTGACGTATAGTAACGTAAACGTAACGTTAATGTGAGTGAATTTTGAATCGAAAATACAACTACTCTATAGCATTTTAGTTTAAATTTATGCGACAACCACAATTTGTATCATACACAGATATAAATAAAGTTTTCAATTCGATTAAATATTATGTGCGACGAGTATTTCCAATTCAAAATTCAGTCGCGTTAACGTTACGTTTACGTTACCATACGTCACAACATTCGTGCTAGGCCTACTGGGTGCAGTTATTTTTCTTCAGAATTCGTCATGAATTATGGAAAATAACTCTGGAATTTTCATATTCCAGCCTATAACTTTTTAAAGGACCGTATCCAGAAGATAGGTAAGCAACGTAGGGTTGTACCTAGCACTATGTTAAAGAAACTATAGAGGGTATAAACGAATTCCTGTAATTCCTTAAACCCACATGATCTATTTATTAGTGGTACGGATTAACCCTGCGCGGGATTTAGATTGTTTTTTTTTTCTTTCACATCTAGCTATAGTGGTAAGTGATGGTATCTTCTAAACGACCTGTGCCTTTAGACAAATGGCAATCGATGATCGCTAGAGAATAGAAACGCCAATTAAATGTATGGAAATGACATAACAGATCGCTTGACCGGTCGAAAACTTGTGTCAATCCAGTACATTTTTCTATTCTCTAGCGATCATCAATTGCCATTTATCTACAGGCACTGGTAAGGATTGTTGAAATAAAAAGATTTTTTTGTTATAAAACATTCATAAACCACGCAAAAATGAAGCACCTGGACACGGCTGGTGGGCACGTCTAGCGCGATATCGCTCCTCGCAGTCTGTTAACTGGGGACGCTAAAATGACTCACGTTAGAAACACCATGTTTTTTTTTTTTGAAACTTTTGTAATCTCATGCAGGGTCATTCTGTGTCACCAGTAGATCACCAAGTTTTAAGGAATTATACGAATCCGGATACACTCCGTATAGTCGTGTTCTATTCAATACGACCGCCGCTATTTTTTGGAGCAAAAACAGAGGCATAAAGCGTAAACGGTGCTTGGACGAAATGGTAAAATAAAACTTAATCCAGCCGACGGACATCAAACTCACAACAACGAACATCTTCAAGCTAAAAACATCGAAAGAAAAACAGCAAAAATCCCACGCTGTCAATAATATCAATCATAACTGAACATAAAACTGTTACAGATCCTCATTCTGGTACAAACTTTATCAAAGCGAGCAACTCGTTTCATCGTGTAAAAAGAACTAAGCCAATAAATACATACGTGTCCACACATACCATTCCGGAAAATGCAGAAGTTTCAAAAGTATTATCGCTGTGGCATTTGATAAAAGACTGTCGTTCTCCTAACGACTGGAGGGGTGAAAGGGTGGGATACATTTGGTGACAAGAGTCTCTAATGCCCTCATCTATCTGAAGTAATCCCATAAAATTTTGTGGCATGTTTGCGTGACGCTGCAGAAGCGTCGAGTATGAAATATACATGCAAATACTGGTGGATATAAAATTTTAGCTTTCGGCATTAGGATCTCTAGTTGTAAAATTTTCTTATTCTTTATTGTACACAAGAAAATTACAATAAAAATTACAATTTACAGGGTTAATTGAAAAACACCAACAACCTCTTAAGGGATCATTGTACTCATCATTATGAACAACTTTTACTATGGGACAAAATCTGAAATCGCGAAAAAAAAAACAGCTGTTCCCTACATTTATGTTCGCTTAGCTCGTCAAAATCTAGGGAACAGCTGTTTTTTTTTTTCGCGATTTGAGCTTTGGTCTCATAGTAAAAGTTGTTCATAATGATGAGTACATTAAGAGGTTGTTGGTGTTTTTCAATTAACCCTGTATGTGTACAAAGGCGAGCTTAACTCAAAAATTAGTTTTCTACCAGCAAACCTTTGAATCTTCTTCTTCTATCGTGTATGAGCTATACGAGAATAGGTCATGCCGTGGTGAAAAGATTAGCCAGTCAGCAATGATGGTAGCGGGGCTGACTGCCCAGGGTACGCCGGACGTACTAGTATTAGTATCGTCACTCGTGGAGGCTCTTTTCATGCACCTCTCTCTCTATTACCTTTGAGTGATAGAGAGAGTTTGATAACATGGTTGAGGGAAAACTCCAGTGTACAAACTGTCTTATTTATAGGTACGTATATCTAATTTAATTTTAAATTTTTATTCTTCACGATGTTTTCAAAATTTGTCTAAGAGGGTCAATAGTAGCGAATATATAAAATTTACAGTGCTTGCATTGCTGCTCAGTTAAACTAAGCTTATTGTTATTGTATTGTCGGGACTCTGCTGACGTTGTACATTTTGTAACTCGATCTCGGTATTGCATTTTGCGCAGTGTAGCAGTATCTGGGTAGACACTATGCTCCTTAGCAATAAATACACTGTAACCACTGTCTCACTATAAAAAATACGTGATTTTGACACCTACCAATGTAATGCAAAAGTTCTGGTCATGAAATTAGTAAATCGACTCTGGATTTTTCATGCCTTTATTGTTAAAAACATAACCATTTTAGCGCAGTGGCTTATCATTGGCTTATAACGCAGGTTAAACTAGATGTTTTCTATGACAATATATTAACAAACTATTGCTATGTTTTACACAAGAACCGGTGCTTATGTAACGACCACCACTATCAAACTAATAATAATAACCGCTCACACTTTTGTTGCCCCCTTCGCTATGTAATGGCGGCTTTTCAGGGGGCTCATCTAGTGAGCTGGCGAGTCACCGTCTGCCAACACAATTCAAAATTAAATTTGAAAGGCAGACGACGTTTTCTTCCGGCAATAGAAGTTATGCAGTTCACCTAACACCCCTTCTCATAGACCAGATATTTTTCATCATCTTCCACAACACGGAAGATGAGCCGTGAATTTACAGAGAGATAATAATAAAAACTATAGGTTATCGCAAACGGCTATAAGTCAATAAAACTCCATGTTAGCTAAGCTGGATCGGCTAGTGACATCATAAGCTCTAGGTAAGGGTGAAAATTTATCCAAATAACGTCCCATTATTAATCACCCACGCTATCGTCAGCGAGTAAAGAATAAGTTTCATAATAGCAGTATACAGTCTGTCCCTGGATAATGTGTACAAACGGAAATGGTAATATAATAATAGAAATTTTGTACGTGGTGATATTTTTTTTGCGATTCTTTTATTTTGTCAATATACAGGATGTAAACGAATTTGAGTAATTCATTCAAACCGCGTGATCTGGTGACACTGATTGACCCTGTATAGGTTTTTTTCAGAATCAACAAAAAAAGTTTTCATAAAGCGAAATATGAAACATTCTGTATCCGAGTAATTTTAGCGTCCCGAGTTAATTGACTGCGTGGAGCGATATCGCGCTAGTCGTGCCCGTCAGCTGTGTCGCCGTGCTTTCATTCATTTATGCATGGCATCGAAATTTTCTATCACATAGAAAAAATATTTGGGCAAAAAATTTTTTTTTATTTTTAATCAATCTAAATCCCGTGCGGGGTAAATTGTACAATTAATAGTTCATGGGGTTTTAATGAATTACACGAATTTGTTTACAAACTAGATAGACAAAACAAAAGAATCGCAAAAAAAATGAAAAAACCACCACGTACAAAATTCCTTCAATGGATCATGTTTTTTAACTTGATGACTGTTTAAGGGTTGCTTTTTATTAGCTATTCAATACAAATTATTAGCCATCATTGTTATTTTTATGTAAACGAAATACACGCCAATCATCATCATTATCATCACTCAGCCAAAAGATGTCCACTGCTGGACATAGGCCTCCCCCAAACCATGGGTTGGCGATCGCAGTATGGTTGTTAAAGTACTTAGAGAACGCTGCTGCCCATCCTCTAGTGAATCGCTTAGTCGCCTTTTACGACACCCACGGGAAGAGACGGGGTAGTGATATTCTTTACGTCCGGCACCACACGGAAAACACGCCAATAATGAAAAGTTAGTATGTTTATAATAAACTAGCTGTACGGCATGCGTTGCAATGCACTTTTTCCTACTTACTACCTACTTACTACTTACCTAACTTCAGAAACAAAATCAAAATAGTAACAAAAATTTAAAACCATTTTCATGCATGCGGTAAACAAATGAAGAATACATACTGAGATAATTTCGTTTTTTTTAAATATCACGGTTTTCTTTCATAAAACCTTCTCCTGACAATAACGAACAAAACAAAAAAAAAAAATAGCGAAATCGGTCCAGCGGCTCACGCGTGGTGCTGTGACCAAGGGAAATGGGGATTCATTTTTATAATAGATAGATAGATAACTGAAAAAACATATTTTTTTTTGTCAAATTTTTATGTACATACAACACTTAATAAAATATAATTTAATCAGGACCATAGCGTGCAAAGGAACTGCTTATTTCTAAAAGAAATCTCTCTCTCAGTCAGGTCTCTTCCAGCAGACCTGTGAGAAGAGAATTAAGAATAAGAAATGTAGTATGTATTCCTTTTTTTCGGTAAATTGTGATCTAGTTTCAGCCAGTTTCGTTTGTGCACATAGTCTACGAACACACGGTGTAAGTAATAATATTTCTGAATAACTGGAAACAGTCTTCTGGCTGATATAAGCGCAAAAAAATGCCAACCGTTTTTTATAAACTGTTTGTCACTGATAACGACAGGACAAATGTTCCAGGAGTGTGTGTTTAGGGGAGTCCGTTATCGTACGGGGAATCGACGGGGCTATTACCTCTGGCTATTCGGTTTTATGTTCTTCTTTATAGAATACTAAATGGCATGATTTGTGGCTGTGATATGACTTTGACGTAATCAGAGTTTTAAATTCATTCCTCGATGTTTCCACAGTAGCCAAGCTTTCTACTGGATGACTTCTGTACCGTGTGGAAAAAAAATGGGTATGTTGTATGGGTGAACGGAGTTTAGCACAGTTTTTTCTTTCTTCGTTAACTTATTATGAAACTAGCTTTTGCCCGCAGCTTCGCTTGCGTGAAATTTTGAACCCGTTAAGTGACGATTTTCCACACAAACTTTCATCCCCTATTTAACTCCCTTAGGGGTTGAATTTCAAAAAACTGTTCCTTACTCCCTGTCTACATTATAAAGGGAACCTCTGTGCAAAATTTCAGCTTTCTAGGCCCAAGGGTTTGGGCTGGGCGTTGATGAGTCAGTCAATCAGTCAGTCAGTCAGGACTTTTCTTCTTATTTATATAGATTGATTTATCTACTAACTACTATAGAAACTCAAATCATACGCAGGTGTGTATAATTTTAATTGAGATATTACTTAATCGATTTACCTACTTACTTCAAAATTTCTGTTTTTATTGATTTTTATTGACAGACGGTAAAAAAAAAGTCATCTGGAATTATTTACCTACGTGTGGGACCTAGGTATATGGTAGTACGTAACGTTGAGTAATCATATGATGAGACGCTCATTGCGGCGAATGCATTAAACTCGATGCAACGATCATTGTCTAGATAGTTCATGCCTAGCATAACAGGTGGCATTGCTATACTATCACAAGAAACAACATCTCTACATGAATATCTGAAAATAAAAACTTAATTAACTTTTAAATGCATTGTGGAAGTCGGACTCGAGTTGCATCCATTGTTTTATTTCGAAACCCGATACACAATATCCCCAGTAATGCGAGAGCATCACGAACGCTACTGGAAAGATAAACGCACCGCGGCGTATCTCTAGTGCAATTTGTTACTCATTGTGCCCACTGCTCGGTTACAAATCTTGCAATTTATCTTAAAAAAGTTGTTTCATTTAACCAGAATTTATGGATGGTGTAAAATTGAGAATAAGCTGAACAAAGGATACATGTATAATGACTTTTGAATTTACAATGTTTGTCGTATTACTTTTCTGAAAGCAAGCTTTGAAATGAAACAGAGAAAATGAGAATTTTTGTTGCTACATTTGGCAAAATTTGCATAGTTCTCATCACGAAAGAAAGGGGAACTTTGGTCATATTTTTTATTAGACTGAACGCAACTTGCATAAAAATTCGCAACTTAAAGAACAAAAGTTGTTTATTTTGATGAGTGCAAACACCCCATACTGAGTCGAGGACCATAAAAAATATAGGCTGTATAAGTTTATGGGACTGGTGACCTATTTGCACCTGTGAGCTGAGCATAGTATCCCATACATTTTATTTGGGTTATTAGAAGATGGAATAAAAATAACAAAAAAAAAAACAAAAACACAGCATTGTTTATTATTTCCTTTCGATATTTATTAATGAACATCAGCGCTGCTTCGGGCAGCTTCAATCTCTTATCGAAACGCCATGTAGGTACGTCTAATGCCGAAAACTCCCCAATAGGAGCACGATAAGCAAAGCCTACAGCGATGGGGAGACGCGGCAGGAGCGACGCTTCGGCGCGAGATAACGACGCCCTGCGGTAGACCTCGTCTAATTTGTTACTCATTGTACGTCGCGATAGCTAGTAATGTATCTAAGTATTGATAACAGATCATGGAGGAGCATTTGTTACTAGATACGGCTTCTTCATCATAATAAAAGCATGTTGAAAATTTTACAGTAAACAAGACAAAATAAACATGTTTAGAACAGTTTGAAAACGATTGTAATTTAATTCAAAATGACAATTCAATTCGAGTTTAGAAGGCAGTCGTTCACTGACAATATGCATTACTTATTCTAATTTATAAACGCTATTCAAAAGGCTAGCCTTGCAACAAAACGCACTAGAACGCCTAAATTATTACGCTAGTTGGACACAACATTATTTTCATCCATTTTAGATCAAGGAACTTTCAGCTAACCGTATCCTATCTATAGACACTTCACAATAAATTATAACGAAAGTTTATAGTGTGTTTACTGATCTCCCTTTGGCTTTAGCCCAATAGTGTCAACTGTTAATAGACAGCGCACGTGGCACGATTTAGCGGCTGCTCCTTTTATCCCCAACGTCCTCCAGCTTCAAGAGATTTTTCACGATTAATTTTCTAGTGTAGACACTGTCACTTCCATTTGCTGGCAGGGCACCCTTAACAAAAACAGGGATTATTCCATAAGCCCCTCCAGGCTTTGGTATCTAATTTCCTGTTTGTTTTTATTTGGATTTGTTTCGTTTTGTTTATTTACAAACAACGCTACTTCACTAAGTGTTGCTGTTAATAGATTAAATAGTAAACGAGTATGGGCGGACAATTAATTGCTGGTGGTAATTCTCGGGAGAACTACAGATAATCGTGTTTCTAGCATTAGCGTTAACACAAAATCATTTATTTTACATTGCGCGGAATTAATGTCCGGAGTCCAGCGCGTCTTAATCTTTATCGTAAAATTTACATTACCGTATCCTGCAGACGTATCGGATGGGGTCTCATTTATTTCGAAATAAATTATTGATGCATCCTTTTTATCTCCTTCAGGCTTAATTGATTTGTCGCTTGAAGCCGTCTATATTCTTGCTTCTCAATTACGTGTGGAGCAGAGTATCGCGAACTGTCGGCCGTTTTATTTATGGTAGGCCAATTGATTGAATTAGTGGACCCCGAGGCGCTTGCCCGATACTGACCTGTTTCATACAAATGAGAATTTATTTCTCTAGCGCCGCCACTTTATTTTGTAAACTTTACGTGGCTGCTTGAATTTTATTAGCAAAAGGTTTTGTTTTCTGTTTTGTTGTTACATTTGCATGCATAGATTGAAATCAGAATTCATATAGAATGGGTGAGAATAATTTTATTATTCGTCGTTTCTCACAAAAAGCTTTTAAAGTCCGCAATGCCGTATGAACCTGTGTGGTAACTTTCAAATTTTAGGTGTTCATAAATTTGGTCCAAAGCAATCCTATCCCTACATTTACTGATGCATAATGTAGTAGAGACTATCCACCACGATGCGTGCAAAGCCAAAGATAAGTCGTTGCAATATTTTAGGGGAAAGAAATGCATTTTGGGGTGAGATCAAGTTCCTTGGCCACTCTCTTGTGTTGCTAGCGATTGCCATTGCTGCGTGTTTTCAACTCGTAATTCATCTTTAGTGTATCAATTTCACATAATTTATCATCTGCAACAGGCTACAATTAAGTATGAATATAAAAATCTTGATTCTTAATCCTATTCAATATAAAAAATTCTTCCGCATATACATTCCCGTTCCATACGTGCAGGCGTCACTGCGTTTCTAGATTTAAAGGGAGTAGGTACTATAGATTTTAACTTAACGTTTGAGTATGATGTTTATTAAAGCGCGTATATATCATACAATGTTTAAAAATAAGTAGGTACTACATAATCCCCTTCTTAACAAACGCTTCATAAAGTCATAACAAGCTTATACATCATTACAATTATGATTACACTGACGTTATACATAGCGTAACTTTATCGATCGTTAATTATATTCTGTTCAACGAAAGAAGAGTCTTGACATAGTGGTCATTTAGTAAATTGTAGCCGTAAGGACACTGGGTATCGTAAAAAACGTAAACGACATCATCAAAATCCGTAAAATATAGGTATTATCCATGATATGTTTTTTTAAATATTTTATATTCTTTGTATGGTAATGTTTTGTAGAGAAACTTCCGGACTCACCTTACGGTAAAAAGGGTACGAACATTAAATAAGGGTAAGGTAAGGAAATAAACATTAAATACAACGTATAGCTACAAAAAATACGATTACGCTAAAACAAGCCAAAAGTCACATTGACCAAAATCCCATCAAGTGAACTCCAAACGTTTGCAATGCATTCGAAGCTACTAAAAGCTAGTTTTTTTGCCTTCGCTCTGGCAAACGATTGCTCGCGAGCCGAGGGGCACGTGGCTACGATCTGTATCGTGCCCACCTGACACACCCGGAGCCTGCATACGTGACCGGCATCTGCACCGCCTGGAAGTAAATATCATGGAGGATTTATCTTTATGGTATCCGGAAGAATATTGAGGCCTTTTTGTCTTTGTAGACATAACCTTTTGATGGTTTTTTGATGGGTGCAGTGTTTACGTTTGTTTTGGGGGTTTGCTGTAACATTATGCATTAGATATTATGTGCTCTTTTTAATGTTAATGCTACATTGATAGAGGGAAAGTAACCAAATATGGAATGGTCGGTATACTTATGCATAGAAGGAAAGATAGAAAGAAGAAGGGGAAAACTGATTGGTCACTTACTGCGACACGACAGATATAAAGATAACCAACATCAGTACAAGGTAAATTAGAGGCAAAGAGAAAACCAGGTAGACCAAGAAGAAAGTAAACAGACCTATTGAAGGAAAAGACGAAGTGAAGGAATTGGTTCGGGATAGAGCAAGATGCCTAGCACTTACATTTTGGATGGAATAAGTATCCCCATTGTAATAATAATTTGTTATTTCATATTAGGGATTCCTACTATTCCATATTTGATTCATTTACCCAACGATAAAGCCTTTTTAACTTTTCATAAACTTTCTAATTCTTCTGATAAACCTACTGCTACGATCAAAAGTGTCCAAGTGCCTAATTCTCACATCCCGAATCCGCTGGATGCGAGAAGCACAGGTTCGGTCAATGTGATGATGCTTAGGGGAGGTCTATGTCCGGCACTAGACGTCTTTCGGCTGAATGATGATGACGATGAAGTTCCTAATTTTCAAGTAATATTAATTAAGTTAAAGCTATGCCTACAAACTTCACTAGATAACTGACAAAGCATTATTAAAGCACTCATCTTAAATTATCATTTTATTGAATCAATACCCTATAAAATGACCTAACAGATTCCACGCCACATCTTAGCTAAACCAACCTAATCCTATACTTATCAACTAACTACGGTTAATGAATATTTTAGTAGGACGAAGTTAATGAAGGACGCCTCCTTTGTCCCGACCATAGCTTGATTACATTCAGACTGACGGCGAAACACGAGGATATAAAACCAAACTGAATGAGAATATTGAGAAGTAATAAATGTTTGTTTGATGATGTTAATTAAGGGTGAACTGTGGATATTATCACCTATTAAATACTAATGAATTTTTTGTTTGTAATCAAGAAATGGTTTCAGGGAATTCATTTCGATGAAATCATATTCTTTACTAGTTTTTTTGGGCGCGTTTACAGAATCCGATGAAACCTGGTAGCCCGTTCATTAGTAACCTCATAATTCGCTCCCATAATCGAGAAAAACACTTTAAAGTCAGATTGAAACGGTTCTGAAAATCGAGTTACGGCCATGTTCAATAACCTATCTATCTACGATTTGTTTTACTACAGATAGAAATTAGACATAAGCTCCTTATAATTAATGTCAAATTTCCATCTCTAGTAGGGCAAGGCGCCGATAGATAGGGTATTCAAAATGGTCGTTATGCGATACAGATAAAGATATTTATTCGCCAAGAATAAATAGAATAGAAGTTAGTTAGTTTTTACGCATACTTGCCCGAAACATCGCTTTTAGTAGGCATCCGACCATCAAGGTGTCCTTTAAAGTCTATAAAAAAACAATGAATACATTGGTGGTGATTGACAATAATAATTAATCTAAAACTCTAGCACTAATCAGTTTTAACTACTACGGGATAGCCCAGGGGTACAGATAGCGTATATTTTAGGGTATGCCCAACAAAATATTGATTGAACTTCTGCAGGATGAAGCCCCTTTTATTTTTAAACTTCAACCAGCTGTTCTAAAACTAACAAATTTAATTTAGACTGTATCCTACTCGAAAAATGTCCTACTGGCATTTTGAGTACCTGAATGATTGTTTACCCAGAGAATAAATGTTGATGAACACCAGCCAAAAGCAACTAGAGGAATAATTGTGATTCATTGGCATTTGGAGATGTGAACCTATCATCTGATAGACATCTATAGATTTATACTGCAAACGCCTGAGCGGTTTGTATCGAAGCTCTTGCATACATTTCCGATCGATCAACCCTGTCAAGATAACATCAATACTATGTACATTTACTGTTCTTATCCAGTCCATCTAATCTTATGTCTGTGTCGTCACCGCCAAACAGTTAGGTAACACGTGACTGGCATATGCTCGGAGTCCCAATTGACACGTTCAGTCCGCCACGTGTGCAGAATCGACGCGAGCTAATCCCGGGGTCTCACTAGTATTGCTAATATTTTATTTATTTGTTTTCGGATTCGGTATGTTATGTTGGTGGAAGCAGGTGAAGGAAATGAAACTTTAAATAACTTCTGCTCTTTTAGCGTTAAAGAGCATTGAAACTTCAAAGTGTATTGAATTTTTACATTTTTGGTGATAAAATTTTACCCGGTTACCGTGTGGTGCCGGACGTAAAGAATAGCACTACCCCATCTCTTCCCATGGGTGTCGTAAAAGGCGACTAAGGGATTCACTAGAGGATGGGCAGCAGCGTTCTCTGAGTACTTTAACAACTATACTGCGATCGGCAACCCACCTGCCAAGGCGATTATGGCAAACCCCCCTAACATGGAACACAGGACCGGTGGATGTGGCGATGCTTGGGGGAGGCCTATGTCCAGCAGTGGACATCTTTCGGCTGAAAGATGGTGATAAAATTTTGCTGCCATTAAATCACGAGGGATCTCTTGGCTAAGTAACCGCGTGGATCATACGATATCCATGGTTAAGCTGCACTTGCCGCGGTCAGTCCGTGGATGCGTGACCGTTCGTAACACATCGAGACCCCTCCGTGTCTCGGAGAGCACGTTAAGCCTTCAGACCAGGGTCATATACAAACACATAAGACAGTCGTTACGGGTAGTCAGAAACCTGAAAGTCTGACAACCTGTCTAACCTTAGGATATCGGCATTATCCAGGAACTGGATTGCGGAGGTCTGATGGCAGTCGCTCCGTGTAAAATAGTGGTATTCAGTCGCATCTGGGGGCCTACTCCCTAAGTCCGTCAACGAAGTCAGTAAGTAGCCCGTCCGAAAGTACCCCGAAACATAGAAGTGAACAAAACAAGTGCCAAGTTAAACTTTTCGGACGGGCGAAAACACATCGGTAGTAGGGACAACTGTCAAAGCGTGTTGTCATTCATTCTTAGTTCGGGTCCTGAAATAATCGTATGTCCGTAGGTGATAGGGAGTAGGTCACGCTCGTAACTAAGGCCAAAACCACGGACTTCGTGCTTAGGGAGTAGACCCCCTGGTTAGACTCGAAGCAGACCCCAACATAGTTGGGAAAAAGTTGGGCAAAACGAAACTGAATATTAAATTGTTTGAATTAACTTACACTTTATGATAGTTTAATTTATGATAGGCCGGTGAACTGAAGAATTTTGAATGGCGATAGTTGTAAAAAATATCTACTAACATTTTTATAATATAATAATAATAAATTTTAAGTTGAGTAAGTAAAGATTAAAGTTCTCAAAAGGGCCTCTGCGCGTTGGACCTGTGTCCCCGTGTATGCCTCCCAAAAGACCGGACATCTTTCGCACGGAAGATGAGCCGTGAACAGAGATACAAAATGATAAATTTAATAATAATCAATTTTATTGCAGTAAGATGTTACAAAACTTTACACATTGGCCCCAAACTAGGCAAGCCTGTATCTTGGGTACCAATATAGAGCGTTTACCATTAAACATGAAATATTATGTTCGTATGTTTTTGTGATGTTTACATAAAATAACAAAAAATATTTGAAAAACGATTTTATATCACTAGCTTCTTCGAATTGTCACCGGTTGACTAAGGACGCCGCCGGCTGCTGTAGGTGACCTATTTACAATAAGCACTAACCATATATAGCGGTGACTAACACTTCTTGAAAGACTGCTTTGTTATCTAAAACTATGCTAGATAGCGTGAGCGTGTTATATACATTTATGTATGCCGGGTTCCTATATCATACTAACTATTATTAATTAAAGCTACGTCTCGTAAATCTGTTACCACGAATGAAGAGTAGTTTCCGTAGCGTAGCGTAGTACTTACTATCCGTTGCGTTAGTTGCAATTGCAGGTAAAATTGGCTACTTAATGAAAACAGACTGTCAGTACAATTGACAGCAATTGGGAAATAATACTATTGATCAGCAAAGGTTTATTTTACGAAGCTTATAAAAACTTGTGATAACTTCTGTCAGTTGTGTTTCATAAAAAAATAATTTATTAAAAGCTGTTTGAGTTTAATGTCCACCATATTGAATTTCCAAAATCAACTCGCCACTTAACGTACCGAGCAAATTAAGATCAATTAAAAAATATAGCATTATTCCACTCACCGAGGTCCATAAGTGAACCAAAATAACAACATAACTTCATAAGTTTATGCGAACAGATGGCCAACATTCTGTCATAAATGAGTTAATAATCCGTTCTTTTTAATATACAAATTATTGCAGGCGTGCACTCTGCGAAAATCATTATCATCAAGCTTTCCTTGTGCTTTCGACAGCATGCAAAAGCTGCACGTTACTGAGTCGGCGCGAAATGACAAACTAGAGTGGGGGGCAGTAACCCTAAGAACACCGCACGCGGAGGTTGTGTCGCCACGCGCCGTGAACACATCGCGATCTCCGCAAACTATAAACATTACCGACGATGTTATGATTGAAACCTGTACTAAAATGAACCCAGAAGTTTTTTATCGGTTAAAATAAAAATAAGTGTATTTTTTCACGTGTAAAAATAAACTATGCGGTGTAAAGTGCGAAGTGACGTTAATCAGTAGTGTCAAGCATGACCGCGGGTCCAATTAAAAGAGATAATCTTGGATGGAACCAGTTCAAGTGTGTAGTGCTTTTGCATCTTTTGTTCAGTTTTCCGTGCACGACAAAAGGTAAGTGAAAAAATTAAGAGTTAAGAGTTCGTATAAGGATAGCTGGGGATTTTGTACCACGATTTAAATTTTGCATCCTAAGGCTGGCAGGCAACACTGTTTTTCATAAGATGTAATTTAAAATAACTTTTTTTTTTATTTCTTATATTGCTTGATTGTTTAAAAAGCTATACTTAAGTAACATTTTTTTAAAGTTCTCTACATCTAATTGTTGTTTACCACACCCTTGCAATAAAACAATCCTGATAAAACCCAATAATGCTGTTTTATTGAGTTTGATATCATAATGTTGACAATAAACTACCTAATTATATTTAATAGTTTCTCATAAAAGTTTTATTGATATCGGTAATATTTCTTCGCGACTCATAAATAATTAATTGAAACAGACATTAATTAGAATGTAATCATAAAAAAACTGAACCGGTGTTTCGAATCCATTTAAGTATCCTTTGATATGAATTTGTAAATTTGTTTTTTTCTTATATTAGAATATTATTGATATTTTTCCTAAGCTCAAAGTCGTGCTCCGCGGATAAAGGAGCACCCAGCTGACACGATAGTAGGCAGGAGCGAGCCTGCTACCCTACGCTGCGTATCGGAGGGCAAGCCCAAGCCCACAATCCAGTGGTACAAGGATGGAATCCCGCTTGCACCTACTGATCACCCACACAGAGTGCTGCTTGAAGATGGACTGTTGTTTCTTAGGTAAGATGCTATTCATCCTTTTTTTACCAATTTTATTTTATTAAAGTGAATTCGGCTTCCAGTCTAACCAGAAATGGCCAAATTCCAGTGTTTTACACGAAGCGACCGAGCGACGGCGGCGACGGGTTAACAATTCTCCTATTTAGCATGGTGACAACGATTAGGTCATTTCTTTTTTTATAGACTCCTATTTTTAGAGGTCTTTGTCTAGAAGTGGATTGTGATACTGCCAATTGAATTCTTCAACCGCTCGTTGAATACAGTCTTCTAAAGTTAGACCAGTTATCAGATTTTTTCGGACTGTATACAGGTAAGACTACCAATGGAAAACGGCGACTAGGGCGATCATCGAAGTTACGACGTTTCGTAAATTATCTAAATATATATAATAAACAGTTGCACTAAAAAGTTCGTCTTGGAGGACTTCTTTAAAAGTCAAAAAATCGTAGATATAGCGTTACAATTTGAATTATATTGTTGGTTTAATTTGCGAAATTTTCCGCCCCCCTTTGAGCGGCGCCCAGGGCACGGGCCCTACTTGCCTCGCCCTAGATACGCCACTGACTGTATATGACTGCCATCATCATCATCATCATGATCATTCAGCCGAAAGATGTCCACTGCTGGGCGTAGACCTCCCCCAAATGCGGGGGGTTTGCCGTAATCGCCACGCTTGGCAGGCGGGTTGGCGATCGCAGTATGGTTGTTAAAGTACTCAGAGAACGCTGCTGCCCATCCTCTAGAGAATCCCTTAGTCGCCTTTTACGACAACCATGGAAAGAGAGATGGGGTAGTGCTATTCTTTAACTCCGGCACTACACGAGACGCTCCGGCACTACACGAGACCATGACTGCCATACGTTTAATTTATTTATTTATTAACCAATCGTAAGTAAATAAATAAATATATATTTTGTATGTTATAGGTACCTGCCAAAATATTTAATTACTGCGTCTATATGGCATAGTGCAGGCACTGCAGAGATTCGATTGTCTGTCGTGATAAATGTTTGGTATTTAATTAATTTATGTTGCAGTTGTAATTCGAATTTAACATGACAGTTGGCGCTACCTATTGTTGTTACGTCTGCCTGGTTTGGCTCGTGTTAGTTTCGTATGGATATTTCGTTACATTTAATTTCCAAAAGTATCAACATTTTAGTAGTAAAATACTAGTATCGCTCTTACTTTAAACTTTATGCTCATCCGTCTTATAGGTACCTTGTTTACCCCTGAGGAACTTACACTTGCAGAGAGTTATGGGGTAGTTTATTCGGAGTTGCCATCACAAAATTGAATTCAATTTCTATGTAAAATGCAGTTAATGTTAATAGCATTAAAAGATTTTTTTCTATAGTAAATTACTAAACAATAAGAAATTAAACCTAAATCATCTCAACCATTTACGAGTAATTTAAGGAATTACAAACAATGATCAGAAAAATTACTGCATCCCTTTTAAGAAAAACAACTTTAAAATCGAGAATACAATATTCAGACACCGCGCCACATCGTCTTCCATTCTACGACAAAACAAAACAACAAATAAGACTATCATTGAACAAAAAATATAAAAAATCTACTTATTCCAATGTAATACAAGCCAATATAAAGTTACAAAGGCTCAGTAGAATTAATATAACATACTTAGTGTAATGACGCTCGTATAAAAGCCGCCGGCCGTCGGGCTTACACAAACTTTTCATGGTTATTGCACTATTTATGCTTAAAGTTTATTGAATAAAGGTTAATGCTACACATAGTTCAATAAGTTTTATATTTATAATAAAAACTGTAGAGGAAAATTGTAAACTTTGCTCTTAGGGTAAAAGACAGTGTTCCAAAAATATATTGATGACAAAAAATTGTAGACATAATATTTAGGTAGGTATTGGTCATTATTTTTGGATTGAGTGAAGGATGATACGGGTAAGAAAAGAGTTAGTACTGTGATATAACTTAATAACTTATTTACAAAATAAAGTAGAGTTAGACCCACAGAACTTATAATAAGTAAGTTCTGTGGTTAGACCACAAGTTAATAATTAAGTCATGTATGCTATACTTACAATAATGCCAAAGTTATATCTAGATTATTAAGATTGTAAATAATTTACACATACTGAAAATAGTTACACGGGCTTATATCTAACTAGCGTCTAGCCCGAGCTAGGTTTATTCAAACCTGTGTTTCAGGTCATATAATTATTATTAGTGATGACGGCTGATAGAGGAGAATGGAAGAGGAATACACGTGCCGACCCCACCTAGTGTGGGATAAGGGCAAAGAGATGAATGGTGAATATTTATTAAAGTATTTTATAAAGTTATTTTGAACTAGTCGTGTGCTTGGCTATGAAAAGAGAAGTAGCTGTACAGAAAACCTATACAATGCGAGATCAGCTCATACTGGAAATGTATCTTCTATAAATAAAAAGAAAAGTCCTGACTGACTGATTGATTAACTGACTCATCAAAGTCCAGCCCAAACCCTTGGACCTAGAAAGCTGATATTTCGCACAGAGGTTCCCTTTATAATGTAGACAAGGAATAATAAGGAAGGATTTTTCGAAATTCAATCCATGAGGGAGTTAAATAGGGGATGAAAGTTTGTATGGAAAATCGTCACTTAACGAGTTCAAAATTTCACGCAAGCAAAGCTGCGGGCAAAAGCTAGTAGCTTGATATGTAGCCATGTGTACATGATCGGTTCCGTTCTGATCCAAATCAGGACCTAGAAAAAGGATATTAAATCACCAAGATTAATTCGATATAATACGCAACTATTAATTCACTACTCCAATGCATACAAGAGGTAAAACGATTTTTATGCCAATCATAGTACAACGGAACACAGTAAACTGCTTAGCATTGTACTTTAATGTGGGGGTGGTAGCTAGCCAGGCGGACCGTATAGATTCTACTTCCAAGCCTGCTATTCCCAGCGTGCGGTGAGAAAGTTTTGTATACTAACCCGTCCTCCACACGTGGAAAACTTTACCTAAAACTCTAGTACAATTTTCGAGTAAACGGTTCCTTAGCCAGGGAATTCATGTTGATGATTACCAGCCTAAAACACTCAGATCACATAAATCTGTAATTTGGGGGCTTACCATGACCTCTTATGAAAACGCTCAAATGCCAGTCAGTCAACTTCCGTTAAAAAGCAGGCCTGGTTCTGAATTGCTAAAAATCGTCCCATGACAGTACTAAAGGTGAAAAAAAAGGTGAACGGATTTCGTAAACGTCAACGTAGCAGGCCTGCCGCAGGCCTGCCCTAGCGATGTCATAGTACAAAAAAGCAGGGCAGTTCAACTTCCAGGCAACTTCTGCCCTGCTTTAAGAGGTCATAGTAAGCCCCCTGAGCTAAAACAGGATCCTTGGTACTACTTTTTTTGTCTGTGTATTTCGCGTGTTCTCTCATAAAAACAACCAGACTAATTTAGCCGGAGTTTTATTGTTATGTTAATTAGAGGCAGAAAAACTAAAGTACATGGTGTTTTATTACGCCTTGTCTTGACACGGCGTAAAAATGTAAAGCGAAAACAACTTAAGGCCGCTTGCAAATAAACCCGTTCAAAGTGTATTTTTGTCCGGAATATTTTAAAAACGATCAGTAAGGGATTGGTTTTCGCAGAATTTTGTACCGTGAACTATAAAAGACCCCTTCCGAAATTCACGATAAAATGTGACTTGAAATATACTTTTTCATCCTTCGCAAACTCAATTTTGAGTTATGAACAAGTGATTACAAGGTCTTGCGTTTCTAAATAAACCTTAGTTGCCTTTTTCAGGCTTTGCCAATGGGCTTTAAAATATTTTTCTTAATAACTAGCTGTTGCCCTCGGTTTTACTCGCATCCTAGAGGAACTGCTTCATATACCCGGATAAATAGTATCCTATTTAATAATCCGGGTGATGTTCTACCTGTGTGCCAAATTTCGTTTTAATTAACAAACAACCAAATTCACAAATACACAAACATCCAATCTTCCAACTTATAGATACATAATTCGATAAGAATATCACAGTTAAACAGTTACGTATTGGTATTAATATTTCATTTATTCATCAAAAACACATAAAAAATACATTTTCAAATATTTCTATAAAAAAAACATTTAAAAATATAAAAAAGGTATTATTAGAATTAGTATTACAAGCATAAAATAAAGAATAATTTCTGAATTAAATTAGAAAAACCTAAATAGGTAGATTACCACAATTCGTCCTTATCCTCTTCATCTTCAAACAATAACTGCATGTTCCTCCTATAAAAAAGAAATTCATTACAACTTCTTAGGTATACTAACCAATTCATTGATCCTATAACACCAAATTAGTCAAAATCGATGCAGTCTAGACAGCATGGAGAAACATTCATATATACAAGTACGATCTCCGACTGATTGATTCATGAATCTTGTCTGTAGGTATAGGACGGAATTGGAACATAACGAAACATTAGAACCTTCAAAGCACCTGTATATTTAACATCCGGAACGGCTTCAGTCAAAAAAAACTAATAAAAACCCTTTGCTCTATGTTTTACATCAAACCCTATAATTTAATGCCACTTGTACTATATTTATAAGTACTACCCGTACACTGACCGATATTGAGTTGATCGTTAAATTGTAGGGTTATGCGAGGCAGAAAAGAAAACGACGAGGGTGTGTACTGGTGCGTCGCACGCAACTCTGTCGGCGAGGCGGTCAGTAAGAATGCCACGCTCACCATCGCTGGTAAGTCCTGATTCATTGCGTGTAAGTACTTTTAAATTGCGTGTAAGTACTGCACTTGCACGTAGGGTTGGAATAATGCTTGAAAACGTACACGAAGGAGCACTTTTGTATGCCTAATACTGGGTTTACAATTTATTACTCGTATCGTAACAGGCGTTAAATTTAATATTAAGGCCCTAGTGTGAGGTTACGATTTGTCAGGCTCAGTAACAAGACCCAGACACAGACAATTTCCTAACAGAATCCTAAGTACACTTTACCATCGAACCCAAAACTTTTGAAGTGGTAACGATTCAAAACAGTGCTTCCTGTGATAAGGCTTCAAACTTAACATTTGAATACTAATTAAAATAAGTATTGCTAACTTAACCATCTAAGAACTTGGATATAATGATGACCTCTATGGACTTGCCTAATGAGGATTGTTTAAGGGACACAAGTCGTCTTTGAACTGTAATCTCGTTTTGCACCGGAATTCTACATGTATATTAATGACGATTTAAACCCAATAAACCTACAGTCTTACATGCCAAATTGTATAGCTAAATATGCATTTGTAAAAATAAACTGAAATCGTACACTTCTTTCAATGCATCGATCTCGACAAATATATTTACCTGATTCCAATGTTTGCAAATGTAACTAGACACGGTTATGCCGCTGCGCGGTAAACCACTAAAAGGTCGGGTGAAGACTTTATTTATTTACAGAGCTTTGCTGCGATTTTTATGAAGTAATACGATACTTTGTATGTTAGCTATTTACGTCAAAAACAACAAGTAAATTGCAATAATTCAGGTAGATCATTCTATTAGTGTGGTTGCATAAAAAGTTTTCTTTCTAGTTCTTAGGGACGACTTCAGAGTGGAACCTCGAGATGTGAAAGTAGCCAGTGGTGAACCAGCCACGCTACAATGCTCCGCTCCAAAAGGCGTCCCGGATCCGGGCGTACACTGGACGAAGGACGGACAAACTTTAGATGTAGAAGTTAACGGGAGGTAATTAATTCTGGACTTCGAACTTCGTCCACTATTTTGGTCTGACATTGTTCACTTAACATAAATATTGTCTTGTTAAATGCACTCAATATTTTAATGCCGAGAGAACCCAAACCATGTAATTTATTCTGCGTGTGGATGTTTATTAGCTTAACGGTCTGCGAAAGTCATCTGTTTCATTTTGAATTTAAGTTACAATGACTAACGATACTTGAAAATAGCTGGTTAATTTCGAGCTTATAAGGTACAAATAAACAAAAACAGACTTTATTTTAATTAATTATCCTAAATTACACTTTTTCTTTCAGAATAATGATAGTAAATGGCGGTGATCTCAGAATTTTAGAAAGTCTTCCAGCGGATAGTGGTGTCTATAGATGTGCAGCGTCCAATGTAGCCGGGGAAAGACAATCTCGTCCAGCGACGTTGCTCGTATTACGCAGACCACATTTTCTTGTGAAACCTAATAACATAACTGCATTAATAGGCCAGAATGTTGAATTTCACTGTCAGGTAATAAAGTGGAAAATTAATTGCTTATTCATCAGACGTAAAATAACCGCAATGTTGTTGTAAGGCTTTCCTTGAAGAAGTTAATAAGAAGATATAACAATTTCTGCTCACTGTTCTCCTTTGATATCTTATTATTTTTTTCAGTACCTGGGATTATCAAAATTCTCTATTTTTTTTTTTTCATAATTTTAATCTAGTTGTCAATGACGATTTCTTCTAAAAATCTCGTATAATTTTAGGCATCACCAGAATCAGATGTGTCAGTGACGTGGTCTCGAGACAATGGTTCATTATCGCCATACGCGATCATTCGTCGAGGATCTCTGAGAATAGATCGCGTTGTTGCCAATGACGCTGGAACTTATACTTGTAGAGCTGAGAGCCAAGCGGGGAGTAGTGCTGCGGCGGCTACACTTACTGTTCACTGTAAGTTTTAGATTTTAGTAAATAGGAATCTAGCTTCTTTAAGAATTCAAAAGGAAATTCAGACATTTCTAGACTTAGATATTTTGATGAAATATATAATTTGGGATCTTTTTAACCACGATAACATTTTCGTTCTAGATCATTTTCTTTTGCAAATCATACCCATAATTACATGCTGTCCTGTTTGTGTTGAATATCAAGGGTAAAGTAGAAATTAAATTGAAGCAATACCTATCTACATTGTTAGAAGAAAATGATAATGTAATTAATGTTGTTTTAGCACTACCTCATTTCACTCGAGTGCCTTCTGACCAAACTGCGTGGGAAGGTGAGGCAGTTTCTTTTCCGTGTGAAGCGGAAGGTACACCACCGCCTGTAGTATTTTGGACTATGGAAGGATCTCAGGTAAGGATTTATTTTGCATATCGGTTCATCTTAGCTACTAAATTGACATTCATCAAATTGGTTGATTAGTTATGGACAACTGCTACAAAATTTGGGTGTTTTTACAGGAATTAGTGTTCCCAAAATCGACCCACGGTACTGGGTCTTTGTACCTAGATAGGGTTACGACACAACATGCTGGCAGATTGACATGTGTTGCTGTAAGCGCGGCAGGAAGTGCTTTACATACCGCAACGTTACAGGTTTAACAATTATGAATTTAAAATATTCAGTTCCATCGAATTTATTTGGCAAATTCAACATTAATTTTTGTTCCTCACAGGTATTAAGAAGAGAAGCAAATTCGTTCAATGGTGATCTAGAATCGTCGTCTCCATATCCAGAAATGTCGAAGTATCTAAATCATCAACCGATGACACAATATGAGTTGGTTCAAGCTCGCCGGTACTTGCAGCAAGATGTTTTAGCTTTAAGAAGAGTTGAAGGAATGTCTGCCACTACGGTTAAAATTGTTTGGGATGTTAGTATACTTGTATTAAAAAAAAAATTTTTGATGCGTGTAATTCTGATGACGTTGGTGTTAAACATTTGATCTGATTTTAGGTATTGACGGATTATAACGAATATTTAGAAGGAATAAAAATATGGTTCAACGGTACTTCCCTTAATCGACAATACGTTTTAGAAGAAGACTATCAGCATTCCAATATATCCTATAAAGAAAGTTTAGCTGATTTTAGGAAGTATGAAAATTTTTCAATGACCACAGTTCACAATAGCGGATCTTCTAGTCATATTTTAACTGGGTTATTGCCACATGCTCAATATGATGTATTTTTAATGCCATTTTATAAATTGTTATTGGGTAAACCTTCTAATATGAAATCTGGTTTCACTGAGGAAGACGGTAAGACAGTTTTTAATTTTAATACTCTACGTTGCATGTAATGAACTTATCAAGTGCCTATAACTACAGCATAATATAAATGTATTGTAGTTCCAACGGAGCCACCGCAAAGCGTCACAGCGGGAGTGATAAATGCGACGTCAGCGTGGATTCGGTGGGATCCGCCGCCCCCGCATACATGGAACGGGGAACTTTCCGGTTATTTGGTCAGTAGAAAATAGAAACGATTTTCTATTGGCATTTATTTACTTGATTATAATTTATAGTGAGTTTCCTTTGTTTTAGATTGAGGTTCGTGTGGGTGGTAGTACTGGTGGTCGCGTGGTAGGCCAGATGTCGCTGGGCGCTCGCACGCGGGCTGCTGCGGCGAGCTCGCTGCGCGCCGGCGGTCGGTACAGCGCGCGCGCCGCCGCTGTCACGCACCGCGGACGCGGCCCGTTTAGCGCGCCCGCGCACATACACATGCTGCCAACGCAGTCACAGCGACACTACGTACAGTGAGTACCTAAGTTGTAGATCTTTATTTTCATGTCGTTAAACAAAATATAGACTCTGAAGCAGGGCACAAAATCGACTACCTCGAAAAATAAATGACGCAGCTATTTGGTGTTTCTTGAATTTATCGCCTTGCAGATCCATTTGTATATTCGTCAAACCGTTTGTTATGACAGTTTGCTAGGAATGATTTTAACAGATAGAAGCTGTCTCTAGAAGTGGCGGTGAACTGAGCAGTCTGAAAATAAACATTTTGTTTCAGAACCGAACCATCGACAGACAAGGCGATAGTGTCAATGTTCCAAGAAACTTGGCTGCTGGCATTATGTCTAACTTTGTTAGTGTTAGTACTAGTCGGCACTGGAGTCATTGTTTATATAAGGCGAAAGCAATCTAAGCAAAGAAAAAGCCAAAACACGACTGGTAAGATGAGTCACTGCAGAAACTATTCTTGTATGGTCTTGAATGTGATCGTAGTACTATAAAATATACTTTTTCAGGTACAGCCATTGTCAATGCTCAACAATGTCTTTTAGGCAAAGAAGCTGTTTGGCTGAGAGAAAGGCCAATGTTTGAAGGGTCGAATGAACCTAGAATAGAAATTTTAAATTGTCACCAAAGTCTTTTGCACGGTAAGAAAAAAATCTTTAAACAGTTATAGAACATTAGTTCAGATTTTAATGTTTTTAATTGAATTAAATGTTGCTCGTTTAGGTGGTCACTCAATAGGTACAATGGCTATGGAAGCAGAGTATAGTCTTCCACAGCACACAAATGTTATGAATCCAATACCAGAAGAAACTCAAAGGAGACTCCAACCAGAACCGTACGCGTCTAGTGCTATTTACACTGAGTTAAATTATCAGGTTCGTATCGCAATAAATACAAAAATAATCGCTGGTTTAAGTTCCATTCTATTTTTATTTTTGTTGACTCTTAGTCTAAGCTTTTTATTAGTGAATTCATATTTTAGGATCACACAGACGCAGAAGACTCATGCATGAAGTGTGCTGTGAGCCCAGGATCATACGACAACAGCATGGTTAGATCCTATGGAGAAAGCAACCAATACTCAAATGAAGAATGTTCCACGTGTTGTCGAAGCAGCAGTTCCACTCTTACAAAAGATTACAGCGAAATGACAAAATGTGGGAACGATGATGAAATGCAAGACATGTCAATAGAGGACTGCCCGTCTTGCAAAACAAATCATTCTAGGTCTTCAAGCCATCATGATGGCAACAAAGACTGGGCCATGGCCGAAGTGGAATACGATTACCCACAATGGCATTGGTTGGGTAGAGAGAATACATTTAGGCAGACAAATCAAGAATTTAGGCAGACTAATCCAGATAGGAGGTTCGCAAGTGAAGGAAGGAGCGATCAGGATTGTAGGATGAATTTATGTGATATTCTACCACCACCGCCTTATGAAAGGTAAGATTAAATTTACACTGAACTAATCCAATATCATAATCAATTTTAACAGTAACGAAAGCTTCTATAGCCTTTTAACTAAAATTGTGTTCAACTATCCACAGGGAATCGCCATATCGAGAAATGCATGCATTCACCAATCACTCAGGGACATCAGGTTGTTCAGGACATACGTATAGAAGTTAATTAAATTGTAAATTAATATCACTAGGATGTAATACAAGCAATATTACTTTATAGTGAATTGTACAAATGTATAAAGATCTTTGCATATTATGATCGTTAAGGTAATGTGGGATACCTGTTACACTATCGCGTAATAAAATAGCATTACTCTATGAAAGTTTGTTAACTGGAAACTTCAATGTAGCCAAGTTCAAATTACATACAGGCCATCTTTAGTAAAAATATTTGAGATTCACGCAATAGTGATAGAATGATAATCATAAATGATAAGGCATAGTTGTAAGTCTTAATAATTGTATATCTTGTGCATTTACTTTAATTTATTTGTAAGAAACTCGACAGTTAGTTGAAACATTATCTTTTTATCTGGCGATGTGGGTGTAGTTACGCGACGGTGTAACAGACGGTCTTTGAAGATTGTAGTTCTTGTGGATGTGTTTACAAATAGACTGCTATGTAATGTAATGTAGGTATTAGGTTTTCATCTTTCTCTAGTGACTGTGATATAGTATAATTTCGTATGCAAATTTACGTTTTATGTAAATATTTTAAAATGTTTGATATCCTTATACAATTTTATCATTGACGTATTTATTGAGTGTAGCGAGTTAGGATTTTGGATGAGAACCAAAAAATTATAAATGAGTACTCGAAGTTTTTAAACAATCACAGTTGTATATCATTTTGTACTGAGACAGGATTCCTACACTGTATCAGACGATAATTTGTACTTTGTAAAACCAGCTTAATTAAAACTGGATGATTTTTTATCTGTTTGTTTTACTTTTACTTCCTTAGACAATTTATTTGTAGCTGCGTCATTAAATTCCTGATAAGTTGACCTCTTACTCTTAATGAGGGACTTCACTCTTTGTGATGATTATTTCATTAGATAGGAGCCCAAAAATATTATGTTTGAGTAATTTCATCCTTCAGGTTTCCTTCTAAGCACTTTTGAAAGTGTATGTTCGTAATGATTTTGAATTAACACGTTGATTGAGCGGAAATATTTTTATCAGGTCGAACAGCCGTAGCACAGGTGTAAAGCAATTTCAACTTTTGAAAGGGGTGTTCCACCAAATTTTATGACACGTTTTATTATTCCCGTACAACTGTGTACTTTTAACAGCCTGTACACAAGGATGTAGACGCACAATTAAAAATACTTTACAGTGCAATAAACTCGCGAATTGCTTGTAAATCGTCGTAAATGAATTGTAACTTTCACACTCAAAGAACCGGTACGATTTAAAGCACTAATAAAAGTTTAATTAATTGATACCTTAAAAGTTATTTCTGTAATATAAAGCGGTGAATTCTTTCGAAATCTTTTCCCAGATCCAGCAAAGGTTTGCCACAGCCTTAGGCCATCTGTTCGTTTTATGAATGCAAAAAGTGTGTTTTAAAAGAGTAACCATGGAGTTTCTTACCGGCTCTTTTCCATGGGAAACGATTAATTGGAACCGTGTCACTTAATCCGACTTTTCATAAACGCCTGCAATGGTTTATGTGAAATAAAAACTTTTGTGTAAGCATTTTTTGTTAGTCACGATGGTGCGATGTTGCAAACGATTTTTTTTGTTACTCACTCAATCAAGAAGTTGGATGAACAAAAAGATGTTGAGCTTTCCTTTTAGTCGACGAATATAAAAGTAAGTAGAAACAATTAATATTAAAATTATCTCGCAAAATATCACCACACACAAACCTGCAGTCTACCCGACTCGCTTAACATTTAAAGGAAACGCGTTTTTTTTTTTTCAAATTCTTAAGAATACCCTTTGGAACAAAAGCTGGTAAGCTTAATTAATTAAAATACTTCGATAAACATGTGGTCACAAAACTATTAGAAACTTTTTATTGTTAATACACTCTTGCCCCCCGCGCTAATTAAGTCGGGGGACATAGTTATAACCCCAATTTAAACGACAAGGGTTGTGATTGCAGTGACTTTGCAAGTTTGACCCCTGATATTAACCCAACATTTTCGTATTAAATTAATTTTTATTACAAGCAAAATAAGTACTTATTAATACTTTACGTGTACAGATTAGTATCTCGTCTCTAAATAGTATAAATTAAAGTCGCTTTTCGCGTCTGTCTGTTTGTGCGCTTATTTATTCCTAACTTCTCAATGTAGTTTGATGCGATTTTTACCTTAATTTAGGTACTTTCTTCCAGAAGGTTTTAAGCTATAAAATGTACCCGAGCGACGCTGGGGTGGGTCGCTAGTTTATTATATGATTTAAAATGTCACTTACGGGATATCTTCCGTGATTATTTGTTTGTTTGAGTTCCCGATATTTCGACGCTGTTGCAAGCGCCATGATCGCGGGTAGACTGGAGATTGCGGGTGGATGAAAATAAATTGTTAGGAGCAGACAAATCTGTCTACCCTCTTTCTTTGTCTCTTGCTACGCGCACTACTGGAACTCGACACTAAGTCACGGCAAAACACACTCACAGTATCAACACGTTTTTTGGAGTCTTTATAACGATGCCGGCTGCCATTTATGAGCATGTTCATAACTGGATTCCACGTACTTGACAATTTGAAGCCATCCTCTCGATTGAAATTCTTGTGTTTTCTTATTTCAGTTGCTTCTCTTGTCAGCCTTGGTATGTAATGTTTGTCCGTGGACAAAATGCTTGGCTTGTGAAATTCAATCCAGTGATTGGGCCCTGACTGCAGCAGATGTTCAGCTATGGCAGATTTTTGCTCATCATTGTTTTTGACAGCTTTAATGTGCTCTTTGATGCGGCATGAGACAGTTCGCTTCGTCTGACCTATGTATGAGCTGCCACAGCTGCAATCAATTTTGTAAACCCCAGGATGTTCATATGGGAGTATATCCTTAGGGGAACGCAGACTTTGTGCAATTTTCCTATGAGGAGTAAACACGGTCTTTATCGAGTATTTACTCAATAAACGACCTATCTTGTCCGTTACTCCTCTCAGATATGGCAAGAAAGTTGTTTGGCGCTCCACTGTAGATCTGGTGGCTCGTTTCTTTTCTGGTCTTACTGCTCCATCATTTGTTCTGTAGCCATTCATGAGTAGCACCTTCTGCACATGGGACAATTCACCAGTAAGGTGTTCAGTATCACAAAGATCAAATGCTTCCAGAAAAAGACATCCCCATGGAGTATGCTAAGTTGCTGGAACACTGTTTGTCCACCAATTTCTTCTTATACAAAGGCCAGTTTTATCAGCAAATTGATGGGGTTGCCATGGGTAGTCCAGTGGCACCTGTTGTTGCTAATCTGTGGATGGAACACATCGAAGATTTGGCTATTTCTACTTGTCCTGTGCCTATCAAGGTTTGGAAGCGGTATGTAGATGATGTATTCTGCATCGTCAGAGGTGGAGTACCAGAAGTTGAGAGATGTTTGACCCACTTGAATAATATCCATACGGCCATGCGTTTCACAGTGGAATTGGAAAAGGATCGGTCTTTAGCCTTTCTTGACGTCAAGGTCATTGCAAGGAGTGATGGGACCCTAAGCCATTCAGTTTACAGGAAGCCGACTCACACGGACCGTTATTTACACGCCACCTCACATCATCACCCCTGTCACCTCAATTCTGTAGTCACCTCACTTACAAATCGCGCATTTGATCTTTGTGATACTGAACACCTTACTGGTGAATTGTCCCATGTGCAGAAGGTGCTACTCATGAATGGCTACAGAACAAATGATGGAGCAGTAAGACCAGAAAAGAAACGAGCCACCAGATCTACAGTGGAGCGCCAAACAACTTTCTTGCCATATCTGAGAGGAGTAACGGACAAGATAGGTCGTTTATTGAGTAAATACTCGATAAAGACCGTGTTTACTCCTCATAGGAAAATTGCACAAAGTCTGCGTTCCCCTAAGGATATACTCCCATATGAACATCCTGGGGTTTACAAAATTGATTGCAGCTGTGGCAGCTCATACATAGGTCAGACGAAGCGAACTGTCTCATGCCGCATCAAAGAGCACATTAAAGCTGTCAAAAACAATGATGAGCAAAAATCTGCCATAGCTGAACATCTGCTGCAGTCAGGGCCCAATCACTGGATTGAATTTCACAAGCCAAGCATTTTGTCCACGGACAAACATTACATACCAAGGCTGACAAGAGAAGCAATTGAAATAAGAAAACACAAGAATTTCAATCGAGAGGATGGCTTCAAATTGTCAAGTACGTGGAATCCAGTTATGAACATGCTCATAAATGGCAGCCGGCATCGTTATAAAGACTCCAAAAAACGTGTTGATACTGTGAGTGTGTTTTGCCGTGACTTAGTGTCGAGTTCCAGTAGTGCGCGTAGCAAGAGACAAAGAAAGAGGGTAGACAGATTTGTCTGCTCCTAACAATTTATTTTCATCCACCCGCAATCTCCAGTCAACCCGCGATCATGGCGCTTGCAACAGCGTCGAAATATCGGGAACTCAAACAAACAAATAATCACGGAAGATATCCCGTAAGTGACATTTTAAATTTAAAGACAAACCGTGAAAGCTTAAAACAGTGTTTATTATATGATGTTATAGACTGTTTGTTTCGAAATGAGTAAAACCTTTTTTTAACGTAGGGAAATCCCCATGGATACCCCCCATAATCCCTAGGGAAGGCGAAGGGTTATGTCAGACTTTTACGGATTAAGAACACCACGGTATTCCTCCGAGGACCTATGACCGGGATCGGGGGATTCGCTTTTGCATTCACCGCAACCCCGGCAGATAATGAGTAAAGCTTCAGCCTTTTCATAAAATATAGGCTGTTAAAAATTACTCAAAGAATTTTGTGTGAAAACCGAGTAAGGTTTCAGAAATAAAACAACTTATTTAGAACAACTTTTTGAAATTCACGTATTTTTTCGTCACTTTCCATACACACATAAAAGAATTTATACAAATAAAATAAAATACCTAAATTAATTTACATAAAAATCAAATCAAATAATTTTATTTGATTTGTATGGAAAATAATAAAAAAAAAATCGCGGGTTTCGACTGAGTAACCCCACAAAATTCTTAGATTGAATTATTAACATTCTGTATAATTTTTCTCCAAGTTAGCTTCGGTAAGGAAACAGATGTAAGAAAAATTCAAATGTATACAAAGTGTAAAATAAATAAAGCACAACCTCTTAAGGGGCCACTGTACTCATCATTATGAACAACTTTTACTATAGAACCAAACCTGAAATCGCGAAAATAAAATCAGCAGTTCCCTACATTTTGACGAGTTATGCGAACATAAATGTAAGGAACAACTGTTTTTTTTTTCGCGATTTCTTGTTTGGTCCCATGGTAAAAGTTGTTCATAATGATGAGTACAGTGACCCCATAAGAGGTTGTGCGTTATTTATGTTACACCTTGTATAAATAATTCGACATTCACTTACATGGAACAATTCATCAATAGATTCCGATTGCAGGATTGCGTCACACTTTTTCCTAATGCATGTGCATAATGTGCTTAAAATTCAAATTGCCCAGCGGCAAACAAGGTTGGTATAAGACAAGCATAACAGTGCCATGCTATATTTAAATATCGCAATAGCATGCGATATGTTGACAGCTGTTCTGGTAACAGGTGGCTTCAAGCAATGCAGTTTTCACCTTTAGCCAACACGGATTGTGTAAGAGATAAGCAATGAATGTGGTTTTATTTTCTTGTTATGTATATACATATAAGTAGGTACTCACGCCTATAAACCCTGGAGGGGTTAGCAGAAGTATTCTCTTAACACAGAAATTTGTATACCCACGTTTCACATATTGTATTAACAAAACAAAAACCAAATCAAAATCGGTTCATCCGTTCACGAACTACGATGTCACAGACAGACACACATCTACACACGTTAAACTTTTAATACCCCTTTTTTGCGTCAGGGGTTTAAAAACCCTATTGTCAGTTTTCAGGCACAACATGGTGTCAGGTTTGTCACCTCTTACGACTTCCTTGCCCGGTAACGGAGGGAATTTTATTTTTAAACCGAAGAAGGAAGGAACAATTAAATAAAAATGTAAAGTTTTCTCGTTTCATAGTGTAATATACAAGGTTAGTCAGAAAGGGGGTACTAATCCGAAAGGGTGTTAAAGTACACATAATAATGAGTAACTTTTGTTCTACAACTTTTCCCAAAAGTCAATAGTTTAAGAGAAACAGTTGTTCAAAAATCTCAAAAAAAAATCTCTAAAATCTATCTATCCCCAGTTAAGATCAGCTGTGTTTACATTTTAGGTCATATTTGGGGTCACGAATTAGAAGCACCATTTTCTGAACTTGTAACTAAAGCAGGGATGAAGAATTTTTAAAAAAACTAAAATAAAAATAATTTTATTGGGAAAAAAAAATATCGAATTTTGAAATTTTAACTCTTGCATTCAAACAGTCATCAGCGATACTATAAGTAGGCTTCGGATTAGTACCCCCTTTCCGACTAACCTTGTATACTAATTTATTATGTAATTGGTTCGATACTAAGACAACAAATTCAAGCATCAGCCTAACAATCTTATTAAGAAAACCAATCCCTTAACGTCATCACCAACCATCAGATATCAACCTTCATATGAAAAGTCGCTCTACAATTACACGAGTAATCAGCTTTACTCGTAAATAACTAAGCATGTATTTGTGCGTAGCGGCAGTCGCAGGCTGTGTCCAAACGGAGGGCGTTGCCATGACAACAGGTTTCATACTCACGCTAGAGTGCACCCTTGTTATTAATACCCGTAATAATTAAACTTGATTGCATTTCACACCAGGTGTTGGATGACTCGCAAACTAATAACTGTTTGAATAGATCCAAGGTATAATTTGGTTTGAAAGATTAAGACGTTTGAGAGCAACAATTGAATTATCGAAACCTTTGTAAAAATATTAATGTGTTTTTTCATATCATCAGAATTCAATCAGTGAAATATGAATGTTAATTCATTTATTCATGACAGCCCTGTTGCGTTTATTATGACATGTTATGAGTGTGAGTGATGATTCTCTTTTTGCTATGAATAATTTATTGCATTGAAATTAGGTTCAACCGGCGGCATTTCAAAGCCTTCGCATGTTAGGTTAAGCCCAAGTCGAGTACTCATTTTCATAATATTGTCAAATTCAATCAGTAAGGAAGATAATATTACGCATTCCCTTGCCATTGCTATCAGAAAATAATATTCCAAATTTTCATATTCACTTTGAATAAAAATCAGAATTCAGTTCATATAAAACGGAACGTGACTTCTCTAAATCATATCTCGAACGCGTCTTCTCCATTTTTATTTTCTTTATTAATCAGCACTCCCCTACGGCGCAATTTTGTGAGTGAAGAGCTCTCCTTCGTGTTCCGAAGTCAAGAGTCAGGGTGACAGAGAAAAATTGAGAGGGACGTAGGTACCCGCGGTGGAGTGACAAGGAAAAAACAAATGGATGTTGGCGTTTGACGTAAATGATATTGAACAAGGCAGCCATGATTAGAATCATTACTTATGCACAAAACCTTATTGCAAGCTTTTTGAAGATGAGTTTTCTCATGGATAATGTGGTGTGCGTTTCGGAAATGGGTAGGCAAAATATTATTCCAATTAGTTACGCTTGTAAATAATTTTAATGATGATAGTGATGATGATCTAATGCCGACACTGTTATAACTCTAATTACTACAAGTTTTTGCACGGATTCATCCAATTTGAACGCAGTTCTAAATATTATCAAAAACTATGGACAGTATCTCAAGAACATTTTACTGTAGCCTCGACGATTAAGGTAACTACCCCAAATCAAATAAGTTTTTTGCAATTCCGAACGTTTTTAGTACTTCTACTTCAGTTTGTCCGGAAGAGTCTTTTGATCCGTATAGGAAATAGGATCGATTAACATCATTAAAATGAAACTGCCCTTTTTCTCGCTAAATGTTTTTATGTTTCAAAATCTGTAATTGCAGAGCAAAATTTTTTTTTTAAATATTTTCAATTTTCTAAGAACGTTTTTTTATAGTTATAACGGATCTGCAGCTAGCTGTTCTTACTGCCCCATCTAAAATTACCATCCTGTATATTTCTCAGAAAGAAAAGCATTATTAATTCAAGAGTATAAAAATTACCGTAATTTTATCCACTAAAACAACATCTAACACTAATCACCGTCTTCTCACATATATATCCACAACAAACCTTTTAAACCTGTAATGTAAAACAGCAAAAAGCGTCGTATAAATTGGACACACATAGATATTTCAGCTCTATCAAGTAGAATTTAGCGTGAATTAATTGACTTAGATAAAAGGTTGTCTGACAACGTTAAACATTTTACTCAGGGGTATTATAATTTCTGACTATGGAGTAATGAGCGAATGGAATGTTGTATTATAACTTTTATGAGACGCGTTCATATTAATATGTAACTAACGATTTATTCACGTGCATTTTTCGAAATTACTAGTCCGGCAATCTCGAAAAATGCACGTGAGTAAATCATAAGTTATCATAAATATGAATGGAGTGCTATAGGTACGTATATTTTGTTCTAGAATTAGGCTCAACATAAGAGGTGAGCGATCAGAAATGAAATCTGTCATTAAAAAACGCCAGCGTAAAGTTAAGTAGAATATTTCATGTAGTTGGCATAGTATATCTGGTAAAAAACCAGTGGCATGATTAAATCAGTGAAACCAGCTTGTAATCAGTAGTTGAGTGGAAAGTCCATTTCACATTGTTCAATCACTGGATATTCTTGATTTGGGGTAGAACCTAGCCGATTATCCGGGTAAACAACCAGACATTTGGCAACTATTCGTAAATGATACGGCACTATGATCCTGCGTTTGTGCAGTCGTTTTCTCACAGTTTTACACCGATTACGTGGGTGCAATCATAATCATTTCATTTACTTATTCCTCCGTGATTGTGACACAGCTGTCTACAGTAATTTGGTTAACATTTTCCTTGTGAGAGATCTTGAGCATTATTGGAAATTTGATTTGATGAGACACTGAATTTACATAGTAATTATATTAAAATTTCTGTTGACAAATTACTATTTAGATAATACGTAAGCCATTAGAGAATATTCAGATTTGAGTAGGTAATTGGTTGGAAAGTTACGTATTTATGTAGTCAGTAGTTTTTGTTCGATTTCGTTCATGAGATTCAACCGACTCTTAACATTCAACAAAAATATGAAGGACTTAGGTGACTTATATGTGGCTTTTGATCTTTTACAGTTTTGCTGAGCAAGCGCTGTATGGAAGATTTTTTAAACAACACGATTAGACTAGAAAAACTTTAGATGCAAGTGCTGTGGCTATGTTAATATAAATATTTGTCTCAACGTACTTAGGCGATTAGGAAACGAGTGTAGAGACTATAAACGTATGTAGAATATGTAACACTTTAAGGTTGCATTAGAGAATGCATGGAGCATACATCAGTTGACATTGTACCGATAGTTCATGCATTCCGAACGGAACGACTTACGGAAACGAACTTATGGACGACGAACGGAAGAACTGTGCCCGGTTGCCATATCCAAACATGTATCGTTTTGCTTATCGTTGTATAGCAATAAAAGGTAAGGCAAAATAGTTCTTCTAATAAGAACGTAAGCTAATTTTACTAGTGCATGCAATCTTAGATATTAACAGAAGGGCCTGATACGCAGTGTATCAAGACCATGTTTCTCTTTTGGTAGCAGATAAAAGTAAAGCAAACAGTTTTAATAAATAATGATCAGTGTGAAATCAAAGACGATAGACAGTGATAGCCTAGCAGTAGTAACGCTCGCTTTCCAAGCAAGAATGTCTGAGTTCGATACCGGCCTTCACCTCTGACTTTTCGAATTCATGTGCTGATCAGAATTTGATTATTACTTGCACGGTGAAGGAAAACATCGTGAGAAAACTTACACACCTGAGTAAGCTCATATAGTATGTCTACTCCCATGCGCTTTCATGTTCAGCGCTGTCATCTTGCGCTTTCAACTTTCAGTTCCTCTTACGTCAAGCGCATGCAATATTGATTGCCATAAGAAGCATGCAGCTTATCGTCTACACCGGTGCGTCTCGGTCAGTCGTCAGTTGACATACAGTTAGACGGATTAGCGTGCGCTAGGGGCATGTGCTTTTGTCGAACTAGTATTAAGGCATGCGCTATGGCGCTTCACGCATGCACAAGATGAACATGAAAGCGTACTGGTGTAGACATAGCTTTAAAGTTCTCGATAATGTGTGTAGTTCGCCAACCCTTACCAGGCCAGCGTGCTGGATTAAGACCGAAACCCGTCTCATTCTGAGAAGAGGCCCATGCCCAGCAGTTGGACAGTACGTAATGTTCTGATTGTGGTATGAAATCGAAATGAAGAAAAATCAAGACTGAAATCAAAATTAGACTAAACAGCTCCAAAATTCGCCCACCCTTCACCGCTATCTAGCGTTTATATATAGCTGGGAAGAAGAAACGGTGCATTAAACCCGACATTACAACTTTACAATTCCGCGTGGGTTCCTTGCAATGTATTCCTCCAGTCTAAAGATAATGCCGAACAGGTTCCTTGAATACCCATTCGTTAAACAGGACAATATCGGTATTGGATCGTGTCGAATTAGCTTTCATTGCTTTTCTATGTGAAAGTCTTAACTACGTATTACCTCTGCTATAGGTAATTAACTTTACCTAGGTACAATTATAATTTAATTGTGTGTGTATTCTACAGATTTGCCTAGAGCTGGCTAATCCTACAAATTATAGGAGATACGCCACGTCAGCTACTGTAAGCAAAATTAATTATAGGAACATGTAACTCAACTCGACAGGCATATAGCTCAAAATAATAACAAGGCTAACAAAGATATATTGTGTTTTAGCAGTAGTACCATGAAATAAATACAATTATTTTAGTCTGTGTAATTTTAGAAGGTTCTAGAATACTTCAGAAACAAATAAGCCCGTCCAAACTTAGACGGTTTATGCTCACGGCATCTGCACTCGTTGAAAGTCACGAACATCGGATAATAATTACAAAAAATGTCTGGAAAATTATGAAACAGTGAACGGCGGCGAAGGGTGCATGAATTATCCATTACAGCGAGGACTGAAGGTACCTTTGGAGCCATAATTCGTACTCGTTTCGTACGGGGTTCCGTACGATATTTATGGCGGTAGATAAGGCCTACAGATGGCGAGACTACGGAGTTTTCCTCCCCTAATACTTGTTGAGTTACGGTCCCAATTTCCAGTTCTGCACTTCAGGTGTAACTCCCCAATCGTTGATTATCGGTTCTCTAAGGTATCTTACAAAGTTATGGTACCACGATTTAAGTGGAATTTCGAAAGGAGTTTTGTCACGGAAGCAGTCTTTATGCGTTTAATCTTATCCAGTAACAAATTATTGAGAAATTAGAGACTTACTTCGCCTATAAACATGCCTCGTAAGGGGGTAAACTCCTAAAGTTATGGGGGAAATTATTGTTTGAGTTATTAAACGATTCACGTGACAATCGCTCGTAATTTTTAACCGACTTCAAAAAGGAGGAGGTTCTCAATTCGTCTGAATGTTTTTTTTTTTTTTTTTTTGTATCTTTGTTACGCGATATCTCCTCCAATTATGAATGGATTTTGATGATTCTTTTTTTCTTTGGTAGATCATACTTCAGAGGTGGTCCCATATAAATTTTATCGAAATAGATTCGGCGCTTTTTGAAATAATCAACAAAAACAAAAAAAAAATATACTTAGATGACGTTTTCGTTTGTGGTTCCCTTATGCAAAAGTTTTGATAAGGACTTTCAATCTCTGTTTTAACTGTGATCACAGAAACATTAGCCAAAAACAAAGAAGTTTGTATGTGTTTGTAAGGAGCCGTCATGATAATTATACATTAATTCTTAAAGAAAAAAAACTACTTAATTGTAGGAAAGATTACGCAATCGTGTCATTTAAATTTGTAGTCTTAAACCGTGTAATTTATGGCACTAAAACGTATGTAATAAATAACTTTAAATAAAAGTAAAAACCGACTTCAAAACAAAAACTAAAAAGACTAAAATAATTACCAAAATATAAAATTAACAGTTTCAGAAGTCGGTGCAATTCTACACTGAAACAAATAAAAGCCACCGACTTCTGAAACTGTTAATTTTATATTTTGGTAATTATTTTAGTCTTTTTAGTTTTTGTTTTGAAGTCGGTTTTTACTTTTATTTAAAGTTATAATATCTACAATGTTTCTAGACAAGTGGATGGTAGTGCTAAATAGGGTTAAGAGTACTTTAAATTAAGACTAAATAGGATTTTTGACTTTTTTTTATTAGAAATATCAAAACTATTAGGTATAACGAAAAACCAATAATATATTTTATAAAAAGCCCACGAAATAACGTTTTAAAATTGTTCACAAGACAGAAACAGCAGTACTATCATATGACGACATACGTTAAAAACTTCATAGTGGTCGTCACTAAAGCCGGGTCCGCTGCGCCGTGTTTTCGTGTTTGCAAACAGGATAACATTGTAACATTGTTTGCTAACCGAATAGGAGCGTGGCCTAACAGTTTTGTTAGCAAAATTGGCGCTGCGGACCCGGCTTAACATTGTTTGCTAACCGAATAGGGGCGTGGCCTAACAGTTTTGTTCGCAAAAACACAATAACATGTTAGAAAATTGGCTTAACTCTGTACAATATCTGATTCACGTGACAAGGACAGAAAATGCACAACAAACTTCGAAAACGTGTATCTCCTTTATTTTTTCGTTGTTTTTTTTCACGTTATTTGTTTTTTTCTATAAAATAATACTAAATTGTTGTACATTTTGTATGGTAATCAAATATCCTATTGTTGAGTAATTTCACTTTCATATTGAACACACCCCTATATAATACCTGTTTTCTAATATTCCTAATACAAATGCCCCTTCAAAACCAATACACAGGTGATCAAATATAATTACTATTGTCTATAAAGTTTAATTTAAAACCAATTAAGGGCCAGGTATTAGTCACGGCGAAAGAAATGAACACAGAATTATGACATCGCCGTATATTCGTGACGTCACGCAACGCCGTAGGTGCCTGTTTTTCGGTGATTTATGGCACAAAGAGAACCATGACTAATACCACGCTTAATAGGCGCTTTGTCTATGTAGAAGCATTGTTTGTATTTATTATTCCGAGGATTTGCTTGGGGAATTGAAACATATTAGATAGAGATAGCGAATTTGTTATTTGTTGATGTTTATTAGGCGTTTTGTTATTTTGACTGAGGAGACGAATGATCAAAAGTGGCGATTTACATCATAAACTATTTTTCAGAAATGATCAAAAACTTAAAAGTCGTATTACTTTTCTTGTAGTAAATAGTTTGTTTTGACCAAAACTAAGAATTTTAGGGACATTTTTCATTAAGAAATAGCCACTTTTGGTGCAGTCGAACATAGATATAATCTAGGATTCAAAAAAAAAGAGGTTGAACACTCCTCAACTGTCTTGCTATTCTCTTCAGAATTGGTGTTGGAGCTCAATAAAGTTGAACTGCTTTCCCTCTCTTTGTTGACACACAGTGGAAAGAAAAGAAAGAAAACACAGTAGCTTTCTTCTGTACGTATGGCGCGGGGTTGTCCCCGGGTAAAAATAAGTCGCCCCCATCCCTTCCCACGGGCGCTGAAAAGGGCGACTAAAGTATATTATCTGGTAGAAAGACTGGTTGCAGCGTGGAAAGCTTTTTACTAAACAGATTGTGTAGCTGTCATTATAACCAGATTGGAGAAACATATTGGTGATAGACAGAGGCAGAACTTTTTCATTTTAAGGTACCTATAAGGTATAACGGGTTGGTGTCCGCAACTCCACGCCTGAGCGCGTATTTTGCGTGATGGGTGGTAAGTATAATCACTCGATCCACCCTAACTCCTCGGAAAAAGCCAGCATACCCTTGATGTTTCTAGTGATCTGTCGGATAGTACCTGGGTTTCCGAAGTACTTGGCCCTGTATGTGGCGACCACAGGGCAGTTAAGTAGCACGTGGGCTGCCGTCTCGTCCTCCTCCATGCATGCTCTGCACAGTGGGCTGTCTGTAACTCCAATGACAAAGAGGTGTTTGTTAAAGGAACCATAGCTAGTGATGGCTGCTATGACTGTACGCAGTTGTTGTTTTCATTTTAGGATCTTTGTCTAGAAAAATCTCCAATTGCCTTTATTTAACCAAATCAGCAATTACCTAGCGGTTGAATGATTACCTTCCACGCAGCGTCTTTAGACAAATGGCAATCGTTGATTGCCGACCGGTCAAGCGATCTGTCATGTCATTTCCATACATTTAATTGGCGGATCTATTCTCTGGCGATCATCGATTGCCATTTGTCTACAGACGCAGGAGTGACTCTGACTTTTAGAAGTAATGTGCGGATCAGTTCACTTGCGTTAACGGTGAAGGAGAACATCGTGAGGAATCTTGCACACCTGAGAGGACTCCATAAAGTTCTCGATGGTGTGTGGACTCCACCAACACGCACCAAGCCAGTGTAGTGGACTAAGGCCTAAACCCTTCTCATTCTGCGAAGAGGCCCATGCCCAGTAGTGGGACAGTAATGGACTGATTATTTATGTATGTTATAATACCCACGCGAAGGGACAACGTTGCCTATTTTAAGCTGATAACCAGTTTATACATTGTACCATTACGTAATTGTTGGACGTAAAGAATAGCACTACTCCATCTCTTCCCGTGAGTGTCGTAAAAGGCGACTAAGGGATTCACTGGAGGATGGGCAGCAGCGTTTTCTGAGTACTTTAATAACAAACTGCGATTGCCAACCCTGGACAATGGCATCACCCAACATTGTTTGGGGAAAGCCTATGTCCAGCAGTGGACGTCATTCAGCTGAATAATGATGATGACGTTGTACCATTTTCGTTAAATACTCATACTACCCCACGCTATCTGGAGCCCAATTCTACTAACTGAAACGTTTATGAATTGCAACTTAATCGATTATTCAGACAGTTTTCGTTTATAAAAATAATCAAATTGTTTGACAACAAAAACAAAACCAAACATTTTGTCAGTTTTCGTAAACGAAAACTGACAGAATGAACGATTCAGTTGACATTGATAAAAGTTTCTGTTAGTAGAATTGGCCCTGTAGCAATGCTCTCAACCACGGTTTTAACCGCGGCTCCTAAATCTTGTGATATACCATAACATGTTGAAATATGGTAATTAAAACTAATACAACCACTAAAATTAATCCCGGATACAATACGGATGCAACCCAAAAGTTTTGAATATTCCCGGAACTAATTTCAAGTTGGACCCATTTTATATCCCTGGGGGGCAGTGAAGGACATCAGATTATATTATTAATTTAATGTTAAATATTAAAGCTTTATGTAATTAAAGTGAACCGAACGAACGCAGAACTAATTTTATTTTATACTTTCACCGCTAAGCATACCTAATTGTTCATTTCACACTTCCTTTAGATTCCAAACATATTTTCTAAAGTATATGTCGTACCCCAAACCCAAATACACCAAAAGAATAGCCCAGGCTAGAAATTTTTGTCCCTCCATATAAATGTTTGTATGAAAACCGTGTGCATTAGCGATACACAACGCCTTAAACGGAATATAATATGTCATTTTTGATACATACCGTATTACCATGCAGTGCAAAAATGATACAATAGTGGTTAAGGTCTATGAAAATTCACATTAACTGCTTTAGTATTGGGTTTTGAGATGTTAAAATAATTCTTGAATACATTTATTATTTCATACAAGAACATAAGTAGGTGATTGGATAGCACAAAAACCTACTAATATAAGAGACATACTAACGACAGTTACTGTTATAGTATCTACTATATAGGTTAACCAGCGACCCGCCCCGGCTTCGCACGTGTATGCTTTATAACTTAAAACCTTTCCCTTGAATCACTCTATCTATAAAAAAAACGCATCAAAATCTGTTGCGTAGTTTTAAAGATCTAAGCATACATAGGGACAGACAGATAGCGGGAAGCGACTTTGTTTTATACTATGTGGTGATGTCAACCTTTTGTTCACGCAACATAACTTTACTACGTTGAGCTGACAATGATCGAAAAGCCACTTCTGAAATTATAAAAAACTTTCTACGAGAACTGTAATACGTACGTTGATTCTTGACAACGAACAGAAGTAAGAACACAAAGTACCAACCAAACCAACTGTCCATAGAACATGGAATCAAATCTATCTGCCTAGCCTTTTCCCAACTATGTTGGGGTCAGCATTCAGTCTAACCAGATGTGGCTAAATACCAGTATTTTACACGAAGGGACTACCATCAGGCCTCCGTAACCCAGTAAGGGCCTATGCACACGGCGTCTTTTCTACGCGCCGTCGCGCCATCGACGCGCGTTTTCGTCGGACGCCATACATAAAAAATCACAAAGACGTTTTTTTAAGTATGAAGTATAACAGAAACGCGCGTCGACGGCGCGGTTAAAAGATGTCATCAGAATCAGAATCAGAAATTAGAATCAGAAATTGTTCATTTGCTTCGAATGTAGGTACATTGATAAGGTGTTATAAAAAATATGGTAAATAGTTCCTTGTACATTCTACCTTACGGCATGCAAAGTTTAGGTAATTCAACTTATTACATTATTTTAAAATTACAATACTATTACAATTTCACTATTGTTACACTTTCATTATTATTACAATTTCATTATTATTACAATTTCATGTATTATTACAATTTCATTATTATTACAATTTCATTATTATTACAATTTCATTATTATTATTACAATTTCATTATTATTATTACAATTTCATAGATATTATAGATACCTATAATGCATCATTCAAAAAATCTTTAATACTGTAATAACATTTCTCAATTAATAGTTTATTCATTTTTCTTTTGAATACTTGTATTGTTTCTGACTTTAGGTTGTCAGGTATTTTGTTGTATATTACAGGTCCCATTGACATAATGCTTTTTCGTAACAATGCTGTTTTATATCCACCTGTGTATAATGAATTTTTATATTGAGATCTTATGAGTTCTGGTCTAGATTTTAAGTTTGCTATTGAAGTGAATAGATGAATATTTGATTTTATAAATAAAGCTACTTCTAGAATGTATATGCATGGTAGTGTTAACAGTTTATGACGTCTAAACACAGGTACGCAACTGTCTGTACTTCTAAGGCCATGGATTGACCTTATACAACACTTTTGAGCTTTGAAAATTCTTTCTCTGTCACAACAATTTCCCCAGAATATAACGCCAAATCTCAAAATTGAAGCGACAAGACCATGATAAGCCGTTACAACAGTATCCGTACTTACTTTTTTTGATAAGTTATAAAGAATGTACGCGGACTTGCTCAGTTTCTTGCACATTTCGTCTGCCTGAGGTTTCCACGTAAGTTTACTGTCCAATAGAATTCCCAGAAATTTAGCAACACCTGTAGTCTCTATATTTTGTCCTTTGTATTGTGGGTTTACATTCATTGGGCTTAAACGTTGGTAAAAATGCATAACTTTCGTTTTTTGTAAGTTTATTACTAAGTTATTTGAAGTAAGCCAATTAATTATATTTCCTAAAGTATTGCTAATATCATTTTCGTAACCTTCTTTATTGGTGCATTTTACTACGGCCGTGCTATCATCTGCAAATAATACCATCGGTTGTTGAGATTGGTTCGGCAAATCGTTTATGTACAGCAAGAACAATAATGGCCCTAACACACTGCCCTGTGTGCAATTATAAAAGACTTGTCAGTGAAATCACTATGAACTATGCATATAACTTGCTTATTTTAACAATTATTAGTGCTAATTAGTGTTCTCAAACCAAAAACTTGATAAAAATATCAATTACTTAACAGTGATCAAAAGTTGTTCAAGTGTATTCAAAATCTTACCGTTTTTTCTTTAATACCCGATCAAAATATAAATAAAAAATCAATGATGAGTACATAGACCTATTTTAATACAAAATTCTAATGTTCAATTGGTCTGGCGGTAACACTACTCGCCTTGGTTGAAAACGCAGCTTGGTGGTGCGTTCGAATCCCAGTGAAACCACTACTGTCTTTTCGGATTTTTTTCAAATTTGATACAAAATGAATTTCTTCGAAAATATTACATTCAGACAATCTAGGCCAACAACCGAAGAAACCGAAGAAATTGATGATAATTCAAATTCCTCAACGCTAGATGGCACTGTTGATAGCGTACTTGAGTTATCGGGCGATGAAAACTTACAAATATGTGAGCTCAAAAAGCAAATAGAACTTCTTAACAAAAATCTGTCAATGGCACAAGAAGAAATTAACTGTCTACGTACAGAAAACAGTAAACTTAAATACGTTATTAATTCAAAACAAAAACAACTTACACCAGAAAAAAGTATCAGAAAAACGATGCCTAGCAAAATTTGTAATGAATCTTTGCCCATTAGTTCCCAGGTACGACGAAAGACAACTGAACCCATTATAAAAGTCCCGTAACACAAGAATCAGGTCATCAAACGGCAAAAATTAACCAACATTGTCACAATAAAAACAAGATATGCATCATAAGTGCAAATAAAACCAACAGAATCTTGTCAATCGCCGAAGAAACATTTCGAGAGTTTGATATATGCCATTACCTTACGCCGAACTGCGGAATTAGGCAACTTATTACCAACCTACATACCAAAATAGAAGACTACTCGAAACAAGACTACTGCGTTATCATAATCGGTGAAGAGGATTTCCGTAAAACAAATAATTATTGCAATCTAATCGTAACTACTCGTATGAGAGAAACATTACAGTCCATAAAACATACAAATATTATATTATGTGTGCCAACATACAAATACCATAAATATTCAGTCTGGTATAATTGCAGAGTGGAAGCTTTCAACAACCTATTATGTATGGACATTCAGTCATATAACTACGCTTCTATGTTGGACTCGAATTTAGAATTGACATGCGATTTTAACACGTTTTCAAAGTTTAATGGATCTTTAAAAGATTACGGAATGGAAAATATTTTTAAAAATCTGTCAAAAATGATGAAATATACAACGATTCACAGTGAAAATACAGATATAAATACATCTGTCTGTACAGAAAATGCTGCACAGAAAACAAATTCGGAGTTTTTTCTATCTTAATCACATCTACATTATGCATCAGAATATTGCTGGACTTCTGAATAAATCAGACCAGTTGGCTGTACATATTCAAGAACTGATACATAAGCAAATTAGCTTAGATGTGATCTGTATCACAGAACATTTCGTTGTATCTGGACACGAAAAATTAGTTCATTTAGAAAACTTCAGTCTCGCTGCTTGTTACTCAAGAAAAGAAAAAAAACGTGGTGGAGCCTGCATCTTAATCAAAAGTTGTTATGAATTTAGAGAAATTACCAATATATTAAGGTTTGCCATATCAGGGGTCATAGAATGCTGTGCAGTAGAATTAATCCATCAGAAATTAGTAGTTATTTGTATATACAGACCTCCAAATATGTCGAATGTTAATACTTTTTTTGATAGTTTGGACAATATATTAAGGACATTGTGTACTAACTCAAATAGAAAGGTAGTATTATGCGGGGATTTTAACATAGACATTCTAAAACGAAATAGAACTACTTTGGACTTTGAATTTTTACTTCTCAAATATAACCTCAAGCTAGAAATAAGGCAACCTACAAGACCAAACAGTAAATGTTGCCTGGATAACATTGCACATAATTCAAAACCAAAATGTGTGAGTGAAGTCATAGATTTTTCTTTATCTGACCACGCAGCACAGTTATTAAAAATACAAGTCAGTAAAACATGCGTACTCAGATCATGGCGTATAAAAAAACGTAACTTATCCTATGCAAATTTAAAAATATTTAGATCACTTATTGAAGGCTTATCTTTTTCAGATGTATTTGACACAATTAACCCTAATGAGGCTTACGATAATTTCATAGAAATTTTCCGTTTTCTATACGAATTATGCTTCCCAATACAGTCATATCAAATTAAGTCAGATAAAAAAATTAAATGGATCTCACGAGGCATAAGAATATGTAGTAGAAAACAGAGACATCTACTTTGGAAATACAGACTGAAACCAACATTAGAAAATAAAAATGCATTCAGAACATATTCACAAAAATTTAAAAAAATAATCAATTTAACTCAAAAAGTACAAAATAACTATTTAATAAATAATTCTAAAAATAAATCTAAAGCATCGTGGCAAATAATAAACAAAAATAAACAATTGAAAGAACCTATTTTAAAAATTAATAAACAAAATATTTTAATTAGGGATCCTCAAGAAATAGCTGACTCATTTAACAACTTCTTTATAGATCAAGTAAAAAATATATCAAATAACAAAACAAATTACAATAACGCTATGATTAATAATCCAAATTCCATTTTCATGTCACCTGTGGCTCCCCAAGACATAGATAACATAATTAAATCCTTAAAAAATAAGAAAAGTTGTGGATATGATGGAATATCAACCAAAGTTATTAAGTTCGTCTCTAATGTTATATCTTCACCTTTGAGTCACATTATGAATGCGATGATAAGCTCCGGTACTTTTCCAAGTAGTTTGAAAACAGTTATAGTTAAACCATTGCTTAAGAAAAGTAATAAAGAAGAAATGTCAAATTACAGGCCGGTAGCCCTCATACCTATATTTTCTAAGGTATTTGAAAAAGTAATCTACGAGTCAGTTTATTCATTCATAACTAAATACAATATTTTATGTGAGGAGCAAAAAGGTTTCCGTAAAAACAAAAATACTAATATGGCCATTTTTGATTTTCTGAATTTAATTATGACAAATGTTGATAACAAAGTACCCATATGTGCAATATTAACTGACATGACGAAGGCCTTCGATTATGTGAAACATGATATTCTTATTAATAAACTTGATAATTATGGTATTAGAGGAAATGTTTTAAAATTAATAAAATCGTATCTTAGTGATCGAAATCAATATACTGAAATATCAAGAGTATGTTTAAAATCTAAACTTGAATATAAATATTGTTGAATATAAATACTAATTGCTGTCATGTGCATAAGCTCTTAAGTACTGGGCAATGCCGATATCATAAGGTTATACCAATTGTCAGACTTTCGGGCTTTTGACTACCCGTAACGACTGTTATAGGTATTCGTACGAGTATAACACCCTGGACCGACGCGGCGACGGCTTAACTTGCTTTCCGAGCCTGGAGGGGTCTCGATGTGTAACGAACGGTCACCCATCCACGGACTGACCGTGACAAGCGCAGCTTAACCTTGCAAATCGTATGATCCGCCCGGTTGTTAATTAGCCACGAGCTCCTCAAGTCTCTCCAAATCAATTATGTTAAAAGCAAATTTTACCAAAATAATTAAACATGTACTTGTGTGCGAGAAGTTTTCAGCGCGTGTTACTCGGGAATTCGAGATGTTTAATTTGCGTTTCCGTTCCCCGCTTCAATGCGACGACGTCTTTAAATAAAGACAGAAGTTAATTAAGCGTTATGACTAATTAAAATAATTTATTACTTTGTGCTTTGAATTATCTTTGTTATAGAATTAAGTGTAGCTACGTTATTAAGATTAATCCGATAAAGATGTTTTATTTCGGATTAAATAAGATCCGTAATAGAATGTGAGGTACATTTAGTACTTTTATTCTTTTTTTTCGACTGGTTTCCAGGATTAGAACCTGCTTTGTTTAAAGGAAATGATCGTGCACTCATTAGCAAGCGTAGGTACACCCATTTTCTTTATCTGTGCTACACCGAGTTTCTGTTCTACACGAGGCAGCAGTCTAACGGTTCTCCTTAGGGAAAAGTTACGCGGGAAATGGTGTTCTAAATCCCCTTTAAACTGAAGGAAAATTACAAGGCATCCCGAAACAAAAAAACAGATTGCTAATCGGCGTAAATTCGTATTGTTCAAGTCGATACCATCAGTTCGAGCAGTTGTAACAAATTCTCAACGCTTTAAACAGACACGTAACAAAAAGCGGAATTAGCCGCCAAGAACCCTCTGACTTTATCTACCGCCATATTTTTAAGTAAATTACAAATAGGTATAGGGTGCACCGTGCCATCAGTTGTGCCGTGCGTGTTATCGCGACGGGGGATCGCGAGCCGGCCACCTTACATTTATACGCTACTGCGGCGCGACACAGAGTAGCAGTTTTGCTTGGTACGCTGGTTATTTCAAATGTTACAAAAACGGAAATTAATTTTTTTACCAATTTTTTTGTCGTTGCTACTTCGTCGTCATAGATACTTCGTTATCTATACTTCTATACTAATATTATAAAGAGGTAGAATTTGTTTGTATGTAGGAGGTAATCTCCGAATATACTCATCCGATTTCAAAAATTCTTTCACCAATACGAAGCTACGTTATCCCTGAGTGCTATAGGCTATGATTTATAATCAGTAAATTAGGGATCCATAACCGATATTCACGCGGACAAAGTCGCGGGCAAAGGCTAGTGCTAGTGTCGACATCGTTTTATCGTTCTTCACTTTCTTCTTTAGTATTTTAAATAAGTACCTACAGGGTTATACAGCTGTTTACTTAATAGGTTGTACGCTGAAATGACGTTTCTCTTCTCCATTGGCTGGAGACCCTGGTCTCGCTAATAACTGCCCGGTTACGTAGAAATGGTCCCGTAGGACCACCTACAGCAGTCCAATAGAAAAAAAATGATGTTTCCCATATATATTTATTTATGAATATGGATCAGTAAATCTCATTTTTCAACCATTGTATAAACATCCAGTAGCTAGAAAACTCCACACATAAAATATTTTTTGTGATAGTTTGTAATAAATCTTATCTAAAAAATAATTGGTAGGTACCCATAAATAGTCACATCTTAATGATTTTACTGTGGATATAAATATGTTTTGCACGACTGTGTTACACTATAATTTTATGCAAACTGTGATACGCGTTCGTTTTTCCTGCAATTTTGTTCTTTTTTTAAATTGAATACTATTACAAAAAATCCCGACAACGTTCAAACAAAATTACAGCGTCAATAACAAATTTAGTTAAATGATAAAAATATCCTAATATTCCTATTGGACACAGTCCTTATAATTATCGATTCGTTATTGTATGGTGGGTAATTGTCAGTAATTATAGCAAAAAAATTAAACCTGTTCTTCTCGTTTCCACAATTAAAATTCAAGGTTTAGACCCTACAGTCGGCATAAGTCTGTAGCAAAATAAACAAAACTACTTTAATTGGTTTATGGAACCTGTCTTTTTAATTATCCAACTGTATTTTTTTAGTCTGTGGTTGTCTTTATTACGCTTTAGTTATAGTCTGTACGAGGTACGGTCGGAAACGAATTTTTTCGCCTAGTCTCCCCGTTGCATTTTCAGGCTTTCCAAGCTGACGGTTTTTCCTTTCCGACAATGATAACGTCGTTAGTAAGGGGGGGACTTTGAGCTCCTAAAGACGTGATAGTTTGTTGATGGCTTCAAACTTTCACGTTTATTTTTTGGTGTGAAAGTGTTTCATATTTTGTTTCAAAGACGGAAAAAAGTACTGATTTCATTGGATGTTAATCAGTATTAAGTTTTTTTCTTCTGACTTTATTTTGGGTAGCAGTAGGAAAAATGGTTTCCGTTTCAATGAATTGTCTTCTCAGCTATGCCACGAATAGAACTTACCTAACTTGGACAGCATTATAGTCATTGTTAAAAAACGATTAAATAAAAAATAAAAGTTTTTGCAAACAATAAGAGGACGGCCATTCCAGTCGTGATAATGTGAAGCACTCACGACATAAAAGGTGAAGAAAAAAAAGCCTTCGGAGCGCTTCTTTGTGTTAAATCGTTAACTGCTTTTTCCCTATTGAGAGCAAAAGAATAAAAATCAAATGCGACCGCTTTCCCCGATCGAGTGTTTGTTTGTCTTATTCTGTTTGCTCTGAGGCAAACCAACTGCTGTTGGCACAAAACGGATCCACCGAATGTATGCCCTCATACAAAGCCGGGTGGTCTTTATCATTTTCAATGTAAACACAGCGCTCAAACACTATATAATATTATACTAAATTTAAAACCAACAGCGGCTTCTAAAATGTTGAAGGAAGATTTCTGTTGCCAGTTCTTACCAGTTAATTTCTTGATAATTTTTTGTCGGTTAAATAAATATTTTTCTGTTGTTACGTCAAGAAAAAGAGAGGTAAGGAACTCTCTATCTATTTGTTAATCGGTTTTCTTAAACACGTGTACTTTTGCATAATGTTTTTTTTATCTACAAGTACTTGTCCGATCAGGTACTTCAACTGTGTGTAAGTCATGGCTTTGAAGTGGTATACAAAGCTGAGCTATCAAACGATTGCGCACACATCAGATCAAATAAATCACAAACTTAACGAGTTTCTGGCAAACATTTGTGGACGGAGCCATTTTGATTATTTTACAAATACTCCGCGTGTAATGGTCCATGGGAGTTCTGTTTACTGTTTTACGGTACGTCAGAATAGATAGCCGATTGTTGCTCAACTATACAAGTATTTGTCTAGCGGTACGCATGCGATGCCGTGACAGTATGGTAATAGTCATCTAAAATATGCATATAAATATTTTAGTCTATAAAAGTCGCGCTCAAATATACAGTAAAGTGTAGGTGGCAGTTCGTTTTTATTGTACAATACTTTATTGAACGATGACATGCAAAATGAATTGCTTTCACAGTTGAAACTACGCAATGAATCGGAGATTGTTCTTTGGCTACATAATTCAAAAGCTCATAGCTGTTTTGCTTCGGCGCGATTACGGCTGTGTTTCGTGTCAGCCACAATGAAGGGGGCAGGTTGTTTTCACCAGGGGTCTGTCGGGACCTCAGAGACGATGGCGCCCCGCTGCGGCCGTGAAGCGAAACCTGCGCGTCGATATTAACCGTCGCTATTACTCGATGATGTATTGATGTATTAACTCATTAAAATACAAACCAGTATTGGAGTTAAAGGTTAAAGACTTCATAAAAAACGCACTTACTTTCGTTCCCCGCTGTGTCAAGGAATTCTAATGAAGCATGAACGCCTAACAACAAAGGACATGGGTTAACTATTGTATGAAGATTTTGAAGCAACGTTTGTTTTGTACATACACGGCACACGCTAAACGATTACGCGATTATATCTGGTACCTATATTGTTATAATAAGATAACATCCCTACTAATATTATAAATGCGAAAGTAACTCTGTCTGTTTGTTTTTTACGCGTTCACGCCTAAATCGTTGAATCAATTTTGATGAAACTTGGTACAGAGATAGTCTGGAACCTGGAGAAGGACATAGGTTATTTTTATCCCGTAAAATACGGAATACACGATAAACGAAAAACACGCGGGCGAGGCCGCAAGCGACCTCTAGTCTATACATGTAATAAAAACGTAATACTAAACTGTACAACTAATATTTTTGGAAAAAAATAAGTGCAACGCGTCATAGGAACGATACTGATGCCAAAAGTGTAGTTTTTAGAATGTCTGTTTATTCGTTTGTATGTTTGAGCTTCACGCCAGTTCTACTGGACAGAGCCAATTCAAAAGGCAGCCACATCCCTTAAGGTTGTAAGGTACAAATTATCACGCTATTAGGTGTGGGTGATAAGCAGTTATCCTAACTAAGAATATAAATGCGAAAGTAAGTTTTTTTGTTTGTTACCATTTTACGCCTAAACCATTGAACCGATCAACCTGAAATTTTGCAGAGGTATACGTCGTCAGGTGTACAGAAACAAACATAGGGTACCTTTTATCCCGAAAAAAAGTACTGTTCTCGAGGAAAACAACAATTATGATAATAGATGGCGCATCGTGTCTTTCGAATCATGATTGAATTATTATTATAGAAGCTTTAGTAGTGTGTTAAGAGTTTTTTTTTTAATTATAAATTAGAGCGCCTTCACACTAGCGTTTGTCCAGCGTAGGCGTTCGATAAACGTATGCGCAGCGCAGACGCCGCGACAACGCAGCGCAGGCGTCGCGTTGTTGCGGCGTTTCCTCTGGAGTCAATTGAACGCTGCGCTAACGCGGCGCAGACGTCACACACAATATCATTAACAAAATTGATTCTGACGAGGAAACTCTATTGTTGGCTTTGCTTTTAAGTAACGTTTTTTCTTTTTAGTACCTGCGGCGCTAACGCAGCGTATTCATATACCCTTGCACTGACCCCGCGACAACGCGACGCCTGCGCCGCGTAGTCGCGGCGTCTGCGCTGCGCATACGTTTATCGAACGCCTATGCTGGATAAACGCTAGTGTGAAGGCGCTTTTAACGCGAGCGAAGCCGCGGGCAAAAGATAGTTGGAAATATATTTGATTAGATTTAAAAAATTGAGTACATTCATATACCTACATTGTTTAGTTGTTCCGACTTGATGCTATTTTTCGATTTCCAAGCGGACGATGTCGCGGGCACAGCTAGTTGCTAATAAGACCGTATCTAGTAGCACGGTTATCTTAGAAATTGTTAACTTGGTTAGCTAGCCAGCTTCTGCTCCAGGTTTATCTTAAGCTTTTAAAGCAATAGAAACTAATTATGCACGGTATGCAGATAAGTAAATTAAGTAGATCCTTACGTAACCTGTATAGATGAAGCAGTTCTCAAGTTATAGGAACGTTAACCCTTGCTAGTATCAATATCTTGTGGAGATATGAATTTCTAATGTTAGCATAGTAAGATCCAGAGTCAGGTGTCATTTGGATATTCCATAATTTTGCAATATTATCCTAACAAATATTATAAATGCCAAAGTAAGTTTGTTTGTTTGTTACCTTTTCACGCCTAAACCACTGAACCGATCATCCTGAAATTGTGCATGTACTTTGTCAGGTGTACAGAAACGGACATAGGGTACCTTTCACCCCGAAAAAAAAGTACTGTTTCCGAGGAAAACAACAATAATGATAATAGATGGCGCCACGTGTCTTTCGAATCGTGATTGAATTATATTATTATAGAAACTTTAGCAGTGTGTTAAGAGTTGATTGAGAAATTCTAAATTACCGCGAGCGAAGCCGCGAGCAAAGGCTAGTCACTACATAGTATAAAACAAAGTAGCTTCCCGCTGTCTGTATGTCCCTACGTATGCTTAGATCTTTAAAACTACGCAACGGATTTTGATGTGGTTTTTTTTAATAGATAGAGTGATTCAAGAGGAAGGTTTATATGTATAATACATTTCATCTGTGCGAAGCCGGGGCGGGTCGCTAGTTATCAATATATCTGAGTCAAGTCACGCATAATTTTCCTTAATAGATTATAAGTCCCCGAGCACTACAAAATGTAACTGGCCTACTCCCTAAGTCCGTCAACGAAGTTAGTAGCCCGAAACGTAGGAGTGAACAAAACAAGTGTCAAGTTCAACTTTTCGGACGGGCAAAAACACATCGGTAGTAGGGACAACTGTCAAATCGTGTTGTCATTCATTCTTAGTTCGGGTCCCGAAATAATCGTTGTTCGTAGGTGATAGGGAGTAGGAAACGCTTGTAACTAAGGCCGAAACCACGGACTTCGTGCTTAGGGAGTAGACCCCCAGCATTGACGTTGGCACAACTCAAAGCAATTTGTGGCTAAACAAAAAATCATTACAAACTTTTGGCCGTGAAATTACGCGCGCCGTTTCGACAATTATTGTATTTAACAAAATATAGCATTCGTCAACTTTTTTTGTCGCTTCCTTTACCTATAGTGATTGGCTGTCAATGTACAACTTAATTTGTCCATCTGAACTGCTGGTACATCATTCAGCCGAAAGACATCCACTGCTAGACATAGGCCTCCCCAAGCATCGCCACATCGACCGGTCCTGTGCTTCTCGCATCCAGCGGAATCCTGCAACCTTCACCAGATCATCGGTCCACCTTATGAAAGGCCTACTCATGCTGCGTCTTCCGGTACGCGGTCGCCACTCCAGAACCTTCCGGCCCCTGCTGCTACTGCTGCTGGTACGTAGACAAACAATTTAAACTGAGACTTGAAAAAGCTAGTAAACGATGAAATTGAATATTTATTCCATCAGAGTAGTAGAGCTCTGTAAAAAAGTTCCTCGGGGGAAGTTCTACCTCCATACATTTTTCTGCCGCTAAGCAGTATTTCTGTGTTCCAGTCTGAAAGGTATGGATGCCGGTGAAATTACAGGCACATGAGACTTTCCAACTTTGTTGCCAAGGTTGGTAACGCATCAGCAATTCTCTTGGTGTAGTAGGTGATTTTAGGCGGTGGTAACCACTTGCCATCAGTTGGGCTGTTGGCTTGTTTGGTAATCTATAACATGAAGAGCAAAACATTAGTCAGAATGATACAATGAAGAAATCCATTATTGGGCATAATTTCAAAAAACTTCCGCAGAGCCTGTAGCAATCCTATGGGAAACATGGTTTTACAGTTGGTGCCACTGGTGGATGCTGGTGTTTACCTATAAATACTGAAAACAAGCAGTTTTCAATAAAATAGGGGAAGGATGGTTTTCTTCCTGTCAGAGTACAAGGTTTAATTCGCATAAAATGTTCTCAAAAAGTAGTAAAGAAATACTACGAAATTTACGAAGTTTTTCAAGTACTTTTTGTTATTTTTTATACTTAAGGACTGCGCCAAGTTTTACGCTCATCTTTACAACATAGAATCTTATTACTTTGTTTGCTTATAAAACCACACTAAAATAACTTGTCGCCGTACCTATTTTCGTATACAACTTTGTATCCACCGTTTTTTGCGGCATAAAAGCAGAGAGAAAGCCTTTATGTATATAAGTAGAAACTTATCACTGTTTTGCTAGCAAAATAGTAGCGCAAACAAGACTGTTAGACCATAACTGCTACGCCTTTGGCGTTAAGTAGTCTTTATTAGAATCAAGTCTCTCGGTGATAAACTCGAAGTAAAACGAGATGAGTGCATAAATAGCACCTTAGAACAAGATTGTGATCAGAGAATAGACTCCTTTTATACTTACGGAGGTTTACGACGTGACGCCTATAACATTTGATATTTACTTTCCGCCCTTGTAAAGTGTCCGTTAGTAGTTTTTTTTTTATGGTAATACGTGATTAGTATGGATAATGCTTTTGAACAAGGTGATAATGGTTTGGTTAAGGCACAGCTTCAATTTGAGTGTAGTGTCAATAAATTGGATGATCGAAATGTAATCATGTTTGATTAATCGGTGTTGGTTTATGAGTAAGTAAATGGATGGACATGACTACTCATCAACCGCGATGGAATGTTTTTTTTTTTTCTATTTGACATCTGTAGGTCGTCCTAGGGGACGGTTTCTACGTAACCGGGCAGTTATTGGCGAGACCTGAAGGGTCTCCAGCCAATGGTGGGGAAGTAAAATACTTAACCTAAGCTAACTACTTGTACTACACTAACATCATGACTACCTGCAACAACAGCACTAAGGGCGACCCCTAGTGGGACTCGGACCTCGGCTTAGAGCGTTGCTGGCGTGGACATAAGGGGTGATGGGATGGTAATATGGACGACACGTTTGGTGCAGTGGCTGAGTGATTGGCTTCTGCGCTACGGGTCGTGGGTTCGATTCCCGCACGGAACAAATATTTGTATGGCCTACAGATAGTTGTTCCGGGTCTGGGTGTTTGTGCATGTGAAGATTTGTGTCTGTAAACGCACCCACGATACAAGAGAAATCTTAGTGTGGGGCAAGGTTTCAATAAAAAAAATTTTTTTTAAGCTGCTACGTTCCTTCCTAATTGCCTTCAAGTATTGAATTAAATCTATAATTACATACAAAACATAAAATCACGCTTTGTATTTCCCGAAGGGTTGGACAGAGGTGTATAGTACACCCACATTTCGCCGTTATGTCAAAGTCCCATTTAATAGGGGCGAGCCTTTGGTATCAACCAGGCACAAATCCAGACTCCGGGCTACTAATGAGAAATTCCTCACGGGAAAACCCAATAACACTTTGGCCGACCTGGGGCTCGAACCCAAGACCTCACGCTCAGCAGTCGCACTTGCGAACACTAGACCAACGAGGCAGGCACATCTGTGATTAAATTTTCATAAAGTAAAACCAAACGTACTTAGACAAGCCGATGAATAAATGAAAACACATGTAACAATGAAGGATGCAAAGTTTTGAATTCCCACAAAACCCTACCAAAGATGCCAATCCATAATTCATAGCGGAACTAAAAAAGCACTCGAAGTCGTAATTAATTAAAATGTCCCAGAGCGGGCGGCCATTACCGGGGATGAAAAAGCGATTTCCCCAACAGTGGGTTTTAAAGGAATCGACGAGTCCTCAAGTCCATTTTAGTGAATAAGAGGGTGGCCCGACAGTGGCTTATAGACTTTTGAAAGGTTCTTTGAGAAATGCTCCAAAGATTTTATTGACGTATTCCGTCTGGTAATGCCTTTGTTTCTATTGTTGAGAAAACTTTGCCAAGTCCTTTTAGAAAATCTGTTGCAAAAGCGTCTTCATTTTCTGCGAAATCTGTTATTCTACGCTGATTAAATTTTGTTGGAAGATGGGAAGTCTGTAATAAAAATGGAAAATGAATATAATGTTTACGTTAACACACAACCTCACGTTTACGACTCATGGCGGGTTAACCCTTGCTTTCGGTCGGCTTTACGATTTTTGCTTTAGGGTTATAAGTAGCTGAAATATTATGTTTTTGTGTACTTTATTAGCGTTTTAGCATAACATAAAAATGTAGAAGGGATGTAAACAAGCCTAGGTACCTAATTATCTTCGAGATTTCCAGGAGCACCCTTAATGCAAGTTATTTTATAACTTAAGAGTCTTTTGATTGCAACACTACTTGTGTCGGTAACCATCTATTACAGGTAAGTCAAGTGTACAGCTCTGGTTTATAATAATATACAGGATGGAAACATTAGGTGTCAACAGGCGATTACTTTGTTACTTTTACAGATATTGAAAAACAGTTAGCTGATATGTCTCCGGTTTCTGAATTGAGAGTTCTAGGATGAGCAGTACTTAAGTAACATTTGAGTTCGGAGTTGTCAAAAAAATTACGGATTTTAAAGCATTTTTTTTTGACAACTCCATACTTAATTAAGTACGGAGTTGTAAAAAATGTTTTATAATATTACTTAAGTATTGTTTACCTCGCATTCTCAAATCAGAAACCGGAAGATAAAAACTAATTGTCTACGGAAAGAATGACACTATATGCTTAAATTGACGAAATAATTGCCTGTTAACGTTTCCATCCTGTTTATGGATTAAATAAATTAACTGCCTCGTTGGTCTAGTGGTCGCAAGCGCGTCTGCTGAGCGTGATGTCCTGGGTTCGGTGCCCAGGTCGGGTAAACTGTTATTGGGTTTTACCGTGCGGAATTTCTGAGTAGCAGCCCGTAGTCGGGATTTGTGCCTGGTTGATGGCAATAGGCTTGCCCCCTATTACATCAGACTTAAACATAAAGCGAAATGAGGGTGTACTATATACCTCTACCCAACCCTTCCGGGAATACAGGCATGATGTTACGTTATGTTTTTTTTTTATCTTCACCTAATTAATACATACAGAGTTAATACGCAAAGAGGCTTATTAGCTATACATACATATATTGATGCATACATAAACCAAAATGAATTATCCTGTAATAGTTTAAGGGGGTATTTCACTAACACGTTAATAAAGTAGTCTGTAACAATTCACTAAATAAGTTTCTTTCTTCTTTTCTTTTAAAAAAACGTTGCCCCACACTAAGATTTCTCTTGTATCGTGTGTGCCATTACAGACACAAATCTCACAAACAAACGCCCAGACCCGAAACAACCATTTGTAGGCCATATAAATTTTTGTTCCGTGTGGGAATCGAACCCACGACCCGTAGCGCAGAAGCCAATCGCTTAGCCACTGCACCAAACGTGTCGTCAAATCAGTCAGTCGTCAGTTAAATGTGAGCCAGAAATATGAAAATGTGTATAATCTTGTCATTATCACTATTGATATGTGATGAAATAGAAATGTTAGCTATACATAGAGTCCGAATTCGCTTAATGAACAGTTACTGAGAGGCTCGTGAAATACCCACTTAGAGCTCTTACACACCACGTTTTTTTCAGGCGCCGTCGACGCGCATTTCGCTATCGCGCGTTGTCGGCGTTGCTAAACTTGAAATAGGCAGATTACTTGCGATTGCATCGCTGCAAACTCACGAGAAACGCGCTACAGACGCGCAGAACAACTCTCCTTGTAAAGTAAAAAGCGTGTAGCACGCGCGCGAAAGAGCGTGTATCGCGCTACAGACGCGCGTGAGCAACTCCGACCGATTAAAACGCGCTGTACGTATGTGTTTGCAGCTAAAGAGGCGCGCTGTGCCAGCGCGTCTGTATCGATGTAACTCCGCGCTACGAGCGCGTCGACAGCTCGCGAAAAAGTCGTCGTCTGCATACTACAATTTTATGAACGTGTGAATAGGTAAATTGGTTGCGATATTGCAGCGCGTTATAGATGCGTGCGACGCGCGTCGACAGCGCCTGAAAAAAACGTAGTGTGTAAGAGCCCTTAGTATTGTGTATGTACCAATACATGTCTGTATAGTAAAAAGAAATACAAATACGTAGGTATACAATATTTAACTGGCATAATTAAGCCAAAGCCACAATACGAGTATATATGACAATTATTATTGTGATTCGAGTAATCCTTTGGCATTAACTACTCCATCAGGTATAATAATATCCATCAGAGATAAACAAATGCTATCTACGTAAAGCTTCGTTCTATTAAAATCAGATTCATCCAAAGGATAAACTAAATTGGAAAGAGATTTCGCCTTTTTCTTAATTAGCGCCTATAATGAAATTTCCTTCATCAACCGGTATTAACAGGGAAAGTTGGGGCATTAATGCAAAATAACGAGCGGATCGACCCAAAGCCCGGACCCGAGGGATCCCGGGATCCCAATAAGTCCGGAATAAGTCCCTACGCTAATAGCACTTGTAGCCAGTTGCGATCGCCAGATTAACGTCACTATAGTTACCGTCAGTTGGGTTTGCACAAACCATCGACTGAAACGTTTTGTTAAGGCGATCAGTTGAAATGTCGAATCTGAAATGTTTATTTTAATTTAAGTTTAATGTACCCTTCGTCTGAATCAGTTTAAAATCTAATGATCATTATTAGGAAGAGTGCTGATGTCTGAAATATAGTTATTTTAAGTTGTCCTTTTAAAATCATTAGAAACAACTTTAAATGTCATGTATCTCTCTGTTTTAAATGTAATCTGTGTTTGAGTCAAATAAATGATATATACAAGCATTGACTTAGAATAAGTATACAAGGTTAGTTTTAGTATATACTAAACCTGAAACTAGTTTGTTGAGAATCACTAGGAGAATCGATTGACATATTTTTGATACCATTTTTTTTCATAAATTTCAATTTTGTTTCAGTAGTTTTCTATCCATAACAGTTGACGGGAATAGACACCTTGAGGCTTGAGACGGTCCTCTCGGTCAGTTTCCGTGTATTAGACAACCCCTGCAAGGCACATCTCAGGCATTTCACACTTTTTTAGTGGACATAACGCGACATAAACTAAGGTGTAACTTGGAGATTTACTAAAAAAAACACATATTCAGGCAGTTCTGCTGAAAATCTTGTTGGGGTGTCTCGGTTTTCGTATAAAGTAAAAATAAGGTTGTATATTAAAATAGTTGATGACATCTTTGGTCATCAATATACCTAACATATCATGGTTAACCTTAACGAAGCAAAGTTTACAAATAATGCTCTTTTTTTTTCAAATTATGTTGTTCATTAATTGCATTTCCTTTAAACAAGTCGATATAGGGTCAGACCGGGAAGAAGTACCTGTAGACCATATAAATATTTTTTCCGCGCGGTAATTGAACCCGCGACCCGTAGCGCAGAAGCCAACCGCTCAACTACTGCACCAAACATATCGATCAAGTGGAAAATTAGTAGTTTTAATGTTGTTTTAATTAAAGTTTTAAAAAATTGCCAAAAAATTATTAATTTATCGAAGATTTGTCGTGTATAGCAGAGCCTTTAGGTACATTTCACTAACGGATATTGAGAAAGTATATTTGCGTAGGCTTTACACCTAAATACGAGTTTATGTTTATCGTAAAATAGGTTTATAGGGAAAAACGGTTATTAGTTGATGCTTCATTACAATGTAGGGGGTTCTCCCTCCTAATTGACTTACTTAGTAGGCCTTCTTTGCCTTTCTTTATTTTATATACTTGGCTGTTACTACCTTACTTGCCGTTAACGGAACGTAAAATGTGTTTATGGAGGTAATTTCTGCATCTAAAGTTAAATTTCTATTTTCATTACGTTGGGCAGTCAGCCCCACTACCAACCTCGTTGAATGGCTAATCTTTTCACCACGGCATGAGCTATTCTCATATAGCTCGTACCGTCTTGAAAGAAGTGTTAGGTTGGGAGTTCTTGAGCTTATACTGGATTTAGTATGTGACTGATCACCATACAGTGTTATATGTAGCCTTTTTCCAACTACCCAACTACGTTGTGGTCAGCTTCCAGTCTAACCAAATGCAGCTGAATACCAGCATTTTGCTGTAGATCGACTGTCACTCTCGGGTTTATGTCTATCCTTAATGACTGTTAAAGGTATTCGTATGATACGGGAAAGACGGTTTACCGTGCTTTTCGAGACACGGAGGGATCTCAATGTGTAATAAATGCTCACCCATCTACCGGCTGACCGTAGCAAGCGTAGCTTAACTTTGCAAATTATAATATGATCTGCGCGGTTGTCAATTAACCAGGAGCCTCTCATCAACATACATATGGGTCCTTTATTATAAATTCCTTTTGGTTTTTTGTAGTTTACAGAAGTCTGCTTAAATTTTATTCACTAGTAATGTCATACCAGTTTACATAATATTAAAATTCATAAAATGCCACAAAATAATTTTATGATCTTTACCTTAACTTGACACTCAGTGTTAGCAAGAAATACATGAAAATATTACGTACCCATTTCATCTTGTAAAAAATATGTTAGCCTCAATCCGTAACGTAGAATTATAACTAATCCTCGAAGAGAAAGGCAGATTGGCTAATGCCAACATTAGGTCCATGTGACAAGGGGCAAACCTCAGGCCATTTACCGGATCCAATCGCAAACTGTCACAAAAAATGTGCCACCGAATAACCCGAGTAATATTTGCCCAACTTAGGGATTAAACCAAGATCTTAAAACGAGTAATGAGTCGAAGCCGCTTGATACATACCTCGGTCGTAAAGACAGGAGTGCGTCATCATAACCGTTTACTAATAAACATGGTCTTCCAATGACCACCACAATGAACGGTCAATAGGGAAATTCCCTTAACACCACGCTTGGCAAACAGATTGGTGATCGCAAACATCATCATCATTCAGCCGAAAGTCGTCGACTGCTGGACATAGGCCTCCCCCAAGCATCGCCACATCGACCGATCCTGTGTCCGCATCCAGCGGATTTATATGACCTCCACTAGGTCATGGGTCCACCATGTGGGAGGTCTACCGCCTGCGCCTTCCAATACGCGGTCGCCATTCCAGAACCGTCCATTCCATCAGCCATCCGTTCTGCGGGCAATGTGCTCCGCTCACTGCCACTTAAGTTTGGCAATTCTTTGGGCTATGTCGGTAACCTTGGTTCTCCTGCGGATCTCATCTTTTCTGATATGATCACTCAGGGAAACTCCGAGCATAGCCCTCTCCATTGCTCTTTGCTTTGGCGATCGCAATATGTTGTTATTATAGACAGGATGTGTTGTTGCCTGACCTCTTGACGTAATTACGTCCCTTAGTAGCCTTTTATCACACTCATGTTGAGGAAGGAGTGGCCTATTCTTTTCCGGGATCAATACGGAAGGAGTGTGTCCATAAAATTATAATAAGGCTAATAGATATTTGATAGTTTCTCTGTCTAGATAGTACGTCCTGTCACACTGTGAGGTCTCAATATTGATAAACTAGCTTTTGCCCGCAGCTTCGCTTGCATGAAATTGTGAACCCGTTAAGTGACAATTTTCCATACAAACTTTCATCCCCTATTTAACTCCGTTAGGGGTTGAATTTCGAAAAATCCTTCCTTATTCCTTGTCTACATTATAAAGGGAACCTTTGTGCAAAATGTCAGCTTTCTAGGTCCAAGGGTTTGGGCTGGGCGTTGATGAGTCAGTCAGTCAGTCAGGACTTTTCTTTTTATTTATATAGATAATTCCTCACTTTTCGTATCACTCATGGCCTCGTTCCGTATTTCTAGATGCTGTAATGAGTAGACATTGAGTAGGTAGCAGCATTTCCCTAAAAATACCACACTCTGATCTTAATTATCCTACCTCCAGGAGCGACAATACTTAAAGTTCGTCCGGCGTACCCTGAGCAGTCAGCCCCGCTTCCAACCTTACTAACTAGAATCTTTCACCACGGTAAGCCTGTCCTCATATGCTCGTGCCGACATGAGAAGAAAAGAAGAGTTAACAATGACACGGCGCGTACGTCACTATTACACCATAGTGTGTCATATTACCTAAGCTTGCGTATATTAAAACGTGCGACAGAAGTACAGAAGTGTAGGTATACACTACCTAATGTTATGCCTAAATACATTTTATTTTCTTCTATACTTGTTCCCTCATTACTGAAACTGGTAACTAAAACAGGGGCCTAATTCTCCTAAAATAAATCTTGATAAATCACAACCGAACCAAGGCCGAACCGTTCATTCAGACAGTTCTCAATTTCAAAAGCTATCAAATTGTTTGACACAAAAAACAAAATCAATCATTTTGAAAGTTTTCGAAAACAAAAACTGACTGACGGTTGTGGTTCGATTGCGTTTGGCAACAATTTATTTTAGGAGAATTGGACCCCTGGTCATGATTGATTTAATCCACATTGATATCTATATCACCATTATTGCATCAGCACGTAAACACCCATCGCTGAACGTCGGCCTTCAGTCTCCAGCATACAATAATATGCTAAATGTAGCTCCAACGATAACATACTATATTATTGGTGCTATTTTGTATACAACATCATTGTTATCCATTTTTAAGAGCCTCGACGAGTGACGATACTTCAGTACGTCCGGCGTGCCCTTTTTATATCGTGGGTGAATTCTCATGGATACCCTTCGCCCGGGGAAGGCGAAGGGTTATGGCGGACTCTTACCGGATAAAAACCCACGGTGTTCCTTCTCCTGACCCTTGGCCGGAGTCGCGGGATTTGCAGCTGCATGCACCGCAACCCCGGCAGGCCTCGGTCCGCCAGATCCTGGCGGACCTCTACTTCTGTGGGACCTTGCCCCACGTCCTCCTGAGAGGCGCGCACGGAACACATGCGCGCCGCCTTCTCGGGCCTGTCTGGCAACGGGTCACGGCCGGCGTGCCCTGGACAGTTTGCCTCGCTATCGACCTTTCTAGCTGGCAAATCTTTTCGTCATGTCATGAGTCATTCTCTTATACTTAGCTCGTGTCGACACGAAGGAAGAAGATCATTGTGCTAAGCTTTTTCCACTTGATCTTCTACCTCATCTTTGCCAACACTATACATACTATAGAAAACAACATTATAGCATTGACCCGAAGCAGTTATCAGTCTACAAACGGTCCTATTATTCCCATCCGGAGATGCGTCGGGTGACACCGTCGTAATCAATTACATTCATTATGTCATCTCCAAGACGCGGACGCTATCTATTGCGTACTAATTGTGTAATAATTATTCTATTTTAGTGGTTTCCTCGTAAATGGAAATTTATTATGATTTGAATTGACAGTGTCTGTGACGGCTTTGAAGTGAATTGATTTTAAGTATAAATTGTATAAGTCGTATAATATCGTAATAGATCGCAATCTATCGATCAACCAATTAGTTCAGCTTGTTGCAGTCCGTTGGTGTTTTAGTTCATGAGATAATTCGTTATTTGAATAACTTCAATTATGCTATAATACACCAATCATTACTGTGACGGTATTCTTATTATTATACCGTCTCATTACCCTTAAAATGTTCCGTCTTAACTATTATCCTAAAAATGTTCACTTTTAAACATGAATGTTCTATGTAACCGAGTCCTATAAAGGATATTCTTTTTTTTTGCTCACCTTTTTCCTCTAACTCACCTGATCACCTGAGCTTTGAAAACTCCTAGGTTATAGCTATCGGGAAACACAGACTTCGGCAGGGAGTTCCACTCCCTAGCTGTACGCACCATGAAGGTGTTGCCAAAACGTTATAGGAATCCCAAATTAATTCCTAAAGGTCAAAGTAAGTTCTGAATGTTTCTTTTTTCTCTTCTCATCTTGCATTCCACGGTTCTTCAATCTTTAATTGTTGTTGTCTGTCAATACATCTGTATATATGTGCATGTGTGCTACTATGTAAATTATCCTACCTGCCTAATTCAATCAGCGTGTTTAATTGGATTATTATAAACCAATCAACATAACAACATAGCAAAATAATCTCATAGAGGATTAATTGTTGTACGGTCCTACAGAATCTCATTATACTCGTAGACAAATGGATGTGACATAATTTTAAAATAATAACACAAATTATAAAGTCACATTTTCTGTGTGGCGTTGACGTGGTTCAATGCACCACTTTGTGGACAAGTGGATTGGTGAACGAGGGTTAAATCCTCGCATTGGTGCGAGATGCGTTGCGACATATCATTGTCACTAGTCTTCATGGCTTATGGGCATCACGCTATTCTTCCGTCGCGTTGCGTCGGTTAATCGGTGGTCAAGGCCTCGTTGGCCTGGAACAGAGAGTGCTATGAGGTGATGTTCACGTTCCTAAAATTATTGTCTTTATGGATCAGACTAAACAATAATTTACTGAAATAATTTCTTATGGTGATCGAAATATTTATTATTCAGCATCACGCTAACTTAGGCGTCACGCAAATTGATTACAATAATAAGTAGCTCAATATTAAGCAGGAATATCTACGCAACAGTAAAACAGCAACGATATAAAAAATAACACTAAATTCTCGTACTAAATTATACTAAACAGCCGGAACCCGTTGTTTATCTTACACAACCTAACATAAATCTAAAGTTGAAAGATAAAACATTCCAATACCGATCCAAATTTGTTATAGAAAGAAAAAAATCTGATGCGTTTCATCGAGTTTCCTTGTAGTGAAAAATCGGGCCATTACGAGAAGGGAAGCTGTACCACCGCTCGTATTTCAAAACAACACATTATTGTCTCGTTCTCCTTTTGTTTTAGTAACCCGTTATAAATTTAGGAGGAAATTGCTTCACATATTTTTCCTTTTTTGTTTTCATAGCGGTATCTTCGTTGGCGAAGCTTATAATCAATAATGTGGACACGACAATGGCATAAGTCCGCACTAAATTAATTGGCGCATGCCGTTAGCAATAATTTACGCGGCAAGTACAATGGTGTAGCTTCAGTGAATTATTTTACTAAAGAATTTGCTATTTACAACTTTTGGTCAGGTCATCTTTGTTTTCTATAATGTATTTTATTAAATGTAGCAATTCCCACAATATCTACTGCGGACAATGCTTGTACCTTTAACCTTAAGGTGTCCTAACATCTCTCTACAAAACGTTACCATACAAAGATTATAAAATATTAAAAAAAAAACAAAACGTTGCTAATGTAGCTATTTTACGGTTTTTGATGAGATCTATTACGTTTTTTCGATAGCAGTCTTCTTACCTACGGTTACAATTTACAAAAAGATCGCTATGTCAGGACTCATCTTATTTTGAACAGATAATAATAATAATAATAAGCCCGCAGGGCAGCTTGTGGCGAGCTGTTGGGCAGTAGCGACCCCCTGCCATTTAATCCATGTAAAACAAACATTGATCAGGCAGGGGCCATAGTTCTTCAATAGTCTTAGGTAACCAGTCCACTTTAGCCACCCAAACCCATAGTCCCATATTTTGTTTCCATACCCTATAATAGTCCTGCATCAACCGGGGGTTGTCCTTGGGTGTACTTGTATAGTGCATACAGGGATAATCGCCGGTTGGTATCTCATCTCATCTAAAGCTACCAAAGGGGCCTCTGCGAGTTGGCTTCGGCCCCTCGTATGCTTTACAAAGGCCCGGGACCTCAGGGTCCCGAGATATATAAAATGTATAGAAATAATAATGATAATAATATTTTTGGGACATTTTTCTACACAGCACCATCTAGTCCCAAACTAAGCAGAGCTTGTACTATGGGTACTAGACAATGGATATAATACTTATATACTTTTTTTTTTGTAAATACATACTTATAATACATAAGAAACACCCAGACGAACACAAACACTTATATTCATCACATAAATAATTGTGTCCTGTGGGAATCGAACCCACGACCTCGTGATCAGCAGTCCGACACTCGAACCACTAGACCACAGACGCCGTCGATTATAGCTATCGAGACAAGAATGTCTGACATAAGAATATCTTGAGTAAAAAAATTATCTGTTTAATCGTCTTGAAATCTGAGCCAGATTGGAACGATCCGAGATAAAATCAGCAAGGTTTTATTTTTAATTAACCTCGATATTCGCAAAACAATTAATTATTAATACATCCTCAACATTTACAAGCAAATGTTCGTATATAAATACCAACAAAAAATCAGGTTAAAATATTAAAATTTTATAATTACCTCGCCACTGCACTTCTAAAAGAGTACGTACCGTTTATTCGCCGGTTTAATTTCGTTTCACGCTATCCGTCCTCTGTACGAAGTTTAACAAAGTTTTGTATCCGTCGGACTTCGCTAATACTGAAAATGAAGCTCTCGAGGGAAATTCACCATTAGCGGTCACATTAAATTCTGTTTCATTCTTTATTTACGTCAAAACGTTCGTAGTAAATGTAGTGAATAATTTCTTATTGTTGAGCTTATTTTCTGTTATGAGATCAGTAATAAAACAAGCGGTATTGTACCATCTATTAAAAAAAATGTTTGTTGGCTTTAACTGTCCCACTGCAGAACAAAAGTTTCTTCTCAGCATTGATCACCACGCTTGCTTAACAGAGAAGGCACGAGCATTGATCACCACGCTTGCTCAACAGAGAAGCAACGAGCATTGATCACCACGCTTGCTAAACAGATAAAGAACGAGCATTGATCGCCACACTTGCTCAACAGAGAAGGAACGAGCATTGGTTGTCATGCTTGCTCAACAGAAAAGGAACGAGCATTGATCACCACGCTTAGTCACTGCGAGTTGGCGATTTCAGACCATTCAGTCCAGGTTTCCTCACGATGTTCTCCTTCACCGTATGTCAGTGGCGTCTTAGATCAACTTAGAAAGTACCTATATATGACATTGATAAAGTCTCATTGGTACATGACTGAGTTTGAGCCCGCAACCCGGTGCTAAACAAAGCGGGTCTGTAACGTCCAAGCCACGACACTACCAGCTACAAGTAGTAAATATTTTCAGGAAGAAAATAGGTTGATAGGTGTATAAAATTAAATTAGAGAAAGGTTCTAGCTATCTTCAACAGTATACTTTCTACAATTATGATTGCCATGTTTAATCATAAATTAGTGAAAAGACATTCAAATTCAAATTTGAACTTCATTGACTTGCATCGTGAAAAGTTTATTACTTGTTAAAATATTCTTGGTGTTATTGCTATACTTGGACGTCAGATTTCACCGATTAAGCTAAGGTTTTGTAATTATCTCTTTGCCATTGCTATAAACTAATACAATGAGCTTACTTTCATATGAACAAGAGAACGTACGTATTTATTTCAACTTTCTCTATTTTTCTACAACAGGCAATTTGTCTTCATCTTAGTTCTTATTTTTTTTCTCCTGTAACATTAAATAAATTTGTAATTTTAAGTAGCTGTATTCTGCAACTGTCTCCTGAGATACAGACTCATAACCTGATTAACAAGACAGAGCTTCTATGTAGGTAATGTAAATGTCCCTAACTGTTTCCAATAAAGAATTTACTATTGTTATTATTTTACAATGGTCACAAAACTTCTGACAAACTTGAACGTTATTTGGATTTGTACCGTTCAGCCACGTCCAATAAACGCACCCACATCTATTTTTATACGTCATTAACACTAAACTGCCGTTGTTAATGGAAAATGTCTTTAACTTTTGTAATGCGCATGACATTGAAATAATGCATCCGTATGCTTCAATGAAACATGTTTCGATTTCTAAAAGATTGTAGACTATGACTATTTTTATTGCAACATTCTCTACCCCCAGCATGTATCTCGTGTGAGGATGGGTTAAAATATAAAACTTCCTCACTTCACCTCTCGTGTCAGCAAGAGCTATACGAAAATAGCTCATGCTGTGGTGAAAAGATTAGCCAGTCAACAAGGTTGGTAGCGAGGCTGACTGCCCAGGATGCGCCGGACGTACTTAAGTATCGTCACTCATGTAGGCTCTTTTTATGCACCCCAACTTCCTCACTTCACTGATTCAACAAAACCCACCATGCTTTGTGGTTGGATCTACAGTCCGCCTGGCTAACTAACCGCCCTGACATTAAAGTCCGCACGGCACCTAACAGTTACTGTGTTTCGTCGTATGTATGTGAGAGCCAGAGGGTTTTATAGAGGAATCCATCTTTATATCTATTACTTGGATTTGTGTGCTCCATTCTAGACCCTGTATGCGCTTACCATCAGGTGCGAGTAGAGTCAAATGCGAAAAAGGCAAATAAAAAAAATGCATAAATTACATTAAAACTGTTCACCGTTCCGCCATGTCCACCAATAAACGTACCCACATACCTATACATCATTAACACTAAACTACTGTTGTAAATAAAAAATGTCCCTTTACCTTTTATTGTAATGCGCATGACGTTGAAATAATGGATTTGTATGGTCAAACGAGACATGTATCGGTTCCAAATAGACTCTCTGGTCTATGGCTATTTTATTGCAACTTTCTCTACCTGCAAACTCCAACATTTATCCCGTGTGGGGATGGGCTAGAATACAAAACTTCTTCGCTGCAAGCTGGGGATAGACATGTGTTGTAAGATTCAACAAAACCCAGCACGCTTGCTGGTAGGATCTATACAGTCCGTCTGGCTAGCTACCACCCTCACATTATACTCCGCGCGGCGCCTAGCTACTGTGGTCCATCGTTTGTATATGAGAGTGAGAGGGGTATAGAGGAATCCCTCTTTAATCTCTGTTACTTGGATTCGTGTGCAGATGCGACTAGGATCAAAAGTGAACAAGTCAAATAATAAAAATAAAAACATAAATTAGACTAGTACCGTTCACTGTTAAGCCACGTCCACCAATAAACGCACCCACATCCATTTTTATACGTCATTAACACTAAACTACCGTTGTAAATAAAAAATGTCCCTTTACTTTTTATTGTAATGCGCATGACGTTGAAATAATGCATCCGCATGGTCAAACGAGACATGATTCGATTCCCAAAAGCCTGTGGACTGTGACTACGGTTGCTGTGGCGGGCATGGTAATTACACCAATTAACTCTGCCTATTAAGTCAACTGAGGCCCTCGCTCGAAAGGTACCTGTTAATGTTTGATTAGAACGATATTTTATTAATTGCATCGAAAACCGGATTGTATGCACTTGTACTAGACTATAAGATTATTTTGTGTTGTAATGTAAATTAGAAAAGTCACGTATGGATCTGAATTTGATTATCAATTGCGTTAACGGTGAAGGAAAAACATCGTGAGGAAACCTGCACACCTGAGAGAGATCAATAAAAATAAAGTTCGCAATGGTGTGTGTAGTCCGCCAACCCGCACCAGGTCAGCGTGTTAGACTAAGGCCTAAACCTTTCTCATTCTGAGAAGAGGGCCGTGACAAGCAGTGGGACAGCAATGGGCTGATTATGATAAATTGTGTTAGTAATATATATTTTTTTTGTATATTTAAATTATAGTTTTATTTGTGTTTACAGACTTATCCAATACAACTGAGTAATCTTTAAAAGTACATAATGATGATGATTTAGCCGAAAGACTGCTGAACATAGGCTTCCCCCAATAGGAGGGGTTTGTCATAATCGCCACGCTTGGCAGGCGGGTTTTCGATCGCAGTATGGTTGTTTAATACTCAGAGAACGCTGCTGCCCATCCTCTAGTGAATCCCTTAGTCGCCTTTTACGACACCCATGGGAAGACGTGGGGTAGTGCTATTCTTTACGCCCGGCACCACACGGAACTGTACAGATATCTACAGATAAAGTAAACAATCTTCTAATTGAAAACAAATATCCAACGCCAACTCGTTACCCAAATGAAATAGCGTTATAATAAATCATGGGAATGAATAGCTATAACAATACAATAGCATGAAACCAATAAATAATAAAAAGAGACATCAATAGTTCATAGTAGCGTTGAACTTTAAACTCAATCTCTCTAAATCAAAATTGATTTTATTACGCCTATTTGCCTACACGACTTTCGTAGATAAAGTAATACTTAATGACCAGAACTAAACTTATCATCTCTGATAACGCGCCAAAACATCCATAAAAAAAGTTAAATCCCATTCCCGCCAAAGAGATTTAAAGTAAGTTTCAATCGTAAATTAAATTCTATACATACGTGGGCAGTTCAATCAGCCTACCAACACTAAAAGAAAATAAAATTAAAAGTAAAGCCGAGTACAAATGAGGCGGGTAAAATTATTTTTACGATTCTCTCTCTCAATTAGGTGGAGCACCGACAGTAAAGTGTCAGTGTTATTTAAATTTACTGCACCAATTAGACTCGCTATCATCACAGGAGTGATGAAACCATACCGTGTCGTGAGTAGCTTCCCTTATTAAGAGTTCTATAATTAAAATTTACAGCGCCATGCGGACTATTCGAATAACTAAGAGAATAGCTACAAATGATTCCATTAACTAGTTTAAACATGTCGGGTATGAAGTTTACGTACTTAAATTTGGAACAGCGGTGGAAGAAAAATGCGGGTCAGATTATATTTTAAGATTTTATGAGCGACTGAATTTGTAAACTGAAGTCTGCGTGATGATTAACATGAAACTGAGTAACGACGACAATGCAATGGTCCCTGAGAATTTTGAAATCAGTTATTAATAATTGAATACCAGTAACATCATACCCACAAGATGGTGAAACTTTACCATTACAACATTGTATATTTACTACTGGAAACATAATAATTTGTGTCGAATGCAATTTTGGGACATAACGGACTTGTCGAAGTACTGTTACACAACATTTCATGTAGTAAAGAATACAATATTAGACTGACATTAAAAACAAAGTAAATACTGCAACAAAACAAAACTGAAGGCCAGAAGGGACCATTCCAGCGAAGCAGTAACAATGTGCCATAACGACGCTAAAGCGACATGATGAAGGAAAATAAACAATATTTCAAGCTGATACCGCTGTATAAAAGGATTGCTCCAAAACACATATCTCATAAAGTTAGTTGGCGAGCAAAACATCCTGGCATGTACTATGAAGCACATTTTGGCATCCAAGGCGAGAACAATCTGGATAATAGAATAAACTTGTTTCTTCGCTAACATGATAGTTCGGGACTCCGGCGACGCTGCGGCGGACGGCGGTTGCTCTCCTGAATATAGATAGGTCTTTACCTTTGTCCTAGTTGATAATTAAAGGACAAACGTTCCTAGTTTATTGTCTGTGGTTTGGTTAGTTAGCTGTTTGAGACTGTGTTCTGTGTTCACCTTTAACGGTATTCTGCTATCCGCGTGAGTAATTTACTCATTGCTTTTTTTGTATAAATTGTTAAAGCTCTTAAGGCATTGTCTATCTCTTAACTTATTGTATTCTTATTTTCTCTGTTTTTACTACACTTATTGTTTCCTTATAGATTTAATATTTCGTCAATTTGATCTCCATAACTTGTAATGATTATTTATCTAAAGCACCTACTTACTCGATATTTCTATAGTCACCCTCAAAACGAGATTAAGACATAAATATCAAGGCTAAACACATTCGCACTAATTCATATCGTTCCTAATGTAAATCAAACATATAATTAAATACTCTTGATTTATTACATCTATTAACATAAAAACAACCATAAAAGTATTGCCTAATCGAAATCAATAATCCATAACTCAAGCAAATGCCAAGATGATGAGTAAATATGTATTTGCGTAGGTATAGCAGTGTGTCTATGTGTGTGTGTCATTTGTACAAATGAGAGAGATCATATTAACCAATATCATAAATAGTCCTCATTTGTTTATATTTATGTACGCACGAGCACAAAATAGTTTTGTAAATGTTTTGTACACGCGGCTACATGTATCCAATTTAAGCTGATCTCTCATTATACGAAAGGCTTATACAATGCGAGATCAGCTCATACTGGAAATTGATAGCTTGATATTTAGCCGTGCGTACTACAACTTTTTGGCATCCCATTTGACAAGATGATAATCTTCGACCGAAGAATGGAAAGGTTCGCAAACTTTTTCCAATCAACACTTCGTTGATTAGGTACAGATTTTCTACAGAATTATTACGTCTATCTGTAGGTTTAAACTAGTCATAGGTAAATATATTTTCTTTTAGGACAATTTTAGCCGATGACCCAAGTCACTAGTAAGTTTCTACCAAAGTATGTCGCAGTTGTGTTAAAATACTAATCCACTTTTATTGTAATGATGTGACGAGAATGTCTTTTGCTTAGTTTCTTTTGTTTGTCATGATTTTCTTCTTTCTTGCCATTTTCTTTTAGCCGGGGCTCACGGCAAAGGATTTTTATGTTCAAATAGTTTTTAAACCTTCTTTTAATACCCTTAACACTCATATTTACTAAGCATACCGCGGGATGCTTCATCGTGCCTCGGCATGCCGAAGCATCCCAGGGTACGAGTCCTAAGGTACCGTGCCGTCCTGTTTGTGAGCGCCAGGAACTACTCTAATAAATTAACGAAGTAAACAATATCCCATTTTACTTCTTACATCTTTGGTGTAGTTCTTGATAAATACCCCCGTGATATGGTTTCGTATGTGGAAGTATCCACATTTGTGGTCAACAGTACTTTAGTGCAACCCACTGAGTGTTCGTTATGGGGAAAGTTTGGAAAGTTCACAACTTGATGCTGTCATTGTTGAAGTTGGATTTATGCCAAACGTGCAAAGACGCATTGCAGAGTTATATTCAGGATTTTTGTAACTGAGGTTGTTTGGACGCGAGAATCTGGGATATGTCGCCCGTTTATCATCTAGAGTAAATTTATTGTTACAGGCACAGTTGTTACGATAAACAACCTCAAGTTATGGGATATCCGTAAAATATAATATCTAAGTAATGATTTCAGATATTTATGTGAATATTATACATGGCGATAAAACTAGTTATGTAATTGGTTTTCGTAATACAATTCCCAATTTTATGACACCTTTTCCAGATGGTTTAATATGTACGTCAGGCTAGCCTGGCCCTGTGGCTTTATGTTGCAAGATACACAAGTATATGTGCATATGCTTGTGCTCAGGAGTACATTCGATTAATATAGATCTCGCAACATAAAGCCAAGAGGCCGAGCCAGCCTGACGGACATGATTTAATCACTTTAATTTCTGGCATCATCCATACCGCAAATAATACTGAACATGTTGGAAAACGTTATTAAACTCTCTGTTTTTTTTTGGTATTTTTTTTTGTTCTCTCCTATATAATTTTTCTGGGACCTTGCCCTTACCGAAGTGGCCTCCGTCGCAGGACTGTTGGCAACAAGGACAAGGTTTTTTTATACATTTTACATATCTGGGAACCCTGAGGTCCCGGGCCCTTTGTAAGGCGTATGAGGAGCCGAAGCCAACAGAACTTGCAGAGGCCCCTTAGGTAGCTTTAGATGAGATAAGACACCAACCGGCGATTATCCCCGTATGCACTACAAGTACACCCAAGGACAACCCCCGGTTGATGCAGGACTATTATAGGGTATGGAAACAAATATGGAACTATGGGTTTGGGTGGCTAAAGTGGACTGGTTACCTAAAAATATCGAAGAACTACGGCCCCTGCCTGATCAATGTTTGTTTTACATGGATTAAATGGCAGGGGGTGACTTGTAAACTCAATTAATGGGCCCCCTAAAACGGTCGCTAGCACTTAGTGGCATAGCGACAAGGTGGCAACATATTTTGAGGTGCTTGAGGAGTGGAGAGGTATTCCACGGCTATCAGGACAATCACGGAAGTACCTACGGTCAAGATCCCTACCAGCATCTTAATGAAATACTTCCTTCCCCCGAGCATGTTTGCTCTTGCGAATCTTCACTCAAACCGGCCAATGAAGGCAAGAGAGAGGTGGGAGCTCCGTTTCTCGTCAGTGTTCACTCCGGCCTTTTTATTATTATTCGTTTCCAATAGCCGTAAAAGCCGCGAAAGCCGTGAGTAACCAACTTCAGCAAAACTCCCTGTTAAACTAGTTCTGTCCAAATTCCGTGACTCCAATTCACGTCACGTTACTTTTACCTTGAATCCTACGTACCTACCCCTTAAGGCAAAGCTCTCGGCGCGTGCACACATACACTTAAGATCACACAGCCGTGATTTGCATACTACGAGCTGACATACTTTATTCCTCACAGCTACATAACTCCACTTATCTGCGGTAATAGATCGGTGTGAGCCGTTAAACTAGAATTGCAATAGTGTTTGCGTAGCACGTCATTAAATCTTATCAAGTCCGTGTCTGTTTCATCAGAATGACACGCAACTTTATTATCCTGGTTCTACATATCTTGTAGTCTGTTTGTTTCTTTTCCACAATTCTTGAAAACATTTTGTGATTTATTTTTTTACTAAAGTCAGCATAGGTGAACATGGCATTTTGGTTTAACATTTTAGTCGGAATGGGGGTACTAATCCAAAATGGTGTTAAAGTACCTATAATAATGAATAACTTTTGTTCTGCAACTATTCTCAAAAGTTATAAGTTTAAGAGAAATAGCTCTTCAAAGATTTCAAGAAAAATACGCTAAAATCTATTTATCCTCAGCTATGATATGCTGTGTTTACATTGTAGGTCACGGATTAGAAGCTCCATTTTTTTTCCTATCGCAAAGATGAAGATTCATTGAAAAAACTAAAAAAAAAATCCTTTTGCGCAGAAACAAAAAATTACGAATTTTGCAATTTTAACACATGCTTCAAAACAGTTATCAGAGATTCTTTGAGTGGCCCGCGGATTAGTACCTCCTTTCCAACTAATCTTGTATAAAACTACCTGTGCCATCGCGGCTCGCGTATTTTTTTTGTTTTTTACTACTTATATCAGTAAACTTCGGGCATAGTCCAACAACAACTGTACAAAGTTTCAACTCAAGCGGATGAACGATGCGCGAACGCATAGAAGATGAACACAGAAACATATTTATACAAGGTTAGTCGGCAAGGGGGTACTAATCCGTAGGCCATTTAAAGTATCACTCGTGACGGTTTTAAAGCAAGTGTTAAAATTTCAAAATTCGATAACTTTTGTCATGTAAAAAAGACATAATTTTAGTTTTTTCAAAAATTCTTCGTCCCTACGTTAAGAATTCAGATCTGAATTCAGAGCTTTTGATTGGTGACACCAATTAATAAGACCTAAAATGTAAACAGGATACCTATATCTAGATAGATTTTAGCATATTTTTAATGTCATTTTTGAACAGCTATTTCTCTTAAATTATTGACTTTTGGGGAAAGTGGTAGAACAAAAGTTACTCATTATTATGGGTACTCTAACACCCTTTTGTATTAGTACCCCTTTTTGACTAACATTATATAACAGAGAATTGCGCCAAAAAAAAAAAAAAATTTCAATTACAGATTCTTTTCTACAGTATTAACAGGGATAGTATGTATTAGCCACATATTCTTTTCCAAATGAGTATAGGCCTTAAGCTACTGTAATATAATTGTTAGCGACACCGCATGATTAATGATAGTAATTGTGAATATTAAATAATAATATTTAGATCGAGAACTTTCTAGAAGAGTTTAATAGAACATACTAGAAGTTTGTCGTATGTTCTGGAATATTCTAGAATATGATATCGATCGACTATGTATTTGCTAGAATATTCCAGAACATGTACTAGAAAGTTCCAGAATAAGTTAAGTACTAGAATGTTCTACAAAATGTGTCGGCATCTGATTGGTCGATGGTATAATATAAATACGGCCGGTTAGTTCCGACAAGTTAGTTGTATTTCGAGTATTGAAGAATTCGGTTGTTATTGAGTTCCGGATAGTCAATTGTAAATTGACATTGGAACAGAATAGTTAGTTGTTATTCGGATATTGAACGAGTTGTATTTCGAGTATTGAAGAATTCGGTTGTTATTGAGTTACGGATAGTCAATTGTAAATTGACATTGGAACAGAATAGTTAGTTGTTATTCGGATATTGAACGAGTTGTATTTCGAGTATTGAAGAATTCGGTTGTTATTGAGTTCCGGATCGTCAGTTGTAAATTGACATTGGAACAGAAGAGTTGTTATCTGGATACAGAACAAGTAAGTTGTGAATAGTGAATTGGAACAGTGAATTGTAACAGTGAGTTGTAATTTGGAATCAAGCAGTGTATACTGAAGAATAAAGAACATTGGAGAATTTGGAAGCTTTTTATTTGGCATTACTGTAAGTCCCGCCAGTCCGTGAATTTGGTTACGAGATTTAACACCTTCATCCGTAACAATTTTTGGTCCTTCGAGCCGGATAGGGAAGATCACGTCGTGATGCCGATCAGCCGCTCCAGTTCACCGTGCCGTTCTAAATCAGAACATTGCGAAGAATCCGGAGACAAGTCGACTACCAATTTGTCAATGAACACGCTGACAGAGTCGAGTGCCGCCGCCCCAACGCCCATGCGGAAGACACGGGCTGCCACTGCCGCAGCCGCTGCCACTGCCGCAGCCGCCGCCGCACCTACGCAGACTACGCGCCTCGCGACTGATTCATCTATGACGTCGCATCAGGCACGCTCTGCACAACTGATGCAGGCACAACCGCGCTCCACCCTGCCGTCTGATGCGGTGCCATCGCGAGCGCTAACGAAAACGTCGACAACTACGAAGCTGAAGAACATTGGAGGAAAAATTGAAATTCCACCGTTGGCTTCTTCGGAAACGTTAGCTCCTCCAACTGCCACAAGGTCAACAAAGTCCTCGAAGAGGATGGAGTTGGAAGCACGTAGAGAACTACAAAAGAAGCAGTTGGAAATGGCGAAGGCCGCAGCAGCCCTAGCTCAGACCGAGCTAGAACTCGCCCAGTGCCAATCAGACGAAGAATTGGAAGTCGAGTTCGAAATGGAAAAATCGACGCATGTCGAGCAATGGGTAGAACAGACTGCTATGTGTTTGGAGGAACCGAAGCAGGATGAACCAATCCAGAAGAGTGAGATAAAGGAACTAGCTGATGCCATTATCAACGCTGCGAAAACAACTCAACCAGCCTCGTCACTCGCACCGCCGAAGTATACTTGGGTACTACCAGACTTCAATGGAGCACATGAAGAGTGGCTGCCCTTCAAGAGGGCATATATGGATAGTGCGAACCTATGCAACGATGTGCAGAACATGGCTCGCTTGAGAAAGGCTATCAAGGGTACAGCAAAAGAAGCTGTAAGAAGTTTGTTGTTTGTGACCTCTGACCCCGAGGAAGTGATAGACGCTTTAGAACGAAGATTCGGGAGGCCGGAACAGCTAGTGCTCGCGGAGATGGAAAAACTTAAAGAACTACCACGTGTTAGTGATACGCCGCGAGACATATGTGTTTTTGCAAGCCGGGTCAACAACGCAGTAACCACGATAAGTGTGCTGAACAAGCCGCAGTACTTGTACTCGCCGGAAATGAGTAAATGCATTGTAGAAAAGCTTCCGTCGATACTGCGGTACAGATGGTTCGATTACAGCGCACGCAGCGGTGAAGAACCTGAACTGATCAAGATCAAGAAATTCCTGAACGCAGAAGCAGATTTATGTGGGGCATTCGCGCCGCCGGAAACGACTTCTAAGAAATTCGGAAATTCACGTCATCCGGTCCAAGCGACACATGACGATGAAGAAAGCACCGTCACGACAGCCACGGAAGCATGTCAGAAGTCCTGCGCTTACTGTGAAGGGGAACATTGGATCACCGACTGCACGAAATTTAAAGAAGCGAGTATAAACGAGAGATGGGAGATAGCAAAGCAGAACCGCCTTTGCTTTAGATGCTTACGCCGACGTCACGCGAAGACGAACTGCAGAGGAAAAGTCTGCAAGAAATGCCAACGACCGCATCACACAATGCTGCATTCGGAGCCAACACGACGATCGGTGCCACCAGTGCAGCAAGATAAACCCTCGCCTTCATTGAGTGGCCAGACCACAGACGATGAAAATGCGAACAGCGTCGTGAAGTCCGCATACGCAGCAGTAGATGGCACTAAAGTATATTTGAAAATGATACCAGTGGACATCTATGGCCCAAAAGGTTCTGCCCGCATCCTAGCTCTGCTTGACGAAGGATCTACAGTATCATTGTTAGATGCTAAGGTTGCTGCGCGTATTGGAGCCACCGGTAAGAAAGAGTCTCTCATCCTAGAAACTGTCGGTGGTAGAATTATCGAGAAGAAGGACTCACGGTGCTTGAACCTGAAGATAAAGGGGGCGCATCGTAGTGACAAGCGGACATTAAGAGGCGTTCACACAGTGGCAGACTTGAAGCTGTCGCCACAATATGCGGACAAGGCAATCATCGAGAATTGCAAGCATTTGAAGGAGATGAAAAACGAACTCCTGTATGAACAAGAGAGACCAGCTTTGCTCATCGGCCAAGATAACTGGAACCTGATCGTTACAAGAAAGGTACTGAAGGGTAAACCGAACGAGCCTGTCGCGTCGCTGACCAGCCTTGGCTGGGTGCTGCATGGATGTTGCTCCAGGAATGATGCACCAGTGAATTTTGTCAATCACTGCCAAACCGCATGCCCCAAAGATGTTGATTCGATAATGGTTCAACAGCGACGCCCCAGCAACGATGCCGATGAGATAGCTCTTATGCTGTTGGACGAAACGTCAAGACAACAGCCCGATGGACGATTATACGAACCCAGACTCCTGTGGAAAACAGAAAGAGAGACGTTGCCGAACAATTACGCCCAGGCAAGCAATGGACTGCTTGCCGTTGATCGAAAGCTAGACAAGAACGCAACGCTCAAGAAAGAATGTGAAATACAGGAGTATCCGCTGAGCAGTGGACACGCTGAGAAAGTTCCATCCAGCACCACTCCGCACCAGACTCTCTACTTGCCCCCATTCGTAGACACAACGCGAGATGTGCCAAGAAACTTCGATAGACAATCAAGACGGCCTAAGTTAAAATGCCCAGTCATGAGTTTCGAGGAGAAAGAACTCACCAGTGAAGAAATAAAAAGGAGAGAAACAGTTGCAAGAACCAGAGCCGATCGAAATTGGGAATTACCAGATCCGAATAAATTCTTATGCTGGACGCGCTTGCTTCGTGCGACAGCGAGAGTTATTATGTTTGTGGACCTGTGTAGGAGAAACAAGGCTACCGTACACGCTGCCCTTCAAAAGGTAGATAATTGGAAGCCGTATAAGAAGAAAGAAAAGAAAACAGTCTCCTACCGGAAAAATATGAAAGAAACAAAGAAATGGCTGCCGACAGAAAAGCAGCATCTGCAGAAAGCAGAAACTGCGCTTCTAAAAATGGGCCAGGACCAGGATGAATCGTTCCGAGAAGAAATCTCGTGTATTAAGAAAAAGTTGCCTCTCAAGATGTTGAGCAAACATAAAAAGATCGACATCGGAAGCTGTGTAAAGAAGATAAGCTCCTGGCCACGAGGAGAAGTCATCAAGCTTTACGTCGGACCTGATGGCAGAACAAGAATCGCCGACGTACGAACAGTAGGAGTGCTGAGACGACCCACTTCACGTCATCACCTTGGTACCGGCAGCGTCGTCGCGACCGATGGATGGAGTGCCCGCGGAGCGCGCACTGGGGGGGAGACTGTTAGCGACACCGCATGATTAATGATAGTAATTGTGAATATTAAATAATAATATTTAGATCGAGAACTTTCTAGAAGAGTTTAATAGAACATACTAGAAGTTTGTCGTATGTTCTGGAATATTCTAGAATATGATATCGATCGACTATGTATTTGCTAGAATATTCCAGAACATGTACTAGAAAGTTCCAGAATAAGTTAAGTACTAGAATGTTCTACAAAATGTGTCGGCATCTGATTGGTCGATGGTATAATATAAATACGGCCGGTTAGTTCCGACAAGTTAGTTGTATTTCGAGTATTGAAGAATTCGGTTGTTATTGAGTTCCGGATAGTCAATTGTAAATTGACATTGGAACAGAATAGTTAGTTGTTATTCGGATATTGAACGAGTTGTATTTCGAGTATTGAAGAATTCGGTTGTTATTGAGTTACGGATAGTCAATTGTAAATTGACATTGGAACAGAATAGTTAGTTGTTATTCGGATATTGAACGAGTTGTATTTCGAGTATTGAAGAATTCGGTTGTTATTGAGTTCCGGATCGTCAGTTGTAAATTGACATTGGAACAGAAGAGTTGTTATCTGGATACAGAACAAGTAAGTTGTGAATAGTGAATTGGAACAGTGAATTGTAACAGTGAGTTGTAATTTGGAATCAAGCAGTGTATACTGAAGAATAAAGAACATTGGAGAATTTGGAAGCTTTTTATTTGGCATTACTGTAAGTCCCGCCAGTCCGTGAATTTGGTTACGAGATTTAACACCTTCATCCGTAACAATAATATAATACCGCACTAGTTGGTTAACGAGTTAACTAGCTGTCACTCTTGCAACATTTGTAATATTTTACTCCTGCGGTTGAAGAGAACACTCAAACATCCAGCAGCCCCATTAAAAGACTTTCTTACTGTAAAAGTCATAATAATAAACTTGATACTATGTTGTAGGAATTTTGCGGCAAGATAAAAGGTCTGTTCAACGAAAGATGAGTCCTAACAAAGCGGTAATTTCGTAAATTGTAGCCGTAAGGAGACTGCTATCGAAAACACGTAAACGACATCATCAAAAACCGTAAAATAGCTATACTATCCCACTTTTTTTATTATTTGTTACTAGCTTTGGCCCGCGGCTTCGCTCGCGTTAATTTAGAATGTATCAACCAACTCTTAACACACTACTAAAGTTTCTATGATGATATAATTCAATCATGATTCGACAGACACGTGGCGTCATCTATTTATCATTATTCTTGTTTTTCTCGGGAACAGTACTTTTTTTCGGAATGAAAGGTAGTTACTCTATGTCCGTTTCTGTACACCTGACAACATACTCGTATATACAAAATTTCAGTATGATCGGTTCAGTGGTTTAGGCGTGAAAAGGTAACAAACAAACAAACTTAGTTTCGCATTTATAATATTAGTCAGGAAGTTAGGATTAGGATTATGTGTATGGTAACGTTTTGAGGACTCACCTTACGGTGAAAAAGGTCGGTATAGTACTGTGTGTATTTAATTAATTTTAGACTTTGTCGTCAACAATACATTGATTAGTGTTTTGATGAAACCCCGGTCTCAAAATAATACAATAACGGGTACCATCTATAAACAATAAATCGTACACCACAATACCGTTTCTTTGTCTACTCGAGTCCAAAACAAGAATCTTTTGTTCAGTTTTTGGTATGAAATCCGTGTTATATGCTGTTCATTTGCGACTGGGGTAATATCATTTTCCACGTTTTCCTTTCCTTTGTCGATGTAGACACAATAAAAGCAAGCCGGCTCGTTAATCGCACAGAGTAGTCCTGGCGCGTAATTAACTTTGCAGCCAGAGAGAGTAGAGATTTACGTGGACCCCGGGTACAATTAAATTTGCATAGGAAATTGCACAGAATGAGCTAAGAATAAGTTACCCGAGTATGAAACTAAATTTTATGCTTGTCGTCGGGCAAGAGGACTCTTATTTATTAACCTCGCTCTTAGCCCCGTAATTAGTTACTGAGGGCATTATAGCAAAACATTTATTACCAAATTAGGCAACAAAGTCTGACGTACAATCCCCAACAAAATAGCTCAAGAAAGATTTTTCATTTTCCCGTGAATTTTAATCTCATCAAAATTTTATTCCAACCTCTACCGCATCCAATATCCAAGATTTATTTGACAGCATACTATTTTTACTATCTTCTGAAACTTATTAGTTCGTAGCTCATAATATCCATATGAAAATTCTGCTTTTTTTGTCGTTTTAGTAAACCCATTTAACAGAGAAGTAATGATTCGTAAAACTGTGGCTATTTGTAGCGCAGCGGTGTAATTGGCTATCAGGGCCGGTTGAAAAATGGACAGATGTTTATTTTAGTGCAGTCCATCCATCAAGCCTAACTACGGCGCTACCTCGAAGACAGACCACGGCGTAGTAATTAAGGACATTGAAAAACAAATAATTATTTTCGAATCATGTTTCGTGTTCTAGTTAAGTACCCTATAATTTTAGTGATGAATTACTCTTAAGTGCTGGCAAACATGTATACCTTCGACATAGTAATAGGTTTCTTGACAATCCATTTCCTTTTAACAGCTAGTCATATTTTAACTAAATAATTGACAGACAGAGTTAACGAACTAAGAAAATTATAGGTGTAAAATACGCTACTAAATTCGTAGAAATCATAAGTGGAACGCCAAATGTCTGCATACCTTACGTCATCTGTAATAATATGACATTTAGCGGCTATTTCACCAACCTATCATTATCTGTTCATTAAGCTAATTCGGTTTCTAAACTTTTCAATAGCTAACATTTGCATTTCACCACATATCAATAGTGATAATGACAAGATTATTGAACACATAAATGTCATGTTTGTGGGTCACATTTAGCTTATCTGGTCAATAGTTACGGACTACTTATTGATATGTTGGTGAAATGTCTCCTTAAATTTTAAGCACTCTTCTTGTTAACTGTACATTTTTATTTGCGAAAATTAACATATATTTATTTGTGTAAAATAAAATAAGTAATAGGGAATATGCATGTAACTTTTTTTTTCTCTTAATAAAGCACATTAATATAAACCCAAGAAAAGTATTAAAAGTCAAATGTTACTATTATTTCTTGCTCATAACAATTATTAAACTTCAACAATTTTCTTCTACAGTTCAAACGTCCTTTATTGTCGTGGTCATAATGTGACGTCATAATCCAAGATACTGCTTTGTTTACATCTCTTTTTTAGCCACAAATCATATAAATTAAATTGTTTCTTGTGCTTTATTCAAGCAGAAAATCAGCAAAGAAATCAAATCAAAGAAAGAAAGAAAAGCAGAAATCGCACTTACTAACTTAACCTCAGTGAGAAATCAAACAGTTTGCTAAGAAAAGATTATTTAAAGATTTATTTACATGGATTTTGATGTCATTTCCGGTATTTTCGAAGACGACGCGTTTCGAGACTGAGTTCCGTTCCACGAAAAAAACTTAACATAAAACAATGAATTGTAAAATAAGTAATGAGTTAAAAAATGTAAAAAAAAATGCAATTTGTGTCTTGACTTCTATGCAATGTATATCTAAATAATGAAAAAGTTTTGAATTACATGCATATTCTCTGTTGCTAGGAATTTCCGTAGAAATAAGGATAAACTTTAGCTTTATTTATTTTACACATCACACTAAATACATAGTGTACAAATACTTTGTGCACTATGTTAGTTTCGCCTCAAATTGTCCGACGTGTAAGTTTTATTGCTGCATCCGTCTGAACATTTCCACGATATTTTTCATATTTTACGACGTTTTGAATTTACGCCTCTTGTGAGTGAAGGCAGACAAGTTGCCGCTTCCTGACTATTCTTGTATGCACCGTTGGGTTTTCATACGTCTGTCTCAAATGTGTTGTAAAAACTAGCAGGAATGGCGAATTTTATATTTTAGTACTGAGCTACATGTTTTGAAATGCTAGGAGAATTGAAGTATGTAAGTAATTCTGGAGTCTGTATTAATGAAAGCTGCTGAGAGTTTAAAATGGTGTTTTTTTTTTTAAATAGGTTTTTTTCCGGATTTACCAGGGTTTATTCCTATATTTGATTAAAAGTATAAAGTATTCAAGTATCAATTACGTTTATTCTTAGTTATTCAGGCGATACAAGAGCTATTTTTTTTTAATTTGCCTCCATTTCTCATGTTTTGCTTTCGTTAGACGGACTACTTTGATGGTCTTTAATCTGAAACCACAGACTATACAGGGTGAAATTGTAAACACTCAACAAACCGAAATGGGAGATTGTACTCATCACTATGAACAACTTTTACTATGGGAACAAACCTGAAATCGCGAAACAGGTGTTCCCTACATTTATGTTCGCATAACTCGTCAAAATGTAGGGAACAGCAGATTTTTTTTCGCGATTTCAGGTTTGTTCTCATAGTAAAAGTTGTTCATAGTGATGAGTACAATCTCCCATTTCAGTTGGTCGAGTGTTTACAATTTCACCCTGTATATATTTCAATAGCTTTTAAAACGTACCACATCATTGCGTAAAAGTTGAACAAAGACATTTTTTTGTGGATTCGCAGTTTATCGCAAATTTTACGTTAAGCAAAAGAGGTTTTGTATTGAGGCCCTGACAATCATTGATAGATACTCTTTCTTTGTTTTTTAGGGTTCCGTACCCAAAGGGTAAAACGGGACCCTATTACTAAGGCTCCGCTGTCCGTCTGTCCTTCTGTCCGTCTGTCACCAGGCTGTATCTCATGAACCGTGATAGTTAGACAGTTGAAATTTTCACAGATTATGTATTTCTGTTGCCGCTATAACAACAAATACTAAAAAACAGAATAAAATAAATATTTAAGAGGGCCCCCATACAACAAATGTGATTTTTTTGCCGTTTTTATAGATAATGGTACGGAACCCTTCGTGCGCGAGGCCGACTCGCGCTTGGCCGGGTTTTTTAATACCTTGGCTGGATTTTGTTGTTACCTAGGTTTTGATCACGCCTAATATTGAATATTCAACCTGTTCCGTTATATGCAGGTGTAGACTTTCACTTCATAAACTTTACAGCAAAATACCCTACTATTTTATACCTTTACGGTTGTTTTATAGATTTCTGACATACTTAACTTTGCATTAAACCTGGTGAAATATTACCTACAAACTAAAGAACGTTATAATCTTTGTAGGAGGTATGCAAATGAGGGAAAGGTTGCGATTTACACCTTTATTCCAAGAACTTGACTAGCTTCACGTGCATGATTGATGTTTGCTTGAGAAACAGTTTCTTCTGCGGTTATTGAATTTTTTTTTTTTTTTTTTTGTATTCTACTTATATTTCGTGAGTGACGTTCACTGTATACGGATTACCCACGTGTGCTATTTGGGTATGCTAGACTAGTCTGGGACACAACTGGAGGTCTTAATCATGAGCTCTTTACTTAACGGCTTCTGCGCTACGGGTCGTGGGTTCGATTCCCACACGGAACAAAAATTCGTATGGCCTACAGATAGTTGTTTGGTCTGGGCGTTTGTGTATGTGAGATTTGTGTCTGTAAACGCACCCACGATACAGGAAAAATAATAGAGCGGCGCAACGACTTAAAAAAAAAAGAACCTGAATGAAACCGAATACATCCTAAACAATTTGGAATTGATACACGTCATCCATTTCAGGCTGTGACCCCGAAGCCAGTGTAGAGCGCGGCTGCAGCGGTGAGCCCAAATTACCGTAGGTACCTATACTTCCATAACTTTTTTTTTTTTTCGTGGGAAAATCCTCATGGATGCCCTTCGCCCGGGGAAGGCGAAGGGGTATGCCGGACTCTTACCGGCTAAAAACCCACGGTGTTCCTTCTCCTGACCCTTGGCCGGGGTCGCGAGATTCGCAGCTGCATGCACCGCGACCCCGGCAGAACATAATATACAGTATGACTAGTTAGCCACTTTACATCCGAAAACTATGAACTCTGAACTCTGTTGATCATTCTGTACGCACGGCTACAGATCAAGATATAGATACCAGTATAATCTGACCTCGCATTGTATAGGATTTCCTTACAATAAGAGGTCAGTGTAAACTGGAAATTTATAGCTTGATGTGTAGCCGTGTGTACAACTTTTACTATGAGACCAACTCTAAATTCGTAGAAAAAAAAACTGTTGTTCCATACAAGATAATTAGTTGCATAATAAAATGTATGGAACATCAGATTTTTTTCACGAATTTACAATTTGTCCCATAGTCTTCTTCTCTCGTGTCAGCACGAGCTATACGAAAATAGCTCATGCTGTGGTGAAAAGATTAGCCAGCCAGCAAGGTTGGTAGCGGGGCTGACTGTCCAGGGTGCGCCAGACGTACTGAAGTATCGTCACTCGTGGAGGCTCTGGTGGCTGGCTCATGGTAAAAGTTGTACAAAATGATGAGCAGCGTTCGTGGTTCTTGAATAAAGCGACTAACCAATCATGTTGTACAAGTCTTCCCAATGTTTTCTCCACCGATATTGACATCAGTATACAACGTTATTTTAGTATATACAAAAACCGAGACACCCCGACAAGATTTTCATCAGAACTGCCTGAATATGTGTTTTTTTTAATAAATCTCCAAGTTACACCGTAGTTTATGTCGCGTTAAGTTCCCTAGTAAAGTGTGAAATGCCTGAGATGTGCTATGCAGAGGTTGTCTAATACACGGAAAGTGACCGAGCGGACCATCTCAAACCTCAAGGTGTCTATTCCCGTCAACTGTTACGGGTAGAAACCTACTGAAACAAAATTGAAATTTATGAAAAAAAAAATGTGGTTTAAAAAATATGTCAATCGATTCTCCTAGTGATTCTGAACAAACTATTTTCAGGTTTTCAGGTTTATTATATACTAAAACTAAGCTTGTATACTATAATTCAAGCATCACCGCTCCGCATTTCGATCGAACTAGGTATCCGTCAATAATAGGTAAATCTTCTCTTGCTCCGATCACCCTGCCGCCCGCTAGCGTTGTGAACAGGGCCTTATTTGATTCTAGGCAAACATGTAGTCAACCTAGCATGAAAATTTCATATTTCATCTCTCAACTTGTGCCTGTCAAATATTTCATAAGCTGCACTGGTCGTGTTTCGACGAAAGCTCTTTAAAAATGCTTCCAGTGAGGGTCCTCCTTTAACGTAAATAATAATAAATAATGTGACTAGCGTAAAATTGACAAACTAATGTGTATAAAATATTATAATGAATGTGTATTTTGTGTATTAGTTACGGGCAATCAAATGGGCTTGATTAAAAACTTGTTTTTATACATGGTGGTGAAAGATTGCTAGAACTACTCTGTGACGAACATTTTTAGGAATTCATTAGTCCCCACATATCGTGAAATCATCATCATTCAACCGAAAAACGTCCACTGCTGGACATAGGCCTCCCCCAAGCCATGTTGGGGTGGTTTGCCATAATCGCCACGCTTGGCAGGCGGGTGGAGATCGCAGTATGGTTGTTAAAGTACTCAGAGAACGCTGCTGCCCATCCTCTAGTGAATCGCTTATTCGCCTTTTACGACACCCATGGGAAGAGATGGGGTAGTGCTATTCTTTACGTCCGGCACCACACGGATCATGAAATGGTTCCAGTAAATTATTACAGATTTGGGTTCTTCATGACTTACCACATAACAATAAAAATTCTCATGTTTTGAATTGGTGGTACAACGTTATTCTAAAACTAAATGAATATTACGTTAGTCGGAAAGGGAGTACTAATCCGAAAAGATGTAAGAGTATCTATACTATAATAATGAATAACTTTTGTTCCTGTATTATTACTTTCGTGAGACACATCCATATTTATGATTAGTTACGGTTTATTCACGTACATTTTTCGGGATTGCCCGACGAGTTCGACTCGCGACCTCGCCACGTGTTCAGCTCATGATTAAGGGCTCCGTTTGGGTCCGAAACTAGTCGGGCAATCCCGAAAAATGCACGTGAGTAAACCGTAACTAATCAACCTTTGTTCCACAACTTTCCGCAAAAAACAATAGTTTAAGAGAAATTGTCAAAAATTTCATAAAAACAACGCTAAAATCTATCTACAGTCAGCTGTTTACATTTCATTCATAATTTTGGAGTCATGGATATAAAACTCCATTTTCTGTATTCGTAATAAAGCAGTGATGAAGAATTATCGAAAAAACTAAAATAAAATCATACTGCATAGAAATAAATATAATCGGATTAAATTTTTTACACTTGCCAGCTAGCCATCTGTGACTGATATTATAAGTGGTCCTCGGATTAGTACCCCCTTTCCGACTAACCTTGTATAATGATCACTCAATTCAATATTTTCATCGTCTACTAATACAGTAAACACAATACCGCCCTCATATTTCCATCTCTAGTACCTACATTCACCTCACACACGTCAAACAACAGCCCGTATATGACCAACATAGCCTGACCACACTCTATCATAGCCACTCGAAGCGTGTAATCAGTGCAAAATTTAAAACGGCTTTATTCTACTATAAAAACAAAGTCCATTCAGCGAAGGAAGTGGCCTTAAGACGGCTTATCAGTAGTTAAGGCAAACACTGCTTTTGTTATACAATTAACTTTTAATTTACAGCGGCGCCTTATCGTTGGTAGAACATTTTCTTCGTTATTTTCAGGAAGCGAGTCGTTAAATGGAAATTGTGGCGTTGTTAGATAGTTTTAGTGGTTTAATATTAGAATTTTATTAGAAAATACGTTGAAGAAATCTTGATAACATGCTATTGTTTGATAAGAGGAATAACAGTTTTTTTATACGGTCACATTTTTTAAACATACAATATTATAGTATTTTTTTTAAATGTGTCAGTGCACCGGGCTTGTCTGGGCAGGGTGTGTTGACAGGACCAAAGCTAAAAGTTTTCAGTTCTATAATCTAGATCTAGTGTGAGAAATGCATCTTCTATTAGCACTCTCTATATCCAAGGCTAACGACTTCTGTATCAGGCAGTTTTTTTATGGTTACTTTGCCCTACACTAAGATTTCTCTTGTATCGTGGGTGCGTTTACAGACACAAATCTCACATACACAAACGCCCAGACCCGCAACAATCATCTAGGCCATACAAATTTTTGTTCCGTGTGGGAATCGAACCCACGACCCGTAGCGCAGAAGCCAATCGCTTAGCCACTGCACCAAACGTGTCGTCAAAATGATTACTACTACTTCTATTTTTGTATTATACATTTCGAGTGTAACCGTGCCTCGGAAAGCACGTAAAGCCGTTGGTCCCGGCTGTCATTTGTAGATCTTTGACAGTCGTTACTGTTGGTCAGAAGCCAGAAAGTCTGACAACCAGTCTTACCAAGAGTATCGTATTACCCAGTTACTGGGTTGTGGAGGTCTGATAGGCAGTCGCTCCATGTAAAATACTGATATTCAGCTGCATCCGGTTTGACTGGAAGCCGACCCCAACATAGTTGGGAAAAGGCTAGGCAGATGATGACATTTCGAGTGTAACCTTCCCATATTTATGATTAGGGGTCACTCGCGGCGTCGCCCATGTGGATGTTGTTTATCGCGTGTTCCGCGTTTTTCGGGGTAAAAGTAGTCTATATCCTTCTCCGGTTTCCAGACTATATTTGTACCAAATTTCATCACAATCGGATCAGTGGTTTCGTCATGATGAGATAACAGACAGACAGATAGAGTTTACATTCGCATCTATGATATTAACGGCCAGTTTCTTCATCACAAGTAACAGCCAAAGTAAAGTCACAAAGAACTTTCACTTTGACATTTGGCACTACTTGACAGTAAAATTGTAGTGCTGCCATGTGTAAAAAAAGCTCCCTACGATTTTTGGGGGAATTACAACGTTTGTGTTATGGCAGCTCTTTTGACTTTAACTTTAGCTGTTACTTGAATGAAGAAACACAATTGTCGTAGTATCATTAAAGGTCAAGTAAAAGTTAATACTTTTACTGATTACTTTAGTTGTTGATGAAGAAACTGGCTGTAAGTAAGGATTGTGTATGGGTAACCCACGTGCATATTTCGGAATTACGCGACTAGTTTCGGAGCCAACCAAAGTCCTTAATGATTAGCTGGATACGTGCTGAGGTCTCCTACGCTTTTACTAATTTTATTATGTGTCCTTACTTAATTCGCATATTTCTTTATTGTGATGGTCCACTCGTTCAACAAGCAGACTCAGGCGAGGAATTCCTAATTCTGTATTCACACTTCGTTTTATTTAATACGTGACAAACTGTATGCAAAATTAGGTAAATATAATATGTTATGTACGAACGATGTCGCAGCATATAATACTGCTTAGGTAAAGTATTATTAAAAAGGTCGTTGTTTTTGTTTTGTTTTAATTAAAACCCGTAACAAACTTTTATCCTTATTGCCAATTTCACGGCACAAACACTACCTTATTATAATTTTAATATATGTATAGACACACTCGCATACTGAATTGTTTGTCGCGTAAGCTACTGAAAACAAAGCGCAGATTAAAAAATCTATACGTGTTTTTTTTTAATTAAGGTCTCTATTATTTGTAATTATAGAATATTATAATTAAATTAAGCGGTATTGTAAATATTGTAGAACGTTTTAGAAGTCATAGCTAAGAACTTTTAAGATTTGAATGAATTTAACGTAATTTTATATACTTGTTTTATTTAATATATCGTTAGTTTTTACTTTAGATTACAATAGTTTAGTTTTATATTAGGACAAAAATAATAACGTATCTATAAAATGGAATCACTACATAGTATAAAACACAGTCGCTTCCCGCTGTCTGTCTGTCCCTATGTATGCTTAGATCTTTAAAACTACGCAACGGATTTTGATGCGGTTTTTTTAAATAGATAAAGTGATTCAAGAGGAAGGTTTTAAGCTATAAAACGTACACGTACGAAGCTAAGACGGGTTGCTAGTATAGGTATAAATAAAACTAAAGAAAGTCGAGAAATGTTTATTGGCTGGAGACCCTTCAGGTCTCGCCAATAACTCCCCGGTTACGTAGAAACCGTCCCCTAGGACGACCTACTGCAGTCCAATAGAAAAAAAATAAAAAAATCGAGAAATGTTTGAATTAGACAGCATCGACTCAACAAAATTTTCTCTTACCAACGTATAAAGTGCGTTCAGGTTCAAGCAAACATACACGCTATTTAGATATTTGCGTAAAAATGCAACTTGCAACCGAGCGTTTACCACAAATGGACCACAATAAAAGCACTTACCCGAAATGGGATTTTTAATAAAACCTAAACCCGTAATATCTAGACTAAACATCGGAAGTCAAAACGCAAAATATGCCAATAACGCACCAAAGGGCCGCAATTACGGGGCTTAACGTCCAATGTGAAGATGTCATTCCACCCGTTCCACCAAATTGGAGGTCATTCAATTTGCATATAAAGCGTGCAGAGGCGTCAATAGGACGAGACTACGAGAGGGCTCGATATGAGTCCCATTTGGTTGAATCCGGCCCTAGACCGGCCATTGTCGAGTGCGCCTCTGCCTTGTTTACATTTTGTGAAATAAATTGTCGCGAACGGGACGTGTTTCACGTAATAAGCCCATTTGATAATATTGTTCAGGATGGGCTGAAAATGAAATAACTGCGAGATCAATTTCCTCGCAGCCATTCAACTGGCAACATCGTAGCTTATTAATTTTGGACGTCATCAGCTGGATTTATTGAAATAAATTTTGCTAGCCAGTTTATGTATCTATAAGTACTTATATTCTGCGAATGTCATACGACAGTCGTTAAGGGTACTCAGAAGCGCAAAATTCTGACAACCGGTCTAACTTGAGGATATCGGCATTGCCCAGTAACTGGGTTACGGAAGACTGATGGTAGTCGGTCCGTGTATAAGGGTTGCTATGTATGTGTTTGATATCCACCAATCATATTCATTGGTCCACATAGCATAGCACTGGTGGAAACGGATTCAACCAAGCCACGTTTTTTATATGGAAGGATGCGTGCTGTGTATGCGAGCTATGGATGCGTGCTATGTATAGTCGCGAGTGGTGTAGATATGTGCAGAAGAGTACCTATAGGTACCTACAGTAGGCGCATTTTCATAGCACATCTTACTCGCTCCGCTACATAGCTTAGCATCAGTGGAAACGGTCACAGAGTTTCGTAGCTTAGCTTTGACATTCTCGCAGCATAGCTGCATAGCACATCTCTGGTGGAAAGGCACCCTAATACTGGTATTCGGCCACATCTGGTTGGACTGGAAGCTGACCCCAACATAGTTGGGAAAAGGCTTCGTTGCAGAACAAGTATATTCTCCGAGGATAATACTCTTCGTAAGCCTCGGATTAAGCCAGACGATATTCTAGATTTTAGCTAAAGCGGAAGAGCTAGACAAAAAAGCGCCGTTTGGAACTAACGGTGTGCATAATATGCGATAGCCGTGCTTGGATAAACTACGGAAACAACACTGAAGGAGATGGTTAATAAGAAAATTTAAAATGCTAATCCATGGTGAACCAAATTGAAGGCACCGACTTTTGAAACTATTAATTTTATAATACGGTAACTATTTTACTTTTTACGGTGTTTTTTATGGAATTTTATTTTTTTATATTGCGTGGCATAAGCAATACATAAACATGCGGTTACAGCAATCGCGACCGATTTGCTGTTTTCCATTGAAGAGTTCCATTGTCTATCTCCAAAGGTCTTCATCGGATCGGACGACCTCGGAAAAATACTTATTCAAACAAAAATAATCATTAAAATCGTTTCAAAATTGGCGACGATATCGCTGAACACACAAAAGAAAAACACGTCGAGTTGAAAACCGTCTCCTTTTTTTGAAGTTGTTTATTACAGGTAAACATGTTCAGTCCAAAAGTATAATCCTCATCCGAATTGCGCATCACATTCGTAACTTCAATAGCTTTAATTTTGACCATAAAACAATATTCATTACAAGTATTATGAGTTTATTTCTTTCATTAACCTGCATTATTTTCATACTATTTTTCTCAAAACACTGTAGTGAAATTGTCATGATCTATTTAAAAAGAGTATCCATGGAGTTTCTTGCCGGTTCTTCTCCATGAGACCTACCTTTTGGAACCGTGCACCTAGTTTTGACGTTTTAAAAGCACCTGTAATTTGTTTTACTTGAAATAAAAAAACTTTGACTTTGACTTTACGTGGTACATAATTGTGGATAAGTCGGATTGTTAGTACATACGTTGCTATGGAAATTGTTGACCTGTTAAAATCGAAGCCATAACGATTACCTACAAGAATTTTGGAAATTAGGATGAAGATCACATTTTTTTATTTATTTTTTACGTTTGTTTCTAGGCCTGCGTTTGACCGCCATCTCGCCTGATGTTAAGTGATGATGCGGTCTACGATGGAGCACGCTTGCCCAGAAGAAACCGATTCACTCGTGACTTGAAGACAAGACACCCAAATTGTAGCTGTCGAGGAACACCGACACGGGCAGCGCATTCCACTGTTTGGCGGTTTTCACAATGCAAGTGAAATTAATCACTTATTGTTCGTTAATCGATTTATTGAAATTGTCTTGTTGAAAGATTACTCGAAGAAACGCAACGTTAGTGAGAAGTTCGTCGTTGAAAGATTCTAATATCAAAACATTCATTTAAAAAAAAAACATTCATTTAAATTACGAGTGTTTTGACAAAATTTCAAGCAACAAATAACCTTGATAGACACAACAACATCATCCAGGTATAAATGTTGTTCAAATATTTCCCTCATAGATAGAGTAATACGTGAGGTTCTCAAAGTGCAAGTCATAAATTCGTATGCAATAAAATAGGAACAAAGTAGGACGTGACTTCACTTCCACGTTGAGATGTAAATATTTACTGCTCCATTTTATATCCAGGTTTAGTCGGAGCTATAAATCTCTCGTATGATTTGGGTATACATTTTATTCTTCAGGATAATAAAATCAATTTATTGGAAGCACTTCTACAGGAAAACGTAATAGGCGATACTAAAACCTATATTTTTATATCCAAGACAAGTTTAAGTAATGTGTTTGGGTAAGTTTTAGGGCCAAATATTTCGCTACTAATATTCTATTAGGGTTCTCGTTGGTCTAATGGTCACAAGCGCGACTGCTGAGCCTGAGGTCGTTGGTTCCATCCCAGGTTTTGAGATTGGGCAGTGTTATTGGGATTTTTCCATGTGGAATATCTCAGTAGCGGTCCGGTGTCTAGATTTGTGCCCGGTTGATGACATTAGGCTTGCATGGGACTTAGACATAACGTCGAAATGAGGGTGTACTGTACACCTCTGCAGCCCTTCAGGGAATGCAGGCGTGATGTTATTTTTATGTAATATTCTATTAGAAGCCTGCACTTGATGTCCCATAAAGAATTCTGTTACCATATTGTCTTTATCTTTTAGCGAAAAAAACAATCCATAATAACTAGTTCTTAAAATAGATTGACGATTACACAATGACATCATCAGAGCTGTACACGTCAACGTGCAAACAATACCCTACTCGGAGGATAAAAATAATAAAACAACTTTTCCAGAATATTTCGTGATCACGAATGGCAGATGAGACAACTTAAAGCTACAAGTAAGCATTTTATTTTTAACTTTTACTATAGGACAAACTATGAATTCATGAAAAAAGAACATAACTTTTCCGTACATTTTGTTAAGCAATATTGATTATTTTGTATGGAACTGTTTTCCCATTATAACACTTGTACAGAATGATGAGCAGAGTTCAAGGTTTTCGGATGTAAAGAGACTAACCAGTCATCTATATATGTAAAAATTAATTGCTGTTCGTTAGTCTCGCTAAAACTCGAGAACGGCTGAACCGATTTGGCTAATTTTGGTTTTGAGATATTTGTGGAAGTCCAGGGAAGGTTTAAGTGGTGAGAAAATGTAGAAAAATTGCGAGGAAAATAATAAAAACAACAATTTTATTTTCCCATACAAACTGTTCCTACCTGTCAAACATTTGACGTTCATCCCGTCTCGGTACGGTAAACTCGGGTCTCCACAAATTAAAGAACGTATTACTTAATTAAGTGTTTCGAATCGACAACATATATCCACAATATTCAGATTATTGCGTATTTAGATTTGAAAAATGCAAAATAGTGTCACTAAGACAAAGAATCGGCATATTATTTGTTGTCAGTTTATTTACGTGGTATTGCAACGTATGCCGGGTACAGCTAGTGCTGTATAAAATGTCTAGTATCAAATTAGTACGGTTGTAGTACACTACTTGTGAAAAGGCTCGTCTTGGGAAGAACTAATTTCTACCGCCAAACAGCATTGCTGTGTTCCGGTATGCAGGGTATGAGTGCTGGTGAAACTTACCAACTTTGTCTCTAAGGTTGGCAACGCATCAGTAATTTTCTTGTATAAGGTCCAATCAAAATAGGTGGAGAAACTGTTACAGATGACAGTACTCATGAATATGAACAACTTTTACTATGGGAAAAATGAAAAAATGAAATATAAAAATATATCAGCTGTTCCATAGAAAAGTGCAATACCTACACGATCAAAATGTATGGAACAGCTGATATTTTTTTTATATTTCAGAGTTGGTCCTGTAGTAAAAGTTGTTCATATTCGTGAGTACTGTGATCTGTAAAAGTTTGTCCACCTATTTTGATTGGACCTTATAGGTGGTGGTAACCACTTTCCATCAGGTCCGTCTCGGCTTGTTTACAAAGCGATAAAATAAAAAAAACAAAACAGAAACGAAATATCCCTTAAATGTCGTTTATTTGAATAAATAATAATGTAATTTACTTCAGAAATTATTTGGCTCTCATGTTAGGCACTTAGTATAGTTACGACTAATAAATCAAAGTTACATGGCTAGGGATTAGTGCAAATTACCGGCTGCATAGTCCATTCAAACGATTCAGCAAGTTCCAGTCCATTTCTAGGAACTATTAAAGTAAACCTACTCCCAGTTTAATCGCTGTGAGGTTTCCTAGGTTAATTTAGTTTTAACAAAACTTTTAAAGTTTATAGGTATATACTCATTTTGGACACGAGAGTGTAGACACTGATATTTGAAGTTGTATTTCATATATTTATAGGTACGTAGGTACAGTCCTCAGAGGGTTGTCTATTGTTTCCCGAAGATTATATACCATAATCATCATATTCCCGAATTTCATTTACCCGAATTTCATTTGCCCGAATGTTTTGTTTGCCCTAAAAGACTTAAGACATACTTTTAAGTGCCCGAAACTTAGATACCATAAGATACGAGTGCCATACGTATTGTTTTCCATATTTTTAATTGCCATAATAATTATTAGACATAATATTTAAACGCCATAATGATTATTAGACATAATATTTAAATGCCATAATAATTATTAGACAATAACTCAAATGACACCTAACCAAACTACTTCTGTGTGGTTTATAAAAAAATTACCACGAAGGGGATGGCGGGGTCTATTCGCTCGCTTCGCTCGCTCAAACGACCCCGCCATCCCCTTCTAACCTAACCTATCCGAGTCGGGGTGCCTTAAAGTCCCGATTGCATCCAGTTTCTCCTGATATAACAACCGTTACACACCCAATGTCGATGGCAAATTATGTTATGGCATATGATAATTATGGCATGTGATAATTAGGGCTTACAATGATTATGACAAATGATGTTATGGTAAGTGACTTTATGGGAAACAAAGCTTCTAGCACGTGATTAATATAGCAAATAAGAGTAGGGCAAATGAATATTACGTCATATAATATTATGGCTGTTGACTATTATGGCAAATGATATTAGGGCAAATAAAATTCGGGCAAACGGCGGTATACCGTCCTCAGAGTAGTGAATAAGAATCATAATTAAGAACTACACCAGAATAAAATTATCTAACTTTAATCTAATCTAACTAATATTATAAATGTTAAAAATTGGATGTTTGTGAGTTTTTGATCACGTCTTAACGGCTGAACTTTGGATAAAAATTTACACACAGGTAGACCATAACCTGGATTAGGACATAAGATACATTTTATCCGGTTACATTAAGTAGTTCCATTAGGATGCGAGTGAAACCGCGGGTAACAGCTAGTGGTTTATAAATACTTATCTTAGAAAACTTTCCTTGATAATGGTGCCGATTCTGTTATGGACAAACTAAACTTAATTTAAGCTATTGCCATCTTTTTCACTCTATTAAAATAGGAAAGAGACATACGTAAATAAGAGCTGTCAAATTTGGTTGAACAAAAAGTTCTATACAAAGAACATTGGGAAAATTTGTTTGGACCCCGTCCCCAGCAGTGTAGCACTATGGGCCATGTGTGAAAAAATAGATTTTATTCTGAATAACAAATTACTGAAAGAAAGTATGAAAGAATGAATGTATGAATGTGGCAAACAATATTTTTTTCTTAATTATTTTTCTATTAGACTGCTCTTTATGATTACTATTTTATGATTATTATCATGTTATAATAATATATTACAAATGAATCTGTGTACGTATGGTTCAGTATAGTAATAATCAATATGGTTGTAGAAATGAATGATTAGATAAAGAACCTCACTCATAATTAAAAATATTTCTTAATAAAAATAATGTATTGTGTTTCTTTATGGATGAATAACTTTTTTCCCTTATTATTGACACATTTACTGCCATAAAATAAAATGATGTATTTTTTACGCTCTTTCTATTGATATATGAGAAAAAGTGCAACAAGGGTGGGGACGCTTTTTCCCTATGTTCTTTAGACGACATTTAAAACGTGTTGACTAAAAACACAGTGAAGTTCAAGGCGTAAACTAATTTGACATCTCTAACTTAGTTCATATCTATCACCGTCCTTTTCTCGCACTATCTGTTAGTAAAAGATAGCAATTCTCTAATTTTAGTTTAGTTGGTGAACAAGAGAATCGGCACCAATGTATCTATAGGGAGTAAGTACGTGCCTGTGTACAGGTACTAAAACGACAGCAAGTATTGATACTTATTTTGTCACATTTTCCGCAAGACTGTGCAACCACTAACAGTAGCTAGTTACAGCACATATTTTCACACCATATGCCTCGCTATAGTGCCATTTCCTATAATCCACTCGCTATCAACAGGACGCGTCAAAAATATTACGTCTAGACGGCAGCATACCGTCTACGGTAACCAAAGATTGGGAGCGTGAATGAAAGTGAACGATACGGTCACGTATTCGTATTTAGAGTGCGCGCAAGATAAGTCTGCGCGCGGCCGAAATCGGAACTAATCATGGTCCACCAAAGTGTGTGCCGTTTTATTAATTTTGATGGTAGAACTACCTGATTGTAGGAATGTTTAGCGGGAAAAATATGTTTAACGATAAAAAAGTAAAGCTTAAAAAGCGGTAATTTGAACTTTTGCGATCATGGCAACGTTAAGCACGCCCTCAGTCGCGCGCAGAGTTATCTTGCGCGCACTCTACATGGCATATACTGAATTGCTTCTGGGCCGGTAGTTTGTCTGTGTCTTTATTTGTCTCGCACGGTGTCAGTGTTTTTTCCGAAGTATTTTATATCGAATTTCATTACGCTGATAACGATTCGCCGACGTAATCTTTGCCGAAGCAATTTTTAACCTAATTTGATTTCGCCGAATGATTATTAGCCACCATAATTATTTGACCAAAAAATCATTCGGAAATTTTGTTTTAGTCGAATACTTATTTGGCTATTGTTTAATTTGCCAACTAAGTAGGTATTCGCACAACATTATTTTCACACAGCGGAATGTAATGTTAATCCGACTCAGCGCACCCCGACTACACGTGGTCAGACTGTGTCCTACGGTAGGACTCCTACCCCTAGAGTGTTATTTAAAAGTGTGGAGCCAGAAGCTCGCGAAGGAGGTCCTGAGTGGAACGTGTGCACGAGGCCGAAGCGCAGCGAGTGGGGGGAGGTGGCGAGCGAAGCGAATCGGCGACCTCTCGAGTGTAGCGCTGGTCGAGTGTGCGAGCGAAGCGAAGGGGCGACAAAGCGAGTCTTCTGGTGGAGCAAACCCAGAAACAATTGCATGCTTGCTTGCATGATGGAAAATGAGCCATCTAAGAAGTGTAAACTGGCCAATAATACAGTTGACTAATGAAACAGTGGCCAGCAGACTAGTTGGCGCAACAAAAACTTAAAACACATAATTAGGGACTTTAATCATTCGGCGTTTTAGCTATTCGAGGCGAAAGGTTGTCGGCCAGATAAGAATCGGCTAATAATATTACGATATTCTAACACAGAGAACCGTCTCGCACGTTTTAGAAAAGCTTATCAATACGAAGGAGAAAGACGGAATTAAAAAAAATATGTTTGGCAATCTATGCTCTGATGGTGGCAGTGGCGTGCCTTCCATACAAGCCGAAAAGCCCGGCTTAATATCAGGAATGCGAGATTAATAAAAAAAAAACAAAAAAAAAACTCCTGTAAAGTAGTATTGAATCATCATGTCTCATAACATAACAACTGATACCTACTGTAATAAATAAAATGTTTAAACTCCGCGCGCAATACAGCGAGCCTCCGTGACCTCCGTGTGTTGCTAAGTTGCCAGGTTTACATAAACAAGATTTTTCGCGTCGCGCCTCGGCCGGCCTACGTAACGTTGCCAAACCGCCTGCAAGATCTTGCATTACTGTCGCACGCGCTGGCTTCTTACGCGGCTTAAGTCTTCTGTCACTTTTCCTTCAACTTCATTCATAAATTGCATAGAGATATATAAGTAAATATACATAAGTGCACATAATTTGTTCGCAAAAATAAGCCGGGCTTATGACTCTGTTAGTTTGACGAAATTGAACGTTACGGTAGTGTGTTTAGAAGTGCAATTTGTGTGGCATGCGTGTTTAGGCACATAGATGCCGCGATGTTTGTATTTCGATAGAAATGATACAATTTCAAATTAGTTCACTTATTGTTTTGAGCGATACTGGACCACTTTTTTGACGCGATAAATACTTTTTCAGTTTCTGTGATTTAACGTATTGTGTAACTTTTATTAGTTTGTTTTAACGTTTGTGATTAAGTTTCTTTGTGATTTGCCTTTCTTATAAGATGAATTCGGAAATAATTGTTCCTTGTGATGGATTAAAGTGTGTGCAATCGTTACTCGGGAAGGTAAATACTTTGAATTTTACAGACAAATACCGTGTTATTACTTCACCTAAACCTACTCCTGATTTGACAATTTCTAGTAAATCAAAGTCACATAATAGGCATTTTCATAGATCGGCTTACAAAACTCCTTGGATTGTAGGTTGCTCTCATTTAAACAAATTATTCTGCTGGTGTTGCCTATTTTTCTCTAACGATACGAACGCCTGGAATACATCAGGTTACGATGATTTGAATAACTTATCTGGTGCCAGGATTAATTGCTCTAAACAAATAGAACGAAACAACAAACGGCTTTTATCAACGCCACCGAAGGTATGTGATTGCTGTGCTGATATGTCTGTAAATCTATCTAGTGATACAATGGCTTCAGTGAGCTTTGTTGTTTGTCATCAGCAGTAATAAAGAAGCGAAGAATGAAGAGTTAACATGGCTGTTTACATCGAAAGTAATTATAAATTGTTTTTAAACTTTTGGGATTTGTACACATTATAAAAATATAGATCGGGTCTATTATAAATTAACAATATTTTTTTCAACATTATAAACATTGCGTAATTATGCTCATCAATTATTTCTGAGCCATCTATTGGCGGCGACGGGCGATTGTGTCATTTTTCCCGTCGAACTCGAAGAGCGCAAAAAAGCACCTGTAATGCTCATAGATGGCTCTTAAACCAAGTTGTACTTGATTCTGCAAAATCACACAATTGTATTATTTGCACCCTATTTATTATTAGGGTGAAAATAATAGTTGTGTAATTTCGCAAAATAACGAATTTAGTCAAATTTTACATGGTTTTTTTCCTAAAAATCTATCGGGCTTGCCCTAACTTTGAACCCTAGGCACGCCACTGGATGGTGGTCTTTCCGTGTCAAATACTGGTATTCAGCCGCATCTGGTTAGACTGAAAACTGACCCAACATAGTTGAGAATAGGATAAGCAGAAAAGAAAGAATAGTTTGGCAAACTAGGCAACGCGGCGGCCCACCTGATGAATTGTGAAAAAAATGTGTTTTCCGCCGTCTATATTGGTACTTATACAGCTATAACATCAAGAAGATTGCTGATGCGTGGCTAACCTCTCTTTGTCTCTAAAGACAAAGTTGGAAAATCTCATGTGCCTTAAATTTCAGCGTCAGCCATACCCTTTAAACCGGAACACAGCAATGCTGCTTGGCGTTAAAAATAGGTATGGTGGTATAACTTCTATGGACGAGCTCTTTAAAATAGAGATCTTCCACTACTAGATTAAAAGAACGACATAAAAGAAGCACTAAACGCTTAAGCATTTTATACGTAAACGTTTAGCCAAGACATTTAAGTGAGTTTAATCTAAAAGGTATATTCAAATAGAATTCAGAGTAGTTGCAGTATTAAACGCGGGAAACTATTCACATTCTGACTGACCATTGAATTAAGTACTTATGTGTATTTATATATACTTTACTAGGTAAGGATAGGTGAAAAGTAGACAGAAATAAACCATTGGTAAAAAATATTCTCTATATAAATAAAAAGAAAAGTCCTGACTGACTGACTGATTGACTGACTTATCAACGCCCAGCCCAAACCCTTGGACCTAGAAAGCTGAAATTTTGCACAGAGGTTCCCTTTATAATGTAGATACGGAATAAGGAAGGATTTTTCGAAATTCAACCCCTAAGGGAGTCAAATAGGGGATGAAAGTTTGTATGGAAAATCGTCACTTAACGGGTTAAAACACGCAAGCGAAGCTGCGGGCAAAAGCTAGTAAACAGATAAAACAAGTGGTTCTGTTAATTATTGCAATTGATCGGTGAAAGAAAACATCGTCAAACCTGCATACTTGAGAGGGCTCCTTAAAATTCTCGATGGTGAGTGAATTCCACCAAACCGCACCAGGCCAGCATGGTGGACTAAGACCTTTCGTAACCTAACTCTTCGTATTATGAGACGAGTTCCATGCCCAGCAGTGGGACAGTAATGGGCTCAATATGATATATTGTGTCTGTTAATTGCTAATGTTGAACAAAATTAGTAAATACGAAACAAAAATTGTGAAACCAATAGACATTCCAGTAACATTTACTACTATTGCTTTTATAAGAGTCAAATTACTTCAAACCACATAAAACCGAACCAAGTCAAGAACCAGTAAAGTTAAAATTACTGAACAATGTAACACAGTAAACGTTTAAGTGTGTACCCAAGTACCTAAAACAGAAGAAATTCCTACACCAAAAACTAGCAAGAAATCCGAAGTTAGAACAAAAAGTCGAGCGGTAAGTACATAATTGAATAGAATCTTATTTATTTACTAAGACTGTATAAATTTTCGTTGTACAACAAGGAACGATAAATTTTCACGAAGCTTTGCAAAGCAACCTTATATTAACGAGACTCGGTTTCGACAAGGAGGTAGTAAGAATGGAGTGTTAACTCGTACACATATTTGTCCCAAAATTCATGCATTGTATGGGACATGCAATGGAGACGAAACGTCTTTCATTTCAGACAGTATTTTTTTCTATTGAACTATTTGTAGGTAGTCCTTGCGGACCGTTTCTACATAACGGGGCAGTTTTTGGCAAAACCTGAGGAGTCTCCAGTCAATGGTGGGTAAGTAAAATAATTAACGTAAGCTAACTATTTACACTAGCTAACATCATGACTACTAGCAACAACAGCACTAGGCGCTCCCACTAGGACGACTCCTAGTGGGACTCGGACCTCGGCTTATAGCATTGGAGAAAGCTTGATTAGGGCTGAATAACGGTGTGAGCCATTTCAGACAATCGTTGTCACGCGTCACATATTGAATCAGTAAGACGTATTATAAATAGATATCGAGTCTATCTGTTGGTCGCAGTACAATTACGCAATTATTACAGCCCAGTCGGCGATCTATGCACAACTTATGTCAAAGTCAGCTGACAACGGTCCACCGCGCATTGGCACTCCATTTATTCTTACATCGTGGTCTTAACCTTAAATAATTAGGCAATTAATTTTGTTCATTGTATGAAAACGTTATGTTAGTAATGGTCATGGAACACGTATTATGTTGATTATACTATTGAAATATTATTATTGTTGTGATGATTTACGTGACACTGTGTTAACTGATGAAAGTTTGTTTTATTAAAGTTAGTTGTTATGTTAATTTTTTTTTGTGGGCAAGCTATTTCCTAGTTTTAACCTGTATTTAATAAATTATGGTATCGCAATTAACTTTTTGGCACATACTTCTCCCAAGTTACGCCATAAGTAATAACTCCTGGCTCTCTACCTTCTGCAGACTTCGTTAGCTGCTGTTGTGGTTATTTCTTATAATATACAGGGAGTCCCGAAACTCAACTTCAAGACAGGGTCAAATGAGTTAGGTACAGATAATTCAGAAAAAAAATTAAACTTTTTTTAAACTCAGATTTATAAGGTAAAATTGTATTCATGGTAACTTGAAAGTAAAAAACGTTTTCTTATATTTTTATTTCTCACCTTTCCCAAACCCTATCATTTGTTTCCGCTAGGCGTTGACTTTTGTAACATCCTGTGTATTATGTAGGTATCTGAGGGTTAATAAAACAGTCAGGTGTAATCTTAAACTCGTGTTTCTATGTCACAAAATGGTGGCAGCGGTGGGATACGCCTTCAGGTTGTCGCTCCATATTACGACTGCAGGACATTTACTATAATTAAGAGTAATCGGAAGTGGTCTTGAAAACATAAAGCTTAGGGAACTAATCACTTCACTTGCATCAATTCGCAAAAATTATGGATAGTTCTCGAGTTTAAGAAACTTTATTCTCATATAGAATTACACGCACTTACATGAGACCACAATTAAAATTACAATATTTGCCGAGCGGCTTAACAGAATAACAACATTCAAAAGAATATAAAAAAAAACTTGAAAGGGGATAAATGTGAATAGTTTTGTTAAATTAACAAGTTAAAAAAAAATCCTATCGCAAAAATATGCACTGATCAAGCATAACTTGATGTGTATGATTTGGTCTGCGTAGTTTATAGTGTTCTATACACACTTACACATCACTAGTGAAATCGTGTGCTTTCAGCTGCGAAAGCATTCTACACAATGCGTAGACGTGCTTAAGCTTGTCGACAGCATGCGAAAGCTGAATCGTGTGTTTCGTCTCGTTAAAGTTTTAATTGCTTCCATTTAAAGTGGGTCTTTAGGTATTTTATTATTAGTTAGGAAGTTCCTCCCAACTATTGCTCTCTCTTGCTCTAATCTTGTCAAGTACCCACGAAAGAGTCTTTAGCGCAGTGTCGATGTAGTGTGGTGGCCAGTGTTTGGAATTTACTTTCTTTTAAGGTCACAGCTCATTAGACCCACCCGGCACCCGACCCGCATCGCCTCGTCGCTCGACGTCCACTCGTTGTCAGCAGGTGGTTCACGGGTGGATGCCGCGTTATCATCAGTAAACTTCGCGTGGTCAACCAGAGGACCGATGCGCGTGGTCCATTCGATGGCAGCGCGCAGTTCACTCGGGACTTGTGCGTTGGCAATGCGCAGCAACGCAAGGCAAGCATGCGAGCAGCGAGTTGTCACCGAGTGGTCAACTCGTCGTCCGCGCGTGGACGGCATACGCCCGAAGCGATCCGGTGACGCAACGGAGTTGATGTAGTGAGCGCATATCCATACAAGTTCATATAAAGAATACTAACCGCATGAGGCGAGGCGATGCGGGTCGGGTGCCGGGTGATTCTAATGAGCTGTGACCTTTATAGTGATTTGAAACGAACTAATTACCTCTAAGCGATATGCTGATTTGATTGCTACAGTCCACTACAATTCGAATAACGTATTAGCTCCGATTAGACGTTTACATAAAAGCACAAAATAAATGTGTACAGAGGTTGCACGCTTTTTATCATAAAGAGAGACGCTTTTTCATTTATCTAATAAACATAGCGCACCCATGATAAAATTAAACTAAACGCCACACATTGGAGTAATTATTATTAGTGTTGACATTACTCCTAGTATTTTAACTGGTATCAAATCGGACCTATTAGATTGTCACAACTATAGGTAAAAATCCTAATATGGATTAAAATCCATTTTAACTGACTGCATCGTTGCCGCGTTGGTCGAATGGTCGCAAGCGCAACTGCTGAGCGTAAGATCTAGATTGTATTCCCTTGTCGGTCAAAGTGTTATTGGGTTGTTGGGGTGGAATTTCTCAGGTTCTTCAGGTTCTCGGTTGATGGCAATAGGCTCGCCCCCCAGTACATGGGACTTAACGACAAAATGAGGCTGTACTATAGGTACACTTCTGCCCGTCTCTTCGGGGAATACAGGTATGATGTTAAGTCATGTTACGTATCCCAAATTAATTCTAACGATTGACAATTGACTAACTACCCTATCATCATTCAGCTGGAACACTTCTACTGCTGGACATAGGCCTCTCTCAAAAGGGGGGCACGCTTGGCAGGCGGGTTGGCGATCGCAGTATGGTTGTTAAAGTACTCAGAGAACGCTGCTGCCCATCCTCTAGAGAATCCCTTAGTCGCCTTTTACGACACTTACGGGAAAAGACGGGATAGTGCTTATTCTTTAAGTCCGGCACTACACGAGACTATCCTATCAGCTAACAAAAAAACAACTACAAGCTTATAAAAACTTCACCACAAATAAGGAAATCATTGTGAACCTTTAGGTATAAGTACTGCATTATTTTATTTAACAGCCAGATTAATAGCAAAAAAAGCCCTCACTGTTACGAGCGTTTGATAGACTTCAGTGTCGCTGTTATAACATCATATTGTACGTACACGTCGTTACCGTTAACGTTTAATATAGAGCCAAAACTGCCGGCTTTACGAGCTGTACTCTGTACTCACGAAGAACATCAAACATTATTATACGAGACTTTCTTTGAATAAACAGTGTACTTATTTCAAACATATTGTGGTTTTTCTTTAAGTTGACTCTATTTAACTTAACAATACGAATAAATAAGGGGGAGCACGCGAACGAAAATGAATAAGAAATACAGAACAGTTGCATTCCGTTTCGCGGCTGAAAATTTATTCTGTGAAGCGAAATCGTGCGGAAAATTTGCAATTTAGAAGTAAAAGGGGGAACGCCAATAAGCCATCGATTATGTAGATGCAAGGCTTTTGTGCAGAGCTGCAGAGTTATCATTGCATTCAGTTCGCCGTTTTAAAACGATTTGTCAGGATATTTTCCAAAGGAATTTTCGTTTACGGTATATTCAGCGTTGAAACTTGCGGGTTAGTTCGATTTTATGACGGTACCGATGGAATTTATTGGGCTTTGGCTTTGCTAAGAGCCTAAGTTTTGGGAATGGTGGCGTTTAGTTGGACCAGCGCACATCACAGAGTTGATATATCTATCTATAGAGGATAAAACCGTAGCAAACTTCGACGATATTAGTTATCTGATTATGAACGCCGAAATTGAGCGTATTAAGTTTGATCGAATTTTGTAACTGCTACAGCAATTAGGTACAAAAATGGAAGTTGTACTTGTCTTCTTATAAGTAGCACCGTCATGCTCTTTATTCATATTCCTTGCATATAATTTTTAATTTTCAAATATTTCTTTAAAAAATATTATTTATATACATTAAAAAGTAGCCCACTGGCTTTGGGAAAAGGGCCTAATCAGGGCTCCATACAGAGAAATTTCCTTATAATATGCGCTGTGTCTAGGAGTATCGCTTCCTGTATCAAGCCCTTGATCCAGCCGCCTAACGACAGCTTCTTCAGATGTTGGTCGGGGTACTGGGCTATAAGACCACTAACCGTAACAACTATCAGCACAACACCGTCATTACTATTATGAAGTGCAACAGACACGAAAGAAAATACACTTAAAAATACGAAACAAAACTTACGAGTTGTAAGAAAGTACGAAGAAAATAATTTTCCACTCATGTCCAATAAACCGCGATCAGTCGTGATCACGACTCCAGTTACAGCGCAACTGCAATCTTAAAACTACCCATGTTTTCGCAGTAGCTTTAAAAAGAAATCACGTATTGTATTCTTTCCGCATGGCTTGCTTCATGTGGCAAGAATATCTTCTATTGTAGAAAGAAATTAGCTTCCAATGTGGCTGATACAGGAGTAGGACATATAAAATAGAGTAACTTTGAAAATTCAACCCTTTACTGTTTTGAAAATCCAGCTCTTTATTTAATTTTTTTTGATCATTAGGCATTAGGCATTTATTATCTTTAATTGACTCGAAAATGAACTATTTATGGAGATAAGTCAAAGGGTTTATACACCACCGTGCACGATTGACGTCACGGACGCACGTCGGCACTGGAAGACGGCCTCCAATCATGACCGTGAATGCACGTTGTACAAGAAGGAGGACTCGATGGACGGAAAATTCGAAATGATTTACTGGACGTCTCGCAAACGCACGGTCATTTTAAATCGTGTATGCACGTCCATCATGCACGATCGAGCTTAAGCCCTAAGACTTTATTGATCTAATGGCCTTGATGGCACGGTTGGGTCTCAGTTCCAATCCCCAGGTTAGACATAGTATTACTAGGTTTTCATATAAGGAATTTCGGGGAAATAGTCTAAAATTATTTCCAGTAAATGGCAATAGACAATAAGAGCGCGTTATTTTACGACACTGTATGATGGTGTACCCATAGTAGGTAACTATACCTGTCCTACCCTATCTTCCAGGAAATGTAGGCATGATGTAATACAAACTAAGAATAAAAGTAACAGCGTAACTTTAAATAAAAACCTCTACATCTTCGTAGATCAAATATACGTAAGGTTTACTCGTGAATAAAGGAATAAGAGAAAATATCTGTTGCGGCATTGTGGGCTGAACGTCGTAGGCGTTGACTGACGAAGATGGATTACAGTAATATGTAAAGATTTATTGGTACTCCGGGTAATTCTACAAAAGTAAGATAAATATAAAAATAAAATAAGAGTAGGTAGGCACGTTTATTAAATTATTTTCTTTTTCGATTATGTTTTGTCATGACCATCTACTGCCTGCATCGACCATGCAGCAATAGGTATTGCCATATGAACTTCTTTTTACTTAATTCAATAACCTATCTATCAGCGGTTTCCCTACTCGAGATAGAAATATGACATAAGGTCCATTGAAGTAATGTCTAATTTTTATCACTAGTACTTGGGCTGAACCACCGATAGATAGGTTATTGAAAACGTCCGTTGGTCCACTTTTATCGGTTTTACAAATTTCTAGTGTTCACATTAAATTTTTTTGTTTATACTTTTCCTCTGCTGTACTAACAACACCCACCCTTTGCCTGCCATTTCTTGCTCCTAGCAATTATTTCTAAAACTACGAACGAAACCTAAATATGAAATTTAATTTTACTTTGTAGGTGTATTTTTTTATGTTCCGATGTGAAAACGGAAAAGCGGATAACGCCACAAAAGGTAGGAAACCTACATCGGAAAAGATAAAACCAAAAGGTATTAATGCACGAGCTATCTTTAAAGCCAGTCCTTTCCGGGAATACTACGGAGTACGGCGTATCTGTATAGGTACAGTCAGCAACACAAATAAGTAGATAGAGACAAAATAATCTCAGCTAAACGACATATATAAAACTTTGAGTACTTATATCATTTATTTTTTATTTTCATGTCAATCAATTTTCCAATGAATGCCAAGTTTAAAAACTTAAATGTTCAGCTACTTCTGTCGCTGATTGTACTCTTATGTAACAAGTAGGACTGTGAAAACAAGTTGAATATCACACACGGCCTTAGTGGGAATAACAGTTTTTCCGGTCACTGACTTCCGCTAACAACGGATGCGACGTCACGCGAACTGCTAACGTATGAAAAACAATGGAATTACTTAGCCTAAGTAACTACTGGGTCAACTGGAGACAGGGGTATTAACAAAAGCGCAAATTTCGTGTTTTTGTTTCTGAAAGACTAAGAGCCTGTTCTAGAATCGTTGGATAAACTCTTATCTGGAAAATGAAAATGGCAGTTTGACAGTTTTTTTTTTATTATTTGACTTGGTCGCGATTGAAGCCAGTCGCACCTAATGGAAAGCGAAGATAGGGTCTAAGATGGAGCGTACAAATCCAGGCAACAGAGATATAGAGGGATTTCCTTATAACTCTCTCGTTCTCACATACACACGACTGAACACATTAAACTGCTTGGCGCTGGACTTGAATGTGAGGGTGGTAGCTAGCCAGATGGACCATATATATCCTACCACCAAGCGTGCTGGGTTTTGTTGAATCTTACAACACACGTGTATTCCCAGTGTGTGGTGAGAAAGTTACATACGCGGCCCTCCCCACACGGGGACAAATTTTCAATAGAGATACTGTCACACCACTGAAACCACCATATCTCGCAAAGTTAACCGACGATTGAGAAACAGACCGTACAGAAAATTTTCAGTCAATCACATTTTAATTGCAGTACTATCACACAATACTATCTACGGGCTCTTGTATGGTGTGAATGCGATTTTGAGCCCGGGACAGATTATTGCCACAAATGGTCTTGAAGCTATACTGCCATATTAACCGCGGTTAGTAAGGATTAAGGAACACAGCAAGATATTGTTATTATGCAGGCGAAGCCTACCTTAGGCAGGTAGGCTTCTCGTAATAACCATTACACTTATGTATGTCCCTTAGGTAAGATGTATATTGTCTTACCATGAAAACGTATTTAACAGTTGTTTAGACTATAGGCCTTAAGCCTGTTTAGTATACACCTTTTTTCATTTATAATGGTCAGACTCAGTTTTAACGAGTGTCTAAATTTTTGTAGTACAGTCAACCAAAGAAATAAGTATACAGGCAACTAATACGTTCGTATTAACTAATGTTATTCATGCACTGCGCAAGCAATTGTAATTGTATGCGTAATAACCAGTGATCGGAAAAAGGTGAGCTAATTTACCTAAACTTCAAAGAACAGAGACAAAAACTGGAGACTTCCTTACGACAACATTTTTTTTTCGGGATAATTTTCTTGGAGATTGTCTTTCATTTGTTTTCAAAAAATAAAAGCCAATCTCCTTTTTTGAAAACAATCAACAATCTCTTTTTAAAAACAATGAAAAACGTGTCATCTGGTTTTGTGACAATTTTGGGAAACAAAAATAGGAAACGAATTTAATTGTTTTCTGTAGGTACTCATCTGCCTAGCCTTTTCCCAACTATGTTGGGGTCTGCTTCCAGTCGAACCGGATGCAGCTGAATATCAGTATTTTACATGGAGCGACTGCCTATCAGACCTCCACAACCCAGTAACTGGGTAATACGATACTCTTGGTAAGACTGGTTGTCAGACTTTCTGGCTTCTGACCAACAGTAACGACTGTCAAAGATCTACAAATGACAGCCGGGACCAACGGCTTTACGTGCTTTCCGAGGCACGGAGGAAACTCGCTATGGTAAATGGTCACCCATCCACAGACCAACCTCGGCAAGCGTGGCTTAACCCGGAAGATCGGTCTATGCGGCTGTAATTATTTAGCCACGAGCTCCTCCTTGCCTATAAACTTGCCTTTATATGGATGTCAATGCTTGTGGGCACTGCTTAGATGCATAATCTTCAGGTAATATTATGCTTGTAATGGTCGATTTCTATGATTTGCCTAGCGTTATTGGTTAAAGTTGTGACTCTTGTATATTTACCGATAATGAAACATAATCTCATATTGCTTTTCATGTAGACCCTTCCGTACGTTAGAAGCTATTACAGGTAAAATTAGTTTACAAGTCTATTTATCTGCCCATTTTGTCAATTAAAAAAAGCTACCATTGCTAAGCAAAATGACACGTTTTTTTGCTATAGGAACTGGGCATTATAAGTGCTTATTAAATGGTAATAGTTTGCTGACGTTACCGGAATAAATTACTGTATTAGCGCAGTTTTTTTATACAGTGTGTACGGTTATGGACTAGCGATATTCTAGGTACTTACGTTTTCTGTAGGTACTAATAACATTAATATTAAATGTACTTTAGTGATGTCCCGAAACCCGGAATAATTTTCACGAAAAAAAATGTTGTCGTAAGGAAGTCTCCAGTTTTTGTCTCTGTTCTTTGAAGTTTAGGTAAATTAGCTCACCTTTTTCCGATCACTGGTTATTACGCATACAATTACAATTGCTTGCGCAGTGCATGAATAACATAATAATACCTACATAATAAAATCTTCATTGTCGCTGTAAATCTAGAGTACACTACTAAATCGTTACAATTTGAGACTTCAACTAGTATTTATTAAAGAAGATGAAACTCTGACTACTAAAATAGGTATATACCTGTATCTTAGGAAGTCAGCACCCCTCCGTGTTAAAAATGATATAAGTGAGCCACTGCTGCATGTTAGTGATGTATTTGTAAGTAAGCTAATTGGCAGTGAATATACGTTGTTTGCCTGTATACTTAACTCTTTTATTGACTGTACGGCCCATAGTTAATAGTGTTTCCATTCACAGTAAATGCATTAACATGCAAAGTGAGGTCATATGGTGGATTGAAATAATTCTTGTAAAAGGGTTGAGGTACACGATGACTGATGCTTGCTTGCTGCCTGCCAAGACGGGCAGTTTTCTTTAAAAGTCCAGTTCAGACATTGCTCTATATTTCTCTCACGTATTAGTTGCTTCATGAGCCGATTGTCTGGACTTTAAAAGAGACTTTGACCCCTGAGTTTCTTTCGGCATTTCTTCTCAGCGAGTCAGATAGGAAATACGCCAGCTAGTGCTATAAAAAGACAAAAACACACATTACATGTCTGTTTTTGTGACAAGTGTTGAAAAAATTACAGGACAAATTGTTTCATTTCATTTCTGATTGCGCCAAAGTGTTATTAATTATTGTATTGAACTCATTCACCAAGTTTTTTACAACTTTGTAACAAATACAAATTCGAGCACAATAAACATTTTTTCCTTGTGGTGCCGGACGTAAAGAATAGCACTACTCCATCTCTTCCCATGGGTGTCATAGAAGGCGACTAAGCGATTCACTAAAGTATGGACAGCAGCGTTCTCTGAGTACTTTAACAACCATACTACGATCGCCAACCCGTCTGTCAAGCGTGGCGATTATGGCAAACCCTACAAAACTATTGGGGGAGGCCTATATCCAGCAGTGGCCGTCTTTCGGCTGAATGATGATAAAACAATTTGTAATTTTCAATACTGTTCTCACTTATTTCCACCTACATAATTATTATAAGCCTACGCCTAAAGCACGCCCATCGTTTTCTACCTACCTTTAGAACAGGATATTTCCAATCCGATAATCGTAGATACCAGTGGCGAAGGCTCCATACAACTCGATTCCTATCGGCTTCCCTTTCGAAATATGGCAAATATACCAATATCTATTATTTTCAATTATCATTTAAACAAATAATTATTCACGAAGTTACATTGCAGGTATAACATAATTTGCTTATGAAAGTAACAATCAAAGAAATAAATAAACGCCTACAATTTTTTGGTCCGGCTTCCCTTTTAAGAAAATTCACCCTTCGCCACTGGTAGATACTAATATAATAATAGTCTGTTTCTATTAATTGTCTGTTTCTATGAAACTTCAAACCTTATACGGTTGTACGTGACTTCAACAATACTAATTCTCCTTTATCGAAATTTATACTGCGATAAATCTATGTGAAAATAAATTTCTATAGAGACATAGATGGTACGGAAGAAAGTATTATTAAAGCCTAAAATAATAGTTTCAGTCAAGATTATAAATTAATACGTTAAATGACCAAATCTTTATCATATTAGTATATTGTTATTGGCTCGTAAACGTACGATATAACAGACTTAATTAACTAATGTCCTTTTATAGTAGGCTTTCAAACATCATAAATTTTATTATCCTTGTTCAATATAGCATTTTACGTCCTAATGCCCAAACATATGAAACTCCGAAATTTTATTTGCTTGTAGATGTAAGTGTCGACAAAAGTTACAAGTTAAGCTTCAATAAAGTGTTTAGTTTTTCACACAACACAAAAACTTCTACACAAAACTATATTTTTGCTTTCCGAACCCGACGGAGAACATGTTTTGTGTAGATATTTTTGTAAAGAGCAAAGCAGAAGATCCAGCTTTAGTTTACAATAAAATTATAGTAGCACTTGGTAAGGGAAAGTTTCTGTAGTCTCACGAAACAATAACATTTGGAAAGAAGATTTAAACGCCATAAGAAATAATTCTGCCACACGATCAATTGTCAACTTTGTATCAGAAGATGAATTTTATTTCCAACAGTCGTTGAACGAAAAAAATAAATAAAGAAAAAAACATTTATTTTCACGCCCAAGCGGACGCACACTCAAACTTAAGAATAAGACATAATATTTCTTAAAACTATTGAAAACCATATTCTAAATAAACAAAAATTTAGCTTAAATTTAAACATAAAATTGCCTGAGATAACCCAAACACCAAAAAACTACAAAAATAAAAATTTTTGCCTTGGGACATATAGTCTATGGTGTACTTTTTTGTGCACGTTGAGCATGTTGCTTTTGATACAACAAAAACAAAACTTTCTACCTATTATATAAATCTATCACTGCATTGTACCGATAAAGTACCTACAATGCAGCAACAGTAGTAGATTTCTTATAGAAGTCTAGTTGTACCTATTTAGTTGTGTCTGTGTTTGACAAATACACAAGCAAACACAGCTAGACGTTTGACAACTCAAGAAAAAACATTAGCTATAATACCGAACACCACTATTTTCATATCACGGCTGTCTGTACAAACACGGGACTATCTATTCATGACCTTTTGGCAGCATGTGTTCAGTAACTCGACACTAGGGCGCGCTGTTTGCTCTGCAACCCAATACGGCGCATTAAACTGGCTTGTTTTGTCTCCATTATCTTAGCTTTGATGCTGCCAACTAGCCACATGTGTTGGATTAAAGTGGGACATTGTATTAAAGTTTTTGTTGGAGGAATATTTTTTTAGGTTTGTTTTAATTAGTGTCTAGTAGCTTCGGTGAGTTTTCTTTAATTAAAATTATTGATGTCAAAACGTGATGAAATCAACGCTAGGAAAAGCTAGGTTATGTCGGAATCTTACCGATAAAACCATTACGGCGTTCCTCCGAAGACCCATGGCTAGGGTCGTGGGATTCGCGAGTGCATTCACAGCAATCCCCACAAATTGATGTTAACCCTACAATTTCCTGATACTTACTATTTCTTCGACATATCCTATCGAGCTTAATTGTTGGTTAAAAGGGGACTGCAGGAAAAATCGGAGGATCTAAAATGCAAACATATAATCAGTCATATTTTTAACGATACGCATACGTTCACATACGCAAATCCACAATCGTCTCCAGTATCCTAAGGATGTATACTTCATAGTATTTGATGCTTCCATTGCTTGGTTCACACAATTATTTTACACGTTAATAAACATCTCCGTTAAAATTTAACACGACAAACTCATTGAAAACAGAAATTACGTGATTATTAAATAAAACGCCTAATCATAATAATTATAAAACTTTATAACCTCAAAACCTATTAAAAAAGCCATTATATACCTACGTGACACGTCACTTTTATGAGTGCATATCTAATATTAAAAAAAGCCTGAGACATTTTTTACGTCGAAGAAAATTGCGTTGTAAATCATTAATCATGGTACAATGCGTGTCAGGAGCCGACGCATGGTTTAAGGGGGTCTGACTTTCCCATATAATGGGGAAATGAATGGAAAACCTTTTTCGAGCCCGAAACTGTGGCGACGAATACTTGGCTTTAGCAAAGTTGTGGTTTCGTTTGTTCGGATCCTATTTTATGGGGATAAACCGATGAGTTGTGAGCGTCCTTGCTACGTTATGGAGATATAAAGGAAATGTATGCCTGAATTATGGGAACTATTGTCTCTTTTTTACAGAAAATATTTTTGGCTACTGTCTAGCCTTTATCTTAGAAGAAATTTATGTGTATGTTTTGGTACCATTGCCTGTTATTGGTATAAAAGCTGAGAAAGATAAAGAAATTAGGTATCAAGACTTGGCACACGAGGTTGTCGCCATGTGGGATGTTGATTCAGCAGTCATTGTGCCGATAGTCGTCAATGATTTAATAGCCAAGAGCCTCGAGCAACATCTAGAGAGGCTCTCGTTGGGCGGCTGTATCAAGGGCCTGATACAGAAAGCCGTACTTCTCGACACGGCGCGTATTGTTAGGAAGTTCCTCTCTCTGAGGCTCTGACCACCGATAGTTTGGACCCTGTCCCCGATGCCAGTGGGCTACAATATTTTTATGTTTTGAAACGTTTTTTTTTCTATCGAAATATTTCAAAAATGTATATTATATGTATTTTGATTATAAATGTTTATTGTCTCTTTTTACTGAAAATATTTTTGGCTACTGTAACCTTTATCTTAGAAGAAATTTATGTGGATGCTTTGTATCATTGTCTGTTATTGGTATGAACAATTTTAGCTTTGATTGGACTGCGTTATTCTAGGTAGGTTCGATTCTCAGGACGGGAAAAGTGATATTGTTTTTTTTCGTGTGGAATATCTTAGTAGCAGCCTAGAGTCTGGATTTATTTCGCCCTCTATTACATGGGACTTCAACATAACGGCGAAATGAGGGTGTACTATACACCTCTGCCCAACCGTTCGGGGTAAACAGGCGTGATGTTATGTTATATTTTTAGCCAGACTGATTCTATGTCGACATAAATAAAATTCATTTCAACTCTTTCTGAGTTCGTTGAAAATATTTACGATAAAAATAAATATTTTTTAACTCGTTCAAAATGACGTAGACTGTGAAACTCATCTATGTGTCTATTATCATATTACTTTACGTAAACAAGCACCTATAACATTACCAAGCTAATTAACTAACAAAATTTTATGGGTTCCCATTCAAAATGACCATTCTGGGAAACATTCCCCTCGATATAGCGGCATAATAAAAATAAATTACCAATATTCGCCAAAATGCAACAGGGCAGGGGTCTGGTCTGGACATTGTCCGACAATTACCGGCTGTTTCCCGAATTTCCCGATATAAGCTGGATAATTGATATTTACGCTACGCTAAACCCGAGGATTGGTGCCGTGACCAGATTTATTTATCGGTCAGTTAATAAATTGGAGGAATAACTTGATTAATCACATAAATTGCTTTATTTTCACGGTGAAATGAATAAAGGAAAGTAGTGCACAACGAATCGATGGGAATATGCCGATAAGATAACACTAGATAAGTATAGAGTATGCATGTATCACACACCTCCATATAGGTACTTGTTTCGGTTGAAAAGTAAAAAGGCAACATTAAAAGTTAGTACATAATAACAGGGAAAGCGACAACGAGCATGCTGGCAGAAAGCGGGAGTAGTATCTTGTCCTTCATGTCTGACAAGATGATCCCAAGAAAGTTTAGATACCGTATAAAACCAGCCTTTCTGCTTGACACGCGCTAAAATCGCATACAGTAGGGAATATCGGCAAAAATGTATGGAAGCTAGTCTAGGAACCAATACATATGTCATTAGATAGGTATTTTAATATACTGCAATAAGTATTATCGCGGCTCATTTTAAATTACTGTCTGAAAAAAATTATGGCGATGTTTCGTAGGTTAGGTTATGTTCGGGTCGCGACCTAAGTGGTATTGACTATTGGATTGATTACTAAAACGCTGTATTTAACATGCTAAAAACCATTTATTTTATAACGGATAAAAGGCTACGCTAAAATGATGGCTAATGAAAATGCTGCCGAATGTACCCGGTTGCTGTCCGAATATGCACTGACTTCGGCGCGCACTCAACGCGGCCTAAGGGTGAAGCCAGATGAGCGTAATTTTTTGAGTTGTGAGTCGCGTAATTTCTGCTACATTCGATTTCATACAAAACTCCTGTTTCGTTCACACGGCGACGCAAAAAGAGTTTGTTAAATCCATCAAAAAAATCACGCTCACTTATTTTCTGCAACTCACAGCTCAAAAAATTACGCTCGTTTGGCCTCACCCTAAATCCTAATTGATTCGCTAGATCAGCAAAAGGGTGTTCGAATAACATTGAACAGGTTATTTTTACATTGTATGCAAGAAAAAGTAATATTAATCTACTAGCTTCTTACTATAGGAACAGAAAACATGTAATAACTATTTTACAGTTTACGAATAACCCAATAGCTGTGATAGTCTAGCGGTTGTACGCTTGCCTTCCATGCAAGAGGATCCGACTTCGAACACGGCCCGCCGTGTTTTCTGTTTTTCAAATTCAAGTGCGGATCATAATTTCATTATCAATTGCGTTAACGGTGAAGGAAAACATCGTGAGGAAATCTACACACCTGAGAGGGCTGCATATACAAGGTTAGTCAGAAAGGGGGTACTAATCCGAAAGGGTGTTAAAGTACTCATAATAATGAGTAAATTTTGTTCTACCACTTTCCCCAAAACTCAATAGTTTAAGAGAAACAGCTGTTAAAAAATTACAAAAAAATATGCTAAAATCTATCTATAGTCAGCTATGATTAGTTGTGTTTACATTTTAGGTCATATTTGGGGTCACGAATTAGAAGCTCCATTTTCTGAATTCGTAACTAAAGTAGGGACGAAGATTTTAAAAAAAAACTAAAATAATTATTATTTTACATGGAAATAAAATGTTTAACACTTTTTTAAAACAGTAATCAGTGATACTTTAAGTGGCCTGCGGATTAGTATCCCCTTTCCGACTAACCTTGTATAATAGCTCTCCGTGTTATTTCTTGTCCGCTAACCTATGACAGGCCAGCGTGGTGGACTAAGGCCTAAAACATTCTCATTCCAAGAAGAACCTGGTGCCCAGTAGTGGGACAGTACTGGAATGTTTACCACTAAATAACCCATATCTTATTTATTTACTTAATCATTTATGTACACACAACACTCAATAAAAGATAAGTTCATCAGGAGCATAGCGTACAAAGGCCCTGCTAATTTCTAAAATAAAAAAAAACCGCACCCAATTCGGTTCACCCGTTTAAGAGCTACGGTGCCACAGAAAGACCCACAGCCAGACACACACACACAGACAGACACACACACACACACGGACACATATAGCGGTATTTTTGTATTTGTATTTTTATTTATTTATTTGCCATAAGCGTTGGTACAATTTAGGTCTTAAGTAAATTTGGTACAAACAGATCCATAACACTTACGTCATCTTAAACTCAAACTTATCAAACTTATAACACCCCTCTTTTTTCGTCGGGGGTTAAAAAGAAATCTCTTCCAGCAGACCTGTAAGAAAAGAATTTAGTTCTTTCTTTTCTAGGAATTTAGGTTGGAATTTTATTTAAACCTTGCCCATACGTACCTAAATGTTTTTTTTTTCAATCACAATAGACCTTTCTCTCTAAATAAAATCAATGAAACTAGAGCAGAAACGATTTCCCGTTACGTCTCACTTTGGGAACAATTTTCTTCATTTACATACGTATTGCTTCTTCAGCTATCAAGGAATCCGGATTAAAGCATTTGATGGCCGCGCTTAAACGACTTAAGGAGAACGTTTAGCTTTTAAGTGAGACTTTAAAGAGCTAAGATTATTACCTGGACTTGTGACAAAGATGTCATAATCATCTAATTTACGATCTCCGAGTAATTGGATTAGTAATATAGTGATGTTAACTTGCCTTTATATGGATGTCAATGCTTGTAGGCACTGCTTAGATGCATAATGTTGAGGTAATAATAAAATAAAAAAAGCTTATGCTTGTAATCGACCATTACAAGCATAAGCTTGTAATGGTCGATTTCTATGATTTGCCTAGCGTTATTGGTTAAAGTTGTGACTCTTGTATATTTACCAATGATAAAACAAAGACCCCATATTGCTTTTCATGTAGACCCTTCCATACGTTAGTAGCTATTACAGGTAAAATTAGTTTACGAGTCCATTTATTTGCCCATTTTGTCAATTAAAAAAAGCTACTATTAGTAAGCAAAACGACACGTTTTTGGATATAGGAACTGGGTATTATAAGTGCTTATTAATTGGTAACAGTTTGCTGACGTTATCAGAATCAATTACTGTATTAGCGCAGTTTTTTATACAGTGTGTACGGTCATGGACTAGCGATATTCTAGGCACTTATATAACATCTATTCTAGTACACAAATACACTACACACTAGAGTCCAATCCACTTCCCCGCTATTTGGCAGCCATTTTGCTTTTTTGTTGAGATATTCTCTATCTTAAAGTTATGAAAATGTGAACCCGATGAATCGTAATGTAAACGATAGACAATATTGTTGCCCTCTGAATTAGCCTACTTTTATCTCAGTAGGATCAAAACTTTGAGAGATATGACTTTTTTTGTACACACGTACAGAAATCTCAACAAAAAATGGAAGTGAATTGGACCCTAATGTATAGTGTACTAGCTTTCGCCCGCAGCTTCGCTTGCGTGAAATGTTGAACTCGTTAAGTGACGATTTTCCATACAAACTTTCATCCCCTATTTAACTCCGATTTCGAAAAGTTGAATTTCGAAAAATTCCTTCTTAGTGGATGCCTACGTTACAAAAGGAACCTACTGTCAAAATTTCAACTTTCTAACCCCAGCGGTTTAGGCTGTGCGTTGATAGATCAGTCAGTCAGCTTCTCCTTTTATATGTATAGATTTGAGTACTAGAATAGTTGTTATATAGTACCTAGAATATCGCTAGTCCATGACCGGACACACTGTATGTGTATTCGATTGGCAAACTAGCGACGACAACAACGACGACGAGCGACAGCCCACTTGATGGAAAGTGGTTATTGTTGCTGATGCGTTGCCAAACTTAGAGACAAAGTTGAAAAGTGTCATGTGCCTGTAATTTCACCAACACCCATACCCATTTAAATCGGAACACAGCAATGCTGCTTTGTACAGAAATAGGTACATTCAACCAAAGAGATAAGTATACAGGCAACTAATTATACAGGGTGGAATCGTTAAGTGTCAACAGACGATTTTTTCGTCAATTTAAGAGATATTTAAAAAGTTAAGGCTATTATCAAAACTAGGCTACATGGAGAGTAAAATGATATAAATAACTTTAGGAAAAATTAAAGCCAGATATTGAAAATTTTGTCTTTCGCTCCCTCCATACATTAAGTATGAGAATTTCTTACAACTGATCATACCAATCATACGAGTACCTAAGTAATCTCTCTTCCTTACTGTTAATATGGCAGCGGAGTTAGCCTGACTTGATTTCGGTCTATCTTAGTCATCTCTGTAATCAAGCTTCTTAACACCAGATTCCTGAGCACTACCTAAATCTAACCCAGGATTTCGAACAGAAAACAGAGATTTTGTAGTTCCAGATTGCCTATGTAATGCGATAGAATATTATTTTCATGTCTAATAAATAATAATAATATTGCAACCAGTTTGTTTAACTAATAAAAATACTAATAGTTCAATGACAATGGTCCTTATTATTACATGGCGCTAAATACCGTCATGTCGAACTTGTGGCTGTATAATAGAACTCCTCTGCCTACGCTTTAAGGGAATAGGTATTGGGTGATTTTTTAATTAATTTAATAAAAAAAACCATAAGGACATATTTTTTTTTGGAACTCTTCAGCTATTTTTCGTTTTCAGCCAGTTCAATTGATTATAAGTTTAAATAAAAAATGTTCCCCACTTTGTCAATAGGTACAAGAAAGAAATGTTATCCTTTTTTTGAGTTATTATTATTAATCGTGTCATTCAGTAAACAATTGAGCTCTAAAATAAAATGCAAAAAAATATTAGCTTCTTGAATATCTCCTGAACCAAAATGTCATATTAAAATTACGGAAGTAGGTAAAATCAAAATTCTCGATATATGGCGGTTATTTTTCCAAAAAAAATTATGTTATTTTAGTAACTAGGCGGCCTAGTTTTGATATTAGCCATAAGTTCTGAAATATTTCCTAAACTGACGGAATAATCGCCTGTTGACACTTAACGATTCCACCCTGTATACGTATTTTGACAGAGTTGTGCGTGTATTGAGTGGCCAAGTTTATGCCATCGCTTGTCTGAGTGAGTCTTGCGTATAAGAAGTTATTACCAGTGATCGGAAAAAGGTGAGCTAATTTACCTAAACTTCAAAGAACAGAGACAAAAACTGGAGACTTCCTTACGACAACATTGTTTTTCGTGAAAATTATTCCGGGTTTCGGGACATCACTAAAGTACATTTAATATTAATGTTAATAGTACAGAAAACAATTAAATTCGTTTCCTATTTTTGTTTCCCAAAATTGTTACAAAACCAAATGACACGTTTTTCATTGTTTTTAAAAAAGAGATTGTTTATTGTTTTCAAAAAAGGAGATTGTCTTTTATTTTTTGAAAACAAATGAAAGACAATCTCCGAGAAAATTCTCCCGAAAAAAAATGTTGACGTAAGGAAGTCTCCAGTTTTTGTCTCTGTTCTTTGAAGTTTAGGTAAATTAGCTCACCCTTTTCCGATCACTGGTTATTACGCATACAATTACAATGACAATTGCTTGTGTAGTGCATTGATATCCGTTGTTTGCCTGTATACGTAACTCTTGTTGACTGTACCTATGGTGGTTGAAGTTTTTTTAATCCTTTCCCCACTCTAGTATTTCTCCTGTATCGTGGGTGGGTTTACAAACATAAATCTCACATACACAAACAACTATCTCTAGGTCGTACAAATTTTTATTCCATGCGTAAATCGAACCCATGACCTGTAGCGCAGAAGCCAACCGCTCAGCTACTGCACCAAACGTATCATCATTGTCAGCTGATAGTTGCAACTAGGTACTCCTTTGTCCTAAGAAACCCGAAACTTGTTCATCTAAATTACGACGATTGATATCCCAGTAATACCCAAATATTAGTTAACAAATAAACAAGGCCATAACATTTAAACTAGACACTCAGAATAAACAATAAACGGAACATTCAAACAACAATACACTAGAAACAAACTTTGCAAAGTTAACAATAATGCGAATAGTTGGCGATCCTCATTTGTTAGACTTAACCGGCGCCGCGGCGTATCTGACGTAACCGGCGTAACTATCTCACGACAGCCACCACTGACAAATCTGCGGCGTCCAAACGTTTTGTTTGCGATAGTTTAAGACAAGTTAGGCAACTGTGGGCATTATTCAACGATACCAAGCCCATTTAGCATTGTCAACCGCACATTTGTACCTATCGGCTGGGGAATTATGCACCCTCTGCGTGGTGGGACGGTTTTTGATCAGTTAAGACTTGAGACAAGTATTTTCAAAGCGTTGAACTAAATTAAAACTTCCCATTTGTATCTAAATTAGTTCTAAATTATCAATAATGCAATTGGAAAAGCCTTAAGAACCTCTCAAGGGAGTAGCGAGTAGATAACAAAAATTCAAAAAGATTTTTTTCAAATTGTATTTATCAATAGTTAAATCGACATTAGTAACATCTCTAGCGGCTTTGTTATTTGTTGTGTGTAATTTTAATCATGGTACATAAACAGAATCATTCTTTTAAAATGTGTCTGCTTTCACGTTTCAGTCGAGGATTGACTCTCTTATTATTAGCTGAGAAATATAAGGTGTATGGACTAATTAAAACATGAGCTCAATTTCAGAAATATTATGCTAATTGCAGGGCATATCTAATAACCGCAACTAGGAGATAAGTTTTATAGTCTGGTAACCTGAACACGAAGTATAAGGGCTCCAGCAGACGGGCGACACAATAGTTTAGTTGTATTTAAAAACTTTAGAATGTAAATGAAAATGTGCATACGACACGAACACAATTTTCAATTGGCAACGATTACAGCCAACGTCTTCGTCAACATCGTAGTAACAGTTGTACTAATCGACTAAACTTATAGTGGTATGCACATGGACAGCCGTTTGATCTCTGTCGTCTTTTTTAGCCGACATCTTCGAAAAGCAGAAAGATCTCAATTAAGTCTGTTTTTTTATGTATATTCTGTCTTACTACTTGGTATCATCTGGATTTACCACCCAAGTTACAAGGCAACAGAGACGAAATAGTCCATTGCACCGACTAAACGATTGGATTGGAGCACAGTTGGCGTTAAAGACCAATCCAACTAAACAGATTAGTTGGTCATATTTAATCGGCCGTCTGAGGGAACTCTTAGCGTTTATGATAATATAATTTTACTAGCCTTTAACTTACTTACTGTGCTAAATATCTCTAGACTCATGTTACGATAATTATGTGTGGTGTCGTATGTCTAATTCTCACAGATTGTACCAGAGTTCATTGCCCCCTGTGACAGTCTGGGAACACTTTCTTCACAGCCATAATAAATTAAACAATGTTTAGGAAAGATTAATGATGGCACCGAATATTCGATTCTATTTCATTTGAACTCGATTCTAATAGTCGATGATCAATCAACGGTTGAATAGAACTTCCAACATTAAGGAACGTTATTTAAATAAATATCGGTTAAGTGTGAGAGGATTTGTTTATGAAGTTCCGTAGAAAAAATACTACGCAGTCGTTTTTAAATCCCTATAGGTGCTTTTTTTTTATTTTGTAAATAAAAATATATATGTAAATAATAATACTCACATTTTTTTTTTTTTTTTTTTTAAATAAAACATTGCCCCAAGATTTCTCTTGTATCGTGGGTGCGTTTACAGACACAAATCTCACAAACTTTGATCCTGGGTACAAACCCCAGGTCGGACAAAGTGTTATTGGGTTTTTTCGTGTGAAACTTCTGCAGCCTGGAGTTTGGATTTGTACCCGGTTGACAGCAATAGGCTCGCTACTTATTGGAAGGGACTTAAATATAAAGGCGAAATGAGGGTGTATTACACACATTTGGTGAAATACAGGCGTTGTTTTATTTTGTTGTTATTTATGGTTCTTTTGTAAACCCAACAAAAACCTGCGCTTTTGATCAGCAAAAGACGTTTGTACACTCTGTATACTGTTAAATAAGCGTACATTGAGATGCAAACAGCAGTATAGTACAAAGACACGTAAAAACTTGTTAATTTCGCACGCAGCCACAAATGCTACCAGCAGCTACGTGCGACTCTTAGAGCACAGTAAACCGTTCGTTAGCATAACTTTCTGTTATGTTTTAACTCCATTCATTGAATGCTAAATTGAATATTATACATACATTCCAATACTTAAGAATATTTACGCTCATAAGAGTGTTAGAAAGTCCTGGTGACTGCTGCTATTCACGCAGTTGCACTGACTGCATTATAGCTGCATATTCAGCAGCTGTGAGTGGATGTGCACTTGCAGTTATGATTCATCATCATCATCATCATTCAGCCGAAAGACATCCACTGCTGGACATAGGCCTTCCCCAAGCATCGCCACATCGACCGGTTCTGTGCTTCTCGCATCCAGCGGCTTCCTGCTACCTTCACCAGATCATCGGTCCACCTTGTGAGAGGCCTATCCACGCTGTGCCTTCCGGTACGCGATCGCCATTCCAGAACCTTTCCAGTTATGATTACGATTGTGTAACAAAATATGATTCAAAAGAGTTATTAGGAGTTATTAGCCAACCAGAAGATCTTTTTGATACAACCCCTTGGTTACCATTTTTCCACCCACAGGTGGAGAAGGGGTAGCCTATTTTCTGCCAAGTACCACAAGTTTATTGGCATCACTAGAAATTATAATTTAAATTCAATTGAAATTAAAAACATGTATAGTTTTTAATATTTCTCTGCGGAACCTTAAGAATTTCGTGTATTGAAGAGGCGGAAGGAACATGCACCTATTGTCGGATCGACACGTGCTCTACCATCCGGCACACCTGTCTAGTACTTCGTGACAAATGGACGCTAATCGGGACTTCTACCTTTATTTGATATGTTTGATAATGAAAGAGTATTGTAATGATATGAAAGAGTCTTGTTATGTATTTGTTTTTAAAATTATTAGTAGAGTAATTTGATTTGTTTACATTTTACACATAGGTATTTTTGAATTTTTATGGTAATAATTCAATTTTATAATGTAATATGCTTCGATCATAGCTTGTGTGAGGAGTATGACAAACACAGTTCTACAGACACTACTTATCATACGTTTAGTTGGCTTGCCGTGGTGTCGTACGATAAAAACATCCCGTCACCAAAAAGTTAAAAAGTTGTAAAAATATTCCGAATGATGCAGATAACTTTCAAACATTTCTGTTAACTGCACTATTAAAATAACAAAAGAAATAATTAATTTTTATTAGTAGCCTAATTACCATTATAAATAACCGTTATTACAACCCATTAATTTACTTATACTCCCACCTAATTCAAATTAATATGAAATTAATATGACACTAATGTAATCCCTTTATCTCCATCTACACTATATTAAACTAATGTAGACAATACATTAACGGAGGAGGTAAATGACACCCATTTTAGCTTGACACCTCATGGCAGCGCTACTTGCAAAGACACACGTCAAGATTACGTCAAATGCAGTACATTTAAATTTGGTTCCTTACCTCGCCGCGGGCCAAGATATACTGGTCCTCAGTATAAAAGGCTAATATTAGACGAACAAAGCGTAATTACAGGCATCCATTATCATTAATGAACCCTTACGGGCGTAGAAGAATACTTGTTTAGGCGTGTTTGTTTTTCATGATTTCGACCTTACTCACAGCAAACAGAAACCCGTTCTCTCTTGTGAGTATATCATGCTTTGTCTCCGTGACTGAGAATTTGGTCTGGCATTTTTGGAATTATACCGTGAATACGTTTATTTACCTCAGTCACAGAATAAAACAATGTATTACGCCTTAGGCTAAATCCGCACAGGCTTGTTACGGTGATATAAATAGTGTTGGCCACCGGCTCAGAATAAAGGATTCATAATAGAAAACCAGACATTTCAGTATAAACATAGATATTTATTACTTCCTTCAACATAAACCACAAATACACTCGGTACAATCCCAATTATTCAATACATAATGATTTAATCTGTACTTACACTTGTATCTGAAGTGTTACCATTTAATCCAAAATTACACAGTAAGTATCACTTGATGTTCACACCTCGACGTCTCTGACAAGACTGCCGAATGACTACCAATAAGTTTTTAATCATGAACGAATGAATGATCGATTGCGTGAATGTAAGTAATATGACAGTTACCAGAGACAATCTAATATGGTATTACCAGAGACAAGCTAACAGTTCGGCCATCCTGTTCAAAGCGTGTCCTCACGCGTACAGTTTTATACACACTATAAAAACGAGTTTCACTATTTAAACACCAACGATAATATCGTTAAATTAATTTAATTATGTAAACTACAAAACAATCATAGTCTTAATTAGGTGTTATTTTTCCAGTAATCAAACAGTTGTATAACATTGGCAATCTAGCAACAAATTATAGTTATAAAGAATATAACACAACAGTATCTATACTTTCTAAAACATTGTTTTATGAAATAACAATTACAATCAACCTATTCCTTCTTCCTACGTCGCTCTCGGTTGTTATTTCCTGTGCTCATCCCGAATAAATACTTTTTCCTTCTTTCTTTTTCTCCTTAACCCTGAAGGCCGCGATCTCAATAAAACACCTTAATTTTTCTGTGAACTCATTAGTATAACTCAACCAATTAATATTAATAATATAAAGCACATTTAATCCTGTAATAACTTAAAGTTTGTTATCTCTACCTTGTTTTCACTATTGCTACTACGACTAACCTCTTCATTACTCTCCAAATCTCTACAAAACGCCAAGACTACATCCTGTCGATAACGGCCACGTTTGCGGGACATGGAGGTGTCTTCAATCAGATACCTCTCATTGGGAAGCACCCTTACCACGTGATCATGGTCCTTGAAACTTAACCACTAGTATCCGACACGCACTATCGTGGTACACCCATCTCTCGACGCAAACCTAATCTCCATTCCACACTTTCTGATTTCCCACACCCATCAAACCCCTATGTTCTCTAGCCGTTGTTCCCCAATACCTTCGCTCACTCTACCCCCAGCCTATCTAACTCCTCCAGATCAGCTACATCGGCGGCATTAGACACAGTAGAGTACAAAATTCCTTCCGTTCCGCTAGCAATGCCAAAACTAAATGACAATTCAGTGACCCTTTCCAGGTTATGTTATGGATCGTGGCACCGTTGCCTATCTGGACTTCATAAATACAATCATCCCAGGTTTCTTCATCTTGGCTACGGAAAAGTTGACAGAGCGTCCAAAATAAGTTCACCAAAACGTTCGACTCGCCCACTCGCTTTAGACGACGGTATTGCCAATATTCTTCATTCCACATAAAGGAACAAACTCTCTAAATCTTTTACTGGTAAAGCTTCTTTCCTAGTCAGCTGTCAGGCGAGAAGGCATATCAGCCAATACGTTCCTCAAACACTCGTATACTCATCTATGATTTATTATTTTTGACAGCAGTTATACCAACATATACAATAAAACCATAAAACAATACTTGCAAATAACAGCCACCCCCCTCGCTCTTAATGAAAAGACCTAGGCAGTCCGCATCCACCGTATGGAGGTAACGCTAATTCCTTCGTTTAGATGAGAGTTACCCTCTCACTCACCAGCAGGCGCCTTGCACAGAGCCCATTCCAAACACCTTTCTCAAAACAACAAAGAGCCTCATCAAATCTGCAATGCCCATCTTTGTCGTGGTTTCCTCCGTACATCTCCTTCAGACCTTAGAAACCAGCGAAATATTATATATCCTGCGTTATTCATGACCGTGCACCCCTTTTGCAGAGTATATTTTCAAACATCTGCACTTCCTCATCCACCATTCTGCGCAATGGCAAAGAGTACTCAACTCAGGAATGTTCAAAATACAAGTTCCCATGTACGGGGACCGAAACCAGGCCGCGATTACGCGTTAGTGTGCACCACTAGATAGCCAAGTCGAAACTCGATAACACAATCAAACACCTGTAGCTGGACCCAGCAGTGTGCAACTCACGAAATCAGATTGCGCTTAGTAAATGTGAATCCACCAGTCAGTACAAATTGTGATAGCAAGCACACTATAAGTCCACTCAAAGACGCTAGCACCGCCAAGGTAGAAGATTCCTAGGAGCGAATCTCATATTCGTCAGGGAGAGGTTCTACGGCCCAAAACATGAGACAGATCGAAACACTCCTACGAAATCGTCTTGCAAAAGCACACCCGTCAGTCCGTCCATCTTTGCACGCATAGGTGTGTAACTTGTGTTGTTGCTTTAAAATCACACAAAGCTAACAATAGACGCCACGTAAGTAAAGTATCAATCCTGAATACCACTCCATATCCATGCCACCTCCTTTCGAGTGCCAGTCAATGGTAATGTCAAATACCTATTAATAAACAAAACATTAAATATCAATCATCAATCAATTAATATAAATTCGTAGACAACCCCAAAAATTTACCAATTTCACGCCCGTTTTAAGTGCCGGGAACTTCGAGACACCATCTGCTCTCTCACCACGTGACCGTATACATGAGTCCACTTCAAAACCCAACAAATCAAACTCCGTAACCATTTCGTTAGCGCCCGTAAATCGTAAATCCTTCAGATCATTAAAAACAATCCTGATGTTTATTAAGTTATGTTTAAAATTAGACACGCTAATTGTCTTTTGATTCTGTTTTAAAACTACTTTTTTTTCGTAAATAAGCTTTATTTCCTATTTATAATTATAACAAAGTGTAACCTGACGTCATGGCTTCCCCGGTCTCGTATGAAAGTGCCAGACCCAAAATGGTGTTTTTCTTTTTGCAATTATGTTGAGCAATGGCTACTAGCCCATTCAGCCAATGCCAACAAGTTCCTCGCCACAATTTATCAAATCATCAGAGCTATACGACTCAAAAGTCTTTTGTGAACATTTTTTTTAAACTTGTAGTAAATGCAAATGTTTAATGTTGATAGACCGCGTTAGCAAAGAATTCCCAGAAATTGCTACATCGTCCATAAGACGTATTATATGCAAGTAGGGAACCATGACCGTCTTCGATACGGCATCTACCAGATAAAAGATTCTTTGCCTTCTTCACCTCGAAGCGAACCACGTACGTAAATGCTCCCATCAAATACTAGAATAGATGCGATGGACACGAAACAACAATGTCACCACTAGACAATAAGTATACAGGGTACACCCTTTTTTTTTCCAAAAAAATCACCCTGTATGGAATTTGAATGGTTATTAAACTAGGCACCTCAGTATAAGAACGTCCTAGGAGCGCGGGACAATCCAAAACGCAATCGTGAACCACTCGAACATCTATAACCTTCTTGACACCTTGTACCTCAACACTGGCTGTTAGTGTACATACAACAATAAAATTCACACCCATACCTCCAAGCAGTAGAATATTAGAAGAAACCTTTACATGGAGACCAAGTTCCCTAGCTCTACTAACTGTAATAAATGAACACAGACTTCTCAAACCTTATGACATGATACAGCCTCACCACTGATCCTATTATCAAAACGTATTTGTCACTGCAACTATTAGTCGCGCATAACTTGGGAACACAGACTTCTCAAATCTAATGACTTGATACAGCCCCACTACTGATCCTAATATCGAAAAATCTATTTGTCACTGTAGGTAACCGTCAGTTGCGCATAATTTGAGAACACCGACTTCTCAAATCTAATGACTTGATACAGCCCAACCACTGATCCTAATATCGAAAAACGTATACGTATTAGCCACTGCAACTATCAGCTGCGCATAACTTGGGAACACCGACTTCTCAAATCTAATGACTGGATACAGCCCAGCCACTGATCCCAATATCGAAAAACGTATCTGTCACTGTAACCATCAGTAACGCATAACTTGAGAAGACTGACTTCTCAAATCTAATGACTGGATACAGCCCAGTCACTGATCCCAATATCGAAAAACGTATCTGTCACTGTAACCATCAGTAACGCATAACTTGAGAAGACCGACCTCTCAAATCTAATGACTGGATACAGCCCAGCCACTGATCCCAATATCGAAAAACGTATCCGTCACTGTAACCATCAGTAACGCATAACTTGAGAAGACTGACTTCTCAAATCTAATGACTGGATACAGCCCAGCCACTGATCCCAATATCAAAAAACGTATCCGTCACTGTAACCATCAGTAACGCAAAACTTGAGAAGACTGACTTCTCAAATCTAATGACTGGATACAGCCCAGCCACTGATCCCAATATCAAAAAACGTATCCGTCACTGTAACCATCAGTAACGCATAACTTGAGAAGACAGACCTCTCAAATCTAATGACTGGATACAGCCCAGCCACTGATCCCAATATCGAAAACGTATCCGTCACTGTAACCATCAGTAACGGATAACTTGAGAAGACCGACTTCTCAAATCTAACGACTGGATGTACAGCCCATGCAGCCACTGATACCAATATCGAAAAACGTATCCGTCACTGTAACCATCAGTAACGCATAACTTCAGCCGATTCGTTATGAGTATAATTATGCTCTTTGAATACGTATACTCTAAAGCTGGGATGGCCAGATTCATTACAATAAAAGCAATTGAATTTAATTAATCGTTCAGGATTTAAAGTTGTCGATGTGTTGCGTTAATAAGAGACCTGTTATCATACCCATTTCTTTTGCTTGTATGTTGTAACTTCTCTAGTTTGCCCTACTTTGACTATTCTAAAATACTGACTCACTAAATTAAGCTACTTGAACTCCCACTTTTGTGGCCTGATTATCTACTCTATTTAAAATTCAATCCACCGCCTGTTTCCTATGAATTTTACACCTATTCAGTCCATTCAGTTTTATGCAATAATAATTTATTGTTCCAATGATTAACCATACACGACACGTTTAAAATCTCAAGTACTGTAATTATAGACACAATAGATAAACAATGGCACTGACGAACCGGTTCGTCGGTCGGGACGTTAGCGGTTAATTAGCATTTCAGTAAGGAGTTCAGCATAGTTCTCACGGCAAGGGAATAGATAACTATTTTTTCTTCAATGCTCCCTACTTATGCAAAAGTGAAGGTCATCTTTGATACCACGTTTTCGTAACCCCAGTAAGATTAGGAAGGACGTAATGTTACATGTTGTTTTTCATATAATCCACATATTTCCGCGCATTCTTCAACTTTAGTGATCCGTACTAACAGAGTCTGTTCTTTACTCATAGGCTTCAAATCCGTTACGATGTTTGCGTTAAATTTTAACTTATTTTTATCTGAACTCCAGGCTTTATTTAACATTGTCATAGTCAACACAATACTAATTGGTAAAGACTCACCCGGAATCGAGCTATCGTTGCGATATCTCCTTCGCATTGATCTTTCTCCTGTATTCCTGCTTTTCGTTTCTTGTAATTTTGTTCGTTCATTGAACTGTTCATTTATGATAACATTTCAAATTTCTGGTCCATCCAGTAGTATTCATTCCGCTATCCAACGACTTAACTTTCCCTGCTCTCTAACCTGAGAACTCCCTGCTCTCTAACCTGAGAACTCCCTGCTCTCTAACCTGAGAACATCCTGGCCGTCTGTCCTAGCCAAAATGCTAAATGCTCTAATCCTGAACATTTCCTGGCCCTTTAACCTGGGCGATCCATCGTCATCTATAACCATCCATGAACATCAGTCCTTCCCCTCGACTGTGTCTTTCCTTGTCCATTGTGAGTGTATCTGAAACTTACAGTTGTAAAGCTTAGTGTTTGTTCATAAACACGAAACAATATTTAAGATTATAATAAAAGTCAAAGTCATTGTTTTATTATCATAATATTGATCCAATATTGTTCCATTTATAATTGCATTATTTTAAAGAAGCTATTAAGGCAGAAATAAAGCAGTTTTCTTTTCCATCTCTATCCTTGTAAGCCATAATATGCAAAAACACAAAAAAATAATTTAAATTAATTTGGTGCGTCATCGTATCATGATAATAATTACGCGAATAAAATAACCGTACCAATTCTGCTTTGAATAAAGTAAACTAAATCTTTATATAAATATCCTATTAATGTTATAATAATATCTAAGTATGTAACAGAACACAGACTACCATATCGATTGGTCGCTTAACAAATTGAATAATTATAAATCTACCACAGTAGAAACTTCCATAAATTCTTAGTCGAAATTAATACTTCCTTTTCTAAATATGGATGATGTGATATTTATTAATAACGGTTCTTTAATATTATTACGGTAAAGAGTAAGGAAATAAATATCGTATGACAGATGGAAAAGAAAAATAAAATATTTGATATTTATTTTACTTAAATAGCCAGAAAAATATATTTACCGGGTGGGAAAAATAAATTACACCTGATAATAAATGACATCAAATATCCGTTAAAATGTGGACGTGAAAAAGGGAATTATGAGAATTCCCTTATTATCCCGCTTCTGAACTGTTGGCCACCGGCTCAGAATAAAGGATTCATAATAGAAAACCAGACATTTCAGTATAAACATAGATATTTATTACTTCCTTCAACATAAACCACAAATACACTCGGTACAATCCCAATTATTCAATACATAATGATTTAATCTGTACTTACACTTGTATCTGAAGTGTTACCATTTAATCCAAAATTACACAGTAAGTATCACTTGATGTTCACACCTCGACGTCTCTGACAAGACTGCCGAATGACTACCAATAAGTTTTTAATCATGAACGAATGAATGATCGATTGCGTGAATGTAAGTAATATGACAGTTACCAGAGACAATCTAATATGGTATTACCAGAGACAAGCTAACAATAGGCAAAGTCACAGCATACTTAGGGCCTAAGGCTGAGCTTCCACCAGAGCTGTGCTAAGCTGCGTAGCGAGGAATGTGTTTTGTAAGCACCAATAGAATCACTTCATTTACCTAGCTTCGCTCTGCGCAGCTCAGGTGGATATGGGCTTAGCGGACCGAGGTTTTTGTTCATACAAAATAAGCGAGAAATGCGAGCGAAAGATGTGTTGCGAGGAATGTGTTACTAGGAATGTGTTGCTAAGAATGTGTGCGAAGAATTGAAAATATGCGCCTACCAGTCAGTCAATAGACGGTGTTTGGAAGAGGTAGATGATCATTTGTACTCATTAACACATTACGCAATACATATTACACATTCCTCGCACAGCTCTGGTGGAAAGAGTCAAACCGTTTCATATCCTCGCTACACATTTTCGCACCGCACATTTTCCTCGCACAGCTCTGGCGGATGTCCAGCCTAAAGCTTAACGTATTGACTTGCTAATCATTTGAACGTTTAAATAAAATAAAAATAATAAAAAACTGTTCTCTCTGATCTGGAACCTAAAAAGTTTGGTCAATAGGACTAAGCACCTACCTAATAATGCTATAACATTAATAAAAAAAATTTATTAAGTAATCAAACTAAAATAACTTAAAAGAAAATCTTGATATAGTCATCAGAATTGGCTCAGGTTTGTAGCAGACAGACAGACAACAAAGCAAGCTAAATAGAAGCTTTTAATATTGGACGCCCGTCTTCGTTCTTAAGGATAAATCAGTAGAGGTAGCAAATGTGCTTCTTTTTAGAAACACAATTATCAAGTTTCCCCAATTCTTTCCATAGGTGTTGCAAAGGCGACTAGGGAAATATAGCAGCTAGCTTAAGTAATCGCACCCAACCTGGACACTAATAATATTATAAAATGGCAAATACACGTATTATACATACAAATTAAAGTCCAGGACAATGTAAAACAGACTAATTAACTTTGTTGACTTTTTCAAGAACCTTCATCTGTCTGTCAGCGCGCAAGAGAGCGTTTAATTAGATCCCGCTTGATAATTAAGCTGCTTCTTCAACATTACATTGTATTTCTTGCAGACCAAACAGAAATACTTAGTCGGGTATTTATTTTAAGTGGGTACTTATTGAAACATTGTGATTACAATATTATTTAAATTTAGAATTCTGTGCCCCTTGTGAAAAAGGGTACAAGTCCTTATACACTTTATAAGAACTTATACCCTTTTTCACTAGGAGCATAGAATTGTTTCACCCAACAAGACCCAACATGTTTCGATTCATGGGTGACGTTAATCATTGTTAAAGGATTTGTAATACAAACGAGATAACATTGTTGTAGGTGTTACAATTCTGTTTCCTTCTTCTGTTTTTTTTATGGGTATTTCACTTTCCCCTAGAAAATTCTAATTATGTTAACCTTACTGAGAATCATCTCACCTGGCTCGATAGCTCATTATATTAAGTCTATCGTTCCTTCTAGATGGAGCGTTGGATTTAATTAGATCTTTACTAAGGACGGTGCAGTTTCATATTTGAATAAATTATGAAAATGTGAAGTAATTTGAATAATTTGCAACTACACCAAGTCATATTAAAATTCTCGTCTTTGCTTATATATTTTTTTCGTCCATTGTCATGTAAAGACCGTCCGCACTTTATTGTCGAGCCCACAGAATTAAAATGCTTTTACGGACGTCGCAAATTAAAAAAAGTTATCACGGCCGATAATCTTATCTTGCTCTTTTTGACGTCGCTACATCGCCGGCCCTCATTTACTGCTTCTAAGGATTTCGGACGGGCCTCCATTAAGTAAAGAGGATCTCCGACGAGCTTAATTAAGAATTCCCTCCGAAATCTCGTCTCAGTCGCCACCCTCGGACAGAATGGCAGCGATTGATTTTAAATGAGCATCCAACAAAGAGCCCTGAAGTGGGCACAGCTTTGAACTTCCCTATAAAAACTTTGTGGTGTAAAAAGTGTACAACAACTGGGAATAAAGTCCAACGGTAACTGCCCCAAACAAGCCGAATGGATATGGGAATTTAATTAGGGCCACACAGCAGCGCAATAAAAATAAGACGGTAACTTTTTAATTTGTAAAGCCATCAACGTTGATGTGGTTCCGACTGCGAATTTTGGGCGGAGATTTGCATGCTTATGAGTTTATGGGATTTTGTGGTAAATTATAATGAAGGATGCAGGATTTTGGAATCATATTCCTCGACCTTTTCCAATGAAATTAGACGATTAATGTTAATTGCAGCTTGTAAACAATATTGACGGGCATTAGTTAAGCATTAAATTAAATTGCATTCAAGTTTCAAAGACGTATTTCATACTAGCCTTTAGTGGAGCTTCAAGATGTAACCGGAAAAAAAAGTAGCAATTTAGTCCATGCTGTCTCTCTGTATGCCAAAATGTAAACCAAATCCTTTATGCCGTGTATGCGTGATTGAGTAACAAACATAAATAGATCTTTACAAACTTTCACATCTAAATGAATAAAAATTAAATGCTGTTCGTTGATAAGCGCATCACTGGAGAATGGTTGGACTTATTTAACTTTTTTTTTATGTTAATTGTCCGAATTAGGTTTTTATGGAACGGAAAATTGGAAAAGTTGCCCGAAAAATTGGCAAATGCGTGTAAAACTGAACGTTCTTTTTTTCTATGGAATTTTTGTATGACAGAAAAACGCCTGTCGGGTCAGCTAGTTTATAATATTAATGTGAATTTATATACCACGTACGTATCTTTCCTGTTCTTTTTAAAAAACGTTGCCCCACACTAAGATTACTCTTGTATCGTGGGTGCGTTTACAGACACAAATCTCACATACACAAACGTCCAAACCCGAAACAACCATCTGTAGGCCATACAAATTTTTGTTCCGTGTGGGAACCGAACCCACGACCCGTAGCGCAGAAGCCAATCGCTTAGCCACTGCACCAAACGTGTCGTCAACGTATGTAAACTGACTGTACATAGTTGCTCACTTAAAATTCGTCAATCATAATTACATTTTAGAGCAATGTTAAATCTCAATAGCTGACACTTACGAGCTACAACGATGACAAAGTAAACCCATCTCAATCTTATCTCAACGTAATGAAATTGCTTCGGTTCAGCCTTAAAGGCTCCGAATTAATTAAGTCACAAGAAGGTAAACAAAGTAAATGTAACCTGACCGTTTCTAGGAATACTAATTATAGGCTTTAGAGTTGCTAAGATGTTTGCTAAAGATAACTAAATTTATCTGCCGTTTACGATTCGAGTTGAAACGTTAACTCGGTCTTGCGTAGCCGCAGTTTTTACGATCGCATTAAAATTAATGTTGTGATCGGAATTTGAATTGAGAACAGTAGTTTTGAGGCTGTTCTTGTACAATTATGTTAAGTGATAATTACCTATTTTAGGTGCCGTGTGGTGGACTTAAAGAATAACACTACCCCATCTCTTCCCATGGGTGTCGTAAAAGGCGACTAAGGGATTCACTAGAGGATGGGCAGCAGCGTTCTATAAGTACTTTAACAACCATGCTGCGATCGCCAATCCGCCTGCCAAGCGTGGCGATTATGGCAAACCCCCCGGTGGTTGTGGCGATGCTTGGGAGAGGCCTATGTCCAGCAGTGGACGTCTTTCGGCTGAATGATGACCAGTGATCGGAAAAAGGTGAGCTAATTTACCTAAACTTCAAAGAAAAGAGACAAAAACTGGAGACTTCCTTACGACAACAGTTTTTTTCGTGAAAATTATTCCGGGTTTCGGGACATCACTAGGTAAATTACATTTAAATTAATGTTAATAGTACAGAAAACAATTAAATTCGTTTCCTATTTTTGTTTCCTCAAATTGTCACAAAACCAGATGACACGTTTTTCATTGTTTTTAAAAAAGAGATTGTTTATTGTTTTCAAAAAAGGAGATTGTCTTTTATTTTTCAAAACAAATGAAAGACAATCTCCGAGAAAATTCTCCCGAAAAAAAATTGTTGTCGTAAGGAAGTCTCCAGTTTTTGTCTCTGTTCTTTGAAGTTTAGGTAAATTAGCTCACTCTTTTCCGATCACTGATGATGACCTATTTTAAGCGACAAACTTGATAATCATAATAAGCAATGACAGCCTAGCAGGGTTCTAGTTCGAATTCGGTCCGCACCTCTGTCTTTTCGAATTCATGTGCGGATGAAAATTTGATTACCTGCACACCTGAGAGGGCGGCATAATGTTCTCGATGGTGTGTGTAGTCCACCAACCCGCACCAGGCTAGCGTGGTGGACTAAGGCCTAAACCCTTCTCATTCTGAGAAGAGGCCCATGCCCAGCTGTGGGAAAGTGATAAACGACTCACTTATTTGAAACAATTTAAACAAGGCTCTTTTGTTGCTACCATTCAAATGTTTTGAAACTATTCACCTACTCATTCGAATAGTCGAATAGTTTGAAAACAAGAGCTGTAAAAGTTAGTTGAACTGTTTATATTTGTTTTTCACGGGTTTCCCTGCTAACTTATGTAGGGTTGGACACGTTTGCTGCATATCAAACGAGTTGTGGGCGGAACTAACCACCGGATGCGTCCAAAAAATTACAACCGACACTGCGGCAAGCAAGGACGGTACAGCACTTAAGGAAAATACATGACTTTAGTGCGTATACACGTAGAAAGCGGGTTGCCGGCGCCGGTCTGCCGGCGCTTGTCGGTGCTGGTCCGCGCAGTTAGTCGGCGCAGGTAGTCTTTATACTGTGTGGTGAACCAGCGTCGACAAGATCCGAACTTCGCCAACAAGTTCCGACCTGCTCCGATCAGCGCTAGTAAGCCGTCATTTGTTGCTGTATTTGCGCGAATTTGTATTTGGAACAAGGTGTATTTATGTTAAAAAAATGCCAGCTTCTACCCGCTTCCTTTATGTAGCGGTTACCCGCACGGACCAGTATCGATAAGCGCAGGTAGGTCGGCGCTGGTTACCTGCTTCCTTCATGTATACGTTTATTCTGAGAAGAAGCCCAAGCCCAGCAGTGGGACACCACTGCTGGGCTTGGGCTTCTATTGGGTACTATAGTACATAGGAATGAGTTCTTAAATAGACAAAGAAGAACATTATGTAAAAAGTTTTAGTGAGCTTTTATACAGCATAAACACTAGGAAGCGGTGAAGGGCGGGCGTTTTTAGGGACTGTTCTTTGTAACATTGACGTTCAAAAGTAACTATACTTTATTTATTATAGCATTAGACAAATATGGCTAAAAAGAACATGAATACCTTTTAATCTCCTTCTCTATGCAGAGCTTCAGTTTATTATAATTGGCTTATTACATTAATAGAAACATTAAACAGTCTCAAATACAAATATAATACAAAATATTCATTAGGTGGTTTACAGTAGTTGGTGATAGGAGCCTCCCCGGTCTTTCATAACTGATGCAATAAATCAATTTAAAAATCAAATCCCAGATAGAAAGAAAATAGTATTCACACCTTTTTATGATTTTTAGGTTATATTTTGCCTAATACTCATTAATAAATTAAGTTGTAATTCTAGTCAACTTTGATTAAATGATTTTAAAGTTTGATACCTATTTCTTTAAGCCACAAAAGAAAAATACAGAAACGAATGCACTCGTGCAAATATATTTAAAATATTCTTCAAACAAGTATGATAACGGTTTAATATTTACAGCAACATTATAAATTCCTGCTTGCAAGTCTAATGCCTAGACGCTTGAACGTTCATACTTGAAAACATCCGCGTCTTTCTTTAGCTGGAGTATTACTTACCTTACAGCTTGAGACGACAGCACGTTCTCGACTAAACTTGGTCCAACATAAATAAGGAGACAGAAAATTTTGTCGTAAGTGAGAAAATATTACTGAAGCTTAATGTTAGTAGGGGCCCACGTTGGGGCACCTCACGGAAGGCTGCCTCGTTATGCTGATTTATGATGCACCCCCGAAAAGGTATTTCAAAGAAAGACCTTATGAATTCCTTCAGCGGAATTTACGTGCAGCTTTTCATTGTCTGCACAGGTTATGCCTACAACGTTTAATATTTGAGTTGTTTTAATTTATTGGTGGAGTTTTTGGATATAATATTCTGTTTGTAGGGCCTCTATTACTTTTTGTGCTGTGGAGGTGTTCGTTAAAATTGTACCATTACTTCATAAGTATGAGTACAATCTTACTATCCTATTTCCTGTTATATGTTTGTGAGTTTGGATGTTTGTGAGTTTGGATGTTTGCGAATTTGTGAAGTTGGATGTTTCTTAATCATTCACGCCTTAACGGCTGAACGGATTTGGATAAAATTTGGCACACAGACTGTGACCTGGATAAAATTTATCCTATGTTCTACATGGTGATAAACTTTCCGAGTACATGAAGTAATACTTCATACTACTTATGAACTAATATGTACCTTTTACAACCCAATCTTTTCTCGTGGGTGTCGTAAAAGGCGACTAAGGGATTCACTAGAGGATGGGCAGCAGCGTTCTCTGAGTACTTTAACAACCATACTGCGATCGCCAACCCGCCTGCCAAGCGTGGCGATTACGGCAAACCCTCCCTTTTGGGGGAGGCCTATGTCCAGCAGTGGACGTCTTTCGGCTGAATGATGATGATGACATGAAGTAGTTCCCGTGGGATGCGAGTGAAACTTCAGGCAAAAGCTAGTAATTAATACATCGTTTCATATAATATTAGTTATGAGTCAAAAACCTAATTAAAAAGCATTAGAACCATTATGACTTAAAATATGGATATGTAGTATACAGAAAAAAAATGTAAAAGCTACAGTATCTTTGGCACTCTCTTTTACCATTCTCAGTATCCTTATAATTATTATTTAGTTTATAAATAACTTAAATCTGTTTACAAAAATACTGAATCAAGTCTCATCGCATCGAATATTTTAAAGTCACATTTTTTATTTTTTTAAGGTATTTTATGACTTTTAAAATTTTACGTGATTAGACCCGAGACAGTATTTTTGTAATGTGTACAAATTGCAAAAGTTCAAAAACATAAATCTGTTTATTTTCCACAATTTTAATTGGATTAAGCAAGTACCGGAATGGACTAACAAACTCGTAAATATCAATCTCTCAAATACAGGTCAAGGCTCACCGCACCCCGAATCCCCTGAATAACTTCACCAGCAATATCCTGGTGAATTAAAATCAACTAGTCATTAATTACGCCGACTGTGCGAATGAGTGTTGTTTTATATGGCGCTGCTGCGACGGGGAACGGCGATCCCCTTCGGCTACCCGCTGTTTTAATACGGAGTAACGGAACTATGGCGAATGGATATGATACTAAAGACTTTAATTTTGCGGATAATAGTCATCCAGTCACACACAGTCCATTAGGACCCCAATAAAGAAGGTTATTCCCGTAATAACTCCGCTGGGCAAGTCTGTTGGTCATCGTACTGACAGTCCTCTCGCTCCGGTTATATTGTTATGTATGTATTTTGACTGACGTGCTTCTTTTGAGCTTTGTTGGTACCCTTAATGAAAATGTTTTCTAGAAGAAAACTGTTCTGTCAGTGTGAGACTCCACGTGCAAGGGAGATTGTCGTTTAGGACATCTCGATATGCACTTTCCCCTAAACAGTTACATTCTAAAGCGAAACATCTATCGAGACACAATATATTTGAAATTGGTTTTTTGAAATCGTCGAAAGCTTCGATTTCAATTTATGTTCCACAGAAGGTCAGAACATGTTAATATCTCTTCTGAGTATATCAAGCGTTAATCACTGCGGTGAAAGATTAGCTTTCAACGTGTCCATGTCCCGCTGACACTAAATATGCATACAGACAGGTTTATGAAACACGGTATGCCATATCCATAACTCGTTTATCCGTGTCATATCCATCAATAAGCTAAATTAATGTTAACCACGGTTTATGGTAATATTCCCTGTGTCGTACAGCCTACTCCTGGTTTCACAAAAATAATAAACTTGTCACTCGTTGCTGAATTAATTCCACTTGCAAATGACTGCTTAATAGTAGCTGCATAATGTAATCAAAGGGTAGGACATGGTTTTTATCATTATTTTCATTATAATGCCCGTAGATGATACTTCCAAACATGGGCCTTTAATTAACGGAAGGAGTACACAGCATCGATGTAATCACCACACTTAGCTCGATAACATGGATTTTGTAAAACTGCTCGAGTAAAGACCGATTTTTTTATCGTCAAATAACTTTTAACTAAGGGATAAATATCACGTTTAACAGCTTTTGTATAGAAAAACTGTCAAAACGTCGAATTTATTCCTCATAAAAGTTATTTGACAATTGAAATCAGTAAATAGTTAGTGTTACTGTAATGCACTAAGTGTATAAAAAACAGTCAAATATACAAATACAATATTTGGTTTTAATTCCGCCAAACTGGACCGCTAGTTCGGATGCAGTATGCAGCACCACTCTCCCGCCCACAAATACAAGGTTAGTCAGAAAGGGGGTACTAATCCGAAAGGGTGTTAAAGTACACATAATAATGAGTAACTTTTGTTCTACAACTTTCCCCAAAAGTCAATAGTTTAAGAGAAATAGCTGTTCAAAAATTACAAAAAAAAATCTCTAAAATCTATCTGTCGGGAGTTATGATCAGCTGTGTTTGCACTTTAGGTCATATTTGGATTCATGAATTAGAAGCACCATTTTCTGAATTTGTAACTAAAGCAAGGATGAAGAATTTTTGAAAAAACTAAAATAAAAATCATTTTATTTGAAAAAAATAAATATCGAATTTTGAAATTTTAACACTTGCTTTCAAACAGTCATCAGCGATACTATAAGTGGGCTTCGGATTAGTACCCCCTTTCCGACTAACCTTGTATATGCACATGCAGGAGTGAAAAAAATGCAACATGCAACCAAACCGATACAAGATAAAAAAAGATAAAGATAAAGTGTCTTCGCCTTAACCAAAAACTAAGAAAAGTAAGGCCGCATTCTTTTGGAACTATATTTTTTTGAAGTTTAAGTTAAAGTTTAATTACTCGGTAGTCTATAAGCAAGATTGTAATACTATAAATAAAGCAGGACATTTATATATAAAAATAAAGTTATCAAACGGATTGGCGATCACAGAATGTTGTTAGAAGACGCTGCTGCCTTGGCCGATATCTAAGTCGTCTTTCTCGATACCCTCTGATGGAAACCATACTCAAACTCAAAACTCGTTTATTCAAAGTAGACTAGTATTACTTAGGTACTTACATAAGGTGATAATTATAGATAATTTTATTGGAAAAAAAAATATTACCTTTTTTTATATCAGCCTAAACTATCCCACTGCTGGGCAAAGGCCTCCCTTATGTTCTTCCATGTACTCTTTTCCTGCCAAACCAGCCCTCGCGGTACTCGTCTAGATCATCTCGCCACCTCGAAAAAATCGATTGTCCCGAACTGCATGATGAACTTCTCCAACGGTTTGCGCCGGTTAAATACTACCGTAATAGGAGGCATACATTGTTTGCCGTCCCTGTGAGGCGCACCGTAGCCCGTGCACAGTCGCCCATCCCACGTGTTCTGTCCTCGCTGAACGCTCTCTTGGACGCCAAGCCTGACTGTGATGTGTTCGCGGACGAATGGAAGACGATCTTGTCAGTATGTTTGGAGTATTGTGAGATGAGCGTGTGAATGTCGTTAAATGTATTTTATATGTATAATGTCTTTAACTAATGTAATTGGCCAATGACCGTTTTATGTTAAAGTAAAATAAATAAACCTCTTTCTGGGCCGACCTCGACGGCGCCCGCTCTCGAGATACGCGCCTAGATCATCTCGCCACCTATCTTTGCCAACCGTCTATCTTCAGGCACCCCATTGTGTGGATACTCTCGCTCTTACGTACATGACTTTAATTAAATACGTAGTTCCTATTTATACTTACATTAATTATTGTCGTGTGACATTAAAGGCACATTAACTTAAGAGAAAACTTTATCCAGACGAGAATTAATTCTGACCACAACTTTGTCTTCAAAAATACGAACAGTTAACGTTCTGTTGAAAATAAAAACGCGTTCCATGTATTAATGTCGTTTTAATATTTTATTGAGTTGACGCCGACAGCGCTCATGTTCATAATAAGCACCGCGCTGCATAAATCAGATGTTTTATGAGCTATGGTGCCAAATAAATTTCATACGAGTTTCATACGTAAGTAATATTGCAATGGTGAAAGCACGCAGCCTTATCCCAACTTTTAATTCACTGAGTTTATTTTTAATTCATCTGCAATTACTGAGTTTTTAAATGGAAAACTTCAGTGGCTCTGTAATTATAACTTAGTCCGATATGGAACTGGTCAAGACTGCAAACTTGGAGTGGAAGGAAATACTTAATAACACGAACGTTCGCCGATTAAACTAATTAAAGAACGATATTAATTTTTACGTGAGTTTTTGCAATAATTATGTTATAAAGAATTGCATTTAAGATGGCAAAGTAATAAATTCGAACAATGTGCAACTTATTATCTACATTGCAGTTTTTTACGTTTTTTTTTTATTTTTGTAGTTTAAGACTTTATCAGTAAATTATTTATGAAAATGTATTTGAAGGGTTAATCGTTTAATTACGGTTAAACGGTCGCCAGCTCTTTAAATATACTAAAGAAACAATAAAAACTTATCAGTAGTAGTAGCTGCAGCGTATGATTCTAAAAATACTTGATTTTTCAAAGCAATTATTGACTCATAAAATGGAAAATAATCCAGATTTGTTGGAAAATTGAGTTGCAAATTAAGCTAGCAAATCCTACATTTCGAACCTCAAATAGCAGCAACATTTTTAGCGAAATCATCGAAAATATTCGCGGCCAACGTTCCCGATTTCCCTAAACGAATCATTACTAGTACCTATTCGGCAGCAATCGCGGCCCCTCGATAATAATTTGGCTTGATGTCATACTTTTTGCGGATGAGTGAAGCCGAATGGATTTTCCGATAGAATTGCTGTGTTCCATTCGGCATGTATTGTTATGAGAGTCGACAGAACAATCGGGAATCCACCCCATTTATTTCGTTTTTGTTAATGTCTATGTGGAGTGCAACATGAATTTTGAAACGTTCATCAATTCTGTTGGTAAATTGCGTTCGGTTATTTTGGATGTAATTACCGATGTTGTCAAAAGTAATGTACTGAAAGTACCTACAATTATAGTACAGAACACAATGAAAGCTTTTAACGATAATGTTGCACAGAAAGTAACCCTATAAAAGTGCGACAAAAAGATTTGCGAATATTCACTCTGCGAAAAATGATTTTAAATGAGTGCCAGATCTATTACGATTTAATAAATCTTTAACAATACAAAATTGAAACAAGAACTACATTATAAACCCTGTGTTTCGAAACACACACGGATTTAAAATGATATAATATCCCAAAATGGAGCCGTAATGGAGAGGTTAAAAGTGTCGACGATAAATTTTATCCCGTGACAAATGAGATGAACGTGTCATGACTACACAGGCTCACTGCTCTAGAGATATTAAAAATTGAATTAATTTTAATGAAGATAGCGGTATCAGAGTTTCGCTTAGAATCTTTTGTTGTGACTGCTGGGGGGTGAACGGGGGTGAATTCTTAATTAAGTGTTGGCGAAGCCCTCTTCGCTTAATGCAATGACTTCACGCCTCGTTTAACTTTCATAAAATTCTCTTAAACTCAGCGATTTTTCTTAACTAGCGGAATAAAATTTCCATGTGCAAGTAACTCTTTAGGGTTGCGAAATAGAATTTTTACCTGCACTTAATTTTGCCTTTCACCTGTTTTTGCTTACGTTGAAAGACTTTCAAGTAGGTGTCCACGCCATTGTATCTAGTAAAGTCAGTTCGCTCAAATAGTGGCAGCATGCAGGAATTGAATGTACTAAAATATGTGGCAATTTTTTTTATTAAATAGAAAATTAATATGTTTTACACTATTCATCATTACTAGAATTGTCCTTGGAATCACCACCTATGTTTTTAATAAAAGATTCAACAAGGTCTTGCGGCGCGGCGGCGCCACTATTTTACTGAATGAACTTTAAACCTATAATTAAAGAAAAAAAAACAGACAACTGAGTCCATAATGTTAAGTAACAAAACTACACACATATGTTAGTAGGATAAAAAGGATAAAAACACTGTAATTGAGCCTTATTAATGACAGCAAAATGGCTACTGTTTCTTTCGCAAGACATGAACAATCAGTACAGTTATGAATCAAAATTTCCCAACTTGCATTAATTCCCAAAGTAGCCTAAATAAAATATAATCTTTAATGGTCACTTAAACTAGTCTACAAATTGGTGATCTTATATTTTATGACACGTATTAATATTTCTTAACATAATTAATTTAAAATGTCAAGCCATTTTGTGTGATTTTTATTAGATCTCTTTGAATATTTATAAAGAAATTAGGTAAAATGTATTTTATCGATGGCCGTTATTACCCTATAACTCTTCCTGAGTCTGCCCGTATTTTCATTATCGTTATGGCCGCCATAACAGAATTTCGTTGCATGAAAAATCAGTAAAAAACCGTACGAGCTATCAATCAACATTATATACCGATTACCGTCGTGCCCAGGTCTTTTATAATAGCCGGAAATTAATACGAGCCAACGCGATGATGTAAATTATATGTATAATTAAAAAAATCACTGCCATAATTGCGTAGGCATAATAATTATACCATACATCAATAATAATCGGGACACTATGAATTTAAACTACTGTCTAATCACCTGAAACGAGATTTTTATGGAGCTTTTGGTGATGAGTATTTTAATAGAGTTAATAATAAATTAATCAGTATTTAATTGGACTGTGTGATGTTTTGGAGACATGATTAAAAATTAAGTGAAACGCGGTAGGTCTTCGATGAAATGACAGAAAAAAAAAACTGGTGATCACCCGCAGCTTCGCCCGCGGGGATGTCGTTTATCGCGTAGATATTTCTCGATTTTCGGGATAAAAGTAGCCTATGACCTTCTATGAGTTCCAGACTATCTCTGTACCAAGTTTCATCAACATCAGTTCAGCGGTTTAAGCGTAAAAGCGTAACAGACGGTCAGACAGAGTTACTTTCGCATTTATAGTATTAGTAGGAATTTAGTTTTGATGATTACGTGCGTCAAAGTAATGATAGCCTAGCAATCAAACGTTTGCATTCCATTCAGGCGGGTCCAAGTTCGAACATGGCCTGCACATCTGACTTTTCGAATTCATGTGCGAATCAGAATGTTGTTATCACTTGCATTAACGGTAGAGGAAAAATATCGTGAGGAAACCTTTTCACCTGAGAATGCTCTTTGAAAATCTCGACGGTGTGTATAGTCCGCCAACTCACGCTAGGCCAGGGTGATGGACTAAACCCGTCGCCTGACCAGTAAGAAGCCCGAGAAAGCGGCGCGCTGTGTTCTTTGCGCGCCTCTCAGTAGGACGTGGGGCAGGGCCCCACAGAAGAAGAAGTCCGCTAGGGGCTGGCGGACAGAGGCCTGCCGTGGTCGCTGTGCATGCAGGTGTGAATCCTGCGAACCCGGCCAAGGGTCAGGAGAAGGAACACCGTGGGTTTTTAGCCGGTAAGAATCATACTAATAATAGTCGTATAATATATAGGCATCCCACCAAAAACATTAAATGTAAAAAATGCCAAGTCTCTCTATGCAATCTTTCCACCGTAAAAAGTTTTAAGATCTCATAGAAGCCAAGTCCTATTCAATTTATTTTGTAGTTAGTTATCTATCTAGTGACTGTATTAATAGTTTTATTTCTATTATAATTATAGTGACTTGGCAATGAGCACAAATTAAAAGCTGCTTGCTGTGTGGAATTATGTGCGACTGTTATTGACGAATTGATATCTATGAGTACTATGATTACATTAGTTGTTATGCTGATGCGTGATTTATGATATGCAGACGTGATTTTACGGCCAATGAGTAGTTATGGTCACCATCGACTACGTGCGTCAATACATATTTAAGAAAACCTAAGTTTATTTGATAAGAACATCACAATTATTATCTATAGGTACCTATGTTTAATGGTCAAATCAAAAGAACTTAACTAATCCTGTGATATTAAACATTACGCGTGCAAATATATTTGTTTCTTCTTGTGCTCATTGCCAAGTCACTATAATTATAATAGAAATAAAACTATTAATACAGTCACTAGATAGATAACTAACTACAAAATAAATTGAATAGGACTTGGCTTCTATGAGATCTTAAAACTTTTTACGGTGGAAAGATTGCATAGAGAGACTTGGCATTTTTTACATTTAATGTTTTTGGTGGGATCTCATTTATTTTTTGTAGGTGGGTCTCTTTCTTTTCTTTTTGGGTGACATAATAATGTCTTGTTCATCAACTGCTGCTTTGCTTAGAGCCTATTCTCTGTCTCTATCTCTTTTGTTTTTATAACTAACTAACAAACTAAATATCTAACAAACTATTTATGTATTAAATTAGTATTTTTAATAACTAACTATTTAAGTAACTAATAACTAGCTGATTCGGATATCCATAAACTTCGTTTCGCCGAATATGAATTTACGTTATTATATTTTTTTAGTTTCTAAGTGGTTTTTTTCATAGATAGATGGCGCTATCATACGAATTTCGCACGTGGACACGACACCCATGACGCGTATTTTGTAAAGTATCACAGCGCCATCTTGGATTTTGACTTCGACATCCTTTTCATCATCAGCACCCCCGAAAACAATGGACACGATATCCAAGACGCATATTTTGTAAAATTTCGCAGCCGCCATCTTGGATTTTGACTTTGACACTCATTTTCATCATCAGTGCCCCCGAAAACCATGGACACGACATCCATGATGCATATCTTGTAAAATTTCACAGCCGCCATCTTGGATTTTGACTTCGACCTCATTTTCGTCATCAGCCCCCCGAAAATCATGGACACGACACCCATGACGCATATCTTGTAAAATTTCACAGCCGCCAACTTGGATTTTGACGTTGACCTCATTTTCGTCATCAGCCCCCCCGAAAACCATGGACACGACACCCGTGACGCATATCTTGTAAAATTTCACAGCCGCCATCTTGGATTTTGACGTTGACCTCATTTTCGTCATCAGCGTCCCCGAAAACCATGGACACGACACCCATGACGCATATCTTGTAAAATTTCACAGCCGCCATCTTGTTGGATTTTGACGTTGACCTCATTTTCGTCATCAGCTCCCCCGAAAACTATGGACACGACACCCATGACGCATATTCTGTAAAATATCACAGCGCCATCTTGGATTTTGACTTAGACCTCTTTTTCGTCATCAGCACCCCCGAAAACCATGGACACGACACCCATGACGCATATTTTGTAAAATTTCACAGTCGCCATCTTTGATTTTGACTTTGACCTCATTTTTGGCATCAGCACCCCGGAAAACCATGGGAACGACACCCATGACGCATATTTTGTAAAATTTCACAGCCGCCATCTTGGATTTTGATTTTGACCGCCCCCGCCCTCTGGAGGGAAAACGTGTGAGATATTAAAACTTTAAACAATTTAAATTAGCCTTTAAGAATGTTATCTACCTAGATACAGTAATAAATGGGTTCATATATAGTCACATACTTAGTATACACCTCTATCCTACCCTTCGGAGAATACAGGCGTGATGGTATGGAATCTCATTTCTCAGATTTTGCTCTAAATAAATAACAATTTATAAATAATCTACACCAATTCAATATTTTTTGTACGTAAACAAAGAACAAAGATATCAATGCAGTCGAAATTCATACACCATGTTCCTGGCAAAATGGCAAATATAAAATTGTTTTCTATAATTAACTATTTTTTTATGTTTTTATAATTTTTCCTTTATATGTGCCTAATAATCTATCTTGATGCCAAATTTCAAGGTTCTAGGCCTGCTAGAAGTATCTCAGAATTTTGATGATCGGTCAGTCAGTGAGTCAGTGAGTGACAAAATGATGTAACTTTGATCGATGATAACTCGTAAACTATAAGTTCAAATATGATGTAATTTGGAAGTTTAGCTAGTTATAATGATTACTCTAGGTTACCGAAAGTTCAAACTGCTAGCTTTGGCCACAGCGAAGATATAGGGGGGGTGAAAGGGCCGCGAATGGCTTCGAGAAAAGATGGTACGGCCGTGCCCGCTTTGCTCGAGACTTGGCGGGGCACTGCCGTGCCCCCAGATACCCCTTCGCTTTCCCCGGTCGAAGAGCATACATGAGGACAATAACAGAAAAAAAAAATGGTTGACTAAGGCCTTAATCCTTCTCATTCTGAGAAGAGGCCCATACTGAGCAGTAGGACTGTAATGGACTAATTATTATGTGCGTCACCTCAAGATACAAATGAATCTGTTTTATTCTTTTCTTTCGTATATCAGCCTATAGTCCTCAGTGATATCGGTTTCCATTCTTATTGACGTCACGCCCGTTCCATCAAGTCCTATCTTTCGCGTCGTCTGATATCATTCACCCCGCGTTGAAGTGTAGGAAATTGATTTAGGAAAAGGGTTGCTGCCGTTTTGAAATATGAAAGGCGCTGGTTACTTACATTATGAATCAAATACACATTTTAATGAAGTACTACAAACCACGAATCATACTACTACAATATCAAACGTCATTCCATAAAGTCTCTTCCTATTAGCCTTTACCCAATTGGGGAGGTAAGGAGCAAAAGGTGTTAATTTCGCTTTTGGCTCTAAGCGTTTTTTTTTATTTCGTTGGACTCAAAGCCTTATATTTTATCAATTTCTGAATAAATTTGGTTTAAAAAGTGCAATTTTTTAAGACAAAATAGCATCTCAAAGTCGCATTCTGATTAAAAAGTGTCATTTACAAGGCAAACAGTACCCCAAGTGTGAGTTTTTTTACGTAACTACTGTAGTTGCGTCACGTCAAAAATGTATGGAAATTTTGGCAGCACCTCTAGTGGCGAATAGCGTGACTAAAATTTTGTTTGACATTTTTGGCGTGACGCAACTACAGTAGTAACGTAAAAAACTCACACTTGGGGTACAGGCCTACTCGTGAAAAGTTTTTTCTTATTTCTGAACAAAAATTAAAAGTGAAATTAACACCTTTTGTTCCTTACCTCCTCAACTATGTTGGGGTCAGCTTCCAGTCTAACCAGATGCGGCTGAATACCAGTATGATACACGGAGCGACTGTCATCAGACCTCCACAACCCAGTTACTGGATAAATGCCGATATACTAAGGTTCCACTAGTTGTCAGTCTTCGGGCTCCTGACTACCCATAACGATTGTCATAGGTATGACACTCGGAACCGACGGCTTAACGTACTCTCTGAGGCAAGAAGGGGTCTACGGGTTTAACGAACGATCACCCATCCACGGACTACCGCAGCAAGCGTAGCTTAGGCGGATCGCCCACAGTGACGCACGTCGGAGCGACACGCGTCAGAACGAATTTTTAGTCTCACACTGAATTGTTTGGAGTCGCACGGCGCAGCACTGACGGCTGACGCATTGACGCACCTCATTGTAGTACGCACACGGATTTTATAACTCCGTCATGCCGTGGGCGAACTGCCTTAACCTCGTAGGATCCGCGCGTTTGTTAATTATAAGTCATTTCATGAAGTGATTTGCAATAATAAAATAAATGTCAAGAGGGTATTCTCCTGTCGGCTATTACTGCTTATAGGTACTGCGATTATCAATTCGTTAGCCAAGCACGGTGATGATGACAATGTATCCCCACAATTGTCTTTGTGGCCCATTGGGAGACCTGATGATGATTTTGTAATTAATGTTTAGGGTGTGGCGTAAATAGTGGTCCAACGTTAAGGGGTCGACACAACGGATATTCAGCTATCACATACCACAATTTGAACCATTTTTTCACCATAGGTCTTGCTCCTCTTGTTACTAATTTGGCTGTAATTTCAACAAAATACATTATTTTCCTATTTTGTTTTTTGTTTATAACTGCTGAATACATGTGTTATCATATTCAAGTAATAATAGGAAAATAATGTTTTTTGTTGAAATTACAGCCAAATTAGTAAAGAGAAGAGTTAATTTTTCGAAAAAAAATACTGGCCTATGGTAAAAATTGTTCAAATTGTGGTGTGTGATAACTGAATATATCGCGTATCGACCCCTTAACGTTGGACCACTATTTACGCCACACCTTTATAACCTGCAACAAATATAACGAAACGTGTTAATAATTCAAAGTATGATTGAAAAATAATATACAACGTTTAAAATGGTTTCTTTACCCAGTTTTTACTGGAAAAGTAGAAATAGATACTATCGTCATAGGTAGTCGTTACCCTATCGTTAACTACCACCAGTGAATGGCACCAATAATTTAATCAAATTGCAATGGGAATGTTTGCAACTGATACTTTTGTTTTTGCACTTAGTGATCTAGTCACGGGTGCTTTTATATTATTAAACGTCTGAGTACAGATATAATGTTTTAGGTCTGTTAGCATGTGAGATATAACAAAACATCACGCCTGTATTCTCCGAAGGGTTGGGCTGAGGTGTATAGAACAACCTCTTTTCACCGTTAAGTTTAAGTCCCATGTAATAAGGGGCAAGCCTATTGCGTACAACCGGGCACAACTCCAGTCTCCGGACTGTGACTGAAAAATTACTCACGGAAAAACCCAATAACACTTTGCTCGATCTGGGGATCGAACACAGAACCTCACAGTCAGCAGTCGCACTTGCGACCACTAGACTAACGAGACAGTCAGGCATGTGAGATTTTTGTGTTCGGAAAAGCACCAAAAATACGAGTATTAGGACAATGGTACTGCCGCGCTAACGAAGAATACAATAACTCGATATTGCCGCTTCCAAAAAAACGCGCTCAAAGTTTTGAACTGTTTTAGTTATTGCATTCTTGCTAACTGAAAAACCGAGTTCCTGAAGGATTCATAAAAGTTACTTAGAGAGAGTTAATAGATCTCGATTCACTGATTCTATATAATGTATATAACTCAAAATCGTCCAAAATCGAGTAACTACCGTAGGTAGGTAGGTACCGTAGCTAAAAAAAATCAAACTGTATGATAAACATAGGCACGCTATGATTATAATAATATGTGACGCCAGGAATACTCTTATTCCACGATGGCTCAAACCTACTTTACGATCATTGCTGCCATTGACTAACATCTTCAATACAACTTAGGCTGCGTTCACATTTGCGCGATTTTTTTCGGCGCGAACTCTCGCTCGCGTCACTTACGAGTCGCTCCCTCCTCAGAAACTTTGGAATTTAATAGTTAGTCCCTTGTCTTAACGTACATTTTATATTCATATATTCTCGGAACCAGTGTGGTACCGCATTGACCGGACCGAATCACCTGCTGCGTCCTGCTGTACCAACGACACTGCTATACGTGTCTCGGCTACATTACTCTACAAAGGCCCAGGAGATTGTAGAGTACATCCGAGTGAAGACCAATTCCACCCTGAGGGTCGAACGGTTGGAGTCTCGCCACAATGTTAATTTCAATTCCTTTGTGGTGAGAGTGCCGACTGAACAGCTGTCGACGTTCATGAAGGAGGAATTTTGGCCGAGAGGTGTAGCGTTCCGACGATTTCGGGGCCGGCTACCGGACACCGCGCGACACACGACGCCGACTCCTCGTGTGATATAGTGTTAATATTTTATTGATTATGTATAGTATTTTTGTTAGTTTTGTAAGTTTTATATTGTATTGTATTATTGTATTTTGTTAATATGTATATTTTATGTACGGTAGTGATTTCGCCTAGCTTTCACGACACAGGGAATCCTAGTGTGAAAGCTAGTGCCAAATGTAAGTTTATTTGTACAATAAAAGATTTACTTATTTACTTATATCGACATAAAGTACTCGCGCACGCTCCGCGCCCGAACAGCTATCGAGTAGTACACGCGTCGCAATCGCGTAGCGCCCGCGTCGCCTCCACCCTCCCGGCTAGGATGGCAAATGCAATTTGAGATCAGTTCATGTCATAAGACTCAAATTATATACAACAAATTTCAAAGCGAGTTAGACGCAGGTGCTTACGCGCGTGGCGTGCGCTTAGCGGGCGCGTGTCGTCTGAACGCGCGATATGGAGATTTTTAATTCATAATAAATATATAATAAATTGTCAACTAGCCTATTTCTTCATCTATTTAGTTTAAAAAGTTAACTGTATAAAACGAAGCAATTAAGTAAAAAAATGCATTTTGCTCGTGTAATTTATTTATACACCCACAGCCGATGACGTAATCTTGGGCCAATCACGTGACCTAGTTCTCACGCGAAGAGAATACTTGGAGTAACATATTATTATACCATGGACACGCACAAAAGTAGCGTCGAGATGGTAAACGAAACCTTTTAAATTTCCATTAATGTATGCAGATAAAACGATTGATCATTTATTCATACAAAAATTTTTAACAAGAGGGAGATATAGACTAGCATCTCTAATGCAACCCTCCGCTTCGGATCGATCACTATGATCTCCCTTCATAATTCACATAATCCCATAATTGATACATAAAAGCCCCGTTGGCTTTGTACAATTAGGCCCCCCTCAGATTCATCCGCAATTGTTAGATTTGAATGATTAATTTTGTGTTTACTGTGAAATATTTCAAACGTCTAAGTTAAGACGAAACAATCTTTATTAATGACTGCAGGATTAAATAAAATAGACAACGTTACCTGTAACCCTAAAATGCAGATTCCAAAGAAAATGTATATTAGTGTAATATTTTTTATTAGATTTTTCCGTTTTATTGGATGTATATTTTTTGGATCTTAACATATAAATATTTGAGAAAGTGTTTAATAACATGTAATGCTTTATTATGGACCCATTTAAGAACTTAAATTATAATTATGTAATTGAATAAATACCAAAAAATTGAAGGTATATTTTATAAATTTATTGTAATCCCGTAGATAATTCTGTTTCGAATTTGTCTGCTTCAATATTGGGATAAAACACTACACTTCAGAGCCTCTTGCTCTACCCTTGAAGCACCCTTCTTGACAATTTAGCAGCTTTAATTCCACAACCGCGCTAAATGTACCGTAAACTGATACAAGACAAACATACGAGAAGCACTCACAAGATTCTGTTTTATCTAACATGAAGGAACAAGACAGAGAGAGAAAGGATATAAATTATGTGTAGCGTGTTCTCTTTCTCGCATAGAACAATAATGTGAAATGCAGTACGGAGTATAGGGTGTCGTCGTGTGAGGGTGGAGCGGGTCTAATCGACCCACCGCGATAAACAGCGACGCGTGCACGCCGCTTTAGTTACGCACTGTAATGAATCTGCGCGGTTGCATTTTAGGGTTAACAGTAATATTCTCGCCATTAGTTAATAGTTCGTTTGCTATAAAAGGAGAGGGATGCAAAAGGGATGGCTCAACTGGTGATAATTTTAAATTAGGTGACTTTTATAAAGTTATCTGACGATTGAATTAGGATTTTAATGCACACTAAGGCATCATAAATAAAATTACCGTTGAAATTAATGTACACTTCATTTAATATAACAATAGACAAAAGTGGCCTACCAAAGCACGAATATCATTTGAACCGTGTCTTCAAGTACCTAGAGTTTCAGTTCATCTTGATTGACCGTTAAAGTTCATAAAAGTACATATGTTAAAGCTGTGTTGAATCCCTGCTAGAAACAAACTATGGTCCTCATTTCTACAAACGGATCTTATATTATGTCTCTTGTTATACAGGGTGTTAACGAATTCGTGTAATTCCTTAAAACCGTGTAGAATGGCACGGGATTTAGATTGATTAAAAAAAAAAACTTTCATTTTTCATGCGGTAGCGGTAATTGGTCATATCTAAACCACATAATAAGGAACCAGTAAAAAAAAATCTTTTTTTTTGCTGAAAATATTTTTTATTTGAGTGAACATTTCGATGCCACGCATAAATTAATGAAAGCACGGCGACACGGCTGGCAGGTTTGACTAACGCGATATCGCTCTTTGCAGTCAGATAATTCGAGGCTCTAAAATGACTCAGAAATAGAAAACCAAGTTTTTTTTTAATACTTTTTTCAGTTGGATTTCAGAAATACCTATTTAGGGTTAATCTATGTCACCAGTAGATCACGCGGTTTGAAGGAATTACACGAATTCGTTAACACCCTGTATTAAGTAGAGTGTAGATTAACTTCATATCGAGACGCTTGAATTAAAACACTGTAAAAAAACTTACATCACAATTCGAACCTAGCATTAAACTGTAAATTTTCGCACTTTTCACACCAAAAGACTGAAGCTATAAGAACATTCTATTAAAAAATGTTGACGTTTCAAAGCCACACCAACAAACCATGAGGCAATAAACTGTCATACTCGCAAAGAAAAGTGTTAAAACGAAACGTGCAAGCAAGCAAATTGATTTCACAGCTAAGCGTTTTCACACTTCTACTAGATAAATAGACATAGGAACTGCTAAATACAAAACATCAATACAATTATGTGGGTCGCTATTACGTACTGCCTTCGAAAATGGTAGATAAGGTGTGGTTTCCGACCAAAAATATCCATCCGTGGGTGACGGCGTAAGAGCAACTAACGGCCTAATTTACAAATCGAACTCAATCCAATATCCGTGGATAGATGTATGATGTATGTATATTTTTGGCAGAAATTCAATAAAATTAATGTCAAATAGACATCAGTCCAAAGATTTTGGTATCGAATAAACATCAATATCGATTTATGCATGGCATGGAAAGAGCCTCCACATACGTGCGGCGCACGAGTCAGCAAGGTTAGTAGCGGGGCTGACGTCCCAGGGTGATCTTTTCACCAAAGCATGACCCCATTCTCGTATAGCCCGTGCTAATACGAATGAAGAACATATCAATTAATTTGGCAGTAAGGGATGACGTCATGAGGATGGGCAGCAGCGATCTCCTATCTGTTAATAATAATAATAAACTGTGATCACCATTCCCAGTGCCAAGCGTAATGATTATGACAGTTTTCCATTTGACCGTTCATTGTAGCGGTCATTGCGAGGCCCATGTTCAGTAGTTGACGTGACGTCGGAAAGTTTCTTCTTTATCAAAGAGTTTTTTCAATTTCTTTCTGACACTTAGCACGTTTACCAAAACAGGTCATAAATACGTGCGTATGTGGGTCTCTATTACGTACTCCCTTTGAACGCGTGGGCAAGGTGTTAATTAGCTTGGTATGTTATTGCACGTCGAGGTAAATAAAGAGATAGATGCCACGTGACCAGAGCAAGCGTGCAGAACACCATAACCTTAAATCAGGGATGGGGCACTAATTGCTTAGAAAACATTAACGGAGCTGTAAGTAAGTGGGCCAAGTTATAAGATTCGGGCTAAACAGGCAATGTGAATAAAGTTGAGATAGATACTTAGTCAAAGACTTCTTTCAGTATTCAGCCCAGGAGGCCAATTTACGAACAAAATTGATAAAAAATTTAATTGAACCGCAGCTTTACCACTTCTTTTAGAGTTTTTTTCCTATAAAGATAACAGTCAAATAGCAGTGGTTGAGCTGCGCTTCCTCCAAGCCTACAAGCCCTCTTCTATCATGATCTGGTTATTCGCAATATTTGTAACGTTTTTGTCAGACATCTTGTTAATTTTCGAGTAATTGACATCTAACTGCAGGGATCCTAAAGGTAATCGATTTCTCCGAAGCTCATTGTTTTTCTCTAGTAACCAGATTTTTCCAGAGCCTATTCAAATCTATTACTGAAGAGTTTGATGCTACTGCTGCAATTGTATTATGGATCTTTGGTGTACTTTACGAGAGTCATTATACCTATAGAGCCCTATCATATTCCTTGAAGGGTTAGTTAAATATTCACAAGAACTTTGTAAATCACCGTTCGAATAAATCATCCTCAAGCCGAAAAACTTTTAATAGTGTTGAAGTTAAGTGTGCTTTATAAATGGAGTATTTGCGTGTTTCCAAACAAGTAGCTGGTTAGTTCTTTAGAACTTTAATATAAGTTGTTTTAATTTATTTTTGCGTCATAAATCTGAATCTGATTATATTGATTTAGTACTCTTCAAGTTGTCGGAGCTGTTCATACATTTTGCATGTTACATTTTACCTTTTAAACTAAAAGTTAAAATTGTATCATTTAACACTGCAATATTTGAGTGCTAAACATGAATTGGAGCAGTTAACAATTTGTACACCTTAGAGGTAGTGCTGGCAAAGTCTTATCCTTGCTCCGCCAAAATATTTTCAGGTTTCTTAGTTCTTGCTTGAATATGTATGATGATATAGATATTAATAGCTGAGGCTTGCGACGTGACGAATCGCTATACTTAAAAAAAATCAACTAGCCAGGAGATGACAGTAACGTTTGATCTACGAGAAAACCTTTCAAACACTTAATATGCATCAATTTCGAGATAACTAAGATCTCTAACGCTTTTAACTTGCACCACCTCCACACAAACTTGCATTCACAGTGATGCGTTTATGGGAAGGCTCAGATAATTTTATTCCCCTCATGCATAGACCGGGGGTCGATGGTTCTAAGGGATGTTAGTGTCGTGTTTGTTGCGTAAACGATCTCTGCCCCAGACAATTTGATTTGTAATAAATTTAGTTTTATTTCAATGTCACTGTATCAATGTTTGCCCTTTGATGTAGCTAATTGAATTGGATTTAGATAGTGATATTTTTCTTTGAGAATTATTTTCGGTTACTTCGTTTTTGTAATGATTGTTGTTGTTTTGGATTTTTTCTTACTACAGGCCCATTTAGGTTTGAATTGGTTTTATTTTGTGTTCAAATATGATGTAACTAATTGAAATGGGTTTATATAAGATATTTTGCTTTGAGATTTATTTTCGGTTAGTTTGGGTGCGGTTCATACGGACTTAATTTCATTATGCCTTCTTATCATTTTGCCTAAATCTCAATAATGATTGTTGTTGTATTGGATTTTTTATTTTAATACGTACAGGTCCATTTAGGTTTCAATTGGTTTTATTTTGCGTTCATATACGTTATGATTTACATATTTATAATTTGTCCCTAGTAATACGTGATGATGTTAAAGCATATATTTTAATTTAGTTCTCTATACTTATTTAATTTCATTTCATTGTTATTGCTAAGTATTTTGTAGACACTCTACAATCTTAGGTAATAAATATTACCTGGTATAATCAAAGCTATTAAACTCAACAATTAGTAAACCAATTATGAACAATTAACAACACTTATTTTTCCACCGAGATATGCAAAACCATCTACAATCAGAGTACAATAAATATAATCGCATGGTACACCACACTAAATCAGCCACATGGCAAAAAAACAATCGTCGAAATATTGCCATAAATCGCAATAGTAATGTGTTAACCGGCAGTTACAGTGACGCACCTAAAAATATTATTCATAGCCATGTAAATTCACCGAAAACAAGGTGTAGTTAAAACAATATTTATCTTAATAATTAGTTTAACCCGAGTAAGTCGCGGTTCATTTGATAAAGGTGCGTGTAAACGAGCGGACCGCCGTCGCGTGATAACAGCACGGTGTATATAAATTAAAACATAATTGTGTTATCGTGACCCCAAGGTTTAATGTTGACGAAACGATAGGCTATTGGGAAATTAAATTCGTTTTTTTTGTTCGTAAAGGTATAAATTTTCCCTAGAGGAGCTCGTGGCTAAATAATTACAGCCGCATAAACCGATCTTCCGGGTTAATCCACGCTTGCCGAGGTTGTTCTGTGGATTGGTGACCATTTACCATAGCGAGTTTCCTCCGTGCCTCGGAAAGCACGTAAAGCCGTTGGTCCCGGCTGTCATTTGTAGATCTTTGACAGTCGATACTGTTGGTCAGAAGCCAGAAAGTCTGACAACCAGTCTTACCAAGAGTATCGTATTACCCAGTTACTGGGTTGTGGAGGTCTGATAGGCAGTCGCTCCATCTAAAATACTGATATTCAGCTGCATCCGGTTCGACTGGAAGCCGACCCCAACATAGTTGGGAAAAGGCTAGGCAGATGATGATGAAAGGTATAAATTTTCCCATTCTTTTTTTGTTATAAGTAATCCTTAGTACATACCTAATTACCTTAGCCTAAGCTGGCGTCATTCTTAATACTAATTTCACTTACCACAATAAATTTTACTTTATCCGTTGGCTAGGATAACAACCTATGCAAAATTGAATAGAAAAGTGGCCGTAGATTACTTACCATAGCATTACCATATCTTAGATAATAGAAATCAGGCCGGAAATCTATGAATAGCTAGACCAGCTACCACCATGCAACAATTACTACACACCATTTATGAAAATGCTAAACCCTATTTCATACCTCATACAATACACTTATTCATAAGTCACGTTTGAAATTATAGGACTAAGTAATATTTATGCATATTCCGCACACCGATTTAGTAAATGACTAGGTACTCTGAATTTCTTGTAAACGCTAGTGCATACTGGGCTTTGCAATGTTTAATATTTATGACAGTTGTTAACATTGAAACCAAAATTATTAGATGTAAATATCATAATTTAGAATCAAATTAATGGATAACATAAAACTGACTCTCCAATTAACATGCAACGTAGTTGCAGCTTGAAGAAAATTTACGAAACATTATTTTACTACACTACATAAATGCGTACTAAATAAAAGGACATGGAACAAAACGTACCCACCTTGTAGCAAATTGAGACTAGTACCATTAAAAAGGTCTTTAAAAACACATAAATATTTTGTATGGCGACAACTCTGTATCTAACGGGAGAAAAAAGTTATTTGACGTTGAAATATGCAGAAAAGCCTTTGTGAATTCACCCCGCGCGCAGTCAATTATATCCCTTGAACTAGCCCAATATTATGCTATAGGTACCTACATATACGTAGGTGTATCTATACACCCTCGTATGCACCTAAACATCTTTGCGTATACATATATTTTGCTATACCTACCAAGAGTAGGTTTTCTATTGGGAATTGGGAATGCATGCATGAATGAAGTTCCCGGATGGAAAACTAAACAATAAGACGGGAGGAGGAATACGCTCAACTCTACAGCACTTTCTGAAGCTTAAAGATTAGCGCATATTGTGTGTTTAATGTGGATTTTCGGTTGTGTTAAGGTTCGCGCACATTATGACGGGCCGCAGCAGGTCGGGTCGCAGCGCAAAAATCAGCTCGAATTGCCCGTATGTATTTTATATGAACTATCGCACACTATGCCGGGGCGCAACGGGCCGCATATTCTGCCGCAGATTTTAGTTGAGTGCGATGCGGCCAGCCCCGCCCCGGTGCGCCCTAAGTAAGCATTTTGCGCTGCGCTGCGGCCCGCTCCGCCCCGCTGCGACCCGACATAATGTGCGCGAACCTTAACACAACCGAAAATCCACACTAAACACACAAAACGGAAGGGCATACGCCGAATGTAGGAGCTTTTTTAAATAAAAATATTGATACCTATTATATTATTATGATTTATTTTATATTATTTAGATTATTGTATGATACTTATTGGTACCTATTGCAAAACTTAAAAAAAAATATAACGTACTCTATGATTATCTAAATGAATATTTTTTTAATAATTAGACGGTGCATATGTGATAATTAATTTAAAAAAAAATATCACTTTTTACTTAGTTTTTAATAAAATTCGAAAAAATTAACTTCGTCGGTCCGGCAAATGCTTGGGATGTAATAATCATTGAGAGCAACAATACCATTTAGTGATGATATTTATTTTGTGTACCATAATAAATAAACAAACTGTACTTAATTGAATTCATGGCATTTTAATTAATATTTTCTGTAGCAAAAAGTAAACTTTAGGAAGCTGGGTCAGTTCTCTCTATGAAACAGAACGACTTGTTATTCATTGGGCCTGTAAAATAATAATTATAACACTACATAGATGATTGAAAATGCAAAATAGAAGTGATCATAACTTCGGTCTCCTGTTCATTCATTCATTCGTTCATTCATTTTTGAGTTGTTCACTTATGCCTCTTCTAAATGACACCTAGTCTAAAATGCTACAAGGTGGGTACGGGTTCCAAACAAAATTACCCATTGTTCTTTATTCTTATTGGTCCAAAAATGTATGCAAGATAAATTCAGTTGATGAATGACTCAATACTGTTAGAGGCTCAATCGATCACGACCGCTGACATCGACGGCGCCAGAATGCTCTCGACAATTGCCTAAGGCAGGCAATCTGCACCTGTAATAGAGCACGACATTTCACCGCCTAGAAGGAAATGCATTCACCTCTGTCCCATATTTCACGTGCAAAATCAATATGCAAATAAGTAGCGAACGGCATGTCAGACTATTGTGCGGTACAGTAACAACTTAGCCAACTTTAACCGGTCTAAACTGGTTTTGGCTAAATTTGTGGGGTTTGCATGCTATTCAAATTTACAGCTTAAACTTCCCCGCCAGCGTTGTCTGCGCGCCTAGTTAGTTTTACAGACGTGTTCTTGAACTATGGAGAATTGAAAAAGTAATTCGAAAGTTTCAATGTTGCATGGAAATTATAATTTTCTGGCAGCTTAATTTGAATTGTGTGGCGGTTTTGTTCAAAATTATTATCTTTGAGTTTGCAATGAAAATGATTCAAAGATTTATTGCATACTAAGTGTACACAAAATTTTTAGTGTAAGTACTTACAACTTAGCAGCCTTTAACAAGCATTGCAATGCGGATGTGGAGGGCTTTAATTAATTAATATTTTATATTTATTTAAATTATTAATTCTAATAACAATTATGCAATGCAATGAAAAGTCGGGCTTCAATTAACTTTGTAGTCACAGAGATAATAACAATTCAAGCAAAGTAATAATAAAAGTTCAATTTTGAGAATTTCGCGAAAGCTGAGAAAGATAAACAAATAAAATATCTTGATCTAGCACACGAGGTTGGTGGGATATTGACTCACCAGTCATTGTGCCGATAGTCGTTACGGCGAATGGCTTAATAGCCAAGAGCCTCGATCAACGTTCTCGTTGGGCGGCTGGATAAAGGGCTTGATACAAAAAGCAGTACTGCTTGACACGGCATACATCGTGAGGAAGTTCCTTTCTTTGGAGCCCTGACTGCCGGCAGCTTGGACCCTGTTCCCGATGCCGCGATGCCGGTAAGTTACTATTTTTTTAAATGTGTTTTTCTTTTCATAGAAATATTTATAAACGTAAATTGATATGTACTGTAATGAATAAAGAAAATAAAAAGTTCTATAATAATACATGGATTAACAATTTTGGATACCATGGGGCTGACTTATAAGAATAGAAAAATCCAAAATATGTCACCATCAAAAATAGAGACTGCATTAAAAGAGCATAAAGGGAGAAAGAAAAAAAGTCCACCCTCGGCAATATTACGTCTATTTTTATGCGATACATCCCAAAAATATTAAAAACTACTTACAATGCGGACATCTCCATTAACGGTGTGCTCCCCTCAGCTGCCATTGATTGTTTTTGATTGGTTACATGTTTGTAACATTGTTTTTATTGCTCTATTCCTAAAGCTTTTAAAATGAAATCAATACTTACAAAATGTTCTGTCTGTACGTCTATTACTGGGTTCCAAAATCGTTAAAGCGCAGATAGATTGTTTGTAATAGAATTTATATCAATTCTGATAAGTTATCTCCGGTAATGTTGCTTTTAGATGTATTTAAATGACAACTGTATAAAGCTCAAGTTTAGACTGACATTCTGAAACAATGAACAACATGTTTTAGTGGAACAAGATAATTCAAGTCCTCAACAATATTAAATTTTCAAGTTGGTAAACTAGCCTTCACCACTACACGCTAGCCAGCATATTCCCAAGACACTACTACATTGTTAAACTCGCAATTTTTTCACGCCAACTTACCAAGTAACTTAGTTCCACAAGTTGTCACATTACTCTTGGGCGCAGCAGCGACGACAGAGCCAAAAATAGACGCCCTAAACTTTTTAATAGGTGCACCGACACTTTGAGGATGCCGAACGGGGCGGCGCCTTTTCTGTCTTCGAGACAACTTTTATGACTTTCAGCAAATTGCTGCCTTCTCATTTGAATATAGTCTTGAATACGATATTGTGTTTTATTGCTTATGTTGAGTCATGTGGTTCAGTCAATGTGTCAAAGAACTGTACGGTCCTCATTGATGTTTCCTTTATTTCTATTCCATTAATTAGTTATAGGGATGTCACTAGGGAATCCAATCACGCAGATGCTGGATCACGCACATTTTTTGCGGGATCTGAAATGCGGGATTACTCATGCGGGATCCCGCAGGGTTGCGGGATTGAAAAAAAATATGTTTAAGAGCTCAGACGACTTTCTGATTATTTTTAAGACCAAGCACAGCCTCATTAATAAGTGATTTATCAACTTTCCCATGGAACTCGTGCGTGACTTTTCTATAGCATTTGTATGGAAAAAACTTTAGTTTTCAGTTATTAAATTACAGCTGAACAAAGGTTTTTTTTTTTAAATAATCTTATTTTTTATGCCTCTAAAACCAAAAAAATATGTTCAATTGTCAATACAAATCTAAAAGATGAAAGGTTGAAAATTATGTAATATCGTTTCTTAAAAGAAGCTGATTATTTGTACCTCTAAAGCATCATTTAATTCTATTGTTGATTAGCAATAAGTAATAACTGTACGTGATAGTGATAATAAAAATTAAAATTTACTTGTCTTTTTTTCATATTTTTAAATAACTACTCAAAACAAAAGAATATTTAAAACTTCTCACTCCCGTAAATCCCGCGGGATCTGCGGGATCGCAATTTTGACGCGGGATTGGATTCCCTAGATGTCACCATTTGTAAATATTGGTACCAGAATAGGATTCCAGTAAAATTAGTTTCCAACGCATTGACTGTACCCAGCTTCCTTAAACACATGGCTGTGACATTCTATCGTCAATCAGCAGTTTCAGCGTACCCAGATTTATTGGATTGGATATTGGATTTTAAATTGGTATTCCAAGTAAAACAGCTAGCTAAAAATATTTTTACGATACCTGATTTATTTTTTCTGTTTATCCAATACAAGTGGTCGCTCGCGGCTTCGCCCGAGCGGATGCTGTTTATGGCGGATTCCGAGTTTTTCGGTATAAAAGTAGCCTATGTCCTTCTCCAGGTTCCAGACTACCACTGTACCAAGTTTCATCAAAATCGATTTAGCGCTTTAGGCGTGAAAGCGTCAGAGACAGACAGAGTTACTTTCGCATTTATAATATTACTGGCTTCGCTCGCGTTGATTTAGAATTTGACAATCAACTCTTAAAACACTACTAAAGTTTCTATAGTAATTTAATTGTGGAGCCATCTATTATCATAATTGTTGAATGACTGTATTCTATATTCGAAATAAGAATCAGAACTGCTCGAAGACGATAGGTACTGAACATGATTCCTAAAAATAGTGGATGACATTCCTTATTATTTGAAACTTTCTGCGAACGCCTTGTATGAACGTACATATTCTATTGAAATTCATTCCCATTCACTAAATTATAACTTAACGTTCCTAGAGAGTGGAGCTGTTTCGCTTAACTCGAGGTTTATAGGTAATAATCTCGAACATTTTCAATGTATTATGTATGTAGTAATTTTCTTTCTTGAGTCAGTGATAGTTTGAGCTGTTTCTGATATTCATGTGAATTGGTATTATGGGACTCGCCGTCTATGGAAACTTAAACTTATCTATGCTTAACTACATATTATATGAAAATATTGTTGTTCATCGTTTGTATATACGAAATATGCCTTGCTGTGGGTACCGTAGATGAATAAGTCTATACTCTCTTCTCAAAAAAAAGTATCTGTCTTTAATTCATTTTTCCAGTTCTGCCAGTCACGTTTTGCATAAAAATTCACTACAAAATCAATTTAAAACAAAAATGCAACACATAAATTCAAGTAAGTGAATTTTATCACACGACAATTCGCTTCCAACTCCAACCGCACTATCGGCACCCGTCAGCGGTTGACAACATAATAATATACCATTGAACTTAAGCCGCAAGTTAGCAGAAGCTAACTCAGATAACTTAGCCGGGTATCGGGTGCTAAGTCAGACCAACTCCCGAACTGAACGCTTTGCGGGTGTAAACTTTGTCTTCTAGTTAATCCGACTCCGCTCTCTTGTACGTGTTTTGAGTTTCTAAATATTTCGTTATAGATAGGTTTCTATTTTAAGTTTAATAATGTACAATGGTATGTTTTGAAAAGTTTAATGAGTGGATTATAGGAATTAGGAGGGTAAAGGTTATGGACTCCTGGGAAGTGGAGTATCTGTTTTTACATAATAGAAATTCTTTAAACAATGATGTTGTTCATGGTGATTTACACGGTATACCTTCTTCTTAGGTCAATTAGTTATATTTATGTGTGTACTATACAGTTTTATGAATTGAAGTTATAATACTTTTAAGATTTCGTGTTCCTCTTGAAGAACTCTTGAAGGAAGATCCGGAAAGTTCTATTTTATTTATTTCAATATTTGCGTGGCTGACAGACACAGCCTAAACCGCTGAAGATAGAAACATTAAATCCGGAAGATGTGTTGCTTAAAGTGCGTAGAAAGGATGAAATGGAGTGTAAACGTTTGTATGAAAAATCCTATTCCTTGCGTGTATTACCTTTAAGTACACATAAAAAACAAGTATTTAAGGATCACTTAAAAAAGTGGTGCTACGCGTTATTTAATTTAGTATGGGAAACTCAGATGTCATGTGTTTATCTTCTTGAAACTTAGTATAAAATCCGAAATCCACGCGGAAGAAGTCGCGGGAAAAAACTAGTCTTATTACAATGTTAGACATAGCTTATCTAGGCCTTGTAGATCCGAGCTATTATGGTGTGTGACAATACATGCAATGGGTTTAAATGCCCATTACCGCGGCACAACTACCCGTTATAGCTAAATGCTGTATCAACGGAAGCTATAACAATTTCTGAGGTGATCATTATCAGTGACTAGCTATTATTTACGAATTAGTATACCTACGTATACCACAGCTTTAAAGAAATATCATGCTGAACATAGAGTTTCTCATAGAATTCATTATAACATATCTTGAGGGATAATAATAATTTATAGACATGGTCAAACAAGTAAATGTTTAATAATGTTAATAAGCAATATACTAAACATTTATCAATACTACAATACGACAATTCATAAATAAGAAACACCAAATTACCACGAAACACTACCAATAACAATAACGTTACTCATATTAATCCCAAAAATGATAATAGAAAACCCTTTATTGCCTCACAAAATGATTCGGACAATATAAATCGTAATACACAAACAGATTACGACAATATATCAGATACTCGATACTCTAATACCATAATGTGATTCGGAACTAATGTCCACAAGGCTTACAGAACTGTAATCCTCACTAATGGTACTGGCCACTGAACAGGTAGACATAATGCATATTGATAGGCCATTAAACCATTTCATCGATCGAATCTTTCATTAATTTAAAAGCACGAAAGGGTCGCGGATGTTAAACGTTTTAAAATTGTCGATTTATTGGACCTGAAAGATTAATGGTTAGGTCACTGATCAGTTTAACCTTTGCGCTCTTTTAGTTCATAATTTTATTTGTGTGCGTAACTTCAGTTTTAATTTTATTATCATCGGAGACCTTTGAAGTATTTATTTCTTCTCTTCTTGATTTTTTTTATGGAACAGTACCACGTTTTATGACGTCAGTAAATCTCGATCCTGTTTCCTATTATTCAGCCCATCGATATCCTCTACTGAACTAATTCCACTACTAAAAACATAGATAATACTGTGAGCCCCCAGTTTGCTTTACCTTGCCTTGTCAACAAGCAAGTTGCTGATCTGGTGATCCGGGATCGGACTTGTGTATAACAATCAATGCTTCCGTAGCGCCTACGTTTACATCCAGATCTGAAAACGTTTCTTAACAGACATACTAAAAACTAGACCTAAATATGTATGTAGGTCGACCCAGACTTCAAAATGGAGCCCTATTTTATCCTTCCACAAAATATGACTTACAGCAACTTCGCTCAAGCTTGCTCAATCCCAAATATGAACGTTGAACAAGACCATTATTATAACACGTTCAGCCGTGCATAAACAAGCGTAAACAACTTGTCAGCGATGCAGATACAAATATTTAATTCAGGATACTATCAAAGGAAACACGAACAATAATTCTAAACAGGAACTTCGTTATCCCATAACCAGTAAAGGCAACCTTGTAGAACTTAAATACTCGTCTTGAATGATACGAAGAACTTCGGTACAAACTTGCACTGTCACATGTATTCAGCACGAAGTAAATATAATTTAGCCCTCATTAAATAAACACCTCTCGTTCTATCTCTTGCTGTCTCGCTCGTGACAGTGGTAACATATAGCGCACCTTAGTTTTAATTACACGTACAGTAAGGAAATTAGGAAATTACTCGTGCCGAGTTACGCTGTTGGTACACTGGTTGCTATAAATTGTTGTAGATAATATAAAGAGGGGTGATTTGGTTTTGTTAAGGATTCAATAACAACATAAATATCTAAACTGCCACTATAGTAAGGACAGGGTAGCTAAGCTTGACCACCTGAAAAGGTAAATATGGATGACACTACGAGGTATGGTTGCCAACATTTTCTCAGCTGATTGTAGTATTTTCAGAATAAATAAATAACTATTAGCCTGTAACTGTCCCTCTGCAAGGAAAAGGCCTCTTCTCATACAGAGAAGGAACGAGCATTGATCCCCACGCTTGCTCAATGCGGGTTGGCGATTTCAGACCATTATAAATCCAGGTTTCCTCACGATTTATATTTTTAGAATAAACTATAAAAATACAGTACACTTCTTAAATACAATAATATTTTAGAAAAAGAGTAAGAAAAAGGCACGATTGTTATTATTTATTTTTCGAAAGTCGAAAGGTGTAAATTATACAAAATGAGGGATTTGTATAATTTACACCTTAGCCGTGAGGGATTTGTTTGTTATGAGTTTAGCGGTAGCAAAATAAAGATTGATCCGTCCAACTGAATTATAATATTTTTTTTGTACTATACATATATTTGTTCAACAGTATATAAAAAGCACACCCGAAATACAGTACAATACCATATATTATAGCGCAGCTGGGAACTCTACGCAGCTGGAAACTCTACTCTGGGGTGAAAATTTTAAAGACACTCGTGAGATAAGACTTCACGACCAGGTCATTGAAACTTAGTAACTGGAAAACCGTAGAATGTAAAAACCGTAAAAAGAACTACACTACAAGGTAAGTCCGATATTGTCCATAGCGTATATATAAGAGCACAACACACATTAACCACAAGCACTAGAGCAGCTGTATTCATACAATGATGTCCTCATACGTAGCGTCCTTATGTTAAGTAGCTTTTCCTGTGGTTTCTACTTTAGCAATTTCAAAAGCAGTTTTGTACAACGATCGCTAGATATTATTATTACACTGTATGCAGGTATATATACCTCTGAATGTTCCACCAAAAACCGACTTGAATATTACAGCTTACGTAAAGTACCCTCATTGTGGTCATAAACGGTAACAATGAACTATAAAAGAGGCAATAACCGATTTTAGTGCACTTACGGAATTAATATTCCTTGTTAATATTAACGTTTTCGTAAAGTTATTAAACGATGTGTGGTTACGCTGTTATGTACTACTAAGTTGGGGGAGGAATCACTCTAGACAAAGAACTTACACGAAAATATACTTGGGAGCAAATAAATCGAGCCACTTCTATTTTTCACGTGTAATTGTTATTATTTTTGGTACCTATTATGAAACAGATCAATACGAAACATATATCGCCTAAAATGTTATTTGATAACCAATGAGGTAGTTGTTGGTCAACTTAGTATATATATAATCCATGAAACCAAAACTAATAACCAGGACACGTGAAAAAACGAGTGGCTCGATTTATTTGCTCCCAAGTGTATTATCATCTGAAATTGTTATGTGCAAACTATTCAATATTTATCGTCTATTAAATAAACAACTTACACGTAAATATTTTGATGTATTTAATACATATTCATAGTGATGTTCAGAGGAAAGCCATGGTCCGTGGTCCTGGCATAGGACCTACCCTAACAAAACAATTCATTCTAACAGTAGTAAGCGATCATAAGCTTTAGGGAAAGTGGCATATGAAAAGCCTATAACCAGCGGACGATCAAGAAGCTTCCAACGATACCTCATTTTTAAAATTATGATCAGTAGTTTGGAAGTTATGAGGAAAAAGATGAACATACATAGATACACACCCACATACATCACCAGTCAAAATCATAACCCTCCTTTTTGCTTTGCCGTAGTCGGGTAAAAATAACAATAAAGGACATACATAAAGAACACAAAACCTTTGCCTCTTATTCCTGTGAAATGTAGACGTCTTTTTTTCGTGACGTAAGCAAGGTGGAGGTTTTTAAAATGCCCTCGGGATCTGAACAACTTTTCACGTCAAGTTCCAGAGTCCCTAGTTGTGCATAAGTAAGGTAAACTTGCCGATCTCAGGTTCAAAAACTTAACACTTCGACCTTGCAAGAGCCTTCTCATAGAGTATTTATATTTCTTTTTCTGTGGAACAAAAAAAGGTAAAGCTGCTACGACCTTTACACATAGTTACCTCCATTTTTAAAGTGGTGTTCATTTCACCGACAATTTCAAGGACACATAAGCTCTATCTTTTATAATAAACTCATGAGGCGTTGAGCCATGTAGATAAATTAGGATACTTATAGAAAAATAATAATAAGGTTATACAAGGTTAGTCGGGAAGGGGGTACTACTATTAGTTAATCTGTGGTTATGTATTATTTAATACTCCGAAAGAGTATTAAATAATACATAATAATGAATAACTTTTGTTCTACAACTTTCTCCAAAAGTCAATAGTTTAAGAGAAATAGATGTTCAAAAATGTCTTGAAAAATACGCTAAAATTTATCTATCCTCAGGTACGATCAGCAGTGTTTACATTTTAGGCCATATTTGGGGTTCCGAATTAGAAGTGCCATTTTTTGAATTCGTAACCAGGGATGTAGAATTTTTGAAAAAACTAAAGTTTATGTTGCATGGGAATAAAAAAAAAACTTTTTTTTAATTATAACACTTGTTTTATAACATTTTAAGTGGCCCAAGGATTAGTACCCCCCTTTTCGACTAACCTTGTACAATTTACTGAAAATGTCGATCAAAAGTTTGTTTAGGTACATAACTACACAAATAGAATCACGTAAATTGAAAGTCGTCGTTGTCGACTAACCCAGTTACAAAATCCATCAATCTAGTTTGGACAAACTTCGATACAATACTGTCGCAATAATCGCCTATCCAGACTCAATAAATATCGCATTGATATCTTGATGAATTTATTCATATCTCCGATTAGATATGCAATAAGAAATGCAGAAAATCATGATCTTACTGACGTAATCGTCCCACGCCGAATATCTGCGGGAGTATTCTGTAATTTTACATTTCTAGCTTATGGTATGGGAAGACTCAATTTTAGTCACAATCTATTGATTATTCAGAGCTCTGTCCCGAAAATAGGAATGCCTACAGTCATGACGACGGGCGTTAGAAACCGCAGTGCCAGTACTCTCGCATCAGTGATGTCGCTAGATGTCACTGGTTTGTAGAATTCGGACTGTCAATTTGAAGAAAGATTCCTCCATCTAGCGGTCTTCAGAGTCTCTTTGGCTACAAGCTGTTAGCACGGGTACCGAGAGAGGTTGACTCTGAGGAAGCTGGTGTGTGTGTGCGTATGTGTGTCCCTGAGTCTATGTCCGTCTGCCCTTACGTAACAGAGCGAAAAGCAAATGGACAAGGATGAACCGATTTTTGCAAGTATTTTAAATACACAATGTCCTGTCATAAGTTTAACAGAATAACCACTAGGCTTGGCTAGTGACTGAGCTGCTCCACCTACTTGTACCTCTGGGACGTTGCAAATCAGGTGCGTGGGTTCGACTCCCGGCTCAGACACTTGTATGTTGAAGATTGTGTCGGCGACTTGCGAAATATATTAATGGTGTTATGTAGATCTGACAAATCGCTTCACGTAGCTTATGGCGACAATCAAAAATCATCATATTAATAAATAATTCATGGCTGCAATGAGAAAGAAGAAAGCTCTTGGGAAACTTAAAAATAGATTTACCCAACTTTACCACTAAAAGTAAAATTATGTGTGTACTGCCTTTTTGCCACTTGTGGGCAATGACAATGCCCAGAAACAATGCCCGGAAACATTGACAGCTGAACATACGCCTTCTACAATACGCCTGCTGACGCCTGACTGCTACAATCTTAGAGTCGGTCGACGTCCTGAGACGTTAACCGCGTTGCTTTATGGCTACAATAAACGAATTAAAATATACGCACAGTTGTCGTTATCTACCTAATAGATTTTACACCTGTCAAAATACTTTGTGTAGTATCAACACTAGTAATAAATTACTGTAATGCGTTAGTTGAATTTTAGCATAGGTGCGCGATGTTTAGTTAAATAAAAAGGCGGCTTTCTTTAAGATCAAATAAGTCCAACTTCTGTATTTACTTTGTGTTTTATGGAAAAGTCAAATATGACCTTTTATAGTCTGACATGGATCTAAATGAACGTGTTGAAATACAAAATTAACATGAAATGTAATAGATTTGACAGGATCCACGATCATATAGAGCCATGTTAGACTACGTTGAAACAACTGAAATCAACAGAATATCGTCACAGAACATTTTAGAAACATCTCTACAATCCAGCCATTTTAAATAAAACGTAAATACTAATATCTCTATATGATCAAGAAAATATTCATTTTGCTCTAAGGGCCTATGCACACGACGTCTTTTCTACGCGCCGTCGTCGCGCGTTTCCGTAAAACTCCATACTTAAGAAAAATGGTCACGTTTTTTATGTATGGAGTTTGACGAAAACGCGCGTCGATGGCGCGTAGAAAAGACATCGTGTGCATAGGCCCTAAGATCCAATTAAAAATATGCATTTACAGAAAACAAATATAATTGACGTATAAGCATTCAGGAAACTGTTCTCAAGAAAATATAAATAATTTAACGACAAAATAAACTTGATCTGAATGCTGTCCAGATCCAGATATTCCTTTCAGTAAGTCAAGTACTCGTGCAACGAGATTTATATTAACTACTACACAGGATTAAAGGTCTATTCTTTGTCATAAATCACAATCAACAATCACGGATGGACATTGGACAAAGGCGGGTAGTATTTTATTTAGACAACGAGTCCGGGTATAAAGCTCCCTTTACACAAATTGTGCGCCAATTTAGACGGTATGGGTTGAGGGCAATTTAGATCAAGATCTTTGCGCTACGGGTTTTTGACATTTGCTTATTTTTGAGTAAGATCCATATTATGGACAAGACCAAACCAAAAATAATTGCAATAAGGAAAATCACACATCCGAATGGAACGAGTGCTGCGAGCGATCTTAGTTTTATTGTTGTAATACGATATATTAATAACAATTGGTTAGTAAATAATATATCGTATGTCCTACACTAGAGCAAAATAAAACCTATCTTTTGAAATAAGAATTTGAATCGCTTTAATTTAGATAAAGATATTTTTTTTTTAGAAATATTGCTTGCGTTTTTTTTATAATTTTTGCATTTTTTTAAATTTTCCTATGTACTTAGAGAAAAGGTTTCAAACATAGACATTTTGCATTGGTCATGTCTTTAACAAATAGCTCTCATTGATAGCTTTTCTTAAGACCTGATACACTCGGACGGTTTTCCAATGCGCGTTAATAAAAGCGTTCTTAAAAAAACAATAGCAAGTCATAGTGTGTTATGTTCATATAGTAGCACTTTTTTAACGAGGCTTACCTCTTGTCGTCTGTACGAATCAGGCCTAAGTGTTGGATTGATATTACCTTAGACTCTAGTTTTCAAACAGCAGCTACCATAAAGAAGAATTCCATAGGTACTTACTTAATTTTGACATTTTTATAACACCTCTCTTTTTGTTTTAAAACTACACTGAAGGGGGATCACACAGATAAGAGCTTTATATTAATACGGTCCTTAGACTTAGATCGATATCACTTGCGATGCTAAATAGATAAATAAAAATAGCGTTGAATATTTGAAATACATAGACGTTTACATTTTGATAGATCATTTCAAGGTGGCTAAGATTTAAATAAGCCATACTTAAGTAATCATAGGTAAGTGTTTAAGTAACATTTTGTGACGGTGCAGTTAGTGCACTAACTATATTTACATGCCTTAACAGTTAGGGCCTAACTCAGTTAGTGTACTAAATATTGCATCATGTAAAACCACTTTATTTCAGCCGAGGACGACAATAAACTAACCGAAGTTCATTTAACTTGGCAACATGTCCGAACTAGGTTCATTAGACATGTGTCCTTCACCGGCCAATATTGTCTGAAGTTAAATAGTTGGTCAATGAACCGGTCGGAGCCAAACTTAGTTACCTAAACAAACAGGGGACCCTCTGCGATAGTCAACAATGGTGCCGCGAAGTTTCGTTAATGTCGACGTATTTGATGCTTTTGTATATTCGATTTTATTCCTATTTTCCTTCGGTATTTAAAATAAATACGGTTTACTGTAAAATTATTTATATAAGATTGATAGATAATATGAAAGAATAAACAGCAGTTGACCAAATTATCAATCATACTTTTTATTAAATTTAATTTAACTGTACTTATTCAATTTATTTTTATTATTTGAATTAGTGGATGTGTTCAAAATAATAATAAAATATTTAAATTGATGTTTGAATTAAACTTTTCATTTTATTTTAATTTAAAATTACCCCAGATTTTTGTTGAATATGACGGACAAAACTATTTTTATACTATGGTCCTCAAAAAAACGTATTTTTATAAAATAAATTTTAAACACTTTATCTACAGAGCCCTCCCACTTTAAAAGAATTTTCGTCAAGATTTTCAATAATGTTATCACAGCACACTTTATTGTGACATGTTGGTAAGGGCAATTTTTCACTTCACAACAAGTTTCGGCAGACTTGAAATTGGATTTTAAAATTAACAGCTTGATAGACAGTTTTGCGGTGCAGTAGCAAACACTTTAAAATTCGATTGGACGTCGTGACAGTAACATGAGTGGGAGCTTCGCCCCTGAACTAACGTGATGCTGGCAGGCACGGAGCCTCATCAAATTTTATCATCCCTATTGACAAGGTTTTGGCGAGCGAAGTCACTTTGTGTCAACGAGTGCTGGCGAAAACTAGTTGTTTTCAACGGAAAATATTTGATGGCTCGTTATTACAAACATTAAAACGTTTATTTGTGTAATAATGCATTAAACCGCCATTATTATTACTCAATTGACTCGTTTACATGCTCATAATGTTTAATCAAAGGTACTTAAATGCACACAACATTTTTTCATAGTTAATTTTGGGTATAACGCATCGTCCATAATAGGAAGGAGAACGTAATTATGTTTAAAAATTGAAAATTAAGCATAATAAGACCCAAGATTAAATGCTTGCAGCACAATAGCACCTAATTGTGTCTTGTTGGTTAAATGACAACTGTGTAAATATAGGCTAGATAATAGATAGCTATGAATTAAGTATAATTTTGGGTATTATTACAACTATTTATAAATAAACGGGTTGCTTGATTGTATTTTTATAATGCAGACATTAATGCTATCCTTCGTAGAATAGAATATACTTTATTGAACACCAAAATTGTAACACAGCTCTTATACAATATCATATATTGAAGGGTACAATGGCGGTCTTATCGCTGATAGCGATATCTACCAGACAACCTTTGGATGAACAGGAAGACAATGAATAAGATAGAGGGGGTAGTTCGTGGTGTACTGCAAAATACATACTTCGTACTAATATTATAAATGCAAAATGTTGGATGTTTGTGAGTTTGGATGTTTGTTAATCAATCACGCCTTAACGGCCTAACAGATTTGGATGAAATTTGGCACACAGGTAGACTATGATCTAGATTAGGATATAGAACACTTTTTATTTGGGTACATAAAGTAGTTACCCTAGGATGCTAGTGAAACTGCGGCAACAGTTAGTAGGAAATGTCTTTGGTGTTCCATCCATTTCTTTTCAGAATTAAATGATCAAATCTGAGTGTAGGACCACTACGTAATCCTACCAAAAAACCGAGTTCCATCTTATGGAGGACTAGCTTTTGCTCGCGGCTTCGCTCCCGTTAATTTACGGATCCCTAATTTTTTGATCCCAATATATAGCCTATAGCACTCAGGGATAACGTAGCTTTCTATTGGTGAAAGAATTTTTGAAATCGGATGAGTAATTTCGGAGATTACCTCCTACATACAAACAAACAAACAAACAAATTCTACCTCTTTATAATATTAGTATAGATTTAACTAAACCCTTAATTAACATGACAACCTGTGTAATTGTCAACATTTTATCGTAGCATAATTATATAAAACGCTGGTACAAATTAATGGTAAATGGTAATTTTGGTCAGCATAATTATCCTTCCGTGCAAATGACTTCGCAGGCAACACCAACAGTAGTCAGAGATATAGAACAAGATTGTTTAGAAACAACTAGTTACATAGATCTTATCAGTAAAGCTGCTTAATCACAACAAAACTAACAATACGCCTAGCGATTATAATTTTAAGATAATTTATGTCAGGCTGTAAACATTATTAGGTAATAGAGACGTTAAATAAATAAGTAGGAGCTAAAACAACAAATTTCCAAATAGTTTTAAACTTTAAATGATGACTCTTAATGACATTGCTTTTAAAACACAAAAGCGATGTGTACGGGCTATGTTCGGAATGCAAACTACTGACAGCTGTAAGCCAATATTTGTTAAGCATAAAATTTTAACACTTCCGTCTTTATATACAAGGTTAGTCAGAAAGGGGGTACTAATCCGAAGCCCACTTATAATATCACTGATGACTGTTTGAAAGCAAGTGTTAAAATTTCAAAATTCGATATATTTTTTTTCCAAATAAAATAATTTTTATTTTAGTTTTTTCAAAAATTCTTCTTCCCTGCTTTAGTTACAAATTCAGAAAATGGTGCTTCTAATTCATAACCCCAAATATGACCTAAAATGTAAACACAGCTGATCATAACTGGGGATAGATAGATCTTAGAGATTTTTTTTTGAGATTTCTGAACGTCTGTTTCTCTTAAACTATTGACTTTTGGGAAAAGTTGTAGAACAAAAGTTATTCATTATTATGTGTACTTTAACACCCTTTCGGATTAGTACCCCCTTTCTGACTAACCTTGTATTTTTGAAGTGGTATTATTTGTAAGAAATAATCTGCATTTATTCCCGCGGCTATCAGATAAATGCGTTCGAAGTCGACGCAACAATGATCTCTGCATTCATCCATCTAAGACAGCAATGTTGCACAAAAGTATAATATGTATGGGTCCAAAAATATACAATAAAATTCCTAAGGACATCAAACAATTAAATACACCTTTATTTAAAACAAGGTTGAAAAAGATGTTAACTGTGAAATGTTACTATAGCATAACAGACTTCTTAAATGATGAACTCTTAGTTTAAGTTATTAAGAATTTCATTAAAATTATAATTTAATATAAATTCATTTCATAATAGGTATTGACATAATTCAATTAAATTCATAACCTCTATATTTGTACGCCTTCTATGGCATAACATGTAGCACATAATTATTTTTAACACCATTGCATGTTTGTAATTTACTCATGTTAATGCAAATAAATTGATCTTTATCTTTATCTTATCTTTAAAAAAAAATCGCAATCGAACTGCAGCAGCAATACGGCCGTCTTTAAAAAAAAAAAATTGCCTGGCTAACACGCCCAGCAAGCCAAATGGTGTGTCTACACCAGTGCGCTTTCATGTTCATCTTGCGCTTTCAACTTTCAATTCCTCTTGCGTCAAGCGCATGCAATATTGATTGCCATAAGACGCATGCAGCTTATCGTCTACACCAGTGCGCCTCGGTCAGTCGTCAGTCAACATACCTACAATAGAAGGATTAGGGTGCGCTAGGGGCATGCGCTTTTATCGAACTAGTATTAAGGCATGCGCTATTGCATGCGCTATGGCGCTTCACGCATGCTTCAGACGAAGACGCAAGATGAATATGAAAGCGCACTGGTGTAGACATAGCTTAACATAGCTACCGGGCTAACATGCGAACGCGCAAGATACTTTTGTCGACACATTATCTTAGATAAGCCATACATTATTTTGTCTTGGTACAAGATAATTCGACGACAAAATAATCTCTTATATTATCTAGTAGGTTAAGCTAGCAGGACCTGGAGGCCTCTATAAAAGGCTGCAAAAACATTCACTACAGATTTGAAAAATCATGTTAGTCTTTCGATAATAAAATAAACAAACAAAAAAAACAAAGTTTCAGTAAACACGAATAAAACTACTGAATGTACCTTTCCTGCCTGGCCTTTTCCCAACTATATTGAGATCAGCTTCCAGTCTAACCAGTGGGTTTACTCCCTAAGCACCAAGTCCGTGGTTTCTGCCTTATCGGGTCCCGAACAAAGAATTAACGACAACACGATTTGACAGCTGTCCGGCCTGTCCCTACTACCGATATGTTTTTGCCCCTCCGAAAAGTTGAACTTGACACTTGTTTTGTTCACTCCTACGTTTCGGGCTACTTTCGGACGGGCAACTAACTTCGTTGACGAACTTAGGGAGTAGGCCCCCAGATGCGGCTGAATACCTATATTTTACGGGGAGCGACTGACATCAGACCTCCGCAACCCAACTGGGTTGTACCCCAGTTGTTGTTATTGGGTAACTACCGGGCAATGCCTATATTCTAAGGTTAGACCGGTTGTCGGACTAATAAAACTGCTGAATGAAACTAGTAATATAGTCCCCATTACCAACTTGACATTTGACTTAAAGGGCAAACACCTCAGTGCTTTATTATACCCCACTAAGTTTTACACTTACTACTTGATAGTTATTCAACCAACTCCAATAACACTAGAGGTACCTTTATTTCCTCCTGCAACAGTCACAAATTCATGGCTGCTGTAGCTTCATATTAATTGTTACTTGCTCAACAAATATAGCTCGTATGAAGTAATATATAGAGTTAGTTTTCCATCGGTATTTATTACTTTCCCTAATACAGTCTCCTTATCGCAGGTGGCAATATAAGCGGTGAAGGCTCTGTGAAATTCCCCACTATGAGTCGCGTTCAAGATATGAACGCGTTTATTATACAGACAAGAAGTTGTGAATTCTTAAGTAAAAGCAAAATATGAATATCAGATACGAAATAGAGGGTTCTAAAAACCAGTATTCCATTTACATTCGGAAGAAAAACATTTTTACAAGCGCCACACGGAAGACGCCGAAATAGTTCCATTTTTGGAGTTCCGTACTAAAATGGTTAAAATGAAGGGTTCCTTTTTACCGTTTATGGTGCGACCTCGTCCGTCCGTCCGTCTGTCTGTCACAGCTGCTTATTTCAGAAAAATCTGGAATAAATCGAGTTGATAGGGGTAAATATTTCAAGAAAAATAAAACGATGTCTGGTACGGTCAGCATCAAAAGTAGCTGAACAGTAGAGTTTTTAAACTTGGCATTAATTAGAAAACGAATTGTTTTAAAACAAAAAGTTTAATAGATACCTAGAGCTGCTAGATATAGCTCTAAGTATGCCTTAAATTTTTTGCTTCCTATCAATTAGTTATCTAATTAATGCAAAGTTCAAAAACTCAAATGTTCAGCTACTTTTGATGCTGACTGTACAAGCACAATTTTTTTAGAAATCAGCAAAAATCTTTTACAAACAAATTTAGTATTGCGGTTCCAAAAAAAATATGAAAATATAACTTTTTATATGTTTGCTTCCAAAGTACGAAAACCTCGGTGCACGAATCCGACTCGCACTTGCATAATATGGTGTTTTTTGTTACTTCGTACGAGAACAATTTATAAGCGAAACATGCTTCATACTTTGCATATGAATTCTACTCTACATTGGACATAAATAATCAGATAACGCTAGAAAACAATTTATCAAAGATATTCTATGATTTACTTTCACTTAAATTCTATTTGAAGCAATTTAATAAAGCTTAGGCTACTAAGCTTTATTAAAATTAACTACTAAGTTAATAAGATTATTTTGTCAAAAGAAGTCGTTTCATCAGATAATGAATTTACTAAGATAAAATATTATTCTTTTACAATGTAAACCAACCAGTATTTAACATCTAAGAAGTTCTAAAGTAAATGACAATGTTGGGTCTTCTGTGGCAATGTATAAGGTCACAAATGTTAACTAAGTACTTACATATTTACGTGCGACTGAAATGAGGGTGTATATTCTCGTCTGAATCGATATTACACCTTTATTTCAATTTAAAATCCACCGATAGCAGCATTGCAGTACAAGTACCAATATTTTGTAATTTTATTCGTTTTCACGTCCCACACTCGTTCACACGGGGCACATATTGCGATACATGAAGCGCAACATGACATGAACATCGCGGACACGAATATCGAACACATTGTTTGCACGTGCGTACCACTACCGACCGAACGGTGTGTTCGGCGAACACCTTCATAGTAATTCATGTTCGACGTTCGTTCGTGCGTACCCGGCTTGACACGACAAGTCGGTTGTCCCATTTCAAAACCTAGTAAGGGCTTAAAACGAAATTTTACAGGAGAGCGCATAACCGTAAAATCGGTCAGCCTTTGAGAAGTATTTATTTTAAGTAAAACTACGTGGTTAAAGTGACTTTCTAGGTTTTAAAGTGATCACGAGGCCTTGAATGGTGCACTTACTAGGTATCGATGCTTAAATATTTCTGCTTTATATGTGAGTTTTCAACGCTGGTGTTTTTTTTATTTGGTAGGGACTTACTAGATTAGCAAGACTATGCAATAAAACGAATTTTGTAAAAAGTGTCCCTTACTAGGTTTTGAAATGGGACAGCCGAAGTGCCGTAACATTTTGCTTGGACACAAGTTGCGATACATGCCGCGCGTCATGCTGCAAGTCATGTATCGCAATATAGGTAAGCCCGGTGAGGACAAGGCATCACTTGGCAAACTACTATTTTAACCACGATCTAAAACAAAAAAGCATTTAAGATTAAAAAGAAAGTGGCGCTATTTTGAATGTTTCATTACTTTTATAAACAGCAATCGCGTATTTTCGAGCGAACGATGTTATTGCTACACGGGATTTTAATGCCGCGCGTCATACTGCAAGTCATGTATCGCAATATAAGCCCGGTGAGGACAAGGCATCACTTGATAAATTCTACTATTTTAACGAAGATCTAAAACAAAAAGTATCTAAGATTAAAAAGAAAGTGGCGCTATTTTGAATGTTTCATCACTTTTATAAACAGCAATCGCGTATTTTCGAGTGAACGATGTTGTTGCTCACGGGATTTTAATCAATTCTAGTGCACTTAAGCATCGGTGTTAGCATACGATTGTAGAGTAAGTAAATAGAGCTGTAAAAAACATGATGGAAGAGGTTTACGTTCCGTGAGACATCCATAAAATTTATACATATAATATACATGTTTTGAAACAATAACAATAAAGGTTTTGTTACATTTTTACTCATCTCATATTCTTGATATAGCCGTGAATAAATCGAGAATAAAGTTTAATACTTCAACACGAAAAGCTGTGCCTCTTCTGCCTCAAATCAAAGTCGTTACTATTTGTCGCTATAAAAACAGCAAATCAGGGATCAGTATTGATTCATGATGATTTAAAACTAATCTTAAAGATACAACCTCAGCCAGGCTGCGTAGTATTTCAGAAGGACAACAATTATCTAAAAGATAGGTCAGTGATCATATTCAAATGGAGTTAAATCGATCGTAATACCTTCAACAGGGTGCATTAAAAGAGTCTCCACGAGTGACGATACTTAAGTACGTCTGGCGTTCCCTGGGCAGTCAGTCCTGCTACCAACCTTGCTGACTGGCTAATCTTTTCACCGCGCTATGAGCTTCTCATATAGTTCGTGTAAGAGAAGAAGAAGAAAATGCTTTAAACAATGGATTATCAAAAAACTTTCATCAGAAGTCAAATCAAATCATTTTTTTCTATTTCATGTAAACCTATAAATAAATATAAAGAAAGCAATACAGAAGTCGAATTTAGGTGCACGGTTCCAATTAGTCGTTTCCTATGGAGAAGAGCCGGCAAGAAACTCCATGGTTACTCTTTTAAAAATAGGATATCTTTAACAACTTCAGTAAATACAGTACTATGATTTAGGACAGTTAAGAGAGAACAATGTAGTCTTGACCACGGACCTGTGAGTAATGTAATACCACGTCTTGAGTACAAAACTTTACCAAACAGAAAAAAAAACACAATATGAATAATAATAATTTACACAATTATATGTATAGGCAAGCAAGTCCACGAAGTTCTCACATAATTTACAAAAGATAAAATGAAAACATAAAGAAAAAATCATTGTAAAATAAGATAAAAGATATCTTGAGAGTAATGATAGCAATAAAAACAAATACCATAACCCTCCTCTGTTTACCATCCTCTGACACTGCTAGATTTACTCAATCTTCCAAATTTTCTCGTCTGTTTATTGACGTCAGAACTACCCGTATCAAGAAATCAATGCAAAACTTTGATCACAAACATCTTAAAGAATCAAGAAAGTCTTATTAGACTTAGTTTACTATATTAGCAGTAGATAGGGTTGGCAGACCCCAATTCGTGAAAGGTCAAAGTTAATTCTTGATTAACATTATTTGGGGAAACGGAAAAAAATGAATCGTCCTGTCGACGGACAGTCCAATGACGAATCGGTCTTAGGAGAACGGTTGCGGATCATTGACGATACGTTTAGTGCAGTATCTGAGCGATTGCCTTGTGCGCTACGGGTCGCGAGTTCAATTCTCGTACGGAACAAATAGTTTTATGGCCTACAGATGTTTGTTCCAAGTCTGGGAGAAAGAGAGTGAGGAAAATGAAAAAAAAAGGCCTTACATCTTAGTATGAGATTTTTTCACAAGACCAAAGGTATTTTAACTAGCAGTCTAGATTAATTTTATAGTAATAGTTGTTACCGAACTCGTAAGCGAAGAGTGGAGTCTTTTTCCTTCAAATTTTACTATACTTATCATTCTGCCTAGTATCATATCTCTGTCTACTGTAAGACAGAAGACCAGTCGCAAAAGGTAAGCTATCATAACATAAACATAACATAATCAGCATAACACTGTCCCACTGAGAAAGGTTTAGACCTTAGTCCACCACACTGGCCTGGGGGGTTACCATGATCTGTTAGAGCAGGAATTTTTTAATATTATTACGAGAGTGGATAAGAGATGGCGCTAGAGAGCTGTTTAGCGCTGTCACTTTCCCACTCTCATTATAATATTAAAACATTCCTGCTCTAAGAGATCATGGTAACCCCCCCTGGTGAGGTAAACTTTATGGAGCTCTCTCAGGTGTTCAGGTTTCCTCATGATTTTTTCCTTCACCGTTATCGCAAGTGATAGTCAAATTCTGATCCGTACAATACGGCCGACGTATCTTGGCGAGTCTGAAGTTAGTTGTTTGGCTGCGCAATGAATCTTTTAGAAACGAAATTGTCTACTGCGCAGCTAATCAGCTAACTTCAGAATGGCCAAGATACGTCGGCCGTATTGTACATGAATTCGAAAAGTCAGAGATGTGGGCCGGATTCAAACCTTCCTGAATGGTAGGCAACCGTTCACTCACTAAGCTATCAATAAAGATTATTTTAGAAAACCAAACTGTTTAAGTGTTTAACCTAAAGTTTCGACAGTGTCCATTTCAATGAAATTGTTTATTCTGCACATTGGATATTTAAGCTTAGAAGACGTTCAACGTGTTTCAACCCTAGCTCCACACCATTTCTTAGGAGCCACCTAATAAAGTAAGTTTACACGGAACCCTATGCTATGTTACCGCTACCAAGCTATAATCCCGTGTGAGTAACGGTGGCGGGTTCTGCTCATTAATTTGGCCTCCCGCCTCCGCCCGGGGATTTGTACAATGACTATTGTTTATGCTATCGTCGACTTAAGTAATTATAGTTTTCTATATTTGTAAAGTTCGGTGCTTTAGAAGTTTGTTACGATTATGTATGTGATTTATGTACATATGAGTATTAAAGATTGTTTTAGCGTAAAGATAGGCTAATACAACTCTCCCCTTTGCCTGTAGGTGTAGTAGCGATTAGGGGATTACTTCAAGAAGATAAGATTAACATAGGTACTACTATTACCAAATCGTTTACCAACTGCGGTGATTAAGTATGGCAATATTCTATAACGACCGGGTTTTGAAGCGATCTTTGACGAAGCTAATGTTGTATCCGCGTTCAGCAGTGTACCTTTACGAGTTGTAGGCTAGTTTAGGTATTTTAGTACAGATTTCGTTTACAAAAACTGAACAAAAATGTCAAAATGTTTTGTTTGTTTTGTTTTCATTCTCAAATAATTTGATACTATTATTGAAACCTGCAAAATTCATGCACGTTTTCTGCTTCAAAATCTGAATTAGCCTACTGTTATCCTGGTACGCCATAGGCTATCCACCACTAACGCGGCATCCTACGTGAGCGATCTAGAAGCGACGCGAAAACAACAAACAGTCGATACCTATTGAAGTGGCCTACGCTACGTGACCAAACGCACGTGGAGTGCGATGCGGCGCGACGCGAAGCAAAGCGAACGCGATCAATTGGCTTGATATTTTCGCGCAGATAAGTGCTACTGAACGGCAGCGGCATGCGGCGGGCGGTTCGCGAGCTCGTAGGACAAAGCCGCCACTTCGCACCGCATCGCATTGAATTCGCGTGTCACCCCATCGGATCGCTTCGCAATCCGTGTTCGCTTTAAACCGCCTACGTAAGACGCCGCGTAAGCAGTAATAGCACAGTTTAACAATACATATAGCCTAAGAGCGATTACGCACTGCATCCGATTCAAATCCATGAAAATACGGATATAAAAAATTCGGACCGAATTCGGATATTGCTTTACGCACTGCATTCGATCCGAATCCGTGAAAATACCGATCTAGAGTAAAGATCTCGGACCGAATTCGGATGGTGCTTACGCACTATTCCGATCTCTGATTCAAATTCAAACAATTCAGGGGCCATCTTTGGCATATCCATTTGGCGTCCGATTTGAATCCGAGGTAGTGCGAAAGCGTTCATACAAACATTACTACGGTTACTTCGGTCCGTCAATATTTCTTCCGAATTGGAGACTCACGGATGACGGATAGAAATCGGATGACGGATGCCGGATGTAGTGCGTAAACTACCATACAAATAGTTCTGTGGCTAATTCGGAACGTATTTTCACGGATTCGGATCGGATGCAGTGCGTAGTCGCTCTAATGGTTGAAGGTTTACGTTCCATTCTCTGAAAGGTCACAGAGTTCAAGCCGGCCCACACCTCTGACTTTTCGAATTCATGTGCGGATTGGATTTTGATCATTACTTGCGTTAACGGTGAAGGAAAACATCGTAAGGAAACCTGGACAGATGAGAGGGCTTCAAAGTATTCTCGGTAGTGTGTGTAGTCCAGTATGGTGGACTAAGGCATAAACCCCTCTCATTCTGAGAAGAGACCTATGCCCAGCATTGGCACAGTAATGGGCTAATTATGCTATACTGGTGATGATACTTCAGCTACTACTTTTACCGCTTTATGTCCCATTAACTTTCAACACCATAAAGCACAGAAAAAGCTCTTTCATTACTAAAATAAAAGCTGAGGAAAGGTTTTCTCATTCAATTTGTATGACATTTGGCATTGTGAAGCGTCAGCAATCCCAGTAATGAAATTGTGCTCAGCGCGACGCGACGTCGACTCGACGACGGAATAATAAACCTACGTATGGAAAGATGTACTTAGTTCAGTAGTATTGCACTGTAAAACTGTTTTTTTATCAGTCTGATAAAAAAAGTGACTACATAACTTGTGCTACTAGTAACCAAATCAATAAGCTATCAGTAAACAAGCGGTTTGCTAATTATAATTAAACAAAATTTGGCAATGTATTAAATTAATAAACTAGTTTAGCTGTCCATTTTTTTCAGTGTAAGAGTTATTTGAACAATTTTCGGGAAATGCTGAAGTTACAAAGGTAGCTTAGCGTAATAAAAATAGACAAATGGCAATCGATGATCGCTAGAGAATAGTCTAAAGGCAACCATAACAACATTTTAAATGCAAAAATAAAATCTCTACTAACCTCCGCATGTGCTAGTTTGAATAAAATTTGTTACAGAAGTCAATTTTATTAAAACGGGTTCCGAAAGAATATTTTCAGGATATTTTCGACGGGGACTTTTTATTTCGGAAAACTAAATGCAGATAGGACCGCGTGCACAGCTAGTCACAAAATATATAGCAATTGCGGTTTAGTAATCAACTAATTGACTGTCAAACGCAAACGTAAATGGTATGTGGTCAGTGAGATAAATGAATCATCAGCATTTTAATTGCGCAACACACTCGTAATCGCTATGGTTTTGTTTTTAACAGGTCAACAATTTCCATAGCAACGTATGTATTAAATATTCGACTTCTCCACAACTATGTAGGTACCACGCAATGAATATTGTTTTTAAAACATCAACTGTCATGATTAATGTTGGTAACGTTATAAAATTGCGCTGCTGGCCTTGTCAAAATCTAGTGTTTGACAATCAAACAAAGGATTTTGATGGTTCTAGTATGCAAGAGATATATTTTTCATGTTTTATGTTTATTGTACCGTGGCTTACAAGGCATTTTGACACATAGCTTTGTTTTTACTCATTCAGGCTGCGTCAGCCGCTAGTGCCTCAAAATATGTTTCCATTTTTGGGGTTCGGTACCAAATAAGGATACTTTTATGTGTAGGTATGTCAGAGGATAATTCTCGGCAACTATTAAAACTTGAGATTAAAAAGTGTAAAAAATCATTCCACGCATCCGTCAAAGTAATAGGGGCAACACTTTTTGAATATAGATAAACCAACTACGCACATCAGTCTGCTGAATTTTCAAATAATACAAATTTATTTAGTTCATGAGACAATTATTATCGAGTAACAATCACATCATAATATGGTTAGACATAAAATAATAGGTGTCGCACAGCATGACAAAACATCGTTATTATTAAGGAAGAAGAAAATAAAATGTAACAAGTTCAACATACAGAAGACAGAAGTTCAATATAAAATATACAGAATTTCAAAATACATACAAATAATGATGAACATTAAACAACAAACTATAAAAACAAGAATTATAAAAAGAAAAATTAGCATGACTTGACTGCAATATAAAAACAAGAATTAGCATGACTGCTTCCCGATACATATCATACACCAATTCAGGCAATGTAGCAGAGAGCAATCTTTACTTCACTCAACGAAAGTTATGCAATTTTTAGTCTTATTATTTTTTTGTATGTATAATAACGTTGAAACAATTAGCAATCTCAATTTTAGCGTTTAATAAAGACTACATTCTAACTTCTAAACAACCAGCGACCCGCTCCGGCTTCGCTCGGGTACGTTTTATAGCTTAAAACCTTTCTCTTAAATCATTCTATCTATTAAAAAAACCGCATCAAAATCCGTTGCGTAGTTTTAAAGATCTAAGCGTACATAGGGACAGACAGCGGGAAGCGACTTTGTTTTATACTACGTAGTGATTATTAGCACAATCTATAAAAAATCCTTTATAATATCCGCTATCTAATCGGTAAATCCAAAATACACCCTCAACATAAAAAGACCCACAGAACTAGAGCTACCAACAACAAACATTGTTCATAAAACAAGACTACGCTACTGGCGTTATCACGGTAGCATAGTGAGACGCCCACTAGCCCACTAGCACGTCTACTTGCCCTGTTTCTATAGACGATAACGAAACGTGTTCTCGTGATAGAAAAATGTACACAATGTATACACAGGGTGAAAACAAATCCGTGTAACTCCTTAAAACCACGCGATCGACTACTGGCGTAGATGGGCCCCCACGGGATATAGCTTGATTAAAAATAAAAATAACAAAACTTTTTTTTGCTTTTTTGGTAAATTATCGTATCTCAACCACCTAATAAGGAATAAGTAATAAAATAAGTTTTTTTTTGTATTTCTGAACTTTTCGCTGCCCCGCATAAATGCGTTAATGCGTTTAGGATACTGTTGTCGCTGCCACGTTTCTGTAGTGCGTCAGGGATGTTTGCAGCAGCCCGTACTGAGGACTTCTTTGCGATCATGCGTAAGAGAGCTGCATCGCTGCTGCGTCGGTTGCGAGACAGCGACAACAGTCTCCTGAGCATTCTTGCAAATAAGAATGAAGGCCACCTGATGGGCCACCTGTGTGCAGTGCATGTATTGTTACCAAGTGTCTCCAGAAGGTGGAATAATAATATTATTTGATTTAGTTATAAGTGTTATTAATTTAATTATGTTCGTGTTTCTTGTTCTAATTGTACTAACATAGTTTTAAGTAATACTAACACATTTATGGGTTATTTGATGTACCTGAAATAAATATAAATAAATAAAAAAAAAAAAAAAATGAATGAATGCACGGCAACAAGGCTGGCGGGCACGACTAACGCGATATCGCTCTATGCAGTCAGTTAACTCGGGGCTCTAAAATGACTCAAATAAAAAACCAAGTTTTTTTTATTGCTTTTCAAAATACTCATTTAGGGTAAATCTGTGTCACTAGTAGATCACGAGGTTTGAAGGAATTACACGAACTCGTTTACACCCTGTATTTGTAAAGATATGTGCTTGACAGTACGATATGATAATATTAATTTTTTTTATAAGTTGAAGGATTTTTTGTTCAAGTTGTAAGTCGCTGATTGGACTTGTTTTATGTAATTAAAAGTGTTCGAGATATGTCAAGAATATGAGTGGCAGTGTGATATGATTATGGTGATATAAATAAGTTAGTTTTTTATTTGTTTTAGTAAGAAGGAATGATGATTCATAATATTTGTTTGCTTTGTGTTTACATAAATGAATATTAAGTATGAATATAAGTTATGAATCAACTTAAAAGTATCACACCTTTTAAAATTAAAATCGACTTCTTATCGGTCAACCAACTCAACCTATCGTAGTCCGTTGGACACAGGCCTCTCCCAAGTTGCACCAATACTAATGAAATTCTATAGCCAGTTATTTAGCGGTTGAGAGGAACAACTAAAACTTAAGTGTTACCTAATTATTTCTAAAAGAAAGAAATCATTTCAATTTGCGATATTATACACAAGACAGGGGCTCAGTGCATGGAAATAATGTTATTTTTCTGCCTCCCAAGATACAGGTTTTTCGCCTAGTTTGGGAGACAGCAGACCATGATTACACTATGCTTTGCCCTAAGAGCGGTTACGCACTGCATCCAATCCGAATCCGAGAAAATATGTTCCGAAGTAGCCATAGAACTATTTGTATGGTAGTTTACGCACTAGATCCGATTTCCGTCATCCGATTTCTCTCCGTGATCCGTGAGTTTCCAATTCGGAAGAAATATTGACGGACCGAAGTAGCGGTAGTACTTTTTGTATGAACGCTTTCGAATTACCTCGGATTTAAATCGGACGCCAAATGGATATGCCAAAGATGGCCCCTGAATTGTTTGAATTTGGATCAGATATCGGATAAGTGCGTAAGCGATATCCGAATTCGGTCCGAGTTTTTTAGACTCTAGATTCGTATTTTCACGTATTCGGATCGGATGCAGTGCGCAAAGCAATATCCGAATTCGGTCCGAGTTTTTTATATTCTTATTTTCACGGATCCGGATCGGATGCAGTGCGTAATCGCTGTAAAAATGTCCAATAATAACTGAACAGTGATCTTACCTGATTTCGTCACTTTATTATGTTCTACTGCATTTTGAATTGATGCAATAAACGTTACTAAAATTATTTAAAAAAAAAACTCTCAAACTACTTTTCATAAACATGTTTAATTTGATTTCCTTTGTAGTTTAAGAAAAAAAGTAAGTATACGCAATATTAAATAAAAAAACTCGGAATTTTAATCGCTGCTATTTTACAAGATATTCTGTAGTCCTATAACCGTAATTTAAACTAGATTCGTATCTACACACTGACACTTAGAACAAGTTTCTAAGTTACATCGTAAGTTACATGGTAACCTAAGTAAATAATGTGACAAGAGTTATAAATGCAAAGCATTTGTCTGTTTGTTTGTTTATTCTAATTGCAGAGCTCGACTACTCAACAAATCTTAATGAAATTTTGCATATACATAGCTGTTTTATTGAAATGGACACAAGAGAGATTTACATTACAACCATAAAAAATGTAATTACGCGGGTAAAGCCATACGATACCTAACAGCCAAAAAGGGATAACCGCCAATTAGCAAACTTTACAGGAGAGTTGTTCATGCGACGAAGAAATTAGACTAAGGACCTTACTTTATATACCACCTATGTGGTAAAGAGTATGTCTTAGAGTCACGAAATGAAGACCAATCGGTGCCAAAAAAAAAGATAACTTCAACGAATAATATACTTGTTATCAAAAAGTTTTTTTTCTGGCAACAATTTTGTATCAAAAAAGAGGATTAATTCCTTAAAGAAAAAAAATCGGCAGTGCTTCGATATTTTTGATGAGAAGTGTGTATGCCATTTCGCAAAAAATGCCGCTTACGCCTTTTTTGCTGTTATGCATCGAAATTTCTAAGTTTATTTTTAAGTTTGTTATAAGTAGACTTATTAATATAAGTCTACTTATAACACGCATTATCGTAAGTGTACTTTCCATATAAGTGTGATTTATTGATACGATCTTATCTTGAGACTAAAACGGGGTGAACTAAGCGCCACAGAATCTAGCTGGTGCATCACTTGGTAGTTACCATAGTTTACGAGCACCAGTGTAATCTGTTCCACTCTGGTGACTTTTACAGCTTACGTTGACTTGAAAGCAGCTGTTGTTTTCTTTTCCTTCATTTTGTTCAGCTCATATAAAGACGCTGACGATTTTTGAAAAAGCGTTGCTACTCTCTAGGATTTCGCTTGTACCATGAGTTACAGACACATATCTTCACTCACGCACAAACGCCCAGAGTCCCGAAATAACTATCTGTAGGCCATAAAAAATCAAAGTCAAAGTCAAACTTTTTTATTTCAAATAGACCAGATTACAGGCATTTTTAAAACGTCAAAACTAGCTGCACAGTTCCAAAAGGTAGGTTCTATGGAGAAGAGCCGGGAAGAAACTCCATGAATACTCTTTTTAAAATAGTAGATCATGACAATTCCATTACAGTAGTGTGAGAAATAGAATGAGAATAATGCAGGCTATACAAATATTTGTTCCGTGCGGAAATCGAACCCATGACCCGTAGCGCAGTAGCCAATCGCTCAGCCATTGCACCAAACGTCGTCAATTTTCAAGTTAATTCCAATCATGCTTCTAGCTTTACTATAAGATAATAATTTTACACAGCACTCAGAAATTCGACATATCACTAAGAAAACCTAATGAAAAAGAAAATCAAAAGACTCCACTCCGTTTACGAGAGTCAGAGAATATTTGAGTAGAACTTCACCACCAGTCAATACCGGTTAAACAAAGCTATGTCCAACTGTAATCTCAGTTATTATTCCAGGCACAATATCTTATTCCACAAGGGAATGTGAGCGGAAAAAATACTTTATTATTTACACAGCTCCGCTCGTCAACCGTCAGAGCACTGTGTCCACAACAAGCATTACGAGCGCTGTGACAACAATTGAGGCGGGTCCGTCGATACGCGCAGATACGCGACATCTCGGGGGAAATTACGGTTTCCTTGCCGCGCCGTGCCGACCGTAACGTGGTTAGAGACGACCAACGTGTACATACACGGCGTTAAAACCAAATTGTGGTGGGACGAAAATTTTACGAGCGTCGGTTTGTGTGATGTGTTGGATTTTTGCGTTAATATCAAATGAATATTCCAAAATTGGTATGGTAGGTTTTATGATAGATGTATTTGTTGGCGTTAGGATCGTCTGAAATCACTGCATTATGTTGCTTTTTTACGCACTTGTGACGTGCAAATTCAACATAATTCAGTTTATTTTTAATATATAGGGTGCCTAGAAAACCCGTGCAGCATAGACCATATCAACTAAAGTTTTTATTTTTTGTTGCCTTTTTATATTTAAGTTTAAGTATTTTTTATAGTTTACCATTAATTTTAAGAACTTTTAATATATTATTAGTATGCGTGTGCGTCCAGTTGGGCGTAAAAATAAATATTTTTTTCTTTCTTTTCTTATTTTCCATTTTTATAGAAACGTCCACTGCTGTACATCGACCTCTCAATGACCGCAACAATAGACGTTCATAGAGGCTATAGCCATAATCGTATCCATAAACAAATTAATTGTAAATTAAAACTTGCAGGCTTGACTATGGCATAGTCATTTGTTCTACCTACGTTGTCATAAAATGCTTAACAATATCATAACAGCGATACCAACACAACAAAGTCGCATTTAATAGCTATAACAGCTATTACTATGGCGTACTAAACTAATAAATATTTCAGGCTGCGAGAGTGAAAATCCACTGTACAAAACTGCAGCTAATTTTCAGGATTCCAATGAATTTATTCCGGCCGTCGGGCGCGTAGGGATGGGACGTTGTAAAAAATGCAGCCAGTCGCAATCCCGGGTTTATCCGAACGCAAATAAATCTGTCAATTTCACTCAGCCTCCCTTCCTATGCGGATGGTTTCTATATTCTTGTTAGCATTCACTATAGATTGAAAGGGTTAGGTAGTATTAGGTACCTAAATCTAGTCCGTAGCTAGTGACTATTTCGTGTCAGGGTATGTATTTTATTAACTACTAGCTTCTGCCCGCGACTTCGTACACGGATCCTGTTGCTTATGCCAGCGACAACGGGTTCATCAAAATCGAAGATCTGAAACGTCTAATGTTGAATTCTAAGAGCCCGGGGACGGGAAAACAACGGGATGCGCGAGACGATTCGAGACGTTCCAGATCTTTCATTTTTGTAAATCAACAGGAAATGCCCATCAGACTAAACAACTTTTGCTAAGACGTCATTCCTATACATATATGTTATAGTGTCGCTGGGCTTTGGAGTTCCACAACAGGTGTTTCAGATCTTCAAATTTATTCTCACAGCAGAAAATGCTCTTTACGTGGAATAATTTTCGCTATGGCACCATTTTTTTATCTCTTATACCTACTTTAGCTGGTCCACATCCGATTCTTCAGATGATATCGACATTCTGTTCAGAGAATGTCGAAGTCGATCAGAATTCAAACGTTCGTTGCGCTCTTCTTTTGTCTCTTCATGCCGTACTCCAGCAATTCTTTCTCTCTCACTTTCTAACTGATTATGAATATTTTGTTCTGTGCGTGTGTACGATAATCTCGATCAGCAGTTAGTCGCGCATCACGTGCATCACTCGTTTCAAAAGACCTGTTAGTAGATGTACGAATACTCTGAGAACTCAAGCGTGATTCTGTATCGGTAAACGTTTCCGATTCGCGAGACAATGCATGTCGCTCACGATCAGCGGACAGTCGCGCATCACGTTCCCCACTTGTCTCTAGAGACCTAGAAGCAGATGCGTAGATACGCTGAGAACTCAAGCGCAATTCTCTATCCGCGAACGTCTCCGACTCGCAAGACAATGCGTGACGTTCACGATCAGCGGTCAGTCGCGCATCACGTTCCCCACTTGTCTCTAGAGACCTAGAAGTCATTGCGTAGATACGCTTGGAACTCAAACGCAATTCTCTATACGTGAACGTCTCCGACTCGCGAGACAATGCATGACGTTCACGATCAGCGGTCAGTCGTGCATCATATTCTTCACTGGTCTCTAGAGATCTGGATGTAGATGTGTAAATACGCTGAGAACGCAGGCGTGCTTCGCGATCCGAAGAGGTTTCCACGGAGCGAGTTGCAGCCTGATGTTCTCGAACAGCATCAAGTCTCTCCTGACGCGCTTCGGTAGATTCTTGGGATCTTCTGATCCTCAATCTTTTAGCTCTTTTGGAACATTGGGAAAGATTTGACCTCTTTCTAGGCACGGTTATAGTTTTATTGTGAAGATACCTGATCAATTAAAATGTAAGTGACGGCTCCCCTGCGTTACCGGGTAGGCTACCGTGTCACGAAGATAAATGGAAAAGGAAATTAAACACTCAAATAAGCCCGAAGGCATATTTATTCGATAAAATAAAAAAATAAATGGGAGTTTTGGCCAGTAGAGTCAAATTTTCAATGATATACCAACGTCATCGAAAATCAGTCCTTAATTGTTACCGCCGTCACCGCGTGGAGGTACTCCCAGCTTATGTTATGTTATAATTATACGGTGAATTAGTGATAGCTTTTATTTCCACATCAGATGTTTCTGATCTTCGATTTTTATAATTCAACAGGAAATGCTCATCAGAAAAAACAACTTTTGCTAAAACGTCATTCCTATATGTGTTATGATGTAGCTGGGCTCTTGGAGTTCCACAACAGGTGTTCCAGATCTTCAATTTTTATACGTCAACAGAGAGTGCTCATCAGATTGAACAACTTTTGCTAAAACGTTATTCCTATATATGTTATAGTGAAGCTGGGCGCTTGGAATTCCACAACAGGTGTTCCAGATCTTCAATTTTTATACGTCAACAGAGAGTGCTCATCAGATTGAATAACTTTTGCTAAAACGTTATTCCTATATATGTTATAGTGTAGCTGGGCGCCTGGAATTCTACAACAGGTGTTCCAGATCTTCGATTTTTATAAGTCAACAGAGAGTGCTTATCAGATTGAACAACTTTTGCTAAGACGTCATTCCTATATATGTTATAGTGTGGCTGGGCTCTTGGAGTTCCACATCAGGTGTTCCAGATCTTCAAATTTATTCTCTCAGCAGAAAATGCTCATCACGTAGAACAATTTTTGCTATGGCACCATTCTTGTATCTCTTATAGTTTAGCTGGTCTGTTGCGGCTCTGCATCAGGTGTTCAAGTTTCCAAGATAAATTATAGCCTATATGTTGCCCAGACTTAATACCTATACAACAAAAAAATAATCATTCAGATCCGTCCAGTAGTTCCGAAGATTAGCGTGTACAAACAAACAGACACACAGACAAACAGACAAACAGACAGAACTTTTTTTTTGGATTCGTGCTCTGTTAATGTTTCTAAACCCCCCTCAATTATTTTTTTTGTAATATATTCAATGTACAGACAGAGTTTTTTTACTGTTTTATTATATGTATAGATATTGAATTAAATTTGAGACGTTAGGTGCAGTATGTGAGCGATTGACTTCTGTGCTACGGGTCACGGATTCGATTCCCGCACGTGAAAGATATTTGTATGACCTACAGATAGTTGTTCCGGAACTGGGCGTTTGTGCATGTGACATTTTTGTCTGTAAACGCACCCACGATACAGGAGAAATCCTAGATAAGGGCAACGTTTTAAATAAAAAATAAAATAGTGTTGCTTAAAAAACAACAATTCATCACACTAAAGTTTTTCTCTGAACCTAGTGGGTGTTCAATTATCATACCAATATAATGTAGAGCACGAGAATCGAATTATTTTTAAGAAACTCATACTCAACCCTGCCCGTTGGTGTAGTGGTAGCAAGCGCAACTGCTGAGCGTGAGGTCTTGGGTTCGATCGCCAGGTCGGGCAAAGTGTTATTTGGACTTTGCCGTATTGAACTTCTCAGTATCATCCGGGAGCATGAATTTGTGCCCGGTTGATGGCAATAGGCTCGCCTCTTATTACATGGGACTAAAACATAACGGCGAAATAAGAGTGTACTCTACACCTCTGCCCAACCCTTCGGGGAATACAGGCGTCGTGTAATGTTACGTTCATACTCAACAGTATACATCTCTGTGGATTTTGTAACACGTATACTGTCATAAAAATGCGATATCATCTTTATGTACTGTTAACCAGCTTAATTTGCATGCAAGCTTTACTTCACCGTAACAATCTCTGTTTATAACATAATCCGTTTAAACCACTAACAAAACACGACACACAGATAAAAAAAGAAAACGCCTATATGTTTTCCATCGATCTGGATAAAAAAAACAAACGTAGTCAATACAATACAACGACAACATCTATTGTTCGACACAGATCAACAGATCCAATAGACATCCCCTCACGATCGAGATCGAACTCATTCATCCGTCGGCTGGATCTGTGGAGCTGAATGTACCGGCTGGGAATGTACGGGGCATTTGTTTATCCGCTTCAGTTGCAGTACATTGCGTCTCCTGCACGGCTGCAAATCGTATTAGAGTTATAAATGCTTCAGTGGATTAATTGAATATTAGGATTATGGTTTGTATTGATAATTTGACGTTATTGTTAGAAACTACGTGTTTGAGGAAGTCGTATTAATTTGTGTCGGGTTTATCAATGATTACCTATCCGGGGGCACGGCAGTGCCCTGCCAAGTCTCGAGCAAAGCAGGCATAGAATATACAGCTTCTAAATCAATCTGATGATACTGGTGTTTCTGTTTTCAGCTTTAACTTCAATATTGTGATGCTGCAAGTTGTATTAGAATGATTGTTGATCGGGTGGAATTATTGAATCTGAAGCACAAAAACTCACAAATATTCCATTAACCGAAAAAAAAACTATCCAAATAATATTTAGACAACAACATTTCTTAAAATAAATAGTAATTTAATATGTTTGTAAGATAAGTGGTTGATGGATATTAACTGTACCCCAAGTGTGAGTTCTGTAGTTTTCTACACGTTTTCGTAACTATTCCGTCAATCGAGGTTACTATAAACTATCCTTCGAATCGTAACGTGCGAGTGCGAGTCTCATTACTTTTACAGTTTACTGTGTAGTTTCCTCACTGCCTTTACTGTGCCTTTTCTACAGCCTCGATCGTTAAGGACATCACTAGGCCTGTTTTCGTAAGTTTATACTACGACCTATTTAAACAGACAACTTTGGTAAAGTATATTAAACATAAAAAAATGCTACTTAATTTAGCCACACTATAGTTCATCATTCAAATTGTCTCTTCCCACGAAAGACCATGGAGTTTATAGTTTATCCTTTCGTTAAGTGTGTGACCATGCATAAAGTGAAATTCCGTATAGCAATTCCAAGAATTATGTAACTTATTAATTCGCAACCTAGATACCCAAATAATATACTACACGTTATTAATAATAATTGTGCAGTGTACAGTTTTCGTTATAAATGAGAAGTACCGGCTATCAATACATAATAGAGTAATAATTATGAACAGGGTGGAAACGTTAAGTGACACCAGGCGATTATTTAAGTATTGAAAAATGTAAGGCTAATAGCAAATCTAAGTTGCCAAAGGAACAAAATGACACTATAATCTTTTTTTAATTTAATCGCTTTATGACCAATTTTATTTTTACTTCGCCCATACATTATGCGCAAAATACGGTTTTTATGGGATTATTCGGCCAAAATAAAGTTATTTAAAAAAAAACTCGTATCGAAACTTAGTTGCTTACTGCATAAAGCGACATTAATATTTTTTCAAAATAAAACCTTACACCAAATGAATGTTATTTTTTCGCACTCCCACATTTTTTTGTATTTTATTTTCTTTTGTTAAAAAGGCATTGGTGATGTTTTATTCATTTGGTTGCCAAGTTCCAATATCAGTTCAAAGTTTAAAGATGTTACGTATAATTATGGAATAATCGTTCAAACAGATTGCTTTTCTTACTTAAGTCATGGGCGCAGTGTAAATATTTTTTTTAACATAATAGAGATTTAATTTCGTTAAGATATTATGTCATTTTATTTCGTAGGCAAGCTAGTTTTAATATTAGCTGACAGAATGGTAATATCTGTAAAAATAACAAATTAATTGCCTGTTGACACTTAACGTTTCCAGCCTGTATACATGTTTCTATGCTAAATTAAAGATGTTCAAAACATTATTGGGTTTATTATAATAGGTAGCTTGAAGTATGGCGTCTTCCTTTATAATCATTTATAATTTTCTAACTTATAAACATAAAAGTCAAGAGTCAAACTAATCTGCCTGTGACAAACGACGAAATCTGATGTTTTTCTAAATTTCACTACTGAACCCTAAAAATCTCAACCAAAAATATTCTAGATGACTGTCAAACAAATATGTCATTCGCTGTCACACTATTATAATAATTATGAAATCTTATGGGTAACTAAAAAATTATCTTCTGGAGCTTATCATTAATACTTGAGGTATATTTTAACGGTGAATGTTTAGAAGAAGGCTGATTTACAATGTTGGTGTTCTTCCGCAAAAGCGCGTAAAATCAAACTGATATCCCTATCAGGATGAATGGAAGATGGATCCATATGCATTTAAATGTGGGCGAGGAGGACTGGAAACATGCAATCTCCTTGTCCCTAGTAAAGATGTGACAAAGTCGAGCGCAGAGATGTTGAGTGCAGAATTAGGTGTAGTGGTGTAACTTAAGAAACCTGTTAGATCCAGCATGCAGTGGACTTCAATAGTCTATAAGTTACATTTGAAGCCTGCCTAGAAATGGTTTTTTTTATATTGTTGTTTGTACCTATCTTTCCTATAGCATTTCGATGTAACTATAGGAATAAAACTAGAATAATTTGGGAATAACAATTTACTTGATTGTATCATAAAAACATGTTTTTTTTTTTTAAATATGATATTAAAGAAATTACAAAAAAATGTCGCCGCTATCTTTGTATTGATAGACACCTCGGTAGAATCTTTCTCGATTCGAAATGTTTGAGTCTCTGCAACCAAGACGATCTTCTAGTTCTTATCATAGGTATTGTCGACTACTATTCACATTCACCGTGATCTAAAAGTAAAAGTAAAAACATGTACGTTAATAAGATTTTTTCTTTTTAGCTATACCTAAGTATATTAAAACCAAAATAATTAACTAATATGACTGTCATAGTGGTAGGTAGGTGCTTGCTCTTAGGGTTATAATATCAAAAAGATGAGTCACAGCCGCACAGCATACCTACTCCTGAGCGCTGGTTATAATTGCAATCACTAATTCGTTTGTCGGGAGTAATGATTTTGGCAGGCTTCTCAATACCGCTATTTGAAGCGGTTGAAAAGCAGGTACCATGATAACGTGTATTTATTATCATGGATAGCCTGAATGATATGAACGCATAGTGTAGGCTTGTATTGCACTTTTACTACATGTAGGTACCTATGTGCATTTGATACTGTATATAATAAACATGTAAAAACTTACTTGTAATGGCTTGTCTAGTAGCGTTTGAAGAAATCATGAGCGTGATCCGTCTTTACTTGTTAAATCTACTCAGACTACTTTATATTACGTTTTCAAGACACCCTCCACGAAAACTCCGACACGAATCCGAACACTCTGTTCTTTTGCCTGGTAGGCCACGAACATGCTCCAAGCAGGAAAAAATACTCATTGGCATAATTTATGACACTAACTATGAATAAATAATGAAAATTGCAAAACTATTATAGTAAACAAGCCTTTCACCTTAGAAATCAAAGTGACTGACAAACTACAGTGTTTATAGTATCGTTGACAGCTGTAACTATACGAAATGTCAAATTTGCAGCTCACACTCGCAAAATTTTGGTAAACTGTCAGTAAACTACAGCAAAACTACAGGACGGATAGTAATCTACACCCACTGTAGTTTCGAGGTTTACGAATAGATTACTATAGTAAGTGTCAAAAAAGTCGCACTCGCATTTTTTTAGTCTCGCTATTCGCCGCTAGAGGTGCTGCTTAAATTTTCATACATTTTTGTCGTGACGCAACTACTGTAGTTAACGAAAAAAACTCACACTTGGGGTACTGTTTATGATTAGTTACGGTTTACTCACGTGCATTTTTCGGGATTGCCCGACTAGTTTCGGACCCAATCGGAGTCCTTAATCATGAGCTGATCACGCGGCGAGGTCGCGAGTCGAACTAGCGCTGCACCGCGCCGCGTAGCGTTGCGCCCGCGACGAGAGGGGCGCGCTCTGTGTCGGTATTGCTCGTGCATCTTCGTCACTTGTCGTGTCCGTGTTGTTGTTATACTGAGTGCCAGCTCATGATTAAGGACTCCGATTGGGTCCGAAACTAGTCGGGCAATCCCGAAAAATGCACGTGAGTAAACCGTAACTAATCATAAATATGAATGTGTCTCACGAAAGTTATAATAATAAAAAGATATTAACTGGTTCAAAAAGTACCGTTTTTTATGTACCTGAATTTTCGTTTATTTTGCAGTCGTTTTAATCATTTCTGTGATATTATTACTAACGAACAAAGCTGTAAAAAATTGAATGATACGAATTACATTAATAAAATACCTCTTCATATCGTTATACTGATAAAATATTTTGAAGTTTAATTTTTAAATCGGATTTAGCAGAGTTTCTGCTGTTATCTACCAATTGATTTTACCAATGATGTTTCGTGACCATATTCTTACCACTTTCAGAAGGTAGATACATGAATATTGTCTCCTGCAAATTCTATTATGATTGGATGAGCTGATGGATTAATTAAATAATATTATGGTAAGTATCTGTATAATGGAATCGTTTTGGTTGGCTTGGCGATATTGCTATGGAGAGTGCATGTGAGGATTGTAGCACATACTCCATCTATCTATCTGTCGGGAGGCTGGATTTGTTAATTAATCCCCCTTACCCTTAGTCGGCTTCCAACGCAGCGGTATTTGAACACTTGATTAAATCTTTGGTTAATTTGGAACTACGATGTAAAAAGATATAAATAAGCAGCGAAATCATTTTTACTTTTTTCTCAATGTATAATTTCGCACCTCATAAATCGGCATCTCATTAAAATATACCCGTATCCAATAGCTGTTTATATACATAATTATGTATGTATAAACAAATAAATACATTTTAATCTCTGTATAACAATATATGACACTTAAATAAAAACAAGATAATAAATTCAAAAAGTAATACAACACTACAACTCGGTTAGTTATTAGTATTACGTATGCATTAACTTATCATGTTTACCAGTAAAGATTTATGTAGGTATACCAAAATTATCATAATGGTATTGAATATGGAAGGCAATTGAGAGTGCTATCCGAATTCATATGAGTTTTTCCAACGATTGTCCGGGATTCCTGATGGTACCGATTGCTTCCTATTTCCTGTATCGATATTTTATTGCTTGCCATATTTCTGCGAGATGACTCGACTGCCTCGCGTCCGATTGGATATCGGAATCTAGTATCGAATACATATATCGGTATTTGATTGGTTCCAGATATTGTGTTTTAACAAGATTTTTCAGTCTCGTCTCTGTGAGTACATATTTTTCTGTTGGGAACTTTGATTTTATGTTCGAGCGTATGAAAAATAATCACATACGCAGAATCATATGAAACGAAATACTTTTTTATTTATACTGGTTTATCAATATGGAAATCGAATACCTAAATAGTTCGAATAAGTCAATGTTCCTTGTTTATCAATTTGGAAATCCAATACTTACAATACTATTACATATCTATGACCAAAATCAATCGTTTTAAAATAAATTTTATAGTTACATGGGTAATAAATTTTCTCTCAAGTTGTTAAATATTTATGTGACATGTGACACCGTAGTCTGATTTTTAGTTATTGGTGACAAATGGCTTAAAACCGTTACATATGTAACTCTATAAGAGAGGTGTATTTAGCATAGTTTACGTCTAAAGGCTGATGACATGATGATGATGAAACTGTGGTTGTCTCAAATCTTAAGCCGTATACGCACGAACGAACGCGAACATCGCGAACACGAATATCGTGTTTTGCATGTGCGGACCATTAACCAAACAGTGTGTTCAGCGAACATTTTCATAGTGATTCGTGTTCGATTTTCGTGTTCGTTTGTGCGTAGACGACTTTTTGTTTCATTTTGTATTCTGAGGCGAACTTGTCTAAGTTTCACTGGGTTTTATGTAGAATCAAATAAGATAGATATCATGGTTACTGCTAACATACAACTAGTTTTATTATTGTTTTCAAATCATATATATTTCGACTGCCTCGTTGGTGTAATGATCGCAAGTGCGACTGCTGAGCATGGGGTACTGGGTTCGATGCCCAGGTCGGGTAAAATGTTATTTTTTTTCAGTGTGGAATTTTTCAGTAGCAGCCCGGAGTCTGCATTTGTCCCCAGTTGATTGCAATAGGCTCGCTTCCTATTACATGGGACTTGGACATAACGACGAAATGAGGGTGTACTATACACTTCTGCCCAGCCCTTCGGGAAGTGCAGGCGTGATGTTATGTTTATGTAATGTTCTATTAGAAGTCTGCACTTGATGTCATATAAAGAATTCTGTTACCATATCTTTTTATCTTTTAGCGAAAAATTTAATCCATAATAAAATTTGTTCTTAGAATAGATTGACGATTGTACAATGACATCATCAGAGCAGTACTTGTAAATGGGGGGTATTTAAAGTACTACACACTTCTGCCTTACCCTTCGTGGAATACTGGCGTGATGTTAAATTATGTCATATATTTCATAATATACAAAGCGACACAAGTAACACCAACTCACATTGCAATAAACAAACACAATACACCAAACACAAATAGCACCTTATCTTAAATACGATCCAACGTGATACAGAAAAGTACACAATCCTTTACATACAAAGTAGGAATCACCCTTTTCCCTTTTTTACGCGAGTTAGCGGGAATAATGCAAAGTTTTCCGTATAGCCGAAAAAGTTTACGTTTTTCGTGCAAAATTTATTGGCTATAAAGAGTGACGTTCGAACCACGGAACCATAATAAAAGAAGCTCAAAGGGTCAACCCACGGCAACTTTATGAACTTAACAGGCAAACTGTGTTGTGCGTTATAATAGTTTTGTTTGGGATAATAAAAACTTTTCTTATTATTAGGTTATTATGATCTCCGTCTGTAGTAAAGGATGTAAGGGTTGTAACTTTGTAAAGTTATGGTACCATCTGCAGATTTAGTGGCGTATTAAAAAACTCAGGCAAATGTTATTGGTCTAGGCGTCAAAAGTTTGGTCGTAATATAATTTAATTCTACTTTACTGAAAGGTACCTGAAATGCTTGATAAATAATCCTAAAATAAATGCCTATCAGCTGGTCCTAGGGTACATGGCGACAACGAGATAGCGCTGGTAGTTCAAAATACGAAATAATGGTTTTCCTGTGACGTCATGTTTTTTTTTTTTTTTTGTTTTAAAAAAACGTTGCCCCACACTAAGATTTCTCTTGTATCGTGGGTGCGTTTACAGACACAAATCTCACAAACAAACGCCCAGACCCGGAACAACCATCTGTAGGCCATACAAATTTTTGTTCCGTGTGGGAATCGAACCCACGACCCGCAGCGCAGAAGCCAATCGCTTAGCCACTGCACCAAACGTGTCGTCATGTACTCTAGAACACTCTCTGGATCAAGACCAATTCAAGGACAACTCATTTGTTGGAATAGGTTCAGTAGTTTCGGCTGTGCGAGGACGCAAACTTACATACATAGCCAGAAAGATTCATATATAGCCCTTCCTCCCTACCGTAGTCGCATAAAATGAATAGCAGAGAAAATATCTTTACTCTAAAAAAAATACTTCCTCAAACACAGACAAGTAATTCTTCTAACTCTCTCTTCTCCCAAAAGTGTTTACATATGTATTTACATAACTTAAAGTTACATAACTCAACTTGAAAAGATAAATTATAGTAAACAGACTTGCACTCATCATATTAGAATGTAGTAACCACAAAAACATAAATAAATTCATCCGTTCCCATGAATAAATAATTTATCATACGAACGCCATCGCGACGTACGAAACGCCTCGTAGTCCAATTAATTTCACTATTGCACACAATTTTACGCATTGTTAGAAACATAATACATATTTATATTAAATTCTCTGTTAACATGCAAACCAACGGACGGTAAATAGAATTGGGAGCTTTTAATTCTGTGAGCATTAAGGGTTAAATCCACCACCAGTTGCGAGCCGAGCCGTTGGCGCAGATCCAAATTATTTTAAAAGAAACCCCGTAACGATCTCATTTCATAGGATCACGGCATATTACTTGTTAGCATTTTTAGGATTTCGTAGTGGAAATTTGAAAATGGATTCCTTTTATTTCAGTTCATTTTGTTGTCTGGTATAAATATAAATTCTTTAGCTGGTAATTATTAGAAGAATAGAAAGCTTATCTGTCCAATAACACCTGATCTGTGAATTTAATTTGCTATTATTAAGTCTGCCTCCTTGGGTCAATGGTCGCAAGCACGACTACTCAAACTCAAAACTCATTTATTCAAAATAGACTACAATTACTTAGTTCTTTTTGAACGTTAGTTTTACAATATTATAGACATCCCACAAAAAGCCCTCCCTTTACTGAGCGTGAGGTCCTGGGTTCGATCCCGCAGGTCAGACAAAAGTGTTATTTGGTTTTTCGTGTGGAATTTCTCAGTAGCAGCCCGGAGTCTGGATTTGTGCTTGGTTGATTACAATAGGCGAGGCCCCTATTAAATAGGACTTAGGAGGATATTACACTATCATATTTCTAGGATCATATATCTTAATGATCTGTAGAGTCATATATTTATATGAAGAAATCATTCATATGTCTATATTACATTGTTATTTATTTATGACTCATAGATCTATGATTCTATATACATGATAGTATAATATCCCCCTTAAACATAACGGTGAAATGAGGGTGAACTACACCTGTGTCCAAAACTTCGGGGAAAAACAGGCGTAATTATGTATGTTATTATTAAATCTCTATTGAAAATTGCGAAGAATTGACTCGTAACAACCACAATCATTACTTGTGGCAGTCATGTTAAAGACCTATGCGCGAATATTCCATTTATCAACACTTCCTCAGAACCAAGGCTTATAAAGGCATAGAAGGAACCCGTTCACGTATGTAAGGAAAATCCTGTTAACATTTACATACGGGTAGCTTTTTTATCCACAATAGCGTTGCTACACTAGCGGTTACTGGCGGTTTACCTAACATTAAATGCATGCGGACTTCGTTAATAAACTCCTTGCTTTAATTAAACCAAATTATTATCGTTGTACACATTTAGTTCCGTTAAATACTGTTTCTAATATTAACCTTCGTTATTTACTCGGAAGCAGATATTATCTTGTTGTTTTGTTCCGATGCCGAAGTCGATAATGGATTAAACACTAGGAAGGAAGCCCTTCCGATAGTTGGCCGACATCCGATCATCCATATGAGTGGTGATCATATCTAACAAGTACAAGCGATTCTTGTAAGTGATGTATCACTGTTTGTTCGGAGAAATGAATGGGACTAACGTTATGTCAGTTGACATGGCACGTGTTTATGATGCTTTCTCGCAAAATGTTTGCGTGAATGTTTCGTGATTGATGATTTTTTCTAATAATAAATTTGCTTACTGGAAGCTTAAATCTTCAAGAAGAAAGCAGTAGTGTTTTGTGGCAAAAGATATTAGGAGAAAAGTCGATACTTTTTCTGCCAATGAACAAACATTAGGACCGCAGTGATTTCAATCGACTTGTGTTTTTGGTCTAAGTGCACATTCACACAGATGTCCATTTTACAGGACCGCTTTATCGTATCCATTTTTATTCGGTGATGACGTATGTAGTTATATGAGCGAGTTCACACACATGACAGTATTCCAGATCCAGTAAAAAATACCGATCCGACAAAATATTCAGCACTCCTGTAACGGACCTGTAAAAACAGGTCCGTTTTATCGTGTACGTTTTATTTGGAAATGGCGTATGTAGTTGTATGAGCGAGTTCACACACACAACAGTATTAAAACACTGATCCGTTTTATCGGGTCGAAGCCACGCGGGGCGTGGGCACCGACGAACGGTACTGTAAATGCGGTGTGAACTGTGAACATCACCTCCAGTAGCGACGGATCCGTGAAAAATGGCTAAAATTTAAAGGTTCAATACACTGATCTAAACGCTCGATAAATACCATCAGAGAAGATCACGATCCAAATATCGTGATAAATATTGAACGTGTAGCATGGGTCTAAGAGAATAACAAACAGTCTTGATCATCATCTGCCTAGCCTTTTCCCAACTATGTTGGGGTCGGCTTCCAGTCGAACCGGATGCAGCTGAATATCAGTATTTTACATGGAGCGACTGCCTATCAGACCTCCACAACCCAGTAACTGGGTAATACGATACTCTTGGTAAGACTGGTTGTCAGACTTTCTGGCTTTTGACCAACAGTAACGACTGTCAAAGATGTACAAATGACAGCCGGGACCAACGGGTAATTCATCAACTCGTCCTACATGCCTACGGCCCATTTAGGACGACTTGCAGAAAATCAAAATAAATAATATTTTCACTCTACAACTCGTCCCACATTACTATCAAAATGAGAAAAGGTACAATCAGTAGCAAAAGTGTTACTGTGTAAATAATAAAAAAAATATTGTTATAAAATATTTAATCATCACAACATTGTCACTATAAACAGAAAAGATTAAATCATCACAAATGTGACACCAATTAACACACGAGGTAACATTCATACATGTGGGTTTAATAATAATAAACCTAAACTCGCAGGCTAGCTTATGGCGGGCAGTAGCGACCCCACACGGACCTGATCTCCCGGGAGATGTCTTGTTCCTCATCTCTGGCTTGCCTTCATTGGCCGGCCGGAGTGAACACTGACGAGAAATAGAGCTCCTGCTAGAAATAGAGCTAGAGAGGTGGACTCAAACCGTTTTGAATTGAAATGAACCTAAATTATAAAATAATAAGCAATCGTCATAAAGATCACCAGTTAAATGGCCGCAGGGAGGTATGGCGGAGCAAGGAGCTTCACGGACGCTTCTACCGGGCCCTTCATGGGCCCGATGTAGACTTTCTGGTGTCCGTAAAAAGTATCTCCTGATAAGTCTGCTCGCCTAGTATCATGCTTCACAAAATGTTAATGTGATCTGTGTGATTCTTTTCTCATCACAGGCATTTCTACCGTTGAGTATTTAGGTAGAATGGCTGTAACGCGAAGGATCCGAGAAAAATGCACCTTCAACCGTAGTGCGACTCCGTCAAATAATCTATAAACAAAACGAAAGTAGAACCTACAAATTCTTAAAAAATATTGTTAAGTCTTGTCTTACAACTGTACCAAACGTTGATAAAGTTTAAAGTTCCACACAAAAAGAAACGTGGGACGAATTGCAGAATGAAAATATTATTTATTTTGATGTTCCGCAAGTCGTCCTAAATGGGCCGTAGGCATGTAGGACGAGTTGATGAATTACCCGGACCAACGGCTTTACGTGTTTTCCGAGGCACGGAGGAAACTCGCTATGGTAAATGGTCACCCATCCACAGACCAACCTCGGCAAGCGTGGCTTAACCCGGAAGATCGGTCTCTGCGGCTGTAATTATTTAGCCACGAGCTCCTCCAAACACAAAACTCCAAACAAACAGTCTTGATCATTGTTTCGAATTATTCTTCGACGATATTAATCTATCACTAGGCTATTGCTGTGTTTTATTCTTTCCATTTATTAATTAGGAAATGTGCAATACCATCTATTATGCTTTCATTAATATTGCAGAGAATAAAAAACATGTTCGGAAAGACAACATTGAACACACTCACGATATAAAAGATTCCGATAACAATAGGTGCGCTTGCAACCGAAATGGATTGCATTTTTCTGTTCTTTTAATTTAAAACCTTTTATTGCGTCCTTCGTAGTCCGTGAATTGTTAATTAAAGCGAACATGGTTTTAACAATATTGTAAGTGCCCGTGAATTGTATAAAATTTTGAGTTGTATTTCAACAACTCGAATGAATATTAAATTTACAAATTCAATATTCATTCGAGTCCGGTTAACATGATTATTCCGTTTATTCATTTAAATACACATATAAAGTTACATTTTTAAATATTTCTAAGTATAAAACAAAAAACATTGAAAAATATAAAAAAATTGTATCTCACCGGCATCGGGAACAGTACCCTAAGTGTGAGTTTTTTTCGATAACTACTGTAGTTGCGTCACGCCAAAAATGTATGAAAATTTAGGCTGCGCCTCTAGGCGCACCGTTCAATTGACGCGCGAATAATAGTTAGTGAATGGTGCGCCTAGAGACGCAGCCTAAATTTTCACACATTTTTGGCGTGACGCAACTACAGTAGTTAACGAAAAAAACTCACACTTGGGGCACAGGGTCCAAGCTGCCGGCAGTCAGAGCTCCAGTGAAAGGAACCTCCTCACTATGCGTGCCGTGTCAAGGAGTACTGCTCTCTGTATCAAGCCTTTGATCCAGCCGCCCAACAAGAGCCTCATGAGATGTAGATCGAGGCTCTTGGCTATTAGGCCATTCGCCGTAACGACTATCGAGACAATGACTGCTGAGTCCACATCCCACATGCCGACAACTTCGTGTGCTAGATCAAGATATTTCAACATGATTATTATTGTTACGTTTTTATTTTCTTTTGATCAGATAAAACGAATCGTTTTGCTTTCCAATGGTAGAATTTGCTGAAAAGCGTAAGCTAATTTGATTATATTATAGGTTACTATTGCGAATTGGAGTGTCTATTATGCTATGATATGGAAACTATAGTCAATTTACTGGTCGAAAGACACGAGTCGAATTTTTGTCCTGGAAACATGAGACTAGGTGTTAGTGAATTCGTGAGTTACACATACATGTCGATTAGTTGCAAAACAAATAGTATTCTCACGAATAATAGCTACACGAACTTTCAACGTATCTCCGTACCCGTTCTATGCCATTTATTAAGGTAAACGCTAGAGAAATTACTACGTCCCACTTTATCTCACTCATTATGGTAAACACGGTCTGAGCGATATAATTACGAGCTAATTTATTATTGTTGTATCACAGAACACGCCATCCATTACAATTATGATATTTTTTATTAACAATTTTCACGCAAGCAGTAATTTTGAAATATTGTTGGATCTTTCAAGCGGTTTGTTTTGTTTCAATAATAGGGTAACCTTTGGGACATTTTTAATTACGTTTGTTTATTTTTTTATTTTATTAATTTGTCGACATTGTCCAATAACTAGCTTGTAGAGGTCTGATGGCAGTCGTTTTGTGTAAAATACTGGTATTCAGCCGTATCTAGTTAGACTAGAAGCTGACCCTAACATAACATAGTAAGGAAAAGGCTAGGCAGATGATTTTTTCTGTAATTTGATGCGTTTTTCTAGAGATAATAGGGCTCTAGTTTGGATCTTTTGATACTGATTGAGAAAAATACATACATTTGAGTTTTTTTGTTCTGGCCCAGGATGGTACCTTTAACCATATACATAAAAGAAACATAAACGCTCAGTGCTAAAATTAAGCTTTACTGATTACTAAAACAAAAGTTTTCAGGTAAATTCGTAAGGTACAATTCTTTACTCGTGAAGATTTGTAATTGCCACAGAACTAAATATAATAAGGTGTTAAAAAATCAACTCCAAGAATTACAACTTTTCGAAATTCGAGTTTTTTTTTTTGTAACTTACCATACAAATCAATTAAAATATTTTTTTGATTTGTATGGAAAGTTATAAAAAAAATACGCGAATTTCGAAAAGTTGTAGAACAAAAGTTGTTCAGTTTCCGATACCGAGTAACCCCATAAAATTCTTAGAGTTGATTTTTAACACCTTATATGATTCTTGATGGTACTGATATTATTTGGCTGTAAATGTAATGATGTCTATGAATAAGTGTACATAATATCGTTAGTCATTCACTGACTACACTGCCTGGGTGTAGCTAGGTAGCTAGGGACCACACGGCGTGTTCTAACCAACAAACCATGTACTTAAGTAATTAGTTACGTGTCATTACGTGGTATTATTCAATCAAGAGCAATTATTATTGAAATAGGTATTTAAGTCTTAAGAAATTGTCTGTTTGCACATATTTAATTGTGGTATTGGCAAAATCTACTCCACCCTTAACTAGTTTTTCATGAAGGCTGTAATTGATCCTTTAAATATTGTTGTTGGCTTCAAAACCAGCGGACTATTATACATCCGATTATTTCTTTATTTCGTGTATCGCCTTTTCGGATGAAAAGTGTATAATCTCAGAATTTACAATTTTTACAGGAGAACGATCTTCCACAGTTATTATATAATAATCCCGCCAATGTACTCGTAAAACTAACCATTATAACTCCTAGCGGCGAATTTGGGAACTGTTTTTTTTCGTCACTATTCAGAAGAAATTAGGTCTTCGCATTATACTTACACTTTTCTTGTAAAGAAGCGTTATGTTATAAAGAATTCTTTGTTGAATCGTTGTGTTCTGATTCCGTACAGACGTAGCCACCACTTTTGTCAAACGGATTGGTGATCATAGTGTGTAATTAGTAGCGCAAATGGAGATATGCATCGGACAAAACTCCATTATCGCTATTTATGTATGACACCTACAGAAAGACAATGGTCTATTCTATTCCGGAAACTACTTGGCCAACTTGCGTAGAATGCAAATTGTTTGATTTTGCATGTGAAACCGAAAACAAGACTATCACAAGACAATCTGCAAGGTTAAGCTGCGCTTGCCGCGGTCAGATCGTGGATGAGTGACCATTTGTTACATATGTATCCCTCTGTGACCCCAAGTGCGCATAAAATAGTGGGTGCCGGGTGTCACACGAAAACCTATGATAGTCGTACCGGGTAGTCTGAAGCCCGAAAATCTGACAACCGGTCTAACCTTAGAATATCGACATTACCTAATAACTGGGTTGTGGAGCTGTAATAGCAGTCGCTCCGCGTAAAATACGTGTCTTCAACCTTATCTAGTTAGACTGAAAGCCGACCCCAACATTAGCTAGGGAAAGGCTAGGCAACTCGTACATGCCTACTTTGCACACGACAGCTCGCTCAAACTCTAGCCCGACAGGCAATGTAAACGACGTGAAGCGAGCAAACCGCTTCGTTTAGCGGATGTCACAAGATTGATTGACGGTGGCTCCGAATATGTGATTAATGACCCTTCGTATGAAGCTCTCGCTTTGTGCCGAACGTGTGTCGTTTTACGCTTAACTTACACCGATAAGAGATAAAGGGTTTCGATTAAGCGAGTTTAGTCTGGAGATATTTGGATGCATTCCATTTAGCGTCCCAATTTGAATAGCATCAATTCGAATCACAACAATAGTATTTCAACTCCTATTCCTACCACAATTAGTGTGATTCGAATTGATGCTATTCAAATTGGTGCGCTACATAGAATGCCACGAAGTTAAGTGTTCAGAGATTCGACTGCTTAAGGAGTAGGCAATGTCCTTCACAGTATTAAGGCCGTCACATGAAAAGTAAGTAAAATCTTGAGTGGAGACTGCGTATCGAAGTGCTGAATTGACCGAAATGTACCGACGTCCTCGAGAACAAAACAATGTTAGATTGAACTAGGAAGGTGCAGTGCACCGAGTTTTGTGACTAAAATAAACCTGAGAGATACTTATCCAGCCTGAGACAGTAAGATCATAAAGATTATTTATTTGTTTGTATAATAAATTGTTTTAATCAAATCTTGTATGTACAATCCCAGCTCAGACTAAGGTACTAGGTATTGTCAAAACCCATATATTATCCCACACTCACCTAAAATATTATCTAAATTTAAAAATTAGGCACAAGTCTCTACAAATATTCTAATAAGTAAGTGATGAAACAGAAATACTAAAATTACTTAAGTGGAGAGTTCAAATACTTAGGTATCGTTTCAAAATAAATAATTGCTCGCCTACTACTTATTTGTATTTGGAATACAGATAAGTCATAAAAAAGATCTTTGGGCATTACGTAAAAGTCTAAGTATTAAGTTTTGCGATAAAAGTGAGATCTGATAATTAATGACTGTACCAATAAGTTGACCTTCGATTTCTATTAACGATCAAACAACTGTTTGAATATTTTAAGTACACTCCGTGACTATTGGTCGTTTTACAGCCACATCTTTTACTATGGGACCAACCCTGAAATCGTGAAAAAAACTCTGCAGGTCCATACCTACAAAATAATCAATGTTGCTCAACAAAATACATGAATTATCTGTTTTTCTTTTCACGGTTTCGGTGTTGGTCGGTTTCATTGTTGGTAAACGTGTAGGTACAGAATGATAAGCAGAGTTCATGGTTATCGGCTGTAAGGGAACAAAAAAATCTCGGTGTATAATAATAATAGTGCATCAAATCTGCATGGTCATTTTTGTACGAGTAACTATGACATAAACAGGGATTATCCTGTAAAACGGATTATCCAAGGGAAATTAGTCAAGATTAAACTTCCATGTTATAAAAGGAGTTGATCTGTATCCGTGCCATATTTAAGGAGGTGGAGGTGGAGGGTGGATACCCACCAGTACTGAACACGTATCTATAAAAAAATAACAAACAAAAATATTTTTGGATCATCATCATCATCATTCAGCCGAAAAACGTCCACTGCTGGACATAGGCCTCCCCCAAGCATCTCCATGTTGGGGGGTTTTGCCATAATCGCCACGCTTGGCAGGCGGGTTGGCGATCGTAGTACCTATTGTTGTTAAAGTACTTGGAGAACGCTGCTGCCCATCCGCTAGTGAATCCCTTAGTCGCCTTTTACGACACCCATGGGAAGAGATGGGGTAGTGCTATTCTTTACGTCCGGCACCACACGGCACTTTAGATGTTAATTTGTAAACAAATAAGTACCACCGTGATTCGAGGGACACACAAAAAAAACTTGCAAATCCATAAAAAAGTAGGCAGAATTCGTGCTGCTGGTGACTTGTTCTCAAAGTCGTTCGGGACACTTCGGGATTTATACTCAAACCCTCGCTAATGCTTCTAAGTGAAAATTTGGTTATTAAATAACCGTAGAATTGAAATGTATTTTTAGATGATCAAGCACATATTTAATTTTAAACATTTGTTCCAGAAATATGGCACGGTTACGGATCAACACCTTGTATTAATGGGAGGTCAATGTCCTGTAAAATTTCGGGGGTACTACTACCTATTCTTTCTATAGTCTTCGTATTTAAAAGCATGTCAAATCATAATGATGATGCTAAAAATATTCGTAGATATTTTACGTACCAATCCCGTGAAAAAATAACTAGGTACCTATCAAAAGAGGCGAACATCTAAACACATAAATAAAACCTTATTTCTCCACCAGATAAAATAAGCCCGTACCTGCCCAACTTTTACATAAGATAGCACTTTAACCGAACTTACGCATAAAGTACACCGTCAAATATTTCCCCGGATTCCGTAAGGTAGCCCCGAAGACATAGCTTATATTATTATTCATATTTCACTGCTTCGTGTTACGCAGTCAGATCACGGATTGAACTTTTTCAATAAAACACCCCCCGAGATCGCGGCGTTTGGCAGTGCGGTCACGCATCACGCCAAGCGATTTTATAACTTTATCACTGTTCACCGATATACCTGTTCCGGCTTGAGGAACCCTAAAGATTTTTACATTGAAATTGCTTCATTACTTGTTATCTATTTCTTCGTGGAGTTTCTTTTGATCTTTTGCTATATTTGTTGTTCTATTTTAGTACAGACGAGATGTATTAGCATAATATAGGTGGAATGATAACAGCTTTATTTACAAGCTTTGAGAGAATATTTTGGAAACGAAAACGATGATTGGATATGCAATACCTTTGACTCAAGATAGTGTTATCAAAGAGACGTGGCTATGTCATGCAATATTGTTTTAAGAATGGAAACGAAGACGACTTTATTTTACGTGTGTAAATCATACAAATTATTTTTTCTTCCTTTCTTTCTTTTTTTCTTTTTCTTTTTTTTAAAAAACGTTGCACCACACTAAGATTTCTCTTGTATCGTGGGTGCGTTTACAGACATAAATCTCACAAACAAACGCCCAGACCCGAAACAACCATCTGTAGGCCATACAAATTTTTGTTCCGTGTGGGAATCGAACCCACGACCCGTGGCGCAGAAGCCAATCTCTTAGCCACTGCACCAAACGTGTCGTCAAACTTTAATACCATTATGCCTCTTTTTATTCACGGCTCATCTTCCGTGCGGAAGATGTCCGGTCCTTTGGAAGGCATGCGGGGGACACAGGTCCAACGCGCAGAGGCCCCTTTGAGAACTTTAATCTAAAATGGGATGGGGCACCAACCGGGGACTATCCACGGCTGCACTATTGGAGTACTGTCATGGACCGTCCCAGGTGGGTGCAAAACTATTGTGAAATATGGTAAAAACAAACCTGGTCTATGGGAAGGAGTGTTAAATGGACTGTTTATCTTCTATTGCCGGAAGAAAACGGCGTCTGCCTTTCAAGTTTGAAATTGAATTGTGTTGCCATTATGCCTTATTATTATTAGGAATTCCTCGTTAGTCTAGTGGTCGCAAGCGTGGTTGCTAAGCGTGAGGTCCTGGTTTCGATCCCCAGGTCAAAGGTGCAAAGTGTTGGCAGCCAGGTGTCTGGATTTGTGCCCAGCTGATGGCAATAGGCTCGTCCCCCCATGTAATATGGGACTTAAACATAGCGGCAAAATTAGCGTGTACTAAGCACCTCTGCCCAACCCTTCGGGTAAAACAGGCGTGATGGTATGTTATGTTGTTATGATATCTTTCCTTATTAAACTTGTACCTACTTCTATCTTCTAATTCACACAACTAAATCATCATAACATTGAAATATTTCTAAACCGCCGCTTTAGGCAATAATAGCTTGTTTCATTTAAATTTACACAGCAAGTAGACTCCATTTACCGATCCTCACAACTCACGCCTAATAGATGCATTTGTACAACACAAAACGCTCATTAAAGCAGTTTTATAACTATCATTCATCATGTATTACTTCCTAGAAGCCAAAGCATTCCGCCTGTCAGCGCGCTGACAAGAAAATCATCTTTAAAGACTGTTGGCCCCGCCCACGAGCTCGGCTAAGATTAGCAGTTAATATTTATAAGTGTAATAACGCCTTAATATCTATTCATAGGTGAAAATTATTATGCAAATAGTGGCAAGAGGGCGGGTAGTAAATTCAGCGGTGTCTGGTCGGAGTCTGCTAGTGCCTTAATTACTTGTCCGAGTGCAATGTATGGCGCGAGATTTGTGGTGAATGTTTCAAGCACAATTATTTACATAACCAGATAATCAGACATCTGTGCTGACCGCTGATTGACATCGATAGTTTTAATCTGAGCGAAAATGTTTAAGAAATATTAGGACAAAGGTTCTGAGTGAAATTATGAGGTGATGGATGACACGGAAGAATGGAAGAGAAAAGTACAACGTGTTACATAATTCCCCTTAAAAAAGAAAATGTTAATCAAGTAGTCTTTTATGGTTGCTGTCATTTACCTCTCAGAGAAAATTAGGTAAGAATGTAAACAACTTTCTGGGTAGTCTACTCTTTACTTTTACGTTTTCAGAGTTGCGTTTCAGTGATGATTTTATTTTATGATTTGTCCATTTTTTGGGTCCTTCTTTTATTTTATAATATTGCCATTAGACTCTTTACAAGGCACCTTTTAATCCCCTTTTGGTTTTAGGGATATTTTTGTAACACGTTGTATATAACGCCGACCCCTATTAACTTGGGAACAGGGCAGGAAGAAGAGAGGACAAAGTTTCTGCGTGATTAACTTTTAATTTTTTGAATTAAATACAAAGTCAAATTAATAAAATAAATATTAGCCTACAACTGTCCCACTGCTGGGCAAAGGAGTCTTCACATACAGAGAAGGAATGAGCATTGATCACCACGCTTGATTACTACGGCTTGGCGATTTCAGAGTCATTAAGTCCAGGTTTCCTCAGGATATTTTCCTTCACCGTATGTCAGTGGCGTCTTAGATTAACTAAGAAAGTACATATTAAATTGAAAAAGTCACATTGGTACATGCCTGGGTTTGAACCCGCAATCCGGTGCTTAACAAGTGGGTCTGTACTAGGGTTTTCGCGTTCCCGGCCTTTTTGAGTTCCCGGGAATCGGGAATTTTTTCTCGAGATTCCCGGGAATTCCCGGGTACCCGGGAATTTTCATCTTAATTGTATAAATATAGTTTTTCTTGTATATTTCAACATGAAACTTATGTAAGTACTTTAAACATGTTATATTGATAAATTGTCTAACATAGCATTCGATTTTTCTTATTAAAATAAAAAATCTTACACTTATTTAAAAAAATAACTAGGAGCAATTACAGTCATTTATATTGCGACGTCGCAAGTTTTTTTAATGAAAAAAGTCTTCTCTTCATTAAATATGGCAAAATATTACGGATTATCAATAGGATGTATGACTATAAAGGGTGTACCCAAATTCGTGCAATACCTTAAAACCACACGATCTACTACTGGTGTAATGACCGAGCAAGGGATTTAACTTGATTAAAGATAAAAAATAATAGTTTTTTTGCGGCTGCGATATGTGATCGAAACTTAACCAGCTAGTATGGAATTAATGAAAAAATGTTAAATAAAATTTTATGCTTTGGAACATTTCGACGCCACTCATCAATGAATGAAAGCACGGTGACACAGCTGGCTAGCACGAAATCGCTCTTTGCAGTCGGTTAACTCGGGGCGCAAAAAAGGCTCGAAAACAGAACTTTTTTTTAATCATTTATTTTATATTTAAAATAAAAACCATTTAGGGCTAATCTGTGACCATTAGGTCACGCTATTTGAAGGAATTCGTGTACGAATTCGTTTACATCCTGTATAATTTCATTATGAATCTCGAAACTATTACGAAAAAAATAAGCATTGTGAATAGTTTCTACAAATGAAACATTTACCAAAAAAAAAACAAGCATTTAGAATTTGTTTACTAGACAAAGACTACACAGTACTGTGTGCTGACATCACGATACATTTACCCCATTCTAAGTTCACACCACGCAGTACAATGTCCGTTTCCCGCGAGAGAGACAGAAAATGCTCTAAAATCTTCGGAAGCGTGCAAACCCTTCATTTTTCATCATCATTTCTTCATTCCAAATAATTCCCGGTGTAAGGGCGCGGGATTGAAAACACAATGAATGGCAAAGTTACCGTAAAATCGTTTTATTCACACACGGATACAAGTTAGGCTTAAAATAACTGAGAACAACAAAAACGGTTAATTTAGGCGGGAAAATCGGTGGCAGGTGACTACGCCCGTGCGCGACAAGTAATTTCGACCGACTGGTTGGCCAACCGTCGCGGGAACGGCGCGAAGCGACGCGACTGGCCTCACAAAATGCGGCGTTGCCGTCGGGCGACGCGCGTGCCTACCTATCTCACGAGAGCACGCCGTGTGACTTTTATTACCATTGCATAAGGTTCATATTGCAATGATTTACGTGCCCTTGTGAGACAGAAAGACGTCAAATATGCGACGCGCGGCGTTGCCATTCCACATTCGGATCGAATACACTTAAATTATATTATTACATAATATCTTAAATTAAAATGAGTTGCCTACATTCCACCCCCTTGTTCCTGAACAAACTCGTCAGTAGGCAACACAATGACCTTAACAACCGGTCGCTTCAAATAGCCCCTACAGGTTTTTATAGTGACTACTCTAACCTGTCCATCACGGCCTGGATGGACTGCGCTAATAACGCCCCTAGGCCACGTATTACGCGGCTGGTTTTCTTCTAAAATGAGAACCATGTCTCCAACTTTCACAGGCGGCACTTCGTGCAACCACTTTTGACGCTTTTGTAGAGTAGGGACATACTCTTTCAGCCAGCGTCGCCAGAACATGTCCGCCAGAGCCTGAGCCTTTACCCAAGCTTTCCTACAGGTCAAGTCTGATGCATCGAAGATACCTAACGTCGACGCGCCGGTGGCTGTACCTATCAATAAATGATTGGGGGTGAGAGCGATGGGCCCATCGGGGTCTGTACCTACGAAGGTTAACGGCCTACTGTTCAGGGTCATCTCTACCTCAGCCATCAATGTCGTTAACAACTCCTCTTTAGGCGCCCGCGCCGTCAATGTAACTTTGAGTGCGGTCTTTACTGAGCGGACGAGTCGCTCCCAGCACCCACCCATGTGCGGGGCCGCAGGAGGGTTAAATTGCCAAGAAATGCCCTTGGTAACGACGAAGTCACGTATTTTGTCGCTCTCCATTGCCTGAATAGCAGCTTTCAGCTCTGCGTCAGCACCTACAAAGTTCGTGCCCCTATCACTGAACATGATAGAGGGTTGTCCACGGCGAGCTATTAAGCGTCGGATTGCCATTATGGCAGAGTCAGCTGATAGTGAAGATGCGAGCTCAATGTGAACAGCGCGAGTGACAAGGCAAGTAAAAATTGCGCCCCATCTTTTTTCACGACGCCTTCCTATCGCAACTTCCATTGGACCAAAATAATCTACCCCGCAATGTACAAAGGCCCTTCTTGTATTAACAAGTCTAGCGGCAGGTAGATCTCCCATCTTGGGCAACGAAGGACGAGCACGACGGACCAGACAAAGTTGACATTTGGACACGGCTGATTTAACTGTACGTCGTAATTGGGTAATCCAAAATTTTTCCCTAATACTGTTTATGACAGTTTCAGTATTGGCGTGATGAGCGCGCTTATGATATTCGAGTGTAATAAGCCGCGCGGTATGGCTTTTACCGTCCAATATGATGGGATACTTCTCATCAAACATTAATTCCGGTGCGGCACTCAGGCGTCCTCTGACTCGAAGCAACCCATCACCTTCATACAAAAAGGGATCGAAGTCACGAATTTTACTTTCAGCAGGTAATGACGTTTTGGTTTTCAGCAGTGCCAACTCCTTGGAGAATGTCTCAATCTGAGATTGTTTCAGCAATAGAATCTCAGCGTCACGAACGTTGGTAGCTGTTAGTTTCTCAACTTGGTTCCTGCGACACATACCTAAAAAGGCAAGAACTCGACCTGCGGACCTAACAGCCTTCGTCCAGCTGGAAAACCTATCAACTTTAAATAGCGGTACATACTGTTTTACCACGTGAACCTTCTCAAGACGTTCCAAATCCGCATTAGCTGCATCTTCGAATTCGTTGACCGGCCACTGGTCCTTGTCACGGTACAAAAAGGAGGGACCTGTAAACCACAACTTACAGTTTGTAGGCCAGATCAATTTCGTTGCTTCATCAGCAGGATTGTCCGCAGACGGCACCCAACGCCATTCACTCGGGTTGGACTTCCGGTCGATCTCTGCCAATCGATGTGACACGAACTTCTGATAATCACGAGGATCTGAATGTACCCATTTCAAAACAGTTTTTGAATCGGACCACAAGTACTTGCGTGTTATTGTCACGCCTTGCTCTTTAACAATAATGCAAGCTAACCTGCACGCTAGCACCGCTGCCTGTAGCTCAAGACGGGGCACGGATATAACCTTTAGCGGGGCGACACGAGCTTTGCCAAGAACAAGTGAGACGGTTGGTTTTCCATAACTATCCCTACCGACTAAATATGCCACCGCAGCATAAGCCGATACGCTCGCATCGCCAAAAACGTGCAACTCGACAGTTGAAGGGTTAAGCCCGTACCAACGTGGCACACGCATGTTAACTAGATGTTTAATATCCTGCAGCCACCTTATCCATTCCTTGAATTCATCCTCCTTCAGCTGATCGTCCCATCCTATACCAGATTTCCATAGCTTTTGCAACAATATTTTGGACTTTATTGTGTAGGGACAAATCAAGCCTAGTGGGTCAAATATACTCATGATAAGTCTCAGGAACTGTCGTTTAGTGGGAATAACTCTGCCCTCAACTACGTCGGTTGATACTTTTTTAAATGATAAATCAAACGCTAACTCATCTGACTCGGGTATCCATATCATACCTAAAGTACGTTCACCACTATATGGAGACTTATCAAAATTCACTGTACTGGGCACGACAGCTGGTAACTCCTTACGAAGCTCGGGTGAATTTGTCACCCACCCCCTGATAGAGAATCCACCAGCGGAATGAATCATGGAAACATTTTTGATCAGCTGACGTGCACTATCTACTGAGTAAACACTATCAAGATAATCATCCATATAATGGTTTTCGTGGATTGCCTTAACGGCCTCGGGATATGTATCTTGGAACTCGCTAGCATTTTTATTCAAGATATGTATGGCTGAGGCAGGCGACGACTTAGCACCGAAAATCATAGAATCCATAACGTATATTTCAGGGTCGCGCCCCCTATCTTGGCCTCTCCATAAAAAGAGTTGCGCGCCCTGATCTTCTTTCCTAATTTTAATACGTAAAAACATATCAGCTATATCTGCAGTATAAGCTATTGGACCAGATCGGAACTTAAACAATACACCTAATAAGGAATTTAACAAGTCCGGCCCTGTAAGCAAATAATCATTTAAACATGCACCTTTATATTTGGCGGCGGCATCATAAACCAACCTAAGCTTATTCGGTTTATTCGGGTTGGTAACCCCAAAATGCGGTAGGTACCATACCGGGTTAACACTCAGCGGAGCATCTAACGGCCTAGCATATTTCTCAGAAATTAACCTTTCAATCTGACGTGAATACGCATCAGCATAATCGGGATTTTTATCCATCTTACTCTCTATTCCACGTAATCGCTTGATAGCATAATCATAATTATCAGGTAAGTGTACAGCGTCACGCGACCAGAGTAATCCTACCTCCCAACCCCCGTCGACACGGCGGCTAGTGCTATCTAGGATCTTACAGGCGCGCTCAGTCTCAACATTTTTACGTGACACTTCTGTGATACCAATAGACTCGAGCAAAAATTGCTCCTTAACAAGTTCACTTAAATCATCCAACTCATCATAGACTAGGTTAACCGACTCACGAACGGACTCGTCACAAATACCTACAGGCCCATGAACAACCCAGCCTAACTTTGTAAGCGACGCTACGGGTTGTCCGGACTTACCCTGTCGTATTTCCTGGTTAACAACTAACTGCCAATTATCCTGCCCGATTAATATCATGGGTTTGGCACACGACATCTCACAGCAATCTAAGTCCTGTAAATGTTTATTCCTAGCTAAGACTCTGGCGTGCACACTCTGGGTAGGTAAGTCTAAGTTCTCGATAGTACGTAACGAAATATTATGACACAAACCGTTAGGTCCGCGTATTAGCGCAGTCACCCTACAAGAATTCTTATCAGTGATAACGTGGCCGCGTGCACTAACAATTGTTAACGCGGATAATGGACCACTAAAATTATACATACTGGAGTCAATTAACGAGACAGTGGCCCCATCATCCAACAACGCGTAACAATTAAGTTCTACATTATTTACAATAATAGTAACTGGCATAATTTTTAACAATATTTTAGTATACCGACATTGCTCACCCATACTCGTCACTGATTCGGCATCCGACGGCGACTGTACATGTGTTACCTGCACCGCGGCACGTACAGGTGGAGCGCCAACGGTGGCGGCGGCGGCGCGGGCGGCGCCCGACTTCTCGTAGTGGAGAAGCGTATGATGCGGAGAGCGACACTTGTCACACCGTTTTGCGCGACAGCGATAACGAGAATGGCTTTGCAGTAAACATTTAAAACACAACTTATTTAATTTTACGAAGTCCCACTTTTCTAGTTCACTTTTACTAACAAACTTATCGCACTCGGGTAATTTGTGGACCGAACTACTACACAACGCGCACACACTTGATGACGACGACGGACTCGGCGGCGTATTCGACGACGCAGACTCCTCGCTGGTGATATGTACACGGTGAGTATGTTCCCGCTGACGACGCGATGAGTCCGCGCGCCCCGCGCGGTTCACAGCGGCGGCGGCAGCAGGATTGGTAGCAGCAGTATTCCGGTTGCGATGAGTATGTTCGTTGCTCATTGCGCTCAGTGGTAGGTAATAAGCTGATGCCCGTGATAAATGGCTCAGAAACTCTAGCACTATGTTTATGTTGGGCGATACACGAAGATCTTCTTTGTTATCAATGTTCATTTTCATAACAAACTCACCGTACTGCGATCTTTGTACGGGGGTTAACTTGCTAAGAATTTCGTGCGTTATTTGAGGGTTATTTATATATCCCTGCGCTTTAATGTTTTTCAAAACGTAAACACAATTACGAACGACACAGGTCATATTTCGTAGTTCAGCGTTATTATCGGACACACGGGGTAGACTTCTTATCTTCCTTAATACTGATTCCAGTAAAAGATTAGGGTGGCCAAACTGTTCTTCAAGGGCGTTAATCACGTCTATCGGGTCAGACCCGGTGCGCAAGAGATCTTCAACGGCAAACTTTGCCGCGCCACGGAGCGATGCCTGTAGTCGTACAGTGTTCTCGAACATGCTATATGTGGACGCGGTAGCTTCATAGGTGCGTCGATACGCCAGCCAATCCACCGGGCTGCCATCAAATATGGGAAGATCATAATTTTGTCGTGGCCGTTTCGACATGTTCGTAATAATAACGTTGGCTAGGTGCATGATGTCGGAAGTAGCAGCGGCAGTGGTGGGCCCCGGCGGAGCGTCAGGTACATATTGCGCAGCGGGCGAGGACGCCGCCGCGGGCTCGAACGGTGCGCCGGCCGCGGTGAATGTCGCGGCGGCGCGGGCGGCGGGCGCGGTCTCGCGCGCTATTCCTTCGTGCGGGCACGCGCCAGCCGGCGCATGGGACGCAGGCGGCTTCTCCGCGTGCTCGCATGGGGCTTGATGTGTGCTTAGCCACTCCTCCACTTTATTTGGACCACTAGAAACACTTCGCGCGCGGTCCTCTGCTTCTTCGTCTTCGATCTCCGCGATGTCCAATGCCAATTTCTTCTGTATGAGCTGTTCTTTCAGTTTCGTGAGCTCCAACTCAGCCGCGTACTCGGCACGGAGGCGCAGCGCTTCACGACTAGAGCGGCTTGATCGCGACCTAGTCGACGTGGCAACAACTTCACCACACGGGATTGTGGTGACACACGTCGTATCCGACCTAGGTCGTTGCTCAGCCCCAGCGTGGGCTTGGCTCCTTGTGACGACGCCGGTAACTCTGTCCATTGTGATCCGGCTCGAAGGACCAGTTGTAAGGGCGCGGGATTGAAAACACAATGAATGGCAAAGTTACCGTAAAATCGTTTTATTCACACACGGATACAAGTTAGGCTTAAAATAACTGAGAACAACAAAAACGGTTAATTTAGGCGGGAAAATCGGTGGCAGGTGACTACGCCCGTGCGCGACAAGTAATTTCGACCGACTGGTTGGCCAACCGTCGCGGGAACGGCGCGAAGCGACGCGACTGGCCTCACAAAATGCGGCGTTGCCGTCGGGCGACGCGCGTGCCTACCTATCTCACGAGAGCACGCCGTGTGACTTTTATTACCATTGCATAAGGTTCATATTGCAATGATTTACGTGCCCTTGTGAGACAGAAAGACGTCAAATATGCGACGCGCGGCGTTGCCATTCCACATTCGGATCGAATACACTTAAATTATATTATTACATAATATCTTAAATTAAAATGAGTTGCCTACACCCGGGTACCCGGGATTCCCGCCAAATAATTCCCGGGTCCTAAAATCTATAAATTCCCGGGAATTCCCGGTTCCGGGTACCCGGGGCGAAAACCCTAGTCTGTACCTCCGGGTCCTAACGACATTGTCAAATTACCTCATTACAAAATTTAATGAAAATCAATACGAAAAATTTGCGGCACAAACGATGATAAACGGACAGATAAACTCTGCTTCACATTTAAAATATTACTATTGATTATTTTAGACTAATTCGCTAATAGAAAACGAACTTCACATAACAATTTTAGTACTATTTCGGTTTCCAACACACAGTTTCCCAGAAACTTCTGTTCGAAGTTCCGCTAACGACATCAGAGAAAGGGGCTTAACTTCACACATTATTCATTCGCTGTATTCGATTTAAACCAATGCGAAAATCCTTTAGCATTAACACTCAAACATACGTCATCATCAGATATGGTTATTAAATATTCATTCAGAACAAAAGGTAAATGTGTGAAATACGGCTGTCGACGTTTCAATGATTTGCAACGGTCGTTGGTTACTTTTAATAAGTCGTTTTATTTTGCCCCGCCTAATGGAATATGGGCATTAGTGTACGTTCATAGCCGGTATAGAGAAGTGTTACGGTGCTTTGTGGCAATAAATCTGAGAATTCTGAATGTTAGATGAAAATAAACGCATGTTTGGACTAAAATTACGTGACAGTCTTTGGATTCTTACAATGTAATTTGGAATATACTAAGTGGATTTTAGATTTGTGGTTCCTAATTTACATTATTATTGAGCAAAAACAAGATCAGAGATTGTAATAAATTGGATACACATATTTTACTACTAGATTACGATATTCGAAGGCAATTTGACATGAAAATACCAAATAGCAGCTTAATAAGAGCCCACTTAGCCAATAATGCCTGTCTAAATACTAGCTTTTAGGACTTATTTTATAGCACTACTTAGTAAAACGAAGGCTGGTTAGGTTAACTAAAAGTTGTAAAACCGTGGACGTCGACTATTGGTTGATTTAGTAATTATTTAAATTTGCAACTTCGGCGCTACTAATCACTATTTCAAACTGATAGCGGGTACAACACTAATACTAAGTTTGCGCTATCAAAGTCGGCCATGGCGCCACCGCCCACGGCCGTGTCTCGACGGCCCGCGCAATTGCAGGCCCTATTACCGTACCTATCACTTGTACCTATGTACTTTACAACGCCTGGGAACAGACCCTACAACCTGCCGCGGCGCGTGGGACGACACTTAATAGCCTTTTAATTTTCAACACGCGCCCATCAACACGGACCGATAGTAATAGCCCGTAATACTATACTTAGAGCACAGCAGCTAATCGTACAGGAAAGTATATGTATTAAAATTCATTAGCATATGCATGTTATTAGACAAAATGAGATAAAAGCGGCCAGTAAGTGTTAGAGCGGTTACGCACTGCATCCGATCCGAATCCGAGAAAATACGTTCCGAAGTAGTCATAGAACTATTTGTATGGTAGTTTACGCACTAGATCCGACTTCCGTCATCCGATTTCTCTCCGTCATCTGTGAGTTTCCAATTCGGAAGAAATATTGACGGAACGAAGTAGCCGTAGTACCTACTGTTTGTATGAACGCTTTCGCATTACCTCGGATTCAATTCGGACCCCAAATGGATATGCCAAAGATGGCCCCTGGATTGTTTGAATTTGGATCAGAGACCGGATAAGTGCGTAAGCGATATCCGAATCCGGTCCGAGTTTTTTAGACTAGATTCGTATTTTCACGTATTCGGATCGGATGCAGTGCGCCAAGCAATATCCGAATTCGGTCCGAGTTTTTCATATTCTTATTTTCACGTACCGGATCGGATGCAGTGCGTAATCGCTGTAAGTTGCTAAATATTCCTACTTGGACATGAATACGCATGTTACTAGCTTTTATTGGCCGCGGTGTCAATGAATTTACGCTGTTAACTCCTTATATCGGCTGGTAACGGCATTCCTACAATGCTACAATACAATATCTAATTATTCTCTCAAGTGCCATTTTATGGCGGCCGTTTAATGAATTATTACCTTGACGATTGGACATTTAACCGCTTAGTGGATCGTCTAAATATAAACAGAGATCGTATTCTATCTAAATAGCGCACATTAAATATCGGTTGCTCTGCTAAATCACGTTGACGTGAGTGATTAATCTTCGGAGTAGAATGCTTGTCGTTAGAAGGGCAATAAAGAGATAACAAAATAAATCAAACAGCTATAAATATGGCCGGGATGAGCGATCAGTCCCAGAACTGTCGGATTCGATAGAAATTTACGGAACTTTTTATGGGACTTGCATGGAACTAAACGCAGTATAAATAAATATAAAAACAACGTTCAGTTGTAAATTAATTTTATTGTAACCAGTTAAAGGCGTATTTAACTGGGTCTTGGAGAGAATGGCTGTTTGTAACGAGCCTTATTATATTATAAATTCAATTCAATCTAAAGGTCAATTCAGGTGAAATAGAAGCCGATCCCATTGTGCATAACAAAGTAATAGAAAGTTGTTAGATGAAGTAGCAAAAAATCTTCCGTAACCTCTTTAGTAACTTTTGGCTGTTAAACTTTTTAAGTGTCATATTCATTGTGGAAACCGTCTTCGGTTATTATAACCCATAATTCAGAAGTGGGAATGCGGTGCAAAAGTGCAATATCCGAGTCGGGCTATAACTGTCAACAGTGGAATGAATCACTGGCATATAAATCGTGGCTAGGACAGCATCGTGCTCGGCACCGTGCAATCGCAGCCCGATTTTATTTTATTACTATCACTGTGGGAGAAATGCAACTGTCGATTTGTTTAGCTAAATTATTTTACGATAACTACCACCTACTATTGTTTATAACAGGCACGTGATTTAGAACGGTGTAGGATTAAGGGCTTCGTTTGCAGGCCACTGGTATTTGTATTTCGTTCAATAAAGTGGTTCAGTTTCCTTTTATGTTTAACGTAAACATTAATAAGTCAAATAATATTTCAAGTCTATTTTAGTTTCAGTTATTTGATCAAATAGGTATTTATAAACACGCGTTTCTTGGTAACGTTTGGTTCTCAACATTTAAATTATAAATTGAGCGAGCTATATTTACTTTAAAAGTAACTAAAATATTTCGACATTCATAATTTTATGATTAGTTACGGTTTACTCACGTGCATTTTTCGGGATTGCCCGAGTTTTTTCGGACACAATTTAAGGGCTCCGTTTGGGTTCGGACCAAGAGGTAACGTTCTCAACATTTAAATTATAATTTGAACGAGCCATATTTACTTTATAAACAACTAAAATATTTTTTTACAAAGAACCTGTCGTTTCTCGTGACTTGCATCAATTTGCGCGCCTATCTAAACTTTTTCAACTAAACAAACAGTTCGGAAATTAGGCAAACATGGTCCGACGACAGGAAGCGCATCACAAACAAACGCGACGCTGTCATGCGCGCGCGCAGACGAGAAGATGGATGTAAAATGGCGCCCGAAGATTAGCCTGACAGGAGATCACTTTCTAATATTAACATTAGCAGTTAAGCATACAAAGATAAATTATGGTGTGTTAGGTCAGGTTCTGTCAAATTATTGAAAAGCGGCTATTGTTCTCTTTTTTTATGAGAGTTTAATTAAATGCACCAGATCTTAAGTAGACATGACCACTTGTAAAAAATACTGTTACGAAGTCCTGTAAGTCATTCGAAATTGAACTCTGTATCAAAGAAATAAAAGTCACAACACCGGACTTCTTGAGATAGAACGACTTTAAAGACCATTAATAACAAATCCCTGACTTCGAAACCATCTCAATGTTATAATTTGTTCAACCGAACTACCAGGCTCACATAAATCAAAAGAGAAAAACTAGAACACGTCAATATATTAAACAATCAGTCAGTACTCAATCCCCATATCAAAAAAAGAACATAAACCGCGAAGATCCGAGGAGATCCGCTTATTACAACCGTTTTTGAATGTTCACTTGTCTATTCCGGGTGTGGGACCACCCACGGCATGGCGACTGTTATTTTAGGTGCGTAATTGAGTTGTTGCGACCGTGGCGAGCGACGACCCTGCCGCGACACGCGTAATGCGATGTTTTACATGACTTCGATGCACCCTGCACGCATTAATTTAAAATTGAGACTAGAAAAATTACGTAATTGGCTATGAAAGACGTTTTTTTGTAGCAAAAGCATGACATTGAACGAAATGTAGAGCATAACAATCAACGCATGTGTGAATTTGAAATGGAAATTAGGTGCGTTATTAAAAATAACATTAGGTTTAAAGAATCTTTATTCTCATAAGAACATTATACAGTTCACTTACATGAGATTAATTTTAACAAGTACATTGTCGTCTAATGACGAAGCATGCCAAATTAGATTAACAAATACTTACATAAACAAAGCAAAATTAATGGAAACGCAGATTACCTATAAGTCAAAGAAAATATATTGTTATATTTTGCTCTGGATTAGAGTTTGAACAAAGTTACTCGCAGTTTTATAACCCAGCACGATGTCATAGCCTACATAGATACACCTAAAGGAGCTTGACTGGACCCTCTTTTTACCAGAAACCAACAATCATAACTATCAGCCCGTACGTTAATTGCTGAACACAGAAATCAAGAAAAACTACTTGAATTTAAACACCGCAATTTTTTTATGATTAGTCGAACCGTTCAACTCGCGACCTCGTCAGCAGATCAAGATCGTCATGATTAAGAGCTCTGTTTGGGTCCGAAACTAGTCGAGAAATCCCGAAAAATGCACGTGAGTAAACCGTAACTAATCATAAATATGAACATGTCTCAAGAAAGTTATAATACTGCAATTTATATTAAAGGTAACAAGCCTATCGCCTACGATCGCCGTTAACCCTTTTGCCTCAAATATTTGCGTAGGATGACTTAATGGCAAATAAGTAGAAAGTAGATCTCCATGCAGGTATACATTATTCATTACCTGTCGAAAAGATGCCAGATGGAACCTCGATACCCACAGTCTCGTATACTTCATTCTATAGTTGAAACTGTGGGTGAACGATATTACCATACTGCCAAGCCCTTTTGGATTATACCAGTCTGTTTATTTCTTTTTCAAAAATTGGGTTATCGTATCCTTTTCAAATCGACATACGTCCTTTACCATCCATAAAACCAAACATTTTGCTGGTATAATAGCTCAAGCCTTCCTTTATTTTCTCCCCTAAACGCAACTGACGTGTATTGTGCGAAATGATTAATAACACGTCATAATGATACGTCGCTTTTTTGTTGTTGTTGCGTGACGATTTATCCTGTGACATTCTTTTGATAGGATGTGGGTCGGTGCCATGAAATGCCTCTAGTTTCTCATTATTTCAACCCTTTTGTAGGCGAATAGTTTTTGTCCTACTCATAACATGTATGGAAAGATGCAAGGCATGTTTTTGTTCTACATTTGTTCTTCCTTTGAGGTATGAGTTCAGTATTTTAATTATAGCCATTTCCATTTCAAAACTACTTATAAAGCCGCGGCTAATATTTGTTTTTGCTCGCAAAACCGCTCTCGACTAACTTTGTGAGCACCGCAGCGTGTGCGTAGTTCTTCTGGGATATATTACGGCTCGCTTATAGCTATAAAATATTTGCACACTTCAAAGAATTTTACTACCAACCACAAAAGTTTGACTTTGACCAATTGAATTTCAACCGCTCTTCGGTCAGCGTAATAAAGCTCAAACTTTCTTTGCAATCATGCATTTTACTGAAGAGTCTGTCTTTATGGTACACTAGATTTCCAATACGTGGTCTTCTTTAAAATGTCGTCCAAACAGTTTTCGGTCTGCAACAAAGTGTACAGCTCGTAAAATATCCTCAACACTCCCTAACACACGTACCTCTCAGCATTCGACTTTGAATACAAATGACCTGATTTTTGTTTCCTGTAAATTTTTAGGCATACAAACGCTGTGCACTGGTTTATTAAACAAACTGTCCGAATGTATGTCACGATAATAAAAAGGAATTATTTTCATTTGTTGCGTTGTGCTGCAGCTGTAAGAAATGAGAATCTACAAATAGTAATGTGGAGAGAAACACATTTACGCTACATAGCAAAACATTCAAGAGGATTTACGGGATCCTTTATATTGTTGCGTAAAAAAATCAGATAAGTACGGACGTAAGTATAATAGCGAAGCTGTTTCCTTATAAAAACATATGTTTTCCTGTTCCAACTTTTCTTCCTTTTTGCCTATTCGTAAGTTCTATAAACATAAGTGATAAATCTCTTCCAGTAAACAAAGTTTTATCAGCATGAAACTATATTGTTTAGATACTAACTACTAACACAAACGGTTTACATATTCAACGATTACTTTTTACCAGGACCTTGTTAAACATAAACTGTAAAACTATCGTCCAAGTACAGCAAAAATTAATGTTTATTGCACTAAACGCAAGTGCTAAGCTTTTACGGATAGAACAAACTGCGCTGTTAAGGAGCTCGTTCGATTTTCATTGGCACTTTGCCCCAGAGTGAGAATATTCTCTACTAATACAGTCCTTTCGATAGCCGGTTTGATATCTCTTTCACTATTCCTATGTAAGAAAGCGATAGAGGATATGCGAAGTCGAGTATCAGTGAGGTATAGAATAGGTAGTTGCATTTAGCTCACGTGATCGCGTGGTTCCTCGGTGCCTCGGTGTTTTATTGACTCAATCATGGTGATACTATGAGGTTGCGGCGTCGGACCCATGGGTAAAGTGCTAAGGCTCTGCTCTGTTAACGTACATGTACATTTCTCTTCGGAGTAAGTAGAGCGTGGAACGATGTGAGGGCGATATTTCAGACTGGTTTTCCCGCATAGGAGACTGTAGGTTGTTTTTGTTCGAAAAATAAAATTCGTTTCGTAAGGCAAAGATATCTTGTCTCGAAAAAAATCTTGTAAGTTATATCAGATCGAAAGAAAAACAGAAACTTCTACGGTATTGTTTTGAAGTTATCACCATGATTGAGATATCGCAACATAAAATAATGTTACTGACAACGGGTACATACCCGAACGAATGTAATAGAGATTAAAATATTCGAAACCAAAACCAAGTCCCTTGTTGTCCGGCCATGTTTACAATCGGAACAAGACAAGACAAGATATTTCCGTCAACTTAATTGAAGTGACATGAGTTACTTTATTGATATTAAAATTTATTTATGAATGCGGCGCGCGGCGGCGAGTGATAAAACGACATTTCACCGCCAGTGTGTTTGTTTGTCGACAGATTTCTGCGAATGAGTGCAATTAATTATGACCGATGTCGGTCGTCCGCGGACGCGCGCCTGCGCTCGCCTTTTGTTTTTACACACCATTTGTAGAACAATGCAGCGCGTGCGACTTTTATCTCGCTGCAAATAAACGAAAATTCGTGTCGACTTTTTGCCGGTCTCGTTCGTGGCTCGCCCGTACCTCGCTCCACCACGAAATTTTATTAAGCCCGTACCGAAATGTTACTGGAGTTAAACGAATTTCACCAAGCGGAATATTTCTATCTGTAAAATGCCAAAGTAACAAAGTCAAAAGCATAGTTGCGACGTTCCTCGACATTCTATTCTAGTCTTATTGAGTTTGGGCATGCAGCTTTTCTTCAAGCTGTCGAGTCTCACAATAAAAGATAGGTAACCTACATTGTTTCATTTAGAACGCAGGATTGACTCATTACTTTGTAGTATTTTTATTAGTAACTTTATTTATAGTGATGCTCTAATGGAAAGATCAAACGCACTCGGCAGTTAATTTTAATGTCTCGGTGTAAACGGGCACCGAAGCCCGTTAGATATAATTAGAGGGATCGGTAAAGCCTCGCTGTGCATTGCGCCGCCGCCAGTAGTATTTTGATCTCGTTGACATTTATTATGTCACCGACATCGGTACAAACGTACCTACTGGGTATGAATAAGTAACTATTTTCATCTTTAACGAGTGCGTTAACATTCACGCCGGAGGACGTGATATGCACGTCAATATGATGAGACACAAAGTTGTAATAAAATGTAAATAATTATGATTGATTGAAATGAAATTGAACATTTCGCTTTGAGTTTATTTAAGGCGATATCTTCGAGGAATATTGCGGGAAACGATGTCAAAGGCGGCGTAGTGGAACCGCCGAACTTGTTTTATGTGTCAGGAAGGAAGGCGTGCTGACAGCGGCGCCTCGCGAGGCGGCGAGGCAGCGAGGCGGGGCGAGGGCGCAAGCTCTCATCAACTTTAACGAGCCATTACCGCTGCGCCGCCACGCTCGGCTCTACAAGGGGGGATTCGTGTAATTTTCGGAACTCGCATAACGTGTAATTATTTCAGGAGGGGCGTCAATATCGTAACCGCAACACATTTATATGAGTCCAGACATGAATTTTCGTATCGCACTAAAAGTAGAACACTGCATATTTATTTATGTATGAAACCCCGTAAATTTTAATAAACCAAGTTAACCATAAAACCCAATTATTTGCATAAAATATTCACGTATCGAAAATGGTTAATCTTGAACGACGGAGGATTTGTTATTTTTTGTTTTGCTCAAATCGTTAACGCAAAATAAAGTCGCATACGATGTCGTTATGAATAAGAATGGTTACTAATGAACCAATTTATGGAGACAACCGGCTGTCCGGTGAGTTATTATCGACACAAAAGCGAAGACAGTGTAAACGCTCACTGAAATGGAACGTAACAAGTCCACTGAAATAATTCACGGTGGATTCGACACGGACATTCACAGTTGCATCGCCGTGGGCGAGTGCAAGCTTGTCTTGAGACGTCGACAGTTCTTGTTGCGACTACTGTGGTTATTTCTAAACCGTATCACGTCTCCGTCGACCGGATCGCCTCAACGGCCAACGCTTTGATGTCGCATTCTCTTTTTGCAAAACACAGTTCAGTATAGACTGAATGCTTTCGGGAAAGATGTCTAACGACCAACGTTTCGATCGCCGCATTCTTCATTTTGATATTTCGTTTTCGTTTCACTTCAGCTAATGTAATTGCCTCTTGATGCCAACTAAGAGTTGTGGGATGACTTGTCGGATTTATTAGACCTTTTCTCAGTTCAGAACTAACAGCTTTTGTTAGGTCATTCTATGAAATGTCACACCACACCTGTTTTGAGTCATGAACCAGCTGAGCAATTTTCAATATACTTAAAACACTTCGCAGTTTCTATCGTATACAGAGTGTAAAACGAATTCGTGTAATTCCTGCAAACAACATGATCTACTGGTGATAGAGATAGAGGTTAAACAAAAACAAAATTCAAAATGAAAACATGGTGGTCTGTTTTTGAGTGATTTTAGCGTCCCAGGTTAACTGACTGCGCGGAGATATCGCGCTAATCGTGCCCGCCAGCTGTGTCGCCGTGCTTTCATTTATTTATGCGTGGCATCGAAATGCTCTACCATATAATAATTTTTGTTTACAAAAATTGTTTAGCTTATTTTTTATTGAAACCTTATTAAGTCGTTTTGATAAGATCACTTAGGTACACCTAATAATATTTTTTTTTATCAATCTAAGTCCCGTGCAGCTGTAATCCAAACCAGTCCAGTTATAGATCTTGTGGTTTTAAGGAGTTATACTAATTCATGTTTTTAAACTTTCGCGATTTGTACACATTATAAAAATATTGAATCGGGTATTCTCGCGTAACAAACTTTAAGAGGCACAAAGTCTACCCGTGACCACGGCCGGTGAAATTCGGCCGAAATGTCGGGATCAAAGGTATTTTGTGCGAGTCTACCCGTGACCATGGCCGGTGAAATTCGGCCGAAACGTCGGGATAAAAGGTATTTTGTGCCTCTTAAAGTTTGTTACGCGAGAAGACCCGATTCAATATTTTTATACTAATTCGTTTACACCCTGTGTATTTTTAAAACAAACGCTGCTTACTCCACTTCAAACTTCTAACAAATCCAAATGAAGTGTTCATTTGAGAAGTTGAAACCGATAGCGGCACTGAGGGGTTGTCAATGCAGTTTATTTTCAGCGTATCCAATGTGGTAACAGATAATAGAATGCCGTAAAACTCGGTCCTGTGTGGGCGAGGCTAAGATAACGGGCGGCTGCGACGTATCTCTTAAAGCGGTAATTTGTTAGAGCTCTTCGTACGACTCACTTGTGATAAGGAATAAAAAGTCAGAATACAAAGAACCCTAGTCTCGTTGGGTTCAAGGCAATGTGTTTCAATGCCTTCGCTGTGTTAGATAGTGCACTTTTTACGATCTTCTTTAGCAAAGTAATTGGGATGATATTGCTCTTGCATACGATGTTGTGCACTTACAATGTAGCGAATTCCCACGAACGGTAACTTGTAGGTCCAAGGTCCAATGCTCACACTTTACACGGCTGATTTTGATAAATGCTTGACTAGTTAAACACTGGTGTTCCATTAGATTTACGTGCACATGCATTTTATAAAGACTTTATAGACATTTTAGACTATAATAAAACAACCTGCTTGTATTAAAGTCTGTAGACAGTGACGAAATGACGTAACAATAACATAATCAGCCTATTACTGTTCCACTATTGGGCACGTGCCTCTCCTCAGAATGAGAAGGCTTTAGACCTTTGTCCATCAGGCCGGCTCGGCGCTGGTTGGCAGACTACACACGTCATCGAGAACTTAATGGAACCCTCTCTGTTGTTTTTCCTTCACCGTTAATGATAGTGATAATCTAATTTGAAAAGATAGAGGTGCGGGCGGGGATCTAACTCAGACCCTCCTGCGTAGAACGCAAGCGTTCCACCACTAGGCTAACACTAACAATATCAAAATTATTTTAGAAAATAACAACGAAAACGCTCCTAAGTGCAAAGAAAGGACTAAATATGCAGAAATCATTAATTGAGTGCCAAATTAAAACCGAAAGGTCCTATTACAATAACAAGAAAACACATCACGCGATGCGAGAAACAGTGACAGCTATAGACATCACCAAAGTTTTATGACGTCGGATGGGAATAAATGGAAATAAAAGGGGAAAAAATACTTTCAAAGCATTAAACGTACGGCTATGAATGTCTTTAGACAAATTAAAAAGCTGTGATTTATAACGGTAGCATTTTTATTGCATGCAGTAGCATTTTACAAGCGCTTCGTTTGAATATTGTCAGCACAAAAATATACAATGTGTTGGGTTAGAATTTTTTCGTCAGTTTAAAAGTCATAAGACAGAAATACTACTGTGGTATGTTTGAAGTCTGATGTGTTAAAGTTTATACTTTAACTAGAGATGGTTTAAACCTATAACTAAGCGACACCCAGGTTTAAAATATAACCATTTCTTTTTAACATCATTTCACAAAAAGAGATTTTATTTACACAAAAAGAGATTTTAAATAATATTAGATAAGCACGATTGCATAGAAGGAATAATACATTTCATACTTTCCTTAAGATTATGGTGATTTTTATTTAATATCTTCTAATCTATTATGGAGGAATTAGATTAATTAATAGTTCAATAAGTCGATCTTGAATTTCTATAATTACTTATATTTACATTAATTTCTTTTTTTAGAACTGGTTATAGATTGATTATTTTGGAGTTTGTAAATGTTACGGGGTTTCACGAGAATGTTTAATTGGGCTAGGTTTTACTAAGACTATCTCTTGTAATAAGAGGGCTAGAGATCCTGTTCCATTGTTGGTAGGCGAAACCAGTTTTGTCAAAAACATGACTATTACAGTTCCCTCACCCAAAATGTTACGGATTGTTTCATGCGAAGTATTTTTTTGATCAACCACATCAACCGTGAGTTCGTGAGTAAAACAGATTATGACTAACTTTACAAATGAAGCCTTATTACATCTTTGATACGCCTATTATACGCTGCTTTGCTTTACACAGAAAATACTATTCTTTATAGAGACCACACGAGTAGCTTGGTCCTTAATAATGAACATTAGTGAACCATTTATTTTAATCATGGAGAGATGCTGTATTTTGTAATGACTTAGTATGAGCTTCAAGCAATGAACAATTGCATCGGTATCTTAATAAAATCTTAGTTACACAAACGCTCCGAGCAAGAAGGTTAGTAGTTAATATCTTAAACATAAAGTACGAACTACCAGTGTTGCGTGTTTACAATATTTGTATTTCATTGTCTTTGCTTCTTCCAAAAAGCGCATGTCTCTAGCTATCGTATAAAACTTGCCAAGAATTGCTTGCAATTATACAATAATAATATAATAAATTGTTTCTTTTTTTGTAGATATATATTTATTAATGTAAATGATAAGATTTAAGATGAATAAAAAATAAATAACACAAAATCTTTATTTCACAAAATACATAATTTTACATTATTAACATGGGTGCACAATATTGCAACTTCATTCTCAAATACGCACCAGGCCAGCGTGGTGGATTAAGGCCTTAACCCGTCTATTAGCATATGCTGAGTTGGTGACCCTGGATAAAATGTGTATGTTTAATTATTTTTATGTTTTTACTAGCTTTTTCCCGCGGCTTCGCTCGCGTTAATTAAGCTCAAAAAAACTTTTAACACACTACTAAAGTTTCTATAGTAATATAATTCAATCGTGATTCGAAAGACACGTGGCGCCATCTATTAACGTTATTGTTGTTTTTCTCGTGAACAGTCCGTTTTTTCGGGACGAAAGGTACCCTATGTCCGTTTCTGTACACCTGACAATGTATAGGTATGCAAAATTTCAGGATGATCTGTTCAGTGGTTTAGAAGTGAAAAGGTCAAACAAACAAATTTACTTTCGCATTTATAGTATTAGTTAGGAAGTTAGGATTGTTTATACTATCATTGTGTTGACGATGACGTGGTGACAAAAATTGAAAGGAGTATGCTTAGGTGGTTTGGACATGTTGAAAGAATGAGTGAACAGCGATTAACAAAAGGAATTTACAAGGCGGATGTCAGTGGAAACGTCGGTAGAGGACGCCCTCAAAGGATATAGATCGATGTTATTGGTGATGTTATTAAAAAAGGACAGGTGCGTAGTACTCTCAACCGGTGTGCGTGTATGACAAGATGTGTGAACGTTGACGAAACGAAAGGAGTACGTAAGGATCGTAGCATGTGGCTTTCTGCATTTTCTACCTACCCCATGGGAAAAAGGCGTCGATTTATGTACATACCTATGTGTCCTTAGCTGTTTGTTTTTCTTTCTTTCTTCTCAAACTGAGAGTCCCCCTGTTGGGCATGGGCTGTGCCCAGCAGTGGGCCAGTAATGGGCTGATTGTGCAACTTTATTAACGTTTAATTGCGATAGTTATGTATGCCAAATTTAATTTCGTACCGAGCTATATTAGCCTTTGGAGATCTCGTCTCTACCTACCCATTTTCCTTGCTAAAGATGGTCGTATTATTATTTATGTATTGTTTTTATCTTTCCATACGTACAGCGAATAAAGTTTATAGCTTATCTATTTTACCATAATCATAAAAACGCGACCATCATACAAAAATGCTTCGATGTAAAGGTGTAATTTCACTTGATTATAATAACCGTATCGAGCTACGGGTAATCCACATAATGACGGCTTAGTAACAATTTACTATCCGAGGGTTTATTAAAAGGCAATTCAGTGTTTAATCTGTCATTAATTTAGTTAAATTACCGCCCTTTTCATTTATGAGCGAGCCTTAGGGAAATTACTCTATCGGGACAATAGACAATTTAGTTAATGCCTTTTGTATATTTTTACTCGAATATTTCTGATATACGGTCTCAGGCTAAAATATACCACCATCTATCAAGACAAGTATGGTGCATGAACAGCTTTTCCTTACGTTCGAAGTTCACTTATACAGGATAGAAACGTTTTAAGAGTCAACAGGCGATTATTTTGTTATATTTACAGATATTTAAAACTGTTAGCTAGAAAAATATTTATGCCATGTGATTCCGTAAGTAACCTCGTTTTGACATTAGTTAAAAAAAACAGTACCTGTTATATTGACGAAATAATTGCCTGTTGACACTTATCATTTCCACTCTGTATGCTATAATAAGAATTATCATTCAGTGACTATAAATTATCGCGCAAATATTTATTTTATTAAAGAACTTAATATAAAATAACACAAAATATGATGAATAACAAAACTTAATACTGTTTTGAATACTAACAATTTATTTATAGAATATTTTTGTAGGTATTCGTAAAATATTTTAACAGCTTCCGTTCGCAATGGGGCGTTCCATTTATAATTTATTTTTAACAAATTATTGAAATTGTTCAATCCGTAGATAGTCTTATACTATCAATCAAACTACATATACCTATACAGGTAAACATATACATTAAATACTTCACTTCGCTAGGCAAACACGATTCCTTGTCTACAATTTCAACGTAACGTGTTATTTGCCCACCCCTTATACCTGATAGTACTTAACCTCTGTCGTGTACACTAGAGCTCTCTACGTAACAATTTAGTTTGATGATAATACTACGATCGAGTTACAGACGGGTTAGCTTCGGTTAGGTAGCGGACGCATTGATAAGGCGGAAGCGACCGTGTAAAAAGTTAATTTTCTATGATGGATCATTGTCCAAAGACGCTAAAATGATTTGCAAACTGGCTTCAGTTAAATGAAGAATTTACTTTGTTTTGTAAGGTAGTAGTTTTGTTGTAGTTAAGGGTACGATGGACCTGTCATCGATGTTTTTTCAAAAGTTTGTAAAATAATAAAGAGAAAAAAAGAAAAATTATGGGTACAATCGCATTTTAGGTTCTTTATTTCTACCTATCTATTCTTTAAATACCTAGGTAGATACTTTCCGTTAGATATACATTATTATTAAGAGCAGACTTGTTCCAGACTCGAACGAATTCTTTATTCATGAGCACTTCGCGCGGCGATGTGGCTTGCCGAACTTCGAACACGTACTGCATATAGTTAATATTAGTTGCTATTACTGACGTTCTTCATTGAAACTACTTCTAGAGGAAGAAGATGAAGATGCGAAAAATTTAAAAAGATGCGGTAAACACGTTAAAAAGTTTTCAAAATAGTCATGTCGTTTTAATTGAGAAAACATAAAAAAGAAATACTTTCCATCAGCTTCAATAAATGCCGAAATTTCACCGTAAAACCCGCTCCGCTCCCCGCTACCTCTTACTAACATAACACGGTCCGTATAAAGGAATCCCGTGAAAGTCTAGGGGAGGTGAAGCCACGCTGTAACCGTGAATTTCGTAATTAAACGCCTCGTCTAATTGTGACCTTCGACCAGCACGCTTCACACTCCGCTTCACTTTCGGGATTAAGCTCTTTGTAACTAAATAGGATGGGCTAAACCTAGAACCAATTTAACAGAATAATGGGACCTTAAAATTAAAGCTGAGATTAACTTAAGACAAGATGGACTGAATGATCATACTTAAGCATAATTTTTGTTAAACTCGGACTGAATTTAACAAAAATGATGCCTACGAAAATCGTTTTCGTTTATCTAAGACATTATAACTTGTTTAATAGGTAATTTAGGAGTCATAAATGTGGATACAGTCAGAACCAATGATTTTGCCTACCGTTCTGCCAACAGTTTTAAAGTCGCCAACAATAGCTATCTGACTATGGATAGAACGAATATTAATATAAGCTCTTGTATAGGTACAACAGATGGCCATACTATTTATTATTCATTTGCATACTTGGATGAGATAGATAATGCTGGTGACTTCAAATCCGTCAGTAAGCAAATAATGATTCTGACTGCATAGCAAAATGTTACTAGAAAGCTCCAGCCATCTTTAAAAATATAGGTGACTCTTCATGCGTAAAGAAATCCTATGACAAATCGAGCAACTATGTATTACGGTGAGAAAAAGAAGACGTCTCATCTTTTTTCTTTAAAAACTGTATAACGAACGTTATTTAAAGCTTCCTTTCTCTCAACAAACAGAACAGTTGTAACATTTCTAAAGAGCCGAATTCCTTAAGTCGCCCCTTACACATAATTACCATACAACCAGCACGATTAAAGGATAGTATAGCCATGGAATGACGGCGTTTATGTAAATTGCTTCCGCTAGGATTTCGCCAAGATTTATGTTGTACCGTCAAGAACAATTAAATTTAGACCACGACTCGGTTCTGTATAAATTAACTCATTTCAGTCAGGAGAACGCAGACGGTTTTAGTTCTACTACAGATTCTCCGAACTTGTTGTAGAATCGAGGAGATTGGGATTTGTTTATTCTTTTTGACTTTTATAGCAATACTACTAGCTGACTCGGCGAACTTGGTACCGCCATTTTTTTAAGACGATTTGAAAAAAAAAACCTTTATACGAACCTTGTCCTGACAGTAACAAACACACAAAAAAAGAATTGTCCAATTTGATCGACTGCACCAAGACTGCGTCGGAAGTTATACGCGTACATACATTTCGGCGATTCATTTGTATGTAGGTGTAGGTGTAGGACATCACTTTATTTATAAAAAAGATACAGGTATTTGCTTGTAATTAATTATCATCTGATTAAGATAAGTCAGATAAAATACCGAAGACTTCAAACATTGATTTGCTTACAAATATGCAGATATAAATTTAATGTTAATTCCGCAGCCCAAACCAGATCGCTAGTTTAGATGCAGTATGTAGAACCACCCTCCCGCCCACAAATATATGCACATGCAGAAGTGAAAAAATAATGCAACATGTAACCGAACCAATACGACACGTGTTTCGCCCCTCCACAGGCATCCTCAGGAGATGTTGACTCGTCGAACGCTTGGACGCGAATCTCAATTTCAACTGGTTTGGCGGAATTAAAGCTAAATATTGTATTTGCGTATTTGTATGTCATGGATTTCCATTCCATTTCATTAATTGATTTTCTTATCATGTCTCTTAGTAAAGAACTGTCTAACACATTTTACTGTCCCAAGAACGAAGTATTACCATACATCAAAATGCGTTCAATGTCTATATTTTTCTTGTTCAATCACAAGCTATTTCATTAATTTGTGTCTCCAATATCCTAGTTGTCCAATCTGATTTAATGGCGCTGATACTAATTACTGTACTCAGAACGAGCTTAACCTGAATCTAGGGATTCTGTAATTACTTCCTCGTGTATTTTATACAGGTCAAAAGTTTTACTGTTTATTTCTCATTGCTCAACTAAATAATCTTTTGCTACATGGTCTGAAAAGACCAAAGTTGTCTGTTTCCCAGAAATATTTGTTTCGTAAATTTAGATTCCTATAAATTGCTTTCGCTGTTCCTTAAGTGTTTCGCCTTTGTTGCCGTATTTTCCCTTTGCACTACTTTATACCCATGCAAAGCTGAAGCAATATCGTCACAATCCATCAGTAATTACTCAAACACTTAGCATATTATTGTCATCTTTTTTTTTCATCAGGCATTTCTTCTCAGAGATAGTCAGACAGGGAATGAAACATATAAAAAATCATATTATCATCTTTTTTTCATCAGGCATTTCTTCTAAGAGATAGTTAGACAGGGAATGCCGACGCCATCTAGTCTAAAAAAAACATATAAAACTGACTGTAAAAGTGTCTGCCACAGATATATTTACAGAAATAAAAATCATTTTTCATCACATGTTTTTCTCAAAAGGGAATATCTTCATAATATTCTCCCGCAGACTATTTGCTATCAATAAAATAAATAGATATGTACCTAAGTATAGCAGTCACTGCAAAATTCAGTAGAAAGCAGGGTAGGTGAGGTGCACCCTAGGGCCGCGAGAGTGCTCGGTAATACCTGTCCGACAGTTTTTATTGGCATTAGTATTAAGTTTTCATGTACGGCTAATGGATTAGTGCAGTGAGAAGGGGACTGCAGTAACAACTGCTTTTTGTAGGCTCTTATGTTTGATCTTTGTGGAGACTGTTCTGATTGGGTGTAGTCTAGACTGGTATTATTATTACCATAGGGCGACTTTTCAATTAGGGCCGATTTTTCAATCGTTAGATAACTTTTATCTAAGGATTAAATTTCAAGTTTTGATAGCTTTTTTATAGAAAATATTTCAACGTTCAGGTACTCTATTCAACGAAAGATGAGTTCTGACGTTGCGGTAATTTCGTTCATTGTAGCCATAAGGAGACTTCTATTGAAAAAACGTAAACTACATCGTCATAAGCCGTAAAATAGCTATATTATACATATTTGTTTTTAAAACTATTTGATATTCTTTGTATTGTAACGTTTTGTTGTAAATCGTATAAGATAAAAGTTATCTGACCATTGAAAAACCGTACCTTAATTGAATAGTTATTTGCTGTATTTATTTTTTATTTGTTGGCTGGAAAATATAGGCGCAATTAAGAAATTACTCTGAATTTCGTTAGCTATTTGCATAACAATAATCTAGAAATGGATACTTACTTAGGAAGATGCTTTGCTTGTAGATGAGGATCGTTAAAACATATCTCGTGTACGGTTCCCTGCTACGAATGGGCCACTATCTCGCTGTCCTAGGTGTCAGTAACAGTGATTATGGAAATGTCGAAAGAATGGGAGGCAACATCCACCTATGCGGTAATATCAACATACTGCGACCACAAATTTGGTTCCGCCCTACACAAACCTAATCAGCCCATTACTATCCACTGGTACTGGGTACCAGTACAGACTGGGTACAGTGCAGGTGAGTACAGTACTGGGCACGAGTCTCTTTTCAGAATAAGAAAAGGTCCAGGGTTGGGCAAACTACAGCCCGCCGGCCAACTCTGGCCCACGAAGAGTTTTAATTCGACCTGCCATCCCTCCCTTTCAGAGCTAGAGTGTATGGCCCTCGGAAATATACTTTTGCAGCCTCATCTACACAAATAGGTATGAAATAAACAGATAAATTTATAAAATGCCACACAAATTGCGTTAATTAATTGAGTGAAAAATGTTAATTTTAGTAGAACAAAATGCATTTTTTTTAGAACTCTGGCCCCTTGCAAAATTTCTTACGTCATACTGGACCCCGATGAAAAAAATTTACCAGGGGGTTTAGGCTATAGTCCACCACGGTAGCCTAGTCTGGGTTGGTGGACTACAAACAACAACGAAAACATTTTTTTAAGCGCTTTCACCTGTTCAGGTTTCCTCACGATTTTTTTCTTCACCATTAACGCAAGTGATACCTAATCAAATTCTGATCCGCTCATAAATTCTAAAAGTCAGAGGTGCGGGCTGGGGTCGACCTCAGATCCGCCTACATGGAGAACAAGTCTTCAACCGCTAGGCTATAACTGCTACCGTATTATTAAGAAGCTATGGCAATTTTCCCTTCCGATCAGTCTAATAGAAGGCCCTTGTTTTAGGGTTACCAACCGTACTATGATATATGTATAATATTGTACTGTATTTCGGGTCTGCGTACTAAATACTATTGAAGAAAATAATGCGTACTAATTTCAGTTGGATGAATCAATCTTTTTTTGCAACACCGAAACTAGTGAAAAAACCAGTCCCTCATTTTGTAAAATTTATTATGCACCTTATGATTGATTATATTACCTGAAGTGCAAAAAATATAGTTTTTATAAAATAAATAATTTAAAAACATACCTTTGTATTTTTTCACTCTTTCTATTAAGTACATACTATATTTTTTACAGCTTATTCTGAAAAATACTGTAATCAGCCGAATTTTACATTTTGACAACCCTAGTTGTGGACGGCTGATAAGAAAACACGAATATAATTTCTACCCAAATATAATAACAGGATGTCGCCCGATACATATTTATTATTTTCTATCGAAATATATTCAAATCTGATGTAGGCAAGGCAAGACGTCGCCGTCGTGCAATTTGCTACTATGCTTATTTTCGATCACCATCTTATGATAAATGTTTCCCCATGGAAATGTACCAGTAGCCGATATGTATTAACATAAATTATACTTACAGATTAATTTCAGCTCTTAACTTCCCTGGAATATTTGCATCCGTGATATATTAATAAGCAATGAGTTTGTTGGGAACAACGTTATATTGTATAATGTTTTGGGTGGGTCAAGATGACGTCAGATGGCAGGTGCTGATTATCGTGGTCTGTATGGAATTTGGGGCGGTACACAGGATAAGGTTTTGGTTTTATATTTTTGACTTACGGCAGAGAATTATGCAAATTCGAATACGTGGTCTGTTTTAACTAAAGCCAACACCTCGCATTATTTTTGATGGGTCTTGCAAAATATGACAGAGTAATTTTGTTATGAGTAGTATGAGCAATTGATCCTCCAGCTAGGTGGATAGACAACTGGTGAAGAGCGCTGGGAGTCGTTGGATGCGGCATGTTACCGGCTGTTGTGGAAATATTTGGGGGAGGCCAAAGGACGTCCAGCAGTGGACGTCCTTTAGCTGATATGATGATGATGATGGAGAATTTTCCCGACTCAAAGTATAATGACAACAATTCTTTCTCAGAATTAGTTTACAAGAGATTGTGGCTAGGGCTATTTAGGTACCTTACTCGGTCCATCGCAGTCCATTAGCGGTTACTTAATACGTCTAGCCTGAAAAGTTAGAATTGACCGTAGTTACCATGCTTTCAAAAAGTTTTCTCAGAACTTTTTGATAACATACCTACTAGAGTACATTCCATAAAAGAAGTCCCTTTGGCGCTATGTTGGTACCATAGATTTTTCATTATAAAAGCGTCTGAAACAATGACAAGTCAGTGGTGCCAACATAGCGTAGAACGCTCTCTAGACGCTCCGTGTGAAACTCTTTAACACGTTCAGTGCCGGATACTCTCCAGGAGGGCATTCTGTAGTCGTATTCGCCATGCCGGGTGCCCTCGTGTAGGGCTCATTTATAAATATAGGTTTTTCTTGGAAAATTCACGATCACGAAACGAGCAAACACCTGTTTTACGACGTAATAGCGTATTTTTCACGGTTTTTAACCTAATGCCAGGAACCCTCCTCGAAGGTTCACTTTTAGCGCAAACGTAATGCCGAGGACCCTCCTGGAAGGTCCACTAGCAATATGTATGGCGGGATGGCGTATAACTCTATGAAAAGTGTGGTGGACTCGAATGTGTTAAAGCTTTAGGTACGTTTAAAGATATTCTATCGTACATCAATGTTTGCAAAAGTGTGCTAAGCTGTGAATCCAGGAGCATGGCAGTTGCCCCACCAAATGGACTCCATGTATATTTTATTGGAAATTATCATTATCAGCGGTGTTATGAAAATAGCTTGTTATGGGAAACTAAATTATTATCATACTCAATTAACAAACGAATTAATTCAGTTTCTACGCTATTGTTCGTACCAAATGAACTGTAAAGCTATAACATAGTCATGTGCATTGTTATACGAGCTCAAAATTTACCGAATGGATAATGCAAGCACATCAAACTCAATAGAACTCAATCTGACAGGTAACGCAAAATGGTGGATAATTCTGCATACCAAAATCATGCTGCTATCCTGTCGATAGTAGCCCGGCTGCACATTGTCTGTTTCTGTCAGAAAATTTCAGACGCGTGCGCGGAGGCCCTCTGCGCATACATATTGTATTAGAGTCAGTAAGCTGCTGGATCCGGTAAATACCGTAGAACGGGGTTACTTTGATCATTTTTTTGAGCTTCATGTGTTTGTACACACGGCTACACATCAAGCTATAATTTCCAGTTTACACTGATCTCTCATTGTAAGAAAATTCTATACAATGCGAGATCAGCATATACTTGAAATGTATAGCTTGATCTAGCCGTGCGTACCTTATTTATTTTCAATTTTAGCTGCTACATCAAAAATATTTCATAAAGACTGAATTAACTGAGATACATAAAATCACATAGAATAGAATATACTTTATTGTACACCAAAATTGTAATACAGCTCTTATACAATAACATACATTAAAGGGTACAATGGCGGTCACATAGACTAGATAAAAAAAACTAAAGAGCATAGTTTTCGATAAAAAAAACGAGAAATGTTCCTTATCAGACGGTCAGACCGTTGGCTTTTACTTTGTTAATCCCTGTTTTGTCATTCAGTGTGAAAATAGCCCCAATTAGGACTTGAATTTTGTACATAATCAGGGGTGTGATTTAGTATTTTTTTATCTTCGCCATCTAACTTCGCAGACACCTCTATACCGTATGGTAAAATAGGAAAACTGTCAATGTTGCCTATACAGTTAAATTAAAATACGTAAGTTCCATTGTACAGAGATATATGACCAAATGCAATATTTTTAGTAACCATCAATGTCGCCCCTTGATATCATAGTACCTAACCCCAATCGCCGGTACTGACAGCGTGCGGGATGTAGTAGGTATAAAATGTATGAGACGAGTCACGCGTCAGAAATTTCTGATAATGTGCGGCCGTGCTTAACCGTCGCAATCGACAAGTGTTCACCTCTAGTAAGCCTATGCTCGTTCTATAGAGATTATTTGTACTAACTTAATTTGAGATTTTGATTTAGAATGATAATGTAAATGATCATTTTCCTAACACTGAGTATTGAGTTCGAATTTAGTTTTATATTAATGTAACAGTTATTTCATTCTTACGTAATTTGTTACATTTTTGTATTAATTATAACTTTCGTGAGACATATTCATATTTATGATTATTTACCAGTGTCGAAGGCTCCATACAACTCGATTCCTATCGGCTTCCCTTTCGAAACGAGTAGTCACTGGAAATCACGCATCACACTTGAGCAAGGTAAGCATTTTTTGGTCCGGCTTCCCTTTTAAGAAACTTCACCCTACGCCACTGTTATTTACGGTTTACTCACGTGCATTTTTCTGAATTCCCGACTAGTTTCGGACCCAAACGGAGCCCTTAATCATCATTGTTATTACATACCTGAAGGTTCAAACCTCTGCATCCTATAGAACATCAGTCTACTAGTCTATGTTGTTCTGGATATAAATAAAGTGTGTTAAAAAATTACTCTAAGAATTTTGTGGAGATACTCGGTATCGGAAATTGAACAACATTCTTAAAACAACGTTTCGAAATTCCCGTATTTTTTTATTAATTTCCATACACATCAAAAAATAATTTTATTTGTCGAAAGTTGTCAATTTCCAATACCGAGTAACCCTACAAAATTCTTAAGGTGTGTACGGACCAAGCGTTCCAATTTACGCGTAATAGGTTACGTGTACACAGGAACTGCCTGTCTTAAGCCTTGTACGAACTAAGCGTTCCTGCGTACGCGTAACCGACTACGCGTACCAATGTACGCGCTGTCCGTACACACCTATAGAGTTACTTTTTTATAATATTCCTTGACACGAGCGCATTGTTAGGAGTTTCCTCTCTCTGAAACCCTGACCACTATTCCTAATGCCTGGGGCCTAATTCTACTAAAATAAATCTTGATAAATCACAACCGAATCAAGGCCGAACCGTTCATTCAGACAGTTCTCAATTTCAAAAGCTATCAAATTTGTTTGACACAAAAAACAAAATCAATCATTTTGAAAGTTTTCGAAAACAAAAACTGACTGACGGTTGTGGTTCGATTGCGTTTGGCAACAATTTATTTTAGGAGAATTGGGCCCCTGTAGACTACAATTTATTATTATGGAAATATTTAAAAATGTCATCAATAATTAAATAAAAGACGATACGTTTGGTGCAGTGGCTGAACGATTGGCTTCTGCGCTACGGGTCGTGAAAATATTTGTATGGCCTACAGATAGTTGTTCCGAGACACCCGCAGATGTTTGTGTATGTGAAGATTTTTATCTGTAAACGCTCCCACGATACAGGACAAATCATAGTATGGAGAAAAGAAAAAAAATGAATATAAACGGAATAATATTATGTCAGTTTTGAAGAGATAATTTACACTAGTAGTAAAAATAAATATGAGTTCTGTACGTCTGTTTGTGTTATTCCAATTTTACGGCCACCCCATAAAGCAATGCAACCGTTGTGATATTTTACTTAATATTAAAAATTGTTCTACTATAGAACAATTTTTAATATTCATGCGACATTTTCATTCCCGTACACGCGTTTCTATGAAACATAAAAATAACGACAATTTTATTGTATGCGACGGACGCACAGATCATAAACCAACAAATTTTAATATTGTAGCACTCTTATAAAAGCATCCTTATTAGATGCTTATCGAAAAACTAGTTCCCAACGTCAAAAAATCAATCAATACAAGATAAGGTATCATCAGAGTGAATGACCAGACTAACCTATATTTTCCGAACTTTATTTGCCTACTTTATCATTTTGTAACGGCTGAATACAGTGACATTAACGTGAATAAACTATTGAATATAGTGAATAGTTTGAGCCTTTGAGCATCAACATGCAGTTCATTCTATTTTTATATCGCTTATTTAGGTCCTTGGAAGTTTATGAGCATTAAAATTTTATTTGTAGTATTAAATTATATGGTGGCCATACAATTCCCACTAGTTATATTATTTAGTATGACGAATATCGTAATAGAAATGGCGTTATGATATATTTCAATATTTAAGTGCTACAAATTGAAGTATTCTACTTATTCCTACTTGTGAAAACATTCTGCAACTCTGTTTATGTAAAAACTAGTACACACGGCTAGTAGTTTTCTAGTTATGATTTCTTTTCATGTTTCAACCAAACTCTGACTTTTATGATATTTTTAGTCATAGTAACGTGATTTTTTTTTTCTAAATTAGATAAATAGAGAATCTCAAGAAGTCAGAGTTTGGTTAAGACATGAAAAGAAATCATAACTCGAAAACTACAAAAATCGCAGAACATACATGGGGGTGATTCAGGTACCTCTAAGGATGCTTTACGTCTAGACTTCGGCTTGACACTACTTTTTGAGACAACCCCGCACATCAAGCTATCATCATCCAGTATAAGCTGACCTCTCATTGTACCAAAAGCCTATACAATGCGAGATCAACTTATACTGGAAATTTTAGTTTGATACGTAGCTACGTAGTACCTACCAGAATTATCTATAAGTATGCATACAAAATGAAAACCTATTTATTGTACTTTTAATTCCGATAATTCAAAATGAACGGGCCTTGCTCAATACAGCCTCTACAAAACGTAATTATATTTCCGATAATTTCATTAAAAAACTAGATAATTACTGATTGCAATATCTCAGTGACACTCCCTATCTAATTAAATGCATTTATGGTCAAACTATCTTCTATAGATCTGTAAATAATGTGTAATCGGAGATCTAAACACAGGTTACACGATAAAATTAAATTGGCTGTACTGTAAAACAGGATAGGTACTAACTTAAACATAAACAAGGTTTTACTACCATACATTTCATAAGTACCTATTAGTTACTGTAAATTAAATACCACAATTATTAGCAACTAGCTGTTGCCTGCGGTTTTACTCGCATCCTAGGGAAACTACTTCATGTACCTGGATAAAAAGTACCTATGCTATGTCCTAATTCAGGTTTTGATCTATCTGTGTGCAAAATTTTATCCAAATCCGGTTAGCCATTAAGGCGTGATTGATTAACAAACATCCAAATACCTAAACTCACAAACATCCAAACATTCACATTTATAATATTGGTAGGTAGTAGAATATAATACCAAACAGAGTTCCACTGAAAATATTCCTTATGTGGAACGAATACTTTAATCGAATAGTCCTTTGTCCGTTCCGAAAATCTGCTGATAAAGGAAAGCTCTTTCGGCACCAAAAAGGTAGCTATAAACGTAGCCGATACGTAAGCAAGACAGGAATAAATTGGACTCAAAGATTTATTGCCAAATGCTCTTAACCCGAAACCTTTCGCCCGGAGAATAAGACCGCTATTCAGTTTTTCGGGCTCCAAACGTATCGCATACGTTCCTCGATTGATAAATGACACTAGCTCCTAAAATAGGCAATTTGCCACTCTATTAAGTAATACAAGATAAGCGTGGATTATAAAACTTATAATTAACAAAATAATCATAAAATAAATCTTTGCACCGACAAGTTGGTTTACAAGTTTGCAGTTTACGACTCGGCTAAGTCTTGTAAGCCTCAGGTAACGACGTGCTTCATTACTAAGTGTATATTATTTATGTCGCCTTTTAGCTTGTTTTATATCTCTGTTTCTACTATAAAGTTGCTGGTACACGGGAAACGAATAAGGACTAAAAGAAGAGTTCTGATACTTTTATTGGACGATTCTTTGAATGATATACACACCTCTAGATTGTAAAGCGACTCTGTAAACAGGAAAGCGTGGTTTAATGTTTACAAAGTGATAAATAATACAACGTTTTTGTTATAAAGTTGCTATATTTCAGATTTCTGTTTCGGGTACATCACAACTGTCTCTGAAAATATTTTGAATACAGATCAAATTGTTAATGTCTCTTACATTAGGTATTGCGAAGTATTAAAAAATTTGAAAGTTGGGGAAAGTTAGGTAATTACACTAAGGTTACATTTATTTCTAATACACAAATTTAATATAAATATCACAGTCAAAGATTATATAACTAATATTCTAGAAAGTCCTAAAGGTATATGGCAGTGAAATGCAGGGCTTTAATTTTTAATCTACGTTTACAGTCAAAATTGTAACAACCTGAAGTCGTGGAGTATAGGTACAAAAGATTAGCTTACAAGAAAATACAGTGTTCACCAATGGCTAAACTAGTCCTATGTACTGTGACTAGAATATAGATTAGGAATAAATTACGAGATACAAATATCAAAAGTTCGGTATCTACATTACAAGCACTACTATGGCTAATCTACAATGGTTATGATTTGCCTGACGAATATTAAGTTATACGTTATCTACCTACACCTAATACCATCATAATTTTTCAGTTCCACGTTTAGAACATCACTAATAACTGCCAAACATTTTTTTCACGTAACTTATAGTTAAAATTTGAAAAGATAATGTTGATTATTGCTTTGACTTCCTCTTCCAACATTGTACACGTCTAATTATTCGGAGTTCCATACACGTTCTTGTTTTCTGGACTCTGTAAAAAGTACATTAAATCTAAATATCCGCATTGTCCATTACAATGAAAAACACTAAAAGAAAATAGGGGTAAAATTGTAAACAAGATCAATTTACCTCATACGGCGGTGGCGGCAGTATATCACACAGATTTATTTGACAGCCCTGCTCCGACCTCGCTACATTCGAATGTCTACTCGTCTGAATGGGAATTTTGAAACTGTTCTCCCTGCCCAGCCAGTGCCACTGCGGATAGTCGTATTCTAAATCACTCGCCGGACACACTTTGCTTTTGTCTTGTCGACTTCTTGATCCGGACCTATTTGTATGACAAGAGGCACAGTCGTCTTCTAAAACATTAATGTCATTATGTGCGTTCTCATGTCTCGGCTCTCTATAGTCTTTAGTTGATCTGCTAGACGTGCTATGGCAACACGTCGAACATTCCCCATTCGAGTACTGAATGCTTCCATTACACGACCTAACAATGCTATTGTTGTGTGATCGTCTTTCTGAACAATTTCTCAGGTCTCCGATTTCGTTATTGTCCTGTGTGGAAATTTATATTTATTGTTACACTCATGAACATTTTAGTGGTATTTGATATATGATAGGATAAAGGTATGCAAATTCCTTGTAATCTTATCTAGAGTCAACAATTGAATTCTCGAAAAGCTTATCAAAGCGTACCTTGAAATTGAGTTCTGTGTAAATGGCGCTCGACGCGTAAGGTTCCGGTGGTCCGCGCCGCATTCTGTCGACGCTCGACGCATCTAATCCTTGAATGGAATTCTGAGGCAGACTGTATTCTGGCTCGACACTTAGAATGCTTGTTGATTGCCCACCTGAGGATAACGTTGATGTCGATAAATGGTTTCATTTATAAGATTTTCGACTCCAAAGTAGGCGTTTTGTCAAGTGGAGATTTCAACAATCTGATTTTATAAATCAGTCCAAACACTTACTTTATCACATGACAATCGTAGGTAATCTGTCTGTATCTATTTCAATTGAATTTATATCGTGAGAAATATGTCATTGAGGCTCTAAAAATAAACACTCGATTATCGAAATAGATAACAACCGATACTCACCATGTAGAAGACTCTGGTGACAGCTGCTTACGTCTAAACTGGGATCGTTTGGGGCGGCGAATACCGGCCGGTCTCTTAACCAGATAGTGTCTTTATTCAATAGACACTGTTGAGCCGTCACAATTGACTGACCTACAATCGAGATCAATGTTTCAATTACTTGTACTTAAGATATAGCAACTGTTTGTATACAAGAATGTCAATTACCAGTTGATTTCTTCCTCTGTATGTTGTTTCGGCGCTTGAAGTAATATACGCTGAATACTCCAATTGCAATCAGGGAGAATAAAGTGAGTCCGAGAGCTAGGAGCCATGTTTCTTGAAATATGTGCGTTATATTTGAGTCTTTTGGTGGTTCAGTCCTAAAGCAAAAAAACAATTCATTATCGTACAAATATCAATAAGGACACCGTTTATTTTAAAGCTAAAAATGCGTTGTGAGTTAAACGAAATTGAGTCTTAACACAAAAAACATAAATTGTAAAGTAGCTAGGAAATCGTAAATGACAGACATAACTCGTAAGACAGCATAAAGACAGCCTTTGCACTAAAAGGAACTTTGTACTTAAAGTTCAAATAATTAGTTACCTAGTTTCGAGCGTATGGCACACATGGGTTGCAAATGAAAATCAGCGTTAAGTCACAGAATAAATAGTACAAGTAGTTAAGTGGTAATACTTAACGTACTGCCATCTGATATTATGCTGAGCTGATATCCCTTTTGGTAGTTATCTTTTATCAAATTCATGTGTATCCATTGATTATTGTACTGTGTACCTATATAATACAATTTCTTCTTCTTCTAAAATTAGAATACAACAATAAGGTGTAACCCTCCGTGCCTTGGAGAGCACGTTAAATCGTCGGTCCCGGGTGTCATACGAGTATCTATGACATTCGTTACAGGTAGTAAGAAGCCCGAAGATCTGACAACCGGTCTAACCTTAGGATATCGGCATTGCCCAGTAACTGGGTTGCGGAGGTCTGATGGCAGTTGCGCCGTGTAAAATACTGTTATTTAGCCGCATCTAGTTAGACTGGAAGCTGACCCCAACATAGTTGGGAAAAGACTAGACAGAAGGAACTAATAAGATGTACGCAAATATCACTTTACACAAATTATTAAATGTCGGTCATCATTTATATTGCCTTGAACGGAGATTTTCAATCGGCAAATGTAACGTCAGTTGCCCCGGGGTATTGCAGTTTAAGAGGAGGCTATAGGCTGAAGATAATGTATTTTGGATTGTATGGCACATCACTAGCCGACAATCTATTGGACGTAGTAACCGAAGGATGAAATTATTCAATCCCGAAATTGTATCTTACGCTAGTGTGACTAGGCTATAAGATCAGTTGGAATGTAACTACAACCGCAAACAGTGTGCGAAGACTTGGCTGTTTGTACTTAAGTAGCTAAGTTATCATAAATGCCAAACATAACTTGTGACACCACCCACGTAAAGTAAGCTTTGGTGCCAAAATTAGCATAAAACAATAAAGAGTAATAGTAAGAAGAACTGGAGACACCAAAATTTTTGAATAATCAGCAAACTTGAAGACCGATGGAGCTAAGTAGTCCTTGAGAGAATACTGCTGGTTGGAAAAATTTGCGTGTGATGCCTTTAGCCAGGAAGACCGTGACGTAAAAAGCGGTGTTAGACTGGATGCAGAAGACGGACAACCAAAAGTTGTGGTGCTAACTGATGCCTATCTATCAGTATATTACTGCTTTAATTGATCAATATTAGCACTTTACTCACTGTACGTAGTGTCTCTGCGACTGCGTGGGCAGCATGTGTATGTTCGCAGGCGCACTGAACGGGCCGTGTCCGCGACGAGTGACGGCAGCGGCGCGCGCGCTGTAACGGCCGCCGGCCCGCAGCGAGCTTGCCGCAGCCGCACGTGTACGAGCGCCCAGCGACATCTGACCCACCACCCGACCGCCAGTACTTCCGCCCACGCGAATCTCGATCTGCGTTTAAGAGTCCTGCTTATGGTGGTGTCAACAAACAGCAACAAAATGGTACGAAGCATGAAAAACTGCCTAGACTCCTACGCTATGGACATATACTTCCAAAAATGGTAAAATTTTGATTGCTACTTTAAACACCACTCGTGCTACAATGAAGTTTTACTGTTAACTATAAATGAACCGTAGTCAGTTTAATAATAACCGCGTCAACATACAAAACATTAAATCAACCCGAAACAATCAGAAACAATTAAAACATGGATTGTAAACATTATAAGTATTAATCCCCTACATAAAACTTTATCGAGCAAAACAATAATTATAATTAAACAATAATTGGAAAACAAACTTACCAAGTAACCGGTGAGTTCACCGTTCCACGTGCTCACAGGTGGCGGTTCCCATCGTATCCAAGCTGAAGTTGCGTTTATTACTCCCGCCGTAACGCTTTGGGGCGGCGCAGAAGGCACTAAAATATCACCAACACATAAAATATGCAACCACATCCAATAAATAAACAAATCGAAAAAGAATCCTTACCATCCTCGTCTGTGAATCCCGTCATCAAATTCGAAGGTTTCCCCAACAACATCTTGTAAAAAGGCATCAGGAATATATCGTACTGGGTGTAAGCCATCAAACCAGTGAGGATGTAACTCGATGATCCACTATTGTCAACGTTCATCAGAGACCCGTTTGAGCACAGGACGTCTGGATGTGCCGGATTTAGTAGGGTAATTTCTTCATCAGTTACATTGCGCCAATTCATTGTTGTTCCGTTGTGCCAAATTTTTACACCTTCCAAGTACTCATTGTAGTCGGTCAATATCTTAAAGCAAATTCAGGTAAATATTTTGCGATACAGAATAAATGGAACGGCAAAAACTACAAAGTAATAACTTACATCCCAAACGACTTTTAAAGATGTAGACGATAATGCGTCTACCCTTTTAAGAACTAACACATTTTGTTGTAAATATTTCCTCGCTTGAACTAGCTCGTATTGCGTCATGTGCGTCTCACGTTCATAATCTACATTAAATTCACTATCCAAAGAAGGCTCTTTTAGTTCATTGTGTCCTTTTTTTAGCACTTTGAGATAAGCCTCTTGCATAATACTGCCAGCTGCGTTGACAGCTGTGCAAATTACTCTCCCACTGTGTTCAGAACGCGCCCCGTCCAAATATAATAAGCTCGAATTACTTTTAGTACATTCGGGGAAAAGTAAAGAATCTTGAGTCCCTTCGAGAACCCAAAAGGTGGTCGGTGTAGGTAACCCTTTAGCTTCACATGGTATGGAAACCACATCGCCCTCCCATGCGGTCAGATTGGACGGTATTTGCGTGAAGTGCGGTAAGGCTGAAACAGATGGCCGCATTAAAATAGAACAAACAGTTGTTAGAATTATTGATGCAATAAAATCGATCTAAATAGAGACAGAGCTTACAGTAAACTGTGAGTGTTGCTCTGGTGATACTGGTGCCGGCGTGGCTGTCGGCCCGGCAGGAATAGACGCCGGCGTCCGTTGCGGACACATGCTCTAGCCTTAATAGCCCTCTGATTATTGAGGCATGGGAAGGCAACGAGCCGTCTTCTTTAACCCATGTTATTTTTACAGTTGCATCATAACTCTAAAAGTAATTACGAGTGTGTTAAAATGTTATATTCAATTCTATTAAATACGCTATCATGACATAAATTGTACCCCTAATGGCATTAAATTAAATTACCTGACAGTTAAACTCAACAGTTTGCCCAACCAAGGCTGTTACGTTACTAGGTTTAACAACAAAGTGAGGTCGTCTTAAAACAATTAGTGCCGCCGCTCGCGACTGCCTTTCACCGGCTATGTTCGATGCTACACATCTAAACAGACCGCTGTCTGTCGGTAATGTTTCTAAGATCTTTAAGTTTCCTGTATTTGTTACTGTTACCCTGAAAAGGAACATCTTCATCACTCAACACATCTACTATTAACGAGAAATAAATCATGGAATGATATCTTTTCCAAAAAAAAAAAACAGTAAGATTTGGTAAGTGCCTATTTCACCATCTTCGAGAGATAAATACGGCAGATTGACAGTTTATCCATAGAAAATCCGTCAAACCATCTTATTTATCTTCTGGGTAAGAGTTATTCGGCGATTGTGAAACAACCCTAAGTGTCTAAACACACTATGCCGAAGATACGCGACCGAAGTTCGGCATGATTACGCCTGCAATGCTTTTTAAATTACCCGCGACACACCAGGCTGAAATTACGCCGCGTTTTACCTATACAGTGTGTCCGGCCGGTTATGGACTAGCGATATTCTAGGTACTTATATAGCAACTACTCTAGTAGACAAATACCCTAGCTTAAAGTGTATTTTGTGTACTAGAATAGTTGTTACATAAGTACCTAGAATATCGCTAATCCATGACCGGACACATTGTATAAAAAACATAGACGCCGAAGTTCGGTCGCACAATTTCGGCATGGTGTGGTGCCACACTAAGTGTTAAAAAAATCATAATTGGAATCTCAAAACCCACTGATAAAATAAGGCAAATAATCTTTATATGTATACAGTCAATATTTTCCACAGTTTCTTACCTGCCATTGACTTCAACGTCATACAACTGTCCATCTTTGAGCCAGTGAACTGAAGGCTCGGGAACTCCTCGAGGAGGTGAGCACTCCAACAGAGCAGGTTCACCAGCTGCTACGTGCACATCTCTTGGCTCAGCCCGAAACTCGTCACGAAGAACTGAAAATTATGTCTTCATTACAAGAGAAAGACCTATTGGCATTTCAGTTTTCTCCATTCTCTATTACTTTCTATCTCATGCAATTTAAAGAAATTGTAACACAGCCCTCGAAATTGCCTTTCATAATAACAAACTATACATTAACAACATGGAACATTATACATATTATGTTATTATAGAATGTGTCTCCATTACATTATGTATTCATAATTAGAGAAAAAGGTATAAGGTCCTAAAGGTATAAGCCACTTGATCACTGCGTCTTTCATCACCATGCAGCTGCTACATGTGCTAATAAATAAGTGATACTAATACATAGTAGGGATCAGCTCAATTCCAATTCAAATAATTAAAATCAATCGTTATTTTAAAAGGCATGTCAACAAAACCTTTCTTTTCAAAACTAGAAGCCTATTCCGGAAGAATCCTGGATTCCGGGAGAATTGGCAACCCTACAATACAGTAAATTTTTGTTCCTTTAATAATTCTTCTCCTTTGAGAAATAAAGCTTAGGCAGATTAGTAGATACTACTGAATATTGGAAACCACAGCAATGATTTATAACTGTGTTTACAAAAGCCAGGTAAGTTTTTACTCAACTGATTGGACTAACTCGAGAACGGAATTGTTGATTCAACTGCGGTTCAGTAAATAAAATTTATTTTTCTTAAGTTTGTTTACAAACATGCCAATGTTATGCGCTATAATTAAGCAGATTTTGCTTTTGAGATCAAAAGATAGATATCTTAACGTACCATATACTATGAGCAGAGTTGTACGTATGAAGATTTAAACACATGTCACAAATCCACATCTCATTTCTATGGCAATTGTGATAGATACTGCAAATCATAATGTCTCTACGTAAGAAAAGTTGGAACAAATTACTCAAAGGATCGACCGGCAGATAAAATTGGCTCCTATAAAGAACAGAACGGCTTTACGCTTAGTAAGTAAAACGGTGCGTATTTGCATATATGTAACACAGAAACGAGCATGCCTCTTAAGTACATACACATACATGCTATCATCCATCAGAGCACCACACACACTACACATTAATCTCCCCAGCAAAGGTTAAACAGTACTTGGACGTGCGACAAACATTTGTATGCAAATATCCCCCTCCCCCATACTTGTTCTAGGACTCACCGGCGACGTTAAGCGAGGCATTGTGACTGACGGCCTCGCCTGCTAGGTTGCGTGCCACGCACCAGTATACACCTTCGTCGCTCTCCTTCTTGCCTCGATTCACCCTGGGGACATGAATCTTGTGAGCTGTCTTGATTGCACGTGTTTGTTATGTCTAGATTTGTTTGGAGGAAGTAACGTAGTGATTTAGTAAGCCCCTAAGTTAAATACCTTGCTTTCTGCTCAGTTTAGTACGATTTTAACTAGATGAAAAGTGACATGGAATATCCGCGATGAACACTACAGGGTGTAAACGAATTCGTGTAATTCCTTCAAATCACGTGATCTACTGGTGACACTGATTGACCCTGCATAGGTTTTTTTCAGAATCAACAAAAAAAGTTTTCAAAAAATGAACCATGGTATTCTGTATCTGAGTAATTTTAGAGTCCCAAGTTAACTGACTGCGTGGAGCGATATCGCGCTAGTCGTGCCCGTCAGCTGTGTCGCCGTGCCTTCATTAATTTATGCAAGGCATCGAAATTTTCTATCACATTAAATTTTTATTTGGGAAGAAAAAAAGTTTATTTTTAATCAATCTAAATCCCGTGCGGGGTTAATCTATTCCATTAATAGATCATGTGGTTTGAAGAAATTGCACGAATTCGTTAACACCCTGTATATTAATGGTTTTAGCAAAGCTCCTCAAAACATGATCATGGATTTATCTCACATTATGTTACTGATCTACTTTATAAAGATCCAGAAAATTTTGGTACAGCACCTACGAATTTTGACCATGTTTCTAGCACATAAAATTCAAATTCAACCTCTTTATTCAGATTAGGCTCATTACAAAACACTTTTTGATCACACGCCCCCGCTTCAGTATGTTATTTCTCCGGAATTGGAGCAACGGAAGATACTCACAGGAAAATGAATGCCAAAAAATATTATACACTGTATAGGGATATTATTTTTGAGGACGTTACCGGGAGGAACTAACCTACTATTGGACCATCTTCTAGTCTCAATCTGTGTGTGTGCTTCATCTTTCTACAATTGCACGAAAATCTTTGATTTATCTCCCACTAAACATCTCAAGGTAAAATACTTCTTAATCACTATACAAAAGTACAAACTTACCTTAAAAACAACAGCCCATCTTCTAACAACACTCTGTGTCCGTCCTCAGCTTGTGATAAAGGGGCTCCATCCTTGTACCATTGTACGAAAGGCTTTGGTCGACCTTCTACCACACATCTCAAGGTCGCTGGCTCGCTGCGCCCCGACACTGTGTTTGATGGGTGCTCCTTGATGCGAGGCGCTCTGTTTTGTGCTGGATGGGATAAAGGAAGACTTTACTACAGTATAAGCAACCAAGTTTTGCGATAAAACAATAACACAGAATAAGAACCTCCTTTTTTTAAGTCGATTAAAAAGGTAGACAATAAGTATAATATTTTCATCATAACAGGCCAGTACCGCCCATAAGTTTTTCTTAATACCGTGCTGATCGAACTTAGCTTATAATTAGACATATAACGGTTTCTTAACATTCTTGTGACTACAGTGCATTCTCGACAGGTAGGCCTTTGTAAATGAAGAACAAAATCATTTCAAAAACAAATTTAGTTGTGAAACTTGTGAATTCAGTTTTAAATAAACATAACAATGACATGTGTACGAGCCATGAAGCACGTGGTTAACATGTCGTGCGCATATTTAATACAAACATCTGTTTGTTCCTGCAAATGTATCAATATGATTATAATGTCATAACCGTACACCTAAACTCGACGGTTTGTGAGCGCCTGTAATGGTTTATGTGTTTAACTTTTGATTTTTTTGAATAAAAGTTTATGGAATTTTGAAATACGAAATACCTATGTCCAATATCCAATCCAAAGGCTTAGAATCGTACAGCCCTACTTTTGACTCCGTCTGATCACAGCCGTGACCGTGACGTGATGATCAAAGGGCTTCCAAAGGAATAAAATTAAGTATCATATCTACGAGATAACAATATAGAGTACATAAGTATTTATGAGAGGATCTCTTAACAGATAGTTATCATAACATTAAATGCGTAGCTTCGTGCGCAGTCACGTGGAGAAGTAAATCTAGGGTTTATTTGTTTATTTATTAGGGTTAAAGTCTTGTTAAAGATTACGTGTATGGATGAGTGACCAGTTAATGTAATAGTTTATTGGTTTCTTCTTTGTCTTATGGATTCAATAATATTATTGCAACACTAGCATCTTTAAATTCTGATGTCTTGTAGTTGTGCGAACAGATTACGATGAAACAAAAACTAAATTTTGCTCCGATATAAGCACAATATTTGTCTATAAAATTCAATCGCATTGAGTCTGTACTTTTTAAGTGATGCTTGCGCAAATAAACTGATAAATAGACAAATACTCCAAGAATGATCGACACGGATTCTATTGTTGTCGTTCAAGTCTACAGATTTAATATATTATGTATAGATTGTATTATTCCTAAGAAATGTTACGTGAATGGCCCAATAGAGACAATGTATGAATTGAGTACAACCTTGGGGACACTTTGGCGGGATTCGATGAATGTTCACGTTATCGAGATATAACTGGCTAAGCGATTTGTCACATCTCGTCTCGCTGTTTGGGGGATTCGATTCGATTTCGATTCGCGTTTTCGCGACAACACGCTACAAATGTTCATGTAACTGTGGCTTCGGGGGTAATGTTTTAACATATCCTGACGTAGTCATCGCGGGTAGAGAAGACTTTATTTACTCGATCTTCGTCCTGTCCTTTTCCAAGCTTGGTGTAAGAGTGAGCTTTGCTTTATAGAACTGTTTACTTATACTAACGAGAACAAACGCAGAATCAGTACTTCATGTGAGAATCTTATTTTGTACGGAGCATTTTTTTTTGCAGTATTATATTAGTTTTATTTACCCATAAGCTTATTTTTGATATCATATCATATCACAACAGTGTGTGTACCTACTATGTTTTGTCTCTGCATCACCGACTCAGTCGATTGGTAGAAAATGCCTAAGGTATTTCGTCCGCGTCTGTACTAATTTTGTGCATAATAAAATAAATAAATTAGTGACCCCTTGTAATGTTGCTTATTGTAAGCAGGGCATCTCTATCTAAAGTTTTATCGACAAACAGTTCAGTGTAACCCAACCTGTAAGTTCTTAAACGAGTGCCATGTTCTTTCATACAAAATCATACTAACGAGAGTTCCTAATAAGATGTAAGTCACCGTGTCATCTCATCATGTGCGGTCAATTTATTTGAACCAAGACTATGGACACACTCTTTTTCATATTGGAACCGAAGGCTATATTCGATTTATACTACTGGGTGGCCAGGAAAGTGACGTCAAAAAAGAAAATGTAATAGCCTCATATAAAAGGTAAAAAAACATGTATGTTCTACGATTTTTTGTAGTTTAGAAGATAGATTTTTCAGGACAGCACAGTGCAAACACTGCTTGAAAAAAATGTCTACATAAACATAAGATAACTAAGATTTTTAAAAAATATCTCCTAAACTATAAATTATCGTAAAACATACAAGGGGATTTTTGGATAGCAGTTTATGTGTAGCTTCTAAATTTTCTTTGTTGGCATCACTTTCCTGCCTACCCTGGATAGTCAAGTTTACACTTCATGCTTCACACTTACTGTTAATCCTAACTGAGGAATCTTCCGCATAGACGCTACAATGAACAGCCATAGGGATATTTCCTTAATTAATCAAGCTTGATAGGCGAATTGGTGATCGCATTTTTCAAAATATTAGCAGACAGGAAGACGCCCATGTTCTTGCCATAATCCCTGAGATGCATTTAACCTTTTGAAAGCCAAGACCATAACACACACGCCCTACACCAGGCAATGTTTCAGAGTCAATTTAAATGAAATGTTTGTGTTGAACTTAACGACTATTATATAATTTACTTACAAAAATATGCCAAGATGATTTTTTTTAGACTAAGAAGTTTAGGAAAATTAATTACATATGTATCTATTTTTGTTCTATAGGTACGTGAATCCGTCATCGGTTCTCAAAGGGTTAATGAAAACAACACATGGCGAATTGGAGAGGACGTTACCTAAATACGGTACTTCGCAATCTACAATCATGACTAATTAGGTAATGTTGTTTCACACATGTTTAAGGTTTTTAACCTTATAAACATATTAATGATCCTCGTATGTTACATTTTATTTTATCATAAACGCATTGTATTTAAAGTATTGAGTATGATTCATTTCAATATTAATGTCAATGACTTCAACGTTTATGCGTAGGAACTAAAAATAAAATGAAGTTAACAGTTTATGAATCATTAAACTGCCCCCTTGGTCTATTAATCGCGAGATCATGAGTTAAAATTCCAGATCTAGCAAATTGTCATTTGATTTTGAATGGGAAAAAACAAGTAGCAGCTCAAAGACAACGGTCAATTTTTAGATTATTTATTTATACAAGGGTAGTCGGAAAATGGGTACTAATCCGAAAGGGTAAGGTTAAAATACTCATAATAATGAATAACTTTTGTTCTATAACTTTCCCCAAAAGTCAATAGTTTTAGAGAAAAATAGCTGCTCAAAGATGCCATAAACAATACGCTAAAATCTATGATCTATCATCAGCTGTGGTCACATTTTAAGTCATATTTAGGGTCATGGATTAATAGCCTCATGTTCTGAATTTGTACCTAAATCAGGGTTGTCGATATTAGGTATTGAATTTAAAAAAAGTATGGAAATAAAAATAATAGTATTATGAAATGACACTTGCTTTAAAACAGTCATCAGTGATACTACAAGTGGTCCGCGGATTAGTACCCCTTTTCCGACTAACCTTGTATAATAATATACAGTCGCTTACCTGGACAGTAATATTACTCTATTTATCTTTCATTATGAAACAGAAACAATGCATAAAATATTAAATTTCAAATTTTTACTTCTGCTCTGGTTCGAAACAGACCACTCCACATTTAAAACGGACCACCCCACAGGACCGTGGGAATCGTAACAGGCGACTAAAGGATAAAACTTGTACTTGTATTATCGTGTTACAATGCGATACCAGAAAGTACATTACAGTTCGTGCTTGGTAATGGGCGTGAAGAACTTTTACAATTAAATAACACCTACAACTAGCAAAGTGGCAGTGGGCAGAGGAAAGCATTGGACTGAGTTAAGGAACGTCTTCAAACCGGATGTTGTATTTTATGCACGCCTGCATCATTATGGGTAAATAGATCATTTTGTGTGTAATCCTTCGACCCGCACCAGGCCAGAGTGGTATTCTAAGACGCTACTCATTCTGAAAAGATTCCATGGCAAGCGGTTGAACAGTAATGAGCTTGGATTACGTAATAGATCATCAACATGGTAACCGGCTCTCTTGACTCAAATTTTGTATAGGTACTTACTTTAGATTCTACGAAGACCCTAGTATAATTTGTGCAGTTAGTTAATAAGGGATTTCGCAATGTGGGCCGAATTTGTGGTAAAAATTAAGAATATAACCTGCGTTTGAATTTCTTTCTACACATATTATTAACATTCGCTTTTCGACTTACATTTGGGTCTAAAGCGTGAATTACATAGAAATGGCGTAAGGCGCAGGCACGGCGCAGGCGCGTCGCTTTCATACGTATTGTCGTGCCGCTTCAAATCTTTTTCGCAAAAAATGTATGAAAGCTCGCGCCTGCGCCGTGTCTGCACCTTACGCCGCTTCTGTGTAATTCACGCCTAAAGTGCTACCTGTTGTTGTGGACATGACACTACATTATAGTACTTTTGAATAAATATTAGGTATGTACTATCCAAGATTTGATTGTTTTCACTTCCAAAATTACTATGAAATTATGCATCTCTATTCTTTAATGAGGTGTAAAATAGATTCAAAGTTGCACGTTTGACAAAAATATTGAACTACTCATTACACATAGATCATAGCTATGTACAATTCTTTAAGGTGAGAGAAGAAACAATTACACGCAGATTATCCTCCATAAAGTATTTCTGACAAGGCAATGTTTATTTTAAATTCCTAATAGTATGAAACTACACACAACTACTACACTATAAAGACCACACTGTATGCACAGTGAACACACAAAACCATGAAACGCACATAAAAATGGTTTCTGTTCATTGACTCCATCAATAAGTAAAGAATGTTCATCACGCTCTAATTCTATGCCAAATAGAGGATCAATCATTGTACTTAGATTACATTGCAGCAATGACTTCGTAATACCCACGTCAATATACTGGGTAAAGCAGTAGATACATCATTTTTCTTTTTACCCGTGGAATTTATTTATTTATTTATTCTATCGCACAAAATTAGTACAGAGGCGGACTTAATGCCATAGGCATTTTCTACCAGTCGACCTTAGGGTGGTGCAGAGACAACATGGTAGGTGCACTAAATAGTATTAAGTGTGTGATGCGATGGGATTTTTGCTAATAATATTTACACTTATAAATGTAAAAATTAAATAACCCAATAAATACTAGATAACATATTCACATGCATATATAAATAAATATTAATAATCATAACCTACGTATAAATTATATTAATTAATATACATAATATACGTATAGTACCTACAAAAATATAGAAAATGATCTTCGCTGAGATGATTCTGCCAATCCCTTGTGTAGATGTTCACGCAATTTAATTTTGAAGGAATAGCGACTGACGGCCAACCTGATATGGTGAATCTGATGGATTAAGGCTGAAACTACAGCAGACCACTTGCTGCGATTCTAGAACCTATATCTTTTTCTTTATCCCATTGCAAATAATGTTCTACATACGCGCCACAGGCGTAGCATGACCACATTGACTACCGTAGACAAGGGTTTTGTCGACAGTGACATTTTGTCTACTCTTCTGTCGACAAAACCCATGTCTGCGGTGGTCATGCTACGCCTGTTGGTTGCAAATGTCTCTTTCGCATTTTTCGATATTATTAAAGTCGGAGGGTTACCTAGAACCTAGATGTTCTTTCTGAAAGTCACGTAACTCGAACAAGACTTTTTGTAGCTAAAATAAAATACGCAAATGGTCATACAGCCATAACAGATTTATTTATGCCCGGTTCCTATGGCCAAAAACGGCTCGTTTTGCTTACCAATGGTAGCATTTTTTTATTACCAAACTGGGTATAACAGGGTGTAAACGAATTCGGGTAATTCCTCCAAACCACATGATCTATTAATGGTATAGATTAACCCCGCACGGGATTTAGATTGATTAAAAATAAAAAATAAACTTTTTTTTGCCATAACATTTTTTATGTGATGGAAAATTTCGATGCCATAGGCATAAGTTAATGAAAGCACGACGACACATCTGACGGCCACGACTAGCGCGATATCGCTCCACGCAATCAGTTAACTCGGGACACTAAATTTACTCAGATACAGAATACCATGTTTCGTTTTATGAAAACTTTTTTTTGAAAATTCTTAATAAAACCTATGCAGGGTCAATTTATAGCACAAGTAGATCACGCGGTTTGAAGAATATTACACGAATTCGTTTACACTCTGTATAAATAGCATCATAAGCAAAGTTTACTTGAAATAAATAGCTACCAACGTATGGAAGGGTATACTATGTAAAGCTATGGGGTGTTTCCTTAATTATTGGTAAAGATACAAGAATCTAAATAACGATCAGTAAAGCATAGGAATCGGTCATCACTGATAGACTCTTTATATCTAAATCTGACCTCTTTCATCCAATACTCAACTCAATAAGACCTATCACTTTACAATTTATGCATAGAAATTGTATTAAGTTGTCCTTTTAATAGTCCACCATTCAATTTCGTTACTCATACCGATAAGTCGAACGATTGACGCCTACTCCATCCGTAAAACATTCCTTTATTCATAGAAGAGCCGCGTCTTTATAAAAAGTAACGTATGGATCTCTCAATAACCGTCTCCGTTTGTCCGTGTGTCCGTTCCACTGCATTTAGATAGACATACAGATAAAACGAAACTTGGGTATTGTAATAATTGTGATTTATTTTTTAGTTTTGTTCTTTTATTAGGGTTGGCAGTGCTAACAGTATGGTAAAATATAATTTTGGAATTTTAATATCTGTCTCTGAAAAAAATACTTATTTATAGCCCTTTGACCGCAGATTCTCACGATCAGAACCTCTTTCTTTTTCAAGAAGTTGGTTAAAGGCATAATTCGGTATGTAAAGTTTTTTTTTGTATTTTTATATATTTTTTTCTTAAAGATTAGGCTATTTTACGAAACCGATTTGAATATTTTTGTTTTCTACACGGTAGTTATTTTTTTAAATAATTTTAAAGTTTTTCTAGTGGTGTCGTCACGCGATCGGAGGGGTTACCATAGACAAAGAAACCAATTCTTTGTCTACGCCAAGTATAATACAATTAGAGTTTTCCTACGTCACGAAAAAGGAAGATAGTCACTTAGAGGTCAAATAGATGTCAAGTGAATTCATGCATTTCTGCTAAAATAAACACCATCTTATAATTTTAAGAGCTAAAAATTGCAAAATAAGTTTTACCAAACTAAAACCTCGAAACGATTTTGGAATCAGCATAGGTTAACGTTTACTTTACATACCGAATTGAGTAAAATGTGTTAATAAGTATACTTTTATGAAAACACATTTAAAAAATACTAATATATCCTCTACTTCGTAATACAGAAGACGTTATTGAAAGCGCTTTTTGTTTATCCAAAACTCATTTTTATATTACTCCATTACAAAGCTAGTATAACGCAGTAGCAAAAAAAACTGCGAATAAGTGCAAAACTGTGAGCACATATTTTTTCTTTCCCTATTTCGATGATCACCATAGTGCATAGAAGTATAAATAAATGTAAGTATATCGTAAAATATACAACAAAGTAAGTTGTGTGAAATAAGATTTGAATTCACCCATGAAACTTTTATAAATTAAATACAATTACCTCCTTATTCCACTAAATACGGACACAAAATAAAACCTAGCAGCATTCTTTTTTAGATATTTATCATTTTTCAAAGAAACATCAATAAAAGGAATTTAGAGCAGGACACAGCTGCATGATATAAATTGAATCTGAAATAATCACTACCCTTTCTATGTTATTAAGTAGATAATTGCAGTCTTTAAATTAATTATAGGCCTTTTATGTGCAACCGAGCGAGAAGGTAGGGGAACCTTTTTACAAAAATAAGATTTTAACAAAACAACAATAAATTATTGTGTTGAGTGCCCCCTTCTTTCTTATTTCAATATAGCATAACTATAATAGTTTTACATACAAACTTAAAAAGAAAATTTAAAAATCTGCCTTTTTAGTTCCGACCGTTTCAATGTAGTTCACATCATTGAGGTAGAAACATAATATGGACCTCGGGTGAGCGCTCAAAATGTCCGAAAGAATATAGACTAAAACAGCAAAATGAAGACTTCTTCTATCGTGTCGGCACGAGCTATACAAGAATAGCTCATGCCGTGGTGAAAAGATTAGCCAGTCAGCAAAGATGGTAGCGAGGCTGACTGCCCAGGGTGCGCCGGACGTACTGAAGTATCGTCACTCGTGGAGGCTCTTTTTATGCATCGCCAAATCCCCAATCCCTTCATCAAAATGAAGACTAATTTACGTCAATGGGTGCAGTCAAATCTTTGTAGGGTGAAAAGCTAAATTAGGCATTGTGATGACGACATAGGATTTAAATTAGTCTGTTGGTATATATAAGTTTATTGGCGGTGCACCTCGGCGCGCTTGACACTTTCCTCGTGAAATTTGTACTAGACCCTTGGTCCATGTGTTTCTACGTCAATGTTTCACATAGTGGTTTTTAGTTTAACTTTTAATATATTTTCTCCTCTTTCTATTTCTACACAGTGCTGTCTACTTCTACCTCTGTCTCATTTCTCCTTTCGCAGGTCTGCTAGCGGAAATTTCTATTGAAAAAAGCAGTACCTTTGTGCGCATAATTGTATTCTGCTTTTCTTTTGTAAATATTGTTGTGTGCATTTTTTTTGTCCTACCCCACTTGAATCCGATTCTGTCAGTTTTCCAACTATTCTAATAAACTTAAAAGTCAATCAATTCTGCTACTTGCACGAGGAGAAAATATTTAAGTATATTTTTGTTTAACAGCCAGCCCTACGATCATCGCAGGCGCAACATCGGTAGTTGTCCTTTATTAATACTTGTCACTGTCAGTGATAACGCGACACAATATAACTATGATATGTTTGTCTTTTTGTTGCAGTGTGGGTGCACTGTGCAGGCGACGGGAATAAATCGATTAATATATTTATACTTTTTTATCAGACAGGTTGATACAATGGACGTAATGTGATTATTTCGAACGGCTTTATTAAAATGAAAAAGTACGGTAACCATAGTTACGTTGTTTTTGTTTGTTTATATTTTTTTACTCGCTAGGTATTACTTTGGGAGGCCCAGATTTAGGAGTGGGTGAGCTAGTATATAATTATGATTATGATGACGTACTACTAGGCTGATATGATAGACAGGTTTTAAAACCTATTTTCAATAGATAATATTTATGTCAGAATAAATTATTTACCTACTTACGTAGTTTTATGCTGATGAGTACTTTTTACAAACAAATAACTAGATAAATAACTACCTATTAAAAATTTGATAAAGATAAACTTGTATCGTCACACGGTTGTCAAAATCGTGATTTTATCGCATTTGTATCGTTGCTCAAAGATTGAAAAGAATCAAAGTTTATTGACCTTTAGCGATGCAGAAAATTTCAAGAACATCACGCCTGTAGGATACCCCGAAGGGGTGCGCAGAGGTGTATGGTATACTCTCATTTCGCCGCTATGTTTGAGTCCCATTTAATAGGGGGCGAGCCTATGAAAGCCTATTAAGCCAGACTCCGGGGCTGCTACTGAGAAATTCCACACGGAAAAACTCCTTCTTTGCCTGAACTGAACCCAGGACCTTTCACTCAGCAGTCATGCCTGCAACCACTAGACCAACGAGGCAGTCAAAGCCCGGAGTCTGGATTTGTTCCCGGTTGATGACAATAGGCTCGCCCCGTATTACATGGGACATAAACATAACCGCTAAATGAGGATGTACTATACACCTCTACCTAACCCTTCGGGGAATATAGGCGTGATGTCATGTATATATGTAAATAAATGCTTACCAGAGAAATTATCCTGTACTTTTACAATACAAATTCATGAAAGAAAAAGGAAGCGCGCGGAGGAACTTAAACCCCGCCCAATCAACGAGCTTTTAAGAGAAATATATTCCCGCTTATTGTACAAGCAAAACACAAGCTTTTCACACATTACCACAAGAAAACAATCTTTAGATAGATAGAATAGAAAGTCTATAAAACTAAAAGATTTTATGATCAACATTATTAACGAAAATATGTGAGAAAGTTAATTTTAAACGTTAAAGTTTCTTCAAATTTCCATTTTATAATAAAATCTTTCTCATTTTATAAGTGAAACTTTATTACCTACCTACTCATTATATTCATTTTAAACCTATTAAATCTATATATCACTTTAACCTAATTAATTTTAACAATATTTACTTTTCATGAATATTCAAGTGCTTAATTAACACTGCTGTTAGCTTAAACATAATTACTGCTTATAAATATATATATATATATATATTATAATTACTGTCTACCATAGCCATTAATCCCAAATGAGGCCAAAAAGTTCCCACTATAAACTCGTAAAGGTCCGAAGCGTTGCTCACTTAACTGACCGTTAACGTTAATTAAGGTAGCATAAAAAAAAAGAAAAAAAAAGGTTACATTGTTTCGTATCGGCTACCGAACAGCGGAACTACATTTTATTAATTGGATACTGTTTTTTAATTACCTGATGGTATACCGATCTGATAAAAATGTAAGTCCCGGTCAATTGAAAAAAGTTTTACGGTGCGGCACTTAGGACCAATAAAGACCAGTTTTTATGTACGTTATAGTTATTGGTTTATCTGTAACAATCGTTTATTGTGCTGGTGGAAAATGCCTTCCTTATGTAGAAACAATAATATGTTGTGTACCAGCCTGATCTATTATAAATTCTACAATTTGTTTCTTTAAAACTTTTTATAAACAATCTTTTACTTAATCAAATTTTTGTGTATGCGAAAGATTGTGTGAATACAATAGATGTAAACTTAAATGCATGAAAAAATATAATTTGAATTGTTGCATTAAACTTAAAAAACAATCCACAAACAGATATTCTAATAGAGCAGTTAATACATTTAAAATTCATAAACCAAACCATTTCAAAGCTTCTGTAACTTACGCGACTGTTCAACAATAATAATCTTAAACAAAGTTTAAGTCAAAACAAATAAAAAAGTAATAGTTACCATTAGTTCCATTCAGTCCAATGAGAAGTAAATGCACAAATACAAGAAACACAAATTGGTTCCTTCCATTTATGGTGTTATCGCACTCATTAACACCAGCATCCACCATACTGCCACCAAATTATGCTTAATTTTCACACCATCGATAATTTACATGTTTACAATTTCACTAAAGAAGTTCCACTATTTATTTTTTCCACTAGCATACTGTAATCGTCATCCGTTCGAAATTCGAAAATTCAAAATGTCATTTTATTTCAAAGAAAAGTTCGGTAAACAAAGTCGGCATCGCGTTCGGAGCTCCGTTCGGCCGTTTGACACGACCATGCGGCTTCAAGTCTTGCGTCGTACTATCGCTTCTCCCTCCCTCATCTCTGTTTACTCTGTCACAAATGGGGGGATAGGCGAGTGCTCCAAACTTTATGTAACTCTATTAAGTTGTAAAGAACCATTATCACTTGATTTGACTGTCACAAAACTCACAGAAGTAAAAAGTATTGTCTTTGGAGCAAAGTAAGTTACGTAAACATGTAAGTGAACAGACCCAATTTGTGCTGAGTCAGTTGCAAGAGTATTTAACACTCGAGAAACTTTTTTATGATCTGTTAAACAACCTTGCCTACTTGCTATTTCCCACAAATAGACTTTTAAAGCCTTTATTTTCACCTTACTGGGATTGCAAAAGAATGTTGCACTTCGTAACTATGGTGATAATTTTTAATGAATACTATTTGCGGGGTATATGTACTTGTTCCATAAAATTGAGCATTCAAATAGAAATAATTTTACTATCTTGCAGTTTACTTAACTTTTACGTATGTATTTAAACTTTTCGAGTAGTTACTTTTCAGTTTCAAAGCTCATCTAAAACATCTAAATAGTTATTGCTGAATAACTCGTTAATCTATTGGGAATACTATTGGAATTCAACATACATTCAGAAGCAATTATTAAAATAAAAAGTACAGTTGAGATTAATAATACTTATCTATTCAACCTATACCAACAGCAGTAGGGTTAAGGTTCACAAAATCAATGTGTATCGAATCAATCACAAATCCTCCGATATTAAATTTCTAAATTCTATACATAACTTCAACAAAAGCGAACCCATAATCTTTACTAAGTTTTTGTCCAAACAAACCCCCACGATCGAAACTTTGAAGACCCATTCAAAAAGGAAAGGAAATAAAATACGGCTTATTTCATTTGACGCATTTGTCGAGTTAGCGCATGCGCACCGGGCGGGCGCCGACAAAGCCAATGGGTTCGAATAAAAAACGTTCTAATTTCAAACCGGTCGCCCCTCCGCCGCACGCGCTCCTGCGCATCCCTTCGCCCATTATTATGCTGAAGAGGTCATTCACAGTTCGCACAATACAACCCATACATGGGTGAGTTGCTAATAGGTGAGGCTGGGCGCTCTTGAATCCTTTTTGAACTTTTTAATATTGAATTATGTTGTGAACGTGGCATAAAACGCCTTGTAATGACTGTTCCAAGGTGAAATAACTATGTAGGACGTATGAAATTGTGCCCACACAAGCAATGTTAACGACGCCTGCGATTTAGTAATAACAGTCATAATTATAGCTAAATCTAGCGGCGGTAACTACTCCTTGATTACTCAGTCTAAACTTTAGCTTTCGGCATAATTACACGGAGCTAAATTACACGTACCTACCTAGCATTTAAATGTTAAAGAACATTCCTTAAAGGCGTTGCCTAACTAAAATGATTATACTCTGCAAATCGAAATGTTTAAAAAACCTCATAATTTTTTTTTCAAAAATTATCAAGTTATCCGATTTTCATATTAAAAATAATGATCCCGACCACAAAGATTTAAAGATAAGGTTGTACCAACATTCAAAAATAAACGGTAACATGGCGCGCGTAATGGCGCGCAGACTTAACAATCTCTTTAATTAAAGGGTGGCTGCTAATTGAACTGGTCCCGATACAAAAGATATCGACACCGCCATGTGGTTTAAAATTTTTACGTCATGTTCATGCAAATTCGACATTCGAGTCAAGTAAACATGTTTAACGAGTAAAGATTAAATTCTTGATGCCTCTACTTTTTATAAAAGTAGGGTAACGATTGCCAATATTGTAAAATATAAACAATAACTTAATAAGAGTGTACATAATTAAATTTAACGAAATCATAACAATACAGAATTTTGAAATTATAATAAAAAACAATGCATCAATTATTTTTTAACGAACATCATCATAATTGCGCAAAACACTAGTAATCGCTATGGTTTTTTTTTTGACATGTCAATAATTTCCATAGCAACGTATGTATTAACACTCCAACTTCTCCACAAGTATGTACCACGCAATGAATATTGTTGTATTTTCAAAATGACAGCTATTGAAATTTCGACTGTGATACGCAATTCGGATGCTATTCTAAATTCAAACCCATCAACTTCTATTGCCTTATCCAGCCAGCATCATTACCCAACTACAATGATGCAACCAACTTACTGTTTGTAAAACTACAATAGAACACCATGATATAACTCAAAACAATATTATGTTCATAAAAAGAATACCTACACATAAAAGCTATAGTGGGCGTTACAATATTGCAACAATCTCAGTAAACAAAATGCGTTTTTTATTTCAACATTGAAACAAGAAGTAAATTCAGTGCATTCGTAATCAGCGAGGAAATGGTAGCCATGTGGATGTCGCCTACGACGTACGTGCGTGCACTGACAATTCGAGAAAATGGCCATGCAAAATTGAGCTCTGAAACTAGAAGAAAATCTCCTGTTTCATCTAAAAGGACAAGCCAAAGGGAAGTGTGAGAGGTCGCTTTATTCTGGTTACAATATTTTTATTGTCCGCCAGCTCAAATCCACAAAAGAACCAACTTAGCATATATTATAAGCAGTATCGTAATAAAAGACGTTATTGTTATTTATTTGGCCTAATTCCAGTGTTACTGGAATACAAATTGGCTTTTTTATTTAGACGGACACTTCATTCTCGGTCACTAAATCATAATTCGCACGCACGGCCAATTAAGCCGAGAATTTAAGTGAATAAAAAATACATATTCATTTTCGCCACGATTAAAGAATATTGATATGACCTTAAAACATTCCAAAATTAAAGCTTTGAGAGCAATCTTTTAATTTTTTAAATTTGAGACTTGTATCTGTTATTACACCACACATTTGAATGAATTGTTCTAATTGAAGTTACGCTGAAAATCGTACAGATGTATTTCGAAAGGTAAACTGCATTCAACGTTTAAATTCGATCAAACTTCTTTTAATTTATCTTATTTGTCTACCAGGCATTTTCTTTTTACTATAAAACGCCGAAAAAGAAAGCAAAAATACTCCTTTCTTTGTACATCATTTGTTGGCAAGGAGCTATCTTTGTGCTACATTGTAAACAACAAAAAGTATCTTAGCAATAGAATTCCAAGAATGTATGAAGGTGGCCAGTTCGTCATATGTCAATCAAGCGTGGTGTGAACACTAAAATTACTGTTCCTAACACGGCCGCTCGTCACCGATGTATATCTTTTATGATACCGAGAATGATAAATGGGTCTTTCGCAGAATTAAAAACTCTTCAGGACACAATCTTGTAGGAATAATACCACCTACTTTGTAAGTTTGTTACATTAAAATACACTCTGAGAGACATAAATCGTTGATGTCAATAATAAATGGTTTAAAGAATAAATAGCTACTTCTACTGAGAGCAAATAAGACAGACGCGGTTGCATTTTACTGTAAGCTTGCGACAAAGATGCAGTTAAAACGCAGCGTGAGACAGAGAACTTATAGGTTTATAGATTTTATTGGATTACATATAATTTTAAGTTGAAATAAAAGTAACGGAGGACTGTGCTTACTGTTTTTGGTTTATTTATTGTATGAATAGCAGCGAACCCTCAGAATTACTCTTTGTAGCATGCTCCGTGTACGTAGGGGACCTAGTTTTGCAATCCATACTACATGTAAAGGGTAGTATGACAATAACATGACATAGTTGGTGTGTTACAAAAAGATTTTTAAATATGAATGTGAATGGCTACATAAAAGAGGCAAACCAAAGAAAAGATGAATGGATAGTGTGAAAGATGATATGGCTAGGAAGGAAGTGAACACCGAGATGACGGTTAATAGCGATGCATTGAAGAAAAAGACCCGCTGCGCCATCCGCAAATAAAGTGGGCAGGGGGATGATAATGATGAATTATTTGATGGTCAATTATTACTTTTTAAACAATTTGAAAACTTTTCGTATTTTCCTACAAAAGACAGAAAGCAGGAAGTTTTTCCCAAACATGTCACTTAGTTAAATTATATTTTATATCGGGATTATCCTGTGGCACTAAAACTGCAGATCAAACGACGTTAATCATAAAACGCAGCGTTCGAAACGCCCAAATGTGATCGCCCCAGCTTTTCCCGAACGACACCCATTGATTGATGAGCAGACAACTGCCGTGTTTTGCATTCAGCTATTTACGGGTATTTCCTCCGCTTAACCCGTCTAAAGGCTGATTAATGGCGACCACCGCTGTCTATTACGCGAGGTGACTGCCTGGATGTTTGCTTCACTGGATCTGTAAGGAGTACCTGAAAGGAAGTCTATTTAGGGACACGTCAGGCCAATTTAGTTGTTTAGTTCTTTTCAGTTGGAACAATTGGCGCTAAGTTTTTTTATTGTGGTGAATAAACATATGGCTTGATATAAATCATTGATTGTAAATTGTGACGATTCAAATTAAATATTAATTTAACGTTCGTAACGATTCCAAAGACGATATTATATATTGTTTATATTGGGTACAAGCCTGTAATAACAGCTGTAAGTAGTGAAATAAATAAATATCATGACGATAAATAAGAAGATAAATGACACAGTAAAATCAATCACGATAAATTAAATATTATTTACTTGACGCTAGACGATGCGGTCGTCCTTAAAATAGCCCAGTCGCCATGTCGCAAAAAAGGGGTTTACCTTGCAAAAGGTCGGTCAGTCCTGAATTTTGGATAGGTATGTTTTATGTTAAGGTGTTCTTATTTTGAATTTAAAAATATCTGGGCTATACTGCCGTACGAGCAATAAATCCAGTAAGTGTTTTTTAAAATAACGTTCTGTTATTGATAAGCCTAACTAATAGGGCTTGATTTTCTATATTCAAAAATTGCACTTACTGCATCCATTACTCGAACGGCAGTATACGTTAATTACTCGTAGATAGTTCAAGGTCAAGAGAAAGACCATATAAACAAGTTCTAGAAAGTGAAACGTGACGATTAAGTTATAACGATTTACTAGCACGACGATGTTCGTGAATTAATGGCTGGCCATCATTTTTGCTGTTATTAATTTCCAATTATAATTATAGTGAAGTATAGCGTAGATCTTACCTCGGCGCCTGCGCCTACGCAGCGTTGCGCCGACGCCGGCCGAACATAATTTGCAACCTGCTAATAGCTATCGTGAAACTGCACGCTCTAGGATTTGTGGTACAAGTGGAAGATTGAAGCGTTAATAGAAGAAATTAGAATAAAGGATGATGACTAGGGATTCAAACTTTTCTATAAAGTTTGACGACACGTTTGGTGCAGTGGCTAAGCGATTGGCTTCTGCGCTACGGGTCGTGGGTTCGATTCCCACACGGAACAAAAATTTGTATGGCCTACAGATACCTAGTTGTTCCGGGTCTGGGCGTTTGTTTGTGAGATTTGTGTCTGTAAACGCACCCACGATACAAGAGAAATCTTAGTGTGGGGCAACGTTTTTTTAAAAAAAAAAAAAAAAAGAGCAAGAAATCTTATTTGTTTGAAAATTATTTAGATTTACTTGACATAAGAATCAACTTATTTTTAAATCAAATATAATGTAGCTACTACAAAACAATATAATACAATTGTCGTACTGAAAAAGTTTGTGTTTGTGCTAATCCAGGATATCATTCTAAAGTGCTGCCCAAAAATATCATCCAAATATATAGATATTAACCGTTGGCAGAATCCGAACCTTATAATAGAGAGAGAAACTGGTATCTGTAGAACTCTACCATATTATGGTGTACTTCCCATAATGTTTAATGAAACCCAACTGATCCCACAGTCAAACCAATTTCACAGCTTGTGGGGCTACGTCTTATTGTAAGTGAAAACAAAAAAAAAAAGTTTTTAGGTTGTGTACTTTCCGCTAAACGCTCGTATTTTAAACCACTCCGCAAAAGCAGCGTGGGCTGCTCCAAAGCCGATACCGGCCTTTCGCATCGTAACTTAACGCGATTGTACTTTAATTTTAGTTATTTAAGCGCCAGCCATCTTGTTTTCAATGTAATTGATCATTAAACTTATTTATGGTCCATAATCGTCTGCACTTTGACAAAAATCATCAATCGAATGTTTGCTGTGTGTAGTCTCTGATTACGATTTGTCATTCACACATTTTATTGGCTCATTAATCACTTGAAGGTTTTGACGAATTGCGTTAGTCATCTGTTTTAGTACCGGTACCATGTTGAAATCCACCCACACGATTGATATTTGATCGAATACCAATTTGAAAAATCTCTATACATTTTTTTTGCAAATGAAAGCTCTGATTCTATTAAAACGCTACTTTGCACGAAGAGTTAGTCACAAATGTCAGCGTGACAGATGACTACTAAACGTTCAAATCTATTGTCTGCGTTAAACTTTGCTATAACTGTATTCAATTTGATTCTGAGCTCGACACTTTTAAAAACATGAGTTTTTTAGTCAATGTTATTGAATATTTATAGTTTTGCTTTAAGAATTGTTTCGAAATTCTTTACAATAACAAAACCTACGTCAAACAACAAAACATTAACGAAATGCAATTTATTTGAAAGCCACAATACTTCAGAACTGCAATATACCAAATTCAATAAGACCGCGTCTCGCGCTTTAAGCAGAACAACTTCCAACTTCCCTGCACTATAATGAAAGGAAACAAAGACTATTTCAAGTCCCCTCCGCTTCACTTTTTCGTTCTCGCGAATAAAAATGTCTAAAAATACGTCGACTTGTCGGAGGTACTTTTTATGAGGCTCGAGTGTTAGCAGACGTACTAAAACTTGTTCACAAGTTTAAAGCTTTATTTTAATTTTCCTTGCACACGACGCCGGCGAGTTTCCCCAAGAAAAAATGTTTAACTACTTTGCACGTGCGCGAAATAAAGTGCGATGTTTTATGAGAGCCTCTTACAAATGAGGTAGCTTAAGGCTGTTATCGTAATTGTAGATGTGCGCTGTTGATTACTACGAAAAAAATTTGGAATACTTTGGCCATCGTTTGTGTTTTGGGTCCCAACACATCATATGCTATTACTATCACGTACCTACCAGTAAAGTTGTATGTTAAAATTGGACTTTTTAGTAGATCATTGCAATGAACCATAGTGATGGATCAAGACTATAATTACCATGGTTAGCAAAAGAATTGAAGATCACGGTTATTGATAATTTATTTTAATTAATAAATTAAATAAATAAATTACACATGAGTAAACGCCGCGACCTATCCTTCTTGTCATAGGTATTTATATAACGCTACATACTAACGTAAATAATATTTGTAGTATGTAAGGGTATATAACATGTAGTCTAGTTTTCAGCTACGATACATCACCCAATCTCTTCCCAAGGGTGTTGTAACAGACGAACAGATTATACATTAGTTGGAGGATGATGGGTAACATCATACTGCGGGAATTCGGTGTCCCTAAGGGTTGTATAGGTCAGACGCCATCGATCCGATCAGTCAAATGCCAGCCGCCGTGCGTGAAACCAGAGCTCACAAATCACGGATGAAATACCTAATGGGTCCGAGGTAGGTACATACTAAAAGTTCCATCAAGAAAAGGCGGTTCTTGGAATATGCAGAAAACTTTTAGAAGCAGAAGTAAAGGGCATACCATTTAATAACTTACCTGTCTTTTAAAACGTTTTATTTATTTATATGTTTTGGAAGACCAACAGCATTTAACACCAAAGTATGAAAGCGATAAGCAACAGAAAGCATATAGGTCTTTACGAATAAAAAGTAGAATACAATTCTCAATTACTTATGTGTGAACATTGTATTATAACGTAATATAGAAAAAAAATGTATTAATAAATTAATAACTTAATATAAAAATAACACTCTAAAAATAACACTCCACATAAAACTTATATTTTGAGAAAAAATCTAGTCTAAGCGCCTATCTCAGTGGTTACAAATTTAGTGTTAAATAATCGACAGAGGTAAAAGATATATCCAAGGTAATTATCAAATCATTGGAAACGTGCTTAGCTGTAAAGTCACGTATTAAAAAGCTAGTCCAACTAAATGGTTGTAAAACATCAGGCAAGTTCTCTCCGAATAAAACGAGGATGATGATAAAATGCGTCGATTATGCAAATTCAGTCGTTCCTTTCAATACGGTTTCAATAAAATAACATTGTCTAAAAATCCACCTCTTTTTTCTTCGGAGTGTCATGACATTAAATTAAATGTCTTGTTTTACGATTCTACTTATCTTACAATAATGAATACGAATTACTTTCGAGATGCATAATAAAAAAGATTTTGCCTAATTTATATTTTATAGCTTCATTTTAGAAGATGGACTCCAGGGACAATAAATGCTTGACATCAATACTATCTTTATGTTTTCTTTTTATCATAGATGTATATTTTTAGTCAAGTTTTTAAGAACGGAGCTTAATGACTGTACTTTGTAATGTAATTTGCTTTACGAGCATAGTATTCAAATTTCATGAGAGATTTGGATACCAGAATCTTGAAAAAAGCTTTTGGAAAGTAATAAATCTCTATATTTTGTTAGTCACTGAGGAATGAATTTTGTACCGACATGTGCTCTCCGCCGATTTTAAACACAGGATTATAAATAAAATAGACAAATACGAAAGAGCATAATAATCCAAAAATATCACCTACATTGTAATACAAAGCATTCTAGCCAGGACTGCACTGGTGCGGTGTAAATCTAATACTAACGATGTGTGACTATTCTCCCCTTTTGTTAAAGCAGCTCCACTTTGGTACCTAAATACTTGTCTATACACATGTCAGGCATTGTGCACCGTAGTTAGGAAACAATGGAGTTCCACGCGAGACAGAAAGAGTAAGCTGCTATTTATTAGCTCTGAATAAGGACTTGTATGTGGAACAACACCTCATACTTGAAATTGTAAAGTCTAACATACACCTTACGATTTATCGCTAGATAAATTTTGAATTATATTAGGTACACAAATTGTAGTCAAATAAGATTGAGTATACAAAATGAAATATGAGTTTATACATAACATAATATTGCAATGGGTGACACAAATCAAGAAAGAAATGTGAAAATCGACAAATGGACCTGACATTGTATTAGAAAATAATTGCAAAGACCTAAAGCCCGAAGCAAGTACCTAAGTTTATGAAAGTATCGTAATTGCATGGATTAAAATAATAATAATTAGTACAAGTAATATAAATACGCATTACGAAGGAAACTGTTAATAAGACCTACACAATTTAGATACCTATTAAGTTCGATTTCCCTATCAAATATTACGACATCGCTCGAGATTGGTTGGAATGTGTATGGCGGATTTAACAGCGATAATTTGCAGCAGTTAAAGGAAATTTTGTGTATCTTATCTTGATCTTGCATAGTAGGAAGTAACCGTTAAAGTTCAAGCTCCAATAAAATTTTATTGGAGTTCTGAAGTTAACCAAGCGGTAAAAACTGCGATTGCTCAAATGCTCATAGATTAATACAATTCTCAAAACTTATTTCAAAAGTTTAGTTCGTTTCGAACACGAAAGGTACTTCTTTCTATCATTAACCCGCTTCTCAACTAACTTTAAGTCTTTACTTTAGACGGTTTTCTTGTAACTCCAGCGGCCAGATTGTTTCTCATATTGCCTTTTACAGCATTTACAATTGGCATTAAAACTATGAGTACCTACGGCAATTCAGTAAGCATTCTACTAGATATCACTCACAAGTCACCGATATTAATCAATCAATTAATCAACTCAGCCTATCATCTACTACCGGACAGACACAAGCTGGCTAAGCTTCCCAAGTTGCATCACTAACTAATTCAATTATCGACTTAATTCCGAATTAACGCTGAGTTCTACGTAAATCTATGCAAAGGGACATCAAAGTTTTAACAGAAAATTTTAAATCTCCATTGCCATTTCCAAATTCAGCTTGCTCATATTCAACAGTAGCTTCCTGTTCTACTCTATTCATACATTTCATAAGCTCAGCTTTCAACATCAGTATCAACTTTGCGAATATATAACTAGAACCAGGAGTCTACTTCACTAATAGTAAGACTTCCCCCAGTAGTAACATGAAAAACGGTTTTTGCTAGGGAAAGTTTCCTCGTCCGCAATATCCCAGCTAAGCCGGATTTGCAACTCACTCCGGCTTCTTCCTTTTCTTTTTAATTAAAACACTTTTATGGGCACTGGAGAGATTTTAAAAATGCAAGTTAATTGAAGTGATACGTGACTTTAGACCCGGTTCGTTCCTCCCGGATTAATTCTGGATTACATATTTTGCTATAAAAAGTATCGTAAAAGCGGAGATTAAATGTTGCGAAAATGGAATGGATTCTTCCTATTTTTGTCCGCGTGAATCCGATCGAGAGTTTTCCGTTTGCTGGTTTGGTACGGAGATTAACAGCTGTGGATTTCCCAACAAAAATTAAATGAAAAATTCAGACAAACTGCGAAGCACCTGCAATTTTTTAGGTTTGATTTTTAAAGGCAACTAATACCACCTTTGAACCAGAAAATTATGTTGGTGTAACGTAACCAATTAACAAGCGCGTTAATTATAATTATGGCTTCTAATTGGCATTACGTGTACGTGGATGCCAACACTTAATTACTGACAGTAAAACTACTGTACTAACAATAGCTATTGTATTCCCACTACGTTTTATATTTGAGGTAAACACGAGGAACGCTATACATCAAAATCAAACAGAAACATTTTCTTTAGTCAAAAGGAGACATCTTTTTTCATATTTTTTTTCTTTTCATCAGTCTTGCGCGACACCTCTCAAGAGTCTCCTTGACACGACACATGTCTTGCAGGCTTTCGCAGGTTTTTCTTTAAACATACGGTAATATTACGAATGGAGAGGGTTGAGACGGGTTGAGTCGGTTTATGCTGCGATTAATCATTGAGCATTAACCCTTATTCGCCGTTTAACGCGGTAAGTACGTGCTTATAACTTTCTCTCCCTTAATGCTTGTTCGTCTTTATTTGACGAGTTTTATTCGAGGCTTTATTTTCATTTCGTATCTGAGGTAGGCCAAATATTGAATGAGCTTTTAATAGGAAGTTTATTATTGTTGTACGTAACATCGATTGGGATCTATCTGCCATATGTTGGGGTTCTTTTGAAGATGGATTTAGAAGTGTAGATACATCTATAAATACGTTGATAAAGTAATTATTATGAAACAAAACTGCCTTGTTTGGGGTTTTCGAAGAAATCGTCGAGTGGAGTAGTAATGTCTCACACTCACTGTTTGTAAATGATGATATTAAGTCAGATTTGATACGGGCCCAACCCAATTAATATTTGTATGCATTCCCAAATCTTGGACTAAGAAGTTTTCAGTCGAGGATAATATTTTTTATCAGTCCTCTGAATCCGCTTTGCTCGCTGGAAAATTCTAGACACAATAAAATATTATAACAATAAAGAAAAGTTGTTCATTGTCCCGATATGAAACCGAACCCACTTAAAAATTGTTTTCACTCCAATAGAAATACACATTCTCATTCCAATTCCCAAAAAAGACCCACATTTCTTTTTTCATTACAAAACCAATTTATTTCCGACAAAGACGTATTCAATAGCTCTTTGTTATTCCACAGAATTGATTCCTATTTTATTCGATTCGTGGATTCTTATCACATAACGACTGTAATATCTGCAATGGTTTGGCAGATGGGACGTTAGCATGGTCCTTACTGGTCGTAGATCGTAACTCGGCCAGGGTACTTTCACAATGAGCGTCCACATTCGTTGAAATGGTAATGGGTTACGGTCGGTAGTTTGAGTACGTCCGGGAAATATATCGCCGATTTGGCTAGGTAAGATATTTTTAGTGCTCAGATCCTTTGTGTTTGAAGTATATTTTGCATTTATTTCCTGGAATAAAAATGTGTGGGAAAAGAGGAGTGTTTGTTTTATTACGTTTAATTTAGGTAAACACATTCTTTTGTTTATTATAAGTAATTTAAGGAATTAAATTAAATTTAAATGAATGAGTATTCAATTCATGTGTATTTCCACATTTTTGTACTTTACCACAATATTTACGTGTATTTAAATGTAAAAAAAATAACGCTGAACATTACCAAAAATAAAAACAACCTCATCAGGAATACGATAGATAAGATTCTGTTCTGAAAGACAGTATCTAAAACAAAGATAATACAAAAACAACTTTTTCATCTTTACTTAAATAGAAAACTCCTCAAGCCAGACCTATCTCCACTCTAAATCTGGCTTCCATCGACTTTATTAAGTAACGAAATAAGAATTTCTCGCACGTAGTACGAAAGTTAGGACAAGTAACAAATGAGACGTGGAAAAATCGTCGAAATATGTGAGCCGAGTTGATTTTCCCCGAGAGCTTTCTTTCCTACTTCGTTCTTTCTATGGGTACTTTGATGTTACACATGTATGGCGCTTCTGAAATATCACCTGTAATATTGTTGTGAGCTTAGGGAATCGTTATTTTTGGGATTGTTTGATCTCGAATTTTATGTAGCTAGGCATTTATTTCAACGTGATTTTTGGTATGGTTTTAACAACTGTTTGATTTAGTCTTCTTCTCTAGTGTCAGCACGAGCTATCCGAGAATATTTTTGTATTAAAACTTTCGTGAGACACATTCATATTTATGATTATTTACGGTTTACTCACGTGCATTTTTTCGGGATTGCCCGACTAGTTTCGGACCCAAACGGAGCCCTTATTCATGAGCTGATCACGCGGCGAGGTGCGAGTCGGGCAATCCCGAAAAAATGCACGTGAGTAATCCGTAAATAATCATAAATATATCCGAGAATAGTTCATGCCGTGGTGAAAAGATTAGCTAGTCGGCAAGATTGGTAGCGGAGCTGACTGTCCAGAGTGAAGGCTCTTTGAATGCATGATATTACACAGAAATCACAGTAGAAATTGATAAACAAGTGCACTGCCTGTTCATCCTTCGGCAATTAGAAATTGATAAACAAGTACTTTCCTTAGGCAATGACTGTTCATCCTGATGCAGGTGGAAAAAAAATTGACCGTTTTTCGATTAATTTCGAGTCAAAAATCTAATTGTAAACAAGAATCTCTTGTTACCCAGTACCTCATGAAGTAGTAGCAACACGTGTACTAGGTACTATAATTATGATAAAGTGAAAAGAAGACAATCCACCACTCTGTACTACTCGATACAATATCCTTCTAATTAAAAAAGAATTTAATATGAATATTCCTAAAATAGATCAAGACGTGTAATGCAGAAGATCCTACTTATCAATACAGCCACATGTAATTGATAGGTCGGTTTAATATACCCTAGGGTTGTATCAATTTACTGGTAGCAGTAGGAGCGAACCGCGATCGTCCCTCGGGCTTCTAACTGTATTTATGGGACCCTGGCGACTTTAATTTCTAGTACGGTTTTCTAATCGAAGTTTATAGTTGCAACTTTAAGTCTTACGTGTGTTCATTATTGATGGTACAGGAAAAGATTTTTTATAGTCATGGTTCCATGATCAAAAAGGAATCGTTTTGCTTACCAATGGTAACGTTTTTAATGGCAAACTGGGCAAATAAATAGACTCGTATGCCAATTTTATACAGATTGTAAATGAATTCGTGTAATTCCTTAAAACCACATGATCTACTTGATGTAGATTGGCTCCGCACGAGATTCAGCTTGATTAAAAAAAAAACTTTTTTTTTTCTTGCCGTCGCGGTAATTAATCCTGTCTAAAACACCTAATAAGGAATCAGAAAAAAAAAATTTTTTTTGCAAAATTTATTTTTATTTTAGTAACCATTTCGATGCCTCGCATAAATTAATAAAAGCACGGCGACACGGCTGGTGGGTACGACTAACGCGATATCGCTCATTGCAGTCAGATAACTCGAGGCTCTAAAATGACTCAGAAATAGAAAACCAAGTTTTTTTTTTGTTTTCATTTTCAGTTGGATTTCAGAAATAGCCATTTAGGGTTAATCTATGTCACCAGTAGATCACGCGGTTTGAAGGAATTACACGAATTCGTTTACACCCTATAAAGTAAAGCATATTGAGCAATGTCATACTATGCATAGCGTTGTGTGAACGTGTCCATGTAAAGTGTATGCTGAGCGATATCGTTGCGCTATACAATATTTGCTATCAGCCATATATTATACCGTAGTCTAAACTACGCTTTATTATTTGTAAAGATACAAGAGTCTTAACTTTAACCGTTTATTTATTCAATTTGGTCCTTATAGTTATACTGCATTTTGGCAGGAATATTCAATATTTCAGAGATAAACGCTTGATTTGGTTGGTTGGTGCGCATCAAAATGAGCTCGCGCAATTTGGGGTCACATCCGTCCGATACCCCAATTTGGGTACAACCGTTTAAATAAAATTTACTTATTTTTGATATACAACGCTTTTGGAACTTGATACTTTCGTATAAGTTCACTTGAATTCCTTTGAAGTCACGGTCACGCTTTCTGCAGAAAAACTCAATTTCTAGAGCCATTTCGAATTGGTTAAGGAACATAAAAAGCTGAATGTCCAAGTTTTATGACAGCAAATTAACATACAAGGCGTGGGATTGCAGTATGACGAGGAGGAAACTTTAATATATTTTTATGAAAGGCGTTTTGGCGCGAAACGTGAATGATTAATGGCCGACCCTTCACCCGGGATCCGCTTCCGTCGAGCTAATTCCGGAAACTTTTCGCTGAAACGCTCCGTTTTTTTATTAATTAAGCCGTCTGTTTTATATAAAACTCAGTGAAAACCAAGTAATATTCCCAAATTGTTCTAATTAACTGTATAAACGTTGAGTTTTCTTGAAAATCCTAATTTTAGATAAGCACTTTCCATTACTAAAAAGAGAAAGAAAGTTCTTATCTTAATTCGTGTTTCTTTTTACTAGCGAAAGTATATATATTTTAGTTAAAATGTTCAGAGAAACTCGCCATTTGCGACGGGAGAGCTTCATAAATGAATGAATGTGGAGTGTGGACGAGGTAGAAAGAAAAACCTGAGAAGACCTATCTAAAATCTTACGTACATACTTATTCTTGGCTGGAGACCCTTTAGGTCACGCCAATAACTGCCCGGTTACGTAGAAACCGTCCCCTAGGACGACCTACAGCAGTCAAATAGAAAAAAAAAAAAAAAAAAAACATACTTATTCTAAGTAAACAACATGACTTTAGCAGTTAGCAGGCTACTATCATCGTTACAAAAATACAAACATGGATATCTAGCCGTATTTACATTTGGAGGCATTTTGCAAAATATCCCCCGTTGGTCTAGAGGTCGTGATGTCCTGGGTTCGATCCCCAGTTCAAGCAAAGTGTTATTAGATTTTTCCGTGTGTAATTTTTCAGTAGCAACCCGGAGTCTGGATTTATACCCATCATCATCATCATTCAGCCGAGAGACGTCCACTGCTGGACATAGGCCTCCCCCAAAAGGGGGCGGTTTGCCATAATCCCCACGCTTGGCAGGCGGGTTTGTGATCGCAGTATGGTTGCTAAAGTACTCAGAGAATGCTGCTGCCCATCCTTTAGTGAATCCCTTAGTCGCCTTTTACGACACCCATGGGAGGAGATGGGGTAGTACCTTCTTTTATATCTAATGGGTAGTGCTATTCTTTACGTCCGGCACCACACGGCACACGGATTTATGCCCGGTTGAAGGCAATAGTATCATTCCCTGTTACATGATGGGACGTAAACCAACGGCGAAATGAGAATGTACTATAACTATACACCTCTGCCCAATCCTTCGGAAAATACAGGCGTGATGTTATGTTATATTTTTATGTCATCATTTATCACCTTTTAGTTACTCTCTTAATATTAAAAACGGACACACAATTTCTTATGTGTTTATTATTCTAGCGTAAGGCACTCGTGGGTTGCAGCTGAAAATCAGCTTCAGGTGTTACACTTATTGTTATCATCTGACATTATGCTGAGCTGAGGCCCTTTTGGCATTACGATCACTGTTATATGTTTTTTTTTTAGTTTTAAGTTGTATTTTTGCTGTAGGTAATGCCAATAAACGCCTTTTTCTTTTTTTCTTTATGATGTTTGCAAAATAACTTCTACACCACGAGGTACAGACTGTATTTTATACTTCTATTACGCCTACAATATTATAATGTCTACATGTATGATACAATTTCGATATAACAACTTCATATCTTCACACAAATACATCACATTCAGACCAAAATACTCGTTGTTATTCATATCATACATCGCAATCACGTACAAATTATCATAGAAAGGTGTGTTATCGAAACCAAATCGTATATCTGTCTGTGTATCAGTCAGGAGTACATTCATAAACAAAATTTCAATAGGTACAGCCGCGTACATAAATTTGTACAAACGCATCGTAACAAATCGGATATCCGATTTATTCTCACCGAAATCGAATCTAACAACAAATTGGATTTTGAATTACGACAACGGATAAACAGAGATTTAATAATTGTGTATGTAGATTTTGTCATTGTGTAAACATTGTTTGGTTTTTGTTGGTCAGAGCTGTTGTTTGGTTTATTTGTGTGAAACGGATTGTTTTTTTTTATAAACCAATCAATCAGTGGTTATTTATTGGTTTGTGTTTGCTTTACTGGTTGACTTTTCATGGGATTTCTGATCGAATTTATAAATATTTTGAGCCGAGGATTTATGGATAAGCACAGAGGCCTGGTTGATATAAATAAATACAGTGAAGTTAATGCTTCAATTCAAAAGACAAAGAAACAGTGTAGGAGCCTACCTGAATAATCTGTAAATTTTCTTTGAGATACAATACTCACGACATTTTTAATTTTTTTATACTTTTGCAAACAAGTCGACTCTGCTAACCTGATAGTAAGTGGTTACTGCCACCTATACAGCGTGTTACATAATTCCCCTTAAAAAAGAAAATGTTAATCAAGTAGTCTTATATGGTTGTTAATGTTGTTATCATTTACCTACCTCTCAGAGGAAATTAGGTAAGAATGTAAATAACTTTCTGGGTAGTCTGCTCTTTACTTTTGTGTTTTCAGGGTTGCGTTTCAGTGATGATTTTATTTATGATTACCTACACATTTATAATTTTTTTGGTTCCTACTTTTTTCATTTTTTTTTTTTTAAGTTTCTTTATTGCTCCACACTAAGATTTCTCTTGTATCGTGGGTGCGTTTACAGACACAAATCACATACACCTTACTTTTATTTCCTACTTTTATTCTAAAATATTGCCAATAGACTCTTTACAAGGGACCTTTTAATCCCCTTTCGGCTTTAGGGGTATTTTTGTAACACGTTGTATAGTATACAGATCCAGAATCCAAGAGGATTACTGATGCGTTGCCAAGCTTAGAGATGAAGTTGGAAAGTCTCATGTACCTATAATATCACTGGCATCCATATCCTTCAAACCGGAACACAGCAAAGATACTTAGCGGCAGAAATAGGTATGGGATAGTACTCCTCCGAACGAACTCTTTGTGAAAGAACAAAGAGTTTTCCACTCTTAAATTCAACAAACAGTCAAGATATCTTTGCATAACAGTGAAAGTTTCACAACAACAAACCCTCATATAACAATGGAGTTGTAAATAAAATAATAGTACCTAAGTAACAACTAGACATGTCCAACAGACAGAGTAAAATGCAAAAAGAATGTACTTTCCGCATCTCGCTCAGTTTTTTACATTTTGTATCATGCGGCGTCTAGACACCGCGCCGGTTAGCTCTTCAACGCTAAGTTCCCAACAAAATTAATATTTTCTTTCTTACAAAGCCGCTGGCTAGCTGATAAATGAGCTGTTTATCAAACATCTCCTTCCGAGTAATCACATTGAGATCTGTGCATAATGGGCCACTGCCGCTACCCAGCTGCTGTTTTGCTGTGAAATCATCTAAATTGTATCCCACGGGCACAAATCTCATCTCGTCAAGAACTGGATCTTTCGAATTTCAATAAGGGTAAAACGTTTAATAGCCGTACCTGGACTACGCATAATTGAATAATGTTCGTTGTCTTCACTTCAATCGTTTGGAGATTAATCTGTAGCAAACCTATTTTAAAGTGTTGATGGTCAAATTAGCAGTGTGATACTCAGAAAATTATAGGGTATGAAAAAAAAACAAAAAACCTGACTGCTTAAAAAGATGGAAACAAGACGATGTAGAAAATTAAAAAAGAACTGAAAAGACGTAAATAAGGCGCCTTGGTTTTCAAAAAATCATCCTATCACATCACAATATGCACTCGGAGGCTACCTACGATTTTTTTGAAAACCAACGTACTTATCCTATGACCATCGCACGGCTTAGATGAGTAGATAGACACCTCATGCATTAAAATCCATCCAGCCATTGGGATGTTTCGAGGGTTTAAAGAATCCCACATACATACAGGGTGTACACGAATTCGTGTAATTCCTTCAAACTGCTTGATCTACTGGTGACACTGATTGACCCTGCATAGGTTTTTTCCAGGATCAACGAAAAAAGTTTTCAAAAAATGAACCATGGTGTTCTGTATCTGAGTAATTTTAGTGTCCCGAGTTAACTGACTGCTTGGAGCGACATCGCACTAGTCGTGCCCGTCAGCGTATGTCACCGTGCCTTCATTCATTTATGCATGGCATCGAAATTTTATATCACATAAAAAATTATTTGGTTGGAAAAAAAGTTTATTTTTATTTTTAATCAATCTAAATCCCGTGCGGGCTTAATCTATATCATTAATAGATCATCGTGTACACCCTGTAGATTCTTAGATACGCGTGAAAACATAACCCTGTCTTTGCTGTAGCGCAGTCGGGTAAAAAATAGGCTAACACACGGTTTCGGGGAACTTAACTCCACAAAAGGCGCCAGTTAGCATGCACATAATTCTCTTCACAACAGTTTCTATTAATATTGGACAATCTACAACGGAACCGTGAATGTGTGAAAAGGGTCTTAAGGTTTGATGTCAGACGCCAGATGGTCACCGAGGATTAGCTTTTACGATTTAGTCCTAAATATTCCTTATGAAGTTTAGGTGTAAATATGCGTAACAGTTTCTTGGGAACGGAGCAAGTTCACACAATTTAACGATCGTATTTAAGTTAATGTTATTATTGTGGCGATGATTTTACTTGGAAGTCTTCGTTTGCTAATTTGAAGTTGGTCTTGCAATATTATAATTAAGCAATATTTACTATACGCTTTAATTTGTAGTGTTTTAAGAGAAAAAGCCTTGATAAATGCGTATTATGTAATACTAGCTGTACCCGCGACTCCGTCCGCGTGGAAGTCGGGAACCAATTATATGTCGCAATAACTAAACATTCCACTTTTTAACTTTAAATTCGAAATCAACCCGATTACGATGAAACCATATCTAAATGTAACTCCGAGATACACAGACACGCAATATTTTTTTATAAAAGTCAACCGCGTTCATTCAGTACTTTTTACGTGATGCGTGCACAAACAAACAGACAAAAATTCCAAAAATGATCCAAATGAATTGTATAGGTTCTCCTTAAACCCACCCGCTATTTTAATTTAATATTTCTTATTTACAGACACGCCTAATCTACAGATTTATTATACGTACACCTGGTGCAATGACGTCATAAATGCAAAAAATAGTAAAATGAGTTTTTGGCCAAAAACTCATTTTACTATTTTTTGCATTTATGACGTTATTGCATCAGGTGTACGATATGTACGTATAGGATAGCAAAATTTAAAAACAGAAAGCCTTTTTACTCCACAATTTCCCATTCCTTTGATTGATGCTTAAACAACAGTTTCAGCACCAAGACGAACCCACTCAAACTTAAGAAAATTAAATTACCTTTAAATAAAAAGCACCAAACGCTTTCCAATTCAAGAAAAATCAAAGCAAAACATTGAAAAATTTCTCTCTTTTCTTCCAATGACGTAATATTCCTTGAAAAGTAAATAAGTAATAGCTGCTAGTTATGATAATGTTCGCGCGGAAAGAACGGGATCGGTCCGGGAAATGAACACCATTCTTCAAGCAGCCGCCGCGTTGATTGGCGCCTCGAATTTCCTTTCGCCTATTTACGTATTGAATGTGAAAAATTGAGTATTTATCTTGGTGGTTTTGTAGGAAGAATAATGAGAATTTGTTTTTTTGATATAGATGATTGTTACCTACGTAATTGGACTAGACCACAGTATTCCCCATAAAAGGTCCTGTCTAAAAGTTGACGACACGTTTGGTGCAGTGCAGTCGTAGGTTTAATTTCCGCACGGAACAAATTTTTTATTTTTACTTCAATTAAAACGGTCTTGGAGCAATTACAGTACTTAAAGATAGAGAAATGAAACATAAAAACATGAACCACTTTCATGAATCTCTCTGGCAATGCTTCAAACATACTAGTAAAATCTTCTTCCAATCATCCGCAAATCCATTCTTAGGGTACTGTACCCCAAGTGCGAGTTTTTTACGTTACTACTGTAGTTGCGTCACGCCAAAAATGTATGAAAATTTAGACAGAGCCTCCAGTGGCGGAAAGCGTGACTAAAAATTTGTTTGACATTTTTGGCGTGACGCAACTACAGTAGTAACGTAAAAAACTCATACTTGGGGTACAGATCATCATGGTTCGGATTATAATCCAAGACTTCATAGAGTGCGGTAAGAGTACGAGGTATTGGCAATTTAGCTCGCGCTACAGTGCGACATAAGGGTACAGCAAAAAGCTTGTGCTTCCTATTGTGGTGACAATTGTCCGGTGTAAAAGTCTAGTCAGCTCATTATGCAGATCTGGTGCATCAATAGACCCGCGAAGAGTTTTACAAGCTGTTGTAAGCTGAGCTTATGCTCTCCCTACCTCAAGTGAGTTGTAACCGAGGCACCCGAGATATTGATATATAAATAGTTGTTCCAGGTCTGAACGTTAGTGCATATGAAGATTGTGTCTGTAAACGCACCCAAGATACGGGAGAAACAAAAAGGGGAGAAAAAAAAACTCTTTTCGGTTGTTCAGAATGTGTAAATAATGACATCTTTTACATGATACCTTAATATACGTAAACGTAAGCTTAAAATATTTGATGAAATTCAGTAGAATTTTACGGCTGACCTTAAAATTCAAAACTGGTTTTAAAAACTAAAGTTCTACTTGAGGGGATATCGTAAAAGTTAGCACAGCACAGGTGCAGCGAACATCAAAGGTAAAGTACGTGACGCCTTGACAGAATTGGTAATGTTAATATTCCTATAAAACGTCTAGACGCGGAAAAAAATTGCACGCTACACTTTTGGCGCCCTCTTGTGCTATCTACGGTCGATATCGTTCGTAATAGACGATTTGCTTGTGAAAAAAGCCACTAGAGAGAATAAAATAAAAAAAGCACTAGGGAAGTCGATAAGACCACTGTGAGCCCTCGTTATCTTGGGTCATAAATTACCCCAACACCCTCGGGGGTTCAGGTAGGTGCCTCCCAAGCAGGATCCTTCGAAACGCTATGAGGATTCCGGGAAATGAAGTGACTACGTGATCCAATTGCGATTTTAGGTGCATTCGATTTATGTGTGTTTTTAGGAGTCACGCAACATTCTTCAGACATTTGATAGGTCATTTGTTTTGAAGAGTCGTTAATAGAACGATAAAAGATAAACGGAACGTTCCTGCACAAAAAATCGATAGCAGTGGCACAATAAAAGGAGTCAAAAAAGAAAAAAGTTATACGAGTTAGAATCGATTAATCAGTTCGATTCAATTTCGTAACGTACGATTCCTGACTTAAAATGGTAATAGTTTTATAGGACTTATTCTCGCTCAATTTTCAAATTAAACCAATTTCGATGGACATCGCAGCTTCTTTGCACGTTAAAGTGCAAGTTAAAAGGATTAATCAACAGTTTTGTCCTTTGTAGATAACAGATTCCGTTATTTCAGAGTTCAAATGGAAATAGAACTACCTTATAGATTTTTCCTTTCTCTAATTCCTTAATGAACACTAAAGTTATTTTAAAGCATGCTCTAGTCAATTAATAGAATTTAAAACAATGTTGGAACTTTACTCCGCTAAGGGTATTTCACCAACCTATAATTAATTGTTCATTAAGCAAATTCGATCTCTAAACTTTTCAATTGCTAACATTTGTATTTCACCACTCATATCAATAGTGATAATGACAAGTTCTTTGAACACATATTTCCAGATAATACACATATTTCTAGGTCACTTTTAGCTTACCGGGTAAATATTTACGGACTACGTTATTGACAGACAGAACTGTGTTGCTGGGCAGTTTGTTGCGCCGTTTCTTCTTCACAGCATAAACACTAGGAAGCAGTGAAGGCGTTTTAGGGGCTGTCATATATGAAATTGAAGTTCAAAAAAAGAACTAAGTAATTCTAGTTTATTTTGAATAAACAAGTTTAGAGTTTGAGGTATGTTGGTGAAATACCCCATTAGGGTGAGACCAGATGAGCGTAATTAACGTAACTGAAGTTGAGTAGCTCAATTTCAGTTACGTTTGGTTTCATACAATATCACGATTCGTGCCACACGATGACGCAAAATGAGTCTGTTAAATCCTTAAAAAAAATGACGCTGAAAAAAATGACGCGACTCACAGCTCAAAAAATTAAGCTCGTTTGGCCTCACCATTAATTAAATTATCTGACTCAAAAACAAATTAGAATCAATTTATTCTATTTAAACTTTTTGTTCTACTCGAACACAGTTCGTGTCAATTTTTACATCTAATTTTTCACAGCACGAAACAATGTGCGGAAGTTAGATTACGATTAAAGTTACACAATAAATCCAGCAGTTCCGACGTCCGCTCCCAACCACATCTGACAGGCTAATACATATTGATACAATATTGGTGGAAGCGTTCCAAACACTTTCTATTTCACACCCCAAAAACTGTACTTACAACTCGTAGCTTCTCGGATATAAGGTAGAGTTTTCAGTGGCAGTAGGCTCGTCTAGCTTTAATATTAAGTTTGTTTAGTTTGAGTTTTGACAAATATCTGCAGGTGACGGGTGCGCGGTTTCCCGGCACGGATGCGTTTGACATATTGCTTTGATAGCGGGTTCTGTACATATAGTGACGTCATAAATTATAGGCATTGGTTTAAAGAGGTCAGCTATTTCTACTAGGGGTCTTTTTGTAAAGGCAAGCGGATTTGAAGAAGACCCTTTTTGTTAAATAAAGTTTTGGGTTGAAATTGAAACTTTGAGCAAAGCGAAGGTTCGAAAAAAATGTAGGTAGGTTTAGCAAGCTCCATCGACGCCAGTTTTCTTTGTGAAATATGATATTATAATCTTTACTAATATTATAAATGCGAAAGTAACTCTATCTATTACCTCTTCACGACTAAACTACTGAACTGATTTTGATGAAACTTGGTACAAAGAGAGTCTGGAACCCAGAGAAGGATATGGCTACTCTTACCCCGAAAAACGCGGAATACGCGATAAACGACATCTACGCGAGAAAAGCCGGGAGTGACGCCTAGTAATTAATAAAAACCCTAACTGCCTCGTTGGTCTAGCGGTCGCAAGCGCGACTGCTGAGCGTGAGGGCCTAGGTTCGATCCCCAGGTCGGGCAGTGTTATTGGATTTTTCCGTGTAGAATTTCTCAGTAGCAGCCCGGCCCAGAGTCTAGATTTGTGCCCGGTTGATGGCAATAGCTCGCCCCCCTATTACATAGGACTTAAACATAACGGCGAAATGAGGTTGTACTATACACATCTGCTTATAGTCCGGTCAAGTTAGCACAAAAAATAGGGGTAGGTTAACAGAAATTCGCATAGAGCTGAAAATTGGTACGAATGTTCGGAACACCATTGTAAATCAAATGTAAAAAGTCCCCAGCGATCCCACACTTGCAAAAAAAAATATTCAAGGTCAAAGTTCGCAAATATGGGTTTTTTGCGTTTTCTAGCCAACGGTAAGTTTTATGATAAAAATAGGTCAGACAAAAATTATAGATTATGCAATTCTCTATAAGAATTGTCTACAATTTTTCTCCTAAACGTCACCGTTTCTGAGATATAATGGTTGAAAAACTTGTATTCTTTATAATACGCGTTTCCACGCCACCTGGAAGGTAGTGTACTTGGCGCGTTTTTTTAACGTGGTTTCTCCAATAGGCCTATTCCACAATCTATTGTGATCCTGTTTAATTCAATACTTATTCAAAATATATAAAAACTGGTACTATTGGAAATGATGAAAGCCGTATGAATTCTAAAAAATTAGGTAAAATTATCCGTCTCATTCATAATCATCTGATAATTCTGCTGCCTCTTCTTCTTGTTCGTCTTCTTGTACTTCTTCTTCTGCTTGTTCTTCTTCTTCCTGCTGGGTGTAAGTAAATTGGTCTAACAGCGATGTATCAGATGACTCCTCACTGATATTGTACGAATCCTCTTCTGATGGTGATTCAACATTGGAGCACGACTGACCTTGACATCTGGTACGTGTTAATCGCCATCAGAAGACGATTCGTACGATATCAGTGATAAAGAATACAACTTTTTCAACCATTATATCTCAGAATCGGTGACGTTTAGGAGAAAAATTGTAGACAATTCTTATAGAGAATTGCATGATCTATAATTTTTGTCTGACCTATTTTTATCATAAAACTTACCGTTTGGCTAAAAAACGCAAAAAACCCATATTTGCGAACTTTGACCTTGAATATTTTTTTTTGCAAGTGTGGGATCGCTGGGGACTTTTTACATTTGATTTATAATGGTGTTCCGAACATTCGTACCAATTTTCAGCTCTATGCGAATTATTGCACTTTGAAATGTCTAATTTGACCGGACTATTAACCTTTCGGGGAATACAGTCATGATGTTATGTTGTTAATATACACACATCAAAAGTGTCTAGGGATCAACATATATTTTTGCAATAACTTTTCTCCTGATTGATATTAATTAAAATTTTCTTTAAGGATTCATCAAATAAAGTGTTTTCGTTTGTCACAGTAACGATAAACCAAGTCGTCAGTGGAAAGGTAAAAAGACTAAAGCGCCACTTTTGGTCAAAATGAGTTAAATATACAGTTCGACTGCAATTTTTTTTCTGCGTCGATTGGTCTAGGTCTCGTGGTGATCTGAGCACTTTTTTGGCGCTTTAGCATTCCAAAATTTTGCCTGTAAGTACATTGATGAGTGACTAAAGCGACGTTTTTTCGATGTTTTATAGGTTGACGTCGCTTAAATACTTTTTATCTGAGTACTTAAGAGAAACGATGGCTTATCAGTATTATTCGATTTCTCATTTAAGCTAAATAATGTTTATTAGTAATTAATCCTTCAGACTAAATCCATTTCAGTGGTTTGTTAGTAAATCTGCAAAATTGTGTCGTAGTATTGTTGGCGTTTTAGTAATAATCTTTTTACAAATATTTGTAATGAATGGCGGTTAAGTAAAAAAAAAAATCCCTAAATTCAATAAGGAAGTCTATTTAGTAGTCGGTATGAGACTTTATTTAATAGTGCGAAAGGCTATACGTCTCATTTATCATAATAATGATACTGAAAAACTTACAATTTTCATTTTTAAATATTTCTCTAAAAAAAACATTTATAAATATAAAAAAATGTATCCCACCAGCATCGGGAACAGGGTCAAGCTACCGGTGGTCAGGGCCTTAGAGAGAGGAATCTCCTAACAATACACGCAGTTTCGAGAAGTACCGCTTTCCATATCAGGCCATTGATCCAGCCACCCAACGAGAGCCTATTTAGGTGTTGGTCGAGGCTCTTGGCTATTAAGCCATTCCCCGTAACTACTATCGGCACAGTTACTGCTGAATCAATATCCCACATGTCGACAACCTCGTGTGCCAAGTCTTGATATTTAATTTCTTTATCTTTCTCTGCTTTCACGAGGTGCTCATCGTGCGAAACAGTGTTATCAACAATTATTGTGAGACGCTCTGATCGATCTATCACCACTAAGTCAATATTTAAAATTTAAAAATACCCCCTTCTTTGTAATGTGGCTGTCGATCCTTGTAACCGACTATTAATTATTATTGCGGTGAGAAGCTGCTTTCCATAACGAGTCATACGAGCTCAAACACGATGGGTCTACAACTAGTCATTGCGAAGGGCGGATAACCTCCCTGAGCCACCTTCAAAGTCATTCTTGTCAAAAACACAAATGTAAATGTGGCAAAATCACTGAGTCTGCCTGCTATTTCGAAGTTAGAAGTGTTAACAACCTTCCAAATCCTAAACAAAATCAGCTCAATGGTACCCTTATATTGTCACTAGGTTTGCATAAACGTAAGTCAATCGGACGAGCGAAAGTCAAATGGATATCTATTGTTTGGTTGAAATCTCTACTCCAACTGTGAAAAGAGCTGATCATTTTGAAACGGCTGAACTGATTTCTATTAAACAGCCTATATCCATACGGTTTTTTTTGCTTGAAGGCTGGTTATAACCAGCCTTCAAACAAAAGAAACCGTATTTTAATCGGTTCATTCGTTTGGGAGCTACGATGCCCACACAAAGACAGACAGACATAGGCTTGACGCGCACTGTATCAAGCTCGATCTAGCCGCCTAACGGAAGTCTTTTGCGGTGTTGATCGAGGCTCTTGACTATTAGGCTATTAGCCGTAACAACTATCGGCACAAAGACTGCTGAATCCACGTCCCACATGTTGACAACATCGTTTGCTAAATCAAGATACGTGATTTATCTTTTTCAAGTTGCACGAAATTTTCATCATGAGGGACAATAACATCAAAAATACATCAATACAATCATTGTGTGACGCTCTGACCGATCACTAATCAGGCTTATTGAGAACACCAGTCCTGTGGGTGATGATAGCTCGATCCCGGTACAATTTGACATTCTCAAGAACTGTGTCGGACATACTTGTAGTGTGGTACACGATGTACAACATTGTATTTCAGACCAAGTTGCTGGTGAATAATTTTGGCATCCAAGTTATGTCGGTGCAAATACTCGCCGTTAGTAAGACAAGAACAACCGGAAATAATGTGTCGAATAGATTTCTCGGACGGTGGCATGCTCCACAATGTCAACCGTTCCATCCTTCACATACATTTCGCGGTTGTGAGGGGTATTTGCGTTTAAAAAGGCTCGACCCCTATGTCACTTCCGCGGAATATACAACCACATCACCGACAAACAGAAGTGATGCATTCCGATATACATCATCAGTGCACGGACCATTTATCCAAGGCATCAAGAATCGTTTGAGTCCACTTGAGTATGCCAAAGGATTCATCAAGACTGACCCAACCGTTAAAGATCTTATTCCCGCCCGATAAAATATTTTTTAGAACATATTCAGGCGGCCAAAAGCTCTCCCACAGCGATTGCTTCATGTCGGTCTCCCTGATGCCTATCACCTAGATATACCCAAGTGTGTGTAGGTTTCAGTTGGAGAGAGGGATCTAAGTTATTTGGAGTCCCTCGGATCCCAAAATGTTCCTTCACGTTTCATGCATAACTGCATATTTGTCCACATCAAATTCCATACTGACAGAATTACTGAAGTTTTCAGTTACCTTCAGAAACTCAATCAGTCGCAAATCGGTGAGGGCAAACAGTTTTGGATCAACCATGTAAAGGAGTTGGGATATTACTTGACCTTTCCTCCCCACCTGGTAGCCCAGCAGTGATTTCTTCAGCAATGTACTTAGGGGACTTAAGTCCAATCAAAACCACAAGGAACATTAGCCCTGGAATATATCATACTCGATCCTGATCGGTTCTCTACTCCTCAAGATCTGCCGACATCCTGAATAAGAAAGTTTGAATGGTTGGATTTCTGCATGGGGCAGCCAACGTGGTTGTGTTGCATAAAATCATTAAATCCGTTGTTTAGGTCAATATTTCTGCATTGGTATTTAAAGATTTTTCACATCTCGTAAAGTCGCAAAAAAGATTTAATACCCAAGTAAAATTACATGCTAGTAGGTAATTAAATAACATTTAAAAACAGAAACCACCACTTTCAGTAGGTAGGAATAGTACCACTAACATGAAACTTTTCGAAATCGGAATGGCATTTAATTAGTAGTAAGTAATTTTACTTGGACAAGATTAAATGTAAATATTCTTGTTAGTGATTTATGCTGTCCATTTTATGCAACACATAGAACCATAAGTATATTTCCTTGGTAATCTTTTAGTACTTGATGGCTTGTTAGTAATTTTCGATTGTGGGTACAAAAGCATCTAGAGTGGATTAGTATTTTGCCCTTACCAAGTTATTCGAAATGATGAGTGAATATTGACTAAAGCGACATCTATCTCACGAACCAGTAGAGATAGAAGCTTCATTTAAAGACCAAAAAATAGCAAAAAATCACTTAACATTGGTATGTAAGTTTCATTAAGATACCTCTTATAGAAAAGTTATAATGAATTTTTTTCTTCAAAAAAAAACTTTAAAACGCTCTCCTGTAAAGTAGGTATATTGGCGCTTTAGTCTTTTTACCTTTCCACTGACGAAGTCACCTTTGCATTAATAAAGAAATTTGCCATTTTCCTAATAAAGGGATTTTTGACATTTGAACCACTAACACAAAAGTTCGAAAAAAAGACTGAAATAACAGTTTTCTTTAAAATTTTATTGGGTAACTTAAACAATTAATAATCCGTGTTTCTACCGCGAACACTAACAACACAAGAACATCGGTTTGGCATACTCAAAATGAGTTCATCCAAATCACGCTGTGGAATGGCCGCCCATGTTCGTTGCAACAACAAAAAAAGGTCTTCTTGCGACTGGATACCCTCCATATTCGGCAGAGCTCTTCTCTGTAGCATATCCCATGCATGCTCAATCGGGTTCAAGTCTGGCGACTGAGCAGGCCAGGGCAGGACATTGATGTTAGCTGCGGCGAGAGTCTGTCTTACAACTCTTGCGGTGTACGGTCGTGCATTATCATGCATTAACTGAAATAAGGGACCGATTTGCGCTTGTAGAGGAACGATGACGTCTGATACAATCGTCTCAGCATAAATTTGAGCGTTGAGGTTGCCTCTGATCCAAATCAACTCAGTTCTTCCGCCGATCCAAATACCCGCCCATACCATGATGGTTCCACCACTATAAGGATGGACTTCCTGGCAGGATTTTAATCGCTGTTGGCGTCCAGGGGTTCTCCAGTGTCGTATACGTCTTGTATCCGGTCTCATACCAAAACGAGACTCATCAGAAAAGCACACGAAACGCCATTGTTCTTCTGCCCAATTTCTGTGTCCAAGAGCCCATTGATATCGAATCCTACGATTGTGCATTGCTATAGGTGGTACCCGTAGCGGTCTTCGGGAATGAAGGTTCACTTCATGCAAGCGGTTTCTGACTGTTTGGTCGCTAATTAAGTTCCCTGAAGAGTGATGAAGCCTCACGGCTAACATCATGGCGGTTATTGTTGGAGCTCTTCGAGTTAAGATTTGAATGTATCGGTCTTGTCTCCGTGTGGTGCAGCGATACCGTCCTCCATGGCGCTCAGCCACGGTACCAGTGCTTCGGTAACGTGTCCAAAGTCGACTGATAACACTCTGACTTGTATTCAGAGCTAAAGCCACAGTACGTTGCCGGGAACCAGCTTCTATCATTCCCACGGCTCTGAGCATTTCTTCCCTGCTTAAATGACGTCGCCGCTCCATAATAACGTTGGTTTTAATCAGTAGTAGGGAAACAGTAGCACTAATAATGTCTTCAATGCGTTGTATGTTTTTATAGGGAAAATATTGACAGCTGATTTTCATCTTTTACTCGAATTTGATTCACAGTTCCTGATTCAAATTATGAAATGCACCAAAAAGGATCCATATAAATTTATAAAATCATAAATTTATTACAAAGCTACATCTCAATCTCAAGAAATCCGCATAAAAATGCTTGATCCCTAGACACTTTTGATGTGTGTATTTGAAAGATTAACTAAATGGACCTAAGTACCTAAAAGTTATATTAACAACGAAGCTATTTCGAATATTTTATAAATGAGAACTTTATAATTAGTTTCGCCTTAACTTAGAACTAATCTTAAAATTAATTAGCAAAAGAGCTTTTCTGAGTTCAAAATCTCAGAAACAGATAAAAAAGGTGCTTACTGATAGTAAGCCCAGTCTCCGTCAATTCAGACAGTCATTAACATTAATAAGACAATTACTAAAATGAGTGAAGCAAAAATTCCTCCTTTCATTTCCCTCCCTCTGGCCGTCTCGACAGGACACCATTTATTTTTACACGCCTAATGAGAACTGACAATGGCTTCAAAGAAATGTCTGGTATTGATCCAATTTTTCAATTAAACAGTCTCGAAAAATATGAACTGAAAAAACTTATTATTAATTTTCACCTATAGGAGCTTTTAGCTGATTAAAATACTTAAGATAGACGCTTTGTCTTAATTAGTAACTTGTCGGAAGATAACTTAGGACCCGCCAAAACAATATAAAACGAGGTGTTCCATAGTATTCCCTGTTCCTATTGGTGCGATTCGAATTGGTGCTCTTCAATTTGGTGCGCTACATAGAATGTCTCTATGAAACTTGTAATCTTAAAATATTTAATTATTATAATATGAAATTGAAGGTATTGTTTTAGTATAGTTTAACACCTGAAAAGTTTTGTATTTGATATACCTACAGGGTGTAAACGAATTCGTGTAATTCCTTCAAACCGCGTGATCTACTGGTGACATACACACATCAAAAGTGTCTAGGGATCAAGCATTTTTATGCGGATTTTTTGAGATTGAGATGTGGCTTTGTAATAAATTTATGATTTTATAAATTTATATGGATCCTTTTTGGTGCATTTCATAATTTGAATCAGGAACTGTGAATCAAATTCGAGTAAAAGATGAAAATCAGCTGTCAATATTTTCCCTATAAAAACATACAACGCATTGAAGACATTATTAGTGCTACTGTTTCCCTACTACTGATTAAAACCAACGTTATTATGGAGCGGCGACGTCATTTAAGCAGGGAAGAAATGCTCAGAGCCGTGGGAATGATAGAAGCTGGTTCCCGGCAACGTACTGTGGCTTTAGCTCTGAATACAAGTCAGAGTGTTATCAGTCGACTTTGGACACGTTACCGAAGCACTGGTACCGTGGTTGAGCGCCATGGAGGACGGTATCGCTGCACCACACGGAGACAAGACCGATACATTCAAATCTTAACTCGAAGAGCTCCAACAATAACCGCCATGATGTTAGCCGTGAGGCTTCATCACTCTTCAGGGAACTTAATTAGCGACCAAACAGTCAGAAACCGCTTGCATGAAGTGAACCTTCATTCCCGAAGACCGCTACGGGTACCACCTATAGCAATGCACAATCGTAGGATTCGATATCAATGGGCTCTTGGACACAGAAATTGGGCAGAAGAACAATGGCGTTTCGTGTGCTTTTCTGATGAGCCTCGTTTTGGTATGAGACCGGATACAAGACGTATACGACACTGGAGAACCCCTGGACGCCAACAGCGATTAAAATCCTGCCAGGAAGTCCATCCTTATAGTGGTGGAACCATCATGGTATGGGCGGGTATTTGGATCGGCGGAAGAACTGAGTTGATTTGGATCAGAGGCAACCTCAACGCTCAAATTTATGCTGAGACGATTGTATCAGACGTCATCGTTCCTCTACAAGCGCAAATCGGTCCCTTATTTCAGTTAATGCATGATAATGCACGACCGCACACCGCAAGAGTTGTAAGACAGACTCTCGCCGCAGCTAACATCAATGTCCTGCCCTGGCCTGCTCAGTCGCCAGACTTGAACCCGATTGAGCATGCATGGGATATGCTACAGAGAAGAGCTCTGCCGAATATGGAGGGTATCCAGTCGCAAGAAGACCTTTTTTTGTTGTTGCAACGAACATGGGCGGCCATTCCACAGCGTGATTTGGATGAACTCATTTTGAGTATGCCAAACCGATGTTCTTGTGTTGTTAGTGTTCGCGGTAGAAACACGGATTATTAATTGTTTAAGTTACCCAATAAAATTTTAAAGAAAACTGTTATTTCAGTCTTTTTTTCGAACTTTTGTGTTAGTGGTTCAAATGTCAAAAATCCCTTTATTAGGAAAATGGCAAATTTCTTTATTAATGCAAAGGTGACTTGGTTTATCGTTACTGTGACAAACGAAAACACTTTATTTGATGAATCCTTAAAGAAAATTTTAATTAATATCAATCAGGAGAAAAGTTATTGCAAAAATATATGTTGATCCCTAGACACTTTTGATGTGTGTAGATTAACCCAAAATGGGAATTTTTGAAAATCAAGTAAACACATTTTTTTTTTAAATCTTGGTTTGCTATTCCTGAGTCATATTAAAGCCCCAAGTTAACTGACTGCAAAGAGCGATATCGCGTTAGTCGTGCCCGCCAGCCGCGTCGGTTTGTTTTCATTCATTTATGCGTGGCATCGAATGGTTCACTCACATATTATTATTTTTTTGCAAGAATAATGTTTTCTTATTTTTTTACTGAATCCTTATAATATAGTTTAGATACGATCACTTACCACGAAAAAGAATTTAATTTTTTCATTTTTAATCAAGCTAATTCCCGTGCGGGGCCAATCTACACCAGTAGTACATCATGTGGTTTTAAGGAAATACACTAATTCGTTTACACCCTGTATATTGCAATATCCATATATTTTATTATTTTTATGTAATTTATTGTATGAATTTGTATTCTATTCGGTACAAAATTATCAACTCATCTTTTTATCTGTACCTATTTCGATGCTTTTCTTTTAACCCAAAGGTTGACTGGTAGAGAATGCCTTATGGAATTAAGTCTGCCATATGTACCACCTTAATGCATACAAGTATAAATAAATAAATAAAAGTCAGCAAGCCCATCCCTAGACCAAAATTGCGCATTGGTATCCTTGAACAAAAGAGATTCTCTCAATATACCTACGAGAATCGTTCATATGATCGCAAATACAAAAACTATGAACAACAAAACCAATCGCCAATAACACAATCTTACCAAAATATTACTTATAATATTCCAAGGAAATAGTAATAAATTTTGTCACAGAGATTGCCATAGCCCTTACGAGTCAACATGTGACACAGGTCGACAACGATTGGATTACGGCATGATCAAATTAGGAACGTCTTGTATTTTTCGCTTGCCTGCGTATATGTATTATTATCGAATTTGAAGGCAATTGCTGACAAAACAATTTAGATTGTAATTGAGGAATATTAGGAGAAATACGGAATTAAGTTAGAATAGTGTACATAAATTGTACGTAATCGTATTATAGATAAAATTGTTTGTACAGACGCAAACACATCAAGTTACCCGAAACTGTAAATTTTTTCCAATCAACCTAGAACCTAATGTTTTAGTGATAAAGATGAAAATCTATTAAAGAAATTTGACAGATTGTAGTAGCTTTATGTGCTGGCGTCTCACATTTATGTTACCAAAAAAATTCAATAAAATGTTTTTCGGGAAAATAATGTTCTGCCTGGCTTTTTCCCAACTATTTTGGAGTCAGCATTCGGTCTAACCAGATGCAGCTGAATACCAGTATTTTACACGGAGCGACTGCCATCAGACCTCCGCGACCCAGTTACAGAGCAATGCCGATATCCTAAGGTTAGACCGGTTGACAGACTTCCGGGCTTCTGACTACCCGTAACGACTGTCATAGGTATTCATATGACACCCGGGACCGACGATTTAACGTACTCTCCGAGGCACGGAGGGGTCTGTATGTGTAACAAATGGTCACCCATCCACGGACTGACCGCAGCAAGAGCAGCTTAACCTTGCAAATCATATGTGCTGCGCGGTTGTTAATTAGCTACGAGCCCCTTATGGCCAATAAACACCACTACATCACTCATCAACTTTAAAGCTAGAATTATTTAAACCATACTGCCTCGTTGGTCTAGCGGTCGCAAGCGCGACTGCTGAGCGTGAGGTCCTGGGTTCGATCCCCAGGTCGGGCAAAGTGTTATTGAGTTTTTCCGTGTGGAATTTCTCAGTATCAGCCCGGAGTCTGGATTTGTGCCCGGTCGATGGCAATAAGCTCACCCCCTATTACATGGGACGTAAAACATAACGGCGAAATGTGGGTGTACTATTTACATATACACCTCTGCCAACCTTTCGGGGAATACAGGCGTGAGTTTTTGTTTATTTAAACCATTACACTCTAAGAAGATAGATTAAACAGTCTACAATAATTGTTTATCAAGCAAAACAACGCACAAATCATACCCTTTGAAATACACAACATTGACTCAAGATATAAAGCAGCTCCACTACTATAATCAGAGTCAAAAGTGACTTTAAAACGCATAAAATAAATACCTAATCGGCAACTTAAAGACATAAATAGTTAAAGACACAAATAGTTAAAGCCATAATTAATTCAAGGTAGCGTGCAACGTCCTACCTGAAGCCAGGTTCCTGTACCCTCAATTTTAGTGCCGTGTAATATATGGGCCGTAAAACACACTTATCACAACGCACACAAGTGCGTCCATAAAATCTGTACTATTACGCTGATATCATTAAAGTTATATGCAAGGAGGAATTTACGTGTTGTAAGAAGAGTAAGTACCTAACTTGAAATATTTACAATTTTAGGGTTCCGTATCAAAAAAAAAAGTAAAACAGGAACCCTTAGGACGCGTTCAGACGCCACGCGCGTCAGCACTCGCGTCTAACTCGCTTTGAAATTTGTTGTATTTAATTTGAGTCTTATGATACATCAATAGATCTCAAATTGCACTTGCTATCCTAGCCGGGAGGGTGGAGGCGGCGCGGGCGCTGCGCGATTGCGACGCGTGTACTACGCGATAGCTATTCGGGCGCTGAGCGTGCGCATGTACTTTACATCGATAAAAATGTACGTTAAGACAAGGGACTAACTATTAAATTCCAAAGTTTCTGAGGAAGGAGTGACTCGTAAGCAATTCGAGCGCGCTTTCGTGCCGAATAATATCGCGCAAATGTGAACGTAGCCTTATGGTGCGGTTTCGTCTGTCCATCTGTCTGTCACATCTGCTTATTTCAGGAACTACTAATGCCATCGACTTGAACTTTGGAACAGTCTTAAATAATGCCTGTCTATCTATATTGCAAGTAAAAGAATTGATTTTTTTTTCATTTCAACGGAGACGGAAGTGGGGTGTGAAATTTTAAAATGGGCTTACCAGTTAAAGTGTGGTATCATATAAAAAGACTTCATTTGCATTTTGTATTTCATTCTAATTTATGCAGCACAGTTTTTGACTTACGATGAAAAACGTCTGTAAAAATACCCCGCCCGCCCTTTATCTCCGAAAATTGCAAAGCGAAAAATTTGGAATAAATCGAGTTGATAGAAGTTTGTAAATATTACAATTAGCACATTTTTTTAGAAATCAGCAAATCTATAAAAAAAAATATGTTAAAAAAAAATTTAGCTTTCCAAGGTACGGAACCCTCGGTGCGCGAATCTGAATCGCACTTGGCCGGTTTTTTCATTAGCACCAACACTTTGAAAACAAGTTTCCGAAAATAATTGTAATGCTTGAAAGTGTACGGTTGTTGTAATTTGTAGCTTGTATAAAAATCTAATTAATTATTGAGATTTTTTATCTATTTTCAATAACAAGCAAAACCCATTAGTTATGCAAATTAGTTGACTTTCTTACAACTCAAATTAAACAGCCTCCTCTAAAAGGCACATACACACCATCTCAAAAGTTACGATAGTGTAACCCACCCGGAACGGTGTCTAGATAAAATATTATAAGTGAAACCGCCAGAAAAAGTTAGTGAGATAATAAACTTCTATTATAAAGAGCGTCTTCGACTAATTTACGACGCGGTCCACAGAGCCCCACCCTTACTAATCCATACTTATTAAGGATAATGGAGAACCAATGAACAACTTTTCGTCCTTTATCTGGAGTCATAAATATCGGCTATCACGCGTCGCCGGTAGCCAGAGGTGTCGAAAGTGCAATTTAATGGTCCTTTTTATTACATTTCGTGTAATAATTTTAATGTAAATCACAGCAAAATGTTTAACTAAGCTGGATTTTAGAACATATTTAACTTACGTTGCGTGACTATTGAAAAGATGAGAATTTGAAAAAAAATCGGAATTACTTTTTAATTTTCAGAAGAATCAAGCATTTTTTTAACGTTTTTTTTTGTACCTAGTCTACCCAAAATAAATCGTCATTATTTAATTACTGGGAAACACGTGGAAAAATGATCCCTTTAAATAATTTGTCACATTCGGCGTCGACCTAAGATGTACGTAGCCACATGGATGCTTTGAACTGACAGTACCCGATATCAATCTCATAAGATACAGACAAATATGGGCTTTATAGCTATTGAGAAATTGGATAATATGATTGAAGATAATCATATCTTAGACTCAGAAGATAGAAAGAAAACATACCTTAGTAACAGACTGTTAGTTCATTCAATTTAACCACATGATTTTAATGATTATGAGACTTCAGAGCGAATTGGTAATGTATCCTAAATGTGTCTTCAGTTTAAAGTCGTGGTTTACAACTTTACTTCTTGGATTTTATCACTATATAATTTATTGGCATCGTTTCTCCTGATTGTGTTGGCGTCTCTTTACTATCCAGAAACTTGTTAGCCTTAAAACATTATTACCATATTGATTAAAGTGGCTCATAGTTAATTTAACCAATCCTGTCACTTCAGCTCAAATACTAATTGTACAATCTAAGCTAATATTGATATTTTCTATCATTAATAATAACCTGATCTGTCTTCTACGCAACATCTAATTATTCTATATAGGTATATATAAATGAATCCCCATTTCCCTTGGTCACGGCATCACGCGAGCGGCTGGACCTGCTGGACCGATTTTGCAAATTTTTTTTGTTGTGTTCCTAATTGTCAGGAGAAGGTTCTTATGAAAGAAAATGTTTACATTTAAAAGAAAAACGAAATTATCTCAGTATGTCCACATTCTTAATTTGTTTACCGCATGCATGAAAATGGTTTTAACTTTTTGTTAAGTACTACGTACATTGATTTTGTTTGTGAAGGTAGGTAGTAGGTAAGTAGTAAGTAGGAAAAAGTGCATTGCAACGCATGCCGGGTACAGCTAGTCTACTATAATTTAATCGTTCTTAGCAAGACTTTTGGAAACGAAACTATCTTTAATCTTTAATTTCATATCTCAAAGGTTACGAAAACTTATTAATACTGGCAATACGAAGATGCTCCTAACGTTTTTCCACATTGAGGTCGGCTAACATTACTTTAGTATTATAGTATCCCAATGGCCACCCCCAAGGACCGTTAAGGCAATCTGTAAGCGAAGTCTATGTTCGACCACCAATACCAATCCACTCCGTCTTAGTACGGCTTGAGTCCTGTTCATTACACAAGGGAGATCGTTGCCGCACCTACATAAAATATGTACAGTGTTCTCGGAATTTAATACAGGATTATTAGACACTTCCTTCCTCCCTGACCTGAGGAAAAAGGAAAAAATTGAGAGTATGACATAAGGTGTAAACATAACATGGAAATGGCCTACAACCAGCAATACAATGTGATTGGCTGAGTAGATTCATTGATAGATTGTTTCTGCATTTGCTACCTAATTATCTATGCACAAGAAGAGAAAATCGATTAATCGAGAAACGTTTTTGAAAGCGAGGTACTGACACTAACACTTAAAGTTTTCGAAAGGAGCATTCGATAGTGCTTTTAAATTACACATTTTCATTTGTGATTAACTATGTATTTAAAAGCATCGTATGAAATAAATATGATTGGTAAAAATATTTTTTATTCGGTTAATACTAGGCAAAGCTCTTAATTATGAATTTTATAATGATACAATATTAACTAACGATATTTACATAATTATAAATACAAATAAAAAAAAAAACTAATAAAACTAAATAATAAAATAATGAACTAAAATCAAAATATTCCTCCACACAGCTGTTGACTGGTAATGTGCCCAGAAGACTGGCAGAAATAAATAAATAAATGTAAATAATGTAATCCTACTTCTATGTTTCAATAATAAAAGTAAATGATCCCAATTTGCTCTGTATATTCCGTGTCCAACACACCCGAATATCCAGCTATCCATCTAACATCATAAGCGAAAACAACGTCATAACACAAAGGATGAATAGCCGACGATCTTTCACCGTATTCAGGCTGATATGAGGATGAGTCGCAACGAGGATACACGAGACATATTGTCACTCCCCCGCCCCGGGAGAATTGGGGGCTAATAGCGAAATAGTGTCGCCCCGAAGCTTGTCACTTATCATTTGTATGGCTAATGGTATATTTATAACTGGCTTATTATAGGAATGCTTAGTGTTTGTGTTTTGGATAGTAATCTATTTAATTCCTACAACTTCATGTATGTTTAATGAATAAATTAAACTCTGATTTGAAATACCACGACTGAAATCAGAACTGACTTAAATGTCCATTCTTATACTTTATGGCACAGTTCTATCGCTCCGATAGAAAATTCTGAAACAGTGAAACAGTCATAATCTTGATGCCACCTCGATACAAATTGAATTCTGGAAGATATTACAGATGCGCTCTCAAAATATTAAACTGACATAAACAAAATTATATTAAACGACGAAATAATGCGGCGTGGTTGACGACGTGTGAGCCTCACGGTACCATTGTACTTACCGGTACTGTTCCTGAGAATTATAAGCGTGATAACTTCTACTAATAATTGTCAGCGGCTAATTAATACCTTCCACCAGCTACGCATGGAGACCGCCAATTTGCGGGCACAGCACATAACGTTTTATTTGATGCGAACAAGGGTTAGTATTTATTATTGTTTACGTAGCACGATGGCCTCCGGGCACAATTCCGTTGAATTATGGCCTGGTCACCCCCGTGCGACCGTGCGCAGGTGGGGCAACCACAGAAGGTCTCAATTTATTGCTAATTTTATTTGTATAGCGGTTCCTGTAAATTTTATTGTTTTTGCTCCTAAATATTTCGGGCTGGACATCGGTACTTATGGTAGTAAACCACGTAAACATTTAACTGCAGCAGTTTATCCCGATATTATCGAGCGGTCATAACATAAAACTGGGGACGCAAAATTGGAAGATGGTGTTTTCGTATTCCTCGTTGATGCAAATGCAAAATGACGAAGAAATTGACGCTACGTCGTTTAAAGTCCCATAAGACGCACTCTTGTGGGCGGAAGAAATATTACTCCAGACTCGAAAGCAGTCGTTAGCAATTTTGATGTATGTGGAGGAGTAAATTTTAATATGGACTACATAGGTGCTTTAACATTACCTACGCTTATAGACTCTAAAAGATTAACTAGACTTTAGAGGCAAGAACTTCTTTAAAAATTAGTATACGTGTTGAAATTGTAAACATTCGACAAACCGAAATGGGAGATTGTACTCATCACTAAAATCGCGAAAAAAAAATCTGCTGTTCCCTACATTTTGACGAGATAAGCGAATATAAAATGTAGGGAACATCTGTATTTTTTTCGCGATTTCCGATTTGCCCCATAGAAAAAGATGTTCATAGTGATGAGTACAATCTCCCATTTCGGTTTGTCGAGTGTTTACAATTTCACCCTGTATATCATACGCAATCAATATTTTGAAGATTTTTTCTTCACAAAAAAATCATATCAAAACAGAACACAATCATCAGCATCGTCATTAAATACACGTTATTCTATAAATCACAGTACTTCCGCCCTCCCAAGTAGATTAACCGCACATAAAGCGAAAATTCATACAAATCCTACATTATTAACATAACCAATAACCATCAAAGTTAATGTTGCCAAGATAACAGTCATGTCTTCACAAACATCCGCACATTATCCCGAGTCATTTGCAAAACAACTCCTTTCACCTCCCATTTCCCTTACTGCCCTACGAATTCACGATTCACCTGAATTTTGACACGAAATAAAAGTTACATCCATTAAAATTAGCAAAGAACGATTTTTCTCTCAGACGTTATTCCAATGAAATCCTTTATTGGAAATACGCGAGAGTGCTGTTAAAAGAACGATATTTCGTTTCATGTTCTCTCTAATTAATTTCCTTGTCGCCTTTGTTTTTTGTCTCGCTCTAAGCTCGCTCCTTATTGTTACTATCAGGTAATTTATACACGAGCCTAATGAAAATGTATCTCCGCTATTTATCAAACGAAGTGGTGGTAGACTTTGGGAACGTTATACCGATGGGAAAAGGTCTCATTTATGGTAACTGTTTCCAAGTTTTGCTGACAAAGGGAAAGTAGGGATCCTTTTTCTTTGTCGAAGGATTTGGGTCATTGGTTATTTCTATTGGGAAAAGCTTCAGGTGAAACTTATGTATTGTTTACCGGAATAAGTTATTTTGGTAATGTATAGGTTGTTTTTGTTTTTTAATAAAAAATCTATTGTATTTTCATTTCAATTTATCCTCAAAGTCAAATTGAATTCAATATTCTTAACCGGTTGCGTACCGCCCGTCGTCCCAGGCCGATACTTGTCTTATCTATTGTATCTATAATTACCGTGCTTGAGGTTTACCTAGAACTGTCAGATACAATGTATGAACCTGCATTTCTCATCATTTACGGCGCTCATGTGCATTCGTACATGTTAATTTATGGCATCGTTAATATCACACAAACACAGGTAAAGCAGGAGATATTACTCTAATAACATCTACAGAGGCTGCATGCTTAAGCAGGGGTTATAAACACAAAAGCCGCGCTTATAGAAGGCATTATTTACGCGACTTCCTCTGAGAGAAGAGATGTTTGCGAGGATTATTACAAGTCTAGCAATAAAGGGGCGAAACGGCACCTGGTAAATATTAAAAGGGGAAGATATAAAGTAAGTGTTATGTTTGTCACCAAACGTGACCGCCCGGTTTATGAATTTCTTTATAACCCCACCTTACGAGGAGAATAGCTTTCGTTCATATTAATCTACTGGAGTTCGTACACCTGATGTTAGGTAAATTAATTATCACAAAAAATCTGATTCCCGAGACAGTAGGATATTATTTTCCCAGCTAGAAGTACCCAAATTAATGGAGTTCATTTATAACTTCTTTTATCTAGATAAAGACAATTATTGTTAGATTAAAAGAAAGAACTGACTGCCTCGTTGGTCTAGTGGTCGCAAGCGCGACTGCTGAGCGTGATGCCCTGGGTTCCATCCCCAGGGATTTGTGCCCGCTTGATGGCAATAGGCTCGCCCCCTATTACATGGGACTTAAAACATGACGGCGAAATGTGGGAGTACTATACACCTCTGCCCAACCCCTCGGGAAATACAGGCGTGATGTTATGTTATGTAAAAGAAAGAAAAGAATGGGTAAAAAATACGCCAAACATTACCTGAAGGTAAAAATAAATTCTCGGTTCTGCTAAAAAAAACTACCAACATTTCATTTCAAACGTGGCCAATCTCCAAAAATGACGAACAATTTCATAATTATTTCAATTTTGATCTCGGGATTCATGTTGAGCTCCACATTTCTGTGTAAATTTACTGAATCACCTCCAAGTAGCAGCAAGGTGAACGAGGCGATTACAGCTCACTTCCGAGACCTCGACTGCAGGATTAGATTGAAATTGGATGGTCTTCCAGGAAATGAGAAATGAAAAAGAAAAAAGGCACGTACTTTTGTAATGAAGGAAACAGTACTTTTGAAGAACTATTTTCAGTCAATGACGGAGATTGAGAAAATACTAATCTTGAAGTTTTACAAATATTTATTTAAGAAAATGAAAGACTGCGACTGCGTTGTAAATTTTTAATAGAAACAAGTGACTGTACATTTTTGTGTTACTTTTTTTCATTCAGCCCGGTATTGGAACTTCAACTTAATAAGTGGTAGGAATAATTAAAATGAGTAAGAAAATTCTCTTCACAAAAAGAAAAAATCTGAACGAACTTAAACTTAGCTGCATAATGATTACCATTTCCTTACCAATGAGCAGAGTTCTGTTTTATGTGGTTTTTATGGTTATTTTGTAGAATACTTGATAAAGTGTATATTCTCATTTCAGGTATTATGATTTAGTAACTGTAATTTTTCTATATTTTCTCATATATAATTAAAACAAGTGCTCACCTTTTTTTTAATGAGTGTTATTAACAAAAAAATTAAGCACACGTTTTCTTAATACACATGGTTTATTTTAATACACAACATTATACTGAAGATGTATAGTATCTCATAACACGGAGGAATAAAGAAGAATTTAATCTTCTGTCTTCCTGTGACCATGTTTTCAATGGAGATAACTCTTAGGACAACTTAAAAGGCGATTCTGGACGCGCCAGGCCCCCGATTCAGAACCTTTTCGATAAGCAGTTGTCGATCGAATCGATTTGCTATCTCGTTTTGTCTACGATTCTCGTTACGAGAGGAAAAGAGATAGCAAATCGAATCTTTCGACAGCTGACTTATCGAATCGTTCTAAATCAAGGGGCTGGGCGAGATACTTAGCTGCCAATATTTCCATCATAAGACCTGTAATACGTATGTTGCACTCTCAGTTTGGCATCAGTTCATTCCATTCTTGTGAGCTGACTGAAGTCAGAGTGATCGTGTATCTAATACATTGAATGACGGAATATCGAATCGCCGAACATTGCTCTGCCCGAAAATTTTGTTTCTTTATTGGCCAACGGGGTATTTCTTGTCATAAATATTCTTATTATGTCAGCAGCCTAAGAAACATCACCCCCAATGATGATGGATTTTGTAAATAATGTTCATCGAGAAAAACAGTAAACAAAAAAACATGGGTAAATGCAATTTTCCTGTTCAGCTTATCGATCATAAATCCTCTAAACCCAAAACACCGTAAACCATGGGTACTGTACTTGCCTAATACGCGCGTGTTCTCCATAGCACGTCATAAAGTGGAAATTGCCTTCCTAGTTGAATTCATCCGACGCGCGGGGACTGGGGCTCCTACCCTAATAACATTGCAGTTTCCTGGAAAATTTTAGTGTAGCGTGGACCAGCGGGGCGGAATAAAGGCGGCATCTCGTTTCCGCGACTTACCCTACTACGATAATGCTAGACCCAAATTTTTTGGTTCAAATTTAGTATGCATTGCGGCATTTGTTTAGCTTCTCCGCTCAAGTTAGCGAGAAGAATACGCAATGGACTGGAAAAGTTAATTTGCTATTTTGTTTTTGGGGAATGCTTAGTAGGTGAATAGAATGCTGTTACCGTGATAGAAGTGAAGTTTATCCGCCGGACTAACAAAGCTGAGCATAAAATGGGTGAATAAAGTAGGTACACCTGCGTAATGATGTTTTTGGAGATTCCTAGGTCTTAACCGGACTACATTGTTCTAGCGAGGACTAACTAAATTACTCTACCGTCCGTTTTTATGAAGTCCTTTGTGAAGTTACCCCTCGTGAAATATTATTCTAATAAGATTAAAAATAGCGACTCTTTTTAAACTCGTTTCATATCTTCTGGAAATTCAACATTTATTAATAATTCTGTGTCGATTTAAAATTGGTATTTCTAATTTGCAATAAGCCTTTTACTGTATTCTATGTTACTTTAGCATTTATTATTTTATTATGTCAATATACAAGGTGAAAACGAAGTCGTGCAATTCCTTCAAACCGCGGAATCTACTGGTGACACAGATTGACACTGTATGGGATTTAATAGATAAAACAAACTAATAATAATACTAACGTGGTGTTCGGATTTTGAGACATTTTAGCGCCCCGAGTTAAATGACTGCGCGAAGCGATATCGTGCTAGTCTTACCCACCAGCTGTGTCGCCAAGCTTTCATTTATTTATAGTGTAGCAGCGAAATGTACTACCAAATATAAAAGAATTTATGCAAAACAAATAGCTTCTTATTTTATTAAAAACTTTTCAGGTGGTTCAGATACAATCACTTGTCAATACCGGAAGAAAAACAAAATCTATTGTTTTATTTTTAATCAAGCTAAATCACGTGCGTGTTAATCTATACCAGTAAAATAGATCATGTGGTTTTAAGGAATTACACGAATTCGTTTACACCCTGTATAACGTCAAAATTGTTCTAAATTATAGTGGGTATCCTAAACATAACCAAAATGCAGCATACATTGATAATATAACACCTACGTACACAATTCCATATAAATCGAGAAATGTATGGCAATAAATTAACTAGAACATCCTTAATTAGGTTTATCTCTCTGGCAAAGCCGTGCACTCAAAACAAGCGTGTGATGACGTCATAAAGCCAAAGGTACGAGTTCAAGTGCACTGCAGGGCGCCGGCGGCGACACGACACAAGGAACCCCGCAGTCGTCGGATTAACTATATTTCACTAACGAATTAATTATAACAAGCAGCTGCTTCTCACTGCACAGAAGTAAATCAAATTATAATATTAAGAAACAGTATGGTGAAACCACTTATTAATTATGTCACCCTCTCATTCGTTGAATTTAAATCTAATGCTTGACAGATCAATTCGATCCAGTGAATGCAATAGTGTAACAATATTAAACATTAGATAAAGCATGGTCATTACAAAAATTCAGTCCAGAATTAGAACTATGCCCATATCCCACTAAGAAAATTTAAATTATAAATAAATTAATAATATATAAATAGTTCAAATTGGTACCGTATCGCTTATTTCTTTGGCAAATGATGATGAACAAAAAAAAATTGGAACTATGCTAAAAAGGATTCCAAGCAGTATCACAACTAGATACTAGGCTGTCATAAGAATATCTCATTCGTAGCTAATTTTTGGCGGGGAACAAAAATGCAAGTAGACAAATGATAGAGGAGAAGACTTAGGCCGATTTTTACCAACCTCGGATAAATTTACCCAAGGAATGAATTTGACTTTTTGCCAGCGTTTGCAAAGAAATTGTCAAACGTCTAACTTATTCCTCAGATAAAAGTTATCCGACGTTGGTAAAATCGGTCCATAACCGAAAGAAATAGCAAAAGAAGCAAATCGTTTCACTAACACTAAGCTATCAAAAGAAAATGCGTTTGCCACACTATCAATTGAAGAGTCCACTGCAATAAGGATGAATGTCCAAAGTTTCTTTAATTCTAAGTAAATATGTCATTCGAACACTTGATACAGTATGTAATCTCGGTTAAAGACTCACGTTTTTAAAAATCGGATACACGGCTTGTTGGGTGTTAAATCTGAGTTTTCTTTCACCATTTATAAAATCAAATATCTTAAAACAAAGTAAAAAAGATATTTATCATTATTGCAGTGGACCCTTCAATTCTAAACAAATTTCTAATATTAAACTAATCATCGCCCACAAAAATTATCGTAACTCGGTCTTCGACTTGCGTGGGAAACGTTGATGATAGTTTATGTTCCTTCATTGCCAGATCCGTATCTGCTATTGGAGATGTAACATGAATATGTTGATAAAAATATTCAGCTAGTTAGGGATCTCCTCTAGGACTTCGGTCTTTGATACTTGATACTTTATCTAAAGACTTGTACGGACAAGACTAATCGAATTTTATTTTTGCATAATATAACCGTTCATTCGTCGTATAAACATATAAATTATATTTTTAAATGCATATCTTAAAAAAACCAATACACATTTAAAAATATTATAAAAAAACAGTAGTCCACCAGCATCGGGAACACGGTCCAAGCTGCCGTTGGTCAGGGCTCCAGAGAAAGGAACCAAGGAAAGTCAAGGAGTACCGCTTTCTGTATCAAGCCCTTGATCCAACTGCCTAACGAGAGCCTCATAAGGTGTTGATCGAGGCTCTTGGCTATTAGGCCATTCGCCGTAACGACTATCGGAACAACGACTGCTGAGTCTGCATCCCACAACCTCGGATGCTAAATCAAGACATTTTATTTGTTTGTCTTTCTCAGTTTTCACGAGGTTCTCGTCATGAGGAACAGTAATATCAACAATCATTGTGTGGCGCTCTGAACGATCTATTACCACTATATCAGGCTTATTTGCATGTATTATTATTTCTTTATCAAAACCACTAGAAAGAATACGAGTACCAATTATTCAGTAGGTATCCAGTGCCGATCATCGAAGGTACATTTTATTATAGAAGTTCAAAACTTTCCAGAATCTCAAGTTGAACGTACCAAAAATTCAATTTTCTATTCTACTAAGTTACGACTTTCATTGAATACGATTTCATTCAATGCTACATTATAATAGGGCATAACTTTGACACGAACAAAAACTTGGTCTTTTCCATAAATTCTGTGAACTTTTTTAATACGAGAACTTACAATAACATAAAATAGATTCGGACGGACAGTACGGCCGTCCGATTTCATCGGCGCACATATAATTCAGTTAACCAATGAACCACATGCGGTGCACACGGACACACCGGATTGAATTGGGATCAGGAAACGTATACAACGTTCGTGTAAACTCCCGCAGAGCTATAGAAATTGTTGCAGTGAAAAAAACATTTGACAGCCGAACACACAAAATTGAAAAAAAAGCACACGTACCATATGTAGCCCGTTTCCGCTCAATATATTTCTGATATTGTTTGGACCCGAGCACGCTCCACACATTTATTCTAAACTACCTGTAAACTTTCTTTTATCTGTCGCTGTATTCGATATTCAATTATGCAAATAAAAACCAATCGTAACAACACTTATCTGACCCATCTGTGGAAAGGTAATACGAATACGATAATAGTAATAACAATTTCGTTATCTCGAATAGATATTCGAATTTACTTCCAACGACTAATTTCTAAATTACAACCGCGACCACTAATCGATTTATCGATAAAGTAAGATTACTGTTAGCGCAGGCGCACATCTACATAATCGATTCCCGATTAAGTATCGATTAGGATCTGGCGAAACTAACACTGCGATAATCATCTCTAGAGTCTCGTAGACCGGTATAAACCCACTCGTTATGCACATTACGGCATCGGGCACAATGATCATGTAGAATTAAAATTCAAATAGAAGACAAGATCTATAAAACTTGGACATTAAATAGAACAGCCGGGCCCGACATGTCAGCGTTCGTACGATGCACATAAACTCATTTTGTTGTGCATTTTACGACATTGAAGCGGGTGCTCGTCTCAAGACTTCTAGAGCGTGCAGACATGTTATAAGTTCAAACATCAATAGTGGTACACATGGCTGCTTGCTGCAGCTTGCAGAAACGACTCGGCAAATTGTTGTTTCATGTTTCGTTTTCGCAGTGAACACGGCTTTACGGCGGGAATCGGTGAATTTCCCCGGAGTGCAGTAAAAACCTCTCTGTCAGACGACACTCCATCGGCAGTTCGGTTCAGGGTTGATACTTCGACGGCTCGCGTCAAATATCTACAAATCCGACGCTCAAATAACTTTTGTTTTTTATGCGTAGGGACCGGACTGAAGCAACAGTGCCGGTTCTAATGCCGATATCAGGATGATTCGCTCCGGTTTTCCCTTACGTAAAGGGATGCTCACGGAAATGGTCTCATTCCGAAATATTCTCATTACTTGGGCGGAATCTTTTTTACTTTACGGCGGATCGCTCCCCTTTTCTTGTTCAGTCGAGTACAAAGTTTTCCCGGCCCTCTCATCGGTTGCGAAAGAAAATGACTAATAAGAAACGCAAATGATAGCAATCTGCCCGAGCTTCTCGATCTTAATTAAACTGAAGATGAAAACTTATATCAAATAAAACTTGGGTGTCTCCATTAATGGAGCGAACATTATTTTATGAGTCGCAATAAAAACTGTATAGGTACGCCTCGTTGACAGTGTTACAAGAATTGTTTCAACGCAACCATTACAAGGGAAAGACCAACAAAGGGAATCCAATGATTTTTATAGAACTATCAAAAGACGTAAAAACTGCCTACTATTTCTTTTTTTATCTTCCCGAGCAATAAATATGTCCACCGCCCTCGCGCGCTTCTTTAGTAATTCTCAACCAACTACCAGCCTATAAATTCAAAAGATTGATGTTAGATACCAAATTTATTTACTTAAGTACATTTGCCGTGAAACGTAATATGTCGTAACGCCTATTAATCTACAAAACACATTATAATTTATTTAGAAAAAGTTAATGGTATCACTGGTGTCAACTTGACAGATTAGTTAAAAACATACCAAGAAATAAAAAACCGGGTCTTTCAAAAATAACGACCACAAGTGGACCAATGTGTCAACGGTTCCTAATTTCTTCCGAGAAATTGTTTATGTGTCATTTATCTTTTAGGTGATGTTTTAATATCGCAAACGAACTAGTTTTTAATTTGTCATTAAAATGTGTCCTAGTATTTAGATATAGTCATTCCACAACTTTAAATAACGGCTGTAAGATAAATTACGTCAATAAATTATTCTAAAAACATCAAAATAAGATTTGAAATTTTAAGATGCTGAGTTGAAAAGATTTTTACAAACACTGACATATTTTATTTATTTATTATAAGTTGAGTACAGCGATAAGACAGTAGGTAACACAAAAATCAGTAACACAAAATAAATAAATAAATTCCTATCACCCAGTCTTCTCACAGAACCACATACATATCACAGAATCACATATATATTTGATCATCTTCCATTAATCATAAAGACGCATAATATTGGTACCTACTAAAGTATTTGTTTAAAGCAAATATTTAGCCCTAACATAATTATAACTTAACATCACCAACCATAATTTAATATCATCTATAATACGCATAATATATTCATTCATCCCTTACCATATACTTCAATAAAAACGAGCATAATGCATAAACAAGGACCCATAGAACAACCATAAAATCTGTTGCAAACTTTTTATCCACTTATTGATTTAACTAGCGATCCATATGCAGCTAAAACTAGACACCCTCTAAGCAAAGAGACACCATTAGATGCCACGTGGGACCCTGACAACCCCATGGGGTCTCATGGGGCTAGGTAATGCGTGGTTCCGCTGCACATTTTTACTTTTACCACTAATTGGGGCACCGCGGGGATAAAAGCGAGACCCCACTGTCCCTAGGGTGATGACGATACAAACATGGCTTTTTCAATGTCACTTTATTTGTTCGTAATGAATTCGTTTGTGAATTTGAGATGGATTTGTTTGTTTGTATTTAATTTTGAAGGATAAAGTAATCGTTGGTGTAAATTAATCATGAGTAAAGACCCATGTGCGTTTTATACTTAGGTACTCGAATATTATTTACTTTTATTTACTTACATTGAAGTACCTAACTAGGGTTTTGAAAGTTACTCTTATTCTTAAATAGTGCTTCTTCTTTCGTATCAGCACGAGCTACACGATAATAGCATAATCGTGGTGAAAAGATTAGCCAGTCAGCAAGGTTGTTAGCGGGGCTAACTGCCCAGGGTCCACCGGATATACTCGCACTTAAATAGCGCAGAACGTGGAACTTTAGTATTTCCCGAACCTACCAAAACATGCCTTTAACATTGGAAAATATTAGAGGTTTCATTCTTTAATGTTAACACAAGTCGTAACGACTTATAGTCGTAACCAACTATAAGCCGTAGTGCGGTCACATCCAACTTTAGCCGGCTACAACTAGGTAAGCCCAGTTAGAATGAGGTGTAACCTAATTATGAAAGAGGGTTAACAAAATTGGTTGAGTTTTAACGATTGTGTCGGATTTTCGACAAAAAGATGTTCTGTATTGTTAAAAAACACAAAGTGTCCACTTCTAACCTAACCTAATCGAGTCGGTAGGCCTTGTCTGTAAAATCACGTAAATCAGCGAAATCTGCAAAATTTCGTATACTGCCTCTTAAGAGGTTAGACCTTGTTTTACCCGAAAGTAACCGGGTACACATAATTTAAGTCGTCATTATATACACCTAGGTTTAGCCAGCTCCAACTAGGTGTAGACTACACCTAGTTGGAGCTGGCTAAACCTAGGTGTAACCGCAATTCGGTTTGTAGCCGTAACATATGCAAAATCACGTCATCACGCATAGAACGCCGAAAAGCTTTATTAATTTATTTTGACCATAAACCTACAAATATTAAATAACAAGTTATGTAATAGACCACTAATATAAATCATCATACATTATCTTTATAATCAATTTACATAATTGAGGAAAAATTTTTGCCATGAAGCTTCATTTTATTAAAACCGGAATATAAGTAAAACTCGGACCAAATTATCTCATTTCATAAGGATAATTTAGGAAGATTTCAGGGATTTTTCTACCTTGACACTTATATTGTTTTCTTCGAGGGCTAATCCCAAAATAAACTCACCTGGATTACTGTTATGATTGTGAATAGACCAGTCATTTCAATTCTGGCAGGTGTAATAAGCGGCAATTACAAAAGGGTATCTGGAATCGGGAAATCTAACCCTTTTAATCACATTTGAAAAGATGGTCACAAACGTAGTCACGATATCGTAATGGAGTACGATATCGTGATATGATATCGAACTTTTTGCTGCCTCAATTAGTTGATACGGCCCTCGAGGATATGGGGTTTCAACAAGACGGTGTCACGTGCTATACAGCAAGGGAAACCATCGATTAGCTAGGACAACATTTTCCTAGTCGCTTGATTTCCACAAATACGAGTACTAACTGTAATTGACGTCATGTGATTTTTTCTATAAGGTTTTGTATAGTCCAAGGTAAGGCTAACAGTAAACCCACAAATAGTTCCTGAACTTAAATCTGAAATAAAACGCGTAATTGCAAAAAAATGAAGCAGCTTTCTTAGAAAACATGTTCGAAAAATGTGATCAAAAGGGTCATATATACAAGTGGCGTTTGGACTATTTGGCTGACAACATATTCCATAATTATCCTCAACCTATCTACTTTAGAATTTAATAACAAAATCTTCAACAAATTATTTTGCCATGCTTAATTTTGAAATTAAATCCGGATTTCCCGATAGGCCACCCTTTACATACATGTATAGTGACATCCCTATTATATTATAATCCTGCTTTGTTCGTTAGTTATTGATATTCAAGCTAATGTATAACTATCATAGGTACATGTTGTTGTGTAGTATGCTGCTTGCAGATTTAATCACTCCGTTGGGAGTTAGTCCAACTTGGTCACATCGAAACCTAAATTTACATCCTCAAGATTCGTTCGATCATCATTTGCGGATATACATCATTTCATTTACATATAATCCGACATTTCTAAAAGCACATTAGGTACACATAATACATACCCAACATATTGTTCAATTCAATACCACCACATCAAAACCTCATTTCCACAAAAATCCCTATATTAAAATGCTCCGAACTTAACAAAACCGAAGGAATCCGCGGAGCTAACAATGGACCTTATTATCCCTTGATCCCTGATCCGTACCGTACCGTACATATCTGCAAAATTTCACGCACCCTTGCAATAATAATATGAGAGAGGCCCTTATCTACCCTCGTCGCGATCAGACCGAGACGGGCCCAGAACGCAGCGATAAAAGGGTCCCACTATATCATATTGGCACTTTCGACAGAGGATCTAGTAATATTTCGTACTCCTTAAAGGATAACGGGAACTCAGCCCCTCTTGAGAATAAAGATGATGTGGCGCCAATGATCTATTTGTCAGGATCAAAAGTGCGAACCGATACTTTGATATTGAATAGTCATTTTAGTTAGTTGGTAAGGTTAGGCGGCTTAGCAAATGTGTTTTGCTGATACACTTTTTTAAGTGCATGAAATTCATTTTTGGCATGACTTATATGAAATGGAACTCATTGGTGATTGTATATCCCATAACTATAATCTGGAACCTAATTGTGGAACACACTCGGAATCATCATAGCTTTCATTGACAATACAAAAATGTCCAATGCGTGGCGTACATAGCTGTCGAGAAGAAAGTTTGCTAAAACTTACAGTGCAATAGACATTGCTGAACTATCAGAATCAAAGCTATTGAAATTGTGAATGTGTTTCGCAATTAGAGTGCTGATCACGACAGTTATGACTGACACAAACGGTGCAGATAATATGTATTAGATATCTATATCTGAGCGCATATCTTACGATAGGTATGGCTCTTCATAGAATCCAATGGACTGGGTATCTGCAACGTGTGTGACAACCTCTAAGGTATCTACTTGTATGATTACGAATTGGACCACCCTTTCGCAAAAATCAAAATATGATAAAGAGGAAATTTTACCAACAAAAATAAGTAGTCCGTAACTATTGACCAGTTAAGTTAAATGTGACCTATTGTCATTGTCACTATTGATATGTTAGATAAATGCAAATGTTAGCTATTGAAAAGTTTAGAGACCGAATTAGCTTAATGAACAGTTAATGATAGGTTAGTGACACTGCCCCTTAAAATATTTATAGATGTCCCTACGTTGAATTTAATGACAATCCACAATTCTTAAAACAATGACGCTGTAAACGATAACAATAACCTGTAATATTAAGGTGAATCACTCAACCATCAGCTTTGCAAAACGTTCATCCTTATTAAAGCTCATTATGAATCCGTGTAACCAGTTCCTCATCAAACTGCTGACGTGTAAATGTAAACAAAACAATGACTCGCTAATTCGCAGACGCGCCCCCTTGCGGTGAGGTCACGCCGAGGTGTGGCCTGCCAACTTGTATCCAGCGGTTAATGAAAGCAATATCGGAGGGAAATGACGTTTCTCCGTAATATATGATGGAATACCCGAATGTGGGTGAGTTTACCTGGTTTGAGTTTGACGGTTCGACCTACATACACACATTTGAATATTTGGGTACAATTAATCTTTTAATGTGAATTGATGAGAAGGGGTTACGGGTTATCTACGAACTGGCTACGGCGTAGCCGAATATTATTCTACGATTATGGTTTATGTTTAAGTAGCTAAATAAATTATACTTATAAATAAATTAAGATACATACGAATGAAGTTGAGAATTGTATTATGGGAATAATACCATGTGGGTAATTTATTTTTAATCTACACTCGTGATCATGTTACTAAAATAATATGAATAGTTAAAAGTTATAATTAAGCATGCAGTACGAAGCAATTAAGAAGTCGCATCGGCAAAGTTCGTAAAACCGATCACTTCCGAAATGTTCCGACTTCAAGACCACGAATTTATTAGGACTGCAGTAAAAAAAAATCTTTACGCAATGAGCGTGAGTAGCGCGAAAATAAGCGACTGCCATTGACTGTTCGATCAGGTACATCGATATAACTTATTGGTTGTATTGTAGATACTGTACCGCCGTAGGTATATACTGCAGTTGTTTTTGGTACGGAATTATATTTATAGTCTTATTCCTAGATTTGCCAGGTGCTAATATTCGTCACGGCCTTATTTTGATTTCAGGACGATTTTACATAACAGACAAAAATTTACACTCTTATCCTAACTACATTTAAAACACTGCGCAATAACAACTTAATAATTAAATGGCTTAACAGTGTACAGCAACAATTAAGATTTATATTTACGGCGTCGCGTGATAGGCATAAAGAAAAAAAAAAAAATTCGTTTTAGTAAAGCACCATGTTCACGATACGAGCATAGGTAAATTATACGTTAATTATATTGCGACAACACTATTTCATTACACGACTACTATTAATTTCGTCGACAAAGGAAATCGATATTCCTTTTGTTGTATAAACAAATGAATATTGGATTTTCGTTGATAGATTACAACCTCTTTTGTTTGGAGCCAAAAAGCAATATTTCATTCGGAGTCTTCAATGGTAGTAATAATAATGTCATTGGTTGTGATATTAATGGTTGATTGCTGTAACTTTAGCTTCTGTTATCTGAAAAGACAAAAGGTAAAATTAATTCGTATAATTATTCAAAACTAGCTTTTGCCCGCAGATTCGCTCGCGTTAATTAAGGTCAAAAAAACTCTTAACACACTATTAAAGTTTCTATAATAATATGATTCAATGGTGATTCGAAAGACACGTGGCGCCATCTATGAACGTTATTGTTGTTTTCAAAGTCAAAGTCAAAGTCAAAGTTTTTTATTTCAAGTAGACCAAATTACAGGTGCTTTTAAAACGTCAAAACTAGGTGCACGGTTCCAAAAGGTGGGTCTCATGGAGAAGAACCGGCAAGAAACTCCATGGATACTCTTTTTAAATAGATCATGACAATTTCACTACAGTATCGTAAGAAAAATAGTATGAGAATAATGCAGGTTAATGTAAGAGATAAACTCATATATGAATACCTACCTAGGAAATAGAAAAATACGCCTTTTGGGATTGCCATATCAGTTAAGAGCTGACCAGTCCCGACAGACGGCACCCGTTCACGAGCATGACGCGCACATCCGCATCGCTCAGCTCAACCATGTTGCAGGGAACTCAGCGATCGGATGCACGACGCCACCGTCAGCAGGACATTTTAGTGAGCATGACGAACTCATACTACCTGGCAATAGGCAGTTGCAAAATAATGATATGAATAAAGGTGTATCACTAATTACTGCATGATTCTCATACTTTACAGTTTATAACTTTACAGTTTTCCTCGGAAACAGTACTTTTTCGGGGATTAAGGGTACCCTATGTCCGTTTTTGTACACCTGACAACGTATATGCAAAATTTCAGGATGATCGGTTCAGTAGTTTAGGCGTGAAAAGATAACAAACTTACTTTCGCATTTATAATGTTAGTTAGGATTAGGATTTTAATTATAAGGGCACGTATATTGTGTTGAAAATAGGTACAGAATATTGTGTTATTTTTCTGTAACATACTGGCTGTGCCCTCGCGGCTCCGCCCATGTACGCATGGAAGACGAACTACTCCGATACTACTCGCGCGCCACCTACGTTTTACGTTGATGGACTTGCGCAAACAACAACTGCACAAAATGACGACACGTTTGGTGCAGTGGCTAAGCGATTGGCTTCTGCGCTACGGGTCGTGGGTTCGATTCCCACACGGAACAAAAATTTGTATGGCCTACAGATGGTTGTTTCGGGTCTGGGCGTTTGTTTGTGAGATTTGTGTCTGTAAACGCACCCACGATACAAGAGAAATCTTAGTGTGGGGCAATGTTTAAAAAAAAAAAAAAAATCCTCTCAATCGGATGAACGATGCGCGAACGCGTACAAGACGAACAGACGTACAAAGGTTTTTATATAATAGATGTACCTAGTATCCTCGTGTTACCTATACACCTGTTAATATAGTCACATAATATAACATAACATCACGCCTGTATCCCCCGAAGGGTTGGGCAGAGGTGTATAGGACTATACACCCTCATTTTGCCTTTGTGGTTTAAGTCCAATGTAATAAGGGGGCCAGCCTATTGCCATCAACCAGGCACAAACACTCCAGGGTGCTACAGAAGAATTTCATACGGAAAAATCCAATAAAATTGCCAGACCTGGGGATCGAACCCAGGACCTCACGCTCAGCAGTCGCGCTTGCGAGCAATAGACCAACGAGGCATTCATCCTATCCTGACTATCCTAATCCTAACTATCCTAACTCCTAACTAATATTATAAATGCGAAAGTAAGTTTGCTTGTTTGTTACCTTTTCACGCCTAAACAACTGAACCGATCATCCTGAAATTTTGCAAATACGTTTTCAGGTGTACAGAAACGGACATAGGGTACCTGTCATCCCGAAAAAAAGTACTGTTCCCGAGGAAATCAACAATAACATTAATAGACGGCGCCACGTGTCTTTCGAATCATGATTGAATTATATTATTATAGAAACTTTAGTAGTGCGTTAAGAGTTTTTTTGAGCTTAATTAACGCGAGCAAAGCTAGTATAATATAAACCAAAAAACATCCTGATAACGTTATCACAAGTAACACAAATATCCAGACAAGTGGATTGCAATATCAAAGCTGGTAATCCTAAATCGTTCCAGTTTGCGTATGAAAAGGCGGCTATTGTGTGAGCATTACCGGCGGCTTTGTTAAAATCATATTATAATAAGGCAGCACGCGAACTATTGGTATAATACCTCAAACACGACATAAAGCTTCGCGTGGTTGTCGAGCGTCGCGACACGCGATTCAGGAAAATATAAATAGGAACATATTTATATTACGCTACGTAAACTATGGTGGTTAAGATTATGGTTAGTGTGTGTGACGTTTAAAATGAGTAAGCTTTGAAGATAAATGCGAAAATGATGGCAAATTCTTAAGTTTCCTTAAGAATTCCAGCAACTTTGTACTTAATTTATTGTACTACCAATTAAACTGTTTTATTTAAAAGTTCTTGTTTCAAGGTTTTTCCACACAACGAAGAAGGATTTTTACATATTTGGTTTGTCACATCATTTATGAAATTTGTGTTTTACAAGTAATAAAAAACCGACCAAGTGCGATTTGAACTCGTGCACCGAGGATTCCGTACCTTGGAAAGTTCAATTTTCATTTTTTTGAAACCGCACCACTAACTTTGTATTTAAAGGATTTTTGCTTATTATCCCCTAAACATGATTCGTTATAATTAATATAAACGTTTTGTGTACGAAAGGTTACTAGAAAACAACCATGCTATTTTAAGTTTTAACAGTACGTAAACATTAAATATGTCTATTGTCTAGCCAAACCGCGCTTATTTCGTGTAAAAACGCAAGCTAAGCATGTCACCCCGTTAATTTAAGTTGGCTATGCTGAAAGTATACTCTGTGTGGTAGTAAATTATTAATAGCCACGAACATGATGTTCTTGTTTTTATTTCATAATTTCGTTAAATTTGAATAAAAATCACATAAAAGTTTTTCAATTACATTCATGCACGTCAGTGTATACCGTACGTTATTTTTCACGTAAAATTTAAATTTAAATAAAAAGCTATAAATTTTAAACTAAGTATAAAAGATTTTATGGCTGTAGAAAATAAGCAACGGTATACCAATTATTTAAATAAACTTAACTATGCACATGAAACCCTCAGACACGGTATCATAAGGATGATTCCACAAGAATCGTTAAACAACGCTTTCATCATAGCTTAGTCCTTTAGACCAGTGTTTCGCAAAGTATGTGCATACTAGTGTACCGTAGACGTTAGTTGGTGCGCCGTGGAAAAAAGACAAGTCTTGTAAGAAAGATACCTACCTATCTACACTACACAGCGGTATTATGGTGAACCTCTAAAATGTTCAGATTTTGTAGGTGCACCTTGAACTCAAAAAGTTTGCGGAACACTGCTTTAGACACTACGAACCTGTATTTATATCGTGTGTATTTACGTAAACTCTAGACTCAACTGTGAAACTATTTCTACATACTTTTCCGATGTTCGCGAAAACAACGCGATTTCGCGTATATATGTTACGGGTGAAGGCCGAATGGCGGTTACACCTAGGTTTACCCGGGTACAACTAGGTGCAACCAGTAGCAGTTGGGTAGAACTAGGTGTAGCTTAAGTCGACGGAGCCCCGCTGCGCGAGGCTCCTATTTCTGTCTGCAGGATTTAAAGTATCGGGGTTCCCCTTAACCACCGGTGTACGGGTACACCTAGTTCGACCCGCTATGATGAAGGGTAAACCTAGTTCTAACCGAAAATAAGTAGGATACATCTAAGTTTAACCGCATGTGGCCGGCTGCACCTAGTTGTACCCGGGTAAACCTAGGTGTAACCGCCATTCGGCCTTTACCCGTAACATATACATACTATGCGATCCTACGCCAGCAGATAGAGGTACATACTTAAAATACTAATTTACTTTCCAAACTGTCAGACCACAAAAAATCGATCCACATTACTAACAATGCGCTACGTCGCGAATTACTTCCAACATTTAATAGAATATGGACTGAGTGCTAATTTACACGTGTCAGTAATGATTGACTGCTCGCCCGTCAACTTTAATTATCTGTCAATGTTTTGACTGCACCATAAAATGATAATGACAGCCGATTAACATTCACCGAAAGTTCAGACGTAAGTAATTACAGGGTAGTTTACGGCAATCATTTATTAAAGTATAATAATGTATGGATACGGTACGTGTTATTGTAGTTTTGAGGTAATGAAGCAGAAAATGTGCAGTTTGTAAGTACATATTATATTATAACAAAACAATATTTTTTATTGGCAATATGTTTATTCATACTTTGTACTATGGTGGTACATAAGGCGAACTTAATGCCACGAGTTAAAAAAAAACGTCGAAATAATGTACAAAAAAAAGATGATTTGACTATTTTGTATTCAATAAATTACAAATTCATAAGATAATAAATTACAAGAATACAAAATAATACAATAATAAGATATGTATATACTTATAGATATTACAATTGTATATCAAATACAAAACGTTATGAAAACCTAATTGTAAATATGACGACCACTAAATTAGATGTTTAGGAGTGCAGCGACTTCAAGTAGTATTCCCTAACTTTGCGTTTGAACGAGAATTTACTCGGAGCTTTTTTAATATCAAGGAGAGCACGTTTTTTTTAATATGGACCTAATAGACTATAATAGACCATGACAAAGCCTAAGGATAGGCAAAGAATCCAGAAAGTAATAAAACGTATCTTTTGGGGATATAACTTTAGACAATACTGCAAGTTCGTATCCAAATACAATTTCGATAAACTTTAACTTGATCACAAAAGGAAAATTAATTACTAAACGTAAATGTCTGCACCTACAGAGCAGGTCCTGTATTTGTGTGTATAATTTTATCGTCTGTACACGTATGTAAGTAAGTACAAATTAATTATGGAGTCGCAATTAGTCAGCTTCAGGAATAAATCATAGCTAGTGGAGTCGCGTGCGCTGCTGGGTGTCGCTACCATAAAAATTCTTGCATAAAAATAGAATAAAGACCTGTTATATTGTAGCTTCATTGTTTCCTTAGTTTAAAATAGATTGAACATTCATATTTATGATTATTTACGGTTTACTCACGTGCATTTTTCGGGATTGCCCGACTAGTTTCGGACCCAAACGAAGCCCGTAATCATGAGCTGAACACGCGGCGAGATTGCGAGTCGAACCAGCGGTGCGAGCACGGATCTTTTTATCGAATCGATTCGAGAAATGTATCTATTCTAAACGTCAAATATGACTTATGATATAGATAAAACGACAACTGCTGTCGTTTTATCTGTAAGTTATGTCAAATTTGATGTTAAAAATAGATAAATTTCTCGAATCGACTCGATAAAAGATCCGTGCTCGCGTGGCTGTTCGACTAGTCGGGCAATCCCGTAAAATGCACGTGAATATGAATATGTCTAACGAAAGTTGTAATATAACGATTGAACTTTAACCGGACTACGGAAAATAACTATACGGACGTTCGCATTTGCCCACTTGGCACAAATCTGAAAGATAAAATATATTTGACAAATCAGACCTGACTTCGAAATAGAAAGGGCCGGCAATCTCTCTCAAAGATGTCCTAATCTAAGAGAGGTAGAAATAAGGTAGGAAGAAAAAAGAATAATAGCACGGAAGTAATAAGATCCTGAAGCAATGAAAGTAATAGAACAACCTTGCTCTCCCAAATCAGTGAATGTATCCAATCGAATCGTATTCTTATTCGGAATAATCGATCCATGGATTCATTCGGCTCTATTGAGTAAGTTACCTATTTATTATATAGTACTAGCTTTTTCCCGCAGCTTTGCTTGCGTGAAATTTTTCTTGACCCCTTTTAGGTGTAGCTTAAAAATCCAAAAAGACAGCTTTTTATTATTTACTTTGAAGAATGTTTCTGCCAATTTCAAGTTAATTACCCCATAGAATAAGGATTTTCATACAAACGTTAACAAACCCATTTCCAAAAATCCTTTCTTAGTGGATGTCTACGTCACAAAGGGAACCTACTATCAAAATGTCAAGTTTTTAATCCCAAGAGTTCAGGCTGTGCGTTGATAGATCAGTCAGTCAGTCAGTTTCTCCTTTTATAAGTATAGATGTATACCGTCAAAATGATCACCCTTCCTTCATCCTCACATAGTCAAATAAAAAAACTATAGTCGTTAATGTATTACCATTCAGATATTGGCCCTCAAACAATGACTGACGTCCGGAAACGCAATTAACTATGTATTCGTTGGAAAGAGGAAATATCAATTCGCTTGTACAGGGGGATCGGCTGATGCGTTTAGTTTAACAGAACGGACAGTTGACTCAATTATGCTCATATTAATATGAGCAGTGATATTTTGAGGATATGCGTAGTGTAGTTTATTTTTATGCATCATTGGTTATTAAAATATACGGCAGACTTATTAGTCGCTTTACATCTGAAAACCATGAGCTATACTACATTCACTATGGGACACAGTCTAAATTCGTGGGAAAAAAATCAATGTTGCTTAACAAAATCTATGGAACAGCGGATTTTTGTTTCACGAATTCTGAGTTTATCCCATAGTAAAGGTTGTATACAATGATGAGCACAGTTCTTGGTTTTCGGATATAAAGCGACGAACTAGTCATGCGGTATAAAAGATAAAAGATATTTTTGTTTGCAAATATGGGTACAGTGCATGGTCATAAAGAAAAAACAGATTCGGCCAAATTTTACCAGAAAGCATGCAAAATTACATACATAGAAGATTGTAACTATACTATCGCATATATTTAAAAAAACAGAAACTTTACATTTAGCTTTAGGTAATAAGTATTTGGTGTATCTAATACTGCAACCATTTTGACTACTTAAGAAACAAAAAAAACCAACGAGTTTAACTCAAATGTCGACATAAGTTTTTGTGTGCTTGTTGCATAATCAAATACAAAAATAACGTCGCAGACTTTCAAATTAGTATTTAGAACTAACATAATCAGTAAGTTGTGTTAGGTGTTCACTGACAAGCACCATTAATTTAAATTGAACTTTGCACTTTGCGAAATAATAAACAGTTGAATACCGATGTAATTTTACTTAATTCCCATCATGACCCTTCGCGTTTCGTAACGAATTCACGAAAATAGAAAGTTGAAAGAATGTTGTCCGGCGATTAATTATGCAATTTAAAACCTCGACTGTCTCGTTACCTTTTTCATTTTTTGAATCAAAATACTAAATCCGTAGCTTTAGGGGGAGCTCGTCGAGGCATGGATCGAAAGTATATCCGCCAATTTATCGGGAATCACCCGCCTCGCTGTGACGGGCAACGGTCTATTGTCCCCGGCTCAATCATGCCAAATTGCAGCCCGACGTATGCATTTTACCCGATTTTACATTCCGATGCCGTCCCCACTGAGATACGACTATCGGAAATACCGACGGAAGGTAATGGCCGTGCCATGTACGCCTGCCCACTTATAATTCAGTAACTATCGATTTTTCCGTGATGGATGACTTGGTGCATTATGAATGTGTGAACGATAGAATCGATTTCACAATCGATTTAATTTAAATAATAAAGAGCAATAACAATGTAGCTAGCATTTGAGCTCAAACACCGTAACCGCAATTGTATCGAGTCAACGGTTATCCGATGACGCGTCGATTAAATGCCTATCGACCCTAATAATAACGTAGGTGTCCATTCCATTTGCATTTAAAAACTCAATTTCCATATCATAGCCATTTACACCGTTACATGAATAATATTTTTAGTAACCGCACTTAACAACTCAAAGACATATTTTTGAAATTTTAATGTAAGCCTGATTATGAAACTTGATAGAATTTTGGCATTAAATTAAACGACATAATCTTCTTAGCTGAGATATTGAAATTTATCCTACGATAAAGTGTAATGAAGCCGTAAATAAATGTTCACTATTTGGAATTAACATCAACATCTCTATCTAACGTTTAAAATATTCATTTAACTTATTCTACATCCGATAATCCGGATTAGGTTACTAATCTACGACGAAAATCGTAAATGTAGGTATTTGTTTATATATTACAAGTATTAAGCAGATATCAAATGTAAATGCTTCCAACAACTTATACAAGCTTAGTTTTAGTATATACTAAACCTGAAACTAATTTGTTCAGAATCACTAGGAGAACCGATTGACATATTTTTTACAGCACATTTTTTGTTTCATTAATTTCAATTTTGTTTCAGTAGGTTTCTACCCATAACAGTTGACGGGAATAGACACCTTGAGGCTTGAGATGGTCTGCTCTGTCAGTTTCCGTATATTAGACAACCCCTGCATAGCACATCTCAGGCATTTCACACTTTACTAGGGAACTTAACTCGACATAAACTAACTTGGAGATGTATAAAAAAAACACATATTCAGGCAGTTCTGATGAAAATCTTGTTGGGGTGTCTCGGTTTTTGTATATACTAAAAATAACGTTGTATATTACAAGTATTACGCAGATTTCAAATGTAAATGCTTCCAACAACTTATATTTTAAAAGTCTTCCGGAGCGATCCAAAGCAAACATTGCAAATGCATGCAAATCTCAGCGATCTTTTACAAACAAACCGAGAACGGGTGATCTCACTAATGAAGTGTTCGCATTTAAAACTCTAGAACATCTTGTGTACACTTTTGATAAAATCAAAAAGAGTACCGCGTTCCTGTTTGAGTTATTTGTCGTCACATTAAACAAGTGTTCGGCAAAAAGTCGACGGAGATCAAAGCGGTGACGTGGTGCAGTCTGAAATAACACCCAACCGCACGCACTTGTCAACGAACATGCGAAGCCAGGACTGTTATTGCGACGATTTACGCTTACCAATCTGTACGGATCTACATGTCTGGTAATTAAATGAGAGGAAGTCTGTGCTGGAAATATTCTGTGATGAATTTTGGTTTTTGTTTTAATTTGTATCAACTCTGAAGCCCGTATTAATAAACAGCTCTACTTTCAGAGATCTTCCAACAGCAGCTACCATGAAGTAGAATTCCATACATTAGATTTTTTTTTATTTGTCTTTTTATATTAAAACTACACGAAGAGGGATCTTTCAAATAAGAGCTGTCTATTAATGCGGGCCTAAAACCATCAGAATCATTTAAGAAACAGCCCTCAAATAAAAAAAAAACATTTTAGAAATGAGGTATGAAGGTTGTCCGTCCCCAACAATAAAACAAAATACTAGCCACGTATTCATGAGAATGGACAGTTAGTAAAATTATGAGACAGAAAAAAAAGAAACTCCTCTATGACGTGAACTATATTTGCGAAAATATCACCTATAAAAAATCAGGCCACAAAAAGTTTCGAAAGCCATAATAATCTTTCTGAAAAAAACAAAGTAATCAAAAGAATACACGTGGAAAACAACACGATAAATAAACAGAGCAATCAGCGCGCTGCGTGTCATAATGAAAATTGTTTCCGAGTAGTGATACGCGCACGTGTAAAGCTTTCATACTTCAGACGCATGAATAACGAGCGTACGACTACCATGAATATGGAGACAATGCCGCATTCCACTTTTAAACACGACTTGTGTCGCGAAAGTGCCGAGTCATTTCGCATTCCACCAACCATCCGTTAGATTCGTTCCCTTCCTTTATTTAAATTCAAATATATTCAATTTAAATTAAACGCGTCAATCAATGTTCGATTTAATTGATAGCGTTTCAATTTCTGAATAACTCAATCTCGCTCAATTTAGCGGTATTATTTTGTTGGGTATCGATTGCCAATATATCGTGGGGAAATCGATACGCGATGATATCTATTCATTCTGTCGTAAAAAATGGGGACTAAACATTTATTAATGCCAATCCCTACTAATACGAATGCAAATGTAACTCTGTCTGTCTCTTACGCTTTTACGCCTAAACCGCTCAACCGATTTTGATGAAAATTGGTACAGAGATAGTCTGGAACCCGAAGAAGGACATGGGATAATTTTATCCCGAAAACCGCGAAATATTTACGTAATAAAATACATCCATTCGGGCGAAGCTGCGGGCGACCTTTGGTTAACTTACATGCATATTTCTTATCAGTCTTTCAATTTGGTCTGGATTGAGGAATCAATGTTTCAAAATCGATCATTAGAAATTAAACTTGAATGAATCTAGCCATAACTCACGTAGCCATAAGTTATACCGACTAATAAATCAAGAAAATCGCGTGACACGTTAGAAATATCATATCAACGAATAAATCTTCACAATGAAATGCAATAAGAGATAATACATTGACATAGATAAGGTACGGTTCATTATAAATACTCATAAAGTAGGATCGATATTTATCTTGCAATTACAGTAGCGCTCAGTAGCCATTGCTCGTCAGTTTTGCTTGCGGCTGTACTTTATTAATGCATAGAGGTTATAACTCGGACTGTGTCTAAGCCGACGTCTTGTAGGTGTACAACCAGTAATTATTTTAAACGCAAAGCTTGGAAATCGTCGTGTAGGCAGTTAATCTTTGCGTCGCATGTAGATGTAAATTAAACCGACTTCTTGAAACCTATGTTATTAGGTGAAAGAGCTCGGTTAGGTAAACTCGCTATAAAAATCGGATAACGATTTATTTGTAGTATATTATGTGGTTTCAATTAGTTTATCTACAGAGTGTAAACGAACTCGTGTAATTCTTTAAAACCACATGATTATTCGTGAAGTTTGACCCCGCACGGGAAAAAGGGATATTAAAATTATAACTTTTTCTTGCGGTTTCGCTAAGTGATCGAATCCAAACCATCTAAACGGGATTTAAAAAAATGCTTTTATTTTTATGATTAGTTACGGTTTACTCACGTGCATATTTCGGGATTGCCCGACTAGTTTCGGACCCAAACGCAGCCCTTAATCATGAGCTGATTTCGACCCGCGACCTCACCGCATGTTCAGCTCATGATTAAGGGCTCCGTTTGGTTTGGTTGTCCCACGAAAGTTATAATGCTTTTATTTCATTTTAGTTAGCAGTTCGATCTTCTTCTTCTCTCGTGTCAGCACGAGCTATACGAAAATAGCTCATGCTGTGGTGAAAAGATTAGCCAGTCAGCAAGGTTGGTAGCGGGGCTGACTGCCCAGGTTGCGCCATACGTACTTAAGTATTGTCACTCGTAGAGGCTCTTTTCATGCACCCCATCATTTCGATGATAACTAAAATGAAATACCACACATAAATAAATGAAAGTACGGCGACACAGCTGGTGGGCACAACTAGTGCGATATCGCAAATACAACTACAAATATCGTTTATTTGTCAATGTAGGTATATTACAATAAATGGTAAGTAAAGAATTAGTCCGCCACATTGTATCCATACAGATATACAAATTTGTTAGTTTCTGTAATTCTATTCTAGGTATTTAACACTAGTAAATTTAAAATTATATCACAGACAATACCTACCTAATACTAATCTATCGCTCTTTGCAGTCAGTTAGCTAGGGGCTTTAAAGTGACTCAGAAATAGAAAACCAATCATTTTTTTCGTAGATTTTCAATGGGTTAATCTGTGTCACCAGTAGATCACGCGGTTTGAAGGAATTACACGAATTCATTTACAACCTGTACATATCAAGCGGTTCCCTAGATTGCGATACGAATATCAATATTAATATTTCACGTCATACTAGATCATGGTGACCCGATTCTATCTTAATGAATTCTAATCTGTTTTAATTAATCCTTGTCCAGTAATAAAGTCTTTAAGCGACACTTTTTGCCATACAACAGGTACACGATGCATTAAGTCATATTCAGATTTAGTCTGAGGCCGAGGCAAGGTCGAATGGCGTCAACACAGATAAATAATTTTCCTCATAATCAAAACAGTTCTGCTCCACAGACGTGAGAGTGCACACATAACCTCAAAATGTTATAATTTTATTTAAAAAACTATTACAATGAAGTGTGTTTATATATTTGTGTGTGTGTTATTGCTGTGTGTGTGTTTAAATGAAGGGAAAGACTTCATTGTCGGTACAAGGGCGAACAATTTGTTGATATCGACAGAGAAAGTGAAATATAGAAGCTTACCGCTCATAAGGAGGGACAAGGATTACACTTACATCGATACGAAGGAAAGAATAATTAAGGTAATTACTAATTTACCCTTTTTATATGAGAAAGTGACTGTAGGAATTGGTAATAATCAAATACAATACAATCACAGCTGTGGTGTTGAATTCGTGGTTAAAATTGCATACATACGACCGAAATAACGTCGGCAAAATGCTAAAATAGACGCAGAGATATGTAAGCCGATTTTAATATCAACGTGATATTACTACTGTTGGAACAATTCCAATTATTTTTTTATGAAATTATTAATTCGAGAAATAAGTTTTATTGCCGACACTGGCCAATAGACGGGACTTGGGGATCGGCAGACGTCCGGATAACTATCCAACGGGTTGGCCAAAATTTTCTCGGCTTATGACAAGCAACAGTAAAATAAGGACAAATCTACGGACTTCATCTCACGTATACCTACATATATCCTGCAGTTTATTGTTAAAGGAATTAATAGGAAAGTCAGTCTATGTATGAATTAATATCTGCCAGGGTTGCGGAATTTGTTCGAAAGAGATACCGCGGCCCTGGAACGCAAAGGGCAGTAGGAGGAACACCGATGTGTTTTAGTCAGTAAGAGTCTGACACTCCCTTCCGCTCCGCCCAGAGCGGGAGAAGCCACTTGATGAAAAAAGAATTAAAAAAAAACTAATGCTTTAGCATGAACACCAAAACTTTAGTATCGTAGAATTTGAATAGTTTATTGTGATAATTTGTACATTTGAGTCCAGTACAACTACGAGTCCCTATGGTAAATATAAGCTTGACCCTCGCTATGATTCTATTTGTATTTTTTTATTATTTGCTTTGGTCCTTTTAGACCCTAGTCGTACCTGATGGTAAGCGCACACAGGGTCAAAAATGGAGCACACGAATCCAAGTAACAGCGATATACAGGGATTCCCCTATACCCCTCTGGTTCTCACATACACGCGACGGAACACAGTAAACTGCTTGGCGCCGGACTTTAATGTGAGGGTGGCGGTTAGCTAAACGGACCATGTATGTAGATCCTTCCACCAAGCGTATTTGGGCATATTCTACATAGTTTTTCCTCTACTCCTACAATTACATACAGTTATTAAAATTAACATGACTGTATAAAATGAACTGCTTGTTGAGCACGCAAGAGCGTAGTTTTTTGTTTTGTTTACTTTATTATTTTTAGTACAATGCTAATGTCATGGTCTTGTTTACATTTATCAAGCCAAGACTCCATAATTTTTAGAAATTATCTGACAAACATTTAGAGCGTTTACGCACTGCATCCGATCCGAATCCGTGAAAATACGTTCCGAAGTAGTCATAGAACTATTTGTATGGTAGTTAGCACTAGATCCAACTTCCGTCATCCAATTTCTCTCCGTCATCCGAGAGTCTCCAATTCGGAAGAAATATTGGCGGACCGAAGTAGTCGTAGTACTGTTTGTATGAACGTTTTTGCATTACCTCGGATTCAAATCGGACATATGCCAAAGATGGTCTCTGAATTGCTTGGATTTGGATCAGAGACCAGATTAGTGCGTAAGCAATAGTAGACTCTAGATCCGTATTTTCACGAATTAGGATCGGATGCAGTGCGAAAAGGAATATCCGAATTCGATCCGAGTTTATTATATCCGTATTTTCACCACTGTTACTATCCTTTAGAAGTTAAGAATTTATGCATTCTATTTTATCTCGTTTATATTCTCTCTAAATGAATAAACGCAGTTATTTAGCCGAGATTCAGTCATGGAGGTAATTGCTTAGCAATTGATTTATCTACATTACACCGATAGTTTATGCCCGACATGAAAGCCTCTGCTATCTACACCAGCATTTATTCGCTACATTCTCACGATATTTTGAAACTTAGGCTTAGGTATTTCACACCGAGGCATATTTATTTTAACTTTTGCACAAACAAATAGTTGGCTGACCCAACGTTGAACTTTATGCTGCTTCGAGTCGTGATATTTTTAAAAGTCGACTATACAAGGTTAGTCTGAAAGGGGGTACTAATCCGCAGGCCACTTAAAGTATCACTGATGACTGTTTTAAAGCAAGTGTTAAAATTTCAAAATTCGATAATTTTTATTTCCATGAAAAATCAATTTAATTTCAGTTTTCTTCAAAAAAAATCGTCACTGCTTAAGTAACGAATTTAAAAAATGGACTTCCTAATCCGTGACCCCAAATTTCACCTAAAATGTAAAAACAGCTGATCATATTCATAACTAAGGATCGATAGATTTTAGCGTATTTTTTTGCGATTTTTGAACAGCTATTTTTGTTAAACTATTGAATTTTGGGGAAAGTGGTAGAACAAAAGTTACTCATTATAATGGGTACTTTAACACCCATTCGGATTAGTATCCCCTTTCCGACTAACCTTGTATGTATAATTAAATTAAAGTCAAAATGTGCGCCATCTGTCAGGCTATTGATTTCTGCGCTAATTGACTGCGCATTTTACGCATTTTACAATGTTAAGCCTCTGGACTTTATTTCTTTCTTTTTTTCTCTAGTTTAATCTGGCCAAATTTGAGCGAGATACACAAAAGTTTACTATGCTAAACTTTGCGTTATATGGCGAGCGGGAAACGACGATGACGGAATCCCCAACGGGGACGTCTGACAGATTCGAGCATTATGTCAAAATCCCCGTTGGGGAAGTTGGACAGATGAAGGGTTAATTCTGGAGTACACCAGGGGCAGCAGTCTCGACATGTATCGCTATCACTTATCGACCGAAATCGGTAGTTAAGTGATAGTGATGTATCGAGTCAGTTTAACTATAGATAGGTGATTGTGTCATCGAGTTATAGAATTGAAGTATTCGAATGATCGCAACTCGAGTAAAGATTTCGATTATTCATAGTTGGTACGCGAATACTGAACCGAGTACTTAAATCGCGACCTTATGTTGTTGCCGGGACCCCTCTCTTCCGAAAAATGCAGGTTGTTGTTGTGTAGGTACCTGTTTGTTTTTCTTGTGATCACGAGATTTTGTTGATTGTCAAGTTGCGTTTTAAGAATTATTGGTGCTTACTAATCCGAAAGGGTGTCAAAGTACACATAATAATGAATAACTTTTGTTCTACCAATTTCCCTAAAAGTAAATACTTTAAGAGAAATAGCTGTTCAAAAATTTCGCAAAAATACGCTAAAATCTATCTATCCTCAGTTATAACATTCAAACATTGTAAGTCATATTTGGGGTCACCAAATAGAAGCTTCTTTTTCTGATTTCGTTACTGAAGCAGGAATGTTGAATTTTTGAAAAAACTAAAATAAAAATTCATATCCATGCAAAATGATCGAATTTTGAAATTTTGACACTAGCTTTAAAACCGTCATTAGTGATACTTTATGTGGCTTGCGGATTAGTACCCCCTTTCCAACTAACCTTGTATATTAACATTAAAGTGACATTCGTTTCGAAGCGATTGATCTGTTAAGTGTTGGACAGTGGTAATAAGTATCGTAAATTTGCTTTTTAAATAGTTAATTGAATTGATTTAATTTTGGCCCCTAGAAATCAAAAAGAGAATTTGTTTATGATTATACAGTATATCAGACAGTCTTCTTCTTCTTCTTCGTGTCGTTGGCACGACAATCATCATATGTTGTTAGCCCAGAACTTCGCCACTTCCACGGCGCCATCGGTGGCTGCGCAGAGATCGCTCTGGCTGCAGGTTCTTGGGCTCAGAGGGCAGGATAGGAGATGGGGCATAGTTTGCAGCGCAGCTCCACATCCACACCCCGCTGCTGTTTGGTTCAGGTAGCCCCACTTGACGAGGTTGGAATTACATCTTCCCACTTGAGTTCGGAGGCGATTCAGGGATTTCCAGATGGGCCACGGAAACTTAGACCCAGCAGGAAGATGCTCACTTGGAGGTAAGTAGTGAGTGGGAGGGGGACAGGCATCTCTCCACAGTTTACATCGGGCTTCGGCCGGGTTTCCTGACAGGGACGCCGCGGATTTTAAAAAACTATGCCTGCTTTTAAGGCGTTGTGTTGGCAGTTGGGCGCCGTATAGAGGATGTCTGGTGTCCGACTCCTGTTTAAGTTTCTCCACTGCACTTGCAATCTCTCTTCTAACATGTGGTGGTGCTATGCCCGCTAAAGGGTATAGTGCACAAACTGGGGTCGGTTTAAGGCAACCTGTAATCGTTCGGCAGACCTCATTCAGAACTACATCTACCTCCCTAGCATGGGCTGAACGATGCCACACCGGGGACGCATATTCGCCCGCAGAGAAGCAAAGTGCTAAGCCAGAAGTTCGAAGTACTTGAGGGGAGGCACCCCAGGAAGTTGAAGTTAGACGCCTGAGCAGGTTGTTACGGGTGCCCACCTTTTTTTTAGTTTTCAGGCAATGATCCTTGAATGTTAGTGCTCTGTCGAGAGTGACTCCCAGGTATGTAGGGCGACTGCAATGGTCGATGGTAACTCCTTGCCAGTTGATGTTCAGAGTCCGTCTGGCTGCTTTATTGCGGAGATGGAAAGCGCATGCCTGTGTTTTTGATGGATTCGGTCTGAGGGCATTGTCTTTGTAGTACCTTTCGAGAACCTTTAAGCCAGCTTCCAGGATTTTCTCGGCATCTTCAAAATTGTTAGATTGAGTTGCCAGTGCGAGGTCATCAGCATATATGAACCTCTCGCAGTCTCGGATATTGGGTTGGTCGTTGGTGTAAATGTTGAATAGAATTGGCGCTAGAACACTCCCTTGGGGCAGGCCATTCTTCTGCAATCTCCATCTGCTTTTCTCCGAGCTTAAGAGAACTTGGTATCGTCTATTTCGCAGCATCTCACCTAATATTCGTATGAAACCCTGATCACCGATCATGCCAGACAGTTTTGCCAGAAGCCTTTTGACATTTACAGTATCATAAGCCGCTGACAGATCAATAAATACCACGCCAGTAATCTTTCGTGCCTCGTATCCATCCTCAATAAATTGTGATAATCGAAGGACTTGCCCAGTGCATGATTTACCTGGTCTGAAACCAGCCTGTTCGGGTATAAGTTCCGAGTCGATGATATTTTGGAGGCGATTGAGTAAAAGTCGTTCGAATAATTTGAACGTGTGGCATAAAAGGGAGATAGGGCGATAGTTTTTTGGGTTGTCAGGCAACTTCCCAGGTTTAAGCAGTGCCGTAATTTTAGCTTTCCTCCAGATTTTGGGGATTTTAGAGCTCGCAAGGCAGGCATTAAAAAAGGCAAGAAGCCATGACACACCAACTGGGCCTAGGTTTTTAAGTTGCTCCACAGTGATATCATCCAGTCCAGCGGCTTTACCAGTCTTTAGCGCCTTTATATCAGACAGTAAGAATATGATTTCTAATTATTTAAAATGTTTACTTTTCTTTTTATTGACTTATCAATAAAACTGATTTGTATTTTATGACCCATATTTTGTATTTTTGCTTGTATTTTTGGAAGTGAGAAACATTAGAGTAGTCGAATCCTATGAAGTACTTGAGTACCTGACGCAGTAATCGCTACTAGATTCGAGTCAGTGACTCGAGTTTTGAATCGATTCTCTTTTTAACGAGTACTAATTTATTCAAATACCATAAATGGCCAACTCGGCACATCACTATTTATGTCATAATGACAATTTTTTTATTGATTTTTGTCGGAAACCTAGCGAATTCAACTGTCAAGTTTACGATTTAACGTCATTTTAGCGAATAACTTTGCGAGCAAATTGGAAAGCCCGCAAAGTATTCATTACGATCGATAAGTTGTGCAAGAGATTTTTTATTTGAAAATAAACGTTTATCTGCTTATAAGGTGTTGTAGTTGTAGCAGTAGTCTCAGGCTTTATCGGGTATCAAAGGAGATGTTTAACAAGCTCGTAAATAAAAAATAAAATAAAGAAATAACGTTTATTAGCAACCAAAATGAACTACGACCATCTCTTCAACGATTTTCCACGAAATCACAAGCCAGTGCCTCTGTTTATTGTATTTTATTGAGCCGTTTCAAATATTGTTCAGCTCTGCAGCAACTTCCTTCCACGCCAACTCAAAATTCACCTTTCCTTGATGAACAGTAAATCATCTTCTGGCTAAAAACGGCCGAGCATCTTATTTAGCCAGCAACGCTTCTATATGGTTACTTGAAGGACGTGTTGTACGTCTACGTCTAAAACATGAATACAAACGTAAACATTATTAAGGTACAAAGTGTACAACAAACGAAATTATAGGGCGCTTTAATTAAAAGACGGTTGGTGCCGGACTGCAACCGTGCCGCAGCCACTGATATTTTTTTTGTTTATAATATCATTTGCCGCTGCGGTGCGGATGTCGTGCTGCGGACGGGGGTGGTTGTGTTTTTTTATACAGTTGACGAGACGAGAGAGCAGTGCGTAGTCCGTACTGCCGCCGTGCGTGCATGGTACAGACAACACAAGCCGCCCGACTGCAGTCCGAAACCAACAGTTTAAATTTAAAGCGCCCTTAGACTCTACAATAGGTGTTGCATTGCAGGTACCTACTTACTTTCTTACATTCTGCGACAACGCACCCGTGTGCTGCCGTGAGTCGGAGTGACTATCACCCATTGTCTATTTTGTCTAATAACTGTCTAAACTATAACAATTTTCAATAATTAAAATTCACAAAAAAAAGCACATGACACTTAACAAATAACAACAAAGTGACAATTGACAAATACTGTGACATTTGCAAGTGTTGCAAGGAAAGAAACTTTTATGTCCATTTATAAGGTATTTTGTACTTCAAACGATACAGGAATATAATTTCAATGTAAAATAGGTGTTGCAATTATAGTTTTATGTAATTTATTTATATTTTTATATTTTTAAATATTTATTAGGATAAAATCATCTTTACCAATCTTCCTTAAAATTTTGGGAGATTTTTCAACAGGCATCATTTCCCTGTAAGAATACTGCACTATGAATACCGTTTTTCGGAAGCTTACCGATCGCTATCTCATGTCGAGACTGCAGCCCCAGGCTAAATTAGAAAGTGTACTGGCAACCTGACACCTCATATTGCAAATTACCAACTCAAATCAATCAGATTGGTGGCAAAAACAAAATAAATTTAAAAGTGTTCCGGTGTCAATTAAAAATGCAAAGGCAACCCATCAAAAATGTCCGCGCTTCAAAAGTGTACCGTTAAAATTAAAAGCTTTCAACACACCAACCGAAATCCGATGACGAACCATCCAAAATAACATGCAAACACATCATCAAAGTAAACCAAACCACAGTAAAAAAAGAATATATTTGTCCAGTAAAATAGTCGTATCCCACTTAGCTTTGATGAAACTTTGATGAACGCAGAACCGACAACACGGATCGCTAGCGTGTCGCAAATTGCTACGGAAACGCTGTCGCGTGTGCATATTGAATAGACCTTTCGAAATAATATATTTACGTACACACGGTAAAGGTGTTAAGCGTGCAGGCAACTAACGAACATCTATGCAATACCAATTATAGGAGGTAGATATGTTACCGTCTTAATAATTTTATTTAAAAACTAGCTGTACCAAATATGCGTTGCAATGCCACTTTGAGAAAATAAGTGTGACACTAATTTGCATTTTTAAAATCTAAATACGCGGTAATCCGAATATTGTGGATATGTTATCGATTCGAAACCCATAATGAATACGTGCTTTAATTTGAGGGGACCCGAGTTTACCGTACTGATGGGACGAATATCAAATGTTTGACAGCTAGGAACAGTTTGTATGGGAAAATAAAATTGTTGTTTTTACTATTTCCTCGCAACTTTTCCATATTTTTTCACCACTTAAACCTTCCCTGGACTTCCACAAATATTTCAAAACCAAAATTAACCAAATCAGTCCAGCCGTTCTCGAGTTTTAGCGAGACTAACGAACAGCAATTCATTTATATATATATAAATTACTCCCATTTCCATCTTTAACAAAGCGGGCATTATATTTGCCAAAAAATAAGTTATTACGAAAAGAAAATACATCCTACTAAATGAATTATTCGTTTTTTTCTTGGTCTTCCAATTCAGGGCATGTATTATGTGTCTAAGTATCTACTTTATTTTTATGACATCGTTGCATTTACGTACTACACAAACAACTGTCCTTGATAAGGTGTGCGTAGAATTATTTATGCACAGAACACGCTCAGACTGGCAGTTATCTTATCTCTTTTGCCCATTGTACCTTCTAACTTTCCAATCTGCTTCAGTCCCACCCTTCCCATGCTAATCTTGATTTGAGAAAAAAACTGACAGCTGTTCAGATTCTCAAGAACGTCGTAAAAATGGGAAGGGATTTATAACCCTTAGGCGCTTTAGCAACTAGCCCTTGTCCTTTTACTGAAACATGGAAGACAAAGTTATTAAATATTTTGCTATGTAAAGACGAAAAGAAAAATTTCGTCTTACGCCTGTTGGTTAAGAAATAATAATTTTATCGCAATAAATACTTTCAACTCAGAGTTATTCCAAACTGTAATGTAGCAGACGTCCCCAGGTTCTCCTGAGCTAGAGACACGTCTGCTACACCAGTTATAAAGAAAGTTGCAGGCTAAGGGATCCTATCTACCCCTAGCCGGACAAACAAGAAAACACTTTTCAGGACCACTTCTATATAAACACTTCTCTTTGTAGATCAATCAATCGAAAACAACAACCAATTTCAATCCAAAACTGAATTAACATTTAAGTTTGACACGTTATGTGCAGTGGCTGAGCGATTAGCTTCGGCGCTACGGGTCGTACGTTCGATTTCCGCATGGAACAAATATTTGTATGGCCTACAAATAATTGTTCCGGGTTGGGCGTTTGTGCAGATTTGTGTCTGTAAACGCACTCACGATACAGAAGAAATCCTAGTTTGGGAGAATTGATTTTAAAAATAAATAAAAGGTATAGGTTTTTGAAAATCAATAGAAGTTAAGTGTATAGCGGTTATTCGTTTCGACCGTTATAAGTTACCTATCTCGTAGTGTTAAAAATCACAAATTTGGCACGCTCTGGCCATCTTACTTGAAAGGTGTGAAAATTGACTTGAAACGCTTCCGGTGAAGGATGTACTGTTCAGTTCCGCTTTTCAGAACTTAGTGGTGCACTTCCGAAATACCAACGTTAAAGGAATCACAGTTTTCTTTTTTGTAAACATATTGCGAATGTCGTGGTGGACGGGAGGTTACAGACCCGATTACTAAACACTGGGTTCAAACCCAGACATGTACCACTGTGACTTTTTCAATCTCTTAAGTACTTTCTTAGTTAATCTAAGACGCCACTAATATACGGTGAAGGAAAACATCTTGAGGAAACCTGGATTTTAATGGTCTGAAATCGCCAATCCGCAGTGAACAAGTGTGGTGATCAATGCTCGTTCCTTCTCTGTATGAGAAGAGGCCTTTGCTCAGCAGTGGGACAATTACAGACTAATATTTACTTACTAATGTTGCGAGTATCCGTTCTGACCGATTATTTAGCTGTTATGTAGTCGTAACATAATAATACAACAACTGACTTTATGTGCATTAACAATACGTCGTTCTCACAAGCTTTAGTGGTTTTAAAGCCAAAGGCTAACGACCTGCCATGCTACGGCTCAATTCTATTGTAATTCTATCACACTACTGAGTCTACTGACTCAACTATGCCATTACCGTAACGATATTATAATGCATGTAAACCTTTTACCAAACCAGTTTGATAAAAACGTAAACAAAGATAAAAAGTAGTCAGGTAGAATACAATTAGAAATAAATTTGATTTGATTCAAACAAAACCTTAATTTCTAATAACAGTTTTAGATAAAAAAAAAGATAAAATTAGTCAAAAGGATTGTTTACATTTTTATCAAATTGGTTTGGTACTAGGTATAAATGGATTTAGATTAGATTTCATGGTACTCATTCCCTCGATACACCTTAATGATTTAATGATTCTTTTGGATGATCTCTGCTACAAATAACAACACCATCATGGATGAGTTTCGTAAGAGACGACTTATGATTATTAATTCAATTACATCGGAGCAAAAACCATGACTGCAATCTTTCTCTATGTTATGGATGTCTAATGGGGCCGAGAGTTTTTGGAGTGGCGACTGCTTACCTTAAGACGCATCGTGGTTAGGTGGACCAATGTCATGGTGAAGGTCGCGGGAATCGGCTGGATGCGACAAACACAAGATCGGTCGATATGGTGATGCTTGGGGTGGCCTACGTCCAGCAGTGGACGTATTTCGGCTGAATGATGATGATGGTGATGATAATGAATCTCTCTAATATCTGCCTTTACCCAACTATCTGGGACCGGTTACCAGCGTGGCTCTGTGTTGCAGACAGACTGGCTGTCATCTGACCTCTGAAATCTAACTGTCTAGTTGGGATACTGATAACCTAAGGTTATACCAGTTGTTCTTTTGACTTCTGAGTGACCTACATTGCATGATAGCCAGGACTGACTTACATTGATCAGTTTGAAGATAAATCATTACTCACGACCATCTCAATTGTACGAGGATATCAGAATATTAATGTGTTACATCTGCATTTCAGGGCATCATCGCTCGGGACCTGTCGCGAACGGACACCGAAGTCACGGTGACCGCAGGCGGCGTAGGCGCATCGAACGTGACGCTGCACCTCCAGAGTGGAAGAGGGGAGGAACTCAACTATCTTATACTAATATTTAGCAACAATATTAAGTGAAATATATTTATGATTAAAGTATGTTTTCGTAAAATTTAATTGACAGTGTTGTCGTTAAGTGTCTGATCGCAAACGAGTTTATTTATAGCAAGATATTTAAGATAGTATCAAATAGGTCAAAATGAAACATTAATTCACACGGTTAATATTCATATTGAAATTGTTGAGACTTGATTTATTAACGCTAGCTAGTTATTACAAATACCAAAACAAAAGCTATCTGAAATGCCTCTAAAAACAAACAAACCGAAGGTAATTAATTTTTTACTGAACTTCGAAAATATCAAACAAAGACATCAACGGAGATAAAAATTAAATAGCAATCACAATTTACGAACGTCAGAATAAAAGAAATATTCAATTTTATTGTGTCAAGATAACTCAAACAACTTGTAACAAAACAGAGAAGAGACAACGGGGAACTGCTTACAATTCAGATATGATAAGAGCAACTTGACAATCAGAGAACACAATCTTCTAAGAATAGCAGACTCCAAGGAACAATTTTCAACAGAATTTCACACAAACGAAACAGAGAAATAAATACTTTGGTACAAAATTTTAAACGTTTCTGATAAGAATGTTTGAATGTTATATTTTTTTAAGAAAACCAGTCTTCGAGCCAATATGAATTACCTACTTACATAATACGATGAATTGAGTTACGGTAACTGCAGACCTTATTTTATTTACCACATCTTCAATCACTTGAACACTTTAAACAGTAGGTATAGTGTTCTTATTACTACACAGTAGCATTACTTGATTTTTTATTTAACATAACATAACATCACGCCTCTATTCCCCGAAGGATTGGGCAGAGGTGTATAGTATACCCACATTTCGCCGTTATGTTTATGTCGGACGAGCCTATTGCCATCAAGCGGGCACAGATCCAGACTCTGGGCTGCTACTGAGAAATTCCACAACGAAAATCCCAATAACATTTTTGCCTGGCCTGGGCATCCCAGGATCTCACGCTCAATAGTCGCGCTTGTGACCACTGGACCAACGAGGCAGTTAATTTAAAATAAATATTTCTCTTAATTAAATGTCGATTCGTTAACTAACTATAACTCTTGAACTGCATAATTTTAAAAGTCGATTTAGTATTGCTGGTTCTTAAGAAACTTCTGTTGTTTATCCAAAAAAAAGTTATGTTTATGTATCCACAAGTAAGTTTACACACATGTACCAAAACTTCTCAAACCCTTGTTTACAAATGCAACAAGATAACAACGTCAAACAGAGTACCAAGGTCCTGCACATCTCCCCTAACACACAAATCAATTTTAGCGAATTGTCAGTGCACAGGGTGTTTAAACTAAGGGTGGGCTAATGGAGACACACGCATTAAACCGGGCCGCGTGCAGCGACAACATTGACATAGACCAGGGGGCCTAATTAGTTTTAGCCTGCGGCCGGCGCCCCGGAGATGGACGACGAAGATATAAAAATACAGAATGCGTTCAAAATAAGAACACCGGACGAACTTCACTTTAAACTCGTGAAGAATTAAGCAATCAAACACAATGCGACTAAACTGAAGTTGTTTGATAGATAGGACGTCACGATATGACAACAGACGTCATGCCAGTTCTTATTTTTAACGCATTTTATGAACTGGCTAGTCTTGTTTCGGTTATTGAATACAATTTTAACCAGACATAGACTAACGATCTGAAGAAGGCAGCTGGGACAGATTGGAGAGCTGTAAACGGCGAAGATGTGGAGAAGGAAGTTTTGTGGTGCAACTTATGTTAGACCTATGTAGGCAATAGAATTATCATTGCATTGATTTATTAAAGTATCGCACTGCAACTAAAAGTAATAACAAACTTTGACTACACAATAAATCCATAATATCAATTATAATCATATTCATCAATTAATAACTCTGTTATCGGAAGTATCTCGCAATAATTCATACAACATAAATTATCGAGAAATATACGCAGAAATCTAACTCTGTGCAAAACACAGTAAAGTTTATTACTTTACAAAAGGATAAGTTTATGAACAGCATTCTAACTGCGCAAAACACTCGTAATCGCTATGACTTTGATTTTGACAGGTCAGCAATTGCTATAGCCACGTATGTACAACCCGACTTCTCCACAACTACATGTTATATGTGCCACGTAATGAATAATAATAATAATAATATTTTTATTGGAACTAAAAAACAGGTTTACAATAAGTTTGCGTACGATAATAGCTACATTAGTTATAAAACTGTGTCGCAGCCATTAACGCCCACCTCCAAGAGGTCAAAGGCGGCAGCGTTCCAATGAAATAAAAAGGTAAGTAAGGACTAAACATAAGACTAAAGTTAGGGTAAGGAACATTACGTTAGTGTAAATGGTGTATGTTTGCATTGTGAATGTTTGTTTATATGTGTAGTGAATGTTTGTTTGTATGTGTAGTGAATGTTTGTGTGTATGTGTAGTGAATGTAAGTTTGTGATTGAGTGCACATTTATGCGTAGGGATTTATGTCACGGGTATGTGAATTTCAACAGGTAGGATATATTTGGGATAAGAATTTTAGGTTTTAATAAATGATTCTAACTCTTCGTAGGGGAGGGTATGAAGCCAATTTCTCGTGAGCGTTTTGCATTCCCTTAACGTCCGGGGATAAATGTTAAGTTCTTTATTAACTTTGTTATATAGAATGGGGCTTAAAAAGTGAAACTGACGTCTAACTACTTCAGCTTTGACCATCTCAGTCGGACAAACTCTGTCAATCCTCCGTTTCTGTTTACTAAAGTCAGGGTCAAATGAGATTTGAGAGTGTTTGCGAAGTATTGTGTTCAAGAGAAATGAATGCCTAACTGTAGGTATTTTACATAGTGTATACAGTTCCGTGGTAGGAAAGCGAATGGGCTTATGTGCCATGACTTTCAATACAGCCCTCTGTGCTCTCTCTAAACGCAACATTAAGCACTTTCCAGAACTGCCCCAAGCCGTTATACAGTAGGTTAGAATGGAGTGCCCTAGCGCATAGTATACTGTCCTAAGTGTTGAAAAATCTGCAGACGTTCTCAGATTTTTAAAGACAAAAATGAGCTTTCTAACCCTGGAGACCAGTGACTCGACCTGTTCTTTCCATGTCATCGTACTATCAATCAGAACTCCTAGGTATTTAATATTATCTGTTCGCATTATTTTTGGACAACTGCAGTCTGAAGATGGTGTTACACAGCAATTGTGCGCCGTTATTGTGTAGGAAGAGGCTGGTTGTGATGTTACCTTTGGTGCAAACGTAATGAACTTGGTTTTTACTAAATTGAGAATATTGTTGTACCTATTGTCAAAATTAAAGTCATCGATGACGAGTGTGTTGAGCAATTACGATGCAGGTGAACTTTTAAAACACACGTTTAATGAATTTGTACAAAGTAACATACATTTACCCCTCGAAAAGCTGTGCACTTAAAAGATTTCTTTAAAACGTCACTTCCAGCCAGACTGTCCTATATCTATGATCCGACGGCGTAAGCTGTGTCCAATAGGGTGCCGCTAGCCTTCACATTTTTATCCAGGGATCAAAAAGCAGCCGACTACCTATTACAATTTCAACGCATTACCGTAATACAAAAGTAATTCAATTCCGTGTCTGCTGGTGGTTTCAACGTCCAATTTATTAATGCGAGCTTAATTAATTCACAACCACATTATACTATCGGTTCATATAAATTAAACGAATTAAGTACTCCACTGATAACAGAACTGGGACTTGATTATCGAGTTTCGAACGGGAACGCTAATTTTACGAGTTATATGACGTCCACAATGGGTTAGGTCTCCTGTGTTTTGACGTAAAATTGGAATGGAGCACTTATTTCGCCTCAATTAGCATTAATATAAACATCAGAATTACTATTAGGCCAGAATAGTGGGACCGCAAAATGAGGACATAACACGAAGATAGATAGTAATAGAATTTGTAAATGTAAACTGTAAAGCAAATGTGCAAAATAAATTTTGAATCCGTATTGGCCATATGCAAATTTGTTATTGCATTTAAATATCAGCATAAAGGCTGAATGTTTTGCTTATGACTCATGCCTTAGCATATCCCGAAAGTGTACAAAAAAAAAACAAAAAATATTAAGTACCACATCAAAGTAAAAAGATGCAGGCTCCTGGCAATATTTTAACCAACGAATCGGTTTTAAAATGAGTCGCTTTTCCCTTTTTACGTGAGGCTAGCTCGGGAGTGAGATGAAAATTTGACAGTAATGTAGGCAACCACTTTCCTGCGGTAGACGCACTCGCATAAATAAAACATGGACACCGGTAATGCACTCTTTGCTTCCCTCGAATATTGCGCTGCGATATTCGCTAGCGTAAAATGTTATGTGTATCGTCGCTAGTAAAGCCGTTTCGAATTGATATTTTAGAGATTCTGCTGAATAAAGCAAATATTTTTGATAGATCTTTTGAATAGTAGTCATATAAAAGAGTACTTATCTAGATTAAAATCGAAATGGCATTTTTGATGTCTTTCAATAACTTTTCTAGTACCTACTGTTTTGTTTACCGTGCGCATTGAAAACGAACCTCGTAAATAGTAATTTTGGTCAAACACGTTTTATGTCATATTTAGTAACAAAATCTCGCTAGCTATATTTTAGACAGGCCCGGATTCAATTTGAATGCAAGTAAAGAAGTTGATTTTGAATAACGCTCCTGTGTATCTGCTGGTAACCCCGTAATTAACGACAAAAATCCTATTTTTTTCCAAGAAAACCTTATTTTTTTATTTTATATTATTTATTTATATTTATATTATGTTTTATAATAAATGAACCATTATAATAAAACATGAAAAAAAAACAGGAAACGATTTTTTCCGTCTCCTATAAAATGTTGCCTTTGGCAATAACAAGGTTTTCACTGGTAGCCGACGATATTGAAAAATATGTAGAGACATATCTAATTGGAATGTTTCATTTTTCATGTAATTTTTGTTTGTGTTGTCCGAGTTAATTGATTAAAGTGCTTTTATTATAAGAATAGATTTTGAACTGAACATAAAAATAAAACTGACATCTTCGTTACATACAAGAACAAATTGATCGACAGCTCAACACGTCGTCGTGACGTACTTAATCTTGGATTGACACTTGAACAAGAAATGCATTTGTGTATTTAATTTCACAAAGAGACGTGACTCACAATGCTTGTCGTAGGCGACAGACAAACACCCTGTTTATGCACTATTAAAGCATTTATGCACTATGAATGCAATAATGCAGCATTGCTTTACGTATCATTAAATGTTGAACTAGCGCAATCGTGTCTCTTGACCGGTAATACACACCTATAAAATCATAGATCATAGAAACATTGTTAGTACCGAAAACGTCCGAACGGAGTCTTAAAGGTACCAAAAGCGTCCGAAGGGAGTCTTAAAGGTAACGAAAGCGTCCGAAGGGAGTCTTATACCTAGCAAAAATGAGCAAATATTTTACGCAAAACGTTACGACCCACATAATTTTATATTAAAACCAAAACAAACGGAACCGGTTTATATTTAATTATCGTAAATAATTACGAACATTAACGTTTAAGGGCTAAATGTATCACCCTCTATGCGGTAGGCCCTCGACGGTGTTTTGTCACAATTCTAAACCCGTTAAACTGAGTACCTAACAATAACGGTAACTTAATGTTATAATTTAAGCGTACCCATTTAGCCCAAAAGTAAAGTTTTCCCGGCTCTGTTTTACTGAAAACGTACTCGGGGTGCAACTCGACGAAATTCGATTTTGATGCGTCCCATCAAAAAGTAATTTCCCATGAAAACAAAAGCCGCCAAGAAAATTTCTAATTCGATCCAATCTAAATCCAATTACTTCCACCTCGTGTTGGTGCTTACACGATGTAAGCACGTACGTGTGTGCCTACAGATTTACTCAAGTGTTTCGATCGACAACCCTACGGAAATAAAACTGCTAAAGTTTTCTTCGATAATTGTACAAAAAACTAAAAGGAGTAAAATAATTAGGTACCATAAATTATACAATGAACAGTTTCAGAAGTCGTTGCAATTCTACACTGAAACAAATTGAAGGTACAAAACACTTACAAAACTTTTAATTTTATAATAATGGTAATTATTTCACTCCTTTCAGTTTTTCTTGAAGTCGGTTTTTTACTTTTTTTTAAGTTTTTTATTTAATTCTACTTAGTGCCTTATATTACAAATTCTAGGACCGTCTAGACTAGAACGTCGTCTGTGTAGGTAATTAATTTTCAAACTACTAATAATATTGTATATAAAAAACTCCTCAACCAAACTTAATGAAACTCATATGAAACCAACTCGAAAGTATTCCGCACCAAATAAAAAAGAATTACTGAAATCAATCCACAAATGTCGGAGAAATGGGGGAAAAATAAATGAAAATATACGCATCTTTTTGATAACCTCCTCCTTTTCGAAGTCGGTTAAAAACATAATTTCACTATAGAATACCTTTGACCATCGATATTGGTTCGTGATCATGTGAATGTGTGTTAATGTAATGCAGAAATGTAGAGAATTTATCTACAATCATTGCTATGGATAGTATGGCGAGGTATAATAATTACATAGTACATGGAGTTTCTTGCCGGCTCTTCTCCAAAGGACCTACTATTTAGAACCGTGCACCTCATGTTGAGCTTTCGAAAGCACCTGTAATCTGGGAGAAGTCGAAATAAAAAAATAAAAATGACTTCGTAATATTGTAAGCAAAAATATCCGCTGGATGCGAAAAGCACAGGACCGGTCGATGTGGCGATGCTTGGGGAGGCCTATGTCCAGCAGTGGACGTCTTTCAGCTGAATGATGATGATAAAGCAAAAACAAGATAACTGCTTATTGGTTTCCCGATGTTGGCATTTAGAAGGTACCTATGTGGCCTGTTTAGTCACAAAAGTGAACTGAAGCCTCGAAAAAATATGAAAAAAATTGATTAAAAAAAAATCTACTTACCAGTACCATGCAATCAGAAAAATACAAAATAATATGAAAACAGTAACAGTCAATGAAACTATTATGCAGAGTGTAAACGAATTCATGTAATTCCTTCAAACCACGTGATCAACTGGTGACAAACATTAACCCTAAATGGAAATTTTTGAAAATCAACAAAAAAAAATTTCAAAATAAAATCTTAGTTTTCTATTTCTGAGTCATTTTTAGAGCCATGAGTTATCTGACTGCAAAGAGCGATATCACGCTAATCGTTGCCGCTTGCAGTGTCGCGCCGTGCTTTCATTAATTTATGCGTGGCATCGAAATGTTCACACAAATAAGAAAAACAATTTGCAAAAAAAAAACATCTTTTTTTTATTGAATCCTTATAAGGTGGTTTAGATACGATCGATAACAAAACCGCATGAAAAAACAAAGATTTTTATTTTTATCGAGCTAAATCCAGTGCGGGGCCAATCTGCACCAGTAGTAGATCGTGTGGTTTTCAGGAATTACACGAATTCAATTCAAAAAATTACACGTTACCCTGTATAATAATTACATATACACAAATAGAAAAAAAAATTGTCTTCGTATTATAAACAGTAAGCAAAAATATCCGCTGGATGCGAGAAGCACAGGACCGGTCGATGTGGCGATGCGGCGATGCTTGGGGAGGCCTATGTCCAGCAGTGGACGTCTTTCGGCTGAATGATGATGAAGCAAAAATAAGATAACTGCATAATGATTTCCCGATGTTGGCATTTAAGAGGTAACTATGTGGCCTGTTTAGTCACAAAAGTGAACGGAAACCTCGAAAAAATATGAAAAAAATTGATTTAAAAAAATCTACTTACCAGTTAGTAATTTAGTTAATCCTACTTACTGCACACTCTCTTCATGCAATCAGAAAAATACAAAATAATATAAAAACAGTAACAGTCAATGAAACTATTGTAGAATCTACTTACAAGACAAACAATAAATTTTATTAGCAGGAGCGAGAACAGATTTCCTCACTTTGTTTACGTTGCTGTCATAACCGTCAATACCTACGTCTGTCTGTCGATACACACAAGTAAATACTTTGAGAACGTTTTGCTATTTATTCACGCCTATCTTCCTTTTAAAGGGCCGAAACTTCAAAGAGTGCCTGCACTAATGCATTGGCATCACTTGTCGCCTCTTTGACCTAATAGTTAACTACCACTTTGGGTGCTACAGTTTCCTGATGAGGTCTAAATAGAGCAACTGACGACTGAAGGAATTTGTTTTGCTGTACAAAAAGCTATACAAAGGCCCAGACTCCAAAGCGGAGACGAGACGAGCGGAGCGGAAATGTGTTTTAAAAACCAATAGAATTTCGTTATTCACACATCTCGTCTCCACTCAGCTTAAGTGGATACCACTGAGCGGAGATGTATCGTATTTGTATGGCGCGATCGAAGCGGAGATGTGAGCTGTTCCTTGCTGAGATTGAGCTGGGCTGCGGTGCAAGGCGGAGATGTGAGCTTTGCCTCGCAAGCTGACGACGGCGCGCAGCGGAGACGAGATGTGTGCGGCGTGCAGTGAGCTGACTCTAGTTCTTCTTCAAGTAAAAGAAGATACTTGTTTTTATAATAACGACATGACTGAGACGTCTACCTTTCGTGTCAGATCGCACTAAACTGTGCGTTCACATCCAACGCTCGCCGCACGCAGCTCAGTTCCGCTCTAGTCAGCGCACATCTCCACCATAGCCAGCACACATCTCCGCTACAGTCTAGCCAGTACGCATCTCCGCACAAATAAAAGCAACATCGAAAACTCTGCACTTTTGTGTACGAAAATTTACTCTTTTGAGTACGAAAAATGGGAGCGCCACTAGTCTATACATATAATAAATCTGTAGACATGGCGTGTCTGTACATAGCAAATATTTTGAAAAAACCTGCTTGGGGTGTTAAACGATAACCAATAGAACCCATTTTTAACATTTTTGGAATATTTGTCTGTGTGTCTGTTTATCTGTTTGTCTGTTTATCTGTTTGTCTGTTTATCTGTTTGTTTGTGCAAGCATCACGTAAAAACAACTGATCCAATGTTATTGACTTTTATAAATAAATATTGGGCTTATCTCCAAGTAACATATTTTTTTTGTTTCATCGCAATCGGCTCACGCAATCAAAAGTTATGCGAATTTTAAGTTTTCTAGAAGAACTTAGCATGTATTTGTGTATACCATTTCTTTTCAATAGATGGCGTTACGTGCATCAAATCAAGTTGTAACGAAATATATTACAACGAATATAATGTATTACTATTCTCAGTCTACGGAAGGTCTATTGAAATGCTATCCGAAGAAGGTACTAACTAAGCTTTTATAAAAAAACGAAGATTTTGCTATTTAAAATTTATGAGGTAGGTACCTACCTATCTATCTGAATGGCAGTGGAATAGAAATACACTCAATTTCATAAGCGAGTGCAGGTATTCTAAATTGTTAATTGTGCAAGGCAATACGATAGATTAATTTCAAATACTCATATATTTTATTATGAATACTTAAATAAATACTTAAATACGTATTTATAATTCTAAAATTCAAAGTGCACTTTGTCTGTAATTAAATATTTTTCCAAAATTTCGATTCGGTGGTACTATACTATCGATACAGAAACCATAACATTTTTTTTTAGAATTATTGTGTCTGTTTGTCTTTCCGTCCGGACATCACGTAAAATTCCGTGGATGGATTTTGATGGGACTTTCGCTGATGTGTTTCGTAAAGAACGACAATTTTGCTGGTACCAGCAACATAGCAATATGTACATATATCATCACGCTATTGTTCATAGGAGCCGTGCAGCGGAACATTATTTCCACATACTGCGAAGTATAAGCTTAATATTCGGATCGTAAAATCGCGCGAATCGATTTTGATGGGCCTGCGCTTATGCTGGTATATAAACTATCACGCTATTGCTCATAGATGCCGAGCAACGAAACATTATTTCCATATACTGCGTAGTATAAGCTGTAGACTGAAGTAAGTGCTGCAGTGAACGGTCTTAGGCTCAGTGTCCTGCGTTAAAACCTCACTTTAAAAAAAATACACTTTTTGTAATTTTTTTGGAAAGTTTTTATAGATTTTATTTTGTTCATTGTTGTCAAAACTATTCGTAACCTGTCGTCGCCGTTTTATTAAGTTTATTTAAGCCTTAGGTAATGTCCCAAAACACATGGCCATGAAGGGAAAGTACTATAAATATTAACAATTGCAATTTTCACTCAAAGGAGGCTTCATTTTATTTTTAAAAGTAAGAAATATTGCCTTGACTGATTTTTTTGCCTGAACCGGGAATCGAAAAGGTTTCGTTACATTATCACAATAATTATCAATATTCAATTATAATCCATTTTAGCAAGGAAATGTATGGAAATAAGCAATGCGTTTTTAGTGTTATGGTTATATGAACCTTTACTGCCTTTACGGTCAATCAAGAAGAGCTGAAACTGTACCTAAAGAAATGGTTTAAAAGATATAAGTGCCTTGGTGGGACACCTTTGTCTATTATTATAATAAATGGAATACATATACACTATTTAATTACTGCGACACAATGTTGTTTTCCGAGATCCACGCGGACGGAGTCATGGGCACAGCTAGTCATCTATAAATATATAAAAATGAATGTTTCTCTGTTTGTCCCGTATTCCTATACCATTCATCCGACTGCGATGAAAGTTTGGTGAAATGTTGTGCGCAAGGCCGCGAATGCATCTGACGTGATAAAAAAAAACTTCTTACACAAAGCCGCGAAGACACAGCTAGTATTTATTATACAATTTTACCACTAAAATAAATTCTCTAAAACTTAGGATAAGCTTATTTATTTTAAATCAATTTGAGCGTCTTAATATACATTTATCGCCTACTAAAACACTATCTGACAAATATAAAAAAATGCTCCGTTTATAGACTTTTATTTCGAGCTGTTGTACCTCTCAACGCCGCGTAGGAGTGAGTGTTTTACAATCCTATACTAAAACTATCAGGTTCTGCCACCTCATTAAAGAAGTACATAACAGACTACACTCGTAAATAATGAGGGTTATAGTCATAGTTATCACGCAACTTTTCGCTAAGACTCCGCCAGTTGTTATAAACCGCTTAAAGTAAATTGTAAAAGTTTTATACCCGATAACACGGACTAGTGTTCCCGTTAAGTTGGTACATAATAGCAAAGAAACAGGATAATAATTTACAAGTTTATCCTGGAATTAAAGGAGAGTATTTTAGTTACAATAGAATTCAACTTTATTCGCTAAAGATATGGGTAACAAAAGATGATACATTTACAAAAAAACAACACAACTCGCCTTCAGTAGGCACGCGAAATCTTAGACAGTCATTGTTTTCACAAACTAAATCATGCAAAAATCATTTTATGAGTAACATTTGTATTTTCTAAAGTTAAGGAATTCTTCTATGATTCTGGTTCTATAACTTCTATAACTCATAATAAACTGATTAATCCACACTTATACAAGGTTAGTCGGATAGGGGGTACTAATCCGCGGGTCACTTAAAGTATCACTGATGACTGTTTTAACGCAAGGGTTAAAATTTCAAAATTAGATCATTTTTATTACATGCAAAATGATTCTAATTTTAGTTTTTTAAAACATTATTCTTCCTGTCTTTAGATACGAATTCAGAAAATGGAGCTTCTAATCCGCGACCCTAAATGTGTACTAAAATGTAAGCACAGCTAGTGATAGCTGAGAACAGATAGATTTTAGCGTATTTTTATTGAGATTTTTGAACAGCTATTTCTCTTCTCCTATTGACTTTTAGGGGAAGTTGTAGAACAAACGTTATTCATTATTATGTGTACTTTAACACCCTTTTGGATTAGTACACCCTTTCCGACTAAACTTGTATAATGAATGCGAAAGTGACATTGTCTGTCGTCTGTTTGTTTGTTACTTCTGCTAGTCTAAACTGCTGAACCTTGAAAACTTGGCCCAGAGATAGCCTGAAACCTGGAAAAGGACATACTATAGGAAACTTTTATCGACATACCTCGGAAGTGAGGGGGCGTCAGCTAGTATACTGGGTATCTCAAAACAGATGGTCATAGAGAGAAATTAAAAATAGCATAGTGTTTTAATTAAAGAAGACTCCATTTTACTTGTGAAAATGTGCATTAAATGATTTTAAAAAGTCCTTTGCGTGATTCAGGAATAGAATAAAATTCTTTTAAAAATGATAAAATTATGCCAGCACATAAAGCTACTACAATCTGTAAAACTTTAATAGATTTTCATCTTTATCGCAAATGCCTTAGGTTCAAGGTTGATTGGGAAAATTTGACAGTTTCGGGTAGCTTGATGTGTTGGCGTCTGTACTTTTAAATAAAATTTCCTATTTTTAATATCTAAAGTGGGTAGTTACCCTCAATGACCACGTGTTTTGGGAAATTCGGTATAGTAATTTCGAACAAACCCAAAGGGGCAGCAAAAGGCAGGCTGATAGAATGATACCACTTGTGCGTAGTAGCCACTTTTAAAACTAACATTTGTGGCCACCAGCGAAGCTGATGCCAATATTGCAGCATGAAATCGAAATGAAAGACTTGCCAAAATAACTTCCACATATAAATTTTACGTTTGCTATTTCCAGAAACAAGGTCGAGTTAGTGACGTCTTTTAGATCTATAAAATCTAGGCAAATTGTTAGTACGTCAAACATACATATAAATAGGAACTATCATTACTCAAACCCTTATCCCCAGTCAAAGAAAAATAAGCGACTCCCAAAGATTTGTTGTATTGCGTATTTTACATTTTTATCCAGTTACTATGTTATTTATGTAGAGCATAATTTATTATAACTAAATTAATTCAATATTAATGTATTTTATTCACAAATGCAAAGAGTAGATAGAGCTCCTTGTAAAAAAGTTCGTCCGGGGAAGTACCTCCGTACCTATTTCTGCCGCTAAGCAGCATTGCTGTGTTCCGGTTTGAAGGGTATGTGTGCCACTGATATTACAGGCGCATGAGACTTTCCAACGTTTGCAACGCATCAGCAATCCTCTTGGTGTTGTAGGTGTATATAGGCGGCGGTAACCACTTACCATCAGGTGGGCTGTCGGCTTGTTTGCCAAATAATTACATAAACAACATAGATGTCAAACATGCGGCCCACTGAGTATTTTCCTGCGTCCCGAATCAATTTTGAAAACCGTTTTTGAAAACGCGTGCGCTGCTGCAAGTCCATACACGTATCACGACCATTTTCGACGACCGACGTAAGTTGTCTGTAGTTGTATATGTGATTTCACATAGTCTACGGTCTTCATGCTTTTGATCCACCAGTGACTTTGAGTTTGACATGGCTGCTGTACACCATCTAAATTACCATAGAATTGCACCACCAAATTCGCAATCTCTACTCACCGTAGAACACCTGACACTATTCCCAGGTTCTAACAAAACAACACAAAGCAAAAATACAGTAGTTATGTACATTCACTTAGAAGGTAACAAGCGTGCAATTATTGGCGAAGTACGAAGTAACTTAGACAACATTTTGTGTCGAGCGTAAATTTGCTTAGCTGCCAACGCTTAATTACTTAAATTACTTCACTGCAGCTAAGTTACGTGTTAGACTTGTTCTTGTAACGTAATTGCGATTACTTAAGATTGATTTTAAAAGGTTTTTATTTCGTATACAGCGTGGGATTTGTTAGACAGAACTTATATCCTTGTACGTATGTTAAGATGTAGGTAAGTGGTGTGTGTGTGTTCAGAAGTAAGTAATGATAAGTAACAAAATATTTATTTCAGACATAAAATCTATATATTTTGTGTTATTATGCAACCAAACTAAAAGCTTAAAATTATTCAGTAAAATTATAACATTATCGAAAATAAAAGGGTGTTTTTGCCTGTAGTATTGTATGTACATTAAAAATTTACAATCTATACGAATTCTTTAAATACTAGCTTTAATAAACTGTCTTTTTTTTACAAAAAGATGAAAATGGTGCTACATATTGTTTTACTTGTTGCGTTACGTTTATAAACACTTTCAATTATACGTAAAACCTATTATTGACTACCACGGACTTATACATTTTTTTATCGATAGAAAGTGCCATGAATCTATCTTAAGCTTCCCCTGTAGTAGTTCTCCACAGATCACTGATCCACAAAAAAATAACTTACGAGCATTCTCATCTAATCATCACTAAATTAAAAACCTCTACAACTAAGTTGAATGAAACACAAAACCGAACAAGAATATTCTTGTTCTACATTTATCTAAAGCATTTCAGTCGTAAATCTCTGTGAATACATTTTTAATTGATAACTTTCCTATACAAAAGATATCTCGATATCAAAAAGCTCATTATTTGGTCCCAACAAAACGTAACTGTCACTAATTCATTATGTTCTATCTCATTTTAATGGAATTCTATAAAAAATAGTTGCGGCAATGATTTATTAGTGTTATCGTAACGTTGGCCTGTGTTTTTTTTAACTTGCGATAAGGGAAGTAATAGAGGAAGCAGTCGGTGATTTATTGTACAGGTCAGTTAATATTTTTCAATGAACCACTGTTTATTGGACACGCAAGCATGAAAGAATTTCTCTTTATAAAAATTAAAATCAAACTCATATTTATCTCCTCCCACGGTTTACCGATTTGTTGTATATTTATTGGATCCGATAAGACTTACTTGATTTTTGTTTACTTTATTCTCAATCATCTCTTACTCTCACACATTATCTTAACTTACTGCCGATTCCTATACTTTACCGAACGTTATTGGTGAAATATTTAGACTCTTGTATTTTTACCAATAATGAAGCAAAGACCGTATACCTATAGCTTTGCATAGTGCAAAATTAGCTTACGAGTCTATTTCTACAGGGTATAAACGAATTCGTGTAATTTCTTCAAACCGCGTGATCTATTGGTGACACAGATTAACCCTAAAAGGGAATTTTTGAAAATCAACGTTAAAAAAATATAGGTATAAAATCTTAGTTTTCTATTTCTGAGTCATTTTAGAGCCCCGAGTTAACTTACTGCAAAGAGCGATTTCGCGTTAGTCGTGCCCGCCAGCCGCGTCGCCGTGCCATTCATTTAAGTGCATCGAAATGTTCAATCTCATAAAATTATTTATTTGCAAAAAAAAACATATTTGGTGGTTCAGATACGGTCACTTACCCCTACTGCATGAAAAAAAAGATTTTTATTTTTAATCCGTCTAATTCCCGTACGGGGCCAATCTACACCAGTAGTAAGTAGATCATGTGGTTTTAAGGAATTACACGAATTCGTTTACACCCTGTATGCCCAGTTTGGCAATAAATTATAAAAAGTAAAAACCGACTTCAAAAAAAACTAAACGCAGTAAAATAATTATCATTTAATAAAACTATCAGTTTCAGAAGTCGGTGCCTTCAATTTGGTTCAGCGTGGATTAGCACCGACTTCTGAAACTGATAGTTTTATTAAATGATAATTATTTTACTGCGTTTAGTTTTTTTTTGAAGTCGGTTTTTACTTTTTTTAAAGTTTTTTTATTTATACTTTTTAGTGCCACAAATTACAATTACAATAGTGTACAAATTCTCGGACCAGCACTACAACTAGAACGTCGTCCACATACGATTTGTGTACTTTTTCTGTTGTTTTTATTGATTTTTCCAAAAAGTGCTGCACCAATTTCAATAAAATTTATATGGGACCACCTCTGAAGTATGGGCTACCAAACAAAAAAAGAATCATCAAAATCCATTCATAATTGGGGGAGATATCGCGTAACAAACATACAAAAAAAAACATTCAGACGAATTGAGAACCTCCTCCTTTTTGAAGTCGGTTGAAAATGCTACCATTGGTAAGAAAAATGATTCGTTTTTGGCTATAGCAGTATTATACGATTATGATCTGTGGCTATAGGAACCAGGCATTAAAGAAGAAGAATAAACTTGTAAATGCGTGGGCTCTCAACATTTTACGACGAATGTCTCGACATGCTAAAATGGCCGCACAAAAAGACGGATTATGATAATCGCCGACCAAATTGGGCACGTTGCACTGCAAAACGCAGCTAATATATTCACAGCTGCGCTTAAACACAGGTAAACAATAGCTTCACGAAGCTGTATGGCAAGTATTGCAACTCCATGAATCATCGGAACACCCTCACACTTCCGCACATACGTATTACTGCTAATTAAAACCCGGAGAGAGACCGGAATCTCGTCCTGTCGTGTCCTTAATAGGGTAACCAGAAGAAAAAGCTAAAGTCGGGAGAAGTCTCAATCTCTTAATTGAATGTTTCGCACTTGTAAACGTTTGTCTGGACAAATTTGGAATGGATGCTAAGCAGATTTGAACGCTTGTTTTGGTACCTATTGGAAAGTGAAACTTCAAAACAATAGTTTATTTTAACGAGCTGCCACTGCTGCCAGAAAGTCTTACAATTCTTTATCGAGTAACTAGAAGGAGCGCCGTTTATGTCAAAAAAAAAACTTAAAAAAAAGAAAAACCGACTTCAAAAAAACTGAAAAGAGTAAAATGGTAATTATTTACGTCTTTTGATATTTTTTTAAGTCAGTTTTTCTTTTTTTGAGTAATTTTATTTTTCTTATTTGATTGGCATAAACAATACATTAATATGCGATTACAGCAATCGCGAGTGATTTGCGGTTATCCATTGAAGAGGGCAATTGTCTATCTCCGAAATTCTTCATAAAACCTTCACCAAATTTAAATGGGACATCTTTGGGACAATACTCTTTCAAACAAAAAAAATAATCATTAAAATCGATTTGGCGACGATATCGCTGAACAAACATACAAAACAACACGTCGATTTAAGAACCCCCTCCTTTTTTTAGAAGTCGTTTAAAAAACGTTCTAAGATTCGAACTTTTTGAAAGAACTATGCAGCCAAGAACTATCTGGCGATCATATAATAACACCCTATTACTATCCCACTGCTCGGCAAATGCCTCTTTCATATAGTAAAGGATAAGGAACAAACATTGATCACCAGTCTTACTCACCGCATGATGGCGACCCTAACTGGTAATTAAAATGCAACAGTCCTGTAGTAACGTATCACCCCAAAACGTCACTTGCGCCATAAAACTTATACGAACACGCCTGCGATGACACACTGACAGTTTTATGGCCGCGACAGAATTCGGCGACGATTCCTGAACTCAACGATTAATAATGAGATTAACAAAAAATGGATACTGGCCTATATTTGCGTCTGACTGTAGTCAGATGTGTGGTGGATTAAGTTGGTGAGTGATTTTAGTAATAATGTTAGAAAAGTTTGGTTTGAATTTGAAAAATCACCCTCAATTGGTTGTTTTATAATAATAATAATCATTTATTTCAAGTCACAAGACTCATACTGTTAGTACAAGCTATGTTACTAAAGTACTATATACATTTTGTTTGTGACCTCACTACCGCAAGGTCACAGGTACAGTTGAAACCTTGCAGCAGTGGTTCACATACAAGCAGTCTAGTCTGCTTGCTGTCATAATTTGTTTTGGGCATCTCAGTTTATTTAAATACTTCTCTAGTTTACAAATATGCAAATACTAATATAAATAAATAAATACAGTTTTAATTCCGCCAAACCAGATCGCTAGTTTGGATGCAGTATGCAGCACCACCCTGGAACCCACAAATATAGGCTCATGAAGGAGGGAAAAAAATGCAACGTGCTACCAAACCGATACGATTTGTATGAAACTAGCGAGCCGCCCCAGCTTCGCACGAGTACTACAATATGCATGTATATGCATATTATACATATACCTAAACGTTCCTCATGAATCACTCTATCTATTAAAAAAAACCGCATCAAAATCCGTTGCGTAGTTTTAAACATCTAAGCACACATAGGGACAGACAGCGGGAAGCGACTTTGTTTTATACTATGTACGAGTATAAAATAAATAATATTGCATTTGTATATTTGTACGTCATGAATTTCGGCAAAATAACGCCTGATTCCATCATTTCTCTAGTTTATTTAAATTGAGTAAGATAGAACTACGATTTCGATAAATTACTTCATCGCGTTTTATTCGGTTTTAGATTTCTTCACCGAATTCATATTTCGCCACTTAAATTACTTTAAGTGAGATGTTTTGGGCATACCTTTCCACTCTTCGTGTTTCAAATCCATTCGTCATCGATGTTGCAAGTACTGCCAATTTGCGAACCAGTCCCTTGCCAGTATGTTAATGTGTAGCTGTTTCAAAATTCGAAAATAGACTGCATTCTGACGGAGTTCGGACGTTCAGGGAACGAACACATGGCGTCATTAGGCCGTCTGTCACACTGATAGGAGGATACGGTTACGTACATCCATATTCACCCTACAGTAACTAAACTACACTGCCGTCCGATTTCTAAAAGGCCGTTAAGTGAGTAAACCTAATTTTGAGTTCTGAGCGCGGAAAATGTTATCCCTAGAAATTCTGAAGCCATAACGATGTTTTTGTTATACCAAATTATTGGGCTACTTTTAAGCTCATTATACAATTATAACACGTGAAAAAAACTTTTCACGTGTTACACGTGACGTCCTGTAACACGTGAAAAAAACGTTTCACGTATTACACGTGACGTCCTGTAAACACGTGAAAAAAACTTTTCACGTGTTACAGGACTAATATTGTTTTTGAAATCAAAGTTTTTTTTTTACTCTTGCTTTTCTGTCCTACTGAAATGTGACCTTCTACAATATTAATGTCTCTATAAAAGTCTCTGGATTTCGTAACTGACAAATGATAGAAAAATACGGATCAGACTTGTCTATATAGAAAAAGCTGCCCTTTTAGTGCGTATACACGTAGAAAGCGGGTTGCCGGCGCCGATCTGCCAGCGGTTGTCGGTGGTGGTCCGCGCAGTTAATCGGCGCAGGTTGTCTCTATAATGTGTGGCGAACCAGCGCCGACAAGTTCCGACCTGCTCCGATCAGCGCTGGTAGGCCGTCATTTGTTGCTGTATTTGCAAGGAAATAAGGCGCATTTTTGTTTAAAAATGCCAGCCCCTGCTTCTACCTGCTTCCTTTATGTAGCGGTTACCTGCACGGACCAGTACCGATGAGCGCTGGTAGGTCGGCGCTGGTTACCTGCTTCCTTTATGTATACGCCCTTACGTAGTACATAAAACTCAAATTTGACTAAATGTCACTTAACGTTCCTTTAGAAATCGGACGACAGTACACGAAACTAACTTCTCTGGTAGGGCTGCCATCTATAAGGCTCATAAATTGGGACAATGAGTTTCAAAGTTATGAAGTTGAGATTGGAAATTAATTTGTTCTATGTACTTAGGTAAACATATCGATGGGTCATATATCAAACAAATTTCTGCCCCATTTTGCATACCTAACGAAAAGTTATAAACTTATAACTTAAGCCATAAATTTTGTAGGGCAGGAAGTTTATGTCATTCAGTGAAGTTGTTTAAAGTTTCGATTGAAATGAAAATGTCAGTATTGAATACAGAGTTTTTGCCATTAACTAACTAATGAATGGCCACAAATGGATTCCGATCCGTTAGATTAGAATGGTTACGCACTGCTTCCGATCCGAATCCGAGAAAATACGTTCCGAATTAGTCATAGAACTATTTGTATGGTAGTTTACGCACTAGATCCGACTTCCGTCATCCGATTTCTCTCCGTGATCCGTGAGTTTCCAATTCGAAAGAAATATTGACGGACCGAAGTAGCCGTAGTACTGTTTGTACGAACGCTTTCGCATTACCTCGGATTCAAATCGGACGCCAAATGGATATGCCAAAGATGGCCCCTGAATTGTTTGAATTTGGATCAGAGATCGGATAAGTGCGTAAGCGATATCCGAATTCGGTCCGAGTTTTTTAGACTTATTTTCACGGATCCGGATCGGATGTAGCGCGTAATCGCCGTTAATGATTAAAATTACGTTTCTCTGCAGCTACGTACCGTCCATCTAACTTAATGGATACCGTCAAATAGCCTTTGTTATCTGCATACCATACAGAATCTGTTTTACAATAATTCCAAGCAGTTCTTCGACTGAACACTGAAATATGAGACAGCGTTTGCCCATAACTAACCAACAACCCAATCAATGAACTACGTCTCAAAACTAAACTTATCTCACTGTTTACTAAAACAAAACACCGATAGGTTGGCGTGCGAGCCAAGACAATGCTGCATTTTAATTTTGTACATGCTTCCTCAACAAAGGATCGTAATAGGTCCGTAGATGAGACGGCAACCCAGCGGCTTTGTTCCGCTGGCAACACTAAACAATACCTGTGCCACGATGAACTTGCATTATCACACACCTAATGGGTTTTGTCTGTTCGTGTAGGGGTCCAAAATGAAAAGTTGTGTTAGTAACATAGTGTATTTGCCGTGACAAATGCATGTTTTTTTCCCACGATAGGCAAGGGTGTTTATGGTAAACTTTTATTGTAATCATTGTATGTTTGGGAGACAAAAGGAAATGTAACTGATATCTATTCCGGAATACGTGTCTGTCCTTTAAAATACAGGGTGTAAACGAATTCGTGTAGTTCCTTCAAACCGCGTGATCTACTGGTGACGCAGATATACAAGGTTAGTCAGAAAGGGGGTACTAATCCGAAAGGGGCTTAAAGTACCCATGATAATGAATAACTTTTGTTCTACAACTTTTTCCAAAAGTCAATAATTTAAGAGAAATAGGTGATCAAAGATCTCAAAAAAAAATCTCTAGAATCTCTCTATACCCAGTTATGATCAGCTGTGTTTACATTTTAGGTCATATTTGGGGTCATGAATTAGAAGCACCATTTTCTGAATTTGTAACTAAAGCAGGGATGAAGAAATTTTGAAAAAACTAAAATAAAAACCCGTTTAAATTGATTTTTTTTACCGAATTTTGAAATTTGCAGTCATCATCATCAGTGATATTTTAAGTGGCTTGCGGATTAGTACCCCCTTTCCGACTAACCTTGTATACTTTATAAAATATACATACCGTAAAAGCAAATGATACTATTTTAATTTAATATTTAACTTTTTCTTAACAAAAAGCGCCTTCATCCTCTCTCCTATTAAAAAAATAACTTTGTTGTGCCCGACAGGGTCCATAGTTGATTCGATGTTTTAACATATTGTCAACTGTTATAAGTACACATTACGGAATGCAATAAAGTATTGAGTACAGATTAAAGATAAAAGAGATACACAGTACAGATGAAAGAGATTTTTTGAAAATCAACTGATTAAAAAACTCAAAATAAAATCTTAGTTTTCTATTTCTGAATCATTTTAGAGCCCCGAGTTAACTGACTGCAACAAAGAGCGATTTCGCGTTAGTTGTACCCACCAGCCGCGTCACCGTGCTTTCATTCATTTATGTGTGGCATCGAAATGTTCAATCTCATAAAATAATTATTTTGTAAAAAAAAAAAAAATTTTACTGTATCCTTATTAGGTGGTTTAGATACGGTCACTTAACCCAACCGCATGAAAAAAAAATTTTTTTATTTTTAATCAGGCTAATTCCTGTGCGGGGCCAATCTACATGTGGTTTTAAGGAATAACACGAATTCGTTTACATCCTGTATACGAAGACAGAACCATATTCAAAGAATAGTGTTGTGAATTCTACAGGATCAGTTCTATGAATAAAATATGTTGGACCGATTGACAGACCGACTTAACTTTGTTTACTGAGTTGTTTGTTTACTACGTTCGTCCTTTATTTATTCTTGTACTACATTGTCTTTGTCTCAAAGTAATATTCTTCTCCTTTTCCTTATATACATTCAATTGCGAGACAGCTCCTTACATTGAAATTCAAACAGTAATAAAAGCTGTAGAGTAAACATTGGCCTTAAATTTGACTACTTTTTTACGACTTTCGAATCCTCCACTCGAATTAGTTGAAGATAGAAAAATAAACAGACGAGATATAACTCAGGAAAATAAATAAAGAAGATATATTGGAGAATAAATTATTTACTTATCTTTTATTTCCGAAGAATTTATTACGCGATAGTAGTTCGGAACTAAATGTTTTGTGAAAGCGTTAAGTAAGTACTTAACGCGCTTTATCTAGTCTTAAAACGTTCTCACTATTTATCACCAGTCCTTTTAAGTGAAGTAACGTTAGGTTATCGGTATCAGTACACTGATTTCGACTTTCACACGTAACTGTTACGCAAACTGTCGGGTTTGCGTTTTGGCTGTTGTTTGGAGAAACACTTAGTGACTCAGGCGGTGCCTGTAGTGCCCGCCCACGATATCGGCGGCTTTCTTAAACGCAACGTTTATTCTGTAAGTACGTTTGCTATCTGTCGGGATTTCTTAGTAAATGTTCCAGTTGGATTCTATTTGAATCGCATATTCAATTAATGGTATGTAAATTTTATATTTTCTATCATAACATCGTTTTGTCATGGTTTTCATAATTTACGCAAACATCGTTGTCCTAATTATGTTTCCGTTTGGGTTTTTAAAAGTATTGACATTGTTTTAAAGTGAGATAATGTTAAAAGATATAAAGTCTAGCTATTAAGCATTTACAAATTATGTTCTACCAATACTGTAAAAACCAGAGGGGCCAATAACGCCGGGCTTGGTGAAACATATTTCGTTTCATATTCGTAATCATAACTGCAAGTAGAATGCACATCCAGACGAAACTGTAAACTAGGTGTGGGCAACCTTTGGCAAGTGGCGTGCCAAACTTTGCTATATTATTGCAGTCGCGGGCCATAGCAGGAAATAAAAAAGCTTAACAGGTTGCGTACCGCCCGTCGTCCCAGGACGACACTTAATTGTCTTATCTGTTGTGTCTATAATAACGGTGATTGAGTTTAATTTTTTTATACATCTATTTATTAGGTTACTGATGAAGTTAATGTATGTGTAACAGTTAATGTGATATTTGTGTTTGAACTTCAGAAACAAGTTAAAAGATTTTTCAAAATATCGCGGGCCTGTTCATAAACCGGCGCGGGCCGGATCCGGCCCGCGGGCCGTACGTTGCCCATACGTGCTGTAAACTATGCAACTGCCGAATGCAGCTTGAAGGCAATTAGGATGTAGTCAGTGCAGTCGCATGACAACTGCCGACTGGATGTGCAGCTCACTTCCAGTTATAGTTTCGAATATGAAACGAAATAATGTTTCGCCAAACGCGGCGTTATAAGCCACTCTGGAACTCTTGTGGGTTTTTACCGTCGCATAAAACTAGAATCATAATGCGAAACTATCATCATCATGATTCAGCCGAAAGACGTACACTGCTGGACATAGGCCTCCCTCAAAAGGAGCGGTTTGCCATAATCGCCACGCTTGGCAGGCGGATTGGCGATCGCAGTATGGTTGTTAAAGTACTTAAAGAACGCTGCTGCTCATCCTCTAGAGAATCCCTTAGTCGCCTTTTACGACACCTACGGGAAGAGATGAGGTATCTAGTGCTATTCTTTAAGTCCGGCACCACACGAGACGCCATAATGAAACGAAATAATATTTCAAAAACGCGGCTTTATAAGCCCCTCTGGATCTTTTGTGGGTTTTTATTGTCGCATTAAAACCAGAACCATAATGCGAAACTATCACAATGAATACAAAAAAGAGTTTTTTCTTATCCAGAGCAGGAAAATAATAAGCTCCAAAATATTTTGTATTGCGGAAAGATTCTTAGAACTTTAACTTATGATACTTAGAGTCGATTTTTAATCGCCGGGTAACTTTTTTTTGAAGAATATTTTTAACACCTTTTGTATAGAAAATAATTATGTCAAACTGCCAAATTTAACCCTCAAATCAAAGTTATCTGATGATCGAAAAATCTGCCCTTAATTATATTACCTTCTCTAAATATAAAAAAGTTACAAAAACAAGTAAAGTTTTATTTTAAACCCTTTAAAACGTAATATTAATAATACTTACTACATATTTCTTCTACTTAAAACTTTAGTAGTAAACCAAGAAACCATCCAATAAATAAAAATATTCACGTCCCACAAGGTTAGCATGCAAGAACGTAACAATCAATACACAATTTAAATTTTGAGTGCGAAAAGTTCTAAAGTTACGGCATCATGCAATTTTCCTTCGGCCAACTTATAAAATGTGGACTCCCCTCGGCCAGTCGAGCAAGTTTAAATTGCCCTCTTCTTTTTTCACTATCTTTTCCTTCCACTCACTTTTTCCTATTTAAACTTTTCCGTTTTATTTTAAAACGCCAACCGCGAGTTGTAACAACGTACGATTTTTATCGCGTTTTGTGTTTGAACTGCATGTTATAGAATATTCAAGAGTATCATTTTACCTATTACAGGATCATAATAATGCTAGAGCCATACTTACATATCGGGCTTTGATGACGATTTTTATGGTCAAGATAAATAGATCGATATGGGCAACATATTCGTTATACATATAAAGCCCAAATTATTCTTTCTGTCCATTACAATTATACAAAGTTAGTCAGAAAGGGGGTACTAATCCGAAAGAGTGTTAAAGTACCCGTAATAATGAGTATTTTTTGTTCTACCACTTGCCCCAAAAGTCAATATTTTATGAGAAATAGCTGTTCAAAAAATACATAAAAAATATGCTAAAATCTATCTAGATTCAGCTATGATCAGCTGTGATTACATTTTAGGTCTTAATTGGGGACACTAATCGGAAGCACTATTTTCTGAATTCGTAACTAAAGTAGGAACGAAGTATTTTTGAAAAAACTAAAATAAAAAATATTTTACATGGAAATAAAAATTATCAAATATTAAATTTTTAACACTTGCTTTAAAACAGTCGTCGGTGATACTTTAAGTGGCCTGCAGATTAGTACCCCCTTTCTGACTAACCTTGTATAAAAGCTTGCTTAAGTTTGATGAGTCGTCAGCACAAGATTTTCTTTGATCCAAATAATATTTAGCAAGGGAAAAATTGCAGTTCATATACCCTTGGTTATGTAAAAAAATACCTAAAACAGATAGATAAGTTTACTGATTACTATGCGTACATTAATGATAAGCCTTTACCAAACAATTCATGTAAATCTCAAACTTAACCAGAAATCAAACACTTATTAGCAAAGTAAAGTAAACAGCTTAACAATTTCTATGGCTGTAAGTTCCGTGTAGAATAGACGTTAGATTTCGATTGCTCTTTATTCAAGCACACTTGATTTAATCGCTGAGATTCGAGCATTAACACCGAGGAAGGTGCCTGAAGAGCCCTTGCGAATATGTTCCGTTAGTCTTTTTGTACAGAGATGAGGTTCTAAGAAATACTTTAAGAGACATGTGGATTTTGTGTGAGATTGTGAAAGAAACAAATTATCATGAATATTTTGTCAGTGTGAGAGTTGTGAGTTTTTTTTGTGTAACTGCGTCTTGGTCAAATTGGTTATGAAAAGGAGAGAATTAAGCCCATGTTTATGTTTTAGCAGTAGTAAAGCTTCTTGTGAAAGAGTTTGACCGGGAAAATACAGTCAACAAAAGAGTTAGGTACCTATACAGGCAAACATTGGATATCAGTGCACTACGCAGGGAATTTTAATTGTGTGCATAATAACTTTTTATACATAAGACACAGTCAGACAAGCGATGGCAAAGACATGGCCACTCGTCATACGCAAAACTCTGTTAAAATATGAATCTAATTAGTTGCCTGTATACTTATCCCTTGGGGTGCATGAAAAGAGCCTCCACGAGTGACGATACTTCAGTACGTCTGGCGCACCCTGGGCAGTCAGCCTTGCTATCACCATCCTTGCTGACTGACTAATCTTTTCACCACGGCATGAGCTATTCTTGTATACTGACGACTGTTGACGACGTCTGTGGTCTAGTGGTTCGAGTGTCGGACTGCTGATCACGAGGTCGTGGGTTCGATTCCCACACAACACAAATATTTATGTGATGAACATAAGTGTTTGTGTTGGTCTGGGTGTTTCTTATGTATTATAAGTATGTATTTACAAAAAAAAAAAAAAGTATATAAGTATTATATCCATTGTCTAGTACCCATAGTACAAGCTCTGCTTAGTTTGGGACTAGATGGTGCTGTGTAAAAAATGTCCCAAAAATATTTATTTATTATTTATACTCGTACCTCGTGCCGACACGATAGAAGAGAAGAGAGAGACTTATCCCTTTGGATGACTGTACTACCAACATTCCGATTTCTGTGCCCTGGCAGCATTGCTGTGTTCCGGTTTGAAGGGGACCGCTGAAATTACAGGCACATGAGATTTTCCAACCCTCTAAGGTTGGCCACGCATCAGCAATCCTATTGGTGCTATACAACAGGCTGTAGGACAGGCTGACGAATTCGTGTAATTCCTTAAAACCACATGATCTACTACTAATGTTGATAAGCCCCGCACGGGATTTAACTTGATTGAAAATATTAAAAAAAACTTTTTTTTTTTCATGCGACTTTGTAATCGATCGTGTCTAAACCACCTAAGAAGGATTTAGTAAAAAATAAGAATCAATTCTCTTGCAAAAAATGTATTTAATTTGAGTGAACATTTTGATGCCACGCATAAATGAATGAAAGCACGGTGACACGGCTGGCTGGCACGACTAACGAGATATCGCTCTTTGCAGTCAGTTAATTCAAGGCTCTAAAATTACTCAGAAATAGAAAACCAATTTTTTAAACATTTTCTTTATTTGATTTTCAAAAATACCCATTTAGATTCAATCTGTGTCACCAGTAGATCACGCGGTTTGAAGGAATTACACGAATTCGTTTACATACTGTATAGTCAGCAGTAACCACTCTCTATCATACAGCCCGTCGGCTTGTTTGCCAAATAATTATATAAAAAATCATGTTTCCACTCAAGGATCGCGTCAACAGAGATCCAATTAGTGGCGTTAATGAGCGTGATAAATATATTTTTCTTTCAACTACTACTAGTACTACTAGTAATGTTATCATTAATCGCTACAAAACCGATCACAAAATACGTATTTTCTGCATAGAAGCAAAACAGTGCAGAAATGTTGTATGAAATCTCATTACTGCACTGCAAACAGTGCAGAAATGTATGAAATTTCATTACTGCACTGTTTTTCATTTTTTATTTACATATAAATTTACCACAGAGGTTTAATGTCTCCCGTTAAGTTTAATATTAAATGTATGCATTCTTATGATTCTTATGCATTAGATCAAAAAGATACTGGCTGAAAATAAAAATCGGCTGAATAAAACCGAATAGGTGAAAAAAAAAAAACAAATGGCGCGCATTTTGTACCATTGTAAAACTTTGATAGGTACTTCTTATTTAGCAAGAAAAGTTTAAAAAAATGGAAATAGATAGCGATATGAATTCAAGTCCAGAAAGTATCAAAACAGCTGCAAATGAAATTGTTAATAACCTTTTGCTGCAAAAGTCGCAGGATAACCTTGTTTTCATTAACTTGAGTTTTTATTTTGAATAGGTATATTTTATCACGGTAGGTAAATTGGTAGTTGAAAGAAAAGTAGATTACGCACCTTGCTGAAGTGAGTGATTAATGCACTCGTGCTAATTTAGTGCCCTCGCTTGCGCTCGGGCACCAACATAACACTCGTGCATTAATGACTCACTTTGCGCTCGGTGCAACAATCTACTAATTATAATTTGCAGAAAATAAAAATATACAAAACTATACAGGTTGAAATTGTAAACACTCGACAAACCGAAATGGGAGATTGTACTCGCCACTATGAACAACTTTTACTTTGGGACCTAACCTGAAATCGTAAAAAAAAAAACAGCTGTTCCCTACATTTATGTTGGCATAACTCGTCAAAATTTAGGGAACAGCAGATTTTTTTCGCGATTCCAGTTTTGTTCTCATAGTAAAAGTTGTTCATAGTGATGAGTACAATCTCCCATTTCGGTTTGTGGAGTGTTTACAATTTCACCCTATATATAAATTATTGCAAAAAATAGCATACATAACAAAGAAATTATTATGAAATATGCAATACAAATTATTTCTTCCACATCCACTTAAGCAGTTTAAGTTAAAATCAACATGCTGTCAGTATCTACCCACACTCGCATAAACACACTCCAGTAATGCTTTTCACTTAGTCAAAACAAAGATGGGTATAATTTGTTCGATGCATTGCTAAATGGACGCAAACTGCCCGAGGCACCGCACATTTTAAGGGAGAAAATAAAATTTAAAACAAAGACTCGTAATGTTAACCCTTTTTGACCCCACACGGGTACAGTTTGGCACCATAACATAACACGAGCTATAAAACGTGTGTATGAAATCAGTAGGGTTACCCCTTTTGTAATGCAGTTTCCCCTTGTATCGGAGGGTTATTGGGGAAGTATTTTCTCTTTGAGTTATTACACTTTCTTTTATCTTTTAACCTTACAACAAATTTTAATCCTAAAACAAAACAGCATTTTCTAGAAGAAATACAAACACAATAGTAGCGTCAACAATTTAAACTACGAAATCAAAAAATCAACTACCTATTGTTTATTTTTCTCCTAGGTTTTGTTCCCCAATTTCGACAAGATTATACCGTACCTGTCGTTTCCTCTTTTACACAAAATTAGGAAACTCTAGGGGAAACTTTTTCATGGCAACTCAGAGTATATTGTACCGAGTGGCACCACAATTTGCGTATCCACCTTGCCGTCAAAACTCGCCGGTTGCCATGGCAACCCCCTCTGCGGTCCGCGCCGTGCATTCAGCACTGTTTTGAAATTTTCCCTGAACTCGTTTAATCCGTATTAAAATAATAAAACGGCCCAATGTTTTGCCTCTCTGTATACTGGCAACATATTAAATTGTTAAAATATCTGCCATATATCCGGGACGTCGGAATTAAGAGCAGGTTTTATTGGTTTGCTATTTTTAAAATTAATCAGTCAAGCACAATATGATCGCGCTTTTGTTTATACTTTCGTAGCTTGTCATAATAACAGAATGCTGGAAATTCTCGTTTCAATCCACGATTAATTTTAACAAAATAACAAGGCTATCTAAATTCATTCGATTGCAAGTACTTGCAGTTTAGGTACTCAGAGGCGTACCAATAGAAAATGGCGCCTAGGGTGAACGTCGTAGTTGCGCCATTAAGTCAGAATATCGTAGGACTGGCGCGATAATTTGAATAACAATATAAATAATTAAATTTGAAAGGCAGACGCCGTTTTCTTCCGGCAATAGAAGTTATCCAGTCCACCTAACACCTCTACCCATAGACCAGATATTTTTCACCTTGTTTTACAATAGTCTTGCACCCGCTTGGGACGGTCCATGACTGTACTCCAATAGTGCAGCCGTGAATAGTCCCCGGTTGGTGTCCCACCCCCTTTTAGACTATAGTTCTCAAAGGGGCCTCTGCGCGTTGGACCTGTGTCCCCCGTATGCCTTCCAAAGGGCCGGACATCTGAATCAACCGTGAATAGAAAGAGATATAAATTATATTATTGGTTAATTTGCGAATTTTGCGCCCCCTTTGAATGGCACCCAGGGCACGAACCCTACTTACCCCATACTAGGTCCTCCACTGAGTTTACTAGACTCAAGACTATTTCCAATAACACGTCTTATCCAAGATTCGCCTACAGAACTGCAGCTTAGAACTCGGTACTCGGTTCTCAGATTGCTTAGGATAATAGCGAAGTAATTTCGCCTACAACACATGGTGCATAACAATTGCTGTTACAGAACAACATGAACGCTAACACGACGGTACAGTCGTAATATACTCGTACCGTTAAACTTCACGGCTCGAGACGAGCACGACTGCTCCAAAATACCGGTGTAACAGAAACGGTTCAGCTAAATTGTTATTGACGTGTGTTCAGAAACGTGCAGGTAATTACTCGATTTAGTGTTATGTTATTTGAAAAGTTATTCGAAATGCATTTGGGTTGATATTAGGCCGCACCTGGTGGCACTCCGAGAATCGAACCACGAAAATGTCTCGGATCCGAAGATGGATGCGATTTTCGAGATTTGACGTTTTGTCTTTCGATCCGTTTCGTACTCCCAAATGTATTGACATCTTGTAGTTCGCTGTTTGATAATACTTTGATCGTATATTTATAAGTTTAATGTTCGTCGTTTGTTTCGTTTCAATCCAGAACTACGACGTTAATTTTTCGGAGTAGGCCTTTCAAAATATGCTTCGGTGTACCCAAATTTTCGGTATGACTTTGATTCTAGATAATTATATCTGATCGCCGGACTTTAAGAATAGCACCACCCCATCTCTTCCCGTGGGTGTCGTAAAAGGCGACTAAGGGATTCTCTAGAGGATGGGCAGCAGCGTTCTCTGAGTACTTTGACAACCATACTGCGATCGCCAACCCGCCTAGCAAGCGTGGCGATTACGGCAACCCCCCCCCCTTTTGGGGAAGGTCTACGTCTATCAGTGAACGTCTTTCGGCTGAATGATGATGATGATGTTATCTGATAATTGTAACTGCTTAAACTTCGCCGTTCAGGTGCAAAAAGTTCTGTAAACGAAACTTTAAGATAGGGTACACTCCGAAAAACCAACGAATACCTGACCTCTTAAATTTTTCAATTTATCTCGATAACCTTCTACGATATCCTGGCCCAGAGTAGACTGGGTGACCCTTCACCCCGTCAGCTGCAGCAGCACAAATTCAAAACTTAAATTAGGTAGTAGAAAGCATTTCAATTCTTAGACTGAGGCTACAATTATCATAGCGACACGAACTGTGACACAAGCTATTGAAACAAACGTAGGTATTAATATTCACGTGTAACCACACTTAGACACGATAGCGATTTTTGATGTAAGTATAGTGTAGCTTTACGCAGTCTGCTAAGTGAAGCCTCGGTCTTATTCTATTTCTATTTAAAGCCCGGTAGGCAGCTCTACCTGTCATGTTAAGCATAAATTAGCGGTATAATATAAAATGAAGAACTAAGCATTACCTGTGTTGACTGACATTCGATTAAGTAAGGAGGTATCTGTTTAAGCCGCAAAGGATATAATTATGCCCAACGCAAATGTTGTGATACATCTTTGACATTGAAAAGGAATTAATAGTGGGCCATAATCTTTCGATTTGTAAAGTTAAGCCACTAGGTTAGACCTGAGATGGGTGACCTTGTGCCACACCCTCTGTGGTGATATTGAGACCCCACAGAAACATACTAGGTTCGGGATATGAGATGGCAGAAGCACTTGTTTTTTACCCTTTCTTTTTACATTAGAAGCCTTCCCAAGCATAGTTGAAAAAAGGTAAGAGCTGATAATAGTAGATATAAAAAGGAATTAATATTGAAGATGATAATAATAGGTAGGTACTTACAGGTTAATCAAGAATGTAAAATGTATACCTACACTATACAAGGTTAGTCAGAAAGGGGGTACTAATCTGAAAGGGCGTTAAAGTACACATAATAATGAGTAACTTTTGTTCTACAACTTTTCCCAAAAGTCAATAGTTTAAGAGAAATAGTTGTTCAAAAATCTCAAAAAAAAATCTCTAAAATCTATCTATCCCCAGTTATGATCAGCTGTGTTTACATTTTAGGTCATATTTGGGGTCTTGAATTAGAAGCACAATTTTCTGAATTTGTAACTAAAGCAGGAATGAAGATTTTTTGAAAAAACTAAAATAAAAATCATTTCAATTGGAAAAAGAAAATATCGAATTTTGAAATTTTAACACTTTCTTTCAAACAGTAATCGGCGATACTATAAGTGGGCTTCGGATTAGTACCCCCTTTCCGACTAACCTTGTATACATTTTTATGAGATTGAAAGGTGTAAGCTTTTGTTTTGTCTGCAATTCCTCATATTGGCAAAGGATGGCAACAAGTACCTACACTATTATTATAACTTTCGTGAGACACATTCATATTTATGATTATTTACGGTTTACTCACGTGTATTTTTCGGGATTGCCCGACTAGTTTCGGACCCAATCGGAGTCCTTAATCATGAGCTGATCACGCGGCGAGGTCGCGAGTCGAACTAGTCGGGCAATCCCGAAAAATACACGTGAGTAAACCGTAAATAATCATAAGTACCTACACGTTGGCAGCAAAATATTTAGGTAACGAGAATGGATAGTAGCCTTCGTGGATTATACGTGTCTTAAAAAATATACGAAACATTCTCCAACATACAGAAAAACCCACGGGTTATTAGAAAGAGATCTCTGTGTTCCACGAGAAAACCGTCATGACAACAAAGATAAGCTTATCAGAAAAACCCAAGGAACATCACATTTGGTGAATCAATTTTTATTTCATATTCGTAATCATAACTGCAAGTGGGCTGTACATCCAGTCGGCAGTTGTCACGCAGTTGTACTTACTGACTGCATCTTCATTGCCTTCAAGCACCCCAGGACAAAACAGGAAAGTATGGCGTAAAAGGGAGGCGACTTTATGTCGTACAGTGGGTTGACAAAAATTAATGATAGTAATTTCCACACTTTATTAATGGATTCCAAATACCTTTGGTAGAAAAAGATTGATGGAACAAAAGGAATTATCAATACCTACTGGCAACTTGTCACTACGAAAGTAATGAACATTTCCCTTATCCCTTTTGGAATCACACGCAATAGTGACGTAGTCAGTACATGGCATGGCACTAATGCATGTGCTTTCAAGTGGGTTCGACGCACTTAGTATCAATTCCAATGCCGCATACGTCATTACGAAAAACACGCGTGAAGATAAAGTAACTATATAAATTACGTAAAAGAAACAGTTTCGTTCAATTAACAGTATCTACTGTGTACACCTTTGTATAACAAACGCCTATGGATACAGTCAAACGCATTGTTCGATACAATGTAGTACTTAAAATAACAACTATACCTGTACCGATATTTCTATCGGTATATCGGTAAATGTATCGATATAGACATGTAATTAGCACACAATAAACACCACGGTGAAATGGTACATTATAGAACTTTGTGTGGTCACATTCAGTTGGTGAAATGTTATTCATTTGTTTTGGGCTGAAGTGTTATGCAGTTTTTATTTAATACTGTTTCTATCTTGTTTAATCGTATAAAATCGTAGACTAATCAAAAACATGTTCAAGATTATGTTCCTACAGCTTTACTCATGTGGCTTTTTTACGTGCGTGAAAAGCTGGTTGAGTCCGAAACTAATCGAGCAACCTTGATAGATTGCACGTCAGTAAAGCTGTACATCTTAAACATGAATTTCACTCACGAAAGTGTATGAAAATAAAAAATGCAACAAGAATATCAAATAGGTATTTTTAAAAACAGAACATGGATTATACATATAGGCATTTTACGGTTTTTGATTATGTCTTTTACGTTTTTTCGATAGCTACGATTTACGAAATGGCCGCTATGTTATGACATGAGTCATGACTCATCTTTCGTTAAACTAAGTACAGTAATACCTAAACAAATGACACTCGAGGTTCAGCTACCTTTAAACATAAATATTAGAACGTATTGATGGCAAAATACTTAGGTAATATCGCGTCAGTCCCGAACTATACCAGTAAACGAACATACAATGTACGTAAAATCCGGGAAATAACAGACCCAACGATATTTATACGTTGACATTAAGCCAATGCATGGGAACATAGCTATAAAGAACATTATACACACATACCTACCTACATTGCAGTCAATCGACAACTGAGCTGTGATGGGTCGTTAAACTTCACGAGGCCATCCGTGGTACAGCCGTCAATCCGGAACTAGTCTAGCCTTGTAATGGTTCATTAGGTTTCAAATGTCGTTCTAGCTTTGCTTAATTTGCTGTATTTTGATTAGGACAGGAATAGCCGTTTATATGAAGGGACTTTCAGGGACCACGCCCGACTGATGACCAATGGTGAGTGTTGGAGTAACTTGCAGTCGGTTTTACAATTTTGTTCTACAAATCTGTTGCAATCTGTTCTGCAAAATGCTGAAATTCGTGTTAATCCATCTAAATAAACTAAATAAATAAAATAAATTAACCTGTAACTGTCTTACTGCAGGGCAAAGGCCTCGTCTCATACAGAAAAGGGGCGAGCATTGATCACCACGCTTGCTCACTATGAGTTAGCGATTTCGGACCATTAGGGCCTTATTACAAAAGATGGTTTAAATCAAGATTAAGGTAAACCCAGGTTTAAAATATACCCATCACTTTCTTATGTCATATAACAAAAGGAGACGGGGCTATTTTAAAACCTAGGTTTTTCTTAGACCATCTTTTGTAATAAGGGGGTCAAAGTCCAGGTTTCCTCACATTTTTTCCTTCACAGTATGTCAGCTGTGTCTTAGATGAACTAAGAAAGTAAATATGACATTGAAAAAATCACATTGGTGCGTGCCTAGGCTTGAACCCGCAACCCAGTGCTTAACAAGCGGGTCTGTAACCTCCGATCCACCACGAATTTTTTTAATTTTTTTTTTCAGTTTTTGAAACTTAATAGTTGTATCTTAAAATATATTTAAATGTATGTCAGCACCCTACGCGACACCACGCAGCGCAACACGACGCCGTCACTTCGTGTACAGTAGTTTTATATATTACTAGCTTTTGCTCGCGGCTTCGCTCGCGTTAATTTAAGGATCCCTAATTTTTTGATCCCAAAATATAGCCTATAGCACTCAAGGATAACGTAGCTTCCTATTGGTGAAAGAATTTTTGAAATCGGATGAGTAGTTTCGGAGATTACCCCCTACATACAAACAAACAAACAAACAAATTCTACCTCTTTATAATATTAGTATAGATGTATTAGTTTATAGTTATATTGTTTTTATTATTTATGTATTCGTTTTCTATGGGCCAAGTTGCCTGAAATAAAGGATATATTATAAGTGCTTGAGATTTAACGGGATGGGAATATTTTTTTAATTAACGACACTGGACTACTGTCACTTTAATATCATAAAAAACCTACTCAGTAAATTTAAAACCACAATATTTACAATTGCACTAGAAAATAATTGCGTGCCACAAAGTGCTAAAACTAACAACACCGCATCCTGCAATCACTGCCAACGTTCAAAATCACAGTGAAAACATTTTGTAACAAAACTTTAATCGAGGCCTTGAAGTTCGCAAGAGGCAAGAGGCAGACTTCAACCGACCACTCGACGAGGCAGAGAACTTCAAGTGGTCTTCACATTGAGCAGCTGTTGCGACCGGCTGCGCCCCATCACACGAAGAAAATATACGAAGTGTTCAAACAAATGTCTCTAAAATATACGAACGCACCGACCGATAGAATAATAATATTGGCTGTTTACACTGCCTTGTACAAACATTTTCATAAGCGGTTTGTTAAATTAAAAACACATTTTTGGATGCGTTTCCAGATTTGAATTGCTGTGTGATTCTGTTGCGTGGGAACAGCGGAGTTTTTTAAAATAAGTTTTTTTGTACATGAAAAAGAACTTGATGCAACTTAAACTGTAATTGATAAGTTGTAAGTATTATTAATTGACAAATATAATTTTTGTTGAACACATGATAATCCTAATCCCAATTCTATTTTCTTAATATTATAGTATGATCTCGATAATCACAATAATAAAGTAAAATGTAAAAGCATTTATTTTAAAGTAAGATAATACCAAAACTGTGCATGAATTATGAAGACCTTTGAACTTCCTAATAGAATTCCATTTTAAACCACCAACGATCATCATAATAAGTTAAGAGAGTGCACAGATAAAAACGCACGTGTGAGTGATAAAACAAATGACAAACATTAAGAAATTACGACTCTTGCGCAGTCAAACACAAATGTCGCGAGTGGCAACACAATGTCATTTCGAGATGTGACAATGAAAACAACGAATGGAATTTTGGATGCATGCCTAGTAAATATTCGGTACGTTGTTACTCTGAAATTGAATTCAATTGTATTTTTTTTAGAAAGTTCGTTGCCCTCTCTTGGCTTATTCCTGCACATTAGATTAATTTATAGACACAAGTTCATGCACATTGAAAATACAATACACAATTTTAGTTATTTTGTCGCTATAATATCACAATACGACTTACCACCTTACACAGTTTCCTGCTCAAAGTACTCAGGCCTCACTTGGCGGTATGACACATGTACTCAAGCATCCTTGTTGGACACAATTTTGCGTCGATCCCTAGTCTCGACATTTGTAAACAAGAGGCCTGTCAAAATTGTTTACAATAGGGGTTGTCCGTTGTACTCCAAATGAATATGTATCACTTTTTCCTGCCAATGCTCTCAAAACTAATCAAAAATAAAGATGAAAACTATTAAAGAAAACATTAGTTTTTATCCATATTTTTAGGTATACTTTGAAAAGTCTTTGAAATCTGTACCTACTAATAAAAATATTTGAGTACAAAAGAAAATAACAAAATAAAAGAGACTTAACAAAAAAAACAAAATAATTACAGGTTGTAAGTGAATTCGTGTAAGTAATTCCTTAAAACCATCATCTTATTACTGACGTAGATTGACGTCGAAGAGGATTTAGCTTGATTAAAAATAAAAAAAACCTAGTGATTTGATACTTGATCGTATCTAAACTACTTAATAAAGTATCAGTAAATAAAACAAAAACGAATTGCAAAAAAAAAATGGAATATTTTAATGCCACGCATAAATGGATGAAAGCACGACGACACAGCTGACGGGCACGACTAGCGTGATATCGCTCCGCGCATTCAGTTAACTTGGGATGCTAAAATTACTCAGATACAGAATTCTATTTTTTTATGTAAATCTACTGTTTGTCCTGAAAAAATAAACATGCTGGGTCAATCAGTTTCACCAGTAGATCACGCGGTTTGAAGGAATTACACGAATTGGTTTACACTCTGTATAAAGACGAATTGAGAACGTCCATTTGAAAAAGTCGGTTAATAAATGGGACTGGATACGGCCTACCAATTTAATGATGTTTTTTTCTCAACTTTACGAGAGTTCCAAGAATAAGTAGTGGTCCAACAAAATAGTTTCACTATTACAATCAATTTAATCCTTAACAGCAAGACTAACACAAATAAAACTAAACGTTTTACACGTACCGCTTTTAAAATTTACTGACGGTATACGTATACCAGGCACGTTCAGGATTGCAAAACGAAACTTGAAACTAAGTGTATCCGTACTTTCGTGGTCTCGTAGTAGACTCCTTGTACGACTCTGTGTACCCATTACTTGTATGCTTAAATTGCTTGTTTGAATGTCTTGGGACAATGTTTACGATTCCAACAGGTGACAATCAACAATGGCCTGTAAGTGGACGTGGAATTAATACACCTGTTTAGTAAGGATCAGTAATGCTATGTTTTGAATCTGGCTACGAATATATTATTGTGCCTGTAAAGTATTACCGATGCAACGTAGTTGAATATGCATCCAACGTTTTTCCGTTTTTCCAATTATGTGAAAACTGACTGCCTCGTTGGTCTAGCGATCGCAAGCGCGACTGCTGAGCGTTTGGTCTTAGATTCGATCCCCAGGTCGGGCAGTGTTATTGGGTATTTCCTTGTGAAATTTCTCAGTAGCAGCCCGGAATCTGCGGATTTGTGCCCGGTCGATGGCAGTCTCGCCCCCTATCACATGGGACGTAAACATAACGGCGAAATATGGATGGATGTACTATACACCTCTGCCAACACTTGAATAAAGGCGAGTTTATGAAATGTGAAAAGCTCTATAAGACACTATAGCCACAAGAGCATGGAAGTGTATTTAATACATATTGTATGGCAGAGATCTCTACACCAAATGTGAAGAGCTGATGATCTTGCAACTTGACGATTTCCATCAAGCATAGCCTGTAATCATCCCGATTAAACCAACTTTCAAACAAAAAACCGCATTGAAATCGGTTCACGTTTTGGAGCTACGATGCCACAGACAGACAGAGAAACAGACAGAAAAACAGGCAGAAAGACCGACAGACAGGCTTGAAGCTTATAAAACACCCCTCTTTTTGCGTCGGGGGTAAAACATAGGCTTCAAACTTGTAGCACCCCTCTTTTTACGTTGGAAGTTAAAAATAAGAAATGTTTAATAATAATGAATTTTGTCTATTTTAAAAATCGTTGTAAACTATTAGCGATACAAAAAAACATAACTTTAGTATATCTGTGTGAGCTATCTATTAGTGTTGAATTAATATCGAGTCTGCTCAAGTGCAATATGCTGAGATTTACACAGTCATTGCTGTAGTGTTTTGAAGAGCACCCATGAATGTCACGTACCTATCTTGAGGATCTGCGTGTCTTCTAACAGAAATGATTATTGTACGTACTATTTACATACATGTGTATACCTAAAATCATAATCAGCCCATTACTGCCCCATTGCTGAGCTCAGGTCTCTCTCAGAATTCCTGCCGGGGTTGCGGTGCATGAAGCTGCGAATCCCGCGACTCCAGCCATAAGTCAGGAGAAGGAACACCGTGGGTTTTTAGCCGGTAAGAGTCCAGCATAACCTTTCGCCTTCCCCGGGTGGAGGTTATCCGTGAGGATTTCCCCACGAGAAAAAAAAACAAAACAAAGGCCTCTCTCATAATGAGAAAGGTCTAGGCCATTGGTCCTTTTTATTTATTTTTTTCTATTGGACTGCTTGTAGATGGGATTGCGGACCGTTTCTACGTAACCGGACAGTTATTACCGAGTCCTGAAGGGTCTCCAGCCAATGGCACGGAAGTAAAACACTTAACCTAAGCTAACTATTTATCAGTGGCGAAGGCTCCATACAACTCGATTCCTATCGGCTTCCCTTTCAAAACGAGTAGTTACTAGAATTCACGCATCAAGTGTGATGATCAAGCAAGGTAAGCATTTTTTGGTCCGGCTTCCCTTTTAAGAAAATTCACCCTACGCCACTGCTATTTATACTACACTGGCATCATGACTACTAGTAACAACAGCACTAAGGGTGACCCGTAGTGGGACTCGGACCTCGGCTTAGGGCGTTGCTGGCGGGGGATTGGGAGGGAGACAACTTGATGAGGGCTGAATTACCGGTGTGACTGCCAAGTCTGAAGAGACGACCGGCTCTACGACGGGAGAGCTCAGTGGATCGTGACCGGCGATGGGACGGTAAGCTTTAGGCCTTAGTCCATCACGCTGGCCTGGTGCGGTCTGGCGGAAAACACACACCATCAAGATTCTTTTGAGCCCTCTTAATTTGCATGCTTCCTTACGATGTTTTCCTTCACTGTCAACGCAAGTCATAATCAAATTCTGACCCGCACTTGAATTCGAAAAGTCATAGATGTGAGCCGGCTTGAACGCCTCTGTATGTATCGCTTCTGTATGGAAAGCGAACTCCCTTATTACGAAAGATGCTTTTAACCAAATCTAAAGTTAATCTAGATTTAAAACATACCCATCTCTATGTAACTATCGTCAAAAAAGCAAAAAGAGGCGGGGCTATTTTCAAAACCTGGGTTTTTCTTAGACCATCTTTTGTAATAAGAAGGTTCGAATGCAACCGCTGAGCCATCTTTAATGCCTTTATAACAGTGTTCTGTAAATATGTATTATGAAACATACACACGGCTACATATATGCAGCTATAATTTCCAGTATAAACTGACCTTTCATTGTACGGAAAGATTATACAATGCGAGATCAGCTCATGATGGAAATGTACCTATAGCTTGATATTTATTTAGCCGTGCATACAAGGACAGTGTATTAAAAAAAACAGAAAAACCGGCCAAGTGCGAGTCACGCACGAAGGGTTCCGTACCATTATCAATAAAAACGGCAAAAAATCATGTCTGTTGTATGGGAGCCCTCCTTAAATATTTGTTTTATTTTAATTTAATTATTTATTTTTAAAGCGAATATATTAATAAATATTCTGTGAATATTTCAAGCGTCTACCTACCTGTTGCCGTTATCAATATCTAGCAAAAACGAGCAAAAAGAATCACGTTTGTTGTATGGGAGCCCCCTTAAATATTTATGTTATTATGTTTTTTTAGTATTTGTTGTTATAGCGGCAACAGAAATACATCATCTGTGAAAATTTCAACTGTCTAACTATCACGGTTCATAAGATACAGCCTGGTGACAGACGGACACACGAACAGACGGACAGCGGAGTCTTAGTAATAGGGTCCCGTTTTACCCTTTGGGTACGGAACCCTAAAAATGGAGTTTAAAGTAGTGACTATGAGTATGGACATGTACTATGCTCGAGAAGCATATGAATAATTTAAAGACATGACACTTAAATTACCATTTAAGTATGCGCAGTATGAAACATCATCAACAACATTTATGGCTACTGTGTTCTCAAGCGCCATCGAATCCATAACGATTTTAATAAAGCTTTTCTGTTGAAAAGTTTAACGCAAGCGACGCCATGAGAATACATTAGCTTAAAATGTAAATCAACTGAATTCTTATTCGTACTGACACATGACAAATCGCTGGAAGAAGATTTTTCAAAGTATATTTTAAATTAAATCAAAATTCTCTATGGTGATTGCTTACATATGGAAAGACGCATATAGAACGTAATAGATTAAAATAATAGTGCTGAGAGCATTTTCAACACTTCCAATAATAAAAGCTATAAGATTAAGAATATTTTGAAATCCAAATCCAGTTTATGGATCATGTGCAACTCGTAAAAACCTTCATGAATTACATGGGATTAAGAGCAAAGTTATAGTTCTGCGGTATGTCGTACACCCGACCAATACAAATCAGTCAAAACTAAAAAACGTGCAAGCAATTGTCTCCCTTATTTTCTTAGAAACATCGTCTAAAATGTCATGAAGTGTGACATTTAATGTGAATATGTACGACAAATCGAAACAACGTTCCGTGAAGTGCTAATCCGAAACATATGTGACAAAAAAAATCACTCGAGATAAGGGTCAGTTTCAAGAACACGCCTTGCAGCGCATACATCGTGCTATAAAAAGAGCATCGGATCAACGGATTGACAATGACAAGCGTTTAAGGGCCACGTTTATTTATTTGTACAAGTATTTCCTTTTAGCGACGCCGTAGAAACAAAACAAGGAACTTTTAGATAAGCATTGTACGTTTGACAAGGCAAGCCAAGCTATATTATGGTTATAACTTTGGCTCTAAACGGAACGTCGAGACAGACGGTTAGTTACGAAGAAACAGGATGTATTAAATTAGAAAATATATATCTTACACGAGCATTCTTAAATTCAAAGCGAAATGTATGAAAGTAGTAAAGTTTGGTAATAAATTCAAGTGAATGTGTCGGGCTTGCGCTTGTAAAACTTGAGTTACTTGTAAAACATCATGTATTAACATCTTGCCTGGTGTTGTTTTATTTTATGGTTCGCGTTTCTTATTTTATCTGAACAAAGTCGGAGAAAACTATGAAAATTAATTTAAAAGTACTGACAACTGTGTCTACGACGAACGACGAAACTTTGTTTGGAACTTAAACAAACCAGCCAGATGTTTATTTTTTTGTTTTGAACTTCTTTTGATTGTCCTTGTAGACAATTTCTACATAACTGGGTAGTTATTGACGAGATTTGAAAGGTCTCCAGCCAATGTTGGGGAAGTAAAATACTTAAGGTGCCATTTCGCCGGCGACTGCAGACCGCAGCAACAGATCGCACCGCAAGCGAAACTACTGGTTCATAGTATGAACCAGTAGTTTCGCTTGCTGTGCGATCTGCTGCTGCGGTTTGCAGTTGCAGTTTTCAGTTGCCATCGGAATACCACCTTTAAGATGTACAGCTTAAAGGTGCTATTCCGACGACGATTAGCGGTCTGCGGTTGCTGACTGCAGTTTGCAGTCGCCGACGGAATAGCACCTTTAACCTAAGCTAACTGCTTATACTACACTAACATTATGACTACCTACAACAACACAACTAAGGGCGACCCGTAGTGGGACTCGAACCTCGGCTTAGGGCGATGCTGGCGGGGGCTTGGGGGGAGACAGCTTGATGAGGGCTGAATTATCGGTGTGACTGCGGAGTCTGAAGAGACAACCGGTTCTACGACGGGAGAGCTCGGTGGATCGTAACCAAGAAGTTGTAAGAGCTTTTCAAACTTTTTATATTAGTCTGTTCGGCATCACACAGTCAGATTTGTACGCACCAAATGTCTTAATCTGCCTTTATCAGCCGTTAAATTAAAATTAAAAACACACATACATAGTTGAACGGCCTCATAAAGGCGCACTCATGTATTGGGAGTCGGGACAGAACACAAAAACTATCGAATGTGTAATTGAGTCGTCGTGAGTCACCCGGGGCGGGTACACATCTGCTATGTTACGTACTGGCTGTGTGAAGGTAAGTTACTGGGTAAAACTATCGGAAATAGGAGACAAAAGATTTTGTATCTCTACATAATATGAAACAAAGTCGCTTCCCGCCATCTTTACGCTTAGATCTTATTTTGAAGAAGTTTTCATCAATGATTCAAGAGGAAGGTTTGTATGTATAATACATTGCACCCGTGCGAAGCCGGGGCGGGTCGCTAGTATAGAATAGAAACGATAGCTGTCTATTAGCCTTTTAGAAATTGGTAATGGTAATTGGATAAAGTGGGTTAAACCACAAAGGCTCACATACATACTTAAGGCAATCTCTGAAGTGACTGTGAGTGAAATGAAGATATTGCAAAAATGCACATAAACCATCAAAAATTATGAATGCTCTTTGCAGTTTCGCTAACAAGTACCAAATTAGAACATAATTAATGCAACGAAAGTATTTTCTATTTAATGGTAATTATTTTCTACGCTAGAAATACTTAGCGCCTAAATCACTCTAAAAGCTATTGAATAATATGTTCTTGTTCAATATAAACTTAAGTAACTTCCAGTACTTATTTAAGTATCTAGTAACGAACTAATAATACCTAGGTACTAGTATTACGAACCAACGAACTAATAATACTAGTATTATTAGTTCGCTACTTCGTTTTGTTAGTTGTAATAAAATATGATCCCAGTATACTACCACAGCACGACCTCACCTATTCCCCGAGGTGCACTACCGCGGTTTAGTTCCGGTACTTGCGGAGTCTTTTGTTTTGCGCCCCAAACGCCCACCGTGTATTATTTAGCTAAAACCAGGGGACCGTTTTAATGGACTACACAAAACTAGAAAACGAGGGGCCCGGAAAGATTAGATTTCTTATCAACTAAAAAAATCTTGGCACAAAAGTGAACGTAATACAAATTGTATTGACTGTTTGGGCACAAAATATTATTAAATAAATAGAAGGGAGGTTTTTTGTGGTGGTAAACTAAATATTGTTGTAGTTTTTTGTGACAGAAATAATTATTGTGCTTGGGTTTTAAATCGCTAAGGAAGTAATTAAGGCAATTCTAAGGCGTAATGTGAATAAACTATGTATTTTATAACGATATTGTTGGCTCCTGTAAACAATAGGTATATTAAAGTAATTAGTCACACATCGACGGAAGTAAACTATTAAAGATTGCTTGACCTGTGGTTTAAGTGTGCCCATTGTGTAGAGGCGCCGCCATACCCTTTTCCTGCTTGCACTATTGTATGCAAAAATTAAAATCAAAAATAGAATAATTCAATTAAATACAAACGTAATTTAGAATAATTAAGCAACAAATTAACTATACTCGGAATTTTAATTCGATTCCAGATTTGACAATTTCAGTGTTGCAACGTTATGATAAGTACTAAATAGTGACGTTGCGAAATTATTCGATATGGAAATGGAATATTTCCGGATCGATTCTTCTCGTTTATAATTTTACTCTCGTAAACTAAGTATATCAGGAAATTAAATATTTCTGAACCGATAATTTAGTTTTGACGATTAATTAAAGATCTGAGACTTTTCTTTTATAATTGTGTGTGAAATAAATAAAAAAATGTGATCATGAAGGAACATGACAAATAAAACAGATAGATGTATTATGGTAATAATTTATTTTATATATTGTCGCCGTCATCGCTATCGCTATCGCTGTCACTTTCTGTAACATTTATTATAAATGTGTCTGTGATATTGTCAATTAACATATCTAGCCTACTCATTTTTTCCTCTTCTTTGACAACATGGGATACGCATTTAGACCATTCGGTAGCCGTAATTTTTTGAATGCCTTCCTGAAATAAATTTCTCACGTCTGTCAATTTGAAAGTTTTATTATTTTGAGCTACATGCCCCTTTACCTGCGCCCATATCAATTCGATAGGGTTTAGCTCGCAATGGTAAGGGGGCAGTCTTAAAACCGTGATCCCATGTTGTGCTGCCATTTCGCCATTTGGCACACTGATGGCACACACACTGATTGTTTATCGATTTTTGTGTTCATCACTACACTATTATATGTGGTATCATTATTTCATAAAATGACAGTAGCTAATGTCAAATCTGGAATCGAATTAAAATTCTGACTATAAAGGCTGAATCATGATCAAAGACATTATCTTAAAAAAAACAGTCGAACAAACTAGCATCAATTTAAACAAAATAGCCAATAAAATTCAAAAATAGAACAAATTGTTTTACAACCAGCCATAAAATTGCGCCCACATAAATAAATTAACCACAAAGTATAAAAATTAACGCGAAACGCGAGAATGTCATCCGTCGTAATATTATTATCATTGTACGTTATCCCATATGCGGGTAGGCAGGGGCGCGATAATATAATTAACGCGATTACCGCACGCCCACCTCTCTATTGTGAAGCTTTAATGTGATGAAACTAATCGATGCATTAAAGCGCAAAGTGATAATTAAGTTATCGAGTATTACAGCTAGAAAAAAAATTAAGTGCCTTTACAACGATGAGTCACTTTCGATTAAACAAAAAGTGCACATAAAGCACTTTTGCAAATGAAGATAAGATGATTAATGGTTTGCAGCACACGTAAACTGCTGCGTAGGACTTTTAGGTTAAATATGCTTATCTTTCTTTACGCCCATTTGCCCTGACGAAATGGCACTGAATGCATCGTGGTGATTGAATCACGTTAAATGTACAAGAAATACGTTGATTTAATTTCATGGCAAAATAAACTCTATGAATCCAGTTTAAATAATCAGAGAGTTATAACGTAACTCAGTTTAATCTTAAAATGAATTCTTAAATGAAAAATTTAGCATCACAAAAATGTTCTGTTTGGATAAAAACGAGATAGCTACCTATTATAACATGAATAGGTGATATATGAATAGCCTCCTGTATAATAATGACAACCTTGCTTATTAAAAATAACAATATAAGGTAACAGATAATAGAAATCCCAACGGTATAAATTATATTCTGTGATAAACATCTTTGGCTCCCGCACAGTAGGACCCGCAGATTGTCCCCCAAAATAAATGTGACAAAATTAATGAATGCCATGGCAAAAAAATCAATTAACAATGCAACATTTCACGCTGCCTTTCCATAATATTGATGAATTCGGTACCATGAGTCCCTTGAAGGACCTTATGACGTCAAAGAAAAAAAACATGGTCGTTAAAAAAATGGAAAGAATATTATGAATATTTTCTAGAGATATTATGAAAATTAGGACCATTGATTTCGCGGTAATATTTTTACAGGTTAAACTACGATAAAAAATAACAGTTATTAGTAAGTAAAAGTACTGTACTAAAAGAAAAAACTAAAACTAGTTACTAAAGCCACGTAATTTTTGATGTGGTTTTCGGACATACCTAAATAGGTCACCTTTTAAATGCAAGACCCCATGGCATTTCTTGAATTTATGCTCACCCCGTATCGAAAAATTATACAAAGCTACAAAATTTTAATAAATTGAATAAAATAAGCACACACAGTGCATGCTTAAACAGAATAGCTCCAAAGGAAGCACACAACCCACTACAGGAAATTATTCACAACATTCCAGAAAACACCGATTCCCTAACCCTAGCATAAGAGTCACTTAATAAAATTTAAGCGTTGAACAGTTTAGTCGTAGCCCATAAAGAAGTCGATGGGCCGGAGGAGCGCAACAATGACGGCGGCCGTCCCAGGACATTCGGACCAAGTTTATTTTACTGTTCCCACTAAAATGTGCAGTAAAAACCCGCCCACGCGATGTGACACCCGTGATATTCCTACTGACCTCTGCCCTCGTATAAAGAATATCCCAGACGCATAATCCGAAGGAGATTTTATTGTCACCCGATAATTTAATACCTATTCGAGCGTAAGAATAAAATTGTTCATGCTTTTCAAGTATAGAAAAGTAAATAACGAGGGTTTTAATGATCTCCCGGCTTTTAATACGGTCTCCCTCGTATATCTTCCGCATTATAATTGTGTATCCGTTTTTCACTGCAACTTGTGTTGTTTTGTACGGAGTTGTCTTCGAGACTGATTTAATAAAATAGTAGATTGTTGCACCGAGCGCAAAGTGAGTCATTAATGCACGAGTGTTATGTTGGTGCCCGAGCGCAAGCGAGGGCACTAAATTAGCACGAGTGCATTAATCACTCACTTCAGCAAGGTGCGTAATCTACTTTTCTTTCAACTACCAATTTACCTACCGTGATAAAATATACCTACTCAAAATAAAAAGTCAAGTTACTAAAAACAAGGTTATCCTGCGACTTTTGCGGCAAAAGGTTATTAACAATATCATTTGCAGCTGTTTTTATACTTTCTGGACTTGAATTCATATCGCTATCTATTTCCATTTTTTAAAACTTTTCTTGCTAAATAAGAAGTATCAAAGTTTTACAATGGTACAAAATGCGCGCCATTTGTTGTTTTTTTTTCACCAATTCGGTTTTATTCAGCCGATTTTTATTTTCAGCCAGTATCTTTTTGATCTAATGCTTATGAATGTATACATTTAACATTAAACTTAACGGGAGACATTAAACCTCTGTAGTAAATTTATATCTAAATAAAAAATAAAAAACTGCACTAATGAAAAACAGTGCAGTAATGAAATTTCATACAACATTTCTGCACTGTTTGCAGTGCAGTAATGAGATTTCATACAACATTTCTGCACTGTTTTGCTTCTAAGCAGAAAATACGTATTTTGTGATCGGTTTTGTAGCGATTAATGATAACATTACTGCGTAGTTGAAAGAAAAAACTTTTTTTTTTACAATTACCCGCAATGCAGCGGTTATAAGCTGGCCACTCTCCAGTTTCCAGATTGTGTCGAAAATTATACAGGCATCTTATAAAAGCTTTTCCATATTTGTAAGCCATACGGTGGACGCCATTTTTGTCTACATAAACACAAGGAACGGCGATCTACTGGCTGGTTTCATTTAAAAATTGATTCCATTTTTAAATTAAAATTTTCATATTTTTATGTTGGCAAGAACACAAAAGTTAATAAACCGAACACGAGTCGTTGGCTGCATTCTAAGATAGAAGATAGTGAGCAGAAATATATTGTGTTTCTTAACAATAATTCATGAAGTAAAAAGATAGTAATAACAATTTATTGCTTACATGTATTCTTATGTCAATTACTTGATACATCTGGCGCATTAGTCATCGTAACATGACTGTCCTTTGCTTCTTTGCCTGGCAAAGTAGGTAACTCAGATATGGTTATTGGTGCATCTTTAGGGCGGGAGCTTTATTGGCCCGAGTCGTTTAACTTATTTAGTTTTATTGGCCTTACACCGTTTATCGTATTAAGACAATCCAGTTATGCCATCTCACATTCCGTGGGGTGTTTTGATAAACCGTTCAATTTATGAAAGGATGATACTCGTTTCTAAATGGATACTATTTCCTCTAGATAATGGTAGTGGGCGGTCCTATTGCGGTGTAGATTGAAAGTTAGGTAATCCTTTAGCTTTCGCTTATTATATCTGCTAGCTGAGGTTAGAGAAAGGCGTTGATCGCTATCGAATAGATATCATTTTCGATTATAAGTTCAGATAAATTCGATGGTATCTGTACGTAAGTCTTAACTATTGTGGCTTGCGCAGTCTGCGCTATTGTAGCCCTTCATCATAATTATTAGCGTACGAGACTTCGCCAGTCTTGCACCGTAATTATGACTAATGAAAGTTCATAGCTAGCTCCTAAGGTACCGATGAACCCCGTGCTGTGCAACTAAGTAAATTATCTACAATGCACTTAGGTACAATTTATTATTGGAAGACGCATTCTTTTTTGACTTATTCTTCTCTCGTGCTGGCACGAGATTTACGAGAATAGCTCATATCGTTGCAAACAGATTGGCCAGTCAAAAAGGTTGGTGGCGAAGTTGACTGGCCAGGCCACTCTGGGCAGTCAGCCCAGTCATCATTGCGTAGGAAGACGCAGTGTAAATTATGGATCTAAACACGAGGATGCTGCTGTCCATTATAATTACAATCCTCTGGTCGCCTCACCGGAAGTGAAGGACTGGCTCATTCTCTTTTTATACTATGTCCAGCTATAAGTACTCTGTTTTACGTAGGATGAGCCCTGAGATAGATGACACTTCGTAAGTTGTTCGGAAGTTGTAAGACTATTGCTATCGAAATAACGTCAATACCATTTTCGATAAACCTAAAATAGGTAACTTGCCTGCGATTTGTTCTCTTGCGGCCGAAAGTAATAGGTTTAAGGTTTAAGAACTTTATTTCTCAAAAAGAATGATATTCACTTACATGAGAAAAACTTATATCTAATAATTAAGTTAAATTACATAAGGTGACGCAGCGGCTACACAACAAGAATAGGTTAGATAGGTACAGTACCCGAAGACAATTTACAGTTTTGATTCCTTTAAAATATGATTCTTAAGAGATTTTTTGAAAGTAATCATCGACTTTTGATCTTATAATAATTAATGTTAATCCAAAAAATTTGGCAAATGCCTAGGTACATCAATCCAGACATTTTGTATTGGGATCGATTATTAATTTCAGCCGTTATAAAATTTAATTAATGTCATATAGGTTCATACAGACACTGTCCCTAGATCCACCTAACCGACCTTTCGGTTCTGAGCACAAAATGTGGCCTTATCTAGGAGCACTGTCTGTAAACATCCTATGTGAACAAAGAAAAGAGGCCACACTCTATCACCCGTACTTTTTATTATAATATTTTATTATAATAAATCCAAACACACAAATAATTTCTATACCAAAGTCAACTCCATCTAAAATCCTTATTCCCGTCAAACGATCACGGCTAATTGATAACGGACGAACGCAACAAATGCATGTGACACAAAATCAATATGGCGGTGATGGATGGTGCTGAATTTTAATTAAACTCACATCAACCTGTTAGCTGACAAAATGAGCTTATAATGGCAACGCAGTGTACGTAGCACGATGTGTCTAGCCATTAATCTGGGCGTAAATATTGAATATTTGTCATATGATTTAACTGGCATCAAGTCTAGAACATACTTTGCTTAAACGTTATGTGTGTATTAGCTTTACAAATAATATTGGTATTTTAATAAATCTTTTCTAAATATATTTAAGGTTATTGACTGGATTTAATTCTTCTCAGAGTAATCCTTGAGTGGAGAGGAGACCCGAATTAGCATCTGGGAGTTGGGACTCATCCCAACCTGATGGAACGAAAGATTTGAAAAAGGAAGTTTTATTAGATGAGGTACCTGAAATAAATGATGGAATGAGGCGTTACTTTGCGGAAATCCATAACATAAATATTAGCCTGTAACTGTCCCACTGCTGGGCAAAGGCCTCTTCTCATATAGAGAAGGAACGAGCATTGATCGCCACGCTTGCTCACTGCGGGTTGGCGATTTCAGAACATTAAGTCCAGGTTTCCTCACGATATTTTCCTTCACCGTATGTCAGTGGCGTCTTAGATTAACTAAGAAAGTACATATGACATTGAAAAAGTCACAATGGTACATGCTTGGGTTTGAACCCACAACCCGGTGCTTAACGAGCGGGTCTGTAACCTCCGGGCCACCATGACATCCAAAAATGAAATCCATAACATACAAATATGCAAATACAATATTTAGTTTTAATTCCGCCAAACTAAATCGCTAGCACCCTTCCGCCCACAAATATTTGCAACTGCAGGAATGAAAAAAATGCAACTTGCAACCAAACCGATATGACACGTGTTTCGCCACTCGACGAGGCATCCTCAGGAGATGTTGACTCGACGACTGCTTGGACGCGATTCGCGTTAAAACTAAATATTGTATTTGCATATTTCAGGTACCTGAACGCGGAAGGCGGAAACGGGTATTTTAACGCAACTTTGGAGAGGCCTATGTCTAAAAGTGAACTTCGATAGACTAAATTTATTGAATTACAACCGGTTTTGTACGCAATGGGCTAAAATCATTGGGACAGCAATCTATCAACAAAAATGATTACTAAGTATATTCAACAACCTTATTGGTCGTTACCAATGCCGTGAGAAGCAAAACAGCAGTTAAGTATGAACCTACAAACAGAAACAAAATATTTTGAGCAACCAACCAAGAAACCCACGTCAGCAGCCATTAATTAAAGACAGTAAAGTATTCATTACGTCCACAATACGAGCATCTCATACAAAGTGGAGGCAAAGTATCTCAACGATACCAACACTGACCGACAGCGGTGCCCCCTGCCGCGGCAGAATGAACAACCGTGAAATTACTCGTAAAACTTGCATTAGTGTGGCTGTTAATACAGCCAATGAACCATGTGGTCCTCTCATAAACCCACACTAAGTATTAAGTCTTTAAGACACTTCTTCTCCGCAGTTATAAAAGTCTAAATTGAGATTATTAATAGCTCTTACTTTAATAATGTCATTAAATTTTATGAATCGAAGCTCTCAACGATTGGCTTTCTTTGATCTGTTAGACATATTATTAAAAGGTCTATTAATTAATTGTAAACAGGTATAAACACAGCACGTTACTATCGGTGCATCGGCTGTCGTACGAGTCCTCGTAATAATTATAATGAGACATGAAATATACTAATGAAGTATCAATTAAAAGAGTTGTTAATAAGCGTATAGCTTGCATCAACTCTACTTCTAACCGGTTTGCAAGACACGATGCACCCAGCATTGAGATGTCGTTCAACACTATTCTTTGGTAGAATAAAATAAGGGTAAAAGATTATTTTAAGGTTTGTTAGGGAAATTCCGGTTATGGGACAAATTCATTCAAACGAATTTCACGCAGAATGTGTCTTCAAAATATTACGACGCGGCGACGCGGACTAAAGTGAGGGGCAGAAAATGTCGTCGCACTCTATTCTTGTCAACAATTAAAAATATAATCATTCTAAGGGAAATCCATTTGACTGAATTTACACCATAGGTATTCGGATTTGACCCAACGACTCATACATTATAGGTATTTATTTTTACACAAAGTTTTTAAATCCTTAAGTTGATACTATTCATCAACTGTTTTACTTTCTTTGTAAATTTTACTCACGTATTTTTAAGAAAGCTCGTAACTACTAAGTTAGAGAACTTTTTGGGTAGCTTCGAATTCTTTGATACAAATTAAAGGACATTTTCTTCAGAAACATTTTGATTGACAATGATAAAATAATACTTTTTTACTTCAGACAAAGCCTCATTGATTGAATCAGTCCCGTTACTACCAATTTCAATACTTTACATACCATTCTAACTTCACACGCCGAACACTCCCAACAAACTGACACATCTATAATTGCGGCCTATTATTTCACATAATCCACAATTACATACTCCTTACTAAGCTGCCAAGCGTTTCACAGTCCAATAGCTCCACAAAGGGGGCCTGGACACCATGACATGATGAAGTGTCACCTCTCCATGATAAACGATACTATACCTCGGGCGTCAAATGAGAAATTCAATTTCTCGCTCCCGTTACTTCGCTTAGCTGCCGGCGTGATATTTAAGATCAATCAGAAGTTACAGTGATTTTATTTATGTTGTTTTGTTACGTGAAAGGCGTGGATAAAGGGCTTAGAGCTTAGAAAGAGGAATGGTATTGTAAGTGCTGCCGTTCTTGGGTATATTCCGTAAACGACGAAGTTCCTCGGTTCCTAGAATTAATTTAGATCGCTAGAAATAATTTTAGCAGTTTTGAGAATCTTTTCATATTTAGATTTCAACCTATGTGACTTGGATTATAAATTCTCCTTTTGTATAAAAGGCGTTTTTAGATCTGTCCTAATTCAGAATCTATTCAATCAGCAGTTGTCAACTGATTCTGGTTGTTATCTCGTTCCATCTATGAATTTCAAAACGAGATTTCATAGCTTTCCGAATCTTCGACAACTGACTAATCGAATTGTTCTGAATCAGGAGGCTGGGTCTAATTAAGACAGATCAGCAAAGCATGAAAAAAAGGAAGCAGGTAAGCTCTCAGCGCTGGGTGATAAATCATAATACAAACTTGATGAGTACCAGTCTTATAACCAAATATGAGCGCCCCAAATACGTGTATAAACTGCAAACGACAGCGAAATCCAATTAATTTGGGACTACATTCATAATACAAGCAAAACCACATGCAACGTGTATTCAATCAGCAGATCCAACTGCAAATTAACTGGCAACAGAGATGGAAATATGCAAAACATTTTACTAAACGAGAACAAACTAAACAGGCTGGCTGAGGCTGGGTGTTTACATATTATAACAATAATTCTCTGGTTAAACAACCGTTTACCTAAAATTCTAGTACATTTATAACTGATTTTCAAAATTAGAAAAAGGTTCTGAATTCGACGTGTGGGTTTTTTTTATACCTATGTTTGTTCAACGATATCGTCGCCAATTGTGAACCGATTTCAATGTTTTTTTTTTTTTTGTTTGAAAGAGTATTCTTTCAAGGTAGTCACATATAAATTTGGTGAAGATATGATGAAGACCTTTGGAGATAGAAAATGGAACTCTTCAATGGATAACAGCAAATCACTCGCGATTGCTGTAATCGCATGTTTAAACATATTGTTTATGCAACTGAAAAGACAATTACTAAAAAAAGAAAAATTGACTTCTAAAAGAACTGAAAGAGTAAGAAAATATTTTTTATAAAAAAAAAAGGTTTATTGCAGAAACTTGTTTGAATTTTTACAGTAAATCTTACATAGAGCCTCCTTTTAAGATATCCTCCTTTTAAGATACCTGTGCTAGGAGGGCCCGCTCTTCAATGTTAAATTACAAAATGGGAAAACTGGTGTATAATGAATTTAAACATGAAATCATAAGAAAAATATAAAATTAAACAAGTTAAGAAAAAAACTTAGAGATGATATCCTAAATTAGTGTGAGTGAGTGTGTGTGTGCATGTGTGTATGTGTATGTGTGTGTGGGTGCGTGTGTGAATGTTTTCAACTCATGTTGACGATGCGATGCTTGCAGCAATAATTCAATCAATTATTATAGTATAAAATTAATCGTTTCAGAAGTCGGTGTCTTCAATTTGATTCAGCGTGGATTAACACCGACTTCTGAAACTGTAATTATTTTACTCTTTTCAGTTCTTTATGAAGCCATTTTTTTTTCGAGGTGTCGTATCTTTAACCATAGAATTGATGTTGGTAAAAACCAGCCTAAATATATTTAGTTAGGTAATTATTAAGCTTCTAAGCATTTATTTGGAGTGCACTTAGTACATCGGTAAGAAGGTGCATGTTCTTTATCCTCTAGCAGCATAGCGTTAAACTTACAGAGTAACTTAATAATTTGTCCTTACTCCGTTAAACCCTAACTTATCTAAAGTGCTTCGTAAATCGTAAAAATGTTGAAAGTTCTGCATTATTTTTTATTTTCTGCCAGTGATATTCTTAGTTTAAAAAAGAAGTCGCCTTAAAGTAAAGTTTGCTATTTTTAATTTAATAAGTATTTAGGTAATGTATGTACATTAAATACCTACTTATTAAATTAAAAATAGCAAGTAGGTTCCTAACTTCCTAAGTGTACGTGTCTCGGAGAACACGTTAAACCGTCGGTCCCGGGTGTCATACGAATACCTACGGCAGTCATTATACTGGTAGTCAGAAGCCCGAAAGTCTGTCAACTGGTTAAACCTTAGACTGGTTAAATCGGCATTGCCCAGTGACTGGGTTGCGGAGGTCTGATAGCGACTACCAAACTGAATTTCGACAAATCGTTCTACGACAAGATTTCACTTCGACACTATGGAACTCCGACATTACGCTACTCCGAGAATTATTGAATTTATTGAACTTCGACACTGGGGTTTAAAGTAACCTAACACGGGCTTTGTTCGCTCGCTTTGCTCGCTCACTCTAGCCCCCGTCATCCCCTTCGAACCTAACCTATACGTGTCGGGGTACCCGAAATTAGGTATCGAAGTTCCATAATTGTCGGAGTAGCGTAATGTCGGAGTTCCATAGTGTAAAGTAAAATCTTGTCGTAGAACGATTTGTCGAAATTCAGTTTGGGAGTGGATTTACAAACCAATTTAAAAACGTGGCTGAAAATCATTTATAACAACGCGCTTGCGTGAAGTTGATTTCGTCCCAAATTCTATCTTCATAATTTTTAATTTGGTAATCATTAGCATTATTTACAAAATTTAAACAACTCAACATCCTAGCAAACAAAAGGTCCTAAAACGAAGAGCCCGTTAGTTTATTTGAGACCCCACGGTTGAGTAGCGACGTTTATGTTTGTTAACACTATAACACCGAAACCTGAGTACCGATGCATTCATAACTTTCTTTGTGGACGCCATAAAGCATCGTAAACGCGTATTGTTCAGGAATGCGATTATATTAAAGAAACTTTATCGGAACTTGCGCCATAAAATGTGGAATGTAGGAGCCGCCTAGCCGGCCAGTAAGTAAGAACTGCAGCTATTGAGATAAAAAGTAAAACTGCACTTATTCCAAGTAAATGGTCATTCAATTTACTGGGAATAAGTGCAGTTGTTTTAAAGTTCAGCGGTAACAGTGTCGATCGTAGAAAAGGCAAGTCAACCGTTGCATACACTTTGTTACAATTTAATCTTAAGAAGGTTTTAACTGCTTGGCTACTGCTGCTTATACAAAGTTAGAAAGGCGCCGGATACTAAATGTTACAAAGACAAAAAGTCAATGGGCAACATAGTCCTAGTGTCAAAATGTACAAATGTCTTAATGTATATGAATGTGCAAACGACAAAAAGTAATTGTGATATAGGTAATGCGTAAGGGTCTAATTGTTAGATTGTCAAAATGTACAAAAGTTAAAACACAATTATGCCAAAATGCATCGTGGTCCAATTGTCACACAGTCAAGATTCGAACTCACCCTGGGCTTCAAAGGTAGGATCACTAACGACTAAGCCTTCTTATCTTCTACTTACTTGATATCAACAACAACATACTTCTCTGCACTGGATATCTAATTAAAATCTCTATCTAATCTCTTTGAGTATAAATACTTCTTGAAAGTCCGGTATCCTTGAAAAAGATGATTGAAATGTCATTTCATTTGTTCTATCATAGCGGCATTTGGGCAAAATTACATTTTGGCACTAGGCAATTTGTACAATTGAACATTACAGCTTTAATGCATTCTATCATAGTGGCATTTGGGCAAAATGACATTTTGGCACTAGGCAATTTGTACATTTTGACACTAGGACTATGTTGCCCATTGACTTTTTGTCTTTGTAACATTTAGTATCCGGCGCCGTTAGAAACCACATAAACTATGTATTACTTACTAGAATCTAGTACTAGATAGAGAAGTACGAGTAATCATCATAAACAGCCCACTATTGTCCCACAACTGGACACGGACCTCTTCTCAGCGTCAGAAGGGTTTATGCCTTAGTCCACCACGCTAGCCATGTGTGGGTTGGATTAAATCATACATACATAATGCGCCCATTACAGTCGCACTGCTGGCCATGGGCCTCTTATCAGAAGGCCTTAGGCCTGGTGCGGGATGAAGGACTAGGTACACAATACCGTCGAAAACTTTATGGAGCCTTCTCAGGTGTGCCAGTTTCCTCGCAAAATGTTCATTTACCTCGCTCTAGTCACGGCTCATCTTCCGTGCGGAAGATATCCGGTCCTTTGGAAGGCACACACGGGGACACAGGTCCAACGCGCAGAGGCCCCTTTGAGAACTTGAATCTTCAATTTACCTTTTTGCTAACGCAAGTGATAATCAAAATCTGATTCGCACATGAATTCAAAAGTCAGAGGTGTTCGCTGGGTTCGAACTTGGTTCCCTGCATGGAATGCAACCGTTTAACCGCTGGGCTATCACTTCCAAATCTGATCAGATCTGATTAAATCATAATCAGAATAAAAATAATTTCACACATACATATTATTCTATGGCTAGTTGGCTACATAAAGTACCTAATTCAACTGTAATTTTTCAGGGAAGCCATTTTGCTCGTAAAGCTAACAAACTGCAGCAAAAAAGCGAACTAAAAACGCATCCGTCAACAGGAGTGAGTAATCTGTGGGAAGAGTTAGAGTGCAATAAGATTTATGATTATGATTCACAACCGTGTACATAGTAACGTCACAATTTATGCGATAACACTGTTTTGTCTTCACAATAAATTAATAGTCCACTTGCGACGCGACACAACTTTTCCATCCGCGGCCGTCAGAACACGGGACAAAGCCATAAACTGTGTCAAATTAAAAACCCTTTGAACTCGCCGTAAACATAATCGTATATGTACTAAAATAAAAAGATCGTTCTGAATGCAAGACATGTGTCCACATGTTGGTAAGACTAAGAGACAAACCGTGTATAATGTGATAAAGTGTTTGGATACCGTTCAGATGACGAACGCCTTAATAATTGTGTTGAAAGAAAAAGTTCGCTTTTATTTTTAAATTCAGGGTGCTCTGGCGCGGATGTTTTCGTTTGGTCACAGTCGTGATTGTTTTTCTCATTAAATGTCTTTGCTTTTTTAACTACGAGTTAATTTTTTGTGAAGATAATTATTTTGGGGTGGTGAAGTTCACATATGAAATAAAAGTAAGTATTATGAAGTTCTGGTTCTTTTTCTAACAGTTGCTTAAGCTGGTCTATTTATTTCAGAAGGATAATCGATTTAGGATTCGATTCGAGATTGATGTACCTATGTACTTAGCAAGCGGATTGGTGATCATTAATTGGACTCTACAACTAATCACCCCTACCTAGGTCTATTATACCTAAACTAAAGCAAACTACCGGAACACCGGTAAAGACCATAATGACCCATCTACTCGCCGGCGATGTCCGTCGCAACGTCCCACCGCGAGTCACGATCCACCGAGCTCTCTCGTCGTAGAGCCAGTCCTCTCTCTTCAGGGGGCCTACCCCCTCAGTCCGTCAACGAAGTTAGTCGCCCGTCCGAAAGTAACCCAAAACGTAGGAGTGAACAAAACAAATGTCAAGTTCAACTTTTCGGACGGGCAAACACATCGTTATTAGGGACAACTGTCAAATCGTGTTGTCATTCATTCTTAGTTCGGGTCCCGAAATACCTAATCGTATGTCCGTAGGTGATAGGGAGTAGGAAACGCTCGTAACTAAGGCCGAAACCACGGACTTCGTGCTTAGGAAGTAGACCCCCAGACTCCGCAATCACACCGATAATTCAGCCCTCATCAAGCTGTCTCCCTTTCAATCTCTCGCTAGCAATGCCCTAAGCCGAGGTCAGATTCCCATTAGGGAATGTCATCCTTAGTGCTGTTTTTGCTAGATATCATGATGTTAGTGTAGTCTAAGTAATTAGCTTAGTTTAAGTATTTAACACCCCCTCATTGGCTGGAGACCCTTCAGGTCTCGCCAATAACTGCCCCGGTTACGTAGAAACGGCCCGCAAGGACTATCAAAAAGAACGTACAAAAGAAAAAAAAAAGAAAAGACTGACCCATCTCAATTCGGATTTAATTTTCCTGTAATTTTCCTGCCTTAACATTGTATCTTTTACGTAGATAGTAGATACTTAGGTACCTATGTCACAACTTCAGTTTTATCTCGGTAACACGGTCTCAAAATCTAGGCATTCCAGATAATGATTCTATGTTCTTCTATCTAAACCTTAACTACGTACTTACTTAGCATCATCAACGCTCTTATCCTCTATCTAACATGCAAAATGTTCACAAAAAAGAACATTATCAGTAGATAGTTAGGTATGGGGTGTTTACTTTGATGCGCCTCATCGTCGTTGGGACGAGATAAATCGACGGTGCACACTCGAAACTCTCGAGTCTCCCACGGTGTGACACGCGCACCCTGACATCAGTGTCAACACAGATATCATATCTGTTTTCTTTGTCCGTTTAGTTATTTTTTGTTGAGACAATTATCGCTGTAGAGGGAGAATTATGATTGTTGATTATCTTGGAGCAGTAAATTGTATTAAGATTGCAGATGGTTTCTGTCGTTGTTTTATTTTAGGCAATCATCAGCGTAATGATTTAAGTTTATGATAAAACCAAACCCGAAGAGTAGGTTTTCAAATTTTAAATAAATAGGTACCTACCTATCGATCAACCACTCCCAACGCCATTTCTGACAAAACGTAGAAATCTAGACCGTTTTGATAGTAGGTCTAAATGCGTGTACGGTGTACACACGGCTACACATCAAGCTATACAAAACCAGTTTATCTTGGCGTCGCTTTGTATAATCTTTTCGCACAAGTAACGGTCAGCTTATACTGGTTTTGTATAGCTTGAAGTGTAGCCGTGTGTACCTACCTACCTTTAATTTATTCCTAATGTAGGTAATTCATCTCTAATCACAATGTCAACTTTTATAATTAAAGGGGAGGTGCACACACACCACAGGGCAGGGCGCTTAAATAGCTAAATACCTATGCAAGTAGGTAGACTTAAACTTGAACCGAAACGTATCATGTAAACCATATTCAGTTTGATGTTAACCAAATGTCGTAAACAAACAGAAGTGGGGGTGTTTGCTCTCACATCGGTCGGCGGCTAATCTGTAAACGGTTATGATTACGGATTTATGAGAACCCAACTGATCGTCAACGAACGTTCACCACATCATTTATTATTCAAGCTTACAAAGAAGTTACAAGCGATGATAGAAGTGCAGTTCGTTTGTTATGACATGTTTGGTTCTAAATCAAAGTGATTGAAGTCCAGCAATAAAGAAGTTAAAATAAAAATAAATAAAACTTCAGGCCATCTTTTACTTACTTTTTGAACGAACAAACGTATTTTTTTGGTTTCTAAACATAATAAAACATTTCGTTATACGCAACTAATGTAAATCAGATTTTAAGCTTCAATGAAATATTAAATTTTTATAAGTCACAATAGTTGAGTGATTTGTAATATAATTAGAATTATTCTTTGTCATTGGAATGTAATGGCTATTTTTCAAAAAGATGCTTATGTATTACTTATTATAAGTAAAAAAAAAACTTTTCTAACAGATGACATGCTCTTACGTATTACGGAACGTAAAGTTTTATAATTCTTCCCTGAATGTGGTTATTTATCAATTATTTGCAATACTTTTAAAATAATGAGTCTCTTGCGACGAATTACGGCTCCAGCTTTTGTTTGCCGTGTGTTTAGGCAAGAGATAACCATAAAATCAATACATAGTTGTGTGTATAAAAATGTAAACATAACCTCAAACCTTGTTAATGCACATCCGAATAACATAACTTATAATGCAGTACGTTGGAAATCAAAAAAGGTTTGTAAAATAAGGTGCATTGTACTCCCGTCTCCGCCACTAAGACGACCCGCTGACCCCCGTTTTAAGTGAATTTTACCAGATAAAGGCTTTTAACCTTTTTGTTAAAGGTCATACACTTAATACAAAATAATAACTTCTGTTTTAGAACCAATATGATTCTGATGATGAAGAACCTGAATTTGATGGAGATTCATCATTATCAAAGGATTCCAAAGTAGTAAAATTTTCCACAACATCTATGAGAACAGATGTAGTATTGAAATCAGCGTTAACCATATCAAGAAAGTGAGTAATCTTTGACTGAGTTATGATAATATCGTTTCAATAAAATATACTTTCATTGACAAAAATGTTATTTTCTTCTTTTCAGTAAAGTAGAACAAATGTTTTATGAAAGTAAAATTAGAGTAAATGGAAAGAAAATCATGAAGAAAAGTGCTTCAGTAAGTATTACTCCTGCAAAATTGATAAATAATTATTTTGCATAAAGTCGTCCACTGCTGGACATAGGCCTTCCCTAAGCATCGCCATGTTGACCGGTCCTATGTTTCTTGCATCCAGCGCATTCCCACGACCTTCGCCATGTCATATGTCCACCTTGCGGAACTGCTCCATAGTTTTTCATAAAGAGCAGTCCAACACCTCTCTGTCTGAGGGTTTTGTAAAGGCACCTAAAGGATTGCTTTGCAATCCCTTGCATGAAGTGGATGGACAGCGGCATCCTCTTGTGTGTTGAGAACAATATACCAAGATCACCATCCATTGGCTAAGAATTATACAAGACCAATTGAGGCCAAACTAATTACTTAAAATAGAAGCCCTGATTTTAAATAATTGTAACTTTAGTAAATAAAGATATTTTATCATTCTTTGCTGCTCAAATCTCTGAGTGTTGAAATAATTTTTAGGCCACTGGTGCTTTAACTTTTACTGCTTAGAACAGTATTTTCAAATAAAATCAGTATTGAAAAAAATACAGTTACTTTATACCGACTACTCTGTCCCTCGTGGCCTCAATTATCAGTTATACAATATAAAATCTCGAATATACATACTTTAACCAAGCAGAACTTTAACAATCTTCACATTGCACATTATTCAATAAATTAATCATACTTTACAGGTTAAATTAGGAGATGAAGTAGATGTAATAAAAATGGTCAGTCCAAAAAATCCAGATCATATTTATGTGTCCAGAGTAGAAATAATAAGTGTAACTCCAAAAGAAGAAAACATACAGGTTACAGCAAGAAGGTTCAAACATTTACTTATAGATAACTATGAAGCGGATCCACATAAAGCTGCTATGGAAAGTGAAGCATAACATGAGCTATTATGTAAAACAGATTTTGAATATTTTAGTAACATAATTTATGATACTACTGTAACTTCCATTTGTTTGTGATAATAAGTTCCTTCTGGCAACAATTACTGCTGTTTAGAGTTAGTTACATGTACTTGAATATCAGATACTTCTCCATTATACTTGTAAACCTCTTCGATAATCACAACATTAATACCAACCAGCCTGAACCTTTAAAATAGACTGGTCTTATTGCAATATTCATTGTCAAATATGGTGATATATCAAAGACCAACACTGAAGTCTAGCAGAAAACAAATGCTGTCTGCGCATCATGTCTGCTAATAAGTGAAAGTTGTTTTTATTTGTAAATAAAATTATTAGGTAGATTATTAATTAATGTTAAAAATAAAGCCTTAAAAAACAGTGGTATTCAATTTATTTTTAAAATCCAAGAACTATTCTTGTACGTAACATGATTAAATATCTAAATCTATATCACAATCTGAACTTTCAAACATTGATATTTGTGAAATTGCATTAGACAGCTTTTGATTTGAAGTATTTGATCTGTTTTCCTTGCCTTTCAACTCTGCAATAACTGTACGATTTGATATTGAAGGCTTTCCTGCTTCTAAACTTTCAAAAGTTGATATTTGTGAACTGGGATTAGACAGCTTTTGGTTTGAAGAATTTGAACTGTTTTCTTTGCCTTTCAACTCTGCAATAACTGTAACATGATTTGATCTTGAAGGCATTGGCTTTTCTGCTTCTAAAGTCTCAAATATTGATATTTGAGTTTTTGATGTAGATGGTTTCGGGACTATTATAGTATTATTTTCTTGTAATTTGGGTTTATCGACAGTTAAACTATCTGATGTTGTAGCTAAAGGCTTTCCTGGCTTTTCATTATATTTATCAAAATCAAGTTTGCTTGCAAACTGAAACTGTTTTAGCTTATTGACAGTCTTTTCTTTAACTTCAGTTTTCTTTTCAGATTCACCTCCAATACTTATGTCTAGTATTTTATCATAATTTTCAGTAGATATATCAAGGATCTCATTAGATAGTGTTTCTAATTCTTTAGGTTCTGATTTTACAATATCATTTACAACATTCATATCGTTGTTATCATTTTCAAATCTAAAATCAATTCCTAGATCAGCTAAGGCATCATTTACACTGGGTACAGCATTTAAAACGCTTCTATCCTCAACAAATTCTTCGTCACTATTAGATATGTGATCATCATTGTGAACTTTAGATTTTTTACCTCTTTTAGGTAATTTATTTTTTACTGCACTGGTATCCACAGTAACTTCTTTTCTTTTTCGTTTATTACCTCCCTTCTTTTGAACACTTGGTGGTTCCTTTTTAGCTTTATTTAGAGTAGCGTGTTTTTTTAATGTTACTGAAAACCTTTCATTAATACCATCATCTTTAAAGTCATCCAGAGTTTCTGTATCATCGTTTTTCTTAGATTTTTTATTGTTGAAATAAGAACTCGTTATAAGAGATGCCGAAAGTTGGATATTATCATCAGTGACATCATCATGTTTAGCGAATAATTTACAATTACCAGCTTCTAAATCACTTTCTAACGTTTTGTGGTCAACTTGTAATAATTTTGCGTAATATAGCAGCTCATTTCGCCATATATCGATCAAATTAAGTCGCGTTAGAAGTTTCTTAGCTGTGCATAAATAGTCATAGTCTGGGTATTTGGGTATTGTTGAATGTAAAGCATCTACTGTATCATCTAGGGTACAATCTTGCATAGACAAGTCAACAAGAGAAACTGCGACAACTGCATCCATTGTTAATATTGTTTTACGGTACATAAGTCTACAGTGTGCTTGAGATAATCTGCAATCACAGAAATTGTTAATTTCTCATCTTGTCATCGTTCTTTTGGTAACGAAAGTTTACTTTGCTTAAATGAATTAAAATATAAAATATCAGCCTGTAACTGACCCACTGCAGGGCAAAGGCCTCTTCTCATACAGAAAAGAAACGAGTACTGATCAAAGCATGCAGCATTAAATTATAGGAATTAGCTATACCTTTATTAGCAAATACAACTATGGCAATTATTATGGCTATTACAGACATCGCAGTATGATGTTATCAGTTGATTGAGTTTTAGTCTACAGACATCTTTAATGTAGTAACACCAACAATTAGGGGTGATTTTTTAATCATGAAGAAGAATGTGGGAACTGTCGGAAATAATAAATAATTACCTTACTAAGCTGTCTAACATTCTGACAGTGGTACGTGAAGGATCTCTGTGTTCAGACTTTCTTTGTGCCATATAATACTTCTGCAGTATCATGTTTGCTGATTTTGTCATTTCTGAATACTTTGGCCCAACTAAACTAATGTACATCTGAAATAATAATAGAATACATTACTTCATCCAAATAATTATTAAGTACGTTTTATTTATTTATTCTTAATGCACAAAATTAGTACAGAAGTAGACTTAATGCCTTAGGTATTTTCTACCAGTCGACCTTAGTGATGCAGAGGCAAAACATGTTTGGTGCACACATTATCATAATACAATATCAAAAATCATATTTTAATAAGGGTACCTATAAAACTTTTTAGAAATACAAATATACTACATTAAATATACACAAAGGACAATGGGACAAAACGTCCCCAGTAGTGTAGCACTTTCTTACCTATTGCATATGAAAGACCTTATTAATCTCTTAATTTTATTGTATGACAGCTCATCTGTAAATTGTATAGTTTAATAGTTATTTAGCATGAAAGTAACATAAAAATTACCTTAAAAAAATGCTTATATTATTACTTCAATATGGATATAATTATTTTAGTTAGTGATAAGGGGTTATTTGAAGAGCTCCAAAGGTGTTGTGATTCCTGACCCGACCACGACATGGAACGGAGATTTTACTATGGCACAAAATGGTTATTTTAATTGTGTTTTATTGTGCCACTTATCCCAGGAATTTGTGCCTTCTACTTTTTGAGTAATAAGAGTACGATTGTGGTCGGGCTGGGGATCACGGTTCCTAACCCGACCACAACCAGATCTAATAAAATATCAATACTGGGAAGTTACTAATTATGCCAAAAAAATGTGTCCAATTGTGCCTATGGCACACACAACGCATTAAGTCAAATAGTCACACTCTATGTATAATTTAGTCTGCAATTAAACATTTGAATTCTGTTAGTTATGATTTAACTGAACTGTTGTCGTAACTAAACTGGTCATATAGGGTTACAGAGTAAGAAATAAAAATGGAGTTTATTTTGTCAGCTTTCTTATTATTATATTTATTGAATTTTTACATAAAACAAAATAAATTAAAAATCTATGGAAATCAGGGTACTTCCCGTTGACCTAGAATCATGAAATTTGGCAAGATGCAAGATCTTACATCACAAGTAAAGGAAAAAGTCTGAAAATTTATGTTTTTATATTGTAAAAGGTTAATTCTTAACTATTAACTTTTTGACCCCTGTATTAATAGTAAAAGTATGCAGCAAGGGATCAGCTTGTACTGGTACTGTTTAAACGAGATAATTTATGTTTAAATTTCAACTTATCGTCATGATGTGGGTTACGGAACCCTCAGGATACGAACCCGACTCGCATTTGACCGGTTTTTTATACAAGCCTAACACACTAATATAATGCTACAAAATATAGTGGTTGTATTTTTTTTTATAAATACATTTATACGCGTACGAAGTCGTGAACACATCCAGTAAAATAAAATAATAAAGTGCTTTATATATAGCATAATTTCACAAACTCTAACTGCTTTCAAAGTCGTAGTAAAATTGCATAGCGTGTGATTGACACACTTTATTTCTTGATTATTAAATTTTATCCAAATTAAGATATATTCTGTGATATGAATAGTAAAAGAATTTCGTGTGCCATAGGCACAATTTGACACATATTTTTGGCATAATCAGTAACTTCCCACTATTGATATTTTATTAGATCTGGTTGTGGTCGGGTCAGGAACCGTGATCCCCAGCCCGACCACAATCATACTCTTATTACTCGAAAAGTACTAGGCACAAATTCCTGGGATAAGTGGCACAATAAAACACAATTAAAATAACCATTTTGTGCCATAGTAAAATCTCCGTTCCATGTCGTGGTCGGGTCAGGAATCACAACACCTCCAAAGCTAGTGTAACAATAGTTCAATGTGGGAAAGAGATAACGAGAGGCGCACGCGTCCAGAAGCGAGACGCGGCGCGCGGCCCTAGGCAGCGGTTACCATTTTCAAACGTAATATCACCCGATAGGGTTTACAATAGTTGCGCATCGTACTCAAAATTGCATCCCCGACGAACAGTTCGGTTTTCGAACCAAGCACTGTTGCAGTCGACAATTGCACCGCATAGTCGCTCCCGCTTCATGCGCCCATACAAAACGGGCATGCTATTCTTCGAGGTAGCAAAAGCCTTCGACAAGAACTGGCACAACGGTTTATTATACAAACTCGTACAGTCTCGTGCTCATCATTCGAGACTTTCTGTCGGATCGCTCCTTCCGCTATCGCCTAGAAGGCACCTTCTCGTCTCCTAGCCCTATCCGCGCCGGAGTTGTGTAGTGATATCGCCCCTTCTGTTCACGCTGTATACCAGCGACATTCCCAAATGTGGATTCGCCAAGTTGGCTCTCTTCGCCGATGACACGGCCATCTACTTTTCCGGTAGGAGTCTCGACAGTATCACTCGAACCCTTCAAACCGCAGCTAGCGCCGTCGGGGTCTGGTTCCGGAAATGGAGAATAGAGGAGAATCCCAAAAAGAGCGCAGCCGTTCTTTTCGAGAGATACGGTGATTCCCACACCCACATCCGTCCCGTCCTCATGTTCGGGCAAATTATAATACTCTTCATTTAGGAGTTTTTGATTCATTGACTTTATAAACCGTTCATTTTGAATATTTTTCAGCCAATAATTGATTTAAAATGAGGAAATAATAAAAAATTTAATATCATTTTTATTTTATTTCAAACCGATTTCATTCATTCCTTCACTCATTCTCAACTATTCATTCGTTCGTTCATTCATTCAAACTCACTCTATAGTGCTACAAGGGTGGGGACGGGGTCCATACATTTTGTCCCATTGTCCTTTCAAATATATTTTTCACATGAGTAATGTGATTAGGTAATCTTAGCATTATATTACCTGCAATTTTTCGAGATTCCACTTTTTCTTACATTCTATTGGATTTGAGTCTCCATAAAGTATGTAAGATGACACAAGTTTGTCCCATGTTTTGTTCTTTGAGTCCAATAAAATAAATATTAGGTCGAATCTGAAAACATATTTTAAAATATTAAGTTTGAAGTTTATTTTTGTCGTCAATAAATCACCTAAAAATCTTAAACAAACAGAACACATTTCTGCTTTTATACCATTTTTCCATGTGTGGCTGACAATATTGTTTGTAATGGAAAACCCAACAGCATTTAGTCCGTTTCAGGATTAAGCTTTAAACGCCTTAGGGTGGATTTTACCAACGTCAAATAACGTTATCTGAGGAATATAAATTTTATATTTTGACAGATTACCTACATAAAATCTGTCAAAAAGTTTAATTTATTCCTGGAATAACGTTATCTAACGTTGGTTAAATCCACCCTTAGTAATAAGAAAACAATACTAAGAATGAACTTTACCTACTTAACAGAGGAGTTCCTAGTGAAACATTAACGCTAAGCGGTTGATCTGTATCATAATGTCCTTTGGGATTGCAAGCAGCAATTATAGCGCAGCGGGTGTTTAATTTACACACTATTCCAGCCTGAAAAAAGGTTAATTATGTCATTGAAACGTAATGTAGGAAGATAGATGGTAAGATGTTTCGATGACTTACTTCATTATTTATTTCTTATTAATTATTTTTGAATTAAAGAATTGCAAGGGGTGCAGCAGGATGATAAAAGCTACAAATGATGATGATTTCATTGAAAAACACCTGTGTATTTATTAAGTCAAGTGAATTATAAAAAAAGGTAAACCTTGGCGACTCTGTACACGACAATCTGTTCGGCAAATCAGACCTTAATGGTAATAGCAAACATTACCTTTGCTACGGAGATGGTTTGTTGTTCCATCGCCTCGTGAATTGCAGTGCGGTCGTGTTCACGAAGCTGTGATATCTCGTCTATACAACACACTCCTCCATCCGACAAGACTAAAGCACCAGCCTCTAATTGCCATTCACCATCTTCCTGTAGAAAAACAGCTAAAATAAAGCCACTGTATTGATGCAGTCACAGGATACAGATGCCAGCCGCATCTGAATCCTGTGACCTTATGCATGGAGTCGACTCCCGGTTGGAACGAAGAGAACTCTGGTTGATTGTTTAGATTGATTTGCCCTGTGTCGCAATAACATAATACGTAATTACGTATTTCTTACGTCCTCCTAGCCTTTTCCCAACTATGTTGGGGTCAGCTTCCAGTCTTACCCTGAATTATTAGTACCTATTTAAAACTTTGTGACTGCCGTCGGAACCCCGCAACCCAGTTACTGTTACCCTAAGGTTCAACCAGTTGTCAGGCGTTCAGTTTTTTTTTCTCTTTTTCTTCTGTATACAGGGTGTTAACGAATTCGTGTAATTCCTTAAAACCACATGATCTACTACTGGTGTATACAGGCCCCGCACGGGATTTAGCTTGTTTTTTTTTTCATGCCTCTTTGGTGCCGATCTTTTCTAAACCACCTAATAAGGACTCAATAAAAAATAAGAATTTTATTTTTTTGCAAAAAAATATATTTTATTTGTGTGAACATTTCGATGCCACGGCTGGCAGGAACGACTAACGCGATATCGCTCTTTGCAGTCAGATAACTCAAGGTTCTAAAAAGACACAGAAATAGAAAATCAAAAAAATTACTTGAATTTTTTTTTTGGTTTTGTTTTCGAAAATTCCCTTTTAGGGTTAATCTGTGTCACCAGTAGATCACGAGCAGGGACTGAAAACTGTTGTTAAATTTCGGTATTTAACCAGCCCAAATTTCCGATACCATTTTCTCTACCCTTTTCTTTTATACCGTTATTTAACCCATATTTATTTCGGTACCGTTATACCTACATCGAATTTCTAAATTACCTACGGCGACGCACGCAACTATACCTAATAATAACAATCTCGTCGCTCGAGTATTGAATTGACATTGTAAGTATTCGCTTTTTATGCAGGCGGGTTTTAGATTTTTTTAATTTAATTTTTTTATGTCCTTCTTTTTACTTTTATTTTATTAATGTATTGTACCTATTTTAATTGAATTACCCACCGTTGTAATGAGGCCTAAATAAATCTATTTACAGACACCACGTATAATATACCTACCATCAATCGCTCTAATCCGCAATGTAGATCCTACACAACTTTCAGGTCAGAATTACACAAATTCTTAAACGGAGCTTATGGTTGTAAAATGGTCAAGGAAACATCATGTTAATTTTAAAAGATCTATTCAGCGATACCCCACAACTTATGGTACGTTTTATTGTTTATTTTTTACTACCTTTCCTTTTACCTCGGACGCCATTTTGTTTTTATAAAAACTAAACCTAGCCTATAACCATCCCACGACTTAGACGAATCGATAGATACCTCATACATTAAAAGCCATCCAGCCGTTGGGATGCTTCGAGGGTATAGATACTTAGATACATAGTTACATAGATACGCGTGAAAAACATAACCCTGTCTTTGCTGTCGCGCAGTCGGGTAAAAAGACACAAACATATCAACATGTCTAATTACTGGCTGTTTATCACAGATAAGAGCCCCCGCAGACCAAGACTTTCTATCGGCCGATAGTTTGGTCGGTTTAATAACGAGTATGAAGATGTTTGCAAGTGCGCAGACTATAACGATTCAGTATCGGCCGATAAAAAAGTTCGATGGGCTACACAATTGCCTTCAAACTCAACTGGTATCTGGTATGCGCACTCGCCCGACTGTTTTGTTTATTTATTTTACTTTAATTTAAACGATCTTAGACCAATTAAAATAATTAAAGATAGGAAGAAGAGGAATGGAAGAAGATAGTTGGCCTAGTGTGCGCGATTGTCCCAAGCTGTTGGGCGCGGCCGGGGCGCAGTCAAAGCTGCTTCCCAACCTGGGGGGCCCGAGCCTCGCCTGCAGGCGGCTCTACGATCGTGCGATCGATGGCCCTGTACGGGGCCCCGATCTGGGCAGCTGACCTGACGGCGGGCAGCATCGCTGTTCTGCGAAAGCCGCAGAGAGCGCTGGCCGTCAGAGTCATCAGGGGATATCGCACGATCTCCTACGAGGCGGCTTGCGTACTGGCCGGATCTCCGCTTTGGGGCCTCGAAGCGTTAGTACTCGCGTAACTTTATCGGTGGCGCGAGGAAGCGAGGACGCGGGGCGAGCGGCCGATGCAGCGACACTTGGACACGCGCTGGCAGAGTGTGCCGCTTGGGAGGAGCCGCGCCGTGCTCTCATCTCAGGAGTAGGCGGTGACCTGTCGCTGTCGGCCATGGTCGAGTCCATGGTCGACAGCGAGGAGTCCTGGGACGCGGTGGTGTCCTTCTGCGACACGGTCATGTCGCAGAAGGAGGATGCGGAAAGGGTGAGGGAGATCACCTCCACTCACCCGGCCCGCAGCAGACGCACCTGACGTCGGCGGAGGGCGGACAACGCCCTCTTCCAGCTCCCCTAAATGGGTCCAGGGGCGACGGACTTGGGGAAGTCTGTCGCCTCCCACACATCAGGACCCGAGGCGGCGGCGCGAAGTGTTCCAAGCGCGCCCCTCTTAGACGGCGCGGGGGGAGTCTAACACCTCACTCCCCCCGCTAACCCGAGGAGGCCCAGGCAGTGGCGGGCCGGCACCAGCCGGGGGTTGCGGAAGTATCGTTAGTTCCCGTGACCCCCGGCGCAGGTGTGAGATGGTGGTTTTAGTCAGTAAGAGTCTGACAGACCCCTCCGCCCACCCCAGGGCGGAGGATATCCATGAGGACAAAAATCCCGAAAAAAAAAGTGTGTGCGGTAGTAGCCCAACCCGACCAAACTATCGGCGGATAGAACGTCTGTGGTCTGCGGTGACTCTAAAGGAAACGCGCAATCACTTACATTTATTTCTAACCAGCAATTCTATTATTTGATTACATGTTTTAAACTTTGAAAAAGAAGTACCGCTTTCTGAATCAAACCCTTGATTCAGCTGCCTAACGAGAGCCTCATCAGATGTTGGTCGAGGCTCTTGGCTATTAAGCCATTGGCTGTAACGACTATAGCTACAATGACTGCTGAGTCAATCTCCCACATGTAAACAAAATCGTGTGCCAAATCAAGATATTAGATTTTTTTATCATTTTCGGATTTCACAAGATTCTCTTCATGCGGAACCGGGATATCAACAATCATTGCGAGGCGCTCTGATCGATCTCTCACCACTACATCAGGCTTATTGACTATAATAGTCCTGTCAGTGATGATAGATCGATCCCAGTACAATGTGGCATGACCATTCTCGAGAACTGGGTCGGGCACATACTTGTAGTATGGTACTTCTGCGTCCACAAGGTTGTATCTTAGAGCAAGTTGCTGGTGGATAATCCTAGCCACGAGGTTGTGCCTGTGCAAATACTCACCGTTAGCAAGACGAGAACAACCAGAGACAACATGTCGGAAAGATTCACCGGGACAGTGGCATGCCCGACAGATGTCAACCGTACCGTCCTTCACAATTTATTTTGTATAATTGTTCGTCATCATAACTTCGTCCCTAATTGCACAAACAAAACCTTCGGTTTCCCCGAAGAGGTCACCGAATCGTAGCCAGGCCACGGACGCTAGGAAATCTACATCGGGCCCATGAAGGGCCCGGTAAAATCATCCGTGAAGCTCTTTGCTCGGCCATACATCCTTGCGGCCATTGGTATCCAGTACTACAGTCCTGCGCCAGTTCTCTTTAGCCAAGGAGAGCGGGGTGAGTCCTTTGTCCACTGCTACTATATCTCGATGCATCCCCACGTCGGCTTGGGAGAAGTACTCCCTGAGACTGAATATCTCGCGGTTATGGAGGGTCTTAGCATTTAAAAAACCTCAACCCCCATACTTCTGCGGGACTTACAGTCTCATTACCGATGAGCGTGGGTGATGCATTCGATATGCAGTCAGCAGCGTACGGACGCTCCTATCCAGGGCGTCAAGTTCGGTCTGAGTCCACTTGAGTATGCCGAAGGAGTATGTCAAGACCGGCATGACCCAACCGTTAAAGGCGCACACCTTATTTCCGCCTGACAAAAGACTTTTAAGTACTTTTTTCAGGCGGCCATAGAAGCGCTCCTTTAACGATTGCTTCATATCAGCCTCACTGATACCTAACACCTCCGGCATGCCCAAGTATTTGTAGGTTTCGGTTAAGAAGAGATATCTAAAGTGTATGGAATCCGAGAGTCGGGGGTTCCCACGGATTCCATAATCCTCCCTCGCTTTACATGCATGACTGCACATTATTTTGTCCACACCAAATTCCATCCTGATGGAATTACTGAAAGTTTCAGTTACCTTCAGTGACTCCAACAGTTGCAAATTGTTGGGGACAAAGAGTTACAGATCATCCATGTAAAGGAGGTGGGATATTACCTGACCACCTCTTCTCAATCGATAGCCTAACCCTGACCCCTCCAGCAGTGTGCTTAGAGGGTTCAAGGCCAGGCAAAACCCCAGCGGGCTCAGACTATCGCCCTGGAATATACCCCGCTCAATTTGATTGGTTCTCCTATCCCTTGAATTTGCCGACATCCTGGATAGCGAAGGACCGTCCTCCATTGCCCCATACATGACGTCAGGAAGGCGCGTTAAGTTGTATTTACTTTATACAATTCCAGCACCCTCATGAGCCATGTACATATGTGGCACCGAGTCGTAGGCCTTCTTATTGATTATGTGGAGGAACGAGGTGTGGTGTTCCTCCATCCAACGGGAGGATCCTCCAACCAGGTGGAGTCTTATGCCTGGCGACCCCGGCCATAGATCAAAAGAAGAAACACCCTGGGTTTTTAGCCAGTAAGAGTCCGGTATAGCCCTTCACATTCCCTGGACGGAGGGAATCATTGAGGATGGTAACACGATAAAAAAAATTGTTGCCTACAGTGTATACTCAGTCTATTAATCTGTCCATCAAGAATGACGAAAAAATTACGCGTTGATCTGCAAACAAACATACGAGGCAAGCTAGTTATATATTATTATATTTTTTTAATAAAACTTACTCTTTTAATCATTTTATAGTTTTGTACGTTTACTTGTTTCAGTTTTCACTTTTGTTTTTGAGTAGGTAGTTCGAATTACGATGCTAACGCTAGTAAGTAACAACAATAACAGAGATGAGCGACGTCTTGACTATCGACCTTGGAGCGCGCGGTTAAAATATGTACACCGTTATTTAACCGATATATTTCGGTTAATCGTTATTATTCGATATCATTTAATTTCGGTATCACAATGTATCGATACAGAAATTTTAGGATACCGGAATTTTAGGATACCGGAATTATAGGATACCGGTATTTTAGGTTATCCGTTTTAAATCGATATGACGTCATACCGCTAAATTAAGATATCCCAATTTTTCGGTAATTCAGTCCCTGATCACGAGGTTTGAAGGAATTACACGAATTCGTTAACGCCCTGTATATGGTCCTTTCGGACCCTTTCTACGTAACCGAGCAGTTATTGGCGAGACCTGGAGGGTCTCCAGCCAATGGTGGGGAAGTATAATACTTACCCCAAGCTAACTACTTATACTACACTAACATCATGACTACCTGCAACAGCAGCACTAAGCCCTGGTGGGACTCGGACCTCGGCTTTGGGCGTTTGCTGGCGAGAGCTTGGGGGTGGGAGAGACAGCTTGGTGAGGGCTGAATTATCGATACGACTGCGGAGTCTGAAGAGACGACCGGCTCTACGACGGGAGAGCTCGGTGGATCGTGACCGGCGGCGGTGGGACGTCGCGACGGGCCTCGTCGGCGAGGACGGCGGCGGACGCTGTGTAATGTGCTGGTCGAATTACTCGCCTCCGAGAGGAGGGTAATTTCGTCATCGGGCTCTAACAGACTTTCAGGCTTCTGTTTACCCGTAACAACTCGTAGATATATAATCTAATAGGAATCCGATTGGTAAACATAGTTCACTGTACCCTGAGTGCTGCACAGGTGAGTCCAGCTCGAGTGCTACCGGCCCCTGACGTGAACACCGAACGCGCGGTAAGATCAGCGCTAGTACGGAGTAACTGCGATTTACCAGTACCTGAAAAAGAGGCAATATTTTAAATATAGAAGAACTAGTGGAGGAGTAATTTATTGTCTCTTCATCATAGATCCTTTTCATAGCTTAACAGCAAGCGAGCATGCTGTTTTTTTTTTTTGAAACCTGAATTAATTTAGGATCGTTCTTTGTTAAGTTTGAAGACAATTACTTGCTTGCCCCCTATTACACGGGACTTCCGCCCCCGATGTTATGTTATAATTACTTAATGCCTGCCAGACACGAGGCTAGTTCGCGAGTCAGTTAACAGTTTAGTCACTGCCTTTTCACTGGGCTCATGTAAGAATACATTTGAAGACAGTTCAGTAAACTAATGTATTCATACATGAAGCCAGTGACTGAACTGACTCATGAACTGGCCTCGTTTCCGGCGGACGTAAGGACCGGCGCCCACTGACGGCGGCGTGGCATAGACTGGCATGGCGCGCTTCGGCATACCGAATCACCCTGTGTTGGCAGCATACTGAAGTATCCCGCGGCATACCACGTCGTACCGCGGAATGCTTCAGCATGCCGCGGTACGACGAAGCATCCCGCGGTATATCCGCGGTACAAGCAAATACAAGTGCTAAACTAATTTAAAATAAGGTTTAAAATTCATTGTCGCTGAGGAAGAAGAGAGAAACCTTTAGTACTCACTTTCCTTAACATACAACAGTAACCTATATACGTCTCACGTGTTGCAGCGGCGTGCCGTGGCATCTTGTGGAATGCCACGACGTACCATAGTATCCCGCGACGCGCCACAGTATCTCGGGGAATGACATTCCGCGGCATGCTGCGGTAAGTCGCGTCATCACGCGAGACGTTTCGATTAAAATAAAATAATGTCAGTGCTAAAGTCATTGGAATAAGGTCGAAAATCATTTGTCCACGAAAAAAATCCTTTGCCACGCCATGCCGTGCCGTGCCGTCACTGGGCGCCGGCCCTAAGGGACATCAACGTCGCGGGTTTTTTAATTTGTTATTTTAGTTTTTGATAAGCTTACCTGGATCCCCAACAAGAAGTAAATGACACTGTCCTCGCACACGGGTTGCATGTTTATCATCTTGGGCATTGTTCTTATTATCATTCTCTACAACATGATTTGACCCAGTAATGACTGTTAGAATTACTGCAAGCTTCACCAAATGGAGACCGTAAACCTAGAATGAATATTTTATTTTTGTATTATACCGATATATATAGCGACCGAGGTGCGCTGGTGGATTTTACGAGTTATCTAAACGGAATTCACAGAAAGATAAGGGTCACAATCCACAATAGAAGAAGAAAATAGAGGAGTTTTGCCGTTTTTAGACGTTTTAGTTATACTTGAGCCCGGCGGTCAGTTATCGCATACTGTATACAGGAAACCGACTCACACAGACCGTTATCTACGCGCAGACTCCCATCATCACCCTTCACACCTATCTTCTGTACCCAGAACGCTGATCAACCGTACGCTCAATTTGTGTGATCCTCAGTACGTGGATGCCGAATTACGTCATTTACAACGGTTACCAGTGGCGGCGATGCACTCGAAGTCTGAGTACGGTGGACACGACCCGTCGACGACCTGCTGGAGCGGAACGTACTCCTGCGTTTTTGCCTTTTGTGCGAGGAGTTACCGACAAGATAGGTCACCTGTTACGCCGAAGATATAGCATCAGGGCGATCTATCGCCCTCCTGGACAACTACGGCAGCTATTACGTTCACCAAAGGACAAGGATCCGCTAGGCGTTCCGTATACAAGATACCGTGCGACTGTGGCCTGGGTTATATAGGAGAAACTCGCCGCAATATCGCAACCAGGCTTAGCGAACACATAAGTAGTATGAAGAGTATGGACAGCAATAGGTCGGCAGTTGCAGAACACGTCTGTAATACGGGCACGGCTCATTTCATACGTTTCGATAAGGCTTCCGTACTAGCGAAGGAAAAATATTTCGTGCCGCGAAAAGTACGTGAAGCCATCGAAATCAGCCGTCATCCGATTTTTAATAGAGATGGTGGTTGGACACTGCCTCCTGCCTGGAAACCAGCTCTGAAGTCTACTTCATATAAAAGTGAGTCTGGAGTGTGACACAGTTAGCGCGGCATGCACCGGCACTCTTTCCTCAAACAACACGGACACGACAAGTGACGAAGACGCACGAGCAATACCGAAACAGAGCGCGCCCCTCTCGTCGCGAGCGCAACGCTACGCGGCGCGGTGCCGCGTCAGTTCGACTCGCGACCTCGCCGCGTGATCAGCTCATGATTAAGGGCTCCGTTTGGGTTCGAAACTAGTCGGGCAATCCCGAAAAATGCACGTGAGTAAACCGTAATTAATCATAAATATGAATATTTTATTTTTTTAAATTAAAGTGAAAATATGTAACGGTTTATAAGATCCTGCACACATGTTTGCGTACTTCGCACCGATAATTCAGCTCTCATCAAGCTGTCTCCCCCGAGTGCTGTTGTTACAGGTAGTCATGATGATAGGTTAAGTATTTTACTTCACCCCCCCCCCCCCCCCATTGGCTAGAGACCCGTCAGGTCTCGCCAATAACTGCCCGTTTACGTAGAAGGGGTCCCCAAGGACAATCTACAGCAGTCCAAAAGAGAAAAAAAAGGTTGCATACTTTAAACTGAACAAAGTCGAGAAGGATTGGAGTGGCAATGGTTCATGTGGAGGGCAGAAGTGACAAGGGGGAAAGATGTTGCTTCACAGGTAGGGCCGTATTTAAGCATAGGCAAAAAAATTACATGTTAAATTACAATAATGTTATTTTTTATTAGTAAGTACATAAATTGAAATAGAGGTTTTTGCATACATCAGAAAAATAAACAGATGTATCATAAAAATGTTAATAAATCATCAATTCACGAATTTATGCGGCCATTTTCACATGTTTAGTGGCGTGTTTAAAAAAAACTTTTTAAATTGCTTCTATTGACAATATGAGACCAGATAGGGCCAGGCCAGGTCCAGAAAGGTTTATTTCGTATCCATATTATTTCATAAAATATCTCACCTGAGGACACACAGATGCTAAAATTCGATCCCTGCCTTTCATAGGACAAGCTTCATACTTTGACCAGAACTCGTCAAAGCAGTCCTTTATATCAGGAGCTGAAGATATGACCTCTGATCTCTGAGCATTGCATACTTCCACGAAATTAGCTTGTAGAACCAGTTCAACTTCAGATTTTTTATTGTGAGATGAAGGCCGCCATCTTCGTCTTAGCGTGCCACTGAAAAAAAAAGAATAAAAATGTAAGACCAACTGGGCAAACATGCGCAGCGCGAGATAATTTTGTCGTCGGATTATGTCGTGCCGAGACGAGATAATGGAAGGGCGTATACATAAAGGAAGCAGGTAACCAGGGCCGACCTACCAGCGCTTATCGGTACTGGTCCGTGCAGGTAACCGCTTCATAATGGAAGCGGGTAGAAGCAGGGGCTGCGTTGTTCCCTTGCAAATACAGCAACAAATAACGGCCTACTAGCGCTGATCGGAGCAGGTCGGAACTTGTCGGCGACGTTCGGAGCTTGTCGGCGCTGGTTCGCCACACAGTATAGAGACTACCTGCGCCGAATAACTGCGCGGACCAGCACCGACACGCGCTGGCAGATCAGCGCCGGCAACCCGCTTTCTACGTATATACGCACTAAGGCTAAGATAATGCGACGACAAAATTATCTCGCGCTACTCATGTTAGGCTTGCAGGAGGATATTATTGTCGTGGTCTAACGCGGCGTAAGTGGCTTGACGATCTAGACGTGTATGCAGGGCTGGCATGATCAGAAATGGCACAAAATAACTGTTTATAGCAGCCCCAGAAAGAGATGGCGGGACGAGCGTTATAACAACAACAACTTCGAAATTCAAATTCAAACTTCTTAATTGCAGAAACTATCAAATACAAGAGTGACTGAAACATCATGTAGTAAGCAAAGAAATGGGTATTTTAGTTTTGAACATACCAAATAATGACATCATCCCCAGGCTTGCAGCAGTCTACCAAATCATCTTCTAGCACCACCCACATGGAGCCTGGTATGGTGCCAATGCTCAGCTTATTTACTTGTTCCTAGAAATGATGAATATTATGTATGTAAAGTTAAGTACTATAATAAAAGTACAATTAAGCATTATTTTAGCAATAATCTTTGTAATAAAATATTACAATGATTGTATGAAAATAGATGGAAATTACAGTCTTATCAATTATCAATGAGAATCAATTACATGGAGCTAAAGCTGGTGTGTGCTCATTTTAATATTTCTTTATTTACAAGGTTTAACTCAAATTGAGATGCAACAGATTTTATACATTTGGCAGTGACAGCCAATTAGCAGCACCTGGCGAGTACAGTGGAATGAGTAAGTATTGTAGTTTGAGGTCCATTTATATGGTCCAATTTGAGAGACTCCTATGCATGCCAGTGGACAGCAACATGCCTTGTTGTTAATTTTAATTAAGAGAGTTTTAGAAAACTGCCTTTCAAAATATCAAAGGGAAATATGTACCTACCTGAATTTTAATTTCCTGATAATCTTTGCAAAATTCTCTTGAAACCATTTGCACCTGTGAAAATGTAGAACTCCTACATGCTTTCACATCATTACCACATTTTGAGGGAGGTCTCAAAATGTATCTGTTCTCAAATTCAGCTTCAACACAGTTCTCATATTTGCATTTCATACAAACATATTTCCTCTGATATTCCAACATTTTAGACTGTGTTACTCTTACAACTGTACCTGAAGTTTAAAAAAGACATATTTGTTAATAGGCCGGTTCCTTGTAAAGTATATGTAATCTGTTTCCTTCCTACTGTGAGATAAAAGGCAATTAACACTTTGACAACTGCAAATACAATTTTTAATCAGTCAGTACTGCATCTTTGCGCATGCACTGTTATGTATGTGCATTTTCATTAAAAAAGTATGCAAACGCATGGTGTGTGCGCCCACCGTCTACACAAAGCATTGCACCAATGTGCTGTGTGTGTTTTCTCACACTGAATGTGTTAAGGGATAAACAAGAGAATAAACAGCAGCATCTTTCTATATGGTTATAACAACACCAATCTTGTGTCTTTAATAAGTAAGAATACTTCTTGTGCAGGGCCCTGATTCACAATGATTTGATTAGTTGTCAAACAATTTGGTAAGCTTTCACTTATTCTCTTGTTACGAGAATCACAGACAGAATGAGATAACAAAATCGAAACAGTCAACAACTGTATATTAAAAAGGTTCTGAATCAGTCGGCTGGTCATGAAGAGCTCTGTTTTTTGAATTTTGACAACAATGCCTAGTAAAAATGATTAATTGAAAAACTTAAGTATGCAAGTGGGCAAATAAAACAAAACTAAATTGTGTTCATCATCATCATTCAGCCGAAAGATGTCCACTGCTGGACACAGGCCTCCCCCAAGCAATAGCAAAAATTGTGTTCAGTTTGTAATAATTACTAATAAATTAATTAATAATTATTAATAATTACGAATAAAAGTTTAGTAAACGGCAACTAACCTGTAACTTTCAGAAAACATCCCAAATCCACATTTTTCGGAAAAACAGTGCGATGTAGTTCAGGACAGACTGGCAAACCGAAGAATCTTGCATGGATATTACGTTTTAAAAAGTAGTAATCCAACTTTGAAATTGTTGATTTATATTCATCACGTTCTAGTATTGTTTGTTGGGCTTTTATTAAATCCTTATCACAGGCAGGTAAGCTCTCAATAGGGCTACATAAAACTTTGTCTCCGACATCTGGATATGTCTCGAAAAGTTTCAAAAAGCTGCAACAAGATATTAAACGAACACTCAAAACTCTGAAGTAAACAATAAACAATGATTACAAAGCAGAAATATTTTAACATTACAAACCTACTTACTCGATTTTTATGCTGTAGTAACCCAAGTTATCCCTCTCCGATAAAATATTTACACAATCTTCTAAATGGAACTTGATAACATATTCTAAAATCATTTTCAATACATAATTTAATTTCTATTCTATGAATAGCGCCGTTGGCGGTAATCTCAAATAGTGATGCACGATTCGATCCGATACTTTGCAGTATCGATACAACATGATACGATACTTCGATATTTTGGATCGAAACAAACGATTAAGATACATTCTTGGATCGATACAAAAGTACCTGTATCGGAATGAAAGGATCGTATCATATTGTGTTGATTATAATTATGATTAGTCAATTTAATACATTCATCATCATCATTCAGCCGAAAGACGACCACTGCTGAACATAGGCTATTCTTTAAGTCAGGCACTACATGAGACTTTAATATAATATTATTTTTGTTGTTGTTTATTAAATAAATGGCCGAAACCCCCCCTCTCCCGTTGGCGCCGAGTAAAATGGCCCTGTTCGTAGAAATATTACGGTCGTTACGAGTCGATATTTCGAAACCATTCGATACGAAACTAGAATCGTATCGATTGGTTGCGATCCGAATCGATGCGCAGTATCGATACGAATCCAAGTATCATGTATCCCTAATCTCAAATCTGTGATCGCAGTTGACATTGACACTTGACACTCTTGACAGTAACAGACGTCAGAAGATGTACTACAGACTCTTTAGAATAATACAATTGTACATTATTATCACGGACTAGAAAAAAAAGAAGGACTCCGCGCCACGTGTATCGAAAGTGAAGCACTATAAGTATGCCGGACCGTTTGTACAAACATGCCTCACGCACACATTTACATCATAAGGTGCCGACCGGCCGCCATTACGCGGCACCGCGCCGTCATTGTAGGTACTGTTTACGTCAAGTAATAAAATAAAATAATGCCTTCTTGTGTTGTGAAATGGTTTAAAAATAATTCTAAATCCCAGAAAAAGTGTCAAGGAATAACATTCACAAGTAAGACACTTATTTAACCTGTTGATTTATTGTATTTTTGACATTTTAAAATCATTACTATTGGAACACAAAACCTCAAAAGACATAGTAGTGCTGTCGGAAAATAAATGGGTAATTTTCCCGAGAGATTGGGTAATCCATTTTTTTGTGTTCTTTGTGAGTTTATTGCAAGTATTGAATATGATTATTTTTATAGATTTCCTACAGCAAATCAACCATGGATTAATGATTGGATTAAAATAACAAGAGCCTGCAGAGATGAAGAACATTGAATTCCGTCGAAAACGTTTTTCTTGTCACTCATACAAAATAAATACTTAATTTTAAGTTTTAACTAAGTATATGTTTGTAATTGCAATTAAATAATGTAAGCGGACTTCTTATATGGCTTCATTTAAAGAAATGAAACTTTCAAAATATTTTTAAAAAATGGGGAAATTTTCATTTATCTGGTATCCCTCAAATCACGCACACATAGATCGGTACGGTGCTTCACTTTTGATATGCGTGGCGCGGAGTCCTTCTTTTTTTTCTAGTCCGTGATTATTATCTTTATTTATTTTCTTTCTTAATTACGAGTTACATTTTATCAAAATATACATCTATAAATATAATAAATACCTATCACCACCACATCAGATTTATTGGCGTGTTTTTTACGCCGTTTCGTTGGGCGTGTCTGCGCCGCGTCGCTTCAGTATAATTCAAAAACGTCGCCTGCATACATTTTGTATGAAATCGTTTTGAAGCGGCGCACGCCTGCGCCACGCCTGTTCCACGCCTGCTGCCTTACGTCGCTTGTGTATGTTTTAGGCCTAAGAGGTCATGGTAAGCCCCCAGTGATGATAGATTGATCCCAAAACAGTGTCGAGCACATACTTGTAGTACGGTACGGTACCACCGATTCAAGGTTATTTTTTAAACTAAGTTGCTGGTGGATAATCCTGGCCACTTGGTTATGCCTATGCAAGTACTCGCCGTTAGCAAGACGAGAACAACCGAAAATAATATGACTGAGGAACTCGCCCGGACAATGGCATGCCGGAAATATGTCAACCGTCCCGTCCTTCACAATATACTTCCGGTAGTTATTCGTTATGATAAATTCCTCCATAATTGCACAGACAAAACCTTCGGTCTCTCCAAATAGGTCACTGAACCGTAGCCAGGACACGGGCGCTAGGAAGTCGACATCAGGCCCATGGACGGCCCGGTAGAAGCGTCCGTGAAGCTCCTTGCTCTGCCATACCTCCCGGCGATCAATGGTACTGAGTAGGTACCACAGGTTTGCGCCAGTTTTCTTTAGCCAAGGAGAGTGGGGCGAGTCCTTTATCTACTCTGACCACATCTCGGTGCATCCCCGCGTCAGTGAGTAAGAAATACCTACTCCCTCAGGCTGCACACCTCACGACTGTGGAGGGTCTTAGCATTTAATAAGCCTCGACCCTCACACTTTCGTGGGATGTACAGCCTCATTACTGATGATCACGGATGCATCAGCATCCGATTTGCGGTCAGCAGAGTCCGGACTCTCCTATCCAAGGCATCTAGTTCAGTCCGACTCCGAGTCCACTTCAGTATGCCGAAGGAGTACATCAAGACCGGCATGACCCAACCGTTAAAGGCGTGCACCTTGTTTCCGCTTCCGCCTGAGGCCTCGTTCAGGGCGACGCGGGGCCTTGAGCGGCGCGTCTGGCGTCGCGTCGCTCATTTTCTCCGTTCACGGACAAGCGGCACGTGAAGCGGCAGGTGGGGCCGGCGACGCCAGCCGCAGCGTTGCACGCACAATACAAACATATGGTACAGTGTAGTTCCGTTTATGAAGACGCGGGGCGTGGTGCGAAGGGAATGACGGTGTCCGCCGCGGCCGCTGCAGCTTCCGATTTTGGTAGTCTTCTTTGGACATCTCACAACGCAGACATGTCGTTACAATGGGGTATGATTTCATCGACATATTTATTACTAGAAGATAAGTGCAACATACAACAAGCTCGCGTGTAGCGCTCAATATCAAAGAAAACGCGCGTGATGACGCTTCTACATGAACGCTCTCATACATTACCATTATGTTTGATTAGACCGCGCGACGCGACGCCCGACGCGCCGCGCACCGCCCCGCGTCTTCCTGAACGAGGCCTTACAAAATACTGTTTAGGACTTTTTTCAGGCGGCCAAAGAACCACTCCTTCAACGATTGTTTCATTTTGGCATCACTGATGCGCAGCCCCTCCGATATACCCAGGCATTTATAAGTACCTATCGTTTGCGGAGAGCGGCCTGTGGTGTATGGAATCCGAAAGTTGTAATCGTCTTACATGCATGACTGCACATTTGTCCACACCAAATTCCATCCTGTTAAAATTACTGAAAGTTTCAATTACCTTCAGTAACTCCACCAGTTGCAATTTGGTGGGGGCAAAGAGCTTTAGATCATTTATTTAAAGAAGGTGGGTTACTACCTGATCTTCTCTCCGCAATGGATAGCCCAGCCCCGACTCCTCCAACAATGTGTTGAGAGGGTTCAAGGCTAAACAAAACCACAGTGGACTCAGACTGTCGCCCTGGAATATTCCCCGCTCAATCCTGATCGGTTCACCGCTCTCCCGAATCGGTCGACATCCTGGATAGCGAAGGACCGTCCTCCATTGCCCCATAGATGACATCAAGAAAGTGCGTAGAGTTGTGTTGAAATAATACATTAATTAATATTATTCAAATATCATTATTATCCATGCTCCAACAATGTTTGTTTGAGTCTGTTTCGTTGTACGCACGACTACATACCAGGCTATTCCAGTATGAGCTAATCTCGCTTTAATTGGAAATGTATAGCTTGTTATGTAGCCGTAGTAGTGTACCTAATGAAAATCGTCAGCTTAGAAGGAACTCGTGTATTCGGAAATCAAAACAATGTGTAGATTATTTGCAAAAAGTAATAACTAAGTATAAGCTTTCATATTGCCTTTTTTATATCATGTAAAAATAGAGCATATATAGGGGCAAAGTTATTTTACGCGTACTGCACAGCAATTTTTAATCCAGATTAAAGATTGCTGTGCAGTAGGTACGCGTAAAATAACTTTGCCCCTCTGAAGTGAGGAACAGAACCCTGAAAGCCTGTTTCAGAGCGGCAGTTATTTTACGCGTAGGTACCAAATAAATAGCATTGCCCCTCTGATGTGAGCACAGACTAGATAGGGATTCAATGATGTGAGGAACAGAATGCAGAAAGTCTAGTTTCTGAGTAGCAAAGTTACTTTACGCGTACTGTAAGGAGCGTAATAAGGGTCATTCCCATGTGCCCCCGCCGACAACGCCACCACTGCACTGGTGGCAAATGGGATTTTTTAGATAAACATTTTATTATAAAAAATCGCATTTGCCACAATTGCCACCAGTGGTGGCGTTGTCGGTGGGCGCACTAGGGAATGACCTGTAATAGGGCCTCCTGATATTGCTTTATAACAGGATAATCTCAGCTTCAAACTTAAGTTTGGATTTCATTCAATTGACGCATTTTATGAATTGTTTGCCTAACTAAAACGATGTCATGGAATGAATTTGTATCTTCTTACTCTAATTACTTTGTTTCTTGCGCTAATTATTGGATTCGTGCATGATCTATTCATATAAGTAATAAGTACCGGTAAACCGGGGTTACTTTCAAATACAGGGGCGACATTGATAGTTACTAAACATTTTGCATTTGGTTAAATATCTGTGTGAAAATGGAACTTGTGCATTTAAATTTAATACCGGGTGGAAGGGACATCGTAACGTATACGTGTACCATGGATCCAGTACATGATTCTGAACCCCCCAGCGTTGGAATTTTTCGTCGCTTTTTTCTTAATTTTTACGATTTTTTTTTGCAGTTTTTTTTAATTTATAGTGTATAAAATCATTATTGTTTTCCATCCCAATGCGATAAAAAAGAAAAAAACAATTATTTCACAATTTTCACGTAAAACAGCAATGAAAATCAAACTTAAAAAGTGCTCCCGATCAGCTGTTTTGGTAAAGTTCACGAACCGAGGTTATCGCAAAAAAGTAAGTGAGTGCAACAAAGTAGGCAGTGTAGGCACAAGTCACTGAGCGCGCGCTCACTCAAAGAAGCCGACATGCCGCTGCGCCGACGCGCGGTATCGACAAAGCTATAGCGGCCAGTGCCATTGTATCCCTATCTAGTCTGTGCCAGTGCCTATGAATCTAACAGATGCGTTATTACGTAAATTAATATCAGATTGACTACTTTTATTTAGACTTTTTATCTGGGATTATTAATGATCTCTGATAGTATGTCTAATACTGTTATCAATTTAAATAAATTTAATGTAAAAAAATAAGTTTTTTTAGTAATTAACCTTTTTTTAGGCAATTTTTGTTATAAACATTTGTTTTTGCATTAACACCTTTGTTTAACCGATGTAATCTGATCTTTAGTAAATGTTAACCCTATCTATTTTCGCAATTTATTTTGTCAGTACAACTTAATGCGTTGGCACAGTCTATCATTTTATTGGTCTGTGCATGATCTAGGTGCCTACGAGTCTATGACGGCTTGTCGGCGAAATTGTAAAGGAAGTAAAATTTTGAATTTCGCCGATTTTTGATCAGTTCAGTTTCCGATTTGCGTTCATTGTAAACGGTTGTGTTGTTTTTCGTGATTTTGGATTTGAGCGTATTAGTTATTATCAGTAGAGTTGTTTTTTTGTCTGTGTTGTACTGTGTGTGTTTTGAACGAAAATGCCTCGGATACGTAACAGTCGTAACCATACGTTTAGTGCCCGTAACTAGAGAGATGCCGGTGGCCCACTTCCGGGATGCGTGGTACCAACACGATGGCGCTCCCCCACACGTGACTCTTCCAGTGCGACAGCCTTACACCTTACAGCGACTTTTGGTGGCCAGTAGATTGGGAGGTTCGATCCACAACCCTGGCCAGCGCGGTCACCAGACTTGACCCCACTAGATTTTTGTCTGTAGGGTCAAGATAGGGACTTTGTTACGGAGTGCAATACGGCAGCAGAAATGCGAGATCGCTTGCGACGCTCCGTGCGGAGTATGTCCGAGACCCCACCTTATTGCCCCGTGTCCACGCTGAAACTCTGCGCCGCGCTAGGATTTGTGAGCAAGTTGGTGGCGGCCACTTTGAACCCTATCTTATTAGGAGTCCCTCACTCCTAATAAGAGAGATTAAGGTGAGTGTTAATTTGTTTGCAACTAATTGCCATGTAGGTAGGTAGTAGGGTTTTCGCCCCGGGTACCCGGAACCGGGAATTCCCGGGAATTTGGGGATTTTAGGACCCGGGAATTATTAGGCGGGAATCCCGGGTACCCGGGAATTATTTGAAATGAAGAAATGATGATGAAAAATGAAGGGTCTACACGCTTCCTAGGATTTTAGAGCATTTTCTGTCTCTCTCGCGTGAAACAGACATTGTACTGCGTGGTGTGAACTTAAAAATGGGGTAAATGTATCGTGATGTCAGCACACAGTATTGTTGTCTCTGTTTAGTAAACAAATCCGCTTGTTTTTTTTTTTGTAAATGTTTCATTTGTAGAAACTATTCACAATGCTTATCTTTTGTGTAATTTCGAGATTTATAAATAATGAAAATATACAGGGTGTAAACGAATTCTTGTAATTCCTTTAAACAGCGTGATCTACTGGTCACAGATTAATCCTAAATGGTTATGGTTTGGTATGGTAATGGTTTTTATTTTAAATACAAAATAGTTTATTTTCAAAAAAAAAGTTTTGTTTTCGAGCCCTTTTTGCGCCCCGTGTTAACCGACTGCAAAGAACGATTTATTGCTAGTCGTGCTAGCCAGCTGTGTCACCGTCCTTTCATTCATTGATGAGTGGCGTCGAAATGTTCCAACGAATAAAATTTTTATTTAGCAATTTTTATTTTTTTATTTGTACCTTATTAGTTGGTTATGTTTCGATCACATATCGCTAACGCAAGAACAAAAAACTTTATTTTTATTTTTGTGCTCGGTCATTCTACACCAGTGATCATGTGGTTTTAAGGTATTACACGAATTTGGTAACAGCCTTTATAGTCATTCACCCTATTGTTATTCCGTAATATTTTGCCATATTATACCGGGTGGAAGGGACATCGTAACGTATACGTGTACCATGGATCCAGTACATGATTCTGAACCCCCCAGCGTTGGAATTTTTCGTCGCTTTTTTCTTAATTTTTACGATTTTTTTTGCAGTTTTTTTTAATTTATAGTGTATAAAATCATTATTGTTTTCCATCCCAATGCGATAAAAAAGAAAAAAACAATTATTTCACAATTTTCACGTAAAACAGCAATGAAAATCAAACTTAAAAAGTGCTCCCGATCAGCTGTTTTGGTAAAGTTCACGAACCGAGGTTATCGCAACAAAGTAAGTGAGTGCAACAAAGTAGGCAGTGTAGGCACCTAGGCACTAGTCACTGAGCGCGCGCTCACTCAAAGAAGCCGACATGCCGCTGCGCCGACGCGCGGTATCGACAAAGCTATAGCGGCCAGTGCCTATGAATCTAACAGATGCGTTATTACGTAAATTAATATCAGATTGACTACTTTTATTTAGACTTTTTATCTGGGATTATTAATGATCTCTGATAGTATGTCCAATACTGTTATCAATTTTAATAAATTGAATGTAAAAAAATAAGTTTTTTTTAGTAATTAACCTTTTTTTTAGGCAATTTTTGTTATAAACATTTGTTTTTGCATTAACACCTTTGTTTAACCGATGTAATCTGATCTTTAGTAAATTTTAACCCTATCCATTTTCGCAATTTATTTTGTCAGTACAACTTAATGCGTTGGCACAGTCTATCATTTTATTGGTCTGTGCATGATCTAGGTGCCTACGAGTCTATGACGGCTTGTCGGCGAAATTGTAAAGGAAGTAAAATTTTGAATTTCGCCGATTTTTGATCAGTTCAGTTTCCGATTTGCGTTCATTGTAAACGGTTGTGTTGTTTTTCGTGATTTTGGATTTGAGCGTATTAGTTATTATCAGTAGAGTTGTTTTTTTGTCTGTGTTGTACTGTGTGTGTTTTGAACGAAAATGCCTCGGATACGTAACAGTCGTAACCATACGTTTAGTGCCCGTAACTAGAGAGATGCCGGTGGCCCACTTCCGGGATGCGTGGTACCAACACGATGGCGCTCCCCCACACGTGACTCTTCCAGTGCGACAGCCTTACACCTTACAGCGACTTTTGGTGACCAGTAGATTGGGAGGTTCCTTCCACAACCCTGGCCAGCGCGATCACCAGACTTGACCCCACTAGATTTTTGTCTGTGGGGTCAAGATAGGGACTTTGTTACGGAGTGCAATACGGCAGCAGAAATGCGAGATCGCTTGCGACGCTCCGTGCGGAGTATGTCCGAGACCCCACCTTATTGCCCCGTGTCCACGCTGAAACTCTGCGCCGCGCTAGGATTTGTGAGCAAGTTGGTGGCGGCCACTTTGAACCCTATCTTATTAGGAGTCCCTCACTCCTAATAAGAGAGATTAAGGTGAGTGTTAATTTGTTTGCAACTAATTGCCATGTAGGTAGGTAGGTACCTCATCGGAATCATTAGGTAGGTACCTACTTATGTTATTTTATGAGCGAACGAGCAATGTTTTGTTTTTTGTTGTAAGCAATCAGTCAATTGAACTAAATTTCAAGTTCGGTTTATCAATGTGTTTGTTAGGTGATTTCTTTATCAGTAGTGTAAACGTAGGTATGCTACTTTTCACGTTTACAAAAGCGTTGTGCGGCAACGCGACTCCGTGCCGAACTCAGACTTGTGATGTGTGCGTGCGTATGCGTGTAGGCACTGTACTTACTGTACGGCCGCCGCGCCGCGCCGCGCACCGGTACCGCGTTAGCGGAGTAATGGCTTGCGGTTGTGATTGTGACTCGTTGTTTGTATTCGCAGTACATTGCGCGCTTAAAAATGACAACATCTGTAACCTATCATTTGTGATATTAATGACTTACGTAAATTAATTTAAGGCTTTATGAGGAATCTTTTCACGAAGTTTGTGTTACGATGTCCCTTCCACGCTGTATGAAGAGAAGACTTTTTTTCATTAAAGAAACTCGCGACGTCGCACAATAAATGACTGAACTGCTCCAAGCTAATTTTTTTAAATAAGTTTAAGATTTTTTATTTTAATAGGAAAAGTCGATTGGTATGTTAGACAATTTATGAATCATGTTTAAATTACTTACACAAGTTGAATGTTCAAATATACGAGAAAAACTATATTTATACACAAAACATGAAAATTCCCGGGTACCCGGGAATTCCAGGGAATTGTGAGAAAAAATTCCCGATTCCCGGGAACTCAAATAGGCCGGGAACGCGAAAACCCTAGTAGGTAGGTACCTCATCGGAATCATTAGGTAGGTACCTACTTGTGTTATTTAATGAGCGAACGAGCAATGTTTTGTTTTTTGTTGTAAGCAATCAGTCAATTGAACTAAATTTCAAGTTCGGTTTATCAATGTGTTTGTTAGGTGATTTCTTTATCAGTAGTGTAAACGTAGGTATGCTACTTGTCACGTTTACAAAAGCGTTGTGCGGCAACGCGACTCCTTGCCGAACTCAGACTTGTGATGTGTGCGTGCGTATGCGTGTAGGCACTGTACTTACTGTACGGCCTACGGCCGCCGCGCCGCGCCGCGCACCGGTACCGCGTTAGCGGAGTAATGGCTTGCGGTTGTGATTGTGACTCGTTGTTTGCATTCGCAGTACATTGCGCGCTTAAAAATGACAACATCTGTAACCTATCATTTGTGATATTAATGACTTACGTAAATTAATTTAAGGCTATAAGAGGAACCTTTTCACGAAGTTTGTGTTACGATGTCCCTTCCACGCTGTATTGTAGGGAACGTTGACAGTTTTCCTATTTTACCATTCAGTATAGAGGTGTCTGCGATGTTAGATGGCGATGATAAAAAATATTAAATGACACCCCTGAATATGTAAAAAAAACGAGTTTTAGATTTTTCGATAGGGGCTACTTTGAAATTCAATGATAGAACAGAGATCATCAAAGTAGAAGCTCTACGGTCCAAGTTTGATAAGGAACATTTCTCCTTTTTGCTATCGAAAACTGTGCTCTATAGTTTTTTTTATCTAGTCTATGTGATTTTATATATCTCAGTTAATTGAGTCTACATAAAATATTTTTGATGTAGCAGCTAAAAGCGAAAATAAATAAGATACAAACACATGAAGCTCAAAAAATTGATCAAAGTAACCCCGTTCTACGGTACTAACAGCATAAAAAAGAGTATTTATTATTATTTTTCATTATGTCTAATATTATCAAACGCCTAAATTTTGTGGCTGTGGATACCAGTTTATTTAGTCTCTTATGTACTCATAACCAGTAACAATCAGTTTTACGTAAATAGAGTATCGTACTTTATTGGTGTCGTAGATTGTAAAGTACGCATAAATGAAAAAGAGGACAATACTCTATTTTAGAGTACGGGTGGTAACCCTAAATATAACATGAGAGGTTTGATACGTACTGGTTGTACGGAGATTTACTGATATCACTGTAGATCTGTTAAGCTTAGTAAGGTTCTAAGGAATAAAACAAATTCAATTATAAAAAAACTATTAAATTTATTAAATTATATTTGTTGTAGTATATTCCACACATCTTGATGGATCAGTTGGAAAATATTCTTGGCATTTTGTCATGAGTCTCTTCAATGCCTGGATGTATTTTCTTTGAGTTTCATCATTCATCACATGAGCTACGTTTTTGGAGAAGATCTTCTCTCGGCCTGTACGAGCGTGAATGCCGACCATAGTGACACCGATGGGCCACGGCGCATTGCCTATAGCCATCTGCAGATATGCGTCGCTAGCCTGAAAACAATAAAATAAGTAAGAGCTGATGCAGAACTTTTTGTAACTATCGCCAGCATTGTTAATGCTTTGAACTGGATGACTAGGTTCTTTATTCGGAATGGACGTTACTTAAGTACGCCCGGCGCACCCTGGGTAGTCAACCCCGCGACCAACCTTGCTGACTGGCTAATCTTTTCACCACGGCATGAGCTATTATCATATAGCTCGTGCTGACACGGGGGAAGATGAATGTTAAAGAGAACTATTACTTTTAGTAGCTGTGGTAAACAAAACCAACCTAGAATGAATTTCAATATCCATTTCGACCTCGGGAATGCAATTTGGTATTTTTATTTTATCACGACGTGTAGGTCTATATCTTATAAGAGAGCCACTCTATGTGAAATTAGTTTGTAGGCACTGAAATTAGACTTTATTGGGTATATAAAATATTTTTAATAAATATCATTGACTAGCTTTTTCCCGTGACTTCTTCCGCGTAAAAGCCCACAGGAAGCGGGCAATGACCAAATGCATTCCCGAGGTTTTCACTCCCGAGCGATGATTTATACTTAACAGATCAAAGTTATCCAACCTAACTGTTTTTTGTTCATCCAACATAATTATTGCCAATATTAGGTGCAGTTTATCTACACAAATTAGTCTTTTTTTATAGATTGGCAAACTAGCTCATGCCCCTGATGGTAGTGGTTACCGCCGCCTGAACACACCTACAACATCGAGAGGATTGCTGATGCGTTGCTAACGTTACAGACAAAGTTGGAAAGTCTCATGTGCCTGTAATTTCACCGGCATCCATACCCTTCAAACCCGAACACAGCAATGCTGCTTAGCGGCAGAAATAGGTATGGTGGTAGTACGTCCAAGACGAACTAGTCAAAATTAAAAAGTACTCATGTACAAAGCGTTCTTGTGGTGCCGGACGTAAAGAATAGCACTACCCCATCTCTTCGCATGGGTGTCGTAAAAGCCGACTAAAGGATTCACTAGACTCTAGTGAGTCCTTTAGTCGGCTTTTACGACACCCATGCTCTAGTGACTAGAGGATAGGCAGCAGTGTTCTCTGAGTATTTTAACAACCATACTGCGATCGCCAACCCGCCTGCCAAGCGTGGCGATTATGGCAAACCCCCCCAATTGGCGGAGGCCTATGTCCAGCAGTGGACGTCTTTCGGCTGAATGATGATGATGATAGTAAAGGTACAAGTCCGAGACGGGCTGCAAACTGCAGATTGCATCCGCAGACCGCAACTCGTTGTCCGAATAACACCTTTAAAGTGCACACCTTAAAGGTAGTATCCCAACGGCAACCGCAGATGACAGCAGTAGACAACCGACACTACTGGTTCATACAAACCAATGTGACTCACGGTCTGCGTTGCAGTCTGCAGTTTGCAGCCCGTCTCGGACTTGTACCTTCATGTACAATGCCAATGGACAGTTTAGAGGTACTTCTCATTGCACTTACCATTATGTAATTTCTCTCTAACAAATGTTTAGTAATTTCACAAAGACTTTCACAGATATCATCTGGAAGATTTTTTTTCTTCAGTTTTCTGACCAAAGGTTTCAAATACACTTGAGTTTGAGTGAAAGTAGCTCTTGTCATTTTATGTCTCACTGCAGTCTTTTCTGCACCTGTTGCTGAGTTGAGCTGTTGACCCCATAGTTTGAGGAGAAACTAAAAAATATAATTAGGCTTTAATAAATTAATTTTCAAATTAAATCTTGGAAGAATTGTGTCTTGGGGCAGGCATTCACTCTGTGGTTTTGGTATTAAAATATGCCTACGCGCGGCTTCATCAGCCCCGAAGTGAACGGTTTATTCCACTTTGTTCGCCTGGGTGATATCACTTTCACCTGGGTGAACAAAGTGGAATAAACCAAGTGAACAAGCGTTCTCGCCTAGCATTAAAGCCCTATTTAGCACATGCATTTTAGGTATTTGATGCATTAGTTCGGCAGTGATCTTTCTGTGTAGGTATAGCGTTAGACTCAATTGCGTCAATTTCGCCTCGTCACGCGATAATGCTCGAGAATTCTCAATGTTTCGTAGACGCTTGACGCAGCACTTCGATTTTCCCTTCGCGCCACTTTCAGCGAATTCCACAGACGGCGCCGACAGTAGCTACGGGAATCGAGAATGTGCAAGAATTCCCCGGAAGAGCGCGACCTCTTTTTTAGCTTTGATCTAAAGTCCCCGTCGCGAGAAGCTATAAATTTTGTAAACACACATTTAGGGGTTCGCAACCTTTGGAACAAGTAAAAAAAAACAATTTTGTAATGATTTTTATTTTTATACAGCGTGACTTTTAATTCATTGGCAATATTTTAACCCCGTATTCTACCCATGATACTAATGTATTTAAGCCCATAATATCGTGTATTAAAATTGTCAAATTATTAATTTTAAAAACGTGATATATCTTGTCATTTACCTACATAAAGTCCAAAATTAATAAACACGATAAAAAAATAAATAGTAAAAATGATAGTTAAAACTTTAATAAATTTAAAGTATCAAGATGCGTCCGCTAGTAATGCTAGTATACCAGTTTACTACGCGGTCTTATTACTTACGCTACAATGTAGGTACGAGTACGAGCTCTCATTCAGTAGGCATGTCCTTGAAAAGAAATGCCGCCAAACAATATTCGGCATGAACAAAGTTACCTACATCGGGCCTCTCGATCTATCCCCACGCTCATCTGCGGGGCCGCGGGGTGCGGCCGCCCGCCCCCTCTCGAGCAAAGAAATGCATGCGCGGCGTCGCCTGCGCCGCTCCAGTCACGCGTTTAATAGGTCAAGTGCATGACGTGTAATTCGCGAAAGATTCTGTGAACCGTAAGCCGTAAGTAACATGCCACGACCACGTAGAACAGTGTACACGAACCAGCAATACCTGGATATGGTCTTGTTTTACGACCGAACGCACAGTTTTCCGCGAACCCGTCTGATGTTCTATCCCGATGAATCAAGAGACCGAATCTTGAGGTCAACTCAAAACTTACTGGATTTTGCATCATTCCACGTAATAACGTATGCCCAAGTGCCAAGAGACCTCCGTGGAAGAGCAGCTGCAGAACGTGCCTGAAAGCTATCAGTCCGAGCTGTACTACCAACATGACACTACCAGCGGGATGTTCGCACGTTCCTCGACCGAAGCTTCGGCAAGCGTTGGATAGGACGCGGCGGGCCTGTACCTTGGCCTGCGCGGTCGCCTGACCTGACGCCCTTAGTTTTTTTTTTGTGGGGTTAATTTAAAAGACTAGTGCACGAGCAATAAAGTGAAAGTCGCGAACAGTTTAGCGAAAGGATTGTTACGGCATTCGAAATAATAATTGTTAATCGCGTACATTTGTTTTGCAAAACGTGAAAAGAAGCCATAGGCGCCGTGCTGAGCTGTGTGTACAAAGAACAAGTGAACACTTCGAGCACCTCTTAAAGTACACGTAGGTAAGTACCTCCTAAGTACTAAACTAAAACGTAGTAGTTAAGGTACTGTACTAAATAATTACAAACACACGCGCACGCCGGCCACGTAGTCCCAATCAGCTGTTTCACCAAAGTTCACACGCGGTCGACGCAGTAGGTACAACACAAACGCGCACGCCGGCCGCGTAGTCCCAATCAGCTGTTTCACCAAAGTTCACGCGCTGCAACGCTGTAGGTACTTTTCTAAATAACTCTAATCAGCTGTTTCATTCAATTCATTTTTAATGATATTACAGTCATTGCACATGTAATTTGAAACTTTTGCTAAGAATAAGTTTTACTTTGAACACCGAAGTAAAAGTTTAAATCACTTCCAATTTTCCAATTCTTCCTCTGTCTTTTTTTAAAACATTCCCAGCGCTTGTACTTAATTACTTTTGTAGGTAATGTGCTGGGTGCGTTTACAAACTCAACACGTACATCTTTCTATGCGGAAATCGAATTCGCGACACGTAACGCAGCAGCCACACACTCAGCCACTTTGCCAACAGTGCTGACAATTATTACGTAGCATAACTTATTATGATGTCATGTGCAAGCTGCCATAATTATTTCATTGATTGGTGCGTAGAAGTGGCCCCCATTTTTAATTTGCTTTCTCGTGTTTGTGGCTTAGACAAACGGGCGCTATTGTGCTTCAGGGCTTTCTGTCATGATTTTAATTTCTTTCGGACCTAACTAAATAATTTAATTTAAGTACGAGTTACACGTTAGTTCCGTAGGAATATCGAAGCTGCTACATCGCGATCCGCGAGTTCGCGATCGCAATCAAAGCGACGCCGGCGCGCCGCCCGCGCTCCGTCCCGCGCAAAAAATGAATGGCTCGCGTCGACGGTGATGGCGCGTGTGTGCGTACGTGTCACACACACTCACACACGGCACCCGTACATTTTAAATAGCGCGCAATCACAATTTGACCCTTTTTATTTTTTTGTTCATTTTGGGAAAACTCTGGGTTATTATTTTTGAACACTTTACTAGCTTTAGTTATTATTTGTTCCTCAATTAGATTCTTGGACTAAAATATTGCCAACGAATTCAAAGTCTTCCTGTATAATGGTTTTTATTTTATTTATATAATAATAAATAATAATCTACGAAAACAACACAAACAAACTGAAACGCATGCAAAACTCAAATGACAGCATTGACAGCGTCAGTGTGAACTTACTTCAAAATGGCGGGCCAAATGTTGACGTTCCATGAGTCAGACACGTTCCGGTACCACAAAACATTAGACGATAGCGCTTTATATCGCTAAAAATTTAACCCGACTAAGTGAAATTGCTCGTTAGTTTCGTATTACACGTATGTAACTTTGAGTTGATTGAATTTGGGATTATTTGTTGTTGATTGAATTGTCGCTACGTAACTTTGTAGTAGTTCTTTATTTACAAAATTTATAGCTTCTCGTGACGGGGACTTTAGTTTGTATGTTACACAATTAACATAAAAATCATTACGTTATGTACAATTTCGTTACAAAAATTCTTCCATTCCAATTGAGCCTTAAGAACACTTAATTTTGAAGTCTTTTTTTGCTGTCGTAACGGTAACTGTGTAGTACATGCTAATTTTTGAATATTATAAGATTGCTTACTTGTAACAAAGTCATGATAACATTCATATCATGGTTTTTGTCACCTTGACCCATAGTTTTAGCCATTTCTTGTATGAATTCGTATGTGACGGTATCATCTAGTGCATCTTCCTTTAGTTGTTTATCATTGTCACTCTGGAAGACAAATAAACCGATGATTAATGGGATCTTACTTGTATTAACAATTCAAATGTTTAGATGTTTTTATATCCAATGACCGTCCGTCCGTGTGGTGCCGGACGTAAAGAACAGCACTACCCCATTTCTTCCCGTGGGTGCCGTAAAAGGCGACTAAAGGTTTCACTAGAGGATGGGCAGCAGCGTTCTCTGAGTACATTAACAACCATACTGCGATCGCCAACCCGCCTGCCAAGCGTGGCGATTATGGCAAACCCCCCCAACATTTGGGGGAGGCCTATGTCCAGCAGTGGACGTCATTCGGCTGAATGATGATGATGATGATATCCAATGACTACACGGTGTAGAAAGTATCTTGCCTAAAGCAACAGATCAACATCAGAACATCCATGAGGTCAAAGCCACAGATTGAGTAGAATAATTTTAGGATAATTGAAACAGTGTTTTCTAATAACTGCCCCGTTGATGTAGTGATCGCAAGCACAATTACTGAGCGTGAGGTCCTGGATCCCTATGTCGGGCGAAGCACAAATGAAACCAATAGGGTTTTTCCATGTGGAATTTCTCATTAGCAGCCCAGAGCCTGGATTTGTGCCCGGTTGATGGCGATAGGCTCGCTCCCTATTACATGGGACTTAAACATAACGGCGAAATGAGGGTGTGCTATACACCTCTGCCCATCACTTCAGGGAATACAGGTGTGATGTTATTTTATTTTCTAATAACTTTACCTGTGTTCCTAATGCTAATATTTCATTTAAGTATGCTTCATCCACCTTCTCCATAGCTTCTTGGAAGTCATTCCTTAGACCCTGTAATTCAAAAATTGTATCATTACTTAATTAGACAATGGAACTGATGTTCCCTTATTGAAAAAGTATACTGAACAGAACCTAACATCACATAGATGAGAACTGAGACCAATGACAGGCAAATAAACCATAATTGCATGTATAACAATTAACATACAAAGTTAATGTTATTTACTTCATACATGCATTAATCGCTAATATCCCAGAGCGACGTATTAGTGGCGGTATCTGTTGTTTATCTATTGTGTCTATGATTATGGTTTTCAATCAGTTAAAAGAGCCTCCATAAGTGAAGGTACTCAAGATTGTCCAGCACACCTTAGGCAGTCAGCCACGCTACCCACCTTGCTGACTGGCTCGTTTTACCACAGCATGAGCTTCTCCTTCTCTCGTGTCAGCAAGAGCTATACGAAAACAGGTCATGCTGTGGTGAAAAGATTAGCCAGTCAGCAAGGTTGGTATTGGGGCTGACTGCCCAGGGTGCGCCGGACATATTTAAGTATCGTCACTCGTGGAGGCTCTTTTCATGCACCCCATGCATGAGCATGCATAGCATGAGCTAATCTCATAGCTTGTGCCGACATAGTTGAAGAAGACTTCATGATGAATGAATGTACATTCAAACAATGATTGTATATTTGCCTGCCCAGCATTTAACAGGTACAGAGGATATAGAAGTACTTATAAATAATGTGAAACAAATTCATATTTATGATGGTCATTGTTTACTCATGTGCATTTTTCGGGATGGTTGGACTTGTTTGGGACCCGAACGGAGCCTTTAATCATGAGCTGAAAACGTGGTGAGGTTGCAAATCTAACACCACACTATACTTGTCAGGCAAACCTGAAAAATGCATGTGAGTAAACCGTAACTGATCATAAATATAGAAGTACTTACTCTATTTGCTTCTGGTTCCTGAATCTCTATTCGTCTTAATCTCTTAAATGATTGCAGTTCATTTTCACCGTACAACCAAATTGGATGTCCTCGCTCCCTCAACCTCTTTATGACTTCTGTTCTTGGGAGTCCAACTATCTCGGTATTCTCAGCATCATTGGTTGCTTGTCTTTCACTGGCTAAAAAGGTTAAAATCTAAGTAGCTGAGCATATTGTGAGTGGATATTTACAGACTTAACACTTTGACAACTGCCTATACATTTTTTGATCAGCCAGTACTGCGCCTTTGTGCACACGCCGTTTATGTCGTTTTTGTACAAAAAGTATGCAACCACACGGCGTGCGCGCCAGCCGCCTGCGCATAGCATTGCGCAAACGCACCATGTGTTTTTTTCTGCAGTAAATGTTTTAAGCCACTCACTCACTTATAAACATTTGTTTGTAAACACTGTTTTAGAAACATGAATGTACAGTTGGGGACTCAAAATGTTTATCATATTTCAAATACAATTCCTTCTCACACTGTGCGCAATAAGGTTTAAGATGTCATATCAAATTAAATAAGTTTTACTTTTTACAAATTGTGAAGTGTCAATAGTAGCAAAAAGCTTCACTTTTTGATGTTATGAACTCCTTTTTGGATATGTGATTGAATTTACTGAATAGATTGATTTCTTTTGCTATGCTACCTAGTCTAAATCTTCTGTAAATGAACCTTTTCATGTAATTAAAAAAAATATTCTTGCGCTGTCAATTCTTGGCAAGTGACTGAGCGACCTCATGAAAAAGTAATTTGTAAGCAATTACAGACCTTAGGGTGGTAAACACAATCCCCATTATTACAAAATATGGTTTAAACCAAGACTAAGGTACTTTCTTATGTCATATAACAAAAAGACAAAGGGCATTTTTTAAAACCTTGGTTTTTCTTAAACCATCTTTTGTAATAAGGGGGTTCAAGTCTGCAACTGTACACACGGCTACTTATATCAAGCTATACAATGCAGTATAAGCTGACCTCTCATTGTACGGAAAGCCTATACAATGTGAGATCAACTCATATTGGAAATGAATAGCTTGATTATACCCATGCATACTCATTTCTGAAACATTGATACATGTTGTGTTAAAGACCACATGTATAAAGCAATGGTGAAAAGCTCAAAAACACTGTTTACCCTGTATACCCTTTTCACTGTAAGTTGATTCCTGACATTTCTCTACAAAACATTACCATACAAAGAATATCAAATATTAAAAAAAAACAAAATGTAGCTATTTTACAGTTTTCTCCTCTCCTTATGGCTACAATTTACGAAATGACCGAGCTGTTTTGACTCATCTTTGGGTGAACAAAATAAAGGAACATTTATGTAGCAAGTCAAAAACTGCTAGGAACTTGTATTGGAAACATTGTTTACTAGTGAAAACATTGTTTAGTGAGGTTTGATTTATTTCTGAAAAGCCATAAGGCAGCTAAGTTATAAAGAGAAAGTATTTAGTAATTATTGTTATATCATAGTAATCCTTTAACAAGCAACTGATAGTCATTCACTTGAGATACATTGTGATTATGAATGTGATGACTACCTATAGCTTTTTAAATTATAATTAAGCATTGAATCAAACCTCTTTCTTCTCTTCTCTTCTTAATTTCTTGCTTGTTTTCTTCTGGTTCTTCAATTTGCTGTCCATATTTTTTTAAATATTCTTCCTGTTCCTTGGCCAGAAGTTCGCCTCTTCTAAAATATTTCCTATTTTTCGAAGGGTCCTGCAAGAACACAACAATATGATGAATGGTTATCACGTATCGAATGCAATTAATAGCAAAGGATGTTTCTGGAAACCATTCCAACATTTACTTACAAGTAAATTCTTTTCTAGAATTAGTTTACGTTTCTTCGCAATTTCAGCCTTTAATACATCCATATCTATATGCAGATGTTTTCACTTTGATTTATTTATTTTTGAAACGTCGTAAACGTAATAATAATAAACGCATCGACAAAGCGCAATGAGTATTTGTGGCCAGTGTTGCCGTTCCATGCAATTTTAAGTCGCTAGCCAGAATTAAAGATTCCGCTAGATATGGAAAAAAATATTTGTTAAAACTCCACTAGATGTCGCTTCTCCACCTCACCTTTTAAGACCCAGTGACCTTGATCACTTACGATGTTTTAAGTACACATGGCACGGCTACACATCAAGCTATACAATTCCAGTTTATCTTGGCGTCGCTTTGTATAATCTTTTCGCACAAGTAACGGTCAGCTTATACTGGTTTTGCATAGCTTGAAGTGTAGCCGTGTGTACCTTATTCTCATTGACTATTTTATAGCACAACAATCTATGAACTGAAATACGATTTCTGAACACATCTATTTTAGTTATTAGGGTTGCAGCATTGCTGCAAATGTCATAAAACGTCAGATTTGATGTTATACCTACAGTGTTTTTTTGTATTGCTTTTAGATATGGCTGATAAGTAAACAATTCTACAAGATTATTGAAACTAAAACCTGTTATTATTCAATGATCCAAAAAGTCGTCAGAAGTCGCTAAACCATTTTTTTTCCGATGGAACCAGAATTTTGTCCGCTAAAAGTTAATAAAATCGCCTAGTTCCAGCGACTTTGTTACTACAACGGCAACATTGGGACTCGTGTCAATATTGTCAGTAATGTCAATGATTGTCACGTTGATTGTTTGGTGTTGTAATATTCGTCAATAGGCAGGCAAAGATTGATAAACCATACAGCCAACTATTAATAAATTTATTAGAATTTTGTGAAATGTGCGACGTGCGACACATTTCATAATATTAGCACAGTGTACCTACTTACTACATACAGTGGGTCAACGCCCATACATTTGACAGGTCCTATGAAATGTCAAAATTGGTAACACTTGTCAAAGGGTTGTCACATAAAATACATTACACAAACTTTATCAAACAAACGTCCAAATTAATTAACGTTTTATAGAAACAGTGACACGCATAAAGAAAACCACGCATGTGTAATTTTGACGATTGAAAAAATAATGCAAAGGTATGTAGCAGCAGTTTCGCCATCTTATCCTGGAATATTCTAACAATATTTAAAACTACAAATTTTGTCGAGGTTACAGTCGCAGTGGCTAACGCTTGCGGGGGTAGGTAAGAGTCATAAATTATTCGCAAGTCTACGATGGAGTCATAGAAAATTACTTATTATTCATGGTTATTACTTCTATGGTTTTCGTGAGTGCTGATGCCGGAAATAAAGCCTAAGTATTCCTCGATAATACAAGGCGGTCAAAAAAATTTACCAGTTAAATGAGATTTGCCATGTAAAACGTGGTCCCTATCTTGGTGTTTGAGAATTGATCTTGTTTTTGTAATCAGCGTCCCTGAAAATCATGGATTTGACACCCATGACGGCTAATTAGATTTTTTTTATGGCCGCCATCTTGCATATAGATTTTGACCTCATTTTCGGCATCAGCATCCCCGAAAACCATGGAAATGACATCCATGATGGTTAAATTGAAATTTTAATAGCTACCATCTTGGAAATAGATTTTGACCTCATTTTCGGCATCAGCATCCCCGAAAACCATGGAAATGACACCCATGATGGTTAAATTGAAATTTTAATAGCCGCCATCTTGGAAATGGATTTTGACCTCATTTTCGGCATCAGCATACCCAAAAACCATGGAAATGACACCCATGATGGTAAAATTTAAATTTTGATAGCCGCCATCTTGGAAATGGATTTTGACCTCAATTTCGGCATCAGTACCCCCGAAAACCATAGAAATGACACCCGTGACGACAAATTTGACATTTTTGTAGCCGCCATCTTGGATTTAGATTTTGACCTCATTTTCGGCATCCGCACCCCAGAAAACCGTGGATTTGACATCCATGACGACTAATTTACTAATTTTCATGGCCGCCATCTTGGATTTGGATTTTGACGTTATTTTCGGCATCAGTGACCCCGAAAACCATGAAATGAACACCCATGATGATTAGATGAAAATGTTGATGGCCGCCATCTTGGATTTGGATTTTGACGTTATTTTCGGCATCAGTGACCCCGAAAACCATGAAATTGACACCCAGGATGATTACATGAAAATTTTCATGGCCGCCATCTTAGATTTGGATTTTGACGTCATTTTCGGCATCAGTGACCCCGAAAACCGTGGAAATGACTTCCCACGAACAATCATTTGAAAATGTATGTATGCCGCCATCTTGGATTAGTAAACAGACTTTATAATAAAATTCTCGTAATACGTACACATAATATAAATAATAAATTAATATAATTTCTATGAACGATATCAATCAAATTTGAAATCAAAAAGTGCGAGCCCTGGAATTTATGTCCCGAGTAGCAGTATGGCTACTCGGGACATAACCTCCGCCCCTTCACCCCGCAACCCCCCGCACGATTGCTCTGTGACAATGTTCTACGTTGACCGACTGTAAGGAGTAAGATATAGGTAGACTGTGATATTAGTGTGATAAAAAGTAACTAAGATTAATGCTCATGCACCATACACAAGAGAATTATTAATTTATTGCGACTTATGCAATAGGTACTTATGCGATTTATCTCGTAGTCGTATCTTGTAATGTAATGCGGATGTTAGTGGAAACGCTGGCGGAGGACGCCCTAGAAGGACATCGATATTATTGGTGATGTTCTTCGAAAACGGCATGTTCGTAGTACCTAACTACCTATTCCTTAGAATAAGTACTAAGGCTACTCACAATCGGCGCGCGTTGTATGACAAGATTATGAACGTGGACCATAGACGTGGAAGAAGCGAAAGTGAGCGAAAGGAGTCTGTAAAGGATCGTAGCAGCATGTAGTGGTCACTTAGAGCATAGGTATATGCTCTAAGAGTGGTCAGTTAGATCCAAGGGAAAAAGTTGTGTATGTAAGTATAATGCACATTTATGTGCGTTATAAACATACTTCCATGTACCACGTACCAATTGGAATTATAGATTTAAATATTTCTGTATGATAAATTGTGGACCTGATAGTACAGACTTTAATTAGATATACATCACTGCCTTCCGACTCTTGGCTAGTTATCAACCGCGTGGATCGCATAATTTGCAAGGTTAAGCTGCACTTACCGCGGTCAGTGCGTGGATGGGTGACCGTTCGTTACACATCGAGACCCCTCCGTGCCTCGGAGAGCACGTTAAACCGTCGGTCCCGGGTGTCATACAAATACCTTTGACAGTCGTTACGGGTGTTCAGAAGCCCGAAAGTCTGACAACCGGTCTAACATTAGGATATCGGCATTAGGTACACATTTACTGTGTTGCGAAGTCTGATGGCAGTCGCTCCGTGTGAAATGCTGATATTTAGCCGCATCTGGTTAGACTGGAAGTCGATCCCAACATAGTTGGAAAAAACGTTAGGCAGAACGAGCACCGCTGCCTTCCCCGAAGATGTGTTGTGCGAGTGATGGGTTTTTATTTCACATACATTAAGTACAGACGCCAGCAGGTCAAGCTACCCGAAACTGTCAAATTTTCCCAATCAACCTTGAACCTAATGCTTTCGCGTTAAAGAAGAAAATCTATTAAAGACATTTGACAGATTGTAGTAGCTTGATGCGCTGGAGTCTGTACAAAAAAAACAGGGGGATTTTTTATGGGTATAGGCAGAAACTACAGAATGCCACCTGCCACTTTATTGTTTAGCTTATCATTTTACTTTTACATTATGAAAAGCCTAGGGTCGAATTTAGGGTGTGACTCGCCCCTAGGGTAATACTAGACTGGCGCCCGCCCTTGGGTTATGTGAGTAAAAATCTCACATTTCAATTCTCCTTTCAAAATGCAGGTAAGCTATTTATTTTTGTCTCGTTACGAGATTCGAAGACGGAAAGAGATAAGAAACCAAATCGGTCGACAACTGCTTATCGAGAAGGTTCGGAATCGGGGGGCTGTCACGTCGCGCCTTTCAGGGCCTCGCGCCCTCAGGCTTCATTCTATTTAGCCTATAGGGTACCTAAGTCAAGCCCTGTGAAAAGCAGACCAGTCACATTCTTAAAAACAGTCCGGATAAACGGAAATTGTGTTTTAAATCCATCTTTTTTATCATATCGAGTTAGATTTTAAAATGATTAAAAGATAATAAACTGTGATTTTATCAATGAGACTAATAAAGGGTTGATATTATACTCGTATGAATAACGATTGATATCGTAGATAACCGTTTAGGTGCGTAGCAGAATAATTAAATTAATTTTCACTTCAGTTTCAAAAAATTACTTGACTAATGCAGTTGTTGTAAAATGAATAATTTGTTCAACGTTTTAATCGTACTTTTAAGTTTTGTTTTAGTTGGAAAAGGTTAGCAATTATTTCTGTTGAATTCAGTGAGGTGATTTTTGGTTGTTTACTTTCTTCTTAGGAGTGTTTAAACAGTTTCAGGAATAGACTTCAGGATAGTAGGAGGTAACAAAGCGCCTGAAGAATATGGAAAGTTTCACGCGTCCATACAAAACTTAACTGGCTATCATGTGTGTGGAGGTGCAGTGGTTTCTAAGTGGCATGTGGTTACTGCAGCTCATTGTGTGAAGGGGTAAGTCCATTTGTTTTGTCTGAATATCATCAATTTTGGTCTATAAATAAAAAAGAAACTAGGAGGTACATAGGTACCTACTTACTTAGATATGGGCCGATTTTACCGTCACATAAATTTTATCTCAGGAATATGTTTGACGGCGACAGCTTTTGTAAGTATAAGAAATATGTCAAACCGCAGAATTTATTCGTTAGATAAAAGTTATCTGACGATTGAAAAATCGGCCCTATATTGCATTTTTTATGGCAATCTTTAGAGCAATGTGGTCGACGTCATAAGAGTCGTCGGTGACGTTGCTCTTATGTAGCAATCACATCGCAATGCAACAAATGTCCAATATCACATTTCCCATTTGTTAAATTGTGGAAAGAATATGAATGAGGATTTAATTTAGTCTTGGTTAACTTAAAAAGTAAATTTTCTTTCAGCGCCGTGCCTCGATACATGAAAATTGTGGCAGGCACAAACAATTTAGATGTTGGAGGACGGCGATACGATGTCGCATCGATAGTCATTTACGACAAGTATAATGCTACTAGCAGAGAACATGATATTGCTATTCTTAAAACAAAAAGTCCATTTGATTTACGTTACATTCAAATCTTAAAGTTGAGAAGAGAGAATCTGCGGGAAGGGGATAATATTACTTTAGTAGGATTTGGAGCGCAAGAGGTTTGTAAACATCGGTTATGCATTTTACATTTTTTCCGATATACATAATTATGCTGCAGCATTGCGGAAATAGGAAAACTGTTTTTGTTTGTTACGATTTATTGTTGACCGAAATGTATTCAATTAAGAGTAGACTACTGTTGGATATAGGCCTCCAGAGCTCTATTTAAGCATACACTAGCTACATAGGCGGCAGCAAAGAGCCGCAAAAAAAAAAGAAGTGTAAAATTACAATATTTTTATCATGTTACTTTTTCTCGTAAGTAGGGCCAAAACCAAATCTCAGCCTCAGTCTACAGATTCTAATTACGGCCCTGAAGGCCTGTGCTAAGTTGCGTCACTACACCCAATTATTTCACCCTTCCGCATATTCCTAAAAACTCGACCTTTCTCCCTTACGTTCATACCTTTATTTTTTTAGCCACATGGATTATCGAGCCGCAACATGTACTCATTGGAATTACCGGTATTTAGTCAGGAAATATGCAAGTATGCTATGAGATACTCAAAACCTGTATCCAGGGAAATGTTTTGCACATTTACGAAGATCGGCCAAGGAACTTGTCACGTAAGTATTTACTTAAGAATTACTATTAAGTAATGTTAACTTGGCCATGGATTGGAACTGGACTGGCATTGGAACTGCTTTCTTAGACCTCATAAAATAGATCGATGGTCTTCAAAGTGTAGTTGTTTGCTATTGGTACAGAGCTTAGTGATGTGCCTCACTCGTGAGTTACCACGTTTGAGTTCCTCAAAATGAGAAATGATCCCGTAATTCGTGTTTCAACTATGAACCACCTCATCTAATTTCTTCATTTATTATTTGTATAAGCGCGAGTTTGTATCTGATTGATGAGCGAGTGAGTATGTAAGTGATAGGGATGCAAATATTTGATGAGGAGTGTTCGTTCGTTCGCGCACTCGGCGCTTTTTCTCTCTCCTTTCTTTCTTCCTCTCGTCTCCTTCCCTTGCTCCGCTGAGCAAGGGAAGGAGACAGAAAGAGAAAGAGCTAAGCGGCATGCGGTAGCGCACAAGCGAGGCCGCCGCTCAGCAGTGTCTCTCACCTATCTTCTTCTCGAATGAGAGGTGCCGCATGAGTACCTCACGAGGTAAAATGAGGTACATCCTCATCCTCGTGTAAAAAAGAAGAGTTATATACCCATTACTAACAGAAATCAAGAAATATTCATTAATCATGTTTTACAGGGGGATTCAGGCAGTCCATTGATAAAAGAGGGTGAGCTTGTTGGTGTGGTGTCATGGGGAATTCCTTGTGCAGTTGGCTTCCCAGACGTCCATACAAGAATAACTCCCTACATTGGATGGATTCAGAAATTTATTCAACAAAGTTATTGCTATCCACGTCGAAATAAAAGTATTAAGCGTAAAAGATTGGTCTAAAATGATATCTAAATTGAAATAATTGTATTTAACAAAGCATTTCGTGGTTCACGTGATTGTGAATCACTGTAAATGTTGGTTAAAGTAAAACGTTAAACAATAAATAAATAATGAGAACAGAAAGACAAAGAAATAAACATGATGGGTGTATAACTTATGTCCTCTGTAGATGATATTAGATTAGTTCGTAGTTTGTGATAGTCTTTACTTCTTAGTGATGAAATTACTTAAGATGATTGTTTCGTTAAATAAAAAGTCCGTTATGTAAAAATGTGTTTTATTTATAAACATAGAAACTACAATTATTTTAGAGATTTGCTTATATTTCTTGGTTTAAATCGACTTAATTTTGCTATGTTTATCTGAAAATACGAAGTGAAAATCGAGATGTTTAGAAGAAAGTGAAAAAAAAAACTAAAATTATGGATCATCACGAGTGAGAGAATAATTATACCTATTGAATGTATTATTCATTAATGGACTATTCTTTAGTAGAGAGTAAAACCGATTACATAATTATTAATCATGCCTCATATTAAGTACGTGTACTTTTCTTTGAAATAATATGAAAAACAGATTGCAATTTTGAAAACAGCAATAAGTCGCTAAGTTTGTCATAATATGTAGGTACGTAATTACTCTTTACAATCATTTACCTTGTATTCATGTTTAACACATTTAATATCCATTAGAACAGCCATCACAGGTCTTCCATGTGCACATTGAAATGGTGTCTTGCAGCTTGACAACGCATTCAATAATTCAACGCAATCATTCTTGGACAGTTGATCACCGAACTTAATTGCATATCTGCAGGCCTGTTGAATGATAATAGTAAAATTTATATAAAGTAATCGTTTTATGAAAACATCTACATTGTCATAAAAAAAACAAAGAGAATATAACACTACGTTACAAAATGACTACTGAGGTCATAACTAACAAAGCACACGAACAACATTAGGAGTTGAATAAAAAAATCAACCAATAAAAGTAAGGATAACTTGCCTCACTAAAAACTAAATCCATTATTGATTTTGGATATAATGCCACACAACCTTTTTGCAATTTTATTACACTGATTTCTTCAGCTATAAGATTTCTTACAGCCTTTATTACTTTTTCAACCTGAGAAAGTAGCATGATTCCAATAGATAACTTTTTAATTAGGATATTTTAACTTCGTTGAAACAATACAATTACCTCTCTAGGATTTTTACCAATAATAGCTTCAGGTATAGAATTAACTTTTACTTCGTTGTCATTCAAAATAGTCCATTGTAGACCAAGCTGAGTGAATTTATCCTTGTAGTTGTGTAGATATAGGATGTCGTCTTTAGGCATCTTCAACGTGATATTATCTAGAGGGACACTTGTCCAAGTATCTTCATTTATATAATCTGTAAATGAGGGATGACCGTGTAGTGCAATAATGCCTAACTTTTAACCTTTGATTCTCTTTGTGGCAAAACTATGACTATAATGGAATTCTTGGTAATTTTGAGTGCTGTAAAAATATAAAAAAAAACTGTCTGTTATTTATCATAAACGTAACCTGCTAAGTTCTTCTCTAATCGTATTCTTTCATGAACTGCGTGTTGATCAAACAATATTAGATACTCTGTTTCGTCTTCCGTTTCATCACAGCGCTTTTTCAAAATTGCTGCTATGAATTTACAATCAGCTTGGCCAAGTACCTTGAAGAAAATGTTTAAGACATAAGATATATTCGAGTAGGTATTGTATATTGTTTAAATCTTTAACTAGCATAACTTTTATCAATGTGATAAAAGCTTATATTTTGTTACCTTAGCTTCTTTCAATGATTTTTCATCAAAAACCAGAGATGCACTATCTTTCTTTACTTTATTTTGAAACTTGTGAATATTCTTAGTTGTAAGATCTTCAACGTTTTGTATTATCGGTTCATATATTTCGGAATTGACTTGAACATCATTGGCGAAATGGTTATAAATACTCTACAACAATAAAATAAAATAAGTTCAAATATACCTAATAATATGACTGTTTATAAGTCGTTCATGAAATATGATTGAGCAATCGGAACTTTGAAAGTTACATACTTACATCTTCATAATAATCTTTATCCAGATTATAGTCACATGCAGTTTTAGAGCGGCAATTTTCAAATATTTGAGACATCCCTGAAAAGATTAATTATTTACGGTATTCAAGGAAAATACATAATTAAATGTAAATGAATTAATTTTCATACCTTTGGGCAGAAATCGAGGCCTATTTTTTAAATTAAAATTGGTAATTTCAATATTACAATCTATGTTATCTAAATTGACATTGCCTTCCTTAGGATGAGGAAAATCTTCTGTTCTAATAATTTCATTCGTACCATCGTGTTGATTTCCTCTTATAGGCATCGAATCTTGTAAGTTATCTTCAGTATTACAATTAAAAACAATTGGTTGATTATTTATTGCATTGCTGAAGTGGTGGGAAACATTTTCAGTAATATCATCATCATCAAGATGTATTAATATTTGGTGAGGTTCTTTTTCAATATGTTCACCAGTGCCGGGCATGTTTCCAACATTGTCGTATAAGGAGTCATTTAATCGATTTTGTTCATTGAAGCTAAAAGCAAATTCTTTTTCGACCGTGACACTTGCGTTAAGAATAGTTTCGCACACGTTTAATGGCTCTATATTATCCAGCCGAGCCTCCATTTCAGAACACTGTGACTTAGAAACGAACACAATATTGAAATCCTTTTTATCACGCACATGTTCATCTTTCGTCATGGTTTTAGATTTAATATCGTTATTTAGATCAGAGTTAGAATAATGAATAGAGTAGGTCTCAAAAAGTTCATTAGATTTGGTGTTTTGTGTTTTTGTATGATTCTGAGTTCCAATATTTATGCCCAATGAAAAATTGTAAGGTTGTACAGTGTAAGTATTTCCAAAAAAATGATTATAATTGTTAACTTGTAACTCATTATCATAGTTAATATTTGTTTTATTATTTAATATATCATTCACGTTAACATGATCTACCCTGTTAACAAATGCATTTTTATGTGATTCGATGTAATTGTTTTCATTACTTTTCGAAAACTCAATTGTATATAATGATTCATCTATGGTATGTCTCATAAGTATATCATACATTTTTGATTGCTTGTTAAACAGCGACTTAGATGATCTTTTTGATTTAGTTCCAAATCCATTAGAAATAACAAAATTATCTCTAGACTGCTTTGTAATAAATCTCACATTTTGCTTTCTATTAACAATATAACCATTAGCGTTGTCATTTCTTTTAATAACATTATCTTTATGGCATTGATGGCTGTCATATGTTAATAACCTGAACGGGTCACTTAATGCTCGATATGATTTTTCGTTTAGTCTATTGTTAATATTTTGATTTCGACTATAAACATTTTTAGAAATAAGTCCCGATTCTTCTGGGATACAACGCATAAACTCGGATATTTCATTCTGTCCATGAACACCAGAATATTCAGTAAAATTGTCTTCATACTTGGATGTTTTATATTTTATTGGATTAATGGTTGTATACTGTGTCATTTCTTGTCTGCCACCAATGTCTGAGTATTCACTAAAAATGTATTTGTTTCTACGTATAGACGTATTTGGGATCCCGGGTATAAAATGTGATACATTATTCCGTCTATAATTAAAATCAGAAAATTCCATATAACAGTCTTCAATTACGTTATTTTTCTTAGCGTTTATTACTTCTTGTTGACTTATCAGAATTGTTTGGACAAGGTCATATGTGGTTTTGTAAGACTTTGTTTTTAGTTTATTCAATACATACTTGTCAATAATGTATTTATTTATCTTTGGTGGCAGAGGTATATTATCGTCAATTTCATTATCATAATATTTTTTTCGTAAAAACATGTGTTCTTTGCCTTTCCTGTTTGCATATTCCATTTGTGTTTTGTTTACTTTTCTTTTCTTTGTATGGCGCTGCAAAAATTCTTCTGCCTTGTGAGCCACTATTTTACTTCTTTTATAGACTGAATCAGTTTCTTTCAAATGTTTAATTACTTGGAAATCATTGTTGTTGCATTTTATCTTTTTATGTTTACTTAACATATTTTTTTGTTTAATTGACGTTTTGTACGTTTCTCTTGTTGGTGACAAGTTTTTGGCTTTTATTTTCTTTTTCTGCATTATTATTTCCTTAAGCTTAAACTTCTTGGCATCAGGGGCCTTTAATTTTTTATCAAGGTTTTCTGAAATTCTGCTTTTTTTGTGTTCTTTGTTTTTATTTAAATGATCGCCTAAATTTTGAATTTGTTTTTTGGTATTTTCTTCGATAATAGGGTCAATTATACTTTTTAATGAATCGTTATTGTTTAATGTATTTTTGTTTTTAACATTATGATTGAATGATGTTGATAAAGTAGCGCTCTTTTTAACGGTCTTCTTTTTAATTTTTCTTTTTACCATTTTCCCTACAATGTTTAGAGCAAAAACATAAGTTTTAATGTAAAGTGAAAAACAAAAACTTCTAGAATGGACACCATTCTTATTGGTGAAGTTTTATACGAACTAGCTAGGTGCGTAGAATTGTCACCGGGCGCTGGAGGGCGCGCAACATCCTCCGGCCACCCTAGGGTATAGCCTGCGGACGGCGGGTTAGGTGACCCGTCGCCCGACCAGTAAAAGGCGCGAGAAGGCGGTGTGCCGTGTTCCGCACGCGCATCTCAAGATGTGCGCGGACCACGATGCATGCAGCTGTTAATCCCGCAACCCCAGCCATAAATCAGGAGAACGAACACCATGGGTTTTTAGCCGGTAAGACTCCGGCATAACCCTCCGTCTCCCCAGGCGAATGGTATCGATGAGGATTATACAATGATAAATAAGGTGCGTAGCACTGTATTCGGTCAACTTAAATGTATTATAAAAGATAATCAAGCATATTCAGTCACACTCAATAGATTCTCCTTACTTCCAAGGGAGATAGGAGTCATGCTGATTACGTATTTAAAAGAAAAGTCAATGAAAAAACAAAGTAATTTTACCTTTAACTCCATTCTGTAGCTGAGAAACCCCTAATTTTTTGGAGTTATTTCCTAATATTTTATCCATAATTTTCTTTACTTGATCCCTAGTATCTTGATTGCCCTTAATATTCGTATGTTCTTTATTGATCAATTTACTAGCAGGTTTTTTAATTTCTTTTAAGTTAACATCACCAATATAAAATTTTACAAATTTCTCTAATAGCTTATTAATTTGTTCCCAGTTCTTAAATTCTATAACCGATTGTTTTGGTGTAAAACTAATATCATAATCAATGTATGGGCACGTTACGAAAATAAAATAAAATGGAATATTTTGATTGAATAGTTCATGTTCGTCATTATTTTTCTGCAAAAAGAAATGAAGAAAAATAAAAACTTGCAATATTATCTAAAAATACACAATTATGTTAATCAAAATGTTACCTTAGATTTTAGTTTTCTTTGATCTTTAATAAGCAAATATTTCTTAAAATACTCGTTAATTGTCTTATGTAATTTACTACTACCATGTATAAATTTTCCATTTAGGTAAATCCAATGCAGCATTATGTCCTTATCTATCTTTCCAATCAGACCTTTTACTTTATACTCATTTTTTTCCACCTGAAGTTCGAGTACATCAACTTGGTCAATATCAAATAGAGTCGATAATGTCTGATAAATATCCCTTTTCTTATGAATTTTGAATATAATTTCGTTTTTAGAGTCATCTCTTAAGCTTAACGATATGTTATTGTGCACTAAAGATAGTTGTTCCAAAAACTGTTTAATGTGTTGTAGTTCATTAATGGGATCTATTCCTCTTTTTTGTATATTAAGATTGTAAAGAAATCCTTTGATGTCGACCTGTAAATTACACCATCAAATGGAATAATGGATTCCTTAATCTTTCAAACGTTTCATGAAAGTGAATATTAATCGAACGGTTTGTTGAAATTATACTTACAGTTGTTCCATTTGTTGGCCTTGTTGTCATTTTTGTGAACTTTTTCTCTTTACCATTTTGAAAAGTCTTAGCCCATGTTTCTTCCGTACTCTCATGTCTTGATGTTATTTTGACCATTTGTGAAACTGTTATAATATTTGCCAGAAATTCACCTCTATATCCATAATTTTTCGGAGCAGCTTTTAACGTTGATATATCGATAAGTTTACTTGTCATGTATCTTTGACCGAGTGCATTGAAATCATGTTTTGTGACGCCGTGTCCATTGTCAATAACTTGTATTGTACTTTCTTGAATATATATTCGTATCGCAATCGATGTAGATCCTGCGTCTAGCGAATTGTGTACCTAAAATCAAGATTGATAATTATACCTAAATAATCAAATCACACGCAAACATTCGGTGGCAATGTTTGATTTATATCAGCATTAGAAATAACATGTGTGCTTGACTACAGCATCTAAAGTTAAATAAATCTCTTTTATTTATTTATTTAAATACCTTTTATTCTACATAATACACCGGTAAACAAACAGGAATATAAAAATTTACACAATATACATAATATGTAGGTACGTATGTATGGGTGGTCTAATCGCACAAGGCGATCTCTTCCAGACAACGATAGGATGGAATGGAAGAACGGAAAGAGATAACCGGCAGTTCTGTCATACAAGTACGTATCGTAGATACCTAATTAATACTTAGATATATCGATAATTAAACAAATATTTAAAAAAAGTAACGGACATAATATATAAAATACAATAAATATTATATGCCTATGTGTATGAATGAGCAAAAGACAATATTTTCGTGGCAAACATCTTAGCTTTTTGTTATGCTATTATTAGATATAAGATGGTGATCTAGATCAGCCATATTTTGCATATATTCTCCGTTTTCAAATTAAAACTCAAAACCAACTAAAATACCAAACGCTTTAACAACTTACTAATTCTTCAATAGCTCTCTTATAGCTGTTAACTTGAGACGACGCACATAACAAAGATTGAACATCGTTAGGTAATCTTTTCAAAAACATTTTTTTTGTTAAGAATAACAGTTGAGTCTATTTTGACATAAGTTAATAAGAATGAGATCATTTGAATTTCGATCGATTAAAAATATTAGGTAGCAAAGAGTATTTATATAAACCAGACTTTTTATTCTTTTTAAGAGGAATAATTACAATTGTACCATGTAGTTTATACTACGTAGTCTGTATAGCTTTATAGATGAGGATATTTGAATTCTTCTTCTTCCTCCTAGCCTTTTTCCAACTATGTTTGGGTCAGCTTTCAGCCTAACCAGATACGGTTGAATACCAGTGTTTTACATGGAGCGACTGCCATCAGACCCCCGCAACCCATGGGCAATGCCGATATCCTAAGGTTGGACCGGTTGTCAGACTTTTGGGCTTCTCACTACCCGTAACGACTGTCATAGGTATTCGTATGACACCCGGGACCGACAGTTTGTCGTGCTCTCCGAGACTTCTCGGTGTTTCGGAGAGCACCGAACGGTCACCCATCCGCGGACTGATTGCGGCAAGCGCAGCTTAACCTCGAAAATCGTATGATCGGTGCGGTTTTTGATTTGCCACGAGCCACAATTTGAATTCAACCTAAATAAATAACTTGTAAATATTTTAGGCAGTCAATTGTTAATTGTTAAGAACCATTGGACATAAATACATTTCATTTATGCAGGTGACCTCAGACGTCTACGGCACAATAGCGCCTGAAAGAATTGCAACCCGTTTTCACATACCAGCGACCGAATATTTACTATTGTTTTCAATGGACTACAATTTGAGAGGTAATGCTCCAAAGCCACATTTTAATGAATGGGAATCGATTGGTATTCAGCCCTGAACTCTATTTGAAATATACCTACAATGGGGTTTGAAGTGCCGACCGGCATGTAGTCGTAGTACGGGCCCCCATATGACTGACCGTGTGAAACGGCATTGATGACGTTTTTATTTTCCAAACTATAAAAGTAACATTCGAACAATGGTGTAAATCTAAAGGGCTAGAATAAACAGTTTTTCTGATAATTTTGTTTTCCTAATTGCAATATTAGCGTCGGCGATTTTCGGTAGCCACAAAGTTTATCACGAAATTTGTAAATAAAGATAAAATCTTAATTACAGTCGTCATCATGTTTGTTTGATAGTTATCTAGTTAGTGAATTATGAGTGATTTCGTTGAAAAAGAAATATTGTTGTTTTGGGAATATGTCAAACGGTAAGTAACAAGCCTCTTTACGATTAAGAAGCACGTAACGTGTTTTTTTTCATAGAAGATTAATAGACGAGCAAGCTATCGCACCACAGATTAAAAACTGTGTCTATGTAAACAGGCTGACGCGACGTGTTGCATCTTGTTGATAAGAAAAAGTTATATTATGTATATTCTGTATTTAACTATTTATCAATCAATTCTGAATTTACATAAGAATGTCTCACCTTAAAGAAAATCTTATAATTTGACGAAATCCAATTATCAAAGAAACAGTCATTGTTTTGGGACACTCAATCGCTTCGTGTAAAATGCATTTTCTAAGAACCATATCAGTGAGGGGATGTTGTTCGACATGCATGAGACATTGCAGTGACTAATGATTCATCTAAATGACTAATTGTTTACCTGCGTTTAAAATATTTTTTGTTCTATGCATTCCCATTCCCATGACAAAGGATATTATCGAATAAATATAATTCGTATAAGTTGTACCTAACCTACCCATACTCGTTCATAAGATTACATTATGTGCTAATTAAGTATAATTAATTGAGTTTACGTAAAAAATCTGCAGGAAATGTTTTTAGTAGTCAGATAAAATAGAATTAACGTCATTTGGTTTCTGGCTCAACCCATTTCTTCAAACATAAGGATTGACTCGAGGAGTATACAATTATGTGTTATCAGCTGCTAGTATCCATCAGGTCACTAATGAGATGACATCATGATTATTGCGATCACCAGTTCGCGTGCTACACAAGTTATAGTTTGCCCAAGGGTACACATTTTGTGTTTGATATTAAAACCTATTATATAACAACATTCCATTAAAATGCAATAATGATCCTAATTCACGTCATGATATGGATATATTACCATCAATAGAGGTAGGAATCGATAAATAGAACGGGGTCAGTAACGATGTCAAATTGCCATAATGTAGGCCTATGAAAAGAACTGTTCGCTGGTCGCTTGGCCTGTTACATTACTTATTCATGGACGAGACAGCTAGCTACATTTCCATTGTGGGTTTTTTCGAAATGAATAATCGATATCATCGATTCTGAACAATTTACCTGCCAGCACTTACCATGAAGGTTTTATTAGGTTTTTCATGCTACTGTTAAGACTACGTCGGTTGATAGTGGAATGCTCGTCTGATACCTGCAGAGATTACCTCATTGTTGTTATCTTTAGGCAAATGTGTCATAAGACGTCTCTTACCTACGCAATGGCTATGTTCATAAGTTTGCACTAGTATAGATACGTAAAAGTTTCATACGAGTATAAACAATAATGTTATACTGATAATGTTCATGTTCGTATGAAGCTTACTTAATTTAAGTACTTAGTAAGCCTAAATGCGGTCTGTGAATCTCGCCCTTAGTATCGCTAATTTTATCCACAATGCTTTAGGCGAGAACCTTAGGCAAGATATTTTCCTGAACCAAAATTGCTCGTAAAGGGCCTAAAGGGACTTTATGATAAAATCTATAACAGAAGTTGCTCATTCAACTAAAGGGACTTATTAATAACTGCACAATACGACCAGTGAGCTAATTAAGGTATTTTTTTTAAAGCGGGAACAGTCCAGAAATCTTTTTTTTATCGTTGGAATATCCTCATGGATACCCTTCGCCCGGGGAAGGCGAAGGGTTATGCCGGACTCTTACCGGTTAAAAACCCACGGTGTTCCTTCTACTGACCCTTGGCCGGGGTCGCGGGATTCACAGCTGCATGCACCGCAACCCCGGCAGGCTTCGGTCCGCCAGCCCCTGGCAGACCTCTCCTACTGTGGGGACGTCTTCCTGAGAGGCGCGCGCAGAACACTGCGCGCCGCCTTCTTGGGCCTGTCACTGGTCGGGCGACGGGTTCCCTAACTCACCGCCCGCAGGCCACACACTAGGGTACTCAGGCGCCCGGTGCGTCTGGCGCGGGAAGGGAGAGTAGCAGCTCTCTCTCCCTCTCCGCTCCCTCTTTGGTCGCCATCACCTCCTCGCAGGCGACGGCTTCGCACGTACTCTCGCTGCCATGTAGGTCACCACCGACTGCCGCGACTAGTTCGCGGCGCTGCGTCGCTCACGCAGGACACGCCTGCAGCGTGTGCAGCGCCGTGTCCTCGGGGCATGTTTCTTTAACCTGAATTAGCCAACTGTAGGTACTCGCTAGCTCGTACAGCAGTTACAGAGGGCTAACCATGAGACAATTTGCGATTTTAAATGTAGGCAGACCACACGTTAAACACTCTATAATATAACTAATTTAGCTTGTGTTGTTATTGACTCATTTCTGCAATGTTTAATAGTTTTCATTGTTATATTGGGACTACGATATACTGTACCTCGTGGCGCCATCAAAATAAATGAAAAAAAAAACAAAAGCTTCTGATAAGGAAAAGAGCTTTCGAGATTGTCGAAAATGCGTCTATTTGCGTTTAAGGGAACAAATCACGGGGTAACATTCCAATGGTTTGACAAATCCTTATCTTTGCGTTAAACTCTGCCATTATTGCAGAACATTATGAAGATAACAGTGACTGTATGGGGTAAGTTGCCACTGGGATAGATGGTTCTTATAAATAGTGTAAATTAGGGACCAGCCGCCATCAGTTCCTTCAAGGGCTTCGTTGGAACAGGATCAAAGTAGCAAAAACCAGAAGGTAACGTTAGTTTACCAGAAGGTAGGTTTCATAACCTATTATTTATTTAAAAACTTTGATACACTCTCAATTTAACTAATTGAATTTTAAATTTTTCAGATGTACAAAACGGTAACAGTGCTTCTGACTCTAGTCGTCACAACATTTTCAGCTGAAACATCATACGAATTGTTAGAAAAACATGCTGCATTCAATTCCGAACTTAAAACAGAACCCAAGGAGACACATGTCGTGAAGGAAGTTAAGCCAGAGGCAGAACATCCAGTATATAGAGCAGATGATATAAATAATCAAGGCAGGGCAAGGATTGCACCAGTGAGATCTTTTAGACCAGTGATCAAACATGATGCTATGTTAGCAGATCAACCAAATGCTTCAACTGAAGTCAATAGAATTGTAAGTATAACCGCCTATTCTACAGTTAATGTCACTTATTATTCATTAATTTATATCTTAATGCAAAAAGTTGATCCCTTTTTATTGTCTCCTAAGTACATATCAAGCATTACTATTCCGTTTGCTAAGCGTCGTGATCATGGGAATATTACCACATGATCGTTGACAATAACGTTCATTGGGAGGTCTATAATCACTTCTCAGTCGTTTACTGTAGGCTAAACTTTGTTATAAACATTATCCGGTTGCATTGCGGTGTTATCAAATATACTAACAACCGTACTTTCTATTTTCAGGACCAAGTTGGTATCCTCGGGAATGGATATATTCCAGGTACTGGCGATGTAGCATATCCTGATATCCCATATGCACCTGGCTACTTCTACGACACTGGATACTCTGCATCCAACAAGTAAGTATCATATTTTTTTTAATACTCTTTTAATTTAGCTGATAGGTATTACAGATTTTCGCTGTGTATTAAAGAAACCATATTGTGTGACGAAATATGCTTTCAAAGGTGGTCAAGACCGTTATTAAGTAGATGCATGTTTTTTTAATATCTATAATTATTATGTTTGTTTTATATATGGTGTCCCAAAAAGTAGTGTCAAACGGAAATCCATAGGTAGAGCATTATTAGAGGTACCCGAATCTCTTTTAATCATGTTCCGCGATTTATTGTAGTTTTCTAATTATGATTTATTTTCATGTTTTAACCAAACTCTGACTTTAAGACAATTTTGATCACATTAACGTGGATAGTTATTTTTTCGAAATTAGACGAATAGAGAATCTAATTAAAAAAACCACTCATTTGTCTTAACTATATTGTATAAACTCAAGAGCCATTACGCACTGTCGACTAGTCGCCGGAGACTTGGTCTCTCGGCGACCAAAACATAAGCATAGTCGCCCGGGCGATGGCGACCAAGTGCGTAAAAAACACCTATTTAAACTATAGAAAGTTACAGTCGCCCTCGACCAAGTCTCCGGCGACCAGTCGACAGTGCGTAATGGCTCTAACTTGTTAGGGAAAAGATTCTTGCTATTAACATCTTAGCGTATTGATTTAGCCAAAGCGCGCGTGTATCTGTACCTAGCGATTGACCATGCCCTGCGTCTTAACGAATACATTAAATAATTAGTTCTATATTTGTTCTATCGAAATATGCATAATACGCAATTTGTTCCGTTTTAGTTTTTATAAAAAATGGCTTCTTCTATAACAGTTAGCCAGCGATATACTTTTAAATTACGCACTTTAAAAAAACAAAATATAGATAAGCGATTAGTTCTACATTAACTCTAATTACTTATCTACTTTTTACTTGTAAAAATTCATTACTTTAAGTTAAAAAAGACAGTACAAAGAAGTAAAGCTAGCGATGTATTTCTAAAGTAAATGAATTTCTTTCGCTTATAATGTGACACTTTTGTCCCCATTACAATTCAAATTGGATTTTATTAATATTTTTTTATTTAATATTTGTAATGTAGATATACCGAAGTTCACAAAAATTTGAAAAACAAAATCTTCTTTCTAAGCGTAGGTAGTTTCTGTGAACTTCGTTATATCTACATTATAACTGGCTAACTGTTATAGAATAAAGCCATTTTTTATAAAAACTAAAACGGAACAAATTGCGTATTATGCATATTTCGATAGAACAAATATAGAACTAATTATGGGCATGGTCAATCGCTAGGTACAGATACACAAAGCGCGCACGGGTGACTTTTGCCACCGTGACTATTTTATCACTCTTATAAAATTGCGCACGGGTGGCTTTTGTCACCGTGAACATCTTGTCACTCTTACAAGTCCATTGGTATGTGTGTTACGACATGATAACTGGGTGCATCTCCATACATACTCTCAGATTTTATGAGAGTGATATAAATTGTCACGGTGACAAAAATCACCCGTGCTCGCTTAGGCACGTATTGGTTTTCTATAATGTACTTTTACGATCACATCTACTTATATACAAGGTTAGTCGGAAAGGAGGTAATCCTCAGGCCACTTAAAGTATCATTGATTACGGTTTTAAAGCAAGTGTTAAAATTTCAAAATTCGATAATTTTTATTTCCATGTAAAATCATTTTTATTTTAGTTTTTTCAATAATTCTTCGTCCCTGGTTTAGTTACGAATTCAGAAAATGAAACTTCTAATTCGTGACCCCAAATATGACCAAAAATGTAAACACAGTTGATCATAGCTGAGGATAGATAGATTTTAACATATTTTTAATATAAATTTTGAACGGCTATTTCTCTTAATCTATTGACTTTTGGGGAAAGTGGTAGAACAAAAGTTACTCATTATAATGAGTACTTTAACACCCTTTCGGATTAGTACCCCCTTTCTGACTAACCTTGTATTTAAATATAATACCTTCCTAATCTATATATTTCTTGATATTTGTTCTCACACTGGAGTAAGTTCTTTCATTCAATGTCTCTTCCAAATGTTGTCATTTATTATTTTGACTGTTTGTTTCAGTTACGACGTGTATGGTCCTGGCAACTACATAATGGAACCTGATACTTCTACGTTCGGTCTAATGTGGAACCAAGTTCCTGATGCCAGAGTAAGTGTTGCAAGGTTTTTGCTAAATACCATTAGAAGCTTTTGCAAACTAAATCTATTGTTATAAGGTAAACAGAGGCCATAAAATCATATACAAGGTTAGTCTGAAAGGGGGTACTAATCCGCAGGCCACTTAAAGTATCACAGATGACTGTTTTAAAGCAAGTGTTAAAATTTCAAAACTCGATCATTTTTATTTCCATGAAAATTTATATTTAATTTAGTTTTTTCAAAAATTCTTTGTCCCTGCTTTATTTACGAAATCAGAAAATAGACCGTCTAATTCGTGACCTCGAATATGACCTATAATGTATACAGAGCTGCTCATAACTAAAGATAGATAGATTTTAGCATAATTATTATTTATGAAATTTTTAAACAGCTATTTCTCTACTATTATTAAACTATTGATTTTTGGGGAAAGTTGTAGAACAAAAGTTATTCATTATTATGTGTATTTTAACATCCTTTCGGATTAATACCCCCTTTTTGACTAACCGTGTATTTTCATAATAGACTTAATAAAAGAAGTAGTCTTTTAAAAAAAAAAAAAAGTTTTTGCCCTCTTTTGGATTTCTCCTGTATTGCAAACACACCCGTTTACAAACACAAGCACCCAGACCCGGAACAATTAACTGTAGGCCACATAAATATTTGTTCCGTGCGGGAGTTGAACCAGCAAACCGTAGCGCAGAAGCCAATCGCTAAGCCACTGCACCAAACGTATCGACATTAATTTATTAATGGTTCTATTGGTTCTATTTATTAAGGTACAAGTCCGAGACAGGCTGCAAACTGCAGACTGCAACCGCAGACCGCAAGTCACATTGGTTTGTATGAACCAGTAGTGTCGCTTATCTGCGGTTGCAGTTTGCGGTCGCCGTTGGAATACTACCTTTAAGGTGTGCCCCTTAAAGGTGTTATTCGGACGACGAGTTGCGGTCTGCGGATGCAGTCTGCAGTTTGCAGCCCGTCTCGGACTTGTACCTTTAGAATATTTTTAGTACCTACTCTGACACTTACTGTATTAACTTTGTAATTTTTTTTGCAGACCCTGGTCAGCTTGGTTGGTCGCACCATCGGCTGGGTGTTTCACAGCATTTTCGTTCTCATGATCGGTTCCATTCTAACTATTGGCGTTTGCACTTACACCAACTTGTGCAGCATTGCTTTCCACGGCGTTGGGCCCATCCGCGAAGAAATGAGAGCTCTTATAACCCCAGACAGATTGGAGAAGATCAGTCATGCTGCCGGCTTTGTGAAGACTGCTATAGATAAATATCAGAAGATCCAGAAGGTTACTGACGCTACTGGTATGAGAAGACGTCGTGCCATATTCAATTATTGAGATCGATTATTTTTATAATTTTATTTTTTATTCATATTTTATTCGTATCTTTTTATTAAAGTCATACCAAATATAATGCTGAGTTTTAATCAAATACTTATATTATCCGTGTGAATTATTATTACCTATGTACAAAATATTATGTACTCGCTTGGTAGGACCAACAAGAGTAAGAGATATACCTTTTTAATGTATACGACTAATTAAACTAAAATTCTGTATTGTTCTTAGAACTACGAGTGTATGCAAAATATCAACCTGAAGTGATTTAATTTTTTAATTTGATTTAAATAAAAAAGCACTTGTATTAAATTATTACATTCTCACCTTCAAACAATGCAAGCGCCAAAAATCTAATATTATAAGGGCCTAATACATTACCCGATTTGGGTCCCTAACTCATTCATCTAACAGTTAGGGCGCCAGTCTCTTCGGTCCTCGATTGGGACACTTCCAACCGGGCCCCATAAATCGGGTAATGTAATTTACGTTTTAGGCAGTTGTCCCACCGCCGGCGAGGAAGCGACTAACAATCGACTATTTTCTCGTTCAAGAAACGTACAAATAGATATACATTCCGTGTAAACAAAAGAGATGCATATATTCATAGTTAATCGCTGACTGTTCACACTGTGCCGGCGAGGACTCGCTCTACTAGTTTGTCGCCGAGCGACAAGAGCTAGTAAAGATAATACTCGCTCAGCGATGCTCGCTTGGCCGTCAGGCCTCACGCCGAGAGACCAACCAGCGGTCATTTGCGAGTGGTGCGAGTAATCGCCCGTCGCACTCGCACACTCGCTTATAGCCCAGCGACAAAACTATCGGAACTACACACTCGCTTCTAGCTGCTCGCCAACTCGTTTCTAGTTTCTAGCTCTACTCGCTTCTCGCTCATCGTCGGCGGTGGGACAAGTGACTTAAGTACTACTGGGCCAGCACGTAGACCGCGAATGATGTTTTGGAGAAATATTCAATACCTACTCGTAAATTCGTACTCATCGCTAGGTACTACATTGTTTCTGTAAACAATATTATTACAATAGCTCTCTTCATATAGAATATTTATCAATAAAGGGAAACTTTGACTAATTGTTTTGGTATTTACAATAACTAACTCTGTCATTATTTCGTAGCAACCACGTAGCAAGTACTTAGCAACGTTGAACCATTAGTTATGTACACTTCGAGCCGTTTGGGGTCGAAACACTCTGGTCGTGGGGTCCAAGCGCCCAACTTCTATATAGAGAGGTTGCAAGGCGGTTGGTCGACACTTCCCGTGACCCGAAGGCTGGTCTCTACTTTGGCTAAAGGATTAGCATTGCCATTCAACGTGGCAATGCTGCCAGCCTTCTCGGCACGTTACCAGTGGACAGCGATGCGGAGGAATATTTTGATGCCCGATTTTAGTTTATAGTGTTATTTACGATTTTATTTATTAGGATATATTTTTCGTTATTTGTATATACTTTTATTTGTAATTATGTCAATATTGTTTGTGTGAATATTCAGAATAAGTATCTTTGTTTTTATTCTGTACACTTTTAAAATAAGCTTGTCTTGTTTCTTTATTGAAGAGCTGTTGTAGAGGTTTTCATAAAGATAGTGTATTCACTAATCAATCCATGTTATTTAATTTGACCTATGCATTTTTATTACCCTATCCCGTGGACCGATGACCTGGTGAAGGTCGCGAGAATCCGCTGGATGCGAGAAGCACAGGACCGGTCGATGGGGCGATTCTTGGCCTCCTGCCTATGTCCAGCAGAGGACGTTTTTCGGCAGAATGGTGATGATGATGATGCATTTTGACCAAAGTAATAAAAATAGTGTGTATAATATTGAATATGACGACTGAATTACTTATCTCAGTATTCAGCAATGCATAGATAGACTTCCTGGTAAACACGGGTCTAGAGTTCCTTGGCTAATGGACAAAAACATTAACCAAAAATAGAGTGTATGGAGTAATGGTTCCCTAATGGCAGATTCCTAAGATTTACCGAGCATTAATGGTTAATATTAATTATTAAGTCTTTTGTATATTTACCAATAGTAATGCAAAGACCCCATAGCTTTGCATAGAAGACCCTTCCATAACACACAGGTAAAATTAGCTTACGAGAGTATTTGTGTGCTCAGTTTGGAAAAAAATACTACCATTATAGTAAGCATTGGTCAAAGGAACCGTGCATAAATGCGTGGCCCAAATGAATTGTATAAAAAGTACGCCAAATACATTTTGGGATGTGTCAATAGGCTCACCCTATTAAAATTGATCACTATGATTAAAACGCTATAATAATGGACGTATATCCATTATATTCAGACAAAATTACGTACATCCACGGTAATTCAATATCAAGGTTCGTGTTAATTTGCCGTGAAATTATTTTACCACCTACCATACAATATATCCATTGTTTACCTAATAGCCTCAATTTGTAGCCTCATAATAAATAAGCAAGTACCTAATATGTAAGGTAAAGTAATTGTGTCTACTTATTTGCTTTTAAGGGGGATGTTCCCGAAACACATTTCATTCAAAACAATAATCGTCGCATCTCCTCATGAAGACATAATTTTAAGAATAAAATGATTAAATAGGCACTAGTTATAAATATCTACTCTCGTGAAATGCAATAGCAGGGAAGAAATAATTAACATTAATAAATAACTAGAGGTCGCATGCGGCCTCACCCTAGTGGATGCCGTTTATCGCATATTCCCTATTATTCGGGATTTAAGTAGTCAATGTCCGTCTCCACGTTCCACACTATCTCTGTACCAAGTTTCATCAAAATCGGTTTAGCGGTTTGGGCGTGAAAGCGTCACAGACAGACAGAGTTACTTTCGCATTTATAGGGATTATTGAAATTGATATAATCTAGAAAAAATATCTACTGAGAACTGTTTTAGCAATAACTAGAGAATTGACGAAGAAAAAATTGAGTTTAAGTAAAAAGTATTAATAAAAAAAAAACTTTATTTTCCTTTTTAGGGTTCTGTACCCAAATAGGGTAGTTCACTAGTTATTGGACGCGACTAGTGAATGGACACTTCGCTCTTTTACGGATTTTATAAGAACTACAAGCGATGTTTGAAGCATTCAAGCAAGTGTTATTTATCTTACGTGTCTCCAAAGTCAATCTTAATATTTGAAATAACCAATAGATGCCGAAATTGGCAGTTAAAAAATATTAATGTAGTGGTCGCGACGCAGTGTGAAATTCTCGTCAAAAATAAATAAAATTTGTTAAGGACAAGGACTGACAAAATAGTAAAAAAATCTTGTTTTTTGATTGTTTGGGACAAATTGCATTAAATATATGGTAGCTTATATTGTTTTACACGTTATTTCCAAACGTAATCTTAATGTTTTGTAATTTGAGATTATATTATCCCATGTCCAAGGACTGTAAGTTAATATATTTAGTAATTTAGTGATTGGACATCTTGTCCAATTACTAGTATTGAAAGAAACTTTTTTTTTTCAATTTTATGCTTTCTTCGTGTGTGTTTAAGTTATAAAAAAATTATAAAAAAATCTTACTCTTCTGCTAGCTTATTTAGCAGTCATTGGACACTGTCCAATGACTATCATTTACGTTTATATTCAGTCATTGGACGCTACTGTCCAATGACTGTCTAATGTATGTCCAATGATTGGTTGCAGAAATAGATAGACAAGAAAAGATGCCTAAAATTTTAAAAAAAGAACCTTACAGTTCTGAGAGCTTACGTAAAGCTTTGCAGGAAGTTCGAAATGGCGGAAAAAATCGTGAAATTGCGCGGAAGTACCTAAGTACATAGTACAGTACTAAGTACATAGTAAGGAAGTATTCCTAAATCCACTCTTCATTTTAAAATAAAACATCCTGAACACTATGTTCGCATAACTCGTCAAAATGTAGGGGACAGCTGTTTTTTTTTCACGATTTCAGGTTTGGTCCCATAGTAAAAGTTGTTTATAATGATGAGTACAGAGAGTAAGAGGTTGTTAGTGTTTTTCCAATAATCCTGTATAAAACACTTGACTTTAGTTCAGTTTATCATTTTTAAAGTTGTTTAGTGACAAAAACCTAATTTAGATTTGTTTTTAGTTAGTAAAAGAGCATTTTAAAATCAATTAACGCCATCGTAAATTCTGTCCAATGACTCAAATAAATGTCCAATTGACTGCAAATGCTGTCCAATAACTGTGTTTTTTGGCACTTTTAAAAAAATATTTTTTTATATATATTGTACGTTATAATATTGTGTTATAACAACATGAAATAGAAAGATCCACTTTCCAACTATTGATTTATTTTTATGGTATGTCCTGCATTTTTGTAATACTGGAGTAAAAAAAAAAGAAAAGTTTAAATTCGCTTAACTGTCCATTGACTCGTGAGTTACCCTACTCGAGAAATTATTATTAGAATAACCGACCTTATCAAAACTTCTAAAGTTAATTCATTTCAGCCAGCAAAGGGTAAAACGGGACCCTATTGCTAAGACTCCGCTGCCCGTCCGTCTGTCCGTCTGTCACCAGGCTGTATCTCATGAACCGTGATAGTTAGACAGTTGAAATTTTCACAGATGATGTATTTCTGTCGCTGCTATAACAACAAATACTAAAAAATAGAATAGATAATGGTACGGAACCCTTCGTGCGCGAGCCCGCCTCGCACTTGATCGGTTTTTAATTATTGTTACTATGCAAGCCTCATAGGTATCTCATATATGTCAACATCAGGGAACCGCCTATAAATAAATGCGCGACATGTCATTAGAGCGATATGTCAGAGGTTTGACAAGTCGTCAGAGCGACAGTAAAGATACGATTATCAAGCCGGTTATGTTGACGGAGCCCCGCTGTGCGATGCTCATATTTCTATTTGGTATGGTCACAAGAAAAACCACTTGAAGGGGATGACGGGGGCTTAGTCCGCTTACCATCACCGTCATTCCTACGAACCTAAACCGACCAAGTCGGGGTGTTGCAAGTCCAAAACTTGCTTCGCTCGCTCTCGATTTGAATAGTTAGTCAATGGGTGACTATGCCCCATTAACTTTCGCTCCAACAACTTATCGAACCTCTGACAGGTCGCTCCAAAAACTTGTCGAAAATTTGGCCCGTCGCTTTAACAACCAGGCGAGCTAATGACATGTCGTGTACTTGTTTTTAGAATGTATGACATGGAGTAAAAATGTGTTTGTAATGTTTAACCCTTTGGCTCGACGAGATTTTGACATTTGTCATACCCGCTGACTCGGGGAGTTGTCGCGTCAATTAATTGAATTAAGTCACCGAATGCAGGAATTTGCACGCAAGTTTTAAGTATGAATTTAATGTGAAAAATATTTTATTTCATTAATATTGTACCTAATATGTCTAGTAAATTTCTTTAAAAATGTGCTGTTTACGTGAAGTTACGTCAACATAATGTGAAATTAGAATAAAATAGATATTTAATATACCTATATCCAAATATTAGTTGAGATAGATTAGCTCAAAAACAATAATTAACGTACCTAGTTACGTGTTGAAACGCTGAAAGAACAAGCTAAACATAGTTTCTTTTTCTTTTCATTTTCACTTTTACCATTATTCAAATACAAAAACGGATAAAAAAACACAATTCAATTCAGTAAAAATTGTACGTCGACTTAATTCGAACCTAGTGCTGACCATCAATCCAAAATTGTTAATACAATACAAATGTTGCATTCAGCCAAATCGATACTCATTCAGCCTAATCGAAACTCATTCATCCTAATCGAAAAATAATCATTAAATAAATAAAATCGCTCGAAAGTTAATTAATGACATTTATTTATTTTCGGCATAGCTACAAATAAATAATTTCACGTGAATAGAAATTATTTTTCAAAACCCTAAAGTATTGGCACAGATTAAATATTAGTACAAGTAGAATGAACACGAAGATATTTTAAGTATCTAATAGACATAATTAGAATGTATTACCACAATCTCTCCTATATTACTACATGCAGTCGGTCAACGCGGTACATTGTCGCAGAGCATTCGTGCTAGGGTTTGCTGAGGAAAGCGAGCAGCAGAGAGGCGGAGCTTATGTCCTAATCTGCCATACCGCAGCTCGGGACATAAATTCCTGGGCCTTTGCTTTCTGATTTCAAATAGAAGTGAAATAGTTCATAAGATAGAGGACGTACTACTATAATCAGGTTTTAATAATGTTAGAGGACATAAGGTCGGTTCACAAAACAAACATGGCTAAGATCGATTTCTAAATCTAAGATAGCGGCTACAAAAACTTACTACTTATTCATCATGGGTGATATTTCCATGGTTTTCATGGCTCCTGTTGCAGAAAATGACGTCAAAACATGAAAAGTTCACTAGTCGTCATGGGTGTCAATTCTGTAGTTTTCGGTGGCGCTGAGGCCGAAAATGGGGACAAAATGAAATTCCAAGATAGCGGCTACAAAAATTTGCAAATTAGTCGTCATGGGTTTCAAAATCGTGATTTTCGGGGGTGTTAATGCCGAAAATGAGATTAAAATCCAAATCCAAGGTGGCGGTTACGCAAATTGGCTAGCTGTCATGGGTGTCAATCCCATGATTTAAGGGCTAGTAAATTTCATTTAACTAGGTAGTGAACTTTCATGACGGCTATCTTGGATTTCGGAGTAGAATTTATTTTCGGCTTCAGCACCCCCGAAATCTATGGAAATAATATAATTATGAAATAATAAGTAAATTTTCAAGGCCGCCATCTTGAATTTAAGAATAACTTATGTCTACCTACTGCTGCAAGGCTTATCCGCTGCGACTATCAGCTCGACAAAATGTTAAGGTCTAAAAAATGTTGTAAAAGTGTCAAGTAAAGATGGCTGAACTACTGTTGCCTTTGCACCCCTGTCCAAATAAAACGAGCAAAATTTCATAAAGCGTTTAAAATCGATCTCGAAATAAAATCCTACTTCAAAACCCAGAGGTGCCTAGTCTGAGGTGAAACATTTAAGAGTTCGTGTAATGTTACAATTATTCGCCATTTTCACATAACAGCATGTTCATTGCTCGTTTTACGTTCTAACTTATTCGAATTCTAACTACTACATTATAAGTAAATGCTTCCGGTCAGCATCCGACTTAAGATGGCCCAAGGCCTCATCAATGTCTCGCATCGAGAATGCCAAAAGCTTTCCGCCATTAAATCTTCCCCGAAATCAAATACTCACTACGCCTATGTCAGATATACTGGGCACCCTATACCATCTACGCCTTCAAAAAATAAAGTCTATAATGTATGACCTCTTCACCCTCTTCACCCTCTTCACCTCTCTTCTGTTTTTTTTTCGCTTATTCACAACCGTCAACCATCCTGGACATAATAAAATTAATATTCTATGTAGGTACCTATGCAATTTAAAATTAGTACATGAAGGCGTAGGTGAGGTACCTAGATTTCGCACTATTAAGATCCCGTTTAACAATTTTAAACCTTATTACAAGGAACGTTTCGTAGATAATTATTATTTTACTGCCGATATTGCGTCAAATTAGAATTTATTTTTTGAATTTTGAATAAAGAATATCATTCTACGGATGCATTTTCTTACGGATGGATTCCACGGTGAAGTTTCGGTACGAATATTTATTGATGTAGCCACAGAGGATTATGATTTATGATGAATCTAAATCAATTTGTTTTATTAAAATGTACTTACTGACTTATTACGATATTTAAAAAAAGTATCTTTGATTGCTTGATTATAATTTTAACACAGATAGAATGTTAAATTACATCAAACATGTAAAATACTTATTATAATAAAAAAATCGATTTTTGGTGTTACTTATTTTTTATTAAATCGATTCGAACAAAATCACAACGAAATAATCGATTCACATAATCACTTTCTCACATCATTAACCATAAAAAAGTAATGTGGCGGCTGATTCCGAATCCCAAATTGAGTAGTGATAACAAAGATTTCGTGATATTTTACGTACGTTTACGTTTTACGTTAAAACATGGGCTTTTTCTAGTAGTATATCGCATTTGTCAATAGGTGATGGAATGTTTTTAACCACGCCTAATAAGTAATGTGTGATATTAGTGATAAATGAACAACAACAAAAGTTCAACTGGCGGCAGCTTTTACTTTGGATATCAAAAACTTTGTTATCACTACTAAATTTACCAAAACTATGGATGATTTCCTCGGATTAATAAATGATTTACTCATTTTGTGATGTATGGTAGTCCAGAATCCATTCTTTTTATGATTTTTAGCGTCCACTACGACTGTCATCAAATGGCGGTTAACGCATTTATACATTGAGTTTTGTAAAGGTAAATATTAAAACTCGTGCGCTAAATAGGATTGATTCAATGGTACTCAAACTTGAGCTTTTTATTTAGTTCTTATAAATTTCATCCAATAACAAGATCCGATAAGTAGATAATTAAATGTTCACATTATTAATTAGGATGTCGTATGACCTAATTCTGGGCCCCGATCGGGGTCGAAAACGAGTTTACGGTAGTTCTTGTGTTCGTCCCCTTTCGGGGCCCGCTACGGACTATACGGTTAAAGCATTTGAACAAAACGCTTCACCACTACAGACAAGACTGAACCAAAAAAAATATCAATATGGAAAACGACGTTGTTGCGACGACGAGTGTTGCGAGCGATCTTAGTTTTAGGTGCCAATTTTTAACTGTTGTTGTAATACAATGTGAAAACTGTCTTTTGAAAAAAGAATCGTTGAAATCGCATTAAATTAGCCGGAGAGAATTTAAGTGAACAGCTTAACCTGTGTAGTAGTACTGTAAATAAAGACACAATAGATAAACAATGGCACTGACGATCCGGGTCGTCGCGCTGGACGATACCGGTTGAAAACGGTGCTTGCGAAACTTTCTTTTACTGCCTCTTAATTTTTTTTACATAAAACTTAATCAACGTTTTCACTAGACAAAGAATGAAGTAAAAGCATATATTTTTTATGAATTTTCTGTCTAATAAATTGGGAGATTTCAAACATACTCCGACTCTTTGCGTCGGTCTTGTCCTTAATACTGAAAACAATGTATCAACATGTACCTCATCACACTAAGGCGATTCGCACACTGCACCGCATCACGCAGCGTAGCGCGGGAGTGCGTGTTCTTATGTTGTTTGCAAGTTTCTGTAAGTGTATTTGTATAGAAAACACGCATAGTTAGTTCAACACACTGAAAACGCATTCACGCGCAGTGTTTTCAGCGGTGCAGTGTGCGAATCGCCTCATACAATTAGCGCTACAGCCTTTTGTAATCCTTACTAAGCATGGTTTTACGTCAACCAGTGACAATCTAATCATAAATTATAATTTAAAAGCATGTATGAGATTATTCCTAAGTGGAAGTATAAAGACAGGTAATACTTAGATCAAGGCTCATTATAGCAACGTGATATTATGTCTTCAGATAATTATAGAAGCTTGTGGAGACATAATGTCTCCTTTGATGAAACGTAAGTACTCATTATGGTCGCTGTATTCTACTTTTGATTTGATAATTAAAGTAACATGAAAGAGAATATAAGGAGGCTTATTGAAATTAATGCAATGCAGGACAATGAAAATACAAGCACGTCTTATTAAGAAACTGCTCTTTTCATGAAATCAGAAATTTTGATAAAATCAACAAAAACTAAAAAAAATACACAAATCGTACATAGACGACGTTCTAGTTGTAGCAGTGGTCTAAGAATTTGTAGACTATTGTAATTGTAATTCGTGGTACTAAAACGTATTAATTAAAATAAATTTAAAAAAAGTAAAAAACGACTTCAAAAAAAAGTAAACTAAACGGAGTTTAATAATTATCAGTTTCAGAAGTCGGTGTAATTCCACGCTGAAGCAATTTGAATGCACCGACTTAAGAAACTGATAATTTTATTATATTATGATATTTATTTTAGTCTGTTTAGTTTTTTTTTTGAAGTCGGTTTTTTTTTCAAAGCCTCTCTTGACTCTTTGACGTCAGTAAGAACATAATAGTAGATTGTTGCACCGAGCGCAAAGTGAGTCATTAATGCACGAGTGTTATGTTGGTGCCCGAGCGCAAGCGAGGGCACTAAATTAGCACGAGTGCATTAATCACTCACTTCAGCAAGGTGCGTAATCTACTTTTCTTTCAACTACCAATTTACCTACCGTGATAAAATATACCTACTCAAAATAAAAACTCAAGTTAATGAAAACAAGGTTATCCTGCGACTTTTGCGGCAAAAGGTTATTAACAATTTCATTTGCAGCTGTTTTTATACTTTCTGGACTTGAATTCATATCGCTATCTATTTCCCTTTTTTAAAACTTTTCTTGCCAAATAAGAAGTATCAAAGTTTTAGCACAGTGTACCTACTTACTACATACAGTGGGTCAACGCCCATACATTTGACAGGTCCTATGAATTTACGGCTTCATCCCAACTAATCCCTAGTCCCAACTCGCCCGATTTTTTATATACCTATTAGCTGCCAGGGTATAGTTTGTCGGAAAAGTGCTACGATGTAGAAAATAAATACTTATCACGTATAAATTTCGCTCTTGATATTTTTCTATACATTTTTTAACAAAATAACCTACTTACATTCCGTTCTAATAAGTAGGTAGTTATTAGGGTACATTTTTGAACTTCGAAAATTAAAGTACCTACGGTTGAAATGTCAATGTTCAAAACATCGAAAACTTAAATATCGAACGACCATAAAACCGAATATTAAATGAAAGTAAGTTTATATTGTCGAATGGTTAGACAACCTACGTCCAATATATCTAAAATCTAATTAACTACAAAAGTGACATTGAAAGACCGAAATATCGAAGTACAGAGTATCGAATGGGGTACATAAACAAGCAAGCAATCAAGCATGCCAGTGTTTCTGAGCATGCTCCGCCACAAGACTCGCTTTGTCGCCCCTTCGCTTCGCTCGCACACTCGACCGTGGCGCTACGCTCGGGAGGTTGCCCACTCGCTTCGCTCACCACCTCTCCCTGCTCGCTACGTTTCGGCCTCGTTCCACTCAGGACCTCCTTCGCAAGCTTCTGACTCCACGCTTTTAAATAACACTCTAGGGGTAGAACAGAATCTGACCACGTGGAGTCGGGGTGTCTTGTGTCGGATTAACATTAAATTCGACCTATTTTAATTAATGCCGTGGTACAAGAATGTTCTGGTAGCTCAATCATTATGATGAACTTAAGTGTATTAAATGTGATTTTTTAACAGAGAGCTTTAATTTATTGTAAAAACTGTGATTTGCGATGACTGAATAAAAATAAATACAAACCATTCAAGCACTTTTCTTACCATCAGTACTTTTGCGCCTTTTGCTATACATGTAAGTAGATACATATGGACCGGGCGAGTTGGGACTGGGGATCAGTTGGGACGAAGCCGAATTTACAAAATTGGTAACACTTGTCATAGGGTTGTCACATAAAACAAATTACACAAACTTTGTCAAACAAACGTCCAAATTAATTAACGTTTTATAGAAACAGTGACACGCAAAAAGAAAACCACGCATGCGTAATTTTGACGATTGACAAAATAATGCAAAGGTATGTAGCAGCAACTTCGCCCGCCATCTTATCCTGGAATTTTCTAACAATATTTAAAACTACAAATTTTGTCGAGGTTACAGTCGCAGTGGCTAACGCTTGCGGGGGTAGGTAAGAGTAATAAATGATTCCTAAATCCAGGAAGGAGCCATAGAAAATTACTTATTATTTATGGTTATTACTTCTATGGTTTTCATGGGTGCTGATGCTGGAAATAAAGACTAAGTATTCCTCGACAATATACGGCGGTCAAAAAAATTTACCAGTTAAATTTAATTTGCCAGGTAAAACGTGGTCCCTATCTTGGTGTTTGAGAATGGATCTCGTTTTTGTAATCAGCGTCCCAGAAAATCATGGATTTGACACCCATCACGGCTAATTTGAAAATTTTCATGGCCGCCATCTTGAATATAGATTTTGACCTCATTTTCGTCATCAGCATCCCCGAAAACCATGGAAATGACACCCATGATGGTTAAATTGAAATTTTAAAAGCTGCCATCTTGGAAATGGATTTTGACCTCATTTTCGGCATCAGTACCCCCGAAAACCATGGAAATGACACCCATGACCACTAATTTGACATTTTTATTGCCGCCATCTTGGAAATGGATTTTGACCTCATTTTCGGCATCAGTACCCCCGAAAACCATGGAAATGACACCCATGACCACTAATTTGACATTTTTAGTGCCGCCATCTTGGATTTCGATTTTGACCTCATTTTCGGCATCAGTACCCCCGAAAACCATGGAAATGACACCCATGACCACTAATTTGACATTTTTACTGCCGCCATCTTGGATTTCGATTTTGACCTCATTTTCGGCATCAGTACCCCCGAAAACCATGGACATGACACCCATGACCACTAATTTGACATTTTTTATTGCCGCCATCTTGGATTTCGATTTTGACCTCATTTTCGGCATCCGCACCCCAGAAAACCTTGGATTTGACACCCATGACGACTACTAGGGATTGCAAAATCCGGTTTTTTTTAAAATTCGGATTTCTGTATTCTTGTCCGATTAAAATCCGGATTATCCGGATTTTTCGAACTTTTTAGTGTTTTAAGTTGATTTGATATAATTGGAATAAAATAGCATAAATTATTTAAAATCGGTATTTATTTGCTCAAATCACAGCACGACAGAATAAAATCAACTAATATAATCAGCAAAACTTAGGGTATCAGTCATTTTTCCCGTTATAAATTTACATAAACATAAGTAACATTTAACATAAACTGTTCTTAAACTTTAGATAATTAGATAACATAACATAAACTTAAGATAATTGAGGTATCCTCCTCTTTTTTATAAAAATGCAGTCTCAAGAAAAAAGTTTAACGTAAGTCAGTTACAAATATAATAATATCATAATAGTAATGCGTATTTAAATCAGTCTTTTTTAAAAAACGAGATCTTAAAAACATGAACGCGTCAAGTGTCTCATCGTTTAGGCGCGATCTTATTTTATTACAGAACATGCCAGCAGTAGAAAAAGCTCTTTCGGACTCAACACTGGTCGGCGGTATGGAAAGCAACCCGTTCAGAGCTTTTTTTAGGATTTCTCCACGACCTCCACCGTTTTCAAATAACGCCATTTCAACGTGAATCATTGAAGGCAAATCAGTTGCGTTGATCATACTCGTTGACTGGTGGTGATGATCTACCCACACTTGCAAGAGAAAGTTGACGATTGAGCTTTTCTTTAAAACTGAGTGGCGATGGATCGGAACTAGATTCACACAGACTTTCAATACGGTTCATATTCATCGACGTGGTTGTACAATCGTCAACAGTAATGGTGGATGCAGCTTGATAGAACACATTTTTAATTTCTTCATAAGTAGGTTTTTTTAATATTGTTCGGATTTGCACATTAGACTAGGTAGGTAATATCTATCTACCGATTACTTACACTGAAAATTTGTAGATAAATATAAATATTATCCGTTAAAATCGGTTTTGACTGAAATCCGAAAAAACCGAAGTTGAGTCTTAAAAACCGGATTTAAAAATGTCAAGAAAATCCGGACTTTACAGTTATTTTCGAATTTCGAAGAATCCGGATTGCAATCCCTAACGACTACTTTACTAATTTTCATGGCCGCCATCTTGGATTTGGATTTTGAAGTTATTTTCGGCATCAGTGACCCCGAAAACCATGAAATTAACACCCATGATTATTAGATGAAAATTTTCATGGCCGCCATCTTGGATTTGGTAATGATAATAAAAAAACTGCACTAATGAAAAACAGTGCAGTAATGAAATTTCATACAACATTTCTGCACTGTTTGCAGTGCAGTAATGAGATTTCATACAACATTTCTGCACTGTTTTGCTTCTAAGCAGAAAATACGTATTTTGTGATCGGTTTTGTAGCGATTAATGATGACATTACTACGTAGTTGAAAGAAAAAGAAATAAACATACACATTTTATGCTTTCGAGCATGTCCACGCCGAAAGGGTCACCAACTCAACATAATATGCTGGGCGTCAACACCCAGCGTTGATTTTCAGTTGGTATACACATACACAATGAGGTTATTTTCATTATACTTAATATTAAACCTGAAACGACTTTGTTATTATAACCGATTGGTATAATTTTAATACCACGTACATTTTTTTCCAGGTTAGTCTTGGATTAAGCTTAATTTAAGAACTAAATGGACATACCTTAGCTTAATGATTCACCTGCGACAATTATGATTAGGAAGTGGTAATTTACTAATCAATAGATACTCATAAATTAAATATTTTCCGTAATTAATTATACTTTGGTGTTTAAATAGCAAAGCATTTGTAAATTTTATATCATTATACTATTAAATTGTGCAAGTGTTATAGTGAAGGACTGTTTAAATAATATTTAGAAATATATTCAAGGTAAGTCAAATAAATTATCTTTAGATGGAATAAGAAAGTATGCTCTGCATTCTAATTGCGCAACACACTTGTAATCGCTGTGGCTATGATTTTGACAGGTCATTTCCATATCAACGTTTGTATTAACAATCCGACTGCTCCACAAATATGTACCACGCAATAAATAAAGTTTTTGACACATCAGCTGTCATGATTGATGTTGGTTACGCAATTGCCCTGCAGTTCTATGGGGGATATTATACTATCATGTATCTATGATCATAGTTATATGACAATGTAATATAGACATGAATTATATCGCCATACAAAGATAAGACTCTAGAGGTCATATAAGAGATAATCTGATCCTATATATTCGTTGCTTTGCATGTATAACCACATAATCCAACATTTTCAAACTAGAAAAAGGAGAAAGCGGAATCCAAAATAGCCCTATTTTTTGTTAATAAAACTCACATTCATATCGGCAAGAATTATGAAGTGGCATCCTCTAAAATAAGCTTTTTTGAATTGTGTCATTATTCATCCAAAGCAGCGATATAATCCCAGACATATGATAGTGTAACAGCCCCCTATAAGCCAGAAAGAAGGTTAAGAGCGCTTGTCCACTGCTTCGAACCCAAATCCGAGCAAATTCGGTCCAAACTAGCTGCAGTAATCATTTTAATTAAATTTTCTAACTTTAGCAGAACAATTATAAATTCAATGCTCTGCTAAGTTACTACATTTTAGGTATACAAATGGCAAAAGTACTTGTGCCTCATCCAATGTCTCTAATATTTGCATGTCAACATTATACTGACTTAAGTTCTATGAACAATATGTACTGTCTTATAAAAACAATAGTGTACCAAGTTTTGCGCATATAAACGATTTGATTTGGTAGTATTTGTATGAATAGTTAACATTGTCTCCGATCCGAACTTTATAGATTTCCAGACAAGTTTTCTCAAATCGTATTTTTCGGATTCGGATCGAACGCAGTGCATAAGTGCTCTATCAGGAGCTTCGAGATTGATTCTACTCTTATTGTTACTTTGAGCATTAGTCGTAGCTTCTGTAGTGGAAGTAAGCAGGGCCGGATTTAAAGGTTTGGAGGCCCCGGGGCAAAGAAGAAGTGTAGGCCCGTTGATATGTTTTTAAAAAAGTACCACGTGGTTGTGAACTTTTTTCTCTTTGTCAAAAGGGTGTATTTTTTTTTATCTAAGTACATTAAATCGCTCAAATTGTGGAGGCCACTCTTATGTGGAGGCTCCGGTACTAATGCCCCTGCTGCTCTTTCCTTAATCGGGCCCTGGAAGTAAGCGGTATGCTCCAAGTACAAGAGAAGCATTACTAATCATGAAAAATATGAAAAAGAGGTTATCCTCTGTGATCTGTGATCAATCAATAATTTAACCTCATACATTTTATTTAGATGCAGTTCAAATTCTTCGCACTGAGCGTCATTATAGGAGTTGCGTCTGCGAATCCTGTTGCAACGGTTTCACAATCATCCAATGCACGTAACATTGCTATTACTATTTTATTTTTCAATAAAATCATTATTTTTTTAACAGATAATGTCATTTAATCATTTTTTACAAGCTTTTATTAACTTGCAATGTATGTATGTTTGTCCGGGTGGAATCTTGCAACTGAATTTTAAATCAGTTATCTTTAACAGATTGAGCAGAAATTTGGTATACACGCTTATTTTAGATGACAATGCATGCTTAGCTTGGCAATTAAATAAAAGCTTGTTTTTAAAAACTTTTTTTACCATTAATTTATTTTTGTTTTTAGAATATCATTGACTATTCCACGGATCAGGCGATATTAAAAAGCCCACTTGGATCAATTCTTCCATACGTTACAAACCTGACTGGATATCAGTTGGTAAGATTATTTTTTTCCTTTCTTACGTTGTAGCTGTAGGTATATCAGAAATGTTCTCAAAAGTTATATTCAATTTAGTTGCTTTCGTGCCTGGGACATACTTATTACACTATCATATCTCTAGGATCATAGATCTGTGAGTCATAGATATTATGACAATGTAATATAGATTTATGAATTATTTCTCCATACACAGGTATGACTCTAGAGGTCATTTAAGAGATATGATCCTATATAAATGATCCTACCTATCATATATTGATAGTATAATGTTCCCCTTAGGGGGCTATTACGCTATCAAATATCTAGGATCATATAATATATAGGATCATATCTGGTATCCTATATATGTATATGACCTCTAGAGTCATATCTGTGTATTACGTTAGCATAGTTATTGATCCTATTTTTCTTAATCACTTTATTACATGTACATTCAGACCAGCCAGTTTGCAACGCCGCTTGCATATTTCACTTTTTTTTAGTTACCGCGGAAAAGGCAAAGGTTTGACACGGATGTACTACATACCTACAGCCAAATTTTAATTTTTGTTTCTTTTTTTTTTCATGTTAACTGGCAATACCTGTTTCTATGACTCTATAGGATCCTATCTAACAACAAATGTCAAAGATCTATGATCAAAGACGAAATGATTCATATGTCCATACATTGTCATATCTACGACTCATAGATCTATGATCCTAGATATATGATAATGTAATAGCCCCTATAAGATATTAATTAGCTCATAACTGTCCAACTGCTGGCCAACTGCTGGGCACGGGCCTCCTTGAGAAGTGTTTTAGGCCTTAGTCCATCTCGCTGGCCTGATGCTGGTTGGCGGACTACACGCAACAACAACAAAAACCCTCCTAAAAGAAAGACATATCCTTTACATTAAACTAGAGGTCTTTTGTAACCTCGCCCGCGTGGATGTCGTTTATCGCGTATTCCGTATTTTTCGGGATAAAAGTAGCCTATGTCCTTCTCCAGGTTCCAGACTATCTCTGTACCAAGTTTCATCAAAATCAGTTCAGCGGTTTAATCATGAAAACGTAACAGACAGACAGACAGAGTTACTTTATAATATTACTAGCGATCCGCCCCGGCTTCGCCCGGCTGCAATGTATTACACATATAAACCTTCCTCTTGAATCACTCTATCTATTAAAAAAAACCGAATCAAAATCCGTTGCGTAGTTTTAAAGAAAAGCATACATAGGGAAAGACACAGGGAATCGACTTTGTTTTATACTACTCGTATGTAGTGATTAGTAGGGATTACATAAAGACATAATAGTATGGTTATATTACAAGTTTGAAATGCCTTTTATGAACGGCCTTCGATATAGATGCTAATAAATAAGAGAACATTGTAGCGACATTGTTACTTTTACTTCTTTACATTTTTTTGATAATTAAATGAAGACTTCATAAAACCCTTTATCCTTCCAGACTGCAGCTACAATCACCGTCGATATCATTTTCTGGATAATTTCAAATGTTTTCTCCATCACCACGGGGTCCGCGGCTGCCCTCGGTATCTGTAAACTCTCCAACATTTGCATGAACTTGCAGCAGTATGTTGAACCTGTAGCTCAGATAATAAGCATGCTTACACCCGAACGTCTGTAAACAGCTGAAAACTTTTTAGTGACGGCCGTTGGACAATATATCGCAGACAGAAATGAAGTGTAAGCTGTGATATAATAGTTTTAAGTTATTTGTAAAGTATCTATGTATTAAAAATAACACAATGAGTATTCTGTTCTTTCTTGTAATCTCTCTGCTACAATTCGTACAGACATTAATTATTGTTTGGGGTTATTATAATAATCTTATTATCTTTTAATTCTTTAATCGCAAATCAAAATTGATGCTATTTGATTGTTTGTCAAAGCATATTGGATCGACGACGCGGCGACGCGACGATAGATTCTTAATCTTAATAATTAAACTTATCAATTAGATAATCAAATAATTGAAAATTAAATACTGACAGTATTTAATTTATCATGTTCGGTACATGCATAATGGTTATTTTAGAACTTAGGATTATGATAATGAAGCAAACATATTTATTTTTTATTTTAATGTCATGTTCCTGTCATTATAAGGACTAGTTTAGTATTTTCGATTACCTATTTGATTAAAATGACATTCTAGATAATTTAATTTAATTATAAGATTTTTTTGAATTTATTATTTTATTAATATTTGTATGCCATTGATCAAGGCAAACATGACTGTACACAACAAACAACAACAAACATCTGTATTGTAACTTTGAACATCTTGCATGCTGACAATTGTTTTGTATGTATGTACTCATTTTTGGACAAATAAATTATCTTATCTTATCTAAAAGATCATAAATGATAGAAATATACTGATTATGTTGCCAACCTGAAGCCTAGTTGCTGTATATACATTCTGTAGGTATTGCAGAAACTAATGCAAAGAAAAGTAGATTTATTAAAATCAAAACATGGGTTTAGTACTATGAATTGACATGCATGACTAAAAGGGCTTTCCTATAAACTACAATTAAATACAATATAGCTGAGTTGACAATAAAATATCAATCCCAAACTACTATTGTAAAAATTTTTTCAACACAAACGTTCACCTTGATTTGCTTTTATCCAATTGCGTGACTAATCAAGACAATGTGTATAAAATTGTGTTATAAAAACGTAACAAAGTAATAATACCCTTACACCACATAAAAACTAGAGTGATTATAATCTATATTATAAATGTATCACGCAACTTTCTTTTCGAAGTATTCACTCAAGGACAGGGCGTGGGTTAGGTAAGGTAACTACCAAATAATAGGTTACTGTCCAAGGTCGAAATTAAATAAATGTAAGGGCCTGCGCGCGCAGACGACGGACTACCACGGACAAGAATGAAAGTAGTTGGTAGTTGTTGCCATCTCAGAAACTAGAGTTCTAACCACAACTACAGACAAAACTACCTACGTGTGCGTTGAGTCCGTGTTAAATTTCGCGACCGGCAAAGGCTACCAACCACATCAATTCCTGTCCGCGGCAGTCCGCCGGACAAAAAGTCCGTCGTCTGCGCAGGGCCTAAGATTTTACGTGTAATTCCAATGATTTATGCTTTATACGGCCAAAAGCAAAATGGTAGCATTTTTTTGGGTCGATCTAGGCATATAAATAGAGTCGTAAGCAAATTTTAGGTCATACTAAAATTTATAGTAAACTATATGTGTCCTCGCGGTTCCGCCCGCATTAGAAATTTTGGTTTTATTATGTACTAAAGTTCGCCCGCGGTTTTGCCCACGTGTATGTCGTTTATCGCGTATTCCGCGTTTTTCGAGACAAAAAGTAGCCTATTGAAAAGTTCAGAAGATAGGTAGACGAATTTAAACCACAGGATATTTTTTAATAAGTACATATATTTTCGCTATTTATAATTATCTCATATAATGCAAATAATAAGTAATTGTAATGTTGAACATTCAACGACTGGAAAACAACTGAGAGTCGATCAGGTCAAAATGGCCACCACTTTACTTTCTACTGTTATCATTTTAAGTACTTTTAATTGTATTCTAATCTAAAAGCGTAACATCCGGTTATAATAACTAGAAAATATAATTTTACTTCTTGTCATTTGAGCTACAAATTTTAAATAATTCATAACCAAAATATTAAAATACAACACTACGTCCTTCTCCAGGTTCCAGACTATCTCTGTACCAAGTTTCATCGAATTCAGTTTAGTAGTTTAGTCGTTATAAAGTAACAGACAGACAGACAGAGTTATTTTCGCATATAGTGAGGATTGTGACTCACTAGTGAGTAGTGACCCACCATTTCGTTTATTAACCGACTTCAAAAAGGAGGAGGTTTTCAATTCGGTTGTATTTTATTTTTAATTTTATGTTTGTTACCTCATATCTCCGTCATTTATGAACCGATTTGAAAAATTCTTTTTTTGTTCGAAAGGGTATACTTTCCGATTGGTCTCATTTAAATTTTGTTAAGATTAGACCATGAACTTCAGAGATATGGAACGGAACTCCTCATCGGATCAAAGCAAAATTCTCAAATTACTAAAATTGCTTTGTTTATATTTGTTGTTGGGAACTGACTACTGGAAAAGAGGAGGGGGTGCGTGTTCCCCCTCCCCCCCTTTGGAATGTTTTCATTATATCGTGTAAGGTATCATTTGAATGGACTTTTTATGCCCGACTACGTCAAAGCCAAAAAGAAGGGTTAAAATTATGACACTAAAACGTATTTAATAAAAAATAAACTTTAAAAAAAAGTAAAAACCGACTTCAAAGAAATACTAAAAGGAGTAAAATAATTACCATAATATAAAATTAACAGTTTCAGAAGTCGGTGCAACTTTACACTGAAGCAAATAGAAGCCACCGACTTCTGAAACTGTTAATTTTATATTATGGTAATTATTTTACTCCTTTTAGTATTTCTTTGAAGTCGGTTTTTACTTTTTTTTAAAGTTTATTTTTTATTTCCCTTTTAGATTGCGATATCTGCAAACTGTGACCGATAGTGGAGATTACTTATCATTGGATAAGCCGTTTTTATACTATTACTTAATCCCAAACAAACAAAACTTTTTGAATGATTCACTTTAGTTTATTAAAAAGGGACAATTGAAAACTAGTTTTTTATACGTAGATATATGTAGGTATATCGCTTTTTAAGATTAAGATCGTATTTTATGTATAAGTTATAACCTTTACTGCGTTCTTAAGAAATTCATTGTCTGATTAAAAAAATAGAGGTCATCCAAACGTTTTCGTTCTACAATGTTTACTGAAAAGAGAGAACTTAAAAAAAAAAACTGAGTAAAACAATAAACATATTATAAAATTAACCGTCTCATAAGTGACGTATTCCACATTGGGCACCCGGTTTTACGGCACCCAAGTTAATGGCACCTGAGGTATTCCAATTTCGGCACCTATCGGTATTTTTCGCAGGTGCCATTAGTGGAACAGTTTATTATTTAAAATTTTATTCCACTTTCGGCACCTACGAACCAGTAGGTACTAGTGATGGGACGTTTACTTTTTATAGGACGTTACAATTAAAAATTCAATTAAAATCAGTAGAGTTTAATAACATGATAAAAATATAACTTCTTTATGTATTTTAATATCACAATCGGTTTCCTTAATCACATATATTGCAAAATCAGCCTTGAGTTACAATAGTTTTTTTTTTTTTAATGTTTTGCGGCTTTTTATCAAACATGATCATTCCAGCCTCATCGTACACAATAGAATTTAAAAACAAATAAATACTTTTTAGGTTTTTTACATACAATTATTTCTCTTCTTGATGAACTTTGTAATTAAAATTCAACTGTCTTTATTTATTAAAACTACCAGGAAAGCAGAAATGAACTGGAACTAGGTGCTTAAGCGACTTAACATACATAGCTCAATAATGGTAAAAATACAGGTTTTCAAATTGAATCGTTTGTTGTTTTGAAAAGTACCAGGGCGACAGAAATGAACAGAAAATAGGCGCTTAAACGATATCACTAAGTGACAGTTATAGGTAAGATATAGGACAGTTTCAAGACTTCTTTCGATATAGTGAATAATAAGGAATACTTTATATTCCTTTTTGTGTTTAATCATTGGTGCACATCTTAGTGACATCGTTTAGGCTGTCACCCTGGTACTTTTCAAAACAACAATTGATTCAATTTCAAAACTTATAATTTTAGCATTATTAAGCTAAGTAGTAAAGTCGCTTAAGCACTTAGTTCCAGATCATTTCTGCTTTCCTGGTAGTTTTAATAAATAAAGACAGTTGAATTTTAATTACAAAGTTCATCAAGAAGAGAAATAATTGTATGTAAACCTAAAAAGTATTTTTTTTTAAATTCTATTGTGTACGATGAGGCTGGAACGATCATGTTTGATAAAAAGCCCCAAAACATTAAAAAAAAAAACTTGTAACTCAAGGCTGATTTTGCAATATATGTGATTAAGGAAACCGATTGTGATATTAAAATACATAAAGAAGTTATATTTTATCATGATATTAAACTCTACTGATTTTAATCGAATTTTTAATTTTAACGTCCTATAAAAAGTAAACGTCCCATCACTAGTACCTACTGGTTCGTAGGTGCCGAAAGTGGAATAAAATTTTAAATAATAAACTGTTCCACTAATGGCACCTGCGAAAAATACCTATAGGTGCCGAATATGGAATACCTCAGGTGCCATTAACTTGGGTGCCGTAAAAGCGGGTGCCCAATGTGGAATACGTCTCATAAGTCGGTGCTAATCCACGCTGAACCAAATTGAAGGCCTTTTGAAACTGTTAATGTTATAATGTGGTATATATTATTATTTTACTCTTTTTAATTTTGTTGAAATCGTTTTTTTTTTAAGTAGTTTTATTATTCTGTTTTCATTGGCTTAAAGAGTACGTATAAATGCGATTACAGCAATCGCGAGTAATTTTCTGTTATCCATTAAAGAATTCCACTGTCTACCACCGAAGGTCTTCATCAGATCTTCACCAAATTTAAATTTAATGGGGCCGTATCTGGAGAATACTCTTTCAAACAAAAAAGATATTATTCAAATCGGTTCACAATTTATTGGCGCCAATATCGTTGAACAAACATACAAAAAAAAAACACGTCGAAATGAGAACCTCTTTTTTTGGAAGACGGTTAAAATAACCTTCTACAGTTCATATACAAAAAAACTATGTTTGACCAGAAAAACTTGTTTTACATCTACTAATATTTTGCGTTATTAAAAATACAGATTCGGGTCTAATCGTAGAAACTTTAAAAGGCACAAAATACCTTTTTCATCCCGAAGTTTCGACCGAATTACAGCGGCTGTGGTCACGGGTAGAACATTCATTATTTTACGGTTCATGCGTAATGTACCTATCTGTGTACTAAAAGTAAAAATAAAACAGGATAGAGCCAGAAGGAATCCAGATCTTACTCACTAATTTAAACAGCTCAGAGGATGCTGTCATACCATGAAGTATGACAGCATCCTCTAAGCTATAACAATAAAAAATGTATTAATATCAGAGTGATATTCTTAATTCCATAGTATTCATACCTCATATTACAACTACAATCCTCATTCAATTGTTTTTTATTTTGTCCAGTTTATTCAATTAACTATTTATATAATAATCAAATAGTAAGCTAAAATAATCTAATCGTACAACTATGATTGCAATATACAGTCGTCGGAAATGTTTTTGGGTGGACCCAGCCAGAGCCTTACATATATTCAAAACAATATATTTATTGCTGCATCTAACATAACGCCAGTTTCTGGTTATCTTCTGCGTCTTTCATGGAGACCAAATCACGTAGTATAAAATGCCTATGGAAGGAAATCTTTTTCAATAAATGTTGCTACTGTCAATGCAACACTTTCCATTTCTCTCTACCGAATGCCATTTCCTGAATCTCCTCATACTTCGCGATCTTCACTTTCTTCTTTATATAAGTAATGTAACCCTGCTTTGGTCAACCCTTCTCTCTTTTTCCTTCTATATTGTTCTTTCTCTATTTGTCGTGTACATGCTATGACAAATTCATAAAGATGGCAACTACTATTTTGCCTGTTCTGTTCTCTGTTTGATATCAAATGTCTTTGGAAAGACAAACAATGGTTTATTCTTTATAGTGGGTGGCTAACAATGAACGGTGTGCAAATATGACTGTATTTCTTGTTAATTCTTTGTCTGAATTTGTATTAATAAGTACGGTCAGTAACGAAAGTTGATTACCTAATGGACGATTCGTTTGATTTTCCGATCGTTATTAGTTAAAATCATAGATATGAAGGTTAAAATTAAGACTCTTTTATATTTACCAATAATAAAGCAAAGATTTTATAGTTTTGCATATTAGACCCTCCCACACGTCAGTTAGTAGCTATCAAAGGTAAAATTACTTTACGAGTCTATTTATATGCCCAGTTTAGAAGAAAAAACTTTACCATTGGTAAGCAAAACGATTCGTTTTTGGTCATAGGAACTGGGCGTAACATTATTACTTTCTAAAATGCCACAAAATTATTTTATACACTGCTTTTCAGCATTTCATGTAATAGTTAAGAGTTTGTGTTATTTTTGGGTTACATCTGTTCCGTTTTTTTTAATGTTATTGTGTTCAAAAACTGAATTGTTGACCGACTTTTGTTGCTAACTATACTTACTCATTATAATTTCAGAAATATGCATACTTCCTTCCAGATGTTCCGTTTACAATGTTTGTTTTGTGAAGTCATTTTCAGACGCGTCGTCATTGAATGCTGAAATGAGCAAGATACGGATTATAGGTCTATCATTATCTTGTGTACTTACACGACTCATTGTTTTTAATAATAGTTCTTCAAGCAAACGTAAGAACATGTAAAATAAACATTACCTACACGGTGATTCAGTTTAATGTGGCCAACAAAGATCTCTATCTACATCGTTTAGAAAATGCTCCATTATTTTCGTATTATTGGTATACAATACAAGTAATGACGCCATTAATGATGTGATATGTTTGATATCATTATTTACTTTACAATATTACTTTTGCATTGGAGTTTATATGTGTTACGTTCAATACAAAATGCATAGTTATAAGCCATTTGGCCTTTAAGCATTTAAGGAATACTTGAACCAATTAGAATCATGACGATATTATTTTGTCCACCAACGCATCGGTGGCCGCGTTACTCTAAGCTTTGTTTTAAATACTTACTTATTTTCATAAACATAGAAAAAATAGAAAAGAGAGCTCACCTTTTGTAAAGATAAAAAAAAACAACATACCAGACAAAGGTAAAATACATAATAAAAAAATCCTTTATTCTCACACAAATCTCATTTTATTGTTTGAAAGTGACATACAAACATCCGGTCAATGGAACATACGGTCGATGTGTCATTGTCGCCTTATCTTGCATTTATATATCAGTACTTATGTTTTGACTGTAGAAATATCTTTCACTAACATTGCCAACTGCAGTTTCATTTTCACTTTATTTGGAAACAGACTTATCAGTGGGAGTGTTAGTACATTTAATTACAGAGATTCCCTTATCAGCATTTTTATCTTCGTTGAAGTGAGGATCACATTTGATACTGTCACTCGTTCATGTGAACCGGTGGATCTCAGACACAAAATGGGTAACTCGAAAAGTAAGAAAGTGAAAATAAGCGATGAGCAGACACAGAATGTTCCAAAGAATAAAGAAGAGAGTCGTGAAAGAATTAATTCTTTGAAAACTGATATATCTGATGCAGGATCGAAGAATACAAATGAAGGATTTGACAATGGAGAAAGTAAGGACCGGGATAATGCTAGTAGTGCGTCTACAGTTGAAGCGCTTGACGACAAGTGAATAGTTAACAAACTTTATAATTTTAAGAATAATTTTCAAGTCAATTGTGCCGTAAACGTTAATGTACAAGTACGAGTTTAAGTGCGATAAATAAAAGAGTTTTTTATGACGTTTTGTATGTAACATTTTGTTTTATTTTGATTGTGGAATTCCAAGCGTTGTTTTATGGTCGTCGATAAACTTGTGTGCAAAATATTCTGGTTTTATAATCGATGACATAAATTGATTGATTAACGCATTTATTTTGTGTTGTTAAATAGAGATTATCGAATTATGATTGTATATTCATTGTTGAGCATTTCCTGAAGTTCCTGCTTGTTCACAGCATGTGAAGGCCATTCATAGTCGTTTTAAATTCAGTCAGTTGTTAGATTCATCTACTCGGCAATCGAATCAACGATTTTAGCACTATTATCATATTTACTAACAAAAGCCGGTCTATAGAGTATTACATCAATAAGCTATAGAAAAATTCAAGCGGTCTGCTCATCTACGACAAACACTCCAATTTGCTGTAATTGTTTTGCTGTAGTCTTGTAAATAATAATTATGCTTGCTGTGTTTTTGTATCGAAAACCAACCAAGTTAATGCACTTGATGACAAACTATGCCTAAATAATTAGGTTCGTGAGAAAAAAAAAACTATTCGTCATGATGACTCGCTATAGGCGTAGACAGACAACCTTGAAGCCATGACTTGAAGAACTAAATATGGAACTTATTTCAGACAAAAGACATGTATTATGCTTATGTGAAACAAAGCAGTTGTTAATGTGAATAGTAATTAACTGTAATGTGTAATATCCATATAAAATGTGCAGAACATACCTACTTATAGTATCTACCTACTTAAAGATGCAGTTGTCTTTGTTTATATGAAGCGAAATAGATAATAACTATAAACTGTCAGGCTTATTATCTTTTTGTAAAAGTTGATAAATGTCATTTGAAGTGCGCGATAAGTCAATAGGCCGCTGGCAGTTATAGACAAGGTTGTAAGTCACTTTGTCTCTTGTTGATCCTTCGTCTTCTCTCGCACGAGCTATAAGAGAATGCCGTGCCAAGCCGTGGTGAAAAGATTGGCCAGTCGGCAAGGTTGCTAGCGGGGCTGACTGTCCAGGGTGCGCCGGAAGTGTTTAAGTATCGTCACTCGTGGAGGCTCTTTTTATGTACCCCAAGTCCCAAATTAAGTTGTAGGATGTTAGAGTATCGTATGAACTTCTTCTTCTCTCGTGCCAACACGAGCTATACGAAAATAGCTCATGCTGTGGTGAAAAGATTAGCCAGTCACCAAGGTTGGTCGCGGGGCTGACTGCCCAGGGTGCGCCGGACGTACTTAAGTATCGTCACTCGTGGAGGTTCTTTTCATGCATCGTATGAACTATAAACGGCTCTAATTTAAGAGATCTCCCAAGAGGAGCTGCCATAAAGTAGAATTCCATACATTTAAAAACTTTTTTACTTTTGTTTCATGTCATATTAAAGCGATACTCAGCCGCATTACATACCAAAACTGCAGATGTTGTGCGTCATACAATTTCATATTAAATGTCAGTGCAAGTACGTCACAGGTACACACGGCTACACATCAAGCTATATTTTTCCAGTTTACACTGACCTCTCATTGTAAGGAAATCCTATACAATGCAAGATCAGATTATACTGGAAATGTACAGCTTGATCTATAGCCGTGTGTACATATGGAAATTCTATGACGCACAACACTTTTGTAGTTTTATTTTGGTGATGCGCCTAAGAGCGATCCTAAATGAGAGTTGTATACTTATTAAACAACATAATTGGTTAGTCGCTTTACATCCGAAAACCATGAACTCTGCTCATCATTCTGTACAACTTTTATTATGGGACTAACCCAGAATTCGTGAAAAACAAACAGCTGTTCCATACAAAATAATCAATGTTGCGTAAACAATGTATGGAAAAGCAGGTTTTTTCTTCTTCATGAATTTAAAGTTTGTCCTATAATAAAAGTTGTATAGATCAGAGTTAATGATTTTCAGATCTAAAGCGATTAACCAGCCGACATACAACTTTATTTTTAGGAGATACAAAAACCGAGAAACCCCGACAAGATTTTCATCAGAACTGCCTGAATATGTGTTTTTTTTAATAAATCTCCAAGTTACACCGTAGTTTACGTCGCGTTAAGTTCCCTAGTAAAGTGTGAAATGCTTGAGATGTGCTATGCAGGCGTTGTCTTATACACGGAAAATGACCGAGCGTACCGTCTCAAGCCTCAAGGTGTCTATTCCCGTCCACTGTTATGCGTAGAAATCTATTGAAAGAGAATTGAAATTTATGAAAAAAAAAGGAAATATATAATGTGGTGTAAAGACTATGTCAATCGATTTTCCTGGTGATTCTGAACAAACTAGTTTCAGGTTTAAAACTGACAAAATCGTCAGCCCAGGACTGTGTGCAAATAAGCCTAAGTCGTAGTCATACAAACTTCACTGGGCTATCGCTTTAGCCCTGAGTTAAACGATGTTGCGCAAAGGTTCGTCCCAATAGATGTGTGTAATAATAGCTCAATAGCAGTACTCTCCCCATTTTTGTTGGCCGGGCTATGGTGTTGAGAATTATACATGAAATCATGGTACCTAAATTGTGACGTAGGATTGTTTACCTTCGAGTTCCATGGTTCGATGCTGCTAGTCTTTCCAGAGAAATGGTAGTTTTAGCGTTGAGGATAAGATCTGGGCATGTACCCTTAAATAGTTTTTTACATTTAGTGGGTAGATATCAATCACCTTTCTGTTATACTTGCCATAACAAAGTCGAAGATTTATATCATCTATTGGTCGAGTGCAGCATGTATGCCGATATTAGGGAATTATTGTATGGTTTCATTGGTGCGGATTTTTATAATGGGGGAATTGGTGTTGTTCTCAGTCGGCCTCTTTCGAGGGAGGCGATGGCTGTTTATGAGTTTGTAGGGTGTGCTTTTTTGAGAAGGTCGGCCCTTCTAGGAAACGCACTTTCTACGGATTTGTAGGTGGCTGATGCTTTTTTTTGGAGGAGGTTGGTTGGGACCGATATTGTTTGGAATTCTGTTGTGGAATTCGTGCCGGTGGAACTGTATAGCGGTTCTCTGATGTTGACAATTAGAAGGTACCTATGAGGCTTGCATAGTCACAAAAGTGTACTAGTGCCTCGAAAAAAAAAAAAAAAAAAAAAAAAAAAAAAAAAAAAGGATTGTTTACCCAAGCCCATAGCCAAACTAATATCCGTGTTACCCACATAAATCTATATAATAAGAAAATAAACCCTTTTTTATCGTGGGAATATCCTCATGGGTACCCACCACCCTGGGAAGGTGAAGGGTTATGCCGGACTCTTAACGGATTAAAACCCACGACGTTCCTTCTCCTGACCTATGGCCGGGGTCGCGGGATTTGTAGCTGCATGCACCGCAAATAAGATCAATTGCCTTGCTTTCATGAGAAAATACCTATCTCTGACATATTTCGGCGTCAAAGTTATAAGCCTCAATAGAAAGAGTACCACTTTGACCTCTTATTTGGTTAAAAGATGTGCCAATTATCTTAAACAGCTCTTTACATCACCTACGGTCGTTTTAATTAATCGTAAATACTATTAATAATCACATTCATAAAAAAATATTACTTGTAATCTCTGTTTGTTTAGGGATTCTTGTAAAAACGGATAATCCCTATTAATATGACAAGTGCTCACTATCTGATATCTCGTATCAAGCGCATGGAACAGCCAAAACACTAATTGAGCGAAAAAAACTAACGTTGTGGTCTAAGATCATTCACAACGCATTATTTACATGTCATGTATGAACATGTATATTTCGAGTTAGCCAATGTGTTGTTCATTTTTGTAAGTGACATAACACGAATTGTGCGTTGTGGATGGTCTTAACCACGACGTGTTTTGCAAATCTAAAGCCGGTTCCGCAGCGCCATGTTATTGCGTTTTTGCTAACAAAACTGTTAGGCCACGCCCCTATTCGGTTAGCAAACAATGTTATACTGTTTGCAAACACGGCGCAGCGGACCCGGCTTTAAGCCGGCCAACCGAATAGGGGCGTGGCCTAACAGTTTTGTTAGCAAAATTGGCGCTGCGGACCCGGCTTAACATTGTTTGCTAACCGAATAGGGGCGTGGCCTAACAGTTTTGTTCGCAAAAACACAATAAGATGTTAGAAAATTGGCGCTGCGGTCCCGGCTTAACATGCGCTAGCGCGACATATGTAGTTTTGTCGAAGCATTACCTCGTGCCGCGATGAGATCATGTGTGGCTTATCTCGGCACGAGATAATGCGACGATGACGCATGTTAGGATAGCAGTCCCTCTCTCATAAGTAAAGTTCGCCGTCCCAGGCACATACTTTTAGAACCCGATGACGAAATAACCCTCCTGCAGGAGGCGAGTAAATCGACCAGCACAATACACAACGTCTGCCGCCGTCCGGCATACCGTCCTCGCCGACGAGGCCCGTCGCGACGTCCCACCGCCGCCGGTCACGATCCACCGAGCTCTCCCGTAGTGGAGCCGGTCATCTCTTCAGACTCCGCAGTCACACCGATAATTCAGCCCTCATCAAGCTGTCTCCCCCCCTTATGTCCACGCCAGCAACGCCCTAAGCCGAGGTCCGAGTCCCACTAGGGGTCGCCCTTAGTGCTGTTGTTGCAGGTAGTCATGATATTAGTGTAGTACAAGTAGTTAGCTTAGGTTAAGTACTATACTTCCCCACCATTGGCTGGAGACCCTTCAGGTCTCGATAATAACTGCCCGGTTACGTAGAAACCGTCCCATAGGACGAACTACAGCAGCCAAACAGAAAAAAAAACAGAAAAAAAATTAATAAAAGTGTTAGGATAGCTTGTACCTAATTTCTTCGCTCAGGGCGTTTTTGTTCTCTCAGCCTAACATAAAATATACGTACCCATACCAAATTAGCCCTTATTACGTAGCACAAACTACTTTAAACAACTACTCATTATTTCAGCATATTCCAGTACAATCTGGAACTGACCTTGACAACTGCGTGTAGATACTAACACAGTCACATTGGAACAATAATAACATGTTGTAAAGTTATCTGTACAACAGAAATAACATGCAACTCATGTGCCACCCGGTTATCATGTCGTGGAATGTTTTTGAGTCAAATGTGAAAGGGACTATGGACACTGATATGTAATGGATCGTCCTGACTTTTGGGCTAAGGATATTGTGAAAGATGATAAGGCTAGAAATGAGGTGACTACTGAGATGACGGCTAATAGAGACGTATGGAACAACTAGCTTTTGCCCGCAGCTTCGCCTGCGTGAAATTTTGAACCCTTTAAGTGACGATTTTCCATACAAACTTTCATCTCCTATTTAACTCCCTTAGGGGTTGAATTTCAAAAAATCCTTCCTTATTCCCTGTTTACATTATAAAGGTAACCTCTGTGTAAAATTTCAGCTTTCTAGGCTGGGCGTTTATGAGTCAGTCAGTCAGACAGTTTTTTTTTTTTAATACTTTGCCCCACACTAAGATTTCTCTTGTATCGTGGGTGCGTTTACAGACACAAATCTCACAAACAAACGCCCAGACCCGAAACAACCATTTGTAGGCCATACAAATTGTTCCGTGTGGGAATCGAACCCACGACCCGTAGCGCAGAAGCCAATCGCTTAGCCACTGCACCAAACGTGTCGTCAAATTTGTATAGAAAAGACATGCTGATGCTGCGCTAACCCCAAATAAGTTGGGATAAGGGCAAGAGGATGATGATGACTTTTGGGCTTAGTGATTAATATTATAACATCCACTGTGTGGAAACCAACCTGATTGCCAACCGAAATAGCATCAGTAGAGATGGATCCCACTGTCAAACACATGTCGTTTTGACTGTGGGATCGATATTTATTATTTATTTTATTTTGAGGAAAGCTTACAAACTAATAACAGTGACTGTAGATAGGGTATACTCGTATAGTAACAACTATTGTTAATGACAAGCTTCCAAATATAAATACAACTAAGTACCTAAAGTAGAGTAAAGAAAGGAAAATAAAACATAACTCAATAGGTAAAATAAAACTATTAAAAAAAGAATACAAAAATATTTTCTATGTAAGAAAGAAAGAAAATTATTTATTCTGGACTCACACAGGCAGTTACAGAAAGAAAAAACAATATAAAAAAAGGATAAAAAATTTACGAGGCCAAAAAGGGCTCCTATCTCATCATAATGCTGCGACATTAAAAAGAAAAAAAGAAAATATATGTGCACTGCATAAACACTGTTTTATTGATGGATATGAGTTATGTTCTTTATTATAGTGCTAGATTATCAAGTACCTATCCATCCCATCTCTACTGATACTATTTCGGTTGTCAAGCCATATTTATGTTTGCCCCAGAATAAATTATTCTATCATCTATAAATCCAAACATAGAATGGATTTATTAAAAAAAAGTAAGCAATTACTCGTTTGTAGTACTTAGGTAAACTTAAAATGTTTATGATGGGTGACCGTTCGTTACACATCGAGACCCCTCCGTGCCTCGGAGAGCACGTTAAACCGTCGGTTCCGGGTGTCAAATACCTATGACAGTCGTTATGAGTAGTCAGAAGCCCGAAGGTCTGACAACATGTATAACCTTAGGGTACCTATCGGTATTTGCCCTGTAACTGGGTTGTGGAGGTCTCATGGCAGTCGCTCCGTGTAAAGTACCGGTATTCAGCTGCGTTTGGTTAGATTGGAAGCTGACCCGAACATAGTTAGGAGAAGGCTAAGAGGAAGAGTCTATTATCTTTATGAGTATTTCTATTTACTCGACTTCGAGTAGGTATTTATCCGAGTAAGAACTAATCTCTAATCATGACTGAGCGGGCATCACGTATTTGTCTGAGATATGCATTTGCCTAACAACCTTTAATTTGATTCCGATTTCGATACGTTTATTCAGACCTGCCATGTATGTATTTCTCAAAAGGCTAGACACAGGTTCCATGAGGGTCAAGCTAATTGTCATACACTGGGCATAATAACAAACTCCGGGCTGCTACTAAGATTTTCCTAGCAGAAAATCCTCAATATCTCATTGCCCGAGTCATGTTATATGACATTTTGATATCACTTGAAATGGTGATGTGATAAATAAATAAATAATTATCGCCCAAAGAAGTTGCTGGAGCCCATCCTACATTTGAGTCCAACACTGTCGTAAAAGGATTTATATGAACTGTTTTATGAGGATGATAGGTTATAATATGCGAGGTAAAGAACTATTTTAAGAAAATATGTAGGTAGGTAACATAATTTATAATCGTATGTAGGTACTTAATGCGTCACGCACCGGACCATGTTGATTCAGAAAAAAAAAGATTAGCGACAAACGTGTTTAAGTAGGCAAACAATTTTTAGTTTAGTAAAATATTACATGAGCTCTTGATGCGTATAATGAAGGTTGATTTAAAAAGGTTGAAGGTTGTTAATTCGTTTGAATCAAAACAAATTTTGTAATCTAGTAAAATTTTAGCAAGAAATGAATTTGTAGCTAATTGATGCTACGCTAACCTAGTAAGAAAGACGTTCATTATAAATGAACCATGGCTATTAATAGATCATTAAGTAATACCAACGTGAAACAACAAGACAACGCTTATTGAATAAAGTTGAAAAGCTTAATGCTATTATTTTATTTATTGAAATGTGTTTTGAATTTGTTGCAAATATACTCCTTGATACTGAAGTTACATTGATCATCATCCTCTTTCGATTATCCCAACTTATTTTGGGTCGGCGCATCATGTGTTTTTCTTCCATACATCTGAATTAGCCGTCTTCTCAGTAGTCACCCTCTTTCTAGTCATATCATCTTTCACACTATCCATCCATAGTTTCTTTGGTCTTCCTCTTATAACCATCCACATTCATACTCAAAACTTTCCTCATGACATGTTCTTCATTCCTACGCATCACATGCTCATATCATGACAACCGGTTTCCACACAAAATACACTGAGGTTACATTACATAAGTTATTTAGTTAGTGATAATTAAACTGTATGAGTGCGGATCCAAGCTGGCTTCAGTATTACATGACCTAGTCAAGACTTTTCAGAACATGTTTGTATGCTATCCAGCAATAGGCATAAGTTTTATCCCGTGTGAGGACGAGCTAGAATATAAAACTTCCTCAAAGCACGGTGGGAATAGACGCGTGTTGTAAGATTCAACAAAACCCAGCACGCTTGGTGATAGGATCTATACACTCCACCTGGCCAGCTACCACCTGAACATTAAAGTCACAAAGCAGTCTACTGTGTTCCGTCGTGTGTATGTGAAAGCCAGAGGGGTTTAAGGGAATCCCTCTATATCTTTGTTACTTAGATTCGTGTGCTCCATCTTAGACCATGTCAGCGCTTGCCATCAGATGGGACTATTGTAAAACGCGTCCAAGTCAAATAATAAAAATATAATATGTAACCTTTTTTAGTTACGTAATGAATCATATAATAAGTAGCCATAAATGTCCCGTGATTTGACGGTCACGATGACTTGTAGTTCTGATAGTACCGCCCAACGTTGCTATGGTACCCATGGCCATAACAGGTTTTATTCACAATCATAACCGACTTTGTTATAAATCAGTATTTCTGTGGACCGTGGTTGACGCGCCGACTTTCGTCCGGAGGCCGTTGAAAGCTTCGCTTGAAATACGATTCGTGTTTTACAGTATCGTTCGGAAATACGTAGGTTTCTTTTCAAAATTATTAATTTATTTGTGTGCGTAAATCTAAAATTTAATTTACTTGTGTAAGTGTCACAATAATAATTCAAACTGGGCCAATGTATGGACAAAACTGTCGTCGAAAAAATACAAAAAGCGAAGTGAGTTTGGGGTGACTTTGAAGTCTAAAAGTTCGGTTTCATGCATGCTATAATTTCGGCAATTTAAACCTTATTTTTTTAGTTTAAACCTTATTTTTAACTTAGTTTTATTTGGTTTAGATGAACTTTTTGAAAGTGAAAAATTTTAATGTTATGCTTTATTATAAAAATATTTTTGGTAACTCTCGTGTGATCAATCAAAATAATTGTGTATGAATCAAAATTATTCGGCTTAAACTTGCATGCGGGTATTGTGGCGTTACTTGGGAGAGGCCTAAATCCGGCAGTTTACTGCGATTGATGCGAAAGCGCATGTTTCGTGAAAAATATAAATTTCTTTTTCATGCAGACTGATTTTAATGCTTGCATAAACAAAAAAATTAAAATAATAAATTCCCTGCTTGCCTTTTCTTGAGCTAATAAATATTCTTGTGGCTTTAGGTTTAATAGAAATAAACTACGTAAACTGCAATTCAGGAGCTTCCCGATTGTATTAATTTACTGAATTTAACAATGAGAGGCTTAGCATGTGCAGTCGCTCTGTTTCTTGTCATAAATGTCGTTGGGTAAGTTACAGTTTGCCCGAAATAATTGGTGGTGGGACCCATTTCAATACATACATATACTCACGCCTGTAATCCCGGAGGGGTGGGCAGAGATTTTAAGTCTCTCTATATTAAGTTCCATGTGGTAGGTGGTGGGCTTATTGCCGTTTTCCGGGCATAATTATAATGCTAGGTTTGTCGCCTCTTAGTTCGGACTATATGAATCTCCTCGGTCCGAGAAGAAAAATTAAATTTTTGCTTTAGCGATAAACGAGTATTGAATCCGGGCTTATGTATCTGGGATCGTTTAATTGGACCCGGGAGATTCTGGTTGTTTATAGTCCGAGCCTTATGACTCGCTTATCGGTGACCAAGGGGAATCATAAGTATTCTTAATCTGTCCCCCCACGATCTAGTTTTGTTTTTAGTTTTAATTTAATTAATGCACGTCACTAACACTAGAATGAGGAAAAATGTTTGGTGCTGGATTTTTATGTAAATCATTCACCGTAATAATGGAGTGCAGTGCAATGCATTATTCAACTAACAATAAATAGGTTAAAGTTTACTGCACCATAGGTACCTTGCATGCTAAAGTTTTAACTTTGAGCTTATAAAGCTAGCATATTTATAAACACGCAATGGTAAAAATAAATTATTACATAAATGGAGGTTTTCACTTTCATCGTAGGGACATAATTTCGCACTTAGTTCACAAATAAACATTTTTAGTTTGAGTTTGAGAAATATTTCACGTTTGTAGTATTTTTAATTAACACTATGTTTAAGTTCTTAGAGCAGGGTTTCTTAACCTTTTTGTAGTCCATGGACACTTTCAAAATTGCAAAAATCCCACCTACCTTTTTCGTTTAGAATTGTAGGAAAAGAAAAGAAGGGAATCTATAAATACTTTTTATTCGTTAGGACGACTCTGGTTACTAATGATGTTAGGTAGGCTAGCCATGGACCCCCGGCACTAGTGACATGGACCCGTCAGTGGTCGATGGACCCAAGGTTAAGAAACCCTGCCTGACTTAGAGCAACGTGATCGACGACTTATTTGTCAACCGCGTTGCTCTATGTTTAAGCCAGTTCACGCAATGGCCACATTGACATTGACATTGGTAGTGACAAGACTAATGGCCTCAACAACTTTAATTTGCCGTTAATTTATTGCTGTCACTGTTATTTCCCTTTAAAGTGACAGCGACTGCACGAAACTTTACGGCAACTTAAACTTAAGTAGCGTTTAAATATTTGGCCATAAGGCCGGTATTTTTAAACAATGCTCAGTTAAGAATCTCGACTTAGTACTCGATTTGTATAGAAATCTGTATTCAAATCTTATCTTAAATCGAGATTGATAAATTAGTGACCATCATTTTCGAATTCCGGTCTAAATCATACGTAGTGTGGACTCTGCACTCACAGTCGGCTCGCAAATATTCTTTGCTGATTTCCTACATAAAAAAATTAATAAAAAATACTGTAATACCTACTATACTCGTTTTTTTCTAGAATAGTTTTTTTAAGTGATATGTCAATAACTAATAATATATTTGCTGTATGTTTTATAATTTTAAACATACCGTTTCGATACTTGTTCGAACTTTTACTTTTATTATAGGTACAACTAGTGTTTCTCAATTTAAGTGTATAAATTGTATTCTGTTTTGAGAACTAAATGTCTTAAGCCACAACTATAGAAACTTCTTCTTCCTGCCCCGTTCCCAAGTTACTTGGGGTGCGCGCAATATATTTTTCTCTTTCATTCTTCCCTGTCAGCCGTCACCTCATCCCTTTTCCTTCATATCCTCCTTAACACAATAATCCACCAGTCTTTTCTTTAGTCTCCCTTTACCCCTCAATCCATCGACATTCATATTCATCACTCTTGTAGTCACATGCGTGTCATCCCTCCTCATTAATGCCCATTCCAAACTATTTCCTTTCAACTTTTCTGTCATTGACGTCACTTCTAAACCACAATTATAGAAATTATACTGACGATATTGCTATATTAGTTTCACTCCATATTTATTTGATCAGAATCAATAATTGTTTCGGAGCCTTATCGTTGGTGTTCTATCAACGTTTTAGTAAATATTTAACTGAATTAATACCGGCAATTTAGTTGCTGGATTCGGAACGATATCGATGGCACAAGCTCTCACACTTATACGTTAATATTTTATTGAATCAATATAGGCAGTATCGGCACTATAATTTGGAACTTTGGATCGGGTTGGGTGAAGAATATTGTTTTGTTCGACAAGTATTTCATTGATAAGAGTAAGAGGTAGTTTTGTCTGGTGTTACAAGAAATTATGTTCATCTTTTTTCTAGACGACTACTACTCTTATGGCGCAATTACACTTGGTCGTTTGCCCCAATTCGGGTATCCACATGACTTTGACTTTAACCGATTTCGGACAATACCAAGACATCCGAATTCGAGTAAACGGCCAAGTATAATGAATGACGTTTGACGTTATTAGAGAACCACGAAGCTAATAGAAATTCAGTTAAGGAACGTCTATCTTAAGCCGTTTCGGCCACAGGTGTATTTGTGTTGTATATTTCAATAACTATTGAATTGGTAATTAGTTTAAAAATATGTCGAAACGTCTCTTATGCCATGTTCTCGTCTTAGTCCAGTGGTTCTCTAATAACCTCAATTGATTAGATTAGTTTCGGAATAGGCGCGAAAATATTTCTAACTGATCAACATACAATAAACAAACCTGCGCAAAATAAAAGATTTGGACCTTCACATAGACTTATCTTCCGACTTGTTGGCTAAAATTTCTTTTTATTAATATTCTTTATCTTTTTTCCGTGATGCAAAAATATAATATTGTACAGTAAAGATTTCCAAATATATGATGCGTAATAACATCCGTTATCAACATACACTTATAAGATAGACATACAAAATTAAAAAAAAAAAATTAGAGGTATTTGAAGAGGTAATACAAGCTAAAATAATGATGATGACGCTCCAACCTTCAGAGATAAGTATAAAGCTTAAAACAAGTAAAATATCTTAGTAATATTTTTTGACAGCAACGCAGCAGCACGTTCTAAAGGCAAGATGCCGAATCAACCGATCAAGATTTATTACTTGCCCCCATCCCCACCATGCCGGGCTGTCATCATGGCTGCCAAAGTGTTGGGGGTGGAATTGGACCTTGTCTTGACGAATATCATGGAAGGACAGCATATGACACCGGAGTATCTCAAGGTAAGTGATAGCCTGATAAGAGAACAGTGTGAATAAACCTATGAGTTCTTTTGTTACAATAGATGGAATAAATATCAGCGTCTAGATTTATATGTACTGGGCTGGTTCAACGCACTGTAGGTGTTTATAAAATACTGTGATCACGTAAGCACCGCGTGGATGTAAGGAAGTCGATTTTGGTCTCTCCTCGAACATGTTACGCACAGGAGGGGCTCTGATGCGTTCCCCTGGCGATCCAGAGCTCCTTCGTATGTGCTAAAGAGGGCTACCAAGGTGATTTAGTAAGTAAAATCTCTCTCACACACACACAACTTCGTTGTTAAGTCATTTTCTTTAGAGTCTCGACTGCCAGGGACATCTTGTTTATATAGCTAAGTAAATAAAGCTACCCGTGTAACCCAATAATTTAATTCAAAGCTGCACTATTCTCAACGTTTTAAGTTTTTACATCATCAAACCTGGGGCCCAATTCTCCTAAAATAAATTGTTGGCAAACACAATCGAACCACAACCGACAGTCAGTTTTTGTTTTCGAAAACTTTCAAAAACAAGTTATTTGTTTTTTGTGTCAAACAATTTGTTAGCTTTTGAAATTGAGAACTGTCTGAATGAACGGTTCGGCTTTGGTTCGGTTGTGATTTATCAAGATTTATTTCAGGAGAATTAGGCCCCTGTTGCTGTCATTAGCAGTTCAAAATTAGTACAGAACATTGGCTTGAATCGATCGTCAGCATCAAGGAATGATCAAGTAGGATAACAATGTAAAATAGAGAATTTTTTGCCTAAATGCCAACGACACAGAACTATGTGGTGCCTCAATCTCACGGTTGACATTCACATACTTGGGGCTGCTGTATATTGTGCACTTCTCTCTCTGCCATTTGTAAATCCTTATTTCCTACCGCTTCATTCAAATAAATCTCTCCATTGAAGTATGTAGTCAGTACGACTCCGTAAATGAATGTTGACGTAAGTCCACCGCTTACGATCATTGCGTATAGAAATCATTACATGACGTGTGGTCTCGTCTATAAATAGCGCAGTTCATTTTTGCAGTGGGCGTTCTAACAAGCTGAATTAGGCAGATGGGAGATAACTAGGGTTGCTAAGCCTCCTAGAATCTGCCGCTAAATTTTGAGTCTCCCGGCCACCGGAGTTCAAAAAAGGTCTTCCGGAACTTGAAACGCGCGTCAAATCATAGTAATGCTGCGGCCAATCGCGATGGCGGTGGCACCGGCAAAGGGATTTCACCCGACACATGGCGCTTATTCACCTCAGAACTCCATCTGACCATTTTTTTTTCTAACTCTTATGTGTTTCCTTATACAGAGTTGGCAGCCCTAGAAATAGCATTCAACTGTTCATATCCTACTTTATTAATCCTTGATTTTGACGGTCGTTCCAAGTCAATATTCTGGACTTACTAATTGTGGACTGCTAATGATGATAATTGATGACGTAACATCTTATAACGTTGAAAATAGTGCAACTTTTGGTGGAGTTTCTGCAATTGAGCTGCCGAGTGAATAGGTAAAGTTAGGTATTTACTCAGCTGTTCGAGGTTAGCATTGACAATTTTAAATTCTAAGTATAACCGGTAAAAATTGCAGTATTGTAGACATACCTACTATAGTAGAATCAAGATTGTCAACATCGCGTGCTAAAGTAACATTTTTATTTGTGCTAGCAATAAATCATTTTAGGGTTGTATTTTTACGAAACCTACAGCTAAAATAAGTTTAATGTGTATTGTTTGTTTCCAAATTAGTATTTATGGCTCTTTGGGTAATGCTACAGTAAATTGTTTTAAGTTTTTCTAATGTTTGTTTTTTATTTATAGATGAATCCACAACACACGATACCGACTATGGATGACAGTGGGTTCATTTTATGGGAGAGGTAAGTTTGTCAAGTACAATATTTGTATGTAAGGTAATAAAAAGTCTTGCAAATCAAGACAACCATTGTTTATATTTCGAGGGAGTACTTAGTAATAGCCTGAAAGCTAAAGTTCCAGAAACATAAAAACTGTTGGTTACTGTTGTCCTGACACTTCGCGTGACCAGAGCGGCTTCTTTTTCGGCTAAAGAATTAGCGTTGCCATACAATGTGGCAATGCTGCCTGCCTTCTAGACACGCTCTCAGTCGACAGCGATGCAAAGGAATACTTTGATGCCTTCTTTTAGTTTTTATAGTTTTAGTCTAGGATATAATTTTTCTTTGTTTGTATAGTTAAAACTGTTTGAGAAAATCGAAACCAAGGTTACGCCAATAAGATTCCTAACTATTTATGACAAATAAATCTCCATATTTTCTTACAGTCGCGCAATCCTGGCTTATCTGGTGAATGCATACGGTCGTGACGACTCCCTGTACCCCAAAAACCCTCGTCTGCGAGCCCTTGTTGACCAGCGACTTAATTTCGACCTCGGCACACTGTATTCGAGATACTCTGGGCTATATGTAAGTTATCCTCTTCATACTCTTATACGGCTGATAGCTGGAGTTTTGTTATTCGAGTCTTGTCTTTGCATAGTCAGCAGATCTGGATTTGAAATGGTCCCTAGACTATCAACATTATTGAGTAAAAATATTGAAAGTTTCCTTGCTTGTTCAGTTTTTTTTTCAATATCATCCAACAGACTAAAAAATATAGCAAAATTTCAAACATGGTATGGTATTTCACGTTTGGTGCAGTGGCTGAGCGATTGGTTTCTGCGCTACGGCACAGATTAACTTCTGCATTCCTTGCATGGCCTACAGATAGTTGTTCCGAGTTTGTGCGTATGTGCATATAAAGATTTGTGTCTGTAAACGCACTCACGATAAAAGAGGAATACAAGAGTGGGGCTACATTTAAAAATAATGTTAGTCTAGAGCCCACTTAAATTATCCCTTGTTTGCTTCTCTTCAGTAAGATTAAATTAGAAGGAAAATATTATTACGTCATACTTTATTTTTAACTGACTTTAAACAAGGAAGAGGTTTTCAACTCGTCTGCAAAATATGTTTTTTATTCCTCCGACAAAACAAAGACCGTAGCAATAAAAAACTCCTAATGAGCATGCTTTTCAAAAACTTTATCATATTACAGGTACCGATACTGTTCCGTGGTGAGGAATACAATGAAGCAAACGCTGAGAAGCTGAACGAGGCTTTAGGATGGCTCAACACATTCTTGGATGGAAAGGCCTTCGTCGCTGGAGATGATCTCACTATCGCCGACATTTCTATCGTCGTTACCATCACTAATTTAGAAGTAAGTTACTTTACCATTCTTTTATTTAAGTCTTTCTTTCTTTTATTTAAGTCTTTTTTATTTAAGTCTGCAGAAGTCCGGTATTTAATAAGGGCTAACTTCTTCCGTCATGTCGGCACAGGTTTTACGAGAATAGCTCATAGCGTAGTAAAAAAAATCTGCCAAGTTGGTAGCGGGGCTGATTGCCCAGGGTGTGCCAGAAGCCAAGCGTTGAATCCACTAGCAAGCTAAATTGTGCAAATTTAATTCCACAACAGACTTGCATTGTGGATGCATCTGCAGCAAGTTGCCTTCTGGAAGTTTTAGCGACTTGCCTGACTTGCTGCAAGCCTTTTTAAGTTTTAACAAAATTTGCTTTTAGTTTAGAAAGGTACGCAAGCACTTCCTACTGGACTCAGCGCTTTTACTATAGCTACTCGTGGAGGTTCTTTAAATGCACTCTGAATAGGGTCTTCTGATATACCGCTATAATCACTAAGCTTAGTGTGTCCCATCTTCTCGATCAACAATCCAAACGAATTGGTGTCCTTTCTGCCTAGTCTTTTCCCAACTATGTTAGGGTCAGCTGCCAGCCTAACCAGATGTGGCTAAATACCAGTACTTTACACGGAGCGACTGCCATTAGACCTCCAGTTACTGGGCAATGCCGATATCTTTAGATTAGACCGGTTGTCAGACTTTCGGCCTTCTGACTACTCGTAACGACTGTCATAGGTATTCGTATGCCACCCGGGACTGATGGCTTAACGTGCTTTCTGAGGCACGGAGAGACCTCATCAAACGAATCGGTGATCACAGTATGATTATTGCTGTTATCATTTACATGAGGATTCTTGCGTTGTTATTCTCTGACAAAAATAAGCAATCCATCTCTACGATCATGTTATAAGAGCACTTACAGTCAATTGTTGATGTTTTTAAAAATTCTTGGAAGGATTGGATCACATGAATGAATAGCAGCTGCCCAGTTATTACTGGTACATCCGATTGTAAATAGGTAGCTTTATCCACTTACTGTGTGAATTAGAAACAGTTGTTTATGTTATAGGTGTATTGTTGTACTTATTTTAGTTATACCGTTCCTTATTGGATATCTATCTACAGCGTGTACAGCGTGGACTATGTACCAAGATCTGAATAAGCTAATTCAGACCATTATTCTGAATTGAAAATAAGAGGAAAGTACCCCTGATAATATAAAGATAAAACATTAACAATACGGAATAAGTTATTTACATCAAACAAATGTAAAATTATTGAAAACTAGCTTATGCCCGCAGCTTCGCTTGAGTGAAATTTTGAACCCATTAAGTGACGATTTTCCATACAGACTTGCATCCCCTATTTAACTCCCTTAGGGGTTGAATTTCGAAAAATCCTTCCTTATTGTCTACATTATAAAGGGAACCTCTGTGCAAAATTTCAGCTTTCTAGGTCCAAGGGTTTGGGCTGGGCGTTGATGAGTTAGTCAGTCAAGACTTTTCTTTTTATTTATATAGATTAACAATTTGAAATGGTCCGAAAAATCGGAGAATTATTTTCACTTATTTTCAATTCAAACTAATTCAACAGAAACAAACTAACAAAGAAGAGTCACAGATATAGAATCCACAGAAAACACAGTACTTACTTACAGCATGTTTGTCGTATCGGGCTATAAATAGATACTTAGTATTGATTTGAATAGCAAGAAAATACCCTTGGTAGCATGCTATTTCGTAGACTACAGTGTTCAGTCATAACATAGCTTTTTTATTGACTTTCTACCTTATCTTAGCCCGCGAACAGAGGAAGAAACAAACTAAGATGTTTGATATCCAGAATAGAGCTCAGGACTACAAGACTTACAAGGACTGAGAGGGTCAATCCAAATGATAATAAAAACTGACAATGGCAATGATTTTGCATTCAATCCCATATTATTAAAGCGTTCTCAACATGGCAGCCATGAAGCAGCATCCCAAGTGGAGCTGTCAAAATGTAAACGTCTTTGGAGTTTTATACAATTAACATCCAATGGTTGTTTGGAAGACATTGCTTTAAGCGATAAGACCGCCATTTGTACTGGGGCCTAATTCTTCTAAAATAAATCTTGATAAATCACAACCGAACCAAGGCCGAACCGTTCATTCAGACAGTTCTCAATTTCAAAAGCTATCAAATTGTTTGACACAAAAAACAAAATCAATCATTTTGAAAGTTTTCGAAAACAAAAACTGACTGACGGTTGTGGTTCGATTGCGTTTGGCAACAATTTATTTTAGGAGAATTGGGCCCCTGTTCTTGATTACGTGTATTCCTTCTGTTTTATTTCTTTACAATAAAGTATATCTATCTATCATGACGTAACATCATCAGTTCATTACTGTCCCACTACTGGGCACGGGCCTCTGCTTAGAAAGAGACGGATTTAGGACTTAGTCCTCCACGGTAGCCTAGTGCGGGTTGGCGGACTACACACACCATCGGGAATTGTTTGGTTCCTTCAAGGTTTCCTCACGATGTTTTCCTTCGGAATCAAATTATGACATACAATGATGCAACTTTTTTTAAATTTATTAAATCTTTTCTCAAGTGATATTAAAACAACTTAAGAAGCTCTAAAATTACAGCTATTTATAAATATGGACCCTAGAGTTAAACCCATAAGAAGTAATATGTACTATCATCCTCATTTCGTCAAAATCTATTGCTAAAAGTAATCTTCCTTATAGATAGTGGTCTACCAATTGTGAGAAACATTACCATAGAACCACGGTATATGACGATAATAAAATAACGTTGTCACTGTCTTTGTTTTCAGGCTTTCGGCTTCGACTTCAGTGCCCACGAGAACCTCACAAAATGGTTCGAAAGGACCAAGAAGGCTTTGGAACCTTACGGCTATAAGGAGGTCGACGTCGCTGGAGCACAAATCCTGGCTTCTTTCTTAAAGAAAGAATGATAATTTAGCTTTATTTGTACATGTTATTAAATTAGTTTTCACGGAAACACAGGTTGAAATATAATTTGTAATTGTGTTAAGTAAGAGTATATTGTTTGTTAATCAAAGTTATAAAGAAATCTGTAATTTTAATTTGGTGTTTTATTTTGTAATAAATAATTAACTTTTTTAAACATGCTTTTGTTCTGAAAACCTTCTTCTGTTCTTCTGTTCCGTGGTTCCCGGTAAAGAACAGGATCCATTCCATCCCATTCGTGGATGACATAAAAGGCGACTAAGAGATCAAGAGGATGGGCAGCAGCGTCAGCTTGTCTGTTAATAAAAACTTACTTTGATGATTACTCCGTCTGTCAAGTAGTCAAGTCAAGGTAGGATTACGGCAATTTCATTTACGACTATTCACTGCAGCGGTAATATGTCCTCATATTACTGCTGCAGTGAATAGTCATTTCCACCATTTGCTGATTCCTGTGATTTGCCTAGCGTTATTGATTAAAATTAAGACTCCTGGGGGCTTACCATGACCTCTTAAAGCAGGACAGAAGTTGCTTGGAAGTGCCCTGCTTTTTTGTACTATGACATCGTTAGAGTAGGCCTGCGGCAGGCCTGCTACGTTGACGTTTACGAAATCCGTTCACCGTTTTTTTTTGTATAGACTTTTCGTACCATGAACAAGCATTACCGTTCAACTTGGTTCAATAGTCGTTCACCTTTAGTACTATCATGGTACGATTTTTAGCGATTCAGAAGCAGGCTTGCTTTTGAACGGAACTTGACTGGCTGGCATTTGAACGTTTTCATAAGAGATCATAGTAAGCCCCCTGTATCTTTACGAATAATGAAGCAGACTCATAGATTTACATAATAGACCCTCACATACGTTAGTAGCTATCACTGATAAAATTAGCTTACGAGTCGTAATGTCGAGTCGAGTCGTAAAGTCAAATTTAATATCGATAAAAATGCTACCATTGGTTATGAAAGTGAATTGTTTTTGGGCATAGGAACTGGGCATTAGTCTCAACTTAATATCTACAGTTTGATCGATATTAAATAGGTAGCTTATACTAAAAGTTTACTACTGAAATCGTACGAATTTGCATTGTTATGATGTTTGATACGCGTCAGCGTTACAGGCACTGTTACATTGCCTCGTAGCTTATATAATATTTAGCAGCTTGTACACTGACACACATAAGTTCATGTAGTCAATATGTCAGAATTATTAATCAATGTGTTAACTGTTCGATAAACAAACTACGATAATACGGTGGTTACCGCGGTTCGACCGACGTCCGGTCGCACGAGAACGCACCGTCGAGCTATTGAATTGAGGTAGGCATTTCTATGTGGCATAACAATGCGCCGGCGCATGCAAGCGGGTCGCGCGCCGCGCTCCTACCGTTCTACGTTTTCAAAACAAAACAGCCGTTCGATTGTTCCAATTTGAAAAATCCACCACAAAACGATCAAACACATCGCAGTATTCACAAACAACGAGCAACAAGTGAAACAGAGAGTGTGCCGTATTCGCGTTGTCGTCTACTAGCGCTGGTTCGCGTAACACGATAGGCACAACAATCTACATCCTAGTCTTGAACTGAAAATGTGGTGGGTGCAGTGCTGCGGTTGATATGTGTTTTACAAGTTGACACAGCTGTGGATTGTGCTACTTACACGATGATATTCACAGTGGGTATTTTTCTTTTTCATACTATGCTTATTTGTTATTCCTAACTTTGTCGATTCAAAAACATAAGTGGCTTTACTAGAATTAGGTACCTTGGTAGTTTATTTAATATCGTGATAAGGCAGGTAGTTGGTTGCAGTAAAACTTCCGTTTACAGTGCGCTACTATTTAAAAACTTATGCATTTGATAAGTCGGAGTAAGTGTACTATAATGATATGGCGGCATGTTAATGTGCTACTGTAGTGTAAGTGTTGGAGTTGAAAACATTATACATATATGTATTCAGGATTAATAGATATCATGTAGTTTTAATAGTTCTGACCTCGAAATCTAAATCTCACCTACATCATAATGAGATCATCAGATATAATCCATGTGATAAGTCGTACTACATAACCACATGCTCATGCACATGCATAATCGCTAAAAACTAAAGTATTAATACATAACGTAGTGATCGCTCCTGGTCGCAATTTAAAGGAAGTGGTAATAAAAACTGTCACAAATAACATACATCAGTTTAGAGTTAGTTGTCATGAATTATGATATAGACCGGGCCACCACGCAAGATAGACAAGACAGAGGATATGATCATTATCCAACTACGTTACTGCACTTAGACTATTGTTGAATCGTTCTCACGCGATATCTGATACGGCTCTTACATCTAACATTGGCCTTAAAGCTTACCATTGAACAGCTCATCGTAGATAGTACCTAGGTATTATGTCAGCCACACATCCTGCCTTCAACGAAGTGTTGTTTAACACAGACGCTTGTATTGATAAACAATGCATCAGTTGGAAGACACACAATAATCACGCGTTTGTTGTTACAGCGATTAACATGGGTTCTATTATTAGCTACAACGTCAATAGCCGTCCAGTTTCCACTGAATCCCACGTCAGATATGTCTGCAGATGAGAAAACTCAAAAAGGCAATAAAACGTTGGACCTGTCGGAAGAAAGCGGACATGAAATAGAAACAGATATTGATGAAGTCAAAGAAAAGAAGTTCTTAGATGATGCTATGAGAACAGTACTAGATCCTAATACATTAATAGTTAAGACTAATGATATAGTAGAAACATTTAAATATCAGTTAGAAGAGATGGACAAAGTTAATACAAGTCTCGATGTCTTTATGGACGAGATGGATAAGTTAAGTTTGGATGTTTGCAAAACATCACAAGATGCTCTGTGGTCGTACGTTACAGATATCAACAATGAAGCTAAAAAAAATAAGATGGTGAGAATCAATCCTAATATTAATGTACCATTGCATATTGAAATGTCGTAATATATGTGTGTCGTAACTTCATTGTTTTATAACCAATTAGTATTACACATGTTTTAGAGTTTTATTTCATGACGCACGTTTTAATTTTCAGGTGCGTATTGCAGCGGAAGAAGATGAAATAAAGAAACAGTATTGGAACATATTGAAAAAGAAATATTTAAATGACGAACAGGTCATGAGTGATCCAAAGATGAAGAGAAAGATAAGAATAATAAAAGAACGTGGAACTAACGTACAGATGCCACAAAGCAAGGTATTTTTAAACTTACAATTGAGATCATGGTTGCAATAATACTTGTACCTAAGTATTGTTAATTATAGTCTGAAAATGACATGTACCACGTTATGATCTATGATCTGAATTAATGTAGTTAATACCTACATTAATTCGGATCATAGATCATGACGTGGTACAATGTTAAGCGTACAACTAATAAGCATGACCGTAATCATTATGAATACGATAATACTATTACTACTACCTATACTTGTATGATTGTTGTAATACAATCAAATAAACCCTGTAGATTTACGATTAAATTTAAGTGTTATAGAACAACTATACTAAAACGCAGCTTTATAATATTTCAGCAAAGAGAAGAAATAGACACGATGCAGAGAATTTGGAGTCGTGTCACTGTTTGTGCTTATAACACAACTTGCAGCTTGGAAGATTCGGTACGAACGATGAGTGGTCAGTTAGTATTATTTACTCTTAATGCTTAGTTTCATTAAACATATGAAAACTAATTAATTAATAAAAATTGTATTACTTAATTGTTGTTGATGACTTGCTTATACTTAATTCTATTTGTTAATCGGCAACGCAAGCAAAATAATCGGATCGTATGATATCCATTAATACACCTATGTTATGCATCCTTACGCTCAATCATAAATCGTAATCGAGTTTGCTGTTAACAATAGAAACAATTTTTCCAGACGTAATAGCGATCTTTAAAACAAGCAACGATACGAAAGAATTGGCTTATTATTGGAAAGTTTATCGCGATACGACTGGCAAGAAAATACGGCCGATATTCAAAGATTATGTAGTGAGAATGAACAGAGTGGCAGAATCTGAAAACTTTACTGATGCCGGCGATATGTGGCGATACGCTTTTGAAGATGACGATTTCGTTGAAACTGTAGACAGGATTTGGCAGGAGATCAAACCGTTCTATGATCTGTTGCATGACTATGTCAGAGCTAAGTTGAAGTTGATCTATAAGGATCTTTTGAAGAGTAACGACAAATTGATTCCTGCTCATATTTTAGGTGAGTTTCGACATTCAAGACGCCTGCTGATTAGTGAATTGCAATGTGTTTATAATAAAATACATATTTCTATTGAGTTTATCTTGCTTCTTTTTTTGTTGCCACTATTTAATGTATTCGTTTAATAAAATTATGATATTCTTCTCTAAGAAAAATTGTCTAAAAGTACTTTCGTCATTTCTCTCAGTGTTTTTGTTTATAACAACTAACAAAATATCTTAAAAATTAAATTCAGGTAACTTATGGGCGCAAGAATGGCAGGCCATCTATCCAAAAGTGGTTGCGTATGCTGATCACATGAGGCCGAAGCTTCCAGCAAACGAGACCATTCACTCTAAGGACCTGTTTGATGCAGTTGACGAATTCCATCAATCCCTTGGCTTTGATAGCGCAAAGGATTCCTACCAAGACATAAAGGAGACGATGACAACAGCCAATTGCTTGCCGTCCAGTCATGACATGTGTGATGGAGTTAATTACAAGTAAATTAGAATTTTATATTTTTCTTTAATTTTTTGAACTCTTCTTTTGTTTTTGGTTTAACTTAAACAATGTTGTTTGTACAGAAACCAAGTAGATTAACTGCATTCTAGTTTACGTCGTCTAATAAATGACAAAACATGGCAACGCGGACATTTATCAACGAATCATTTTTGTCGCAGTGGCTGAGCGATTCTGCGCTACGGGTCCGAACAAATATTTGTATGGCCCATGGATAGTTTGTCCCATGTCTGGGTGTTTGTGCATGTGTGATTTGTGTCTGTAAACGCACCCACGATATAGGAGAGGTCCTAGTGCGGAGCAACGTTCGATAGATGGCATTACTGGTCACATTTAAGCCAAAGTTGTTAAATTAATAACTTTAAATTGCAAAGTCACAATAGTAGTTATAAAAATACAACCTTAATGATAAAAATAGTATGGGTAGCAGTTGTTAATACTAAATTATCAAATATAATTTATAGAATTGGAAAAAAAGGGGAAGAACACACTGCTTCTTAATTGTACAACGACGATGCTCTACGGGAGACATTGATCAACTTTTATTGCTTCTTGATTATAATTCATATTTTTGTTACATTATTTTAGAAATACGTTCCATAATGCACGCTTATTTAGTTTAGATGTAACTTCATAATTGAGCTTGAATAGCTGTACGTGTTTTTATCACAGTGCTGTTCGGTTATAGTAATGTCAAATCCAACAGATATCTACTGGTTAGTTAAACTTTTTTCTTAATTTTGCACATTGAATTCACAATGAGTTTTTTTATCGTCACCTACCTTTAGATTCATATCATGTTTTTTATACATGTCGTTTGTAGAAGGATAAAAATTAACTTTTATAGTTTGACCTTCAATCGAACGATAAGTTTTAAATAAGTAGGTATGATTATTTTATATTCATTGAATGTCGTGTACGTGACTTTGTTAAGACACTACCCATATTTTTGTTCACTGCTTCATCACGTGTCACATCTCTGTTATACCTAAATATAAGTTTTTTTTTCTGCTTCTTGTGATGAAGAATGATTTTCGTAAACTACGTTTTTAGATGTATCGCTTTTAGGATCGTTATGAAATTTTAAGGAGCTGAAATATAATGGCACCCTGCATTACCTTATTTGCCGAAATTGTCATGCAAAGACGCCTACTTACAGTTGAATGCAACAAATTGCTCATCATCCACGAAAAATTATAAAAGTTCGATACTTACTGCCGTATGGTTATAATGAATAATACCAGCCTGTGATTATTGCAATATAGGAAATAGAAATAGAAATTATTAATTTGCCATTAATATAGGTACAGATATGATGGTTGTTTTGAGGAGAGTCTCGATACATTTTACCTTACGGCATGCAAAATAATAATAGAGCAAGCAAACCCCCTTGTCTCATACAGAGAGGGATATGCTATAAGTATTTCTTCTTCTCTTGTGTCGACTCGAACTACACACACGGCATAATTAGCGGAACTTGTACATTTTTTTATTATATGGTACTGCTATTGCTATGACGATTTTTTATTCAAAAGAACCTTCAATTAGGACTGCATATTGTAGAAAATGTTGGTTTTCCTAAGCGATTAAAGGTAAATTAGGCCCAGTTTTGATTTTACAAAGATTTTGCCTTTTTGTGTTTTTGATAGGAACCTTGTTTTATTTGAGTCGTTGGTGGTTTGGCCTTAGTGTATTTGTTGCATTTGGAGAATAAACATTGTGTAGAGGCTGAAATAAGTAATTTACCCTTGATAAAAGTTACGAGGGATTTACTCGTAGATTAGATAGAGATTAGCCAGTCAGCAGGGTTGGTAGCGGGGCTGATTGCCCAGGGTGTGCTGGAGGTACTTAAGTATTGTCACTCATAAAGGCTCTTTTCATGCACCCCAAACTACTACTAGGTACTTACTTAAAAGTAAATAGTCTCGCCGTATCAAAAACATGGAGCCGTTTCTGGTAAGACTGGAAGCCAAATAGATGATGCTGACTTACCCAAAAATGTTAGAATTTAATTCTTACAAAATGTATCTGTTTTCTAGAATCAAATGGTGCGGTGAGAAGGTGACAGACGTGGTCGTGGGCTTATCACGAGCTGCAAGACTTTTGGGACACGTGCAGTACTTCAAGCATTACAGGAATTTACCTCCTTTGTATAGAGATGGACCAAATCCAGGTATATTGTTGAATTTGATTGATAGTTTAAACAGAGACTTTTTAAAGACTGCCGAAATAGCAGTGTCACCTTCTATGCTATGTTTGGGTTTGTTTGGGTCGTCGAGCGACCCTAAAATAAGGTTGATCTAGGCGATGGTTGATGCATGCGTGCCGTCAGTTGGGACAAGTCAACTTAAACCTGCTATGGCTCTTTCCTCTAAAGGCCATTCCAGACGTTGCCCTACATTGTTACACTCGCATAGTTATATACCACAATGTCTGGACTTTAAGAGACCTTGAACTTTGAGTATATTTCAGCTTTTCTTCTCAGAGCTAGTCAGATAGGAAATGCCGGCGCCAACTAGTCAAAAAAATCATTACATTCATTGACTTAGTGCCTGTAACAGATTTATTTACAGAAATAAAAGAATTTATCTTTTAGCAACCTTTTGTAGGTTATTTGGTATTTTTTCAAGTTCCGAAAATCCATGTTAACGTGATTTGTGTCCAATGGGACACGCCAACTTTTTATAATATTATTGCCACGAGATGCCCCCTAAGCCAATAAAACAATTTTACATCAATCGTAACCACAGGTTATTTCATACAAAAGTAATAATAATAATAATAATAATAATCATTTATTTACCAAAAAAATACATTATCTGTTTACGTTTCCTTAAAAGCTACATTACAATAATGAATTATCATTTGGAGACACAAAAGGAGACGTTTAACTGGTGAACTCCACACTAGGTCAAGCCTGTCTCGTGGAATCCTATTCATTCACAATAATTTAACATAATGAATTCTGGGGTCGATACTGTATGATTATCATTAGAAAATTTGAAGTTAATTTTAGTAAATTAAACGAATTAAGAGAAAAACAAGTTAACAATATTGAGTAAGTGCAAAACGTATATTAAAATAATTACAATGTGCCAAATGTAAATGTTTGAGAGCGTGTGAAAGAGTATGTAAGTGTTGAAAGAGTAAGTGAGTGAGGGTGTGTTGAAAGAGTAAGTGTGAGTGAGTGAGGGTGTGTTGAAAGAGTAAGTGTAAGTGTGTGTGAGTGAGAGTGTGAGAATGTTTGCGTTACGAAGTTACCCTTATAAACATTTCTGTATCATAATAGGATTGGGCTAACAGCCATATTTTAACAATCTTTTTAACTTTTTTTATTGTACAATTTTTTATATCACAGATTTTTACTACTTTGTTATACAAAAAGCTAAGCATATATTCTTGCATGTGTTGTGCGAAAGTGGTTCTTACTATTACCGGTGGACAATGGAATATTCGACGTTTAAGTAGTTGAGGATATTCCGCCGACTGAATAATTATTTTATGTTGCTTTAAAACTATTTTAAGGATATACAGTTGTCTAACATTAAGTATTGACGCTTCATTGTATAGAAGATCAGTAGGATATCTAAAAGGTTTCCTATTCATTACCTTCAGTACCGATCGTTGAGCTCGTTCGATTTGTATCATGGTGGTTATGCCGACTCCACCCCATACAGAGATACAGTAACAGAGGACTGATTCACATAATGCCACATATACGAGTTGTAAAGTCTTTTTGTTGGCCGCGTTACGTAACAGTTTCATTATGTGAATCAGTTTTCTGATTCGCTTGGCTACTAGCACAACGTGGGGTTTGAACGAAAGGCGTTGGTCAATTAAAACCCCTAGGTATTTAAGAGATTCGACCTTTTTAATTGCCTCGCAGGAGCACAGAGGTAAGTTGCAAATTGCAGAGTGGATTTTAAGAGTAAGAGGAAGTTTTGGTGCCGAAGCCAGAGTTTTATGAAAAGGAATGAAGTTAGTCTTTTGAATATTAAGTGAAAGTAGGTTTAGGTCAAGCCATTGTTTAATAGTAGTCATGCCGCTTTGAGCTTCTTTCTGTGCTAATTCCCATGATCTATCGTAAAGTATTTTATATATTTAGTATTTTATAAAGTATTTTATGTATCGTAAAGTATTTTATATTATATATCGTAAAGTATTTTATGTCTTTCGTAAAGTATTTTCTGCCAAATGTTTAAAGCTTAAAGATAAATAAAATATTTATTTATAACATAAACTCACGCATGTATTCCCCGAAGGGTTGACAGAGGTGTATAGTACACCCACATTTCGCCGTTTATGTTTACGTCCCATGTAATAGAGGGCGAGCCTATTGCCATAGACCGGGCACAAATCCAGACTCCGGGCTGCTACTGAGAAATTCCACACGGAAAAACCCAGTGACACTTTGCCCGACCTGGGAATCGAACCCAGGATCTCACGCTCAGCAAAAATGTATTTATAATAACATATTCAAACCGTAGCGAATAGCAGTAAAGTATCACGCTTCCCAGCTATCTGTTAATAACTTGAACCCTCATTACAGTGCTAATTCTATCAGGTCACATAGGTCGAAAGCCTATCGCCATAATCTGGGCATAATTTGGGATTAACCTTTTTTTATTGTTTTAAATCATTGACGCAGAAACACATTAGAAGCATTGTATTTTTAAATCAATCGTTTTTCCTTCTTATCCAATTAGCTACATGAAAATAACAAGCATACGAGACTTTTGAACTTTGTCTCTAAGATTGGCAACGCATCAGCAATTATTTTGGTGTTGTAGGTGTATATTTATTTATTTACTTTAATTAAAACGGTCTTAGACCAATTACAATAATTAAAGACAATAAGTAATAGAAGACGATACATACAGTACAAGGAAAAAAAATCTAATAATTTTAATAAACTCTTTCATAAATCCGTTATAATGCTTCTGACAGTATATTCTTTCACTCGTTCATGATGCATTCCTCTCACAGTACTCCAGACATTCCGACAAAATCACCCGCAAACATATCAAAATTCGGTCTGGCGTCCAGGGGGGCATAGAGTGCGGTGAGATTTTTCTTATTCTTATTCTTTATTGTACACAAGAAAATTACAATAAAAACATTACAATTTAGTGAAGTGATGTACAAAGGCGAGCTTAACTCAAAAATGAGTTTTCTACCAGCAAACCTTTGAGTGATAGAGAGAGATTGATAATATATATGGTTGAGGGCAAACTCCAGTGTACAACTGTCTTATTTATAGTACTTATTTATGCTATAAAATAAAATATACCTAAATAAATATACAACCTGAAAATATATTACATAAATATATATATATATATATATACTATATAATAAACCTACATAAATAATAATAATAATCAATTATTCAGAGAGGAAATGCTTCCTAATTCTACTCTTGAAAACGGTAAGAGAAGGGCTATCACGTAGTGAGTGTGGGAGTGAGTTCCAAAGACGCACTGCACGAATGGTGAAGGAACCATCATAACGGCTGGAAGTGTGACGCGGAGTACGGAGCAGAAGAGAAGAAGCCGTGCGACAAGGTTTACCCCTGGGGACAAGGTACTCAAAGCGTTCTCGAAGATATACAGGAGAGTTAGAATTATGAAGAATAGAGAAAAGAAGAGATAGAACATGAGTATCCCGACGCTGCCGAATTGGTAGCCACTTCAGTTTGGTTCGAAAATCGGACACATGGTCATACTTTCGAAGACCAAAAATAAAACGGATACACAAGTTCTGCAGTCGTTCGAGTTTATTTAGAAGTTCCTCCGTTGCGTCAAGAAAACAGACATCGGCATAGTCTAATAGTGGTAAAAGAAGAGACTGCGCAAGAGTAACCTTAGTTCGAAATGGTAAGAATTTCTGGAGTCGTTTGAGAGACTGGAACGAGCAGTACACCCTCCTACTCACCTCCGCAATGTGAACATTCCAGGAGAGGTTTCGCGGTATGGGTGATCGTGAACGAGCCACAGTACGACACGTCGGAACAGCAAACATTTTATGTTTATATAGGCGGTAACCACATACCGGGCCGTCGGCTTACTTGCCAATCAAACTAAAAAAAACCGTTAAGATTAAATTAAGAATTCTCCCGCGTAAGCACCGATAAAGCCAAGGTTTACTAAAAAATTTGGATGCAAGCACAGTGTCCAAAGGTAGTCTGTAACATTCTATGGTTAGTGAGTGAGAGTTCTATCCGACAGCTGTCGGTTCAGATAATGAGACAAGCAAATCAGAAATACGGAGCCGGCCTTATAATTGGTGAAGCTTCAATGCGTCATGCTCGTGACTGGGTGCTGTCTGTTGGGACAGATCAGCTTATAACTGCTATGGCAATCGTTTTAAAAGGCTTTATTTTCTCATTGTGTTTTATGTTGTTAATCGCATATATGTTCTTACGTTACTTCAATGAAAGTTGTCAAACTATTTTTTTAAACAGTGTCCTTGGAATTTCTTTCCTGCTTTTCTCCGTAGGACCTATTACTTGGAACTGTGCACTTAGTGCTGACCTTTCGGAAGGAACTGTAAAACGGCCCGCATGAAATAAAAAAACATGACTTTGACTTATTAACGACCAGCATCTTAATTGCGCAAAACACTCGTAATCGCTATAGCTTTGATTTTGACAGGTCAACGATTTCCATAGCAACGTATGTATTGTCAATGCGACTTCTCCACAACTAAGTACAGTCCGCGAGGCCTAAGCTGAGCGTAGCATTTGTGTGAGTGCATATAGAATCGATTGCCAAAAACCAGTATAAACCGGTTTAAACCAAGCAAAGGAAGTGTCTGCATTCATTCTCACACAAATGCCAAACTCAGCTTAGGCCTCGCGGACTGTACCACGCGATGATTTTTTTGTATTGTCAAAATTAAAGCTATTGAAATTACGAATGTGATACGCAATTCAGATGCAGATAGCTTTATTGCTTCTGAGCCATCAAATTCAGCAAAAACTTTAATAGAGAGTCTAGAAAAAAAAAACAATTTTATTCCGAGATTGCAATTATTATTGTGTTCAATAATATAATAAATTGGCGTATCCGTCGCGTCGGCGTGACAGACGCCTTCTACATTAGAACGGAATACCGTTTTATGCGAATCCTGGATGTGTATGACCTTTCAAAGATCATGACGTGATATGAAACACTAGCTTCGTCCACGTGCATTTCAGATATAAACTTTGGTTGACTTTAAGCAGAGAGGGTTAAGTTGTCATTTAATTTTAGAGGGAATCTGATTTTTCCATAACAACTTCAATACTCGTTGCACCCTTGTAAGGGGTTTTTAAAAAGTTATAAAATAAGTGTTTTATTATTTGTGTGGAAGAATATTACCAAGTTTCAAGTTGATGCACAATTACAAAATTTCACACATGTTTTGGGATTGATTTTCAACACTACATTTTCTAAGTCACATAGCTTCGAATTTTATTTGACTGACTGACAGACAACGCACAGCGTGTTATCTGTCAATCATTGAACTGTTAATGTAGATATAATAAATAATTAATTAAAATCGTGTTTCCCAGCGTTCCACGATGCAATCTCCGACATCGTCGCCGTTCAGTTGACCTCGCCAAAACACTTGAAGACCCTGAACCTGGTGAAGGTTGAAACAGGCCCCGAGGAGACCTTGAACCATCTCCTCTGGGTTGCTTTGGAGAAGTTCCCGTTAATGGCGTACGCTTACGTTCTGGATAAGTGGCGCTGGGATGTCTTCGGGAACAGCAGTTTGGAGAACTGGAACCAACATTGGTGGGACCTCAGGTTGGTAGTGACAATTATAACTTTATGTTGCCTTATTTTAATCGAGGTTGTTACATTTTTTTATTTGTGTTTGTTGTTAGGGTCAGTACTAAAACGGGACCCTATTACTAAGACTCCGCTGTCCGTCCGTCTATCCGTCTGTCACCAGGCTGTATCTCATGAACCGTGATAGTTAGACAGTTGAAATTCTCACAGATGATGTATTTATGTTGCCGCTATAACAACAAATAAGAAAAAGAATAAAATAAATATTTAAGGGGGCTCCCATACAACAAACGTGATTTTTTTGCCGATTTTATAGATAATGGTGCGGAACCCTTCGTGCGCAAGTCCGACTCGCACTTGGCCCGTTTTTTCTTACATTTGCATGGACGTTAATTCAAGTTTAAACAATTTAATAACCCAGATCTTAAACCATTGATTTGATAATAACACTGAAAAAAAAAATCTTGACACAGGAAACCACAAACTGAAATATAAGCGTTTTCATAATGACAAAGCTTCATAGGAACATAAAATATGCAGCATATCCTCCAGTCATAGTCTTAGCTTAATTTTTCCAAAACAGTGGTGCACGGATCTTTCGTCGAGTCGATTCGAGAAATTGATCTATTCTAAACGTCAAATTTGACATAATATAAAAACGACAGCAGTTGCCGTTTTATCTATATGTTATGTCAAATTTGACGTTTAGAATAAATACATTTCTCGAATCGACTCGATAAATAGATCCGTGCTCGCACGGCATTTATTTTGGTCTTCTTCTTCTCTCGTGTCGACACGAGCTGTATGAGAATAGCTCACGCGGTGGTGAAAAGTTTAGCCAGTCAACTAGGTTGGTCGCGGGGCTGTTTGCCCAGGATGCGCTGGGCGTACTTAAATATCGTCATTCGTGGAGGCTCTTTTCATGCACACCAATTTTGGACTTGAAGGAATTCACTGTCTCGTTTTTTTGTGTTTTTCATCATCAGGAGATGGATATGTCCGTTACAGAATTTATCTGCCATTTTGAAGCGTCTAAAGCGTAGGTCACACCGCTAAGTATGGTAACTTTTCATACTTCGTTTCACAGTTCGCGGTGGAAACCGAAGTATGAAAAGACGCCGCTGCTTCGTGAGCTAAGCTAAGTTAGCTTAGCTCGCGGTGTGGCTTGCGCTTTAATGTAGTAAATTTTAGGGCTATTGCTGTAATTGCTAAGCTTGAAGGCTAATTGACTGTAATGTTCTTTGTGAAAGCTTAAAACTGTTGCTTATCTTCATAATTGAATATTGGTTTTCTCTCACGACTTCAACTGGAGATAAATGGAGTAGTTTGGACGTCAACCTAGTAATTAAATTTTAGGCTGCAGCCAGAGGAGCGTAATTTAGGCCGCGCAAAATGAGCAAACGTAATTTTTTGGAAGGATTTTACAGCCTTATTTTGCGCTATCATGTGGCACGAATCGTGACATTGAATGAAACCAAACGTAATTGATATTGAGCGACTCAATTTACGCGGCGTAAATTACGCTTGTCTGGCCTCAGCCTTAAGGCAAAGAGGAGGCCTTAATTCAGCAGTTGAACTCCACAGGCTAACAGTTTTTTTTAGCTACAATGAATATTGATTAACGCTTTCTTATGAATAATAAACTGATGAATCTAACAATGAAGTAATTATACGAAACTAGCTGTACCCGGCATGCGTTGCAATGCACTTTTTCCTACTTACTACCTACCTACTACCTACGGTTAGAAACAAAATCAAAATAGTAACAAAAAGTTAAAACCATTTCATGCATGCGGTAAACAAATGAAGAATATGGACATACTGAGATAATTTAGTTTTTTTTTTAAATATCAAAATTTTCTTTCATAAGAACCTTCCCATGACAACTACGAACACAAAAAAAAATAGCGAAATCGGTCCAGCCTCTCACGCGTGATGCCGTGACCAAGGGAAATAGGGATTCATTTTTATATACAGGGTTAATTGAAAAACACCGAGGCGACAACCTCTTGGGCTGTTGGGGTCTGTTGTCTTGGGATGTTCGCTTAGCTCGTCACAATGTAGGGAACAGCTGTTTTTTTTTTCGCGATTTCAGATTTGTTCCCATAGTAAAAGTTGTTCATAATGATGACTACAATGACCCCTTAAGAGGTTGTCGGTGTTTTTCAATTAACCCTGTATATAGATATAGATGTGGCAATTTGTACCCTAATGAATTATTGCAAAACCATTTATAAATAAGCTTTTAAATTTGATTCTATGAATATATTATCAATCGGTCTCGGTATACTTATCCTTTTTCCATCGTTGGCATGACCGTCGTTTTAATTGATCAGAAAATGGCTGCATCGCTGGTTTTTATCCCTATAACTGCGCTTTATTTTTGTATGTAAACATTGTTTGAACTTTACTGATGCTAGGACGCTCACATATTTACCTTGCATACTGATTCAATGCCAACATTGTGGCTGCAATTAGAAACTAACTTTCTATTGCCATTATTTTTATTTTACCTCTTTCATGGTGGATTGGTTACAAGGTATCCCAAAAACTAGTGTCAAGCGGAAGTCTTGAGGGCACCGTTAGAGGTACATTTTTAGGGTTCCGTACCCAAAGGGTAAAACGGGACCCTATTACTAAGACTCTGCTGTCCGTCTGTCTGTCCGTCTGTCACCAGGCTGTATCTCATGAACTGTGATAGTTACACAGTTGAAATTTTCACAGATGATGTATTTCTGTTGCCGCTATAACAACAAATACTAAAAAACAATAAAATAAATATTTAAAGGAGCTCCCATACAACAAACGTGATTTTTTTGCTCGTTTTTGCTCGATATTGCTAACGGCAACAGGTAGATACTTGAAATATTCACAGAATATTCAGATATATATTCACTTTAAAAATAAATAATTAAATTAAAATAAAACAAATATTTAAGGGGGCTCCCACACAACAGACATGTTTTTTTTGCCGTTTTTATAGATAACTGGCGACCCGCCCCGGTTTCGCCCGGGTGCAATGTATTGTACATATAAACCTTCCTCTTGAATCACTCTATCTACTAAAAAAAACCGCATGAAAATCCGTTGCGTAGTTTTAAAGATCTAAGCATACATAGGGACAGATAGCGGGAAGCGACTTTGTTTTATACTAGGTATGTAGTGAAAGCACGCTCCAAAACGTTCTCAGGACTTTTATAGTATCAAATTTTGTTACTTGGGTGGTACGGAACCCTTCGTGCGCGAGTCAGACTCGCACTTGGCCGGTTTTTATTTTTCATGTGTTTCTACGTCAATAACTTCAAGCGTATTGACCAAACTTTTAATTATTTATGTTAATCAAACCCAGTTTTAACTTTCATTACTATCAAAATCTTAAGTTTGCTTGTGGCCATTGAAACGATTTCGTTATACCTAAGAACGGGTACTAAAAAATTAAAACAGCAATTACTTACAACATGATGCTTTTTGCAACAGTTTTTGCTGGCCGAGTGCCGAAAGTCAACGGAGTTATGATAATTAATTCTAGTCCTATAAGCTGTGGTTGCTTATTAGCAAGTCAATTCATGTGAGTCTGATCCATTTACAGACACCGGTTAACTGTAAAGATACCTGTTCGTTTGCTTATCTTCTAGTGGCATCATCTATCACTAGGTCGCTGAGCGTCGTCTTTGAATAATGTAATAAATAATACTATATTACTCATTAGTGTTTTTAACCGACTTCAAAAACGAGAAAGTTAACAATTCCACGCTAATTTATATTTACCAGACGTGTATTCTAACAAACTATCCTGTTCGATAAATCTCTCATGCACATAACATTACAGAGGTAAAAGTATAAAAAAAAAAACTCTTTTATTATATTTCCAATACCGTGGAATGGGGTTTCATTGATCAATTTCGAAATTCAAATGGCCATATTTTCTAAAATATAAACGAAAAAAAAACGAAAAAAAAATCAGAATATCGGTTTTTACTGTACAATCGATACAATGAATTAGAATTATTTTTTAATGACTAATATGTCGAAGAAAAATATAAATGTGAGTGATCAATGTTAAACCGTAAGTGGGGTTACTTTGATACCCCCTTTTTTTTTCACGGAAACTAAAAGTAACCCTTTTAAGCGACACTTTTTCTAAAGAACGAAAAAAATCGGTCAAGTGCAAAAAAAGTTATTACATTTTTAAGAGTTTGGGGGTGACATTGATCAAGGCAATAAAAGTAACTTTTCAAAAAAAAAACAATTTTATTATCAATTCTTTATTATACTCCATGGTACTTATTCAAAACCATAAGATCTTCTGCAACAGCTGTTACAGCTCGCTCCAACACCTCATCATTAAAATTTCGATAGGCGCGAGCGTCTGGACGCTTTGTATGGGTACTTGGCAGAGCGCTGAAAGTAAAAAAAAGTATACAGGGCGTCCCACGACTTTGCCACATGGAGGGGAAGTACCTTAAATACTGTAGATAGAAAAATTTACTGAATGAAGACTTCATTTTTATTTTAAAAACAATACGAACTGCATTCAAAGAATTTTAAAAAATCACCTGTTTGATCCGGGCATCGAACCCGCTAAATGTGAAAACAAAAAAAAACTGTTTTTATTGTACTAATCGAAAGGCTCGGTCAGATAAATTTATTTCTTCTAAGTAACATAGCATCTAAAATAAAAGGAACACCATGAAATTTAACATTTAAGTATTTGAAATAATAAGACACGTTTAACTGCAACTTACATACAAACAATTTAATTTATTAAATGCTCAAAATGTGTCTCTTCTTATTGTATACAAATTGTAACTCTTTTAATAATCTCGCTTACCGTTGATTTATTTATTTTTTCATGGTGAATATTGAAGTAATACTTCGAAATAGTAATAAAGCAGAAAGTAGTACATGTACATGTACTGCATGTCAGTTGTTATAAGCACGACATAGAGAAAATGCTATTAATTATTCTGAACAAAATTTTAAATTAACTATATCCAATCCGGTACCCTTAAAGTTATTTAAGCCTTTGAAATAGTTGAAATGCAATACTCACAGTTTTTATGAAAATCTCCAATATCGATCCGTTTGTACGTGCAGCGCTTGGGCATTGACAAACAGTGACATTCAGTGATGCACACCCAAGAATTAAAATCGTACGCTTGCGTTTAGAAAAGGAGAAATTTCGGTTTTAAAAAATTATTAAGTTTTTATCAAAGTCACCCCGTGAATCAAAGTAACCCCATTCCACGGTACCCAGTAACCCGACAAAATTTTTAGAGCGTTTTTTTTTTACCTTTATACCGGTACTTAGTTTTTTGGAATACTCTCGTGTTCCTCCCACATGAATTTCATTAAGTTTGGTTGAACAGTTTTTTTATACAGTATTACTAGTAGTTTGGAAATGAATTACAGGTCTATAGACGACGTATTAGTTGTAATAGTAGTGGTTCACGAATTTGTGCACTATTGAAAAATGTAATTTGTAGCACTAAAAAGTTTTAAATAAAAACGTTACAATAAAGTTATTACCATAATTATAAAATTAAGTTTCCGAAGTCGGTGCCTTCAGTTTGATTCAGCGTGAATTTGAAACGACTTCGGAAGCTGTATTTTTTTAATAAATTGGTAATTATTTTACTCCTTTTAGATTTTTTTGAGGTCAATTTTTACCAATAACGGATGGTAATACGGACTTTAGGACACTATAATCAGATAGAAGTTTATTTTAGTATGAAATCGATTTTGATACACTAAACTCTGTTCTACGAAAGATGAGTCGTAACATAGCGGTCATTTCGTTAACTGCTATCGAAAAAACTTAGACGAAATCATACAAAACCGTAAAATACCTATATTAATCATGTTTTATTTTTAAAAATATTTGATCTTTTTTGTTTGCTAAAGTTTTGTAGAAAAACCCCAGGGAACTAACATTACTTTAAAAAAAAAGAATAATCAAAATCCATTCATAATTGACGGAGATATCGCGTAACAAACACACACAAAAAAAGAACTTTCAGACGAATTGAGAACCTCCTTCTTTTTGAAGTCGGTTAAAAATACGATTATTTTACGATCAACTGTATTTTTTCTAAAACTCTTTATAAATAAAGAAAAGAACTTGTTAACTACACGTAGCTGTGTGCCGAGTAAAGTTTTTCTCTCATTTTCTTGACACTCATTCTTTGTTACTGTCAATCCGATCCAGGACTCTCCCGCATTTGAGCATACGGCCTATTAAATATAAGCTAGCCAATGGTCTCAAGTACTTGTAGAAATAAAAATATTTATTTTACCGACACAGGGTTGTTAAATTACATTCATCATGTTTCGCTGGCACAGCCTAAACAACAAACTAAAATATAAATTAAACCTTATTCCTGTATCTCTTTGGAGCTCACGGCTCATCTTCCGTGCGGAAGATGTCCGGTCGTTTGGAAGGCATACACGGGGACACAGGTCCAACGCGCAGAGGCCCCTTTGAGAACTTTAATCTAAAATGGGATGGGGCACCAACCGGGAACTATCCACGGCTGCACTATTGGAGTACAGTCATGGATCGTCTCAGGTGGGTGCAAGGCTATTGTAAAATGTGGTGAAAAATATCTGGACTATGGGGAGGGGTGTTAGGTGGACTGGATAACTTCTATTGCCGGAAGAAAACGGCGTCTGCCTTTCAAGCTTAAATTTGAAATATATTGGCAGACGGTGACTCGCCAGCTCACTAGCTGGGCCCCCTGAAAAGCCGCCAGTACATAGGCGAAGGGGGCAACAGACGTGTGAGCGGCTAGAGGTGTAGAGAGGTGTGGCCCCGGTTTCGCCGTCGCGGGTCTAAAAGACCCGGAGTGGGTTTCCCCGCTATTACGCCTTTAGACACTTCCACCCCCGAGCATATAGCTCTGGCGGCCCCCCTCTGGCCGGCCGATAAAGGCAAGCCAGAGTTGAGAGTCCTGCGGGCACTCTTGGGGTTCCACCCCAGCCAGCCAATAAAGGCAAACTGGAGACGAGGCCCTGACCGACTCTCTGAGGCATTAAAAAAACCTTATTTATTATTATAGGTACTTATTTACCATTATAAAATAACTTTCAAAAAAGTAAAAACCGACTTCAAAAAATAAAAAGTGTAGAATAATTACAATATTATACACGTAACAGTTTCAGAAGTCGGTGCAATTTTACACTGAACCAAATTGAAGGCACCGACTTCTGATACGGTTAGTTTTACAATTTGGTAATTATTTTACTCTTTTTTGAAGTCGGTTTTTACTTTTTTTAAATTATTTTATTTTTCTATTTTAAGGGCCGATTTTTCAATCGTCAGATAAGTTTTAACTGAGGAATAAAGCCTCGTCCCCACTAGGAACATTTGTCGAGCGACATGTGTCCCCGGTGACATCGGGCGATGTCGGGCGACGTCGGACGACATCGCCGCGACATTGTTGAAACTGTTCCTTGTCGCACAGTCGATGAAGAGTAGTGATAGAAGCCTCGTCCCCACTAGGAACATTTGTCGAGCGACATGTGTCCCTGGTGACATCGGGCGACGTGGGGCGATGTAGGGCGACATCGCCCGATGTCTCCGGGGACACATGTCGCTCGACAAATGTTCCTAGTGGGGACGAGGCTTAAATATGGCTGCTTGACATATTTTCTATGCAAAAGTTGTCAAAACATCAAAATTATTCTTCAGATTAAAATTATTTGACAGTTGAAAAATCAGCCCTAAGTGGCATAAACAATACACAAACATGCAATTACAGCAATCCCGGGTAATTTGCTGTTATCCATGGAAGAGTTCCATTGTCAATCTCCGAGGGTCTTCATCAGATCTTCACCAAATTTAAATGGGACCAACTCGGGAGAATACTCTTTCAAACAAAAAAAGAATTTTGCAAGTCCGTCTATTGACGGAGTTATGCCCGAAGATACATAAAAAAAAATATACATCCGAATTGAGAACCTCCTCCTTTTTGAAATCAGTTAAAAATAAGAAAACTTTATTAAAGTATGTGAAAAAATAAACAGGCACGCTCAGGTGTTCTCTGTAAATCTATGTTTCGCCGCTTCGTATTTAGTCTCCTGTAATTGGTGGCGAGCTTATTGCCATTTTCGGGCACAATTATAGTGCCAGGTTCATGGGCACCAACGCCTCGCTTGCCCGGGGAGGAAGGGAAATTATATTCTTAATCCGTCCCCCACGGATATCGTTTTTGTAAAAAAAGAAGTATTTATTTGTCATTTTGATAAACGGCAATGTTTGACTTGACACACCTTCTGGCAAACATACACCATAATATAGATAAACACTATCTTATTATTAAAATTTCTATGGCAGGTAAATACATTATATGAATCATTTCAAACACTAACTTATCTTACTCATAATATAACTATTTCCTGAATTGTCAAAAGAAGAAGGTAACTATCTTCATGCTTTCTTATCCTGAAAGTAGGTATTTGATTCACGTGCTTATCGCGGTCACGCCTTTAAGAGATGCTCTCTATTATCTCAAATGTGACAGTGATTCACTGACTCATCAATCTAAACCTATATCCACAAAGACATATCACTTTTTTATGTAATGTGATGCCTTTAGATGTCCTAATGTTGTGAAATTTGACATGTATATGGAAAATTCTGAAAAAATAGAAAAAAATATAATTTTCTTGCAGCATCTTCTTGAGAATGTTCGATTTTTTTAAGGAATTACATTTATATTTTTGGTGGGATACGTTAATTAACTTGTAAGTATGGATCGGATATTCGGATGCATATTTACTTAAAGTAAATTTTTAGCTGCGGAAGTATGGAAGCGGCTTCTTAAAATATATTTTTTATAAGAAAAAACCCGGGATGCCAGGAACACCGAGAATGCATAACTATTCGGGTGTATAATATGGAAGCGACATCTTAAAATAATTTATAAAAAAAACTCTGGGATTCTTGAATTGCATAATTATTTAAAATTAATGTTTAACCCCCGATGCAAATATGTGTGTATGTAGAGTGTAAGAAGAAGAATGGTGTGTGTTAGAAAAACCAAAAAAAAAACAATAATTAAAATAATTGTCCGCGGGATTTTTCGATACAAAAGCGCGTTCCATATTAGCCAACATCTCAAGTTTAGGTGAATATGCATCCGAATATTTGATTTCTACCCGTAAGACTGCTGTAGGGGTACATTATATAAAAAAAACCGGTTAAGTGCAAGTCGTATTCGCGCTCTAAGTGTTCCGTACCACGTCTGTGAAATGACTGTTTTGTTATTTAACTTTAGATTAAGCACAACAATAATATGAAGTTATACGCTTCTATGTGTTACCGTTTTTAAGATAAAGCAGAAACAAAAAACGTTGAAAAATGCATTTGTTTCGAGGTTTCATGTATCCCCCTTTGGATTTAGACTTATTTTTAATACTTGTCAAGATAGAGCCCATAGTATCATATATTTTATGAAAATTTCTAATATCTACCTAGTACGGTTAAAAAGAAACAGCCATGTGACAGACAGACAGATGGGCAGGGGGATGGATAGATGGCGTAGGCTTAGTAATAGGGTCCCGTTGGCACCGTTTGGTTATAGAACACTTTTTTTTTTGTTTTTCGTGTGAAAATCCTCATGGATGCCCTTCGCCCGGGGAAGGCGAAGGGGTATGCCGGACTCTTACCGGCTAAAAACCCACGGTGTTCCTTCTCCTGACCCTTGGCCGAGGTCGCGGGATTCGCAGCTGCATGCACCGCGACCCTGGCAGGCCTCGGTCCGCAGGCCCCTGGCAGACCTCTTCCTCTGTGGGGCCTTGCCGCACGGAACTCAGCGCGCCGCCTTCTCGGGCCTGTTACTGGTCGGGCGACGGGTCCCGTAACCCGCCGCCCGCAGGCCACACACTACGGTGGCCGGAGATTTGGTTATAGAACCCTAAAAAGGCCCTACGTGTGACGATACTTAACGCACCCTGGCGACTCAGCCCTGCTACCAACCTTGCTGACTGGCTAATCTTTTCACCACGGCATGAGCTATCCCGTATAGCTCGTGCCAACACGCTAGAAGAAGATAGGATTATTATAAGTAAAAAGAGACCATTTAACTCTGTATAGGGCAGAAACGCGTACAGCCACTGTAACCACCCCACTAGTCGAACTTCAATGTCGATTTTATCAAAATTATTGTAAGAATGATCACCCTTAGCTAAAAACGCATGGACCTTAAACGGACACAGCGCACAAACGCGACCACCAACATGAATTTAACTAACATGACGCCAAGTAATTGTGGTTTCATATGTGCATTAATGTAAAATCGGCCCCATAAAGGGTTAATCTTGAGACATACCCTACATCTATATTCATGTAGGTGCCCTAAGAACCGGCTCTAAAAGCATGAAATGGTAATTCAATTAATCATTTGACATCACGAGACATCTCTCGTGCTCATTGGCAAGGAAGTGCAATATATAATTATTGTTCCAGGATACAGGAAACAGGAGTGTCACCTCCAGTACCCAGGAACGAAACGGACCTGGATCCAGCGGCAAAGTATCATGTTGTGTCGCATGTTCAATACATTACGTAAGTTGCATAATGTATGCTTACTTAGTTATCAGTGAAAGTGCTATCGACGAGACGGTGTACCCTATGAGTTAGGGCCTTTTCCCTGTCATGCGGGTTCGTGCCCGCATTCGTGTGTCACCCGCACCCGTGGCGCCTGAATTTCACCTTTTCAAAGATGTATTTATTGTGATGCGTGAAACACGCACTAAAAGGTGAACTGCGAGCGCCACGCATGCGGGTGACGCACGCACGCGGACACGAACCCGCATGACAGTGAAAAGGCTCTTAAGACCATAAGACTCGAACTAGTATTAGGGCATGCGCTATGGCGCTTCAGGCGTGCGTCAGACGAAAGCGCAAGATGAACGTGATAGCGCACTGGTGTAGACATACTAATAACGCCTGAACGGATTTGGATGGAATTTGGCACACAGGTAGACTATGACCTGGATTAGGCAACAGGATATTTTTTATCCGGGTACATGAAGTAGTTCCCCTTTGATGCAATTGAAACCGGGGGCAACAGCTAGTATACAAATATTAATGAACAATACTTCCATTACTTTCATCTGTTTTGTTCAAAGATATTGGTCGTGCACTCACGATTGCACAACGATTGGGTAATGACGTATTACGGTACAGATTGTCTGGAGAGTCACAGTCAGACAGTCAGTACATGTCCTCAAAGTGTTCAAAGATAATAAAATCTCTCTGATGATACAGTAGCGACAAGTGCACTAATATCTTCTTAATCTATTACTCATACGACTGTTACAGATTGACAGATAAGTCAAGCATCTGAATCATCTCATTTCTTTTACTCACGGCGGAAAATAACATTATCTTTGTTCTCAGATACCTGATATCTCATGTTTTGGAGTTCCAAATCCTGTTATCTCTTTGCAAGAAGGCGAATCACACAGGACCTTTGCACGAATGCTCCTTATATGGTGTGAAGGAAGCAGGAAAACTTCTCAGGTACATTGTCTAATTAAAATGCATGGGAAAATATGCCATCGTTGACTCTTTGTTAGCCAAGGATATGGATGGCGCAATTAAGAGATGGAAAGATAGGATATGTCGTTTACATACATTAATACGTTAATTCAGAGAACTTGATTGCAAAATGCATCCAAAGCTATCATAAACATCTTTCATGGAATGAGTTGGGCATTGATGAAGTGCCTCCTAAATAACATTTCCTCATTAATTGATTACACAAAGAAAGAAATATATATCCTGATAAAATTATAAACTAAAATAGGGCATCAAAATATTCCTCCGCATCGCTGTCGACTGGTAATGTGCCCAGAAAGCTGGCAGCACGTTCCCACCTTCTATCGCAATGCTAATTCTTACCAAAGTAGAATCCAGCCTTGGGTCACGGGAAGTGTCGACCAGCCGCCTTGCAACATAATATTGCATATAGAAAATAATTGATTAAGAATTAATCGATTGTTTTCTACTTTATCTTTGTTTACCATTATAATATTTTACTTCTACTGACTGCCTCGTTGGTACAGTGGTTGCAACCGCGACTGCTGAGTGTGAAGTCCTGGGTTTGATCCCCAGATCAGGCAAAGTTTTATTGGGTTTTTCTGTATGGAATTTCTCAGTAGCAGTCCGGAGACTGGATTTGTGCCCAGTTGATGGTAATAGGCTCGCTCACTATTGCATGGGACTTAAACCTAACGGCGAAATGAGGGTGTACTATATACCTCTGCCCAACTCTTCGGGAAATACAGACAATGTTATGTTGTTTTACTTTTTTTTAACGCTGCTGTTAGACTTTTGTCATGCAGTGTCTTTCTCAACGTAAAAGGTCGCGGTTTTGATACTTTTTTGTGATGTGTTAGCAATAACGGGAATCCCAGGTTATTTATTATGATTCCTTACTGATTTGACAAGTCAACAAATAACAGTTCGTCCTTTATATTTGATTTTATTATCATACAGTGAATAATTTATTTTGTACATATCAAGCTATACATATCCATTATAAGCTGATCAAGCATTGTATAGGCTTTCCGTACAATGAGAGGTCAGCTTATAATGGAAAAGTACCGCTTATCGATATGTAGCCCTGGGTGCGTAACATTTTCGGAATTAAGGAAAATCTTTGCTCAACTGGGTCACTTGTATTCCATTGGCTGGTTACCATTCACCACGCACAATGAATGTCATGCACGATTCTAATCTTTGAACCTTAGGCTGAGCATCCACCAGAGCTGTGCTAAGCTGCGTAGCGAGGAATGTGTTTTGTAAGCACCAATAGAATCACTTCATTTACCTAGATTCGCTCTGCACAGCTCTGGTGGATATGGGCTTAGCGGTGCGAGGTTTTTGTTCATACAAAACAAGCGAGAAATGCGAGCGAGGGATGTGTTGCGAGGAATGTGTTACGAGGAATGTGTTGCTAGAAATGTGTATTATTCTCCCTCATATTCGAAATGAGTCCGCTACCTATCCTCGCACCGCTCATTTGTACACATTAACACATTACACATTAACACATTCCTCGCATAGCTCTGGTGGATAGTGTCACAACGTTTCACATCCTCGCTACACATTTTCGCACCACACATTTTCCTCGCACAGCTCTGGTGGATACTCAGCCTTATTGCTGTATGTGTCTTCAAATGCCTACGTTTTTATTGCCAATACGCCTTAGAATCTTTTTAAGTTTTCCTTCAAACGACGAAAAGCAAACGCTCTCAAATTGGTAAAAATTCCACTGTACCAATGCTCTTTATACTAAGACTATGCTGAAACATAGCTTTACTTTTACGAGAAGATATGTTTTTTGCGTTAGCTGGTCAAGGCGTATTAGGCCTACAAGATAGTTACAAGTTCAAGGTGTAATAGTGGCAAGCTCGGCTACGAATCTAAGTTTAAAGTCTGAAGCAAAACCCCAATCTTTGTCGTAACTCGACAAAACCTTTTGAATTTTTCTCGATAGTGTATAGTAGGGTCATTACTATGTTCTGCCTAGCTTTTTCCCAACTATGTTGGGGTTAGTTTCCAGTCTAACCAGGGGGCCTACTCCCAAAGTCCGTCAACGAAGTTAGTCGCCAGTCCGAAAGTAGCCCGAAACGTAGGAGTGAACAAAACTAGTCTCAAGTTAAACTTTTCGAACGGGCAAAAACACATCGGTAGTAGGGTCGGGCCCCGAAATAATCGTATGTCCGTAGGTGATAGGGAGTAGGAAACGCTCGTAACTAAGTCCGAAACCACGGACTTCGTGCTTAGGGAGTAGACCTCCAGATGCGGATGAATACCAGTATTTCACACGGAGCGACTGCCGTCAGACCTCCGACTGCGCAATTCCGATATCCTAAGGTTAGACCGATTGTCAGACTGTTGGGCTTCGTCTATCCGTAACACTGTAACGGAAGGTCACCCATCCACGGACTGACCGTGGCAAGTGTAGCTTAACCCTGAAAATCGTGATGATCTGCGCACGAGTCCCTACAGTCAACATAGTAGGGTCATTACCATGTTGTTAATTAATATTTGTACTTATTTCAGTGATGGCATGGCTCTTGGCGCAAGCGAGGACTGGAGAACAGTCCTTCAGGCCATAACTGGAGAAAGAGAGCTATCAACTGATGGAATCCTACAGTACTTCTCAGAGCTCCAAAAATTCCTTAAAGAGGAGAACATCAAATTGGCTATGTCAGATGGAGGTGATATGGACCAGAGCGCACCAATAATTGTAGGTGCCATAGTAGTGTTATTGACAATCCTTATAGTAGTACTGTACTGTGTAAAGAAACACGATGTTGGCAGCAAAGTGTTTTCCGTTTGCGGTTTGAGTAAAAACGGCTCATTGGACATAGTGACAAATGAACTCCCACAAGGAAAGACCAACGAGGTGGATGGTATAAGCGAAGATAAGGTTTGAAATAGAACGTAGTTTAGATCTGAATGTGATTACACTAATTTCTATTTTCTAAGTGAAAGTATTGTAGAGAACTAGGACAGGACCAATAGAGATAAGATAAACAATTATTTAGCAGTTATCGTGTCAGTGATTATCAACAAGTTACGATTTGATTACATAATACGGTAAATTTAAATATATTTATGTGAAAGTTTTGGATTATTGTTTATGAATAAGTTCTTATGCCATAGGTGTTATTTACGAATAAATTTTATTGAATGACTGTTTATTTTTACCTATCCTTGTTACTGAATCTTTGGAAGTTTTTATTGCATATGTGTTATAAATTGCCGAAGGAGTAATGACTGTTTGCAAGGTGATGGCAAACTGTTCCAGCCAAATGGATCAACCACTTGGTATCCCAGGTAGTAAGACCAATGCGGAAAGTAGTGCTGTTATACTTACTGGCTGGAAATCCTTGAGTGATACGTGATGGAAAACTGCTCCAGCCGAATGGATCGACGACTCGGTATCCTAAGAAGATACCTAGGTGTAAGAATGATGCGGAAAGTAGTGAACTAGATGCTGTTATATAACTTGGTAGAGGTTATACATCTAGTACTTACTGACTGGAAAACCTAAAGTAATGTAACCTGTCCAAACTTTGAAATGCAATGTTTTGTCACTTTGATTTAAACGAACTAGTAAAACACTGCAGTAAATTAGTTTCGACACTCAACGGCTTGGTAACTGTTCGCTTCGAATACTTATATGTTTTTGAAGGTTCCGAAAATGTAGTGACGTTCCTTCATATTATTAGCTAAAGGCTTGTGACTGTTGCAATGATTGACAGTAACGATAGCTAAGCGGTCGAAAGCTTTGCCTTCCTTGTAGGAGGATCTGAGATCGATCCCGGCTTGCATCTCGTGGCTTTTATTATTCATTTGAGGATCAGAATTTGATGTTCACTTGGGTTAATGGTGAAGGAAAACATTGTGAGGATATCTGCACACCTGAGAAGGCTCCATAAAGTTCTCGATAGTGCGTGTAGTCCGCTAACCGCACTAGGCCAGCGTCGTACACTGAGGCCTAAGCTCTTGTTATTCCAAGAAGAGTATTGAGCCTTTCAGTGGGACCGTTACTAATGTGCTGATTGTTTATTTATTTATTTTACTTTAATTAAAACGGTCTTATTATTATTATTATCTTTGTATCTCTTTTCAGTCACGGCTCATCTTCCTTGCGGAAGATGTCCGGTCCTTTGGAAGGCATACACGGGGACACAGGTCCAACGCGCAGAGGCCCCTTTGAGAACTTTAATCTAAAATGGGGTGGGGCACCAACCGGGGGCTATCCACGGCTGCACTATTGGAGTACAGTCATGGACCGTCCCAGGTGGGTGCAAGACTATTGCAAAATGTGGTGAAAAATGTCTGGTCTATGGGAAAGGGTGTTAGGTGGACTGATAACCTCTATTGCCGGAAGAAAACGGCGTCTGCCCTTCAACATTTAAAATTGAAATTTATTGGCAGACGGTGACTCGCCAGCTCACTAGCTGGGCCCCCTGAAAAGCCGCCAGTACATAGGCGAAGGGGGCAACAGACGTGTGAGCGGCTAGGGGTGTAGAGAGGTGTGGCCCCGGTTTCGCCGTCGCGGGTCTAAAAGACCCGGAGTGGGTTTCCCCGCTATTACGCCTTTAGACACTTCCACCCCCGAGCTTATAGCTCTGGCGGCCCCCCTCTGGACGGCCGATAAAGGCAAGCCAGAGTTGAGAGTCCTGCGGGCACTCTTGGGGTTCCACTCCAGCCAGCCAATAAAGGCAACCTGGAGACGAGGCCCTGACCGACTCTCTGAGGCAATAAGGTACGCAGTGTCGCCACTCACCAACAGCTCGCCACAAGCTGCCCTGCGGTTTGTAAGCTTTTCAGTAGACCTCATGATACATTTTTTATTATATGATGGGGTTGTAGAAAGCTAGTCTAATGTTCCCTCCGGTTTTACGTTAATCTCATGATGAGGTAACGCTTTTCCCAGGAGGTTATTATTATTATTATTAGCCTGTACTGTCCCACTGCTGGGCAAAGGCCTCCCTCCTTTCCTTTAGAACAATTAAAATAAATTAAAGACAGGAAGAAGAACTCTTAAAACTCACGCCTGTATTCCCCGTAGGGTTGGCAGAGGTGTATAGTACACCCTCATTTCGCCGTTGATGTTTACGTCCCATGTAATAGGGGGCAAGCCTATTGCCGTCGACCGGGTACAAATACAGACTCCGGGCTGCTACTGAGAAATTCCACACGGAAAAACCCAGTGACCCTTTTGCCCGACCTGGGGATCAAACCCAGGACCTCACGCTCAGCATTCGCGCTTGCGACCGCTAGACCAACGAGGCAGTCAATATGGAATAGAAAAAGATATACATCTTATGGGAAAGAAATAAAAAGTATGTAAACGTAATGAATGACCGTGAGGAATATCCAGCAAAATAAATAAAAACGGACTGACGATCGTAGCACAGTCTACCTATATCTTACTCCTTACAGTCGGTCAACGTAGAACATTGTCGCAGAGCAATCGTGCGGGGGGTTGCGGGGTGAAGGAGCGGAGGTTATGTCCCGAGTAGCCATACTGCGTACTCGGGACATAAATTCCAGGGCTCGCACTTTTTGATTTCGAATTTGATTGACATCGTTCATAGAAATTATATTAATTTATTAATAGTATGTATGTTGTATGTACCTATTAAGAGAATTTTATTATAAAGTCTGTTTACTAATCCAAGATGGCGGCCATGAAAATTTTCATCTAATCATCATGGGTGTTAATTTCATGGTTTTCGGGGTCACTGATGACGAAAATAACTTCAAAATCCAAATCCAAGATGGCGGCCATGAAAATTAGTAAAGTAGTCGTCATGGGTGTCAAATCCAAGGTTTTCTGGGTGCGGATGCCGAAAATGATGTCAAAATCGAAATCCAAGATGGCGGCAATAAAAATGTCAAATTAGTGGTCATGGGTGTCATTTCCATGGTTTTCGGGGGTACTGATGCTGAAAATGAGGTCAAAATCGAAATCCAAGATGGCGGCAATAAAAATGTCAAATTAGTGGTCATGGGTGTCATTTCCATGGTTTTCGGGGGTACTGATGCCGAAAATGAGGTCAAAATCGAAATCCAAGATGGCGGCAGTAAAAATGTCAAATTAGTGGTCATGGGTGTCATTTCCATGGTTTTCGGGGGTACTGATGCCGAAAATGAGGTCAAAATCCATTTCCAAGATGGCAGCTTTTAAAATTTTAATTTAACCATCATGGGTGTCATTTCCATGGTTTTCGGGGATGCTGATGACGAAAATGAGGTCAAAATCTATATTCAAGATGGCGGCCATGAAAATTTTCAAATTAGCCGTGGTGGGTGTCAAATCCATGATTTTCTGGGACGCTGATTACAAAAACGAGATCCATTCTCAAACACCAAGATAGGGACCACGTTTTACCTGGCAAATTAAATTTAACTGGTAAATTTTTTTGACCACCGTATATTGTCGAGGAATACTTAGTCTTTATTTCCAGCATCAGCACCCACGAAAACCATAGAAGTAATAACCATAAATAATAAGTAATTTTCTATGGCTCCTTCCTGGATTTGGGAATCACTTATTACTCTTACCTACCCCCGCAAGCGTTAGCCACTGCGACTGTAACCTCGACAAAATTTGTAGTTTTAAATATTGTTAGTAAATTCCAGCATAAGATGGCGAACTTGCGGCTACATACCTTTGCATTATTTTGTCAATCGTCAAAATTACGCATGCGTGGTTTTCTTTTTGCGTGTCACTGTTTCTATAAAACGTTAATTAATTTGGACGTTTGTTTGACAAAGTTTGTGTAATTTGTTTTATGTGACAACCCTATGATAAGTGTTACCAATTTTGACATTTCATAGGACCTGTCAAATGTATGGGCGTTGACCCACTGTATGTAGTAAGTAGGTACACTGTGATCGTAGTATGTTTTATTACCACTGCCCATCACTGATACAACCTTTCATCATCCTTTAGAACACTAACATTTATTTGGTGTTCTATGAACAAATTTTTAATCAGATGAACGTCAAATTTAATTTTGGTGTCTTCTGGAGTCTTCTGATGAAGATATACTTTAGAATAGGATAAATATATTTATTTTTAGTTGTCAATGTCCTACACTAAATAGACTGTAGCTTGTAATTAAATAACAATTTACGTAGCAGGGACACGACATTATAATATGTCATGGTCTAACAGTTTCGATCATTTAGGTTGCTCTAATAATAAATTAGAACTTGAAGCAAGGATACTTTAGTCTGCGAACAGTTCTACTACAGACAGTGTTATGTTATAAACAAAAAATAGTTAACGTAATGACACTTTGTGTGCAAGCGAAATTAATTACGGATCATACTGGCCATGTGACTCAAAATATGTAATTTTAAAAATGGAATTAGGCAGCTAAATTACACCGAAATATAATTTATCTGTGAACCAGCGGCATGCTTCAAATCGAAGATAATAACACCATGATTACTGCAAAATATGTGAACGTAAAGTTTCTGCCTGTCCATAGGTCACGGACGAAAGTTATTTTTAAGTGCATTTCAAAAATACCAGCAAACCTCTAGCTAGCTCGCGGAACCTTTTACTGGTTTACCTACCTGGAACCTATAGTGCTTTTCCGAATTTATTGAATGAAGTTATTGTAGTAAGAAATAATATTAAACAATCGATCGTTCCTCGAGTTCGTGTAAGCAACTGATTGCTATTGACGGCCGACGATGTCCGCGACTGTCTGTGGACATCCGGTCGTAGCCTAGTCGAAATGGTTAAGAATGTGAGCCGGTGTGAACTAACTGCAATCACCTAACCGTTACCGCTTGTGACGAACGCGCGCACATAGGACCGGAGCGCAAGAGTTCGCGCGCGATTTGCATATTCAAAACTCGAACACTGCGACGATAAGTTCCGAAATTATTTTTAATAAAAATAAATACAATTCTGATTTCGAATATTCAACTATAAAATTTAAAAATAAAAACAAAGTAAAAAGTTTAACGGACATTACAATTAATATAAACAAACAAGGGCCACAACAAATGAAGCTTAAGTGAAGTGATATACATATATGTGGTTGTGAATAAGTTTTAAGTAGAAGGTAAGTTTCAGCATTAAATCCTCATCTTTCCCTACTTTTTAGTAATTTAATCGAAAGTAATAGAAAAATCGTGAATGTAAGGCGACGAATACTTATATCAATATTTCTAAAATTATGGGCCGTGATACAGAAATCAATTTTCCTGAAATTCAGTTTTATTACACACAGCATGCGGCAAAGGCCATTGCATACGTCAAATAAGTAGCAACAAAATTATATTGAATTTAAAATTACTTCCTCGCCAATTTGCAGCAATTGTCGCCGTGTGTTTTTTATAAGTATTGCTCAGGAATCACAAACAGTGGAAATAAATAGGTAATCATCATTATGATAAATTACAAAAAAAAGTTTGATTATTTTTATTATGTAGGTACATTTTGTTGCTCACAAAAATAATTATATAACATTTTATATATTTCATACACATTTTCTGTAAATTTATTCTTGTGCAAATAACATTTCAGTGTACCTAAACGTTTATTTATGCCAAATGTTATATTTGGTTTTCCGAACAAAGAGCAAGACAAACGATTTACAATTACAGCAATTATATAATTGCAAATAGCTGTATACTACCTATATAGGTAGTATACTTCAGTGATCATCTGTAATAAATTGATCTATACATAATCTTTTGATATAGATAATCTAAAAGTCTTGGGACGTTCGCAATGTACTTAATTCTTTGGATGCAATTTAGCGTAGTGCACAAACGCAACACGTTTGCAGCGTAGGCTGCGTAGGCTACGTAAGGCTACGTAAGGCTACGTAAGGCTACGTTTACGCAATAGCTTTGCGTGTAGCGTTACCAGACGTCAGGATTTGTCCTGAAATATCAGGATTTTTAGGCACTGGTCAGGATTCCGGCTGGACTTTATTTAATGAAACAGTGCTTCTTTTTTCGAGTTCATTCTCCGGTGCGCCTTCTGCCTTACAAAACAAATACTAATCTTGCATTGCGCACGCTTTTATGGAAATCAGGTTTTTTGTCAGGACTTTTGTTTTACATCTGATAAGTCTAGTAGCATGTGTCTACTTGATATTGTATAAATTTGCATCGCAACCTAACGCATTACTGCACACATGCTACGCTGCAAATAATTAAAATTAGAGTAAACAAAAATAGAATAGTTAAAAATATACAAAAAGCAGTTGGCCAAAATTTGTAAGATAAGTGAAATGGTTCAATAATCAAGATAGATAGATTAACATTGATCTGTCTATTTTTGATTGATAATAGAAGTATACTTTAGGTGAGTCACATTCGTTATCAACGTGCAAAATGTCTACACTGAAAATGGTTTCATTTTCTCCTGTACCTTAGTATTCTGTCTTCCCTTTTGTGCTATGGTCCCTAAATTACGTCAAAGAAAACAAAAGGAAATCTGACTTTTTCTTCGTCTTCTCTCTTGTCGATTATATAAGAATAACTCATGCCGCGGTGAAAAGATTAGCCAGTCAGCATGGTAGCTACGAGTGACGATACTTAAGTATGTCCGGCGCACCCTGGGCAGTCAGCCCCGTTACCAACCTTGCTGACTGGCTAATCTTTTCACTACAGCATGAGCTATTTCCGTATAGCTCGTGCTGACACGAGAAAAGAAAAAGAATAGTAGGTACGGGACAGACTGCCCAGGGTGCGCCGGACTTACTTAAGCTAAGTGAATTGGTTGCTAGCTAGATAGGTACTAGATATTAGTTTAATTTTTTTTGGATTAATCAATTTAATGGATATTTCTGTCAAGAAAATCTCTCCTCCTGTCTGGTAATAACATACTGCGATCACACATTTTTCGATTTCTGAGCTTGGTGATGAAGGCAATGTAATTTCGTAATTTTTATTATAATTCTTTATGTTAGGTCCCATAGAGAACTAAAAAAGACATTTGCTTAACATTGTGTGTGGCTAGGTAATCATATAAGACTACAAACAATATTTATCTACCTGTTCAACAGCAGCAGTTGACAAGTTGATTAGTTTATTTTTTGTATGGGAATATTCTCTTTAGTGTTTCGTAGCTGAACGGCATACATTCTTATAACTTCGTCATGTTATTAATTTTAAGTATGCTTGATGCTTGTGCGTCTGTTTGGACGTAGGAATAAATACTTTTTCTTTCTTTCTTTCTTCTTTCATGTCTATCTGAACTCTTTAAATGTTTAAACAAGCATCCAAAAACAATTAGAAAAATGTAATTAGGTATCTTCATAGAACTAAATTATATTTCGTAACGAGTGTTTTTCACCCCTGAAAGTTTATTTTTGTTTATTCATTTAAAGTTTATTTTTCTTTTGATAGCGTGAATATGAATGCTCTTATATTCGATCTCATTTATTTATAGATTTATTTATTCATTGGTTCATCAACAATTGTTACACTATAAAATGTATTGATTTTATTCATGCACTAGGGCCCGTATTAATTAAACAGCTCTCATTTAAGAGAACCCTCATATGTGTAGTTTAAAAATGAATTGAGATGTACTTAAACAAAAAAGTTGTCAAATGTATAGAATTCTACTTTATGGCAGCTGCTGTTGGAATAACTCTCAAATGAGAGCTGTTACAATATTGGAAGGTAAACACTACAGGGTGTTAACGAATTCGTGTAATTCCTTAAAACCACCATGATCTACTACTGGCGTAGACAGGCCCCGCACGGGATTTAGCTTGATTAAAAATAACAAAAATAAAATTATTATTTTTCATGCGGCTTTGTTACCGATCTTATCTAAACCACCTAATAAGGATTCAGTAAAAAAGTAAGACTTTATTTTTTTGCAAAATAAATATTTTATTTGTGTATGTAAACATTTCGATGCCACGCATAAATTAATGAAAGCACGGCGACACGGCTGGCAGGCACGACTAACGCCATATCGCTCTTTGCAGTCAGATAACTCAAGGCTCAAAAATGACTCAGAAATAGAAAACCAAAAAATTTTTGCAATTTTTTTTTATATTCTTTTTCAAAAATTCCCATTTAGGGTTAATCTGTGTCACCAGTAGATCATGTAGTTTGAAGGAATTACACGAATTCGTTAACACCCTGTATGTGCAAAAAACGTAACAAATTAAGAGAGAGTAAATAAAGATTAAGTAATCTATTTGTCACGATAGTCATTGTTAGCTTTAGTAAACATTATTCACATCTCAAAGAAACATGCATGTTACATAATATTATACGTAGATAACTGTAATCAGTAATCGAAGATACCTCGTCCCTATCAGAGATATTAAGATACATTTATGTCATTGATAATCTATGATGACAACGTGATTGATACTTATACTTGATTCCAATTATGATTCATCTTACAGGTTATTTTTTACTGAATGAACTCATCACTCATGGTAGATAACTGCGATCAGCTATCGAAGGTACAGACGCCAGCACATCAACCTACTACAATCTGTCAAATTTCTTTAATAGATAGATATATAAGACATTTATTTGGTATATTAAAGAATATACAAGGTGTAACATAAATAAGTGTACAACCTCTTAAGGGGTCACTGTACTCATCATTATGAACAACTTTTACTATGGGATCAAAACTGAAATCGCGAAAAAAAAACAGCTGTTCCCTACATTTTAACGAGTTATGCGAACATTAATGTAGGGAACAGCTGATGTTTATTTCGCGATTTCAGTTTTGGTCCCATAGTAAAAGTTGTTCATAATGATGAGTACAGTGACCCCTTAAGAGGTTGTACACTTATTTATGTTACACCTTGTATATAATAGATTTTCATCTTTATCGCGAAAGCATTAGGTTCAAGGTTGATTGGGAAAATTTGACATATTCTGGTAGCTTGACCTGCTGGCGTCTGTACGTTGTCCTTATCAGTTTTTTTCTTTGTCTATTGGACTGCCTGTCGATGGTCCTTGCGAACCGTTTTTGCGTAACCGGGCAACTATTGGCGAGACCTGAAGGGTCTCCAGCTAATGGATGTGCCCTTTGAAGGGTACATTTATATCACACATGCAAACTACGGTGACAACGTGATAATTTTTGTATTATAACTTTCGTAAGACACGTTCATATTTATGATTAGTTACGGTTTACTCACGTGCGTTTTTAGGGATTGCCCGACTAGTTTCGGACCCAAACGAAGCTCTTAATCATGAGCTGATTACGCGGCGAGGTCGCGAGTCGAACCTCGCCGCTAGTCGGGCAATCCCGAAAAATGCACGTGAGCAAACCGTAACTAATCATAAAAACGTGATAATTACCTAAGGATATAATATCTTACACATTTTTTACTATTTTGTTAATAATGTATCAACTTGTTTTCTGACTGTTCTTCTTTTTTTTTTAATGGTTCACAAATCGGATTATACAATAAACACTTAAGTAAAATTTCAAACTTAAAACGACACATTACTGCAAGCTCTAAAATAATAATAATATGTCACGCAAAATACGCGCTTAGACGTGAATTTGCGGACACCAGCCCGTTATACCTTATAAGGCTAGGCAGAACAGGCAGTTATTATTGCTTCTATTAATATTATTATGCCCTAAAATAAAAATACAGCATGCATTTTTATGTAGATGAGGCTAATTATAGTTCATTGATTTGACATACTCCCTATTTACTTATGGTTTCTAATATTTTAACAGGAAAGACTCAAAAGTCAAAACTCTTCATCGAAGTTTTGACTGTGGCTAAGGTACTGGAGAAAACGGAAACCTTTATTACTTAAACCGAAATAGTTAATTGAATTGAATAAAAATAGGATTAAAAACAAAAAAAACTGATAATATGGCTCGTAGTTATCGGCTTACCGTGGCAGACCCAACTCGAAGCTTAGCTAACTACAGCTCACAATGTAAAGAGAGCAATGATTTTTTATATCAGGTACAGATATTATCTTATATTCGTAGAACAGTGTTTAAAATTCGATCCTGCATTATTTTTACTAGTTCTAATGAGTACGAAGATACCGAAAAAGTACGAGGCTGAAAGAGATAGCATTCTGCAAAACCTGTCAATTGTCAATCGTCAATGATACCTATATCTACATACAGAGCAATCGCACTTTATTCAAATTCATTCGATGACCAACTCGATTACTAGCTGAAACTATTTGTGGCACCATCGACGTTTGCGTAGGGAACTTACAATACCATACCAAAATTACTAAAAAGACAAAAAGTTACTGTTTTTTGTGTATAGTAAAAGGTAAACTTCAAAACATGTGGAACGATTGTGAAAAACCTTTCACTGCTGGTAACGGACGCTTTGACATGTAAAACGTAGTATAAAGATTAATATACCATGTGTCACAAACACGAGGCAGTTACTCATAATGCAAGTGATTGATTTATAAATAGGCACACTCACTAACTCACCGAGAATTACCTATACAGATGATTTTATAATCACCATCCATTTTTTTTCTCGGCATGATGTAGAGTTGGCCCTACTATAGGGCGAACGGTAGCGAATCGGGCTGCTCAGTTAGTACAGTAAGTGGTAAGAGAGCCCCTTTCTCTCATTCAGCGCATGCGCGTCTAGCGTAGTATTTAACGTTTTACTTAGTAACCACGCTGAATTGACAATTCTTTTGGGAAAATTATTTTATTGTGAAATTTTAACCAAAACACCATTATTTTTTATAAAAATTTATTTATTAAATAATCATCATATTGTCTAGCTGCAGCCTAGTGGTGTTCTAAGCACTTACTAATAAACGCTAAAGAAACTTATGCCAAGCTTGTACATACATCAACATTTTATAGTTATACTGACGTTATTCGCCACACAACTTTGTTCAGCCACTAAGGGGTTTAGGCAAAGACTATAAGTGGTTTTATTCTCTTTGGGTTTAGGTTATAAAATGTAATACCTATACCGTTTCAAAACTTTTACAAGTATGATAAGACTTAACAGCTATTTTTATACAACGTTATTTTTAGTATATACAAAAACCGAGACACCCCAACAAGATTTTCATCAGAACTGCCTGAATGGGTGTTTTTTTTAATAAATCTCCAAGTTACAGCTTAGTTTATGTCGCTTTAAGTTCCTTAGTAAAGTGTGAAATGTCTGAGATGTGCTATGCAGGGGTTGTCTAATACACGTAAACTGACCGAGCGGGCCATCTAAAGCCTCAAGGTGTTTATTCCCGTCAACTGTTATGGGTAGAAACCTACTGAAACAAAATTGAAATTTACGAAAAAAAAATGTGGTCTAAAAAATATGTCAATCGATTCTCCTAGTGATTCTGAACAAGCTAGTTTCAGGTTTAGTATGTACTAAAACTAAGCTTGTATATAACAAAAATATTGTGTTACATTTTATAACCTCAGTGTGGGTGCACCATACACTAGTTACAGCACGTCAGGACTTATTATTCTCAAAACTCGATGCAATACACATGTCATGCTAACTGTCCTTCCCAATAAAATCGTGTATAGCATAGAATGTATGGTGAGAACTGCACGTTAATAATACAGTCATGGTCAGTTTTGCTAAGTTAAAAATACATTATTGCCATTCACTATTTAGTTACTATCACAAAACCTTAGTCTTATAAAAGCAATTATATAACAATGTGACATAAATATCCTATTTTCCTGTACAGTCAACATCAAAACTAAATCACATCAAATGTTTTTATTGTGGGCATAGGTTATACAAGGTTAGTCGGAAAGGGTGTTAAAGTACGCATAATAATGAATAACTTTTGTTCTACAACTTTTTCCAACAGTCAATAGTTAAAGAGAAATAAGTGATCAAAGATCTCAAAAAAAAAACCGCTAAAATCTGTCTATCCTCAGTTATGATCCGCTGTGGTTACATTTTAGGACATATTTGGAGTCATGAATTAGATGCGCCATTTTCTGTATTTGTAACTAAAGCACCGATGAAGAAATTTTGAAAAAACTAAATTAAAAATATTTTTTCATGGAAATAAAAATTACCGAATTTTGAAATTTTAACACTTGCTTTAAGATAGTCATCAGAGATACTTACTTTAAGTGGTCTGCGGATTAGTACCCCCTTTCCGACTAACCTTGTACAGATCCCTACTAATATTATAAATGCGAAAGTAACTCTGCCTGTCTGTTACGCTTTCACGTAAATGCAAACTTGGTACCTACAGAGATAATGTGGAACCCGAAGAAGGGCGTAGGCTATTTTTTTACCCCAAAAACCGCGGAATTTCTACGCGATAAACGACATACACGCGCGCGAAACTGCGGGCGTCCTCTAGTGTTAATATAAATTACAGTTCCATTACGACTTGCCTAGTAGGCATACAATAGTTATTATTATAACATGTAGTACCGTATCAGCTATTTAACATTACATATAAAAACTTTAATAGTAAACAATACTAATTACTTAAAAAAGCTTGGATCGTGTCGAGCTTTTTCAATAAAAAAATTACGTAATTTATTTTTGAACATTGGTAGTTCTTTGGTGTTTATGTAAATGATGAATGTACAGATTCAAAAGTGTTTTATGAATGTGAACTTGTTTTTATTAATATAATGTTGTGTACAAAATAACAGAACAGACAACACTAAATACTAGTATTATAAAAAAAAACAAATAATAATTTGCACTGATAATTGAATTCAAAGTTTAAAATGGTCATCAATTTTTCCTGTTAGCTGTACCTACCAATAAATTTGGAAACAGATTTATAGTTTATTTTATTTTATTTGAGTAGTATTGAATAGTTGATATCATGTAGGTTATAATTATATTGTTTTTATTTAATACAAGGTTAGTCAGAAAGGGGGTACTAATCCGAAAGGGTGTTAAAGTACCCATAATAATGAGTAACCTTTGTTCTACCACTTTCCCCAAACGTAATTAGTTTAAGTGAAATAGCTGTGCAAAAATAACATAAAAATATGCTAAAATCTATCTATCCTGAGTTATGATCAGCTGTGTTTACATTTTAGGTCATATTTGGGGTCACAAATTAGAAGATCCATTATCTGAATTCGTAACTAAAGTACGGACGAAGAGTTTTTGGAAAAACTAAAATAAAATTATTTTACATGGAAATAAAATTATCAAATTTTGAAATTTTAACACTTGCCTTAAAGCCGTCATCAGTGATACTATATGTGGCCTGCGGATTAGTACCCCCTTTCCGACTAACCTTGTATATGCAACTAGCTTTTAACCGCGGCTTCGCTCGCGTTAATTAAGCTCAAGAAACTCTTAACACACTACTAAAGTTTCTATATAATAATATAATTCAATCGTGATTCGAAAGACACGTGGCGCCATCTATGAACGTTATTGTTGTTTTCCTCGAGGACAGTACTTTTTTCGGGATGTAAGGTACCCTGTCCGTCTCTGTACACCTGACAACGTATAGGTATGCAAAATTTCAGGATGATCGGTTCAGTGGTTTAGGCGTGAAAAGGTAACAAACAAACTTACTTTCGCATTTATTATATTACTAGCAACCCGCCCCGGCTTTGCACGGGTACGTTTTATAACTCAAAACCTTCCTTTTAAATCATCATCATCATCTGCCTAGCCTTTTCCCAACTATGTTGGGGTCGGCTTCCAGTCGAACCGGATGCAGCTGAATATCAGTATTTTACATGGAGCGACTGCCTATCAGACCTCCACAACCCAGTAACTGGGTAATACGATACTCTTGGTAAGACTGGTTGTCAGACTTTCTGGCTTCTGACCAACAGTAACGACTGTCAAAGATCTACAAATGACAGCCGGGACCAACGGCTTTACGTGCTTTCCGAGGCACGGAGGAAACTCGCTATGGTAAATGGTCACCCATCCACAGACCAACCTCGGCAAGCGTGGCTTAACCCGGAAGATCGGTCTATGCGGTTGTAATTATTTAGCCACGAGCTCCTCTAAATCTCCTTTTAAATCACTCTATCTATTAAAAAAAACCGCATCAAAATCCGTTGCGTAGTTTTAAAGATCTAAGCATACATAAGGACAGACAGCGGGAAGCGACTTTGTTTTATACTATGTAGTGAAGGTAGGATTAGGATCCTAGACTTTTGAAATAAAAATCAACTACAAAGAAATTTCGTTTTCTACTAATTCTATTTTTCTATTTTCTATCCTTTTCACGGTTCACGACTTTCTATCTAGCAAGGCATATGAAAATAACACGTGAAAACCGAAACCGCAGTCAATCATAATTACATTACTCGTGTGGTTTCAAAATGGCTTTAGGCAATATTATTATGTATAAGTTAGAAAAGACATTAGGGCTACCTCTCCTAGTCTAGTGATATAATAATTGAAAGCGAACATCTATGAAAGTGATACGCTCAATTATTTTGTTTAGTAACAATTTAGACAACTTTTTTTTATCACCAACTTGATTTTCAAGCGTGATGAATCTTGCAATATTTCCTGCTTATTGTGTCACTCATGTTGTACATTAAGCTGTTCATTGAAAATAGTTCTGCGCCTGATTGACAGACACCGCTCCGATCAAACCGTCTTTAAAATTCTGCACAGAGATTCCTTACATAATGTACGCTAGCGCGAAGAAAGGGTTTTTCAAAATTCAACCCCTTCTTCGACTTTCTGTCGGCACGAGGTAGCTCATGCCGTGGTGAAAAGATTACAGTCAGCAAGGTTGGTAGCGAGGCTGACTGCCCAGGGTGCGCCGGACGTACAAAATTAAAGTCATTTATACAGGCTTTTTTTAAGCACCCCGATTGAACCCCTAAGATTGTAAAATGGGGAGCAAACTTTTTTTTTTGCTATTATACTTTATGTGGAAAATCGTAGGCCTTGCATGTATTTACTTGAAACTTGGTACAAATACTCTTCCACACACTACGGTTTTTTATAAGGGTTGCAACGGGACAATCTGATTCCCTGTATTTCATGACTTGCAACTTTGAAGGATGTTTTTCAAAACAACCCCTAAACCTCAGCCGAAGTTTTTATCCCAAATCCGCGCGATCAGAAGCTAGTGATGAATAAAGGAAATTATAATAATAACATGATAACTTCATTGTACAAACAAGTTCACCCAAAATTATTAAATTGCTTTTTGTTGAAACTCGCTCGCGGGATGAATTTTATATAATAGGTAGAACTAAATAAATGGTTTTAAAATTTTGTAGCAGTTACCAGTACAATGTAATACCGTCATGGGAACCCCACTAAATAAACACCAGACGTAATTATCATTTATTTGATGTCAAAGAATTTTTCAAATTACACAAAGTCGGCAGCGCGAAACGATAAAATATATCTGTCATTTGGAATAAAACTGAACGCAGTTTTTTTTTGCAAACAACTTGCGAGTTTTTTTTTTAAGTTTTTGCATTATGGCAAACGTCAGAACAGCCTTTTCCCATGGTATAACAATGCCGTTAGTGGTATCCCGTGACCGCTAAATCATGTGACTGACCTGTACTACGTCATAGCTGCTGATGAACGAATAATCGAATTCTGTTTTCAAACTTTGCTATTATTGGTTGGAAAATATCATAAATCGTGACGTAGATGCGTAAATCGAGGGAAGAGGATACCAGGCGGAGTGTATAGGGTGTTAAAGAATTAACTCGTAAAAATGCCTACGCTAATTTCGAAAAGTAGTTTACGACATTTTTTCGATTGCTGATACCGAGTAACCCCACAAAATTCTTAGTAAATTTTTAACAACCTGTTTACTACGAGTAGGACACATCATCCTAATTACTCGGGGATTCTAATGTCAGATAAGCTTCTTTTTTTTACTCTTTCTTATTATTCTGACACTAAAAGGGTCGATTACACGCAATACGCTCCGAGACATGATTCTCGAAGAAAAATTTCCATAAGTACCATATAAATCTGGCGATATCCAGGCGATAGTATGTGTCAGTTTATATCACATCACAAAAAATAGATACTATGTACTTTTACTTTTTAAATATTTTAATCTTGTTTATTATGTACCTACTCACGTGAATTTTTATCTTAGTTATCATTTCCGAAAGGCTGAATCAATTTAATCTTGTCATTCAACAAGGTTTATGATTGGTCGTCCAAAATACCAACAACCAATCATTTTACATGCAAAAGAGGATAGGTAGATAAGATCTGATATGGAAAGGTTAGTATTAGTCATAATTATTATGTATTATCCATATCAGTAATATTACTCCAATAAAACAAAAGGAAAAATTAGAAATAATTGTTATCGTGCACAAAATCAGTAGGCCGGTCTTACTGATTTTGAGCACAACAACGACTATTTTAAATAATTATTAACCATGAAGATTTTTGAACGTCTCGACGAAGCGAAAGGAGGATGTAAGGATCGTATCATGTGGCGTTCTCTCTCTGCCTATCCCCTTGGGAAAAAGGCGTGAGTTTACGTTTGTATGCGTAAGATATAATTGCTCTCCGCGTAGCTTATACCAACAATTTGGGAAACAGCTTCACGTCCAAATAAAATTATTGAAATACAAACAGAATCATTGAAATGCAAAGAAGAATAAACGGTGAGACCAGAATCGTTCGATTCCACAATCCAAATACTGAAGGGCTAGTTGTTCATCAGCATTAATTCTCTAGTTAAGCAACCATTAAAAGGTGCAATTATAGGTGGTGCATGAAAAGAGCCTCCACGAGTGATGATACTTAAGTACGTCCGGCGCACCCTGGGCAGTCAGCCCCGTTATCAACCTTGCTGACTAGGTAATCTTTTCACCACGGCATGACCTATTCTCGTATTGCTCGTGCCGACATGATAGAAGAAAAAGAAGCAACCATTTACTCACAAAACTACAAAACAATTTTAGGTAAACGGTTGTTTAAACATAGAATTAATGTTGGTGAACGCTATCCATAGTAGAGACAACAATTTTCTTACATTAGCCGATCTTCTGCCCTTTTTCTCGCTCATTGTAACATCTCTAATAAATGGTTGTTTGCGTATTCTTTATAAATAATACGATACAAAAGAACAATACAAGTTTTAGTACAAACGCAGTGCTTGTAGATTCTGATGGTATCTTCATTAATGGTGGTGACCTTGTCAGCTCGGGCATTCTATTGTTGCCCAACTTAACATGCCTACAAGTAATTGCTGTGCAGAATAATTACCTGCTCCCGGATTATATAGTACTATTCTTTTATGTTTATTGTCTGGTAAAATAGTACCTACTTAAGTTTTTTATTTGCCTGTACATAATGATAAAAGTATCTTATACAGATAGTTTTTTTTCAGCTCGAGCTATTTAGTTTTTTTGTCGTCATGTCAGTTTTATTATTTTATTTTATAGCCGCAGCCTATTGCAGTTAGGGTTACCAGATGTAAAATTGAAAATACATTATTGCATCGAGCGTGCGCCATGCAATGTTTTTTATATATTTTTGTTATTGCCAACAGCCATCCTGACTTGGAAAAAAATACGTAATTATTTAGTATTTTATAAAATTACGAAAAATCCTGACATTTCCAAAGTCCGCCCGGAATCCTGAATTGTACCTAAAAATATTGACATGTCAGGACAAATCCCGACGGCTGGAAATCCTCGTCGCAGTATACTGTCGCTCGGGCGTAGCGCTTAAAATTTGAGCCTTATAGGACTAATCACATTAACCAGCATCACTTCGCAAAGCTGCTGGATGGTTAAAGACACATTATTCACATTACCTGTGAAATCAACTGCTTACAGCTGCGAAAGCATTTTATAGAATGCGTAAGCGTGTGAAGCATACACAAACTGAATCGCGAAATGGTATAACTGTATTCATATAAAATCAAACAATTTATTGTTCTACCTTTTTAATATGATCGCTAGGCATTCACACGAGTACAGCTTCTCGACTCTCTCTTCTTGACTGCCTCTTTGGTCTAGTGGTCGCAAGTGCGACAGCTGAGAGTGAGGTCCTGGGTTAGATCCTTAGGTCGAGAAAAGTGCTATTGGGTTTTTGCGGGTGGAATTTCTCAGTAGCAGCCCGGAGCCTGGCTTTATGCCTAGTTAATGGCAATAGGCTCTCAAAACAAAACGGCAAAATGAGGGTGTGCCTAAACCTTTGGGGAAAACAGGCGTGATGTTATGTTATAAACAGCTTCTCAAAAACACTTCTAGTACATCTAGTCTCTACTTGTTATAATTATTACTTAGATTGCAAAACTTCCTTCGGATCGTAATACTGAGACGAAATAAGTTGTGTAACCTCTCGTTAGCCGCATGTTATGTTAGACTAGCTATTACTACGCAACGATGTTATAGGTCTAGACTCTAGTCTTGGTGGCGCCACAGAATAAATAAACTCCATAGTTATAGATACTAATTATGATATAATTTATATTTACCATCTTCTTGTGCCGTGTACAAGATGGGCCAGTCCCCTTTATTCCTAGGGTGTCGTAATAGTTGATTAATGATCTCCCAACATGGCTGCGTGGGAGCAGCACCCTAAGTGGAACTATCAAAGTAAAAGTCATTTAAATTTCATATGTTTGACTATAAATATATTAATTTATCTAATTAGCATTTCAAATTATAACAAAACGACACGCGGGCTTTCTCAAATAATAGCAATTCATTAAAAGACTAGCTATACTCGCGGCTTTGCCTACGGAAACATAAGGTGCTCATCACCCACACTCATCAGCGTGATAATTTGTACCTTATAACCTGATTCGCTCTTTAACGGATGTGGCTTCCAAATTCCAACTGGATCAGTCCAATATCACTGGCGTGAAGCTCAAACATACAAACAGACATCAATACGATAAAATATTTTTTTTGGCTTCATTATCATTCCTAGGGTGCACTATGAAGATTATGAAGATTACATAATATCCTTATTTGCTATATAATAACATACTATGATCACCAATTCCCTTGCGAAATGTGGTGATGATGGAAAAATAAACATCATATAAGCATAATCCAACGTGTTACAAAAATATCCCTAAAGCCGAAAGGGGATTAAAAGGTCCCTTGTAAAGAGTCTTTTGGCAATAGTTTAAAATAAAAGAAGGACCCAAAAAATAATTTTTGAACAAATCATAAAATAAAAACCATCACTGAAAAGCAATCCTGAAAACATAAAAGTAAAGAGTAGACCACCCAGAAAGTTATTTACATTCTTACCTACCTAATTTCTTTTAAGAGGTAAATGACAACAACCATAAAAGACTACTTGATTAACATTTTCTTTTTTAAGGGGAAATAAGTAACACGTAATATTATTTTCATTGTTGGAGGAACATTCCCCTGAGCACAGAATAATAATGATTCTGAAGATGCAATACCCACTTTAAACGTCAATTTGATAAGATTTCGTCAGAAGACTGGTGGATATTTCTGTACATTCTTCCATTATATTTTTACTACACCCATGCATAATAGACCATGGCAGCGCTGCATTTGCGCCACGGAATTCTGTATTCCGTAGTAAATACTAGTGCATTAGAGCCACAAGGAATGTGTTTAAAACGTAAACTTTGATGCTAGTCATAACAAACCCATGTGATGATATTATGTTTAAAGAAACACAATGGCGCTTATTCTGTTAGGTACAAAATCAACTAAAAAAAGACGGAAACATTTTAGAGCAGACAAACTAGTTACTATGATTTTTTTTAGGTGATGAGTGATGACACATCATAATTTTGCATGCAAATAGCACGGCTATCATCCGAATGTACAGTTGCAAAAATAGAGTAATTATATAAAATATGTACATATTTATATTCCTACGTTTTCTGTGTATGGACTCATTAATTTATTCACTTGACAGACAGATCTGTGTTGCTGGGGAGTTTGTTGCGTCGTTTTTTCTTCACAGCATAAACACTCGGAAGCGGTAAAGGGCGAGCGCTTTTGGGGGCTGTCTTTTTAACATTAAAGTTAAAAAATGACAAAGTAATTCTAGTCTATTTAGAATAAATGAGTATTGAAGTAGGTATTATTTAAAATGATTTTGACATAATATTTATTGGCAAATGACTTTCGCAAACAGCACCACCATGAACTGCAAAGGTATCATTATAAAGCGGGTGCGTTATGTATTTGCGTATTTTTTTATTAAATAAATGTCAAACAGAATCAGGGCCCTAGGTGTCATCTAAAGTTTGGTCTAAGTCAAAGTCAACCTGGATCTAAGAGATAACATTTTTTTAGTTTATTTAATTCTACACATATGGAATCGGGGCCAATAGCCGTACAAACTACTTAGAAAACCAAAACAACCTACCACTGTCTGTAAATAACCTTCAAGTACTTTTTTTTCTATCGGTAGATACAGGGAAAACATACTTCATGGTGTCTAATTTCAACGGAATCAATCGCGAAAACATTATTGTAAACCTACATTGTTTTAAACTTATTTTCCGAGGAAGTAGACGAAAAGATAACAATTGCTGTAATCGGCAAATATGGCAACAATTTTATCGTTATTTAACTTTATGACACGCACCTATGTTTTTTCTATTAGTCAGTAGAGGCATTTCATTTAGCACACCAATTTCAATAGCATACTTATACTAAGTAGCAAATTTTGAACCTACGCTTATTTCATGAATCGCAAAATAAAGTTTTTTGATAACAGAAAATTGCGTATATGTAAAACCGGCCGGTAATATTCTCACGAGTACATAATATGATATCATTAACATACACAAAATTAAGCAAGAGTTTTTGATCGATTGAAGTCGGTTCTTCCGGTTCCGGTTTTTAAAAGATAAATTGTTTAGAATTTTTTTGTTTATCATCATTTGTATTACCACTTTTGAGAGCCGGAATAAAAATCGTTACAAAATAGCCAATTTTTAGAGATTGGGTCCGAAACTAGTCGGGCAATCCCGAAAAATGCACGTGAGTAAACCGTAACTAATCATAAATTTTTAGAGAATTATTTTATAGGTATCTTTCCCTTTGGGATTTGTTTTTTTTTAATATTTACCATGATTCAGGCAACAACAACACATAATCTTTGAAAATTTCCATTGACTACTCACGGCTGCAGCGATATAGGTACCCTTGTGACAGACGAACAGACGGACCAATGGACAGGTAGCGTAGGCTTAGGAATAAGGTTCCGTTTGCAAAATTTGCGTACGCAACCTTATAAAGGTGAGTTAAATATAAAAACCTATATTCTATGCGTTTCAGTTAAGGATCAAGATAGAGCTTTCTGTTGCTTAATTGGAACTGGGATTTAATATTAAGTGCCAAGGGCATTCTGCAATCTTAAAATTGCGCCGTACTGACATTCAAGTTTTTATATAATGTAAGGTATGTAACTTAGTAAGTTTCATAAAAACCGAATGAAGTTATGTTATTATATTTTATACTGGCGCTAATTAATTTTATTTAGATATTTATGCGGGAAATTACAGATTCCATGATCAAGCGATTCTCATGATAGATAATTTATTTTTTTGCATTATCTACGTCTAATTAGCAGTAGTTCATAGAATAAAAAGACGTATATTATATTCGGATTTACCGCAAGAACATACTATTTCTTAATTGTTTGTTTTTATAGCACTGTTCAATAGTTTAACACTAATCATGAGAGTGCACTATTAAAAGTTGGTTTTCTATTACGTATTTCTGACGTAAGTTCTATAAAAAGTGAAGTAAAAAGCTATCAAGTTTAGGGTTTCTGCTCGAGAATTCTCGAGGCGAGAAATGTCGAGAAATCATGCCAACTTCGAGACAAGAAAAAACACATCAAGAACTCGAGAACTCGAGAAATCAAAGACTTTCTTTTATTACCGTAAAATTGGCTTAAAAGTTGAGTAATCTTTGCATTCTGGTTTCATTGTTCACCTTACGAGGCGCGAGTAAGCGAGGCAAGCGAAACAGACACCTAATATACCTCCAACTCTGATTACTTTTATTATAATGTAACATATAACGTCAAATAAAAATTTACTGTAAGATAAACTCCGTTCATCTATTATTGGGTTTCTGAATACAAAATCGACAATTACCCAAACAATAAGTAAGTTCGAAAATTGACCACTAGATGGTATCTCTTTTTTTTAGCGCAACTAAATTAGGTATATTTTTCTCGCCTTAAACTTTACAACTTTTTGCAGGTAGGCACCAGGTTTAAATGAAAATCTCCTGTGGTACATGCAATGATTTGAAAACGAAATATTACATACATGAAATATAAAATTTAAATCACAATATTTTCTCTTTGATATTTTTCATTACAGCAACAACACAATAAAACTATGAAACCAAAATATTTTAAATTATTATTGTAATTCATAATATTGGGTAGTAAAGTTTATTTATATCTGAAAGAAAAATATTTCTAGGCTACCTACTATTTATGGTGTATGAATGGGTTCTAGGGCAGGATTGGTTATTTCACAAAGATATATCCTAGTGCCCTTGTTAAAATGATATCTCATGTTAAACTCTTCATCCGTGAACATTTCGGACGGATTTCTTCGATGCCTCTTTAGTGGCACTGATATATTTGAAATGGCCTCCAGCATTTCCAAATCAGACTCCTATGAACTTACTCGAGTTCATTTCATTGGGAATCCAAAACTCACTACCTATCCAAAATAAAATACTAATAATAAAACTCCAAATACTCTTGTATAAAATATGATATAAAACGACAAATAAAGTTCTAGAACCGATAAATGCCCCAAATTGGTCATTTAAGTTAACTGAAGTTTAAATTAAGATCATCTTCTGACTGGGGTGTCCAGAAACACAGTGTGTCAGTTTATCGAACCAATAGCGGTAGAATAGATAAACTACGGATAGGAGTACCTTAGAAACCGGAAAAATAAGTTATCTGAAGTTTGAACTAGGATTATCTTCTGACTGGGGTGTCCAGAAACGCAATGAGTCAGTTGATCGAACCAATCGCTATCGAACAAGTAAACTACGTTCAAGAGTACTCCACAAAACGGGAATAAGCTGATTTTTTAAGGTTTTTAAAAATTTCTCGAAAGACCCGAGAAACCCGAGAAATCGGTCTCGAGAATTCTCGAAACCCGAGAAATAAAATATGTCGAGAAAACAGAAACCCTAATCAAGTTATATTTTGTATTTTTATCTGCACACAAAAATACCTATGACCCTTATAATTACATCAAAATAAATACATCAAAATGCCTGACAACTCAATAGCTACGCAGACTATTAAATTTTGAAAAAAAATACTTCCATAACATTCAAAGGTGTATAATGAAAACAAAGCCATCATAGTGGCAAGTGGCAACGTATTTTTTTTTCTTCAGTCGCCATTTTAATTATGTTCACCATAATTTTGTTGTTTCTGTCATGATTTCTATCTCAGGAAAAATATTATAATAATATGTTTTGTTCAGGAAAATTTCAGTTTAATGAGTGAGTGTTACGTCAAAGTTTTAATTTTGACAATTTATATGTGGATTATCATTACTTATACACTGATTTACATCTTGATTTCGAACTTTAGATGACTGTGCAAAGATACCACCAGACTAAGTACCTAGGTACCCAAATTTTATGATAATTATTTTGTTTTATATTTAACTAGAGGTCGCCTGCGTGGATGTCATTTACCGCGTAGATATTTCGCAGTTTTCGAAATAAAAGTAGCCTATATCCTTCTTCGGGTTCCCGACTATCTTTGTACCAAGTTTCATGAAAATCGGTTCAGTGGTTAAGGTGTGAAAGCGTAACAGACAGACAGACGGAGTTACTTTCGCATTTATTATATTAGTAGGGATTATTTACATGGTCCAGTCACAAACCTGTTCGTGATGTTTTGCTCTCGAAGTGGTTAAAGTCCGATAATGGCGCCAATGGGCAACTTATCTGCCTCTTACGTATATACGTTCTTACGGACATTATAGTAACAGTGGGGTTTTACTTCGTCCTTTCAAGACCTATTTTGGTCCTTTAAACCTTGAATTAAGAATTAGTTTTGATGAACCGAAAGAGGTCCGTCCGCATCTTGTTCTACTTAGACAAACTTTTCAAAGCTTAGGTACCTATCTACTAACTGCGAGTGGCTTTTATACATCGGTTGTATTATTAGCATACATTTATTATTATCATATAAGTACTATAATCATTACCACGTACTTTGGTCAGTTGGTTTCGCTATAAAAGTCGTGAATTTTTTTGCAAACCAACATTGTTTTTTTTTTACTTTGCATTACTTCCTTGTATTGAAACAACATGGATTCCCCTTTACAGACGTAATGACGTTTAAGAATGTTTCGCTGCATATTTTATATGAATTATTTAAATTAGTAACTAAAGAAATAAAACAATTAAAGTTGATTATGTTTGTAATAAAACACATAGGTAACGTTTTCCTGATTTCATTGTTGATTGTTTGATTCCTGATTATTTTGTTTTTTTGTAAGTAAAAGAATTAACATAATATAACATCATGCCTGTATTCCCCGAAGGATCGTGTACACCCTCATTTCCCCGTTATGTTTAAGTCCCATATAATAGAGGGCGAGCCTGTTGCCATCAACCGGGCACAAGTCCAGGCTCCGTGCTACTGAGAAATTCCACACGAAAAAAACCCAATAACACATTGCCCGGTCTAGGGATGGAAGTATGGAACCCCACGCAACACGCTTAGCAGAAAGCGCTTACGACCACTAGACCAACAAGGCAGTCACATTTTACTATGAGTAAAATTATTATACTCATAATAACATATTTTGGCAACTAAATAAAAAAAAAATGAGTCACTAAATTACTGATATCTACTTACTCTTTATTGAAACAATATAGCAACAGAAGATATGATTATGACTGTGTTACTTTTCTAAATAAAAAGACTCGACGTACTCTAATGTCATTATTATGATAAAATCACAATCGTAATCATGTTTATGTTTTCATTTTAACTTAGCGTTGAAAAATTATTGATACAAACTTCCGAATGTGTACTGTTTATTTTATCACAATACCGCTAAGTGCAACATTTTGAAGAAAACCAATGTTTGCTGCAATGTAATTCCCCAATTATTATTACAATATTATGACGCCAATACCAATACATTAAGATCACCAATCCGTTTGCTAGACGTGGTGATTAAATTACGCATTCTAAAACTTCTTTTACGATGTCACCATAAATGTAGGTACCTATACCTTTGAGCAAATCATCTTAGTATCTTGACATAGACATGATTGGCGGGCTAATAACCCTCTAGTTGAAGATTCCTTGAAGAGCAATGCTAACTTCTATGAAACGCATCAGCTTAATAAAGTTCTATAGCTTCTTCGGAAAAACACTGAATGAACTATCCTTAGAACACATACGGTATTTATAGTTTTCCTCTATTGCAAGTTACTCTTGAAACTTGTGAACATAGTCCACTCAACCTTGGTAGAGAACACGGAATCAGCAGGACAAGGTCAATGTGATGATTCCGCCGACTTTTTGTCACGGCCCCGGTGTATTGTCGACTACACAACAAAAACTCGTGTCAACACATCGCTGCTTAAATTCAAAGGGGCCATAAGTCTAAAAGTCATTTTTTTACAGGAGAGCTCATCAAAGTTTTGGCCGTGGTATTTGTTTTTTTATTAAAAAAATATATATTCTATACCTATGTGTTATATATCATCGGATGTATATTTTAAGCCTCTATTGCTCTATAATTTCATTTTTGCTATAAATTTTACCCAGTTAAGTAAAATATCACATAAGTCCCTTTTGCTTATAAAAAATGACCATAATGTTTATGAATGTAATTAATAAAAAGCCACAAATCATAGTAAAAACAAGTTTTATTAGATATTTTTCATCATTGTTTAGTGCAATGTGTTAAGAATACGCAATTATAACTAAATGATAGCAATACCTTGCAATAACATTCTATAAAATCAACATTTAAACAATTTAAAAAAAAAACAAAGCAATTAATATAGCTATTTCACGGTTTTTGATGCTGTTGGTGTCATTTTTTCGATAGCGGTCTTACGGCTATCGTTTATGAAATAACCGAGCTGTCAGGACTCATGTTTCGTTGAACAGATTAAAAGTCATCACAATAATCTCTCTTAAGCAAAACTTTTAACGTTAACTAACACTTCAAATTATTCCTCTACTAAAATCAGTCTGTATCAATCAGTCTTAAAAATACCCTGGTTTAAATAAGTATAAGTACTTACTTAATTATCATTTAAAACTATGATCATAATTAAGATTAGCATAAAAAGTTTCGTAATACTTTGGGATCACATTCTTTTCAATCAGGTTTAAAATGCCTTGTTTTTTCGCTTCAGCAACTTGTAACTTATTGGCATAGAGTTTTTTTGTAGTTCGCGGACCAGTTTCAGGTGCATTTTGCCTTCTTTTTAATGTAGTTACTTGGGCATACTCTGCGTCTTCGTATGAAGTCTTATATAAAAACATGTTCTTATGCTCTTGATCAGTTTTAATGACTTTAAGATCTGCCCATTTCACCTTGTCTCCATCTTCATTGGTGGTGTAGTTGCCAACAGCCAGAGATTTCAAATTCATAAAATTCTCATGTGTGAGTTCCTTTACAGTAAAAGGTGTTCTTTTCTTCTTTGCGGTTTAATCAAAGTTATGTACTGGTCAGGTACATAAATTGGCGAAGATTTTAATGCTCTTGTGATATTCCTCTGAATGACGGAGTGAACAGCATCCCCCTCATTATGGGTGTGCCCCTTAATTAAAAATTTATGAGTTATGCTCCTAAGTTTCTGAAACTCATTTATGGCGTGCTGATACATTGCCAACATAAATTTATTTTTCTGTTGACCACAACAATTGTCGCTATAAAAACAACGTCAAAATCTTCACTTGTTTTATCGTGCAAACTCTTTAAGTACATAAGTACGCATGAACCTATTTCGTTAGCGCCGCGGCCTCCTTCTCCTTCGTGCCACACAAAACATGTAGTGTTTTTAGTACCAAGCACAGTAATAGTAAAATTCAAAAGATTCAGCTTTGAGACGTAATAGAAGCTTGATACTTCACCTTGTGGATAGGGTATTACCGCTTTTAAATCATAGACTGCGACTTGTAGTTTTTGCCTTAGAATAATAATTTTGCCTACACTTTCCTTGTCTTTCTCTTTTTCTAATCTTACCAGACATTTTTCTTTAAGGTGCTCATCTATAAATTAAGAAACAATGTTGTTAGCAGAATATTAACCGGACAAAATACATGCTTATAACAACGTGATTACGCGGCAACACAATTATCGAAAACTTAGAAACTAATTTTAGCAAGTTTGGTCGAATATTCGGTTTATTCGGCCAGGTGCCTTGTCAAATATTTAGTATTAAGCTTGAAGCATATGTTAATAATTTGATTGAAACTCTAATTATTATAATTTTTGATTTAATTTTGAAACATAAAAACAACCTAAACAAATAATGCATATTTGTTTCAATAAAAACTATCATATTCACCTTAATCTTATGTGCAAAACAGAAGCATTCCAAATACTGCACTTTTTTTTTCGTAAAATAATAATAAAACTCATTTCATTTAAATTCAAAACGAACGCATTACAAAACATGGCACTTTTGCTGATAAAATAATGTTACACTTACATGTATTTTAAATTCAATACGGTCGTATTCCAAAATGTGGCACTTTTTAATATTAATATAAATTTTATTTAATAAAAAATTTAAATGAAACTGAGATATTTTTGGAAATGTGGCCCTTTTTTACAAAGAATACGTGTGGTCAGGCAGAATGCCGGGTCACAACTGACAAAATGGCCGCTTTGACCTGAAATTAGCCACCAAAGTGTAAAAATGCAAAGAGGGCAGTAGTGTGATTGGACTATTATTAATGCGAAAATACTGGGTGTCTTTTTCGCATATAAAAATATAAACAGAATTGAAACGATTTTTACAATAAAAAGGATTTTTAGTTATTTTGATTTGTGGCCCTTTTGAATTTAAGCAGCGATGACAGTCATGCTGCAATTACATTACAGCATTCATGAACGAATAGGGTTGAAGGACCAGTCGCTAACATGTGGTCTTTTGAGGCAGAATGAAGTAGGTATGATTAAATTACTAAATATAAATGTTCTAGAATCACTAGCTCTTTTTGCACAGTAGAAGATAATTAGGTATTATTTTTAGATAAACTCATTGTGCTAAAGATTCACTTTTAAGAACTGAAAAGTATAACGAGGCAAACAAATGCACTTTTGTGCAAACAAATGGTTTTTTCCATTGAAAAACAGACAACAGGGTATTTAATGTTTTACGTTCATAAAAAACTAAATTAAAACTGCTGAACAGAAAAGTTCTCAGATATTTAAAAGATAAATAAATTCAATGTACTATAGAACCACATTGGATAATATAATTGTCCTTGTCCTAATGTTTTCAATAGCTGAATGCATTTCTGTTCTTTGCTGCAGTATCAATGAATAAAATGTCGCGTCTATTCCAGTGGTTGAACCGGAATCACAGGACCAATTTATTTTGTGATGTATCACAGACTTTAAATTCACAATTGTGTAATGTATTGTGCACAAGAATCGTGCTATAGACTAGTAGAATTAGATTTAAAGGTATGTAATACATGCATAACAAATACATTTGGATCATGAATACCTATTGGTGATATCCTATTGAAAAATAAAATAAAAGCGAACAATTTAAATAAACAAATAAGTTTCACATAAAAGAAACCAATATTCAACATTTCTGACATAAGTACATAATAAAAAGATAAATGTTCATTTTGTTTACGGCAAATATTCTTATTGTGTTATCAAAAGGCATTGATACCAATTGAAGTAACGTACGACGATCAACTTGTTGGGTCTAATATTATACCAGGTCGCGTGACCACTATACTGAACTAATTTCTTCTATTGTATACCAATCCTTTTGAAGGATGACCGAATAAACAGTTGAAGTAGCAGAAGTAATGTCTTTTATTCCTAAAATCATATAATAATTAATTGAAAATAAAACGTGACATTTCCAGATTTCAGGGGAATGTAATTCTAAAACATGTGCTTGTTGATAAGTGATTAGCACTAAATTCGCTACGATAAAGCCTAAATCGCCAGCCGGAAAACTTATTTCCGCAACACAATCAACTGTAGCGAACCGTTAAATTAAATTGTATTGTAAAACATTCAATCAATATGAAAAATCCGTGTCGTATCACCGTCTATGTTACTACAACGTGTGCAAAAGTACCAACTAGTTCTATAAACATAGATACAATAACCCGCACAATAGTAATTTGCACAAAAGATATCTATATTGTTCTGTTCACCGTGACTTCTACTGAAAAGGACGCAACAGAATGATAAAACCATTGTTAGCTAGGTAAAGTTGATTCAGCCCATCAGTTAGAGACGATTATATTAAGCGTGTAGGCAATCATGGAATGATTACCGCGTCCGGTACTTCATTTACCAATCAAATGTACAAAAGCCCAATGAGAAAAACGCAACATTCACAACTAAACAGATGTAAATTGTCATAACATTTAATGATATATTGTTAAATTTAAAACGTGTTCGGAAATCGAATGCAACGGTAGTAAAGGTAAGAAAATAATCATTAATGTTTTTGTTTCAGATACGCGTGACGTAGTCATGGCTGTGGATAGCAAAAATGCGGAGAATAACAAAACTGCTGATAAAACTCTTACTGTTAATGGTGGTGACTTAAATGGAACGAATGTAATTAAAAATAGTTTTAGTAAAGCTAAAGAATACGACAACATGACAAACATAAAGCTGAATAAAGAACACGAAAGCAACAAATATGAGAAAAATGAAGAAGAGAGTTGGGAAGGACTAAGTCATTTTCAAAAACTAAGACGCATGATCTCCCTCATCACGGTGGAGCCTATTCTGGCTTGTTACGTGATGCCTTCAGTCTTGTCTGTATTTGCTACACAAAACCTTTACCTAGAAAAAGCTTGTCGAGTAAATCTTCAGTTTGACCATCATATTTGTGACGCTTTAACGCTAAGAGATACAGCTAATTACACTGCAGAAGAAGAGGCAGTACAAACGTTAGTAGCTGCAGTAACTGGTTGGAAGACTGTACTGCAATCATTCTTGCCTTGCGGAATATTAATTTTTCTTGGAGCATATAGTGACAGAGTTGGAAATAGAAAAGTTTGTCTGCTTTTACCGATCGTTGGTGAATTTTTTGCGAGTATAGGCCTGATTCTAAATACCTACTTTTTCTACGAGTTACCTTTGGAAGTGGCGGCTGTGACAGAAGCTATATTTCCTGCTCTGACAGGTGGTTGGTTCACAATGTTTATGGGAGTGTTCAGTTATATAGCAGATATTACAACAGAAGAACAAAGGACGTTGAGGATAGGGATAGTGAATCTATTTCACTCTGTAGGGGTGCCCGTCGGGGCGGCTCTCAGTGGGATTTTGGTGAAAAAAGTTGGATTATACTGGGTGTTCTCTCTATGTGCGACGCTATATGTTTTGAGCTTCATCTATGGATTCTTTCGCATCAAGGAAGTGAAGAAGTCTAATCCGTCTGTGGTGAGTATTATAAATCACTTTAATTGACACTTTATTATCATAATCGTGATGTTTATTTTCCGAGACTGCTAATTTAATAATGATATTTGCTATTTATTGTGTTCGTTGAGGTCTCCGTCGGTTTAAATTAGCACCTTGGAAGTGAGTTTGTATTAAACGGTTCATTGAACGAAACAAGAGGCTTTGTGTATTTATCGTAATTACTGGATCGATAAGATAGGCGTTTACGGTCCAGATGATGTTTGCAACTAATTATAGATTACAGTGACATCTTAATTTGAACTATTCTAAACACGGATGAAGCATTCACACTATGAAACAAATGAGACATTGTTTACATCAATGGTCTGATGAATTGACTATAGCTATAGTCCTTGTATATGATAATAAAATTTCCATTACTTAACTAAAATAGTAGGCACTAACAATTTTTTATTGCCGGTTCAATATTATGAACAAAATAAATTAATCTTTTCTCGGTTAAGAGTAGTTACACCTTTTGTGTCTTGTTCATCTTTTGATCCTAATTTCTGATGTAAAATTTAATACGTCGTTACAATGTTATGTAGATAGGAAAGATAATTATATGTTCTGTCAAAACATGAATCTTTTGTTGTCCTAACTGTATTGTAGGAGTTAGCGTCTTTGCCCTCTGCCGCTCTCAGCTACTTAGTTGGTACAACATACTTTAACAAATAATAATATCGCACAGAAAATAATATCGAAAGAGTAAACAATTAATTTTCTTTGTCAACCAAAATAGCGGTTCTGACGCATGCGAATTTCAGATTTAGTACCATGCTAAATATAAGTGCACCTGACCTTTCGATCTTTGGCAATAAAATTAATTTTAGCAACGTTACTTCCTATAAGGAAAAATACATCTTGTCCGTACAAAGTTGTACTTTTAGTCCAAACTGACGCGATTCTGTGCTCTTCAAGGCTAGAAGTACAATTATCCAATACTAGGCAATCTTCATAATGTCATCAACCTCCACCTTTGTCCTATTTGACATAGCCTTGTTTTGAGACAAAATAGAATGATTGAACCAAAAAACCCCACGTACAGTAATTTACTTATTAGAGTACCTACGTAGATTTCCCTCTTGACCAGAGGGGAAGTTTTCAGAGCAACCTCTTATGCTGTGTCCCCATTTGCGCACGTGCAATAAACAAACATTACGCGAACTGTTCGCAAACAGCACGCGATCTCCTTGTAAAGGCATCAACAATGTTTGAAGTGTGCACGCGGTAAGTAGGCCTAGCACGAATGTTTTGACGTATAGTAACGTTAACGTAATGTCAATGTTAGTGAATTTTGAATCGAAAACACAAATATTCTATTGCATTTTGGTTTTAATTTATGCGACAAGCATAATTTGTATCATATATATTTATAAATAAAGTTTTTTTAATGCAATTAAATATTATGTGCAAAACTAGTATTTGCAATTCAAAGTTCACTCATATTAACGTTACGTTGACGTTACCATACGTCACAATCACAACATTCGTGCTAGGCCTAGTTTTTTCGTTTCACGTGCGATAATGGATATATGCCATTACCCTCTAAAATGTAGACGTAGGGATGGTTGTGGTTTTGCAAAAGAATGAGTTTGATCTGTAGACGAAGCAATTTTATTATCTCCAAGTAATTCGTAGAACAGTTTTTTAACTTTCCTCTTACTCATTATCGATTGTACAAATAATTTTCCCTAGAGAGTTGATCCAATATTAAACTAGATTTCCTAACCTAAATTTGTAAGTTTTGATGACGAGGTCATTAATATCCTAACTTAGTGCGTATACACGTAGAAAGCGGGTTGCCGGCGCAGATCTACCAGCGCTTGTCGGTGCTGGTCCGCGCTGTTAGTCTGCGCAGGTAGTCTCTATGTATACTGTGTGGCGAACCAGCGCCGACAAGCTCCGAACTTCGCAGACAAGTTCCGACCTGCTCCGATCAGTGCTGGTAAGCCGTTATTTGCGCGAATTTGTATTTGGAACATGGCGTATTTTTGTTAAAAAATGCCAGCCCATGCTTCTACCCGCTTCCTTTATGTAGCGGTTTCCTGCAAGGACCAGCCCCGCGAGCACGAATCTTTTTATCGAGCCGATTCGAGAAATTTATCAATTCTAAACGTCAAATTTGACATAAGATATAGATAAAACGATAACTGCTGTCGTTTTATCTATAAGTTATGTCAAATTTGACGTTTATAATAGATACATTTCTCGAATCAACTCGCTAAAAAGATACGTGCTCGCGGGGCAGTACCGATAAGCGCTGGTAGGTTGGCGCTGGTTGCCTGCTTCCTTTATGTATACGCCCGAAGAATGTAGCAATCATTTTGCAAACAATTTTGATAAATCTGACTAGACTGTCTCGTTGGTCTAGTGGTCGCAAGCGCGACTGTTGAGCGCGGGGTCTTGGGTTCGATCCCTAGGTTGGGCAAAGAGTTATTGAATTTTTCCGTGTGGAATTTCTCAATAACAGCCGGAGTCTGGAGTTGTGCCCGGTTGATGGCAATAGGCTTTACATAGGACTTAAACATATAGGCGAAATGAGTTATACACCTCTGTCCAACCTTACGGGGAATACAGACGTAATAGTATGTTATGTAATGTTTACCTATGTTTAATTACGATATGACTTGACACATGCACGAGGTTGTCGACATAATTATGTCGGATGTTGATTTAGCAGTTATTGTGCCGACAGTCGTTACGGCCAATGGTCTAATAGCCAAGAGCCTCGACCAACATCTAAAGAGGCTGTTGTTAGGAGGCTGGATCAAGGGCCCGATACAGAAAGCGGTATTCCTGGACGTGGCGCTTATTGTTAGGAGGTTCATCTGTCTGAGACCTTTTTGCTTGGACCCCGTTCCCCATGCTAATGGGCTACTAATTTTTACATTTAACAAAAATTGTGCAGTTCCTTGATAGCCTAGCGGCTAAGAGGTTGCTTTCCATGCAGAAAGGTCTGGGTTCGAACCCGGCCCGTACCTCTGTCTTTTGGAATTCATGTGCCGATCAGAATTTGATTATCATTTGTGTTAATGGTGAAGGAAAACATCGTGCAGAAACCTGCACATTTGAGAGGGCTCCATAAAGTTATAGATAGTGTCTGTAGTCCGTCAATCCGCACCAGGCTGGTGTTGTCGTCTAAGGCCTAAACCCTTCTCATTCTGAGAAGAGGCCCGTGCCCAGCAGTGGGACAGTAAGGGGCTGATTATTAAATGTTTTACTAATACGTAGATATACCTACACCGTGGGCCAGAGGTGCATGAAAGATTTTAACCACGCCTTTCTGATGGTATAATGAGCCAAATGATATATCAACAAAAGTCCAATTTCCATTTTTTTTCTGGTCATAATTAATCAATTAACTTTGTACTTCCTTGTAAACTTTAGGTTGAAATGGCAACATTTATAAATTATCGTTTGAGTGGATGAGAAACTTCTCAGTTCACAACCCTCCCCGACAAATAAGACATACGGCGAGTGGGGTTTGGTAAGTCGCAACGCCGCGTTCATAGGACTTGTTACCATAGAATTTTTTATAGTTGTCAATTTCCCTAAATAATGAATATTTCGAAAATTAAGCTTTATTCAACAAACTATATCCTAGCTTTTCTTCTCCAATTAGGCATCGGAATCGATAGTTAAAATCTTTAGGGTACCTAGGGCATACGATGTATAAAAAAATATAGGTATGTTCCAAAAAATTAATAAGTCAAAATCATTTTTATCTTATGAATTCATAGTTACATTCTTATATTTATATTTTCCTGTACCTATTTCGATGCTTTTCTTTTTAACCTAAATGTTGACTGGTAGAGAATGTCTTATGGCATTAAGTCCACCTTATGTACCAACATAGTGCATAGAAGTATAAATAAATAAAGAAAATAAAATATTTAATATTGTTATATAACGGGTGATTATTTAGCACTAATAAGTATTACCGTTATGTACACAACACAACAATACATATCATGTAGGTTAATATGTTTTGCACATTAAAGCTGAAAAAACATATTTGTTTTTACATTATGTTATTGCTAATAAACGCATTGTGAAACTATGCAATTTAACGAGTACAATGAACTTCGACGGATTAAATGCTATTCTAAATCTAGGTTTCAATTAGTTTTAATACTTGTGGTGTGTCATTGAAGATTATTACGTAACACGCACGTGAGGTGATTGTATCAGCAATCAAGATATTATCACACACGCACTCGTGTGCAGGGCCACAGAAAACAGGCTAGTGAAGGGAATACGTACAAACTTGCGGTTTCAGAGCGTATACAAGGTGTAACATGATGATTCAGCCGAAAGACGTCTACTGCTGGACATAGGCCTCCCCCAATAGGGGAGGGGGGGGGGGGGGTTGGTACAATTGCTACGCTTGGCAGGCGGGTTCGTGATCGCAGTGTGGTTGTTAAAGTACTCAGAGAACGCTGCTGCCCATTCTCTAGTGAATCCCTTAGTCGCCTTTTGCGACACCCATGGGAAGTGATGGGGTAGTGCTATCCTTTACGTCCGGCACCACACGGACACGGAAGGTGTAACATAAATTATCAGAAACCAGAGAGTAGTTTATTTAGAATCGACTAGGTAGTTAATGGATTTCAGCAAATTTTGAAACGGCAATTCAAAAAGTGTTCAGGGGCCTAATTCTCCTAAAATAAATCTTGATAAATTACAACCGAACCAAGGCCGAACCGTTCATTCAGACAGTTCTCAATTTCAAAAGCTATCAAATTGTTTGACACAAAAAACAAAATCAATCATTTTGAAAGTTTTCGAAAACAAAAACTGACTGACGGTTGTGGTTCGATTGCGTGTGGCAACAATTTATTTTAGGAGAATTAGGCCCCAGTTTCCAATCAGTCAGTCAATCGTAGAAAGAAAATTAAAGCTAATGTCAAGGCAATTGGACTGATTTATTGATTGATAAACGAAGCCTTGGTATCGAGATACACATATTTTAATATTGCTCAAAATATGATAAATTAGGTATGCTAATTTTTATGTGCCTGTAATTGGCTGATCATAGAGCATTTAAAACTTTAATACTAACTAACCAACTATTGTACATATGTGTCACCAGTAAAAAAAAATCTGATTCTGATTTTGATATCGAGATCTTTGAGTATTTTTTAAAGCATATGCATGTGCAGCTGTCGGTCTCGGCGGACATGCAAGAATGTATTGATTTCAGTCGTACAGGTCTGAAAGCCTACCTGTTTAACCATAGTTAGACTACCGGTCTAACCATACAGCATTCAGGTGCATTCAAAGCTAAATAAGAGGATAGGTTGATTATAATTACAAACGTATTAAATGTCTGCCCCTTTGCACCCCCAACAGAACCTAGATATCTCTTTATTACTTTAATAAACACATAACATAACATCACGCCTCTATTCCCCGAAGGGTTAGGCTGATGTGTATAGTTCACCCACATTTCTTTTGCCATCAGGTATAAATCCAAACACCTGGCTGTCACTGAGAAATTCCACACGGAAAAACCCAATAACACTTTGCCTGAGAACCCAGGACCAGAATCAGGACCAACGAGAGCTGTACATTAATTTTACATAATAAAAGCTTCAATGTTGTTATAAAACCACCACAATTATAATAATTTTAGCTCAATGAATGTTACTGCACTTTGATTACATTTGACTGGAGCAGTCGAATAGATTAAGGTTAATTTGACAGTCACTATCGAACCTTGTATAAGTACTTTCGTATTTGTATAATTCCATTACAACCAATATTCGTTTTTACAGTGCACCGATGTCATGTGAATTGACCCTTAATTGAATAAGCCTTCCGCAAAAGAACGACTAAAAAAAGACTTCCAACTTTTTTGTAGTCAATTTGTACTAAAAAAATTATTAAAATAATATCTAAAAATAATTGATTACCTGGCCATGAAAGCAGCGTATCGTAATTATATAACAGTTGGCAAGTTCAATGACTAAAATAGATTAGTCGTGCGTAACAGTACAAAAAGTCCGTCAACTTGACCCAAATCGGTGTCACACTCGGTTGCAAGGAAGCGCCTTGCGGTCTAGCATTTTCTGCGAAAGGCAAAAAATGATGTTGTAAATGAGAAATTGTTTAATTGAGAGTGAAAGTAAGGCTTAACAATTAAAATAATTATTTATCTTAACATTTGTGTCTTTTTATAATACCTATTGTCATGATCTGAAATTCACAACACGTATTCAAATACATTTTGACGTGAATGCCGCTCATCTTAATAATTATTAGGTATACAGGGTGTCTCAAAACTGAACGTCAAATCGGGAACAAATTATATGGCAGATTACGACTGTTCATAAAATAAATGTTTTCAAGTTTCAAAGTTACCGTGAATAAAATTTTACCTCATAAATCTAAATATTAAATGTGTATTTTTTTAAAGTAAACAGGTTTTTTCTGAGCAGTCATACACTGCCTTGTCATTCGTTCCTGGCTTGACGTTGAATTTCGGGACATCCTGTATATTTTTAACGCTGGTCGCGTTCAGTTTTCAAAATTTAAAAGATGAAACAGATCTGTTTTTTTTTTGTAAATTTTCTTCTTGTCTTTAACCATGTTTTACAAATAAATCATTTCGATTTTGACTTTGATTTGCGTTGGTTTCAGAGCTTGACACAGAGGTGGTCAATAAAAAAGTAAAAAAATAATATTTGTATTAGTTTTTTACAACCAACGTACAGTTAAATAAAATATTTATGTTGTTGTATCGGAACTTAACAAAGTTTTCATTAAACAAGGCAGACTAGATCCGATCGGCAAAATTGTTTTAATTTACGAAGTCAATCGCAAGCCAATCTTTTTAATTGAAGGCCCTAGTTAAAGGTGATAGACATATTTATGAGGCCTTGAGGCTGACATACATAGATAGATTGACATAAACATACTGACATAAGTGGACTGACAGTTTGACTGGATTTAGCAGCGTCCCCTTATAAACTGATAATATCTCACTGAGAAAACCTGGTTTCCTAGTTTTCCTTGCGGAGGTCAGACTGCAGTCGCTCTGCATAAAACCTCGTGCTAACTTATTTTCAAATGCGCAAGCGATCAAAGGTAGTTTCTTTTTTCTTTTGTACTGCTTGTCGATGGTCACGCATCTTCAGATCAGTTTATAAAGGATATCCCAAAATTCAACGTCAATACTGGAAAAAATTATAGAGCAGTTTATGAATGTTCAGAAAAATAAATAAAAAGTTTGATAGGTTTCGAGTTTCAAAGTTGGGTTTAAAGAATTTAAATTACCATGAATAAAATTTTACCTCATAAATCTAACTAAACAAATTGCTCTATCATTCGTTCCTAGCTTGACATTGAGTTTCGGGACATTGTGTATACGCAAAATTAGAAAAGTCAAAAAAAAAAACTGTTGTTCCCTATTTTGTTATCGAATATGGAATCATCTGAAAAGAGCACTCCGCTTTTACTAAGCACAAACATCTCCATTTTGTTATCATACGTAACAGAGTTTGCAAACACTACAATTGTATTTTTTTATGAACGTAAAATAAAACCTTAATAGGCATTGACGATAAAAACAATAATCATTTTCATGAGTAGTTATTGCATGTGATAATGATTATGTTTAATGCCTTCTGGGTTGCCGTATTATCATTGTTTTTATGTTGTTGTGCTTTATATGGACATTTTAGTCTTTACAGTGACAAAATGATAATAAATTGATGATACAATCATGGGGGTGAGTGACGATACCCAAGTACGTCCGGTACACCCTGGGCAATCAGCCCCGCTACCAACTTTGTTAACTCGCCAATCTCTTCGCTATGGCATGAGCTATTCTCGTATACCTAGTGCTGACACGAAAGAAGAGAAAAAGAAGATGCATATACAATGCTCTGTAAATAAAAAAAGTGTGCAACATGCAGAAAAATACCCTTAACCGCATTAGAACACCTAGCTACTGACCAACCAGGCTCTGGCGGTTAACAGTTGGGTGTGGTAAATCAGGCCGTTGACTGACAGGGTCACCGATGCGAGGTTCTACAATTACCTACCCGCTAGGTCCATGTGGTAATTACAGGCATTTTCTTTCCAGTCTTTTTCTCTCGTTTCAGCACGAGCTATACGAAAATAGCAAAGCTGTGGTGAAAAACTTAGCCAGTCAGCAAGGTTGGTAGCGGGGCTGACTGCCCAGGGTGCGCCGAACGTATTTAAGTATCATCATCACTAAACCGTTCGTCAATCGTTCTTTCTAGTAACAGGTTGTGATAATGTGACGTGTACAGTTCGAATCGCGACCTCTCCGCCTTGAACACGCTCATGATTAAGGGCTCCGTTTGGGGTCCGAAACTAGTCGGGCAATCCCAAAAAATGCACGTGAGTAAACCGTAATTTATCATAAATAGGAATGTGTCTCACGAAAGTTATAATACAAATTTTCATGAGTTGGAAGTAGGTTACATCTCACAGTGCAAAGAGTAGTAGTAACTTTGGATGATTACGCTTGCAATGATCTTTACAAATTAGGGCTCGTTCACACAGCACACAAACCGGAAATCGCGAAAAAAAATCTGCTGTTCCCTACATTTTAACGAGTTATGCGAACATAAATGTAGGGAACATCTGTTTTTTTTCTCGATTTCTGGTTTCGTCGAATAGTAAAAGTTGTTCATAGTGATGAGTACAATCTCTCATTTCGGTTTGTCGAGTGTTTACAATTTCAACCTGTATTTTTGCTTATTTTTTTTTCATTTTTTAATTTTAATGTAAGTATTAATGATGTAGATTAACGGGTTTAAGGGAACACTGTTATTTAACGTACTGTATATCTTACCGTACATTCAATACGTGACAAAAATCCTATTAAACTGCATATGACTTTCAAATAGTTTATGCAATTTCTCTTCTTAAACAGGAAGTCCTCATACTGCATGTAAATTAACACCGATTGAATTGCTATGGCAAATATTGTCAAAGGTTAAATGCACATATTTGCAGCAAGTACCCGCATTGTGTTAAGCAATAATACCTATATACACCACTGAAGTCTGTTTAAGAATTATGTTTACATGTCAAATGACTGAAAATTTGTATTAATACCATAAAAAAGCGTTTTCACTCGGTTTTAGTCCTTTTAATTAAAAAGGGAGTCTCATATGTAATCACTTCGTATTAAAATATTTATGGTTTAAAATTATTTAGGTACCTACTACTGTTTTTGAATTGAAACTTGTTACTATGCCCTACAATGGCTACTGTTAGGTATAGCTAGCTACAAATTCGTGCCCAGTTTCAGTGCGTGTATCCCTTGACTTCATATTATGCCCACTCATGACACAGTCTAGTCTGTTTACAATGGCTTGAATAACAGAACAGTGGGACAAACAAACTCATATTCGCATTTATCCTCAGAACCCTCAGTACCGACTACTTAGATCTTATCTAGATTCGGCTAAATGTCAGCATAATTTTACACTAGACATTACCTGCTGACCTCCTCAATCCAATAAGGAGGAACCAATATACTCGTAGATTTTGACAACCGTGTCTTCCGACTCTTCCGAGACACCGAAGAGACTGGATGAGTATCAATAGCGCTGTACCCTCAGTGACGGATCCAGCCTTTAGCTCAGAGGGTAGTCAAGTCTGGTCCTCGGCCACCTGTGGGTCCAGACAACATGACAATATTCGACCGCTTGAGAAAAGAAATAGAAAACGCTAGTTAAATGTATAGGAATGGCACTACAGGTCGCGTGACTGCCCCCTGATTCAGAACGATCAGAATAGTCAGTTATCAAACCATTCGGTTAGCTATCTCTTTTGCTCCTGTTACGAGAATCGTAGACGGAACGAGATAACAAACCGCATCAGTCGACAACTGCTTATCGAAAAGATTATGAATCGGGGGGCTGGTCGAAAGATTAAATCAATCCAGTACGCACGGTACAACTGGCGAGGCGTTAGCTGAGCTTTGCATTTGTGTGAGTGCACATAGAATCGATAGCCAAAAAACAGTATAAACCGGTTTAAACCAAGCAAAGGTCGCGTCTGCATTCATTCTCACACAAATGCAAAGCTCAGCTTAGGCCTCGCGGACGGTACATCAACTGTTATGGAGCGTCTATACCAAACTAAGGACGGCCAATGAACACTAACGATCATAGTCATTGTAGAATTTGCTTTGTATACAACGAATCCGGTCTTAATCGGATTAGCGGTATCGAACCCCGTTCGTTGGCTTGGTGTGTACGTACCACTATAGCAATAGTATGGAATAGGTACCTGCACTTATGGTCGTGATAATTACAGTTACGAACAACCGTTAATCGCGGCCATGACTGCATGGTGATAATAATTATAAACACATTCTAAATTGCGTAGTATGTATTATTTAGTAATTTATTTCGTATTTTTGTGCAAAAGAAATTAAAATTTTGTTGTGTGAATGCTAATCATATTAGTATATTAACTTGTACAGAAGTCAAAACTAATTGTTTGCAATCATCTAAACTGCCGTGTCTTTTTCGGAGAAGTTCATGCCGTGCATGCGTAGCCGCGCTCGCTACGTTTCTTTCGATCGTTGTGGAAAACGGTGAATTAAGAAAGAAAGAACGAAAGACTGCCTCGTTGGTGTAGCGGTCGCAAGCGCGACTGCTGAGCGTGAGGTCCTGGGTTGATCCCCAGGTCGGGCAAAGTGTCACTGGGTTTTTACGTGTGCAATTTCTCAGTAGCAGCCCGGAGTCTGGATTTGTGCCCGGTCGATGGCAATAGGCGTTCCCCCTATTACATGGGACGTACATATAAACGGCGAAATGTGGGTGTACTATACACCTCTGCCAACCCTTCGGGGAATACAGGCGTGAGTTTATGAAAACAAAAAAGTCGATTACTGTGGAAGCCGTAGTCCGCAGAAGTAGGTACGAAGCCGAGAGCCACGTATTCTTCCCATCATTACGAAGATTTTTTTGTATTGGGCCATACCTGGGCACTTACTGGTTATGGGACTAAACAGACTTACCAACATCAACTCCCGTGTCACTCATAAAACATGGGTATTTCGTATGAACATGGCGAACGCACGTGCGTTGAACTTTTTGCAGGCTTTAGCACGCTTACGCGCGTTAATACGTTGTATACAATGCTATCGCAGCTGAAGCACACAATGTAACATAGTGTGTCAGAAACAAATCAGCATTTTTGAAAATTGATCCTGTTTTATTTGAATAAGGGATTATGTCTGTAGTAAAGGCACCAGCATCCTCAATCCAGATTGTCAATCAATTTGCTTAGCATACTAATTACGGCAAAACTTCCTCACGAGCGCTCGTGTCACGGTCTGCGAAGAGGCCAATGTGTCGGCCGTCATTTGACGTAGCAGAGGACGGACAATGACCATAATTCCTCACATCCATGGCAAATTTACTTTACTTTTTAATGTCTGTTGATTGTATCATAAAAATTTTACATTTTGAAAACCACAATACGGATATATATATTTTTTTTTTGCTTCAGTGCTCTCCCCTGTTAAATGCATTTTTTGCAGATTCATAAGTTTGCCGTGGATGTGACGAATTATCATTGCCTTTAACTAGTCAAGTCAGACATCATACAACTAACATATATATATGTATATATATTTTTTAATATTTATTTTATTTTAATGTTTTGTTTTCAGAAAACAAAAACAACCTGTTGTGAATGGCTGCGAACTTTCTTCGATATGAAATATGTGAAGGAGACTCTGATGGTGGCTTTCAAAAAAGGACCCAACAACCGAAGACTGAGAGTCATCATGCTGGTCATCGTTTTGTGCGTTATAATCGGACCTGTTTACGGTAAATAAACTTTTAATGTTAATACCTATTGAGATGGTTATGAGGCCAATAAAATTCTACTAACAGTATTGTTGCTAAACCACAAACTAACCACATTAAATTTTGTCAGTCAGTTTTTATTTACGAATATAATAAAAGTAAACAGCGATTTAATCGGTGCGATTCTTTTTATTTAATACTTTTTAGTGCCACAAATTACAATTACAATAGTGTACAAATTCGTGGACCGCTACAATCTACAATACTACAACTAGAACGTCGTCTGTTATACAGGGTGTTAACGAATTCATGTAATTCCTTAAAACCACATGATCTACTACTGATGTAGACAGGCACCGCACGGGTTTTAGCTTGATTAAAAATAAAAAAATAAAGTTATTATTTTTTCATGCGGCTTTGTTACTGATCGTATCTAAACCACCTAATAATTATTCAGTAAAAGAAAAGAATAAATTTTTTTGCAATTTTTATTTTTTATTTTTGTTAACATTTCGATGCCACGCATAAATTAATGAAAGCACGGCGACACGGCTGGCAGGCACGATTAACGCGATATCGCTCTTTGCAGTCAGATAACTCAAGGCTCTAAAATTACTCAGAAACAGAAAACCAAGATTTTTTTTTGAATTTTTATTTTATTTGATTTTCAAAAATTTCCATTTAGGGTTAATCTGTGTCACCAGTAGATCACGTGGTTTGAAGAAATTACACGAATTCGTTAACACCATATAGGTAATTCATTGCCAAACAACCGATAATATTCTATAAAAAAACTACTCAACCAAACTTAATGAAATTCATACAAGACAAACTAGAGAGTATTCCGCTCCAACTAAAAAAATCAAATCGGTCCACAAATCTCAGAGAAATCCTCCCGTTCGAAGTCGGTTAAAAACTGTCAAAATGCTTGGTTATGTTTTTGTTGTCAAATAATTTTACAGTTTTTGTAAACGAATACTGTCTGAATGAACGTTCTGTAGTAGAATTAGCCCACTATTATAATGTCCCACACTGAGGTTATAAATTGTAATAAATGTTACAAAACACAATAACATTTCCTAATTTCTACATTATACGTTTAGGTTTTACAGCTATTTTGTTACATAACAAATGTTGCATTTTATATGTCTTCAGTGTGGGAGCACCTTTATGCATAGCACTATTTCAGTTTCACACGTATTTGAATGCATTTCGGCATGCACCTGACGGCTTGACTTATTTTATTTGATAAACAATAAAACGGTACTGTAGGTATCCAAGTGCACATAACATTTATTTTACATTCTATACTCGGGTATAAAAATCTCGAGGAGCTCGTGGCTAAATAATTACAGCCGCATAGACCGATCTTCCGGGTTAAGCCACGCTTGCCGAGGTTGGTCTGTGGATGGGTGACCATTTACCATAGCGAGTTTCCTCCGTGCCTCGGAAAGCACGTAAAGCCGTTGGTCCCGGCTGTCATTTGTAGATCTTTGACAGTCGTTACTCTGTTGGTCAGAAGCCAGAAAGTCTGACAACCAGTCTTACCAAGAGTATCGTATTACCCAGTTACTGGGTTGTGGAGGTCTGATAGGCAGTCGCTCCATGTAAAATACTGATATTCAGCTGCATCCGGTCCGACTGGAAGCCGACCCCAACATAGTTGGGAAAAGGCTAGGCAGATGATGACTCGGGTATAAAAATAAAATTAATTTTCGTTTTTCTGTTTCATTGCTTTCGTGTATTTGTGTTCAATCACTAGTGCAGCTATGCTAATTAGCCTAGGTGGATGGTAGACATTATTTACCTCATAATTCTAATAATGGTGTGTATTTGCAGTCATTTCATCTCCTTTAAGCATTGAATATACATTTTACAATTACATTTTTAAATATTTCCATAACAAAATATATTTAAAACTATAAAAAATAGAAGCCCACCGGCATAGAGAACAGGGTCTATGCTACCGGCGATCAGGGCTCCAAAGTGACGAACTTCCTAACAATACGCGCCGAAAGTATCGCGTCCTTGATCCAACTGCCTTACAAGAACCTCATCCAATATTAAGCCATTGGCTGCATGGGCGCCGGGAGGAGGGTGCAAGGGGTGCATTTGCACCCCCCTGTCTTGGAAGAAAATACATAGAAATAAATTATGTGTTTTCATTTTTTATTATTTGAATTTGATATTAATTTAGATACTTGACATGACGTTAATGCCTAATTTTATATACCTTCCTATAATTATAAGGATGCATTGTTATAAATTACATCTTGTTAGATGGTATAATGTATAGAAGAAAATGCACCTCCCTGGAAATAATCCTGACGGCGCCCATGATTGGCTGTAACGACTATCGACACTATGATTGCTGATTCAACATCCCAACAAATCATTTCATTATTATTTTCAAGACGAACTTCGTTTCACATCAGAGTATATGACACCAATGAACAGGAATACTTAGTATTCAGGTATACTAGTTAAAATTAGAATATTTAGATATTGCACAAACTAAATGTTACTTTATCGATCGTTAATATCTTATATTAATCAGCACTTCAATTTATTCAAGTTTAAGATTGCAATTTAGTTGATTTGTTTCGCCAACTTAAAATTAGCATTGACCCAAATAAATAACAGTTATTTATTAATTAATAGAATCAGTGTACGAAAAAAATATCTACATTTTGATGACACATATTATTTCTGTTATTGATAAAAATATAAGATCAAATTAAGACTGGATTCATATAAAATTTGCTTAAATGCAATTGCTTTTACAGGTTTCAATATTTGCCTTTGTTAATTGAATCGATGAATGCAAAACACATTTGTATTGTATTTTTTATGGTTGTTGCTTACAATCTAAAGCATGTCCTAGCAATTTAAACTTAAATGTTTTATCTGTATTATAAAATTGTTCAATTTTAATTAAACAACAGAGGCTGTAGCGAGATAAAATTGATTTGCTGAACAAGTGTTCGTTAGACTATTTATTCGCAATATGTGTGAATAAAACGTCCTTTGTATACAAGTAGGTACCTCAAGTACCTAATATATTTTCCGACAAAATCCAAATTCCATTCTTAATCGACTATGAACTACAACGTCTACAACTATTTCCAGATTAGGTCGCCCCTTCCAGTATAGTTTTGTAAATAAAGGAAAATTATACATATAGTCAAATGTAGGTATGAAATAGAAATGACGTTTACATTTTGCTCCATTTAGAATGATGCTTCCAGGATAGAGAGTCCATAAAACACACTTAACATGGTGGATGTTAAGAGTGGTTTATGGACTCTCTATGTGGACGTCAGAACCAGCCCGCACAGATACGCTGCTGAAAATTGGTGTCATTTAAAGCCAAGGAATAAAAAACCAAATGCTCCAACAATCGCACTGTATATTATGCTAAACCAGATCATTCCGGTGCAGGTGCAAAATTTACTTTCGATAAGAAACAAAATAAAAAGTTTACATTACATTTATTATTACATTATTGCAGATATTCTGTAGAAACACTTATGTTACAGCAGTAAAGCAGTTGACACTATCCTCTGATCCGCGAAAGTAGCAATAGCAATATATCTCAAGACCGGACTTACAAGGCTTTATCTTGTCCATACTGTACGCCCTTGGCAATGAACTGACATTTCCATCGGTCGCAGTTACGCGTTAGTTACGCCACTACTTTCTCTTAGTTTCGCTTTCTATAGAACTGGCTAGCGCTAAGCCAAAGCGTATATTTTAGTACTAAGAGCGATTACGCATTGCATCCGATCCGAATTCGTGAAAATACGGATATAAAAAACTCGGACCGAATTCGGATATTGCTTTACGCACTGCATCCGATCCGAAACCGTGAAAATACCGATCTAGGAGTAAAAATCTTGGACCGAATTCGGATGTTGCTTACGCACTATTCCGATCTCTGATCCAAATTCAAACAATTCAGGGGCCATCTTTGGCATATCCATTTGGTGTCCGATTTGAATCCGAGGTAGTGCGAAAGCGTTCATACAAACAGTACTACGGCTACTTCGGTCCGTCAATATTTCTTCCGAATTGACTTCGGAACGTATTTTCACGGATTCGGATCGGATGCAGTGCGTAATCGCTCTAAATCTTAATAAGAAAACTTTTAAAGATTCAAAAGAGGAAACTATGATTTTAGCAGCAGGTCTAGCGTGAACTACCGTGTCATGTGTTGAATTTTATCGAATCTTGAATGAGAAGTAGGTACCTATCAGATTTGACAAAAGCCGTGACAAGTCTTGTCAAGCTAATGCGTGCTGATCTGTTAGATAATTTTAATCCTAGGTAGTATTATTTTGTGCTTATATGCCTTGAGCACGTTAAGCCGACAGTTCCAGGTGTCATACGAATACCTATGACAGTCGTTATGAGTAGTCAAAAGCTCGAGAGTCTGACAACCGGTCTTAACTTAGGATATCATCGGCATTGCCCAACTGGGATGCGGAGGTCTGATAGCAGTCGCTCCGTGTACAATACTGGTATTCAGCCACATCTGGTTAGACTGGAAGCTGAGCCCATCATCGCATGAAGCCTTTGTTCGACCCCGGAAGCAATCAGACTCGGTTTATTAGGCAGAAAGAGAAGGACTACTGATACCGGGAAACCACTTCCAGCTCAATAGCTTTTAATTACCTTCGATTGTGCCATGTTTCGCTACTAGTTATCAGAGGGAAAGGATCATTAGTTATGCTTCAGTAAATTTAATGATGCACTATTGAAATTAATAACCCTTTGAATAGGTAGCTACGTAGGTTTGGATTATGAAAATGATTAGATACCCTTTACCTCTGACCATTTGCATAGTAAAAACTGATTTTCAGAATAGGCTTATTTGTTCTGATAGTATATGCTGGAATATGCAGTTGCAAACATGATTTAAAGAATTGGTAACCAATGGTTTTCGAGGACAATATTTCGAAATACTGGGGTACTAACAATATTAACTTTATGGTTTTGTGCGTGGTAAAATGTGCCTGTAGGCCTTGCGTGTAATTGAGTTACTAAGCCAGGTTAAAGATGATTTTAAATAAGGCAACCTGATGTAAAACTGATAGACGGACTTATACAGGCTGTTCCGAAACACAACGTCAAGCTGGGAACAAATGACAAGGCAGTTCATGAGAGTACAGAAAAAAATGTATTCTAGTTTCAAAGTACCACAAATAAAATTGTAGCTCATAAATCTGATGGCCCAGCTACACGCTCCGTCTTGCCTGCGCAGTCCAAAACTGCGTAGTCATGACTGTACAAAAAGTCGGAATACCGTATAGTGGCCACACGTGCAGGTAAGATCATGCAAACTGGACTGTGCAATCCTCATAGTGTTTTGAGAGCTCGTCACGTCACGATGTGCGACTTCTTACATCACTCATTGTGGTGGCGACAATAATTTGGCCGACTGAAGCGCGGCCTGAATGACCGGCCACACGCTTCAAGCCAAAACTGCGCAGTCCAATCTTCAGCATGTCAACGATTGCGCAAGCCGCGTTTTCGGGCCTGCGCGAACTACCGTCTACACGTGCGATCTTATCTGCGCAAACTGGTTTGTGCAGGCATGCTCGCAGGCAAGACGGAGCGTGTTGCCGGGCCAGAACAGTAAAATGAGCTTTTTTAAAAAAAAAACTAAAAATAGTCTGAACATTCATAAGCTGCCGTATCGTTTGTTCCCCGGCTTGACGTTATGTTTCGCGACACCCTGTACAGTATACAGGGATTTTATAATTGGGTATGATACGATACGTGTCGTTATCGTTACCGTTACCGTTTCCTATCTCGCAAAATTTTAAAACCACTGATATAATCCAATCAATTTAATTAACGATGTTAGTAACTGTACTAGTACAACTAGAACGTCTGCACGATTCAATCTTGCGGTTGAATGTAGATCGAATTAACGCGATTCCTTCCGTAGCAATACTGCGTTGCAAATGTTTTCAAGTCATTATCAAAGTCACATTAATTAATCTCAGTTGATTAAGCTTACACATACTTGGTAAATTAATCTTAAGAGTTACGCAATATTCTGATATTCTACGTAGCTAGACCTACTTATCACATACCTGTTTCACAGAAATGTAATTCGATTTCCGTAAAGTGACTAGGTGACTACCATACATCTGTGCACCTTAGTGAAAAAGGGCATAAGTCCTTATACCCTATAAACACAGAATTAAGTATGGTTTTACATTAAGTACAAAAATGTGTTATTTTTATAAATATCCGTTCTTCTTGAATACCTTGAAGTATAAATAAAGCTAGTGTTTTTCCTCTTGCCAATATCCCCACATTGTAGGTAATGTATATTTAATGGAGAAAACCAAAATAAAAAATATGGTGTTATTTTTAACTTTATACGCATTTCATAATTACGCTAAGGATATAAGAAATAATATATTTATAGATTTCGTACCACCTATACAAGTGGTACAAAATCTACCACACATACACATACCCACCTATTTATGTGCACATCTGAGAAGGCTCCATAAAGTTCTCGATGGTGTGTATCTCACGTATCAACTGAATAAAGTACTAGGATGAAAACTGAAAAATACTGAAACTGAAACATTGTCATCATATTTATAGTTTGACCTGATAATCGAAAACCTTTAAGACATATACTGATAATTCCACATTGACCCTTAATCTTTATTCTAATTCCAGGTGAGATGTCAGTCCTGTACCTCTTCACGAGGTATCGGTTCAACTGGAATGAGGTGGATTTCAGCATGTACTCTACTTACGCCATGTGTACTTCATTAGTAGGTAATTATTATTTGTTTATTACGCACTCTATCTTGTTAGCGAACCGCGACTTAAACAAACAAATAGGTATTGTATGTATTAGCTGCGAAAACTCCTGCGCAAGTGTTAAGTTGTAAGAAGAACAATTCCGTTTTGTTTATGTCGGTGCAAAGAGCGAGACCACTAGGTACCTACATATAAAAACTCAGTGAAGTAATTACCAATATTTCTCGTTATTCACAAAAATGCCCAAATTGAAATTGATTTCACCCATAATTGAAAAGAAGTAATTTATTTTCCTAGCAAAGTAGGAACAACGGTTATAAAGGAGTTAAAAAAAGTTATGTATAAAATGAAATGTCGATTTGGGAAGTTGTCGAAATGGGATCTAACTGTACTTCATTTGACAAAAGTGGCCCATCAAGGCACGAATATATTTGAACTATTTCTTCAAGTTTAGTAGAGTTTCAGCTCATTTTAATTGACCGTTATGGTTTATAAAAGCATAATACTGTGCTGAATCCCTGTTGAAAGCAATTATGCTTATTTCTCTAACTGGTCTTATTTGTCTAATGTTATATTAAATAGAGTACTATTGTTTCTTAGTTAAGGTACAAGTCCGAGACGGGCTGCAGATCGCAAACTGCAAAAGTAGTATCGCTTGCGGTGCGATGTGCGGCTGCGGTCTGCGGTTGCAGTTTTGCAGTCGCTGCGCTGGCGGAATAGCACCTTTAAAGTGCACACCTTACAGGCGCTTTTCCGATGGCGACTTGCGGTCTGCGGTTGCAGTCTGCAGTTTGCAGCCCGTCTCGGACTTGTACCTTTATACCCTTTTTACCGGCGAGCGCGTGGTGTTTTCTCTGTATTAGTCATGGAGTAATTTTATTAGGTCAGTAACTTCTAGAGATGAGTTATCACGTCTTATCATAAAAGCCAACAGATTTAAAGACGGTGAAAATAAATGAGGCATGCATTCACTCATGAGTCATATGACTAATTCCTATCTGTTATGATGATAAAGGAATCTGACTTGTAGATAAAATAAGTTGAATTCGACAGAGAGAAGTCTATTCAAATATAAATTACCTTAATAAGTATCTTTAGCAGACACTCTATTAGATACCTATCAAGGTCGGCAAGAAAAAACAAGAAAACAAAAGCTCTTTGTTAGACAACTTATTCAAACAAGTTAGTTGGATTGACGTCAGTAGCACCTATGTTACGATTGTTTAATCAGAAAGATAAAAATAAACAAAAATAAAAACGAAAAAGTTACTGCGACTGTGTGTGTTGATGTGGTGTAATAGGTACCGCTTATTAAGCGTGATAATTAATCTGGAGTCCGATTAGTACCAACGATCTTAAACGTTTCAGTTTCCAAAATCAAGATGTACCTAGGTATAGTTTTTGTAAGAAGTTTTTAGTCAGGGTCTTCCACAAGGGTCTCTACAACATGAGTTTTTATATTTATTAGATAAGAAAAAATATGACACCATTTCTGACAAAAATATTAAAGTTCATATTCACGAGGTATTTTTTTTAAATATTTCAACGGGCCTCCACTTCTTCGTTGACCCAGGGCTTCCAAACCTTTAATACGGCCCTGTATTTAGTATTCTATGGATGAAACTAGAAGTTTCCATAATATTTTTCGACTGGCACCCAACACGTTTGTTAGACGGCAGTGGTGGAGACATTAAGATTATAATTTCTTATATAGGTTCTAAACAATTTATATTGTAATTTTCAGGTACTTTATTCTCGGTGGGAATATTTAGTCATTTACTGAAGTTTGACGACGCCGTCATTGGTATCATATCGTGCACCAGCAAGATATTGGCTGCATTCATGTACGCCTTTTCCACAAAAACGTGGCAAATATACACAGGTATGTATTCTCCTTTTAAATTTAATATTATTTGAGATGATAGAATGATTTTGCAACCTTTTACTTTTCAAATTGCAGCCCCACTGATTGAAATATTCAGTGGAACATCATTCATAGCGATGAGGTCAATGGTCTCCAAATTGGTCGACAGAGAAGAATTAGGTAAGAATTATTGTGGTTCACGCCATCTATTGCAATTTTTTAAAACTACTTTCAACTTGACTCAATGAACCAAAAGCAGATGGCGTTAAATAACTCACCTAAAATAAGTTTTATCAGTTATACTTGGAACTTTTTAAATTGAAAATGCATTATTTACGAGTGAAAATTAAATTTTCGATAGTGGTGGGGTATCATTGTGTTCCAAGGTCGCGGGTAGGTACAAATCCCACATCGAGGCAGAATAAAATTATATCGAGCCATCCTTCAGATGCAAATATTTCTTCAGTCTGCGTATTATACCATACACGCGCCGCGAAAATATCATCATCATCATCATTCAGCCGAATGACGTCCACTGCTGGACATAGGCCTCCCCCAAACAATGTTGAGGGGGTTTGCCATAATCGCTACGCTTGGCAGGCGGGTTGGCGATCGCAGTACGGTTGTTATAGTACTCAGAAAATGCTGCTGCCCATCCTTTAGTGAATCCGCTGAAATAAGCGTAGCACTAATTTATATTAACAACAAAGGGAATTTCAGTCTCAGAAAAATGTAGTTCATAGATATACTTACATAAATGTATTTTTTCAAATGTTTTCCAGGCAAAGTAAACTCGTTCTTCGGCGTGGCGGAAGCGATGATGCCGCTGATTTACGCACCCATGTACACATCGTTGTATTCAGCGACTATCAAGACATTCCCTGGAGCATTCTTCCTTCTCGGAGGAGGTCTTACTACGCCGGCTGTTGCTATATTCTTGTAAGTATTTTTGATCTCAACTTATTTAAGTTGGGCGAAGTTACATAATAAGTCATCTTCAAACTATCTTCCAGACTGTTATATAGGACCACTTTTCGATAAGCAGTTGTCGAACGATTCGATTTGCTATCTCGTTTCGTTTACGATTCTCGTAATGAGAAGAAAAGAGACAACAAATTTAATCGTTCGACAACTGACTTATCGAATCTGATCAAGAAGAACAGGACGCGGTCAATTGTTCTAACAGAAACGTTGGTCAATCGCAACTGAATCGCAGCTGAATTGTTTTTTTTTTGTTTAACTTTTTTGTCTAAACAATTTGGCAGTTTTTGTAAACGAAACCTGACTGACAAATATTATTCGTTTGTGGTTTGGCAATAATTTTGTTCGTAGAATTAGGCTACAGTTTCTTTTGTCAATTCCAGTAAAGATAATTAAATATTAATACTCTGGAAAGAAAGTAAGTCTATCCGCCTATTGATCTAATGATTTTCTCCTTTCAGGTGGTTGTACCTAGCCAATAAGAAGCAAAATAAAGCAAAGTTAGATAAAGAAGCTGAAACCAATGAAACAGAGAAGACCGGCATGGAAAACAAAGCGTACGAGGCTGACGAAGTGGAGAAAAAATCTCAAAAAACAAATGCAAACTCAACAGAAGACAGCAATGATGTCGTCCTACAATCACAAATAGAATTGGGAATAATAGAAAGTATGGTACACAATAGTAAGTTACAACACTAGTTTAGAGTAAGACACGCCTATACTGTAAATAATCTTATGGGAAAAGAATTTTTATTTACAATGATAAATGAATACGATAGTTTTACTATATTTAAGAAAACTTAAAGATATGAGAAAGTATCGTGAAGAAACTCGAGCGTTAGGCAAGTAATACCATGAGGCAGTCAGGTTGCGGAACCTAATCCGATGTGGGGATAAAATTTTATGTAGCATATCGCCGGGTTAATTCAAAAACCAACTTCAAGCATGGTAATTATAGACACAATAGATAAACAATGGCGGTAAATCTTCAGGAAATGTAGTAACGGACAAGAGGCTAACTTCCTAAATCATGACTTCGAGTTATGGCGTTTTAAATGTTTGTGCCCTAAAATTTCATAATATCTTAGTTATAATTGTAGACGAAACTTGAGGACACAAACTTAGATAAGCTAGTATATGAAATTTTAGGGCACAAACTTTCAAAACGCAATAACTCGAAATCACGAGTTGGGCAGATAATTGGTTATTGAATTGACCCGGCGATATCACATCAAACATAACACTACTGTTAAGGTTGAATCTTAAAACATTCTAAAATAGGGGTTCGTAAGGAATTGTGTTCTTATTCGGGCTATTCAATTTCATATGCAAACGTTTCCGCAGTGCGCTCAGCATTTCCTTTGTAAGACATCCCACCTTCACCGCTAAGCATGATTACTAATTTCACACTTTTTCAGTTACTTATAAATTCAATGTTCATATTTTCTAAGATATAATGTCGTACCCTAAACCCAAATACACCAAAATATTCGTCAAGGTTAGAACTTTTTTTTCTCCATATAAAAAGTATGAAAATCGTTTGCATTAGCGATATACAACGCCTTGAACGCAGTGAAATGTATAATTTTTGATACATACCGTATTAACATGCGGAGCAAAAATGTTAAACAAACTCCCTGCACGTCAAACACTCATGTTCCTTCTGTACAACCTTCAGCGTTTCTAGGTCTAATTTAAATATAATTTCGATACTCTTACTTGGACTTAACGATTGTTCGTGAATTGTGAATGACTTAGCTACCGTGCCTGACCGCTTAATGCATTTTCTGCCTTATTAGTTTTATATGAATGACATATTGAGAGCCAAACATCCACTACGTTGACACTCTTTATATTTGTATATACCTGCAGAGAATTTAAATGTGATGAGACATACAACTTAATAAGGATGTAGAAGTGATGATTCTTGTGATATTTGAAGATATATGGGGCTTAACGCCATACAAATCAGTTATAGTATTTCTATCTAACGAAGGCGGGTGTTGTAACTTTTATGTCTTTGATGTAAGGTTCAAATTGTAATAATTCACCCGCCTTCGTCAGATAGAATACCTCTAAATTATATCTGGGGGCACGGCAGTGCCCCGCCAAGTCTCGAGCAAAGCGGGCACGGCCGTACCATCTTTTCTCGAAGCCATTCGCGGCCCTTTCACCCCCCCTATATCTTCGCTGTGGACAAAGCTAGCAGTTTGAACTTTCGGTAACCTAGAGTAATCATTATAACTAGCTAAACTTCCAAATTACATCATATTTGAACTTATAGTTTACGAGTTATCATCGATCAAAGTTACATCATTTTGTCACTCACTGACTCACTGACTCACTGACTGACCGATCATCAAAATTCTAAGATACTTCTAGCAGGCCTAGAACCTTGAAATTTGGCATCAAGATAGATTATTAAGCACATATAAAGGAAAAATTATAAAAACATAAAAAAAATAGTTAATTATAGAAAACAATTTTATATTTGCCATTGTGCCAGGAACATGATGTATGAATTTCGACTGCATTGTTAACTTTGTTCTTTGTTTACGTACAAAAAATATTGAATTGGTGTAGATAATTTATAAATTGTTATTAATTTAGGGCAAAATCTGAGAAATGAGATTCCATACCATCACGCCTGTATTCTCCGAAGGGTAGGACAGAGGTGTATACTAAGTCTTAACTATATGAACCCATTTATTACTGTATCTAGATAACATTCATAAAGGCTAATTTAAATTGTTTAAAGTTTCAATATCTCACAAGTTTTCCCTCCAGAGGGCGGGGGCGGTCAAAATCAAAATACAAGATGGCGGCTGTGAAATTTTACAAAATATGCGTCATGGGTGTCGTTCCCATGGTTTTCCGGGGTGCTGATGCCAAAAATGAGGTCAAAGTCAAAATCCAAGATGGCGACTGTGAAATTTTACAAAATATGCGTCATGGGTGTCGTGTCCATAGTTTTCGGGGGAGCTGATGACGAAAATGAGGTCAACGTCAAAATCCAAGATGGCGGCTGCGAAATTTTACAAGATATGCGTCATGGGTGTCGTGTCCATGGTTTTCGGGGGGGCTGATGACGAAAATGAGGTCAACGTCAAAATCCAAGATGGCGGCTGTGAAATTTGACAAGATATGCGTCATGGGTGTCGTGTCCATGGTTTTCGGGGGCGCTGATGACGAAAATGAGGTCGAAGTCAAAATCCAAGATGGCGGCTGCGAAATTTTACAAGATATGCATCATGGATGTCGTGTCCATGGTTTTCGGGGGTACTGATGACGAAAATGAGGTCAACGTCAAAATCCAAGATGGCGGCTGTGAAATTTTACAAGACATGCGTCATGGGTGTCGTGTCCATGGTTTTCGGGGGTACTGATGACGAAAATGAGGTCAACGTCAAAATCCAAGATGGCGGCTGTGAAATTTTACAAGATATGCGTCATGGGTGTCGTGTCCATGGTTTTCGGGGGCGCTGATGACGAAAATGAGGTCGAAGTCAAAATCCAAGATGGCGGCTGTAAAATTTTACCAAATATGCGTCTTGGATATCGTGTCCATTGTTTTCGGGGGTACTGATGATGAAAAGGATGTCGAAGTCAAAATCCAAGATGGCGCTGTGATACTTTACAAAATACGCGTCATGGGTGTCGTGTCCACATGCAAAATTCGTATGATAGCGCCATCTATCTATGAAAAAACCACTTAGAAACTAAAAAAATATAATAACGTAAATTTATATTCGGCGAAACGAAGTTTATGGATATCCGAAACAGCTAGTTATTAGTTACTTAAATAGTTAGTTGTTAAAAATACGAATTTAATACATAAATAGTTTGTTATATATTTAGTTTGTTAGTTAGTTATAAAAACAAAAGAGATAGAAACAGAGAATAGGCTCTAAGCAAAGCAGCAGTTGATGAACAAGACATTATTATGTCACCCAAAAAGAAAAGAAAGAGACCCACCTACAAAAAATAAATGAGATCCCACCAAAAACATTAAATGTAAAAAATGCCAAGTCTCTATATGCAATCTTTCCACCGTAAAAAGTTTTAAGATCTCATAGAAGCCAAGTCCTATTCAATTTATTTTGTAGTTAGTTATCTATCTAGTGACTGTATTAATAGTTTTATTTCTATTATAATTATAGTGACTTGGCAATGAGCACAAGAAGAAACAAATATATTTGAAGGAGGTGAAAGTAACGCATAACGCACGCGTAATGTTTAATATCACAGGATTAGTTAAGTTCTTTTGATTTGACCATTAAACATAGGTACTTATAGATAATAATTGTGATGTTCTTATCAAATAAACTTAGGTTTTCTTAAATATGTATTGACGCACGTAGTCGATGGTGACCATAACTACTCATTGGCCGTAAAATCACGTCTGCATATCATAAATCACACATCAGCATAACAACTAATGTAATCATAGTACTCAAAGATATCAATTCGTCAATAACAGTCGCACATAATTCCACACAGCAAGCAGCTTTTTATTTGTGCTCATTGCCAAGTCACTATAATTATAATAGAAATAAAACTATTAATACAGTCACTAGATAGATAACTAACTACAAAATAAATTGAATAGGACTTGGCTTCTATGAGATCTTAAAACTTTTTACGGTGGAAAGATTGCATATAGAGACTTGGCATTTTTTACATTTAATGTTTTTGGTGGGATTGAAGTTGTCTAGATATATAATGCCATATAAGAGTTTTTATATAACATCCTAATTTAGTAGTGTGTGGCCACCCACACACAGTATACACAGTATATTTCTAATAGACACAAGGACCACGCCTTGTGTGTAATAGAAATATACTGACGAAATCTAAACTATGAGAGACAAGTAAGTAGGTCCTTGTTACAATAATAATTAGATTGAAGACAAAACTTAACACTTAACCAAACACGACTGAAATGAACGTAGATGCAAAAGCCAATCTAACAATTGACTTATTAATGTTTGGTCGATTGTAATGGAAATTGTTTAAACAGAAATAATAGATGCCGTTAAAGCCGACTATGTTATAGAGGACAAAATTAGAAGGAGCGATTAATTAAGATCGATTCTGAGGAATTTTGTGAGAAAGAGAGAGAAAGATTTTAAAATCTAATGCTCTATACATACAGTATAGAGCATTAGATTCATAAAAATCTTTAATACATTTGATGCATTTCTATATTTCTTTCTACAATTTGGCAAGACTCTCCGCCCACGACATGTATATTTCAACATGGAACCCAAGACGTCGGAGTATTGCTTTCGTACTTGTACAAAGCGCAAGACAAAGTTTTGCGTAACTAATAAAGTGATATAATTGTTTTAAGTACCGGTAAACCGGGGTTACTTTCAAATACAGGGGCGACATTGATAGTTACTAAACATTTTGCATTTGGTTAAATATCTGTGTGAAAATGGAACTTGTGCATTTTAATTTAATATTGTAGGGAACGTTGACAGTTTTCCTATTTTACCATTCAGTATAGAGGTGTCTGCGATGTTAGATGGCGATGATAAAAAATATTAAATGACACCCCTGAATATGTAAAAAAAACGAGTTTTAGATTTTTCGATTGGGGCTACTTTGAAATTCAATGATAGAACAGAGATCATCAAAGTAGAAGCTCTACGGTCCAAGTTTGATAAGGAACATTTCTCCTTTTTGCTATCGAAAACTGTGCTCTATAGTTTTTTTTATCTAGTCTATGTGATTTTATATATCTCAGTTAATTGAGTCTACATAAAATATTTTTGATGTAGCAGCTAAAAGCGAAAATAAATAAGATACAAACACATGAAGCTCAAAAAATTGATCAAAGTAACCCCGTTCTACGGTATAAGTTAATGTACGTAGATGATAATTATCCTAATAATTATGTGTGAGTACTTATTTCAAGGAAAATAAAGAAATATTTTTAAAATATGTAGTATTTTTTAAAACCCAGCAGTGTATTTATTACTCACAGTAGACTAAGGCTCAATTTACACCGCCGCGGAATGGAATGGAAGCGACGAAATTGTACATAGCATAATGAACTTTATGTTAATTGCATAAAGTACAAACTAAATACGAGCCAAAAAAGGAAAACGCGACATAAAGTTCATTATGCTAGGTACAAAAAATAACACGCGGAACTTTTGCATTTTTTCATGGAATACTCCACGGAACGTCTTACTACAAAATGAATTCATTGCGATGCGGCGTCGTATCGCATCGCATCACAGTTTTGTGTGGGAGCCCTAACGTCGGATGGATCGAAAGTAAAAACGACACGCTTCTAAAAACATTGTATTTATTTCATACTGATTTGGAGTATATTTTAGAAAAAAGTAAATGCTAAAAATTTTACAAAGGTTTTTTAAAGTTTAATCTATCTCAAACCGTTCAATATTCGAACGTATAAAAATATAACAAATAAAAAATATATTCGACACTCCTACCTACTACACGGAATAATAACATTCATATTTATTAAATTCATTTTGTTTCTAGTGAAACATCAGACCTTTTTATTGTCTGTCGACAAAACAGTCTTAGTTCTTGTATGCACATTGTTACTTAAAATCTAGTACAAACATTTATATTTATCATTCTTAGACATATTTTTAAAAGAATTGGTTTTATAAAAACGTTTATAATGTGCACATTATTTCGTATATTTTGTGGGCAACTTCTTTTCCGGAGAACGACATGTACATTGCTTTGTGACTCGGATGAACCTGGAAGTTGAAAGTAAAGTTAATTAATTATGAGATTTTTAGAATGAAATTGCAGAAAATAATACACTAGCATTAAGAGGACAAAGATATTTCTAACAAGGCGGATGGCATTCTCTACTAGTACTAATAATATCTTGACTTAGCACACGACTTCCCACGAGGTCATCGACGTGTGGGATGTGGATTCGGCAATCATTTTACCGATAGTTAATGGCCTAATGGCCTAGAGCCTCGACTAACATTTCAAGAGGCTCTCGTAAGGTAGTGGCTAGATCAACGGTTTGATTTAGAAAGCAAATTCCCTTTGATACGGCATGCATTGTGAAGAGGTTCCTATCGCTGGAGGCCTTGCAGGTAGCTTGAACCTCGTTGAGTATGCAACCGCGCCCCCTTTTCTTTATACTTTTATGTTTAATAGAATTATTAAGAAATGTAAAGCAATATTAAAAATAAATACAAACACACCACACCAACTGCCAAGAATTGTGACTATGGCATTGTGTGCCAAACTTCGTTTAACATAGCCGCTTACACTGTTTCACACGAGGTGAGTCCTAGGATTTTACTATTATGTGTGTTATAACCATACGACCAACACCAATGTCAAATATCCAAGTAGAATGAAATCCAAAAAGTTATTTATTCATTGTGGTTTCCATTGCTGTAGCCTTACGATTTACGAAATGACTACTATTTCCAGAAACTTCAACGTGAATTGAAGTATATTGAAAATGCAGGTTTATCCCTAAACTGTTACAAACTCCTGTCCACTATGTTTAATAAGGCTAAGCGTATGCTGAGACGCAGGTGACGCAGTTGCACGCAGCGCAGAGCAGAGCAGATTTTGAAATGCATGAACGTGCTAAGAGCTGCGTGCGCTGCGGCGCAGACGCGTGCGACGCAGACAGACGCGTGCGACGCAGACATGCGTCTGTCCTGTCGTTGTAGTATTGGCACTGATTTCTGCGCGACGCGTGTTTGTTGACACGTGTTTAAGTATACCGGTAATTCTAATTTTATTGCAATGACAGAACATTTAATTGAATTAGTGCTTTGTGAACCTTGTTTGTATGATACTAATCATCTAGAAAAAACAAAAATTGCGCGTCAACTCGAACACGTCTATTCTTTGTACTAGTTAAAACTCGAGTGTGTCTTGGAGCTGCGTCGCAGCATGCGGTCGTGGCCTATGTCTGCCTCGCCTGCCCTGCCTTGCAAAATCTGTACTGTACTGTGCTGCGTCACCTGCATCCTAACATACGCTTAGCCTAAACGTCTTCAGACTGTTATGTATGAACATTCTAGCATATTACGTGTGTTGCTAGGGAGTTTATTGCATTTTCTTTCTATTGGACTGCTGTCTTTGCGGACCGTTTCTACGTAACCGGGCAGTTATTGGTGAGATCTGAAGGGTCTCCAGCCAAGGAGTTTATTGCGCCGTTTCTTCTTCACATCATAAACACTAGGAAGCGGTGAAGAACGGGCGTTTTTGGGGGCTGTCTTTTGTAACATTTGTAGTTTATGAGTTGAAGTTAGTGCTTTAGAGGATGTTAATCAATCAACTCTGTCTCCTATCCGCGGTGGACATAGGGCTCTCCAATACTCTCCATGGAGAGCGTGACTCTGAGTTTATTCATGGATTTCGATGCTTACCTTGCCAGGTGTCAATGACCCTTGTTCCTTAGCCCTGCCGACGTACAGAGGTTCACCGGCAGACGTGTTACCAGCAACGACTGCGTTCGGAGGTACGATTCCGTCGCGGCATTCTTGCCATCTGATCTTCTCGGGGCGAGCGCAGCATACCTGTAATAATTATGATAAGACAAATAAACTTACTGCAGTGTGGGTGGTATTTTAGATGCCCATGTTGAATAGTGGATGTTTCACTTGATTGTGTTTTTTTTTGGTGTAATGTCACTCGAAGACGCTATACATATTAAAATCTAGCCTTGAGGCTAATGATGAGTAATTAATTTTTAAGCTAAATTGCTACGTAAACATAATTCTAAGATTGTGTCCAATTCTTAGTTTCTTTTAAGGTCATATGCTCTTTATTAGCAGCACTTATCACTTCATTTTGCCTGTCACTATTCACTGGACACTTTACTAATTCGAATGGTGTTGTCCGTTTTAATCTTCGCACTATTTACGTATTATCGAGTAGCTGGATTGCTTCGACATTCACGTGGTAGTGAAGCCTAAATTCATGAGCTTCTGTATAATTCTTTATAACTGTGTCTACGACGTCCAACTTGAGGTCCCGGTGGAGATCGGTGGAGATTTAATTATGTGAACTTTCTGTGTTGGTGGATATTTGTGGACTAAGTGGGTGGATATTATTATGTGACATATGTTAGCTGTATACACTTCTACGGCATAAGTTAAGCGCCCCAGCATTCTTCGTGTTTTCGAATTATGCGACCGTTTAATTGACCTATCCCGATTTAATCCAATGAGGATCAAGCCAGAGTTATTATCCCAACTAAAATTATAAATGCGAAAGTAACTTTGTCTGTCTAAGACGCTTTCACGCCTAAACCGCTGAACCGATTTTAATGAAAATTCGTATAGAGATAGTCTGGAACCTGGAGAAGGACATAGGCTACTTTTATCCCAAAAGATACGGAACACGTGATAAATGACATCCACGCGGGCGAGGCCGCGAGCGATCTCTAGTAAGTAATATTATAATGACACAAAGATTGACCGGGTTGAATAATTCGTACAAATTCGGAAACACGAACGTAGTCGAGGCGTGAGTTTTCGAACGAGCGAGTTGCATCGCATCACGTGAAATAATTATAGGTTCACAATGCACGGGCACGGGCTTATATATATAAACATACAACATAACATAAGAACTCGCTAATGTGTTTATACAAGGTTAGTCGGAAAGGGGGTACTAATCTGAAGCCCACTTATAGAATCGCTGATGACTGTTCGAAAGCAAGTGTTAAAATTTCAAAATTCGATAATTTTTTTTCCCAAATAAAATGATTTTTATTTTAGTTTTTTCAAAAATTCTTCATCCCTGCTTTAGTTACAAATTTAGAAAATGGTGCTTCTAATTCATGACCCCAAATATGACCTAAAATGTAAACACAGCTGATCATAACTGGGGATAGATAGATTTTAGAGATATTTTTTCGAGATTTTTGAACGACTGTTTCTTTTAAACTATTGACTTTTGGGAAAAGTTGTAGAACAAAAGTTATTCATTATTATGTGTACTTTAACACCCTTTCGGATTAGTACCCCCTTTCTGACTAACCTTGTATATGAAATAGAAGTGTTTAATGAAATAAAAACCGGCATTGGCGACATTTTTTCGCATTATTATGCAAAATTCTAGTTTTGTACGAGTACCTAACTAGCTGAACAGACAAGGTTATTTACGTGTAAGAATAATTATGATACTCATTATGATCCATTTTCATTCACTGCTATTGTTATTGAATACTGTTACTTGATCGATTTGTTAACAGTAGGTATCGATCGATACGCCGCTGGGCGACTGACACTATACGTGTATTTGAATTGAGCAGTATAAATATGTATATTATCTCCCATGAAATATGAAAAAAACCACACAGTCACAATAATTTCTTAACTTCAAAATTTTAATAATCTACAGCATATCCACTGTGTGTAATTTTTGTTATCCACACTGTGTCACGTTATTAGTTGAGAACATGCCGGCGGGCCGGGGGTTAGGGGACCCGTCGCTCGACTAGTCAAGGGCTCGAGAAGGCAGCGCACCGAGTTCCGCGCGCGCTTCTCAGGAGGACGTCGGGCAAGGCCCCACAGTAGGAGAGCCCTGCCAGGTTTGCGGTGCATGCTGCTGCGAATCCCGCGACCCCGATTATAGGTCAGGAGAAGGAACATCGTAGGTTTTAAGCCGATAAGAGTCAATAGAGAGAAAACTCTTCGCCTTCCCCGGGCAGAGGGTATCCATGAGGATATTCCAACGTTAGCAAAAAGCTGTCGAGAATACGATAAACAGAATAAGTACTACAGAAAAATAATTCAATCCAACGAACCTCGATATTCCTCACGGCGTTTTCCTTTCCACCCCAGGGTACGTAAGCGGCGTTATGTTTGAGGGCAAGCTTTCCGGGTATAAGGTCCCCTTCGAACCTGGCTCTGATGACCCACAGAGGGCTGCCGTCGTAGCCTTCATAGCCGCCCACGACCGCTCGATCGCTGAGCATGTGCGCGTCGTTAGGTGTCGTTGGGATCCATTCTACTGTAGCTGGAAAGAAGACGATATGCTTAAATAAGATTTATATTCTATTTGATTTACTTTGCAAAGTCTATAATTTATTAATTTATAAAAGTAATGGATGACTGAAGTTGAGGTTATGAATTTATGGGACGATGGTTTCGTAATATTCTAAGTACTTACCTAATTATAAAATTATTATAATAGGAAGAACATGGCGAGCAAATAAACGCAGTGCAATAATGTTAGCACTTGGCACTAAATTGATTTAGGTGCGAAATTAAAAGAACTAGAAATTCCAAGTGGCCGTGGCTAAAAATATCTGATGGTAGGTATTTTTTGTCTGCGTTTTGTGACTATGCGTCATTATAACATTCCTAGAATTCTTGCTCATCGCCTGTGAATTTTACTGTAAACAATTAGATTATTATTTCTTTGCTTGCAGAGCAATTCCTGGCTAAATTTGCATGGACAACAAATAAATTACAATACTCTCATTCACAAATAAACAAGTAAGGATTTTACTACTCAGCCGGTTGCAATGCGAGACTACCTACATACTTGGACACAGGCAAAAATATCAAATTTAATACTGTAGCCGGGTAATCTAAATACGTTTTAATTCTTGAACATAATAGGCTTCTCACAAACCGTAGCGATTCTGAGCGATTTGATTGGTCATGCATGAGTCGCCAATCAGACAGAATGTTATGGCGACTCTCACTGTCTATCAGTCATTGCAGCCTTAGAGCGTTTTTCTATCGCCGCCGTCACCGAAAACCAGATTATTTCGGACCGAGTTCGGAACGACGTGATCGTGTGTCCACCGCGACCGATCTTGGTGGTTCCCAACATAAGACAAAAATCTGAGCACCGGCGCCGTCAATTTCGGATGTAGTGGACAAGAGCAGACGCGTTTTGTATTGCCGTCATTGCTCGGTAGCTCCGATTTACTGATAATCTCGGTGGCCGTGATGAAGGCGCTCGGATGACGGACGTGCGATGGACACGCGGTCATAGTAATGTAATAATCGCTACTTCGTCAACGTTATCTCGTTCGACTTTACATTAAAATAAGTAGTAGGTGTAGCAAAATAACTTACCTCCGTAAACTGGCGTAGGGCTGACGTTAGGGTATCCGGGAGCGGGAGCATAGCCGAATCCTGGCGCCGATGGTGCCGATGGAGCCATCGGTGTGACATTCGCATATGACATCGCTGATGGCGGTTGCCCGGGCTGGCCCGGCTGGCCTGGCTGGTACGGGTACCCGAAACTCGGTTGATATTGCTGTTGGTACTGCGGGAAACCGGGTTGCCCCGGTGGTGGAGCCCCAGCGTTTACAGGGTTGTATATTTGCGGGTATATTTGTTGACCCTGAGGTGGCGGGTACTGTTGAGGGTTGCCATATGGATCTGAAATGTAGATATATGTTTTAGACACAATGTATGAACATAAATTGTTAAAAACGTTGTTTTCTATCCTAGTGTTAATGAGTAAAGATCAGATTATGTTTGGTAATGGGAGTTCTATTGCAGACTATGATGACTTTTACTTCTGCTGAATATTATCATGTATAGCTTTTAATAATAATAGCAAACTTCTCGTTAGTAACTCTTTATTCTGATTCTGATAATCTACACGGCACTGTGTAAGCTGGGATTTTTTTATAAACAGATGGAAAGATCTCGAGAGCATGCGTCATGATAGTTCCAAATATACAATTATATCTAAACCATTCGGATACGTACATCATCGACTACATAGTAGGTTAGAATGTATGCGCACTCGTTTGGGAAAATATTTAGATTTTTTTTATTTCCCTATTATTATCAATTTTTACACCATGTCTGGCATGGTTAGCTCACCAGGCTAGCCTAATATGCGCAGCGCGAGATAATTTTGTCGTCGAATTAATTGTAATTAGCTCAAATTAGTTTCCTGCTAGGCTAACGTGCGTAGCGCAGATAATGCATGGACAAAATTACCTAGCCTTTAAAAATAATCCTGCGAGGACTAGGTACTGCAAAAGGAAAGCCAGTAGAAAAGAAAATTTGTTGCCGTTAATTTCGTGAATTTTTTAATAAATCAATAAATGCTTTTCACTTTCAAACCACGTGATGCGAAGATAATATTTTATTATGAAGTATATTTAATTTAGGGTTGCTAATCCCAAATTTCAAAAACTCAGATTCCAATTTGGAAAAACCAGAACAATTCAGTTTAAAAACAGGACGCAGTTATAGAGTAGCAATATTTAAAACATACGTAGTGAAAATAGGTTACATGAAATTCATATTTTCACTACTATTAATATGAAATAATCATAATTATTTTTTAATAAAAGGATTTGAATAAAATTATCAGAGTTGAAAACGCGAACAACAAAACCAAGACATGTCCTGGGAAAACAGGACGGTTGGCAACTCTAATTTAATTAGGTATCCAAACTGTATACCCAGTGAAAAAAAGTATTTAATTTGTTCGCTGGACCATTATGAATACCTACAATAGGCGGATCCATCCATTCACGTGACACGATCACACGACCAATCATTATACAAATAAAGCAAAAATTGGCCTAGTTAGCCATTCTTGGCCCTCAGCTAAAGGCTGAGTGACGTTACGTCACTCTCGAACTCTGTTATGAAGCGCTATCGCTCAACTTTCACCAAGGTATGGAATAAACTAAGAATTTCTAGGCGCAAGTAGGCAGTATGAATGAGACTCGGATTGTTTGGTTGTGCGACCACACACTTCGGCGTGCAATCCGGCCGACGCGACGTATCTTGGCGAGTCTGAAGTTAGCTGATTAGTTGCGCAGTAGACAATTTCGATTCTAAAAGATTCATTGCGCAGCCAAACAACTAACTTCTGGGGATCTACTCCCTAAGCACAAAGTCTGTGGTTTCGGCCTTAGTTACGAGAGTTTCCTACTCCCTATCACCTACGGACAGACGATTATTTCGGGGCCCGAACTAAGAATGAATGACAGCACGATTTGACAGTTGTCCCTACTACAGATGTGTTTTTGCCCGTCCAAAAAGTTGAACATGTCACTTGTTTTGTTCACTTCTACGTTTCGGGCTACTTTCGGACGGGTGACTAACTTCGTTGACGGACTTAGGGAGTAGGCCCCCTGACTCGACAAGATACGTCGGCCGTATTGTAAGTTCTCCTACCGTTCTGCCGTTAAATTGGCATAATCTTTTAACTACCTGTTCCACCACTGTGCTACAGTAAATGAGTGCATTTGCTGATAACAAGATACTGCGATCACGAATCTGTCCGTCAAGCTTGATAACTATGGCAATATCCCCGATGAGAATTTGCTTTTGGACGTTTACGGATTGTTCAAGTTGTGCTCCCTACTTTTACAGTGATGATGTGAAGAGTTGGGCAGTAAGCGGTTGATTAGGGAAATATCCTTGATGACCATTTGCATGTGGACGTTCACGGGCTGTTCAAGCTGAACTACCTCCTCATTCAGTGATGTAACGAGTTTGGCAGGAATAGGGTGATTAGAGCAATATCCCCGATGACCATGTTGACGTTGATGTTGAGGTTGTGATGAGCATGTGGACGTTTACGGACTGTCCAAGCTGAGCTACCTAATTCCAGGTACTTAAAGAATTGGGCAGCAACAGGGTGATTATGACAATATCCCTGAAGACATTCGCATGTGGACGTTTACGGACTGTACAAGCTGAGCTACCTCCTCTTCCAGTGATGATGTAAGTAAAGAGTTGAGTTGGGAAAATAAAATTATGGTAATATCCCCAATGACTATATGCATGTGGACGTTTACCGACTGTTCAAGCTGAGCTACCTCCTATTCCAGGTAAAGAGTTGGACAGCAACAGGGTGATTATGGCAATTCTCCGATGACTATATGCATGTGGACGTTTACGGACTGTTCAAGCTGAGCTACCTACACTTCCAGTGATGATGTAGGTAAAGAGTTGGGCATCAACAAGGTGATTATGGTAATATCCCCAATGACTATAAGCATGTGAACGTTTACGGACTGTTCAAGCTGAGCTACCTCCTCTTCCTGTGATGATGTAGTTAAAGAGTTGGGCATCAACAAGGTGATTATGGTAATATCCCCAATGGCTATATGCATGTGGACGTTTACGGACTGTTTAAGCTGAGCTACTTACTCTTCCAGTGATTATGGAAAGAGTTGGGCAGCAACAGCCTTCTGTTCTACTACAGCCTACAGCCGCTCATCCATGTTTAAACAGTTTTTTATTGGAAACTTACTGTTATTCCCATATCAAATAACCGTTATTGATAATGGTCAATAGTAATTATAATTATATCGATGTTACCGGCAATCTGTTTAATCCGGTATTCTATACAATACCTTGGCAATGTATGGAATGCCTAAAACATTTAGGTAATGTATGAAATATTATTTATTTAATAGTTTGCCTAGGTATTCTATACAGTACCGAATGCGTAGCCGCCAATGTGTGAAAAAGACGAGAGCGGGGAAAGGGAAGACATGCGAGCAGGCAGTAAACTCCACGCGACGCACAATAAAAAACTTAAGGGGATGTTTGTAAGCTTGTTTGGGTTGCCAAAGCAGAGTCGACGGAGTCCCGCTGTGCGGGGTTCTTATTTCTGTCTGCGGGGTTTAAAGTAACCTAACACGAAGGGGATGACGGGGGCTTCGTTCGCTCGCTCACTCTATAGCCCCTTTCGAACCTAACCCATCCGTGTCGGGGTGCCCCAAATTAACGACCAAATCTACTTAGTTACTTTACACAATAATTTACACATTGCCGGTGGACCAGCAGGTTCTCTATACAATCCCTGGGAAATGTATATCACCTAGGCAAAGTCCTATGTAACGGACAATAATATTCATAATATTTCATACATTGCCTGAACGCCCCAGGTATTCTTTACATTGCCTAGTTATTATTTATAATACCTGAATTATACAGATTGCCGGTAACATCGATACTTAAGGCCGGTTTTAGTACTCGACCGACCGTCGGTGCGTACCATCGTTCCTGACGATACGCATAACCGATCGTCAGTTTTTAACGTTCAGTGCTCTCCTGACCAACCAAACTGGCCGGATTGGTACAGTCACAAACACGTACACGAAATGAACGCGTTTACAAATTGTTTAATTGCTGCTTACTATCTTCTTAAACTTATAAGGAACAGAAGACGTAGATACCACAATTTGAACACAAAGCTGTACAAACTTCTTCCCATGCCTTTAACTTGGCAATACGGTCTTTGTATAACACGTGGCCTTTGTCCCACAGAAGTTCACGAAGTCGAACTTCGGTAATTAGGCGTTTGGTGTCAATATAAATGCCATGTTTGATCAAAATTAGGTACTTAAATCATTAAAAGGTAATGATACCAATAAAATCAAACAATATTATTGAAGTTTTGAACTAGTAGGTTTCATTCTTTTTACGATGATACGCGCATCCGTACGGTCGGTCCACCGATCGGTGTAGCACTGAACGCGTTAATATGTATCCATAGCGCGTCGGTCGACTGACGGCACGCATGCGGACGCGCTTAACCGACGGTCCTCGTACGCAGTGCGTAGCAATATATGCGTGCGTACCGTCGGTCGAGCACTGTCACGACTAGTGAATTTTCATACAAATGACAAGCGCGACCGACGTACGCACTGACGGTCGGTCAAGCACTAAAACCGGCCTAAGAGTATCTATACGTTGGTCTTTACTCTTTACATAATAATGAAATGGGTATGAGAGTTGCACGTGACGTGAGCTTAACGTTAACGTGATTGGATTTGGGATCTGCTATTGTTCTAGAAGATACTAATTTGGGAAAACCGTTTTCGCGCGTTTTGGCAACATTCGTCGCGTTGTCACCGAATAATTTAACGGTTCAGTAACCATACCGGATAATCGTAGTTGACAAACATTTACATTAACGAATTATTTTATGTTTTAAAGGGTTTACCTTCCCTTCTAATTAGTAAGGCAGGACCCAGTCGAAATCGTACATTATTGTAGGTAATTATTGGTCTAGTAAGAGGCTGAAGTACTTGTAGCAGACGTTTTTAAGTCTGCCTACTAATCTGTATGGTAGGTATTTACCTATTATATATGTAACGTAGGTATACCTAATGTGTTAGTATTTAATATCATAATGTAGGTTGACGACTACAATATTTTTAATACTTTAAAAGAGGGCGTATTTCAGCTGACATGATGAACGTGATTCTGAATCAGACTAGTTAGGTAGGTACTTGTCTAGATAATGTAGTCACAAAATACCTACTTTCCAAGATAACGAAACGTGAAAAGCTAATTACGAAAAATAAACAAAGTAGGTAATATAAACATAATACCTACGCAAATACTAAACAACTCATAACGCCTAGATATAATGATGGTGGAAGAATGTAAGTAAAAAAAATATTCCAAGGTCAACGTCCTTTTGACCCGAGTTTCTCGTTAACAATTCTCTGTTGTGATCGTCGCATTAGTTTATCTCATGTTTCGTTCAACATACCTTTGCTAATGATTCTGATAAAATTAACTAAGTATGGGTATCATTGGAAATATGACAATTAAACAATCGTTAGCTAATTGTCATTTTCTAATGAGAAAAGATACTGTAGGTACCTTTATACCTACTACGTAACTATTTTAACCATGTTGTAATAAAAAACATCATGATTCTAATTTCCTACCTATATTATTATTTAGCTTTATCATCATCTGATTTAACGGTTAAAAATATTTACAAAGTAATTACACAACCGGTATTTAGTTAGATCCACACGTGTTGTTTATTTGGCTCCTGTCGCTTGCAAACATAACCTTACTCGACCAAATATCCTTATTATTATGTTTTTGAAATAAAGAAATCAAAAATACTTACATCCAGACATGTTAGAAACGGTTTATAAAAATCACAGCACACAAAAACGAACGTGAAACAGATAAGAAGCACTAGCGTCGACTGGCTGGGTACTGGGTGATACAAACAACAAATAAATAGAATGGAATGGAATGACGCGGTCTGTTGTGTCGCCGGCTTCGAATTCAAAATGGCGGAGCCGCGGAGGGACTGCAATAGAAGATATATGAGGAGGCTCACAGATAAAATATAATTTAAGTACGTCACGAGTCACGAACAAACTGTATTAGACATTTCAGAGAAAGACGGGTTTGTTGTTAATTAGCACAGATCAAAGATAAAATACTATTTGTCCTGTCAAAATAGACAAAAAAACTTAAAATTTCGGAACATTTCGCATCTAATAGAGCTGAAATTGGTACAGACCAAATGAAATGTCAATCAATCTACCGACCGCGAAAAAAAAATAACGACGCACGTCAAAAAATCGGTATTCGTAAATATCTCTTACACGGTAAGTGTTATCTTAATAGTATAGACAAAGTTGTAGATTATGCGATTCTCTACAAAAACGGTGTACCTATATTTTTTTTCCTTAATTACAATTATTGAGATACAAAAATCTGTGTAAATAACGAGTCCTAATGTAAGATTCTTGCACAGTCTAGCCTTAGTTGTAACATTGATATAACAACTAAAGAATTTTACTGATAAATTGACGGAGTAAAGTGACAGCCTAGGTCCTATTATTGTTGTTTGACGAATGCTTGAAAATCGGAAAAAATCGAACCGGTTAATGCCCTAGTGCCCAACACACGAACTATTATTTTCGGTTTTGTTTCACCTTTAACCTCTATTAAACGGTTAGAACTTATAACTGATATGGAACTATTAGTAAACGGTTATTTGTAAACCGATTTCAAGTCCTGTTTAAAGGCCCACCTTTTGGGGTCTATCTAAACACACACGTTAATAACGAAGTAGTCAGTTGTTTCAACAAATTGACAGTTTTGTACAAGTGTCTGTAACATTTCCCCCACATGCATCGCACTGGTGACGTCATCATAGCATGTCGTGGCTCTATGATCTTTGAACACGAATCAAACACAACGGCTACGTAGATAACTAATTATTTATTCCAAGTTTTCGTCACAGTTTCTGATTATTACGAACAATACAAGCGCTTAGTCATACAAGGTACATAAAAGTAGGTAATTTAAGTACCTAGGTACTTATCTACTTATTACTCATAGGCATTTAAAATTAAATTGAGCAATGTTTTTCGCGCAAAAGGTGCCACAAAGTTCGAAAAATACAGGTTAACTATTAGGTACCTACTGTATCATTTTGTAATGGGTACTTTTTAAAATAATTACCATTTTTCAATTGTTCAAACAATAGCAACACGTATGTAGTAATTACGCCGTAGTTTTAAAGTTTAATGTTTAGCAATACCGATGCATGTTATTTTGATACCTACAATAAAATTGTTAGTGGTGCTATCTAGGTTCAGTTTGTTGAACTTCTTATCAGACTAATCGTCTATCATGCAGTCCCACATGACAGCAAGCACGGAGCTTTGAGTTCTGGCTTTGCAGTATAGAGGGCGCTGATGAAAAGTGGATACAAGTTTTTTTTATGTACACTCGGCCAATAAAGTTATAAGCCACCCTTAGATTGAAATTCGTTTGCACATTATAAAACAATAAGGTCGATTTTCATTTGCAAAAAATATCTTATAATTACATGCTGCATGCTGCTGCATGCTGTCTTTATAGTGACGTCTTGCGTTCCTAATTTAAATTGACATGATGGAACTGCTTAGAACGGACAGAAAGGAGGCTGGGCGAAAGTGGTCTAAGTAGCAAAAGCAATACAGTTTGATATTTGTGTAGGGATACCTCAACTATACCTTTGTGCATCAAAGCATACTTATAGAGCATTAGTTTTGTAAAAGACACAACAACATAATCGTTCAGGGATGATTCTATCATTACAGTTATAGCTAATATCGGTATGTCAGGATTGCGAGCAAGGTAAACACAGTAAATAAAACCAACATAGACTCTCCACCACTGAGAGTACTTATAATTGGGTTAGTATTAGTAACATAACTAGATCACAATATATTACTTTACACAATTATTACAAGATCATAAAATAAGGACAAGCTAATCAGATATAAAAGGTCAGACTTCTTCAGCCGTTCAACACGGAATGCTCCCGCTTCGTCGAATGACCGCCGCCTCTACAACCTCGGGTGGGCCGATCCATATCGACGACTACCCTCTCCTGTCAACACTGCCCAGTGCTACCCGCTACCGATAACACGGCCCTCCTGCAAAACACACGTCCTCGTGTGTTGGTGGTCGACGCACCATCAACCCCATCGTCAAGATTGTACATCAAGGCCTGACTTCAGTGACACCTCTGGACCTTAAACAGAAACAAATAATACAGTACACATCTCGGCCACACCTGATCACTCATCTTTGACCTCGTCATGTTACTCATGTCTTTGACCAAAGTAACATGAAGAGCATCCAAAGAATGTTTGAATCGATTAGAGCTTGTTATCCCATCGACGGCCAACAAGCTCATCACCCATGACTTAAACTAGTTGATATTCATTCAGTATCAACCTAGTTCTATATTCGTTCATAACTTCTCGTATCAAACTTACTTACATACAAACATCCACACATTAGATTTCAACATTTTCACAATAAAATACTATCTCAGATGCCTATTAGACAGTTCTACTTTGGTTAAACATCAAATTTTAGTTATTCAATAAATCATAATAGGTACATAAACACACAATCTCATTATACACAAATTCATAAAATCATTTAAATACATTTACAATATTTTTCAGGGCTAAATATCTCATTATAGTTTTTCACAAATTCATAATACATAAACACTTAAAATATTTCTTGGTTAAATATTTCAACGATTCACAAAGCCTTATTACATAAACACTTAAAATATTTCATTCGTAAAAATCTCATACCTAATTATTCACAAAATCACAACATAATATCTCAATAATTTACAAACTCATAGTACATTTTTAACACTTAAAATATTCCATGATTATAAATCTCAATTATTCACAATTCATTTTACCAGCATATAAACACTTCAAACTCATAGTACGTTAAACACTCAAAATATTTCAAGATTAAATATCTCATTATTCACCAACTCATAGTACGAGTACATATCAACCCTTAAAATAATTCACGATTCAATATCTCATTATTATTCACAAAATCCTACATTCTTAAATATCTCAATTCTTCACAAAATCATAAAACAAACATCCTAAATGTTTCATGGTTAAATATCTTATAGGTAATCATTATTCACAGTATCATAGTACATAATTATAAACACTTAAAATATTATCTCAATTATTCACAAACTCATATTACAAAACTGACATGATGTTGTAAACTTGTAACATTTCAATAATGTGCTAATAATACAACCTTTTTACAACAATACAATACCTATTAAACACATCTTTAACGAAAATAAGTCAAATTATTTCTTATTAAAAAATAAATTTGACAAATTAATCTTTAACGGAAGTCATCATAGTAATTATCGTCAATAATAAATACAATTTCCTGTTTTCGTCTACAAAAAATACATTTTAAACCATAAGTGATAATAACAAACTACTTTTTAATTTCAATAAACTATTTTGCACCATTCTACAACAAGAATTATAACAAAACCAATAAAAACAAATATCAATATTTTCAAAACTTTTTCAAAACATTAATTCAAAACAGAATCAGTCCTTTTCACTACATTTTCATTTATCAATTAATAGCATCACCCGCCTTGGATTTAGCCAACTCATTTGGCATCACCCGCCTGGGATCCTGCTTTATCAACATGGCATCACCCGCCTTGGATCTAGCCATATCATGGCATATCCCGCCTTGGTTCCAGCCCTATAACAATTGCTTCGCCACGTTAGAGTTTCAGTTTTCCCCAGGCGAAGCCTTCGGCCAACCCCGGCTGGCCAAACCGGGCGGTGCCAAAGATCAACCCTGGTTGCATCTCACCACAAACTCTAATACGACTTGCAATGTATTTTCCTACACGAATAAATACAGATGCCGTATTTATTTTCCACGAATAAATACAGATACCATCATATTTATTTTATACGAATAAACACAGATATCATCTCATTTATTTTACACGAATAAATACAGATAACATCTCTTTTATTTTACATGAATAAGCAAAGATATCATTTAATATTTATTTTACACGAATAAATAACCTCTCATATTATATTTCCTTCCTCAAAATTCCTTCACACATAATAAAATGGTTGTGACTCACCGGATTTATCACATTTTCTCATTCTCACATTTCTCACCATTGTAATATCAATCTAATAATCAAGTTTTTGTCAGTCCGTCTACAGGGGATTTTTACAAAGCAAATAATTTACATGTGGGTATACAATCATAATGTGGACTGGTTTTTTCTTGTTCCACTTCTGATGTAAAAGACACAACAACATAATCGTTCAGGGATGATTCTATCATTACAGTTATAGCTAATATCGGTATGTCAGGATTGCGAGCAAGGTAAACACAGTAAATAAAACCAACATAGACTCTCCACCACTGAGAGTACTTATAATTGGGTTAGTATTAGTAACATAACTAGATCACAATATATTACTTTACACAATTATTACAAGATCATAAAATAAGGACAAGCTAATCAGATATAAAAGGTCAGACTTCTTCAGCCGTTCAACACGGAATGCTCCCGCTTCGTCGAATGACCGCCGCCTCTACAACCTCGGGTGGGCCGATCCATATCGACGACTACCCTCTCCTGTCAACACTGCCCAGTGCTACCCGCTACCGATAACAGTTTTGAGATTGGGTCAGATTTTGATACCCGAAAGGAGATTGACCAAACACAGTATCGCTTTAAAGTAAAAGCGTATGGCTATAAAAATATATTCACAAATTATAAAATATTTTTTTAACTTCTCATAATTCACTCGGTCGAAAACGTATGTGGCATTTAATATTTTGTATTTAATTAGTTATTTATTGGATTTTATTGCATCCTTTTAAAATGGCGTATATTAGTGAAAGCAGTGTTACCAATTTTAAAAACCTCCCCAAAATCGATCTTATGGGATAGCCTATGGACAGACGTTGAGTTTTAAAAATAATTTCAAATATGTCATTTTTCCTCCTTATTAATATTATTATTTAACAGAATTAAAATATTTTTTTTTTAATTAACATCTTTATATAATATTACTTTACTATTTAAATCTTTTTTTAGTTGACTAATCACTTACGATCAGGGTGATTAAAATTAACTGTTGGTAACACTGTCATAGCCAATGTGAAAGGAGACTAGCATCTATGGTCATGAATATAAATTATTATAAAAAAACAATGTGAAAGGTGAGCTATCAAAAGTGTCACTGTCAATTTGTCTAACAAACAAAGCATCGTGTTGTTTTTATTTGGTAATTGTTGAGTTTGTTGTGCTAATAAGTAACTTATCGTTGCGTTCAAGAGAGAGAGAGTCCACGTCCAGTCGCGTCTTCAGATTCCTGCACGATTAAGAACTCTTTTGAAGACCAATCTACTTACTGTTCCTGTGCTGGTGGTGTGGATTGTGTAGAATATTTTTACGACTACGGTCCGTGTCCTCTGTGCAGTAAATCACCAAAGATTTTGTGGTATCTAAGTTGGGCTCGATTTACGTCTGTTGAGCCGTCGGCTCCGTTTTTAAACGACACATTTTATGAATATTATAATATTGACCAATAAAACTATTTCATTGCTCTATTCAAGCATTTTTATTTTCTACTTCCTATAGCTACACACGGCTACACATTAAGCTATACATTTCCAGTTTACACTGACCTCTCACTGTAAGGATTTCCTTACAATGCGAGATCAGCTTATACTGGATATGTATAGCTTGATCTGTAGCCGTGCGTACAAACCTACTTTCAGCATGACCTACCTATGAAATATTAGTTATTTGGGATCATTCACTGATTTCTTGAATCTGTTTTCTGTTGTCTTATGTGAGTTCAAATCATATTGTAGTAAAGAACTGATTTTTTTGATGAAAGGTTTGTTACAAAACTAACCTCAAAACTGAACAGAAAATGAAAGAACATCAAAAACCCCACAAAATAAATTGATAATTTTTATTTCCTATAAAAGTACGACATCACCCCCCTTTTATATCCAATTTATGCCACCATACAAACATTTTTGATGCGCAACGACGGTCAGAAGAAAAATGGGCATTCTCCTTTCAACCTTAGCGATATTTTGATTTGGTAGGAACTGTTGTCAAAACTGGTAGACCACTTATTTGGCCGACCGTACCTATTTAGTTTATTATGTTGATAAACAGACTGATGCATGTTCCACCTGATAGGTACCTATTGGTTACCGCCGCTCAAAACCTACAACACCAAAAGAATTGCTGATGCGTTGCTAATTTTAGAGACAAAATCGGAAAGACTCATGAGCATATAATTTCACCGTCACCCATACCCTTCAAACCAGAACACAGCAACGCTGCTTGGTTGCACGGCTGTCCCATTTCAAAACCTAGTAAGGGACACTCTTTATAAAAATCGTTTATTGCATAATCTTGTTAACTTAGAAAGTCTCTACCAAATACAAAAACACTAGCGTTGAAAACTCCAATAATAAGCAGATACATTATATTTAAGCATCGATACCTAGTAAGCGCCATTCACTAACTGTGATAATTTAAAACCTAGTAAGTCACTTTAACTAATAAGTCATTTCTAGGAAATGGCGTGCGTTTTTATAATAAGCTGCCGAAATCTGTAACTGATCTTACCGAGGGAAAGTTTAAAGCCCATATTAAACGTGTCCTTATTCAAAAAGCATATTACAAGTCTAAGGACTACGTTGACGATAAAGATGCTTGGCAATAATACCAGGGAAGCCACATGTGCAGATTAACGTCGTATGTGTACCTATCAGTGGCGAAGGCTCCATACAACTCGATTCCTATCGGCTTCCCTTTCGAAACGAGTAGTTACTGGAATTCACGCATCACACTTGAGCAAGGTAAGCATTTTTTGGTCCGGCTTCCCTTTTAAGAAAATTCACCCTACGCCACTGATACCTATGTCTATTAACTAACCTCATTACGATTAGCTTTATTTTTATTACTAACGATACTTTCAAGATCTTTATCTTATTATACAGTGATTTTCTTTGTAATGTGTTTTGATGACAATTAACCATGTCAGTTGTTTTATATAGTTTAGCGTCCTTTTACCTTTTGTAAATGTGAGAGCTTTGTAGACTTGCTAGATGCCTGGATACCTAGTTAATTTGTGACCATATTTTTTATTTTGTCTTTTTTTTTTGTGTGGTTCCTGCTCTTAAATCTACTTTGCTCTCTCATAACTATTCTAAGTCATAACTGTACCCACTCAAATTGTTAAAGATATGGATTTTAAAAGAGTAACCATGGAGTTTCTTGCCGGCTCTTCTCCATAGGAAACGTCTAATTGGAACCGTGCACCTAAATTCGACTTTTCATAAGCGCCTGTAATGGTTTTCTGAAATAAAAACTTTTGATTGATTGATTGATAACTACATGGTTTTACCTAACATAAATACTTTTCAAAGGTTGATCGATTTAATGTTTATGCGCTCTCCTGTAAAATTTCGTTTTAAGCCCTTAGGCCGTTTGTCCACCGCCGGCGTCACCGAGAACGAGATGACGTTGCCGAAGTAGTGATACATACACTTAGAGCATATACCTACATGCTCTAAGTACATACATTACTATGACTGCGTGTCCACCGCACGTCCGTCATCCGAGCGCCGTCATCTCGGCCACCGAGATTGTCAGTAAATCGGCGCTACCGCTAGAACTCGGCTGAGATCGTGACGGACCGAAATGCCGGCAATACAAAACACATCTGCATTTGTCCACTACATCTGAGATTGACGACGCCGATGCACGAGTTTTTGTCTTGTGTTGCGAACCACCGAGATCGGTTGCGGTGGACACACGATCGCCGTCACGTCGTTCCGAACTCGGTCCGAAATAATCTCGTTTCTCGGTGACGGTGGCGGTGGACAAATGCTTTTACTAGGTTTTGAAATGGGACCAGCCGGCAGGCTGCAGCAATAGGTGTGGTGGTAATACTTGCCCGGATGAATTCTTTCACAAGGAGCTCCTTGGTAGTAGTAGTAGGTACCTAGGAAGAGCTCTACCTACTACTATTTCTCTATGTACCAAGCAGTTAATAATACAATACACTTTTCAATAATTCGCTGATGCCGTGAATCCTCTAACCCAATTTTGGGCTCAGGAAACGCCAAGATGTGACTCCAAAAACCGAACAATGATGTTTCGGCTATCGGATCGCACGTTTTCCAACGACGAAAGTGTGTCGGATCGATCGATTCGATGTTCGCGATTTGTAATTTTTTCTTTCGTTTATCCTACTTCCAAATGTTAATTGACATCTAATAAGCATTTCGTTGTTTGACAATACTTTGATCGTACATTTTATAAATTCGTGTTCGCGTTTCGAAACTTCGACGTTCGTTTTTCGGAGTTTTAGAGCATATACCTATTCGGAGTAGGCCCCTGAACTCGGTGATGTTACGGGCCACTTGATATTGTTTGCTATTCTATTCATTAAATAAAAATTATCTTCGCCTACTGACAGATCGTGGAACTTACGGCCTAGGTCTTCTCTATGAGCTATCCATGCCGAAATATAACCAACGAAGTGACGGCTTGAGCGAGCCAGTTTATTGATTAAAATAAAACCACCAATTACACCAAAATATGAAATCAACGTCGCCATTGCAGTAAGCCATGTTAATAATAAAGATCTATTTACGAAATAAAGCAACGTGCTGGTTAAGTTAACAGTTAAGTTTGGGCCGTGGCTTGTTTCGACAACGAGAGCTCTCCGTGCTTTAGAGAGCACGTTCCAGCTGAATTAATAAGTCACGAGTCGTCGGAGGCCTATAATTCTGACAACCTTATTCAGCAGCAGCCGGCACTCGCTCTTGCTAATTAGATTGGTTAGATTTTATGGCAGTCGCTTTGAGTAAAACAGTGACGGATTTTTATCCATCTAGGTATGTGGAAAGCTTAGATGACGATGAATATCTATAAATTAGTTAAAAAAACCTGTGTTTTATTATGTTCTGGAGAATCGTCGATTAATGGCTGATTCATATGATTTCACGAGCGTTATTGACTTTTGTAACTTTATCTGAATTGTATAAATTGAATTCGTTTTTCGAGTTTGTCTGTTTGTCCGCTTTTTTTCTAAACTACTCAATGGATTTTGATGCGGTTTTCAACTTAATTTAAGTACGGCAATGCGCCATCGGTACATGGTAGACATTCCACCCATACGTTATACAAAGCGTTTTGCGAACACTTTCATTGTTCGCACAGCTAAAAGGAGTGGAATTCCCTGCCGGAGTCTTTGTTTCCTGATAGCTACAACCTTGGGGTCTTTAAGTCAAGAGTGAATAGGTTACTTTTAGGCAAGCGTACTTCACCGTTGACCACATCATCGTTTTATGCTATAAAATGTACCCGAGTGACGGTGGTCGCTAGTCGATTATAAAGTAAATACGGTATAGCTTTGCATAATAGTAATTCTACACGTTAGTAGCGGTCACAGGTAAAGTTCGCTTACGACTCCGTATACTCGTATAAGCCCAGTTTGGCAATAAAAAAATAAATATCGGTAGGCAAAAATATTCGTTTTTGGCTATAGGCAGGACCGGATTTAAAGGTTTGGAGGCCCTAGGGCAACGAACTGGAGGCCCGTTGAAATTTTTAATAAAGAATACCCCGTGAATGTAAACTTAACCCTAATTTTTGTCTTTTATTTCCATTTTAAAAACGTTGCCTCACACTTGAATTTCTCCTGTATCGTGGATGCATACACATACACAAATCTTCACATGCACCAACGCCCAGATCCAGAACAACTATCTGTAGACCATACAAATATTTGTTTCGTGGGGGAATCGAACCCACGACCCGTAGCGCAAAAGCCAATCGCTCAACCGCTGCACCATACGCGTCGTCAAAATATCAGAATGGGTATCATTTCTTTTCAACAATAAAATACTCGAACTTCCTATTGTGGAGGCCCCACCCTTGTGAAGGCCCTAGAAGGACTAAGGCCCCTGTTGCCCTCGTCTGAATCCGGCTCAGGGGGTCTACTCCCAAAGCACGAAGTCCGTCGTTTCGGCCTTAGTTACGAGCGTTTCTTACTCCCTATCACATACGGACATACGATTATTTCGGGGCCCGAACTAAAAATGAATGACAACACGATTTGACAGTTGTCCCTACTACCGATGTATTTTTGCCCGTCCGAAAAGTTGAACTTGACACTTGTTTTGTTCACTTCTACATTTCGGGCTACTTTCGGACGGGCGACTAACTTCATTGACGGACTTGGGAGTAGGCCCCCAGGATATAGGAACCGGGCGTTAAACGATCGAGTTAGTTTCATAGTAAAACATGCTATGCAAAAGAGCAATCTCGTGTAAGTAAACATAGTTGGACAATGTTGCATTTATGTGAAGCAAACGGGGACTTCATATTTTTGTCTGAGATTTCATATCTCCCCGAGGAAATACAGACACACTACTGCAAGGTACTTTCGCTTGAAAATAAATTTAAATACCAATGAAATTCTCATATATGTGTCTCTAGTGTAAGACTTGGATGAGATTAAATTTTGTTGGTTATAAGAACAGAACTTTTGCTTTTCTACTTCGTTACATGCCATATAAAGTTTCAGCAATATTTGATTTAGATAGTGATTATGATGAATACAATGATGATTCTTCGTGTGTAGAAACACACGAAGAATTTAAGGTACAGAAATGACACGATTGTTGAAAAAATAAATTTCATCGACTATGCAATGACAAAGTTCAGAGTTATAATAAAAAAAAAAACATCTAAAGGTACAAGTCCGAGACGGGCTGCAAACTGCAGTCTGCATCCGCAGACCGCAACTCGCCGTCCGAATAACACCTTTAAAGTGCACATGGCGACCGCAAACTGCAACCGCAGATGACAGCAGACAAGCGACACTACTGGATCATACAAACCAATGTGATTTGCGGTCTGCGGTTGCAGTCTGCAGTTTGCAGCACGTCTCGGACTTGTACCATAACGTGTCAACCATGGTATAGTACGATACAACTAAGAAGTTACATCGATGTACCTGATCGAACAGTCGATGGCATTCGCTCATTTTCGATTCACACTTATTGCGTCAGCGTAAAGATTATTTTTTGCAGCAGTATAAAATCAACATACGTGGTCTTGAAGTCACACTCAGTTCGGAAGTGAACGGTTTTACGAAGTTTTCCGATGCGACTTTTTAGTTGTATACTGGCTACGAGTATTGGTTCTACGCCTAGTTTTCGTTTTCTTTGTGTAACACACTTGGGTCAATAGTCACTGTCGTAGTTTATAACAGCAAGATGATAATAAAATAACCACGTCTCTCCAACAATTTATTTTGTCTGGAGACCCTTCAGTTCTCGCCGAAACGGTCCACAAGGACCATCGACAAGAAGCACAATAGAAAAAAAAACAATTTATTTTTGGAACACTCGACTGTAGAAGTACTGAATCATTAGCACAGTGTAGGATATGATGCGCCCGGAGAAGTTCATGACAGTCGGTACATTTACTGTGAACACGTTTGCCGATATCTCCAGTTTGCGCGAAGCTACCAACATTATCATAGTTTGCACTTGACTGACGTAAGCATCATCTGGAAAGAACAGTTGATATGATTGGTTTTATGAAGCTGAACGCACGGGTTAATGAGAGGAATTTAGTGATACAAAGTTAATCACGATATTATTTGCAAAGCTAAACACATTTACACACTTGTTACAAGGGCGAATGTGTACCGGATTAGCTCATAAGGTACTTTATCTATGAAAATACAGTGGCTATAACTGATATTCACCTATAAAGAAAGAAAATATGTCTATCCGCGAAGAAATGACGCACAAAAAAAAGAATAAAAAGATAAACAAAAGAAATAAAACTGTTGGGAAAATATGCGCGCGAAAACATTGTTGTTCTAAAATATTTCTAATCTTACCTGTTCCAGGTGATAATAAAATGTGTAATAGCAACGCTAAAGTTTTCTTTCTTTCCCTTATGAACATCTCACATATGGTTGCCAAAAATATAGGACGACTGTTTAAACACGAATACAGGAATAAATCACTGAGGAATACTTCAGAGTACTGAAAGGAAAAATATTATTAATCTTTACTTGAATTTAAAATTCATTTCCGTTACTCCAAACTGACCAATAATGTGAACAAAGCATTAAAAAGATTCGCAATATTAAAATAAACAAACCGCGTTTTTGTTCCGTGGGTTTAAATAGATATCGATTTTATGAAATAATAAACTGTTTTTTTCATTCTATCAAAATTTGTAAAGCACAGAACGCGTAAAATATCTTTGCGACTCTGAAGTCATTCTTTCAGCCTTCTGTTCCTTACAATACGGCCGACGTATCTTGGCGAGTCTGAAGTTAGCTGATTAGCTGCACAGTAGAAAATTTCGTTTCTAAAAGATTCATTGCGCAGCCAAACAACTAACTTCAGACTCGCCAAGATATTGTGCTTCAGAGGGGCACAGTTATTTGGTACGCGTGAAATGACTTTGCGGCTCTGAAACCAGGCTTTCGGCGTTCTGTTCCTCACTTCAGAGGGACAAACCATTTTATTCGTACTGTATTTCATGTACGATGTTTACCTTTAAAGATGGTGATAAGGATCGACATATTATCAATAATGTGCATAATAACCACGAATTGTACATTGCAAATACCTGAAAGAAAATAATTTAATAATAGACTTCATACTATGGATTTATGACATAAAACATGCGGAAAGATAAGGGTAGTATCAACATAACCAGCTCATTACTGTCCCACTGCTGAGCACGGGCTTCTTTTCAGAATGAGAAGAGTTTAGGGCCTAAACAGTTCTCATTCTGAAACTGGACTAAGTCCCTAAACTTTAGGGCTTTAAGGTCACAGCTCATTAGAGCCACCCGGCATCCGACCCGCATCGCCTCGGCTCGTGGGGTTAGTATTCTTTATATGAACTTGTATGGATGTGCGCTCACTGCATCAACTCCGTAGCGTCACCGGATCGCCTCGGGCGTATGCCGTCCACGCGCGGACGATGACCACTCGGTGACAACTCGCTGCTCGCATTGCCAACGCACAGATCCCGAGTGAACCGCGCGCTGGACTACTCCGACGACTCCTCTGGTTGACCACGCGACGTTTACTGGTGATAACGCGGCGTCCACCCGGGAACCACCTGCTGACAACGAGTGGACGCCGAGCGACGAGGCGATGCAAGTAGGGTGCCGGGTGGCTCTAATGATGTGACCTTTAATCTACCACGCTGGCCTGGTGCGGGTGGGCGGACAACACACATCATAGAGATTTTTTTAAAGCCCTCTCAGCTCGGGTGTGTAGGTTTCCTTACGATTCTTGTGCAGACTGGGTTTGAAATCAGAAGGCTAATTCTACTAACAGAAACGTAGATCAATCTCAACCGAAACGAAGCCGAACCGTTCATTTAAACAATTTTCGTTTACAAAAACTGTCAAACTGTTGTGACAACAAAAATAAAAACGAGCATTTTGAAAGTCTTGTAAACGAAAACTGACGATTGTGGTTCGTTTGCAGTTAATTTCCATTTTGGCAGCAATTTAACAGTTTTTCAGTAGAACTGGCCCCCCGAGCCTCCTACATGGAAGGCGAGCGTCCAACCGGCACTAGGCTATTACTATTAGAGTGTGAAACCTCAATCTGAAATTCATGAGTAATTTTTCTTCAGCCAGGTTCCATCCATTCCTGGATGTACTGTAGGCCTTCCGTATAATGTCCTCAATTCAGATTCATAATTATTACCTGACCACAATATGTTTTATTAAAAAGGTGGATACAGTCGGCCAGTTTGTCATATATTTGCATCAGTTCAAACCAACAACAGTTAATAGCGTCTTCTTCGATAATTTTAGGTTCCATGAAAATACTCTGCAATGAAGTATTTTGTCATATTAATTTAAATTATCCGTGTGGAGCCGGACGTAAAGAATAGTAAGTACTAAGTACCCCATCTCTCCTCATGGGTGTCGTAAAATGCGACTATATAAGGGATTCACTAGAGGATGGGCAGCAGCGTTCTCTGAGTACTTTAACAACTATAATGCGATCGCCAATCCGTCTGCCAAACGTGGCGATTACAGCAAACCCCCCCAAACATGGTCTGGGGAAGGCCTATGTCCAGCAGTGGACGTCTTTCGGCTGAATGAATAATTTAAAATACCAGCAATATTTTTTTCATACATACCTTGGTAATAGAAAAGCTAATTGTATCTTGAAATATAATATGCTTTTGATTTGATATTGACTTCTTAACTCTCTTCAACAGCAGAATATTCAACATTAGATGTTTTATGTAAATGTTCACAACGAAGAAGTATAAGATTGATCCTTGTAGCATTATCAAAAAGAACGTTATATGCGCACCAATGTTTTGTATGTGAAATTTTCTCAACCAAAATGTGCTAAACACTTGCAAAATTGGCAATAACACCAACAGTATTGAGATCAGACGTCTTCTTCTGAATGCTTTTTTAGATATGCCAAAATCAGTATCAATATCATCAAGTTTATCAAAAAGTTCCACATAGTATTCAGAATTAAAGATAGTTATGGACAAAACCGAATAAATGGCTTCTGCAATATTCAACATGCCGTAAGTTTTAGTCAAAATGTTTAATGGTACATCACTTTTCGTGTCATGCCAACTTTGCGGTCTTATTATTACTATCGACACTAGGCAAACTGTGATAATGAACAAAGAGTAGAACTTGTTTAATAACTTTATTTTGACGATATCGTTTTTCTCATATGATATCAATTTTGATCCAAATAAAGACGCAAAATGTATTAATGGTTTTGCAGCAACCACTATAGAATATTGAGAAAACTTTTTCTTCGTTATATCATTGGATAGAATAACACTGAATGTTTTTTCGGCGGATTTGTTGTCAGAAAATATTTTATTATTTTTTAATGTATGGAAATCATTTACGTGAAACATCGTCCTTGCTTCCTTTGCTTCTGTTAGATATTAATCTTATTCTATACAGTTATTGAATGGATTAAAATAGTAAAAAATGGATTTCTAACGACTAGTCTCTTGTAGTTAATTAATATAGAGTGGAATCGCTTGTACCCAGTAATAACATGTGAATGTGAACTACCAAGATTAGGCAAGCTTTATTAGTTCAATATTTTATCGTATACGTATGAATAAGTACCTACGATATATTTTTTCTAAACTAATATGCAAGGTGGGGATGATGCGGCGGTATGACACGGGTCATTACTAATACCTTAGGAGCATTTATTAAAAGCAGTTGTAAGGTCTAAACTTTTTTTTTAACAAAATTAATATTATTTATCTTAACAGAAACTAATATTATTTGTTGTTAAAATATGTGTGTTGTAATTGGGGCTTTATGCCAGCGCTAACTAGTAGGACGACACGGCAAAGGCTTTATAGCTCAAATAATTTAAAACTTTATTTCAATACCCTTTAGAACTTGTATTACCGCGGGATGTTTCGGCAATCGGCATGCCGCCACGACGAAGCATCCCGCGGTATGCTGAGCAAATACGATTGCTAAGTGTATGAATAAGTAACACATCAAAACTGCCAAGCAAGTAATACGGCTGCATTAGCATCTGAATGTCCAATCGGGTATTCATTTTAAATGCACTGAATTTGACGTAATATTATTGTCGAATGGTCTTTGCAAGTATCGCCACCATAAACTGCAAAAATGTATTTGTACCGCGGTCGGGTTTTTTTTTTGCGTGTTTTTCATATGTAATACAGGGTTTTTTTTTTTTTTTTTTTCTATTGGACTGCAGTAGGTCGTCCTAGGGGACGGTTTCTACGTAACCGGGCAGTTATTGGCGAGACCTGAAGGGTCTCCAGCCAATGGGGGGAAGTAAAATACTTAACCTAAGCTAACTACTTGTACTACACTAACATCATGACTACCTGCAACAACAGCACTAAGGGCGACCCCTAGTGGGACTCGGACCTCGGCTTAGGGCGTTGCTGGCGTGGACATAGGGGGGGGGAGACAGCTTGATGAGGGCTGAATTATCGGGGTGACTGCGGAGTCTGAAGAGACGACCGGCTCTACGACGGGAGAGCTCGGTGGATCGTGACCGGCGGCGGTGGGGCGTCGCGACGGGCCTCGTCGGCGAGGACGGTACGCCGGGCGGCGGCGTTTGTTGTGTAGTGTGCTGGTCGATTTACTCGCCTCCTGGAGGAGGGTAATTTCGTCATCGGGTTCTAAAAGTGTGTGCCTGGGACGGCGAACTTTACTTATGAGAGAGGGACTGTAGTCGGCCGCTGCGGCGACTAGGGGGTTCGGATGGCGGGGGGCAGAGTCGAAGTAACGCTTGGAAATGCGTTTGAGGTATTGCCTGATGGTTGGCATTTTTAGATCGAGATGGAGTTGGACGTTACGCATGAACCACGGGGCAGCCGCGGCTCTGCGCAACACTCGATTCTGGAGGGTTTGGAAGGATTTAAAGCGACAAGGCTTAACGTGTGCGAACACGACGCTAGCGTAAGTCAAGATGGGGCGGATGCACGTCACGTAGATTCTCAGCTTATTTCTAAGTGACAATTTACTGCGCGTTCTAAGGATGGGGTGGAGGCGACCGACAGCGAAAGCGGCGCGAGCGCGCACCGCTTTGATGTGGTCTCGGAAACTCAGATGGTGGTCGAGGATAACCCCCAGGTATTTGGCTTTCATCTCCCAAGGGATCTGTTTGCCGAACATGAGGACGGGACGGATGTGGGTGTGGGTATCACCGTGTCTCTCGAAAAGAACGGCTGCGCTCTTTTCGGGATTCACCTCTATTCTCCATTTCCGGAACCAGACCCCGAGGGCGTCGGCTGCGGTTTGAAGGGTTCGAGAGATGCTATCGAGACTCCTACCGGAATAGTAGATAGCCGTGTCGTCGGCGAAGAGAGCCAACTTGGCCAAGCCACGTTTGGGAATGTCGCTGGTGTACAGCGTGAACAGAAGGGGCGATAGCACGGAGCCCTGAGGGACTCCTGCGCGAATGGGGTGAGGGGACGAGAGGGTGCCTTCTAGGCGATAGCGGAAGGAGCGATCCGACAGAAAGTCTCGAATGATGAGCACGAGACGGTCCGGCACGTTGAATTGGTACAGTTTGTATAATAAACCGTTGTGCCAGACCTTGTCGAAGGCTTTCGCTACGTCGAAGAAGAGCATGCCCGTTTTGTACGAGCGCATAAAACGGGAGCTAATGTGTTCGACAATGCGGTGCAATTGTCGAATGCAACAGTGCTGGGTTCGAAAACCAAACTGTTCGTCGGGGATGAGTTTACGGGAGTCAGCGAAATCCTTTAAACGGATATAAATGAGACGCTCATAGATTTTCCCAATTACATTGAGAAGACTAATGGGGCGATAACTAGTGGGCTCACTCTTGGGTTTGCCGGGTTTGGGGATACCGATAACGGTGGCTTGTTTCCAAGCTTGCGGAAAGATGTTATTACTCAGAGCGCCATTGAAGATGGCGGTCATGAGAACTATGAGCGGGGCGGAAAAGTGTTTGATCACCTTATTGGTGATACCGTCTGAGCCGGGGGCTTTCCTAGGTTTGAGATTCCTCACTATCGTGTGGACCTCGTCTACGGTGATGGGGGGTAAGGGGTCGTCGGGGTCTTCATCGGGTGGGAGGGTGGCCCTACGTTCGACCTCGCGATCCACCTTGGAAAGATGGACCGGGTCTGCGGGTTGGGTGCTGGGAGTACATTGGGCTTCTAGACTGTCGGCTAGACATTCGGACTTTTCGTCGTCTTCAAAGGCCGGCCTTTGGTTCGGACGATTGAGAGGGGGAGTTGAAGCTACACAATCGGATTTTAGATTTCGTTGTAATTGCCAGAAGGCCAGATGGGATGGCTCTAAGTCGCTCAACATCTTGTCCCAGCAGGCTTCCCGAACCTCCCGTACACGTTTCTTTACAGCACGCTGTAGAGAACGCATATGGACGCGGTTAGCTTCGCAGGGAAAAGTGTCATAGGCACGGATGGATGCGTTCTTCTCCGTCAGCAGTTCACGCACATCGTCCGGCAGCTTCCAGCGGTGTTCGTCCACCGCTGGAACCTGCCGTGAACACTCGTTCACCACGGACTGTATGTGACTGGTAAGGGAGTCGATCGCGCCCAGCGTGTCGGCAATCGTAACGATATCGTCGGGGATGGAATCTAAGTGAACGGACGAGGAAGACTTGAGGCGCTCCTCTAGTTTACCCCAGTCCGTGACAGTTTTGGTCGGGGCGGGTTGTCCAGGATCCGGGGGACCACCCCGGGGACCTAGGTGAAGGACTACGGGGCGGTGATCGGAGTCTAGCTCTTCATGCGTCTCTATAGAGCGTAGACCGAGGTTTACGTTCTTTAGAAGCGCTATGTCAAGGACATCGGGCTGATGGTCAGGGTTATGGGGGTAGTGAGTGGGACACATCGGGGCGATAACGTCGAATTCGAGCTCCGGGCTCAACTCTTCGAGGTTACGACCCGCGTGGTTGTTGGAGTTGCAGCTCCACGAGAGATGTTTGGCATTGAGGTCGCCCGCTATGATAACGGAACCTCCGCCGAGGTCAAAGAGGGCTTTAAGATCGCTCCGGAGTTGGATCTTATTACTGGAGGGAGGATTATACACCGAGACGATTGTGATCGGCTGGTGTCCTGTCATGCCTAGTCTGCATATGGAAGTTTCCAGGAATTGGAGACTAGGGGGAGGGTCTAAGGGAGTGCAGTACAGGTAACGTTTGTAGTAGATGAGAGTACCACCGCCCCTACTACGGGTCCTGTCGTTGCGAACTAATTTATAGTTTGCAATTCCAGGGTTCCTGTTGTGGGGCTTGAGAAACGTTTCCTGCACTAGGAAGATGTCAATTTGATGATCACGCAAAAAGATTGCGATCTCATCTCGTTGACCGTTAACGCTGTTAGCGTTGAAGAAGCCTAATTTAAGGGATCGGGGCTTAGTTCTACAGCTTTCTGTATCCATTGGAATTTATTGGATGAGGAAAATGACTATGTCATCTAGTTCGCAGAGGACATTGATGCGAGCGATTGGATCGCCTTGAGAGGCGTTCCAAGCGGAGACTATGTTGATCGCCCACTGCGTATTGCAGGAGGAGAGGGTTTGGATAAGGCTGGGGATCGTGTCCCTAAGGAGCACTTTAGTGGACGAGAGGGAAGTGGAGGGAGCAACCGCTGTCGGCGCTGGCCTGGGAGCGAGTGCGGGGGCGGGTGCGGGGGTGGGTGCGGGGGGAGCCTGTGATGTTGTGGGACTACGTGCAGGCTGTGAAGCAGCTAGCACTATAGTGGGAGCGGGGATGGTGGAGCTCATCAGGGCGGGGATAGCCGGGATTGGGGGTCTTGTGGTTGGTTGCTGTTGCTGGGGCAACTGGGTAGTGGGCCTTAAGGCGGGGAACGCCTGCTGATGGTTCAGCGCATTCCATGGGGACGGCCTTTGGGGACTGAGGCGGGCGGGGGGTTGGGATGAAAGAGGGGGGGGAGCCGTGGAGGGACTCTCTCTTTGGTGACGGGCGGCTGAACGTTTAGCCAGCTTAGGGTTGCGCTGTTTTGGCGCTTTGGCACACCCGCGATAATTCGCCGGGTGACCAGACTCGCCGCATAGAACGCAACTAGGGGGCTCGAGGCATAGGGACCTATCTTTTGGGCGTTCGCAATCGCTAGTGCCGTGGTCGCCCAGGCACTTGACGCACCTGGGTTTCGCATAGCAGTTACGCTGCGAGTGGCCATAAAGCTGGCAACGGTGACATTGACCAGGGGGACCGGACTTGTTGGGGCGCTCGACGCTTATGCCAGACAGGTGGCATAAGGTCTTTATATTATAGACGGCCTTAGACTCGTCTGAAGGTTCGCATACTGCGAGGACCATGTCGTAGGGGGTGCCACCGCGGCCGCGGTGCATGCGGTGGACTTCCAAGGCGGGGATGTTTTGCGACTTAAGGTCGCTGAGGATGGCGTCGGAGTCAATCTCCTTGGGGATGCCGCGGATAACGACTCTGATAAGCCGCTCATCGGGAAGGGCAAAGGTGTGAAATGACACACTTTTTTCCCTTAGCATGCGCGTGAGATCGCGGAAGTCTTTTGAGGTGGGGACTAAGACTTTGATGCCCTGTTGGGTGGTGCGGGCGCTAAGGTAGTTGATCTTGCGATCAACACACAACTTGGACACATCTGTCCACTTCGCCTTGTCCTGAATGTACAGAGGCGGAGGAGAGGGCTCTTTCCTCGGAGCCGAGGTTTTCGAGCCGGTGACGGGGCGGGGGGAGGAGGGACGACTGGCCTGCGGGGAGGTAGTCGGGACGGGACTATGGCAGGCAACCGATGCGGGGGTCGTAACGGTTGTCTTGGGGGTTTTGGCCGGGACTTGGCTGGAGGAGGCCGCTTTGGATTTGCGGGCACGCTTCTTTCCCTTTCCGACTACGGTAGTGTAGCCTTCAGAGGATGAAGAAGCTGACGAATATGATTCGGACTCAATGTCGGAATCGGGGGCTAGGGGCTCTGACGTGTCCATTGATGACGTCATCTCTGGAGCATGTCGGAGGGACGGGGAAGGGGTGTGAAATTTCGCGGAAGGCGCAGCTGCGGAGTGCAGGTGCGAAATTTCCATTGTTTCCGGAGACAATGGACCGGGAGAGAAAGGCGGTAGCGACATAAGGCTCGGAATGCCATTGTTCTCGTCGAACAATGGCTCTCCTTCGCCGAAATGATCGGTTTCGTTATCACAGGTGGGTGACAGGGGATTAGTAGTGTGCCTTATGGGCCCGCTACTAGGAATTCGAGCGCCGTATTGGGCAAGAAATTCGGGGTCTTTTAAAAGTTCCCGGAAGAATGCTAATAACACAGCGTCAGACATCTCGGAAAAGATGCCTGAGCCGTGTGTAATAATGGAGGATAAGCTTAATAAAAACGCGGCGCGCACATGTACTCGACTATTTTTAGTATCGGCCTATACGTCCTAACAATTTAATTTTAAAAACGCGATTCCCCGGGTGGATGGGCCCGGGGGTGTGTGAAAACCCTCCCTGTCGGGTATAGACAGGGAGGTTGTGTGCCTATTGGTGAGCCCTAAGCTAGTAATCCCGTCGCCAATCTTATTGTGCGAACGGGTTCCTAAGTCTCTAGTGAGGTGCAATACTAGAGAGTGCTAGATGGGAGAGAACGGGGTTAGAGCTAGCGTCGACTAGGAGACCCCCCAAGGCCGGTGGTACTAGCTCCTTCCAATTTTCGCTTTGCCCTGAAGGGGCGCAGCTGGTGTATTGGGTCAACACCCTCTCGGTTTCGTTAACACTGCAAAGTATCAGCCGAGGACCACGAAACTGTGGATTTTCCCTGAAGGGGCACACGCGTTTGTCAAAGAAATAGGCGTTCAGCCACCGCCTTGAAAAAGGCAGCTTTTGAACTTATAGTCGTGAAGTGGAGAACACTACGGCGGGGCGTAGCGATATTCGTGAGCGAGCACGTCGAGAAAGTACGCAGCGCGAGTTGCGGCACGTCCGTCCTCAGCGAGCGTCGGAGCGCGAATCTTAATACAGGGTAAGGATCTCCACTTTTAATGGATGAATCGTTGCAAAATTCAAATGCCACTTGCGCTATCTTTTTATTGTTCTTTTTTGTTTATTCTATAAATTCTTCTTTATAATAATAATAGCTCATAATAGCTCATGCCTTGGTGAAAAGATTTAACTAGTCAGCGTGGTTGGTAGCGGGGCTGAATACCCAGGGTGCACCGGACGTACCTACTTAAGCATCGTCACTCGTGGAGGTTCTTTTTAACCGACTTCAAAAAGGAGGAGGTTCTCAATTCGTCTGAATGTTTTTTTTTTTTGTATATTTGTTACGCGATATCTCCGCCAATTATGAATGGATTTTGATGATTCTTTTTTGTTTGGTAGGCTATACTTCAGAGGTGGTCCCACATCAATTTTATTGAAATTGATTCAGCACTTTTTGAAAAAATCAACAAAAACAAAAATATCCACAAATCGTATGTAGACGACGTTCTAGTTGTAGTGCTGGTCCGAGAATTTGTACACTACTGTAATAGTAATTTGTGGCACTAAAAAGTATAAAATAAAAAAAACTTTAAAAAAGTAAAAACCTACTTCAAAAAAAACTAAACGGAGTAAAATAATTATCATTAAAATTTAATAAAACTACCAGTTTCAGAAGTCGGGTGTTCTACGCTGAAACAAATTGAATGCACCGACTTCTGAAACTGGTAGTTTTATTAAATGATAATTATTTTACTTCGTTTAGTTTGTTTTGAAGTCGGTTTTTACTTTTTATAATGCACCTATTTTAATGAAATTCTTTAAATTATGAAGTTTTAGTCATTACAGAATGAATAATTGCAGACATTGTTGATGTATGTTTTTATTGATTTTTTGTGCACGGCCCAGAAACACAATTTCAAATACGTCGTTTCATCGTCATACTTACCCACTTTGTATATTGATGGATGTCGAAGTATGGTTCATGTGAGCCATTGTGAATTGGAGCTAAGAGGGGCAATGCAGCGGACGTGTAAGCTCGTATTGAAAAAAAAAAATGCTGAAACCTTGAATAAATCGCATTTTTTACAAACAAAGGGCGTTTTCTGTTTGACGCGGATGCAGTTCCGCGTCTGGACCATCGCTTGATACAAAAATGCACTCTAGGATAATAAGGTTTCGGACCAGGTGCATGTTCTTATGTTAGTAGTGTCGTCGTGGTGTTTTTGGCGTTGGAGGATGATATAGGGGGCTTATTCTCCTGGAATCATTGATAGAAAAGTCCAAACCACACGCCAATTGAGATGAATAAGACAATTGAGCAAGCAATTACGAGGGCGATTATTTCAACAGCAAAGGTGCTGTAACAAAAATATTTGTGAAATCTTCAATATACATACACAACGTAGCCATTCAATCGAAAAACGGTCGAATCCCTCCTACAAAAATTAAAATATAATGTAAATGTAAAATAATAATAAAGGTTAATGCTGGTCGATCATATAATATTATATCTATCAATAATACATTGCATAGCGAGACTTGGATGTTAAACATTTGCACGAACTTTATGGAATGCATTGGCATTTAAAATTTCAGGCTTCGAACTTCGAATGAATGATGTTCCTACATCAAGCACATTGCCCTGTCGTTATCTAAAAGGTTTTGAGTTCCCGCTCAAAACGGTGAACATCAGAATGACTGGCCAAAATGACCGATCAGCTTTAAAATATTACTAAAATCTAATACCTATTTGCTACTATTTGATACCTTTGTTTAAATAATTGGTACCTAATTAACAAATGAGAAAATTAATTTACAAAATGGGCAGTCATTCTGATGTCAGGATGACTGCCCACATTTAGAATCTCCACGTAAGGGCTCCAAAATTTAAATTCGCCTTTACAAAAATTTAGTACCTATTTGATACCTAAACATAATAATATATTTTTTTCAAGATTTTTAGGGCAAAGAATAAAGATTTTTTTTTTATAGATTGACTGGCCAAAATGACCGATCAGCTTTAAAATATTACTAAAATCTAATACCTATTTGCCACTATTTGATACCTAAAACGTTCTGTAAATAAGGCGGTACGTTGCGTTCAATCTATGAAGACGCGCCCCACTCCGTTTTGTGAGAGGTAGCAACATGGTGCGTATGCACACATCTCTTATTATTGTATCTACAAGGTACACCACTCCCTCCGTCCAAAAGTTCTCCTCCATGACGAGGTGCAGAAGACAATTTGGTACTCGCACCACAAACGCCTTGACGTTGGCGTTACGGCGCGATTCCAGCAGCTGCACTCTCACCAAGGACTTGGCCTTTTGGCGTACATACTCCACGATGTCCTCCGCATTTGTGGTGTAGTGTATGCGGGAGATGTACACCGGAGTGTTCGGCAACGCGGCACGAAACGTCAGATTCGGCTCCGCAGGAGCCATGCCGCAGCAGTTCTTTTTGGTTCTCTTACGGCACTTCTTTTGCACCGTCACGAAACCATCCTCATCTTCAGCCTTTTTCGGCGGCTTGTCTGGCATATGCTTCATACTAGTAGGGGCGCTCGCGGTGACGCTAGCGAAATCCCTACGTTTCGGTTTCGCCGCATTAATGTTCGCGTAACTCGTCAAAATGTAGGGAACAGCTGTTTTTTTTTTCGCGATTTCAGGTTTGGTCCCATAGTAAAAGTTGTTCATAATGATGAGTACAGTGACCCCTTAAGATCTTGTACACTTATTTATGTTACATCTTGCATATCTTATATTAGTATGCACATGCACGTATCTAATTATTGTGTGCCGATAGAAGTAACACTATAGCAATTTATATGAACACTTTTGTACTGTAGCGATTTAGACAAAGAGTGGGGCGCATCTTAGTGGATTAAATTATCTGTACAAAGGATTTGAATGGTACATTGTATTTAACAGATAGTACATGAGCATTACGGCGCAGGTGTATTGGCAACCATTGAGCTTAGGGCCTGTCCACATCTCCACGTCACGACGTCGTCAACGTGGAACGGGGCGGTAACGCGGCACGGTGCGTTGACATAACGTGCAAATTTACGTTACCGTATCGTAACACGTTTTGCCTCTAGCCGCAAGCGCACACGTATATGCGCTCCGCCCGCGCTCTCCACGCCCGCGAGTTAATCGCCGTCTATATGTGCTCCGATGCTTTAAAACCATACCTTATGCTTCTTTTATTAAAATTCAGGGTCAACGATAAATCTAACAATGATCCTGACGTGCATTTTCACGATAGGGTAACGTAAATTTGCACGTTATGTCAACGCACCGTGCCGCGTTACCGCACCGTTCCACGTTGACGACGTCGTGACGTGGAGATGTGGACAGGCCCTTAGTAGGAAGTTCTGAGAATCTGCTCAAGTCAACTTACCATCTTGAGGATGCTTGATCATCTCCCAAATTTTCGTAGAGTGTATTTACACTGCCACCGAGATGTGATTTTGCTTCGAAGTGGTTGTATAGTGACCTTATTTTTTAACAAGTAATTAGACTTTTACTTCGATAGTATTATGATCAAGTCACTTTAGATTGGCACTGAACCTTTTAGTATTTTATGCTGCAAATCGTCTATAATCAGATACAGTTAGGTCAGCTAGATCACATTTTGATTGTGGTCCTGACGCTGACGGCTTATAGATGGTTGGGTAGCTACTTATCCTTCTAAATGCCTCAAGCATGTGTTGCAGCGCCACTGGTACAACTTCTTTGTCCAACGCAGTTCACACTGTACAGGCATTACCTGGTTTTAACAAGAGGCTTATGTATAGCCATCGGTGTTTCGAAGTGTCCAACACTGGACTGCGATATTATGATTTTTATTGAATACAGAATTGTAACTAGTTTTTTAATAGTAAATACCGAGGGATAAACTTATACAATAAACTGTATGATTCTCTTATTTTACAACAACTGGAATGATAGCAATACTAATATACTATAAATCTTTGATTATTTACCTGTAACAATGTACTCTGTGGGTTTTACTTACAAAAATATCTACAAATATGGATACGTGACATTCTGATTTTATGTAAATGACTTTGACAAGAATATAGATAAGAAATAAATGATCTCAGAGCAAAGATTACATTTTAACTATTTTAACAGACAAAAGTAGATAATAAGCGCATGCTACACGCACATTTATCACAATATTTGGAATTTGGATCGTTATCCTGGATGGCTTAGAGCAGAGCATATACCAGAGCTGTAAGCTGGATGGTGATATTTATTAAGCGTGTAGCATTCGCCTTAGATATTATCTAAAAACCATGGAAGTATCACGTTGTGCTATTGTGCTATAAACGTAGGATGGAAAAAATTATAACATTGTTGCTCCGAGAAAATGTAGTGATTCTCAAATATGGGGTGATTAACTGCTCATCGGCTCTAGAGTATCATTGACAGATTTGTTCCACCCTATTTTGTATGGAACAGCAGACTTTTTTTCACGAATTCTGAATTTGCCCCATAGTAAAAGTTGTACAGAATGATAAGCAGAGTTCATGGTTTTCAGATGTAGTGTCTTACCAGCTTATTACCAGTGGTGCTGTATATTCAGAAAGCTTCTTTTAGTAGTAGTAGAGCACCCTTGTAAATAGTTCGTCCGGGAAAGTACCACCACCATACCTATTTCTGCTACCAAGCAGCATTGCTATGTCCCGGTATGATGAAGGGTATGAGTACCATGATATGGGTACATGAGACTTTTCAACTTTGTCTCTAGGGTTGGCAACGCGCGCTTCAAAGAGATGTCAGCATAGTAGACGGGGCCCGCTAGGGCCAGTGCCTGCTAGGGTTGCGGAATTTGTTCGAAAGAGTTACCGCGGCCCTGGAACGCAAAGGGCATTAGGAAGAACACGGATGGGTTTTAGTCAGTAAGAGTCTGACACTCCCTTCCACTCCAGAGCGGAAGAAGTCATTTGATGATTTCCGATACTTAAAAAAAAGGGTTCGCAACGCATCAGCAATCCTCTTGGGTTTATAGGTGTATGTAGGCGGCAGTAATCACTTACCATCAGGTCTGGCTGAGGGTGAAGTATCCATTGTGTGCCAACCTATAAATTAAATAATAACCCCTAACTTCTTATCAAAACATTTTACAGTATATCCAGTATCATTTCAACTTCTTCTTCTATCGTGTCGGCACGAGCTACACGAGAATAGGTCATGCCGTAGTGAAAAGATTAGCCAGTCAGCAAGGTTGGTAGCGGGGCCCAGGGTGCGCCGGACGTACTTAAGTATCGTCACTCGTGGAGGCTCTTTCATGCACCCCTTTCATTTCAACTAACTGACCTAATTATTAAAGTAAATTATACGATGGCTATGATAACGAGAAATCAACAGAACAAGCAAGGCAGTTGTCATTGACGGTGAATTTTTCTTTTCTCGTATTTCATCTACTGTGATGTGATTTCAACATAGAAATGTAGCAGAGCGACCGTAGATTTAAAGCATTCTTATGGCCGGACCACACTAGCGCCTAACGCTAATAAATAACGCGTTAGATTACTAGATATTTGATTGGATTCAATTGATCGAGTTTACTGGTTGATAGTGAATATAAAAATTTAAAAAAAAACCTTAAAAATAATTTGAATGGTTATGATTTTGGATCAAATCCAATAACAAACATTAAAATAAAAACACATGATGCAATTTAAAATTATTTTATTCATTACAACCTAAAAGCCTAATGTTGTAGTGATACAAGATATCGTATCCAATACAAAATATTTGTATAATTACTATTCTATAGGATAGCAGAATACTTAACAGTCACGCTGGGGTGGCCCCACTTACGCCTAACGCCATTAAATTAACGCAATAATTTGCACATATCCCTTGTATTTTTATCACTTAATGCGTCAATTAATGGCGTTAGGCGTTAATGTGGCCTCGGCGGCATCACGAAGAGATACTAGAGGATTCCCTATAGGTTATTAGCACCTTTTGTAATGTATTTTCAAACATTCATACGTAGAAAGCTTTATTAATATTTCTTACTTTCGGCTAGAATACATGAGGTGCGAATTTTGTTGTATAAAACACCTTAGAATACAGAAAGAACTAGAATCCGCGTTGAACAGTAATTGCAAGCCGTACGCTGTGTCCAAAATCAAAGCATGCGTCCCGCGCCCGTCTCACTTCCCACCCGCGTAATGTTGCTAGCTCAGACATTGTTTACCCGTTTTTGGGGAAAACGTTGAGTATTGGAGGTAAGATAATAATAAAATCAAAATTGTGCTTTTCTATATAGGCAATATTTTATATCTGAGTAGGTACAGTCAGCGTCAAATATATAGGGACGAACGGACTGTTCAAAATGATCCGAACAAAACTACAGGGTGTTAACGAATTCATGTAATTCCTTCAAACCGCGTGATCTGACATTGATTGACCCTGCATGGGATTTTTTCAGAACAAAAAAAAAGTTTCGAAAGTTTTCAATGAACCATGGTATTCTGTATCTGAGTAATTTTAGCGTTCCAAGTTAACTGACTGCGTGGAGCGATATCAGGCTAGTCGTGCCCGTCAGCTGTGTTGCCGTTCCTTCATTAATTTATGCATGACATCGAAATTTTCAATGAAATAAAAAAAGGGGTTTTTTTTTTTTAAATTTTATTCAATCTAAAGGTTACAGCTCATTAGAACCACCCGGCACCCGACCCGCACTGCCTCGCCTCGTGCGGTTCGTATTCTTTATATGAATTTGTATGGATGTGCGCTCACTACATCAACTCCGTAACGTGGCGGCTGTGAAATTCTACAAAATATGCGTCATGGGTGTCGTTTCCGTGGTTTTCAGAGGCGCTGGTGACGAAAATGAGGTCGAAGTCAATATCCAAGATGACGGCTGTAAGATTTTGCCCATGACGCATACTTATTTTGTAAAATTTCGCAGCCGCCATCTCGTATTTTGATTTTGAGCTCATTTTCGTCATCAGCACCCCCGGAAACTATGGAACCGACACCCATGACGCTTATTTTGTAAAATTTCACAGCCGCCATCTTGGATTTTGACTTCGACCTCATTTTCGTCATCAGCGCCCCCGAAAACCACGGACTCGAAACCCATGACGCATATTTTGTAAAATTTCGCAACAGCCATCTTGGATTTTGACTTCGACCTCATTTTCGTCATCAGCGCCCCCGAAAACCACGGACACGACATACATGGCGCATATTTTGTAAAATTTCACAACCGCCATCTTGGACTTTGACGTTGACCTCATTTTCATCATCAGCACCCCCGAAAACCACGGAAACTACACCCATGACGCATATTTTGTAAAATTTTGCAGCCGCCATCTTGAATTTCTACTTTGACTTGATTTTCATCTTCAGCACCCCCGAAAACCACGGAAACGACACCAATAACGCATATTTAGTAACATTTCACAGTCGCCATCTTGGATTTTGATTTTGACCTCCCCCACCCTCTGGAGGGGAAACGTGTGAGATAATATAACTTTAACCAACTTAAACTAGCCTTTATGAACGTAGTGATTAATGAGTTTATAATATACATACTTAGTATACAGCTCTGTCCTACCCTTCGAAGAATACAGGCGTGATGGTATGGAATCTCGTTTCTGGGATTTTGCCCAATGTCCTTTGCGAAATAAATATCGCGCAAATGTCCTTTTGCGGAAGTGTATACGCGCAATGTCTTTCGCGGCAAATTCAGTCGCGCAAGTATCGGTCGCCCAACTGGGTTTGCGTAACAGTCTATTCGCGCATAATGTGTAGTCGCGCAAATGGAATCGCGCAAGTGTCTTTCGCGTAAATGTACCAGATCCCTGGCAGACTACTCGGAAATTCGTGGACCCCGCGATTTCCACTCGTTGACTACGTGAGGTCGACTGGTTGACCACGCGAGGTCCTCTGGTTGACCACGCGACGTTTACTAGTGATAACGCGGCGTCCACCCGTGGACCACCTGCTGACAACGAGTGGACGCCGAGCGATGAGGCGGTGCGGGTCGGGTGCCGCGTGGTTCTAATGAGCTGTAACCTTAAATCCCGTGCGGGGTTAATCTATACCATTAATAGATTATGTGGTTTGAAGGAATTACGCGAATTCGTTTACAGCCTGTATAATTATGTCAATGAAACAAGGGGCGTTTCAGAATGAACTTAGGACAGGTCCACTGGCATTCTGACAAGAATCCCATTTAGATAAAGTTTAATTTCTTTAGCTGTTTAGGTAATGATGAACAGTCTGTTCGTCGCGATATACCTATTTGACGCTGACTGTACCTGATAATCTCAAGAAATAGAGAAGGTCTAATAGGAATAAAACACGTTTTAGATAAAAAAACGTTTAATTTAAGCCTTCAGTAGGTAATAAAAAGAAGGGAAAATCAGAACTCTTCTACTGACAACACTAACAATATGGACGCATCATTCCCTATGACAATTACAAACTGAACAATTTATTGATTAATTAAATAAGACGATATCTGAATGTGCTACTTAAACGTGAAATGTGATCCCATCTTGTTTTGTTTTTAGCCCCGCTGCATTTTTATAGGTTCGAACGACACAAAACTGCATAATTTAATTTAATTTGACACCGGTAAATACATGTAGCCGTTATGACGTCCCCATAGTAACTGATCGACTGCGCGTCAAACTACTCCGTTTAAGAGTAGTTTTTGATGCTTCAGTATTAGGCGCGATCACGGCTTCTGTTACTTTCTGTATTCTGAGTAAAACACATGACGACATTACGAATTGAAAGGAATACGCCAAATACGAGTTCAAGCCTCGTCCCCACTAGGAACATTTGTCGAGCGACATGTATCCCCGGTGACATCGGGTGATGTCGGGCGACGTCGGACGACATCGCCGCGACATTGTTGAAACTGTTCCTTGTCGCACAGTCGATGAAGAGTAGTGATAGAAACCTCGTCCCCACTAGGAACATTTGTCGAGCGACATGTGTCCCCGGTGACATCGGGCGACGTGGGGCGATGTAAGGCGACATCGCCCGATGTCTCCGGGGACACATGTCGCTCGACAAATGTTCCTAGTGGGGACGAGGCTTCATTCTGTATGGGAGCATTTTCAAAGGAAAAAATATATAATTTGTTTATGTTGTGTACCCTGTTCGGCATTTTGTTTCAAAACATTGTTTATTGAGTCTAATCTTGACATTACATAATTTCTTCATAAATCGTTGATAGTTACTTATCTGTTGCTGTTTATCTGTTGATGTTCTTAGTAGTAGTAATAACTTAGACTTATAACTCTGATTCCTGGAAAGGTATTATTAATATCAATACCATGTTTCCATTTTGCAAGCAGCATGCACACGCTATCCCACCAACCCGCATGAGGCCAGCGTGCTAGACTAAGGCTCGTGCCCAGGAGTGGAATAATAGACTGACCACGCTATGCACACAGGCTAAAGGACGCAGGTAGTCCAGTGAACACAGGTGTGACTGAGCATGAAGCACTGTGTTTATTTTTCAGGTCGGAAAGTGTTATTATGTTTTCTGTTAGAAAATTCTCACTAGCAGCGTTGAGTCCAGAACTGTTACCGAAAAATAGCAATAGATCCGCCCCTTACAGCATCAGACTTAAAGACGGTATTATCAGTAAAATATAATTTTACAACAGTTCACGTTGGCCTTTGGGAAAAATAAAATTACGTGTATTTTTCCATAATAACTACAAGTACATTTTGATTTTTTTAAACTTTAGCCCACGACGAGATTCCTCCATTATCGTCAGTGCGTTTACAGACATGAATCTCACATGGACAAACACGCACACTCGGAACAACTATCCGTATGCCATACAAGTATTTGTTTCATGCGGGGATCGAACCCGCAACCTGTAGCACAGAACCCAATCGCTCGGCCACTGCACCAGAAGTATTGTCAAAACGAAATGTGAACGTTTTAAAATACTCACAGTTAAACGCCCATCCGACGACCCAAAATACTGAAACTACTATAGCAATAATACAAATTGTACTCATCACTAAGACGAGTATCTGGCTAAAGATGCCGAATAGGCAGCTGTAAAAATAATATAAATTATGGCTATCGTTAAGCAGCTGGATCAAGGGTTTGATTCAGAAAGCGGTACTTCTGGACACGGCGTGTATTGTTAGGAAGTTCTTTAATTATGTTAGTTTGTAAAGTCATCCATCGAAGTGTGGGAAGTGCCCATACAGTTCCCAAAACTTCCAGTCAGTATCTTCTGTTGACTGATCACTATCAGTCAACGGAAGATACTGACCGACACCCATGCCAAATACAAATATACGCTTATATTTGTATTTGATATGGGTGCCGGTCAAATTACGGGCATGAGACTTTCCAAATGTCTGTAAAGTTGGCAACGCACCAGCAATCCTCTGTGTTGTTAATATTTAGAGCCGATGGTAACCGCTTTCCATCAGGTGATGGGCCGTCGGTCTGATTGCAAACCGATTAGTGCTCTTACAAACGAGATAGTCGACGGCAGCTACGACGACGACAGTCACCTCTGCTACTCGGCAATGTCCCGTTCGTTTGTAAGAACTCTTACATTAAAAAGAATTTACGTGGGAAAATCCTCATGGATACCTTCTGCCCTGAGGTAGGCGAAGAGTTATACCGGACTCATACCGGATAAAAACCCACGGTGTTTCTCCTTCTGACCTATGGCTAGAGTCACGGGATTTGTTATAGCATGCACCGCAACCCCGGCAGGTCTTGGTCCTCTCATTTTGTAGGGCCCTGTCCCATTGCCCCACGCTCTTCTAATTATAATAGATAAGAGTATTAGATGCCAATCAAAACATACATTACTTACCACATTTTTATGCTTTTGTATTATTTTCTTAAAGATATGCATATATTTTCGTTACAATACGCTTACTTTTATCGTTTGTATTGTCTTATAATAGCAATATTTAATATGGACTTCTTACTAATACGAAATAATAAAGACAATTCATTCTTATAATAACTTTGTTTGACACGTTACGTCTGAAACCGTAGATGATATAAGTCTGGAACATAACCTCGAACTCAAAATTATGTCTATGTCAAGAAGTTCAGTTAGTGTTTTTTATTGAGTCCTTGATTGAGTCATAGTTTTGACGTATAAAACTAAAGCGCTTATTACACTTGAAAGAATTTAGTCTTCTAAATTCAGAAGCAACTTTACATCCTAACTGGCTAATTAGAATCCTAACCGTCCTAACTCTTATTACACTTTCCTAAATCCTAATTAGGATTCCTAAATTCAGAGTAGTGTAATAAGCCTTTAAGGTATAAAAGCACTTTTGAAGGTGGGCTTAGGCTGAGCATCCACCAGAGCTGTGCTAAGCTGAGTAGCGAGGAATGTGTTTTGTAAGCACCAATAGAATCACTTCATTTACCTAGCTTCGCTCTGCGCAGCTCTGGTGGATATGGGCTTAGCGGTGCGAGGTTTTTGTTCATACAAAACAAGCAAGAAATGGGAGCGAGGGATGTGTTGCGAGGAATGTGTTGTGAAACATGTGTTGCGAGGAATATTTTACGAGGAATGTGTTGCTAGGAATGCGTATTATTCTCCCTCATATTCGAAAAGAGTCCGCTACCTATCTTCGCACCGCTCATTTGTACACATTGACACATTACACATTAATAAATTACACATTCCTCGCACAGCTCTGGTGGATAGGGTCACGTCGTTTGACATCCTCGCTACACATTTTCGCACCGCACATTTTCCTCGCACAGCTCTGGTGGATGCTCAGCCTTACACGATTGCTAATACTATTACTAGAAGTCGCTCGCGGTCTTGCCCGCGTGGATGTCGTTTATCGTTTATTCCGTATTTTTCGGGATAAAAGTAGCCTATGTCCTACTCCAGGTTCCAGACTATCTCTATACCAATCTTCTACAAATTCGGTTCAGCGGTTTAGGCGTGATAGCGTAACAGACAGACAGACAAGAGTTACTTTCGCATTTATAATATTAGTAGGGAAGTAGGGATTCTTATAGTTAGGTATTGGTCCGGTTTGGTCAGTTTTTTCATTATAAAAGTCCAATGCTTGCTTAATTAGTAAAATTTGAAGTCGACTAGATGCGCGTGTGCCCATAGTGTGAAAGATAACAAAGAAACAAGCAATGGACTGCAACGTAGAATCTGACCGGACCGGTAAGTATCCCAGCCTAAGGCGGGCATGTGACAGTGTATTAGACAAGATTGCCTGCAGACCAGACTGGCGCGTCCTAGCAGGCCCTGCCCTGTCGTTTGTCAAATATTTATATAAAATTCAAGAATGGGGAGACAGCTGGAGACAGGCAAAACGAAAGTAGATACATGACATGACACATGTCACTGCAAAGGCGCAAACAGACTGTGTTTATGTGACGCGACGCCACGTTGTATGAATGATGTTGATGTTACATACTCCACTTATATCACGCCACGCAGTAAGTTGTGTAGGGTTTTCTTCTATACAGGGTGTTAATGAATTCGTGTAATTCCTTCAAACCGCGTGACCTACTGCTGACACTGATTGACTCTGCATAGGTATTTTGCAGAATCAACAAAATGTTTTTTTCAAAAATTGGACCATTGTATTCTGTATCTGAGTAATTTTAGCGTAGCAAGTTAACTGACTGTATGGAACGATATCGGACTAGTCGTGCCCGTCAGCTGTGTCGCCGTGCCTTCATTCATTTATGCACGGCATCGAAATTTTCTATCACATAAAAAATATTTGGGAAAAAACAAACTTTTTTTTTATTTTATATCTATATCCCGTGCGGGGTTAATCTATACCTTTAATAGATCATGTGGTTTGAAGGAATTACACGAATTCGTTAACACACTGTATAGTCAGTAAAATGTCGTCGTGTACAGTCTATAGCAAGAGCTACGAACGGACTGATGGACTGATGCGTCGTATGTGTCAATCAAAAACGTTTGCCTTTGCCTGCCTCGCCAGCAGGGTTAGCATGACATTCGAAATACATACTTGAGCATCTATTTATTTATTTAAATTAAATGCCTGACTGCTATAACTTACCTGCTGGCGAGACAGGCAAAGGCAAGTGTCAGAGGTAAAATAATCATAAACGCACTGTATTGCATACACTCAATACACGCGCACGCGTGTAATGGGAGTTGAAAGTATCAGCGACGTCACATAAGGCATTTTTTTTCTTAATTGTGCTATTTTGTATATTATACACTAGCTTTCGTACGAAGAATCGCTTCCCTGAAATTTTAAACCCATTTATTATGAACAAGAACAAACTTTCATCCTCTATTTCACTATTTCGAGGAAGAACTTCCAAAGACCCTCAAAAACGCGTATGTTTATTTCTAACCAGAAACCGAAATATTTAATTCCATGTTTCTCACGTCAAAAGTAACTACCAGATTTCTCATACAAACTTTTAACACTTATTTCCCTAAGGAGTGAAATTTAAAAAAACCCTAAAACACATGTATATTTATTTCTAACCGGATAACTCACGCTTCTTACTTCAAAAATGACAGAGTTCCATACAAACTTTAATCACCTAATTCACCCCATTACGGATACGATTTCCAAAAATCCTTTCTTACACAGTGAAGGGGATAGTAATTTTTAAAAATTTCTCAATAGAGACACTAATTTAAAAAAAACATGCCTTTGTCTCAACTATTTATGACACAGTGTCATTAAAGTCCGAGTTTGGTTAAAACGTGAAAAGAGTTAACTCGAGAACTACAAACAATCGGGAAACATACATGGGGGTGATTCGAGTACCTCTATGGGTGCTCTACCTCTGGACTTCCACTTGACATTACTTTTGGGGCACACAGGGTGTCCCAAAAAGTAGGTAGGTAGTATAAATTATGTAATAGTAAATTATAAGAATGTTATGATAACGAGAAATCAACATAACTTGCAAGGCAGTTTTCTTTGACGACGACATTTTTTCATATCCGATCTACTGTGATGTAAAACGTAGAAATGTATCAAAGCGACGATCGTATTTTTAAACACATTTCATATCACACTAAACGCCATTTAATAACGCATTAATACGTAAGTTAATGGCGCTAGGCGTTAGTGTGGCCCCAGCATTAGGTATTATTTTCAGAAGTTATCCTTGTTGTGAGAAGAATTTAGATATCTGATCGACTTTACTGGCCGATGGTGAACAATTAGGCCCTGCGCAGACGACAGACTATCCGTGACGCACTTTTTAGTCTGTGAAAATAGAGCCTATGCAATTATATGCAGTAACGCACACGACGCGCAAAAAGTCCGGCGCACAAAAAATCCGTGTAATTCGGGCAGACCGCACCGCGCCGCGGCGCGCCGCTCCGCACAAAAAGTGTGTGAAAAAAATTGAACGTTTGCTTCAACGCGCGCTAACGCAGACGGCGCACACTTTAGTCGGCAATCTGCATTTGCTAGGGGTGGACGTAACGCACGCGATCTATTATCATGGCGCCAGAGGTCGATGTAACTATGTTAATTCAAGAAATACAAAACAGACCAGCAATTTATGATACTTCTAAGGCAGAATATCATGATAGACATTTAAAAAGAAAAATGTGGGAAGAAGTGTGCTGTAATGTTTGGTCCTTTCTTCTGGACCAATGCACCTCCTCATTGTTGTTTCTGAATGAGTCAAAGCAGGTCTCAAAATAAATAGCAACTCATCAAATGTAGTAACAGACATTTTATAAAATTTGAAAAAAATTGCCGGGTGTTGTTTCAGAATTGAATGTTTAGTATGGAACTGTCCCTTCAGTAATCTTTCCGAAAGTATAGGATGTACCCAAAATTCTCTATTTCTTCTTCTTTTTCTAACTTCATGTACAAATAATACTTCGCGATCTCTGCACGATTTCCATAGCGTCTACGTCCCTACAGCTCTGCCGACAAAATGATCGAAGATGTGCGTCGTGTGCGTTGAGTCTGTGAAAAATCCGCGACCGACTTTTTGCGCGCCATGCAGACTTTTTGTGCGCCGCAGACTCGATCGCACAAAAAGTGTGCCGTCTGCGCAGGGCCTTATAAGAATGTATGTGATGAAATTGGATACGAACATAACTGATCAAATCCAATGAAACAAATTAAAATAAAAACACATGATGCATTAATCAAATTATGTTATTCATTAAAACTTAAGGATACAAGGTATTGAATACAAAATATTTGTAAAAGTACCATTGTAAGTGTTCTCCTGGGTAATGTGCACAGACGAAAATGAGTGAAATTAGACCACAATTTATCGAAATAAAATGGAAAAACATCTAGGAAAACTGATAGTAATAAATTGAAAAATCACACTAAAATTAATAAAAAAAAAACAGAGAATCTGATTTTTCATCTTGATGACTGTTAAGGAACCCTTAATCCTTTTTATTTGCTTCGTTACATCAATTTTTAGGCATCATTATCGTGTATTCTTTCTGTTTATTTCTTTTAGTGTACAATAAAGTATATTTATCGATAGTTTTTACTCAAGCGAAATACACGCAATTAATAAACAGTTTTAATTTTGAATAATGAGAATTGATTTTTTTTGTCGATCTTTTGTGCTCTATTTTCACATATTTTCGTCTGTGCGCATTATCCACTGGCACACTGTATCGGACAGCAGAACAATTTTACAGTCATGAGGAGACACCAGAGGATTCCCTATAGTTTATGACAACCAGTGCATTACATACGGGAGCGTTTCTGGAAAAAAAAGTAAGATTTATATTATAATTTTTTCTTTTTTCAAACTATGTGCCCTACTATTTCTCCTGTATCGTGGGTGCGTTTACAGACACAAATCTTCATATGCACAAACGCCCAGACCCGGAACAACTACCTGGAGGCCATAGAAATATTTGTTCCGTGCGGGAATCGAACCCACAACCCATAGCGCAGAAGACAATCAGAAGACATTCACGTTGGCCTCTCTCTGTCTTCGGGAAAAATAAACTTAACGTGTATTTTTCCAAAATAGCTACAAGTACATTTTGTTCCTTTTTTACAACTTTGGTCCCTTTTTTGTACTAGGTAGGTATAACTTTCGTGAGACACATTCATAATATTTATGATTACTTGATTAGTTACGGTTTACTTACGTGCATTTTTCGCACCGACGATACAGGAGAAATCCTAGTGAGAGACAAAGTTATGGTTTACTCACGTGCATTTTTCGGGATTGCCCGACTAGTTTCGGACCCAAACGGAGCCCTTATTCATGAGCTGCTCACGCGGCGATGTTGCGAGTCGAACGGAGGCTGGAGGGCTCCGTTTGGGTCCGATACTAGTAGGGCAATCCCGAAAAATGCACGTGAGTAAACAAAAACTTTGTCCCTCACTAGGATTTTTCCTGTATCCTGGGTGCGTTTACAGATATGAATCACACATGCATATACACGCAGACTCAGAACAACTATCAGTACGCCATACAAATATTTGATCCGTGCGGTAATAACTCGTAGCGCAGAATCCAATCGCTGAAACGTTTAAATAGAAATAGGAATATTGCAAAATACTTACAGCTGAAGAAGAGCCACACGATGAACCGAAATATGAAAATTACGATATAAATAAGAACAACTACACCCAGCACTAAGCAGAGTAGCTGACAAAAGAGGTTGCATATACAGCTGTGAAAATAAATGAAAGAGAAATTAAAGTTTAACCACAGTCTACCTACATCTTACTTCTTACAGTCGGTCAACGTAGAACCACATGAATAAATTTATTTATTCATGTAGAACATTGTCGCAGAGCAGTCGTGCGGGGGGTTGCGGGGTGAAGGAGCGCAGGTTATGTCCCGAGTAGCCATACTGCATACTTGGGACATAACCTCCACCCCTACATAATTTTGACATTTCATAGGACCTGTCAAATTTATGGGCGTTGACCCACTGTATGTAGTAAGTAGGTACACTGTGGTATAACCATGGACGTACAAAAAAGATCGGACGGAACTCCCGCTAAGACAAAACTGTGTCCCGTAATGGCGGCGGCTATCTAAGTGTGAATGAATTTAGGGTTGTCATGTTAGCCAAATTTACCCATTTTTTATCATTTTATTTTAAGACAAATACAGGTTGGCAGACAAATTTCTTGGAAATGTCGGCAGAATTATACCGTGCCATTTGAAAAGGTTAATGGTAAGAACCAAATCTCCCTATGAAAATATCTGCAAAATAAATGCCATGTTAGCTTAGATTGTTAATTTACATTTTGAGGTACTGCATATGTAACAACACACCGGAGTCCTCCTTTAGTTGTATTATATATCTCGTTAGCTTCAAAATGTAGACTGCAAATGACACTGTATTTGTTTGGAATTCAATCGTTTTCACCGTTACAATTTCTCATTTTTTTAATCCAATTATTTCTCCATACTTCATTTTCTTTAGGAAATCTAGTAAAAAAATATATAAATAAAATACCAAAGAGAATAAAACCACTAGAGAGCTTATAGGCCGATTTCTTCTAAGTACACGACTCACTATAGCGGGCCGGGGGACGGGTAAGTACGCGCGGCTGCCATTGGTCACCTCAAGATCAACTTGCGTGTATGCCAATATTTAGGGTTGCTCTACTTGATTAAAGGAAAATAGTCGATATCGATAAAATGGACTATGAAATTATGAAAAATGCTCAATTAAGTAAAATTATATAAATAATAACTATTATTTATATAATTTTAATTATCATATCATACTAATAATCAAACCAAAATTGGCAAAAACATCGTTGGTATCGCTGAACTAAATAAACGGCGGCGTTGTTTTAAATATTCAAAACAATCGGTGGTGAAATGCCTTGAACAGACAGCGCTGAATTTCGTTGGAAACCAATTTTCCCTATTAATCTTATTTATCCACTTTTCTTTTAGTTCCGGAATCTTCGGAAATCTAAAATAAAAACATGTAGGTACATTAGGTTCATCAAACACGGAGATGAAAAATACATAGGTATTTTATTACAATATTTAAATTCAATAACATTTTAATTACATTTTATTTTATTATTTTCGATATTGACTTCAGCTAATTAAAGGTAACAGCACTAATTTTTACGATAAACCTACAAAGGGAAAGAAAGGGATACACGCATTAGAATTGTCTAATGAAAGAACGAGACTTTTCCAAAAGACATCAACGCGCGTTTCCGCATTGTGCATCCGTTACCCTACCACCATTTTATCTTGACCCATGCAGGTCGCTCATAATACGATTAAATCAAAAAAAAAATCGTACTGCTTACTTTCCGATGAAAAGTTACGCCATCCTTTTTGTAACTAGATGTCTTGGAATGTTTTCCACACCACTTCACCGCACATGAAGGCATTTTGATGCGTTATAATTGCATAAAAGTTTTAACAATTTATGTTAATTTAGCGTGTACACAGATCTAACTCTTGGACACAACTAAAATGGTCACTTGTACAGGTAGCCTAATATAGGCGACAAAATACTAATAGTTTTCGAGAGTCGAGGCACTGTATGCGCCGTCAAGTGGTTTTATAGTCTTTGTAAAATACCTAGTAATAAATAAATTGAATTGAACAAAAAACTATAAATTTCCCATATTTAGGGTAATTTGCACACGTGAATATTGACAACACTGGCCTTGTGACAGATTCTTTTCTTCTGGTGAATACATTGATTTTATTGTATACAATTGGGAATTAAGTGATTGAATTATTCATTGACCTATGAAACGTGATTCCTGGATTTTTTTTCTTCCGATCACTACGGTTTTTACACCATTTCACCACACAAGACATGCTATATTTTAATTTTTTTTGCCGCTTTTTGTCCCGACTCTGTTGACGTTTACGCGTGTAATGACTGACTTTTTTTGTGAATGTGTGCGTGCCAGCCTGTACGTACAGCAAACTGACTGACTCTGAGTGACACAGTTTTTTGTTAGCGAAAATCTGTCCGATCTTTTTTGTACGTCCATGGGTATAACTATGTTTGTAAAAAGTCACCCATCGGAGTGTGGGAAGCGCCTAACACACAGATTCCAAGACTTCCACCCAGTAGGTCAATCTTCCGTTGCCGGATAGCATAATAACTATCAGCTATTTCTAACGCCAAGCAGCGTTGCTGTGTTCCGTTATAAAGGGTGCCCGTAAAATATCGGATATAGGACTTCCCAAATGTCTTTAAGGTTGGCAACGCACCAGCAATCCCCTTGGTGTTGTAGATGTTTCTAGCCAACCGGTAACCGCTTTTCATCAGGTGCTGGGCCGTCGGCCTGGTTGCCAACCAATAACTTTAAAAAGAAATTTGGCAACCACGGGATAACCGTCCAAATCGCTAGCCCAGAGCGATGATGAGCTAGGTCTAGCTAAGTGCCGCGCGCCTCTCAGATGACACATGGGGAGTCTCACTCCCCCTGGCGATTGAGGCCTGCAAAGTTTAGCGGGCCGGCACTAGTTGGGGGCTGCGGACGAATTTCATCATTACTCCCGCGGCCCCCGGCCTAAGTGTGCGAAGGAACACCGGGCTGGTTTTAGTCAGTAAGAGTCTGATAGACCCCTCTGCCCACTCCAGGGCGGAGGACATCCATGAGTCGGCGATCGGCGATGTTGCGAGTTTGGCAACCTTTTGCGTTTGATCGCGGTATCAAAATCTTGCTTCTTATCAATTGCATCGGGCACTGAGCTGTGTTCCGAAGATACCAGATACTTAGTCGCTGCGACTGGCGTTCGAATGTGTGCGGAGTGAAGTGTTCAGACACTGCTTCCAGTAACGGTCGATGATGCTAAAAGTATCGAGTATGCTAGGGCCCTAACATGAGTATTACCAGGGTCTCTGTTTCGTGGTCATTACGGCCATATTATTCGGCTGTGAAATCAATTTCCGACAGTCGCTTTTCCATTGAATTGTTCACCGATAGAACGGTTCGTCTATGAATGTTTTTATATGAGAATCTTTTAACGACGAACTTTTCACCGACGTATCGTTTCGCCGAAAAACGGATCGATGACGTATCTTTCGACAGTTAAAAGAAATAGCAGACCTTTTACCAGATAAATCGATTATAATCATGTGATCAGGAATGAGGTTAGCATGGTATAAGAGCGAGCAAAGCGAGCTCAAGACATAGAGCACCCCGACTTTGTTGATTTAAGTTCGCGGCTGTGGAGTTGTGGTTATTCTTGTAACCATACCATTCAGAAATAGGAACCCCTTCCAGTTGGGCCCCGTCTACTTAAGCGGCGAACTCTTGTTGGTGAAACGTTTCTTCGATGAGAAATTCGTTGAAAGATGATGTTGAAACATTCATAGATAAACCGTTCTGTCGGTGAACAATTCAATGTTGGAAATTGATACAAGAATCATATTATTCTCCTATTTATGAAAGCCAAGTGTTAAGCAATGGCTTCCAATAAGGTAAGTTGAAATGTTCATAAGGCCCACATCTCTATAGGCCACTAAAACCTAAAATCTTAGCTCTGTAAATGGACTGATGATTGCAAAATTCTTGTCTATTTTCGTGGTATTATCATGTCAACGCCACCCGGGGTATACAATTAAAAAGATTGAGCACCGCTGGACAAGACATTTCAATTCTCATGCGTCATACATAGCATGCGCAAACGCAAGTTGATTATCTCTGGTCTAGTCCTATTTGTAGTGTTGGACAACGCGGTGCAAAGAATGATTACCAACGCATAAAACTTCAAAATAGAATCGTCCGTGACCAGTTGGCTATTGTTTACATATTATTTATTTACAGACTCGCTGTTAACGTGTACTAGCAGTATTTTATATTTCCAAGAATAACTGTTATGTTACTTAGTTTAGTGAGCAAGGTGTTAGTCGCTATATTCTTAAAACGTGAGTTCCTACATTTTACTCATCATACCAAATTTTTAGTAAATATTAATGGGATGGCGTTGACGTATGGAAGTACACAAATCAGGGAACGGATTGGTGGAGAGCACCTAGTAGATGGCCAATGGGCGTGCTCATGTTTGTATTGAAATCCTATCGGAAAGTACGGCATACCGAAACTGACCGATCTCATGACCGACCTTAGTCGGTGGGAGGAACATGTTCAGTAGTCAATGTTCATGGGTTGATACTAATGCAATAGATAAGAGTATTAGATACCAATCAAAACATACGTTACTTACCAATGATAATATAAATGTTACTTACCACATTTTTATGTTTTTGTATTATTTTCTTAAATATTTGCATATATTTCCACTACAATACGCTTACTTCTTATCGTTTGTGTTGTCTTATATTAACAATATTTATTACAGACTTCTTATAAATACGAAAATATTTAGTGATAATAAAGACAACATACCTACTAAAATCATTCTTATTGCAATAATAACTTTGACACGTTACGTCTGAAACCATAAATGATCTATGCCTAGAACTCTCAAAGCAATAACCTCGAACTCTACAAAATTATGTCTATATCTAGAAGTTGAAAATGACAGACAAATAAAGTTCTGTTTGTATTTTTTTTAATCAATCTCTCCTACCCTGTCGTTCAATGCTATCCTACTTCCTACCTAAGGCCGTGGACACATGTCTACGGTGCGGCACCGGCCACCGTGTAACGGCACGGCGCCGCTACCGGAAGACGGCGCGGCATCGTGCCGCAGCACGGTGTCGTGTATGGTGCACAGCACGTTAGTTTTTGCTTAGTTCGACTAGTGGTAACACGTCCCGTTCTCTGGGACAAGACAAACGAGGATTATAAAGATAAAAATTTGAACATTTGCACCGCGTCGACACACGGCAGCAATTATACGTCGGGATGTACTTCCACAAATGAAATTAATAAGTCGACATCTAAATTGACAGCCATTTTTCGAACTAAGCAACAGCAAAACATAAACTAACGTGCGGTGCACCGTACATGGCACCGTGCTGCAGCACGACGGCGACGCCGCGCTGTCCGTCTTCCGGTAGCGGCGCCGTGCCGTTACACGGTGGCCGGTGCCGCACCGTAGACATGTGTCCATGGCCATTTTTCGGGATTGCCCGACTAGTTTCGGATTCAAACGGAGCCCTCATTCATGAGCTGAACACGCGGCGAGGTCGCGAGCTCGCCGCGTGTTCAGCAATCCCGATAAATGCATTTGAGTAAATCGTAACTAATCATAAATAATATGAATTTGTCTCACGAAAGTTATAATACATAAAAGTATAATTATTATATTTAGGTACTATATCTTAAGGGTTGGACCTCATCTGGCAGCACGGAATCGCCTTTTTCCGTCGCCCTTTCTCTTTCTGTCGCTTAGAACTGCCATTGCCGCCATTGCATTTTGTCCGTGATGCCGATCGCCTCGAGGATTCCGCCGCGTGCTATCGCATTATGCTTTCTGTCTCGGTCTAGCAAATGGCAGTTCTAAGCGACAGAAAGAGAAAGGGCGACGGAAAAAGGCGATTCCGTGCTGCCAGATGAGGTCCAACCCTAAAGCTAACATAACTAGATGCGTTGGGAAGGAATGAAAGACAATCATAAAGTGTTTCATAATTATATTACAGCTTAAATGATAATTAGGTAAATACATGTTAAGTTGAGAGGAATGATTTTAAATTTAGTTATATTGTTTGTTGTGAAAAGCAACTTCATTGCGTAGCACGCTCGCAATCGCTATAGCTTTCATTATTGACAGAACAACAATATTCATTGTGTTATCGAGAAAACGGATAGTTTGCATATAATGGTGGAATGGACATTGCTGAATTGTCAAATTGTTCGTCGTTTCGTAAGTGACGAAGCAGGACTATACTGACAGATGTTGGCAAAAATCAAAGTAATTTCGAATTATTGTAGGACGTTGCGAGATAGCGCTCAATTATCCTCGAACCCCTCAGCTGTTTAATGAAAAAAGAAAAAAAAAGTTTTAGTAAATTATTTATAGAAACAAATAAGTTATTATAGTTCGAACAACATAATATGTCCGATTTGACGTTTGCATAAATTCATAAAATAAATGTGTACAGACGTTGTACGCCTTCGATCTTAAACAAAGTCGCCTTTTTTATTTATCTTAACGTAGCGTGCTTAGATAAAATGAAACTAAACGCTACGCATTGTAGTAATTATTACTAGTATTGACGTTACTCCTTGTATTTTGACAGATGTCAAATCGGACCTATTAGATTGTTAGGTACAAGTATACAGGGTGTAAACGAATTCGTGTAATTCCTTCAAACCGCGTGACACTGATTGACGCTGCATAGGTTTTTTTTGGAATCAACAAAAATACGTTTTCAAAAAATGAATCATGGTATTCTGTATCTGAGTAATTTTAGCGTCCCAAGTTAACTGAATGCGTGGAGCGATATCGCGCTAGTGGTGCCCGACAGCAGTGTCGCTGTGCCTTCATTCATTTAAGAATGGCATCGAAAGTTTCAATGACATAAAAAAAAAATGGAAAAAGAAGTTTATTTTTATTTTTAATAAATCTAAATCCAGTGCGGGGTTAATTTATATAATTAACAGATCATGTGATTTGAAGGAATTACACGAATTCGTTTACACCCTGTAGTTGTTGCAATTTAACTATTTTTGTACTAAACATATCTCTTGATGATCACGGCTCATCTTCCGTGCGGAAGATGTCCGGTCCTTTGGAAGGCATACACGGGGACACAGGTCCAACGCGCAGAGGCCCCTTTGAGAACTTTAATCTAAAATGGGGTGGGGCACCAACCGGGGACTATCCACGGCTGCACTATTGGAGTACAGTCATGGACCGTCCCAGGTGGGTGCAAAACTATTGTGAAATATGGTAAAAATAAAACTGGTCTATAGGAGGGGGTGTTAAATGGACTAGATAACTTCTATTGCCGGAAGAAAACGGCGTCTGCCTTTCAAGCTTAAATTTGAAATATATTGGCAGACGGTGACTCGCCAGCTCACTAGCTGGGCCCCCTGAAAAGCCGCCAGTACATAGGCGAAGGGGGCAACAGACGTGTGAGCGGGTACTAAACATATTATTTTAATACTTACGATTGACTCCACTCTCCCTAGAATGACATAGAAGTTATACTTACAATTGAACATTGCCGTTAAATGTTGTGCTGTCACTGTCACTTTAAGGTGAAGGGACGGTGACAGCACGAGACTTAACGGCAACTTAAAATTGAGTAGCGTTTGAGAATTTGGCCATATGACTCCGACGCCATAGAATGGCATAAAAAATATACTTACGATTTAAAATGACTCCGACTTTCCATGGAGTTACATGATAGTAGGGACCTCGTGGGAAAATAACAACCCCGCGTGGTGTACGATCTGCGAGATTAAGTTGCTTTGCCGTGGTTATATGACATCGAATATCCATAAGATGAACAGTACCGACGCAGTACAGCACAATAGTTTGGCGGCACAATGGATGAGCTGGCATAAGAGTTCGCAGACCATGCAACAGCTGTAAAAAACACAAGAACGTTGCTAGCGCGGCGTCTTATGTAGGAGGTTTAAAGCGAACGCGAATTGCGAAGCGATCCGATGCGGTGACACGCGAAATTAATGCGATGTGGTGCGAAGCGGCGGCTTTGTCCGACGAGCTCGCGAACCGCCCGTCGCGCACCGCCGTCATTCAGTAAAATCGACTACCTACTCCGAATCGACTGTTTGTTGTTTTCGCGTTGAGCCGCGCCGCTTCGCGTCGCTACTAGATCGCTCACGTAGGACGCCGCGTCATGGGGTCTACTCCCTAAGCACGAAGTCCGTGGTTTCGGCCTTAGTTACGAGAATTTCCTTCTCGCTGTCACCTACGGACATACGATTATTTCGGGGCCCGAACTAAGAATGAATGACAACACAATTTGACAGTTGTCCGTACTACCTATGTGTTTTTGCCCGTCCGAAAAGTTGAACTTGACACTTGTTTTGTTCACTCCTACGTTTCGGGCTACTTTCGTACGGACGACTAACTTCGTTGACGGACTTAGGAAGTAGGCCCCCTGGAGTGGTTACAGGCTAATGTGATGTTTCGTCTCATATAGCTCGAACTATGAACGTACGAAACTCAAATGTCCCGCTGATGGTAGCGGGTTCGTTAGGTCGTTCGGTTCGCTACGAAATGATTGAGCAGGGTGATGCTGATACATGCGTCAAGTTCGTGAACAGGCGCCGTCAGTCGGAACTGGTCAACTCTAATCTGCAATGGCACATGATTTGTAGAAGTACAGAAATACTACAACGTAATGTTTTTTTTTGTAAATATTTGATGAAAAGGAGTGGATTGCCCACTCTTTACCATCGGAATCTACACTTTGGAATGCAGCAGTAACTTCTTTAGGCAGTTCAAAAGCGCCTGTATGTGGTCTATAAAGTTGAAATAAATACTTTGAATTCTGTAAAACAAAACTCATATTGTGCAGATTGTTTTGAATACTTGATGGGAAAACTGGACTAGATGGACACGTTTTCGATCGATTATCTAAGATTCTGTAGCGTCACAAATTCTGAAATAAGGGTGTTCAGCCGGCACATAAAGTGCTCTATTGACCTAGTTAAATGCGAGTTATTTTGAAGATTTGTCCAGCCATCCTGAGCCACATAAAAATATTCCCAGATTCTGTTTCAAATGGTTTGACGTCCACAATTTCAGTGCCAAAATCAATGTGGCTATCGTATTTAGTGTCATTCCATTGCACTTGATTTCTAAAAGTAACTTCATCTATGGTCAATGTGCAGAACAATATTTTAACAGACCTTTCGCCACCTATTTTTAGTATATCAAATGATTCCGTTGTAAATCCAGGCTTGCAGTCAACGGATTGGTATCGTCAATCCTTCAACATTAAATATGAGCAATTTTTAAATCAGCAGTCGCCTTATTTTGCGCTTTGTAAACTCATCAAGGCGATTACAGATCGTGGTCGTACTGGCACGTATTGGTGGATAGCCCAGATGGGCAAAGACGCGTAATTGGTGTAAGAAGCATGAGCATGAGTATTTAATGAAATCCTATGGGCTCTAACATAGAACCTATCCACTTGGCTAGGTCCACCACGAGCTTAATTCACATTTTTGTTCTAAAGCGGGATGGAACTTAGAACTATGTACTTAACCAGTAAGAGAACCATGTTGAGCAGTCGATTTTGTAATAAAATTACTACTTAAATACTTAGGAGTATTTAATGCCAAGGAATTCATACATTACTTACCACATTTTTATGCTTGTGAATTATTTTCTTAAATGCATATATTTCCACCACAATACGCTTATTTCTTATCGTTTGTGTGCTGTCTTATATTAATGATATTAATTACTGTAGTCTTCTTACAAATAGGTAAATATTTTGTGATGATAAAAACTACATTATTATAAATACTATTATTCTTAGTAGTTATAACTTTGACACGTTACGTCTAAAACCATAGTCGAGACATCCTAGAACTCTAGAAGGTTATGTCTATGTCTAGAAGAAGAAAATAATAGACAAATAAAGTTCAGTTTGTACTTTTTATTGAGTCGTAGATTTGGTGTATAAAACTTGAGGTATAAAAGCCGGTAAAGCTGGTTACATATGACGGTGTACAAGACAAGTTTGCTTGTACAGACAAGACGGGTGGCCTAGCAAGCACTGCCGTGACAAGACATGTTTTATTAAGTCAATATACAAGATTCAACAAAATCCGTGATACATGTCACACGTCTTCATCCGAAAACTGTTCAGTAACTATACGGATTGTTCAATCTATCTGACAAGTTTTGCTAGACCTCTAGTCTGATACATCGTCACAACCTATATTACATTCACCTTAAATAAATTACATAAATACAAAACATTCAAAATCCAGTATACACGCTGAAAAATTGGTTGTTTTGCTAGCGCAAACGTTGTTCAGACACTGGGCTACTACAATTCAAATGCATCAAATAAAAAAAAACGACATCACCAAATTAGCCACCAAAGACACAAGGGGGGGGACCTGCGCAGTCGGCGCCATGATGGTTCAAGTTATTTGCCGGGAACTTTACCGCGATGAGTACTTTAATGTTACGGTTAATGTTTGAACACGTTTGTGATGCTACACTGGGTGTAAACGAATTCGTGTAATTCCTTAAGATCGCGTGATCTACTGGTGATTGACCCTGCATAGGTTTTTTTCAGAAACAACAAAAAAAAGTTTTCAAAAAATGAAACATGGTATTCTGTATCTGAGTAATTTTAGCATCCCGAGTTAACTGACTGCGTGGAGCGATATCGGGCTAGTCATGCCCGTCAGCTGTGTCGCCGTGCCTTCATTCATTTATGAATGGCATCGAAATTTTCTATCACATAAAAAGAAAATTGATAAACAAGTCTTTTTTTATTTTTAATAGTAAAACAACCAATTAAATGTCAGCGTGTATACTATAAAGTATGTAGATATATTTAAAACTAGCGTCGAGGCATATATTATTGTTATTAAATATAAGCATATTCAACCCTGTACTGTCCCACTGCTGGGCACGGGTCTCTTCTCAGAATGAGAAGGCTTTAAGCCTTAGTGCACTACGCCTACTCCGAAAAACGAACGTCGGAGTTTCGGATCGAAACTAAACAACGAACTAATAAATATACGATCAAAATATTGTCAAACAACGAACATGTCCATTTGTTGAGAATAGGGTGAACGAAAGGCAAAGGGTAGGTATGCACTTTGCGGTTAGCCGGAACGCGGTTAGCCGGAACGCGGTCAGCCGTCCGGTTGCCGCATTGCAGTGCGTATAAAAACTTTTTGTCGTACATATTTTTGATTGCTGCCAACCGGAGGGCTGACCGCATTCCGGCTAACCGCAAAATGCGTAGGTACCCAAAATGTCAAATCGAATCGATCATTGGATCCGAAACACTTTCGTAGTTTGAAAACGATTCGTCAACCGAAACTTCGTAGTTCGATTTTCGGAGCCCCATGGTGCGGGTTGGCGGATTATGTTTACACACCAAGGTAAAATTTTCGTAGTCCTCTCAGGTGTGTAGGTCTCCTCACGATGTTTTCTTTCATTGTTAATTAAATCAATTATACAGGTTGAAATTGTAAACACTCGACAAACCGAAATGGGAGATTGTACTCATCACTATGAACAACTATGGGACCAAACCGGAAATCGATAAAAAATTATTTGCTGTTCCATACATTTTGACGTACATGTGTACATGTGTGTGCGATTTCCGGTTTGGTCCCATAGTAACAGTTGTTCATAGTGATGAGTACAATCACCCATCTCGATTTGTCGAGTGTTTACAATTTCAACCTGTATTTACTATATCTTAAAGCTAATATAACTATTTATATTTACAATTAAAACTACATGCATTGAGAAGGAATGAAAGACAATCATAAAGTGTATCGGAATCTGATTATAATAGATTAAATGATATTAAAATATTGGTATATAAATGTTTAGTTGAGAGAAATGGTTTTAAGTTTAATTAAGCACCTTGATTGAATAGCGCGTTCGCAATCGCTATAGTTTCATTTTGACAAAACAACAATATACATTGCGTTGCTGAGAAGACAGATTGTTTGTTTGCATAATGTTTTGATGCAATGAACATTGCTGAAATGTCAAATTATTGGTCGTTTGTTTCGTAAGTGAAGAAGCAGGAATATACTGACAGATGTGGGTAAATCAAATCAATTTTGGATTGTTGTAGCCATTGTAGGTCATTTCGTTGTGCAGACCTCGGGTGGTTCCTTCTGATCCCTCAGCTGTTTGAGAAAAAAAGAAGAAAAAATATTTAAAAAAAGAATTGAGATAAATAATTTATAAGTTGATGTAATTTAACTATTTTTACACTTAGATAATTAAAATAAATTGTTTTATTAAAATAGATTGTACTATTGTTGTTTATTATTTATATTATTATTGTTGATATTTTTTTTGTTTGAACTTCGAACATATTGCGCCAAGTTCACGAAATATTGGCAATCACAGTACGGGGAATCCCAATAGAAATTGTGTGACACGAGTCGGGAAGTAGTCTTTAGATTCAAAACTCATTAAATTTCGAAAAGTAGAAAAGGTATGATTTATTTAATGTTGTAAAATTATACTTACGATTGAATATGACTCCGACTCCCCATAAGATGAGCAGTATAAATGCAATAATGAACAGTATTGATACGGCCAAACTGATGAGCTTGCATATAAGATTGCAGACGCAGCAACTGTAAAAAACACAAGAATAGGGTTATAATGACGTTGATGTTAAAATAAAACAGCGTTTTGTTAATCCAAATCCAATCAAAGGAAATCATATTTGAGTATAGGTACTGATGAACGTAGTAGACGCGCAATAGGGTATATGACTGAAAAAATCTAATTAGTCCGTCAGTTAGATTATCCAAAAATATGTGACCCGTATTTTTTATTTTGTTACGTAAACCAAAATTGACGAAGATACGACACTTTTAAAATTGGTAAAACGTCACAAGCAAGTACAATTTTTACTTGCTTCTGACGTCATAAGACCCACTCTCGAGTTTTGATGCGTTTTATCTTTCCAAATATTCATAGATTTAACAAAAGAAAAAATACGTGTCCATTATTTTTGAAAACTCTAACTGACGGACTAATTAGATTTCATTTTGCAATTTATTGATGCTGTCAACATGCCTATTCTGATCAAAAAATATTTTTATTAGGTCCTATACTTCATTTAATATAATAGCATTGGACGAAAGTCGTGCCTGCCTTATTGGTGTAGTGATCGCAAACGCTACTGCTGAACGTGTGGTCCTGGTTGGGCAAAGTGTTATTGGGTTTTTCCGTGTGGGGAATTTCTCAGTAGCAGCCCGGAGTTTGGATTTGTGCCCGGTTAATGGCAATAGGCTCACCTCCCTATTACATGAAACTTAAACATAAGAGCGAAATGAGGGTGTACCTCTGCCTAAAACTTCAAGGTATACAGGCGAGATGTTTTGCTAGACAAAATTCGCCCACCTGCACCAAATGGTTCAAAAAATATACGCGTCATGGTGCCATGACGCGTATAGTTTTTGAACCATTTCTTCAAGTATACTTTCAGCTCATCTTGATTGACCATTAAGGTTCATAATAAAATCATAACGAAGTAAAATCTGTACATTGAATATTTTCCAGAAAAAATAAGTGTAAATTTTTGGAAAAACGCTACAGATGTTAAAAAGAGAGTTTTTAGAATTTTTGTCTGTCTGTTTGTCTGTTTCTATCTTTGAGCTTCACGTCGAAACCACTAGACAGATTTTGTTGATATTTAGAAAACGTATTTGGTGCAAGGTCGGGCCAGGTTATAAGGTATAAATTATGACGCTATTAACTGTAGGCGATGAGCAGTAACAGTAATGGAAATAAAAGTGATTAGATTTTAAAAATGGAGTACAAATACATTGTTTACTTGTTGCGACACAATGTTGTTTTTCGACATCCACGCGGAGGAAGTCGCTGGCACAGCTAGTTAAGCATTATACTGTGTTGAATCCCTGCTGAAAGCAAACATGTCGCCTTTCTATACATCTCCTTGTTAAAATGAGTATTATTTGTCTAATGTTATACTAAATAGACTATAGTAATAAAGCAGTTTTGCACGGCTACAGATCAAGCCATGATTTCCAGTTTACACTGACCTCTCACTGTAAGGAAATCCTATACAATGCGAGATCAGCTTATACTGGAAAATTTGTAGCTTGGTCTGTAGCCGTGCGTACTACAAACGCATTTAAATGTACTGTCAATAAGTTATTCATACAATTTCTTGACAATCGTAGGAAACTCTGAGTAATTACTGTTTGGAACACAACCTTTGTGCAACAGCGCGTCTGTTGTGCCATACATATACTAATAAATAGATGTCATTGAATGCATAGGAGGAATATTAGAAGCCTTTAACTGCTTAATGCTCTGAAATCAACACTAATGCCTTCTGTTTACCTAATTATCACCTATAAGTTACTTTACACGTGTTAATGTAACTTGTTAATGTCCATACTGGTATTCTGGTACCAACGCTTATGTATGGAAGTGAATGTTGGTCTTGGAATAGGAGTCATGAAAGTAGAATAAATGCCGTGGAAATGCGTTCCTTGCGAAGTATGTCCGATGTAACTTGGAATGATAGATTGAAGAATTATGTGATAAGACAAAGTTGCGGTTTAAAAGATGATGTAGTGACAAAAATTGAAAGGAGTATGCTTCGGTGGTTTGGGCATGTTGAAAGATTGAGTAAACGACGATTAACAAAAGGAATTTATAAGGCAAATGTCAGTGGAAACGCCAGTAGAGGACGCCCTAGAAAGACATACATTGATGTTATTGGTGATGTTCTTTAAAAAGGACAGGTGCGTAGTACTTTAAACCGGCGTGCGTGTATGACAAGATGTATGACCATGGACGAAGCGAAAGGAATATGTAAGGATCATAGCATGTGGCGTTCAACAGTTTTTGCCTACCCCCATGGGAAAAAGGCGTGAGTTTATGTATGTATGTAACTTTGAATGAAGGTCAAGGACAGGCAAATCGATTCACACAATGTTTAAGAGTGCATAACTAACAACTAGTTTTATGTGCCCTGCCTGGCTCGTGTACGAAGTATTAGAAATTTACGATAGTCGTAACAAGAATATAATCCGTCAAACAATATAAGTGCCAAATACAAAGGCGATTAGCTATACTGTTGTGGAGTAGTTTATAGAAACTTATAAACTTTTATATTTATTTGTCTCTGACGCAAAACATATTGTACGGCAGGTTGAATCACGTTCATTATAAATACATATACAAGGTTCGTCGGAAAGGGGGTACTAATCCGCAGGCCACTTAGGTATAGTACTTATCAAAATTCGATAATATTTATTTCCATGTAAAATAATGTTTATCTTATTTTTTTCAAAAAAAATTCGGCCCTGCTTTAGTTACGAATTCAGAAAATAGAGTTTCTAATTCGTGACCCCAAATATGACCTAAAATGTAAACACAGCTGATCATAGCCGAAGATAGAAGATAGATTTTAGCATATTTTTTTATTAAATTTTTGAACAGCTATTTCTCTTATACTATTGACTTTTGGGGAAAGTGGTAAAACCAAAAGTTACTCTTTATTATGGGTACTTTAACATGCTTTCGGATTAGTACCCCCTTTCTGACTAACCTTGTACATTATATTGAAACGTGGTATAAATACGAGTACCTACTTGAACATTCGGTCTTTTAAATTATGTTGATGATAGTGATAGTTAAAACATTAAATAGCATAAATCACGCCTGTCTTACTGAAGGGGTGGGTAGAGAGCAATAGGGAGCGAGCCTATTGCTATCAGCCGGGTACAAATCCAGACTTCGGGCTGCTACTGAGAAATTCCACACGAAAAACCCAATAACACTGACCGGTATGGGGATCGAAACCAGAACCTCACGCTTGCAACCACTAGACCAACGAGGCAGTCTGACAGGTAATATTAAGGCTTAAAGTGTTTCTTACACTACCCGATTTTTCAAGCCCGGTTAAAAGTGTCCCGACCGAAGACCGAAGAGACCGGGCGCCCTAACTTTTATTATACTTCTCTAAATAAGAGTTAGGGACCCTAAAAATCGGGTAATGTAATAAGCCCTGGGGTGCAGGCCGCGCAGATAAGACAGTTCAGGGGGCCTACTCTCAAAGTCCGTCAACGAAGTTAGTCGCCCATCCGAAAGTACCCCGAAACGTAGGAGTGAACAAAACAAGGGTCAAGTTCAACATTTGGGACGGGCAAAAACACATCGGTAAGTAGTAGAGACAACTGTCAAATCGTGTTGTCATTCATTCTTAGTTCGGGCCCCGAAATAATCGTATGTCCGTAGGTGATAGGGAGTAGGAAACGCTCGTAACTAATGCCGAAACCACGGACATCGTGCTTAGGGAGTAGACCCCCAGCTACAGTTTTACAATCTATACAGTTGGTCAACGCTTTCGATGTCCTTTGATGATGATGGGAACCGTGAGGGCGTTGCCCAACTGTATAGATTTTAAAACTGTGGTTAAACCGTGTTGCCTACGCGCCCTGCTCCCCCATAAACGCTTACGCTGAGGTTTGTCTGGAATATGGGCAGCAGCGTCATTCCGTCTACTATTAACAACATTCTGTGATCGCTGAACTGTCAGCCATTCGTGGTTATTATGCCTTACTACTCTCACTCACACATTTACAAAGAAAATTCTTAATCAACGTGTTCTTTATGGTAACACACGTAGACCTAACTCCATTATCTTGGTAATAAACGATAATAGTCACGTGGCATCTTATCAGATAACAATAAAATAAAATCTATTTGTAAACAACAGCAGCACGTCAACATTTTTTAAGGTCGTCTTATAGAAAACGCTTGCAGAATATTTACTAGAAACCGAGGTCGTTGGCAGCGACGAATAAATTAAGTACTTGCAGTAATAGCAGCAAATAACATGCGAATGCATTTCTTTAGTTGTTTTTCTGTTTCACGGTAATAAATAAATGCCACTATTAAACAAAAACAAGTAAATTTCTATTGAATTCGAGTTATTGCATGCAAATATTGAGCATTAATGGATTTTTTGCTAATCAATAAGAAAACAGTTCACTCGCGACCTCTCCGTGTGATCAGCTCATAATTAAGGGCTCCGTTTGTGTCCGAAACTAGTCGGGCAATACCGAAAAATGCACGGGAGTAAACAGTAACTAATCATAAAAATCAATAAGATCTGTTTTCGTATATTGTAATTATAATTAAGATACGTGTTAATGGGCTTATAATAATAATGACCATATGCTTAAGTTCTTAAATGATATGAGATAAGATTGTTATGTTTGTAGGAATGTTTGTTTTTGTCGTTTGTTAATTCACCTATGATCGTATATTTCAAGTCTCGAGTTATCAATACAAAAAATATTTCCTTACTTTTATAGTATCTATGAATTTACGTGTTTATCAGAACAGTATTCGTGGAAACGTGAGATAATAATGTGTTTAGTTTATCGGAAATAATGTGAACATGTTAGTGAAAGAATTCGCGGCAACGTAAAACGCTTAAAATTATTGCATTGAGTTTCTTTTAAACGGTGCGGTTGCTAGCTGTACGTGTGCTCGGTTGCATTATGAAGCTGATTGGTCAATGCTGTTTGACGTCACAAGTGTACCAACTACCAGCTGATGGAAAATAAACTGGCCAGTGCCGCGCGCCGAAAGGTCTTGTATAGACGAATAAAATTATAGAACTATTGACAAAAACTCTTTATAATATAACACAAAAATATGTTACTTTATAACCAGATACACATGAGTGATTATTTTTATCTAAATTTATTCGTCCGTTAAATCTAGGCTTAAAACTTGCTAAGCTATAGAGTTCATGTCAAAGTGGTGTTTATTTCCGAACAAAAAACTATGTAGGCATGCGGTCACAATTAAGAAAAAGTGCATGTTGCAGACGATGTACTTTCATGCATTAACGGCTCACAATTAAATCATTTAACAGTAAAATTCTAATAATTTTCCAACAACAATACGTTCAGCCAACAACATAATTGTAGTAAAATATTTGCGTCGCGTGTGATTTTTATTTAACCGTGTATTACCGTGTTAGTTTTTTTTAACATTATTTAGCAAATAAAACACTGCTACCTATTTGATGAAAAACAAAAATTATGTAATAATAACTTACCACATATTGTTGTTTTAATTAAGATGTAATTATAATCACTAATTGCGAGACAGCTTGTTGCTCACGACTGACTAGTAGTGACCGTTGGTACTATATAAAACTACAGCAAAACTTATCACCGCTTATCGAAATTTATCTCTACCGATCGATAAGTTTTTCGGTACAATAGATGGTAGGTATCGAAAAACACCTGAGCGTGTGGTTGTTATTTTGCGAATTATATTTAGTGAAATTATTAACGGGTGTGTATTAACATGTGCTACAATAGAGTCGTGTAGGTGTTGGTAATTGGATACACCCCACTTTTATAGCTTCGTTGCGAGTGTGTTTCTTTTGTAAATTTAACTGGTTGATACAGATGCCTGGCTAGCACAGCTGTCTGGTTAATACTGAGCTTGTTTAATATTGATTGACATAGATATCTGTGCATGTCAGTTTTCCGCTCAGATTCGAAGTAAACATTTTCGTAAAATCACGGTTCTTTAAAAATCAAATATCTACAATACATAAATTTTAATTAAAATACTTAGGTACCTACTCAATTTAAAAATATACTTAGTAAAATTACTTATCATACTAATCATACAAACATCTTTCCTAACTTGAACTTGTTTTGTACTTGAACCATATAGATTTCCTTGCCTTATCACTAAATTGCTGGTAATAGTTATAGATTAGATTTAGATAATCTAAGATATCTATTATATATATTACTCTTCAGTTTACCTATATTTATTGAATTATGACATAGCAGAAAATCTGTATTAAAAATATATAGTTTAAAAAACTAAAACACTCGCAAAAGTAAAAATGCAGTCACAGGCGTGACGCCTGACAATAATTGACTAATTAGCTTTGTTATGCACAAAATATTTTTCTATTACTGTATTACCTATTATTAATTAAGTTTTTGGCGGTTTTTTTTCAATAATAAGAGAGATTTCCAATATAAGTAAGAGACAATTAATTGCATGCAGTTTTTTTTATTTCTTTATTTCATAAAAGCCATCACGTACAATATCCGTAAAACTAAAAATATATTATAAGGCTTATTACTAGGTCACAAACATTGTCATACTCTGACTCCTAAACTAGGTGTAATTAAGTGCACCTAAATCCACCTGTTTGTAAAAACCTCTAAGAATAAAATTACGAAAAGAAAAGTTGGATTATAAGCATAGAATCGATCACTCTCTTTGTGAGACTTTGACTATATTAATTCTGGTCTGGAATAGTTTGGTTAAAGTTATATACGCACCGCGTCTCCAAAGTTATCTAGTTAACACATGGTATTAAGGGTACTAACTGACGCAACGCGACGACGATCGATTTAACTACTTAGTTCTGTCGCCACTCAAGATGTCATTCCAGTCACTGAATTAAATCTATTAACTTGATAGTTTGGGGTGCATTAAAAGAGTCTCCACGAGTAATGATTCTCAAGTTTTCATTTTTGCTTGATGGTAGGATCTATACGGTCCGCCTGGCTAGCTACCACCCTCACACTAAAATCCGGCGTCAAGCAGTTTACTGTGTTCCGTCGTGTGTATGTGAGAGCCAGAGGGGTATAGGGGAATCCCTCTATATCTCTGTTACTTGAATTCGTGTGCTCCATCTTAGATGCTGTTTGCGCTTACCATCAGGTGCGACGAGGGTAAACCCGACCAAGTCAAGTAATAAAAAAAATGTCCGGCGCACCCTGGGCAGTCAGCCCCGCTACCAACCTTGCTGACTCACTAATCTTTTCAAAGAAGTAATGATACTCGTTGGATGGATGAGATAGTGCTTCTTTACGTCCGTGTGGTGTCGAACGTAAAGAATAGCACTATCCCATCTCTTCCCGAGGATGTCGTAAAATTCGACTAAGGGATTCACTAGAAGATGGGCAGCAGCGTTCTCTGAGTACTTTAACAACCGTACTGCGATCGCCAACCCGCCTGCCATGCGTGACGATTATGGCAAACCCCCCCAACATGGATAGTGGCGATGCTTGGAGGAGGCTTATGTCCAGCAGTGGACGTCTTTCGGCTGAATTATGATGATGATGAATGATACTCATGTCCGGCACACCCTGAACAGTCAGCCCCGCTACCAACCTTGCTGACTCACTAATCTTTTCAAACGAGTAATGATAGTCGTTGGATGGATGGGATAGTGCTATTCTTTACGTCCGTGTGGTGCCCGACGTAAAGAATAGCACCATCCCATCTCTTTCCGTGGGTGTCGTAAAAGGCGATTAAGGGATTTCCCTAGAAGATGGGCAGCAGCGTTCTCTGAGTACATTAACAACCGTACTGTGATCGCCAACCCGCCTGTCAAGCGTGACGATTATGGCAAACCGCCCCCCCCCCCCCCCCCCAAATGGATAGTGGCGATGCTTAGGGGAGGCCTATATCCAGGGGGCCTACTCCCGTCAACGAAGTTAGTCGCCGGTCCGAAAGTAGCCCGAAAGTGAACAAAACACATGTCAATTTCACCTTTTCGGACGGGCAAAAACACATCGGTAGTAGGGACAACTGTCAAATCGTGTTGTCATTCATTCATTCTAAGTTCGGGCCCCGAAATAATCGTATGTCGGTAGGTGATAGGGAGTAGGAAACGCTCGTAACTAAGGCCGAAACCACGGAATTCGTGCTTACGGAGTAGACTCCCAGCAGTGGACGTATTTTGGCTGAATGATGATGATGAATGATACTCATGTCCGGCGCACCCTGGGCAGTCAGCCCCGCTACCAACCTTGCTGACTCACTAATCTTTTTATTACGTCATTACCTATTCTCGTATAGCTCATGACACGAGAGACGAGACTTGATAGTAGGTACATTTAAATAGAATTTAATTGTTTTATAGATTTACATTTCAAAAAGTCAAGGGCCTTTAAATAAAATCTTTAAACATAATTTACTTGTTTTAGGAGTAATGCATTTTATGTGTTTAGAAGGTAACTATCTTGATTTTTTCTTTGCAAAATTGGTATGAATAGATTAAAGCAGAAGATAGTGTGGCAATATTAGGCATATGAGATACCTTATATGTACCGGGATCCCCCTGAGCTAAAACAACAAGTAACTAGTCCAAATATCAACCGTGATGGATGACGCACTTTAGCAATTAGTCATGTAGAAGATTAGTAGAAAATCAATGGTGAATTTAACAACAATGAATACATTGATACAATCACAATTAACTGAAACTATTTTTTTCTATCTGTACAGGTTGTAAACGAATTCGTGTAATTCCTTAAAACCACATGATCACTGGTGTAGATTGGCCCCGCACGGAAATTAGCTTAATTAAAAATTAAATCCTTTTTTTTTCATGCAGTAGGTGTAAGTGATCGTACCTTAACCATCTTATAAGAATTCTGTAAAAAAATAGAAACATTTTTTTTGCAAAGAAATAATTGTAAGTGAGTGAACATTTCGATGCATACACGCACGGGCGGGCACGACTACCGCGATATCGCTCTTTGCGGTCAGTTAATTCGGGCCTCTAAAATTACTTTACCAATAGAAAACCAAGATATTATTTTGTTTTTTTTAATAGCTTTTCAAAAATGACCGTTTAGGGTTAATCTGTGTCATCACGCGGTTTGAAGGAATTACACGAATTCGTTTACACCCTGTGTAACTATTTTGCAACCTTTCATACCTCCTTTGTTAACCTCACACTCATGCATTTCTGAATTAATGAAAATGAGCGCAGACTTTTCTGTCCAACTTCTGGGCAATGGCCTCCCCCAATTTCTTCGTTTTACTCCGTTCCTCCACCACCACAAACTAGCCCTCGCGGTACGCGTCTAGGTCGTTTCGCCACCTTTTTCTGGGCCGACCTCGGCGGCGCTGTCCATCTTAATGCACCCATTGTGTGGAGACTCTTGCCCAGCGGTCATTATGCATGCATCTGACATGATCCAACCATTTAGTACACTACGCGCGAAAATAACTAAGTAGCCAAGAAGACACTAAGTTTACACCAAACCAACTGGGAAATATATACTTAGAAGCGAAATAACATTACAGTCAGCTTTACTTTCCTGTACTGGCCAACGTAATGAAAAATGTTCCGCGAAATGTAAATAACTTTTAACGCAATAATTGGCAGTGCTAAAGAAAATGTTATCGAATTGGTTCTAGCATTTAGTTAGCATTTATAAGAGTGTATTGTGTGAAAGTAAATCGTATTTTCTTGTATGATTTCAAAACTATTCAAATTATATTCATTTTCAAAGATGAGGTAATAATAAACATTTTTATTGAAATATTTTCGGTTCACGTGAACCGTATTCATTGATGTAAACAACTTTTCGGATTATATCGTGTTCGCTTTCTAGATTTTAAACTAGCCACCCGCCCCGGCATCGCCCAGGTGCAATGTATTATCCATATAAACCTTCCTCTTGAATCACTCTATCTATTAAAAAAAACCGCATCAAAATCCGTTGCTTAGTTTTAAAGATCTAAGCATACATAGGGACAGACAGCGGGATGCGACTTTGTTTTATACTATGTAGTGATACCTACGTGTAGCATCCTAATGTGCAATAAAACATGCGTATTCCCCGTATGGGGACGGACTAGAATGTAAAACTTCCTCACCCCACGCTGGGAATAGAAGCGTGTTGTTAAATTCAACAAAACCCAGCACGCTTGGTGGTAGGATCTGCCAGGCTAGCTACCACACCCACACATTAAATTCCGGTGCCAAGCAGTTTACTGTTTGTATGTGAGAGAAAGAGGGGTATAGGGGAATCACTCAATATCTCTAATATTTGGATTCGTTTGTTAGAGCTTGTCTACGCTTACCATCAGGTGCGAGCGACTAAAGTTAAAAGCGACAAAGCCAAAAAATGTAGTCGACTAAAAGTTGTGTCATTAATTATAATTTATTCTTTTATCACCTCATGACACAATAAAGGTACCGAAACGGAAAAGGTTGGAAGTAATAAATATATTCCGAGAAAATTACGCTAACAAAAGTAATTTTAGCTGATAAGAATAATTTACTTTATTCAAATATTTTTCACGCTGGCTGCCTTATTATTCTGAAAGAAATTACATTCGCAATGACTCTTGCTATAAACATTAATTCTATTCTACTCTCGTAGTCTTCTTATAGTTAGTAGTATCTGTATGTAAGTCTAAGGAGGCTTTGTAATAAAAAGTTTTGTATATTTTTTTTAACTTTTTCCATTAGAGCGGATTCCCCGGAGTGAGGCGGTGGCCGTTCGCGTGAGAATGAGCAATTTCCTCCCGACCGCCACGATTTCGATCTGACTTCCTGTCTGGGCAGCGATTTTAAAATTTATAGAATCGCTTTACATGAAATTGAAAATAAGAACAAAGGTGGCTCGTGTGTGGAAGAAGCGATATTTTTTAAGGACGTCGATTTTCGTTATTTGAATATTCACAATTCGTTTCATATTTTACGATTTAAAAATACATATTCGCATTCAAGTTATACGATTTCTGAATTTCATTTTAAAGGTCTTGCAAATCGTTGAACTTTTTTGCGAAAAAATAATTTCACAAAGAATAATGAGTTCTAACGTTCTGTAAAATTGGATCCAATACTTCAACATTAAGATATAGAAGCAATTTTTAAAGCAACAGTCGCTTTCCTTCGTGCTTTCTAAAGTCTATAAATCAAGGTGATTGCAGATCGGAGCCGTAAGTCTCTATTGCCTGAACAATGCGCCGTTGGAATAACGAACTCAATTGTGTTAAGTCAGTTGCACCTGAGCGAACCGAGCTTTTTCGTAACGACGCCCCTTTAGTTTTATTGAATGACGAACCGGAGGTACTTTTGCTGGATGAAAGTTGACGTTGTATTGATTCAACGAACAGGAGGGCTAATATTTAACATCATAAACCTCATACCTGTATTCCCCGAAAGGTTGGGGTGTATTAGTACACCCCCATATCGCCGTTATGTTCTAGTCCCATGTAATAGAGCCTATTGCCATCAACCGGGAACAAATCCAGGTTCCGGACTGCTGCTGAAAAATTCCACACGGAAAAATCCAATAACACTATTTATAATATATATTTAAAATATGTATTTATTTGTGTTATAATATTTATTTATTCCTAGTTGTTTTGTTGATTCCCGTTTTTTATTAGATTACATATTTGTACGCTGCAAATTGCCCTTTAGATTTTTCTTAACAATTCTTTCCATCCAATGGTTGTCTGGAAGAAATTGCTTTAAGCGATAAGACCGCCATTTGTACTGTTCTTGATTACGTGTATTCCTTCTGTTTTATTTGTTTTAATGTACAACAATAAAGTATATCTATCTATCTAACACTTTGCCTGACCTGGGGTAGAAACCCAGGACCTCAAGCTCAGCAGCCGCGCTTGCGACCACAATATCAACGAGACAGTCAGGTGAATCATAAAATATTTCGTTTCATATTCCTAATCATAACTGCAAGTGGTTGCACATCCAGTCGGTACTTGCCACGCAGTTGTACTGACTGCATGGTAACTGCTTTCAAACTACGTCTAGCAGTTGCATAGTTTGCAGTTGGCACTAGATGTGCAGTCCACTTGAAAATGACGACACGTTTGATGCTGCGGCTGAGCGATACGATTCCCGCACGGAACCAAAATTTTTATGGCCTACAGATAGTTGTTTCGGGTCTAGGCGTTAATATATGTGAGATTTGTGTCTGTAAATACACCCACGATACAGTAGAAATACTAGGGAAGGGCAACGTTTTTTTAAAAAAGAAGAAAAGAAATAATTGTGGTTACATATATGAAACGAAATATGATTCACCAAATATAACGTTAATAGCCTCCCAGGTATGTATTAGGTGGACGGCGAGCGTTGGGTGGCTCGCCGTCCAATCAGAACCAGGGGGTCTACTCCCTAAGCACGAAGTCCGTGGTTTCGGCCTTAGTTACGAGCGTTTCCTACTCCCTATCACGTATGGACAGACGATTATTTCGGGGCCCAAACTAAGAATGAATGACAACACGATTTGACAGTGGTCCCTACTACCGATATAAAATAATAATAATAATAAATAAAATAAAAAGTTTATTCAGGTAAAAAGGTAAAATACTAAATACAAATTTGCTTAAATCTACGAAAAAATCATTTGTGTTATATGCCTGAACTAGGTCATCCTGTGTTTCAGGCGTGATATGCTTTTGCCGGTCCGAAAAGTTGAACTTGACACTTGTTTTGTTCACTCCTACGTTTCGGGCTACTTTCGGACGGGGGACTAACTTCGTTGACGGACTTAAGGAGCAGGCCCGCAGGCCCAGGTCGACGGCGCTTTGTGTTCCACGCGCGCCTCAAAGAGATGTCAGCATAGTAGACGGGGCCCGCTAGGGCCAGTGCATGCCAAGGTTGCGGAATTTGTTCGAAAGAGTTACCGCGGCCCTGGAACGCAAAGGGCATTAGGAGGAACACGGATGGGTTTTAGTCAGTAAGAGTCTGACACTCCCTTCCGCTCAGCCCAGAGCAGAAGAAGTCACACGATGCTTACCCATCCTTAAAAAAAAAGGTATTTATTAGGTATTTTCTGATTAAAAGAAAACATATGTAAATGAAGACTGCCTCGTAGGGCTAGTGGTCGCAAGCGCAACTGCTGAGGGTCAGGTAACGGGTCCAAATTAGGGATCCTAAATCCGGCAAACCCAACAACACTTCCCGACCTAGGGGGAAGTGTTGTTGGGTTTTTCCGTGTAGAATTTCTCAGTAGCAGCCCGGAGTGTAGATTTGTGCCTGGTCGATGGCAGTAGGCATTTATTACATGGAACTTAAACGTAATGGCGAAATATACACCTCTATCCAGCCCTTTGGGGAATACAGGCGTGACGTTATGTTATGTATTATGAAAGTATTAGTTTGTGAGACTTGGCTCTGGATATGCCACGTTTAAATTAGGTTAAAAGTGTGTTAGCACTTCTACAAATTAGTGATTCTAATATGACGACTTTTAAGTTTTACGCTGCAGCGTTTAGCAGAACATGATGAAAACAGGTTTTTCTAGTTGTTCGCCACTAGTGTAATAATTAGAAGAAACTGTTACAAGGTAACCTTAGACCTAATTGTTGATTTTATAATCATAGTGAAAGATCCTAAAATTCCGATTAAAAATATTTACAAGTTTTATCTCAACTAATAATGATAGTCCGTAGTGTAAAATGTAATGGTTTACGTTATCAACAAAGTTTATGGGAAGTAATAAAACAATCCATAACTTCTTAGAATCTATACATATAATAAATCTGTAGACATGGCGTGTCTGTACATAGCAAATATTTAGAAAAAACCTGGTTGGGGTGTTAAACTATAACCAATAGAACCCATTTTTAACATTTTTGGATTTTTTGTCTGTTTGTCTGTTTATCTGTTTGTCTGTTTATCTGTTTGTCTGTTTATCTGTTTGTTTTTTCAAGCGTCACATAAAAACAACTGATCCAATGTTGTTGACTTTTATAAATAAATATTGTGCTTATCTCCAAGTAACATATGTTTTTTGTTTTATCGCAATCGGTTCACGCAATCAAAAGTTATGCGAATTTTAAGTTTTCTAAAAGAACTTAGCATGTATTTGTGTATACTTACCATTTCTTTTCAATAGATGGCGTTACGTGTATCAAATCACGTTGTGAGGAAATATAATCAACGAATATATTACTATTCTCAGTCTACGGAAGGTCTATTGAAATACTATTCGAAGAAGGTACTAACTAAGCTTTCATAAAAAAACGAGGATAATGTTATTTAAAATTTATAAGGTACCTATCTATCTGAATGGCAGTGGAAGAGAAATAAATTCAATTTCATAAGCAAGTGTAGGTATTCTAAATTTTTAATTGTGCAAGGCAATACGATAGATTAGTTTGAAATACTCATATATTTTATTATGAATACTTAAATACGTATTTATAAATCTATTAACTACCTATTAATAAAATTCAAAGTGCACTTTGTCTGTAATTAAATATTTTTCCAAAATTTCGATTCGGTGGTACTATACTATCGATAAAGAAACCATAACATTTTTTTTTAGAATTATTGTGTCTGTTTGTCTTTCCGTCCGGACGTCACGTAAAATCCCGTGGATGGATTTTGATGGGACTTTCGCTGATGTGTTGCGTAAAGAGCGACAATTTTGCTGCTACATATATCATCACGCTATTGTTCATAGGAGCCGAGCAGCGGAACATTATTTCCGCATACTGCGAAGTATAAGCTTAATATTCGGATCGTAAAATCGCGTGAATCGATTTTTTTTTTTTTTTTTTAAAAAAACGTTGCCCCACACTAAGATTTCTCTTGTATCGTGGGTGCGTTTACAGACACAAATCTCACAAACAAACGCCCAGACCCGGAACAACCATTTTGATGGCCCTGCGCTTATGCTGGTATATAAACTATCACGCTATTGCTCATAGATGCCGAGCAACGGAACATTATTTCCATATACTGCGTAGTATAAGCTGTAGACTGAAGTAAGTGCTGCAGTGAACGGTCGCTGGCTCAGTGTCCTCCGTTAAAACCTCACTTTAAAAAAATACACTTTTTGTAATTTTTTTGGAATGTTTTTATGTATTTTATTTTGTTCATTGTTGTCAGAACTATTCAAAGCCTGTCGTCGCCGTTTTATTAAGTTTATTTAAGCCTTAGGTAATGTCCCAAAACACATAACGATGAAGGGAAAGTACTTTAAATATGAAAAATTGCAAATTTCACTCAAGGTGACTTCATTTTATTTTTAAAAGTAAGAAATATTGCCTTTACTGATTTTTTTGCCCGAACCGGGAATCAAACTGACAAAGCTATACCATTTGCAAAGGCACCTGTTGAAAATATCTTTATGGTCAATAATCAGGATCAAAACTCTCCAGCAAAAACACTGTCTTAAATTGAACGAAGTGGAAAAAATAAGAACTAGTTACTTAACAACAATTAATAAGTGCTTGAATTTAAATGTACATAAGTTAGTCAATTTTGGTTTTATGGTCTTCCATCAATTTCAGACACAATGTTTATTGGAGCGATTTGATCCGTATTATTGATCCTATCGATTGGTGAAATAAAAATACAGATGATATTTTTTCGCATTTGGGTTGGTTCGATTTCCAGATCAAACTTTTTGAAATCTTTGAGAGCAGTACCTATTTCGAACTTATAAAAATAAAATGAAGTCTTCTATAGGTGAAATTTTTATATATTTAAAGTACTTTCCTATTCCACACCTCGAATGAAATCATTTTATAGACTGCACTGCGTAAAATATTTTGATTTAGTTCGCCGATTGTAATTAGATGGCGTTGTAGCCATTTTTGTATCGCGATAAGGTTTCGTTACATTATCACAATAAATATCAATATTCAATTATAATCCATTTTAGCAAGGAAATGTATGGAAATAAGCACCGCGTTTTTAGTATTATGGTTATATGAACCTTTACGGTCAATCAGTAAGAGCTGAAACTCTACCTAAAGAAATGGTTTAAAAGATATAAGTGCCTTGGTGGGACACCTTTGTCTATTATTATATTAAATAGAATACATACATATACACTATTTAGTTGCTGCGACACAATGTTGTTTTCCGAGTTCCACGCGGACGGAGTCGCGGGCACAGCTAGTAGTTAATATTTACTTCCTTTCTTACTTTATCTTGTTTAACCAAAGCTCAACGTCGAAGTTGTCAAAACTGTAACATTATCTGAGATTATTAGTACAAGTTCAATTTTAAATATTTGTTATTTATTTCTTAGTCACAACAAGAAGCAAATACCACGAAATGTCTTGCTGACTAGTCTGGAAGTACAGAATATCAATAAGCCTTAAAAAAGTAGAAATTGACTCCAAATAAATACCACATAATAAAAATTTAATTTTCTGATGTCGGTGTCTTACTTCCACGGTTTCAATTCTTTGTTACAGCTTGTTTTAGTACCGACTTCAGAAAATGTAAATTGCTAACCGACTCCGATAGCAAAATCAAATAACTACCACGATGTAAATCATAGTTTAAAACTGCAGAAAATTCCAACTCCCTCCATTTAGTAGAAACATCAGCTGATATTTTAAAATGAACCTCATTGGCGAGTTTCAAAATTTCATCAAAGTCCAGAAATGAAAAAGACTTCGTTGGTCGCAACTTCGATTCGGAACTTGAACTGCTCCGATCGAACCGTTCCGTGATTGCACTCCGTCTTGAAAATTTCGAGCAAATACTTTACAAGCTTTAGTAAAGTTCCAGAACGCACGATGAGACTTTAAATGAAATATTACTTGGTCAGTTCGTCCGTTCGCTCAGTTCGTTTATTGTACAGAATCGGTAACGTACGTCATCCAACATTGTTGGTTTACCTACGTAGAAAGTATTTTGTATGATGTTGTTACTGAATTTATTTTGTGAGATGCTCGTGAACGGGTGCTGTCTGCTGGGACTGGTCAGCTCGTAACTGCTATGGCAATCGTTTTAAAAGGCTAACTTTCTCATTACTTTTTATGTTGTTAACTACATGTACTCGTACGTTTATTAATCTGCATTGTTCTTACATTACTACAATGAAAATTGTAAACCATTTTTTTTAAAGTGTCCTTTTTTCTTGCCGGCTCTTCTCCATAGGATCAACTACTTGGAACCGAGCACCTAGTGTTGAACTTTTGAAGGCACCAGTAATCTGGTCTACATGAAATAAAAAATATTTGACTTTGAGAAAGTTATAAAACTGGCGGTCAAATATATGATTTTTCTCCTTTGATCGAATTGGTTATTAAACAGCTTTTGAAATTGAAAACTGTTTGAATGAACGGTTTAGCCTTTGTTCGGTTGCGATTTGTCTGGATTTATTTTAGGAGAATTATTATTGGGCATCTGGACCTACAGTACGCGTAAAATAACTTTGCCTCTCTGAAGTGAGGAACAGAACGCTGAATTCCTGTTTTAGTGGGGTAAACACTGATATACAGGATGTTAACGAATTCGTGTAATTCCTTAAAACCACATGATCTATTACTGGTGTAGATTGGCCCCGCACGGGAATTAGCCTGATTAAAAATAAAAAAAAAAATTTTTTTCATGCGTTTGTGGTAAGTGGTCGTATCTAAACCACCTAAAAAGGATTCAGTAAAAAATAAGATTTTTTTTTGCAAACAATTTTTTCATTCGCTTGAACATTTCGATGCCACGCATAAATGAATGAAAGCACGGCGACGCGGCTAGCAGGCACGACTAACGCGATATAACTCTTTGCAGTAAGTTAACTCGGGGCTCTAAAATGACTCAGAAATAGAAAACTAAGATTTTATTTTCAAATTTTTTTTCATTTAAAAAAAAATCCCTTTTAGTGTTAATCTGTGTCACCAGTAGATCACGCGATTTGAAGGAATTACACGAATTCGTTAATACCCTGTCGTTGCCCTACATTGTTACACTCGCATAGTTTTATACCACAATGTCTGGACTTTAAAAGAGACGTTGACCTCTGAGTTTGTTTCGGCTTTTCTTCTCAGAGCGAGTCAGATAGGAAATGCCGGCGCCATCTAGTCTTAAAAAAAACTTACATTGACTTGTAAAAGTGTCTGTAACAGATTTATTTACAGAAATAAATATCATTTATCATTTAGTAAATCTGTGGGGGTAAAGTTATTTTACGCGTACCAAATAAATTTGACTTTCTAAATTGAGGAACAGAATGCTCAAAGCCTGGTTTCAGAGAAGCAAACTTATTTTACGCGTACTGTAATTGGCGCAACGGCGCAACCCTGAAGCACACATTATCTTTTTTGTAATTGTCTGTATGTTAAACGACGTGCGTTTATGACAAGATGTATGAATGTGGACGATGCGAAAGGAGTAAGGATCGTAGCATATGGCATTCTACAGTTTCAGTTTCAGGCGTGTGTTTATGTGTTTCTTTGTTGTATTAAAATTAAAATGTTTTATAAAATGTAACAATATTTTATAGTGAGTAAATGCTTTTGTCGCGTTTTGCAGCTAAGTAAATATTTTGTCTTTTTTTCTTTCTTTGATCAGCTTGTGTTTCGTTGCGTTACAGCGTCTATGCTAAATAATAAACGAACCTTAAAGCCTTAAGGCGCTTCCCCCACCGAAAGTGGCGCCACTTCAGAAAAAAAGCATTATTTCCGTCAACACACAACATATTGAAATTTCGTACGTACAACATTTTAGTCAAGTGTTGTAGAAATTTTCGAACACCAAAAAACAACACTTGACGTCCTAGGTTAGAAGTTTTAGTAATTAATGCTAAAAACGGCCGTTTTTGGTACGTTATTGAGGTGGGTTTCTTACAGAATGACACTACTGATTCGTTTTGCTATCTCTTTTTAACGTACAGTCAACGTAAGCGATAAGTATACAGGGAACTAACTATGTTCGTAGTTTAACATAGTCATGCTTGTGTTGAGTGGCCAAGTTCTTGCGACCGCGGCATTGCTTGGAATTTGTCTGAGCGAGTCATGAGTATAAAAAGTTAATACGCAACAATTACAACGGCAATTGTCTGCGTAGTGCATTGACATTAATTGTTTACCTGTGTTGCGAAGGCCGATACGCCAGAATAGGTATTCGTGTTCTTATCAGAGTGAGGAAATGTCGAAAGCGACAAATCCATCAGCAATTAAATCGCGGAAGTAGAATTTAGCAACCAACTTTTAACTGTAGACACGCGCAGCAATTCGATTTCTGACAGTTTAGTTTGAGGAACATAACGAGTACTTGCTGCAATATAACCAGTAAACCTTCTAGTGGATTTGGGGGCTTTATTATTCATTTTACTTTAATTAAAACGGTCTAAGACCAATTATAATAATTAAAGATAGGAAGAAGAACGAGGATCAGAAAAAGATACATACAATAAAGAAGGAAAGAAAACAAAAAAAAAAACGCGTCGATGCCGTTTATCGCGTAGATATTTCGCGGATTTCGGGATAAAAGTAGCCTATGTTCTTCTTCGGGCTCCAGACTATCTCTGTACTAAGTTTATAATTGGTTTAGCGGTTTAGGCGTGAAAGCGCAACAGACAGACATACAGAGTTACTTTCGCATATACAAGGTTAGTCAGAAAGGGGGTACTAATCCGAAGGGGTGTTAAAGTACACACAATAATGAGTAACTTTTGTTCTACAACTTTTCCCAAAAGTCAATAGTTTAAGAGAAACAGTTGTTCAAAAATCTCAAAAAAAAAACTCTAAAATCTATCTATCCCCAGTAATGATCAGCTGTGTTTACATTTTAGGTCATATTTGGGGTCATGAATTAGAAGCACCATTTTCAGAATTTGTAACTAAAGCAGGGATGAAGAATTTTTGAAAAAACTAAAATAAAAATCAAATTATTTGTAAAAAAAATATATCGAATTTTGAAATTTTAACACTTGCTTTCAAACAGTCATCAGCGATACTATAAGTGGGCTTCAGATTAGTACCCCCTTTCCGACTAACCTTGTATAATATTAGTTGGGATAACAATTAAAGACACCTATTTCATAAATCCCTCACAATGCTTCTGACAGTAGGTATATTCTTTCACACATCCGCAAACAGATCACAATTATGTGTTGTCTAGCTATTGCTCTTTCAGGTTTCTCGCTAGTCGTGACAACTAATACTAGACTAGTGACTATAGGTACACATGACAACATCCAAGCTAAATATTCCAATAAGAGCTGAACTCGCATTGTATAGACTTTCTGAACAATGAGAGGTCAGCTTATACTGGATATGCATAGCTTGATAATATATTGTCATGCGTACTATACCATTCTCAGCCGTGGGTATCGTATAGGCGACACATGCCCGGTTCCTATGGCCAGAAACGGATCGTTTTACTTACCAGTGGTAGCAATTTTATTGCCAAACTAGACATTTAAATAATTCGCAAGCTAATTTTACCTGTGATAGGAGTAGCTAGAAACGTATGGGAGGCTCTATACTATGGTAAGCTATGGAGAATTTGCTTTATTATTGGTAAAGATACAAGAGTCTTAATTTTACCAATAACGTTCGGTAAATTAAATTTAAAAGCAAAATAATACCCCAACTTAATATAGTTCGACATAGTCCTCAATATCAAGCAGTGCGGATTTTTAATAGGTTGCCATTGGACTTAAAAACTGTAATTTACAAGAGCTCTTTTAAGTCAAGACTCAAAGCGTTCCTATTCGAGAAATGTCTGTATTCGATAGATGATGACTTAACCACGTTTTAAAGGAGTTTGATTATTTTTTAATGTGAAACTGGGTGATATTAGAATATAATAGCTTGTAATGTTGTTGAATTTTAAATTGTATTGATTTTTTTTAATTTGTGATGTTATTTTTTTTTCTGTCATTTATTGTATTATGAATGTGTTAGTTTTATAATTTTTTATGAACGAGTCTTTAATTATTTATAATGATTTCGAACACAATAACGATTCCTGAATAAAATTGAATTGAATTGAAAAAATTGAATAATTCATAGGAATCCGCAGTCAGAGATTAACAACGACTAACAACAAAAACTGTGATCCCAATCCGTCAACCAAGTGTGATGATTATGGCAATAGCCTATAAGCGTTAATTGTTGATCATTGGGAGGCCCATGTTAACTAGCAGACGTTTACGAACTACTTATGATGATGATAGACGATTATCTATGACTGGAAATGGGTAACTTATTATATTACTGTAGGTCGCCTTGCGGCCTCGGTCGCATGGCTGCCATATCGCGTATTCCGTATTTTTCGGGATAAAAGTAGCCTATGTCCCTCTCTAGGTTTCAGACTATCTCTGTACCAAGTTTCATCAAAATCGGTTCGGCGGTTTAGGCATGAAAGCGTCACAGACAGACAGAGTTACTTTCGCATCATCACTACATAGTATAAAAACAAAGTCGATTCCTGCTGTCTGTCTGTCCCTATGTATGCTTAGATCTTTAAAACTAAGTAACGGATTTTGATGCGGTTTTTTTTAATAGAGTGATTCAAGAGGAAGGTTTTAAGTTATAAAACGTACACGTGCGAAGCCGGGACGGGTCGGTTACGGGTAGTTTATAATAATAGTAGGGATTTAGCCTCCACGGGTGACGTTATTTAAGTACGTGCGGCGCACCTTGGCCAGTCAGCCAAGTCAACCTACCTTACTGGCTGGCTAATCTTTTCACCACGACAAGAATTATTGAATGAATGAATGATTTATTTACTTAAAATTTCTTAACGCTAAATACATTGCCCCACAAAACTGCTTACGCAGTTTAACTGTGAGATCGTTGAGTCTTTCTTACATTAAAACATAATATCAGGTAAGTACAGCAATAACCTATAAATACTTAATACCTATACTAACATAGAATCTAATAAATATTTTTTGAGTTTATGTGCGAATTTAACTTTATTATCTTCTTGTCTGATGTCAGCAGGCAAGGTGTTCAATAAATAGGGAACGCGTTTTTTTAAAGTTCTGTTTATTCTCAAATTATTCTCAAATAGCTCATGGTATGAAAGAAGAAGGTATTTCTATTATATTTATTTCGTCAACAGGTACATAACATAACGTGTGACGTTAAATTTTTGTTTCTTTACATACTTTATCATCGTTTCATAATATTATCGGTTGCGATAATTTTATTAATCAATGCTTGCTATACAAGTAGGTAATTATAAAATGCTTAAACCAAAGCTGATACTGGCATAATGGGGATTAGTATCTTCAACGAACTGCGAGTGTAGTAGAGTTAAATTCTTTGTTAATGAGTGAATAAATAAATTAATGAAAAATATATTTGGACACATTATGAGACACAGTATAAGTATACAATGAAACTAAAAACAAAAAAATAAACAAATACTAATTAATTTAAGTGTAAGTACAACTGGCGAGGCGTAAGCTGAGCTTTGCATTTGTGTGAGTGCACATAGAATCGATTGCCAAAAAGCAGTATAAACCGTTTTAAACCAAGCAAAGGGCGCGTCTGTATTCATTCTGACACAAATGCAAAGCTCAGCTTAGGCCTCGCGGACGGTATAGGTGAATGGATTCGTCAAGTAAAAACTTCCACTACAAAAATTTATTTTATCAACACAGCCTTCTTCTTCTTCTTCTCCCAACTATGTTGAGATCAGCTTCCAGTCTAACCAGATGCGGCAGGATACCAGTATTTTACACGGAGCGACCGCCATCAGACCTCCGCGACACATTTAGGTACTGTGCAATGCAGATATCCTAAGGTTAGTCCTGTTGTTAGACTTCGCGCTTCTGACTACTTGTAACGACTTGTCATAGGTATTCGTATGACACCCGGCCGGGACCCGACGGTGCAACGTGCTCGAGTTGCCCGAGGCATGGAGGGGTCTCGATGTGTAACGAATGGTCACCCATCCACAGTCTGACCGAGGCAAGCGCAGCTTAACCTTGCAAATCGTATGATCCGCGCGGTTGTGATTTAGCCACGAACTAAACCTCGATTTTATCAACACAGTCGCTTGAACAAATCTAAAAACAATTTGCAAGCTACTCAAATCAAAACACCAAGATACGAACTTCCCCAAGTCTCTAATTCAAACATTCTGAAACTCAAATTACAAGTCATCCTTAATACCTAAGTAAGTACATATTTGTCTTTGAATAGAACTACGAGAGCATACGGCTATAAAGTTTCCACCAATTAATATTTGCTAAAGGTACTTGGTAGTTGCAGAACTTAGATGCAGTTCCAAACTGCTGAGAACCAAACACACACAGATCTCTAATTAAATGCGTTCACGATATATTGATACTAGGGATGGGAGCTTTTGAGTTTCATCGAAAAGTCGACGCTTGTTCTAAACAGAATATTTTATTTCAAGTACTTACTTTTGCTGGAGAGTTCGTTTGCGTCTACATGATTTAAAATCTGTTTTTTTGGGATGAAAGGTACCTGTCCGTAATTTGCGTATCTAGGGCACAATTTACCTCTGCAATTACGAGAATAAGAAAGAAAAGCCCAATGTGCCAATAAAGAAGACATTTTCGGGCGAATCAAGAATAAAACGATTATAAATAAATTACCAGGTGAATCAGGACAACAAATCACGGTAACTAATTCGTCTGAATGACGAATTAAAAAAAATGTGCAAATGAAGACTAATCATCGCAAAAAATAATTTATTAGCTGTCAAATAAGCGTCCGTGTGGTGCCGGACATAAAGAATAATATAGAAAATAGCACTACCCCATCTCTTCCCTTGGGTGTCGTAAAAGGCGACTAAGGGATTCACTCTAGTGAATCCCTTAGTTGCCTTTTACTGCGTCATCCTCTAGGATGGGCAGCAGCGTTCTCTGAGTACTTTAACAACCATACTGCGATCGCCAACCCGCCTGCCAAGCGTGGCGATTATGGCTAACCCCCCCAACATGGTCGATGTGGCGATGCTTGGGGGAGGCCTATGTCCAGCAGTGGACGTCTTTCGGCTGAATGATGAGCTGTCAAATCTCATGTCAAGTGACGTGATTGATTGTGATTGGTAGTATTTTAATATTCGTTGACAAGAGATTTAACAACAGAATAAATTAGCCTATCTTCCTTCTTTCCTAGAATTTTTACACTTTCTGCTTCCAGTTAGTCAGTGACATTTCATATCATTTTGGGGAACCAGACGAAACACGTTCTGTCCCCCTGTTCCTTTTGTTAGCAAAGTTTACTGAAATCTTTCGTCTTTATTGGACTTTTGCTTTTACTCAAGGTTTACCTCACCGCGCAACACTGCCTGGTTCCCCCTTCATCTGTCTAATCCTACACTACATACACTGCTGAGCGTTAATAATCCCACGTCTTTAGAAAAGATTTGCCTATCCGCGTCTTTAACGTATTATGCATCATCTCCTGCCACGAGCATATTGATCGCGTCAATTACCATAGCTCCACGAGTGTCGTTACTTCAGTACGTCCGGCGCATCCTGGGCAGTCAGCCCCGTTACCAACCTTGCTGATTGGCTAATCTTTTTACCACTTATTTTTTTTTCCTGCCCTTATCCCATGTTACTTGGGGTCAGCGCAAGACGTTTTCTTCTTCCATTCCGTCCTGTCACCCGTCATGATAACACTGACTCCCTTCTCTTTCAAATCGTTCTTCACACAATCCATCCATCTTTTCTTTGGCCTCCCTCTTCCTGTCCATCCATCCATATTTATATCCATAACTCTTTTCGTCACATGCGTTTCATCCCTTCTCTTCACATGCCCATACCAAGACAAACGGTTCCCTATCAACTTTTCTGTCACTGGCATTACTTTCAAACTTCTTCTAATACACTCATTCTTGACCTCATCCATTCTGGTCACTCCACACATCCATCTCAACATTCTCATCTCTGCTACATGCAATCTTTTTTCATCGATCTTCTTCACGGCTCAACATTCCGATCCATACAGTACGACAGGTCTTATTACGGACTTGTAGATTTTCCCCTTTAACTTGAGAGGCATTCATTATGAGCTATTTTGGTATAGCTGGTGCTGACAGCACAGCTGAAGAAGAACCTACAGCACGCGATAAGAAATGAAAACGATTTCTTGATGACAATACGTATCTTATCACGTCAACAAGATAATAAACATAAATTATCATAATAGCATCATGCACTTAAGTTACATAAGCTACCGTAAAAATGATAAGGATTAGTCATAGTGCCTGATTTAGAGAAACATGAATTTGGCAGTGTACACAGTCAGATAACTGATACGGTATCTTATCCCTTATTGACAGTGAGTCACGGTTAATTTACTGTTCTGTGAAATTGTTGATTCATTATTGCGGTGGTTTATGACAGGTTTGAAGAAATATAGGAAAGCGGTTGAGTGGAGTTCAAAGTAAAATTTGTAAAACAATGTTTTTTTAATGCAATAGATTGACAAACAAGCTGACGGCCCACCTGATGGTAATTGGTTACCGCCGTCTATGTACGCCGACAGTAACAAGAGGATTGCTGATGCGTTCTTCTTTTTCTCTCGTGTCAGCAAGAGCTATACGAAAACAGCTCATGCTGTGGTTAAAAGATTAGCCAGTCAGCAAGGTTGGTAGCGGGGCTGACTGCCCAGGGTACGCCGAACATCCGCCGGAGTGCGCGTGACGTTCTCCGGCTACGCTAGTGTGTGGCCTGCGGGCGACGGGTTAGGGGACCTGTCGCCCGACCAGTAACAGGCCCGAGAAGGCGGCGCGCAGGGTTCCGTGCGCGCCTCTCAGGAGGACGTGGGGCAAGGCCCCACAGAAGGAGAGGTCCGCCAGGGGTTGGCAGATCGAGGCCTGCCGGGGTCGCGGTCCATACAGCTGCGAATCCCGCGACCCCAGCCAAAGGTCAGGAGAAGGTACACCGTGGGTTTTTAGTTTTAAAGTTTTTTCCGCGAGTAGACCCGATCAATATTTTTATAATAACTACTCACTATCATAAGAAAAATATCGAACTCCACCAAAATAATTAATAATGAAATAGTTAACCGATTGAAAATTAAGTATAATCCTGAAACAATACGTAATCAGAGCCGCAGCGTCAACATGACCGTGTTGACACTTGGCAAATAGGTCCGTATGAGTACATATAACTAATTACGTGTCTATAACACCTAATTAGTGTGATGAGCATTCAGCCGAATAGATCTGATAAAGGTTAACCAATATTAATTAAGCAACCAAATTAGTGTTCGAATTTTCATCGCAAACGTCAATTTGCACTACGATTTATATGTTTGGAACGTGGTTCAGAAATGTGTGGTCATATTTAAGGGAGTTGTTCGGACTCTTATTTTGGTCAATATTTGATAAGTCTAACAAAAAAATTGGGTAATTTTTATTTTTTTTGGACTCTCCATAGGTACCTACTATCCATCAGCTAATCGGGTCAAGTCGAATGGATAGTCGTTTTTTTTTTCTTCTTTCAAATGTTGCTCGAAATAAGAGTCCAAAGAAATTTAATATGACCGCGTATTTTTGTTACACGTTGTATATTGTGCTTTTATAGTTTTTTTATGTTATAGGTTGGCAAACAGGCTCATGGTGCTTCAAGTCCGCACCGCCAATATACACCTACAACACCAAGGGGACTGCTGATGCGTTACTAACTTTAGCTTAACGTTTCAAATTGTCATGTGCCTGTAATTTCACCGGCACACATTAAGTTGTCTTTATACCGAAACAGTACCGTATGCTACCCGGCGGCAGAAGTAAGGAGAAATAAGAGCAGTCAAGGACAACAACAACAAGCTTTACTACTATTAAATCACTATAATTTCAGGTGCATCCAAACAGCTGACATTAGTGACGATACCGTCTGGCGCACACCCCCACAGATCCTCTACCAACTTTGCTGACTGGCTAATCTTTGCACCACGGCATGACCTATTCGAGATTTATGAGAAAACATAGCTCGTGCTGAAAAGAGAGACGAAGATAGATATTAACCCTCTATAAGGCAAAAGGTTTTAGGAAAAGTAAATAACGAAACATTTGGCAATTTTTTATGAACAAAGAAAAAAGAAGAACAACATTTTTCGCCCCTTTTTTTTCTTTTGTTCTTATAGTAAGCAGCTAAAAAATGTAATATTGCCAGGTTTAAAAATAAAAATATGACATGTAGGCTTTCGGGGCATCTTCCAAAAACGTTGGTGGCGAAAATGTTTTCACTGCGTTTTAAGGGGTTAAAAAAATACGCAATTTTTTTTCTATCTTATGAATCAGTATCGGTAGGTTATTTTAGTCTTATTTTATGACTATGTTGCAGTTAAGTTCAAGGTTCTGAGGCGGCTAATATCAGTAACAAGCCGTGTATTCATTAGGGGACAAATGTCCCGTGATACGTGTCACCAGCGATGCTCGGTGACATGACATCGCGTGACGTTGCCAGGTATTGCGTAACATGTTTGACGACTAGTTATAACACAAAGATGTCGCTGAAACAGATCTCTGGCGACGTCACACGATGACGACAGACATCGCCGGTGACATGTGTCGTGGGGACATTAATTTGTTAGAGAGTTTGCAGTGTCTTTGCTCTTAATCTCAAATTTCAACTAAAGATTACAATAACAATTCTTGACTTGACTATTAGCATAGTCACCAGTCGTTCTTCTTTAAGTATATTAAAAACACTATCGTTAAGATTTAGAAAACAATACACTTTCCCTGATACATGTTTACTCAATTTACATCGTTAAAATAAATTGATTTGAATTAAATTGCAATACATTCGTCACGTTTATTTTAGAATAATGGAATATAATGTATTCATTTTAATGAATAATAATATGCAAGTATAAGCATCGTTTTAGTCGGTCGGTCGGTCGGTCCTCTGCAGTCAGAATCCTTAAAAATCTGACAGCATTTCTAATCGTAGGATAGCGATATTCTCTAGTACAATCAACCAAAGAGATAAGTACACATGCTACTAATTACATCCTTATTTTAACAGAGTTAAGTTTATGTTGAGAAGCCAAGTCTTTGCCATCGCTTTCCTCAGATTCACACACGCACCCGTACCCACTTACACACATGCACTAACACTCAAACACACACTAATTTAGATAATATCTCAAAGTTTTTTCTTTTCTTGTTAATTTTATATTTGTTTTGTTTCTTGTTTAAATTCTATCTTCTTTTGGTACACTTTATAATTTCATATTCAAGAGCGGGGCCTCCTAGCACAGGTATCTTTTTTACTTAAAAGGAGGTCCCTGTGTTTTTACTGCAAAAGTGTACAAGATTCTGAAATAAAACTTTTTTTATTTTATTTTTTATTTATTTTATTTCCTAGCCGTGTCTTGCGCATAAAAAGTTATAACAAACACATTTACAATGACAGGTGCCTGCGTAACTCTTTTGCTGACTGTACCTTATTAATATGCAGAAGCCGGATGGTAGTCATATGAAATACAATTTTTTAGCCCATCAGACTGCAAGATCGCTTCTTAGCACGCTTATGTACTAGTAATCTGCAAAGTACAAAGATAGCGGCCTAGAGGTGGATCCACACAGCCGGCCTAGCCTAGCCTCGCTTTATGAGCGGTAGTCGCAACAAAGCCGGCGGCTATGTTGCAACCGAGGCCGCCGGCAGTGGGGAGACAGTTCGTTCGCGGCTATCAATTAGTGCTAGTGTCATTTGTTTTTGATAACTGCGAATCGATTCAAAGCCGCGCTTGCCGGCGCCTACCGGCGGCACTTACCGGCGGCTTTGCTTATGGTCAAACCGCGCCGGCAGTGCCACCGGGCGGTGTGGATCAACAAAAGAGCAGATCTTTAAAAAAATTAAGGCGTAGAGATTAATCTACATCTAGTTTATGCCTGTAAGAGCTTAATGGATTGATTATTCAGAGTACCTTGATGGTAAGTCTTAAGACCTACGCCATTATCACATTAACGCTTACCGCCGCGTACCGCGATCATGCGTGTGTACAATCCCGCTCTAACTTGATAGGATTTTCTATGCTTGTCTCACTTATCGTTGGTTTGCTGTTTTGCCTATCGCAGCGGAAAGCGGTTATTTGAAAAGGCTGTAAATGGTCTACGTTCAATAGTCAGAGGTTCGTACCCGATTTTGCTGTAATCATCACACTGGGCTGATGGATCGTAGTAATATGTTGTTAATCGCGCGAAAGTGGATGGCGTTGACCATTCTTTTTTATATAATTCCCAAAACTGATGTACAATCTATAAGTAAACATAGTACCTACGCCTGATTGATATCTCCTAGACGTGAATCCGGATGCATACTTTGTGATAAAACACTTATGTACTGTTGAAGCGTATGCTTCAATATAGTTTATATGTAAATTTTAAGTACACATTAATTAGCAACAAATTTAGGTTAGAACTAATTAGTATAAGAAATTCGTCAGGCGTTTCCCTCATTAGTTTTTAAGTATTAAACGTCATTAATATGACTTGCAAATAAAGTTGCACTGAGTACTGTCGGTCATTGGATCTTTTAATTCCCTAAAATTCCTGGTGAAGTTCCCCTCAAATATATACATGGTCCATTACGAGCTGGATACTTAAGGATTGTCTGCGGAATATATAAATGGAAATTATCTGAAGATAAAAATAATTCAGCGAGTGCGCCGGGTGAAGGAGTGAAGAGGTTTACTCAACTCATACGGATTTGGATGGAAAAGTGGCTTGGACATTAGTGATTTAAATAATTAAAATAAAAAGTGTTTAAGCATACACATTTATTAATTTCCACCCAACACTCAATAGGTAGTAATAAGTCAGGTAATGTTTAAGTAGTCCAAAGTCCAATTGATCATATTTAGGTAGGTAAGTAAAGAATGTATAAGGTTAGTAACACATTTCTTACTTTATAGTTATACATGTTATTTCCTTTTAGATACATTGTTATTATTGTTAGTAAAATAGGTATTAATTTACATTGCATTAGGTTAAATTACATTTTGTTAACTATAGTTAATCAGTACTTATTAAATACAGTACAGTGACATTAATGTTACATTAGTTAACTATTCAGTTAATATTTTTAAAAACAAATGTAATACATCATACACCTTAAAATATTTGCATTGTAAACCCTTGGTTAGATTATCTGGCCTATGCCTATTTAATGTCATTAACTTCATTTCTTAAACCTAATAAACCTAAACAACAGTACATTATTATTATATTCAGTGATATATACAATTAAAAGTTCAAACTTATATAAATTACGCCATTGTTATTAATTGTCTCTTTACAAAAGATAGGAATTTGTTACGTATAGTTTACATTATTGTTAATTAACCTATTTATTGTTGTACATTTTCAGGTCTACGACACTTGTTTCCTAAAATGACCGACGTAAAGGATCTTAAAAAGAAACGAAGCAGTTATAAGGGGAGATTAACAGTATTTGGGAATTATTTAGGTCTGTTAAAGGCTTCCGAATTGACACCCTGTCAGGTAATGGAGTTGCAGTTGCGTATCGATAAATTAGAGAACCTTTATGATGAATTTAACGAACTACAACTACAATTAGAATGTTTGTCTGAAAACATTGATGCCGAAACTCTTGAAAGAACCACTGTTGAATCACAGTATTATGGATTGGTAGCTCAGGCTAAATATATGTTAAGTGTTTTTTCTAAATCAGAGCAAGATGATGCGCAGTCTAATTGCAGTAGTACTAAGCGTCGTCAGTTAGTCAAGTTACCCACCATCAAATTGCCAAAATTTACAGGATCGTACGATAACTGGCTTGAGTTTCGCGATACCTTTTCTAGTCTCATTCATGACAATGACGACATAGATGAAATTAATAAATTCCATTACCTTAGGTCATCATTGGAAGGGTCAGCTGCTGTTATCATACACTCTATTGAGTTTTCAGCCAAAAACTATACAGTGGCTTGGGAACTTCTTTGTGATAGGTTCGACAATAAACGGTTATTGATTCAGAATCACGTTACGGCGTTATTCAATCTCGAAACGATCACGAAGGAGTCCTCAATTGCATTAAAACGCACTATTGACAATGTTAACAAAAATATTCGGGCATTAAGTACATTAGGCGAACCTGTTAACAGTTGGGACACACTGTTAATACACATAATTAGTCAAAAGTTAGACACTAAAACATTCCGCGAATGGGAGGAGTACAAAGGACGTTTAGATAAAACTAAATCAATTACTTTTGAGCATTTTATGGAATTTATGCGGAATCGTGCGGATTTGATAGAAACACTGGAGTTATCACGTCATTCTACTATTAATAATAAACCGAACACTAAAATCAAAGCTATGGTTTCAACAGAAAACACTAGTTTATCATCTCCACATAGTTGTCCTAAATGTAGTAATGATCATAACCTCACTTCTTGTCCACAGTTTCTAGCATTAAGCGTCACCGAAAGAATATCATTACTGCCGAGTTATAAGGTGTGTTACAATTGCTTTCGTCACGGTCACTATCCCAATAATTGCAAAAAACCGGGTTGTAAAATCTGTAAGCGCAAACACCACACGCTTATTCATAACACAGATTATAAGCAAAAACTAGTTGCAACTAAGTCAGCTGACTGCACGACCGACAAGAGCAAGGTTGAGTCATCTCCCACCGCTACTGAGAACGCTCATGTTGCGCTTTCAGCTAATTTAACTGCGCATTCGCATACAACTAGCTCAGGTGACATACTGTTGTCGACTGCACTAATTAGGTGTTACGACGTTAATAATAAAGAACACATTGCTCGCGCCCTTCTTGATTCTGGGAGTTCGTCATGTTTAATGACTGAACAATTATTTAAAAAATTAAATTTACCTTTCCTTAGCACAGATAAGTCCATTCAAGGAATTAATAATTCATTATCGCAGGTAAACAAAATGTGCCGTGTTCACATTCAGTCATTGTATGAATGTTATTCTAACGATTTAATATGTTTTGTTTTGCCCGCGATAACAGATAACGTGCCAGCTAGACAGATACACATAAACATACCATCAGATATACATTTAGCTGATCCTCATTTCCACACGCCGGCTCCAATTGATATGATAATCGGAGCTGATGTGTTTTGGAGTTTGTTGGGATCAGAACAAATCGTATTAGGTGATAGGAAGCCTATTCTTCATCAAACTAGACTCGGATGGCTAGTTTGTGGCCCAATTAACGGCGGCTATAACAATAATTTATTTTCACAATCCTCACACATAAAATGCAACTTCACTAACATTAATAATGAAAGTTCTTCAAGTATTCACGAGTTAGACGACATCCAAAACCAACTAACGCGTTTTTGGCAGCTCGAAGAAGTTTGTCATGAGTCGTCTACTTATTCAGCTGAAGAGAAGATGTGTGAGGAACATTTTGTAAAAAACACAACACGCCTAGCGGATGGCCGCTTCAGTGTAAAAATACCACTTAAGAAATCTTCGGATATTTTAGGAGATTCGTTTTATCGTGCAAAACGATGCTTTCTATCCATTGAGCGTAGAAATATAAATCAACCCTCACTTGACAAAATGTACAAGGACTTCATGTCCGAGTATATTTCTCTGTGTCATATGTCCGAATGCCAAATCGATGCCGATAAAACGTCTTATTTTATACCTCATCACGGGGTATTGCGAGAAAGTAGTAGTACTACTAAATTACGAGTAGTTTTTAACGCTAGTGCTCCTACCACCTCTGGGGTCTCGTTGAATAAAATACAAATGGTCGGGCCTACCGTTCAAGATGATCTGACATCTATATTGCTTCGATATAGGCTGTATAGGTATGTACTCTCAGCAGACGTGGAGAAGATGTACAGGCAAGTGTCTGTACATCCATCAGACAGACATTTGCAGCGAATCATCTGGCGTGATGATGTCTCCACTCCTCTTAAGACGTACGAATTGCATACAGTCACTTATGGAACTGCTAGTGCACCATTTCTCGCAACTAGATGCCTCAAACAGATTGGTCTGGAATGCAAAGATCAAAAGGTCGCAGAAGTTATTATTCATGACTTTTATGTTGACGACCTTTTGACCGGTGCAGATTCATTCGAGGAAGCTAGTTTGTTGCGTCATAAAGTGACTGAAGCTCTTGCTTCTGCTTGCATGCCGTTAAGGAAATGGAAATCCAATGAGGCTACATTAATTTCGGAAGAAACCGATCAGTCCTCCTTCGATTTCCATGAGCGAGATGAAGTCATCAATAAAACTTTAGGACTAAGTTGGCAGACTCAGACCGATGACTTGCGCTTTCCAATAAGTATTCCTAAGAGGATGGAAAACACAAAGCGTAACATGTTAGCCGTGATCGCACGAATATTTGATCCTCTAGGTTTGTTAGCGCCGTGTGTCGTAAGTATGAAGATGTTGCTTCAAAAACTTTGGCTTGACGGGCTGAAATGGGATGACCAGTTATCACCTGAGGTCGGGACGACATGGGCTAGTATGATTGAAGCCTTGCCAGCTCTTAGTGAGTTACGCATTCCCCGTCGTGTGGTCTGTAATTTATGCAAACAGATGGAATTCCATATCTTTACCGATGCTTCGGAAAAAGCGTATGGTGCCTGTTTGTATATTCGCAGTACCAATGAGCAAGGTGACATCGATGTACGGTTGTTGATGGCTAAAAGTCGCGTCGCTCCTATAAAACCCGTCACCATACCGCGACTGGAACTCTGTGCTGCTGTGCTTGGAGCACGTTTATATCAAAAAGTATCAAGTTCCATTCGATCTAAGGCATCCAGTGTTGTTTTTTGGACTGACTCCATGATAGTCTTAGGCTGGCTTAAAATGCTGCCTATTAAATTAAATACTTTTGTGCGCAATCGTGTTGCGGAAATATTAGACACAACCAGTTCATGCACTTGGAGACATGTGTCAACCCATGAAAACCCCGCCGATTTGATTTCACGTGGAGTAGAAGCTACGGCTATGCAATCCCTAAATCTGTGGTGGTTTGGTCCACCTTTCTTACGACAAGACATCACAACATGGCCGTGTACTTCCAAAGATTCAGCTATATTACCTGAAATTAAGTCTAATGTTTCCCTTCATGTTAACCGTCATCATTTATCTGATAAGTTAGATATAGGATTAATAGAATTTAAACGTTTCTCCAATATTAAGAGGCTTCAACGTTCTATTTGTTACATGTTTCGTTTTATTAATGCATGCAAGAAACAGTCCATAGTAACATCACATATAACTAATGACGAATTACAGCATTCTTTAAATTTTATTATTATTCAGTCGCAAAAGGAATCTTTTCCTGAATACAATTTATTAATTAAAAATCAAAAATTACCACATAAAAATCAATTATTAAAATTTAATGTTTTTCTAGATGAAAACAAAATTATTCGTGTCGGTGGTAGATTACATAATTCCGAATATTCATTTGAGAAAAAACACCCAATCTTATTACAGTCCACTCATTACTTTGTTAAACTTTTGTTCCGATTCCAGCATATCATGTTGATGCACGCAGGGCCACAATTATTATTAAGTACCATCAGAGAGACGTATTGGCCCTTAGGTGGTCGTAATTTGGCCAGAGCCTGTTATCGTCAGTGTGTTCGATGCCAACGTCTTAAAGGGCAGACAGTTGTCCCACAAATGGGTAATCTTCCATTGAGCAGACTCTCTCCAGCAGACTATCCGTTCCAAAACGTAGGTGTTGACTACGCAGGTCCCATTACTTCAGCTAGTCGTCAAGGTCGTGGATGTAGATTATTAAAGGTATACATCGTTATTTTTGTGTGCTTCACGACGAAGGCCATTCATTTAGAGTTGGTGGGTGACTTGACGAGCAGTAACTATTTACAGGCTTTACGTAGGTTCATGTCTCGGAGAGGAAAACCTCTTAATATGTTCTCCGACAACGGAACATCATTTGTGGGTGCTAATAATGAAATCTCTAATTTCTTGAAGCAAAACTGTGACTCTTTTACTGATAGTGTGGCTCATGATGGAATCAATTTTCACTTTATTCCTGCTTACGCTCCACATTTTGGTGGTCTTTGGGAAGCGGGTGTCAAATCGACCAAATTTCATTTAGTTAGAGTGTTGGGCAATTGTAACTTAACATATGAAGAACTAAATTCAGTGTTAATCCAGATAGAAGCAATCTTAAATTCGCGGCCGCTCTATCCGCTATCTTCAAGCCCAGAAGACTTGTTGCCTCTCACTCCAGGTCATTTTTTAATCGGACGGCCACTCACTTCTCTTCCAGTCAAAGATCTTCGTGACCACTCCAGCCATCATCTGACGCGCCATCAACGCATTGAGCAGCTGCGTCAACATTTTTGGGCCAGATGGAGCAAAGAATATGTTTCCGAGCTTCAGCAGCGAGTCAAGTGGCACTCATGCAAGGACACATTGAAGCTCAACTCCCTTGTAGTTGTCAAGGATGATCACTTGCCGCCATTAAAATGGAAGATGGGACGTATTGTGGCTCTCCATCCCGGTTCTGATGATATATGCAGGGTGGCCGATATCAAGACTGCGACGGGCATTATTAGAAGAGCTTTTTCGAAGATTTGTCCCTTACTGGAAGATGCTGGTTGAAAGGCGAGCTTTCAACGGCTGGGGGCATGTTGAAGCGTATGCTTCAATATAGTTTATATGTAAATTTTAAGTACACATTAATTAGCAACAAATTTAGGTTAGAACTAATTAGTATAAGAAATTCGTCAGGCGTTTCCCTCATTAGTTTTTAAGTATTAAACGTCATTAATATGACTTGCAAATAAAGTTGCACTGAGTACTGTCGGTCATTGGATCTTTTAATTCCCTAAAATTCCTGGTGAAGTTCCCCTCAAATATAATTATACATGTACTACTAATTAAATTAAGTTCGTTATGAAAGTTTCAAAGTATTTTATAGTAAGTAAAATAAATTAATGATTTTTTTTAAATTATTTTTAGAGTTGAGTGAGTTTCTTTTCACATAATATCTAAATACTTTTTAGACACTTTTTAGAATCCTCTACATACTCTGCATATATACTACGTGCTACATACATGCTACATACTCTTCATCTGTATACTCGATTTTCCTTTAGCGTTTACCATTTATTACTGTTGCTTACCACTTAACATTATACATATATTTTGCCCAAAAGTTTCGTAACCCTCTCAAATGCTTCAAATAATACAGTTTACCAACTACGACTACTAAATACGTTCTCCTACTAACTTCGTATATATATATGTCGTACAACAATCTATTACATTGTTGCCGTATGTTGCTTAAGCTGCGCCAATACCCGTTGAGTACGCGTTTACGTTACGTTAACGTTAAAGCCGCTAAGCCGTAAACGTTGACTACGTCTTATGTAAATGTAGTTAGCATGGCGTTAGTTTTGGATAAGATTAAGTACCGACTCTAATTTGGTAAAGGAAATATTTAGCCAATGGGTGGATATCCTAACTTCCTAACTTAATATTATAAATGCGAAAGTAAGTTTGTTTGTTTGTTACCTTTTCACGCCTAAACCACTGAACCGATCATCCTGAAATTTTGCATATACGAGTACGTTGTCAAGTGTACAGAAACGGAGATGGGGTACCTTTAATCCCGAAAAAAAGTACTGTTCCCATTGGAAAACAACAATAAAGTTCATAGAGTGCGCTACGTGTCTTTCGAATAACGATTGAATTATATTATTATAGAAACTACAAAACTTTAGTAGTGTGTTAAGTGTTTTTTTGAGCTTAATTAACGATGAAGCCGCGGCGCGGGCAAAATCTAGTTATTTCTATAATTTTTCTGTGTGGTTGTAATGTCCAGGATTCTTCATTATCAATATACTATCGAGTTTATTCTGCTCAGCCTTTTTCTCAACTATGTTGGAGTCAGCTTCCGATTCGATTATTCAGTTGTCGAATGATTGGGTAAGCTACCCGTAGGCCTAGCACGAATGTTTTGACGTATGGTAACGTAAACGTCACGATAACGCGAGTGAATTTTGAATTGGAAATACTCGTTTCGCACATAATATTTAATCGGATTGAAAACTTTATTCATATCTAAGTATGATACAACTTGTGCTTGTCGCATAAAATATAAACTAAAATGCTACAGAATAGTTGTATTTTCGATTTAAAATTCACTCACATTAACTTTACGTTTACGTTACTATACGTCAAAATATTCGTGCTAGGCCTACTGTCTTTCTCTCGTTACGAGAATCGTAAACAGAACGAGATAACAAACAGAATCAACAACTGCTAATCGGAAAGGTTCTGAATCGGGGGGCAGATGGACCTCAATACCAGTACACGGAGCGATTGGCTGACACCTCCTCATCCCACTTATTGGGTAATGTCGATATCCTAAGGATAAACCGGTAGACTTTCGGGATTCTGACTACCCGTAATGACTGTCATAGGTATTCCTATGAATGTATATGTTACGGGTAATAGCCGAAGTATGGCTACACCTAGTTTTAGCCGGGCACAACTGGGTGCAGCCGGCCACATGCGGTTAAACTTAGATGTATCCTATTTATCTTCGGTTAGAATTAGGTTTACCCTTCATCATAGCGGATAGAACTAGGTGCAGCCGCACACCGGTGGTTAAGGGGAACCCCGACACGGATAGATTAGATTCGAAGGGGATGACGGGGGCTAGAGTGAGCAAGCGAAGCGAGCGAACGAAGCTACTGGTTGCACCTAGTTGTACCCGGGTAAACCTAGGTGTACACCTCGGGAATGCAATTTGGTTATTTTTATTTTAACACGATTTTTATTTTATACAAAATAATTTCGCATCGGTACTATAATTATAAGAGAGCCGCTTTACGCGAAATTATTTTGTAGGCACTGAAATTAAGCCTTTATTGAATATATAAAATTCGTAATAAATATAATTGATTAGCTTTTTCCCGCGACTTCGATCCCGTGAAAGCCCAAAGGAACCGTGCAATGACCTAATAATGGATTACCGAGGTTTTCACTCTAAAGCGTGATATAAGGAATATCTAGCTGGTACAACAAATAATAAATCTACCTAAAGCTGTTTCACACATCTAACCGCAACCTCCCAAACCTCGATGTTGAATAATTACCGTACATATATTTTACAGGAAACAAGTAGATGTTACACTGCGATCTGTTTGGAATCCGCTTAGTGCCCCCCACCACCCCGCGTCCGGCTTCCGGCGGAAACGGTCCTTCAGCGGCAAGGACGGAAGCGTCTGTTTAAGCTGGCCCTGATATCTGCGACGCAGTTAGAACTTCTCGCAATTATCGCTTCGAGGCATTCATGGTTCGAGATCACCGAGTTTTGCAATAATGTTGTTTAGACTGCAAGTATTATGGTACTTATTCCTTTGCATCTAGAAGGGTTGTTTCTTAGGGACACACAATGCAATATGTAGTAACTGACTGCTTCGTTGGTCTAGTGGTCAAAAGCGCGGCTGTTGAACGTTAGGTCCTGGGTTCGATCCCCAGGTCGGGCAAAGTGTTATTGGGGTTTTTCCGAGAGGAATTTCTCAGTAGCAGTTCGGAGTCTGGATTTGTGCCCGGTTGATGGCAACAGGCTCGCCCCATATTATATGGGACTTAAACATAACGGTGGAATGAGGATGTTCTTACTATACACCTCTGCCCAAGCCTACGGGGAATACAGGCTATGTTATATGCTACATCGCTCGTTTGAATAATCGAAATGAAATTATTGTTTTTGATAATACGGAAACGATTACTTGACATAAACGAAGAGGAAACATATTTTTTACAACGTTAACATGTTCTGGAAGATAATAATAATATTATGTACGTAAAGGCGGGTCCTCATGGGCATCATTGTGCTGATCCGATCATCGTATTCGTATCGCTGACCAGTATCATGATCGGTAGTATGGGTGATGATGCGCTGTCTTATTGATATGCCACTCTGACACGGCTCGTTCCATTTTACAGTCGGCTTTTGTTACGGAGTTTAATACAATACGGGGATACGCTAAGGGTATAAACAAGGCGTCCTTAATTACTAGTAATTAAGGACTAGATACGGAGTTCAATACGATCTAGAATACGAATCTAGATATGGAGTTCAATACGATAAGGTGATGCGATACGAAGATACAATACGGGGATACGATACGGAGATATGATGTACGTATTGTTGTAGACGGAGATACGATATGTCACACAGATAGGTACATATGTGGACCCGCCTTTATACATTTGTGTGATAACATGTTATCGTACAATTACTTAATTGTGCCTATACCAAAAATATTATTGTAACGTCTGTCTTCTTATCCTGCCGGGACACTTATCTGATAAATTATCTTATAGATAAGATACAAAAACTATTCAGATTAAAAATTAATTTTATAAAAAACATGAACTAAACTCACTCTTTATTCCAATATTGAGCACCCGGTAAGGTAATTAGTCAATAACAGTTGATTCACAGCATGCGGGGACTTCCTGACGTACCGACTACTAATGAAAACCGACCGATCAACAGTTTCAGGAGTCGGTTGCTATACTAATCGACGCTGAACCAAATTGAAGGCACCTCTAAAACTGTAAACTTTATAAATTGTTAGGGTTACTGATGGTAGTAACTGGTCGTGAATAAAAAGCGGACTGTATGACTATAAGCGCTGGTTTATTGAATTAGATATATGTAAACTGTCGCGTATGTGTTCGGCGGTGGTCCCAAGTGAAGTGGTGATTAGTGGTGGCTCGCTTGTTCGTCGCGTCGGTCATCCGCCGCACCCCGCGCTTGCCTCTCCGCCGCCGCGTGACAGCCGCGCCGCGCGCGCCGTCCATGACGAGATGTTAGTCTCGACAAAATACTAATTATTTTAGTTTCAGTTTCAAGGACACACAAAATGTCTGACTTAATCAATGAAACAATAAATTTATGACTGTGTATAATGAACGACGGACTTACAGTATCTAATTATGGTTAGTACCAGTTACTTATCGGAAGTTCCGAGAATCAATTTGGGGCAAAGTTTCCCGTAAAGCCCGTAAATGATGGCTAAAGTTTATACACCAATTTACAATTAATATTACGTTCATATAAACAGGTACCGTACATAATATAAAACAGTTTCCGATGGAGAAAGCGCTAATCAAAATATCAAGGTTTTACTAAAAACGTTTAGATAGTTAAAACCGTGCAAAAACTCCATAATTATATAAGGTTTGTCGGAAAGGGGGTTTAATTAAATTAAATTAATCCGCAGGCTACTTCAAAGTAACACTGATGAAAGTTTTAAAGCAAGTGTCAAAACTTCAAAATTCTATCATTTTTATTTCCGTGTACAATGATTTTTAATTTAGTTTTTTCAAAATTTCTTCGTCCTTGTTTTAGTTACAAATAAAAAAAATGGAGATTCTAATCCGTGACCTCAAATATTACCTAAAATGTTAACACAGCTGATCATAGCTGAGGATAGATAGATTATAGCTAGCTTACTTTTTATGAAATCTTTGAACAGCAATTTCTCTTAAACTATTGACTTTTGAAGAAAGTGGTGGAACAAAAGTTATTCCTTATTATGGGTACTTTTACACGCTTTCGGATTAGTACACCCTTTTCGACTAAACTTGTATAAAAAGGTGTTATGCTAGTTTAGTCTAAACGACTGCTAAACATGATTTTGAAGAAGCAGTATAAAGAAGGTGGCCAACTTTAAAAGAGACCGTTTCCCCACCTGCGAAATATGAGGTGTTAAAAAATCAACTCTAAGAATTTTGTGGGGTTACTCGGTATCGAAAATTGAACAACTTTCGTTCTACAACTTTTCGGAATTCACCATTTTTTTTACTGCCTTTCCATACAATACAATTAAAATATTTTTTTGATTTGTATGGAAAGTTATAAAAAAATACGCGAAATTCGAAAAGTTGTAGAACAAAAGTTGTTCAATTTCCGATACCGAGTAACCCCATAAAATTCTTAGAGTTGATTTTTTAACACATTGTATAATGTAAACAAAAAAAAATACTTACCTCATCTCAAAGCGTTTGATCTCAAGGCTCACAATATGAAAACAAAAAGTGTCTATAACATCAGCAAAAGATAAGCGATTTTTATAACATCCAATCTAAATGGCATGTCATAAACATGATTTGAGCGTAGTAGACCTTTTCATCTGCTATAAGCATCAGCCAAGTAAAATTGGCATTGCATTACCTATTAGATAGTTAAACATCATTGATATTACAACGTGATTCGTTTTTATATGTATAGGAACTGGGGAATATGGTGGGAATTCTTTTGTGCAGAAACTAAACTTAATTTAGGCTATTGCCATCTTTTTTAACCGACTTCAAAAAGGAGGAGGTTTTCAATTCGGATGTTTATAATTATTATTTTTATGTATTTTTGTGCATGACTCCGTCATATACATATAGACTGATTTGCAAAATTCTTTTTTGTTTGAAAGAATACTCTCCCGAGGTGGTCCCATTTAAATTTGGTGAAAATCTGATGAAGAACCTCGGAGATTGACAATGGAACTCTTCAATAGATAACAGAAAATTACCCGGGATTGCTATAATTGCATGTTTGTGTATTGTTTTTGCCACTTAAAATAGAAAAATGAAAATAACTTTAAAAAAAAGTAAAAACCGACTTAAAAAAAACTAAAAAGAGTTAAATAATTACCATAATTATTATAAAATTATTATAAAACTAACAGTTTCAGAAGTCGGTGCCTTCAATTTGGTTCAGTGTAAAATTGCACCGACTTCTGAAACTGTTAGTTTTATAATATGGTAATTACTTAACTCTTTTCAGTTTTTTTTTGGTCGGTTTTTACTTTTTTTTTTAAGTTATTTTATCATTCTGATAAAACAAGAACGATACGGACGTTAATAAAAGCGATCAAATTAAGTTTAACTAATATCCCATGCAAGTTTAGACGACACATCAGAACGTGTTGACTAAAAACACAGTGAAGTTCAAGACGTAAACTTGTTTGACATCTCTAACTTACTTCTTATCTATCACCGTCCTTTTTTCACGCTGTCTGTTAGTAAAAATAGCAATTCGCTAGTTTCACTTTATTACACTTACACAGTATCTATCTACATATACAAAACTTACCTACTCCTTTATATCCATGAGAAAAATTACACTAGCTAAGACATAAACTACAACTTCAGAGCACCAATCCTAGTTCCTTAGTTCTACTTATTCATGACGTCATCGGCTGTAATTTTCATAAAGCGTGGAAGGCAAGACAAACGGTGGACATCTTTAATGCTCAAACCACCATCATATGCGGTCGGCATCACTGATGCAAAGAAGAATTTATGTTCTCCATCCATATTGCCCTCTGAGGCACCCTGGGTCGCCGCATTCAACATTATGTGCCAGATTTATTGTGAAATATAGTTCCGTCGACCTCCCGCCATTTTTCTAGTGAGAATTGACGAGCAATTTCTTCAGCGCCGTACATAGTCTTGGGACGTTATTGGCGTTCTTTCAACAGATAGCTATAGTATTGTGCTAGGCGTTGAATTACGTTCTTTGTTTCTACTTTATTGATAAAGGTACAGTCGACTCTCGAAAATTTGACACACTAGGAAGCAGAGAATTTCAAATTACCAAGAGTTCAAAATAACAGGAGTTTAAATAACCAAGAGGGAGGGAGAAAAAAAATCAAGTAAACAAGAGTTTGATCAAAATTCGTGATTTATTATTTTAACCATTTGTACAATTATTCACAACTGTTCATTTTGAAAAGAAGTCCGTAATTTTCTGTTGAGTGAGCGATTTCAGTCTATCATTGTCCAATGAATATTCGATAGTGGTGAGAGCTGAGAAGAAATCGTCACTCATATCTCATTTATGTAAACAATCGACAGGTGCATGATGAATGCATCTAATAATTATAGATAGTAGGGAAGCCCGGACTTCAAATTATTGCATGTTGGTGGGCAAGATACTATTCTTTCAACTTCAAATTACCAAGGGGACAAATTAATATTGATTTATTCAATTTATCGAGTATATTTCAAGGGACCGGGAAAAAATATCGAAATGTCAAAAGATTCAAATTATCGGGTGTCAAATTATTGAGGAGTCGACTGTACCGTCGTAGGCTTCGTGATTTTGTGTAAAATTACTAATAACAGTTATAATGTAGGTACATCACTATAACTGCGATAGGTATCAGATAAACTAAACTATAGAATAATAGGTAATATGATAATAAAAAAATCATCACAAATACAATTAAATATTCTGACTTTGTTGAAACACTACGCTGGTTATTCATAGAAATTTTGATATTAATGGAAAGTAACCAAATATAACAATATTTTTAATAGAGTTTAGACTTTAGAGGAGAGTTAGAGGAGTAACATTTTATTTTAATTGTGCTGTTATTCCAAATTTGGATAATGAATTCTAGTGAACACAATATTGTAGATATTCCTAGAATATTCTTTTAATGCCTAAAAAGGTAAAGAGAATTGTTCATCAAATGAATTATACAAGGTTAGTCGGAAAGGGGGTACTAATCCGCAGGCCACTTAAAGTATCACTGAAGACTGTTTTAAAGCAAGTGTTAAAATATCAAAATTCGATAAGTTTAATTTCCATGAAAAATGAATTTAATTTTAGTTTTTTCAAAAATTCTTCGTCACTGCTTTAGTTACAAATTCAGAAAATGGTGCTTTTAATTCATGACCCCAAATATGACCTAAAATGTACACACAGCTGATCATAACTGGGTATAGATAGATTTTAGAGCTTTTTTTTGAGATCTTTGATCACCTATTTCTCTTAAACTATTGACTTTTGGAAAAAGTTGTAGAACAAAAGTTATTCATTATCATGGGTACTTTAACCCCCTTTCGGATTAGTACCCCTTTCTGACTAACCTTTTATAGCAGTTCAGGTTACAACAAATAAATTAGTCACTTTGTTTCGTTAGGTAGGTACTAAGCTTGTAGAAAATAATGTAACTTAAAAGTAATCCCCACTTCTCATTTACTCCACTTTTACAGAAACCTCAAACTCAATAAAACTAGATTTCCTTTTAAAGCCCTGTTACTTTGTAACGGAGTCAAGTTGAAACTTAATTTAAATAATAAACTTATAAGAACCGACACAGTTCTATTAATGCTGGTTCTATAGAAAATCCTGACCATTCGCAAAATATTTTTGAGCTCATAAAGTACTCAACTTTCTATTTCTACACCGAAAAACTCTTTTGTTATAACTATTAGATAAATAAAGAGTTTTTTTTTATTTACTTGACTTGTTCTCATTTGACCCTCGTCGCACCTGATGGTAAGCGCAGACAGGGTCTAAGATGGAGCACACGAATCCAAGTAACAGAGATATAGAGGGATTCCCCTATACCCCTCTGGCTCTCACATACACACGACGGAACACAGTAAACTGCTTGGCGCCAGACTTTGATGTGAGGGTGGTAGCTAGCCAGGCGGACCGTATAGATCCTACCACCAAACAAATGTGACTAAATAACATGTGCTATTAGTATCTAAATGAATAAGCTACCAGTTATCAAGCAGTTTGTTAATTATAACCAAACTTTGTTTGCTAGTAAGCACAATTTGGTTAAATATGAAATTATTAAGCTAGTACTGTACCCCAAGTGTGAGTTTTTTTCGTTAACTACTGTAGTTGCGCCACGCCAAAAATGTATGAAAATTTAGGCTGCGCCTCTAGGCGCACCGTTCACTAACTAATATTCGCGCGTTAATTGAACGGTGCGCCTAGAGGCGCACCCTAAATTTTCATACATTTTTGGTGTGACGCAACTACAGTGGTTAACGAAAAAAACTCACACTTGGGGTACAAAATGGACAAAAAAAGATGGACAACAGTACCGCTGTTGTCCATTTTTTTCAGTGTACTTCAGGTATTCTAGATCTAGATTTTTCTTCAAGTCGCTGTCGTACGACTTTGGAACAATATGAATAACAACTTACAAACTTTTCTTCACTGAAAGTCTTAACGAATCCCACAAACGTCGACCTTGTTATCCTTCAGCCGTAAACAAAATGTTGCAGATGAACTGCAACTTTTAATAAATTCGTCACCAAACTTCGCAGCCGAAAGCCTTAATTAAGATAACGTCCTCCGTGGTGGGGAATCCGGTACCCTGCGGAGAGAACTTCAAGTTTAGCAGTTTCGTGTTTGTCTTAGACAACTTGGACAGTGAAGTAACTAGTCAAACAAACTGGGCGGCCGTCGTCGGGCACCGATTTAAGCCCAGCTTAACATCCAAATTAAATGCTGCTACACGTACCGTTTTACGGATTGTGGAATGATTTAAACACACTCCCGCACCAGCCCACAAAGTGTTATGAAACCAGACCATGTTTAAACTTTTCGCAGGAATTCTGTTGAATACTTACATTGTGGTTTAAAAACGTGAAAAACATTTTCATTCGCCGCGGGCTGTGGGAGTTGCATCAGCGGTTGCGAACAATAATACAAACAAAATAATAAAGAGTGTTTTATTTTGTGGTTTTTGTATGTAGAGAGCGATGCTGTTCATTGGATGTTTCAGCGAAGCGTGTTGTACTAATTACGTTCGATAGTCCAGTGTCGATAGTTCATGTCTGTAATCCAGAAAAACATACAGCCGTATTTAAAATTGATCGTACTTTTGTGGAAGTCATCTTAAGTTCGTAATAGTACCTACTTAGAACGATATTTTAATTCGATGATCCAATATTAGAAACTTATTTTGGCATCCTATGTATCAACAAAAGTTATCTGATCTTCGATCACAGGTTTGTAATCAATGGTTTTTTTTATGTAAGATCTTGGCTTCTAATCCGACATCCCATCTGATGGTGAGTGGTTACCGCCGTCCATACAAGGTGTAAAATAAATAACGCACAACCTCTTAAGGGGTTACTGTACTCATCGTTATGAACAACTTTTACTATGGGACAAAATCTGCAATCGCGAAAAAAAATCAGCTGTTCCCTACATTTTGACGAGCTATGCGAACATAAACGTAGAGAACAGCTGATTTTTTTCGCGATTTCCTTTTCGGTCCCATTCATAATGATGAGTACAGTGACCCCTTAAGAGGTTGTGCGTTATTTATGTTACACTTGTATATACACTTACAACACCAAGTGTATTGCTGATGCGCTGCCAACCGTAGAGACAAAATTCGAAAGTCTCATGTGCCTGTAATTTCACCGGCAACCATCCTCTTTAAACTGGAATACAGCAATACTGCTGCGGACGAAATCTTTCGCAAAGAGCTCTACTACTCTTAATAATAGGCTTGTTTGTTATGTCTCATCTCGCATGTGGTGCTAGGTAAACTCCAAAGCGGTAGAACGACAGACGAGATGACAATCAAAAGGTTTACACTTTTTATTTTTTTCAAAACCTCTCAATAACTTTTATCGCTTTTAAATTTACAAGTTCTGCTTAGTTTTTTCCCAACTCAGTATGTATGTTGAAGTCAGCTTCCAGTCTGATCAGGGGGCCTACTCCCTAATTTCGTCAAGGAAATTAGTCGCCCGTCCGAAAGTAGCCCGAAATGTAGGAGTGAACAAAACAAGTGTCAAGTTCAACTTTTTAGACGGGCAAAAACACGTCGGCAGTAGGGACAACTGTCAAATCGTGTTGTCATTCATTCTTAGTTCGGGCCCCGAAATAATTGTATGTCCGTATGTGATAGGGAGTAGGAAACGCTCGTAACTAAGGCCGAAACCACGGACTTCGTGCTTAGGGAGTAGACCCCCTGGTAAGTCATATGGTCCGCGCGGTTGTTAATTAGCCACGAGCTCTCCCTTCGCTTTCAAATTTACATAATTGCAAATATTTAACATAGATATTTTGTAAACGTAAAAATAGAATTAATTAAAGCGAGATGTCAGCATTCCCTTTGGGTTACCGACATAAATACACCTACACTGACAACTTAAATTAACTAGACAGTAAATTTGCTCTGTACAACTTAAACACACATCCAATGTTGGAAGGTTTATAAATATGTAACCGAGTGCGTATAGCAGCGATCTAAGTTATACGGGTCCCGTCCCAAGTTTCGTATTAACTGTGAAACTTAAACATCAAAGCAACAACGCGAACTTGCTCTCAGACCTCATACCTGCTGACAATTTCAATAACTAACTTTGTCATATCGCGTTACTAAAATACTTGTTGCAAATTATACCTTTCGGCAGCTGGTGGTACAATTGCTTGGCTTATATTGCCTTTTGTGTTTGGTTCACGTGTTAATAATTATCATAGTTTCCAGTGATGACGGATTTCTTGGAGCCTTTTCAAGGATTATTTTGGAATTGAAGGCTGCAGACACTGAGCGTATTTTGCGCGGCTCATGTTTCGTCGCGATACACGTATGCGTTGCGCTACATACAAATTCTCCTACGCGGCCGCACCACGCACATTAGACGTCGTTACACCGTGTGTAATGTTCGATTGATGCTACGTTAACTATATTCGGCGTATTTTCAGTGGTTACAGCCAAACTAAGGGCAAGACACACAGCGTATCTTGCGTCGCGTATGGTAATGCGCGCGCACAAAACTTCTAGGCGTCTTACGCTCGGCGCGGCGTAGCGACGTATAATACGCATGCTGAGGCGCAGAATAATTTGTATGTAGCGCGTTGCATACGCATATCGCGACGAAATATGAGCCGCGCAACATCAACGTGTCTGCACACTTAGGGTCAGTTCACCCCGAAACGCGACGCGACGATGCTGGAAGAGGCTAGTGATTTCGCGCTGATCCGCGCGCCGCCGCGAGACGCATTACAACGTCGCGAGACGCATTGTTAAATCGTTGGCAGCACAACGGCTCGCTGCGGAGCGAGACGCCGCGTGGCGTAGCGGAACGTGTCTACATTCGCCGCGTGCTCCCGCCCCGCCGCGTCCTTCCGCAGTCTACCATTTGCAAGCGCATGAACGGCGGCCTCAGGCTGCGCCTCGCGGAGTCGCGCTGCGTCGCGCGGTTTCGCTCTACGCCGCGAGGCGAGGCATCTCGAGGTGCAGCGCTGCATGGTGCAACGTATTCTGAATTCTCATAATGAAATGTGTATCTTTTCTTGTAGTAAATAAAGTTATATTTTGAGTCGCTCAATTAAAATGTGCGCGCAGCGTCGCGTCTCGTCGCGTCTTGGTGTGAACTGACCCTTATGCGTATTTTGAGCCGCGTATCTTGCGCAGCAAAATGCGGCGCAAGGGCCCTTAGTCCATTAAACACGGGAAAAACGTCTAATCTCAAAATCACTTTTTCTTGTGTTGTGTGTGTTTTCTTGTGTGATGTTTAGACTTGAGAAAACCGATAGCTGCGTGCCTTATTTAAAAAAATACAAAGTGTTACCTTTACCGTGCTTGTACATATTAGAAGTAGCTGTGTTTGTTAAGTCGAACCCGCATTACTATAAACGACTAGCCGACAAATTTCCACGCAATAGACGCGACAATAGTCAACTTTGTCTCCAATCCGCTAACACGACCCTGATGCACAAAAGTGTGTACTGCATGGCACCAGTCATTTACAACAAAGTACCTAAAAGTTGGAAGGAACTGCCTCAATCTATGTTTAAAAATAAACTTCGTACTTTTTTAACCGCCAGAGCATATTATAGCGTGACTGAGTTCCTTAATGAAAAAGAATTTGTGTTGACATACTTAATTAGATTTATTTTGACATTGTGATTTAACAGAATTTAAATTATGATACTGTAATTTTAATTTTGACATTATGATTATTTTTTACATTCTGTTTTTATTTTTTGCTTTGTTTGCCTAGTGCGACAAATTTTGTACGCCTTATATGGCAAAACATGTAGATACCTCATTTAATTGTAAGACCTTTATAACACACTCATGTTTTACAAAAATAAATATATCTTATCTTATCTTATCTTATCTTGTTGTTCCGGCTTATCATCTTGTAACAGTAAGCTAATTCACGTAATTTTATAGTAGGTATTTCACGTAGTTGCAGTGACGCTACAGTTCACGCGAGCGTATCTAACAGCAATCGCCTATGAAGAGAATACGAAAAGCGTTATTTTTTGATCGAAATTTAACTGCAACTGCACTGCAACTGAACTTCTTTAATTAGATGAATTAGCCTACTGTGCTCTTATACATACGTTTCTGCATCCGTGAATGGAGATAATACTATGGCAAGATGGCACGTAATCTATCTTTGTATATAAAAATGAATACCTATTTCCCTTGGTCACAGCATCACGCGTGAGCGGCTGGACCGATTTCGCTATTTTTTTTTTGTTTTGTTCCTAATTGTCCTGAGAAGTTTCTTATGAATGAAAATTACTTATGATGTTTAAAAAACAACGAAATTATCTCAGTATGTCCATATCCTTCATTTGTTAACCGCATGCATGAAAATGGTTTTAACTTTTACTATTTTGATTTTGTTTCTGAAGGTAGGTAGTAGGTAGGTAGTAAGTAGGAAAAACTGCATTGCAACGCATGCAAAAGCTTGCCGGGTAAAGCTAGTTATAAATAATTTTAGACATAACCAGTAAAACATACGTCAAATCCTTCTATCTGGCAATACGCTCGTGAATGATACACATACACACACAACGATACACAGCATGATTTATTATAGCTCTGATAATCTCAAACAGCTAATAAATCATGTCTTCTTCTTTATTTAGTGTGAAAGCAATGAATTTTACATGTGTGTTCATACAATATTCAGTATTTTTACACTGCAGACCATGAAATAGAAAAACAAGTGGGAGTGCCCTTATACTTCTTTAGTTCGGAAACCAGTGTCGCCAAACTCACAGGTACAATTACATTGAAAGATAATTATCAAAGTTTTATACTTTAAACACCTTTGTGATAATGATATATTTTTTGGCCTGCTAAAATTTTTAAACGTTATTTCACAAAAAGGCATGATTCTAATATTTTACGTAGGTATGGAGTACGACCTGCCAGGGTTGCGCAAACGGCATTAGGAAGAACACGGATGGGTTTTAGTCAGTAAGAGTCTGACACTCCCTTTCGCTCCGCCCAGAGCGGAAGAAGTCATAATATGATGATTTCCCAACATAAAAAAAAGAAGTATGAGTTCGAGACGTCGCTCGTGTCTCAGAAGGTAGTGATCGCATGAGCCAGTATTGTGGATCTCCGCATAATTGAAACACACGCGCGCGAGCTGCTTGAGCACTTCCTCTTTTTTTTTCTATTCCGTGCTGCGGACGTACAGTTTAGATTTCCAGAAAGTCTAGAGATGTAACGATATAAATCGACCTTCATCTAATATACATAGATTCAAAAAATCTGTGATTTTGAAATCCCAACCTTAGGCAAGTACCCTACCTGCAATCTAATTGTGCAAACCACTCGTAATCGCTGTGGTTTTCATTTTGACCGGTCAAAAATTTTCATAGCAACGTACCTATGTATTAACAATCCGACTTCTCTACAACTCTGTACCACGCAATGAATAATTTGTTTTTTACACATCAACTGTCATGCTTGATGTTGATTACGTTACACAATTGCCCTGTATTACTGCAGATCAATTACTTCAGATTTATTTATTACTCTCAGACCATACGTAAACAGTGATGTTATTCGTTTGATACCATATCTTTTGTAATTAGCAAAGCTCTAGGCTAAAGAAGTCATAAATCTTTTGCAAATCTCACACTAATGCGTAAATATTAAAATTCAACGCACGACAAGATATACCTACGAAATGCTGAAAAACAAATTAGAAAGTGAGTGAAGCGTTCTCATCCGACGGATTAAGTATTTCACTAAGAGAGAAATAAGTAATGAACATTTTCCCCTGATCTCTTTGTTGGGAACACGTTCATTAATTTCAAAGCCTCAGGCCGTTGTCTTTAAGCCATCTCTTCATTCTAATGAAAAACGAATTTATAATTGAGTATAGACAAGGTGAAACTCGGTAGGCTGTAGCATTCATCTGCGTTTGAACCCTCAATGTTGTTTCAATGTCAGCATGATATTTATGTCGTGTAGGTAAGATATTTATATGAGGAGGCATTGTGTAAAGTTAGGGACCTAGAAGATGAATTAGTTTGTGCAAATCTAGAGATAAAAAGCTTACAGAAGGAAAAAGAATGTATACAGTCTGTTGCAACCCAAAACTTATTTAGTGAACTAGTTTGTCCGAGCTCTGACCTTATGTCAGCTCACCCCTTAGTGACCGTTGATCTTACTGATCATGATTCCATATTGAATCAAAACTGTATAAATAAGCCCAGTCACAATAAAATAAAAAAATATGTAAGAATTAACAAAATCATAAAGAAATGTCAACACTTAAAAAGGAAACAAAAGCACTTCTGCAAAAATATTGAATTAAGGAAAGAACGTGTTACTTTAATAAATAAGCTTAATAATTATCAAATTAAAATGGAAGACTGTAAAAACATTTATGAAATTGACACTCAGCGCTTACAATCTGAGATTAAAATCCTGGAAGAGTCGCTCAGCTCTATTTACAATAAATATATGACCTCACAAAAGCAAATTGAGGAACATATACTTGCCGCAAACCATTTAGTTGAGATGTGTAAACATAATGCAGACAGAGTGAACACATTGACTCACAACAACAATGTCTGTATGTGTATGAGCAATTCACATTGTAATAGCTCCTCACCTGAGCTGTTGGAGGACCCACCCCAGTCTAGTAATACTAGTGACATCTTAAATATGAATAAATCTCAATCAGTAAACTTATGTAGTAATAGTAATTCAAGTAGGCCTAATGTTTGTTGGCAATCTATTATGTATTCAGATAACATAGGTAAAGGTTTCGGGGAATTGTTAAGCAACAGCCTGGATCACTCTTCTCAAAATCACTGTATGCCTGGGTCATCCTATAGGCAAATCACAACATCACTAATGTCAAATATATTTAATCACAACACTAATATAACTTTATTCATAGGCAATAGTTTAAATGTTAGGAAAAAAGACATCACGGACAGTGTTACCTCAATGTTAAATCTTGACTGTAATAAAATAACATTATGTGCATTTCCCTACCTCGATCATTTGTCAGACAGACAAAATAATTATGTTCACGCGCTAAATATGCATATGCACTTTTTAGTAAGTCACCATAGTGACAAGTTTATATTTTTTGACACCAATACTTTTATTGGTAAGCTTACATTTAACAGGGATTCTGTTTATCTCCCTAAGAAACTTAGGCAACATATTTCTATGTTGTTAGTATATAATTTTAACACAGTCATAAGTAGTATGACGAAGTTACCTCTCACTACCACTCAATTTAGTAATAGTACTAATAACAAAGTGGTTAGCCAGAATATTTTAAACTAGCCAGTTCGACAACAGAGAAGCATATTCATTGTTTAATTTTGTCACATCAAAATATAAATCGCTTCTCTGGCAAAATCTTAGATGTAGAACTATTTGTTGAAAAATATAATGTAGACATTCTCTGCCTTACAGAAACTTGGCTGAAGGCAGATAAAATGTTATTTAATATAGATAATTTTAAAATAGCCAGTTCGTTCCAGAGAGAGTCAGCAGCAGGTGGGGGAACTTTAATCATGTTCAAAAACCACCTGAAGTGTAAAGAGCGACCAGATGTTCGTGACCTCTCTGTTGAACGAGTATGTGAGCTCGCGTGTGCAGAAACGGAGGAGTATGTGATTTTATGTGTTTATAGACCCCCTTCCTCTAATACTTCCCAATTCCTCCTTACGATGGAGGATGCAATTAGGAAAATTAAAATAAACAAAAAGATATTGGTATGTGGGGATTTTAATATTGACATCTTGATAGATAGCACAGATAGGCAAAATCTTTTATCCTTATTTAAATCATTTAATCTAAAACATATGTTCTCTGAGCCGACTAGAGTCACACCTACATCGGCTACTTGTATAGATAATATTATGACCAATTTTAAAATATTACAGAAGAGTCTTATTAGTGGCATTCGTTCAGATCACAAGTGTCAGATAGTTAAAATAAATTGCAAAAAAGTAGAAAGTCCAAAAATTATACAATGTAGAACACTAAACAAAAATAGTCTAGAAAAATTCAATAAAAATCTAGAATCGCAATTAATTACTCTGAAGCCTCAAAATGACACTCCTAATGAAATGTATCGCACCCTATTTGATGCTATATGTACTGAATTTAATAAAACTTGTCAAGTAAAAAAAGTTACTTTAAAACGTAAAATCCTGTTTAGTGCCTGGGCTACCGAGGGTATAAGACGCAGCAGGGATGTCTTATACGAGTTATATGACAAAAAGTCTTATACATCCAATAATGATTTTCATAATTACGTTAGAACTTACTCAAAAATATTTAAAAAAGTCTGCATGCAAGCAAAGGCTGCCTATATTAGTAATCAAATAAAAAAGGCAAATAATAAAATTAAAACAACGTGGAAAATAATAAATACAGAAACGGGAAATAGTAGATCAACGGACAACACAATTAACTTACAAATAGACGATAAACTAGTTTCAGATAAAACTGTAGTAGCTAATTTCTTTGAAAAATTCTTTACAAACATACCTATAGAGACTACTAAATGTCTCCCATCGTCTCCTTTAGCAGCTGAAGCTCTTTTGAAACAAAATGTTAATTTACATGTACCTAATGTACCTACTTTTGAATTCAGTTCTGTTACTCCCACCGATATAATTAAAGCGTTTAAAACTATAGCAGTAAAAAAAACGGAGGACTTATGGGGATTGTCAATAAAGGCCGTCGAATCAATTATCGTTAATATCGCGCCCATCTTGGCAGTGATCTTTAATACCTGTATCACGGATGGCATTTTCCCCGATCTCATGAAGTCAAGCAAAATTGTACCCGTCTTTAAATCAGGCTGCTTAAATAACGCATCTAATTATAGGCCAATATCTGTACTACCAGCCTTGAGTAAAATCTTTGAAAAATTAATATTAAATCAAATGTTAGTACATTTCAACAAAAACGCGATATTACACGTCAAACAGTTTGGATTTACGAAGGGACGATCTACGGAAGACGCTGGTTCCACTCTAATCAAAACAGTACTGGGAGCTTGGGAAGAGGCACACGATGCTGTCGGGGTATTCTGTGATCTCTCTAAAGCATTTGACTGCGTCGACCACCGCACGCTAATTCTGAAATTAAAGTACTATGGAATTCGGGATAGATCTATTGATCTTGTAAATTCATACTTGTCGAATCGGAAACAAAGAGTGGCTATTGATAAAGCCACTTCTGCAGGCTCACTAGTTAAAATGGGAGTACCTCAGGGATCGATTCTAGGCCCATTTCTGTTTCTTGTCTATATAAATGACCTTCCACACATCATAAATGATACAATGTGTAACATAGTCTTATTTGCTGACGATACATCACTTATATTTAAAGTCAATAGGAAGGATAGGGATCTTATAGAACCCAATCATACTCTTAATCTAATATCTAATTGGTTTTCTACTAATAATCTTCTTCTAAATGCAAAAAAAACCAAATGTCTTAGGTTTTCTACACTAAATGTATCGCGTATTGGTGCAAATGTAAAACTTGATGGGAAACTTTTAGATCTGGTTCCCTCAACGACCTTTCTGGGTGTAACAGTAGACTCTAAACTGCAATGGGGGCCCCATATACAGGCACTTGCAGGCAAACTGAGCTCTGCTGCTTATGCCGTTAGGAAAATAAGACAGATGACAGATGTGCCTACGGCTAGGTTAGTGTATTTTGCTTACTTTCACAGCATTATGTCCTATGGCATTTTACTGTGGGGATCGGCTGCTGATGTTGAAACTATTTTTATATTACAGAAAAGAGCAGTCCGAGCTATTTATAATCTAGGCTGCCGTGAGTCGCTCCGTGAAATATTCAAAGAGATAAATATACTAACCTTACCATCCTTATATATATTTAGTAACATTATGTACATTCGGAAAAACATTGCCCAGTATAATAAGAAGAGTGACAACCACAACCTTAATACTCGCAATAAAGACAAGCTAGCAGTACCTGGTTTTAGACTTAGGAAAACCAGTAAGTCGTTTATGGGAAACAGTGTTAGATGCTACAATAAAATTCCATCTAGTGTAACTGATTTACCAGATACAAAGTTTAAATTATATATCAAGCGCGTACTAATGTCTAAAGCATATTATAGCCTAAATCAGTACATCGTAGATAAAGATGTCTGGCATACGATTCCCTCCTGCACACTGCGACCCTCTGGCACCGTCTAACAGAACAAACGGACATTATTCAAATGCCTACTTATTGTAATTATTTTTTTATTTTTTTGACTCAATAAGTATGTTATTTTATCTTATTTTTTAATCTAATGTTTCCAATTTTGATTGTTTTCTTTTCTTTGACATTTAATTTAATTTATTTATTGCTAATATTTGCTTATATTAGTTTGACATTTAATTGCAATTATTAATTATTAATAATATTCTGTTAATACCTACGCAAGGCTGTAAAATGTGAGGACCATGCAGCATCTAGTGTTACGCTTTCATTCTTAATATTTGACTGCCTATTGTCTATCGGTATGAGTCTGTCATGCTCACTGAAATGTCTTGCTGATGGTGGCGTTGTGCATCGGGTCGTTGAGCTCCCTGCAACATGGTTGAGTTGAGCGACGCCGATGTATGCGTCATGCTCGTGAACGGGTGCTGTCTGTTGGGACTGGTCAGCTCGTAACTGCTATGGCAATCGTTTTAAAAGGCTAACTTTCTCATTACTTTTCATGTTGTTAACCACATGTACATTAATCTGCATTGTTCTTACATTACTACAATGAAAATTGTCAAAACATTTACTTTTTTTAAAAGAGTGTCTATGGAGTTTCTTGCCGGTTCTCCTCCAAAGGACCTACTACTTGGAACCGAGCCCCTAGTGTTGACCTTTTGAAAGCACCAGGGATCTGGTCTACTTGAAATAAAAACTATTTGACTTTGACTTTGACTTTGAAGACTGGTGTTTCACACATGTGTCTCCAAATTAATTAATATATTTTTCTTTATGTAGATATAATTTGTACGAAAAGGTTTTTCTTTGTGAAAATTGTTTAGAAAGTGAACAAAACATGTTCTAAACAGAAAGGAGTATGTGGGACTGCCTAGTTGGTCTAGTGGTTACAAGTGCGGCTGATGATCGTAAGTTAATGGGCTCGATCCCCAGGTCGGGTAAAGTGTTATTGGGTTTTCCACAGAATTTCTTAGTAGAAGCTCAGAGTCTGGATTTGTGCCCGTGGGCGTGATGTTATGTATGTATGTCGGAAATCGCACGAAAATCGCCAGGTTTAAAAAAAATACTTAAATATTATAAAGTTTGGTTCTATTCCAATATTGATAATAGCGACATACTGCGATCCTGATTTGTTAAACCTTCTTAATATGACAATATTCCTATACAGGTGTTAAATTGTAGGTGGCATATACGGGCTGATATGGCACCGTAGGTGGCACATATTCACTAAGCACACACACATTTCATTAAGCTTGTTTCTCCTATGATAATATTATATAATATATAAAACTCCTTATATCAAAAAGTCTGTGACACCTGTACAACTTAGGTACGGATGCTCTTGTTTTTCCGTGGGGTGGAGACCTGGTGATTTGTAATACAGGCATTTTCATGCCTAACTCAGACACCAGCTCCTCACATATTCTAGACTGTGACATACCCTGTATTTATATAGATATAAGTAAAACTGTAATTGTGTCTGTTATTGTGAGGAGAAAATAAACATATATTATTATTATTATACGGGTTCGATTCCCGCACGGAACAAATATTTGTATGGCCTAAAGATAGGTAGGTAGTTCTGGGTCTGGGCATTTGTGCATATGAAGATTGGTGTCTGTAAACGTACCTACGGTAAAGGAGAAATCATAGAGTGGAGCAACATAATTCTAAAATAAAAGATTTTTTTTTTTATCAATGTCGATTTGTTTCAGAACGTAAATATGTATTGACAAAACATTATTTACAGGTGTATACCAATGATACATTTGATAGCAGAGAGAGCAAACAAAGGGACTAATATTATCTATCATTATAATAAACAATCGGTAAACGTCCACAAATTATATCGGTCGTACCCGCAGACCGCTGCGACCTCAGGCCACAATGAACGATGTTGAGGGGATTATTGCCATAAATGCCACATTGTTGATCACGATACTCTGTTATCGGATTACAAGATGTTGTTAAGACTCTCGACAACTATACAAGTTTTGATTGCGTGTACATACACAGCCTCACGGTTGCTATACCATTTTCATCGTAAGGTGTTTCTGATGTTTCTCTACAAAACGTTACCGTAGAAAGAATTTCAAATATTTAAAAAAAACAAAACATGGATTATATAGCAATTTTACGGTTTTTGATGATGTCGTTTACGTTTTTCCGATAGCAGACTCTTTACTACAATTTACGAAATTACCGCTATGTCAGGACTCATCTTGCGTTTCAATTCAGTTCATTTATTCACCACTAGCTTTTGCCCGCAGCTTCGCTTGCGTGAAATTTTTAAACCGTTAAGTGACGATTTTCCATACAAACTTTCATTCCCTATTTAACTCCCTTAGGGTTGAATTTCGAAATATCCTTCCTTATTCCTTGTTTACATTTTAAAGGGAAGCTCTGTGCAAAATTTCAGCTTTCTAGGTCCAATGGCTGGGCGTTGATGAGTCAGTCAATCAGTCAGTCAGTCAGGACTTTTCTTTTTATTTATATAGATGAATAGAGTAATTTACATCGTTTTAAATATTCTTGTAATACTCTTTGAAACTGGAAATCATTAACAAAATACGTTGAACAGAATACCTATAGGTTCGGCTATTCGGTTACCAATTCGCTTGGCCATCGTGGTGCCTGCAATAACACACTTTTCAGAAGAAGTTTGTGCCCAGCAGTTGTCTGTAATAGACTGGTTTGAGCTCGAGTGCACAGGATCAGTTTTTGAGATGGGTCTGCAGGGTGAAAACTGAAACTATGAGAAATAGAAAAGGGTGCTCAAAGTAGTCATGAGCTTGATTTCGGAAAAATCTAAAATTTCATTCATTATACTCACGCCTATAATATCCGAAGCGATAAGCAGAGGTGTTCTCATAATACAAGGGTTTGTGCACACACGATTCGCCTCTTGTATTTAGTCCCATGTTTGCCATTTTTGGGTACAATAATGGAGCAGGCTCATCGCCCCGTACACCCCATTTGCCCTTTTTTAAATCTACTTTTAAAATCTAGTTTTGAGCTCTTGCCTCCTTTGAACACCTTTCTTTATTTCTTGTAGTTTCGGTTTTCGCCCTGCACTACCGTTTCAAAAACTCACTCTGTTTATACGCGGACCCAATTCTCTTAAAAAAAATCTTGATAAATCCCTCGGAAATCAGGATGGCCACTAGTCGGTACTCTTTAAAAGTTAAAATACGTGAGCACCTTCGCAATAAATTGGCGGAATCGTCTCAACGCTGAATTTCCCTATTATTTATTGTCATATATTTATGTATGTACATGGACGTACAAAAAAGATCGGACGGAACTCCCGCTAAGACAAAACTGTGTCCCCTAATGGCGGCGGCTATCTAAGTGTGAATGAATTTAGGGTTGTCATGTTAACCAAATTTACCCATTTTATATCATTTTATTTTAAGACAAATACAGGTTGGCAGACAAATTTCTTGGAAATGTCGGCAGAATTATACCGTGCCATTTGAAAAGGTTAATGGTAAGAACCAAATCTCCCTATGAAAATATCTGCAAAATAAATGCCATGTTAGCTTAGATTGTTAATTTACATTTTGAGGTACTGCATAAACAACTAAAGGAGGACTCCGGTGTGTTGTTACATATTATGTAACAACACACCGGAGTCCTCCTTTAGTTGTATTATATAATATCTCGTTAGCTTCAAAATGTAGACTGCAAATGACACTGTATTTGTTTGGAATTCAATCGTTTTCACCGTTACAATTTCTCATTTTTTTAATCCAATTATTTCTCCATACTTCATTTTCTTTAGGAAATCTAGTAAAAAAATATATAAATAAAATACCTAGTAATAAATAAATTGAATTGAACAAAAAACCATAAATTTCCCATATTTAGGGTAATTGGCACACGTGAATATTGACAACACTGGCCTTGTGACAGATTCTTTTCTTCTGGTGAATACATTGATTTTATTGTATACAATTGGGAATTAAGTGATTGAATTATTCATTGACCTATGAAACGTGATTCCTGGATTTTTTTTCTTCCGATCACTACGGTTTTTACACCATTTCACCACACAAGACATGCTATATTTTAATTTTTTTTGCCGCTTTTTGTCCCGACTCTGTTGACGTTTACGCGTGTAATGACTGACTTTTTTTGTGAATGTGTGCGTGCCAGCCTGTACGTACAGCAAACTGACTGACTCTGAGTGACACAGTTTTTTGTTAGCGAAAATCTGTCCGATCTTTTTTGTACGTCCATGTGTATGTATTTATAAGTTTTATATTGTACGAATATATTTATAATTATGTATTCCTATTATTCAACAATTAATATATGATGTATCTTTATATTTATGTATTTTAATGTAGTATTTCTAAAAGTTTTATAGATACCCTTACGCTTACTTGATATCATATTATCGTATCATAACAATGTGTGCACCTACCATGTATTGTTTTCTCTGCATCACCCTAAGGTCGACTGGTAGAAAATGCCTAAGGCATTAAGTCCGCCTCTCTACTATTTTTGTGCATAAAGAATAAAATAATTAAATAAAAAATAAATAAATCGCAACCGAAACAAGGTCGAACCATTCATTTAGACAGTTTCCAATTTCATAGCTGTCAAATTGTTTGACACAAAAAAACAAAACCAATAATTTTGACACTTTTCGTAAACAAAAAACTGACTTACGGTCGTGGTTCGTTTGCGTTTGGCAACAATTTTGTTAGTCGACTTGGCATCCTGTACTTAGAGCTCAAACACACCACGTTTTTTTCAGGCGCCGTCGACGCGCGTTGTCGGCGCTGCTAAACATGAAATACTTAGGCAGATTACTTGCGATTGCATCGCTGCAAACTCACGAGAAACGCGCTACAGACGCGCGTAAGCAACTCTCCTTGCAAAGTAAAACACGTGTAGCACGCGCGCGAAGGAGCGTGTATCGCGCTACAGACGCGTGTGAGCAACTCTCTTTGGATTAAAACGCGCTGTACGTATGTGTTTGCAGCTACAGAGATGCGCTGTGCCAGCGCGTCTGTATCGATGTAACTCCGCGCTACGAGCGCGTCGACAGTTCGCGAAAAAGTCGTCGTCTGCATACTACAATTTTATGAACGTGTGAATAGGTAAATTGGTTGCGATAACATCGCGTTTGCAGCGCGTTATAGTTGCGTACGACGCGCGTGAAAAAAACGTGGTGTATAAGAACCCTTAGAATTAATATTTCTTCTATTGCCAGTAGCTGGCAACACTGGGCAACGTTAAAAAGATCAAGAAGCAATATACCTGAGATACAAATGTTAGCTGCAACTGTAATGATAGATTCACTCCTACACGATTCTGTCTACTCTTTCTGAAACTATTAGGGCTCTTTCAATTTAGACGTTTCGTGTCGGACCGCTGCGGTACCGAAGCGGTGCGTTTGTCGTATTGCGCACGGACGGTCGCTTGTTTTCATACAAAGCGCGCGGTACGGCAACAGTGCGGCGTCGGTACCGCGAACGCTCGACAACAGGACGGCAACATCGCAAACTCCACGTGTTCTTTTCGCTGTTGAATAGTGCGGTGAATAGACGTGAGAGCTAATTTCATCGAATTTTCTATAATCGTATCGAATATAAACGTGGAAGAATTTATAAATGAAATTTAAATACGTCCTACTTTAAGGAACTCCAAAAGCGACAAATACAGTACCTAATCGCACGGAAATAAAATAGTTTTTTGCCGCTAAATTTTACTTTTATCTAACTCAAGTAATTCGTGGAAACATTCTACAGGCATTCTCAGGTAATTAAAAAAAATGCTTGGATCTTGTTTTAACCTAGGGTAAATATTATGGGAATCACCAAAATTGCATGTTAACAAAAACATCGGTGATGCTCTTTTACGGGGGCGTCGTTTTTGTTTCTGTTTGATGTTTTTCAACAAGAGCACTAACAGTAATGTTTCTTCGTCAGAGCCCATGGCTTAACTGCTGTCAAATATATATAAAACATCACTAGCATACAAACGCACGGCAGTCAGATACGCTTTCAATTTAGACGTTTCGTGTCGGACTGCAACCGTACTGCAGCGGCCCGGCACCGGGTTATAACCAGCGGCACGGTAAACGTGCGGCAGCGGTCCGACACGAAACGTCTAAATTGAAAGAGCCCTTAATACTTGAGTGTAGGTATTGTAAAATCCAACTTCATTTTTTATCCCATTTAAAACCTAATTATAAAACACGTTGTCAAAAATATCGCAACAAAACTGATAATGTTAAAGCAACAGCATTATATTATGCAAATTGTGGTGTTTCAGTGAAATATTGCTTTTAATAGTGTGCGACCGTTGATGCGGACAGATGCTGATACCATTAATATCATGCGGACATATTCATCATGTGAGTGTTATGGATCTGAGTGGCACTGAATACATTATATTATGTCGACTCTTTGTATTGTGATGCGAGCGAAATGTTTTAAAATTAGTGTTTTGAGGTTTATAATGGTTGAAATTTTTTATTCACTAGGATATGTAGGGTATTTTGATCAGTCTCTCAGTCTTCAGTAATTGGCAAACAAGCCAACGGTCCACCTGATGGTAAGTAGTTACTGCCGCCTATATACACCTACAACACAAAGAGGATTCCTGATGCGTTGCCAACCTTAGAGAACAAGGTTGTCAGAAACAAAGTAGATATGGAGGTAGTATTTCCCCGGACGATGGGGAACACAAGGAGCTCTACTCTTCGATAACTTGTAAATAAACGAAACAAAAGCCTATTACCTACTTGCACGTGTTGTGATGGTAGCAAGGTCATCAGCCTGTCTACACATAATAATATTTAAGTACGTCCAGCGCACCCTGGGCAGTCAGCCCCGCTATCAACCTTGCTGACTGGCTAATCTTTTCACCACAGCATGACCTATTCTCGTATAGCTCGTGCCGAAATGATAGAAGAAGGAGCATAATAGTAATATGACCTGTTCCCCGATTTAGAAACTTTTCGATAAGCAGTTGTCGACCGATTCAGTGTGTTATCTCGTTCCGTCTTCGGTTCTCGTAAGGAGAGAAAAAGAGAACGCTTAAAGGTACGAGTTCGTAGGCGACTGCATACAGCAGCAGCAGACGATGTGTCGCTCCGACACTACTGGTTTCTATGTCGCCCGACTACACGTCGTACGACCGCAGACGACGTGTCACCCGACCGCAGATCAGTAGTGCCACCGACGCTGGAGCGACGACACGTTGAATCTTTCTCAAAAAATGAGTTTTTCCAATTCCGAGGAACAAAAACTGATAAACCAGGTGGCCCAACATCCTGCACTGTACGATGCATCTATTAAAAACAAAAGATACAAAAGTTATTCGCGACCGCTAATCCTAAAACAGGTCACACATCTTGTCTCACGGAACATTCAGAACTAACTGGAATACGACGTGTCATCTGCTGCAGCCGTCTGCAGTTGGGTTCGGAATCATGACTGCAGCGGCACGACGCTGCGACGTGTCGCTACGACACGTCGTCTGCTGCTGCTGTATGCGGTCGGCTACGAACTCGTACCTTTAAGGATCATTCGACAACTGACTAATCGGATCGATCTGCATAAGGGGGCTGGGGAGCTAATAACTGTACATTTGGTGATATATACAGTCGTTTCATATTCGTAATAATAACTACAAGTCAACGCCCAATTTGCAGTCGCAATTGCAAAACTATGCAGCTACCAAATGCAGTTTGAATGCAATTAAGATGCAGTCAGTGTAACTACGTGGCAACTGCCGACTGGACATACAGTTCGCTTGCAGTTTTACAAATATGAAACGAAATAATATAATTCACGAAATGAGTTGTTATTAGACCCCCAGTTCTTTTATCTTGATGTATATGATAATATATCGATAAGATCGGGAAGCAGACGTGAGCAGGAAATACATCTGGCACGATGTTCAAACCTGATCTTTGGATCTCTAACGTTACTGAATGCTGCACGTGGTGTACATTGTCGAAGTACTCGGCTGTAGGTATCTATATTTACACTCCCGTCCACCGAATCCTAATGGAATACGACAGGTGAATTTGAATATGTAGGACAGCATAAATACATTTATTTGTTGCCTAAACATTTTGTTCCTATTTTCATGTGTTTCTGATAAATTACGTGTTTTAACAGGAACAAAATAAACAGAGAAAACAAAAGATTTATTTAACCTATTGTGACAGTTATCTAGTGATCTCCTTGTCTCTAGACAGATCCTTAACACCGCTAGCAAACAGACGCGAAAGCGGACCGAAGGCGAATTTACTATTTTCGTTTCGGTTCGTTTCCGTTCCGCTCTCGCGGTAGTGTGTTTAATTAAAAGCTTGAAATGAATTGCATAAAAGTGCTTGCATGCTTGCTCTATTTTGTATATTGATTTTTTATTTCGATTTTAATTATCGCTAATGGCATTCGACAATAGACTACTGTTTAACTTTCCCTTTAACAGGTTCACTGTCCAGACAGCAGACACAATAGTTAAACAATGCCGATGTTCTTAAGTGATTCACGGGACAGGGAAAGGGTTAAAGATACGAAAAATTTGTAAAGTCGAGAAAAAGTACAGACAGCTAAAGGCACATTAAGTTGAAACTGTGTTTAATCTTGAAAATAAAGACACAGTAGGTACTAATAATCCATTCTGGTTGTCATACTGTAGACACATGTACATATTTATATATGTTTATTTAGCAGCTTAGATCGTAAAAATTTAGCAAATCTTATGATACACATTTATTCGATAAGAACACGTTTTATTACTACTTTATACTATAAAACCTTTGTGCGACCAACAGACGATTGCATTACGTGACTCCGTTACTAATTTTATTGCCAATGCATTTCGTGTTAGTGTCGGTTGTTATTTCGACAATATTAGAAATCAGAGTAGGTATTCAGTCGGTCTTGGGTCAGAATAACGCTTGAAGGAAGGTCGTGCGAAATATAGAACTTGTGTATAGAATACATTGTAGAAGATAGCTAAAGCCATTTTGTATATTTAATGTTCTTCGATGGCACAAAGGGTGTATAAGGTATTGTATTAGGTCGGCGGTTTTTTAAAGTACGATCATGCTCAAGCAGCTATACAAAACTATGCAATTTACCATAAATATGCACCTTACGTATTTTCAAAATAAATCTATTGAAAATCTTTTTCTTTCTCGTGTCGACTGTGTTATTTGAGAATAGCTAATGCCGTGGTGAAAAGATTAGTCAGTCAGCAAGATTGGTAGTGGGGCTGATTGCCCATGGTGCGCCTGACATACTTAACAGGTTCACTGTCCAGACAGCAGACACAATAGTTAAACAATGCACTTGTTCATATGTGATTCACGGGACAGGGAAAGGTATCGTCACTCGTGGAAGCTCTTTTAAAAGATACAATTTAAGTATGTAAATTGTAATAGTTTATTTTGTTCATCGAAAACTCATTCATCGGAAAATCGAGAGAATTAAAATCTATTCTATGATTCAAAATTCCGGGAAAGAATGGAATTCAATTGAAAGCACACACAGGAAATCACATTGTTATGCAGGCAAGCGACGTAACGTCGAGAGAACACATTCCTAAAGCACATACGACTTAAAAGTTTCCTCATCGCCATACTTTATAACAGATTTCAGCGCTAAGAAAACCCCCACAAAAGACCGAGATAGATATTCGATTTCTTCGTTTTGTCAGCAATATTCAAATGGGGTCCGCCACGGAAATATTGCCCCGTTGCCTATATGCAAATTCTATTTGAAATGCGAAAGTTTCCACAAGAGCGTCGAACCTTCAATCGTGAAGGCAAACAGTTTCTATAAGATTAGTCGTGAGATGCTCCTTCTGCAGTCAATATTGACTTAGGCGGCCGAGGCAGACGGCGAGTCGTTTTAAACATGGAAAAATACACTCAGTAGTGTAACGTTGCTCGGCTTTCACGTTGATTGTGTTTGTGGCATTTTATTTTATAGAATGAAATGGATGCAATAAGGTTGACATTCTAGTGGGTACAGTCATGTTTAGTATTTGAATGTAGTTGTGTTTTGAACTTTGCGGCAGCTTCAACTGTGTTTAAGATATTGTCCAATTTCGAAATAGTGCTATTTGGAATTGAATTGGAAAGGAATTGAATGGGACAGGGAGGTACACACACAACATAATGTCAGTAACATAACCAATGAGTATATTCATGTTCCAATTTACCAGTATTTCCAAATTACCAGTTGTTATTGAAGTGCCTTAGTACGATTCTATACGAATTTCAAATCGATTTGAACTGTGAACTCGACACATAACGAGAAATATTTGATTCGTCGATTATCTACAATTGAGTTTTTCTTTTTATGTAGTAGGTTGGCATACAGGGAGACTGTCCACCTGATGGTAACTGGTTATCATCCGCCTATATACATCTACACCTCCAAGAGAATAACTGATGCATTGCCAACCAGAGACAAAGAGGTGAAAAGTTTCATGTGGCTGTAATTTCACCGGCACCCATACACTTCAAACCAGAACACAGCAATGCTGGTTGACGGTAGAAATAGGCATGGTGGTAGAACTTCCCTGAATTAACTCAGTGACAAGATACTCTATTAGCACTAAAATAACATTATCGATGTTCAATTGGCCCAGATTAAGGTCATGTGAACGTGTCATTTCGAGGACCTAGACCTAAAAAATAGATTTTTGAGGGCCAATTTTTTCTATTATACTAATATTATTAATGTGCACGTTTGCATGTTTGTGAATTTGGATGTTTGTTAAACAATCACGCTTTAACGAATTTTAATGAAATTTGGCGTAGAGGTAGACCATGACCTGGATTAGGAAATAGCATACTTTTTATCCGGGTACATGAAGTAGTTTCCCTGGAATGCGAGTGGAACTGCGGGCAACAGCTAGTCAGGAATATGACCTATAATATAAACTAAATATCTTAAAATTCCTTCTTCAATCTCCAACAGAAATAACATTTCTATTTGGTCGTGTAATTTGTTTTCTTTGGTATTACTGTGCATTTTTCTACGGAGCTCTGCAGCCTCCATCGCTGTAAGGTTCCTGTTCTTTTTAAATGTGTGCGTTTGCTTCGCTTACCGACTTATTGTCTAGTGGACGACCAGCTGTTTGCATTGCAGCTATTGCATTCTCGCATTACGGTGCTATACGAAATGTTAAGAATTGCGTTTTTAGAAAGTGAAAGAGAAAGAATTGCTGGAGTACGGCATGAAGTGACAGAAGAAGAGCGCAACGTACGTTTGAATTCTGATCGACTTCGACATTCTCTGATTCTCTCTCGACATAATGTCGATATCATCTGAAGAATCGGATGTGGACCAGCTAAAGTATAAGAGATATAAAAATGGTGCCATAGCAAAAATTATTCCACGTGAAGAGCATTTTCTTCTGTGAGAATAAATTTGAAGATTTGGAACACCTGTTGTGGAACTCCAAAGCCCAGCGACACTATAACATATATTATATAGGAATGACGTCTTAGCAAAAGTTGTTTAGTCTGATGGGCATTTCCTGTTGACTTACAAAAATGAAAGATCTGGAACGTCTCGAATCGTCTCACGCATCCCTTTGTTTTTCTGTCACCGGGCTCTTAGAATTCAACATCAGATGTTTCAGATCTTCGATTTTGACGACTCCGTTGTCGCTGGCATAACCAACAGGATCCGCGTACGAAGTCGCGGGCAGAAGCTAGTTGAAAATAAGTGGAAATTTTGCTCGGAACTTTCCGACTTTTCCGATTTTTCTTTTCACAAATTTTACATTTCTTTGCTGTAAAATAAGCAATCCTATTAGGACACAGCACATTGCAAAAATAAAATGTATTTTTTTATAAATTGGAAAATTCGAAAGATTTCCTTGATATTTTCCACGGATTTTCAATTCAAAATAATGAACTAAATTCACTGTGTCAATTTTTGGTAACCTGTCCTTAACACCCAGTTTATTGACCTGTCAAAACACTTATTGAAATACAATAAAACATAGACAAATTAGCAATTTCCAGTAAATTGTGAAAATTCCGGGAAAAAAAACACTTATTTTTGATTCAAAACAATGGGCTGAATTCACTGTTTCAGTTTTCGGTACACCGTTCCTTACATCCAGTGTTAGCCTGTAACTGTCCCGCTGTACGGCAAAGGCCCCTTCTCATACAGAGAAGGAACAAGCATTGAACACCACGCTTGCTCCCTGCGGTTTGGCGATTTCAGAACATTAAGTCCAGGTTTTATCACGAAAGGACTCCCATGGGATTTAGCTTGATTAAAAATAAAAATTATTTTTGCTCTCGAGATACTAAGTGGTCGTATCCAGACCACTATAAAAGGAAAAAACAAGAAAAAAAAATGTATTTTTTTTTAAATGTTTTATTTCGTTTCGATGACACGCATAAATGAATGAATGCACGGCGACACAGCTGGCGGACACGATTAGCGCGACATCACTGCATCGCTCCGCGCAGTCAGTTCACTCGGGGCGTTAAAATGAACCGGGTACAGAACACCCTGTTTCCTCCTTCAATTTTGTGTTTTACAAAATCCACTGCAGGGTCAATACCCTGCAGTGGATTTTTTAAGACAACTGTGCCACCAAAAGATCGCGTGGTCTGAAGGAATTATGTGAATTCGGATACAACCTATAGTTGGATGTTTGTTGGATACTTGGATTTTTTTAGGTGTATGTTACTCTGAAATTGGAACCCTTGGCATTTTATGTTATCTTGTTTGATTTCTGTCCATTAGGGTTGTCTGTAAGTATTTGTCGTTACTTATTTGGGAATAAGGTCGAGAATCTCACATTTGTCTTCTTAGTGACAGTTGTCGTTTTTTCTTTTAGTTTTTCTCTTTGAGTATACCTATTTACTTTACTCTAATTCGTAGAAGTTATCATCGAGTTTATTTAATTTTAATGAAGAGCATCGGTTTCCTTTACTGGACTATCTGCGAGGAAAATAAGGGATAATACCTATATCAGGAAGCAACATGTGTGTACTAAACTCCGGTTTCTGAATTGAGAATTCGGGTTAAGCAATACTTAAGTAATATTTGAGTACGAGATTGTTAAAAAAATGCTTCAAAATCCGTAATTTTTTGACAACTCCGTACTCAAATTACTTAAGTACTGCTCATCCTAGCATTCTCAATTCAGAAACCGGAGGTAAGACTGTCTGCAGTTGGGACACTAATGCCTGTCTGCATTAAACTTTGATAACATCTAAGTTCATGCCTAACTCTCTGCGATGCACTTAGTCATAAAAATGCATTGCACTAACCTTAAGCGGCTTCTTAATTGATTCGAACATGTCCTAACTTTACAACACCGATTTGCCTAGTCTTAGGGCGCTTTCAAATTAGACGGTTGTTGTCGGACTGTAGCCGTGCCGCAGCGGTGCGACTGTCTAGCTGCAAACGGGCGGTTGTGTTTTTTCATACAATTGACGCGGCTTGAGACTAGTGCGTCGTCCATACCGCGCACACACGGCAGCAGGTCGGGCGACACACTGCTCATTCGTCGCGTTCACTGTATGTAAAAACACAACCGCCTGTTTGCAGCTCGACAGCCGCACCGCTGCGGCACGGCTGCAGCTCGACGGCAACCGTTCAATTTAAAAGCGCCCTTAGTGCTAAGCAACTGCTTACCAAGTCAACCAAGTGTCAAAACAGCGAAACGTCTGAAAGGAGGAATTTCTCCCGCTCTATCTCATTAACTATCTCGCTCATTCAGTTACTTAGGTAACGTCAAACGTAGTAGTAACTTTTGGTTATCTAGTTGGTACAGATGAATTACTTGACTTAGTTTAAGAATTTCTTAGCTAAATTCTGACTTAGCATAGTTTAGTAAAAACGAGCATAAGTTCCTCTAGACCAGGGATGCACAGATTTATTAGGACTTGGGGCCACTCGAGCGGATTATGAGCTAAAGGCGGGCCACCACAATTAAAAACAATAAAAAAGTTGAAATTAGAGATCTTAAAAAATAGAAGTATCGTAGTGAAGGCTTTTGATAAAATTCCAAATGAAGCTAAAGCTGGCCATTACTGATAGAATGCAGTATTTTCATACAAACGCATAAAAGTGTTTAATTCGCTGGAGGGCCGCATGTACATCGACGGAGGGCCGCATGTACATCGACGGAGGGCCGCATGCGGCCTGCGGGCCGCGGTCTGTGCATCCATGCTCTAGACACTCTTTGTTTTTAGCTGCAGCAACCGTTTCTTGTATGCAGTCACCATCTTAATCGCTCGAGCGACCGATTCTCCCTTCGTAATCGGAAACATCGGCTGCTTAAGACGCAGTTTCTTGTCTCGAGAAACGAAACTGTATCGAGTTACTAACGTGTGTCTTGATGCACTAAACTATTTATCCCGTGTGAGGACGGGCTAGAACAGGGGTGGGAAAACTACGGCTCGCGGGCCAACTCTGGCCCGCGAAGAGTTTTAAGCTGGCCCGCCAACCCCTTTTAGAGCAAGAGTATATGGCTCTCGGAAATATATTTTTGCAGTCTCATGGATACAAATAGGTATAAAATAAATACATAGATGATTATAAAATGCCATAACAAATAGCCGTAATTATTTTAGCCAAAAATGTTAGTTTTGGTAGAACAAAATCCTTTTTTTTTTTATTTTGGCACTTTGCAAATGTTTTTACATTTTATTTTGCCCCTGATTTAGAAAGTTTACCCAACTCCGGGCTAGAATATGAAACTTTCTCACCGCACGCTGAGAATAGACGCGTGTTGTAAGGTTCAACAAAACCCAGCACGTTTAGTGGTAGGATCTTTACGGTCCACCTGGCTGGCTACCACCCTCATATTTCAGTCCGGCGCCAAGCAGTTTACTGACTTTCGTCGTGTGTGTGAGAGCCAGAAGGGTTATGGGGAATCCTTCTTTATTTCTGTTACTTGGATTCGTGTGCTCCATTTTAGACCCTGTCCGCTTTTACCGTCAAGTGCGACGAGGGTCAAAATCGAAAAAGTCAATTAAAAAAAACTGTTTCTCCAGACATAGTGCGGCTGTCCCATTTCAAAACCTAGTAAGGGACACTTTTTACAAAAATCGTTTTATTGCATAATCTTGCTAACCTAGAAAGTCTCTACCAAATACAAAAATACCAGTGTTGAAAACTCACGGTATAAGCAGATATATGTATTTAAGCATCGATACCAAGTAAGTGCCATTTGATAATTTTAAAACCTAGTAAGTCACTTTAACCACATGGTTTTACCTAACATAATTACTTTTCAAAGGCTGACCGATTTAACGTTTATGCGCTTTCCTGTAAAATTTCGTTTTAAGCCCTTACTAGGTTTTGAAATGGGACAGCCGAGTGACCTAGCTACTGAGTCATCGGTCTGCAGTCAGATCAACACTGTTACCTAAACAATTTGAATCAAACTGCCCGAAAGGATATTATGGCAATATTTCTTTCTAAGGTGGAGGCCGATAGTCTACAGTTAACGTTTACGTACTAAACGTATTTGCAAGTCATTGTGTTAAAACAATAGGTCGTATTGTGGCGCTCTTACTTAGGACGGCTTGTACAGCTCAAAGGTTGGATTTGGGTTGGCCATGTTTTCTTCGTTTGAAAAGGCAGGGGTTCTAAATGCTAGGTTCATTAGTAGCCAACCAACAAAGCCACAAAGTTGAAGGATTCTTCTTTGTTTTAATAAACGTTGCTTGAACTCTTAACATAGAATCTACTCAAAAAAGTTAGAAAATTTGCCTAACATTTCAATAATAAACTTAAATTACTTTTGCTACCTGAGCATGGGAAATCATATAACTACATATTACAGAACTATCATGCGAAATTTACATTAAATATACGAAATATTGTAACTATAAATATTTCTAAAAGCTTCTAAAAGCTTTAGATAATTATGTACTTTATTGGTGATTAATTCAGTATAAAACCATTTAATGCAGAGCTAATTATCTAAAATAACGTTTTATAAAATTAGGCGATAAACGATAGTTAATGCACCAAATTAACGGAATTTAATTAGCCAAATGAGGATTAATTTTGCAATTATAATGTACTTAAAATATTCACATCAATTGAGCTGTTTTTGATACTAAAAACACGTCAATGACCTCTTTATTGAGGGTTCAGAAGCACGAAGCAAATACAAAGAGGAGTTGGCCTAAGCAACTGTGCACTGTGATACCAGCTAGGTCATGACGTCATCACGGTGCGAGTGGCCTTTGTCAGTCTGTAGGCACTCGTCCTGTGCGCACTACGTTCGCGCTCCCATGCCATTTTATTTTCTTTGTTATTTGATAGAAAAAGAGGATATGTTAGCTACTCGGATAAACGTTCTGATGTCATGGATGGCATCACATTTCACTTAGGCTAAGCGCGCACTACGAATTTTAATCGGTGCGGATAATAATCGCCAATCTGTAAACAATACCAATATACTAGAGTCCACGCACTACGAAAAGAAATCGTTTGCGATTTAAAATAGCAGATGCGAATTCGTATTTATGTTTTGTACCGTATTATGTTGTACCATAGCGCGCGCAATGCGGAAAAAATCGCAAGCGCAGCATTCAATCGACTTATGATCTTTGATGATTTCAAACGTAAGTGAGTCCGAATCGCCTTTACCGACGCCTTCTTTTGTAAATCCGTGTTTCGATTTTCACTTCGGCTTTCTTGGTGGCACTGACTGTCTTTTGCCTCCGCTATTTCGCAGGCAAATTATTTTCGTTTACGATTTTATGTCGCAGTTTAAAAATTGCACCGATTAAAATTCGTAGCGCGTTCTTAGCCTTAAAGTATTTTTATATATTTTATACATAATATCATTAAATAAATGACACTGGAGACATCTAGCGCATTATGGCTAAACCACGTGTTAGTTATCTATAATATCCGAAGCCTTTAGTTTTGCTATTCAGCGCTAGATGGAAAATATAGAATTAGGCGGGGTGTATCGTTCCCCTCGCCCCGCAAAATGTCACGCATTGTATTGTCGGAAAATTGCATTACAACATTTCCTCTTTGTATTTGCTCTGTGCAGAAATCTAAGTTTTATAGTTTTACGAAGTCCGTCTATTTCCTTGATATCATCATTATCATTCAGCCGAAGGACGTCCATTGCTGGACATAGGCCTTCCCCAAGCATGTTGGGGGGATTTACCATAATCGCCACGCTTTGCAGGCGGGTTGGCGATCGCAGTATGGTTCTTAAAGTACTCCGTCAGTTAGCAGTTTCCTTCAGTCTATCCGTAATTGCAGTCCGATGTATCTTGCTGTTTGAATTTCAAGCTCTAGGTGTACTTATTGCTAGGAATCTTGACTGATGGTTAAAACCTTCAATATAGCTAGGTAGCTGAAAACAATAAAATCCAGTTCGAAGGACCACTGTTTGAGAATGCCAAGCCTCCGCAACATTCCTGGAGCTTGACATTCAAACACTTGCCCCTTTTATTTTTCAAATATTTACGAATTTGAATGCGTCGTTGGTCTAGTGCTGATGAGCGTGAAGTCCCCAGGTCGGGCAAAGTGTTATTGGGCTTTTCCGTGTGGAATTTTCCAGCAGCAGTCCGGAGTCAGGATTTGTGCCTGGTTCATGGCAATAGGCTCGTCCCCTATGACATGAGACTTAAATATACGTTTCGGCGAATTGAGGGTGTACTTTATACCTGTGCTCAACCCATTGGAGAATACAGGCGTGATGCTATGTTATGTTATACGAATCCAAAAATTCAAAGAGAATAAAATTGTGCTAATACTTTACTTGCGTCCGTGTGGTGCCGGACGTAAAGAATAGCACTACCCCATCTCTTCCCATGGGTGTCGTAAAAGGCGACTAAGGAATTCACTAGAGGATGGGCAGCAGCGTTCTCTGAGTACTTTAACAACCATACTACGACCGCCAATCCGCCTGCCAAGCGTGGCGATAATAGTAAACCCCCTACCTTTTTGGGGGAGGCCTATGTCCAGCAGTGGACGTCTTTTGGCTGAATGATGATGATGAATACTTTACTTTCGAGCGAATAAATAATTACTAATCAGTGGCTAGTGATTCAACTCTTGTTTTGGATATTTTGACTGCTTCAAGCAAACAACTTCAGACAAAATTAATCATTAACTGCCGTCCAATTTCTAAAATATCGTTAAGTGATTAAACCTAATTTTGAGTTATAAACAAACACGTGTAAAAACAATATAAGTCTCACTCATTAAAAATTATACAAGCATAAACTTAGCCCAATAATTTGGTATAACAAAAACATCTGTATGTTTTCAGAATTTCTAGAGAAAACCATTTTACACGTTTTTGCACATAATTCAAAATTAGATTTACTCACTTAACGGTCAAGCTTCAACTTACACTGTATTTATTTTAGTCCAGAAACCTTACAAAAATACCGGTCAAGTACTTTTGTTAATCCCAATGTTATTTATCTTGTCTTAACTTAATCTTGTCTGGAGTCTACTTTCGACTAATAAAAAACTAACATTTATCGTAAAACCCGAAATCACTTCAGACCCACTGGAGACAGATAAAAATAAAAATATCAACAACTTTTGAAAAGTGAATTACGCTTCAACTTTGAAATGTTCTTCAAAATGTTTAACAATGCTTACGATTTTCGACCATATGTCACAAATATCGAAATGAAACAATTATTTGATTAAGTTATGTTAAACAAACAATTATCTTAAACAAGTACGAACTTAATACAAACTCTTTGTAATGACAAGTGTACAATTAGCATCGTCCTGCCGCCGCAGTCGGATAACGAAGCGCGACGCCGCTCTTCACATGCAACTTGACTTCCAACCTTATTACAAACTGACCCTTATGACATTGACATTTACAGGGAAAAATAAACTGTAATCTTGTTGAAATATGGTTGAATTTATATTGAAAGTGTTAGCTAACTAAGGACGAATTTCGTAGATATTGAAATCTGTAGATGTTGCACTTGCCTACCTCACGATAGTGGATATAGTGAAGGGCTCTCCAGTTGAAGTAGGTATACATACCGCAACTTTCGGGCACTGCTACGATTTCGGATTGGTTCTGAGTCGTTATAATGAAGATAATATTCGTTTGTTGTATAATGATGTAGTGATCATTGAATTTTATCTTCTGTTAAAACGGATAATAATTCTTTTGTAAAGTCACGTCGAAGTTTTTATTACTTTACAACGTTAGGCGGAAAGGGGTGACTAATCTTAAAGGGTGTTAAAGTACCTATAATAATGAATAACTCTTGTTCTGCCACTTTCCCCGAAAGTCAATAGTTTAAGAGAAACAGCTAGTCAAAGACTTCATAAAAAATACGCTAGAATCTATATACTTACCTATCCTCTGCTATGATCAGTTATGTATACATTTTAAGTCACCGCAGGCCTAACGCAGTGTTGAAGAATTTTTGAATAAACTAATTTGAAATCATTTCACATGGAAATAAAAATAATCGAATTTTGAAATTTTAACACTTGCTTTAAAACAGTCACTGATACTTAAAGTGATCCGCAGATTTGTACCCCCTTTCCGGCAAATCTTGTATAATGTAGATTTTTTATCAGTGACGCTAATTCCTTGAAGAAAAATTGAGCATAGTCGTCGAGTCTGCTAACGCTATTTAAGTTTTATATTAGGCACAACTCAATCACATGTGCATAAACATTTCACTAATGATGCCTAACGAGGTAAACAGCGTTGAGGATTCGTGTCAAAGCTCTACTCATAACTATATTATGAGTACCTGAAGGTAAAATTAATCAGCGTAAGGTCTGGTCCATTTGAGAGCTCGATCTAAAGTATGACTTTGATAACTGTTAAGATGCTGATCTTGATTAAGTTTTTATCGTAAACAATGACAAATGTATGTATTCTATTCATGTCTTTACATTTTGAGAGCTTATTTGCGAATGTATAGTCACGTGTAATACGTATAAACACAGAGCGAAATTCAAAAGCGATTTTCTTCTAAAATACTTATTCGAATTATGAAATACTAGCTGTTGCCCGCAGCTTCGCTTGCGTGAAATTTCATGCTTCTTACTTCAAAAGTACCAGATTTCTCATACAAACTTACAACACTTATTTCACCCTCTTAGGGGTTGAATTTCCAAAAACCCTGAAACACGTGTACGTTTATTTCTGACCAGTAACCTAAACATTTAATTTCATGCTCCTTACTTCAAAAGTACCAGATTTCTCATACAAACTTACAACACTTATTTCACCCCCTTAGGGGTTGAATTTCGAGAAATCCCTTCTTAGTGGATGTTTTCGTCACGTAAGGAACCTACTGTCCAAATTTCATATTTCCAGCTTTAGTGGTTTAGGTTCTGCGTTGATGAATCAAATGTCAGTCAGTACCAGTCTCTTTATATATAAGAAGATAACAAACATAGTTTCAACTAATACATACGAATTATGGTTCTTAATTACAATCTTTTCTCTAAAAGAAATTAGTTTTTTAAGTTCGTTATGTGTATACATTTATATTACACGTGGCTATACTCTCAGCCGCCACTTTGACAATAGCTAACTAGACTTGATAATTCGTTAGTGATTTGTGTCTGAATAAAAACAAAGTCCAAAATGAAAAACATTATATTCTACAGACCTATCCGTTTATTACTCCAAATCTCACAAAAACTGTTAAACAAGTATATGAAACTTTGTAACTTTTTGGTAAACATGAACGAGAGCCAAGCTGTGTAAAAAGAAATCAAGTAGCTGCAATAAAAGAAAGCAATGGAGTCGCCTTTTGTGCAGCCGACAAAGTTGCAGGCGAGAACTGAGGTATCAAGTAACTTACAAACTATTTCACTTCTACATTTTATCTTTAATCAGCTCCAATCGATAGGAAATTTAATAACTTTCGTATTGAATATGAATCATAATATTTAAATTAAAAAGAGAAGTTTTGTTTGGTAGTTTGCTTCGGTGTCGCAAAAATATGCTGCAGTATGGAACTTCATCATTGAAGCGCTCCTAATTATCAGCTATGAAAATAAAAATTGTTCCTGGTTAAAGTCACCTTATGCGTGTACTTCCGTGGTTTGTTTAAGAGGTTTGTCAGGGTTAAAATGATGTGGATATTGAGTAGTAAACAGTAATAACAATTTCTTTGGGATCACGGCTCATTTTCCGTGCGGAAGATGTCCAATCCTTTGGAAGGCATTCGGGGGACACAGGTCCTACACGCAGAGGCCCCTTTGAGAACTTTAATCTAAAATGGGGTGGGGCACCAACCGGGGACTATCCACGGCTGCACAATTGGAGTACAATCATGGACCGTCTCAGGTGGGTGCATAACTATTGTAACATAAGGTGAAAAATATCTGGTTTATGGGGGTGTTAGGTAGACTGGATAACTTCTATTGCCGGAAGAAAACGGCATCTGCCTTTCAACATTTAAAATTGAAAAGTATTGATAGACGGTGACTCGCTAGCTCACTAGCTGGGCCCCCTGAAAAGCCGCCAGTACATAGCCGAAGGGGGCAACAGACGATAACAATTTATTGTTATCAATCGAATTACTAAACATTATTATGACATTTATAGACAATTCCAAGCTGAACTGCAAATGTGGTGCTGTTCCGCAAATGATGGGACACTTAACATCAAAATTTTATCCTGCGTACCCTGGTACCTGCACTTTAGAAGACCTTATGGACGCTACTGATAATGCAGTAGGTTAATTTGACTACTGTTAAAAATGTACAAAATTTTAGTATATTTTTTTAGAAAGCATAGAAAGTACACGGTATGTAAAAAAAAAACCATGAAAAAATAGAGGAGATATGGTATGTCTACACCAGTGCGCTTTCATGTTCATCTTGCGCTTTCAACTTTCAATTCTTCTTGCGTCAAGCGCATGCAATATTGATTGCCATAAACCGCAAGCAGCTTATCGTCTACACCGGTGCGCCTCGGTCAGTCGTCAGTCGACATACAATTAACGGATTAGCATGCGCTAGGGGCATGTGCTTTTGTCGAACTCGTATTAAGGCATGCACTATTGCATGCGCTATGGCGCTTCACGCATGCTTCAGACGAAGACGCAAGATGAACATGAAAGCGCACTGGTGTAGACATAGCTATACACGTTTTCGAAGATTTTTGAGGAGGCATTTTCTGTCATTGCCACGTTAAACTGATATTGTACAGAGTGATGTCAAGTCACTAGGAAGTTTTAAGGTATGACGTCATTCGTAGTAGCTTTGAATCTGTCTTGTGAACAATTTTAAATTAATCGTTTATAACTTGGACATTCTTGAGTTTTTTCAATTCTATAATTCAATTCAAATCTGGGGGCACGGCAGTGCCCCGCCAAGTCTCGAGCAAAGCGGGCACGGCCGTACCATCTTTTCTCGAAGCCATTCGCGGCCCTTTCACCCCCCCCTATATCTTCGCTGTGGACAAAGCTAGCAGTTTGAACTTTCGGTAACCTAGAGTAATCATTATAACTAGCTGAACTTCCAAATTTCATCATATTTGAACTTATAGTTTACGAGTTATCATCGATCAAAGTTACATCATTTTGTCACTCACTGACTCACTGACACACTGACACACTGACTCACTGACTCACTGACTGACCGATCATCAAAAATCTAAGATACTTCTAGCAGACCTAGAACCTTGAAATTTGGCATCAAGATAGATTGTTAGGCATATATAAAGGAAAAATTATAAAAACATTATATTTGCCATTTTGCAGGAACATTTTGTATGAATTTCGACTGCATTGTTAACTTTGTTCTTTGTTTACGTACAAAAAATATTGAATTGGTGTAGATTATTTATAAATTTATAAAGCTCGACATTTATTTCGTAAAGGATTTAGGGCAAAATCTGAGAAATGAGATTCCATACCATCACGCCTGTATTCTCCGAAGGGTAGGACAGAGGTGTATACTAAGTATGTAACTATATGAACCCATTTATTACTTTATCTAGATAACATTCATACAGGCTAATTTAAATTGTTTAAAGTTTTAATATCTCACAAGTTTTCCCTCCAGAGGGGGCGGTCAAAATCAAAATCCAATATGGCGGCTGTGAAATTTTACAAAATATGCGTCATGGGTGTCGTTCCCATGGTTTTCCGGGGTGCTGATGCCAAAAATGAGGTCAAATTCAAAATCCAAGATGGTGGCTGTGAAATTTTATAAAATATGCGTCATGGGTGTCGTGTCCATAGTTTTCGGGGGAGCCGATGACGAAAATGAGGTCAACGTCAAAATCCAAGATGGCGGCTGTGAAATTTTACAAGTTAAGCGTCATGGGTGTCGTGTCCATGGTTTTCGGGGGGGCTGATGAGGAAAATGAGGTCAACGTCAAAATGCAAGATGGCGGCTGTGAAATTTTACAAGATATGCGTCATGGGTGTCGTGTTCATGGTTTTCGGGGGCGCTGATGACGAAAATGAGGTCGAAGTCAAAATCCAAGATGGCGGCTGCGAAATTTTACAAGATATGCATCATGGATGTCGTGTCCATGGTTTTCGGGGGCACTGATGAGGAAAATGAGGTCAACGTCAAAATCCAAGATGGCGGCTGTGAAATTTTACAAGATATGCGTCATGGGTGTCGTGTCCATGGTTTTCGGGGGCGCTGATGACGAAAATGAGGTCGAAGTCAAAATCCAAGATGACGGCTGCGAAATTTTACAAGATATGCATCATGGATGTCGTGTCCATGGTTTTCGGGGGCGCTGATGACGAAAATGAGGTCGAAGTCAAAATCCAAGATGGCGGCTGCAAAATTTTACAAGATATGCATCATGGATGGTCGTGTCCATGGTTTTCGAGGGCACTGATGACGAAAATGAGGTCGAAGTCAAAATCCAAGATGGCGGCTGTGAAATTTTACAAGATATGCGTCATAAATGTCGTGTCCGAGGTTTTCGGAGGCGCTGATGACGAAAATGCGGTCGAAGCCAAAATCCAAGATGGCGGCTGTAAAATTTTACAAAATATGCGTCATGGATGTCGTGTCCATTGTTTTCGGGGGTGCTGATGACGAAAAGGAGGTCGAAGTCAAAATCCAAGATGGCGCTGTAATACTCTACAAAATACGCGTCATGGGTGTCGTGTCCACATACGAAATTCGTATGATAGCGCCATCTATCTATGAAAAAAACCACTTAGAAACTAAAAAAATATAATAACGTAAATTTATATTCGGCGAAACGAAGTTTATGGATATCCAGATCTGCTAGTTATTAGTTACTTAAATAGTTATTAAAAATACTAATTTAATACATAGTTAGCTTGTTATATATTTAGTTTGTTAGTTAGCTATAAAAACGAAAGAGATAAAGGCAGAGAATGGGCTCTAAGCAAAACAGCAGCTGATGAACAAGACATTATTATGTCACCCAAAAAGAAAAGAAAGAGACCCACCTACAAAAAATAAATGAGATCCCACCAAAAACATTAAATGTAAAAAATGCCAAGTCTCTATCTGCAACCTTTCCACCGTAAAAAGTTTTAAGATCTCATAGAAGCCAAGTCCTATTCAATTTATTTTGTAGTTAGTTATCTATCTAGTGACTGTATTAATCGTTTTATTTCTATTATAATTATAGTGACTTGGCAATGAGCACAAGAAGAAACAAATATATTTGGAGGAGGTGAAAGTAACGCATAACGCACGCGTAAAGTTTAGCATCACAGGATTAGTTAAATTCTTTTGATTTGACCATTAAACATAGGTACCTATAGATAATAATTGTGATGTTCTTATCAAATAAACTTAGGTTTTCTTAAATATGTATTGGCACACGTAGTCGATGGTGACCATAACTACTAATTGGCCGTAAAATCACGTCTGCATATCATAAATCACACATCAGCATAACAACTAATGTAATCATAGTACTCATAGATATCAATTCGTCAATAACAGTCGCACATAATTCCACACAGCAAGCAGCTTTATAACTTGGACATTCTTGAGTTTTTTCAATTCTATAATTCAATTCAAATTCTTCATTTACTATTGCTTTTTCTTATAATAGTTTCCGAGAATTCTAGTAAAAAAATAGTCAAATAGCTTAGAATCGAAGCTGAGCTCTGAATGGACACAGTTTATTTTGCCATCAATACGATAACTATTAGGCTTGCATAGTCACAAAAGTGTACTAGTGCCTCGAAAAAAAAAGAATAAAAAAAAAAAACCATACGATAAGAAGATGATTGTGAAAGCTCCCAGAATTATTTGCGATGGCATTATGAGAGAGAGCCATGTTCAGCCATGCGTGTCTACGGTCTAAAGCACCAGATTGGCACAGTACCTACCTATATTGCTACAAAATTCGCGGATGAAGCAGAGCTTCATTAACAAGTTTATAAATCAAACATAGCAAAGCTGATCTTAGCTATGTTTGATTTATAAACTTGCTTGTATGAGCGTAAGTTTTAAGCGGAGTAATAGGGAACATGATAGTTTTGTACGCGAAAGTGATGAGTTATCTGTTTCTGCGTTTAAGCTAACATTCACATAATAGTGTGGTAATCGGTGTCTTATCGATAAGATGTAGTTTTTGTGAATTATTTTTGAATGGAAAATATTGCAAGTCAACGTCGACAACAGCATTTTCATTGCCCAACAAATCGTAATCGCTTTGATTTTGACAGGTCAATAATTTTCATAGCAACGTATTTATTAACAATCCGAATTCTCCACAGCCATGTACCACGCAATGAATATTGTTTTTGAGACATCAACTGTCATGATTGATGTTGGTTACGTTATGCAATTGCCCTGCCTACCTACTGCCACCTATTATGAATTGAAACATTTACAGGGAAAAGTAAAAACCAGTTACCACATGAAAGCATTTATAGTATTGATGTGGCCCCGATATAACTAATTGAATATTTTCAAAACGCGAAAACTATTTCATCGGTAGTGTATTTCATTGCTCTCGTATCAAGTGGCATTAAAAATATCGAGTGTCTACCACTTAAAACGTTGTTGAATGTATATAAATTTATAATCATTTGATACTTTGTTATTATAATAATATATTGGAATACTTAGAATTTTGGTTTATTCCCTGAGCACCCCGATCTCCGAAGCCCCCGTCCCGGAAGACCCCGAATCATTTTTATCTTGATAAACTCAATTAAAAGTCAGTTTAGCTTAAAAGTAACGTCAGCAGATGATATGTTAAATAAATCCTGTGCTTCCCGCTGGGTGCGAGAAGCACAGGACCGGTCGATGTGGCGATGCTTGGAGAAGGCCTATGTCCAGCAGTGGACGTCTTTCGGCTGAATGATGATGATGATGATGATTTAGTGTAAATAATTAATCAGTGTAATGTCAAATCATTCTTCTCACAGTAATTTGATAATTATAAATATGTAATTAACTTTAGTAAAAAAATAATTAATAAACAAAATATTAACAATTTTAATCAGTCTTTTTAGGCGTTATGAGCACGATTTTACTTAGGTCTTCTAAAAGTTCTTAGTTAATGCAATATGTCTTTTTTCATAGTCCTGTGTCAGTTTTGCGATAGCTTTTTCGTTGAGTCGTCGTTCGTTGCCACTATTAAAACTATGATTCGACATTGTACAAAATTTCAAATAAACTACATTCGTCTTATGTATTTCAGACACATACATTTAAGCACTTTTTATGTCGACCATACAAGTTGAAAACAATAGAAAAAAGAACGCGCAACGCTACGCGTCGCGGTGCAGCGCTAGTTCGACTCGCGACCTCGCCGCGTGATCAGCTCATGATTAAGGACTCCGATTGGGTCCGAAACTAGTCGGGCAATCCCGAAAAATACACGTGAGTAAACCGTAAATAATCATAAATATGAATGTGTCTCACGAAAGTTATAATAATAATATAGTAAACCGTTACGGTGCGGTAGTGCTAAATAAAGTGAAGGATTTTACGCGCCTAAGAATAAAACGTAAGAAACTCGAGTGCGGGTTACTTTTTCTAATACAGTGTCGGGACCATGGTGTAGTGCCAAAGTTCGCCCAAATAAAACCCATAAAGTGCATTCGGGATTACGATGTTTTCTTTAGTGTCGCGAGTAGGAAGTTATTGTGCCGGGCTATATCGGACTACCGTCGTAAGTTAATGTGTGCAAATAAGTGCGTATACGAGTTACATCTTCAGTTATCGGGGTTTTTGGATGCGGATTTGTGGAATGTACTGGATGCGATGACGCATAGTCGAACGGAGACCATTGGATTGAACACGATAAGTAGGCAACAGAATAAATTGGCGAACTTGATAGACAATAGAAAAAGCTACCCACATAACTATGATAAGGCAAATTTAAATGACAATCATAATGCCTCAACGGTCGTCAATCTATCCTCAAAACAAGTGCCTGAGGAAACGATATCAGTCCTATCCCGTGGACTCAATTTCGCACCGGCTCCTCGTAAAATACCGATCGAGGACATCATCACCAATATCGAGAACACGATCGTGCGTAACAGAATACCGCACGGGGATGCCGAGTGTCTTCGACAGGATGTGTCATCGTTGTTACGTAAATCATCGCCACCAAAAAGCAATATGTGCCGCCAGGATATCGTGGCCTTGCGTGATTTACGTAATGATCCGGACCTGTTAGTGTTGCCAGCAGACAAAGGTAACGCAACTGTTGTCGTCGATACCGAAGCGTATAATAATAAAATCACGCAACTGGTGAGCGACACAGATGTTTACAAAAAAGTTACCTACAACCCGACAGCCAGGGTGACCAATAAAGTCATCAAGTTGTTACAAGGTCTAAACAACAAGGAGCTGGTGACAATCTTACGACCACACAACCCTACACCACCCAAGATTTACGGATTACCAAAAATCCACAAGCCGGATTGGCCGTTACGACCCATAGTTAGCCAAATTGACGCACCTACTTATAAATTGTCGCGTCACTTGGCTACTATCTTGCTACCCTACACCGGAAAATCGAGTAGCTATGTTAAGGACTCAAGGCACTTCGTCACCTTATTAGCGGATGTGCAGCTACAGGATACAGAGATAATGGTTAGTTTTGACATCACCTCACTTTTTACCAATATACCAGTGGAAGAGGTCATTAATATTATTGCAACCCAACTAAATGGTGCTATGTTACCCACTGAATATATTGAGTGCATAAATTATTGTCTTAAAAGTGGCTATTTCCTGTGGAAGAGTGAGTTCTACCTGCAAGTAGACGGAGTGTCGATGGGTTCACCACTAGCGCCGGTGGTAGCTAACATTTTCATGGAGTGGTTTGAACACCAGGCCTTAGAGTCCGCGGATATGAAACCAAGATACTGGTGGCGTTATGTAGATGATATTTTCGCCATTATCGACCGAGGTGCGCTAGTGGATTTTACGAGGCATCTAAATAGTATACACAGAAAGATAAAGGTCACAACAGAAGAAGAAAACAAAGGAGTTCTGCCGTTTTTAGACGTTCTTGTTATACGTGAGCCCAGCGGCCAGTTATCACACACTGTGTACAGGAAACCGACGCACACAGATCGTTACCTACGCGCAGACTCCCATCATCACCCTTCACACCTATCTTCTGTACCAAGAACGCTGATCAACCGGGCGCTCAGTTTGTGTGATCCTCAGTACGTGGACGCGGAATTACGTCATTTACAGAACGTACTAGAGCGCAACGGTTACCAGTGGCGGCGATGCACTCGTAGTCTGAGTACGGTGGACACGGCTCGTAGACGACCGGCGGGAGCGGAACGCACTCCTGCGTTTTTACCTTTTGTGCGAGGAGTTACCGACAAGATAGGTCACCTGTTACGCCGAAGATATAGCATCAGGACGATCTATCGCCCGCCTGGACAACTGCGGCAGTTATTGCGCTCACCGAAGGACAAGGATCCGCTAGGCGTTCCTGGCGTATACAAGATACCGTGCGACTGTGGCCTGAGTTATATAGGGGAAACTCGCCGCAATATCGCAACCAGACTTAATGAACACATACGGAGTATGAAGAGTATGGACAGCACTAGGTCGGCGGTGGCTGAACACGTCTGTAACTCGGGTACGGCTCACTTCATGCGTTTTGATAAGGCTTCCGTACTAGCGAAGGAGAAATATTTCGTGCCGCGAAAAGTACGTGAAGCTATCGAAATCAGCCGTCATCCGAATTTCAATAGAGACGGCGGTTGGACACTGCCACCTGCCTGGAGACCAGCTCTGAAGTCTACGTCATATAAAAGTGAGTTAAGTCTGGAGGGCGACACAGTAAGCGCGGTATGTACCGGCACTCAGTATAACAACAACACGGACACGACAAGTGACGAAGATGCACGAGCAATACCGACACAGAGCGCGCCCCTCTCGTCGCGGGCGCAACGCTACGCGTCGCGGTGCAGCGCTAGTTCGACTCGCGACCTCGCCGCGTGATCAGCTCATGATTAAGGACTCCGATTGGGTCCGAAACTAGTCGGGCAATCCCGAAAAATACACGTGAGTAAACCGTAAATAATCATAAATATGAATAGAAAAAAGAAATTAATAATATGTATCGTATTCGGGGTTCTCCGGGACGGGGGCCTCGGAGATCGGGGTACTCAGGGAATTACCCAGAATTTTCTGATTTTGCCGGCAAATATAAGCTAATTTTCATAACAAAAGGTTGTCTAGAAAATTCTTTCCATTCCTTCACGTGGACTATGATTTGAATTTAAATTTAACAAGCTGTATACGAGGCATCAAATCACAAGCATTCTGTTCTCATGCACAATATACACACCATTTTCGTACAGTACCAGTCTCGTCAGAGAAAACGTAGGTACATCTAAACACCAACTTACATATCTTTGCAGGGTTGCTAGGCTACTGTTAAATAAATGTTTAGCTTTTATTACCTAAAATAAGGCTAGACTCGTCGGTGCGCTCGTCAAAACCCGTATGTGGATTTTATCAACTATTCAGAAAGCGGGCTATTTTATCTGATAACTAATAAGTTTAAGAAAAATCTAAAAATTCGAAACGCTAGCAAAACATCTTGTTTTATACTGTGATAAAAACATTTTTTTAGTGTTACTTCGTAAGGTCAAAAACAGGGTGTAAACGATTGACCCTGCATAGTTTTCGTTCAGAATCAACAAAAAAAGTTAAAAAAAAATTAAGCCTGGTACCTATTCTGTAATACAGAATCTGTATCTGAGTAATTTTAGCGTCCCAAGTTAACTGACTGCGTGTAGCGATATCGCGCTAGTCGTGCCCGTCAGCTGTGTCGCCGTGCCTTCATTCATTTATGCACGGCATCGAAATTTTCTATCACATAAAAAAATTTTTGAATTTTGAATTACACTAATTCGTTTACACCCTGTATACCTACTTTTATTTTTCGTGCACTTGTCAGATTTTTTGGCAGTGCATAATATGGGATCTGGCAAGCGCGCCGACGACATACAGACTTCTTTTTGCTGGATTTATAATAATAATAATAATAATCGTTTATTTCAGGTAAATACAACCCATATGAATTATTACTTAAATTAAATTAAATCAAAATTAAATCACAGTAATACATTATTAAAATTCAAATTAAAATCAAGATAAAATCAAATTCAAAATTGAGATCAAAATCAAAAATTAAAATCAAAATCAACATTAAAATCAAACAAAATTAAAACACAATTAAAATCAAAATCAATATTAAAATCAAACAAAATTAAAATCAAAATCAACATTAAAATCAAACAAAATTCATTACTGTAGTCTCTTATATGCGACACTATATGTAACTTGTCTGTCACAGCAGTGTCGCACATAAGGACAGTCCACCCTATTTGCTATCATTTTCAGAACGGTATTGGAGCTGGCCCGCACTCTACGCACGAGTGATGCGCAGCGCTTCCGCATGGTCGCATGGAAACAGTCAGTGCGTGCCAATGCGAACATACCTGAAGCGCTGCAGTAGCGGGGCAGACCCAAAACCGCCCTGAAAGCGTTATTAAATTGGACACGAAGGGTACTGTATCGTTTCTGCGTGTAATTAGCCCACAGGCTGCAGGTGTACATAGACGTGCAATATGCTCGGAAAAGAGTTATTTTCACGTCATCTGAGCACCTCGCGAACCTGCGAGCCAGCATATTAGCTCTCTTAGATACAGCCCTTCGTTCCCGTTCCAAGTCAGCATGATCCTTGAGGTCAGCCGTGACTATATGCCCTAGATATTTGAAGTGATGCACCCTGTCTAAGGGTACATTATTCAGACGTACCTGTGGCACACTGTCCGTGCATCTCGCACCACCGGCCTCAAAGACCATGTACTGACTTTTCTTATTATTATACACAAGTCCATGTTTAATAGCGTAATCCTCACATGTCGCTGTCAACCTCCTCAGGCCACAGATCGACGCGCTCAGCAGAACCATATCGTCTGCATAGCTTAAATTATTGACACATGTGTCATCTATATAACAGCCGACATGCTGACTGCTCAGCGCGACGATCAGCGCGTCCATGTAAAGGTTGAATAGCGTGGGTGAGGTCAGTCCGCCCTGTCTTACACCGCATTCCAAGCGATATGGCTCCGACACTGCCCCCGCCCATCTGACACTGTTGACCTGGTTCGTATACCAATACTTGAGGATGATAACAAGTTCTCGTGGTAGGTCGGTACTCTCCAGCTTTTCCCACAAAAGATCATACGCCACCAAATCAAAAGCCCTGGACAAGTCGAGAAAGCATGCATATACCGGGGTTTTACGGTCATTATAGTATCTGACGGTATGCTTAAGACACAGTATGGCACTTTCCGTTGATAATTGCGGTCTAAACCCAAACTGGTTATCATACAGTGTTATATATTTACTTAACTGTGTGTTAAGCAGACCGTCAAACACCTTCGCTGTAACTGTAGCCAGAGAAATGGGCCTGTAGTTGCTTTTATCAGCTACATCACCGGTTTTATCTTTAACTACAGGCACAACCACAGTTTTCATAAGATCCGGTGGAAGATAAGAGTGGCTCACGCACAGCGAGTAGAACATTGCTAATACTCTGTTTACATGTGGGCCAGCGTGACACAGGTGTTCAATAGACAGAGAATCATGACCAGGGCTCTTGCCTTTAGACATTGTTCTAATGGTTACGGCCACATCTTTGGCCATAAACCTCACCCCTAATTTTCCTTCAGGCATCCTGCCACCGAACGTCTCATACGCCGGGCCCAAAGGTGACTGTACAGAAAATTGACGCTTAAAGATTTCAGCAATGCCCTCACAATCACTCACCCCCTCGACACTCACCGGAAGACCAGGTCTGGCATTAACTTTGTTTGTATTTTTCCAAAAGCCTCGAAAATCACCATTGCAGTGCTTTTTAGCAAGATCATCCATTTTAACCTGGTCTTGATGATCTTGACACCATTTTAATCGTGATTTAAACTCTTTTCTGCTGGCATACATGTCATCATACATTAAGCCAGATTTAGGTTTACCGCACGCTACCCACTCCGTAAACTTCATTCTAGCCTTTCGGTGAGCCTCGATTTAAATAATTATTTTAATTAAAAAGTAGCATTACAGGTTGCAAGTGGATATCCGGATTAACCAGCGTGCGAAGTCAGGCAATGCTCTTAAGGCGCTCATTCTCATTAAGCGTCGCAGTTGGGATAACGAGAAAACAAAAAGTTACACTTCAGGATGTGATGATGGGCTTCTTCAAAACTCAAAACGTTTAATGTATGTTATAGAGAAAATAAAACAAAGTGACTTCGATTTCGTCGAATGAATGCTAGTTTCTCTTAAATTGACCATCCCAATAAATTATTTATTTTTTACATGGTCATAACGATAAAAAACTAAAAAACTCTTGTACTGCTCTAGATCTTCCTTGCAGACCTACATAACTGGGCAATTATTGGCGAGACCTGAAGGGTCCAGCCAATGGTGGGGAAGTAAAGTACTTAACCTAAGCTAACTACTTATACTACACTAGCATCATGACTACCTGCAACAACAGTAGGTACTAAAGCTATGTCTATACCAGTGCGCTTTCATGTTCATCTTGCGTCGTCGTTTGAAGCATGCGTGAAGCGCTATAGCGCATGCTATAGCGCATGCAATAGCGCATGCAATAGCGCATGCCTTAATATTAGTTCGACAAAAGCGCATGCCCCTAATCCGTCTATTGTATGTCGACTGACGACTGACCAAGGCGCACCGGTGTAAACGATGAGCTGCATGCGTCTTATGACAATCAATATTGCATACGCTTGACGCAAGAGGAGTTGAAAGCGCAAGATGAACATGAAAGCGCACTGGTAAGGGCGACGCCTACTGGGACTCGGACCTCAGCTTAGGGCGTTGCTGGCGGTGTCGTATTTTATGTTACGGCTTACTTTTAAAAGCAGTCATTTCCAAAAAGAAACGTTCATACAAAATTCGTGCGCCAGTTTTTCACACCGTACCCGACCTCAATTTAATAAAGATGACAAAACTAGGTCCTCTCAATCATGATTTAGCAACCCTGCATGCCTACATACGTCACAATGCAAGCAGACATTTTACATAGAGTCGGTACAACATTATTCAGGACAGATAATACAATATTTACCGACCAACCCGTATGAGCCAACATTTGTTTCTCATTATGTCGGCTATCGCAGTTATTCGTGCCTACGTCAATTATTAAACGAGGCAAATATTTTCATTGAAATTTCAATGTTGACCCTCTATAAATGTTGTGCATTTAAAGTTCCTTTATGAGGTAATGGATAGGATCGTGAGTTAATATTAATTTGCATAAAAATACGTGTCTCGTCCAATTTTTGGTAAGTACCTATAAGTTTCTTTTGAGTAAGACTACAGATGATGATGTTTACGCTAAAGAATTTCTTACCAAAACCAAATTTAAATATTATAGAAAAAAGTGGAGTCAAAAATTAGTGAATCTTAAAAGTTTATATGATGTGAAGTAAATGGCTTTTTTATTTAGAAAACAACCCTTAGGATAATTCCACATGAGACATGGTAGCCCGTATTAATAAACTACTCTCGTTTGAGATATTCCATCTTAGGGTCGTTTTAATATAACCTGACATGAATTAAAAAAAAAATTGTTGATAAGATTAAAAAAAAGTAAAAGTCAAAGCCCGAAAAATGTGTCCTTAGACATATATTTCCCGTGTGCAATCAGCCTTAGTTAAATGGGACATGTCGTTGCCTTAGTAACTACGCTGTGCAAGCAGGATTGGCTACGCGAATATTAATGAAGATAGTTTCAAGATTTCTCAAAAACCACTGAGCATTTATGATCTTTACAGCCAGTAAGGAAATTTCCTTTATAGTTGGCTAGCTGTGACTAGATGGCGGTCATTCTATACGCATACTGATATTCAACCGCATTAATTCAAAGTAAATTTGACCCGTTGGGAAAAGATTAAGAGGGATAGTACACACGGCTACACATCAAGCTATAAAAAAACAGTTTATCTTGGCGTCGCTTTGTATAATCTTTTCGCACAAGTAACGGTCAGCTTATACTGGTTTTGCATAGCTTGAAGTGTAGCCGTGTGTACATAATAATTGTACATACTTAGTGCAATTTTTTTTCAACATAAATAAATTTAACATTTTGCTGCTGACGAGAAAAAAATAGGTTTTTCATTCAAGCCGTGACTACCACAGTTGGCCGGCAACCAACTCTTCCATTCGGGCCGCGTCGCCCACGGGTGACCGCAGATCAGAGGAGTTTATAATACATTGATGAAATTTGGCAAAGTCAATGTTATTCAACTGGCCCTGTAGGAGTAAAGAGTGTCGCCCACCATTGTCCGTCACGGCGTTGAACGTGCTAATTACTACTTTATGACGGACCCTGGCTAATGCCAAGATAGTAACGCCAGGCAGAAGAAATAACATGTTGACAATTCAACGGGAGCAGTGGCTGCGCCTTTGACATTCGAATGTCAGCTTCGACAAAAGGACGAAAATAAAAATTGTATGGCTGGGTAGTTGACTAATTTATGGGAATTTTTAGTCCTTGTCGCGTAAAATAATGGGGTGCATGAAAGGAGCCTCACGAGTGACGATACTTTACTACGTCCGGCGCACCCTGGGCAGTCAGCCCCGCTACCAACCTTGCTGACTGGCTAATCTTTTCACCACAGCATGAGCTATTTTCGTATAGCTCGTGCTGACACGAGAGAAGAAGAAGAACTATGAAGTTTTTGAGGTATTACGTCACTCACGTTTCAGGAGTGCGGTCTCTGTCTAAAGTCTGACGTCCACTAGGCTCGTCGAGTGGAGTCGAATAGAATCGCAATAATTCGCCTCCTATACATTTACTATAAAACTGCGTCAATCAGCGACGAGCCGAGACGCGCCGAGTCGCATCACTCGCGCACATCGGTTGTTACGCGAATTTCTGTTTTAACAACTTGCGATTACTGAACGTTTCGCCTCGCACGGAACAAATGCAACTCGACTCGATTCGACGCGTTTCGGCTGTAATCGACGCCAGGCTTAATAGTGAACAGTTTTAAATCGCTTTTAACTAGGGCATTTTTAAAATATTTGATGGTTTTTTTCACTATTGCTTATGTTTTCAGTAAAATATACGAAACATTGGATTAAATAAAAAGTCAACTACCTACCACCAGCTTATTCCATATCTGCGTGTTTGTGCATGTGAGATTTGTTGTTGTAAGCGCCCACGATAATTACAGGAGAAATTTAAATGAGAGGCATAATTTTAAAATAACTAGTAGTCTAGAAGTTATAAAGTAATTTATGTGCATAATATACCCTCACTCTAAGCTGCATAATTGGGTAAACTAAAGAAGCGAAGTGAAAAGTACGTCAGCGTAAGTTACTAAACAACTAACACTAAAATACGCGCGGTGTTATATTTCGCGTTCATTAGATCCCACTTTTAGTTCGCGATATTTCTACTTTTACTGCAGTTAGGTAATTGTTTATTCTGTAGGCTGTAGTTATTATTTAGCTGGTAGTTTTGGAGTGAATATGAGTAAATATAATTACGTATTGTATGTAACTACGGAAAAAAAACTGGCCAAGTGCGAGTCGGACTCGCGCACGAAGGGTTCCGTACCATTATCTATTGTTTTTTAGTATTTGTTGTTATAGCGGCAACAGAAATAAATCATCTGTAAAAATTTCAACTGTCTAACTATCACGGTTCATGAGATACAGCCTAGTGACAGACGGACGGACGGACAGCGGAGTCTTAGTAATAAGGTCGCGTTTTACCCTTTGGCCTTTGGGTACGGAACCCTAAAAAACAAGCGGAAGTGCCATGCAGCTATCGCGAGTGCAAAATTTATGAGATCCGGAGCATTGTCTCACATGATTAGTAACTTGTTGTGACACGTCTCAAACTGACGTGTAAAATATTAGAATCATACCTTATTGTGCAATTTCAATGTCTAAAAATTATAGCAGGGCGAAAAGTTTATCTCACAGAGGGGTATAAAGCTTAAACTATGATATCTATGTATATAAAAATGAATCCCTATTTCCCTGCCTTGGTCACGGCATCACGCGTGAGCGGCTGGACCGATTTCGCAAATTTTTTTTTGTTGTGTTCGTAATTGTCATGAAAGAAAATTTTGATATTTAAAAAGAAAACGAAATTATCTCAGTATGTTCATATTCTTCATTTGTTTACCGCATGCATGAAAATGGTTTTAACTTTTTGTTACTATTTTGATTTTGTTTCTGAAGGTAGGTAGTAGGTAAGTAGTAGGTAGGTAGTAAGTAGGAAAAAGTGCATTGCAACGCACGCCGGGTACAGCTAGTCTTTCAATAAAATTATTATGTCCGTTTGGCGACACTGGTTCCCGTACTAAGGAAGGAAGTATAAGGGCACTTCGACTTATTTTTTTCTTTTTCGTGTATGTAACCATCATACTTGTTTTTCCTGCAAAATTTCGCACATTGTCGTACAACCATAATTCGGGTTAAAGTGCTTGTGCACCGCGTCCGATTCAAATCCGAGAAAATATGATCCCTGCTGCAAATCTATGAAATTCGGATTGGATGTAGTGCACCTTGTTCGGATCGAATTTTCTCGGGTTCCGGTCGGACGAACTCTTATTTCGAATTTGTGGTAAGTTCACATGTAAAGTTCGTATTTGCTGCGCCTTCCATTGTTTGTCTATTGTGTATGTTTCCGGTAATTGATCAGTTAAGTGTGAATCTTTCCAATAGTAACTCGCCGAGGATTATTGTTACTGTTGACCTCACAACATTCACCTTTGACGGTGTGGTTTCGGGTAAAGAATACACCACCTCTCAAGGATAGGTAGCAGCAGTGCTGTGTGTACACGTTCCAATCCTTCTTCAGTCTTATGAAGAAAATAAATAAATTACTAATGATACGATATTTTATTTGAGCAAGCGATATTCAAAACTATGTATTGGTAATATTCAAAGTCTTTTAACAGCGGATGTGGGCCTTAAGTGGTTGGAGGGGGGCGGCTTGAAAATCCTGTACCTCATTGGTAGTGCCACAGACCCTGCATAAATTACAAAGACGTCATAAAAAATCTTTTTAAATCAAAATACATCTCTGTTCTGTGATAAAAGAAAACCTTTTTTTAACGTTTTTAAAACTAAATTCGCTCTCGCAGGGCACGTTCAGAGCCTCATCACAAAGGCTTCGTTGCACCACTCACTACGCATTCTAATGCAAATTTCATTGAAATGCCCTGCCATTGTTATCACTTCCAAGTCCCCAAGGAGAACTTCGTACACACACACACATACATATTATATTATGCGACTTCACGATATTATTAAAAATGTAATTTAGAGGGAGAAAATTGTGTGGAAATGTTCACAGGAATATTAGAGACGAATTTGAATAAATTAATAACGCTAAGTAAGTGTTATGGGTTGCCTAATATTTTATATAGTTTGAAGTTGTGCTTACGTCATTTGACATTGTGGAAAGTGAAAGCCTCCGACAGGATGAATGAATGGTCTTGTTTCGACAAGAGCAACGTGGATAGGAATAAGCTAGTCCATTTATGGTTAAAATACTATTTTTGTAAAAACATTAACATTTATCTATTTACAAAAACATTTGAAATGTTTTCCAAAAATGACTGTAATTATTGCTAAAGCAAAATAGATTTTTCACGCTTTAAGGGTCGTTTACCTTGTATTCAGAGTTAAAAAAGCTGGACTATTTTATTATTTTACTCGTATTCCAATTTTAGGGCCGATTTTTCAATCGTCAGATATTTTTTATTTGAGGAATCAATATGACGGTTTGAGATATTCTCTATACAAAAGCTGTCAAAACGTCTAATGCTTGTTTCCCACGGTGCGTGATATCGCGCACTGCGACGCACGAGCTCGCACCGACGCACCATGGGAAGAGACTCGTCCGTAGTAACGCGGACGCGTGCGTAGCTTTGCGCCGTATCCGCCGCGAGTTGGTAACTTCAAAGGTGCGGTGCGAGTTCTCTTTCACTTGGTATTTTGCAATGAAAAAATAGCTTCGAATCACGCACCCTCATAATGTGGCTTCCCACGGTGCGTGATTTTACGGATGATACCACGCACAGCCGGTGCGCGCTACCATGCACCGTGGGAAGCCAGCTTAATTTATTCCTCAGATAAAATTTATCTGACGATTGAAAAATCGGCCCTTATAACAAACAAAGTCGCCTTGGTAATCTGTGATAAACATACTTATTGTATTATTCTATTTTCGAACTGAATATAATTATTATTGGCAACGTTGGAACAAGCTTTTATCCACAGGTTGAAAAGAGTGGCACGCGAATGCGCTCTAGGATAGAAAGTTCTAACCGTCATTGAGCAATGTCCGATATTTTTGCTATTTTTCTTTTTTTTGTTTAAACTTAATTACTTATTCAGTGTTTATGAATTTAAAACCTACCTTGAGTTTAAGATACACAAGAATTAATGATGTAAAAAAAGCAAAAAAAAATACGAAATCAAAAATAGAATATAAACGGATAAATAATTACATCCGCTACTAAAAATACGGCTGGAACAAATCTAGAAAAACAAGATATTTACAAACATCTTGTTTTTTCCTCAAGTTTGCAAGTAAAAGTACAAATGTACAAAGTTTGAGCAAAATAGTTGCTTAATCGGTGTTCTTTTTGCTAACGTATGAGTCAGTTTTGAGGTCACAAGGCGAGGTGGTGTAATTTATCTAGATCTCGAGTAAAGGGATACAGGACTTACCAATGGAGAAATAAAGAATATGTAGAAATTTATTTACATTATGTAGTATTTTTTTATCTTAGTAGTCCGTACTTAAGGTAAGATAACACGTGGATTGAGTTAATTTCCTTTCAATTACTCAACAAATGTTGAAACTCTTGGACCATGGTTGTCAAAGTCAAAGCATTTATTTCAATTAGACCATTTACAAGCACTTTAGGATTGTCGACACAAAAAAAGAAGTTACTGCCGCGTTCTAAAGTGTAGATTCCTATGGAGAAGAACGGGCAATAAACTCCATGGTTACTCTTTTCCATATAAATATTTACAAAAAATTGGTTACATTGTGAAAGAAAATAAATGTGAGAACAATGTAAGATATGCTATGCTAATAAGAGTACCTACAATTCGTTTGCCATGAGAGATAACCAGTCCCAACTGACGGCGCCCGTTCATGAACATGACGCATGTATCAGCATCGCTCAGCTCAACCATTTCGTAGGGAACCGCACGATCCAACACACACGCCACCATAAGCGGGCAATTGAGTGAGCATGACATACTCTAACTGCCAGACATGAAGTTGTTGCGCAATGTGGTTCCATACGCGTCATTGCTTTTCTGCATTGCTACAACGCGTCAGGCTAAGCGTATGCTGAGACGCAGGTGACGCAGGTGCACACAGCGCAGCGCAGAGCAGATTTTGTAATGTATGAACGTACTAAGAGCTGCGTACGCTGCGACGCAGACATGCGTCTGCTCTGCTCTGCGCCTCGTAGTGCCGGCACAGATTTCTGCGTGACGCGTGTAGTTCGACATGTGTTTTTTACCGCTAATTCGAATTTAATTGCAATGACAGAACATTTAATTGAATAAGTGCGTTGTGAACCTTGTTTGTATGATACTAATCATGCAGACTATTAAAAAAAAACGTTCGTCAACTCGAACTCGTCTATTCTTTGTACTAGTTAAAACTCGAATGTGTCTTCGAGCTGCGCCGCAGCATGCGGTCGTGGCCTATGTCTGCCTCGCCTGCCCTGCGCGGCAAAATCTGTACTGTGCTGCGCTGCGTCACCTGCGTCTCAGCATACGCTTAGCCTTATGGTCGCATAGCATGATAGCCACGATACGAATTTCGCTATGTGGTCTTTCTGTGATTGCCACAACGCGTCGTGAGTGTTTTCATAAGAGCCATAACATGAATTTCGAGATGTAGATATTTTACAGTGACCACAACGCGTTCTGAGCTGTTTTTTCGCTCAATGAGCGTTTTCGGTATTTGAGCGTAACATAATATGTATCTAATACATGCATACACATAATTTTATACGGTAACTTATTATGTGTAACAGTTGCGAAAAATATTATGTACACACATCAAAAGTGTCTAGGGATCAAGCATTTTTATGCGGATTTCTTGAGATTGAGATGTGGCTTTGTAATAAATTTATGATTTTATAAATTTATATGGATCCTTTTTGGTGCATTTCATAATTTGAATCAGGAACTGTGAATCAAATTCGAGTAAAAGATGAAAATCAGCTGTCAATATTTTCCCTATAAAAACATACAACGCATTGAAGACATTATTAGTGCTACTGTTTCCCTACTACTGATTAAAACCAACGTTATTATGGAGCGGCGACGTCATTTAAGCAGGGAAGAAATGCTCAGAGCCGTGGGAATGATAGAAGCTGGTTCCCGGCAACGTACTGTGGCTTTAGCTCTGAATACAAGTCAGAGTGTTATCAGTCGACTTTGGACACGTTACCGAAGCACTGGTACCGTGGCTGAGCGCCATGGAGGACGGTATCGCTGCACCACACGGAGACAAGACCGATACATTCAAATCTTAACTCGAAGAGCTCCAACAATAACCGCCATGATGTTAGCCGTGAGGCTTCATCACTCTTCAGGGAACTTAATTAGCGACCAAACAGTCAGAAACCGCTTGCATGAAGTGAACCTTCATTCCCAAAGACCGCTACGGGTACCACCTATAGCAATGCACAATCGTAGGATTCGATATCAATGGGCTCTTGGACACAGAAATTGGGCAGAAGAACAATGGCGTTTCGTGTGCTTTTCTGATGAGTCTCGTTTTGGTATGAGACCGGATACAAGACGTATACGACACTGGAGAACCCCTGGACGCCAACAGCGATTAAAATCCTGCCAGGAAGTCCATCCTTATAGTGGTGGAACCATCATGGTATGGGCGGGTATTTGGATCGGCGGAAGAACTGAGTTGATTTGGATCAGAGGCAACCTCAACGCTCAAATTTATGCTGAGACGATTGTATCAGACGTCATCGTTCCTCTACAAGCGCAAATCGGTCCCTTATTTCAGTTAATGCATGATAATGCACGACCGCACACCGCAAGAGTTGTAAGACAGACTCTCGCCGCAGCTAACATCAATGTCCTGCCCTGGCCTGCTCAGTCGCCAGACTTGAACCCGATTGAGCATGCATGGGATATGCTACAGAGAAGAGCTCTGCCGAATATGGAGGGTATCCAGTCGCAAGAAGACCTTTTTTTGTTGTTGCAACGAACATGGGCGGCCATTCCACAGCGTGATTTGGATGAACTCATTTTGAGTATGCCAAACCGATGTTCTTGTGTTGTTAGTGTTCGCGGTAGAAACACGGATTATTAATTGTTTAAGTTACCCAATAAAATTTTAAAGAAAACTGTTATTTCAGTCTTTTTTTCGAACTTTTGTGTTAGTGGTTCAAATGTCAAAAATCCCTTTATTAGGAAAATGGCAAATTTCTTTATTAATGCAAAGGTGACTTGGTTTATCGTTACTGTGACAAACGAAAACACTTTATTTGATGAATCCTTAAAGAAAATTTTAATTAATATCAATCAGGAGAAAAGTTATTGCAAAAATATATGTTGATCCCTAGACACTTTTGATGTGTGTATATTCATTTAATGGACTGAATTTACGCCTAACGTATGACGGTTTATCGGAGTTTTTACGGAATTAAACACGTTACTCTTTATTATGAAATACTGGCGTGCATAGCGGTGTTTTAACAGATTCGAAACTAGTGGGAAATGTAAAGCTGTACTTATGTTATTAAAGTAATCTGTTTCATATTTATGTTTAATCTCTACACATGGAGAGTGGCGCGTGCACCGCGCAGCGCGGTATTGTATAGAAATATTCAGATATTTTCCATGCATTTCCACAGTGCACTGCACGAGCTGCAGTCGCATAAGCGTATAAGACTTCTTTAGTAGATTACTATTTGATTGTTTATCCCTTTATAAGGCAGAATATTTTAGGAAAAGTAAATAATAAATAATTTGGCATTTTTTATAAAACAATAATTAAAGAAAAGAAAAAATAAATTTTTAGATGTCATTTTATTTTTATTAAAGAAAATAGGAAATAATAATATTGCCAACTTCAAAAATAAAAATATAACAAGGAGACTTTCGAGACATCTTCCAAAATAGTTGGTGGCGGAAATATTGCCACTGCCGTATAAAGGGTTAAGATGACTGTAATAGCGAATTTGCTAATCTCCCTAAGGTACACGTTACTTGAACTATAAAAAAACTTAAGCTCTTTGTGAATAAGTTCTTCCAGAGAAGTATTTCCATTACTAAATCTACCGTCAAGCAGCACTGATGTGTTCCGGTTTGAAACGTATGCGATGCTCATGAAATTACAGGCACATAAAGCTTTCAACTCTGTCTTAGAGTTTGCAACGCATCAGCAACCTTCCAGGGTTGTAGGTTTATACAGGCGGCGGTAATCAGTTACGATCAGGTGGGCCGTCAGCTTGTTTGCCAACCTATAACATCAACAAGTTTATTTATCTATATTTTCTTTACAGGCATTTCATGTCCCTGAAATTGTTCACCAACATTGAGATATTATAGCATTTAATAAATCGACACCATATTTTAAGTTGAGTAGAACAACAACATTGTTAAAGAATGATATCGCGGACTACATTAACCTAACAGTTAGGATGATCAAGATATTACATACGCATCTGAAGGCATTATGGAAGCATATATGAAAACCGTTACATTAAGTTAATATAATTTGTATCTGCAGATATTTTCTCTTCACGTATATTTTGTTTATTATTATGGCAGAATCTATTGACATCGATCGGTTTCCTCAGATAGGTATTTAACGATAAATAAATAAAAGGTTTATTGCAGAAACTTGTTCAAATTTTTATAGTAAATCTTACATAGGGGCCTCCTTTTAAGTAAAAGATATACCTGTGCTAGGAGGTCCCGCTCTTTAATGTTAAATTATAAAATGGCAAAACTAGTGTGTACCAGAAGATAGAATTTAAACAAGAAAGCATAAGAAAAACTTAAAATGAAACAAGATATGAAAAAAAAAAACTTACCCGTGTCCTAAATTAGTGTGAGTGAGTGTGGGTGCATATGTGTATGTGTTTGTGGGTATAAATATAAATAAAACGATAAATATACATTTACATCATTAGATATCCTCGCTGTGTGTTAGTCTATTCTTCTTCTATCGTGCCGGCACGAGCTATACGGGAATAGCTAATGCCGTGGTGAAAAGATTATATAGCCAGTCAGCAAGGTTGGTAGCGGGGCTGACTGCCCAGGGTGCGCCGGACGTATTTATGTATCGTCACTCGTGGAGACTCTTTTAATGCACCCCAGTTCGTTTCATGCAGTCTATTAGTATCCCCTTTCCGACTATCCTTGTATAATGTTGAAGAACGATATCGTAAGATATGCGCTCAGATCTACTTTCTCCTAGCCTTTTCCTGACTATGTTGGGATCAGCTTCCAGTGTAACCAGATGTGGCTGAATACCAGCACTTTACACGGAGCGACCATCAGATCTCCTCAACCCAGTTAGTGGGCAATGCACATATCCTAAGGTTAGAACGGCTGTCAGACTTTTGGGCTTCTGGGGCCTAATTCTCCTAAAATAAATCTTGATAAATCACAACCGAACCAAAGCCGAACCGTTCATTCAGACAGTTCTCAATTTCAAAAGCTATCAAATTGTTTAACACAAAAAACAAAATCAATCATTTTGAAAGTATTCGAAAACAAAAACTGACTGACGGTTGTGGTTCGATTGCGTTTGGCAACAATTTATTTTAGGAGAGTCGGGCCCCTGATTACCCCTAACGACTGTCATAGGTATTCGAATGACAACCAGGACCTATGCCTTAACGTGCTCTCGGAGACACGGCATCATCCTTTAAGATAATGTAGTTCACGATATTACATAGTTACTACTACAATACTTAACTTAAATTGTTCCAATTTGTAATTGAGCGTTGCAACTAATGTTCTGAATTAAACAAATACTCGAGTTTATACATCGCTCGTTTAAGTTTCTCAGCTGGTACAAGTTGTGTACATATAGCGCAGTTATAAGTCGTATCCATTGGAAAACAAATAAACTTCGAGTCGGGAAGTTCGTTTCGTGGAACACTCGTAATTTTCTCTATCTTTTACTTCATCTTGTTTCCTTTGGTAAATTAAATTCCACTTATTTTAATATATAGGTACTGTAGGCTGTTGTGCTGTATTATTTTTTATTGGATAAGTTAATTTACGATGTAAAAGAAAGTTTAGGGATTTATTATGTAACTTGTAATATTTGACTTGTGGTGGGGTTGAAACGAATCGTCCCTGCCCCGCGAGCACGGATCTTTTTATCGAGTCGATTCGAGAAATGTATCTATTCTAAACGTCAAATTTGACATAAACTATAGATAAAACGACAGCAGTTGTCGTTTTTTTTAACTAATATCATAAAGAATAATTAATATCAGAAATGTATCTATTCTAAACGTCAAATTTGACATAAACTATAGATAAAACGACAGCAGTTGTCGTTTTTTTTTAACTAATATCAAAAAACGACAACTGCTGTCGTTTTATCTATAGTTTATGTCAAATTTGACGTTTAGAATAGATACATTTCTCGAATCGATTCGATAAAAGATCCGTGCTCGAATCACTGGTATCAGTTTTATTAAATAAATTAATAAAATTATTGTTTTATTGAAAACAACCATTGTTATATGGAAGCTCTGTCTCTTGAACTAGGTTATGAGCTTAACTTGACTTGAATCTTAGGACACAATTCCTTCCAATGCATTAATGTTATCAGCTAATTATGGTAGCATAATAAGCTTCCGAAAATTCGTACATAGGTACATGATTTCGGTTCCATTTCCGCCATGATCGGGGAAACCATCATTCTAATTGCACAACACACTCGTAATTGCTGTGGCTTTGATATTGACAGCCCAAAAATGTCCATAGCAACGCGTGTATTAACAATCCTACTGCTCCACAACTATGTACCATCTAATGTATATTGTTGGATTGTTAAAATGAAAGGTATTGACATTACGAATGTGATACCAATTCTGATGTTGGTTGGCGTAATTAGATCTATTTTCCATAAATCGAACTTGATTTTGATACGCTGAAATTCCTGGTCGGCTCCTTGCAGGACAACACAGCATCCAAAATCAACGAGTAAGTATGTTATATTATTTGTTTTTTTTTGTCCTAATGAAATACAGTTAATCAACAACTTGGAAGACGAACTCATTAATAATGTTTCCACACACGCTCATAACAGTTATTAATAACTTTTAATATTTCTTCACATGTACGACCAAAGTATTTCTGGATAATTTCGTCTACGTAAACACGAAATATGATTATAACCGAAACATACGAAAATAAATTCCGTTATAAATGTGGATTTATAACGGGGCTATCCGAGGCGGAATGCGCGACGAGACCTGGATTCTAGCACAGGAATCTGAAACGTAAACCTTGGTATTTCAAAGTCCAATGCTTCGTTCCCGGAGAATTTTATTGCAATACCAACTATAAAAGCAATGAAAGCTGAAATAAAAAAACAAAAATACTCACCTTCGTAATTTCGTTTCAGGCTTCCTACACACATCAAAAAAAGTTTGCGATCACTTTGAAAAATTATGTAGCCTTTTTGAAGCCGAATTTTCTAATCGGAATTCAAAGCGATAATTATCATGATAAATATAGATTGATAGTTATTTAGATAAACATAAATCAGATTTCAGTTGGTCTTTGAATTCGGAATCTTCACATACATAATTATGCTAGTGATCGCAAACTTTTTTTGATGTGTGTACCTGGCTTCGGTGGGAATTATTCAATAACTCTGACGAATGGGTTTTATAACAGAATTGATTACGGGCCAGATAACGAGATGTAATCGCACCGGCGGGAATAGAGACAAATGTCGTATTGGTTGCAGATTTACAGCGCGGCGCGCGCCATCTGGCGTGCCAATTTATGAGTTTAATCAGGGAGCCGGCGTTGCCACCGGTTTGGGATCGCAGCGAGAATGGCGTCGGGTTTGTTCACTGTTCAGCTTGCAAGCCGCACGTAGGCACACCCCTTTATATACTGCATTGGCTTTTAGCTACTGCAAATTGATTTTAAGTGGTTTTGCTCGTTTTTATCCCTTAATATCTCTTTTGAATGCTGATTTAGATTCAGGCTTTTGAGGATTGATTACATTACGTTTAATCTCCGCTTTGATTCTGGAATCTTTGTGAGCGGTACCTTGTTATGTTTTACTCCAATCTTACGTAGATTGATACTGTATGATCCCGAGCTTAGAATAATGATCGACCTTTTCCGTTGGTGTCATAAGTAGCGAGTTATGGATTACCAGTAATAGGAGCATTATCTATTTTTAGAACAGTGTTAATGTGTTGAGAACTAAGAGATTCTAAGTAGAGTCAAAGAGAAAAAACCAAATTCTAGAACATATAGAAAGAAAAAGTCGGAAAATGATTGGTCACTTACACACGACAACTTTATAACCAACTAGCTTTTGCCCGCGGCTTCGCCTGCGTTAATTTACAATTTGACAATCAACTCTTAATACACTACTAAAGTTTCTATAATAACATAATTCAATCATGATTCGAAAGACACGTGGCACCATCTATTAACGTTATTGTTGTTTTCCTCAGGAAGAGTACTTTTTTTCGGAATAAAAGTTACCCTATGTCCGTTTCTGTACACCTGACAACGTCTATGCAAAATTTCAGGATGATCGGTTCAGTGGTTTAGGCGTGAAATAGTAACAAACAAACAAACTTACGTTCGCATTTATAATATTAGTTAGGAAGTTAGGATTAGGATATCATTGAAGGAAAAAACAGAAACGATAACATACAGAGAAATTAAGGATAACGAAAGATGGAAATTGCTATACCGACTAGTGCCCAGCACATTAATTTTGGATGGATGATAGTAAGGTGTAGCATCATAGTACTGAGATTATTACTGTTTAAATATATATGTTACGGCTAATAGCCGAAGTGTGGCTACACCTAGTTTTAGCCGGGTACAACTAGGTGCAGCCGGCCACATGCGGTTAAACTTAGATGTATCCTACTTATCCTCGGGTAGAACTAGGTTTACCCTTCATCATAGCGGGTAGAACTAGGTGCAGCCGCACACCGGTGGTTAAGGGGAACCCCGACACGGATAGGTTAGGTTCGAAGGGGATGACGGGGGCTAGAGTGAGCGAGCGAAGCGAGCGAACGAAGCCCCCGTCATCCCCTTCGTGTTAGGTTACTTTAAACCTTGCAGACAGAAATAGGAGCCCCGCTCTGCGGGGCTCCGTCGACTTAAGCTACACCTAGTTCTAACCAACTGCTACTGGTTGCACCTAGTTGTACCCGGCTAAACCTAGGTGTAACCGCCATTCGGCTTTTACCCGTAACATATAATAATATATGCTTCATATAAAATATGTTTATTGTAAATAGTATTTATTTATTTGTGTTTTTAGGTTTATTTAAAGTATTTAATTTAATGTCTCTTTATTTATTGTCACACCGAGAACTAACCCTCACTTTTATTTTTTCTTGCAAATCATGTCCATCCAAAGGTTGTCTGGAAGAAATTGCCTAGTGCGATAAGACCGCCCCTTGTACATTTCTATTTTAAAATAATGTTTCTTGTTTATTTTGTGTACAATAAAGAGTATTGTATTGTATTATTAGTTATAGTGGTTCATGTCCTAGACTGTGGGGGTTGTCCATGTTCATTAGCGGATATCTGAAGGTTGTCATGCTTTGTAAATTTATTTCTTCGCAGGAGAAGGTAAACTCAAAAGTCAGTAGATTACATTTTGTATTTTGTACATTCATACGATTAAGATCGCAATTCTCTACGTGTAATGGCAAATTGCTAGTTCATCGCTAACGACCTCTGGAATAGCCCATTTCGGTTGAGCCTTACAAATTGTACGGGTAGGTCCGCACTACGATTTCTCGTACTGTGGTTGCCATTAAACACGCAAACATTCAGACTTGAAACAGATATCTGTATCGAACTCGTATCTCTCTCTTGCGCCATTTTGCAAATGGAGGAAGAGATACTTTTCGCGTTCCTAGTATTTGAGCTTAGATTTATATTGCACGAAGATGACCGGCACTGCATTCTGCGTTTCGAGTTTACAACCTGTGTCTACGTCCTAGCCTTTTTTCAACTAGGTATGTTGGGGTTGGCTTAAAGTCTAACCAGATGCGACTGAATTTAGTATTTTACACATAGCGAATGATCGATAAATAATCTATTCAGACCCCCGCAGTCAAGTCACTGAGCAATACCGACATCCTAAGGGTAGATCGGTTGTCAGACTTTCGGGCTTCTGGTTACGCGTAAAGACTATAAGGCCTCGGTCTCAAAGTCAGCGATTGCGGGGTGGGGGCGGCGGGGGCGCAGGCAGCGGCGCGGCAATGCAGACGTGATCTCGAAGCCAGTGGGCAGATCGCGCGGCACTACAGAATCGTCACTACGCCACTAATTTCTCATTACACAACACTTTGTGTTATGAGAAATTAGTATCTTTGTTTGCGAACGAAATGTCTAAACAGCGGCGACAACATCTTTTTGAAATAATTTGCTCCACCATGTCGGCAGGCACTTTGAAACGTCGGTCGTTAGAAAGCAAAAAATAAAATGCACAACACTACGGCAATGCAGACGCGCGTGCATCGCTAGACTGGTGTGCATCGCTCGTACGCCGCTCCCCGCGCCGCTGTCTTTGAGGCCAGTTCCATATAAATCTGTGCATTGAAACGCACCGCTCCCCGCCCCGCACCCGCTGGCTTTGTGTCCGTAGCCTTATAGGTATTTGTATGACACCCCAGCACGCCTAGCATGAGTGGCGCGAGATATTTTTGCCGTCGCATTATCTCGTGCCGAGATGAAATATCGATTTATCTCGTCTGGGCACGCGCATCTTAGCCCAGCAGAGCGCCTCTTTAGCGTGCCCTCTGACGCACGGAGAGTCTCGATGTGTAACGAACGTTTACCCTCGGACTGACTGCGGCAAGTGCATTTTAACCTCACAGGTTAAACCTCGCGGTTGTTAATTCTGCCACAAGCCTCTCTTGCAAATTATAATACAACGTGTTACAAAAATACTCACAAAGCCGAAAGAGGATTAAAAGGTCCCTTGTAAAGAGTCTATTGGCAATATTTTAAAATAAAATTAGAACCCAAAAAAAATGTTGGACATGTCATAAAATAAAATCATCTCTGAAACGCAACCCTGAAAACATAAAAGTAAAGAGTAGACTACCCAGAAAGTTATTTATATTCTTACCTAATTTCTTCTGAGAGGTAAATGACAACAACCTTAAAAGACTACTTGATTAACATTTTCTTTTTTAAGGGGAATTATGGATCACGTTGTATATGAAAATGTGCAAATTTCGTTGCAAGCGGTAATAAAACCAGCAGGGCAATTGCGTAACGTAACCAACATCAATCATACATCAATCATGACAGTTAATGTCAAAAACAGTATTCATGGCGTGGTGCATAGTTGTGGAGAAGTCGAATTGTTAAACAAACGTTGCTATGGAAATTGTTGACCTGTCAAAATAATAGCCATGGCGATTACGAGTGTGTTGCACAATCAGAATGCAGGGCTACATCGAATGTAGAATGTATGCATCGCATCGTGTGCACAGCCGGCACACGAGCGTAACACACTTCACAGGCTTGCTATAGATGTACCGTGTTGAACGCACTATGGATTCAGTATTACTATTATTCAGTATATTATATCTCGTATACAATTTCATACATCACAGCCTCTGCTATATAATCGGTGGTCGGAGATAGTGCTGTTTGAGGTGAATTAATTGAAACGGTATACAATGAGTTAGGTATTGCATTACCAATAATTTAACGATATGCTAAATTATTATATCGACAAAAATATCCCTTTTTGTAATACCAACCTGCTACTCTTCGAAATACAGCCGTTTTTATTTTTGGTCCGCCCAGTAATTTAGGTGTCCATTAAAAATGTAATATCTTTGGATTTAGGAGTACTGAAGGTTATTTTTTTAAAATTTGCAAATGGTTTGTTGATTACAAATATTTCATTAAAAAAATTGATGACTTCTAGCTTTGCTAAATAGGTTACGTACTGACTGCCTTGATACAAATAAGTATTTGACTGAAAAAAATCTAATTGGGTCAAATATTTTTGATAATCTAACTGACGGACAGTTAGATTATCAAAAATATTTGACCCGTATTTTTTCTGTTACGTAAACCAAAATTGACGAAGATACGATACTTTTAACATTTTCGAAACGTCACAAGCAAGAACAATTTTTACTTGCTTCTGACGTCACAAGACCCCACTCTCGATTTTTGATACGTTTTATGTTTCCAAATATTCATAGATTTAACAAAAGAAAAAATACGTGTCCATTATTTTTCAAAACTCTAACTGGCGGACTAATTAGATTTGCAATTTATTGATGCTGTCAACATGCCTATTGAGTTAATAAGCCTAAGTATATTAGAATAAAAACCACACATAAAGCAATAAACAAGCGCTGGTAAAGTAAACAGCACTTTCATTAGTTTCCAGCCTCAGACTGGCCGAGCAACGCTATAATTTCGAAACTAACCAACTAGATATTAGCACATCTAACTTTTCTAATCAAACTCGCGTAGACTTATAATAAAAATGTATGTGGAGCATAGATATAGAGAAAAGTAGAAAGCGCAAGTTGGAGGTCAGTGCGTAGGCCGAAGGCCGAAATACAGAGAAAGCTCACTGCCGAACTAATGCGTCAAATACACTCAGGAGCAATGAATCCTGGTCACCTACATAAACCCTAATATCTCGGAAACTATGATAGCTTATACAAATTAAAAGTATTTTATAAATTATTGATTAATTTTGATTGAGTATATCGTTTGTTTTGTTTTTTTTTTGTTTCTTGGCCTGCGTTTTACCTCCATCTCGCCTGATGTTAAGCGATGATGCAGTTTACGATGGAGCACGCTTGCCCAGAAGAAACCGATTCACTCGTGACTTGAAGACACCCAGATTGTAGCTGTCGGGGAACACCTACTCGGGCAGCGCATTCCACTGTTTAGCGGTTTTCACAATGAAAGTGGAATCAAAGCGCTTCGTTCGGGTTTTTGGTATATCAACCATGAACCGATGGCGCTTTTTCGTGTTTCTGGCCGTCCGATAGAAAAAAGGGCAAGGGGAATTAGATCATGTAGATCTGAAGCACACTCTTCGAAATGTATTCGATAAAAAACCGATAGACTAGCAACTTTGCGCCGATGCTCAAGACTTTGGAGTTTGGTCTGAACAATGGAGTTGTTGCTGATGAGCTTCTTGGCACGCTTCTCAAGGAACTCAATGACATAGTATTAAATAGGCTAAAAAATATTTTTTATTTGAATAAGCTAGCATTGTTAGTTTTCGAGATAGATTGATGTTGGTGACTCAGATTCATTGCTCCCGAGTGTACCTATAAAAATGTAACGTGCATTCGAAAGTGAGCTTTATTACTAGGCAACAGCGCTCTCATTCCGCTGTACGTTTGACCTTTTATTACATTTCGGTTCGGTTTTCTTTTGATTTATTTCATCATTCAGGCTAAGCCGCGCATAGGCATAATTTCATACCTAAACTGCGGAAACATAGGTTTTTTTTCATCTGGGAATGCTCCTGTGTTCTCCCTGCCCGGGGAAGACGGATGGTTATGCCGGACTCCTACCGGCAAAAAAGCCACGTAGCCGGGGTCGCGGGATATGCAGCTGCATGCACCGCAACCCTGGCAGGCCTTGGTCTGACGAAGCGAGGAGTCGAGGCGACGGCTTCCGACGCACTCTCGCTCTTGACCATGCAGTGGCCAAGTGGTGACAGTGGCCTGCCCGAAATTTGGACAAATACGCTGCTTTCGCAAGTTTCTTACTCGACCGCTAGAAAATCGTTTATGATATTATGTTAAACTAGTTGACGCCCGCGACTTCGTCTACGTGGACTTCAGATTTTAATCTATCGCCGAAGTTTAGTGCTAACTGAATAGTTATCCCAAGGGAACAAACTACGTGCATAAAAAGTATGTTATGTCATAATCCACGTCATGGTCTACTTATCTACCAATTTTCATCCAAATGCGCTCGGACGCTAAGGCGTGATTGATTAACAAACATCCAAATTCATAAACTCACAAACTTAAAAACTCATAAACACACAAATATCCAAACTTTTACTTTTATAATATTAGTTAGATAAGATAGTAAGATTAGATATGATATCATTATTTAATGTTGTACAATTTATATTGCTTTTTTTTAAAGTGATAATATCTCTTTCTTTTATGTAGACAAAACATAACCTAAAATAATACAATATGTAAAATAGATCTAAAGTAAAAAATATCCTAGACTTAGGGGGTGTTTCACCAACCTATCATTAACTATTCATTAGGCTAATTCGGTCTCTAAACTTTTCCATGGCCCCAGCATTTCCAATCCAAACGGCTCAAAGTCATAGTTTTGTATGAGGTTACAGTATTTACGCCGTTTGAGGGCCGCAGCCGCAGCAGCAGCGCCAACACAGCCCGCCGAGCTAGGAAGATGGGATGGAGCAAGTGTGTCGACACAAGTCGCGACCCATCTCAGAGGCCTACCTATCTTCCATGGCAATAACGTCATGCATAATGTTGTACAAATAGTATTTCTATATTTACATCACAAACATTTTGCTTTTCCTTTACAAAAAAAAACTTTTAACGTATGTAAGTACTTACGTGATACGTGAGATCTTTATACAATTTTCCGAACTTGCGATATCTACTTTCATCTATATCTTCGACGTGGAAAAATGCTTTTTTCATTCGGTTTATTGAATAGAGTATAGACGATAAACACACAAAGGCTGTGTTAGGCATAAATATTGCTTAAGTTATCGCCTAAAAGATCTATTGAGGTTCGGAGGATGCGTATCGTCCTCCCGACAGTTATTGCGTTTTTTATGCGTGAAGTTCGGGAGGAATTCTATTTACTAGTGCCTTTGTTGACAACAACATAAAGTCTAAGTGAAACAACGATGGATAGTTACGAAACAAAAGTGTAGAGTTCACGTCCGTGTACAAGTTTTGTTTTCCCTTAACTTTGCGCTATTAATCTTTTGATATCATTTTTCAAGCTCAATACTGTGTTATAACTTTCGTGAGACATGATACTATGAATCATACTGTTTTATTATAATATTTGAAATTGACACTTATCTTACAATACATAAAGATAAATTTTGTAAATTGAGAACCAATTTCATTACCGGTTTAAACTGTGCTAATAATATAACTTATCTCAAAGTCTTGTCACCTTGTGGAACATAGATTGGTGACTATTATTTAAGCAACAGTGATTTTCGTAGTAGGCCTAGCACCAATGTTGTGACTAGGGTTGCCAACTCTTTGTGGGTCAAAAATAGTAGTTCTAAAATGATTACCCACAAAAAAATAGTAGATAACGAAAGCATGAAAAAAAAATTGTAGGTTCCAGAATAGGTACGTTATTTCTTAAAAGATTTCTTTTTTTTATAAATTTACTTCAAAACTAAGTAGTTACCAAAATACATTCTACTCGAGAGCGTGAAAATCAAAATTGCCAGTCTGTCAAAGTCAACGAAACTGTCAACTTGACATACCAAAATCGTTCAGAAATATTAAGTATTGACGTTTCGCTTTACGCTTACACATTTTGAAATGAATATTATTGCTTTGAGTTTGATGCCTTTAAAATTTGATGCCTTTGAAATATAGTAGTTTCGCCTACTATATACTATACTTCAGAAATATAGTAGTCAGGCCTCTAATATAGTAGGATACTATATTATATAGTAGGGTTGGCAACCCTAGTTGTGACTTATAGTAACGTAAACATAACTTTAATCTCAGTGAATTTTGTATAGGAAATAATATACCTACGTTTCGCACATAATATTTAATTAAACTGAAAACTTTATCCATATCTATGTATGATGCAAATTGTGTTTGTCGTATAAATAACGAAAATGCTATAGGATATTCCCATATTCGACTCAAAATTCACTCACATTAACGTTATGTTTACGATACTATACGTCAAAACATTCGTGCTACGCCTACAGAACGTAATTATGATCTTATCGATTCAAACAAACACTGTTGCTAGTACACTCGATATCCACTTTCATGTTCAAATCTTCACGTACGACATCCACGGAAAGAAAGCCTTTTGTAAGGTGACCTACACAATATTCCATCCATAAAGGAAGATAGTTTGTAGTCAAAAAGTCTCAGTCGTCCCCAATCTTGGAGTCCGTTGAACGTAAAAATGTGTTCTACTTTATATCTACAAAGTAACCATGCAAGAAAGCTACAAAGACAAATTCCCATCTCTCTCACCTCTTGAGTTTCAAAGAAAGAACTGGATCTGAGCAATTTTATTCACTGTGTACTTTAAACTGTCAGCGTCCAAGGCTTGGAGTAAAATTGGCGCATCTTTAAGGCTATTATTTCGACTTACATCATGTCATAGAGAGCTAACAGAATCGTGTGGAAGTGAATCTAACATTACAGTTATAGCTAATATCGGTATGTCAGGTACAATGCGAACATGGTAAATATCGATGTTTTCCCGTCAAAAAGGGATAACCACCTACATATTTACAATCTTTACAGGAGAGTGGTTTAAAGTTCGTTTACAACGAAGAAATTAGGCTAAGGACCTTAATTTACATACCGCTTAAGCGACAAAAAGCATGTCGTAGAGTCATGAGAATTAGACCAATCGACGCAGAAAAAAAAAGACGATTCCAAGTTTATATATAAGTACATTTCGCAAAAAAATTGCAAATATCCCTTTTTGGCGTCTGTTAGGTATCGATATAGAAAATAAAACCAACGTAGACGCAACTGAAAGTACTTATAATTGGGTTAGTGGGTAACATGAGCGAAGAAGATGAAAGTGAGCTTCGTCGAATGACAACCGCTCTTATAACATCGGGTGCGTTGATCCATGACGCCAACTACCCTTCATAACACCGGTTTCTGAATGAGAATTCTAGGAATAGCAGTACATAAGTAACATTTAAGTAAGGAGTTGTCAAAAAAAATTACGGATTTTAAAGCATTTTTTTGACAACTCCGAAGTCAAATACTACTTGAGTATTACTTATCCCGAACTCTCAATTCAGAAACCGGAGGTTCTTCTTCTTCTAAACATTGTTCACTGCTGCCAGCTACCAACAATCATGCTCTTAGTTTGTCACATCTAGCTTTAGATGAGAATGGAAATTGAAGATGTTATTTATTCGTTATTTTTACAGGACATCGAAGGCCGTGTCGTTTGTGAAAAATAAACGTAAACATCCAGCGCGTCTTTTGCGAGATATCTGGTAATTAACGAGGGGTGATAATTAATAAATAAATGAATTTACTAGTTGCTAGGTCGCACACTAAGGCCCGTTTTAATAAACAGCGCCCAGATCAGAGATCCCTCTTAATCATAGTTTTGATGACTTGAAATGAATTCAAATAAAATTACAATAGTATGAAATTCTACTTTATAGTAATTCCTCTTGGGAAATCTCTCAAAAGAGATCTGTAGGATTCCCTGTATTATATGTGTCGCAGAATCAACACAGAGGCGCAACTATTAGAATCACTATTGATTATTGTTAATGTAGTAGGACTCCATCTATTATCGTTTGTCGGAAACGTCAAGCAGTGTGCTTGGGTGAGGTCGGTGCGGGGCGTGGCATGTCTTGTTTGACGGTTGTCAGCAAGCTGTCAGCTGTCGGCTGTCAGCTCTCAGCTGTCATTCTTTTTGACATTGGATGCATTTGATTGGAGAGACGTGACTTTGGAGTGAGACACGAGGTCGAGAGGTCGTTTTGCCAGCCTGCATCGAACTTACCGCGTTTCCGTACAATAATCCATTTCCATCGGTTTGATCATTAGAGATTTTATTATTTAGCTATCGAGAGTGAATAAATAGAGGACTATAATCAGTGTTGTGACTATTATTTCCTGCCTACACCATGTCGAACTTGGACTCTGATGTCGAGGTACCCTCAATGAGTGAACTAACCTCGTTATATGTTTAATTATCTCTCTCTTCCATCAAAGAATATAATATCAGGAAAGCAGTAGTTCCATCTTTTTTATTATTTGACTTGGTCGCGTTTGGCTTTAGTCATACCTGATGGTAAGCGCAGACAGGATCTAAGGCGTGAATTACATTGAAACGACGTAAGGTGCAGGCGCGTCGCTTTCATACGTTTTGTCGTGCCGCTTCAAATCTTTTTTGCACAAAATGTATAAAAGCGACGCGCCTGCGCGGCGCGTGCGCCGCGCCTGCGCCTTACACCATTTTAATGTAATTCACGCATACGCATCCGAGTAATAGAGACATAGAGGGGTTCATCTACTCTGGCTGTCATACACATGATGAAAAACAAAGAATTAAGTCATCATTTTAAGTGCTGACTTATATCAGGAGATTAGAAAGTTTTTTTAAAATTATTTTTATTGATTTCGTTATACCCAAGTCGCACTTGATAGTAACCGTAGACAGGGTCTAAGGTATGCTCCATATACGAATCCAAGTAACAGAGATATAGACGGATTCTTCTCCTCCCTATACCCCTCTGGCTCTCACATACACACGACGAAACACAGTAAACTGCTTGGCGCCGGACTTTAATATTTATGGTAGCTAGCCAGGCGGACCGTATATACTTATCCTACCACTAAGCGTGCTGGGTTTTGATGAATCTTACAACAAGCGTCTATTCCCAGCGTGCAGTGAGGAAGTTTTATATTCTAGCCCGTCCTCACACGAGTTAAAAATGTGCAGTGATAAGTGATAAGAGTATACTGTAAGCCATATTTTAAATGCTTCTTTCAATTCTGCTACAGTATCGAACGTGCTGTTCGATACTACTTCGAGTAAATCGAAAATCAATCCAAATCACTACCATTTACCAAGCGCATGAAAACATAAATTCTCTATCTATTTTATCTCCAAATGTACGAGTACGTTAAGGCTTAATGCGGCATACATAGATAAAACGATGCCATTAAAATGGACATTGTCGTAAATAACTTATCTCAATAACACATTTGTAACATAACACTCTCTTGTTCTATTGCTTATGAAACCATTTTGAGAGTCTAATGGGTACTTTGTACCCGTTCGTAAACGCATAGTTGAAGATTAGAATGAAATATTGTATTGTAACGATTATTAGGGGAAAGCGTTCGGAAGTTGGTCTGTTACTTTTATAAGTCGAACATACTTATCGTATCTAATGTAGAGGATTATCTCTTTCTTTGCGTTGATAAAAAATGAATAAGCTGTTCTATTTTCAGCAGATGGTTAATAGTGAACGCCGAAATCTGCATTCTAATCGCGCAACACACTTATAATCGCTATGGCTTTTATTTTGACAGGTCAACAATTTCCATTGCAACGTATGTATTAACAATCCGACCTCTCCACAACTATGTACCACGTAATGAATATTGTTGTATTGTCAAAATAAAAGCCATAGCGATGACGAGTCATCATCATCTGCCTAGCCTTTTCCCAACTATGTTGGGGTCGGCTTCCAGTCGAACCGGATGCAGCTGAATATCAGTATTTTACATGCAGCGACTGCCTATCAGACCTCCACAACCCAGTAACTGGGTAATACGATACTCTTGGTAAGACTGGTTGTCAGACTTTCTGGCTTCTGACCAACAGTAACGACTGTCAAAGATCTACAAATGACAGCCGGGACCAACGGCTTTACGTGCTTTCCGAGGCACGGAGGAAACTCGCTATGGTAAATGGTCACCCATCCACAGACCAACCTCGGCAAGCGTGGCTTAACCCGGAAGATCGGTCTATGCGGCTGTAATTATTTAGCCACGAGCTCCTCATAGCGATGACGAGTGTATTGCGCAATTAAGATGCTGTTACTGCTACTGTTACTGTTTACTGCCTCATCGGTCTAGTAGTCGCAAGCGCGACTGCTGAGCGTGAGGTCCTAGGTTCGATCCCGAGGTCAGGAAAAGTGTTATTGGGTTTTTCTGTGTGGAATTTCTCAGTAGCAGCCTGGAGTCTGGATTTGTGTCTGGTAGATGGCAATAGGCTCGCCCCCTATTACGTGGGATATAAACATAACGGCGAAATGAGGGTGTACTATACCTTTGCCCAGCCCTTCGGGGAATACAGGCTCTGCATCTTCTCTCGTGTCAGCACGAAAATAGCTGAAAAGAATGAAAAGCTATGGTGAAAAGATTAGCCAGTCAGCAAGGTTGGTAGCGGGGCTGACTGCCCAGGGTGCGCCGAACGTACTTAAGTATCGTCACTCGTGGAGGCTCTTTTCATGCACCCCGAGAATACAGGCGTGATGCTATGTTACCTTTTAATCGAACAGCAGACCCCGACATAGTTGCGCATGGTCTGCAACGATGAAGCGCCGGACTTTAAAAAACTCCACCTTGTTTACGTCAGGCTAACTACATGTGGAAAAATAGGAAAACCGAACAAACTTTCAGATAACTACGCAAGTAAACATTCATTTACAGTGTACATACAGGCTAGTACATAACCCTTTAATCGAAATACCAAACCGAAACATAGTCGAAGTTGGCTCGTAAACGTCAACATAAACTTCGGCCGTTAGCCGATCAGTGATGTTCATTGTGATCACGCGTCTGGCTAACTAATATTCAAATTAGTGACGTCATCGGATTAGGCTCGCCGCCGCTCAATTTCCGTTGATTACTCCGTCACGGGTTATTATGAACGGAATGTATGCGTTCATTTAAATTCGACATCTTGTGACGTAATTTCGTAGGTTTATAATAATTTAAGGGATTGACTGAGTGCGTGGTAAGATGACGTGTTACGTTATTGAATTATTTCTTGTGTGAATATTTTGGATGTGTGTGAGAAATTCCTGTAGAATTTTACGTTGTTTTGTCACTGACTGACTGAAAATTTAATTTAGTAAGGATGGTTGCTTGACTAGCCAATTTACGGTCATTTGCAATAACCTATAAAAGGTCCATCTATTCATATACGAAATATTTTAAGGGATACATCCCAGGGTGGTAAAGAAGCCAAACAAAGAAATAGCTGACGCGGCTCCAAAGGCTGCCCAACTAAGATAGGGCTGGGCAGGACATATTTACTGCATGCCGAATGTATTGTGGGCCGAAATAGCATTGAAGTGGTGCCCTGAGACAGTAAAACGGGGTCGCGGTAGACCACGAAGGAGATGGCGGGACGAAATGGATGCATTCCTTGAAAATTGGAAGGAAGTAGCACGCGATCGGGATAAGTGGACTAAATGGAGGAAAGCCTTTGCCCAGGAGTGGCCTAGCATAGCCTGATAATAATAATAGTATAGCTTGAACTTGGCACACGAGGTTGTCGCCATGTGGGATGTTGATTCAGTGGTAATTGTGCCGATAGTATGCGGCGAATAGCTAAGAGCCTCGACCAACACCTAAAGAGGCTCTCGTTGAGCGGCTGGATCAAGGGCCTACCTAATACAGAAAGCGGTACTTCTCGACACGGCAGGTGTCCGGTAGCTTGGACCCTGTTCCCGATGCCGGCGGACTACTATTTTTATATTTTTTTAGGGAGAAATATTTAAAAATGTAATAGATAAGTCTTATGATGAACAAAGAAAATATGGCTTGATAATAATACCGTATTACCAACTATCAAAGCTACGCTAGTCTCATTTACTGTTATACGCAAATAAATCAATAATTCCTCCTTATAATTAGGTGTAATACGTGGTTTTAAATTAAACCCAGCGTGTTAGGTAATATCCGTGTAGTCGGAAATGGTAGACGTCGGCGTTCCCTGCCATGACCGAATACAAGTACTTGCGTTACCGAATTTGAGGGGAATTTGAGGGGACTGCCAATTGAACGCTGCGTCATTGTTAGTTAACAGGGTTTGGATTTATAATAGAACAGCCACTTTGGTGTTGCAAGCTAGAATTTTAACGTCATTTGGATATGAATTTAATTTAATATTATAGAAATTAAAATAAGGGTACAAATCTACGTTTTGTCTATGCCGTGCGATGGTTATATACCATCGCACGGCATAGACAAAACGATAGACACCTCATACATTAAAATCCATCCAGCCGTTCGGATGCTTCGAGGGTGTATAGAATCCCACTATAGATACATAGTTACAAAGTTACATAGATACGCGTGAAAAACATAACCCTATCTTTGCTGTTGCGCAGTTGGGTAAAAAAGGAATAATAATTAAATTATTTTGACAACTGTCAACGCTGCCTGCCAGTCTTTTGGGCACGCTCCCAGGTGACAGTGGGAGGAATATTTCGACACCTAGTGGCCGATTCCTATGATTTACCGAGCGTTACCGGTTAAAATTAAGACTCTTGTATCTTTACCAATAATGAAGCAAAGACCTCGTAATCTTTGTACAGTAGACCACCCCATTTTTTTGTAGCTATCGCACGAATACTTAATTAGCTTACAAGTCTATTTTTATGCCAAGTTGGGCAATGAAAAATGCTTATATTGGTAAGAACCGGGCAATAATGCACTTTGCAATTGTTTTATTTTTGAACTGTATTTTTAAATGTATTTCGTATATACAAGGTTAGTCGGAAAGGGGGTACTAATCCGCAGGCCACTTAAAGTATCACTGATAACGATTTTAAAGCAAGTGTTAAAATTTCAAAATACGATAATTTTTATTTCCAAGTAAAATTTTTTTTTTTTTTCAAAAATTCTTCGTCCCTTCTTTAGTTACGAATTCAGAAAATGGAGTTTCTAATTTGTGACCCCAAATATGACCTAAAATGTAAACAGCTGATCATAGCTGAGGATAAATAGATTTTATCATGTTTTTCACGTAATTTTTGAACAGCTGTTTCTCTTACACTATTGATCCGAAAATCAGAAAGGGTGTTAAAGTACCCATGTACTTTAACACCCTTTCGGATTAGTACTCCCTTTCCGACTAACCTTGTATGTATAGGTAGGTAGTTTAGTACTTTAGGTGTATATACTAGTTTAGATTTATATTGCTTAAATTAGGATAAAAGTATGTATAATAATGTGTATTGTAATGTAATTAATTTAAAACCGATTATTTCGGTAAAAAATATGAACAGAAAATACGTGTTCAGAATAATATTGCTGCAAGTTACTATTGTTTCATACACTGTAAAAACGTCGTATGAACAGCACGAGTGTATTCACAGAACATACTCATAATATTTTCATATTGGCAATACAGACGGGAGGAAAGTTTACTTTCTCCCCCCGTTTTCATAAGATTGAACCAGCAAATAAAGAAGCTTATAAACCAAATAGAAGACAAGTAAATAAACGGGATATTGAAACGCATTGTCTCTTATAAACTATAAGAAGCAGACAGCATCGCGCAAGATTCAATTTTCTTTTCATATTTCTTAGCGCTTCAAGCGCGGTTCACGCTACGCTATAATATATAGCATATAGCAAATATTATATAGCACAACGATAACGCTCAGCATACATTTTATAAGGACACGTTCACACAACGCTGTACTATAAAGCAGGAGTCTCCAAACTACAGCCCGTGGGCCAGCACTGGCCCACGGTTTGGAGATCTTTGCTATAAAGTATTGGCTTGCTGTACGCAATAATCTTAAGCGATTCAGAGTCATATTGTACGACTCTCCGGTCTTCGCCCCGCCTTACTTCTACCCCGTCCGTCGCCCGACGGATCGGCGTCAAATAACTTGCTACACACAGTAGACCGGCTTGTGATATCACGTATAGTGTGAACGTCATGCTATACAGGGTGTAAACGAATTTGTGTAATTCCTTCAAACGGCGTGATCTACTGGTGACACTGATTGACCCTGCATAGGTTTTTTTCAGAATGAACAAAAAAAAGTTTTCAGAAAATTAACCATGGGATTCTGTATCTGAGTCATTTTAGCGTCCCAAGTTAACTGACTGCGTGGAGCAATACCGCACTAGTCGTGCTCACAAGCTGTCTTGCCGTGCCTTCATTCATTTATACATGGCATCGAATTTTTCTATCACATAAAAATTTTATTTGGAAAAAAAATGTTTATTTTTATTTTCAATCAATCTAAATCCCGTGCGACGTTAACCTATACCATTAATAGATCATGTAGTTTAAAGGAATTACACGAATTTGTTAACACCCTGTATAGTTATAGTTTATGACGCCATATGCTTTACTATATAGCGAAATAGTATAGCGTAGTCTGAACTGCGGTTTATTCAAATGGGATCGTTCTATTTTCAAAAAATATCGTACAGATAAGACTCTGTTTATAGAATTTGGTTAATCCGATTACTGTCAGTCAGTGCGCAGAGATACAGACAAATACCTTTTAAGAGATTTATGATCATTATTTTTTGTTGAGAAAAATAAATCTGTTTTCAACGCGATCTTAGTATTATATCTTTTTGTTTTTATTTTGTATCCAGAGACCCTTTATCTCGGGAGGTAATTAATGCCAGCTTTATTTTTTCTTTGTCCTTATTTTGTACGTTGAATAGGATTGTCACTTGTATTTCAGTTTTAATTTAAATTCCTTTGTCATTATCTTTCTGGATTTAGTTGTGTTATATTCTATAATAGGTTTAGTGTTTACAGCTCTGTTAAAGAGACTACGTCAAAACAAACTATATTCCTCATAATATTTAAGGTCGGAAAGGGGTAACTAATCCGCAGGCCAGTTTTAAAACAAGCGTAAAAATTTCTATATTCGATTTTAAAAAAACACGCATATTGTATTTTGTTTTAGTTGTTTTTTTTTTTAATTCTACGTCCTTGCTTTAGTTGCGCATTCAAAAATGGAGCTTCTAACCCGTGACCCCAAATATGACCTAAAATGTAAACACAGCTGATCATAGCTGAGGATAGATGGATTTCATATTGTTTATGAAATCTTTTGACAGCAATTTCTCTTAAACTATTGACTTTTGGGGAAAGTTTACAGGTACTTTACCACTCTTTTGGATTAGTACCTCCTTATGAACTAGCGAAACTTCGCTGGTTTACAAGGTATCATTAATAGACAACAAGATACCTACTACATGCATGCCCTTTACCTGCATTAGTTAAGTATCTTGTAACGTTTACGTATTTTCAATTTGATTGCGTTCTATTAGTTACACCTAGTAACTCTGTGAATTTGCCAGTCATTTCATTATTTTATTTATTCAATAACAATTGACAATGTGTTTGAATTATGGTATGTTTATACCAGTGCGCTTTCATGTTCATCTTGCGCTTTCGTCTGATGCATGCCTGAAGCGCCATTGCGCATGCAATATTGATTGCCATAAGACTTAGTTCCAGTCTTATGGCAATCAATATTGCATGCGCTTGACGCAAGAGGAATTGAAATTTGAAAGCGCAAGATGAACATAAAAGCGCACGGGTGTAGACATACCATACCACATTGTTAGATACACATGATATGTAATACGAAAAATTAATTAAATACAAAATTATATTTATATTAAATACTGAAACGTAGATTAATTATTAGATTATGTATGGCTTTTCAGGGGGCCCAGCTAGTGAGCTGGGCCCCCTGAAAAGCCGCCAGTACATATTACAAATTTTAAACTTGAAAGGTAGACGCCGTTTTCTTCCGGCAATTGAAGTTATCCAGTCCACTTAACCGGTATCGTCCCGCGCGACGATCCGGATCGTCAGTGCCATTATTTATCTATTGTGTCTATATATAATTACAGTACTACAAGGTTAATAAATACCCCTTCCCATAGACCAAATATTTTTCACCATATTTTACAATAGTCTTGCACCCACCTGGGACGTTCCATGACTGTACTCCAATAGTGCAGCCGTGGATAGTCCCCGGTTGATGCCCCACCCCATGTTAGATTAAAGTTCTCAAAGGGGCCTCTGCGCATTGGACCTATGTCCCCCGTATGCCTTTCAAACGACCGGGCATCTTCCGCACGGAAGATGAGCCGTGATTCTAAAGAAACCCAGATTAATATTATTAACATAATAGACACTAAAATCATAAAGAATCAAATTAAAATTCAATTCAAAGTAACCCTCTGTAGGTCATTCTGAATCTCTTAACGCCTCTGCAATTATATTAGAAAGAAAGTTCTTAATTTCATTGAGAATTCTCTGGATTTGTACAACTAATGAGAAGAGTTAAATAATTAATACACCGCGAATTAATATCATTTTCTCGTGTTAGAATTCAGACACAATTACGAATTTCAAGTTAATTCTAGCTTTCAATATGAGAAAAATTAACAGGCTATGAGATTCTAAGTACAGACAACAAAAGAATTGGGTATACAGGCAAACAACGGATATCTATGCGGGCAACTGTCGTTGTAATTGTGTATTTTTTTTTCTCAAAACACGCATATATCTGTTAAAATACGAATGTACTTAGTTGCACACTCATATCTTTGGTTGACTGTACAAGATTTTTGGTATTCCAAACATGAACTTAAAAACAAGAAGTCGCAACTAGATAATAAGATAAACGACACATCAACCAGCCTTTTCATTTTCACTTTGAATTAAGATAAAGATGGCGTTGAATGCGCGGCAAATTGAAATGGAAATACCTCGCGGTGGCCGTTTTTATTCGTTGCGTGGCGCAGGTCGACGAGTAACCGTTTATTTCACCTCAAGCAATTCTTCTCCAGATGAAAAAGTTTGAGTTATCAATTTCTCTCGCTATTCTGTGTGCAGTCTTTAATTTTTCCCGTTTTCCACTGAGTTTTCCATTATTAAAGCAAGATGCTCGTTACCTCCATTTAGTTCGTTGAAAAGAAAAGCCAACGAGGGTGGTTGTTTCAGTTGGAATGAAAATAATAAATCAAGGGGTAGGTAGATCGTAGACGGCGCCTGGTCTATTTCATGCCCTCTGCATATATAATGGATCCTAGACTAGAGTGTTCTAGATTTATGTGCTAGTTTATTGTTTAAAACGTTAATTTAATTTGTATAACTTCACAAATACATGGCTGAATTTAAACTTTTTCTTTTGTGAAACGTAATGTATTCGTTTGTCAGACTTGCGTAAAATAATATCTTCTTTTTTCGTTTTGCTTGAAGATGTTTGAAGTATTTTTCTTACTTTCAGATATAAAATTTCAGGTAAAATTCTGTGAATACGGCTTCGTCTGCAGTTGCGAATTGATAACACAAAGCCTGTAATATGACTTGGTAATGTTACAAAAGGAAAATTAAATCGCTTGAAAGTCAAGGCGGTGGAATCTGGAAATCTGGAATAAAATGGATGGATAAGTCTAGTTATTCAGTTAGAATCTCTGCTGTTCAAAGATAAAGTAAGTCTGTAGTAGATTACAAAGTTACAACTAAAACTTATAATTGCTTTGATGTTGAAGTGTATTATAGTACTAGTTTGAGATAGAACCTTTATTGTCGTAGCTACAAAAAAAACGATTGTGTAGGTATTATAACAATAGCTATGTTGTATAAGTTATGTGATTATAAGAAGTCACTCCGTGTTTTCATGGTAGTGGATGATTTAAAAAATAAACTAATAGAGAATCTAGTTGAAAATCTATTGCTACAAAACTTGGTGTCAGTATAACAGTGGCAGTAACAAGTATGCGTGAACGTGCATTATTCTTAAACTATGTTCTACTCTACTGTAGTGAAATTGTCATGATCTATTATTTAAAAAAGAGTATTCATGGAGTTTCTTGCCGACTCTTCTCCATAGGACCCACTTTTTGGAACCGCGCACCTAGACGCTCATTTGTAATAAGAACGTATTAAGTCCAAAAGTCGGATTTTTCAAAAAACGCCTTTATTCAAAACTTTCAAAGGCATTTTCTGAATAATCCGGTTTTCGGACTTAACACGTTCTTGTCGCAAATTAGCGTTTTGTCGTTTTAGAAGTGCCTGAAATCTTGTCTATTTGAAATAAAAAAACTTTGACTTTGAACTCAGATAGTTTTAATATCTAGTATAAAGTGTGGGTCTCATTAGTTAGAACAGTAAATTACAGTGCAGACCTAGTTGTAGACCGCAAGCTAACGGAAACACGATGATGTATTCAAAGCTGAATTAACAAGCTGTCACGTATAAATATCGCAATATGGGATCAGGAAAGATGATCGTCAAAATCACTTTGCCACGAAATAAAGCAATATTTTTCTCTCCGACTTTTAGAAGTTATATTCCAAATATCCTAACTAATATTATAAATGCGAAAGTAAGTTTGTTTGTTTGTTACCTTTTCACGCCTAAACCACTGAACCGATTATCCTTAAATTTGGCATGCACGTTGTCAGGTGTACACAAACGGACATAGGTAACCTTTCATCCCGAAAAAAAGTACTGTTCCCGAAGAAAACAACACTAACAAATAATAGATGGCGCCACGTGTCTTTCGAATCATGATTGAATTATATTATTATAGAAACTTTAGTAGTGTGTAGAGTTGATTGTCAAATTCTAAATTAACGCGAGCGAAGCCGAGGGGAAAAGCTAGTATAAATAATTTCATATTCTAGTTCCCATATATATTATTCAAAACGCCCTAAAAGATTCGTTTACAAGAAAAAAATGTATACAAAATGGAATAAGGAATTTCCTTTTTATATTTTACAGATTGAGATTGACGTGTGTTAGTCCTAACTGGTTTTGCCGAAATTTTGGCTTATTGGGTGCTCAAATTTGACGTGGAAAAGACAGAGGCCTATCCGCTGTCAGATTTGGAACTCAGTTTCAGGCTGTAGCTGAGTCAGCATAATATAATATTGAAGCGAATTCATTGTGAGATAAAAAAAGGTCTTTACGGTTTCAATTACGAAGGAAAAATGGGACAAAGAAGGTAATTGTTGTGGAGGAACATCGTGGTGTAAATGAAAATTGATTGCCTGTTAATTACAGCGTTGAATAACGCTTTGAATAAGTATTTATTCTTTTGTGGAATTATACTGTATAAGTTTTCATTTTGTTCTTATAAATATTTTTTCTTCGTATTTTAAATGAAACAAGAGACGGTTTGAAATTACCTTCTTTATTTAAATTCACATTTTATATTAAATCTATTTTTTTACTCAATGTTTTTAAATAAATAAACGGTGTTGTAAAACTGTTTTGAAATAAAATGCTTACTGTTGTGTAGGTATTTGTATGTGAAATGGGGAAAGCCATAGCTTTATAGAACTACAAACGGCGCATAAATACCGTTTAAAGCTGCGTTTATACCGCATGGGATTTGGTTGCGTTTAGAACTCAGAACAATAGGCATAACATAAAACAATAGAATCCTTATATTTATTTTAAAATGTGTACATAACATACATAATCAGCCCATTACTGTCCCACTGTTGAGAACAGGCCTCTTCTCAGAATGAGAAGACTTTAGGCTTTAGTACACCACACTGGCCTTGATTGGCAAATTTCACATACCATCGAGAACTTTATGGAGCCCTCTCAGGTGTGCAGGTTTCCTCACGATGGTTTCCTTCACCATTGAGCACCACAAGTGATAATCAAATTCAGATCCATACATGAACTCTAAAAGTCAGAGGTGCGGGACGGGATCGGCCGCGGACGCTCCTGTGTGGAAGGTAACCCTTCAACCGCTAGGCTATCACTGCTTTTAAAATGTATAATGTTAGAATATCTCGTTTCACGACATACCCACATCAAAAAAAAATGTAATTTTTTAAATTGAACTTTTTCAAGAAAAAATCTTTGTTGTGTGTTTTCTTGATAAAGAAAACTCGTGTCTAAAGAATCTTAAAAGAAGAAGAAATCATAATATAATCATCTACCGTAACAAAAAAGCTTTCGATTTTTCAAAGTGATCGCAAACTTTTTTTGATGTGTGTACTTGAATGTCAATAGACAATTGGAAATCATAACATAACACCACGTCTGTATTCCCTGAAAGGTTGGGTAGAGGTGCATAATATAATACACCCTCATTTCGCCGCTATGTTCTGTCCCATGTAATAGGGGGCGAGCCTGTTGCCGTCAACAGGGCCCAGGGAATTTCTCAGTAGCAGCCCGGAGTCCCGACTCCGGGCTGCTACTGAGAAATTCCACACGGAAAAACCCAATAACACTTTGCTCGACCTGGGGACCAAAACTAGGACTTCACCAGTAGATCAGCAAGGCAGTCACCAAACCACACCACAGCAAACTGGAAATCAATGTGTTCTATTTAACGCATTTATAGTACCTTTCGATATAATCGAATTCCAGGTCATCAATAGCACGTTTCTCCTTTATTCAAATATATCTGTATACGCAAAATGTATGCTTATAACAGAGGTAAAAGTAATAATTAAAGTGTGTCATCATAATAAACAATCAAATCCAACATTTACACACAATACAAGTCTATGTATCAGGAAACAGCAGTGATATGTCATTATTGTGGCAGGCCATAATGAGGCGACGGCGTACAAGCCTCCAATGGTTACACACAAAGCCATGATTTATGGCGCCATGTTCCATTGTTGGCTTAATGAGATTGCACCGTCAGCACAATCGCTCTATAGCCTCAACTTCGACTGTACATCATGGTGAGAAACATGATTATTGAATCAGAAGTGAATTGCATCTTTATTCTATCTACTAGAATTGTGAACAGCCAGAAAACCAATTCTACTAATAAAATTGTGGTTCGTTTGCGGTTCCTTCCTTCAATCAGCATCCTTATTGCTCAACACACTCGTAATCTATGGCTTTGATTTTAACAGGTCAAGAATTTCCATAGCAACGTATGTATTAACAATTCGACTGCTCCACAACTATTTACCACGCAATGAATATTTTAATATTGTCAAAATGAAAGCCATTGAAATAACGAATGTTTGATGCCAGATCAGATTAAAATTGTTGGTCGGGCATTGAACTCTGTTTAACGTTACCAACGCCTCGGTGTATGTGCGTTGTTGAACACAAGATATTTCCAAATAGTTACGACGCAGGCACCATATAAATTAAAATTAATCCGTAAATTGTCCACATTTTTTTAATGATTATTTACGGTTTACCTACTCACGTGTATTTTTTCGGGATTGCACGACTAGTCTCACATCAGAAGGCCAATTCTCGTCATTAAAAATGTCCAAAAATAATATAGTTTCGATCTAGTCTGCCTAGTCTCAATTTCATAAATATGAAAAATGGTATTCTTGTTCGTTATCAAACAATGTCAAACGTGAGATTATATTGAAATGAGATTGAAAGTTGACTGAAGCCAAAAGGGTATTCTGGTTACATTATGTAATGAGCCATTTTCACAAGTTGGAATTCTCATTTATTTCTAGAATTTTAGTCTATGACTGTTGATGTCGGTATGCTATCGGTATTAGATTTTAAGTTGACTGAATTGACATTTTAACGAGATAGACTGAGATGATACTGAAACCGGACCGAATTTTAAGTGTACCAGAATATCATTTTTTATTCAATTCATAATTTAAACTCAGTTCGGTCAATCTTCAGTCTTACTTCAAATAAATTACGAGAATTGGGCTTCTGTAATCCCGAAAAACTGCACGTGTGTAAACCGTAAATAACCATAAATACGAATGTGTCTCACGAAAGTTATAACACACTTTTTTTGTCTGTTGTTTCGTGCACAGCAACTATCGATGAGCACAACGTTTATTTTGAATAACGTGTCTAGTACGCTAGTACTTATCTACATAGATCTCAATATTTTTAATAAAACAAATCTTAAATTATGGCTAGAAAGTTGAGCTACAGTCTGATATGAATCTAAAAGAACGTGGCAATATAGTGAACTAACATGAAATGTACTGGTTTTGGCAGGTTTTTTACAGCTTCCTTCACAAGTAGCGCCATCATCCACGTTCATTTACAGCCATGTAGCTCCAGCTCAGCTGCAGCTCAACTTTCTAGCCATAATTTATCTGTTTCATTCAATTTTAACTTTACTGCGTGGGTACTAGGATGAATATTCAAATTACCTTAACATTTTTTTAACAAGTCATTGGTGCCGATTCTCTTGTTCACCAACTAAACTAAAATTAGAGAATTGCTATCTTTTACTAACAAATAAAGCGAGAAAAGGACGGTGATAGACAACAACTAAGTTAGAGATGTCAAATTAGTTTACGCCTTGAACTTCACCGTGTTTTTAGTCGACACGTTTTAAATGTCGTCTATGGAACTTTTAGTTCAACTAAATTTGACAGCCCATATTTACGTATGTCTCTTTCTTATTTTATTAGAGTGAAAAAGATGGCAATAGCCTAAATTCAGTTTAGTTTGTCCATAACAGAATCGGCACCATTGTGTTCCTATGATGTGAACATTGTCGTAGTTTCAGATTGTTTTTTTTCGTGTCTTATTGCTTGACGGCAGTGGTGAAGCTTGAGGTTTCACTATCATAATTGGAGTTTTAACCATCTGCATTTTTAACCTTGAGATAATGATAATTACGTTCTTTAATTTTTGTTAATGTTTCTCGAATATTCACTAGGGAAATCTATAAAAAATTAGACGCTAAATTTCGCAGAAAATGTTGGATTCCATAACAAAACTTAAAGCGCGAGGGAATAAGACCTCGCTACGGAAAGAGAAAATTTAATTAAGCAACTAATGAAAAGGCGGAACCAAAATGATGTGTTCATAAGTCTAGTCTGGATGAAAAAATAATTAACAGGTTATTTCATAGGTTTAAAGTTGTCAGTTTATTTATTCGTATTTTGTTACAGTTTTTTACAAGGATAGTCGGAAAGGAGATACTAACCTGAAAGGGTGTTAAAGTAGCCATAATAATGAATAACTTTTTTTGTACCACTTTCCCCAAAAGTCAATGATTTCAAAGATTTCACAAAAAATATGCTAAAATCCATCTATCATCAGCTATAAATTAGCAGTGTTAACATTTTACGTCATATTTGGGGGTCATAAATAAGAAGCTCCAAATTATTAATTCGTTACTAAAGCAGGGATGAAGAATTTTCGAAACAACTAAAATAAGAAAACATTTAGCATAGAAATGAAAATTATCGATTTTTAAAATTTTAAAACTTTGTAAGAGAATCATCAGTGATACTTTAAGTGGCCCACGGATTAGTACCCTCATTCCGACTAACCTTGTATAATAATAGTTGTGATCTTCATGTTATAACTAATTCCTATATAGATTATGTATTTACCTAAGTATATAAACATAATTAATTAGAATATATGTACACTTAGTAGGCGCTGTAGGGTGCTATTTTCTAGCGTATAATTATACAAGGTGTAACACAAATAACGCACAATCTCTTAAAGGGTCACTGTACTCATCATTATGAACAACTTTTAATAAGGGACCAAACCTGAAATGGCGAAAAAAAAAACAGCTGTTCCCTACATTTATGTTCGCATAACTTAATTTCTTTTTTTGTTCCCATAGTAAAAAGTTGTTCATAATGTTACAGTTAATTGTGTACAATGACTCCTTTAGGCCCGGACTCCACCAAAGCAGAGATGTCTCGTAAACAACCAATAGGAATTCGTTTTGAGTTGAAGCGAAGCGGAGAGATTTGAAAATAATGCAATCCTATTGGTTGATCGAGACATCTCCGCACATCTCCGCTTTGGTGGAGTCCGGGCCTAAGAGGTTGTGCGTTATTTAAGTTACACCTTGTATTGTGTGTGCTTAACAAATACTTAAATCATCAGACGAAACCGTTCAATATCAAGTAGCGTGCGCCTTTTTTCTAATGAAAAGGTAAGGTTGTTTTTTACGACTGTTTAAGTATCAGTCGGATCATAAAGATACTAATTCCGATCACCTCTTAAAATGATTACATTGTTTCAAGAATAAGTATCGACGCGTAGCAGACAACTGCTACGGCGCTACGTCGCGTCGTAGCAACAATTTGATTCAGTTCGATAAAAAGTAAAGCACTTCCCACTTTAAAGGTATTCAAATTGTACAATTTCGATACAATGTTCTTTGAACCACTGGTAACCGAATGAAAATACTTATCCTACAGAGCTAGACAATTTAATTCATATAGCTATCAGTTTGGGTCTACAAATCGATGGAACATAATCATATCGCGATCTAACTCGATCTCAAAACCATCTACATTAGTTAGAAAAATTAACTAATAAAATTTAAAGTTCTGCCTAAAGCCTCGTCCCCACTAGGAACATTTGTCGAGCGACATGTGTCCCCGGTGACATCGGGCGATGTCGGGCGACATCGCCGCGACATTGTTGAAACTGTTCCTTGTCGCACAGTCGATGAAGAAAGCCTCGTCCCCACTAGGAACATTTGTCGAGCGACATGTGTCCCTGGTGACATCGGGCGATGTCGGGCGATGTAGAGCAACATCGCCCGATGTCTCCGGGGACACATGTCGCTCGATAAATGTCCCTAGTGGGGACGAGGCTTAACGTTTACTAAATATGTTGGGGTCAGCTTCCAGTCTTACCAGATGCAGCTGCACAACAGTATTTTACACGGAGCGACTGCCATCAGACCACCCCAACCTAGTTATTGAGCAATGCCAATTTCTTAAGGTTAAACCGATTGTCACACTTTCGGGCTTCAGACTACCCGTATCGACTGTTGTAGGTATTCGTGTGACACGCAGAAACGACGATTTAACACGTTCAGTGCCGGGTGCCCCCAGGAGAGCACCCTGTAGTCGCATTCGCCATGCCTGGTTCCCTCGTGGAGGACTCATTTTAAATGTAGGTTTTCTTGGAAAATACACCGTCATGGAACAAGCAAACACCTATTTTACGACGTAGTATCATAAGATAATTTTTATATGTAAGTATTAAGTCTATGTATTGTGTGTAGTATATATATATATTGCAGCAGTACACCACGGACTATCCCCCTATCTTATTCATTGTTTTCCTGTTCATCCAAAGGTTGTCTGGTAGATATCGCTATTAGAGATAAGACCGCCATTGTACCCTTCAATATATGATATTGTATAAGAGCTGTGTTTTGGTGTACAATAAAGTATATTCTATTCTATTCTAGTAGCGTATTTTTCACGGTTTTTAACCTACTACCAGGAATCCTTCTCGAGGGTTCACTCTTAGCGCAAATGTCATGCCGAGGACCATCCTGGAAGGTCCACTAGCAATATGTATGGCGGCATGGCGTATGAGCTCTATGAAAAGTGTGGTGGACTCGAATGTGTTAACGTGCTCTCCGAGGCACGGAGGGGGCTCGATGTGTAACAAACGATTACCGACCCAACCTTGCAAATCATAGGATCCAGAATTCCAGACGCAGTTGAAAATTTGCCACGAGTAACTCCAATTAAAAAAAACGGCCACGGCCACGTGCGAGTCGGACTCGCGACGACGAAGGGTTCTGTATCATTATCTATTCTGTTTTTTAGTATTTGTTGTTCTTCTCTCGTGTCAGCACGAGCTATACGAAAATAGCGCGTGCTTTTTTTTTTCTATTGGACTGTTGTAGGATAGCGCATGCTGTGGTGTAAAGATTAGCCAGTCAGCAAGGTTGGTAGCAGGGCTGAGTGCCCAGGGTGCGCCGGACGTACTTAAGTATCGTTACTCGTGGAGGCTCTTTTCATGCACCCCACCATTTGTTGTTATAGCGGCAACAAAAATACATCATCTGTGAAAATTTCAACTGTCTAACTATCACGGTTCATGAGATACAGCCTGGTGACAGACGGACGGACGGATAACGGAGTCTTAGTAATAGGATCCCGTTTTAACCTTTGGCTACGGAACCTTAAAAAAGATTAAACACATTATAAAACATACAATAGGTATCTCTGTTTATCTCAAAAGGAAATATAAGCGTGAAAATACCTTCTGCATTGTTAAACAAACACAGCCTCTACTTATGCAAAAGCCACGGCTCTGTAAGTAAGACCGGCTGTTTCAATTTCGTCACGTACCGTTTGCTTTCATTTTACTCGTAATGGCGTCGTAAAAATAAAACTTCGTTAAGTAAAGGCAATTGTCACAGAGTTAAATTTTAAGACAAAACATCTTGTAGATTAACTATTTCACTCAAGTTGTTGCTTTTGTACGTAATTAGTAGTGTAATGCCCGGTTTCTATGAACAAGAACGAAGCATTTTGCTTACATTGATGAGCAAAAAAAAATGCTGCTATTTGGGGAGCATTTTTTATTACCAAACTGGAAATATAAATGGACTACCTGTAATAGATAGCTATTAACTTGTGGAAGGGTGAAGTGTGAAGGGGGAAGACTGCCTCGTTGGTCTAGCGGTCGCAAGCGCGACTGCTGAGCGTGTGAGGTCCTGGGTTCGATCCCCAGGTCGGGCAAAATGTTATTGCGTTTTTATATGTGCAATTTCTTAGTAGCAGCTCGGAGTCTGGATTTGTGCCCGGTCGATGGCAATAGGCTCGCCCCCTATTACATGGGACGTAAACATAACGGCGAAATGTGGGTGTACTATACACCTTTGCCAACCCTTCGGTGAATACAGGCGTGGGTTTATGTAAATTATTATTGTGGAAGGGTTTAGTAGGCTAAGCCTTGCATGCTGAAGCTAGACTAAAGCCTAAAAGGTATTTGCTTCATTATTGGTAAAGATACTTACAAGAGTTTTAGTTTTTATCTATAATGCTCGATAAATCATAGGAATCGGCTATTAGCCTGTTTTGTGTACAAAGTCTTTACTTTAAACAAAGTTAATTTGTTTAAAGATTCGTAAATAAAAACAAAATACACTAACGAGAATATTATTTCTAATTAGAAAAGGTGTAAAAACAAAAACTTGATAACTTCTTCAGATATTAAACCTAAGGAGCGTCTCCTTGGGGGCACATTGTTGTAGGAGCATTATCAAAGCGCTTTCTAAGATATATGAGTGCTAGCCCCGCCCTCTAACTGTGCAATGAACTTTAAATCCCCTTTAACACCTGGACTCGCCCACCAAATACAGTTGTTGTGGAAATAAATGCGATAAAATCGTACTTTATACGACATGCAAAGCAGAACTTAGTTTGTTTGGGTGTGAATTATTGTTCGAGCGTGTAAGAGCTGAGTACAGTGCCCTTTTGAGAGCAGTTCGTGAACCTCTTTGTTCCAGCTGACAGTGCCAGGCTCTGCATTCGCTCAACCTTTTCCGTCACGAACAATAAAAAGTACTTTGACGTTATCTGACGTCTTCTGGTGAGGAAACGGTTTACGTTTACTTAACCCAATTAGGCTGAGGTTGGACTGCTAGCGATTTTTATAGGATTTTTAAATGGATTTGGAATTAGTTGCAGGCTTGCAGGGTGTGTGTTCTATGACATAATTTTGTCGATTAGACAAAAAAATTTAGGCTAATTATGTATTTATTTATATATTCTTTACATGTTATCAAAAACAAAAAATAGGTACAATGATTCAAAATAATGTGCAAGGGGCGGTCTGCGATAAGATCAGACAAGGCGAACTGTCTAATATCAATCTTTTAAGCACCTCATCTATTATTTAATAATGGCAAAATATTTCGGCGTTAATAATTATGCAGCGAATCTAAAGAAAAAGACGCTTTAAAAAAAATAAAAAAAACTTGACTAAGTATTTATTTCAATAATATTTTAAGTGCTTCTTATAAACGCTTGTACTGTAAACCTTTCCTCCTTAAGGAAACGTATTAGCATTCCCGTCGGATAGTGTCGAGCGCGCAGGAGTTGAAACCAAACACGGCTGACGCAGCTACGAATCGCTTCCTTTACATTCAAATGCCGGAACAACAGTTTCCGTTGCACAAATCACTCTGTCACTACTGTTTTATTCCGACATCATTTAGTTTTTATGTATAAGGACGTTAAACAGAATTAAACTTTTGCATAAATAAATAAATTTTCATACTAATGTGGGAAGTTTCCATACTATCGCGCATTTCAATGAATCTGCGAGGTTAAGCTGCGGTTGCCGCGGTCCGCCCGTCGATGGGTGATCGTTCATTACACATCGAGATCCCTTCGCGTCTCAGAGAGTACGTTAAACCATCAGTCCCGTGTGTCATACAAATGCATAGAACAGTCTTTACGGGTAGCTCAAAAGTCTGACAACCGGTCTAACCTCAAGATATCGGTTTCGTGGCCAGATCATAGAATTGATCGCTTCATGATGTGGCCTACCATTTCATGAAATGGTTGTATTTCATGAAATGGCCTACCCGCTGCCCACATCATGATATGGCCTGGCCAGCGTGCCGCGGCAGCGGCCGCCGAGCGCCAGATCCCCTTAATTGTTGGTGAATCAAGCTTTCGCGGTAACGTGCATCGATATTTTGTGCGTCGAAATTCCGTAGTCTACTCCTTTGCTTGCATGGTACGTGCTTCCTTTATTTGGATTTTTTTATTAAACCTTTGATATCATGGAAACCCTACATTAATGATATGGCCAAACGTGGATGGTCATATCATTAAACGTTGACGTTTAAACGATATGGCCAGTTTTAGTTGGCCATATCATGAAATACAACCATTTCATGAAATAGCTGGTCACATCATGAAGTGATCAATTCTAAGATATGGCCACGACATCGGCATTGCTCGGTAACTGCATTGCGGAGATCTGAAGGCAATCGCTCTGTGTAGTGTAATCCGTATGTGCTGACCCCAACATAGTTAGGAAAAAGGCCAGGCAGAACAAGCCAATAAGGGACGCACGCTTGTAACTAAATAACTACCGCGCAGGTCGATCAATCTGCGAGGTTAAAGGTACAAGTTCGTAGCCGACCGCATACAGCAGCAGCAGACGACGTCTCGTTACGACACGTCGTAGCGACACGTCGCAGCGTCATGTCGCTGCAGTCATGATTTCGAACCCAACAGAAGATGGCTGCAGCAGACGACACGTCGTATTCCAGTTAGTTCTGAATGTTCCGTGAGACAAGATGTGTGACTGTACCCCAAGTGTGAGTTATTTTCGTTAACTACTGTAGTTGCGTCACGCCAAAAATGTATGAAATTTTAGGCTGCACCTCTAGGCGCAACGTTCAATTAACGCGCGAATATTAGTTAGTGAACGGTGCGCCAAGAGGCGCAGCCTAAATTTCATACATTTTTGGCGTGACGCAACTACAGTAGTTAACGAAAAAAACTCACACTTGGGGTACTGTTTGGGATTAGCGATCGCGATTTACTTTCGTATCTTTTGTTTTTGTTAGATGCATCGTACAGTGCAGGACATTGGGCCACCTGGTTTATCAGTTTTTCTTTTCCCTGAATTGTAAAAACTCATTTTTTGAGAATGATTCTACGTGTCGTCACTCTAGCGTCGGTGGCATTACTGATCTGCGATCGGACGACACGTCGTCTGCGGTCGTACAACGTGTAGTCGAGCGACGTGTCGCTAACTGCGGAAGGTATTTCATAGAAATACATAGAAACCAGTAGTGTCGGAGCGACACGTCGTATGCTGCTGCTGTATGCAGTCTGCTACCAACTCGTACCTTAAGCTGCACTTGACGCGGCTGATTAAAGATGGCTGAATATTCTTTACACACCGAGACCCCTCCATGCCTCAGAGAGCACGTAATATCGATTGAAATACAAATACCTATGACGGTCGTTGCGGGTAGTTTGAAACCCAAAAATCTAACAACTGGTATAACACTAGGATTTCGGGTCGGTAACCAATAACTAGGTTTAATGTCCCAGAGGATTTAAGACCCACGTTTATGAAACTATCTGATTGAACGAGATTACTGTGGTATTGGCTCTGTACGATAAATGGATTCCAACGCTGTCACTTTATTGCTACCTGTGGTCTCAACGCGTCCTGGAACACTGCCACCGTGACCGAAGATTGAAGATCAAATCGAATATTAAAACAAATATCGAATGGCGAAATAAAATATTTCTGTTAAGATATCAACGGGCGTGTTGCCAAATGTTCACCGCGCTGATTGGATCGCTTGTCCCTGATATAGCTGAAATTTTAAAAAGAACCTTGAAACAACTACTCAACTTATATTCAAGTAAAATGTATGCTAAAATGAAAGCTCTTCATATATACAACGTTATTTTTACTTTATGCGAAAACCGAGACACCCCAACAAGATTTTCATCAGAACTGCCTGAATATGTGTTTTTTTTAGTAAATCTCCAAGTTACACCTTAGTTTATGTCGCGTTAAGTTCGCTAAAAAAGTGTGAAATGCCTGAGTTGTGCTATGCAGGGGTTGTCTAATACACGGAAACTGACCGAGCGGACCATTTCAAGCCTCAAGGTGTCTATTCCCGTCAACTGTTATGGGTAGAAACCTACTGAAACAAAAATGAAATTTATGAAAAAAAAAAAAACAAAAAAAAATGTGGTGTAAAAAATATGTCAATCGATTCTCCTAGTGATTCTGAACAAACTAGTTTCAGGTTTCGCATATACTAAAACTAACCTTGTATACAGGGTGAATTGCCACATATGAAAGTATTTTAAGAAAATACTATTTACCATTGTCGCAATCTAATAGGTCAGATTCGTCCGCGGGGTGCCAGACATAAAGAATAGCACTACCCCATCTCTTCCCATGGGTGTCGTAAAAGGCGACTAAGGGATTCACTAGAGGATGGGCAGCAGCGTTCGCTGAGTACTTTAACAACCATACTGCGATCGCCAACCCGCCTGCCAAGCGTGGCGATTATGGCAAACCCCCTTTTGGGGGAGGCTTATGCCTAACAGTGGACGTCTTTCGGCTGAATGATGATGATGATGAATAGGTCAGATTAGACGTTTGCATAAAAGGACAAAATAAATGTGTTTTCACGCCTTCGATGTTAAAGAAATTCTCCTTTTTATTTATCTAAACATCGCGCACCCATTTTATAATGAAATTAGACGCCATGCGTTGGAGTAATTATTACTAGTGTTGACATTACTCCTAGTATTTTGACAGATGTCAAATCCGATCTACCTATTAGATTGCTACATGGCGATGGAAATTGCTAGAGGATAGATACGCCAGTTAAATGTACGGAAATGACATAACAGATCGCTTGACCGGTTGAAAGCTTATGTCAATCCAGTACATCTCATTGTCGTTTCTATTCTCTAATGATCATCGATTGTCATTTGTCTACAGACGCTGTGCTTTTCTTACATGTGATAAAACTTTAATTGATTAATTGTTCGAAATGATGCCCACTGTTTTCAATACGTAGACGGACTCGACGACTCAAGGATTCGCATAGAATGTCAAGGATCTGTATTTTCTTAAAAATGAGACCTTTCCTTTCATTTGTCATTTAACATTAATTCCCAGAATTTGATCCTTAAAGGTGACACTATGTGATGTCGCAATCAAACACGTGTTTTTTTTCAAAATAACTTATTTCGATTCCCGGCTAGAAAAATAAAGGAGGTGGCCAACTTTTTAAGGGACCGTTACCCCACTATCGAAATACATGTACACAAAAAATAATTACTACATTTCAAAGCGTTTGACCTCAAGACTTACAATATGGAAACAAAAAGCGCCTAGAGGTCCTGTATTTTTTTTAAAGGGCAGCTTTTCTTACTGTACTATAACTTAAATGTCAGGTGTTATTTATTGTTAACATTGAAATAAATATTGTTTAAAAACCTTCAGAAAACGTATTATACCTATGTTCCAAGTTATCCCGATTAGTTTTTAGTAGTTTTGATACTAAACTGCTACTTAATACCAACTACTACCATATTTCTGCTGAAATTAAATTAAAGGATTTTTATATCACCTGTATTTCACAATATGTTATCCCGACGCTCAGAATTCCATGATATTACAATTTGCAATAATCGGCTAAATTATTATTAATTTAATTTTAATTTTAAGTAGGCACTCAACACGTTTGATAAATATATAATGCATGTTGTGCTTACCTGTAAGAAATTGGTACACTAGTCTGTAAGTCCATTGAATCTTTGTATTAGTATTAAATTGTTGGTGAGCCAAATAAATAAAATAAAATAAAAAATCATATTTCTCATCGAACCTAGCTAAAGCACAATTGACACATTTCACAATTATTTAGTCCATAATAAAAGCTGTGAAAATCCGTTTTTAATTCAAATTATATCTAACGTTTTACAGAAAATTACGAATAGATACACACATATGACATAGATAAAAAATATAAAAATAACAGGTATTTAAAATACCAGATAACATTTGTTCCTTTCAGTAACTATTATTATCTGTTAGTATAAATAACATTCACATAACGACGTGGTTGACACAACGCCCTGTTAAATAACGATGTTTTTGTCTCATTCTTACTGTCGGCATAATTATAACCTTGCTAAAAAGATGTATCTACCTAAATAGTCTAAAAATATATACAGGGTGGTAATTTGAGATGGGGCATGAAGCGCAGCTACCTTAACCATTGTAGCTACAAGAAAACATTCTTAGGAGACCACCCCTAACTTTTGGAATAATTTCTATTTGCATTCACAGATTTTGAAAAAAATGTACAGTCAGCGAGAAAAGGTGCAGTTTTCAGAAAACATTTTTATGATGCCAATCAATCCTATTTCCCTTAAGGATCAAAACACTCTTCCGGATCATTTGAGGTTGGAGTACTAGAAACGTCAGAAATATTTGGAACTGCATTCATAAATATGGGTTTTATTTCGGTATGAATGTAACTTTGATGATGATGATTTCTGACGTTCTAGTACTCTAATATTAGTGAGTCCGGAAGAGTATTTTGATCTTTATAAGAAAATTGATCGATTGGCACCATAAAAATATTTTGTGAGAACTGACAATTTATTTGCTGACTGTACCAATTTTTTTTTTCAATAACTTTGAATGCAGTTCAAAATAATGTCAAAAATTATGGACAGTCTCCTATCAACATTTTCCTGAAGCCATAACGATTAAGGTAGCTGCCCTTATAACTACCCTATCTCAAATAGTTTTTTTTTTGCGATTTCTGACGTTTCTAATACTCCAACCTCAATTGGTCAGGAAGAGTCTTTTGATCCTTACGAGAGATAGGATCGATTGGCATCATAAAAATGTTTTCTGAAAACTGCCCCTTTTCTCGCTGACTGTACATATTTTTCAAAATCTGTGAATGCAGATAATCATTATTCCAAAAGTTAAGGGTGGTCTCCTAAGAACGTTTTCCTGTAGCTACAATGGTTAAGGTAGCTGCCCTTCATGCCCCATCTCAAATTATCACCCTGTATAACCTACCAAGGTTAGAAGAAGCAATATGTATAAAAATGTATGTCTCCTTTATTTGGTCACGTAATCTGTGTCACGGTTATTCATTCGGATACATTGATACCATTTTTCGAAATAAACGTTTAAAGATTCAGTAAATAAGAAAAATACATGACAGTAGTTCGCAAGTCGTAATTGTAATAAAATACGAATATTGTATGATTAAAAGATTTAAAATATTCATCCATATTATAAAATGATCAGATAACTTGTCACCTTGTCAGTGGTACTAATCGGTAGCTAGTACAAAAATACTAGGCTAGACAGATATTTAGTACTGTTATTTTATATAACAGAGATAACAAGTATTATTTACCTGTTATTACAACCAACCTCTAAGTCAGCCCGCCGAAATCATGCTGGCCATTTACATTTTTTTTCTTTTTTTAAAGCTTTTTTATTCTTATGACATTTTCACTGTCAGAAGGTAATTATTAGTGCTGGGGTCGCAAACGTGTAAATCGATTGTTCTATGTAGTTAATTGATTAATTAATAATAACGATTATTGTTTAATTTTTCTATTACAAGTTACAAAGTAGGTACCGTTGCAGTTTTCATAAACTTATTTTAATATTCTAATACAAGTCACTAGTTATTTTATCCTTAAAGGTTTTGTCAGTAGTTCCCAAACTAAGCAAAACTGTAGCTTGAGAACCTGGGTAAGTAGTGGCATCTTGAATAGTTGTTTGTGTTCCTTTCGATAAACTCTATTTATGAGAGAAAAAAATAATGGTGTGGTTGGCGCAGCGGTTGAGCGGTCTTTTGAGGAGTTACGTGTCGCGGGTTTGATTATTTGATTCCCGGACTGGTCAAACATCTGTATGGTCTACAGACACATAATGGTTTCCGGGTTTGGTGTTTTTGCAAATGACTATTTGTGTTTGTAAACGCGCTCACGATAAATAACGTATTTAAATAAAAAGGGGAAACGTATTTTTAAAAAGCTTGTCATCCTAAGTAATTTTTGAAAGAAAAAAATAAACAAATCTTAAACTGTGAAAAATTAAATGACATTAAATGTACTTAATAATCCTGAGTTATTAGGTAGGTACTTAAATTATTATTAGTCAATTTAATTAATAACAAAATGCGAAAAATATTAATAATAATAGGTATATTAAATGGCTTATTTACGTTTACTTGAATGTTATCGATCCATGTGAGTTGTACTAGGCATAACGATTTTTTTACTAAAATCGATCATCACAAAATGAACAGCCCTTAGAGTTTAAAAGAAATTCAAATGTCATCCATCAATAATGCATAATGGCCGACGGGCGGAAAATATAAATATACTATCTTATTATCTTCATCATAATTTCCAGGACTTGTACAGAAAAAATGAAAAATAGGTCTTACAATAATATGTAATGAACGTTTTATCATTGATTACTTTACTTTGTACAAGTTCAGTTTCAATTATAAGTGTGTTATCGACTATCTGGGGCAGATGTTGGCCACCTCCTTTATTTAAATCAAAATATTTAGTTTTAGTTTATATCAAAATTGTCCCAAAACCTTTCCTTTTTCGCTATTCCGTATACTATGCCCAGTTGAAAAATTCAACCAGTACATTTTCTATTCGAACACAAAAGATGTTTGAGGTTATTTTCCTTTTGTAGTACAGCAGAGAGACAAACGAAACAGTACAATTCTAATAAATGTAAGAAGTTCTCCGCAAAAAAATAATTGAAACTAAAACTCTTCTTTACAAAGCTATAATATCCTGAACAAAAAAGCTACTGCAAATACAAATTAAGCACTATCTTAGTCTCCGTCCAACAGAGATTATGCACAATAATTTCTTTTTAAATGCAAAAGCTTAATAGAAGCAAAGTAAGAGGGAAGTTTCCACGTGAAAGTGCATTAACATTTCTTGAACAAGGCTCTAGGAGAACAGATGTTAAAGCCACAAGTCAAATAGACGGTGGAGAGAAACAAAGACGATGGTCCGTAACACTGAAACTTGGGCGGATTATACAAGATTGAATATTACGTAGTACAGTATGGAAGCTGTTCATTGGTATAATTTTACCTACATTTTGCTTCGAGCAAATACAGTGAACGCCAAAAGTAAGTGGTAGTTGTTCAATGTTTCATATGTTATGAATTAAAACTTATAATTATTTACGGTTAGGAAACCGATTATCTTGGTATAGGCATGTGATGAGGAAGACTAAGAGAGTGATGAATATAAATGTTGATGGATGGAGGGGAAAAGGGAGACCAAAGAAAATATGGATGGATTGTGAGAGAGATGATATGAATGAAAAGGGAATAAATGATAGCGGGACGGGTAATAGGGAAGAATGGAAGAAGAAAACATTTTGCGCCGACCCCAAGTAACTTGGGATAAAGGCAGGCAGAAGAAGAATCATTTCCGGTTTACTCACGTGCATTTTTTCGAGATAGCTGGAATAGTTTCCGATCTAAACAGAGCTTAATTATGAGATGAACACGCAAGGACAATCCCGAAAAATTCACGTGAGTCAACTGTAAATAATCACAAATACTCAATGTGACTCACCAGAGTAAAACAATAATTAAAACTTGTTAATTATTGTTTTTAGGGTTCCGTACCCAAAGGGTAAAACGAGACCCTATTACTAAGGCTCCGCTGTCCGTCTGTCCGTCTATCCGTCTATCCGTCTGTCTGTCCGTCTGTCACCAGGCTGTATCTCATGAACCGTGATAGTTAGATAGTTGAAATTTTCACAGATGATGTATTTCTGTTGCCGCTATAACAACAATTACTAAAAAACAGAATAAAATAAATATTTAAGGGGCTCCCATACAACAAAAGTGATTTTTTTTCTCGTTTTTGCTCGATATTGATAACGGCAACAGGTGAACTTGCAGGCTTGAAATATTCATAGAATGTTTAGTTATATATTCACTTAAAAAATAAATATATAAATTAAAATAAAACAAATATTTGAGGGGGGCTCCCATACAACAGACATGATTTTTTTGCCGTTTTTATAGACAATGGTACGGAACCCTTCGTGCGCTAGTCCGACTCGCACTTGGCCGGTTTTTGTAGCTAATGACGATAAAGTACACTTTACTACAGAGTATTCTAATAAGTTTAGAAAAACATGTAACTTTTGTGATAATTTATTTGAAATTCACTTTTGATTTTGACTGTACAAGTTAAGATGTAAAATGTACACTATTAGACAGAATTTTGGTTGGACATGGACATGGATAACTTCCTGCATGCTTAATTAAAGGCTTGTGTCTTGCTTTGAACTACATCAGACTTATAATGGAGTGGGTTTAAGGTTTAGTGTCCTTAGAAGCCTCAATATCTACTCCGTTGGTACGTCGATTTCATGTCAATAAAACTTTGCACTGAACTGTGTGCATTGTCACCATCATTAATTATCATATCCTACAACATTATTACTCAAAGAAAAGGATAGAAAATGGCGGTACTACTAATTTTGTCGTTATTTGCATCTCGCTCACGGACGTTCTCTGTGAGCGAAAGGTAAATAGTGTAGTTGTACTGTTAACATCCTACTAAGATTATAAACGCGAATGTAACGTGTTTGTTTGTTACTTCTTCACGACTAAACTACTGAACCGACATTGATGAAACTTGATACAGAGATAGTCTGAAACCCGGAAAAGGATATAGGCTACTTTTCTCCCGAAAAACGCGGAATACGTGATAAATAAAATCAACGCGAGCGATGCCACGGGCGACTTCTATTATGATATTTATGACGATAGAATAAAAAATCACGAAGAGCAATTTCGTTGTAGTGAAATTTTATAATTTATTTCGATTAGGGCTGGTACGATTGTTGTAAAATTATTGACTTAAATTAATTGTATAATAGCTTTCTGTAAAATGCATCGATTTTCAATATTGTTGGTTCGCGCATGATTATTGTAAAAATGTAAAGTATTAAATAAATCATAAAGGACATTTCTCGAAAAAAAACCTTGCTGGTTGAATGTTTTACTTCAAATTCGCATTCGTTACGAATCTCATTCATCTTTCCATACAGCAAACCATAAGTATTAACATCTCAAAGGATTTTAGTCCTACAAAAGTAACCATAACGATTCTCGAGTCTCAGGGTTGTCTCATAAATAATACCTGAATGAGTACAGCGTAGGCCGTATACCGGGATTAATCTTATGTAATATGCCAGGCTCATACTTGTGCGAAGTAGTATGCGAGTATACTGGGGAATTCATAGCTCTTAGTTAATTATAACCGCTTTTGGTACGATATTGTACGTCGGCATTATCTCGGAGCTGCGTGAGACAAGGGCTATTAGCAGGGCTGCTAGTAATATGATGTTTAATAGAAGACTGCTTGCAATATTCGTACAAAGTGGAGGAAATTGCGGCAAGTGAATGTAGTTGGATGTGAATTATTTTAGAATACATAGTCGGGACTATTATATCCCTAATTCAATTTTCTAATGATAAATTGAGGGTCTCACGATGGAGCGAGTAATAAATCCAAATTAATTCGTACAGTTGTACGAGAACTGTAATTGGTTTTAACAAAAAAGGTGTCGCTGGGCTCAACAGATCGTAGACGGTGGTAGAATATAAAGCCGCAGTGCCATGTTTCTAAAAGCTAGGTGGATTGCTTGTGAGCATGTTAGGTAAGGCTTCTTCTTCTATCGTGTCGGCTGACTGCCCAGGGTGCGCCGGATGTACTTAAGGCCCGGACTCCACCATAGCGGAGATGTGCGGAGATGTCCGAAGCGGAGACGAGAAGGGATGTTTTCCAGCTAGGGTGTATGCACCGAAACTGTGCGGAGATGCGTATTGGTTAGACTGTAGCGAAGATGTGTGCTGGCTAGGGTGGAGATGTGCGCTGACTAGAGCGGAACTGAGCTGCGTGCGGCGAGCGTTGGATGTGAACGCACAATCTAGTGCGATCTAACACGAAAGGTAGACGTCTCAGTCATATCGTTATTACAAAAATAGTCTCTTCTTTTACTCACTGCACGCCGCACACATCTCGTCTCTGCTGCGCGCCGTCGTCAGCTTGCGAGGTAAAGCTCACAGCTCCGCCTTGTACCGTGACCCAGCTCAATCTCAGCGAGGAACAGCTCACATCTCCGCTTCTATCGCGCCATACAAATATGATACATCTCCGCTCAGTGGTATCCACATATGCTGAGTGGAAACGAGATGTGTGATTAACGAAATTCTATTGGTTGTTTAAAACACATCTCCACTCCGCTCGTCTCGTCTCCGCTTTGGTGGAGTCCGGTCCTAAGTGTCGTCACTCGTGGAGGCTCTTTTCATGCACCCCAATTTTAAGTAAGGCTAAAGTACCATTATTACTATGCAGCAAAACCCGATCAGCGCAGCGCCCCGAAAAGCATGTTTTCGATACCTAAATTCAGTTGTCGACCGGTTGGGTTTATTATCTTGTTTTGTGTACGAGAAAAAACAAGATTACATATCGAATTGTTTGACAGCTGAGTTATTGAAAAAGTCCTGCCCCCTAATTCAGAACGATTCGATTAGTCGATAGCTCAGTTATCTATCTCGCGTTAACCGAAATAAACCGAGTCGGACGACAGCTGATTTTCGAAAAGGTCCTGAATCGGGAGACTGGTTGATTTCCGATCATGATTATATGCTTTTGGATAGAATAATGCGCCGTGTGGTGCCAGACGTAAAGAATAGCACTACCCCATCTCTTCCCATAGGTGTTGTAAAGGCGACTAAGCGATTCACTGGAGGATGTGCAGCAGCGTTCTATGAGTACTTTAACAACCATACTGCGATCGCCAACCCGCCTGCCAAGCGTGGCGATTAAACATGGCTTGAGGGAGGCCTATGTCCAGCAGTGGACGTCTTTCGGCTGAATGATGATGATGATGATGATGGATGGAATATAGAATAATTACTCTAAACCAAGTGATTGGTTTCTAGCTTGAATTGTTTCGAAAGAACTTGCACAATGAAGATGAAAACACGAAAAAAAAAAAATTAAAAAATACTTACTCAGGAAGATTTGAGAATGATGACAATAAACATTTTTCAGGAAAAAAATATTGTTTTAAAAATCTTACCGCACTTTTTGGTTTATAATAAAAAGATTAGAAGAAAAATATAGAGGGTACCGTCCATTTATCTTTACGTGTTACTAGTAAGTCAGCTGAAGTAAATAGGTGACTGAACCTAAAGTCGTTGTTGTAAGAAATTGCTATGTGGACATTGAAGAGGGTCGTTACGATCATCTGTTTTTAATCTAGTCTCTTTTTCAAACATAGGTAATGTAGCGTAAAGAACGTGTTCTCAATGTAATAGTTATCTTTGTAAGTGCATCCTGAATATTTTATGTACTCATGTACAATACAATTTTGTTTTGTGTGTTGTTCTTTATGGAAGTCTTCAGTGAAAGCCTATGTCTAACTCTTAATAAGATATTGGCATTTATATTAAAAACAAAAAACATGTTTTTAATAAGAATATAATCTACCAAGGATAGTGGCCGTGTTATGCACGTTCCTATGAAGGTTAATTTGTGAAAAAGAAAACTTCTGTTTAACGTAATAGAAACTGTTTTAATACCATTTCACAGATATAACAACTGTATTACGTGTTGGCAGAGCGGTGACATATAAGTGACTGGCAAGCCGCGTTCTTGCTTTACAGTCGTTCAACAGAAACGCAATTAACATCTTGCCTAGGCCTACTATCACCAAGCCGCTACAGCCGTAATTCTCATAAAAAAAACCTTGACAGAATTATAATAATGTTTTAATTACTTAGGTACGGAATGTTCTGAGTTTACAATTATTTATTGTTCCTAACTGTGACAACCCTAGCTATTAGCAAGAAGATTGAGTGAAGTAGTATTTCAGGTAGGTAAACGTTACCAACGAAGATGGAAATAATAACAATAAGATGGAATTAAGCGGTCTTAATAACGTGGGTCTGTCGTTTCTCTGTAATGGTGTGGCAAGTTTCTGTTGGCGCTCTCCTAATTGTTTGGGAGATTTTTACAATGAGAATAATGTCGGCGTGTCCATTATGTTGCTAACGTTCTATTTTATTTGGTAATAAAATACGAATATCGATGGCCCCAGCGAATAAACGTGTAAGAGAAAAATGACAACTTTTCAGGAAAAAATAAAAACGTTTAAACTTCAATAACGCTCATTCCATTGTAAATAGGTATAAATAATGTATTATCGAATTATAGGTAAAAAAATAAACTGTAGACTTGTGTATTTACTTTTTTTTAAATATCAACGAGTTTCAGGAAATTCATGAAAAACTATTTAATATTAATACTCTTGTGAAATTTGCATGACTAGGTCACAGTAATATATCATTACACGTTTATTCGTGTAATAGTACACAACGAATAAAATGTACTGTAATGTTACACTATTATTCTCCGTAATTCAAGTTTATTTTGAACCCAGCTATAACTATTTACACGCTTGTTTACAGTGCATTGTCCTGCTTCTATATGATTGGAAAGATCGTATGCATTTATATTAGTGTTAATAAAATCAGTTTTAATTTATGTAATACATCTTTGTTAATGCCAGGTATAATAATATAAATAATTTTGTAAAACCAAAAGTATTAAATTCTCCACTTCAAGTGTACATTAATTCAAATGTGAAACTTGACGGGAAAGCGTTAGATTCGGTTCCCTCAACTGTCTTCCTGGGCATCACAGTAGACTCTAAATTGCAATGGGGACCTCATATAGAGGCACTTGCAGGCAAACTGAGTTGACTGATGTAGCTTCAGCTAGGTTGGTGTACTTTGCATACTTTCACAGTGTTATGTCTTATAGCACATTACTGTGGGGTTCGGCTGCTGATGTTGGTACTATTTTCATATTACAAAAAAGAGCAGTCCGAGCTATTTATAATCTAGGCTGCCGTGAATCGCTTCGTGAATTATTTAAAAAATAAATATACCTACTTACGCTACCATCTTTGTATATACTTAGTAACACTATGTACATTCGAAAGAATATTGCCCAGTATAACAAGAAAGGTGACGTCCACAACATACATACTCGCAATAAACACAAGCTAACAGTACCTGGTTTTAGACTAAGACAAATCAGCAAGACGTTTATGGGGAACAGTGTTAGGTTCTACAATAAATCATTTATAAAGAGCATTTTAAATAATTTCTTAAGAGCATTTTGATATCTAAAGCTTATTAAAACATAAATCATTATATCGAAGATAAAGATGCCTGGCGTACAACTCCGTCCTGCACATTGCGATCCTCTGGCCCTGTCTAACTGGTTGGTTGTATGACCTAACATTATTTTTAATGTTTACTTCTAGTATTCTTCTTTATATTGACTTAAAATAACCTGTACATTATTTGATCAATTTTCACATATTTTTTTTATTCAAATACCTACTAAAATTTTTATATTCCCATTATAATTTTATTATTTAATGTATAATACTCTGCCTAAATAGTCTGATATTGTTTTATAATTATAATTTTCATAATATAATTTTCCAATCTGTAAAGTTTGAGCATCATGCAGCAATTAATGATACACCTATAATCATATCACATTACTGCCCATTGTCTGGTAGTATGAGTCTGTCATGTTCACTTAAATGTCCTGCTTATGGTGGTGTTGTATATCCTGTCGTTGGGTTCCCTGCAATATGGTTGAGCTAAGCGATGCGGATGTGCACGTCATGCTCGTGAACGGTTGCTGTCTGTCGGGACTGGTTAGCCCTTAGCTGCTATGGCAATCCCAGAAGGCATATTTTTCTATTTGTTACTCTTATGTGAGTTTATTTCTTACATTAACCTGCATTATTCTCATTCTATTTCTCACACTACTGTAATGGAATTGTCATGAACTACTATTTTGAAAAGAGTATTCTTGGAGTTTCGAGCTCTTCCCCATGCAACCTACCTTTTGGAACCGTGCACCTAGTTTTGACGTTTTAAAAGTGCCTGTAATCTAGTCTATTTGAAATAAAAAACTTTAACTTTGACTTCAAAAGGAAGAAATAAAATACAGATATTATAAAGAATAAAGAAAATATAATTATGTATTTGTCCACGTGAACAGAAAGTACAGTTACAGTCACAAAGAAAGTAAATTTCTTGATTAAAAAAAACGAATTGCGATATTAGAAACACTAATCCTCCTCCTCACTGTCATTGGAGACCGAGATGGAGTTTTCCAATGACAGAAGATTTATAATATTTGTCGCAGAATCAACACAGAAGCACAACTATTAGAATGACCATTGATTACCTATTGTTAATGTAGTAAGACGCCATCTATTATCGTTTGTCGGAAACGTCAAGCAGTGTGCTTGGGTGAGGTCGGTGCGTGGCGTGGCATGTCTTGTTTGATGGTTGTCAGCTGTCAGCTGTCATTCTTTTTGACATTGGATGCATTTGATTTGAGTGAACTTTACTTTGGGGTGAGACACGAAGGCGAGAGGTCGTTTTGCCAGCCTGCACCGAACTTACCGCGTTTCCGTACTTTAATCTATTTCCATCGGTTTGATCATTTGAGATTTTATTATTTTACTATCGTGAGTGAATAAATAGAGGACTATAATCAGTGTTGTGACTATTATTTACTGCCTACACCAAGTCGAACTTGGACTCTGATGACGAGGTACCCCCAATGAGTGAACTACCCTCGTTATCAGAAGTGGGATGCAACTCGAACGCCCCACGTGGTGTAAGTAATAGTGCTAGCCATGAAAAGCGTAAAGACAATGCGCGCGTGTTTGAAGGTTACACTGAAACGGAAAAATAGCGTTTTCTGCTAGAGCAGCAAAACAAAAATGTTATGGCCATCGTGCAAGCAATGAAAACACCTCCTACGATTGTGGATGTTCGCCTTCCGGATTTTGACCCTGAAAAACGGAATGTCAACCCGCGTGTATGGCAGGCAACAGGGAGAGCCGACTGGATCACTTGCTTCAATTGTCGTGAACAAGGACACTACGCATCCAACTGTCCTAAGAGGAACGCCAAGGAGACGTGCAGCAGCACGGCGGTTGATCCCGCCAGGGAAAAGCGAGTTGAGGTGTGCCTGGTAGACGCGCCTGCTGGATCCTTACGGCACTCTGGTGAGCAATTCGATTTTGATATTATGACTGGTGCGAGATGTTCGCTTGTTAAAGAATCTGTATCCTGTTTTAGTCGTAAACGACTTTATGAAAATGTGGCATTAACTGGTGTTGGACAGACCTCTGTAAGGTCGACTGTACAAATTATGACTACTGTTGAGATCGATGGAATTATTTTTGAAATTCTTTTCCACGTTATACCTGACCGTTTTCCATTACCGCTTATCTCTGACTTTAACAAGACTGTTAATTGTTGGACCTTAAGTGTGAGAATAAAAGATGTAAATGTAGTATGCAAGTCGCTCAGATCGCATACATGTCCATGCCATTCGTAGGCGTAGGCGTAAAATCGGGCCTCATTTCCCGTCGCAGTGCGGCCACGATGGTATGTGGCGTGCGTTTGGCTTGGACATGTAGGTGCTCGCTGATGATACCGCCGGATGGAGGCGATGTGTTGATGTTGGGTACCAGATGGAGGTCCCAAGGTTGCCGGATGGAGGCAATGTGATGTGTTGAGGTTGGGTACCGGATGGAGGTCCCAAGGTTGCCGGATGGAGGCAATGTGTTGTATTGTGTGTGATGAAGCTGAATACTGAATAGAGTATTGCATACTAGATTTAGTCGTAAAGTTTCACGAATTGGTTTGAAAATTAATGGTTATTGAAGAGATTTAAATGTTGAGATAAGATTTGACGGGAACATGTGGTTCAAAATAAAATTGTTGTTTGGATTGTGTAACCTTATCTTCCGACATCTTGGTCAGGAAGGCCGAGCAAAGAACGTTTTACTTTCCATGGATTCTTGTTTCAGATGCTTCACACGAGGACGTGTGAATTGTCAAGATGGCCGTGTCGCAGAATCAACACAGAAGCACAACTATTAGAATGACCATTGATTACCTATTGTTAATGTAGTAAGACGCCATCTATTATCGTTTGTCGGAAACGTCAAGCAGTGTGCTTGGGTGAGGTCGGTGCGTGGCGTGGCATGTCTTGTTTGACGGTTGTCAGCTGTCAGCTGTCATTCTTTTTGACATTGGATGCATTTGATTTGAGTGAACTTTACTTTGGGGTGAGACACGAAGGCGAGAGGTCGTTTTGCCAGCCTGCACCGAACTTACCGCGTTTCCGTACTTTAATCTACACACATCAAAAGTGTCTAGGGATCAACATATATTTTTGCAATAACTTTTCTCCTGATTGATATTAATTAAAATTTTCTTTAAGGATTCATCAAATAAAGTGTTTTCGTTTGTCACAGTAACGATAAACCAAGTCACCTTTGCATTAATAAAGAAATTTGCCATTTTCCTAATAAAGGGATTTTTGACATTTGAACCACTAACACAAAAGTTCGAAAAAAAGACTGAAATAACAGTTTTCTTTAAAATTTTATTGGGTAACTTAAACAATTAATAATCCGTGTTTCTACCGCGAACACTAACAACACAAGAACATCGGTTTGGCATACTCAAAATGAGTTCATCCAAATCACGCTGTGGAATGGCCGCCCATGTTCGTTGCAACAACAAAAAAAGGTCTTCTTGCGACTGGATACCCTCCATATTCGGCAGAGCTCTTCTCTGTAGCATATCCCATGCATGCTCAATCGGGTTCAAGTCTGGCGACTGAGCAGGCCAGGGCAGGACATTGATGTTAGCTGCGGCGAGAGTCTGTCTTACAACTCTTGCGGTGTGCGGTCGTGCATTATCATGCATTAACTGAAATAAGGGACCGATTTGCGCTTGTAAAGGAACGATGACGTCTGATACAATCGTCTCAGCATAAATTTGAGCGTTGAGGTTGCCTCTGATCCAAATCAACTCAGTTCTTCCGCCGATCCAAATACCCGCCCATACCATGATGGTTCCACCACTATAAGGATGGACTTCCTGGCAGGATTTTAATCGCTGTTGGCGTCCAGGGGTTCTCCAGTGTCGTATACGTCTTGTATCCGGTCTCATACCAAAACGAGACTCATCAGAAAAGCACACGAAACGCCATTGTTCTTCTGCCCAATTTCTGTGTCCAAGAGCCCATTGATATCGAATCCTACGATTGTGCATTGCTATAGGTGGTACCCGTAGCGGTCTTCGGGAATGAAGGTTCACTTCATGCAAGCGGTTTCTGACTGTTTGGTCGCTAATTAAGTTCCCTGAAGAGTGATGAAGCCTCACGGCTAACATCATGGCGGTTATTGTTGGAGCTCTTCGAGTTAAGATTTGAATGTATCGGTCTTGTCTCCGTGTGGTGCAGCGATACCGTCCTCCATGGCGCTCAGCCACGGTACCAGTGCTTCGGTAACGTGTCCAAAGTCGACTGATAACACTCTGACTTGTATTCAGAGCTAAAGCCACAGTACGTTGCCGGGAACCAGCTTCTATCATTCCCACGGCTCTGAGCATTTCTTCCCTGCTTAAATGACGTCGCCGCTCCATAATAACGTTGGTTTTAATCAGTAGTAGGGAAACAGTAGCACTAATAATGTCTTCAATGCGTTGTATGTTTTTATAGGGAAAATATTGACAGCTGATTTTCATCTTTTACTCGAATTTGATTCACAGTTCCTGATTCAAATTATGAAATGCACCAAAAAGGATCCATATGAATTTATAAAATCATAAATTTATTACAAAGCCACATCTCAATCTCAAGCAATCCGCATAAAAATGCTTGATCCCTAGACACTTTTGATGTGTGTATTTCCATCGGTTTGATCATTTGAGATTTTATTATTTTACTATCGTGAGTGAATAAATAGAGGACTATAATCAGTGTTGTGACTATTATTTACTGCCTACACCAAGTCGAACTTGGACTCTGATGACGAGGTACCCCCAATGAGTGAACTACCCTCGTTATATTTATAATTAAATGTAATTGCGCGAAACAAAATTTATGTAATAGCGCGCATAGAATCACAACAAGACTGTCCTTCCGAGCTAGTCACCTTTTATTTTTTATTTTTTCGTGGGAAAATCCTCATGGATGCCCTTCGCCCGGGGAAGGCAAAGGGGTATGCCGGACTCTTACCGGCTAAAAACCCACGGTGTTCCTTCTCCTGACCCTTGGCCGGGGTCGCGGGATTCGCAGCTGCCTCGGCCTTGGTCCACCAGCCCCTGGCGGACCTCTCCTTCTGTGGGGCCTGGCCCCACGTCCTTCCTCCTGAGAGGCGCGCACGGAACACTGCGCACTGCCTTCTCGGGCATGTTACTGGTCGCAGGCCAGTACTAGTACTACCCGCACGCCACACACTATGGTGGCCGGAGATCGGCACGCGCCCTCCCGCGCCCGGTGCGTCTGGCGCGGGAAAGGAGAGTGGCAGCTGTCTCTCTCCCCCTCTCCGTTCCCTCTTTGGTCGCCATCACCTCCTCGCAGAAGGAGGCGACGGCTTCCCACGCACTCTCGCTCCCAACCATGAACAGAACCACGGCCGGAAGCTAGAGGTCACCACTGACTACAAGCTAGTCACCTTATTTTACTCGCATCTTACCACCGTACCCCTTTCTAACGTTACGTACGATTACAAGAGAATTTATCGCGTAAACATTTGTTTATTTACCGTTACTAGGTATAAACTTAAATTAATATGCAATTAATGCACTTAATGTTTGAATCTTTAACACAATTGTTAGAAAAAAATAATTATAGTAAGAGATAATGCAATACTTTAATTTTAATAACCTATTTATATTCAAACTTCCATTTTGTGGAATGAAACATTGGTAATAAAATTTGCATACATTTCTACGCGAATAAACGTGTAAGAAGACGTTACCCAAATTCGGAAACAATCACAAATCTTCTCAAACGTCTGTAGGTTTTAACATGTTTATTCTTGTGTACTTGGCGACTGAAAAAGCATGTAATAATAGCATAAACTATTTTTCGTATAATTTTAAAATTAATTATTTCCCTAGAATAAAGAAATTCACTATTATAATAGGCGTATTTTGAGTCTAAAATTCATAAAAAAAATTAAGTAGGTGCTGGATAGGCAAAAGACACGAAAAATGAAATAAAAAAAAATTCGTGTAAGAACTCTTGCACGTTTATTCGGTGGGGCCATCGATATAATGGAAGTGTGTTGTAGTAATTGTATAAGTGAAAAGGAAAAGTTTTTATAGGGAAAGTTTCTGATTAAATGAAGAGGGGCTCGTTGCTAATTGACAACCGCGCGTGCAAAGTAAAGCTGCGCTTCTCGCGGCCAGTCCAGGGATGGGTGACCGTTCGTTACACATCGAGACCCCTCCATGCGTCAGAGAGCACGTTAAGCCGTCAGTCCCGGGTGTCAAACGAATACCTATGACAGTCGTTACGGGTAAACAGAAGCCCGAAAGTAGTTAGCCATACACGCACGGATTTGACCGACAGGCGCATCTCGGATCCGATCCGTGATTTCGCCACACACGTACAGATTTGCCCGCCGGGCGCGACTCAGCTCGGATCCGTGATTTCGTGTACACTACCAAAGCATTAGTGCGCGACTGAGGTGCAATTCGGCGGGCACATCCGTCGCTACGCATACACGCACAGTTGGTACTCGGATCTGCCTTCCCCGTACCCGATCCGGTCGTTTTGAGCACGGGTAGCAGGCAGAAATCCGGCGGGCATATCCGTGTCTGTTCTCACCATACACGCACGGATCTGCCCGCCAGGCATGTGTATTGGGCTGATCCGGCGGGCATATTCGTGCGTGTATGTCTAGCTAGTCTGACAACCGGTCTAATCTTAGGATATCGGCATTACCCAGTAACTAGGTTGCGGAGGTCTGATATCAGTAGCGCCGTGTAAAATACTGGTATTTAGCGGCGTCTGGTTAAACTGGAAGTTGACCCAACACAATTGGGACAAGGATAGGCAGAACGTTTCTGATTAAATGAAAATATTTGTAGGTGTATAACAAATATTTACTGTGCTCTTCAATATTTTCTGATTATTATGTATACTCTATATTATACACGACGAATGACGAATCTTTGAAAACATCAAGGGAAGTGAAACTTTGACAGGAAAGTAAACAATATTTGTTACCTGTAAAAAAGGCATGTTTGGGCTTGTTGTGTACAAAATTATGAACGACGGTATGTAAACATTTTTACTAAATGAAAATATTACTTAAGGAAAGACTTGGGAAAAACATTTTCTCAATGTTGACAAACGTTTATAAAATATTTTTTCTAACTATGTGTTCGTCCGTGATGTCTTTAAGTTTTATAACGGTATTGTTCACAGAAGGTTAAGCTAGCTTACACTGTTATTATCAAATCGATTGAAAACTAAAAATCTAAACGAATCTGAGTGAAAGGGATAGTATGATAGAAGAGTAGTTGGAACATTCTGGAAGGACAGTGAGTGGATTTTGTTTTTAGAAAAAAGACGAACGTGACGTGCAAAAGTGCGATGAAGAAAAAATTTATGTGAGAGGTATTTATAAAACAGGAGTTTGTTGAAGAGTCAATTACAATAGATAGGTACTTACCTACTTTGATTTAATTGCTTTTGATCCCTGCATACTCCATAGTCTGATGAACGTCTCAATAACGATAGTAGTAGTTGATAACATCCGGATCGTAACTCTCTAGACACCGTACTGATAATCCCACCGGTATTACTAAATAAACCTTTGTCATCGCAAACCACTCGCATCTATGTTACACCGAATCCGCGGTACCACAGATCATTCTCGCAGATAAATCAAACCGTCCTAATTCGTCCTTTACAATTGGCGAGCATGTACCAGTAATCCATGATCACGACACCGGATTTCGGACCCCTGGGACCTGTGTAATAAAGCTTACCCCGGTTCGATTAAGTCAGTAAATCAGACTGTCGTCTCGCATAGATATAGAGGGTTAACTTCTGATTTCACGTGTCCCTGACTACTATCTCGGCGGACGGAAATTGCCAAGAAAAGATGGCGACCAACCGAGGCCTGCTGGTTCTTATTTATTTTTATTTCTTCGGGCTGTGCCGGTATCCGGACACAGCGGTCGGTAAATAAATTGTAGTTTTAGGGCGCTTTATATTGCCATTAAAGACGAATGGAATCATAAATCAATTTATTACCGACGTAAACGCCGGGACCTCGCTAAATAGCCGCTTACCTGATTACACAGTGCCAAACTGCCGTTTATATATAAACTAGCATTATGGGAATTAGAATAGGGTTCGAAGTACTATTAAGAAACATACTTAACACTACGTATTACTTTTGATGGCCTTTTTTGTTGGTTTTTCCACACTAGGATTTCTTCTGTATTGTGCGTTTACAGGAATAAACACAGTTTTTTTTGTTATTTTTATCTATTACATAATGAGCCCATTACTGCCCCACTGCTGAGCTTCTCAATATGAGAAGGGTATGGATGAATGGAATGGGCTTGCAAGCCGCAGGTTGCCGACCCCTGGTTTAGGCCATAGTCTACCACGCTGGCCTGGGGGCCTACTCCCTAAGTTCGTCAACGAAGTTAGTAGCCCGTCCGAAAGTAGCCCAAAACGTAGGAGTGAACAAAACAAGTGTCAAGTTCAACTTTTCGGACGGGCAAAAACACATCGGTAGTAAGGACAACTGTCAAATCGTGTTGTCATTCATTCTTAGTTCGGGACCCGAAATAATCGTATTTCCGTAGGTGATAGGGAGTAGGAAACGCTCGTAACTAAGGCCGAAACCACGAACTTCGTGCTTAGGGAGTAGACTCCCTGGTGCGGGTTAGCGGACTTCACGCACCATCGAGAACTTTAAGTTTAAGTAACACAATGTTACGTTATTAGTTACATAAAGAAGTGATTAACTTGTGCTATTAGTAACCAACTCAATAAGCTTTATTGAGAAATATATTTTAACTTTGTTTGCTAGTAAGCAAGCTAATATATGAAATTACTTACTAAACTAGTCTGGTTGTCCATTTTTTTCAGTGAATCTTCACATGCACAAACACCCAGGTCAGACCAAGGTTTTTTGTTTACATATCGTCGGCCATCAGTGACAACCTCGTTATTGTCAAAAGTAACATTTTACAGGAGACGGAAAAAACCGTTTCCTGAAAATTTTTGTAAGGAACTTTACTGTTTTTTTTTTGTATATATCTTTGAACCTTTACCTACTAAATCATGTTATTAATATTTGGACATGAATTCTCGAAAGGAATTTTTAATTCTTGAAATATTTTTTTCCTAAGTATTTCGCACTTTGTCAAATTCGAATTACAAGTTTTTCTTGGAAAAAAATAAGATTTTTGTCGTTAAATACGGGGTTATCGGGGTAAACAGGTGCATTATTCATAATCAACTTCTTTATTTGCATTCAAATTGAACTTGGGCCAGTCGTAAATATGGGTTGTGAGGTTTTCTTGCTAAAAATATGGCATAAAATATATTTGACCAAAATTACTATTTACGAGGTGGCCACTGGTCGATATATATGTTATCAATAGGCATGTGTAGTATGTAATGTCAGTCTCGGTTATGAATAGATCACTGGATCAAAGGTTGCTAAGGGACTCTGTAAGGAGGTCGGATAACAGCATCCGACTGAGCACTAACAACATTATACTGCAAACACTAACACAGGCCAAGTCATTGTTGCAACACGTGAACTGAGAATACGAGAACCTTGAATAGATATTCTATTTGGAGATATTCTATTATTATAGAATTGTTAAATCGCTTCATCTGGTACAGACAGCGTTATATAGGTAGTAAGTAACGGTCAAGATTATTTATTTATTTTTTATTTATTTACACACACAATTATAACACCTTAACAGTAAAAACCAAAGCGGTGCTCTAAGTAACATATTAGAACTACACTATAAAATATTATAACAAACATAAAAAGATTTAAAAAATATTATACATTATATGTACTTATAAAAAATATCTCGTGCACGAGCACGAGATATTTTATATAAGTAAAGGCTAAATAATTACAGCCGCATAGACCGATCTTCCGGGTTAAGCCACGCTTGCCGAGGTTGGTCTGTGGATGGGTGAACATTTACCATAGCGAGTTTCCTCCGTGCCTCGGAAAGCACGTAAAGCCGTTGGTCCCGGCTGTCATTTGTAGATCTTTGACAGTCGTTTCGTTACTGTTGGTCAGAAGCCAGAAAGTCTGACAACCAGTCTTACCAAGAGTATCGTATTACCCAGTTACTGGGTTGTGGAGGACTGATAGGCAGTCGCTCCATGTAAAATACTGATATTCAGCTGCATCCGGTTCGACTGGAAGCCGACCCCAACATAGTTGGGAAAAGGCTAGGCAGATGATGATGTACTTATATAAAATAAATAACACTTTAAATACTATACTAGCCTCTCTAAAATTTGTTGTACCGCTTGAAATAATGTCGGCAGGTTTTCTCCAAAAATATCCTCCGACATACCTACATTATTTATAAGTCGTGCGGCTCGTGACAAAGGGGTAAACTTGAGCAGGTTAGTCCTAGCCACTGGCACATCTAACAAAGCAGGGCGGCGACGTGCACCTACGTACCCGTCCGGAACACGCAACCGTAGCGCTTCCAGCACCTCTGGGTGATGCAGCAACCCTCGTAGTACGCTCACCACGTACTTACGAAGCGCGACGTCCCTCCTCACTGCCAGCCTGGTGGTCAAAGATTTAGAAACATCCGAAATGATCACTAATATTCACTCAACCAAAATCATCTAATTATTCAGACCTAAGATGGATATGTAAGCATCTTATGTTACGGTCTATCGGAAAGATTTACCTGTGCAGGTTTGCTTGTGCAAGTCAATCTCGTACCATAGCATGTATGGGACGGTCCGGTATACTGTAAAGGTCTTCAGTTTACCGTACAGTGTCACTCGAAAGAATGGATTTTCGATCTTGCACTATGCCTGTGCAGGTTCCAAAAACTGCACAGGTCTATTCCAATACACGCCCTGGTCTTAGGGCGTATAGATAAAGGAAGCCGGTAACCAGCGCCGACCTACCAGCGCTTATCGGTACTGGTTCGTGCAGGTAACCGCTACATAAAGGAAGCAGGGGCTGGCATTTTTTAACAAAAATACGCCTTTTCCCTTGCAAATGTAGCAACAAATGACGGCTTACCAGTGCTGATCGGAGCAGGTTGAAACTTGTCGGCGAAGTTCGGCGCTTGTCGGCGCTGGTTCGCCACACAGTATAGAGACTATCTCCGCCGACTAACTGCGCGGACCAGCACCGACAAGCGCTAGCAGATCGGCGCCGGCAACCCGCTTTCTACGTGTATACGCACTACACACTAACTGCGCAGGCACACTTGCTCAGGTATACCTATCCGGTGGACCGTAGCGTGTATGGTCCCATTACGCAAATACATAAATATCGGAACACGAAAAACATCAAATGTATACATTTCATGAGCGCGCCATAATTCGTTTAATTTAAACCTTATGTCAATGGATATAACTCATTTATTTGACGTTTTTTGTGTTCTAATTTTGCGTCATGTGAATGGTCTAAATAATTAGACGGCTTTGGTTGAGTAAATGTTAGTAATCACTTTGGACGTTTCTAATTATTTAGTCATCTTGACTGCTACTTACTATATGACTCTGACTGTACATATCTATTATTGGAATATATTATGACCTAAGTGTTGCAGTAAAATTTGCATTAAGCACAGTTCAGACTGCGCTATTCTGTTTCGCTATATAGTAAAGTTTATCGCGTACAGCAAGCCAATACTTTATAGCATAGCGTTGTGTAAACGTGTCCAAATAATATGTATGCTGAGCGATATCGTTGTGCTATACAATATTTGCTATATGCTATATATTATAGAGTAGTCTGCACTTCGTTTAAGTGTAGCAGTAAAATGTGCATTATAGCGAGTTTTATGGCCATATAAAGAGCGCGCGTGCATAAGTACCGTTGTGGTCTAAACCTATCTTTATAACTGAATCTATAGAGGCTAACTTCACGTTTATCACTCGAATGTAAGAATGTTATCATTAAGTTAGATCTTCATGATTCATTTATTCATTTCGTCTTCGTCATTATTAAAATTAGGTTTCCATAATGTTTTGTATTAGATATACAAGGTTAGTCAGAAAGAAAGTACTAATCCGAAAGGGTGTTAAAGTACCCATAATAATGAATAACTTTTGTTCTATCACTTTTCCCAAAATTCAATAGTTTAAGAGAAATAGCTGTTCAAAAATTACATTAAAAAATACGCTAAAATCTATCCATCCTCAGCTGTGATCAGCTGTGTGTACATTTTAGGTCATATTTGGGGTCACGAATTGGAAGCTTCGTTTTCTGAATTCGTAACTTAAGCAGAGATGAAGAATATTTGAAAAAACTAAAATAATAATAATTTGACACGGTCTGTACTGCAATAGTGCAGCCGTGGAGAGACCCCGGTTGGTGGGTCACCCCATTTTAGATTAAAGTTCTCAAAGGGGCCTCTGCGCGTTGGACCTGTGTCCCCCGTATGCCTTCCAAAGGACCGGACATCTTCCGCACGGAAGATGAGCCCTGAATAAAAAGAGAAAAAAATATTTGATATGGAAATAAAAATTATGGAATTTTTAATTTATAACACTTTCTTTAAAACTATCATCAGTGATACTTTAAGTGGCCTACAGATTAGTACCCCCTTTCCGAATAATCTTGTATATTTTATTGTTATACTAGAGATCGCTCGCGGCTTTTCCCGCGTGGATGTCGTTAGTCGCGTATTCCGTGTTTCGGGATAAAAGTAGCCTATGTCCTTTTGCAGGTTCCAGACTATCTTTGTACCAAGTTTCATCAAAATCGGTTAAGCAGTTTAGGCGCGAAAGCATCACAGACAGACAGAGTTACTTTCGCATTTATAATTTTTTTATATTTATCTTCGGAATTTTTAGTCTATTGAGTACAAAATTGTCAAATCATCTTTTTATTTAACATATTTCTTTGCTTTTCTTTTTAACCCAACGGTGGACGGTGTTCGAAAGTTCGAAATATTTTCAAAAAATATTGAGTCTCATAAGAACATTTTCCTCTAGCCGCAACGATTAAGGTAGCTATTATTACTACCCAATCTCAAATAAGTTTTTTGCGATTTCTGACTTTTCTAGTACTCCAACCTAAGTTGGTCCGCAAGAGGCTTTTGATCCTTATGGGAAATGGGATCGATTGACATCATAAAAAAGTTTTGTGAAAACAGCCCCTTTTCTCGCTGACTGTACTTTTTTCAAAATCTGTAAATACCGATTGAAAATATCCCAAAAGTTAGGGGTGGTCTTCTAAGAACGTTTTCCTGTAGCTACAATGGTTAAGGTAGCTGCCCTTCATGCCCCATCTCAAATTACCACCCTGTACGCTTTATTGTACACCAAAGAATAGTAAACATGTATTCGTCTAAATAACATTTAACGTTTTCAGTAACATTTTAAGAAGATTTGGGAGTCTCGTTTTGTCCTCCATTTTTTGGACAGGCCTACATCCAGATTGACACCGGTCGACTATGATTTTATCACAGTAATGGCCGTCCGCTAACGAAAACGTAGCCAAATTATGAAATATGAGCCGTACGGTCTCACGTTTTGAGCTCATATTTCAAAGTTTGGTTTGGTTATTGGCTCCTGTGGACTGTTACAATCAATAAACCCAGGGGAATACGGTATAAATCAGGACTATTGTAAAGCAGCGGCCTTGTGAATACAGTAACATGCAATTAACACTCCAGTGGATGTTACTTACTTAGTCCACATGTGGGGTCAGGCTAGAATATAAAACTTCCTTACCGAACACTGGGAATAGACGTGCGTTGTAAGATTCAACAAAACCCAGCACGCTTGGTGGTAGGATCTATATGGGCCACCTGGCTAGCTACCACCCTCACATTTAAGTCTGGCGCCAAGCAGTTCACTGTGTTTCGTCGTGTGTATATGAGAGCCAGAGGGGTATAGTGGAATTCCTCTATATCTCTGTTACTTGGATTCGTGTGCTCCATCTTAGACACTGTCTGCGCTTACCATTAGGTGCGACTAGGATGAGGTGATAAAAAAAACCAGCCAAGTGCGAGTTGAACTCGCGCATGAAGGGTTCCGTACCATTATCTATAAAAACGGCAAAAATATCATGTCTGTTGTATGGGAGCCCGCCTTAAATATTTATATTATTCTGTTTTTAGGGTTCCGTACCCAAAGGGTAAAACGGGACCCTATTACTAAGGCTCCGCTGTCCGTCTGTCCGTCTGTCTGTCCGCCTGTCACCAGGCCGTATCTCATGAACCATGATAGTTAGACAGTTGACATTTTCACAGATGATGTATTTCCGTTGCCGCTATCACAACAAATACTAAAAAAACAATAAAATAAATATTTAAGGGAGCTCCCATGCAACAAACGTGATTTTTTTGCTCGTTTTTGCTCAATATTGATAACGGCAACAGGTAGACGCTTGAAATATTCACAGAATATTTAATTATATATTCACTTTAAAAATAAATAATTAAATTAAAATAAAACAAGTATTTAAGGCGGGCTCCCATACAACAGACATGATTTTTTTTGCCGTTTTTATAGATAATGGTACGGAACCCTTCGTGCGCGAGTCCGACTCGCACTTGGCCGGTTTTTTTTAGTATTTTGTTGTTATAGCGGCAACAGAAATACATCATCTGTGAAAATTTCAACTGTCTAACTATCACGGTTCATGAGATACAGCCTGGTGACAGATGGACAGACGGACAACGGAGCCTTAGTAATAGGGCCCCGTTTTACCCTTTGGGTACGGAACCCTAAAAAAACTTTCCAATCTCCTGATGTAAGTCACTTCATGACTTAATTTAGGACCCGATCTTAACCTGTATAGTACTGTAATTATAGACACAATAGATAAACAATGGCACTGACGATCCGGGTCGTCGCGCCGGACGATACCGGTTAAAGCCATATATTCATTTGTAAACAACACTGTATCAGAAAAATAATCTACGTGTTTCTAAAACATTGATACGTACATGTTGCTGTAAACACTACTGACAGTTTTTGATGGCATAAGCTCCGAAACATTGTTTCTAAGAACATCTTTGTGGTGTCAGAAACTATCGGCAACTTGAACCTGAAACATTGTTTACAAGTGAATACAATGGGCTAAGCTTACGTATAGTGAGAAACTACTAATCCGCTTCTAATCGAATCCTCTTGTAGACAATGACCTTTATAGAAGCGTTTTCAATGCGCTTTGATAGATTACTAACTACTTTAGCCTTTATTGGAGCTTGGGCATTAGCTGCTAACTTAAGTCCATTGTTTAATATGAGTCTTACGTGAAATATTCCCTTAAACCTCACGCTTGTATGTACGGGAAAGTGGGGTAGAACCGGGACGATAAGTCAAAAATTCAATAAAACACAAGTTTGAAGAAAATTAAATCAACTTTAATAGGCTATATTTAGTTTAGTTTATAAATCACTTATTTAGAACTTGAGATCACTTTATTCTTAATTGAAAATAACAAAAAATAATCAATATACTTATAAAAGTTACGTCTTTACTCTGTTGCCCTTGTCCAAAACCGGGACCCAAATTTAATTATATCCGATTTTGCCACTTAACAGTGGTAGCAATGGAACTCATCAAAATCTTCGGGTTCCCAACCCGTACAGCGTTCATAGGCCCAGTTCTTAAATTTAAGAATTGCACCCATGCATCGTTCCTTCGCGAGTATAATGATACACTTGTTAATTCCAAAGAATATTAGATCAATTCAACATAAAAGCGTTTTTCTTATTTATTGTTGTCGAGCACGCACCGACGCCATTGAAAGTTTGTTGACAAACTAACCAGAGTGTCCAATAGCAGCTAGCGAACGCGCGCCTAAATTTGAAACGTGTAAGAGGCTATACTGCCTTGTCCCGGTTTTACCCCCATACCCGGTGTTGGACTAATCTCCCCTATAAATATTCATTAAATATTGGTCTTATTTTAATAATCCACGGTATTTTGCGTAGTGTCGTAGTAAATGCTAAAGATGATACATCACAAAAAAATATTGTTAGTATAAATATCTTTTCTGTTAAACAAATTATTTAATGAATGAATCAATAAATTTACTGGTTTTTTTCGGAGTAATAACATCCGTGCACATTTTATCAATGAGTGCGGGCCTATTTTTTTGCTACATTCTCGATGTTAATACTACAGAGAATCAGTAAGGCAGATGTCCCACCGCCGGCGAGGAAGCGACTAACTATCGGCTATTTTCTCGCTCAAGAAACGTACACTAGATATGCATTCCGTTTAAACAAAAGAGATGCATATATTAATAGTTGATTGCTGACTGTTTACACTGCCGGCGAGGACTCGCTCCATTAATTTGTCGTTAAGCATCAAGAGCTATCAACGATAATACTCGCTCAGCGATACTTGCTCAGCGATGCTCTCCAGTTGCTGGTCAGTCCAGCGAGACTAACCAGCGGTAATTTGCGACTGGTGCGAGTAATTGCCCGTCGCACTCGCACACTCGCTCAGCGACAAAACTATCGGAACTACACACTTGCTTCTCGCTGCTCGCCAACTCGTTCCTAGTTTCGAGCTCTACTCGCTTCTCGCTGATCGTCGGCGGTGGGACAAGTGCCTGAGTAATGAAATTCAAGATTAATAAAAAAGTATGACAAAATAACATTACCCCTGATTTCATGTTAAGAGATACCTACTTTAACTGCAGCATTCACTAAGGCGCTATGCAAAATATCGTGGACTATTAAAGTAACAATTTTATATCCTGAAAGGATGAGCAGTTGTCTCACAGGTGGTCAGTGGCAATAGGTCCCATGTAGGTACGACAACCACTCCTACCGGAATTCCGGGATTCTCTGCCGACAAATTTCACCCGGCTGCCGGAGTTCAATGAAATATCTCCCAGAATTTGAAACGCGGCAAATGCGGTGTGCAATGGTAGTGGCGTCGACGAACGATTTTCGCTCGACAAATGGCGTTTACTCACCTCACATCACCTCCAAAGCGTATTTTTTGCCACGCTAACAGAATTTCCTTCTACCGAGAAAGCAACCTTAGTCCCACGGTTCAAACATGCATTTAGATTCGATAGTCTAGCACCCAATCACAGGGAATTTCAAATTATAATGACACAGTTTGAAATTACGAGCTGCAAATGTGTACTCACAAATATAAAAATATTGAATCGGGTCTTCTCGCGTAACAAACTTTAAGAGGCACAAAATAATTTATCGGGCAGACCAAAAGAACGATCGCAGAACGGGTTAAGGAACATATCGCCGCAGTCAAAAACCGCGAGATAAATAAGTCCGCAATAGCCGAGCATCTTCTGGAGTCCGGTTCCAATCACTGGATAGAATTACATAGTCCAAAAATCCTCTCCACTGATCGTCACTATTATCCCAGAATTGTACGTGAAGCGATTGAAATTAAGAAATACAAGAATTTCAATCGGGAAGATGGATACAAACTATCAACATCATGGAATCCGGTCATCAGCCAGTGTTATCGTCAATGGGACGGTTTAGGCGAGTTTAAAGACGTCGTTAGTGTGGTGTGTCGAAGTACCGACGATAACTTTATAAAAAATCAAGATCAAGTGAGGGTAGATGAAAATGCCCTTGCTTTACGAAGATGACAACTGCTCCGCCACTTCAGTCTACCCGTGACCACGGCCGGTGAAATTCGGCCGAAACGTCGGGATAAAAGGTATTTTGTGCCTCTTAAAGTTTGTTCCGCGAGAAGACCCGATTCAATATTTTTATAATGTGTACAAATCGCGAAAGTTTAAAAACATGTACTCACAAAGTCAAAGTCATAGCATTTATTTCAATTATACCGTGTACAGGCCTTTTGAATTTGAACTTACACTTACTTAAACTTTTGAATTGTCAATAAACTACTGCCGCGTTCTGAAATGTAGATTTTTATGGAGAAGAACGGACAATAAACTCTATGGTTACTCTTTTTCAACAAACTTTTACAACAGGGTATTTAACTACCTACTGCAAAAAATGTACATCAATTTAGTAGGTATTATTTTATAGAAAGAAGCCGTACTGCGTGTAGGCAAGAAGTTTTTAAGGTATGACGTCATTATGGTAGTAGTCTCTGTCCTATGAACAATTTAAAATCGTTTATAACTTGGACATTGGTTTTTTCACTGTTGCTTATTATTTTTGTATTCGTTTAAAAATTTTTAATAAAAAATATTTTTTATTAAAAACTGTACTTGACAACTATACAGTTGTCAAGTACACTATGGTTGATTGCGTTTTTTTATGACAAAAACACACTTCAGAAAGCTCGTTAAACACTGCCCGACGTAGTAATAAAACCCAGGACCTCTCGTCCGACAGACACGTACCCAAATATTCTAATGAAGTATTAACATTAAATATTTCACCGCATATATCTCGACAAATGTGTTTGCAATTTCACAAAACGTTATTTAAAACGAGCATTAGGTATATCAGGTGGTAATCTTCTCACGCAAGTCAAGCATCCTACGCGACGTAGGGGAGACTCCTCTTTGTTGTATTATTGCCATCTTAAGGGTCTTCCTGGAGATAAAAGGGAATAATATTCGAGTTCGCATTTCTGTTGAAACTTTTTGATTGTATTGAAAAAAAATACCTATGTATATATGTATGGGACACAGTGTGGCGTTATCAATGAGCAGGAAAATGGCGCATCTTAATATCGTTCTGCCTAGCCTTTTCCCAACTACGTTGAGGTCAGTTCGACCAACGTAATAGGTCAGATTTGATGATTGCATAAAAGCACAAATTAAACAGAAGATGGACACCTACGATCTTAAAGAACGTCGCCTTTTTATTTATCTAAACATCGGGCACGTAGGTATACTAAAATTAAACTGAACGCGATGCATTGGAGTACTTACTAGTACTTAATAATTATTACCAGTGTGTTGACATTACTCCTGGTATTTTGACAGGTGTCAAATCTGATCTATTAGATTACGACAACTGTAACTAGAAGCAGCTGAATACCAGTATTTGACACGGAGCGACTGCCATTAGATCTCCGCAACCCAGTTACTGGGAAATGCCGATATCCTAAGGTTAGATCGATTTTCAGGCTTATACCCCCCTAATACAAAAGATGGTTTAAACCAAGACTAAGGTAAACCCAGGTTTAAAATATACTCATCACTTTCTTATGTCATATAACAAAAAAAGACGAGGCTATTTTAAAAGCTATGTTTTTCTTAGACCATCTTTTGTAATAAGGGGGCCAATGTCGCCATCTTAATAAACCTTCATTATTAAAGTATTTTAAGTGTAGAATTTCCTATTTAAAATCTATACCAATTTTAATATCGGAAACTGAATGGTGAACTTACCGCTTAAGAATTAGGTGCGTTCATGAAAACTCGGGTATCGTCTCTAGAAACGATACTACAGAACGATCTAGATCGTTCGATAAATAATTTGTAGACTTTCCCCTTTCTTCCCTAGGATGAAAACTAAATTATGTAGGTAAAAGACAATGTTTGGAAAACGTACTAGCCAGTCCATGTTACCTCGTTCGTCTAGTATATCAACTTGACAAGTCGCCGCTACCTGTCGCTGTGCTCAGTATTTCAAGTTGGAATTTAAGCATAGTACAGGAGGCAGGAGGTCACCCTATCTTTTGTCGTGGGTGGCGTAAAAAGAAACTTTGTATACCACCTGACTATAAATTCTCCCAGATGCAACGACGGCTGGTAGTATCGATCTGTATCCCTAAAATAAAATATTGCTGCTTTCTGTTGGATCGTGAGATAACCGAATGTCAGCTCTGGGTAAAACGTTATCAGAACTTATTTGTTAGTTTTCCACTCCAGTACTAGATTGCAATTTGATTTGAATAGAACCTGAAAACCAATTTACCTGGAATGTAGTTATTTATGGATGCCCAGCAACGTATCCTTTCCAACAAAATACATGACATATTTAAAGTACAAATATTGTTCGTTTGTGTTGTGCTCCTTCAATTAAAGGAGATCCTAGCATTCAGTTTTAATAGTTGATCAAAAGATAATCTTTTTTAGTTTCCTAGTTTTAACTAGGTGCTCAACAAGTAAATCAAAGTAAATCTGAGAAAAAAAAAACTGCTGTTCCCTACATTTTGACGAGTTATGCGAACATAAATGTAGAGAACATCATTTTCTTTTTTTCGCGATTTCCGGTTTGGTCCCATAGTAAAAGTTGTTCATAGTGATGAGTACAATCTCCCATTTCGGTTTGTCGAGTGTTTACAATTTCACCCTGTAAAAGTATAAATCGTCTACTCGCGTAAAAAACTTTAAGAGGCACAAAATACCTTTTATCCCGACGTTTCGGCGAATTGCACCGGCTGTGATTGTGTGTAGTCTATGGCCGTGGGTACGGGTAGTCTCAAGTGGCGGAGCAGGGGCCTAATTCCCCTAAAATAAATTGTTGCCAAACGCAATCGAACCACAACCGTCAGTCAATTTTTATTTTCGAAAACTTTCAAAATGATTGATTTTGTTTTTTGTGTCAAACAATTTGATAGCTTTTGAAATTGAGAACTGTCTGAATGAACGGTTCGGCCTTGGTTCGGTTGTGATTTATCAAGATTAATTTTAGGAGAATTAGGCCCCGGTTGTCATCTTCGTGAAGCAAGAATATTTTAATCTGGGTAGATCATCACTCGATCTTGATTTTTTATTAAGTCGTCGGGATAAAAGGTATTTTGATTTTTTACGCGAGTAGACCCGAATCTATACTTTTATAATATGGTTGTAGTCCTAATGTATCACAAAGAGCTCTAATACTATTTAAAATTATTTATAATTAGATCGCGGCAATATATCCAAAATCATACTCGTAGCAGCCTTCAAATTACAATTAATTTAGTGATTTGACTTTGTCGTGTTTGACCCTAGTCACACATGATGGCTGCCGCAGACAGAGTCTAAGATCATCATCATTCAGCCAAAAGACGTCCACTGCTGGAAATAGGCCTCCCCCAAAAGGGGGTTTGCCGTAATCGCCACGCTTGGCAGGCGGGTTGGCGATCGCAGTATGGTTGTTAAAGTACTCAGAAAACATTGCTGCCCATCCTCTAGAGAATCCCTTAGTCGCCTTTTACGACACCCACGGGAAGAGATGGGGTCTAAGATAGAACACACTAATCCAAGTAAAGAGGGATTCCACTATATCCCTCTGGCTCTCACATACACACGACGGAACACAGTACCTTGCTTGGCGCGACTTTAATGTGAGTGTGGTAGCTAGCCAGGCGGACCGTATAGATCCTACCACCAAACGTGCTGGATTTTGTTGAATCTTACAACCAGTGGCGTAGCTACCGTATGGCTAGGCGGGGCAGTGCACCGTGGCCTCCAAGCTCGAAGGGCCCCTCGGCGTACATGAACGACATTCGAAAAAGTTATATACAGGCTGTAAGGGTAAACACCGTTATCCTTGAAACCAGTGGTTTGGTTTCATTTATAGAACGTAAAATCAATGAAAAATAACTTTTTTTATTTTTTTAAGTTTTCATTTTTCCTCAAAAGCATTTCACCGTATGCGCGGGGGCAACAAGCTAAAGGAGGGGGCGCGGGGAACTCGCCGCGTGGCCCGACGCACGGCCCCGCACAGTTTGCTGCCCCAGTCAGTCAGCTGTCTCGTTAGCGAGTGTGTGTACGCCGCGTCATAGCGCCGCCGCGCCGCTCATTTCTCGCGCGTATATTTTTTTATTTTTTTTTACTCGGTCCTTTATTTTTATGTTTAAGTCAACTACCCATGGTTTGAGTGGTAACGGTGTTTACCCTTAAATACTGTATAATATCCTAGTTGAATAAAGAATTTTTGACAGTAACTTTTTGGCCCCTAACCGACGACTTTTACGTGAAAGCGTGACAAACTTTCACATTTCTAATATTACTAGGAATTACGATTAAATAATTATCGGTTGCGTTATACATAATGCTTACTAGTAAATAGCTTAGCTTTATTATGCCCTGCAGTGGGCGATAAGGAGCTGATGATGAAGTAGTTTTGCACCTTCAAAGTATTTAGTTTAGTTTAAATACAGTCCCAATTTCATTTTTGCCCCGGGGCCCTTGGTTACACAGCTACGCCACTGCTTACAACACGCGTCTATTCTCAGCGTGCGGTGAGGTAGTTTTATATTATAGCCGTAAGAACGGTAAGGGTTGGACCTCATCTGGTAGCACGGAATCGCCTTTTTCCGTCGCCCTTTCTCTTTCTGTCGCTTAGAACTGCCATTGCCGACCATTGCATTTTGTCCGTGATGCCGATCGCCTCGAGGATTCCGCCGCGTGCTATCGCATTATGCTTTTTGTCTCGGTCTAGCAAATGGCAGTTCTAAGCGACAGAAAGAGAAAGGGCGACGGAAAAAGGCGATTCCGTGCTGCTAGATGAGGTCCAACCCTTACACAGACATTTAAGTTTTCGTAAGCAGATACCTACACCTAACTTTAACAACAGATGACTTTGAAACAAAGCACAACATCTTAACAATATCAGCTCCCAAAGTTTTTGAAATCGATCCGTCTTAATTATAAATGTTCGTTCAATGTGATTAACAAATGGTTTTAATCCTGAGTTCGACAAGATAATTAATTTGAAACGTAAGTAGAGTCAGAGTTTAGGCAAACGATTTTAACTTGACTGTTTACAAATAAGAGAGCAATTGAGAGATGAGAATAATTTTCTCGTAATAATTTTCTACGTGAAATATTGGTATGGAGAAGTTTTGGAGTTTCATGGGTCTATTAAATATGTTATTAATTGTACGATATCTCTCAAATAAAAATATACAAGGTGTAAACGAATTCGTGTAATTCCTTCAAACCACATGATCTTTTAATGGTAGAGATGTTGTTTCCCCCAATGGAATTTAGATAGATTAAAAAAATAACTTTTTTTCCCCCAATTTTTTTCATGTGATAGATAATTTCGATGCTATACATAAATGAATGAAGGCACGTCGACATAGCTGTCGGGCATGACTACTCAGATACAGAATACCATGGTTCATTTTTTGAAAACTTTTTTTTTGTTGATACTGAGAAAACCTATACAGGGTCAATCAGTGTCACCAGTAGATCACGCAGTTTGAAGGAATTACACGAATTCGTGATAATAATAAATCTAGAATTTTTGTATACCAACTTTGGTGAGACGCACATATTTATTTATGATGAATTACGGTTTATACTCACTTGCATTTTTAGGGATTGCCCAATCCGCGAACGATCGAACGTTCGCGTATTCAGCTCATGATTAATACGGCTCCGTTTATGTCTAAAACTAGTCGGGCAATCCCGAAAAATGCGTGAGTTAACCGTCACTAATCATCAATATTTATAATTTTTATATGTGAAATACTCTTTTGTTTGCGTATCGACACGAACTATACAAGAATAGCTCATGTCGTTGTAGAAAGACGAGCAAGTTAGCAAGATTGGTAGCGGGGCTGAGTGCCTATGGCAATAAGACGGTCTTATTGGACGATAAAATTAACTCTGCAAATAATTTTAAATAAAATTTTCGGTAAAAAAAACATGCATTTATTGTAAACATTCGTTAATAAACACTGTACCAGAAACAAGAATCTATGTGTTTCTAAAACATTTAAACATGTTGCTGTAAACATTACTTTTTGATGTCAAAAGCCCTGAACCATCGTACTAGAAACATTTACGTGTTTCAGAAACCCCCGCGATTTCTATCCGCAACACTGTTTACGAACGAATTTATTTTTAGTTACATCAATACCACTGCCTGTGAGCCAATCCAATTCACACTTATCACTTTTATTTACAGACCAAAATAAACCTGAAACCCATCCATTGATGTGACGTAACATCCGCGATTTCGTTCTGTCACGTTACGTCGCGAATCGCGTTTGTCTCGTGTTCGATATACCGGCATCGCGTCGAATTAACGCGAGTTAACGCGAAACAGCTCAGTGGTTGCGTTAAATGTAACATTAATTACGTGTTATTCAGGTTTAAAGCGAAATCGGGGCTTGAATATGTCCTGATAAATTTAATGGTATGGCGATGCAACATTTTCCTTTGTGTGCATTGCTATCAGTAGTTCGTTTGGTAGTCGTAAAATTGTATCTATCGGTGGCATAGGATATAAATTTAGCGGGATTATATTGTTAAAATTCAATGCGCATTACATAGTTTGTCGTCAGTAAATCAGGGAGCACAGGAGTGCCCCCGCCAACCTCGAGCATACACGGCCATACACCCTTTTCTCAAAGCAACTCATGGCACTTTTAAGCCCCTTATATCTTTCCCCTACATCTTTGTAACAGATGAGAGCGAAAGCCTGAAAATTATGCTACAGAGAGTAGTTAATTTTCTTTACTCCTGCACAGTTTAAATTTAACTTTAAATATTATTACATAGACTAGTGACCCGCCCCGGCTTCGCACGTGTTCATTTTATAGCTTAAAACCTTCCTCTTGAATCACTCTATCTAAAAAAACCGCATCAAAATCAGTTCCGTAGTTTTAAAGATATAAGCATACATAGGGACAGACAACGGGAAGCGACTTTGTTTTATGCTATGTAGTGATAGACTGATCTTAACATAAAAAACGAGTTGCCTTTCCACATAATCGCGGTAACAGTTGTTTAGACTTAACAGGGCTTTTTTTGTATGGAGTTTGACGTTAAGTACGTTTTTAACTAGTGCCAAAACTTTCGTCTAATTTAACTTATGTCCTTCTCCGGATTTCAGACTATCTCTGTACCAAGTTTCATCAAAAGCGATTCAGCGGTTTAGGCGTGAAAGCATAACAGACAAACAGACAGAGTTACTTTCGCTCGCATTTATAATATTAGTAGGGATTATCCGTTCCCTAATCATTTCTATTCTATGCCAACATGGGCTAGTCATTTTAATACGAGTCAAGCTCATCCCGCCATTTTAGCGGGTATAACATGGCTTATACCGTGTTTAGAGCAAACTATGGCGGGCTAATATATGTATACTGGATGCCTACAAAATTGATGTTAATTCACAATAGGGATGTTAAAGGGGCCGTGACCTACAAAAAAGCCTATGGAACTTTGGAAACATTCCAGTAGGTTCTTTTTTTAAATCCTGCATCGCCTTTTATCGCTCCTGTACTCAAAACGAATTGTTTTCTTTACTCTTTCCTTCTATTAAAAAAAAAAAATTAAATGAGCCAAAGATTAGATCATAATGCTCACTAAAAGTAATTTTAGTGAGGAATAAAAATAATTTAATTAAGCTAATAAAAAAAAACTGTTTGGTTTATGCCCTAAGTTCAATGGGCTTTTTTGTAGGTCCTTCCCTAGGCTTTTTTGTAATCCCTTAACATTCTTATAGGACGTCGATTTCATAGGCACCCTGTATAACAACTTTCTGTATTTTAGGTATAGTAAATAGTCATGGTGACAAATACCAAATCATTAATCTTTAAATTCAACTATCGCGGCTTGCGTGGGATATCAACTGCTTTTATTTTTACTGTATACGAGGTTAGGAAAGGAAAGGCATATGGACAGGAACGGAAAGGGGGTACTAATCCGAAAGGGTGTTAAAGTACCCATAATAATGGCTAACTAACTTCAATAGCTTAAGAGAAACAGCTGATCAAAGATATCATAAAAATAGCCTAAATTCTATCTATGATCTCTGCTGTGTACATTTTAGGTCATATTTGGAATTAGAAGCTCTATTTTCTGAATTTGTAAAAAAAAAACAAGGAAGGATAATTTTTGAAAAAACTAAACTAAAGGACAATGCTCATGCATGTATGGAGTCCCGTACCATGCTGCATCAAAGTCAAACTTTGTTTTTTATAGACTTCACTGATCATATTAACTCCTACAAAAGTTATTTTTGTAAACAAAACGCGAGTTTCGGAGATTTTAGAAATAAACTAAATAACCTGACAATGTAGACATGTCATACACGATTTATTATTGCTCTAAAAACCAGTAATCCGCATCTATTGCATTCTACATCTCTATGACTGGCTGTGAACGGCCAATTAACCATAGATAACAAAATAATAATCGTATAAATAAAAATTGTAATCTATTCTAGTTGTTTTTAATTAATGTAGAATCGGCAAAATATAATTTTTTACATGTTTTTTGAAAGATGTAATCATGACACTTTCAAAATTCAAGGTTATAGTAATCATAAATCATGTGAAACGGAACGTCATGTAACGGGAATAAAACAACATCAACACTTTTTTACTTTAAATTAAATTCCCTGTTCAAAAATCAAATCCCCGACGCGTAATGTTGTAAGAAAATATGAAAATAATTACGATAATATTTTGATCTTGATGCATGAGACTTTTTGGTCATTCTCCTTTTGAAATTTCAACATTTTTTTTAAAGTAGTCATCTTTGATACATTAACTGGCCTGCTGATTAGTACCTACCCCCTGACCGACTAACCTTGTGTACTAGGTACTTTTTTAGGGTTACGTAGTCATCAAAGAACCCTTATTGTTTCGCCATGTCCGTCCGTCCGCAGCTTAGCTCAGAGACCCTTAGTACTAAAAAGCTACAATTTGGCATGGATATACATATAAACATGTTATCTTTTTTATTCTACCTCCTGTACACTTAATGTGGGGATGTTTTTTTTTTCTCGTCTACCCCATGTTGTGGGGTGTTGTTGGATAGGTCTTTCAAAAATATTGCGGGTTTGCACCGACAATTTTTCGCTTAAGGGAACCGTTTCTGAAATACTAAGCTTTAAAGTGCTAATTTTTGTTAGAGTCAAGTGTCCCCCCCTCCCCCTGCCAGCTAAACGGTTAGTTTTGGATACGTGAAAAGAATCACGGTAGTAGTATATACAACGAAATTAAAAGGAAAACTATCACAGCTAAGTAGGCTTTACAAGTTTACGAGTAATAGTCGACCAACCGGAAAAGTAAAAATTTCGTACAAATTCCATTGAAAAATTACTAAGCCCTCTTCTTAGTACGCATTATTGTGCAACTACGGAACCCTATTACTGCGCGTGGCCCGACGCGCACTTGTTTACATTATTATATTAGCTGTGTATTCCAGACGTTAACAAATATTTTCTGGACTTATTTCTCTATCCATACTGAACGCATTTTATGCTACCACATCAATAAAAACTGAGCAGTAATAAAACAACATTTTACTACACAACAAATGATACAACACTAAAACATAACTTCGTATTTCAAGTTAAAGAACAACAATAGTATTGTTTTTATTTCAGTGAAGTTGAAGCTCGGATCTTAGGACCGCTGGTCCTTCAGACAGAATAATAAAACGTTCGAGAAAATTCCCGGAACCCGCCTACGTGTGGAACTCTGTTTAAATATTTTATTCCAGTTCCTTGTAACGCAGTACGGCCGGAGTGTCGTCTGTGATTAAATGTTTATTGTAACATATATTAAAGGATGTCGTTACGAATTCTCTTAATGTTGAAACTTTCAGGGAACGTGGACAAGGAAAACCGGAAGCAAACATAAAACCTTCAAACCTTGGCTGGGAGATTTAACGTTAGCTTCGGGGACGTGCACTTATCTTAACCGGCAAATAAAGAAAGGAAAGAAAGAAAGAAATAACTTTTATTGGCCGCAACACGAGACACACGAGCAAATAAAAACAAAGACTCAGATCAAGTGACAAAAAACAAAAGGAATTGTCTTTTAATTTAGTTTTCTTTCTCTTATAACTGTACAATACTACGGCCTCGCCGAATGAGAGTTAATTCTAATTGCATGAATTGTCTGGTAGAAACAGCATAATAAGTTGAATTTTGCTAGTTGGAATAAGTTTATTTTCGTCTTTGTCTGTAGCCATGATCCTTACGCTCATTGGTCGGTTTTGTGCTGTTAAAAGCAATCTGACTTATTCATCTAGAGTACTCCATCCTATTACTGTCTCACTGCACGGGCCTCTTCTCCCAATGAGAAGGAGGATTGAGGCTTTAGTCCACCCGCTGCCCTGACTGACCGATCGCACTTTTCCTACCTCGATTTGACTTTTGCCTTTCGTTCACCCTATACCCAAATATTAATTGACATCTAGGAGTTCGTTGTTTTACAATACTTTGATCGTATATTTATAACTAGCTTCTGCCCGCGACTTCGTACGCGGATCCTGTTGCTTATGCCAGCGACAACGGGGTCGTCAAAATCGAAGATCTGAAACGTCTGATGTCGAATTCTAAGAGCCTAGGGACGGGTAAACAACGGGATGCGCGAGACGATTTGAGACGTTCCAGATCTTTCATTTTTGTAAGTTAACAGGAAATGCCCATTAGACTAAACAACTTTTGCTAAGACGTCATTCCTATACATGTTATAGTATCGATGGGCTTTGGAGTGCCACAACAGGTGTTCCAGATCTCCAAATTTATTCTTACAGCAAAAAATGCTCTTCACGTGGAATAATTTTTGCTATGGCACCATTTTTATATCTCTTATACTTTAGCTGGTCTGTTGCGGTTCTGCATCAGGTGTTCCATTTTCCAAAATAAATTATAGCCTATATGTTGCCCAGACTTAATACCTATACCTACAACAAAAAAAAACTTTTCTTCCCGTAATTCTGCAGCGGATCCCAAGGGTACACTGAATTAACAATAATATTGCAAATAACTTTAAAAAAGAATCTTTATAAACTATATTTGGGGTTTTTCCTTCAGGAGCTAATATATAAAGACCGGAAGCGTTGCTGACCCTTGAAAAAGCAACATAAAGTTGGCCATGAGAAAAACAGCTGGTTGTCAGGTCAACACCAGCGGCTTTAAGCGTCTGCCCTTCTGACTTGTTTATTGTCATGTCAAAGCATGTAGTCACAGGGAACTGTATGCGCTTAAATTGAAAGGGGAAATTGTTGGGGATGAGTGGTATGCGCGGTATGAACACAGCCTCACCGGCACCATACCCAGTGAGGATTGTAGCAACAATTATATTACGTTGTAAAGCGTTGACTATAAAGACGGGTTCCGTTGCACAGTTTTGGCGGAGTTAAATTTCGCATGAGCATTATGGGAACACCGACTTTAAGTCTTATTTTATGAGCAGGGAGACCACTCGCTGTAAGTGAATTGAGAAACTAAACTGGGTAATTAGTGGCGTCTTCCTGATCGGCAACCCTGTCGAAAGAAGTGTAAACCACTTCATCCCCTACAATAGCCGCCAAAATTTTTTGATTAATTTTATGCAGCTTGATCATTTTTTGGGGTCAATATGGCGCGTTCGCATAACCATGAATTTTCTAATAATCTAAGTGATTGCTCCCCTGCGTTACCGGGTAGGCTACCGTGTCACGAAGATAAATGGAAAAGAAAATTAATTACTCAAATAACATAAGCTCGAAGGCATATTTATTCGATAAAAAAATGGGAGTTTTGGCCAGTAGAGTCAACTTTTCAATGATATACCATCGTCATCGAAAATCAGTCCTAAATTGTTACCGCCTTCACCACGTGGAGGTACTCCAAACTTATGTTATTTTATAATTAAACAGTGAAATTAGTGATAACTTTGATTTCCACATCAGATGTTTCTGATCTTCGATTTTTATAAGTCAACAGGAAATGCCCATCAGACCGAACAACTTTTGCTAAGACGTCATTCCTATATGTGTTACGGTGTAGCTGGGCTCTTGGAATGCCACAACAGGTGTTCCAGATCTTAACTTTTTATACGTCAACAGAGAGTGCTCATCAGGTTGAACAACTCTTGCTAAGACGTCATTCCGATATATGTTATAGTGTAGCTGGGCTCTTGGAGTTTCACATCAGGTGTTCCAGATCTTCAAATTTATTCTCTCATCAGAAAATGCTGATCACGTGAAATAATTTTTGCTATGGTACCATTTTTGTATCTCTTATAGTTTAGCTGATCTGTTACGGTTCTGCATCAGGTGTTCAAGTTTCCAAAATAAATTATAGCTTATATGTTGCCCAGACTTAATACCTATACAACAAAAGAAAAATCGTTCAAATCCGTTCAGTAGTTCCGAAGATTAGCGTGTACAAACAAACAGACAAACAGACAGACTTTTTTTTTTGGATTCGTGCTCTATTACTGTTTCTAAACCCCCCTCAACTATTGTTTTTTTAATATATTCAATGTACAGACACAGTTTTTTTACTGTTTTATTATATGTATAGATTTCGAGGTACGACGTTGTTTCGTTTCGATTCGAAAATTCGACATTAGTTTATCAGAGTAGACCCCCTGGTGTGGATTGGCAGACTACGCGCACCATCGAGACCTTGTTTTTTTTGGGTCTTTCTCAATTATGTAGGTTTCCTGACGATGTTTTCCTACACAGTTAACGCAAGTGATAATCAAATTATGATCCACACATGAATTCTAAAATTCAGAGGTGTTGGCCAGAATAGAAATCAGACACTCCCGTATGGAAGGCAAGTGTCAACCGCTAGCTTCACTTTTAATTATAATAATACCCATAAGATCGCATAAATCTGATGTTTCTTTCCGTGGACCCACGCAGATTCATAAACAATACACCTACAAAGTAAAATGCAAAATTTGCATAATTTCGTTTCCAGATTTATGGAGAATATATTTTACTAGCTTTCGCCCGCAGCTTCGCTTGCGTGAAATTTTGAACCCGTTAAGTGACGATTTTCCATACAAACTTTCATCCCCTATTTAACTCCCTTAGGGGTTGAATTTCAAAAAATCCCTTCTTTTTTAGAAATAGAAATAGAAATATATTTATTTGCCAGAAAACATGGTCACAAGTTAGTACATTTCGTGATAGTACATCATGTTTCGCCGACATGGCGGCATGCAAATTTATACAAACAATAAAAAAAAAATAGGTGCATCCATTAATAACTACATTATAATTATACTCATTTACATACTTATTAAATTATTCAAATTAATATATTGCCTGTCCCTACTTCAATTATATAATAATATTTAAATTTTATCTTTACAGTCAAGAAATTCTTTTATATTATAAAAACACTTATCGACCAACCATTTAAAAAGTCTTTTTCTTAGGTAGTTGAGTGGAAGTTCCCGTAGAGCTCGGGGAATTTTATTGTAAATCTTAACTAACATTACGGAGCTATTTTTTTGGTGTAAGGTGGTTAGACATTTTGGAACTGTTAGTTTAGTTTTGTCCCTCGACAGATGTTTTTTGGAATCTGATACTTTAACAAACATTTTTGAGTGCTTTTTTACGAACATTGCAATTTCAAAAATGTAAAGAGACGCTAATGTTAATATTTTTAGTTTTTTAAAGAGCGGTCTACATGAATCTAAGGGCATTGCCCCACAAATCGCCCGTATACACTTCTTTTGTGTGATAAAAGCCTTGTTGATATCAGTTGAGTTTCCCCAAAGAAGTAAACCATATCGAAGCACTGAACCCACATAACCGTGATAGGCAGTAGTAGCTGCTCTTTCGCCTGCAAGTTTTTTTAATTTTTTGAGCGCATACACAAATTTATTTATACGAGTGCAGACATTCTCGATGTGATTTTTCCAGTTGCAGTGTTTATCTAACACGATGCCTAAGAACTTTGTATTAGTTGCTTCTTCAACTACAGTTCCACGAGCGGTTGTTACTATATTGTTAATTTTATTATTGTAATTTGAAAATTGTACTATTTTAGTCTTCGTTAGGTTTGCTGTTAGATTATTAGCTTCTAGCCAGTTTAATACCGATTCAATGGTTGTGTTTAATAAATCTTCGTAGTTTGTTTCGTTGCGGTCTCTAGTAACAATCACTGATATGTCATCCGCGAAGAGTATACATTTGTGCTTCAAAATATTTGGCATGTCGTTAATATAAAGAAGAAATAGTAGCGGTCCTAACACGCTACCCTGTGGCACGCCGAAATTATTACGCTTATACACAGATCTGAAAGGTTTGGATTCTAATTTTTCATCTAATTGTGTGATTTCGACACACTGTTCTCTATTGGTTAGATAGCTTTGTATCCAATCAAGAGCCGGTCCTCTGATCCCATATCTATCACATTTGCAGAGTAGTATTTCATGTTTAACGACATCAAACGCCTTGCTCATATCAAAAAATATAGCAGTAGTTGGTTGTCGTTTATCAATATTTGATGTAATTGTTTGGACTAGAGAAAATGCCGCTAATGTTGTTGATTTATCTTTTTGAAAACCGTTTTGTTCTTCAGTTATGACATCATGCTTATTTAAAAAATTAGTTATACGTGTCGACATCAACCTTTCAAAGATCTTGGAGAATACCGGGATAAGTGTGATTGGTCTGTAGTTATTTAAGTCTTCCTTGCATCCTTTTTTATGAAAAGGCTTAACCACGGAGAGTTTGAGTTTTTCGGGGAAAATACCTTGTTCAAATGAGAGATTGACTAAATAACTTAATGGTTTAGCTATTTCTTTACTGCATCTTTTAATTATATATGTCGATATTGTGTCATAACCTACTGCCTTGGTATTATTTAGTGAATTTATTACTCTCGTTACTTCGTCTTCAGATGTAGGAGTGATGAAAATTGAGGGGTTAACTGGTTTTAGTAATTTGTAGTCTGGATTTGGGTTTTTATCAATGTTTGTAAGTGCGATAAATTGCTCATTAAAAGCTGTTGCAATCTCGATTGGATTATTTATAAGTTTTTCATTATATTTGATACCTTTTATATATTCCCGGAGTTTAACGTTATCTGTTTTATCTTTGATAATAGCCCATGATGCTCTACATTTATTTTTCGCGTTTCTAATAAATCTTTTATTCAAATTTATCTTAGAGTTTATTATGCATTTTTTTAGAATTTTGTCATATTTTATGAATACCTATTTGTTTGTTTTGTTCAGTATTTTTTTTGTAATAGCTATATCTTATAGTCTAAGATCCGGCCTAACATTGACCTTCCCTCATCTGTTTTTCCAACGAGAGGTATTTTATTTGAAAGATTTTATATAAATAAACAAGTCCCGCATGGGTTGCCTAGTCAAAAGTGGTCCAGGCTACCCTTAATTAATATTCATAAAAAATCTAAAATAATTCCTCCTTCCCTCATCTGTTTTTCAAAAAACATTATTACCAATCGAAAGGAAAACATGTAAGTTAACAGAAAAAAATAGGTTGCCTATATTTTTCTGGTCCACATTCCAAGGTTGCCAGGCACAAAGAGGTGAGTTGGTATGAGTAATTTACCCTCATCTGTTTTTTGATTGAAAAAAGGATTAAATTAAAGATAATTTTATTGTGAACACAATGGTATAGGGTTGCCTAAAAAAAAGTGGTCCAGAGTTAGGGTTGCCGCGATTTAAAGTTTCAATATTTCAGCAGGAGAGTTGAGCGCGACATAGAAGCACTACACGTAGTACTCTGTACAATAGAAAGATACAACATGGCAGCTGCTAGTGGGCCCATTGCCGAGTAAAAATGAGCGCGCATGCGCATTTTTCTGTATGTTAGAGAGTTACCACTCTACTCCCGATAGTATTTTTCGGAGTAAATTATATAAAAGTCATAGAAAATAAAATATTTTCCAGAATAATTAATATAGGTACACACGGTGTATCCAAATTCATTTCATTATTTAAAACCACATGATTTAGAACTATTATTATTAGAGGATTAGGAACAATTTTTATGGCGCCAACTGACATATAACTTACACCAAAATTTCGAATAGAAGTCTGTTAAAATCAATTTAAAACAAATTAACCTGTGTAGTACTGTAATTATATACACAATAGATAAACAATGGCACTGACGATCCGGGTCGTCGCGCGGGATGATACCGGTTAAAATAGTATATTTTTATTTTATTAAAGAGAGTATAGTGCCTGCGCGTACTTAGATGACTACCGTAGTGCAAAATGTATGTAAAAGTTCATCATCAGAACAGTTTTTTTTTCTCTGATACAACGAATTGAACATTACAGGAAACTGAGTTCACGAAAGTTCACGCTTGACTAGAAAATTAAATATTTCAGAATTGTTTTCATGAAAATTGAGTAAATGTCCCCAAAGAAAGTTTCCCTGTAACACCTTGGGCCTTATTATAAAAGATGGTTTAAACCAAGACTAAGGTAAACCCAGGTTTAAAATATATCCATCACTTTCTTATGTCATATAACAAAAAGAGACGGGGCTATTTTAAAACCTAGGTTTTTCTTAGACCATCTTTTGTAATAAGGGGGCTTTGGTTTAGAATTTCCCCATAGTGTCGCAGTTAAATAAATCACATTGCATACAGGATGTAAACGAATTTGTGCAATGCATTCAAACCACATGATCTAAAGGTGACACAGATTAACATTGCGTGGGATTTTTTAAGAAGCAACAAAAAAAACCTATAGAAAACATTATGTTCTGTTTTGCGTCATTTTAGCGCCCCGAGTTAACAGACTGCGCGGATAGTTTGGGGGCGTTAAAATGACTCACGTTAAGAACACCATAATATCATTATTATATTTCTATCTCCCACATAAATCACGATGTTATAAGGAATTACACGAATTCGGATACACTCTGTATATTAATTATTCTGGAAAATATTTTATTTTCCATGACTTTTACAAGGTTAGTCAGAAAGGGGGTACTAATCCGAAAGGGTGTTAAAGTACTCATAATAATGAATAACTTTTGTTCTACAACTTTTCCCAAAAGTCAATAGTTTAAGAGAAACAGTTGTTCAAAAATCTCAAAAAAAAATCTCTAAAATCTATCTATCCCCAGTTATGATCAGCTGTGTTTACGTTTTAGGTCATATTTGGGGTCATGAATTAGAAGCACCATTTTCTGAATTTGTAACTAAAGCAGGGATGAAGAATTTTTGAAAAAACTAAAATTAAAATCATTTTATTTGAAAAAAAAAATATCGAATTTTGAAATTTTAACACTTGCTTTCAAACAGTCATCAGCGATACTACATATAAGTGGGCTTCGGATTAGTACCCCCCTTTCCGACTAACCTTGTATATAATTTACTCCGAAAAATACTATCGGGAGTAGAGTGGTAACTCTCTAACATACAGAAAAATGCGCATGCGCGCTCATTTTTACTCGGCAATGGGCCCACTAGCAGCTGCCATGTTGTATCTTTCTATTGTACAGAGTACTACGTGTAGTGCTTCTATGTCGCGCTCAACTCTCCTGCTGAAATATTGAAACTTTAAATCGCGGCAACCCTAACTCTGGACCACTTTTTTTTAGGCAACCCTATACCATTGTGTTCACAATAAAATTATCTTTAATTTAATCCTTTTTTCAATCAAAAAACAGATGAGGGTAAATTACTCATACCAACTCACCTCTTTGTGCCTGGCAACCTTGGAATGTGGACCAGAAAAATATAGGCAACCTATTTTTTTCTGTTAACTTACATGTTTTCCTTTCGATTGGTAATAATGTTTTTTGAAAAACAGATGAGGGAAGGAGGAATTATTTTAGATTTTTTATGAATATTAATTAAGGGTAGCCTGGACCACTTTTGACTAGGCAACCCATGCGGGACTTGTTTATTTATATAAAATCTTTCAAATAAAATACCTCTCGTTGGAAAAACAGATGAGGGAAGGTCGATGTTAGGCCGGATCTCGTACTATTAGTTTTCTTTTCATTAAAGATGATGTTTTTATTCCCTTTGTGATCCATTTTGGAGTTTTTAAATTAGAATTTATTTTAGTTTTGTTTATAGGGAAGCATAGATTATAAAAAAGTAAGAAGGTTTCATGGAATATTTCGAAAGCTTGGTTACATCTTGATTCCTCATAAACAGTATTCCATGAAAGGGTTGCTAGATAACTATTGAATTTTTTTACGTTCTCATCGCTGAAGTCGCGCTTCATTATATACCATTGTGTAACTTTTAGAGGTTCGTGTTTTACAGGGAAAGTTAAAGTTTGTCCTGTATTATGATCGGATAAAAACAAATTATGGACTTGGGCAGTTGTGTTTTTTAAATTGCTAAATATGTGATCTATACAAGACCTTTTCCTCGTAGGCTGGTCTATGTGCAATTTAAGGCCGTGATTAAGTAAAATATTCTTCAGATTATGGCAGGCGCTAGTGTTTTTGTGTGTATCTATATTGATATCTCCTGAAATAATAATTTTTTTATTATTTTTCTGACTTAGAGTGTGCAGTAATAATTCAAAATTTTTGAAAAAGACATTTATGTTGGCGTTTGGTATTCTATACAAGCATATAACGATACATTGCAGAGATGGAATTTCAATACCGCAACATTCGAAAAGTTTTTCAATTGACAGACTTTCACATAACTTTAGTGGGTTACAGTTGATAAAAGTTCGGGTAAGTATACACACACCTCCACGTTTCTCTTTTTTTCTTAAAAAATAACTAGACAAATTGAAATCTTTAATATTGATATTAACTTCGTCACCTGATTTCACAAATGTCTCTGAAAGGCAAATTATATCTACAGGCATTTCTCTCTCTGCAAACTCGTCTAAACAGATTTCTATTTGATCTTGCTTATTTATCAGTCCCGCTATATTTTGGTGAAATACTGTAGTTCTGATTTGCCATTCAGGGTTAATGCTATTGTTAGTCTCGAAAAAACTGTACTGGTGTAATTATTTCTTTAGTCGAGACTTTATCAACTTTATTTTTGTCCAATAATTTAAAGTAAAAGGGTATTGTACCTTTTTTGGCTACATTAGTCTCTTTTTGACATCCCCTATTTAAGGCGTTATTTCTATAATTTAAAAAATACTTATTATAATAATTCCAGTCAATAATTAAATTGATTTTTTTACATAACTCTAGAAAATAGCAATGTTTATTGTTACTATCTGAATTCACATTGACAAAAGAGCAATTTTTAAAGTTATTACAAATTATTTTTAAGGTTCTATTTAACATAGATTCATTTAGGTATTTATTTTGTAGAACATTTAATACTAATACATGAGATTTTTTTATATATTTTAACATTGCAACTAGTTCAACCAGTACTTTATTCGGATTGGTGTCATTTTCCCCGATACACACAACTATATAGTTATCTTCAGAGTCATTAAACTTAAAACTAGGTATTAGTATATCTTCTGCAAGTGCGTTTGGTTTCGTTATCGAGGAAATACGGTAGTTTAAATAGTTTGAGTTAATTCTGGATCTTATAATTTGAGAAGCCAATCCCTTGATTTGTTGTCCTCCTAAGATTAATAGCTCTGGCTTTCCTGTGTTTACATAGTCTGTCATAATTTCTTTTTGACATACAGCGCCATCTGTTGTTTTTAAGCAACCTGTTCCAATACTAGATAAAGTGCCATCTGTTGTGTTAATTTCTTCCGATTTTAATTTCTGGTGAGTAATGCCATCGACTATGTGTTTGCCGATTGGGTTTAATCCTATATCAGTAACGCCATCTATGTTGTTCTCTTCATCTCGTTTTAGGTCTGAGTCCAGCTGTTTCCCAGTTTTAATGAGTGGTACTGTGGTTCTTCGTTTTTTTTTAAGTGTTGAGTTTTTTTTTCCACTGTGTATGGATCCGCTAGAAATAGTTTTCAATTGCCGAATTGTGTTTTGTTGTTCTAATGTTGTGTTTTTAAGAGTTCCGTTTTCAACAACCAAGTTGTCTATTTCCTTATTTGCAGAGTTTAATTGTATTTTTAGTTGTTTTATTTCCTCTTTCATTGTCTCAATCTCTTCGTGATATAAAAGGTTTGCGGTTGAGAGATCTGGGAGACTTTTTGCAAGGTAGTCTGAGCTGGTAGATACAAAGGACGTATCGCAGGAAACATGATTTCTTTGATTCCTTCGAATTGTAACATTGTCGTATTCCATTTTGCTGGTTTTATTTAGATTTATCCAAAATAAACAATACTGGAAATATTTGAAAATTTCACAAAAAGACTGTTTCGGGTCAGTCTCGAACTCGAAACCATTAGAATGATTTCTTATTGTGCTCAGGTTTTCGGCGCAGAGCCATTAAGACATGATTATTTATATCGAAATTTTGTATCTTGTTCGTAAAAATTATGATGATGACGGTTAATTTAAACTTATGACTCGGGTCTAAAGTTCAAATTGAAAATAGTGTATTCACTAACAAAAACACTTTTTCTTCAAAAACATGTAGTTTGTCGACCGTAAAACATCACTTGTATTGTTATATATAACTAAAAGTTTGTGTTCAGTAATTTTATCAATGGATTTGATCACTTTTAGTACTTGGAATCGGCGAATTTCACTTCACTGTATAATTTGCGTTTTTTGTTGTTCATATCCAAAACCAAGCCAAGATAACGTTTACTATACACTTATTGGAACACTTTATCACTATTTGTTGAATAAAATTCGAATTATTTTAATTTTAATTACTTTTTATATGTGGAGCCAATGTTTACATGACGGCAGCGCCATCTAGTTCCCTTCTTAGTGGATGCCTACGTTACAAAAGGAACCTACTGTCAAAATTTCAACTTTCTAACCCCAGCGGTTTAGACTGTGCGTTGATAGATCAGTCAGTCAGTCAGTCAGCTTCTCCTTTTAATATGTATAGATAACGTGGCTTGAATGATGAGACAAAATATATTTCAGTTTATTTATTCCAATTAAAGTGTGTTCTTTGTTTTTAGCACTATGATTTTAATGTAAACACGTAAGTTTATATGGTTAAGTAATTTCAGGCCACAGGGCCTAGTCTGGAAAAATGTCGCAGATTCCTATTGCACGTGTAGGCAATAAAATATATAACGCCAATTGATCCTCTTTGGCTTGGCAAGCTTAGTACATGACTAGATCGTTGTATAGAAAAAAATGCTGTGAACCTTTTTGGTAAGAGATCTTCAAATAACATATTGTACACGTGAAATTGTTCTTTCTAGCCTTTTCCCAACTATGTTGGGGTCAGCTTCCAGTCTAACCAGATGCAGCTGAATACCAGTATTTTACACGAAGCGACCGTACCAGTATTTTACCGGGCAATGCCGATATCCTAAGTCCGGTTGTCAGACTTTCGGGCTTCTGACTACCCGTAACAACTGTCATAGTTTGTATAACATCCGGGACCGGCGGCTTAACGTGCTTTCCGAGGCACGGAGGGGTCTCAATGTGTAGCGAACGGTCACCCATCCACAGACTGACCACGGCAAGCGCAGCTTAACCTCACAAATCGTATGATTTGCGCGGTTGTTAATTAGCCACGAGCCGCTCAACACTGTATACATAAAGCATGTGTATTGTTCGGGCATCGCAAAATCTCCCCTCACAAAAAATCTAGAGCCAATTTTAAAATGCTTAGCGGTTCCATTACCGAATAATAAACTTAGAGAATCGCATCATAACCGCCGAGCAAAACATCCGATATTTTATAAATAAAATTAAAATGAAAGTATCCACTCGCGGTATCGCTGTACCGTTAACATCGTTATCTCCCGTCAAAGTATCAAGCCTTCCGACTTGTGTACGGATCACGGTATAATGGAAACGCGACTGGAATTACGTTTGATACGGGCGGTTTTTATCGCGTAATGAAATGTTTTCTGATTTAAATATAAGGGTGTTTGTTTTTTATTTTTGCTTTGCATGATTATTGTTTAATGTCGTTGTTTGGAGGTTACAGACCCGCTTATTAATAACTGGTTTGCGGATTCACACCCAGGCATGTACCAAGGTGAGTTTTTCAATGTCATGTACAGTCAATCAATCAATCAATGTACAGTGGCCACACGTGTAGGTAAGATCGTGCAAACTGGACTGTGCAAACTTCATAGCGTTTTGAGAGCTCGTCACGTCACGATGTGCGACTTCTTACATCACTCATTGTGTCGTCGAAAATAATTTTGCCAGACTGCAGCGCGACTTGAATGACCGGCCACACGCTGCAAGCCAAAACTGTGCAGTCCAAGATTGCGCAGTCCAATCTTCAGCATGGCAACGATTGCGCAAGCCGCGCTTTCGGGCCTACGCAAGCTACCGTCTTGCCGTCCACACGTGCGATCTTACCTACGCAAACTGGTTTGTGCAGGTATGCTCGTAGGCAAGACGGAGCGTGTAGCTGGGCCATATGACGCCACTGATAGACGGTGAAAGAAAACATCGTGAGGAAACCAGGACTTATAATGGTCTCAAATCGCCAACCTGCAGTGAGCAAGCGTGGTTAGTAATGTTCGTTCTTTCTCTGTATGAGAAGAGGCCTTTGCCCAGCAGTGGGACAGTTACAGGCTAATATTTATTTTTTAATGATTCATCATCATCATTCAGCCGAAAGACGTCCACTGCTAGACATAGGCCTCCCCCAAAAGGGGGGTTCGCCGTAATCACCACGCGTGGCAGGCGGGTTGGCGATCGCAGTAAGGTTGTTAAAGTAATCAGAGAACGCTGCTGCCCATCCTTTAGTGTGCGTCCTGAGTGACGGCGCACGGGCGTATTGCGGATTGCGGAGCGGCTTTACCGTCGATACCTGTCCTTAGTGCACGCGGGAAACTTGACGCGTACGCGCGTGTTTAGTGTTTCGTTTATTTTACTTTGGTTTTAATAATTTAGATATCAAAATTCAAACGTTTTGAACATTTATTTAATGCGCTGTTCATTCAGTCTGCGCGGTGCGCCGTCACTCAGGACGCACACTTAGAGAATCCCTTAGTCGCCTTTTACGACACCCACGGGCAGAGATGGGGTAGTGCTATTCTTTGAGTCCGGCACTACATGAGACTTTTTAATGATTATCTATACTAATATTATAAAGAGGTAGAATTTGTTTGTTTGTTTGTATGTAGGAGGTAATCTCCGAAACTACTCATCCGATTTCAAAAATTCTTACACTAATAGGAAGCTACACTATTCCTCAGTGCTATAGGCTATATTTAAGTATCAAAGAATAAGGATCCGTAAAAATTAATGCGAGCGAAGCCGCAGGCAAAAGCTAGATGTTATGTTCGCATAACTCGTCAAAATGTAGGGAACAGCTGTTTTTTTTTCGCCTAACCTCTTCTCAGAATGAGAAGAATTATGACCTTAGTCCACTACGTTTCCCTGGTGCGGGTCGGCAGACTACACTCACCATTGAGAACTTTATATAACCTACTCAAGTATGCAGGTTTCCTCACGATGTTTTCCTTCACCAATAACGCAAGTGAGAATTAATTATTCGCACATGAATTCGAAAAGTCAGTTTTGCGGGCTGGATTCGAACTCGAACCTTCCAATGTGGAACCGTTCAATCTACTGCTGGCTGTCACTGCAAGTGACACTTGACGTGACAAGTGACACAAGTTACACTGCAGTGATGAAATATTTTAATCCGCGCTTGCATTGAATAAACAAGAACAATCAATCATTGTCTCAATCAGTTTCCGTAATATCCTACCAGAGAATCCTACAATTCTCTCTCATAGCCTGAAGATCGTGACCTAATTCCAGCAGCTGTCTTAGAATGCATTACGGTGCCGCATTGTAAGTGCTTCGATCTGAAGGAAAGTGCTAACACAAATTGAGCATCGATTTACACAGAGCAATGATGTAATGACTTACATTACTGTCAGTTGAATACATTGAATCCTATCTAATATTATAAATGCGATAGTAAGTTTGTTAACTTTTCACGCCTAAACCACTGAATCGATCATCCTGAAATTTTGCATATACGTTGTCAGGTGTACAGAAACGGACTTAGGGTACCTTTCATCCCGAACAAAAGTACTGTTTCCGAAGAAAACAACAATAACGTTCTTATGATAGATGGTGGCACGTGTCTTTCGAATCATGATTGAATTACAAGCAGAGTACAAGCCGCGGGCAAAAACTAGTAGGTATATTACTATGTATATTAAATGGTAATTTACGTATAGTACCTAATTGGTAATTTACGTAGATTTTGCATTTTATGATTTAAATTAGTTATATTTCAATTGACGACTGAAGCTTTGACCTACTTTTTAACCGACTTCAAAAAGAAGGAGGTTCACAATCCGCCTGAATGTTTTTTTTTGTTGCGCGCTTTTTTCACCAATTATGAATGGATTTTGGTGATCCTTTTTTTGTTTGGTAGGCCATACTTTAAAAATGGTCCCATATAAATTTTATCGATATTGATACAGCGATTTTTGAAAAAAACAATAAAACAAAAAAATAAATACTTAGATGACGTTTTGATTTGTGGTTCCCTTTAGCAAAAGTTTTGATGAGGACTTTCAATCTCTGTTTTAACTGTCATCACAAAAACATTAGCCAAGAACAAAGAAGATTGGATGTATTTGTAAGAAGCCGCCTTGATAATTATACCTACATTAATACACAAAACTCCTAAAGAAAACTACCTAGTTGTTGGAAAGATTACGCAACCGTGTCATTTAAATTTGTAGTTTAAATCGTGTAATTTATGGCAATAAAACGTATTTAATAAATAACTTTAAATAAAAGAAAAAACCGACTTCAAAAAAAACTAAAAAGAGTAAAATAATTGCAATATTATAAAATTAACAGTTTCAGAAGTCGGTACAATTCTACACTGAAACAAATAAAAGCCACCGACTTCTGAAACTGTTAATTTTATATTATGGTAGTTATTTTACTCTTTTTAGTTTTTTTTGAAGTCGGTTTGTTTCTTTTATTTAATTTTGAGGCTAATTTTGATCCATACCCTTCAAACTGGAACATATAGCAGTGCTGCTTAGCGGTAGAAATAGGTATGGAGGTAGAACTTCCCTGGACGAACTGTTTCGCAAGGAGCTCTACTACTGTTTTCATATCTCAACTTATACTACAACTGCCAATTACATCATGTGCATGTTTTAACAAAAAATAAAAATATTAAGTGTCTAAACACACTATGCCGAAGGTACGCGACCGAAGTTCGGTATGATTACGCCTGCAATGTTATTTCAATTACTGATGACACATTATGCCGAAATTACGTTGCGTTATTACGTACAGCCGAACTTCGGTCGGGCGTGATTTCAGCGGCAAGTCGGCGGCAACGTATTCTGTAGAGCACACATTATACGCGACCGGAGTTTGGTTCGATTGCCGGCGAAGATCTGGGGCGGGGAGCAGCGGGAGGCAGGCATGCCCGCGCTCCGCGTGGCCGCCCGTTGTGTTTATCAGGCCCGGTCAACTTTGTTTGGGGCGATGCGATTATTCCTATTGGGGATTGTTCTGTGTTGCCAGAAATTGTAAAGTATAATGATAGACCTAAATACCAAAATGAATAGGCCTGTCATCATACTCATATAGCAACACTAGTCCGTGTTTGCCAAATATATATTACAAATGTTTGCTGTTTACGATAAACGCGCTGTTTGTAGTTTTGCGATTTACCATTAATTTCTTTTTTCGGCTGAATACACACAAAGTTGCGCAACTGAATTTCTGCCGCGTAAGTTCGGCACGTATGGTGTGTCATATCAGCCGAATACGTCGGAACGTAAAGTCAGCCGCGAAACTTCGGTCGCGTACCTTCGGCATAGTGTGTTTGGACACTTAGTCAATAGGGTCGACAAGCTCTTCAGCAGTGGCGTGCCTAGGGTTCAAAGTTAGGGCAAGCCCGATAGATTTTTAGGGAAAAAAAAAACCTGTAAAATTTGACAAAATTCGTTATTTTGCGAAATTACGCAACTATTATTTTCATCCCAATAATAAATAGGTTGCAAATAATACAATTGTGTGATTTTGCAGAATCACGTACAAGTTGGTTAAAGAGCCATCTATGAGCATTACAGGTGCTTTTTTGCGCTCTTCGAGTTCGACCGGAAAAATGACACAATCGCCCGTCGCTGCCAATAGATGGCTCAGAAATAATAAATGAGCATAATTACGCAATGTTTATACTGTTGAAAAAAATATTGTTAATTTATAATAGACTCGATCTATATTTTTATAATGCGTACAAATCGCAAAAGTTTAAAAACAATTTATAATTACTTTCGATGTAAACAGCCATGTTAACTCTTCATTCTTCGCTTCTTTACTACTGCTGATGACAAACAACAAAGCTCACTGAAGGCATGGTATCGCTAGATAGATTTACAGACATATCAGCAATCACATACCTTCGGTGGCTTTGATAAAAGCCGTTTCTTGTTTCGTTCTATTTGTTTAGAGCAATTAATCCTGGCACCAGATAAGTTATTCAAATCATCGTAACCTGATGTATTCCAGGCATTCGTATCATTAGAGAAAAATATGCAACACCAGCAGAATAATTTGTTTAAATGAGAGCAACCTACAATCCAAGGAGTTTTGTAAGCCGATCTATGAAAATGCCTATTATGTGACTTTGATTTACTAGAAATACTCAAATCAGAAGTATTTAGGTGAAGTAGGTAATAAAACGATACCTATTTGTCTGCAAAATTCAAAGTATTTACCTTCTCGAGTAACGATTGCACACACTTTAATCCATCACAAGGAACAATTATTTCCGAATTCATCATTTAAGAAAGGCAAATCACAAAGAAACTTAATCACGAACGTTAAAACAAACTAATAAAAGTTACACAATACTTTAAATCACAGAAACTGAAAAAAGATATAACGCGTCAAAAAAATGCTGCATTATCGTTCAAAACAATAAATGAACTAATTTGAAATTGTATCATTTCTATCGAAATACAAACATCGCGGCATCTATGTGCCTAAACACGCATGCCACACAAATTGCACTCGTAAACACACTACCCTAATGTTCAATTTCTTCAAACTAACAGAGTCAAAAGCCCGGCTTAATTTCGCATAGAAATTGGTTTATATAGTTGTATACATAGTTATATATCTAATACTACAAACAGAGCATTTATGAATGAAATTGAAGGAAAAGAGACAGACGTCTTAAGCCGCGTAAGAAGCCAGCGCGTGCGACCGGAATGCAGGATCTTGCAGGCGGTTTGGCAACGTTACGTCACGGAGGCCGGCCGAGGCGCGATGCGAAAAATATTGTTCATGTAAACCTGGCAACGTACCACCACACGGAGGCTGGGTGTATTGCGCGCGGAGTTTAAACATATTTTTATTTATTACAAGTAGGTATTAGTTGTTATGAGACATGATTCAATTAATTCAATATTACTTTACATGAGCTTTTTTAGTTTTTTTTTTTATTAATCTCGCATTCCTGATATAAAGCCGGGCTTTTCGGCTTGTATGGAAGGCACGCCACTGCTCTTCAGTAGTTCTTAAAGATCTTAACTGAGAAAAATATAGAATGAAAAGAGGTCGACGACGGTTTTCAATTGTAAAGTAAATAACTCTTCAGAGCGATTGTAAATCTAATGATTGTGGCGTTCTATACAATTCCATGTACAGTCAACGAACGAGATAAGTGTACAGGCAACTTATATTCTTAGTTTAACAGAATTATGCTTGAGTAGCTAAGTTTTTGCCATCGATTATCTACGCGAGTCTTGCTTATAAAAGTTTATACGCACTGTCTGCATAGTGCATTCATATTCGTTATTTACTTATGTACCTAACTCTTATGTTGACTGTACACTTGATACTTTGTCAGCAGACAAAGTCCGATTTGTGTCAGTTTTCTAAATTCAAAACATTTCCAAATTCAAAATCAAAGCAATCCGAGTACTTTATTCCCAATAGACAGTTGTAAACAAATGGCTATAGTCGTTGTCGTTGCATAACTAATGGTCTGAGAAAACCAACATGTTTGGACTGTCCGCCTGACATAGTCAGAATGGCGAATGAGAGCAAATGGCTATCTAAATGCGACTGAATCCATTACATTGTCACTCCTCCTTTTATGCGCCGTTGATAGACGCAACAATTAACGTGTTCGTGACGTAATTGCGGCCATTTTGAATGTCTAAATTAGTTCAGTGTTCAATTCTAAATAAAAGCTACCTTTAATATAGTAACAAATTAAAGTTTTTAGATAATTATCCTATGAACTATTTGTACGGCTCAGAGGTAGTTAGAGTTTTGGTGAGTTGACGGTAAACCACGGTTGAGCACTAGAAACAGTTAATTTCTTAAAGTTACAAAATAGGTATTATTTATTTATTACTAACTCTAATGTTGTGTGAATATTATTAAATAAATCGAGGTCGCATCGTCAGAAACCAAATCATTGTACGTAAACCGTACACTATTTCTTCCTTAATTTTTCATTTGAATGCCATTGCCCTAGTGGAAAAATAGTAGATTGTTGCATCGAGCGCAAAGTGAGTTATTAATGAACGAGTGTTATGTTGGTGCCCGAGCGCACGCGAGGGCACTAAATTAACACGAGTACATTAATTACTCACTTAAGCAAGGTGCGTAATCTACTTTTCTTTCAACTACCAATCTACCTACTGTGATAAATTATACCTACTCAAAATAAAAACTCAAGTTAATGAAAACAAAGTTATCCCGCGACTTTTGCGGCAAAAGGTTATTAACTATTTCATTTGCAGCTGGTTTTATGCTTTCTGGAGTCGAGTTCATATCGCTATCGCTGTCTATTTGATCTATTTACATTTTTTTAACTTTTCTTGCTAAATATGAAGTATCAAAGTTTTACAATCGTACAAAATGCGCTCCATTTGTTTTTTTTTTTCACCAAGTCGGTTTTATTCAGCCGATTTTTAATAAAAAATAAAAAACAGTGCAGTAATGTAAAACAGTGCAATAATGAGATTTCATACAACATTTCTGCACTGTTTTGGTTCTAAGCAGAAAATACGTCCTTTGTGATCGGTTTTGTAGTGATTAACGATAACATTACTACGTAGTTGAAAGAAAAAATATAAATTAAGTAGGTCCTGTTTACTTTAATAACCCGATTTCGATACAACAGGAGAATATTCTGTAGAGAACCATCAGTGGAGGAAATGTTTAGTACAAAGATTGCTTTTTTACTTACAGCATGATTAACTTTAGTCACTTTACATCCGAAAACCATGAACTCTGTTCATCATTCTGTACAACTTTTACAATGGGACAAATCTGAAACATGAAACAAAATTCTGGTTTTCCATGCATTTTGCCAGTTATGCTGTATACAGGTAGTAAACGATTTCGTGTATTTCCTTCAAACCACATGATTTATTTATGGTATAGATTAACCCCGAATGGGATTTAGATTGATTAAAAATAAAAATAAAACTTTTTTTCTCCCCATATAAAATTTATGTGATAGAAAATTTCGATGCCATGCATAAATGAATAAAGGCACGGCGACACAGCTGATGGGCATGACTAGTGCGATGTCGCTCCATGCAGTCAGTTAACTTGGGACGCTAAAATTACTCAGGTACAGAACACCATGATGCATTTTTTGAAAACTTTTTTTTGTTGATTCTGAAAAACCTATATAGGGTCAATTAGTGTCACCAGTAGATCACGCGGATTGAAATAATTACACGAATTCGTTTACGTATAGGTCAGCAAAGACTAAAAAAATAACAACAGTCAAATATGTACTTTACAAGCCTATTATAATACTTTATTCTACAACTTTCTTCAAACGATAAAGATCTTTTGATCCCTCATTTAATAAAGGAAGATTGTCTTATCGCAATCATTTTAGCCTCTTCAACTGCACGACGTGACCTAAGCCTTTCTTTCTTGCGCCAGTTTTCCGTGCCCTATACTATGGCTACCTAAAGATTCCCTGCAATGCGGACCTGTCATCATAGCGCATCAGGTCTGCCTGTCGACCGGCTACAAAATACTTGACCTCATTCCGTCAAACAAAGACTTCTTTACAAATGCCTATCATAAGTGGAGACTGAGAGATATATTTTTAAGAAGCCTAATTCCGATAACTATGTATATTATTCTAACTTTTGATATTGTTGGGAAGCTTAGCTAATCAGATGCAGTTTTGTAATATTTTAATAGAATAATCTGCATTTTACTGGCGCAAAACACTCGTAAAGACAGATTTTGACAATACGACAATAGTCATTGCGTGGTACATAGGTAGTTATGGAGAATTCGAATTGTTAATACATATTTTACGAGTGTTTTGCGCAATTAGAAAGCTGAAGGCCAATTCTCGTAATTAAAAATGTTCAAAATATTGTTTCTATCTAGTCTCAGTCTCATACATATGACAAATGGTATTCTTGTTCGTTAACAAACAACGTCAAACGTGAGATTATATTGAAATGAAATTGAATGTTGACTGAAGCTAAAAGGGTATTCTGGTTACATTTTGTACTGAGCCATTTTGACAAGTTGGAATGCTCATTAATTTCTAGAATTTTAGTCTATGACTGTTGATATCGATAAGCTATCGGTACCTAATAGATTGTAAGTTGACTGAATTGACATTCTATCGAGATAGACTGAGATGATACTGAAATCGGACCGAAATTTAAATATAACAGAATACCATTTTAGTATCAATTCATAATTTAATCTCAGTTCGGTCAACCAAACACCAGTCTTATTTCAAATTAATTACGAGAATCGGGCTTCTGGTTTTAAAATTTTAATTAATTTCTTGTGTGGGTGTACTAAACACTTCTGCTTTACCTATTAAGGAAAACAGGCATGATGTTTTGTTATGTTACCTAATTTGTAATTTATCTCTGTTAATTTGCTTAAATTTTAGTTTTTTTTGTGCATTTTTCTTTATTGTGCATGCCGAATGGTTAAATATGGTCATACCAAATTGTATAAAATTGTTTATAATTATTTTACATCTATATTGTAAACTGAGAGGAGCGGAAGGAGGGTAGGGTGGCCTTTGCCCTGCAGTGAGATGATAACGGCTGAATAAAAAAATAATAATAAATGTTGTCTACCCAAATTTCCAAATAAATTATTTGAATTTGAATTCTGTTTCAGTAAAAATGGGTGAATCCGTTGTCGCTACAATTTGTTCATAAAATGTTAGTTCAGTTAGTGTAGTTACATTATTCAAACCGGAATAGTGTAGCGAATAATTTTAAATTTTCATATTGACTGTGTGTTTTTTATTAAAAAAGGATCCAATATTTTGTCTGTTATCGTAAATCACAATATTTGTTTCGCTACGTTGTTAGTTTTAATAAATGCAGCAGTCGTATTGCCGAGTATTATTGCAAAATATACATTGTGCAAAACTTTATTAAAACATGTTACTGGAATATAATATTTTGTTGGGTATAGCAAAAAAAAACAGCCTTCAATAGGGTGTCTGACTACTAGTAAAAATATACAATAATTTAATATTATTTTATAGAAAGTATAGAGAAATCACCATATGTGAAAAAATAAATATATAATCGATGAAAAAATAGAGGAGATACACGCTTTTGATGTTTGTTGAAGAAGCATTTTCTGTTCATGTCACGCGAAACGGATATAGGCTTGTTGACAACATCAATGAATTGCAAATCTAATTAGTACGCCAGTTTGAGTTTTGAAAAATAATGCACGCGTATATTTTCTTTTGATAAATCTATGAATAGGAAAGATAAAACATATCGAAACTCGAGAGTGGGGGCTTGTGACGTCAGAAGCAAGTAAAAATTGTGCTTACTTGTGACGTTTTGCTAATTTTAAAAGTGTCGTATCTTCGTCAATTTTGGTTACGTAACAAAAGAAAAAAATATGGTCAAATATTTTTTGATAATCTGACTGACGGACTAATTAGATTTTTTCAGTCAAATACCCTATTGTACAGTAATGTTAACGGCCATTTTCAATAACCTATCTATCGGCGGTTTCGCCTACTAGAGATAGAAATTTGACATGAGCTCCATAGAAGTAATGTCAAATTTCTATCTGTAGCAAGGAAAACCGCCGATAGATAGGATATTGAAAATGGCGGTTAGTCTCTATGAAGTTTTTAAGGTATGACCTATGGTTAGTAGTGTTATCTTTATCTAGCGAAAAATTTGAAATTGTATTTATGATTAGTAGTCCGACTAGTTGCGGACCTAAAAACGCGGCGAGGTCGCTAATCGAACCGTAAACCGTAATTACACATAAATATTAAGATGTCTTATGAAAGTTTCAACTCATTTATTTTAAATCGTTTTTTTTTTTTTTTTTTTTTTTCCTATTGGACTGCAGTAGGTCGTCCTAGGGTTTCTACGTAACCGGGCAGTTATTGGCGAGACCTGAAGGGTCTCCAGCCAATGGGGGGAAGTAAAATACTTAACCTAAGCTAACTACTTGTACTACACTAACATCATGACTACCTGCAACAACAGCACTAAGGGCGACCCCTAGTGGGACTCGGACCTCGGCTTAGGGCGTTGCTGGCGTGGACATAGGGGGGGGGAGACAGCTTGATGAGGGCTGAATTATCGGGGTGACTGCGGAGTCTGAAGAGACGACCGGCTCTACGACGGGAGAGCTCGGTGGATCATGACCGGCGGCGGTGGGGCGTCGCGACGGGCCTCGTCGGCGAGGACGGTATGCCGGGCGGCGGCGGACGTTGTGTAGTGTGCTGGTCGATTTACTCGCCTCCTGGAGGAGGGTAATTTCGTCATCGGGTTCTAGAAGTGTGTGCCTGGGACGGCGAACTTTACTTAAGAGAGAGGGACTGTAGTCGGCCGCTGCGGCGACTAGGGGGTTCGGATGGCGGGGGGCAGAGTCGAAGTAACGCTTAGAAATGCGTTTGAGGTATTGCCTGATGGTTGGCATTTTTAGATCGAGATGGAGTTGGACGTTACGCATGAACCACGGGGCAGCCGCGGCTCTGCGCAACACTCGATTCTGGAGGGTTTGGAAGGATTTAAAGCGACAAGGCTTAACGTGTGCGAACACGACGCTAGCGTAAGTCAAGATGGGGCGGATGCACGTCACGTAGATTCTCAGCTTATTTCTAAGTGACAATTTACTGCACGTTCTAAGGATGGGGTGGAGGCGACCGACAGCGAGAGCGGCGCGAGCGCGCACCGCTTTGATGTGGTCTCGGAAACTCAGATGGTGGTCGAGGATAACCCCCAGGTATTTGGCTTTCATCTCCCAAGGGATCTGTTTGCCGAACATGAGGACGGGACGGATGTGGGTGTGGGAATCACCGTGTCTCTCGAAAAGAACGGCTGCGCTCTTTTCGGGATTCACCTCTATTCTCCATTTCCGGAACCAGACCCCGAGGGCGTCGGCTGCGGTTTGAAGGGTTCGAGAGATGCTATCGAGACTCCTACCGGAATAGTAGATAGCCGTGTCGTCGGCGAAGAGAGCCAACTTGGCCAAGCCACGTTTGGGAATGTCGCTGGTGTACAGCGTGAACAGAAGGGGCGATAGCACGGAGCCCTGAGGGACTCCTGCGCGAATGGGGTGAGGGGACGAGAGGGTGCCTTCTAGGCGATAGCGGAAGGAGCGATCCGACAGAAAGTCTCGAATGATGAGCACGAGACGGTCCGGCACGTTGAATTGGTACAGTTTGTATAATAAACCGTTGTGCCAGACCTTGTCGAAGGCTTTCGCTACGTCGAAGAAGAGCATGCCCGTTTTGTACGAGCGCATAAAACGGGAGCTAATGTGTTCGACAATGCGGTGCAATTGTCGAATGCAACAGTGCTGGGTTCGAAAACCGAACTGTTCGTCGGGGATGAGTTTACGGGAGTCAGCGAAATCCTTTAAACGGATATAAATGAGACGCTCATAGATTTTCCCAATTACATTGAGAAGACTAATGGGGCGATAACTAGTGGGCTCACTCTTGGGTTTGCCGGGTTTGGGGATACCGATAACGGTGGCTTGTTTCCAAGCTTGCGGAAAGATGTTATTACTCAGAGCGCCATTGAAGATGGCGGTCATGAGAACTATGAGCGGGGCGGTTTGATCACCTTATTGGTGATACCGTCTGAGCCGGGGGCGTTCCTAGGTTTGAGATTCCTCACTATCGTGTGGACCTCGTCTACGGTGATGGGGGGTAAGGGATCGTCGGGGTCTTCATCGGGAGGGAGGGAGGCCCTACGTTCGACCTCGCGATCCACCTTGGAAAGATGGACCGGGTCTGCGGGTTGGGTGCTGGGAGTACATTGGGCTTCTAGACTGTCGGCTAGACATTCGGACTTTTCGTCATCTTCAAAGGCCGGCCTTTGGTTCGGACGATTGAGAGGGGGAGTTGAAGCTACACAATCGGATTTTAGATTGCGTTGTAATTGCCAGAAGGCCAGATGGGATGGCTCTAAGTCGCTCAACATCTTGTCCCAGCGGGCTTCCCGAACCTCCCGTACACGTTTCTTTACAGCACGCTGTAGAGAACGCATATGGGCGCGGTTAGCTTCGCAGGGAAAAGTGTCATAGGCACGGATGGATGCGTTCTTCTCCGTCAGCAGTTCACGCACATCGTCCGGCAGCTTCCAGCGGTGTTCGTCCACCGCTGGAACCTGCCGTGAACACTCGTTCACCACGGACTGTACGTGACTGGTAAGGGAGTCGATCGCGCCCAGCGTGTCGGCAATCGTAACGATATCGTCGGGGATGGAATCTAAGTGAACGGACGAGGAAGACTTGAGGCGCTCCTCTAGTTTACCCCAGTCCGTGACAGTTTTGGTCGGGGCGGGTTGTCCAGGATCCGGGGGACCACCCCGGGGAATTTTAAATCGTTTATTTCTTGAGCATTTTATTGTTTTTTTCACTGTTGCTCATTGCTTTTGTATATTTGAGATTTCTAATGAAAAAATAATAGTCAAATGGTATTATTGTCGGTCTTCGTCCCTCTCATATTGCGTAAATTGAACATGTACCGTTAAACAACGATTTCAATACCATCAAGGAAATTCAAGTGCGTATTTATTCACCGCTACTACCTAAGACTCACATGGGGGAGTCCACGTAGGAGAATTACTGTGCATTTGAAACTGCACTAACTTGTTTATCACCCCACATGTGCTAGTGAATTGTTAAATCGGACCGGACTCTGCTAAAAGTAACTCGTAGTACGGACGTACCTATTTCTAGTTTTATAGCAACGGCAAAGCTTGCTATATCTTTTTTCGTTACGAGTTCACTTCCGTATGAAATTGAGTGTATGATATCCATAATAGTACACGTTAGTTGTTTTACTATTTATAGACGGGATATTGATTTCTTCTATTTTTTAAAGAATTGTGTTGTGTGTTTGGTTGACTTGAAATACTGGAGGGGCATTTGCTAATTAGTGTACTTTTTCATAAGATAAGCGAACGTCGACGCACTCACCATCCAAACTCATCAATCAAAAAGATGATTATACAGGCAATTATTTACATTCGTAGTTAATAGAGTTATGCTTGCGAAGTTTTTGGTATCGATTATTTGAGCGAGTCTTGTGTATAAAAAGTTATTACGCGCACAATTACAATGACAATTGCCTGCTTAGTGCATTGATATCCGTTGTTTGCCTGTATACTTAACTCTTTTATTGACTGTGTACTAGTGTTATCATATGGTATGTCAACACCCGTGCGCTTTCATGTTCATCTTGCGCTTTCAACTTTCAATTCCTCTTGCGTCAAGCGCATGCAATATTGATTGCCATAAGACGCATGCAGCTTATCGTCTATACCGGTGCGCCTCGATCAGTCGTCAGTCGACATACAATAGACGGATTAGCGTGTGCTAGGGGCATGCGCTTTTGTCGAACTAGTATTAAGGCATGCGCTATTGCATGCGCTATGGCGCTTCACGCATGCCTCAGACGAAGACGCAAGATGCACATGAAAGCGCGCTAGTGTAGACATGGCTACAGAAGAGCAACTTGCCCTATTTAATTAACGGCAGATAGCAGAATCGGATGTAACATTAATGAAACTTATTTTATGCTTTGTGAAACTTTTTCATGTTATAACTTTCGTGCAATTCATGTTTACGATTATGTTCGGCCCGTCACACCGCCGTGTGAAGTCATCATTGAAGTCTCCGGTTAAGTCCAGAACTAGTTGGGCAACTCCGATAAAATGCACGTGCAAGCCGTATAATCTTAAACATAAATATCTAGTAGAAGACAAAATAATTGGAGACTTGTTAATGTTTAAATAGAAATTAAAGTTGCTTTTCGCGTCTGTCTGTTTATCCGCTTACGAGGAAAAAATTCCCCTAAAGCTGAAAGGGGATTAAAAGTTCCCTTGTAAAGAGTCTATTGGCAATATAAATATTAAAATAAAAGGAGGACCCAAAAAAAAATTGGATAAATCATAAAATAAAATTATCACTGAAACGCAACCCTGAAAACATAAAAATAAAGAGTACCCAGAAAGTTCTTACCTAATTTCCTCTGAGAGGTAAATGACAATAACCATAAAAGACTACTTGATTAACATTTTCTTTGTTAAGGGGAATTATGTAACACGTTGTATATTACTCAAAAGATTTTGATGCGATTTTCATCTTAATTTAGGTAATTTGATCCGGAAGGTTTTAAGCTACAAAGCGGGCCCGAGCGACGACGCCGGGCGTGTCGCTAGTGATAAATAATTAGTTACTCCAATTAATCAAGTTCTATTGGACGGTAGGAAAAAAAGCATTAAGACATGAAAGTGATCCCCTTAGGTGAATATCAAGTGACCGCCAATTAGGTTTAATCAACACCTTCATTAGCAATCTTGTCTTTCTGCCGCTCCTACATACGCAAGTAGGTACACTATAGGAATCTTTTCTTTCTTTTGTTCAGTTGTAAGTAGTACTTATTGAAAAGAGTTTACTACTTAATGCTATAAAGCATTCTCTACCAGTCAACCTTAGGGTTAAAAAGAAAAGCATCGAAATAGGTACAGAAAAAAGACGAGTTGACGATTTCGCACTCAATAGTCTACAAATTCATAAGATAAATATAAATTACATAAAAATAGATAATAAAAAAAAAATATTAAGGTTAGTCGGAAAGAGGGTACTAATCCGCAGGCCACTTAAAGTATCACTGATGACGGTTTTAAAGCAAGTGTTAAAATTTCAAAATTCGATTATTTTTATTTCCATGTAAAATAATTTTTATTTTAGTTTTTTCAAAAATTCTTCGTCCCTACTTTAGTTACGAATTCAGAAAATGGAGCTTCTAATTCGTGACCCCAAATATGACCTAAAATGTATATACAGCTGATCATAGCTGAGGATAGATAGATTTTAGCAAATTTTTTATGCAATTTTTGAATGGTTAAACTTTTGACTTTCGGGGAAAGTGGTAGAACAAAAGTTACTCATTATTATGGATACTTTAACACCTTTATGGTTTAAGAACTTTATTTTCTCATAAAGAATTTTACCCTTTCGGATTAGTACGGGGGTACTAATCCGAAAGGGTAAAATTCTTCTTTCAAAGGGGTTTCTGACTAACCTTGTATATATATATATATATTACAATATTTTATTTTATTTTATTTCTCTAGAAAACTTACAGCTAGAACAAAATTATCATACACAGTATTACATGATGGCCAATAACAAGTTTTCACGGTTAAAATATAAATATAAATCAAATAAAAACGTTATGAAAACCTAAAAGCAATTATGACGAAGACTAAATTAGATGACTAGGAATGCAGCGACTTAAAGTGGTATTCCCTAACTTTGCGTTTGAACGAGAATTTACTCGGAGCTTACTAATGATTACTACTTGCGCAGGCTGTAGTTTTTTATGTGCCAGCAAGAATAAAAAAAGTCGCGTTACACATTAGTGTCCAATGAAAACTCTGAGCAATATAAAACTTACGCGTATCAAGAAACTCCTGCTTGCTTTCTGCATGCATGAGAAAATAAAGTAAAATGTGAAAGCGAAGGGAGATTTCCGATATTATAAAAGTTTGTAGAGAACCTACAGATATGACTTCGTATCTGATAAAGTTACATTAAAAAATCGAATTTCGTAAAACTGTTTCGCGGTTTGAGTATATTTGTGGCCTACGCAAATGTCCGGCTGATTGGTGGCGTCGTGCGTCAGGTCGTCGAGCTCCCTAAAATTAGGTTGAGCTACACGATGGCTGATGCATGCGTGCCGTCAGTTGGGACAGGTTAACTCAAACCTACTACAGCTCATTCCTCAAACAGTTATTCCAGACGTTTCCTTACATTGTTACACTCGTATAGTTTTATACCATGATGGTATAAAACTATACGAGTCTGGACGTTAAAAGAGACCTTGACCTCTGAGTTTGTTTCGACCTTCCTTCTCAGAGGTAGTCAGATAGGAAATGCCGGCGAAATCTAGTATTCCAAAAAACATTACATTGTATAATAAAAGTGTCTGTAACAGATTTATTTACAGAAATAAAAATCATTTATCATAATCATTTATCATTAGTAGAAATCTTTTTTTATGTATATTTAGCGATACTTTTATACAACGTGGATCGATGTCGATGATTATTGTTTAATGGAAAGAGGGTACCTCAGGGGTGTTCTCATAAACTTTGGTGAAGATTTCATGAAGACCTTTGGAGATAGACAATGGAACTCTTCAATGGATAACAGCAAATCATTCGCGATTGCTGTAATCGCATGTATACGTATTGTTTATGCCGACGAAATCTAGTCTTAAAAAAACATTACATTGACTAGTAAAGGTGTCTCTATCAGATTTATTAACAGAAACAAATATAATTTATCATTTAAAGTAATGTGTAAATGACACAACAACATAATCGTTCAGGGGTGATTCTATCATTACAGTTATAGCTAATAGCTTCGTCATGTTAGAGTTTCAGCTTTCCCCAGGCGAAGCCTTTGGCCAACCCCGGTTGGCCAAACCGGGCGGTGCCAAAGGTCAACCCTGGTTGCATCTCACCACAAACTCTAATACGACTTGCAATGTATTTTCCTACACGAATAAATACAGATGCCGTATTTATTTTCCACGAATAAATACAGATACCATCATATTTATTTTATACGAATAAACACAGATATCATCTCATTTATTTTACACGAATAAATACAGATAACATCTCTTTTATTTTACATGAATAAGCAAAGATATCATTTAATATTTATTTTACACGAATAAATAACCTCTCATATTATATTTCCTTCATCAAACTTCCTTCACACATAATAAAATGGTTGTGACTCACCGGATTTATCACATTTTCTCGTTCTCACACTTCTCACCATTGTAATATCAATCGAATAATCAAGTTTTTGTCAGTCCGTCTACAGGGGATTTTACTAAGCAAAATATTTACATGTGGGTATACAATCATAATGTAGACTGGTTTTTTCTTGTTCCACTTCTGATGTAAATGACACAACAACATAATCGTTCAGGGGTGATTCTATCATTACAGTTATAGCTAATATATAGCCGGCATGTCAGGATTGCGAGCAAGGTAAACACAGTAAATAAAACCAACATAGACTCTCCACCACTGAGAGTACTTGTATTTGGGTTAGTATTAGTAACATTAACTAGATCACAATATATTACTTTACACAATTATTACAAGATCATAAAATAAGGACAAGCTAATCAGATATAAAAGGTCAGACTTCTTCAGCTGATCAACACGGAATGCTCTAGCTTCGTCGAATGACCGCCGCCTTTATAACCTCGGGTGCGTTCATCCATATCGACGACTACCTTCCTTTATCAACATTGCCCAGTGTTACCCACTAGCGATAACAAATGTTTGAAAGATAAGCTTTCATTAAAATTAATAATGCGATCTAAAAGAATTTCATTCCACTCTTATTATTTTTAAACGTTGACATTTATATGTATTTTATACGTCCACAATTCAACCCATAAACCTTGACCAAGCCGTTTTATTTCACGGAAATTTTATACGCTCCTTTGAGTCCGTGATATTAAATTTCTAAAAATATTGGCTTTTGTGGACGAGCACTTCAGTTGTTGATATTAAAAATTCCGAAACCATTGCACTTTATGGTGAAGTATATTGTTATTTGTATGTAGGAAGATTGACTTACGTCTATCTCATGGCTTGGTTAAGTAAATCTACCTAATACTTATTTTTTTATTGAATCCGTATTAGGTAGTTAGGATAAGACGACTTATCCCTACCGAAAGAAAAATAAATAATTAACCTAGTTAAATCCCGTGCTTGGTTAATCTATGTCATTAATATCTACCTTTTATTATATATTTTAAAAGATATGTATCATGAATTCATGACGACATGTTTGGTGCAATGGCTGAGCGATTGGCTTCTGCGCTACGGGTCGTGGGTTCGATTCCCACGCGGAACAAAAATTTGTATGGCCTACAGATGGTTGTTTCGGGTCTGGGCGTTTGTGTATGTGAGATTTGTGTCTGTAAACGCACCCACGATACAAGAGAAATCTTAGTGTGGGGCAAAGTATTAAAAAAAAACATGTGCTTAAATTGTTATGGATTTTTTGTATTATAACTTTCGTGAGACACATTCATATTTATGATTAGTTACTGTTCACTCACGTGCATTTTTCGTGATTACTCGATTAGTTTCGGACCCAAACGGCGCCCTTAATCGTGACCTGATCACGACGCGAGGTCGCGAGTCGAATTCGACTTATGGAATTGTTCATTTAATTGTTTATTTATTTATTTGCTATCATGACATTATATACTGGTTAGTATGCATTACAATTACATGGCACAGTACACATGAACCCTGAAACGGCACATTTTAATTAAACCAACAGGTGAAAATTATTGGTATTAACATAAAATAAATAATACATTCAGTGTCAATATTAATTTTACAATGTTATGTCAATAGGAAAGGACAGTAAATAAATGTACTGTATTATTCACTAGACAGAGACAACACTACTAGGTACTCCAATGACGTCATATACCAGGTTAGTCGGAAAGGAGGTACAGGGTGTTAAAGTACACATAATAATGAATAACTTTTGTTCTACAACTTTTCCCAAAAGTCAATAGTTTAAGAGAAACAGTTGTACAAAAATCTCAAAAAAAAAAAACTCTAAAATCTATCTATCCCCAGTAATGATCATCTGTGTTTACATTTTAGGTCATATTTGGGGTCATGAATTAGAAGCAGCATTTTCTGAATTTGTAACTAAAGCAGGGATGAAGAATTTTTGAAAAAACTAAAATAAAAATCATTTTATTTGTTTTTTTTTATCGTATTTTGAAATTTTAACACTTGCTTTCAAACAGTCATCAGCGATACTATAAGTGAGCTTCGGATTAGTACCCCCTATCCGACTAACCTAGTATAAAAAAATGTATTAGTTACCAACTTTACATCATAACACTCCGTACAATATCCGTTTCGCGCAACAATAACAGAAAATAACTATGTATTCTTTCATCGTTTTATTTAATTTATCGTATTCTTTTTATACTTTCTTTAACGGTATATCAAACTAGCTGTTGCTCATGGTTTCATTCGAACCTTAAGGGGGTATTTCACTAACCCATCATTAAATGTTCATTAAGCTAATTTGGTGTCTAACGCGGCATCCTAGGTGAGCGATCTAGAAGTGACGCGAAGCGGCGCGGCGCGACGCGAAAACAACAAACAGTCGATACCTATTGAAGTGGCCTACGTGACCAAACGCACGTGGAGTGCGGTGCGGCGCGGCGCGAAGCGAACCGAACGCGATCAGTTGGCTTGATATTTTCGCGCGAACTGGATGCGGTGCCGTACAGTGCTACTGAATGACGGCGCGGTGCGCTGCAAGCAGTCCGCGAGCTCGTAGAACAAATCCGCCGCTTTGCACCGCATCGCATTGAGTTCTCGTGTCACTACATCGGATCGCTTCGCAAGTCGCGTCGCATGAACTGCCTATGTAACGCGACGTCTTACGTAGGCGGTTTAAAGCGACGCGAATTGCGATGCGATGCGATGCGGTGACACGCGATGCGGTGGTTTTGTCTTACGAGCTCGCGGACCGATCGCCGCGCACCGCCGTCATTCAGTAGCACTGTACGGCACCGCATCCAGTTCGCGTGAAAATATCAAGCCAACTGACAGCGTTCGCTTCACGCCGCACCGCACTCCACGTGCGTTTGGTCACGTAGGCCACTTCAATAGGTATCGACTGTTTGTTGTTTTCGCGTCGCGCTGCGCCGCTTCGCGTCGCTTGTAGATCGCTCACGTAGGATGACGCGTAAGACGCCGCGTAAACTTTTCAATAGCTAACATTTGCATTTCACCAACATATCAATAGTGATAATAACAAAATTGTTGAACACATAGATGTCATATTTGTAGGTCACATTTAAGTTATCTGGTCAATAGTTACGGATTACTTTAAACTGTACTAGCTGTTGCCCACAGTTTCACCCGCATCCTAAAGGAACTAATTCATGTACCCGAATAAAAAGTGGCCTATGTCCTAATTCAGGTCATAGTCTAACTTTTTTTTTGTCGTGTGAAAATCCTCATGGGTACCTTTCGCCCCGGGAAGGCGAAGGGTTATGCCGGACTCTTACCAGCTAAATACCCACGGCGTTCTTTCTCCTGACCCTTGGCCGGGTTCGCGGGATTCACAGCTGCATGTACCGCAACCAAATTTTATTCAAATCCGTTCAGCTGTTAATGCGTGATTGATTAACAAACATCCAAATTCATAAACTCGCAATTAAATTGTTGTACATTTTTAATAGAAGTCAAATAGGTACACTATTAATTTGTAGATTAATGGTCATAATAATGTCACACAGCCTGAATATGGTTAGGTTAGTGTTGAATGTAAAGTTGACAATCACAAAACTGTTATGTGTAACAATTTATGCAAATTGCTGCGGTCTTCGTGTAGTAGGCCTAATAGCCAACTTAAGCTGTGTTCACACGTGTCTAAAGTTTATTATCGTGTCGCTACACTATTAAGTTTTTTAACGTCGCTCGCAATAAAATGTCTCACCCATCTAAGTGACGCGCACGAATTGACGTAAGGGGATAACGTGACACAATTTTGGGGTGTACTGTTATTTGTGACCACTGGGACTATCACGTTAATTAAAACAACTAGTTTCGGTTATTTTTGAATTGTCTTGTGAGCATTGCATGTACACTCTCAACAAAAACAGGTTTCCAAAATAAGTATGCTTGATCAAAAGATTTTTAAATTTTGCTCTGAAAACTCACTACATAACCAACATTGTGTAGTGTCCAGTAGTAGTGGTAGTGTAAACAAACCTTAAAACTAATAGCACAGATTACCCAATAGTTACTGCTAATAGCTTAATAGCAATATTGTACGTGTTGCGGTTCTACGAAGTAATCGTAGCGTTCGTAGCAGCGCCACACCCACGTAGCATATTCGCTACGACAGCGTAGCGTGCTGTATTTAGTTCGGAGTGTTAACAGACTACTGATGCAATAGTCCGAGTTTGTGCACTAATGCGTTTACCGTGTTAAACAGGACATGCCGCTGTACATAAGAGATTTCTATTAATAACTAACTAGCTGTATTCGCGGCTTTGCTTACTGAAATATAAGGGTACTGCTCATTATCCACACTCAATAGCATGATTATTTGTACCCTATAACCTGATCCACTTTGTAATGGATGTGGCTGCCAAATATTAACTGGTTCTTTCCCGTAGCACTGGCGTGAAGCTTAAATATATGAAGGACAAACAAACAAAAATTCTAAAAACGAAATTATTGCCATCGTTTGAGCTAGCGCACACGGGTGTCTTTTGTCACCGTGACAATTTCATCACTCTTATAAAATCTAAGAGTATGTATGGAGATGCATCCAGTTATCATGTCGTGACACTTAAATACCAATGGACTTGAAAGAGTGACAAGATTTTCACGGTAACAAAAGCCACTCGTGCGCGATTTTATAAGAGGGATGAAATACTCACGGTGACAAAAATCTCCCGTGCGCGCCTGCTCTTGACATTCCTAGGATGCGTTGCACTTTCTTTTTTCCAAGAATTTTGAATGTACAGTTTTAGCATCGTGACGATTTTATTATGTGCATAGATTTAGCACTCATGCAAATTCGAGATTAACCGCTAGCGGCCCGACCGACGATCCGGATCGTCAGTGCCATTTTTTATCTATTGTGTCTATAATTACAGTATTCGATAAGTAAAAGATCCAAGAAAAAAAAAATGGGGTGACATTTTTTTCTGTTGTGAAAACAAAAAATGTTGAATTTGAACTTAAGCACGATGCTTGATATGGAATCCAATATTGCAACATTGCCAACACAAATAAATACGGTACGAAATCTATATAAATAAAAAGAAAAGTCCTGACTGACTGACTCATCAACGCCGAGCCCAAACCTTTGGACCTAGAAAACTGAAATTTTGCACAGAGGTTCCCTTTATAATGTAGACAAGGAAGAAGGATTTTTCTAAATTCAACCCAAGGGAGTTAAATAGGGGATGAAAGTTTGTATGGAAAATCGTCACTTAACGGGTTCAAAATTTCACGCAAGTGAAGCTGCGGGCAAAAGCTAGTTATTTAACGTATTGGTTTATCTTTACAGAAAATAACAGAACTTTTCACCAGGATACGGTATCAAAATTTTATCTCGAACGTCAATAATGAGGGTTGTAACTCGAGTCATAAAGCGAATAATTTCTTTGTGTGATCACAACTGTCACCGGAGTTGAGCGTTGTACCTGACGACAACCTTATTGTTTCTACCGAACGTCACTACGAATAATGGACGGATGAATTTCGCATGCGGGTAGGTAAATAGCAACGGAGCCTGTTCTCGGAATCTGTTTGTAATTTGCCCTGCCGTGTTTACATAATATACTTCGGTTTAAACAATTGGTCACACACGTAGATAATTACGGAATACGGTCCTATTGTCCTAGTTGCTTAGCTAGTTGATGGAAGGTCGACCAAAGGCTGGGATTATAGAGAGGCTAAGGCTGAAATCTATAAAGCGTACTTAAACTTTGCTCAGACTTTACTTTCGAGTTAAGTTAAAGTCGATATTTATATCAATACTAGTTTTGCCCGCAGCATCGCTTGCGTGAAATTTTGAACCCGTTAAGTGACGATTTTCCATAAAAACTTTCATCCCCTATTTAACTCCCTTAGAGGCTGAATTTCGAAAAATACTTCCTTATTCTTTGTCTACATTGTAAAGGAAACCTCTGTGCAAAATTTCAGCTTTCTAGGTCCAAGGGTTTGGCCTGGGCGTTGATGAGTCAGTCAGTCAGGACTTTTATTTTTATTTATATGGATAACCCTTCAGTTAAAGACATATTTATTTTGTAAAAACATGAGTAAATAATACAAATGTTCATGGTGTTGAATTTGAGGAAGGAGCATGTAGCTTAGCTAGTTTTACCAATTATGGCGAACGAAATTTATACTTAACCGCATAAACATCGCATTTGTAGCAATAACAAAAATAGTTATCGAATTTAAAACCGAATTATTGTGAATACAAAGATAATTCAATTGTAAATTCTGAGCGCGTACTTAGCAAACGCAAGTCCAGGAAATCGCTGACTTCCTAAAAACTAAGACTATATGCCAAAAAAAGAAATAATCCATTAATAATGTTCCAAGTCAAGTTTGAGCAAAGTCTAAGTACGCTTTATAGATCTCAGCCTTAGACGCTATGGTCTCTAAACGGGTTGCATAATGGTGACAGTGGGTTTAAACCGTTTTTGTGAAAAATATGTACCAAAGGTTAAACTCAAACTCAAAACTCGTTTATTCAAAGTAGACTAGTATTACTTAGTTCTTTTTGAACGTCAAATTTAGGTAGTTACAATTGACTGCACCCCCAAATGCTCCCACCCTTCATCGCTTCCTAGTGTTTATGCTGTGAAGAAGAAACGGCGCAACAAACTCCCCAGCAACACAGTTCAGTTAAAGGTAAGTTCTGGTTTATAGTAGTAGTAGACCTCCCTGTGAAAGACCTCGTCCGGGGAAATACACCATACCTACTTGTGCCTTCAAGCAGCATAGATGTGTTCCGGTTTGAAGCATATGCGTGCTGGTGAAATTACAGGCACATGAGATTTTCCAACGTTGTCTGTAAGGTCTGTATCTGCAATACTCTTGGTGTTGTAGGTGTAGACCGGCGGCCGAACCACTTTCCATCAGTTGGGCCGTCTTGTTCCTCATGAAACTTAATGAAGCTGTACGATGTCTTGCAAGAAAGGTCTTGGCTAAAGACCTCGATAGTAATTGTAGCTGAGTAGAGACCTTTTTCCACGTTACCATCTAAAAACTTCATCAGCTACCTATAAATGGACTTTAGTATACCTCTGCTTACACCACGCTCTAATATTAGTATAGTGTTGTCTCGGCTACTTCGCTCTAATATTAGTATCGGTACAAAATTGTACCGTGTTGTCTCGGCTACTTCCCGTGGGTATCATAACAAGTAACTAAGGGATTAATACTGGAGCATGTGCAACAGCATCCACCTGGGTTCTAATGACAACATATTTAGGAATGGATGGTTAGGGTTAGCGCACACTGACGGAGTGGCGGCGGAAAGCAGTTCTCTGGTCGCAAGATACACCAAGCGTACGGCGCCGCGTGTAGGCTTTCATCGGCTCTTTTGGACGCTGGTGGCCGCTCGGCCTCTCTTCGCGGCGTTTTGAGCCTCCCAGTTTGTTGTGTTTTGTTTCTGTTTCGCTATTCTAACGGTAAGGATACACGGTGACATTGACGTTCGACACAATGCAATCGCGACACTGAAATTAAACCAGAGCTAATGCGCTACTCAGTGTAACAGCGGCGTACACACTACGACACTCGGTGTCGACACTGAGTGTCGAGTGTAATGTGTCGCCACAAGGATACACTTTACCATAATTCTAGTCGTGTATAAAAACAAATTGTGTAGAATTCCCTCCATACATAAACTCATGCCTTTTTCCCATAGGGATAGGCAGAAACTGTAGAACGTCACATGTTACGGTCTTTTCATACGCTTCGTCCAGGTTCATACATCTTGTCCTACACGCACGCCAGTTGAGAGTAGGTACTACGCACCTTTCCTTTTTGAAGAACATCACCAATTAACATCGATGTATGTCATTTTAGGGCGTCCTGTTCGATTCCAATTGTTACTAAATTAGTCGCTTCGCCGCCACTCCGTCGGTGTGCGCTAACCTTTATGTGCTCATACAGTACCTACAAAATTGGTCAATTTTCGTCAGTCAACACGTATGTTTAACAAAATTTGAACACATTCTTTGACAGATAGACCTATTTAGCAATATCGAAAATAAAAATCGAGAAACTTTTTTGTTATTGTTCAAACTGAAAAAATAGCACACAGTTGAACTCAAAAAGTTTCCTTCACAACATCAAATCGGACTCGTTAATTCGAACTGTCGAATGAAAAAGTATAAATAGTGTTCCAGCTTCGACTCGCTAACTAGGGTTGCCGAATAACTGAATATGTATCCAACTGCGAAAGCAAGTTCTGAATACAATCGCATCTACATACGAGCGTTGTTTTTTCTTTCATATCGGTCGGTTGATGCGGTGGGTATGCAAATATTTCTATCAATATTCATAGCTGGCGGCGTCATCGATAATTGAGTCTTACCTGACAGCGGTGCCTTTGATTTTCATATTCGCTATCTCGCTTTTCGCTCGAAAAAGTTCCAAGTTTTTCTAAAAACAGAATGTGAGGTGATTTTCGTGTAAATACATGTTTTTCGTCTAGGTCTTAAATAAAAGTAAATATCAAAATTTGAACGCATATTTTCTGAGACGTGCTATAATATTGAAAATGTTTCAAAGTTCGTACGTGGGTAAGAATATTGGTCTTCTTTATTCTTGTCGAAGTTTGTGATCTCGTAGAAATAGCTACGGTGGCTTATTATGGGGCGGGTACCTGAAACCAAAATTGTTTCAAATATGCAAATACAATACTTAGCTTTAATTCCGCCAAACTAGATCGTTAGTTTGGATGCAGTAAGCAGCACCAAACTAACGATCGTGCCACCAAATGAACCATCGACCGTGTGGTGCGGAACGTAAAGAATAGCACTACCCTATCTCTTCCCATGGGTGTCGTAGAAGGCGACTAAAGGGATTTACTACAGGATGGGCAGCAGCATTCTCTGAGAACTTCAACAACCAAACTGCGATCGTCAACCCGCCTGCCAAGCGTGGCGATTATGGCAAACACCCCCAACATGGATAGCACAAAGGAATCCGCTGGATGCGAGAAACACAGGACCGGTCGATGTGGCGATGCTTGGGGGAGACCTATGTCCAGCAGTGGACGTCTTTCGGCTGAATGATGATGATGATGATACGCAAATATGATCATGTGTCAGAATTTCGTGCTAAACTCAAGTGGCTTCCAATACGCCTTCGTCGGAATACTCATATTCTTTCCCTACTATACCTACAGTATTCTGTTCAATCCTACTACCCCTCCCTATCTTAAAGAACGTTTTGAGTTCATGCGTGATTCACACTCACGATCCTTGAGATCATCAGAAAACTTGAAACTGAAGATGCCTATGCATTCCACAAGATTCTTTGATCATTCGTTTACTGTCCAGGCCGTACGCTTGTGGAATGCATTGCCTGTGTCTGTGAGGCGTGCTCAGTCGTTAGCTACGTTCAAAAGAATGGTGAAGGAACATTATTTGACTCCATAGAAGTTTTTAAATTATCCAAATGTATCTATAATTACATATGTAGTTACCTTATTTGAGTATATATATATTTAAAATATGTATATATTTGTGTTATGTTATAATATGTATTTATACCTAATTGTTTAGTTGATTCCTGATTTTTATTAAGTTATATATTTGTACGCTGCAAACTGCCCTTTATATTTTTCTTAACAATTCTTTCCATCCAATGGTTGTCTGGAAGAAATTGCTTTAAGCGATAAGACCGCCATTTGTACTGTTCTTAATTACGTGTATTCCTACTGTTTTATTTCTTTTAGTGTACAATAAAGTATATCTATCTATCTATGATGATGCAGCACCACCCTAACGCCCACAAATTTATGCACATGCAGGAGTGAAAAAAAGAATGCAATATGCAACCAAATCAATACGACACGTGTTGCGCCACTCCAGGAGACATCCTCAGGAGGTGTTGACTCATCGACCGCTTGGACGCGAAATGTAACGATTATCTATTCTATTCTATTCTAATAGAATAGAATAGAATATACTTTATTGAACACCAAAATTGTAACATAACTCTTATACAATATATAATTTATGGATTGTATGTCATGGATTTACGCAAAGTAAATGCCTTATTCTATCATTTATCAACATGGTTTCGGTAAAACCGGTCGTCAAAACCCAAAATTGCTAATTATACCTAACAATCTTAGAAAAAAAGTTCCGAAGAAGAGTAAAACCCAGAAAACACTAGTAAAAGGAAAAGAAAGATAATAAATAAAAGCACGAAGTGTGTTTTTTTTTACACCTACTTTATTTAAAGAACCGATTCGCTAAAGCGAACATGACGCTCTGTAAAAACATAACAATTCAATGCTTTAATTGATAGAAAACATTGAATTTTTTATTCACACGCATAATTTGCCCTATTTTAAATCAGGTTTTCACCACATGGTGGTGGAAGGCTAATACTGTGGTAGTGTGGTGGTCGTGAAGGACTAATAATGGTCACACTATATTATAAAATGAGTGCTTAATTGCCATCTGAAGGAAGTGGAAAAATGTTAACCATTATAGTGCAGCTACATTCGTCTGCTTCTCTCGTGTCAGCACGAACTATACAAAAATAGCTCATACCGTGGTGAAAAGATTAGCCAATCAGCAAGGTTGGTAGCGAGGCTGACTACCCAGGGTGCGCCGGACGTACTGAAGTATTGTCACTCGTGGAGGCAACTACATTAAGATCTAGTTTCTAACTGCCAAACTCAAGACGTCAAACCTACTTCTGTAACATGTATTATAGAAAGATAAAAGTTTTGCTCATTTCAAAATTCTAGGAGCGTATTCACAATCCAAGCTCAAAGAATACACACAAAATCTGAATATCTCCAGGGCTTTCTTCTAGCTCGTAATGAATTTTTATCAACGTAAAATATGTGGCGCAAAAATAGGGCTTCCTCTGCTTACAGACGAGAGGCAGCCGAAATAGAATAAGGTCTGACTGCCAAGGCAATCTAGACTGTGTGAGTGAATATCTTATTTTAAATCTAATACTCCGTAGAACAAGGTCACTGGCACCAAAGTATATATATATAAGCTAAAGCAGTACTTCAACTTCCTACAATCGTCTGAATTGACACACACAGATACGCACTGCAACAAGACTTCTAAGATTTCATCGGAATACAATCAGTCACGGCTGTCATAGAGTACATGACAAAGAGTGCATTATACCTTAGAATAAGTATGCTTTAGTACTTATTCTAAGCATTATACTCAGTATGCAGTGCATGTCTGTGTGAGTGTGTCAATTCATGCGATTATAGTTTATTTATTCATGTGATTACAGTAAGTTAAGGTACCTACTGCTTTAGCGTATACAGGGTGTAAACGAATTCGTGTATTTCCTTCAAACCGCGTGATCTACTGGTGACACAGATTAACCCTAAATGTTTTTTTTTTACATTTAACTAAAAAAATTCAAAATAAAATCTTGGTTTTCTTATTTCCGAGTCATTTTACAGCACCGAGTTAACTGATTGCAAAGAGCGGTATCGCATTATTCGTGCCCGCCAGCCGAGTTGCCATGCTTTTATTCATTTATGCGTGGCATCGAAATGTTCACGCACATAAAATATTTTTTTTGCAAAAAACATTTTTATTTTTTTGCTGAATTATTTTTATTAGGTGGTTTAGATATGATCACTTAAGCAGACCGCATGAAAAAAAAAGATTTTTTTTTCGTTTTTAATGAGGCTAATTTCCGTGCGGGCCAATCTACACCAGTAGTAGATCATGAGGTTTTAAGCAATTACACGAATTCGTTTACACCCTGTATATCTACCGTGCTGGTACTATACTATCTACTAAGCAAAGAATACCCTTCACAAAACATTTTCAAAGCGAAGTACAACATTACATCAAGATGATTAATGTTTCAGAATCTGAATACCATCAAGTTAAATAATGGACCACAAAAGGTTGCATATTGTTCCTTTTATCCGCTTGCATTCAAGTAAAAGTTGCGAAGTAATAATTCATTTCCGACAATGATCCACTGTTATAGCTGGGAACTGAATCCATTTGCGGCCATTTAGCTGTAGTGTTCCACAAAACACCGTGTTTTTTCTCCAGTACACGTACATCGCTGACACAACTTTATGGGACCGCAATCTTCATAAATCTCGAGCAGGACGACCTTTTGTCTTTGTCCCATTCTCTTAGGGTTTAGGCAAATTCTGACCCCCGCAAATTGGTCACATTGCGTCCCCAACCGAAACGTACACGTTATATCTTTGAGACCAGTGCCGTACAGGTAAATAAAAGTGAGGAAAAACTTGGAAACTTATGTAAATCAGGTTATGTGTGCCTTGAATAAGTAACTCGGTACACAATAAGAATGCCTTTTTTCTTTTCTTTTACCTCTCATAAAGAAAAGTCTTGAAGAGCCTTCATGAATACAGGTATTGTTCCCTATTGTTAAGAGTGTTAGGTGAGACTAGAAACACTTTTTCATAAGTTAGTGGCCAACTTTATGAATAATCAAATACAAAATGCTCCTTGCGAAACCTTCTTTCTTGCCAAAGTCTGCGTTATATCTGTAATAATCCTTGCGCAAGAGGTGGGTGTATTTACTGAGCCTAATTCATTATGCAGGTTTCCTCGAATCGTCCATAAAGGAGTTCTTTGAATATCGCCATTACATTAAATTGTTATCTGCGACGAGGCCCTCGGCGCACGGTTTTTTAATTAAAACAGGCAATTTGGCGCTGACTTAACCCAAGTTTTACAATTATGTTTTTGTCGTCGCGGTTACAAACTTTGTGTACTAAAGGAAATTTATTTTTAACGAAAAGTTTCGTGGATTCAAGATAAGGAATTTAATAATGAATTTAATTGTTGTTAAGGAATTTATATAAAATTAAATTGTGATGGTTTATAAAGTTTAGAGTTGTGCCAAATTGTCTGAAGGTGGGTGGGTACTGAACATTTAACAACATACTGATTCTCGATCGTTCGCTGGCCGGACGATTTATCGAGTGGCGCGTGCTACTGGCGTGTTCCACTACTCTCGTCCGACGTTGCCGGCAAATGGAAAAGTTCCCCCGAAGTAACCCGAGGCTATCGAGGCCCCGATGTGTTACAACAAATTTTATACTAGCGCCGGCAAACTTTCCGCGTACTGCTCAGCAATAAATAATAATGCCTGAATATTGGAAGCGATCGATACATAATATTTTAAAGTTCCTGTTTATAGTTGAAGTGGACTCACCGAGAGTTCCCGCAGTATATTTTAATCGCAATATTCCTGACAGCCAACGTTGTGAAGCTTTAATAAACATAATACACCGTGGAATGAACAGCCAAATAAGGGAGGAATATTCATGAACGAAACTCAGTTGAAAGTTTTTGATAAGAAATTATGGTAATGATTTTAAATTGACCTAATCCATATTGCGGAGGCCCAAAATTTGGGCAACAAAACTTGTTACGGTGGCGGCCTGATGCCTCAACTCGAACTCAATTTTCTAATTAATTTATACCCACTCACAAAAGTTTGTTTGCAAGGATTGGGAAGATTTTATTGTGTTGTAAGACTCGATAAAGTTTTAAAATGGCTCATTAAAGTAATGTCCATAACAATTTGAATAATTTGACGCAAATTAAAAGGTTCGTGCAAATCTGTAGTGAAAACCAACGGTATTGATTTTAAAAGGTACACAGATAATTTCATTCAAAATTAAATTGAGGTTTCGTTTAAGTAAATGTATTAACGCGTTCATTTACATGTCGGATTTTCATCGGCTTTGGTAAAAAAAACGGTCGGCGTAACCTATCCTATAACTGTTTATACATAGCGCGGTTCATTTTCATACTCCACGTTCGCGCTTAAAAGCTTTCATGATATCAAATTGACACTTTTCACGTATGTACAAAAAAATGTGACGTGGCAACGTCCGCATGAAAATGACGTCACGTCACCTACCTAAAGCTACTGACGCGGATTCGTGACGCCCTCCATTTAGGCTTGAAACAGCCTACAAAACAATCGATACTGTTTACAAGAGTGCTGCGTATCTTTACCTACCACCAGTTGAATCCCCCCTTAGTATTTATGTTTACGATTAGTAGCGTTGTTAGGGTGTGTTATTTCGTATATTTATATACAGATGCTGAGAATTGGAATGGTAGTTTTGGGTAGCAGTAGAATGGGTATAATATTGTAATACTTTTGGCATGTAGCAGTAGTATTAGTACAGTCAAGTGTAATAATATGTATACACATAGTGAACATATAAAACGAATTTCATACAGAGGATAGATTGTAGTAAAAAATGTTTTGTAATGTTTCACAATTCTTTTGAATTTCGCTATGTGTAGACATATTATTACACCTGACTGTATATACTGTGTATACCTTTTTCTTCAGTTCTTACTCTTTGATTATCCTTGGCAAAGTCTTAGTAGTCTACTACAGTCGTCGCTTTTCTAGAAATATTCATTGTTTTCTGATTACTTGGCAAGCAATTCCAGACACTAATTTATCGATCAATCAGTGCCAGCTACAGTGTAACATTGAAGGTTCCATAATGTTTTCCATTTTAATATCTGGATCGATTTCTAAGAAAGCTGGCACTTATTTTTGGCGATCATTATTATGTCAATGTCAACCAATTTTATATTGTTGGAAACTCGAAATTGGAGAGGTAGAAACCCAACAACAACTTTTTACATTTCAATTTGAACTTTTACAGTAAAGTTGTTTTTAATATGTTTTTGTGTTTTGAAATACATCAGAATTTATCGAAATTCGTTTTGTAAATCGACGACACGTTTGGTGCAGTGGCTAAGCGATTGGCTTCTGCTCTACGGGTCGTGGGTTCGATTCCCACACGGAACAAAAATTTGTATGGCCTACAGATGGTTGTTTCGGGTCTGGGCGTTTGTTTGTGAGATTTGTGTCTGTAAACGCACCCACGATACAAGAGAAATCTTAGTGTGGGGCAATTTTTCATTAAAAAAAAAAAACATTAAGAGCGAACGTATAACGTGGTGACTCAGTATCGGACATTTATCGCTTCCGGAGTCTGCGTGTGATCCCAGAGGAGGCACGGTAAAGATACTGGGATATTCAAATATCTAAAATGGGGTGCATGAAAAGAGCTTCCACGAGTGATGATACTTCAGTAAGTCCGGCTCACCAGCGTACCAATCTTGCTGACTGGCTAATCTGTTCACCATGGTATGAGCTATTATACAGGGTGAAATTTTAAACACTCGACAAACCGAAATGGGACATTGTACGTTTGTCGACGTCCATTTGTACTGTTCTTGATTACCTGTATTCCTTCTGTTTTATTTCTTTTAGTGTACAATAAAGTATATCTATCTATCTATCTATTGTACTCATCACTATGAACAACTTTTACTATGGGACCAAACCTGAAATCGCGAAAAAAAAACAGCTGTTCCCTACATTTTGACGAGATGCGAACATAAATGTAGGAAACAGCTGTTTTTTTCACGATTTCAGGTTTGGTCTCATAGTAAAAGTTGTTCGTAGTGATGAGTACAATCTCCCATTTCGGTTTGTCGAGTGTTTACAATTTCACCTTGTATAGCTCGTGCCTACACAATAGAAGAATATATCTATAGTCTCAATACGTAGGTAGATAGTAGCCCCTGGCTGAAGTTGTAGTAGTGCCGGACTTAAAGAATAGCACTACCCCATCGCTTACCGTGGGTGTTGTAAAAGGCGACTAAGGGATTCTCTAGAGGATGGGCTGCAGCGTTCTCTGAGTACTTTAACAACCATACTGCGATCGCCAACCCGCCTGCCAAGCGTGGTGATTACGGCAAAACCCCCTTTTGGGGGAGGCCTATGTCCAGCAGTGGACGTCTCTCGGCCGAATGATGATGATGAAAAAATACAAGTAGGAAAATAATCGCGTCACATTATATTTATCGTGATTGCATTCACAGGAGATACCACTATATAAAAGAGATAATTAATGTGAGTAATTCAAAAACCCACAGATGTATATTTATCGAGTTTGACGCGTGTATAGAGATGTCAATATACGTGATTCGACCACGTGAGGTTTAATCCATGAAATTGATATCAGAGTGCGGCGTTCGGGCGCAGCGGAGGCCCGTCACGCCCCGTGACATGCCAATGTTTCAAACCGAAAAACGCGACTCCATCCATTCTTTTATTCGCACATCAAACTTTCGTACAGCTTCACGTTTTATCGAGTTTGTATCAACGCCTTAACAATTCTTTCTACTTTTTAGTATCGGGACTTATAGCATCATCATCATCTGCCTAGCCTTTTCCCAACTATGTTGGGGTCGGCTTCCAGTCGGACCGGATGCAGCTGAATATCAGTATTTTACATGGAGCGACTGCCTATCAGACCTCCACAACCCAGTAACTGGGTAATACGATACTCTTGGTAAGACTGGTTGTCAGACTTTCTGGCTTCTGACCAACAGTAACGACTGTCAAAGATCTACAAATGACAGACGGGACCAACGGCTTTACGTGCTTTCCGAGGCACGGAGGAAACTCGCTATGGTAAATGGTCACCCATCCACAGACCAGACTCTTTCTACTTTTTAGTATCGGGACTTATAGTGAATATCTTATATCAATGTATTGGGGATAAAATACATTTGTCGACGTGAATGCGTGTAATAACGACGTGAAGATACATCCACATGAAGTTTAATCCGCGAAATTGATATAGGAGCGTGTCGTGGCGTCGTTGGTCCCGTCACGCGCCGTGACACGCCAATGTTTCACAGCTGGAAATGCGACTCCATCCCATTCTTTTATCCGCGCATCAACCTTTTGTTCTACAAACCTTTAGTTTTGATATTGGATTCGCACCACGTTCCATTCTTTTTCAAGATTTATTGGATCACGGTTCGCGTTGTTTCGTGTTAGTGGTAGTATGCAGTGGGTTATTATGTAATTTCTCATGGTGAGGTAATTTTTTTTATTCTTCCATATTTCTTTGTCGTAGTATTTTTTTATAATAAACCTATGTGAAACCTACTGCAGCCTGTAATCGAAAAAAATATTGAGGTTAGTACTAAGGTACAGTCCGCGACAAAAGTAGCCGATCATTTGAATTTTTAAACTTGATACTAATTGGAAAACTTGTAAGTATAAAAAAACTTTAGAAAAATATTAAAAGATATAGGTACTTAAAGGTGTTTGGAATATTCATTTAGCTTAAGTTATTTGGTCTCTATCGAAATATAAAAATTATAAATAATATCAAAAAATAAATATTGTTATTCCAAATTAGGGATACCTACTTTTTCATATTTGGTTACTTTCACTCTACCAACTTATGTCGACGACTGTACCTAATCCTATCTTATAATATGTATTATAATTGTGAAAGTTTTGATGTTTGTGAATTTGGATGTTTGTTACTCAATCACGCCTTAACGGCTTAACCGATTTAGATAAAATTTGACACACTGGTAGACCATAACCTGGTTTAGGACATAGTATACTTTTTATTTGGGTACATTAAGTAGTTTCCCAAGAATGTGAACGAAACCGCGCACAACACCTAGTTGTTCATAAATACTAATTAAGTAGATAATTTTGAACTTTAAGAGCATTAAATGTCTCACAAAGATGTCGTTGGAACACATTAATTCTTGAATTAATTCAGTAAGGTCTACTCACAAAAGTTTGACGCTTTCTATCAATATTTAATCTAAGTTCTACAGTTAAAGGGAAATGAAACACAAACTGCTACCCTTCCTTCGTGTCACTAAGTTTGAAATTGAAATTGTAATAAGTACTATTTCATCTCAGAAATGTTTCAATTGTAATAAACTTATTGTATTATCGTGTAGCCTAAAACAATAAACTTAAGAAAATAAAGGAAAGAAGGAAAGAGACCAATCTAATTCCGTGGGTATGAAAAAAGGTGACTTCTTCTCTCGTGTCAGCACGAGCTATACGAGAATAGCTAAAGCTAGCTAAGCTAATAAAACTTTGCCAGTCAGCAACGTTGGTAGCGGAACTGACAGTTCAGGGTGTGCCGGACGTACTAGAGTGTCGTCACTCGTCGAGGCTCTTTTAATGCACCCTAAAAGGCGACTAAGATATCAACTTAAAATAATGTCTAGCAGCATTCTCCTGTGAACTGATAAAATTGAACTGCGATAACTGAACGTTCATTGTGGTGGTATATGTATAGGAGACTAATTTTCATCAGCAGACGTTGACAAGCCGACAAAAGAAAAAAAGGGGCCAAGTGCGAGTCGGACTCGCGCACGAAAGGTTCCGTACCATTATCTATAAAAACGGCAAAAAAACATGTCTGTTGTATGAGAGCCCTCCTTAAATATTTGTTTTATTTTAATTTAATTATTTACTTTTAAAGTGAAAGTATAACTAAATATTGTGTGAATATTTCAAGCGTCTACCTGTTGCCGTTATCAATATCGAGCAAAAACGAGCAAAAAAATCTCGTTTGTTGTATGGGAGCCTCCTTAAATATTTATTTTATTCTGTTTTTTAGTAGTTGTTGTTATAGCGGCAACAGAAATACATCATCTGTGAACATTTCAACTGTCTAACCTATCACGGTTCATGAGATACAGCCTGGTGACAGTGGAGCCTTAGTAATAGGGTCCCGTTTTACCCTTTGGGTACGGAACTCTAAAAAGTAAAAAAATGCTTCATGTAATTTAAAGCATTAAATGCATACTGCACGCATTGCCCCGTGAGGACGTAATGCTATTATTCTAAACTTGGTAGGTGGAATGATAATCGCAGTACATAATACAGTTATAATAACTATAGGTGTAGGTGATGTGGTTAATCCCGTGTGGGGACGGGCTAGAATATAAAACTCACCACACGCTGAGAATACTCGTCTTGTAATATTTACCAAAACCCAGCACGCTTGGTGGTAGGATCAATACAATCCATCTGGCTAGCCACTCCTCGCATTAAAGACTAGTGCCTAGCAGTTTACTGTGTTCCGTCGAGTGTATGTGAAGAAACCTAGAGGGGTTAAAGGAAATCCCGAATACATCTAAGTTACTTAGATTCGTGTGATCCACCTTAGACACTGTCTGCACTGTCAGGTGGGAATAGGGACAAAGCGACCAGAGCAAAGAATTAAAAAAAAGTTGGATACTGTGGCCCCACCACCGCCTATCCTTTGTTCATGCCGGGCACGTGTACGTTATACACAATACATGTGCCGCAAATTGTATCAGGAAAATGGCAATCTCTGCTCTATGTGCCGAAACAATATTGCCATACCGTGTGCCGCAAAAACTTTCCCAGTGTGGACAAGGCATTCATTGAATATTGTAACATTTAGAAGGTCTGATGAAGGAATGATGAACTAGATTAAACACAATACTATTATGATTACTAATACTTTATGTGTAACTAAGAGGATAACCGAGTAGAATTGTACTAGTAGAGTTCGTATTTAAACAATAATATTTTTTTATTCACATTTTTATCTTCTTCAAATATGTTTCTCTTATCCTCCGGCTATTGTTCGCTTTTTATTGCTCCGTTGATCCCTGGCGCTGGAATGTTAGCGGTAATTAACATTCGTCTTTTCATATTTATGATTAGTTACGGTTTACTCACGTGCATTTTTTGGGATTGCCCGACTAGTTTTGGACCCAAACGGAGGCTTTAATCCATAAATAAAATAAAGGGCTCCGTTTGGGTCCGAAACTAGTCGGGCAATCCCGAAAAATGCACGTGAGTAAACCGTAACTAATCATGAATATGAATGTGTCCACGAAATTTATAATAACAAAATTCGTCTTTTCTTACAAAATCAAGAACATTTTATGATGCCGGAATATTTTTTTTACGCTCATCGTTTCTACCTACAAATTAATTCTCAAGTTAGCGCATACCATTACCAAATTGACAGTAATTTAGCACGTCAAGTTATACCAATTACCACGATAATGCTAATATAATAACATACATAACTAAATCACTAAATACATTACTGTTGACATATTATACCTGCGCAGCGACCGTAAATCTAATATTATTGTATTGGCCGACTTCCCTTTGGCACCGTTAATATTAGCAATTCATAGATTAAGTACCGGCGTTGTCTTGGCCAATTATCGGCTATTAATCATACCTAGTGTAAACACTAACGCCATATTAGCTTTTGATATACATAATATACGTAGAGATTATATTTGCTCCAATAATTACGATATTGTGTGTTATATTAGATGCCATGAATTATTTGTGGTTATTTGGTATGCAGGTGAAATTGTTATTGTGGAGATTGGCTGCGGTTTAGTAGGAGTGTTGTGAGGTTAGTGACAGGGTTAAGACTTGGAAATTTATTGCTGTAGTGCTGTCGTATATCATGTCACGAAACGAATCTTAAAAACAGAATAGTCTGGTTTAATCTTTTTTTTATTTTGCCAAATATTTACTGAGGGGTATCTGGCGAAATAAAAACCCCTTAAAATTCGATTATGTCGCAAGGTACCTACTAGAATTACGTGAAATAGAACAAATTGATTTCCGATTCTATTTTATTATTATAACTTTCGTGAGACACATTCATATTTATGATTAGTTACGGTTTACTCACGTGTATTTTTCGGGATTGCCCGACTAGTTTCGGACCCGATCGGAGTCCTTAATCATGAGCTGATCACGCGGCGAGGTCGCGAGTCAGAATTAAAAGCTTTTTATATTATATTACGTATATTGTATTTCTTGTTTATTTTCACTTTTAAAGCATTTCTAAACGAAGAGATAACCATGAGTCATGATTTCCGAACGAAAGTTATGATCTGTGGCAATGTTTATTCAATACTAAATACTATTTATTTCAAATATTAAAAAGTAACAATGTCATTATCATTAATGATGTTTAGAATGATCCTTATATTTTATTTTATTGTTTCAACTTACTAATTTGTCATTATTCCATAGATGTATAATTAAAGTAAGCTCAGTTGATGTTATGTTTTATGGAATCTTATTTAAAGGTTACAATCTAATGCTTATGAAAATAACGTAATTATCTGACTATGTTTCAAAACAGTTCTGCTAAATTAGATCTTATTATTGTTACCAATGTTTAAAGTTATTTAGTTAAAATGTATGACAATCTCTGATTGGTTGAAAATGGCGCCTTATGATTACTTTTGTGCTATTGTTTGATAAAGTTATAAAAAGGAAGGTAATTCTCAAAATAGGTTTACATTAGTCTTGGAACGATTACAGGAAGATACTAAGTTAAGTACTTTGATTGTTATTTTACACTGTTACTATGCTAGTCTGATTATAAATATGTCTATGCTAATTTGATTGTAAATAATTATATATTATTTGCTATGTGTGTTTATGTATATTATTTAGCTTGACATTGCTATGGTCTGACCTACCTATATTATTTTATTATCTGACTAGCTTGTCCTTATTATTTTCTATTCTTGTGAGTAATTATATTGTGTATAACATGTAACTAACAACTAACCCAAATACAAGTACTCTCAGTGGTGGAGAGTCTATGTTGGTTTCATTTACCATACCCGCTGTGCCCCTGATAGGTAGATATTGGTCTTAACTGTAAATGCTATGCTCACTGTATCCATTTCTATAATCATGTCTACAGACATTATTGCTATTCCTAATATCTAGTACATTGATATTGCTAAATTATTGTTCAAGTGAAATAAGTAATTATTAGGATACTTTAGTCAAAGATATTTGTAGTTTTCATAATAAACTATTCATGGTAAATAATTCTGGTTATATATATTACTCTATCTTTCTCTCATTACATTTATACATACCTACAGCTATATTTATATGATTATATGTCTATATAATCTAACAAGTGCGTGTAGGCCGCGTCGTAGCGCCGCCGCGCCGCTCATTTCTCGCGCGTGTATACTATTTTTTTTTTTTTTTACTCGGTCCTATGTTTTTGTGTTCACGTCGACTACCCATGGTTTGAGTGATAACGGTGTTTGGGTTACATGCTGTATATTTATTACATTAGCTGTTTTTATTGACAGAATTGTGAGGTTAGTGACACTATAAAGACTTGACAGAAAACGTATTTCTTTACCACAGTCGTATTTCAAGAAACAAGCTTACTTAAGCCAACTTTTCTGAGTCTCGGAAACAGAACCGTCTGTTTAATAGTAATTTATTAAGAAAACGAGCTTGTTTGTCCCTCTAAAAACATCTGCACGCGCCCCTAACAGCCCCAGGGACAGATCTGTGCAAATAAAATTACCTTTTCAACGGTTAATTTGCGGAATGAATCACTTTCATTCGCAGGTTGGCCGTTGTTTTTGTTGAAAGATCTCACCCGGAACCGAACCCTGTACTTGTCAACTATGAAATGAGTTATGACCAGTATTTACCGGAAGATGACATTTCTCGAATCGGCCCATTAATTCCTAATGGAGCGTCGACGGGCTACATTTCATCTGTTTGGCTGAACACCAGGCCTTCGCCGCAGAGCTATTTTCGGTAGCGTATCCGAAAATTTATAACTACGAGTTAGTTCTAAATCGTTGGATAGCGGCAAAGTAAGTGGGATTTATGATATGACGTTTTGCGCTCTATTTGTTTGGTGCGTACCTTTTTTCTCGAGGGCCTTTGCCAATTCTAGAGTGTTTCGAGCACGAAATAGGAAAAAATAAGTGGAAGTGCCGGTAACATGAAATTCATATAACGATTATATTGAAAGATATCAAAGTTCTATACTTTATACACCGCTATGAGATACGTTTTTCGTCCTATTATTTTAAAACGTTAAAATTGCACAATAAGGCATGGTTGCGTATTTTACTTACGTAGGATGTTAATTCGGAACGCATCATAATTTAAATAAAAGTACCTAATTGTGCATGAATGCAGCGATGTGTGAAAGAGAGAGTATGTGTGAGAGCGAGAAGGAGGAGTGTGGCGAACTAATAAAAGACGATTAAGACGCGTCGAAGATGTAAAATGTTTTAAAATATTAAAAGAAGTTTTGAAGACGAAAAGATATTTTATTTCGGTCATCCACGCCCACATTTAAGAGTGCAAGACGTCGTGTCACAGAAAGTACTTAATCGCATGGGCCTGTGTTGCAGATTATCGCATAAAGGGCAATTGAGACCACGCTATAATATATAGCAAATATTGTACAGCACAACGATATCGCTCAGTATACATTTTATATGGACACGATAAACTTGAGCGATTCTCAGAGCTATATCGTACGATTCTTTGGGGCGGGGCCCCGCCTAACTTCTACCCCGTCCGTCGCCCGACGGATCGCCGACAAATAACTTGCTATACATAGTAGGCAGGCTTGCGATATAGCTTATAGTGTGAACGTCATCATAATTATATAAGTATAGCATATGACGCAATTACTATACACGCTGACTTTTAATTGGTTGTTTTACTAGAACAAACGTTGTTCAGACCGTGGTTAACTACCATTGTAAAGCATCCAATTAAATATCATCGTGTATAGCGTAGTCTGAACTGCGCTTTACACGTTAAAATTGCACAATAAGGCGTGGTTCTAATATTTTACAATGTGGTCGAGACGTCGTGTTACAGAAAGTGGCTAATTGCATGAGCCAGTGTTGCGGATTTTGGCATAATTGACACACGGGCGATAGCTACGAGGCACTTCAACTCAATGACGTTTTACAAATAGACGCGTCATACACCAACGTCATTGCATTACAAAACAGCGCAAATTTTACGATCTTTAGAGGTTAAAACGGGATATTTACCATGTTTATTATTTGATGTGAGTTTCCGATATTTCGGCACCGTTACAAGCGCCATGGTCACGGATGAACTGAAGTAATTGCGGGTGGGTGGATGTTTATGAGCAGACGAAACGGTCTACCCTCTTTCTTGTTCGTTTTTTGCGTTCGACGCCACTACCACTGTCACTTATGTCACTCACAACTCGATTCTGTTCCCGACACACAAAACTCACTGTATCCGCTCGCGAACTTTTTTCAGTAGTTTTACGGTTTTTACACAATTGAACCACTGGGTTCCTGGTAAATATCCCGTTTTAACCTCTAAAGATTGTGTTAGTGACCATGTCAGTTTAAAAACTTATAAATTTTACGATCTTCTTCTTCTCTCGTGTCAGCACGAGCTATACGAAAATAGCTCATGCTGTGGTGAAAAGATTAGACAGTCAGCAAGGTTGGTAGCAGGGCTGACTGCTGACTGCCCAGGGTGCGCCGGACGTACTTAAGTATCGTCACTCGTGGAGGCTCTCTTCATGCACCCACCACTACATACCAGTACATTAAATTATCAGTGCACATTATCCTAACTAATGACCTAACTTGTCCTAACTAATATTATAAATGCGAAAGTAAGTTTGTTTGTTTGTTACCTTTTCACGCCTAAACCACTGAACTGATCATTCTGAAATTTTGCATATACGATGTCAGGTGTACAGAAACGGACATAGGGTACCTTTCATCCCGAAAAAAAGTACTGTTCCCGAGGAAAACAACAATATCTTTCATAAATGGCGCCACGTGTCTTTTAGAATCATGATTGAATTATATTATTATAGAAACTTTAGTAGTGTGTTAAGAGTTGATTGATTGTCAATTTCTAAATTAACGCGAGCGACGCCGCGGGCAAAAACTAGTACAGTATAATTCATACATTAGTCTGATAACACATGGTGGCGTTTTTTTTTTCGCAAAAAGATGCAAGACTTACACTTTATACGTATAGGCGCGACACTGATTGGTGCGTGACTAAGTGAATGCCGGGCAATTACCTTGCTTTAATATTGCCAATATTGAGCGCGGGCCACGCATCTATAATTTATAATATCATTGCTTCCACTTGTTTTTGTATTCTGCAGTTTTGAGCTCCGATTTATCCATTTATATTCACTAAGATTAGCATCAGACTTATGCAACAATTTGGGAAGAGAGGATCTGTGACGTCAGCTCTCAGTAGCTCCTACTTAATTACTTAGTTTCGGGTCTTCATTATGCAAACAAAATATTTACATAATCTGCAAGCAAATATATACAAACATTATGGATGACGTTTCAATTTAAAGTTTGCTGTTCATGTGCGTCATTCCATTGGGACGAAACATTTGGAACTCAATTTGAATTTGAAAACTAGATGTCAAAACTACTTTTGATTTTCAGTTCACGCGAAACTATTGAGTTTTAAGAATTCGTCTCTAACATTTTCGTGACAAAATTAATGAAATAAAACTTTGCTAGACAAAAACTGACGTTAATTGATTGCTGTCAATAACTGTCGTGCTAGAATGAAAATAATTATTTTCATCATAATAATCTATACATATAAAAGGAGAAGCTGACTGACTGACTGACTGATCTATCAACGCACAGCCTAAACCGATGGGGTTAGAAAGTTGAAATTTTGACAGTAGGTTCCTTTTGTAACGTAGGCATCCACTAAGAAGGGATTTTTCGAAATTCAACCCCTAAGAGAGTTAAATAGGAGATGAAAGTTTGTATGGAAAATCGTCACTTAACGGGTTCAAAATTTCACGCAAGCGAAGCTGCGGGCGAAAGCTAGTATTCAGTAAAACTAAATTTTTATTAAATCTATTTACATTATTGTACGTTCATAGTAGACCTTTTGTATTAGGATATTTCATAAAACTATTAACAAAATGGAGGCCAAGTTTTATATAGTTGGCCGGTCTTTAGGTACAATCGAGGCCCTGACACAACTTTAAGCTTTTGGTTTTGGTTGTCATTTCGACACAAGGAATCTAAATTAGCGTAAGGGACACCAACTTGTTTGTAAGGGACATCAAGTTGGTGTCCCTTGCGCTAAATGAAACTTCTGACTAAAGACAATGACGAAATCACTATGGGAAGTGGTGCATTTGGTTTTATATAGCGGTATTAGTCGGTATAGGTATGACAAACCTATCACGAAAATGAATGGATAAACCATTTTTCTACAAATGCAGTCCGAGATGATATATTTGAACTTGATTTTTTATGTAAGAAATAATGAATTCATCTAGATAAACAGATGAAAGATATAAGCCACCATCCATGTTATTGTGTGTCATTCCTCTCCATCCACGGTTGTCTGGAAGAAATCGCTTTAAGCAATAAGATTGTGACACAATTTGTGATTAGGTAAATCAAAAATCACAAGTAAATAAACGTACGCATCTAAATCTAAGACCCTTCAGGTCTTGCCTAGTTACGTAGAAACGGCACGCAAAGGCCATATGTAGCAGTAGAAAAGAAAACCGCTAATTGTAAAATGTCATTGTAAAATGACCTTGTGTATTTAAGAAATTAAATAAGTAGGTTGAACGTCTTTGATCTAAAATCACAATGAATTGTGCCTGCCAACGTATCAACCCAAAAGTGAATAGTACTAAAATTATCATCCACTTGTAGACTTCATTCCACGAAGCGCATACCGTTTTCCTAAATTTACAATGAAAACAGACTTACAAATGATAGTGACTGATTAAAAGGCCATGTTTAGTAAATGAAGGACCGCTGAGAACAGAAGTTCCCAAACTATCTTTTGATCACTTCCTTGAAAATGGACTGAGTGGAGTGATTTTATTCCCAGTAGAATAAAAAAATGATTAAGTATGGTTTAATCACTACATAGTATAAAACAAAGTCGCTTCCCGCTGTCTGTCCCTATGTATGCTTAGATCTTTAAAACTACGCAACGGATTTTGATGCGGTTTTTTTTAATAGATAGAGTGATTTAAGAGAAAGGTTTTAAGCTATAAAACGTACACATGCAAAGCCGAGACGGGTCGCTAGTTATGTTATATAAGGTAATTTATAGAGAGTTGTGGAAAAATATGGGGAAAGACTTTGCCCAGCACAGGGATAATAAAGGTATATGAAAAAATACGTTTTTATTTTTATTCTTTATTGTGCACAAGAAAATTACATACTAAAATTACAATTTAGTGAAGTCATGTACAAAGGCGAGCTTAACTCAAAAATGAGTTTTCTACCAGCAAATTTTTAAGTGATAGAGAGAGATTAAGTTTGTTTAGTTTATAGTGACGTTTTATGGTAATTTTTGTATTTATTTAATTTATTTAAATACTCTTTATTGTACATACACATCATGGTAAACAAGAAAAGTCAATTTAAAAAAAATTAAAAGTAATATAATTCATTTATTAGGTTATTCATATATGACTACAACCAATTGACTCAAATTAAATAAATTTACAATTTCCACAAATCCAAACAAACATCAAATTAAATATGTGCATTGAAATTAATCAAAATATATTACACAATGTGGAGTTATTATATTAAAATGAAATGAATTCAGAATGATTTTGATTCATACATATTTCCGTTACGCAATATAGTTTGTATTAATGGTTGTAATGTAATGGAAATTGCGATTATTTACCATTAGTGTCCGTTAATTATTTACGAAATAAACATAATGTTTGTTTTTCTTTATATCAATGTAAATCAAAATGCCATTCGTAAAATTATCTATAGGTACTTAGTTAGGCCGGTGTTACCAACATTAATTCTCTATATAAACAACCGGTTACTCGTTTTTTTTACTATTATTAATATTACAAAGGGAGTGCCTCTGCTGCCGGCGCCGGCAACCAAAAATAACGCCATTGGGAACCGTTAGTACATTACAGCCGGCAGCCAAGATTAAAAACATCGGCTGCCGGTACCCAAAATGGGCACCGGCGCGGCGGCGGTAATGAGTTGTTTGGTAGGTATGTTCGTTGAAAGGCAGGTTAGATTTTGGGCCAAATACTATAACTTGTCTTCCAACTGACCGATTTCAAGAGCGAGCGAAGCCAGATTCTTAGTTTGGGGCACCCCTACATGGACAGGTTAGGTTCGTGTTAGGTTACTTTAAACCCTGCAGACAGAAATAGAAGTTGACTTTGTTTTGGAAACCCAAACAACCTTACAAACATCCCCTTAAGTTTTTCATTTGTTTTTTTTTTTGTGAAAATGAAAGTGGGTGACGAATATACGTGTCATGAAGAGTTTGAAGAGGCCTTGAAGGTGTAAAAAAACAGTGTATGTAGTCGGCGCTGAGCCGGCAACCAGTTTGGAAGCTGGCGCCGGCACTCGTAATGGCAACCGGCGCCGGCAGCGGAGGCACTCCCTATTACATTTTTTTTTATAAAGAGCTGTTTAACCAGAGAATTAGTTGTTGGTGAATACCAGCCTTATACCTAAGTGAGTCACTGCTAAGGTACAGATTAAAAATCAGCACTGGGTGTTGGACGCTCAGCATATTATGCTGAGTTAGCGACTTTTCAGCATGGGCATGTTCGACAGCTCATTATTTCAACTAATTCTTTAAGTTGTATAAAATGTGTATGATTTATTTATTATTGTTTTTGCTGTCATTGTATCGAATAAAAATTGTTTTCCATTATTTTTTTCTACTAGACTTTCATTATTTAAATTCCCATAATCACAGGCCCACTGGACGGCCTCTAGAAAGCGATATTCACTTTGGGCATCACTGGTTTGGAGCGAAGCGGTATCTATTTCAAACCGCCTTTATATTTCAACTTCACCTACCAGACCGCACTCCATCCAATCTGCTGTAGAGGTTAACTGGTGGTCCAGTTTGTGTATAAGTAAATTTTATATAGATAGATACAATTCCTATCGGTGTTCCTAATTTCCGTGTTAATGTGGTAGTAAACAATTAGTCCGGTCAAATTAGACATTTCAAAGTGCAATAATTCGCATAGAGCTGAAAATTGGTACGAATGTTCGGAACACCATTATAAATCAAATGTAAAAAGTCCCCAGCGATCCCACACTTGCAAAAAAAAATATTCAAGGTCAAACTTCGCAAATATGGATTTTTTGCGTTTTTTAGCCAATCGGTAAGTTTTATGATAAAAATAGGTCAGACAAAAATTATAGATTATGCAATTCTCTATAAGAATTGTTTACAATTTTTCTCCTAAACGTCACCGATTCTGAGATATAATGGTTGAAAAAGTTGTATTCTTTATCACTGATATCGTACGAATACTCTTCTGATGGCGATTAACATGTACCAGTTGTCAAGGTCAGTCGTGCTCCAATGTTGAATCACCATCAGAAGAGGATTCGTACAATATCAGTGACGAGACATCTGATACATCGCTGTTAGACCAATTTACTTACACCCCGCAGAAAGAAGAAGAACAAGCAGAAGAAGAAGTACAAGAAGACGAACAAGAAGAAGAGAAAGCAGAATTATCAGATGATTATGAATGAGACGGATAATTTGACCTAATTTTTTAGAATTCATACGGCTTTCATCATTTCCAATAGTACCAGTTTTTATATATTTTGAATTAGTATTGAATTAAACAGGATCACAATAGATTGTGGAATAGGCCTATTGGAGAAATCACGTTAAAAAAACGCGCCAAGTACACTACCTTCCAGGTGGCGTGGAAACGCATATTATAAAGAATACAACTTTTTCAACCATTATATCTCAGAAACGGTGACGTTTAGGAGAAAAATTGTAGACAATTCTTATAGAGAATTGCATAATCTATAATTTTTGTCTGAACTATTTTTATCATAAAACTTACCGTTTGGCTAAAAAACGCAAAAAACCCATATTTGCGAAATTTGACCTTGAATATTTTTTTTTGCAAGTGTGGGATCGCTGGGGACTTTTTACATTTGGTTTATAATGGTGTTCCGAACATTCGTACCAATTTTCAGCTGTATGCGAATTTCTGTTAACCTACCCCTATTTTTTGAGCTAACTTGACCGGACTAAATAGAGGTTATGTGCTATTCTTATTCTAAGCACAAGAAAACAATACAGAATGGGTCAAAAATAGTGGATCAAACGAAACAGGGCGATAGTTGGGGTTATTTGCAGCATTTATTTGTAGTAAATTTTTTTACAGTAAGTTTATTAAGTTACAAATAATTACTCGTGAGACTTAAAAGATATTGAAAAAAGTGCCAATACTCATAAATCATGATACCCATTGTCATAAAAGCACTTTCAAGCAACTAAACACCATCTATTGTTTTAAAATAGGTACCCCATTTCACTCAAATTGACTATTTATTAAAAAAATTAGTATTTTCTTAAAAACACTCAAATTGTCATGCCGCACAGATATTTTTTACTGAAATAACTTCAACTATCGCCCTGTTTCGTTTGATCCACGATTTTTGACCCAGCCTATATAATATTTTATCCCGTGTGGGCTAGAATATAAAACTTCCTCACCGCACGCTGGGAATAGAGGCGTGTTGTAAGATTCAACAAAAGCCAGCACGCTTGGTGGTAGTATCTCTACGGTCCGCCTGACTGGTCGCCAAGCAGTTTACTGTGTTCCGTCGTTTGTATGGTGCCAGAGGGGTTCAGAGGAATCTCTCTATGTCTCTGTTACTTGGATTCATGTGCTCCATCCTAGACCCCGTCTGCGCTTACCACGAGGTGCGACTAGGGTCAAACGCGAAGAAGTCAAATAATCAAAATCGGCCAAGTGCGAGTCGGACTCGCGCGCGAAGGGTTCCGTACCATTATCTATAAAAACGGCAAAAAATCATGTCTGTTGTATGGGAGCCCCCTTTAAATATTTGTTTTATTTTAATTTAATTATTTATTTTTAAAGTAAATATGTAACTTAATATTCTGTGAATATTTCAAGCGTCTACCTGTTGCCGTTATCAATATCGAGCAAAAACGAGCAAAAACATCACGTTTGTTGTATGGGAGCCCCCTTAAATATTTATTTTATTCTGTTTTTTAGTATTTGTTGTTATAGCGGCAACAGAAATACATCATCTGTGAAAATTTCAACTGTCTAACCAACACGGTTCATGAGATACAGCCTGGTGACAGACGGACAGACAGACGGACAGACGGACAGCGGAGCCTTATTAATAGGGTCCCGTTTTACCTTTTGGGTACGGAACCCTAAAAAAGAATAGTACAATTTAGTGAAGACATTCACAAAGACCACTTTATGTGTTATGTTTGTTTCGAGGAAAAAGAATAAGATACACACGACATATCCCTCGTGGTGCTCTTAAATAACTAAAGAATTTGTTCAGGAGGATAGGTTGCTTGCTACCCATGGGTTCTCTCAAAATTTACTCCTAACAACTGCATAATTGTGTTAAAAAATTCAGGGTGGTGATTACGGTGGCACCGTGCAATTCTGTTTATGGAAGTTTTTTAGTGGTAGTGTGATGCGGGGCGTAAAGCGGTGAATTCAAACATGACTATGTATTAGAGCATTTATAAACACGCGTTATTAACGCATATTTTTTGAGTTGTAGTATGTTGAAGTGAAGCCTTAATTTTTTCTGTAATTACCCATTTTTTTACTCAAGTTAAATTTGTTTCCTAAGGGCTGATTTTTCAATCGTCAGATAACTTTTATCTGAGGAATAATATCATCTGATTCATTCTACTCAGCTAATAGTGACGACGACGACAGTTTTACAAGTATTCCTTCACTTTCAGATACACTTGTATCACAGTTTTCTGATGTTTCAAGGAATTTTAATGTGATTCACATCAACGCGCAGAGTATTCCGGCTCATTTCAACGATATGCTGGCAAATTTTGACTGTAAGAATATTCATGCTATTCTTATTTCTGAATCGTGGCTGAAGCCTTGTCTCCCTACTTCTGCTTACTCTTTGCCTGGTTTCCATTTAATCAGGAATGATCGCACAATTGGAGGTGGTGGAGGTGTTGCCATATATCTCCGATCACATCTTTCATTTTCAATTGTTAACGTGTCAGCACAGCCACCACCGGCAAACGCTGGCGAGCATCTTTTTCTAGAAGTAGAACTTCATCACTCAAAAATTCTTCTTGGCGTCTACTATTGCCCCTCTTTACGTGTTAGCTTCTTCTCCTCCTTAGAAAACATTCTGGAAAATCTTGTCGCCTCTTACAGTCATACTATAATAATGGGTGATTTTAATACCTGCCTTCTTAAAAATGATTACCGTTCTTCTTCTCTTCATTCTATCATAGAATCTAGCAACTTATGTATTCTCCCTCTGAATGCTACTCATCATTTCCCAAACTCTGTTCCATCACTTCTCGACCTAATTTTTGTTTCTTCTCGTGATCATGGCGCTAAGCACGGGCAGTGTTCCGCTGACGCGTTTTCTTATCACGATCTAATATTCCTTTCGTATAAAATTCGTCCTCCTAAGGCAAAGTCAAAAATTCTTTTGCAGCGCAGTTTTGGTAATATGAATCTTGAAAACCTCCGAGCAGATGCCAGTGACATTGATTGGGTGCCTCTCAAGACTTTGGAGACAGTTGACGAAAAAGTTAATTTCTTTACAGAACGCATAATTAAACTATTCGACGTCCATGCTCCTGTTCGGGCTATAAGGGTAAAACATCTACCGTCGCCGTGGCTGACAGATGAAATAAAAAAGATTATGTCCAGAAAAGCAGCGGCGAAGTCCAGGTACAAATCTCGCCCTACCCCGTTGAACTGGGAAAATTATGTGAACGCTAGAAATCACTGCAATAAGGTGTGTAGGAATGCTCAACGCCAACACATTCATAGTTCAGTGGAAAATGGAGATCCAGCGAAGGTCTGGAAGTTTCTTAGATCAATGGGAATCGGAAAATCGCGTCAGGATACAATTCCTGACAATCTCGATATTAATTCTCTTAACCTACATTTCTCTGGCTCGTCCTATTTTGATAGGACAACTAAAGCAAATACCCTAAATCATCTTTCTACTCTTCCGACTCCCGATTACTCCTCTTTCGTCTTTAATCAATTCGTTGCTTGTGATGTTAAGAAGAGCATCTTGTCCATAACATCTAACGCAGTTGGAAGTGACTGTGTCAGCCGTAATATGATCCTTCCTATCCTCGACGAAATCCTTCCTGTCATATGTCACATCCTCAACAACTCTGTCCTTAGCGGTGTTTTTCCAAATGCCTGGAAAGACGCCCAAATTATTCCGTTACCAAAAAAATCCAATCCAGTATCCTTTTCTGAATACCGTCCAATATCCATACTACCGTTCCTCTCCAAAGTCCTAGAACGTCTTATTCACAATCAGTTGAGTACATTCCTTTGTAAGAATAGGCTTCTAAATCCCTTCCAATCCGGTTTTCGTCCTGGCCATAGTACTGTCACAGCTCTGGTTAATATTACGGATGACATCAGGCTAGGCATGGAAAATGGAAAGTTAACGGTACTGGCATTGTTAGATTTTAGCAATGCTTTCAATACTGTTGACTTTGACATTATGCTTGGCATACTAAGCTCTCTTAACATATCTCCAACAGCAATTGATTGGTTTCGTAGTTACCTGTATGGCCGCCGACAACGTGTTACTATTGCGGATAAGTTATCTTCATGGAGTAATACTACTGCTGGTGTGCCTCAGGGAGGCGTTTTATCCCCATTACTCTTCGCAATATTTATTAATTCAATATCTAATCAACTGCTTTCTTCTTACCACCTTTATGCAGATGATCTTCAAGTTTACTCACAGGCCCCGTTGGGGCAGTTATCAGAAGCCATTGTCACTGTCAACAAAGATCTTGTCCAGATATCTGAGTGGAGCAAATCCTACGGATTAACAGTAAATCCTAAAAAGACACAGGTCATTGTTTTGGGCAGCTCTCGGATGGTTTCGAGAATCGACTGGTTACAACTTCCACAGATTTTCTTTGACGGTACTCAGATACCTTTCAGTGAAAAAGTGAGAAACCTAGGGATCTCTATGGACAGGAACTTTTCATGGGATCCACAATTGCAAGAGACCAGCCGCAGGATGTTTGCGTCAGCCGGATCCATGAGAAGACTTCGTAACTTTCTACCCACTGCTACCAAAACTGCGCTTGCACAATCTCTTCTTCTTCCCATCCTTGACTACGCCGATGCCAGCTATCTCGACCTCACTGAGGACCAGTTTAACAAACTTGAGCGACTTCAAAATTTTTGTATAAGATTCATATTTGGTTTACGCAAATATGATCATGTGTCAGAATTTCGTGCTAAACTCAAGTGGCTTCCAATACGCCTTCGTCGGAATACTCATATTCTTTCCCTACTATACAGTATTCTGTTCAATCCTACTACCCCCCCCTATCTTAAAGAACGTTTTGAGTTCATGCGTGATTCACACTCACGATCCTTGAGATCATCAGAAAACTTGAAACTGAAGATGCCTATGCATTCCACAAGATTCTTTGATCATTCGTTTACTGTCCAGGCCGTACGCTTGTGGAATGCACTGCCTGTGTCTGTGAGGCGTGCTCAGTCGTTAGCTACGTTCAAAAGAATGGTGAAGGAACATTATTTGACTCCATAGAAGCTTTTAAATTATCCAAATGTATCTATAATTATATATGTAGTTACCTTATTTGAGTATATATATATATATTTAAAATATGTATATATTTGTGTTATGTTATAATATGTATTTATACCTAATTGTTTAGTTGATTCCTGATTTTTATTAAGTTATATATTTGTACGCTGCAAACTGCCCTTTATATTTTGAAAGCTGAAGCTTTTGCCAAATTTTTCGCAAGCGTGTTTCTGCCTGAAATACCACAATTAAATGCAGCATGTGTTAATAATAATGAAACTAATTCCAACAGTAATTACATAAATATTTTCCAATTTACTCTTGATGATGTCCAGTACGGTATCAATAAATTAAAACCCAGAAGTTCCATAGGACCTGACAGTATTCCACCTTTTATTTTGAAACGTTTCAAAGAACTATTTTCCGCTCCTCTATGTCACATTTTTAATTTGTCATTAAAGGCAGGCGTATATCCATACCACTGGAAAATCTCACGAGTTACGCCCATACCTAAGACTACTAATAAATCAGCTGTTGAAGGTTATCGACCTATCGCTATATTGTCATCTCCAGCCAAGATATTCGAAAATGTTCTTCATAAACTTATATACTCCCAAGTTGAAAAATATTTAAGTAACAACCAGCACGGTTTTAGATGCAAGAGGTCTGTCAATACCAACCTGTTGACAATTACAGAGTACATATCAAAACATCTTGACAAAAAGCGACAGGTAGATGTGCTTTATTTTGATTTTTGTAAAGCTTTTGACAGAGTTAATAACGATATCTTGCTTCTGAAACTCAGCGCCATTGGTTTCTGTCCAAACTTACTTCGACTTTTAGCTGACTATCTCCGTGACCGTCAGCAATTTGTAAGGCTGGGTATCTACGTATCTCGTCCCTACCATACACGCTCTGGTGTAAGTCAAGGGTCAATACTCGGGCCTCTACTATTTCTACTCATGGTAAATGACTTACCATCTGTTGCAAAATTTGCAGAGTGTCTCCTTTACGCAGATGACCTCAAACTTTATAGTGCTGTCGACACCGTATCAGACTGCGAAGCTATACAAAATGATATAGATGCCATACATGAATGGGGAGTTCAAAATAAAATGGAGTTCAATTCTTCCAAATGCTATGTAATGACCTTTGGTCGAATGCGACACCCAATTAATTTCGAATACAAAATAAATGGTACTACAATAACTCGATCAACCATCATGAAGGACTTGGGTGTCACATTTGACCAGAAGCTTACTTTTCATGACCACATTTCTACAGTTGCCAAAGAATCTTTTAAACGGCTAGGGTTTGTTCTCCGGAATGCCCGTGATTTTCGCAGCGAGCATGTAATAAGGCTCTTATACAGCACACTTGTCCGAACCAAGCTAGAAGCTAGTTCTTCTGTATGGAATCCGCATGAGGCAAAGTATGCACTTCTTCTAGAAAAAGTGCAAAAAGCATTCCTGCGGTTTCTTTACAAAAGAACCTTAGGTTACTATCCCTACCTCTATCCTACCAAGTTCCTCGTAGGATGTCTGGGATATCATATGTTGGAGACCAGAAGGGCCTGTGACCAGGTAGGCGTTATGCTCAAAATATGTGATGGTATGACGGATGCTCCTGACATACATAATGAGCTGATTCGACTCTACACACCGAACAATTATCTCCGTAGCAGAAAACATCGACTGCTAGACGTGCCTTCGTGTCTGACCGCAGCCCGTGCTGCGTCTCCCGTACCGCGCGTATTGACCGCACTAAATAAGCTCGTGGAAGCCAACCCGGACTGCGATCTATTCGCTAACAAATTCGCCAATTTAATGGCTGTGTGCCTACATTTTTGTGAGAACAATAGCATTTAATCGTTGTTATATTATAAGTTTATGTTTGTACTTATTACAATGTTTGATTTATGTAAGTGGTTTCTGAAGCCGTGTAAATCAATAAATAAATAAATAAAAAATAAATAAATTTTTCTTAACAATTCTTTCCATCCAATGGTTGTCTGGAAGAAATTGCTTTAAGCGATAAGACCGCCATTTGTACTGTTCTTAATTACGTGTATTCCTACTGTTTCATTTCTTTTAGTGTACAATAAAGTATATCTATCTATCTATCATGCTTTGACAGCTTTTGTATAGAAAATCTGTCAAAACGTCAAATTTATTCCTCGGATAAAAGTTATCTGATGATTGAAAAATCAGCCCTAAGTCAAATAGTTTAGATTTATAATTAACTAACGACCCGCCCCGGCTTCGCACTGGTGAAACCTCTAAATTTATCAGTGTTTCTCCACTATATTATGCATGTATTATACATATAAACCTTCCTCTTGAAACACTATCTATTTTAAAAAAACCGCCATACATAGGGAAAGACAGCGGGAAGCGACTTTGTTTTATACTATGTAGTGATGTGAAACATTGTAAAATAACCAGCAAAAGTCGTTAAAATTGATAAATAATCGTAAATGACACAACAATATAATCGTTCAGGGGTGATTCTATCATTACAGTTTTAGCTAATCTCGGTATGTCAGGATTGCGAGCAAGGTAAACACAGTAAATAAAACCAACATAGACTCTCCACCACTGAGAGTACTTGTATTTGGGTTAGTATTAGTTACATAAACTAGATCACAATATATTACTTTACACAATTATTACAAGATCATAAAATAAGGACAAGCTAGTCAGATATAAAAGGTCAGACTTCGTCAGCTGATCAACACGGAATGCTCCCCCTTCGTCCAATGACCACCGCCTTTATAACCTCGGGTGGGCCGATCCATATCGACGACTACCCTCTCTTGTCAACATTGCCCAGTGCTACCCGCTACCGATAACATAATACAGGTCACCATCTGAGGAGAAAGTATAATTATAATTTAAAAAAAAAAAACCTAATGTATTAAAATCTGACATAGCACGAATGTTTTGACGTAAAGTAACGTAAACGTAATGTGAGTGAATTTTGAATCGAAAACACAACTATCCTATAGCATTTTGATTTAAATTTATGCGACAAGCACAATTTGTATCAAACAAAGATAGATATGAATACAGATTTTAATTTAATTAAATATTACGTGCGAAACGAGTATTTTCAATTCATAATTCACTTACATTAACGTTATCATACGTCACAACGTTCTTGCTAGGCCTTTTGATATTGTATGAGAGCAAAATAAATTTATCTTTATTTCTTCTTTATTTAATAAACCCTTAGAAAAATATAGTTCGACACACATGTATTGCTTTTAGTGGTAAGTGCTTAGTCGAGTACAAGTTATAGCGCGTGATAAATGCTTATGACTCAATACATCAACTTTTAAGTTGCCTTCTACTTTAGTAGCGATAACCCAGCACCTTGTTTTAAGATAAAACTATGTTTTAGTACTGCACCTATGTAGGTAACTACTTTGACGTTTTCGAGTGCAATTTTTTATGAGTATTTCGCGAATTTGTTTTGATTTTTCATGGGGTTGTTACTTTTCAAAAAGACAACATGACAAAATGGTATAGTTTTTTTTTGTACTGCACTTATTGTTGTTGTTGTTTTTGTGACGTCTAGGAGTCCATTTGTTTTTAAAAACTGTTTCACCTGTTGCTTATAATTTTTCACATTCTGAATAGATAGACAACATAACAAAATTGCATTCAAAACGGTATGGACTTTTTTTGTACTGTAACTGTCTGCTGTGATGCCGAATTCGAGTTTTTTTTTTTAAAGTGTTTCAAACTTTGGTTTTAATTTTTCGTGGGGTTGCTTGTTACTTTCCAAACACACAACATGACAAAATGGCATTCAAAATGGTATAGTTCTTTTTAATTACATCTTTGTGTCTCTTTTGATGACGTCTTCGAGTCCATTTTTTATTAAGTTTCTCACTACAATTTGGTCCCTATTGATTTTTCATGGAGATGCTACTTTCCAAAAAGACAACATAACAAAATGGTATAGATTTTTTATTTTACTGCACCTATTTAGCCTTTTTGATGACGTCTACAAATCCATTTTTTTATATGCGTGTATCCCGTTTTATTATTGATTTTTCGTAGGGTTGTTATTTTGCAAAAAGACAACATGACAAAATAGTATAGATGCACATATTTTTTAAGTCCCTTGCAATTTTCTAGTAAAACAACACACTTTGTTTGTTATTTTGCATCCGTTTTTGTAGCTTCTTGTCTTTTTAACTACAAGAAGCTTTTTATGGGAAGAGTTCGAAAGTACGACGCCTTCCCTCTTGGGGAATAAACAGAGAAACAAAGTAACTTCTACTGTACTGAATTCTTGGTACTCAACATATTTATGTTGCAAACTTCATGTTATGCTTAACTTTAAAATAGATATCATTTTACAAGCTCTTATTTAATTTACCGTGTTAATGTTGGGATGTATGCTAAGGTCAAATCTTGCAAGTAAATTTTGAGTCAGTTTGTTCCGGATTACTTTAATTTCGCTTACACTGTACTCTTTTCAACGTAAGGTCAGTCCTGACGTTTGTCTACAAAATGTAAGCATACAAGGAATATCAAATATTATCATACACAACTTGAATAATACAGCTACGGTTTTTGACGTTTAAGTTTTTACAGTTTACGAAATTACCGCTATGTCAGTGACTCATCGTTTGTTGAACAGAGTATAGTATACAATACAATATACACGTACAATGGTCCACTTAAAGGACTAAGTGCGGAAACGGAAACCCCATCTCCTAACATAGATAGAACAATACAATACAATAATCGTTTATTTTCTCCACAACATACTTAAATTAAAAGTCCAAGGGTTATTATATTTGTTAGGTGTAGACAATTTATGTTGTGGAGACTGGAGCCTGCACTAGGTATAACCTGTGTTGCAAGTCTCCAGGCCTCCAGCTCAGACAGATAAAATTTTGATTTATAAAACAAATAATAATAGTTCTTTAGTCGGACGTGCGACGTTAGTATGATGACAATACAATGATACCTATATCTAGTTTGAATTTGTATCCGTGAGTTATAAAAGAAATAAATTATTTATGAAAATAATTGTGCAAGATTATTTATGTTATATGATCCCTTTTAAATTTTAGTTTCGATACATTACTTTAGTGTACAGTCGCGGACTTGAAATGTTTACCACCCTAAGGTCTATAATTGCTTGCACATTACTTTTTCATAAGGTCGCTCGGTCGCTAGCAAAGAATTGACAGGGCAAAGACATTTTTTTCTTAATTGACATAAAAAGGTTAATTTAAAGAGGCTATAATTATACTAGGTTGCATAGAAAAAGAAATCAACCTATTTAGTAAATTCAATCAAGTTCATTCTATACAACTTTTGACTAGATACACATACCTAAAAAGGAATTCATAACATCAAAAAATGGTTAATAGCCTTTTTGCTAGAATCGACACTTCACAATTTTCAAAACCAATACTTATGTAAGTTGATATCCCATCTTGAACCTTATTGCGCATAGTGTGAGAAGGAATTGAATTTGAAATCTGATAAACATTTCGAGTCCGCGGCTGTACTATCATTTTTGAAATCTTATTATTTTGAGTTTTTTAAATGAAATATTTTTAATTGCGATGAATGACGGTTTACTTTCGCAAATTTTTCGGATTTTTCCGACAAGTTTCGGGCTCAAATTCGGCTCAAATTCGGCTTAATCATGGGCCGATCATGCGGCGATGTCGATGTGTCACAAATATTGTACAAATATATCATTTTATTTACAGAATGATGAATATAAAAACACGATTTTGTAATTTCAACTTTATGCCATTCACCTTCACTGTCGTAGTTAATATTTATAAATTCTAATCTAAATCGGTTCTATTAAAATGTGTTGAAATACAAAACGAATTTCTATTTCATCACGGTCCAACGGATTTCATTAAATCATAACATTTACCCAAAATGTCTGCTTTATTTGGAGTGAATTTCTTGAAAATGAAGTTCTTTATCATAAGTTCATTAAGACTGTGTCGTCGACGTCCCGCTGAGAAGATACTCAACTTTTAAACTTAACAACGTTGAATGAATGCTTTTTTCAACTTTTTACATGAATTATTTTGTTTAAAATGAATATTTCTTTTTGATTGTAATTAACTTTGTGGTCGGTAAGTATATGAGATGGAATATTGAAATTCAAATTATATGCCTGTGTTTGGTTTCGTCGCTCTACGGCTTTAATATAACAAAATTAATGACTTCCAAACATATATTCAAGTTTTTTATAACGTGGAAAATGGCCACAAAACTTATAAATGAGACCATTAGCCCGGATTCTTGATAGCAACTTTATTACAGATACTGAGCAAACATGCTAAGCGAAGCAAGTTATCACAACTCAATCTCCTGATTAAACTTTTAATCCAAAAATGCAAAGTGTTAAACTAACGCTTTCAAATCTGGTGAGAAATTACCCAGATTAATGTCATTCTAAAAGTTCCACAAACATCTCTTAAGTCCCCCGGGAAAAGTTTTGAAATTTTTCTGCAAGGTGCAATGAATCTAAAGAGCAGAGCGTTATTAGAAAGTTCTCCAAGTAGGATTATTCGTACTCTGTCTGGAAATTCTCGCGAAGAATATTATGGTTTCATAACTGAAAAGTTGTATACTGCTCGTGTTTATTACGCGTTTCCCGCCTTCAGTTTATTGAGAGATAAAAATGTTTCGATTAAACTTTGCAGTGTATAATCTAGCGTTGGCCGCAGCGTTTACAACATTGATGCACCAGTGTGCACATTAAAAAATCCAACAATGATAGCATAAAATAAAGATATATAAAATCATAAATTCACCTCACTACAAGCTATTTTATGGGCAGCAACAAAATTGCCACATTTATGAGTGTAAACTCAATGAAAATTTCAGCGTCGTTTCATCTTGGAGCTATCAAGTAAAATAAAGACAATATCCAAGCCATATATCTTCTTGAGAAATAGATGTGAAAATTGTAGATGCTAACAGAAAGGCAACATCAAGGGGAATAGTTCCGCGTCTTGTAGAATTTACCAAACACGAGCGATATTTGAAAACAAAGGCTCCAGAATCAACGCTAATACGAAAAGTTAAACGACTGTTGTTTTACTGTTGTCAAAAAGTAAATTTTATTCAAGCTCTCGTTGTCCCCTCGTTCCTTATGTTTGAGGAGTTTGTCCCCCCAGAGATAAATTATCGTATGAAAAGTTTACAGCAAAGTGACAATAATTTATTCTCATTATTTCTTGAAAGAAAGAAAAAACGTCAGTGAATATTTCGCAATTTGCTAAAGTAAGTTTATTATTTTCTTTCTTTTCCCTTTCGGCTTTTTCGTAACCCCAATATGTTGGCGTGAATCTGAGTACAAGAAGTTACGCCATCCTTTTTTCTAAAGGCTGAGTGATTTAAACGTTTGCTTCCCCAATTTAGGAGGCTGCCTGAAAAAGTCAGAGACCGACAGCCATGGATGAAAATACATTAAATCGATTTAGCTCCTTCACTTTCGGAAGTGTATTTTGCGGTATTTTAGCAGACTGGTTCATATAATATATCTTTGACTCCGTGTACTCTTTGAACGCGAATTACTCTTACTTATTGTTTCACTTGGAGAATATTCCAAGTCGGAACTGACTTTAAAAACTCTAGAGGCCTGAATAAAATGAAGCCAGTAGGAGAATATTCTTAATCGCTTTCAAAAAATTTGGTGTTCAAGTCAACGTGTTTGTTTTTTTTATTTTAAAATGTTTGTTCAGCGATATCTTCGCCAATTGTGGACCGATTTTAATGACAATTTTTGTTTGAAACAGTATTCTTCCGAGGTAATCCCATTTTTGGTGAAGATCTAATGGCCTTCGGAGATAGACAGTGAAACTCTTCAATGGATAACAGCAAATTACTCGCGATTGCTGTAATGTTCATGTTGTTTATGCCACTCAAAATAGAAATATAAAACTACTTAAAAAAATACCATGTTATGAAATTGTTATTTTCAGAAATCGGTGCTTTTAATTTTGTTCAGCGTGGAGTAGCACCGACGTCTAAAACTGTTAATTTTATAATATGGTGATTAATTCACATTATCAGTTTTTTTAAAATCAGATTTTCTTTTTTCATGTATTTTATTAACTTAACTTTTTCATAAACTTTTCATTATTTCACGTATATCGCTAGAAGCCTGTTGCTAGTTATACATTTTATATCGAAAAGGACCTTATAAATACCAAAATCCCTATACTCCAAAACTCAACATCAAAAATCTCGGATACCGCTAATCCCGCGTACGTATTCTGTGACATGACGACGTTAATTGATTTAAAGCAGGTTACAATCTAATTTTCTGCTTAAATCGATACGGGGCTCGTCGACGTAAAATTGTATTATTTTGTGCTGCAAATTGGATTCTGTGATCAGTTGGGACGTGACCAAAATATCCGATACGTTGACGTTTTGAACTCGCCAACTAAGTATCAGAGAATACGTTTATTACCAGAGGATGACCTCGTGTGCTAATAAGGTTGATATTCGCTAACAATAATTCTCTGGTTAAACCACCGTTTTTTTATTATTTTAATTGGTCGCATTTGACTCTTGTCACATCTGATGGTAAGCGCAGAAAGGGATGCAGGGGGCAAATGTAGCACATAAATCTAATCAAAAGAGATAAAAGGATTCCCCTATATCCCTCTGGCTCTCATATAGACGCGATGGAGCACAGTAAACTGCTTGGCACCGGACTTGAATGTTAGGGTGGTAGCTAGGCAGGCGGACCGTATAGATCCTACCACCAAGCGTGCTGAGTTTCCCGTGAGGAAGTTTTATATTCTAGCTCGTCCTCACATAGGATTACTACAAAAATGTACCAGAAATTTAGGTAAACCGTTGTTGAACCAGATTTAATGTAGGTAAAGGTAATACCTAAAGCATAATGTACTGTAATAACAGATTTCTGTGCCAAATGACAATAATATGTCTTAACAATATGCCTTTAAGACTTATTATATCTGGCCGTAAATGTTCACTGCGGAACAAGAGCCTCCCAATGAATGGTTAAAGAAGAAAGCCATAATCACTACGCTTGGCAAAAACATTGGTGATCGCAGTTTGGGTTTAGTACGATACAGTGAGATGCTACTACCGATCCTCTTAACATAATCCCTTAGTCGCCTTTTACGACACCTACTGGTGGCCTATTCTTTCAAACTCAAACTCAAAACTCATTTATTCAAAATAGACTAGAATTACTTAGTTCTTTTTGAACGTCGGTTTTACAATATAGACATCCCCCAAAAAGCCCTCCCTTCACTTTGCCAGGAATAATAAATCTATTTATCACGAGTCACACGGAACTTATGACTACTTAACATATTTGTTTATTGTAGCGATATATGATATATATGTGTACTGACATAAAAGCAAAGAGAGAGATTTTTATATTTTGCAATAAAAATAATGTAGTCGTTAGAAAAATTTACTTCTTTATAGAGAACTTTTACCATTCACTGTAGCCATGTAAAACTATTCAGCTTTAAAGTTATCTTATTTGGAAAGCGCAAATAAAATACCAATACAGGGTGTAAACGAATTCGTGTGATTCCTTCAAATCCCATGATCTATTGAAAGTATAGATCAGGGATGCGCAGACCGCGGCCCACGGACCACATGCGGCCCTCCGTCGATGTACATACGGCCCGCCAGTGAATTAAACTCTTTTATGCGTTTGTGTGAAAATACTGCACTCTATCAGTAATGGCCAGCTTTAGCTTCTGAATAAAGTTTTTGAATTTTATCAAAAGCCCACACTACGATACTTGTATTTTTTAAGATCTCTAATTTTAACTTTTTTATTGTTTTTAATTGTGGTGGCCTTTAGCTCATAGTCCGCTCGAGTGGCCCCAAGTCCAAATAAGTCTGTACATCCCTGGTATAGATTAAACCCGCACGGGATTTAGATTGATTAAAAATAAAAATAAAACTTTTTTTTTTCCCAAATAAAAATTTTGTGTCATAGAAAATTTCAATGCCATGCATAAATGAATGAAGGCACGGTGACACAGCTGACGGGCACGACTAGCGCGATATCGCTCCACGCAGTCAGTTAACTTTGGACGTTAAAATTACTCGGATTCAGAATACCATGGTTCATATTTTGAAAACTTTTTTTTGTTTATTCTGAAAAAAACCTATGCAGGGTCAATCAGTGTCACCAGTAGATCACGCTGTTTAAAGGAATTACACGAATTCGTTTACACCCTGTATAAACAATCTGCCCTTCGAAGATATCTTTGAAGACACGCATGAAAAGATACAAAGTTGAATTTATTTGGACAGCAACCCACACACTGGCTACGATACACTTTTGATCTTGAAATGACACCCGTGACCTTTGTTTACCACTTAAACAAGAGATTTACTCAATTGTTTTTACTTCATTTAGATTAGCATCAAAAAAGTATTCATTGAATTCAAGGCACGATAGATTCTCTATCTGAAAAACAAATTCTCGTTAACATCTAAAAATAAATTGAATAAGATTGATCTAAAATAAATGTTGGTATAATGTAGTTAATAAAGTTTTTACTTTACCAACTTATAATAAAATTTCAAAACAGATTAGAGAACTAATAAAAGAAAGTTTTTGTTTGTTTTTCTTACGAATTTTACTCATTAATCTGCCATCATGTAGTCGGATCGTAAAATTTATTGCCCAGATAACTGGGAACTTGGTACACACAAATTCTCAACTGTAAATAAATTTACCGTTTTCATTAGAACCTAACATAATTAGTGCTGCTAATTAACAACGAGATGTTTCCCAAGTAAATTAAGAAGGAATATGAAGGAATGTTAATTATGGAAATGTATAAAAAGAGGCTAAAGAAAAACCGCAGAGGAAGTTTTTTAAACTTTCCTCAACTTTTCTACATTAAGGTTGTACAATGTACATCATTAAAGTATTAAAGTCAGGGTAATTATGTTTAATCGTAAAAGAATTTCGGTTATATCTAAAGGTGGTGACTGACCTCAGTATTCTATCGTAACGTAACATTCGGAGCGACATTGTTACGTCACATTTTTTCTAAATTTTGTTCTATTGATCTGCTGTTGATTACCTATCCTTGCGGACCGTTTCTACATAACCAGGCAGTCATTGGCGAGACCTGAATGGTCTCCAGCCAATGGTGGGAAAGTAAAATTCGTAACCTAAGTTATCTACTTGTACTACACTAACATCATGACTACTAGCAACAACAGCACTAAGGGCGACCCCCAGTGGGACTCGGACTTCGGGGTTGGGGGGGAGATTGCTTGATGAGAGCTGAATTATCGGTGTGATTGCGGAGTCTGAAGAGACAACTGGCTCTACGACGGCAGAGCTCGGTGGGTCGTGAGGTTACGTCACCTGCTTAAAATCCACGTAACATGCTCGTTCCGAACACTGTGCTCGCTGTACTGATTGTCGTAATGCTCGCTTCGTAGCATGTTCATCATCATCATCAGCTCATTACTGTTTGACTGATGGGCGCGGGTCTCTTCTCAGAATGAAAGTGATTTAAGCCTTAGTCCCTTACGCTGGCCTGGTACGGATTGGCGTACTACACATACAATCAAGAACTGTTTGGAGCCTTCTCATATAAGCAGGTTTTCTCACGATGTTTTCCTTTACCGTTAACGCAAGTGATAATCAAATTATGATCTGCACATGAACCCTAAAAGCTAAAGAGTGCGCGATCGAACTCCGATCCTTCTACATGGAAGGCAAGCGTTCAACTCACGTAGCAAATACAAAGAGAAGATGTTGTAAGTTATTTTCTTATAATACGCTATTGCAAGATAAGACACAGCGTTTCATCTTTTCCTTTCAAATAATAAAGAAAATAATTAAATGGGATTGGACCCGCTCCCACGTGGTGTTTACAGGACGAGTGCCGACAGTCTGACAAAGGCCACGCCCACCGTGATGATGTCAGGACCCTGCTAGTATATACACAGTAGCTTAGGCCAACTCCTCTTTGTATTTACTATCGTTGCTTTAGAGCCATTTCGCACTCTCGACTAGTCGCCGGAGACTGGTCGACGGCAGCTGTGACTTTCTACAGTTTAAATAGGTGTTTACGCACTTGGTCGCTGGTCGACCAGGCGACTATGCTTATGTTTTGGTCGCCGAGAGACCAAGTCTCTGGCGACCAGTCGACAGTGTGTAATGGCTCTTAACAGGCATGTTACATTACACGAATATGATACAGATCAGTTGCCGCCTTAAGATTAGTTACAAAGATCTGAATGATTAAAATAAGTTGCTAACAAAGCTATTAAGAAAACGACCGTAGGAAACTGGAGTTCAGTCGGGGATCTAATTACAAAGACGTTCGCCAAGACGTTCACAGTTCTACGAAAATTATTACTGCAATTTTTCACTCAAAACTTTCATGAGTATAACTTTGGGAGGGAACATGAGACTTGGGAACTTCACTGAAGAAGATTTATTTTCAAATAAACATAATTATAAACAAGGGAGGCCGTGTTACGTTGTTTCTTTATTAGTTTTCGCGCTACACTTAATTAGATAGTTTATGCTACTCGTTATTCTTACACGCTTTATTTTAAAGGTATTACGAGTTATTTTAGAGTGGCTCGTGGCTAATTAACAAGCGCGCGGATCGTACGATTTGCAAGGTTAAGCTGCACTTGCCACGGTTAGTCCATGGATAGGTGACTGCTCGTTACATATAAAGACCCCTCCGTGCCTCGGAGAGCACGTTATGCCGTCGGTCCCAGGTGCCAACGACAGTCATTACGGGTAGTCAGAATCCCGAAGATCTGATAACCGGTCTAAGCCTTAGATATCCGCATTGCCCTGTGGCGGCATCTATCACGCCACATGCGAACTATTCATGCCTACATCGCGATATCAAGATTTAACACGCAGATAGTATATACACAACCTCCCAACATCAACTGTGGGGCAGTAAGCCCGCCAGGCATAAGACTCCGCTTGGTTGGAGGATCCTTCCTTTGGTTGGAGGAACACCATACCTCGTACCTCCACAGCCCAGTACCTGAGTTGCAGATGTCTGATCGCAGTCGCTCCGTGCAAATTACTGGTATTGAGCCGCCTGATTAGACTGGAAATGGACCCCAACATGGTTTGGAAAAGACCGCAGAACATTTCGAGTTATTTTATCAAAAGCTAGCAGTGTGTCAAGTACATACTTGTAATATTTGTATTAACTTGGTTGCTCAACCAATTTATGTGTGTATACGGCGTTTGAGTTCCTTTAGCTTTCCTCTACAGGGAAGGTATCAAATTAAACCTGTCAAATGCGGGTGTACCGTGATGTCTTAAGCATTAACGTTTTATACTTCTTGATGTAAATACCTATGTAGAAAGTTTGTTTTTAAAATATTATTCAACTTCGTCGCGTTTGACCTAATTGCACCTGATGGTAAGCGCCGACAGGGTCTAAAGATGAGCACACGAATCTAAGTAACAGAAATAGCGAGGAATTCCCCTATACCCCTCTTGTTCACATACACACGACGAAACACAGTGAACTGCTTAGATCGACGGACCGTATAGATCCTACCACCAAGCGTGAAGGATTTTGTTTAATCCTACAAAACGCATTTATTCCCAGCGTATGGTGACGGAAGTAAACTGTAATCACTTCGGTGCGTCTAGACATCATGACAATATTCAGTCGCCAAAGAATAGATACGCTAATTAAATGTATGGGAATGATATGGAATGACAGATTATGACCGGAGAGGAGGATCGTAACCGGTTGAAAGCTATGTCAATTGAGTACATCTCATTGGTTTTTCTATTCTCTTGCGTTCAGCAGTTGTCAACTTGGCTAGCTTGTTTTTTTTTTTTCTTCTGGACTGCTGTAGATGTTCCTAGGGATACTACGGACCCTACGTAACTGGGCAGTTATTGGCGAGACCTGAAGGGTCTCCAGCCAATGGGGTGGGGAGTAAAATACTTAACCTAAGCTAACTACTTGTACTACACTAACATCATGACTACCTGCAACAACAGCACTAAGGACGACCCCTATGGGACTCGGACCTCGGCTTAGGGCGTTGCTGGCGTGGACTTAGGGGAGGGAGACAGCTTGATGAGGGCTGAATTATCGGTGTGACTGCGGAGTCTGAAGAGACGACCGGCTCTACGACGGGAGAGCTCGGTGGATCGTGACCGGCGGCGGTGGGACGTCGCGACGGGCCTTGTCGGCGAGGACGGTATGCCGGACGGCGGTGGACGTTGTGTTTTGTGCTGGTTGATTTACTCGCCTTCTGGACGAGGGTTATTTCGTCATCGGGTTCTAAAAGTGTGTGCCTGGGACGGCGAACTTTATTTATGAGAGAGGGACTGTAGTCGACCGCTGCGGCGACTAGGGGGTTCGGATGGAGGGAAACTTGTCTAGCCCCCTAGGAAATGACTTTATAGATAGATTACGTTAGAATACTGACAAAAAGGACAACTGAACTAGTTTAGTAACTTCAAGAATAGCTGAAGTGCGCTAACTTGAAACAAAGATTATAATTAGCCAACAGCTCGTTGACTAGTAGCTGGTTGAGTTGGTAACTAGTAGCACAAGTCAGTATTATAGTCGCCTATATAAAGAAAATAGCAAAAAAAAAACGACAAATAAGATTTTTCTGTGAACTGAAGCTAACTAAGCTTTTAACTGTAGTTAGTCGCATAAATCCCAGATCGAAATTTAGTGTCCCCAGCGCTAAAGTTGTATAACGCGCTTAAAATTTGCATATAATAAGACGCGTACATTGATCATGCCTCGTCGCTCTAGTGGTCGCATGTGCGCCTGCTGAGCGTCAGGTCCTGGGTTCAATCTCTAGGTCGGGCAAAGTGATATTAGGTTTTTCCGTTTGGAATTTGGCAGTAGCAGTCCAGAGTCTGAATTTGTGTCCGATTGATGGCAATGGGCTTGTGTAGAAACTAGGTGTGGTGTTCCTCCAACCAAAGGGAGGATCCTCCAACCAGGCGGAGTCTTGTGCCAGGCGGGCTACTGCCCAATGCCCAACGGTTGATGTTGGGAGGTTGTGTATATACTATCTGCATGTTAAATCATGATAGCGCGATGTAGGAACTGTCATCTATGACAGTTGTCAGTATTGTCGCTGTAGTCATCTACACCGCCGGCGTGTTGCGTAGTTCGCATGTGGCGTGGATAGATGCCGCCACAGTCTCTTACATGAGACTTTACCATAACGATATGGGGTTGGGATTTGGGACGCACGAAAAGAGCCTCTACGAGTGACGATACTTAAGTACGTCCGGCGCACCCTGGGCAGTCAGCCCCGTAACCAACCTTGCTGACTCTACAGCATGAGCTATTTTCGTATAGCTCGTGCTGACACGAGAGAAGAAGAACATATCAGTGAAATGAGGGTGTTAATACACCTCTGCCCAACCCTTCGGGAAATACAGGTGTGCTGTAATGTTATGTTTATTTCATAGATCGAAATGCAATTAATTTCAACCCATACATATAAACGGTAAATTATTAAACAAAGGACCACTTGTGCAATATCGACGTATTGTTCAGCTAATGAAGATTGTATGGCCTCTAACTAGGATTTATTTGGTTTGGCTTGGGGCTTTATTCACTATAATACATCAAAATGCAGCAAGGCCGCATTACCATCCAAATGTGTAGGTATTAATTTAAATGTACTGAATGTATTATATTCAAATGGTATTTAAAAGCAGCGCCATGAATTTTGTAAATACAGGGATATTCAAATTCGTGTAATTCCTTAAAACTACGTGTTCATTTTGTTTTGTTTGATTGAAAAGAAAATAAGTTTTTATTTTATTTTTTTGCTAAATCCCTGTTTTTCTTAAATTAATGACAGCTAGCGGGCACGTCAAGCGCGGTATTGCTTCGCGCAGTCAGTGAATTCACTTGTTCATTAAAGTAAAATTAGAAAATTACCATCTTTTAATAGAATATGAGCTAAGTAAGAGATGCCAAACTAGTTTACCCCTTGAACTTCACCATGTTTTTAGTTGACACGTTCTTATGTGTCGTCTAAACCACGTATGGCAACGTATCTACCGTACTCGGTTTTTGAACCGGCCCGCGCCGTTTTGAAAATTCGCGCGAAAAAAGGGTACGCGCTGTAACTATAGAGCGAAAGTACACATGAACTGACAAATATCACATTAACTGTTACACAAAAATTAACTTCATAAGTAACCTACTAAATAGATAAATAAATTAAGCTTTTTTATTTCCTGCTATGGCCCGCGACTGCAATAATATAGTAAAGTATGGCACGCAACTTGCCAAAGGTTGCCCATGCCTGGTCTAAACTATGGTTTGACAGCCCTTATTTACATCCCTCTCTTTTTTATTTTATGAGAGTGAAAAAGATGGCACAACAGAATCGGCACCATAGTTGCGCAATACGACCTTAATAGTCTTTCATGGCGACTATTCAAGTCGAAAGGTTAAAAGCCACATACAATATTATAACGATCTTAACCTTTGCAGCAAATGCAGTAAAGCGCTTCATAAAGCAAGAGCATAAAAGCTTCATACTTTCATTACAGCTTCATTTACTTCTATAGTTTCATCAAAGAACGTAATTGTTAACAGTAATATATGGGATCGTTAAGAATTCAAACTGACGGTGACCCGACATTTTCAAGAGCACCTTAATGTATTTTACGATTGCTTTTATTGTTACAACCCTATAAAATGCAGCTCTCTGCACTTTTAAATTTTCGTTTTTTGTTTTTTAATATACAGGGTGTCAGCAAATAGCTTGATTAAACATAAAAAGATAAAATCCTTGTTTTCTCGCGGTAGCGGTAGGTAAATTATCGTTTCTAAACCACCTAATAAGGATTTAATAATAAAAAACAAAAAAAAAATGTTTGCATAATTTTCTTTCTTTGGTATGGAACATTTCGATGCCAAGCGTAAATTAATGAAAGAAGAGCGAGACAGCTGGCGTGCATGACTAGCGCAATATTGCTCTTCGCAGTCAGTTAACTCGAGGCGCTAAAATGATTCAAAAACAGGACATCGTGATAAGTATTTCTTATTTTTTGTTTATCTCTATTCATATTGAGGGTCAATTTGTGTCACCAGTAGATCATGCGGTTTGAAGGAATTACACGAATTCGTTTACAACCTGTATAGTAAAATATTTCGTACTTACAACAAAAGAAAATGTTTAAAGGTACAAGTCCGAAACGGGCTGCAAACTGCAGACTGCAACCGCAGACCGCAAGTCGCCATCGGAATAGAGCCTTTAAGTTGTGCACTTTAAAGGTGCTATTCCGAAAGCGACTGCAAAACTGCAATCGCAGACCGCAGCCGCAGATCGCACCGCAAGCGATACTACTTTTGCAGTTTGCGGTCTGCAGCCCGTCTCGGACTTGCACCTTAAGTCACATAACAGCTGTATTCCCCAAAGGGGTAAAGGCAATTATGTTTATTTATTTATACTTTCGCACAAAATTTGTACAGAAGCGGACTTAATGCCTTAGGCATTTTCTACCAGTCGACATGTTATGTTCTATTCTGCCGTGCAGGCCCTAAAACGCAGTAACAGGTTTTTTCACGTTTTTGAGTTGAATATTGAACCTTGACGGTCACGCTTTAAGGAACACAGTGATATTGCCGGTTTTTAGTTGGGATGTTCTAAACGGTTAAAAAGACGAATTAGTGAAAACAGTAACTTACGTTTGCAAGTCTAAATATGTCATAAGACTAACTAAAATACAGTAACATCTGTTACGTCTACCACGACTCGTCACTTTACCTATTTAAATGCAGTAAATATCTTTATTACCACTAAAAATCTGTATTCTACACTCAAACAAATATTGACGCATATAAATTAAAACGCAGTAAGTAGTTTTTGTACCAACAGTATTAATACTGCATGGTTGATCACTAATTTATTTCAGGCAAACTACTGATTAAAACGCAGCAAAGTACTTGTATGTGGTATTTTATTTAGTCTTATTCAAGTAGGTTCTTAGAGTGAAAACCAACTAAAGTGCAGCAAAATTAAAATTCTTTCTTTTACTGCTTTTACTTTAATCGCAAATTACGTTCGAGTATGAATGCTACTGTTTAAATTGCAGTATGATCATTATTTACTGCAGTATAGTCGGTATTATTTTAAAGGTGAAAATAACTTAATGCTAATTAAATAGCAGCATGAGTAGCTGTTACTGCATTATAATTGGTAACTTGAACAATGCTACTTCATTCCACTGCAATCGAGACCATATTTTACTGCGTTCTAGTTAGGACCTGTCGCTCTCTCTCTCGGTCAATCAGTCGTGTCGAACGCTGCCGCGGAAGAAAGACATTTGTGTCCGCGTCGTGCCGGTGGTGTAGGTAGTGAATACTGCCGTGCAGGCCCTAAAGTGCAGTATGAGAGAAAAAGCGGTTTCGAGTAAATCGCGAAAAACTTTTTGACGCTGTTTTTTTTATATTATTCATTTGTATGGTGGATATTTTTATTGCCGCGAGGACTACCTGAGAACAAAGATTATATCTACGAATAGAAATATGAATTTAGTTTATTAAGTTCTAAATAAAACGTTTTTTTCCAAAATCATGGCAGTTACTGCACGCAAAAAGGTACACGTATGCAGATTAAAATGCGGTAAAAATACTTGATACTGCAAAATCTTTGATTTATTTGCTACTTTGCAGAGTAATTTGCAGCATAATACCTTTTTTACTGCATTTTAATTTGTATCTTGAACTAATTGCACGTGTAGTATGTAACAAATTTTCCAACTTACGAATTATGTCCCAGGTAGGAATTTACAGAATAAAACAATTTTATGTATGGAATAAGAATAACGTTTATTTTTTAACAATTTCTGCTAATATTGTTACTTATCTTTAGGCGTTTCGAGCACATGCGGCTATAAATATACTTAAGAAACAATATTAAATAGTAAGAAACTTTTTGCTTTCGCAAGAAACATGAGATCTTTTACTTAATTGGCACATGGTTTATACCTATCTAAAAATAAATCACACAAATCTTAGGTATCAAAATAACATAAAATAAATGCTCAACATTCGGTTTATGTTTACAAGGCATGCATAATCATAAAAATAATAAAATAGGGTATATGATACGCGTATCATTTACTCGGTATTATTAGGTAGCTTTGGACGACCGAGCTTGGGAACAAGCTACGCTCCCCATCCGTTTTGGGGGCCTCGGCGTCCGCAAAATTACCAGTATAAGTCTACCGGCATTCCTATCTTTGGTTCACAGTACTGAAAAATTAACCAGGAATATCTTAGCCAACTCACTGGTTAATGTTGAGGTAACGTGCTTGACCGAGGCTTTGAATGCTTGGAAAATCGCTTGCCCGAATACGGATCCGCCCGTCAACCCATTTTCCCAGAGACAGTGGGATGAGCCGCTCTGCGTTGTGATACGGAATCAACTTATAAATACGTCAATCACAACCGCTGAGCGTGCTCGCCTGCTGGCTGTGGGTGAATGGGAGTCGGGCCTATGGCTTCAGGCACTTCCGTCGCCCAACATAGGTACTATGTTGGACGACACTACTTTCCGGATCGCTACATGCCTTCGTTTGGGTGCTCCATGCGGTGCTCCGCATCGCTGCCATTGCGGTGAAGCCGTCGACAGCCTCGGACACCACGGCTTGTCTTGCAGCAGGAGTGCAGGTCGTATAGCACGGCACGCCAACTTAAATGATATTATCCGTCGTGCTCTTGTCACCGCCGGCGTTCCAGCTGTATTAGAACCCAATGGCTTGGCACGTGACGATGGTAAGAGACCAGATGGCATGTCATTGGTACCATGGAAGATGGGTAGGCCTCTGGTATGGGACGCAACGTGCGTCGATACCCTTGCACCATCCCACCTTACTAGCTCGGCAGGCTGTGCTGGCGCTGCTGCTGCAGCTGCGGAGGCCCTCAAGCGGCGAAAATATAATAACTTCATCAGTAATTATATTTTCGAGCCATTTGGGGTCGAAACACTCGGGTCGTGGGGTCCGAATGCCCGACTTCTATATAGAGAGGTAGCAAGGCGGCTGGTCGACGCTTCCCGTGACCCGAAGGCTGGCCTCTACTTTGGCCAAAGGATTAGCATTGCCATACAACGTGGCAATGCTGCCAGCCTTCTGGGCACGCTACCAGTGGACAACGATGCGGAGGAATATTTCCATGCCCTATTTTAGTTTATAGTTTTATTAGGATATATTTTTCGTTATTTGTATATTTTTGTTTGTAATTATGTAAGGAGGGGTGTAAGGAGTTCCCAATTACAGCCTAGGAACTCAAGCCAACCTCACCTGCTCGTGGTACACCCTGCATTCGACTAACGAGGCTCTGGCGACCCGCCAACACGCATTGGACCAGCGCGGCGGGTTATGGTCCAAACCCCCCAAAATGGAAAGCACAACAAGAAAATGTCCCCAAGTGCCCGGCGGCTCCAGCAGCTGTGCTTGCGGTGACGGACGCCGGCCCAGCACTGGAGTCAGGGGCCAGATGAATCTCCGGGCGAGATCGATTAACCGTCAAACGACTTCAGCTAACATACTAAAGGACTCCAATAATCTTAATATTCTTACCTATAATGTTCGTACACTAATGAAAGACGAGCGTCTCATAGAGCTAGAGAACGCTTTGAAAGACATCAAGTGGGACATTATAGGACTTGCAGAGGTGAGACGTCAGGGAGAACACACTGAAGAAAGAGACGACGCTGTGTTCTTCCACTTCGGAGAAACTCAGGGATCTCACGGTGTTGGATTTCTGGTTGCTAAGAAGTGGAAGGACAACATTATCGAGTTCTCAGGATATTCTGAACGTGTTGCTGTTCTAAGATTTCGCATTACATCCCGTAAAACATTAACAATAGTTCAAACTTACGCCCCGACATCAACACACGTAGACGACGATGTTGAAGATTTTTACGATACCCTTAATAAGGCGTGTGATGAAAACCGTGGAACATGGAACATAGTTTTAGGAGACTTTAATGCTAAAGTTGGACCAAGGCAAGAGTTGGACTATGGAAATACTCTAGGATTGCATGGCTTAGGAGAACGTAACGAGCGAGGTACAAGGCTACTCCAATTCGCCTTCGCGCAAAACATGCATATAGCAAATAGTATGTTTCCTAAAAAACCACAGCGACGATGGACTTGGATTTCACCAAATAATCAAATTAAAAACGAGATAGATTACATTTTAACTTCAGACACACAAATAGTAAAAGACGTAGGTGTTATCAATAAAATTAAGTTTAGTTCCGACCATAGACCGCTCCGGGCAAAAATTAGGTTCATTTTCAAAATTCATCGGGCCAAATTATTTAGTATATCTATAAAAAAGCACACAAAAGAAACTCTTTTTAACAACTCCGAAAAGTTTAACTTGGAACTCGCCAACTACTTCAAAGACCTTGACTTGGATGTATCTGATGTTGAAGAACAATATAACAGAATAGTAGATGGCATCCGCAAATGTTCTAATCGGATAAAAACAAAAAAGAAGAAAAATTCTAAACTATCTAGTTTAACTATCAAACAAATAGAAGAAAGAAGTAAATATAACATTGGTACTGAACATTACAGAGCTTTAGACAAACAAGTCAAACGAAGTATTAGACGTGACATTCGAAATTTGAATACCCATAAGGTAAAAATAGCACTCGAGAAGAACAAGTCTCTAAGAGTAGCTAAACAAGGCATATGCAAAACTAGACAGTGGATTAATAGTTTACAAGATAGTGAAGGTAATAAACACCATAACAGGGACAAACTTTTAGAAATTTGCACAGATTTTTACAAAAAACTATATTCTGATCCATCAAAAAATGACACTGACGTAGTATATAAAGACCCTGATTCCGACAGCATTCCTTTCATAACAGGTTATGAAGTTAAAAAGGTTTTAAATAGTATGCATTACGACAAAAGTCCTGGTGAAGACGGCGTAACAACAGAATCCCTTAAGCTCGGTTCTCCCACACTCCTACCTCATATCACCAACATGTTCAACACCATTTTACAGACCGGAAAAGTGCCAACAAAGATGTGCCACTCAAACATCATCCTACTTCACAAAAAAGGGGATAAAACAGATGTCAATAACTACAGACCAATAAGCTTAGTGTCACATCTATACAAGGCATTTATTAAAGTTATTTATAATCGTATCGATGGAAAATTAGACTCCCACCAACCACCCGAACAAGCTGGATTCCGCCCAAGTTTCTCCACTACGGATCATCTTCAAGCTTTAAATCAAATTATGGAAAAGCACATAGAATTCGGAAAACCTTTGTACTTGGCCTTCGTAGACTACACAAAGGCATTTGACAGCGTAAAACATTCAGCAATATTTTCTTCTTTACAAAACCAACAATTAGAATCAACTTACATAGATATCCTTAAGATCATTTACAATAATAGCACAGCAAACATCAAACTAAATTTTTCCGGACAAACATTTAAAATACACAAAGGCGTGAAACAAGGGGATCCTCTCTCACCCAAATTGTTCACTAGCACTCTCGAAGAGGTATTTAAGAACCTAGCAGACTTATGGTCAAGTAAAGGTATTACTGTCGGTTGCAAGAAACTCACCAACCTTCGCTTCGCTGATGACATCATAATATTTGCATCGACAGCTGCTGAATTACAACACATGCTCCAAGATCTGAGCACAGCAAGCCTTGAGGTTGGACTAATGATGAATCAGTCAAAAACGAAAGTCATGACCAATAACACAAAAAGTAGGGTTGAGGTAGATGGGCAAGAAATTCACTATGTCGATGAGTACATTCACTTGGGCCAGCTAGTATCCTTCGAAAACAGGCAGGATAAAGAAATCGACCGCCGTATCGACAACGCCTGGAAGAGCTACTGGTCCATGAAGTCGTTGATGAAGGGAGACCTACCTCTATCTCTGAAGCGCAAACTCATCGACATGTGCATTCTGCCCATCCTAACCTACGGTGCTCAAACATGGTCCCTGACTGAGTCTCAAAAGTCCAAACTCAAGGTTTGCCAAAGAGCGATGGAGCGTAGCGTATTGGGTATTAAGCTCAGTGACCGAATACGTAATACCACGATACGCTCCAAAACAGGAATCGCCGATGTGGGCCATAAGTCTGCAAGACTGAAGTGGGATTGGGCGGGTCATGTATGCAGAATGCATACAGACAGATGGGCTAGAGTCGTCACGCAGTGGGTGCCGGAAGACGGGCGTCGTCGCCGAGGGAGGCCTAGGAAACGCTGGCGTGACGACTTAGATTCGTTTATGGGAGATTGGCCAGAGAAGGCAAGGCACAGAGATAAGTGGAAGGCTATGGGGGAGACCTTTGCCCAGCAGTGGGACAAAATAGGTTGATTAAAAAAAAAAAAAAAAAAAAATTATGTAAATGTGTGTAAATAACTTTGTAATCCCTTAGGTAGGTAGGTACCTAAAACAAAAGATATAAGTAAATAACAAAACACGAATGTATCAAAAAAACCATAAGTCCTCAACATTACCCGTTTTATAAGACGGGTATTTAGTCTGAACGGCCCAAAGCGAATGGACCGCGGGCCATTCGACCGTAAACAAAAATAAAACGTAAAAAATCGTCTGCGTTTCAAAGGACCGGTGATAAAATGATTTTGAATTTTCATTATCTTCATAACCGGCTGGCACGAATTACCGAGTTACCGATACATTCGTGTTTTTGTTATTTACTTATATCTTTTGTTTTTGGTACCTACCTACCTAATAATACCGAGTAAATGATACGCGTATCATATACCCTATTTTATTATTTTTATGTTTATGCATGCCTTGTAAACATGAACCGAATGTTGAGCATTTATTTTAAGTTATTTTGATACCTAAGATTTTTGTGATTTATTTTTAGATAGGTATAAACCGTGTGCCATTTAAGTAAAAGATCTCATGTTTCTTGCGAAAGCAAAAAGTTTCTTACTATTTAATGTTGTTTCTGAAGTACCTATATTTATAGCCGCATGTGCTCGAAACGCCTAAAGATAAGTAACAATATTATCAGAAATTGTTAAAAAATAAACGTTATTCTTATTCCATACATAAAATTGTTTTATTCTGTAAATTCCTACCTGGGACATAATTCGTAAGTTGGAAAATTTGTTACATACTACACGTGCAATTAGTTCAAGATACAAATTAAAATGCAGTAAAAAAGGTATTATGCTGCAAATTACTCTGCAAAGTAGCAAATAATTCAAAGATTTTGCAGTATCAAGTATTTTTACCGCATTTTAATCTGCATACGTGTACCTTTTTGCGTGCAGTAACTGCCATGATTTTGGAAAAAATCATTTTATTTAGAACTTAATAAACTAAATTCATATTTCTATTCGTAGATATAATCTTTGTTCTCAGGTAGCCCTCGCGGCAATAAAAATATCCACCATACAAATGAATAATATAAAAAAAACAGCGTCAAAAAGTTTTTCGCGATTTACTCGAAACCGCTTTTTCTCTCATACTGCACTTTAGGGCCTGCACGGCAGTATTGTACACCACCATTTCGTGAATATTCCGAGAGTGATAGTATTCAGTACCATGAAAAAGGGGACAGGCCTATTAGTAGTCATCAGATACAATTCCAAATTCAAGGTTAGTACTGAAAATTTTCTTACAGAAAACCCAATTCTGCCCAATCTTGGAATAAAACCCAGGACCCTACGCTAAATAACTGCACTGCATTAACTAGAAAAATGAAGTAATTAACAAGAAATTCATTTTGTTTTGTTAAATATTGTATTCTGTGCAATCCGCGACAGCATGGAATTATCACTGTAAGAAGATTAGTCCAACAACGGGTATGGGGGTAAAACCGGAACAAGGCAGTATAGCCTCTTACACGTTTCAAATTTAGGCGCGCGTTCGCTAGCTGCTTTTGGCCAACCTGATCAGTTTGTCAACAAACTTTCAATGGCGTCGATTCGTGATCGACAACAATAAATAAGAAAAACGCTTTTATGGTCAATTGATCTAATATTCTTTGGAATTAAAAAGTGTATCTTTATACTCGCGAAGGAGCGATGCATGGTGCAATGTCTTAAATGTAAGAACTGGGCCCATGAAGGCTGTACGGGTTGGGAACGATCTTGATGAGTTTCATTTCTACCACTGTTAAGGGCCAAAATCGGGTATAAGATTTGGGTATACCCGGTTTTGGACAGGGAGTGAGGCAAAACCGTAAAGACATTACATTTATATTTTATTATTTTTTAGTATTTAGAATTAAGAATAAAGTGATCTCAAGTGCTAAATATGTGATTTATAAACTACAGTAAATATAGCCTATCAATTGATTTAATTTTCTTCAAACTTGTGTTTTATTTAATGTTTGCCTTAGCGTCCCGGTTCTACCCCACTTTCCCATACCATATATACAGAAACCTCACTCCTTACATACTTACTTCCTAATAGGATTACCCAGACAAATGTGCGCCGTGCACGTAAAATCCAACTTTAGAGTTAGGCGAGAGAGTTCTCATTCCGCTGTGCGTTCACGCTTTTCAATTCGGTTACTCTCTACCATTGGGTGCGGTTTTTTTTGTGTTTTACTCCGGAGTCACAGCGACGCGGCGCGTGGGCATGTTTTCAAACCCAAAACGTGAATTTACATAGGTTTGGCGAAAATCTGAACCCAGGTGTGCTGCTAAAAAAGTCTAACAAAACAAACTAACAAAACCAGTTTAGTGAATATGTTAGCAAAACGTAGCGGTCTACTGTCGTAGGCGAATACGGAGATGTTTTCTATTCGTGTCGGATATCATGTTTGCGAGATTTTGTTTGACCAAACAGTTATGCGGCGTCTTACGTAGGCGGTTCAAAGCAACGCGAATTGCGAAGCGATCCGATGCGGTGCGAAGCGGCGGCTATGTCCTACGAGCCCGCGAACCGCCCGCCGCGCGTCGCCCCCATTCAGTAGCACTGTACGGCACCGCAAACTGGATAGTTCGCGCGAAAATATCAAGCCAACTGATCGCGTTCGCTTCGCTTCGTGCCGCGCCGCACCGCACTCCACGTCTGTTTGGTCACGTAGGCGACTTCAATAGGTATCGACTGTTTGTTGTTTTCGCGTCGAGCCGCGCCGCTTCGCGTCGCTTCTAGATCGCTCACGTAGGATGCCGCGTTTAGGCCACGCGCCAATTTTGTAAGAAATAGCCCATTTCTAATAAATATATGGTCGCAGCAGACCGAGCTTAAGACTGAAGTAGCTTTTACGTCTCACATTGTCTGATTGAAGTAAAATTAAATGGACTCGGAATCTTCTAGTGAATGTAAGATCTGCATTTGAAAACGTTGACGGTAGAACTTGGCGTTTTAATAATGCCTTCCATTGTCTGCCTGTCTTGTATAATTAGCCGCGCTGTAGCATTTCAGTCTTGAAAACTATTTGGTAGTATTTTTTTTACACTGTTTCCAGCTGATAATTATTTCAAGAACTGGCAACGGAACTGGGTGTTAAAAATTTGCTCTTAGAATTTTGTGGGGTAAAATAATATTTAATTTGTACGGCTTTCCGTACAAATTAAATATTATTTAACCCTTACTATATTACTATATTATTTTTAATGAAAAAATATTCTTTTTTAACAACCTGTATACGAAGTACGAAGTAACGTTTTTTCTTCTAAACTGAAACAACATTATTAACTGAAGCCTTAAAAAAAAATGACAGTTTTTTTTTCAGAAATAAGCATTACTTTGTACCTACTTAAGTAAGTCAAAGTCAAGTCGTAAGTCTTTAAATCTATTTTTATTATGTTTTTGTTGTGTGTAAGTAAATAATAAATAAGTAAAAAGCTTTTCTGCAATCAAGTATACAAAGTAGCATTAAAGAGTTTACAAACTAATAATATTCAAGAATATAAGATGCCACGAATCAAGCAAGTAATAATACACCGTATTCTGGCAAATTGTTAGTAATTAGTCCAACTTCGGATAAGTACACATTTCTTTCAATAAGTCTGAAGAATATATTTGACGACACGTTACGTGCAGTGGCTCAGCGATTGCCTTCTGCGCTACGGGTCGTGGGTTCGATTCCCACACGGAATAAAAATTTGTATGGCCTGCAGATGGTTGTTTCGGGTCTGGGCGTTTGCGTATGTGAGACTTGTGTCTGTAAACACACCCACGATACAGAAGAAATCCTAGTGTGGGGCAAGGTTATTAAAAAAAAATTAAAAAAAAACATCTCGCTCACGCACGTTTCCTGAGATACTCACGATACAAGAGAAATCTTAGTGTGGGGCAACGTTTTTCTTTCAAGAAAAAAAAAATAAAAAGATAAGAATGAATTCAAACTCTCAATATTTCCATACACGTTTAATTATGCTATCATCGCTTAGACCGCTTTTAACTGATCACGTCGAAAATTATGCTACGGTACACAATTTAAATTACATAATGAAAATATTAAGCAAATATGCTCAGCACTTGAGCGCTCACATCGAGCTCAATATCGTTAATTTAAATTACATTCCCATCAAATATGGCGGCAGCTAATTGTTAATAAAGCGATAATTAATCTTGGAATTATTAATATTGAGGAACATTAAAATTTGGGCGTCGAAAATTAGATTGAATAACGCCAGGTAGATTAGAGTCAAAAGCTCTAGGGCCGGTATTAAAATTATAATGAAAGAGAGTTGCCTTGTATAGGTATGCAGATTGTGTGGCAATACCGTTATAAGATCCCTTTGCATTATTTTAAATAATTTAAGAACCGGTCTATTGATTAAAAGCGAGAAAGAAAAATTACGTCAAAAAAAATGTACTTTGCTAGCAAAGCTTTTACCGAAGATTCCAAAGGCTAGAATTAAATAAAAAAAAAAAACCTTTTGCATGTATAGGCGCTCTATTCAAAAAAAGTTAAAAAAAAAAACAACTTTAAATACGATGTTCGTTTTAGGGGTAAAGATTTACATATTATATTTCTCGGACAGGCGAATAGACGAACAGACAATGTTGCCACAACAATAGGGTTCCGACATAACGGTACAGAACCCTATAAAAAGGCATACATGAACACAGCTGTGTATAAGAAGTAACCACAAAAAAGATCTTTTGCCGTCAGTGCCAAAATATGTTACAAGTATTTTTTTTCAATGATAATAAATAGAAAAGAAAAATTAAAATACATTTACTAATGTTCAATTATTTTAAAATATTTACAAAGGTTTGAAACATAAGATGACAAGTTAATACCATAGAAGTAATTTAAATACAGCGTGCAAAGTGTCAGTCAAACTTAATGACGTAGACGACATTCACACGTAAGAATGACGTCTCTATCACCTTGTATATTAATTTATAGAATAAATTGTTTCATACGTGGTCCCAAGAATTTTGTTTAATAGGTAGCAGTTTATATAAAAGAAGAACGCTTATAAAAAAGCATAAGATTTTTAAGTAAGTAATACCTTTTATGCTCTGTTCATAACATCATACCTTTATTCTCCGAAGGGTTGGGCTGAGGTGTATAGTACACCCACATTTCGCCGTTATATTTCAAGTCCAATGTAATAGGGGGCAAGCCTATTGCCATCAACCGGACACAAATCCACACTCCGGGCTGCTACTAAGAAATTACACACGGAAAAACCCAGTAACACTTTGCCTGACCTGGGGATCGAACACAACGGCTAGGAGGCAGTCGATTACTTTAAAAGATTTCAGAAAATTTGCTTTTAAAGGCTTAAAACATAAGATGACAAGTTAATACCATAGAAGTAATTTAAATACAGCGTGCAAAGTGTCAGTCAAACTTAACGACGTAGACGCGCCATTTAAACGTAAGAATCCCCTACCACCTACCTACCTTGTATTTATTTTATAAAATAAATTGTTTTATAAATGGTCCCAAGAGTTTTAAGTAATAGGTTGTAGTTTATCTAAGAAAAATAAAACAAGAACGCTTTTTGAAGTAAGTAATTCTTTTATGCCCGGTTTCTATAGCAGAAAACGAATCGTTTTGCTTACCAATGGTAGCATTTTTTGTTGCCAAACTGGACATGTAATACACTCGTAAGCTAATTTTACTCGTGAAAACCACTAGCGTATAGGGGGGGGGGGCTACTATGCAAAGCTACGGAGTCTTTGCTTCATCTTCTTCTATCGTGTCGGCACGAGTATACAAGAATAGCTCATGTCGTGGTGAAAAAATTAGCCAGTCAGCAAGGTTGGTAGCGAGGCTGACTGCCCAGGGTGCGCCGGACGTACTGATGTATCGTCACTTGTGGAGGCTCTTTTCATACACCCCATGCTTCATTATTGGTATAGACACAAGAGTCTTAATATTTAACCAATAACATTCGGTAAAGCATAGGAATCAGTCATTAGTAGACAACAAAAATAACACTAATTGCCGACAAACATGCGATGCAACTCGATGCGAATTCGCATCGCCCGAATAACATCAATATTTTCATATTTATAAAGAAATGAAGATGTAAATTTCATTTCAACGACGCAGATTTTTGTGTTGCAAATTCGCATCGCATGCATTAAGCTTAATTAACACAACAGATGCAAAAATGTAAAGCAATCAATGAAAGCAGATTTCTTAATTATTGTGCTCTCCTGATAATTATATTATGACAGAAATGTGTACACATCAAATAAGCTTGAAAAGCTGGACCATTCTATTTTATACATCCCTCGTTCCTCATTTATTATTATTCCACACATGTATCTATCCCTCGGTATTCCCAGGTTTTATTTTTCCCCATCGAGGCAATTTTATAGGAAAAATCACGTGTATATTTTATGAATACTTCACAGAGGCTGGTCAATATTTTGAAGCCCTAGAGCGCAATTAATCAACTGAGGTTTTAATTAAATCCATATGAGCTACGATACGATATTGCGCCGTTTTTCATCGTTCGTTAATAATTTTCATACAGCCTATAGGTACGTTTGCGCGGCACTTGATTGACGCAGTAACTCAGTATGTTTTGTTGTGATTTAATGTACCGAGTAAGTAGCAATGTGTTTGAAGAGTATTCTGAAAATGTATATAGATATTTGGGTGGTTTATAATCAGTCACTCATGCATAGCAATTATTCGTAAAAGAATTCTGTCCCTGATGCGCCGCATACGAGGCAGTTCCAACAGCTACCTTCAGCTGTTCGCATGGAGGATGGATCTGGATTGCCCAATAATGCGGTACTAGTCCAGGCTGCATGTTGAGCACTCCGGATCCAAACCTAAATTTAGACTAAGATGAATCAATGATAATGTAATATAATATAATAATTTAATATTGTATCTAATGTTTTTAATTTCACAGGACTGGTTCTGAACTAAAGGAATTTATTATTATTATAGATGTCAGAGCCCTGAGAAAACCTTTAAAACTTTGCCAGACATATTGAACAATGAGAGCCTCGTGCTTAATTAAAACCTCGCGGATCATACGATTAGCAAGGTTAAGCTGCGCTTGCTGAGGTCAGTTCCTGGATGGGTGACAGTTTCGTTACAACATCAAGACCCCTTCGTTGTTCCCGGGTGTCATCCGAATACCTATGACAGTCATTGCCAATAGACAGAAGCTCGAAAGTCTGACAACCAGTCTAACCTTAGGATATCGACATTGCCCAGTAACTGGGTTGCGGAGGTCTGATGGCAGTCGCTCCGTGTAAAATACTGGTATTCAGTCGCATCTGGTTAGACTGGAAGCTGAATTCAACATAGTTGGGAAAATTACAAGTTGTTTTATCGAAGCAAATAGAGAATTCGGTTCTTTTCTACTTTAGATAGTAAACTACAACAATGCTTCTTGTAGTTTGTTTGTGTAATCACGAAGCTTTTGCTTCACAATAAAACCCAAAGAAAATATATCAAGGAACACTAATTATGATACACAAAACATTGCGGAGTTCGTTAACTTTGAAAAGAATGAAAACTACATAATAATTGAAGACGTACTGAGACTAACGAGGGCATCCAAAAAGTACATCAAAATCCGCAAACAGGGCGCAAAAGTAGACACTAGATAGAGCTTTCCTACAATGTATCCTATCACAGAGGGGTAGGGTACAATTTAGTTTAGAGGTTAATGCAGTTGTTTACGTGTACAAAGACGAAAAAGTTTCACAACGCTTCGTTAAACTAGACGCTTGGGATTACATGCCCGAGACACTCATTTAGACTGTGTGGCGAGCTGAATGAAATCTTTGAACGCGTTTAAGGAGAACATTTTAGAAATTTACTTTTATTTACCGAGTTCTAAAGTAAGACGGGTAGTACGTCTTACATTTTCTTTTCTATTTTGAAGGTTTAAAGTATAAATATTAGAAGATATACTCTTCCTTTGGTAGGAGAGAAAAACGCGTGGGACTGATAAAAACAAAAAATAAACGTGTAGGTAATTTGTTAAATATATTAACACAATCAAAGAAACTCGCTTTAAAAAGTACAGACGCCAACACAACAAGCTACCAGAAACTGTAAAATTTTCCCAATCAACCTTGAACCTAATGCTTTTGCGATAAATATGAAAATCTATCAAAGAAATTTGACAGATTGTAGCAGCTTTTTGTGCTAGCTTCTGTACAATCGTATTTCAAACTTAAAAACAGTGTGTACTTACATTTAGCCAACTAAAGTCGTTCAATTTAAAATTTCCCCGCATTTGATGAATACTCCGCGTTGCATAAAATAGCGCCCACGTAAATTCTCCAGTGCAGGATAACTGCTGGACTAATCTCAACCACTGTATAAATAAATATTTATATACAGTCGGCAAAACGCTGGGGGATATGCATAACGTAATTTAGCTTTCGCGTGCACAGAAACCGTTAACTTTAAAAATATTCAAATCTAGATACGTTATAAAAGTTCATATAGGCAGGAGCCAATGAGTTTCTAAAGGCGTGGTCTTGAGCATGGCGTGTTGTTGGAGAAATAAAATAATAATTTGTTCAGGTATTTTTTTAATAGAATGCTATTATTATTATCGGTCCCAAGGGTGTCGTAAGAAGCGACCAAAGAATTATCTGGAACATGGGTCCTGCCCATCACAGCAACTGGTATATCATACTAGTCCAACATCTTTTTTTAACGTAAGGACATCCTGATGTATACCCTTCATCCTGGGAAAGACTGGGGGTTATGACAAGCCCTCACCACGGCGTTCCTCCGAGGGATTCGCTATTGTATTTACTGCAACCATTGATCAAGCACCCTTTTTTTTGCAAGCAATTTAGCTTATACCAGCACTGTAGGCTTCCTGCAGCATATGATGAATCTTTTGGTCAAGTAATACTACACCAAGCTTAATTATAATGTCATTGCATATTTATTTTTTGTATTGGATATGGTGTGATTTATTGTGATAACCAGTAAACATTTTTTTTATGTCTGGTGTATTTATCTATGTTTGTCATACTGGTAATACTTTTTAAAGTTTTTTTTTTCATATCTAAAAAATATATAAGATAAGTTACGTTACCGTTATGTTAGTACGGCTTTGATTACTAATCAGGTATAAAAATCGTATAATATATTTTCCCAGCTTTTTTTTCTAGTAAACTAGGTATATTGTATCTCGTGCAGTGATAAGTTTAAAAATCACAATAAGGTGGAATAATAACGTTCCTCGCTATCATCTTCGAGCACAACAATACAGTATTATTTTGTCTAACTTAAGTCTTGCAATAAGCTTGGCTTTAACAGAGACCAAAAATAAACCTTCAAAATTAAAGTGACCTATAAAATAATTAAGCATTCTTAAAAAATTAAATTTTTGCGAACATAAAAATATATTTAAGAATTTGCATAACAAGCGTTAAAATAAAAATGCCAGAGTTTTCCGGTGTCACAAAACGACTGGATTTATGGCCGAACCATAAAGGACAGTCAAGATGAGTCGAGAATTTGCATACAGCGCTCTTCGATCAGCAAAGACGAGTCCAGCTGGCAAGCGAGCTCTACATATAAAGATTCTTTACGAGACCACGCAAGTATGGAGTACCCTTTATTTCTTAACTGTTTTCTCTACATATAAGTGTATGTAAACAATGTTCTTATATTTTTAATAGTGGATTGCATTTGATTGTGGAATTAACTTTTGTCACGCGATTGTTGTATAACGGATTTGATTATAATTATTCAAAAATGATTTTTCTTTGTGCTTTAGTTCCGTTTAGTATATTTATGCGCCATGACTGTGATTTTATTGGCCAGAGTTTTAACGTCTCAAGTCAGCGATTATACAGGATGGGTCAAAAATCGTGGATCAAACGAAACAGGGCGATAGTTGGGGTTATTTGCAGTATTTTATGGTAGTACATTCATTTTTACAATAATGTTTTAAAGTTACAAAAAAAAATTCGTAACACTTAAAAAAGATATTGAAAAAAGTGCCAATACTCATAATTATCATGGTCATAACCCACTGTCATAAAAGCACTTTCAAGCAACTAAACACCATTTATTGTTTTAAAATAGGTACCCATTTTACTCTTATTGCCTATTTATTACAAATTTTGGTATTTTCTTAAAAAAAAAACACTCAAATTGTCATAACTTATAAGAAGATCAAGTTAGGGGTCTACTACATAGATTTTTTTTACTGCAAATAACCCCAACTATCGCCCTGTTTCGTTTGATCCACGATTTTTGACCCACCGTGTCACCGTCACACCGGCACACCGTGCCGTGTTTAGTTTTACCTACATACAATATACTTACGCCTGTAATCCTTAAATGGGTAATCAGAATTGTTGTACTTTTACAGTAGTCTGTACGCCCATGTTCCACCTCTGGTTTTAAGTCCCATGTAATAGGTGGCGAGCCTATTGCCGTTTTTCGGGCTCAATTAAATGTACCAGATTCGGACTCGGGAAAGCTTCAGTACATCAACTTATAATGGTATATTCTTGGCTTAAAATACAACAAACATATCTATATATTAATTAGACACATTATTAAACATTAAACACTAATTATATTAATTTGAACCAAACACATCGCCGTTTGTGACAGCTAAATAGTTCCACGTTTCATATTTCACAATTATACCTGTGATATCAACACAAATAAATTAACGTTATTAACAAAGCGCTAATTGCAACGCACCCAATCACAATGGAAATTCCGTGGGACACAAATACGAAGCTAACTTTATCAACGCTCCATAGACGAGTATAAAACTTTTGTTCAAACCGAGTTTTCATTGTGTCTTCCTTGGATTAATACGTTAACTTCTCAAAGGGTTATCTAAGTTTTGGGGACCACGTTTCTATTAATTACCCAAGTTTCTGCTCGATCGATATTAATTAATTAAGAAGTTGAGTTTGTCTCTAGTATCGCGCCAACATTTCCACAGTTTCGTTCTGTTTCGTTTTAATTTACTTTTCGTTACTTTTCGGTATGCGTTAAGTTTGTATAACGTGTGAGAGAATTTGTGAAACGTTCCGTGTTTCGTTACTGATAAGTTTTGTCGGTCGAAGTCACGCTATTGTTACTGTCAGCGGGTTTATTTTATTTGTGATGGTACTGAATTGTGTTCACGACTGTACTTGATTTATTTTAATAGCAGCAGCTGTTGTAGCTATCAGTAGCATAAAATGTCATTGTTAATGCGCTGTTCTATCCCAAGTACCACTTAAAATATTATGAAGTTATTAATTTCAAAGGCTTTGAAGGGTATGTTGTTAGTCAGAGTAATATTTTTTTCAATTAAGTACATAATATAAATGAGCCTGACTTTTATTGTTAGCGATCAACCATTGACCTTAATTACAGAGGATTATCTTTCAACATTCAGGTTCTCACTAATCACATAAATTGAACAGCAAATTTTGAAAACATTAATAAAGTAACTTAGCCGGTTGTAATCCAGTACGTTGTCATTACCAGTAACTGTAAAAGTACACGGACGCAATTAGTCACGCTTTGAAAAATCAAAGTTATTTTCCACAGGCGTGAAACATGACGGCACGCGAGAAGGCGCTCGGTTTGTGCCACTTTACTGGCACGAAAATTGACCGACTCAACGAAACTTTCCAATTAAGCCATTACATAAATGACGGGTGACGTAACTTTGAATAAATATTGCTCAGAGTTGTTTTGCAGACTTTAATGACGTGTACTATCGTGCAAGTTAATGTACGCAGGGTCGTACGTTAGACGCGGATTAACAAGTAAATGGAGTGCTGATACGTATCAATGTACTCGGGAGCAATGAATCTCGGGCACCAACATAAACCTTAATAGGTATCTGAAAGAAAGAAAACAAATTTTATTCAGCCAAGAACACAATGACAGCATAAATGATAAAAACATAAAAATTAGTAAACGTACATATTTTATGCTGTCAAGCATCTCCATGCCGAAAGGGTCACCAACTCATCATATCTCGGAAACTAAGAATGATACCTTATTCATATTCAAATAAAATTAATCATCATTATCATCATTCAGCCTAAAGACGTCCACTGCTGGACATAGGCCTCCCCCAAGCATCGCCACATCGACCGGTCCTGTGCTTCTCGCATCCAGCGGATTCCCGCGACCTTCACTAGATCATCGGTCCACTTCTTAAATATTATAACTGAGTGTACTTATAGTTTGAATATCCGTAAACTCTTCAAAGAATCAAACACGCGTGAAATGTTATGTACACGAGGAAAGGAAACAGAAAGATCGGCAGCGTTACATTATACACCGCATTTCCAATTGGCGACTACCAATATCACAGCGATAAACATAATATTGCTTGTGCAAATGTCAATCGCTCTTTACGCACACATGATCACTCCATTTTCTCACTCCTCCATGACGTCAGTTAAATCCGTACCGCGTTTCGGAGTCGTGTCGTGAAGTTATCGCCGTCCTTGACTATGCGCCCTGCCATGGCTGCCATGTTCCTGAACTTTATTGACATATCACTCAGCTATTAATGTTGTAGGTACGTAATAAACAATGGTTTATATCTTCCGAACTATTTTTGTGGAGCCTGAATATGGAATAGATGGCAACATATAAATTTTATTTGTACCAAACAACTTTCGGATGCTAAATAATTTATTTGTTTCATTTGTCTCGTTGGTCTAGTGGTCGCAAGCGCGACTGGGTTTGATCGCCAGGTCGGGCAAAGTGTTTTCGGGTTTTACTATGAGGAATTTCTCGCCCGGAGTCTGGATTTGTGCCCGGTTGACAATAGACTCGCCCCCTATTACATGGGTCTTAAATACAAGGTGTTAAAAAATCAACTCTAAGAATTTTATGGGGTTACTCGGTATCGGAAATTGAACAATTTTTGTTCTACAACTTTACGAAATTCGCGTAGTTTTTTTTTATAACTTTCCATACAAATCAAAAAAATATTTTAATTGATTTGTAAAGACAGGCAAAACAAATTGGCGAATTGCGAAAAGTTGTAGAATAAAAGTTGTTAAATTTCCGATACCGATAAACCCCACAAAATTCTTAGAGTTAATTTTTTAACACCTAATATAACGGTGAAATGAGGGTGGTATACATCTCTGCCCAACCCTTCGAAGAAACAGGCATGATGTTATGTTATGTTGTTTTATTTCTAAGTTTTGTTTATTTTGGTTTTGGGCTAATTTGTAAGATACACCATATACTTATACATAGATATCTACTTTCAGGCAACTTACGAGCTTCAGCTTAGTATACTGCGAAAGTTCCTGTAAAGTAACTAGAAACTTAGTGCTTAGGGCTAAGTTAAACAAACTAGATCAAACAGAAAGTTTAATGATTAAAATTACTAAGGGTGCATTAAACGAACCTCCAACATTTTTGATTCTTGAGTACGTACGGCGCACCCTGGGCAGGCAGCCCCGCTACCAACCTTACACGGGCTATTCATTTCACCACAGATTGATCTACCCTATTGCAGCTCGTGCCGATACAAGAGAAGAAGTAGAATCACAAAAAGCGAAACATTGCAAATCGTAAGAAGGAAAGAAAGAAAAAATATGATTTACTAGCTTCGCTCGCGTTAATTAAGCTCAAAAAACTCGTAACACACTACTAAAGTTTCTATAATAATATGATTCGAAAGACACGTGGCGCCATCTACGAAAGTTATTGTTGTTTTCCTCGGAAACAGCCTGACTTATACCTGACAACGTATATGCAAAATTTCGGGATGACCGGTTCAGTGGTTTAGGCGTGAAAAGGCAACAAACAAACAAACTTACTTTCGCATTTATAACATTAGTTTGGATTCTGGACTCGTCACACCTTACATAAAGAAAATGTAGTTGATAATATTTTAGTAGTAATAAAAGCTAAGTCAAAGAAAAAGTTTGAATCGATGTTAAATATTACATAGGGCACAAAAGTACGCAGCACGTATTTATAACTGACTCAATGAACCCTATGGCTTACCCCTAAGTCCCAGGCAACAACGCCCTAAGCCGAGGTCCGAGTCCCACTAGGGGTCGCCCTTAGTGCTGTTGTTGCAGGTAGTCATGATGTTAGTGTAGTACAAGTAGTTAGTTAGGTTAAGTATTTTACTTCCCCCCCCCCCCCCTCCCCATTGGCTGAAGACCCTTCAGGTCTCGCCAATAACTGTCCGGTTACGTAGGAAGGGTTCCCTAGGACCACCTACAGCAGTCCAATAGAAAAAAAAAACCCTATGGCTTCAACACCATTATCGGCAGTTGGTTTATTAGCAATAGATGTGGTAATTTTAAAATATTTTATCGTCAGTGGTCTCTTATTTATCTCCTCCATAAACATAAAATTACAATATATTCTGTTCTTACTTCTTCTTACCGGTAGTTTCCTAAATTGTAGCCGTAAAGACTGCTATCGAAAAAACGTAAACGACATCTACACAAATGCCGTAAAATAGCCATGTTATCCAAGTTTTGTTTTTAAAAATATTTGATACTAGTTTTTTCCCGCGGCTTCGGTAGCGTTAATTTAGAATTGGACAATTAACTCTTAACACACTTCTATAGTTTCTATAATAATATAATTCAATCGTGATTCGAAAGACACGTGGTGCCATCTATTATTGTTATTGTTGTTTTCCACGGGAAAAGTACTTTTTTTGGGATGAAAGGTACCCTATGTCCATTTTTGTACACCTGACAACGTATATGCAAAATTTCAGGATGATCGGTTCAGTAGTTTAGGCATGAAAAGGTAACAAACAAACAAACTTACTTTCGCATTTATAATATTAGTTAGGAAGTTAGGATTCTTTGTATGGTAACGTTTTGTAGAAAAACCTTTTACGTTGAAAAAGGTATAAAAAACACTTGCAGTCACATAATGCAATAACATTTAATAAAATTTAAAGCAAATAAAAATCTTGTAAAGCGTTTAGACGCGCCAACTTTGTTTTCACATCATTGGGAGCAGACGTTGCAAGTTCAATAAAGACCGTGTCACGCGTCAGTCCGTCTCTCGACTGACAAACGGACACGTAGGCAATAACATCGACTCGATTCCACAACTTTATACTTAAAAAAACACAGAATAATAACCCTTATTACAAAGACATAAGAGTGAGGATGGCAGCAAATAACAATTGGTACCGAAGTACCTGCGTTATGAGTTGGACACTTTGACGGCCGACGCAACTTTAAGTAGGCAACTGGAGTAGTGATATGGGTATCCAATATTTGTTTGTTTGTAAATGTCACTGATATACTAAGGTCACGCGAGAATAGAAAATACCGCTTTTATTTCATTTGGAAATTAATTAAAATGTGAAGCAAAGAAAACACAATTAAGTAGTCTCTACGGGTCTGGAACAGTCTGGATATGAAAGATAAATGGAATGTAGAGATCGGTTGTTTATTTTTATATGTCAAATGCATGTTAATTGCAAGAGAGTAAATTTAATTTACAAAAGGAAAGTAATGCATTCTGGAATACCGTTTTTACATAACGATTATTTTTCTGGGAATCACGGTTCATCTTCCGTGAGGAAGATGTCCGGTCCTTTGGAAGGCATACACGGGGACACAGGTCCAACGCGCAGAGGCCCCTTTGAGAACTTTAATCTAAAATGGGGTGGGGCACCAACCGGGGACTATCCACGGCTGCACTATTGGAGTACAGTCATGGACCGTCCCAAGTGGGTGCAAGACTATTGTAAAATATGGTGAAAAATATGATATAGTATAGGATTATTTTTTTATTATTATTTGACTTGATTGCGTTTCATCCAAGTCGCACTTGACTGTAAGCGCAAACTGAGTTAAGATCAGTAACACAAGTAACACAGATATTGAGGGATTCCCCTATACCCCTCTGGCTCACACGTTAGTCATATTTTGAAAATAAAATAGCTCTAATCTTTTAATGACTTGCAAAGGGCATTCAATGTAAGACTCATCATCTGCCTAGCCCTTTCCCAACTATGTTGGGGTCGGCTTCCAGTCGAACCGGATGCAGCTGAATATCAGTATTTTAGATGGAGCGACTGCCTATCAGACCTCCACAACCCAGTAACTGGGTAATACGATACTCTTGGTAAGACTGGTTGTCAGACTTTCTGGCTTCTGACCAACAGTAACGACTGTCAAAGATCTACAAATGACAGCCGGGACCAACGGCTTTACGTGCTTTCCGAGGCACGGAGGAAACTCGCTATGGTAAATGGTCACCCATCCACAGACCAACCTCGGCAAGCGTGGCTTAACCCGGAAGATCGGTCTATGCGGCTGTAATTATTTAGCCACGAGCTCTTCGTGTTTTTGTGCCACTATATGTTAAACACTTCTAAGGATCTATGTATCGTTATATATCGTTTTTTTTAATTTGTAATTATTTTTTAATTGTCTTGTTTGCCTTTTGCCCTACCTGATGGTAATCGTAGACAGGGTCTAAGATGGTGCACATGAATCCAAATAACACAGATATAGAGGGATTCCTATATACCACTCTGGCTCTTACATACACACGAGAGAAACAGTAAACTGCTTGGCGATGGACTTTAATGTGAAGGTGGTAACTAGGCGGATCCTACCACTAAGCGTGCTAGGTTTTGTTGAATTTTACAACACGCGCATATTAAAACAGTCTTTTCAAAAAACAGTAAATAATAACTCAACGATACAATCAAAACCAAAAACAGCGAACAGCAGAGGATTTAATTAAAATTCCTGGTATTTTTAATATTCCACTGAGCTTTACACGTTTAAAAATATTTCAATAATCAACCATGTTTATTTATAATGAACTGTAAAGTTTGCAGATTAATCACCCATTTCTGCAGCCTGATTAAATCAGCCAATAACGGACACAAGTAGATAATGTAGCAGGTAATTAGTTTTACATTTAATTTATAAATACCCAAATAAAATGTTAGTTCAGTACGTCCGATCGAGTTCAGGTATTCGTTTGAGTAATGTTGTTTGATGCTCGATATCAAACGCCGTCACTCAAACGAATAATACGTCCGTGCAAACCCAAATCGATGACAAAGGCCAACAAATGAAATATGACAGAAAAATACAGGTCCCACCAAAACACCTCACGTTGAAGCTTTAAAAATCATCCTATTGTTTACGACGCAATGAATTTGGAAATTCAGACGGCTGCCTGAAAAGGTGGGTGTCGCTTTGTTCCGTGTGAATAATTCTCTGCCGCGGTGCCGACGCTTTTATCCGAGTAATTCGCTCAAAACGAAACAGGTTAGGTGAAATTGATAAATGCTGTCGAGCCCTCAACCGGTAACGAAACGGAAGGACTTTGAGGCGCGCGTAATCTACCTAATCTAGTGTTGTTACGCTACTTTTAAATTCGAACACAAGTAAATGAAGTGTTTTTCGTATCGACTGTATTTTCACATGGGATTTCTGCGAAGAAAATCAAACGTCATCGACAAAGATTTCTAAGACTCACCCTTCTCAAGCCTTGCCTTTTTGTTGGTATTAAATAGTGTAATACTTTTGTTTGTACAATATTAGCTTTTGAAATTGATAAATCGACGGCGAAGTGACAAAAAATACTTGAAAACTATGTGCGAAAACGGAATTTTACAGAGAACGTGGTTTATCACGAGCTGTTGAGATCAAATTTTATGCACAGCTGCTTTTGTCAGTTATCAATAAGTCATTAAAAATAGAAAGTAAATTAAGCTGTGCCTGCTAGATCACGCAAACATTGTTTTTAGGCGAACTACTTAAAAACAAAAAATCGCCGAAATGTCAATTAGGAGTTCTTGTCATTTCGTCGTCGAAATGTTGTCGAGCCTCAACCGGTAACGAAATGGAAGGACTTTGAGGCGCACGTAATCTACTTGATCTAGTGTTGTTACGGTACTTTAAAATTCGAACACAAGCAAATGAAGTGTTTTTGTACCGACTGTACATGGGATTCCTGAGAAGAAAATCAAACGCCATCGACAAAGATTTCACAAGCACACCCTTCTCAAGCCTTGTTTTTCTGTGGCTATTAAATAGTGGAATACTTTTGTTTGTACAATATTAGCTTTGGCCTGCCACTTCCCTACCGAATTCCAAACCCACGATAGGTTTAGGAATTTGCAAGGGAATGGCAATTATACTGTTTTGTTTTCGTGCTGTTGATACTTTGGTTACATTTTCAATGGGTATTTACACTCAAAATACATTTGGTATTGTTTTTAACTTGTGTGATGTTTTCGTAAGAATGCGGCCTCTAGTCTTAGCAGTTCGGTTGATTTGTTCGGGACCGGACTACTGAGACTAATTTTGTCTCATTAGTTCGGTTATGATGTCAAACAGAACAGTTGATACTAAAATAGATACCAATAGTCCGGTTAGGGATGTAAATAAAATGCTTTTCATTTATTTATTTATTCCATAAGGCACACCAACAACTTATTTACAATTAATCAGTAAAAAATACACTTAAAAAGAGGATTCTGTGTAAACAAGTCAATTACAGGCGTGCACATCATTCACAGTGAGATGATTTTTATAACACTCGTTTACATAATTTATTTAATTTAAGACAACTTTATAAATTATCAAAAAGAATAATTACAATTTAAAAATATAAGTCTTTATAATTTAACAGTAGGTAAAATTATTTTAAAACATTAATAAAAATCATGAAAAAATTAATTAAAGTTACAAACAATTTAATATATTACAATTTAATTGCATTACATACATACATTAATAGTAGGTAAAATCATTTTAAAACATTAATAAAAATCGTAAAAAAATAAAATCATAAAAAATAACCAAAGTTGCATGCAGAATTATAGATTTACAAAAATACATAAAATCGTGAGCAAGTGATCAAAAACAAAAACAAAAGTGAGATCTACGAATCATCAATAGTTGCTATGACCTTTGATTTAAATTGGGCAAGAGAGTCAGAGAAGATGTCAACATTGGCTTGGCTATTAGAGGAGAACCCATTATATGTTATCATCATTCTATTTAGGGGAGCGGAACGTCCAAGATTAGTGCGACAGCTTCTACATGCGAATGTACTACATGTTCTCACCGATCTAACCCGGCCTCGACGAGGTACGTTTAAATTAATCTGTTCGAGCAGATCGGGAGTACATGTCAAACTGTTGGTAATTTTGAAAAGAAGAACCAGATCAGCTAGAGTTCTACGTTCTTGTAGAGTGTGTAGTTTGAAGTGACGCGTACGTAGCATATGGTCGGCTCTGTAAGGACAACTACCTATGATCTTTGCATCTCAGATATCTAGTAAAATTATGTTGGACTCGTTCAATACGGTTTATATGGACCTTATAAGTCGGATTCCAGACTGGGGAAGCATATTCCAGTGTGCTGCGGACAAGACAGTTAAAAAGAGTTTTTAGGGCGACTACATTTTTAAATTCCCTACAGGTTCTTTTAATAAATCCCGTCATTTTGGCCGCTTTGGCAATGATGTTGTCTATGTGCTGATTAAAAGAAAGGTTACCACTAAACAGTACGCCCAAGTCCCGGACAGTGTCCACCTTCTGCAGCGCGGTACCTGCAAGCGAGTAGCGGGTTGGAATTATATTCCTTTTACGTGTGAATGTGATGTGAAGACACTTCTTCACGTTTAGTACCATGCCATTCGTATCGCACCAGGCCTGCAGTGCGTTAAGGTCACATTGTAGCAGTGCAGCGTCCTCGAGTGAACCAACTTTGCGATAGATTTTCAGGTCGTCTGCAAAAAGTGAGCACTGACTGTGACGAAAACAGTCTGGTAAATCGTTTACAAAAATTGTAAATAGTATAGGGCCAGCATGCGATCCTTGAGGCACCCCGGATGTTGCAGTATATTCTGAAGAGTGATAACCTTGCAATACAACTCTTTAAAAAACATGACAAAATGCTTCTACTATAAATAAAATAATGAAACATATTCTCTGAAAGCACAGTTTGGTAGTTATTAATTAAAGGCATTTTCATAAGAATACTGACCGGAGAATACTGAAATCATTAACCGAACTACAGAACACAAGTCTCAACAGTTCGGTTTGACGTCATAACCGAACTAATGAGACAAAATTAGTCTCAGTAGTCCGGCCTCGAACAAAACAACCGAACTACTGAGACTAGAGGGAATGCGAAATACGTTAATATGCACGTTAACTAGGTAATCCGCAGATTACCGGGTACGATACGTTAATGAGCGAAATTTAACTTAAAGTAGCAGGTATTTGAACTTTACCACGTCTTCTTCTTCTCTCGTGTCAGAACGAGCTAATACAAAAATAGCTCATGCTGTGGTGAAAAGATCAGCCAGTCAGCAAGGTTGGTAGCGAGGCTGACTGCCCAGGGTGCGCCGGACGTACTGAATGAAGTATCGTTAATCGTGGAGGCTCTTTTCTTGCACCCCAAGTTTACAACTTTACCAAGTTATTTTGCGTATTAACTTATACTACCAAGTTAAATCGCGGAAAAGAGAGAGCGAGACCCTTTCGTTTCTTTTTCTCGGCTCCGCCGCGTTCACACAGAATTAAATTTTAAGTACTACTGAATAGATTTTTAGTAATGTTTATTTCAGCGAAATATCCGTTTACAGATTTTGTGGATTTTTTGTTTAAATAGGATTTTGCATTCTTTTCGGCAACATATACACAAATTCAAAATATTCCAATTAAAAACTGCAAATCAAAATATATAATATCTTTCATTATAACAAAATATTTTTCTACTATGCCGGCTTCGTTACGGTTGGATTGAATATTTTATTGTACACTGAATTTTGATGCATGCAACATCAAATGAATTCAAAATAAAACACTCAATGCTATTTTTAGGGTAGGTATTGAATTATTTAAATGTATTTTTTATGTATCGACAACAAGCTTTACAATTGATGCCATCAGTGACACGAATATTATATAATTGAAAGTCTTCTGAATATGTGCGCATGTAACAAATAGGTACTTCAGAATATATTATTTTATTACATAAACATTAGGATTTTAAATGGCGGCGCTATTATTATTGATATTAATTTGACGACGCGCTACGGATCGTGGGTTTGATTCCCACACGGAACAAAAATTTGTATGGCTTACAGATAGTTGTTTCGGGTCTGGGCGTTTGTGTATGTGAGACTTGTGTCTGTAAATGCACCCACGATACAGGAGAAACCCTAGAGAGGGGCAAAGAATTAAAAAAAGTAGTTGTTATTTCCATCTCGCTCACGCACGTTTCCTGTGAGCGAAAGGGAAATGGTAAATCCCATTCTTGAAGAAATCGAGTTGTACCCATTTTTAAACAAGTATATATAATCTATTCTACCGGTATACTACGCCATTTTCAACGTCAGGTGAGTCCTGATGTTTGTCTACAAAACGTTACCATACAAAGACTATTTTTTTTTTAACTTTCTTTATACACATTGACCCAGAACGTAGTGTCAAGCGGAAGTCCAGAGGTAGAGCACCCTTAGAGGTACCCGAGAATCACCCCCATGTGCGTCCCGCGATTTTTTGTAGTTTTCGAGTTATGATTTCTTTTGGAGCTGACTGCCCAGGGTGCGCTGGAAGTATTTGAGTATCGTCGCAATTAGGTAGTTTAGATTTATGTTCTACTAGGGGTTGGTCGTGGTTTCGCTCGCGTGGGTGTGGTTTATCGCATATTCCGCGTTTTATGGAATAAAATTAGCCTTTATCCTTCTCCGGGTTTCAGAAACTTGAAACTTGGTACAGAGATAGCTCTGTACCAAGTTTCATCAAAATCAGTTCAATATTTTAGTCGTGATTAGGTAACAGACAGACCGATTTACTTTCGCATTTATAATTTAGTAGGTAAGGATCTAGAATAAAATATTTACTAAGTCGCAAAAAAAATAAAGTTATGTTCTAAATGTATGTTGTGTTTGCGAATTTTTCAAGCTGGTCTGAATTCTAGAGCAGGGTCGGGTATCTCACAGTTTTAATCGCCTTAACTTTAACAGAATTGTACTACAGATCCCGTACTGACGATAATAATTTATTATGACTGACCTACTGCTAATGTTGATACTTGTAATCCCCCAAAGCGTTCGTATACAATTTTAGTTGGAAAGGGGTACAAAGCCGGAAAGCACCCATGAAATTGATTAACTTTTGTTCTCCGAGTGTCCGCAAAAGTCAATAATTTTAGAGAAATACATGTTCAAAGAACACGAATAAGCCAACCTTATCATCAGCTGTGTTTTCTTAGTTCAGGACCAGGGATTCGTAACTAAATAAGGAAGTCGAAATTTTGGAAAAAAAAAGGAGTTCTAAAATGTGTCCGGTCTTGGACTAGCAATATTCTAGGTAGGTACTTAAATAGCAACTATTCTAGTACACAAATACACTACACACTAGGGTCCAATCCACTTCCTCGCTATTTGGCAGCCACTTTGTTTTTTGTTGAGATATTCTCTATCATAAAGTTATGAAAATTCGTATTGTATCGTAATGTAAACGATAGAAAATATTTTTGCCTTCTGAATAAGCCGACTTTTAACTCAGTAGGACCAAAACTTTAAGAGATATGACCTTTTTTGTACACACGTACAGAATATTTCAACAAAAAAATGAAAGTGGATTGGACCCTAGTGTATAGTATATTTGTGTACTAGAATAGTTGTTATATAAGTACCTAGAATATTGCTAGTCCATGACCGGACACACTGTAAATAAACGTTTTTTTACATTTTACATACTAGCTATAAAACAGTCATCAATGATACTTTAAATTGCCCGCGGCTAAGTACCCGACTGTATAAAATAACTTTACGCAAGTTTCAATGAATATATTAATTAAAAACTCCACTTGTATTTTGATCACAGAACATTAAAGGTGATTAAAGCAATTATTTACATTTTCAACGTAATTAATCTGATGCTCAAATTATTATAGGTAAATTAATGGCGACATTCGAGTCCAATTTTTGGAGGCAAAATAACAGTTGAAACTTATTCGAACTTCTCTTCGACTTAGAAAATATTGGTATCTCCTGCATTGAATAATATGAAGAGTATTGTCCCCACTGACATTCGAGTACTATCCCACTATCAGTCGTCATTGAAACAAGTTCTGAAGTAGATCGACATCGCTGTCAGGTCAACTGTCCATTTCAATTGTACACCGTTCAAAAACTTTTAAATTCTTCTATCGTGTCGGCACGAGCTATACGAGAATAGGTCATGCCGTAGTGAAAAGATTAGCCAGTCAGCAAGGTTGGTAGCGGGGCTGACTGTCCAGAGTGCGCCGGACGTACTTAAGTATCATCACTCGTGGGGCTCTTTTCATGCACCCCCATGCAACTTTTAAATGTATCTATGTAACTGCATTCTGACGAGGTCATTCTGTGAGTTTATTTTTGTCCTCTTATGAAAAAGTTGTCATTCTGAGTGGACAATGACAAATTGTTACTTTATTACTTTTTAAGGTTCTGTACCCAAAGGGTAAAACGGGACCTATTATTAAGACTCCACTGTCCGACCGTCCGTCCGTCCGTCACCAGGCTGTATCTCATGAACCGTGATAGTTAGACAGTTAAAATTTTCACAGATAATGTATTTCTGTTGCCGCTATAACAACAAATACTAAAAAACAGAATAAAATAAATATTTAAGGGGCTCCCATATGTCGTTTTATAGATAATGGTGCGGAACCCTTCGCACGCGATTCCGAATCGCACTTGGCCGGTTTTTCAATGTACTGCAATTCAGTAACTTGATTGTGAAAAAAAAAGCCACACATACAAAAATAACATTCTTCCTTCTCTTTTAAAACATTAATGTCATCGTTACAGCGTCGCGACGGTTTCCAGTTTAGTCGTTTGCTCGATAATCGAATACATGAATCACAATAAAACTCTGCGGGACGAAGTTATAGCTTGTAATTTATGAAAGGGAACTATCTACGGACTTATAAAACAATGACAATATGTCCCAACATTTTCTTTTTAGCATTATCCGAATTTAGGTAAGTCCTGCTTTTTATAAGAATCCGGGATATGAATTATGATGAACGGCAGCTTTTCGATGTCAGGCCTAAATTATTTATTGTGGCTTTCTTGTGGGCGGAATTTAATGTTTTTATGCTTGTAGTAAAAGTGAATAAACATGTTTAAAGACAGATCAATGTGAGCTAAATTATTATAAATCTTAGTCTTGTTCGATTAAAACGTAATGACCAAATATTCTGTGTAGTTTAGGCGAATTCCCGGGATCGATATTTCACCTATAAAATACTATGGAATGTTTTGAGAAGTTAAGTGTATAATGTATATCTAATTGTCCCGAAACTTAACGCCAATCCGAGTACTGAAATGTTAAAGAATGAAGAGAAAAAAAAACGATGAAATGAATGAATAAAATTTTGGCTCTAAAGGCGCGATTCCATTAAGCAAGTCTTGCATACAAGTATGACGTCACATTTGCGTACAAGTTGCTCACATTGGAAACTTGTTTTCGAGAGTGTGCAAATTGCATGCAGGTTTTACTTGCATACAAGTGGAGATGTTCAACAATTGGGTTGGAGATCATGGATGTCAATCACTCGTTCGCAATTTGAACAGTGCAACTAACGTTTGCGCGTTTAATTTGCACGTCACTTGAATAAAAAATGTACAAGTTGAAACTATTTCATACTTAAGTTATAGCTTGTATGCAGGTTTGTTCAAGTTGTATGCAATTTGCAACTTGCATACAAGTAACTTGCCTAATGGAATCGCGCCTATAAATCTTACAATTAACTGTCCTTTTTTCGGAATCGTCAAAAACTGCCCTATTATTTGTTTCCGGCTTGTCGTTAAGTTTCGGGACACTTTGTATACTCAAAGCACACTAATATAACTTCACCTCGGTGTATAATTTCATTGAAATCCACATTTACCACATCCTATATAAACGGAAGAGCACAAACATCCCAAAATATACCACTAAGTACCTATTCCCTTATTATTCCCTTCAATATTATTTGTGGTTATACTTAATTAAGGGTTTAAACTCTCTACTTTCCGAAAAATATGTTACTAATTCTTAACCATTTGCACTAAAGCCTCCTTTCACAAAATTAGTCACGATTTGTTTATTCCGAGCTTGTTTTTGTTAAAATTCAGGTCATTGATTATATATTATTCGTCTGACCTTAGTGCGGCCGTCTGCTGTTAATAGACAGATGGATGAAACTGTGAATTGAACCGATCTTGTGTAGTATCGCTCAAGCGCAGTTCAATCTACGCTATAATATATAACAAATATTGTAGGTACAGCACAACGATATCGCTCAGAATACATGTTGTATGGATACGTTCACACAACGCTAAAGTATTGGCTTGCTGTACGCGATAAACTTGAGCGATTCTCAGAGCTATATCGTACGATTCTCCGATCCCCGCCCCGCCTCACTTCTACCCCGTCGTTCGCCCGACGGAACGCCGTCAAATAACTTGCTACTTAAACATAGTAGACCGGCTTGTGATATAGCGTGTAGTGTGTACGTCATGCTGTATAGTTATTATAGTTTATGACGCAATATGCTTTATTAAAGGATAATCTGAACTGCGCTTTAGTTGTATTTCCGATTGAAAGGATTAATTTATTACTGAAGCATTTTTAAAATTAAGTATCAGTGGGTATGAGGGGCTCGTGGCTAATTAACAACCGCGCGGATCATATGATTTGCAAGGTTAAGCTACGCTTCCCGCGGTCAGTCCGCGGATGGGTGACCATTCATTACCCACCGAGACCCCTCCGTGCTTCGGAGAGTATGTTAAACTTTCGGTCCCAGGTGTCATACAAATACCTATGACAGTCAATCGTTAGACAAAAGCCCGAAAGTCTGACAACCGGTCTAACCTTAGGATACCGGCGTTGCCCAGCAACTGGGTTGTGGAGGACCAATGTCAGTCGCTCCGTGTAAAATACAGGTATTCAGCTGCATCTAGTTAGATTGGAAGCAGGCAGGCTACGCAGAACGAACGATCAGTCTATTCTAAAAATGTACACAATTTAGTGAAGAACTAAATTAGGAACGTAGCCTACGATTTCCTCCCGACTTTTTACACTAAAGTAAGTTTAAAATGTTTTTTTTTCTTTAGAGATTCCACGGCACGGCACTGAAATTTCCCGTCTGCATCGTGAAGAACAAGGAAAAGTACTCTGTTTTTTAAAATTCGAATACGCAACCGTTTGCCTAAAATTAAAAGGCGAAAGTTCTGCTTCTTTTGAAGGCATATTACTTGGTAAAACAGTATAAAAATCTTGGATTTGAATAAACCTTGTTCGTTCCTTCATAATGATATTTTGATGTCGGGTATCTGAGCTCAAATCCCTTAATCGCCTTACTTTTTAAGATCGCGTCGTTAAAGTCAGAAAATATATTTATCTTACATTACGTTGCAATCTGAAAGCAATTTTATTTTATAGACGTAATTTAATATACGATATTTTCTTAATTGAATGCATGAAAATACTGATAACATTTTAATCGTTAGTGTGATTAGTATTAGCAATTACTAGCATAGATAATTTATTTTAATCATAGTTAATTTCATAGTATATTCAGAGGAAAGTGATAAGGGTTGAAGAACTTTTATTGCTGAAATGATAAATAAGTAACCTGATTTTCATTTTAGAAATAACATTCTTACGTCTGTCATCTGCATTACACCTTAGCCCATTACGCACAGGCAACTGTGTCGTCGGCAACCCGGCCAGTGGAAGACCAAAACTGGGCAACTTTACTGTGACCAAGCCCAGCAACTTGAAAAACAAAGACTCCTGTACTTGTCTTTCGTTCAGATTGCTTCCGAAGTTACTCGTCGTGTGAAATAATCCATACTAAACCGTACATCTGACTGATTGTCCGTACGTCGCCGCCACGCAGCGAATCACTGTCAGGCAAGCGACTCACCGCGACGCTGCGACTCATCGGTCTCTCAGGTGACACGCGACCAAGCCCGTTTAAACAGAGTAGAAGTCCTTGTGAAAGAATTCGTCCGGAAAAAGTACTACTTATTTCAACCGCTAAGCAACAGCTCTGTGTTCCGGTTGAAGGCTTAGTGTCTAAACACACTATGCCGAAGGTACGCGATCGAAGTTCGGCATGATTACGCCTGCAACGCTATTTGAATTACTGACGACACGTTATGCCGAAATTACGTTGCGTTATAGTGTACAGCCGAACTTCGGTCGGGCGTAAGTTCAGCGATAATTCGACGGCAACTTATTCTGTAGAGCACACGTTATACGCGACCGAAGTTCGTTTCGATTGCAGACAAAGATCCGGGGCGGGGAGCAGCGGGAGGCAGGCATGCCCGCGCCCCGCGTGTCGGCCCACAAGTTTGCGCAACTGAATTTCTGCCGCGTAAGTTCGGAACTTACGGTGTGTCATGTCAACCGAATACGTCGTAACGTAAAATCAGCCGCGGAACTTCGGTCGCGTACCTTCGGCATAGTGTGTTTGGACACTAAGGGTGCCTTTGGAATTATAGGCATATGAGACTTTCCAACTTTATTTCTAAGGTTAGCAACGCATCAGCAATTCTCTTGGCATTGTAAGTGTATAGGCTGTGGTAACCTCTTAGTCTTACCATCAGGTGGGCCATCGGCTTTTTTGTCAACCAATTACATAAAACAAAAAAACACTTTCAAATATGAATGAAGTCAAAGAATTTCGTGGTTTCCGGAATATAATCGCCAGTGCGAACCGGCTAGTAATGTAGCGTAGGTCAAATATGTTTCCGGTTCCGACATGGGTAAGTACAACCTTCATTATCTTTATTAGATTTCCTTTTTGGCGATGAAAACACGAAAAGAAGAAATCCTTTCTTGTTTTTTGAATCTTCATGTTTATTACAATTCGTAATTTCATGTTTACGAACGGTTGCCTAGAAATCGAATGGCATTAGTACAAGTGCTTATCGGTTTATTCAGATTTCATATCGATATAAATGAGTACTTACTACGAGTTGATCTACGATTTTATTTATTGAGTCTATAAGGCACCAGCATTTACATAGAAACGGCCACTACTGTTCAAACTATTCTGAATATTTGATCACCATTCATTCCTATTAGAGATAATCAAATATTTATTTGGAAGAAACCTATTTCTGAAGGTTATCTACATACATTTGGTAGATAAAGATAAACAATTTGCTGCAGTACAAACTTCAAATCGAGTTCCCCGAATGTTTATTTCATACGGTACGCCTGAGGAAATTTATCAAAATTACACGTCACAAGAGCAAATTCCGTACATCTTTAGTTGAGGAATTCATTATAAATTCAAAGTTTAAATTGCTGCCTCGAGCTACAACTCATCAGCGTTAAAAAGTTTTTGAGAATAGCACTCCGTTTTATGCGGCATATGACTGAAGTCTACGTCACCAACGTCTCGTGTTTAGTTTAATTAGTAAAGCGAGCCTAATTCCCTAAAGAGTGCGTTTAATGACCTCAATGAAAAACTTAAAGGAAGCGAAAAACACGCTGCCCGCAAACTTTGAAGCTATTGTAAATTTATCTTGAGTTACCGCTTGAGAAAGGTTGGAAGAAAAATTGTGCAGTTTACCAAGTTTTTCGGTGAAATCTTGGCAACGAAAACACCCCATCACTTTTCAGTCTGGGTTAAGAGGCTATTACGTTACTTCGTCAGCAGGGTGGACAGTAAGAGCGATTACGCACTGCATCCGATCCGAATCCGTGAAAATACGGATATAAAAAACTCGGACCAAATGCGGATATTGCTTCACGCACTGCATCCGATCCGAATCTGTGAAAATAGCGATCTAGAGTAAAAATCTCGGACCGAATTCGGATGTTGCTTACGCAGTATTCCGATCTCTGATTCAAATTCAAACAATTCAGGCTACTTCGGTCCGTCAATTGTTCTTCCGAATTAGAAACTCACGGATGACGGGTAGAAATCGGATGATGGATGCCGGATGTAGTGCGTAAACTACGATACAAATAGTTCTATGGCTACTTCGGAACGTATTTTCACGGATTCGGATCGAATGCAGTGTGTAACCGCTGTAAGTAATATTTGTCTTAGATGTGTTGTAAACAACAATAAGTCTAAATCCAATCAATGGTCGTTACAATCCAATATCTTAATTAAAAGAGTGATGTTACAGTGTAATACAAACACCTATGACAGTGTCCGTGTGGTGTCGGACGTAAAGAATAGCACTAACCCCTCTTTTCCCATGTGGTTTTCACTAGAGGATGGGCAGCAGTGTTCTCTAAGTACTTGAACAACCATACTGCGATCGCCAACCCGCCTGCCAAGCGTGGCGATTATAGCACACCCCCTGAACCCCCCAACATGGAATATGGTGATGCTTAGGGGAGGCCTATGTCCAGCAGTGGACGTCTTTTGGCTGAACGATGATGACAGCCGTCACGGATAGTCGGAAGCCCGAGAGTCTGACAACCGGTCTAATCTTAGGATATCGGCATTGCTCAGTAACTGGATTGCAGAAGTCTGATGGCAGTCGCTCCGTGTAAAATACTGGTACTCAGCAGCATCTGGTTAGACTGAAAGCTGACTTCAACATACTTGGGAAAAGGTTAGGCAGAACGTGTCTTGGAAGTCTTTGACAGACAAAGAGTTCCAAGACGCGTTCTGCCTAACCTTCAGCACTTTAGCTCCCAAACGGAAGAACCGATTTCATTGTTTCGTCTGAAAGCTGTTTTAATTGGGATGGTTCTTAGTTACATTTGATGATAACCACTCTAGTAATTTCCGAACAGTTTCTTTATAGGGTTTCGTACCCAAAGTGTAAAACGGGACCCTATTACTAAGACTCCGCGGTCCGTCCTTCCGTCTTTCACCAGGCTGTATCTCATGAACCGTGATACTTAGATAATTGAAATTTTCACAGATGATGTATTTCTGTTGCCGCTATAACAACAAATACTAAAAAACAGAATAAAATAAATATTTAAGGGGCCTCCCATAAAACAAACGTGATTTTTTTGCCGTTTTTATAGATAATGGTTCGGAATCCTTCGTGCGCGAGCCCGACTTGCATTTGGCCGGTTTTTTTTGATAAATTTTGCGGTTATGACATGGTATTGTTATAAACCGACGCTACGACTTTTGACTCTGCTACGGAATCACAAATACATAACACCTGTATTTTCCGGTAGAGGTGTATAGTACACCCTCACTTTTCCGTTATGTTTAAGTCCTATGTAATAGTGGGCGAGCCTATCGCCATCAACCGGGCACAAATCCAGACTCCGGACTGTTACTAAGAAATTTTCTGACCTGACCAACGAGACAGTCAACAACATACTTCAAAAACTGCCAACAAACTGTCCTGCAGTTTGGCAGAAGATGTGTGTAATACCCAATCATCACTACATAGTATATAAAAAATAAACTTTAAAAAAAAGTAAAAACCGACTTCAAAGAAATACTAAAAGGAGTAAAATAATTACCTAATATAAAATTAACAGTTTCAGAAGTCGGTGGCTTCTATTTGCTTCAGTGTAGAGTTGCACCGACTTCTGAAACTGTTAATTTTATATTAGGTAATTATTTTACTCCTTTTAGTATTTCTTTGAAGTCGGTTTTTACTTTTTTTTAAAGTTTATTTTTTATTAAATACGTTTTAGTGTCATAATTTTAACCCCCTCCTTCATAACCCTTCTTTTTGGCTTTGACGTAGTCGGGCATAAAAAGTCCTCTCAAATGATACCTTACACGATATAATGAAAACATTCAAAAGGGGGGGAGGGGGGGACACGCACCCCCTCCTCTTTTCCAGTAGTCAGTTCCCAACAACAAATATAAACAAAGCAATATTAGTAATTTGAGAATTTTGCTTTGATTGATGAGGAGTTCCGTTCCATATCTCTGAAGTTCATGGTCTAATCATAACAAAATTTAAATGGGACCAATCGGAAAGTATACCCTTTCGAACAAAAAAAGAATTTTTCAAATCGGTTCATAAATGACGGAGATATGAGGTAACACACATAAAAAAAAAAAAAAAAAAAAAATACAACCGAATTGAGAACCTCCTCCTTTTTGAAGTCGGTTAAAAACAAAGGCGCTTCCCGCTGTATATCTGTCCCTGTGTATGCTTAAAACTACGCAACGAATTTTGATGCGGTTTTTTTTAGTAGATAGAGTGATTCAAGATGAAGGTTTTAAGCTATAAAACGTACACCTGCAAAGCCGGGGCAGGTCGCTAGTGTAAAATTTGTTGAAAAAAAAACTCGCGACAATACAACAAAACCACATTACCATGAATCACAGCCCTAAAAAAAGCACCCGACGTAATATGATGTCTCGACAACCGTATAAAACTTATAATTACAGCCAAGTGTACAAAGGAAAAATGCCATTACTTTGCTGCAAAAAGTTCTTCACCATGAGGTGGCATAAATAATTCATGCCATATTGCTTCCAGTCGTTTGCCGTTATTAAGGCATCTTAACTATTGCGGTGCCCCCTCGCCGTCTGTATTTAAGTTAATAGCTCTATTACTTCAATGAGCGACTGCATGCATGTGAATCAAACAACTTTATAATACTCCGGTATTGAAGTACAAACTTAACTCGAGCAATCAAAAGTTTATTGCGAGTTTCATGCCGGGTTGTTGGGTAAAGGATATATTAATTAGGAAGTTACAATGTTATGTTGGTGCTTTTTTTATTATGGCTTTTTCATAATCATAGGTTTACTTAGCCTGTGACAGTACCACAGAGGAGAGAATTTTTATAGTTAGATTTTATATAAAACTGGCTGACCCGGCAAACTTCATACCGCCATTTTTTTTTCGTTTTTTTTATATTTTCTTTTATACAAACCTTGTTCTGACAATAACAAAAACACACAAAAAAAAACAATTATCCAATTTGGTGCAGTCGTTTGGAAGTTTACGTGTTGGCGATTCATTTTTAACCGACTTCAAAAAGGAGGAGGTTCTCAATTCGTCTGAATGTTTTTTTTATTTATACAGAGTGTAAACAAATTCGTGTAATTCCTTCCAACCGCGTGATCTACTGGTGACACTGATTGACCCTGCATGGGTTTTTTTCAGAATCAACGAAGAAAAAGTTTTCAAGAAATTAACCAACCATGGTTAATTTCTTCGCTAAAATTACTCAGACACAGCATAGATACCAATCTATTCTGTGTCTGAGTAATTTTAGCCTCCCAAGTTAACTGACTGCGTGGAGCGATATCGCATTAGTCGTGCCCGTCAGCTGTGTCGCCGTGCCTTCATTCATTTATGCATGGCATCGAAATTTTCTATCACATAAAAATGTTATTTATGAAAAAAAAAGTTTATTTTAATTTGAAATCAATCTAATTCCCGAGCGGGCTTAATTATAGATTATTAATAGAAGATACGGTTTGAAGGAATGACACGAATTCGTTTACAACCTTTATAGACATGTCAAACAGACTGCCTCGTTGGTCTAGTGGTCGCAAGCACGACTGAGCGTGTTGGGTTTTCTGGGTGGAATTTCTCTATAGCAGCCCGGATTCTGGATTTGTGCCCTGTTGATGGCGATAAGCTCGCCCCCTATTACATGGGACTTAAACATAACGGCGAAATGAGGGTGTACTATACACCTCTGCCCAATCCTTCGGGGAGTACTGGCGTGATGTTATATTACACAGAATACCGTCGCGGGAATAGTCCGGGTGAATTGTTTCAAAGGGTACTGTCCCGCTGTTTTCTCGGCCTCTGTGTGTTTAGCGCATAAGGCGTCTGCCAAAATTTCAGCATCTAGTCCGCCCCAATCTACAAATCTAATTATTTATGACTGCATTACTCTTGTTAAAACTGGAAAGTATAGCATTGTTTTACTAAAATGTTAGAATTTGAACTCCGGAACTGTTTAAAACTGTAATTAATGATGGGAATTTGTAAGGTACACTTAGATTTATTCTAAGACGATTTATGCCATAAGGTTGTATTGGTATGTCTACACCAGTGCGCTTTCATGTTCATTTTGCGCTTTCGTCTGACGCATGCCTGAAGCGACATAGCGCATACAATATTGCATGATGCGCTTGACGCAAGAGGAATTGAAAGTCGAAAGCGCAAGATGAACATGAAAGCGCACGGGTGTAGACATACCATTTAGTTCATAAATCGGGAATCACTTTGGTATAATTTTAGGAACGTTCATCATATTATATTTGAACGGTAAAGCCTTATTATTAACACAGGGCAAATAAAAATACAACCGAGTTAGAAAGGACTCAAATAAATTATAAAATGGGCAAAGAACAAAAAATATTGAATCAAATAAAAATCATGGTCGATTCAACTTGAAAGGACGAGGCCCTTCGCGAAGTCCCACCGCCGTTTAAGGCCTTTACACACCTAAGGCGCTGGTGCCGGCGGCTTTACCCGGCGGGTTGCGCCGCTTGTCTTGTTTTGCGTCATGTTCGCTCGCTTAGTTGGTCGCAATAACCTGCTGGCAATAACCCGCTGGGTGAAACCGCCGGGCTGGCCGGCTTTGGTGTGTAGAGGTCTTTACGATCCACCGAGCTTTCCCGACGTAGAGCCGGTCGTCTCTTCAGACTCCGCACTCACACTGATAATTCAGCCCTCATTAAGCTGTCTCCCTCCCAATCTCCCACCAGCAATGCCCTAGGCCGAGGTCCGAGTCCCACTAGGGGTCGCCCTTAGTGCTGTTGTTGCTAGTAGTCATGGTAATGGTGTAGTATAAGTAGCTAGCTTATGTTGAGTATTTTACTTCCCTCCATTGGCTGGAGACCCTTCAGGTCACGCCAATAGCTGCCCGGATACGTAGAAATGGTCCACAAGAATGACCTATAAGCAGATGAAGAGTTTTTTTTTTATTGCAACGCTTTTATACGTGACCCCACAAAAAATATCGTTTAAACTATGGCTTATATATACAATGTAAATGCAGCTAAAAGCTATGTGCAATCTTCAAATCTGATTCGTTGTTACAATACGAAACTCTATGTTAAGCCAACACAAAATGTTGGTACGGGTTAAGCTGCGTACAGGCTTGCGAGTACCACTCAGTTTAAGTAGCTCAGTATGTGGTATTCAGAGCAAGCAACGAACGTCATATGCGTGCTTGTTTCTTTGTTTGTGTTGTGTTTCCGAACTCGCTAACTCCACTAGCTTAACATCACTAATAGCACAATAGATATATTATACAAAGTGGGGATGACGATACAACAATGAATGATACCACGTGTTCTATGATGTGTTCTAGTACCGTACACAAAATAACAGTTACTTCTAAGCACGTTTTTTGTCGCATGATTTTTCAAATTCACTCATTCATGTAGATGAAGGGACGTTGAAGTGGAAACGTATGTTAACTATCTGTTCTACACGTGTAAATTAAGATAATTTTGGTTTAAACGGGTCATAGATTTACATAACTTTGCGTAGAGATCTTGATAATCGTAAAATTATTAAATCGTACAAAAATTCCTGTGACTAAACTATTGAATGTACATGATTGATTATTTTTTGTGTTCGGTCGTAAAACCCATCATAGAATACGTGGTATCATTTAATGTTGTATCGTTATCCTCACTTTGTATAAGCTTAAGCAGTACCTCAACTTACTAAAATCGCCTGAATTGACACACTCACACAGACACGCACTGTATACCTACTGAGTATAATAATGCATTCTTTGTCACGTACTCTATGACAGCCTCAACTGACTGCATTTTATGATAACTTAGAAGTCTTCTTCTTCTTAGCGTGTCGATGACAATCTACACCGTGTCGGTCCAGAACTCAGTAATGAGTTCAGCACTATCCGTAGCGTCCATTAGTTCTTGTGGCGTACAGGTAACAGGGCAGTTACAACCTGCCCTGTTAGAAGTCTTGTTACAGTGCGTATCTGTGTGAGTGTGTCACTTCGGACGATTGTAGGTAGTTGAAGTACTGCTTTAGCTTATCTGTGCTATAGTATACACCCACGGAAATGAAATCGAACTCGTTAGCACAGATTATTTTGCAATTCGTCTCACTTTGAAATGACCAATCAGAAATATAAAAAAACGAAAAACTAGTTAGTGATCAAAGTTCCAATTTGATGTTACGTCAACGAATATGCAATATATGTTAATAAAATTCGCTTTAACGACCATTTTTTGCGTCGCATTACGCCTTTGATTACTTGGAACGTTTCGCTACTATAATATTCCAAAAATAGAACAAAACACTAACTTATCTGCCTAGCCTTTTCCCAACTATGTTGGGATCAGCTTCCAGTCTAATCAGATGCGGCTGAATACCAGTATTTAATACGGAGCGGCTGCCATCAGACCTCCGCAACCCAGTTACCGGGCAATGCTGATATCCTAGATGTAGACCGGTTAGGTTGTCAGACTTTCGGGCGAACGACTGCCTTAAGTATTGGTATGACACTCGGGACCGACGGTAACGTGGTCTTCGAGATACGGAGGGATCTCAATGTGTAACAAACGGTCACCCATCTACAGACTGACCGCGGCAAGCGCAGCTTAACCTTGCAAACCGTATCATACGCGCGTTTGTTAATAATGCACAATTTCCACCAAACGGGCCGCGCCGGAAAGCGCCGTAGCGCATTTCACACTGTGCTAAAGGAAATTCAGGCTTCTATACAATAGTTAAGTTTCATGTTTGCGTGGAATTTACACTACTTGGAACTCGGTTAGATCCGCGCGTATGCCGCGGCAGCCGGTCGGCTCCTTGCGTACGTGGACGGCGGCGCTCGGCTGTCGTCGCGTCCGGTCGGCTCCGCTCGTCCACACCGCACAGGTAGAAACTGACTGCGATAGCGGATACATGAGTACGCGCGCGCATGCGCCCGGGTTCCAGCACATTGTAGCCGTCGGGCGGACGCGGTTGGCTACTGGCGCGGGCTCGAGCATCCGCTGCGACGCGCTGCGCTGCGCTCCTGCGTGGCCCGGTTGGTGGAAATCGTACATTAGTGAGTCCCTCCAAAACAAAACACTGGTGCCGATTCTGTTATGGACAAACTAAACTTAATTTAGGCTATTGCTATCTTTTTCACTCTAATAAAATAAGAAAGAGACATACTTAAATAAGAGCTGTCTTTAGTTGAACTAAAAGGTCCATACAAATTTAGACGACATTTAAAACCTGTTGACTAAAAACAAACTTCACCGAAGTTCAAGGCGTAAACTAATTTGACATCTCTAACTTAGTTGTTGTCTATCACCGTCCTTTTCTCGCGCTATCTGTTAGTAAAAGATAGCAATTCTCTAATTTTAGTTTAGTTGGTGAACAAGAGAATCGGCACCATTATCTTCTATTTTAAAAATCTATTCGCAACTCACAACACAACACGCACTATCCAATATCAATTCAATTTAAAAACGCCAGGTGAATGTAAGTATAAGGACACTGAAGATCCGCTATAGATCAAAGTGCAAAAGTATCCAAGGAGCATTACTCTTCTCTGTCAGGCACACCGTTGGGATCTGCTCCACAATGCATGCCATCGCCGCCCGGGATTCACTCAATTTCAGTTTCTTTGTGACACACTTGGCCTTGCAGTGACAGTCGCCACTTATTTTTGTGTTCTGAAATGATATTTATTTGTTGGTTTATTTAGGTTACTCGTACGTTATTTTATGTTTAAACTTAAGATCAATTTTTGATTATTTAGAACTAGAGGTCGCCAGCGGCTTCGCCCGCGTGGATGTCGTTTATCGCGTATTCCGCGTTTTTCTCTTCTATAATATGCATGTATTATACATATAAACCTTCCTCTTGAATCACTCTATCTATTAAAAAAAACCGCATCAAAATCCGTTGCGTAGTTTTAAAGATCTCAGCATACATGGGAAGCGACTTTGTTTTATACTATGTAGTAATATTGTTTACATTCGTTTTAAAAAATATTGTGTTTTATTCTTAAGTATGCGTGTCCGTCTGCTTAGGCGTCGATATAAATGCTTTTTATTTGTTCTTCTTTCTTCTACTGACTCATTGTGAAACGACTATACAGAGTGTTAACGAATTCGTGTAATTCCTTCAAACCACGTGATCTACTCACTGGTGACACAGATTAACCCTAAATGGGAATTTCTGAAAACCAACTGAAAACAAAATTCAAAAAAAAAACTTGATTTACTATTTCTGAGTCATTTTAGAGCCTTGAGTTATCTGACTGCAAAGAGCGATATCGCGTTAGTCGTGCCTGCCAGCCGTGTCGCCGTGCTTTCATTAATTTATGCGTAGCATCGATGTGTTGACAAAAATAAAACATTTTTTTTGCAAAAAAAATAATTCTTATTTTTTTACTGAATCCTTATTGTATGGTTTAGATACGATCGATAACAAAACCGCATGAAAAAAAAAAAAAAAATTTTTAATCAAGCTAAATCCCGTGCCGGGCCTGTCTACATCAGTAGTAGATCATGTGGTTTTAAGGAATTACACGAATTCGTTAACACCCTGTATTCTTTACTAAAAGTATCTGTAAGGTTTCGTATTTGAATAGTTGATGCAATTATTAATATGATCTAAACTATGCTATCGAGTAACTTGGTATACAATATGTTAGAGGAATAACGCAAAAACTCAAACACCGCTATTACAATATTCAGTTATAATCATAATACATATATTGAAAATGTATTTTAATGTGGTTAAATAATTGTATTACTTTTCAATGCATTTAAAATTCAGTCTTATTGCCTTGACATAAGGCTCAATTTTCTTTATCTCAATTAAAAGAAAGATAAGTAAAAATTAAAAAAAAAACATTCAAAATGGCTGAAATAGATTCAGTAGCCGATTCTTAACAAACTATTTTTAGGGTATGCGTTTATTATGTTACACGTTGTATAAAGGAGGTTACGGACCCGCTTGTTAAGCACCGGTGGCACCGGGTTGCGGCTTCAAACCCAGGCATGTACCAATGTAACTTTTTCAGTTTTATTTGTCCTACCTACTAGTTAATCTAGCTACCACTAACATATGGTGAAGGAAAACATCGTGATTAATCCTAGACTTAGAGACTTGGTCTCTCGGCGACCAAAACATAAGCATGTCGCCCGGTCGACCGGCGACCAAGTGCGTAAACACCTATTTAAACTATAGAAAGTCACAGTCAACGTCGACCAGTCGACAGTGCGTAATGGCTCTTAATGATCTGAAATCGCCAACACGCAATGAGCAAGCGTGGTGATCAATGCTCGTTCCTTCTCTGTACGAGAAGAGGCCTTTGCCCAGCAGTGGGACAGTTACAAGCCGGTTTTTTTTAAATATACCTAGTGTGGTTCTTTCGAAACCTATAGTTACTTTTCGGGAATAAAAATCTGTACTTTGTCTTACCCCATAGATAACCACATTAAAAGGTTTTGTGTGCAATACTTGATCAGTGAAAAAAAGCTTTCCATTGAATTCCACGATGAAAAGAAAATGTTTGGCTATTCAAAATATAAAACATTAAAAGCAAAATACCAGCTCTTAAAGTAACAATATTAAATCGTATTACTCACGGTTCATGTTAAATGAATAAGTAATAAAAGGTTTTTGATCGTTAACGAAGTTAAGGCTCGTGAATAGCTTGATTACAAATTTTACGAGACGAAATTCAAGTTAAAATATTCCATTAAAGCAATCTTCTATGTATGCAATAATAATAAATTGGCCAAATTTGTAAAAGGTTGTTAAAATAAATTTTGTGTTAGGTTCAAGAGATATTTTTTTATTAAAATGATTATGTTTTGATTTTTTTATGGATGTCACCGTATGATTGTGAACATCGTTAGTTTATAATCTATCTCGCGAGACACATTCATATTTATGAGTGGAGTTCGACTTGCGACCTTGCCGCGTGTTCAGCTCATGATTAAGGGCTCCGTTTCGGTCCGAAACTACTCCGGCAATCCCGAAAAATGCACGGGAATAAACCGTACAGTTCACAATCTATCGACAGTTTACAATCTCGCGAGATAGATTATAACTAACGGTGTTCATAATCATACGGTGTTATCCTAATCCTAACTATCCTTGTACACTACTGATTTCTATGTATTTAGACAGACGGTCTGTCTGTCACAGCTACTTATTTCGGGAACTTCTAATGCTATCGACTTGAAATTTGGAATATATTTAACAATGCTTGTCCATCTATCTATATATATCTATAATCTATAATCTTGACAACACGTTTGGTGCAGTGGCTAAGCGATTGGCTTCTGCGCCACGTGTCGTGGGTTCGATTCCCACACGGAACAAAAATTTGTATGGCCTACAGATGGTTGTTTCGGGTCTGGGCGTTTGTTTGTGAGATTTGTGTCTGTAAACGCACCCACGATACAAGAGAAATCTTAGTGTGGGGCAAAGCTTTTAAAAAAAAAAAAAAAAAAAACTATATTGCAAGTGAAAGAATTGAAAATAGATTTTATTTTAATTGCAATAGGGACCGGAGTGGGGTGTTGAAATTTTTAAGTAGAGCTACTAGCTCAAGTGTTTACTATCACATGAAAGGGCTTGATTTTCACATATGTTTTCATTTATGCCGCATAATTTTTTACTCATCATGAAAAATTACTGTAAAAATACCACACCCCCTTTATCTCCAAAGTTTGCAATGCAAAAAATCTCGAATAAAGCGACTTGATAGAAGTTTATGTAAATATTATAGGAAAAATAAAACGATATCTGTAACTAGCACATTTTTTAAGAAATCTGTAAATTTTTCGTATGACACCTTCCTTTATAAGGGTGCTTACATAAAGAAACAGGTTTTCCGGTCCCGAATTGTCGGTGCAGACTATTACTATTGTATTTCCACCTGTTTCTTTATGTGTAAGCGCATAAGATAACACGGGGCTATATATACAAGGTTAGTCGGAAAGGGGGTACTAATCCGAAGCCCACTTATAGTATCGCTGATGACTGTTTAAAAGCAAGTGTTAAAATTTCAAAATTCGATATTTTTTTTTCCAAATAAAATGATTATTATTTTAGTTTTTTCAAAAATTCTTCATCCCTGCTTTAGTTACAAATTCAGAAAATGGTGCTTCTAATTCATGACCCCAAATGCGACCTAAAATGTAAACACAGCTGATCATAACTGGGGAAAGATAGATTTTAGAGTTTTTTTTTTGAGATGTTTGAACAACTGTTTCTCTTAAGCTATTGACTTTTGGGAAGAGTTGTAGAACAAAAGTTATTCATTATTATGTGTACTTTAACACCCTTTCGGATTAGTACCCCCTTTCTGACGTACCTTGTATACCCGCTTATCTGTATCGCCCGGACTTATCTGTACCGGGAACCCACTTCTTTATGTAAGCACCCTAAGTACGGAACCCACGATGCGCGAGTCCGACTCGCACTTGGCTGGTTTTATTTTAAGTTACAGTGTTGTCGTGAGCCCCCGTTAAGAAAAGTCAACCCTTTCAGATGTGTGGGTCGTGAAACAGACGACAAAGGGAGTTATCCCCTGGAGACACCTATGCCCTGCTCTTTTCTTTCAGTAAGAAATACTGAACTCCATATGGTACCAATACGAGATAAATATTCGTATATGAATCTCCTTAGAAACCATTCGTGGAAATAAATATTTCAGTCCTGTAAATGAGGATAATTTATTATGTTGTGTATATGTTACCGGCCAAACCCGATTTCAGGACAAACTAGTTTTGCCTAGGCTAAACTAGTTCCTCCTATACGCGGTAGGAGTAACTAGTATAGCCTAGTCTAAACTAATTTGGCCCGAGCCCGATAGGATAAACTAGTTTAGGCTAGTCCAAACTAATTTGTCCTAAGCCCGATGGGATAGACCAGTTTAGGCTAGGCCAAACTAGTAGATCCTGATATAAATACGCACACTCTAGGACAAACTGGTATGGCCTAAGTAGTCTAAACATTATAGTATATCTAGAAATTAGCAGGGTGGTTAAGGGGAATCCCGACATGGATAGGTTAGGTTCGAAGGGGATGACGGGGGCTAGAGTGAGCGAGCGAAGCGAGCGAACGAAGCCCCCGTCATCCCTTTCGTGTTAGGTTACTTTAAACCCTGCAGACAGAAATAGGAGCCCCGCACAGCGGGGCTCCGTCGACTTAAGCTCCACCTAGTTTGAGCGACTTAAGCTCCACCAATGATGTTTCTGAAATCACCTTTGCCTTCGTCAAATGACATGTTTGCTCAATTACTTTCGACTCTGCAAATTTTTTTCGTTTAGACTAGGCCATACCAGTTTATCCTAGAGTGTACGTATTTATATCAGGATCAACTGGTTTAGCCTAGGCTAAACTGGTCTATCCTATCGCGCTTAGGACAAATTAGTTTGGACTAGCCTAAACTAGTTTATCCTATCGGGCTTGGGCCAAATTAGTTTAGACTAGGCTATACTAGTTACTCCTATCACGTATAGGAAGAACTAGTTTAGCCTAGGCAAAACTAGTTTATCCTGAAATGTGGTTTGGCCGGTAACATATATAATTATCTTTTTTTAACCGACTTCAAAAAGGAGGCGGTTCTCAATTCGGATGTTTTTTTTTATGTATGTTCGGGCATAACTCCGTCATAAACGGATTTGCATAATTATTTTTTTGTTTGAAAGAATATTTTTCCGAGGTGGTCCCACTTAAATGTGGTGAAGATCTGATGAAGACCCTCGGAGATTGACAATGGAACTCTTCAATGGATAACAGCAAATTACCCGGGATTGCTGTGATTGCATGTTTGTGTATTGTTTATGCCACTTAAAATAGAACAATAAATAACTTTAAAAAAAAGTAAAAAATGACTTCAAAAAAACTAAAAATAGTAAAATAAATACCATACTATACAACTAACAGTTTCAAAAGCCGGTGCAATTTTAAACTGAACCAAATCTAACTTCTGAAACTCTTCGTTTTATAATATGGTATTTATTTTACTCTTTTTAGTTTTTTTTGAAGTCGGTTTTTACTTTTCTTTAAAGTTATTTATTGTATATTGTTTCATTTCTGTAATTGCCATAAATACATTTTCTTTCTTTCATTTTAAGTGACGGTAAAAATATTTAAAAATAAATTTAATTATGTTTCAAAACATGAAATCACGCCTGCATTCCCCGAAGAGTTGGGCAGAGGTGTATAGTACACGCTTATTTCACCGTTATATTTAAGTAGGTATCATGTAATAGCGGGCAAGCATATTGTCATCAAACACAGACTCCGGGCTGCTACTGAAAAATTCTACATGGGGATCGAATCCAGGACCTCAGCAGTCGCGCTTGCGACCACTAGACTAATGAGCCAGCCAATTAGGTTTCTATTGGTTAAATCCTATTTGATATGTATACACCAGTGCGCTTTCAAGTTTATCTTGCACTTTCAACTTTCAATTCCTCTTGCGTCAAACGCATGCAATATTGATTGCCATAAGACGCATGCTGCTTATCGTCTACACCGCTGCGCCTTAGTCAGTCGTCAGTCGACATACAATAGACGGATTAGCGTGCGCTAGGGGCATGCGCTTTTGTCGAACTAATATTAAGGCATGCGCTGTTGCGTGCGCTATGTCGATTCACGCATGCTTCAGACGAAAACGCAAGATGAACATGAAAGCGCACTGGTGTAGACATAGCTATTATTATCTATTACACAAAATGGAATACAGATTGATCTTTAAAGATTTACATTTAAGTCAACCTTGGTATCTATAAATACATTTCCCGATGTATGTACGAATACGTGACACGTTACCTGATTGGTTTACTTACTAAAATATATTCGAGTCAAGTTAACTTTTCCAAGAAACTCTTCATGTTCCGACCTCCTTAGATCTATATCACCTTTCAATAAATTGAAAGCGTTGAAAGACTTTGAACATCGACGTGTCTTTCACTAAAATGTGCTAAAGCATTCGGAGAACCGAGTAAGCTGGCTTTAAATGAACAGTTTGTACGAAGATGCCTGAGACCTGGGCTTAAAGAAGTATTCAGCGACTTCGTTGAAAATTATTTGGTATTTCACGAAATAGGAGCAGACAGATAAAATATTGCTTGAGATATACGTATATTATTTAGTTACATACATATAGAAAGAAGAAGGGGGGAAGTGATTGGTCACTTACTGCGACACGACAGCTTTATAACCAACATCATGGAAGGTAAATAAGAGACGAAGAGGAAATAAGGTAGACCAAGAAGAAAGTACACAGAACAATTGAAGGAAAAGACGCAAGTGATAACATACAGAGAAGTGAAGGATAGGCTTTGGATAGAGAAAGATGTCCGTGTGGTGCCGGACGTAAAGAATAGCACTACCCCATCTCTTCCCGTGGGTGTCGTAAAAGGCGACTAAGGGATTCACTAGAGGGTGGGCAGCAGCGTTCTCTGAGTACTTTAACAACCATACTGCGATAACCAACGCACCTGCCAAGCGTGGCGATTATTGCAAACCCCCCCCAACATGGATAGTGGCGATGCTTGGGTCCTATGTCCAGCAGTGGACGTCGGTGATGATGATGATGATGAAAAAGATGGAGATTGTTACACTTAAATTATGGATGGATGGATGAATTATTTAATAATTTTAGAGTAACCGTCTGTATAAATTCAGATTAAAGACTAAAGACCACAGACGAACTACAGAAAAAACAACAATAACATTTTAGTTTGAATGCTAAAACGAAAGCGATATCATTTAAATAAAGTTAGTTTAAAGTATATTAACAAAAATCGCAGCTAACTAAAGTAATCTCCTGTCTGAAACATTTCAGCTTTGATTTAATAAGCGATACGAAAAATCTAACACAATGGAGCTAAGAAAATCAACGCTTTTCATTATTTTTGGCGTAAAAATGGAAACATTGTTACGAAAAATGTAATAGCCTTAAGACGAAGGCTAATTAAAATGGAAATCACAAATTTTAATACACGCATTAACACCCAAATTATTATAATTTTAACATTTTTAAATATGAAATACAAATGCAAATTACAGCAGTATTACAAGTATTCTGACAGGACTCATAAAAAAGTTGGCACACTGTGAACTTTCCTTTTGCATATTCATGGAGCAAACTCACTCGGAAGTTTTTGGTGAGAAATTATGATAATAATTTTATGCTAACTTCATCCGTCTTGGCGCTTTCATAAGTTATGAGTTGTATTAGAAGTGGGTGCATGCGGTTTGTCGCGCTCCTACCCCAAATTCTGAATAGAATTAATTCAGGTAATGAAAGATTAAGTTCATCGAAAATTCAAAATTAATTTAGGCAGTTCCACCGTTTGAACTCTTTGAGTCGTTCAGAATTACTGCTGTAATTAAAACGAGGTGAATTGTAACGCGGGTAGAGGCTTAATTACTAACACCTTCTTAGAGATGGTATGGATTATTCATTAATATTCAAGAATTGTCTCTTAATAATATTACTTCTCTTTTATTGTTTTTAAGACCTAATTATTTAAAGGAATTTGTTTTATTGTACGCCATAACTATAGTAAAAAAACAGAAACAATTTAAAACAAGGGTACAACGATCTTATCGCCAATAACGATATCTTCCAGACAACCTTCGGATGGACTGGACAACATGAAAATAGATCATGAAGATAGTCCGTGCTGTACTACTGCACTATATTAATTTATATTTACTAAACATAAATAAATACCAAAAATATTATCGAGATCGTAATACATATCAATTAATATATACCTAAAAATATAAATTTATGTACAAATACAACCCGATAACATAAATAATGGGACTAAAAATGGCGCCTGTTTTGCCTTTCCGTCAGAGAGAACATGTGTGAGCGAGAGGCAAATAACGACAACAGTAGCACCGCCATTTTCAATTCCATTCTTTAAACAAAATACGGATGCCTTGAAATCACAACGGTATCGAAACACAACAGCTGAAGCGTATCTTATTCCCTTAACTATGTGCTTACAGCCTAGTGGTTCTCTAGAGTGATTTTTGAACAGAGAATTCTCGAACCACGTTAAACAATAAACTAAAGAGCATATTCATTATCCGCTATCAAGTGATGCTACTATACATTGTGGTACCATTCCCTCCAATTTCTCTAAAGGCGAACTCGAATTTGCCTAAGCCTCGTGGGGTATTCACGCTGGCGGGCTAAACAAAAGACGGCATATAGGAAGATTTATGAACAATTCACGACGCAATGATATGGGGTATCTATTCAAATCCTCCTCTGAATTCGGGGGCAGGTACTCGTATCAAGATGATGTATGCCCACGATACAGTACAATGGGCTCGTACATTAGTTCGCTCGTTTCCACTGAATTGAATTTTTATGGGATGTACGACGTACCTTATTGTGTATTTATTGCTTTATTTTATGGATTTTTATGAATTGTTGTATTAATTTTTGTTTTGTATTGTTTCGGGAGACATTCATATTTATGATTAATTACGGTTTACTCACGTGCATTTTTCGGGATTGCCCGACTAGTTTCGGACTCTAATAGGGGATTTACACGGGTCGATTTTAGCCGTGCGGCAAGTCACCAGTCGCATCGCTTGTAAAAATCGAATCGCTACCCCATTTACACCGATCGACAAAAATCGCATGCGACTTGTTTATTTCTAACGGAACAACACGGAGCTAAACCCATCTCATGCGGCTCATCGCCTGCTACTGACCATTTACACGGTCGAGTTTAGTCACCCGCCGCATGCGGCTTCTCGCCGCACGTCAAAAGTCGGATGGCACCCAACTTTGAGGCTTGCGATTTTAGTCACTTGCGGCCTAGTCGAATTGTCATTCAGATGGTCCTTTATGTATACGCCCTTAGTAAGGATTAATTTTACAAAAAGATGAATTTCATTTGATTTAGGTACAAAAGCAATGTGCTTACTTCCTTTCTTGCTCAAGTTGTAACTCAATAACAGTCGGCTTTGAAAATAATTAAAACAAGGTTGTTAAATTGATTAAGTTTAAGGTGCCAAGACTTTCTGAGCAATTTGTATAACCTTGGCCGGAACTTGAAAGGTAAGTAATGAACAGACAATTTGTAATACAGTACACATCTATTAATAACAGCCGCCAGTAATGTTTATTACACGAAACACGCGATACAGTGATTCCACTAAAAGCATCTCGACATAGGTAGGCCTCTTACAAAACTCTCGCCGGGAATGAAACACGCATTTTCTATAGAGAAAATTTTTATTCACTCAGCGTAGTCCTGAATAGTGTTTCGGATGCTTCAAAGAAATATTTTTCGGGGAAGGTATTCGGTGCAGAGCATTAAATATTCACGGCAATATGCCGCGCTCGCGTTCCAAAATAACTTATGCAAATATACGTAAGTTTCTGTGTTTTAGAATGTGTATACTGGTGCTTTAGTTAAATAACTCAAAGGTAGATGCGAAAAAAAGTGAAATGGCGTCGTTTCGTCAAGTCTCAGGTGTCCTTTTTTCGTCGCGTTAGACACATAATGTAATGAATACCTGCATGGTATGTTTTCGGCTCCTGTCTCACACACCAGCCCTATTTATATCAAAGGGTGTGTCACCATTACGTTTAATATTAACGGGATGCTCCGCAAGCTCGGACAGTTTCAGAATTGGTAAAAGGATAGTAAGTATAGGGCCGCCATGTTTTTATTTCGGTGCGGGACACACGATGAAAAAGTTATATTGAAAGTTAAATTTGTTTCGGCGCGTTTCGTTCTCCCGTTATCCAATCGTGCACAGGGCAACTATGTGGTACTCGCTGTCTGCATAGAAGTTTATTTTTAAATGAAACTGTGTATTGTCTCGGGAAAAACGAGAGGTTTGGTGACACTAGGTAAAAGGTTATTCGGTAAAAAGAATATTGGGTTCTCTCGTGCTATTCAAGTGTCACTGAAAGGTCCTCTTTCAACCTAAGTACATTAGCGGGACCCTTTTTACTTCGCGTTTGTTTGTCTAGTCACGTCGTCGCTAAATATAAACAACAAACACAATTTATGTTGGCGGGAGTGTAAAACCTAATTAATAAAATTACTATAAATCTAATTAACGTCGCGACCTTTTAGTTCAGACGTTAAACTTTATTGTTTAATGCCTAAATTCAATTGGCTGTGTAAGACATTTTTTTTTTTTTTTCTATTTGACTGCTGTAGGTCGTCCTAGGGGACGGTTTCTACGTAACCGGGCAGTTATTGGCGTGACCTAAAGGGTCTCCAGCCAATGGGGGGGAAGTAAAATACTTAACCTAAGCTAACTACTTGTACTACACTAACATCATGACTACCTGCAACAACAGCACTAAGGGCGACCCCTAGTGGGACTCGGACCTCGGCTTAGGGCGTTGCTGGCGTGGACATAGGGGGGGGAGACAGCTTGATGAGGGCTGAATTATCGGTGTGACTGCGGAGTCTGAAGAGACGACCGGCTCTACGACGGGAGAGCTCGGTGGATCGTGACCGGCGGCGGTGGGACGTCGCGACGGGCCTCGTCGGCGAGGACGGTATGCCGGACGGCGGCGGACGTTGTGTAGTGTGCTGGTCGATTTACTCGCCTCCTGGAGGAGGGTAATTTCGTCATCGGGTTCTAAAAGTGTGTGCCTGGGACGGCGAACTTTACTTATGAGAGAGGGACTGTAGTCGGCCGCTGCGGCAACTAGGGGGTTCGGATGGAGAGGGGCAGTGTCGAAGTAACGCTTGGAAATGCGTTTGAGGTATTGCCTGATGGTTGGCATTTTTAGATCGAGGTGGAGTTGGACGTTACGCATGAACCACGGGGCAGCCGCGGCTCTGCGCAACACTCGATTCTGGAGGGTTTGAAAGGATTTGAAACGACAAGGCTTAACGTGTGCGAACACGACGCTAGCGTAAGTCAAGATGGGGCGGATGCACGTCACGTAGATTCTCAGCTTATTTGTAAGTGACAATTTACTGCGTGCTCTAAGGATGGGGTGGAGGCGACCGACAGCGAAAGCGGCGCGAGCGCGCACCGCTTTGATGTGGTCTCGGAAACTCAGATGGTGGTCTAGGATAACCCCCAGGTATTTGGCTTTCATCTCCCAAGGGATCTGTTTGCCGAACATGAGGACGGGACGGATGTGGGTGTGGGAATCACCGTGTCTCTCGAAAAGAACGGCTGCGCTCTTTTCGGGATTCACCTCTATTCTCCATTTCCGGAACCAGACCCCAAGGGCGTCGGCTGCGGTTTGAAGGGTTCGAGAGATGCTATCGAGACTCCTACCGGAATAGTAGATAGCCGTGTCGTCGGCGAAGAGAGCCAACTTGGCCAAGCCACGTTTGGGAATGTCGCTGGTGTACAGCGTGAACAGAAGGGGCGATAGCACGGAGCCCTGAGGGACTCCGGCGCGGATGGGGTTAGGGGACGAGAGGGTGCCTTCTAGGCGATAGCGGAAGGAGCGATCCGACAGGAAGTCTCGAATGATGAGCACGAGACGGTCCGGCACGTTGAATTGGTACAGTTTGTATAATAAACTGTTGTGCCAGACCTTGTCGAAGGCTTTCGCTACGTCGAAGAAGAGCATGCCCGTTTTGTACGAGCGCATAAAACGGGAGCTAATGTGTTCGACTATGCGGTGCAATTGTCGAATGCAACAGTGCTGGGTTCGAAAACCGAACTGTTTGTCGGGGATGAGTTTACGGGAGTCAGCGAAATCCTTTAAACGGATATAAATGAGACGCTCATAGATTTTCCCAAATACATTGAGAAGACTGATGGGGCGGTAACTAGTGGGCTCACTCTTGGGTTTGCCGGGTTTGGGGATACCGATAACGGTGGCTTGTTTCCAAGCTTGCGGAAAGATGTTATTACTCAGAGCGCCATTGAAGATGGCGGTCATGAGGACTATGAGCGGGGCGGAAAAGTGTTTGATCACCTTATTGGTGATACCGTCTGAGCCGGGGGCTGCTGTGTAAGACATCCAATAATTATTCATTTATACACACAAGAGTGATATTAAAACTTAATACTTACTAATAAACTTTCGTCAAAAAATTGTGAACAATAAAACTGTGAACCTTCAACACTGTGTGAAATAGACATATTAGCAACATTGCTGCTCGTCTATAATTAAATAAATAAATAACAAAAACAAATATTTTAGTCAGAAAATGAGTGGTTCGTGGCTATTTAACAACTGCGCGGATCATATGATTTGCAAGGTTAAGCTGCATTTGCCGCGGTCAGTTCGTGGATGGGTGACCATTCCTTACACGTCGAGACCCCTCCGTGCCTCGGAAAGTACGTTACACAGTCAGGGTGTCATACGAATACCTGTGACAGTCGTTAGGGGTAGTCAGAAGCCCGAAACCCTGACAACCGGTCTAACCTTAAGATATCGGCATTGCCCAGTAACTGGATTGCGGAGGTCTGATGGCAGACGCTCCTCGTTAAATACTGGTATTCTGCCGCATCTGGGGGCCTACTCCCTAAGTCCGTCAACGAAGTTAGTCGCCCGTCCGAAAGTAGCCCGAAACGTGGGAGTGAACAAAAAAATGACAAGTTCAACTTTTCGGACGGGAAAAAACGCATCGGTAGTAGGGACAACTGTCAAATCGTGTTGTCATTCATTGTTAGTTCGGGCCCCAAAATAATCGTATGTCCGTAGGTGATAGGGAATAGGAAACGCTCGTAACTAAGGTCGAAAACACGGACTTCATGCTTAGAGAGTAGACCCCCTAGTTAGACTGGAAGTTAACCCCAACATAATGGGAAAAAGGCTAGGCAGAACAATAAAGGTCAGAAAATATTATAATGTATTTACAAGCCTTACTATCCTTAAATAAATGCGAAAATAACTCTGTCTGTCCGTCTGTTACCTCAACACGACTAAACTTCTGTGACTAAACTACGTAAATTAAATCCGCGAATTAACCACTGTCTACTACTTAGTACCTACATAAACCGTTTGTTTACTAAACATAACTATTTGTGAAAACTTGTAATTGGCCATATTCATGTTATCAACAAATTACCTACTGTGTTTGCTAGCTGTAAGTTTTCCGAAAATTATAAAATAAAATAAAAACTAGAACGAAATTTTTTGAAACTTGGTACAAAGATAGTCTGGAACCCTGAGAAGGACATAAGCTAAGTATTTATCCAGAAAAACCAGGAATACGCAATAAAACACATCTACGCGAACGAAGCGGTGAGCGTCTTCTAGTTTCTTACAAAGAAGCAAATAAAATCTCATTTATTTATTTGGTGAAAGTTATAACACGTCTTGTAATAAAATTGTTATTAAAGTTCCAAATGCCTAAAGTTATTAAGATCAACAAAAATATAAATTAGCGTAGTTATAATGAGTTTATCATAATAATTACGTTAATTTAAATTTATATTATGCTTAAATGTCTCTCTTCGCCTTTTGAAATTAGAAATGTTTTCAAATAAAGCGATAAAGAGACTCTGAAGGGCTTTTCTTATAATTAGTGCGAGATTCAAGTATTAATTTTCTACTACATAGAGTATAAAATAAAGCAAGTTCACTTTGACATTTTATAGGTAAGGTTGAAGATTTCATTTCGATTAAAAGTTATATTTTGAAAATAAAATTGCTCTCAACGTTTAATGACGTACAAAGGGTATTTAACGTAAGGCTGGATGGCATATTTTTTGCGTCATTAAACGCTAAGTATTTCTAATGATCTAGGTACCTTTTTTTTTGATTTGATAAAAAATATTTTTTGTTATTTGTGTTGGACAGGTTTGAATCTAGTCCCACCTAAAGGTAAACGCAGACAGGGTCTAAGATGGAGCACACGAATCCAAGTAAAGCCTAGCGTCGACTACAGTCGAAATGCGTCAAATCGAGTCGAGTCGCATTTGTTCCGTGAGAAGACGAATCGAGGCGAACCGGTCACTAATTTGAAGTCGTTAAAACAGAAATTCGCCTGACAAGCGATGCGCGCGAGTGATGCGACTCGGCGCGTTTTGGCTCGTAGCTGATCAACGCGGTTTTATAGTAAATGTATAGGAGGCGATTTATTCTTATTTATATTTTTATGCGATTCTATTCGACTCGACTCGGCAAGCCTAGTGGACGCTAGCCTTAACAGAGATATAAAGGGATTCCTCTATACCCCTCTAGCTCTCACATACACACGACAGAACACAGGAAGCAGTGGACCGTATAGATCCTACCACCAAGCGTGCCGGGTTTAGTTGAATCTTATGACACGCATCTATTCCCAGCGTACGGTGCGAAAGTTTTATATTCTAGCCGGTCCCCATACGAAGAAAAATTCAAAAAAACATTTAAAATCATTTGCACTACAAAGTTATGCCTTTAAAATATAAATCAGAGTCTCCATAAATTTACTTCTTAATAACTCTCTCAGACTGTATCTCACCCTATCTTACTTAAATTACGAAAACAAAATAATAAACATTTCGCCGAACTTAACGTAATACCAAGCATAAATCTGCAAGATGAACGTGAAGTGAATTAAACAGATCATCGTGAATGTATCGCAAACTACGAGTACATTGTTTCATGGCTATAAATCACAATATTCGAACGAGAATTGCGTCTGAATCCTAAATCGCAACAAGATAAACTAGGCCGTCGCGAAATATTCCCATAAAACCGCAAAACATACGAAAATGATTTATAGTGGCCCCGATTTGGTAGGGCGGATTCGCGAGGGCAAAAACAGATTATCGAAATCCCAGTTATACCCAACAATCGGTTTAGTTTGTTGATGTACGAATCGCTTGACAGACAAGAATGTGACCTCTCCGTTAAAGTAACTTCAAACTTGTGCTGGCTTTTGCCCTCATTATAATAATATTTTTCGAATATTTTGCGAATTCGGATACATCTGTATACATGAATACTATATGTGTATTCAAATTCGTGTAATTCCTTAAAGCCACATGGTCTATTAACCCTACAAGGGTACGGAATGATAAAAATTGAATTAAAAAAATCTTTTTTGTCTTGCGATATTGGTTAGTTATCGTATATAAACCAACAGATGAGGAATAAAAAAAGAGCATAAAAAATGCATTTTTTTATAACGGCACCGCTCCAACCCAGCAATTAACTTGTTATTCAAATTAGAGCAATAAATCGTGTGTCGTATAATATATTTCATAATGTCAATATGGAAAAGCCAACGGCGGGCAGTCAGCGCGCTTGCCGCTACCATACAACTCGACTCGCAGCCTGCGCTCTGCAAACGAGCGGACCGCGTGCTTACAGCGCGCCGACTGCGTGCTTACGGCGCGCCGACTCTGTGCTTACGGCTGCCGACTCCGAGTCGCCAGCGAAACAACGTCGTGAAACACATGATGAAAATGTGAAAGTTCTAGGCGTGTTCAATCACAAATGCCATTAACAATTGTGTTCGCGGTGACAGCAAGCTTGAACCTCGCGGCCGGCGCGCGGACTGCGAGCTTGCACCTCGCGGACGACGCGTAGTTAGCGCGCTGGCGGCTAGCCGTAGCCTAAATTGGAGGCGACGCAGTGCTGCAGCTGTGCAGTTGCTGTGCCGGTATAATGTGCCGTGACCTTAACGCAGTATCGCTCCGCGCGGGCGTTAAAATGCCTCACGTTAAGAATACTTTCTTTCTTTTCGAAAATATTTTTTTGGTGTATTCAAAAGAATTCCATGAATGGTCAATCTATGTCACCGGTAGACCTCGAGGTTTGAAGGATACAGCTGTTCTAATATTTAAGCACGACGAAATCTCTTTCAAATTGATTTCCTTATTATTTTTAATATTAACAGTTACAGCCTATTTTTCTTCCTCTTTTCTCGTGTTGGCAGAAGCTAATGAGAATAGCTCATGCCGTGGTGAAAAGATTCACCACTCAGCAAGGTTGGAAGCACGGCACGGCCCAGGACGCTCCGGACGCACTTAAGTATCATTAGTTGTGGAGGCTTGTTTAATCTACTCCATTTGCCTGCTACATCATCATCATCTTCTTCTTGCACTTATCCCGTGTTACTTAGGGTCGGCGCAACACGTTTTCTTCTTCCATTCCGTCCTGTCACCCATCATGATATCACTGACTCCCTTCTCTTCCATATCATTCTTCACACAGTCCATCTATCTTTTCTTTGGCCTCCCTCTTCCTCTTCGTGTTGCCTACTTACAACCTTGTTTATTTTAAGTAAAGTGCGAGTGTTAATTATAATGAAATAAGTGTCTTCCCCTCAATATAAACTAAGAAAAACGTTATTGGACGCATTCTTAGAAATATTATTTCGTAGAACTTTAGGGAGCGTAGTATCCTGGCTGTTAAACTAACCGATCGCGTTAGAAACACCACCCTGCGCTCCATAATGCAAGTAGCAGAAGTTGGAGAAAAGGCAGCCAGGCTAACGTGTGAGTCGGCCGGCCATGTTGCTCGAATGCACTCGGACAGATGGGAAAGATCGCCGTTCACTGGACGCCTGAAGGAAGACATCTTCGCTGAGGTCGACCGCTCTGTAGATAGTGTGAGGATCTAAACTTGTTTTACAGGGTTAATATGGTCAGAAACGGGACAAAATAGAGATGTTTGGAAGACAAAATGGGAGGCCTTTGCTCAGCAGTGGTGCAGTAAATAGACTAGGGAAAAAAAGTCTTTGTGCTAGATTTTTACATAAATAAAGTACTTTCGTTTTCCTGTAAAACGTATATTTTATTTTACTTAAAAATAAAATAGTAAAACATATAACAATCATAACCTTATGGGCTTGATACAGAAAGCAGTACTCCTTGACACGGCACGCATAGTGAGGAGGTTCCTTTCTCTGGAGCCCTGACTGCCGGCAGCTTGGACCCTGTTCCCGATGCCGTGGGATACTAAATTTTTAAATGTTTTTTGTTTAGAAATATTTAAAAATGTAATTTTATATGTGTATTTAGATGAATAAACGGAATAATAACCGTTCCATTTTGTCTATTCCAATAAAACCCTAAATAAACATTAAATTTACAATTAGGTACTTATTTTTACCAAGTTCTCTAGGTACTTAGGACTAAGTAGCATTATTATCGTACGGTGCATCTGAACTTAGCCACTCTGATGTTCAAAGCAGGTTAAGTGTACAGCTTGGAAGTGATTATGCGGCAAGTAGGAGCTCTTGTGGAGAATGAACTAGCTTCACTGTTGAAACCTTGTGTTCGTGCTATAATTGTTTTTGTGTGTATACACTTAGGGGCAAATAAATCGAGCCAGTCCTTTTTTTCACGTGTCCTGGTTGTTAGTTTTGGTTTAATGAATTATATAGGTAATTGTATAAAATATGTAATTTGAAAGTTTATTAAATAATCTTTAAAATCAGGGTAAATTATTGAATGAATTTTGAATGATAATTTATTGGTTCGTAAAGATAAACAGTAATTTTGATAGAAAATTGGGTAAGGTTAAAACAGTCCAAAAAAAACAGTTAAAAACTAAAATATTGTTACAATCACACTACATTAAGGGTATAATAATTAACAAAAATCCCCAATTTAACCTTTTCTTATTGGAGTGCAATCAAAACGTCATAAGCAAATTAAATGCGATAATTTAATTCTACCCTTTAACTTTTAATTTAAAATGAAAAGTTGACAAAAATCTACCCTCATTGTAAAGGTTATCAAGTAACCTTTTAGGCGATATGTTCAGAATTGATCGGTTTCTTAATACTAAAAATAATAACCATTATACGTTAAAAATAGAAGTGGCTCGATTTATTTGCTCCCAAGTGTAGTACTTATGTCTTCTTGTTTTTTTTTTTTGTGCAATAAAAATCAGTTATAGATTTAACTTATCAAGTACTGTAATTATAGATACAATAGATAAACAATGGCACTGACGATCCGGATCGTCGGGCGGGCCGCTAGCGGTTAAATGCCACTAATGATCGTACAACATATTTTTGTCCAATAATATATTCTGTCTTGCCTTTTCCCAATCGGCTTCCAGTCTAACTAGATGCGGCTCAATACCAGTATTTTACACGGAGCGACTGCCATCAGACTTTCGCAACCCAGTTACCGGGCAATGCCGATACCCTAAGGTTCTGGTCTAAACCAGTTGTCAAACTTTCGGGCTTCTAGCTACCCGTAACGATTGTCATATATATTCGTATGACACCCGGAACCGACTCTTTAACGTGCCTTCCGAGGCACGGAGGAGTCTCGACGTGTAACGAATGGTCGCCCATCCACCGACTGACCGCGGCAACCGAAGCTTAACCTCGCAAATCGTATGATCTGTGCTGTTGATATTTATTCACGAGCCCTTTCGTGTTATTATAATATTTATGATATCATAATACACAACTAAAGCATCAACAAAGTAGTTATACAACTTTGACCTTATTTTGTTCTACACAAAGTGTTATTATTGTTATTTATGTTTATTTTCAGTTAATGCTTACAGGTGCATAGTTGGATATCACGCTGTAAATAATATGATATTATCATAACCTATTCTCACGCCATCGCGGTCGCACGCTTCTTGAACCTGCAACTTGAGACCCATTTAATGAAACTATCATACAAGTCTGCACTCCATACTTTGGTATAGTCAGCATGAAAACTAAATTATGATTGTACAAAGTTCCAAAAGTGTTTTATGTAAACATGTTTTTTATTAATATTATTTTGTTCACAAAATAACACAATAGACAACACTAAAATATATATATATATATAATATTGTTAAAATATTCAAATAATTATTTCATGCACTGATAATTGAATTGTAAGTTACAAAAAGTCATCAAATTTGACTGTTGACTGCGGATAAATTCAGCTAAATAGTTCCAAAATATGGAGTGCACAGTAGGTCCATCACATGGGCCCCTGGTGTTTACACACCGGACACTTTATTGGGCCTCAGGTTTAAAAAATAATGCTGAGATTAAGATTTCTCGTTTATTTGTAGAATATTCAGTTATAAAACAAAAGACACACACCGTACACACCGGTTCCAGTTTTACAAAAATCGAACTACAAAGAAAAAGTCAGCGCATAGATAACTATCTTTTTAAATTAACCATATTAATGTATCTACACTAGAAAACCTATTATTATATATTTAATAATCAACATCCTTCAGGTCACCACGACATAGTCTATTATACTAAACACATTTGCTCGATGCAGACGGAGTCAAAAATTATATTTTGTTGTTTATTTTGTTTACACTCACACGTTTTATTGCCTTACCTGCAGCGAGATATTGTGTTTAGTATAATAAAATGCACACTCTAATCTTCCTACATCACCACCCGCCAGCAACAAGCAAGCCGAGGTCCGAGTCCCACTAGGCGTCGCCCTTAGTGCTGTTGTTGCAGGTAGTCATGATGTTAGTGTAGTATAAGTAGTTAGCTTAGGTTAAGTATTTTACTTCCCCACTTGGCTGGAGACACTTCAGGTCTCGCCAATAACTGCCCGGTTACGTAGAAGGGGTCCCCAAGGACCATCTACAGCAAACCAAGAGAAAAAATAATAAAAAAAATAATAGCAGTCCAAAAGAAAAAAGAAAAAAAACTTCCTACTTCACAGTACAGCCGGATCTGTACACGTTTATGTCATAAAATAATCGTGTCCCATAAAAACGGTTGGCCGAATTTGGCGGCTCTAAAAATATAACGATGTATTTAGCCGAGATTTTATCATTTTATGATCGTGTTATCCAATGTCAAATTATGTGAAATTAAACTATCCAAACTTTGGATTTGGGTAGGACAAATTAGAGGTGGATCTTTTTTTTAGTTGCAGTTTTATTTTGTTTTCTCTTCACTCACAAAACAACAAAATTACTATTGATCTTAATACAATTTATTTATATATTTTTTTATTATTCCTGTTAAGAGGTTGATCATCGTAGAAAAGTTTTGGAGAAAAGCGTAAAACCCCTTAACATTTTTTTAAATCTGAAAATGAGTATTCTGTGAGACTCAAAAAATCACTAAATATTCATGAAAATTAACAGGACTTTTTCGTCCATTTACTTGAACGAAATGGCGAAATATTATAGTACACACAAAAGTAAAATTGTTTCATAAAGATCACCGTCCTCAGCATTGAGAAGGACGACACAAGGAGGAAATTTTTATTTATTCAGATCAGCTGTCAATAACCAAATTCTTTAATTGATCGTGTATGAATTCCGTACATGGTATGACAAATTTCTGGTCCTACGAGACGCGCTTGTTATTAAGCCTCCGCAACCCATATGGAATACAAATTTTGCAGTACCTTGGTGTTATCAGGTCACAGGTGGATCCTACAAGCCCTTAGTCGCACGACACTCAAGGGACATTGGGTTATTTATACTTAACTGAAGAAAAGATCTGAATATACAAACAAGAAAAATAGCAACAGAACAATAAACGTTCAAACATAAAATAAACCAAGTCATAATAATGATTTGTTACAGTTTTGTACTAGTAATATCCTTTTAAATAAATTTTTATTCCAGCGAAAAGAAAAATTGCTGTAATACATCTAAAATTATCTAGTAGACTCCCTTCTGAATTATTCTAAAGAAAGTACAGCGCCGTTACTACACCAACCCATTTTTTATCTAGTTAAGTCATATTATAATGATGACAATCTGCGACTAAAATCAAGCTACTTTGTAAACGCCCTTAAATAACTTTGTACATCGTGCATTCGGGTGTTTCCGCCGATCGCCGAACTACTCTTGCTGTCTCTATTTGCAGTCGCTGTTTGCAGCCGTAGCTGTCGCGGCGTAGCACGGCAGTTGCGTCGTAGCCCTCGTAGCGCTGTCTGGTCTACGCTCCCCTCTACAACAGTATTGACGTAGAGATCTTTCTCAATTTGAGTCAGAGATTTCAACCGTCACCGAACGTTCTATTAGTAGTATTTCGTAGTAGTATTATTAGCATTGGTGTTAAATTATTTGTTAGTTAATAAGTGATTGGAGAAACTCATCGCAACAGGTAAGTGATTTTGATACTGTATTTATTGAATTTTGTTTATTTTTTCATGAAATCCGCAACGATACGTTTCTGTAAATGTTTTCATTTGGTTTCGACGTTGTTCATTATCCGCTATAAATTATAAACAAAATATTATTTACGTCATACTCCTTCCGTTATAATATGAGCCCCGAGCTAATATTATGGTAATGAAATCTCACAGTATGGTGCGTAACATTTACATAAACAAAAATGGGTTTTATACCATCGTGCCAACGCAACGGTGTTCCGTGTGTTCGTAAGTAATATTTCATCTCGCGATACGAGCTTAACGCCGGCAACAATAACCGTACAAAAACTCTCGCAATTGTTCTAGTTTCAAACTTCCACTTGGTGCCAGAAACAATTCGTTTGCGGCGAGAAAAAGGCTCGAATAATTATGAAAAAAAATACGTGTATTTTACGAGCGCTGCTTTTTCAATTGTAGCTTTATCTCGCCTTCAACGCATTCAACCTTCAGCGTAAGGCTTTATGACACAATTTATTTTGATAACCATCTCTTGTCGTGTAGCATCTTCCTTCCTTTGTGCATAAATTGTCGTGTCTTAAGTGTGTTTACTTAGTTGTTCGGTGTGTTTTGCGAGTAAATACTGGAATGCGTACATTGAGCTCATGTTACGCTCCTTTTACGGATATACAAGTGTATATTTGGCGCTTACCCTCGTTTACATCCCGGGGTCATATTCTATAGCGTCAGCGCTCGAGTTAATTAATTAGCCCCTTTGATACGGACATAGGCAGCTCCGTTTCTCGTGCGATCTTAAACTAAGAATGCTTCGTTTTTGTTAAGGTACCTTGTTTCTGCTTCGAGTTTGTTAGTACAGTGGTAATGAGTTATTTTTTGTCGCGTACTTACGTTTTTAATTATATTTTGTAGTGTTTTTGTAGGTGTTTATCTTTCGTGTTTCATTTGTGGATACAGCACTCTTTCGTTTTTGCTCATGGTTGTATATCATGCATTTTAATTACAACAGCTACGGGTATTACGAGTACATGTTTTCAATGTTAATATGGAGTGGCTAGATTTGTTTTGTCTACCCGGAAGGTTGTAAACTGAGGAAGCGGCCTCGATCAAACATTAATCAAAAAATTTCAATATTGAAAATTTTCTTCTTATAATAGCGGGCTTTTCCTTTAATATTTTTTCTTCGATGCTTTTATGTTGGCATTGTTCCATTTCAGTGAAATTAAAAAAGGGAATTCATCATCTGCAGCATTGAGGGTTCAAATAAGGCAGGGAGCAGATGTTGATTACTGAGCAAAAGTTTTTAAAATTAGTTATACCAGCTTCATACCGAGGTTGTTTATTTTGTCCTTACTTGGCTGTATTTTCGTCCCGAATTCGAACAATAGGAACATAGATGGATTATTTTTAGACTATTTAGATTTTTGCTGTCGAGATGTTTTTTGTTGCTTCATTATTCACTAGTTTCAATAGAATGGAACTACCTTTGCGCTTAGAATTCTACATTTGGGTAGAACTATGATTAGATTTTTATATCACAAAAAGATTTGAACATAATGATGAAGCATAATAGGTACTGTAATACAATAATAGGCCTGTGAAAACCCACACGAACTACAAATTACCAGACCCTCATTACCAAACTAGGGGTCACCAATCGAGAGGTCTACAAAGATCTCACCGTTAGTGATCTCTGGATCCCAATTCTACTAAAATAAATCTTGATAAATCGCAACCGAACCAAAGCTGAACCGTTTATTTCGACAGTTTTCGTTTTCAATAGCTGTCAAATTGTTTGACACAAAAAACAAAACCAAAATTTTTGACAGTTCTCGTAAACAAAAACTGACTGTAGGAATGTTTTCCTACATTTGTGAATATGTGTTTGATAAACTCGGTGTTTTAACTCTTGCTATTAAAACAACCGAAATGTTTGATATGAGGTAGCGGCTGCTGATGCCTGCTAGGTTAGGCTGCTTATGCCTGATGATTTGCATGGCGTTCTAACTAACTGATGTGATAGAATAAAACAACCATACCGCTTGAAAAATAATTAATTTCTATGTAACTATTGTATGCCCTAAGGGCGGGACGTAGCTGATCACCATTTAACTATTTAAGACCTGTATTATGTACCTACCTATGATCCACGATAAAGATATTGAATTGAATTGAATTGAGTACGCTTGATACACTAAAAATATGTGATTTATTCAATGCTATGAAAATGACAATGTTTGTTGCTACGTATGTAAGGACCGCCTAGTCATCAATATTATAAGTTATAATTTAACTGGTAGAGGCCCGCCCGACGATCCGGATCGTCAGTGCCATTGTTTATCTATTGTGTTTATAATTACAGTACTACACAGGACCGATCGAGATATGGAATTATAGACACAATAGATAAACAATGGCACTGACGACCCGGATCGTCGGTCGGGACGTACCGATTGAGTACTGTAATTTACACGAGTATAGAAATTTGCTGGCTCGTACACTGACTAACGGTTGTGTTTCATTAGCGTTTGGCAACATTTTTTTTAGTCGAATTGCCCTCTTATATTGTTACATAACAATCCTCTTCTGCCTATCCCAGCTATCCCTTCGGAAATCAAGGACGGGTCGAATGTATAGAGGCATTAGATAAATTGTATTGATGCGTTGAGTAATCAAAGGTATCAAACTCTGTCATCTGTACTGTATCCGTTTGTACGTGTGTGTTGCGTTTCGAGTAATTTAAAGGTAGATTGGGGAATTGACATGTTGCAAGATTATCGGTTTGGATAAAGCGGATAGGTATATTTAAGTGTTAAGTAAGGGTCTTGGAAAAAAAGTGTGCAGATGAAGCAACTTTTCGTCGGCATTTACAGAGAAAATATATCTGGAAAAATAGGTAGTAATCTACAGGATATGATACGTAACTTGTACTTGCCAGATTTTTTTTATCGGCATCACATAATAAGAAAAAAACCACCAAATCACCTCCAAATCGTTGAGATGAAACCATTTTACTCCCACATTTTTTATCAAAAGACTATAAAAAAATATCTTCTGCTTTGCAATACAAAGAGAAAGGGAAAACTTGGACTTGTTACTTTTACAAATATGTATTAGTTTCATTATATTAAATTAAAAATGCGTCAAATTATAGATTGCGTATATGTCACACTCGCACTCGTCCCTCTCTCTGTCGTCGACTCGTCGTAAGTTAGTACGGTACCAAATGCTCATGGTTGTTGGCGTGAATACAAGCCTTAAATCAGCATGTCAACTTCTACTTTTTTTGGCTGTCTTATTTAAACTACTTATATTTATACTTTGTTTATAATCTGCATTTTGCAAAATTTCACTATTGTAATTAATATTACCTTTTGCTGTGTATAGATTCAATTAATTTATTCACTTGACAGACAGATATGTGTTGCTGGGGAGTTTGTTGCGCCGTTTCTTCTTCACAGCAAAAACATTAGGAAGCGGTGAAGGAAGGGCGCTTTTGAGGGCTGTATTTTGTGTACCTAATATTGACGTTCAAAAAGAACTAAGTGATTCTAGTCTATTTTCTTGAGTTATTCCTCATGATTTTTGAGTATTTTAAACTGAATAAGAACTTATTAATACCATTTTATCTGATTTATAGACATAAACACGTAAACGAATTCGTGTTGTGCCTTCCTTTACTTGATCAACTGATGACACTAATTGACCCTGCATGGGTTTTTTTCAGAATAAACATAAAGAAGTTTCTTGATATTCTGTGACTGAGTAATTTTAGCGTCTCCAGTTAACTGACTGGGCGGAGCGATATCGCGCTATTATGCGTGGTATCGAAATGTTGTCACATTTTTTTTTTATTACTACGTTTTTTTTTTCTTGGTTCCTTTTTCGTGGTTCCGAGGTACCCGAAATATTTAACCACGCCTTTTTGATGGTATAATGAGTCAAATGTTATATCAACAAAATTACAAATCAGAAAAAAAAAAATCTTATCATATTACATCAATTAACTTTAATACTTCCTTGTAAACAATAGGTACTTTAGGTTGAAATGGCAACATTTATTAATTATCGTGTAAGTGGATAAGAAACTTCTCAGTTCACATCCCTCCCCGACAAATAAGACATACGGCGAGTGGGGCATGGTATGATAAACGTCGCAACGCCGCGTTCATAGGACTTGTTACCGTAGAAATTTTTCGAAAAGTCAATTTCCGTAAATTATGAATATTTCGAAAATCCAGCTTTATCAACAAACTATATCCTAGCTTTTCTTCTCCAATTAGGCATCCATATCGATGCTTAAAATCTTTCGGGTTCCTCGGGCCCACGGTGTATACGGACATTATTATATTTATATATATATTTGATTTATTTATGTTATCGTGTTTTCCTATTACATGAGTCTGTACACCCGCGTTTTGCCTGTAGTCCCATATATGTGGAGAGTCTATTGTTATTCTCCGGGCACATATTTTGTTGCCAGGTACCAGGTACGTCGTCTCTTGCGACTCGTTTGCCCGGCTACGACGGGTAATTAATCCTTATTCGTAATCCGTCCGCCCACGGACTGATTAATAGGATATTATGTTAATTTTGTTATGATGTATTTCTATGTGTTTTACCCGAATAACGTGTCAATTTTATTGTTTGGCCTCCTCACAGAACGCTGCATGGGAGGTTATGAGAAAATTGACATGATACACTTTACAAAGCGAGTAATGAATTAGGGTTTAAAAAAAAACATTATTTGTCTTGGTCGCAATTGAGCCAAGTCGCACGTGATGGTAAGCGCATACACGGTCTTAGATGGAACATACAAATCCAAGTAACAGATATACAACCTTGTTTTTACTTTATACGAAAACCGAGACACCCCAACAAGATTTTCATCAGAACTGCCTGAATACTTACTGTGAAGAAGAAACGGCGCAACAAACTCTCCAGTTCTGTCTGTCAGGTGAATAAATTGTGGCTTATTAAGGGCCTGTGTACACGACGTCTTTTCTACTCTACGTCGACGCGCATTTCCGTCAAACTCCATACATAAAAAAGTGATCACGTTTCTTAAGTATGGAGTTTGACGGAAACGCGCATCGACGACGCGTAGAAAAGACGTCGTGTGCATAGGCCTTCATAGGCAGCTCTCATTTGAAAGATCTTCCAACAGCAGCTATCATAATGTAGAATTCCATTACATCCACAACTCTTTGTTTAAATACGTCTTATGTCATGTTAAAACTACACTTAAGAGAGATCTCTCAAATTATAGCTGTTTATTAGCATTCAATAGTTTATCAAACCAAACTATGTCCCTTAGAAATAAATACTTAAAAACCAACTCGAGACGACAAGAAGCATGTATTTGTATCTATATTGTTTATCTAAACTTTTCACACGTTTCCTCCACAACAAACTTGAACGAGTTAAGACGTCCAAAGAATATTGTTGATCCTAACCCTCTAGTGTAAATCCCGCGAGCATTAAAGAAAGATAACGCCGGAAGGAAAGAGAACCGCCCAACTGCAATAAAATCCTACTTACACGATAACACAATAAAAACTACAGCGGCATAGCACATAACATAATTCTATTACCAACATAAAACTCCCATCAGCATTGTTTACAAAAAACTGTCGTAATAATTTTATTTCCTTTGCCATTCTGACGTCACTATACCTGTTGTTCTATTTGCTGATCACTCAAGTGATAACAATGAGAACAATGGACCTCCCGGACAAGTTTAGGGTTGGTATTCGGGCTTTTATTGTTTCAGGGTCATTCATTTAATTAATTTGTCATTTTGGGGCGGTTGAGTGACAAAAGTGCGAGACCCTACTTGTTTGTTTATCTCAATTTAAATAGTTGTAGTTGTTGTGTTTTCGACCGTCTTCATTGGAGTTAACTAGGTCGATTGGGGTTTTGTCGACTGACGATTTAAGTTAATATAAAACTGTCATCTCATTTTGTAGCTCGCTAAAGGTAATAGAGGATATCGGAGACAGCATGGCGTACCACACCGTAGGAGACCGCATAGCTTGGAGATGCATGGTATGAGGTTTCAATTCTCAGCCAAGAGGGTACGATGAATAATAAGTCGCCTACTCAAATATCCCTTATCTCTATTTAAAATCTTAATATCATGCACAATAAAGTGTATCTATCTATCATGCAACACGTCGATGAGAGCAGATCAAAGCAAACTGATTCGTGTAATTCCTTAAAACCACAAGATCTATTACTGTATCGATAAACCCTGCACGGGATTTTGAATGCCATTTTTTTCCATTTTTTTTTCTTTATGTTATTGGCCGTGATCTTATCTAAACCACCTGATTAAGGTTAAATATATAACATCGTATTTTTTATGTCTAAAAACATTTCTCGACACGCATAAATGAATGGAATTATAGTGACACCGTTGGCGCGACTAGCGAGATAGCGCTCCGCGCAGTCCCTTAACTCGGGGAACTAAAATCACAAACGTTAAGAAAATCAGGATTTTTATTAAAGAAATTTATCTGAAAATATCCTATGCAGAATTAATCTGTGTCACGCGTAGACGGTTTGAAGGATTTTCAGGAATTCGGATACACCTTGTATAGCTAAAGAGTCACTACGAACTATTACATTCCATTTAAACTGAAAATGGAAAAAGAACCAGCTGTCCATCACCTCGTAAAATTGTGAGGCTCAATCGGCGGAAATGGATCTTTGCGATACTCGCTAGCGATAGCAATCGATGCCAATAGCGAATGGCGCAGTGGCGGAGATTCGGCCTTCAGTGCCTAGCGCAGACCAGGCCGTGTCATAGAGGTCAGGGTTTTATACAATGCATCGGGGTGAATATTTGTATCGCTTTGTTGTGTTTAAGAGAAATATTTGTTAAATTCAATTCATTTATTAATTTTGTGAACACAGGGTACAAATGATGTTCTACAAAAAATGTTTAGTCTATCCTATGTTCCGCCGAAAGGCATACAAAATAGTGACGCTAAACTGTCGATAAAATCAATATTATCAAATTTAAATCTATTTACATAAAAAGAAAAGTCCTGACTGACTGACTGATTGACTGACTCATCAACGCCCAGCCCAAACACTTGGACCTAGAAAGCTGAAATTTTGAACAGAGGTTCCCTTTATAATGTTGACAATAAGTTTGTAGGAATAAGGAAGGATTTTTCGAAATTCAACCCCTAAGGGAGTTAAATAGGGGATGAAAGTTTGTATGGAAAATCGTCACAGTTAAAAATTTCACGCAAGCGAAGCTGCGGGCAAAAGCTAGTTAAATATAAAAGTACAAAACTTCATAAAATACAATATCAGCAAATTAAATTTGTCAAAATTATATGAAATAGTACAAAAATCGCACGAGAAAGAAAGTACAATGTCAGCAATATTAATTGTTAACGCCATAATGTATCTAAGTAGTTTTAGGCTTTTGTTGAAGCATGATTGAAGATAATTGTTCTGTTCTGTCTAGCCTTTCCCCAACTATGTTGGGGAAAGCTTCCAGTCTAACCAGATGCTGCTGAATACCAGTATTTTACACGGAGCGACTGCCGACGAACCTCCGCAACCCAGGGCGTCTACTCCCTAAGCACGAAGTCCGTGGTTTTGGCCTTCGTTACGAGCGTTTCTTACTCCCTATCACCTACGAACATACGATTATTTCGGGGCCCGAACTACGAATGAATGACAACACGATTTGACAGTTGTCCCTTCTAACGATGTATTTTTGCCCGTTCGAAAAGTTGAACTTGACACTTGTTTTGTTCACTCCTACGTTTCGGGCTACTTTCGGGCGGGCGACTAACTTTGTTGACGGACTTAGGGAGTAGGCTCCCAGGTACTGGGCAATGCTGATATCCTAAGGTTCGGCCGGTCATCAGAATATCAAGATTCTGAATACTCGTAACGATTTTCATAGATATTCGTATGACACCCGAGATCGGCGGCTTAACGTGCTCTCCGAGGTATGGAGGGGTCTCGGTGCGTAACGGATGGTCGTCCATCGTTAATAATAGTTATTTTTCTAATATTTTTAGCCAATTCTTTGTGATGTATCGATATCCCTAATCCCTACTACACTCATAATTAGCGGAACGCAACAAAAAACCAATTTTTTCTTCAACATGCAGTCCTAATTGCGTCTGTTTGGGCGTAGGAATAAATACTTTTTCTTTCTTTTCTTTTTTCTTTCTAATTGAAGGTTCTTTTGAATAAAAAACCGTAATAGCAATAGCAGTTCCAAATAATAAAAAAATACAAAAAATTTAAACGTTCCGCTAATTCCGCCAGTGTGTGTATTAGGTACTAAACACCCGGTATTGTTATACCAAAAAGCTTCTACGTCAAGGATAATTGTTTATGACATTATAATAAATTGAGTTTGTAGCCAATAATTACTCAACTGATCAATTACCAGAAACATAGACACAATAAACAATGGAAACCACCGCAAAACGCGGCATTGGCCATTGGCGAAAGCAAAACTCTTAAGTCACAAAACAAACTCAATTTATTTCTTTTACTTTCTGAGATTCCAACTTTTTTTAATCCAAAACAATTTCTTTATTAACAAAAAACGAAACTGCCCCAAAGTTTTATATACCAATTTTTTTGTTACGCAACACATATATTCTTTAAGAGTTATGTGTATTACATAAAAACATGTTCGAAGTTAAAGTTCGTAATGCGATACATCCTGGAGAATTCCCGCGGGGCAGTAGGTCATACCCGGCCCTGACATGTCTTTTTATAAAGAAATATCCAACTGAGGGCGGTATAACAAAAAATCTACGAAGCCTCCTATTCCCTGATGCAATTAAAAGCGGGCTCGAAACATTGTTTTGTGATTCTTAGAATTGATCGGTATGTACATATTGGCACAGAGTAACTCTATAGTGACTTTAGGCTATGGCACCAATCTGATTCTATGTTTGTAGCTAGCTACCCAGCATAGTCACTTAGCATTTGTCTTTCAGCACTGAGTTGTTTTAGCATTTTATTTAGCGCACCAATTTGAATCGCACCAATAGTATTCCTATACTTATTACTATCGGTGCGATTCAAATTAGTGCACTAAATGAAATGCCTCGAATCGTAGGTGTTTTGAAATGAATTTATCATAATCGTTTGTGCAAGTGACAAGTTCCTGATAATTCTATCCAAGAGGAGAAACCTGCAGTATATCGTTTTCAAAACAAAAGTCAGAACATCTACAATCACGACAGTCTCATTTAGTTCCTGACCAATGCTTGATATCATTTCGACAATGTTTTAATAGAGAAATATGATAAAAACCTTTGAAAGTATAGGTCAATTCACCCTTTTCCTATGGTGATCGTTCACTATTACGCCATTCTATTCTGGGTTTTTTTTCTACACTGCTTGTTAATCTACTGATCTACGTAACAGGGCAGTTATTGGCGAGTTCTGACGGGTATCCAGCCAATTGGGGGAAGTAAAATACTCAACCTCAGCTGACTACTGACGCCATGACTACTAGCAACATCAGCACTAAGGGCGACGCCTAGTGGGGCCAGAGCTTAGGACGTTGCTGGCGGGAAATTGGGGGTGAAACAGCTTAATGAGGGCTGAATTATCGGTGTGACTGCGGACTAAAGAGATGACCGGCTCTACGACGGGAGAGCTCGGTGGATCGTGACCAGGATTCTAAGCTGGCATAACCTTATTCGCTTTTATTTACCCCTCGCCCCTACTAAATCCTCTTGCATGTAGTGTAACATGTAGTATAATATGTTCTCTCACTCCCACACTTACGCAAACACTGTGGTAATACATTTACACCGAACACGTTCAATGTTATTTTGTCATAAACTAGTCTTAAGCAACTCGATGTGTTGTATTCGTAGTCAGACCGAGTAACTTGATGAATCAAAACACAGGACCGGACCTAGTTTGAGAGTCAGAGGCACTTGAATGGCTGCTACTTTTTATAGCCTTTGATTTGTATATACGTACGTACCCATCTCTATACAGGCTGTAAATGAATTCGTGTAATTCCTTAAAACAAAATTCACTTTTTTCTTACGGTAGGTGTATTTTTTTCATAGATCATTTCCATGACACGCATAAAAAAATGAAAGCACAATGACACAGCTGGCTAGCACGACTAGCGCGATATCGCTCTTTGCAGTCAGTTAACTCGGAGCTCAAAAAGGACACAGATAGAAAATAAAGGTTTTAAAATATATATTTTTTCAAATTTACCAATTTGCGGTTAATCTGTGTCACCAATAGATCACGCAGTTTGTATGAATTCGTTTACCACCTGTATATTAGAAAATGGCTGAATATAATTTTATGTTTATTATTCATTGAATATACATTATTCTTATAATATTTACACGGACAATATTTACATAATTACAAATAAAACTATATTCAAATCAAAAATAAAAAATATCTTATTAAAACTATAAACTAAAATAGGGCATCAAAATATTCCTCCGCATCGCTGTCGACTGGTAACGTGCCCAGAAGGCTGGCAGCATTGCCACGTCGTATGGCAATGCTTATCCTTTGACCAAAGTAGAGGCCAGCCTTCGGGTCACGGGTCGTGTCGACTAGCCGCCTTGCAAGATCTTTGTATAAAATTTGGGCACTCGGACCCCACGGCCCGAGTGTTTCGACCCCAAACGGCTCGAATTTTATTATTTATATTTTACTCAATGTATAAACGTCGTATTATAAATCCAGAAAATATTAACATACTATGTAAACTAAGAATATATGAGGCGAACAGAATAGACGTCCTATCCGCCGCCGCCAATAAATTATTACCACAGTATATCGACGTCTTTTGACTCACCGCATTATTACTAAGTAATACCTAAACGCGATTTTAAAAGCTCTCAAGGCGTCTTCTGTTTATGTAAGCTACATTATATTTTACTATAAAATAAACAGCGCGCGTGTATTCCCAGGAGCGGTGTATGTTTTGTGTATCAAAATTTCACCGATGAAGGTACTTTTTATTATCAGTTGCGTTGACGGTGAAGGAAAAACATCGTGAGGAAACCTACTCACCTGAGAGGGTCCTAAAACCTTCTTATTCTGAGAAGAGGCCCGTGCAGTGGTACAGTAATGGGTTGATTATGCCAAGCTGATTTTATTTAACCCTTAATCAGATATAAGGTTTTAAGAAAAAGTAAATAACAAATAATTTGGCAATTTTTTATAAATAATAAAAAAAAGAAAAAAATTCTTTGCCATTTCTATTTTCTATTAAAGAAAATTGTAAAAAAATTACATTGTCAAGTTTAAAAATAAAAATATAACAAGGAGTTTTTCGCGACATCTTCCAAAAAAATTGGTGGGAGAAACATTCCCTCTAATTGTAAAAAGGTTAACTGATCAATTACCGGAAACAGATACAAATGAATAAAAAATCGAAGCCACCACAAATACGCGGCGGTCATTAAGAAGAAATCAAAACGAATAAAATACGTGTCCCAAAAACCAGATGGTTTACAAGGTTCGTCGGAAAGGGGATAATTTAAAGTATCACTGATGACTTTTATCACCGAAAGGGACCAGGATAGAGCTCCAGCAAAGGAGGAGAAAAAATATTTAAAAAAATTGACATCAAAAACAAAAATGAGTTAGGTACATATAAAAAAAAACGACACCCCTCATTTAGTTATGAAATCAATAAATGCAGCTGGTCCGTGACCCCAATGTAAATATCGCTGATATAATATACCGTATTTTTAAGAAATCTGACATTTCTTTAAAAACAGCTGTTTCAATTTTTGGGTAAAGTTGTAGACAAAAGTTTTTTATTTTTAAGAGTACTTTGATACCCTTTCGGATTGTATACCTTCATTTGTAGGTATCTAACAAAATAATTCAATTGAAAAAGCAACAATGTCTAAAATTGCCAAACAAGTTTACAAACTGAAATGTTTTGTGTAAAAAACGTAAATTAACAATCTTCTATTTATTTTACCATTATTATTTTACACAGTTTTGTTGAGTTTTAATTAGATTTTAGATAATAGGGACCGACAACATTTTTAGTCCTATTATTTCTACGACGAACTTTTTATGTTCATTGTTAACAAAATAAGTTGGGTCGGTTACATTTCTGAACTTCTTAAACCGTACAAAAAGATTCAATATTTATCTTTAGAGATGATCTGTATACAAAAACTTGTATGTAAATAAATGTATTAATTTACACAAGGCAAAAAGATAGTTTGTGTTTACCCATGTGAGACGGGCTAGACTATAAAACTTTCTCACCAAACGCTGAGAATAGACGCGTGTTGTAAGACTCAACAAAACCCAGTACGCTTGGTGGTGGGATCTATACAGTTCACTTGGCTAGCTACCACCCTCACATTAAAGTCTGGCGCCAAGCAGTTTATTGTGTTCCGTCGTGTGTATGTGAGAGCCAGAGGGGCAAAGGAAAATCCCTCTATACAAGCTTAGTTTTAGAATATACTAAACCTGAAACTAGTTTATTCAGAATCACTAGGAGAATAGATTAACATATTTTTCACAAAACTTTTTTTTCAAAAATTTCAATTTTGTTTCAGTAGGTTTCTACCCATAACAGTTGACGGGAATAGACACCTTGAGGCTTGAGATGGTCCTCTCGATCAGTTTCCGTGTATTAGACAACCCCTGCATAGCACATCTCAGGTATTTCACACTTTTTTAGGGAACATAACGCGAAACTTGGAGATTTACTAAAAAAAAAACAAATACTTATGTACACTAGGAAGAGGTGAAGGGAGGGCTTTTTTGTGGGCTGTCTATTGTAACATTGACGTTCAAAAAAAACTAAGTAATTCTAGTCTATTTTGAATAAATGAGTTTTGAGTTGAGTTAAGTTGGCCTTAGACTGGTGTTCACCATCATTAATTATCTGGTTAAACAACCATTTACCTAATATTCTAGTAAATTTTCCGAGTAAACAGTTGTTTACAGAGAATAAAATTTGGTGAACACCTACCGAAATGTACTTCTATTTAGTCACGATCTTTAAACTTCAGAGTCCTAAATTGCTTCACAGAAATAACTTTACCCTGCTTTGATGTCTTTAAAACTTTGAAAACTAAATTCATCCAAAATTATGTAGGTATTTTGCTGAATCGCAACTGAGTTTCAAATGAACTAAAAGTTACGATAAATGTCGAAATAATAATATCTAGATGTGATATGTGCCAAACGAGGTTTTCGCCATGTAGGATGTTGATTTAGTAGTCATTGTGCCGCTAGTACTTACGGCCAATGGCTTAGTAGCCAAGAGCCTCAACCAACATCTAATGAGGCTTTCTTTGGGCGACTGGATCAAGGTCCTGATACAGAAAGCAGTACTTCTGGACATGACGCGTATTGTTAGGGAGTTCTCTCCTCTCAGGCTCTTACCGTCGCCTGTAGTTTGGACCCAGTTCCCGATGCCGGTGAGCCACTGTGATGTTTTTTTTTTTTTTTATTATTATTATTTAAATACGTATCTACAATGAATAAACGGAACATTAATATAATAATATTAGCCTGTAACTGACCCACTGCAGGGCAAAGGCCTCTTCTCATACAGAGATATCAAGATAAGAATATATTTTGTAAATATATTTTCTTCACGTCAAAAACATTTGTTACATCGATTTATGTTCCACAATAGAAATAAAATCTTGTTAGTTATTCTACGGACATTTATAAAATACGTGTCAACTGCACGTGACGATCACAGAAGGGGGAGGGCCAAAGGTAAAGGTAAATTATTTGAAATGATCAAAGGAGTTTGAAATATTGTTCTATTTGTAGTTTACGTGTCGTCACGTTCATCTTTCTTGAATATAGTTGCACTATTATTAGTTTTCACGACGTCATTAATCAAATCAATTGTTTATTTGCGTAAATGTTGATACACTGTTGGTCTTACAAGACAGTACTTATTGTTCTTACAACTTAACTAATTATAATATTATGTGAAAATTATTTTATTTCAAACTTTATGTATTACTAGACTATTTTATCTCTCTGGGCACGTTACCAGTCGACAGCGATGCGGAGGAATATTTTGATGCCCTATTTTAGTTTATAGTTTTATTAGGATATAGTTTTCTTTATTTGTATAAACTTTTATTTGTAATTAAATTATGTAAATATGGTTTGTGTAAATATTGTATGGATTATATAATATTGACATGCAAAAATTAAAAATATTGATTACGGCACAAGGTCTCCATCTGTATAAAACATAATTTCATAGCAGAGCATTGAACTTATTCATTGTTTACATTAAATATGATGTGACTGATGAGTGTGGTCCTGGGTTCGATGCCCAGGTTGGGCAAACTGTTATTGGGGTTTTCCGTGGGGAATTTCTCAGTTGCTACTGAGAAATTCCCCACGGAAAACCCCAATAACAGTCCGGAGTCTGGATTTGTGCCCGGTTGATGGCGATAGGCTCGCCCTCTATTACATGGGATTTAAATATAACGTCGAAATGAGGGTGCATTATATACCTCTGCCTAACCCTTCGACAAATACAGTCGTGATATTATGTTAATTATGATAAGTTAAAGTAATTATATTATGATAATGAATTAACTAATTACTGCTCAAGATATCGTCGACAAAATAAAATGTTTTGCCAATTAGCTACGTTATGAGCTTTTTGGTGAAAAATTTAATTGGTAAACTTTTAATGCAGTTAGGAACTTTACTGTAAATACTCGACCGTCCACACATTGCATTACAGTTTTTTTGATAGAACGTCGTTCTGCGAATCCTTGACCAGAGAATTCTATCAGGATCCCTTACATTTCTTGGATATTTGTCACGCACTGTGATAAAATTCATAAGCCACTGATCGATTCTGTTTGTGACATTGGTACATTTGAAATTTATACGCAAATCGATAAATACGTTTATTCAATTGTGTTCAGTAATTGGGAGTCTAATTTTTAAGCGTGCCTTCTGAACTACAATTGAAATCAATCGATTGCCACTCGATCATGTCAGTCACAGTGACTCAGTCATTATTATTGACATTCCCACCGCCCCGTTGTAAAAAATTACTTCGTATTGGCAGACCATTATTCTATCGGCACTTTATAAGGATTTAGTTTGAGTTTCAAATGATTAAAAAAGTCTTAATATCGATACGACTCCTGTAAGTAGGATTATTTTATAATACTTACTTGATTTTAGGCTCTACTATTCGGTCGGCAATATAGAAGATTAAATATATGTAAAGAATATATGAAAGCAGATTAAATTTAATTTCATGGACTGGATCGACGAAAAGAGGACTTCTGTAAATAGTATTACTTATGCTTTCGTACAGAGTAATGTTACGTAAATACATACGTAGGCATATACACGCATTTGACCTCTTGAAATAAAGTTAGGAAATAAAATTATAATATACTTACATCACATTAAACTTTTCTCATCGGAGTAGGCAAAAACAACTGAATGTGATTATTCAACGTGTTAATAACCCAAAACCTCAAATTGATCTAGCTACAAATTATTTATTTTTACAAATATTTATTGTAGAAGATAATTATATTTTTTGTTGACCGGAATATTCTGATTCGGAAATTCTGATCTGATTATTCCGATCCTTCAACTACTTACTACAGTCCGCGAGGCCTAAGCTGAGCTTTGCATTTGTGTGAGAATGAATGCAGACGCGTCCTTTGCTTGGTTTAAATCGGTTTATACTGCTTTTTGGCAACCGATTCTATGTGCACTCACACAAATGCAAAACTCAGCTTAGGCCTCGTGGACTGGAACTACGTATTTAATTTTAGTCTAGGTAATACGTGTATTGCGAATATTTAGAAGTTCCATTGTGTAAGAATATTTATTAACTAACTTTAAAAATTTGGTGAATCGATTCTACTTTCGAATCAGCTCTCTGATTCAAAACGATTCGATTAGTCAGCTGTCGAACAATTCATTTTGCTATCTCTTTGTATCTCATTACGAGAATCGTAGATAAAAAAACGAATCGGTCGAGAACTGCTTATCGAAAGGTTCTGAATCGGGAAGCTGATTCGAAAATAGAACCGATTCACCAATGTTTTTTATTTTTCGCACTACTTTTAAGTTTTATTTCAATAACATGTTGCATAATAAACCTATGATTCTTACATACTTCTTTTGCTATACAGGGTGTTAACGAATTCGTGTAATTCCTTCAAACCACATGATCTACTAATAGTATAGATGGACCCCGCATGGGATTTGGATTGATTAAAAATAAAAATAAACTTTTTTTCCAAATTTTTTTTTTTGTGAAAGAAAATTTCGATGCCATGCATAAAAATAATGAAGGCACGGCGACACAGCTGACGGGCACGACTAGCGCGATATCGCTCCACGTAGTTAGTTAACTTGGGACGCTAAAATTACTCAAATACACAATACAATGGTTCATTTTTTGAAAACTTTTTTTTGTTGGTTTTGAAAAAAACCTATGCAGTGTCAATCAGTGTCACCAGTAGAACACGCAGTTTAAAGGAATTACACGAATTCGTTAACACCCTGTATATTTAAATGAAATTATTGCTTTTAGTTATGTAAATTGTCAGCACGTTGGAAAACTGCCTACTGTCGTACAGCAGTGGTTACCAACGTTTTGTAAAGGAGTTGCCGGTCATTTTTTACATAATTACATATTGAGGACAATAACCTAGGTGGGCTATTAGAACCCGTTAGTGTGACTTACATGTGTTTAAATTCCCAGATAAGAAATAAAAATGGTTTTAAAATATACACCTGTAAGCCGTCTTTTGCAGGCTAATTGTCACTTCCGCGCTAAATAAGTGTTTAACATTATTAAAGAAATATTTTTTAGTGTTTGGTCATCTAATTAGCAGTGTTGATTGTAATTTTAATTGCCTGACACTTTCTTGAAAATTTCATAATTAATAACAGGTAGCGTGACGACTAATTTATTATTCGTACCAAAACTTGTCGTTACAAAGTTGTACGTTTCTAATTAAACTTTATTTTTGTAAACTTTTTTATTATGCGTTGTGTTAACTTTATTTTGCAATAATTATACAATGTTTAACATAATAAAATGCTAACCTTGAAAGCAATTTGTTAAGAACCAGCTACTAAATCGATTTCAGCCATTTTTAAATTGTGTATTTTTTTAAATAAAACGTGTTTTTATCATATCAATAATTTAATTGAAATAAAGAAAGAAAAATTTTAAATGCAGTTAACAATAAAAAGAGATACAATTTTTTAATAAAAAATATTTAACATAAATGTATTCACATTTCAGTGTATGTATTACGATTATATCTGAATATTCCAATTTGGTTGTTTGCGTTATTCCTCTTACATGTTTTATAGGGTATTGCATAACAAATGCTTACTAAATTATAATTAAATAAGCACTGTGAATCAAATATTTATAATTATTCACAACTAGCGACCCGCCCCGGCTTCGCACGTGTACGTTTCATCGCTTAAAACCTTTTTCTTGAATCACTCTATCTATTACAAAAACCGCATCAAAATCCGATGCGTAGTTATAAAGATACATAGGGACAGACAGCGGGAAGCGATTTTGCTCTATAATAAGTAGTGATAACTAAAACGCGTTAGCTATCAGAAAGTTATAACTTATTTTAGTATACTTTGAACTAAGAGCAACACCATAGCGGCCGCCAGTGACACCAGGCAGCCGCGCCGGGGTGGCCGAAAAAATACTGGGATTATAATATTATCAAGTAAATTTTCTGTACGGGATTAAATACCGCATTACTCACCCAAGACTCCAATTTCAACTAACTGCTAAAAAGCTCATTATAACAGAGTAACCGAGTGTTACCCACTGTTACCTTACTGTTACCCGGTGTCTCATAAACAACATCAATTTGCTGAACCCGTCTAATTGTGAGAGTGTACCTCAGTAACGTAACACCTGGAATGCGAAGCCTTAAATCCGACGAGCTTACGACCTCACCGCACCTGATACCAGGAGTTTATTCTAAGGTATTTCTTTGTTACACGAAATTGGCTTTTATTAGGGTAGTAATAAAGTTGGTTATAAGTATCGATTGGAGAATTATGTAGGTATGAAATAATGCGGTCGTAAAAATATGTTAGTGCTTTAGCCTGCAGGATAATTATGTATTATTTAATGAGTTCAAAACACTTAAAAAATCATAGACTATGTTTGGACAAGGGAGCATTTGTATTTATGACTAGTTATGGTTTACTCACGTGCATTTTTCGGGATTGCCCGACTAGTTTCGAACCCAAACGGAGCCCTTTATAATGAGCTGAACACGCAGCGAGGTCAAACTCTTCACCTTCTTCTTTCGACTCACGACCTCGCCGCATGTACATTACTCACGTGAGTAAACTGTAACTAATCATAAAGGGCAATGTCCATTTTAGGCTACGCGTGAACATAATGCTACAAAAATAATAATTATAACAATAATAATTTCATATTTTTTTCAAATCTTTCTGATTATATCTTTGTATCAATCAATACTTTTATGAATATGAATTTTACCAGTATTTTATTTGATTTTTATGACTACCGGTCATCTATGAAACAAGGCAAATGACAGTCAATGACAGTTGTCATTCGCTTTTTTAGAGTCAGGGTTGCCAAAATCTTACTGGCCATTTTTATCCATTATTTATCGATTAATAAATGTGATATAAGTGTACTTTAATTATTATTTTTTTTGTTTACTGATTTTATCAGTCGTATTATGTTTATATTTTAGTAATAACAAGTTAATAAAAATATAAATACACAAACACAGTAATACTAATTACTTTACACGCAATGAAATAGTCACTGTGTCATCGGCCTTAGTAAACACTGTATTGTACCTATCCCTCACCTAACGCACATTTTGGCGGTGCGCAAACGACATCGTACACTTTGTATTAATTATTTTTCTGCAACTACCCTATTACTTATACTATCACTGATCTTTAGTTATAATTTGTAACCTGATTTAGCATAGTACCGCCCACTACGCCAATCGGCTTAATTTAGTTTTTAAGTTATAAATATTGTGTTTTCTCTGTAAGTGATTTCTGTAAATCTTTTGAGGAAATAAATGTCTTAAACCATAATAAAATTATTTTCAAATGTTTAATAGCAGCAATGCAGCAGCAGAAATGTACTAAAACTAATGAGAAACGTATACGATTGTTAAAGATTTTTATATCGATTTTTGATTTTATCATGTAAGGCAACACAAAAAACTGAAACAAAATGTCATGTCAACTATGTCAAGATCTGTCACGGTATGTAGATGGGTAGTGGAAGCAGTAACTAAGACGACTCTCTGACCCCTTCGGCCACCTGCAGATTATTACGAGGTAAAATACACAGCAGGCACATAAGCCGAAAAATATATTTCGTATTTATTTATGAAAATAACAATGGTAGGGAAGCAATTAAAGAATATTGTTGTAATTGCATGGCTGGCCGGAGAACATGGGTTACTGCGCTCATGTCATGACTATTATATGGTATTTGAGCTGGGCAAGGTACTAAGAACATATATCTCTACCTGCCCAGTTTCTAGATAACATATTAATAACGTATGAATCAGAATAAAATAAAATAATTCATAAAAATGTCTTTTATTTCACATTTATAACCTTATTTGTCACATGTAATAAATCCTATTTAAATACTTTTGATACTAAATCATATTCATATTCTTTTTCTTAGGACTGCTAAGTTATTGATTATTGCAAAAATATATTTCTTAATGCTTGTTCATGCCAGGCCAAAGTCTCGTACTAAATGGACAATCCCCTTTGAACGTGTCTCACGAAAGTTATGATACAAAAAGAAGCATTTCGTCGTTGCGACTTTAAGACCTCTTATGTGTCACTTTTGGCAAAATCACTTTTTAAATTGTTTTACTATGACATTACTTTTCATTTCAACCAACAATAGGAAAGTAAAAAGCAGGAAATCATGTGTTTTTCAGTAGACGGTTTTTATCGATTTTCTCATAAAAGTGATTTTTGACGAAAGACGATTTGCTTCGAGGCTTTGTTCATAAATGCTTTTTTGAGCTTAAGGGTTAATTAATCAACATCGAGCTCTGCGCTGTGCTGTGCTTAGCTAAAATAACTTTCTAGTGCTATGTTTTTTCTACAAACAACTTTGAGCTGCACGAGTACCTGATAGATGAAAGACCGAGCGGGTGAGCAGTGCGGTGAGGAGCGAGTCAACACATATCACGTGATCCCTGTGACAAAGCGCAGGTTTTGTTTGTTTCCTCATTATCATCTAAGAGGAGCGAATTGACCAAATAGAGCACAGCATAGTTCAACGTTGATTAGTCAACCTTACACCAAGTGCAGAGTCCGAAACGTGTCGTCACGGCATTTATCATACACTACAAGACATCCCTAGTTGTAAACGTCACGTGTGGTTAATTTATGTCGACTACTATCCGGTGGTCTTATGTAACGGGTACTTGCATAGAGATAGTCAAGTAGGCAGGACCGTCCATCAACTGGTCCTTATGTATTCCTCCTGCGAATGTCGAGGTAATGTATTACTAGTACTTTGGACAATTTCTATCTCGCTACAAATTACGCTAGACTGCAATCTGACTATAGCTTCTCCCAAGAGTTGCGTTCGTCCTACTTAACTTTGAGATACCTAAAATCAGTACGAGCATTGGTCGTAGTCATCACTACTTCGTTTTATACGTTACTAACATTGCACCTGTATTCCCCGAAGGGGTGGGCAGAAGTGTATATTACATCCTCATGACCCATGTAATAGGGGGCAAGCCTATTGCTATCAACCGGGTACAAACCCAGACCCATAGCAACTTCTGAGAAATTCCACACGGAAAATTCAATAACACTTTGCCCAGCCTGGGGATTTAATCCAGAACTTCATGCTCAGCAGTCGCGCTTGCGACCACTAGACCAACGAGGCAGTCAACTACTAGGGTATTAAGCCTGATTCACACAGGGTAAGTAACTGACACCAAACTCGAGACAAGTCAGTGCTTCTTCTTCTTCTCTCGTGTCAGCAAGAGCTATATGAAAACAGCTCATGCTGTGGTGAAAAGATTAGCCAGTCAGCAAGGTTGGTAGCGGGGCTGACTACCCAGAGTGCGCCGGACGTACTTAAGTATCGTCACTCGTGGAGGCTCTTTTCATGCACCCCGTCAGTCAGTGCTGACCCGATATTTACCTGGTATAAATTGATTTGGAGTCAGTACAGCGCTGTCGCGATCAATTTACAGTCAGTTACTTACCCTGTGTAAATCAGGCCTTATACTAGCTACTCTGCGAAATTTTTCTATTTGCAACTGATAGATTACGTAGATTGTCAAACAAAATTTGTCTGTCGCCTTCCTCGGTGGGTCAAATAATGCCAGATCAAAACCTCGTCATGTCGATAGCCTTGTAGCCGGTGTCGCAAAGGTAGGGCTAAGTGGACAGGTCAGCAGGTGAGACATCGTCTGCGGCTTAACTCCATGGTCACATTGTGCATCGTCGGAGTAGGTATCCCTTATATATTTCTGACATGTCTGACACCTGGTTTTGATTAATAGAATGGTCATGCCACTTCACAGTGTTTTTATGTTGATTCACAACTATAAATTTCTTCATACAGGTTGACGCATTCTTACTAAATTAATACCAAATTATCACGCCTATCACGTTACGTTACGCTACATTGTTCCGCACGAGTGTTTTAGGGACTAATTATATTAATTAGCAAAAATGGTGAATGGGTTTCGACATAATTATTTATTACCTGTTAAATCGTGTACTGATGCGGCTGAATGCCAATATTTTACACGGAGCAACTGTCTTTAAACCTCCGCAACCCAGTTATAGAGCAATGCAGAAATCCTAAGGTAAGATCAGTCATCACACTTTCGCGCTTCTGACCACCCGTAACGACTGTCATGGGTATTCATATGACACCCGAAAGCATGCATGCATGTTCGTACAAAATGCCCATTTTCTTTCATTCTTTCTGTCCCTTAACGTGCACTCATAATTCGCCAATAATCGTAATAACTTCGATGTGATATGAGGCAATCTTTACATTCTAAACTCACCCCATATTACAACCGGTTTTGTATTCTTACAGGACAACCTTATCGCTATTTATCGGGCACAATTTCACGCTGTTACTGCGAATTTCGCCAACCAGGAAAACCCGATTACAAAAGGTGTGCCCGACCTGAATATTGAACCTAGATTATTAAACATACGAAGCAACCACACCTGCTATCATTAGTCCAATCGGGTAACTGTGTTTTCTGTACAGAATAAACTTACCTCCGGTTTCAGAATTGAGAATTCTGGGATTACTGCTTATCCCAGAATTCTCAATTCTGAAACCGGAGGTTAGTTGGTTCTCGGAAAAGAGGCTTGTCAAAACTACAAAGTATTACTCCACAGTAGTATTTCTTCTTTTTTATCTTTTTAGGGTTTCGTATCACAAAAAAAAACACCCTCATACGATTAATCATGTGCCCATCGGTCTGTTTGTCTTTCCGTCTGTTCGTATGCCACAGCCGATTTTTTTCTATAAAACGTTATCCTACACTAATATTTCTGTATTGTATTTGCGTTTAGAAACACACATCTCAAATGTTCAAACACCAGAAACCAGAAAAAAAAACTATATAGGTACTGTATATATTGAGGGGAACTTCACCAGGAATTTTAGGGAATTAAAAGATCCAATGACCGACAGTACTCAGTGCAACTTTATTTGCAAGTCATATTAATAATGACGTTTAATACTTAAAAAAACTAATGAGGTAAACGCCTGACGAATTTCTGATACTAATTAGTTCTAACCTAAATTTGTTGCTAATTAGTGTGTACTTAAAATTTACATATAAACTATATTGAAGCATACGCTTCAACATGCCCCCAGCCGTTGAAAGCTCGCCTTTCAACCAGCATCTTCCAGTAAGGGACAAATCTTCGAAAAAGCTCTTCTAATAATGCCCGTCGCAGTCTTGATATCGGCCACCCTGCATATTCCATCAGAACCGGGATGGAGAGCCACAATACGTCCCATCTTCCATTTTAATGGCGGCAAGTGATCATCCTTGACAACTACAAGAGAGTTGAGCTTCAATGTGTCCTTGCATGAATGCCACTTGACTCGCTGCTGAAGCTCGGAAACATATTCTTTGCTCCATCTGGCCCAAAAATGTTGACGCAGCTGCTCAATGCGTTGATGGCGCGTCAGATGATGGCTGGAGTGGTCACGAAGATCTTTGACTGGAAGAGAAGTGAGTGGCCGTCCGATTAAAAAATGACCTGGAGTGAGAGGCAACAAGTCTTCTGGGCTTGAAGATAGCGGATAGAGCGGCCGAGAATTTAATATAGCTTCTATCTGTATTAACGTTGAATTAAGTTCTTCATAAGTCAAGTTACAATTGCCCAACACTCTAACTAAATGAAATTTGGTCGATTTGACACCCGCTTCCCAAAGACCACCAAAATGTGGAGCGTAAGCAGGAATAAAATGAAAATTGATTCCATCATGAGCCACACTATCAGTAAAGGAGTCACAGTTTTGCTTCAAGAAATTAGAGATTTCATTATAAGCACCTACAAATGATGTTCCGTTGTCGGAGAACATATTGAGAGGTTTTCCTCTCCGAGACATGAACCTACGTAAAGCCTGTAAATAGTTACTGCTCGTCAAGTCACCCACCAACTCTAAATGAATGGCCTTCGTCGTGAAGCACACAAAAATAACGATGTAAACCTTTAATAATCTACATCCACGACCTTGACGACTAGCTGAAGTAATGGGACCTGCGTAGTCAACACCTACGTTTTGGAACAGATAGTCTGCTGGAGAGAGTCTACTCAATGGAAGATTACCCATTTGTGGGACAACTGTCTGCCCTTTAAGACGTTGGCACCGAACACACTGACGATAACAGGCTCTGGCTAAATTACGACCACCTAAGGGCCAATACGTCTCTCTGATGGTACTTAATAATAACTGTGGCCCTGCATGCATCAACATGATATGCTGGAATCGGAACAAAAGTTTAACAAAATAATGAGTGGACTGTAATAAAATTGGGTGTTTTTTCTCAAATGAATATTCGGAATTATGTAATCTACCACCGACACGAATAATTTTGTTTTCATCTAGAAAAACATTAAATTTTAATAATTGATTTTTATGTGGTAATTTTTGATTTTTAATTAATAAATTGTATTCAGGAAAAGATTCCTTTTGCGACTGAATAATAATAAAATTTAAAGAATGCTGTAATTCGTCATTAGTTATATGTGATGTTACTATGGACTGCTTCTTGCATGCATTAATAAAACGAAACATGTAACAAATAGAACGTTGAAGCCTCTTAATATTGGAGAAACGTTTAAATTCTATTAATCCTATATCTAACTTATCAGATAAATGATGACGGTTAACATGAAGGGAAACATTAGACTTAATTTCAGGTAATATAGCTGAATCTTTGGAAGTACACGGCCATGTTGTGATGTCTTGTCGTAAGAAAGGTGGACCAAACCACCACAGATTTAGGTATTGCATAGCCGTAGCTTCTACTCCACGTGAAATCAAATCGGCGGGGTTTTCATGAGTTGACACATGTCTCCAAGTGCATGAACTGGTAGTGTCTAATATTTCCGCAACACGATTGCGCACAAAAGTATTTAATTTAATAGGCAGCATTTTAAGCCAGCCTAAGACTATCATGGAGTCAGTCCAAAAAACAACACTGGATGCCTTAGATCGAATGGAACTCGATACCTTTTGATATAAACGTGCTCCAAGCACAGCAGCACAGAGTTCCAGTCGCGGTATGGTGACGGGTTTTATAGGAGCGACGCGACTTTTAGCCATCAACAACCGTACATCGATGTCACCTTGCTCATTGGTACTGCGAATATACAAACAGGCACCATACGCTTTTTCCGAAGCATCGGTAAAGATATGGAATTCCATCTGTTTGTATAAATCACAGACCACACGACGGGGAATGCGTAACTCATTAAGAGCTGGCAAGGCTTCAATCATACTAGCCCATGTCGTCCCGACCTCAGGTGATAACTGATCATCCCATTTCAGCCCGTCAAGCCAAAGTTTTTGAAGCAACATCTTCATACTTACGACACACGGCGCTAACAAACCTAGAGGATCAAATATTCTTGCGATCACGGCTAACATGTTACGCTTTGTGTTTTCCATCCTCTCAGGAATACTTATTGGAAAGCGCAAGTTATCGGTCTGAGTCTGCCAACTTAGTCCTAAAGTTTTATTTATAACTACTTCATCTCGCTCATGGAAATCGAAGGAAGACTGAGCGGTTTCTTCCGAAATTAAGGTAGCCTCATTGGATTTCCATTTTCTTAACGGCATGCAAGCAGAAGCAAGAGCTTCAGTCACTTTATGACGCAACAAACTAGCTTCCTCGAATGAATCTGCACCGGTCAAAAGGTCGTCAACATAAAAGTCATGAATAATAACTTCTGCGACCTTTTGATCTTTGCATTCCAGACCAATCTGTTTGAGGCATCTAGTTGCGAGAAATGGTGCACTAGCAGTTCCATAAGTGACTGTATGCAATTCGTACGTCTTAAGAGGAGTGGAGACATCATCACGCCAGATGATTCGCTGCAAATGTCTGTCTGATGGATGTACAGACACTTGCCTGTACATCTTCTCCACGTCTGCTGAGAGTACATACCTATACAGCCTATATCGAAGCAGTATAGATGTCAAATCATCTTGAACGGTAGGCCCGACCATTTGTATTTTATTCAACGAGACCCCAGAGGTGGTAGGAGCACTAGCGTTAAAAACTACTCGTAATTTAGTAGTACTACTACTTTCTCGCAATACCCCGTGATGAGGTATAAAATAATAAGTTTTATCGGCATCGATTTGGCATTCGGACATATGACACAGAGAAATATACTCGGACATGAAGTCCTTGTACATTTTGTCAAGTGAGGGTTGATTGATATTTCTACGCTCAATGGATAAAAAGCATCGTTTTGCACGATAAAACGAATCTCCTAAATTATCATGAGATTCCTTAAGTGGTATTTTTACACTGAAGCGGCCATCCGCTAGGCGTGTTGTGTTTTTAACAAAGTGTTCCTCACACATCTTCTCTTCAGCTGAATAAGTAGACGACTCATGACAAACTTCTTCTAGCTGCCAAAAACGCGTTAATTGGTTTCGGATGTCGTCTAGCTCGTGAATATTTGAACTTTCATTATTAACGTTAGTGAAGTTGCATTTTATGTGTGAGGATTGTGAAAAGATATTATTATTATTATAGCCGCCGTTAATTGGGCCACAAACTAGCCATCCGAGTCTAGTTTGATGAAGAATAGGCTTCCTATCACCTAATACGATTTGTTCTGATCCCAACAAACTCCAAAACACATCAGCTCCGATTATCATATCAATTGGAGCCGGCGTGTGGAAATGAGGATCAGCTAAATGTATATCTGACGGTATGTTTAAGTGTATCTGTCTAGCTGGCACGTTATCTGTTATCGCGGGCAAAACAAAACATATTAAATCGTTAGAATAACATTCATACAATGACTGAATGTGAACACGGCACATTTTGTTTACCTGCGATAATGAATTATTAATTCCTTGAATGGACTTCTTTGTGCTAAGGAAAGGTAAATTTAATTTTTTAAATAATTGTTCAGTCATTAAACATGACGAACTCCCAGAATCAAGAAGGGCGCGAGCAATGTGTTCTTTATTATTAACGTCGTAACACCTAATTAGTGCAGTCGACAACAGAATGTCACCTGAGCTAGTTGTATGCGAATGCGCGGTTAAATTAGCTGAAAGCGCAACATGAGCGTTCTCAGTAGCGGTGGGAGATGACTCAACCTTGCTCTTGTCGGTCGTGCAGTCAGCTGATTTAGTTGCAACTAGTTTTTGTTTATAATCTGTGTTATGAATAAGCGTGTGGTGTTTGCGCTTACAGATTTTACAACCCGGTTTCTTGCAATTATTGGGATAGTGACCGTGACGAAAGCAATTGTAACACACCTTATAACTCGGCAGTAATGATATTCTTTCGGTGACGCTTAATGCTAGAAACTGTGGACAAGAAGTGAGGTTATGATCATTGCTACATTTTGGACAACTGTGTGGAGATGATAAACTAGTGTTTTCTGTTGAAACCATAGCTTTGATTTTAGTGTTCGGTTTATTATTAATAGTAGAATGACGTGATAACTCCAGTGTTTCTATCAAATCCGCACGATTCCGCATAAATTCCATAAAATGCTCAAAAGTAATTGATTTAGTTTTATCTAAACGTCCTTTGTACTCCTCCCATTCGCGGAATGTTTTAGTGTCTAACTTTTGACTAATTATGTGTATTAACAGTGTGTCCCAACTGTTAACAGGTTCGCCTAATGTAGGGGCATGTGCTCTACTCGTGGACGATTTCCAGAATTTGACAAAAAAGTATTTTTTTAAAAAAAACCTGATACTTTTATCATGAAATTATTTATCGTACGGCTTCGTAACTAATCAACTCTTAATATTTATCAGTCTCCAATGCGATGGCGGAAATAATTGCTCAGAAAATTAAAGATTTTCAAAAACCCTTATTTTGTCCCTAGGTACAACGTACAAATGTACCTATGGACAGCACAAATGTACTTATGGACGGTAATGTACCTGTAGACAAGCATTTAATATTGCAAAAAAAACAGGTTTTCGTAGCGATAATTCTGGAAAACGTTGTCGATAACATCGAAACCATCCTATACCAGCCATTTTGTATTGATGCCAGCTTTTAAGAGTATTTTATTTATTTTTTGCACAGAAAACTGGTAGACAAGTTCCCGGACTTGTTTGGAATCTAGACCCATAGGCATGTAGGCTGCTTTTTCTAAATATTCACGTAACATAATTTCTTCATGCTCTTGAAACACCTTTTTTACGTCATTCTTCAATAATATAACGATAAATCTATCTAATGATTAATCTATAGTTTTTTCATTGAGATAATGATCTCATGATAATATTTGTTGAATTGAAAATATTTCCAAATGGTATATTTTGGTATTTTGTATTTTTCAGACACCCTACGATCTAAACATCCACTTTTGACTTCTATAACTGCTTCGGAGAGAGTGTCTGGACATATTTTATCCCGTTTCACTCCGGTTTTACTACGAGGCACTGAAAAAAAACCAAAACAAATGTAGTAATTTGTCTGTGTAAATTACTGTCCACAGGTGCAACCGATATTATGTACCTATGGACAGTCCACAGGTACATTCATTCCGCCGTCCACAGGTACAAATATTAAGACATAATCTAGAAAGGGTTAAATCTTTCTACAGAGCATTAACAGAATCGCAGAATGGTCCTTATTTCAATGAAAAACAACGAAGTTCTGTAAATCATCTACAATTACACTTCTAATTTAAGTTATCTCACAGAAAAACACCTTGAAAATGTACAAAAAAACTTACTTTTTCAAATAAAAATGTTCAACAGCACATCACAACAGATTTATCACTGACAGCTTAGTGACAGTTAGTCAGTGTTGCCATTCGTCAAAAACAGTTTACGAATGCGTTCTAACTACGAATTTACGCCGTTTGGTTTTTGAAATATTGGTAGTGTCCATAGGTAAAGCCGTCCATAGGTACAGCACTTGACCCTACTTAATGCCCGAATATTTTTGTTAACATTGTCAATAGTGCGTTTTAATGCAATTGAGGACTCCTTCGTGATCGTTTCGAGATTGAATAACGCCGTAACGTGATTCTGAATCAATAACCGTTTATTGTCGAACCTATCACAAAGAAGTTCCCATGCTACTGTATAGTTTTTGGCTGAAAACTCAATAGAATGTATGATGACAGCAGCTGACCCTTCCAATGATGACCTAAGGTAATGGAATTTATTAATTTCATCTATGTCGTCATTGTCATGAATGAGACTAGAAAAGGTATCGCGAAACTCAAGCCAGTTATCGTACGATCCTGTAAATTTTGGTAATTTGATAGTGGGTAACTTGACTAACTGACGACGCTTAGTACTACTGCAATTAGACTTCGCATCATCTTGCTCTGATTTAGAAAAAACACTTAACATATATTTAGCCTGAGCTACCAATCCATAATACTGTGATTCAACAGTGGTTCTTTCAAGAGTTTCGGCATCAATGTTTTCAGACAAACATTCTAATTGCAGTTGTAGTTCGTTAAATTCATCATAAAGGTTCTCTAATTTATCGATACGCAACTGCAACTCCATTACCTGACAGGGTGTCAATTCGGAAGCCTTTAACAGACCTAAATAATTCCCAAATACTGTTAATCTCCCTTTATAACTGCTTCGTTTCTTTTTAAGATCCTTTACGTCGGTCATTTTAGGAAACAAGTGTCGTAGACCTGAAAATGTACAACAATAAATCAGGTTAATTAACAATAATGTAAACTATACGTAACAAAATACCTATCTTTTGTAAAGAGACAATTAATAACAATGGCGTAATTTATAAGTTTGAACTTTTAATTGTATACGAGTATATCACTGAATATAATAATAATGTACTGTTGTTTAGGTTTATTAGGTTTAAGAAATGAAGTTAATGACATGAAATAGGCATAGGCCAGATAATCTAACCAAGGGTTTACAATGCAGATATTTTATGGTGTATGATGTATTACATTTGTTTTTAAAAATATTAACTGAATAGTTAACTAATGTAACATTAATGTCACTGTACTGTATTTAAGAAGTACTGATTAACTATAGTTAACAAAATGTAATTTAACCTAATGCAATGTAATTAATACCTATTTTAATAACAATGTAGATATCTAAAAGGAAATAACAATGTATCTATAAAGTATGAAATGTGTTACTAACCTTATACATTTTTTACTTACCTACCTAATATGATCAATTGGACTTTGGACTACTTAAACATTACCTGAATTTACTACTACGTATTGAGTGTTGGGTGGAAATTAATAAATATGTATACTTAAACACTTTTTATTTTAATTATTTAAATCACTAATGTCCAAGCCACTTTTCCATCCAAATCCGTATGAGTTGAGTAAACCTCTTCACTCCTTCACCCGGCGCACTTGTAGAATTATTTTTATCTTCAGATAATTTCCAATTATATATTCCGCAGACAATCCTTAAGTATCCAGCTCGTAATGGACCATGTATATATTGAGGGGAACTTCACCAGGAATTTTAGGGAATTAAAAGATCCAATGACCGACAGTACTCAGTGCAACTTTATTTGCAAGTCATATTAATAATGACGTTTAATACTTAAAAAAACTAATGAGGTAAACGCCTGACGAATTTCTGATACTAATTAGTTCTAACCTAAATTTGTTGCTAATTAGTGTGTACTTAAAATTTACATATAAACTATATTGAAGCATACGCTTCAACAGGTACCATACAAATTATTTGTCTTGATGCGGGAATTGAACTTTACACAAGAGATAGACTACCTTGCTACTGCACCGTTTAGGTTGTAAATACCTTTTATGTAGTTAAAATTAAGCAGACATTGTACAAATAGTGGTAACAATTATGTTTTGCTAGGTTTAGTCGCGAAGAGCTCCAACTAACTTCTTGAGCTCTCGCTTAGCAATTTGATTAAGGGCCTGACGGTTCCCAAGTGGGAAGCTTCCTTACTCTCCAACTTGAACCACCGTAGCCCGTGTTAAGTACCTACTTGCATCGAACTTGTATTATAAAGGGAAATTTGTGCTTGTTCGTTGGTGCTATAAATGTAAACGGTCGAACGTGAGGCTCGTAGCCATATTTATAATGTTTGTACATTGGGTTTTCCAGTTAATTAAATATTTAAAATTGGCAATCGACTAAACATATAAATAAGAAAAAACGTTGTTTTATATTACTGACGTAGAAACACTTAGAGTGAGCTCAGACGAGCGTAATTTACGCCGCGTAAATTGAGTCGCTTCTTCTTCTTATCGTGTTGGCACGAGCTACACGAGAATAGCGCATGCCGTGGTGAAAAGATTCGCCAGTCAGCAAGGTTGGTAGCGAGGCTGACTGCCCAGGGTGCGCCGGACTTACTAAAGTATCGTCACTCGTGGTAGCTCTGTTCATGCACCTCGTGAGTCGCTCAATTTCAGTTACATTCGGTTTCATACAAGATCACGATTCGTGCCACACGATGACGCAATATGAGTCTGTTAAATCCTTCAAAAAAATTATGCTGACTTATTTTACACGACTCATAGCATAAAAAATTACACTCGTTTGGCCTCACCAGTAGGCCTCGGTTCAGCTCTCAAAAATGCCCGAAACGAATGAAGACTGAAACGTGAAAACGAAGACTAATTTACGTCAATGGGTGCAGTCAAATCTTTGTATGGTGAAAAGCTAAATTTGGCATTTGATGATGACATAGAATTTAAATTAGTTTGTCGGTATTTTGAAGTTTATACGGCGGTGTGCCTTGGCGCACTCTCTGGTAGTGTACAGCCGCGGCGGATTCGACATGTTTATCAGATTTCAAATTCTATTCCTTCTGACACAAGGTTCAAAATGTCATATCAACTTACATAAATTAAGTAATAGTTTTTAAAATTGTGAAGCGTTAATTCTAGCAAGGCTATTATCCACTTTTTGATGTTATGAACTCATTTTTAGATATGTGTGTCTAGTCAAAAGTTGTATAGAGCGAACTTCATTGAATTACTACTAAATAGGTTGATTTCTTTGTCTATGCTACGTAGTTTATAGCCTCTTTAAATTCATATTTTTATGTCAATTACGAAAAAAATATCTTTGCCCTGTCAATTCTTTGCGAGTGACCGAGCGACTTTTAGAAAAAATAATGTGCAGGCAATTATAGATCTTAGGTTGGTAACATTTCAAATCCACGACTGTATGTTTTAAGGGCACTTTTTTCATGCCCTTGATTAGATAACATTACCGTGCTTGAACTATGGTGTTTCTACGTCAAAGTTTTATATCATAATTTTAGACATAAATCAACGGTGGTATAGACAGTTATTTAAACAGCGAAACTATTTCGTTCCTCAGAGCAGTTTGCGTTACGTTTGTGGACCACAAATTCCGATACGAATTACAAACGGTTTATCCGGTTGATACGAAACTTCACTAACGAATAGCTTATAGTCGAACTAGTAGATAGGTTTGTATTATAATTCAGTATATCCACAGACTGCTGTAGGTAATACTTTTTTTGTTTGGTCCTAACTTGTATGGTGGGTTATTTTTGTCCATTTAAAAAGTTAACTCAATCTGCATTAGTCACACGTCGATGCGTCATTGTGCAGTTAACCTCAGCATATCGATCGTTTTAAACGTTTGAGTCTCTTCGAAGGGTGAATATTCTAATTCATTAAACCATTTCTTAACAAATCATTCAGAGGCCTAATTCTCCTAAAATAAATCACAACCGAACCAAGGCCGAACCGTTCATTCAGACAGTTCTCAATTTCAAAAGCTATCAAATTATTTGACACAAAAAACAAAATCAATTATTTTGAAAGTTTTCGAAAACATATACTGACTGACGGTTGTGGTTCGATTGCGTTTGGCAACAATTTATTTTAGGAGAATTGGGCCCCAGTTTCAGGTTGTTTTTATCCTTGTCATTGCTTAAACCTAGAACCGTACCCTGGGCTACAAACAACTTTTTTTGTTATAAATCGTCATAACTTTTTAACTTCGTGCGCGATCCTTACTTGTGTCCGGGTGTTCTAAGAGGTGCGGGGTGCACGTCACCGTATTTATCAACCGCGAGCTTAGCTAGCGTGTGGACCATAATTTTTTTTTAGCTGTAGCTTTTTTCACACTGTGTTTTGGACTAAATGCCTATAGTAATAAATGATAGTCATGAAGAGAGCTTTCTAACGACATGTCTTGTTGTTATTGCTAGGTGGGGACATTTTGATCGTCCTCCTTTCTAAAAGTAAGCATAAGATGCGTTCTTTAATAAAGTTACTTACTTTAAAAAATACGGTTTTATTTCACGGGGTACGCTTGTACCCCTGGGTTCGGTAAGTGACCATACCAGATGGGTACGGTTCTAGGGTTAATGGCTGTGGTATACATTCGGGAGCAATGAATCCGGGTCACCATCATAAACCGTAATATCTCGGAAACTAAGAATGATAGCTTCAAATAAATAGTGTTTTAAAGACTATTGTAGAAGTTTTATTAATTTCATTTACGAAATATTTAATAGTCTATAAAATATTTTATGCCTGTCGTGGTGGCCTGGAGGTTACAGACCCGCTTGTTAAGCACCGGGTTGCGGGTTCAAACACAGGCATGAACCAATGTGACTTTTTCAATTTCGTATGTACTTTCTTAGTTAATCTAAGACGCCACTGACATACGGTGAAGGAAAACATCGTGAGGAAACCTGGGCTGGTAGACAAATGACAATCGATGATCGCTAGAGAATAGAAACAACAATGAGATGTACTGGATTGACATAAGCTTTCGACCGGTCAAGCGATCTGTTATGTCATTTCCATACATTTAATTGGCGTATCTATTCTCTGGCGATCATCGATTGCCATTTGTCTACAGACGCTGGACTTTAATGGCCTGAAATCGCCAACCCGCAATAAGCAAGCGTGGCGATCAATGCTCGTTCCTTCTCTGTACGAGAAGAGGCCTTTGCCCAGCAGTGGGACAGTTACAGGCTAATTTATTTTTTTCATATTTTAAATTTGAATAAGCTATCATTCTTAGTTTTCGGAATATTAAGGTTTATGTTGGTGACCCGGATTCATTGCCCCCGACTGTAGTTTGGGTTTTCATTATCATAATAACAGTTTTAAACGACTGCATCCATAACTTTGAGATGATGACAATAATGTTCATATTTTTTTAGTTTTTGAATTTACTTATTCACTTTATGCCAGGAGTTTTCCGCGACAACAAAGAAGTTAATATCGGTGCAGAGTCTCTTTATGCAGGCAAAAAGTTACACATAAATAGCAGAGAACTTTATTACGTATAGTATAACAAAAAATATTACGTACAAACAAAAACTGTTGTTACACTACTTAGTCACTTAGTAAGTTAGTTTTCCTGAAAAAGTTGTGTAATGCAGTGGTCATTTATCTCGAACGCCAGCCGCATATGCCGCGGCGTCTGCCCGTAGCTTCGTATATTGTATACGTTCCATATCTGTCCTGTGCTGGTATCATAATCGGCTTTATGCAAGTTTAGCTCTCACTGTACCAATCGGTTTTAGTTTTATTTGGACGGGTTCAACGTTTTGTTGTGGGACGTAAATACTAACGTTACCAAAAAGGTTAGGTACGTGTGAAGAATTAAAACAAGCGGTATATTTACGGTGTTAAAACATACCTAGATATTAAAGTTTAATATCATCAATATTCATCCTTGGGAAGTTTTTTCTTCTCGTGTCTACTACTATCAGAAGGTAACGAACGGCTTCGTCCCAGTACATTTTGAGGCATTCCATTTAGCGCATCAATTTGAATAGCATCAATTCGAATCACACTAATCGTAATAGGAATAGAAATACTATTGGTATGATTCGAGCTAAATGGAATGCCTCCTCATTTTGGTCCTCTTAAGGAAATGTGTTATACTGTAGCGTTTTTATATCGCGTTTTATTATGTTTTCCAAAATGTAAAACTTGGCTGTGGCTTGTGGTCTCAAGTGGAAAATCTAAAATAGTTTTATTATACAACACACTGTTAAACATAATTAAGATTATTCTAGTACTTGCTTATTTAAACCGAAATGGTGTTGTCGATCGATGCGTTGGCGTGGTCTAAACCAATCAAAACAGGCTGATCGAAAGCGAGTCACACCACAACACACGTTAATGATATGTAATCAGCCTAGTTGTGGGTCAAACTGCATTTTTATGCAGCACAACATAGTAATGTGGATGTAACATAGTGCATGGTTTTCCTCGCTTTTTTCGTTCTGAGAAAAGCGTGCTCGTGCCCAGCCATGGGACAGTAAAGGGCTGATAAGAACAAACCCATTGTCACTGTGTATTAAAATTGTTGTGTTGTAAAAAGCTTTACACAGAACACAATAAAAAAGTTTTTTTTTAACTTTACACAATGTCATAACACATTCGAGTCCACCACACTTTTCATAGAGCTCATATGCCATGTAGCCATACATATTGCTAGTGGACCTTCCAGGAAGGTCCATGGCATTACGTTTGCGCTAAGAGTGAACCCTCGAGGAAGGTTCCTGGCATTAGGTAAAAAGCCGTAAAAATACGCTACTACGTCGTGAAATAGGTGTTTGCTTCTTTCATGACGGTGCATTTTCCAAGAAAAACTTACATTAAAATGAGCCCTCCTCGAGGGCAACGAGGCGAATGCGACTACAGGGTGCCCTCCTGAAGGGCACCCGGCACTGAACGTGTTAATGTAATATAGATTTCAGACTACTATAGGGCTCCAATTAAATTTGATCTTGAGGCTCTCGGAAAGTACTCGAAACGACTTAAAATATTGGAAGTATTGAATCATATTGAGGTATTCAAGACGCCATTTTTTGCTGTTTCGTTATTAGTATTTGGTTAATTCCTAGTCAATCGCTGATTAATTTTGGATTAAGCTCTGTTACTATACCTACATCATACCATATTCTTATACGCAAATATCAACTATTACTATGTTACTGTACTGATTTAAACCTACCGCTGTATATAAATTTTATCCCTTACCAACATATCTGTTTCAAAACTTCGCACTGTTATTTGTATACCAAGTTTCGGTTTAGTTTATTGGCAAGACTAGTTCAAAAGCATGCAAAACAAGTGATCAACATTCTACAAGGGAGGCCTGTTTATGCAAACTAAATTTTGCACCTCTTTCATGTTTCTAATCCCAGGAGAAACTACCAAAGGAAACTTGTGTATTAAACGTTGCTTCAGTAAATTTGATTTACCTTTTTTCTATAAATTGTTTACCTCGATAAACAAGTTGGCCTATCCTAAATTGCTGTATAGATCCAAAATGATATCATATTTTTATCTTGTTTGTCCTTTCTTTTATTTACAAAGTTACTCTTTATTCTTTTTACGCGAAAGAAAGAATAAAGTAGATTGGTATAATATTCAGCTCTTTATAATTCTGTTTTGGTTGTAACGTGAGACAAGCGGCTTACTAGGACTTACTAGGACGTAGGCTCTGGCTTAACAAGCTAAATTAATATATAGAGTACCTAATATTTCAATCCCAATTTTAGCAAGTAGCAGCAACAGCTGTAGGCAGGTAAATTGTATGTTCATTAAAGAGGTTTGAAGCCTATGAAGGATCTATGCCTTTCACAAAGTAGTAGGATAAATTAATTCAAGAAGTCATCACAGCAGGATTAAACGAGATTGAACAAAAAAATAATACAAAAACGTGGTGTTCTGTTTCTGAGTCATTTTAGCGTCCCGAGTCAACTGTCAACGATATCGCACTAGTCAAACCTGCAAGCTTCATTCATTTAGGTATCAAAATTTTGTACTTATCACATAATTTTTTTTATTGCAAAATACTTTTTTTGCTTTTGTTTTATAGGTACCTTATTAGTTGGTTTAGATACGACCAACAACCCGACCGCATTTTTTTTTGTCACGATTAGTCCCTTGCGGGGTAATCTATACCAGTATCATCATCATCATTCAGCCGAATGACGTCCGCTGCTGAACATAGGTCTCACCCAAACAATATTAGGGGCGTTTGCCATAATCGCCACGCTTGGCAGGCGGGTTGGCGATCGCAGTATGGTTGCTAAAGTACTCAGAGAACGCTGCTGCCCATCCTCTAGTGAATCTCTTCATTGCCTTTTACGACACCCACGGAAAAAGATGAAGTAGTGCTATTCTTTACGTCCGGCACCACAAGGACGTATCTATACCAGTAATAGATCATAATAAGAATTACGAGAATTTGTTTACACCCTGTATTATTCAGTTAAACGAGCTCACGAAAACTATATCGCCGTTTTCCCAATTATTTGAAAATTCATAGAGTAGAGGTACTGCTGGTCCTTCAAAATTGTTCACTGAAGTGATCTATGTGCGTGATATAAGATAATTCTAAACCTTTAAAAAATGTGTTTTATCAATTCATTCAATTCACGATTGTTGGAAATATGAGTATTGTCTACTAGATTATAAATACCACATCGGTGGAAATGCCTGCTAATGACAGAGCGTACGACAGAAGTGGGACGATATGACAGGCACAGGCGTGTGCATTTAAGGGTTAATACCGAGTAAGGATTTAATATTCAATCTAGGAAATATTTATCCTATTAATAGTATATTAACCTTTCAATCGCTGTAATTATAGACACAATAGATAAACAATGGCACTGACGAACCGGATCGTCGGTCGAGCCGCTAGCGGTTAATAATGATTATGTGTTCGTGGACAATTTTAGGAATAAAACGATTTCTTTTCATTTCTATGATGCGTGGTTTCTTTCAAAATGGTTGGAAATGGATGACTCGTATGTACTCGTATGAGAAAGTACTTGAAAATACGATGGATGTTACTTACGAGATTGTCAAACGTCGTATCTTACTGAAGTGTTTTCATAGTCCCTTGGGAGAACGTATTGAATTTACGAAGCACCTAAAAAGAAACGTAGGGATCAATCACAATAACTGTCATTTTAGGCAATGGAAATACTACTAAGCTGTGCGTATAAAAAAGTCTATCGCATCATACATCAAATACATAAAGAAAATATTCACATATTTCTTCTCACAAATAAAATATCTATCCGTAATATCGATTTCGAACTTATCTAAACCGTAGAGCTGTGACATAAGACACAATATATCCTGAATCCAATTTCGATTGTCTTCGAGGAGGTCTCGGAACGCCAGATATTTCCCTACTCGATAAATTCAAGTCAAGTCGGAGTCTAGCAACTGGACTGTCTACTCGGATTATCTGATGGCTTCCCGCTTAACACTTGAAATTATTGCACAGCATAGGAAATTAAGCTACTGCTTTGTTGCTTTGATTTGTGAGTCTGAAGTACAAAGGTTACTCTGTATATACTGTGTATATTGTTCTTTAGAGATCGACTTATAATTATTATTGTCGATTTTCAATTGTCAGATGTTTTTTATCTGAGGGGGCTATTACACTATCATATATCTAGGATCATAGATAAATGAGTATGTAGACAAATGAATCATTTCTCTATACAAATACATGACTCTAGAAGTCAAATAAGACACATGATCCTATACAAGTTTAGTTTTAGTATACACTATACCTGAAACTAGTTTGTTCAGAATCACTGGGAGAATCGATTGGCATAGTTTTTATACCACGATAAATCTTCCATTTTTTTTTCATAAACTGTTTTGTTTCAATAGGTTTCTATGTATAACAATGGAAGGGAATAGACACCTTGAGGCTTGAGACGGTCCCTCGGTCAGTTTCCGTGTATTAGACAACGCCAGCATAGCACATCTCACACATTTCACACTCTACTAGGGAACTTAACACAGCATAAAACGTGGAGATTTAATAAAAAAAATACATAGGTACTCCGGTAATCTGATTAAAATCTTGTTGGGCCGTCTCGGTTTTTGTGAATACTAAAAATAGTGTTGTATATGATCCTAGATATATACAGGGCGTCCCACAACTTTGCCACATGGAGGGGAAGTACCTTAAATACTGTAGATAGAAAAATTTACTGAATGAAGACTTCATTTTTATTTTAAAAACAATACGAACGGCATTCAAAAAAAATTAAATAATCACCTGTCTGAACCGGGAATCGAACCCGCTAAATGTGAAAATAAAAAAAAAAATGTAATTTTATTGTACTAATCGAAAGGCTCGATCAGATACATTTATTTCTTCTAAATAACATAGCATCTAAAATAAAAGAAACACCATGAAATTTAACAATTTATATGAAATAATAAGACGTTTAACTGTGCAACTTACAAACAATTTAATTTATTAAATGCTCAAAATGTGTCTCTTCCTATTGTATACAAATTTTAACTCTTTTAATAATCTCGCTTACCGTTGATTTATTTATTTTTTCACGGTGAATATTTGAAATAATACTTCGAAATAGTAATAAAGCAGAAAGTAGTACATAAAGTCAGTTGTTAAAAGCACGACATAGAGAAAATGCTATTCATTATTCTGAACAAAATTTTAAATTAAATGACAAATTTCATGGTCTTCCTTTTATTTTAGATGCTATGTTACTTAGAAGAAATAAATGTATCTGATTGAGCCTTTCCATCAGTACAACAAAATTACAGTTTTTTTTATTTTCACATTTAGCGGGTTCGATTCCCGGTTCAGACAGGTGATTATTTAAAATTCTTTGAATGCAGTTCGTATTGTTTTTAAAATAAAAATGAAGTCTTCATTCAGATTTTTTTTCTATCTACAGTATTTAAGGTACTTTCCCTCCATGTGGCAAAGTCGTGGGACGCCCTGTATATGATAGTGTAATATCCCTCTGAGGAATAAATATGGCGGTTTGACATAATATTTTCTGTACAAAACGTCAAAATTATTCCTCAGATAAAAGTTATCTGGCGATTGAAAAATCTGCCCTTAATTTCGGGCCTGTTATGAAAGAACATCGTAAGCGACACACATTCAATTTTACAGGAGAGATAATTTATTGGTTATTTATTCATTTTAGCTTTAAGTTACGATAAAAAAAGTGAAATACCTATATTCTGTCATTTACGATGTTTTTCCATAACAGGCTCGATTTATTCAGAAACTTTAATCCCGTAACTAATCAAATTAATCGGCATAAATTCACAAGTATGCTGGATGGTTTATGAATTACTTATTCACATTACGTGTGAAATCGTGTGATTTCAACTGCGAAAGCATTGTATAGGATGCGTAAGCGCGCTGAAGTAGGTATGTGAAAGCTGAATTGTTGACGCTTAATCTTTTTCCGCATTGTGCAACAGAATCCCAAATGAATATCAATCAAGCTGATAAAGTTTCCAGACAAGTTATTTCTTTCAATGGGCTTATTTTTAAACTATATTCGTGATCACTGATTGTCAACGCTAATTTTTAAAGCGAAACCATTATTTTTCACAATTTCCCGGAAACGGAACATGTTTTCGATTAATTCGTATAAATCGGTCGCATAAAACCAAGCCAGTGTGTTATCCGTTGAAAAAACATGTCCCACCGAAAACGGCTCATTAAAACAAACCTAATCCTATTGCGGAAATTGTGATAACGGTGGCGTGTCGGGTGGAGTCGTGCGGTGTCGGGCGAAGTCGGGCGAGGGCGGGCGGTGTCGGGGGGTGTCGTGGCGGTCACCCGTGCGGTTGCTGTGCTCTCGTTTAAAGACACAAAGTTGACTTAACGTAACAATTAATTGACTGCTAAATAGTCCATTTAACACCGCATTCCATAGACCAGTTTTATTTTTACCATATTTCACAATAGTTTTGCATCCACCTGGGACGGTCCATGACTGTACTCCAATAGTACAGCTGTGGATAGTCCCCGGCTGATGCCCCACCCCATTTTAGATTAAAGTTCTCAAAGGGGCCTCTGCGTGTTGGACCTGTGTCCCCGTGTATGCCTTCCAAAGGACCGAACGTCTTCCGCATGGAAGATGAGCCGTGAACTGAGAGAGATTGACTGCAACTGTTAAAGCGATTACAATACTACTGATTAACGTTGAGTTTTAACGAAATTAATGTTCACGATACAAGTGCTGTCCATTCAATTTTTAAAGTGTTGATTTTTGATATTCTGTCTAGGCTTTTGCACAACTTTATTGGGGTCAGCTTCCAGTCTAACCAGATGCGGGTGAATACCAGTATTTTACATGGAGCAACTGCCATCAGACCTCCGTAACCCAGTTACTGGGCAATGCCGATATCCTATGGTTATACCAGTTGTCAGACTTTCGGGCTTCTGACTACCCATAACGACTATCATAGGTACCCGGGAGCCACGGCTTGACGTGCACTCCGAGGCACGGAGGCGTCTCGATGTATAACGAACGGTCACCCATCCACGAATTGGCCGCAGCAAGTGCAGCTTAACCATGCAAATAGTATCATCCGCGCCGTTGTTAATTAAAATGTTGATTTTTGATAACTCCTTTAAATCATTTAAGTGCTCCATGTCCATTATCCATTTCATTTATGTTTTTGTTTTTATTGGATTAACGCTCAATAATGTATTTTGTTTTACAATTAACATGTAAAACAGTGCTATAAATTAAAATTACATCGTTTTAATTATCTTCTGATGGGTTTTATTAATAATCGAAAATACCCGTGTGCGGCGTACCGAGATAACTGGTTATCGCGCAGACAGTTCCATTATATTTGCCGCTCGGCAATTTATTTCCCCGCGCTTTTTGTCGGCGATGCTTGTAAACTATGAATAGCGAAATCAATTCCAGAGCCGGCACTCGAAACCAAATGAAAACCAATATTATATACGTACCTACATCAGTTTATACGTTACAGCAATCATGTTGAGTTTCTAATTGTTCGCAGATTCGATGAAAAGGGAAAAATGGGCTGGACAAGGATATACAAAATGATAAAGCTGCAGTATATGGTGAAACGGGGGATGAAGTAAATGTTGTTGGTGACAGCTTGGTTCCAGCCATGTATCGCAAAGTAATGTATGCAGTGGTGGCCGCGCTGACACTACAAATAATTGGTGCAGCGCGGCTGATGTGTCCGAGTGACCCTAACTGCGTTTGCGGTGGCACGCTCGCCGTTGAACTCAATTGCAACATCGATGGTGAGTGCACTTAATGTTGACGCTTACGAATACCTTTTAAAGCCCAGCCGCGAATTTTGCAGCGTGATTTCAATTTTTCTTCACACAAACTTCCTTCCCCACTTTCTATTACTTCACTGTAAGCCGATTACGTCATGCTCCTCGTTTGGCTTTAAATTCACGTTTTAAGTGTCGTGTACTTCTGCAATATTTTTTATTAACTTTGCATAAACTTTTCAGGTCGAACAGTAAAAATAAATTTACTGCCAAATATCTACATAAATATTAAATGCGAGAACGCAACGAGTCTCGACTACAGCAAATTACCAAAATGTGCCAACAGCATGAGTTCATTTAAATCTGTCAGTTTCAAGGATTGTCCATTACCATCGTCCTCATTCAAAGATGTGTTGACGTATATGGGAGTATCAAAAACCATGGCACTGATATTCCAAAATGCGAAGAATCTGTCAGGATATTTTGACAGAAAACATTTTGCAGGATTACAAGACTTAACAAAGTTACTTTTGTCGATAAATGGGATAACTCATCTGCCAGACAATTTGTTTATGGATATCAATAAGTTAACATGGCTTAACATAAGGTCCAATACCATAAATCTCTCTGAAGAATTGTTCAAGCCGTTAGAAAAGCTGGAAACTTTAGAAATTAGTCACAATCACATGACTAATATTTCTTCGAATTTATTTTCTCATTTATCTTTCTTAAGAAAACTTTCCTTGTGGCAAAGTAACGTCACCTGGTTTTCAAAAGATCTTTTTACGGGCGTCGACGTGCTCGAAGAATTAGATCTCAGTTCCAATGGTCTTAACGAACTTCCTGCGTCTATATTTAAGCCCTTAAGGAAATTGAAGAAACTGACTTTATTTTCCAACAAATTTTCATCGCTGCCACAGAATTTGTTCAAGAATAATGTGGAGCTTGAAACAGTGGTAATACTAAACAATGACGTCAAACTGAAGGAGCTACCTAAATACCTTTTTGGGGATTTGCCAAACTTGAAGCAAATATATATTCAGAGGAGTGGTCTAGAGACTGTACCATACGACGTTTTCGCAAATTCACCGCTAATTACGAACATATCATTAGCATATAATGACATTACAACACTGCCGGAGGCCATTTTTAACGATCAAATAAATCTGCTCGAGTTGGACCTGAGCTATAATAAATTGAGCGAGCTGAAGCCTAAACTGTTTTCGTCTTTAGTGAGATTGGAAAGGCTTAAATTATGTCATAACTCTTTGGTAGAAATATCTGGGTAAGTAAAATTTTATTCGTGTCTGCTCAATATCCTTTCATCCGATTACAGTGTGTGACGTAATTTACTTTTTATTACAGCCAAACCTTTTCGTCTCTACTTAGCCTAATATATTTAGGAATGGAACACAATAATTTGAAAACGATTTCGTCGTATTTGTTCAGTAACAATAAACAGCGAATGTCAATATCTCTGGCTTACAATAAACTTGATTTTGAGGACAAAGAGTTGACAAACAATTCTTGGACGGTACAAAGAGCATCGCCTTTTGCCCACACTTATAATTTGAAGCTATTGAATTTAAGTCACAATGAATTTAAAGTGGCTTTTGAGGACTGGTGGGTGAATGGCCATGAGAATTTAGATATTAGTAACAATAATATACAACAACTTTGGGTAAGTGTTTAAACTAGTATACAAGGTTAGTCAGAAAGAGGATGCTAATCCAAAGGATGTTAAAGTACCCCTAATAATGAGTAACTTTTGTTCTACCACTTACTCCAAAAGTCAATAGTTTAAGAGAAATAGCTGTTCAAAAATGACATAAAAATATGCTGAAATATCCTCAGCTATGATCAGCTGTGTTTACATTTTAGGTCATATTTCGGTCACGAATTAGAAGCTCCATTTTCTGAATTCGTAACTAAAGCAGGAACGAAGAATTTTTGAAAAAACTAAAATAAAATTATTTTACATGGAAATAAAAATTAACGAATTTTGAAATTTTAACACTTGCTTTAAAACCGTCATCAATGATACTTTAAGTGGCCTGCAGATTAGTTCCCCCTTTCCGATTAACCTTGTATAAGTATTTTTTGACATACATTAGAGTCAAATTCCAAAAATGTTTCTGTTATTTTTCAGGCCGACGAAAAGTCATTGAAGAGTTATCAAAACGTAATGAAGAAATCAATGAAGCATGTATGGGTCTCTAAAAATCCAATTAACTGTGGATGCGAGAATTACTTATTCATTGATCATGTACAGGATAATATCAAAGCTAAGGTGGATATTACTAAAGCTACCAATCAGATCAAAAATATATAACAATATATTTACAAAAGAGAACTAATATCCACTTAAATGTTCCAGATTGTCGACTTACAGTGTGTGCAGTGTCCACTTTGGGCAAAAGAAGCTTGCTACATGAGATTTACAATTCTAATTGCGCTAATGATCATCCTTACATCACTCTACACATTTATTTTAATAGTATTCATAATCTATAAGAAACAAATAAACTCAATTTTAAAGAAAAAAATCAGTTCTCTGCATCATTCTACTGAAAATGACCAAATTGAAAAAACGTTGCCCAAAATAATATTGAAATATTGTCCTAAAGACGAAGCATTTGTTTTCAAAGAAATGTTATTAGTTAGCAAATCCAACGAGTCTTTGATGGTTGAACCGAAACAGGTTAAGAATGCAAGCAAAACCGAAAATATTATAAAGAACTTTACAAGTTGCGTCAAAGATGACAATACAGGCGCCACGGTAGTCGTGTTCTCCTCAAACTATTTAACCGCTGCTTATGGTCATGTGGACATTAAGAAAATTCATAGTGAAATGTTAAAAGCGGAAAATACAATTTACGTTTTCGTTGATATTGGTCCAGAAGATTCAATTTATGCTTTTCTAGAAGAACAACGTGATGTTCGAACCTCTCTTTTGTGGAAGGAAGATCATTTTTGGCAGAAATTATTCGGTTTGATCAATGAACATGGAAAATGTGTAAATCATAAAAAAATATTCATCGCCAACGCGATAATGTCGTCAAATATATCTCTGTCAAAACTACCTGACTGGCCCAACATGTACGATATGAACACACTGAAACACAGTCAAGTTTAGTTTCGCTCTCTATACTTAATTTAGCGAGGTAAAGACTGACTTCTCCGCTACGATAACATCTGAACTCAATCATAGTTTTCAAATCTTCATTTCTTTTATATCGTTATTTTAAGATGAGGTAGTAATAAATACGAATACTGCTTGTATAAAATTTTTATAAGACTATTTTATCATGTAAAAAATAGGGTAATGACTTATTGTTTGTAACAGTAACTGTGAATAGTAAGGGAACCCACTCGTTGTTCTGCGGTTTAACCATGTGATGCCTACTTCAAAGAAGTGTGTATCATCAATAACAGAGGCAAATGTAATCGATATGTAAGCGTTTCTTTTATGTAATTGTAAATAAATTTAATGAAACATTAATATAAACGAAAACATTAAAGTTTCATGGAAACTCCATGTTGTTAAGAGTTGTAAACTGCAGCTTATAATAAAACCTATACTTTAACAACAAGCAGGTAATTTTATTTACAACCTCCCAGAGATAGTAAAACTTTAATACTCTCTTGCATTTTACGATTTCTTTAATCGTTATTATCTGAAAGATAATTTTCTGGAATATTAATTTCTGTATTATAACTTTCGTGAGACATATTTATTTATTTATGATTAGTTACGGTTTACTCACATGCATTTTTCGGGATTGCCAGACTAGTTTCAGTCCCAAACGGTGCCCTTTAATCATGACTTAAATAGGCAGCGAGATCGCGAGTCAAACAACTGTTTTTGTATTTTTCGTTTATGTCCAAAACTAGTCGGGTAGTCCCGAAAAATGCACGTAAGTAAACCGTAACTAATCATAAATAAATAAAAATATGAATTAATTTCTATACTACATTAATCCGAACATAAAAAGTAGATCATCTTTACCGTATCAGAGGCATGGAAGTTCATAGATATCACATCATCTGTAAATACACCAGTATCCTTAAAGGCTAATTTACATTTCACACTGTTAATGACAACTGTTAATGACTTGAAGAATCATCTAAACTGACAGGTGTAAATTGACGTTCACTAATTGTTTTATCCAAAGTGATCATCGAACATGTCCGATGATCAAAGTATTAGGTCTTCATACTGCTCATGAAACAATCCTTAAACGAGCGGATTTCTCTCCGTAGTAAAGATTTACTGATGGTCCTTTTCTAGTGAACGTCGCGAACTAGTTTGTGCGATATTGATTTACTACCGAATGGCTGTCAACAAAAATTTCGATGAAAATATGTGAACGGAAAACCATTCTTTCTTCACATTCGCTTTGAAGGATTTATCCATAGTAAAATAGTGTAAAATGCACTTAGCACGCCACACGGTGAGAAAACATAATAACTTTCGTGAGCGATATTCATAATAATAATCGTGAGTAACATGACGATAACCTCGTGAAAGCTGAGAAAGATAAACAAATAAATTATCTAGATTTAGCACACGAGGTTATCGGCATGTGGGATGAGGACTCAGCAGTCATTGTTTCCATAGTCGTCACTGCGAATGGCCTAATAGCCAAAAGCCACGATCAACATTTTATGCGTTTTTCATCAGACGGCTGGATCAAGGGCTTGATACAGAAAGCGGTACTCCTTGACACAGCACGCATAGTGAGGAGGTTCCTTTCTCTGGAGCCCTTACTGCCCTGGAGCTTGGATCCCGTTCCCCATGCCAGTGGGCTACAATTTTTATATATTTCAAATGTACCTATATTGTTTATTTTATGATTTGTATTTTAAAATATTTATATAGATAAAAAGAAAAGTCCTGACTGACTGACTCATCAACGCCCAGCCTAAACCCTTGGACCTAGAAAATTGAAATTTTGCACAGAGGTTCCCTTTAAAATGTAGACAAGGAATAAGGAAGGATTTTTCGAAATTCAACCCTTAAGGGAGTTAAATAGGGGATGAAAGTTTGTATGGAAAATCGTCACTTAACGGGTTCAAAATTTCACGCAAGTGAAGCTGCGGGCAAAAGCTAGTAATTTATAATTATGTATGTACGACGAATATATCACCAATTTTGTCTATTTTTGTAAGAATGAGGGATTTGATAAAACCATGACATGTGTCTTGTCGTGATAGTGCGAGATAGCCCGCCCGAATGGCGTAATGTGACACATTATTTCTTCCTACTATATTAACTGGAAAGGTAGATTGTCCCCATTGATTGTCCTTACTGTGTAGGTAGGCATTTTTTTCCCCACAAAGTCACCTCATTCCGATAGTTATCTTTACATTAATGACAGTTGCGTTCATTGATTTTTAATATATATTTCTGAACTACCGATGGACGATTGTTTATTGGCTAACGGCCGTTTTCAATAACTTATCTATCACTCGGTTTGCTTTACTAGAAATAATAATTTGACATTACTTCTATGGAGCTTATGTAATATTTTTATCACTTGGCCGGTATGTTTTGGTCCCATCTGAAAAACAGCGTGGCGGCATTTTGTTTTTTTAAACGACGCAGCGTAATGCTGAGGTAGGAGCGTTTTTTGGCCTCGTGCAGGTTGTTTGAATTTTTATCTTTTTTTTTTTGTTTATTGTTTTTATTTCTGTAACTGACTGTGTGAGTCTCGAATTAATATTTTTTGTTTCTTTGTTTCTTAACGTTATTGAAAAAGGCCGTAAGTAAAATTTACTCTTATCTTCATCGCATTAGGAATTTGGAAGCAAGTCTTTATCTTCTCTAGATAGTATAAAATTGAAGTCGCTTTTCGCGTCTGTCTATTTTGTCCGTTACTTCTTTTAAACTACTGAGTACTGAATGTATTTTGATGCGGTTTTCATCTTAATTTAGTTAATTTCTTCCGGAAGGTTTTAAGTTACAAAACGTAGGTACCCAAGAGACGCCGGGCGGGTGGCTAGTTACGTATAAAATTAAATATTATCTGTGGTCTAGTGGTTCGAGTGTCGGACTGCTGATCACGAGGTCGTGGGTTCAATTCCCACAGAACACAAATATTTATCTGATGAACATAAGTTTTTGTGTTGGTCTGGGTGTTTCTTATGTATTATTAGTATGTATTTACAAAAAAAAGTATATAAGTATTATATCCATTGTCTAGTACTCTTATTACAAGCTCTGCTTAGTTTGGGACTAGATGGTGCTGTGTAAAAAATGTCCCAAATATTTATTTATTTTATTTATGGCTCTAAAATAATAGAAATTACCTTTTGAATAATTAAATTTCTGTTACGTTAGAGACCAACAATATAATAATTTAAGCTTCAATTTATAAGAACTCATTCCAATCACTGACACAAAGACAATAACACAAAAAGTCATATAGCCAATAACCAATAAGTATAAGCCGGCATCAATATCACGTGAGAATAAATCGCGACTGACAGTTGGCCGAGAACCTCCATCAATGTTAAACCAAAACCATGGCAACGAACAACCAAGGGGCGCCGAGGGGAGCCGAGTGAAGCCGAGGGGGTCCGAGTGCCGGTGGAAATATAACGGCACTTTTATATCGGCAATAAATTGTCGGTTATGAAAACCTATGTATGTACAATGTGTTGGTAATGGTCGTGAATAAATAAGCATATATGTAGGTACTTTTTATTTCGGGATCGGGTTTCGTGCACTTTTGGTGAAATATGATATTTGTACCAAATTGTAAGTTTGCTCTTTTTTTTATTGTCACTGTATAGACTTATATGGGGGTTTATTGGTATATGAGTGTTTCCATTATTCTGAGTAAAGTAAAAAAAAAATCTGAAAGCTGAAGTTGTTACACATACGTAACTACCTTTATAGTAAAACTACAAATTATACACATTATACTCTTACAATTTTACTTTACAAAAAGGAGCAAAAAATACAGTACCCATACGCCTTAGCATCTTCAGACGTATTATTTAGTTTTATTAGTTATAAAGTGAGTAAATTATTTAGTTTGATATGGCAACGCTATAGTCAAAGTCAATTTTTATTATTTGTAGTAGACAAGCTCCTAGCATATCGTTTTTAGAAATCGTGTAGTTAACGTATTCGTTCGTAATCGACAATTTTGTTTTTGAATTGTTTAAGTTACTAAAAGGCATATATGGCTTTAGTAAAATTCCCAAAAAATATTTGCCGATAGCGAAACGAATTCGTTTACTGCACGATTTCGGGAATACTCGTGCTAGGGGCTCAGTACTCTTGAAAATACAAGACAAGAGAACAGACAAGAAAAAATAAGGATACTGTTAAAAAAAAAGATTTTACAATCAGTAATGTGAGAATAATGTAGATAAATGTGGGAGATGAACTACATAAAAAGCAATATAATTAGGATTTCTGGGTTACTGGTCAAGATCCCGTTGCAGGATGTGTAGAATATGTTATCTACTATCTAATAACCTAGCTAAAATGTTTTATGCAAAATGAACCATTTCCAAAATATTGTTTTAAAGTTACTAAACACTCTATGCAAAAGTAATAAAAAAAACACTCCAAAATGGTAAGTGAGTACATTTTTGCAAAAAAATATTTTTGAGTTATTAGATAGTGGGTAGCCTGTCCTACAACCCTGCCACGGGATCGTAACCAATAACCAGTAACCCTGTATACAGTTATAACTATAATTATCAACGTCGTTAAAACCACATAAAGCAAGAAAACCAATCTGGATTTTCAAGATCAAAATCAACACTTCGACAAATTGAACTTTCTTTCAGCTAGCTCTGTACACTGCAATGAAAATGGACTCAATTCAACCTCTAAGCGACCACTAATTTCAACTAGAGAGTTCCGTACACCAAAAATATACCACATTCCCACAACATGAACCCATTAAACACAATGTACAGGCGAAGTGGGCTCCGTATTATTTATAATAGGCACTAGCAGGCTATAAATACATAGTTTGGTCATATAGGAGTAACAGTCATAAATATCATTAACCCAGCAACGAGGAATAACGTTGCGGTAACAGAATACAATAATGATTCAGTTTTAACTGATGATAATTCTATAATCCGATGTTTGGTATATTACTTCATACGATCAGTGGTTTCATTATCGTTGGGATTATTTTAGTGCTTATCTCATGCAATAAATAAATGATTGATTTAAATACGTACATAGTTATACTCATGCTTTTAATCCCCGAAGGCGTAAGCAAAGGTGTCCTTCTATTACGGAAGTCTGTACACCAACGTTTCGCCTCTTGTATTAAGTGTCTAAACACACTATGCCGAAGGTAAGCGACTGAAGTTCGGCATGATTACGCCTGCAATGCTATTTGAATTACTGACGACGCATTATGCCGAAATTACGTTGCGTTATAGCGTACAGCCGAACTTCGGTCGGGCGTAAGTTCAGCGGCAATTCGGCGGCAACGTGTTCTGTAGAGCACACATTATACGCGACCGAAGTTCGGTTCGATTGCCGATGAAGACCCGGGGCAGGGAGCAGCGGGAGGCAGGCATGCCCGCGCCCCGCGTGTCCGCCCACAAGTTTGCGGAACTGAATTTCTGCCGCGTAATTTCGGTACTTATGGTGTGTCACATCAACCGAATACGTCGGAACGTAAAATCAGCCGCAGCACTTTGGTCACGTACTTTCGGCATAGTGTGTTTGGACACTAAGTCCCATGTGGTGGCGACCTTATTGCCATTTTTCGGGCACAATTATGGTGCCAGGTTCATCGCTTCTTACAACTCGCTTGCCAGGCGACGGAACGGAAATGTATTCGTCCCTCCACGGACTCTATGTTTGATTTATTATCATACTAGCTGTTGCCCACAGTTTCACTCGCCTCCTCGAGGAACTACTTTATTTACCCGGATTAAGTATCCTATGTCTTAATCCAGGTCATGGTCTATCTGTGTGTAAAATTTCATCTTAATCCGTTTAGCCATTAAGGTGTGATTGATTAACAAACCATCAGTAAAGTTCTTGAACTTTACAAGAGAGTAAAAAAACTATTTAAAACAAATCAAATCAAATCAAATCAAATCAAATCTTTTTATTGTGGGCGTAGGTTAAACAGATGTTGATATAAATTACAGTACCATTACGTCCTGCCTAGCAGGCATACAATAATTATTAGTTTGAAAACATTTCAAATCTTTCTTAATAATTTCAAAACATTGAATATTACATATAAAATTTTAACATTAAACATCATTACTATTTATTTAGGAAATCTTGGATCGTGTAGTAAGCTTTTTCAATTAAAAAATTACGCAATTTATATTTAAATAGTGGCAGTTCCTTAGTGTTTAAAATGTCTAGAGGTATCTTGTTATAAATTTTAGATGCCATACCAAAAAAACTTTTATCTAAAAGAGCAGTCTTATGTGGTATAGTAGCAATTTTTAATATATTTCTTTTCGATTTTAGTTCACCAAATAGATTTTTATTTACTTTGACAAATACTGTAACTTCATAGATGTAAATTGATGGAAAGGTTAAAATTTTGAACTTTTTAAAATACGGTTCGCATGATTCAGGAACATAGATACCGGCAATTGCGCGAACGCATCTTTTTTGCGCTTTAAAAACTAAATCCTTATGTGTGGCGTTACCCCAGAATATTATAGCGTATTTTAAGGTCGATGATACATAAGCGTGATAGGCGGTTAATACAGCTGGTTGATCGACAACTTTTGACAATTTAAAAAGAGCATATGAATACTGGCTTAGTTTATTACATACTGTGTCAATATGTGTTTCCCACGTCATATCATTATCTATCCATAGTCCTAAAAATTTTACGCAGCTTGCTTGTTCGATTACTGTACCATTATGTTGAATGTTTAAGCTGTTTTGATTCTTTCGTGGGAATGTGACTAATTTTGTTTTTTCCAAGTTGATAACCAGGTTGTTATTTGTCAGCCAGTTAATTATTGTATCAAGAGTTTTATTAACGTCTGCTTGAAAAGTTTCCATGTTTTTCCCTGTGAAAATGACTGTGCTATCGTCGGCAAAAAGAATCATAGGATGTTGTGTGACGTTGGGCAGATCATTTATGTAAATTAAGAATAGTAGTGGCCCTAGTACACTACCTTGTGGTACGCCGTATTTTACTTTTTTAGGTTTAGATTGATGTTTTTGTTGTGTGTTGTTTAAGGAACTGATATCATTTATTTCTACAACCTGATATCTATCACTTAAGTAGGATTCAAGTAAACTATGTACATTGCCCCTTATACCATAGTTAAGCAATCTATTCAAAAGTGTTTCATGGTGTACATAGTCAAACGCTTTAGTCATATCCATAAACATTGCTGTTACCGGTTCACGTTTGTCAATATTTACATAAATTGGTTTTAACAGATCATAAATTGCTAGGTTAATTGATTTATTTTTTCTAAAGCCTTTCTGTTCCTTAGCAAACAGATCGTATTTTTCGAAATGAATATTAATGGCATTATACATAACTTTTTCTAATATTTTAGAAAATATAGGGATCAGTGCTATAGGCCTGTAGCATGCCATATCCTCTTTGTCATTTTTTTTGAAAAGCGGTTTTACTACAGACATTTTTAATTTACTCGGGAAAACGCCATGTTCAATACACAAGTTGGTAATATGACTGAGTATAGGGCTGATAATATGCGCTACGTGTTTAATTGAAGAGGTTGTAACGTCATCATATCCAGTACTTTTAGTGTTTTTTAGGGATTTAATTATTTTGTAAATATCAAATGGAATTACAGGGTTTAAAAATAAAGATTTATAAGAGTTATTGAGTAATGTCAATTTATTATTGCGAGATGTCAAGTTTATTACAGAATCATTATTTAAATTATCATTGATTTCGGATTGTTTAGATGTATTTATTGGTTTGATTATATTAACATAATATTTATTAAATTCTTCAGCAATCATTTGAGGGTCAGATATAGTTTGACTATTTACTTTTATTTGTTTAATATTTTCTTTTGGTAGTTGACTTTTGTTTGAGTTTATTATATTCCATGTGGCTTTTGATTTGTTTTCGGAATTAGATATAAGATAATTATTTTGAGACTTTTGTGTAAGTTTTACTATCTTTTTCAATCGAATGGTATAATGTTTGAGAGCAGTTTTTTTGTCTTCACTAGGATTAATTCTATATTTCCATAATAGATTTCTTTTACGTCGACAACATTGACTTATTCCTTTAGATAGCCATTTAGGTTTTTTAGTTATAGTGTTTTTTATTCTTATGACTGGAAAGCAAAGGTTATAAAAAAGTATATAACATTCAACAAATGTATTGTAAGCTAGTTCTGGATTATCAGTAGAGTATACGTCTTGAAAACTTAAACTCCTTAGGGATTCAATGAATTTAGTTACGTTTTCTTTACTGAAGTCTCGCTTTTTTGTGTACCAGTAGTTAAGGGTGCAAGTTTTTTTAACAGGACACTTAAGTAATTGAGCCGTGTGGTCTGACATACCCAGGTCAATGATTTCACATTTGCTACCTCTAATATTGTGAAAAATGTTGTCAATGCAAGTGTTACTCTTTGGTCGGGTCGGATTGCGTGTGCCTATTTTCATACCAAAGCTGGAAATCATGTGTGTAAATTTCAAGGAATTAGGATTATTTTTTAACAGATCGATGTTGTAATCACCACACATAATAGTTTTACGAAAGCTCCGGTTACGTAGTTTGTAATGTATTGCATGCAAAACGTTGAAAAATGTATTAAGTTCATTTTGGGTGCATTTAGGTGGTCTGTAGATACATATGATTACTATATTATGTTCCAGTAATTCAATAGCTGAGCATTCAGTTACATTAGAAACACTAAGACTGACTATATCTTGCAGTATTTTGTATTTGTGAATATTTTTTATGAGTATACATGATCCTCCATTTCTATTGGGTCTATTATAAGATGCTGCCAAAGTATAATTCGGAAGGGTTAGGTACACGAGGTCAGTGTTAATCATATTATGTTCTGTGACACAGATAATATCAATTTCCTTCCCCGACTTCTTCAGATATTCAATATTAACATACAATACGTCAGATTTACCTATCAGTCCATTAACATTTTGATGCATCACAATTAAATTATTGTATACGAAAAAAATCTTTGTTACTATCAATATTTGGTTTTTCCAACTTGGAACTATGAATGTCATTACATGAAGATAGGTTCGAATTAGAATGTAAGCTAATATCACCATTAAATAATTTTATCTGAGTAATATGCTTAAGAACATCATTTAATATTGTGAAAATGCCGTTGTTACTAATACATCCTGTCCATTTGTGAAACATATTATAATTACATTTTAGATTTAAATTTGAGTCTAGTACATATGCATACTCATGCGACATTACATCTAGACAAAGTAAGTTATTAAAATTTTCGATTCTACAATTAAACATGTTTGTTTGATCATTACATTTGTACGTAGGGAGACATATAATAATGTTAGTATTATATATTTCTTTGAGGCTGTTTCTTATAAAGACGATCAATTTAAGGTAGTTTTTCGTCGTTATGAAATCCTCTGGGCCAATCAATATAACACAGTAGTCATTCATAGTGTAGTGTTCTAATTTAGATTTAAGTCCCATTAATAACGTTTCAATTCCACAATTTGGTGTCAAGTAATGACATGTTTTATAATTCGGGAATACATCCATCGCTGTTGTTAGAATCTTATTAGTCTTGTTACCACTTATAATGCAGAGCTTGTGGTTTTTTTGTTTTAGTTTATTGTAGTTTGATCGTAGAACAGTATGGTCTGTTATGCCAGATGGTGCAGGAGAACTCGTTGTTTCAGGTGTGCTCTGGATATTGGTCGTCTGGTCTGTCAGTTTATTGTTCTGTAAACTTGTTCTTGTTTGACTATTACGGGGACTCTGTGTTTCGTTTGGGGTTTTGACTTCTTTCGCCAACTTATTAGTGGTTTTTGTGACTGATTCTTCATGCTTGCTGGACATACTTTTAATTGTATTTTTGAGGTCTTTATTTTCGATACGTAATAGGTTTATTTCTGTGCGAACATCACTTAATTCAGATTGTAATTTTTTAATTTGTTGTTTTAACTCTCGGGACTCACTGCCGTTGTCATCATCCGATATGTTAGGGAAACTATTGGTGGTGTCATCTAGTGTGGAGTTTTGGGACTCGTTCTCCGTTACTATTTCTGACCTTGAAGTAGTACACGGTCTGCGTAGAGTAATATTTTCGAAGAAATTCATTATTATATTTTATATTAAACTAGCTGTTGCCCGCAGCTTCGCTTGCGTGAAATTTTATGCTTCTTACTTCAAAAGTACCAGATTTATCATACAAACTTGCAACACTTATTTCACCCCCTTAGGGGTTGAATTTCCAAAAACCCTGAAACACGTGTACGTTTATTTCTGACCAGTAACCTAAATATTGAATTTCATGCTTCTTACTTCAAAAGTACCAGATTTCTCATACAAACTTACAACAATTATTTCACCCCCTTAGGGGTTGAATTTCCAAAAACGCTTAAACACATGTACATTTACTCCTAACCAGAAACCTTAATACTTAGTTTCATTCTTCTTACTTCAAAAATGACGGACTTGCATACAAACGTTAATAACCCTTTTCACCCTCTTAGGGGTTGAATTTCGAGAAATCCCTTCTTAGTGGATGTTTTCGTCACGTAAGGAACCTACTGTGCAAATTTCATATTTCCAGCTTTAGTGGTTTAGGCTCTGCGTTGATGAATGAAATGTCAGTCAGTACCAGTCTCTTTATATATAAGATGATAGATAAGAAATTTAGAATTCACGAAAAGAGATTTTGTTGCTACTGAGGTTTGAACTTGCGACCACTCGTGGGAGGCAAATTAAACGGCAAAATTGATGTGCCTTATCCTCCAAGCCAAATACACATACAGAAACTTGTCGAATTTTTTGACCAGTTGCAGTAAATTAAATTTCCTTTTTTTGCTTGTTGATAATTAGACGGTTGAAGTTTAAATCACTGTATGAATCACTTTTGCACTTCGTATGCATTAAATTGTTATTGTCACACTTGTTTTGAAATATTTAAGTCACAGAATGTTGTAAGGGTTGTATAATTTTGTTTATAGAGTATTATCACTGTAAATTGTTGTTGTTGGTTGGAGTGTACGTAACAGGGCACTTGTTTTTTGAAATGGCTTATGAACTTTAGAGATTTTTGGTTTTAACTTCACAGTTTGTGTATAAAACTCGGAGATAACACTGTCACTTATTTATTAGTTGGTGTTTTATTGGTTCACTTAGTTTTATTCACTTATGTGCAACAATAGTATTTTTAAAATATTTTTTTTTTAAAACGAGCGTAACCTACGCTGAACGCAATATTGCTTTTAATTGTCGTTACAGATAAACTCTTTGATGATTTATTAAACCTTTGAAAATCCTAATAATCTTTTTCATTTCAAGTAATATTGTCACTTTCGCAGTGTCGTCTGTTTTTGTCACAAAATGACTTACGCACTGTTAGAACTTCACCAACGAAACATCCAAATTCACAAACTCACAAACATACAAACTTTCACATTTTTAATGATATTAGTAGGATACGATCATTATATTTTAATGAGGAATTTATTTTATTTTAATGAGGAGCTCGTGGCTAAATAATTACAGCCGCATAGACCGATCTTCCGGGTTAAGCCACGCTTGCCGAGGTTGGTCTGTGGATAGGTGACCATTTACCATAGCGAGTTTCCTCCGTGCCTCGGAAAGCACGTAAAGCCGTTGGTCCCGGCTGTCATTTGTAGATCTTTGACAGTCGTTACTGTTGGTCAGAAGCCAGAAAGTCTGACAACCAGTCTTACCAAGAGTATCGTATTACCCAGTTACTGGGTTGTGGAGGTCTGATAGGCAGTCGCTCCATGTAAAATACTGATATTCAGCTGCATCCGGTTCGACTGGAAGCCGACCCCAACATAGTTGGGAAAAAGGCTAGGCAGATGATGATGAGGATCATTATATTTTAATATCCAGCCTTTAGATAGACCGTGCTGAAAATGTACCCCCTGACAAACTCAACAATTAACGACCGTAAAGGCACATCGGCATAATAACTACGATCGATGAACAGATTATAATTGCAAACGCATGTACAGTATGTACTACGACGACATAAATCATGCGCCTCGACAATATTCGTGTTTCCGAATTTGTACGAATTATGCGACCAATTAAGTGACCCGGAATTGATCCACAGAGGACGAAGCCGTAGTTTTATGATATTAAAAAGGCACACAAGGATTTACCGGATTGCATTGTTCGCACGAATTTGGAAATACGTAAGATTGCCAAGGCGCATGATTTATATGATAGAATGTGGTTATTAGTGCATATGCTTCAGCCCGTGTTTTTTATAAATAATTTCTTATACCCGGTTCCTTTAGCCAATAATGGATCGTTTTACTTACCAATAGTAGCATTTTATTGCCAAACTGGGCATACAAATATATTCCATAGCAAATTTTAGCTGTGATAGCTACTAATGTATGGGCAGCTACTATGCAAAGCGATAAGGTCTTTGTTTCATTATTAGTAAAGATCTAAGATTTTTGAAATGAAATGAAATTGTTTATTCTGCAAATTGGATGTTTAAAAATAACTTTTACACGTCGGTTTATTTTTTTAAAGCTAGATGTCGTCGGCGTTTCCTATCTGACTACATCTGAGAAGAAAGGCCGAAACAAACTCAGGGGTCAAAGTCTCTTTTAAAGTCCAGAAATATTTACTGTAACAAAAAAAATGTGTGAGGACAATGTAGAGCAACGTCTGGACTGGCCTTTTGAGGAAAGTTCCAGAGCAGTTTGTTGGTTGGGACCTGTCCCAACCGATGGCATGCATGTATCAGCCATCGTGAAGCTCACACCTATCTTAGGGAGCTCAACGACCCGACTCACAACATTACTACCAGCCAGGACCATGAAATTAGGCCATAAAATACTCAAACCGCCAGACAATTATGAAAACACTGAAATATTGAACCTGTATACTCACAATTTAAGGCATTATTACAATAATAATAATGCCACAATAGTATTATCAGAAATTGCATAAAATGATTAAATTAATAATAATTGATAAAAATAAAATAATAAAACATAGGTATATTAGAATGTCAAGTTTCATATAATTATGTCAAGATGCATCAAAGTATGTGTGTAAAATAGAATTTAACCTAAATCATAGGGACCTATGTCCTTAGTCGCCCTTCACGACACCTAGGTTGCCTGCTAGGATTCTTTGTCAGCAACTATATGGTAGTAATAACATAATTAGGAAGATTACTAATATGGGACTAGATAAGGTTAGGCAACGTCCATGTCGGTATTATAAAGCAAAGCATTTCGGAGAGCGTGTACAGGGTTTGCATAATATAATCCTCCTATCCCCGTTTTACCGTAATTCGCCGAAACTGACGTCAGCTCATGTTGTTGATATTTCACTACTTCGCTCCTAGGTAAAGCAAATTGCTTATCATATATTTAGTAGTAGGTATGAATATTACTGAAGAACGGAATTGGTTGAGTCTGTGTTTCCAAAACGCTATTATCCAAAACCTATACGAAATTTCTTGGAAGCAAAAGTGAATATACACCGAGTATCGAGGCATGCGATGCATTATTACTTACCATCACGTGATACTGCAGTATTGTACGTTCTCCAGTCTATTTTTAAAGTCCATTGAAGTCAGAAACTCTAATGAATATGTTATGACGTTGTGAATTCGCTTTTAAGGAAGATTTGTCGAAACAATTGTTAAATATATCGCCCTGTAAAAGTTTGTTTGTATCTTCAATAACTGTTGAAGTTCAGAAAGTCCTGAACGTCTGCTAAAAAGCTTATTTACGACAAGAAGTGTAAGACAAATACCAGTACCCTGATTCAGAATAGATTCAAAGATTAAAGCCCGATTGCAACACGACTTGTTAAATACGTTTAATGCTACACAAAAAAACACCATTCTGTCTCTATCAAATTCAAACAATTAACTGAATACTCGTAATGTCAAATGACATTTTAAATGTTATGTTCAGCTTTAAATGTATTTAACGAGTTGTTCAGCAAGCGGGCCTTAAAAAAAAAATTTCGAATTGGCACAGTACAGGCAGTTAAGAAAGGTCAAAAATTTTGTTGACGATTGTTGAAATAAATTGAAACACTAGACAAATAATTCATTAGTATATTTGAGGAGCACACCTATGACAGTACAGAATTCTTTTTTATAGAGTGACATATGCAAACAATACTATTGACAAAGTATTATACAAATAGTTTGCATTCCAAACTTATATTCCAACATCCTCTCCTGAATGCAAACCCATGGCTTTGGTGAAGAATTCATGCTTCCGTCGATGCAATGGCTTCGTTAGTATGTCAGCAAACATATCTTAACTCTTCTTGTAAATTACAGATACTTGATTGGTTGATACTTTTTCTCTCACAAAATGATACCTTGTTGGTAACCTTTAATAACACCTTGCCTTATAGCGTGAGACATCACCATATTCGTTTGTCTTCGTTTTGAAGACACATTTACACGAAATAATCCTTTTTAGCAGGTTTTTCAACCACAAATTATTGTTTATCAAGGATTGATATTTCTCATTCATTGCTGGTTTTCACTCTTCTGCCTTCTCGTTTTTATGGATCACGGTAAAGCAAGCTTAGTGTTGACTCAGCATTCATGCAAATATATGATGTGGGACCTCTATCAATAATTCAAGTCGTCGGCGTGATCTTGAATTTCTCTGCAATGTCGGTGTGGAGTCGTCATCGCTTTCGTTTGGTACGCATGTCTCGTCTGTGGGATCATCATACTGTCATCGCACTTGAACTTGAGGTGTCTCAAACATTGATTTTGCTTCCAGTTTTTTTTTCTCCTGTGGTATGTGCACCATATCCTTGCACCTCTAATTGACGTGGTTTGCGTAGGTCCACATACGTCCGTCTGCAGCAACTCTAGCAATTCCTTTGCCCGGGAGCCACTACTAGCACGGTTTGGTATTTTATTGACATCATTGAAGTTCAGATGTCCCATACGTTGATGCCACAAGTATGTATCTGCCACTGTAGTAGCTGTCATTGCTCTGTTTTTACAATTGTTGACATTTAGTCTATAGGTATCTCTAATAAGACTTGCATAAGCAACTTTCTTCCCATTTTGGTTGTATACTGAACATCCAGTCTTATCAAAGTCCACTTTGCAGCCACCTTTTATTATTTTACTAACTGACAATAAATTTGTCGATAATTCTGGTACAAACAATACATTTCTAACCTGTATTGCACTGCTACTGCCATTCTCATTTGGTACCCATAATGTTACGTTACCACATCCTTGAACGTGCAGCTCTTTGCTGTCAGCAATCCTTATGCTGTGAATAGGCGGAGAAGTCTCATCTTCCAACCATTCCCTGTGCATGGTCATGTGAGTAGATGCACCAGAATCCACGTACCAATTCACTGAATCATTCAGATGCATGGCTGAAAAAGGAACTATGAAACCATTATTATTATTTTCAGACTTATTTTTCTTGTGCCAACAATTTTTGCTCAAATGTCCGTACTTATTACAATGATAACAACGGGGGCCTTTTGACTTATTGGTGTTTGGCTTATTATTTTTTGAGTTTGTGTAAAATGCGGTAGTGTCAGATACTTTTACTTCTTGTAAGAGTTTAGTCTTAATCAGATCTGCACCAATTTTTACACCCGAACTCTCGATTGCCATAATCATGAGCTTATATTCATCCGGTAAGCCCGCCAACATCAATGTCCCGAGCCACTCATCATCCACATTGAAAGATATATTTCTTAATTTATGTGCTGATGACATTATCTTGTTGACATATTCTTCAACAGTACTAGAATTTTCTAGTGTTGTATTGATCAAATCTTTCAATAAACCAACCTTCCGGAGAAGACCTGAATCCTGGAATGCGCGTGATAGATTAGTCCATACCTCTTTTGCCGTTTTGGCGTCTTGAATGTGAACATATATTATTGGATCCATCAATAATATTAATTTGGACTTAGCCTTCAAATCTTTCTTTGAATCAGCGGGTCCCTCTTCCACGCACTCCCATAATTCTTCATGTTGTAAGTATGCTTTTAAGGCAAAACTCCAACTCGACCAGTTATCACGGCCAGTAAGTTTTTGAATAGAAAACATCGAATTGTTCGCCGACATTTTAAACAATTGCTGAAAAAACTGAAAAGTCAAAAACCGGCAACCGCGTGTAACTTTTTGAGGATTTGTCTTCTTGGTCAGCTTATTACTTTAATCACTAGTTATTTTTACTGAATAACTTTACACAGGCGGCCTGGGCCCATAACCTGTTGAAATAAATTGAAACACTAGAAATAATTATTTAATTAGTATATTTGAGGAGCACACCTATGACAGAACAGTATTCTTTTTTATTGAGAGTGACATATGCAAACAATACTATATTAACAAAGTAGGTATTATAAAAATAGTTTGCATTCCAACTTATGTTCCAACAACGATTAATTGTTTATCTCGTTTTGCGTATGAGAAAATCAAAATAACAAACCGAATTGATCAAAAACTGACTTCTGATCGGGTGGCAGTAGCAGCTATTTGGATCGACAGTCAAGATTCTATTCAAGTCACTAATAGACAGTAAAGTAAGACAGACAAGACAGTAAAGTAGGTAAGTAAGCAGGTTGGCATCTTCACTCACCTCACACAACATTACAGTTACAAAAAGCCTATTTTTTTTTCTGGGATCTGAAAGTCTACTACCGTATATTCTCTTCATTTACAAATATATTTTACCTTTACAATACATTTCTGTAGTACCTATGTACATAGGTATAGTTCTATACAATTGTCTACATTGCATTACAGTCTGACATCACCTAAATTGAAACGAAAAGAATAGTGTCACCTTTGTCTTGAACGTGAACTAGTCGCGTAACATGGCTATATTCTGTACAAGTGCTGAGATATCTGACACCGGTGACGTGTATTTTAATTAAAAAAGAAACTGCTTGCTTTGTACTTAACGCAGTTTGTAGAGCATACGAAGTCTGTAAGAATTTAGTCCTAAATATCAAATTGATTCTAAAGGAATTCAAAGTATACCAACTTCGTAGCAGAACCGCAATAAGCCGCTTATTCTTCCTCAAATCAGCATAAAAGTTTTCATATCGATATCAGAGCTACGCTCTACAATACCGATGCATTATTGCAATGTTTCACGGAACAGCGGCTGTATTCGCGGCACGTTGCCCCGTCGGCGCGTCGACTCCCCGGAGGGGAACAAACGAGATTCGTCCACGAACCCCGCAGATGTATAGACTCCCTAGCGGATGGCTACATTTGCAACATTGATTAGTTTTGAATTATAATGTTTTTTTTTAAGGCGGAACTTGAATGCTGATTCTGAAATTAAATAATTGTGATAGGTAGTTCATCGAGAATTGTTCCCTCGGATCACAGAGTGATTGTAACTATGCAGCCAGCATATGCTAAGTTGGTGACCCTTTCGTCAGGGGAATACTTGACAGCATGAAATGTTTAACAATGTTTTTTTTCTTTTATTTTATGTTTTAATTGTTTTCAAAATCAAACGTTTTTATTTCAAATAAACACAGGCGCTTTTGAAAAGTCGAATTTAGGTGCACGGTTCCAATAAGTCGTTTCCTATAGAGAAGAGTCGGCAAGAAACTCCATGGTTACTCTTTTAAAATCCATATATTTAACAATTTGAGTAGGTACAGTTATGACTTAGAATAGTTATGAGAGAGCAATGTAGACTTAAGTGCAGGAATCACACAAAAAAATAATAATGAATACAGTTTATGCTGTCATTGTGTCCTTGGTTGAATATTGTTGTTGAGTCCTGGTTGAGTCGGGTGTAATATAAAGTCAAGCATAAAAATAAATAAATAATTGTTTAAATTCTAATCACAAGTTGAGACTCGGGAATAAGACTTCAAAAAATGTTGAAGCTCTTGCAATTATTTGGTTTAGGTATCTACACTAACAGTCATTCGCTATACTGCACACCACAGCTGTACTCAAAGTTTTCCTAGAATTTCCACACCAGAATGACGCATCATTTCGCTAAAAGCACAAAAAAGAACTATGATAATAAGTCTGGCTGCATTATTGCAATGTTTCGCTACGAGGGAGGGCAATGTTCGCGCTGCGAGTACCCCCGCGAGAGCTACGAAATGAGATTCGTCCCCATAACACGCAGATGTATGGCCTCCCTAGCGGGCGCGCTCTATTCCACATTGATTAGTTTCCAATTATAATGGAAAATATAGCAAAATAACGTGATTTACTCAGTAATTGTGATTCGAAAATGATTTCGCTGTTGAACTTTCAAAGTAGAAATTGCTTGCTTAGAAAATTCTTTGAGCTGGATGTCTTTGAGCAATTGCCTTACAATTCTGTGTACTGTGTGGGCTAAAGTAAACCAACGTATAATGAGCCATAGCATGACTTACAGTTTTATTTGAGGACTTATTTCCACAGTATTTTCATTGATAGATAACTTAAAATATTCAGTCATAACTTCTGTACATTTTCCTTGATTCTTCACATCGTTAATTTATTAAAAACATTTTCATCGCGTTAATTATAAAATATTATTATTATGCAAATATGTAAATACGTAATGAACTCAATTGGGGAAACTACCCGGCCGAGACTGAAGAATACTTGAAGCATATAATACTGAAAAAAAAGAAAAAAACCAAATGTTGTAACCAAATGTTGTAAGCAAAGTTTTCAATGCAAATTACATCAAGAGAGATGGTTTTGAAACAAAAAAAAAGGTTTTTTGGCATTTCCTTTCTTCATATCTTGCTTCCAGGAACTTAGACTCATATTCTATCAAAGAAAAACAAGAAACAAGAAAGCTAACCCTGCGACCTATGACGTCGCAAGATTGAGCGGTCCACAAATTAAGCACAAAGTCTGTCACCGGCGCGTCGGTGATCAGGGCCGGCTCATGAAATATTCATGTGCACGGATGCGGTCGAATGTACCGCCGCGATATATTTACCGTTGACCACGTCAGCCCGACGCCGAAATAATAACTGGGGTGTACATTGTATGATGTAGCGCTGCATTTGAGGGTTCCTTTGTTGTAATTATAGTGGGCAGGGATTCTTTTGATATGAAAGGAAAATGGGGTGGGCTTTTTTCCTCGTTAGCTGGTCGATTGGGAAATAATAAAGTGGTATTGAGTGGTGGTGGTGTTTGATTCAGGATGAATTATTAGTTTTTAAGTATAGGAAGGTATCATTTGTTTGTGTTTTGTAGTGTGGATGTATGTGTAAAAATTGAAATGAAAAACATTGATCTTTGTCTGACAATTTTATAAATATTAATCAACCCTTTTGTTAACAAATCCGTTTATAAGAGGTAAGTAGAAGAGGGGGAGGACGAAGGGCTCGTGGCTAATAATCAACCGAGTGGATCAATTGGTTTGCAAGGTTAAGCTGCGCTTGCCGCGGTTTGTCCGTGGATGGGTGACCGTTCGTTACACGTCGAGTCCCCTCCGTGCCTCGGAAAGCACTTTAAACCGTCGCCCCAGGTATCATTTGAATAAAAAGTCTGACAACCAGTCTACTCTTAGGATATCGGAATTGTTCAATAACTGGGTTGCAGGGGTTTGATGGCAGTCGCCCCGTGTAAAATACTAGTACTCAGCCGAATCTGGTTAGATTGGAAGCTGATCTCAACATAGTTGGGAAAAGACTAGGTAGAACAAGTGGTAAGTAGAGACTCAAACCATTGTATCTATACATATACGTACACGTATACGTACTAAGTTTCGCGAACCGTGCGAGCGAGTGGACGTGTTACGGATCGTGTACGTCACTAAACTATAAAATATTATTTTTCGAAGATCTACATGGGTACGAAGTGTGATGGCTGTGAGGCCGATATTGCTGATTTACTGTATATGGAGTGTTCGCAAGAAAAATGTAAGAAAAAATTCGATCTGCAGTGTCTCGCCTTAACGAAGGAGAAGGTTAAGGCTTTTACACAGGAATTCAAGAACCAGTGGATGTGTCCCGAATGCGCGTGCACCGTGCCAAAAAGGGGTAATGCTGATACGCCTGTGAGAGGAAATACACTGTTGAACAAAACGTTTTCACCGAGCAGTTACGTGAACACTGAAAAACGTCGAAAACCAAGTGAAGTGATCGAAGTGATTGATAGTGAGACTAATGAGAGTCAACTTCTAAACGAGATACGCGAGTTTCGCTGTGAAATGAAATCTCGGCTCGAGGAGCAACGGAAAGAATATATTTTACTGCAGAACAGACTTATCAACACAGAAACAGAGTTAAAAGAGATAAAACAAATATTAAAGGTAGCTCAAGAAAAAGGAAATAAAATGGATATATTAGAATCAAGAATTAAATCTGTATTAGAAAAAAATGATAACCTACAAGTAAGTCTTAACAAGAGTCAAATAGAAGGAAATAACCAGATAGATCAAGGATCTAAAGGCGTTGCATTGTCTTTTGCAAACGCAGTGAAAGAAAAACAAACGGAGGTAATTGTCAATAATGTACCAACAAAGGAAGGTGTGGCCACGAAATCGGCAAAGAAAGATTCAAACAAAGAAAAAATACAAGAATTAATTAGTGAGAAGAGTTTAAGGAATGCTCATAGTACAGAAAAGGAAAGAGAAGAAGTAGAAAAAGAAGAAAAATGGACTACTGTAAATAGGAAAAAAAACAGATACTCGAACAGTGAAGTCAGAAAGGGAGGAAATACAAGTGCAATTGATATTCAGGGAATGGAAAGGAGAAAATATTTACATGTATGGCGTTTGCAAAAGGAAACTACCGTCGAAAATGTAGAAAACCACGTTAAGAAGATTTATGGAGAGGAAGTATCAATTAAAGTGGAACGAATAAAACATAAGACTGTAAGGGATTATGCCTCCTTTATAATAGGAGTCCCTGAAAGCAAATACGATAAGTTGTGTCAACCAGAATGCTGGGCCGTAAATATCGAATTTTCGGAATGGGTGTGGTTTCGTAGACCGACTAATAGCCCAAAAACCACCTAAGAGATCCGTGGAGATGTTTTACCAAAACGTACGTGGGCTCCGAACAAAGTTGGAGGAATTTAACAACAGCATCGCGACAGCAAGTGCAGATTTGTTTGCCGTTACGGAAACTGGCTGCAATGAATCCATCCATGACGCAGAATTAGTTCCACAGGGATACACCATTATACGTTGTGACAGGGCGGATGGACGAAAGCAAGGCGGCGCGTGTCTCGTGGCCACACCGTGTTTTGAGCTACGGCGAGTATCGCTACCGAGTGAAGTCAACGTCGATAATCATGTGTTTGAACTGGTTTGCGCTAATGTATATCAACGTAACAAATTTTTATTCTTACTTTGTGTTGTTTACATCCCACCTAATAGCAATGAGAATGAATACATGTTATTATTTAACATCATTGAACAGTTTTGTAATCAGTACAGTGAGATAATAGTTTTAGGTGATTTCAATTTGTGTTCGTGTTCCCCATTCATAACTAATTATTATGAATACTTTCAAACTTTTTGTGGATTTACTCAGAGTAACAGTGTAGGTAATTGCAATGGTCGTCAATTGGATCTAGTGTTGAGTACATTGGCGGAGGGAGGGGCGGTGAGAGTGCGCGCGGCGGAGGCGCCGCTCGTGCCGGTGGACGCGTATCACCCGCCACTCGAGATCTCGGTGAGTATCCACACGCGCCTGCGCCGGTGCTCCGGCTCAGCGGGCTCAGCAGCACCTGACGGAAACGCATATGTACCAATAGGTTGGAACTTTAATAAAGCCGACTTTTCGTCATTGTATTCCTTAATTGCGGCCGTAGATTGGACTCCGTTGTATGAATTGGACGTAGAAATGAGTCTAAATTATTTTTATAAATGTATTAATTCTATTATAGATGACTGTGTTCCGAAAAAAAAGCGAAATCGTGTAAACTCAAGGTACATTTACCCTGAGTGGTACACTGTTGAAATAATTCGCGACATAAAATTGAAAGCTTTTTTACATAAACGGTACAAAGCAAGTGGGGCAGGCACCGATTACGAAGCGTTTGCTCAGTGTAGGACCAAAGTAAAAAATATGATAACATTCGCGCAGGAACAGTATCAACACCGTGCCCAGAACGAAATGCTAAAAGATCCAAATTCCTTCTGGAATTATGTAAAATCTAAAAGAGGTAGGAGGAGTCCTCGATTGATCTTAAAGGACGGGGTAGCGTTAACGGGGCAGCAGTGTGTAGACGAGTTCGCAGATTATTTTTATTCTGTCTATAGCTCAGAGCGGCCCGAGTTGAATGTGAGCGCGGCTGTAGCAGAAGCTGGTTGCGGAAACGGAGCGGCGCGGGTACACTTAGACCAATTACAGTTAGTAGACGTATGTCGTGCGCTTCAAGAGCTTAAGCCAAAAAGGTCAGCAGGACCTGACGGCATTCCGCCTTACATCCTGAAGGATTGTCGGGTGGTGCTAGCCAAGCCGTTATTGCATATCTACAACAAATGCCTAAAGACTTCGGTGTTTCCAGAGAGGTGGAAAGTGACCCGCGTTGTTCCGGTTCCGAAAGGAGGTTCAGCAGAATCGGTGGATGGTTATAGGCCTGTGGCAGTATTGTCGACGCCAGCAAAAGTACTGGAAGCTGCTATTCATAAGCGCATATACCTTCAGGTGAGCGCACAGCTCTCAGACGCTCAACACGGGTTTCGAGCAGGAAGAAGTACCACCAGTAACCTCCTTAGCCACATGACTAATCTCGTGCCATCTGTGGACAGTGGGGGTCAGACTGACACTGCTTATTTCGATTTCAGGAAAGCATTTGACTTAGTCGACAATGACATTTTGCTTAAGAAGTTAGCAGGTGTTGGTTTCACCCCACACTTACTGCATTTTTTTGCTAGTTACATGACCGATAGGCAGCAATATGTGGAATATGCGGGATATGTATCAGAGCCATATTTCACGAGGTCCGGGGTAAGTCAGGGCAGTAATCTTGGCCCTTTGGAATTCTTGCTGATGATAAACGACTTACCAGATGTGGTTAAAGACGCCAAGTGTTTGTTGTTTGCTGACGACCTCAAAATGTCTCTAGGAATAAAAAACCGGAATGACTGCTCCAGACTGCAAAGGGACATAGACAGGGTTGTTGCCTGGAGTAAGGAAAATCGCTTACAATTCAACAACTCAAAGTGTGTGACAATCACTTTTTCTCGCGCGCACACACCTGTCTTACATGATTATCACATTGACGGGTTGCCGACGGTAAGGGTCACAGAAGTCAGGGATTTGGGAGTAGTTTTTAACACGGGGCTAAACTTTCGTGATCACATCATGAGCTGGTGTAAAAAAGCTTATCGGAATTTGGGTTTTATAATTCGTATGGTGCGGGAATTCACAAATATAAAAGCGATTGTCGCGTTATATAATGCATTAGTTAGAAGCCAATTAGAATGTAACGCAGTCATCTGGGCTCCGCATGAAACTAAGTATAGTCTCATGCTAGAGCGAGTACAAAACAAATTTATTAGGTATTTATATATGCGGTATTATGGTGTTTATCCATTTTACCCATTAATTTACCCAACTTTATTTATTTTAGGTATGGTAGGATACAATGAATTGAAAGTTAGAAGAGAAATGGCGCTCGCATTATATATTTTTAAAATTCTGAGAGGTAAGGTGCATAATGCGGATATTTTAGGGCAACTGAGCCTGTGTGTTCCGGACAGGTACGTGTGGCGACGACGACAGCCACCACTGTTGGCGGAGCCGCGCGCAAGGACCAATCTCTTGAGTAGGGCGCCGCTGACGCGGGCACTCCGCACGCTCAACCTCATAGCTAGTGAAACTGATCTATTCTGTTGTTCTCTGAGTGAATTCACAAAGACGGCATTGTCTATTGTTTCATATAAAATTTAAGACATTATATTTGTAAGAAAAATAATTAAATTAAATTATGCTATCGCCTTAGGTTAAAAAAAAAAACCCTGTAAAGATAGTTATAAGTCAGTGAAATAAATAAATAAAATAAAAATATAAAAGGAGAAGCTGACTGACTGACTGACTGATCTATCAACGCACAGCCTAAACCGCTGGGGTTAGAAACTTGAAATTTTGACCGTAGGTTCCTTTTGTAACGTAGGCATTCACTAAGAAGGGATTTTTCGAAATTCAACCCCTAAGGGAGTTAAATAGGGGATGAAAGTTTGTATGGAAAATCGTCACTTAACGGGTTCAAAATTTCACGCAAGCGAAGCTGCGGGCGAAAGCTAGTGTAAGTATAAGTAGGCTATATACAGATATCTTCCTGGCGGTTTCCCGGCATAAAAGCACACTCGTGTTTGTAGTATGATAATGTGGATTCCACTGTCCATCCGTTTGGTGTACCTAACGTCAGAGTCGCTTTTTAAAAAACAATCATTTGAAATTATTTGGTATTCATATCCTATACACATCGCAACGATTTTCCCAACGCTTCTATGATAGTTGAAATTGACGTCGCGCTGGTAGAAGCGTTTCAATAGAATTAAGACTGATTTCATTTGTTACAAAAGCTGAAAGTATGAATCACAAAGTCTATGACAATACTCCTGTATTCCCCGAAGGGTTGGGCAGATGTAGATATACAGGATGTAAAAAGACCCATCACATAGCCGAAATCTACGCACTCTGTACATCAAACTAAATTACATTGACCAAAAATAATTGCTGGGAAACGACTTTTATTTTTTGGCATGAAAAATAAACGCTTTTTTGTAGCGCGCAAATTATGGTTGTGGCGATGCCGCGCGTTTGCATGCATGCAGCGACCACACAGCCGAGTCAAGGCGGTCGTGTGCGTTTGATATTCATTGCGTTTTTGTATCTTCAAATGCGTAATCTGTTAGGAAAAATTGAAATTTTTGATAACGTTTGTATGGAAGAAAGTTTAGTATTATGACATGGAAATCGTTTTTGGAAAAAACTAAAAAAAAATGTGCACTTTGACCTTCAATATCTCCAAAACCAATGATTTCCCAGGTACGGTTTTTTCGAAAAAAAAATATCCCAATGATGGGTAGAATACGTGGTTTTCGTTATCGTTAAGGGTCTTTTTACACCCGATATAGTACATCCTCATTTCACCGTTATGTTTAAGTCCTATGTAATAGGAGGCGAGCCTATTTCCATCAACCGGGCACAAATCTAGACTCCGAGCTGCTACTGAGAAATTCCACACGGAAAACCCAATAACACGGTGCCCGACCTGGTGATCGAACCCTCACCTCACGCTAGGCAGAGTAGGCAGTGGTGCGACCACTAGACCAACGAGGCAATACAATAAGTCTATCTCTCGTGTAAGGGCGTATACATAAAGGAAGCGGGTAACCAGCGCCAACCTGCCAGCGCTTATCGGTACTGGTCCGTGCAGGTAACCGCTACATAAAGGAAGCTGGTAGAAATCAGGGGCTGGCATTTCTTTCAAAAATACTCCTTGTTTCCTTGCAAATACAGCAACAAATGACGTCTCACCAGCGCTGATCGGAGCACGTCGGAACTTGTCGGCGAAGCTCGGAGCTTGTCAGCGCTGGTTCGCCACACAGTATAGAGACTACCTGCGCCGACTAACTGCGCGGACCAGCACTGACAAGCGCTGGCGAATCGGCGCCGGCAACCCGCTTTCTACGTGTATATGCACTTATGAGCTATACGAGAATAGCTCCTGCAGTAGTAAAAAACCCAGTCAACAAGGTTGGTGGCGGGGCTGGACTTAAGAATCGTTCGAAAAAGTAAAAATAAATATTAGGCTGTAATTGTGACTGAGATTATCTAACAAATGTTCCACTGCTGGTCAAAGGCCTTTTCTCATACAGAGAAGCAACGAGCATTGATCGCCATGCTAGCTCACTGCGGTTTGGCGATTTCAGACCATTATAGCTAGCGCGCACGGGTGACTTTTGTCACCGTGACTATTTCATCACTCTTATAAAATCGCGCACGGGTGGCTTTTGTCACCGTGAAAATCTTGTCACTCTTTCAAGTCCATTGGTATGTATGTTACGACATGATAACTGGATGCATCTCCATACATATTCTTAGATTTTATAAGATTGATGTAATTTTCACGGTCACAAAAGTCACCCGTTCGCGCTTGTTTTTAAAGTCCAGGTTTTCTCACTAGAACGTCGTGGTGGCCCGAAGGTTACAGACCCGCTTGTTAAGCACCGGATTGTAGGTTCAAACCCAGGCATATACAAAATTGGCTCACTATTACAAGGTTCTATGTTACAATTTTAGCACTTATTGAGTTATAAATGCTACGAGGTTCTGTGTGTCATTAGCGACACTTTTCCAAAAAGAAACCACTAGGTGCTAAAATTGTAACATAGAAATGACTTTTTCAATTTGATGTGTACTTTTTTAGATAATTTAAAACGCCACTGAAATATGGTGAAGGAAAACATCATGAGGAAAACAGTAACACGATAAAATTCACTCGGACAAAATTCGTCAAAAGTTTGAGTAGAATCATCCGAACAAATTGTTCACGAAACCGCTAGATTGAGTAAACTAAATTACGTCCGCTGAGGCGACTATGAACGAACAGTCAGAGGTCTGAGTTAGCCGCAAGCCGGGATCTATTTATACACAAGTTAGTGGCAGATTAACAAAGAAGTTATAACTTGGATGTTCCACTTCTATTGTCTAAATGGAGATTAGGCAGGCCCTCGGTGGATTTGCCTAATACCCAGACAGACTGTTCGCAGGATTTAAGCTAGATATTCGTGAGACAATACGGTTCATAAGTTTAATAATTCGAGTATTATAACTGAGACAAATGTTATCACAAACTTCTCTCTGCGGTCATCTGCTACTCTTGATGATTGTAATGAGCGCAGATCAAACTACGCTTTAATGTATAGCATATAGCAAATATTGTATAGCATAATGATATCGCCCAGCGTACATTTTATATGGACAAGTTCACACAACGCTACGCTGCAAAATATTGGCTTGCAATACGCGATAAATTTGAGAAATTTATAGCTATATCGTACGATTCTCCGACCCCGCCCCGCCTCAATTCTACCCCGTCCGTGGCCCAACGGATCGCTATCAAATAACTTGCTATACATAGTAGGCCGGCTTGCAATATAGCGTATAGTGTGAACGTCATGCTATACCAGGTTAAGGGACGGTGTACCGAAAACTGAAACAGTGAATTCAGCCTATTTTAATATATTATTCTGAATTCAAAATAAGTCGAAATTTTGCGCGGAATTTTCCGACTTTTCCGATTTTTCTTTTCACAAATTTTACATTTCTCTGCAGTAAAATAAGCAATCTAATTAGGACACACAGCACGTTGCAAAAAAAATGTTTTTTTTTTTTATAAATAGGAAAATTCGAAAGATTTCGTTGATATTTTCCACAGATTTTCAATTCAAAATAATGAACTAAATTCACTGTGTAAATTTTTGGTAACCTGTCCTTTACACCCAGTTTATTTACCTGTCAAAACAGTTTTTGAAATACAATAAAACATAGGCAAATTAGCAATTTCCAGTAAATTCAGAGAAAAACACTTAAATTCGATTCAGAATAATGGGCCGAATTCACTGTTTCAGTTTTCGGTATACCGTCCCTTACACCCAGTATAGTAATAGCTTATGACGCAATATGCTTAACTATACAACGTTATTTTTACTTTATACGAAAACCGAGACACCCCAACAAGATTTTCATCAGAACTGCCTGAATATGTGTTTTTTTTTTAATAAATCTCCAAGTTACACCTTAGTTTATGTCGCGTTAAGTTCCCTAAAAAAGTGTGAAATGCCTGAGATGTGCTATGCAGGGGTTGTCTAATACATGGAAACTGACCGAGAGGACCGTCTTAAGCCTCAAGGTGTCTATTCCCGTCAACTGTTACACGTCGAAAACTACCGAAACAAATCTTGAAATTTATGAAAAAAAAAAGTCGTGTAAAAAATATGTCAATCGATTCTCCTAGTGATTCTGAACAAACTAGTTTCAGGTTTAGTATATACTAAAACTAACCTTGTATAGCGAAATAGTATATAGCGTAGTCTGAACTGCGCTTATACTTCTCTCTGTGGTCATCTGCTACTCTTGATGTAATAAAAGCAAACCGTATTTTAGGTACATGCACATAAAACCGTCTTAACAGAAAAAACTAAATTAAAAAGGTTTTCATTTGGAATGAATTGATACAATTTATCAAACGTCACGTTTTCAAGTGCTTTTTTATTTTGAAAGGATTACACGTTTATAAAACGACGTGATTTTTTGAAAAAGGAGAGAATTTATTTTTATTTTTTAACGGTTTATTGCTTTTGATGTTTCACAATTTTAAAGGTATTTTTAGTATTTTCAAATGAATGAATTTCGTGCTCGCCCGGAGATTACAGACTCGCTTGTTAAGCACCGGGTTGCAGGTTCAAATCTAGACACGTACCAATGTGACTTTTTCAATGTCATATGTACTTTCTTAGTTAATCTAAGACGCCACTGACATACGGTGAAGGAAAATATCGTGAGGAAACCTGGACTTAATGGTCTGAAATCGCCAACCCGCAGTGAGCAAGCGTGGTGATCAATACTCGTTCCTTCTCTGTATGAGAAGAGGCTTTTGTCCTTTAGTGGGACAGTTATAGGCTGATTTATTTTTTATTTTATTGTGTTTTTCAAAAAACCATACCCCGCTACCAACTTATTGACTGGGTTTTTCACCACTGCAGGAGCTATTCTCGTATAGCTCATAAGTGCGTATACACGTAGAAAGCGGGTTGCCGGCGCCGATCTGTCAGCGCTTGTCGGTGCTGGTCCGCGCAGTTAGTCGGCGCAGGTAGTCTCTATACTGTGTGGCGAACCAGCGCCGACAAGCTCCGAACTGCGCCGACAAGTTCCGACCTGCTCCGATCAGCGCTGGTAGGCAGTCATTTATTGCTGTATTTGTAAGGGATTACGGCGTATTTTTGTTAAAAAATACTAGCCCCTGCTTCTACCCGCTTCCTTTATGTAGCGGTTACCTGCACGTACCAGTAGCGACAAACGCTGGCAGGTTGGCGCCGGTTACTCGCTTCCTTTATGTATACGCCCTTAGTCAAGATATTTAAAAGTGGGTGTTTACCTAAAATACATTAGTTTGTAGGTGACAATTATAATGATACGGACCCATAGCTATTAGGATCCCACTGTAATTTTATTCCCAATTTATTACACAACTAGCTTCTGCCCGCGACTTCGTACGCGGATCCTGTTGCTTATGCCAGCGACAACGGGGTCGTCAAAATCGAAGATCTGAAACGTCTGATGCTGAATTCTAAGAGCCCGGGGACGGGAAAATAATGGGATGCGCGAGATGATTCGAGACGTTCCTGATCTTTCATTTTATAAGTCAACAGGAAATGCTCATAACACTAAACAACTTTTGCTAAGACGTCATTCCTATATATTGCGTCGCGTCACTCAAAGGCCAGCGACACTATAACATATGTTATAGTGTCGCTGGGCTTTGGAGTTCCACAACAGGTGTTCCAGATCTTCAAATTTATTCTCACAGCAGAAAATGCTCATCACGTGGAATAATTTTTGCTATGGCACCATTTTTATATCTCTTATACTTTAGCTGGTCCACATCCGATTCTTCAGATGATATCGACATTCTGTTCAGAGAATGTCGAAGTCGATCAGAATTCAAACGTTCGTTGCGCTCTTCTTCTGTCTCTTCATGCCATACTCCAGCAATTCTTTGTCTCTCACTTTCTAACTGATTATGAATATTTTGTTGTGTGCGTGTTCGGGACAATGGATGATAATCTCGATTAGCAGTTAGTCGCGCATCCCGTTCATCACTCGTTTCAAAAGACCTGTTAGTAGATGTACGAATACGCTGAGAACTCAAGCGTGATTCTGTATCGGTAAACGTTTCCGATTCGCGAGACATTGCATGTCGCTCACAATCAGCGTACAGTTGCGCATCACGTTCCGCACTTGTCTCTAGAGACCTGCTAGAAGTCAATGCGTAGATACGCTGAGAACTCAAGCGCAATTCTCTATCCGTGAACGTCTCCGACTCGCAAGACAATGCGTGACGTTCACGATCAGCGGTCAGTCGCGCATCACGTTCCCCACTTGTCTCTAGAGACCTAGAAGTCAATGCGTAGATACGCTTGGAACTCAAGCGCAATTCTCTATCCGTGAACGTCTCCGACTCGCGAGACAATGCGTGACGTTCACGATCAGCGGGCATCACGTTCCCCACTTGTATCTAGAGACCTCGAAGTCGATGTGTATATACGCTGAGAACTCAAGCGTAATTCTCTTTCCATGAACGTCTCCGACTCGCGAGACAATGCATGACGTTCACGATCAGCGGTCAGTCGCGCATCATATTCTTCACTGGTCTCTAGAGACCTGGATGTAGATGCGTAAATACGCTGAGAACGCAGGCGTGTTTCGCGATCCGAAGAGGTTTCCACGGAGCGAGTTGCAGCCTGATGTTCCCGAACAGTATCAAGTCTCTCCTGACGCTCTACGGTAGATTCTTGGGATCTTATGATCCTCAATCTTTTAGCTCTTTTGTAACATTGGGAAAGATTTGACCTCTTTCTAGGCGTGGTTATAGTTTTATTGTGAAGATACCTGATCAATTACGATCTAAGTGACTGCTCCTCTGCGTTACCGGGTAGGCTATCGTGTCACGAAGATAAATGGAAAAGGAAATTAAACACTCAAATAACATAAGCCCGAAGGCATATTTATTCGATAAAATAAAAAAAAAATGCGACTTTTGGCCAGTAGAGTCAAATCAGTGATATACCTTCGCCATCGAAAATCAGTCCTTAACTGTTACCGCCGTCACCGCGTGGAGGTACTCCCAGCTTATGTTATTTTATAATTATACAGTGAAATTTGTGATAGCTTTTATCTCCACAACAGGTGTTCCAGATCTTCGATTTTTATAAGTCAACGGAGAGTGCTCATCAGATTGAACAACTTTTGCTAAAACGTCATTCCTATATATGTTATAGTGTAGCTGGGCGCTTGGAATTCCACAACAGGTGTTCCAGATCTTCGATTTTTATAAGTCAACAGAGAGTGCTTATCAGATTGAACAACTTTTGCTAAAACGTCATTCCTATATATGTTATAGTGTAGCTGGGCGCTTGGAATTCCACAACAGGTGTTCCAGATCTTCATTTTTATACGGCAACAGAGAGTGCTCATCAGGCTGAACAACTCTTGCTAAGACGTCATTCCGATATATGTTATAGTGTAGCTGGGCTCTTGGAGTTTCACATCAGGTGTTCCAGATCTTCAAATCTATTCTCTCATCAGAAAATGCTCATCACGTGAAATAATTTTTGTTAGCGTACCATTTTTGTATCTCTTATAGTTTAGCTGGTCTGTTGCGGTTCTGCATCAGGTGTTCAAGTTTCCAAAATAAATTATAGCCTATATGTTGCCCAGACTTAATACTTATACAACAAAAGAAAAATCATTCAAATCCGTCCAGTAGTTCCGAAGATTAGCGTGTACAAACAAACAGACACACAGACAAACAGACAGACTTTTTTTTTTGGATTCGTGCTCTATTACTGTTTCTAAACCCCCCTCAACTATTGTTTTTTTAATATTTTCAATGTACAGACACAGTTTTTTTACTGTTTTATTATATGTATAGATAGATATGAGTGGTTTCATGCGCCACTAACATATCTCATATTAATGTCGCTATGGGGTACAATTTGTATGTTTGTATATTGAAGTACCCAATAATTACGTGGATGCTTACTTACATTTGACAAAAGGTAGTACTTAGGTAGGTACTCAACTTATCGGTCGGCATAAAGCCTTGCCGCATAATTGATTGTTAGCTGTCTATAAATAAATATGAAGTGACTAAGTCGAGGTCCAAGTCCCACTAGGGGTCGCCCTTAGTGCTGTTGTTGCTAGTAGTCGTGATGTTAGTGTAGTATAAGTAGTTAGCTTAGGTTAAGTATTTTACTTCCCCACCATTGGCTGGAGACTCTTCAGGTCTCGCCAATAACTGCCAGGTTACGTAGAAAGGGTCTCCAAATGGCCCCAAAACAGGTCCATCTACAGCAGTCGAATAGAAAAGAAAAGGTAAACGATTAACATCTTACGGCAATATGTAGCCGGAATGTTAAGGCAAGTATGCACAAAAATGATACGGTAAATAGTCGTATTACTTGCCAATATTAGTGTGTTGTTGAATATGACTGCCGCTGGACGGCAGTAGACAGCAATTAATATCCGGTAATCATTGGGCCACACATTGCTTATTCTATTGCTGTTAATTTGCTAGCAATAGATTGAGTATGTGATGCTATAAATAGTTGCGGGCATTGCCGGCTACACATTGCTGTAAAATGTTAATCATTTACCGGTCACTTCATATTTATTAGACAGCTAACAGTCAATTGTACTGTGTAAGAAAATTGCTGATCCGTTGCTAACCTTAGAGAATAAGTTAGAAAGTCTCATGTGCCTGTTATTTCACTGGCATCCATAACCTTCAAGCCAACACCCAGCAATGCTGCTTAGCAGCAGAAATAGGTATGGAGGGAGTACTACTCCCCCGGACGAACTCTTTTAGAAAGAGCTCTACCACTATTAAAAAACTCTCTAAAAACTCTTTTCTTATTTTGATCGTTAACTAGCCCCTTAAGGACAAATTTTGGAAGAAGTCTTGACGCTAATCATATGAGATGTTTAGAGCTGCTAAACTATTCGTCTGGAGGCTTATTTGCGGTGTATTGACCAGGAGTTAATATGCTGCAGTCGTTAAAAATCCAGTCAGTTACAAATTGTTTGCTCAAGCGGGTTTCTATATCTTCCCGACGCCGACGGTAATTGGTTAAAACTAAGACTCGTGCTGTCCTTTTTACCCGACTACGGCGAAACTAAAAGGAAGGGTAATGATTTTGGTTAACTTCACCGCTAATTACCATAACATAGTTTAGTAGACTTTAACCATCGCTTGGAAAATTTTTAGACGTAGGAACCAAGCGTTTAGTGGCTCCTAAGGAAAATAAATAAAAGTCTCCGATGCGGAACTAGGTCATCTTAACGGACGGTCTAGACATTCTTATTGTCAGATTGTGACCTAAAAACTAAGTTAAATGGATTTTTGGAGACAGAAGGCGACGCTCCATTTATCACTTTGTCGACGATAAATCAATTATGTATCTATTATTTATTGCGTTATTTAAAACAATCGTCGTCAAAAGAAAGATTACAACTTTGGTTTTAGGTATTAATCATTGTATCTTTATTGATTGCCTAGTTGGTCTAGTGATCGCGTGTGTGACTGCTGAGCTTGCAGCCCTGGGTTCGATTCCCAAGTCGCGCAAAGTGTTATTGGGTTTTCCGTGTGGAATTTCTCAGTAACAGCCCGGAGTCTGGATTTGTGCCCGGTTGGTGGCCATAGGCTCGTCACTGAAAACATGAAACTTAAAAATAACGGCAAACAGAGGGTGTACTATACCGACACCTCTGCCTAACCCTTCGGGGAATACAAGCGTGATGTTATGTTTTATCATTGTATATCTATTAGGTCGAAAACAAAATAAGTAATTGTTTAATTTACTAATAATATGTTAAATTTATGTTTCTAATTTACATATACATAATGTAGTTTGATAACTGCTGCGAAAACTACGAAAATAACAATTAAATAACATTCAATTAATCAAATCAATTTAGTATTGTACGAAAAACTGTTTAAATTAAATAATGAGGCATAGGGAAACTGCATGTGAAATGGAGCAGCTGATGACCTTTATCATATACCATAGTAAATCGATAAAACGTGAATATTTAAACAAATATTAGCTGTTACCTGCGGTTTTACTACCATCCTATGAGAACTCTTCACGTACCCGGATGAAAGGTATCATATGTCCTAATCCAGGTCATGATCTACCTGTGTGCCAATTTTCATTTAAATCCTTCTAGCCGTTAAGGCGTGATTGATTAACAAACATCCAAACTTTCACATTTATAAAATGCCTGCGGCTTTGCCCCCGTGGTAGATAAAATATACAAACATAAATAACAACAACCTCTTAAGGGGTCACTGTACTCATCATTATTAACAACTTTTACGATGGGACGAAAGTGAAATCGCGAAAAAAAAAATCAGCTGTTCCCTTCATTTATGGTCGCATAACTCGTCAAAATTTAGGGAACAGCTGTTTTTTTATTCGCGATTTCATATTTGGTCCTATAGTAAAAGTTCATAATGATGAGTACAGTGATCCCTTAAAAGGTTGTGCGTTATTTATGTTACACCTTATATAGCCTATGTCTGTTCCTAAGGTCCACTCTTAATATTAGTGAAAGAATTTTAGTAATCGGATAAGTACTGTCGGAGATCACCTGCTACATCCAAAACTACAAACTTTACCTCTTTAAATATACTAGCTTTCGCCCGCAGCTTCGCTTGCGTGAAATTTTGAACCCGTTAAGTGACAATTTTCCATGCAAACTTTCATCCCCTATTTAACTCCCTTAGGGGTTGAATTTCTAAAAACCCTTTCTTAGTGGATGCCTATGTTACAAAAGGAACCTACTGTCAAAATTTCATGTTTCTAACCGCAGCGGTTTAGGCTGTGCGTTGATAGATCAGTCAGTCAGTCAGTCAGCTTCTCCTTTTATATTAATGTATATATATATATATAAGTGTAGATTATAGTAGGATATAGGATATATCTCCGGGTTAATTCAAAAACCAACTAACTGCCTAACTCATGATTTCGAATTATTGCGATTTGAAAGTTTGTCCTATTTCATATACTATATTATTTATTTATTTATCGATTTACACGGCTTCAGAAACCAATCACATAAATCAAAGTTTGTAATAAGTACAAACATAAAACATAATCTTATAACAACAATTAAATACTATTGTTCTCACAAAAATGTAGGCACACAGCCATTAAATTGGCGAATTTGTTAGCGAATAGATCGCAGTCCGGGTTGGCTTCCACGAGCTTATCTAAGTTTGTGTCCTAAAATTTCGTATACAATCTTATCTAATCTACAATCATAATTATATTATATGAAATTTTAAGGCACAAACTATCAAAACGCCATAACTCGAAGTCATGATTTGAGCAGTAAGTTGGTTTTTGAATTAACCTGGCGATAGTAATATTGTTCCACATAGCTTATGTCCACAGCGTATGCTAAAGATTATCAAGAACCCTTTCCAGTTTAAAAGTAATCGGAGATGGGCAGAACACGAAGCTAATTGAAGCAAATTGGCGCAGTCGACGACGGAAAAGGCGTGACAAATGTCGTGACAAATGGAGTAGAGAGGGACGTGTAGAGTAAGCTTATTTGCAGTTGCATTTGTTTGAGTGAAGCCATCTTTCTTCATGCTTGTTTGAAAGGAAGGAAGAAGACAGTTATACAGATAGATAGAGAGAGAGATAATAATAAGAATAATAAGAGCGCCGCACAATGATTGTTGTTATCACGGCCCCTCATGACGAGAACCTCGTGAAAGCTGAGAAAGATATACAATTAAAATATCTTGATCTAGCACACGAGGTTGTCGGCATGTGGGATGTGGACTCAGCAGTCATTGTTCCGATAGTCGTTACGGCGAATGGCCTCATAGCCAAGAGCCTCGATCAACACCTTAAGAGGCTCTCGTTGGATGGCTGGATCAAGGGCTTGATACAAAAAACAGTACTCCTAGATACGGCACGCATAGTGAGGAGGTTCCTTTCTCTGGGGCCCTGACTACCGGCAGCTTGGACCTTGTTCCCGATGCCGGTGGGATACTATTTTATATTATTAAATGTTTTTATATTATAATGTTTAAAATGTAATAAAATATGTTTAAAAATGAATAAACAGAACAATAATCAGCCTATTACTGTCCCAACGCCTGGCACGGGACTCTTCTCAAAATGAAAAGGGCTTAGGCCTTAGTCCACCACACTGGCCTAATGCGGATTGGCGGACTACATAGACCATCTAGAACTATACAGAATCCTCTCAGGTGTGCAGATTTCCTTACGATGTTTTCCTTCACCTTTAACGCAAGTGATAATCAAATTCTGATCCGGACATGCATTCGAAAAGTCAGAGATGCGAAGCGTGCGTGATCTCGAATCCTCCTGCAACTGCTAGACTATTACTGCTTAACAGAAAGAGAGATACACACTAATAATGATGGGTTTTTAAAGTCCAAGCATGTTTACCGAGTGCGCAGTTTCCTAAATGCAATATGGTTTCTAAAAGCACGAAGAATGAAGAATATAAAGACAGACATGGTTATAAGATAATTTCAACTTCAGATTTAAGATCGTTTATGTTTTGAAAACTCTTAATTATTTACAGCTATGTAATATTGTTAGCGAAAGCTTATTGTTGATCTGAACTGCCGTAATAAATTAGGAGTGTCTGAGCAAAAGTGGCTATTTACGTTATAAAATATTTTTCAGAAATGACCAAATATTTTGTCGTATTCATTTTATGTAGTAAATAGTTTTGACCAAAATTCAGAATTTTAGGTACATTTTTTTTGCAGAAATAGCCACTTTTAGTGCAGTCTGAGACACCTAATGAATACGATTTCAAATATTCTACTAATAGAAAAAATAATAATTGGAATACGTAAATAGCGAATTTTTTGATCAGACACTCTTTAATAATAATTATTTTGTTAGAAGCAAAGCATTATTTTTGTTAAGGTAAAATATACAGCCGCGGACTCAAAATGTTTATCAGGTTTCAAATTCGATTCCTTATCACACTGTGCGCAATAAGGTTTAAGATGTCCTCTCAACTTACATAAGTATTAGTTTTTAAAATTGTGAAGCGTCGGTTCAAGCAAAAAGGCTCTTTACCACTTTTTGATGTTATGAACTCCTTTTTAGGTATGTGTCTAGTCAAAAGTTGTACATAAAGAGCGAACTTGATTGAATTTACTAAATAGGTTGAATTCTTTTTCTAAGCTGCCTAGTATATAGCCTCGTAGAATTAAACTTTTTTGGGAAAATTAAGAAAAAAAATCATTAATTACTCTGTCAATTCTTTGCGAGCGACAGAACGACTTTATGAAAATGTAATGTGCAAGCAATTATAGACCTTAGAGTGGTAAACATTTCAAGTCCCCAACTGTATGCACGTATGATAAATTAAATTAAAAGGTGTTGAATGTTCTATTTCGCTATGCTAATAGCGTTGACACGCGCATAGCGTGACTACCGTGACAGCGAGTTGATGACACATGACGTATAGGACCACTATGAACATACAGGCTTTTTCTGCTAGTTCATTAACATAGTGTACGAAACATGTAGCTAAAGTTTACTTTAAAAACCGCTTTTATGAAGGATACATAATACACACATTCGTAATACACAAAACAAACACACACATTCGTAAGTGGCTCAATCATTGTTTTTTTTTTATATTGTTCTGCTTATACAAGGTTAGTGGGAAAGGGGGTACTAATTCGCAGGCCACTTAAAGTAGGTATCACTAATGACGGTTTTAAAGCAAGTGTTAAAATTACAAAATTCGAAAAAGTTTATTTCCATGTAATTTTTTTTTTTTATATATATTTTCGTCCCTACTTTAGTTACGAATTCAGAAAATGGACCTTCTAATTCTTGACCCCAAATATGACCTGAAATGTAAACACAACTGATCATATCTGAGGATAGATAGATTTAAGCATATTTTTATATAATTTTTGTACAGCTATTTCTTTTCAACTTTTGGGGAACGTGGTAGAATAAAAGTTACTCATTATTATGGGTACTTTAACCCCCTTTCGGATTAGTACCCCCTTTTTGACTAACCTTGTAGATGGTCTTTGCGGAACATTTCTAGGTAAGCGGGCAGTTAATAGCGTCACCTGAAGAGTCTCCAGCCAATAGGCCAAAGTAAAATACTTAACCTAAGCTAACTACTTATACTACATTAACATCATGACTACTAGCAACAACAACACTAAGGGCGAACCCTAGTGCTGTGGGACTTGGAACTCGGCTTAGAGCGTTGCTGAAGGCCGAACTGTTAGTGTGAGGACCAATCATTGAGCATTGTTTCATATTTGTACAACGATGCCTGGGAATACTTCATTTCTATTTACTATTCAAGTTTCTCCAAACATTAGTTTACTAAAAATGTCATAGGCCGTTTTTACCTTGAATACCAAGGTGCATGGTAATTCTCCTCTGATGTGGCAAGGAGAGTTTTTTTAGCGTTTATCCCTCTTATTGCGTTCTCTATTTACCCGTTAAGTTTCTGTAAACATTAGCTTATTAAAACGCCATTGGCCGTTTTTACCTTAAATACAAAGGTACATGGCAATTCTCCTCTGATGTAGCACATAATTATGGAACATAATTATGGACGTGATAATGCGCTCTCTATTTTTTTACCCTTCATGTTTCTCTAAACAGTACTTTATTCAAAACTAGCTTTTGCCCACGGCTTTGCTCGCGTTAAGATTACCTCCTACATACAAACAAACAAATTCTACCTCTTTTAATTGAGGTATAGATAAGCCAATTTTTGATACCTTGGCTTACATTATTGTAATTTATTTAAGCATCTCTAATTTTTTTGATACTAAAATATAGTCTATAGCACTCAGGGATAACGTAGCTTCCTATTGGTGAAAGAATTTTTGAAATCGGATGAATAGTTTCGGAGATTACCTCCTACATACAAACAAAAAAACAAATTCTACCTCTTTATAATATTAGTAAAGATGTCATATCGAAATTAAAGTTCTAACAGTGCGGAAGTTAAAAATGGCTACTCGTACTTTACAAGAGAGTGAAAAAACTATTTAAAACGAGCGTAACCTACGCTGAACGCAATATTGCTTTTAATTATCATTACAGATAAACTCTTTGATGATTTATTAAACCTTTGAAAATCCTAATAATCTTTTTCATTTCAAGTAATATTGTCACTTTCGCAGTGTCGACTGTTTTTGTTACAAAATGACTTATGTACTGTTAGAACTTCACCGACGATATGCCATTTTTACCTTGAATACAAAGGTGCATCGCAATTATTATTCTTCTCTGATGTGGCGTGGAAAGTATAAACGTGATATTGCATTCTCTATTTACCCTAAAGGTTTCTCTAAGCAGTAGTTTATTAAACATTTCAAAGGCCGTTTTTACTTTAATATGAATCACTATATTCTGTTCACTCAAGATGAGTTCTGACAGCTCGGTCATTTCGTAAATTGTAGCCGTAAGGAGACTGCTATCGAAAAAACGTAAACGACATCATCAAAAACCGTAAAATAGCTATATTATCAATGCTTTGTTTTTCAAAAATATTTGATATTCTTTGTATGGTAAAGTTTTGTAGAGAAACGTCACTAATCAACTTATGGTGAAAAGGATATAATACGGCGTTGACACGTGCGTGGCGTGAGCGTGACTCACGACTTCACGAGTGAAGGCGAGTCGACGTCAAACATATAGAACGATCAGACACTTCTGCTATTTTACCAACGTACTACAACAACAATAATGAAATTTTATATAGGACAGCAACTAACAGCTATGATTTACGGCTTTTGAAAATGAATTCGTGATTTCAGTTTATAATTTATTGATCAAATATTGATATACAGGATTTAAACAAATTCATGTAATTCCTGAAAACCACATGGTTTATTACTGATATAAATTAACACCGTACGGGAATTAGATTGATTAAAAATAAAAATAATTATCTTTATTTTCTCGCGATAAGGTTAAGTGATCGTATTTAAGCAGCTTTTCAATAAAAAATAAGCAAAAAAATATTGTTCTAAAAACATATTTTTATGTGATAGAACATTTCGATGCCACGCATAAATGAATGAAAGCACGGCGACACAGCTGGCAAGCACGATATCGCTCCGCGCAGTGAGTTAACTCGGGGCGCTAAAATGACTCAGAAACAGAAAACGATGTTTTTTTTATTTTTTTTTGTGCTGTTAATGATCCCACGCTGGGCCAATCAGTGTTACACAAATTCGTTTACAACCTGTACCTATAGGTCAGTACTAAGGGCGTATACATAAAGGAAGCAGGTAACCAGCGCCAACCTACCAGCGCTTATCGGTAATGGTCCGTGCAGATACGAGAGAAGAGAGAAGCGGGTAGAAGCAGGGGCTGGCATTTTTTAACAAAAATACGCCTTGTTCCCTTGCAAATACAGCAACAAATGACGGCTTACGAGCGCTGATCGGAGCAGGTTGGAACTTGTCGGCGAAGTTCGGAGCTTGTCGGTGCTGGTTCGCCATACAGTATAAAGAAAGATTACCTGCGCCGACTAACTGCGCGGACCAGCACCGACAAGCGCTGGCAGATCGGCGCAGGAAACCCGCTTACGTGTATACGCATTTAGAATTGCCTGCCTATGAGTTAATATGTTAGCTTCCAATACACAAATCTTTCGGTGTTTGTACATTAAAGGAATTTTATTTTGAACAAAGTTTAATAGAGAGAGGTGTTAATAATTTTGTTTAACAGGCGATTAATAAAGCGTCAATGCTCGTAGCGTGATACCCGTGACTGTCACAAACCGTGTCGTCACGTTCATGACGTTGTTTATGTTGACATAGCTGGTCTATATTTGTACGGGCGCACAAATATCGACCGGCTATGTTTTGCCAGTATGTAGTTACGGTTTACTCTCGTGCATTTTTCGGAATTTGCCCGACATGTTTCGGACCCAAACGGAGCCCTTAATCATGAGCTGTAGTATCTTCTGTAAGAAACCCACCTCAATATCGACGGTTAACTCGATATCGATAATGTCACAGTATGGATAATAGAAGCAAATAACATACAGATAATCGACAGTATAATCAATAACGCGTAGTTATCCACGCTGTGTCACGACAAGTGTCTAATTGACAGTCGCGATCGAGATGAGATTCTTACAGAATTGCACTGCTGAACACGCGGCATGGTCACGAGTCGAACGAAAACGCATCCACGAAATTTATAGTACAAAATAAATAATAAAAAGTACGTAGGTATTTATAATTTTATTCCACTTTCATATGTGATCATCAAATTAATGCCAATGTATTTTTGTAGAAAATTCAACGTTGCGTTGACACGACAAGGTAAAATAAACTTAAACCAAGGATTATTAAAAAGGGGTTGCCTCTTTAACTAACATGTACTAATAAAGCGTCGACGCTCGTAGCGTGACATGCATGTCTGTCACGGACGATGACGTCACGAGGATACAACGGGTTTGTGAGCGTTCATTTACTGATAGGTTTGTTTTTTACACGGTTATTTTTTTATTATTTGACTTCATCGCGTTTGATCCTAGTCGCAGGTAAGGGCAGATAGAGTCTAAGATGGAGCATAATTATGTATCCAAGTAACAGAGATAAAAAAGGGATTCCCCTATGCCTCTCTGGCTCTCACACCTACACACGACGGAACACCGTAAACTGCTTGGCGCCGGATTTTAATCTGAGGGTGGTAGCTAGCCAGGCGAACCGTATAAATCCTACCGGCGCTGGGTTTTATTGAATCTTACAACACGCGTCTATTCGCAGCGTGCGATGAGGAAGTTTTATATTCTAGCCCATCCCCACACGAGGAAAAATTCTGAGTATAAGCTGAAAATGTAAGTACGATCGACGTACTAAAAATATCGTGATTTTTATTACGCATTTCTTGTGCAAGCACTATGACTTTGAAAAGATTCTTGAATTATACGTCACATTATACATATATTAAAGTGCAGTGTATCACATAAATAACGAATCGTCTTTTTCACGATTCGTTTCATTTTTGACGGCAGCTATTATTTTTGTTCAGACGCATCACGAATCGTGAAAAATGTCAAACGTCTTAAATCACGTATCGTATTTTAAAACAAAACACGTTCGTCAAAAAACACGAATCGTGATTTTTTTGTGACGGATCCATCGTGTTCATCCAAGACTAAGAATCACGAAACGAATGTGAACATCAATTCGGATATTTTGCCGAATCGTGATAAAACACGATTCCGTATGCAATGTGAACGTCCATCCGTCATGACGTATCGTGTTTTATGACGAATCGTCAATGACGGAACCCGTGTGAATGAAGCCTTACAAATCCATTATAGACTACGAGCTCGTTAAAAGTGTATCTTTCGGTTTATCAGGAGGTTTATATTAGACCTCCAAACCTATTTCTGCCGCTAAGAAGCATTGCTGTTTTCCGATTTGAAGGGTATGAGTGCCGATCAAATTACATGCACATGATTTTCCAACCTTCTCTCTAAGGTCGGCAACGCAACAGGAATCCTCTTGGTGTCATAGGCGGCGGTAACCACGGATGGGCTGTTGGCTTGTTTGCCAAACGATAACGATATTTAATAGGTATGTTGACAGCATCAATAAATTGCAAATCTAGTCCGCCAGATAGAGTTTTGAAAACTAATGGACACGTATTTTTTCTTTTGTTAAATCTATGAATATTTGGAAAGATAAAACGCATCAAAACTCGAGAGTGGGGGCTTGTGACGTCAGAAGCAAGTAAAAATTGTTATTACTTGTGACGTTTTGCCAATTTTTAAAAGTGTCGTATCTTCGTCATTTTTGGTTTACGTAACAAAAGAAAAAATACTGGTCAATTTTTTTTTTTGATAATCTAACTGACGGACTAATTAGATTTTTTTAGTCAAATACCCTTATCACTCCACACAACATTGGAAAATAAAATATTCAAATTATCTATAGTATTATTTTTGTTGTAGGTAGACTAATAAATAATTCGAGTACCTACACAGCTAGCAGTATTTCATGACTCCAAATTATACAGTGTCTGGTCGCGACCGCAGACTAATTATAGTGATTAATGTGTACAACACATACTTATTCATTCATATCGTTCATGACAATTTTTAAAAGTATGTATGTGTATCTAGGTTTTTACTTTTAATTTATGTTTGACTGACTCATTGGTCTAGTGTTTGTAAGCGCGAGTGCTGAGTGTGAGGTTCTGAGTTCGATCTCCAAATCGGTCAAAGTGATATTAGGTTTTTCCGTGTGGAATTTCTCAGTGGCAGTCCGGAGTCTAGATTTGTCAAGCCCGGTCTATGGCAATAGGCTCGCCCTCTATTACTTGGGACTTAAACATAACGGCGAAATGAGTACTTAGGATACAATACAGGCTGTTAGGGTAAACACCGTTGTCCTTGAAACCAGTGGTTTGGTTTAATTTATAGAACGTAAAATCAATGAAAAATAACAAACTTTTTTTTTTATAAAGTTTTCATTTTTCCACGAAAGCATTTCACCCTACGCGCGGGGTCAATAAGCTACGGGAGGAGGCGCGGGGAACTCGCCGCGTGGCCCAACGCACGGCCCCGCACAGTTCGCTACCCCAGTCAGTCAGCTGTCTCGCTAGCGAGTGCGTGTACGCCGCGTCGTAGCGCCGCCGCGTCGCTCATTTCTCGCGCGTGTATAATATTTTTTTTTTTTACTCGTTCCTTTGTTTTTGTGTTCACGTCAACTATCCATGGTTTGAGTGATAATGGTGTTTACCCTTACATGTTGTATATGTTAGGGATAAAAGCCGAATGGCGGTTATACCTAGGTTTAGCCGGGTACCAATAGTTGCAACCAGTAGCAGTTGGTTAAAACTAAGTGTAGCTTAAGTCGACGGAGCACCGCTATGCGGGACTCCTATTACTGTCTGCAGGGTTTAAAGTAACCTAACACGAAGGGGATGACAGGGGCTTCGTTCGCTCACTCTAGCCCCCGTCATCCCCTTCGAACCTAACCTATCCGTGTCGGGGTTCCCCTTAGCCACCGGTGTGTGGCTGCACCTAGTTCTACCCGCTATGATGAAGACTAAACCTAGTTTTAACCGAAGATAAGTAGAATACATCTAAGTTTAACCGCATGTGGCCCGCTGCACCTAGTTGTACCCGGCTAAAACGCTAAAGATATAGCCGCACTTCGGCTATTAGCCGTAACGTATACTCCTCTGCTCAACCCTTCGGAGAATACAGGCGTCATGTTATTTTTATGTGAGAAGCCTGGATTTTATTTATTACGTTCACTCATGCTTCCTCTAACTGGAGCGGAAGTTTCAAAGTAAACACTGATACTACAAACAAACAGTTTTTTCAGCAGTTTCATGTATTTTCAGCTAAAAGTGTGCGTTAAAACGATAGTATGTATGTCCCTGGAGTCCCAAGGTACAGGGAGGCGAAATTAACCAATCTAAAAAGCTACTAAGTTTGTCATCATCATCACTCAGCCGAATGTCGTCCACTGCTGGACATAGGCCTTCCCCAAACAATGTTGGGGCGGTTTGCCATAATCGCCACCCTTGGCAGGCGGGTTGGCGATCGCAGTATGGTTGTTAAAGTACTCAGAGAACGCTGCTGCCCATCCTCTAGCGAATCCCTTAGTCGCCTTTTACGACACCCATGGGAAGAGATGGGGTAGTGCCATTCTTTACGTAAGGCACCACATGGACGTTACCTAAGTTTAGTTACCTAAGTTTTTTTTTCTATTGGATTTATGTAGATTGTCCTAGGATACCGTTTCTACGTAACAGGGCAGTTATTGGCGAGACCTGAAGGGTCTCCAGCCAATGGGGGGGAAGTAAAATACTTAACCTAAGCTAACTACTTGTGCTACACTAAAATCATGACTACCTGCAATAACAGCACTAAGGGCGACCCCTAGTGGGACACGGACCTCGGCTTAGGGCGTTGCTGGCGGGGACTTAGGAGGGGAGACAGCTTGATTAGGGCTGAACTATCGGTGTGACTGCGGAGTCTGAAGAGACGACCGGCTCTACGATGGGAGAGCTCGGTGGATCGTGACCGGAGTTACCTAAGTTTGTATGACTTGTGTACGAGTATTTATAGTTTCAATATAAACAACAAGCTAAAAACTAGCAAAAAGCAGCTTGTACTTAAATAAGCCAATGAAAGAAACACTTTTTTCTTCTTCTTCTTCCTCCTAGCCTTTTCCCAACAATGTTGGGGTCAGCTTCCAGTTTAACCAGACGCGGCTGAATACCAGTATTTTACTGAGCGACTGCCATCAGACCTCCGCAACCAAGTTACTGGGTAATGGCGATATTCTAAGGTTAGACCTGTTGTCAGATATTCGAGCTTCTGACTACCCGTAACGAATGTCGTAGGTATTCGTATGACAGCTGGGACCGACGGTTTAACGTGCCCTCCGAGGTACTGAGGGGTCTCGATGTGTAACGAACGGTCACCCATCCAAGGACGGACCGCGGCAAGCGCAGCTTAACCTCGCAAATCGTATGTGCGGCGCGTTTTTTAATTAGCCACGAGCCTTCGAAAGAAAAACTTTATTGGTACAAAAATTATTCAAAATAAATTTCGTTGGTTCAAAAGTTATACAAGAAACGATTGCTAATGACTTTCCAGGTTCTTACTTGCAAATTGAGAATAATGTGATCGAATTTCGGGTTCAGATTGTGCTTCGGAATCACTGATGTAAAAAGTATGTGCTTATAACAAAATTTGTTTCGTTCCGAGATACATTTTCGAGAGTATACAGGCTGTAAACGAATTCGTGGAATTCCTTAAAACCACATTAAATTACCACGGCACGAGATTTAGCTTAATTAATAATTTTTTTTTACCCTAGCGGTAAGTTATTGTATCCTAACCACGACAACAAAAGGCAGTTCATACTACGCTATAATATATAGAATATAGAAAATATTGTATAGCTCAACGATATCGCTCAATATACATTTTATATGGACACGTTCACACAACGCTATGCTATGAAGTATTGGCTTGATGTACGCGATAAATTTGAGCGATTTTCAGAGCTATATCGTACGATTCTCCGGTACCCGCCCCGCCTCACTTAGTAACCTCAGTAGACATATAAGCTAAAGCAGTACCTCAACTTACTATAATCGCATGAATTGAAACACTCACATAGACACGCACCGTATACTGAGTAGTTTTTTGTTTTTGGCTGGGACTGTATCCCGATAATACCTTATTTGTCTTGTTGCAGTGCGTGTCTGTGTGAGTGTGTCAAATCAGTCGATTGTAGGTAGTTGAAGTACTGCTTTAGCTTATATGTCTACTGTGCTTCTACCCCGTCCGTCGCCCGACGTATCGCCGTCAAATAACTTGCTATAAATAGTATACCGGTTCGCGATATAGCGTATAGTGTGAAAGTCATGCTATATAGTTATAGCTTATGACGCAATTACCTATACTAAATAGCGAAATAGTATAGCGTAGTCTGAACTGCCCAATAAGGAATCAATAAAAAAAAGCGAAAAATAAACTGCAAAATATTTTGTTTCTAGAACATTCCGATGCCACGCATAAATGAATGAAGGCACAGCTGGCAGACACGACTAGTGCGATATCGTTCCTCTTAGTCAGTTAACTCGGGGCGCTAAAATGACTCAAAAACAGATCACTATGTTTTCTTTTTTCTGAAAATATACCATTCAAATTCAATCTGTGTCAGATCAAGCGGGTCGAAGATATTACACGAATTCGTTTACACCCTGTACGTACCTATATGAGGTGAGACAGGAGGGAGACGTCTCTCAAAATAAATATTTTTATTCTTATTTTTCTATGTAGACTTTTTTAATTCGCTTGCTTAACTTTTTATAAAATATTTAATTTAGGTACAGGAAAATGTACAGCGTCGTATAATGTCTTAATTCCCTTTGGGTAGTCCTTACAAAATTGTACCAACATTGATATAATGAGCGGATCTAATTATTTATTTCTTGTAAGAATTAATCTTAAAAGAACCTCCACAAATTATTTTCGAACGATAAAACAAGCCAATGAATTGATAACATTGAACGAACATCTTTAAAAGGAAAATCAAAAACCGAAAAGAAAAAAGAAAACTAACTCTAATTACATCGGCTTTGTAAAAGATACAAATAAATGGAACACTGGTATTAAACAATAAAAGCGCGACCTAAAATCCGTTGGTACAGGCTTTAAATTAAGTTTGCCCGCCCATCATCATTATCCGTATCTTAGAAAATTTGAAACGCACCCTTTTACGAGCCATCAGACGATGCCCGCCTTGTTCTTGTCGCTCGGCTTTGTCGTAATAAAAGTTATAACCCTATCCGTACAAAGATATTTATATATAGATAGATACCTTGCATAATTTAACCCTATCGAAGTACTCGTATATTGAATTAAATTTTCGTTTTTCAGCGAAATATTATCTAAAATAATTAAATGGTTTTGCAAGGATGAATATACAATTTATGATATTTTAATGTCTATTTTGCATTTACTGAAACAGTACCTATATTGGATAATCTACAACAGTCGTTCTTTTATACAGATATACAGGATGTTAACGAATTCGTGTAATTCCTTAAAACCACATGGTCTATTACTGATATATAGATTAACCCCGTACGGGATCTAACATGAAAAAAAAACAAAAAAAAACTTTTTTTTTCTTGCGGTAGAAGTGATCGTACCCATCTTAACCACCTAATAAGGTTTCAATAAAAAAATAACCAAAAACAAATTTAAAAAGGCATGACTAGTGCGCCTTCGCTCCGCGCCGTAAGTAAACTCAGGGCGTTAAAATGACTCTGAAAAAGAAAAGTAAGTTGTTTTTTGTTAATCCCGTGCAAGGTTAATCTGCCTACGAGTACTGGTACTCGTAGGCAGTCGCAGGGCGATTCTCGGCCACCGTAGGCCTGCGGACGGCGAGTGTTGGGTGTCTTGCCGTCCGATCAGAACCAGACCCGCGTCGACGGCGCGTTGTGTTCCACGCGCGCCTCAAAGAGATGTCAGCATAGTAGACAGGGCCCACTAGAGCCAGTGTCTGCCAGGGTTGCGGAATTTGTTCGAAAAAGTTACCGCGGCCCTGGAATGCAAAGGGCATTAGGAGGAACACTGATGGGTTTTAGTCAGTAAGAGTCTGACACTCCCTTCCGCTCAGCCCGGAGAGGAAGAAGATATTATAAAACATGTCATACACATCCTTAAGAAAAAACAATACTAGAATCACGTGGCTTAAAGGAATTACATAAATTCATTTACAGCCTATATAGAAAGCTTCTTTGTCTAAGAAGTGAAAATATTTTTGCGATAAGTCTGTCTTTTAAACTCTATAACTATCAGGTATCCTAGATCAGAGCCGACGATGCCAGACCACACCATCAGTGAACTTGAAGTGGGCGCTGTTGCCCATCAGATATCTGATAAAAACATTTTGGTCGCCAACATTCGAAAAAATAAATGACAGAACGTCTGCATAAAGCACATAGGTACAGATGTATCGTCTACAAAAAAAACTGTATACCAAAATGAACTTTAGCGCATTGGATACAAAAACTATAATTGCGTACGAGATATCGGTAGACAGATAAGCAGGATTGTTGCTAGGTGCGTAATTTCATTTATTTGGAAAATTTTCTTCCCCTAACGTCATCTGTTTTCATTACTCGTCCGTCCACTGAGCTCATTATTACTTTCAATATTGCTGTTTTACCTAAAGACCATTATTTATCATAATAACTGCCTGCAATATCTGTTCTTTGTGCGTTGAATATTTTTCATAGTATTACGAAAAATTTTGTAAATGAAGGAAACAGTTTATGGGATAGCAAAGTTTTAATAACACATTGCCAATGGTAACGGAAATTGAATGCCTCATAGCCTAAAGCTGGCTTACCACGGTGCGTGGTAGCACGCACCGGCTGTGCGTGGTATCATCCGTAAAATCACGCACCGTGGGAAGCCAATATTATGAGGGTGTGTGATGTGGATACGGCGCACCGCTCCACACGCGTCCGCATTACCACGGACGAGTCTCTTCCCATGGTGCGTCGGTGCGAGCTCGTGCGTCGCGGTGCGCGCTATCAAGCACCGTGGGAAGCCGGTAGGTATTAGAGCAACGCGGTCGACATAGTTGGGAGTGGCCATGCGGAACATTTCCCCTCTGTCAACTCGCTTAGGCCCCAAATGGGGCCTAATTTTGTTTTATTTTTAATGCGTGAATGTCGTAGGTACAGGGTAGAATGCATATGTGTGAGACCCTGCCCCCGCAAAAAATGACAGACTTTTTTGTATTGGAAGAAAACGCTATGGCCACTCTCAATGCTCTAAGCTCATAGCGATTAAACAGGATTGCAGTAAGTATATTCATAAATATATACTTTACTGCATTTATTGTGCCATTTTTTCAGTTTGCAATGAAATCTAGATACTCAGTCGAGTGATTGAAGAAGTAGTCAAGTTAATAATTTCCTTCAACAACCTGCGAAACGAACTTTCTTACTTCAATTTTGTAACACTCACTTCACAGTTTTTCAACGTTCACTTCAGACGAAGGTTTAAAAATTAACATCTTCGTAAGCTTTGAGTATCGTCGACCCGCCTTGAAATATCGCATCCGAAAGAAGCAGAATCGCTGAGAACGGTCAATTTTTATCTATAACGTTTCACTGCAGTAAATCGACAGTGATTTTTCAGGCTGAAATATTAGCGGTTCAGTCCCCATATCTCTAGGGTCGCACAACGACGAGACTGTTAATAAACACGATTTTTCCACGTCCGAAAAAAACGCGGAAAATCGAAACACAACAGAAAAAACAGCCTCTTTTTTTCTGGCCTACTTTTTACGCAGTGACATGTAGTGAAGTGACCGAATAATTTGCTCATTTGTCAACGTCTTCGCTTTGCCGAGGAGAAAAATGATTCAGTGAATCTGTCGGGGCGTCACGTTGCTGAATTAATTGAAATAAATTACCTACTTCGCGTCAACAGTTTAATCTTTAACGGCTATAATCTGATGCCTGTCAAAATTAATCACTAAAGTCATCGTAATATTTGATAATTTTCGCAAAAATCTGCATTAATTAATATTGTACCGAAAATCCTATAAATATAAAAATATTAGTTTAAAAGAGTAAATCTTAATTTCAGTTAGACGAAAAAAAAATGAAAAAAAACGAAGATAAGGGCTTTTAGAGCTAGCCAAGCAGACTAAGAAAAAATGTTTAGAAATGAAGAAATACCTACAAAAAAGATTTTTCTGGTCGAAAAAATTAGCCTACCCATCGACTTTTTGTAACGCCGGCTTCTGGCAATGTAAGCGCGTGTTCATCGTACTGTAAGTTTGCTTTGCTGTTGCTCAAACAGTTCGGTCAGGAGCCTTTCAACCTCAATAGAATATTCAAAGGTCGGCCTGTGAAAATATGGCTCAATTGGAGGTACGATCCGCGCGGGATTTCCGCTTTAATATTCAGGCGATGAGAAATATCCCGTCATAAAAACCTGGACCATATGAGTTTTTAGAGACCACGTATTTGAATATTGATGTTTATGGAAAGTATGGAACGAGCCACCTTCGGTTACAAAGGTTCTGTTATAACAGTGTGCCGTGTCATAAATTCCTTGTAATGGAACTATGGATTTTTTCCGGCGCGACAGGGTGGTATAAACTTTATAAAGTCCATAATTCTACATTATGTTTGCTTTAACGTATAAATATGTCAGTGTTAACATAACGAACAGTTCATTTAGTAAAAATATGTGGTACTTTTGGTTGTTAAATTTATGAAAAATTGGTGCCATTAAGTCCCCTCTCCGGATGCAGGCTTTGAGTGATGCCGATGTATGTCATTATGTGAGGGCGCTTTGAAGATCTCATTTTGTTGGGTAAACGTGCGCAATAATAACCTGGTATCTCTTAAATACACACTTATAACATGTTCCACATACCTAAATATGATCGGTAGTACCGTCCGCGAGGCCTAAGCTGAGCTGTGCATTTGTGTGAGAATGAATGCAGACGCGGCCTTTGCTTGGTTTAAACCGGCTTATACTGCATTTTGGCAATCGATTCTATGTGCACTCACACAAATGCAAAGCTCAGCTTATGCCTCGCCAGTTGTACTTAACAACCCAAATATTTAAATAAACAATTGTTAACAGAACCCGCCCGTAAAATAAAACAAAAAATCAGCTAACCAAAAATAATTCTACCGCGTTCATCACTCATTAAAAATAATCTTCCACATATAAAATTTTCAAAGGAGAGTCTTTTAAAAAACTTCAACCGCGTCTAACGCATGCATTACCGACAATAAAACAAGGTCCACTTAGCGATAGGCCCGCTCGGGAGAAAAAGAGCATTAAGGCGTAATTTATCACAGTTTCCACGCCATTAAACATGGAGACTGCAAAAACCGCGTACTATACGTGATAAGCTCCATGAGAACTGGATTGTCTGCGAACGTGAAAAAATGCTAGCAAATACGATGATAATCTTTAGATAAAATGTGGTATGAGCTTCGAGAGTTATCATTGTAGAAAATGACAAAAGAAATAGAAACCTAGTGAGGAGCAAAATTATATAGACTATTAGTAATAATATTCTGCCTAGCCTTTTTCCAACTATCAGAGTCAGCTTCCAGTCTAACCAGATCCGGCTGAATACCAGTATTTTACACGGAGCGATTGCCATCAGACCCCGGAAACCCAGTTATTGAGCAATACCGATATTTTTAAGTTAGAGCCATTACGCACTGTCGACTGGTCCAAACCAAGTCTTCGGCGACCAAAACATAAGCATAGTCGCCCGGGTGACCGGCGACCAAGTGCGTAAATACCTATTTCATCATCATCTGCCTAGCCTTTTCCCAACTATGTTGGGGTCGGCTTCCAGTCGAACCGGATGCAGCTGAATATCAGTATTTTACATGGAGCGACTGCCTATCAGACCTCCACAACCCAGTAACTGGGTAATACGATACTCTTGGTAAGACTGGTTGTCAGACTTTCTGGCTTCTGACCAACAGTAACGACTGTCAAAGATCTACAAATGACAGCCGGAACCAACGGCTTTACGTGCTTTCCGAGGCACGGAGGAAACTCGCTATGGTAAATGGTCACCCATCCACAGAGCAACCTCGGCAAGCGTGGCTTAACCCGGAAGATCGGTCTATGCGGCTGTAATTATTTAGCCACGAGCTCCTCGAGCTCCTCGAGCGTAAATACCTATTTAAACTATAGAAAGTCACAGTCGCCGTCGACTAAGTCTCCGGCGACCAGTCGACAGTGCGTAAAGGCTCTTAGACCGGTTGTCAGACCTTCTGGCTTCTACTCGTAAAGACTGTCATAGGTATTAGTATGAACCCGGGACCGATAGTTTAACGTGCTCTCTAAGGCACGGAAGGGTCTCGGTGTGTAACGAATGGTCACCCATACACAAACCGACCGTGGCAAGCGCAGCTTAACCTTGCAAATCATACAATCTGTGTGGTTGATAAATCAGTCACGAGTCCCTACTATTACTACTAGACAAAGAAAGAAAGAAAAGAAAAACCGGCCAAGAAGGCCACAAAGGGTTCCGTACCATTATTTATAAAAACGGTAAAAAAATCACGTTTGTTGTATGGGAGCTCCCTATATTTATTTTATTCTGTTTTTTAGTATTTGTTGTTATAGCGGCAATAGAAATACATCATCTGTGAAAATTTCAACTATCTAACTATCACGTTTCATGAGATATAGCCTGGTGACTGACGGACGGACGGACAGCGGAGTCTTAGTAATAGGGTCCCGTTTTATCCTATGGGTATGGAACCCTAAAAATGATTTATTCTGGATTCATACAGGCAGTTACAAAAACAATAACATAATACTTCTTCTTCCTGCCCTTATCCCATGTTACTTGGGGTCGGCGCAACACGTTTTCTTCTTCCATTCCGTCCTGTCAACCGTCATGATATCACTGACACCCTTGTCTTTCATATCATTGGTCACACCATCCATACATCTTTTCTTTGGCCTCCCTGTTCCTCTCCATCCATCCACATTTATATTCATAACTCTTTTCGTCACATGCGTTTCATCTCTCCTCTTCACATGCCCTCAAGACAAACGATTCCCTTTCCACTTTTCTGTGACTGGCGCTACTTTCAAACTTCCTCTAATATACTCATTCTTGACCCAATAACATAATACATTTAATACAATATTATCAAGGTTGGCCGTTGTATTCAACTCCAAGCTGTAATTGAGTACTTTGATTGTTTGTGAAAACTATGACAGCTTCAAACAATTGGTTGTTGGTAACTTAGTTCACCCACCAACAGAACTTAAATATTCTTAATTTTATGTTTTAAAAAATTGAGCCGAAAAAACCCACATGAGTTTGTTCTGAAAATGTCAAGTTATTGAAAAACTTAATTACTTAAAATGGGAAATGTACACAGTATATCAAAAGAGATTTTTATTATAAAGTACCTTTATTACAAAGGCTTCAAGAAAGTCAAGGCAAATAACGCAAAAGCTGAGTCTAAAAAAATTCAAACGTACTTTAATTTCAAAAGCAAACAAATCCATTTCCATGCTCTTCCAGGAATGAAAGGAAAACAGAGAAAACATTTCTGTAATTTAATTCAGTTAAGAAAAATTTTAATTTTACTATCTTGAATAATATGCTGTTACTACATGTGACAAGATTTTTATCTATCTTCTATCTATACTCGTATAAATAATAAGGAAAGTCCTGACTGACTGATTGACTGACTCATCAACGCCCAGCACAAACCGTTGGACCTAGAAAGCTGAAATTTTGCACAAAGGTGGGAACCTTTATAATGTAAACAAGGAATAAGGAAGGATTTTTCGAAATTCAACCCGTAAGGGAGTTAAATTGGGGATGAAAGTTTGTATGGAAAATCGTCACTTTCACAGCAAAGCTAGTTTATTAATCAATGACGTATTATAAATTTATATTATCATTGTTATTAATAGAATAGATACTGTTATTGACATTGATGCAATCAGTATTAAGGCTGTACACATGCCTGTAAGTTGCACAATGGCATGCCAGCTTCTTGTACTTGCCAGCTACTGTCGTGTGTATATTTTAAGGGCATGCCTGTAGCTGGTATGCATATAGAATTTTATTACATAGCTTACATTTGATTTTTCAGCATGCAATGTGCGGCAGGGTTTGCGGGGGCTACAAACCGCATACCAAAAGGCATGTGTGAATGCACGTGACAGCTACAGGCATGCCAGTAAGCTGGCAACATGCCGCCGATTGTGTATGTAGTCTGTGAGTATTTATTTCGTTTCCTTTTTTTTTGTTTTGTTTTCGTAAACATGTCTCGATGGAGAGATAAGAAGACTTTCAAGTTTATTCGTTTGTACCGAGATTACGAATGTTGTGAAATCTAAATAAATGTGCAACACAGGCAGTCCGTGGCGTACAAGAAGTGTGGTGATGGCACGTGTACCTATACCTCTTGCAAGCTACAGACATGCCACGAAACAAAATGCATGCAGTTCTGCTTGCAAGTGTATCCTCAGAGTGCCAGTTACTGGCACAGGTAATTTTTTGCCATGGAAGCTACTTCCCTATTTTACTGGCATGTGTATTCCCATGTTTATGGAGTACCAAATTATGAAGATACAAAAAAAATGACATTCATTATAAGAAAATATGCCACCCACTCTATCAAAAGACATTTCATAAAGGAGGAAAACAAAATAAAACAAAATACATTTTCTATAAATGAGTAGAAATAACAAAAAAGTTCGGAGCACAGGTAGGTTATAAACGACGATTTTTACCAAAAATATTGAAATGATGGCATAAAAGAAAGACCCTTTCAAAGGTTTGTTTTGATAAATTGGTAGAAATAAAGAAAGGCTTAGGTCGAATGTACCAAATGGCTCTGTCATTGAGACGAAAGCGAAATTTGAATAATTTACTGAATTTTTCTTCGTACATTTTTTAAATCGCTGATATTTGTCTCAGAAATGTTTGTTTTAAGTTTGATAGCTGTCTCATCTCTCGATAAGCATCAAAAATTATGAAGACTAGGTACTCAGCTGCATGGGATCGTTTGAGCACTCCAATATAAACGTTGGTTTTATACAAGATCAAAAAGCAAATAAGCGAAATAAAACAGTTTTTATGCTCTGCACACCTGCTAAAGTTATTTTATTCTACCATTAAAGATATTTACTATCTTCTTAGATTTTAATATTTCTTTCATTTCATTTATTTTACCTCAAAATATTTCATTTATTTATTGTTTATGCACAAAATTAGTACAGAGGCGGACTTTATACCGTATTTTATGCCAATATCTGTAAAGAACATAAACGAACGTAATTAAAATATGGGGTCCAATTATGCTAAAAGAAATTTTGAAAAATCGCAAACTAACCAGGGCCGAACCGTTCATTCCCACAGTTTTGGTACTCGTATGTAAAAGCTGTCAAATTGTTTGACAAATAAATTACTTTGAAAAAAGTTAAAACCGACTTCAAAGTTAAAGTCAGTTTTTACTGTTTTTTAAGTATTATTTTTTTCTATTTTAACCGCTAGCGGCCCGACTGACGAACCTGTTCGTCGGTGCCATTGTTTATCTATTGTGTCTATAATTACAGTACTTGAGACTTTAAGTGGCATAAACAATACACAAACATGCAATTACAGCAATCGCGGGTAATTTGATGTTCTTCATTAAAGAGTTCCATTGTCAATCTCCGAGGGTCTTCATCAGATCTTCACCAAATTTAAATGGGATCACCTCGGGAGAATACTCTTTCAAACAACAAATCGCTTCGAGAGTGCCTAAAAAATTTGAAAAGTTCTCTCGATTTCTCCAGAATCCCATCATCAGATCCTGACTTAATGACCATGGGACCACCTGGGAAGTATACCCTTCCAAACAAAAGAAGAATTTTCCAAATCGGTCTGTGCGTATTTGAGTAATCGGGAAACATACATAAAAAAAGATACCGACGAATTGAGAATTTCCTCCTTTTTTTGAAGTCGGTTAAAAACAAAACCAATCATTTTGACAGTTTTCGTAAACAAAAACTGACTGAAGTTTGTGTTTCGTTTGCGTTTGACAACAGTTTGGTGGTCGAATTACCATCCTGTTTTTAAATGTATTCCATGGTCCAAATGCAGCTCAACAATAATAATATGCACTGTATGACATTTTTATCCTAGCATTAATTTCATACGTAGCTTCAAGCGTTGCTGTATTTCTCGACTAGCAAAATTTGGAGCAATGCCCATCACTGAGGAAAAACGAAACGGTATTACATTTTCACTACACATTATTTCCACCACATTAACAGTGCCTAAAAAAATGCAAGTTGCTTGTCGCCCGACCTCAACGCAAAAGTAGGTCAACCTAATCATCATTGCTGATGAACTTTACATAATGGACATGGACATAGAGTCGCTCTTCACCTATACCCATTGTTTCGTTTAAAGGCTAATGGGTCCGGGGCCGGCCATGTTATTCAAGTGTCAAGAAGATGAATGTCACGTTATTTATGAGGTTGCGTTGAAAAACTGGCTTATTTTGATACCTGGCTTCCCGAGTCCGTTGCATGACAACACATAATGCCGCTTTTCACGGTAATCCATGTTTTATATTACGGTTTTGTTTTTTTTTCCGTGACACGAAGTGGCTATTAACTTTGTTGATGGGGACGAACGCAATCGTTTTGAATTATTAGCCGTACTGAATATGATATACTGTCATGTAAATAGTAATTTAGTGCTTGTAGTGAGTTATCTGTTGTAATAAAAGGGTTTATTTCGTGTTTAGATTATTTTACGTCTAAAAAGAGTGGAGGAGTTTTTTTTTATTATATGACTTGGTTGCGTTTACCCTAACCGCACCTGATGGTAAGCGCAGACAGGCAGACAGTGCGCTTTCATGTTCATCTTGCGTCTTCGTCATTCCGTGAAGCGTCGTAGCGCATGCCATAATACCAGTTCGACAAAAACGCATGCCCCTAGCGCACGCTAATCCGTCTATTGTATATCGACTGACAACTGACCGAGGCGCACCGGTGTAGACGATAAGCTACATGCGTCTTATGGCAATCAATATTGCATGCGCTTGACGCAAGAGGAATTGAAAGTTGAAAGCGCAAGATGAACATGAAAGCGCACTGTACTTGCTACTATACTTGCCATAAGATGGAGCACACGAATGTAAATAAGAGAGATTTATAGGGATTCCTGGACGGAACAGAGTAGGTAATCTGATTGGCTTTAATGTGAGATATTAATGTGAGGGTACAGGTGGTAGCTAGCCAGGCGGACCATATAGATCCTACCACCAAGCGTTCTTGATTTTGTTGAATCCTACAATACGCGTCTATTCCCAGCGTGCGGTGAGGAAGTTTAACATTCTAGCCCACACGGGATAATAGGAAATATTGAAGAAAAAGAAGTCCCGACGTTCGAGTCGAACTCTTAACTTATTTAATTTTTATCAGCTGTGCACCTGTGCAGTATTTTCTTCTCAGTTATTTGTTCCGCATAAGATAAATGCAAAGTGTGCAGAAAAAGATTCTTCAAAACACGACCAATAGCTAAATGATAAATGATAAATGATAAATGATAAATGATAAATGATATTTATTTCTGTAAATAAATCTGTTACAGACACTTTTACAAGTCAATTTTATATGTTTTTTTAAGACTAGATGGAGCCGGCATTTCCTATCTGACTCGCTCTGAGAAGAAAAGCCGAAACAAACTCAGAGGTCAACGTCTCTTTTAAAGTCCAGACATTGTAGTAAGTATCAAAAACTATGCGAGTGTAACAATGTAGGGCAACGTCTGGAATGGCCTTTTGAGGAAAGAGCCAAACAGCTTTGAGTCGACCTGTCTAAACTGACGGTACGCATGCATCAGCCATCGTGTAGCTCAACCTTATTTTAGGGAGCTCAACGACCCGACGCACGACGCCACCAATCAGCAAGACATTTGCGTAGGTCACAAAAAACACTCAAAACCGCCAAACACTTATGAAATTCGAGTAGGATACTAGCCTACACGGTACTCACATTCACAATAAAAAAATAAAATAAAATTAAAATAATATCAACATATTAATAATTGAATAATTATTCATCAAAATGTCAAAGTAAAAAAAAATATTCAACAATAATAATAATCAATCATGCAAAATGTCAAAATAAGAGTTACAAAAGAATTACAATGATTTTTCTGTGATGAGAGCGAGCAGCTCAATTCCAAGCATTTTTATCGTCCATATAATCTTTAACTTTATAGAAAGCTTTATTGCAAAGTTTCTGCTTTACATAGGACTTAAATTTATTAAGACTTAGTTCTTGAATATTGCTTGGAATTTTGTTGTAGAAACGTATACTTTGGCACCTAAATGAATTACTAATTTTTTGGAGCCTAGTCATTGGCAATATAAGTTTATTTTTATTTCTAGTATTGAGGCTATGAATGTCGCTGTTCTTAGAGAACAAACTAATATTTTTCTTAACATACATCAAATTTTCATAAATGTATTGAGATGCGACCGTCATTATATTAATTTCTTTAAATTTATCCCTCAGTGAATGCCTAAAGCTAAGGTTATAAATTGCTCGAATAGCTCTCTTCTGCAAGACAAAGATAGTTTGAATGTCGGCGGCATTTCCCCACAACAAAATGCCGTACGACATAACACTATGGAAGTAACTAAAATATACCAATCTGGCTGTCTCTACATCAGTTAGCTGGCGTATCTTATAGACCGCGTAAGCTGCAGAACTGAGTCTTTTCGACAATTTATTTATATGTGGGCCCCACTGCAGTTTCGAATCTAAAGTTATACCCAAGAACGTAGTGGTGTCCACAAGATCCAATTCGGCTCCATTTATTACTACACTGGTTTTCACCTGCTTGACATTAGGTGTCAAAAATCTAATACATTTAGTTTTCTTCTCGTTCAAAAGTAAGTTATTAACATTAAACCAGTGCACTACTTCAGAGAGAGCGTTATTTACATCGTTGGTAACCGGCTGTTGCCGTTTGAGTTTGAATAACAGTGATGTATCATCTGCAAATAACACAATCTCCTGATTATCTTGTATGAGATAAGGTAAGTCATTAATATAAACGAGAAACAGGAACGGGCCAAGAATTGAGCCCTGCGGAACACCCATTGTCACCACAGACCCCGGAGATCTCTTCCCATTAACGTCCACTCTCTGGATCCTATTACCCAAATACGAAATAAGAAGATCCAGTGCGGTATTCCTAACTCCATAGTGATGTAGTTTCCTGACCAATGTCTCGTGAAAAACGCAATCAAATGCCTTGGACAAGTCACAAAAGATGCCTAAGGCATCATGTGAATCCTCCCAGGCGTTAAATATATTATCTAAAAGCTCAACACCAGCGTCAGTTGTTGAGCGACCTCTTGTGAAACCAAATTGTTTCCTATGTAATAAATTATTTTTATTAAAGTGGCTTTGTAGCTGATTAAGTATTAGTTTTTCAAATATTTTACTAAAAGTGGGTAGCACAGAAATAGGCCTAAAGTTGGTTGGGTCAGATGTGCTACCTGATTTAAATAATGGTATAATCTTACTATTTTTCATTAAGTCAGGAAATACACCACAATCAATACATTTATTGTAAATTAAAGCTAATTCAGGTGCTACTGTGCTGATAATAGATTTTGTAACCTCAACGGAGTTACCCCAAAGATCGGCGGTCTTTTTAACATTTAGGGAATTGAAAGTTTTTACAATATCTTTGCCGGTTACATAATGAAAATTTAATTCATTGTTGCATATATTAACATTTTTTTTCAATAGAGATTCAGCAGCAGTGGGGGATGACTTCAAGGATTTTGTGGTTGAGACTGGAATGTCCGTGAAGAAGTGTTCGAATGCTGTAGCAACTTCTAAGTCTGATTTCACTGTTTTGTTATCAATTTTAAGGCTATAGTCACTACATCGATTCTTGACTCTTCCAGTCTCATTGTTAATTATATCCCAAGTCATTTTAATTTTGTTACTACTATTCCTTATTTTTAAACTTAAGTAACGAATTTTGGCTAAAAGACAAATTCTTTTAAATAATTTTGAATAATTTCTAACATACTGTAAAAATTCTGGACTATTATTATAGTTTTTTTCTTCATACAACTCATACAGTCTTTTCCTACTTTTATATATACCTGTAGTCGCCCATTCACTGAAGGTTGCAGTACCTTTAACTGAGATCTTCTTGGGAATAAAAATGGAGTTAAATTCTGTACAAAACATGTTAAAAAATGTATTGTATAGGTCGTTAGGATCATCACTATAACTTAGATAAGGCAATTTTCTAATGAGTTTATTTTTAAATCCTTCCAAGCGACCCACAGTTTTAGGCACTACAGTTATCTCCTTTTTTACAAATTTCTTGTCTTCCTGAAGAAATGTAATCAACTGTCCACAATGATCAGAGTTGAGTTGATTTATTATTTGTTTAGTATTAGGTACAATATTTGTAAATATATTGTCCAAACAAGTAGCTGTAGTGGCAGTTATCCTCGTAGGCTCCAAAAATAGATTTTCAAGATTATATGATTTAAATAGATTTTTAATTTTAAGGCACATTGAAGAATCTTCCAACAAATTCACATTGAAATCGCCACATACAAACACGTTTTTATTTAATTTGCAAATTTTCTGTAACACTTGATCCATAACATTCTCAAAGCAATCATATAATGCTGAAGGAGGCCTGTACACACTCAATACAACAAACCGCTCCAGCTCCACACAGGCTATTTCAATTGTTCGCTCAACAGAGAGGCTCACAATATCCTTACGTTCTTTGTATTTAAACTGTTTATTTAATAAAATTAGTGAACCACCATGTATAGCATTTTCTCTGCTGAACGAACTACCAACTTGGTGATTATTGAAACTGAATATGAACTGGTGGCTTTTTAGCCAATGTTCTGTAATACACAAAATGTCAATATTGTTGCAGTTCATAAACAGTTCAATTTCAAGGTCTTTACTCAACACCCCTTGAATATTTTGGTGCACCAAGCTGAAGGTTTTTAAAACCTTGCATATTCCAGTTATTTTTGAAACGGATAAATCATCATTATTCACATTAATCATGTCATTTAAGCAAGAGGTTGCCTCTATTGTCTCAAATTCTAATTTAAATTATAATAAATGTCAGATTTGTTAGCCAAATTATTGGCTGAATCATTGTAAATATTAGGTAATTGCTCAATAGAAGCAATGGTATCAAAAGCCAAGTTCTTGGCTGAAATATCAAAAAAATAGGATAGCGACTCAGCTATTTGTCGTTTACAATATTTTGTAAGATAGTAACTATCTTTTGTCACATATAAATATTTACTAACATAATTGTTAGTGTCAATCAGATGGAATAGACTATTATTACATGTCCAAGTATGCAATAAAATGTTTAGCTTATATCTAATATTATTCTCTTCCTGTGGCAAGTTGTTGCTATAAGGGAATGTGAACAAAACAATTTTTCTTAAGTTTAGCTCACACAGTTTGTTAAAATACTGGAGCAGACTTTTCTTATTCACATTTCCTCTGTTTCCAATTAATATTAATAAGGTTGTATCCTGGCTAAAATTAAAACTAATAATTTTTCTCATAATGTCAAGGTAAGTTAGCCCAGGCATACAATAATTAGTAACGGAATGTCCCTTGCAAGTAATTGATAGCAACTGGCCCATATTTTTTCCAATTTCATCACTAAATATCACAAGTTGAGGTTTCAGTATGGATGCCATACCGTGGGGGTTATTAACATTTACAGGTGTCAGTTTGAGGGAGCCATTAGCAGTTATTATTTGATTGTCACATGTTTGCTCTGTGGAGGTATCACATAAAGACGTAGAATGAACCGGTAAGAGCTTGCCGTTGGGTGAGATATTATTGGCCACTGGATGTGAGCACTCACAGTTACATGAGCCCACTAGCTCATTCATAGCCAGCTATTAGCGAGAAGCAACTTTTAATTATACTGTAACAAGTTAAGGCGCAGAAAATATATGAGTTTAAGTTGTATTGCCTACAGTAACAGTATCTTATGAAGAAACTATTACATGGAGCTTAAGTTTTACTTTCAGATATACCCCTGTGGTTGCACTTGATTTTAGTAGCGCTATAAAATTAATACCAAATAGAAATTAGCCATTACAAAAACAAGAACTGATCACCTACGCTTTACATGAAATTATACGCCTAAGCTTATATTGGGGGTGAATATTCGAAAAAAAGTTAGCAAAAATTAACACATTCTCGAATGTGTTAATTTTTCCACCAGCACTTTACACAGAGCTCATACGCCATGCCGCCATAGGTATATACGTTAGTGGACCTTGCAGGAGGGTCATCAACATTACGTTTGCGCTAAGGGAGAACCCTCAAGAAGGGTTCTTGGTATTATTAGGTTAAAAACCGTGTCATACTGTAACCTCCACCCGTTTTTTTTTTCCTGCCTATAGCACCTAATAATTAGGACGGTGTCTAAATAAAAAAAAACGAGTGTGTCCAATAATACAAACGTATAATAAAAAATTGAATGGCGACTATGCGGAGGCACACAAATTTGTAAGGTTGTGGGTTTACGGCAGTCTGTTGTCACACCTGCAGTGAAAGGGACTTCCCTGCAGAAATTCGGCAGCAGTCCTCCCAGGCCGGAGATGGTGGGTGGCCGATGATGCACGATGGCGCGGCGAGTTTGGCGGGAAGGTGCAGCGGGCGACTTGCTCAGCGCGCCACGGATGATGTATCTTCGCCGTATGCCGTAATCTTGTACGATGATGGTTAATTGGGCAGTATTAACCTGGCCGTAGTTCCTGGAAACCACCGTTCCAGTTCATTAGAATTTTATTAATATTCCGTTCTGGGGTAGGTAGCACCGACGACAACAGGAAAGTACCCAATTTAATGTAGTAGTTTTGTCGCGGTGGTACTTATCAGAACGGAGTTTACATGTATAAGGATAAGCAAAGCAAGCTTGAGAAAAAAGTAAGCTCGAGAAAAAAAGAATTGAAAGCAGCAAAACATTACCCTCCTTTGGGTTATCCGCAGTCGGGTAAAAAAAACTAAATTTGAAATAAACGTTAAACATAAGCAACGTTAAGAATTTTAAAAATTACTACATTATTATTTATTTTTTATATGAAGGTAGAAGAAAACCGAATTGCATGATGAAGCATTATTAGCAACTTCGTAAATTATTGCATCTAAATAGCGGTTACATATTGAGCTGAAGTTATGCTTTAAATGCTGCTAAAAACACAATGTGAACAAATAGAATTACACATAGGTACACATAAAAGTAATTAGTAAACATGAGATGATATTAATGTTAGTAATTATTTGTGTGCTATTCAAAACTTACCCAAATTCGGGAATTTAAAACTTTCACATGATTGTTAAAATTAAATAATTACGTCCGTCTCGGCTAGGGCGCCTCAACGGGACGTGATTTCAAAATAATGATACGTGTACTCAGGTTCAGCTTAGTAGCGACTGCCCCGAGCTGCGCAAACGTATGACCTTATAAGGCTATGAAAAAACTCCCCACACGACTAGATGCGCCGCGCGTTCGGAAATGCATACCTACTTACACTCAAAGAACGAACATTAATTTATTGTAAATGTGTTCCTTTATTTTTAAATATTGGTTTAGTTAACATGGTTATTATTTAGATTTAGTTTTAAGGATAGATTTTAATTAATTAATTTAGTTTTAAGGTTTTTGAACTACATCAATTAATAAAACATGATTAGTCATGTAACGTTTCGTTACAATACCTACACCCACTACTACGTATTAAAGTAGTGTTTTCAGGGGGTCTTTTTGCTTGTTTTGTGACAGTGGATTTTCTAAGAAAAACCTTCATTTAAAATGAGCCCTCCATGAGGGCACCCGGAAACGTGATTGCAACTAGGGGGTACTCTCCCGGAGGGCGCCCGGCACTGAACGTGTTAAGAACGTCATTTTCATCATTCCATAGTTAAGAATGCAGATGTATAAGGCTCAAATAATGATAATGTAACTCAAACAATACCACTGCCGTCGAGGTATAAGACAAGAATACAAACAACCTGAAACTACTTTAATGTTAACAACTCAGGAAAATAATGATTTGTTAAAAAACTGTCAAGGTAATTCGAATATTCATCCGGGGGCGCAGTCCGCACAAGCGACATACACAGAGTTTACAATCCATAGAGTTGGGCAACGCATTTGCGCAACTGTATGAATTGTAAAACTGTGGCTGAACTGTACTGCCTGCGCCTCCTTACTAGCGTTGAAAATGCCGAAAATAACAATTTGTTTTTTCCACGAAAAAAACAAATTGTGTTTTTTTTCCGTTTTTTTCACATGTCACATAGAAAAATTAACAGAAGGAATCCTTTGGAATGAAACAGGACTCTTTCGAATGTTTCGGTTGATGTTTTGAAAAGTTGAAAAAAAACAAGTTTTATTGAAATTTAAATATATTTTAATATGTGAAACGTTGACGTTTCTTTCATATTCTTCGGTTTTTTTCGGTTTTATTGGAAAAAACATGAAATACACACATCAAAAGTGTCTAGGGATCAAGCATTTTTATGCGGATTTCTTGAGATTGAGATGTGGCTTTGTAATAAATTTATGATTTTATAAATTTATATGGATCCTTTTTGGTGCATTTCATAATTTGAATCAGGAACTGTGAATCAAATTCGAGTAAAAGATGAAAATCAGCTGTCAATATTTTCCCTATAAAAACATACAACGCATTGAAGACATTATTAGTGCTACTGTTTCCCTACTACTGATTAAAACCAACGTTATTATGGAGCGGCGACGTCATTTAAGCAGGGAAGAAATGCTCAGAGCCGTGGGAATGATAGAAGCTGGTTCCCGGCAACGTACTGTGGCTTTAGCTCTGAATACAAGTCAGAGTGTTATCAGTCGACTTTGGACACGTTACCGAAGCACTGGTACCGTGGCTGAGCGCCATGGAGGACGGTATCGCTGCACCACACGGAGACAAGACCGATACATTCAAATCTTAACTCGAAGAGCTCCAACAATAACCGCCATGATGTTAGCCGTGAGGCTTCATCACTCTTCAGGGAACTTAATTAGCGACCAAACAGTCAGAAACCGCTTGCATGAAGTGAACCTTCATTCCCGAAGACCGCTACGGGTACCACCTATAGCAATGCACAATCGTAGGATTCGATATCAATGGGCTCTTGGACACAGAAATTGGGCAGAAGAACAATGGCGTTTCGTGTGCTTTTCTGATGAGTCTCGTTTTGGTATGAGACCGGATACAAGACGTATACGACACTGGAGAACCCCTGGACGCCAACAGCGATTAAAATCCTGCCAGGAAGTCCATCCTTATAGTGGTGGAACCATCATGGTATGGGCGGGTATTTGGATCGGCGGAAGAACTGAGTTGATTTGGATCAGAGGCAACCTCAACGCTCAAATTTATGCTGAGACGATTGTATCAGACGTCATCGTTCCTCTACAAGCGCAAATCGGTCCCTTATTTCAGTTAATGCATGATAATGCACGACCGCACACCGCAAGAGTTGTAAGACAGACTCTCGCCGCAGCTAACATCAATGTCCTGCCCTGGCCTGCTCAGTCGCCAGACTTGAACCCGATTGAGCATGCATGGGATATGCTACAGAGAAGAGCTCTGCCGAATATGGAGGGTATCCAGTCGCAAGAAGACCTTTTTTTGTTGTTGCAACGAACATGGGCGGCCATTCCACAGCGTGATTTGGATGAACTCATTTTGAGTATGCCAAACCGATGTTCTTGTGTTGTTAGTGTTCGCGGTAGAAACACGGATTATTAATTGTTTAAGTTACCCAATAAAATTTTAAAGAAAACTGTTATTTCAGTCTTTTTTTCGAACTTTTGTGTTAGTGGTTCAAATGTCAAAAATCCCTTTATTAGGAAAATGGCAAATTTCTTTATTAATGCAAAGGTGACTTGGTTTATCGTTACTGTGACAAACGAAAACACTTTATTTGATGAATCCTTAAAGAAATTTTTAATTAATATCAATCAGGAGAAAAGTTATTGCAAAAATATATGTTGATCCCTAGACACTTTTGATGTGTGTATATACTGGCAAATTTTCTTGAAACTTTCGAATGAAACATTGATAAAAACAACGGAATTGGAAAGAAACGGGAATTTTTCCTGCTTTTTTCAACGCTACTCCTTACACGCTTAGGCTACGTATTGGAATTTTTCCAACCTCATTCAAAACTAATAATATACAAGGTTACTCGGAAAGGGGGTACTAATCCAAAAGGGTGTTTAAGTACCTATAATAATAAATAACTTTTGTTCTACAACTTTTTCCAAAAGTCAATAGTTTGAGAGAAATAGGTGACCAAAAGTCTCAAAACAAAAACGCACAGTCTATCTATCACCGGTTATGATCAGTTTTGTTCACATTTTCGGTCATATTTGGGGTCATGAATTACAAGCATCATTTTCTGAATTTGTTACTAAAGCAAGGATGAAGAATTTTTGAAAAAACTAAAATAAAAATCATTTTTCTTGGAAATAAAAACTACCGAATTTTGAAATTTTAACACTTGCTTTAATACAGTCATCAGTAATACTTTAAGTGGCCTGCGGATTAGTACCCCCTTTCCGACTAACCTTGTATACTAAAAACTTCCTAAAACACGTCCTACAAATAATATTAAAACATTCGAAAAAATATAAAAATGGACAGTGGCCAACCTTTATAAATAAAGATTGTGTTTCCCAAAAGTTTAATGTAGTATGGGTCAATAACCCATTACTGCTAAAGTTAGCATGTATTGAATACATTACGAGTATTGTTCTATGTCGTTGTTAGGCCGTAGTCTGTTACAAACGCCGTAGGCTAGTCCGGCGTGAATGCTTATTATGGAAATTATGCACTATATTGGTAAAATGACGAAACAAAGGAAAATGACGAATTAAGAACTTGTAATATCAGTAAATGCATAAAATTTCAGTCAGTCATATTTTTTATCGAAGTGCTCTCAGCCCTCGGCCTCATTCTTCACACAAAGTTCGTGATGCCCTTTTCTTATTTCTTTTCTCAGACACATTTGGAACAAAAAATCGTCCTCCAATTCTTTGAGAAGAAGTCTTAAAATTGTCTGGTCATCCATATTTTGATCACTATCTACTCATATAATTGCAAGGGAAGATCTGACGTGCGTTTAAGATGTTCCTAGAGTAACCATCTCGATACGACGTCAACCCGGCGCTGGAAGCTACGTCAGCTGACGCTAGACGCTACTCCGAGCATCTGTGACAGCCCAGAGCAATGGCCGTTTAGTATGCATGAATATCCTTACAGAATTACAAAACGTTAGCATTGCGACAGATGGTCGTATCTCTTGCCTTTCCTGGAAACCCTACAATCCAAACATTAAAACAAGCCCAATACACGGTATTTTGATACAGTTATCGACAAAAGGGAAATAGGAAAATATCTTCGTCACAAAGCCTTTTCGCTTTTCGATCAGTATCGACATGACGCAATTTATCTTTGTGACTGTACTTTATCGACAATAAGTATGTGCCTATACGAGATTGTATTAGGTTTTTTACGGTTCCGTCAGAATGGAAACCCTATTTGCGAAACCTTTCGTCCATCAGACAAAGAGACAACTTTTTTTGTATGTCGAATCAGGATTGCGTATCTTTGGATTTGATTGAGTTTCGAATCGTAGTAATCTGTTTGGTTTACATCCGGGTTGTGTACGTCCATCAGTATAAAAGTTAGAGATTACTTCCACAACTTCATCAGTCACACCGATAATTCAGCCCTCATCAAGTTGTCTCCCCGCCAGCACCGCCTTAAGCCGAGGTCCGAGTCCAACTAGGGGTCGCCCTTAGTGCTGTTGTTGCTAGTAGTAATGATGTTAGTGTAGTATAAATAGTTAGATTAGGTTAAGTATTTTACTTCCTCACCATTGGCTGGAGACAATTCAGGTCTCACCAGAAATGGTCCGCAAGGACATACTACAGCAGTGCAGTAGAAAAAAAACACAACTTCTAATTCAAAACTCATTTATTCAAAATAGTCTAGAATTACTTAGTTACTTTTAAACATCAATGTTACAAAAGACAGCCCCCAAAAACGTCCGCCTTTCTCCGTTCCCTAGTGTCTATGCTGTAAAGAAGAAAAACAACACCTACATATCTAGACAAAACCATACAGTTGCCAACTGATAGTAAGCAACTAAGGGTAATGTTGCAGTTTTTTTACTTTACGATTAAAACGTTCGCTCAAAAATAAAATCTCCTAACGTAATTAAGCTGCACCCAACATTTCCCGCTTACGTACGTACTGCACCGAAATATCTTGGCCGTCCTGAACCTCATGCAGGTGGTTACAAAATATATTTTTTAGGAAAAAAATAGCGTTTTACATTTAAATCATAAAAGTACATGGGTTATGGTTCTTAAGTAAATACCAATTACAGGTGTACACAGCATTCGCATGAATACAATCAAGCATCGTATAAGTTATATAAAATGAAAATAAAAAAAAGTGTAACATAAAATTAACAAACAGTAAATTAATTAACTAAACTTTCTAATGTCAATTTAAATGTCTGTTCAATTGGGAATGCAACAGGCTTTTGAACTTCGGTAGGGAAATAAGAACACGTCCAAGTCAGGCAGCTTCGAGTTGAGTTTGTTGTATTGAATACACATCCTAGGTACTGGTGAGTGTTTCCCAATGTTACTGCTGTAGGATGACGGTTGAAAGATTCTAGAAATTGGCTGTCTAGGAATATTGTACGGGACTGACAACGTGACACGTTCTAGCAACTTCTCATAATCAATTTGACTATTGACTACCTAATAGAGAAAAGCTAAGTCATGAATAGTGCGACGGTTTCGAAGCGACTCAATTATCATTTAACTAACATGATTAGTTACGGTTTACTCACGTGCATTTTTCGGGATTGGCCGACTAGTTCGACTCGCGACCTCGCCGCTTTTTCAGATCATGATTAGGGGCTCCGTTTGGGTCCGAAACTAGTCGGACAATCCCCATCAATAACTATCTTAAAGCTAATGTTCAGGGCGGCCATGTTAAATCGTCCGTACTGTATTTTCAAAACCACGGAACTTCCCGCATCATAAGCTGATATAAAGTCTTTACCCTGACATTCTCCCCGGATAATTTCCAAGACACTTCGACAGCCTTTTATAGAGTTATGCTAGATAACATCGTTCAATATCGATGGTATCGTTTAGAGAACAAAATTATAATTTTGTTCAACAATTTCCTGTACGCATTGTTTGCTTTGTACAAAAGTTAAATAGAAAATTACAAGCAACTCGATATTGTATTGTTTTTGATTGACTTTGATAACCACATTTTTGATGTAATAGGTTCTCCGATATTGGTTTTGGAATTTGATCTAACGGCATCATTAATATTGTTTTAAATTATAACTGATTTAAGATAAGTAACAACGATTTTAGTTGTGTAAAATGGACCACATGTCAACATGAACTCACTATTATTTAACTGAACTGTTAGCCTGTAACATCCCCCCACTGCTGGGCAAAGGGCTTCCTTCTTAATTTACAAACCGCACTGTTTTGCATCAATCACATATACTCGTATTAATTTTATGACTTAGTAACGACCCTCGTCATACCTGATGATCAGTGCAAACAGGGTCTAATATGGAGCACAAGAATCCAAGTAACAGAGATATAGAGGGATTCCCCTACACCCCCCTGGCTCTCACATACACACGACGTTTCCTAATAAACCCACTTCAAAAAGTTAAGTCACTTTTTAAATGTAACTAACACCGTATAGTTTAGAATCCGTTTTTTCACACTGAACGCGATGCTAAAGCGATCGCGTATGCTGAAGCATACGCGATTAGTACGCAAAATTCGTGTATAGTTTAGAATGTAAGATTTAATTTACAACGTTCTAAAGTATACACGGCCAGTTTCATATGGATGCGTTCTGGCCTTGTATATTCTAGAAAGACGCGACGGAACACAATAAACTGTTTTGTTTGACTTTAACGTGAGGGTGGTAGCTAGGCAGGCGGACCGTATGGATCCTACCACCAAGCATTCTGGGTTTTATTGAATTTGACAATACGCGTCTATTTCCAGCGTGCGCTTATAAAGTTTTATATTCTTGCCCGTCCCCACACGGGACAGACATTCGATTAATTTAACTGAGTATCTGTGTTGATTACTATAATTTGTATACAATGCTCATTTAGAGCTTGTAGAGAAATGATTTTACATTAGATATCAAACGAAGGCTAGTAATTTTATGTCATGTCACAAGTAAGTAGGCGTATTCCAAAACTTATGAAATATTAACGCTGTTTTGTCGTTATAATACACTAGTGTATTAGATAAAATATGCTCCATAGCCAGTCATGAGCATGATAATAAATCTTTAGCGTGAACGAAGACGTGAGCGCGAAGATAGTATAAATAATATTAATTTGCAACTGCTACATTAGTTTTTTTACTAACCGACATCAAACACAAATCATTAAGAAAAATCAGAGCTGTTACTACGTTTACAAAAGGAACTTACTTCTATACCACAAGATTCATTCTTTCCTTGGGGCTAACACACCCTGCAAATTTTATTTCGGATATAAGAAGAACTATTTGGATAATGACTACGTTACCTCTCTACCGGTTACTGTAGCGATCTATCAATCGACTTATTATACTGACGATGATTATGGCAGCCGTTTTTATGTCCTAAATTCATTGGAGGTAGGTTTTTAAGTTCTCCACATCCAAAAAATTGACAGAAAAACATAAACACATAAATACTGAAACTATACAGGGTGGAGATAACGATCACCACCAGAAGAGACCTTAAATATTGAACACTAGAGGTCGCCAGCGGCTTCACCCGCGTGGATGTCGTTTATCGCGTATTCCGCGTTTTTCTCTACCATAATTATTATACATGTATTATACATATAAACCTTCCTCTTGAATCACTCTAACTATTAAAAAAACCGCATCAAAATCTGTTGCGTAGTTTTAAAGATCTAAGCATACATAAGGACAGACAGGCAGCGGGAAGCGACTTTGTTTTATACTATGTAGTGATATAGTGAACCTAGCAAGTTTTCCACTGCGGAATCTTTTTTTTTCTTAAATTAATTAACACTATCGTCAATACTTAACATACTTTCCCCTTTTGGTGGCATTCATTTTTTCACCCTGTATAATTTAAACTACAGAATAAATTAATACAACCCAAAGCCAAGATTATAGTGTTCAAATAACAAGACAAGCATTAATCCTACCCGAAGCTGAAAGGCTTGCTATGCATATTCAGGCAGTCAATAAGCCTCGCCTAGATAAATAGGATGGAGCATGCGTTGCCTATCCCTCAACCGTTATGATGAAGTGATCGCACAGTGCGGACGACTCATACAATATTCATGGGCCGAGAATGCGGCAATTTGGTCGCCATGTTCTATGTTCTACAAACAGCACAGAATGTATCTTAAGTTGGGAGGACAACATGTTAGTGATCTGCTGTGTGCAGATCAGAGCCGTATTTGGATCTGTAGACTTCTAGGCTAATTTGTAGTTTTGGCCCTACTTAATGGGGAAGGGGAATAAATTCGGTAAATGATGAGATTTAAAATTGAAAGGAGTTACAATTCAGAGAAAATACCATGAATGATGGAATCAGAGGGTGCATGAAAAGAGCCTCCACGAGTGACGATACTTCAGTACGTCCGGCGCACCGTGGGTAGTCAGCCTCGCTACCATCCTTGCTGACTGGCTAATAAATCTTTTCACCACGGCATGAACTATTCTTGTATAGCTCGTGCCGACACGATAGAAGAAGAAGATGGAATCAGAATAGTGATAAATATGAATGTTGTTGGATGAAGGGGGAGAGGGAGACCAAAGAAAACATGGATGGATTATGTGAGAGATGATATGAATGACAAGGGAGTAAATGATAGCGGGATGAATAATGAGGAAGAATGAAAGAAGAGAACATTTTGCGCCGACTCCAAGTAACTTGGGATAAGGGCAGGCAGAAGAAGAGTAAATACCATGATTTATTAACAACAATCTTTATTCCAATAGGGTATTTGACTGAAAAAATCTAATTAGTCCGTCAGATTATCAAAAAATATTTGACCCGTATTTTTTCTTTTGTTACGTAAACCAAAATTTTCGAAGATACGACACTTTGAAAATTGGCAAAGCGTCACAAGCAAGTACACTTTTTACTTGTTTGTGACGTCACAAGCCCCCACTCTCGAGTTTTGATGCGTTTTATCTTTCCAAATATTCATAGATTTAACAAAAGAAAAAATGCTTGTCCATTATTTTTAAAATCTCTAACTGGCGGACTAATGAGATTTGCAATTTATTGATGCTGTCAACATGCCTATTATGAAAATAACATATTTTACAAATATGTTTTCCGTTGTGCTGGCCCCTTCGCTGCCGCCTATGTAGCCTATGCTTAATACGGCCCTGGTGCAGATGTGTTAGGGGCTTACACTGATGGTATGGAAATCCTCTAGAGTGAAGTTGAGGGGTCCGGTTTAAGGATGAACGTTTGACCGAGTAAGGATGCCGTAAGTACTATAAATACGAAAACTGTTTTTGATTTTAATCCAAAAACATACATCAATTCTTTCCATCCAATGGTTGTCTGGAAGAAATTGCTTTAAGCGATAAGACCGCCATTTGTACTGTTCTTGATTACCTGTATTCCTTCTGTTTTTTTTTTTAGTGTACAATATAGTATATCTATCTATCTATCTGTCTTGTTAGGTGTGCTGTCATTGGCGCAGAGGCTGAGCACTCAGCTGTTGCGCAAAGTGTCGCGGATTCGATTCGATTCCCGTACAAAACAAGTATTTGTATGGCCTGTATATAATTGTTTCGTGTGTTTGTGTATGTGAAGATTTGTGTCTATAATCGCATCCACGAAACAGTAGTAAACAAGAGTTCTTCTTCTCTCGTGTTACGAGCTATAGGTACGATAATAGCTCATGCCGTCGTGAAAAGATAAGCCAGTCAGGAAATTTGCTAGCTGGTCTGACTGCCCAGGGTGCGCCAGACGTACTTAAGTATCGTCAATCGTGGACGCTTTTTTCATGCACCCTCAGAGTAGGGCAAAGTTACGTAAATAAAAAAAAACATACCTGAAGTACTCCTTAAATAATAAATATTAGCCTGTAACTGTCTCACTGCTGGGCAAAGGCCTCATCTCGTACAAAGAAGGAACGAGCATTGATCGCCACGCTTGCTCATTGCGGGTTGGCGATTTCAGACCATTAAAGTTCAGGTTTCCTCACTCGATGATGTTTTCCTTCAGCATATGTCAGTGGCATCTTAGATTAACTAAGAAAGTACATATGAAATTGAAAAAGTCACATTGGTACATGCCTGGGTTTGAACCCGCAACCCGGTGCTTAACAAGCAGGTCTATAACCTCCGGTACTCCTTATAAAACAAAATTAGTTAAATACACTTTGATTCCAAGCAGTAGCGGTTGCAATCGTCAGGCCAGTGAGACATTCCAGAAACTATCTATCTTAAAAGCTATTCAATTTAACGGTTACGTCTCTTCCATTTTTAGTTTGATACTAAAAATAAAACTATGAATCACGGTACTAGATCAAAACCGGTGAAGTACCGCTACCATTAACGTCCATTGTGACAGGTGTTAACTATTATCGTCCACCTAAACTCATACATTTTATTTTAAAGACTTCTTTTATAGTTTGTGTGGCCCTTCCTTTTGAAGGTAACCTTATAAGTTCTTATATTACTTTACACCTGTAAAAGTGTTGGCGATGTGTGGGCGTTTTTGGGGAAGTCTTTTGTAAAACTGACGTTAAAAAATTCTAATATCAGTCCACTTTCAATAGGTACATGAGTTTTTTAACATAACGGTATTCCCCGAAGGATTGAGCAGAGGTATATACATGGTGTAAACGAATTCGTGTAATTATTTCAAACCACTTGATCTATTAATGGTATAGATTAACCCCGCAAGAGATTTAGATCGTTTAATAATAAACAAATACACAGAGAATGAAAATAAACGACATCGCTTTACCTTTTGTTTTTTTATTGTAACTTATTATCAAATCAAATCATTTTTTTTATTTCACATAAACCAATACAGGCGCTTATGAAAAGTCGAATTTAGGTGCACGGTTCCAATTAGTCGTTTCCTATGGAGAAGAGCCGGCAATAAAAACCCTGGTTTCTCTTTTTTTTTAAAAGATATCTTTTACAATTTCAGTGTATATCTTTTACAATACAGTAGCTACTATGATGTAGGATAGTTAAGAGAGAACAATGTAGTCTTGAACACAGACCTTGGAGTAATGTAGTACCAAGTCTTGCCTACAAAAATTTAACCAAAAAGGAAAGAAAAAAAAATACAATACGAATAATAGTAATTTACACAATTATAATTTATTATATATCGACATCAGGCATTATACAATATATTTTTCCTTCGTTAAAAATCAATTGTTGTAACTATTTGTAACCATAACACTTTGATACTGAACTATGATGTGCACTCAGCCTAAATCATAGCACAACTCTACGTTTCCATAATTGCTTATGTCAGATATCATTCCGAATGTTGAATGACATACTAATACAGATTACAGGGGATGGATATTCCAACATAATAGAGGAAACAGGAATTCCTATAATAGAGAATAGATTGCCTGTCACATCAACCATGAACCTATCGGGTACATCATTCAATGCCAGGCACGCAATTAAATGTCTCAGCTTGTACCGCTGAGGACAGCGTGATGGTATTCTGATTTATCTTTTTATGGTACTCAATGTCGTTTCCTTCCATGGACCCTTTCATCTGATAAGAGTACTCGACGACCGACCGTACTTGAACGGAAAATCAATATGACTTTCAACAAGTTACGTCATATATAATTCTTAATACCAGCCGGCGGAGCATGACCACCGTAAACAAAGGTTTTATCGCCTAAAGAATGGACAAAATGACGTATTGTCATTGTGTATCTGTTATATTGTCTATTCTTTTTACGAGAAACCCTTGGTCCATGTTAAAATAATATGCTTCACCAGGTATTCTGTTCCCGCTATGGCCCAAAATAACGTCACCAAAATCACGATCAGTGCTGCATTGAGATTTTTAATTCTTAATGAATATGAGCTAGCTATCGTAACTTAAGAGATATCGACGTTTTAATCAGACGCGGAACATCTCGCGGTTGACCTGCGAATTAAAGGTCACGCATCCGGTTCACCGCGAAATATGGCCGCCAACGCACCAAGGGTAAAATAAATTGCTAACCAGCGCATTTGCTATTTCGTGTTATTCTCTATTTAGTTAAAAAAGTAAACTGTACAAAATTACTAGTTCAAAATTGCTTCTTTATAAAAGCAAGTAAGTGAAAAAATGCATTTTGGTGGGATGTTTTTTTTACACATACTGGGTGTGGTACCCACAGCCTATGACGTAGTGCGTATACACGTAGAAAGCGGGTTGCCGGCGCCGATATGTCAGCGCTTGTCGGTACTGGTCCGCGCAGTTAGTCGGCGCAGGTAGTCTCTATACTGTGTGACGAACCAGCGCCGACAAACTTCGAACTTCGCCGACAAGTTCCGACCTGCTCCGATCAGCGCTGGTAGGCCGTCATTTGTTGCTGTATCGGAACAAGGCGTATTTTTGTTAAAAAATGCCAGTCCCTGTTTCTACCTGCTTTCTTTATGTAGCGGTTACCTGCACGGACCAGTACCGATAAGCGCTGGTAGGTCGGCGCTGATTACCTGTCTCCTTTATGTATACGCCCTTAGGCCAATCACGTGACCTAGCTGTCACGAGAAGAGAATACTTAGTATAGAGTAGAGAGCATAGTACTATACCATACCCTTAATTGTCTACCTACGGTGGTCATACGCAACACCACGTCTGTAGTAACCTGAATCACCATGTAAAAGACATAACAACATAATCGTTCAGGGGTGATTCTATAATTACAGTTATAGCTAATATCGGTATGTCAGGATTGCGAGCAAGGTAAATGTAGTAAATAAAACCAACATAGACTCTCCACCACTGTGAATACTTGTATTTGGGTTAGTGTTAGTAACGTGAACTACATCACAATATAATACTTTACACAATTAATAGAAGATCGTAAAATAAGGACCAGCTAGTCAGATATAAAAGTTCAGACTTCTTCAGCTGTTCAGCACCCAATGCTCCCACTTCGTCGAATGACCAACGCCTTTATAACCTCGGGTGCGTTGATCCATATCGACGACCTTCCTTTGTCAACATTGCCCAGTGCTACCCGCTAACGATAACAATTATTCGACAAAGTAAATATCAAATAAAATCTACCAAAAAATTAAATGCAGGACAAAAATATATAGGTTCGACTAACACCCGGAAAAATTCTACTAACTTAGCTAATAAAGATTTATCGTTGCGATAAAAAATTTCATAGCAGTGAGTTGGCCGTAAATAATTCGTGGCATACCTGCGAATGCTGATTTGACATGGGTCAGGGCCCCGAACTCAAGCCGTATAATATTTTATTCCTTCCGACTCGAATCACAAGTCCAACCGCGGTGCAAATTGAAATTTCGTTCGGACTTCGCACTTCTTCTATTGGATTGTGTATGTACCTGCACAGCAGGTAAACATTGATCGCGTGTAACGTGTTACATATATTTACGTTACTGTGAATGAGAGAAGTTTTGTGTTTGTGCACCAAAATTCTGGAAAGACAATAGTAAAAGAAAGTTTTTTGTTTTTCTATTATTCTGCTGTAGATGGTCCTTGCAGACTGTTTAAATATAAATAAATAAATATCTGTGGGACATTTTTTACACAGCACCATCTAGTCCCAAACTAAGCAGAGTTTGTACTATGGGTACTAGACAATGGATATAATACTTATAAGTATACTTTTTTTTTGTAAATACATACTTATAATACATGAGACTACGTAACCGGCCAGTTATTGGCGATACCTGAAGGGTCTCCAGCCAAGCAACATCAGCACTAAGGCCGACCCCTTGTGGGACTCGGATTTCAGCTTAGGGCGTTGCTGCCAGGGCGTTGGGGAGGCTCTCGCTTCCGGCCGTGGTTCTGTCCATGGTCGGGAGCGAGAGTGCGTGGGAAGCCGTCGCCTAGCTCCTTTTGCGAGGTGGTGATGGCGACCAAGGAGGGAGCGGAGAGGGAGAGAGAGGCGGTGGCCACTCTCCCTTCCCGCGCCAGACGCACCGGGTACCGCCGGAGGGCGTGCGACGATCTCCGGCCACCCTAGTGTGTGGCCTGCGGGCGACGGATCCCCTAACCCCGGTACCCCGACCAGTAACAGGCCCGAGAAGGCAGCGCGCATGTGTTCCGTGCGCGCCTCTCAGGAGGACGTGGGGCAAGGCCGAGACCGAGGCCTGCCGGGGTTGCGGTGCATGCAGCTGAGAATCCCGCGACCCTGACCAAGGGTTAGGAGAAGGAACACCGTGGGTTTTTAGCCGGTAAGAGTCCGGCATAATCCTTCGCCTTCTCCAGGCGTATACATGAGGATTTTCGCATGATAAAAAAAGGCGGGATTGGGGGGGAGACAGCTTGATAAGGGCTGAATTATCAAGGTGGCTGCGGTGTCTGAAGAGACGACCTACGACGGGAGAGCTCAGTAGCTCGTGACCGGCGTAGCAAAAAAAAAAATGTACAGAGTTTTTATTTATTTTCTTAAAATTGTTCTTTTTTCTATTGGGCTGCTTGTAGATGATCCTTGCGGACCGTTTCTACGTAACCGAGTAGTTATTGGACAGACCTGAAGAGTCTCTAGCCAATAAAACTGTAAAGACTTTATAGAGCGTTTTATTATTCATAGCTCAAAAGAGAAACTACGATGCCGATAAAAATATATAAAGTATTGATTAATTAATCACCATTGGACTTGATTCTTAGTTAAGCTTCATTAGTTCAAGCCCTGAAGCTTGAAGGAATATTAAATGTCTCAGACATTTAAATTTTGTTTAAAATGCAAAGTAACGTTTTTGCGCTTTTAATTAGTGTTCTTTTTCTGAAAATAAGTGTTAATTAGTTTTCACAAGTCATGTAAAAGGAGAAGAAAGTAAATTAAAGTAAAAGAGATAAACGTGTTTTATAGATAATTAAAACTAATAAATTTTATCTCCTGTTTTTTTAGGTACAAAGTCATTCTGAGATCTGCAAACGATAATAGAGCTTATCGTTTCGAATTACGTCCTAAATTGTTTTGTATTATCATCGATCCGAAGCGGACAAAAACAAAGCACTCACATTCGGCTGTTTGTCCCACACTCATTAATTTGGCCGCGCGGCTAACCCCAGAATATCCTGAGCTATTAACTACCGAAACTGGGTATATAATAAATTGAGACTTTTCATATATAAATCAGGGTCGAGGCGTGTCGCAGAAGGTCTGCAGATAAACCGGATAGTATAAGAGTGAGGGACATTACAAGGAGCAGCTGCGGCGGGCCGGGCCGTCGCGAACTCAGTCACATAACAACCGGTTTTATGTGAGGACCGGGCGAATCTTGCTTTAATACCGTTCCTTGGAGAAACTTGCACAAATTGAAACGCGGAGGCCTCGGATAATTGGAATATTTCGTAAGTTGTACAGTCGAACTTGGGAAACTTCATAGCAGAAGTTATCTTAATTAAATTGTACATTTGTCAGTCTCTACATTTTTGGATGATTATATAGGGTGTCCAGTAAATAGTACGACATACTGTAGGGAGTGATAGCTTAGGTCAATACCTACCACAATAGCACATAAAATTTTCCGGAAAATGTTACAGTTTTTAAACTTAACAAAATTTTCCAAAATGTTGAATAATGTAAGTTTGTTTTTTCTTGAACACGTTCTCCTTTTTGATATAAACGAAATCAAATGAATACAGTAACAATTCACGAATAAATTGATGTAAAAAATATCAGAAAAGGAAATTTTCTTTACAACAGAGAAAAAAATCTGATATTCGATATTTTGGACAAGTTTGTATAACTTGAAAACCGTAACATTTTGCGGTACAAATAATTTGCTATTTTGGTAGGTATTGAACCAAGCTATCACCCCCTGCTGTATATCGTACAATTTACTGGATACCCTGTATATTATGAAAACATGATTTAAATAGGTACTAATAGATGTCAACCAATCGCATTAAATGTCTATAAATTGCTCGATAATACGAACACCAATTTAACACAAAGCAAACCGCAAATTCTACTGCAATTTGTTCACGTAGGCTAATTAATTCACACCGCTGTCCACAACCGCATTAAAGAATTTAGTGTCAAAACACGTTATGATATCGAAATCGCTCTACCCTCGACGTTGTGGTGGAAGTTATGTACGGACCTACATGTACTATACCGATGTGAATTTTCTATGTCATAATAATAATGTAGTTTCTTAATTAATCTAATGTTGGGGTCGGCTTCCAGTCGAACCGGATGCAGCTGAATATCAGTATTTTACATGGAGCGACGGCCTATCAGACCTCCACAACCCAGTAACTGGGTAATACGATACTCTTGGTAAGACTGGTTGTCAGAATTTCTGGCTTCTGACCAACAGTAACGACTGTCAAAGATCTACAAATGACAGCCGGGACCAACGGCTTTACGTGCTTTCCGAGGCACGGAGGAAACTCGCTATGGTAAATGGTCACCCATCCATAGACCAACCTCGGCAAGCGTGGCTTAACCCGGAAGATCGGTCTATGCGGCTGTAATTATTTAGCCACGAGCTCCTCAAGACACCAACTGACGTATGAAGAAAAATATATCCTAATAAACTATAAACTAAAATAGGGCATCAAAATATTCCTCCGCGTCGCTGTCGACTGGTAACGTGCCCAGAAGACTTAATTTTTTGTTTTCTTTATTTGTATCTACTTTTATTCGTAATTATCTTAACATTGTTTGTGTAAATAAAATTGTAATAGAGTATATTCATTGAGACACCAACTGACATTCGGTGCATCATCAGGAAACTTGAACTTATTGGTCTGGAATTATTACCCCACAGTGAGCAAGCGTGTTGATCAATGCTCGTGCTTTATCGGTATGATAAGAGCCCTTTGCTCTGCAGTGGGACAGTAAAGCGCTGTTCAGACTACGCTATAATATACAGCATATAGCAAATATTGTATAGCACGACGACATCGCTCAGCATACGTTACATACTATAAATAGATCGATAGATAGATAAGACATTTATTTGGTACATAAAAGAAAACACAACACACAAAAGGACAATTACATAAAACATAATAGGTACCTACTTGAAAATACAAATATTAAAATAAAAACACAATGAAAGTAAAAGACAGAATAGGGCATTTGACTACTATTAAAAACGTACAACAACTTGATATTATTTTAAAGAAAGTATAGAAAGAACACGGTATGTGAAAAAATAATAAAAACGATGAAAAAATAGAGGAGATACACGCTTTCGAAACTTGTGGCGGGGGCATTTTCTGTCTTTATCCTTATATCCTTTCCTTTTTTTTTATGTCCTTTCGTGTTATATAGACACGTTCACACAACGCGACTTGCTGTACGCGGTAAACTTGAGCGATTCTCAGAACTATATCGTACGATTCTCCGGTCCCCGCCCCGCCTCATTTCTACCCCGTCCGTCACCCGACGGATCGCCGTCAAATAACTCGCTATACGTAGTAGACTGGCTTGCGATATAGCGTATAGTGTAAACGTCATGCTATATAGTTATAACTTATGACGCAATATGCTTTACTATAGCGAAATAGTATAGCGTAGTCTGAACTGCGCTTAGTAGATTGGTATTTTTCACATTAAGGAACCGCTTGTCATGTTTTTCTTTATTGTATAAAGGACGCCATGATTCCTTAGAACATTTCTTAATTTCTGAATTCTCTAACTCCAACCACCTTATTACAAAAGATGATTTAACCAAAACTAAGGTGAACCCACATTTAAAATATACCCATAACTTTCTGAGGTCACTAACAAAAAGAAACGGGGCTATTTCAAAATCTGAGTGACTTTAAAGATTTCTCCCCACTGTATTTTAATGAATTAGCATGTTTATATATTTTTTTCTAATTGTTTCTGTAACAATACCAAAAGGGTGCTCAAACCTTTTTTAATTATAGAAAATCGTAATAAGATTTGTTCGGTACATTATAATGATATAATTCCCAATCGCAAACAATTAAAAACTTTACTAAAAAAAGGGAAAAAACATAAATGGGAATCAACTTAAAGTGCTTAAACCTCTCCACATTCCCGGCCATGTTTCCTTGGCTCTTAAATCCGGATATCCGGCTTCATCTCTATCTTTATTTGTCTTAAGGATAAATTTCACGATGACGGTGGAAGTTTTTTATTTAAGGAGAAAGTTAAACAACCTGAGTTATGTGAAATTATGGGGATGGATGGAAGGCCATATATTCTGATAAGATAAATATGCGGGAAAGGTTTTCTGCTATGGATTTATTTTATCCTCCCTTTATCAGTAGGTACTTATATTAATTCATATTCTTCTTCTTCTTAGCGTGTCGATGGCAATCTACACCGTGTCGATCCAGGGGGCCTACTCCCGAAGTCCGTCAACGAAGTTAGTCGCCCGTCCGAAAGTAGCCCGAAACGTAGGAGTAAACAAAACAAGTGTCAAGTTCAACTTTTCGGACGGGCAAAAACACATCGGTAGTAGGGACAACAGTCAAATCGTGTTGTCCTTCATTCTTAGTTCGGGCCCCGAAATAATCGTATGTCCGTATGTGATAGGGAGTAGGAAACGCTCGTAACTAAGGCCGAAACCACGGACTTCGTGCTTAGGGAGTAGACCCCCAGAACTCAGCAAAGTTTAGCACTATCCATAGCGTCCATTAGTTCTCGTGGCGTACAGGTAACAGGGCAGGCGGGGCATGATGTTAAGTGCGGCATAGTTTGTGGAACGGCACCACATTTACACTCCAGGTTTGAGTTATCCGCAAATCTCCACCTGAGCAGGTTTTCCTTGCTTCGACCAACCTGAGTCCGAAGTCTATTTAGACCAAGCCAAATCATATTTTTTACGGTAAATGTAAGAATAATTTAGACTTCTGTGGTGCGACCTAAAAATCCCCAAGCTTTAAGTAAAAGATAAGCAAAAGCATATCTGCTGAGCCCTTTCGTTCACTTGCCTACCTCTAGGTAATAACTAGGAACTTCATACCTCCATTGCATTTTTGAATGAACAAACTTTTTAATACAAAATCGGGCCGCCATTCATTTGTTTTTTTCTGACTAAACATGATTCTTATAATACAACTGTTTCCTACAAAAAATTACCACGTATAAGAGGTTGAATAACTTAATGACATGCCAAAATAATTTCGACACGAAAATAGAGAAAAAGCAAACCCAATATCGTCCCCGTATTTGGAAAACTAAATAACTTCGTTTTTGGCGATTTTGTCTTTTCCCTATTTTTAAATAATCCAAAACATGACGCATGTTTGAGTCTTACAGGAATTTACTTATCTTATTCCGTTCCAAAAATACAGCCATTTTTGTCGTTCAGATGGAATAATGCATATCTTCGAACTAATTCTAATTTTTTGAAGGAAAAATAAACAACTCAATAAATAAATCAATAACTGTGGTCAATGATTAGTTAAATTTTTAATAAATTAAATAAATTAAGTTGTTGATTTTTTCTTCAATTTACAAATTCTATCATAAAACTAACAAAGTTCTAGGAAAACTAAATAACTTTACTTATTTAATTTTGCTACTCAGAATTCTGTCAAAACGTACATTACTTTATAAACATTTGATGTTATCTATTTCTTCTACAACTAGATAATTATTAATTACAAGATGATAGGCAAATAAAATCAAATAGATTAAGTTATTTATAATTGCCACGCGAAATATTGTAGTGTCTATTCAATGAATCGGAACAAGGAAGTGCGCGGGGGGAAGCGCGGGTGTCAGCGCGTGTGACTGATGCATCGCTCGCGTCACAAGCATTTTAGTGTAATGCGTAACCTTCAATTGCGTTAACATCAGTGACCAGAGTGAGAGTTTTACACTATAATGAATTCGTGGGGTAGATTTATGGTGAAAATGTAGCTACGATGATTTAGAACCAATTTTTTGCAAGTAGAAAAACTCTTCAGTGCATCTCCCACGAAATCAAGACTGATTTATGTCATCATAATACTGAAATAATTATTTTTTACTATTTCCTAAGTTAAGCGAATTTGAATAATATGACACTTTAAGTTGTGGGAGAGGTTAATAACTCTTCTGCTGTCATTTGAATTTTGACTCTTAAGCTGAAGGTTTAAGGTTACTTTTAGCTTGTTACGTATTTTTTTTTGTTAGGTATTTTTGTTGAACATTTTTAGGGTACCGTACCCACAGGGTAAAAGCCGAACCCGTTTACTAAGATTCCGCTGTCTGTCTGTCTGTATGTCTGTCCGTCAGTCTGTCACCAGGCTATATCATGAACCAGTTACCCATTTTAGATTCAGCTGTACAATTTGAGCCAAATATTCAAACTTGATGTGTCGCTTCAACTATCACCAAGATGAGAACTACTGTTCTATTTTGGGAACAAAGGTACACTGACACTACGGGTTTTCGAAATAAATAGGTACTCGTTGTAATATCACTCGAAATGTCGTATGTTTCCGATACTTTTTTTGATAAGGTTACATGGTATTTAATGTACACCAACTTTTCAAGATCTTTTCGATCAGTATCTATTCTTCTTCGGGTCGATGGTATTTTTTTCATTATTAAATAATCATTTCGTATTTATGCAACGAGACCTAAGATTGCGACTTGAAATTACATAAAAACTCTCGAAACAGATTTTGATGACGTCATAACAAAAAAAAATGCGGCTATACTGTTCGACGTAAGATGAGTCCAGGTCATAGCGGTAATTTCGTAAATTGTAGCCGTAAAGAGACTTCCGGCCCTGGTTCAATCCATGGTCCGGAGCGAGGGGGCATGGGAAGCAGTCACCTCCTTCTGCGAAGCAGTAATGCTAGCAAAGGAGGTGGCGGAGCGCGTGAGGGAGAGGCAAACCTCACGCCCCAGCCGCTGCAACAGAAGGAGACGCCCCGGGAGTCGGGAGTCAAAGGGTGATTCCCGGCCAACGTAGGCGCGGGCCTGCGAACGGCGAGCGTTGGGTGGCTCGCCGTCCGATTAGAACCAGGCCCGGGTCGACGGCACGTTGTGTTCCACGCGCGCCTCAAAGAGATGTCAGCATTGTAGACGAGGCCCGCTAGTGCCAGTGCCTGCCAGGGTTGCGGAATTTGTTAGAAAGAGTTACCGCGGCCCTGGAACGCAAAGGGCATTAGAAAGAACACGGATGGGTTTTAGTCAGTAAGAGTTTGACACTCCCTTCCGCTCCGCCCAGAGCGGAAGGAGTCAGATGATTATTTCCCATACATAAAAAAAAGCCGTAAGGAGACTACCATCGAAAAAACGTAAAGGACTTCATCAAAAACCGTAAAACAGATATATTAACCTCGTTTTGTACTTAAAAAATCTATATAAATAAAAAGAAAAGTCCTGACTGACTGACTGACTCATCAATGCCCAGCCCAAACCCTTGGATCTAGAATGCTGAAATCTTGCACAGAGTTTCCCTTTATAATGTAGACAAGGAATAAGGAAGGATTTTTAGAAATACAACCCCTAAGGGAGTTAAATAGTGGTTGAAAGTTTGTATGGAAAATCGTCACTTAACGGGATCAAAATTTCACGCAAGCGAAGCTGCGGGCAACAGCTAGTATTTGATATTCTTTGTATTATAACGTTTTGTAAAGAAACGTCAGGAATCACCTTACGGTGAAAAGGGTGTAGTGTATTTTAACAACATCACCGATGGTTCATAAACCACTTTCCAAACATCCTTGGCCACAGTCTCCCTTAGCCACATCTGCGGTTCTATCAAGGGCAGCACAGAGGTATCATACAGGTAACAATCTAGCTTAGACAAACTATGTTGCGGTTGGTTTTCAGTCTAACCGATACAAGTTAACATGTGACTAAGGGAGTGAGAACATTGTCAGCCTACATGCTCCTATTAAAGTCTATTTAAAACTTTACAGCGCCGCCAAATGCACTCCTTCTATCATATCGGCACGAACTATGCGAAAATAGCTCATGCCGTGGTGAAAAGATTAGCCAGTCAGCAAGGTTGGTAGCGGGGTTGACTGCCCAGGGTGCGCCGGACATACTTAAGTATCGTCACTCGTGGAGGCTCTTTTCATGCACCCCAAATGCACTGATAAATTTTTGCACACAAATACTCGCTTAGTTCCTAAAACTTGCACGTATACTTGCTGCGTGTGTGTCCACAGTTTGAAAGTCGTTTGCAGAAGTCAACTTGCACAATAAAACTTGCTAGTGGATTTGGCGCCTATCACTCATTCACACCTAAAAACAAGTTGTGATACAACTCGTAAACAAATGTTTAAAGATGTTTTTAATATAAGTTACTGATTTTAACGCATAATAAACGTGAATAAAATATTTAGACGACACGTTTGGTACAGTGGCTAAGCGATTGGCTTCTGCGCCACGGGTAGTGGGTTCTTACTTAATTGTAGGATCAATAGTCTTAAGTAATTGATATTAGAAGTTTGTTGATTTTTGTACTCAATGTACCTGATGAGTCATATTATTTTCTGATTTTTATTTTAGTTGTGTTTCCTAAATTACCAATGAAGAATTATTTTTATTTGAATTGAGTTGTTTTAAAGTTTTATAATGATTGCTATACCTTTGATTGGTTGTTCATTTTTAATAAAGTCTATTTTATGTCAAAATGCAGCTTATTATTTTTAATGGCACCAATAACAGTTAAACAATATCAAAGTAATAAACGTTCAACTTTTACATTTAAACATATTTCAAGTTTGATAAATTCAATAACTGCATTTATTTCACCTTCTTTTACTCTACCAGATGGATCTAGGTTGTAGGAAAACTAAATAAATAGCCGAAATAAATAACTAATTGCAGTTACGTTACAAAAAGTAGTTGTGGCAAAATTAAACAACTTGGTTTTATATATTTTATTTAGTTATTGTTGAAGATAGAGTCCACTTTGTTTAAGCATAATGTTAAATATAATCAGGTCCACAAAATATAAAATTATCGACGCTAAAATTGTCTCAATTTTTTTAACAAATGAACATTAATTGAAAAAAAAAACACTAAATCGCGTTTATCTCAAAACTAGAAAATCGGAGTTATTTAGTTTTCCAACTACGGGGACGATATCACAGTTTTTGAATAATAGGAAAAATAAATGAACTTGCGGCAAATATAATTTTTAGAGTTTCTATTCGACGAATGGAAATAAGGAGTGTCTGATCATCAGTCGCTATTTACATTTTCCAAAAAAAAAAACGTTTTTCTTGCAGTGTAGAATTTTTCAGTCTATTTCCGATCTCAGACTGCGCCAAAAGTGGCTTAGTTTTGGTGAAAACAAGCTATTTACGTACTACAAAAAAGTAGTACGACTTATAAGTTTTTAGTAAATTTTGAAACATAGTTTATTATGTCAATAGCCACTTTAACAAACTCCTCAAATGCAAAATCGCTCTCTTCTAATAATAAATGTACCTATAATTGGGCAATTTTGCTTTTTAAATGAAAAATCAAAAAATGCAGCCAGACAGACCAACAACCTAAATCGTCCCAGACTCATAAAGAAACAAAGCAAAGAAAAAATGGTACATCAATAAACAAAAGTAAAATCCTACGAAATGGAAATCTTGTAAATTATAAATCTACCCTGAATGGAATTGAAATCTACATAATGGTTTGGGCTGAGAAAAATGTGAGTACTGAACAGTACGACAATAATATAAGACATTCGGGGAACAAAGCGGGGATTTGGATGAAGTACTAGAGTGGCTACATATTATAAACTATGTATTATACATCTATAATGTACAAAAGTAAAATATACTTTCACGTATTCTATAATTTTGTGTAGAAAACACAATAAACTAGTAAGTGTATTAAACTAACGCGAAGTTACAAGTGACTGACCTTAAGCCTTCTTTAATATAATGTTCATGTCGTGGCCAGATCTTAGAATTGATCACTTCATGATGTGGCCGACCATTTCACGAAATAGTTGTATTTCATGAACAGAAATGGAAAATACCCGCTGCCCATATCATGATATGGTCTGGCCAGATCAATGAATAACAGCGTTTGACGATATGAACAGCTAAACACACGGCCACTTCATGATATGGTCAAACATTAGTGATTATCTCGTAAAATAGTTACATTATCCACTGTTAGAGGCGCTGATATCGTTTTGTTGCGTCATCATGGTGGCGGACAATAATTATTATTCTGATAAAAAAGCTAATAATAATAAGTAAAGTAGGGTGACCACGCAATAGATGGATAGAGTAGCTTATTCTATCTTGATTTTCACAAACCACAGTACAACTGCATAATTGTGGCAAAGTATGATTTTTTTATATTTATGAAAGCTGCTTATAAACCATGAATTCGAAGTCAGACATCCCATTTCTTCTAGAAATACTTCTTCGGATTTATCGCAATTGCATCATGAGCTTTCATTGAAAAGTGGATAAAACATTTAAACGTCAGTATATTATTGTTAAGCTAAGTATTTAATTTCGATTGTACAATAGTTTATTAGTCCACTGAGGAGCATCCTTTTTTTTAATTATGGGAAATCATCAAATACCTTCTTCCGCTCTGGGCGAAGCGAAAGGGAGTGTGAGACTCTTACTTTCTAAAACCCATCCGTGTTCCTCCTAATGCCCTCTGCGTTCCAGGGCCGCGGTAACTCTTTCAAACTAATTCCGCAACCTAAGGCGCATCCTATACGTTTAATATTTATCACGATATTTGGATCTCGATCCAGAACCGCGATCATAGTGAGTTTAGGCGGTAGATCGGTTACTACCCCAACATTCAGCCTAGAACCGCGTTTAAAAACATTCGCGATATATTTTTTAATGTTTTCATCCGATTTTACATATCAACCCAACCAGTCCAGGTTTCCAGTTTTCCGACGTACCTATATGGGTTTTCCACTGAAATAAAAATACGTAGAAACGAAACCGACAATCTGATGTTAGTGTAGATAATCAATTCAGTGTATTTTTTAGTTTCACGTTCGTGTGAAAATAACAAAGGCAATTTTTAGTTTAGTGGAATTCTAACCACGTTTTGTGTAGCGCATGCGTGTGCATATAACTGTCGCATTTTTTCATTACATTACATTATGTTAAGTCATCATATAGAGTCAAATAGTGTGTATGATTTGAAGTCTAGTAGTTTATAAACCTGTTTCATAAACTACTAGGGGTTATTAAAACACGACTGAGTTTAATAACCGAGACGTAGGCGAGGTTTTTAATAGTATCACACACAAAGTTTTAATACCTACCTAGTTATGTGCAGTTTCATAAACTACTTTACCTAAACTCATGCAATAGTTATTTTAAATTAAATGATCAAAGTTAAAACAAAAACAATATTATGGCGCCCAAACCCATCAGCCCACGGCAGACTTACTTTATTAGAAAAAAAGTTATTTCATAGCATCATTTTGTTAAGAAATCTGTACGATAATAAAAAAAATACAGATGCTCGTGAATAAACTACGTCACTATGATACTATTTCGAATTCATAATTAGAACTTCACGATATGAGTGTAGATGAAATATTTTCATGTACTGTCAAACTCTGTAAGGGTGTTTTTTTTTAATTTGACCTATAGGTTATGGAGTGCATCGCAAAAGCAGCGCTTTCGTGTACCTATTATATTCCATCCAATTTTTGCATCGTGTCTGTGACATTGTACCTTTGTCGAGCAACGCCCTAACGCTCAAATTGATAACACCTGCTACTACTCAAAACCTAAACTACACAAATAAGTACGTAGGGCATACTTATTTGTGTAGTTTCGCATCCAATACGTCCCATTTCGTCTTCTAATCTAGTAGGACCGATCTACTATCCCGGCGGATTGATTTTTTGTTAAGGTACTTATCTTTTTGGGTAACTTCATACATCTAGGATTAAAGTTCAATATGCTTGGATAATGTACATATTTTTGTATTTTTACGTGTAATAAACACGGTGCTTGTAAATAATTTTTATTGACGTAACTGTAGCACCTTTTGGCATCAATAGATGTAGTGTATCGATTTGCATGTTGAATAAATTAATTTTAGAATAGAATAGAATATACTTTATTGCACACCAAAATTGTATCATAGCTCTTATACAATATAATTTAGTGAAGGGTACAATGGCGGTCTTATTTTATTTCTTTTTACCCGACTACGGCGAAGCCAAAAGGAAGGGTAATGATTTTGGCAGTCTATGTATGTATGTATGTATGTAAGTATGTTTTATTTTTTTGCAAGCATGGTTAAGTTGAAATTCTAAACTTAAATATTTGTCGCACGTTCGAACAAAATATTCCCTAGTAATGGCGACACAATATTTCATTTTCGCCCTTCACGGTATGTAATTTTATTACTAGGATCAATTTTACGACATTCGATACTTTTACGGTTGTTGAGCCTTAAACGTAAAAGGGTTACGGTTACGTCCCGCATTACTTTACCTCCTTTGTCCTTGTATGGAATTTTGAGGAGAAATTTTATGTTTTTAATAGATTTCCGTTTTATTGTCACACGATACTATACGAGTATACTGGATTTATGGAGGTTCCGGTGTAAAATTTGACTTTACGACGTATTCAGGAGTTGGTGCAACGGTTTTAATTAGATTTTTGTTGGATCTGCTTAAAATATCGTAAATACTCGAGATACTCGGGTTATAAAGCAGAAATATATTCTGTGTAGATAAATGTTAACTTCCTTTGAAAAGGTCGATTCTTTATCTTTCCGTGGACAAAATCCACGATAAATACTCCATCCATACTAGAGTGCCTCGTTGGTCTAGTGATCACAAGCGTGACTGCTGATCGTGAAGTCCTGGGTGCAATCCCTAGGTCGGGCAAAGTGTTACTGGGTTTTCCGTGTGAAATTTCTCAATAGCAGCCCGGTGTCTGGACTTGTGTCTGGTTGATGGCAATACGCTCGCCCTTTTTTCATGGGACTTACTTAATGGCAAAATGAGGGTATACTGTACACCTGTGCATATCACTTCGGGGAATACAGGCGTGATGTTATGTTACATGTCAATAAGAAAACAACATGTCGCAAATTAAGTGTAGAGGGATCACATAATACATATAAACTTTAATACTTTCTGGGGCCTAATTCTCCTAAAATAAATCTTGATAAATCACAACCAAACCAAGGCCGAACCGTTCATTCAGACAGTTCTCAATTTCAAAAGTTATCAAATTGTTTGACACAAAAAACAAAATCAATCATTTTGAAAGTTTTCGAAAACAAAAACTGACTGACGGTTGTGGTTCGATTGCGTTTGGCAACAATTTATTTTAGGAGAAATGGGCCCCTGAAGCTGAATTATCATCTAATAAAGGTAATGTTGGCAAAAATGCAATAAGTATGATGTAGCTGTAGCATTACCTACTTAATAGCTACATTTGAAGTTGTGTGTGCGCGACTGACTTTATTCAGTACAACGTGACACTTTTGTAGAAGAGTTCTTTAATTTGAATAAGATAGTAAAATACTGTCGTGAATGTATTCAGAGTCATGCTCTTTTATTTATCTAGCAAAAGCCGAAAATCTGGTAAAAGAATTTTGTATTTCATGTAATCTTTAATTAGATTGGCGCAGAGGGGACGAGGACCGTGTGGTGCCGGACTTAAAGAATAGTACTACCCCATCTCTTCCCATGGGTGTCGTAAAAGGTGACTAAGGGATTCACTAGAGGATGGGCAACAGCGTTTTCTGAGTATTTTAACAACCATACTGCGATCGCCAGCCCGCCTGCCAAGCGTGGCGATTATGGCAAACCCCCCCAACATGGCTTGGGGCAGGCCTATATCCAGCAGTGGAAGTCTTTTGACTGAATGATGATGATGAGGAGACGAAGATGTATATTAATAATGAATAACCGGACATTGTGTAGTGGGGTTGACAATATCCCAGTTATACCCTTCTTCAAACTTCAAAACTCATTTAGTAAAACTAGACTAGAATTACTTAGTTCTTCTTAAAAGTCAATGTTAGAAAAGACAGCCCCCTAAGCCCTTCGCCGCTTCTCTAAATTGACGTAAAAAATTGTGTTCTATTTTCTTTGAAATATTTAAATTCAAGCCCCTTCTTGTTTAACTTAGCCATGTCCAACTAAATTCAAATTAAGTCCACTTATTCACTTGCTTTTTTCGATTACACAATACACACAAAACTTTGTCCGCATCATATCAAATTGCACTAAAACTCCAAGACAAGCTCTGATACTTTAACTTCTCCATCAACAACGTCTTTGTAATATAAGTTGTTGGATTGCAATACACGTCACGTACCGGAAGTACAACGGCCACGGGGGACCGACGCCGGCTACCCGTCCGAATTATCCCGACGGTGTACACCAACCACGTGACCGCTCCGCAGTTCTGATCGCCTGGTACCACAGAACAAAAGCCATTCTTTTATTTAAGACTTTGAGATGTATTGTGTTTGGCGGTAAAAGCATGGAGCCATAAAATATGTAAGCCTGTCTGTTGTGAGAAAGCCTGTTAGTGTCGCAATCCAATAAATAAATCTATAGACGTCTAGGAATAGAATAAACTAGTATTTTATTCAATACGATACTAGCACGAAATATTTAGACGGTTTGAATTAGTGAAACCATTTGTCAAGGTTTGTCTTGTCAGTATCGTAGACTAAATCAGACATGTACACGCAAAGAACGACTTAAACATGTTTACTCGTAATAAATGGCTTGATTCAGTACTACACGAAACATAAATACATTTTGCTGGAAAAAACTTATTTCAAGTGACATAATTTCCCTGTTGAACATTTTTGTATGCTGTACCTACAAGTTAATTATACATAGTGGACATTCCAAACATTTAACGACGACATTAACTACACAAACTACAAATTAACGACAATAGTAATTAATACACAGAGATATTGCCGGCGCTTAGCAGTCGCAGTGCTGAATAACAATTTAATTCCTTAGACCGTAGATTAAACTTGGACCGTCTTGCGTTAAGCTCCGCTCTCGAGCCAAATTAAAAAGCTGAGGATGCACAAAATATTTTGGCAAATTTCCTCGAGCGTGGCCGAGGTGCAGGCCGAGTGTGGAGGCTCATTGCCTAGAATTCCCTACGGAGGAGAATGCGAATCACGTCCTAGGCCAAGAGAATTCCAGCGCTTTGGACGATCTCTCAAATTATCCGTTGGACAGAGTGCTCTGGATGTAATTCCAAGCATTAGTGGAATTGCTCGTATGTGAGATCAATTGATCCGAAAAATATTTGGTACTCGTCGTATTGCAGGACGTTCGATATTTGAAAACTATTCGTATATCCGAATAATTGCATTGCAAACTCGTATGGAAGAATGGTTATCCGTTAATAGTGGAATACTCCCAACGAATAAACATTCCTTTACCGCTGTTTAACATGTTCAAACATACATGGTTGGTTTTTACGTTTGTATCTGAAATAAAATTAACATTCCAAATTCGTGGACACGTTATTTTGATTAAATATTTTCCGATGCTATCCCAACCCTATAAAAGCACACACAGTAATCAAAATGTAAATTATCATTTGTCAAAGTAAATATAGCGCGATAATATACCTTTTAATGGCTATAAAGCTCGCAATTAACTCCAGACTGTTGCTATGGACGGTTTGTGTATATTTTTATTAAACTAGTGATCGTTAACTCGATGCGGGTGAATTAAATCAGAGGTCATTTAGTTTAACTGACGTCGATAATTACTACCGTGCTGCCTACCGACTCGTTAAAACTACCGCAAACAGGTGTACGCACACTTGAGCGTAAATATAGAAAACAATGTTTGGTGAAATTGTTGGGGAAATTTGAATTTTGAATGAGAAAACATTATGTTATAATATACAGGGTTAATTGAAAAACACCGACAACCTCTTAAGGGGTCATTGTACTCATCATTATGAACAACTTTTACTATGGGACCAAATCTGAAATCGCGAAAAAAAACAGCTGTTCCCTACATTTTGACGAGCTAAGCGAACATAAATGTAGGGAACAGCTGTTTTTTTTTCGCGATCCGCGACCTCTAGACTTCCACTTGACACTACTTGTTGGGATACTCTGTCTATATACCTATCTTTTGGATACAAACATAACAGTTGAACAGTTTTTTTTATACATGGAAGGAATCTATTTTTTCTTTTTATTTGGGCTGGTAACCACTAACATCATTATCTGGTTAAACAACCATGTACCTAAAATTCTGATTTATTTTCAAGTAAACTGTTGTTTAAACAGAGAATAAAATGTTGGTGGACAGCGGCCATAAGCACGTATTAAATTTCTATAGGAAAAATTCTGCAGTAGGTTTCAATACTCATATGCATTTATACCTCCAGACTGTTAGCAAACCATTTTTTTGTTGTTATATAAATTATTGTTTGTGTAAATATAGTTATATTGAAATAATCTAAATTACATTGTATTTCATAACTCGTACTAACTAAACAAAGGATTTTGTCCTCTCTGTATATGAATTTATTCTGTAACATTTTCCCTAATTTCGAACGGAATTGCAAACTTTACAAACATTTATTTGGAACGAAATAGAATTTCTATGCTTTGTCAAAAAATATACATATTATGTTACTTCACACTCAGACTTTTTCCTTCACTATAATTATCTATGTTGTGTTTACTATTTCCCGAGCAAATCACACAATCATGGCTCTGGAAAAATACTGATTGCGTTGTCAAAATGATAAGGGTTCTATATCTCAGCAAATATGAAGCTAAATTGCACCACAGGAAAATCCTTTGTAGAAACAGCGGATACACCACCCCACCCAAGTTTATATACGATCACACACATAATGGCTAATAATCTAAAACATACACTGTTGTGTACTGTACATAGCCGACCAGTTTATCCCCAGCGGATATTGGAACTGTTATCGTGCTATGCAAATTCAATTGCGCAGTGCACTCTACGCGACAACTTCGGGACATTGCAATTGATCGTTACTACCCAATAAGCTCTTAGAATTGTTTTGGGGGTAGTTGTTTATTAACATTAATATTCTAGAATATTCTACGTAATATCTGAAGTGGCTAGCCCGTGGAGGATGCCGATATTGAACAAAGTATTTGAAGTTGGAAAATTGACTTTGATTATCAATCGGGATAGTGTTAGAAGTCCATTACGGTCCCACTGTTGGGCACGGGTTTCTTTTCAAGACGAGAAGGGTTAAGGCCTTCGTTCACCATGCTGGCCTGTAGTGTCATTCTGTAAGAAACCCACCTCAATATCGACGGTTAGCTCGTAATGTCACAGTATGGATAATAGAAGCAAATAACACACAGATAATCGACAGTATAATCAATAGCGCGTAGTTTTGTTATCCACGCTGTGTCACAACAAGTGTCTAATTGACAGTCGCGATCGAGGTGAGATTCTTACAGAATTGCACTGCTGGTGCGGGTTGGTGGACTTCACATGTTTTCCGTCACGCAAGTAATAATCAAATTCTGCTTCACACATAAATTCGAAAGGTCAGAGGTGCGGGTGGGGATCGAACGCAAACCCTCTTGCATGGAAGGCAAATTTTTAATTGCTAGGCTATCACTACTCTCTCGAAAGAAAAATAATAGATAATATTAAGGTTTAAAACATTTATTTCTCAAAAACAGAACAATTCATTCACTTACATTGAGATTGGCATGAGCTATTCTTGTATACTCGTGCCGACACGATAGAAGACTTAGGTACATTGAGAAACACTACTAGCCTAATATTGATTTTGAGGTAGGTACATTATTTGGAACGAGCATCAAAACGCGATGATCTAAAGTTAAAGATACATTTTTGTTAGTTAATATGTTCAGTCCGTTATTACTATCGGTGAGGGATGTAAGAGAAATTAGATCTGCATCAGACTAGTTTTTTCTCGCAGCTTCATCCGTACTGTTGATTACAGTACCCCGTGCATCCCTTCTAATAACAAAGATATTTTTTTGCTTTACTTAGAGGGAAAAGAAATAAACATCGTTCTTTAGTAATACCTGTTATCATACCTATAAACTGTAAGAAAGGAAATAAACTTCCTTCCTTAAGCCGGGTCTCTTACGACAAAAATCTAACAAAATATGTTAACACTAATACCAATTACAACACAATAAACAGTTAGACCACGGCCCCATTTTTTTAGAAAAACCTTTATATATTTATTTATCTTTTAAACCAATTACAATAATTAATGATAGGAAGAAAAAGAGGAATAGAAGAAAATACATAAAAAAAGTGTATATTTCTCCCAAAAATATGGTCGCAGCAGACTGGCTTTAGAGGTGGTTATTGTCATGACTATAAGATATTTACTGTAAAACTGGAGTTTTTACTCTTCTAGTTCTCTCGTGTAAGCACGAGCTATACGAGAATAGCTCATGCCGTGGTGAAAAGATTAGCCAGTCAGCAAGGTTGATAGTGGGGCTGACTAATCAGGGTGCACCACTCTTATTTAAGTATCGTCACTCGTGGAGGCTCTTTTAATACACTCCATGAATATAAAATGATAGTACTGAGCTTTGATAAATATGTCAGCTGTTATTCATTCGATCACGCTTAATTTTTATATATTTAGAAGATAGAAGTATAATCATGATTACTGTGTTGGAAATTAATCAGTAAAAACGTTGCGAAGACAAGTCGACGGGTCCTACGTATACTAGTGCAAGTGCAAAAACCCAACTTTACAGGAGAGCGGTTTAAAGTTTTTAAAGCTTTTAACTTTGACATAAATCAATATGGACCATACCATTACAATCTTTCAAATACCTATTTTATTGAGCTATGTTAAAGTTAAAAGGTTTACGAATAACCTTTAAACCGCTCTCCTGTAAAGTTGTGTTTTTGCACTTGCACTATTATACGTAGGCCCGGTCGAAGTAATGTATTCTAGCCTAGTAACAATACGCAATACTGCGTATTCTGGGCAGTGAGTCTTGATTCCCAACGTTGCTAACTGGTTAATATTTTCACCAAGGCATGAGTTATTCTCGTAGAAAAAGAGAATCCTTTATTCTAAGCATGATGATTATGGACCTATCCCAGCAAAATGATTCTATTATCTATTCATGAGCCCATGTTCAGCAGTACGTGTCTTCTGTCTGATAAAGTGTACCGCAATATGCTGGAAAGGTCCCAGGCAGTACGTTCAACCGTTCGTCTAGATTAATGTCACAACATATTGGACGCTACAGCCAAAATCTAGCTGAAAAGTGTAGTATTATGCTAATATAACATTTATTCTTTTCGTGACCAGAACGTATAAGTAGAAAAGCCTAGTGACTTAATAAGTTATGAAGTATCTGCGTCAGTTCTTGTAAAATCTGGGTGAAGATTTAGCAAGTGGAGGTTTGAAAATTAAACACGAGGAGATTGTTTGTGACTCTTTTTTATTTTTTACACACGGCTAAATATCAAGATATACATCTCCAGTATAAGCTGACCTCTCATTGTACGGAAAGCCTATGCAATGCGAGATCAGCTCATACTGGCTCTGCCCTCTTCGCTCCGCCCGCGCAATTTTTTTTTTTACAATGTCAGAATTCTTTACGCGTAATGCTAACTGTACGGGGTTTCAATTCAATCGGGTGAACAATGCTCGAATGTATAGAAGACGAACATACAAACCAACCAACATAATTTTTTATACAAAGGATTTGATACGTGGTCTCCAGCTAAGTATCAACAATCGCTTTTGCTCTCATGGGTGTTTCAGAAATCAACTGGATGGGTAGCGCAACACCCATTGTAGGTATCTATAAGAAACATCGTAACTAAAAGTTCTTGCAACACTTCCAAGCAATTGTAATCGGATACTATTCCCTAAGTATGATACTTACAACCTTTCACAAGTTCGTGTGAAATTGTACCGACACCGCCACTGTCGTCTGGAACTGATATGAATAATACATTAGCGAAAACTTCGACGAAATCGAGAATTAATCCTTACAAGTGATATCGCACGAACGGTTTTATATAAGCAAGGGAAAGCTACATCACTGATATGAGTGCTTCAAAACATAGTTTATAATATTCATGGCAGTAACTGACTCGTATATTTGAATTACGGCGGCGGTGGCAGAGAGCTTTCCACTCAACGATATTCGAATGAACATTGTATTCGCAATGTATGACGAAACAAATAAACACGTTTGAATAATAACTGGCGTTGCGCGCGAACCACTTAAATGTTTTTACTAACGTCATGAAATAATAAAATAATTTAGAACGACGACGTCCTGACTACGATGTCCTCTGGAATCGTGCCAAGCACCGCGGGATGCAACGTTATCCGAGCCTCGAGTACAAACTTTTAAGAAGCATACTCCTGTCTAACTTCCCCGTTATTATAAAATGTAAGAGGCTACGCAAATAGCGCACTAGTACGAGTTCGACGGATTTTTAGACATTTCGAACAACGATTATGGGCCGAACTCGAGTCGCGTCGAACGTTGGATGCTCGCAAATTTTTATCACCCACTGTCAAGCGCATCCGTACGCGCTATGGGTATCGATAATCCGTGCATAACCATTCCATTTGCACGTGACATGTATCGTGCGAGTTATGTGTTTCCGCGTTAGTTGGCACATGTTGCAGCGTATTAAATTAGACGTATCAGCAGATAGCTTGATATTGGTACAGTTGGCATCTGCGCAGAGCGCGCACATGTGCGACATTGGTCGCGTCTCATGCATCATTCAGACGGAACCTGCATCCAATCGCTCTTACATTTAGGTTATAGCTCACCGCTTACGTGATAAATCGCTGCTCTGGAGGAACTTGTAGTATCATCACGAGTGCGCGGCCATGTGCTGCACCGTTGGCTTTTATCAGATTTTTCCAGCTGGTTACGAGAGCTCATGCAAAATGCATGCGGCACCCGTGTTTGTAATTGCTATAACAGTTTTTGCATTACGCCCTAATATTAAAAGACGTTCACGTATGCTTACATTTTTAAAAGTAATTCAACAAGTTTTATGCAGTTTAAATTGTAGACGAGTTTTAAAATGTTTAAGTTTTTTTTGAGCAGTTAGTATTTTGTACATCATAACCTATCCTTTTTATTGAACTTACCCTAATCCGAATCGTTCAAGTCCAATCAAACAATTAACTTTAGATGAAATAGTTTATTAGTTTTGCTGAAGACTTCAACGTCTACTAATAACGACCCTCATTTAGGCCTACCACAGATAGGCCACTCGCCATAGCGACAAAGGGCTGGCCACAAGCTGTGTCCATACATTTCGAGTGGCCGCCACCAGCCACACTCGTCGCTGAGAAATGTCTTGTAAAGTGAGTCCGCAACTTGTAGCCGGCCACCGACCACCCACGGTAAATAGTGGTCCGTGGGAGATAGTAAGTTTTTTTTTTCAAATATTATTTTCTATGTGTACTCGTCATTGAATGATATCGTATATAAATGTAACTGGATATTCATTATGATTTTGATATCTCATCTTGCGAAAACCAATAACACAACGCAATATCACTCTACGTCTGAAGTGTCATTGATCAATAACTGCAGTGCAATACAAAATCGATGAGCACAATATAGCTCGTGATATTGCCATTTCACATTAAATGGAAGTAATTGGAATTCCTGTCAAGTGTGAAATTGGCGTCTTCATTGAGCGACCAGAGACGAAACATACGCCTCATGCAATATGTATGATCTCAGAATATTATTATGTATGTTTATTGCCCTTATATTAATTCCGTCTGTATTTATTGCTCATTCAGAGTTATTACTACTGGGTAATTGTGTTAGTGGCCATAATTCATTAGGCTGGGCGGAAGAGCCAGCTAGTTAGGGATACTAATGTGGTTATGTAAAATGTTAGATACCGTAAAACCGGGCATCATTGCCCGCAATTTTAATTATTTTTGAGATTTTGCAAAAAATATTCACCAAAACGCGTAATAAAGTTAACCATGGTAGCAATTACTATTTCAGGCTTTAAATTACAAAATATGGTGCTTCTAGCTTTAACAGAATCTTAGAAAAAGGCGCTTAAATAGCCGGGCAAAATTATACGCACAACCGTCCAACATTGCTCAACCTTAATTTCTCTGAAACTATCAGTTCTATGGCTTTAGCAATAAGGTATGTTATAATGAATTATGCAACGTTGCCATCTTTCGTGATCAATGTGTCAAAAACATTGCTTTTATTTATTTTACTGCTGTGGGCAATGTTACACTACACACCAGCTACTTTTTCATACAAACTAAAACGGTGGGTTAGGGTTGATGCCACATAATGTGATAAATAATAATCTTTTGAAATATTAGAACTTTCCCCGTAACATGTTTCTCATTCCTCTGCATTACATGCCCAATACATGACAACCGCTTTCCAATAAATAAATTTAAATATTTAAAAAAATGTTATTTTAATTATGGTTACCAACCCTAACACTACTTTTGCAGTGGGCAATGTTGTCACTCCTATGTTCAAGGAAGTTCGGGAATCATTGCCCACTCCATTATCTTGAAGTTTTTATGTTATAAAGGTCTCAAACTAGCATAGATATGAAGCGTGATACTTATCATAACTCTAGTTTTGAAATAACTTGCCTGAGAGATGTCGTACGCTGACCGTGTGTAAAAACGTAAAACAAGATTTTGGCACCACCTCACACTTGTCCTACTTTCAACATGTCTGGCGGGCAACTGGGTGAACTTAGCAACATAACGAACATTTCATTTTGTCAGAAAAACATTCAAGTTTACCCCAAAGGTTAAAAAATGTTGTCAGCTATATAAGTTTATTTGCAATTCAAGATTTTAGTTATTTTTCGTGTTAGGGCAAAGATATCCGCTAAGGGCAATGATGGCCGGTTTTACCGGTACGTATACATAGTCGAAATTCGAGATAGGGGAGAAAGGAAGCTTCCAGTAGAGGGACTTGTGGCTTAACTGCGCGGATCATATAATTTGTAAGGTTAAGCTGCACTTGCCATGGTCAGTCTCTGGATGGGTGACCGTTCGTTAGAGTTAGAGAGAACATGTTAAACCCTCAGTCCCGAGTGTCATACGAATACCTATGATAGTCGTACGAGTAGTTTAAGAGCCATTACGCACTGTCGACTGGTCGCCGGAGACTTGGTCGACGGCGACTGTGACTTTCTATTGTTTAAATATGTGCTTACGCACTCGCCGCGCAGTGGCGACGCACAAGCGACTGCTGATCGCTGGCGACCGATAGGAGCACGGGTTCAAATGGAAGCGTTCACACTGCGAGCAACTGTCGAGACGACCGAACGTCGCGTACAAAAATGGCTCAGGCTTTCGATACAGAGAAATTAATATTGGAAATACAATTCCGAAAAGCTGTTTGAGATTTATCCAGTGACCAATATTCCAATCGAGATACCCAATACTTTCTTGCATTTCTTTTCTTTTTATTTCTCTTTATAATTAGTGATTAGCAACGCTACTATTGCAGCTTTCTCGACGTCCATTCTGCACGAATTTACAAGAAACACTACGCTCGGCTTAGTCTCCTGGCCCTAGTTGCCTATGTTTTGGTCGCCGAGAGATCAAGTCTCAGGCGACCAGTTGACAGTATGTAATGGCTCTAAAGCCCGAAAGTCTGACTACCGGTCTAACCTTAGGATATCGACTTCGCCCAATAACTGGGATGCGGAGGTCTGCAGGGCAATTGCGTAACGTAACCAACGTAGTATATATTACTTCCATGAACGTAACCAACATCAATTATGACAGTTGATGTGTCAAAAACAATATCCACTGCGTGGTACATATTTGTGGAGAAGTCGAATTATGAATACAAACGTTGCTATGGAAATTGTTGACCTGTCAAAATCAAAGCCATAGCGACTACCAGTGTGTTGCGCAATTAGAATGCTGATGGCACTCGCTCCGTTTAAAATCATTTAGACAGCCGCATCAGGTGTCTACTCCTTAAGCACGAATTCCGTGGTTTCGGCCTTAGTTACGAGCGTTTCCTACTCCCTATCACCTACGGACATACGATTATTTCGGGGCCCGAACTAAGAATGAATAACAACATGATTTGACAGTTGTTCCTACTACAGATGTGTTTTTGCCCGTCCGAAAAGTTGAACTTGACACTTGTTTTGTTTACTCCTACGTTTCGGGCAACTTTCGGACGGGCAACTAACTTCGTTGGCGGACTTAGTGAGTAGGCCCCCCTGGTTAGAATGGAAGTTGACCCCAACATACTTGGAAAAAGGCAGAACGTTCTAAAGGCAGCTACCATCTTATTTACGCTATCATAGCGCTTTTGTTCATACGCAAACTTTTAGTGTCCAAACACACTATGCCGAAGATATGCGACCGAAGTTCGGCATGATTAGGCCTGCAATGCTATTTGAATTACTGACGACACATTATGCCGAAATTACGTCGCGTTATAGCGTATAGCCGAACTTCGGTCGGGCGGGCGTAAGTGCAGCGACAATTCAGCGGCAACGTATTCTATCATACGCGACCGAAGTTCGTTTAGATTGCCGACGAAGATGCGGGGCGGATAGCAGCGGGAGGCAGGCATGCCCGCGCCCCGCGTGTCCGCCCACAAAATTGCGCAAATGAATTTCTGCCGCGTAAGTTCGGCACTTATGATGTGTCATATCAGCCGAATACGTCCGAACATAAAATCAGCCGCGAAACTTCGGTCGCGTATCTTCGGCATAGTGGCAAGAGGGGCTGATTTTGAAAGTCATCTCATGAAGCCACGTGTAAAGTGCGTACTGTATTAAAAAGTGCCTCTTCATCTCGAGTTTCACTTGCCCATTCTCGGGATATACGTGACGGATAAGGATGCGTATACTTTTTAATCTCTTAGTTGCCTTTCACCATAATACAAACGGGACGAGAGGGGTTGGTCTACAGTTCAAGTTCGATGTTCATTCTTATTTCGTTGCAATCCGAAACTTCGACGCTTGTTTTTCGGAGTAGACCCCTCGGTTCTGTTCACGACATTCTGACTACAAAAAAAGGTGTGTACACGTCCTACACACACCTACATATCAAGCTATAAATTTCCAGTATAAGCTGACCTCTCACTGTATGAAAAGCCTATACATTGCTCGACCAGCTTATACTATACAGGGTGTAAACGAATTCGTGTAATTCCTTAAAACCACATGATCTACTACTGGTGTAGACAGGCCCCGCACGGGATTTAGCTTGATTAAAAAAAAAAAAAAAAAACTTTCTTTTTCATGATGTGGCTTTGTTACCGATCGTATCTAAACCACCTAGTAAGGATTCAGTAAAAAAATATATTTTTTTTTTTTGCAAAAAAATTATTTTATTTCTGTGAACATTTCGATGCCACGCATAAATTAATGAAAGTACGGCGACACGGTTGACAGGCACGACTAACGCGATATCGCTCTTTGCAGTCAGATAACTCAAGGCTCTAAAATGATTCAGAAATAGAAAACCAAGACTTTTTTCGAATTTTTTTTTTAGTTGGTTTTCGAATATACTTTTAGAGTTAATCTGTTTCACCAATAGATCACGTGGTTTGAATTTTAAACCCTGCATACAGGGTGTAAAACTAATTCGTGTAATTCCTTCAAACCGCGTGATCTACTGGTGACACAAATCAACTCTGAATAGGTTTTATTCATATCAACAAAATAAAACTTTTCAAAAAATGAAACACGGTATTATGTATCTGAGTAATTTTAGCGTCCCGAGTTAACTGACTGCGTGGAGCTATATCGCGCTAGTCGTGCTCGTCAGTCGCGTCGCCGTGCCTTCGTTCATTTATGCATGGCATCGAAATTTTCTATGACATAAAAAAAATATTTGGGAAAAAAAATGTTTATCTTCAATCTATCTAAATCCCGTGCGGGATTAATCTATACCATTAATAGACCGTATGGTTTGAAGGAATTACACGAATTCGTTAATACCCTGTATAAAATAGCTCTGCGTACTAATTTATTAGGATTTAGAAAGCGGCCATTACTACATGTACCTTTCGCGACGACCAATTACAGAAAAAATGCCTATTTTTTACGTGGAGCAGTTAGTTTTAATAGTGTTCCATCTCACATAAATATTGACCTGTTTAGAACCAGCTCAAATGCAGTAAGACGCATGTTTAATAAAGACTATTTCGATGATGACGGCAGCTAGCAAGCACTATGATTTAGATTTATATAATATTTTAGTTATTTATTCAATTAGTCTTATTTTCTTTTCTTTCTTGTTTTTCTTTTCTTTTTTTTGTGTAACTTTAGATACTTAGTTATATATTTGTGGAAGCTTTTAATTAGCAATCGATTTCAAAATATTGTATCCTATTTATCTCCCCTATTAGTCTGTAAGCTTTCCTAAAAATAAATAAATAAATAAATAAAATACGCTAAACCAACCCTATCATCAGCTGTGTTTACTTTTTAGATCATATTTATTTTCGGGGCACATATTAGAAGCTCCATTTTTTTTAATACCTAACTAAATCCGAATTATTTAAATAAATAAAAAAAAACATATTTACATTGAAATAAAAAATACTTCATTTGCTGTAAAACAGTCATCAGCGATACTTTTTCAAAGTGCCCGCGGCACCCTTGTCGTCTAACCTTATATTAAAATTTCACCAAATAAAATAACGTTTTTAGTATAGCTCTCAGTACTTAAATGCTAAACCCTGGGCTTGTGGTGGAGGCTTATCCTTTCATTAATGTATTCAAGGCTGTGAATTTATGCGCACGACCTTAAATTTCATACGACTAGAGCTGAAATATGTTTCATTTCATTTTACATAATTATTACGTTAGGTGTTAAATATTCACCTCCTGCAACAAAACTACGTTCATTTTATTAGATTTAATTTCGAAGGTGTCATTGATAAATCGGCTTTAAATTTAATTTTTAGAAAATCATTTTTTTATTTTTTGCAGAACTCCATGTTTCTTATCACTAACTACATAGTATAAAACAAAGTCGCTTCTCGCTGTCAGTCTATCCCTATGTCTGCTTAGATCTTTAAAACTACGCAACGGTTTTTAATGCGGTTTTTTTTAATAGATAGAGTGATTCTCGGGGCGGGTCGCTAGTTTAATATAAGCCGCACTCGGGAGCAATGAATCCGGGTCACCAACAAGAACAAATAATGTTAAAACGTTAAACAATACTTAACAATGTTTTCTGAGATAGTATTAAGATTTATGTTGGTGATCGAAATTCATTAGTCCTGATTGTACGTATACACGGTGTAAACGTGTTCGTCGTTTTTTCGTGTAATTCCTTCAAACCGCGTGATCTACTGGTGACACAGATTATCACTTTAAGAGCAAAAATGCTAAAAAAAAAAAAATTTTTGGTTTTTCTGTTTCGGAGTCATTTTACAGCCCCGTTTTAACTGACCGCAAATTGCGATATCGCGTTAGCCGTGCCCGCCAGCCTTGTCACCGTACTTTCATTCATTTATGCGTGGCATCGAAATGTTTATTCACATAAAATTATTTTTTTGCAAAAAATGTTTTTCTTATTTTTTAACTGAATCCTTATTAAGTTGATTTAGATACGTACAATTAATGCTACCGCAAATAAAAAAATCAAGCTAAATCCCTTTCTTATTCAATTTATGTATACGAATTCGTATAGATCCTTTATACTAAAAAACATATTATTCGACATAAAAATAGTAACTTTTTTGTTCAGTAGTTATAGTACTTAGTATTGAAAAACTAAATATCGCCTTAAAAGTCAGGCAGCAATAGACGGCGGTAAGCTTTTGACTGATTCAAAATAAAAATAAAACCTTTTTCAATACACATAATTATTAGTGTGTGTGTATAATTATTGTGTTAGTGTTCCGTTCATACAATTAACTGTAGTTAATTGTATGAACGGAACACTAACACAAGCAAACCCTTGACATAAGCCTGGTTTCCATCACAAGCGGAACGGACCTATTAAGGACACCGTTTAACTCGCAAGAGTAAACTGCATACTTGTATTACCACCAATAAATAGTCGGGCGGAAAGGACTGGGCGAGCAGAAAGCGTTGAAATGAACTCGCTTAGTTCATTTTCCTTTTGCAGTGGAAATCAACAGACTAAACTCTTTGTTGGTGGAAATGTAAACCTATTTCATTAAAAAGGAGCCTGTTCCGTCTAACCATTTCCCGCACATTACCCTTTCGCGGTGGAAACTGGGCCTTAAAGGAGATTCCAAACCCTGTAATACCTTAAGCCTTGTACGGACTAAGCGTCCCAATGTACGCGTAGTCGGTTACGCGTACACAGGAACGCTTAGTAACAGGTGTGCATGGACAGCGCGTACATTGGTATGCGTGATCGGTTACACGTACGCAGGAACGCTTAGTCCGTACAAGGCTTAAGACAGGCACCTCCATACTATTACTATGCGTTCCTGTGTACGCGTAACCGACTTCGCGTACACAGGAACGCGCAGTCCGTACACACTTGTATGGAGGTGCCTGTCTTAAGCCTTGTACGGACTAGGCGTTCCTGCGTACGCGTAACCGACCACGCGTACATTGGAACGCACAGTCCGTACAAGGCTTTAGAGGTTGATATTTTTTTTGGTTTTTTCAAAGCTTTTATTTATAGCCGACTAAAATTAAACCATCTCCAACAGAAATTTTACCGTCGATATTCAAATACAAACAAAAGTATGCTAATAATTTTACAAAAGTACAGAATTTTCCTGTTCCCTTTCAATTGTATTGAAAACATTATTATTTTTACTTTGATCTCCATTATATTGAATTTTCGTCCATTCGCTTATTGTTTCGTTAAATATATTTTAATATTACCTCATTATCATTATTTGTAGAGGTTTCTGAAATGTTCCAGTATTAATTAAGTTAATGTGTATCCAATGTTTTCGTTTGAAATAATCTTTCGAATCAGTAAAAGCGGTTTCTGATATGGGTTCTGCTTTATTTCATGTGTTTTAATGTATTAACAAAATTTAATTGTGGAAATTAATGATATAATTGTGGAATTATCGAATTATTTTCGAACATCAATAGCATTGCTAACGAAGTGGTTAATTCTGATGTTTATTAATAAAATATTAAAGCCCAAGGAGATGTTATATTTTTGGCCATCAGATATACATTTTATCGAAAAAAAATACCATGAATTGAGGAAAAATATTCTTTCTTGAATTTAAGCCTGATTTGTTGTGCACAAAAAGTAATAGTTTTTCAATTATGGCCATATTCTATTCAACATGGCGTCTCATAGTTTGTTTATCCTGATTTCATTCTGAAATCATGTTACTTCAAAACATAATATCACGTAGACGATAAATATAAAACTAGGTATGTGTTCTTGTACTATTAACAATTATTAGCCGTTTATTCATTGTATATACATATTAAATTATATTTTTAAATACATATGTTATAAAAAATAAAAACAATACACATTTAAAAATATAAAAATAGTAGCCCACCGGCATTGGGAACAGGGTCCAAGCTGCCGACGGTCAGGGCTCCAGAGAGAGGAACTTCCTAACAATACGCGCCGTGTCCAGAAGTACCGCTTTCTGAATCAAACCCTTGATCCAGCTGCCTAACGAGAGCCTCATCAGATGTAGGTCGAGGCTCTTGGCTATTAAGCCATTGGCTGTAACGACTATCGGCACAATGACTGCTGAGTCAACATCCCACATGTCGACAACCTCGTGTGCCAAATCAAGATATTTGTTTTTTTTATCATTTTCGGCTTTCACGAGGTTCTCGTCATGCGGAACAGTGATGTCAACAATCATTATTAACAATTATTATTATTCTCTTATACATCTTTTCGACTAATTATAAGAAAGAGTGACGATTTCATCGTAAAAAAAATATTTAACCTACTTTTCTGAAGTGTACTTCTGAACGATAAATTCAAATTGACCGTTTGTTTTGACATAAACACTGAGCCACCGTCAAACGTTATCTATACAACCTCTCAACATGGCTGTCATAACTCTCATGACAAATGTCAAACATTTTTAATTTTTATCATGTGCACATGGACGTACAAAAAAGATCGGACAGATTTTCGCTAACAAAAAACTGTGTCACTCAGAGTCAGTCAGTTTGCTGTACGTACAGGCTGGCACGCACACATTCACAAAAAAAGTCAGTCATTACACGCGTAAACGTCAACAGAGTCGGGACAAAAAGCGGCAAAAAAAATTAAAATATAGCATGTCTTGTGTGGTGAAATGGTGTAAAAACCGTAGTGATCGGAAGAAAAAAAATCCAGGAATCACGTTTCATAGGTCAATGAATAATTCAATCACTTAATTCCCAATTGTATACAATAAAATCAATGTATTCACCAGAAGAAAAGAATCTGTCACAAGGCCAGTGTTGTCAATATTCACGTGTGCAAATTACCCTAAATATGGGAAATTTATAGTTTTTTGTTCAATTCAATTTATTTATTACTAGGTATTTTATTTATATATTTTTTTACTAGATTTCCTAAAGAAAATGAAGTATGGAGAAATAATTGGATTAAAAAAATGAGAAATTGTAACGGTGAAAACGATTGAATTCCAAACAAATACAGTGTCATTTGCAGTCTACATTTTGAAGCTAACGAGATATATAATACAACTAAAGGAGGACTCCGGTGTGTTGTTACATATGCAGTACCTCAAAATGTAAATTAACAATCTAAGCTAACATGGCATTTATTTTGCAGATATTTTCATAGGGAGATTTGGTTCTTACCATTAACCTTTTCAAATGGCACGGTATAATTCTGCCGACATTTCCAAGAAATTTGTCTGCCAACCTGTATTTGTCTTAAAATAAAATGATAAAAAATGGGTAAATTTGGCTAACATGACAACCCTAAATTCATTCACACTTAGATAGCCGCCGCCATTACGGGACACAGTTTTGTCTTAGCGGGAGTTCCGTCCGTTCTTTTTTGTACGTCCATGCATGTGCATAAAAAAACATTTAATGAAAAAAATTTTACTTTATTCCATTCAGGGGTTAGTTCCACAGCTTTGTTAAAAGTTACATGTTATGGCCGGAGTCCCATACAAAATGAAACATCTCCTTTAACAAAGAATAAAAGGCCTACCGTCTGTAAAAGTTTTTGACTCGTCATTTCTTTTTAATGCTAAGCTAATAAAATAAAACAAAGAATAACGAACATTTAAATAAAAAAAACATCTATTGCATAGCTACTTTACGGTTTTTGATGATATCGTTTACGTTTTTTCGATAGTGCTCTCCATTCGTATAGCCACAATTTACGAAATGACCGCTTTGTGTAGCACTCATATTTCGTTAAACAGAGTGGTACGCATTTTCTATCAGTCTACGTTATGGTGATGCAAAGACACATACACTACAAGATATTGTGTTGTAAATTTATATTCAAAATAAACCTAAACCAAATGTTTTAATAAATTAAGTAATTAACCCTAGAAGTTTCCGTACCCTGGGGTACTAGTCGCGCGCAGAAGGTTTGCCGATGACTGCCCCTCCCACTTCACCGACCGCTACCCGCGCTCGTCTGGCCTACCTACTAATCGTACCGACCATCGACGCGTGACGTCATGAGGCTATCGGCAAACCTTCTCCGCGCGACATATACAAACAACTTTTTTTTGTTTTAAATCGTCATAACTTTTTAAATTCGTGCGGGATCCTTATTGTGTCCGGGTATTCTAAGAGGTGCGGGGTGCACGTCGCTGTATTTATCAACCGCGAGCTTAGCTAGCGTGTGGACCTCGTGGCAAGCGTGTGTTTGTTGTCTGTTGTACACGATACAAAATATGGAAAAGCACTATAGCCAATATATTGGCGGTATTCTGAGAAAAAAGGGGATATGATGGGCCAATCTTCGATAACGGGACGATGTTTTATGTTTTTGATGAGTAAGGATCACAAATCGTAAATTCGATTCACCAAGTGCAGATGACTATTTGTAACGACCACCAAAACAAAGTTGGCCAGGACTGTGTTCAAAATTAATAATAAGACAATTGTTAGGTATTATAAATAAAGACTTTGAAAAAATACGGTTTTATTTCACGGGGTACACTTGTACCCCAGGGTACGGTTAGTGACCATGCCAGATGGATACGGTTCTAGGGTTAAGTACCTATCTATGCTCACTCTGATTGAACTGTCGTTTGTTACTAGGCAACCCCCTCAAAAATAACAACCACGAGCAAAATCAACCAAGTTACATACTTCCTCAAAAATAATTGAGGAAAACAAGAAATTTCGCCTTGGTTACACCAGGAAAACCGACAAAGAAGTCTTCAGAAGTCGTTTGAAATAACAAAAGCAAATCAATTACTGGTACGGCGTTTCCAAGCTAATAACTCTTTTACCTGCAAACCCAGTTGGTTGCGGTTTGAGGGGAGGACTCCTTAATCACTAAGCCTCACGAACGAAGCCGTGCAAGTCGGTGACTGGCACCCATTTTTTATATTCAAATTCCTCATAAATAAGAATAATGATGAAGCGCGTTCATTGGCTGTGTAAAGCTGAATTAATTAGCTGTTATTAGAGTTTATAAGTGTAATTGGAAAGGAATTGCCTTTGCTAGAAGTTTTTATTAGAGACTCGGGTGATGTTAATAAAAGCCTAATTTAGAAGTTCTTTTATTTATTGCGAATAAACTTATATTGCATAGGAGCTGAAATTGAAAAAAATATAGTATTTTCCGATGTACAATTAGTTTATTTTTATTTTTTATAATTACTTTGCTCCACTCTAGGATTTCTCCTGTATCGTGGGTACGTTTACAGACAAAAATATTACATGCACAAATACTCAGACCCGGAACAACTATCTGTAGGACATACAAACATTTGTTCCGTGCGGGAATCGAACCCGCGAACCGTAGCGCAGAAGCCAATCAATCAATCAATTTTTGTACCTTTTATTTCAAACTAGCTTTTGTTAATTAAGCTCAAAAAAAAAACTCTTAACACACTACTAAAGTTTCTATAATAATATAATTCAATCGTGATTCGAAAGGCACCTGGCGCCATCTATGAACGTTATTGTTGTTTTCCTCGGGAACAGCACTTTTTTTCGGGATGAAAGGTACCCTATGTCCGTTTTTGTACACCTATGCAAAATTTCAGGACGATCGGTTCAGTAGTTTAGGCGTGAAAAGGTATCAAACAAACAAACTTACTTTCGCATTTTAATATTAGTTGGGAAGTTAGGATGACGCCCATCTGAACTCGAAAACCCACACTTTTTTAAGCTTCTGACTACCCGTGTTGTCTACGATATGAAGGAATTCGATGTATGTGAAGGTTAATTTGAAGGTACCTACGATATGACCACAGAAACCCCGTAGATCGATCAACCAGTTACTTGCAAGCCCCTTTCAGAAAAGAGAGAGGGAGACAGAGCAACTCTAAAGGATATTGTACCCGAACAATACAATTCTATATAAACTTAAATATAACTCGACTGAAACTTGCATTTCACTTCAACTAGATATCTCAAACGAAACCCAAGTTTAAGGATTATTTCGAAATACTCGATAACGAGAAGTCGCGGCGGTGCGGAAACGGTCCTCGAATAAAATGGAGTTACAATAGAATCTGACCGTTTGAATAGAATATATATACTCAGATATATATTTTATACGAAATAAGTTACGAGTTGCAAAGCTTTAATTAAGTCCGTGGAAGTTGTAATACTTTGGTTTTGATGCTTAAGATAATCCAGTATTATTTACTGATAGTGTCGCAAGTATGGATCAGGAATTTTACATGTAATCAGTATCACCATCATTCAGCCGAAAGACTTCCACTGCTGGGCATAGGCCTCCTCCAAGCATCGCCACATCGACCGGTCCTGTGTATCTCGCATTCAGTGGATTCCCATGATCCCTATTACATGGGACTTAAACATAATGCCTAAATAATGGTGTACTCTACACTTCTGCCCAATCCTTCGAGGCATACAGGTGTGATGTTATGTGTGAAATTATTTGAAAATGTTATAGGTATGTATGTTACAGGAAATGTATGAAACCTAGGAGTTGTATATAATTCCTAGGAAATGTATATAATTCCTAGGAAATGTATATAATTCCTAGGAAATGTATATATTTCCTAGGCATTGAATGCAATTCCTAAATGGTACCAGGAAATGTATACAAATTAACATTTTACCTGTAATTTGGGGCACCCCGACACGGATAAGTTAGGTTCGAAGGGGATGACGGGGACTAGAGTGAGCGAGCGAAACGAGCGAACGAAGCCCCCGTCATCCCCTTTGTGTTAGGTTACTTTAAAGCCTGCAAACAGAAATAGGAGCTCCGCACAGCGAGGCTCCGTGGACTCTGCTTTGGAAACCCAAACAACCTTACAAACATCAGCGGAGGCACTCCCTTTTTTTTATAAATGCTTACATTATGTTTAATCTGCACAATCAGATCACAATATGAAACATAAAAATCTTTTAACACATTTCCGATTGCTGTTTAGGAAATGTATAGAATTCCTAGGAAATGTGTATACTAAAATTTATTTCACACATTTCCTGTCGACATTAATCATAGGAATTCTACACATTGGCGGATTACATACATTTCCGTTAACATGTACAAAAATAAATAAACTAAAACTAAGCGTTTTGCAACTTCACAATAAAGGCTTATTAAACATATGTCTCGAAAACATGAGTCTTTTTGAAACAGCAAGAACACACTAATTCAATAAGGTTTAATTATAAAGGATTTTTCAGAATCCAACCCACACAATGCTCAGAAAGGTTACATTTTCCGGGTTCTAATAAATTAATTTGTTCTTCATCATAATAATATTGTCCTTTGTTCTTGCCTTAACCCTCTTGATTAAAGGTTTAATAATGTTATTATCAAATAGACAGAACATTTGTGGAATTTCTTTCATTTGATTTTCTCGTTATATTCTAATCTTATTTGTTTTGTGAATAAATATTAGCCAGTTCAGTGAATTATGCAGAAAACAAGAAATAGACAAAATATCTGTGCTCAGATATTCGTTTGAAATGTAAAACCTTGCACTTAATTCCTTTCTCATTATTGCGACATAAATGTTCTTTTAGCTCAGCGTTAAATCCTTTTCACAGTAAGGCCCGGACTCCGCCAAAGCGGAGACGAGACGAGCGGAGCGGCGATGTGTTTTAAAAAACCTAATAGAATTTTGTTATCGCACATCTCATCTCCACTCAGCTTAAGTGGATAGATACCACTGAGTGGAGATGTATCATATTTGTATGGCGCGATGGAAGCGGAGATGTGAGCTGTTCCTCGCTAAGATTGAGCTGGGCCGCGGTACGAGGCAGAGATGTGAGCTTTGCCTCGCAAGCTGACGACGGCGCGCAGCGGAGATGAGATTATGTGCGGCGTGCAGTGAGCGGTGCCCACACCTAGATCGCACTAAACTGTGCGTTCACATCCAACGCTCGCCGCACGCAGCTCAGTTCCGCTCTAGTCAGCGCACATCACCACCCTAGCCAGCACATATCTCATCTCCGCTACAATCTAGCCAGTACGCATCTCCGCACAGTTTCGGTGGATACACCCTAGCTGAAAAACATCTCTTCTCGTCTCCGCTTCAGACATCTCCGCACATTTTCGCTTTGGTGGAATCCGGGCCTAAGTTGAGTCGTAACATTTCTGTCGTATGGTTACCACACAAAGAATATAAAATATTAAAAAAAAAAAACATTACGAATACGTTATGTAGGTATACGTTTTTTCGATATCAGTCTTCTTCAGGCTACAATTTACGAGATGACCGCTATTTCTGGACTCATCTTTCTTTGAATAGAGTGTAAGGTACCTAATTATGTTTTAACAGTACACTGTTTTTTTAGACATTTTTATACAACATGTAACAATAATAACGTAAATAGGTATTCAAACACGTCAACTAGAATATCCAGTTATACTCATAATACAAACACTGAAATTTTACTTTTATGTGCTTACATATTGTTTATTTCAGAAAATAGTATTACTTTTCATAGTTAACTGCATTTAAAATTCAGTCTTGTGACCTTGATATGAGGCTCAACTTTCTTTATCTCAAAATAGATAAGTAAAAAACGCGTTTAAAAAAATTCACATTAAAAATGGCTGAAATTGATTCAGTTGCCGATTCTTAACAAACTGCCTTCAGAGTTTGCGTTTATTATGTTACACGTTGTAAAGGAGCGCTTGTGCACTGCGCCCGATCCTAATCCAAGGATAGTCGCCTGAAAATCTATTCTCTATCATCTATTCGGATCGTATCTACTCGAAATCGGATCGGAGGCAGTGCACAAACACTCTAGTAGCCAAAAATGCAGTTGCCGTTAAGTCTCATGCTATCACTGTCACTATAAGGCGCAGTGACAGAGATAGCACGAAATAAACGGCAAACTTAAAACTGAGTAGCGTATGAGTTTTTGGCTATAAGACAACAAGCTTAGTTTTAGTATACTAAACCTGAAACTAGTTTGTTCAGAATCACCGGAAGAATCGATTGACATATTTTTACAACACTTTTTTTTTAACTTAAATTTCAATTTTGTTTCAGTAGGTTTCTAACCATAACAGTTGACGGGAATAGACACCTTGAGGCTTGAAATGGTCCGCTCGGTCAGTTTTGTTGTATTAGCCAACCCCTGCATAGCACATCTCAGGCATTTAACACTTTACTAGGGAAATTAACGCGACATATACTACGGTATAAGATGGAGATTTATTAAAAAAAAAACACATAGGCAGTTCTGATGAAAATCTTGTTGGGGTGTCTCGGTTTTTGTATATACTAAAAATAACGTTGTACTTATTAGTGGAAAAACTCGAATCAAAGCTTACCTTACTTCTACTTAAAGATTAGTATAATTTTACGTACCTACCTATCTTTCTCATAACATAACATCACGCCTGTATTCCCTGACGGGGTGGGCAGAGGTGTATTATTAGTACACCCTCATTTCGCCGTTATGTTTTAGTCCCATATAATAGGGGCGAGCCACCAACCGGGCACAAATCCAGTCTCCAGGCTGCTACTGAGAAATTCAATGCGATAAAACCCAATATCACTTTATCGAACCCATGACCAGCTTAGCAGTGGCGTTTTCGTCCACTCTAGACCGGCGAGGCAATCATCTTCCTCGTATTTCTAATTAATTACTTCTATGAATGTTTCATAGGTCTAAATTCAATTGCACTTACCATAGTTCCACACCACAGAATAGTTTTGATAATAAATTAATAATTGTATCAGAAGGCCGCGAATCCTTTGTTAAACTCGCACATCGAAATTCGTATTTGCTTTCTGCGGTACAATTGTCTGTTGAAACTGAATATTCTATGTCTGTATGATTTGAGAATTAAAGGTTTGGATTAGATCACTATTAATTCAGTTGTAGGGAACGGCATCGGGAAAGGCTTGAAGTATTGTTTAGTTTACACGAGATTAGTACTTGTCTTTAGTATTAGTACGGTTCCTACGGCTAGTAAATAGGATCGGCTGTTAATTACTCGTAATTGCAGTAACCTTTTTCAACGTAAGGTGAGTCCTGACTTTTCTCTACCAAACGTTATCATTCAAAGTACCTATATAATTTTTTAGGGTTCCGTACCCAAAGGGTAAACCGAGACCCTATTACTAAGACTCCGCTGTCCGTCCGTCTGTCACCAGGCTGTATCTCATGAACCGTGATAGTTAGACAGTTGAAATTTTCACAGATGATGTATTTCTGTTGCCGCTTTATCAACCAATACTAAAAAACCCATACAACCGACATGATTTTTTTGCCGTTTTTATAGAAATAGTACGGAACCCTTCGTGCGCGAGTCCGACTCGCACATGGCCGGTTTTCTTAAAAACAAAACATTGATAACATAGCTGTTTTCAAAAAGAACTTTCAAAAGGATTTTACTGTTTTTGATGATGTCGTTTACGTTTTTTCGATAGCAGTCTTCTTACGGCTACAATTTACGAAATGACCGCTATGTCAGGACTCATCTTTCGTTCTTCTTCTTCTCTCGTGTCGGCACGAGCTATACGAAAATAGCTCATGCCGTGGTAAAAAGATTAGCTAGTCAGCAAGGTTGGTAGCGGGGCTAACTGCCAAGGGTGCGCCGGGCGTACTTAAGTAACGTCCCTCGTGGAGGCTCTTTTCATGCGCTCCAAATCTTTCGTTGAACAGAATATAATACTAGGCACTAATTTAGCATTTTTACACGTAAGGTTAGTGTTAGTGACAAGTACTAAATGGCTAATTTACACTTTGTTTTAATCACTTTACTTCGCACTTGCACATGTCACCTGCAATTGTTATTTAACAGAGTGTAAATCAGCCATAAGTTACTAAGCTCGGTGTAATCTCGCATTTCAAAATAACAGTGTAAATAGATTTTTTATAGAAACATTATTTTTTACAATCTGTTGTAGGATCACCTTTTTCATCATCATCCTCATACATCATTTCACCTTAATTCTATTTATATTAAACCTTTTTTTTTATCACAGGCCACACATCTTTTTCGAACACACTATATTCAAATTTGAAAAGCTCTCGAAAAAGAAGCAAAGTTGCTTTTGCGGGCCATTCTAGAGGCGACCAGGAAAGTGAGCGGACTGGTGTTAATTTGAAGGAGACTGTACTACTGAGCCTTCGGCCCTCCGACTTACTAGATGGAGTCGCTGCACTGTACTGCTGACCTTCCAGCACTCCGCCTAGTCGCTGTATTGCTGAGCCTCCGGCACTCCGACTTACTGGAGGGAGTCGCCGCACTGCTGACCTTCCAGCACTCCGCCTAGTCACTACACTACTGAGCTTCCGGTCACCCAAATATCACTCAGAGAAGTTTTGTGTATCCATTATTTGTTACGTGTGCAACCATTCAAAATTTTAACGTGTGCTACTAGGGATTATAAGTGTTGTTTGTTTTAATCCATATTATAAAATTGTCTTCGCTTAAGTGTTTTCCTTGTTTGTCCGGCTAGGGGTAGGTAGGATCCCTTAATATTCACTCTTCTTTAAATTTGGTGTGGCTGGCGTGTCCCTAGCTCAGGAGATACTTGGGCCGTCTGCTACATTATACTGTGTCGGAATGACAGCCCTTATTGATGAAAAAATGTGTCATTACGTTGAGGTCCAGCGCAACTAGTTAACTACTTACTGACTCTCTTTCATTGGCGCAACTTTTGATAGTGACAAGGATTCATCAAGATATACGTGAGTTAAAAATCTGTTTTGGAATCCTAATTGCGCAAAACACTCGTAATTGCTATGGCTTTGATTTCGACAGCACAACAATACTCATTGCATGGTAAGTTGTCGAGAAATCGGATCGTTTATATGATTGTGTTATACTTTAAAAATCTACAAAGAAACAAAACTAATGAACATTAAACAACATTGTGTATACAATACTTGCATTTTAATTAGAAAAATTGTCGATAAAACCACTTATACTAGCTTGACTTTTATAAAAAAAACACAAATTTCCAAACGCAGTCTTCGTCGACCTAGCTTAGGTACTTGTTTTTCCAAAGATACTAACAAACTACGCAAAAAAAAGTATTACCTATGAAGGAGCACAGCTGTATAATGAACTGCCCTCTAATATAAAAAAAAATGTAAATTCATTTAGTAGCTTTAAGTCTAAACTGTCTCAATGTATACCTACTTGAATATTTTTCACCTTCCAGTAGAGGCTATGAAGCTATTAACTGAGTGTTCGGCGACCTAGAATAAGCTCACTAAAATAGTGAGAATGATTCTATTATATTTTCATGTTAAGTGGCATTTATTAGGGTTCCGTACCCAAAGGGTAAAACGGGACCGTATTACTAAGGCTCCGCTGTCCGTCTGTCTGTCCGTCTGTCACCAGGCTGTATCTCATGAACCGTGATACTTAGACAGTTGAAATTTTCACAGATGATGTATTTCTGTTGCTGCTATATCAACAAATACTAAAAAAAATAGAATGTAATAAATATTTAAGGGGGCTCCCATACAACAGACATGATTTTTTTGCCGTTTTTATAGATAATGGTACGGAACCCTTCGTGAGCGAGTCCGACTCGCACTTGGCCGGTTTTTTTTTGTTTTAATGATAATAAACTTCTTTAAACTTATACATTGCTATGGAAATTGTTGACCCGTCAAAATCAAAGCCATAGCGATTACAAGTGTGTTGCGCAATTTGAATGCTGTAATGTAATGTATTTAGGTTTACCCACATTTAATATATTATGAAGTAGCTTATAAGGTGACACACTAATTTGTAACAGGCCAGTTTGCATTATACGCTTGCTACTGACTCCCGTTTCATTTATTACAAACTTCTCAGTCTATAATAACCCAATCATAGAATAGATTCCAAAATGGCCTCATTTTCACCTTATTTCCAACATGACTTCGGTGCTCGAAGCCTGGTTGAACAATACATGCATATTTGAAGATTCGTTTTGTAAATACAGGATCCAATTTTGCTGAAAACCAAGATCTTTACGTAAAAGTAAGAAAAATCTCAGAAAATTTTAGACCCACACGATCGTAGAAACTTCTTCCACCTACTTTTATATTTATAAGGCTTTTCTTGTTAAACATATGCAGCTGCCAGTAGGTACCTATAAGGGTAGTTGTTTAGTTTTTTTTGGTATCACAATGGTTATTGTGAATGCGCATTAGACAAGACCCAAAAAAATTGTACCATAACACACAGGTAAATGTTATTGTGTTAAATTTTCCTGTGTGTTACGTTACATTTTTTTTTGAGCCAAACCCACCTTTTTACCTGCTATAAGTAAATGTACGACAGTAAATAATGAAAATAACCTGAGATCAGGTTCAAGTAAACAAATAATTTCACGATAGTAATTTCCCATAGGAAACGCTGAGTAACAAGAAGGATGCTACTATTTGTGTAATAAGTTGATCTGACGGGTAGTTTCTTTATCTTATTCTATAATTTAGAATATCAGAATAATGTTTATTCAAATTAAACTAGACATCAATTTAGCGCATTTTGAACGTCAAAAAAATAAAGGACAGCCCCCAAAAACGCCCGCCGTTCACCGTTTCTCAGTGTAAGCGTAAGCTGGGAAAAAGAAACGGCACAACAAACTCCGGAGCAACACGTTTCTGTCTGCCACTTGAAAGTGTTAATTAAAATTGTATTTATAGAAACGAAAGAAGAAGAAGAACACCTAAATGATATTATTGTTATCTTTTTAGCTTTCTGGGTAGTTATTTAGGAATAAAAAGGATAGTAGGCATGAACTGAATCCTTTATTACGATCAGTTATGATTCTTGAAAGAATAGCAACTACAATTTTAATTAAAATATTTAAACAAGACTAAACAACCGTTATAACAATTGTGAACGTCTGTCCGACTCAAAAATCGCAGCAAAAGTAAATGCGGAGAGGCCCGAGTAAGGGTGCCTTTCCACCAGAGATGTGCTATGCTGCTATGCTGCGAGAATGTAAAAGCTAAGCTACGAAATTATGTGACCGTTTCCACTAATGCTAAGCTATGTAGCTGTGCGAAGAAGATGCGCAGCTCGAGCTATGTGACGTATCGACAATATGGAAGGTACAGGGAGCGGCGCCGCTGTGCTTTGCACATAGATACACCACTCGCGACCATCCATAGCACGCATCCATAGTTCGCATCCACAGCACGCATCCTTCCATATAAAAAAACGTAGCTTAGTTGAATCAGTTTCCACCAGTGCTATGCTATGTAGACCGATGAATATGATTGGCATAAACGCATCCATAGCAATGTTGCACAGCACATCTTTGGTGGAAAGGCACGGCCTTACGCTTGTATACTGTTTTATAGACCGTTTTCACATGTACGAATACCGCCATGACATCAAAATCTCTAACATTATATTATTATCATCGCCTAGACTGTCGAAAACATAACCGAAAATGGCCACACAAAATCCCATCCAACCTTAAGGGGTACATAATTTCCGAAACTTCATCAATATCTATTGATTATATCGCCATCAACGAGACGGTAAGGGCTGAAAATTATCTATGGACTCATGTAATAGCAATTTTCTAACAGAAACGTCTATAGAGGCGCAGGTGGCAAAAGAAATTGTCCTCCATTATGTTCGCTTTGCCGGACCATTTTATGGCAACTGATGGCAAATTGTTTGGAACGTGAGATGAACGGAAAGAAATTCTCTGTTAATATTCATGTCTCGGGTGAACCTTATGGTTGCACGAAGCCTTTCTCCGAGATTATTGCAAAGGTTTTTCTTAGTTTTCGTTGGTTTTGTTTATTCCACGTGCGTACTGTCTCGCCTAAAATATAACTTAGAGGATTCCGTGGTAATACAGAATACGAACAGTTTTGTTCATGTAATATTTGCTTGTATATGTGTGTATTACGTATGCATGTGTTGACCTAGGGTTCGTTTTAATAAAGCAAATTTATTTTCTGTGTCATTCTACTTATTGTTAGGATATAAATTTTTATAATGGCTACTATTTTGGACCAAAAGAAGACAGCTAGAAATATAATAATGAAACTAGAGTGATATTTGTTTTTATGGAATGCCTTGTTGATCGCAAGTGCGACTGCTGAGCGTCAGTGTGCCCCACACTAAGATTTCTCTTGTATCGTGGGTGCGTTTACAGATACAAATCTCATACACAAACGCCCAAACCCGAAACAACCACCTTTAAGGCCATAAAAATTTTGTTCCGTGTGGGAATCGAACTCATGACCCGTAGCGCAGAAGCCAATCGCTTAGCCACTGCACCAAACGTGCTGTCAAAGGTCGGACAGTGTTTCGGGTTTTTCCGTGTGGAATTTCTCAGTAGCAGCCCGGAGTCTGAATTTGTGCCCGGTTGATGGCAATAAACTTGCCCTCTATTACATGGGACTTTAACATAACGGCGAAATGAGGATGTACTATACACCTCTGCCCAACCCTTCAGGGAATACAGGCGTGATTTTATGTTATACAAGGTGTAACTTAAATAACGCACAATCTCTTAAGGAGTCACTGTACTCATCATTATGAACAACTTTTACTATGGGAAAAAAATCAGCTGTTCCCAACATTTTGACGAGTTATGCGAATATAAATGTAGGGAATAGTTGTTTTTTTTTTCGCGAAAAGTTGTTCGTAATGATGAGTAGAGTGACCCCTTAAGAGGTTGTGCGTTATTTACGTTACACCTTGCATTATTTACTCAAGTACTGTAATTATAGACACAATAGATAAACAATGGCAGGTGTCGTCCTGGGACGATGGCGGGGCGTTACCGGATATGTGATATTATACAGGCTGTAAGGGTAAACACCGTTATCCTTGAAACCAGTGGTTTGGTTTCATTTATAGAACGTAAAATCAATGAAAAATAACGTTTTTTTTTATATTTTCATTTTTCCTCAAAAGCATTTCACTCTATGCGCGGGGGTAACAAGCTACGAGAGGGGGCGCGGGGAACTCGCCGCGTGGCACGTCACACGGCCCCGCACAGTTTGCTACCCCAGTCAGTCAGCTGTCTCGTTAGCGAGTGTGTGTATGTCGTGGCCAGATCATAAAATTGATCACTTCATGATGTGGCCGACCATTTCATGAAATGGTTGTATTTCATGAAATGGCCAATACCCGCTGCCCACATCATGATATGGCCTGGCCAGATCAATGAATAATCAGCGTTTGACGATATGATCAGCTAAACGCACGGCTACTTCATGATATGGTCAAACATTAGTGATCATATTATCATAAAATTAGTTACATTATCTATTGTTAGAGGCGCTGATATCATTTTGTTTTTGTGATGCATCATGGCGGCGGACCATTATTCTGACAATAAAGCTAATAATAATAAGTAAAGTAGGGTGACCACGCAACGAAAATTAATGGACTGTTATTAGATTTCAAAATATGACTTCATGGTAATTGCGGGTGAACTTTTCATACAATTTTATTTGTTCGATTATTTATCTGGTTAACCTGTCAAACTACAGAACACAGCACAAAATATCGATGCACGTTACTGCGAAAGTTTAGTATTTAGTATATTGAGTCATTTGGGTAAGGTTAGGTTAAGGCCTCTACACACCAAAGCCGCCGGTGCCGGCGGCTTAACCCGGCGGGTTATGCCGTCGGGCTTGTTTTGCGATAAGGCTTCTACACACCAAAGCCGCCGACCCGGCGGCTTTACCCGCCGGGTTATGCCGGCGGCCAACTAACCCGAACTAAGCGAGCGAACATAACGCAAAACAAGCCCGGCGGCATAACCCGCCGGGTTAAGCCGCCGGGCCGGCGGCTTTGGTGTGTAGAGGCCTTTATGTTCGCTCGCTTAGTTCGCGTTAGTTGGCCGCCGGCATAACCCGGCGGGTAAAGCCGCCGGGTCGGCGGCTTTGGTGTGTAGAAGCCTTTAGAACAGTGACCAATAACGCGCGAAGGCGAGCGAGCGAAGCGAGCGTGCCGCGGAAGCGGCCGCCGAGCGCCAGATCCCCTTAATTGTTGGTGAATCAAGCTATTAAACTTTCGCGGTAACGTGCATCGATATTTTGTGCGTCGAAATTCCGTAGTCTACTCTTTTGCTTGCATGGTACGTGCTTCCTTTATTTGGATTTTTTATTAAACCTTTGATATCATGGAAAACCTACATTAATGATATGGCCAAACGTGGATGGACATATCATTAAACGTTGACGTTTAAACGATATGGCCAGTTTTAGTTGGCCATTTCATGAAATACAACCGTTTCATGAAATGACCGGCCACATCCTGAAGTGATCAATTCTAAGATAAGGCCACGACATGTACGCCGCGTCATAGCGCCGCCGCGCCGCTCATTTCTCGCGCGTATATTTTAAATTTTTTTTTTTACTCGGTCCAATAGTTTAACGTTTAAGTCAACTACCCATGGTTTGAGTGATAACGGTGTTTACCATTACATGCTGTATTTCATATTCATATAATGTCGTAGACTGCTTATGACCGGCGAGTACTTTCAAGTGTGATGATTATCCTGTCATCTCTCGTTCATCAAAACTTGATTCGTCAGTATTCAGTATCCGTAGGCTAATTTTTGCGCTCTTTTTTCATTTATTTCGAGCTAACACACGTAGGTAAACCGATGGCTGCACTGTTATTAAATGCAAATTCTATATAATCCAACAAACGTAATAAGGATTTTAAAACAGTTATATAAAACAAATAAAAACTAATATAAAACAAAAAATATACCAAGAAAATAGCTTACTTTCATAAACATGAACAGTTTTCCAAGTATTACGAAGCCCGAGTCGTGATTCATAAAGGCTAGCACCCACTAGCGTGTATATTATGCAATTACCAACCCTCTCGTCAGTTTCGATGTGCAACGTGCACACGCCACAACAATGACGTCATAATTTCCAGCCCGGAACTCATGAATCCAATCCTGTTTATCGTATGCAAAGTAAAATGTTACATGGTGTAATGGTGCTTATACACGATGGGCGATGCTTGCTACAGGTTAACGCCCATAGTACTTTTTAACGCTTCGAACAAAGATGTAGTGTGTTGTGGGCGTCACTACAGATAGATACAAAATAAATTCACTAGCATCCAGAATCGAAATAAATATCTATTTGTAGGCGACACAAACCTGACTGAAACTAGGTATATTTTTAGGGTTCCGTACCATAATAGTAAAAACATTTCGTGTAGGGAACAAACTAAAACGTCATCTAAGTATATGTGTTTTTGTTTTTGTTGATTTTTTCATAAAGCGCTAAGTCAATTTCGATAAAATGTATATGGGACCACTTCCGAAGTATGGCCTACCAAACAAAAAAAGAATCATCAAAATCCATTCATAATTGGCGGAGATATCGCGTAACAAACAAACAAAAAAAACATTCAGACGAATTGAGAACCTTCTTCTTTTTGAAGTCGGTTAAAAAAGGAACCCTTACAGCGGTTACGCACTACATCCGATCCGAATCCGTGAAAATACGTTCCGAAGTAGCCATAGAACTATTTGTATGGTAGTTTACGCACTACATCCGGCATCCGTCATCCGATTTCTATCCGTCATCCGTGAGTTTCTAATTCGGAAGAACAATTGACGGACCGAAGTAGCCATAGAACTATTTGTATGGTAGCTTACGCACTACATCCGGCATCCGTCATCCGATTTCTATCCGTCATCCATGAGTTTCTAATTCGGAAGAACAATTGACGAATTGTTTGAATTTGAATCAGAGATCGGAATAGTGCGTAAGCAACATCCGAATTAGGTCCGAGATTTTTACTCTAGATCGGTATTTTCACGGATTCGGATCGGATGCAGCGCATAAAGCAATATCCGAATTCGGTCCGAGTTTTTTATATCCGTATTTTCACGGATTCGGATCGGATGCAGTGCGTAATCGCTCTTACGGTGTGACTTCGTCCGTCCGTCCGTCCGTCTGTCTGTCACAGCTGCTTATTTCAGGAACCTACTAATGCTATCGACTTAAAATTTGGAATATTTATAATAATGCTTTTCCATCTACATTGCAAGTAAACGAGTGAAAAATTATTTATTTTCATTGTAGGTATCAAGTGGAAGGTCGCAGGAATCCGCTGGATGCGAGAAGCACAAGACCGCACGATGTGGCGATGCTTGGGGGAGGCCTGTGTCCACCAGTGGACGTCTTTTGGCTGAATGATGATAATTGCAATGGGGACCGAAGTTGGGGGCTAAAATTTTAAAATGGGGTTACTTGGTGAAATGTGGTATCATAGGAAAAGGCTTCATTTGCACATTAGAAATCAGCAAAAATCCTTTAAAAACAAACATAGTTGCGCGGTTCCACACAATATTAAAATTGTACTTTTCAAAGTGCGAAACCCTCGGAGTACGACTCGCACTTAGCCGGTTTTTTTAATCCTTTCTAAAAACGTTGCCCCAAACGAGGAATACTCCTGTATTGTGGGTACGTTTCCAGATACAAATATTCACATACACAAATATCCAGACTCGGAACGTCTATTTTATACGTACAGTCGGGGACTTGAAATGTTCACCACCCTAAAGTCTATAATTGCCACTTTGACATTGAATGATAAAACAGGGATTATCAAAGTAAAAGCCTACGGTCCGACTTTGATAAGGAACATTTCTCCTTTTTTTTATCGAAAACTCTGCTCTGAATTTTTTTTTATGTAGTCTTTGTGATTTTATATGTCTCAGTTACTTGAGTCTATATCAAATATTTTGGATGTAGCAGCTAAAAGCGAAAATAAATAAGATACAAACACATGAAGCTCAAAAAATTGATCAAAGTAACCTCGTTCTACGGTACTTATTCCGCGCGGGAATCGAACCCGCGACCCGATGCACAACAGGCAAGCGCTTAACCAGTTAGCCGCTGAACCACAATTATTATTCCAATTTTCCACGGTATCCTTTTTATGGAATATCATTAATACCTAGCTAAAATATAATTGCAGTTATGGAATCTAGGTCTCTACGTACCAATCCAAATATTAATATTTAATCAAGTATGAAGGTAATATTACGTTTTGACGTCATATTATACAGTATTACAATTAATTAATTTGATTACTTTTGTCAGTAATTAAATTCCATAGCTTCAAATTTCTAGTTTAATTATAGATCATTTAATTAATTATAAGTGAAACAAGCAAGTATCGTATTTCGTAACTTCTAAGATGTCTGCAATTTATCCAGTCGGTAAATATTACTCGAATAAAATAAATTAGATTAAATTCCAATTAGACGATTACATTTTTAAGAGCTCTCAGAGCAAGGGGCATTTCTCAAACATTTATAATAAATCAATTGTGCGAATGAAAATTATATTACTTACATAATAAAATTATACATTAATGACGAATTCATATAAATTAAAGTAATATGATTATTGAATTTCTGATATTAAAATTTTTACGTTTTTTTTATTGTGTGTGCATAATTTATCGTCTTATATTATTATTTATTATATGAATTAGTTTTAGAAATTTTAAATTATTGACATTGAAATTGGTTTTACAAAATAAATGAATGAATACGAATAATAATTTAGAAATGAAATATTCTTAGTAATGTGAAAATTGCTTACAACGATTTAGTAGATAATATTCATGACATAAATAAAGGTTAGATTACAAGCAACGTAGAACTAGTAAAACTGAAGGTTCATAAATCTCATAAAAAGCTCAAGTAACAAATTGTCAGACGACGTGATATTAAAATTCAGAAACATTTCGCGGTTCGCGCGCATTCTAGATGGACCCTTCAAAAACACAATTTCGTTGACAAATAGCCGCGAAACGTGATACCCGAATGAAAAAGGGAAATCATTAGGAACAAAACAAGCTTTTATACGAACGTGAAAAGCTAAATACAGTAGTGAAAGTATGTGTACATTCATAGCTTGGCATAATTGCGACCACCATCAACGGAGCCGAATGAATGGCGTCGTGACGAGCCGTGATGGCTGTGGAGCGTGCGCCAGTGTGCCGCTCTTTTGATGAAACCATGATTACACCATACATACTCATACGTGCTTGTGTGTATAAAAAATAACTGGAAACGACATAGATCTAGGATCGTGTGTCTTGGTAGATGGAAATTTTGCGGTGAGGTGTGATATGTGTGCTACCGAGAAAATTATGTTGGCGTGGTTAGAATATCAAGTTCATACTTTAGTGTGGGTAGCGTCTTGTTCTCTACTGAGTTTTAGCTGTTATGAAGGTACATTTGTTTGTGGTATGGAAACTGAAAATTCGTTACATTACAAACTATAACTACACTTCGAAGCAAATCGAGCCACGCCATTTTTCACGTGTCCTGGTTCTTAGTTTTGGTTTCATGAATTATATACTAAGTTGACAAAAAAGTTAAAAACATTGTAAAGGTTATCAAATAAGACGATATATGTTTCGAATTGATCTGTACCCCAAGTGTGAGTTTTTTTCGTTAACTACTGTAGTTGCGTCACCGCCAAAAATGTATGAAACTTTAGGCTGCGCCTCTAGGTGCATCGTTCAATTAACGCGCGAATATTAGTTAGTGAACGGTGCGCCTAGAGGCGCAGCCTAAATTTTCATACATTTTTGGCGTGACGCAACTACAGTAGTTAACGAAAAAAACTCACGCTTGGGGTACTGTTCCATAATAGGTACCAAAAATACTAACAATTATACGTGAAAATTGGAACTGGCTCGATTTGTTTGCTCCCAAGTATAGTTGCCAAGCAAGTTAATAAATAAACATAGAGAATATTTTTAAAAAATCGTGGCTTCGAAACTCATTAATATCGTGCTGTCACAGTCATTTTCAGGCGAAGTGACAGACTTAACGGCTAACTAAAACTTTGCAGCGTTTGAGTATTTGGCCATAACGCCGGTGGATGTTCAAAAATGTGAATTCTCTGGTTAAAGAACCGTTTACCTAATATTCTGGTTCATATTTGGAGTAAACATTTATAAAAGCACTAGCTTTCGCCCGCAGTTTCACTTGCGTGAAATTTTGAACCCGTTAAGTGACGATTTTCCATACAAACTTTCATCCCCTATTTAACTCGCTTAGGGGTTAAATTTCGAAAAATCCCTTCTTAGTGGATGCCTACGTTACAAAAGGAACCAACAGTCAAAATTTCAACTTTCTAACCCCAGCGGTTTAGGCTGTGCGTTGATAGATCAGTCAGTCAGTCAGCTTCTCCTTTTATATGTATAGATGAATTTGCATTTCTCTCATATTATTATAATGGGCATTTTGTATGAACATGGGCATGCAGGCCTTTTTGCATCGATGCATCTTTCGCATGCTATTCTGTAGTATGCTTTCGCAGCTGAAAGCACACGATTTCACAGGCAATGCGAATAAGAAGTGTATCTAAAGCCGGGTCTGCTGCGCCATGTTTTCGTGTTTACAAACAGGATAACATTGTTTGCTAACCGAATAGGGGCGTGGCCTAACAGTTTTGTTAGCAAAAACACAATAAAATGTTTGCCGAGACGAATGGCTAACATTCCATACGTTCGCCTGCGGGGAGGGGAAGTGACGCATTTTGTGTTCGCGCTCACTAGAGGAAGATGCCATCAGTGTAGGCGCAGCGGACTGGCTGTTTTGCTAACTTGTTTTGATAACATATTTTGTTAGAAAATTGGCGCTGCGGACCCGGCTTTAAGCCATCAAGCATGTTAGCTGATTACACACCTGAGGGTTTACAAATACTTCTCAATCGTGAGTGTAGTCCGCCATTCTGCACCAGAACAGGGTGGTGGTGTAAAGCCTCAACCCTTAGGCCAGCAGCTGTGGAACAGCAATGGGCTGATTGAATGTTACGTGATGCTGACTAAAATACAAACTAAAGCAACTGAAGACATTTTTGTAAGCACAAGCTGAGCTCACCACCTATTGCCATGTTGTAACTTAAATTAGACTAGCTTTTGCCCGCTACTACGCTCGCGTTAATTCAGAATTAAACAATCAATTCGGATTGTCTTAGGTCTTAGGTACAATAATAATTAATTCAATCATGATTCTAAAGACACGTGACGCCATCTATGAAAGTAGTTGTTGTTTTCCTCGGGAACAGTTCTTTTTTTCGGCATGAAAGGTACCCTATGTCCGTTTCTGTACACCTGACAACCTATATGCAAAATTTCAGGATGATCGGTTTAGTGGTTTAGGCGTAAAAAGGTAACATACAAACAAACTTACTTTCGCATTTATAATATTAAAAAAGTTAGGATTGTATTAATCAATGAAGTATGTTGTTTTGGCAAAAAACATCTTTTTATCTTATCTTAATAAAAGTGGTTTCCTACTTTCTACGATCAAAGCTAAATTACCTGCCTGTCTTACAAAAACTATAATGTATACTTAACTTAGACAAAGTACCTCGTATTCTGGTTAGGTTGTCAGTTCAGAACTTCAGCTCCCTCGACACGGACTCACTACGAAATTCTCCCGACTTTATGGCCCCCCAAGGTACGTGGCACTAGTATCTTTACAACTTTCATCACGAGACGGACTAACTTTAAAATGTCAGCTATTGTATGAATAGTGTGATGTGTCGAAAATTTCTGGGCTTTGAATATATTTTCACACGAGGCTCGGCTGGAGTTAAACTTTTTATTCGTCGCCTCATTCTATTTATTCGGCCAGAAACTACTTCTATGCTAAAACGACGTCGTACTGCAGTTACCAAACGTGTCAGTTTTCTCAGCCATAAAATAAATAAAGTTTCTGATTGCACAATCATGGTTGCTGAAAGTAGATTACCTTCAAAATCTACAATGGTAGATAAAAGCTAAATAAGTAGATGTTTTTTTACCCTCGTACTCTTTCTTGTTCTCCAGAGCGTTTCCCGATAACCTTGGAGTTTTCAAATCTCAAGTAAATAGTTTACTTCTAGGCAAGCGTGCACCATCTTCGACTGCATCTTCACTTACCATCTGGTGAGATAGTGGTCAAACGTGACCATGTAATTCATAAAAAAAGCCTACCCTATGTTCCCGAAAATATTTAGGCTAAACACGAATCATTTTATAGGAGAAAATCTTAAAATATGAGGCCAAATTTAAATAAACAGATGTAAGTGTATTTTTAAGCAACAATAAGAATGTTCTATTTGTGTCAGTATTTTTCTTAGACTCATGTTTTTATTCAAAGAAAATATTACAATAAAAAGCTTCGGTGTGTTCGTATAACAACTACGGTTGAATAAATACAAATATTAAACTTTTTGAGTGAACACAATATATTTCGGAAAACCAATAAATCCCTTCAAAATTCAATCTAAATCACATGTTACAATAGTTCAAAAAATGCAAATTCCTATCTCTGATCCGCGTACCTGTTTTTGTTTGATAAAACTGCAAAATAACGAGCGCCAATTCGTCAATGTCTCTTCCAGTTAAACACCGCGTCATTGATACGTACATACGCGGCTAGGTTGACACGCCTTTGTATTGCGCGCATTCAGCTATGGGTTAAATAAAAACTGAGCTCTGCGAAATGTGAAAAAAAACACGCAAGCTTCCCCGTTTTGGCGACAATCCGAGAATTTTCTGTTACAATTTATCCAGAAATATTCAGATGAAGTCCTGAATGTAGACTTGCGCCGTAAGTGCTGTGTGTATATATATTATGTTATATAAAAATGGTAGCGTTGATTAAATATTTGTATCCACAAAACCTGACTGTGTAGTGGTTGCAAGCGCTATTGCTGAGCGTTAGATCGGGCAAAGTGTTATTGGGTTTTTCCGTGTATGAATTTCTCAGTAGCAAGTGTAGCAGTGGGTATATGCCCGGTTGATAGGCTCGCCCCCTATTACATGGGACTTAAACATAACGGTAAAATGAGGGTTTACTCTCCTAGCATCTCTGCCCAACCCTACGGGTAATACAGACGTGGTGTTATGTCCACAACCAAATTTAATATTTAAATGTATAAGTTTAAATATTTGCTTTCATAAAAGGGTGTTGGACTCTTTTTTTTTATTAGAAATCTCGAAACTGTTACAAAAATAATAAACAACAGTGAAAAAACCAATGACATGTTTAATAAAATGCTTAAGTCTTATACCGGCTTCCCACGGTGCGTGATAGTGCGCACCGCGACACACGAGCTCGCACCGACGCACCATGAGAAGAGACTCGTCCGTGGTAACGCGGACGCGTCCGAAGCGGTGCGCCGTATCCACATCACACACCCTCATAATGTGGCTTTCCACGGTGCGTGATTTTACGGATGATACCACGCACAGCCGGTGCGCGCTACCACGCACCGTGGGAAGCCAGCTTTAAACGATTTAAAATTGTTCACAAGATAGAGACCACACTACTACGTCATATCTTAACAACTTCATAATGACTCGACATCACTCTGTAAAATATCCGTTTCGCGCGAAAAGGGCAGAAAATGCCTCCTCAACAAACTTCGCAAGCGTGTATCTCCTCTATTTTTTCATCGATTTTATTTATTTTTTAACATACCGTGTTCTTTCTATACTTTCTATAAAATAAGACCAAATTGTTGTACACTTTTAATAACAGTCAAATATCCTATACGCCAGCAGTTTTTCAAAGCTTTGTAAAATAATATCGCATGCTTATATTTCAGTCACAAACAGCAGGTTTCCGTTCAAAAATGTTCTAAATGCAATTTCTGGAAATATTATTCAAAGCTGGCATTCTTCTAAGCTTAGATACAAGCTTGCCTCTTTGTATCCTTACGTTACGTCGTGTAGCTCCGTTGCATGCGGAACAAAGTCCGCATTTATGACGTCAGACGGGGCCTAAACTTATACTGGCAACACGCACCTTATTAACGTTAACAAGGAAGGGCGTGCGAGACCTTAATTTGAGCAAAGTTATTAAATTTGAATATGAGAACCCCACGGCGGGCGTGTAATAAAATAATCTACATTGGGAATATCCATGGAAACCGACACACTATTTAATTAAACCCCGTGTACGTAGGTGTCGTTTGTAGTATTTTCTGTTTATTTAAGGGCTTCGTGTGCAGTTTTATTTTTATTATATGAGTACTTTATGTGTTTATGAGTCCGGAAACTACAAACTACTGGAACGTTAAAAGATCGCATTAGCGGATAAGGCGGAAGGAACATGGCGGGCTCTAGTCCTTCGCTTACGTGAACAACGGAACCGATTCTCTTGTTCATCAACTAAACTAAAATTAGAGACTTGCTATCTTTTATTTACTGATAGTGCGAGAAAAGGACGGTGATACATAAGAACTAGTTTACGCCTTAAACTTCACCGTGTTTTAGTCGACACGTTTCGTCTGAATAAAATAATAAAAATAAATAAATATTAGCCTTTAACCGTCCCACATCTCTTGTAGTGCCGGACTTAAAGAATAGCACTACCCCACATCTTCCCGTGGGTGTCGTAAAAGGCGACTAAGGGATTCTCTAGAGGATGGGCAGCAGCGTTCTCTGAGTACTTTAACAACCATACTGCGATCACCAACCCACCTGCCAAGCGTGGCGATTACGGCAAATCCCCCCAACATGGCTTGGGGAGGCCTATATCCAGCAGTGGACGCCTTCCGGTTGAATGATGATGATGATGCACCGTCCCACTGCTGGGCAAACGCCTCTTCTCATACAGAGAAGGAACGAGCATAGTCTAAATATGTATGGAAATTTTAGTTCAAACAAAGATAGCTCTTATTTACGTCCATCTCTTTCTTATTTTATTAGAGTGAAAGAGATAGGAAATAGCCTAAATTAGGTTTAGTTCGTGCACAACACCAAAGTATCGCCACCAAAGATTCCACTCTCTAAACTATAAGTCGTGGAGTATTTAAGAGTGAAGACCAACTGGACTCTGCGGGCCGAAAGGTTGGAATCGCGCCACAACATCAACTTTAAGTCATTCGTGGTACGGGTTCCAACTCATCAGTTACAGACCTTCTTGAATGAGGACTTTTGGCCGAAGGGCGACAGTACGACAGTATATCGACGTTTCCGAGGTCGGTTACGCGACACCACGCAGCGAAACACGACGCCGCCGACAACGTTACGTGTTTAGTTAATAAGTTTTTTTTAATACGTATTAGTTTATTATTATATAAGATTATTGAGTGTATTTTTTCTATGGACCTCAGTTGCCTGAAAATAAAATGATTATTATTATTATAATAAACTTAAGTACACAAAATAGCTCAGGATTTTTTCATTTTCTAAGTCTTTGAGAATAAACATTCTGTGTGTAAAACAATTCCTTGAACAGCCTTTTACGTTTTTCGGAATAACAAATATAATAAAAAGGATTTCATGCAAATTCTTCAGCTCCATATTTTGACAAAGGATCTTTAAGCTTCCAAAACCTTTCCTTTTGTGGGATTACTTTTTGTAATCTGCTTCTGTCACATGCTTTTATTTTTTACCTTTTTTTTACTGTGACTTCACCAACAATTATTAAAATAGTATTCAAATAAAGCAATGAAACATTTAAAAAGGCGGATAATATGATTTGCTAGGTAAAGCTGCGTTTGCCGCAATCAATCCGCGGATGGGTGACCATTCGTTACACATCACGACTCCTCCGTACCTCGGAAAACCCGTTAAACTGTCAGTCCCAGGTGTCATACGAATACCTAAGACACTTGTTACGGGTAGTCAGAAGCCCGAAAGTCTAACAACCGGTCTAAACTTAGAAAATCAGCATTGCCCGGTAACTGGGTTGCGGAGGTCTCATGGTAGTCGCTCCGTGTGCGAATGCTGGTATGCAGCCGCATCTGGGTATATGGTATGGCATATGGTATGCATCTGCATCCCTATCACCAACGGACATACGATTATTTCGGGGCCCGAGCTAAGAATGAATGACAACACGATTTGACAGTTGTGCCTACTACCAATGTGTTTTTGCCCGTCCGAAAAGTTGAACTTGATACTTGTTTTGTTCACTCCTACGTTTCGGGCTACTTTCGGACGGGTGACTTAGGTACTTCGTTGACGGACTTAGGGAGTAAGCCCCTTAGTTAGACTGGACGCTGACCCCAACATAGTTGGAAAAAGGCTAGAACATACATGCTTTCCTGGTTTTTACAAAATGTGTTTAGACATAAAAGCAGGACGGCAGACAACCCGTTGTCAACCCTAACAACGCTGGTCCAACACTCGTAACAGATATGAAAGTAGTGGATGGCACAGATTATTTCATAAGCATTTATTTAATCGTTTTATTTTATTAGGCTCGAGAGACGCTGGCTTTCAAGATCAATTCAAGATCAGACCAAAGAAGCATTTTAAAAATAGATTTTTAAATTGTACATTTAGTACAACAAACGGATTACTATCGTGCTAGAAGACGACGTTAGCCACTTATCGTTATTTATACACTGTTCCCCGCTTAAAACCTAAGAGGGAACTCCTGTACATAATAGCTTTAGGCGACACAACCGCTTCCCGGGTTTGTTTTTTTCTGAATCTTAGCCAATTTTAAAAGGGTTGAAAGTGCATACATCCGTTAGCCATAACTTTTAGAGTGTTGCGTATGGACCCGCATAAACCTAAGCCATCGTAGATATTCTGCAGGCACATACATTATTTCATCGGGTTATGAATGAAACCTGCTATCCTTTTTAGAGATATCTCTTATGAATTTTGGATATTTGCTTTCTTGGTTTTTACAAAACGCGTTTAGACGTTATAGGAGGATGACCGACTACGTTGGTTGGCTCATCGTTGTCTGCCATCCTCCGTTCATATAATGTGACACTTGTCACAGATATGAAAGTAGTAGACAGCAAAAGTATTTCATAAGCATTTAATAAAATTTGTTTTATTTTATCAGGCAACGGATTGATGTAGAAATCCTCGTATTTGTGGAAGTGAGGCGGGAATGTCGGGATCAATTTTTTTTTGGATTACTGTTTTTGTATTTTTTATAACAGTTGCCAATCTCGAAGACAAATCAAGCAGGAGAACAAATTAAATACTTGTTGCCCTGTTCACAATCGTCTGTTAACTGCTAATTGAAAGACATTTTTTTTGTGCTTTGTCTGCGTTTGGCCGCCCTCTCGCCTGATGATAAGCGATGATGCGGTCTACGATGGAGCACGCTTGCTCAGAAGAAAACGATTCACTCGTGACTTGAAGACACACAGATTATAGCTGTCGGGGAACACCCACTCGGGCAGCGCATTCCACTGTTTGGTGGTTTTCACAGTGAAAGTGGAACCAAAGCGCTTAGTTCGGGTTTTTGGTATATCAACCATGAACCGATGGAGCTTTTTCGTACTTCTAGCCGTCCGATAGAAAAAAGGGTAATTTACCACGCAGCGAAACACGACGCCGCCGACAACGTTACGTGTTTAGTTAATAAGTTTTTTTTAATATGTATTAGTTTATTATTATATAAGATTATTGAGTGTATTTTTTCTATGGACCTCAGTTGCCTGAAAATAAAATGATTATTATTATTATAATAAACTTAAGTACACAAAATAGCTCAGGATTTTTTCATTTTCTAAGTCTTTGAGAATAAACATTCTGTGTGTAAAACAATTCCTTGAACAGCCTTTTACGTTTTTCGGAATAACAAATATAATAAAAAGGATTTCATGCAAATTCTTCAGCTCCATATTTTGACAAAGGATCTTTAAGCTTCCAAAACCTTTCCTTTTGTGGGATTACTTTTTGTAATCTGCTTCTGTCACATGCTTTTATTTTTTACCTTTTTTTTACTGTGACTTCACCAACAATTATTAAAATAGTATTCAAATAAAGCAATGAAACATTTAAAAAGGCGGATAATATGATTTGCTAGGTAAAGCTGCGTTTGCCGCAATCAATCCCCGGATGGGTGACCATTCGTTACACATCACGACTCCTCCGTACCTCGGAAAACCCGTTAAACTGTCAGTCCCAGGTGTCATACGAATACCTAAGACACTTGTTACGGGTAGTCAGAAGCCCGAAAGTCTAACAACCGGTCTAAACTTAGAAAATCAGCATTGCCCGGTAACTGGGTTGCGGAGGTCTCATGGTAGTCGCTCCGTGTGCGAATGCTGGTATGCAGCCGCATCTGGGTATATGGTATGGCATATGGTATGCATCTGCATCCCTATCACCAACGGACATACGATTATTTCGGGGCCTGAACTAAGAATGAACGACAACACGATTTGACAGTTGTCCCTACTACCGATGTGTTTTTGCCCGTCCGAAAAGTTGAACTTGACACTTGTTTTGTTCACTCCTACGTTTCGGGCTACTTTCGGACGGGCGACTTACTTCGTTGACGGACTTAGGGAGTAAGCCCCCTGGTTAGACTGGACGCTGACCCCAACATAGTTGGAAAAAGGCTAGAACATACATGCTTTCCTGGTTTTTACAAAATGCGTTTATACATAAAAGCGGGACGGCAGACAACCCGTTGTCAACTCTAACAACGCTGGTCCTACACTCGTAACAGATATGAAAGTACTGACGCCACAAAGTATTTCATAAGCATCTATTTAATCGTTTTATTTTATTAGGCTCGAGGGACGCTGGCTTTCAAGATCAATTCAAGATCAGAACAATGCACCATTTTAAAATAGGTTTAAATCGTGTAGTTAGTACAACAAACGGATTACTATCGTGCTAGAAGACGACGTTAGCCACTTATCGTTATTTATACACTGTTCCCTGCTTAAAACCTAAGAGGGAACTCCTGTACATAATAGCTTTAGGCGACACAACCTCTTCCCGGGTTCGTTTTTTTCTGAATCTTAGCCAATTTTAAAAGGGTTGAAAGTGCATACATCCGTTAGCCATAACTTTTAGAGTGTTGGGTATGGGCCCGCATAAACCCAAGCTTTACTCCGTAGAAAATCTGACAACACATAAATTATTTCATTGGGTTATGAATGGGAACTGCTGTCCTTTTTAGAGATATCTCTTATAAATTTTGGATATTTGCTTTCTTGGTTTTTACAAAACGCGTTTAGACGTTAAACGAGGATGACAGACAACGTTGGTTGGCCCAGCGTTGTCTGCCATTCTCCTTTCATATCTGTAACGCTCGTCACAGATATGAAAGAAGTAGACGGCAAAAGTATTTCATAAGCATTTAATAAAATTTGTTTTATTTTATAAGGCAACTGATTGATGGGGAAATCCTCGTATTTGCGTGTGTAAATTTTTTTGGGGTACTGTTTTTTGCTTTTTTATTACAGTTACCAGTCTCGATGAAAAATCAAGCAATGAACAAATTAAAATACCTGTTGACCTGTTTCACAATCGTCGGTTAACTACTAACTGAAAGACAAATATGGCGGTTTGACAGTTTCTGTATAAAAATCTGTCAACAAACAACCATATTTGATTTCCAGATCAAAATTATTCAACGATTGTGAAAGCGGCCTTTTACTTAACTTTTATTTTAATATTTAGGCTATAGTTTCCGTAATAGTTTTGGCCTAAGGGAAGTTTCATATCTGACGGAAGATACGTCGCCGATCTTCCGTCGCGTAATTTACACGAGGAATTTTAGTAACGCATCTTCGGTCAGATGTGTACGGTGTGAGATGTTTGTATGAAATTATGTGCATCGGCGGAAGATCGGCGACGCATTTTCCGTCAGATATGTACCGACCCTAAATTGACTACTATAGGGAACCCATCCCTATTAATAATATAAATAGCCCTAAATTAAAAATAACTTCTTAAAATCTCTGATTAAACTCTAGCGTACTAGAAATCATGCCGCTGCATACATTTTCAGTGTAAATAACATTTACCGCGCTCAACTTACAAAGTTGAGTTAGCTACCATTTAGTTCGGCGAGTAATAAATTCACGCCAGTTCCAAAGGTGCGTAATTAGTGTTTTTGCTATGGTTTATTAATTATATGGTCGTTAATGAAGTTCAATTAGTAAGTTGGGCCATCAATCTTCCACTCTCTTGGAGACAGAATGATGTATGACCCCGTATTGATGGGCCTACCCAAAATTTGCGGACATATTTGCGAAAGTCATTAACTATTATTAATTAGGAGTGATCCGATACGAGTATATTGTATTAAATAAAACTGTTTAATTTTCACTTGTTTAATATGTCATGTAACAAATAATTTATGTATAGGAGCCCACTTGATGAATTTATGATAAAACTGATATTACGCATTGATATTATAAACGATATAGATGCGTTGAGTGCTTAGTGTCGCGGTTATACGTCGCTACATTCTTACATTTTGTGAAAAAAATCTCATCTTGTGTCATATTACGCATTATACTGTATAATTAATTGTATATCAAAGGAAACCCACTCTCAGTTGATTTTCAAAAAAAGAAATCACGGCTACTACACTAGAAAGCGTGATAAACTTGTACTCAGATACCCCAGAACCAATTACGGGAAGAAAAATATCTTTTAAGAAGGAGCGGTATTGTATAGTAAACTACCAGTCAATATTGTTAATGCTGAAATAATTGTTTAAAAAAAATGCTAAATGTTTATGTTCAGAAACATTGCTACAAGTAGAAAAAAAAACAAGTCTTGCTATTGTTTAAATAAATATTCGTCATTTAAAAATAATAATTATGTAACCTAAGATAGAACCTTATTAATTTAATTTTCCACTCTTTTTTTCTTCTGCTTTCTTTTGTATCGACTCACAGAGTCATTATATTAAGAACTATCTGATAAAGTACATCTCATATTATAAGTGAACTGTTTGTGTTCTTTATGAGAATAAATTCTTTAAACCGAAACCGATAATTTGCGCTGTAGAATTAAAAGTACTGATATGTACCTATCGTAAAATCTACGCTATTTAACCCGACTTCGAAAAGGAGGAGTTTATCAATTCGATGCGTATCTTTTTGTAGTGTAATGATGTTGGTGTATAACGCATCTATTTACAAAACGTGTAAAATCATTTCGCTACATAGTTAAGCAAATTGCGTCTTAAGCTCTAATTATATAGAATGACGTTCGCACTATAAGCTATATCGCAAAACGGTCTACTATGTAGCAAGTTATTTGACGACGATCCGTCGGGCGATGGACGGGGTAGGAATGAGGCGGAGCGGGGACCGGAGAATCGTACGATATGATCTGAGAATCGCTCAAGTTTATCGCGTACAGCAAGCCAATACTTATAGTATACAAGTTTAATTTTAGTATACCCTAAACCTGAAACTAGTTTGTTCAGAATCACCAGGAGAATCGATTGACATAGTTTTTACGGGATCCCTTCTTTTCGCATAATGTTCTTTGTCCCAATATACTTCGGCATAACGATTTTGGCACAATTTGTTTTGGCATAATAATACTTCGGCATAATTTTTTTAGGCATACATTTTATGTTGGCATAATCATCTTAAAGACTAATTTGTTTTGGCATAAATTTTATTCGCATAACGTTAGTAGGCCTAATGACTATTAGCATAACGTTAGTTGTGATAATCAGAAATGTTTTTACCATTGTCTAATAATCTAGTCAGTAGTCAGGCGCACCCCGACACGGATAGGTTAGGTTCGAAGGGGATGATGGGGGCTAGAGTGAGCGAGCGAAGCGAGCGAACGAAGCCCCCGTCATCCCCTTCGTGTTAGGTTACTTTAAACCCTGCAGACAGAAATAGGAGCCCCGCGCAGCGGGGCTCCGTCGACTCTGCTTTGGAGCCTCAACCTTACAAACATCCCCTTAAGTTTTTATTGTATAAATGAAAGTAGGTGACGAATAATCGTCTACCGTATACTACCTATAAAATATGTTTTAATATCATTATGCGTAAATAAATTTATGCTCTAGGATATTATGCTTAAAAAAGTTATGCTTTAGAACTTTATGCTTAATCATTATTATGGTTCAAGAAATGATGCTTAAAAATTATGCGTAATTATATTATGCGAAAATATAATTATGCCAAATAAAATTATGCTAAGTTATATTAGGTCTTAACATTTTATGCAAATGGATAGGGAACCAGTTTTTACACCACATTATATTTTTCCTTTTTTTTTCATAAATTTAAATTCTCTTTCAATAGGTTTCTACGCGTATCAGTGGACGGGAATAGATACCTTGAGGCTTGAGACGGTCTGCTTGGTCAGTTTCCGTGTATTAGACAACACCTGCATAGCACATCTCAGGCATTTCACACTTTACTAGGGAACTTAACGCAACATAAACTAAGGTGTAACTTGGAGATTTATTTAACCCATTTAAAAAAAAGACACACATTCAGGCAGTTCTGATGAAAATCTTGTTGGTGTGTCTCGGTTTTTGTATATACTACAAATGAAATTGTAATAAAGTGTCCATATAAAATGTATGCTGAGCGATATCGCGGTGCCGTACAATATTTGCTATATACTACATATTACGCTATAATTAAAAAAGTCTGAGCAGCGCTTTATTTTCTGAAATTTATATTAACCATATTGTACTCTGTAATATTAAACACATTGTCATACTTTCTATACAAAATACAGTAACGTCGAACTGGATTATAAAACTTAATTGGGTTGTAAAACAATGTGCTGAATGTAATAATGTTCAGATTATCCCGTACAAAATTCGAAACAATATTTGTTTACCTTACAAAATATTTCCATACAACGACGATGTTCAGTACAAAGTAAGTAAACCACAAAGAGGCTGTCAATGTGGGTAATCCATGAGGAAACAAGGCGAAATATTTGTTTGGCGAGCTGTCGACTTGCGTAAAGAGACGAATATCGAACCAGGGAAAATAATAAAGGCCCAAGTGTGAGTAGGACTAACGCACCGAGAATTCCGTACATTAGAAAGCCCAATTTTCATTTTTTTGGAACCGAACATCTAAGTATGTATGTACCTACAAGATTTTCTGATTTCTAAAAAAACTATACTATGCAACGTGTTACATAATTCCCCTTAAAAAGAAAATGTGAATCGAGTAGTTTTTATGGTTCTTGTCATTTACCTCTCAGAGAAAATTAGGTAAGAATGCAAATAACTTTCTGGGTAGTCTACTGTTTACTTTTATGTTTTCAGGGTTGCATTTCAGGGATGATTTTATTTTATGATTTGTCCAATTTTTTTTTAGGGTCTTATTTTTGTTTTAATATATTGCCAATAGACTCTTTACAAGATACCTTTTAATCCCCTTTCGGCTTTAGGGGCATTTTTGTTACACGTTGTATACAAAATCTTTTTATTTTTACTGCAATATTTACGTAAACTTCTATCAACTCGATTAATTCCTATTTTTTTGCTTTGCAAAGTTTGGAAATAAGGGGGGATATAATACATTGTTCTTAATAACTAAAAAACTGTGCGGCTTAAATGAAAATAAAAATATATTTCACAATATGAAAATGAGGCCACACTTGATCTGGTAACACCATTTTAAAATTTTAGCCCCTCACTTCGGTCCCCGTTGCAATGAAAATAAAAAAAACATTGCAACAGGGACCAGTGGATAAAAACTTTCACTTGCAATATTGCAACAAGCATTAGGGCAAGTATTATTTGAAACTATTCCAAATTTAAAATCGATAGCATCAGTATTTCTTAAAATAAGCAGCTGTGACAGACATAAAGACGGACGAACGGACGAAGTCGCACCGTAGAGATTCCTTTTTTACCATTTTGGTACGAAACTCTAATAAAAAGAACCAATCCAAATTGGGTTTTTTAGGTGTCTCCCTAACGGACATCGACAACAAACGAGTGAGTATTCGATTGTAATTATTCGAATTTCAAATCGATTCCTAGAATAAACAAATGGGTTTTAGAATTGTTTGAGTAAATAATTAACTACTTAGTTCGACTGAACCTGATTGTTTCCAAGAACTTTTTACGGCTGAAACAAAAATAAACGTGGTGGTATGCCTATAAATAGTAGATCTAGTCTATTTGTGAATATTTTTCCTTGTTTTTTCATCAATCCTTTTTTGGGAAGCTAAGCAGCTGGCGCACGCCATGTTTTTCCTTCAATTCTTAAATATACAGGGTGTAAATGTACTCGTGTTTAAAGATAAGGCACCATTTATTTGGACACAGCACAAAGAGACACAACACTTAAAAAGTGTGATAGAAATAAAAAAGTCTTGGGTATGTGTCTCACGGCTGAACCAAAAAGGTGTCCAGATTAGCATAATGTCAAGCACTATAAGTACTTGACGCTGGTTTTCTTCAATCGTGTTTCAATTGTATCAATGGTTTAGATTAAACCCCAACGGGAAATAGCTAGACTAAAAATAAAAATAATCATTTCGTTGCCACGCATAAATGAATGCAACACTACATAGCTGGCGGACACGATTTGCGCAATATCGCTCAGCGCAGTCAGTTAACACGGGGCGCTAAAATTATCCAGATACAGAATACCATGTTTACTGCCGCGTTTTTTTAAGGTTCCGTACCCAAAGGGTGAAACGGGACCCTATTACTAAGAGTCCGCTGTCCGTCCGTCCGTCTGTCACCAGGCTGTATCTCATGAACCGTGATAGTTAGACAGTTGAAATTTTCTCAGATGATGTATTTCTGTTGCCGCTATAATAACAAATACTAAAAAACAGATTAAAATTAATATTTAAGGGGGCTCCCATACAACAAACGTGATTTTTTTCCTGTTTTTATAGATAATGGTACGGAACTCTTCGTGCGCGAGTCCGACTCTTTTTATTTCTAATCCTCCTATGCCTGTCCAGGGTCAACCAATGTCACTAGTAGATAACGCGGTTTGAAGGAATTACACGAATTCGTTTACACCCTGTATACCCTTAAAACATCAAAAGAATACTTTGATCGGTAAATTATTAGAGTAAACTTCAACTTCAGACACATTCTTCCCTTATTTCTTGGAAATATTTAACTAAGCTAACAAACCGTTCGATTATGTTTATGTAACCGCAAAAAAAATCACTTAGGGCTCACTCACACGGGTTCCGTCATTCACGATTCGTCATAAAACACGATACGTCATGACGGATGGACGTTCACATTGCATACGGAATCGTGTTTTATCACGATTCGGCAAAATATCCGAAATTATGTTCACATTCGTTTCGTGATTCTTGGTCTTGGATGAACTATCGAACACGATGGATCCGTCACAAAAAAATCACGATTCGTGTTTTTTGATGAACGTGTTTTTTAAAAGACGATACGTGATTTAAGACGTGTTCGACATTTTTCTCGATCCGTGATGCGTGTGAACACGAGCATTGAAAAAGTAGAGCCACCGTAAAAAAAACGAATCGTGATAAAAGACGATTCGTCAAATAAAGCTAATCGTCTTCGTGTGAATGAGCACTTACCCATCCTTTTTACATGGTAACCTACTGCAAACAAACATTAGCTTACTCGTTCGCTATAGAAATGCAATATAAAACGAACATCAAGAAAGTGGTTTCGCCAGAGACTTTTAACATTCCGGTGAAAGCGACGGCTTATATGTCGATACTAGTCATTTTAAAGTGCACTGACAACTCCTATAGCTTAGGATTCCTTTATAGAACTGGCTAGAGACTATTTTCTTTGACTGTTATCTTTGACTGTTATCTTTGACATACAATACAGCGAAACTAAAATGGAGGAAAGTATAAAATTCGAAAATTGAAGTGTGGTAACGTTCACGTTTTGTATTTTATCTTTGAATCGCAAGGAGGATCTTTTGTGTAGATTTTCTTTCGTAATATTACAGTATATATATAAGCTAAAGCAGTACTTCAACTACTTACAATCGTCCGAATTGAAACACTCACACAGATACGCACTACAACAAGACTTCTAAGTTATCATCGGAATACAGTCAGTCACGGCTGTCATAGAGTATATGACAAAGACTGCATTATACTCAGTATACAGTACGTGTCTGTGTGAGTGTGTCAATTCAGGCGATTATAGTAAGTTGAGGTACTGCTTTAAGGTACAATTCCGTGCAACGCGGCCGGCGCGGCTGACGCGCGCGGCTAATGCGTCAATAGTCGTGTCTATAATATACTGACTAATCTGTCGTTAGCCGCACGCGTCTGTCGCAGACTTCGGAAGCGGTGCCATACATTTTCATACTCTGACTATTGACGCATTAGCCGCGTGCGTCAGCCGCACGCGATCGATCGCGCGCAGCTTTGATCGGCCGCGATGCACGGAATTGTACCTTTAGCTTATACAAGGCTAGTCAGAAAGAGGACCGTTCTAATCCACGGGCCACTTAAAGTATCACTGATGACGGTTTTATAGCAAGTGTTAAAATTTCAAAATTTGACAATAATAATTACAGGCAAAAAATAATTTGCTTTTTCTAAAATTCGTGACTAAAGCAGGAATGAATCCTGCTTTAGTCACGAATTCAGAAAATAGAGCTGCTAATTCGTGACCCCAAATATGACCTAAAATGTAAACATACCTGATCATGGCTGAGGATAGATAGATTTTAGGCTATTTATTTTAATGTAATTTTTGAACAGCTATTTCTCTTATACTATTGACTTTTGGAAAAAGTTGTAGAACAAAGTTATTCATTATTATGGGTACTAAGTATAACACGTTTTCGGATTAGTACCCCCGTTCCGACTAACTGACTAACCTTTTAAATTTACTGCGGTAAAATATTGTAAAAACGGTAACGTAAAAACACTTACCAATCACGTTAAGTGAATTACGATGCGTCCAGCATAAAAAGGACAAAGATTGATAGCACTTTTTCCTTAATGACTGATTCAATTTAGTGTTCAAATTGTATCCTTGGCTTAAGTGCATTATTATCCATGGCGCAGTATGGTTTACTGAAAGTTTTAATGGCTATTATTCATAACGACCTACTTTAAGAAAGCCGGTCTGTAGCAAAGTTTTATTACTGCTCAGATTTATGCAAACCTAGTTAAATACAATGTATTTTATTCTGTAATCAATTTTAATTTTCACTGTATTTGTTTGTCATCATTCGAAAATCTATTTGGTTCCATCAATCGACCCGATCAAACACTGAAAACTATTGCCGTCATGATTCAGCAGCAAAGTCAGACTATAAAGATTCAAAAATCCATAATGGTTCAATCGAACCATTTGAACTCTATAAACAATTGTCTTTATGGTTCGACTGTGAAATCGATCCAGTCCAATTACAGGATCAGACCTCGAAACCTATCCTTCTGCAGCATGGTGTGAGGGAGACGTCATCTCTCCGACATTGTTCACCGCTGCATTGGGGGATATCTTCAAGGTTCTGGACTGGAAAAGGCTAGGCATCAACATTAACGGCGACTACATCACTCACCTTCGGTTTGCCGATGACATAGTCATCATAGCTGAAACCATGGAGGACCTCAGTACAATGTTCGATGACCTTAGACCATAGGGCTTCCGAAAGAGTGGGTCTTAAAATGAACATGGACTAGACAAAGATCATGTCAAATATCCATGTAACACCCACTCCCATGACGATCGGATACTCTACATTCGAAGTTGTTGACGGTTTCGGTTTAGGTCAAACTTCGAGAAAGAGGTTAATCGTCGAATCCGATTTGGCTGAGGCAGCGTTCGGGAAGCTACGTAATATCGTTTCGTCCCAACTACCGCAGTGTCTCAAGACAAAAGTTTTTGACCGGTGCGTGTTGCCAGTGATTACTTACGGCACTGAAACGTAGTCGCTCACAATGGGCCTCATAAGAAGGCTCAAGGTTACCCAAAAGGCAATGCAGAGAGCTAGGGCTCGGAGTTACCCTATGTGATCACATCAGAAATGATGAGATCCGCAGGAGGACCAAGGTAATCGACATAGCTCGAAAAATGGCCAAACTTAAGTGGCAGTGGGCGGGGCACATTGCTCGCAGAACGGACGGCCGATGAGGTCGAAAGGTTCTGGAGTGGCGACCGCATACCGGAAGACGGTTGATCTGGTGAAGGTCGAGGGAGTCCGCTGGATTCGAGAAGCACAAGACCGGTCAATGTGGCAATGCTAGGGCGAGGTTTATGTCCAGCAATGGACGTCATTCGGCTGAATGATGATGACGATGATGTGAAATCGACCTCTATAGACAAAAAAAGTCTTTTGTCAATCAATCAAACTAATCGATCAGACCATTCGGCCTCAAGGATTATATCGGCCCATAATTGTCCATTTCTGTACATAAGTCCAGTGACTGCTACAATGAACGGTCAAAAGGGAAATTAACATAATTACCACCCCTGGCTGGCGGATTGGTGATAGCAGTTCGTTGTTATTAACAGACAGGAGAAAGTTGCTGCTTCTGTTACAGATAATTCAATCCACGAAGACGCGCTCCACTCTTTGTCTAAATCGCTACAGTGCAAAAGCATGCATTATAAATTGCTATTGTGTTAGTTCTATTACCACATAATAGTTAGATGTGTGCATACGCACACTAGTATAAGATAATAATAAGAGATGTGTGCTAACGTACCTCGCGGCTACCTCTCACAAAAAGGAGTGGGGCGCGTCTCCGTGGGTTGAACGGACTGTGACGTCATGGGTGGTGGAAAGTGGGGACAGGATGGTTTATTCATCATCAAAAACCACACGGAACATTTTGTGCGTCATCATCATCATTCAGCCGGCAAAACCCCCCAAGCATCTCCATGTTGGGGGGGTTTGCCATAATCGCCACGCTTGGCAGGTGGGTTGGCCATCGCAGTATTGTTGTTAAAGTACTCAGAGAACGCTGCTGCCCATCCTCTAGTGAATCCCTTAGTCGCCTTTTACGACACCCATGGGAAGAGATGGGGTAGTGCTATTCTTTACGTCCAGCATCACACAGCACATGTTTGTGCGTACTTTAACTAAGTAATGGTTGGTTATTTATAAAAAGCAGCCATTTGGATTCGGTAGCATGCAAACGTTTTCGTATGCGTGACTTTGTTAAATTAGTTACTACAACGATTTAGAAAATTATAGAGATCTATCGGGCTGCTCATTATCCTGTTGTAAATAACGACTAAAGTAATAGTTTATTACGCGTTTATAGGGTTGGGTAGTAACCTGCCATTACTGAGGCATTCTTTATTATCTTTTACCAATAAAAAACGGTTTAGTTCCAAGATAAAGAATAAAAGCGGCGGTTCACGACGTGACCGAGACGCGAGACAGAAACCGGAGACGGAGACCGCTACTTGACTTTAGGCTTTTGTAGTGTGTTCAGGGGGCTTACTAAAAAAATCGAACTACGAAGTTTCGGCTGAGGGATCGCAAGTTTTTCAACCCCGAAACTATTTCGGGTTCGACGATCGATTTGATTTTCGCGATTTGACACTTTGTCTTGCATCCACCCTAGTCCAAAATGTTAATTGGCATCTAGTAGCTTGTTGTTTGACAATAATTTGATCGTATATTCATAAGTTTTATGTTCGTCGTTGTTTCGTTTCGATACGAAAGTTCGATGTTCGTTGTTCGGATTAGGCCCTGTTTGCGAGCGAGACTGAGACAAAAGACCGCGACGTGTATGCCTAAAGCCAAGTAGCGGTCTCTTTCTCGCGTCTCGGTCTCTTGTCTTGATCGTGCCGCGAGACGCCACCTTTAGACTCACCCTTATTTTTACCGTGAATCGTAAAAAAGATGAATAACGCATTTTGTCAAGAGGATTGGTAGTAAGCATTCTGCTTTGCTCTAATATCAATCACCACTGTCTTCCAAACGTTAATAAAGGGCAATTTAAGGTAAGGTCGTAAACCATTCGTTGTTATCTGATGATTGTTGGTCGAATTAGGTGCGATTTGATATAGCACTCTATCACACTTTATCAAAAAACATTTGGTAACCTAACCCTATTTGCTGTATCGATAAACAAAAAGTAATAAATTATTGTAGGTCAAACAGCTAGTACAAACCGTCAGCATTTGAAGAAGTTCTGCAGACTTTTAAAATAAACAAACCGAGACGATACACCGCAGTTTCTTGGAGTTTCAATAAATATTTTATTACCGGCCATAGTTAGGGAAGTGGTGAAACTTTTTCGATAAGTCCGCTGGCTAACAGCTAAACTCCTTGTTCCAGTTGTTCATGGCTCGAATCGTTTCGATGGCTGTTGTTTAGACATTATGAGAACGTACGAATTGTCGTGAACATGGGTTTTAGCTTCTAATATCTTGGGCGGCCATTTTATTCTGTTATCGGAAAATACTTTTGTCGCTCGATTTCATTCTTTGTGGGTTTTATTTCGGCTATTATTTTCTTTTAGTTAGGTATTAACGTAGAAATAAATGTACACTTTGCAGAAACGTAGATTGCTTTTTATTTTGCTTATCTGTGGCTTGAATAAGTCGCGATCTAGAGCGAAAATACCAAACAATACGCTAAGTGCCCAACACACAATGGCATACAAATAGAAACATAAGTAGAATCTAATATCTAATAATATAATAGTCTAATATTTAAATCCAAATAACAACGCATCCAATACAGAATCCGTAAAACCAATCTAAAACTAAAAAAGCTCTAAAATGTGCAAACAGTTACAAATTCTGTACAAAACTCATTCCATTGATATATTTTTTGTTGTGCTCAAACAACGAGTTTTGTGAACCCTCGACGAGATTGTGTGAGTGACTGTAGAATGTACCGTGAGCCAAGTTGGCGGTAGAACATTTTACCAGCAAAATGTTTCGAAAGCCTCTCGAAACCCAACCCCACCCAGTGGATACTTCCACCATTTCTAAGACATGAGAAGTGTTCTATGTGGTTTCCGGCAAAGAGTTGGCCACCCATTTCTCACACATGGACCTTGCAAAAGGCGACTGTTCCCACACCGTCCCGCTGACATCGAACGACGCCGCGTGCAAGCGATTCTCACCGTGTCGGAGGTCGACCGCCAAGTTTGCTGATGTTATACATTTTAACAACGAATGTCGAGGTTCATTTGAATGCATCTCCCCTCACGGGGCATCAGGCAGGGTCTAATATAGTGATATCATCTGACTGCTGTCACGTCGGAGGAACGCAGCGATTTACACACGGAAACTTATTGTGTTGGAAGGATTATGGAAGACGTTTAGATACGCGTATGTGTGCTGTCGAGATTACAGGATTTATGTAGGTATGATGCTCTTTACGTGATGATGTTGGTTGGATTAAAGTGTCCTTTATGTGACTGAAGTTTTATTATTGTAGTGATGAAATGAAGCCTGCATAAAGGTGACTAATCAATATTGAACTATGCTGCGCTGTGCTGTGTTTCTACAAAGTTTTTTCTACAAACAACATTGAGGTGTGCGATTGCCTGATAGACGGAAGACCGAGCGGGTGGGCAGTGCGGTGAAGAGCGAGTCAACACTTATCGCGTGATCCCTGCTATGTTTTAAACAAAGCGCAGCCACACAAAGCGCACGTCAGCACGTTTTCTTTGTTTCCTTATTATAATCTAAGAGGAGTGAATAGAGCGATAGCACAGCACAGCGCTATTGCGCTGTGCTGTGCTCACTAATAAACATTGATCTATATTTAGATCAATGTTTATTAGTCACCCTTGTGCAAGGCTAGGATAGAACGAAAAAAAAAACATAAAAATTTATACAGTTGTACACCTAAAGGTGGCTTCCCACGGTGCATAATATCGCTCACCGCGACCCGCCGGCGCACCATGGGAAGAGATACGTCCGTGGTAACGCAAACGCGTCCGTAGCGGTGCGCCATATCCGCCGCAAGTCGGTAAATTCAAAGGTGCGAGTTTTCTTTCACTTGGTATTTTGGAATGACAAAATAGCTTCGAATTACGCACCTTCATAATCGCGTATAATAAATAAGTGCGCGATATCACGCACAGTGGGAAGCCACCTTAAAACGGTTGTAAATATCAATTCAAAATCCGAAATTAATTCGAATCTGTTACTAAATATTGAACATTGATTTGCAAACTCAATTCACGCTTACCCTTTAAAATTCTGCTAACTTCATTAGAGAAAACAAGCGCTCAGATTTTGAAATGAAGTCGCTTTTGCAGAATCTAATAATATTTCCTTGATTGGAAAATAGAAATAGGAAACAGAACGCGTTAGTTTCAGAGCAAACTAAAAGAGTCAGCTGATAGTAATAGTCGTCGATAGACTAAGGACGGATATACACGGGCAGCTTGAAACAGTTATAACTGACAGCTTCAAGCTGCGGCTGCTTATCAAACTACAATCTACACGAGATCGCTCGAACAGTCACGACAGCACCAAGCAGTCCAGCACGGTATAATTCGAAGATTGAAAACTACCGATCGACCGAGCAGATAACAATGACTGCTCGAGCTGCTCATGTATGGCTGCCCTAACAGCGAGTCACTTATGCATTAGGTACGCGAATATCGACTTAATAAGCAGTGCTATAGGTGCAAAAAGTTATGCAGGGTAGAATACTTTTGTGTCGTGCAGAACTAAGGCAGTGTTTGTAAGTTCTAGTTTTCTTTTTATTTTCCCCTCTTTCCTGGCTGCTAATTGCAAGGTCAATCTGAGTCACTAGTAGGTACATCACGAGACTTAAAGGAGTTACACGAATTCGGATAAACTCCGTTTATGGGCTTATTGCACTAATTAAGTTGATAAACGTGCTCATGAAAAGTGATTTGAAACTGATCATAAAAATTAAAAAAGTAAGAGAGTGCTGCCGGCACCGGCACCCAAAAATAACACCATTGGTAACCAGCATTACATTACTGCCGGCAGCCGACATTAAAATCTTCGGCTGCCGGCACCCAAAATGGACACGGGCGGTGATAATAAGTTGTTTGGTAGGTATGTTAGTTGAAAGGTAGGTAAAATTTTGGGCCAATCACTGGTTTTTTTTTTCGCCCAAGGAAGGCGAATGTGTATGCGACTTTTCCCGGCTAAAACCCACGGTGTTCCTTCTCCTGACCCTTGGCCGGGGTCGCCGGATTCACACCTCATGCATTAAAATCCATCCAGTCGTTGCGATGTTTCGAGGGTATAAAGAATCCCACATACATACATACGAGAAAAAAACATAATTCTATCTTTGCTGTCGCGCAGTCGGGTAAAAAAAGGTACTATTTTCACTTAAAGCATTCCAGGAGCAATTCTAGTAGAAGACCTGCAAAGTGATGATTTCCAACAAAATACAATATCAATAAAACGCGCGTCAACACTATCCCGAAGCAATAAAGCTTCAGCAATACAAAAAAGACCTTCAAAATATGGCTGAATAATCATAAGTCACGAACGTGTTTCCTCCAGATACCAAAAGCTCAGCCATTTTCTAAAAATGGTAGCATTTCTCAGAAATACCGTTTAACGATGTTTTTTTTGCCACCACTATTTATTCTACCTGACTAAACACGATCTAGACTGCCACCCACTGGAAATACAGTTAGGTATTACTTAAATATTCTATACCTCTTTGTGATGTTAACGTGTAGGAATTAGTATTTTCTGTCTATTTTGGTGAGCTGTCTAACAGCTGTTAATAAAGTTTTATTATCAAATTAATGTTCGTTTCGAAAATATGTTAGTCATTTTAAATTACAGTTGAGATAAGGATCTAGAATTATAATAATCCTAACTAATATTATAAATGCGAAAGTAAGTTTATTTGTTTGTTACCTTTTCACGCCTAAACCACTGAACCGATCATCCTGAAATTTTGCATATATATTGCCAGATGTACAGAAACGGACATAGAGTACCTTTCATCCATCAACAGTACTTTCAAAAAAAGTACTGTTCCCGAGGAAAACAACAATAACAGATGGCGCCACTTGTCTTTCGAATCATGATTGAATTATATTATTAAATAAACTTTAGTAGTGTGTTCAGTCTTTTTTAAAATTATAAATTAACGCGAGCGTTGCCGATGCGAATGCCTCCTTGGTCTAGTAGTCGCAAGTGCGACAGCTAAGCGTGAGGTCCCCCCAGATTGGGCAAAGTGTTATTGGGTTTTTTCGTGTGGAATTTCTCAGTAGCAGTCCGGAGTCTGGATTTGTGCCCGCTTGATGGCAATAAGCTGGCGGTGTAATATCACATGTGATGGCGAAATGAGAATACTATACACTTCTGCGTGACCCTTCGAAGAATACAGGCGTGATATGTTATGTAATCACTACATAGTATAAAACAAGTCGCTTCCCGCTATCTGTCCCTATGTATGCTTAGATCTTTAAAACTACGCAACGGATTTTGATGCGGTTTTATTTTAATAGATAGAGTAATTCAAGAGGAAGGTTTATATGTAAAATACATTGCACCCGAGCGAAGCCGGGCAGGTCGCTAGTAAATAATAAAAACAATGTTACATTCAATAGCCGACAATTAGGCCTCACTTAAATAATAAGTGCTAATCGCCACCATACTAAGCCAGCGGGTAGTTGAATGGAATAAAATTCAAAATAGATTTCATAGATACCACAGAATTTTAAATTCACATCCTAAAATTGTTAAAATGATTTCAGCCTACAGAAAACTCACCTGCTAAAACGTATAACACAGATTGTTAACGTTGCCGCTGGGTTTTTACCCAATCCATTTCAAAGGCAAAATAGTCTACTCTGTCGGTACATCCTAACATAGAACAAATGAATTAGAACCACAAATATACCCACATGTCCTTTGGGCACAATATCCATACCCGACCATAAGGCAAATGTTCTATACGAGAGACGGAAAATACACATCGCATCCATTAGACGACAATAGAGACCCTAAGCAGACCCTAACCATTTAAACTCGCCTCAATTATTTATACATACAGATGAGTGCCTATCTGTGTTCCGCCCGGCACTTGAATGACGCGCGTCATTCAAATTATCGTCTGTCTGTTCGTTCCGGTTTATTCCTAATTCTGTAATTTACTCTTTGAGACGGAAGGTTGAGCAATTAGTAAATTGTGCCTAGTACTTCGTTAAGTGTTATTAGCAATTAGGATTTGCTTTTGAGCCAAAATTAATTTCAATTTTTTATTATTAAATGTCGCGGTACAAGGGTTTGCCAATAATAGAATTTGCTTGAATACGTAACATATGAGCTAACCCGAAGGATAGCTACTAAAACAAAAGAATCTACACGTAGAATTAATAGCTTTTTAGCTTTCTGGGGCGTTATTTATTAAAAACAGGATCGTACATATGAACTGAATATTTTATTACGATCAGTTATCATTGAAATGAAGGAATATCAACCACAGTAATAATTAAAATCTTTGAACAATACTAAAATTATAACAATAATTGTGAACGTCGTCCAAACCAAAGGTCGCAGCAAAACAAGGGCGAGTACCGCGCCGCAGACTGTTTTATAGACCGTTTTGACAGGTCGTGAAGTAAATATGTCAGAATACCGCCATGACGTCATTACATCTCTAATACCGGCTTCCCACGGTGCGTAATAGCGCGCACCGCGACACACGAGCTCACACCGGCGCACCAAGGGAAGAGACTCGTCCGTGGTAACGCGGACGCTTGCGGCGCGGTGCGCCGTATCCACATCACACACCCTCATAATGTGGCTTCCCACGGTGCGTGACTTTGCGGATGATACCACGGGAAGCCAGCTTATCAATAACATAATCAGCCTATTACTTTTCCACTGCTATGCACGGGGCTCTTCTCAGAATGAGAAGGGTTTAGGCCTTAGTCCACCACGCTGGCCTGGTGCGGGTTGGCAGACTACATACACCATCAAGGACTTTATGAAGCCCTCTCAGTGAGTGTGCAGGTTTCCTCATGACGTTTTCCTTCACCGTTAAAGCCAGTGATGATCAAACTCTTAACAGTTCTCTCTTTATGGTTGCCTTTTACGCAGGAGGATTCGAGCTCGAACCCGGCCTGCGCCTTGAATTTGCTTGATTGTTGGCAAGAATACATATACGTGTCTTTTTTCTCACATTGATAACTAGAATACACCTTCTCTTAGTAAACTTATTGATACACGTTCGCGTTTAAAGATTGTTATTAAAGTTCTAACCCTTTGTTTATTTGTCCACAACTCGTTATTACGAGTATCATGTAGGGGAAAAGATTGGCCTGTGTGGTGATAATTTAGTCAGAGCATTAAGAATGCATGATATCCTGGTTAATTACCCTCCATTATAATGCTATCGATACAATTATATTGCTTCAATAACAACGAACAATCAGTCACTGAGTACTATGGTAATCATTCAAATCAGGGAATTATAAATAATCGGATAGGTCATCGAAAAAAAGTCTAAAAATGTTTCGTGTTTTTATACACGCTGTCATTTAATTGGTTGTTTTACTAGAACAAACGCTGTTTAGACCATGGTCTACTACCATTACAAAGCATCAAAAAAAAAACTATCAAAAATACTAGGTGTTCGAGCGTTCAACATAAGACTTTTCAAAACTTATGTTGCTCAAACGTGTTCAAACATTAACCGTAACGTTAAAGTACTCATCGCGACAATCGCGGTAAAGATCCCGGCAAATAACTTGAACCATCATGGCGCCGACGGCGCACCTCTGACTTTATTAACTTTGTCTTTTTTTAAAGACCAATGACGTATTTTTTTTATTTGATGCCGCGGAATGGTTGTAGACCATGGTCTAAACGACGTTTGTTCTAGCAAAACAACCAATTAAATGTCATCAATCACATCACAAACTGTTCCAAAACTTGTTATACTCACTACAACCCTTTGCTTAAAAAAACACGGATTACAATGTAGCCACTCGTTCTATTAAATCTATCTCTATCTTTTTATGAGGTATAACAAAACGTTCGCTCTGCCTAGCCTTTTTCCAACTATGATGGGGTCGGCTTCCACTCTAACCAGATGCGGCTGAATACAAATCAAAATAGGTGGACAAACTATTACAGTACATGAGTCAGTACTGTGATCTGTAAAAGTTTGTTCACCTATTACTATGAGAATAAAATTACTTTAAAAATAAAAGGTAAACCGACTTCAAAAAAAGTAAAATATTATAAAATTAACAGTTTCAAAAGTCGCTGTTAATCCATGCTGAACCAAATTGAAGGCACCGACTTCTGCAACTGTTTATTTTATAGTGACCTGATGGCCATGGGACCACCTGGGAAGTATATGTCGTGGCCATATCGTAGAATTGATCACTTCATGATGTGGCCGGCCATTTCATGAAATGGTTGCATTTCATGAAATGGCCAACTAAAATTGGCCATATCGTTTTATTTATTTATTATAAAGAAAGTTTTATATACAAGCTTACTTATACTAAGCCCCACAAAACCGTTTGCACGGTTTGTCTGCGGGAACTGAACAAACAATTTTAACAAACAGTTTAAACGTCACAACTATTGGCCACTGTTCTAACCTAACCCAAATGATTCAATTTTTTTTTGTTTCAATGTTGGTCCCGTATTAGGTAAAAGTTGTTCATATTCATGGCTACTGTGATCTGTAAAAGTTTGTTCACCTATTTTGATTGGACCTTATACAAGCTTAGTTTTAGTATATAGGTACTAAACCTGAACCTAGTTTGTTCAGAATCACCAGGAGAATCGATTGACATATTTTTTACACCACATTTTTTTTTCCTAAATTTCAATTTTGTTTCAGTAGGTTTCTACCCATAACAGTTGACGGGAATAGACACCTTGAGGCTTGAGATGGTCCGCTCGGTCAGTTTCGTTGTATTAGACAACCCCTGCATAGCACATCTCAGGCATTTCACACTTTACTAGGGAACTTAACGTGACGTAAACTACGGTGTAACTTGGAGATTTATTAAAAAAAAAACTCATATTCAGACAGTTCTGATGAAAATCTCGTTGGGGTGTCTAGGTTTTTGTATATACTAAAAATAACGATAAATAATCACGCATACACGTATTCGTATTCCTATAAATAAACATCAAATAAACATGATGAAAAGGAAAATACTCGTTTCCACATGACACTCCATTCTAGTGACGTTTTTGCTTTGTGACTGAATCTAATAATACGGTACTGCATTGGCCCACATTCGGGTTTCCTGTTGCAGACAGCTAAACGTCAACAGAAGAGGGTATATTTTGGCTCCGGTATGGATTTGTTTCTGAGTTTTATATAAATAAGCGCTCAACAAGGTTAATTTTGGGTTTTGTTATATGCATAGCTTTATTGCTCACAGATTGACAAATTGCTCGCAAAATGGATGGCCGATGGGGTCGAAAGGTTCTGGGAGTAGCGACCGCGTACCGGAAGGCGCAGCGTGGATAGGCCCCCCACAAGTTGGACCGATGATCTGGTGAAGGTCCCGGGAATCCGCTGGATGCGAGAAGTACAGGACTGGTCGATGTGGCGATGTGTTCTCTCGTGTCAGCACGAGCTATACGAAAATAGCTCATGTTGTGGTGAAAAGATTAGCCAGTCAGCAAGGGTGGTAGCGGGGCTGACTGCCCAGGGTGCGCCAGACGTACTTAAGTATCGTCACTCGTGGAGGCTCTTTTCATGCACCCCGTGGCGATGTTTGGGGTAGGTCTATGTCCAGCAGTGGACGTCTTTTGGCTGAATGATGATGGTTATATTGATACTTGTTGTTCGTCAGTAAAACGACTTGATTAAGTTAAGAAGTTTTCACGAACTGCTACCATCACATAACAAAATCAGCCCATTACTGAACCACCGCTGAGCACAGGCCTCTTCTCAGAATAAGAAAGGCTTAGGCCTTAGTCACCAACGCTGGCCTGGTGCGATTTGAGGGACTACACACACCATCAAGAACTTCATGGAGCCCTAAGGCTAAGTTCATAAAATATGATCGCGCGGTACCGCGCGGAACTACTAACCGCGCAGTACAAGATCTTGCGCACGGGACGGAGCGCGCCGCGCTGTGCCGCGCGTTAATGTAGACGATAAACACTATTTAGCTTGATCTTGTACGGCGCGGTCATATGAACTTAGCCTTACTCTTACTAATTAGGTAAAAAAACACCAAAGCAGACATTAAATTATTCAAAATTAAATAACAGATCTAAAAACTCAACTAAATAATTTAATTAATAACGCTTGGTCCTAAAACAGTAACTGTTCCCAAAGTACCTTAAAAGATGATTCGTGGAAATATCGTGTCCGATAGGGGCATAAATAACAGATCCTTCGGAGCCTATCTCCCTGGTACCGAGCTTAAAGTGAAGGCCCTCTGTATTTAATGCTTAGTATATAAAACCAGGGTAGGAGCTATCCTAGAATAGAAATTGTGACTTTGACTACATTACCGCTGTCTCAGAGTACTCTCAGAGATTCTTGAGTCTGATGAGCTAGCTGAATTTGACTTTATTATGTAACTGAGACGCAATGCCTCGTTTTTACTTTAGAAGAATTTTTGAATATGTGACAAAATTATGAAACGCCTTTTGGACAGTTTCCGAAGAGGATTTTAAAGCTTCATGAATTTTGTCATGAAAGATAGTTATGACAGCCACGTGATTAATACCTATACTTAAGTAATATACAGTAAAGTTGATCCCAAATAATAACAAAATATACTTCAACAAAATATCAATACTTCAAAACTCATTCATTCCAAATAGACTAGAATAACTTGATTCTTTTTAAACGGTAATGTAACAAAAGATTCCAGAACGCCCTTCGCCACTTTCTAGTGTTATTAATGCTGTGAAGAAGAAACGGCGCAACAAACTCCTTAGCAACACAGAGATCTGTCTGTCGAGTAAATAAGTTAATTGAGTCTATACACGAAAAAGGTAATTTTCATTACAATAATGAAATTATGCAAATTGAGAATGATAAATAAAGTATATAGAACAATTCTGGATGAATTGAAAACAAAATTACGTTCAATATTACCGCTTTAACTGAATTTTGATAAATTATTTACATTATCCTTGCTTCTTTACATACTAACTAGATCGTACCTGTGTCATAGAATTAAACTAAACTATTCCCCGAAATATTTCGCAACAAAGTAAGACATTATTATTATTCTCTAAAACTAAATATGAACATGTTTCTCGAAACATCGTTAGACAGGTTCCATCTAAAAGCTTCGTAACTATAGCCGAATTAATGTTATCCCCAAGATGATACGTAGTGGAATTATCAACAACACCCACTAAAATTGCAAATGATAACAAAAGATCTGGTAACTCTTATGGACTTAGAAATAAGGTTGAGTTTAGGTTACTCTGTGCTGATATGCGGGTCGTCATTTTGTGAATATCACGTCAGACGTTCTGCTTGTTATCGTGTAAAGCCGCTATTCCATATTCGCGTAGGGACACGCTTCATGCGTTGCGCCGACCTCAGTGGACAAGGATTATCTAATTAACTCATGGCTGCAACAATGGGCTCCTGCATTACACTTGCAGGATTAACGACAGCTTGTTCGGGCTGAAGTAGAGATATACCTTTATACGCTAAAATTGGTTATTATGTTTCTTTTTGGACCATTGCGAGTAGCTTGGTTCTTGTCGATCCTCTATTTAAATACAAAGCGAAACTGTTCTGTTCTGCCTAGTCATTTCCCAACTCTGTTAAGGTAAGCTTCCAGTCTAACCACCGTCTACTCCCTAAGCACGAAGTCCTTGGTTTCGACCTTAGTTACGAGCGTATCCTACTCCCTATCACCTAAGGACATACGATTATTTCGGGGCTCGAATTAAGAATGAATGACAACACGATTTGGCAGTTGTCCCTACTACCGATGTTTTTTGCCCGTCCGAAAAGTTGAACTTGACACTTGTTTTGTTCACTCCTACGTTTTGGGCTACTTTCGGATGCGACTAACTTCGTTGACGGACTTAGGGAGTGGGCCCCCAGATGCGATTGAATAACTTCGTTGACGGACTTAGAGAGAAGGCCCCCAGATCCAGATGCGACTGAATACCATTATTTTACGCGGAGCGACTGCCATCAGACCTCCGCAACCCAGTTACTGGAAAATGCTAACACCCGAAGGTTAAACCGGTTGTCAGACTTTCGGGCTTCTTGTAACGACTGACATAGGTGTTCGTATGATACACGGGACTGACGCGGCGATGGTTTAATCTGCTCTCTGAAGCACGAAGTACAAGAATATAAAGGGAAACTAAGGCCTGTGTTTATAAACAGCTCTTAATTAAGAGCTGCTGACATCAAAACGTCACTTAGACGCTAACAACGTATATAATTTTATTTCAGAAGACTAGTTTACATTTTGACAGCTCGACGGCTCCCAAGCCGCCATGTTGAGTGACGTTTATTAATCTATGTATAAAAATGGATCCCTATTTCCCTTGGTCATGGTCATGGTTGGCATCACGCGTGAGCGGCTGGACCGATTTCGCTAATTTTTTTTTGTTGTGTTCTTAATTGTCAGGAGAAGTTTCTTATGAAAGAAAATTTTGATATTTAAAAAAACACGAAATTACCTATCTCAGTATGTCCGTATTCTTCATTTGTTTACCGCATGCATGAAAATGGTTTGAACTTTTTGTTACTATGTTGATTTTGTTTCTGGAGGTAGGTAGTAGGTAGGTAGTAAGTAGGAAAAAGTGCATTGCAACGCATGCCGGGTACAGCTAGTACGATATATATGTAGTTAGCTGAGAGTATCCATGCTTGAGTGGCGCCTTCATGCTTGCTTCTTTTAGTTTCAACAAACTTTAGAACAAGTAATAATTAATGTTTATTATTCGACTAGAGCTATGAAGAGCAGCTAATTACTGACGCATTTTATTGATGGTCAAACGAAAAACAAATAAAAAAACATAACTTTGCGAATTCCAGATAATTTCCCTTTTTTTATTGAATTTCTATACATACAGTTACAAAAAACAATACAGTCTAATCCCACGCACATCCTAACGCAACGTTTACAATCGGTCCTCGTGCTCCCGGGCATCCGGTACATACTCAAAGAAACAAAACGGCTCTGGAGCCGGATGTGCCGTGATAAGGAAACCGGATGCCAATCCCTGGCTAACGAACAACTAGTAACGACCAACCAAAAACTCTGGACCTCTAGCTAGCTCCTCAAACGCCCCATAATTTACCGTCTTTCAAGGATTGGGGGAAGCAGGGGAGATCATGGGAAATTGGTTGTTTCTATCTACATGCTAATATAGTGTAGTAATGGCAAAGTGACGTGAAAGCAAACTTCCTTTGATACTTCACCTCTTAAGAGTACTCGTCTATATAATGTAAAAGTTATTTGACTAAATAATGTTTTATGTGGAAAAAGCTATACGTAGAGATAAAGATGTACGTTATCTCGACGTATGGCTTAATTTCTTTATGCTTTTAATGATTCTGTAATTTTTTTTTTATTCGTACTAGTATACACCATGACTGGTTTGTCGTTTTACATCCAAAAACCATGAACTGTACTCATCATTTTGTAAAACTTTTACCACAGTGTACCTACTTAATACGTACAGTGGGTCAACGCCCATACATTTGACAGGTCCTATGAAATGTCAAAATTATGTAGGGGCGGAGGTTATGTCCAAGTATGCAGTATGGCTACTCGGGACATAACCTCCGCCCCTTCACCCCGCAACCCCCCGCACGATTGCTCTGCGACAATGTTCTACGTTGACCGACTGTAAGATATAGGTAGACTGTGCTTTTACTATGGAATAAACTCTAAAGGTACGAGTTCGTAACCGACTGCATACAGCAGCTGACAACGTGACGTTGCAACATGTCGCAACGACACGTCGCAGCGTCATGTCGCTGCAGTCATGATTCCGAACCCAACTGCTGATGGTTGCAATAGACGGCAGCGTCGTATTCCAGTTAGTTCTGAATATTCCGTGAGGCAAGATGTCTGACCTGTTTGGGATTAGCGATCGCGTTACTTTTGTATCTTTTGTTTTTGAGATGCACCGTACAGTGCGGGATATTGGGCCACCTGGTTTATCAGTTCTTCTTCCTCGAAATTGGAAAAACTCATTTTTTGAGAAAGATTCAACGTGTCGTCGGTCCAACGTCGCCGTCGGTGGCACTACTGATCTGCGGTCGGGTGACACGTCGTCTGCGATCGTGCGATGTGTAGTCGGGTTGTAGGAACTAAGTACCTTTACGGTTTTTTTTTTCTTATTGATTGCTTGTAGATGTTACTTGCAGACCGTTTCTACGTAACCAGGCAGTTATTGGCGAGACCTGAAGGGTCTCCAACCAATGGAGCGGGAGTAAAATACTTAACCTAGGCTAATTACGTACTTATTCTACACTTACATCATAACTACTAGCAACAACGTCGGACCTCAGCTTAGCGCGTTGCTGGCGGGAGATTGGGTAGGAGACAGCTTGATGAGGGCTGAAATATCGGTGTGACTGCGGAGTCAAAAGACACGACCGGCTCTACGACGGAAGAGCTCGTTGGATCGTGACCAGCTCCCTTAACAGCGGTTACGTACTGCATCCGATCCGAATCCGTGAAAATACGTTCCGAAGTAGCCATAGAACTATTTGTATGGTAGTTTACGCACTACATCCGGCATCCGTCATCCGATTTCTATCCGTCATCCGTGAGTCTCCAATTCGGAAGAAATATTGACGGACCGAAGTAGCCATAGTAATGTTTGTATGAACGCTTTCGCACTACCTCGGATTCAAATCGGACGCCAAATGGGTATGCCAAAGATGGCCCCTGAATTGTTTGAATTTGGATCAGAGATCGGAATAGTGTGTATTGTGTGTAAGCAACGTCCGAATTCGGTCCGAGATTTTTACTCTTGATCGGTTTTTTTACGGATTCGGATCGGATGCAGTGCGTAAAGCAATATCCGAATTCGGTCCGAGTTTTTTATATCCGTATTTTCACGGATTCGGATCGGATGCAGTGCGTAATCGCTCTTACAGTACGCTCTAATTTTTAAGTACGTATACACGTAGTAAGCGGGTTGTCGGCGCCGATCTGCCAGCGCTTGTTGGTGCTGGTCCGCGCAGTTAGTCGCCAAGCTCCGCCGAAAACTTCGCCGGCAAGTTCCGACCTGCTCTGATTAGCGCTGGTAAGCCGTCATTTGTTGCTGTATTTTTTTTTTTTTTAACTTTGCCCTCCTCTAGATTTCTCTTGTATCGTGGGTGCGTTTACAGACACAAATCTCACAAACAAACGCCCAGAACCGAAACAACCATCTGTAGGCCATACAAATTTTTGTTCCGTGTGGGAATCGAACCCACGACCCGTAGCGCAGAAGCCAATCGCTTAGCCACTGCACCAAACGTGTCGTCAAATATTTACAAGGGAACAAGGCGTATTTTTGCTAAAAAATGCCAGGCCCTGTTTCGGCCCGCTTCCTTTATGTAGCGGTTACCTGCACGGACCAGTACCGATAAGCGCTGGTAGGTCGGCGCTGGTTACCTGCTTTCTTTATGTATACGCTCTGAAAGATGATATAGCAACAAATCTAAATGTTAAAATCTAAAAAAAGATAACATTCTACTTAAGATTATCAGCTCTCATCTAATATAACAATAAATATTCTTGTCCTAGTCAACCGTTTGCAGACTGAAATAAAGATCACACTGGATAAAACGGCTTTTGATAAAAAAAACTCCGGTTACTCTTTTCAAATCAAACTTACAAGGGAATATCGCCTTTAATAATACAAAACTAAGGTTCAATTTAATGATAGCTGATCATTGAGTAGTTAGCATACGGATGCAGTTCATTACTTGTAAGTACTGTGTAATGAAAATGGAATCTCTGGAGGAAAGGAACTGGAAAGTAGCGTTATAAATGTGTAATTACTATGCTATACCGTGTAAGGTATATCTTAATGCTTTTTCAAAATTTTAAAGGAACATCCAATTATCAAGATAAGAATGAAGTTGAAAAATATAACGTCAAATCGGCTAATTAGAACTTGTCCAATGTCCAATGAAGTATGTTCTACTATGGCGTTGTGCATTCTCGCAGTGTGAAATAATTAAAAACTCGGGAAGACTTAAAACCACTTAAAACGTGACTTTATTCGGGCCATGTAGGAAAGGAACATTTTTGGTACAATTAAATTATAATTTAAGTTTAATGTTGATATTGCCATTAATTGGTATAAAATTACCCAATACCTACTGTTAGAGATAGTAAAACGATGATCTGCTAGCCTAACATGCGGAGAGCGAGATAATTTTGTCGTCGAGTTATCTTTTCGTTTCGACACGAGATAATGTATCGACAAAATTATCTTACGCTATGCATATTAGCCTGGCAGCGTGAGGTATGATGACGCTACTTGGTTAGCAACTCGTTTGCAATTCATCTTTATACACGCTGACATTTAATTTGTTGTTTTGCTAAAACAAACGTTGTTCAGACCATGGTCGATTCACACTCCAAAGCATCAAATAAAAAAAAACGTCGTTGGTATTTTAAAAAAAACACAAAAAAGCCAAAATTAATAAAGTCAGAGGGGGGACCTGCGCAGTCGGCGCCCTGATGGTTCAAGTTATTTGCCGGGATCTTTACCGCGATTGTCGCGATGAATACTTTAATGTTACGGTTAATGTTTGAACACGTTTGAGCAACATAAGACTTTTTAAGAAATCAAATCAAAATCAAAAGTTTTTATTTCACATCAACCATTACAGGCGCTTATGAAAATTCGAATTTAGGTGCACGGTTCCAATTAGTCGTTTCCTATGGAGAAGAGCCGGCAAGAAACTCCATGGTTACTCTTTTATAATCCATATCTTTAACAATTTGAGTGGGTACAGTTATGACTTAGAATAGTTATGAGACAGCAAAGTAGACTTAAGAGCAGGAACCACACAAAAAAACAAAATGAAAAATATGGTCACAAATTAACTAGGTATCCAGGCATCTAGCAAGTCTACAAAGCTCTCACATTTACAAAAGGTAAAAGGACTAAACTATATAAAACAACTGACATGGTTCATTGTCATCAAAACACAAGAACGCCAAGTATTAAAAAGAAAATGCTTTAGAATGGTAGTAGACTATGGTCTGAACAACGTTTGTTCTAGTAAAACAACCAATTAAAAATCAGCGTGTAGATAAGATGCATGATGATGACGTATCAGCGTGTATTTTTCTTATCTTACAAAGAGGTTAGTACATACCTCCGATAGGTTACGGTTGTTGTTGATGATGATTTCCATACTCATATTAATGGTAGTTTTTTTATAGGGGTGCCTGAATGGAGCCTCCACGAGTGAAGATACTTAAGTACGTCCGGCGCACGCTGGGCAATCGGCCTTGCGACCGCTCTTGCTGAGTTGATCTCATATAGCTCATTCCTAAACGAAAGAAGAAGAAAAGAAGAAGAGAAGGAGATTATATTATCATCATCATTCAGCCGAAAGACGTCCACTATTGGACATAGGCCTCCCCCAAGAAGCGAGGGTTTGCCATAATCGCCACGCTTGGCAGGCGGGTTGGCGATCGCAGTATGGTTGTTAAAGTACTCAGAGAACGCTGCTGTCCATCCTCTAGTGAATCCCTTTGTCGCCTTTTACGACACCATAGGAAGAGATGGGGTGGTGCAATTCTTTATGTCTGGCAACACACGGGGCCCACGTAGAACTAACTCAGCCTTAACACAGGAAAATTAACTTAAAAAATTTAACAATGTAATTGTTTATCCTAACAAAGCTGTCTAAATCAAATGTAATCTAGACATATCTCTTCAACAGATGAGTTCACAAGTATGTAAGTCTCTAATAAGCGGAGGTAACAAAGAATCGGACGCAGCTGCTGAACCAGTAAAAATTGTGAAGAACCCTCGTAAAATGGTGGGTCTTGAGAAGTGATTGATGATCTAAAAACTCAAAGATAAACGCTTGAAGAGTTTTTCCAAGATAATCTGAAAATAACTGTGAAGTTTCGCTTATCACAGTCTCGATTCAAAAAAATCTCGCAGCGAGACATTTGAGCTTTTATGATTTATCTTTGTGTAAGACAATATCATAATATTTTTACATTAAATTATCTCGAACTCAGCCCATTGTTCTAAATTGAAAGTAAGTGAAAATGTATTTCAGAATTTTCCGTCTTTCCAGTTTTTTTTTGTAATTTTATTTTTCTTAAGTGTTGTTTAATGTATATTTATTTGGATACACCGCATTTGTGTAAATGAATTGTTTTTTTTTAACGGAAAATTCGGATATCTTTGGATTATACTTTCTACTGATTTTCAATCTATACTAATATTATAAAGAGGTAGAATTTGTTTGTTTGTATGTAGGAGGTAATCTCCGAAATTACTCATCCGATTTCAAAAATTCTTTCACCAATAGGAAGTTATGTTATCCCTGAGTGCTATAGGCTATATTTTGGGATCAAAAAAATAGGGATCCGTAAATTAACGGGAGCGAAGCCGCGAGCAAAAGCTAGTTTATAATAATAGACAAAATTAACTGTTTCAATTTTCAGTAAGTTTACAAGCACTATGTAAATGCATTTAAAAACGATAAAATATAGACTTGGCTAGTGGCGTTGGTCTAGTGATCGCAAGCGCAACTGCTGAGCGTGAGGTCCTAGGTTCAATCCACAGGTCGTGCAAAGTGTTATTGGATTTTTCCGTGTGGAATTTCTCAGTAGCAGCCCGGAGTCTGGATTTGTGCCCGGTTGAAAGCAATTTGCTCGCCCCCTATTACATAGGACTAAAACGTAACGGCAAAATGAGGGTGTACTATTACACCTCTGCCTAACCCATCGCGGAATCCAGGCGTGATGTTATGTTATGTGTAATAAAATATAGGTACACAAAATATAATTATATTTCCAATGAATCCGGTAAATTCTGAGAGAGAAAAAAAACCTGGTTTTCGACTCTCAACCACAGTATTTTGATGGAAATGAAAACCAATTTAATAAATTCAACGAACCTTAGGTAACAGACGGAGTCGAATCCAGAATACTTTACGCAGACCGCTTCAAGCACTCTCGAATGAAGAGCCAACGACGCGACTGTCCCTAAACATAATGATTCCAAAACTGGGACAAAACAAAAGATAAGTATAAAAATATAAGGACTATTGAAGAGGAAATAATCAAAGGGTGGGTTCAAACCCAACCCGTGGGAAATTACACATGAAAGGCAAACCAAAATGTCTTGCGATTAAATCTGTCTGTACCCGCATTTCTGTCCCATCGAGTCATTTAATTGAGTGGAAATACTGAACGTTCGGGGTCGTGTTCCAATTTAGTATAAATTCAGTGGACACATGTTTGTAAATTGCAGTCTATTTATTTAATATGAGAAAGCTAATGTCTTGGTAATGAATAATGTGCTGGGTTTCTTTTGTTATGACCGGTTAGTAAGGGGTCGTACAATCTATGAACAATAAACTGAAGTACTAATAATAAAGAACATACATAATATGCCACATATTTTTCCCACTGGTGGGCACTGGCCTCTTCTCATAATGAGAAGGGTTTCTCTGGTCTAGTGCGGGTTGGCAGACTACACACACCACCAAAAACTTTTTTGTAGCTTTCTTGTGTGCAACTGTCCTTACGATGTTTTATTCACCGTCACCGCAAGTGATAATCAAATTCTGTATGGCAATTGCGTAACGTAACCAACATCAATCATGACAGTTGATGTCACATAAACAAGATTAATTGCGTGGTACATAGTTGTGGAGAAGTCGGATTGATATACATAAGCTATGTCTGCACCAGTGCGCTTTCATGTTCATCTTGCGTCTTCGTCTGAAGTATGCATGAAGCGCCATAGCGCATGCAATAGCGCATGCCTTAATACTAGTTCGACAAAAGCGCATGCCCCTAGCGCACGCTAATCCGTCTGTTGTATATCGACTGATGACTGACCGAGGCGCACTGGTGTAGACGATAAGCTGCATGCGTCTTAAGGCAATCAATATTGCATGCGCTTGACGCAAGAGGAATTGAAAGTTAAAAGCGCAAGATGAACATGAAAGTGCACTGGTGTAGACATACCAATACGTTGCTATGGAAATTGTTGACCGATCAAAATCAAAGCCATAGCGATTATGAATGTGTTGCGGAATTAGAATGTAGATCCACACGTGAATTCTAAAATTTTGAGCTGCGGGCTGGAATCGACTTCAGATCCTTTCGCAAGGAAGGCAAGATTTTAATCAAATCAGTAAATAGACTAAATATCATTAGCAAAAATTTAGTAGGTACCTACCAGACTGGTTATTTGATATTCTAGTGACTTAAAAACAAATTAAAAGTTATCGAAACGTACGTCTGTTTTTCTTAATTAATTAGGTTCGTCTCAGTTTACTTAATGAATTTCACTCTAAATCTAAATTCTAGTTTAGGTTTTGCACTTTGCTTAACCCACCCTAAGTTTGTCTAACAACTTCTAAAAACTTATTAAGCTAAGTCTCAAACTAAAAGTTACTATGTACTCGTATTTTGTTAACCAGATTTTCTCAATTAGCACACAGATAGTCATGTTGGGGACTCGTTGCTAATTATCAACCGCGCAAATCATAATTATGATTTGCAAGTGCGCTTACCACACGGTCCCTCCGTGTCTCGGAGAGTACGTTAAGCCGGTCCCGAGTGTCATACGAATACCTATTGCTATGTCTACACCAGGGGGCTTACCATGACCTCTTATGAAAACGTTCAAATGCCAGCCAGTCAACTCCCGTTCAAAAGCAGGCCTGCTTCTGAATCGCTAAAAATCGTACCATTTCAGTATTAAAGGTGAACGACTATTGAACCAAGTTGAACGGTAATACTTGTTCATGGTACGAAAAGTCTGTACAAAAAAAAAAAGATGAACGGATTTCGTAAACGTCAACGTAGCAGGCCTGCCGCAGGCCTGCTCTAACGATGTCATAGTACAAAAAAGCAGTGCAGTTAAACTTCCAGGCAACTTCTGCCCTGCTATAAGAGGTCATAGTAAGCCCCCAGTGCGCTTTCATGTTCATCTTGCGCTTTCGTCTGACGTATGCCTGAAGCGCCATAGCGCATGCAATAGCGCATGCCCTAATACTAGTTCGAGTCTTATGGCAATCAATCTTGCATGCGCTAGACGCAAGAGGAATTGAAAGTTGAAAGCGCAAGATGAACATGAAAGCGCACGAGTGTAGACATACCAAATGACAGTCATTACGGGTAGTCAGAAGCCTGAACTGAAGGTCTGACAACCGATCTAACCTTAGGATATCGGCATTGCCCAGTAACTGGGTTACGGAGGTATGAATACAGACGCTCCATGTAAACTGGTATTCAGCTGCATCTGGTTATACTAAAAGCTGACCCCAACATAGTTGGGAAAAGGCTACGCAGATAGACACATACATACCTACGAAGAAAAAAATATCAAAAAATTAATTTGCAAAGGTCAGAGTTTAGCTGCCACTGGTACCATTTCGCAAAAACAATGGCTGTGACGAGCTTGACGTTCTCTCAAAGTCAGAATAGGTCTGATGGCAGTCGCTGAGTGTAAAATACTGGTATTCAGCTGTATCTAGTTACACTGGAAGCTGACCAACATAATTGGGTAAAGGCTAGGTAGAACAAGTCAAATTAGGAACACCAAGTTATCGCCGGAGGGCGCGCGATGATCTCCGGCCACCGTAGTGTGTGACCTGCGGGCGGCGGGTAAGGGGACCCGTCACGCGATCAGTAACAAGCCCGAGACGGCGGCGCGCTGTGTTCTGTGCGCGTCTCTCAGGAGGACGTGGGGCAAGGCCCCACAGAAGAAGAGGTCTGCCAGGGGCTGGCGGACCGAGACATGCCGGGGTCGCGGTGCATGCAGCTGTGAATCCCGCGATCCCGGCCAAGGGTCAGGAGATGGAACACCGTGGGTTTTTAGCCGGTAAGAGTCCGGCATACCCCTTCGCCTTCCCCGGGCGAAGGGCATCCATGAGGATTTTCCCACGAATAAAAAAAAGGAACTCCAAGTTATGTCGAGTCGTTTGCTCTTTATCCTTAGTAAAAAGCTAGATTCTTTACATGGAGTACTCACTCAATACAAAAATGACATCAATAGTAAAGCAAAAATATTATGTCTTTGTTTGAGCGCAATTTTTTGAGGATGTCGAAAAGGTGGGAATTTTGAATAATAGTGAATTAGCAGTCAGAACTAACCCCTTATAAGGCAGAAACGAAATTTGTACAGCGCTTGTGACCATGTCACTAGTCTGACTTTAATGTCGATTTTATCGAAACTATTGTAAGAATGATATCACCCTTATGCTAAACACGCATCGACCTTAAACGGGCACAGCGCACAAATGCGATCACCAACATGAATTTAGCCAACATAATCGCCAGTGACGCCAAGTAATTGTGGTTTCATATGTGCCTTAATATAAAATCTGTCCTATAAAGGGTATTAACCCTTGGTATTAACCAATAAGCTCGGACCAAATAAAAAACCAAGACAGAACATTGCGAACAATACAGTGTAGCATGCCAAAACGACACCTCCGCTCTGTGCATACACGCACACAGTTACAACATTTTTCAATCAACCTACAATCAAACTACACCTCACTAAGTGCACACATGTTTACGAAACCGACCTCACGTCACTGTTGACAGCGCTCTGTCTTGGTTTTTTATTTGGTCTGAGCCAATAAGCAATAAAGCATACAGTTGCCTAGCTATTCACCCCCCTGTATCACAATATCTTTTTTATCCTAGGTTCACCTGACTAACAAACACTTGAAACACTATTTTCTTTTGTTTCCGGGTCACCATGGCAACCGCAATGATCGGAAACGTATAAAACCGGGATCAACATAGCTCTCCGGAAGATACTTTGTTGTATCGCGTCGAAGGCAAAGTTTTAACGAGTTCGAATCCATCGTAAACTGTACTATACTACTTTGCATACATTTATACACTAGCTGACTCCCGCTGGTATGTCGATAAAAACTATCCCATGTCCTTCCCGACTTTCAGGCTATCTCTGAGCTTAGTTTCATCAAAATTGGTTTTGTAGTTAAGTCTTGAAGAAGTAAGCGACAGATAAAATGACTTTCGCTTTAATAATATTAATGTGGATAGAAAAAGGCTCGTGTTTTAGTTAATTCCGCAACTCCACGTCTAAGCGCGTATTTTGCGTGATGTGTGGTAAGTATAGTTACTCGATCCACCCTAACTCCTCGAAAAAGGCCAACACATCCTTGATGTTGCTGGTGATTTCTCAGAGAGTACCTGGGACTCCGAAGTACTTGGCCCTGTATGTGGCGACCTCAGAGCAGTTTAGTAGCACGTCGGCTGCCGTCTCGTCCTTCTCCATACATGCTCTGCACAGTGGGCTGTCTGTAACTCCAATGACAAAAAGAAGAATCAGAGGCTCGCAACAAAAATCAACCCCATTAAAAAGTGTCATCATAGACGTAGACATTGCTTATATCATTTGAAAACTGATAAATTTATACAAATAAACAAAGCAGATACAAAAAAAATTGCCAAGGTAACAAAGTTCAATTGTAACTGTTGTATCTTTCTAAAAAAAAACAAATTCGAATTAGAAATATACCAAAAAGGTGTAGTGAAGTACAATATAAAGAATTCTGATGAAATTCCAACAGAGTCAAACATTCTGATTAGATTCAATAGAATTTCAGTATTCAAATATCCGAGCGGAGATAGACACTCAACACAAAGAATGACAACGTTTTTAGAAAAGAAATAATGTCGTTTGTATAACAAGGAGGTTCTTAACAATACGCTTTGAAATATCTGAAAGAAGTGATAAGGGAAGTCACGAATACCTATTCAGATCGTAGGCACAATTTGTCAACATGTAGTTCTAGGCGAAACAGATGAATACGATTACATCCTTTTACTCTGCGCCTTACAAACTTGACCTACCATTGTTAATATTCTTCTGCCAAGATTTAAATTAAAGTTTTTTTTTTTTTGAATTTGTCTTGGTCGTGTGTGACTCCAGTTGCATCTGATGGTATACACAGACAGGGCCTAAGATGGAGCACACAAATCTAAAAGCGTGTCCACGTCTCCACGTCACGACGTCATCAACGTGGAACGGTGCGGTAACGTGACACGGTGCGTTGACGTAACGTGCAAATTTACATTACCGTATCGTAAAAATGCACGTCAGGATCACTGTTAGATTTATCGTTGACCATGTAGATCCTGAATTTTAATAAGAGAAACAGTAAGGTATGGTTTTAAGACATCGGAGCACATAGACGGCGACTAACTCGCGGGCGTGGAGAGCGCGGGCGGACCGCATATACGTGTGTGCGCTTGCGGCTAGAGGCGGAACGTGGTACGATACGGTAACGTAAATTTGCACGTTACGTCAACGCACCGTGCCACGTTACGTCAACGCACCGTGACACGTTACCGCACCGTTTTACGTTGACGACGTCGTGACGTGGAGATGTGGATACGCTCTTAGTAACAGAGATATAGAAAGATTTACCTACCCATCTGGCTCTTACTATACACGACGGAACACAGTAAACTGCTTGGTGGAATTTAATGTGAGAGTGGTAGCTAGCCAGGCGGACCGTATAGATTCTACCACCAAGCGTGCTGGGTTTTGTTGCATCTTACAACACGTTGAATTCCCAGCGTGCGGTGAGGTAGTTTTATATTCTAGCCCGTCCCCACACGGGGTACAGCTATGATGATAAAGGGATATAGGGGAATCCCTCTACATCTTTGTTACTTGGTTTCGTTTGCTCTGTCTTAGACCCTATTTGTGCTTATCATCAGGTCTAGCACCTGATGATAAGCACAAATAGGGTCTAAGACCCTACCCTAAGGTGAAACGCGACCCAATCAAAGAATAAAAAAGTGTTACAAAACTTTTATCTTTTATGAAAACGGCGACGTTTATATATCGATGGGTCCTATGTATAAGGGCTAAAGTGGCATTTTTGTAATTTCTAATGTGAACTAAGTATATCTACAAATATAAGGTTCAAATCTGAAATTACTAAAATGCCAGTTGGGCCCTTATACGTAGGACCCATCGATATGTAAGACGTAGATTGCTAGAGTAACATTGATGCCGACACTAATGCCCGGTTCCTATGGCCAAAAACGAATCGTTTTGCCTACCAATAGTAGCATTTTTCATTGCCAAACTTGGCATATAAACAGACTCGTAAGCTAATTTTAAGTGCGATAGCTATAACGTATGTTATGGTCTACTGTGCAAAGCTTTTGATCTTTGCTTCATTATTGGTAAATACAGGAGTCTTAATTTTAACCAATTCATCATCATCATCATCAATCAGCCGAAAGACGTCCACTGCTGGACATAGGCCTCCCCCAAGCATCGCCACATCGACCGGTACTGTGCTTCTCGCATCCAGCGGTTTCCCGCAACCTTCACCAGATCATCGGTCCACCTTGTGGGAGGCCTACCCACGCTGCGTCTTCCGGTACGCGGTCGCCACTCCAGAACCTTTCGGCCCCATCGGCCGTCCGTTCTGCGAGCAATGTGCCCCGCCCACTGCCACATAAGTTTGGCAATTCTTCGAGCTATGTCGGTTACCTTGGTTTTATTTTAACCAATTACGCTCGGTAAATCATAGGAATCGGCAGTAAGTAGCAATCGCTCGCACAATACCTAGCACTTGATTAAATGTCTACTACTTGGCCCTCGACGGAATAAAAAGTGTCGAGATACTTATTACTTCTACCATACAATGGCTACGAAAAAATATTTACGTATTTTGCACGAAGCACAAAGTAAAAGCTTTCAGAGTCGTATTGACAAACCACTCTAAGTGAACGTTTATTCGGTGGTAAGACGCCAGGTAACATGTATTTGCGAAACACGCTTTCAATGTGCCCTTGGGATCTTTCCCAACAATTTGTACAGCGTTTTCAATACTCAAGCACTTTTGTATTGAAAGCAAAAACATTTCCATCTCCGAAAAACCACCCAGAGGTAACATTTGGAAGAATTATTTGTGAATTCCCATCTTTGTAAGTATTTTTAAGTAGCTTATAGTAAATTATTTGTGGAGCGAGGCCGTTTTACAGATTACCGACATGTTTTCAGCAAAAGAAAGATATTAAAAAGCAATCTATTTTAATTTCCATGAAACTGGTAACACGAAAAAGAAAAATTAATATTTTCCCTCGTCCCTAATTGCTTCTGACTGAGGAAAAAAGCAGATGGAGTGCACCGAGTGCAATATTAAGCGAATTTCAATATTTACGCGAAGTTTGCTCTGAAATCGTGAGTTTTGACTTCATCATAATTCGATCGTTTTCTAAATGTAACAATCAAAGCTGATTTTGTACATACCTAATTATTATTATGTAAATGTTGCTTAATATATTAAAACAAAATCTAAAAATCTGAGCGTTGTTGTAGCAATTAAGTTTGAAATTGTAGTGTAATGTAACTTTAGAGAAGCTTTTATTCACTGTTCAAAAAAGGCAAGTACGAGTTTTCTTGCGATATTTTTTCTTGAACTGCATTTAGGTATATTTATATTTGAGGGGCTTGTGGGGGTGCATGAAAAGAGCCTCCACGAGTGACGATAGGTACTTCAGTACGTCCGGCGCACCCTGGGAAGTCAGCCTCGCTACTATCCTTGCTGACTGGCTAATCTTTTCACCACGGCATAAGCTATTTTTGTATAGCTTGTACCGACACGATAGAGAGAGAGGGGGGCTTGTGGATAATTAATAACCGCGCAGATCATATGATTTGCAAGGTTAAGCTATGCTTGCCACGGTCAGTCCGTGGATGGGTGACCATTTGTTACATTTCGAGACCCCTGTGTGCCTCTGAGAGCCCGTTAAACTGTCGGTCCCGAATGTCATATGAATACCTATGAAAGTCGTTACGGGTAGCCAGACGAAAGTTTGACAACCGGTCTTACTTTAGGATATCGGCATTGCCCAGTAACTGGGTAGCGGAGGTCTGAGAGCAGTCGCTCCGTGTAAAATACTGGTATTCAGCCGCATCTGGTGAGACTTGAATCTGACCCCAATATAGTTGGAAAAAGACTAAGTAGAACAGCGTCTGTAGACGAATGGCAATCGATGATCGTTAGAGAATAGAAACGACGATGAGATGTACTGGATTGACATAAGCCTTCGACTGGTCAAGCGATCTGTTATGTCATTTCCATACATTAAATTGGCGTATATCCATTCTCTGGCGATCATCGATTGCTATTTGTCTACAGACACAGGTATATTTATGTTTGTTCGTAGGTACATATCGGAAATTACAACCAATTGGAGGGCCCACAGAGTGCCATCTTTAAACTAAATTCGGATTTTCCAGAAGTCATCGACGATGATAAGTAAATCTCAACGCCACTGGCGTTCACATCTTGAATATTGCCTAGAAAACACAAAAGAGCGAGAAAAAAAAAACAAATTATTTATTAAAAGAGATGTCGCGTACCTTTTTCATTTTAAATAGATCTGTAATAGACGTGGCGCATAAAACGTCGGAGGGTGGAGCGGCCATATTATAATGGGTTCTTTATAATATCGTCCCACACCGCCTTCTGTGTGCAGGCCTTTTAATGTTACTGAATGATTTAATAGCTTTTTCATAGGATAAATATTTATTGTATGACGGTATAGAAGTTGCTATTACTTTATCGTCGTGTTATTTATGCATTTCTTTGAAGGCGTGTATGGCGCTATATGTGCAGCTCGGAGCCATCTCTACTTTATTATTATTTTACATAAAGACGGTTTGTTTGAAAGGGGGTAGTAATTCGCGGGCCACTAAAAGTATCAGTGATGTCTGTTTTAAAGCAAGTGTTAAATTTTTTAAATTCGATCATTTTTTTTCGATGCAAAATGATTTGATTTTTATTCAAAAATTCTTCATCCCAGCTTTAGTTACGAATTCAGGAAATGGAGCTTCTAATTCGTGACTGATCATAGCTGAATATGGATAGATTTTAGCGGATTTTTTTAACCGCCAGCAACGCCCTAAGCCGAGGTCCGAGTCCCACTAGGGGTCGCCCTTAGTGCTGTTGTTGCAGGTAGTCATGATGTTAGTATAATACAAGTAGTTAGCTCAGGTTAAGTATTTTACTTCCCCCCCCCCCCCCCCCCCCCCATTGGCTAGAGACCCTTCAGGTCTCGCCAATAACTGCCCGGTTACGTAGAAACGGCCCCTAGGACCAGCTACAGCAGTCGAATAGAAAAAAATAAAAAAAACAAAGCGTTTTTTATGTAATTTTTGATCAGCTATTTCTCTTCAACTATTGACTTTTGAGGAAAGTGGTAGAACAAAAGTTATTTATTGTTATGGGTACTTAAACACACTTTCGGATTAGTAGCCCCTTTCTGACTAACCTTGTATAAGGTGGCCAACTAACGCTGCGTTTGGTGAAAGATATTGCGTTTCGTATCGTAATCATAATAGCAAGAAGACTTGTACATCAAGTCGCAACTGTAAACTATGCAACTGTCAAATGCAGCTTGGAGGTAATTAGAATGTAGTCAGTGCAACTGCGTGACAAGTGCCGACTGGATGTGCAACCCTCTTGCAGTTATGATTTCGAATATGAATGAAAATTATAAAAATACTTCACCAAAAAACGCGTTGTTAAGAACTTGTCACACAGGATGCGTTCTGCGTCCTACGGTCCGGTTGCGAGCACAAGCAAAGAACGTAGGGAACGCAACGGTCAGGCGGCCGGGGTGAGAAGGTAGCGGACGGGCTGCCCGGTTGTGGGCAGGCGGGCAGCGGACGATGGGCGACGGGCGACGATCCGGGCAGTTCTTATAGGTGATCGATGTTGCAAAAACATCAATGATGACATCGATAATGACATCAATAAAATATAAAATGGCCGCGGTTTGCCCTACCCGTCAGATGGCTGACCGTGCCCGGATCGCTGACCGGATGCCCTGACCGGATGCCGTGCCCGGATTGCTGACCGGTTGCCCTGACCATGAAGTTCACATAGGATGCGGGCTGCGTTCGATTTGACCGGAGCGGAGGACGCAAAACGCATCCAGTGTGACAAGTCCTTTAGCCCCTTAAGATCCTTAGTGCACAGAGGATATGACAGCATTTATTGCATTGTGTCCACATTGTCTACAACTTTTGAAAAAATTACGAACTTTATTGACAGATTCAGAAAAAAATATACGGCTAGCGAGAAAAAGGTCAAATTACACAAAATTGTATGGATAAGTCTTGTGTAGTGCCGGACTTAAAGAATAGCACTACGCCATCTTTTCCCGTGGGTGTCGTAAAATACGACTAAAGGATTCTCTAGAGGATGGGCGGCAGCGTTCTCTCAGTACTTTAACAACCATACTGCGATCGCCAACCCGCCTGCCAAGCGTGGCGATTACGGCAAACCCCCTCCCTTTTGGGAGAGGCCTATGTCCAGCAGTGGACGTCTTTCGGTTGAATGATGATATGTCTAAGAAAAGTAAATAATATTGTTATAAATACACAGCATGTAAGGGTAAACACCGTTATCACCACTCAAATCAAGGGTAGTTGACGTGAACACAAAAACAAAAGACCGAGTGAAAACAAAAAAAATTGTACACACGCGCGAGAAATGAGCGGCGCGGCGGCGCTACGACGCGGCGTACACGCACTCGCTAGCGAGACAGCTGACTGACTGGGGTAGCGAACTGTGCGGAGCCGTGCGTCGGGCCACGCGGCGAGTTCCCCGCGCCCCCCCTCCCGTATTTTGTTGCCCCCGCGCGTAGGGTGAAATGCTTTCGTGGAAAAATGAAAATTTTATTTGAATAAAGTTTGTTATTTTTCATTGATTTTACGTTCTATAAATGAACGAAACCACTGGTTTCAAGGATAACGGTGTTTACCCTAACAGCCTTTAGATGTAAGTACTACATAATAAGTATACATACATGTGAGTAATGACATGGCACCCACAACACAAAATCCTAAAGTAGCGAACATGATAACATAATGAAATCAACATCTACCGACGGTTTTAACAAAGTCCTTTAATTAAACAATGAAATGCATTCCAAAAACCCCATTTATATGAATCATATTTCATACAAAAGCAAAATCCGATCAGCACAAATTTAACATTACGCTCTAATAGAATTCCCCATTCCCTATATCGGTTGGCCAATAGTCTAACACTGGTATTCAAGAACGCTACATACATAAGTATGGCAGCAACACTATGCTAAGTAAGGCATTTCTCACTGCGTTTGTCATGGCAGGCCATTCATTTCATAAACAATACTTATTGGACCCTTTGCTGTGCGGACCCATAGCATTGAATGGGGCGCTGTGATTGGTTAACGTTGTGACGCGACTTCACTCGGGTTGACTGACAGATTAAACGTCAACCGAGATATTCAAAACAAAAACATTTTAAAAGTTTTGTTGACTGTTTGAGGGGTGGTGGTAAATAGGACGCACTGGAAGGCCTCTACTGGTAACTTTCAAAAGATCTGCATTTATAAGAGGCAGAAGTATATATACAACGATATCTTTCGAAAATCTATAGCATCTTTTAAATTCATCTGCACTGTAATAATCGAAAGGATTTTGAAAGTCACGTATCACTTTTCTTGTGCTGATTGTTCTTTGTATGTTTATTTTCTCAAGGATATAATCATCAAAATCATCTTCGCTGATGTAATCCATCGCAATTATTAAAACAAAACAAATCAGCGTATCACAAATCACTACAAACATAACCTTATACTCGATACCAGTTTGACATGTGTTGATTTGTCGCACTATGCGTTGCGTAAAGTAGCTAGCGAGCTACTTTATCTGTGCGTTGATTATAATGAGCGCATAGTGTCGTTCGTCCCTCAAGTATTGTTTATGATTAGGTTTTTGGGTCCCTGTGCGTCCGCGCGCACTATGAGACCTCACAGTAACGTTCATGAATACCGGTGTTAATCCTTATTTCCTCTGGACCGTTCCTACAATTGCGGTTCTAATTAGAAAGTCCTTACAGACGGACAGTTTACCTGGATTATCTTCCGCTTCCAATGTTCCGTTCCATTTGAACATTTGTGTGAAACTCCTTAAATCGTTCTAGGAAATTGACGATTAAAAATTTTCTTTTTTATCTGCATTACATCATGCTTGTATTATACAACAGGGTGTGTGACTTATTTTAAATGTACAAGAATTTTATAGTAAGTTTTTTTTATTTTTATTCGTCTGTTATGTTTTTTTTTATAATTATATTTCATGAACATGAATAAAGAGATATTGAGGACACAATATGTAACAAAATAAATAATCTCGATGCAAAAAAGATTAAATTAGTGTTCCTTTTAAATCTGGACTCGTACATTACCATTCTGCATAGCTTGTAAGGAAACTAAATGAAAGAGTTCATTTGAAATGTATAGAAATCCGATAGCCTTTTAGCTACGAACTCATTCTGTTGACTCACCACCTTAGGATTCTTTGCATTCTTCGTACATGTATGAAAAGAAAACAGTGCATAGATACCAAGACCAAAGATGAAAATGTAAAAACTTCGTTTATATACAACATACTCAACATCATCCGCAAGTTAAAAGTTTCATAATAACGGTGATTGCAGAGTTCCGGGCTGGAATGCAGACAAAGGCGAATTTAATCTCATGTATTGATCAAAATTGTAAACAGTTAGAAGCGTACATTCCTCTCCAACGTTCACTGTGAACAAGCTCCGCTGAAAATACTAGTGATGTGATATCACGATGGAATCGATGCTTACTTTACTCGATACTGCAATTTTTTTTTTCAATAACTTCATCAAACTTTTCTTACTTTTGGGTAATATTTGCATCAACATTCCTAACAATATATCTGAAATTCATCAGGCAAAGTCTTTTTAAATCCCAGAAAATATTGGCAACAGAAATACACTCAAATCAAGACTCCTCAACTTTTCCACTGCTGCTGGGAACAGCTAATCAAGAACTAATTCGATTGCAGCGACCATCGATTTTATCGAATCGATTCAGCATCCCGGTAATTGCGCATCGCTCGGTGAGAACTTTGTTCCCGACGTGTAATACGATAAGCTGGCCCAGGATCCAGGATTCGTCGCACGTCCCGAAACACATTTTCACATACATCTCGATTCTCGATAAGGCAAATAACGAGTTACGATACAGTGACAACAGATAGTCTACTAGACAAATAACCTTTTTACTGTCAACGACAATCGAATAAAAGAGTGTAGGAATGAAACTTTTTCTATTCAAAATGTATTTTCGTATAAGCAAAAAAATGTATTGAAGTAAAAATACGTACGTAGCTAGAAATAAACAAAAACTATAGGTAATCATTATTATGACAAGGAAAAAGTATACTTGCATATCGCTAGGTATTTTGTGGAATATTATTGCAGTTTCAGAATCCGAGATGCCTCGAAATACTCGACTACGCTCGGTTAAACTGCGTATTTGAAACTGCAAGCAAGCAAACATTCTAAGCATTAAAACAGCTATCTAACTTTACCCATACACTGTAGCAACTTCCATAATGAACAGAGATATTTTTTCCGGAAAAAAAATACTTATTATGTATATATAAATAAATCATCATCATCATTCAGCCGAAAGACGTTCACTGCTAGACATAGGCCTCCCCCAAAAACAATATGCAAAATAGTAATAAATAAATATGTTCATTGAATGTTTACAAGTAAATATACAAAATTTTGGCGGATATAGTTTATTGTTTAAGCGAATAATGAATCAAGATATTTTTTTTGTACGGATATTTTATTTTCGATCTCGTTTAGGATAATTAACATGTGATAAAGTTAACTCGATTCACTAATTACTTTTCGTTCGTTAAGTGTCTACTTGTTTTTTTGGGGGTTCATGAATTGAGCCTCTACGAGTGACGATACTTAAGTACATCCAGCGCTCTCTGGGCAGTCACCCTTGCGATCAATCTTGCTAACTGGCTGATCTTTTTACCACAGCATGAGCTATTCTCATTCTCATATAGCTCGTGCCGACGGGAGAGAAAGTCTTTAATTGTAATGACGTCAGTTGGCACAATTATAATATGAACAACTAGAGGTCGCTCAAGGCCTCGTCCACCTGGATGTCGCGTATTCCGTATTTTTTGGGATAAAAGTAGCCTTCGGTTGTATGGTATGGTCTCCAGGTTCCAGACTATCTCTGTACCAAGTTTCATCAAAATCTTAAGCGGTTTAGGCGTGAAAGCGTCACAGACAGACGGAATTACTTTTGCATTTATAATATTAGTAGGGATTACGTAAAATAAATAATCACATTTACAAAATAAACAATTTCATTCCAATAGTAGAAATAGCTAGTACTATTTAATAATTCCCATAGACGTAAGTCTCCATTTCATCCGATCTCGGAGTCAGACAAGTTTATTCCCTTGCCGGGTTGCGAATATGGAGATATCTAATCTAGTGTCAGTCATCTTGATGAATGCCGAGTACAGGGTGTATCTCCGGTAGTTATTGCTCTACGTGACAGATGGAGAGTCCTATCGCCGGCTCGGGTAACACACCTAAGGTTAACATGAGAGGTACGGCTGACATTTTAGTTGAAATTTAGGTGGCAATACGTGCGTTTTGTATAAAAAAAATGGAATATGTGGAAGATATTTATTAAGAAGATTCTTTAACGTGTATTGCCTTCGTTTGCATTGGGTGTTGATGTCTGTACAAAACTGACTTTTGTGCAAAATAGATTTGATTTTTGTGCAAATTAACCATTATTTATTCGGGGTATCATTAAAGTCAACACAATTGACAGCAGGGATTTACGCACTGCTGGGTATAAGCATTTTTTCTGCTTATTTACAAACCATGTCGGTCGTGTGCTTTGTTGAAAATGCAAAACATACTGCGTTAATTCTCATCATCCAAAATTTAAGTGCTGGGCTCTTGTCGGTGTAGCAATCTTCATCTTACTCCATCCGGAGCTAATTCCTTTATTTCTCTGTATGTTGTCACTTCCGTCTTTTTCTTCAATTGGTCTGTGTACTTTCTTCGTGGTCTTACAGGATTTCTCTTTGCCTCTAATTTATCTTCTATGATGTTAAGCAGACTTACGGATGAACGGTTGCGTTCTATGCAGGAGGGTCCGACTTGGAAGCGCCGTGAACTAGTCGCGGCGATCGGTGGTGACCTCTCGCTTCCGGCCGTGGTTCTGTCTATGGTCATGAGCGAGAGTGCGTGGAAAGCCGTCACCTCCTTTTGCGAGGTGGTGATGGCGACCAAGGAGGGAGCGGAGAGGATTAGAGAGGCGACGGCCACTCTCCCTTCCCGCGCCAGACGCACCGGGCGCCGCCGGAGGGCGCGCGACAATCTCCGGTCACCCTAGTGTGTGGCATGCGGGCGACGGGTTAGGGGACCCGTCGCCCCACCAGTAACAGGCCCGAGAAAGCGGCGCGCATGTGTTCCGTGCGTGCCTCTCAGGAGGACGTGGGGCAATGCCCCATAGAAGGCGAGGTCCGCCAGGGGCTGGCGGACCGAGGCCTGCCGGGGTTGCGCTGCGTGCAGCTGCTAATCCCGTGACCCCAGCCAAGGGTCAGGAGAAGGAACACCGTGGGTTTTTTGTTGGTAAGAGTCCGGCATAACCCTTCGCCTTCCCCAGGCGAAGGGTATCCATGAGGGTTTTAACACGACAAAAAAAAAAGGGTCCGAGTTCGGACCGCACTTCTGACTATTCGAATGCATGTGCGGATCTGAATTCGATTATCATTTGCGTTAAATGTGAAAGAAAACATCGTGAGGAAACCTCACACTTAAGAGGGCTCCATAAAGTTCTTGGTGTGTGTAGTCCGTCAACCCACACCAGGCCAGCGTGGTGGACTAAGGCATAAACCCTTCTCATTCTGAGAAGAGGCTCGTGCCCAGCAGTGGGACAGTAAATGGCTGATTATGTTATCACTACATAGTATAAAACAAAGTCGCTTCCCGCTGTCTGTCCCTATGTATGCTTAGATCTTTAAAACTACGCAACGGATTTTGATGCAGTTTTTTTTAATAGATAGAGATATTCAAGAGGAAAGTTTATACTTATAATACATGCATATTACAGTACCCGTGCGAAACTGGGGTGGGTCGCTAGTATATTATACGATGTTAATGTTATGACGTCAATTCCCACGCATGCAATTTTGAAAGTTACGCTTATTTTATTACACCATCACTAAAATCACTGTAATTAGTAATAAACTAGCGATGGGGTTAAATAAAAGTCCGTGATAAAAACGCCAGACGTCGGTACAATAAGAGAACAGACGAAATTATCCCGCCGACTGATCTGTACCTCGGCATCGCAAGCGGTGAGCAGTTGGGAGCTAATTAGAATAATTCTCTGACTCATGGAATTATTGATGGGAATATTTCATTTTGCTTGAATGAATTTACGGACCGATTCGATTAGGTAGACGTATTAACTACGAGTAATTCTTTTTCATATTTTAATAAAGGAATGAGTAATTGTTTTTACTATTTTAGTACCTTCTGAAACAAGACATTCTAAACTAAATTTGTTACAGGTAGTATTAGTGCTGGGTGTAAGGGATGGTTTACGAAATACTGAAACGGTGAATTCAGCCCATTATTATGAATTGAAAATAACTGGTTTTTTTTCTCGGAATTTTCCGAACTTACTAAAAATTTCTAATTTGCCTATATTTTGTTTCAACGAATGTATTCAAAGGTAAATAAACTGGGCGTAAAGGATGGATTACCAAAAAATATCGCAGTGAATTCAGCTCACTATTTTTAATTAAAAATCGGGGGAAAATATGAAATGAACCGAATATTAACAATTATTTTACAAAAACACTTTGATTTTTGCAACCACACCACAGAAATGTAAAATTAGTGAAAAGAAAAATCGGAAAATTCAGAACATAAATTCCACTTATTTGCAATTCAGAATAATGGGCTGAATTCTGTTTCAGTTTTCGGCACACCGTCCTTTACACCTGGTAGTTACGAATAATATCAAGTGCTTGTAGGACGTAATATGTGTACGTTACGGTACTGTAATCATAGAACGTAATGCCGTGGTGTTAATATTCTAGACCTTAATATAAACTTCATGGTACACTTAATCTGTCAGGTTTAATTTCAGTGCAGGTATAAGGGAGTATAAGGGAATCCCTCTTTACCTCTGTGACTTGGATTCATGTGCTCCATCTTATGCTTGTTTCCCACGGTGCGTGATAGCGCGCACCGCGACGCACGAGCCCGCACCGAACCACCATGGGAAGAGACTCGTCCGTGGTAACGTGGACGCGTGCGAAGCGGTGCGCCGTATCCACATCACGCACCCTCATAATGTGGCTTCCAACGGTGCGTGATTTTACGGATGATACCACGCATGTAGCCGATGCGCGCTACCACCGTGGGAAGCCAGCTTTAGACTCTGTCTGCGTGACCGGCTTCAGCGCTACGTGTCAAAGGTTCGGTTCCCGCACGGAAATATATTTGGATGACCTACAGATAGTTGGTTCGAGTTTGGATGTTTGTGCATGTAAATATTTGTGTCTGTACCCACGATACAAAATAAATCCTAGTGTGGGGAAACTTTTCAAAAAATAAAAAGAAAAAAAAATTAATAATACTGGTCACCAAAAGCTTAATACGGCTTATCTTTTATTATTATTATTTTGCAGTACTACGTATTACACACCCATTGTAAAACAAGCTTAGTGAAAAGCAGATTAAAGAAAAAAGTAGGCTAATGGTTTTAGCGTCAGCTTTTATTTAACAAACTGGCAGACAAAACTAGCAGGGATCAAAATTAAACATTGAATTTATATCAACAGAAATTTTTGTATTCTAGATTTGTTTTTTTTTTTTTAATATCTGTTAAGCTAGCTTAAAGTGTCATTGTTCTATGGTAGCCTTTTTTGATGTTGGAAATTCATCAAATGAATTCTTCCGCTCTAAGCGGAGCGGAAGGGAGTGTCAGACTCTTACTGACTAAAGCCCATCCGTGTTCCTCCTAAAGCCCTTTGCGTTCCAGGGCCGCGGTAACTCTTTCGAACAAATTCCGCAACCCTGGCAGGTACTGGCCCTAGCGAGCCGTCTGTTATGCTTACATCTCTTTGAGGCGAGCGTGGAACACAACGCGCCATCGAGCCTGGCCTGGTTCTGAACGGACAGCGACCACCCAACGCTCGCCGGCCGCAGATCCGCGCCGACGGTGGCCGGGAATCGCCCTAGGACTTCCGACGCCCGGGGCGTCTTCTTTTATTGCGGCGGCTGGGGCGTGAAGTTTGTCTCTTCCTCACGCGGTCCGCCTCCTCCTTCGCTAGCATTACTGCTTCGCAGAAGGAGGTGACTACTTCTCATGCCCCCTCGCTCCGGACCATGGATTGAACCAGGGCCGGACGCGAGAGGTCGCCGCCGCCCAAGCAGGGCAGACCTTTACCGTACGCTCCACCGTGTCCTCCGGGTGATCCTTACAGTGATAACACCCGGGCGTGTCCTCCCACCGAATCCGAAATAAGTCTCGAAACAACGGTGTCTGGAGAGTACCTGCGTCAGGCGGAAGGTGAGAATGCCGTGGCGCCTCTCTAGCCACTCCTCAAAGAGGGGACTTACCGCCGCAATTGTGGCGTCCCCGTTCTATTGTTCCCCAATCCTACTATAGTGCATTTCAAGTCATTCTGAAAGTGTTACATAATAATTATTTTTGTTTTTGGAAGTTCCTTCGTTCTAATATTTAATTTATTTAAATTGACGCTATACAGCTTACCTGCTTATCTATACAAGTATCTGTCCATCAAACACACTTTTTATAATACTGTACAAGTGTATTTGTGTATTTCGTTAGTAGTTACAGTAGTTACCACACATAATTATTTATGACTTACTTCGTGTACGGGGTTGTGATTTTAACGTAACGTACGCACCTAACTGACAAACAGGGTTCGATGACGATGAAAAATATAAATATCCGAATGAAACCGGGATTCGTTTATTGCAAAGTTTGGTAAAACTCAATAAATGACGAACTTTTATTGGCATTCGTTGGTGGACGCTCCAGGAGACGTTATATTCACTATAACCAAATGGAATTAATAAGGTATCAATAAGGTAAGAAAAGGTCCAAGCAATAACATTACAAGACAAACTTTATTCCCCTTACAATTTACAATAATTTGTCCTAAACGACCACTTACGAAGCTTAATCGTTCGCGTAGTTTCACTAAATACGTAGTTTTGCCGAATAATTTCTTTCGTATACGAAGTTATAGTACATCACTTCGATTATACCTTAACGTTTAGTTGCAAACGATATCGACTAACCAATTATTGGATAAGTAGTTCCAAGATTCGCAGTTTTTTATTTAGAATAGGCACAATACATGCACTTAGGAAACGTCTCGACAATTTAGTTGCACAGTTCCAAAAAGTTGGTCTTGGGTTTTAGCATTTAAAATTGAAATACCTGAAGCTGAGTTTCGATAAGTAAGATGAAATTTTTTGCTGAAAATGGAATTAATCTTTTTTAATATTTAGTAGTAATGTAGAACCATTTGTAAACGACACTACAATTTAATCGTTCAGGGGTGATTCTATCATTACAGTTTTAGCTAATATCGGTATGTCAGGATTGCGAGCAAGGTAAACACAGCAAATAAAACCAACATAGACTCTCCACCACTGAGAGTACTTGTATTTGGGTTAGTATTAGTAACATAAACTAGATCACAATATATTACTTTACACAATTATTACAAGATCATAAAATAAGGACAAGCTAATCAGATATAAAAGGTCAGACTTCTTCAGCTGATCAACACGGAATGCTCCCTCTTTGTCGAATGACCGCCGCCTTTATAACCTCGGGTGCGTTCATCCATATCGACGACTACCTTCCTTTATCAACATTGCCCAGTGTTACCCACTAGCGATAACACATTGATGTAGAAACACATGGATCGTGGGACAAAAATGTTCGAACCGAATGTAGGCTAAAACGCGAAAATAAAGACTAATTTACGTCAATGGGTGCAGTCGAATCTTCATATGGATTAAAAGCTTTTGACATTGTGTTGAAGACATAGGGTTTTAATTAGTTTGCTGGTATTTCTAAGTTTAATGGCGCCGAGCCTTGCTCAAGACCGTTTTTCGTGCATTTTGTACTACACCATTTGTCCATTGGTTTCTACGTTAATGTGTGAAACAGTTTTTTTTTCAATTTATCTTCTTTGCAGCAACCTTTAAAACAACTCAATAATTTTACTCACACTTTTTCCATAAAATCTACCGCATTTTATCGTGAGCAGACTAAAAGAATATTATTCTGTTTGCTTATTTTTTTCTTTGCAAAAGAAAGCCGCCGCCATGTCGATTTTTTACTAAAGAAAACATTATTTAAAAAAGAAATTGTTAAAAGTGGCCGTCTTTGCAGTTACTCAGAATAGTACTTTGTCAAAGATGTGTTCTAGAAAATTATAACACAAAATCAACTGTATTTTACCGTGTCACTTAGGTTTAAAATAACGTTCAATTTAATAGGGTTTTATTTCATAAAAAAGTCGGTTGTTATTGTTTCAAAGAAATATAAGGTGTGTTTTATTTAACTGGGACAGTATGGGCGATTTCTAAACCAAAAGACCTAGAGAAAAACTTTTTTGGAGACATTTGAATTTTTTTTCTACTCCCTACGCTAGAAGAGTGATTAAGTAAAAATAACAATAATGTATATAGAACGTATCCGAATTCGTTTAAACCTCGTGATCAACGAGTGTTATTTCAGTTTAAACAAAAAAAATACCTACAGAAAACATGGTGTTCTTAACATTGAGAGTCATTTTAAAGCCCCGAGGTAACTGACTGCGCGGAGCGATATCACGCTAGTCGTGCCCGCCAACTGTGTCACCGCGCGTTCATTCATTTATGGGGGGCATAGAAATGTTTTCCTGTGAATTTGTGTTTGCTTGTTTTTTTTTATTTTTTATTTAAACCTTATTGTGTAATTTAGATACTACCTACTTACCTCTATCGCAAAACAAAAAAGTTTTTGTTTGTCTATTTTTATTAGTTTTTTTTATTTGCCCTGTGGTGTTAAACTCTATCAGTAATAATTGATGTGGTTTTAAGGAATTCTGAATCCATTTACACTCTGTATCTATACATATAATAAATCTGTAGACATGGCGTGTCTGTACATAGCAAATATTTTGAAAAAACCTGGTTGGGATGTTAAACTATAACCAATAGAACCCATTTTTAACATTTTTGGAATTTTTGTCTGTTTGTCTGTTTATCTGTTTGTCTGTTTGTCTGTTTATCTGTTTATCTGTTTATCTGTTTGTTTGTTCAAGCATCACGTAAAAACAACTGATCCAATGTTGTTGACTTTTATAAATAAATATTGTGCTTATCTCCAAGTAACATATGTTTTTTGATTCATCGCAATCGGTTCACGCAATCAAAAGTTATGCGAATTTTAAGTTGTCTAGAAGAACTTAGCATGTATTTGTGTATACTTACCATTTCTTTTCAATAGATGGCGTTACGTGTATCAAATCACGTTGTGAGGAAATATAATCAACGAATATTTACTATTCTCAGTCTACGAAAGGTCTATTAAAATGCTATCCGAAGAAGGTACTAACTAAGCTTTTATAAAAAAAACGAAGATAATGTTATTTAAAATTTATTAGGTACCTATCTATCTGAATGGCAGTGGAAGAGAAATACATTCAATTTCATAAGCAAGTGTAGGTATTTAAAATTTTTAATTGTGCAAGGTAATACGATAGATTAATTTGAAATACTCATATATTTTATTATGAATACTTAAATATGTATTTATAAATCTATTTACTATTAATAAAATTCAAAGTGCACTTTGTCTGTAATTAAATATTTTTCCAAAATTTCGATTCGGTGGTACTATACTGTCGATACGGAAACCATAACATTTTTTTTAGAATTATTGTGTCTGTTTGTCTTTCCGTCCGGACATCACGTAAAATCCCGTGGATGGATTTTGATGGGACTTTCGCTGATGTGTTGCGTAAAGAGCGGCAATTTTGCTGCTACATATATCATCACGCTATTGTTCATAGGAGCCGAGCAGTGGAACATTATTTCCACATACTACGAAGTATAAGCTGTAGACAGAAGTAAGTGCTGCAGTGAACGGTCGCTGGCTCAGTGTCTTGCGTTAAAACCTCACTTTAAAAAAATACACTTTTTGTAATTTTTTTGGAATGTTTTTATATATTTTATTTTGTTCATTGTTGTCAGAACTATTCAAAGCCTGTCGTCGCCGTTTTAATAAGTTTATTTGAGCCTTAGATAATGTCCCAAAACACATAGCCATGAAGGGAAAGTACTTTAAATATTAAAAATTGCAAATTTCACTCAAAGGTGACTTGATTTTATTTTTAAAAGTAAGAAATATTGCCTTTACTGATTTTTTTGCCTGAACCGGGAATCAAACTGACAAAGCTATACCATCTGCAAAGGAACCTGTTCATAATATCTTTATGGTCAATAATCAGGATCAAAACTTTCCAACAAACACACTGTCTTAAATTGAACGAAGTGGAAAAAATAAGAACTACTCAACAACAATTAATAAGTGCTTGAATTTAAATGTACATAAGTTAGTCAATTAGTCAATTTTCGTTTTATGGTCTTCCATCAATTTTAGACACAATGTTTACTGGAGCGATTTGATCCGTATTATTGATCCTATCGATTGGTGAAATAAAAATACAGATGATATTTTTTCGCATTTGGGTTGGTTCGATTTCCAGATCAAACTTTTTGAAATCTTTGAAAGCAGTACCTATTTCTAACTTATAAAAATAAAATGAAGTCTTCTATACGTGAAATTTTTATATATTTAAAGTACTTTCCTATTCCACACCTCGAATGAAATCATTTTATAGACTGCACTGCGTAAAATACTTTGATTTAGTTCGCCGATTGTGATTAGATGGCGTTGTAGCCATAATTGTATCGCCATAAGGTTTCGTTACATTATCACAATAAATATCAATATTCAATTATTATCCATTTTAGCAAGGAAATGTATGGAAATAAGCAACGCGTTTTTAGTATTATGGTTATACGAACCTTTACGGTCAATCAAGAAGAGCTGAAACTCTACCTAAAGAAATGGTTTAAAAGATATAAGTGCCTTGGTGGGACACCTTTGTCTATTATTATTATAAATGGAATACATGTACATTATTTAGTTGCTGCGACACAATGTTGTATTCCGAGTTCCACGCGGACGGAGTCGCGGGCACAGCTAGTATTGAATAAAATCTTTGAATAATAAGAGAAAAGTCTGTCTGTGGCACCATAGCTTCCAAGCAGATGACTCGAATACAATGCGTTTTTTTACTGTTCGAAATCTGGTTTAATCCGGATAGTTCTTAGCTATGTTTAATGATTATCACTTTAGTTTTAGCGTTAAATAAAACACATTGTAGGTTTGACTGGACATGACAAGATGAAATACGGCAGATTTGATGACGAAATTTTATTTTAAACATTTTTTAAAAGATGTAGATTTTTTGCAGTACAAAAAACCCTTGTTGCAAATGATTTTCATATAATTTCGCCGTAAAATCTGCCGTATTTCACCGTACCATGTCCAGTCTAAAGGAATATTCAATTTGCAAAATGTTCTATCGTGAATATTACAACTTGTACAGCTTATCTCTAATGGCTGCTCCTTGTGCATCTGATAGGTTTATTATAAATTTAAGAGTGGTACATCCACAAAGCTTTTATTTACCTCATCTAATGTACCTAGAATATCGGGAAATATAAATCCTATTAAATAAGCTCTCCTCGTTCTAGCAATTTTCCAGAAAATTCTCTGGTTCTGTTAATTACGGTTCTTTTGCGTTATGTAAGATTTGTGACCAGTTTTTTAATTAGTGTTGTGACTAGTTTTTAGTTTTGAGTATAGTTATCAATATCAACTTTCAATCTAGTCTATCAATATCTACTCTTGGGATAACGTATCTGCTTTATTGTAGGATGTCACCAAATTCTATTTAGTTTTTCATCCGTTGATACTTTTTGTGACCAGTTTTTTTTTATGGTTTTCAAAACAGCTGAGGTGAGGTTCGGACCGACGATTTAACGTGCTTTCCGAGATTAACTAAGAAAGTACATATAACATAGAAAATGTCACATTGTTACATGCCTGTTTTTGAAACCGCAACCTGGTGCTTAACAAGCGAGTCTGTACCTAATCTCTGGGCCACCACGACACCTTGAGCGTATTACTTTTATAATTACAGCAACTGCATTTAAATCAAAAATGATTCTACATATATACGGTTAAGTATATATGTAGAATTATTTTATATATTTATATAATTTACTAACTCAATGATTGTGTAACTAGTGTTATATTAAGTTGATTTGTATTGTTTTGTTTTTACAGAGCGCCATATTCGCTTAGCGAATTAGCTCTTTAAATAAAGAAAAAAAAACTGCATTTATTGTTGTCATAGTGCAATGTTAAATCAGTCAAGAAAGCACGCTATGTTTGTTGCCCCTATTCATTTGTTCTACCTCAACCTTCCTTTGACATTGCATGCAGTTTTCAACTTAATAGCTTTGTAATATCCACAGTACCGATATTATCACATTAGGGCTGGCACGCAAAACTTACAGCATTTGCGACTTTAATATCGTAATGGCGTCTGAGCACCACCCTTAATTTAGTTTTGCACCAGTCAATTACTAACGAAGCAAATTGCACCGAGAATATCTGAATAAAACATTTTTAATTAGCCATTCATTTGCAAAGTGACTGTAGCGTGTTCTTATTTTATTTAATGTTAGTCAAATAATATGGCGACGTTTTAAAAATGTCTTCTGTGTCTACGGTAAACGAACGAAGACAGGATTTTTCAGGATATATAATTTATTTTACTGTATAATCGGAGCAAAACGTAACATAACATCACGCCTAGGTTCCCCAAAGGGTTGGGCAGAGGTATAACTACACCCTTATTCCGCTGTTATGTTTAAGTCCCAAGTAATAGGAGGCGAGCCGGGCACAAATCCGGACTCCGAGAAAATCTACACGGAAAAACCCAATGACACTTTGCCAGACTTGGAGATCGAACCTAGGACCTCACGCTCAGCAGTCGCGCTTGCGACCACTAGACCAATGAGGCAGTAATCAGGGTATCTATTAAAAAGTTGACATTTCAAAATCAGCTCAGTTTAATACAATTTGTTATGGCGACAAAAATAACTTCTATTGCGATTAATAAAATAAATCATAACTATTATTATTATTGCAATTTAAGTTAAGATAAAGTCAACTGTATCTATATCTACATTTTCATGTGTAAAAACCGGAAACCAATTGGTGTTTTCGTTTTGTTTCAAGAAAGCCTTATTGTAATACAGCAAGGGAGTTCGTTACAAACATAATCTTACGTTCAAGCCCAAACAATCTCCAGACAAATCCTATAATAGACGAATAACTACTCATTACTATCTGATAAACTGTTTCCTAGTCCCTATTGTTCTAATAATTGCCGGCCGGCAACCGCACGCAAACAATGGCAACGATTATTATCGCGATACTCGTGAAAATCTCATTATCTTCAGATCTGGCGTTATTCTTCGTACGCCCTTTGTCCGTAAGTCCGTATGGCCCGCAATCACGTTCGCATCACAAACAAACCAGGATAAATGGTAGGTGATGCGGTTTTATTACTGTTTGTGAACGATTGGGGTGTCGTCAAGTAACGTCAGCAGTTTCTGGGGGCCTACTCTGAAAAACGAACGTCGAAATTTCGAAAATAAACAACAAACTTATAAATATACAAGCAAAACTCGCGTATGATCTATTTGAGTGAAAGGCAAATAGATCCGCCATTTTAATCCCATTCTTTAAGTCGCCTTCTATATTATTTACAGAAATAAAAACAATATTTGCATAATTACAAATAAAAGTATATTATACAAATAGATCTGGGGGCACGGCAGTGCCCCGCCAAGTCTCGAGCAAAGCGGGCACGGCCGTACCATCTTTTCTCGAAGCCATTCGCGGCCTTTTCACCCCCCCTACATCTTCGCTGTGGACAAAGCTAGCAGTTTGAACTTTCGGTAACCAAGAGTAATCATTATAACTAGCTAAATTTCCAAATGACATCATATTTGAACTTATAGTTTACGAGTTATCATCGATCAAAGTTACATCATTTTGTCACTCACTGACTCACTGACTGACCGATCATCAAAATTCTAAGATACTTCTAGCAGGCCTAGAACCTTGAAATTTGGCATCAAGATAGATTATTAGGCACATATAAAGGAAAAATTATAAAACAAAAAAAATGTTAATTATAGAAAACAATTTTATATTTGCCATTTTGCCAGGAACATGGTGTATAAATTTCGACTGCATTGTTAACTTTGTTCTTTGTTTACGTACAAAAAATATTGAATTGGTGTATATTATTTATAAATTGTTATTTAATAAAGCTAAAAATAAATTTAATACATAGAGTTAATAATTAATTATTCATTAAATGAATAAAACTAAAAAAAACTTGATTAAAATATCAATGTAATGCAATAAATAGTCTGTGCTCGCTCGAGAGATGGCGTTTGTACCTGGTTTCTAAATCGCACTATGGTTTTGTTACAGGGCGTAGTATAAATAGTACCTACTTTAGAAAATCTTCCACATTTTCCTATTAGACATGGCCAAAAGGGATCTGGTACATTTGCGCGAAAGACACTTGCGCGCCTCCCTTTGCGCGACTAGACATATGCGCGAATGAACTTTTGCGCGACTGACTTTTGCGCGAAAGACATTTGCACGTATACACTTCCGCGATAGGACACTTGCGCGACATTTATTTCGTAAAGGATTTAGGGCAAAATCTGCCAAGTCACTATAATTATAATAGAAATAAAACTATTAATACAGTCACTAGATAGATAACTAACTACAAAATAAATTGAATAGGACTTGGCTTCTATGAGATCTTAAAACTTTTACGGTGGAAGATTGCATATAGAGACTTGGCATTTTTTACATTTAATGTTTTTGGTGGGATAAATATTATTATACAGGGTGTTAACGAATTCGTGTAATAGCTTAAAACCACATGATCTACTACTGATGTAGACAGGCCCCGCACGGGATTTAGCTTGATTAAAAATAAAAAAATGAAAATTATTATTTTTTCATGCGGCTTTGTTACGGATCGTATCTAAACCACCTAATAATGATTCAGTAAAAAAATAAGAATTTATTTTTTTGAAAAAAAATTGTTTTATTTTTGTGAACATTTCGATGCCGCGCATAAATTAATGAAAGCACGGCGACACGGCTGGCAGGCATGACTAACGTGATATCGCTCTTTGCAGTCAGATAACTCATGGCTCTAAAATGACTCCGAAATAGAAAACCAAGATTTTTTTTAGAATTTTTTTTTTTAGTTGATTTTCCAAATTCCCCTTTTGGGTTAATCTGTGTCACCAGTAGATCACGTGGTTTTAAGGAATTACACGAATTCGTTAACACCCTGTATATCTTAATAAAACTAAAAAGTAAAATAAGGCAAATATTATATATTGATCAAAGTATTGTCAAAAAACGAAATACTTACTAAAAATCAATTAACATTTGGGCGCAGGTTGAACGAAAGTAAAAATGTCAAATCGCGAAAATCGAATCGATTGTTGGATCCGAAACATTTTCGTGGTTGGAAAACGTGCGATCCGTAATTCGACTTTCGGAGTAGGCTCCCTGTAAGCAGATGCGTGAAGATACGTGCTATTTTATTCTTATTGACAAAAATAAAATACGATTTTATTTCAGCTGAGAATCAAGGAAGTTTTTATGTATTATTTAATAGACTGACATAAGGCTGGGACAATAGTAGGAAGAGGGCAAAAGTCATTACCATTACGCATAAAATCAATAACATGCTATATTCGTGGATGCTGATTATATTCGAAGCCTGGCAATATAGAAAACGATGTACGAAGCGGTTTTATTATTGTTTGTGAACCATTACAGCATCCTCGCTCAGCCAGCAGTTTCTGTTTGCACATGCGTGATAGATACGTGCTATTTTTTCATTATATACTTGGGAGCAAATAAATCGAGCCACTTCTATTTTTCATACCTTGTTATTATTTTTGGTACCTATTACGGAACAGATCAATTCGAAACATAAATCGCCTAAAAGGTTGTTTGATACCCTTTACAATGAAGGTAGTTTTTTGTCAATTTAGTATATAATCCATGAAACTAAAACTAATGACTAGGGGCCCAATTCTCCTAAAATAAATTGTTGCCAAACGCAATCGAACCACAACCGTCAGTCAGTTTTTGTTTTCGAAAACTTTCAAAGTGATTGATTTTGTTTTTTGTGTCAAACAATTTGATAGCTTTTGAAATTGAGAACTGTCTGAATGAACGGTTCGGCCTTGGTTCGGTTGTGATTTATCAAGATTTATTTTAGGAGAATTAGACCCCAGGACATGTGAAAAAAGGAGTGGCTCGATTTATTTGCTCCCAAGTGTAGTTAGAAATTAGTTTGACGTCGTTTGGTGCAGTGGCTGAGCGATTGACTTTTGTACTACGGGTCGTGAGCTCGATTCCTGTACGGAACAAATATTTGTAGCCTACAGATAGTTGTTCTAAATCTGAGCATTTGTGCCTGTAAAAGCACACACGATATAGAAGAAACTCCAGTGAGAGGAAAGTAATAAAAATAAGTTGTTACGGATTATTTAACAAACCCTGGCAACAGACCATGACATTAATAAGCAGAACGAAGTCATATTTGTGCGTATTAAATAAAAAACAATGAAGGAATTGCCTCTGAATGAAATCTGGTAATATGAAAATCACTGAGTTAACAGCTAGTAATGACTCTGCGTTGCTACAATAAGATAAAGAAATGGAGTATGTATATTCTACATACACATATTTGACTGTGATGTGATGTATGTAGCTATATGTGACTGTGATCTATATACAAAGCACAGTCACAAAAGCACAAAATACAATATAATTATAAAGTTAATAGTTTCAGGAGTTGGTGCTAGTCAACGCCGAACTAATTACTAAAACAAATTGAAGGAACCGACATCTCAAACTGTTAATTTTATAATAAGGTAAATATATTACTTTAACAAAAATAAAAAACGTAGTTACACACAAAATGGAGAACCACCTCCTTTTTTTGAAGTCGGTTAAAAGTTTAGTTAAAGGTTCAGTTTTTTTTTTTTTTTTTTTATAATCCTTATTTTATTTGATTGAAAATTTCGATGCCACGCATAAATGAATGAAAGCATGGTGTCGAGGCTGGCGGGCACGAGTAGCGCGATATCGCTCTACGCAGTCAGTTAACTCGGGGCCCTAAAATGACTCAGTAATAGAAAACCGAGATTTAATTTTGAATTTTTTATTACTTGATTTTCAAAAATACCCATTTAGGGTTGATCTGTGTCACAGTAGATCATGCGGTTTGAAGGAATTACTCGAATTCGTTTTCAGCTTGTATAGTTCTAGCTTAAGACGCAATATGCTTTACTAGATAGTAAAATAGTATAGCGTAGTCTGAACTACGCTTAAGGCTTATTAGCAAAGTCGTATTTTCGTGTAGTTATTACAGGAAATATATAGACGATTCAAAGAATTCCATTTTTATTTGAAGTTAATACATTTCTGAGAACGAAGAAACATTAAATGACTCGCAAAATTATATTTGCGGAATCCTCTTTTATAAGATCGGACTTGTACGTCTATTTCTATTTCAAATAGTAATTTCCCGTTGAACAAGGTACTTTGTCCTCTCAAAGATGGCAATTTGAATTCCTAATGTATCAATAACTATTTCAGTTTTGTCTGAGCAACTCTCAAAGGAATTTGTTGTATTTGCCTTCATTTCCCAACAAAGAAAATGAGGAGAATTTCTTAGGAATTTTCAATTGAAATTGACAATTTAGATAAATGCCTCGCCTTGCTTAATTGCGATTAAAACGGGGCGTTTGGGAAATACGATTAATGGCAGTAAGGTGTCAAGGTTTACTGCAAATTTTAAAGAAAATGGGCGGCGCAATACCTTTGTATAATAAATTCACTTTGAACGAAGGCCACTGTCAATGTTCATACTTAATAATAAACAAACGGTTTAGTCGAGGCTTTCGTTAGGCAGCTGGATCAAGGGTTTGATTCAGACAGCGATACTTTTGAACACGGCGTATGTTGTTAGGAAGTTCCTCTCTTTGGAGCACTGACCTTGGACCCTGTTCCCGATGCCGGTGGGCTACTATTTTATTTTTTAAATGTGTATTGTTTTTATCTATTATAACATGTTTTTAAAGTTTTTTCAGAGGAGCTCGTGGCTAAATAATTACAGCCGCATAGACCGATCTTCCGGGTTAAGCCACGCTTGCCGAGGTTGGTCTGTGGATGGGTGACCATTTACCATAGCGAGTTTCCTCCGTGCCTCGGAAAGCACGTAAAGCCGTTGGTCCCGGCTGTCATTTGTAGATCTTTGACAGTCGTTACTGTTGGTCAGAAGCCCGAAAGTCTGACAAACCAGTCTTACCAAGAGTATCGTATTACCCAGTAGTTACTGGGTTGTGGAGGTCTGATAGGCAGTCGCTCCATGTACAATACTGATATTCAGCTGCATCCGGTTCGACTGGAAGCCGACCCCAACACAGTTGGGAAAAGGCTAGGCAGATGATGATAACATGTTTTTAAAATATAATTTAATATGTATGTACAATGAATAAACGAAACAAACAGCTTGTATTTTTAATAGATTTTTTACATTTATGTATAAATAATATAAATGTGTATTTAAAAATGATATTTATTTATTTAGAAACAAACACTTCTAACAAGATATTCCAATACGATATTCTGGTTCTTAATTTATGTTTTAAATTAACTATTACATAGGTAATTTTAAAGGTATTCTTGAGAATTAATTTATAGAACAGGTTACTAGTCAACATTTTCGGCGACTTCATGGAGAGTATGTAAGGCGTAATTAAAATGAGACTCAATTTTAAATAACGGAACAAACTGTTTCATTTTGACTAATCTTCTTGTTACTAATAAGAACCCATCCATTCCATTTGAACAAAATAGATGAAAGATACGCCTTTTATTTATTGCCTTTTATTACAAATTGTCACCCAACACTTCAAAGCCTTTGCCATCCGTTTCCGATCACAACCCAGCACTAGCCTACAGTAGTTATCGCATAAAATCTCTCCGAACCCATTCACTCATGCAAAAACGCTTTCAAATCGACAACTTAGATATGACGAGAGCAATTTCCCTAGTGACATAAAACACAGAATAGCTAGACTCTTTTTTCACGCTAAATTGAGCTAAAAGGCTTTCAGTAGCAGACGGAGCAGGATGCGGCCGACGCCGGACTTCCGGCTTTACGTGCCTCAGACTTTACATGCAGCAGTTTTTCTATCTCGCTCTTATTTATAGTTCCCTTCAATGTTTCATGAGGCGAGAACATGAGTGGCGAATTTCGTTAAAATTTTCGTAAAGTTGCGTTTGAGGGTTAATAAAGTTTCGCGTTCACGTAGTCAGTTTTTAAGACGGCTAGTTTGTTCAACTAGCTTACTAATGAGATAACTTATTATGTATGGGAAAAAAATATGGTACTCATCCTTTTATTTCTATTTAAGAAGTTCAGTAAAATATTCATCCTAAACTGGATGAAAAAACACGGAATAAATTGATTAGTACATAATATTATAATCTTGTTAAGATATGTCGTAACAAGAATGTCTATAAGACGTAATTTTGTTTATTCATTTTACAAACACAAAGTTTATTATTAGTGTAGACAAAATATTGCATTGTATAGAAATATGTATTTGTTTAGAGCCATTACGCACTGTCGACTGGTCGCCGGAGACTTGGTCGACGGCGACTGTGACTTTCTATAGTTTAAATAGGTGTTTACGCACTTGGTCGCCGCCGGTCGTCTGGGCGACTATGCTTTTGTTTTGGTCGCCGAGAGACCAAGTCTCCGGCGACCAGTCGACAGTGCGTAATGGCTCTTAATTGTGTGTATTTTGTCAGATTTTACGTTCGTTTTACCTAACCTTGCAGCTTGCAATCTATCCAGATGCGGCTGAATACCAGTACAACTGCCATCAGACCTCCGCAACCCACTGGGCAATGCCGATATCCTAAGGTTAGACCGGTTGTCAAACTTATGCAGTTTTTAACATATAAAAAAATCATAAAAAATTGAATTTTCGCTGGCCGACTGATCGCATCCACCGTAAAGAAAGTATAAACGTGCGTAAATAAATGGGTGTAAAAATGTGTGACCTTATTCTTATTCAAGCGACTTTTTTGGGAATATTCCGATCTGTCTTGACAACAACTTGTCTTGTCTTAGGAACAGATCAAACGTTTTATTTCTATTTATAATTCTATTTATAAATAATAGAACAACAGGGGACAGACTAGAAATAGCTCGTTCGGTCTGTTCGTTCGTCTTGATGATAGGGGAACAGATCGATTTCTTTATTCCTGATTGGCCCCCCAAAGGGGACAGATCAAGGAGACAGATCGGTATATTCCCTTTTTTGTAAGTAGATAATGACGTAATTATACGATTAGACGACGATATTATTATCTAGTATTGTTTTTACCAGTTTCTATTCCTTTTGGTAGAAACTGCTTAACATTTTAGGTGCATACATAAAAGGAAAGTTAATACGACACTTCACCCAAAACTAATCGTATCATAAAAAGTTAACCTCAACTATTTTGTAACAACGAAATTAACCGAGGGTTAACTAACGTAAAACTGAACCGAATGCGAAGTTATAATAATATAGTTTAGATAGAGTTAGTAATAAGCTCAAAAGTTTAGTACGGTAGCTGTTTAAGCTAAATTGATGTCATTATGTAAACGCAGGCAATCTAACTGTAGCAATAGCACAAACTCATAATTAGGCAGGAAGTTACTTTATGCGGGTAGGCGGGAACTTTTGGTCCAATTAAAATTAATTATAGCAATTATCTATTGTATAATATTTTCATTGCAATGAAATTGAAACATGAAAATGACAATTAGGCATGTTGACAGCATCAATAAATTGCAAATCTAATTAGTCCGCCAGTTAGAGTTTTGAAAAATAATGGACACGTATTTTTTTCTTTTGTTATATCTATGAATATTTGGAAAGATAAAACGCATCAAAACTCGAGAGTGGGGGCTTGTGACGTCAGAAAAAAATAAAAATTGTACTTGCTTGTGACGTTTTGCCCAATTTTAAGTGTCGTATCTTCGTAAATTTTGGATTACGTAACGAAAGAAAAAATGTGGGTCAAATATTGTTTGATAATCTAACTGACGGACTAATTAGATTTTTTCAGTCAAATACCCTATTTTGTTGTACTAGGAGTCGCTCGCGAGTTTGCCCGCGTGGATGTCGTTTATCGTGTATTTCGCGTTTTCGGGGTGAAAGTAGCCTTTATCCTTTTCCGAATTGCAGACTATCTCTGTGCCAAATTTCATCAAAATCGGTTCAGTAATTTAGTCGTGATGAGGTAACAGACAGACAGAGTTACTTTCGCATTTATAATATTAATAAGGATTATCTAGACTTCATGGGGGTGCATGAAGGGAGCCTCCACGAGTGACAATACATAGGTATGTCCGGCGCACCCTGGGCAGTTAGCCTCGCTACCAACCTTGCTGACTGGCTAATCTTTTCACCACGGCATGAGCTGTTCTCGTATGGCTCGTGCCGACACGATAGAAGAAGACCTAGACTGAAGGGCTTCGTGTTTAATTATCAACCACGCCGATCATAAGATTTGCAAGATTAAACTGCGCTTGTCGCTGTCAGTCTGCGGATGGGTGATCGTTTTTTACACATCGAAACCATTCCGTCCCTCGAATAGCACGTTAAACCGTCAGTCCCGGGTGTAATACGAATACCTATGACTGTCGTTACGCGTAGTCAGAAGCCCGAAAGTGTGACGAGCGGTTTAACCTTAGGATATCGGCATTGCCCAATAACTGAGTTGCGGAGGTCTGATGGCAGTCGCTTCGTGTAAAAGACTAAGTAGTATTCAATTATTTGTAATATATAAGTAGTATTCAATAATTGGAATATAAACTAAAAATAAAACAACACTGTTAAGAATTATAACTATAATCATGGTTATTTATTACAACGAAAAAACAATATGCATAAATTGTAACAAAAAAAATTAACTCCTTCAAAATCAACTGAAACATATATTTTTTTTTAGAAAATCTTTTTTTTTACCGCTAATTAGTTATTATTAACGGAATCAGTCATATAATTCTTTTCATCTTCGCTTTGAACGTCGTCGATAATCTGGTCATCCTCAACTTCGGAATCTGAATCTATCAAAGAAGGACTATCTTCCTCGTTTAAGATTGCTAAAATATCGTCTCGTCTAATCTTTCAGACCATGACATATTTATACCTGAAACAACGCCGAAAATACACATAAAATATACGAAAAACAAATAAAAGTAAAAGCACACAAACCTAGCTGAAAGCCTAAACATACGTCTCGCAGGCGTGCTATACTTCAATAAATCAAAAATGGCGGGACTTACCTTAACGACATGGACACCGTCCGCTAGCTCCCGTCGGCCACTGAGTTGGCGAAAAAGCACGACGCGCTAGCTTCAACCGTTAGAAAGATACAAACGATATTCGAATGCGTGTACGCCTCGCAGACGTAGATTAGGCTTCTAGGGTTAACGACGTATGTGTATGTCTATTAACTATCCTCAATTATGATTATTTATTTTTTATTTTTATTGCTATCATTACTCTCAAGATATCTTTTATCTTACTCTATAATGATTTTTTGTCTAAGTTTTGATGACATTTAAGTATGTCAATTGTTTTATATAATTTAGCTTCATTTTATTTTTTGTAAGTGTGAGAACTTTGTGGACTTGCCTTTATATATAATTGTGTAAATTACTAATTATTCATATTGTATTTCTTTTTTTTTTCCCCCCTTTTTGGTTAATTTTTGTACTCAAGACTTGGTACTATACTCCAAGGTGGTCAAGACTACATTGTTCTCTCTCATAGTACTTACTGTATTCACTGAAATTGTAAAAGATATCCCTTTTTTTAAAAGAGTAACCATGGAGTTTCTTGCCGGCTCTTCTCCATAGGAAACGACTAATTGGAACCGTGCACCTAAATTCGACTTTTCATAAGCGCCTGTATTGGTTTATGTGAAATAAAAATTTTTTGATTTGATTTGATTGATTATCATTAAAGACCAGACAGAACGAACGAACTACCTATGCTGAAGGTAGAGAATCAACGAGTCTGGATAAAGTTTCTTGCAGCTTGTCTTCTATTCAACTTTATAAACATTAAAGCGATCTTAAACTTGTAGACATTACTTAAAGTCCTAATCTGCCTTTGAGAGAACGTCAAGCTACGGGTCACAATCACAGCATTTGCGAAAAGGTACCAGTAGCAGTTATCATCTAACCTTTGTAAATTATTTTCGCAATGATTTTTTCGCAGTATTTTCTGCCTTTTTTTTCGGTGTGGAAATCGTCATGGATGTCCTCCGCCCTGAGGTGGGCGGAGGGGTCTGTCAGACTCTTACTGACTAAAACCACCCCGGTGTTCCATCTCACACCTGCGCCGGGGGTCACAGGAACTAACGATACTTCCGCAACCCCCGGATAGTATTTTCTGCCTAACCTAACCTAACCATGTTGGGGTTAGCTTCCAGTCTAACCAGATGCGGCTGATTACTAGTATTTTACGCGAAGCGACTACCATCAGACTTCCACAACTCAGTTACTTTCCAATGCCGATATCCTAAGGTTAGACCCGTTCTTAGACTTTCTTATCTGACTACCCGTAAAAACGTGGTCTCGTGTAGTGCCGGACTTAAAGAATAGCACTGCCCCATCTCTTCACGTGGGTGTCGTAAAAGGTGACTAAGGGATTCTCTAGAGGATGGGCAGCAGCATTCTCTGAGTACTTTAACAACCATACTGCGATCGCCAACCCGCCTGCCAAGCGTGGTGATTACGGCAAATTCCCCGTTTTGAGAGAGGCCTATGTCCAGCAGTGGACGTCTTTCGACTGAATGATGATGACTACCCGTAACGACTGTCACAGTTATTCGTATGACACGCGGTAACGTGCTCTCCGAGGCATGGAGGGGTCTCAATTTGTAACGAATGATCACCCATCCACGGACCTTGCAAATCCGTTTTTCTTAGTATGTGTCATTAAATTATTTATCTGCTAGTATCACCATTCCATTGAATTCTCACGATAGGTAAAGTATATTTTTTTTTCTATTTGACTGCTGTAGGTCGTCCTAGGGGACGGTTTCTACGTAACCGGGCAGTTATTATCGAGACCTGAAGGGTCTCCAGCCAATGGGGGGGAAGTAAAATACTTAACCTAAGCTAACTACTTGTACTACACTAACATCATGACTACCTGCAACAACAGCACTAAGGGCGACTCCGAGTGGGACTCGGACCTCGGCTTAGGGCGTTGCTGGCGTGGACATAGGGGGGGAAACAGCTTGATGAGGGCTGAATTATCGGTGTGAGGTACAAGAAAAAAATCACGGAGCGTATTCATACCCAAATATTGTGTACCTACACGTGTAATATAAACACTCAATTAATTTCCCATCCAAAGCTAAACAGTAACACATGTTTTCACCGGATACCTATGTTTATGTCAGCTTCGTATTTTCACCCTAACAATTAGTATTCTGTTACTGGGCTGGAGGCTAATTGGATTGTTAGTTAAATTGACGTACAAACACTGACAATAGCGTCAGCGGCCGCGTCATTTTGTTTCGCACAAGTTCACTGTATTGGACCACAATGTGACATGCAAATATAGAAAAAAATAATTGTTGTTTACTACGTTTTTAATAACCAGTGATATCGTGTCAATATTACCATGTAGATGATAATCTACAGGAATTCGTGTGACTCCTTTAAACCGCGTAATCTAGTGGTGACACAGATTAATCCAAAATATGTTTTTTTGAAAATCAACGGGAAAAATATCCAAAAAAACGTAGTTTTCTGTTTCTGAGTCATTTTAGAGCCCCCAGTTAACTGACTGCAAAGAGCGATATGGCGCTAGTCTTGCCCGCCAGCTGTGTCGCCGACTTTCAATAATTTATGAGTGGCATTGAATTATACAACCACAAAAAAAAATGTTTTTTTTTTTGCACATTTTTCAATCCTTATTAAATGGTTTAGATACGATCACGTATCGCAAAAAAAACGAATTAGGTATAACACCCGGGACCGACGGTTTAGGCACGGAGGGGTCTCGATATGTAACGAATGGTCACCCATCCACGGACTGGCCGCAGCAAGCGCAGCTTAACCTTGCAAATCATATGCTCCGCAAGGCTGATAAGTAGCCACGAGCCCCTCCATATAATTGTTCAATAACATTAGTTAAATATTTTTTCCCTCAGGCGTTTCCAAGACACGTATATGCCATTGGAAATGTACGTACCATTTCCCACAGAGTATTTCTGCAACTCAAGTGTAAGCGATAAATGGGGCCAGTGGTAGCCCCTACACCTTTGAATGTCGGTTGGATATTTCCCTCAGTTGTTTCACAGAAACTGCTCACACACAGTCGTATTATCGTCTTGTGTGAGCAAAGTACTAACAAAAGTCTTTTATTTTCTTAACTGAACATTTTTATAATGAAATAATTACACAGTTATACAGTTAAGGCCCCTTTTAGGGTATGTAAGGTCTCCTCCAACTACACTGCAGTGGAAGCAATGAATTCGGGTCAACAATACAAACCTTGATAACTCGGAAACTAAGAAGATAGCTTATTCAAATAAAAAGTATTTTATAAAATATTTAATATTATTCAAATAAAATTAATAAAAACTCTTGGAAAATCAATAAAATATTTTACATTTTTATTTTCCGAGATATTAAGGTCTACGTTGGTGACCCGGATTCATTGTAGTTAGAGGAGGAGGGTTTGTTTTGTAAACTACATATTTAATACACCAAATAAAATAAACAAAACTTGGAAATATTTATGATTAATTACGGTTTACTCACGTGCATTTTTCGGGATAGCCCGACTAGTTTCGGACCCAAACAGAGCCCTTAATCATGAGCTGATCACGCGGCGAGGTCGCGAGTCGAACTGTGAAAACTGAGTAAACCGTAATCTATCTACATTATATAAAAATGAATTGCTGTTCGTTAGTCCCGCTAAAACTCGAGAACGGCTGGACCGATTTGACTAATTTTGGTTTTGAAATATTTGTGGAAGTTCAGGGAAGGTTTAAGTGGTGAGAAAATATGGAAATATCGCGAGGAAAATAGTAAAAACATCAATTTAATTTTCCCATACAAACTGTCACTACCTGTCAAACATTCGATGTTCGTCCCATCGGTACGATAAATTCGGGTGTCACATCAAAAATGTTGTGTATCCAAAAGCACTTTAATAAACAGATTTTAAAACTAAACACTGTTTTTCTTTACGTGGCATAGCAACGCATGCCGGGTACAGCTAATTAATCATAAATATGAATGTGTCTCACGAAAATTATAATACAAAAACTTAGAAAGTGTATAAAATACTTTTCATTTGAATAAGCTAGTGTTCTTATTTCCGAGATATTAAGATTTTTGTTGGTGACCCGGATTCATTGCTTCCGAGTGTATTTCTCTCCTTAGCTGTCTATATTCAGTATTATTCAGATATTTTTTTGAATTTCATCCCTTTTTTTCTCTCTAGTTTGTTACTAACTGTGTGAAACTTCCATCTGTCATTCTCGCTACGTGGCCAACCCACTTCCATTTCAGGTGTTGAATACGTTGGAGAGCAAAGTACTACCACACATGTAATGCGACATACTAGCTAGCATAGTGCTAGTAATATAAGATATCCTATTAGTAAATTATCAAATACGGCAATATTTAATTATTTCTGTGCGACTAACGGTGAGTCTCCACCAAACGGAAAATTTTTGGCATATTGATGTCACTGAATAAAGAACTATATCAGTTTTGTATTTATGTATAAAATCTGATGCAGACATTAAGCGTTCATGCGCAAGAAAGCGAGAGGATTTTTCCTTTATGTGGAACTTGATCCTAACAGTAACAGCGCGTGTGAATTTCGACTATTTTCTAATGAAGAAAAGGTCGAATATACATCATCTTACTTAGTTAGATACAAAGTTACTGGAAGTGTACAAAAACATAAACTAATAACTTACAAGCACCAACCACCTTTCAGTACAAACTGTAGAGATAATTCCAAAACAACGCGAATACAAAACATCTTTACACAAACTTGTGAACTATAAATTATCCTTAACACTAATTTCCTGCGCAAAGACGTTTAAACTGCGCCTCTACTTATTTGAAATGATGGAAAGATATCATATAGAGTAAGACCAAAATATCTTGGCCGTCCTGAACTTTGTGCAATAGACAGTTCAAATGGCGTTTTATTAACTTAGGATCATCCATTATTAAACATAGTGTTAGGATGGCGCCGGATACTAAATGTTACAAAGACAAAAAGTCAATGGGCAACATAGTCCTAGTGTCAAAATGTACAAATTGCCTAGTGCCAAAATGTAATTTTGCCAAAATGCCGCTGGATTTCCTATGCCTACGCCATCTGTCCATCTGTCTGTCACAGGATTTTTTTTTTATTTTTCTGTGACATTAATTTTGAGCCAGTTGAAATTATCACAGATGTGTTACCTTTGCTTTTGCCTTTATCATGGCAAATATTAATAATAATAAAAAATCTCAATTATGGACGAAGTAATGATGACGAACAACTATAGAAAGTATATTGTGAAGGACGGCACGGTTGACATCTGTCGGGCATGCCACTGTCCCGGTGAATCTATCCGACATATTGTCTCTGGTTGTTCTCGTCTTGCTAACGGTGAGTATTTGCACAGGCACAACCTCGTAGCTAGGATTATCCACCAGCAACTTGCTCTCAAATACAACCTTGTGGACGCAGAAGTACCATACTACAAGTATGTGCCCGACCCAGTTCTCGAGAATGGTCATGTCACATTGTACTGGGATCGATCTATCATCACTGACAGGACTATTGTAGCCAATAAGCCTGATATAGTGGTGATAGATCGATCAGAGCGCCGCGCAATGATTGTTGATATCACTGTCCCGCATGACGAGAATCTCGTGAAAGCCGAGAACGATAAAAAAATCAAATATCTTGATCTGGCACACGAGGTTGTCGACATGTGGGATATTGACTCAGCAGTCATTGTGCCGATAGTCGTTACAGCCAATGGCTTGATAGCCAAGAGCCTCGACCAACACCTAAAGAGGCTCTCGTTAGGCGGCTGGATCAAGGGTTTGATTCAGAAAGCGGTACTTCTGGACACGGCGCGTATCGTTAGGAAGTTCCTCTCTCTGGAGCCCTGACCGCCGGCAGCTTGGACCCTGTTCCCGATGCCGGTGGGCTACTATTTTTTATATTTTTAAATGTTTTTTTATTTTTTATTGAAATATTTAAAAATGTAATTTTATATGTTTATGAATGAATAAAAAATCTAAACCCAACGGGGGGGTTCATAAAATCCTCGAAAAAATGCATTTTTTTTAATGTTTTTTGTTCTTGCTTTATCATATAAACGGTAAAACATAAAAGCAAGAAACTTGGTACGATTGTAGTGCATACGCTATAATTAAAGAGTGAGAAATAAAAAGAAGGAAAACTATAATAGTTTTGTAAAAAAACATATGGTACGGAAACTCTATTGCGTGAGTCCGGCTCGCCCTTGGTCAGTTTTACAGTAACAGCTTCCTTTGTGAGTATACATGCGCGAAATTTCGGAGAGCCTATATTCAGGGCAGGCAGGATAAATCGACCGTATTTTATAATAACACATAGGCCCTGTGATTAATGTAGCATATTATGCTACGTTATTTAATCATCATTCAGCCGAAAGACGTCCACTGCTGAACATAGGCCTCCCCCAACGTTATTTAATATTTTTATCATATTAGGAACCCATATTTGCAAAATACACGATTCATAGATTGATTAATCACTTCATTATGCCCAACTATTTTGGGATCGGCTTCCAATCCTGTCATAAATATGCGGCTGAATATTAGTATTTTAAACAGAGCCATTGGAATCTTACCTCCGCAACCCTATTACTGGGAATTTCCGATATCTTAAATATAGATTTGTCAGACGTTCGAGATGCCGACAATCTGTGGTGAAGGTCTTAATTATTCATAAAAATATAAGACTCGAGGCAGTATGCCCATACTGCTAGCAGTATTGTTCATAAATCGCAATCATACCATTTTGGTTTTGATTTGTACTGAATTTTGTGAGTAGAATTAAATTATTGGTGATTTTACGTGGTCTTCGAGGCTTGATGGGGTCTCAATGTGTTAAACAGGGGCACCCATTCACGGAATGACCCCGGTAAGCATCACTTAACTTCACATATCGTACTATCGTTGCTTTTTAACCACGAGCCTTTCATCTTATCCGTAGCACATCAACAAACAATGTAATATAAAACAAATATAAGTCGGCGATAAATTCAAGCAAATTCGAGGGAACCCGCTTTGTTTTGTTTACTAACGCAGCGTGATATTTGCGTTTCAAATGTACCTAAGCTTGACTCAGCAAGCAATGTTGTACTATTTTGTGTACGTATTGTATCAGTCCCTTTCTTTAGAAACTGAGAAGGCCTAACTTCGGAGAACATTCTCCTTGGTTGGCTGTAACTACTTGAACAAGATGATAAGCTTGTTGAAGGTGTGTATTCCTTTGAATCCAAAATAACGTGAAAGTTTGCAACTGATTTCACTCTGGATGTTAAAAATATGAAACTTACGTCGTATATAAACATTTATACGCCTTAATCATTGAAAATATTACTTATTTTCACTTTTAATTTAAACCGAGACACCCCAACAGGATTTTTATCAGAACTGCCTGAATATAGAGAATAACTGGTGAGACACTATCGATCTCTTAAGGGGTCATTACACTCATCATTATGAACAACTTTTACTATGGGACCGCCATGAATTCGCGAAAAAAAAAACAGCTGTTCTCTACTTTTATGTTCGCATTACTCGTCAAAATTTAGGGAACAGCTGAATTTTATTTCTCGATTTCAGGTTTGGCCCCATAGTAAAAGTTGTTCATAATGATGAGTACAATGACCCCTTAAGAGATCGTTAGTGTCTCACCAGTCATTCTGTATATTTTTTAAATGAATCTCCACGTTTCACGTTAGTTTTTATTGCATTAAGTTCTCCAGTAGAGTATGAATGCGTGAGATGTGCCACTAACCAAATGTGCCAGGGGTATCAGACATAATATACTCAAATTCACCAAGCTGACCGTCTCAAGCCTGAAGGTCGCTGTTCATTCATATGCATAGAAGCCAAGTTGAAATATGAACTTTTGTTTGGAAGAAAACGGTACTTGAACGATAATCGATTTGTATAAAAACTACTACCGACCCGCCCCAGCTTTGCGCGGGTACGTTTTATTGCTTAAAACCTTCCTCTTGAATCACTCTATCTAGGTATTGAAAATGCCGCATCAAAATCCGTTGCATAGTTTTAAAGATCTAACCATACATAGGGACAGACAGACAGCGGGAAGCGACTTTGTTATACCATGTAGCAGTGGCGAAGGGTGAATTTTCTTAAAAGGGAAGCCGGACCAAAAAATGCTTACCTTGCTCAAGTGTGATGCGTGAATTCCAGTAACTACTCGTTTCGAAAGGGAAGCCGATAGGGATCGAGTTGTATGGAGCCTTCGCCACTGCTATGTAGTGATACCAATCGATTCTCCTGGTAATTCTGAACAAATTATAAACTAAAAACAGCCTTGTATACATACATTTCTAACATCATTAATATCATTCCATGCAGCGAAACGCAAGCTTAAATACACATAAAAACAACACTTAAACAAAAAACTGCCATAAAGAAACTTCAACTCAAATTGGCACTATAGCAAAATAAATTTCAAACAGGAAGAAGACGGCACTAAACGTTTGAAAGTTTTTCTGTTGCCAACATCGGCGGCTCAGTAACAAAAGCGGATAAATCGGCCGAGAATACCATGCATTGTATTCGTATTAAGTGAGAATAGACGACGCCATCCCTCGGCACGACAAAAGCATCCTCACTGTTCAGACGTCGATGTAGGAAACATAGATAGTGCAAACAATGAGACTATAGACGCCGCTGTGAATATTTCGTGAGTTTTTATCAGACAATTCTGGCGTGAAAGAGAAATATAAAATGTATCAACTTCTTATCAACGTGTGGGGGTCGTAAAAGTGACTGTGAAACAGGGTTACTGTCTTTCTAAAGCTTGTTTATTTATCTACTTGCAACTGCGCCCTTTTCGTGTGGTGCTATATAGCACGACCACATACGATTTTCTTTTTCTTGATGGTACAAATTCTTCGTTTTAAATGCTCTTAATTGTACCGTGCGTTTGGAAAATTGTACTCATATGGTTCCTGAGTTTTAACGTATATAATATATTCGAGCCAGAAAGGCATCATAATGCTTTTCGTTCTACTTTTTTATTAATATTTGGTTTCGATGGTTCCCGTGTTAGAACGTACCTATTTATAATAGTCGAGTTAGGAAGGCATCATAACGCTTTTACTTTTTTTTTTAATTTATCCTCGTCGCTTTTTGCCCTTGTCGAACCTGATGGTAAACGTAGACAGGGCCTAAGATGGAGCACACGAACCCTGTTAATAGAGATATAGAGGGATTGTCTTACACCCCTCTGGCGCTCACATTCACACGACGGAACACAGTACACTGCTTGGCGACATTAATGTGAGGGTGGTAGTTAGCCAGGCGGACCGTATAGATCCTACCACCAAGCGTGCTGGGTTTTGTTGAATCTTAAAACGCGTGTGTATTCCCAGCGTGTGGTGAGGAAGTTTTATATTAAACTTACTCTACAAGTTTGTATTTATAACAATAGTAACTGTTTATTACGCGATTTAATCCTAGGTTTTACATATTCAGTCCATGTTACTCTTAACACACGATTTAATAATTTAGCAAGCGGCTTACGAACAATTCACTTTGTTTATTACAGTAAGCACATCCAACAAAACATTAATGGTTGCAAAGCAATTACATAATGAAAAGCTTGTCTTGCTTCACTTCCTGCTCTTATTTTAATTCCCTAAAAGCCTTGCAGTTTTCAATAAATCCCCTCGTTTTAGGGTTCTGCTACCAAAAGGTCCAAACGGAACCTTATTGCTATGGCAATGCGCGCTGTCCGTCCGTACTTCCATCCATCTATCAGAATTATATTGTTACCAAGTCTATCTCAAAAATACCATTACGTACAATGTTCAAGTTGATATTCTTCATTAAATAACCTGTACCTACTTAAATAACAAATACTTATAATAGTAAAATATACAATAGAAAAAATAAAAAGCGGTCAAGTGCGAGTCGGACTCGCGTACGAAGGGTTCCGTACCATAATCCATAAAAACGGCAAAAAATCATGTCTGTTGTATGGGAGCCCCCCTTAAATATTTGTTTTATTTTTTTTAACTATTTATTTTTAAAGTGTATATTTCAAGCGTCTACCTGTTGCCGTTATCAATATCGAGCAAAAACGAGCAAAAAAATCACTTTTATTGTATGGGAGCCCCCTTAAATATTTATTTTATTCTGTTTTTTTAGTATTTGTTATTATAGCGGCAACAGAAATACATCATCTGTGATAATTTCAACTGTCTAACTATCACAGTTCATGAGATACAGCCTGGTGACAGACGGACAGACGGCCAGACGGACAGCGGAGCCTTAGTAATAGGGTCCCGTTTTATCCTTTGGGTACGGAACCCTAAAAATGTGACTAGTAAAAGCACACTCTTTTTTGGTTCGATAGACTTGGTCTGGAACCCTCAGTACGCGATTCCAACATGCACTTGACCGAATTATTCTGCCTGACGTGATTAATGCCGACTTTTCCAAGGTTCCGATCCCAACTCAATCTTCTACACTTTGCTTAGCGCTTTTGCAGTTTTAAATATAACCTTTACAATAATCTGTTGTTATGCTACTAACTTCAGATCGTTAGGCCAATAATAACTTTACAGCCAATCGGAGTGAAGTGGTTTCCAGATTGCTCATAGACTTAAGTTATACACTAATAAGAATGCTGGAGAAGCTGTGAACGCTGTTCATTCGAGTGTTTTGCCTTTTGAGAGGATCGAGTCGCGAGACAGACATTCGAAATTGAATGCAAAAGTTTTTCTATTTTTACGTCTAGCTGGAAAGACGCGCTTATGGAAAAGGTAGTTTTTATGGTGGCTCTATAGTGAATACAATACTCTTTATTGTACACAAAACAAACAATTTATTTATTTTACTTTAATTAAAACGGTCTAAGACCAAATAAAATGATTAAATTTATGAAGAAGAAGCGGAACAGAAGAAGATACAATTAAATAGAATGAAGAAATAAGTAGAATAATTCTCTAATTAATTATTCTACATTTTTTTCATGGTTTTTATGAAAGATTTACGAAAGAAGTGTCTCTACAACTCTTTCATAAATCCCTTAAAATGCTTCTGACAGTATATTCTTAAACTCAATCCAATCAGAATTCAGACATAAATTAATATATTTGTTTACGTCCCTAACAAGAAACATTACTATGAAAATAGAGATTTACAATGGGCGGTCTCATCGCACGATAATATAGGTTATCTTTTTCGTGCACAAATTAATGAAGCATCGAAATACAGATTTGATTAGGTGAAAAAATTAGTTTGGACTATTGGTATGTTCTAATGTCTGAAAAAAAATAAAAGCTTGTTATTATTATTGTACGTAATGCTTGGAGATTGCATAAACTACAAGGTAACAATACTGGAAGTCCCTAAATGCAGGGCTCGTTTTTGGAAAGCATTGAAGAATGGGGACCAAACCCATGTATATTCAACTACAAGAAAATGTAAATACAAAATAAAAATTAAATAGTGAAATTAAGAACAATTTGTGTAATTCTTTCGATTGGACGAAACAAGTATGCCATACACATAGATGATATGATTATCTATCGGTAAATCTTCAGTACAGTTAAATTAATTAACTTTTAATAGTGACGTATCCAGCTGCCCATTTTCTTTGTACTCACAATGTGAGAGGAACGCTGAGACTCTGGAGGATTTTCAGCTAATGCAGCCGGTGCTGGCCAGTGGGATAGCTCTAACAGGACAAAATCACCCGATCGCAGGGCAAGTGGGGATCACCGTAAATCTCCAGGAGAGTGCTGGAGTGGTTTGACGGATTTGTTGAAGCGTCGTAATGTATCTTTGTTGTCGGTTAATCTTATTAAAAGTGGAGTGACCAGTGTATTTTTTAGGCTGAAAATTAGTACACTTGAAAGTAATGAATTCAAGTCACCAACAAAAACATTAATATTTCGGAAACTAAGAAGAATGCTAGCTTATTCAAATAAAAAGTATTTTTTTGACTATATTTTAAGAAGTTTTATTAATTTTATATGAGTGTGCTATCATTCTAAGTTTCTGGGGTATTATGGTTTTTGTTGATGACCCGGATTTATTACACCCGAGTGTAGAATTAATAAGCGTGCCTACTTTTGTTATGGACATCGTTTCTAAATTTTTTCAAACCCTGATTAACGCTGAAAATCATCAGTTCATTACTCCCAAAATAATTATACCTTCAAACATATCTAACTGTTGGTACAACTCAATGTAATATTTAATGATAGTTTGGCAACACTAGTTAAAGTATAGTCTGTGCGTTTTTATTATCTGTGGTTACATTCAAATATACATCTGTGCTCTTTTATTTTACACTGCAATAAATAATCCTGTTGTTTTTCCAAAAACCTCTTGTTTTACTCCAATAACAATCGTTATAAAATTAAAAGTACCTCTTTCGTCAGATTGTCCACGTTGCCAAGAATTGTTGATTAAATAATGTTAGAATGCATTCATTTTCACGAGTCACTCGTATTTCCCCTCTCTTTGTACAATGTCGCTTGTGTATCATTTCACCCTTTGAACGGACTGGCTACTGGCTTGCTCACTTTGCAGCACTTGAGTGGTCAAACACTGTATAAATGTTTGTTATTAATGTACGAAATAGCACTGAATGCTCTGTGTTGATTTAAGAGTTAAGTGCAGTTAGCAATTTATTTTAATCTGGTGGCTGCTCTATATCTATGTCTCTCTGTGGAGTAAAATGGTTTAATATGTGCTTAGCGTAAAACAAGACAACTGCTACGGGCGAATAAAAACATTACGTTCATGCAATCTCCATACGAGAGGAGGAATTTCTCTTGCAATGTTTATAATCTATCATATTATAAAAACTCTGTAGACTTGGCGTGTCTGTATAAAAGACATATTTAAAAAAAAAGCGTGATCGTTAAAGAACAATTAATAGAATTCATTTCAATCATTTTTAGGGTTCCGTAACTAAAGGGTAAAACGGGACCCTATTACTAAGACTCCGCTGTCAGTCCGTCCGTCTGTCACCGGCTTTATCTCATGAACCGTGATAGTTAGACAGTTGAAATTTTCACAGATGATGTGAAAGATGATGCCGCTATAACAACAAATAAAAAATAGAAAAAAATAAATATTTAAGGGGGCTCCTATACAACAAACGTGATTTTTTTGCCTTTTTTATAGATAATGGTACGAAACGCTTCGTGCGCGAGTCTGACTCGCACTAGGCCGGTTTTTTTTTTATGTTTTATCGGTTTGTCGGGTTGTTTATTTATTTATTTATTTATATACTTAAAGGCATTTGGTTATCCTTATCAAAAGCAGCCACCGTACTATGCGTGGGTTTGCGGGCGAGGAGAAGCAAATTAAAGTCTTTGATATCAATTACAAGTCGTACTTTGACAAACACAAATAAAATGATGCACAAAGATAGACGACGTTCCACCGAGTACGTGGGGCGCGAGCGCACATGCATCCAATCCCAATCACTTTTGTTATCTTAATAATGATCACCATTAATAATCAACACCGGGGTTTTGCTCGATAGCTCTGTCGTTATCTGTCTAGCTTTTCGCGGGCCGCCTCCCCAGTCCTCGGTGTTACGTCAAATCGACATTGACCGCTGTCATCTGGTAGATGTCATTCGTCCAGGAATCAATTAAGTTTGGAGTCGTCAAGCCAATTCTCTCGACGCGCCGACACGGCCACCCTGACTATCGCACGTCCTCGTGCGCTTGGTCGTCCTGATATTGCCCATCTGAAGTTCCACAGGAAACAACATTTCATTACAGTCAGCTCGTCCATTCCTGACATGCAGGAGTAACGTTTAAAATTTAGAGATCCCTCGCGATGTACTACATTGTAGCTCAGTTTGGGCTGGGCGTACTAGGTTTCATTGCCCAGCCACTAAGTCACTGCGCGGCGTAGACCGGGCATTCGAGGCCTCTACGACTAGCCACCGACTCATAACATTACCACAACCACTTACTGTGTGATGTGGGCCGTGCGTCCTAGGCCTCTTCGACCAATCACTAACTCACCATGCGACCTAGACCGGGCGTACTGGGCCCTTCCGACCAGCCACCATCTCAACATGCGGCGTGGACCGGGCGTACTGGGCCTCTTCGACCAGCCACCGTATCACCATACGATGTGGACCGGGCGTACTGGGCCCCTTCATCCAACTTACTATGCGGTGTGGACCGGGCGCACTGGGCCCCCTTCGACCAACCACCAACTCACCATGCGGTGTGGACCGGGCGCACTGGGCCCCTTCGACCAACCACCAACTCACCATGCGGTGTGGACCGGGCGCACTGGGCCCCTTCGACCAACCACCAACTCACCATGCGGTGTGGACCGGGCGCACTGGACCCCTTCGACCAACCACCAACTCACCTTGCGGTGTGGACCGGGCGCACTGGGCCCCTCCGACCAACCACAAATTTACCATGCGATGTGGACCGGGCGTACTGGGCCCGTTCGACCAACGCTTAGCAATTCCTATTATCATGAGTAATTATCTAAAATGGGACTGGCGAAGGGTGAAGAGCTTTCGCGAATTATGCCAGCATCTAAAAGAGTCTGCACTTTATCTCTGACGATTTCTTTTTCAGCAGGCGATAACCGATAAGGGCGCCTCTGAACAGTTTTACATGGGTCTATAAGATCAATTTTTAACTCACCTGTGGTCTACTGTTTACAATTATTTCAGTCATTCTGCACCAATGTGTTAGTGCTCATTAACATCAGTAAGCTCATTAACACGTTCAACACTGACGGACAATGGTGGTGACACTACAAAAACATTGATTTTGCCAAATTTCATCGATTACTATAAACTCCTCTGATTTGCGGTCACCCGTGGGCGACGCGGCCAAAGTGTTGAACAGACAAATGCTTCCAATTTTATTCGCGCTCGGCTTCGCCTGACCATGGCTGATCGTGCGCTCCAAGTATATTCAATTTCTTTTGCAAGAAATCAAGCCTCTCAAATAATTGCCTTTACGCGCCCAACACATATTGAACACACATATTACGGATTAGAGGATATCTCGTCCGCATCCTTCAAAATTACACACATGATCTACCTCACTACAAGTTAAAATCATTTTATGAGGGATCAGAAGAATTAGGTACAAATGGTTCAATCTTACCAGGGTTATGACATTGGTTGCAATCATAAGCTTGTCCGTTACCTCGCTCGCACTTCAGTACCTGACGGCAATACACATGGTGGCACGACGCAATCACACTTGTAGCACATCACGTCCCACTGGGCAGCACCACCGAAGAGTCCATGCGAGGTTTGACGTGTTGCAACAGGTCGGCAGATCCTCTGTCCCGTGTTGAGAGTCCAAGAATCAACTTTCAACCCATTTAAACTAACAATCACGATTAGACAGATTCGTAAACAGGAGGAACGTTCACAATTTTTTTTTTTATTGTACTGCGTAGGTAGGTACTCGTATTTTTTTTTTTTTAAATAGCAATAGCGATTTATCAAGAAACAACTTGTATACTGTCTACAAATTAACACAGAAAATAAGATAGGCGATGGAGCCTATCCCACTTCTGATAAAGGCATTTGGTTATCCTTATCAAAAGCAGCCACCGTACTATGCGTGGGTTTGCGGGCGAGGAGAAGCAAATTAAAGTCTTTGATATCAATTACAAGTCGTACTTTGACAAACACAAATAAAATGATGCACAAAGATAGACGACGTTCCACCGAGTACGTGGGGCGCGAGCGCACATGCATCCAATCCCAATCACTTTTGTTATCTTAATAATGATCACCATTAATAATCAACACCGGGGTTTTGCTCGATAGCTCTGTCGTTATCTGTCTAGCTTTTCGCGGGCCGCCTCCCCAGTCCTCGGTGTTACGTCAAATCGACATTGACCGCTGTCATCTGGTAGATGTCATTCGTCCAGGAATCAATTAAGTTTGGAGTCGTCAAGCCAATTCTCTCGACGCGCCGACATACTCTTTATTGTACATAATACACCAGTTAACAAAAACGAAAACAAACATTTATTTACACAATATATGTACAATGGGCGGTCTTATCGCACAAGGCGATCTCTTCCAGACAACCTTAGTATGGACTGGAAGAACGGAAAGAGATTACGGGCAGTTTAGGTGTACAAGTACTTAGCGTACATAATATTACTTAAATATAATAACATAAAATAAATATCAATAATTACACAAATATTTATAAAAATAACTAAAAGAAAAATACATATTTAAAACAAACTAATAAATAAATATAATTAATACAAATAAAAATAAACAAAGAAGATGAGATGAGAACAATAATAATCAAGAAATAGCAAATTAAAGTGACAAGTAATGTTCCTTCACTAGCTTTTTAAAAACTGGCAGTGATTGCGCACGTCTCACATTGAGTGGTAATGCATTCCACAAGCGAGCAGCTTGAACTGTAAAGGATTTGTCAAAAAAGGAAGTGGAATGCTGTTGTATTTTTAGCTTAAGATTTTCTGATGATCTCAAGAACCTAGAATGTGTGTCACAGAGGAACTCGAAGCGTTCTTTAAGGTAAAACGGGGTGGAGGGATTAAATAGCACATTATAAAGCAGAGTAAGTATATGGGCATTCCGGCGAAGGCGAATAGATAGCCATTTGAGCTTCGTACGAAATTCAGAAACATGATCATATTTACGCAAACCAAATATGAATCTGATACAAAGGTTTTGAAGTCGCTCAAGCTTTCCAAATTGGTCCTCAGTTAGATCAAGATAGCTGGCATCAGCGTAGTCAAGGATAGGGAGAAGAAGAGATTGTGCTAACGCAATTTTGGTGGCAGTCGGAAGGAAATTTCGAAGGCGTCTAAGGGAGCCCGCCGAAGCGAACATCTTACGACTGACTTCCTGCAGTTGTGAATTCCAGGAAAGGGTACTGTCAATATAAATCCCCAGGTTCTTAACTTTGTTGGTAATAGGAATTATAGTGTTATTAAAAGAAACCTGAGGAAGTATAGTCCAGTCAATCCTGGAGACTGTCCGAGAACTGCCCACAACAGTCAACTGGGTTTTAGTGGGGTTGACCTTCAGTCCAAACTCTTTACTCCAGTCACCTATTCGAGCCAGGTCTAGATTTATAGTATCAATGGCTTCTGACAACTTTCCAAGAGGGGCTTGGCTATAAATTTGAAGATCATCTGCATAAAGGTGGTAGGAAGAAGTAAGTCGGTGAGAGATAGAATTGATAAATAACGCGAAAAGTAGAGGGGATAAAACGCCACCCTGAGGCACACCGGCAGAAGTGCTGCACCAAGAAGAGAAGGTATCTTCGATGCAAGTACGTTGTCGGCGACCAAACAGGTAACTACGAAACCAATCAATCACCGGTGGAGATATGTTAAAAGAGCAAAGTATGCCAAGCAAAATATCGAAATCCACGGTATTGAAAGCATTGCTGAAATCTAGCAATGCAAGTACCGTCAAGTTTCCGATTTCCATGCCTGACCTAATATCATCCGTAATATTCACGAGGGCTGAGGTAGTACTGTGTCCAGGTCGAAATCCAGACTGAAAACGATTCAGGAGGTTAAATTTGGAAAGAAAAGTGCTGAGTTGATGGTGTATAAGGTTTTCGAGGACTTTAGAAAGGAATGGTAATATAGATATAGGACGATAATCAGAAAAGGATGCAGGATTCGACTTTTTGGGTAAAGGGATAACTTGGGCATCTTTCCATGCAAGGGGAAAGACACTACTGGAAACGGAGAAATTGAGAACATGGAGGATGACAGGAAGAATTTCATCAAGAATGGGAATGATCATGTTACGGCTGATACAGTCACATCCAACAGCGTTGGATGTTATTGATACGATGCTTTTTTTAACATCACACGCGGAGAATTGAGTAATGACAAATGTGGAATAATCAGGTGTCGGAATATTTGAAAGATAATTTAATGTAGTAGCTTTAACAGTTCTATCAAAGTCAGACGGAGATGAGAAATGGTTATTAAGTAAATTAATATCTAAATTTTTAGGAATAGTCTCATTACGCGATTTTCCGACCCCCATTGATCTTAGAAACTTCCAGACTTTAGCTTGATCTCCGTTTTGAACAGATTTATGGACATGTTGGCGCTGTGCATTCCTACACACCTTATTGCAGTGATTTCTAATGGAAACGTATTTATCCCAGTTAGCATCGTTAGGACGAATTTTATATTTGAATTTCGCTGCTACCTTCCTAGTCATTAACACTTTAATTTCGTCATTGAGCCAAGGTGACGGAAGGTGTTTCACTTTAACAGTCCGAATAGGTGCATGCAGGTCAAAGAGCTGGATTAGATTTGAAGTGACCAGATCAACTTTTTCATCAACAGTTGTACATGTACCCAGAGAAGTCCAGTCTATGTTGCTGGCATCCTCCCGAAGACGATCGAGATTCATGCCCCCAAAATTGCGTAGCAGAAGAGTTTTAAACTTTGCCTTTGGAGGGCGGATCCTGTACGAAAGAAAAATCAAGTCATGATAGGAAAAGGCGTCTGCTGGACATTGGCCATGCTTAACGGCATGCTGGGTAGATGAGACGAAAATAAGGTCAAGTAGAGAAGGAACTGAGTTAGGGAAATGGTGTGTAGCACTAAGATCTAGAATGGAAAGATTACTCGATTCAGCAATATGACGAAGAGAAGAAGAACGCGAATCATTTTTAAGGAGACAGGTGTTGAAGTCACCCATGATGATAGTGTGACTGTAAGAAGGTATTAATGTTTCTAAGATAAGTTCAAAGGAAGAGAAGAAATTAATGCGAAGAGAAGGACAGTAGTATACTCCAAGGAGAACTTTAGAATGGTGCAGTTCAACTTCCAAGAACAGATGTTCACCGGCATTCGACGGAGGTGGCTGTGCGGACATATTTATAACAGAAAAGGGAATATGAGTCCGAAGATATATGGCCACACCGCCACCAGCGCCCACCGCACGATCATTTCTTATAAGCTGAAAGCCAGGGAGAGAGTAAGAAGATGAAGGTAGACATGGTTTTAACCATGACTCTGAAACAAGAATTGCATGAATATTCTTACAGTCGAAACTTGCCAGCATATCGGGGAAATGAGCCGGAATACTCTGGGCATTTATGTGGACGACATTAAAATTCTTGGTAACATCAGAAAACTGTGAAACAAGAGTGTCAGCTAACGAAGGAATACTTGCAAAGCTCTCATCATCGCTACTTAATGAAAAAAAAGTATCAGTATCGCTGCTACAGTCAGGACTGAACATTGATACTGAATAAAAATAGATTAATAAAAATATATGATAATAATATAAATACGTCAAAAAATATGTACAATCAAAATATGATTGTCCACCTGCCAGATGTGTAAAAAAGAATAACTAAAAGAAAAATATGGTAGTCCAGGCAATATTAAACAAAAATAAAATAAACATAAATTAATTCGTGTAACAGAGTCGTTCAAATGCTGAAAAAGTACAATGACACAGACACGGAACGCAATCAAGATGACATAATATTGAATGAGTGATTTGATTTGACAGTAAACATTAACAGAGAGGTTTTAATAAATAAATGAAAAGAGGGTGCCTGTACATACGCAAAAGATTACAAGGACTCCTATTATTATTACCTGGACTACAAAAACAAATGATGTACAACACTTCACTTTCGGGCCGCAGCACGCTTGATTTTCGTCGCTGCGCCCGTCACAGCAGCGACCGGTACTACAATTTCCTGAGCCGGCTGCACTGTGACCTGCTCCGGCTGCTGCCCGATCTTGTTGAGGTCCTTATGCGTAATCACACGATGACGCGTTCCATCAGACCCGAGAACGAACACAACACCCTCCCTGGTCCAGCATTGGGTCACACCAAATCTATCCCGCGCCGCCATGAAGACGTTGTGCCTGGCCTTAGTGAGGAACTCTGACAATGTGATACCTGAGCCCTTCAGCTTGGTCTTGTCAAACCATATCTCATCCCGGAGAGCCACATCATGAAGCTTGAAGAGGATTGGTCTGGACTTTTGGGATGTGCTACGCCCCATCCTGTGACATCGCTTGATATCCGCAGCTGTGAATGTATCAAGTTTAAATCGATCCTTGATCACTTTTGTCAATACATCCGTAGTCTTCTCATCCTTCAACTCCGACACTCCATGCAACAGCAATATTTTTCGGCGCCCACGCATCTCCATGTTATCCATGCTCTGCGCAAGAATCTCAACCTGCTGTTGGAGGGTGCCAAGCGCCTGAACAATGAAGGTCCGGAATGTTGCAAACTCGGCAGCTAAACTCAAGATGGTGGTGGAGGATGTAGTGCTTGGAGCTTTCTGTAACTGCTGCTCAAACTCTGACATCCTTTGAGTAAACAGGTTGCTCATGTCTGTGATGCTGCGGCTTATTGAGTCCATAGTGAGATGTTGTGTCAAAAAGTGAATATAATAATTTAAATAACGGAGTAAACACTAGGTTGGCAGGTAGATACAGTTAACTACTGATAACAGTCATAAATATACAAATAAATTAACAAAAAACTATTTAATATAAATAAAAAGTTGGGAGCAAAAATTTCAGGTCTATATATTACAACTACCCCCAAAAACCATCCACCAGTTGTTGTGTACTAACTCAATGCGGTTGATTTTTATAGACAAATATTATGCGTATCTCGGAGTAAAATTTAATTTTTGTTTCATCGTAATCGGTTTGCTCACTCAAAAGATATTAGTTCAGAATTTAAAGTAATCAAGAAGAAATTTAGTTATTGCGACACAATATTGGTTTCAGACTTCCACGCGGACTAAGTAGCGGGCACAGCTAGTATTAGATATAATAATCAGGGAACCAATTCGACTAACAAGATTGTTGCCAAACGCAAACGAACCACAACCGTTCAGTCAATTTTTGTGAACGAAAACTGTCAAAATGATTTTTTTAATCATTTTTTTTATGGATTCGTACAATTTTGTGACTATAATAATAATAAAATTATTTATTTTCAGGCTACTTTGGCCCATAGATACATACCTTACAAACTAACATATATATTATGTTAAATAATACAGTTTATGTTAGTAATAAAACTTAAGCCTATGTTAGTAAACACACTTCACTTGCGCACTGTGTCATTCACTGTGCGATCGTGTGGCACTTGTCTTCGGAAGCAACGGAACACCACTCCCTGCGGCCAAAAGTCCTCTTCCATGACGAGGTGCAGAAGACAAGTTGGTACTCGCACCACGAATGCCCTGAAGTTGACATTGCGGCGCGATTCCAGCAGCTGCACTCTCGCCGTGTACTTGGTCCTTTGGCGCACGTACTCCTCGATGTCCTCCTATGCAACTATGCAAGCCTCATAGGTACCTCCCTAAATGTCAACATCAGGACACCGCTATACAGTTCCATCGGCACGGATCCCACAACAGAGGAATCAATATCAGTCCCAATCAACCTCTTCCAAAAAAATCATCAGCCCCTTACAAATCCGTAGAAAGTGAGTTTCCTAGAAGGGCCGACCTTCTCAAGAAAGCACACCCCACAAACTCATAAGAGGTCAAAATTATTGGTTTTGTTATTTGTCTCAAACAATTCAATAGCTTTTAAAAACGAAAACTGTCTGAATTGGTTAGGCCTTGGTTTTGTTGCGATTTATCAAGATTTATTTTAGGAGAATTGGGCCACAGTACCCAATACGAAGATACTAATCTATTCCTATCCAGATACCATACGACACAAGAACCTACACAGACCAGACAACATAAGGCACTACAAAGCAACAAGCCACATAACTTAATCAAACTACAATTATATACCCACAGCAGCAATAAACAAAACAATAATTTACAAAGCGATTAATAATAGCTGGCATGTTACCAACTTGCAGAACGGTCGATGCGAACCACTTTAGGTCCAAAGTCTCGCTCCAGTTTGTCGTCTTAAAGCCATAAGACAACTTAAGACATTTCGAGACGCTCTCCGGATGAGAGTTGGAACTTAAGATTGTAAGTCTAGTTAGATAGTCATTGTGTAGTGGACGTAATAGATTTAGATGTCTTTTTATAGAAGCATTGAAACTGTTTTTCTGTTAGAAGGTAAGCGATTCGCATGACAAAAACTATTTAAAAATGATAATTAAATGGATAAAACACCTAACTTATAAAGATACTGAGACACTCTTATATTACATCAAATAACTTACAAACAAACACACGCACACACGCACATGCATACACGCACACCCACACCCAAACACAACACTTACATACACTTGTCTTATTTTTATAAAGGACACATAATTTTTATTTTTATTTTAAATTGGTTTCACAACGTCATTGCATAGTTATTGCAGAGTGGAGTCTCCTAATGCAGGCATTATTTGCTTAAAAGGAGACTCCTGTCATCAACTACTGTAACCCACCTAATTAATCAATAAACTATGTATCTTATATTTGTAAAACAAATGTAAAACATTAATTTGTTACTCGATGCGACAACTATTTATAGTAATATCGATACCTACGATGTAGTAGAAAATTTCAAGATATACAGAGAACATTTACTGACAGTGTCCTTAAAATTAAATATAGGGAGTCAAAACGAAAAATCTTTTCTTATTTCACTTATGTCAATACAGGCGCTTATAAAAAGTCGAACTTAGGTGCACGGTTCCAATTAGTTGTTTCCTATGGAGAAGAGCCGGCAAGAAACTCCACGGTTACTTTTTTAAAAAGAATATCTTTATCAATTTCAGTGAATACAGTACTACGATTTAGGACAGTTATACAATGTGTCCGGTTATGAACTAGCGATATTCTAGGTACTTTTTTTTTTTTATTTTAAATAATAATACTTATATTTTTTAAATAAAAAATAATACTTATATAACAACAGACTATTCTAGTACACAAATTACACTACACACTAGGGTCCAATCCACTTCCTCGCCATTTGGCAGCTATTTTGCTTTTTTGTTGAGATATTCTCTATCTTAAAGTTATGAAAATGTGAACCCATTGTATCATAATGTAAACGATAGAAAATATTGTTGCCCTCCGAATAAGCCTACTTTTATCTCAGTAGGACCAAAACTTTGAGAGATATGACTTTTTTTGTACAAACGTACCTACAGAATATCTCAATAAAAAAATGGAAGTGAATGGACCCTAGTGTATAGTGTATTTGAGTACTAGAATAGTTGTTATAATATGTATCTAGAATACCGCTCGTTATATTTAGGTAGAGTATCGATATCTCTCTGCTAAGTTTAAAATCAGATTAACAACCAAGTCTAACTAGACTGTAAGACCGACTCCAATGTGCTTAGCTGGGTGTAATAAGCTTGTGAGCGTCCTTTCAATCAATCAACTCGGTCTAAAGCTCCTGATTGCTGGACGATGACTTAATGTTTATTGATCCAATCGTTAAGGTTTTACTGGTATGCAATTTCACGTTATTAGTAGAATGGTATTTTGGGTAAAATAACATAACATCACGCCTGTATGGTATACCTATAGTAATACAGGGTGTAAACGAATTCGTGTAATTTCTTAAAATCACATGATCTACTTCTGGTGTAGATTGGCACGGGATTTAGCTTGATTAAAAATAAAACATAAATTAAATATTTTTTTCATGCGTTTGTGGTGATCGTATCTAAACCACGTGATAAGGATTCAGTAAAAAAATAATAAAATATTATTTTGCAAAAAAAAATTTTTTTTTCGTGAACATTTCGATACAACGCATAAATGAATGAAAGCACGGCGACACGGATGGCGGGCACGACTAATGCGATATCGTTCTTTGCATTCAGTTCAACTCGGGGCTCTTAAATTACTCGGAAATAGAAAACCAAGTTTTTTTTTAGATTTTTTATACACACCTTTTTCCTGACAATAACGAACACACAAAAAATATAAATTATCCAATTTGGTGCAGTCGTTCGAAAATCATGCGCGTACATACATTTCGGCGACACATTTTTATTTATATAGATTTATATTTTCTTTATTTACATCCTTGCAGGTGGGGTCTTTATAAATCGATCCTGCGTACGCAACATGGTTAGTTGACTCCGTATCTAGAGTAGATTTGATATATTACCCAAAAGTGTTTATCCATGTGGAATTTCTCAGAAGCAGATTGGAATCTGAAAAAAAAAATATGGCGGTACGAAGTTCGCCGGGTCAGGTAGTAACAAAAAAATTGAATAAATCATCCTGTAACTGTCCCACTGCAGGGCAAAGGCCTCTTTTCATATAGGAACGAGCATTGATCAACACGCTTGCTCACTGCGGGTTGGCGATTTCAGACCATTAAGTCCAGGTTTCCTCACGATATTCTCCTTAACCGTGTCAATGGCGTCTTAGATTAACTAAGAAAGTACATATATGACATTAAAAAAGTCACATTGGTACATATATCTTCCCGTGTGTGGACCGGCTAGAATATAAAATTTCCTCACCGCACGCTGGGAATAGACGCATGTTGTAAGATTCAACGAAACCCAGCACGCTTGGTGGTAGGATCTTTACGGTCCGCCTAGCTAGCTACCACCCTCACATTAAAGTCCGGCGCCAAGCAGTTTACTGTGTCCTGTCGTGTGTATGTGAGAGCCAGAGGGGTATAGGGGAATCCCTCTATATCTCTGTTACTTGGATTCGTGTGCTCCATCTTAGACCCTGTCTTCGCTTACCATCAGGGGGCCTACTCCCTAAGCTCGTCAACGAAGTTAGTCGCCCGTCCGGAAATAGTCCGAAACGTAGCAGTGAACAAAACAAGTGTCAAGTTCAACTTTTTGGACGGGCAAAAACGCATCGGTAGTAGGGACAACTGTCAAATCGTGTTGTCATTCATTTTTAGTTCGGGCCCCGAAATAATCGTATGTCCGTAGGTGATAGGGAGTAGGAAACGCTCGTAACTAAGGCCGAAACCACGGACTTCGTGCTTAGGGAGTAGACCCCCAGGTGCGATGAGGGTGAAATGCGACAAAGGCAAGTATTTTTTTTTAAATATGCCTATCTTGGAACCAGGTCGAACTCAATGCGTAACAAGCGGGTCTATAACATCTGGGCCACCACGACATTATTTATAAAGAATATAAGTACTAAAGTTAAAAAGAAAAGTAAGCTCAATATTTTGTTGGTACAATTTCAAAAAGTATTTTTTAATAACATTTCCCCGAAGATCACACAGCAACAAAAACATTGAAGTTTTCCAATACCAAACTCTATTACTGAAGTAATAACAGTTTATACTACTTTCTGTTTGTGGACGTGTTTTGGTGAAATTAAGTTTAAAAAGAAACTTGACGGGGTTCGGCGGTTCAGGCTTTGTTTAAACAACATCATTTACTTTAGTGATACAGGTAGCTACGCATGTTTGTTATACACGGGCTATTCGGGTCTATAGACTGAAACCCATTATTAAGACCTTGGTCACAGTAGATATATAAGCTAAAGCAGTACTTCAACTACCTACAATCGTCCGATTTGACACACTCACACAGGCACGCACTGCAACAAGACAAATAAGGTATTTTCGGGATGCAGTTCCATACAAAAACAAAAAACGACTCAGTAATACAGAGCGTGTCTGTGTGAGTATTTCTATTCTTGAGATTATAGTACCTATATTGAGGTACTGCTTTAGCTTATATGTCTACTGTGCCTTGGTGCAACGCGGTCGGCCGTATTGCTCTAAAAGTCCGGTTACATACTGTGAACTGCCTGTTTGCTCCTCACAACGCACAACGCCATCTAGACGGTCGGTGTTGGAACAAAAATCGAGCGACGCGCGCGGCCCGGTCGCGAAGTGAGTGAAGGGTTTCGTTGTCATTCTGTCGGGACTGAATTGTAATGTTTCTTCCTGTTCCTTCTGAGTAAAGCTGGTAATAACACGTCTCTGAGTTATTTATTAAAAAATCCTTTCAAGTAAGAAGCCCAATATACATATTAATCTATGAAGAAGCCTGAACACTGCCTGTAATCACCAATGGGGTAAGTAGAGACAGCTTCCTACTACAAAAATCTGTACACCCACGTTTTACCTCTTGTATTAAATCCCATGGTGGCGAGCCTATTGCCATTTTTTGGACGTGTTTCCGTATTAAAATGGTAAAAAAGGAACCCTTATGGTGCGATGTTGTCCGTCCCCCCGTCCGTCCGTCACAGCTGCTTATTTCAGGAACTATCTATATACTATCTATCTACTATAACAGGAACTATCTATCTACTATAACTATCAGGAACTATCTATCTACTATAACTATGCTATCGGCTTGAAATATGGAATAGTTTTAAATAGTATTAGAAGAAAAATGAAACAATATCTGTAACTAGAACAGTTTTTTAGAAATCAGAATAAATCCTTAACAAACTAAGAGCGATTACGCACTGCATCCGATCCGAATCCGTGAAAATACGGATATAAAAACTCGGACCGAATTCGGATATTGCTTTACGCACTGCATCCGATCCGAATCCGTGAAAATACCGATCTAGAGTAAAAATCTTGGACCGAATTCGGATGTTGCTTACGCACTATTCCGATCTCTGATTCAAATTCAAACAATTCAGTACTACGGCTACTTTGATTCGTCAATTGTTCTTCCGAATTAGAAACTCACGGATGACGGATAGAAATCGGATGACGGATGCCGGATGTAGTGCGTAAACTACCATACAAATAGTTCTATGGCTACTTCGGTCCGTCAATTGTTCTTCCGAATTAGAAACTCACGGATGACGGATAGAAATCGGATGACGGATGCCGGATGTAGTGCGTAAACTACCATACAAATAGTTCTATGGCTACTTCGGAACGTATTTTCACGGATTCGGATCGGATGCAGTGCGTAACCGCTGTAACTTAGTAATGCGGTTCCAAACTTGAATACTCCAAGGCAAGGAACCGTCGCTGCGCGAATCAGAGTCGCACTTGTTTTTTTATAGGCTACAAAACAACAAATAGTAGATTGTTGCACCGAGCGCAAAGTGAGTCATTAATGCACGAGTGTTATGTTGGTGCCCGAGAGCAAGCGAGGGCACTAAATTAGTACGAGTGCATTAATCACTCACTTCAGCAAGGTGCGTAATCTACTTTTCTTTCAACTACCAATTTACCTACCGTGATAAAATATACCTACTCAAAATAAAAACTCAAGTTAATGAAAACAAGGTTATCCTGCGACTTTTGCGGCAAAAGGTTATTAACAATTTCATTTGCAGCTGTTTTTATACTTTCTGGACTTGAATTCATATCGCGGAAATAAATAATTTCCATTTTTTAAAACTTTTCTTGCTAAATAAGAAGTATCAAAGTTTTACAATGGTACAAAATGTGCGCCATTTTGATTTTTTTTTCACCAATTCGGTTTTATTCAGCCGATTTTTATTTTCAGCCAGTATCTTTTTGATCTAATGCATAGGAATGCATACATTTAATATTAAACTTAACGGGAGACATTAAACCTCTGTGGTAAATTTATATCTAAATAAAAAATAAAAAAACTGCACTAATGAAAAACAGTGCAGTAATGAAATTTCATACAACATTTCTGCACTGTTTGCAGTGCAGTAATGAGATTTCATACAACATTTCTGCACTGTTTTGCTTCTAAGCAGAAAATACGTATTTTGTGATCGGTTTTGTAGCGATTAATGATAACATTACTACGTAGTTGAAAGAAAACATTATTATAATACAATCAAACATAAAATATTGTAGGTATAATTAGCGCAGACATTAAAACCGGAAAACCCATCATGACTCAGTAAATTACATTCGTAGCGAACATTGTTGAGTTCACATTTGGTCCGATTTAGAATCCCATCAAGTGCTGAAATTTATGTTATGACGTATTACGGCATTTAATATTAATTAAATTGTGAGAGGCTTTTAGTTCTGAAAACCATAACTGAAATATATGTGTAATGTGTGTTACATTTAATGATTTCATGCAATAAATGTTTGAGTGAAAAACTTTCCAATGTATACATTACCTACGTTAAGCATCCTTCACTGTTTATTGATATCTATTTGGATACAAATAATTTTAAATGGGACCAAAAACGTATTAATGGATCAAAATTGACGTTAAAACACACGGACCTCGGGTCAGCCCTCAAAAATGTTGGAACCGAATGTAGACTAAAATGCGAAAATTAAGACCAATTTACGTCAATGGGTGCAAATCTTCAAATTTGAATCTTCTTATGGTTGTAAGATAAATTAGGCAATGTGATGACGATATTTGGTCCTAAAGAGTTGGAAACAATCGTAGATTTGAATTAGAGTATCATAACAATATTCTGAAATTAACAATCCTATGAAGAATAGAATAGAATATACTCATCAAATTACCATTAAGTACACTGAAAATTAATTGAATTCTAAGTTTCAAAAAAGTCATCAGCTTTTTCTGTTAACTAGAGTGCAGAGTTGCTGAGCAGTTTCATCAAATGGGCCTCTGGTACTTACAAACCGGACCCGTAAACCTTCGGATCATTAAGACATATACTTTATTGTACACCAAAATTGTAACACAGCTCTTATATATACAATATCATATATTGAAGGGTACAATGGCGGTCTTATCGCTGATAGCGATATCTACCAGACAACCTTTGGATGAACGGGAAGACAATGAATAAGATAGGGGGTGTATTCCATGGTGTACTGCTGCAAAATATATAATACTGGAAGATTATTCTTCCAGTCTACAGGATCGGCCTAATAGTCATCAATACATTCAAAATACACTCACTAACTTATTAGTGCATCTTAGTGCAATGCGAAATAATTCCTTCAATAACAAAAACCGAAGATTTTTTTTTCTTGACAATACAACAAAACTAAATAGGTAGTGTGTTCTGTTCGGTTTAAAGTAAATACGAATCTATAAATCCATTTCAACTTCTACGCGAAGTAACGCGACTGTCGCATGTCTATCTAACACGAGAAATTGTGTTCTAGTTGCACGCAAAGTATCTCTACATGGTCCACAAACGTATTAACAAATAGCACCACTACTTTCGTAATAAAATCTCGTAATCTCGGAAAAAGGACTCGGAACATTCACCTTTTTTAATTACAGCGCTTTAGCGCACGCTTCGTGCACTGCAGCGCTGAGCAAAATTCACAATGCGTTTTAGAGTAAAGCAGTACCTATAGTACTTCCACGAATAGGATTTTCTCGTAAAACACATTTAGAAGATAATAGCCGTGATAGTGCCTGTCTAAGTTATAGTCTAGTCCTGATTTAATTTAATGTCTTGATTTAATTTTCCTTATCTTTTAGCTGAAAAAAGGTATTGTGAGATCCAGCTTCCTTGCGCTATCAGACTTAAGAAATACTAGGTAAATCAGTTTGTACAGGTTTTATCAGATCGCCTGGCTTTTGCTTCTTAGTATATTTGTGGAACTAGGTTTTAGTAGCATTAATGTATCGCATTCCTGGAACCAGAACCACATTTTGGAATATTCAACTGATCCTTTTCAAAGGATCTATTTACTCTCTATCATCTTGTAGGCTGGGTACCCCTGAAAACTGATAACGTCATACCGCAATCAGTAATCCACCTGCCATGCTTGATTATTTTAATACTAGCTGTGCCTGCGACTTCGTCCGTATGGAAGTCGGAAAACAACATTGTGTCTAAACAACTAAACAATATATATGTACTCCATTTTTTAAATCTAATCACATTTATTTCCAATAAGGTTACTGATCATCACCTACGCTCAATAGCATGATAATTTGTAATATACAACTTTATTTTTAGTACATACAAAAACCGAGACACCCCAACAAGATTTTCATCAGAACTGCCTGAATGTGTGTTTTTTAATAAATCTCCAAGTTACGCCTTAGTTTATGTCGCCTTAAGTTCCCTAGTAAAGTGTGAAATGCCTGAGATGTGTTAAGCAGGGGTTATCTAATACACGGAAACTGACTAAGCGGACCATCTCAAGCCTCAAGGTGTCTATTCCCGTCCACTGTCATGCGTTGAAACCTATTGAAAGAGAATAGATATTTGTGAAAAAAAAAAGGAAAAATATAATGTTGTGTAAAAACTATGTCAATCGATTCTCCTGGTGATTCTGAACAAACTAGTTTCAGGTTTGTTGTATATTAAAACTAAACTTGTATAACCTGACTTACCTGACCCGCTCTTTTATGCATGTGGCTGCCAAATTTCAACTGCAGTGTAAAGCTGAAACATACAAACGGACAAACATCCAAAAACTATAAAATCAACATTTTTGGCATTAGTATAGTTCTTAAGATGCGTTGCACTTGCTTTTATCCAAACACATTTAATGTCCAGTTTTTAGCATCGTTACGATTTCATCATACAAATCTTACAAATCTATACAAATCTTAGGGGATAATCTATGCATGCAGTGGTTGCTAAGGAAGGGTCAAAATCCGCAATGGACATCTCTCTCTTACGTATGTAGAAAACATTTCTACACTATATCTATACGAAAACATATACATAGTGGAATGTCGAAAGCATTCCACAATCCGTCATTCGGGTCCTTTTATTTATTTTTGTCGTCTCATAAATTCACAGCGCAATATTTAGCATCCGTAAAATAAATTGTACGTATCGAAAACTACGGCCTTTTCTAGTAACATATCAAGGCGCGTTTACGTTGGCGTAGTAAATAGTCAAGTACTGCCAGTACTCTACTTTACCACAAAAATAGATAGTTTTAGTTAATTTAATTAGGTTTTTCACTTAACCGTCCGTGACATAGGCTACGAAGTACCCTTAATACGAGTTTGTAAATTACAAAACCAGCAAGTTTTTGTCAGCTCTCGATACTCTGTCTCTCTTACACATCTGCTAGAAAAAGAGACGAATATGTTATTCAGTTTAGCATGCTCACGAAAACTATTGCCGTTTTCGTAATTTTCTCTTAAGTTGTACGTGAGTGTAAAGTCTTTAAGGAAGCTTTCTTAAAGTAAGTGATAGACGTGCGAACTTAAAGTACGCGGTTTTTAAGTTCGTGACTTACTCGGCTCGACGTCGGTGACACACGTGAAGCTTGCTCATTACTCTGGTACAAGGAGGACCACGATTTCATCATTGGAGGAAACATTGTCTTATTCAGGAATAATGTTGTATTATATGAGGAGCTCGTGGCTAAATAATTACAGCCGCATAGACCGATCTTCCGGGTTAGGCCACGCTTGCCGAGGTTGGTCTGTGGATGGGTGACCATTTACCATAGCGAGTTTCCTCCGTGCCTCGGAAAGCACGTAAAGCCGTTGGTCCCGGCTGTCATTTGTAGATCTTTGACAGTCGTTACTGTTGGTCAGAAGCCAGAAAGTCTGACAACCAGTCTTACCAAGAGTATCGTATTACCCAGTTACTGGGTTGTGGAGGTCTGATAGGCAGTCGCTCCATGTAAAATACTGATATTCAGCTGCATCCGGTTCGACTGGAAGCCGACCCCAACATAGTTGGGAAAAGGCTAGGCAGATGATGATGATATTCTTAGAACCAAAAAAAAAACGAATTCTGCAAAAGTGGGGGTAAAACTGGCTTACGAAAAGAGAGTGTTTACCCCACGTAAATTTAGTAAAGGAGTTACGTGAAGAGAAGGAAGACTTTCGTAATTATTTAGGAATGCAGACTGATACAGAGTTGGCGGCTCACGGCTCGCGGCATTGACAGACGTTCGAGTCGAGCTGAGCTACGAGCAAAATCTCAAACCTGTTGGATCGCCAACGAACTTACTCGGCGGTTTTAAAGTACGCCTACTGGTGACACACGAGCGGAAAAGGTCATCGATCCACAATTTCGCGTACTTACTCGCATGTCTATCACCCCTTTAAAGATTTTAAAGAGTTCACTATACTTTTTGTGACGTAGCTAAGAAAACAGTAACCAGACGTGTAAATTAACTAAGAATTACATTGACCAGTGACTATGTTTGACATTTCTATTCACCATTCAGTAGGCCATCTGCTACGAAAGGCACACAAAATTTTACTTCCACTGACACCACTCACTTATGAAACCTTAGCTTTTGAATACATCCAGTGCTCCCTGAGGCAGCCAGTATTACTACCAACCTTGCTGACTGGCTCATCTTTTCACCATGGCATGAGCTAGTGCCGACACGAGAGAAGGAAGCTTTACTCTACCAATGTGAACGCGCCCTCAGTTTAGAGCGCGGTAGGGTGGCCATTAGGAGATTAAAACAGAGACACACCTGTAACGTGGTGCAGTGAGACCGCAGCTCGACTGCGCTGATATCCTGCCGTTAAATATGAATACCCTACCGCGTACATTTGGTGGGTAGGCTCAAATGTACCATATTATTTGGTGTTGGCTGCATGAAACTTGTTTAATCTTGTTTTCATTACATTACAAGTAGTTTTCTACTAAATGCTAGTCGGAGAAAATGTTATATTGTTTGTTATTGAAACATAACATTTCATTGTTATAACAGACTTGTAGCATAACAAAGTAATTAAATAAACGACTGTTAGCTAGTTTTTAGGTCCCGACTTTAATTTTATACCTATATTGTTTTAGTTCTCAAATGTAACTGATGATATATTTCGAAGCTTAGATTTCTCTTAATAACATAAAACATAACATAATTTCACACCTGTATCATCTGAAGGGTAGAGCAGAAGTGTATAGTACACCCTCATTTCGCCGTTATGCTCAAATCCAGTGTAATAAAGGGCGAGTCTATTCGAGGACTATTTTAAAATGTCATACAGAAAAACCCAATAACACTGTGCCCGACCTGGAGATCGAACCCAAAACCTCACGCTCAGCAGTCACACCTGCGACTTCGAGACCAACGAAGCAGTCATTCACTTAATAAAGTCGTGCTTTATTATACAGGAATACCCAGTTCGTGCTAGGCCCGTCATGTCTAGTGCAAAAAGTTAAGTAATTAATGTAAGTGTTACATAAGTAATTATGATGCGTAAGACTTAGCAGGCGGGGTGAATGTGCTCATGCTAGCTGCATTTGAAAGAACACTGTTCCCTACTCAAAGTCATTGCACGTAAGTAGCACGAATGAAACGTAGTATGGTACCTTTTTGAATGTATACGGCTCGAAGAGAACGGCTGAGAATCGCTACTTCCGTGCTTTAGTTTTAGGGTTTAGGCTTGGCACATACATCCCACTAGACTATTTTTTGATAGCTGGTTGATTTAATTTTTATGCCGGAATCGTAATCGCACTCTGAAGGAGAACGAAATAGACACCGCAAGCGCTATTTTTATTTTATTTCTCTAGAAAACTTAGGAGGAAGAAGAATCGTATGTGCACTCTCTCATATGCATAATGCAACTTAACTATCGAAAAAAGTTTAGTTAGATACAGTTTTGCGCCTAGTCCAGCCGCGTGCCGTACCAGTGTGTTCCTGGCAAATTAAAGGCTACCTCTCTCTACCAGATAAGGATTCATTTGATAATAATGATTATTGATATTTGACAATCAACCAGTGACATTAAGGCGGATCACACACTTTCACGCGCCACGCTCCCGTGTGCGCGGCGACGGAGGGGCAGATCAGCATCAACATGCGTTTTTTTCTGCGTGCCCATGCGGGGCCGCAGATTCCGAAAATTAACCTGTCTACATGGATTTTCATCGTGGACACGTCCATTATTCGCAAAAAATTGCGCCTTACTGCAGATCCCAGTGTGCCATACCTTGCGGGACACCAAAGGCCGCCGCGCGTTTTCGCGTGCTCTGCGCGCGGTGTGCAACCACGCGCGTCGATGCGTTGTCAGTATATTGCACTATGCGTGCTTTATATACAGACTGAAGTACTTACGGTCAACGTTAAAAAACGCAGCCCCGCGGACGGGGAGCATTGCGCGTAGTAGTGTGAAATCCGCCTTAGCAATTAATCTTAAATCATTTGATATTTTTAGATTAAGTAATATGTATTAAATGAATGGCAATGTATCTATTTTTAATGTTTTTATTAATGTATGTATTATTCATTCTCTGTGCAATTATTTTATGTAATTCAAACATAGTGTAAATTGTTCTATTAATAAATAAATGAAATTAAGACTGCGTTGACGCAACAGCGATGCGTGCACCTTGCAGCGCGTGCATATTTTTTCAATTCTAACTTGCTCGCTTTTAACCCTTGTTGTTGGGGTGCATGAAAAGAGCCACCACGAGTGACGATACTTCAGCACGTAAGGCGCACCCTGGGCAGTCAGCCTTGCTACCATTCTTGCTGACTGGCTCATCTTTCACCATGGCATGAGCTTGTATAGCTCGTGCCGACACGATAGAATAAGAACCCTTGTCATACCGGATGGTAAGCGCAGACAATATCTAAGATGGAGCATACAAATCTAAGTAGCAAAGATGTAGAGGGACTTCCCTTTAGCCCTCTGGCTCTCGTATTCATACGACGGAATACTGTATACTGCTTGGCACCAGACTTTCTGGTGAGGGTAGTACTAGCCAGTCAGACCGTATAGGTCTTACCACCAAGCGTGCTGGGTGTTGTTGAATCTAAAGGTGAGTATAGACTAGAGCATTTACTTGTAACAAAACATCGAGCCGCTCTAATGTGTCACCCTTTCACGAACCGAACAATGAGCATAACGCTCGCCGCTTTGTTACAATTTTTTTTGCAAACAAACGAGCGAATTTGTGTAACATTTCATTCGAGCAAAGACATGAACGCTGGCAAACGCAAAATAGATAGGAATGTTACAGGTCGTCGTGAGCATTACTTCGAACACCGTTTCAAGCATTCGCAGGAACGTTACATTACATTTAAATGCTTTTTAAATTAAGCTTTTGCTTGTATTGTAACATTCGTATGAACGTTGCATTACATGGAAATGCTCAAGAAAATGCTCTAGTGTATACTCACCTTTACAATACGCGTCTATATCCAGCGTGCGGTGACGAAATTTTATATTCTAGCTTGTTCCTATATGGGGAAACGTGTGTGAGCACACATTCAAGGACACACTCGCTACACGTGCCACACTGCACGTGTCACTGTTCCATATACACAGTCTCACTTTACCCTACGTCAAGTTCGTACGAACATCAGACACAATTTAACACCAACTGAGCAAATTGCGTAGGCACAGTAAAATCGGATCTAATTCAAAAGCTATAATTAAACCACAAATTGAGTCGTAAATGAGATAACTTTGTAGGTACATTATGTAGGTGGTATAACCGAACAAGACCACAGTACATATTTAACGAAGTCGTAAATGGTCGTAAAGTTAACTGCTCTAATAAAATACGTTATCTGTCGCAAGTAAAATTGAGTGCTACGTAAATAATATATAGAGTATAGATTACTCACGTCGATTTTATTGAACAAAGGAATAAACCCAGTCAATCACAGGCAGTGCTGGACAGAGGGCTCGCCGAAATTGCGCCATAACACTTGGATGGTCGCCTCCCTTTTATCAGTGACTTATTTTGTTCCATAAATATAGTCTCCTTTCCTTCATATAAAACATTCTCCTCGATGAAATAAGTAGGTATCATTTTCCATCTGTGAATGACACGTTACCTCCGAAAAGATACGAATTATTCATAGCTGAAATTACAAAGCACTTTAAAATGTTGTTATGATTTTAATGCACGGCACGTTTAGTTATTAAAACATGTTTGCACAGAATGATGCCTGAAGAGGGGCGCGTCGCTAATTGATAACCGCGCGGATAGTAAGACTTGCAAGGTTAAGCTGCGCTTGCCGCGGTCAGTCCGTGGATGGGTGACCGTTCGTTACACATCGAGACCCCTCCGTGCCTCGGAGAGCACGTTAAACCATTGGTCCCGGGTGTCATACGGAAACCTATGACAGTCGTTACGGGTAGTCTGACAACCGTTCTAACCTTAGGATCAGCATTATCTAGTAACTTGGGTTGTGCAGGTCTGATGGCAGTCGCTCCGTATAATATACTGATATTCAGCCGCATCTGGTTAGACTGAAAGCTGCCCCCAACATAGTTGGGAAAAGGCTAAGCAAAGGCACATAATGATGCGTAGGAATATAATTAAAAATATTGAAATCAGATAATCTCGTAAGATCCTTAACACGTTAACTATGCATGACCCATCGATGGTTCATTTAGAGTCTCATATCGTACGTGCATTCCCCATCCATGGGGCATGAGTCCAAACAAGTTTATAGTCTATATACAAGATTAGTCGGAAAGGGGGTACTGTTGGAAAGCAAGTGTAAAATTTAAAAATTTGATATATTTTTTTTCGAAATAAAATTATTTTTATTTTAGTTTTTTCAAAAATTCTTCATCCTTGCTTTAGTTACAAATTCAGAAAATAGTGCTTCTAATTCATGACCCCAAATATGACCTAAAATGTAAACACAGCTGATCATAACTGGGGATAGATAGATTTTAGAGACTTTTTTTTGAGATTTTTGAGCAACTGTTTCTCTAAAACTGTTGAGTTTTGGGAAAAGTTGTAGAACAAAAATTATTCATTATTATGTGTACTTTAACACACTTTCGGATTAGTACCCCCTTTTTGACTAACCTTGTATACACGTGGGAGCTTATTCGTGTTTATCGACATACACGTATGAAAATTGAAGAACTAAAAAAGGAAATTGAAAAATATCATTCTATCATCAAAATTTTGGGAGAAAAATAAAACAAAAACATTTTTCGATTACACGTATGGGGTGGTACTTACCCATAATCCTAGCTACACAGGGAACGTGTTAACCTCTCATTTTACTTATTTAACTTAATTAGAATGATCACTTACACTAATTATGACGCAATTAGTACACAGACTTCTCACAATACTCTAGGCATACTGATAAAATCTTCCGTTCATCTGCAAAAGGAACTTCTTCTTTTGTATCGGCTCGAACTACTTATAAGAGAAGGGGAAAGATTAGGCAGTCAGCAAGGTTCATAGCGGGGCTGACTGCCCAGGATATGCCAGACGTAGGTACTGAAATATCGTCACTCGTGGAGGCTCTTTTAATATACACCAGACTCTATACAGGGTGTTAACGAATTCGTGTAATTCCTTCAAGCCACGTGATCTACTGGTGACACAGATTAACCATAAATGAGAATTTTTGAAAATCAACTAAAAAAAAAATTCAAAAAAAAATCTTGATTTTCTATTTCGGAGTCATTTTAGAGACTTGAGTTACCTGACTGCAAAGAGCGATTTTGCATTAGTCGTGCCTGCCAGCCGTGTCGCCGTGCTTTCATTAATTTATGCGTGGCATCGAAATGTTCACACAAATAAAACAATTTTTTTGCAAAAAAAATAATTTTTATTTTTTTACTTTTAGTCAAGCTAAATCCCGTGCGGGGCCTGTCTACATCAGTAGTAGATCATGTGGTTTTAACGAATTACACGAATTCGTTAACACCCTGTATAAAACTTCCTTACCGCACTCTACTAACTAAAACTAAATGCTTGTTGTATGTATATGTTATCCAACAAAACCCAGCACGCTAAGAGCGATTACGCACTGCATCCGATCCGAATCCGTGAAAATACGGATATAAAAAACTGGGACCGAATTCGGATATTGCTTTACCATCCAAATTCAAACAATTCAGGCTACTTCGATCCGTCAATTGTTCTTCCGAATTAGAAACTCACGGATGACGGATAGAAATCGGATGACGGATGCCGGATGTAGTGCGTAATCTACCATACAAATAGTTCTATGGCTACTTCGGAACGTATTTTCACAGATTCGGATCGGATGCAGTGCGTAACCACTGTTAGTGGTAGGATCTACTATACGGTCCGCCTGGCTAGCTAACATCCCTACATTAAAGTCCGGTGCCAAGCAGTTTATTATGTTCCGTTGTGTGTATGTGAAAACCAGACGATCCCTCTATATCTGTTACTTAGATTCATGTGTTCCATGTTAGACCCTGGCTGCGCTTTTCATCAGGTGCGACTAGTATGGTCAAACGGCTGTCCAATTTCAAAACCTAGTCTGTTTTTTTTTTTAAAACGAGTGTTTTTGCATTTTTCGACCTTGTAGACCACCCTTCACATACTAGGCTAGCAAAAACTCCCAGAAATTAGTCAAGAACGAAGTTACACAAAGTCGAAAACCTAATAACTACAGCAAAAGCAAAAGTTTTCAAAATGCAAAAATTACAAGATTAAAACATAATAATTATCTAACATCAACCATTTTATAAACCTAGCAAGTGCTTGCAGTTACCTACTAGTTTATAAAATGCTTCCTGTAGATACAAAGCAAGTGATTTTAATAGGTTTTGAAATTGTCGTACTCAAAACGTTTGGTCTGAGAAATCATTTTTTTAATTAGTAACTGCTTCTCTACGTAACATCTTCTGTGATAGACGCATTAAAACTACTGTCTTATAAAGCCTGTTATATAGGTACCTAAAATTTTGCAGTCATTCTCAAGAAGGTACGACTAATATTGTTGAAACGATACGCTGTCAAAGATAAGAAATCGTTTTTCGCATAGCCTGTAAAATTTTGTTTTATGCAGATACTGGGTTTTGATATTTCACAGCCGAAATGCCATCAAGCCAAATAATAAAAAAAACAAAAATACTGTAAATATTTAATGTCGATATCAAATACCTACCACAACCATTTCGTTCGTATTCGAAATCGATACGAGAATACAATCTATTAATAGGAACGAAATCAATTCAATGTAAAACCATTTCAATACCTTTTTGTAGCCATTCAGCATCCAAAACACGTGCGTGATATGACATTCATTACGGACGCATTCAAAATGGCGGTCACATCACGCCATTCTATTAACATTAATAGTGACATTCACCACAAAATATAAAGGATAGAGAATGAATTGCATTTAGATACTAATTTGTATATTATTCGTGACCATTTTGAAAATGTTGACTGCGGTTGGCTGGTAATCCTAACCTGTCGGTATAGTTGGTCACTAATTGGTGTAGCTTTAAGTTTTAAAATGAGAAGTCAACAACATTTCAATTATTTTTTAACTCTCTAATTAAAACAAGACTGGTTATCAGAAGTTGTAATATTAAACCTAATAAAGAATAATAATAAAAAATATTTAAGCAAGGAGGTTTGAAATTATGTTCTTTTCATGTTCAAAGGTACAAAAGTCCGAGACGGGTTGCAGACCGCAAACTGCAAAAGTAGTATCTGCGGCTGCGGTCTGTGGTTGCAGTTTTGCAGTCACTGTCGGAATAGCACCTTTAAAGTGCACACCTTAAAAGCATTATTCTGATGGCGCCTTGCGGTCTGCGGTTGCAGTTTTGCAGTCACTGTCGGAATAGCACCTTTAAAGTGCACACCTTAAAAGCATTATTCTGATGGCGCCTTGCGGTCTGCGGTTGCAGTTTTGCAGTCACTGTCGGAATAGCACCTTTAAAGTGCACACCTTAAAAGCATTATTCTGATGGCGCCTTGCGGTCTGCGGTTGCAGTTTTGCAGTCACTGTCGGAATAGCACCTTTAAAGTGCACACCTTAAAAGCATTATTCTGATGGCGCCTTGCGGTCTGCGGTTGCAGTTTTGCAGTCACTGTCGGAATAGCACCTTTAAAGTGCACACCTTAAAAGCATTATTCTGATGGCGCCTTGCGGTCTGCGGTTGCAGTTTTGCAGTCACTGTCGGAATAGCACCTTTAAAGTGCACACCTTAAAAGCATTATTCTGATGGCGCCTTGCGGTCTGCGGTTGCAGTTTTGCAGTCACTGTCGGAATAGCACCTTTAAAGTGCACACCTTAAAAGCATTATTCTGATGGCGCCTTGCGGTCTGCGGTTGCAGTTTTGCAGTCACTGTCGGAATAGCACCTTTAAAGTGCACACCTTAAAAGCATTATTCTGATGGCGCCTTGCGGTCTGCGGTTGCAGTTTTACAGTCACTGTCGGAATAGCACCTTTAAAGTGCACACCTTAAAAGCATTATTCTGATGGCGCCTTGCGGTCTGCGGTTGCAGTCTGCAGTTTGCAGCCCGTCTTGGACTTGTACCTTTAATCAAATTCTGACTTAAATTAAATTTTTGATCATAGTGACGTGAATAATTATTTTTTCTAAATTACATAGAGAGAGAGAATAGAGAAACTAATTAAAAAAAACAAACTTATTATTCTCAACTATTCAAGAAACTATGATCAAAAATACCATTAAAGTCAGAGTTTGATTAAAACACGAAAAGAAATCAAAACTCGAAAACTACAAAAAATTGCGGTACATACATGGGGCTGATTAGGGTACCTCTAAGGGTGCTCTACCTTCCCAAACTTCCACTTGATACTACTTTTTGGGACAGCTGTACAATAAAATGTATGAATAAGGAAAGGTTTCTATAAAGATCATGGCATACGGCGACCCTTCGTTTCTCCTAACACGGGAAAAAAACTTCAGTCCAGTGACAACTTAAAGGTCAATTCCTTACTGACACAAAAGCACACGTAACATATTTCTTTCAACCCCAGATGGCCTCAGAAAATATACATTTTCAATACACAACACGTACCAACATAAAAATATTAAAGGTCCAAAATCTATACGGCCGTTCCTCCAGGTTTTATGTAGTCACAAAACGTTAGGTTTTATTTTTTTCGACGCAGTAAATTACAATCTGTGAGTAGGTTTGGGTTGGAAACCCCAATTTGGGTAAAAGTTTTTGCCTTGAACTGTTTCTGGCAGCTCTGTTGTCCTTGTATTCAAACTTAAACACTCGTGGTTTATTTGTCGTCCAGACGGTTACTGGCAAACAAAAAGGATGTATTCAGCTTGTCATACATAAGATGAGCGAGTGGTACGTTTTTGTTAGGCTGAATGTCCATCAACATTTGTTTGTCTAACTTTACGTTTTACTCCTTTTTCCCGTGATTTTCATGGGAGGCCATCAAAAGGTCATCGAGATTTGGCAGCATCATCAACTTTCCTACTCGAAGATCGTTGTGAAGAAGTCGGATTGATAATACATACATTGCTGTGGAAATTGTTGACCTGTCAAAATCAAAGCCATAGCGATTACGAGAGTTTTGCGCAATTAGAATGCTGTTATCACAATCGTCAGATAAGACTTACCCAGGAGATATTATAGATATGGTGGTTTGACAGAATTTCTATTTAGAAACTGTAAACATTTATCAGTTAAGAGCTAACCAACGATTGTGAAACATGCCCTTAGCCACGCCTTAGCCTATCGGCAGATAACTTTATTCTCGTAGCCAGTTCTTCACCACGCTGGGTAAACAATGATCGCAGAGTCACCCCTTTCGAACCAGTAATGGTTCTGTCAATCTCTAAAACTAAGAGGGATGAGAAAACCAAACATAAAAATAGCAGCAAGGGTTTAAAAAGTAATTTCGGAACCTATTTTTCCTACGTAAATTAAAAAAGAAAAACTGGTTGCTATCAATAACCATAAATAACAATCCCAGTGGCAAGTGACAGAGGTTTTCCATTATGTTCTATTCAGTGCCAAGTGCCAACTAGCACTCACTTCAACCTTTTTGGATTCTATTCTATTTAGGTATACATTGAGCTAATGGCACTACGCCTATATAGACTAAAAATTGCTGTGAATTTGCAATTTTTATAGTGTAAGCAGGAATAGAGAGATAATTAATTAAATACGATGAAAAACGTGTGGTTGAAAGCAGTTTAAGTTAAAAACTTTTTTACGATAAACGATTTTTTAGGCTCCACTTTATTTTATGTAGTTGCTACAACGAATGATCGTGAATTTTGAATCTTCTCTCTCCTCTCCTCTCCTTATTACGTAATTAATGCGTAATGGAAAATCAAAGACTACTTACTATTCACTCTTCAACACTTTTGCAATCTCCTGCACCATACAATACACGTTACTCATTATCGTCCTGCTTAGGGGGCCTACTCCCTAAGTCCGTCAACGAAGTTAGTCGCCCGTCCGAAAGTAGCCCGAAACGTTGGAGTGAATAAAACAAGTGTCAAGTTCAACTTTTCGGACGGGCAAAAACACATCGGTAGTAGGGACAACTGTCAAATCGTGTTGTCATTCATTATTAGTTCGGGCCCCGAAATAATCGTATGTCCGTAGGTGATAGGAAGTAGGAAATGCTCGTAACTAAGGCCGAAACCACGGACTTCGGGCTTAGGGAGTAGACTCCCTGGTCCCAAGTTACCTGGGTTCATCGCAATATGTTTTCTCTTCCATTCTCTCCTGTCAACCATCACATTATCATTTACTCCCATTTTCTTAATTTTTTCATCCATTTTTTCTTTGGTCTCCATCCCTCAACATTCATATTCATCACTGCCTTAGTCATATGCGTTTCATCCCTCCTCACCACATGCCCATACCAAGACAAATGATTTCCTTTCAACTTTTCTATCACTGGTGCCACTTTCAAACTCCCTCTAATATACTCATTTCTTACTTTATCAATTCTCATCACTCACACGTTACTGTTACTTAATTAATGATATCACCTTCGTATTTACTAACACAATTAGTAATTAAGCACAAGACTACTACCTGCTAACGACCAATACAAACTAGTTGTTTACGTGATCAGTGCTGCGCATGTGTGACACACGAACGAAAAGATTGTACCGCTAATTTGGAAGAGTGCCCCGCAAACGGCTTTGATTTAGATCATAGCTTCGTCAATATTAGTCTCAGTCGTCGTAGATGGCACACGAAACATTCGACTATCTAAAAATTCGCGTATTTTCGCACCTCAATTTTAATTTAACCGCAAATTAATCTCTGTGATGACAAAAACGATGATTTTATAACATACAGCTAAAACAGCAGAATATAAGCATATTACACCAAGTACTTAATGAAATATATGTCAGAGTATCTAGAGAATTTTTTATTTTATTTATTTATTTATTTTATTTATTTATTTACATTCTTACATCTACCATTACAGTCTCCCAATTCGGTAGTGCAGTTACTCCGTTAAATATCAATTAATACATAATATACAACATAAAAACCTAACAATTACATGATTCATAAATAACATAATATATATAATGTTACCCTTGCGAACTCGCTCCGTGAACAAGAAAATAAATCTAATTTGTCAGCAACCAAATTAAGTGTGTGAATTGCTCGCGTGAGAGGGGTGTTGTCCAACAATTTAGTTCTACCGCGCGGCACCGCGAACAAGCTGGGTCGTCGTCGCCGCTGCACGTACCCATCGGGCACACACAAGCCTATCCACTGCAGCACTCCCGGATTATTAATGTGGCCCCGAAACACTCCTAGAATATGGGATGCCAACGCTAGATCCCTCCTAGTTTCCAACTTGTTGTATCCCACCATGCCTATAACAAACAAGGTAGGATACATCAAGGGATAGAAGGGATATACCCCATAAAGTCTAAGATATATGTATCTTGTAAATTTATTTTGTATGCGCTCCAACATGAGACTATATTTAGTCTCATGTGGAGCCCATATTACCGCATTCCCCTCCAACTGACTCCTTATTAGAGCATCATACAATGCCGAAATGGCTTTAATGTTTGTGAATGTCACTGCTCTGCGGAGCACAAATCCCAGCCGTTTGTATGCCTTTTTACAGACACTGATTATGTGCTCCCGGAATGTCAATTGAGCATCCATACGAACGCCAAGATCTCGCACCGCCTCCTCCCTTTTCATAGGTTCGCCATCCACGTTATAGTTGTAGTGTAGTGGTGTCCTTGCTCGACTGAATGTTAGCATTAAACATTTCCTAACATTGAACTGTAACTTGTTATTTCGACTCCATTCAACCACTCGATCAATGTCTTGCTGAAGGCGGTGACAGTCGGCTTCGTTTTTGATAGCCAGGAGCAGCTTGAGGTCGTCCGCAAACAGCAGGCACCTGGCATTTTCTATAACGTCAGGAAGGTCGTTGATCATTATAATGAACTCTAATGGTCCCAAATTGCTACCTTGACTCACTCCCGACCTAGTGAAATAAGGCTCAGACCGGTACCCGCAGTACTCCACATACTGTTGCCTGTCCCTCATATAGCTCGCAAAGAATTTGAGCAGTTTAGGTGTGCAGCCAACCCTCGCCAACTTTGATAATAGTATATCGTTATCCACCATGTCAAACGCTTTCTTAAAATCAAAGAAGGCGGCGTCCACCTGCACCCCTGCATCAATATGAGGAACCACGTACGCCATAGAATTTAATAGATTGCTGGTCGTGCTACGCGCTGGTCGGAAGCCATGTTGTGCGTCTGACAGTTGTGATGCTACTTGCTCCTGGACATCTCGTTGAATGGCAGACTCAAACACCTTGGCTGGTGTCGACAGAATCGCCACGGGTCTGAAAGATTCGACTAGTGTTCCGTCTCCCCCCTTTGGTATGGGAATTACGCGGGTAACCTTCCAACGTTCTGGAAAATATGAATTTACTAGACACAAGTTAAATAGGTGTAAGAGCGGCCCTGCAAGTATCGAGCGGCAATCTCGTACAACAAATACCGGAATACCATCCGGGCCAGCTGAGCGTTTCGGCTTTAACCGAGAAAGCGCAGCTCGCACCTGGTCAAGTGACAGCTGTGGGACATGCACGCGCGCGCTGTTTGCGCCGCTAGCCGCCACTGCTTCGTCCACCTCAAGCCGTGCCGGCTCACTATTGTACACCGAATAGAAATATTTTGCAAATTCCGTCACGCATTGTGGGTCTGACAACACTGCCCCCTCCTTCATGATTTTTTTACGATTAGCGGATCCTTTTTTTGTTCTTATATAATCCCAGAAAGACTTAGGATCCTTAGCTAAGTTACTTTGCACGCGATCTTGATGACTTTGGTACGCACGGTCAATACTTTCTTTAATTCGCGCCCTGCATATAGAAAAAGCATGGTAATCAAAACGCGATCCGGTCGATTTATAGCGCTTATGAAGTCTTGCCTTTACTTGAATATCTGTAATTATTTCTTTCGTATACCACTCTGGATAGGAATACCTACGATCTACAGGTTTTGGTTGTTTTTTAGGTACACAATTATTAACTACACCGTTAAAAACATTATAAAAAAACTCCAAAGCTTCTTCTGGTTGCTGAATGCTATAAATCGGACTCCAATCGGCGGACTCTAATGAAGAATATAATAAATAATAGTCTGCTTTATAAAAATTCCATTTCGGTTCGATTTGGCTAACTGGTACCTGACTGTCTGAAGTCGCGGACACTGCGGCCGGTGGTGGGGAAGGCATCGCGCTCGCGCTGATCCGCAGGGATATAGTTAGTGGCGGATGATACGCGTCTACAGGCACCAGCGCCTGGTCTGCCTCACATACTTGCACATCATCACATAAACCTAACGAACACAACACTAAGTCCAATTGTCTCCCATTACAGTTAGGCACTTTGTTCATCTGAGCGAATTCGCAAAAAGACATAAAATATTCAAAATAATTTTTAATGCTCTCATTACTTGAGTTTAAATTAAAATCGCCTATCAAAAAAATATGCTTATACTTTACACACAATTGTTCTATTGCTCTAAAGAATATCATGTACTCATATTCATTAGTGTTTGGTGGTACATATACAACGCAACATAAAAACAAATATCTACATTTTTCGTAAACAGTCGCACAAACTAGTTCAAATGAGCAGTTATCAATATTGACGTCACCCGGTGCATTTACTCGCCGCAGGTCCAACCTGTGTGTGGCCACGAGAAGCGCGCCGCCTTGCTTGCGCCCGTCTGTCCGGTCACATCGTATTATTTGATAGCCAGGCGGAACAATCTCTGCGTCCATAATAGAATCATTACATCCTGTTTCCGTAATTGCAACTATGTCGGCACTTAACGATTCTATATTATTACAAAAAGTGTTCAATTTTGTCCGCAGACCTCTGACGTTTTGATAGTAAAACTCAAAACTAGTGTTTTTCTTTAGTTGGATTGGATTTTGATAGTATAAGTCTAATAAAGCTTTCCTATTACTGGTTTGGTCCCTTGCATCACACGCAACTACAGTCACACCTTCCGAGCACTCCAATCCCAACCCTACCGAGGGTGGATTATTATTTCTTACGTATCGGCACTGTAAATAATCATTCGTTTTCTTCCGTCGATGCGTACGGCGATCAAAGGCGGGAGCGGCCTGCGACTGCGTGAGCGCTGGTGTGAACCTCCGTGTTCGTGTCCCCCCGCTGCACGCGGGGACGTCGCGGAAACCAGTCCGATAACTTCACACCCGGGGGCCATGCCGTCGGCGTGTTAATCAAAACATTTAATCCTTCCGGAAAGGAAATTAAGAATTAGACTAACAGCAACATTATAATGATGAACTATTTGAAAAAAAAAACCGGCCAAGTGCGAGTCGGACTCGCGCACGAAGGGTTCCATACCATTATCTATTCTGTTTTTTAGTATTTTTTGTTATAGCGGCAACAGAAATACATCATCTGTGAAAATTTCAACTGTCTAACTATCACGGTTGTTGAGATACAGCCTGGTGACAGACGGACAGACGGACGGACAGCGGAGTCTTAGTAATAGGGTCCCGTTTTACCCTTTGGGTACGGAACGTTAAAAACAGTATCTTCTATGAATAATACTGTTAACTGCAAACATGTTGTAGAAAATGCTAAGGAAAAAAAAACTTAGGTATACGAAACATTTCTCAAGATAACACAAGCTTTAGCGTTCGTCCCAGGTGTGGACGGAAGCGTGCAGCGGGGCGGGTAGCGTTCAAATCAAACATCAGCGTTTCCCTACATTTATAAGGAAGACGCTATTTGGTGTTACAAAGAGCAATATACATATTATACAGACCAGAGCGGGTAGGGCATTTGGGCCCCACCAATTCGTTCCCGTACAAGTACAAAATATTGAGTGCTTCATTATATTATCTCTTTGTAAGGGAGATTCTCGTTTGTGACTTTATTGTCTAAACAAAATGACAGTGTGTCAGTAAATGAGAACGTTAGGGGTTAGGTCCCAGTGTCAATCACTGGTGGCTTTGGTAATCTTGCTTCGTAATTGTGCCAGAAATCCAATTACCATGCGATTCAGGATTAATTAGACACTGACATTAATATGTCTGACATTCTGACTGCGTTCAACTGGAGTGTTCTGACAGTTCACAGCCATTGCCGATTACTTGCGAAGTATTGTATACGTAATGGCCTGAGGCTATGCTGGTATATTACATTGGCAGTGACAGATTATTAATTACAACACGATTACTTGAAACATGGGATTGAACATGTCAGATATACTATTTACCTTTCGCTCACAGAGAACGTGCGAGCGAGATGCAAATATTCCCGCTAACAATAGAAATGCCGCCATTTTCAATACATTTAATAATCGGTTTGTACAGTCACATATACAAATGTGTTTAAATATAGCGAAATTCAACAGCAATTTCCTTCTAAAATATACAACTTTATTTTTAGTATATACAAAAACCGATCGGTGTATCGATACACCCCAGCAAGATTTGCATCAGAACTGCCTGAACGTGTGCTTTTTTTTTAATAAATCTCCATGTTACACCTTAGTTTATGTCGCGTTAAGTTCCCTAGTAAAGTGTGAAATGCCTGAGATGTGCTATGCAGGGGTTGTCTAATACACGGAAACTGACCGAGCAGACCGTCTCAAGCTTCAAGGTGTCTATTCCCGTCCAATGTTATGCCCAGAAACCTATTGAAAGAGAATGAAAATTTATGAAAAAAAAGGAAAAATATAATGTGGTGTAAAAACTATGTCAATCGATTCATCTGGTGATTCTGAACAAAGTAGTTTCAGGTTTAGTGTATACTAAAAGTAAACTTGTATAAAGTCCCCATCGCGAGAAGCTATAAATTTTGTAAACACACATTCAGGGGTTCGCAACCTTAAGAACAAATAAAAAAAAACAGTTTTGTAATGATTTTTATTTTTATATAATGGTTTTTATTTTATTTATATAATAATAAATAATAATCTACGAAAACAACACCAACAAACTGAAACGCATTCAAAACTCAAATGACAGCATTGACAGCGTCAGTGTGAACTTACTTCAAAATGGCGGGCCAAATGTTGACGTTCCATGAGTCAAACACGTTCCGGTACCACAAAACATTAGACGATAGCGCTTTTATATCGCTAAAATATAACCCGACTAAGTGAAATTGCTCGTTAGTTTCGTATTACACGTATGTAACTTTGAGTTGATTGAATTTGGGATTATTTGTTGTTGATTGAATTGTCGCTACGTAACTTTGTAGAAGTTCTTTATTTACAAAATTTATAGCTTCTCGTGACGAGGACTTTAGGTATTAGAATTATGAAATATTACACACATAGTTTTACAAATACATATAAATTATGGTTTTTAAATGTTCTCTAAAACCATTCGCTTCAAAAATTCGCTAACTATATACGTATTATTACACGTGACTATAATTACTTTGATAAACATCTTGTGTTGGAATAACAAAAAAAAAACGATAAAATATAGATAATCTGTAGTTAAACGAATAAATGTTGATTACATTAACTGCAGTAATAAAAATACAAGCTTTGGTAACCTGTGTATGTGTTATGACTTTTACTCCTACAGTCCATAAATACATATATCTACCGTATCTTTAGATTCCCAATTCGTCCAGCTTAAGAAAAGCCACTTATTCTGCCTGAATGCCTCTCGAGATCTCTTTAGCTTAATGCTCTTTGAACTAAATAAATACAAGTACCTACGAGTGAATGTTGTTTCATTTCAAAGTAGACTTTTCGTTACATTTTATCTCGAAACCCTCGGGATAAAAATACATTTTTAATATTACACTCGAAATCCTTAATGATCTCGTCCTTCTAATCCGCCAACATTATTTCAAGGGTACAATAAAAGTATTTCAATATTTTTCTTTCTTGACATCTAAGGAGCTTGTTCCAATTCTTCAGAGAGCTTAGCAGTCATCAACGTTTGTGAGTGGCAAATGAGAGCGAATTCAACGTGGATGTCAAACAAGCCGACTCAAAGAGGCTCTAATGAGTCCCCAATTCAAGTGTTTCGGTATTCAACGTCTTTGTTGGCTCGGCAGAGTACCTGCGAGGCTCCCAATCAGTCGCGATCGTTACCTAATTAGTGCTCTCAACTAGAAATGAGGTACTTAAGCTATACAATTTCTGTTTTCTATTGAAGTAAATCTATTTATCGTTATACGAGCTTTTGAACGCGACTTGGTTTGTGTAAATTTTGTATTATGTAAGCTTTGTTTGATTTGAAGAGTATTTATATAAAGTTTCAAGTAGATAGGGAATCAGATTTACCCATAAAAACTTCAGTAGTTAGTTGCACCTCTTAATAGAGATTTTTTTAAACCTAAATACTTGTTTTATTGTTTGAATGGAACAGTGTTTATAATGTGTTTTCAATTCATCCATAATTGTTTTGGTATGTCTATACCCGTGCGCTTTCATGTTCATCTTGCGTTTTCAACTTTAAATTCCTCTTGCGTCAAGCGCATGCAATATTGGTTGCCATAAGACGCATGCAGCTTATCGTCTACATCGGTGCGCCTCGGTCAGTCGTCAGTCACATACAACAGACGGATTAGCGTGCGCTTTTGTCGAACTAGTATCAAGGCATGCGCTATTGCATGCGCTATGGCGCTTCACGCATGCTTCAGACGAAGACGCAAGATGAATGTAAAAGCGCACTGGTGTAGACATAGCTTTTGTGTAGTTTTTTTATCATCATCAATTGCATTATACTTTATTATTGTAATTCGTATTTTTTTTAAATGTGTATGGACCTAATAAATCTATTCACAGACAGATCTGTGTTGCTGGGGAGTTTGTTGCGTCGTTTCATCTTCACAGAATAAACATGAGAAGCGAGGAAGGTTTTTGAGGGCTATCTTTTGTAACATTAATGTTCAAAAAGAACTAAGTAATTTTAGTTTATTTTGAATAAATGACTTTTGAAGTTAAAGTTTGATACCAAGTGTCATGTTGATTGAAGCAGGCACAAAGATTTTCCATGCAAACGTTTAGCTATGTCTAGACCAGTGCACTTTCATGTTCATTTTGCGTCTTCGTCTGAAGCATGCGTGAAGCGTCATAGCACATGCAATAGCGCATGCCTTTTAATACTAGTTCGACAAAAGCGCATGCCCTAGCGCACGCTAATCTATTGTATGTCAACAGACGACTGACCGAGGCGCACCTGTGTAGACAATCAGCTGCATGCGTCTTGTGGCAATCAATATTGCATGCGCATGACGCAAGAAGAATTGAAAGTTGAAAGCGCAAGATGAACGTGAAAGCGCACGGGTGTAGACATACCAATGTACCCCATTTTAATCATTTAGGGTATTTTTTTGAATAATCCTGTTTTTAGTGTGCATCTCTCTATCAACAACTATAACAAGATAAGATTCTTATCTTCTAATTTTCATGTTTCTATCTTCAGTGGTTTATTTCGCTGTGCGTTGTCTATCATTCAGTCACGGAACTGTTTTTACATTATAGATAGATAGATAGTGAGGTGGTACCTATTATGTACGATATCTTAGTTTAGAATTTGTATGGGAATAAATAACAATAATCTACAACAAGTTTGCGACACAAATACATTATTTATTTATTACGTATTTCTTGTTCTCTATCCTTTTCCGAGAGACGAAACTTCGTTGGAATTCGAGTGTTCATTGATTTACTCTGATTTCTTTAATGAAATGGTTTTTACTTGTTAGAAATAAGTTGTTAGTTTTTTTATTATATACTTTTTACCTGGTGTAGCTTTTATTGTCAGTCATATCTCTTAACAAAAAAGTATCATATTTCAGACGCAATCACTACTAATATTATAAATGCGAAAGTAACTCTGTCTGTGACGCTTTCACACCTAAACCGCTGAACCGATTTTGATGAAACTTGGTACAGAGATAGTCTGGAACCTGGAGAAGGATATAGGCTACTTTCATTCCGAAAAATACGGAATTCGCGATAAAAGACATCCACGCGGGCAAAGCCGCGAGCGACCTGTAGTTCTAATCTAGTTAGGATAAATCTTCAGGAAGAGTGGAAACAATTTTTTTCATTACAAGCAAGTTATCCAATTTCCGTAATTTATAACCTAAAAGAGACATTTCATTATAGTAATAACTCACAGAACCTCACGTACCTAAGTACTTTAATTTAAACAATAAGGACCGCCTGTCGTCGTATTAAATAGAATTTGATGAAAAGCCGAGAATAAACAGGACACAAGTGCAACCGGAAATTAAAGAGACCCGACCGTATCCGTTGTTCGAGTATATACGGTATATACCGTACCGCTATAGAAAAACAACAATATCCCGACGGGAGCAAACAAACGCGCCTGATTAATGTTTTTGTTGGCTGTTTAGTGAAAATATCAAGTGAAATAATGAAATATTACAACCTATAGCTTCGAGATTAGTTTGGGATTTGAGGAGTAATGTTTGTTTAGGCCTTTTGGCACGCAAGTATGTAATACAATTTCGAAAATTAATTAAACGTACAGAGACCCAATTCTCCTAAAATAAATCTTGATAAATCACAACCGAACCAAGGCCGAACCGTTCATTCAGACAGTTCTCAATTACAAAAGCTGTCGAATTGTTTGACACAAAAAAGAAAATCAATCATTTTGAAAGTTTTCGAAAACAAAAACTGACTGACGGTTGTGGTTCGATTGCGTTTGGCAACAATTTATTTTAGGAGAATTAGGCCCCAGTTTTATATGGCATGTGGATCGACGGACAAAATTCTGTTTCATTATCCCAACTCATGGATAACATAGTTCAAGTTTTCGGCGTAGTAGTGATTGGTTTCTGACTTACCTACATATATGTTTATCAGATTTCAAAGTCGATTCCTTCTCATACTGTGCGCAATAAGGTTTAAGATGTCATATCAACTTACTTCATATCGACCTTATGAAAAAGTAATGTGCAAGCAATTATAGACTTTAGGGTGGTAAACATTTCAAGTCCGCGACTGTACATACCTATTTCTGCCGTTAAGTAGCATTGCTGTGTTTCGGTTTGAAGGGTACCTCTAGTCTCAGTAGTTCGGTTGTTTTGTTCGGGGCCGGATTGCTGAGACTAATTTTGTCTCATTAGTTCGGTTATGACGTCAAACCGAACTGTTGACACTTGTGTTCTGTAGTTCGGTTAATGATTTCAGTATTATCCGGTCAGTATTTTTATGAAAGTGCTTATTAATTAATAACTATCAAACTATGATTTCAAAGAATCTGTTTGATTCTTTTATTTGTATTAAAATCATTTTATGTTTACATCCCTAACCGGACTACTGTCGGTTATGACGTCAAACCGTCTGTTGCCGAAAAAAACGACCGAACTACTGAGACTGAAGAGAAGGGTATGGGTACCGGTAAAATTACAAGCACATGAGATTTTCCAACTTTTTCTCTAAGGTTGGCAACGCATCAGCCAACTTCTTAGTGCTGTAGGTATTAGGCTGCGGCAACCATTTTGCATCAGGTGATCCGGCTTGTTTGTTAAACCTATTATACATATATACAGCATGACTGATTAGCAGAGATCGGAATAGGTAGAGTATATTTACCTAAACTTCGACGAAGGAAGTAACATAGAGTGGATAATACCTCCTCTAAAATCCCGGAATAATTATAAAGACGTTTTAATCTCTCAGTCACCGTAATTATAGACACAATAGATAAACAATAGCGGTGTCATCCTCAAACGACACGCGGGACGCAATATTCCGGGATTTAAAAATCACGAATTATTTATTGGACCTTATTTATAGTTATAAATTATTGATTCGTGTTTTTTAAATCCCGGGATTAAAACGTCATTATACTTATTCTGGGATTTTAGAGGAGGTATTTATTATCCACTCTATGTTACTTCCTTCCTCGAAGTTTAGGTAAATATACTCTACCTTTTCCGATCTCCGCTGATTAGTCACTTTACATCCGAAAACCATGAATGCACTGTTGCGTGATGTATGTCACCCATTCCAAGGATGCTGAACGCGCTCAACGCTCTCCAGGAATCTAATCCTTCACTGGATCTATTTGCTGATGAATGGAAAGTGATACTGTTGGAATACTTGGTTTATTGCGAGAAGACTGAGTGAAAGGGCTGAAAGGGTTAACATTTTTATATTCTACTAGCTGTACCCGGCATGCGCTGCAATGCCACGTAAAGAAAAAAAGTGTTTGGTTTTAAAATCTCTTTATTGAAGTGCTTTTGGATAAGTACACAATATTTTTAATTTGAGGGTACCCGAATTTACCGTGCCGACGGGACGAACATGGAATGGTTGACAGGTAGGAGGAACAGTTTGTACGGTAAAATAAAATTGTGGTTTTTGCTATTTTCCTCGGAATTTTTCCATGTTTTTTCGCCATTTAAATTTTCCCTGGATTTCCACAAATATTTCAAAACCAAAATTAGCTAAATCGGTCCAGCTGGACCTCCTTCTCGAGTTTTAGCGAGACTAACGAACAGCAATTAATTTTTATAATAAAGAAATTATATTAATTAATTAATTAATGTTATGTGTAACTATCGTTGTAATTGGCTTCATGTCGTTCTGATTTTTAAATAAATAAATAAACTCTGTACATCATTCTTTATATTTTTTAGTATGGAACGAACTCTGAATTCGTGAAAAAAAACAGCTGTTCCACACATTTTGTTAAGCAACATTTATTAGTTTGTATGGAAACGCAGATATTTTTTACACGAATTTAGATTTTGTCCCATACTAAAAGTTGTACAGAATGACGAACAGAGTTCATGGATTTCGGATGTAAAGCGTCTTGCCAGTAATGCTATATAAAAACATGTTAAGTACTTCCCACGCAATTCATTAGACGCTTCTTGGAAGAAACGTGAGGTCTAACAAAAAATTGCTACAAAGAGAACAAAAAATAAGTAAAAAATGTGTCACTTTTTCATGATATGTAACATTTATTATTAGACTATCACATAAAGGTAGCATTTTTATATTCCAAATTTTTTTTCAACATAAAAAATTCTTTGGTTGCCTGATTTTTCTATTCATGCTTACCTCAATTTACTCATATTATGTAGGCGTGTGACCCAAATTTCTCACACACAATTAATATAATTCAAAGCACCCTCCACATATATTTTATAAATAGATGCTGCTCATGAACCTGTAGGTGTAAGCGAGAGTGTGCTGGAAGCTTTTAAAAGGCACTTAATCAAACGTAAAGTACGTGAGCCACTAATCATACTAAATTAATTACGTATACAACAGCTCTAAGTAGGAACAATATGAATTTAATGGAAGAGCAAATTGAAAGGAGGTTTACCACGTTACTTTCAGTAAACTTCTACAATGTACCTACAAAATTTCTTAGTTTATATTTTTTTTGTATTGTGAAGGACAGCATAGTTGACATCTGTTGAGCATGCCTCTGTCTCGGTGAATCTATCCGACATATACTATTATTATTGTCTCTGGTTGTTCTTGTCTTGCTAACGGTGAGTATTTGCACAGGCACAACCTCGTAGCTAGGATTATCCACCAGCAACTTGCTCTGAAATACAACCTTGTGGAATCAGAAGTACCATACTACAAGTAAGTGCTCGACCGAGTTCTGGAGATGGTCATGACACATTGTACTGGGATCGATCTATCATCACCAACCACTCTCTAAGTAGGAACAATATGAATCTAATGTAAGAGCAAATTGAAAGGAGGTTTATCAGGTGCTACTTTCAGTAAACTTCCACAATGTGTAGGGTTTCGTACTGCCGTCCTATGTCTAAAAGACCGTAAAGTGACATTTTGTAAAATTTCAGTTTTATAAACTACGTAAAAGCGCATCATTTCCTCTATTGACCAGTCTGGTCCGTATTTTTCTATCATTTGTCAATTACGAGATCCAGAGACTTTTACTGAGACATTACCATATAGTACCATACCATACCATATTGTAGATTGTCAAATTTCAGTACAAAAAAAGCAAGACATAAAACAAAAACATTAATTTTAAAAACTGCATTAGTCCTGCAACTCATTAAAAGTAATACAATGAGCTTAAAGTAGCTCAATAATTTGGTATAATCAAAAACTTCTGTATGTCTTCAGAAATTCTAGGGACAACACTTTCTACGTTTTTGCTCATAACTCAAAATTAGGTTTAGTCACTTAATGGTCTTTTAGACATAGAACGGCAGCGTATTGTTACTAAGCTTACCACGTATCATCCCACTGGCTTAGCGGTCTGGAGCTAGTTTAGGAGCTACTAGAAGTGTAGGTTATATACATGTTCTGTTTTACCTCCCCTTTTCCCACTTATATACTTGGAAACAAATAAATCGAGCCACTTTTATTTTTCACGTATAATTGTTATTATTTTTGGTACCTATTAAGGAACAGATCAATTCGAAACATATATCGCCTAAAAGGTTATGTGATAACCTTTACAATGAGGGTAGTTTTTTGTCAACTTAGTTTAGAATCCATGAAACCAAAACTAATAACCAGGACACGTGAAAAAAGGAGTGCCTCGATTTTTTGTTTGCGGTCAGCTTCCAGACTAACAAGACTCGGCTGAATACCAGTTTTGCACGGAGCAACTGCCATCAGATCTTCGCAACCCAATTACTGGGCAATGCCGATATCTTAAGGTTAGACCGGTTGTCTGACTTTCGGGCTTTTGTTTACCCGTAACGACTGTAATAGTCGGCTTAACGCGCTGTCCGAGGCACGGAGGGGTCTCTATGTGTAACTAATTGTCATCTATCCACAGACTGACTGCGGCAAGCGCAGCTTAAGCTTTCAAATCTTATGAGCCTTGTGGTTGTTAAATACCCACGAGTCTCTCTAGGTTGTAGGTTATTTACGTGTATTGTCCCTTAAATAACATATAAATTAAAAATTTAAAAAACCCCCAACGCAAATAACAAAAGTCAAAGTCAAAGTCAAAGTTTTTTTTATTTCAAATAGACCAGATTACAGGCACTTTTAAAACGTCAAAACTAGGTGCACGGTTCCAAAAGGTAGGTTCTATGGAGAAGAGCCAGCAAGAAACTCCATGAATACTCTTTTTAAAATAGTAGATCATGACTATTCATGACAATTCCATTACAGTAGCGTGCGACATAGAATGAGAATAATGCAGGTTAATGTAACAAATAAATTCACATAAGAGTAGAAAATAGAAAAAGAAAATATGCCTTCTAGAATTGCCATAGTAGTTATGGGCTGACCAGTCCCGACAGACAGCACCCGTTCACGAGCATGACGTGCACATCTGCATCGCTTAGCTCAACCATATTATAGGGAACCCAACGACCGGATATACAACGCCACCATCAGCAGGACATTTAAGTGAGCATGACAGACTCATACTACAGTGTACAGCAGTGGTGGTCCGATGTTTACGTCACGGTTAGTTAGGTGGCGGACAACAGATGGCGCTCACTCCACGAAGTTCCCGACACGGCCATCCTGCAAGGCGCATGCCCCAGGCGCCCCACGAGTCTAGGTAAAACACTGAAACAAAACCTAGAACTAGGTCTGCAAGTATGAACCGTAAGCCATAATACACTTTTGAAACATCAGCAAATGCCCACCCTTTTACAGCTAGGTCAATTGTACTTAAAGGGGCTATATCACACTTAAGAGCCCTGGTTTTCCTAGAGCTTACCACTTGGAATCACTTGCATTTAAAGAGCTTTTCGCTGCACTTAAATGCACCAAGTTGTTTTCCAAGCTTTATTCACATTTGCTGGTGTTTCTATCCTGGCGAGGATTATGGTACATCAAGGCCTAACTTCAGTGTCGCCTTCGGACCTTAAACAGAAACAAATAATACAGTACACATCTACGTTACACCTGATCACTCATCTTTGACTCATCATGTTACTCATGTGCATGTCCATGACCAAAGCAACATGAAAAGCATAAAATAATGTTGAAATCGACTAGAGCCTGATATCCCATCGTAAGCCAACAAGATCATCAACCCTAGGTTGAACTAGTTGTTATTAATTTCCGTATCAACCTGGTTGTATATTCGTTCATAACTTTTCATAACAAACATCTTACAAACATTAGATTTAACATTTTCACTTCCTACGAAGCATTTCACAATAAAATACTATCTCAGATGCCTATAACAAAGTTCTTCTTATGTTAAACATCAAATTATAGTTATTCAATAAATTATTATTATGCATAAACACTTAACATGAATAATAATAATTTTATTATTTATACAGTATTGGAATAATTCTGACATTAATAAACGGGTCGGTGAGACCCACCCCAACGTCCGTGTAACACTTTTCCACCCCCATGACGCCGGGTTAAAATATTTCTTTGTTAAATATCTCAATGATTCACAAAGCCATAATACGCATTGGAACCATCAGCAAATGCCTCTATTACTGCTAGGTCAAACGCACTCAAAGGGACTATGCCACACTTAAGTCCTGGTTTTCCTAGAGCTTACCACTTGGAATCACTTGCATTTAAAGAGCTTTCGCTGCACTTAAACGTACCAAGTTGTTTTCCAAGCTTTATTCACATTTGCTGGTGTTTCCATCATGGCGTAGATTATGGTACAAATATTTTATCTAGTTTCGCAAGTAAAATATAAGCAATACTATACGTGAGGCTGTGTGGCCACTTCATTTTATTTACAATAACATATAAAGCACTGTATTTATTAATTATTTACTTTGAAAAGTCTTTGTGCCAAATTTCAAGTTTATAACCCCATGGAATAATGATTTTCATACAAACTTTCAACTCTTATAATTTCACCCCCTCATGGGTTTAATTTACAAAAACGCTCAAACACGTACTTCTATTTCTAACTAGAAACTTTAACATTTATTTCATTTATCAATTTATAGCATCACCCGCCTTGGATCTAGCCATATCATGGCATCACCCGCCTGGGTTCCAGACCTATAACAATTATTACCAATAAAAAATACTATTTCCGTTTTCATCTACAAAAATACATTTTAAACTTTTTTTTTATGTACCTACAAAACTACTTTTTAATTTCAATAAACTATTTTGCACCATTCTGCAACAAGAATTATAGCAAAACCAATAAAAACAAATACTTAGGTATCAATATTTTCCAGCATTCATTTTTACTGCATTTTCATTTATCAATTTGTAGCATCACCCGCCTTGGATTTAGCCAACTTATTTGGCATCATCCGCCTGGGCTTTATCAACATAAATACATTTTAAACCATAAGTAATAACAATCTACTTTTTAATTTCAATAAACTATTTTGCACCATTCTGTAACAAGAATTATAGCAAAACCAATAAAAACATATAGGTATCAATATTTTCAAATTTTTTTTTTACTGCAATTTCATTTATTAATTTATAGCATCACCCGCCTTGGATCTAGCCAACTCATTTGGCATCACCTGCCTGGGATCCTGCTTTCTCAACATGGCATCACCCGCCTTGGATCTAGCCATATAACGGCATCACCCGCCTGGGTTCCAGCCCTATAACAATTGCTTCGTCATGTTCCAACCCCGGTTTGCCATACCAGGTGGTGCCTCAGGTCAACCCTGGTTGCATGTCACGACAAACTCTAATGCGACTGCAACGCATTTATTTACAGAAACAAATATAGATACCATATTTTGTTACGAATAAACACAGATATCATTTAATATTTGTTACGAGAATAAATACAGATATCATCTTTTTTATTTTGAACGAATTAACACACATATCATTTAATATTTATTTTACTCGAATAAATACCCTTTGATATTATATTTCCTTCATCAAACTCCCTTCACACATAAGTAGGTAAGTATAATAAAATGGTTGCGACTCACCGGATTTATCACCTTTTCTTGGTCTCACCATTGTAATCTCACTCGTATAATCAAGTTTTCGTCAGTCCGTCTACAGGGGAGTACACTAATTAAAATATTTACATGTGGGTATACAATCATTATGTGGACTGGTTTTTTCTTGTTCCACTTCTGATGTTAGCGACACTACAATTTAATCGTTAAGGAGTGATTCTATCATTACAGTTATCGCTAATATTGGTATGTCAGGATTGTGAGCAAGGTAAATGTAGTAAATAAAACCAACATAGACTCTCCACCACTGAGAGTACTTGTATTTGGGTTAGTGTTAGTAACATGAACTAGATCACAATATAATACTTTAGATAATTATTACAAGATCATAAAATAAGGACAAACTAGTGAGATATAAAAGGTCAGACTTCTTCAGCTGATCTACACAGAATACTCTAGACGAGTGTTCCGTCGTACGGTCCAAGAAGCAATCCGCCGGGCGCACCAAGCGAGCCGGTCTCCTCCCTCCAACGGGCAGTGGTGGTCCGATGTTTACGTCACGGTTAGTTAGGTGGCGGACAACAGATGGCGCTCACTCCACGAAGTTCCCGACAGGTGTATCATTAATTGCTGCATGATGCTCAAACTTTACAGTTTAGAAAATGATATTATCAAAATTATACATATAAAACAATATCAGACTGTTAAGGCAGAGTCAAACAGCTGATGACCCTGAAACGGCTGAACCAATTTTGATGAAACATGTCTAAGAACCACCGCTAGAAAACCAGCTTTTAAATAAAAAAACCGCACCTGAAATGGTTCACCCGTTTAAGAGCTATGGTGCCACACACAGACAGACAAACACACAGACACACATAGCAGTCAAACTTATTACACCCCTCTCTTTGCGTCGGGGGTTAATCAGTCAATTTTACACCACCCTCAAGCGTAAGTTTTTTTTGTTTTTTTTAGACTGCTGTAGGTGGTCCTAGGGGACCGTTTCTACGTAACCGGGCGGTTATTGTCGAGACTTGAAGGGTCTCCAACCAATGGGAGGGAAGTAAATTACGTAACCTAAGCTAACTACTTGTATTACACTACCATCATGACTACCTGCAACAACAGTACTAAGGGTGACTCCTAGTGGGACTCAGACCTCGGCTTAGGGCGTTGCTGGCGGCGGCTTAGGGAGGAGACAGCTTGATGAGGGCTGAATTATCGGTGTGAGTCAAGCGTACGATAACGGCTTGCTGCTAATATAGATAGCTACCTATTTTACCTCTTTGTTTTTATATTGTACCTATTTTTTATTTTTCGTGCCTACTTGCATGATTTAAGGGAAAACATTTGTATCAACGATAGACTTGACAGTCAGCGTAGTGCGATTTTATCAACCTTTATCGCGAATGTTGAAGTTGAAGTATGTACCTATTCATTGAATTTATTTCGAGGTGCTGAGTTTTGGAAACGCCTTATCGATTGCTTAACGCTGACATAGAAGGAAATAAAAGAAAGAAATTTGTAAGACCTGATACTTCATGGTTCGCTCAAATTCAAAATCAATATAAGTAAAGGCAACCATTTTTGGCAGGTTCATAATTGGATTAACCGAGTGATATTCTTTAAAATCAAGACTCTTGAATCTTTACCAATAACTATTCAGAAAAGACCCTCCCATACGTTAATAGCTATACTTAATGGGTGAAATTAGCTTACTAGTTTATTTATGAGTTTACCAATAAGAATAGGTACTGCTATTAGTCAGTAAACCGATTCGTTTTTGGCCATAGGAACCGGGTAAGCCGGCGATTGAGGCTAACCAGTCGATGTCCAAAAAGGCACTGCTGGCTGTCCATAATGGTGTACTGGTACCAACGCTTATGTATGTATGGAAGAGAATGTTGGTCGTGGAAGAAGAGTCATGAAAGTAAAATAAATGCCGTGGAAATGCGTTCCTTGCGAAGTAGTGCGGTGTAACTTTGAATGGTAGATTGAAGAATGATGTGATAAGACAAAGTTGCGGTTTAAAAGATGATAATATAGTAACAAAAATTAAAAGGAGTATGCTTCGGTGGTTTGGGCATGTTGAAAGATTGAGTGAATGGCGATTAAGAAAACGAAATTATAAGGTAGATGTCAGTGGAAACACCAGTAGAGGACGCGCTAGAAGGACATACATCGATGTTATTGGTGATGTTCTTCAGAAAGGACAGGTGCGTAGTACTTTCAATCGGCGTGCGTGTATGAGCGTGGACGAAACGAAAGGAGTATGTAAGGATCGTAGCATGTGGCATTCTACAGTTTCTGCCTACCCCCGTGGGAAAAAGGCGTGAGTTTATGTATGTATGTATGACCCCGGTATTAATCAGTGGAATTTTAAAGATAGTATTTTTTTTAATTACACATATTATGTAAGTAACAGAAACGCAATACATTTATTTTTTAAATTACTACCATTTAAAAGATTAAAAAATACGAATCTCACGCAATGGAGTAACACAAAAAGTCATTCAAAACTCAACAACACCACTTTACAGCTGAAGTAATTTTTACACCTTTTATATGGACGAAGTTAAGTCTTTAATTTACGTTTTAAAATAAGGTTTCGGGCACACCCTGCGGTTAGAACGCAATGTAGGACACAATGTCGTCGCAGTTTATGACGTAATCATGTTTATAACAGGACTTGCGAACGCGACGTGCAGTAAGCAAGTAACTTTGAATTATGTATTTGTATAAAGGCTATTGTGGCGCATGTAAATGGCAATGCGTCGTGTAAAGTGTAATTTTATTAGTGCTTTAGCAATCCACGTTTTTATTACTAGGTAACTATTTAGTGCCGTACTAAATCCCTACTAATATTAGAAATGCGAAAGTAACTCTCTCACGCCTAACCTACAGAACCGATTTTGATGAAACTTGGTGCAGAGATACTCTGGAACCTGGAGAAGCACATAGGCTACTTTTATCCCAAAAATACGGAATACGCGATAAACGAAATCCACGCGGGCGATACCGCGAGCGACCTTTTGTAAATAAATAAATGTATGTCCGAGTTGTGATCTGTTTGCGAATGAGTGAAACAAGATACTTTCAGTACCTATGTCAGAAGCATTGTGAGCGATTTATGAAAGAGGTCTCTAATTATCATTATTTTCTTCTTGTTATTGTATGTATGTATACATATAATTGTTTACAACGAGTTAGAAAATACCCCTAAAGCCGAAAGGGGATTAAAAGTTCCCTTGTTAAGAGTCTATTGGCAATATTTTAAAATAAAGAATGACCCAAAAAAAAATTTGGACATATCATAAAATAAAATCATTACTTAAATGCTACCCTGAAAACATAAAAGTAAAAAGTAGACTACCCCGAAAGTTATTTATATTCTTACCTAATTTCCTCTGAGAGGTAAATGACAACAACCATAAAAGACTACTTGATTAACATTTTCTTTTTTAAGGGGAATTATGTAACACGTGTATGTATCTTTAATTCTTGTAATTGGTCCAAGACCGTTTTAATTAAAGTAAAATAAATAAATAATAGTAACATGTCCTTCTAAAGTTGTCTTAGTGTACTGAAGGTCTTCATCAGTACCTACGTCTTCATAAGGATTAACGACTTGAAGGTACAGGCATTCAGAAAAGAGTTTAAAAAAAATTACAAAAAAAGAACTGCAGCTTTTAGGTAGCAAAAAAGCACGTAAACGTAAAACCCTCATTTTTTCCCCAAAAATATAGCTAAGCCCGGCTCTACGTACAGTCGTAAACGCAAAAAACTGACAACACCTCGCCCAATTTCGGACGACTCTTGACTTTTTAGTCATGGGCCAGACACATCACTCGACTATCATGGCCTGCAAAATTGAACTGACGGAAAAAAACGCCGAAGCCAGTGCTGTATGCAATATTTTTTCCGCTGCGTCGGGCTTTCCGGGAATTATTCGTACGTCACAAAAACACGACCCACGGAGATTAGCTATAAAAATAGACGCTTTTTAAAGCCTTTTAAGGGTTTTACTTGCAGTAAACCGACGGCGTAATTCCTAATCAAATAAAGAAGGAAAGAGTTTCTTAATTGGTACAGGATTTATTTGATACTCAAGTAGGTACTTATAACTTTTTTTCTATACAAGGTTAGTCGGAAAGGGGTTATTAATCTGACTAACACTGACATCTGACACAGCTGTATAACAAGCTACCAATTGATCTACGGGAATGTGACGACAGTATGAATGTTTTTTTAGCTAAATTAAAAAAATATGTAAGCACACAATAATAATTATTATATTAGTAATGTACCTGTATGTAATTCATCAAATAATTTATTGATTTTATAAATGATAAAATATAATTTATATAGCATTATTAATTCTAATGTATTTGTTGATTATTAGATTCCACTAACACAACATGCCAGATGTATATGCAAAAATGTTTTTATAACAAATTGTAATGTTGCAAATCTTATTTTAAGCAAACTGTATAGTTTTTATAAGAAATAAATTCTTTAATCCGACTAACTAAAATGACTGTTATAAAGCAAGTGTCGGTAATTTTTATTTCCATGCAAAATGGTTTTATTCTAGTTTTCTTTTTCAAAAATTCTTCATCCCGGCTTTTGTTACAAATGAAAAAAATGGAGATTCAAATATCATAGCTGAGGATAGACCGAGAGTATTTTTTATAAAATCTTTGATCATATGTTTCTTTTTAACTATTGACTTTTGGAGATCAAAAGTTCACGGATTAGTACCCCCTTTCCAACTAACGTATAATTGCGACGCTTGAAAAGCTAAAATTACCAATCGACATGTTGGCAACTTTACACTATAGCATTTTAAAGTCTTATTTAAGTTCATAATATTTAAATGCCAGTTTATTAAGCCTATTAAATTCATTTAAAATTCATTGGAATTAAGTAGTTATGAAAAACAGGCGATTTTTTTTTCCAAAAATAAACTTTAAAATGCTCCAGTGTAAAATTGCCAACATATCGCTTGGTAAATATTGCCTTCCAAGCGTCGATATAATTATTATGCAAAGTTTGCTATAGGTACTTTAATTGGGATGTTTAGACGTTTATTTAACGAATATAGGTTCATCAATTGCTTTAAATGGGCTAGTTTGAATTAATTCTGGCCAGCGTATATTTTTAAAGGTCAAATTCAGTTAAAACAACGAAGGGTTTAAGTAATTACTACGTGAACAATTGTACATTAATATATACAGCTTTTTTAATTAGGGCTCTAAGCCTCTATCGATTTCTATTAAACAAAAGCACCTAATACAAATTTCATTGTTTCCCAAGTAATATAATATTCTAATAACGATCACTTTAATGCCAATAGGTTCTATCTACCTATCACTAGTTATTCTATAAGCGATATTTAAACATCTCAATGTATCCGCTGATCGGCTGCTTCATATTCAACGGCTGGGCTCGCAATCACGGCCACTCGTAAAACCTAACGATATCAGATTTTATCCCTCCACAGGGCTCCCCTGATCTTGTCAAGTCGAAGCTTAGCGCCCTATTGAGGAGGATATTCCGGATTTTGTGGTAATTTTCGAAATTTTCTGGTAATACGATTTCTGTAGTCGAACGTGTTTGTTTGTTACTGTACCGGGTTATATTGGATTATCGATATCATCAATGCTTGGAAATGAAAATTTGTTGTTGATATAGAAAAAGACGATAAAAAGTATCGATTTTTTACATACGTAGGTTCTTATTGCAGATACCCTGTCAATTGACTGCCTCATTGGTCTCGCGGCCGCAAGCGTGACTGCTGAGCGTGTGATCTTGGGTTCGATCCCCAGGTCGGACAGTGTTATCAAGTTTTTCCGCGTGGAATTTCTCAATTGAAAACATTTCATATTTTTAACCTGCATGTATTATTACGTTATATAAAAGTAAATCCAAATCCAGAGCACCCGTATTTTTCCGTTTTTCGAAATTATGTACTTTTCATTCATAAAATCAATTTTGAAATTCGGCGTATTCTAAAAAGACGTATGCGCCAAATGACGTCATACATACGGTGGAATGGAGATCTAACCTTTGCTTCACTGTGAGCCGTCAAAAATACTGTTAGTTAGATGTCACTGTCATATAACACTTGTCTTGTTTAACTTCATAAGTGACATTGACATGTCTTGTTTGATATTAAATGTTTTCATCTAAAACATTGGAACGCATAGGCAAAGGTAATTCCTCATTCCACCGTTTATGGACGTCATCACATGTTTTTTGATTTCCATTTTTTTTCTCAGAAATGAGGAAAAGAAAAAATATAAAAAATACATATTTGAACTCAGGACACGAAAATAAAGAAACGGTATTTTTGTTTCAAGGTCGTGTCAGTTTTGAAATGTTGTCAATTGCAGCCTTTTTTTATCGTGGAAAAATCTTCATGGATACCCTTGGGGAAGGCGAAGGATTTTGTTATGCCGGACTCTTACCGGCCAAAAACCCACGGTGTACCTTCTCCTGACCCTTGGCCGGAGTCGCGGGGTTCGCAGCTGCATGCCCCGCAACCCTGGCAGGCCTCAGTTGCAGCCTGGAGTCTAAATTTGTACCCGGTTGATGAAAATAGACTCGTCCCGGTGTATTATACACCTCTGCCTCTATCTAACCCTTCGGGGAATACAGACGTGATGCTATGTTCATACCTTGTCAATAGCGCTCCTTTTTATTCTTTGGCCTGTTTTCTCATTTTGAAGCTACTTTGTTATCGAAGAGTGCTCCCTCCAAATTCACTTAAAAAAAACTCGACGCACTACGTCCATAATGTTTTAACACCAAAATACTTTTAAATATTATTAACACAATGTACCTATCTATCGTGTTCATTCAGCATAAACAATTTAATTTTAGATCGCAGGTATATAATATTGTTTATTTTTCCGACACAGTTAATTGGAATTCCTATAAACGTTAAAACTAACTAATTGGCTTAGTCTGAAATTAGAGTTTGTTTTGATACGAATATTGTAATTCCTCCCACTCAGAAACAATTCCTGCTATTCAGCTTAGTTTTCGAAATGCGAACCACTAAGCAAAAGCTGGTTTATACATTTTCAAGTCCTTTGAATCAAGATTAATCGTGGTTTCACTTTACATGTAAATACTTTCACCGATTTTATTCAGGGCTTAATTTATAAATGTCTAAACTCGAGTCCATAAAATGTCAATACACAAAGCCATTCAAGGCCCAGTCAAATTCGTGAACACTCATAAATAGAGGTTTATTACTCGCTTCACGAACGTGTGATTTTAATCCTCGGTGAATAAAAATTGGCTTCAATGAATGGGGAAAATAAAATAGTCTGAGAGCTCATTGCTCGAGATTCCACATTTCATTCGCAGGATATTCACTCGAGGGCTATCCGGATCTCTCTTGCCTGAAATAACTGTCGCATAATGTTGATATAAAGCGGGCCGCGGCTTGGTGGCAACTGACTGGAATTCTGCAACGCCTCCGCTTTGATTTAACTAGTAGCTATGACACCTTGAAGCCTTTGCTGCTGGATTTAAGAGCACTGTTTATTTAAACTCGCTCGTTCTAGGATCCTTTGTCGCTTGGGTGGGGCTGAGATATTACGAGCATTGGAGATGAGGGTATTCTACTCGATATATGAATACGGTTTTCAGAAAATGTGAATATTTTTGTCACGAACAGACCGTAATAGTATGTTGTCTATGCATTTCTGCAGTAGTCTAGACTACGCAATTCTATTTCATGTGCATCTCCTGTGCCATAAACGGGACTCTAGAGTAAAGTTTGTTTGAACACTTTCCTTAGCTGCGGTTAATATCTTCGCGTAATTTCTTATAAACGCTTACTATACTGTAGCAATAGTGACTACATTGTTTTCGTATAGACGATAGCTTCCGCAGTTTGAAAACATTTTTCCGAAAAAAGTAAAATTACTTTCAAACAGAGAGAAATTCCCCCCTTACATAACTGATCTGCCTAGCCCTGTGCCTAGATCTGCCTAGCCCTGTGCCTAGATGCGGCTGTCAGACTTTCGTTCTTCTGACTACCGGTAACGACTGTCTGTAGGTATTCGTATGACACCTGGAATCGACGTTTTAACGTGCTCTTCGAAGCACGGAGGGGTCAAGATGTGTAACGAACGGACTGACCTCGGCAAATGCTTTAATTCTTGCAAATCATAATTATGATCTCGCGGTTGCCACGAGCCTCTCCATAACATGAGTATCATAATAATTTTATTGGTATACCGCCGTTTGCCAGAATTTTATTTGTCCTAATATCATTTGCCATAATAGTCAACAGCCATAATATTATATGACGTAATATTCATTTGCCCTACTCTTATTTGCTATATTAGTCACGTGCTAGAAGCTTTGTTTCCCATAAAGTCACTTACCATAACATCATTTGTCATAATCATTGTAAGCCCTAATCATCACATGCCCTAATTATCACATACCATAATTATCATTTGCCATAACATCATTTGCCATCGACATTGGGTGTTGACGGTTGTTATATCAGGAGAAACTGGATGCAATCGGGACTTTAGGGCACCCCGACTCGGATAGGTTTGGTTAGAAGGGGATGGCGGGGTCGTTTGAGCGAGCGAAGCGAGCGAATAGACCCCGCCATCCCCTTCGTGGTTATTTTTTTATAAACCACCCAGAAGTAGTTTGGTTAGGTGCCATTTGAGTTTTGTCTAATAATTATTATGGCATTTAAATATTATGTCTAACTAGCTGTACCCGCATGCGTTGCAATGCACTTTTTCCTACCTACTACCTACCTACTACCTACCTACTACCTACCTACTACCTACCTACTACCTACCTACTACCTACCTACTACCTACCTACTACCTACCTACTACCTACCTACTACCTACCTACTACCTACCTACTACCTACCTACTACCTACCTACTACCTACCTACTACCTACCTACTACCTACCTACTACCTACCTACTACCTACCTACTACCTACCTACTACCTACCTACTACCTACCTACTACCTACCTACTACCTACCTACTACCTACCTACTACCTACCTACTACCTACCTACTACCTACCTACTACCTACCTACTACCTACCTACTACCTACCTACTACCTACCTACTACCTACCTACTACCTACCTACTACCTACCTACTACCTACCTACTACCTACCTACTACCTACCTACTACCTACCTACTACCTACCTACTACCTACCTACTACCTACCTACTACCTACCTACTACCTACCTACTACCTACCTACTACCTACCTACTACCTACCTACTACCTACCTACTACCTACCTACTACCTACCTACTACCTACCTACTACCTACCTACTACCTACCTACTACCTACCTACTACCTACCTACTACCTACCTACTACCTACCTACTACCTACCTACTACCTACCTACTACCTACCTACTACCTACCTACTACCTACCTACTACCTACCTACTACCTACCTACTACCTACCTACTACCTACCTACTACCTACCTACTACCTACCTACTACCTACCTACTACCTACCTACTACCTACCTACTACCTACCTACTACCTACCTACTACCTACCTACTACCTACCTACTACCTACCTACTACCTACCTACTACCTACCTACTACCTACCTACTACCTACCTACTACCTACCTACTACCTACCTACTACCTACCTACTACCTACCTACTACCTACCTACTACCTACCTACTACCTACCTACTACCTACCTACTACCTACCTACTACCTACCTACTACCTACCTACTACCTACCTACTACCTACCTACTACCTACCTACTACCTACCTACTACCTACCTACTACCTACCTACTACCTACCTACTACCTACCTACTACCTACCTACTACCTACCTACTACCTACCTACTACCTACCTACTACCTACCTACTACCTACCTACTACCTACCTACTACCTACCTACTACCTACCTACTACCTACCTACTACCTACCTACTACCTACCTACTACCTACCTACTACCTACCTACTACCTACCTACTACCTACCTACTACCTACCTACTACCTACCTACTACCTACCTACTACCTACCTACTACCTACCTACTACCTACCTACTACCTACCTACTACCTACCTACTACCTACCTACTACCTACCTACATGATGTCGAACGGGATAAAAAGTATCCTATGTCCTTCTCCTGGCTCTAAACTACCTCCCTGCCAATTTTCAGCTAAATCGGTTCAGCCGTTCTTGAGTTATAAGTGAAGTAACTAACACGACTTTCTTTTATATATATAGATAATCATTATGACGTTTAAATATTATGTCTAATAATTATTATGACAATTAAAAATATGAAATACAATACGTATGGCACTCGTATCTTATGGTATCTAAGTTTCGGGCAATTAAAAGTATGTCATAAGTCTTTTAGGGCAAACAAAACATTCGGGCAAATGAAATTCGGGTAAATGAAATTCGGGAATTATGATGATTATGGTATATAATCTTCGGGTAAACAATAGACAACCAATTTTATTGCTTCCAATAATATTGCATTGATGTGACCCCACAAAAACACGAAAAAACACTCATGCTTCTATTTTTACAACAGCGTCAACAAAAACTTTTTCAAACGCTCAGAATTTATTTACGTCTCTCAGTAACAATAAATATATTGAAACAGGTGTAGAAATTGTACACTAGGTGCCCATTCGCGAAATTACTTCCTCCCCGTTTTCTCTAGCCCCACGTCTCATTAGAAGAAACGAGAATATTCTTCCTTCTTTAAACGCTTGCTTTGTAAGTATTTGTAGGAGGAAATTCTCCAGAACGGCGAATTATCGTTGTGTATCTAATGGAAAATAAATATATTAGAATAGAAAAATATACGCGTAGATACGACATTATTTGTGTGCCTAGCCAACTTCGTGGTAGATATAATAAACAAGCCGCTCTCCCGCGGCTGTGCTCGCATAAATAACTTGACTACGCGCCACCTATCTGATCCTAGCAAAGCTATGCACCATCGTCTTGACAAAACAGATGTATTGTGTAAATATGACCTTCAATCAGTCCAGTCGTTTAGAAGTTACACGATCACTAACAGACGCACCGACACGCAACGATTTTATGTGTATAATATGAGTAGTATTAAAAGAAACTTTAAGTTTATCATTTTAATTATTTAAGTATTGTGTACTACTGACATTCCTTCTCAGCATATGCTTCGCTAGCTAAGCTTCTAATACTGCTAGTTTTGATTATACAATGTTAGTCGGAAATGAAGTACAAATCCGAAAAGGTGTTAAAATACCCTAGATATGAATAACTTTTGTTCTACTACTTTCCCCAAAAGTTAATAGTTTAAGAGATGTTGCTGTTTAAAGATTTCATAAAAATACGCTAGAATCTATCTGTCTCCAGCTCTGATCAGCTGTGTTTACATTTTAGGTCATATTTGGAGTCACGGATTAGAAGCTAAATTTTTTGAATTCTTAACAGAAGCAAGGATGCACTATTTTTTAAAAATCGAAGATAAAAATAATTTTGCATGGAAATAAAACTTGTCGAATTTTGAATTTTTTACGTTTGGTTTAAAACTATCACTGATGACTATCAGTGATAGTTTAAGTGTTTAAGTGACCTGTGCATTAGTACCTCCTTTCCGACAAACCTTGTATAGGGTAGGTACAGACGTCAGCATATCAAGCTACTACAATCTGTCAAATTTCTTTAATAGATTTTCATATACAGGGTGTTAACGAATTCGTGTAACTCCTTCAAACGACATGATCTATTAATGGTATAGATTAACCCCACACGTGTTAGCGACACTACAATTTAATCGTTAAGGAGTGATTCTATCATTACAGTTATCGCTAATATTGGTATGTCAGGATTGTGAGCAAGGTAAATGTAGTAAATAAAACCAACATAGACTCTCCACCACTGAGAGTACTTATAATTGGGTTAGTGTTAGTAACATGAACTAGATCACAATATAATACTTTAGATAATTATTACAAGTTATTACAAGAGTATAAAATAAGGACAAGCTAGTCAGATATAAAAGGTCAGACTTCTTCAGCTAATCTATACAGAATACTCTAGACGAGTGTTCCGTCGTACGGTCCAAGAAGCAATCCCCCGGGCGCACCGAGCGAGCCGGTCTCCTCCCTCCAACCGGCAATGGTGGTCCGATGTTGACGTCACGGTTACTTAGGCAGCGGACAACAGATGGCGCTCACTCCACGAAGTTCCCGACACGGCCATCCTGCAAGGCGCATGCCCCAGGCGCCCCACGAGTCTAGGTAAAGCACTGAAACAAAAGCAGCATCAGAACTTGTTCTGCAAGTATGAACCGTAAGCCATAATACACTTTTGAAACATCAGCAAATGCCCACTCTATTACAGCTAGGTCAATTGTACATAAAGGGGCTATGTCACACTTAAGAGCCCTGGTTTTCCTAGAGCTTACCACTTGGAATCACTTGCATTTAAAGAGCTTTTCACTGCACTTAAATGTACCAAGTTGTTTTCCAAGCCTTATTCACATTTGCTGGTGTTTCTGTCATGGCGAGGATTATGGTACATCAAGACCTAACTTCAGTGTCACCTTCAGACCTTAAACAGAATCAAATAATATAGTACACATCTCGGTTACACCTGATCACTCATCTTTGACTCATCATGTTACCCATGTGCATGGCCAAAGCAACATGAAAAGCATAAAATAATCTTTAAACCTAATAGAGCCTGATATCCCATCGTCAGCCAACAAGCTCTGTAACCCTAGGTTGAACTAGTTAATATTCATTCCGTATCAACCTGGTTGTATATTCGTTCATAACTTCTCATAACAAACATCTTACAAACATTAGATTTTAACATTTTCATTTTCTACGAAGCATTTCACAATAAAATACTATCTCAGATGCCTATAAGAAAGTTCTACTCTGTTAAACATCAAATTATAGTTATTCAATAAATTATTATTATGCATAAACAATTAAAATATTTCTTTGTTAAATATATCAATGATTCACAAAGCCATAATACGCATTGAAACCATCAGCAAATGCCTCTATTACTGCTAGGTTAACCGCACTCAAAGGGACTATGCCACACTTAAGTCCTGGTTTTCCTAGAGCTTACCACTTGGAATCACTTGCATTTAAAGAGCTTTCGCTGCACTTAAACGTACCAAGTTGTTTTCCAAGCTTTATTCACATTTGCTGGTGTTTCCATCATGGCGTAGATTATGGTACAAATGTTTTATCTAGTTTCGCAAGTAAAATATAAGCAATACTATATGTGAGGCTGTGTGGCCACTTCATTTTATTTACATTAATATATAAAGCACTGTATTTATTACTGACTTAATTATTGACTTTGAAGAGTCTTTGTGCCAAATTTCAAGTTTATAACCCCATGGAATAATGATTTTCATACAAACTTTGAACTCTTATAATTTTACCCCCTCATGGGTTTAATTTACAAAAACGCTCAAACACGTACTTCTATTTCTAACTAGAAACTTTAACATTTATTTCATTTATCAATTTATAGCATCACCCGCCTTGGATCTAGCCATATCATGGCATCACCCGCCTAGGTTCCAGATCTATAACAATCATCACCAATAAAAAATACTATTTCCGTTTTCATCTACAAAAATACATTTTAAACTTTTTTTTTTGTGTACCTACCGACAAAACTACTTTTTAATTTCAATAAACTATTTTGCACTATTCTGTAACAAGAATTATAGCAAAACCAATAAAAATATTTTCAAGCATTCATTTTTACTGCATTTTCATTTATTAATTTATAGCATCATCCGCCTTGGATTTAACCAACTTATTTGGCATCATCCGCCTGGGCTTTATCAACATAAATACATTTTAAACCGTAAGCAATAACAATCTACTTTTAATTTCAATAAACTATTTTGCACCATTCTGTAACAAGAATTATAGCAAAACCAATAAAAACAAATAGGTTTCAATATTTTCAAAACTATAATTTTTACTGCATTTCATTTATTAATTTATAGCATCACCCGCCTTGGATTTAGCCAACTTATTTGGCGTCACCCGCCTGGGATCCTGCTTTCTCAACATGGCATCACCCGCCTTGGATCTAGCCAAATCACGGCATCACCCGCCTGGGTTTCAGCCCTATAACAATTGCTTCGTCATGTTCCAACCCCGGTTTGCCATACCGGGTGGTGCCTCAGGTCAACCCTGGTTGCATCTCACGACAAACTCTAATGCGACTGCAACGCATTTATTTCCAGAAACAAATATAGATATCATATTTTGTTATTTTACACGAATAAACACAGATATCATTTAATATTTATGTTACGAGAATAAATACAGATATCTTTTTTATTTTAGACGAATTAACACACATATCATTTAATATTTATTTTACTCGAATAAATACCCTTTGATATTATATTTCCTTTATCAAACTACCTTCACACATAAGTAGGTATAATAAAATGGTTGCGACTCACCGGATTTATCACCTTTTCTCGGTCTCACCATTGTAATCTCATTCGTATAATCAAGTTTTCGTCAGTCCGCCTACAGGGGAGTATATTAAGTAAAATATTTACATGTGGGTATACAATCATAATGTGGACTGGTTTTTTCTTGTTCCACTTCTGATGTTAGCGACACTACAATTTAATCGTTAAGGAGTGATTCTATCATTACAGTTATCGCTAATATTGGTATGTCAGGATTGTGAGCAAGGTAAATGTAGTAAATAAAACCAACATAGACTCTCCACCACTGAGAGTACTTATAATTGGGTTAGTGTTAGTAACATGAACTAGATCACAATATAATACTTTAGATAATTATTACAAGTTATTACAAGAGTATAAAATAAGGACAAGCTAGTCAGATATAAAAGGTCAGACTTCTTCAGCTAATCTATACAGAATACTCTAGACGAGTGTTCCGTCGTACGGTCCAAGAAGCAATCCCCCGGGCGCACCGAGCGAGCCGGTCTCCTCCCTCCAACCGGCAATGGTGGTCCGATGTTGACGTCACGGTTACTTAGGCAGCGGACAACAGATGGCGCTCACTCCACGAAGTTCCCGACACACGGGTTTTAGATTGGTTAAAAATAAAAGAAAACTTTTTTTTCCCGATTTTTTTTTTTTATTCGACAGAAAATTTCGATGCCGTGCATAAATGAATGAAGGCACGGCAACACAGCTGATGGGCACGACTAGCACGACATCGCTCCACGCAGTCAGTTAACTTGGGACACTAAAATTACTCAGATACAGAACAAAATGTTTCATATTTTGAATTTATTTTTTGTTTTTTCTGAAAAAAACCTATGCAGGGTCAATCTGTGTCATCAGTAGATTACGCGATTTGAAGGAATTACACGAATTCGTTAACACCCTGTATATCGCGAAAGCATTAGGTTCAAGGTTGATTGGGAAAATTTAAAATTTCGGGTAGCTTGACCTGCTAGCGTCTGTATAGTTGGGGACTTGAAATGTTTACCACCCTAAGATCTATAATTGCTTGCACATTACATTTTCATAAGGTCGATATGACATAAGTTGATAATAAATAATAAGGAATCGAATTTGAAATCTGATAAACATTTCGAGACCGCAACCATACATAATCAAAGACTGGTAGTTTATAGAAACAAATAATATGTCTAGGCAACTAATTAACCATACGAGTTATGTTCTATTGAACAGAGGTTAATCGATGTGGTATAAAGGACAAATTAATGATCTGATTAATTTATTAATTAGGATCAACTGAGTAATCTATCACTAATATATACAGTCAATTGATATTGATTTACGTTAATATGAAGGATTAGCATTAATTTTGCAAGTAGTATAACGAAGGGAAGTTATGGTGGTAGGTAGGTATATTTATGTCGGCATTCTTTTTCCTTAACCAATTAAACATTAAAAAAACCGGTCAAGTGCGAGTTGAACTCGCGCACGAAGGGTTCCGTACCATTATCTATCAAAACGGCAAAAAAACGCATTTGTTGTATGGGAGCCCCCTTAAATATTTATTTTATTCTGTTTTTTAGTATTTGTTGTTATAGCGGCAATAGAAAAACATCATCTGTGAAATTTCAACTGTCTAACTATCACGGTTCATGAGGTACAGCCTGGTAACAGACGGACGGACGGACAGCGGAGTCTTAGTAATAGGGTCCCGTTTACCCTTTGGGTACGGAACCCTAAAAAAGGTAAATCTAAATATAAATTAATTTGACGTGCCGATAAAGAAGCCTCTAGTTTTAATTTAGAATTATTATTTCCACGAAATAACATATTTTTAGAATTTCGCAGTGTTGTGCTATATACCTGAAGCACAACATTTTTTGTAGAGATTAACATGCCAGTTTTGTAACCAGTTGGTACATACCAGCTAAGGTGGTAGAATAAGCCCAGCAGTGGGATAAGGCAGTATAATAGCAGACACATTATCTACACTGAAGAAAGAAAAAATAACTTAAAAAAAAAAGTAAAAACCGACTTCAAAAAAACTAAAAAGAGTAAAATAATTACCATATTATAAAACTGACAGTTTTAGAAGTCGGTGCAATTTTACACTGAACCTAATTGAAGGCACCGACTTCTAAAACTGTTAGTTTTGTATTAAGGTAATTATTTCACACTTTTTAGTTTTTTTTGAAGTCGGTTTTTACTTTTTTTTAGTTTGCTGTTATCCATTGAAGAGTTCCATTGTTAATCTCCGAGGGTGTTCATCAGATCTTCACCAAATTTAAATGGGACCATTTCGGAAGAAAACTCTTTCAATAAAAAAAAAGAATTTTGCAAATCCTTTTATGACGGAGATATGTCCGAAGACACATAAAAAAAATATATACAAACATCCGAATTGAGAACCTCCTCCTTTTTGAAGTCGGTTAAAAAGGGCCCCCAAAAGTTGTCTCATGAAGCAGTAAATAACATACATACTTAACATCATGCTTGTATTCCCCAAAGGGTTGAGCAGAGGTGTATATTACACCCTCATTTCGCCGTTATGTTTAAGGATGCCTTTCCATCAGAGATGTGCTATGCAACGTTGCTATGGATGGGTTTGATATCCACCAATCATATTCATTGGTCCACATAGCATAGCACTGGTGGAAACTGATTCAACTAAGCTACGTTTTTTATATGGAAGGATGCGTGCTGTGGATACGTGCTGTGGATGCATGCTGTCGATACGTGCTGTGAATGCGTGCTGTGAATGCGTGCTATGGATGCGTGCTATGGATGGTCGCGAGTAGTGTAACTATGTGCAGAGCACCGCGCCGCCCGCCGCTCCCCGTGCATTCCCTATTGTCGATACGTTGCGTAGCTCGAGCTGCGCATCTTCCTCGCACAGCTATCTTGCGGCGGCGGCAGCGTATTTTCATAGCACATCTTACTCGCTCCGCTACGTAGCTTAGCATCAGTGGAAACGGTCACATAGTTTCGTAGCTTAGCTTTTACATTCTCGCAGCATAGCTACATAGCACATCTCTGATGGAAAGGCACTGTAAGTCCCATGTTATAAAGAGCGAGCCTATTACCATAAACCAGACTTAAATGCAGATTCCGACCTGTTACTGAGAAACTCTCCACACAGAAAAATCCAATAACAGTTTTCCCGACCTGGGCATCGATCGAATCCTCAGCAGTTGATACTACCCTCAGGTTAATCTAACTGAACGATATAACAAAACTATTATTGTTGCCTTAGCTTCATTGGTAGGTGAAGATCACCATTCCTGGGATATTCATGTTCGAAAGATTCAGGTCGCCCTTAATAGTGCAGTAAATATAACCACCGTTTTTCTCCTGCTGAAAGTTTTTCAGAAGCTCTCGTATACTGGTAAAACTGTAATGTAGCAGACGGCCCCAGGATCTCCTGAGCTAGTCTACCACACAAGTTATAAAGAAGAGTTAATATTAAGGAATCCTACCTACCCCTAGCCAGACAAACAAGGAAAACACTTAAGAGAAGACAACTCTATTAAATGGATAAAAACACTTATAATAACACACGTTAAAATTTGGAATGGTCACAGGCCACATAGTTTTTGAAATACACTCTATATTCAAAATTCGAAAAGCACTCTAAAAAGAAACAAAGTGGCTTTTGCAAGTCATTCTAGAGGCGACCCTGCGACCACTAACTAACAAGGCAGTGAATAATATCATAATAAATAATTTGATTTCATGATAAAATAAATGACATCATATCTACTCCTAAAATTGAAGTCTACAACTTGCATAAAATAGCGAACAGTGCAATCATTTTCGTACGAAAATCACTGTTAAAAAATTTACCTTCACAAATGCAGACTCTGATTAAAAACGGGTGGCAACGGAAAAAAGCGATTAAAAAATTAGTGACACGTCGCTAAAACATCGCCTGCCATCCACGCATGAAACATGCACGGAATTTAATTCCCATTTTTAGGATGGAATTTTTAATTTCACAATTTCGCCGGCAGCGCCGCGGGTCTCAGTTAGCAAGCCCATATTTCTTACTAGGAATACATAAATCCAGGGGTTGTAAAGTGAACGGGCTGAACCATAATGAAGCCATCTATTGGTAAATGACACGGAAAAACGAGATTAGAATTCGCTTTCGATGGCGATAAAAAATAAAGCTTTTTCTTCTGCGATAGGTCCCAAAGCGATTGTAATCTATGTTCAGAAATAAAAATTCTTTTTAACTTTATGTGTAACGAAGTAGGTGAGGAAATAAAATTATAATGTGCTTAGGTAGCTACGACATTATTGGTATGTCAAATCACTGCAGAATGGTTCCTCAGAATTGATTCAGTATAATTTCTATTTTTTTATTTATGTTTGCCAACAGTAAATACATTAATTGTTAAGTATTATCATATATGATAAAGATGTAATAAAACAATTGCATATCCACTTATAAGCTAATACAACATGCACTAAGTATTAACGCATCTACTCTAAACGAAGCTAAAAACTATTGAAACCAACAACAGCTAAACTTAAATATTACCAATGATTCAACATTTATCGTGCTTAAGTGAGACTTGGCGTTTTATAATGGCGTTCTGTGTTTTGTTTTAACCGTAAAAAGGCAATAAATCCATTTAAGTAGATATATAAAACATAATTGTGTACCTATAATGTATAAAATTATAAACTCGTTTACAATATCTATGTTCATCATGCAGTCACTTATTTTAGTACAATTCCTCTAAACATACTCGAATGCCAAAAAAATTACATACAAGTACATAAGCGTTTAACATAACTTAAGCTTAACAATGCTTCAAAACAGTTTTGTGGAAGCAAAGCTAACAGGTCAGGCTACACCCTCTCAGGAATTACACCTGACAGAACTATTCAGAACTGGCCCCCGACATGCATAGTTTAGGCCACAACTTGGTCCAGCTCATGTCTGAATTTTGAAGTGCTAACTATCCGGGCGTGAATAGTGGGAGCGGTTATCCGCTTTTAGTTACCCCATTCTTATGTGATCGTGTGGTGGCTCGTAAAGTTGTGAGCCACTTTATTGCGGTAAACATAGAACACGCAATCCCAGGAGGAGCAATGAGCAGGTAACTGCGGTGGCCAACTTTAAAGCTAATATTAGTTCAGCCACGGCACCGGAAAATGGGTAGCGCAGTGATTGGCTGTGGCACAGACCGGACTTTCAAATGTCCAATCAGAGTGCGACGGGAACGACTCCAATTAAATTCGATTGAATGGGAAAATTCTAGCGCCGTCAGGCATTCTGTTATTTGTAAACTTATTGAATGACGCAATCAAAAGCTTGTTTTGTTCGAATCCAAAACAAATCTGACAACAGCTGTATAGTTCGTTATTTCGATTTATTTCAACAATTTTGCAATGTTAGCTTTCACCGAAAATTATAAATAGAGTGTTGATTACCTTAAATTTGACCGCGTGTAAAGCATATTATTCCTGATTGCCAAGCGCCAAAATAAATTAAATGAACAAAAGCCATGAAATGAACATATAAAATTACCAGAATAATGTTCACCCATAGACCAAACTACACACATTCAATTCCAAAACTAATTCAACCTTTCACCGACGAGCGACAATTAACAATCCAAAAACAGCGGAACGTAACGTTTTTCAGCATTCCGGTAATCGTTACATTTATTACTGTGTGTGTGTCGGGCTCTGGTATAATTACGCGACCACAATTGGGAGGGGGCGACGCAATTAGCCATTTCACAGGAGGCGGGCCGTTGTCACTTCGACTCTAATGACTTCAACTAGTTCCATTGCACGCCCGCAAAGGCCGGAACGACTTTTTCAAGCTGTCCTTTAGTCGAGCTACAGAAATGTAATTTAAAATCTAGCGAGGGGATTTTAACTCTATAAACTAAGGAAGTCTCAACTGTAAATTATAACAATTAACTGTTGAGACTTTCGTTGGCGTGGACTGAGTTGTGAATCATTAGAGCTCTGAAAATAGGTATACAATTTTAAAATGCTTAAAATCATTATAAGAAGCTTTCGGCCTTCAGTGGGATAGTCATCATCATTCAGCCGAAAGACGTCCACTGCTGGACATAGACCTTCCCCAAAAAGGGGTGGGTTTGCCGTAATCGCCACGCTTGGCACGCGGGTTGGCGATCGCAATATGGCTGTTAAAGTACTCAGAGAACGCTGCTGCCCATCCTCTAGTGGATCCCTTAGTTAGTTTGGAAAAGGCTAGGCGGAACTATCATCATCATGCAGCCGAAAGACATCCATTGCCGGACATAGGCCTTCCCCAAAAAGGGGGGGGGGGGGGGTTGCCGTAATCGCCATGCTTGGCAGGCGGGTTGGCGAACGCTGCTGCCCATCTTCTAGTGAATCCCTTAGTCACCTTTTACGACACCCACAGCAAGAGATGGGCAAAGAAGAAGAAGTGTCGTACTTAAAGAATAGTGCTATTCTTTAAATCCGACACTACACGAGACAGTGGAATAGTAACTGATATTATTGTAGATTTATAATTTGGGAATAGACGTATGTAAGATCCAATAAAACCCAGCATGCTTGTTAGGAGGATCTAAACGGTCCGTCTGGCTAGCTACCACTTACTGTGTTTAGTGTGATTACTGCGTCCGTCGTGTGTATGTGAGAGCCAGAGGGGCATAGGTAAGTCCCTCTTTATCATTGTTACTTGGATTCGTGTGCTCCATCTTGGCCCTGTCTACGCTTACAATCAGGGGCCTAATTCTCCTAAAATAAATTGTTGCCAAACGCAATCGAACCACAACCGTCAGTCAGTTTTTGTTTTCGAAAACTTTCAAAATGATTGATTTTGTTTTTTGTGTCAAAACAATTCGACAGCTTTTGAAATTGAGAACTGTCTAAATTAACGGTTCGGCCTTGGTTCGGTTGTGATTTATCAAGATTTATTTTAGGAGAATTGGGCCCTAGGTGCGACTAGGGTCAAACGCGACCTAGTCAAATAACTAAAAAAAAACAGAATATTTTGCTGCCTTCATTGTAATATTCGGGGGTCTTATAATAAAACTGGACCGTCCAACAGCACAGCTATTATTCAACTAACTCCAGGAATATTTCCACCTACCGACATTACTTTATATACTTATAGGTACTAATTTATATCTACCTACACTATACATTCGTATGACTATTTAATTTGGCTGTTATTGTTGGCTAATAGATCATTGCAAATGTTAATGAATGAGATAAAATTGCATTGTGTGGTGTGCTTTTGACGTATCCGAATTTATATAATTCCTTCAAACCGCGTAATCAACTGGTGACGCAGACTGTCATTGTATGGGAAAAACTAAAATACAAAAAAAGAGAACATGCTGTTCTGTTTCTGAGTCATTTTAGCGCCCCGAGTTAACTGACTGCGTGGTGCGATATACCGCTAGTCTAAGCCTTCCAACGGTGTCGCCGTACTTTCAATAATTTATTCACATTTTAAAACAATGCAATATTTTTACTTGTTTTTTTATTCAAACCTTATTAGACGGTTTAGGTACACACGGCTACACATCAAGCTATACATTTCCAGTTTACACTGACCTCTCATTGTAAGGAAATCCCATACAATTCGAGATCAGCTTATACTGGAAATGTATAGCTTGATCTGTAGCCGTGCGTACAATCACTTACCCCTTTTTAGGGTTCCGTAGTCAACAAGGAACCCATAGTTTCGCCATGTCTGTCCGTCCGCAGCTTAGCTCAGAGACTCTTAGTATTAGAAAGCTATAATTTGACACGGACATACATATAAATGACGCCGACAGTGGTAAAATAAAATCATGAAAAATAATTTTTTTGAGGGTGCCTCCTGTACATCTAAAGTGGGGATGTTTTTTTTTTCTCGACTACCCCATCGCATGGGGTGTTATTGGATACGTCTTTCAAAAATATTGTGAGTTTGTGAAAACAATTTTTCGATTAAGGGATCCGTTTCTGAAATATTAAACTTTAAAGTGCTAATTTTTGTTAGGGTCAAGTGCCCCCCCCCCCCCCCCCCTGCCTGCTAAACGGCTAATTTTGGATATGTGAAAAAATTCACGGTAGTAGTATATACAATGAAATTGAAAGGAAAACTATCACAGCTAAGTAGGCTTACAAGTTTACGAGTAATAGTCGACCAACCGGAAAAGTAAAAATTTCGTACAAATTCCATTATACAATTACTAAGCCCTCTTACGCGGCATCCTACGTGAGCGATCTAGAAGCGACGCGAAAACAACAAACAGTCGATACTATTGAAGTGGCCTACGTGACCAAACGCACGTGGAGTGCGATGCGAAGGCAATCAGTTGGCTTGATATTTTTGCGCAAACTGGATGCGGTGCCGTACAGTGCTGTGAAGAAACTTGGTGTGGTGTTCCTCCAACCAAAGGGAGGATCCTCCAACCAGGCGGAGTCTTGTGCCTGGCGGGCTACTGCCCAACGGTTGATGTTGGGAGGTTGTATATATACTATCTGCGTGTTAAATCTTGATTGCGCGATGTAGGATATAGTTCGCATGTGGCGAGATAGGTGCCGCCACATCACTCCCCCCCTGAGACCGGAGGTCGATCGTCTTGATGAGTCAGCGGTCGTTGCGTCTTGAGAACTTGCCAGGGCCAGTGAGGGGTTCTTTTTGAGTCGAAACCGGATACCGCGCAGTTCGCAGTGAGTCGGAACTGTAAGCGGTGAGTGGTGGCTGTGGACTGCGTCGACCAGAAAAGAAGTGCAGTGATGTGGCTGCCGAGGCTGCGAAGGTTGTGTGTGACGTCACCAGTGTGGAAACACTGTCTGTGACGATCACGTCGGGGTCACCAATGTGAAGAAACTTGGTGTGGTGTTCCTCCAACCAAAGGAAGGATCCTCCAACCAGGCGGAGTATTGTGCCTGGCGGGCTACTGCCCACCAGTTGATGTTGGGAGGTTGTATGTATACTATCTGCGTGTTAAATCTTGATTGCGCGATGTAGGATATAGTTCGCATGTGGCGAGATAGGTGCCGCCACAGTGCTACTGAATTATGGGGGCGCGCGGCAGGCGGCTCGCGAGCTCGCAGGACAAAGCCGCCGCATCGCATTGAATTCGCGTGTCAACGCATCGGATCGCTTCGCAATTCGCGTCGCTTTGAACCGCCTACGTAAGACGCCGCGTTAGTCGGCATTATTGTGCACCTACGGAACCCTATTACTGCGCGTGGCCCGACACGCACTTGGCCGGTTTTTTTTAATTTAAACAAGCAAAATCCCATTCCACTTTAATCCATACCAGTAACAGATCATGTGGTTTTAAGAAATTACACAAATTCGATTTCACCCTGTATATTCTAAATTACCTACATTGTTTGTTGAATTCAAAATCGTTTTGATAAGCGAGGTTAATGAAATAAACATAAAAGAGCAGGTTCATGGAAATATAAATACAAATAAACTCAACCGATAACACACTTTACCGAGTATAATATAAAAATTCAATATTATGACCCAAAAAAACATGATCGACACCATTCTTAAATTGTTTTTTGTCCGTTACGTAATTCAACTCGTTAAAAGCTTCAGGGCGATCATTAGTCTTTATCATGTTATGTACTGGTTGTGGTAAAAAAAATATCCACGGTACAATGTTCCAACTGAAATTGCCTCTGGAAATTGAACAAACGAGTTTGGACCTTCGCGGATGTTGGTGAACACAAATTAAGCAACATTTCAGATGCCATTTTTGTTGTTAAAAGTACCAACTAGGCTGCCGTCTCGTTTCTCAAAGAACGTCAAGTCACATTTTTTCAAATTTGAGTTTTATACAAGGTTAGTCGGAAGGGGGGTACTAATCGGCAGGCCACTTAAAGTGTCACTGAGAACCGTTTTAAAACAAGTGTTAAAGTTTCAAAATTCGATAATTTTTATTTCCTTAAAAGTTGATTATTATTTTAGTTTTTTCAAAAATTCTTCATCCCTTGCTTCAGTTACGAATTCGGAAAATGGAGCTTCTAATTTGTGACCTAAAATGTAAATGCAGTTGATCATAGCTAAGGATAGATAGATTTTAGCGTATTTTATGAAATGTTTGAACAGGTATTTGTCTTAAACTATTGAATTTTGGGGAAAGTTGTAGTAAAAAAGTTATTCATTATTACGGGTACTTTATCACTCTTTCGGATTAGTACCCCCTTTCCGACTAACCTTGTATACTACGCAAAAAAGCTCCTTTTTCTCTATGGACCAGTCTGGTCCGTATTTTTTTATCATTTGTCAGTCACGAGATCCAAAGATTTTTACAGAGACTGTAATATATCTTTTATAGAAACTGTCTAATGTAGACTGTCACATTTCAGTACAGACAAATATGACTAAATAAGAAAAACTTAAATTTCAAAAACAATATTAGTCTTGTAACTCACATAAGTAGCCCAATAATTTGTTAAAACAAAAACATCTACACTGTATGTCTTCAGAATTTCTAGGGACAACATTTCCCACGTTTTTGCTCATAACTCAAAATTAGGTTCACTCACTTAACGGCGTTTTAGAAATTGGACGGCAGTAGGGGTGAGCCAACGTCCAGAAGTTAGTTTACGAGTGTTGGGAACAAAGGTAAAGTTTGTTATGCCATTCCTATCTCGATTGTACAGTTGTTTTCACTTTTGATATCGATTCGCTTCTCACACACGTGGAGTTTGTATCGAAGTAATTTTAACTTTTAATATAACCTCGCTTTATGAGCGTTTGTGAACTCATAGATACTATGTTGCTGCTGTTAAGTTTAAAGCCGCGGTTATGCGCGTTAATGGAGTTGTGTTACCAGTATCTAAAGGGTTACAACAAATTAAAACTGTAAACACATCAATGCAATCCGCATCTTTAATATTATTTTGGTGAAGTATGATATATAACATAACATATTTATCATTAATTACGGTTTACTCACGTGCATTTTTCGGGTTTGCTCGACTAGTTTCGGACCCAAACAGAGCCCTTAATCATGAGCTGATCACGCGGCGAGGTTTCGACTCGCGACCTCGCCGCGTCGAAACTAGTCGGACAATCCCGAAAAATGCTCGTGAGTAAACCGTAATTAATCATAAATATGAATGTGTCTCACGAAAGTTATAATACAAAAATGTAACATAACATCACGCCTGCATTCCCCAAAGGGTTGAGCAGAAGTGTATGTAATAGTACATGCACTCACTTCGCCATGTAATAGGGGGCGAGCCTACTGCCATAAACCGGAGATAAATCCAGATCTTGTTTTCAATTCATCCAGAATTGTTCTAGGTAAATATTTTGTTTACCATCATCAACTTGCATAATTTAATCAATGTAATTAATATTTTACTTTTTTGTGTATAGACTCATTTAATTATTCACTTGACAGACTGAACTGTGTTGCTGGGGAGTTTGTTGCGCCGTTTCTTCTTCACAGCATAAACACTAGGAAGCGGTGAAGGGTGGGCGCTTTGAGGGCAGTCTTATGTATATATGACGTTCAAAAAGAACTAAGTAATACTAGTCTACTTTGAATAAACGAGTTTTGAGTTTTTTTTTTTTTGATCCCGGGCTGCAACTGAGAAATTCCACACGGTAAAACCCAATAACACTTTGCCCGACCTGGGGATCAAAACCAGGGCCTCAGCGGTCGTGTTTGACCAACGAGGCAATCAGGTCAATCAATATAGGTACACCGTGTCCGTGCCCTTTGAGGTACCCGAATCGCCCTCATGTATGTTCCGCGATTTTTTTTAGTTTTCGAGTTATGATTTCTTTTCATATTTCAACCAAAATCTGAGTTTAATCTGGGGTGCATGAAAAGAACCTTCACGAGTGACGATACTTAAGTACGTCCGGCGCACCCTGGAAAGTCAGTCCTGCTACCAACCTCGCTGACTGGCTAATCTTTTCACCACGGCAAGAGCTGTTTTCGTATAGCTCTTGTTGACACGAGAGAAGAAGACCAAACTCTAACTTCAATGACATAATTTGATCATAGTGTCATGAGAGTTGAGACAAATGCGTGTTCTATTCATCTAATTTAGAAATGATTTAGAAAAAAAAACACGTAACTATGATCAAAAATATCATGAAAGTCAGAGTTTGGTTAAAACAAATAATACAAAAAACCGCGGAACATAGGTACATGGGGGTAATTCAGGGTACCTCTAAGGGTGCTCTACCTCTAGACGTCCCCTTGACACTACTTTCTAGGATACGGTGTATAACACAGCTTATATTTATACTAGCTTTTGCCCGCAGCTTCGCTTGCGTGAAATTTTCAACCCGTTATGTGACGATTTTCCATTCAAACTTTCATCCCCTATTTAACTCCTTTAGGGGTTGAATTTCTAAAAATCCTTCCTTATTCTTTGTCTACATTATGAAAGAAACCTCTGAGCAAAATTTCAGCTTTCTAGGTCCAAGGGTTTGGGCTGGGCGTTGATGAGTCAGTCAGTCAGCCAGTCAGTCAAGACCTTTTTTTTTATTTATATAGATTAAACTTTTTTAAAACCCTGCCCTTTGTATGGCTGGAAATATTATCATGAAACATACAGCTACGAACCATCCTGATTTAACCAGCTTTCAAACAAAGAAAACCTCATTTCAGTCGGTCGATCCGTTTGGAACCTACGGGTCACAGTCAGACAAAGACTTCAGACTTATAACCTCTTTTTGCGTCGGGGGTATAATATAATATGGGGGTACAGTAGGTAAGGGTTATTTCCCCTTAAAGAGTAAACAAAACTCGAAGCTGACGCAACACAAACTACGTCACCACTTGAAACTTTAGACAGCCATAAAGTTTTGGGTCGCACAATATCCTACTTGAGAGCATACAGGGTTAGTACTGTAAGTACTGACAAATTGCTACCCCATCGTCTACGATCACTAGAACATGAGTCCCTTATCCCTAGTTGATTGCGACAACTTGTAAAATATGCTAAGCAGTTGACACACTCCCTTGTCTAAATTAAAGCCTTACAATGTCGTAGGCGTTTTAGTGAAAATAACTATCAAAATGTAAATATCTACTAAAGTGTTTGCAATGTACGGTAAAAGTTCAGAAACAAAACAAAACATGTCATACGTATCTGAACTAATATACAATGTGGAAACGTGTGTAAAAATGTCAACAAGCGATTATTACGTCAATATAACAGGTATTGAAAAACTTATAACTAATATCAAAATGAGGTTGCCGAAGTAACAAAATGACATTATAATCTTTTTTTAAATAAAATTGCTTTATATCCAAAATTTGATTTTTACTACGCCTATACGTAATGCAGAAATACGATTGTTATGGGATTATTCTGTCAATAACAAAAGCCATTTCAAAAAAATGGTATCGAAACTTAGTTGCCTGCTAGTGACATTAATATTTTTGTGCGTACAAATATTATTGCCAAAAATGTTTTACAGTTATTTTTGTGTTTATTTTTAATATCGTATCACATCACATAACTGTTATTAGTGTACCTACCATATTTTCTCTGCATCATCCTAAGGTCAACTGGTAGAAAATGCCTAAGGAATAAAGTCCACCTTTGTAAAAAAATTGTGGGAAAGTACATAATGAATGACTTCTTTCACCGTCTGAAAAAAAATTGGGTGAACGGAGTAGAAGGCCTTGGTATAGTTTTTTAACTTGTTATGAAATTGATATATGTATAGACACCTACAATAGAAACTAAAATCATACGCAGGTGTGTACGATCTGAATTTTGATATTATTTAATCGATGTAGTATGAAAATTTATTTCAAATTAGTAGTATTTATTGATAGATAAATTTCATTAAAATGTAATTAAAAAAAAAAGTTTGCTATGGTTCTACTCCGTTCAGCAATTAAACCCATTTTTATTTCCAGACAGTAAAAAAGTCATCCGCTATAAACAAATACATTCAAACATTTTTTGAGATTACGTAATTGCAACGCAAAAACTCTTCCGCACCTGCGGCACAGTAGACATATAAGCTAAAGCAGTACTTCAACTACCTACAATCGTCCGATTTGACACACTCACACAGACACGCACTGCAACAAGACAAATAAGGTATTTTCGGGATACAGTTCCATACAAAAACAAAAAACTACTCAGTATACAGATCGTGTATGTGTGAGTGTTTCAATTCATGAGATTATAGTAAGTTGAGGTACTGCTTTAGACATATATGTCTACTGTGCCTGCGGTTACCAACCCTCGGTTGTAAATATTTATCAGAATACTGTGAACAATCAATGATATAGCAGTTTATCTGCTTAAATCCAATTCAATTCCCTGTTGAGCCTGTACAATGCACATGTTGCGACGCAATCCCCTTAACATCCGAATCGGGGAGTCCGGCCTGATTGCCAATTTATTGACTAGCACGGCTCCTTTATCTTGGATGTCCTCAACCTGGATCAAGTTGACACAAAGACAAATTGTGACCATTCGGTAATCCGAGCTTATAGACCACTGATGGCCGTTGCTAATGCCTCTGAAAAAGTAGGTTAGGACAAATTGGTTTTGGAACAAAAATAGATGATTGTTCTATAAATGATTGGGTTTTTTCAGAAGAAAACTACGTGGATTAGGGATTGATTTGCATGGATAAAAGCTTAAATATTTTTTTTCATCTGATTTAATAAATTGTATAAATCATTTAATCTAATTGCCATACAACGTGGCAATGCTGCCAGCCTTCTGGGCACGTTACCAGTCGACAGCGATGCGGAGGAATATTTTGACGCACTATTTTAGTTTATAGTTTTATTAGGATATTTTTTTATTTTATTTGTATATACTTTTATTTGTAATTTTGTAAATATTATAAGAATAATGTATATAGGAATTGTATATATTATGTAAATGAATAAATAAAAAAATCTAATTTAATAATTTTAGTTTATAGTTTTATATTCTATGTAGGTATATATGTTACGGGTAAAAGCCGAATGGCGGTTACACCTAGGTTTAGCCGGGTACAACTAGGTGCAACCAGTAGCAGTTGGTTAGAACTAGGTGTAGCTTAAGTCGACGGAGCCCCGCAGAGCGGGGCTCCTATTTCTGTCTGCAGGGTTTAAAGTAACCTAACACGAAGGGGAACCCCGTGTCGGGGTTCCCCTTAACCACCGGTGTGCGGCTGCACCTAGTTCTACCCGCTATGATGAAGGGTAAACCTAGTTCTACCCGAGGATAAGTAGGATACATCTAAGTTTAACCGCATGTGGCCGGCTGCACCTAGTTGTACCCGGCTAAAACTAGGTGTAGCCACACTTCGGCTATTAGCCGTAACATATACTTTTATTTGTAATTATGTAAATATTGTTTGTGTTAATTGCTTGTAAAATGATTTCATTTTTTTTTAATATTTTGTAATACAGTAAGCAGCGCGCAGAAGGGCTCATGGCTAATAGGGTATTTGACTGAAAAAATCAAATTAGTCCGTCAGTTAGATTATCAAAAAATATTTGACACGTACTTTTTCTTTTGTTACGTAAACCAAAATTGACGAAGATACAACACTTTTAAAATTGGCAAAACGTCACAAACAAGTACAATTTTTACTTGCATCTGACGTCACAAGCCACCACTCTCGACTTTTGATGCATTTTATCTTTCCAAATATTCATAGATTTAACAAAAGAAAAAATACGTGTCCGTTATTTTTCAAAACTCTAACTGGCGGACTAATTATATTAAATTAAATTTATTAATGCTGTCAACATGTCTGTTATCAACCGCGCGGATCATATAATTTGCAAGGTTAAGCTGCGCTTGCCGCGTGGATGGGTGTTCATTCGTTACACATCAAGACCTTCATCCACCCCCATTCCTCAGGGAGCACATTAAGCAGTCGGTCCCGGGTGTCAGAATACCTATGACAGCCGTTAAGGTGCCCATTCATCGAGCACCGGAGGTCTGATGGCAGTCGCTCCGTATAAAATACTGGTATTCAGCCGCATCTGGTTAGGCTCCAAGTTGACCTCAACATATATTAGTTGGGACAAGGCTAGGCAGGACGAGTAAGCATTGCAAATTATACTAAAGTGTAATGTATTTTTAACCCTCTTTCTTTGCCCCTCATTCTGGTAAGGCCAATAGATGATACAGGCTGACAGAACCCCACATTATAACATAACATCACGCCTTATTCCCCGAAGGGTTGGCAGAGGCCGTTATGTTTAAGCCTCGTGTAATAGGGGGTGAGTCTATTGCCATCAACCGGGCACAAATCCAGACTCCGGCCTGCTACTGAGAAATTCCACACAGAAAAACCCAAATAATACTTTGCCCGAACTTGGGATCGAATCCCGGACCTCACGCTCTGTAGTCGCGCTTGCGACCGCTAGACCAACGAGGCAGACAACAAATCTCACATTATATCAGCTCATAAAGATCCACAGTTACACATGAAGCTCTCATTGGCCTCTAAGTGCCAATTATATTGAGCAAGTTGACTTTTGCAACCGACTTTCAAACTGTGGACACACCCGCACTGCTGTCCGATTTCTAAAAGGCCGTTAAGTGAGTAAACCTAATTTTGAGTTATGAGCAAAAACTTGGAAAATGTTGTCCCTAGAAATTCTGAAGACATACAGTGTAGATGTTTTTGTTTTACCAAATTATTTGGTTACTTTTAAGCTCATATTAATTTAAATGACAGGACAGGACCATTTTTTTTTTCTTAAAAAAACTTTGCCCCACGCTAAGATTTCTCTTGTATTGTGGGTGCGTTTACAGATACACATCTCACAAACAAACGCCCAGACCCGAAACAACCATCTGTAGGCCATACAAATTTTTGTTCCGTGTGGGAATCGAACCCACGATCCGTAGCGCAGAAGCCAATCCCTTAGCCACTGCACCAAACGTGTCGTCAATATTACAATATTGTTTTTATAATTGAAGTTTTTGTATTTTAGTCATGCTTTTCCGTACTGAAATGTGACTATCTACAGTATTAATGTCTCTATAAAAGTCTCTGGATCTCTTAACTGACAAATGATAGAAAAATACGGACCAGACTGGTCGATGGAGAAAAAGTTGCGCTTTTAAGTAGTATATAAAACTCAAATTTGATAAAATGACAGTTAACGGTCTTTTAGATATCGGACGGCAGCGCAGCAAGTCAACTTTGCAAGTTTTACGAACTAAGCGAGCACTTGTGCAATAAAACTTGCTAGTAAATTTAGCACTCTACGATAAACAAACAAGGTACATATTTATTCATCCTTTGTTTACCCTCTATAATCACTGACTCTAATCTCCTCTATCAGTAGATATTAACAGGAAGTATCTTCCTACACAAATCGCTAGTGTAGTCAAGTCTAACGATTCACGATAACGTTGATGTTCTGCACGATAAGCTAACCGCCTCGTTACTTATGCAATATTCTAACCTTTGGCCTCATATCGCTAATGGCTAAACTGTTGCTAAGTCAGACCACGTTAGTATAATTTCCGTGAGCTAAAAATATGGGGTTAGATGTAGCGTGTTTGTTGTTTTAGTAAACGAAGATGGGTTGCCTCAAGCCTTCTTCATTATGGTTAAACATCAGTAAATGACAAAAGGCAGTACACAGCTAGTATTGTTTTTAGGGTTCCGTACCCAAAGGGTAAAACGGGACCCCATTACTAAGACTCCGCTGTCCGTCCATCCGTCCGTCTGTCACCAGGCTATATCGGAAGGCCGATCTAAGAAGGCCCATCTACGAAGAGGGGCCTTTTCTTAGAATGCCTAAGAGTGGGACAGTACCATTACTGTCCATACTTATGATGATGATGATGGTCATACAGGAAATTAGTTGCTACGCTTGGCAAAGGTAATCGCTGTTTATTGTTATTAAAAATCACGAGGGCTTCGCTGTCTATAATCTTAACATAATCCCGTATATATATTTTGAAGCAACATAAATGTAAATCTAAAAATCCGGCTAAAAATATAAAAATCCTATTTGCATTTTACGATACCGACAGGAAGGAATCTTGAGGGTAACGTAAAATGCAACTAAGGACTTGAATTTATTTCAGGTGGGGTGGAAAAAGGGTTCGCCTGAGGGGCACGGAGTACAGACGGCAGTCACGTCTCGGACTGCCGTAAATGGATTAAGAACTAGTTGTACTCTTGTTAAAGAATAAGCAATTCAGCTAAACGGATTCCGTTTATAATGTGTAAAATACGTTCTGTGGTGTAAAGATCAGGGGCCCAATTCTCCTAAAATAAATTGTTGCCAAACGCAATCGAACCACAACCGTCAGTCAGTTTTTGTTTTCGAAAACTTTCAAAATGATTGTTTTTGTTTTTTGTGTCAAACAATTTGATAGCTTTTGAAATTGAGAACTGTCTGAATGAACGGTTCGGCCTTGGTTCGGTTGTGATTTATCAAGATTTATTTTAGGAGAATTAGGCCCCAGTATTTGTGAATGTCGTAATGACTGTTCCTTTTATGGAGCTAAACCCTGAGGACGGTAGCGACAGAAGTAGAGACTAAGCAACGCTATGAAAACATAGATATACTTTGAAAACTATGGTATACATGTGCTATGCTAAGCTTTGGAAACACGCTACGCCTTGGGGACGTCGCCGTCGCTAGGCTTTGGAAACCACGCTACGCTATTTGGACGCTTCAACTCTTCATTATTAAATAATGATGTAAATTATTAAATGATTATTCATGAATTCTTCTTCATTATTCATTCACAAGTTTAGTAGTTTCCAGTAATAACCGTCGGTAAGATTTTGAAAGCCGGGCTTAGAAACATTGTGTACTTAGTATAATAGTATGTTATGTTTTTCCCAACATTGGGCTTATAACAACAAACCTCACGAAGACGTTGGTTTTAACTATATTACTATGTGCTTACATTAACCTTTGCCTCGAGAATTAGTATTTAAGCATTTCAATCATGAATAAATTAGGTAGGTAGACTGTCTGCTTGCAAACTAAGGTAGAACTACGTAAGGCTTATAACTAATTATAACAGTATAATTATTCTATAGCAACAATATACCTTATTAATATGAATAAGTTTATATCATTCTGATGTAAGCCCTTGTAAGTTTTTTTCTGTTAAAGCAGAAAGGTTTAATTGGATTAATCGACCGTTTAGTGTGAGGAAAGTAGATGAATGTATGACTGAAGTTCGACCGACACTACTTCCAAAGACTGAACTACCACAAGTCGTAACATCCACAGGACAGAACTTCGACATGACTCATTTGCGACAGGACTGATCTCCGATAGGCAGGAAAATCGATTTAGTTTTTCTCATAATTATGTAGGTAATTTGTAAAAATAAATAATGTTTTACTTATATTGATTTATTTGAATCCAAGGTGTAACCTAAATAAGTGTACAACCTCTTAAAGGGTAACTGTACTCATCATTATGTACAACTTTTACTATGGGACGAAACCTGAAATCGCGAAAAAAAAACAGCTGTTCCCTACATTAATGTTCGCATCTCGTCAAAATGTAGAGAACAGCTGTTTTTTTTTCGCGATTTCAGATTTTGTCCAGTAGTAAAAGTTGTTCATAATGATGAGTACAATTACTCCTTAAGAGGTTGTACACTTTACATCTTGTATATTTTGGCTATCGGAGATCAGTCCTGTCGCAAACGAGTCATGTCGAAATTCCGTCCTGTCGATGTTGAGGCTTGTCGCAGTTCAGTCTTTCGAAGTATTGTCGGTCAAACTTCAGTCATACACTCAAGTAGATGTGGTCCTTGAAGCAAGAAAGTACACATTGCAAATCGTATTAAAATTACAAATAATATTCTTAATAACGACATAGTAAGATTTTAAAATAAGTGTTAAGCAATATATAAACTCCAATCCAGCTGTTCTAGAGTTCGTATAAGTATAGAAAGAATGCTCTCACGCAAGTAAACAACAAATTACACCCATTATAAGAAGAGTATTCTGAACTTCAGTCTGTCAGTGGAAACTTATTAATTTTTTATGTAATTTGTTGGCAAACAATCCAGCTGCCCACCTGATGGTAGGTGGAAACCACTATCTATATGTATACACCTAAAACACCAAGAGGATTGCTGATACGTTGCCAACTTTACAGCCTAAAGGTGGAAAGTCTCATGTGCCTGTAATTTCCCAGGCACCCGTACCCTTCAAACCCGAATACAGTAATGCTGCTTAGCGGCAGAAATAGGTATTCCCCGGATGAACTCTTCCACGAAGAGCTGTACTACTCTTACCATCATTTTGATATGAACTTTTTTTTTTATTTGTTACTCGGCCTGCGTTTGACCGCCATCTCGCCTGATATTAAGCGATAATGCGGTCTACAATAGAGCACGCTTGCCCAGGAGAAACTGATTCACTCGTGACTTGAAGACACCCAAATTGTAGCTGTCGGGGAACACCCACTCGGGCAGCGCATTCCACTGTTTGGCGGTTTTCACAATGAAAGTGGAATCAAAGCGTTTCGTTCGGGTTTTTGGTATATCAACCATGAACCGAATGACGCTTTTTCGTGTTTCTGGCCGTCCGATAAAAAACAGGGCAGGGGGAATCAGATCATGCAGATCTGAAGCACACTCTCCGAAATGTGTCGATAAAAAACCGATAGACTAGCAACTTTGCGCCGATGCTCAAGAGTTTGGAGCTTGGTCTGAACAAGCTTCGCTGGCACGCTTCTCAATGGACTCCAACGCCTCAAGCTGGTATTTGGCTGAACTATCTCAAAGGTGCGAGAACTAACGAACTTCGTGTAGAGATCTTGATATGTGTAACATTATTAAATTAGAAGGAAATTCCTGTAAACAAACTATTGAATGTAAACACATCGTCGAGTACGCACTACGTATTATTTGATGACATTACTTCATCCCCTCTTTGTGTAACGTGAAAAGTGAAAACAAAACTTCCACATGCGCTATAAAACCCCAGTAACTCACTTATTTAATCTCTGGTAGGTATCCCATATTCATTATTTATTTTACTCCGAACTACGTTTGCCCTCGGCCTAGTTACGTCACTATTTTGATCACAGCAAAATAACGTAACGTGAAAATACGTATATTTATTTTTATGCTGAACAACCTATAAATACTTTTTAGTAAGAATATACAGTGTGTGGCGTAAATAGTGGTCCTACGTTAAGGGGTCGATACGCGATATATTCAGCTATCAAATACCACAATTTGAACAATTTTTTACCATAGGTCTCAGAACAAATCATTTTTTTTATTTATTTCGACAAATTATCACCTCGCGTTACTAATTTGGCTGTTATTTAAAAAAAAAAAATATTTTCCTATTATTACTTGCATATGATAGCACATGTATTCAGCAGAAAAACAAAATAGGAAAATAATGTATTGGGTTGAAATTGCAGCCAAATTAGTACCAAGGGGTGGTAATTTAAAAAAAATATTTAAAAAATAATATTCTGAGACCTATGGTAAAAAATGGTTCAAATTGTGGTATGTGATAGATCTTTTTCTTTCTTTTTTAAAAAACGTTGCCCCGTACTAAGATTTCTCTTGTATCGTGGGTGCGTTTACAGACACAAATCTCACAAACAAATGCCCAGACCAGAAACAACCATTTGTAGGCCATACAAATTTTTGTTCAGTGCGGGAATAGAACCCACGACCCATAGCGCAGAAAAAAATCGCTTAGGCACTGCACCAAACGTGTCGTCGTATAGATGAACATACGATGTGTCGACCCCTTAACGTTGGACCACTATTTACGCCACACCCATACTATTCAACATAAATGAATTCATTTTTATTTAAAAGAACTTACCAACTGTTCTAAAATAATATTCGTTTCACTTTTTTTTCTATTATTGTTCTCACTTATTTACTTTTTCAAATTACAGCATCCTAATTGCGCAAAACACTCGTAATCGCTATGGCTTTGATTTTGACAGGTCAACAATTTCCATAGCAACATATGTATTAACATTCCGACTTCTCCACAACTATACCACGCAATGAATATTGTTGTAATGTCAAAATGAAAGCCATTGAAATTACGAATGTGATACTCAATTCGGATGCTTGTCTCACGATAGAAACGATCGCAGAAGAAGTGGTAAAATGGTAGCTCAAAAAAACGTTATTGGGATTGGCGCTAAATCCGGAGAAGCGACATAAAAGGGGACGCCTATATTTAGCGGTGGATGAAACCAGGTCGTGTTATAATAGCCATTTTATCACGACACGTTCTTTACTAAACAAAAATATGTTTTAGAACTAATCTATCTGCACCGTTGGTCTGGTTGTCACAAGCACGACTTTTGAGCGTGAGGTTCTGGGTTCGATCCCCAGGTCGAGCAAAGTGTTATTTGTTTTTTTCCTTGTGGAATTTCTCAGTAGCAGCTATGAGTCTGAATTTATGCCCGCTTGATGGCAATAGGCTCGCCCCCTATTACATGGGACTTAAAAACATAATGGCGAAATGAGGGTGTACTATTACACTTTTGCCCCATGATTCGGGGAATACAGGCGTGATTTTATGTATAAGTATCTGTCTTTAAATTAAACTAAGTACATACTAAATTTTTGCCTAGATTTGTCCACCTTCCTACTAAAATACTTTCAGTTTGACCTATCTTCAACACCGACACTAGAATTCCGTCACATCTGAATCAAACAAATTTTAAAACACAAAACAAATTCCATTAATCATTCCCCTAAACTTTCAGAATAAAAATTAAAACTCAAAACCGTAACCACCCAAGTCCCGATAAACCGAAACACGTTTAAGACGCCCCCATCTTGTTAATAGACGAACTCAATTAGCGAAATGACTGTACCGAACCAAACAACAACAAACGAAGGAAGAATCAAATGAGCTCAAACAACGTCTGAAGGTAATTAAAACATAATAATTGAAGCTTCTAGATACTCCATATCATTAAAATGAGAACTAGTGTTGCTACTCGCTTCAAGCGACCTTCGTTAGCGCGATCGTGAACAAAATTGATGATGCAATGTGGTTGTTCGTACTACATCGGTATGTTGCGGTCTAATTATATTCCTGTCACTGGTTTTGACTACGAGTGCTCGCTTGTAATCTTTGTTTGCTCATCACTAGTGAGTGAATGTGGTGTGGGGAGGCAATTTAGTATCGACCGAGTAATATTGTGTTCAAGAAAAAGTGAATCGTTTGTCTTTAGTTTACGGTAATTGAAGAGGGATCTATTGGCAATGAATTAAGGCGACGATACTCGTGCCTAAAACAAAGACCCGAAAGTCTGACAACCGGTGTAAACTTAGAACATCGACATTGCTCAGAAACTGGGTTGCGGAGGACTGATGGCAGTCGGTCCATGTAAAATACTGGTATTCAGCCGCATCTGGTTACACTGGAAGGTGACCCCAACATAATTGGGTAAAGGATAGACAGAATGAACTCGTGCCTAAAAAAAACAGGTTGAATTGCTCTTCTATAAAGAGTTTAGTAAACTGAAGAACTTGTTCTTGAATTAAATAATAAACGAAAAAAAGAAAACTAAAAATAACTTTATCTATACAAAACTTCGATCCATTCGTCACTACCAGAACAGTAACTCCAAATCTAACCATCGGATTACGTCAGATCTAGAAATATACCTTATAATTTCGTCACCGCGTCCGAGCTCTGAGAAATTGATAAACTTTTTCTGTTACAAGTTTCCAGAAAATCTCATTATGTACGGAAAAACGTATTAAAACTGATTATAAGTTTTTTTTGTTCCTCATCGCTAGTAAATAGTTTTGTTTATTGTTATAAATTTCTTCTTTGGGGTGCATAAAAAGAGTCTCCACGACTGACTACCTAAGTACGTCCGGCGTACCCTGGGCAGTCAGCCTCGCTACCAACCTTGCTGACTGGCAAATCTTTTCACAACAGCATGAGCTGTTCTCGTATAGCTCGTGCTGACACTAGAGAAGAAGAAGAATTTCTTTTTCCCCGTATTCTGTATCACCTGGTGAATATAATCGGAAATATTTATTAAAAAAGTTAATATTCTGTCTGCAGCTCACAATGTTTCCCATATTGGAAAAGTTATGATACACCAAACATCGAATTTCTTTTCGAAATGGTGGACGGATTTTATTTTTGAAATTTTAGCTGAGATGTTTCTGTACAAAAGATAATGGAAGTTTATGTGTACGTATCGTATTCAGATTTCGCCACGTCTCCAGAGAGTGCAAGTATTTTATTACCTACCTACTGAGACTCGAACCATGTGAACATTAAGTTTGTTTTGTGGAACCACCCACTCACTTTTTAAAGATTAGAAACATTCAAACATTCAGGGGACACGGCAGTCCTCCCGGATTTGCCAAGTCCGGAAAATACTTTTTCACTACTCATACTCAGTAGGTCTGAAGTTGCCTGAGGAGCGGGTTGAAAGTAATACTTTTCAGCCCTAGGGAAAATCGTTTTCAACTCAGAGCTGACAAATAAAAAAAAAAACTATTTCTATTTTCACATTTCTATTGAACCATGTTCCAATTTTCTATACAGCCACTCAATTATAGCGCAATGTAAAATTGTAATAACATAAAGTTAAGTATAATTTTTTTTTAATGACTTATTTATAATTTAGTTTCAACTATTTCTTTAAAATAACATAGATATAGGCAAAATATTTATCATTTTTTCAATGATGAGAATAAAAAATAGTGGATGAATAGATGATAGGCCACAGAAAAAAAAGTTGGCGGGGAAGCGGCAATCCGATCACTCATTTTTTCTTCAGCTAATTCATATTTTTATTTTTACTTTCCTTGTATTCGTAATGAACACGCACAGTGTTTACCTCGGGTTAAAGACTTATTTAGTCCCTCAAACTATTGGCGCCCTCGCAGCGCTGGGGCGCCAAACCCCGACTCGGGACTAAATAAGTTACTTTCACCCCTGGGGTAACAACGGACTATTATAAATGAAATGCCCGACATGGCTCTACATTAGATCTCAGAACTTTCCACGGCAAAAGAGTCGCGAGACGTGGCGGTTTATACATGAATGTTTTCGATGGGATGATTATTTACAGATTACTGTTACAGTTACCACTTACAGTGGGTTTAATCCACGGAGACGCGCCCCACTCCCATTTGTAAGAGGAGCCACGTGGTGCGTCATCTAACTATTTTGTGGCGATAGCACTAACACAATAGCAATTTATAATGCCCACTTTTGCACTGTCGCGATTTAGATAAAAAGTGAGGCACGTCTTCGTTGATTAAACTGTCTGAACTCCCAGTGAGGGTCGAAAAAGATGACAAGGTAATCTCAAAATAATTATTGTGCAGCAGCATCTATAATGCTAAATTATTATTTATCATACTGCAAAAGTTTTGTTATTTAAAATATGACATTAAATAGGAGGCAGTCGTTCGAAGTCCATACATCCATATGTAGGTACCTACTTATTTTTATGTAATAGCAAATAAGCCGAGGGCCCATCATAGTACGTGGTTACCGTCGCCTATATACACCTAAAACACCAACAGGATTGCTCATGCGTTGCCAACCTTAGAGACAAAGTTGGAAAGCCTCATGTGCCTATAATTTCATCGACACCCGTACCCTTCAATACGAAACACAGCAATACTGCTTGGCGGCAGAAACAGGTATGAAGATAGTACTTTCTCGAACGAACTCTTTCACAGGGAGCTCTAGTACTCTTACATCTGGTTTCTGATTTGAGAATTCGAGATAAGCAATACTTAAGTAATATTTGAGTACGGAGTTGTCAAAAAAATTACGGATTTTAAAGCATTTTTTTTTTGACAACTCCATACTCACATGTTACTTAAGTACTGCCCATCCTAGAATTCTCAATTCAGAAACCGGAGGTTAAACTACTACTACAACTGAGTATATTAAAATTTCTGTCACAAGTACACGTTGCGATTGATCGCAAATCGTTACTTTTTATCATTCAAAAACATCTGCCTCTTAATCTTCCCAATTTCCGGCCGAAGCCACTTCTTATTCCGAACTTTGACCAACTTTCGGTGAATGTTCAATATTATTACAATTTTTATGGTGGCTTAGTATTAACATAATGATAAGTTGTTCTGCTATCCGAAGAAGGACTTACACGTGAATATATTTTTCTTGGTTAAAATAAAATAAATGAAACAGGCGATCAAACGCAAGTTGCTTGAAGGAAAGAACATTAACGTAATTACCGCCTCATTGATTTAATGGTCGCAAATGGGGCTAAAAAGCAGTGATATCCTCAGTTGAATGCTTTCCTTACATGCTCTGAGTTTGAACCTGGCTCGCATCACTTACATGTGCGGATCAGAATATGATTATCATTTGCGTTAACCGCTCAGGTCGGTCGAAGCAAAGACAACAGTTTAGGTGGGGATTCAGTGATGGTACCGATTTGAGCTGTTTGTGCGGTACAACTCATGCGATGGCCCATTTCACATGATGCCGTGCGTGCCCTAACAGCTGCACGCAGGAAACTTAATGATTGCCATTGACAAGACAGTCCAAGTGGCCAAGTTCTGGGCTGCAATAATATAATTAAGGTTTAATACAATTAGTTTGTCATCGAAACGCTAGGAAGAAGAATTGAAGGAAAACATCGAAACCTTCACACTTGAGAGGGATCCAAAAATACATCGATGATGTATGTAATCTGTCAACCCGCAGCGTGGTAGATTAGGGCCTAAAAACCCTTCTCGTTCTAAGAAACTCGTGCCCAGCAGTAGGACAGTAATAGGCTGATTATGATATATTATGTACACGCAGCTACCGAGTGTGAGATCGTGGGCTTGATTCCCATCCCAAGTCAGGACAAGGTATTATAATTTTTTTGGCACCACAGTTGGCACCCGGAGTCCATAGGTTTGTCCCGGAGTGACGATGTAACTCCGAGTGGCGCAACCTGAGTAGTCAGCTCGCGACCAACCTTTCTGATTGGCTAATTTTTCCACCACGGCATGACCTATAGTCACATAATTCGGAGCGAGGCCGACACGAGAGGAGAAGTTACCATCATAGGATAAACGTGGGTGAACTACTCTATCCTTGCACCTTTGTGAAAAGGACGCGTAATAATACTTACCCATTAATATACTTGTACGTAATTTATACGAAATTGATTTGACCCTTATGTATATGTACCTAATACATTACGTTCGTGCACAATATTCATGACAAACGCTATTAACAGAACGCGGACAAGCAATCACAAGTGTCTGCTCTGGACTCAATAATGGACAATATAATACAATCTAATTATGTTAAAGCCAAGCAATTGCCATCCGTTGTATGTCGGTGCTTCGCAGAACAGCGGATATAACCAGTTAAAGGGGAAATTAATATAAATTTACCCCTGAACACGTCTTTGTATGTGATTATTGTTGATAACCATTGTTATTATATGTCTGTGTTCGTATTACATTATGGATAAACGGTAGTGTTGATTTTTGTCAGGAGAATTAGGAAAGATGGTTTTGACATTTTTGTTACGGGAGCTTCGGCATCTTTTGTCAATAATTATGATATTTGATCTAAGGATAGGTCTTACAGTCTACGAGGAAGGAAGAAGAACCATTTGCCTTAGCCTAACAAAGTCGATAGTGTCATCAAAGCACTTGGTTGGCTGGGAGATTCGCATTGGCGTAAGTCAAGATAGAGAAGATAGAAGACTAAAAGGAAGCACTAGTGCTTTTTGCTAGTGCGTTTTAAGACTTAGCCTTCTTTAAAAATAAACGAGCGATTCTCACGACCATTATTGCTAGCCATCTCACGCTACGCGTGCCTGCACTAGCAATGATCCATCTCTTAGAGGTTCTACGAGATTGGATCCGACCTCACGACCTTATTAGGGATTAGGAACCCATTCGCTAGACCTAGCTTATTTATTTTTTCGCTGTTCCCTCGTCTCTCAACGGCGAACGTTGATGAGGAAAACATATATTGGGTCGGTGAGATTATTTTCTGACGGATTTTCGGCAGAAAATAAGGAGATAATACACCGTATTGGGTCCATCTATGTACGGTATTCTCATATTGTGTTTGACTCAATGCTTTAATAGTGTAGCACCTAATTCGGTCCGGCAAAAGCATTCAATACTTAATTATCTCGCAATAGCACAGGATCAGACAATATCGATATTTCGATAGGTACGTTCCCGTCTATTTAAAGTTTACTGGCATCAGTCACTTGTCTGTGAACATTTCTCTGTGCATTAGAGCTTGTCCAGATGAGGCGATTTACGCGCGAGTTGACTTGCACACGATTCACGCCCGAGCAGCAAACGCGCTGCTACATGTGAACGGAATGTATGAACCTCTAGTATCTCACAATCGTGCGATTAGCTACGCGCGACTCGACTCGCGCGTAAAACGCTTCAGCTGGACAAGCTCTTATCCTTCAATGATCACAAGTCACAGTTACAGCTGATAAAGTTATTGTTTTGTTATTCTTTAAAATGGATTAGTTATAACAACTCTTAATTACATTCCGAGTATAAGTTACAAAGAAAAACAACAATTATAAAAATTATTTAAGCACTATCAAGAACTGCTGAGTACCATTTTATTGTTTTTAAACTTCGTTTACTTATTGAGAAAAATTGTTGTAATAAGGCATCTACTTTATAACTCTTCAGTCGACTATTAACTAGTTCATTTCAAGAATGTATGTTTGTCACGAATTTCGGGTGCGATTGCAGAAAAAAGAATTTATTCTAAGCGATTTTTTTTTATTCTCTATGGAATTTCCCAGTAATCTTGATTTGAGCCCGGTTGATGGCAATAGACTCACCCCCTATTACATGGGACTTAAACATAACGGCAAAATGAGGGTGTACAATTACACCTCTGCCTAACTCTTTGGGGATTATAAGCGTGATGTTATGTCATCAATTTTGCCAGTTTTCAAATATATCCTGGACAGCAACGTCCTCTTGTTCAGTTCAATAGGCCAACCGCACAATAATCACTCGCCACACCCACAAGTGGCCGGCCACAAGCTATTTCCATATATTTTGAATGACCGCCACCACCCGCACATTTGCGGTGAGTCCCTGCGTAAAGCCTTGTATCCACTTGCGCATGCTCAGGCGAATGAGCCGCTCATTCAACCGAGCGTGCTCAGAGGAACAAAATCAAGGTTTTGGTCGAACGAGCCTCAACATCGAAAAAGCTGTGCTCAGACTGCTCAGTATATGCTCGACTCTGTCATGTCTTCACGTGTCCGTGTAGCTGCTGCGGCCTTTATAATCATTCACAGTCCCATAAAGAAGAAGAGAAAACCACCAAGGTGGTGGATGAGAGAAATGTATCGTCATCGAAGGAACAACTCGGCTAATATGATTCGTGAATTGACTTTAGAAGGAACCACAAGCGACTCATTTTATAAATAACAAAAAAAGTAAAATAAAACGTTATTAATTAAACTGTATCAAACTCGGGGAACGCGCGCTCGTCATTCGCCGAGCCTTTTAAACACAAAAACAAGCATCCACACTGAGCGCCGAGCGAATACTGAGCGCCTTTGAGCGCGGACAAAAACCGACAAGGTGCGGGCTCGCTCTGAACGTGCTCGGACTTGCTCGAGCCGAGCGTGCTCAGGCGTCTCAACTTGAGCAGCTCGGCCAAATAAGCCGCTGATTCGCTTGAGCGTGCTCAAATGGATACAAGGCTTAATATATGGAAAAGTTTTGAGCTTTTTTCTTATATTTTTTTATTTTTAAACCTGGGTATTTAATATTTTTTTCCTATTTTCTTGAAATTGACTAATCTGAAAAATACATAAAAAAACTTTTTTCTTCTTTTTATTATTTAAAAAAAAAAACAAATTGTTTGCTATTTATTGTTCTTAAAACCGTATGCCCGATTAAGTGTTAAATAGGACACATACTTCCAAATTATTTTATGTAATAAAATAGAAAGACTTAAAAGATTCTGTGTTTTATTCACCCAAATACTCTATACAAGACTGCTCGACTGGCAACATCAGCCTAATTATATTAGGTAGCTACTTCATTTCTAGAGCAATATTTATGTGGAAGGAAAAGCCTCTGCAACACGTACTTAGCTCCTGTAATAAACAAGTTACAAACTAACAGAGATAATGCGAACAAGTTACGACTTCCTTGGCGAGTTGTAATATTTTCTGAGTCGCTTAAAAAGTTCGTGGTTTATCTTCTATCATCTTAATTGGATTCGTCGTAGAGGTTTACTTCTCAGATTACAGATTTCTGTGACCTGGGGTTTACTTAGTACCTTATTGTTTCTTTTTTTTGTTAAATGATATATAGGTATATTACTGTAAATAAATCTGTTACAGACACTTTTACAAATCAATGTAATGTTTTTTTCAGACTAGATGGCACCGGCATTTCCTGTCTGACTAGCTCTGAGAAACTCAGAGTTATCGACTTCTAATTGGCTGAAGTTATTAATGCGACGCGTATCTTTTTTTTTTGGTTTTTAATGTGTACGCCGATTTCTTCGAGATTGGTGGACCGATTTGAGTAATTCTTTTTGTTTGATGCGAAATACTTTCGAATTGGTCCCATATGAATTTTATTAAGTTTGGTTGACTGTTTTTTTGATATAATATTATTTATTGGTGGTTTGCAAATGAATAACCTATATAGACAACGTTCTATTTGTTGTAGTGGTCCACGAATTTGTACACTATTTTAATTGTAATTTGTGGCATTAAAAAGAAAAGAAAGTATTAAAATAAAAAAATACAACACCGACTTTAAAAAACGGAAGGAATAAAAAAAACATCATCATCATTCAGCCGAAAGACGTCCACTGCTGGACATAGGTCTCCCCCAAAAGGGGTGGGATTGTCGTAGTCACCACGCTTGGCAGGCGGGTTGGCGATCACAGAATGGCTGTTAAAGTACTCAGAGAACGCTCCTGCCCATCCTCTAGAGAAAAAAAAACATACTATAAATTAATAGTTACAAGACTTCTGAAACTGTTAGATTTATATGGTAAATATTTTAATCCTTTCAGTTTTTTTTTGAAGTCGGTTTTTAATGTTATTTTTCAGTTTTTTATTCAGAGTAACTAACTGTACTCTTATTGCAATCATCTCATTCGGATCTGATATTTTCTTCGATAAACGCAATACCTGTATTGGTATCTGACAGCTAATAAAATTGGTTTCTATTACGGATATACCTGATATTAATAGAATCCAATTTATTTGTTACGAGAATTTGAGAGCGCTATGAAGGTATATCCTATTATCATTTTGGTTTAAATACTATCGATGTTGTAATAAATTGTTTTGTTATGTGATATTGGTCTTTGTTAGAGCATTGTGTAATCATCGTAGTATTTAATTAAGATCATAAAGTATGTCGGAACATAGTTGACTATGCGTTTGTGTATCATGATTGGAATTTATTAACATCAACACGTTCCGCCTACCAGCACCAGGAGCTACTCGGAAAATCGAATTACGAATTCGGCTGACGAATCGCGCGTTTTCAAACCGCGAAAGTGTTTCGAATCCGACGATCGATTCAATTTTCACGATTTCACATTTTGTTCGTCGTTCAGCCTACTCCCAAATGTTAATTGACATCTAGTAAGTAGTGCGTTGTTTGGCATTACTTTGATCGTATTTTTATAAGTTCGATGTTCGTCGTTGTTTCGTTTCGATCCGAAACTTAGACGTTCGTTTTTTGGAATAGGTCCTTGGCCAGCGTGATGGACTAAGGCCGGCCCTACTTTGGATGAGAATTTGCATCGTACGTGAACGTATGAATACTAGTCGAACGAATTGAATGCGCACACTGAATACGTTTTTCTCCGTCAAATAAGCATTGTTCCGCTGATATCGCTTTGTTTTCGTGAAGTCCTCTTTGGCCCGTGATAAATAATCTGTATCTTCAAGATATTTCTAGATTCATTTATAACTCAGACGCTGCGGCGTATCGGCTATCGTAGAACCGAATGGGTGCGCGAAATATAATATTTAAAAAGAGATGAATTTGGTGAATTTCATCATAGTATGGACATTTATGTCCGTATTCCTGTATTAAAAATCCCAACAAGTTCGGACTGTCTTCTGACGTCGAAACTACACGCACGTATATGTACGACCAACTCGCACCTAGTCTGCGCGCTCCCATAGTACTGGAAGGTCGGTGTTTGTGCGTGTTCGTACGTGTTCGTACGTTATCCCACGAATCAAAGGCTTCATCTCTTCTCATACTAAAAAGAGGCCGTGTCCAGAAGTGGGACAGTAATGGGCTGATTATTCAACACGTTCCACATTCCAGATAGTATTAAAATTTTATATTAAGTATTTTTGTTCAAAATACTTAGTACGAAAGCCAAGAGAATATTTGTAAATTTATCTGCCTACTAGAGTATCACTCCTCGCCTCCGAGCTTCGCAATTACAGTCTTGGCCTTTTCCCAATTTTCAATTATTCGTTATTTACCACTACGGGAAGAAATAAACATAAATTTGAGGACTGAATATTGACTCTAGATTTTTTATATTTCTTCTAGTATCGTTTCCCACGTCTAATTAGAAGCAGGGACTGTTCTACTTTAAAAATACTGACTAAATGTTTGTTACCAAGCGTACAATTACCCAAGTTTTGATCCATATTTTTTACTCTAAAGTCCCTCGAAGACACTTATCTCCGGTTTCATAATTGAGAATTCAGGATAAGCAATACTTAAGTAGTATTTGAGTAAGGAGTTGTCAAAAAAATGCTTTAAAATCCGTCATTTTTCTGACAACTCCTTACTCAAATGTTGCTTAAGTACTGCTTATCCTAGAATTCTCAATTCAGAAACCAGAGGTTAATGTATTACAATCTAGCCTTGAGGCTAATGTGTAATTTAATTTCAACCTAAATTCCTACGTAAAGAGCTTCAGCTCTAAGAATGCGTCCAATAAATTTTCTTAGTTTCAAGGATGAGACACTTTGTTCATGTGTTCTTTATTTCTTCTGCTTGGTTGTACACTCAGACGGAGTGGTCATGGTTATGTCGGGTCGGTTCTGAAGTAGCAGCTCTTTTGATGTCTCCATTAGGGACTATTAATGGCATTCTTTTTTTCTTTTTCTTTTTTATAAAACGTTGCCCCACACTAAGATTTCTCTTGTATCGTGGGTGCGTTTACAGACACAAATCTCACATACACAAACGCCCCGACCCGAAACAACCATTTGTAGGCCATACAAATTTTAGTTCCGTGTGGGAATCGAACCCACGACCCGTAGCGCAGAATCCAATCGCTTAGCCACTGCACCAAACGTGTCGTCATTGCGAGAACATTCGGTCATGGTGGAGTGTGTGATAGTCTTGATGACCATCGCGTCGGTGAGCGACCTCGGGATCTCGCCCTCTATCTTGCCTTGCACAACCAGTGGTTCTATTGGTCTTCCTTCAGGATTACGTGTACGTGTTCTTGATCATCATCATTCAGTCAAAAGACGTCCACTGCTGGACGTAGCCCTCCCCCATTTGGGGGGGTTTGCCATAATCGCCACGCTTGGGAAGCAAGTTGGCGATCGCAGTGTGGCTGTTAAAATACTCAGAAAACGTTGCTGCCCATCTCTAGTAAATCATCTAGTGAATCCCCTAATCGCCTTTTACGAAACCCATGGGAAGAGATTGGGTAGTGCTATCCTTTACGTCCGGCAAACACCAGTAGAGAACGCCCTAAAAGGACATACATCGATTTTATTGGTGATGTTCTTCAAAAAGGTCAAGTGCGTAGTACTCTCAACCGGCGTGCGTGTATGAAAAGATGTATAAATGTGGACGAAGCGAAAGGAGTATGTACCGATCGTAGCATGTAGCGTTCTACAGTTTCTGCCTACCTCCAAAGAAAAAAGGCGTGAAATTATGTGGTTTATGTACCTTTCCAAGTCCTAACCTTATGGGTGGATAAATATAAAACTAAATAGCTTCACATAAAAATAAAGTCGGTAATTGACCGAATAACTACCTGGAATCAAAAGTTTCGGATTTGTATGCGGACCGAGCGAATATTTATGGTAATTTATGTAGGCGACCCGGTGTAAAACTTTCACAAGCCCAAAATCGTATTTAGAGCAGTCGGATGGAGCCATCGTTATTAGTTAGGGAGTTGAAGGCAAAAACAATATGTTTATCAGAATAAGTTTATCAGAACAGACCGAAATAAACGAATATTTTTTTAAGAATCGGCCGATTTCCTCTTTTTTCTAGTGGTCGGAAGCGCGATTACTGAGCGTGAGATCCTGGGTGGGCAAAGTGTTATTGGGGTTTTTTCGTGTGGAATTTCTCAGTGGCATCCGTAGTCTGGATTTGTGTCCAGTTGATGGCAATAGGCTCGCCCCCTATTTCATGGGACTTCTTAAACATAACGGTGAAATGAGGGTGTACTATTAATTAAGTACGTCCGGAGCACCCTGGGCAGTCAGCCCCGCTACCGACCTTGCTGACTGGCTAATCTTTTCACAACAGCATGAGCTATTTTCGTATAGCTCGTGCAGACACGAGAGAAGGAGAAGGGTATACTATACACCAGTATGCTCAAATCTTTCGGGGAATAGAGGTGGGGTGTTATGTTATGTCGACAAAGTTGGAACGTCTGACAGGGCTAATAATAACATTATACTTATATTTCCTTTCATATTTGTAATCTTAACTGCAAGTGGACTGCATATCCAGTCGCAACTGCAAACTGTGAAACTACCAAACGCACCTTAAAGACAATTAGCTTGCAGTCAGTGAAACTGCGTGATAACTACTGCGACTGGATATTATGCAGCTTACTTACTTAACTTAGTTATGATATGAAACGAAACATGTTTCAGCAAATGTGTCATCATTGACCCCTCTGATCAGAAGACTACAATATAACCTACCATCATCATCTGCCTAGCCTTTTCCCAACTATGTTGACTGCCTATCAGACCTCCACAACCCAGTAACTGGGTAATACGATAGTCTTGGTAAGACTGGTTGGCAGACTTTCTGGCTTCTGACCAACAGTAACGACTGTCAAAGATCTACAAATGACAGCCGGGACCAACGGCTTTACGTGCTTTCCGAGACACGGAGGAAACTCGCTATGGTAAATGGTCACCCATCCACAGACCAACCTCGGCAAGCGTGGCTTAACCCGGAAGATCGGTCTATGCGGCTGTAATTATTTAGCCACGAGCTCCTCCTACAATATAACCTACCATAAAAGATAATAATGATATCCGTAATTTGAAAGATACGTAAAATATTCCATTTTTCGTCTAAAACTTCGTTGTGTAGCAATAACGCACTTGAAAGTCCTTATTTTTAAATAATGGAATAAGGTATTACTTTGCGGAAATCCATGACATACAAATAAGCAACTTGCAATATTTATCTTTAATTCCGCCATACTAGATCGCTAGCTTGGATGCTTGATCGGTGAGTGTCAACATCTCCTGACGATGTCCCGTGGAAGGGCGAAACACGTGTCGTGTTGGTTTGGGTTGCATGTTGCATTTTAATCACACCTGCATGAGCATTTATTTGCGTGCGGGAGGGTAATGCTGAATACTGCATCCAAGCTAGCGATCTAGTTTGGCGGAATTAAAGCTTAAATATTATAAATTGCATATTTGTATGTCCTTATTTTATACAACTTTATTATTAGTTTATACAAAAACCGAGACACCCGTCAAGATTTTCATTAGAGCTGCCTGAATATTTGTTTTTTTCTTTTAATAAATCTCCAAGTTACACCTTAGTTTATGTCGCGTTAACTTCCATAGTAAACTGTGAAATGACTGAGATGTGCTATGCAGGGGTTGTCTAGTACACGGAAATTGACCGAGCGGACCGTCTCCAGCCTCAAGGTGTCTATTTCCAACTACTGTTATGCGTAGAAACCTATTGAAAGAGAAATGAAATTTATGAAAAAAAAAGGAAAAATGTAATAAAATATGGTGTAAAAACTATGTCAATCGATTCTCGTGGTGATTCTGAACAAACTAGTTTCAGGTTTAGTGTATACTAAAACTAAACTTGTATAATTGTCGTGAGAGAAACTTATTTTTTACCGCATAAAAAAACATTCACACAAGATGGCGTCAAAATTGCACACGAGCTCCTTAACCATATACTACTGATAAGAATATAAGTTTTCCCCTCACTGTCTACAAAGTTTGTGTAAGAGATCAAGAACATTAGCATAGAGACTGATATTATACTAGTATTTGTTTGATGTTGTTCTGACGTGCGTTTCAAGACGCTGTTTCGGATTACTTTTGTGTGTTCAGTGGAATTGAAGTTGGATATAATGTTACTTTCATGCAAGTCTCGTTTGAGGTCTTTGTAATGTTTGATAGTATTCTGTTTCACAGAAATGTTTTATTTTTTGCGTTACACGTGTATCGTCTATATTGCAAATATTGGAAATGACGCGATACTATTAAAAATAAAGCTCTGCATTATTGAATCTATAAACTAATGAGTTTCCGTTAATGCAAAATAAATGATTATCCGGCTGTCGCTGAAAACCAGCGCTGTGGCTCTGTCTCGCACGTGAGTCATAGCATTATGCTGAGCGATGACCGTTTTGCGCAGATGTGACGCATATTTTTTTTCCCAATTAGTTTATTCTTGGTTTTGTGTAAAGTTTATTTTTTATTTTTGTGCGTTACCTTGGCTCGTATAAATATTTTTTCTTAATTCTATCTTTCTTTCATTATTGTTCTGTATTTTTCTTTCTGGTTTTCCGACACTAGTTGCATGATTGACTTTATTGATGTTTATTTATCCAGAACTAGCGACCCGCCCCGGCTTTGCACGTGTACGTTTTATAGCTTAAAACCTTCCTCTTGAATCACTCTATCTATTAAAAAAAACCGCATCAAAATCCGTTGCGTAGTTTTAAGGATCTAAGCATACATGGGGACAGACAGACAGCGGGAAGCGACTTTGTTTTATACTATGTAGTGATACTAATTACTGAATTCATAGAATATAACATACCATAAAGCCTGTATTACCCGAAGGGTTGGGCAGAGATGTATAGGACACCCTCATTACGCCGTTATTTTTAAGTCCCACGTAATAGGGGGCGAGCCTATTGCCATCATCCGAGCACAAATCCAGACTCCAGGCTACTAAGAAATTCCACATGGAAACCCAATAACACTTTTCCCGACCTGGGAATCGAACATAGAATATAAACCTAAAGTATTGAAATATTGTGTGTATATATTGTGTTCAGTTCAATTGAGAGAAGTAGGTCAATAATATGCTTTTATTCAGAAAGCGAACTATCCACCTCTATTTTTGTGCACAACAGCGATCTTGAAATCGAATTACTTTAATGCTCAATGCTCACCTCTGCAAAAGTCAAACAAGAAAATGAAACCCACAAATGCACACAAAATAAAAATAGAAAATACACAATCGCAATGCAATCGGTTAATGTCAGCAATAATGGAGTTTTATCGATGTCAATACCTTTTCTACAATGGAAATCGTAACCGCCAGCCACCATTGTGTCAACAGTATCCAGTGTCCAAACACAAACGAATTAAATCAACTCGTAACAAAGGAAAACCTTTTCCCATTAGGCGAAAGTAAACTCTAGTAATTGAGTTTCAATTGCTTTAAAGATTTATTCGCACTATGTTTGTGTACCGGCCTATATCGAAAAATTAAACGGTCCCCCACATTTTAATTGAATTCTAATTGAAAAGGGCGACCTTTCCGGTGAAGAGTGAATTTAATTTACGTATACAAAAGTGTAAAGAATATTGAAAAACCGTTTGTGAGGTTAGCGTTTACCAATAAATCGATAACTTATCTGTATTTTGTTGTGTCTCTTTGATTTTGGGAAATATCCGGTTATGGGTGAGATATTAGACTGTTTCTCTTCTCACTGCTGGAGAAAATACTTTCCTTTTTAGGGTTCCGTACCCAAATGTTAAAACGGGACCCTATTACTAAGACTCCGCTGTCCTTCCGTCCATCCGTCCGTCTGTCACCAGGCTGTATCTCATGAACCGTGATAGTTAGACAGTTGAAATTTTCACAGATGATGTATTTCTATTGCCGCTATAACAACAAACGTTTTTGTTATTTTCATGTGTGTTTAGTATTCGCAAAATTCAACAATGCAATAAATTTGTTTATGATAAAATGTTTTTTTATGGCTATTTGCAATTTATTCTATCCATAGTTTTAAACAGTCAAGACAAGCTCAATAGATTTTAAACGTGTGCAACACCTTAAAATTGTCAAGATATCTCAGCGGGTTCGATACACACTATCTATCGCCTCTGGCCCCTCCGCGTCCCTTAAACCATCGTGAGGGCCAAGCATAAGGCGATTTACCCATAATGAGTCAACATGCATTAATAATTATAATACTGGCCATCCAATTTTGTTTCCACATGAAAAAAATACATGCGTGAAACAGAGCTGCGGTTATAATAGTCTCATTCAAAATGATTATAAATTATGTTGTATTTCTCCTGGGTAAAACAATTTTTTTCTGACAACAGTTTTAAAACTTATCTCGTTATTCTTTTGATAGTCTCAAATTCGTATTCTGTCTTTCTTATAAACTTAAAATAAAACAGAAAGAAACTTTATAAAACAATGTTATCACAAAAATAACATATTTCTTACTGTATTCACTAACTCCCTTTGTTAAAATAAGCTCTAATGAAATACGAAATAGTATACTTGATTGGCTGTAATACGGAGGCAACCCTTATTCTAACAGAAAATTAATGTAGACAAATTAAATTAGTTATACGCACAAAGTACCGAGAATCATCGAATTAAATAATATTGTTAATATATTACGAAAATTATCGTAATTATAACGATAAAGTATTTCTAAAACGTGGACTCTTATTATCACAATAAGATACCTAATGTATGCAAAGGAAATGTAAAAGTTTTTACTAACTCTTGCAGCCTTAATCATTTTTCTTGTAATTATTTTTAGCTTAGGTGATAATTGAAAAGTATTATTAGATAAGTACAGTTATTAGGATGCCGTACCTTAAAAGAAGAAAGGGAACCTTTAAAATTATCAGTCGTTCTGTCACAGAGGCTTTTCTCAAAATCTACGCAACGTAGGAACTTGAAATTCGCCATAATATTAGATCTTGCTGACGCGCAAATAGATCGAAAGAAAGATAACAGAAAAAACTAAAAAAACTTCATCTACCCACTATTTATTATCATGGCATTAGGTGTTGTGCACAGATAGCGAGTTAATCAACTTTATATCAATTTAATAGGAGCAATCGTCCTACATGTTACGGTGCTACGTCACCTCTCGATCGTTTACGTTTCAGCAAGCGTGAATGGTTGCAGGAAGCTTGTGCGCGACCTTTCATTGCGAAGACGCGCGCTTTATGTGCGCTATTTTTACTTTCTGGCACTAAAGTGCCTTCGTTGCTTAGGTAGTTGCAACAAAAATGTTACAAGCTTATTTTCATACAATTTGACAAACTTGCTGTACGACATTGTGACAAGTTGCAAACGGAATATATACAAGGTTAGTCTGAAAGGGGGTACTAATCCGAAAGTGTTTTAAAGTACTGATAATAATGAATAACTTTTGTTCTACAACTTCCTCAAAAGTCTATAGTTTAAGAGAAATGGCTGTTCAAAGATTTAATTAAAAAATCGCTAAAATTTATCTATCCTCAGTTATTATCATATATTTTAGGTCTTATTTGAGGTCACGGATTAGAAGCTCCATTTTCTGAATTCGTAACTAAAGCAAGGTTGAAGAATTTTTGAAAAAAAAAGTTTATTTTTTATCGGACATTGAAATTTTAACACTTCTTTCAAACAGTCATCAGCGATACTTTATGTGGCCTTCCAATTAGTAGGTACCCCCTTTCCGACTTACCTTGCATAAATGAACTTTGAAAATTATAATTCCCAATTTTAAAAAGCATAGCTTTAAAATAAATAGTTTGCACTTTAATTTTAATACTTCCAATTTTAATAAATAAATATTTGTTAATTTAGTGGCAACTAGGCCCACTAGTTAGTAACATTGTTCTTAAAACTATATTAGTAAACAAAAACAGATTCTTCTTCTTCTATCGTGTCGACACGAGTATACAAGAATAGCTCATGCCGTGGTGAAAAGATTGGCCAGTCAGCAAGGATGGTAGCGAGGCTGACTGCCCAGGGTGCGCCGGACGTACTGAAGTATCGTCACTCGTGGAGGCTCTTTTCATGCACAAAAACAGATAATAACAAAAAAGAAAAAGAAAAAACAACAAGGCTATCTGTGAGGTCCTCTGACCAGCACCACCACAGTGTGCGATAACCAAGGTGCGTCATAATTTTCTGTTAACATATTTAGGATGCCATTAGAACTAGACCGCACTCCTGTCAAAATGTAATTTATTTTTTTGCGCATCATAGCGTTAAAGTCATCGGTATGCGCAAATGCAAACATACCGAACGCTTTACAATGACACGGCAGTCCCAACACCATACTGAAGCAGTTTTTATACTGAACGCGCAGGGTGTCTAGCGATCCGTAGTGTGTGGCCTGCGGGCGGCGGGTTAGGGGACCCAACGCCCGGCCAGTAACAGGCCCGGGAAGGCGGCGCGCAGTGTTCCACGCGCGTCTTTAAGGAGGATGTGGGGCTAGGCCCCACAATAGGAGAGGTCCGCCAGAGGCTGTAAGACCGAGGCTTGCCGGGGTCGCGGTGCATGCAGCTGCGAATCTCGCGACCCCGGGTTTTTAGCCGGTAAGAGTCCGGCATAACCCTTTGCCTTCCCCGGGCAAAGGGAATCAATGAAGATTTTAACAGGACAAAAAAAAAGTATCTCTAGTATGCGTTAACCACAGGCAGCTCGTGTAGAACGATTGGCACTATGCTTTAAACAGCGTAATGTTTACCTCTTTACTACAACAAGCGAACCTGTGTATCAGCATGTTGGCTCTGACTGCTAGCGCCCTGCATCGTTGTCTACAAGGTAAGTCGAAAAGGAGGTACTAATCCGCGGGCCACTTCAAGTATCACTGACGACTTTTTTTAGCACAAGTGTTAAAATTTCAAAATTCGATAATTTTTGTATGAAAAATATTTTAATTTTAGTTTTTTTTATTCTTCATCCCTGGTTCAGTTACAATTTCCGAAAATAGAGCTTCTAATCCGTGACCCCAAATATGACCTAAAATGTAAACACAGCTGATCAAATGCGACGGTAGACAGATTTTAATGTATTTTTTTATGAAATTTTGAAATAGCTAATTCTTCTTAAACTATTGACTTTTGGGGAAAGTTGTAGAAAAAAATGTATTCATCATTATGGGTACTATAACACCCTTTCGGATTAGTACCCCCTTTCTGACTAACCTGTATATCTAACTCGTCTTTGAGGTCTCCGGTTAGAAAGTGTCCCAGGTATTTAAAGTCCACTCTTTTGAGTGGCAACATTAAAACAGCTTTAAAACTTCAGCATTCAAACTACTACGTACACTTTTACCAGACGCCTCAAAGACCATGTATACCCTTTTATTAACATTGTAAATAAGTCCATGGCTCATGAAATCGTGACATATGGCAAACATGCAAACATAAGCATAAATAAGAATAGATCATCTTTGCACTAATCCAATCTATGATTGAATTGTAGTTTGTAATATTGTCATGTTCAAGTATAAACAAACCTACATTAAAGAAAGATTAAAAAAAAAACTTGCGGTTATACGGCAATATTTGTAGTCTTAGGCCCGGCACAGACGACGGACTTTTTGTCCGGCTACCACGGACAAGAATGAAAGTAGTTGGTAGTTGTTGCCATCGCAGACACTAGTTCTAACGACAACTACAGACAAAATTACCGTCGTGTGCGTTGAGTCCGTGTTAATTTTCACGACCGGCAAAAACTACCAACCACGTCGATTCCTGTCCGCAGCAGTCCGCTGGACAAAAAGACCGTCGTCTGCGCCAGGCCTTATATGATGTAATCCACCTCAATTTATCGGACGCAATCTTAAACCCAGACTAGAACATATTAACGAACCTAACGTAACATCTTTGGTAAAAGGAAAACGAATTATCATTGTGCTTGCTACCGCTAGACCAACGAAGCAGTCTTTTAGCTAACTACCTACCTACGAAAAATAAAACTTATTCGAACTAAACTAACTTCGATAGAATTGTGCACGTTCATCTAATAAGGTACCTTTATGTGAATGTAAAGTCTGTCTGAAGCCATGAGATACATACAATCTTCTCTTTACGCCCCGTCTAACCTTACAATCAGTGTAAAAGCTTTTATCTTTTCTCTATAAATATAAATCTCGTGTCTGTCTGGCTTGCCTATTACTTTGGAACTTGCATATCTACAGCATCCTTAACGTCTCATCATGCCTTTATAGACAAATAGAAATATATCAATACTTTTTCGCATTAAAACTTTTTCGAATACGATTGGAACATTGAGACAAATATTTGTAAGGGTTACAAATATTGGATCCAAGTTTTTGTGGATGTGATTTGTGTACGTTATGTCACAGGGAAAGTCTAGGGTTGTTCGTTTATTACCTATACTAGCTTTTGCCCGCGGCTTAGCTCGCGTTAATTCAGAATTTGACAATCAACTCTTAACACACCACTGAAGTTTCTACAATAATATAATTCAATCATGATTCGAAAGACACGTGGCGCCATCTATTTTAACAACAGTACAGTACTTTTTTTCGGGATGAAAGGTACCCTATGTCGGTTTCTGTATACCTGACAACGTATATGCAAAATTTCAGGATGATCGGTTCAGTGGTTTAAGCGTGAAAAGGTAACAAACAAACAAACTTACTTTCGCATATAAAATATTAGTTAGGAAGTTAGGATTAGGAGTAGGATAATTATCAATTGTGGTAAATATTAATTGTTGACTCTTGTTGTATCCGTGTTGTGCGGGTAAGTCTTCTTATTGTCTCGTGTATTATGAGCTATACGAAAATAGGTCATGCCGTAATAAAATGATAAGCCAGTCAGCAAGATCGGTAGCGGGGCTGACTACCCAGGGTGCGCTGAATGTACTTAACAATCGTCACTCGTAGAGCCTCTTTTAAGTTACACAATTTGACACTTCTGTTTGTAACAAAGTAACAAACATGCCATGATTCGGCTTTAGTGTTGCGTCAAGGAAATATTTTGAGGTGTAACAAAATAAACATATTTTCCTGTTCATAATAACTTAGTCCACATTGACAAGGGTAAAATAATGTTTCTTATAACATTCTTTACATACCTATGCATACTTTTACTCAATAGAATTACATAGGTATGTTAGTATTACAAATTACTTCCCCTTATTATAAAATATGATTTAGACCAAAACAAAGGTAAACCCAGATTTAAAATTATATCACCCATCAGTTTCTAACGTTATACGGAGTGTATTTAAACGAATTAGTGTAGTTCCTTTAAACTGCATGATCTACTGGCAACACAGATTGACCCTGCATGGGATAAATAAATGATTCAACAAAAAAAAAATCAAAAGGAAAACATTGTGTTCTGTTTTTGAATCATTTTCGCACCCTGATTTAACTGACTACGCGGAGCGATACCGCGCAAGGCGTCCCGCCCGCTGTGTCACCGTGCTTTCATTTACTTAAGCGTGGCGTCTAAATCGAAATTGTACCATAATAATTTAATATTTGAATATTTTTTTGTTTTTATTTCAAACCTTTTATACGGTCACTTACCCCTACCGCAATAAATTAAGTTTTTTTTTTAATCCTGCTAAATTCCACGCGGGTAGTCTAAACCAGTAATAGTTCATTTACACCTATAACAAAAAGAGACGGGGCAGTTTTAAAACTTGGGTTATATTTAGACCGTCTTTTGTAATAAGTGGGAAAGGGCTCAATAATAATTCAAGATTATTTCATTTACCATCATACCCTACACACATAAAACCACTCATAGACAGATCCTTATAAACATAAATCTTAATTAACACACACATAATACCAAGTACTATAAACAGTATACAGAACCACAATGAGTTTCTAATAGATGTTTACTAAAGCGACATTACCTCTCTATTCGGAATTAATTGAAAGGGGTCGATAGAAACCTTTGCGTTACGAACCAACTGAAATCGTACTGATTTATTATGTAAGCTAAGTTCTACAGAATTTGAACGCGATTTGCATATGTAACACGAATTTTGTTGGGAATTCGAACCTACTATGTACGATTTTCTCTATTCATTATTTAGAGTAACACGGATGGAAATAGAAATTCTGGGAGAAGATACACAAGAGCAGTGGTTTTAAAAATGTTGAAGTAACCTCTTTTAAAAATCTCACAAATACCTCTGACGCTGCTAATTAAACAAAATATAGACAACGACAGATACTTTTCAGACTGGCAAGATATTGGAGTACTCGTATAACTTTGTAAAGGTAACTCAGACTGCATTGAAAGTTTGTTCGAATTTACTTTACGATAGAACGAGAGTAGGTAGTTATCAAGACTTAAAACTCAATAATTTCGTGTTTGATTATTTCATAAAAGAAAATTAATGAGTAAAAAGTAGAAAGCAGTGAAAATAATCTCGCACCAAATAAAGTCAAGTCTAAAACAATGGTGGGAGGGCAAGTGATGTCACAATAAGGAATAAGAGTGATAGCCTAGCGATTAAATAATTACTTTCCATGCAGGATGGTCTGAGTTCAATTCCAGCCCGCATCTCTGACTATTAGAATTAAAGTGCGGATCAGAATTTGAATATCACTTGCGTTAACGGTGATTGAAAACATCGTGAAGAAATCTACACAAATGAGAGGCCCCAAAAAAGTTTGCAATGGTGGCCGAATCTATAATGACCGATCCTAAAGATTATGTTTAGTAAATTATAATTAAAAGCCATTTTGTTCATAAAAATCTATTGCGCACCACAAATACACAAACTTTAGGCCGATCCAGGGGGTCTAGTCTGTAAATCGAACTACGAAGTTTCAGCTGTCGGATCGCAAGATTTCCAACCACGATCGTTTCGGATCCGACGATCGATTCGATTTTCGTGATTTGACGTTTCATCTTTCATTCGCCTTACTCCATTCATTGTTTCACAATATTTAAATCGTATATTTATAAGTTCGATGTTCTTCGTTGTTTCGTTTCGATCCGAAACTTCGATGTTCGTTTTTCGGAGTAGGCATTTAGATATTCCGGCCGTACTGTATCCACGTAAGGATCGTAGCACGTAGCCTTCTGTAGTTTCTGTCTGCTCCATCACGGGAAAAGAAGTGTTCTTATACAAGGTGTAACTTAAATAACGCACAACCTCTTACTCATCATTATGAACAACTTTTACTATGGGACCAAACCTGAAATCGCGAAAAAAAAATCAGCTGTTCCCTACATTTATGTTCGCATAACTCATCAAAATGTAGGGAACAGCAGATTTTTTTTTTTCGCGATTTTATTTTCCGTCCCATAGAAAAAGTGGTTCATAATGGTGAATACAGTGATCCCTTAAGAGGTTGTGCGTTATTTATGTTACACCTTGTATACGTACGCCAGAGTAAATCATTCACATTTCTTGGGATGCTAAAGTAAAGTACTTGCTAATTATGTACGGAATTCCTGGTATTCAAATTTAATGAGTAACAACGTGACGACTCCCTCTGCAGCTGGGTCTCACAAATTCTTAATTAAGTGCAATATTAACGTGTGTTAATTGAGTGTATTTTCATCACACAGCTTAAATTCAATTGCACTCTATTTAATTTAGAAAGTAGTATATATCAACTGATGTATGTACAGTCACGAGGGTAAATATGTATACTTTTGGCTAAATTCAAAACCGCTTTTCTTCTTAATTTTTGAATGAAATTATATGCTGTTGCGAACATATTATTTTCGACCCCATAGGTTAATGTGTCAGATTTCATTGTTGTATTCGTTATATCACGAAAACACCTCTATTGAAAGTTGTCAAGTGTTGACATATTGGTGCTCGTGACTGTACCTACAGATGTCAAGCTTACTGCTATGTATGGGCATAATTTCAAACTTAGGCCTAATAATTGTGTGTTTCTCAACAGAAAAACTTAATAGAACTGCCCGAGCTGGGCATCGGAACCCAGGACCATCATACGGTAACTGCGCTTTCAGTCACTAAACGAATGAGACAGTTTCTTTAGTTAGTAACTATTCATCATGCTACCAAAAATTACTCGAAAGTATACAATGTACAAGGTTAGTCTGAAAGGGGGAAGTAATCCTCGGGCCACTTAAAGTATCAGTGATGATTCTTGTAAAGCAAGTGATACAATTTCAAAATTCGATAATTTTTAATTCCAAGCAAAAACATATTTTTTTTCAACCCTTTCCTTCTTTTGTTAGGAATCTAGAAAACGGAGCTTCTAATCTGTGACCCCAAATATGATCTAAAATGTAAACACAGTTGATCATAGCTGAGGATAGATGTATGTGTAAGATACATGTCTCGTGTAGTGCCGGACTTAAAGAATAGCACTACCCGATCTCTTCCCGTGGGTGTCGTAAAAGGCGACTAAGGGATTCTCTAGAGGATGGGCAGCAGCGTAAGTATCGGTTTGAGATACGGATTTGATGATTTTTGAAGTCATACTTCTTTTGACGCATTGAGGGTAAAATTTTCATTGTTACGGAAGTAACGCATGCAGCTGTAACGGAAATGCGACACCATGAAGTTCGTTGCTCCCATAAACCTCAAAAAATAGCTCTATATCTATGATCGTTGAAGTGAATAGGCTAACTTCAAGGTGTCTATTTTTATTATGGTATGTCTCATCATCATCATTCAGCCGAAAGACGTCCACTGCTGGACACAGGCCTCCCCCAAAAGGGGGGGTTTGTAATTACCACGCTTTGCAGGCGGGGTGGCGATCGCAGTATGGTTGTTAAAGTACTCAGAGAACGCTGCTGCCCATCCTCTAGAGAATCCCTTAGTCGCCTTTCACGACATCCTCGGGACAAGATGGGGTAAGTAGTGCTATGTTTTAAGTCCGGCACTACACGAGACACGGTATGTCTCAGTCGAAGTATACTTTTACCATTTCCTTTTGTCATATGTAATTCAGATTACGTTTACGTTTTGACAGCTCCACGTAGCTCTCAAACCGCCATGTTTAAAGTATGGCAGAATAAGTTTGTTTAAAAAAAAATCGTTGCCTCTCACTTGGATTTCTCCTTTATCATGGGTGCGTTCACAGACACAAATCTTTACATGCACAAACACCCAGACCAGCAATCGCTCAACCGCTGCATCGAATGTATCTTCAAACAATTAAAAATGAATCAATTAATGATGTCTTGTTGAGAACGAGGGGCTACATACACTTGGGAGCAAAGAAATCGAGCAACTCCTTTTTTCACGTGTCCTGGTTGTTAGTTTTGGTTTCATGAATTATATAATTCAAAATACAAAAAACTACCCTCTTTGTAAAGGTTATCAAATAACCTTTTAGACGATATATGTTTAGAATTGATCTGTTCCATAATACCAAAAATAATAACAATTATACCTACGTGAAAAATAGAAGTGGCTCGATTTATTTGCTCCCAAGTATAGATGAATCGGAATTGTTTATTCAAGTAAATATGTCTTTTAGAACTGTTTTACATGTCGCTTTATTTTTTTGGCGCCAACGTTTCCTGTCCGTCTGTCTCTGTGAAGAAATGCCGCCGCGCCAAAACAAACTCGGGGGTCAAGGACTCTTTTAAAGTTTAGGCTTTTCTCATATAAATCCAGCGCTGCGGCATTTTGTTTTTTTTTTAATGTCGCAGAATTTTGTTGAAACAGGAGCCTTTTTTAGACTCGTGCAGGTTGTTTAAAATTTTTGTTGTCTTTTTATTTTGTCATCTTCTGTATCTGCCTCTGCGAGTCTAAAATAAATATTTTGTCTATCTTTCTTTTTCTTTTAGCTAGTCCGAACGGTAACAAATAAAATAACAGAATTAACAAAACAAAAATAGGATAAATACCTAGCTTTCTAGGGTGTTATTTAGTAAACATAGGATAGTGCGTATTAACCTAATCCTTTATTACAATCAGTTATTCTTTCAATAAAGAAATAGCAATTAAAATTAAAATCTTTAAACAAAACAAACCAACAATTATAACAATAATTGTGAACGTTCGTCCAAACCAAAGGTCACAGCAAAAGAAGGGCGAGTACCGCACCGCATCCTGTTTTATAGACCGTTTTGACAGGTCGTGAAGTAACGTCATGACGTCATTAAATCTCAAATAATGAAGTGCAAACAATGTTGTATCACTAATCTCTATTTTCTTTATTAATATCACGTTTTTCATGGATATGTATACTGCAGACGGATGAGCTTATAAATTATCAATCTTGCTTCAAAAATCTCTTCGTCACTAAAAATTCCTGCTTGCTCCTATATCTTAATACCAGTTAGGAATTACTTAAATAATGCTTGTGGTTATTAATTGATCTCGTAGATCAATTAATAATCATAAGCAATAATTACTTGTTTACGTAACACGGCATGATGTTAGCATTACTCAGTCTAATCAAATATTGATTATCACTGAACAAGCAATCGCATTGCAAACAAGAAGATTTATTATGCTTTCATGAATCAAAGCTCTAGATCGTTTCCTTTGAGAACAAATCATAAAAGTCAAATGGCGGATTATGTGATTGTAAAAATGTAGTTGAATTCGTATATAAAGATATATCAGCCGGAAACTCGGTTGATTCTTAAGTTCGGCCGCACATTAAAATAAAAATCCGTCGGAAAATTTCTGACGCATGACTCTACTCATACGTTTTGTATTAGACCTCTCACACTGTCAAAATTTGCCGGATTCGGTAGCCAGCGAGCTCTAGTACAGTCCGCGAGGCCTACGCTGAGCTTTGCATTTGTGTGAGTACACATATAATCGATTGCCAAAAAGCAGTGTAAACCAGTTTAAACCAAGCAAAGGACTCGTCTGCATTCATTTTCACACAAATGCAAAGCTCAACTTAGGCCTCGCGGACTGTACAAAATGTATGGCTTTTGCGCTCATGTCAGAAATTTCCTGACAGAAATTTCTTACAATGTGCGGCCGCACAGCTCACACTGTCACAAGCATTGTTAGGGATTTATGAAAGAAGTGTCTCTAATTAGTTACATTATTATTATTAAAAAAAAAAACAATTGTATTTTATGTATCTTCTATACCTCGTTTTCTTCCTTTCTTCAATTATTGTAATTGGTCTTAGACCGTTTTAATTTAAGTTTTTTTATTCCTTTACCTGGTCGCGTTTGACCCTCGTCGCACCTGATGGTAAGCGCAGACAAGGTCTAAGATGGAGCACACGAATCCAAGTAACAGAGATATAGAGAGATTCCCCTATACCCCTCTGGCTCTCACATACACACGACGGAACACAGTAAACTGCTTGGCGCCAGACTTTAATGTGAGGGTGGTAGCTAGCCAGGCGGACCGTAAAGATTCTACCACCAAGCGTTCTGGGTTTTGTTGAATCTTACAACACGCATCTATTCCCAGCGTGTGGTGAGGAAGTTTTATATTCTAGCCCGTTCCCACACGGGAGAAAAGTAAAATAAATCCTGGTTTTATTTTAGTGTTTATAGGTATTTTTTTTCTAGCAAGAAGTTTTCTCAAACGTTTATTACGCAAGTTGATTTTTGTAACCAATTTTCAAACAGTGGACAGACACACTGGCAGCAAGTCGACTTCTACAAGTTTTACGAAGTAAGCGAGCACTTGCTGCAATAATTGGGAATCATCTTTAAAGATAATTGAAAATTAAATTGTTTTCAAACTTTGGCTCGATATTTCATGGTACAAAACGTACAACAGCACGAACCGGAGTTACTAAATTCAACGTAATTGCAGGCAGCAAGCGTTGATGCCAACTGACACTACAAAATGTAGTGTTTCAAGCGAAAAGGCAGAGTTCATAAAATATATGAAGGATCCAATGTTCTCGGAACTCAATATATATGTTAACGGAAATGTATGTAATCCGTCATTGTATAGAATTCCTAGGAAATGTATATAATGCATAAAATCGATAGGAAATGTGTGAATTAAATTTTATTATCTACATTTCCTAGGAATTCTATACATTTCCTAAACAGCAATCGGAAATGTGTTAAAAGATTTTTATGTTTCATATTGTGACATGATTATTCAGATTAAACACAGTGTAAGCATTTATAAAAAAGAGAGTGCCTCTGCTGATGTTTATAAGGTTGTTTGGGTTTCCAAAGCAAAGTCGACGGAGCCCCGCCGGGCGGGGCACCTATTTCTGTCTGCAGGGTTTAAAGTAACCTAACCTATCCGTGTCGGGGTGCCCCAAATTACAGGTAAAATTTTAATTTGTACATATACATTTCCTAGTACCATTTAGGAAGTGCATTCAATGCCAAGGAAATACATACATTTCCTATGAAATGTATGTATCAAAGAACCTTTGACAAATTATTTTACATATTTCTTAAATTGGCTTGGCATTGTATACATTTTCAAGGAATTATATGCAACTCCTAGGTTTCATATATTTCCTGTAACATATATATAAATTATACGGAAACTTCGAGAACATAATGAGAGACAGTACTTATTACAAAATTGCCAACAAACTCGTACGATGTCGAAGCAATTAAAGTTTAATATCCATCTCAATGTAGATTGTCGTATAATAATGCTTATTCATACGAGACTCGCAGATATGAACACGGAATAAGCATTAGCGGGCTTCAAATATTCACGAATAGAAGCAAAACATGTCGGCGACATTTGTTGTAACATGTTTATTCAAATCGGACCGCTTCGAATCGCATAAATCCTCATTGCTGTTTTCATATCCCAAGCATGCAATATTTTTCTTGTATATTTTATTTATGGAATAAAAGTATGATGGATACGCCTAATTTTGTTTTCGTTTTTTATGAGTTAATAAAAATGGGAAAAAAATGTATTATAACTTTCGTAAAACATCATATTTTTTGCGTTATAATTTTCGTGAGCCACATTCATATTTATGATTAGTAACGGTTTACTCACGTGCATTTTTCGCGATTGCCCGAATAATTTCAGACCCAAACTTGTCGGGCAATCCCGAAAAATGCACGTAACTAATCATAAACATTCATATTTGTCATTAGTGACTGTTTACTGACGTGCGTTTCTCGGGAATGCCCGTGACTCGCGAGTCGAACTGGACTCACGACCTCGCCGTGTATTCAGCTCATAATTAAGGGCTCCGTTTGGGTCCGAATCTAGTCAGGTAAAAATATACGTGAGTAAACCGTAACTAATCTATATATATTAAAATGAATCCCTATTTCCCTTGGTCACGGCATCATGCGTGAGCTGGACCGATTTCGCAGATTTTTTTTTGTTGTGTTCGTAATTGTCAGGAGAAGGTTCTCATGAAAGAAAATTTCGATATTTAAAAAAAACGAAATTATCTCAGTATGTCCATATTCTTCATTTGTTTACCGCATGTATAAAAATGGTTTTAACTTTTCGTTACTATTTTGATTTTGTTTCTGAAAGTAGGTAGTAGTAGGTAAGGTAGTAAGTAGGAAAAACTGCATTGCAACGCACGCCGGGTACAGCTAGTCATAAATAAGGCAAAGTTTGTCTCCGAGCTTCGTTTATTTGATAGGTACTTAGATATTCAGAGTAGACAACATTGATACTGATACAATAGTCTATTCTGTTCTAGCCCGTTTTTCATGGTACACAGGACATAAAAGTCTCTGGAGTGAAATGTAGTACTTTTAAAGGTATTCATAGGCCAACGGCCAGCAATGTTTCACTGTCACTGTATATGCATTATTGCAATTTTTATACCCACCGTACGTATGGTTCCCTGGGGTAATATTTACTAAAACCCGTAAAGGCACTCCTGCCTGAATATGGCCTAGTTAAGTAATTTATCGCAATATTTTTTACTTCAATCTCCGAGGACAAATAAAACTATTCATTAAACGTTTTTCTGTTATCCCTTATTAGGGTTTTAAGAAAAAGTAAATTATAAACAATTTGGCATTTTTTATAAACAATAAAAAAACTATATGTAGCTATCATTTTTATTTTCTAATAAAGTAAATATTTAAAAAATGTGATATTGCCACGATTAAAAATAAAAATATAAAAAAAAGGTTTTCGCGACATCTTTCAAAAATGTTGGTGGGCAATATTCCTTTGCCTTATTTAGAGTTTTTACCCTTTCAAATTAATCCTAGTCCATGTTACGGGCAAAGTCAGCAAAGTGTGCAAACACAACACTGCCTCGAACCTTATTTCGATAAGGAAGACTATTCAAAGTCTGCAAATAGCAGTTTTAAACGCCAATAGAAACACGCAGTGCGTTTTAAAAACTTTTGTTGAACGATCGTTAAAAAGAACTTAAGTTGGGTGAGCGTAATTAAAAATGGCGACGTTATAACTGTAAAACACAGTCATTTAATTACGTCTTCGTCGTGCACTGCATAAGGCATGGGATTCCCAGTTGAAAACGACCTTTGATAAATGCGTCTCGCCGTCTATCCGCGTATATTGCATGAATATTGAATATCAGTTAATTGCTCATTAACTGTATAATTCATGAAGGTATTCTGTTACAGTGCAGTAGTTTCATTGTTCCAACCTTCGTTCCAACTAATAAGGTTCTGACTTATTAGTCAGGGTATTTGACTTCTATTAAAAATGTACAACAATTCAGTAATAGGTATTTTATAGCAAAATGTATGTGAAAAAAAAGCGACGAAAAAATAGAGGCATTTTCCGTCCTTTTCACGCGAAATGGGTATTGTACAGAGTGATATCAAGTCACTATAAAGTTTTTAAGGTATGACATGATATCCTCTCGCTTTTGGCCGTGGTTCTGTCCATGGTCGGGAGCGGGAGTGCGTGGGAAGCCGTCGCCTTCTGCTGCGAAGAGGTGATGACGACCAAAGAGGGAGCGGAGAGGGAGAGAGAGGCAGCTGCCACTCTCCCTTCCCGCGCCAGACGCACCAGGCGCCGGAGGACGCGCGACGATCTCCGGCCACCGTACTATGTGGCCTGCGGGCGACGGGTTAGGGGACCCGTCGCCCGACTAGTAACAGGCCAGAGAAGGCGGCGAGCAGCATTCCGTGCGCGCCTCTCAGGAGGACGTTGGGCTAGGCCCCACAGTAGAAGAGGTCCTGACCGAGGTCTGCTGGGGTTGCGGTGCATGCAACTGCGAATCCCGCGACCCCGGCCAAGGGTCAGGAGAAGGAACACCGTGGGTTTTTAGCCGGTAAGAGTCCGGCATACCCCTTCGCTTTCCCCGGGTGAAGGGAATCCATGAGGATTTTCCCAAGAAAAAAAAAAAAGGTATGACATCATATGGTATTAGTATTGTCTGTCTTGTGAACAAATGTAAATCGGTCATAACTTGGGACATTCTATTAAATATTTAATTGTTTTTTTCATTGTTGCTTATTATTTTTTGTAATAGTTTCGAGCTTTCTAATAAAAAAATAATAGTAAAATAAGTACCCTATGTTGAGAACAGAAATTAATTGTATCAGATTGGATACGATCATCGGCAGTGATGAAGAGAAAAAGGGTTGTTAAGCAGTGACCACGATGATGCAGCTTGAGAATTGCACTAGACTGAGATGGGTTTAATTGATTGAGTGAACCTCACGGTGGAATATACAGGGTTACTTCAAATAAACTGGCGAAACTTCATAGGATTACTAGGTATCATTAATAGAACACATTCAAATAATAAATACCTAAATTTTATTTAATCAGATACGTATTAAATACAGTGGCAAAGAGCACGCAGGTTGTAGATATTATATTCTCAATAATTACAGTGCGTCCAATCCACGAAGACGCGCCCCTCTCCTTTTTGTCAGAGGTAGCCACGTGGTGCACATATCTCTTACTTATCTTATAATAGTATGCGTATGAACTATGCTCATATCTAACTATTGTGTGGCGATAGAACTAACACCATAGCAATTTTTAATGCACACTTTTGCAATGTAGTTATTTCCACAAAGAGTGGGGCGCGCTTTCGTGGATTTCACTGTCTGTAAAGTAAGGTGGGGGTAGTTTTTTTATTTGAATGTGTTCTATTAATTATACCTAGTAATCCTGTGAATACTCATTTCGCCTCATTATTCATCATTCGATCCTCAGTTCGGGCAAAGTTTTATTGGGTTTTTCCGTGTGGAGTTTCTCAGCAGCAGCCCGGAGTCTGGATTTCTGCCCAGTTGATAGCAATAAGCTTGCCCCAATTATGGCGAAATGAGTACAGCCTGTACTATTTACCGCTGCCCAACCATACAACCAATGTAATCATATTTCTTTCTTTCTTTTACAGCCTTAGTAGAAAGTTAATGATTGCCATAACACGTCAAGAAACTTTAAACCTAACTGGCTCTTGCCATCTTTCATACTGAACACATCAAAAACTGTATATTTTGACTCGAAAACCACGAGACATATTTAAGAAATGAAGTTACGAAATGATAAAGCCTGTTTCCACATGGCTAGGCCCAAAGCGACACAATGCGACATGATTGATGGGACGCTCGACATTACATAAAGTATGTAATACATTGTTCTTTAAAAAAATATACTTAACTAAATTAAACTTTTTAAATGGCAAGGGAATGTTTAAGATAAGTGATTATATTTTTGACATAGGTTCTGAGAACGATAATTTTTCATTACAATAATATATTGTAACCTAGCTTTTATAAGTGATAAACCAAGTTTTTTTTTCTTGCTCTTCTCTTTATCTTCCTTGCGGACCGTTCCTATGTAACCGGGCAGTTATTGGCAAAACCTGAAGGATCTCCAGCTAATAGTGGGGAAGTAAAATACTTAACCTAAGCTAACTACTTATACTTCACTAACATCATGACTACTAGCAACAACAGCACTAAGGGCGACCCCTAGTGGGACTCGGACCTCGGCGTAGGGCGTTACTGGCGGGGGGTGTTGGAGGAGAGGTAGCTTGATGAGAGATGAATTATCGGTGTGACTATATAAACCATGTTATATTCGCCACCTTTAATATATACCACCAAAATACTCATGGATTGCATTTTAGAATGAATAATACTCATGAATTTTATTGTAATTTAGTTTGTTCCAATTATGATGCATTAATGTTAACAGAAACCAATTGTATTATTAATTCGGTTGCATGATTCTCGACAATATTATCATACTGCTTACTAAACTGAGAAACAGACTTTACAGCATAAGCATAATCAGCCATTACTGTCCCACTACTGGGCACGGCTCTCTTCTCAGAATGAGAAGGGAGCCTTCGTCCACCACACTGGCCTGGTGCGGGTTGGCGGACTACGCACACCATTGAGAACTTTATTTTAGTCCTCAGCTTTGCAGGTCTCCTCACCATATTTTCCTTTACCGTTAACGCGAATGATGATGAAATTATGATCCGCACTTGAATTCGTAAGAAAAAAGTTCATAGGTGCCAGCCGGGTGCGAACTCAACCACCTAAGTACATGGAAGGTTAAACAAACGTGTTGATTATGGCAAATTTACCTCAACAGCTGATAATTGTAGCGGCCACAAATCTATATCAAAATTGTAGCTAACAGTAACATTACAATTATTGAAGTAGTGTTATAAAATTACATAGAGCTTGTCCAGACAAGGCGTTCAACGCGCGTGAATCGTGTGCATGTCACTAGAACCTCGAAACGCGCGACTGTCAGGCCTCTTGTTCACACACGTTTTTTCGCCGGGAAAATCTACGGTTAATTCGCCGTGTGTAGGCACGGTTGTCAGTGTTGTATGGATCACTAGGGGAGCTTGTTGACACACACGGCGAATACAGCGGCGGCGCCGTGCCGTAGCGCCGCCGTGTGTGGACAAGAGGCCTCAGGCGTTTTGCGCGCGAATCGAAATACTAGGGACGCCATTGTTCCGTTCAGTACACGCTCAATAGTTTAGTAGTGTTTTTACTAAAACTGAATAGGACTGAGGCCACCAAATGCTTAGGCGTCTAACGCATCATGTGGATACAAATCGCCGTACACGCGTAAATCGCCTCATCTGGACAAGCTCTAAAGAATCGAGGCATCCAGGCAAAAATACAGCATTTACCAGTACACTGATATAATCCGACTGTAAATGTACTGGTATCATTATTAAAAACATAAGACGACCAACAACAGTGACATTATACCTCGCAATTAATATAATCGACGTGTTTGTGGTTTTATGCGATACCAGATATAATTAATATTAAATTTATTTTCCACGTGCTCGAATTACTGAACTGTTGCAAAGGCTGGGTGAATTATTACTGATAATACATTGTGGTTGTTTGTGGTCATCTAGGTACGTGTTCTAAATACCCGCCTTTGTTTCGTTAAAATGTGTTTGATTTATCGCAGTTCAGACTACGTTCAACTTGTATAGCGAAATAGCATAGGCTATTTCGCTATACAAGTTTAGTTTTAGTATACACTAAACCTGAAACTACTTTATTCAGAAACACCAGGAGAATCGATTGACATAGTTTTTACACCACCATTATATTTTTCATTTTTTTTTCATAAATTTTAGTTCTATTTCAATAGGTTTCTACGCATAACAGTGGACGGGAATAGACACCTTGAGACTTGAGACGGTCCGCTCGGTCAGTTTCCGTGTATTAGACAACCCCTGTATGCAGGGGTTGTCTATGTGTTGTTGTTGTTGTGTGCACATCTCAGGCATTTCACACTTTACTAGGGAACTTTACGCGACATAAACTAAGGTGTAACTTGGAAATTTATTTAAAAAAAATCGCTCGGCTCATGCGTTGTGTGGTCACAGTTCTAACCTAACCTACCCTAGCTGTATCGATTTAAAAAAGATATAAGCGTGTTACAATCATTTGACTACCTACTGTCTAAAAATTGTTTGTTGTAATAAATCATTTGATTAAAGACCAAATGCCTTAATGATATTATTACCCTTGGTAATATTCGGCCGAATAAAAATTTGACCAAATTGAAAATGTGCCTGAAAAAGTTGGTAAAATGCGTTTGGGTAATGAAATTTTGTCAAAATAATTTTGGCAAAACGGCAGCCTCCCGGATTATTAATATGGCCCTCAATAATTGGGCCCAAATACAACAGTAGTTAGAGTAATAAAGCTCCTTTTATGGTATGATGGTAGTACTTCTCCGGACGAACACTTTCGTCTGGAGAAGTACTACCTCCATACCTATTTATGCCCCTAAGCAGCACTGCTGTGTTCCGGTTTGAAGGGTATAGGCGCCGGTGAAATTACGGGCACACGAGACTTTCCAACTTTGTTTCTAAGGTTGGCAATACTCTTTGTATAAAGGCAGTGGTAACCAATTACAGTCAGGTGTGCCGACGCACATAAAAAAAACAATTGGCTTTAATTCCACATAACGTAGTAAACACATGGGATTCGTTTTATTCCAGCGAACAGTTTAACAAAAGATAAATCCAATTCACTCAAGTTCTGTAATGAAATTCATGAAACCGTTTACACGTGCGCTTAATAATAAAACTCTATTATCGGCTTCAACGAGAACAAAGCCTTTTTCACTGGAAAACAAAAGGCTCATTTATGCTTTGACGGCACACATGAGCAAGAGATATTATTTTCAAGAAATTATTATAATATATCCGCTAGATTGCTACCAGTAATGCTGTGGTTAATCACATTTTGTTGTGCATGAACTAAACTTAGTTTAGGCTATTGTCCTATTTTCGTTCTAATAAAATAAGAAAAGGACAGTCGTAAATAAGAGCTGTCAAAGAAGACGGGTCACGGCCCTTACAAAATTAAACAAGGCCCGGCAGAAAAAAAAAACTCACATTTTAGTATATTTTTAGTATAATAATCGGTAGTCACCATTACCCAAAATCGTGGCTATCATTACAATATTGCCATATATACAGGGTGTTAATGAATTCGTGTAATTCCTTAAAACCACATGATCTACTACTGGTGTAGACAGGACCCGCACGGGATTTAGTTTGATTAAAAATAAAATAAATTAATTCTTATTTTTCATGCGGCTTTGTTACCGATCGTATCTAAACCATCTAATAAGGATTCTGTAAAAAAAACAAGTTTTTTTTTGCAAAAAAAATAATTTTATGTCGCGAATACCCCTATGTTATATTTTTAACCTGGCAAAATTATATTTTCTTACTATTTTCTTTACGTAAAAAACTGTCTTTTTCTTTTTGCATGTTCATAAAAAAATGCCGAACTATGTTATTTACTTTTTCCTAAAACCTTAAGCCTTACAACAGGTTGAAAGATTAGCTAGAGCAGTACACATATTCTCGGGCTATCCAATACTCGCTGACACGTTGTTCCCTTCATAGGAAGATATATACAGATATAACTAGAGCGATACGTATTGTCTAACACTTGTCAGACTATCGCTACCTATATACCACCGTATGGTAATTCAGATGACGTATTCAATTCTTCGCAAGTGATGAACGATCTGTTCGGGGCTCACGATTCAACGTGGTGAATGAAACCGATTCATCTTCGCTGTAACACCACAAAAGCTAACGTTTGTGTTTAGATGAAACAGAAGCTGTAAGGTATTCATTCTACGGGAAAGATACTTAGTACACGTTTGGAAATAGTTATTGTTATACAGTATGTAAAATAAAGAGGGCGTTCCCTTAAACAGGTTAATCTATCTACATCATAAAAAAATTAAAAAAAAATTTAAATACAATACGGAACGGCTTGGTTTATACACCGTGGGCTCGAGGTATGTACCCGAAAGATTTTAACCACGCCATTCTGATGGTATTATGAGTCAAATGTTAATCAACAAAAGTCCAATTCAGCCATTTTTTTTTCTGGACCTAATAAATCAATTAACTTTAGTACTTCCTCGTAAACAACACTTTGGTTGAAATTGCAACATTTATAAATTATCGTGTGAGTGGATAAGAAACTTCTCAGTTCACAACCCTCCCCGACAAATAAGACATACGGTGAGAGGGGTATGGTATCACAAAAGTCACAACGCCGCGTTCATAGGACTTGTTACCATAGACATTTTTACCATAGTCAATTTCCGTAAATAATGAATATTTCGAAAATTAAGCTTTATTCGACAAACTATATCCTAGCTTTTCTTCTCCAATTAGGCATCGGAATCGATGGTTAAAATCTTTCGGGTACCTCGGACCCACGGCGTACACTTAGGGTGACGGTCACCTATATTACCTTTAGCTTTCGGGTTAAACAATAAACAACCATTTACGTAAAATAATTCTGTTACCTTTTTTGAGTAAAGGATTCTTTAACTGAAAAACAATGTTAGTGAATTTGAACTTGCCAGTATTCAATCAAATCAAAATAATTAAAAAAAAAAAACATTACAGGTGTGTATGAAAAGTCGAATTTAGGTGCAGGATTCCAATTTGTCGTTTCCTATGGCGAAGAGCCGGCAAGAAACTCCATGGTTACCTTTTTAAAATCAATATCTATATCAATTTTTGTTAAATTGCCACAGCATAAATTAGTTAAGTACATAACATAACGCCTGTATCCCCCGAAGGATTGCGCAGAGGTGTATCATTTGGTACACGTCATTTCGCCATTATGTTTAAGTCTCATGTAAATTGGGGAGCAAGCCTATTGCTGTCAACCGGGCACAAATCCAGGCTCCGGCCTGCTATATTCTATATGGAAATACCCAATGTCACTTTGCCCGACCTAGGGATCGAACCCAAGACCTCACACTCAGCAACGCGCTTGGAACCACTAGACCAACGAGGCAGTCATTAATTAATTAATTATTATTAAACCAAGTTTCCAATGACGGGTAAATTTATTCCGGTGCATAATCAAAGAACTGTGTAGCTGACGTAGCTCTGACGTCATGCGTGTCGTAGCATACTCGTAGATACCTCGTAGTCGAATTTTTAATGCTACGAACTTTTAAAAATGATTATGTTTATTTTATAAAAACACGGGCCGATTTTGTTCTTATTTCTTTAGAAGTTGTTTGTAATTATAAAACACTATGTTTACTGTGTTTTTTTTATTACTCAAAAATTATAAGAGCATCTACGTGTTACGCATTGCTACCTAAGGGGAATTGCCCACTTAGCATTGGTTTATTAAAGTTAGGAACAATTTTTGAAATAATAAACAAGCAGCTGAAACGGTCATATGATGTTGCATTTAATGACACACATCATTATTGCGAAGCGACAATATTAAAATTGTTAGTTTTAGAGACACTCCGTATTCATACTTGGAATAGGATCATATTATAGATCTATCAGTAGCTGACAACACTGAGCAACGTTGAGAAGACAAAGAAGGCTAGTCGTCGTCATGGATCAACGCACCCGATGTTTTAAAAGCTGTTGTCATTCGACGGAGCTCGCTTTTCGTGTCATTCAGCCGAAGAAGTCTGAACTTTATTATCTGACTAGCTTGTCCTTATTATTTTTCTATTCTTGTGTAAATTATATTGTGACTTAGCTCATGTTACTAACCATTAACTTAATACAAGTACTCTCAGTGTTGAACAGTAATGTTGATTTTATTTTCTATATTTACCATGCCCACAATATACCTTACATACAGATATTCGCTATAACTGTACTGATAGATTCACTCCTACACTATTCTGTTAGCTCTCTATGGCAGATTATTTAGCAATTGATATTGTAATGAATGTAGGGTGGCGTGGATGACCGAAATAAAATACATATATTTTCGTCTTCAAATCTTCTTTTAATATTTTAAAACATTTTACATCTTCGACTCGTCTTACTCGTCTTTTGTTTGCTCGCCACACTCCTCCTTCTCGCTCTCAAACATACTCTCTCTTTCACTCATCGCTGCATTCATGCACAATTACTTTTATTTAAATTATGATGCATTCCGAATTAACATCCTACATGAATATTCTTTTCATAAATTAGTTTAAATCATTTTTGTTTCCTTTTTTAAATCGTCTTTCTTTTGTTCTTTTTTCGTCTGCAGTTAACGCATTTTACCCGTTGTTCCTCTATTTGTTTTTATTGTACGAAATATCAGTTTCGTAATAATAAAACTGCAGTTGCCGATATATTTTCAATCCCACAGAACCTTTTGTATTTTATTTGTTGTGTCTGATGAGTATTTACTTATACAATTTTATGTACATTTTCATTATTTCGATTGTGTACGAATATTCGCAAAAATACCAGTAATATGTAAATCCACAACATGTATAATGGAATTATTATTTTTATACCTGTGAAAGATATGCACAGTTGCACACATTACGTACAGTTACGTGCAATATTATATATACACGTAGCGAATTCAAAAAGCGGATTTCTTTTAGAGAATAGTTTGTAATTAAGAAATATCGATTCAAACCATAATTCGTTTGTATTTGTAGAAACTATGATGAGTGTCTTATTTCGTAATTCTACTATATTCTGTTCAACGAAAAATTAGTCCTGACATAAGGGTAATTTCGTAAATTGTAGCCTGTTGAAACTGCTATCAATGAAACGTAAACGAGATCATCAAAATCCGTAAAATAGCTATACAAGGTGTTAAAAAATCAACTAAAGTTGAAAAAGAACGAAAATTGTTCAATTGTCGATACCGAGTAATCCCACAAAATTCTTAGAGTTGATTTTTTAACTCCTTATACAATGGTATAGGTACCTTGTATATCAATGTTTGGTTTTTGAAAATATTTGATATTCTTTGTGTGGTAACGTTTTGTAGAGATTAGGACTCACCTGACGGTGATAAAAGTATATACACGCTAACTTTTAATTGGTTGTTTTACTAGAACAAACTTTGTACAGACCATGGTCTACAAAAAATTAAGGGTATCAAAAAAATTAAAGAAAAAAAAATCTAGGCTTTCTTAAAAAGTTTTGTTGCTCAAACGTGTTCAAACATTAATCGTAACATTAAAGTACTCACGCGGCAATCGTAGTAAAGTTCCCGGCAAATAACTTGAACCATCATGGCGCCGACTGCGTAGGTCCCCCCCTTGTGCCTTTGATGGTGTCTTTTTTGAGTTTTTTTAAAGATCAATGACTTTTTTTTATTTGATGTACTTAAATTGTAGTAGATCATGGTCTGAACAACGTTTTTTCTATTAAAACAACCAATTAAATTTCAGCGTAGGTATATAACAACGTTTGGTTTTTGAAAATATTTGATATTCCTTTTAAGACAAGTATGTATGATTTTGTAGAGAAACGTCAGGATTCACCTTATGGAGAAAAAGGTATATATTTAAAAGGTAGATATTTTAAAAGGAAATCGCCTTTGAGTTTCGCTATGTGTATACATATTACGAGTAGTACACGTGAGTGTCCACAGTCAATCGTAAATTTTGAGGGTAAACTCAGAAAACCCCAGTAGCACCAATCGTGACATTGAACTCGGGCATTACCCATTATATCGGGAGCTGGGGATTTGAACAGAATTCTGGCACTTAAACAAAGATTTATTTTACGTCCACACTAAACTCGTAAAGAATGTCACTTCGGTGGCGATCGTGATGGTACTCTGTTTTGTTTTGGGGTGATTAATCTAACTCCTGTATGACGTACTAATTAATGACGTCACACCCTTATGTTTAAAGTAAAAAGTAACAATATTTATTCTCGCCAGTTGATACATTCATTTGATTTTAGAGTAATCTAACATATGCATCGTATTATTGTATTGCACAAAAGGTACTGCTACTGATTCCCAAACTAAGCTTGAGCTTGTATTTTGGGAAACTGTGTTTAGCCGCAGGAAGTATCACTTAATAAAATACGAATACATTGGTTTGAATGTCGCTGCAGTAGACTTACAATATTCTTAGGAAAACTTTCGGTAATTCTTATTTTATAATCTAATATTTAGTATTCTCTACATGTACAAAGGAAAGTTCAATATGAAAGGCAGGTAAGTGAATATGAATAGGGCTGGACGTGGGTGACGATCGCGATCGCACGCTGTAGTGGATTGAGGCGATTCATCTTACTCCTGTGTGGATACCGACACCGGGGGTAGTGTTTCTGTACATCGTGGATTGAATTTCAGGATAAGCGATTTTTCTTTCATGTTTTTAATATTATTTCGATGTTGTCGCAAGGTAATTTTTATTCTACTTCTCTCTCTATTTTTGTTCCTCTTTTCCAACTACGCAATTATTATGAACTAGCTTTAGCCCGCGGCTCCGCTCGCGTTAAAAAAACTCTTAACACACTACTAAAGTTTCTATAATAATATAATTCAATCATGATTCGAAAGACACGTGGCGCCATCTATTAACATTATTGTTGTTTTCCTCGGGAACAGTACTTTTTTTGGGTTGAAAGGTACCCTGTGTCCGTTTCTGTACACCTGACAACGTATATGCAAGATTTCAGGATGATCGGTTCAGTGGTTTAGGCGTGAAAAGGTTACAAACAAACATACTTACTTTCGCATTTAAATATTAGTTAGGAGTTAGGAAGTTAGGATTATGTTGGGGTCAACTTCCAGTCTAACCAGATGCGGCTGAGTACCAGTATTTTACACGAAGCAACTGTCATCAGACCTCCGCAACCCAGTGGGGCAGCGGACAGCGGAGCCTTAGTAATAGGGTCCCGTCTTATCCTTTGGGTACGGAACCCTAAAAAAAGATTCCGACGAATTGTTAACCTCCTCCGTTTTTTGACAACGGTTAAAAACTACAACAAAATAGGTCACCCATGACCCCCGAAACTTTTGGCCACACTACTCATGAATGGACACCTCCTCCTCACCTGCCAACGTTAGTGAATATCCGACAGGTCAGAGTTCGAGCAGTGATCGACATCAGCCGCTGAATAGACACTGGATTTTAACCCTTTCGCCAAAACGAAGACCGATCCGGTCAAAAAAGATAAAGCGTTGTGAAAAATCGCCTCTCTTCAAATACATTTATCATGGCAGATAAGTGTTTATAATCTTTTGAAAGTATAGGATTTATTTATGAGTATCATTTTTCTATGTTGCAAGTTAGTATAAAAATGGTGAAGCAAGTTTGGTATGGGTTTTTTTTCGGGGTATTGTGACTATGGAAGCCTCATAGGTACTCACTAATATGTCAACATCAGGGAAGCGCCATACAATTCCACCAGCACGGACTCCCAGAACAGAGGAATTAATGTCGCTCCCAATCAACCTCTACCAAAGAAAGCATGAGCCGCTCACAAATCTGCAGCATATGTCTATGAGAAGGGCGGATAGGCGTCTTCTCAAACACGCACTTTGGCTGGAGACTCTTCAGGTCTCGCCAATAACTTTCCGGTTACGTAGATGGTCCGCAAGGACCATATACAGCAGAACAAAAGAAAAAAAACCCACTCCCCACAAACTCTTAAACACCTATCGGCTCCTTCAAAAGAGGCCGACTGAGAACAACACCAATTCCCCCATTATAAGAACCCGCACCAATGAAACCATACAACAACTCCCTAATATCGACATACGTACTGCACTCGACAAAGTACATCATAACACCAATGCAATTAAAATGCCCAACTGCAAGATAGATGGTAAATTAAAGTTCAAATACAATCGTATAACATATTTTCCACAGTTTCGTTCAATTCTTGAAAACAAGTGAAAGTCAAAGCATTTATTTCACTTAGACCATTAGCAGGCACTTTTGAATTATCGAAAAAAAGAAGAAGTTACTGCCGCGTTCCAAAGTGTAGATTCCTATGCAGAAGAATAGGCAATTAACCCCATGATTACTCTTTTTCATCAAATATTTACAAAACTGTGGCTGTAGACAAATGGAAATCGATGATCGCTAGAGAATAGAAACGACAATGAGATGTTTGACAATAAGCTTTCGACAGGTCAAGCGATCTGTTATGTCATTTTCATACATTTAATTGACGTATCTATTCTCTGGCGATAATCGATTGCCATTTGTCAACAGACATTGTTATTATACGTTTGGTAAAAATGATTAAATTAGCAGAAGCAATGTGAATAGAAACACAAACCTCGTGTACCTTACACGAGTAAAGAGTTCGACATTAGACATAGTAAAACTGATATCCTACATGATATCTGTCACGTAACCTATACAATTCAAAGACAACCTGAAAATCAACTTGAGGGATTTCTGACAGCGCCCTTTGAGCCTTTTGAGAACGTAAAAAGGAATAAATCAACAGACATCTGCTCCGAATAGATCAAATTTAATAAATTGAGATACAATACTTCAAAGAATTTCTCAACTTTCGCGTTTTCCCCGCGGCTTAGTTGAATATCATGTTGAATTCTCCTTTCATGTACACTTGGCATTTTGTGTTTTATAGTTTTAATAACCTTGGTCTTCAAGGCTACATCCAGACGGTAGTAAAAACACAGAATAAAATTCTAACTGTGTTTAGTCGTAAAAACTACTTGTAGGTACTTAGACTGAAATAAAAAATAAGTATTAAGAACCCTTTCTCAAGAAGAATATTTTTCAATTTTGCTACCATATTATAAAAATAATATATCGCTAATTCACTTTGCCACTCAATATTTAATGTGCATAAAAACGTGCCTTCGAACGATGTCCAGCTCTTTCTAACCAAACACGGGCAAAAAGAAGTAAACAATTGAATAAAAAAATGTCGAGAAAATGTTGGAAATAAAAAGGTGGTCCTTCCCAGCAGCTGCAAAGAGACTAATCTGCAGTTACAATGGCGTCACCAAACGATGATGAAAATTTTCTTTTTAGTCCCAAAAGGCAATCAATCCGAATTAATTCGGTGCGTGATTTGCTTGTCAAACAGATTTCTTCCAATATGACTCCACTCGACTTGCGGATTAATTGAAAGAGGGTGACCACAGATTTGATCTGACCCCCTTCATACTGCCCAAGTTATAAGATCCTGCGATTATTTATCAATGTACTTTCGAAAACTTATAGCCTTACCTTGCACAACAAATCGATAAATGTTATTACAAGCATGAGACACGTGAGGGCTGTAGATTCGGGTAGTATATGACGGAGAATTAAGCACTCGGGGGTGTCGTATAGAAATAGGATGGGTAGCCGAAATTTGTGAGCTTATAGCGACATACTACCACCACCAATCTATTCAAACAAACGTGGATATTTCCCCATGACCGGTGCTCTGAAACGGGCTAGTTTTTTGACAATTTCTTGCTGCAATTGTATAGCCGTCAAGTTGCCGATTATATCACTCAACACAGTGCAACAATTGCTGCAATCTTGCAGTGTAGCCCGGCGATATTGCCAAGATATTTCATAGTAGTCGCAAGTATTCAATGTCTAGCCAGCTAGATTGCAAATGATTTATCCCGCTTTGACTTTACTGCAATATCGCCGTATATCGTCTTTGCTCTGATGTATAGGTGCATCTCTTTTCCCTCGCTCGCCTCCCCCCGCTTCGTCCTGTCGCTGCCGCCGCTGTCTCTTCGCAACTGCTGGGATCTAGCATCAATATAGCTCCGCGTGTACAAACAAAATTCCTCAGCAATCCAGTTGAAGAATCTTGCTGGACTACACTCGGCAATGTATTGCACAATGAAATTGCAGCAAGGGTATAATTTGCAAATATACTTAGCTATATTGGTCAATAAAATTGCCAGCAAGATGCAATTTTTGTAGCCCGTTTACAGGCCTCTTTATATTGTAGCGGTCACAAGTAGACATAGGTCTAGGGTGTAAATGAATTCGTGTAATTCCTTAAAACCACATATTACTGGTATCGATTAACCCCGCACAGTATTTAGCTTGATTAAAAATAAATTATTTTTGTCTTTACCCCTAGTACGTGGTTGTATCTGAACCACCTAATAAGGTTTAAAATAAAAAAGGCATTTTTTTCGGTCCTTTTGATGTCACACGCGTAAATTAATGATTGCACGGCGACACCGCGGGCGGGCACAACTAGCGAGATATTGCTTCGCGCAGTCAGTTAACTCGGGACGTTAAAATGACTCAGGTACTCAACATCATGTCATTGATTACTTTTGTAAAACTTAATTTATTAAATCTGAAATAAACTAAGCAGGGTCAGTCTGTGTCACCAATGGATCATGCGGTTTGAAGGAATTACACACCTGTATATCTATTTTTACTTTTCATCATTTTGTCCATATGAGCTAATGATAATGACGTAAAGGAAGCTAGCCACACACGTTACATAAAAAAATCTCAGCGGGCTTATAAAGACTTACCTACATAAAATGAAAAACCGACTTCAAAAAAAAAAAACTAAACGGAGTAAAATAATTATCATATTTAATAAAATTATCAGTTTCAGAAGTCGGTACATTCAATTTGTTTTTGCGTGGAATTACACTGACTTCTGAAACTGATAATTTTATTATATGATAATTATTTTACTGCGTTTAGTTTTTTTTTTTTTTGAAATCGGCTTTTACTTTTTTTAAAGTTATTTTATTTAATAATGTTTAGTTCCACAAATTACAATTACAGGTGTACAAATTCTCGGACCACTACTACAACTAGAACGTCGTCTGTGTACGATTTGTGTATATTTTTTTTAAAATTATTGTTGATTTTTCAAAAAGCGCTATTTCATTTTCGATAAAATTGATATGGGATCAAACGAGAAGTACACCTTCTCAAACAAAGCAAGAATTTTTCGAATCGGTTCATAAATGACGGAGACCTGAGGTAAAAAATATAAAAAAAAACAACCGAATTGAGAACCTCCTCCTTTTTGAAGTCGGTTAAAAAAGATAATTAACACTAATTTTCTTTCAGTTATTCCCTGATCAACGTAAAAGTCTGCTCTTCAACCATATTTTTCACAACACGACCGCGCTTTCTACTCATCACTTAGTCTAAAGTCCTGAAGTTCGTATTTTCTTTCACGTGTGATTTCCCAGGACGCTCCTTATAGGCTGTTACCTCTACAGGTAAAAGCGATTCCAACATCATAAATACTTAGGTGCCTCTTACATTATTCGATTACTTTTTGAGTAACCGTATTTTATGGTCGATCGAATTGTAAATGGGTACAGGATCATGAATGGGTCTAGAGGTACATGAAAATTTAATGTGAAGCAAACATTTTTTGTTTCGTTGAAATATGTTTATGAAATTTTGTTTCGTGCGTCTAGGAAAATGAGTATGTGATGAGTTTTTAACCGGTTTTTAACCGCCTTTGTTCTCGTAATAGCGAGCTAGCTAACTCGATTATTTTTCATAGTGCCCATTTTTACGTGTTACTTTCGGGGGTGCATGAAAAGAGCATCCAAGAGTGACGATACTTAAGTCCGTCCGGCGCACCCTGGGCATACAGCCCCGCTACCAACCTTGCTGACTGGCTAATCTTTTCACCACGGATTGAGCTATTCTTGTATAGCTCATGCTGACATGATAGAAGAAGAAGACATGTTACTTTTATGTATGATCTAGTAATGAAAGCAGTTTTCGCACTAGAAATCCGGCTAATATGTGGAAGAGTTCGTTCTGCTTCCAGAAGGGCTGAATCCCAATATTTTACACGGAGCCACTACCATCTGACCTCTGCAACTCAGTTGGGCAATATTGTAAGGCCGATATCCTAAGGTTAGACTGGTTGTCAGACTTTAGGGCTTCTGACTACCTTGTATTCGTATGATACCATGAACCGACGGTTTTACGTGCTCTCTGAGGTGTGGTCACAATGTGTAACTCATCCGCGGACTGAAGCGTAGCTTAACTTTGTAAATCAAATGATCCGCGCAGTTGGTTATTAGCGACGAGCCTCTGCACGTGAAAATACGAGAACGTGATCAACAAATTAATTAATTTGATTGGTGTTTAGCTATTCTGTCTACTATAGTCACGACAAGCTGTCAATAGAGATATTTTAGAAAAACTGTAACACGAATAGAAAATCGCTCCCGCTTCGCTTCTGACTATGATCAATAACCTAAACCAGTTGGGCTAAGATAATGATCTCTGGAATGAGGGGAGGGCTACGGATTACTTTTCTCAATCAGTGCGTCGTAATAAATATTTGATGAGCTATAAGGAACAACATTTATTTATAGCTAATTGCATGCCTTTGTTTTCATATTGACTGTGGAATATTGTTGAGGTTTTGTTTGCGAGAGTTTGAAAAGACGTCAGATGTTATTTTACTGTGGCTTTAACATAACATAACATCAAGTTTATATTCTCCGAAGGGTTGGGCAGGAGTGTATAGAACAGTTCGCTGATATGTATTAGGTACTTAACTAGCTGTACCCGGCATGCATTGCAATGCACTTTTTCCTGCTTACTACCTACCTACTACCTACTACCTACCTTCAGAAACAAAATTAAAAAAGTAAAAGTAGTAATGCGGTAAAAAGAATGAAGAATATGGACATACTGAGGTAATTTCGTTTTTTTTTTAAATATCAAAATTTTCTTTCATTTGAAGTTTCCGGAGAAACTTCTTACACAACAAAAAATTTAGCGAAATCGGTCCAGCTGCTCACGCGTGATGCTGTGACCAAGGGAAATAGGGATTAATTTTCATATAAGTAGGTACATAGATTACTTGAAGCTAAGCATAAATAATTTCGGTCTCGTTCTTCGGTTTTTTCAATGACAATCATTGGAGAACTTGAGGATCAATATTTCAATGGGTAGTAAACAAAATAATCAGACACGCCGAGAGAGCTGTGGACTACGCAATGTTGAGTTTATTGGTAAAACAACGCCTAAATTCCCCGAAGGGTTGGGCAGAGGTATATAGTGCACTATCATTTCGCTGTTATGTTTAAGTCCCATGCAATAGGGGGCGAGCCTGTTGCCATCGAATGGGCACAAATCCAGACTCTGGGCTGCTACTGAGATGAGAAACTCCACACGGAAATACCCAAAAACACAACAATAACACTTTTTTAGATGAAGGCAGAAACATGGCGTCATGTGCTGCGACCGTTGCTTCATAACTCTTTTGTTTATTTGCGTGTACTACGACACCTCAATTTTTTTCACTTAATATTAATCACTCATACAAAATGGTTTGGCGTTTGTTATGCACCGGGTTATGGGTGCTTTTCCACCAGAGATGTGCTATGGAACGTTGCTATGGATGCGTTTGATATCCACCAATCATATTCATTGGTCCACAATTCATAGCACTGGTGGAAACTGATTCAACTAAGCTACGTTTTTTATAAGGAAGGAAGCGTGCTATGGATGCGTGCTATGAATAGTCGCGAGTGATGTAGCTATATGCAGATGCCTTCCCTATACGTCAATACGTCGCATAGCTCAAGCTGCGCATCTTCCTCGCGCAAATACCTTGCTGGGCGGCGCATTTTCATAGCACATCTTACTCGCTCCACTACATAACTTAGCATCAGTGGAAACGATCACATAGTTTCGTAGCTTAGCTTTACTTTCACGCAGCATAGCTGCATAGCACATCTCCGGTGGAAAGGCTCCCTAAGGGTTCAAACACAGGCATGTACCATTGTAACTTTTCAATTTCATATTTACTTTCTTATTTAATCTAAGACGCCACTGACATACGGTAAAGGAAAACATCGTGAGGAAAGCTGGACTTAATGGTCTGAAATCGCCAACCTGCAGTCAGGAAGCGTGGCGATCCATGCTCGTTCCTTCTCTGTATGAGAAGAAGCCTTTGCCCAGCAGTGGGACAGCTAATATTCATTTTTTATTAATCACTTAGTATCATTTCTACTACTAAAGTTTTACCTCTCAGCACCCCGACACATATCCACTTACCTAATTCTCATAAAGTAACCCACACTACATACATAATTAAGTACGTATGTTTATCCATCCCTTTCTTACCTCACATAATTATGTATGTTTATCTATCCCTTTCCAGCATCCAAAGGGCAATACCCGCAATGCTTATTTTTCCGGAAATACCTTCTCCCTAATTATCTTCTCAAACTTCAGGATTAACGAACTTGTGGAAGTGAGGAGCAAGTGGTGAGAGTAAATTACATACATCTAACTTCATTACGACACGCAGAGTTCAGTCCCTCGTAACCGTGGTGTTACGTGCCGCCGACCCTAACTTATAAGGGTTTGTTTAAGGTACACAACTGTACTAGTTCCCAGCTATGTAATTGTACCTATGGGTACTTATTTTACTTAACTTGTCAGGAATGTAAATAAAGTGTAGAAGAAATTCAAGTAAATTAATTAGTTTTATCGCAAAGTATTTACACAATTTGACAAAACGAAACTGGGTTTTAACTTTTGTTTTTTTTTTATTTAGGGTGTTGATACACAAAATGGCAGGGATCAGCTGAAAATCAGTGCTGTGCTGTATGCACAGCGAACGCTAAGTAGAATTCCTTGCCACACAGCGATCATATCTGTAAAATGTTTTTTATTATAATTATATCTTGTACAAGGTGGGGCAAAAGAAATACCCGATGTTGTTTTGCTGTAATTTTTTTAGGAATAAAAATTTTTGGTTCGACGTAGCACAAAAAATATTCTAATTCATAAATAAACATAATCCACAAGTGTGGATTATGTATAATTACTTAATGAATTAGATTTTTTTCCGTCAAACCGAGAAAATGATATCGTTCAAGTGGTCGCCGTCAGAATTGATGATCATACGGGCTCGTTTTATGGCATTTTTCATATTTTTTTTCGAGAACGCGTCTTGCCTCTCTTTTCCTGTGGCTTTACTCTGACGACGAGCGCTACAGAGCCATAATCAACGACTTTTTCGTTCCTCAGTTGGATGAATTGGGACTGGAGGACATGATGTGGTTTCAACAGGATGGAGCAACGGCGCACACTGCACGAGCCACAACCAATGTTCTGAAGGAAGCATTTCCGCGGCGTCAAATCTCTCGCTTTGGCGATTTGCACTGGCCGGCCAAATCACCCGATTTGACCGCTCTCGGCTGAACCTATCGCCGGAAGTTCTGACACAAATGATGGAAAATGCCATAAAACGAGCCCGTATGGTCATCAATTCTGACGGCGGCCACTTGACCGGTGTCATTTTCTCGACTTGATGGAAAAAAATCTAATTCATTAAATAAAAAAATCCAAGAGTAGAACCAGAAATTTTCATAAAAAAAAATAGCAGAGCAACATCGGGTGATTACTTTTGCCCCACCTTGTACGTTAGTGGCAAAATAAATGGTTTAAAAATAAGTTTGTCCTAATTTGCAAGTTCTGTAGAAAAAATATTGTTTAGGTACTTATTTATATACCTATAGGTACAAAACACTTTGGGAAGAATATGAAATAGGGGACTTATAGTCAAAGTCAAAGTCAAATAGTTTTTATTTCAAGTAGACCAGATCCCTGGTGCTTTCAAAAGGTCAACACTAGGGGCTCGGTTCCAAGTAGTAGGTCCTTTGGAGAAGAACCGGCAAGAAACTCCATAGACACTCTTTTAAAAAAAGTAAATGGTTTGACAATTTTCATTGTAGTAATGTGAGAACAATGCAGAATAATGTAATCAGCATCAATTCGCAAAACCCTGAATGTTTTTAGACACACCTTTCCACATCACCTGCAAAATTGTATGCTGACGGCTGCGAAAGCATTCTATATAATAAGCATACGTATGCATGCTCATATAAAATGCCACTCATATCACTTTTATTGATATCGACTACTGAATACTTGGTTTCCCTAAGGATTACTGTAGTAAAGTGGCTCGTTCAACGTAATTTGAAACTTATAAGCTGCACTTGGTGAATGCGACCGCTACAAGGTTTCAGCGATCAATATTTTACATTACCTACAAACTAATATCATGAATATATCGTCCGTGTGGTGCCGAACGTAAAGAATAGCACTACCATATCTCTTCCTATGGGTGTCGTAAAAGGCGACTAAGGGATTCACTAGAGGATGGGCAGCAGCGTTCTCTGAGTACTTTAAAACCATATCGCGATCGCCAACTCACCTGCCAAGCGTGGCGATTATGGCAAACCCCCCCTTTTGTTGGAGGCCTATGTCCAACAGTGGACGTCTTTCGGCTGAATGATGATGATGATGAATATCATCGATGTTATTTTTATGTCATAGGTAGGCAAACCAGCCGACGACGGCCCAACTGATGGCAAGTGGTTATCGCCGCCTGTACAAACCTACAACACCAAGAGTATTGCTGATGTGTTGCCAATTGCCAACCTTAATGACAAAGTTGGAAAATCTCATTTGCCTATAATTTCACCAGCACGCATGCCCTTCAAACCGGAACAGGTAAGGCACGTATGTCTATATGTTTGCTACATTTTTATGGCTACATTAATAAACTGATTTTATGATGTTTGGCAGAGGGGTACTTAACTTAGCATAACAGCATAATGAATCAATTACTGTCCTATTGCTGGAAACGGGTCTCTTCTAAGAATAAAAAAGTTTTAGGCCTTAGTCCGCGCTGGCCAGATGCGGGTTGGATGTTTTCTTTCACCAAATGATAACCAAATTATGATCCATTTTATTATTATAACTTTCGTGAGACACGTTCGTATTTATGATTAGTTACGGTTTACTCACGTGCATTTTTCGGGATTGCCCGACAAGTTTCGGACCCAATCGGAGTCCTTAATCATGAGCTGATCAAGCGGCCAGGTCGCGAGTCGAACACGATTGGGTCCGAAACCCGGGCAATCCCGAAAAATGCACGTGAGTAAACCGTAACTAATCATAAAAATTATGATCCTCACATAAATACGAAAAAATCAGAGGTTTAAGCAGGAGGATTGCCTGACTAGTCTCGGACCTAAACGGAGCCCTTAATCGTGAACTGATCACGCGGCGAGGTCGCGAGTCGAACTTTCGTCACGAAACTAGTCGGGCAATCCCGAAAAAATGCACGTGAGTAAACCGTAAATAATGATAAATATGAATGTGTCTCACGATTGTTATAATACAAAAAGCAGAGGTGCGGGCTAGGTCCTTATCTGGCCCTCTTGCATAGAATGCAAGCGTATAACTGCTAGGCTATCACAGCTTCCTAAAGAGTAACATTAACCGATATATGACCGAACCTATATTTTAAATTTTCGGGAAAATTAGAGTTGCGGTAATTTTAATATAATTACCGCAATTATAGGCGACTATAACGAACAATAGCTCGCGGTCACGGCTACGCAGTGCGCAGATGTGATGTTCGATGGTTGTTACCGCACAATCAGCCCCCCTACGAAGTGACAACCAACAATTTCGAAGTCAATTCAATGTATGGTGTTGACATTTTCCGATTACATGTCTGTTTGATAGCTTCTGTCAATCACATGGCATTTCCTTCCTTTGTCCACTTGTATGCGAAGTGTTTCGTTTCATTTTATTTTATGTATTTCATTAACTTGTACAAATTCCGCAGGATTGGTACCTATCGGTGAAATATACAGAATGTAAACGAATTCGTGTAATTCCATCAAACCGCGTGATCTACTTGACACAGATTAACGCAAAAAGGGAATTATGGAAAATCGATTGAAAAAAAAAACAAAATAACATCTTATTTTTCTATTTCTGAGTCATTTTAGAGGCCCGAGTTAACTTACTGCAAAGAGCGACATCGCGTTAGTCGTGCACGCCAGCCACGTTGCCGTGCTTTCATTCATTTATGCGTGGCATCGAATTGATGAAAATCAAAAAAAAAATTTTTACAAAAATAAAAACTTATTTTTTACTGAATTGGTTTAGATACGATCACTTACCCCTACCACATGTAACAAAAGATTTTTATTCTTTTAATTTTAATGAGGCTTATTCCCGTGCGGGGCAATCTACACCAGTAGTAGATCATGTGGTTTGAAGGAATTACACGAATTCGTTTACAGCTAGCTATGCATTTAAATAAAATATACTGACTATATCAACTGCTTCATTGGTCTAGTGGCCGCTAGAGCTAGAGCGTCTGCTGAGTGTGAGGTCCTGGGTTCGATTCCCAGGTCGGGCAGTGTTAAGTATTGGGTTTTTCTGTCAGATATTTCTTGCCTGGATTCGTGCCCGGTTGATGGCAATAGGCTCACTACCTATTACATGGGACTTAAAAATAACGGCAAAATGAGTAATGACAGAAAATTTGAGAAATACCAGCGTGATATTATGTTATGTCAAAATATTCTCAATCCATTCAATTCGACTTTAGATTCAGTGAAGTTCTAATAGTGCGGAAGTCAAAAATGGCTACTTTATGAGAGAGTGAAAAAACTATTTAAAACGAGTGTAACCTACGCTGAACACAATATTGTTTTTAATTATCATTACAGATAAACTCTTTGATGATTTATTAAACCTTTGAAAATCCTAATAATCTTTTTCATTTCAAGTAATATTGTCACTTTCGCAGTGTCACAAAATGACTTACGCACTGTTAGAACTTCACCGACGATGTATATCTCACTTTTTACCTTATTTTAAATAGTTGTGTGTAAATATTCCTCTAATTGTATAAATCGGCCGTACCGACAACATGCGAAACACAATCCAACGGAACTTTTATTACATTGTCATTCCAATTACGATCAAAAACTTAACGTATACAAAAACCAATTAAAATTCATTCGCATTGAAATATAAACCCAATTTGTAACATACAGATATTCGACAGTTACTCGTAATAATCAAACTGTTAGCTTTGACGACCCTCTTATTATTTTGTTCTGTAGTTTATTTTCGAGTACCCGCTCCATTAATCTGTGAACTTTAATTAAATACAACGAATTTGCACGATTTATTTACTTTACACACGGTCACACACGGTCAAGCAACAATTTCCAGTATAAGCTGACCTCTCATTGTACGGAAATCGTATACAAAGCGAGTTCAGCTTTATACTGGAATTTAATAGCTTGATATTTAGCCGTCGTCCGTACAAAGCTTTTTATCATATCAACACCTGATCAGTGCCGGTTTGAAGCACCCAGGTGATCGTAAACAGGCAGCACACAGGCACAGGTGTACACAGGCAAGTCAGCCGTGCAATATAATGTTGATTCTGTAAATTACTAGCATTAGTTATGTTAGTTTAATGTTAATATAGTGTTTGCGTTTGGTCACGAGGACTACTACGACAGTTCCTCCTCTATGCATACTGATGCCTACATTAATTGTGGTTCTATTGGGCCATGATGTAATGAAACTTTGGTTTTCTAACTCTGCAGATACTTCAATTAGCTTTGACAATATTATTATACTCGTTAGTCACTTTACATCCGAAAACCATGAACTCCGCATATCATTCTGAACCACTTTCACTGACATACTCTGAAATACAGATATTTTTTATCTAGTTCAGACACAGATGTCTTTCCCGTAAGTCATATATCTCTGTTTTTAATGTAACCTGTGTTTGAGTCAAATAAATTATTATTTAGTATTTCGTTATTTCTGAATTAGTAAAAAAAAACGCTGTTCCATACATTTCCTTCATCCGATTTTTTTCAAATTATTTTGAATTTGTCCCATACTGAAAGTTGTATCGAATAATGAGCATGGTTTTCCGATGAAAAGCGACTAACCATTTATGCTGTATATGAAATACAAGAATAAAATGCATGTCACCGGTCTCATGTATGGCTATGCAACGACGGGCCCGCGCGCGCCTCCTCCGTGACATCAATAACATTATATTCGTCGTTCGGAAATAGCTTGAACATACATATTACCGTCAATGGAACATCGTCGCCTATCACACTACTTAGGACACAAGTCGCAGGTGCTACGTATCTAAAAGCTTACCTCATAAAATGAAATATAGGCGAAGAGATAACAAGAGGCATGCTCATGCCGACGACAGGTTGTTCAACTGCTTCGTCTGACACAATTTATTTAAAGTGCATCATACTGCATACGTTTATATTATACAAGGTTAGTCAGAAAGGGCGTACTAATTAATCCGCAAGGGTGTTAAAGTAGACATAATAATGAATATCTTTTGTTCTACAACTTTTCCCAAAACTCTATAGTTTAAGAGAAACAGTTGTTCAAAAATCTCAAAAAAAAAACTCTAAAATCTATATATCCCCAGTTATGATCAGCTGTGTTTACATTTTAGGTCATATTTGGGGTCGTGAATTAGAAGCACCATTTTCTGAATTTGTAACTAAAGCAGAGATGAAGAATTTTTGAAAAAACTAAAATAAAAATCATACTATTTGGAAAAAAAATATATCGAATTTTGAAATTTTAACACTTGCTTTCAAACACTCATCAGCGATACTGTAAGTGGGCTTCGGATTAGTACCCCCTTTCCGACTAACCTTGTATAAGTTAAGTCGAAAAGGGGGTACTAATCCGCGGGCCACTTAAAGTATCACTGATGTCTGTTTTAACGCAAAGGGCTAAAAAAAATATTTTTGATCATTTTATAATTTTTATTTTAGTTTTTTCAAAAACTCTTCGTCCCTTCTTTAGATACGAATTCAGAAAATGGAGCTTCTAATTCCTGAACCGAAATGTAAACACAGCTGAGAATAGATAGATTTTAGCGTATTTTTTTTAGAATTTTGAATTCTGTTAGACTATTGAGTTTTCGGGAAAGTTTTAGAACAAAAGTTGTTCATTATTATGGGTACTTTAACACCGTTTCGGATTAGTACCCCCTTTCTGACTAACCTTGTATATAATTATGAATCTTCATTTTAACAGACAAAAAATTAAAGCTGGAAATACGAACAGTGGAGAAATAGAACATAGCAGAGCGGTGATCGAGAACTGCATCGTAATTGCGACACACTCGCATTCGCAATAGCTTTGATTTTGACAGTTCAACAATGTCCATTGCACCGTATGTTTTAACAATCCATTTTCTCGATGTCCGTGTAACGTGCAATGAATATTGTTGTATTGTCAAAATGAAAGCCATCGTGATTGAGAGTGTTTTACGCAATTAATGTGCAGGTCACCAAAACGATGGGATAGCGCCTGGGGAATAGACTCACGACCAGCACAGAGGAGCGTGAGCGGGGTTACATTCGGCAATAGATGATTAAGGGCGAAGGAGGCACAGCGGCTGCGACACAAAAAAAAACGAAATAAAAAGTCTCCTACAAGACATCTCTAAATTGTATTATTATATAGTAATGTACAATACACTCTAAGTACAATAACGACTAAGATTAAAAAGTGTCATCTGGTAAAAAGTCAAAAGTGTAAAAGGTGTATCTAGTAGGCACTAATGAGATTTTTCGATGGTCGATAGTTTATCATTACGCTCTAATTTTGTACCTAAATAATATTATTTACCTCAACAGTATCTAGATGCTACATTAAAAAGTCATTAGATATATTTGTCGCAGAATCAACACAGAAGCACAACTATTAGAATGACTATTGATTATTGTTAATGTAGTAGGACGCCATCTATTGTTGGAAACGTCAAGCAGTGTGCTTGGGTGAGGTCGGTGCGGGGCGTGGTATGTCTTGTTTGACGGTTGTCAACAAGCTGTCAGCTGTCGGCTGTCAGCTGTCATTCTTTTTGACATTGGATGCATTTGATTTGAGTGAAGTCACTTTGGAGTGAGACGCGAGGGCGAGAGGTCGTTTTGCCAGCTTGCACCGAACTTACCGCGTTTCCGTACTTTAATCAGTTTCCATCGGTCTGATCATTTGAGATTTTATTATTTTGTTATCGAGAGTGAATAAATAGAGGACTATAATCAGTGTTGTGACTATTATTTCCTGCCTACACCAAGTCGAACTTGGACTCTGATGACGAGGTACCCCCAACGAGTGAACTACCCTCGTTATATTGAAACTGTTGTGGTACAAAATATTTATAATTAATAATATTTAGGTACAAAATAAGGGCGTAATGATAAGCTCGTCGAAAAATCTGATTGGAGCCTGCCAGATAGACAAAAACGAATAAAAAAAACCTTTTGCTCATATCTCAATCCAAGACACTTTAAATAGCCAAATTCCATCTACAACAGAGTAGTTACGGTACATATTTCATACCTATGAGCCTCATCCACTCACGTTAGTCGGAGCAGAAATCATAACGTACAACCCAACACGCGAACTAGAATATCATTCATAACAAACACACGTTCTCTTGTTTCCGAGTACTGTATGGTTTATTAAATAAAATGCGAAGTGCTATTACTCTGGAGACGCTTGCAAACACGGTAATTTGTCGAATGACGGTATTGTTAGCTGCAGTCATGGGTTATATTGACTGACGTCGACATGCTGAAAAGTGTTATCAATATGAGGTTCCTAACGGGGGATTTACACGGATCGATTTTAGCAGTGCGGCCAGTCACCAGGTCACATTACCTGTAAAAATCGAACCGCCACCCCGTTTACACCTGTCGACAAAAATCGCATGCGACTTGTTCATTTCTAGCGGAACAACACAGCGCAAAACACACCTCATGCGGCGGGGGATCGCCTGCAACTAACCATTTACACGGTCAATTTTAATCACCCGCCGCATGCGGCTTGTCGCCGCACGGCAAAAGTGGGATGACACCCAACTTTGGAGCTTGCGATTTTAGTCACTTGTGGCTTAGTCAAATTGTCATTTAGACGGTCGATTTTCGCCGTGTGGCCTAGCCGTGCGGCGAAAATCGACCCGTGTAAATCCCCTATAATTGTGATAACCCAAGAAACTAGTCGGGCAATCCCAAAAAATACGCGTGAGTAAACCGTAACTAATCATAAATATGAATGTGTCTCACGAAAGTTATAATACTAAAACCCAAGAAGACAGCATGCTTAACATGACCATACGTCCCGCTTTGAGCGGGACAGTCCCGCTTTTGACTTATGTACCCCGCTGTCCCCAAAAACAAGTAAATGTCCCGCTTTGAAAAAAGGCAATCCTTCGAAATGAATGTAAAACTGGTGCGTATTTATTAATTGCATCGGAAAACATTTTATTAACCAAGTAACATCAACAAGTCATGCCAACATTGTCACATATTCACATTCATTGTATAAACTAAAGCTGATAATTATTTTAAAGCAAATTGCTCTTCCGTTAAATATCGGACTAGCCCAGAGACTACACGAGAATAGTTCCAATTTCTGTTTTGTAAATTTTCATAATAAATAATGATGTGTTTTATTCTTATAAAAAAATATTACTGCAGGCGTCCCGCTCTGAGGGAAAAAAATAATGGTCACATTAAGCATGCCGCAGACATAAAATATAACTGTTTTAAAATTTAAAAAAAACCCTGTCATTATCATTTGGCTCCCGATCCTTGTTGATTGGTGATTATTATTGATGTGGTGAGAAAGTGCTTTCCATAACGAGTCATAGGAGCTCAAACACGATGGATCTACAACTAATTATTGCGGAGGGCCGATCTTGAGCCACATTCTAAGTCCTTTTTGTCAAAATAAGTCATGATGCAAAATAGATGGGTCTGCTTGATTATTAGCTATTTTGAAGTAAAGTAGTGTGAACAACCTTCCGATCCAAACCCTCAATAAGATCAGCTTAATGATACCCTAATATTGTATGGTCACTAGGTTGCATTTAATGTTAGAAATTTAAAGTCAATCGGACGAGCAGAAGTGAAATTAATACCTATTGTTTGGCTGACATCCCTACACCAACGGTGAAAAGACCTGATCATTTTGAACCGGCTAGACCGATTTCCATTAAAAATAGCCTATAACCATCTCGACTAAACCTGGGGCCCAATTCTCCTAAAATAAATTGTTGCCAAACGCAATCGAACCACAACCGTCAGTCAGTTTTTGTTTTCGAAAACTTTCAAAATGATTGATTTTGTTTTTTGTGTCAAACACTTCGACAGCTTTTGAAATTGAGAACTGTCTGAATTTTAGGAGAATTAGGCCCCAGCTTATAAACAAAAATAAATCGTATTGAGATCGGTTCATACGTTTGGGCGCTACGATGCCACAGACAGGATAAAGATAAAATATATTTCATTTTGCAAATTGTACAGTACATGTTCACATAAAGAAACAATAGGTTCGATCATATTTTACCAGTATGCATGCAAAATTACATTAAAAGATTCTAACTAAAACTATCTAACATTGTTGTAAACAACAAAAAACAGAAACTTTACATTAAGTGACATCAAAAATATTATGTTCTTTTTCAGAAAAAAAACTCGCTTATATTATAGTATTCAGGCTTCAAACTTATAACATCCCTCTTTTTTTTGTGGCTGGTTACATGAATTTATTTGAAAAGAAAAACAAGCAAGTAAGTACTCTGTAGATGAGCGTGTAACGTGGCCACTCAGCACTGTGTTGAAATCCACCACAAGCAACGCCTCACACGCTGTCGAGTATGGAAGTGACGTCTACTGCCGTTGACAAGCCATCGTGTGCCGAGACGGCTTAGAGCAACGCGGTCGACGACGACGTCATCGGTGGCCGCGTTGCTTTAAAGCCGACGGTTGATACTAGTGGCGACTGAGACTGTCCGTAATTTTTGAAGATATTGCGAACTACATTTTCACAAATTTTGAAAAATGGCGCTGCCTCTGTCACAGGCAAGTCCATAGAAATCTATACTAATATTATAAAGAGGTAGAATTTGTTTGTTTGTTTGTATGTAGGAGGTAATCTCCGAAATTACTCATCCGATTTCAAAAATTCTTTCACCAATAGGAAGCTACGTTATCCCTGAGTGCTATAGGCTATATTTTGGGATCAAAAAATTAGGGATCTGTAAATTAACGGGAGCGAAGCCGCGAGCAAAAGCTAGTACCTTATATGTACTAAAAGTCCTTGGTCATAGTTACTTTGTTTATTGTCATCATAGTAAATATGGTCTCTAGTCTACCTACTCTTACCTCAGTTGGTTCGAAATAGCTTAGGTAAAGGGACCAACTGGTGCCGATTTAATTTTGTGAGAAGTGTCCTTTTTTTCGCTGACTGTTTTTTTTTCAAAATTTGTATCAACCGTTTGAAATATCTTAATTATTTACAGCCTCCTAAAAAAGTTTTCCTGTAGCTAAAGGCCTTTGCTGCCCCATCTCAAATTTCCGCTCTGTTTACCAAATATGGTTTTTCTCATTCCATCGCATCATTATTGTCAGTACCAAAGTTAGTTTTAAGTATCATTCTGACACCATTTGTGAGTCTGTTTACAAGATTAAAAATAACTAGCCTGGTGTTATGATTCATCATTCAGCCGAAAGAAGTCCAATGCTGGACATACGCCTCCCCCAAGCCATGTTGGTGGGGTTTGCCATAATCGCCACTCTTGGCAGGCGGGTTGGCGATAACAGTATGGTTGTCAAAGTACTCAGAGAACGCTGCTGCCCATCCTCTAGTGAATCCCTGAGTCGCCTTTTGCGACAACCATAGCAAGAGATGGTGTAGTGCTATTCTTTACGTCCGGCATCACACGGAACACACGGGTGTTATGATTAGTTACCTATAAAAGAACAGGCTCACTCACTTCGAAGTGGGGGTCGAGTATTGGCTTCCGAGATATATGTCCAGTTAGCACCCTCTGGATACGAACGGAACCCAAAAATATGACATATGCATTTATTCATTCCAAAAACATAAAGTTCTACAGTAAACATCATACGAACGTTTACCACGTTTCAAAAAAGTGCTACTCTCAATTTATTCACGCTACATGACCATGCATAATGAAATATATAATTAAGCGTATTATCATACTCATATTATAACAATCGTCTCTTTTTATATTTGGTATTTACTCAGTTTCCACTGAGTTCGACTGTTGTGTGAGATAACCACAATGCCACTATCATTTAACACATTTATATCGAATTTATAAGTTGGTAAGTGGGCATTGTTATTGTCCACGCCGCTGGTGTACGCGGTGTCAACCTTATTGTCTGAGTAATAAGGCCTATACAAGGTTAGTCAGAAAGGGGGTACTAATCTGAAAGGATGTTAAAGTACCCATATTAATGAGTAACTTTTGTTGTACCACTTTCCCCAAAAGTCAACAGTTTAAGAGAAATAGCTGTTCAAAGATTGCATAAAAAAATCGCTAAAGTCTGTCTATCCTCAGCTATGATCAGCTGCGGTTACGTTTTAGGTCATATTTATGGTAACGAATTAGAAACTTAGTTTTTTGAATTAGTAACTAAAGCAGGGACTAAGATTTTTTGAAAAAACTAAAACATAAATTATAGCGTGGCGTACGCAAGCAACACATAATACTTACCAAGCCGTCCGCTAGAGCGAGTAGTGGCGGTAGTGTAGCAGCGGGCTCGAGACATCTTAATATGTTACTGCCGTGCAACTGCGTTGCTCTGTTCTATTCGTTGTTTTCCGTGTAATAAACGCATTAAAATATAGAATTGCAGTCGTGTTGTTATTTTTTTTTTTTTTTAATCTTTTTATTTAAATTGGGGTATTTATCCATGTGGATACGCCAACCCCATCATGCCTTATGCTAACTACCGACATCAGGTATCTTATTAAATAAAACTAAAATTAAATAAAAGTTTGTAAAAATCCTAGTCAACGAAATGAACCAACTGAGCCAACCTTTTCGCTAAGTCAGAATTCGGCTGCGCTAAAATAGTTTGTACTAACCCCACCTCTAATAAATTTAATTTAAACTCATTGATTAAGATTTCCCTTTGATTTTGATTCCTAACACAATCCATCAGCAAGTGTTGTACATCTTCGATCACATTACAAGAAACACAATTGGGTGAGTTCACTTTCTTCATTAAGAACGCAAACTTAGCTGATGGATAGTGTCCGCAACGCAATCTTAACAATAGTTTAACAAGGTTTCTACTTAATGTACTCTTGTCAAACCAGGGTAAACGAGGAAGCTGGCCTTGAATGGTTTTATACCACAGTCCTTTTTCTTTGGAGATTATGTTAAAATGTTCTTGCCAATTATTAAAGCACTTATTTCTAAATTTAGGAAGATAATCCACATAATCGGGTAAGAAGTTAAATTCCACTCCCTCTTGTGCAGCTAATTTCGATAATTGGTCCGCTTCCTCATTCCCTCGTAAACCAACATGTGCTGGAACCCATTGCAATTTTATCTCTATATTATTATTGATAAAATGTAAAATGATGTTTAAGATATCGTAGGCTATCGATGCACCTCTGCAACCAGAGGCGCATCGAGCCACGTGTTGTAATGCGCTCTTGCTATCTGTAAAGATAACAATATTTTTATAATTTTTTGTCATTATATAGGACAAGGCCTGAAAAATGGCAATGAGCTCCAGTGTCATAACAGATACATTTGAAGTTATTTTAAAACCTGCTTTATAGTTACAACTTTGATCAAAAAATCCAGCACCTAAGCCATGAGTACCCTTGGATCCATCAGTATACAATTTATGCCAGCTCCCATAATTTGTATGGAGCTCCATAAGAACATTATTTATTAAAGTATTAGGCTCGTACCTAGATTTAGCTAAAGATATACTTTCTAACTTATCCTCTAAGCATTTCTGAAAATCAACTGCTGACAACCAAATTTCAAAACTAAACATTCTAAGAGTTTTTTTTTTCTAGTTTCTAGTGTTGTTATTTAGAAGGTCCAAAAACACCTACCACCGCTATAAAATCATATTTTATGGAAATAAAAATTATCGATTTTTAAAATTTTAACACTTGCTTTAAAACCGTCATCAGTGATACTTTAAGTGGCCTGCGGATTAGTACCCCTTTCCGACTAACCTTGTATAATAATCACGCCACCAATCTTACTACACGTATCATTTACTCGTCATACGTACTATCCAAGCACAAAACCACGACACCATAGATGTATTTATAACGTAGTAAAATAATATACAGCATGACTGGTAAGCCGCTTTACATCCGAAAACCATGAACTCTGTTCATCATTCTGTACAACTTTTACTAGGGGACATAAACTCACGCCTGTATTCCCCGAAGGGTTGGCAGAGGTGTATAGTACACCCGCATTTCGCTGTTTATGTTTTACGTCCCATGTAATAGGGGGCGAGCCTATTGCCATCGACCGGGCACAAATCCAGACTCCGGGCTGGTACTGAGAAATTCTACACGGAAAAACCCAATATCACTTTGCCCGACCTGGGGATCAAACCCAGGGGCCTAATTCTCCTAAAACAAATTGTTGCCAAACGCAATCGAACCACAACCGTCAATCAGTTTTTATTTTCTAAAACTTTCAAAATGATTGATTTTGTTTTTTGTGTCAAACAATTTGATAGCTTTTGAAATTGAGAACTGTCTGAATGAACGGTTCGGCCTTCGTTCGGTTGTGATTTATCAAGATTTATTTTAGGAGAATTGGGCCCCAGGACCTCACGCTCAGCAGTTGCGCTTGCGACCGCTAGACCAACGAGACAGTCTATACTAGGGGACAGTCAAGCTTTATGCACGACACACTTCATTTTGTTGGACGATTAACGAATACACATTTAATTCTATTGTGAAATTACCTAAATTACTGGTTGCATCGTCTAATAGTCGATTCCTGTGATTTACCGAGCATTATTGGTTAAAACGAAGACTTGTATCGTTACCAATAATGAAGCAAAGACCAATTTGGATTGCAATTTCTGCATTTCAAGAGCACTCCATACCTTATTGGTTACCACAGGTAAAATCGGTTTGCTATGCTCAATTTGGCAATAAAAAATGCTACCGTTAGTAAGCAAAACGACTCGGTACAATCACCAAAATATATCTTTCCTTTTGTTCATCGTAAACAAATATTATACATGTGAAACTAAGGCAGTTGTGAAGTTGTCCCACCGCCGGCGAGGAAGCGACTAACTATCGACTATATTCTCGCTCAAGAAACGTAGAAATAGATATACATTCCGTGTAAACAAAAGAGATGCATATATTAATAGTTAATCGCTGACTGTTCACACTGCCGGCGAGGGCTCGCTCCACTAGTTTGTCGCTGAGCGACAAGAGCTATCAAAGATAATACTCGCTCAGCGATGCTCGCTTGGCCGTCAGACCTCACACCGAGAGACCAACCAGCCGGTCATTTGCGAGTGGTGCGAGTAATCGCCCGTCACACTCGCTTAAAGCCCAGTGTCCACTCGCTTCTCGCTGCTCGCCAACTTGTTTCCAGTTTCTAGCTCTACTCGCTTCTAGCTCATCGTCGACGGTGGAACAAGTGCCTAAACCTGTCTACGTTAACTACATTTTTACAACTAAACTACCAAACTTTGTTGATTTTTTTACAGAATGGTACATACAATACGGCCGACATATCTTGGAGAGTCTGAAGTTAGCTGATTAGCTGCGCAGAAGACAATTTCATTTCTAAAAGATTCATTGCGCAGCCAAACAACTAACTTCAGACCTCGCCAAGATACGTCGGCCGTAATGTAACTAGGTATTTGGAGAAAGACAAAGGGCACTTCTAAAACTATTCAAGCAGAGCCGCGATTTCAGGTAATATTCGGAAATTCTCTGATCCCATGTGAAAAAATATATTTGCATGGCATATGAAAGAAAAATATTTACAATAGACATTTGATTTACTTTCATCAATAGAATAAACATTTTTGTTCTCAAAATAAACAATTTCACTATCTGAACAACGATTTGTTTAAGTATTAAACTGAGACTGTTGTCTTACATCCGTATCTCAACAACCCATTCTCAGGCACTTTCCATATAATTCAAGGCTAATTAAGTCTTGAGAGGCTGTTAGAGAGACCAAGTGGGGAAGGTGGTAATTAGGGTTCCTTGCTCACTGTTTCATTAAAATTTCACCTTCAGTGTCGACTAACGAGTCATTAGCGCAACTCTTTGATGCATACTAATTGTATTCGCTTTGGGAATTAATTGTAATTAAAGATGAACTTGCACAGTGCAGAAAAACTAAGCATTCTTGAAAGATTTTTTTAAAATGTTCATGCCTTTTTTCTCGCCTGTTGACGGTCAAAGCTCTGAGCAGAATAAACTCTATTCATTTTATATTTATACTTTCGCACAAAATTTGTTCAGAGGCGAACTTAATGCTTAAGCATTTTCTACCATGCGACCTTAGGGTGATGCAAAGAAAACATGGTAGGTGCACTAACAAGAGTTATGTGTTGCGATACGATATTAAAAACAGTGACAATGGTAACTTTAGTGAATAAGCATAGTCCTTTTTTTTATATATGGGAAATCATCTTATGACTCCTTCCGCTCTGGGCGGAGCGGAAGGGAGCGTCAGACTCTTACTGACTAAAACCCATCCGTGTTCCTCCTAATGCTTTTTGCGTTCCACTAACTCTTTCGAACAAATTCCGCAACCCTGGCAGAAGCATCGAGTCTTGAGTTCACAATTTAGCATCAGATCAATATTAATGTAATTAATTGTACCATGTGATGCCGGACGTAAAGAATAACACTACTCCATCTCTTCCCATGGGAGTCGTAACAGGCGACTAAGGGATTCACTAGAGGATGGGCAGCAGCGTTCTCTGAGTATTTTAACGACCATTGTGTGATCGCCAACCCGCCTGCCAACCGTGGCGATTATGGCAAACCCCCTTATTGGGGGAGGCCTATGTCCAGCAGTAGATGTCTTTCGGCTGAATCATCATCATCAATATTAATTGTAAATGAGTTAAATCGCCCAAAGTTTTTATGCTCATAAGTATACACCATGGTAAAAATTACTAGTGGTTTACGCCTATATCACATCCGTGGGGGGGACGGATAAAGAATACAATTCCCCTTCTTCGCCGGACGATCAAGTTGTAAGACGCGAGGAATCTGGCACCATAATTGTGTCCGAAAGATGGCAATAGGTTGGCCTCCTATTATTGGACTTAGTACTAGAGACGATGTGACTTAGTACTAGAGACTAAACGTGGGTGTAAGGACTCCTGTAGGCTAATTCTGCTAACAAAATTGTTGCCAATCCGCAAACCACAGCTGTCAGCTTTAATTTACGAAAACTCAACATTTTTGGTTTTGTTTTTGCTATCGAAGAATTTGACAGTTTTAGTAAACGAAAACTGTCTGGATGAACGGTTCGGCTTCGGTTTAGTTGCATATGATCAACGTTTCTGTTAATACAATTGGTTCCCTGTAACAGGATAACGCCTCTACTTACCCCTTCAGAGGTTACAGATGTGAGTATCTGTATGAATAAATGTATACAGGGTGTCCCTGGAAGTATGGATCAAATCGAACAGAGGCGGGGGCAAGGTCATTTCAAAACATGTAGTAGTAAAAACTTGAGTAAAATTTTTGCCAGACCAAAAAAGCCTTTGCAGTAAATGTTTTTTTTATTATTGAACACAAGTTTTCTAGCTGCGTAAAAGTATTACCACAAGAAAGGCCTACTGTTCGCCAAAGTATAATATATATAAAAATGATAGCTCTGATAGTTTTTTTTATGATTTTTTTCTATGCGAAGTGATTGAAAAAAAAACAATAATTGGTCATAACTTTTGAACCGTGAAAAATTGCACCGACATTATCAGGCTTAAAAAGTTTGGAAATGACATTGTCCATGCCCCTATTCGATTTGATCCATACTTCCAGGGACACCCTGTATATCGCAGTTAACAACCTGTTAGAATGCCGAGAACAGCATAAAAAAACAAAAGAATTATTACAATTCAATTTTCCATCATGATGTACAACTACAGAGTGAGGATAATTGATCATGTTCATGTTCGTACTCGTAAATTGAGACACCTACAGGCAAGGCTAACAACTTCTCCATAAATTGGATCCGAAAACCGAAGGACCAATTATTCGGCCCGTGAATGAGCTGTGAAATTGGTACCTTTGTAAAGACCTTGGACGATATGTTAAGATACTACATATACATCTAAAACAGGATATTTCAATAATTTCAATCATTCTTGCATTAACAATATATTAATGTTCTCATGTTTTTATTCTTGATAGTTGAACTAAAAGATTAATTATAAAGCTATTTATACTTCGTGTACATTGGTGGGATACAATGCGGAATTAATGCCATTGGCGTTCTCTGCCAGCTGCCAGTCAGCCTTTGGATCAAAAAATACTTTGAAAGAGGTACAAAAAAACAATTAGTAAATTACTCAATACAGGGTGTAAACGAATTCGTGTAGTACCTTCAAACCACGTGATCTACTGGTGACACTGATTGACCCTGCATAGGTTTTATTTAAAGTCAACCAAACAACTTTTCAAAAAATGAACCATGGTACTCTGTATTTAAGTAATTTTAGCGTCTCAAGTTAACCGACTGCGTGAAGCGATATCGCGCTAGTCATGTCCGTCAGCTCTGTCGCCGTGCCTTCATTCATTTATGCGCTGGCATCGAAATTTACTATCACATAAAAAATATTTGGGAAAAAAAAGAAGTTTATTTTATTTTTAATCAATCTAAATCCCGTGCGGGGTTAATCTATACCATTATTAGATCATGTGGTTTGAAGGAATTACACGAATTTATGTACACCCTGTCTAATACATACGTAGTAACATAAAATATATGCTTTACTAAATAAATATTTATTATAAAAAAAATACATATTTGCATTATAGTTTCATACGTGATCGTTTGGCTGATTGATGAAAGCAAACTCCAGATAAACAAAAATACGCTTTTAATTAAAAAATCTAAACTCTTCAATATCAGTTTCAAATATCGACAGGCATTCGAAAAATAAACGCAAAATCCCAACGTAAAAACAACGAGTACGTCCAAAACACGCGCCCAAAGCGATATTTTCCACTGATAAATCCCTAAGGGTGACTTGTTCATCTTCCGCTTGACTAGTAACAGAGAAAACAACTCGCAAAAAATTTTTTTCAAAGCCCGATAAATCTGCACCATCAAAGAGTATTATCTCTCCTGTATTTAAATATTCATTTAAACCTTTTTCTAGAGGCTGTCACGCGTTTAACCCGAAAAGTCACTCGGATTTAATAACGGTATTTATACTGAAATTTAAACGCCGTTTTTTGAGCCCCACCTGGCTCAAAGACCGCTAATTGCCCTTTTACAACAAATTTTTAATCAAGGTAAAATTATTCTTCTACGAAAAAGTTTATTCTAGACGCATTTAAAAGGTTTCACTTCTCTGCTTCACTGGACTTGATAAAAAAGGATAATAAGAGCCCAAATACACGTCTGATACTTGCCTCCGATAGTCGCCTCCGATAGTCTGATCAGACTATCTGAAGGCGTCCGCGCCATACATTTGTTTGAACATGAATTACACGTACGATCAGACTATCGGATCGGATGTCAGAATCAAGTAAGCAACGTCCGGGAGTCGTCGTCGTCCAGAAAAAATCGGACACGAGAATCGTACTTGTATTTCATGAATCCGATCAGATGGTCGGATCTGGCTCCCGGAAGCAAGTATCGGACGTGTATTTTGACCCTAAAACTACATATTACTAATACTTATGATTGCCTCGTTGGTCTAGCGGTCACAAGCGCGACTGTGAGCGTGAGGTCCTGGGTTTGATCCCCAGTATTGGGTTTTCCGTGTGGAATTTCTCAATAGCAGCCCGGAGTCTGGATTTGTGCCCGGTCGATGGCAATAGGCTCGCCCTTTATTACATGGGACGTAAACATAATTGCGAAATGTGGGTGTACTATACACCTCTGTCAACCGTTCGGGGAATACAGGCGTGAGTTTATGTAATACTTATGAAGCTTTATGTAATAAATACTTATAAGTCACTGGTATGAATGAAGATTGACCATTATTTCCATAAAATTGCACTGACTCTTAAAACTAGTCGCTTCTTCCTCCTAGCCTGTTCCTAAAGTCTTCTTCGTCTTTCTTCTTTTTTAAAAAACGTTGCCCCACTCTAGGACTTCTTCTGTATCGCGGGTGCGTTTACAAACACAAATCTCACATACGCAAACGCCCAGACCCGAAACAACTATCTGTAGGCCATACAAATGTTTGATCCGTGTGGGAATCGAACCCACGACCCGTAGCACAGAAGCCATTTGCTCAGCCACTGCACCAAACGTGTCGTCCACTATGTAACTATTTTGGGGCCAGCTTCCAGTCTAACCAGATGCGGCGTAATACCAGTTTACCAGGAGTAGTGGTAATTAAAACAACGTTAGTATAGTAATTCCAAAACTATATTTATTAACATAATACCCTATCCTATATACAAATTTTGAGTAGCACTAGTAGTACTGATGAATTGATTCCAAAATATTTCTGAACCAATCACGAGCGAGTTTGAGTTCCTGTGGAACCCTAGGACCTCGGCACGTAAATACGGCGCGGCCGGCGCGGGCGCCTCAGTGTATGCGCGCGCTTCGCGTGAGATGGTGTCGTTGTTGATGCTTGCAGGTTAGCTGGTACACCAGTATTTTACACGGAGCGACTGCCATTAGACTTCGGCACCCCAGTTACTGGGCAATCCTAAGGTTAGACCGGCTGTCAGACGGTCTTCGGATTACCCATAATGTACGATTTCCACCAAAGGGGCCGCGCCGGGGCGCGCCGAAGCGCAGTTCACACTGTGCTAAAGGTTTGCACGTTGTTCCAAGTCGGTCAAGATGACACTTTTCAGAGCGTATTGTACCTCATTTTACACTTGCAGCCTGTGGGTGAATCACACCCAAAGAGCATACAAAGCCCTCCGCGTCCAATATAACAACGCCTTCAGGGCGCTGATGGGGCTGCCGCGATACTGCAGTGCCTCGGGCATGTTTGCCGAGGCGCGCGTCGACTGCTTCTTTGCAACGATGCGTAATCGATGCGCGTCCCTAGTGCACAGGGTTCGCGGCAGCTCCAATGGCGTACTGATGATGATAGCCGACAGGCTGGACTGCCCTTACATCAGACGTTGTAGTGACTTGCACGTCACCTATAGACGTCGGCAGTTTAATTAATTATTTTTTTTTTAATAAGAAATGAGTCATTGTTACTTGTAAAATAAATGAATAATAATAATAATAAAGGAAATTCAGGCTTCTATACAATAGTTAAGTTTCATGTTTGCATGGAATTCACACTGCTTGGAACTCGGTTAGATCCACGCGTATGCCGCGGCAGCCGGTCGGCTCCTCACGTACGTGGACGGCGGCGGTCGGCTGTCGTAAAACTAGGCAACGGATTATGATGCGGTTTTTTTTAATAGATAGAGTGATTCAAGAAGAAGGTTTTAAGCTATAAAACGTACACGTGCGAAGCCGGGGCTTAATTTTAATACTAAAGCTCTATAACATTTCGATAACTTTTACATTTTGTTTAGATTTTTGTTACATTTTAATGTTATCTCAGTGTGGGTGCACCGTTATTCAAACGAGGCTTTTGCGGCTCTTTTGACAGTTCGATGGGTGCAGTAGTTCGATTTCAGAACGGAACAAATATTTGAATGGCCAATAGATAGTCGTTCCGTGTCTGGGTATTCATGCATGTGAGATTTGTGCCTGTAACCACCCACGATACAGTAGAATTAGGTAAGGCAACATTCAATATATAAGATCCTTTTGTAAACAACAAACTTTTTTTTCCATAGTACAAGTTTTACTTAGTTTGGAAGTTAAGAGTTTCACATATATGTACAATCCTATTAAGTGCAATAAACGATTTTTATTTATTTTATTTTCATTTATTTTTTGTCACATGTTGGTAACAATCCAACATATGACATAAAATGGAGTGCATGAAAAGAGCCTCCACGAGTGACGATACTTAAGTACGTCCAGCGCACCCTGGGTAGTCAGCCCCGCTACCATCATTACTGACTGGCTAATCTTTTCCACGGCATGACCTATTCTCGTACAGCTCGTGCCGACACGATAGAAGAAGAAGAACAATCCAACGGCCCACCCGATGCTAAGTGGTTATCGCCGCCTATACAAACTTAGTTTTAGTATATACTAAACCTGAAACTAGTTTGTTCAGAATCACTAGGAGAATCGATTGACATATTTTTTACACCACAATTTCTTTTTTTTTTCGTAAATTTCAATTTTGTTTCAGTTCATTTCTACCCATAACAGTTGACGGGAATAGACACCTTGAGGCTTGAGATGGTCCACTCGGTCAGTTTCCGTGTATTAGATAACCCCTGCATAGCACATCTCAGGCATTTCACACTTTACTAGGGAACTTAACGCGACATAAACTACGGTGACTTGGAGATTTATTAAAAAAAAAACACTGATTTTATTCTGATGAAAATCTTGTTGGGGTATCTCGATTTTTGTATATACTAAAAATAACGTTGTATAACTACACTTACAACACCTTTTGTGACGGATTTTTGGAATGCTGATGCATTGTCAACCTTAGAGACAAAGTTGGAAAGTCTCATATGCCTGTAATTTCAACGGCACCCATACCCTTCAAACTGGAACACAGCAATGCTGCTTAGCGGCAGAAATACGTATAGCTATGTCTACACTAGTGCGCTTTCATGTTCATCTTGCGTCTTCGTCTGAAGCATGCGTGAAGCGCCATAGCGCATGCCTTAATACTAGTTCGACAAAAGCACATGCCTCTAGTGCACGCTAATCCGTCTATTGTATGTCGACTGACGACTGACCGAGGCGCACCGGTATAGACGATAAGCTGCATGAGTTTTATGGCAATCAGTATTGCACACGCTTGACTCAAGAGGAATTGAAAGTTGAAAGCGCAAGATGAACATGAAAGCGCATAGGTGTAGAAATACCATGTGGAGCTACCTCCACGTGGTATTTCACGGACTTTGCTACTTCACGGACAAACTCTTTCACAAGGATCTCTACTACTAATAAACATGTTTATTTATACACTTGGGGGCAAATAAATCGAGCCACTCCTTTTTTCACGTGTTCTGGTTATTAGTTTTGGTTTCGTGGATTATATACTAAGTTGACAAAAAACTACCTTTATTGTAAAGGTTATCAAATAACTTTTTAGGCGATATATGTTTCGAATTAATTTGTTCCATAATAGGTACCAAAAATAATAACAATTATACGTGAAAAATAGAATTGGCTCAATTTATTTGCTCCCAAGTATATTATCCCTAAATTCAAGTGAAAATATCTACAAATGCCAAAGCTTTTAATGTTGAATTCCTTTTTGGATTTCAAACACGGTAACGCGATATGAACACCCGCGATTATAGGAATACATACAAAGTAAAAACTTTGTTTGCAATGTAACAGAATACAGCTCTTTGTTCTCTTTAACCCGATATCCGGTTTCGTCGTCAAGGTAGCTACACTCTACTTCCGTGGCACTTAGTTTCTCAGAAAATTCTCATAACGAGTATTTCAGTAATGCGATTCACTTGCTTTTACTTTAAAAGCAAGTGAATCGTCAAGCGAAGAGAACTGAATTTCACGGCTAATAAACTCATAAAATATAAGCCAGTATTAAAACATATTTTCAGAATGAAAATTCTGAACTTTTTATTCCACGTTTTCTCTTCCCCTTTATTCGTAAAACAGGAAACTGGAAAGACGTTTCATCTTCACATTTTTTACTTATTCATAAGCTATGTCCGTCTGAGTACTCATTTTAATTGAAAATAATTTTATTATGAAGCAAAATGTTAGTAAGGTATAAAACTTATTCTATTACCTACGTCGGTCCTGCTCATTATTCGGAACATGTTCAAAAATTTTCCAAACTTTTCGTTCGCTTCCCGAATAATGGACTTTCTACGACTACCTTTCAAAAAAGAAGAATCGTTGAATTTGGGCAACATTAGACGCTCCCGCGCCATTAATTCGAAGCAGAAGTTAACTTAGTTGGAGCGTACAAATTACATCAGTCTTAGTTTAGTAACACGGAAATGTTGGCAGAATTCTTTAAGAGGAGTAGGTACATTATTTTGATGTCGGAATCCGGGAATCCGGTGAATCGAGTCTGCAGATAATTCGTCTCGTAGGCCATTCGATCGACCTAATTCGGGGAGATCTCATTCGGCTAATGGCCGTAATGTTTCACCTGAGTGCGTCTACAGCAGTAGATTGAAGTATTTGTTCAGGGAATGATAGCCCTTACAATTCACGTTAAGGAAAAGTAAGAAGTCGGTAGTTGAATAATTTATTTCGATGTTCTTTGATAACAGATGGTGCGTGTTGTTAGAAGCTACTATGAGATTAAATAAAGAGGATCAATGGCTTATAGTACGTTTAATTAAACAACGGAATCTGCTAGAAAATTTATTAAAAAGGAAAAGACTTTAATTACGGATGTCAGCTATCGTTATAAAAGATTAAAAATGGTGGAAGTAATAAAATTTTAAAATACACTCAAGAGCAAGGAATTCGGGTCACCGAAGTATTTTATAGACTGTTTAATACTACTCAAATTAAATTAAAAAAACTTCTTAAATAGACCATAAAATAAGTACTTTTTATTTGAATAAGCTATAATTATTAGTTTTCGAGATAGGTATATGTTGGTGACCCGAAATTATTGCTCCTGAGTGTATTATTTTGTTACAAGCAAAAGCGAACATTATTAGATACTAGAGGTCGCCAGCGGCTTCGCCCGCGTGGATCTCGTTTATCGCGTATTCCGCATTTTTCTCTACTATAATATGCATGTATTATACATATAAACCTTCCTCTTAAATCACTCTATCTATTTAAAAAACCGCATCAAAATCCGTTGCGTAGTTTTAAAGATCTTAACATACATAGGGACAGACAGCGGGAAGCGACTTTGTTTTATATTATGTAGTGATGTTCCAAAATATCCTAATTATACACTCATTGAAATGAGACATAGAAAACGTATACAGGCTGTAAGGGTAAACACCGTTATCCTTGAAACCAGTGGTTTGGTTTCATTTATAGAACGTAAAATCAATGAAAAATATCATTTTTTTTTTAATTTTCATTTTTCCTCAAAAGCATTTCACCAAATGCGCGGGGGCAACAAGCTACGGGAGGGGGCGCGGGGAACTCGCTGCGTGGCCCGACGCACGGCCCCGCACAGTTTGCTACCCCAGTCAGTCAGCTGTCTCGTTAGCGAGTGTGTGTACGCCGCGTCGTAGCGCCGCCGCCGCGCCGCGCCGCTCATTTCTTGCGCGTATATTTTTTTATTATTTTTTTACTCGGTCCCGTGTTTTTATGTTTAAGTCAACTACCCATGGTTTCAAGGATAACGGTGTTTACCCTTACAGCCTGTATTTTGACCCATCTAAAAAAACAGCACAACAAAGTTTAAAACAAGTATATTATGTCACTGACGCACGCAAACACCCACTTACACCCTTATTAGTAAACAGCCGAAAACAAGCTTACCGAAACTTAAATCAAAGCAGCGGATATAAGCTCCGTAAAAGAACGAACGAACTAACTTATAAGTAAATCCCGTAGCGCTGAGGGCGGCAATAAACATTCTTGAGCAAACATACCCCGATATGAAGGTATTGAACTTCCCCGTCTTGCTATAATAATTTACATGATTTTATGTTTGTATACATGAAACAACGCCCCACGTCCGGTGTTCGACAGCAAAACCAAACAAAGGAATATCCCTTCATACGATAGTTTACTATGTTTGGGTTTCGGCTTTATGCACTGTACCATGAATATTTTATTTTACGTGACCAACATCTCTATCGCTTGTTTAAGCTATCGTGGAATGCAAAAATATTTGCTGGAATAACAGTTTTGACTGATTTATGAATTTATTGGGATTGTATGACGTTGGCTTCGTTGGATTGAGCAGGTATTTGGTTTTATTGATATAGGATTTTCCAACGGATAAAGGTACAATCACCGTGCAAATACTGTACGATATCTGAATAAGAGCGCATATCTTACCAATGGATATCAACGGACTAGCACACACGGCGCAGGATATATTTATTTTATCGTTAAGTATCTGAAGATACCGACTTAAATCAACAGATTCATTCAGATACTAAATATACGTGAAGATAATATCTGAAGACACAAATTTTATTAATTTAATGTATTGGTTTTTGAATATTATTATGTCGTATCTGCACCGTATTGTGTTCACCAATCAGACGTGGACGGTTATAGGCTAATAATATAATGATTTGACGAATGAGATGATGAAATCATTAATTCAAAGATCATCATCAAAATCATAAAAAACTAAACACTTATCTTAAAAACGACTTATTTTAGATTTATGATTAATTACGGTTTATTACATGCCTTTAGTATGATTAAACTATAAACGGTTTTATTTTCGTAAAAAGAGTTTCTGTGAGTGTTTGACTTGCTTGGGAACGAATTAGCTGCCAAAAAATGCACTACCGAACTTATTTTTATTACTTTCCATAAAAATCTTTTTTTTTTTAATGGTATGTATTTAAAAATTTTTTTTTTTTTTTTTTTTTTTTTCTATTGGACTGCAGTAGGTCGTCCTAGGGGACGGTTTCTACGTAACCGGGCAGTTATTGGCGAGACCTGAAGGGTCTCCAGCCAAAAAATACTCGTATTTCGTAAAGTTATTCTACGTAGTTAAAACATTTAACAGCCTGTATGTCTCATACCGTGTAAGCTCTTAAACCAATACGAACGCGGGAATTTTGCTGATTGACGTCACAACGTCACTGCGTTGTCTACGATGTGCTCACGACGAGCGGTCAGCGCGCTGACGCTGTGATGGCTCGAGCTGAGTCAATTCTAATCAGGCTTAAGCATTGAGTGGTTAGAAGCCCTAATTATAGAGCTAAGTGCACTTTGGTACTTAGGTCAATAAGTCCATTAAGTAACGTTTTCTAGGTAAAGTGCACATAATTATGAAAATGGGTGAAACTGGACAAAATTTTATAGAAAAGAAAAAATATTTAAAAAAAACCGGCCAAGTGCGAGTCGGGCTCGCGCACGAAGGGTTCCGTACCATTATCTATAAAAACGGCAAAAAAATCACGTTAGTTGTGTTGGAGCCCCCTTAAATATTTATTTTATTCTGTTTTTTAGTATTTGTTGTTACAGCGGCAACAGAAATACATCATCTGTGAAAATTTCAACTGTCTAACTATCACGGTTCATGAGATACAGCCTGGTGACAGACGGACGGACGGACAGCGGAGTGTTAGTAATGGGTAGTAAAGGGTCCCGTTTTACCCTTTGGATACAGAACCCTAAAAAAACGAGTACTTGGTTTTACAGACGTTAACTTTTTTTATTTAACCATCTTGTCTATTGTATTAAAACTAAAACAGTAATGATTGTAAATAACAGGCAATGACGATGAAATACCCCACAAAAAAATTACCCTTAAAAATAATGAAGAATTTACGAAAAATCTGATTTTATTTAATATTTGTCTCGACAAAAGAAAGTTAGCATGTTTTTATTTTTTCCCGGCTTTCAAATTATGTCCAGCTTTACCCAATTTCATATGTGTACTTTATGGAGACTCGCACTGTATCTTTACAACTTTATTTTTAGTATATACAAAAAACGAGACACCCCAACAAGATTTTCATCAGAACTGCCTGAATATGTGTGTGTTTTTTTTTAATAAATCTCCAAGTTACACCTTAGTTTATGTCGCGTTAAGTTCCCTAGTAAAGTGTGAAATGCCTGAGATGTGCTATGCAGGGGCTGTCTAATACACGGAGGTGTCTATTCCCGTCCACTGTTATGCATAGAAACAAAACTGAAATTTATTATGAAAAAAAAAAATGCAAGATTTAACGTGGTATAAAAACTATGCCAATCGATTCTCCTAGTGATTCTGAACAAACTAGTTTCAGGTTTAGTGTATACTAAAACTAAACTTGTTTAAGATTACTCTTCCCATTCAAGTTGAGCAGAACTCAGAGCCTCGCCACGCTGTCCACAACGAGTTTATTGCATTAAATTCAACGATGTAAAAGTACTTTGAAGATTACAAGCCAATCAACTATGAGCAGTACCAAACATACTAATATTATACTCTATACAATATGAACTAACACTCCAATTAGAATATTTAGTTATCATTATAATACATACACTGAAATTTTCCGTTCATGTGCTTAAATATTGTTTACTTAAGAAAATAGTACCTATTTCCTTTTCATTATTAACGGCATTTAAAATTCAGCCTTATAACCTTGACATAAGGCAAAATTTTCTTTATCTCAATTAAAAGATTAAAAAGACAAAGCACTTTAAAAAAATACACATTAAAAATCGATTCAGTTGGCAATTTTTACAAACTTCTTTCAGAGCTTGTGTTTATTACGTCGTAGGCAAATATTCTGACGTTTTACACTTAGTGAAATAAGTTAAAGAAGTACACAGAAGTATAAGCAAATGTCATTCAATCTTGCTAACATAGTGGAAGTACTTTAAATATAGGGAAAAAGAGAGAAAAATTTATTATAAAATCGTCCAACAAAAACTCAACCAGCATCCACCTGCATAAATTGCAACCAACTAGTTTTAATTACACGCTAAAACACACGTTAATTGTCATCGTGGACTTTAATTTAATACGTATTCTGATAGCGTCGCGACCGAATATGAATGTATGGCGGTATAGAAATACCAGGGGCCGACAATAGTCGTAATTCCGACGTCGCTCGGACGCGGTCGCCACCGGACGTGGGAGCGAATACCTAATGACATCCGATGGTCACATTTGTAATTTTATTACCGTAGACCCGTTCTTGTTATGGTAATCCTAATGACCTAGAGTTTGTTACGACTGTGAAGATTGCTGCAATATTGCGAGGCGCCTAAATCTTTGCGTATAAAAAGAGAGGGAGAATGTTTTATTTTTCGAGTAGCTACGAATGTTTTTCAGATCGTGTCGACTTGTTTTCTTGTGTAGGTTTTGTTTGTGTCCTTTTTTATGTCGATATAACATATAGAATTTATTAAGATGTTTAGTAGATGTTTTTCAAGTTTCTGGAACTAAATGAACTCGTATTGTCATACAGAGCTAATATTTGTATGTCAGGTACAATACGGACATGGTACATGTAGAAAATAAAACCAACATATAGACTCTCCACTACTGAGAGTATATGTATTTTGGTTAGTGGTTAGTAACATGAGCTAGGTCACAATATATTAATTTACAGAAAAAGAGGAAAATAATAAGGACGAGCTAGTCAGATAATCAATGTCAGACTTCTTCAGCTGATCATCACAAAAAGCGAGCTCTGTCGAATGACAACAGCTTTTATAACGTCGGGTGCGTTGATCCATGACGACAACTACCTTCTTTATTTTCTAAATGTAGCCCAGTGTTGCCAACTACCAATATTATTTGAAGTAAATACAAACAAATATACATAAACTGAAGAATAAGATCAAAATAAATATCATACGCGTGGTATTGTATTAAATTCAGAATGTAACTATACAGCGTGTCCCAGAAAGTAGTGTCAAGCGGAAGTCCAGAGGTAGAACACCCTTTGAGGTACCCAAATCACCCCCATGTATGTTCCGCGATTTTTTGTAGTTTTCGAGTTATCAATGTTTTTCATGTTTTTTAATCAAACTCTGACTATAACGACATTTTTGATCATAGCGACGTGAACAGTTGAGATACATAAGTATTTTTTTTTTCTAAATTAGCTGATTAGTGACCCTTTCGAATGCATAAACATTTGTAACCACAAATGTAACGAATGCGTTACAAAAAAATATTGAATTCCCATAAAGTTAAAATCTTGCATGTTTCCTAAATCTTTGTGGGTGATTTAAAAATAAATCTCCCTAAACTTTTTTCGTCAGATGTATTTTAAAAACTTATCCATTTTATCAGCTATTTACCCTGTAAATTACATCGAGCTATCTCTACGACAACACAATAAAAAATTAATTCAAAGCATACAATATCGAAAATTCCAGTTGTAAAAGGGTGAATGAAAAATTGATTAAAACTAACTAAAAACTTCTTTTTTAGTAACCCTCGACGCAAAAAGAGGGGTGTTATAAGTTTAACGTGTGTGTGTGTGTGTGTCTGTCTGTGGCATCGTAGCTCCTAAACGGATTAAGATTTAGTTTTTTCTTTTGTTTGAAAGGTGACTTTATCGGGAGTGTTCTTAGCTATGATTCAAGAAAATCTGTTCAGCCGTTTGAAGATCATCAGCTCTTTTCTGGTTGTCGAAGGGATATGAGCCACTTCTACTGGTCTGATTGATTCAAAATTTACTATCCTGTGACTTCAATGATATTGATGACATGTGACAAGAAGGAGGTCATTACAACTTATCATAAACTTAAAGAATCAATAGGCACACAAACCTCTACTGTAAATTGGGTATCATGCTGTTTCAAATGATGCTTGAGTATCAGGTCAAGGTTACCATGTTATTGTAATATCATTGAAGTCACAGGATAGTGAATTTCGAATCGATCAGACCAGTAGAAGTTGCTCATATCCCTTCAACAACCAGAAAAGAGCTGATGATCTTCAAACGGCTGAACCGATTTTGTTGAATCATAGCTAAGAACACTCCCGATAAAGTCACCTTTCAAACAAAAGAAAAAACTAAATCTTAATCCGTTTAGGAGCTACGATGCCACAGACAGACACACACACACACACACGTTAAACTTATAACACCCCTCTTTTTGCGTCGAGGGTTACTAAAAAAGAAGTTTTTAGTTAGTTTTAATCAATTTTTCATTCACCCTTTTACAACTGGAATTTTCGATATTGTATGCTTTGAATTAATTTTTTATTATGATGTCGTAGAGACAGCTCGATGTAATTTACAGGGTAAATAGCTGATAAAATGGATAAGTTTTTAAAATACATCTGACGAAAAAAGTTTAGGGAGATTTATTTTTAAATCACCCACAAAGATTTAGGAAACATGCAAGATCTTAACTTTATGAGAATTCAATATTTTTTTGTAACGCATTCATTACATCTATGGTTACAAATGTTTATGCATTCGAAAGGGTCACTAATCAGCTAATTTAGAAAAAAAAAATACTCATGTATCTCAACTATTCACGTCACTATGATCAAAAATGTCGTTATAGTCAGAGTTTGATTAAAAAACATGAAAAACATTGATAACTCGAAAACTACAAAAAATCGCGGAACATACATGGGGGTGATTTGGGTACCTCAAAGGATGTTCTACCTCTGGACTTCCGCTTGACACTACTTTCTGGGACACGCTGTATATAACTGTTTGTATGTAAACGAATGTTCCAGAAAGAAATGACACAATAAACATAAAACACGCTACATTTATTCACAAGCCAACAAATTATTGACAGATCAAATAAAAACAAAATCACCATCGTTACAATGGTTACAGCACTTGCTTTCATGAAACCAGTAATAAATTCACCTACAGAGTAAATAAAGAAACAGAGAATATACGAACAAGTAAACAGAATAAAAAATATGTCTAAGTATAATCCAGATGGTAATGACACTACAAAAACATTTTATTATTCACAAACAGTATCAAAGAAGAAAGTTCCGGCTCGCCGAAATTATTTGCATCAGAAAGAGGGTAGTGCGAACTACTTGTTTCCTTGCGAGTACAGTCCGACTGTCGGAAAAACATCCGAAAGGTATTTGAATGCAGATTGTTAGTTTTTGTTCGAAATGTATGTAAGTTAAGAAGATTACAGTGTTTGTGGTAAACAGGGGGGCAGTTTACATAGAACCCATTTACGTAGAAGTTGTATAACCTTGTTGTTCTTGTCGTGGTTAATCCTTTGACCGTTAGCGACTAGTTCAATGTGTAAGTGTCCTGTTTTCATTCGGAATTTCAGTTGGATAAAATGTTCCTGGAACAGGTAGTGGTGATTTTCGTATAGTTTGATTTTCTATGAAATTCGTCGGATTGGATGTGACCATGTCGGAAAACGAAGTTTGTGGTTTGATGGAGTATTTGAACATAAAATAATCCTATCTTCCTAGTTATCCACAGCCTATTTATACATACTCTGTGGTCGTAGGTAATCCTGCCAGAAAAAATACCAAACAAATAAAATTTTGAATTGCAATTCTATTGAGGAGTATCTGATTTAAAGTCGCTATTTACATTTTCGTTTTTTATCACTTTACATCTTTTTAAATGGTATCCATTTCGATCTCCGACTGCACCAAAATTGGCTATTTCTCTGTGAAAATGTTCCCTAAACTTTTTACTTTTGGTCAAAACAAGCTATTTACTACAAAAAAGTAATACGACTTGTAAGTTTTTGGCGCAGCGCAGACGACGCTCTTTTTGTCCGGCGGACTGCCGCGCACAAGAATGAACTTTGTTGGTAGTGGTTGCCCGTTGCGAAATTCGGCACGGGCGGTCTGTAGTTGTCGTTAGAACTCTAGTGTCTTCACTGGCAACCACTACCAGCCACGCTCATTCTTGTGCGCGGCAGTCCGCTGGACAAAAACTGCGTCGTCTGCACTGCGCCTTTGTGTCATTTCTGAAAATAGTTTACGACCTAAATAGTCACTTTTGATCAGACATTCCTCGATTCATACTTTGTTCTTCCGTTGGTATTAATTTAGACAAAATACTTTCATCTTCACCAAGAGCCTCCACGAGTGACGATACTTAAGTACGTCCGACGCACCCTGGGAAGTCAGCCCCACTACCAACCTTGCTGACTGGCTAATCTTTTCAACACGGCATGAGCTCTTCTCGTACAGCTCGGACCGACACCAGAGAAGAATAACTTGAAAAACATTTACATGTTCAGATATATTTTCAGGTTCCTCAAATCATTAACTACAATTCCCATTCATATGGTATTCATATTCTAGAAATATAACCGTGAAAATTTAATATTACAAACCGATACATCCAATAATTTAACATTCGTACCATGTGCGCTCACAATTGCGGTATAACATTGCATATTCCGTAAAAGAACTGGCAACAACTCAAATCTGGCCTCGGTCCCAAGATAAATCTTCAAATGTACAATATTAATATAGCAGTAAATGGAGAAATTTATTATGGATGAGCTATGAACCTTTGCGGTGTTACCAACGGATTTTTTTCATTACCAACGGTTTTAATTTTCAACGGGCAACATTTCAATTGAGATTCTATTTCATGAAATATGAAAACGTTCCTTATTCAATTTAAAATGTCAAGGTTTGAGTGGGGTTTATTTCGTTGAAATCTATTTTCGTTCGTGGAGTTTGGATTGTAATCCCCTTGCTACGTCAATATAGGTTATTCTGTAAATAATTTCTTGTATTCGTTCGTTTTCAATTGCGAGAATATACAAGGTTAGTTAGAAAGGAGGTACTAATGCAAAAGGGTTTTAAAGTACCCATAATAATGAATAATTTTTGTTCTGCAGCTTTTCTCAAAAGTCAAAAGTTTAAGAGAAATAGATGTTCAAAGATTTCATAAACATACGCTCAAATCTATCTAACCTCGACTATGATCAGCTGTGTTTACATTTTAGGTAATTTTTAGGGTCACAGATAAGGAGCTCCATTTTCTGAATTCGTAACTAAAGAAGGGGTGAAGAATTAAAAATTTAATAAAAAAAACATTTTACATGGAAATAAAAACTATCGAATTTTGAAACAAAACTTGCTTTTAAAACATAAAACGCAGGCCACTTTAAGTGCTACTTTAAGTGGCTTGCGGTTTAGTACCTCCTTTCCGACTAACTTTGTATATCCTATTAAATAAACTGCTGTAACTATACATTAGGACATAGCATCTCATGTCAACTTCCAGCAACTAATGATTTAAGACTTCACAATGTCCTGATCATCTTTTCTGCATAAAATATTCACTTCATATTTTTTTGCTCAACAATATCAAACCATTCTCAGGTTCCTCAAATAAATTCCCATTACTGAAAGACGTAACCATTCAGTTCCATATTGCGACATTAACTGAACTTATCTCCGTAAGTATTAGCCACTTACATTTTATGTCTCTGTCACCGACATCGCTGAAGGTAGTTGGCACTTTGACTGTTTGTTGGGAACTAACTCACCAAACTTGCTCGAAATGAGTATCTCATCATAACCGATGGAGAAATCGAAGATGAAAGGTCGCCCACTAGTCCTCGAGGGATACATTGAGACGTTTCCAATTTGTAATAAACTTGATCGTAACAAATCTGAAATATTAGGAGGCATTGTAAATTGGATCACGTTTTACGTCTTAGAGGAAAAATCTTTAGAGACTCCCAATTCTTGTATTAAAGCTGTATAAGTTCTGACGATGAAAATTTAGTGAACTTTTTTGTGCAAATGGAAGTGTATCCGTGAAAGCTTTAGAATAATTTAAGCACTCACCGTCCTGACTGTAACTATCGACATTTGGGCAAAGTACCTCGGTGAACCCAAACAAATTCCTGCGCGACTTCTTATTGGGGGCTGGAACGACGATCGCTATCGACTTATTATACAAATGGCCGATATCTGAGCAACACTAACAATATCTTACCATGAAAAATTACGACTCAATAGTGTTGCGGTCTCTCTTGGCTCCGTTTTGCAATAAAATCGGTGGCTCATAGACCATTCCCTATATTTGTGATTCTCGACGTGAACTCACGCTGATCTTTTACACATGAACCAATTTTGTCGAACTGTTTTGGGGCAAATATGATGTATTGTGAGATATTTTGGTTGGGACAAGCGCCAATATCAGATATTGTTCGATATTGACTCGACAAAAATATACGTTTAATATTCGACCACAGATACGAGTAAACGATGGTAATAATAGTCTTCTGTAGAATGCCTTCCCATAATTATAATGTTTCACACGTTGAATAGCCTTCTGTATAATATAATGTTCCTTTTCATATAATGTTTCATACGTCGAATAGCCTTCTGTAGAATGTAATGTTCCTTCTCGTCATTATAATTTTTTATACATCGAATAGCCTTCTGTAGAATATAATGTTCCTTCTCGTAATTATAATTTTTTATACATCGAATAGTCTTCTGTAGAATATAATATTCCTTCTCATATAATGTTTCATACGTCGAATAGCATTCTGTAGAATATAATGTTCCTTCTCATTTAATGTTTCATACGTCGAATAACCTTCTGTAGAATATAATGTTCCTTTTCATATAATGTTTCATACGTCGAATAGCCTTCTGTAGAATGTAATGTTCTTTCTCGTCATTATAATGATTTATACGTCGAATAGCCTTCTGTAGAATATAATGTTCCTTTTCATATAATGTTTCATACGTCGAATAGCCTTCTGTAGAATGTAATGTTCTTTCTCGTCATTATAATGATTTATACGTCGAATAGCCTTCTGTAGAATATAATGTTCCTTTTCATATAATGTTTCATACGTCGAATAGCCTTCTGTAGAATGTAATGTTCTTTCTCGTCATTATAATGATTTATACGTCGAATAGCCTTCTGTAGAATATAATGTTCCTTCTCGTAATTATAATTTTTTATACATCGAATAGCCTTCTGTAGAACATAATATTCCTTCTCATATAATGTTTCATACGTCGAATAGCCTTCTGTAGAATATAATGTTCCTTCTCATATAATGTTTCATACGCCGAATAGCCTTCTGTAGAACATAATATTCCTTCTCATATAATGTTTCATACGTCGAATAGCCTTCTTTAGAATATAATGTTTCTTCTCATATAATGTTTCATACATCGAATAGCCTTCTGTAGAATATAATGTTCCTTCTCATGTAATGCTTTATACGACAAAATTAAATCGCCTTCTGTAGAATATAATGTTCCTTCTCATATAATGTATCATACGCCGAATAGCCTTCTGTAGAATATAATGTTCCTTCTCACATAATGTTTCATACGTCGAATAGCCTTCTGTAGAATATAATGTTCCTTCTCATGTAATGCTTTATACGACAAAATTAAATCGCCTTCTGTAGAATATAATGTTCCTTCTCATATAATGTATCATACGCCGAATAGCCTTCTGTAGAATATAATGTTCCTTCTCACATAATCTTTCATACGTCGAATAGCCTTCTGTAGAATATAATGTTCCTTCTCGCATAATTTTTCATACGTCGAGGTCTTTGTCCGGCTGTACATTGACCTATCCAAGCGCAGTATTTAACTACGTCATATCAATAAAGGGTTTAACGTTATCTGACAGTAAGAAGATAAAATTCAACCAGTGAACATACAGCACACACAATGGCATTTTAAAGGAAAATGTTTCTCTGAAATTTTAATTAATAGGATTTGATACACCAGCCACTAGCACAAGTTTTTGAATTTTCAACGAGGAAAACGGTTATTATAGTGCCTGTGGGCTAACAAGGAGTATAATCTTTAAACTGGTCTTAACATAGTTAGCTGCGGTTTTGAAATCGTTTCTATGGATAAAGTTGTGTCGTTACCACAAGGCATTGAAAATAAGAGCAAAACAAGTGGACGAAGGAAGATTTTCATGAATACTGTTTATTTCGAATAGTCCGAAGCCCGAAAGTCTGACAACCGGTCTATATAACCTTAGTATATCGGGATTTCGACCAAGGAGGGAGCGGAGAGGGAGAGAGAGGCGACGGCCACTCTCCCTTCCCGCGCCAGACGCACGACGATCTCCGGCCACTCTAGTGTTTGGCCTGCGGGCGACGGTTTAGGGAAACCGTCGCCCGACCAATAACAGGCCCGAGAAGGCGGCGCGCATGAGTTCCGTGCGTGCCTCTCAAGAGGATGTGGGGCAAGGCCCCACAGAAGGAGAGGTCCGCCAGGGGCTGGCAGACCGAGGCCTGCCGGGGTTGCGGTGCATGCAGCTGCGAATCCCGCGACCCCAGCCAATGGTCAGGAGAAGGTACACCGTGGGATTTTAGCCGGTAAGAGTCCGGCATAACCCTTCGCCTTTCCCGGGCGAAGTACCCATGAGGATATTCGCACGACAAAAAAATATATTATAAAGGGTACCGGGATTTACCCAGTAACTGGGTTGTGGAGGTCTGATGGCAGTCACTCCGTGTAAAATTTTCGTGTAAATTGAGCCGCATCTGCATAGACTGGAAGCTGATGCAAACGCAGTTGGGAAAAGGTTAGGTAGAATTATTTATTACGAATGCTAGTGGCTCCATCTAAATCAAAATCACGGATGGCGTTAACTTCATAATATTTACAAAAACAAACTGATAGCGTACACGAAATTGAAAATTAAATACACAAACCCTTTCAAAATTGAAACACGCTTCCCCGAAAAAGTTGAAAACTTCAATACAATGCAAATATTATTTTCTAGCTGCGTCCGCGTGGAAGTCGGGAACCAATATTGTCGCAATAACTAAATATTAAACTCTAATATCTTTTGATTGAGCGGACCGAATACGATAAAACAAAAACTAAATGTAACTCCGAGATACGCATAATATTTGTCTACAAAAGTTAACTGCATTTAGACAGTACTTTTTGCACAAATAAACCGATAAACAGACAGATATTCCAATAACTTTAAAAAAAGAGTAAAAACCGATTTCAAAAAAAACTAAAAAGAGAAAAATAATTACCGTATTATAAAACTAGCAGTTTTAGAAGTCGGTGCAATTTTACACTGAACCTAATTGAAGGCACCCACTTCTGAAACTGTTAGTTTTATAATATAGTAATTATTTTTCTCGTTTTAGTTTTTTTTTAGTCGGTTTTCACTTTTTTAAATTTATTTTATTTTTCTATTTTTAGTGGCATAAACAATAAACAAACATGCAATTAGAACAATCCCGGGTAATTTGCTGTTATCCATTGAAGAGTTCCATTGTCAATCTCCGAGAGTCTTCGTCAGATCTTCACCAAATTTAAATGGGACCATTTCGGAAGTATACTCTTTCAAACAAAAAAATAATTTAGCAAATCCGTCTATAGAGTTATGAAAATTGAGAACCTCCTCCTTTTTGAAGTCGGTTAAAAATTATCGAAATGGATTCTATTGTTTATCCTTTAATGCCCGGTTATTTTCATTAAAATACTGAAAAGAACATAAATCGTCTTATCGCTAATAGCGATCTCTAACAGACAAGCTTTAGATAAACAAGAAAATCTTTACTGGAATGCGATCAGTCAACTTCGAATAAAACCACACCCTTTCAATCAACCGAAAGTCTGTCGAAACACTTTTTAAAGTAATCTATTGAGAGCTCCCACTTATCAATTAATAGCAGTGGAAAGCGATGACTGAGCACAGCTTAATCTCTTTCTGCCGTCTCACTGCCCAGCTATTAGCCTAATGGACCGACGAACCTCGGCGACGACGTAACGAATCCAATATACTTCTGCTGAGTATTAAAACAAAAACAATCGTATTAACTTTTTTATTCGGGCTTTGAAAACAGTCTCCACGGCCGTTGCTTAATTTGACCTTTTTAGGGACAAACGAATCGAGTGACCAGCCTAATGGCTCGTTTGCATTAGTCGATAACTCGTTTACAGAAACGGAGTCTTTGCATTCGAATAAACGATTTATGTATACGGTATTCGTTTTGAATTCGTGTGGGTATATTTTTATCGAATTTCAAGCTTAGGTTCGTAGGTAGGTAGACCCAATTTAGATGATTGTTTCACTGATGAAATATTTATTTAAAAAAGACTTTGACAAAAAAATATAACTTACATCATTCAATTAATTAGTCGATCCTATGTTACTACCCAATTTTTTTAAAGGCAACATCTACCCCTTCCTTTGTTAGTCGATATTTGAATTTAAACATATTACTATCAACTTTTATAGAGCTATGACGTATTTTTATTTTTTCTCTTTGTTTCCTGTTTCAAAATAAAATAAAATTACAGAGTTCTAGCTTCTAGCTGTACAAGTTTCCGCTTTGAAACTGTTCCTGCACAAGTTCCACTGGAGAAAAGAGTCACTTAAGTAATCGGTAAACTGAAAACAAAAAAATCAGATTTTCATAAAATAAATGTAAGTATTATTACAATCACGTATTAATTTATTGTGTTATTTTATTATATAATGACAACATACTGCAAATTATTTTCATTAACTAATGAAAATTGTATAATACTGAACGTAGACCGGCTTATAAATGATGATATAATTTTATATAATTATCTGCTCTAGAGGACATCGTCATCAAGGTCAACCGCGGTCTAGGTGTCGTGATGATCTAGACGTGCGGGGCTGGAATGGACAGAAACGGCAAAAAATAGAGAAGTTTGGAAGGCAAAACCAGAGGTATTTGCTCAGAAGGGGATATTCCATAGGCTAGTAAAAGAAAAACTCTGGAATATTAAAAGCCAAAACCACAACAGTTCCAGTAACCTCATATAAATAGTTTTCATTAACTCCTCATGCTCTATGGCTATAACGGTATTCACAGAAGTTTGTGATGTCCATCACTGACATAACACCTTTGTTGTTATGAAATCAAAACAGTTCAACGGGATGCGAATGGTCTATTGACAGTCAATGGCTACCAGCTACCCCTACCATCTAAACGTGTATGTTCAATATCTTGTCTGATACAGAGGATGACATATCAACTATAGAATACCCACGTTACCACAGAGCAGTGAGTAAATGGAGTGGTGATATACAGGTGAACGACGCGATTGACATCTGCACAAATAATAAACGTTGATCCATGACGAACGTTTCTTTACCCTCGTGAACCTCACAAACTTAGTGAGTGGTATTTGTTGGATAAATTGGTAACATGCTTACCACCTATTTACCGTAAGGTATCTTCATTTTACGGAGAACCTGGATACGCCACGCACTCCGGTGCGTTTATGCCGTGTACTGTCATACCACTTAACTATAAATCAAAAATACGCGCGTAAATATGCGTCTCAATAAACGCTCTATTACATTGCATTACACTCCCCGCTAAGCTCCGCGTCGCCATAAACTACGTTTGAGAGCATCACCCTGTCTTATCGCTGTGTCGTTGAATAGTTTGTTGCTAAGCAATGAAATGACGATACGTTGCCGATAAGATGCGGCTAAGTAATAATTTCTCTATGTAAGTATTATGTCTATGTATTGTGTGTAGTATATAGTATATATATTTTCCAGCAGTTCACCACGGACTATCCCCCTATCTTATTCATTGTTTTCCTGTTCATCCAAAGGTTGTCTGGTAGATATCGCTATTAGCAATAAGACCGCCATTGTACCCTTCACTAAATTATATTGTATAAGAGCTATGTTACAATTTTGGTGTTCAATAAAGTATATTCTATTCTATTCTAAGTGTGCGTTGCTCTAAAGAATTTCGTATAAAAGTCGAAACTGTACTCATGAATGAATGTGCCGAACTAATGGGTCCTTTAGACTTGTGCGTCTGAGCACTCCATCTATTTACTACTCTGTGCACCTAGCGAAACAACAGCAGTGATTCCAGACAGGCCGTTCATACATCATCTCACTTCAACGGATCAATGATTGATGCTCGCTCACAAATCGCAGCGTCATTGTTATCATTGCGAAAACCTCCTCTAGTCGTGGTGTTTACATTTCAGCGTGATTTAACATTTGATAGATTTCGTTTTTTACTGATGATCGTGGTATATTTTGCGTGACGATGCTGTTACGTGTTTGATCAGCGAACTATTAAGCAGATATGTGCTTTAATACTAATCCTCATTTTTCATATATTTTTAATGAACATCTCATTTGTCAGTTTATTTATTATACTTCTTTGACTTTTTGTAAACTGATTTGAATTAACTTATAATAATCAAATAGGATTGCCGTAGCAACAGCTACGGTTAGCGTAGCCCGTTGGCTACGCTACGGTGCCCCTACGGTGATCGTAGCTTGTTTGCTACGATCACCGTAGGGGCGAGCTACGATAACTGTAGGAGCGAGCTACGATAACCGTAGGAACGAGCTACGATAACCATAGGGGCGAACTGCGTATTCCTAGAATATACAAGGCCAGAACGCATCCATATGAAACTAGCCGCGTATATTTTAGAATGTTGTAAATTAAAACTTCGGTTCTAAAATATACACAAATTTTGCGTAATGACCGCGTATACTTTAGAGTGTTCAGGGTGAAAAAACGGATTCAAAACTATACAGTGTCAGTTACATTTAAGAAGTGACTTAACTTTTCCAAACGGCTTTGTTAGGAAATAACACTTAAAATATGACTTAACTTATGGGATGTATATAAGTGACCTTTAAAATTATTAGTTCCCGCTTTAAAAAGGCACTTTAAAAATTAATAGTTTACTTTAATTTTAATAATTCGAACTTTAAAATTTTACTTTCAACTTCAAAGTTCCCTCCGATAGGAAATAAACTGACAAACAGATAGCTGAACGGTAGGTTAGGTTAGGATAGAACTGTGTCCAGTTAACGCACGAGCCGAGCGAGCGAAGCGAGCGGTGCCGCGGCAGCGGCCGGCGAGTGCCAGAAACGATTCGCTTCGCTGATCACTTTCCAGCATTCGTCTAATGCTACTTTAGAATAGAGCATGGTGACGCAGGTATTCAAAATTATACGCGATTAGTACGCACTGCGTGCTGGATGGTACTAGTGAAGTATATTTTAGAATCGAATGCTTGAAATTATCAATTCTAAAATATACACGATTATTGCGGAATACTGATGTATAGTTTAGAACGCTCGATCGTCAAATGTGTATTCTGAAGTATACGCGATTAGTTCGGGCGGCTGCGTACTGGCCTTGTATACTTTTGAAATACGGGGGCGAACTACAATCACCGTAGGGATGAGTTACGAGCTTACGTAGAGATCTGTACGATAGACTTTGGAGTATGGTAACTTTCGATTTGCCTTAATATTGTCGCATCGTCTTAATTCAACTGTCATTTAATAATTGTGTCTGTCGTTTTTTACATTGCAGACCGCTGCAAATCGATTCCTTAGCTTTACTAAACAATGGTATAAAATACAGCGTTGAATTCGCTGACAACTCTCTGAATTTATTCGAAAAGGAAAATACAGGGATACTGACATATTTTTCTGCATCGTGTGAAGCACCTGGTCCCGTGAAGCATCGTTATCTCTCTTCGTTAGGCCGTGGGCGTGACCACGCATAATTATAAAAACACATGCAACGCAACATTAGTAGCACGATGTTCTTTTTTTAATGTGGGCTGTAACGACCACGGCATTTTACGGAGGAAATCAAAATTAATGCTTGTGAAATTCGAATGAGACTATGTTTAAAAAGTGCATAGGTAACCACCCATTTAAAAAAAATATATAACATAAATAGGTATTCATCATATTATACCACCAATAAAAAAAAGATTTTCAAACTTTTTTACTCCAAAGTAATAAATCATACTATTATTAAAAATCCATCCTTTCCTCAAAATATAGCAACGTGTTACTGAAATTGGTTTTAATCTCATAAGGATGGCCGCTCGAGAAAGCCCGGCTGGCCACATATGGGATTAACGCCCGGCGTCCGGCCCGCCTGCCGTATTACCCGGCCAGTTTACGATTATTACGTTGCACTTACAACTCTTAGGGGCAGCCGGCCGACTATCCATGGCCGCTTTATAGCAATCATTAGGGCCCGATCAATGGTTGCCAAACTTATTGTTCGTTTTTTGAAAACGGAATCGCAAGTCAAACGTTGGCGTAAGTTGAGCATTCATTAAGAACTTTTTACAGACGGATTAATTTCCAATACTTTACTACTACTTTAGGCACAAAAAGTAACGAGGTTTTTTTTTAATTTATAATCATATACTACGTTGCATTACTAAAAAATATTCATGTTCGTAATTGCTGCTTTGTTTCCTTCTCTTATTTCCTACGTTCTTTTATCAAATTCTATCGGGTGTAAAAAGACCCTTAACGATAATGAAAACCACATATTCTACCCATCATTGCGATCATATTTTTTTTACCAGACCATACCTGGGAAACCATTGGTTATGGAGATATTGAAGGTCAAAGTTTTTTTTCCAAAAACGTATTCTAATTGACATACTAAACTTTCTTTCAAGCAACCTTATCAAAATTTTCAATTTTTCCTCACAAATTACACATTAGAGTTACAAAAATGCAACGAATATCAAACGCACACGACCGCCTTGTCTCAGCTGTGTGGCCGCTGCACGCATGCAAACGCGCGGCATCGCCACAACCACACATTGCGCGCTACAAAAAAAGCGTTTTTTATGCCAAAAAATAAAAGTCGTTTCCCAGCAATTATTTTTGGTCAATGTAGTTTAGTTTGATGTACAGAGTGCGTAGATTTCGGCTATGTGATGCGTCTTTTTACACCCTGTATATTCAACTTTGAGAAGCACTGTTGTTCAATAGGCCGTTGCGATTCACAGTAGTTATCGCAAGCTATGAAGTGTGCTTGGGCCCCACCACGAGAGTGTAGGTACTTAATAAAGTTGTATCGTAAACATTAATAGCCGATTCTCCATATTCGATATTTGATCTTAGTCTATGATCAGTAAACGAGATAGGCTCGGTTACACAACGCTATCGGAATAGAAAAACAAGGTATTTGCTGTAATAAAAGTTAATAAGAAAAGTTTAACCCGCCATTAGGTTTAAGCAGATGTTAGGTAATTGAGGTCAGTAGAATAGAGTTTTATGTTAAATACAAGTCAGTAAAAGTTAATAGAATGTCGAGCAACTACTTTTAATAGAACCCCGACGGTATTATGAAAGTTTTTAAATTGACTTGCTGGTTTATTAAATGCATTTGTTATTTAACCGACATTAAAAAAAGGGAGGAGGTTCTCAATTCGAATGTGTGTTTTTATTTTATAACATGGGCCTATTATTGTATTTAAGTTTTTTTTTTCTCAGAGTCATTTCCAGTAATCCTATATGCCTCAAACTGAGCGAGCTTAATCCCTTCTCCGGTGCCCAGCAGTGGGACAGTAATAAACTGATAAAGACCGAGCGGGTGGGTGACCGCAGGGCTAGCCAGACGGCTGAGAACGGGCGATTGAGGAGACCAGTTCAAATGGGTATCCTATCACCTATCGTCTCCCGAAGGTCAACGGTAGGGCGCACATCTTGCGGGTATAGAAGCGGTATTTTTTTGGTCTTCTATCATCCCGAGTAAAGAAACACTGCTTATCAAAGAAGTAGGGGTGCATGAAAAGAGCCTCCACAAGTGACGATACTTAAGTACGTCCGGCGCACCCTGGGCAGTCAGCCCCGCTACCAACCTTGCTGACTGGCTTGTATAGCTCGTGCCGACACGATATAAGAAAAAGAAAAAAGAAATGTACTATCCATCCAGGATAGTTTAAGTGTATTCTAATACAAGGCACAAAAGTCGGAAAGGATCTTAAAGTATCGCTGATGTGTGTATTACAGCAAGAGTTGAAAATTTATTACAATACAATATTTTTTTCTAGATTTCAAAAAATAGAAATACTAATTCGTGGGTCTAAATATCACTTACACTATAAACACAGCTAACATTTCAGTGTAATTGTTTTTTATGAAATCTTTTAGCTGCGATTTCTTTAAAACTATTGCCTTCGGCAAAAGATGTAAAACAAAAGTTATTCATTAATATATTTAGTTGAATATCCTTTCCGATTATTAACCCCCTTTATGAATAATCTTCTAACTATACCCCTTTAATTTTTTTGTCAATAGGACCCATTACACCTTACACAGCAAAAAAAGCTACCAACATTGTACTAGATAATTTTCATCCACCACAAAAATACCAAGGAAACTTTACATAAAAAATACAAAATAACAAACTACAATAGCGGATTTCCCAGTAGGAACGATTAATCAAAAGTAGGTAAACACGAAACGTCACGGGAGCACACATTTATCACTATCAAAATCTGAAGGAATAGGTCCACGCACACACCGACAAACAAGTACTCACGTAAGTTATTACAAACAACGGGTAAGTATTGCATAAATAATTAGATTCATGTAGGTTCTGCTTCTAGGTTTTATTAGCAAGATATGTAAGTTGTAAATCTGAGTTTGTGAGGAAACTTGATTGAACTGGTTTTTCATTAAAATCTTATCTTTTATAATCGTGTTGTATGATCTAGTAAAAGACCGACGGAAGTCGGTGAACACTGTTACTTTTACAATCATCTAAATTGACACAAAATTATTTGATACACTTGCTTTTCAGAATTTTATGTAATAGTCAAGAATTAATGTTTTTTTTTACCTTGTCCCGTAATTTTACATCCTTTCCGATTAATTATTACAAACCAGACATGTTAACAGACTTTCTTCGCTGACTGTACCTGTGCTATCGTGTGGCTATACAAATTCGAAAGGCTGTCGTAAAACATAAAGAAATATGTTGTTCATCTAGAAACTACTAGATGGACTGCAGAATTCTGGTTAGCTGTCAATAAAATGTCTAAAACCTCGAAAGAAGCCTTCATTTTATTATTATTCCCAAGTGTAAAATAATAAGACTGAATAATTAATTTATTTTCCTAGTACTAACTTCAAAAACTAAGTTTCCAAGAATTTACACAAAAAAGGATCCAACTAATTGAAACACTGGGACTCTATCTACCTGAAAGTTTTAAAACTAAAAACTTTAACCCCAAGAAAACCAATAAGTATGAAGGTACCTATTTTTTTTAATATCTTGAAAGGTAAGCATTAAGGGCGAGTTCATTTAGAAGCAGTCTATGAACGTTAATTGCAAGCCATTGTCCCCTCCTGTAGACAACCACAATGGTCCCATCCTATATAATCCTTTAGTAGTCTCTTACGGTGCCCGCAAGACCACACTGCGTTGTATTAGTCGGCATTGTACTAATTACTACAATTTCCCATTGCTTTGTCCCTGTCCTTTCTCTAAAGCCTCTGTCTACTAGTCATGCCTCTCTGTCTATTGGCAATCATCTGTGGTTATTAATAAACAATACATAAAACAAATGAACAATCATTAAAAAAAATCTTAAAACTGTCACAAGACAAATGAAAAAAAAAAGAGTATGGCATGCTCTAAAAAAAAAATATTCTGTTCCAACATTCAAATACGGAACACGAACAAAAAAAGAAGATAACCGACCAATTCACACTTTTTTTTTAACTTCAACATCAAGCATTCGTTATTTAAACCATTCAAGTGGACCTAAAAATACCTATATTTACATTTCACCATTCAAAAGTGCTGCGGAAACATTTTCGTTGGCCATTCAACGTGTATGGGGAAACATGGCTTTTTATCTTTCAAAGTCCAAGCCTTTTTGTTGCGTTGCCTCGCACTCTGAAAATAACCAATGCATATAAAATGATTCATGTTCTCAACGTGGATGCATACCGTTGCATATCGTGCTCACACAGTCGCATTAATTACAAAATGTGTACTGTGTTCTGGATGTTACGCGTTGGATTAGGGCTTTTGTTATTTCAATTTTTTAATCTAAAGCTATTTTTATTTTTTGCCAAACGTAATGCCACTTTGAAAAGAGGTTTTAGTGAGTTGGCGCTCTAAATTTTAGTGTAAAGTGGGTACTAAAAGAGCACTTTGAAGTGATAAAAGTACTGACCATTTGCGTGTAATATAGCCGTTTGGATTCGAGCGTTACATCAATGAATACATCAAGTCGAACGGCCATTTGTGGTAATACGACTTTGAAAGTTATAGTAGTGACAATTTAGAGTTTGTAACATGAAACAATGTTGTTAATGTAGGGCCAATTTAATAAATCACATTTGACATCTGTCAGTTTTAGCTTCATAGTGAGATGGCCTGCTTAAAAACATCGATTAGATTGAATGAATCGATACGGACTTCAAACATTATGTAAATCGAATTCAGTACATAATCATTGCATTCGAATCTACTTATCAACATTCGATTTTTTTGGGTAAAATCCCTAGTGTTTAAAAAGAAAAAGGGTTCACTGACGCACTATTGTAACGACGTTCAATTCTCTTTAGAACAGAAATTGTTTATTATGTTTAGAATGGCTTATTAGTTCATGGCTTATTATTACAATAAATAAAAATAGTAATTGAAAAAGTTAAACAATTGTGCAGTTCTAATTTCGAAAAAATAAATAATATTATATGCCCGCCGTTACAAGGTTACGTTGTTAAATTTTGATGAAGTGTCAAATGAGATCTATTAAATTGGGCCTACTAGTAGGGTACATTAAAAGAGCCTCCAGGGGCCTAATTCTCCTAAAATAAATGTTGATAAATCACAACCGAACCAAGGCCGAACCGTTCATTCAGACAGTTCTCAATTTCAAAAGCTATCAAATTGTTTGACACAAAAAACAAAATCAATCATTTTGAAAGTTTTCGAAAACAAAAACTGACTGACGGTTGTGGTTCGATTGCGTTTGGCAACAATTTATTTTAGGAGAATTAGGCCCCAGGTGTGCCGATACTTAAGTACTACCGACGCACCAAGGGCAATCAGCCCCGTTACCAACCTTGCTGACTGGCTTATCTTTTCTTTAGTCTCGTAGAAGGAGAAAAAAAAATCTATCATCATCATCATCATACAGCCGAAAGACGTCCACTGCTGGACATAGGCCTCTCCCAAGCATCGCCACATCGACTGGGCCTGTGCTTCTCGCATCCAGCGGATTTCCGCGGCCTCCACCAGGTCATCGGTCCACCCTGTGGCAGACCTACCCACGCTACGCCTTCCGGTGCGCAGTTTCTACTCCAGAACCTTTAGACTCCATCGGCCATCCAGTCCAAAAAAGTATATAAAAATCGTTAATCGGGTTTTTCTATTACTTTGAATACTTCTCTGGTCAGTACTGTGAGCTGGGGATTTACTCCGTTAATCGAACTACGAAGTTTTGGCTGACGGATCGCACGTTTTTCAACCACGAAAGTGTTTCGTATCCGACAGTCGATAAAATTTTCGCGATTTAACATTTTATTTCGTTTACCCTACTCCCAAATGTTAATTGACTTATTACGTAGTTCATTATTTGACAATACTTTGATTGTATACGTATTGACGACGTCTGTGGTCTAGTGGTTCGAGTATCGGACTGCTGATCACGAGGTCGTGGGTTCGATTCCTACAGGACACAAATATTAATGTGATGAACATAAGTGTTTGTGTTGGTCTGGGTGTTTCTTACGTATAATAAGTAAGTATTTACAAAAAAAAAAGTATATAAGTATTATATCCATTGTCTAGTACCCATAGTACAAGCTCTGCTTAGTTTTGGACTAGATGGTGCTGTGCAGAAAATGTCCCAAAAATATTATTATTGTAAGTTCGATTTCTGCTGTTGTCTCGTTTCGATCCGAAACTTTGACAGTCGTTTTTCGGAGTACGCCCCCGACGTAGATACACAAATGATCCATCCCCGACAGTATTCACCTCTTTAAAACGAATTATCACATTCTTCATCAAACTATCTTGATACTTTGTGCCTCAAGGTAATGTATCATCGCTTTTGATCCTAACGGAGTAAACAGTACTAATTAATTTAATTAATGGAGTAATATATCACTCATACCTTAGTAAACAGGCCTAAGTTTCAAATAGCGTTCTATATAATTATGTAGCAAGCCTAGCAAATAATGTTATGTAACCTTGTAGTCACAGCTCAATGTATTCCCGTTTAATACAAACGTATTATTTAGGTCTATAATTGGTTTTTGTACACGTGACAGACTAAAGGCGGTGCGTGGGCAGATTGAATGCGAAACAGGAAAAAGTGGTCTGATTGGAAATCCGATACAACCTACACGACATCCTTGATTCACATTGAGTTTCTTTGTACTCGATCACTATTGTACCACTATATGGCAGGCCACTGCCGAACAAAACCTCTTCAAAAGGGAAGGTACTAAACAATACTAGTAGGTCTGACGCCAGACAAGAAGTCTCTAACCGTGATTCAGTAGTATCCCTGCCTCTAAAATAATAAATGTATGCAGTACCTACTACGATATAAGTTATGCGCCTCTGCAATCTTCGTGTTTCCGAATTTGTGTGTGTGTTTTTTTTTACTACAACTTTGCTCCACACTAAGATTTCTCTTGTACCGTGGGTGTGTTTACAAATACAAATCTCAAATACACAAACGCCTAGATCCGAAACAACCACCTGTAGGCCATACAAATTTTTGTTCCGTGTGGGAATCGAACCCACGATCCGTAGCGCAGAAGCCAATCGCTTAGCCACTGCACCAAACATGTCGTCATTGTGAATTATGCGACCCGTTCAATCTTCCTTTGTGTGTCTTTGTCATATTACTAGCTGTAGGCTTTGCTTACGAAAACAAGGTTCCTGCTTATTACCCACAATCAATAGCATGATAATTTGCACACTGGCATGACATAGAAACGGACAAACAGGCAAAAAATCTAAAAACGTCATTTTTGGCGTCAGTAAAGTTCCTTATTATGCTTTGTACTTACTTTTTTCCAAAAATATTTAATGTATAGTTCGTTACAATTTGATTATAATGTATAGATTTGCGAGTACCATCGCCCCGGCTTCGTCCACGTTGGGTCAATTCCGGATAGATCACATAATTGGTCGCATAATTCATACAAATGTTTTTTTTTTTGTTTTTTTATTTATATAATTACAGTGTAGCTTAAGGGTCGAAATGTACGTCCAATACTTGCTTCCGGGAGCCGGATCCGACTATCTGATCGGATTCATGAAATACACGTACGAGTCTCGTGTCCGATTTTTTCTGGACAACGATGACGCCCGGACGATGCTTACGATTCTGACATCCGATCGTACGTGTAATTCATGTTCAAACAAATGTATGACTCGGATGCCTTCAGATAGTCTGATCAGACTATCGGAACCAACTATCGGAGGCAAGTATCGGACGTGTATTTGGGCTCTAAGTGTAGCCATGTTTTTGTAAATATTTGATGAAAAAAAAGTAACCATGGAGTTTATTGCCTGTTCTTCTTTGGAATGCGACAGTAACTTACTTATTTTGTTTTTTCTCGTCAATTCTATAGTGCATGTAAATGGTCTAACCTCCGGTTTCTGAATTGAGAATTCGGGATAAGCAATACTTAAGTGGTATTTGAGTACGGAATTGTCAAAAAAATGCTTTAGAATTCGTCATTTTTTTGACAACTCTGTGCTCAAATGTTACTTAAGTACTGCTTATCCTAGAATTCTCAATTCAGAAACCGGAGGTAATTGAAATAAATTGAATGGAGGTTCTACGTCTATCCTCCGGTTTCTGAATTGAGAATTTGGGATAAGCAATACTTAAGTAATATTTTCATTGAGTACGGCGTTGTCAAAAAATGACGGATTTTAAAGCATTTTTTTGACAACTCCGTACTCAATGAAAATATTACTTAAGTATTGCTTATCCCAAATTCTCAATTCAAAAACCGGAGGTTAGTCTTCAATAAAATAAAACTGCTTGGTGAAATAGTCATAAGACATTTACATATGTGTGCAACATACACAACAAACTAGCGAATTTACCGAATAACCGTTTTGGGTTGCTGGTATTGGTTTCACGTTGACGATCGACTACAGGAAATAAAGCGGTTTGGGACAGTTTCTCATGCAATAGCTATTTCCATATACCACACATGACACAGCTTTTAACTCGAGTTCGAGACAATATTAACACGTGTTTTTCATGTTCCTGTACAAAATTACCGAACTCGTATAAAAATATTTTTGTATTCGTTTCGTTTTCCTAAAGTCGTATAACAAAAGTGGTTTATTGTTCCAAACAGTAGGAATATTAACACCATTTTTTTGCCTCTAAAAAGGGTCGCTGTGTATACTTTGATGTCTCAGTCATCTTATGCAATACGTTTTAGTTAAGAATATATTAAAACAAATAAAAATCTACCGAAACAAAAAAAAATACAGCATGACTACACACTTTACATTAGAAAACTATGAACTCTGCTCATCATTCTGTACATCTTTTACTGGGTTACAGTAGTTTCATCGAAAAAAAAATGCCAAATTTTCACTTCCCAAACATGTTTCTGCATAATTTCATTTGCCAAATTACTACTTAGCAAATAAACTCTTCACAAATAAATTGTAACGCAAACCTAATGTTTGGCAAGTGAACGTTTAAACAATAACTTGCTTACCAACTAGTACTTTTACCAATTTTAATGTAGTCAAATATTTCAGTTTTTTACATACATATTTTACGCAAAATAAAAAATATGTTTCAAGCAGTCGCCGGCCGCTACCGCGGCACGCTCGCTTCGCTCGCTAGGTTCGTGCGTTGTGTGGTCACAGTTTTAACCTAACCTAACCTAGCTGTTTCGATTTAAAAAAGATATTACAATAATTTGTAATGTGTTACAATAATTTGGCTAAATGTTTTTTATCTAAAGATTGTTTGCTTAAATTATTTGGTCTTTAATCATTTGATTAAAGACCAAATGCCTTAATGATATTATCCTTGATAATATTCTGCCCCGTAAAAATTTCACTAAATGAAAATGTGCGTACTAAAATCATTCCAAAATGTTGCATTGGTATAAAAAAAGGTTGCTAAATTGCGTTTGGGTAATGAAATTTGGTAAAAATAATTTTGGCAAAACGGCAGGCTTCCACTTTTCTGCCGGGGTTGCGGTGCATGCAGCTGCGAATCCCGTGACTCCGGCCAAGGGTCAGGAGTAGGAACACCGTGGGTTTTTAGCCGGTAAGAGTCCGGCATAACCCTTCGCCTTCCCCGGGCGAAGGGTATCGATGAGGATTTTCAGAAGATAAAAAAAAGAGCCTCCTACTTTTACTATATTCCACACAAAAATAAACAATGATGCTGAACGAAATGCATAACCCTCCTCCAGGAGGCGAGTAAATCGACCAGCACAATACACAACGTCCGCCGCCGTCCGGCATACCGTCCTCGCCGACGAGGCCCGTCGCGACGTCCCACCGCCTCCGGTCACGATCTACCGAGCTCTCCCGTCGTCGAGCCGATCGTCTCTTCAGGCTCCGTAGTCACACCGATAACTCAGCCCTAATCAAGCTGTCTCCCCCCCCCCCCCCCCCTAAGTCAGCAACGCCCTAAGCCGAGGTCCGACTGGAGACCCTTCAGGTCTCGCCAATGACTGCCCGGTTATGAAGAAACGGTCCCCAAGGACCATCTACAGTAGTAAAAAAGAAAAAAAAAAACACGAAATGTATAGAAAAGCTGTTTTTTTTAGGAATTCATGGTTTGTCCCATAGTAAAACTTGTACAGAATGATGAGCAGACTTCGTGGCTTTCAGATGTACAAATTACTAAACAGTCATTGTATAATAACATACCTAACGTCGCTATTATACCAACAAAACCTTTTAGTAACAACGCACTTTCTTACAAAACTATACTCACAATACTAGAAATCAGTGTCTATACAAGCCTCTATAAAAATAAACGACTCCAATTTTCCCCGTGTGTTCCCAATAAAAACATTAGTGATCGCCGGCGCGTGAAATTTCCTTTTTACATGCGCACCTACACTGTACCGAATAAATCTACGTATACACTTAATGATATGGTTGTAAAATAAATGGGCTGTTCCTATTTCTCAAATGAGTTTATGCCGGAATGTTACATGATACTCATACAGATTTTTGTGAGGATTTCAGTGTATTTTCTTTTAAGTTCAGCTTTCCTCTGTAATAAATGTAAGCTGTTATCAGTCGCACGCACGGTGTAACTCGCACAGACACAGACCAGACTCCAAGAACTTAATATTCAACTAATGCACCCCCTGTTTTGATCATAATTATATTAATTGTAAACCAGCAGTGCAGTTCATTATTATCGAAGCCTACACAGCCGCAACAGTTAAATGGATTTACTAAGATCTAGAATGATGATCAAGGGACACGAGCCAAGACGAAACCCGCGATTAAATTAATAAGAAGAGTTTGGAGAAGTAGGAAATAATTTATTTTCACAAAAAACTATTTTGTACACTCGGGAGCATTGAATTCGGGTCACCAATATAAACATTAATATCTCGGAAATTAAGAACTATCGGTCATTCAAATAAAGGTATTTTATAGCTTTTGACCACTGCTTCGCTCGCGTTAATTAAGCTCAAAAAAACTCTTAACAAACTACTACATTTTTTATAATAATATAATTCAATCATGATTCGAAAGGCACGTGGCTTCATCTATTATCGTTATTGTTGTTTTCCTTGGGAACAGTACTCTTTTTCGGAATTAAAGGTACAGTATGTCCGTTTCTGTACACCTGACAACGTATATGCAAAATTTCAGGATGATCGGTTCAGTGGTTTAGGCGTGAAAAGGTAACAAACAAACAAACTTACTTTCGCATTTATAATATTAGTTAGGATTAGGATTCAAATAAAATGTATTTTATAGACTATTTATTATGAAGTCAAATAAAATTAGTAAAACTTCTGAGATCTTAGATTCTTATTAGATTAAGATTCATGTTGGTGACCCGGATTCATTGCTTCCGATTGTACTTTGAAATGTGCATCCTCGTAACAATATACTTTAAGGCTGGCCGCCCATGGACCCCTAAGTAACTCGAGACACAATGGATTGCTATTTTTTTGTAGCTGTTGTATGCGTTTGGTGTATGGCGTGTAGCTAAAAACTACTGGCCATCATCTGTGTTTCGAGCAATTCATGCCCCATTTGCGGTCAAGTAAAACACAGCGCTGTATCATAATTGAAACTGAACTCAAATTACATAAGGACAATATTACCAGAAAGAAAATCGGGATATTACCTATTTCATTCTTTTTATAATTAGTTGCGGTTTACTCACGTGCATTTTGCGGGATTGCCCGACTAGTTTCGGACCCAAACGGAGCCCTTAATCGTGAGTTGGACAAGAGGCAAATTCGCGAGTCAAGTGTCTCATTCTTGTTGTTTTACTCGTATAACTTCTTTTTATATTCTCAATCGCCCTAAGGTTTGCTGTTAGAGAACACAATTCTTAGTTACGCTTCGCCTACACTTCACATTTCCATATTGTACGTATTCTTAATGTGTAACACGTACAATAAAGAAATAAATTTCACGCCGACAAATTATTCCAAGAAAAACGTTCTATTACCTTACGTGTTCTAAGTGCGTCTACTTTATATAAAAAACAGAGCAGACACGTGTAATATCAGGGCCACGATAAAGTCAAGACACCCCCCCCCCTACCCCTAAAGCCGAAAGGGGATTAAAAGGTCCCTTGTAAAGAGTCTATTGGCAATATTTTAAAACAAAAGAAGGACCCAAAAAAAATTGAACAAAGCATAAAAATAAAATCATCACTGAAACGCAACCCTGAAAACACAAAATATAAGAGTAGATTACCCAGAAAGTTATTTACATTCTTACCTAATTTCCTCTGAGAGGTAAATGACAACAACCATAAAAGACTACTTGATTAACATTTTCTTTTTAAGGGGAATTATGTAACACGTTGTATAAGCTAAAGCAGTACCTCAACTATAATGGCAATAATATTTAATCGCTTAAATTGTCACACTCACACAGACACGCACTGCAACAAGACCTCTAAGTGAGCTTCACAATGCAGTCAGTCACGGCTGTCATAAAATACTATACAAAGATTATATTATACTCAGTATACAGTGCGTGTATGTGTGAGTGTGTCAATTCAGGCAAGGTAGGTAGTTGAGGTACTGCTTTAGTTTATATCTACTGTGGTTAAGACAAGAGAGACAAAACAAGAGACAAAAGTGTATGGACAAGTACTGTTTTTTTAGATCATTCCCATTTACGTCTTTCAGTTTGTAATATTATATTTCAAGCAACCGAGGCGAGGCCACGTGAGGCGATTATGGGAATTTTCTCACATCCTGCCAGCAGTGCGAGCACCGTTCTTTTTTATCGAATTTTATCGAGACGTTAAGTTATCCACTCTAAACTTAAAATTTGACATAAGATATTGATAAAACGACAAAGGTAGCACGGATCGTAATTTACCATTGATTTAAGAAACATAAGAGGATAAGCCCTAAATTGATGTTATTTTAAATACTATGCCAATATGTATCGCAGTAAAAAATATAATCTGTCTCGTTCTTACACGTAATAATTTACAAATGTTAAAAGTGTGTGCACTATTATTCATAAATTTTAATTTTCTATTATCGTTTTTCAACGTCACCAAGCTCCGCCTTGAAGGACATTTTTGACATGACGCCATTTTAGAGAATTACTTATGCCTTTCGTCTGTCGTTCATGCTTTGTTCGAAGTTTATTTACAGTTTTACAGTGAACCTTGGGTGTTTAGGTATTTTTTGTTGTATTACAAAGGATAAGTGAACAAAACCTAACATGACAAAGTGTTGCATCAGAAGATGTAATTCATTGCTGAGGGCGGAGTCGACGCCATAAGAGGAAAACTTGGCTTCAGATCGTGTGACCACATCTGATATCCTCTTATTTTTCTTTCATCAATGTAATTTACCGACGCCTCGATATGAAGTCGACATACTCGATAAGATGACAGTTCTTATTGGTAAATTTCTCGAATTATCTCGAATTGTTGTCGTCTTTAAAAAGTTGGTCGATAAAGACTTTTTGAAGCAAAAAAATGGATTTTGGAGAAATCATCTTGTTAATGTTGAAAGCAGAGCGCGTCGGAACGTGGAAAGGATCCACAGCGGAGTATTTTTTTATTATTCTGTGGTATTTTCTAATTGATTAGATTATTTAATAGTATTGTAAATATTTTAGTGATAGTATTTGTGTATCTGCATATTTCTGGTGTTGCTATTTGTAAAGTTGATAAGCTGTCGAGAAAACATAGCCGTCGACAAGGCTCTATGAAGTTCCCGAAGCAAGTTCCGTGCTACCGACCCTCGATAAGATTCGGTATGTTTAAATTTTTATCGACTCGAGATCTTATCGACTCGATTCGAGAAATTTATCAATTCTAAACGTCAAATTTGACATAAGATATAGATATAACGACAAGAGCTGTCGTTTTATCCATATCTTATGTCAAGTTTGACGTTTATAATTGATAAATTTCTCGACTCGACTCGATAAGAAGAACCGTGCTCGCACTGCAGTTTTGACAGCCTATGTGAAGGCCAGCGTCGAAGAAAGGATGTCTTCCGGTTTACATATGATGACTATGCACTATATGTATACCAATACTGTGATAAAATAACAGGTTTCTGTATAAATTATTTAAATTGTAGAGTATTTCCGATTTTTCTTCACAAAAAACACGTTATTTCATAAATGTAATTATATTTTTCATTGCTGCAACTCAACGCCCATTTCCATTAAAAAATGAATGAAATTTTTGTATGTATAAGCAAAGTTACAGACTCAATGAAATGAGCACTCTATTTCGTTAAATTTAAATCGATTTAACTGCAAATTGGAATTTGATTGGATGTGCCGATCGCGAGCGACTCGAAATGAATTTTTGGGACTATTGGAAATCGTAATAGTACAGTACCGTATTACTTTACAAACGATTTGCTTGGTAAACGATTTAAATTCATCAATTTTATTATTTATATTTGATGATTTTCGATCAATTTCAGGTTCGTCATAAAATGATAAAATTATCTTGTTATTCTCGATCACGTGAAAATGTTATTTAAAAACGATACGTTCTGGTTGCTTTTACCATTTTCATAGATGAGTTTAACTTTTGCCTATGGGGGCTATTACACTATCAAATATCATCATCATTTAAAGGATCGTATACTAGGATCATATATAGGATCACATGTCTTATTTGACCTCTGGAATCATATCTTTGTATGGAGATATGATTCATATGTCTATATTACATCATCATAATTATATCTATGACTCAAAGATCTATGATCATATATATGTATGATAGTGTAATAGCCCCCTATGAAAGTATTGACAACGGCAAAAAATAGAGCGTTTCGTCCTTCCTGTGAGTGCCTTATGAGGGTCATGTCAAACGGTTGGGCAGCAAAAATCCTCTATCAGTCAATACTACGATCAGCAATCTTCCGTATATAGCAGTGCAAGTTGGTACCTCTACTATAGTCACGAAAAGAGAAACAAAATTTCGAAAAAAAATGTATAAAAGTTTACAAACAGATATAATGATGATGAAATCGCTCCAACTGCACCACGTTTCAACGTAAATCATTAAACGTTTGCTTTCCTAAAGTGTAAGCTCTAAATATTCGTATTTTCAAAACAAAACTCAGTTGTTTGATGAGTACAAAAACATTCAACCGACACATAAAACATTCCACTCATGTCAGTGCTTCACAACTCTATATAACATTACTCTCAAACGTTGTATCGAGTTTTCCATTTCATTTAATATTCACAAAGTTTATCAACGTTAACGTTTCCACTCGAATGGAAATCCTTGCTACCTTCACAAACTTTTCACATTAAGAAATGACAAACATAAAACATTATTTAGACTCGTGCATTTCTAGGTAGCTACAGTCATAAAAAGAGTTAAGTATGCAGGCAAACAAAACATATCAACACACTATGCAGGCTACTTCATCAGTGCGTAGTAAATTTTTATACGCGATTCACTCTCACAATCGATGGCAAAGGTATGGCCACTTATCACAAGCATAAATCTGTTAAAGTACAAACGTAATTAATTGCCTGTATACTTATTTATGTTGTTGAATGTACATAAACTATTCACAAACAAAATGTCCACGTATATTCGAGGTTGATGGTGAACGAAAAGCGGAACTTCAAAGGATGTAATGCGGAGGCCCCGTTTAGTGGGGGCAGTTGGGAGTCGGGTCGCGGTCAGCTTCATTTCCGAACACAAACCTAGATCAGTGGCCGTCCACAGGGTTGACCAAACTCTCAGATAGTTATCTTGTACTCGTAGTTTCTTTCGTAGACCATATAGCAATAAACATGGCATAAGAGATATTTTGACATATTTTTTAATCAAATATTGAAATATACAGTAACATTGAAATCGGATGTCATACGAATACCTTTGACAGTCGTTACGAGTAGTCAGAAGCTCGGAAGCCTGACAACCGGTCTAGCCTTAGGATATCGGCATTGCCCGGTAACTGGGTTGCTAAGGCCTAATGGCAGTCGCTCCGTGTAAAATACTGGTATTCAGCCACGTCTGGTTGGACTCGAAGCTTACCCCAACATTGAGAAATGGCTAGACAGAAAGAACGCGTAGTTTTTTCCGGGACATCATTGGGATTAAAAATTGCACATTACTTAGGCCTACTACTTACTACGGCGCGGCTAATACGCCGTACTGTTAAGAAACCGTGCCGTGAAGAGAGGCTTTACTAAACAAAAGGGAGCTCGGGGTGTCTGTTTCGTTCACTTTAGCCACCAGGGAAACACGCCTTAAACAAGTTATTTTCTTTATTTTATTTAAAAGGTTAGAAATTGACGTTCTTATCATCAACCATCGTATTATGCACGTGTTTAAATAAAAGCACCCGGCATACAATTTACTTTAATGAATACTAATAAGGAAAGGAATCTTGTTCACACACGTTTTTTCACCGTAAAAACCTACGGTTAATTAGCCATGTGTAGGCACGGTAATCACTGTTGTATGGACTACTATAGAAGTTCCTTTGTTGACGGATACGGCGGCCCAACGGCACGCCTGCGCCGCCGTGGCTGCTCCTCTTTTGCACACGGTTTGATTTACATTAGTGCTGTATGACAGTCTATGAGAGTTTGTTAACGGCACCGGACGTTTTCGCGACGGGCAATTATTGCATGACAGCTTTCCAACGCTGATTTTGTGTTGCAAAATGGATATAAATCAGTTTCGGCTGGTGGTTTGCCGTGTCGTGTATAAGCTCACACGATTTTTCTACGGCGCGGCTAATACGCCGTACGGTTAAGAAACCGTGACGTGAACAAGAGGCCTTACTAAATAAAAGGGAGCTCGGTGTGTCTATTCCGTCCACTTTAGCCATCAGGGAAACACGAGCATGTTATTTTCTTTATTTTATTTAAAAGGTTAACTGGCGTTCTTATCATCAACCATCATAGTATGCACGTGTTTAAATATAAGCACCCGGCATACAATTTACTTTAAGGAATACTAAAGCGTAAACTGACAGAATAAATTGTAGAAAGTCGCTTTCTATGCATCCTTTGCATGTATCCTCGAGATAAAATCTTTGTATGAATGAAAGCAACTGCAAAGGAATTCTTTCTTTTGAAATTCTTGGCATTACGTTTAGTTAAAAAATTGCAGTTAAGAGTAAAATAAGAACTGAAATAAAGAATTTAATCATTATTGATATCACGGTTCTTCATGACGAGAACCTCGTGAAAGCTGAAAAAAACAAACAAATAAGATATCTTGATTTAGTACACGAGGTTGTCTTCGTGTGGGATGTGGACTCAGCAGTCATTGTCCCGATAGTCGTTACGATGAATGGCCTAATAGCCAAGAGCCTGAATCAACAACACCTCATGAGGCTCTCGTTGGGCGGCTGGATCAAGGGCTTGATACAAAAAGCAGTACTCCTTGACACGGCACGCATAGTGAGGAGGTTCCTTTCTCTAGAGCCCTGACTGCCGGCAGCTTGGACCCTGCTCCCGATGCCGGTGGGCTATATTTTTTTATATTTTTAAATGTATATTGTTTTTTTTTTAGATAAATATTTAAAAATATAATTCATATGTATGTTTACAATGAATAAACGAGAATGTAATAAATATGATTGATCTAATTAAAATTGAATTTTGTTTGTTTGTATTACATAACAAATTCTCAACTTGTCATCATTTAAATAGAAATGTCAAACATTTCATGAATATCAAATTGATCAAAGGAATGCCACAATTACAACACTAATGGTGGTGCTTAACATTTTATGATAAGTGCCACGTAGTTGTTGTAAACATTAATTGTATGACCTGAAATTATTTGTTTGGAAATGGTATAAATATATTCGTGCTATTTGTGTTTTAGCACTTCTCCTTCTCTCGTATCAGCACAAGCTATACGAAAATAGCTCATGATGTGGTGAAAAGATTGGAATATTCCGGTCTGACCCCTAATCTGTCACCTTCGGGGGACAATCAGGAATAAAAAAATCGATCCGTTTCCCTGTCACCAAGACGAACGGACAGATCGAACAAATTATTTCTGATCTGTCCCCTGCTGTTCTTTAGGGGGACAAATAGAAATAAAAAATGTCGGTCTATCCCCCTGTTACCGACGAGGGGACAGATCAGGGGGACAGATCGGAATGTTCCAAACGATTAGCAAGTCAGCCAGGTTGGTAGCGGGGCTGCCCCAGGGACTGCCCCAGGGTGCGCCGGACGTACTTAAGTATCGTCACTCGTGGAGACTCTTTTCATGTACCCCGAATATCCCAAACCTATATGTATCAGGATCAGGGTTTAATTTCTTTACAGCTTAATTTAAAAACACCCAACGTCTTTCACTTCATAACGTCGCCGTCGTCCTCTCAAATCTATTTGTTTCTTCCTCTTCCTAAACATTCACGTCATCTCATGCATACATCACCTATCTCACTCACACGTATACTTCTGTCTCTTTCACACATCTCATGCGTCCGTCACGTTGCATTCCTACATGTATACTATGTACATCGAAAGAATAATAAACCGTTACTAAGCAGGTAATTGTTCTGCCTAGTCTTTTTCCAACTATGTTGGAGCTTCTAGTCTAACTAGATGCGGCTGACTACTAGTATTCTACCCGGAGCGACTGCTATCAGACCTCCGCAACCCTGTTGCTATGCTCTCCGAGGAACGGAGGGGTTTTGATGTACCGGGGTTGCGGTGCATACAGCTGCGGATCCCGCGACCCCAGCCAAGGGTCAGGAGAAGAAACACCGTGGGTTTTTAGCCGGTAAGAGTTCGGCATAACCCTTCGCCGTCCCCAGGCGGAGGGTACTCAAAAGGAATTTCACAAAAAAAGGGGTCTTGATGTACGAACGTTCACCCATCCGTGGACTGACCGCGACAAGCTCAGCTAAGCCTTACAAATCACATGATCTGCGCAGTTGTTAATTTGCCACGAGCCCTTCTACCCCGGTACTAAACAGGTAAATACCTACCCACTTAGTCAAGAAGTATACATAATCTATAGAGGAGAGCACTTCTGCTTTAAAAATGCCTATCTCGAAGTTCGAAAGAAGTTGCAATATCGTATACTAGTTTTTGCCCGCGGCTTCGCTCGCGTTAATTTAGAATTAACGCGAAAAAAACTCATAACACTCTACTAAAGTTTCTATAATAATATAATTCAATTGTGATTCGAAAGACACGTGGCGCCATCTATGAACGTTATTGTTGTTTTCCTCAGGAACAGTACTTTTTTTCGGGGTGAAAGGTACTGCATGTCCGTTTCTATACACCTGACAACGTGTATGCAAAATTTCAGAATGATCGGTTCAGTGGTTTAGACGTGAAAAGGTAACAAACAAACAAACTTACTTTCGCATTTATAATATTAAAGTTAGGATTAGGATACAGGAGGGATCTTCTGTTTGCCCTCAGCTTCCGGCTGACGCAGGTACTCTCGGGACATGGTTGTTTCGGGAAGTACCTGTGTCGCATAGGCCGGGAGCAGACGTCCGGCTGTCACCACTGCGTCGACTGCCCCGAGGACACGTCGCTGCACACGCTGCAGGCGTGTCCTGCGTGGGCGACGCAACGCCGCGAACTAGTCGCGGCGGTCGGTGGTGACCTCTCGCTTCCGGCCGTGGTTCTGTCCATGGTCGGGAGCGAGAGTGCGTGGGAAGCCGTCGCCTCCTTCTGCGAGGAGGTGATGGCGACCAAGGAGGGAGCGGAGAGGGAGAGAGAGGCAGCTGCCACTCTCCCTTCCCGCGCCAGACGCACCGGGCGCCGGAGGGCGCGCGACGATCTCCGGCCACCGTAGTGTGTGGCCTGCGGGCGGCGGGTCGGGGGACCCGCCGCCCGACCAGCAACAGGCCCGAGAAGGCGGCGCGCAGTGTTCCGTGCGCGCCTCTCAGGAGGACGTGGGGCAAGGCCCCACAGAAGCAGAGGTCCGCCAGTGGTTGGCGGACCGAGGCCTGCGGGGGTCGCGGTGCATGCAGTTGCGAATCCCGCGACCCCGGCCAAGGGTCAGGAGAAGGAACACCGTGGGTTTTTAGCCGGTAAGAGTCCGGCATACCCCTTCGCTTTCCCCGGGCGAAGGGCATCCATGAGGATTTTCCCACGATAAAAAAAAAAAAAAAAAAAGGGATCTTCTGTTTTGAAAGTGCTTATCTCGAAGTTGCAATGTGGTATATTTTATGCAAGTAGCAGCCATGCCCATATAGCTTTCAGCTAGTCAACTCACAAACAAACGTGGCTAACTAGAAACTAGTTAATATTTTCGAGAATTCCAAACTCTTCAAGTCTGGCAACCCTACGTGTCGAAAGTCCGATGTCACATTAAGGTCTAAACCTCTAACATATTGTAAGCTATCCGCTAGCAAATGAATCTATTGCGACAAGTTTTCTGACGCGTTTTCTGCCGCCGTCACGTCGGTTTTAACATAATATAATTATGTAGATACGTTGTTGACCCATTAACTCAAATGTATACTGTATAGGAAAAGAAAATACTGACATAGTAATTCCTCCGCATACATCATATTATGAGAGGCATCAAAATAAATTTTGAAAATGGCGGCCTAATTGCAAGCCCCAAGTGGAGCTGTCAAAATGTAAACGTCATCAAAAAATTTCAATTATACAAGGTTAGTCAGAAAGAGGGTACTAATCTGAAAAGATGTTAAAGTACTCATAATAATGAGTAACTTTTGTTCTACCACTTTCCCCTAAAGTCAACAGTTTAAGAGAAACAGCTGTTCAAAAATTACATAAAAATATGCTAAAATCTGTCTATCCTCAGCTATGACCTAAAATGTAAACTTCATTTTAGGCCATATTTGTGGTCACAAATTAGAAACTCCATTTTCTGAATTCGTAACTAAAGTAGGGACGAAGAATTTTTGACAAAATAAAAATAAAAACATTCAGAAGAATTGAGAACCTCCTCCTTTTTGAAGTCGGTTAAAAATGATTTTTCATGGAAATAAAATTATCGAATTTTGAAATTTTACCACTTGCTTTAAAACCATCATCAGTGATACTTTAAGTGGCCTGCGGATTAGTACCCCCTTTCCGACTAACCTTGTACTCAAAAAAAGCTTTTTTTTTTTGCTTTCTTGTTACATGGTTTAGATACGATTACCTACCCCAACCGCAAGATCGAAATATGCATGTAAGTAAACAATCATAGATCGGAAGATCATATTACGCCAACAATACTCAAGCGCATGCAAGTCGCAAACTTAATATTTCCATCGACGGATACATCTAAAAGACATCATATTATATTCCAGACACACCCACACAGTACTACTAATAAATAGTTTTCTAACAAAGGAAAATTAAAAGATGATAAACTGAATTCAGAACCAAATAGCGATATTAAACATTCTAAAATCACACAATTATGTATGTCACGGAAAACTAACTTTTTATACCTAGCGACAGAGCTGGTTAGCTACTCAAACGTTTACGTTAGCCTGATGAGGCTCCGTTAATTATATACCATCTCGAGCAAACAGCTAGAGCTAACCAATGGAATAGCTTATTGTGATAGTGTCGAGCTCATTACACCCCCTGGCTAACCGTTGACCATTGTCATTGCTTAGTTAAACAGAATTGTATTCTCTTGTCCGGTCACTGTCGTATTATTACGTCGAGTAATAGAATAGAATAGAATATACTTTATTGTACACCAAAATTGTAATATAGCTCTTATACAATATCATTTAGTGAAGTAATGTTAATATTAACTGTCCAATGTTGACTACCGATGAAATTCGTCTTCCTATTTCTAGTTTTTTGCTCATCAATGTTAGTCGTACGCTTGGCAAGCAATTTCACCGAAGAAATGCCATGAACGTCATATTTACAGGTTTAAAAATAATAATTTAGCTTGAACTGCTTCTTACTTCATAAACATTAAAAATGTCGAATATGAACTACAACATAACTTCACGCGTGTATTCCCCGAAGGGTTGTGCAGACGTGTATTGGTACACCCTCATTTTATCGTTATGTTTAAGTCTCACGTACCTATTAGGGGCGAGCCTATTGCAATCAAGCAACGACTCCCTTGTTCAGACCAAGCTCTAAAGTCTCGAGCATGGGCGCAAAGTTGCTGGTCTATCGGTTTTTTTATCGGATACATTTCGGAGAGTGTGCTTCAGATCTGCATGATCTAATTGTCCCCTGCCCATTTTCCTATTGGACGGCCAGAAACACGAAAAAGCGCCATCGGTTCATGGTTGATATACCAAAAACCCGAACGAAGCGCTTTGATTCCACTTTCAGTAGTAAACAGTGGAATGCGCTGCCCGAGTGGGTGTTCCCCGACAGCTTCAATCTGGGTGTCTTCAAGTCACGAGTGAATCGGTTTCTTCTGGGCAAGCGTGTTCCATCGTAGACTGCATCATCGCTTAACATCAGGCGAGATGGCGGTCAAACGTAGGCCAATTACCAAAAAAAAAAAAACACCTTGTCACAAATCCAGACACTGGGCTGCTACTAACCCAATAACACTTTGCCCTACCTAGGTATCGAAACCAACTGCCGGGGTTGCGCTGCATGCAGCTGCGAATCCCGCGACCCCGGCCAAAGGTCAGGAGAAGGAACACCGTGGGTTTTTAGCTGGTAAGAGTCCGGCATAATCCTTCGCCTTTCCCAGGCGAAGGGTATCCAAGAGGATTTTCAAAAGAAAAAAAAGTGGTCGAAACCAGAATCTCACGCACATCATTCGCGCTTGCGACCACTAAACCAACGAGGCAGTCAACAGTATGAACAAGTAGCTACCTATTACCACAGTGTACCTACTTACTACATAAAGTGGGTCAACGCCCATACATTTGACAGGTCCTATGAAATGTCAAAATTATGTAGGGGCGGAGGTTATGTCCCAAGTATGCAGTATGGCTACTCGGGACATAATCTCCGCCCCTTCACCCCGCAACCCCCCGCAAGATTGCTCTGCGACAATGTTCTACGTTGACCGACTGTAAGGAGTAAGATATAAGTAGACTGTGCTATTACCAAGCAAGATTCGAAAAAATATCACGTGACCTAGATTACGTCATCTTTGCTCGTCATTTCGTCGTTTTGTGTTCCTCATCAAAACCGTCAAAACCATTCGTGCTCTTGGCAAGCAATCTATGCGCTATAATAATCCCGCGATATCTAAAGGAAAAATTAATAATTTTGCTTGAATTCTTTGCACCTAAAAGGGCTAACTTTGCTCGATTTGTTCCTCACATTCAGGCGAAGTGGTATCCAAAGAGCGGTTTGTATAGCCCCAAGTCATTGCACATTATTTAAGCTTATTTGTTTTAAAAACGAAATAAACTCATTAACAATTGAAACCATAATTCACTGACGCATTATGGAACACGAAAAAGAAAATACCATTGAAATATCTCTACTAACAAACGACTGGAACTGGTTTTTCACTAGTATTTAATTTCTCCTTTTTAAAAAAAAGGAGAAAAAAAATTCAAGATGATGGTAAAAAAAAACACGTTGCCCCACACTAAGATTTCTCTTGTATCATGGGTGCGTTTACAGACACAAATCTCACATACACAAACGCCCAATCGTGTTTCGGGCACCATTATTCACTAACTACTAACTAATACTTAAATTTCATACCAATAAAAAAACTTCGGTTCCTTTTGTGTCTTAAAATAGAAAATCCGAGCGGTCGAAACTTCTACTTTGGGTCTCACTTCAGCTGAAATAAAAAGGCTGCTTATAAACAACCAGGAACCTACTAACTCGACCCATCCCCTCCATAAAATGAACCTCTATATCACGGGACCTAGATACTCGAACGCGTCACCACGAAAAAGCTCGGCGCGAAATAATTTCGCCCGTCGCCTCACTTGACCTCACTCAAGTCGATAGTGCTCGTTGACGGGCCCCGCCCACCCGATGTACGCCATAAATAAATAAGTGTCTACACCACCGACACTTGACGCAACTGCTGCGGTTTATAACTAGTTAGTAGGGTCTGTACTGAACTTTAAACTTGGTGATGATTCTGATACATACATTATTATACTCACGCGTGTAATCCCCGAAGGGGTAAGTAGAGGCGTTCGCCTATTACAGAAGTCTTAACACCTACGTTTTGCCTCTGGTATTTTAACTCCCATGTAGTGGGTAGTGAGCAATTTTATTTGTATTTTTGCTATCTTTTCTCAAACTAAATAAATCCCATCAAAAACATTCAAGTAAAAAGAACACGTGTCGCGACTCTTTTGCCTTAAAAAAATCTGAGATGTAATGTGAAGCGAAGTTGGGCATTTCATTTATAAAGATACTAGATTTTGCCCGCGGCTTTGCTCGCGTTAATTTAGAATTTGTCAATCAACTCTTAACACACTACTAAAGTTTCTTTAATAATATAATTCAATCGTGATTCGAAAGACAGGTGGCGCCATCTATGAACGTTATTGTTGTTTTCCTCGGGAATAGTACTTTTTTCGGGATGAAAGGCACCCTATGTCCGTTTCTGTACACCTGACAACGTATATGCAAAATTTCAGGATGATCGGTTCAGTGGTTTAGGCGTGAAAAGGTAACAAACAAACAAAGTCAGTTTCGCATTTATCATATTAGTAAGAATTTTTCAGATTTCGCAATAACGCAGCATAAAGATATACTAGACAACTTGGTTACCGTGGTAAATTTGTTTATAAAATTAAGAAAGTAACTTGTATCACAGTAATCCTCATGAAGCTTTCGCTCTCATCTGTTGCAAAGATGTAGGGGGCTTAAAAGTGCCTTGAATTCTTCGAGCAAAAGGTTTTTTTTTTTTTTTTTTTCTATTGGACTGCAGTAGGTCGTCCTAGGGGACGGTTTCTACGTAACCGGGCAGTTATTGGCGAGACCTGAAGGGTCTCCAGCCAATGGGGGGAAGTAAAATACTTAACCTAAGCTAACTACTTGTACTACACTAACATCATGACTACCTGCAACAACAGCACTAAGGGCGACCCCTAGTGGGACTCGGACCTCGGCTTAGGGCGTTGCTGGCGTGGACATAGGGGGGGGGGAGACAGCTTGATGAGGGCTGAATTATCGGGGTGACTGCGGAGTCTGAAGAGACGACCGGCTCTACGACGGGAGAGCTCGGTGGATCGTGACCGGCGGCGGTGGGGCGTCGCGACGGGCCTCGTCGGCGAGGACGGTATGCCGGGCGGCGGCGTTTGTTGTGTAGTGTGCTGGTCGATTTACTCGCCTCCTGGAGGAGGGTAATTTCGTCATCGGGTTCTAAAAGTGTGTGCCTGGGACGGCGAACTTTACTTATGAGAGAGGGACTGTAGTCGGCCGCTGCGGCGACTAGGGGGTTCGGATGGCGGGGGGCAGAGTCGAAGTAACGCTTGGAAATGCGTTTAAGGTATTGCCTGATGGTTGGCATTTTTAGATCGAGATGGAGTTGGACGTTACGCATGAACCACGGGGCAGCCGCGGCTCTGCGCAACACTCGATTCTGGAGGGTTTGGAAGGATTTAAAGCGACAAGGCTTAACGTGTGCGAACACGACGCTAGCGTAAGTCAAGATGGGGCGGATGCACGTCACGTAGATTCTCAGTTTATTTCTAAGTGACAATTTACTGCGCGTTCTAAGGATGGGGTGGAGGCGACCGACAGCGAAAGCGGCGCGAGCGCGCACCGCTTTGATGTGGTCTCGGAAACTCAGATGGTGGTCGAGGATAACCCCCAGGTATTTGGCTTTCATCTCCCAAGGGATCTGTTTGCCGAACATGAGGACGGGACGGATGTGGGTGTGGGTATCACCGTGTCTCTCGAAAAGAACGGCTGCGCTCTTTTCGGGATTCACCTCTATTCTCCATTTCCGGAACCAGACCCCGAGGGCGTCGGCTGCGGTTTGAAGGGTTCGAGAGATGCTATCGAGACTCCTACCGGAATAGTAGATAGCCGTGTCGTCGGCGAAGAGAGCCAACTTGGCCAAGCCACGTTTGGGAATGTCGCTGGTGTACAGCGTGAACAGAAGGGGCGATAGCACGGAGCCCTGAGGGACTCCTGCGCGAATGGGGTGAGGGGACGAGAGGGTGCCTTCTAGGCGATAGCGGAAGGAGCGATCCGACAGAAAGTCTCGAATGATGAGCACGAGACGGTCCGGCACGTTGAATTGGTACAGTTTGTATAATAAACCGTTGTGCCAGACCTTGTCGAAGGCTTTCGCTACGTCGAAGAAGAGCATGCCCGTTTTGTACGAGCGCATAAAACGGGAGCTAATGTGTTCGACAATGCGGTGCAATTGTCGAATGCAACAGTGCTGGGTTCGAAAACCGAACTGTTCGTCGGGGATGAGTTTACGGGAGTCAGCGAAATCCTTTAAACGGATATAAATGAGACGCTCATAGATTTTCCCAATTACATTGAGAAGACTAATGGGGCGATAACTAGTGGGCTCACTCTTGGGTTTGCCGGGTTTGGGGATACCGATAACGGTGGCTTGTTTCCAAGCTTGCGGAAAGATGTTATTACTCAGAGCGCCATTGAAGATGGCGGTCATGAGAACTATGAGCGGGGCGGAAAAGTGTTTGATCACCTTATTGGTGATACCGTCTGAGCCGGGGGCTTTCCTAGGTTTGAGATTCCTCACTATCGTGTGGACCTCGTCTACGGTGATGGGGGGTAAGGGATCGTCGGGGTCTTCATCGGGAGGGAGGGAGGCCCTACGTTCGACCTCGCGATCCACCTTGGAAAGATGGACCGGGTCTGCGGGTTGGGTGCTGGGAGTACATTGGGCTTCTAGACTGTCGGCTAGACATTCGGACTTTTCGTCATCTTCAAAGGCCGGCCTTTGGTTCGGACGATTGAGAGGGGGAGTTGAAGCTACACAATCGGATTTTAGATTTCGTTGTAATTGCCAGAAGGCCAGATGGGATGGCTCTAAGTCGCTCAACATCTTGTCCCAGCGGGCTTCCCGAACCTCCCGTACACGTTTCTTTACAGCACGCTGTAGAGAACGCATATGGGCGCGGTTAGCTTCGCAGGGAAAAGTGTCATAGGCACGGATGGATGCGTTCTTCTCCGTCAGCAGTTCACGCACATCGTCCGGCAGCTTCCAGCGGTGTTCGTCCACCGCTGGAACCTGCCGTGAACACTCGTTCACCACGGACTGTACGTGACTGGTAAGGGAGTCGATCGCGCCCAGCGTGTCGGCAATCGTAACGATATCGTCGGGGATGGAATCTAAGTGAACGGACGAGGAAGACTTGAGGCGCTCCTCTAGTTTACCCCAGTCCGTGACAGTTTTGGTCGGGGCGGGTTGTCCAGGATCCGGGGGACCACCCCGGGGACCTAGGTGAAGGACTACGGGGCGGTGATCAGAGTCTAGCTCTTCATGCGTCTCTATAGAGCGTAGACCGAGGTTTACGTTCTTTAGAAGCGCTATGTCAAGGACATCGGGCTGATGGTCAGGGTTATGGGGGTAGTGAGTGGGACACATCGGGGCGATAACGTCGAATTCGAGCTCCGGGCTCAACTCTTCGAGGTTACGACCCGCGTGGTTGTTGGAGTTGCAGCTCCACGAGAGATGTTTGGCATTGAGGTCGCCCGCTATGATAACGGAACCTCCGCCGAGGTCAAAGAGGGCTTTAAGATCGCTCCGGAGTTGGATCTTATTACTGGAGGGAGGATTATACACCGAGACGATTGTGATCGGCTGGTGTCCTGTCATGCCTAGTCTGCATATGGAAGTTTCCAGGAATTGGAGACCAGGGGGAGGGTCTAAGGGAGTGCAGTACAGGGAACGTTTGTAGTAGATGAGAGTACCACCGCCCCTACTACGGGTCCTGTCGTTACGAACTAATTTATAGTTTGCAATTCCAGGGTTCCTGTTGTGGGGCTTGAGAAACGTTTCCTGCACTAGGAAGATGTCAATTTGATGATCACGCAAAAAGATTGCGATCTCATCTCGTTGACCGTTAACGCTGTTAGCGTTGAAGAAGCCTAATTTAAGGGATCGGGGCTTAATTCTACAGCTTTCTGTATCCATTGGAATTTATTGGATGAGGAAAATGACTATGTCATCTAGTTCGCAGAGGACATTGATGCGAGCGATTGGATCGCCTTGAGAGGCGTTCCAAGCGGAGACTATGTTGATCGCCCACTGCGTATTGCAGGAGGAGAGGGTTTGGATAAGGCTGGGGATCGTGTCCCTAAGGAGCACTTTAGTGGACGAGAGGGAAGTGGAGGGAGCAACCGCTGTCGGCGCTGGCCTGGGAGCGAGTGCGGGGGCGGGTGCGGGGGTGGGTGCGGGGGGAGCCTGTGATGTTGTGGGACTACGTGCAGGCTGTGAAGCAGCTAGCACTATAGTGGGAGCGGGGATGGTGGAGCTCATCAGGGCGGAGATAGCCGGGATTGGGGGTCTTGTGGTTGGTTGCTGTTGCTGGGGCAACTGGGTAGTGGGCCTTAAGGCGGGGAACGCCTGCTGATGGTTCAGCGCATTCCATGGGGACGGCCTTTGGGGACTGAGGCGGGCGGGGACCGAGCAAAAGGTGTAACGGCCGTACCTAATCTACTTTGGCGGCGGCACTGCCGTGCCCCCTGATTCACACGAGGATCAATAGAGCCTTATTCAAAATATTCTTTAGAAAAAATTAAACAACATTGTACTGTTAAAAATAAACTTTATGTAAAAAAAAATGCGTAAACACCGAATTAGGCTGGCTCATATTTTATGAAAAGAACTTATTATGTATTAAGTTCGTACAGAGGTAACATAACTAAAAAATAAAACATTTCGCACTCATAAAAATATGAGAGAGCGCGCCTGTAAATGAGGCTTATAACGCGCGACTTCATTTTATTTTTTATCAAAAACAGTCATGAAATTCGGTATCCCAGTCTACAGCAGTTTACTGTTGAGAAAAAGTTCCTCCCAAATTACACAACATTATAGTAATTATCTCATAGGTATACACTATTTATTATTAGTTAAGTTTTATAAATTCACGTGCACTATTCGGGATTGCCCGACTAGTTTCGGACCCAAACGGAGCCCTTAATCATGAGCTGGATACGCAGTAAAGGAAGCTCGTAAACCCGAAAAACGAACACGAGTAAACCGTAACTAATCATAAGTATGTATACCTACCTATCTAAAAAACAATAATCCTCCTAAAGTAAATAAAGCTATAGAGTACAGAAGTCAATCTAAAAAGACAGCTATTGGCGTTCAATTCTCTCTTATTCCCTAGGGAACTGACGGTACCTAACAACACATGGGTACAACGAAGCCCTGTCAATGCCTAACTCATCCAAAAGCAAACATAACGAGAGTAATTTTATAAAAACGTTCAACACGTCGAGAATGTGAGCTGAATAACAATGTTCTTTCTCCCTCATCACGAGTTCACAGCTTATCAAATTTGTTGGGCAGCCTTTATTATGTCTCTTGAGATTTTCATTAACTTTATATCTCAGAAAGCACAATAGACTCACATTACAGTTCACATAAAATGTAATTGTTTCAGTAAAAAAAAATATAATACAGAAAATATTGAGCCCGAGCGAACGTTAAATTAAAATTATTCGAGAGCCTATGAACGTCGTCCAGTGGTATTTTATTAACTTAATAGGACTTAAGTTAGGCATAATTATCTTTGGGCAAAGTTTTAATTTTATACATTCCGTTGAAATATCGTTGGAAATATTACTTTGTACCGTATTTATTTTTATCTCCGGCCTTATCTGTGACTTTAATTTTGAAAATTACTTTGAAGTTGGCAATTTTAATAATCCGTTCTCTGTAATAAACAAACAGTGATATTATTAAATATGAGGATGGGAAGCAGTGAGAGCCTGACGGTTGAACGCCTGCCTTTAATGCAGGAGGGTCCGAATTCTAACCCGGACCTCACCTCTGACTTTTCGAGTTCAAATGCTGATCAGAATTTGATTATCAGCTGCGTTAAAGGTAAAAGAATAACATCGTAAGATAACATACACACCTGAGAAGGCTCTAAACCGTTCTTGATAGTGTGAGTAATCCGCCAACCCCCGCCAGGCCAATATGGTGAATAACGTCACTTCTTCTTCTTCTTTTCTCGTGTCAACAAGAGCTATCCGAAAATAGCTCATGCTGTGGTGAAAAGATTAGTCAGTTAGCAAGGTTGGTAGCGGGGCTGACTGCCCAGGGTGCGCCGGACATACTTAAGTATCGACACTCGTGAAGGCTCTTTTTATGCACCCCTATAACTTTACTTAAACACAGACAACCTTCACTACCAAAGACACCAATTTGATTCTAAATCGGTCACATTCAAAACCATTGTACTGGTTATAGACAATCATATTCAAATAACATATTATTGTACCCAACCACGCATGAAAGTCAATTCTTGAACGAATACATGTTTAATTAGATGTCTAGACATCGGTTATACGTAAACAAAACAAAATAAACTAACCATTTAAACAATTGAAGTATAAAACGGAGTTTGTATAAAACTAAGTTGAACCTGAAACAACATTGGGAGGAAATGTAAGCAGTGCCAAAAAAGTTTTTAGTCATTAGGAATTTCTATAGCAATACAATGTACTGTATTTTCTGCAATGTAATAGTAGATTTTTAACCAAGGGTAGAAAGTGATCAATCTCTCATGAGATATTTTGGCGCCCGAGCGTAGTGAGGGCGACTATGGTTCGAGTGTGAAATTGATGATTTTCAGTCTGCCGACAAACTGTTATGCAGTTTGGCAGAACTTATGTAATTTTTGTGCAGATTTAGAACCAAATAAATTTAAAAAAAAATGACTTACCCGAGATTAACTTACCTACTGCTTTTCATTTCGAATGTGAGAAAAGTAGAGAATAATATAATCATAAGCAATCATAACAAAACATACCTCGACTGATGGTTGTAATGCTTGTTTTAATATTATAATCCAATGTAGGCAGGCAAAGGTCCTAAAACCATACAGCCTCGACGGAACGAAATTCAGTCGAAATCCTTAAGGAGTCATTATTCTTTTATTTGCAGTATTCTTTTATGGTTAATTATTATTCCGACCGAAAAATTGTCTTATTTGTTTTTTACTTAATTAAATACTTAAATCAATTAGTAATATTAGAAATTTTACAAAAATAACAAGGTTGTATACTGTACAGTAGTTCCATTGTAATCGAGTAAGAAAACTGAGGAATAAAAATATAAATATAACCAGACAGATTATAAAGAAAATCTTAGTTCAATTTTCAAATTACTTTTTTTGCCCTAGGGAAGAACAAGACGCACTTTCTGGCTTTTGAGGTAAACGGAAAATTCTTTTGTTTTACCAATTACGTAGGATATTAAGTCGTTTGGTATGGTATCAAAACAAGAAGCCTAAGGGATGTACCACAAAGATGAGCTCAAGAAAAGCGGGACTAGATAAACGAATAGATCACTAAGAAAAAAAATCTAACTTCAATAAATCACACCATCCCATGTAACTTTAAAGTCAAATGTTTTGCAAGGTAAAAAAAGATATTTAATAAGTTGCCGTCATCACTACACTATAAACGATAGGTGTAATTCCTTAAAACCAAAATATTATTAAGTATATCTATTACTGGTACAGGTTTAGTCAGCACGGGATTTAGCTTGATTAAAAATAAAAAAACATGATTCTTTTTTATCTTGCAGTACGGGTGAGTGGTCGTATGTAAACCACCTGAGAATGCATAAATAAAAAAATAACAAACAAATTTTTAAGAGTCTTTTCGACGCCACGCATTATTGAATGAAAGCACGGCGATACAGCTGGCGGGCACGACAAGCGCGATATCGCTCCACGCAGTCAGTTAACTCGAGGCGCTGAAATGACTCTGATTAAGAACACGATATTTTCTTTTCGTATGTGTGGTGCCTGACGTAAAGAATTGCACTAACCCATCTCTTCCCGTGGGTGTCGTAAAAGGCGGCTAAGGGATTTACTAGAGGATGGGCAGCAGCGTTCTCTGAGTACTTTAACAACCATACTGCGATCGCCAACCCGCCTGCCAAGCGTGGTGATTATGGCAAACCCCCCCAGCATTGTTTGGGGGAGACCTGTGTCCAGCAGTGGACGTCATTCGGCTGAATGATGATGATGATGATGATAATTTTCTTTTTGAAATTTTTATTTTATTGAATCTGAAATATTTCATGCAGGGTTAATCTGTGTCACCAGTAGATCACGAGCTTTGAACGAATTACACGAATTCGGATATCTTTCATTCATAGCTAGTGTGGTCACAATTTAGCTCAACCATAGAAAACAACCATAAATAAAAAGACAAACAACAAAATATGACGTATAACCGCACATCTCCCCATAAATTACGAGTCAACTGTTACAAGAAATGTGTATCTATGAAATACGTTAATTCGTGTGTATGTGTTCACAGGCGATGAGCCAACAAATTGTTATTATTTATAGTTGTGCGCGTGCCAACACCGTGTGATACAATGTGGAGATTTCGTTTGAAGAAAAAATGAGTATAATAATAATTAAGAAGACTGATTCTGTTTATGAGAAAAAAAGGTTGATAAATAATTGATCACAGCATTTTTAATATTTGTTCTGCCTAGCCTTTTCCCACCTATGTATGGTCTTACATTAATAATCCACGATATTTTGCATTAAATGCTAAAGATGATGTACTTACCACAAAAAAATAAATCTGATTTCAATTAATTAATTTACTGAATATTTTAGGTTTAATAGCGTGCACGTCGCTAGCTATCACCGCGGGGCCATTTCCTTGCATGGATGTTATAACAACTTAAGGAATCAGTAATGAAATAAAAGAATTATAGAAAATTATGAAAAAAAAAGAACTGACTTCATTTTCAGTGATACCTATTATTATCTTCAGCATTCACTAAGGCACTATGCAAAATATCGTGGATTATTAAAGTAAGACCTTATATTGGGGTCAGCTTCCAGTCTAACCAGATGCGACTGAATACCTATATTTTACACGGAGCCACTGCCATCAGACCTCCGCATCCCAGTTACTAAGCAATGCTGATATTCTAAGGCTAAACCGGTTGTCAAACTTTCGAGCTTCTGACTACCCGTAAAGACTGTCATAGGTTTTCGTTGACACCCGCAACCGACGATTTAACGTGCTCTCTAAAGCATGGAGGGGTCTCGATGTGTAACGAATGGTCACCCATCCACGGACTGACCGCGGCAAGCACAACTTACCCTAGCAAATCATATGATCCACGTGGTTTCTAATTAGCCTTGAGCCCCACCCCATTATGGGTATGTGTTAACAAAATAAAATAAAAATTGGAATCCCTTTTATAACAAAGCTTTCAAATATTATCATAGCTACCTTTAGACTATGTACATAAAAAATAACCCTGTCTATTAAATTATTTTCAATTAATTATCCCTCACATTAAAACTAAACCCTTGAGAGTAGAACCATTAATAAGTCCACTTTACTTTTACTTCAGCAATTCAGTTGCAGTAGCATAAATTATACGAAAGCAGCTCAGCTGGCCGTTAATTATTCCCCACATGATTACCGGTTTCCGTTTGCCGATGGAATTACTCTGAATTTTTCATTAACCCCTCTATCTAATTATAGCAAGGAGGAGTTACAGGTATTTACGCCGTAATTGCAGAATTGCTGTAATTTCCAGTAACACATGTATTATGCGGTTGGAAATTCCAGTAATTTTCTGTTTTGCTGCATTGAATCCACACCTACATTTTTACGTTAAATTAAAAGCTTGGACCATTCTCATTTCATTTCCATATAGACGAAAATTTCATTACTTGAGCGATGACGGGCGTTCCTGGCGTAGGCAGAATTCTACACATAATTACCGTTATTTTTCCGGTGTCCTCGTTTATTATATTCAAATAGAGTAGTACTTAAATGCCACCCCATATTGTCCTGTGCTTATTTTAAGCGAGGGGTCAATGACCAACAACGTCTATTTTGCCCACTGGTTACTTATTAGATAGTAATGGTATGATATTGACGCCAAAAGTTCCACTAGGGTATTTAACTGAAAAAATCTAATTAGTCCGTCAGTTAGATTTATCAAAAAATATTTCACCTGTACTTTTTGTTTCTGTTCGTAAACCAAAATTAACAAAGATACGACACTTTTAAAATTGGCTAAATGTCACAAGCAAGTATAATTTTTACTTGCTTCTGACGTCACAAGCCCCACTCCCGAGTTTTGATGCGTTTTATCTTTCCAAATATTCATAGATTTAACAAAAGAAAAAATACGTGTCTATTATTTTTCAAAACTCTGACTGGCGGACTAATTAGATTTGCAATTTATTGATGCTGTCAACATGCCTATTGGCGTAAGGGACATGAAAGTTCGTGTCCCTTACGCCAATTCAAATCTCCGGTGTCGATATAAAACGACACGTTTGCTGCAGTGGCTTTTGTACTACGGGTCTTGGGTTCGAGTCCCGCACGGAAAAAATATTTGTATGGCCTGCAGATAGTTGTTCCATATCTGGACTTTTGTGCGTATGAAGATTTGTGTCTGTAAACTCACCCACGATACCGGGGAAATACCAGACCGCAGCAATGACGTTTGTTAAAAAATAAATAAAAAACCGGCCAAGTGCGTGTCGGGCCACGCGCAGTAATAAGGTTCCGTAGTTGCACAATAAACTAAAAATAAATAATTACAGCCGCATAGACCGATCTTCCGGGTTAAGCCACGCTTGCCGAGGTTGGTCTGTGGATAGGTGACCATTTACCATAGCGAGTTTCCTCCGTGCCTCGGAAAGCACGTAAAGCCGTTGGTCCCGGCTGTCATTTGTAGATCTTTGACAGTCGTTACTGTTGGTCAGAAGCCAGAAAGTCTGACAACCAGTCTTACCAAGAGTATCGTATTACCCAGTTACTGGGTTGTGGAGGTCTGATAGGCAGTCGCTCCATGTAAAATACTGATATTCAGCTGCATCCGGTTGGACTGGAAGCCGACCCCAACATAGTTGGGAAAAGGCTAGGCAGATGATGAGTTGCACAATAATGCGGACTAAGAAGAGGGCTCAGTAATTTTTCAATGGAATTTGTACGACATTTTTACTTTTCCGGTTGTTCGACTATTACTCGTAAACTTGTAAAGCTTACTTAGCTGTGATAGTTTTCCTTTTAACTTCGAACTACCTATATGTATATACTACTACCGTGAATTTTTTTCACATGTCCAAAACTAACCGTTTAGCTGGCAGGGGGACACACTTGACTCTAACAAAAATTAGCATTTCAAAGCTTAATATTTAAGAAAAGGATCACTTAATCGAAAAATTGAATTCACAAACCCATTATATTTTTGAAAGACCTATCCAACAACACCCCACGCAATGGGATAGACGAGAAAAAAAAACATCCCCACTTTACGTGTAAAGGAGAGGCATCATAAAAAAAATGTTTTTCTAGATTTTGTTTTACCACTTTGTCGGCATGATTAATATGTATATCCAAGCCAAATTATAGCTTTCTAGTACTAAGAGTCTCTGAGCTAAGCTGCGGACGGACAGACGGACGGACATGGTAAAACTACAAGGGTTCCTTGTTGACTATGGAACCCTAAAAATGTTCCTAAAGCATGTCAGCATTTTATTTAAACTAAGAACTAACTTTGACGACACGTTTGGTGCAGTGGCTAAGCAATTGGCTTCTGCGCCACGGGTCGTGGGTTCGATTCCCACACGGAACAAAAATTTGTATGGCCTACAGATGGTTGTTTCGGGTCTGGGCGTTTGTTTGTGAGATATGTGTCTGTAAACACACCCACGATACAAGAGAAATCTTAGTGTGGGGCAACGTTTTTTTTAAAAAAAAAAAAAAAAAAAAGAAAAAGAAAAGATTTAAACTAAGAAATAGAACATCAAAGTATACTTTGATGTTCCTTCACCAATCAAAAGGATATCAAAGTTTAGGTTTTTGTTAAAACCCCAGCTATTTGCGAAACTCCACTAAGGATTATCGCGGTGTTTGTTTGCCATTGAGCGCACTTAATTCGACGGAATTGATAGAAACGGATTATTGTAACGCTTGCAGACTTGTTGCATATCTACATCCGGGGATTTGCACGGGATGTTGGAAAATCTTATCAGAAAACGGCTTTGAAATGCAAAAGAATAACAGCTAGTAATACATAAGCGGTTTTAAGCACGCGCTTTGGTTAAAGCGCGTTACAAGTTACGAGATAATAGCATGCAGCATCATCATCACCCTAGCCTGGAATCACCCACTACTGGGTATAGGCCTACTTTCATTTATTCTAGCCTTCTCGATCCCATGCGTCCCTCGTTCAGGTATTTCCCATGGCTTTGACGATGTCGTAAAACCAACGCGCTTTCAGACAGCCCAGGTTTCTTCGACCTGACTTTGGCCACCATTCAGTTGAAACTTTGCTGCATCCGCGATCACTACGTCTAGTCAGATGTTCAAGCCATCTTCACTTGATGTCGATCGCCCTGTCCCAGTCGTCGTAAACTTTCGTCCGACGACGAATTCCAGTATTGCGAACTCGGTCGAGAAGATTTATGCCGAGCATGGCTCGCTCCATAACCATATGTGCTAGTCGCACTCTGTAGACAGTCTTCTTCGTTGGTAGGATACACTGGTGTACGGTCGCGGATGCAAAATGTATATCAGATTTCAAATTCGATTACTTATCACACTGTGCGCAATAAGGTTTAAGATGTCATATAAACTTATGTCATATCGACCTTATGAAAAAGTAATGTGCAAGCAATTATAGATCTTAGGGTGGTAAACATTTCAAGTCCCCGATTGTACATAACATGGAGCGTTCGTAAACAAATTTGCGCTTTCGGACGAGCGCCCGTCAAGCGCGCGCTTCAAAGCGCTTAATGTGTACTAACTGTAAAGGATTATACTTATTTTGTTTACATCATCGTTATCATTCAGCGGAAAAGCTTCCACTGCTGGACATCGGCCTCCCTCAAGCATCACCAGTCCATGTTGGGGGGTTTGTTTACGTCACCCTTATATTATTCGAAGGGCATGGTAATACGTACTGTATTAAGATGCTAGGTATTGAAGCCAATGTGTGCTGCAGTAGTTAGATACAAAATTGCCCATTTAATGTTGGAGCTAAACTTTGACTCAAAGTTGAATCCAATACGTGGCAGCGATTCTAATCTCAAAGTTAAAACTGTTGTCGTTTACAACAATTGCGTAATTGAATTTGATTATATATCTTTACGATATACTGGACTTAATAGTTTAGCCATTAAATTTTTATTTAAAAGTCAAACAAACCTTTGATCTTGAAATACCCTTAGTGCTGTTTAAGAATCCATAAAACATAAGTATACATATTATTGGAAAACTAAAATAACTTAAGAATAAGTATTAAGGTTTTCTAAAAGTTACAAAATATAATTTCTAAATGTGTTTATAGGATTCTTAACGCGTCATCCTACGTGAGCGATCTACAAGCGACGCGAAGCGGCGCGGCGAGACGCGAGAACAACAAAGAGTCGATACCTATTGAAGTGGCCTAGGTGACCAAACGCACGTGGAGTGCAGTGCGGCGCGGCGCGGCGCGAAGCGAACGCTGTCAGTTGGCTTGATATTTTCACGCGAACTGAATGCGGTACCGTACAGTGCTTCTGAATGACGGCGGCGCGCGGCGAGCGGTCCGCGAGCTTGTAGGACAAAGCCGCCGCTTCGCACCGCATCGCATCGCTTCGCAATTCGCGTCGCTTTAAACCGCCTACGTAAGACGTCGCGTTAGAAAACTATTAAAGGTTTGTTTACCTTTTAGACAAAATTTAGATTGTTGGACTGTATGCAACATTCTACCGTCCAATTTCTAAAAGACGGTTAAGTATACCCAGTTTTTATTATGAGCTAAATCGTGTAAAAATAATATTAGTCGTACAACTTATTAAAAACTAGCTGACCCGGCGAACTTCGTACCGCCATATTTTTTTACTCCTTCTGTTTTGTCAATATATTGAAGATCTCTCAGTTTTCTGTCTCATTCACTTTTCATATTATGAGTTTTTTTTTCAGTTTTTTTTCTTAATTTTCTTTTGTACAAACCTTGTCCTGACAATGACGAACACACAAAAAAAAATGAATTCAATTTGGTGCTGCGGTTCGGAAGTTATGCGCATGCCTTTCGGCGATTCATTTTTATTTATATAGATTATAAAATGAGAGCTTAAACGTAGCCCAATAATTTGGTATAACAAAAACATCTGTATCTCTTCAGAATTCCTAGAGACAACCGTTTTACACGTTTTTCTCATAACTCAAAATTAGGTTTACTCAATAGTATTTTAGAAATCTGTAAACTGTACACAAATTCAATAGATCTGCATCCACAACCTACAATGCAAATGAACTACCTATAGTACTCCAACGCACGTACACCCAATACACACACATACATAGTTGGAAAACTCGGCAGCGATCAGTGCACGAAGATAGAAGTCTTAACAGTTGCTTCCAACTTTAGTGCGTGACCAGCGTTTTACCACTTACAGGGTTCTTGGCTTGCGCTAGAGTTTCGATCAAATTGAACACGAAGCGCACACTTGCAGTTTCCCAGTGTCGAATGAGAGCAATTTACTGTGGTATTATTTTGAGCACGTTTGTAATATGTATGTTATTTGATGGTGAGGATCACTCCTGTATTCCCCGAATGGTTGGGCAAAGGTGTATATTAAACCCTGATTTCGTTATATTTAAGTCCTGGACCACTACTGAGATAATGTACACGGAAAAACTCAATAGCACTGCCGGACCGTTTTTTTTAACGGTGGGTAATCGTCAATTGACTTCTTCCTCTCTGGGCGGAGCGAAAGAGAGTGTTAGACTCTTACTGACTAAAACCCATCCGTGTTCCTCCTAGTGCCCTTTGCGTTCCAGGGCCGCGGTAACTCTTTCGAACAAATTCCGCAACAGCACTGCCGGACCTAGTGATCGAATCTAGGACCTCAAGCTCAGCAGTTGCGCTTGCGACCACTAAACCGACGAAGTAGTCATTGCAGTGAGGATAGTTCTGCGAAATTGCGCCAAGGGATTTTGAGATGTCGGATGGTCATCCAGCTTAACTTTGTAATCTTTAAATTCTATCATCAAAACAGCATTGTAAGTGCTCAACACACTCGTAATCGCTATGACTTTTATTTTGACAGGTTAACAATTTCCATAGCAACGTGTGTATTAACAATTCGACTTGTCCACAACTATGTACCACGCAATGAATATTGTTGTATTGTCAAAATCAAAGTCATAATAGCGAATACGATAGGATGCTGGCTTGCATATTTTTGAAGAGAAAATAAGTATCTAACTATATGAAGATAAAGCATTACAAATCATGTACATTAAAGCGCAGTTCAGACTGCGCTATATGTAGCATATAGCAAATATTGCATTGCACAACGATATCGTTCAGCATACATTTTAAATGGATACGTTCACACAACGCTATGTTATAAAAAGTATTGGCTTGTTTTACGCGAGAAACTTGAACGATTCTCCGAGCTATATCATAGATACGATACTCCGGTCCCCGCCCCGCCTCACAGTCGCCCGTCTGATCGCCGTCAAATAACTTGCTATACATAGTAGACCGGCTTGCGATATAGCGTCTAATGCGTACGTCATGATATATAGTTATCGCTAATAGCGCAATATGTTTTACTAGGTATAGGTACAAGGTTAGTCGGAAACGGGGTACTAATCCGGGGGCTACTTAAAATATCACTGATAACTGTTTCAAAGCAAGTGTTAAAATAAAATTTTTATTTCCATACAATATTATTTTTATTTTAGTTTTTTCAAAAAATCTTTATCTCCGCTTTAGTTACAAATTCCGAAAATGGAGCTTCTAATTTGTGACCCCAAATATGACCTAAAATGTAAACACAGCTGATCAGAGCTGAGGATAGAAATATTTCAGCCAACGTTTTATGAAATCTTTAACCAGCTATTTGTCTTCATCTATTGACTTTTAAGGAGAAAGTTGAAGAACAAAAGTTATCCATTATTATGGGTAGTTTAACCCTTTCAGATTAGTACCCCCTTTCCGACTAACTTTGTATAGCGAAATAGTATGGCGTAGTCTGCGAACTGCGCATACAACTTTATGCAGAGAGAGCATTACAATTTACAAAGCTCAGAGATTACATTAACACACGCGAAATACTTACATAACTCTCCACGGAAAATAGGCTAGCTAGAATCACCGTAGATATATAAGCTAAAGCAGTACCTCAACTTACTATAATCGCCTGAACTGACACATTATACTGAGTATAATGCACTTTTTGTGTGTGACTGTATTCCGAATTTACCTTAGAAGTCTTGTTGCAGTGCGTGTTTGTGTGAGATTATATGATCTGTGGTGTGAGTGTGTTAAGTCGGACGATTGTAGGTAGTTGAAGTACTGCTTTAGCTTATACAGGACGTTAACGAATTCGTGTAATTCCTTAAAACCACATGATCTATTTATTGGTGACACAGATTAATCCTAAATGGGTATTTTTGAAAATCAAATAAAAAAAAACATAATAAAATCTTGGTTTTCTATTCCTGAGTTATTTTAAGGTGGATCCAGACATTGCGAGGCAAGCGCCGCGAACAGCGCACAACGCATGCCTCGCAATGTGTGTACCTTCATATTCATGGCGAGGCATGTGCTACGCATGTGCGTGTGCGTAGCACATGCCTCGCCACAATCATGGAGACAGACAAACGAAGCATTTGCTTCGCACGCGATGGCTCGACCCGAGCATACGTTGGTATATTTTTTCGACACGCACGCCTCACTCCGAGTCATTCGCTGTGCGCCGTTCGTGGCGCATGCCTCGCAAAGTCTGGATCCACCTTTAGACATATCGCGTTAGTAGTGCCCGCCAGCCGCATGGCCGTGCTTTCATTAATTTATGTGTGGCATCGAAATGTTCAGCTACTTACATAAAAACTTGTTTTGCAAAAAAATAAAATTCTTACTTTTAGATACGATACTTTTAGATACGATCACCGCATCCTACCGCATGAAAAAAAATTTTTTTTAATCACGCTATTTCCCTTGCGGGGCCAATCTACACCAGTAGTAGATCTTGTGGTTTGAAGGAATTACACGAATTCGTTTACACCCGTATACTGTGCCAGAATGCTCAGTCTAACGCCCTCTAAACGGTCTAGCGAATAAGCACAAAAGAGAGCAATTGACCATCTGAATGTGAATACAATTTGATTGCCAGTAGTCGCCCTTTCATATTCGTTGATAGACGTCCGCGTCGGAGTGAAACGTATCCGACTGTGACGTATGGCGGCCATTTTGTGCGCTCTCATAATAACTGTCAAATCACGTTCGCTCAGTCCTAGAGCAAATAATCATTTACAAAATAAATTGAGCGGTGTTATGTTTGATTGATCAATCTTCTGATATGAATGAGGGCTATTTGTTTATCTAATATCCAGTAACATCTGGTATCTCGGTAAATATATCCTTATTAAGTAATGAAAAGTCCACATTTAGTTTTATTCAGGCTGTTTCTTTTGCGTGTTTTGTTTATTAAGAAATTACAAAATACGTCACTGCTGTATGTTTATTGCTTTATTATACAAGGTTAGTCAGAAAGGGGGTACTAATCCAAAAGGGGGTTAAAGTACCTATGATAATGAATAACTTATATGTTTTACAACTTTTTCCAAAAGTCAATAGTTTAAGAGAAATAGGTGATCAAAGATCTCAAAAAAAAAGCTCTAAAATGTATCTATCCCCAGTTATGATCAGCTGTGTTTACATTTTAGGTCATATTGGGGTCATGAATTAGAAGCACCATTTTCAGAAATTGTTACTAAAGCAGGGATGAAGAATTTTTGAAAAAACAAAAATTAAAATCATTATGCATTGTTTTTTTTTTACCGAATTTTGAAATTTTAACACTTGCTTTTAGACAGTCATCAGTGATACTTTAAGTGGCCTGCGGATTAATACCCCTTTTCCGACTAACCTTGTAGAACTCAATCCCATGTTATAAAAAATAAAAGAAATGACATTATCCACAGGTTGTATCCAAGTTCGTGTAATTTTTTCAAGCCCCTTGGTCTACTGATGTTCCAGATTCAGAGACACACTCTTTTGGATTCAGAGAATATGGTGTACCTAACTTGAGACATTTTAACGCCCCTAGTTAACCGACTGTGCGGAGCGATAACGCGCTAGTCGTACCCGCTAGCTCTCTCACCAGTTTTGCATTCATTTACCTACGCGTGGCGCTGAAATGATCTTTCACTCTTTTTTGCAGCAGCATTTGTTTTTCGCTTATTTGTACCTTATCAGGTGGTTGAGATAAGATCACTAACCACAATCGCAAGACAAAAAAATATATTTTATTTTTAATTAAGCAAAATCAGCTTAGTTAATTTATACTAGTAATAGATCATGTGGTTTGATTACGGGAATTTATTAACAGCCTGTTTATGTATCTACATTCATCCTAACTAATATTATAAATGCGAAAGTAAGTTTGTTTGTTTGTAAACTTTTCACGCCTAAACCACTGAACCGATCATCCTGAAATGTTGCATATACCTTGTCAGGTGTACAGAAACGGACATAGGCTACCTTTCATCCCGAAAAAAGTACTGTTCCCGAGGAAAACAACAATAACGTTCTTAAGATAACAGATGGCGACACGTGTCTTTCGAATCATGGTTGAATTATACATATTATTTTAAAAACTTTGGTAGTGTGTTAGAACTAGTTAGCAATAAGTGTAAGTCACAATAATTAAGCTTTAATAAACACTTTATAGAACTAAATAGTGAGACCACATAATATTTAAAGCGCTTTTCACACGAAAACGTTCACTAGGAATACCTTCACACATCACATCATATTCGACGCCGCCGCCGTAAAATATTGCATGCACCGTAATCCGCGCAGTCGTGCACGAAAATGCGGTCTGCTACTTTAATTATATTAAGAGCCTTATTTACTCATATTTACTGCTAACATGCCGTCATAATAAGATTATGTTCATTTCATTAAGCTTAGCTGTAACACGGTAATCCCGGGATATTAATTAAAACAAACGAAATTAATTAAATATTTCAGATACATCTGTTTACGAGGGAACCTTTATTGTAATACTTTGAATCCGTTCATACCTTTTTGATACACAATATTGTTGAAATCTGTAATGATGCCTTTACGCTGTATTGCTATGAAATAATTTACCTGATAAGACGTTTCATCAATTTTATATTGTCTGGGTTGTTCAGTAAGTTCAAATGTCTGTAAGTATTATCGAACCTATTTCAAACTATTTCCGTTTTAAATATCTTCTTCATTCGTGTCAGCACGAGCTATACGAGAATAGGTCATGCTGTGGTGAAAAAATTAGTCAGTCAGCAAGAATGGTAGCGGGGCTGACTGCCCAGAGTGCGCCGGACGTACTTAAGTATCGTCACACGTGGAAGCTCTTTTCATGCGCCCCATTTTCTGTTTTAAATATAACATAGCATAAATCACAACATCACGCCTATATTCCCCGAAAGGTTGTGCAGAGGTGTATAGTACACCCTCATTTCGCCGCTATGTTTAAGTCCCATGTAATAGGGGGCGAGCTTATTGTCATCAACCGGGCACAAATCCAGACTGACAGACTACTACTGAGAAATACCACATGAAAAAACCCAATAAAACTTTGCCCCACCTGAGGATCGAATCCAAGGCCTAACGCTCAACTGTCGCGCTTGCGACCACTAGATCAAGGTGTCGAGTCGAGTTTTAAATATAATCTAAATTAATGTGACGTCACATAGCCTATAACCAGCGGACGATTAACACGCTTCCAACGATATCTCATTTGTCAAATTATGATAAGTAGTTTAGAAGTTAGTAGGGAACAGATGCACATATATACATACCGGTCAAAATCATATACCCTCCTTTTTGCTTCGCCGTAGTCGTGTAATACAATAGGAGACTGCATATTTATGTCATCGTCATCGTTCAGCCGGAAGACGTCCACTGCTGGACACAGGCCTCCCCAAGCATCGCTACATCGACCGGTCCTGTGCTTCTCACATTCAGCGGATTCCCGCTACCTTCACCAGATCATCGGTCCGCCTTGTGGGAGTTCTACCCACGCTGCGCCGGGTACGCGGTCGCCACTCCAGAACCTCTCGGCCCTCGAAGAATTGCCAAACTTAAGTGGCAGTTGGCAGGGCACATTGCTCGCAGAACATATTTCTGTAATCTGATTTAAATGACCATACCATTGCTGTAATACTTACTGACACTTGGGTTGTTCATTGTCGATACCTAGATCACAACGTAGGAGTAAGTAGCACTACCATCCTAAAGTTTCACTCTAGTTACCTCCAGTTTCTGAATTGAGAATTCTAGGATAAGCAGTACTTAAGTAACATTTGAGTACGGAATTGTCAAAAAAATTACGGATTATAAAGCATTTTTTTGACAACTACTTACTCAAATACTACTTAGGGCCGATTTTTCTATCGTCAGATAACTTTTAACTGAGGAATAAAAATGACGGTTTGACATATTTTCTTTACAAAAGCTGTCACAACGTGAAAATTATTCCCCAGATAAAAATTATCCGATGATTGAAAAATCAGCCCTTACTAAAGTATTGCCTATCTCGAATTCTCAATTCAGAAACCGGAGGTTAGTGTGACAAAAATTTCGTCTGTAATTATAATTTTACAAAACTACATATATGAGTAGGTGTGAACTAACATAACTTTAATAATTAGTAAAGTTCGTTCGCTAAAATAGTGGCGCCGCGAAATGCGGCTGTAGTTTTTTTTATAAAAACAGTTGGTTACGCTGAGTACACTTCTAGTGATGAAAAATAGTGTAATAACGACCATAATAATATTATTTTTAATAACGAAAAAACTGCCTCCTATTTTATTACATTAAATTCTTAAAAAAATGTATCTACACACATGTCTTAGACTTCTAATTATGAATAAAAAAATAGTGCCGTAATGACATACTTTATGCACGTGCATCTTTAATGAATTTCAAAACTTTTATTATAATACAGTTGTCTTAACAAAATAATGCTATAAAATAACTTTTTTGCTATTCAAGTACACTTCGGACCGACCAAGGAGTATACAATTCAACTTTTTGAGCGGCTGCATCTCGTCTTTGGTGGTGCACGCTAGAGGCGCATGCGCGCTAGGTTTAGGCGCCATATTATTGTGTTTATTCTAACTTTGGTCGTTAATTTAAAATAGGTATCTACCTATTGCATGAGTTTAGATAATTTGTATGAAACTGCACGTAACTAGGTATTAAAACACTCGTGTGATACTGGCAACCTCGCCTGCGGCTCGCATTTTAAACTCTCACTCGTGTTTTAATAACCCCTATGGTATAAAAGCTTAATATCTCCCTACTACTCGTAATATTATAAATGTGAAAGTAACTTTGTCTGTCTGTGACGCTTTCACGCCTAAACCGCTAAACCGATTTAGATGAAACTTGGTACAGAGATAGCCTGGAACCTGGAAAAGGACATAGGCTACTTTTATACCGAAAAATACGGAATCCGCCATAAACGACATCCCCGCGGGCAAAACCGCGAGCAACCTTTAGTACCTTTTTTATGGATGGGAAATCATCAAATGACTTCTTTCGCTCTGGGTGGAGCGGAAGAGAGTGTCAGACTCTTACTGACTAAAATCCACCCGTATTCCTCCTAATGCCTTTTGCGTTCCAGGGCCGCGGTAACTCTTTCGAACAAATCGCAACCCTGGCAGAACCTTTTTTCTTTCTTCTTTGTCGTTCCCTCACTAATGAGGATCGTGACCATATATATTTTTTCTGCATTTGCTTCTATCCTGCGCCAGTTCAATAGATCGTTGTAGAGTTTCTCCTGTTGCCTCTACAATACTTTTACACCATCGTGTTGGAATTCGACCCCTGGAGCGCTTCCCCTGCATCTGTCCCACGATCAACTGCTTCTCCAACTCATGCATATTTGATCGCATTATATGTCCAAAGAAGCTTAGTTGACGTTCTCGGCATAGAGAGGTAAGTTGTTTTTTGATGTGGAGCTCAATTAGAGGCAGAACTTTTAGTACCTAATAAATAGTTTCACTATTCTTTACACACACCTTCGCGGCTAGGACCCAAACATTTGTACTTCTTTCTACATTTTATTATATTTTGTAGGAAAAAAGGTACATGGTATGCCTATCTCTCCGGACGACCAGGAACCTATGTTACAATATAAATTTAATTGGCTCACGTTACTTTACGTATACAATATAAATACACGAAATCAAATTCAAATTTTGATCAGAGTCAATTAGTTATGATAAGGTTACATAGCATCTAATGAACACCTTTGTTATAGACAAAATTCAATCCTATACAAGGAAAACTGAAATACGAGAGTTAATTAATATATTATTAACACAGTGATAGAGAATAGATATATAGAGAATCAATCGCAAGTGATTTTCATCAACTAGTTGGTTGGGAATGCGTTAGACAGGTACTTAATCAGCCGATACAGTTATACTGTGAATTAATTGTTATGTACTCAATAAATAAGAAATATAACAGTGAATTTCGTTACATATATATATTTCGTTGTAACTAGTAATAGATTTAATTATAAAACGAAAGACCAGTCGAGAGTAATTAGTAATTATTAAAAGCAGCATTCGAACGACACCTACATATCTTCTTCTCTCGTATCAGCACGAGCTATACGAAAATAGCTCATGCTGTGGTGAAAAAAATTGCCAGTCAGCAAGGTTGGTAGCGGGGCTGACTGACCAGGGTGCGCCGGACGTACTTAAGTATCGTCACTCGTGGAGGTTCTTTTCATGCACCCCATACTGTACGACTGTCACACATACACAGGTTCCCCGTATGGGAACGAGCTAGAATACAAAACATCCTCACTGCACGCTGGGAATAGACGCGTGTTATAAAATTCAACCAAACCCAGCACGCTTAGTGGTAGGATCTATATGGTCCGCCTGGCTATCTACCACCCTCACATTAAAGTAGCGCCAAGCAGTTTACTGTGTGCCGTAGTGTACATGTGCAAGCCCTAGGTGTATAGGGGAATCCCTCTATATCTTTGCGCTTATCAACAGGTGCGAGTAGACTCAAATGCGAACAAATCAAATAATAAAGCAAAAAAAAAGAGAAGAAAGACAAATAACCACGCAGATACGTCAATTCAGTACCTCACAAACCAAAACAAGCCCAATACATCTTCCGAACAAAAGGTACAATACTTTTACTTTCAATCCAATCACAATTAGGTAAGTAACCCATGTAATTACTTAAAGTCGCCAGATCTTTTCGACCCAACAAAAAGAACCTGAACGTTTCATCGGTTACAAAGGGAGTTTGGCCAAACTTCATCAGGGGTACCGTAGAAAAAGCCGGGCTTCGAAAAAGATTTGACTAACAGTGAGGCGTATTTATCGTAACAGCTAAATATAACAGGTATCATAAAATAACAGATTGTAACTGTGACAAACTGAAAAAACAGTTCCTGTTCCACGAGATAACAAAATCCCATATACGAAAGTCACAAGCTTTTCTCTATTCATGCTTATGAGAGTTACCTTAGAATAAGATAAAAAATGTTACATTGTGACTCCCTGTTACATTCGTCACGAGCTCTTTCCTTTTCTTGCATAGGCTTAACACCTTAGTTAGAAAGAGAAGTACCAACGTGTATGACGCAGGGTTTTTTGGGCTGTAACTGCGATCGGATAGACTTACGAAAGACTATTTGACTGCATTTTAAACAGGTTAAACGTTTCTATCTGTGGCAACAGATAATCACAATAGTTTGTTCCCACATAGTATGAAATAACAGACTGTTATTTTGTAACAGGTTTTTGGAACACTTATTTACGTGGAACAGGAACAAGCGTAACAGATACGAGATTTTACCCGTTACAACCCACTCCTAGATTTGACCCTCGGAAGTTGGGGCACCTGACGTACATAGGGGGAATGTCTTTATCTTATTTGCTGTTACTTTAACTTTATCTACATCTAACTGAAATGGTAATGTTATGTGTGATTTATTTATGTGAGTGCGGATCTAGATACCTTTAGAAGGGGAATTTTAAATGATTTAGTCTAACCCTTCTGTGATGTCTTTTGATGAAAATTACCTACCTGTACCCTATTCACTAAAACATGAGATGAAATGTTAACAGAAAATGTCTTTGATATCACCTACGTTCTATGAAATTAGTCTTTAGATTTTAGATATTTGGGTTTTATTTGAAATACAATTCAAAGCCTCGTTGGTCTAATGGTCGGGCAAAGTGTTATTGGGTTTTCCGTTTGGAATTTCTCAGTAGCAGCCCGAAGTCTGGATTTGCTCCGGGTTGATAGCAATGGGCTTGCCCCTATTACATGGGACTTAAATGAGGATGTACTATACACCTCTGCTCAACTCTTCCAGGAAAACAGGCGTGATGTTATTATGTTATAATTTAAAGGTATTTTTATTTACCATAATGTAATACCATGTTAGTATAACATCGTATGTCTGTCATCCCCAAACCGGAATAACCACCTTAATTTACGAATTTAATTTTAACACTGGCTAATTACATAAGTTAAATGCAAATCTAATCTTTGCTTGTTATCATTCTTTTACGAGTAGAACCAAAAGAGAACAGTTCTAATGCGCCAATGTTTGTGATTGCATCTCTACTGCGCCGCAATTTCTGGTGCACACAAGTTTCATAGCATTAAGATAGTAACTTTCGCAATTATCGACGGATTATTAAATGAGTTTTCGTGTCGTACAGTTTATTACCGTCGAAATTCAGCCAGTCGGTACTTCAGTTTTAATACTTACTTTTTTAGGTTTCCGTAGACGGTCTGCAAAACGGAATCCTTATACAAGGTTAGTCGGAAAGGGGGTACTAATCCGCGGGCCACTTAAAGTATTACTGATGACTTATCAAATTTCAAAATTCGATAATTTTTATTTCCATGCAAAATGAATTTTCGTTTTAGTTTTTTCAAAAATACTTCACCCCTGCTTTAGTTACGAATTCAGAAAATGGAGCTTCTAATCCGTGACCCCAAATATGACCTAAAATATAAACACAGCTTATCATAACTTTTATTCGATAGATTTTAGCGTATTTTTTATGGAATCTTTGTACAGCTATTTCTCTGAAACTATTGACTTTTGAGGAAAGTTGTAGAACAAAAGTTAATCATTGTTATAGGTACGTTAACACCCTTTCGGATTAGTACCCCCTTCCTGACTAACCTTGTATACACTCTCACCGAGACAGTCCGAAGCGCTGTCTATATCCTTAACGTTCAACACCAAATAGCAAACGACAACATCTAAGACTCGGGCTGTCTCGGCGGCAGTGTGCAGACGACATTACAATTTCTTCTTGACTTGCTGTGTGTCGCCCATCCACTTGTCACAGCTCTAATTTTCCTCTAATTTTTAACCAGTTACTCAGTTCTTTTTTATCTGTCAAATTTCTTTATAGATTTTCATCTTTATCGCGAAAACATTAGGTTCAAGGTTGATCGGGAAAATTTGACAGGTTTGGGTAGCTTGACCTGCTGGCGTCTGTAGCTACTGGCACTTGATAAGAAATTTCGGTGTCCAAGCGGTCGACGAGTCCATATCTCCTGAGGATGCCCCTTGGAGGGGCGAAACACGTGTCGTGTTGGTTCGGTTGAATGTTGTATTATTTTTTTACTCCTTCTGCATGTGCATATACTTGCTGGCGGGAGGTTGGTGCTACATACTGCATCCAAACTAGCGATCTGGTTTGGCGGAATTAAAGCTAGATATTATATTTGCATGTGTGTTATCGGTAGCGGGTAGCACTGGGCAATGTTGACAAAGGAAGGTAGTCGTCGATATGGATCAACCTACCCGATGTTATAAAGACGGTGGTCATTCGATGAAGCGAGAGCATTCGGTGCTGAACAGCTGAAGAAGTCTGACATTTTGTATCTGACTAGCTTGTCCTTATTTTATGATCTTGTAATAATTGTGTCAAGTATTATATTGTGATCTAATTCATGTTACTAACACTAACCCAAATACATGTACTCTCAGTGGTGGAGAGTCTATGTTCGTTTTATTTACTACATTAACCTTGCTCGTAATCCTGACATACTGATATTAGCTGTAACTGTAATGATAGAATCACCCCTGAACGATTATGTTATTATGTCTTTTACATTTGTAAGAACTTTCAGCCATGATTGTGGATTACTTGCATTCATAACTTTAAGAAATATCCAAGACTTACTTTAGTGGATTCATACTAAGTGTAGGTATGATTCAACTACACTCTCACTAAAGAACCGTGCAATTAATAGTTTAACTTTATTTTAATTATTCCCGTATTATAAAGTAAAATTTTTATCATTTAAAAGTGAAATCACGCATCAATATTACTGAGAGACATTTTAATTACCAGAATTTAGAAGAAACATGCGAAAATAATTAAACTATACGTAACGGAATCATTTCGACGAAGTTGTGAATAAAATTGCTTAATATTCAATTTGAGCCAGGCTACCTTGAATGAGATTAATATATTTCTGTATAAAGGCGCTTTCCTATTACATTGAAAAAAAAACAACAAACACTGCCCCATGAATTTTAAATAAAATGTATACTACAGAAAAACACAAAACACAAATATTTATTTTTACCTAAGATCTATTTGTGTAAAAGTCTATACTAATACGAGTTTATGTATGTATAACAAAATCTTAAATAACATTGGTTTACTTTAACTTATTTTTTCATTTCATAGAGAACGTGAGCATAAATTCAAAGAGAAAGCTAGTCTCAAAATACGAATAATAATCGAACAAAATTCAAATACCTATTCGAAATACAAAAATGGTATTAACGTCTATCTCCGTGCACAGTCCATCAAGCAGAGGCAAATAAGCATAAAGTAAAGGAAAATAAGTACAAAATACTTCCTAAAGTGTTGCCATAACATAATTTATTTTGTTTTGATGTTGTTCGTCCTATACGAGCCTGAGATAAGGGAAACTTTCCCTCAGTAAAAGTATACAATCAATGTGGTGTTATTAATGTCTTTTGTTGTACACCATTGGTTACGCTATTTGTTCTGAATTCAAAGTTCTTTATTTTTTTTAATGTTCGTAGCTTAACTTTGGTTTGAACATAATCCTGAATTATGAAAATTCAATAGAAATATTATTTTTTCTGGATCTCATTTTCTCTTCTATAAAATTTGCGAAAGCTAGCACGTATATTTTAAATAGAGTAATAAATCGACTTTCGAGCTGTTCTTATTCACTGACATGTAATAAAACGTGACGTTTACTATTCCTGTCTAAAGCGTGAATTACACAGAAAAGGCATAAGGCATAAGGCGCGGCGTAGGCACGTCGCTTTCATACGTTTTGTCGTGCCGCTTGAAATCTTTTTCGCAAAAAATGTATGAAAACGACGCGCCTGCGCCGTATCTGCACCATATGCCTTTTCTGTGTAATTCACGCTTAAGGCCGCCTACAGATTATGATGTGTAACACAACATGCAAGGCAACGAATAAAGCAATATTTTCCATACATTCTAGTGTATTTTAAGATTGACATTTGTACTGTTGTTTTCCTTCTGTTTTTTTCCTAAAGTGTATCTATCTATCTATTTTAATGTGGTAAAACCAACACTACGTTCGCGACCATATTAAAATGTATGGAAAATGTTGCTTTGCACGTTGCCTTGCATGTTAATACAAGCCCAATGTTTGTTTAAAAAATCATAGTTATTGGCACAATGCTTTCAGTGTCTATGTTCGTCATATCGTCTCGTATCGTCTTTAGTGTCTAAATTGTAATCGCATTTTTTAATATCTACCATAATTATTGTTCAATTAAAGCTATTTTGTAACTTTTCTAAAACTGCTAAATATAAGAGCCTACTTCTGACTAATAGCGTAAATTATATTTCAAATGGAAGTGATAATATTATTCAAATTTCAAATTAACCTAAAATTACTGAAAATACACACTAAGGTACTATTATTTCCACAAATAGGCATAAATTAACAGTGTATACGATGAACAAATACGGAAATGTAAGTTTGTATGCAAATGTAATTGATTTGCTGTTCATGTAAATACTGAGCCGCGTATGAGCATAATATGGTATACCCATTTGAATAATAGGAGTAAACGGTGACGTCATTGTGCACAGCTGTGTAATCACCTAATCACAATATGATCGTCATTTACGTAATTAACGTTCAATGTTGATTGTTTAGCTATGCCAGCGTTTGCGCAGCTGATTAACTTTGATTTTCTTGAAGGATTTAGGGAAAGTACTTTTTCATTACTCATACTCGGTTGCCTGAGGAGCGGGTTGAAAGTAATACTTTTCAGCCCTAGGAAGAATCGTTTTCATCTGACAGCTGTCAAATTATTAAAAAAAAACTAGTTCTATTTTCAGATTTGTATTGAGCCATGTTCCAACTTTCTAAACAGCCACTCAATTAAAGCGCGATGTAAAATTGTAATAACATAAAGATGAGTATTAATTTATCAAAGTTTTTTTTTTAATGACTATTATAATTTAGTTTCAACTATTTTTTTTAAATAACATAGAAATTCCTATCCCACCATTCCTTCACTAAATTATATTGTATAAGAGCTATGTTACAGTTTTGGTGTACAATAAAGTATATTCTATTCTAACTTAAGTAGGTTTGGGCAAAGTATTTACCATTTTTTCAATGATGTAAATGAAAAATAATGGATGAATAGCTGGCCGACCACAGAAAAAAAAAACAAAATAGGCGGGAAAGCGGCAATCAATTCACTCATTTTTTCTTTAGCTAATTCATGTTTTTATTTTTACTTTCCTTGTATTCGTAATGAAAAGCACAGTGTTTACCTCGGGTTAAAGACTTATTTAGTCCTCGAACTATTGGCGCCCTCGTTACGCTCGGGCGCCAAACGCCAAACCCCGTCTCGGGACTCCATGAGTTACTTTCACCCCTAGGGTAACAATGTACTAGTCCTTCCATCATATGTATTAACAGCCTATTACCACAGTCTACCTATATCTTACTCCTTACAGTCGGTCAACTTAGAACATTGTCGCAGAGCAATCGTGCGGGGGGTTGCGGGGTGAAGGGGGCGGAGGTTATGTCCCGAGTAGCCATACTGGGGGCTTAGACAAAGTAATAATTTAAAACAACAAAAAAAATTTAGTTTTTTTTTTTTTAAAAAAAAAAAAACAAAAAAAAAAAAAAAACGATAACGAAGTTCGAAAAGACTAAAATGTATGGGATTGACATAAGCCGCGTTATGTCACGTGGTCAATCGTCATCGTTATCGCAAGTTGGTAGACAATGTTATAATTCGAAACGAAACGATAAAGAAACGATTTGTTTATCGTGGTTATCCCATACAAATTAATGCGTAGACAAGCAGCGCTTTTAGTGTTCGCCTTCGCTTCGATCGTGATCGCCAAAAAAGATAACGAAACGAATGTTAAAACGTTGTAGTTATTGGTCGGATTTCGAATCGAACGAAAACGATCGCGACAATAGAGACGATGACGAATTTAGATATCGTTTCGCTACGAGGCGATGTTACTTTGTCTAAGGACCCAGCATACCTGGGACATAACCTCCGCCCCTACATAATTTTGACATTTCATAGGACCTGTCAAATGTATGGGCGTTGACCCACTGTATGTAGTAAGTAGGTACACTGTGCTATTACAGTCTACCGCTAGACGCCTTAGCCCAAGAAGGTACAACACAACTAATAAGTTACATCGATGTACCTGATCAAACAACCACTGGCAGTCGTTCATTTTCGCGCAACTCACACTATTGCGTTAGCATAAACATTATTATATAATGCATAACTAATAAACATTCGTTGCTTTGAAGTCGCACTCGGTTCGGAAGTCATCTTGGAAGTTGCGACTTCTTTGATGTGTCGTACAGTAATTATTCTTCATCTTTGATGTGATTTTTGGTGTTAGGAAGTTATGTGTGTAAAAAGATTGCATTACTGCATAACATTAGAATCGTCATTCGAAATGTCGTGGCTGCGTAAGATGCGAGAATGGATGGTATTAAGATAGTAGAAGACATGTTTCGATTAGCTCGAGACAAAGAAAAATTTAGGAAAAAGCAGTGATAGCCTAGCGGTTAAACGCCTGCCTTCCATGCAGAAGAGTCTGAGCTATTAGTTAATATGTGGTCTGACTTCGAACCAGGCCCGCATATCTGCCTTTTAGAATTGAAAGAAAGAAAATAAAATTATTCAACCAGTCACACAATGACAGCATAAACAATAAAAACATAAAAATAATTTAAAATAGCGACCTACCAGTGGCGAAGGCTCCATACAACTCGAATTCCTATCGGCTTCCCTTTCGAATCGAGTAGTTACTGGAATTCACGCATCACACTTGAGCAAGGTAAGCAATTTTTGGTCCGGCTTCCCTTTTAAGAAAATTCACCCTACGTCACTGGTACCTACATATTTTCTGCTATCGAGCATATCCATGCCGAAAGGGTCACCAACTCAAGACATGCTGGGCATCAAACATCCAGCGCTGCTTCATGAATCTAATCATTGAATTTATGTGCGGATCAGAATTTGATTACCTATCACAAGCGTTAACGGTGAAGGAAAAAAATCATGAGGAATCTTCCACACCTGAACAGGCTCCAGAAAGTTTTCGATGGTGTGTGTTGTCCGCCAACCCGCACCAGGCCAGCATGATAGACTGAGATATAAACACTTCTCATTCTGAGAAGAGGTCCGTGCCCAGCAGTGGGACAGTAATGGGCTGACTATGTTTACTACCTACCATCAGAGTGTAAATGTGGTGCCGTTCCGCAAACTATGGCGCACTTAACATCATGCCCCGCCTGCCCTGTTACGTACGCCACAAGAACTAATGGACGCTACGGATAGTGCTAAACTCATTGCTGAGTTCTGGGCCGACACGGTGTACATTGTCATCGACACGCTAAGAAGAAGAACCTACCATCAGTAATAAAGAAGAACGAAAAGAAAATGTCATCTGACCTCAGTAACTTTTATAGAAACCTCTTATTTGTTTTCATCAGCATTCTAATTGCGCAACACACTCGTAATCGATGCTATGATTTTGACAGGTCAACAATTTCCATAGCCACGTTTGTATTAACAATCTGATTTCTCCACAACTATGTACCACGCAATGAAAATTGTTTTTGACACATCAACAGTCATGGTTACATTACGCAATTGCCCTGCAGATCTTAATAGCATGTTGTCTTTTGTCTGCCTGGGGCCTAATTCTCCTAAAATAAATCTTGATAAATCACAACCGAACCAAGGCCGAACCGTTCATTCAGACAGTTCTCAATTTCAAATGCTATCAAATTGTTTGACACAAAAAACAAAATCAATCATTTTGAAAGTTTTCGAAAACAAAAACTGACTGACGGTTGTGGTTCGATTGCGTTTGGCAACAATTTATTTTAGGAGAATTGGGCCCCTGATATCGCATCTCAATCGCCTCTGTTACTTATACACAAGAGTTCAAACTCTCAGACTTAAAGGAATAAATTCTGCAGCCAGATACCGTACGTCTAAAATCCAATTGACGATTATTGAAGTATCGACAGTAAAGGCTGTCAAAGCTCGCAATATTTCCACAATGCAGGCTTGCACTTTCAACTGATTTCATAACTCATGCATAGTTTTCCAACTCTCTATTGCTATTTCCTTATGCACGTATGCTTCTGTAACTCGCACTTAGGGTTACCAAACCTCAGGATTTGTCTCGACATGTCAGGATTTTTTGTCATTGGCCAGGATTCCGTGCGGTCTTTGAAAATGTCAAGAGTTTTGATTACAAGGTTAGTCGAAAAGGGGGTACTAATCTGAAAAAGTATTGTACTATACAGGCTGTAAGGGTAAACACCGTTATCCTTGAAACCAGTGGTTTGGTTTCATTTATAGAACGTAAAATCAATGAAAAATAACAAACTTTTTTTTAATAAATTTTTCATTTTTCCTCTAAAGCATTTCACCCTATGCGCGGGGGCTACAAGCTACGGAAGGGGGCGCGGGGAACTCGCCGCGTGGCCTGACGCACGGCCCCGCACAGTTTGCTACCCCAGTCAGTCAGCTATCTCGTTAGCGAGTGTGTGTACGCCGCGTCATAGCGCCGCGCCGCCGCGTCATAGCGCCGCGCCGCCGCACCGCTCATTTCTCGAGCGTATTTTTTTTTTTTTTTTTTACTCGGTCCTATATATATTTAAGTCAACTACCCATGGTTTGAGTGATAACGGTGTTTACCCTTACATGCTGTATACAAAGTGTAACATAAATAACGCACAACCTCTTAAGGGGTCACTGTACTCATCATTATGAACAACTTTTACTATGGGACCAAACCAGAAATTGCGAAATAAAAATCAGCTATACCCTACATTTTGACGATTTATGCGAACATTAATGTAGGGAACAGCTGATTTTTTTTTCGCGATTTCAGATTTATTCCAACTGTAAAAGTTGTTCATGATGATGAGTACAGTGACCCCTTAAGAGGTTGTATACTTATTTATATTACACCTTGTATATTACTTACTATCCATAATAATGAATCACTTTTGCTCTGCAACATCCCTCAAAAGTCAATAGTTTAAGAGAAATAGCTGTTCAAAGATTTCACAAAAAATACGCTAAAATCTATCTATCTCAGCTATGATTATATTCAAAATAAAATTGGGGTCACGGATTAGAAGCTCCATTTTCTGAATTTGTAAGTAAAAAGAGATGAAGAATTAAAAAAAACACCAAAATAAAACTAATTTTGCATAGAATTAAAAACTAACGAATTTTTGTTTTAAGATTTGTTTTAAAACAGTGATCAGAAGCCCAATTCTCCTAAAATAAATTGTTGCCAAATGCAATCGAACCACAACCGTCAGTCAGTTTTTGTTTTCGAAAACTTTCAAAATGATTGATTTTGTTTTTTGTGTCAAACAATTCGACAGCTTTTGAAATTGAGAACTGTCTGAATGAACGCTTCGGCCTTGGTTCGGTTGTGATTTATCAAGATTTATTTTAGGAGAATTAGGCCCCTGTGATACTTTAATTGGCCCGCGGATTAGTACCCCCTTTCCGTCGAACCTTTGATTAAAAAATACTGAATAATTATAACTATATTTTGATATAGATACAAGTATTCAGTATAGATAGATATAGACTGCCTCGTTGGTGTCGTGGTCGCAACCGCGACTGCTGAGCGTGAGGTCCTGGGTTCGATCCCCAGGTCGGGCAAAGTGTTATTGGGTTTTTCCATGTGGAATTTCTCAGTAACAGCCCGGAGTCTGGATTTGTGCCCGGTCGATAGCAATAGGCTTGCCCCCACAGTACATGGGACGTGAACATAACGGCGAAATGTGGGTGTACCTCTGCCAACCCTTCGGGGATGAGGCGTGAGTTTATGTATTATATTTTTGCCAAGTTCCCGGGATGGGAGTCCCCGGAAGTCCCCGGCACGGCTGCGTACACAAAACTTATACCAAACTTGCCATCGTGTGGCAATAATCATCATCCGCATTTTTCCCAAAGACGGCCACTGCTGGACATAGGCCTCCCCCAAGCATCACTACAATAATGTCAGGACATTTTTATAGTAATCAAGGTTTTTATCAGGACTTTTCTGTTTTACATCTGGTAACCCTAATACACTGAACTTTAACAAATTTTCCGATGCATAGAATTTGTTGTTCTCTTTTATTTGTCCTTCGAGTTTTCTCGGATTCATAGGTACATGAAGGGTTTGCAAGTAGAGACATGAAACGCTCCTCTCTATATTTCTGTAACTTGGATTCGTGTGCTCCATCTTAGACCCTGTCTGCGCTTACCATCAGGTGCTGCTAGGGTCAAGCGCGACCAAGTCAAATAATAAAAAAAAAACTGAACCATTTTTGGCGTAAAACCCATAAATAAGGAGTTATTTAATAAAAACTTATCTTTTGTGGTCTTTAATCCAAGATGGCGGAGCGCGCCGAGGTCACACAAGGTCGAAAATTTAAAATTTTCATAAGAACACCTAAACATAACGCATATCCAAAATTCAGAACAGACCGACTTTTTGTAAGGTAAAACTATCTGGTGACTAGGCGAACAGGCTAATATACAGCTACATAATTATAATGACAAACAAAGTTAATATACAGACTTATAGCCTTAAATAAAATTATATCAATAATCAGGAAAGTACGATACGACGACAGAACCTGTAACAAAACAAACCATATAATTTTTTTAATTAAAACCAAAACAATATTGTACAAACATAATTGGTTACTTTAATATACATTTGAAGTGCTCACTCAAACACGAGCTAACACTAAAACGCCTGCAGGCAACGACAACGTGACAACGGGCCCCACGACCCCCCTAGTCGTAAAATGACACGCAGTCACAGCTGAATTAACGTCCACAGATTACGATTCCTGGGTCGAGGATTCGAGGTGGGTCACTAATAAATCTGCTCGAATAAACCCAGTCATAACCACAGGGTTATAAAACTTTACAGGGCCGTGAAATAAATTTCCATACATTGAGTGCAGAGCCTACGCGGGTTATATACGCATACAAATGTAACCATTACGGGTGAGATTTTGAATTAATGATGTTATTGCTTCCACTGTTATGTTGTTCCTCATAAAATATGTAGTTAATGTAATATTGTATACGCTTTTATTATACGCTGTGTGGGTAAAATATTGAATCGCAGCTCTTGAATAATTCGTTCTCAGTAAATCTCGGAAAAAAATAACAGAACACACATTTCTGTAAAGTGACTTTTAACATTATTCTAACAAACTTTAAACCTTTTATAAAAAAAATGGTTCAAACCAAAACTAATGTTAACTCGTATTTAAAATATACCCATCCCTTTCTAACTTAATTTATTTATTTTTTACTTGAATTAAAACGGTTAGACATTGGTCTAAGACCGTTTTAATAATATAATTGTTTTCTAATGTAATTATACTTTTAGCTAACCCGAATGATAGCTAATAAAATAACAGAATTTACTAATAGGATTAATAGCTTTTTAGCTTTCTGGGGCGTTATTTATTAAAAACAGGATGGTACATGTAATAAATAAAACTAATATAGACTCTCCACCACTGAGAGTACTTGTATTTGGGTTAGTGTTAATAACATGAACTAGATCACAACATAATACTTTACACAACCATTACATGATCATAAATAAGGACAAGCTAGACAGATATAAAAGGTCAGACTCCTTCAACTGATCTACACAGAATCCCCCGCTACCGCTAACATACATAAGATCTGAATACTTTAATACGATCAGTTATTATTACAATGCAGGAATATTCAAACAGTCTTTAAACAAAACAACTATTTAACAATTGTGAACGTCCGTCCAAACCAAAGGTCGCAGTAAAAATAAAGGGCAGAGAGCCCGACTAGCGCATTACATACTGTTTTATAGACTTTTTTGACAGGTCGTGAAGTAAACATGTCAGACTACCACCATTACGTCATTAAATCCCTAAGAATACAATAATTAAAGATAGGAAGAAGAAGAGGAATGGAAGAAAATACATACAAAAGAAAGGAACGAAATCTAGATAATATTAGATCACAAAATTGTATGTTACATAAAGGAAATAAAAAAAAACATTCTTGATGCATTCATCTTGTAGTACTCCAGGCATTTCGACAAAATCATATTATAATAGAAAGAGACAGGGCTATTTTAAAACCTTGGTTTTTTAGGCCATCTTTTGTAATAAGAGTGGGATCGTAAATTTTTTGACAATTGTTAAAACCGTGTCTTACGACCAACTCCATACATAAAAAGGTGTTTAAACCCTGTTTAGTCTAAACGACTGTTAAACACGATTTGGTGGTAAAACAGTAGATAAATGTTACACAGTTGATAGTCTATTTATACAAAGAACAATCCTGAGGCTATACCGACTACAAAAATTGGCAAATTGCTGATCACACTTAATTAAGAAAATATGAATGCTCCTTTAATATTCCCAAGTATCCTACAACCCTTAGGGAAATGATCCCAATTCCATAAGAAAAGATTTTACTGATATTCAAGGATTAAAAAATATCTTAAATTATTCACTACTTCTTTCGCGTAATAATTTAAGTCACTAATTAAAATTACACTCAGAAAGTTAAATCATAAATCTCTACAGCAGCAGCGTTGTCGTGCTGACGTAAAAAGAAATATTAGAATGTAAGAAATCTGTAAAGACCTGGTACAGAAAAGAAAACTTGTGAAAAGGCGTTGAAACAATTTTAAGAAGTTATAAGTACTTTTCTCACCTTACTTGGGTTCAGCTTCCAGTCTAAGCTGCGGCTGAATATTAGTATTTTACACTGACTGCCATCAGGTCTGCGCAACCCAGTTACTGGGCAATGCCGATATCCTAAGATTAGACCGGTTATATCTAATCTAAATATATAAAAGCGAAAGGTCACTCACTCACTCACTCACTCATCACGAAATATCGAAAACCGCTAGACGGATGGAGATGAAATTTGGCAGGGAGTTAGTAGACGTCCGCTAAGAAAGGATTTTTGGAAATTCTACCCCTAAGGGGGTGAAATAGGGGATGAAAGTTTGTATGGAAAATCGTCACTTAACGGGTTCATAATTTCATGCAAGCGAAGCTGTGGGCAAAAGCTAGTAAGGTATAACGGGCTGGTGTCCGCAACTCCACATTTGAGCGCGTATTTGGCGTGACGGGTGGTAAGTGTTATCACTCGATCCACTCTAACTCCTCGAAAAAGGCCAGCACACCCTTGATGTTGCTGACGGTCTCTCGGAGAGTACCTGGGTTTCCGAAGTACTTGGCCCTATATGTGGCGACCTCAGGACAGTTTAGTAGCACGTGGGTGATTGGACCGGTTGTCGGACTTTCGGGATTCTATTAACTACTCGTAACGACTGTTTGACGTGCTCTCCGAGGCACAGAGGGATCTCAGCGTGTAACGAAAGGTCACCTACTCACGGACTGACCGCGGAAAGCGCAGTTTAATCCCATAAATCATATGATCTGCGCGGTTGATACTTGGGCACCAGGCCCTCTTATCTATACAGGCTGTAAGTAAACACCGTTATCCTTGAAACCAGTGGTTTGGTTTCATTTATAGAACGCAAAATCAATTAAAAATAACTTCTTTTTTTTTATAACATTTTCATATTTCCTCAAATGCATTTCACCCAATGCGCGGGGGCAACAAGCTACGGGAGGGGGCGCGAGAAACTCGCCGCGTGGCCTGACGCACGGCCCAGCACAGTTTGCTACCCCATTCAATCAGCTGTCCCGTTAGCGAGTGTGTGTACGCCGTATATTTATATCGGGTGTAAAAAGACCCTTAACGATAACGAAAACCACATATTCTACCCATCATTGGGATATTTTTTTTCTAACAGACCATGCCTGGGGAACCATTGGTTTAGGAGATATTGAAGGTCAAAGTTAACTTTTTTTTTAGTTTTTTTCCAAATACGTATTCTAAGTGAGAATACTAAACTTTCTTCCAAACAAGCTTATCAAAATTTTCAATTTTTCTTCACTAATTACGCATTTGAAGTTACAAAAACGCAATGAATATCAAACGCACACGACCGCCTTGGCTCAGCTGTGTGGCCGCTGCACGCATGCAAACGCGTGGCATCGCCACAACCACACATTGCGCGCTACAAAAAAAAAACATTTTTTTTATGCCAAAAAATAAAAGTCGTTTCCCAGCAATTATTTTTGGTCAATGTAGTTTAGTTTGATGTACAGAGTGCGTAGATTTCGGCTATGTGATGGGTCTTTTTACACCCTGTATTTTTTATTTTTTACTCGGTCCTGTATTTTTATGTTTAAGTCAACTACCCATGGTTTGAGTGATAACGGTGTTTACCCTTACATGCTGTATTAGCTGTATACCGTCACTCGGGAGTGAAAACCTCGGGAATGCATTTGGTCATTGCACGGTTCCTGCGGGCTTTGACGCGGAAAAAGTCGCGGGCAGAAGCTAGTCAATTATGATTTATTACGAATTTTATATACCCAATAAGGCGATTAACACACGGCACCGCGCACCGCCGCGGTACCGCGCGTTCGGGCGGTCTGTGTACGTTTGTTAGGCATCAACGGACTTCTTAGAGGCCAATGCGACTAGAGATCCGCTTCACCGCCTACCGCGGCGGTGAGCGGTGCCGTGTATTAATCACCTTATGGCTTATTTCAGTGCCTACAAACTATTTTCACATAGAGCGGCTTTCATATAAGATATAGTACCTTTAACTAGTGATAAAATAAAAATTACCAAATTGCATTCCCGAGGTTTTCACTCCCGGGCAACGATAGGCGACCCTATGCGCACACATCAAAAAAAGTTTGCGATCACTTTGAAAAATGATGTAGCCTTTTTGAAGCCAAATTTTCGGGATTCAAAGCAATAATTATCATGATAAATATAGATTGATAGTTATCTAGATAAATATAAATCAGATTTCAGTTGGACTCTGAATTCGGAATCTTCACATACATAATTATGCTAGTGATCGCAAACTTTTTTTGATGTGTGTATAAGTACTGTCACACACTACAAGCCAATAAAGGCAACGGTAAAAAACCTCGTTTATTATTACCACAGTGTACCTACTTACTGCATACAGTGGGTCAACGCCCATACATTTGACAGGTCCTATGAAATGTCAAAATTGGTAACACTTGTCATAGGGTTGTCACATAAAACAAATTACACAAACTTTGTCAAACAAACGTCCAAATTAATTAACGTTTTATAGAAACAGTGACACGCAAAAAGAAAACCACGCATGCGTAATTTTGACGATTGACAAAATAATGCAAAGGTATGTAGCCGCAAGTTCGCCATCTTATGCTGGAATTTACTAACAATATTTAAAACTACAAATTTTGTCGAGGTTACAGTCGCAGTGGCTAACGCTTGCGGGGGTAGGTAAGAGTAATAAATGATTCCCAAATCCAGGAAGGAGCCATAGAAAACTACTTATTATTTATGGTTATTACTTCTATGGTTTTCGTGGGTGCTGATGCTGGAAATAAAGACTAAGTATTCCTCGACAATATACGGCGGTCAAAAAAATTTACCAGTTAAATGAAATTTGCCAGGTAAAACGTCCCTATCTTGGTGTTTGAGAATGGATCTCGTTTTTGTAATCAGCGTCCCAGAAAATCATGGATTTGACACCCACCACGGCTAATTTGATAATTTTCATGGCCGCCATCTTGAATATAGATTTTGACCTCATTTTCGTCATCAGCATCCCCGAAAACCATGGAAATGACACCCATGATGGTTAAATTGAAATTTTAAAAGCTGCCATCTTGGAAATGGATTTTGACCTCATTTTCGGCATCAGTACCCCCGAAAACCATGGAAATGACACCCATGACCACTAATTTGACATTTTTATTGCCGCCATCTTGGATTTCGATTTTGACCTCATTTTCGGCATCAGTACCCCCGAAAACCATGGAAATGACACCCATGACCACTAATTTGACATTTTTATTGCCGCCATCTTGGATTTCGATTTTGACCTCATTTTCGGCATCAGTACCCCCGAAAACCATGGAAATGACACCCATGACCACTAATTTGACATTTTTGTTGCCGCCATCTTGGATTTCGATTTTGACCTCATTTTCGGCGTCAGTACCCCCGAAAACCATGGAAATGACACCCATGACCACTAATTTGACATTTTTATTGCCGCCATCTTGGATTTCGATTTTGACCTCATTTTCGGCATCAGTACCCCCGAAAACCATGGAAATGACACCCATGACCACTAATTTGACATTTTTATTGCCGCCATCTTGGATTTCGATTTTGACCTCATTTTCGGCATCCGCACCCCAGAAAACCTTGGATTTGACATCCATGACGACTAATTTACTCATTTTCATGGCCGCCATCTTGGATTTGGATTTTGACGTCATTTTCGGCATCAGTGACCCCGAAAACTATGAAATTGACACCCAGGATGATTACATGAAAATTTTCATGGCCGCCATCTTGCATTTGGATTTTGACGTCATTTTCGGCATCAATGACCCCAAAAACCGTAGAAATGACTTCCCACGAACAATCATTTGAAAATGTATGTATGCCGCCATCTTGGATTAGTAAACAGACTTTATAATAAAATTCTCATACATAATTATCAATAATAAATTAATATAATTTCTATGAACGATATCAATCAAATTTGAAATCAAAAAGTGCGAGCCCTGGAATTTATGTCCCGAGTAGCAGTATGGCTACTCGGGACATAACCTCCGCCCCTTCACCCCGCAACCCCCCGCACGATTGCTCTGTGACAATGTTCTACGTTGACCGACTGTAAGGAGTAAGATATAGGTAGACTGTGTTATTACTCTGTATGGGAACTAGTTATACCGTTACGGGAAAACCCAATTCATTCAATTGATTAATTTCCCATAACAAAGTGTTTCAACACTTTTTCCTGAACTGGGAAATGAAACCAAAACCTCAGCGTTAACAGTCCTACTAGCTGCTGCTGCTAGATCAATAAAGTCACTAGACAACTATTGACGCGCACTATGTTGCTCAACATGTAGCAACATTTTTTTATTTTATTTTCTTTATTCAGAAAACCAACAGCGATACTTATAAAACATTACAGTGATATAAAACAGCTTTGTAAGGCTAATAATAGGTTTCCCTATTTAACATAATAGGTGTAAACCATGCGAACGGACTTCAGACAGTATGTAGATGATAATTTAAATTTAAAGAATTTAAACTATTAAGAAATACATGCAAAAGAAAAATAAGCTAATTAATGAGTTGAGGTAACGATCGATTACGATGATGAACAGAGCGAAGTTGCTTGCTATTTGTCTTTCAAAATTATATTTTTAACTAGAAAACTATTGACGCGCACTATGTTGCTCAACATGTAGCAACATGGCGACAACGTGCAACAAACTGATGCGTACTAATTCTTTTAGCGTCATTACCCGCGTCATCTGCAACGCACGGCAATGGGGTAGGAAATTGGGGAACTAATGGCGCCAGCATCGCTGGTACTAAAGCAATGTCATTGGTTAATGTTTGTTTGACATTATTGCTAATGACAATTTAATTTGACGACACGTTTGGTGCAGTGGCTAAGCGATTGGCTTCTGCGCTACGGGTCGTGGGTTCGATTCCCACACGGAACAAAAATTTGTATGGCCTACAGATGGTTGTTTCGGGTCTGGGCGTTTGTTTGTGAGATTTGTGTCTGTAAACGCACCCACGATACAAGAGAAATCTTAGTGTGGGGCAACGTTTTTTAAAAAAAAAAAAACTTATTCTGATTGTTTGTAATTGGTACCAACAGAGGTGCTGCCATCTACTTTCGTTTTGCGTTCGCCTCCCCATCGTTGCCTAGTGTAGTGAATACGAGGCTTTAGGCAAGATATCGATCATGAATCTTCTTACATAGATTTGTCATGATCACGCCATTGTCTTCTGTCTTTCTCTATCTTTCTCCATCTTGTACCGAAAGTAAAATAAATTTTGTACAAACGAAACCAACAATATTTTACTTCATGCCAGCTAACCACTACCGCAGACCATGTACAAACTCCATCGACGCATTTGTTAGTGGGCACACAGTCGTTCGCTTAATCGGAACCCGTCCTTTAGTTGGTCACGTTCAGCTTGAACATGTTGAACGAGTAAATGGTTGTTGACAACAACTATAAAATAGACGAGTTGGCGTAAAATCTGTAATGTTACTTTTACTACGTCGCCATGATAGATTTAAGTTTGGTTGGTTGTTTAAAGGTGTAGAATATCTACGAACATAATAAATAAATAATTTCTCTGTCAATGCAAAGGATTGTTTATAAAACACAAGCACCGTTATTTAGTCCGATACAGAAGACTAAATGCTAAAGACTAAAACGCCATGTTTTTAGATGTAATTTTTCATAATTTAAATTGTTTTGTTTTAGTTATTATAATCACATCAAACGAAACTGCAACCCTTCCTATTATGCTAAATGAAAAGACAAAATTCCTTTTGCGGTAATAATTATGTATGCATTTTATTTTGTTTACCTATCCCATTTCGTGCCGGTCCCTATTTTTCTTTGTAAAAAAAGCGAAACGAATTCTATTTCATGTTTTATTCATGTCGTTTAAAAAGATGTTACATCAAATAAAATATTGACGAACATTAAGTAGTGAAACACCATGAAAAGATTATCTAAGTGATGGCCTTTGAGAATATTTGATGGACTTCAATTTGATCGTCTTATTTTATTGGTTTTCTGAGTTCACCAAAATATTTATATGGATTTTGCTTAATGTTGCTCTAGGTGAAAGTTGTCATTATCATCCTCAGCCTGTATAGACCCACTATTGGGTATAAACCTCGTCCTCTCCCTTGAGCCAATCTTCTCTGGTCTGTGCCAATCGTATCCAGCTTTTTCCTGCGATCGCTGTAGTTTGGTCGACCCATATGGCGGTGGGTCTGCCAACAGATCGTTTTCCCCCTCTCGGTATCCACTTTGTCATAGCTCTACACCACTTGCCATCAATACCTAGCTTGCATCAGTACTAGCCTAGCAATGTGTCCAGCCCACCGTCCGTTTTCCGACGTCAGTGACTCCTAATCTTTTTCGGATCTCAGTCTCCTGGACCCTGTCTGTAAGACTGATGCCTATCAGCCACATAGAAGAGACGTCGGGCGAATAGGAGGAGAAGACGCGGCGCTCCTTTAATGTACTTTCATACGTATGGAAGCGTTGCGATGCAAAACATACAGAGGCAACGGGATGCAGACACGACGCTTCGTCATCTGCGCCTTATTACAACGCTTCCTCCCCTCGTCTTCACCGGACGTCTCTTCTGTGTGGCCTACACCTTACAGCTAAAAGTTTAAATACATGCCTGGGTTCGAACCCGCAAACCATTGCTTAGCGAACGGATCTGTAACCTCCGGGCCACTACGACATTCTCCACGAAATCATGTTTTTTTTTTAATAAATCTTACTTTAACATTTGAGGAGCCAAAGTTAGTAAAATTAAGTTTGAGAAAAACGGTATTCAAAATATCTAAATCGTTTTATTCATGTTGTATTGGTCAACAATATCCCACTTATGTATAGGCGATGGCAGTCGTGTTAAACTGAGAAGTAAGTGTTCTGATTAACTCCAATCCAACCCTATTTTAAATTGAGAAAGGCTAAAAGACCAAAGATCTTCATCATAAAAAAATCTAAAACGAAAAATTAGTTTAAATTAACACTCAAAACACATGAATTAACAGATGAATCGTAGCGGTTACGCCGCCATACCATGGTTTGTATCAAATCGTTAGTATGAAACAGTATACAAAATTAATCAAGTTCTTTACGTAGGTACTCATAAATTCAAAGAGTCAGTATTAAAATAAATATTTCTAGATAAACATTTCCAAAACTCTAGTCCAGTAATATCGACTATAAATTCCAAACATGTCATTGAAAATAAACTTTTAGCATTTATTGTGAACACAATAGAGAACCGAACGCTCGCGTGTCTCAAATTCAATTTCATAAAAACGAACCTATACTTAGTTATTAGTTTCGTAGTTTCATTTCCATTTAAAGTTTCCAAATGAAAATATTCAATTTACGATATTAAATTCAAATTAATGAATTCAATTATTTCGTAGTTAATGGATGATGTTCACCAAAATTTTATTTTTCACTTATTTTAATGTAATAGTTTGGGCTAACAAGCCGACGGCCCAATTGTAGGTATTTTTTTTTATAATCAACTACTTGATGATTGTCCTTGCAGGCCGTTTCTTCGTAACCGGGCAGTTATTGGCAAGGCCTGAAGGGGCTCCAGCCAATGGGGGGAACAAAATACTTAACCTAAGCTAACTACTATACTACACTAACATCATGACGACTAGCATCAACAGCACTAAGGGCAACCCCTGGTGGGACTCAGATCTCGACTTAGGGTGTTACTGGCGGGAGATTGAGAGGGAAACTGCTTGATGAGGACTGAATTATCGGTGTGAACCTGATGGTAAGTTGTTACTACCGGCTATACAATGCGTCCTGTCATGGACTAGCGATATTCTAGGTACTTATATAGCAACTATTCTAGTACACAAATACATTATACACTAGGGTCCAATCCACTTCCATTTTTTTGTTGAGGTATTCTGTACGTGTGTACAAAAAAAGTCATATCTCTCTAAGTTTTGGTCCTACTGAAATAAAAGTAGACTTATTTGGAAGGCAGCAATATTGTTTACATTACGATACAATGGGTTCACATAAAGACATACAGTTGTGGACAATGTCTCAACAAAAAATCAAAATGGCTGCCAAATAGCGGGGAAGTGGATTGGACCCTAGTGTGTAGTGTATTTGTGTACTAGAATAGTTGCTATATAAGTACCTAGAATATCGCTTGTCCATGACCGGACACACTGTATACACCTACAACACCAAGAAAATTGCTGATGCATTGCCAACCCTAGAGACAAAGATAAAAAGTCTCAAGTGCCTGTTATTTCACTGGCACCCACATACCCTTCAACTTTTGCTATCATTGCTATCACAGTATTAATTAAGTGTAAAATTTATTACTGTTTTTCATTTTAGTACCCTATTCCCTTAAGTTTATTCATTGTACTCCTTTTCCTGGCAAGTAAGTAGAGGTCATTAACCTCGTGATTTTACTGTTCCTATCTGAACGTGATCTTGTTGAAACTACCCACGGTAATAAAGTTTGGAGTTTAAAGAGTGCATAAAACAAACTGCCAGTCTATATAACGTTACAGGAACTTTATCTTCCTTTGTTTACTTTGAATAATACAACATAAAAGTTTCCTACATAAATTAGAGGTTAAAATTAAAAAGATTCACTTGCAGATTAGGTTTTGTTATATTTTAATGACTAGCTGTACCCAAGGCTTTGTCTACGGAAACATACGGTTACTGCTTATCACCCACACTAAATAGCGTGATAATTTATCCCCTATAACCTGACCCGCTCTTTAACGAACGTGGGTGCCAAATTTCATTTGGATCTGTCCAGAAACACTGGTGCGAAGCTCAAACATACAAACGGACAAAACGACATAAATTTAAAAAACGCCATCTTTTTCAGCCAGCGGTGTCTGGGACGCGTTACACTTACTTTTTCCAAAAATATTGAATGTACAGTTTTAAGCATTGTTATGATTTTATAACGTATACAAGGTTAGTCGGAAAGGGGGTACTAATCCGAAGCCCACTTATAGTATCGCTGATGACTGTTTGAAAGCAAGTGTTAAAGGAGAAGGGAAAGACTCCATAGTTTCCTGGGCCCAGGTGTTAACTCAATCAAACTAGCCTTATTTGTAAGAGGATATAATAACAAGGCCTCACTGAAAATTTGGTGAAATTTGGCTATCCAGCAATCAAGTTATATGAAGTATAGTAAAAGTGAGGTTACATTATAACATTGTAGTTTTTTGATGTTTGCGGAATACATTGAATGGCTTCGGTTGTGTAATGGTTTTACGCATGGAGTGCAAGTAGAGCGCCTCCATGTGTGACGTGTCGAAGATCTGATACGTTCGGCACGCGCTGGACAGTCGCTACAGTCGAAGACAAGTCTCTACATCCAATATCTTGCACTTATTAGCAGTAGGTAAAAAAGGGAGAAGAGGAAGTAAAATAAAACACCAATATACTCGTATGTTTAAAATATTTATTATTTGGCTGTACCGTTGTGCTACGAGTAACAGTGAACGACTGCAGCGGACACAAACACTGGAATGACCAACGTGGGTTGGTTCTTCAATCGGACGTCTCCCAAGAACCACATCTTGGGCCAAGTTCCAACAAGCTGAGATGCACGCCACTGACGAATAACTGTTAAAATCGCCTCATCGTCTAAGATTCTTTTGCCAATAGAGTTACTGCGACCATTCGCAATTCACACAGCGATTCATCGTCCATATCCTATTGATAGGCGTAATCAGTTGTCCAAAATAGAAAGCCAGGTGGTAATTTAAAGTAGCAAGATTCGTCGAATAGTCCTTTATAATATGCAAAGCCGAGGTCGTGGGGTTATACAATAAAACATGGAAAATACGTGCGCACACAGAACGAAAGAAAACGAACGAGTGCCGGTCATAGACTATACACTAGTGCCGGTTTTTTTTTGTCTGTCAGCTGTCAGTCGGTGGCCAGTGTCTGACTGAAGAAAAATTAAAGGAACTCCTTTCGCTATGAATCGATTCCACGAGACGATTGATAGGCAGTTGTCACTCAATTTTCATATATATTCTGAGATTTTACCGATTTATTCGTTATCGATTACTAAGAATTCAGGCATGTATTTAATCGATTATTTAGTTTCAAAACTTAATTTAAAATTTCTCACTTCCTAGATAGAAACATGATACTGGATTTTGTGATTACCTTTAGAAAAATGTAACGGTTTTTTTAATGCACATTTCAACTAGTTAACTGCTGGGCCCAGGATTACCCATCTCCTTTCAAAATTCGATATTTTTTTTTCCAAATATAATGATTATTATTTTAGTTTTTTTCAAAAATTCTTCATTCCTGCTTTAGTTACAAATTCAGAAAATGGTGTTTCTAATTCATGACCCCAAATATGACCTAAACGGTAAACACAGCTGATCATAACTGGGGATAGATAGATTTTAGAGATTTTTTTTTGAGATTTTTGAACAACTGTTTCTTTTAAACTATTGACTTTTGGGAAAAGTTGTAGAACAAAAGTTATTCATTATTATGTGTACTTTAACACCCTTTCGGATTAAGAAAGAAAACTCATTTCTAGCAAAATATACCTACGCCAAAATTCACGTGAAGTTGACGTATAAGGCCTGAATTACATAGAAACGGCATAAGGCGCAGGCAAGGCGCAGACGCAGACACGTCACTTTCATAAATTTTTAGAGCCGCTGTAATTTTTTTTCGCACAAAATGTTCGAAAGCGACTTGAAGCAGTCGGAGGCTACCTAAGACGGATGTAATTCACAAACTGACTGACCAAAAAAACATACGTAGCCTCCGACTGCATGTGACGATTTGATGGCACGATTTGATAGATTGAAAACCTACGTAAGTTTAACTCTATGTTTATTTATTTATTTATTTACTTAAGGATCTCTGACAAAGGATATACACAAAAAGATAATGGTAATAATTCGCTTAGATTATATGGCCAGTGTACTCCTTCAATTATGAGAGACCACAACATGCAAAAATTATACAAAGCAATTAAAACTAATATTATGTTACTGGCAAACAAGCAATAAAATTAGAGGTAAACAATATGTTTTCGTTATGTAAACGATTAAAAATTAAATTAAATTTTAATTAGTTACTTTAGGGCCTCATAGACCCTTTTTTTAAACTTGGTTAAAGAGTAAGTGATATCAATATCACTAGATTTAGCCAAGACATTATAGCACCTACACATTCTAGGCACAGCAGCGTTATATCTAAGATTTGTTTTAGAGTAAGGAATGTGAAATATGTTGTGTATGTTATGATTAGAAGTGCGTCTTGTTTACATCTTTTTAGTTCGCTTTTATGCAGGCGGGTTTTTTGATTTTTTAATTAATTAAGACTCTTTAATACAAGAACAAAACAATAAGCTGCCTTAAGGTACAAGTTCGTAGCCGACCGCATACAGCAGCAGCAGACGACACGTCGTAGCGACACGTCGCAGCGTCATGGCGCTGCCGCGCTGCAGTCATGATTTCGAACCCAACAACAGATGGCTCCTGCAGACGACTCGTCGTATTCCTGGTAGTTCTGAATATTCCGTGAGACAAGATTTGACCTGTTTGGGATTAGCGATCGCGATTTACTTTCGTATCTTTTGTTTTTGTTAGATGCATCGTACAGTGCAGGACATTGGGCCATCTGGTTTACCAGTTTTTCTTCCTCGGAATTGGAAAAACTCATTTTTTGAGAAAGATTCAATGTGTCGTCGCTCCAGCGTCGGTGGCACTACTGATCTACGGTCGAACACGTCGTCTGCGGTCGTACGACGTGTAGTCGAGCAACGTGTCGCTAGCTGCGGAAGGTATTTCACAGAAATACATAGAAACCAGTAGTGTCGTAACGACACGTGTCGTATGCTGCTGCTGTATGCAGTCGGCTACCATCTCGTACATTTAAAAAGTGTTGTAATGTGGATTGCTGTTTCTATCTTCTTCTCTCGTGTCAGCACGAGCTATACGAAACTAGATCATGCTGTGGTGAAAAGATTAGCCAGTCAGCAAGGTTGGTAGCGAGGCTATTTAGCTTCTATTAGAACGCTTTATTAACTCGTTTTGAAAAAGCCTTAGTCACTGTCACTACATCAAAACTCTAGCTAAGCAAATATTATTTAATAGGTCTACTACGGCTCATATACTCGTATTCGTCTGCAATAAAACATTATGAACCACATTCTTAGAACTTCTAACCATATTAAACGCCCATTACCCCACTCAGCCATAACGATTCATTCTTCGAAAGTTATTAACATTGATTCTAAGTAAAAGGCACAAAAACCGCTAAAAGGACGTAATAAAAAGGCTATAAACCTTAAAGCACACGTTAGGAGTATATTCGATACAAAACGGCGTCGTTACCTGTTCTAAATTGCGTAGGTACACTTAAGTGGCAGACCGATATCGTGGCCTTACAGACCTTCTTCATATCACTTTTGGGTTTATCCACCTTATTTTGGAAGTGGCTTTTGAAAGGGCAAACTTGTATGGAATAGATAACTCATGTATACACGGGGTTAGCTATTTATGTCTCTGGACATTTTCGTTTTAGATTTACTATCTTAAAAAGGTACGATGCAAACCTTTTAGGAATTTTCTTTTGAAACTTCTAACTTATAAGGATAAAACCAAAGACGTTTCGAATAAATCGGTAACACATAAACATTCCTAAAATTATAATTTTGTGATACACATTCATATTTATGATTATTCACGTGCATATTTCGATTTTTTTTAATATTTCGTACACCTTTCAAGTGGAGATGTATTTTTTATTTGTTTTTATTATCCCTTTTTATTTCGACTCTGCAGTAGGTGTCTGCCTCTAACAATGCGCAATTTAACGACATTCTTATTGCACGTGAAAATGGACAATACTAAATTGTTTATAGCATCGCATATGGCGCATAAAAAGAACGACGCATAGAGTAAAAAAGCCGCTCAAGTAAACGTTTCATTTTCAATCATGCAAAAAACAACACTATCTGTTAGAGGCCTAAAGCACAGTAGACATAATAAGCTAAAGTAGTTCCTCAAACTACTATAATCGCCTGTATTGACACACTCACACAGACACGCACATTATATTGAGTATAATGTACTTTTTGTATGGGACTATATTCCGAAAATACCGTCGTATATACGTTCGCCGAAAATACGTCGTACGCGTGTTGCAGTGCGTGTCTGTGTGAGTGTGTCAAATCGGGCGATTGTAGGTAGTTGAAGTACTGCTTTAGCTTAGGTATATACAAGGTTAGTCGGAAAGGGGAACTAATCCGAAGCCCACTTATAGTATCGCTGATGACTGTTTGAAAGCAAGTGTTAAAATTTCAAAATACGATATTTTTTTTTTTCAAATAAAATGATTTTTATTTTAGTTTTTTCAAAAATGCTTCATCCCTGCTTTAGTTACAAATTCAGAAATTGGTGCTTCTAATTCATGACCCCAAATATGACCTAAAATGTTAACACAGCTGATCATAACTGGGAATAGATAGATTTTAGAGAATTTTTTTTGAGATTTTTGAGTAACTGTTTCTCTTAAACTATTGAGTTTTGGAAAAAGTTGCAGAACAAAAGTTATCAACTATTATGTGTACTTTAACACCCTTTCGGATTAGTACCCCCTTTCTGACTAACCTTGTATATACTGTGCCTAAAGCGCATCACAGATCAACACTACAAAATTAAACGTTGTACATCGTACAATTCCATATTTAAAAAATACAAAAATGCAGTGCGTCATACAGTTCCATATTAAAAAACGACAAAAAGTTGTGCGTCATACAATTCCATATTTAAAAACTGCAAAATATTTTGCGCGTACAATTGCAACTGACATTTTGAAATTGTATGACGCACAACATTTTTGCAGTTTTGGTCTATGTTGCGCCTAAAGAGGGGATAAACTACCGTCTTACCTCCAAAATTCTCAGATTTTTGGAGTTTTCCATTTAATTACATTATTAAACACTAATTCACACCCGTGACAGACAGGACAGTACGAGTAGCATATTTGTATTAATAATTTTATTTATTTTCTCATCACAAATGTTGTAGGTAGGTACAGAAAGTGCTTAAACTCTTAAACATATAAAAACATTTGTGAGAGACTGGTGCCCGGAGAAGGCATTGAATACCTGTGTTACGGGTCACCAGGCCCCCCAACTCTTACAGTTAGACTTTGTGTGGTAATAGATCAAGTATGAACTAGGTAGTTGTGTGATGCAGTTTATAATGCTTAAATTATGTAAAAGAAAAAAAAAATAGGTACTGATTCTAAAATGGATATAATGAAGAGTTTTATGTGTGTGTACGTGTGTATGTGAGTGAATGTATGTGAGTAGGTGAATGTGAGAGGGTGTATGTCGGTGTGTGTGAGTTTGTGTGGGCTGGTTGTGATGTGTGGGGATAGAGATGTGGGTTAGCGGATTGGAATCAACAGACTTTCAGTTGCATGATAATCAAGAGTTTTCAGCCATTTAGATAAGGTTAGTTTACAGGTTGATTTACGAAGAGGGTATATTGATAGCTTTGTATTAATTTTATTATACAGGTATCCACCAAGAAAACAGTAAAATCTTTGCGAGAGACTGGTGTGAAAAAAGCCAAGAGTATTCATACGAAACTTGCAAATAATCTGCATGTTTTCGTTCACCTAATGTTACTTTATGCTTAAAATTTTGCGTATACAACAGCCATATGACCATACATACCGCTTACCTAGGATGAAGAAATTTAATAACAAAGTTTAATAATACTACTAAACAAACCGGTTTGCACGTGGAAGCGTTGTGTTAACTCGCTCATTACCTGAATTTGCAACTAAACACAACTTTTGTTACGGAAATGTTTACGATACCAACTCGCAGACACCACTGGGTTCCACACAAATAAATATAGCTACAGCAGTAGCAGCAGTTTGTAGAATAATCTCGATGCTTTAGCAAATACTCTTAGGCCCGAGGCTGCACATTATTAGAAATTTCTGACGGAAAAATTCTGACTAGTTTCTGAAATTTCTGTTACAGATGGTCTTCGAACACGCGTCAGAAATGTTTGACGCGCGACTCTGCTCATACATTTTATTAGACCCCGCACACTGTCAGAATTTGCCGGATCTGGCAGCCTGTTGGCTCTAGTATAAAATGTATACGCAGGGGGTCTTCGCGCTTGCGTCAGAAATTTTCTGACAGAAATTTCTGATAATGTGCGGCTGAGCTTAATACGACTTGAGAGGTATTAAAAAAAGCCGTTCTACTTATGAGATTCTACATTATGGTAGCTACTAGAGGAAGTTCTCTCAAATAAGAGCTGACTTATTAATACGTGTCTAAATGTTCGAAGTACCTAAACCAATTTTGAGAGTATAATGCAAATTTTCGATTAATCAATATGTTAAAACTTAAAACCTTTCTATATGACCTGTTACATTCTATAAAGACGTGATTTTTTCCTCATACAAATGACGTACCTGCTAGCAATGGAAAGAAATATGGTACTTATCAAATTGAAGGTTGTTTTTCCATTGTTCACTACAGGACTCGAGAAAATGAGGTCACGATTCTGAGCTCCATATATTTCTATGAACCATTAACTCACGAAACGATACATTTCTAGTGTCGTGGTAAAAGTTTCATAGAAAAATATATGGCGCTGGGTGTCTTCACCACATTTTGCAGTGTCGTGTCGTGAGCCGTAAAAAGATGCTGTTATTTTTTCTTTGACTTTTTCCAGCACCTGATGGTAAGTGCAGACAGACAGGTTCTAAGATGAAGCACAGGAATCCAAGTAACAGAGATATAGAAGGATTCCCCTGTACCCCTCTGGCTCTCACACACACACGACGAAACAGTAAACTGCTTGGCTTTAATGTGAGGGTGGTAGCTAGCCAGGCGGACCGTATAGATCCTCTACCAAGCGTGCTGGGTTTTTTAAACCTTGCAACACGCGTCTACTCCCAGCGTACGGTGAGGAATTTTTATATTGAAACCCATCTCCACACGAAATAAATACGACCTTACCGGTATCATCAAATACCTACCCGAGATACAAACGAAAACAGATCGTGTTTGTAGTTTCCAGCTTAAAACGTAAATAGGTCATGCCAAGTCGGTGACTAGCAGCTGCGTCAGCGGTGCCAGAGAGGGTCACAAAGCGGTTCGCTCAACTTGGTACATACAGGCATTACCCCCAATTTAGATGAGGTCAATGCCCAGAAATGGACTGCGACAGGCCATAGATATTAAGATAGGTTATTGTGAAGTCTATGAAGAATATTATTTATTTAATGAACCAAATTAGTAGTAGTGGATTTCTTATCGATTTTGATGACAGCGAGCCTAAAAAAATACTTCCTAACATTGACCCTAACATGGTTCGCTAGACCAAATTGTTTTCAAATACCCGATCACAAGAAATGCAATAAAATTGACCTGCAGAATTCAAATTATATATTGATATCTTTTTAGCTTTCTGGGGCGTTATTTATTTATAAAAAAAAACATAGTACGTATGAACTGCATCCTTTATTACGATTTATCATTACAGAAGAAATGGCAACTACAATTTTATAATTAAAATCTTTATTCACACGTTCAGTGCCGGGTGCCCGCACCCTGTAATCACACCGATAATTCAGCCCTCATCAAGCTGTCTCCCCCCTATGTCCACGCCAGCAACGCCCTAAGCCGAGGTCCGAGTCCCACTAGGGGTCGCCCTTAGTGCTGTTGTTGCAGGTAGTCATGATGTTAGTGTAGTACAAGTAGTTAGCTTAGGTTAAGTATTTTACTTCCCCCCCATTGGCTGGAGACCCTTCAGGTCACGCCAATAACTGCCCGGTTACGTAGAAACCGTCCCCTAGGACGACCTACAGCAGTCAAAAAGAAAAAAAAGAAAAAAAAAAAGCACCCTGTAATCGCATTCGCAATGCCGTGTGCCCTCGTGAAGGGCGCATTTTAAATGTAGGTTTTCTTGAAAAATTCACCGTCAAACAACAAGACCCCCTGAAAACACCTATTGTACTACGAAGTAGCGTGTTTATAACCTAATGCCAAGAACCCTCTTCGAGAGTTCACTATTAGAGCAAATATAATGCCAAGGACCCTCCTGGAAGGTCCACTAGCAATATGTATGACGGCATGTCGTATGAGCTCTATGAAAAGTGTGGTGGACTCCAATGTGTTAAACAAAACAACCATCGTAACTGTTGGAGCTTGTGATCAACACAGCCATAGACTATACACTATAACACAGCATAGGCTGAATGGAACACATTTTTTTTTTTGACACCTGTCATCTGTCATAACGTTAGAATACGCACTTGCTAATTGTTTCCCGCCAAAAATACGAATAAATTGTTCCCGCTAAATTAACACCGCATTAAAATTAATTGTTCTTGCACTGAGTACTCCTGCAGTTATTATTCCACCAAATTCCTTATTCCCGTACATGGTCCATAACGAGCTGGATAACGTATAATATAAAGAAGATCAGCGGTTATAATCAAGGAATTAAGAATTGTATTATCCACGCGTCGTGGAGGTTTGCCAGTGGATTGGATTGATCTCGAGCAAGCTATTAGCGGTGTACGGCGTTTATAATTAATTTAATATCGTCACCCAACACTCAGGTAGTATAAGTAAAGTACCTAAATATTCATAAAAAGGTCAGTATATTACCTATTGTATTGTGTTAGATGAAAATCATTAGGTACCTACTTGTTGCATTGTGATTAGTATTTTATTCAACAGCCAAACTAAGTTTAAAATTATACAGATTACAGTATAGTTAGCTTATTTGCTACATCATTTAAACTTAAGTTAGGTATAAAGCTGTAACTAATTCACATAATTATCTACTTAACAGTGTTTGTTAAGTGTTAGCAGGTATCTTAACATAATACATGTAAGTTGAGAGTGTTCGATATTAGTGCAAGTCATTGTTAAAAATAGTATTCAGGAAGTGTATAAAACACAGTTTCAGATGTGTATTAAGATAATATTGTTCGTTTTATAATTGTATTCCTGTATCAATTTCAGGTTGACAACACTCGTCTCCCAGTATGTCCGAGGAAAGGGATTTAGTTAAAAAGCGAGGTAGCTATAAAGGTCGTTTGACTGCGTTCATCAACTTTCTGGACTCACTTAAGGACAAAGAGTTATCAAACTGTGATGTGTCGGAATTGGAGTTGCGTATGGGTAAGATCGAGTCGTTGTACGAGCAGTATGATGAGGTACAGTTACGTCTGGAATGCATTGTAGATGATCTCAAATTACAATACTCTGAGCGTTCTGATTTCGAGTCTCGTTATTATCAATCCTTGTCCAGAGCACAAAATATTGTGAGTGATTTTAATAAGGATAATAAATCGATGGAAAGCTGTAAAAGTACGCATGCTGGCATGCATAAGCCGGTTAAATTGCCAACGATTCAGTTACCAAAGTTTGGTGGATTATATTCTAATTGGCTAGAATTTCGCGACACTTTTACTAGTCTAATTCATTGTAACGATGACATTGACGAAATCAATAAGTTCCATTACTTGAGAGCATCTCTTGAGGGAACTGCTGCAGTAGTAATTAAATCCATTGAGTTTTCTTCGAGCAATTACTCTGTGGCATGGAAGGTGTTATGTGATCGATTTGACAACAAAAGATTACTGGTGCAAAATCATGTGTCCGCATTGTTTAATATCGAGTCGATCTTAAGGGAATCTTCTGTTGCAATAAAAGGTTTGATCGATCACTTAAATAAAGATTTGCGTGCATTGGAGTTGTTAGGGGAACCTGTTAAATTCTGGGACACACTTTTGATTTATATTGTTACTCGCAAGCTTGATCAAAGGACCTATCGTGAATGGGAAGAGTACAAAGGTAGGATGGACAAAGACAGCACGATCACGTTTGATGCATTTATGCAATTCTTACGTAATCGAGCCGATCTAATCGAGACCTTAGAAATAGTTCGCAATAATAATTCCCAAACGTCAGGTAAATCAGGCCCTAAGATCAAGTCTATGGTAGCAACACAATCTCCTTATGGTTCTAGCACTGAATCAGCTCCTAAAGTATGTCCTAAATGTAATAACAATGATCATATTTTAAACAATTGTCCACAGTTTCTCGCATTAAACAATAACGATCGTCTCAAACTACTGCCCAGTTATAAAGTCTGTTTCAACTGTTTTCATTCAGGTCACTATGCTAATAAATGTAAAAAACCAGGTTGCAAACTATGCAAACGTAGGCATAACACACTAATTCACATAGATTCTAAAGGCACTATTGCGAATACACTTCGTGATAACAACAACTTGTCTGCATCGTTTTCTTCACCGTCTACTACCACTGATACAAATACCGTAGCTTTGTCAGCTGACATTGCATCTCCCCGTGGTCATAAGCAGCAAGATGTGTTGCTGTCGACCGCCCTGATTAAGCTGCGGGACCACAATGGCTGCGTGCATCTCGCTCGCGCGGTTCTTGATAGCGGTAGCACCTCGTCATTCATAACGGACAGGTTGTGTAAACAACTCAATTTAATAACTAGCCAAGTAAATAAATCTATTCTAGGCATCAACAATGTCACTTCGCATGTAGGCAAAACTTGTCGTGTTAAGGTGACGTCATTAGATGATAGTTTTGTTTTCGAACTTAATTGTTTTGTTCTGCCATACATTACAAGTAACGTACCGTCACAGTGTACCTACTTATTACATACAGTGGGTCAACGCCCATACATTTGACAGGTCCTATGAAATGTCAAAATTGGTAACACTTGTCAAAGGGTTGTCACATAAAATAAATTACACAAACAATTATCAAACAAACGTCCAATTTAATTAACGTTTTATAGAAACAGTGGCACGCAAAAAGAAAACCACGCATGCGTAATTTTGACGATTGACAAAATAATGCAAAGTTATGTAGCAGCAGTTTCGCCATCTTATCCTGGAATATTCTAACAATATTTAAAACTACAAATTTTGTCGAGGTTACAGTCGCAGTGGCTAAAGCTTGCGGGGGTAGGTAAGAGTCATAATGTCCACGATGGAGTCATAGAAAATTACTCATTATTCATGGTTATTACTTCTATGGTTTTCGGGGGTGCTGATTCTGGAAATAAAGTCTAAGTATTCCTCGGTAATAAACGGCGGTCAAAAAAATTTACCAGTTAAATGAGATTTGCCAGGTAAAACGTGGTCCCTATCTTGGTGTTTGAGAATTGATCTTTTTTTTGTAATCAGCGTCCCCGAAAATCATGAATTTGACACCCATGACGGCTAATTTGAATTTTTTTATGGCCGCCATCTTGCATATAGATTTTGACCACATTTTCGGCATCAGCATCCCCGAAAACCATGGAAATGACACCCATGATGCTTAAATTGAAATTTTAATAGCCGCCATCTTGGAAATGTATTTTGACCTCATTTTCGGCATCAGCATCCCCGAAAACCATGGAAATGACACCCATGATGGTTAAATTGAAATTTTAATAGCCGCCATTTTGGAAATGGATTTTGACCTCATTTTCGGAATCAGCATCCCCGAAAACCACGAAAATGACACCCATGATGGTAAAATTGACATTTTAATAGCCGCCATCTTGGAAATGGATTTTGACCTCAATTTCTCTCAATGGAAATGACACCCATGACGACAAATTTGACATTTTTGTAACCACCATCTTGGATTTCGATTTTGACCTCATTTTCGGCATCTGCACCCCAGAAAACCTTGGATTTGACATCCATGACGACTAATTTACTAATTTTCATGGCCGCCATCTTGGATTTAGATTTTGACGTCATTTTCGGCATCAGTGACCCCGAAAACTGTGGAAATGACTTCCCACGAACAATCATTTGAAAATGTATGTATGCCGCCATCTTGGATTAGTAAACAGACTTTATAATAAAATTCTCGTAATAGGTACACATACATAATCAATAATAAATTAATATAATTTCTATGAACGATATCAATCAAATTAGAAATCAAAAAGTGCGAGCCCTGGAATTTATGTCCCGAGTAGCAGTATGGCTACTCGGGACATAACCTCCGCCCCTTCACCCCGCAACCCCCCGCACGATTGCTCTGTGACAATGTTCTACGTTGACCGACTGTAAGGAGTAAGATATAGGTAGACTGTGGTACCGTGCCGTGAAATAAACATTTCTGATTTCAAAATACCATCAAATATTATTTTAGCTGATCCTACTTTTTATAAGGCCGCTAATGTTGATTTATTAATCGGCGCTGACCTCTTTTGGGAGTTGTTAGGATCGCAAAGACTAAAGCTAGGTACCGGAAAACCAATATTATGTGAAACCCGTTTAGGATGGATAGTTTCCGGTCCAATTACTCAAAATTATATTTCACTGCTGTCGAATGATGTAAATTGTAATTTTTCTAAAATGGTTTCCGATGGCGATAGTGACTGGGAAAGGCTTAGAACAGAATTGACAAAGTTCTGGCAATTAGAGGAGGTGAATGCTAAATCCTCCAATTCTTACATGCCAGAAGAAAAAATGTGTGAGGATCAAAGTCAAAGTCAAATAGTTTTTATTTCAAGTAGACCAGATCCCTGGTGCTTTCAAAAGGTCAACACTAGGGGCTCGGTTCCAAGTAGTAGGTCCTTTGGAGAAGAACCATTTCGTTCAGGAGGATCATTTCGTTAAAAATACGACACGATTATTTGATGGTCGTTTTTGTGTTCGCATACCCCTTAAGAAAGATCCTTCAGTTCTGGGCAATTCGTTTAAGAAAGCTGAATATTGTTTACAGTCTTTAGAGCGTAGGTTAAAGGTTAAGCCAGACTTTAGTAGAATGTATCACGATTTTTTGTTAGAATACGAGTCACTTGTTCATATGACAAAAATTAATAAACCTAATTTGTGTACTGGTTATTTTATTCCTCATCACGGAATATTACGTGAGTCGAGTAGCACGACCAAACTTCGTGTTGTCTTCAACGCAAGTTGTCCTACTTCGACGGGAGTGTCTTTTAATGACCTACAGATGGTCGGTCCTACTGTGCAGGATGATCTGTTGTCTATTATTCTTCGTTTCAGGTTCCACAAGTATGTCTTATCTGCGGATGTGGAGAAGATGTATAGACAAATAGTCGTCCACCCGTCGGATAGGTATTTGCAACAGATTGTTTGGCGTGACACTGTTTGTGAGCCGATTAATGTTTATGAATTAAACACCGTCACGTACGGTACGGCTAGTGCACCGTTTCTCGCGACACGATGCCTTAAACAAATAGGACTCGATTGTAGGAACCCTAAAATATCTGATATCATCAGACATGACTTTTACGTTGACGACTTACTGACAGGAGGGAATGACTTAGACGAAGCAAAATTCATTCGCACTGAAGTTACGAAAGCGCTTGCGTCGGCATGTATGCCATTGAGAAAGTGGAAGTCAAATGAACCTCAACTAGTGTCGGATTGTGTTCCTGCGTCAGGCAACTTGCCGGCGTCATTAGACTTAAACATTGGACCTAATGAGCCTGACAGATTGCTTGGTCTTGGATGGTATGTCAGTGCTGATGAGTTAGGGTTTCCTATAAATCTAACTAAGTCCTCGAATGGGTATACTAAGCGTGATTTGCTATCCGTGATTGCGCGAATTTTCGATCCCTTAGGTTTGTTGGGTCCTATTGTTATCACTATGAAGGTATTGTTACAGAAATTGTGGTTAGACAAATTATCATGGGATCAACCATTACCTAACGAGATTTGGAAACCATGGGATATTATAATTAAGTCTTTGCCTCTTTTAAATCATTTCCGTATTCCGCGAATTGTAGTCTGCAATTTATATACGGAGCTAGAACTCCATATTTTCACAGATGCGTCTGAGGCCGCATATGGTGCCTGCGTCTACATTCGCAGTGTTAGTGATAAGGGTGAGCATTTGGTTCGTTTATTGATGGCCAAGAGTCGAGTGGCTCCCATAAAGCCTACAACAATCCCGCGGCTGGAGTTGTGTGGTGCAGTAGTCGGTTCTCGTCTCTGTGAGAAGGTGATGAGCTCACTGCGACTGAAGATCAGCCGGGTCTATTGTTGGACTGATTCAACCATCGTGTTGGGATGGCTACAGATGATGCCTACCAAACTTCAGCCGTTTGTACGCAACCGCGTTGCTGAAGTTTTGGATAAGGCGGGTAACTGTACATGGCGGCACGTCCCAACCGATCAAAACCCAGCAGATCTCATATCTCGTGGGGTGGATATCAGTGTTCTGCAGGGATTGGATCTGTGGTGGCACGGACCTAAATTCTTAGAACTAGACCCGTCTGGCTGGCCTTCACAAATAAAGTGTCCAGGACTGGAGTCGTTACCGGAGACTCGACCTAATGTAGTGTTAAGTGCTGTCATTAATGATTTAAAAAGTGAGGTTTTGATTAATTTTAGTCGTTATTCTAATTACTCACGGCTGATACGTTCTATTGCTTATCTATTGCGATTTATTAAGTCATGCAGAAAACATTATCCAAAGGTTAATTATTTGTCACACGATGAGTTACAAGATGCACTAAATGTTGTAATTATTCAAAGTCAGTCTCAATCATTTCCCGAGTACGAATTACTTTTAAATAAAAGGAGCTTACCTAAAGGGAGCGCCCTTCTAAAGTTCAATGTTTTTTGGACGACAAAAATATTATGCGAGTAGGAGGACGTCTCAATAATTCTAATTTTGCTTACAGTAAAAAGCACCCTATATTATTACAGTCCACTCATAAGTTAACAAAATTATTATTTCATTTCGAGCATAGAAGATTGATGCATGCTGGCCCACAATTATTGCTAGCTTCCATTAGGGAATCTTACTGGCCGATAGGAGGTCGCAACTTGGCAAAGGTCTGTTATCACAAGTGTGTTTTGTGCCACCGTATGAAGGGTAAGGTCGTAACTCCGTTAATGGGTAACTTACCACAAGAACGCCTTCGTCCAGGTTATCCCTTTGAGAGCACGGGCGTTGATTATGCTGGCCCTATTATGTGTGCAAGTCGTCAAGGTCGTGGATGCAGGCTAGTAAAGGTGTATGTCGCAATTTTCATTTGTTTTACAACCAAGGCCATCCATTTGGAGCTCGTTGGCGATTTAACTAGCAATAGCTACTTACTGGCTTTGTATCGTTTTATTTCTCGTAGAGGTAAACCCCTTGATATATTCTCGGATAACGGTGCCTCATTTGTCGGTGCGTGCAACGACCTTTCTAAATTTTTAAAATTAAATAGTTCGTCCTTGGGTGAAAGTGCAGCGAACGATGGAATAAGGTTCCACTTTATACCCGCATATACCCCGCATTTCGGTGGACTCTGGGAGGCGGGTGTCAAGTCAACAAAATACCACCTTCTAAGAGTGTTGGGAAATTGTAATTTGACTTTCGAGGAGCTGTACACCGCACTAACTAAGATTGAAGCCATTTTGAACTCTCGTCCACTGACGCCGATTTCTTCAGATCCTGCAGATTACACTCCGCTTACGCCAGGACATTTTCTTATTGGGCGGTCTCTTACTTCCTTACCGCAACCTGACTACCAGGATTACTCTTCCAACCATCTATCTCGCTTCCAACGAATCGAACAACTCCGTCAACACTTCTGGAGCAGATGGAGTAAGGAGTATGTTGCAGAGTTACAAGTACGGTCCAAGTGGCGTTCCTGCAAAGATGCTCTAAAATTAAACTCGTTGGTCGTGATTAAGGAGGATAATCTTCCTCCTCTGAAGTGGAGACTTGGACGAATTGTGGCTGTGCACCCGGGAACAGATGGCATCGCTCGTGTAGCTGACATCAAGACCTCCACTGGAGTCGTTCGGCGGGCATTCAACAGAATCTGCCCATTGCCCGTGTCTTCGGAATCTGGTTGAAACCGCTGCTTTCAACACCCGGGGGCATGTTGGAGCTTGTGATCAACACAGCCATAGACTATACACTATAACACAGCATAGGCTGAATGGAACACATTTTTTTTTTTGACACCTGTCATCTGTCATAACGTTAGAATACGCACTTGCTAATTGTTTCCCGCCAAAAATACGAATAAATTGTTCCCGCTAAATTAACACCGCATTAAAATTAATTGTTCTTGCACTGAGTACTCCTGCAGTTATTATTCCACCAAATTCCTTATTCCCGTACAGTAACAATTGTGAACTTCCGTCCGGTGTCGTACCCATTGGACCTTCATAATTGGACCCTACCTACTCAACAGGACCCATTGGATCTTCTATCGAAAACCTTGTACCCACTGGACCTTCAAAATGGAACCTTCCCTGCAACATAGGACCCATTAGACCTCCTGTTAAAAAACAAGTCCCATTGGACCCTCTTTTTATGGAGCGTACAATCATGCATAATAGTGAAAAGAGTATGAAAGAAAAAATATAAAATAAAATAGAACTCCGAAAGACCGCTGTATTATATTTTGACATCGTGTCAGAATTGGCGGTAGAACCAGGGAGTCAATTCTACCAACAGAAACTTTTATCAATTGCAACTGAATCGTTTATTCAGACAGTTTTCGTTTACGAAAACTATGAAATTGTTTGACAACAAAAACAAAATCAAAATTCGTAAACGAAAACTGTCAAACACGTTAAAAACGTGTAATAAAATATACACGTGTTTGAATGTCTTCGTGAATTCAACCCCGAAGCGAGTGAAATAATAATGGTTGAAAGTTTATACGAGAAATATGGTAATTTTGAAGTAAGAAGCACGGAATTAAATATTTAGTCTTCTGGTGAGAAATAAACATACACGTGTTTGAGGTTTTTTTGGAAATTCAAAAACAAATCAAAACAATTGCTACAAGTTGGGCCAAATGTGGAAAATCCATGCTTCTCACATGGACAACTGTATGTGGCTTGCTCACGTGTCGGGAAACCGTCTGACTTATTCGTGTACGACGGAAAAACCAAAAATATTGTGTATCCAAAAGCACTCCAATAAACAGATTTCTAAAACTAAATACTTTTTTTCTCTAAGTGGCATTGTAACGCATGCCGGGTATATATTATATAAAAGGAGAAGCTGACTGACTGACTGATCTATCAAAGCACAGCTTAAATCGTTGAGGTTAGAAACTTGAAATGTTGACAGTAGGTTCCTTTTGTAACAAAAGCATCCACTATGAAGGGATTTCTCGAAATTCAACCCCTAAGGGGGTGAAATAGGATATTTATGTTTGTATGCAAGTCAGTCATTTTTGAAGTAAGAAACATGAAAATAAATATTAAGGTTTCTGGTTACAAATAAATGGTATTCGGGCGTTTTTGGAACTTCAACCCCTAAGGGAGTGAAATAAGTGTTGGAAGTTTGTATGAGAAATCTGTTATTTTTGAAGTAAGAAGCACAGAATTAGATATTTGGGCTTCTGTTTAGAAATAAACAAACACGTGTTTGAGCGTTTTTGGAAATTCTACCCAAGTGGTGAAATAGGGGATGAAAGTTTTTTCGAAGTTAGGAGATTTGTATGAAAGTTCTTATTCCATTGGGTTACTGACCTGAAATTGGTCACAAACACTCTTCAAAGTAAATAACCAAAGAAGGACCTTATGGATTTTAAAACTACACCTAAAAAGAGGCATAATGAGGGTTTACAATTTCACGCAAGCGAAGCTGCGGGCAAAAGCTAGTAAAATTATAAATCACAAATCAAATGTGTTAGAATCACAATGTTATTATAAAATTAAATGAACTAAACTCGTAAATGAATGAGAAGTTAGACTTTTGACTTCAGATTTTGGATAAAACTTTTAATTATTTTTAGAATAATACGAAAGATTGCTCATTGCAAGCATAATGAAAATAATTATGATTAACCTAAACTTAAACATAAAACTAGACGGACGTTATGAATTGCCAAATAACAAATCTATCTATCTCTATCTATATATATAAAAATGAATCGCTATTTCCCTTGGTCATCGCATCACGCGTGAACGGCTGGACCGATTTCGCAATTTTTTTTTTTTGTTTTGTTCGTAATTGTCAGGAGAAGGTTCTTATGAAAGAAAAGGTGAGAGTAGGATGAACGTCGACAGACAGAGCGAAAAGAGAGCGCCCTATGACGAATCTTTCTTATATTTTTTCTTATAATTATATTTAAATCAACAGTTGTCTACATAATTGTACCTTTTCTTAATAAAACTATCAATAAGATCAAAATAATTTGAAGAAGGTCGAATGGGGCGTGTAAATGAGGTCCAGTGGGTATTTTGCGATTGGGTTTCGTCTTGAAGGTCCAGTGGGTACCAAAAAAGAGGTCCAATAGTCATTTTAATATAATATTTTTAAGAAGGTCGAATGGGGCCTTGGAATGGGGTCCAGTAGGTACTTTTTACAATAGGGTCTAATCTTGAAGGTCCAGTGGGTACTGCACCTTCCGTCCGACCCAAAGATCGCAGCAAAAATAAGGGGGGCCCGAGTAGCGCACCGCACACTGTTATATAAACCGTTTTGACAGGTCGTGAACTAAACATGTGCGACTATCGCCATGACGTCATTATATCTCTAATAATATGTATTTATAAGATAAAAAAGTTTGAAGAAAAACGACTCGTAACATTAGACGTAAAGAGAGGCCTAGGCCCTCCTACACGTTGTTTTAATATTACTTACTATACCAGTCTGTAACTGTCCCACTGCATTACAAAGGGTTCTTTACACACAGAAAAGAAACGAGCATTGATCACCACGCTTGCTCACTGCGCGTTGGCGATTTCAGATCATTAGGCCTGGTATCTGGTATGGTAAAAAATAGCACTGCCCCATCTGTTTTCGTGGGGGTCGTAAAAGGCGACTAAGGGATTCACTAGAGGATTGGCAGCAGCGTTCTCTGAGTACTTTAACAACCATACTGCGATCGTCAACCCGCCTGCCAAGCATGGCGATTATGGCAAACCCCCCCCAACATTGTTTGGGTGAGGCCTCTGTCAAGCAGTAGACATCATTTGGCTGAATGATGAGGCATGGTATCCACAAAACCGGAGAAGAGAGATGTCTCGTAAACGACCAATGGGATTTCTCATTGAGTTTAAGCTAAGCGGAGAGATGTGAAAATAACGCAATCCTATTGGTTGTTTGAGAGATCTCCTCTCCTCTCCACTTTGGTGGATACCGGGCCTAAGATCCACATTTCCTCAAGATGTTTTTTTTCCTTCACGGTAAGTCAGTGGTGACTTAGAATAACAAAGAAAGTGAACACGACAATGCTTGAAGAAGTCACATCTTACGCTTAGGCTTCAAGAATCGGGTCCGTAAACCTCCAGACCACCACTACATAATATGAGTCCATACTTAGGCAAATACACAACCTAACACGTTGAACTATTGTTTATAAATTAAAATAACAGACAAGTTTTTCGTAACGCTTCTTTTTTAGGGTTCTGTACCCAAAGGGTAAAACAGGACCCTATTACTCTCCGCTGGACTCCGCTGTCCGTCCGTCCGTCCGTCTGTCACCAGGCTGCATCTCATGAACCGTGATAGTTAGACAGTTGAAATTTTCACAGGTGATGTATTTCTGTTACCGCTATAACAAAAAATACGAGTACTAAAAAAAAAGAATACAATAAATATTTAAAGGGGCTCCCATACAACAAACGTGATTTTTTGCCGTTTTTCTAGATATTGGTACGGAACCCTTCGTGCAAGAGTCCGACTTGCACTTGGCCGGTTTTTTTATAAAACCGTTGCCGCACTCTAGAATTTTTTCTGTGGGTATTTTTACAGTACAAATCTCACATACACAAACGCCAAGACCCGGAACAACTGTATCCCATACAAATGCGACAATCGAACCCGCGACCAATAGGGCCAAAACCAAACGCTCAGCCACTGCACCAGAATGTCTTTTAACATTTTCCTCACAGTTCCTACAAAAAGATTATCATTTTGTCTAGCCTCCTCCCCAAAATTCAACTCACGTGGTATTCTAAATGAATTACAAGCTAATCAAAACTTTCGCTCAATGTATTCCGACCTAACTGTAAATTCAGTGTAATTGTCAAACTTTTAATTGTTATTACTGTAATTAAAGTTTGGTAAGTATACCAATTATAGTACTGACTACTTATTTTCTTTTTGATAATTTTCTTTGTAACTTTCTTTTATAGAGTTCGTGATTCGGCTGGTAGGCTAGTAATAAGAGCATATTACTGTCCTACTGCTGATTACGGGGCTCTTCTCAAGCTGGCTTCCCACGGTGCGTGGTAGCGCGCACCGGCTGTGCGTGGTATCATCCGTAAAATCACGCACCGTGGGAAGCCACATTATGGGGGTGTGTGATGTGGATACGGCGCACCGCTCCGCACGCGTCCGCGTTACCACGGACGAGTCTCTTCCCATGGTGCGTCGGTGCGAGCTTGTGTGTCGCGGTGCGCGCTATCACGCACCATGGGAAGCCAGTATCAGAATGAGAAGTATTTAGGCTCTAGTCCACTACGCTGGCGTGGTGCGGGTTTGCGGCCTACACACACTATCGAGAACTGTTTAGAGCCCGCTCTGCTGTACAGGTTTCCTGACGATGTTTTCCTTCACATTCTCATCGCACGTGAATTCTAAAAATCGGCGGTACGGGCCTCCTGCATACGCGGCGTCCTATGTGAGCTATCTAGAATTGACGCGAAAACAACAAACAGTCGATACCTATTGAAGTGGCCTACGTGACCGCGCACGTGGAGTGCGGTGCGGCGCGGCGCAAAGCGAAGCGAACGCGATCAGTTGGCTTGATATTTTCGCGCGAACTGGATGCGGTGAAGTATAGTGCTACTGAAAGGCGGCGGCGCGCGGAGGGCGGTTCGCGAGCTCATAGGACAAAGCCGCCGCTTCGCACCGCATAGCATTGAATTCGCGTATCACCGCATCGGATAGCTTCGCAATTCGCGTTCGCTTTGAACTGCCTAAGTAAGACACCGCGATAGAACGCAACCATTCAACCGCGCACCCGCCAAAATGATCACAGCTCAAGTACCTATACAAAACTTCCATAAAATTATGTGACAAAATTTTATATTAAGTTCTATGAATTCATCTGCAAAAGCGTCCGTGCGAAATACGTAAGGGCGCATAAACATGCTAAAGAAGCATGCAAAAATTTAAAGGAAGCAAAAAACAAAGTGCAGGCGTGGCAACGCATGTTCATAAAACGCGCCATTTTCTATGATTGAAATACGAATTACGGCTTTAACTGCTTGGTAAAAATATTGTAAATTATTACTAGACTGCCTCGTTGGTCTAGTGGTCGCAAGCGCGACTTCTGAGCATGAAGTCTTGGGTTCTCGATCCCCAGGTGTGGCAAAGTGTTATTGGGTTTTTCCGTATGGAATTTCTCAGTAGCAGCCCGAAATCTGGATTTGGACCCGGCTGATGACAATAGGCTCGCCCCCTATTGCATGGGACTTAAACATAACGGTGTAATGAGGGTGTACTATACACATCTGCCCAACCCGTAGGGGTATACAGGCGTGATGTTATGTATGTTTTTATGTAGGTATATCTACAATTATTACTGCTTTACGAGTACGTTAAACAAGTATAATGTAAATAAGTTATCAAGATAACATATAAAGAGAAGTGTATATAAGTTATCAAGTATAATGTAATGTAAGTAAGTTATCATTACTGCTTTACGAGTACGTTAAACTAATTTTAATAATTCACAGTCAAGGTTTGCGTTATTTTCAATCTCTTTTTAACCCTTAGCCAAAAAGAAACAATAAAACATAGTTACAATTTCGCAGCACAAAATATTTCAGAGTGAAAATTATTTTTAGTTTGTTAATTACGCGCGTTTCCAGTCAGTAACTAACTGGATTATTTTTTAATTTCGTTTTAAAAGTTATCACAAAAGCAACTTTGGATTACCCGGTTTGCTTCCAGCCTACATTGAAACAAGAATTTATTTAATGTTTTATGATATCTCTAGAGTATTATCTCGTTCTTTAATATTCAAGATTGTGAATTGCAACAAAAAAGCTTTTTCCTAGCAAAATAATATCAAAAATTGTGCGTGTATCAGAAGTCATACTTCGACTGAGACATAATCATAATAAAAAAGACACCTTGAAGTTAGCCTACGTCAACAATCATAGATTATATGAAATGTATTGAAGGAAACAATCGAGATCTCGCAGAATGCTTTTTAATTTCATTGACAGTACAACGTACACAAAGGTTATAAGGTATTATAGATTATAATACAAAACACTACAATATAGAAAAGAGGTTTAAACCAACAACTAACTTCATGGTGTCGCATTTCCACTAAAGCTGCGTGCGTAACTTCTAATAAGTGGTTACCGCCGCCTAGACCTACAAAACCAAGAGGAATGCTTATTCGTTACCAACCTTAGAGACAAAGTTGGAAAGTCCCATGTACCTGTAATTCCACCGACACACATACCCTTCAAACCGAAACACAGCGTTCAGTTTTTGCTTGGTGGTAGGATCTATACGGTCTGCCTGGCTAGCTACCACCCTCACGTTAAAGTCTGCCGGCCAAGCAGTTTACTGTTTTCCGTCGTGTGTATGTGAGAGCCAGAGGGGTAAAGGGAGATCCCTCTATATCTTTGTTACTTGGATTCGTGTGCTCCATCTTAGGGCCTGTCTGCGCTTACCATCAGGTGCGACGAGGGTAAAGCGCGACAAAGACAAATAATAAAAAAAACCGGCCAAGTGCGAGTCGGACTCACGCACGAAGGGTTCCGTGAAATTATCTATAAAAACGGCAAAAAAATCACGTTTGTTGTATGGGAGCCACCATAAATATTTAATTTATCCTATTTTTTAGTTTTTGTTGTTATAGCGGCAACAGAAATACATCATCTGTGAAAATTTCAACTGTCTAACTATCACGGTTCATGAGATACAGCCTGGTGACAGACGAACAGACAGACGGACCGATGGACAGCGGAGTCTTAGTAATAGGGTCCCGTTTTACCCTTTGGGTACGGAACCCTAAAAACAGCCATACCGCTTAGCGTCAGAAATAGGTATGGAGGTAGTACTTCCCCAGACAAACTTTTTCACAAGGAGCTCTATTACTTTTGACGTAATCCTGACATTTAACAACACCTACTAGTGAGAAATAGCTGGCCTATTCTTGGCAGTCACAACATGGAAGAGTAAATTAGCAATAACTTTAAGTGGCTTTCGTTATTGTCTTTTAGACTGGTGCACTCCAATATTAATTCTCTGGTTAAACAACTATTTACTTAAAGTTCTAGTACCTAAATTTTTGGAGACAATGGTTGTTTAACCAGCCTTAGAGAAACAATTACTTTAAACAGGTTGTCAGTTGATAAACGTTCCTTATCTGAGGAGAATACAAATACAACCCGAGGAGAAGAAAAACAATTACTAGTTTTAGTCGGGTCATATTATATTTCTACTAATAATGTTTGATGTGTGTACGAACCTCGAAGTACGGCCGTGTGTGTTACAATCCTTTTATACTTCAGCCAATCCCTACTAATATAATAAATGCGAAAGTAACTCTGTCTGTCTGTGACGCTTTCACGCGTAAACCGCTGAACAGATTATGATGTAACTTGGTACAGAGATAGTCTGGAACCTGGGAGTCTACTCCCTAAGCACGAAGTCCGTGGTTTCGGCCTTAGTTACGAGCGTTTCCTACTCCCTATCACCTACAGACATACGATTATTTCGGGGCCCGAACTAAGAATGAATGACAACACGATTTGACAGTTGTCCCTACTACCGATGTGTATTTGCCCGTCTGAAAATTTGAACTTGACACTTGTTTTGTTCACTCCTTCGTTTTGGGCTACTTTCGGACGGGCGACTAACTTCGTTGACGGACTTAGGGAGTAGGCCCTCTGGAGAAGGACATAGGCTACCATTATCCCGAAAAATACGGAATATTGTGATAAACGACATCCACGCGGCCGCAAGTGACCTCTAGTAGTGTATAAATCAATAGTTCTCTTTATTATGAAATGCTCTATGTGTATATGTTACCGGCAATGTGTATAATGCAGGTATTCTATACAATGCCTAGGCAATGTATAGAATGCCTCAGGCCTCCAGGCAATGTATGAAATATTACGAATAATGTATCGCTTTAAGCGATAAGACCGCCATTTGTACTATTCTTAATCATGTGTATTCCTACTGTTTTATTTCTATTAGTGTACAATAAAGTATATCTATCTATCTATCTATCTATTATTGTCCATTACATACTTTGCCTAGGTAATGTATACATTTCCTAAGGACTGTATAGAATACCTGCTGGTCCACCGGCAATGTGCGAAGTAAATAGATTTGGTCATTCATTTGGGGCACCCCGACACGGATAGGTTAGGTTCGAAGGGGATGACGGGGGCTAGAGTGAGCGAGCGAACGAAGCCCCCGTCATCCCCTTCGTGTTAGGTTACTTTAAACCCTGCAGACAGAAATAGGAGTCCCGCGCAGCGGGGCTCCGTCGACTCTCCTTTGGAAACCCAAACAACCTTACAAACATCTTGTTAAATTTTTTATTGTGCGTCGCGTGGAGTTTACTGCCTGCTCGCACGTCTTCCCCTTCGCCGCTCTCGTCTTTTTCACACATTACCGGCTGCGCATTCGGTATTGTATACAATGCCTAGGCAAAGTGTAAAATAAATAATATTTCATACATTACCTGAACGTTTTAGACATTCTATACATTGCCTAGGCATTGTATAGAATACCGGATTACACAGATTGCCAGTAACATAAGGTATAAGGTATAACGGGCTGGTATCCGCAACTCCACGTCTAAGCGCGTATTTTGCGTGCCGGTAACATATAGACAGATGAATTTTGCCTAAAGCACATAATAATATACGGCATAACTGGAGCCCAATTTTACTAACAGAAACTTTTATCAATTGCAAATGAATCGTTTATTCAGACAGTTTTCGTTTACGAAAACTATCAAATTGTTTGACAACAAAAACAAAACCAAACATTTTGACAGTTTTCGTCAACGAAAACTGTCTGAATAAACGATTCAGTTGCATTTGATAAAAGTTTCTGTTAGTAGAATTGGGCTCCTGGTTAGTCGTTTTACATCTGAAAACCATAAACTTTGCTCATCATGCTGTACAACTTTTACTACGGGACAAACGCAAAATTCGTGAAATGACGGTGTACTAGACACCTCTGCTCAACCCTTCACGGACTGCAGGCGTGGTGTTATTTTATGTAAAATAACATTATCTATTTTAAACTGCGACGGTTTATTTCTGATCACAACTAGCTATTACTTACGCAGTGTAGGTACCTTATCATTTGTACACATAACATGTACAGAGGTCAGAGAACACAGTTCAGTCTCTTTGAAAACAGCCACCAATCCATTTTCAAGGCACACTACAGCCTTTACGAACAATGCAGCGTCGTCACTCGAAACCAAAGCCTAATCTACTCACAGCACAATGTGACCAGCATTAATCAAAGGCAGCAGATCTGAGCCTTAATTTCGTATCTGACAGTAACACGCTTTGATCCCCACAATCCAGTACATTTCCAATACTACAGCCTACTAATAGAGTGATGGCCCCTTTCCCTTTGATCCCAAGACAGGCGGATATTTGAAGACTGGATTCCTATTATGTTTCTAATCCTTTCTATTAGAACGGATCTGTTATTGGCATGTCGTTCGGTAACGGTCTACTCTGATAAGATATTATGTGCTAAGTAATTGGGATGTTATGGCTGATTTACACTTTATTGAGAGCAGGTGACAAGTTTAGTGATCAGTTAAATTTTTTGTGGTGTTGAGTGTATTTCAAAATGTTTATACAGTGTTTAGTTTATTTTGCAGAACCACGTTACTTCACGCTTGCACTTATTACGTAACAGTGTGTTCGTTTATACGCTGTTTTCACTAATCACTTCCACTTGTCACCTGCACTTGCTACTTAATAAAGGGATAAATAAATGTAAATAAACTTTAAAAATAATAGATCCGACTTTAAAAAGGTTTAGCTTTAAAAGTTATAGTTTGCACTTTAATTTTGATACTTCTTGTTAGACCTGTGACCACTAAACGCAGGAGCCGAGCGAACGAAGCCAGCGGTGCTGCAGCAACGGCCGGCGAGTGTTAAAAACAATAATTCGCTTCGCGGATCACTTTCCACCATTCGTTTAATGGATGCGATCAAAAACATGTGGTTTTTTATTGATCATAAAGCAAACCATTAATTTTATAATGCAAACCATTAATTTTGAAGTAGAACGCATTATGTTTTAAGTGCATTTATGATCCGTTTGAGTCCGAAACTAGACGGGCAATCTCGAAAAATGCACGTGAGTAAACCGTAACTAATCATAAATATGAATATGTTTCACGAAAGTTATAATACATTTTTGAAGTATGCCTTAAACATTTTTGTTGTTATTTTCATTAATTTTGAAGTGCTTTTAAATACATCTCCTTAATAAAGTGTAAATCAGCCATAACAAGCATTGTGTCGTCGACACAATTATTAAATAAAATAATTGATTTGGTTTAAATGACAATCGCAAAGAGATATGTTTTATTTTGTTTGAGACATTTACTTATTATTATTAACAGTAAATGGAATAAGCAAAATAAAACAGTGGCTTTTAAAAAACCAATAACTTTTCTCAGATAAAAAAGTCGTAAATGATCCATAAACACATTGCACAAAAGCATAATATATTTTTTAAGTGGCTCGGGCGCACTTGCAAAATTAAACAATATTGGAAATAAAAGCACCTAGCACCTGTACAACCAATATCAAAAAAGAAAACCGGCCAAGTGCGAGTCGGACTTGCGCACTAAGGATTCCGTACTACCACTAGTTTTCCTTATTTTTATTATTTGCTGTTTAACTATAAAGTATGCACTACAATCACACAAAATTTCACGATTGTAAGTATTACCGTTTTTAAGATAGAGTAGGAACAAAAAACGTTGAAAAAACGCATTTTTTTCGAGATTCTTTTTAATAAGGGTACTATCGTTCCACTCCTACTGGTTTAAGGATTCCTGCGGCCAGAGGTAAACTTGTTTTTTTTTAAATGCAGCTACTGTGAAACTGTCATCAGTATTGAAAGAAATATTAACCACTCTGTTCATCCAAAGATGAATCCTGACAGCTCGGTTATTTCGTAAATTGTAGCCTGTTATCGAAAATTGTAAACGACATCATCAAATACCGTAAAATACCTATATTATCCATGTTTTGTTTTTTTAAATATTTGATATTCGTTGCATGCTAACGTTTTTAGGGGTTCTGTACACAAAGAGTAAAACGGGGCCTTATTACTAAGACTCCACTGTCCGTCCATCTGTCCGTCTGTCACCAGGCTGTATCTCATGAACCGTGATAGTTAGACAGTTGACATTTTCACAGGTGATGTATTTCTGTTGCCGCTATAACAAAAAATACTAAAAAACAGAAAAAAAATATTTAAGGGGGCTCCCATACAAAAAACGTTTTTATAGATAATGGTACGTAACCCTTCGTGCGCGAGTCCGACTCGCACTTGGCCGATTTTTAAAGAAACGTCCGGAATCAACTTACGAGTCAAAGGGTATTATCGAAAATAAGCTCAGCTGCCCATCCAATGAAGTACAAAATCCTTTCAACTAAGAAAAAATCCTAAACGAGGACCATTTAATACTTCTTTCACTGATACATGAACACAGGATTTAAATAATTTACAAAGTGTTACACTAAGACCTATGTTGTGAAACAAAAAAAAAAGAATGTTCGCGGGAAGAAAACAAATTGTAACAAGCATTCCGTATGCCGCGGTGGATATTAAATTCTTTCCCTTTTGTTACTGTCGCTTCGCTTATTTTGTTTACAATTTGCGGAAAATTTTAGACGCAAGTCAACTTTTTGTCGAGTTTGTTGGATTTTAAATTGTGAAAATTCTTGCTTTGAATAAATTTAATTCCGGGAAAGTGCCTACAACTTTCATAATGAGTCACTTTTCGCCGCAAACGTTTGTAAGAACCTGCTTATTTCATTCGTTTAACGTGTTTATTTATCTTTTTAAACAGCGTCTTTAAAATGATAAAGGAAGTTATTAGAATAATTACATTATTTCTCTCGAGGAATTTGACAAACGGAGAATTACATTCTTTCAAATAGATATGAACCTTTTTAGGTATCGGTAAACCGGGGTTACTTTCAAATAGGAGCGACATTGATAGTTACTAAAAATATTGCATTAGGTCGTATATCTCAGTGGAACTGGAACTTATGCATTTTAATTTACTTGTGTAGGTAATATTGACAGTTTTCCTATTTTACCACTCGGTATAGAGGTGCCTGCGATGTTACATGGCAAAGATAAAAATATTTTTCTTTAAACTACGTAGTAATGTTATCATTAATCGCTACAAAACCGATCACAAAATACGTATTTTCTGCTTAGAAGCAAAACAGTGCAGAAATGTTGTATGAAATCTCATTACTGCACTGCAAACAGTGCAGAAATGTTGTATGAAATTTCATTACTGCACTGTTTTTCATTAGTGCAGTTTTTTTATTTTTTATTTAGATATAAATTTACCACAGAGGTTTAATGTCTCCCGTTAAGTTTAATATTAAATGCATGCATTCTTAAGCATTAGATCAAAAAGATACTGGCTGAAAATAAAAATCGGCTGAATAAAATCGAAATGGAGAAAAAAAAAAACAAATGTCGCGCATTTTGTATCATTGTAAAACTTTGATACTTCTTATTTAGCAAGAAAAGTTTTAAAAAATGGAAATAGATAGCGATATGAATTCAAGTCCAGAGAGTATAAAACAGCTGCAAATGAAATTGTTAATAACCTTTTGCCGCAAAAGTCGCAGGATAACCTTGTTTTCATTAACTTGAGTTTTCATTTTGAGTAGGTATATTTTATCACGGTAGGTAAATTGGTAGTTGAAAGAAAAGTAGATTACGCACCTTGCTGAAGTGAGTGATTAATGCACTCGTGCTAATTTAGTGCCCTCGCTTGCGCTCGGGCACCAACATAACACTCGTGCGTTAATGACTCACTTTGCGCTCGGTGCAACAATCTACTAAAATTACACCCCTGATTATGAAAAAAAAATCAATTTTTACATTTCTCGATTCTCGATCTCGGGCTACTTTGAATTTTAATGATAGAACAGAGATCATCAAAGTAGAAGTTCTACGGCTCGAGTTTGATAAGAAATATTTCTCCTTTTTTTCTTGAAAACAATGCTCTGTTATTTTTATTTATTTAGCCTAATTGGTTTTTTATACAGGCTGGTAATTTGAGATGGGGCGTGAAGGGCAACTACCTTAACCATTGCAGCTACAGGAAAATGTTCTTAGAAAACCACCCCTAACTTTTAGGACAATTTAAATCGACATTCACAGATTTTGAAAAAAAAGTACAGTCAGCGAGAAAAAGGGCTGTTTTCAGAAAACTTTTTTATGATGCCAATCGATCCCATTTCCCATAAGGATCAAAAAACTTTTCCGGATAACCGAGGTTGGAGTAGGTACTAGAAAAGTCAGAAATCGCAAAAAACTTATTTGAGATGGAGTAGTAGTAAGGGCAGCTACCTTAATCGTTGTGGCTAGAGGAAAATGTTCTTATGAGACTGCCCATAATTTTTGAAAACATTTCAAAAAGAAATATTTTAAAAGTTTAATCGTAAAAACGAAAGAGTTTCCAGTCAATACGCCGATAAACTTTGATAAATTTCTTATCGAACCCTACGTTGCTGTTAGTAATAAGTTAGTTGAGTATTTTAATAGGAAAAAACAATTTCATCTGCACTATCGCGATTGGAATTTCTTGCCGGAGTCGTTTTATGTCGGCGCGGTAACTACCTACTCTGCGTGTGACAGCTACCGGCGTAATAAGGAGACCACTTGACATTCATTTTAAATAGAATCTGCAAACGATAAAGTAATAGGTACGGTTTTTTTTTCTTGCTTGCCTTTTCCCAACTATGTTGGGGTTAACTTCCAATCCAACCAGCCTCGTGAGCACGGATCTTTTTATCGAGTTTAAGAACAGTTAAATACGCAAAAAGCTTCGTAAAAGTATCAGCTACAAGCTAATATCATCAAAGCCGATCAATTTGATATTTTATAGATAAATAATGTTTAAGGAGGAATTCTGGGTATTATTCAAAATAATATAAAAATTACAATATCTCGAAATCCATTGAATTTCGTAGAACATATGTGGGGTTAAATTTGTTGCATATTAGCCCCCTTATAACGTGGTGCAAGGAATACGTCGAATTACCAGTAGCCCTGTATATACAGTCACAAACTACAAGCCAATAAAGGCAAGCGGTAAAAAACCTCGTTTAATATTACTCTGTATGGGAACTAGGTATACCGTTACGGAAAAACCCAATTCATTCAATTGATTAATTTCCCAGTTCGTGACAAAGTGTTCCTAAAACTTTTTCCTGAACTGGGAAATGAAACCAAAACCTCAGCGTTAACAGTCTTACTAGCTGCTGCTGCTAGATCAATAAAGTCACTAGGCAACAATTGACGCACACTATGTTGCTCAACATGTAGCAACATGGCGACAACGTGCAACAAACTGATGCGTACTAATTCTTTTAGCGTCATTACCCACGTCATCTGGAACGCACGGCAATGGGGTAGGAAACTGGGGAACTAATGGCGCCAGCATCGCTGGTACTAAAGCAATGTCATTGGTTAATGTTTGTTTGACATTATTGCTAATGACAATTTAACTCATTCTGATTGGTTGTAATTGGTACCAACAGAGGTGCTGCCATCTACTTTCGTTTTGCGTTTGCCTCCCCATTTTTGCCTAGTGTAGAGAATACGAGGCTTTAGGCAAGATATCGATCATTAATCTTCTTACATAGATTTGTCATGATCACGCCATTGTTTTCTGTCTTTCTCTATCTTTCTCCATCTTGTACCGAAAGTAAAATAATTTTTGTACGATCTTGAACAAACGGAACCAACAATATTTTACTTCGTGCCAGCTAACCACTACCACAGAACTATACAAACTCCATCGACGCATGTGTTAGTGGGCACACAGTCGTTCGCTTGATCGGAACCCGTCCCTTAGTTGGTCACGTTCAGCTTGAACATGTTGAACGAGTAAATGGTTGTTGACAACAACTATAAAATAGACGAGTTGGCGTAAAATCTGTAATGTTACTTTTACTACGTCGCCTTGAAAGATTTAAGTTTAGTTTGTTATTTAAAGGTGTAGAATATCTACGAACATAATAAATAAATAATTTCTCTGTCAATGCATTGCATTTTTTATAAAACACAAGCACTGTTATTTAGTCCAAAAGAGAAGACTAAATGCTAAAGACTAAAACACCTAGTTTTTAGATGTAATTTTTCATAATTTAAATTGTTTTGTTTTAGTTTTTATAATCACATCAAACGAAACTGCAACCCTTTCTATTATCGATTCGTTGAAACGTGAACCTTTATTATTTTACATAATGCGTTAGCAACGGGTAAGGTCACCTCAAAGCGTCGTACCGTGAATCCGCGTTTATTTCAAGACAAGTCACACCTCGAATCGTTGTGACGTGAGTCCCAAATGATTACAGGTAAGTAACAACTCGATTCGTTGAAACGTGAACCTTTATTATTATGAATAATACCACCTAGTGGGTCCTGTGACCTTCTAGAAACATCTGAACTCGACGATGACCAAAATCGTTTCCGTGCCAATTTCTTCTCCAATTTCTTCAATTTTTTCTTGATGTAGAGAATGGATTCACTATGAGAACGCTTCCTTTTCGGCATGGTAATTAATTAACGCGTTTTATAATGAAAAAACTATATTTACGTTAGAAATTGTGCGGACTGGCGGAGCACTAAAATGTGAATGAAGTAATGACAGTAAACTGACAGAGGGTAATAAAAAATAAAAAAAATGATATACAAACTAAGTGCATGAGTGGCGACATTGTATGTGGAACTCCATGTGTAAATATGCTAATCTTGAGGACGAGGCCCGAGTATAATTCCTTTTGCGGTAATAATTACGTATGCATTTTATTTTGTTTACCTATCCCATTTCGTACCGGCCTCCCCTATTTTTCTTTGTGAAAAAAAGCGAAACGAATTCTATTTCATGTTTTATTCATGTCGCTTAAAAAGATGCTACATCAAATAAAATATTGAAGGACAATAAGTAGTGAAACACCATGAAAAGATTATCTAAGTGATGGCCTTTGAGAATATTTGATGGACTTCAATTTGATCGTCTTATTTTATTGGTTTTCTGAGTTCAGCTAAATATTTATATGGATTTTGCTTAATGTTGCTCTAGGTGAAAGTTGTAATTTTTTTTTTATCTGTTACTAGACTTGCGTTTGTCCGCCATCTCGCCTGATGTTAAGCGATGATGCGGTCTACGATAGAGCACGCTTGCCCAGAAGAAACCGATTCACTCTTGACTTGAAGTCACCCAGATTGTAGCTGTCGGGGAACACCCACTCGGGCAGCGCATTCCACTGTTTGGCGGTTTTCACAATGAAAGTGGAATCAAAGCGTTCGGGTTTTTGGTGTATCAACCATGAACCGATGGCGCTTTTTCGTGCTTCTGGCCGTCCGATAGAAAAAATGTCAGGGGGGTATTAGATCATGCAGATCTGAAGCACACTCTCCGAAATGTGTCGATAAAAAACCGATAGACTAGCAACTTTGCGCCGATGCTCAAGACTTTGGAGCTTGGTCTGAACAAGGGAGTCATTATTGATGAGCCTCTTGGCACGTTTGTCAATGGACTCCAACGCCTCAAGCTGGTATTTGGCTGAGCCATCCCAAAGGTGTGAACAGTACTCCATGCACGAACGTACCTGTGCTTTGTATAGTTGAAGCAACTGTTCCAATGTGAAGTACCGCCGCACCTTCGAGAGGACAGCCAGCTTTTTAGCAGCCAATTGAGCTTTGGACTCAATATAGGAGCCAAAGATTAGGGTTGACATCAGAGTAACTCCCAAGAGCTCAAGATGGTCAGTTATCGGTATAGACACATCTAGAAAAGTATATGTCATTGTCATCCTCAGCCTGCATAGACCCACTATTGGGTATAAGCCTCGTCCTCTGCCTTGAGCCAATCTTCTCTGGTCTACACCGATCGCATCCAAGTCTTTGCTGCGATCACTGTAATATCGACGACCCATCTGGCGGCTGGTCTGCCAACAGATCGCTTTGCCCCTCTCGGTATCCACTTTGTCATAGCTCTACACCACTTGCCATCACTACCTAGCTTGCATCACTACTAATGTAAATACCTTTATAATTACTAAGATTTTTACTGTATTCTACCATTTAATTTTTGAATAAATATTATTATTATTATCTCACTTTAAATCACGGCTCATCCTCCATGCGGAAGATGTCCGGTCCTTTGGAAGGCCTACACGGGGACACAGGTCCAACGCGCAGAGGCCCCTTTGAGAACTTTAATCTAAAATGGGGTGGGGCACCAACCGGGGACTATCCACGGCTGCACTATTGGAGTACAGTCATGGACCGTGCCAGGTGGGTGCAAAACTATTGTGAAATATGGTAAAAATAAAACTGGTCTATGGGATGGGGTGTTAAATGGACTATTTAACTTCTATTGCCGGAAGAAAACGGCGTCTGCCTTTCAAGTTTCAATTTGAAATTTGTTGGCAGACGGTGACTCGCCAGCCCACTAGCTGGGCCCCCTGAACAGCCGCCAGTACATAGGCGAAGAGGGCAACAAACGTGTGAGCGGCTAGAGGTGTAGAGAGGTGTGGCCCCGGTTTCGCCGTCGCGGGTCTAAAAGACCCGGAGTGGGTTTCCCCGCTATTACGCCATTAGACACTTCCACCCCCGAGCATATAGCTCTGGCGGCCCCCCTCTGGCCGGCCGATAAAGGCAAGCCAGAGTTGAGAGTCCTGCGGGCACTCTTGGGGTTCCACTCCAGCCAGCCAGTAAAGGCAAACTGGAGACGAGGCCCTGACCGACTCTCTGAGGCAATAAGGTACGCAGTGTCGCCACTCACCAACAGCTCGCCACAAGCTGCCCTGCGGTTTGTAAGCTTTACAGTAGACCTCATCTTACATTTTTTATTATACGATGGGGTTGTAGAAAGCTAATCTAATGTACCCTCCGGTTTTACGTTAATCTCATGATGAGGTAACGCCTTTCCCAGAGGGGGATTATTATTATTATTATTATTTGTATCTCTCTTTAAATCACGGCTCATCCTCCATGTGGAAGATGTCCGGTCCTTTGAAAGGCATACACGGGGACACAGGTCCAACGCGCAGAGGCCCCTTTGAGAACTTTAATCTAAAATGGGGTGGGGCACCAACCGGGGACTATCCACGGCTGCACTATTGGAGTACAGTCATGGACCGTCCTAAGTGGGTGCAAAACTATTGTAAAATATGCTAAAAAAAATATCTGGTCTATGGAAAGGGGTGTTTTGTGGATCGGTTAACCTCTATTGCCGGAAGAAAACGGCGTCTGCCTTTCAAGTTTAAATTTGAAATTTGTTGGCAGACGGTGACTCGCTAGCCCACTAGCTGGGCCCCCTGAAAAGCCGCCAGTACATAGGCGAAGAGGGCAACAAACGTGTGGGCGGCTAGGGGTGTAGAGAGGTGTGGCCCCGGTTTCGCCGTCGCGGGTCTAAAAGACCCGGAGTGGGTTTCCCCGCTATTACGCCTTTAGACACTTCCACCCCCGAGCATATAGCTCTGGCGGCCCCCCTCTGGCCGGCCGATAAAGGCAAGCCAGAGTTGAGAGTCCTGCGGGCACTCTTGGGGTTCCACTCCAGCCAGCCAATAAAGGCAAACTGGAGACGAGGCCCTGACCGACTCTCTGAGGCAATAAGGTACGCAGTGTCGCCACTCACCAACAGCTCGCCACAAGCTGCCCTGCGGTTTGTAAGCTTTTCAGTAGACCTCATCTTACATTTTTTATTATACGATGGGGTTGTAGAAAGCTAATCTAATGTACCCTCCGGTTTTACGTTAATCTCATGCTGAGGTAACGCCTTTCCCAGAGGGGGATTATTATTATTATTATTATACTACTAGCCTAGCAATATGTCCAGCCTAGCGTCAATTTTCCGACATCAGTGACTCTTAATCTTTTTCAGATCTCGGTCTTCTGGACTCTGTCTATAAGGCTGATGCCTATAAGCCACATAGAAGAGACGTCGGGCGAATACGAGGAGAAGACGCGGCGCTCCTTTAATGTACTTTCATACGTATGGAAGCGTTGCGATGCAAAACATACAGAGGCAACGGGATGCAGACACGACGCCGACGCTTCGTCATCTGCGCCTTATTACAACGCTTCCTCCCCTCGTCTTCGCCGGACGTCTCTTCTGTGTGGCCTACACCTTACAGCTAAAAGTTTAAATATATGCCTGAGTTCGAACCCGCAAACCATTGCGTAGCGAACGGATCTGTAACCTCCGGGCCACTACGACATTCTCCACGAGGTCATGTTTTTTTTTAATAAATCTTACTTTAAGATTTGAGGAGCCAAAGTTAGTAAAATTAAGTTTGAGAAAAACGGTATTCAAAATATCTAAATCGTTTTATTCGTGTTGAATACAACACGAATAACAATATTCAATACATCAATACAATATTCAACAATATTCCACCTATGTTTCGGCGATAAGATGGCAGTCGTGTTAAACTGAGAAGTAAGTGTTCTGATTAACTCCAATCCAACCCTATTTTATATTTAGAAAGGCTAAAAGACAAAAGATCTTCATCATAAAAAAATCTAAAACAAAAATTAGTTTAAATTAACACTCAAGACACATGATGAAGGCTAAAAGATATAAAATCTTACTTCGTCATTCATTAATTACGTCACACGAATTTCATGATTTTTTGCCTCTCCCTCTTTATCGACCCTCTCCCCCCCTTAATGTGTGACGTAATTTATGGATGGCCCTTTAGGGAATCTAAAAAATAATAATTTATATTAACACTCAAAACACATGAATTAACAGATAAATCGTAGCGATTACTCAGCCATACACCGATCGTGAGTATGAAACAATATACAAAATTAATCAAGTTATGTACGTAGATACTCCTAAATTCAAAGAGTCAGTATTAAAACAGATATTTCTCGATAAACATTTCCAAAACTCTAGTCCAGTAATATCGACTATAAATTCCAAACATGTCATTGAAAATAAACTTTTAGCATTTATTGTGAACACAATAGAGAACCGAACGCTCGCGTGTTTCAAATTCAATTTCATAAAAACGAACCTATACTTAGTTATTAGTTTCGTAGTTTCATTTCCATTTTAAGTTTCCAAATGAAAATATTCAATTTACGATATTAAATTCAAATTAATGAATTCAATTATTTCGTAGTTAATGGATGATGTCCACCGAAATATTATTTTTCACTTATTTTAATGTAATAATAAATAAAAAAAGGTATTTTTTTTATAATCATCTACTTGATGATTTTCCTTGCGGGCCGTTTCTACGTAACCGGGCAGTTATTGGCAAGGCCTAAAGGTCTCCAGTCAATGGGGGGAACAAAGTACTTAACCTAAGCTAACTACTATACTACACTAACATCATGACTACTAGCATCAACAGCACTAAGAGCAACCCCTGGTGGGACTCGGATCTCGACTAAAGGCCTACGCAGACCAGGACGGCATGGCAAGGGATTTAAATTTTTACTAATGGACATTCAAACGTATTGATATAGAAATACGACATAAATGGCTATGCTTTAAAATGATGCCGTGGCATCGAAAGGGATTTTTCTTTCAGGGTCTTTTCAGGGTCTACGTAGGCCTTTAGGGTGTTGCTGGCGGGAGATTGGGAGGGAGACAGCTTGATGAGGACTGAATTATCGGTGTGAACCTGATGGTAAGTGGTTACTACCGCCTATACAAGGTTAGTCGGAAAGGGGGTACTAATCCTTGGGCCACTTAAAGTATCACTGATGACTGTTTTAAAGCAAGTGTTAAAACAAAATTTGATATTTTTTATTTCCATGGAAATTGATTTTTATTTTACTTTTTTGAAAAAATCATCGTCCCTGCTTTAGTTACTAGTTCAGAAAATTATGCTTGAAATCTGTGACCTCAAACATGACCTAAAATGTAAACAGCTGATCACAGTCAAGGATAGATAGATTTTAGCGTATTTTTTTGTAATTTTTGAACAGCTATTTCTCTTAAACTATTGACTTTTGGGGAAAGTGGTAAAACGAAAGTTACTCATTTTTATGGGTACTTTAACACCCTTTCGGATTGGTACCCCCTTTCTGACTAACCTACAACACCAAGAAAATCGCTGATGCGTTGCCAACCCTAGAGACAAAGGTAAAAAGTCTCAAGTGCTTGTAATTTCACTGGCACCCACATACCCTTCAACTTTTGCTATCATGGCTTTCAAAGTATTAATTAAGTGTAAAATTCAGGACTGTTTCTCATTTTAGTACCCTATTCCCTTAAGTTTATTCATTGTACTCCTTTTCCTGGCAAGTAAGTAGAGGTCATTAACCTCGTGATTTTACTGTTCGTATCTGAACGTGATCTTGTTGAAACTACCCACGGTAATAAAGTTTGGAGTTTAAAGAGTGCATAAAACAAACTGCCAGTCTATATAACGTTACAGGAACTTTATCTTCCTTTGTTTACTTTGAATAATACAACATAAAAGTTTCCTACATAAATTAGAGGTTAAAATTAAAAAGATTCACTTGCAGATTAGGTTTTGTTATATTTTAACAACTAGCTGTACCCAAGGCTTTGTCTACGGAAACATACCTACTGCTTATCACCCACACTAAATAGCGTGATAATTTATCCCCTATAACCTGACCCGCTCTTTAACGAACGTGGGTGCCAAATTTCATTTGGATCTGTCCGGTAACACTGGTGCGAAGCTCAAACATACAAACCGACATAAATTTTAAAAAACGTCATCTTTTTCAGCCAGCGGTGTCTGGGACGCGTTACACTTACTTTTTCCAAAAATATTGAATGTACAGTTTTAAGCATTGTTATGATTTTATTACTTATACAAGGTTAGTCGGAAAGGGGGTACTAATCCGAAGCCCACTTATAGTATCGCTGATGACTGTTTGAAAGCAAGTGTTAAAATTTCAAAATTCGATATTTTTTTTTCCAAATAAAATGATTATTATTTTAGTTTTTTCAAAAATTCTTCATTCCTGCTTTAGTTACAAATTCAGAAAATGGTGTTTCTAATTCATGACCCCAAATATGACCTAAACGGTAAACACAGCTGATCATAACTGGGGATAGATAGATTTTAGAGATATTTTTTTGAGATTTTTGAACAACTGTTTCTTTTAAACTATTGACTTTTGGGAAAAGTTGTAGAACAAAAGTTATTCATTATTATGTGTACTTTAACACCCTTTCGGATTAAGAAAGAAAACTCATTTCTAGCAAAATATACCTACGCCAAAATTCACGTGAAGTTGACGTATAAGGCCTGAATTACATAGAAACGGCATAAGGCGCAGGCAAGGCGCAGACGCGTCACTTTCATACATTTTTAGTGCCGCTGTATTTTTTTTTCGCACAAAATGTGTGAAAGCGACTTGAAGCAGTCGGAGGCTTCCTAAGACGGATGTACTTCACAAACTGACTGACCAAAAAAACATAGGTACTTAGCCTCCGACTGCATGTGACGATTTGATAGCATGATTTTTTGGAAACCTACGTAAGTTTGACTCTATATTTATTTATTTAAATATTTACTTAAGGATCTCTGACAAAGGATATACACAAAAAGATAATGGTAATAATTCGCTTAGAATCTAAGCGAATTATTACCATTATCTTTTTGTGTCTAAGCCTTAGATTATATGGCCAGTGTACTCCTTCAATTATGAGAGACCACAACATGCAAAAATTATACAAAGCAATTAAAACTAATATTATGTTACTGGCAAACAAGCAATAAAATTAGAGGTAAACAATATGTTTTCGTTATGTAAACGATTAAAAATTTAATTTAAATTTTAATTAGTTACTTTAGGGCCTCATAGACCCTTTTTTTAAACTTGGTTAAAGAGTAAGTGATATCAATATCACTAGATTTAGCCAAGACATTATAGCACCTACACATTCTAGGCATAGCAGCGTTATATCTAAGATTTGTTTTAGAGTAAGGAATGTGAAATAGTTTTGAGAGTGCGTCTTGTTTACATCTTTTTAGTTCGCTTTTATGCGGGCGGGTTTTTTGATTTTTTAATTAATTAACACTCTTTAATACAAGAACAAAACAATAAGCTGCCTTAAGGTACAAGTTCGTAGCCGACCGCATACAGCAGCAGACGACGACGTGTCGTTACGAGACGTCGTAGCGACACGTCGCAGCGTCATGGCGCTGCCGCGCTGCAGTCATGATTTCGAACCCAACAACAGATGGCTGCTGCAGACGACACGTCGTATTCCTGGTAGTTCTGAATATTCCGTGAGACAAGATTTGACCTGTTTGGGATTAGCGATCGCGATTTACTTTCGTATCTTTTGTTTTTGTTAGATGCATCGTACAGTGCAGGACATTGGGCCATCTGGTTTACCAGTTTTTCTTCCTCGGAATTGGAAAAACTCATTTTTTGATAAGATTTAATGTGTCGTCGCTCCAGCGTCGGTGACACTACTGATCTGCGGTCGAACACGTCGTCTGCGGTCGTGCGACGTGTAGTCGAGCAACGTGTCGCTAGCTGCGGAAGGTATTTCACAGAAATACATAGAAACCAGTAGTGTCTTAACGACATGTGTCGTATGCTGCTGCTGTATGCAGTCGGCTACCATCTCGTACATTTAAAAGGTGTTGTAATGTGGATTGCTGTTTCTATCTTCTTCTCTCGTGTCAGCACGAGCTATACTGTGAAAAGATTAGCCAGTCAGCAAGGTTGGTAGCGAGGCTATTTAGCTTCTATTAGAACGTTTTATTAACTCGTTTTGAAAAAGCCTTAGTCACTGTCACTACATCAAAACTCTAGTTAAGCAAATATTACTTAATAGGTCTACTACGGTTCATATATTCGTCTGCAATAAAACATTATGAACCACATTCTTAGAACTTCTAACCATATTAAACGCCCATTACCCCACTGAGCCATAACGATTCATTCTTCGAAAGTTATTAACATTGATTCTAAGTAAAAGGCACAAAAACCGCTAAAAGGACGTAATAAAAAGGCTATAAACCTTAAAGCACACGTTAGGAGTATATTCGATACAAAATGGCGTCGTTACCTGTTCTAAATTGCGTAGGTACACTTAAGTGGCAGACCGATATCGTGGCCTTACAGACCTTCTTCATATCACTTTTGGGTTTATCCACCTTATTTTGGAAGTGGCTTTTGAAAGGGCAAACTTGTATGGAATAGATAACTCATGTATACACGGGGTTAGCTATTTATGTCTCTGGACATTTTCGTTTTAGATTTACTATCTTAAAAAGGTACGATGCAAACCTTTTAGGCATTTTCTTTTGAAACTTCTAACTTGTAAGGATAAAACCAAAGATGTTTTGAATAAATCAGTAACATGATAACCTTTCTAAAATTATAATTTTGTGATACACATTCATATGATTATTCACGTGCATTTTCAGGGATTTTTAAATGTTTTTTACACCTTTCATGTGGAGACGTATTTTTTATTTGTTTTTAATATCCCTTTTTATTTCGACTCTGCAGTAGAACGCCTGCCTCTAACAGTGCGCAATTTAACGACATTCTTATTGCACGTGAAAATGGACAATACTAAATTGTTTATAGCATCGCATATGGCGCATAAAAAGAACGACGCATAGAGTAAAAAAGCCGCTGAAGTAAACGCTTCATTCTCAATCACGCAAAAAAAACACTGTCTGTTAGAGACCTAATAAAGCACAGTAGACATATAAGCTAAAGCAGTATCTCAACACTACTATAATCGCCTGAATTGACACACGCAGTTTATATTGAGTCTAATGTACTTTTTGTATGGGACTATATTCCGAAAATACCGTCTTGTTGCAGTGCGTGTCTGTGTGAGTGTGTCAAATCGGACGATTGTAGGTAGTTGAAATACTGCTTTAGCTTATATATATACTGTGCCTAGGGTTACCATTTAGAAATTTGAAAAGTCCTGACAAAAAGCCTGACATTTTAATAAAAGTCCGGACATTTTAGTCACAAAATGTCCGGATACGAAGATTTATTGTTTGATCTCGTTAAGTTGATTGTTAAAGATTTATATGTTGTTTTTAGATGAATTCAATGAGAAGTTAATAAAGATTAAAAAGTTATTTGATATTACATAAGTAAGTTTCATTACTCATTTTCCATCTAAGTCAAAAATCCGGACAAATTAAAGAGCCGGTCAAAGTCCGGACAAAAGTCTAGAAGTCCGGACATGTCCGGGCAAATCCGGACGGATGGTAACCCTAACTGTGCCTAAAGCGCATCCTGATCAACGCTACAAAATTACAAATGTTGTACATCGTACAATTCCATATTTAAAACACTACAAATCCAGTGCGTCATACAATTCCATATTTAAAAACTACAAAATGTTTGGCGCGTACAATTGCAACTGACATTTTGAAATTGTATGACGCACAACATTTTTGCGGTTTTGGTCTATGATGCGTCTAAATAGGAGTAACTGCCGTTTGACCTCCGAAATACTCAGATTTATGAAGTTGTCCATTTAATTATAATATTAAGCATTATTCACACCCATGACAGTAGCATAATTTTGTATACATACGAAACTTGCAAATAATCTGCATGTTTTCGTTCACGTAATGTTACTTTATGCTTAAAATTTTGCATATACAACAGCCATATGACCATACATACCGCTTACCTAGGATGAAGAAATTTAATAACAAAGTTTAATAATACTACTAAACAAACCGGTTTGCACGTGGAAGCGTTGTGTTAACTCGCTCATTACCTGAATTTGCAACTAAACACAACTTTTGTTCCGGAAATGTTTACGATACCAACTCGCAGACACCACTGGGTTCCACACAAATAAATATAGCTACAGCAGTAGCAGCAGTTTGTAGAATAATCTCGATGCTTTAGCAAATACTCTTAGGCCCGAGGCTGCATATTATTAGAAATTTCTGACGGAAAAATTCTGACTAGTTTCTGAAATTTCTGTTACAGATGGTCTTCGAACACGCGTCAGAAATTTTTGACGCGCGACTCTGCTCATACATTTTATTAGACCCCGCACACTGTCAGAATTTGCCGGATCTGGCAGCCTGTTGGCTCTAGTACAAAATGTATACGCAGGGGGTCTTCGCGCTTGCGTCAGAAATTTTCTGACAGAAATTTCTGATAATGTGCGGCTGAGCTTAATACGACTTGAGAGGTATTAAAAAAAGCCGTTCTACTTATGAGATTCTACATTATGGTAGCTACTAGAGGAAGTTCTCTCAAATAAGAGCTGACTTATTAATACGTGTCTAAATGTTCGAAGTACCTAAACCAATTTTGAGAGTATAATGCAAATGTTCGATTAATCAATATGTTAAAACCTTTCTATAAAACCTGTTACATTCTATAAAGACGTGATTTTTTCCTCATACCCATGACGTACCTGCTTACAATGGAAAGAAATGTGGTACCTACTTATCAAATTGAAGGTTATTTTTCCATTGTTCACGACACGACTAGAGAAAATGAGGTCACGATACTGAGCTCCATATATTTCTATGAACCATTAACTCACGAAACGATACATTTCTAGCGTCGTGGTAAAAGTTTCATAGAAATATATAGCGCTGGGTGTCGTCACCACATTTTGTCGTGTCGTGAGCCGTAGAAAAATGCTGTTACTTTTTCTTTGAGTTTTTTCTAGCACCTGATGGTAAGCGCAGACAGGGTCTAAGATGGAGCACAGGAATCTTAGTAACAGAGATATAGAAGGATTCCCCTGTACCCCTCTGGCTCTCACACACACAAGACGAAACAGTAAACTGCTAGGCTTTAATGTGAGGGTGGTAGCTAGCCAGGCGGACCATATAGATCCCACTACCAAGCGTGCTGGGTTTTTTTAATCTTGTAACACGCTTCTATTCCCAGCGTACGGTGAGGAATTTTTATATTGAAACCCATCTCCACACGAAATAAATACGGCCTTACCGGTATCATCAAATACCTACCCGAGATACAAACGAAAACAGATAGTATTTGTAGTTTCCAGCTTAAAACGTAAATAGGTCATGCTTTTGGTGACTAGCAGCTGCGTCAGCGGTGCCAGAGGGGGTCACAAAGCGGTTCGCTCAACTTGGTACATACAGGCATTACCCCCAATTTAGAAGAGGTCAATGCCCAGAAATGGACTGCGAGAGGCCACAGATAATATGAAAGGCATTATGATAGGTAATATACCCAATCACAAGAACTGCAATAAAGTTGACCTTAAGAATTAAAAGATAAAAACGTTCGAAGAAAATCGACTCGTAACACTCGACGTAAAAAGAGACCTAAGCCCTTCTTCCTGCTCATATACTTTTAATCCTGTAAGTGTCTCACTTCAAGGCTAAGGCCTCTTCTACACAAAAAAGGCACGAGCATTGATCACCATGCTTGCTCACAAACTTAAACTTCCGGGCCACAGAACAGATAAAAGACGTTAGAAGGGCCTTGTGGGCGGGGCAGGCGCGCCGCACATATGAGCAGACGCTCATATGTTAACCGAAATTTGTTTTACCGGTCAACAGTCGCGCTCTTATTGTGACAGCGTACGGAGATCCGCGAAAAAAAAGAATTATGCCGTCTTGCATTATTATAACGTGACGGAAAAGAAGCTAGTTGAGTAGTGTAGCCAGAGAAGGGATTTCTTTTCACCGGCATGTCCAAAAACCTTATAATATCAGTGATATTTGTAATTATTGCAATAGTATTATGTAATTTGTAGAAAAAACGATACAATCGCACACAGATGCAAAATTATACATTGCTTGCAATACATGGGTACCATCTTGTACTACGTGAGCGACAGCGCAATGTATTGCGTTCAATGCGAAAGTCGAGTGCAGCGAGCAATTGTTTTAATTCAGCGAAATCCATACGTATCGATAGTGTTGTACCAAGTTGTAAAGAATATCGGTATTAAATATGTGTGTATATCTACAAATGATTATTATCAGTAATATTATAATTAAAATAACTTTGTTTATTGCCACGAATTAAATGTTAAATTTTATTTTTAGGTTTCCAACAGGTCCAGACAAAAGAAAACTGGATTGAGACAACTGGTAGAATTGAATAGATACCTATTAAATGTAGCACAATTTGTTCTTAACATTTTGCAGAAAATTATGCAATTACAATTCACAGGGTTATTCAAATTAAATTAATTAAATTATATTATGTTAATACGCCTACGGGAAAACAAAAATCGAAATTTCTTTAGTTTTTTGCAAATTGTAGCTTTTATTTACGTTTATACTATTCAAAATGCGATTTGCGCCGGTAACGGTTACTCAATAATACATTCAATATGAAAGTCGTATATCGTATGTAAGAGTATACCTACTTTTCTAGGTTTACAATGCTCGAAAATAGAATTGTTTCCCAAAAAAAACATGTTATGTAGTGCATTATGATGATGATTCATAATAATTGACATGATTTTATTGATTATTTTTAGCAAACTTAGTATCGTTACGGGTGCAAACAACATAATTATGACGTAAAACAGACCTGCAATTAGCAAAAAACTAAAGAAAATTTGAATTTCACGGCTATATCGGATGTTCCCCTTAATTTGACATTATTATTTATATGTGTTGGGGAAGTTCACACTATTCGTACCCCGTTCGAGGGTCTCAAAATTAGAGCGAAAAATCGCAAAACATAGGGCCGATTTTTCAATCCTCAGATAAACAGACAAATAGCATTTATTCAACAGATAGCAAAAAAATGATTTTTTCAATTGTCAGATAGGCTTTATTCGACGAATAATTTGACTACCTGAAGAATAACTTTATCTTTCCCTTTGACGGCCAGATAACCGCTTATTCAGTAGATAGTTTTACTCGATGACTGATGATGTAAACAAAAAATATAATTTTACTACACAATTCTTGGGTTTGCGTTTTCATCAAAGTAAAATGGATGTATATTATTTGATAGCACTGATGATCTGGCAATAATTGAGCAAGAAGCTCTGATAAATGAATTCATAAATCCAGGAAGGAAAGTAAGAATTGTTACATCCAGGCCCAATCATTTTCCGCCGGAGGGCGCGCGACGTTCTCCGGCCACCCTAGTGTGTGGCCTGCGGGTGGCGGGTTATTGGACCTGACGCCCGACCAGTAACAGGCCCGAGAAAGCGGCGCGCAGTATTTCGTGCGCGCCTCTCAGAAGGACGTGGAACGAAGCCCCACAGAAGGAGAGGTCCGACAGGGGCTGGCGGACCAAGGCCTACCGGCGATGCAGTGCATGCAGCTGCGAATCCCACGACCCCGGCCATAGGTCAGGAGAAAGCACACCGTGGGTTTTTAGCTAGTGAGAGTCCGGCATACATAACCCTTCGCCTTCCCCGGGCGGAGGGAATCAATGAGGATAAAGGCATGATAAAAAAAAAACATGCCCAATCATTTTACAGTGTGGGATTCAAAAGAATTCCATCGCCAATTCAGACTTTTAGAGTCTGCGCAATATTTACTAATAAATAATGGTAGAGGATAAAATCAAGCATCAAACAAAGGTTAAGTTTTCAATCGTTTATTATACAAAAAATTACTGCGAAATGGGTTCATGGCTATGTAGCCTGTGATGTAACAGAGCTGTAGTAATTGATACCTAGTGTAAATCTTCCTAGCGAACTATGTTGGGAATTTGGGATCGTCTGCCAGTCTGACCGGATGCAGTCGAATACCAGTATTTTATATGAAGCGACTGCCTATCTGACCTCCATCACCCAGTTAGTAGATAACACGATAGCTCTCGGTGGAACTGGTAGTCAGACTTTCGGGCTCCGGTTCTGTACATTTCCCTCATACTTAAGTTTTAATGTATTCCATGAATGGACACTGGTTGCGATTCCACTTGAATTTAATGAGCTCTCAGTTTTTCTCCATGCAGATCCTTTTCTTTGTCTTTATTCGTCACCGCATCGGTCTTCTTGTTTCTATAACGTGTTTGTATTTTTCGATTAAACTTATGAGGAATTGAATTACAGCACTATTAAAATTCGCCGAACGCTCTCTATTTTTTTGATTCCATTGCAATAAACATATAAATATATTATAATATTTATTTACAATCAAAATATATAACACGACACGACAGGAAGATAGTCTGACAGTGTCATTTTTGCCATACAGGTAATTATTGTATTCTAGACTCTGTGCAGGTAATTGAAATAGTCTGGCCTGCTCTAACGTTCGTTTATGCCATATATTTATCTCACCTCCCTGAAGTTAGCGTTGCTAAAGTCAATGAAATCGGTCAGATAGTAATTCGTGAGATAAATGGCAATTGAAAAATTGACAAACAATTATCAGGCAGTTAAACAGCCAAATAACTTTATTCGTCAGGTAGTTATCAGGCATTTTATCTGAGGATTGAAAAATCGGCCCTTAATGTAACAAAATTACAGTAATTTTATGGATATAAGTAATCGACCTTTTGGTCGCCGTAACATGTATGAGAAATAAATTTGAATTTGCGCGTGTGTGAATGTACGTCGAACGCAGTATTTGCGTTAGTGTGACAACTAATAGCAAACTCGAAATCTATGTGCGTGTGGTGTATTTGTGTGCGTAATGCGCGTACGTATTGGGCTCTTGCTTGTAGTAGAGTTAAAGAGTGGGAGAAAAGCGGCGACACGCGTTCTAATACAAATCAGGAACTATTTCCTTTCTAACCTCTTTATCTGTTCTGTGTTCCGGGCCATCACGACGTAGTTATAATATGGAGTCCATACTTAGGCAAATATTATCAACATTATTATAAGGTACGTATTAAACTATTGTTCATAAATGAATATAATAAACAGTTCTTTTTTCATAAAACCGTTGCCCCACTCTAGGATTTCTCCTGTAGGTGTGTTTACAGTACAAATCTCATATGCACAAAGGCCAAGACCCGGAACAACTGTTGCCCATACAAATATATGTTCCGCGCGAAAATCAAACCCGCGACCAATAGGGCCAAAACCAAACGCTCAGCCACTGCACCAGAACGTCTTTTAACATTTTCCTCACAGTTCCCAGAAAAAGATTATGATTTTCTCTAGTCTCCACCCCAAAATTCAACTCACGCGGTATTCTAAATGAATTACAAGCTAATCAAAACTTTCGCTCAATGTATTCCGACCTAACTGTAATTTCAGTGTAATTGTCAAACTTTTAATTGTTATTACTGTAATTAAAGTTTGGCAAGTATACCAATTATAGTACTGACTACTTATTTTCTTTTTGATAATTTTCTTTGTAAGTTTCTTTTATAGAGTTCGTGATTCGGCTGGTACGAAGTAATGAGAATGTATTACTGTCCTACTGCTGAATACGGGGCTCTTCTCAAGCTGGCTTCCCACGGTGCGTGGTAGCGCGCACCGGCTATGCGTGCTATCATTCGTAAAATCACGCACCGTGGGAAGCCACATTATGGGGGTGTGTGATGTGGATACGCCGCACCGCTCTGCACGCATCCGCGTTACCACGGACGAGTCTCTTCCCATGGTGCGTCGGTGCGAGCTCGTGTGTCGCGGTGCGCGCTATCACGCACCGTGGGAAGCCGGTATAAGAATGAGAACGATTTAGGCTTTAGTCCACTACGCTGGCGTGGTGCGGGTTTGCGGACTACACACACTATCGAGAACTGTTTAGAGCCCACTCCGCTGTACAGGTTTCCTGACGATGTTTTCCTTCACATTCTAATCGCACGTGAATTCGAAAAATCAGCGGTGCGGGCCTCCTGCATACGCGGCGTCCTATGTGAGGGATCTAGAAGCGACGCGAAAACAACAAACAGTCGATACCTATTGAAGTGGCCTTCATGACCGCGCACGTGGAGTGCGGTGCGGCGCGGCGCAAAGCGAAGCGAACGCGATCAGTTGCGGATGCGGTGCCGTACAGTGCTACTGAATGGCGGCGACGCGCGGCGGGCGGTTCGCGAGCTCGTAGGACAAAGCCGCCGCTTCGCACCGCATCGCATTGAATTCGCGTGTCACCGCATTGGATAGGTTCGCAATTCGCGTTCGCTTTGAACCGCCTACGTAAGACGCCGCGGTAGAATGCAACCGTTCAACCGCGCAACCGCCAAAGTTATCACAGCTTAAGTACCTATACAAAACTTCCATAAAATTATGTGACAAAATTTTATAATAAGTTCTATGAATTCAGCTGCAGAAGCGTACGCACGAAATATGTAAAGAAGCATGCAAAAATTGAAAGGAAGCAAAAACCAAAGTGCAGGCGTGGCTACGCATGTTCATGAAAAATAAAATAAAAATAAATAAAATAAAATTCGATAAGACCGCCATTGTACCCTTCACTAAATTATATTGTATAAGAGCTATGTTACAATTTTGGTGTACAATAAAGTATATTCTATTCTATTCGTTTATTTCAGGTCTTTAACCCATATAAAATTAAAAGGAATTTTAAAATTGCCATGCTTGCACTAAAAATGTTACATGCTATTACAGATTACTAAAACATACAAGAAAAGCGCCATTTTCTATGATTGGAATACGAATTAAGGCTTTAATCGCTTAACCAAAGTATTGTAAATAAATTGTAAAGTACACTGCCTCGTTGGTCTAGTAGTCACAAGCACTTCTGAGCATGAAGTCCTGGGTTCTCGATCCCCAGGTGTGGCAAAGTGTTATTAGGTTTTTTCGTGTGGAATTTCTCAGTAGCAGCCCGGAATCTGGATTTGTACCCGGCTGATGACAATAGGCTCGCCCCCTATTATATGGAACTTAAACATAACGGTGAAATTTTATTTGATTTTATTTTATTACTTTTAAGAAGGCTTACAGACTAATAACAATAATAGGTAACAAAAAGATATAGTTGAGTTGCTAATAACTAGCCTCCACAGATATTATATAAAAAAAAAACGATTAACTAATGCCTAAAACTTAAAGTTACGGTTTTTTATGTTATTCTAAATCTTACTTTGCTACATGTGTGTTTGAGCACCACCAGCCGGTGCTTCATTCGCAAAAAATGATTTGGCTAACAGTTTTCTTGCTACGCTCGTCTTAGTGCAAAATAAGTCAATGTCATGCTCTAGAGATAATTCATTAAAGCAACGAGCGCTTCTCATAAGATAAGCATTACGCCTATAATTAGTGGAGGCAGAAGGCACACTCAGCAGAGGCCTCCGACGCAACCCAATAAGGTTAGTTCGGAGTGATAATTTTGAAACGAGCTCAGAGCAGTCAATCGAGCCATTCGCTATGTTAATCAAAAAACAAATATCATTGATGAGCCGCCTGTAATCAAGTGGTAGAAAATGGTACTTCTTGCAACGGTGCTCGTAATCTATATGTCGCAGAATCAACACAGAAGCACAACTATTAGAATGACTATTGATTATTGTTAATGTAGTAGGACGCCATCTATCGTCGGAAACGTCAAGCAGTGTGCTTGGGTGAGGTCGGTGCGGGGCGTGGCATGTCTTGTTTGACGGTTGTCAACAAGCTGTCAGCTGTCAGCTGTCAGCTGTCATTCTTTTGACATTGGATGCATTTGATTTGAGTGAAGTCACTTTGGAGTGAGACACGAGGGCGAGAGGTCGTTTTGCCAGCCTGCACCGAACTTACCGCGTTTCCGTACTTTAATCTATTTCCATCGGTTTGATCATTTGAGATTTGATTATTTTGTTATCGAGAGTGAATAAATAGAGGACTATAATCAGTGTTGTGACTATTATTTCCTGCCTACACCAAGTTGAACTTGGACTCTGATGACGAGGTACCCCCAATGAGTGAACTACCCTCGTTATCAGAAGTGGGATGCAACTCGAACGTCCGACGTCGTGTAAGTGATAGTGCTAGCCAAGAAAAGCGTAAAGACAATGCGCCCGTGTTTGAAGGTGACACTGAAACGAAAAAAAGGCGTTTTCTGCTAGAGCAACAAAACAAAAATTTTATGGTCATCGTGCAAGCAATGAAAACACCTCCTGCGATTGCGGATGTTCGCCTTCCGGATTTTGACCCTGAAAAACGGAATCTGGCAACAGGGAGAGCCGACTGGATCACTTGCTTCAATTGTCGTGTACAAGGACACTACGCATCCAACTGTCCTAAGAGGAACGCCAAGGAGACGTGCAGCAGCACGGCGGTTGATCCCGCCAGGGAAAAGCGAGTTGATGTGTACCTGGTGGACGCGCCTGCTGGATTCTTACGGCACTCTGGTGAGCAATTCGATTTTTATTATGACTGGTATTGGACAGACTTCTGTAAGGTCGACTGTACAAATTATGACTACTGTTGAGATCGATGGAATTATTTTTGAAATTCTTTTCCACGTTTTACCTAACCGTTTTTCATTACCGCATAACTCTGACTCTGACTTTATCAAGAATGTTAATTGTTGGACCTTAAGTGTGAGAATAAAAGATGTAAATGTAGTATGCAAGTCGCTCAGATCGCATACATGTCCATGCCATTCGTAGGCGTAGGTGTAAAATCGGGCCTCATTTCCCGTCTCAGTGCGGCCACGATGGTGTGTGGCGTGCGTTTGGCTTGGATATGTAGGTGCTCGCTGATGATACCGCCGGATGGAGGCGATGTGTTGATGTTGGGTACCGGATGGAGGTCCCAAGGTTGCCGGATGGAGGCAATGTGATGTGTTGAGGTTGGGTACCGGATGGAGGTCCCAAGGTTGCCGGATGGAGGCAATGTGATGTGTTGATGTTGGGTACCGGATGGAGGTCCCAAGGTTGCCGGATGGAGGCAATGTGATGTGTTGAGGTTGGGTACCGGATAGAGGTCCCAAGGTTGCCGGATGGAGGCAATGTGATGTGTTGAGGTTGGGTACCGAATGGAGGTCCCAAGGTTGCCGGATGGAGGCATTGTGATGTGTTGAGGTTGGGTACCGGATGGAGGTCCCAAGGTTGCCGGATGGAGGCAATATGATGTGTTGAGGTTGGGTACCGGATGGAGGTCCCAATAGAGTTTTGCATACTAGATTTGGTCTGAAAGTTTCATGGATTGGTTTGAAAATTGATGGTTATTGAAGAGATTTAAATGTTGAGATAAGATTTGATGGGAATAAGTGGTTCAAAATAAAATTGTTGTTTGAACTGTGTAACCTTATCTTCCGACATGTTGGTCAGGAAGGCCGAGCAAAGAACGTTTTACTTTCCATGGATTCTTGTTTCAGATGCTTCACACGAGGACGTGTGAATTGTCAAGATGGCCGTGTCGCAGAATCAACACAGAAGCACAACTATTAGAATGACTATTGATTATTGTTAATGTAGTAGGACGCCATCTATCGTCGGAAACGTCAAGCAGTGTGCTTGGGTGAGGTCGGTGCGGGGCGTGGCATGTCTTGTTTGACGGTTGTCAACAAGCTGTCAGCTGTCAGCTGTCATTCTTTTGACATTGGATGCATTTGATTTGAGTGAAGTCACTTTGGAGTGAGACACGAGGGCGAGAGGTCGTTTTGCCAGCCTGCACCGAACTTACCGCGTTTCCGTACTTTAATCTATTTCCATCGGTTTGATCATTTGAGATTTGATTATTTTGTTATCGAGAGTGAATAAATAGAGGACTATAATCAGTGTTGTGACTATTATTTCCTGCCTACACCAAGTTGAACTTGGACTCTGATGACGAGGTACCCCCAATGAGTGAACTACCCTCGTTATATAGATACTTGGTGCGCTTTGTAATCAAGATATCTTAGAAACTTTTTCTGGATACCCTCAATACGCAACTTATAGGTCTCATATTGAGGGTTCCAGACTTGAGATGCATACTACAAGTGACTGCGTACGAACGAGCAATATAAAACCTTGATTGGTTTTAGAGAACGGAAACAGGCTGAGGCTCTAATTATAAATCCTAATGCTTTTGCAGCCTTTTTTACAATACCCTCGATGTGTTGATCAAATAGTAATTTGCTATCTTGTATAATGCCTAAATCCCTGATACTGTTAACTTTACATAAGGTGTGTTGGTTGAGAGTATAGGTTGAATTCACCGTAGACTTCTGACGCGTGAAGGTCATATGGAAGCATTTAGATACGTTTAGCTGAAGCAGATTACGTGCACAATATCCCTCAAATCTATTAAGATCAGCTTGCAACTGGTGAGTATCGGAGATTCCACGTATAACTTTATGAACCTTCATGTCGTCAGCGTATAGTAACATGTAAGAATGCTTAAAGCAGTTTATTACGTCAGCAATAAACAGATTGAAAAGAAGAGTCCCCAATACTGAACCCTGCGGCACACCTGAGGGAACCGAAGTCCAACCCGAAGTGTACCCCTGGAGAACCACAGCCTGACTACGAGGGTACTATACACCTCTGCCCAACCCATAAGGGTATACAGGCGTGATGTTATGTATGTTTCTATCTAGGTATATCTACAATTTCATTACTGCTTTACGAGTAGGTACGTTAAACTAATTTTAATAATTCACAGTCAGGGTTTGCGTTATTTTCAATTTCTTTTTAACCCTTAGCCAAAAAGAAACAATAAAACATAGTTACAATTTCGCAGCACAAAATATTTCAGAGTGAAAATTATTTTTAGTTTGTTAATTACGCGCGTTTCCAGTCAGTAACTAACTGGATTATTTTTTAATTTCGTTTTAAAAGTTATCACAAAAGCAACTTTGGATTACCCGGTTTGCTTCCAGCCTACATTGAAACAAGAATTTATTTAATGTTTTATGATATCTCTAAAGTATTATCTCGTTCTTTAATATTCAAGATTGTGGATTGCAACAAAAAAGCTTTTTCCTAGCAAAATAATATCAAAAATTGTGCGTGTATTAGAAGTCATACTTCGACTGACACATAATCATAACAAAAGACACCTTGAAATTGTTAGCCTATAAACTTCAACAACCATAGATAAATATATGAAATGAATTGAAGAAAACAATCGAGATCGCAGAATGCTTTTTAATTTCATTGACAGTACAACGTACACAAAGGTTATAAGGCATTATAGATTTTAATACAAAACACTACAATATATACTTGGGAGCAAATAAATCGAGCCACTTCTATTTTTCACGAATATCTAATTGTTATTATTTTTGGTATTATGGAACAGATTAACTCTAAACATACATCGCCTAAAACGTTATTTGATAACCTTTACAATGAGTGTACTTTTTTGTATTTTGAATTATATAATTCATGAAACCAAAACTAAGAACCAGGAGTACCAGGACACGTGAAAAGGGGAGTAGCTTTATTTCTTTGCTCCCAAGTGTAGAAAAGAGGTTTACGCCAACAACTAACTTCATGGTGTCGCATTTCCGCTAAAGCTGCGTGCGTAACTTCAATTAAGAAATTACCGCCGCCTAGACCTACAAAACCAAGAGAAATGCTAATTCGTTACCAACCTTAGAGACAAAGTTGGAAAGTCCCATGTGCCTGTAATTCCACCGGCACACATACGCTTCAAACCGAAACACAGCGTTCAGTTTTTTTGCTTGGTGGTAGGATTTATACGGTCCGCCTGGCTAGCTACCACCCTCACATTAAAGTCCGGCGCCAAACAGTTTACTGTGTTCCGTCGTGTGTATGTGAGAGCCAGAGGGGCATAGGGGAATCGCTCTATATCTCTGTTACTTTGATTCATGTGCTCCATCTTAGGGCCTGTCTGCGTTTACCATCAGGTGCGACGAAGGTAAAGCGCGACGAAGACAAATAATAAAAAAAAACAGCGATACTGCTTAGCGTCAGAAATAGGTATGGAGATAGTAGATTACAACAAAATATCTACAAAATATTTACGAAAATATAAATTTTGTACACATAGCCACTTTGCCAAAACGCAATGTTATACAATAAGGATTGAGAGACATGTTCAAAACCTCTGTAAAAGTTTTGTATGTTTGTTGATCGTGCTGATTTTTTGCGGAGATGCTTAGCTATACTTCTACTAAATATTGATACTAAATTTAGCATTTCCTTGCATCCATTTACCGAGTTATAGGTACCCTTGAGTAAGGATTGAGGGACACCCTTTGAAGTGCTATAACTTTTTTAAATTTTGTGTTACAATTTTTTTTATCGGTTCTACAATTGTTTTACAACTTCTACAAAATCTTGATAACACTAGTTTTTCGATTCACGGTTATGGCCCTCAATCCTTACGCACATCTTCCCCGTACAAACTCTTTCACAAGGAGCTCTATTACTCTTGACGTAATCCTGACATTTAACAACACCTACTAGTGAGAAAAGGCTGGCCTATTCTTGACAGTCACAACATGGAAGAGTGAATTAGCAATAATTTTAAGTGCTTTCGTTATTGTCTTTTAGACTGGTGCTCTCCAATATTAATTCTCTGGTTAAACAGCTATTTACTTAAAGTTCTAGTACCTAATTTTTTGGAGACAATGGTTGTTTAACCAGCCTTAGAAAAACAATTACTTTAAACAGGTTGTCAGTTGATAAACGTTCCTTATCTGAGGAGAATACAAATACAATCCAAGGAGAAGAAAAACAATTGCCAGTTTTAGACGGGTCGTATTATATTTCTACTAATAATGTTTGATGTGTGTATGAACTTCGAAGTACGGCCGTGTGTGTTACATTCCTTTTATAGTTCACCCAATCCCAACTAATATAATAAATGCGAAAGTAACTCCGTCTGTCTGTGACGCTTTCACGCGTAAACCGCGGAACAGATTTTGATGAAACTTGGTACAGAGATAGTCTGGAACCTGGGTGTCTACTCCCTATCACCTATGGACATACGATTATTTCGGGGCCCGAAATAAGAATGAATGACAACACGATTTGACAGTTGTCCATAGTACCGAAGTGTTTATGCCTGTCCGAAAAGTTGAACTTGACACTTGTTTTGTTCACTCCTTCGTTCCGGGCTACTTTCGGACGGGCGACTAACTTAGTTGACGGACTTAGGGAGTAGGCTCTCTGGAGAAGGACTTAGGCTACAATTATCCCGAAAAATACGGAATATTGTGATAAACGACATCCACGCGGCCGCGAGTGACCTCTAGTAGTGTATAAATCAATAGTTCTCTTTATTATGAAATGCTCTATGTGTATAGACAGATGAATTTTGCCTAAAGCACATAATAATATACAGCATAACTGGGGCCCAATTTTACTAACAGAAACTTTTATCAATTGCAACTAGGGTTACCATTTATAAATTTGAAAAGTCCTGACAAAAAGCCTGACATTTCAATAAAAGTCCGGACATTTTAGTCACAAAACATGCGAAGATTTATTGTTTGATCTCGTTAAGTTGATTGTAGAAGATTCATATTTTGTTTTTAGGTGAATGAGAAGTTAATAAAGATTAATAAGTTATTTAATATTACATATATGTAAGTTACATTAATCTTATTCCATCTAAGCCAAAAAATCCGGACAATTTAAAGAGCCGGACAAAGTCCGGACAAAAGTCTGGAAGTCCGGACAAATCCGGACGGATGGTAACCCTAATTGCAACTGAATCGTTTATTCAGACAGTTTTTGGTAACAAAAACTATCAAATTGTTTGACAACAAAACTGAAATAAACGATTCAGATGCATTTGATAAAAGTTTCTGTTAGTAGAATTAGGCTCCTGGTTAGTCGTTTTACATCCGAAAACCATAAACTCTGCTCATCATGCTGTACAACTTGTACTACGGGACAAACTCTAAATTCGTGAAATGACGGTGTACTAGACACCTCTGCTCAACCCTTCACGGAATGCAAGCGTGGTGTTATTTTATGTGAAATAACATCATCTATTTTAAACTGCGACAGTTTATTTCTGACTACAACTAGCTATTACTTACGCTGTGTAGGTACCTTATCAATTGTACACATAACAAGTACAGAGGTCAGAGAACACAGTTCAGTCTCTTTGAAAACAGCCACCAATCCATTTTCAAGGCACACTACAGCCATTACGAACAATGCAGCGTCGTCACTCGAAACCAAAGCCTAATCTACTCACAGCACAATGTGACCAGCATTAATCAAAGGCAGCAGATCTGAGCCTTAATTTCGTATCTGACAGTAACACGCTTTGATCCCCACAATCCAGTACATTTCCAATACTACAGCCTACTAATAGAGTGATGGCCCCTTTCCCTTTGATCCCAAGACAGGCGGATATTTGAAGACTGGATTCCTATTATGTTTCTAATCCTTTCTATTAGAACGGATCTGTTATTGGCATGTCGTTCGGTAACGGTCTACTCTGATAAGATATTATGTGCTAAGTAATTGGGATGTTAAAGCTGATTTACACTTTATTGAGAGCAGGTGACAAGTTTAGTGATTAGTTAAATTTTTTTGTGGTGTTGAGTGTATTTCAAAATGTTTATACAGTGTTTAGTTTATTTTGCAGAATCACGTTACTTCACGCTTGCACTTATTACTTAAGTGTGTTCGTTTATACGCTGTTTTCACTAATCACTTCCACTTGTCACCTGCACTTGCTACTTAATAAAGGCATAAATAAATGTAAATAAACTTTAAAAATAATAGATCCAACTTTAAAAAGGTTTAGCTTTAAAATTTACAGTTTGCACTTTAATTTTGATACTTCTTGTTAGACCTGTGACCACTAAACGCAGGAGCCGAGCGAACGAAGCCAGCGGTGCTGCAGCAACGGCCGGCGAGTGTTAAAAACAATTCGCTTCGCGGATCACTTTCCACCATTCGTTTAATGGATGCGATCAAAAACATGTGGTTTTTTATTGATCATAAAGCAAACCATTAATTTTATAATGCAAACCATTAATTTTGAAGTGGAACGCATTATGTTTGAAGTGCATTTATGATCCGTTTGGGTCTGAAACTAGACGGGCAATCTTGAAAAATGCATGTGAGTAAACCGTAACTAATCATAAATATGAATATGTTTCAGGAAAGTTATAATACATTTTTGAAGAGTGCCTTAAACATTTTTGTTGTTATTTTCATTAATTTTGAAGTGCTTTTAAATACATCCCCTTAATAAAGTGTAAATCAGCCATAACAAGGATTGCGTCGTCGACACAATTATTAAATAAAATAATTGATTTGGTTTAAATGACAATCGCAAAGAGATATGTTTTATTTTGTTTGAGACATTTACTTATTATTATTAACAGTAAATGGAATAAGCAAAATAAAACAGTGGCTTTTAAAAAACCAATAACTTTTTTCAGATAAAAAAGTCGTAAATGATCCATAAACACATTGCACAAAAGCATAATATATATTTTTAAGTGGCTCGGGCGCACTTGCAAAATTAAACAATATTGGAAATAAAAGCACCTAGCACCTGTACAACCAATATCAAAAAAGAAAACCGACCAAGTGCGAGTCGGACTCGTGCACTAAAGATTCCGTACCACCACTAGTTTTCTTTATTTTTATTATTTGTTGTTTAACTATAAAGTATGCACTACAATCACACAAAATTTCACGATTGTAAGTATTACCGTTTTTAAGATAGAGTAGGATCGAACAAAAAACGCTGAAAAAATGCATTTTTTTCGAGGTTCTTTTTAATAAGGGTACTATCGTTCCACTCCTACCGGTTTAAGGATTTCTGCGGCCAGAGGTAAACTTGTTTTATTTTTTAAATGCAGGTTACTGTGAAACTGTCATCAGTATTGAAAGAAAGATCAACCACACTCTGTTCATCCAAAGATGAGTCCTGACAGCTCGGTTATTTCGTAAATTGTAGCCGTAAGGGCTCATTCACACGGGTTCCGTCATTGATGATTAGTCATAAAACACGATACGTCATGACGGATGGACGTTCACATTGCATACGGAATCGTGTTTTATTACGATGTTTACATTCGTTTCGTGATTCTTAGTCTTGGATGAACTATCGAACACGATGGATCCGTTACAAAAAAATCACGATTCGTGTTTTTTGACGAACGTGTTTTTTAAAAGACGATACGTGATTTAAGACGTGTCCGACATTTTTCACGATTCGTGATGCGTGTGAAAACGGTCATTTAAAAAGAATAGCCGCCGTGAAAAAAGACGATTCGTAAAAAAACGAATCGTCTTCGTGTAAATGAGCACGAAGGAGACTGCTATCGAAAATCGTAAACGACATTATCAAATACCGTAAAATAGCTATATTATCCATGTTTTTTTTTTTTAATACCTGTTTGAAATTCTTTGTATTGTAACGTTTTTTAGAGAAACTTGCGGAATCAAATTACGGGTCAAAGGGTATTATCGAAAATAAGTTCACCTGCCCATTCAATGAAATACAAAATCCTTTCAACTAAGAAAAAATCCTAAACGAGGACCATTTAATACTTCTTTCACTGATACATGAACACAGGATTTAAATAATTTACGAAGTGTTACACTAAGACCTATGTTGTGAAACAAAAAAAAAAGAATGTTCGCGGGAAGAAAACAAATTGTAACAAGCATTCCGTATGCCGCGGTGGATATTAAATTCTTTCCCTTTTGTTACTGTCGCTTCGCTTATTTTGTTTACAATTTGCGGAAAATTTTAGACGCAAGTCAACTTTTTGTCGAGTTTGTTGGATTTTAAATTGTGAAAATTCTTGCTTTGAATAAATTTAATTCCGGGAAAGTGCCTACAACTTTCATAATGAGTCACTTTTCGCCGCAAACGTTTGTAAGAACCTGCTTATTTCATTCGTTTAACGTGTTAATTTATCTTTTTAAACAGCGTCTTTAAAATGATAAAGGAAGTTATTAGAATAATTACATTATTTCTCTCGAGGAATTTGAATAACGGAGAATTACATCCTTTCAAATAGATATGAACCTTTTTAGGTATCGGTAAACCGCGGTTACTTTCAAATAGGAGCGACATTGATAGTTACTAAAAATATTGCATTTGGTCGTATATCTCGATGGAAGTGGAACTTATGCATTTTAATTTACTTGTATAGGTAATATTGAAAGTTTTCCTATTTTACCATTCGGTATAGAGGTGTCTGCGATGTTACATGGCAAAGATAAAAATATTAAATTACACCCCTGATTATGAAATTAAAAAAAGTAAAAACCGACTTCAAAGAAAAACTAAAAGGAGTGAAATAATTACCATAATATAAAATTAACAGTTTCAGAAGTCGGTGGCTTCTATTTGTTTCAGTGTAGAGTTGCACCGACTTCTGAAACTGTTAATTTTATATTATGGTAATTATTTCACTCCTTTTAGTTTTTCTTTGAAGTCGGTTTTTACTTTTTTTAAAGTTTATTTTTTATTAAATACGTTTTAGTGCCATAAACTTAACCCCCTCCTCTTCATAACCCTTCTTTTTGGCTTTGACGTAGTCGGGCATAAAAAGCCCTTTCAAATGATACCTTACACGATATAATGAAAACATTCCAAAGGGGGAGGGGGGGGACATGCACCCCCTCCTCTTTTCCAGTAGTCAGTTCCCAACAACAAATATAAACAAAGCAATATTAGTAATTTGAGAATTTTGCTTTGATCCGATGAGGAGTTCCGTTCCATATCTCTGAAGTTCATAGTCTAATCGTAACAAAATTTATATGGGACCAATCGGGAAGTATACCCTTCGAACAAAGAAAGAATTTTTCAAATCGGTTCATAAATGACGGAGATATGAGGTAACAAACATAAAAAAAAAAAATAAAAAAAAAAATAAAAAAAAAAAAAAATACAACCGAATTGAGAACCTCCTCCTTTTTGAAGTCGGTTAAAAAAAACAATTTTTACGGTTCTCGATTCTCGATCTCGGGCTACTTTGAATTTTAATGATAGAACAGAGATCATCAAAGTAGAAGTTCTACGGCTCGAGTTTGATAAGAAATATTCCTCCTTTTTTTCTTGAAAACAATGCTCTGTTATTTTTATTTATTTAGCCTATTTGGTTTTATAATACAGGCTGGTAATTTGAGAAGGGGCGTGAAGGGCAACTACCTTAACCATTGCAGCTACAGGAAAATGTTCTTAGAAAACCACCCCTAACTTTTAGGACAATTTAAATCGACATTCACAGATTTTGAAAAAAGTACAGTCAGCGAGAAAAAGGGCTGTTTTCAGAAAACTTTTTTATGATGCCAATCGATCCCATTTCCCATAAGGATCAAAAAACTTTTCCGGACCAACCGAGGTTGGAGTACTAGAAAAGTCAGAAATCGCAAAAAACTTATTTGAGATGGGGTAGTAGTAAGGGCAGCTACCTTAATCGTTGTGGCTAGAGGAAAATGTTCTTATGAGACTGCCCATAATTTTTGAAAATATTTCAAAAAGAAATATTTTAAAAGTTTAATCGTAAAAACGAAAGAGTTTCCAGTCAATACGCCGATAAACTTTGATAAATTTCTTATCGAACCCTACGTTGCCGTTAGTAATAAGTTAGTTGAGTATTTTAATAGGAAAAAACAATTTCATCTGCACTATCGCGATTGGAATTTCTTGCCGGAGTCGTTTTATGTCGGCGCGGTAACTACCTACTGCGTTGTCACACGCTACCGGCGTAATAAGGAGACCACTTGACATTCATTTTAAATAGAATCTGCAAACGATAAAGTAATAGGTACAGTTTTTTTTTTTTGCTTGCCTTTTCCCAACTATGTTGGGGTTAACTTCCAATCCAACCAGCCTCGCGAGCACGGATCTTTTTATCGAGTCGATTCGAGAAATATATCTTTCTAAACGTCAAATTTGACATAAGATATAGATAAAACGACAACTGCTGTCGTTTTATCTATAAGTTATGTCAAATTTATTTTTTCTATATTATAGAACAAATAGGTACAGACGCCAGCACATCAAGCTACCCGAAACTGTCAAATTTTCCCAATCAACTTTGAACCTAAAGCTTTTGCGATAAAGATGAAAATCTATTAAAGAAAGTTGACGGATTGTAAGTAGTTTTATGTGCTGGCGTCTGTACAATCATGAATTTAAATTATTCAAGCGAAGAATAAATTGAATTATTAAAATGACGTCTGCTTAAAAGTTGTGAGATATAAGTATCCACAATAGTTAGTGTACGCGCCTGCTCATAGTTTGCGAGCAATGCATCATTGTGCGTCTTACGTCAAGAACATTTGTTTTTTTTTTTATAATCAATATTGTGACGGTAGATGTCGGCTAGAAAAATTTGTACTCATCATTTCGGCTCCTCAAAAGAAAATTCAAAATTAATTAACATTATACAGTATTTAAGTAATCAATGAGTTTTTCTTAAAGAAATTCCAATCTTGTGCGTAAACAAGAGTTTTGGCGACCGTGACAGGACTATTATTTCGAGAAAGTCAATTAAGTAATGTAGTACCCGAGTTGCGTCATACTCGGCGGAGCGAAAATTACAAGAAGAACGAAAATTGGAGGCTACTACAATATCAGCAGGCAGCCTGGTCTTCCGTGCCAACGCATCAGCTAAAGATCGTACCGGAATTCCATGGAGTCATAATTATCACGAAGTTAAGTGCCTTCCTTTGTTCCGTTCTACCGCACCAAATTACAACTAAATTCCAAATTCCATACCATAATCCATTCTAAAATACCTCTATTCCTATAACTAGCCTTTATTTGTGCTTTATTCCTTAATTTTATAGGTTTTATCGTGCTAAATAAGTGTATAGGTAAAAGTACCTACATACACCGACGACTATAAAATTATATTAATTTTTTTTTCCAAATTCGCGTCCTTTTTCATTAAATTCATTTGCAAAATAACGTACTCATAAGTAAATAGATCATAATCATAATTGTCATACTCCTACCTCGATTTATTCGGTATTTTCCCTATATTTAAGCCGATTTGCCGAAATTTTCAGGCGTTATCCTGAGGGCCAATTCGATTGATTGAGTCTGCAGCCATCATTGCCCGTTTGCTGAGTGAGGCACTGCAGCCAGCCGAGACCAGGTTCCCAGGGGTTTCCACCGAAGGAGGAGCGTGAGAATATCATTATTTTATTTCTTTTCCGAATTCGTTTGGACGTTGTCGATATATTCAATTCCATTGGTTCGAAGTATAACACTAAAGTTATACGCTTAATTTATTTGATTTAAATTACAAAATGTCGCAGGAGGATAGCGATAAATCCTCTACTAAGGTGTCGTTAAGAGAATTACTAATAAAACGTAGTTCAATTAAAGGACAAATTACAAAATTTAAAAACTATTTAGATAAAATTAGTAAATTACCTGATTTATCAAATATAGAACTTGCGGAATTGAGTTTAAGATTAAATAAGTTTCAAGGATTGTCGACAAGGTTTGATGATTTGCAGACCGAGATTGAAGTTTTAAATGCTCCAAATATTCAAGTAGAACTTGATGAGCGAGAACGCATTGAACAGGATATAGTTCAAAATATAGCTATAGCCAAAACAGAACTACAGCAATATAGTATTGATGATGATGGTAAGCGCCGTCAATCTGTTTTTGTAAATGCGGACTCGGATCATCAAAACGTTGGTTTTAGATTACCTCAAATACAAATTTCTAAGTTCGATGGATCACACTTCCGCTGGCTCGAATTTCGGGACACTTTTCTTAGTTTGATTCATAAAAATGAGCGCATTCAAAATATACATAAGTTTCATTATTTGGTTTCTTATCTGGATGGTGACGCTGCGCGTGTTATATCAAACCTCGAAGTATGTTCGGCTAATTACCAGGAGGCTTGGAAACAGATTTGCGAGCGATACGATAATAAAAGAATTCTCATGAATCATCACCTAGATTCTTTAATAAATATTCAACCAATCACGCGTGAATCAGATAAGTCTCTTCGGTGTTTAGTTGATAACGTCACTAAAAATCTAAGAGCCTTAAATAGTTTAGGTCTACCTACAGACCACTGGGACATGTTGCTAATATTTATTTTATTGCTTAAATTGGATAGTCGTACCATACTAAAGTGGGAAGAATATCGCAACACAATAGATTGCGTGAATGACGTGCCCACTTTAGAGCAATTTAATAAATTCTTAATTGACCGCGCTAATGTACTAGAATCATTTAATCAAAATAAATCTATAAACAATAATAACAATAATTCTAAATCACAAAAAAACCCACGTATCTCGTCTAATCAATCTCAATCAAATAACAATAAATATTCTAATAAATCAAGCCGTAACCAAAATACCAATGTCTTTGCATCTACTTCACAAGCTCGTAATAATTTTTCAACTGTTTATCTGTGTGTAGTATGCAATGGAAATCATAGGATTTATGATTGTCCAACTTTTAAATCAAAATCCATTCAAGAGAAAATGTCATGCATATCTCAATATAAATTGTGTACAAATTGCCTGCGCCAAGGTCATCCTGCTTCCGAGTGCGGCATGGGTCCGTGTCGACATTGCAACCAAAGGCATAATACTCTTCTCCACGACCCTAGCCTATCAGTTAACTGTAACACTACAAACGAAAATAACGATGTTAAAAACGAGACCGTAGTGGCTTTTTCTCATCAAAATAAGGTTCATGTATTTTTGTCTACGGCTATCATAGAAGTTCACAATCCTATAAATAACAAAACAGAAAGGGTTCGCGCGCTGTTGGACAGTGGCAGCCAATCCACTTTCATTACAAAATCTCTGCAACAAAAATTAGGTTTAATATGTAATCCGTTAAATACATATGTTATAGGAATAGGAAATAATAAATGTGACACAATAACAGAAAGTTGTGTTACTCACCTAAAATCAATCCATGGCACTTACCAAGTTAAGTTGTCTTGCTATGTTCTCAACCAACTCACCGGAGACATTCCAAAGGTTTCCGTCGATATTCGTCATCTGAAAATACCAAAGAGTATTTTATTAGCTGATCCTAAATTCAGTGAACCTGCATCCATTGACATACTCATTGGTGCAGACATCTTTTGGGATATACTAGTTAGCGAACAACGCTCTCTAGGTCCTAATAATCCTAAATTACAAAATTCGAAATTAGGTTGGCTTATAGCCGGCCCTATTAATGCACAAAATTACATTCAAAATATTCAATGCAATCATGCAATTGTTCCTAAAAACAATTTGGATGAAATGCTCACTAAATTCTGGGAACTCGAGAGTCTCCCTCAAAGAAAGATTCTCAGTCCCAACGAAATAGCATGTGAAAAACATTTTCACAAAACCACAACTCGTTTGAGTAATGGCAGATTTAGAGTGAAGTTACCACTAAAGGCCTCGTCTGACTGCCTCGGTGATTCTTATAATCAAGCTAAAAAACGTTTCAAAAATCTTGAGAAAAGATTTAGAAAAAATCCGACACTAAAGTCACATTACGTAGAATTTATACGTGAATATTCAAACTTAGGACATCTCTCAGAGTCCCATATTGCAATACCAAATCCTTCATACTTTTTATGTCATCATGCTGTATTCAAAGAGGACAGTGAGTCCACCAAGATTCGTGTAGTCTTTGACGGCTCAACTCCTACAACATCTAGTTACTCTCTAAATGACATCTTATTGGTTGGGCCTAACCTACAAAATTCTCTATTCTCCATTCTAATTAGAGCACGTCAATATAAGTACATTTTGACCGGAGACATAGCTAAAATGTACAGACAAATTGCTATGGATCCAAGTGATTGTGATCTTCAATTAATATTATGGAGAGAAGATGAATCTCAGCTCATTCAAACTTTGCGATTAGATACTGTCACTTACGGTACTGCAAGTGCCAGCTATCTTAGCACTAAATGTCTGTGGCAGGTAGGAGAAGAGTGTGATGACGAATTAATTAAAACCATAATACAAAATGACTTCTTCGTTGATGACGTCATTACAGGGTCAGACAATGAAGAGCAATTAATATACATACAAAAGACACTATCTACTGCTCTAAATGCAGCTTGTTTTCCACTACGAAAATACAAAACTAATTTACCTACACTATTTCATAATATAGAAATTAATACAAAAGAAAAACTTACCTTGAGTGAATCCTCCAGTACTCTTGGTCTAGGGTGGGATCCAAGTGATGACACGTTCAATTTTCCTGTAAAAAATACAATTAATACAAATAATACAATAGTTACAAAAAGATTTATAATGTCACAATCGCTTCGCATTTTTGATCCACTTGGGTTACTAAGCCCATGCATAATTCAATCTAAAATCTTGATTCAAAGGTTGTGGATCAAGGGAATTGATTGGGATCAACCTGTACCTGAAGACATACAGGAAAATTGGAATGAAATTTCAAAAAACTTACCGTTGCTTGCAGATCTGCATATTCCACGTAGAGTAATTGGTGACTCACCAAAGTCCATAGAACTGCACTCATTCAGCGACGCCTCACAAGTAGCCTACGGAGCTTGTATCTACATGAGAACGCTGAACGAAAACGATGAGGTGACGGTGAGGTTATTATGTTCAAAATCCAAGGTGGCTCCTATAAAGCCCACCACCATACCTCGCCTCGAACTTTGCGCGGCGTTGTTATCATCTAATTTATGTCGATCAGTAACTGAATCTTTGAGGCTTGTTCCTACCAAAATTACACATTGGTGCGATTCTAACATCGTACTATGCTGGATAAATAATGACCCAAGTAAACTAAAAACATTTGTGGCGAATAGAATAGCTGAAATTTTAGATCTTACTAATCGCAAGGATTGGCGTCATGTTCCCACTGACGTTAACCCTGCTGACCTAATTTCTCGAGGTGTAAACGTTCATCACCTTCGCGACAATTTGATGTGGTGGCAAGGCCCGTCCTTTCTATACACTAATGAATCAAAATGGCCTAAACTACATCAAGTTCAAAACATTAATTTACCTGAAATAAAAAGTCATTATATTAATTTACCTGAATCTACGTTTGATTTCAAGGTATTTTCAAATTTTTCTAAATTACAAAGAACATTTGCATATGTTTTACGCCTTTTACACAATTCAAAACGATCAAATAGGTTTAATCGCTTATCTGGCCCCTTAACAGTGAATGAATTAAATAATTCATTTATTTTTATTTGTCGAGTTTCACAGAAACAATCTTTTCCTCTTGAATATAAAAGAATGCAATCAAAATTATCGTTATTGCCTAAATCTAAATTATTAAGTTTGTCTCCTTTCTTTGAGCCCACAACTAATCTGATAAGAGTTGGGGGGAGATTACATAATTCTAATTATTCATTTAACAAAAAACATCCAATACTCTTGGATTCTTCTCATTATGTAACAAAACTTTATTTTGTTCACGAACATTTACAAAATTTACATGCTGGTCCACAGCTATTGCTAGCAACGGTCAGAGAATCTGTATGGCCTATAAACGGAAGAAGGTTAGCTAGAAGCGTTGTAAAGCAATGTGTTACTTGCGTGCGTGTTCGTGGGCAAACCATATGCCCAAAAATGGGCAACTTACCAACAAATCGTGTCTCCGTCGACTTTCCTTTCAAATCCGTTGGAATTGACTACGCCGGTCCCTTTTTTATATTAAATCGCAAGGGACGTGGTGCTAGATTAGTAAAATGCTACTTATGTCTATTTATTTGTTTATGCTTTAAATGCGTCCATTTAGAACCCGTCAGTGACTTGACTAAAGAAGCTTTTATTATGACATTTCGTCGATTTGTTGCCCGCCGTGGCAAGCCAGCGGAGGTTTGTTCTGACAACGGACGAAATTTCGTTGCCGCTGCTAAGGAAATTAGCAATTTTCTAAAATCAAATAGCGAATCTCTTTCTCAGTTTGCAGCAGGAGAAGGAATAAAATTTTCATTTATACCCGCTTACAGCCCTCACTTCGGTGGAATTTGGGAGGCTGGAATCAAGGCTGCCAAATATCATATCAAAAGAGTCATGGGAAATTCCCATCTTTCCTTCGAAGAAATAGGTACTTTATTCGCACAAGTGGAGGCAATTTTAAATAGTCGCCCCTTGTACCCAATGTCTTCATCCCCTGATGACTTCCTGTCCTTATCCCCAGGCCACTTCCTGATTGGCAGACCACTCAATGCACTGCCAACTCCAGTAATCCAAGACGACTGCAACTCATCCCATCGTAACCGGTACACTCGCCTTGAGCAAATAAGGCAAGACTTCTGGAAGCGCTGGCAAAAGGAATATATCTCCGAACTTCACCAACGCACCAAATGGAAGACCGATGCTAGGAAGCTAAATATCGGAGATCTTGTTATCTTACAAGAAGACCATACACCACCACTAAATTGGCGCCTCGGACGTGTCGCCAGACTTTTCCCTGGACCAGATGGCATATCTCGAGTCGCAGATATCAACACAACAAAGGGCTGCGTGCGCCGATCTTTAGTTCGCCTGTGTCCCCTGCCTACGTGTGAAGATTTTCAAGGTTGAAGATCTACGTCCTTCAACGGGGGGAGCTTATGTACGCGCCTGCTCATAGTTTGCGAGCAATGCATCATTGTGCGTCTTACGTCAAGAACATTTGTTTTTTTTTTTATAATCAATATTGTGACGGTAGATGTCGGCTAGAAAAATTTGTACTCATCATTTCGGCTCCTCAAAAGAAAATTCAAAATTAATTAACATTATACAGTATTTAAGTAATCAATGAGTTTTTCTTAAAGAAATTCCAATCTTGTGCGTAAACAGTTAGCATGATTGATGATAAATTAATTATGTCTAAAGAATTACATCAAAATTTTCAAGAGCTTCAAAAGTGATTTTCACTGTCCAAAACATCTGAATAGAAAACAGATGAATCGTTCTCCAAATGTAAAATTGTTTTTGAGAAAAGTTTTTAGAGAATCCCTCATCAAAACATTTATTACGCCGTGAAGGTTACTTGTACCTAATTGGTTTTTGAGAACTTTGTAATTCAATTTAATTTCTTAATCTAGAAATTTTCAAAAGAAATTAGCGTCTTAACGTTAAAAGTTTTTACGACTTAAAAAGTTTTGCATATCTGCGTAGCTTACAATTTCTTTTATTATATTTTGAGTATAAATTAAACGATCTATAAATAATATTTAATTTTTATAAGTATCAATTATTTAACCATCCATAAATAAACAAAAAATAAATAGTAGATAGGTACAGCACGCGTAAAATTTTGCCTCTCTGAAGTGAAGAACATAAAGCTGAAAGCCTGGTTTTAGAGCGACAAAGTTTTCTAGCAACCACCAAAAATACCATCGAGATAATTAGTATTAAAAACTAAATATATACCGCCAAAACACACACCTAATCAAATATTGATAAAACAAACATAAACCTTATTAAAACCAAAACGTATAATCAAAATCATCGTCTATATTTTCTATACCCAGATTGGTTCATCCCTATGTTGAAAAGAGCAACTTAATCGCGACAGACACCGTCAGTTCGCTACAAACTGTCAATAGCCAATACAAACAGACCCTTTGTCCTGTATAAATACAAGTTGATGGACTTTTCCAGGCGTTCGACCTCCCTAATCTGAAAAACCTGCTAAGCGAGGGCCAGGTCACGCGTAAAGAAGGGTTCCGTACTCACCATGTATTTTTTTAGAACGGAATCCACTAAATGGATAAATTGAGCTAGACTTTCGAATAACATGTTGGGGTACTGCTAGGCCAGTCTTTCTCAAAATGGGCGATAGCGCCCCCATGTGGGCGCTAGAGGTCTAAAGGGCGGCGGTAAAAGTAATTATTGCCATTGGGATTTTTAAGATGTGGTCATGTTAAAAACTGTAGGGGGCGCTAGAAAAGAATTGTTTCTCAAAGTGGGCGGTAGAAGAAATAAGTTTATCAAGATTTATTTTAGGAGAATTAGGCGCTTTCTACGTGTATACGCATTAACCTTAGAATATTTTTATACTGCCCGTCGTCCATTGGCAGTCGCTCCGTGTAAAATACTGGTATTCAGCTGCATCTGGTTCGATTGGGTGCTAACCCCAACGTTGTTGGGTAAAGCCTAGGAGGAACAAGGAGGTACTTTACTTTAATTAGTTGAGATTTTAATACATTATGTTAACCATATTATGTTTAGTTAGTTACAGAAAGGTTGTTCCGTGCGGTGCCGAACGTAAAGAATAGCACTACCCGATCTCTACCCTCGGGTGTCGTAAAAGACGAGTAAAGGATTCTCTAGAGAATGGGCAGCAGCATTCTCTGAGTACTTTAATAACCATACTGCGATCGCCAACCCGCCTGCCAAGCGCACAGTGGTTCGAAAATCGAGTTTCACACATATATGACTTTTGAAAAATCAAGTTCGATTTTCCTTCGATTTATATATCCTATGTTGTTCAGTGATATAAATCATTAGAAAATAGGTATGTACTATACACACAGTAATCCAAACCAACGAGAAAAAAATATTCTTTTTAGTTTTGTATGGGAGCTAATACTCTAAATGTCATACTTCAGAACTCTATGGAACTGTAGAGCTGTTATTGATATGGTGTGTTATCCTATCCAAGGTGTATACCATGCGCTACGCAACTTTTACCGAGACTTGCCCATCCACCCGCTATAGGGCAAAGAATTTGTAATGATTTACATCACTGAACAACATAGGATATACAAGGTTAGTCGGAAAGGGGGTACTAATCCGAAGCCCACTTATAGTATCGCTGATGACTGTTTGAAAGCAAGTGTTAAAATTTCAAAATTCGATATTTTTTTTTTCCAAATAAAAGGATTTTTATTTTAGTTTTTTCAAAAATTCTTCATCCCTGCTTTAGTTACAAATTCAGAAAATGGTGCTTCTAATTCATGACCCCAAATATGACCTAAAATGTAAACGCAGCTGATCATAACTGGGAATTTTTTGGGGACTTTTTTTTGAGATTTTTGAACAACTGTTTCTCTTAAACTATTGACTTTTGGGAAAAGTTGTAGAACAAAAGTTATTCATTATTATGGGTACTTTAACACCCTTTCGGATTAGTACCCCCTTTCTGACTAACCTTGTATAAATCGAAGGAAAATCGAACTTGATTTTTCAAAAGTCTTATTTGTATGAAACTCGATTTTCGAACCACTGTGAAGCGTGGCGATTATGGCTAACCCCCCTCAACATGGCTTGGGGGAGGCCTATGTCCAGCAGTGGACGTATTTAAAAAAAAAATGAAATAAATAGGTCACATTTCTGTGTCGGACGGACAGCGACAGATAGAGAGATATGACGAAACTATGGGTTATTTATTTTACTATAGAACGCAAACAAAAATATTTTTAAATATTCTATTCCAATTATTCATTCGTATTTTTACAAGGAATTCTTGTTTTCAGTTTGTAAATATTTTATTGATTTAGTTTCGTATTTTTATTTCAAAATATAACACGAATTTGTGTAGTGTTTAGTTTTGGCTGTATTTAGCCTAAGGGCTACACTGAGTCGTCCACTAAGTCCCAAGGGCTAAGATCTAGCTATCTCATCATACCAACATACTGTTTATCTGTTTTGAATTACGCGCAATCTGGTCTGCTACCGCGGGCCTGTGCTGGTCAGCGAGCCATAGTTTGGAGACCCCTGGTTTAGGAACCACTTAGGTATTCATCATCGTCATCATCATCATTGAGCCGAAAGACGTATACTGCTGGACATAGGCCTCCCCCAAAAGGGTTTGCCGTAATCGCCACGCTTGGCAGGCGGGTTGGCGATAGCAGTATGGTTGTTAAAGTACTCAGAGAACGCTGCTGCCCATCCTCTAGAGAATCTCTTAGTCGCCTTTTACGACACCCACGCGAAAAGATGTGGTAGTGCTATTCTTTAAGTCCGGCACTACACGAGACTTAAGTATTGCTTAAATATTATTCCGGTAGTAAATTGGTAACATAATTCACTCTAGTATCGCGATCATTAATACCCGGTTCCTTTCGCCACATACTAATGATAGTATTTTTATTTCCAAACAAGGCGTATAAATGAACTCGTAAGCTAATTTTAACTGTGATAGCTACTAACATATAAAATAGTTTCCTATGCACAGCTATGTGGTATTTGCTTAATTGAGGTGCTTAGGATCAAAAAGTACCTTTAACACTTTTGACTCGACGCGTCTTTTTTTTTCTGATTGGATTCAAATCCTTGGATATTATTGATTCCTGAACAGATAGATATGTTTCAGATAGTGCTATTTCCCGAGATAAAATAGCATCTCCAAGTCGCTTTCTGATCAAAAAGTCACATTTACAAAGTAAACAGGTACTAGTAATTAGTTTTTCTCGATTTCTGAACAAAAATGAAAAATGTGAATGATGGTTTTTGTTCCTGACCTCCTCAATTATTGGTAAGGATACAAGACTCTTAATTTTGACCAAAAACGCTCGGTAAATTATAGGAATCGAAAATAAGTGAGTTTAACTAGTAACCGTCAGGGTATTACCAAATACTGATAAACGCAGTTGTCACCGACAAAATCGCACATCTACCCGACCAAACTTCATCGTCCGTAAGTAAGTTGGTACGTGTAGAGCGAGATAGAAATCGGATTCAAATATACCGGAGGTCAACGTTCGTAACTGCTGGAGCAATCAATCACTGGCCGTCACAGAGCAGATTTACGTAAAGTATAAAATTCAATTTTGGCTTGACAGCACGATCGAATGGCAACCGTCGTCGCTTAGAGAGTATGAGTCATTAGTTTGTGGATTATGTGGTGACAAATGAAGTTTGCTAAAGGAGTGATAGCCTAGTGGTTGAACGCTTCGCTTCCATGCAGGAGAATCTGAGTCTGAACCAGACCTCTGAATTGCCGAATTCAACTGTGGATCAGAATTATCACTTACGTGAACTGTGAAGGAAAATATCGTGAGGAAACCGGCACCACCGGCACACTTGAGGCTCCAAAACGAATTTATGTATGCATCAGAATTTGATTATCATTTGCGTTAACGGTGAAAACATCGTAAGAAACCTGCCCACCTGAGAGAGCTCCAAAAAGTCATCGATGGTGTGTAGGTAGGTAGTCCACCAACCCATAACTCTCTTTTAGTTCTGAGAAGAGGTCAGTGCCCATCAATGAGACAGTAATGGACTGGTTATGTTAAATAAAGTTTAGAAGATTATAACAAAGCCTTAACTTGACTATAAACTGTTCACAAAAAAGTGAGGGTTTAATTTTTTTTTAAAATCGGCACTCTTTTTGATCACCCATAATGTTACCGTTAGTTAGCCGTGAAAGCCTAGATATACCTACATTATATTGTATATACCTACCTAACTATATCTAATTTAACTTGCCTTTTATAAAATCTTCATAAACATACACGGATGATCAGAGTGTAAGGACGAGGGTAATAAATAGACGTCTCGGTCATTATAGGGTTTGTATTACACCAACTTTTTTTTTTCTATTTTACTGCTTTTAGATGGATGGATGGATGGATGCAGACCGTTTCTTCGTAACCGGGCAGTTATTGGCGAGACCTGAAGGGTCTCCAGCCAAAAACTTATAATAGGGAATACGTTTAATATTGTGTACGTAATGTACATTATGTAAGAGTATATACTACCGTCCGCGAGGCCTAAGCTGAGCTTTGCATTTGTGTGAGAATGAATGCAGACGCGTCCTTTGCTTGGTTTAAACTGGTTTATACTGCTTTTTGGCAATCGATTCTATGTGCACTCACACGAATGTAAAGCTCAGCTTACGCCTCGCCAATTGTACCTCACTACAAGATTTTCGTACGAACATGACGAAATTTTAAGGGTTGTTCATTTGTTTTTCAATATTAGTCTGCAGAACCTGCAAAGAGTACGTACAACGCCGTCAAGTATTCACCACGACGAGACAATTAAATAACTCAACCCTCAGGGAAATTCGAGCCTGGCAACACTCGTGTATTATTTAGATAGTTTGATTAGCTACATGTGAGAAATATGTATGAAATATAACAAGTAATGAAAACATTATTTCATTGGTTTCGCTTTCAAATAGATTTCCCCGGGGTGAGTGGGTGATACAGTGACAAGCGACGAGAATTTCATGATCTACCGCTCCCCTCTGGGTTCTAATAATTTTGTATAACTTCGGTAAAACAGTCAAGAGTATCACGGGTCAGAGTAAAATGGTCTGTCGTATTTCACTAATATAGAAATGTCGAGGTACTGTTTACCTTTTCTTATTGATAATTTCAACAGTACTACCAATAAATATAGACAAGTTGCTAATCTTTTACCCTGGAGACATCAAGGAAAATATGAATGTAAAAGATAAGAAAGGATGTATTTTTATCGTGTAATCACATCTACTGAAATATCTGAATATTCTTGGTGCATGCTAGCATGTCGATGTAAAGATTTAAAGAAAACATATTTATTAAATCTTAAGTTGACGCACATAACCACCAAAAAATATCAAAAATTAAAAAACGAATATAAAAAATTACAGTTTTGGGAAAAATGCGTCACATCCGAGCAAATTACAACAATCTACTCAACAACCACAAAAAAAAACCCAAACACCACCACAAAAATTGCGTTCGTACAATTTACAGAACCAAAACCTTCGGAAGACAATTTTCAGAAAATGATTTCAGAAAACAATATCATCTTCCTCTTCCTACCCTTATCCCAATTTATTAGGGGTCGGCGCAGCATGTTTGCTTCTTCCACACATCTCTATCAGCGGTAATCGCAGTGTAGACCTCCTTACTGTAACTGAAGTACTGGCGAAGAAACCTGCTAGATTCCCAACGTCTAAACTTTATTCGCTCTGCAACGTCCTCACCATAAGACAGTTATTTATACTCCAAACTATTGATAAGAAGCGCGACCTCACGATATACGACCCACAATACCGTTCTAAGAAGCGACGTTCCGCATAATCTGCAAGACATCTTTCTCCAGATTGGCATAAGACGCCACAATAATATAAATAGAAACATACTTTATCCTCTAACAAAAACTTTAGTTAGAAAAAAACTCTCAGAGTTACTAAAATAATTTTCCTACGAAGCAACAGAAAAACTTGTGGTAACATAACACATACATTATTCCTCTAACAACAATTTAATACATAAACACCCCCCTCCCTCACTCACTACTCACATACTCCCCAACATACACATATTCAGTATCTTTTATTTTAATTATTGCTTTCTTTTTAAATTTTTAATTATTAGTCTGGAACAAATGCACCATGTTTTTGACCTGGGCGTTGATAGCCGCGCCACAGTTTTAACTTTTGTAGCTATCTTCGTTTTCATATTGTTAATTTGTGTCCTTTAAGTTGTTCCAAATAAACGTTATTATTACTATTACTGGCCATATCATCTTTCACAGAATCCATCCATCTTTTGTTTGGTCTGCCCCTTTGCTTATAGCCATCTACATTCATACCTATTTAAAACTTTTCTCACAACATGCTCCTCACCCCTCCATATCACACCATGACAACAGAGTGCTACTCAGCCTTTCTGTTATCGGCGTTACTTCCAAACTCTCTCTTACATACCCATTCCCTTCTCGTTACACCACACGTCATCCCTCTTGACATTCTCATAAAAAATAAAAGGCATGCAGCTGAAACCTTGTATTATTTCAGAAAAAAATATGCAACGGAGAAAATAATATGACCGTCATTTGGGATGTGGACTCGGCAGTAATCGTGGCGATAGTCGTTATGGCCAATGGCCTTATAGCTTCGATCAACACCTTAAGCGTTTACTCACTTAAGCTCTCGTTAGGCGGTTGGATCAAAGGCTTGATACTCCAGTACTCCTTGGCGTGGTACATCTTGGCAAGGCATGCAGTATGGAGGTTCCTCTCTGTGAAGCCCAGAGCAACAGCAAATTGGACCCTGTTCCCGATACCAGTTACTATTGTTAATTAAATATTTATATGTAGTAGTTAGTATGGAATATTTAAAAATATAATTTACTAGCTTTCGCTCGCGTTAAATTAGAGTTTGTCAATCAACTCTACTCTACTCTACTCTATAGAAACTTTAGTAGTGTGTTACACTACTAAAGTTTCTATAATAATATAATTCAATCATGATTCGAAAAACACGTGGCGCCATCTATTATCATTATTGTTGTTATCCTCGGAACAGTTTTTTTTTTTGGATAAAGGGTTCCCTGTGTCCTTTTCTGTACACCTGACAAAGTATATGCAAAATTTCAGGATAATCGGTTCAGTGGTTTAGGCGTAAAAAGGTAACAAACAAACAAACTTACTTTCGCAATTATAATATTAGTTAGGAAGTTAGGATAAGTACCTATGTGAAATGAGTAAAACGGACTATTTATGTTTTCAAAGCCTACATGTGGAAAGTATCCTAGTAGGGTGAACCTATTTGTAGAACCACTAATGAGTGAATCAGTAACACGCATACTAAATAAATGGATCGTAACTCCCCCTTTTATCACGGTGCGCTTTGATACGCTCCATAAGCTGAATCATTTGACATGCCAACCCTATTAAGAATTAAAAGGATTGCGTGCGTGAAATTAATGATTTTAATCGTTTATTTTGAAATAGTGACGTCGATATAAAACATGCGACTCGCCGCATTTTCACTTACTAAGGTTAAAAGCCAAACTGCACAAAATGCGGGTCGCGAGCAGCGCGTGTCGTTCGGAGAGCCCGCGTTAGTAGTTTTCAAGGGATTTCTATAAAGCATGACACACCAAACACGAACGCGGGGCGTCAGCGGGTTATGAGCGGGGCGTATCGTCGGTGTGCCCGAGTAAATACTATTCAAGGGATGACTATGGAGCATGTCACTCCAAAAGCGAGTGCGAGGCACGAGCGGGTCGTTAGCGGGGCGTGTCGTCGGCAGGCCCGAGTTAATAGTATTCAAGGGATTACTATGAAGCATTTCACACCAAATGCAAGCGCGGACCCGCAGCGCCGTCCTACACGCGTCCCGCTTTTGGTGTGGCCTTAAATTCGATTTTGGAATGAAACCCTTAATACAAAGTTCACTGCTAGTTGTTCTATGCTATTTACAGGAAAAAGATTGCCGTCAGGACAAGGCCATACTCTAACGGTTCTGAGTTAATAGATACGGGCGTCTTAAGACTTAAAAGTACGTAATACTTACTAGCATGGAGAGATTAGTTAGAGTGCACTCTTGTCTATTACATCAGTAATTGCAAGAACCACACGACACGCTGTTTTATTTATTAAAAAAACACATGAAATAGCTGTGGTGATTATCTTCAAACATAGCTTAAGAACAAAGATGAAACCAGCTTTCAAACAAAAAAAACCGCATTGAAGTGGGCTCATCCGTTTGGGAACTCCGGTTCCACAAACAGGGGCCCAATTCTCCCATAGTAAATAATTATTCCCGTAGTAAAAGTTGTTCATAATGATGAGTACAGTGACCCCTTAAGAGGTTGTGCGTTACACCTTGTATACCTTTAACATTTTTAATTCTTATCAACTTTATTGCCTGGCTCGAGTGTCAAATAGTGCATAGAACCGTCAATAATTAAACGTTATAAAATTATCATCTAATAAAAGCAAATTGCTTTGAAACGCTATTGAGACATAATAAAGCTTACTTCAAGGGTCCTCATAAAAGATTGCTTTTATCTTAGCTTTAATTTGATCGGCAAATCACATTTGGGATTTGCTAGAAAATGTAATATAGCGACATTCCCTACACAAATTTAATTAATACGAGCCCGAACCATGTTTCTCGTACAATTTAACACAAATTCTGTATTCATCGTTTTATTTTGACGAAAGGTATTCAAGCATACCTTTCAACTAATTAATCATAACGTTCTACTGAATATATTCAAGCTACGAGAATTTCTATTTAAAGACATAATTACTAACTAACATGACTGGAAGAAAACTTTAATAAATAATTTAAGAATTAGTACCTAATAATTTCCATCGTATAACTTTTGTCATGAATTTGTTATAACTACGAGTATCAAGCGCAGTTCAGACTACGCTAGTATTTCGCTATACAGGGTGGTAATTTGAAATGGGGCATGAACGGCAGCTACCTTAACCATTGTAACTACAGGAAAACGTTCTTAGAAGACTACCCCTAACTTTTGGGATAATTACAATCGGCATTCACAGATTTTGAAAAAAAGTACAGTCAGCGAGAAAAAGGGCTGTTTTCACAAAACTTTTTTATGATGCCAAACCATTTCCCGTAAAGATCAAAAGACTCTTCGGGACCAACTGAGGTTTGAGTACTAGAAACGTCAGAAATAACAAAAAACTATTTCAGATGGGTTAGTTATAAAGGGCAGCTACTTTAATCGTTGTCGCTAAAAGAAAATATTGATAGGAGACTGGCCATAATTTTTGAAATTATTTCGAAATGCACAAAAAAAAGAAAAAAAAATTTGGTACAGTCAGCAAAAAAATGGTCGGTTCTCACAAAACTTTTTTTATGATGCCAATCGATCCTATTTCCCATAAGGATCAAAATACTCTGCTGGACCTACTGAGGTTAGAGTACTAGAAACATCAGAAATCACGAAAAACAACATTTCGTTAAAAGTTAGGGTAACGAAGAAAAAAAAATTTTTTTTGTTTTCAAAATCTGTGAATGCAGTTCGAAGTATTTTTAAAAATTATGGACAGTTTCTTAAGAACATTTTCCTGTAGCCACAACGATTAAGGTAGCTGCCCTTATTACTACCCCATCTCAAATAAGTTTTTTGCGATTTCTGACTTTTCTAGTACTCGAACCTCAGTTGGTCCAGCAGAGTCTTTTGATTCTTATGGGAAATGGGATCGATTGGCATCATAAAAAAGATTTGTGAAAATAGCCCTTTTTCTCGCTGACTGTACTTTTTTTCAAAATCTGTGAATGCCGATTGTAATTATCTCAAAAGTTAGGGGTAGTCTTCTAAGGACGTTTTCCTGTACCTACAATGGTTAAGGTAGTTGCCCTTCATGCCCCATCTCAAATTACCACCCTGTATAGTAAAGCATATTATGTTATAGGTAGAGGGTAATTTTTTTAGGCTTTAGTTCTAGGCGCTGGCCTGGACACACACCATCATCATAATAAAAATATTTTATCCTGTGTGCTGACACGCTAGAATATAAAACTTCCTCAACGCATGCTGAGAATAGAAGCGTGTTGTAAGATTTAACAAAACCCAACACGCTTGGTGGTAGGATCTATTCGATCCGCCTGGTTAGCTACCACCTTAACATTAAAGTTCAGCGAAAAGCAGCTAACTGTGTTCCGTCGTATGTATGTGAGAACGAGACTCTGTTACTTGGATTCGTGTGGTGCATCTTAGACCCTGTCTGCGCTTACCATCAGGGGCCTAATTCTCCTAAAATAAATTGTTGCCAAACACAATCGAACCACAACCGTCAGTCAGTTTTTGTTTTCGAAAACTTTCAAAATGATTGATTTTGTTTTTTGTGTCAAACAATTTGATAGCTTTTGAAATTGAGAACTGTCTGAATGAACGGTTCGGCCTTGGTTCGGTTGTGATTTATCAAGATTTATTTTAGGAGAATTAGGCCCCTGGTGCGACTAGGGATAAATGCGACTACATCCAAGGCAAACTTACGAATCTGCAAAAGATGCATTTTACAGGGGAGCGTTTAAAGCAATTTATCCAATTCAAAAATAAATAATTTGTAATTGGGATATCGGTATTGTGGTACATTTGGTTTCAAAATGTAACCTTTTTAAGATACAATCAACAAATATTCAATATTTTACAAGGATCAGAAATAAACGCTTCTTCGTAAGATTACCGCATCATAATGATTCGTAAGTTTGCCGTGGATGTGACGAAGTAAAATAATAAAAAAAAGTTTCTTGGAAAAATAATGTAGGTTAATCGTAGAACCAAAAACAAGCTCTTACAAAATAGCATATGGAAAATCGCAAAAGAGTAAACTCCTTACTTAACGATATATATATCTATGCAAATAAATAAGCAAACCCAACTTGGAACGCAAAGCAAAAAACCTTAAACGTATTAACATATAAAATGCCTGAGTTTATACATATTCTGCCATTAAGTGTAAAAAATTGGACATTTTACCCTCTTAAATAAGGGAGGCTGCGGTCAATGTTGGCCCTGTTAAGGATTGCTAATATCAATAAAATTTTTGCCCTCCAAAATATTAATAAACTTTACCCCAATGTTACTTTACTGACCCTTGTCCCTTGCCTTCATATATGAAAGGAAATTAATGGAATGTTTTCGAAGTTATCTTATTAAACGAATATTGAAGTTCAAATATTAATATTACGGTATTTGTATTCATAAGTTGTTTTTTAGTATTTAGACTAACTTTTCTTTCATTATGGTTATGTTACCTACGATATTGTTTATTAGTTTTACATTCTGTTGGGCGTATATTTTATAATAAATACGTAATATCACGCCTGTATTCCTCGAAGGGTTGGGCAGAGGTGTATAGTACACCCTCATTTCGCAGTTATGTTTAAGTCCCACGTAATAGGGGGCGAGCCTATTGCCATCAACTGGGCACAAATCCAGACTCCGGACTGCTACTGAGAAATTCCTCACAGAAAAACTTAATAACACATTACCCGACTTGGGGATCGAAGCCCCGGATCTCACGCTCAGCTGTCGCGCTTGCGACCGCTAGACCAAAGAGGCAGTCTACAAGGTGTAACTTAAATAACGCACAACCTCTTAAGGAGTCACTGTACTCATCATTATGAACAACTTTTACCATGGGACCAAACATGAAATCGCGAGAAAAAAATCTGCTGTTCCCTACATTTTGACGAGTTATGCGAACATTAATGTAGGGAACAGCTGTTTTTTTTTCGCGTTTTCAGGTTTGGTCCCATAGTAAAAGTTGTTCATAATGATGAGTACAGTGACCACTTAAGAGGTTGTGCCTTATTTATGTTAAACCTTGTATATTATAATACTCGTACTTGTGTAATAATTATATGAACGGCACGAATACCATTTTTTTTTCTGTTTTACTGCTTGGAGATTGTCCTTGCGGACCGTTTCTACGTAACTGGAGTCTTTGGTAACTGGGCAGTTATTGGCGAGACTTGAATGGTCTCCAACCTATGGGGGGAGGGGGGGGGGGGGGGGGGGGAAGTAAAATACATAACCTAAGTTAACTACTTATACTATACTAACATCATGACTACTAACAACACAAGCACTAAGGGCGACCCCTAGTAGGACTCGGATCTCGGCTTAGAGCATTGCTGGCGGAAGATTGGGTGGGAGACAGCTTGATGAGGGCTGATTATCAGTGTGAAGCCTGAATACCACAATAGCTGAATGCTTTTATACTCCGAGGCAAGGTTACGAGATTTCCACATGATAGAAAATTGTTTATCCGATATGATAAATGAAACCGAATTTCAATTCTCCTATTTTTCCCCCGATTTCCACTACAAAATTACCGTTTACCAAAAAATATAATCTAATTAAAACATTCTCCACTGATAATTATATTTAATGAGAGTGGTGCGCTACGTGTCGCAGATTACACATTAACTAATCTCTCATATTTAACGCAGATTATTTAATTAATTAGAAAACCAATTACGGTTGAATTAACAGCTTTAGAATCATTTGATATGGGTGTTTTTTGGGATTTTCCCTTGAGGTTCATTCAGCCTCTAAATAATACATGTACTTTAATCATTGACGTAGAAACACATGAACCAAGGGTCTAGCACAAAATTCACGAAAAAAGTGTCCTAAGTTTACATACACCACCAGAGCGCGCGTCAAGGCAAACCGTCACATAAACTTACAAATACCAACAAACTAATTTAAATCCTATGTCGTTATCACAATGTCTAATTTAGCTTACAACCATACGAACATTCGACTGCACTCATTGACGTAAATAAGTCTGCTTTTTCGCGTTTTAGTCTACATATGGATTGGACATTGTTGAGCGCTGAGCTAAGTCCATGTGTTTCTACGTCAGTAACTTTAATGATACGATCTTCATAATTTCTTGAAACATACATTGGATTCGTATAATAAAACTATAATAACCTCCAATGGATTTATCAATACCTATACAACGTGTTACATAATTCCCCTTAAAAAAGAAAATGTTAATCAATTAGTCTTTTATGGTTGTTGTCATTTACCTCTCAGAGGAAATTAGGCTGAATGTAAATAACTTTCATTTTACTTTTATGTTTTCAGGGTTGCGTTTCAGTGATGATTTTGTTTTATGATTTGTCCAAATATTTTTTTTTTGGTCCTTCTTTTATATTCAAATATTGCCAATAGACTCTTTACAAGGAACCTTTTAATCCCCTTTCGGCTTTAGGGGTATTTTTGTAACACGTTGTATATAAGAACCTCTACAATATACTGAAGATACCTCACCATTATTACATCAGATAGTTGAGACTCGTATTTACAAACTTACGTGAAAAGAAAAACAATTTCCTGTGCTCAAAATGTTGTCGACACAAACTCAGATAATTTTTAACACCCGCATCTCGAACAATTCTCACATACGCGAGTGCACAATAAACTCGAAAAGTCATGTCTCAAGCGCTGTCAACGAAAGAAAAGTTTAGATTTAGAGGGGTCTTCAAGTTTGGGTGTTTTCAACTCGTACGCTACAGGAGTACTTGGGGAACTTGGCCAACTTCTGACACCTCCGTCGAGGCCTCTAACGTTATTTACAAGACGACTCGAGCAACCTATTCAAAGGATATTCTATTAAGGAGTTCTTGGAACTTTATTTTCTGTGCCGGGTAGGTAATCAGTGAGATACGACGACGTTACGCCCGATCGCGTTATTCGCTGAATTCAGTTAAGTTAAATGTTGAGAATTTACGTTTTTGATGTGATTAAGTGAGCAATTATAAGTTAGGACGATTACGCATTTCAAAGTTGTTAAGTACAAAGTTCAAAAGTGAAATGAACTTAGCTTTTATGTGCGGAAATTTCACTCATCATTTGTTTGTTGTGCGCAAACAATTTAATAAGAAGAGAAATGACACGAGTGACATGCTGCTTTAATTAATTTTCGAGTTTTATCTCTTATGTAACAAAATAATTCTATCCATCAAATATGTTCTCATGTTATTTTGTTTAGAATTTGTAATCTATACATATAATAAAATTGTAACGATGCAGTAAGTTACATATTTTTGAAAAAAGTAAGTTTGCAACGAATCCTTGGAAAAGTACTGATGCCAAAAATGTTTTTAGAATTTTTGTCTGTTTGTCCGTTTGTATGTTTCAGCTTTACGTCAGTGCTACTGGCAGCCTCATTCTCTAAAGAGCGGGTCGGGTTATAGGATACAAATTGTCACGCTTTTTAGTTTGGATGATGAGCGAGCAGTAACCTTATGTTTCCGTAGACAAAGCCGCGGGTACAGCTAGTTGATTTGTGAATTCGGAAAAAAAAAACAGTAACATAATTACGACATTATCTCAATACAATTTAAAACACCATATCAATTTTTAACCTAACTTACCTACCCAAACGTCAACCACAGCCAATCTGCAAGATGAACAATGCATCCTGCGTTTAACCATCGTGGTCTCAGGGACCAACGCGACGAGCACTTCGACACCTGTACCGCAATAGGCTCGCCCCCATTACATGGGACTTAAATATAACGGAGAAATGTGAATGTGCCATACACCTCTGCCCAACCCTTAGGGGAATACAAGCGTGATGTTATGTACATGTATAATAGTAATGACATTAATGCTTAAGACGAACAAAATTACTACATAATAATAGAAAAGTACAGTCACAGCTATTGGTTTAGTTACGAGAATTTATGTCTGAATTTTGGTATAATTTTCCAGACCACTTAGATGGTTTTCCGAGGACGGTTTTAGAGTATAATTTATACGCGTGCCAAGCTGTTGGCGGGCCACTAACTTTTTTATAAAATAATGGTAGTGGTGATAGTACATAAAAGTTTAAAATGCAGATAAATTATAGATGTGACGTTTAAAAGGATAGAGGAAAGATTTAACAAATACGTGGATGTGTTTTTATAGACGGATTTCAGAAGCTTAAAACAACATCATGCCTTTCTTCCCCGAATATCAGGCAGAGGTGTATAGTACACCCTCATTTCGCAGTTACGTTTAAGTCCCATGTAATAGCAGGCGAGCCTATTGCACCAAACGGGCACAAGTCCAGACTCCGGGCTGCTACTAAGAAATTTCACACAGAAAAACCCAATAGCACTTTGCCTGATCTGTGGATCGAAACCAAAACCTCACGCTCAGCAGTTTCAGTTGCGACCAGTAGACCAACGAGGAATCATAAAATCTGCAATATAATTTTCTGAAAAGCACATAATATTGTAAATCACTGGTATTTTTCTTTCTTAAATCTTATTTCAAGCCAGAAATCCATCATAATTTATTACTTTGTCCCCTAATTAATGAGACAATAAGTAATACATTACAAAACCCTCATCAAATTAGTCAGTTCATAAATTAAGTACAGTTTTGCTGCATATATTATCAGCCTGTGTATCCCACAGCAGGGCAAAGGACTCTTCTCATACAGAGAAAGATTGATCGCCACGCTTGCTCACTGCGGTTTGGCGATTTCAAACCATTAAGTGCAGGTTTCCTCACGATATTTTCCTTCATCGTACTTATGTCAGTGGTGTCTTACATAAACTAAGAAAAGATTAACTAAGAAAGTACATTACGACAATGAATAACTTACATTGCTACATAACAGCTCTGTAATAAAAGCCAAAAGCCGTCGATTTTCTTATCCGCAACTATCGCATGTTTCTACATCATTAGAAAAGTCCTGACTAACTGACTCATCTACGCCCAGCCCAAACCCTTGGACCTAGAAAGCTGAAATTTTGCACAGAGATTCCCTTTATAATGTAGACAAGGAATAAGGAAGGATTTTTCGAAATTCAACCCCTAAGGGAGTTAAATAGGAGATGAAAGTTTGTATAGAAAATCGTCACACACGTGCGACACCGTCACAAACGGGCTCAAAATTTCACGCAAGCGAAGCAGTGGGCAAAAGCTAGAAACATAGTAATTAGTGTTGCCAGAACCGTTTTTAAATACCGGGACTTAAATGACAAATAAGCGGGACTGGAACAAAAAAAGCGGGACGAAAAAACCACCAACCGCCCATCATGCACCGCCCGTTCGCCTCGTACATTCCTTCTTTTGCCGTCAGATCTTTTTAAAATAACATTATTTTTAAATGCGCCAATAATTATTTAATATATAAATAATAGCACGACCCCATCTCTTCCCATGGGTGTCGTAAAAGGCGACTAAGGGATTCACTAGAGGATGGGCAGCAGCGTTCAGCAGCAGAGTACTTTAACAACCATACTGCGATCGCCAAGCTGCCTGCCAAGCGTGGCGATTATGGCAAATCCTCCCCAACATGGAGCACAGGATAGGTGGATATGGCGATGCTTGGGGGAGGCCTATGTCTAGCAGTGGACGTCTTTCGGCTGAATGATTATGATGATGAATCTGACCTACTGAGATGAAATAGCTGTGACTCTGTCACATACGTGCGTCACAGAATCATGCTAAGCGTTGGCCGTTTTGCGCGGATGTGACGCATATTTTCCCAATTGTTTTTAAATATTTTTATTTTATTTTGGTGCGTCTTGTCGGCGCTGATAAAGATATTTTCTTTCTTTCTTTCAAATAGAAAGTTTTCGTCTTCGTTTCGTTTTCGTTTTTGGCGTCCCAACTCAAGGTGCTAGCGGGACGCATCATAAAAGACATCTGTACCCCAAGTATGAGTTTTTTTACGTGACTACTGTAGTTGCATCACGCCAAAAATGTATGAAAATTTAGGCAGCGCCTCTAGCGGCGAATAGCGTGACTAAAAATTTGTTTGACATTTTTGGTGTGACGCAACTACAGTAGTAACGTAAAAAACTCACACTTAGGGTACTGATTGGATCAGGCGTGACATCTGATTACACTGATATAATAAGACGCTTCATTATCCTAATGAAGAAGGATTCATTACCATCACAGCACTCCATAGAACATTAATACCTTCATGCCATTTGACTATGACTACTCAAAGCTCTGCATACATTAAGTTCGGCAACTAATACAGCAGGTACACACGTCAGCAGTCTACCAAAGCATCGTTTACTTGAACACGTTATTATCGTTCGGTATTTAGCTGAATCAGCATCCTGTACCAACTGCACTAAGTCCTTTAAGGCTGAGACACACGAGCGACACACTGACATGAGACTATTTATTTACATGTTGAATTTATTCTAATGTTATTTATTGAATGCAACCTTATGATGTGAAGTAATTAGTTTATGGATGAATGTAGCTTTGAGTGAAAGAGAGAGGTGAGTAAGAAGAGGAAGGGTAGAATGGCGCACATTTCTAACAGAGCCACACGTTGTTTTATTTTACAATTACGAGTAAAAGAAGTTAAGAAGACTACGAACTTTTAATTCGATCTGCCTTCCTACATACATTTCCTTAGAACGTAGCTGTCTTACCTTTATGACGATAAATTAATTATTATTTAACAAATTGAATCATAAAAAAGCGAGTGCAATATTGTGTTAGAATTTTATCGAAAATCAAATCGGTAATAGGCAGGGCCGTATTTAAGCATAGGCTAAATAGGAGGCAACAAAGGGGCCCGTGCCACGAAAAAATGTTTAAAGTTAAAAAGTTTGCTACTAGGGCTGTTTGAAGAAGGCGGTGGATCGAGTAATGACGCAACTTGGGAAGCCTATGTCCAGCGGACTACGATAGCCTTTGAATTAGAAAATTGCTCTATAAACGAATTTCGCAGGATAATTTAAAGGCCGCCACCACAAGTTATCCTAATGGTAAGGATACACGGCGACACATTACACTCGACACTCAGTGTCAACATCGAGTGTCGTAGTGTGTACATCGCTGTTACACTGAGTTGCGCATTAGCTCTGGTTTAATTTCAGTGTCGCGATTGTATTGTGTCGAATTGACATTGACTTTTATGATACATATATATGATATTGACTTTTATGGTAAGGATACACGGCGACACTACTACAGTACAGATGCTAAATGCCGCACTGGTAATGGATATAGTGGTAGCATAACGGTTGAATGCTTATTAATGAGCTTACCCTTTTCCAGCTACGTTGGGATCAGTATCCAGAGTTACCAGAAGCGGCTGAAATATCAGTAGTTTACACAAACTACCATCAGTGACGTAGCTACCGTATGGCTAGGCGGTGCAGTGCACCGGGACCTCCAAGCTCGAGGGACCCCTCGGCCTCCATGAACAGCCGCGTACTGACTGAGCGAGCCGCCTCGCGAGGTAGCCGCGGGAGGCATATCCTCGGTCGGTCAGGACTTGCCTCGCCCGAGGCAAACGTACGCACTGCCTCGCCCGAGCGTGCCGCGGCCCGAGCCGAGCGTTGTCGGTTTTTGTCGATGCTCAAAAGCGCCTCAGTAGGTTCGCCGCGCGCACTCAAGACGGTTGGATGTTGCCTCGCTTGTTCGACAAACAACGGAATCGTTTGCGTCATGGATGAAGAACAGTGTCTTAAACTAAATGGCGAATGTACGACTTTATGACGGTCTTGAGCAAAACTGGCTACAAGCCGCGTTAGGCATGTGCAGTTTCTGTTCGACATCACGTTAAACTGAGCATTCGATGCTGGCTCAGCCTCAACGTGGCTCGGCCTTGGCGCGCGCGGCTGCCTCAGGCAAGAAATCTACAGACTGAGACGGCCTCGCGCGGCAAACGTTGTGCGGCAAACGTCCGATGCTGCATCGCGAGGCTGCTCGCTCAGTCAGTACGCGGCTAACGACGTTCGAAAAAGTTATATAATATCCTAATTGAATAAAGAATTTTTGACCAACTTTTTGGCCTCTAATCAACGACTTTTACATGAAAGCGTAACAAACAAACATTCACATTTATAATATTATAAGGAATTACGATTAAATAATTATCTACTGCGTTATACATAATGCTTAGTAGTCAATAACTTTGCTTTATTATGCCCTGCAGTGGGCGATAAAGAGCTGATGATGAAGTAGTTTTGCACCTTCAAAGTACCTATTTAGTTTAGTTTAAATAGGGCCCCAATTTCATTTTTGGCCCGGGGCCCTTGGTTACATAGCTACGCCACTGACTACCATCTGACCTCCGCGACCCATTTACTAGGAAATACCTACAGAATACAAGACAGTGTTTTCTACGGGTATATCTATATCCTAAGGTTAAAGCGGTTGACAGACGTTCGGAATTTTGAGTGGCATTAACGACAGTCATAGATATTTGTATGACAACCGAGACCGATAGTGTAACGTTTTGCGAAATGCTCGTGATTTTCGCAACTCAAATGTTATCAGGCTTCTGTACACCACTTTGGTTCGAAGTAAACTCGAGTCCAGTGCTTGTGTCTGGCACCCTTATACAGCGACCCAAACATTAATGCTCGAAAAGGTACAAAAAACTTTCCTCAGTTTTTTATTTAAAAGGTTATACCAATTTTTTCCCTATATGTACCCTACTAACTATCTTTTAGGAATGTTGGGTTTTAACTCATTAGAGGTGAGAAGAGGCCTTGATCAGCTCACGGTAGCCTGTAAAACCCTCAGCGGACGTATCGACTGTCCCGAGCTCCTTGGCCTTTTCTGTCGACTATTTGTGCCCGACAAATACATCGGACACCGTCAGTGCCGCCGGCACAATCTGTTCGCACAGCTGTCATCCAAAACTGTTGCCAGAGCCGAGTCCCCAGTGTGTCGTACTCTAAAGATACTCAACGCCCTCCTGACTGACAATCCTGAATTTGATGTGTTTGCGGATGAATGGAATAAAATTATGCGTGTATGTCTGGCATTCTGTGAGAGAAAGTATGCGAGGGTGTCCACTGTTCCATGTTAGTTTTTAATTTAATTTTACCATGTAATTTACATTATTATGTATAACCAACACTTTGTCTCTATGTTAATTATTGTAATTGGTATTATACCGTTTTAATTAACTATAAATAAAAAAAAATAAAAAAAAAAAAAAAAAAACGTGCTCTACGAGACACGTACGGGTTTCCATATGTAAAGAACGGTCAATCATCGCAGCAAGCGCAGTTTGACCTTAATAAAGCAGGCATCCACTAGGATCGCCGAGTCGAGTCGAATAGAACCGCAATAATTCGCCTCCTATACATTTACTATAAAACTGCGTCGATTAGCGACGAGCCGAGACGCACCGAGTCGCATAACCCGCGCGCATCGCTTGTCACGCAAATTTCGCCTCACACGGAACAAATGCGACTCGACTCGATTCGACGCGTTTCGGCTGTAGTCGACGCCAGGCTTTAAAGATAAAGATAAAGAAACATTTATTTGGACACAGCACAAAGAGACACAACAGATAAAAAGTGCAATGTAAATAAAAAAGTCTTGGGTATGTGTCTCACGGCTGGACCAAAGTATCCAGATCAGCTTAATGTTAAGCACTATAAGTACTTGACGCTGGTTTTCGTCTGAAACCTTTGTGCTCCACGGATGTCAGTCGTATTACGCGTCATCCTACGTGAGTGATCTACAAGCGACGCGAAAACAACAAACAGTCGATACCTATTGAAGTGGCCTACGTGACCAAACGCACGTGGAGTGCGGTGCGGCGCGGCGCGGTGCGAAGCGAACGCTGTCAGTTGGCTTGATATTTTCACGCGATCTGGATGCGGTGCCGTACAGTGCTACTGAATGACGGCGGCGCGCGGCGAGCAGTCAGCGAGCTCGTAGGACAAAGCCGCCGCTTCGCACCGCATCGCGTGTCATCGCATCGCTTCGCAATTCGCGTCGCTTTAAACCGCCTACGTAAGACGTCGCGTTACACTAGATACTGTAATTCAATTATAAGGATCTTTTTTTTTTGAAAGAGCTTCCATGGAAATTCTTGTCGGTTCTTCTGCATAGGATCTACTTTTTGAAATCTTTTACCTATCTTTGATGTTTGATAAGTATATATACCTGTTATTTGGTCTACGTGAAATAAAAATCTTTGACGCTGACCTTGACCTTGAAGACCGGTCGATCCAAAAGGTTTCCATTTAGGCATGAACCCTTCCGACTGACGTAAGAACCACTTAGTAGATAAGTCCTACACAACGCATACGTTTTGCGTAAAATATGCAAACGTAACACGCAGTGAAACCGCAGGTGCGAGCGGAATTTCATCAATTTTGTATGATTATGATACCCTCCCCCTCGTATGAGAGGCAGACTCATATTTTTATAAACGACGGTGTTTACGTCTAAATAACTGTGGGGAAAATAGCCTAATGTTGTACTCTTAGGCAACAGGCAATTGTTTTATAAGTACTTAAATTATGTAATAATTTATACGATTTCTGGCAGCGTACCAACATAAAAATAAAGGTAGCAAAACATTGCTTAAAGATACGAGAAAGATAAAGATTTGCTACTTTTATGAATCACGCATTTTTCTATAGTTTAAAAGGAAGTTAAATGCATATAAAAATATAAACATAAAAGTCAAAGTATAACTTAATTCACAACTTACTTAAAGCTATTACTGAGGAGTTGATTATGTCATTTTTTTTTTAATTAACCTTGTTCACTCTAAGATCTCTCTTGTATCGTGGGTGCGTTTACAAACACAAATCTCACATACACAAACGCCCAGACCCGACCCAAAACAACCATCTGTAGGCCATACAAATTTTTGTTCCGTGTGGGAATCGAACCCACGACCCGTAGTGGAGAAGCCAATCGCTTAGCCACTGCACCAAACGTATCGTCTAATTAAAACACCTTCATAATTCGCACTCATTAAAATAACAAGAAAATAAAAACGCACACACATAAAAGAAAAAGCAACGCTTCTTTCATACTTTCTTTGACATTTTTTTGTCGTTCCGTCATACAGAGTATGTGCACCGCCCTTTACAATGCGGAGGTAGTCGCTTGGCGTCTAGCCAGACCCTCGACACATCTAGTGCCCACTTTACTGCGCTGGCGAAACTATGTGACCGTAGTCATACGAACTGTGAGTGGTCGCCGGCGGAACCTTACAAATCACTGGAAGATGGGATTACGGTTTAACAAGATCTGAGCTAAAAGAGACTGGGAAAAATTTGTATGAGAAGATGTCTATGAACCAATAGAGGTTTTGGTATTTGTGTAGGGATACCTCAACTGTATGCTTGTGCAAGTGGATATCAAAATCTGACCGTAATTGCGATTTTTGATGTTTCTAGTATTCCAACCTCAATTGGTCCGTAAGAGTCTTTTGATACTTATGGGGAATATGATCGATTGGCATCATAAAAATGTTTTGTGAAAACTGGCCTTTTTCGTTGACCATATTTTTCTTGCAAAATCTATAAATACAGAGTAAAATCTTTTCTAAAAATATGAGCAGTCTCCTAAGAACTTTTTTTTTTAGCTACAACAGTTAAGGCAGCGCTGACTGCCCCATCTCAAATTACCAAACAAGAAAGATTTTTTTTTTCAAAACTGCCTGTTTCGTTTTTGATACCCTTTTGCACAAAGGTAACCCGTTCAACATAAAACCGTTCAACCGTTGGGCTTGAAACGAAATATGGTTCACCAAATCTAATAAACTCCCCTAAAGCTTCATAAACAAACTAGATCTTGGATTTATGATTAAAAAAGAAAACGTGGTCTGAGTCCATGCATAATTTTAATCAACATTTTCGGCGATACATACCTTCTCTGTAAAAAACTCACGGTAACCATCATACGTCGCTTTTGTAATATACATGCAAATGTAACACCATGACGAATACCTAAAAATATCCTCCTTACGGGGAATTCTCAATGAGGCATTGAGGTATTTCCTATGACTAATCGAACGTGACGTGTTATAATTTCATTAAAATTTTACCCCTCAAAGCAATTGAGGCGTTAATAGTCCTGCGGGAATAGGAAAGGGAATTGACCGTAAATTCTAAATTGTTCTGGAAACATTAATTTTAAATCTGTTTGACTGTATTTGTAATTGAAGCGAGAGAAAATTCTTTTTCATTAAAATTACTAATCTACGAGTACATACTGTCATTGGGCTGCCTGGAAGAGATTTTACAAATTGGGACATACAGGATGTAAACGAATTCGTGTAATTCTTTAAAACCACAAGACCTGTTATTGGTATATATTAACCACGCACGGGATTTTGGTTAATTAAAAATAAAAAATAAATCTTTTTGAGGGGTTCCGTACCCAAAGGGTAAAACGGGACCCTATTACTAAGACTCCGCTGTCCGTCTGTCACCAGATTGTATCTCATGAACCGTGATAGCTAGACAGTTGAAATTTTACAGATGATGTATTTCTGTTGCCGCTATAACAACAAATACTAAAAAACAGAATAAAATAAATATTTAAGGGGGCTCCCATACAACAGACATGATTTTTTGCCGTTTTTATAGATGATGGTACGGAACCCTTCGTGCGCGAATCCGACTCGCACTTGGCCGGTTTTTTTTTCTTGCTTTAGCGTTAGTTTTCGTATCTAAACCAACCAATACGGTTACAATAAGAAAATAAACAAAACAATATATATTTTTACCAAAAAATATTTTTACTTGACAGAATATCTCGATGCCACGCATAAATGCATGAAAGCAGGGCAACACAGCTGACGAGCACTAGTGCAATATCGCTTTGTGCAGTCAGTTAACTCGGAGCGCAAAAATTACTTGGAAACAGAAAACAAGGTTTTATTTTTGAATTATAATTTTTTGCTTAACCTGAAATTAACCATTGCTTTGTCAATCTGTGACACCAGTGGATCACGCGGTACATTCTAAGTTCTCTTCTACTCCTCTAAGAAACATATATATTCTTTTCATGTTTCTATCTTCAGCAGTTTAGGCTGAGCGTTGTCTATTAGTCAGACAGTCAGTCATGGAATCTGTTTTATAGTATACAAGGTTAGTCGAAAAGGGAGTACTAATCCGCAGTCCACTTAAAGTGTCACTGATGACTGTCTTGAAGCAAGTGTTAAAATTTAAAGATTCGGTAAATTTTATTTCCATTCAAAATGATTTTATTTTCGTTTTTTTTTTAAATTCTTCCTACCTGCTTTAGTTACAAATTCAGAAAATGGTGCTTCTAATTCATGACTTCAAATGTGACTTAAAATGTAAACACAGGTGATCATAACAGAGGATAGATTGATTTTAGCGTTTTTTTTTTTTGAGATCTTTGATCCGCTATTTCTGTTAAACTATTGACATTTGGGGAAAGTTGTAGAACAAAAGTTATTCATTATTATGGGTACTTTAATATCCTTTCGGGTTATTACCCCCTTTCCGACTAACCTTGTATAGATTTAATTCCTATTAAACACTCCAGAATTCACATTGCCGCAAAATAACTTCATCCCAATCCTCGACCCATTATAAGTATGTATACTTACCTCGGAGTCTTGGCCTCCGAAACACGAACTCTCCACTTTGCCCGATCTTGTGCGATCTTTCGCTAGTTACTAGCTTGGAGTTCACGCAGATCAGCCCCTACAACATCACACCAGCGGTATCTGGGGCGCCCTACCGGTCGACGTCCGATCCGACCCAGATACGCTCGCTTAACTCCTCGATCCTGCCGCTTGCATTCGACGTGGCCAAGCCAGCGCAGACGATGTGATTTTGTTGCACAAATTATACTAAGCTCGGTCTCCCTCTACAATCCTGTCTTTTACTAAGCCCAAGATCTTATGGAAAACTTTTTTTTCTTATCATTCATCCCGTTACATCAACCATTAATTTATTATTTAATACTTTAATGTACGATGGTGGTCTAATGGCGTTCTCATGTCATTCAGTCAAACGTCCACCGCTGAATAACGTCGCCTTAGAGTGGAAAGCTCGGGAATGCAATTTAGGTCATTTTTATTTTATCACGGCGTATACAATTTTTTTTTTTCGCGGTTTCATGTTTGGTCCCATTGTAAAGTGTTCATAATGATGAGTACAGTGACCCCTTAAGAGGTTGTGCCCGTATTTATGTTACACCTTGTATATTTAAATAAGATATTATATATCGTAAGAGAGGAAGAGAGGTGTGTATATATATACAACGTTATTTTTAGTATATACAAAAACCGAGACACCCCAACAAGATTTTCATCAGAACTGCCTGAATGTGTTTTTTTTTTTTTTAAATCTCCAAGTTACACCGTAGTTTATGTCGCGTTAAGTTCCCTAGTAAAATGTGAAATGCCTGAGATGTGCTATGCAGGGGTTGTCTAATACACGGAAACTGACCGAGCGGACCATCTCAAGCCTCAAGGTGTCTACTCCCGTCAACTGTTATGTGTAGAAACATACTGAAAAAAAATTGAAATGTAAGAAAAAAATATATATTATGTTGTGTAAAAATATATCAATCGATTCTCCTAGTGATTCTGAACAAACTAGTTTCAGGTTTAGTATATACTAAAACTAAGCTTGCATATAAAATTACACAATATGATAAAAATATATTGTAAAATTGTATATGTATATTTAAGAACCGCCCTACCGCAATTATTTTGTAGGCACTGAAATTAAGCCTTTTCGGGTATTTAACACTCATAATAAATATAATTAACAAGCTTTTGCCCGCGACTTCGTCCGCGTGGAAACCCACAGAAACCGTGCAATGACCAAAATACATTCCCGAGCTTTTCACTATAGGGCACTGATAAAAGCATTTTCATCATTATTCCAAAAGTATTTTTAATACCAACGTCGTTTATTGTCAGTATAATTCGCTAAACGTTAACAATCTGTCCTCCTTGTGTATTTTCTGCGCCGAGGGACATTTTCATCACATCCTAAGGAGCTTATCTTAGTAACAACCCTCTGCAAAGGGACCGGCTTTCATCCGAGATCACCAATTTCTTACTTGATTGGGCCGGTTGATGGGTTTTGGAACAAAGGACTCGATCAAGCCGATGCAACAAATATGGTAAGATACACGTCATATACATGTACTAGCTTTTACCCACGACTTTGGTCGCGGTTTAGATTTTGATTAACTTAGCCGCAAAATAAACATTTAATTAACATTAAATCATTTATAGTTCACGCTGTAAGAGCTATCATACCGTGCTGGGTTTCACTAACGATACCACAGTGTACCTACTTACTACATACAGTGGGTCAACGCCCATACATTTGACAGGTCCTATGAAATGTCAAAATTATGTAGGGGCGGAGGTTATGTCCCAGGTATGCAGTATGGCTACTGGGGACATAACCTCCGCCCCTTCACCCTGCAGCCCCCCGCACGATTGCTCTGCGACAATGTTCTACGTTGACCGACTGTAAGTACTAAGATATAGGTAGACTGCGACGATACTTTTATTTGAGAGATTACCGATTACTTATCTTCTTCTCTCGCGTCGGCAAGTTATATGAGAATAGCTCATGCTGCAGTGAAACGATTAGTGATGTTGGTAGCTGGGCTGCCTGCCAAAGGTGCGCCGGACGTATTTAAGTATCGTTACTCGTAGGAACCCCCAATCATGCCGGTGTAGTGACGGGCTATAGTATAAAACCATCTCACCGCACGCTGGGAACAGACGCGTGTTGATGATGTAACAAAACCCAGCACGCTTGGTGGTAGGATCTATACAGTCCGCCTGGCTAGCTACCACCCTCACATTAAAGTCCGGCGCCAAGCAGTTTCTTTCTGTTCCGTCGTGTATATGGGAGAGCTAGAGGGGTATAAGGGAATCCCTCGTTGTCACTACTACTTGGATTCATGTGCTCTATCTTAGACCCTGTCAGCTCTTACCAAGTACGACTCGGGTTAGACACGACCAAGTTAAATATTAAGAAAAAATAATTGAATGATGGAAAAATGTAAAAAAAAATCTACCAAAAAAATGATCGTGTTCGGCCACATTACGACTAACCTACACTACAACAAGGGACATAATGTATTATTAAATACTCGAGAATAATTTGTCATTTAGGCGATTCGCACACTGCACCGCATCACGCAGCGTAGCGCGGGAGTGGTGTTCTTATGTTGTTTGCAAGTATCTGTATTTGTATAGAAAACACGCATAGTGCAACACACTGAAAACACTGCGCGTGAATGCGTTTTCAGTGTGTTGCACTATGCGTGTTTTCTATACAAATACTTACAAACAACATAAGAACACGCACTCTCGCACTACGCTGCGTGATGCGGTGCAGTGTGCGATCGCCTTATAGTCCACTCAGGCTGTCAACTTTTTCCTAATGCTTGGGCTACATTAGCGGGCGAAGATTCGTGTCGCGTTGGCGCGCTAAAACATCGTGTACGGGCAAACGCTATGTTCTTGTCTACATTAGGCAGTCGAAGATTCACACACAAGCACGTCCGTTCCGCTACAAAGTCTAGATGAAACTGAAGTGACGTAGGTGTAGCCGCCCAAGCGAATATTGTCGCGACAAATCGCTTGGATCGCGCCAGTTTACCGAAAGTGCCCCGATAGTAAAGGAAAGTAACTGAATCATCTGCCTAGCCTTTTCCCAACTATGTTGGGGTCGGCTTCCAGTCGAACCGGATGCAGCTGAATATCAGTATTTTACATGGAGCGACTGCCTATCAGACCTCCACAACCCAGTAACTGGGTAATACGATACTCTTGATAAGACTGGTTGTCAGACTTTCTGACTTCTGACCAACAGTAACGATCTGTCAAAGATCTACAAATGACAGCCGGGACCAACGGCTTTACGTGCTTTCCGAGGCACGGAGGAAACTCGCTATGGTAAATGGTCACCCATCCACAGACCAACCTTGGCAAGCGTGGCTTAACCCGGAAGATCGGTCTATGCGGCTGTAATTATTTAGCCACGAGCTCCTCCACGGGAAAGTAACTGAATATGGAATAGTATACCTAATATGGAATAACAATAATAAATCACTGTTATTCCATATCAGGCATACTATTCCATATTTGGTTACTGTTCCTCACATCGTCTTCGCCCGAATACTACGCGTTGCAACGATCTACCCGGCTACACTCATCGCATTAACACGAATATTCGCCCGCTAATGTAGCCCCAGCATTAGAGACAAAAATAAACTGACAGACCTCGTGAGACTAAAGTTAGATACATTTAAAAGTTTTTGAACGATGTACAATTGAAATGGACAGTTGACCTGACAGCGATGTCGATCTACTTCAGAACTTGTTTCAATGACAACTGATAGTGGAATAGTACTCGAACGTCAGTGGGGACAATACTCTTTGTATTATTCAATGCAAGAGAAACCAATACTTTTAAATTCCGAATAAGTTTTAACTGTTTCGGCTCCGAAAATTGGACTCAAATGTCGTTATTAATTTATCTTTAATAATTTGAGCATCAGATTAATTACGTTGAAAATTAAAATAATTGCTTTAATCGAGAAATTTAATTTTCTGTGATCTAAATACAAGTGGAGTTTTTGATTCATATTTTCATTGAAACTTGTGTAAAGTTATTTTCAATGGAATAGGGGGCAAGCCTATCGCCATCAATCGGGCTCCAATCCATCCCGGCTGCTATTCAGAAATTCTACACGGAAAAACCCAATATGCAGTCGAGGTACTTGCCGCGGGCGATTTAAAGTATGATTGACGACTGTTTTAAAGCTAGTATTTAAAATTTCAAAAAACGTTTTTTTATAACTCCATTTTTTTCAAAATTTCTTCTTTCCTGTTTTCATTACGAATTCAGTAAATGAAGCAACTAATCCGTAGCCCCAAAATTAGACCTAAAATGGAAACAGCAAATGATGGCAGAAAAGGGTTGGCTTATGAGTGTTTTTATACAAAATCTTTGAACATGTATTTCTCTAAAACTATTGACTGTTGCGGAGACTTACGGCCAGTTTCTTCATCAAAAGTAAAAGCCAAAGTAACGTCACAAAGAACGTTAAAGTAACGGTAAAATTTGTTTCTTAACACTTTTAGCTGTTGCTTTTACTGTTACTTTTGCCTGTAACCTTTACTGCTCAATAAGCTGCTGTGAAAGTTAAAGTAAACGTCATTTTATCAAGTTATAGGTTAGATCTTACTAACGGCCATGTTCTTCATCAAAAGTAACGTCACAAAGAACTTTCACTTTGACATTTGGCACTACTTGACAGTAAAATTGCAGTGATGCCATGTGTAAAAAAACCTCCCTGCAATTTTTTGGGGAAATTACGACGTTTGTGTAATGGCAGCTCCTTTGACTTTAACTTTAGCTGTTACTTGAATGAAGAAACACATTTGCCATAGTATCATTTAAGGTCAAGTAAAAGTTAATACTATTACTGATTACTTTAGTTGTTGATGAAGAAACTGACTGTGAGAACAAAAGTTAATCAATTTGGGTACTTTAATACCCTTCCGGCTTAGTACCTCCTTTCCAACTAAAATTGTATATGAACGCTTTGAGGGATTACAAGTATCAACATTAGCAGTGGGTCAGTCATAATAAATTATTATGGTCAGAACGGGATCTGAGGTGAAATTCTGTTAAAGTTAAGGCGATTAAAACTGTGAGATATTGCCCGACCCTGTTCTAAAATTTAAACTAGCTTAAAAATTCGCAAACACAACATACATTTAGGACATAACTTAATTTTTTGTGATTTAGTAAATATTTTGTTCTAGATCGAATATAAATCTAAACTACCTAATTGTGACGATATTTAAGTACGTCCGGCGCACCCTTGGCAGTCAGCCCCGCTACCAACTTTGCTGACTGGCTAATCTTTTCACCACGGCATGAGCTATTCTTGTATATACTCGTGCTGACACGAAAGAAGAAAATTGCCTAATAACTAACTGTATGTACAGAATACGTATAAACATTTATATTATATTGTTTAAATATAAGTGCAGGCAAATATCATGACTCATTACCAATTCAAAAAGATCTTTTTTTTATCTTTACTTTTTACCGTTCCATATTTGAACACGTCAGTCCCGTAGTTCCTCTCTTATAACTAACTATGTCTAAATAGTAAAGAAAAATAATTACCGCTGCGCAAAAATCTTATACTTTAATGCAACATTTGATGTGAGATTTGCTAAAACTGAAAACCAGATACCAATATCCATCAGATTCAATCTATGCCGACGCACCAGTAAATCCCTCTCTTTCCGAAATTTGGCACAATCTATTAGTAAATGTTGGACATTATCAAGTACCCCACAAATCTCACAATTTTAATAAATCGCATTTTTATCAAGGGATAAAATAAAACACAAGCCCTTCTTATTCACTACCTACCCTTCAAAATTGCCTTTAAAATTTCTTGTAAAAAACGCACCCCTCGACATAGTGACGTGACGGTTTATCTTTTAGTTCAATATGCACTTTCTTTTATCCGAATACGTAAAAAGGTTCGAGAAATATCAACGAAAAGGTATTTTATGATCCTCGGGCGAAACTGCAGCTAACTACTAGTTTAACGTATATATTCTAGTCCACTATACACTTTCGGAGGTTTATGTGACCTGACGTTTTATTTTGTACGCGTTTCAAACCTTTTAGAAACGAGGAATGTAGCACAGCACGTGATTTTTGTACAGTTTTTTGCAAGTAAAAAAGCCTAAAACATAGACTATGTTTTTTTGTAAATATTTGATGTTTGTTCATCTTGTTTCTATGTTAAAATTCCTGCAGCTGTGCAATACGAGTCGTTTGCAATGTTAGAAATAAAAGTTAGTCGAAATCCCGCACGCCTTTTTGCCACTAAATCTGTGAATGTCGATTTTGTTACTATTCTTTTTTGCAAAGATTGAGTGATGGTATAACTGATCGTAATATCATAAGCAAGCGTATTCTCTGACCGACCCATTTATGTTATCCTATCTTTTATACTTACAGGAAAAGGACCACATAATTTGGTTTCAAGTATTAAACTTGAATTTGGGTATGTTGTTAGTATCTATAATATAGTATACATAGTATAGTATATACAGTAGTATAAACAGAAGTCGTTATAACATCATTATATTTCGGGTCTCAACCGAAGACGATTATATTTTACTTGCAGCAGTACATGAGATGGTGCTGTCTTTGTCACACTTTTAGATATGAAATAAACAAAAATAAAAAATATAACATAACGTCACTTCCTGTCTCGCTCCCACCCGGGCCGCTGACACAGCACAGCCGTAACTTCATTACGTGTTTTTGTGTTGTCGGAGTCACACTATTTTTCTAATATTGTACCGCTTCAAGATGGGAAAACGAAAACGTTCGCGATCTAAAGATGGCATTCGAAAGAAAATTAAAAAACTCGAGCGTAAGCTCCAAAAATATCGAAGCAGTTCATCATCATCTTCATCTACGGAAAATTTACAGCATGAAAGTTCACCATATGGTGATGAGTTTAATGAATTTGAGTATCGGAATGAACCAGGTATGTAAAGATGCAAAATAGCTTATTTTATTCCGAATAAGGTTCCAATTTTATTTTCTTAACAATATTTTTTTTCCGAGTACCCTCCCTTTTTTTAATAAAAAATGGGTGTATTATAGTAGTGGTCCATAATGTTTCTAAGGCTACGAATATAACTCACGTACATTGCGTAGAAGTTATTACCTACCTACAATATGTTCCTCCACGTATATCGTGTAGAGGTTATACCTAAAAAATAATTATTTCTCCACGTAAATCGTGTAGAGGACAAACAAAAACATGAACTCCATATTAATTATGTTGAGTCCACTAAACAGATGAGGAGGAGACCCGTCCTCGATTAAAATATTTTTATCTTCTCCACGTATACCGTGTCGAGACAAAATACATACCTCCACGTAAATCGTGTTGATAAATTAATTGCTTTACTCGGATAAATTCCGACTTGAGAACTACCTGTTACTCCGCGTAAATCGCGTTGAGTTATTTCATCTATTCTAAGACGATCTTCGTTTACAGGTCATATATTGCCTGATACGGAAACAAATTTAATTGAAACGAATTCACCGACAGTCTGTGAGCCGATAGTACCGTCGACAGTCATGGAGGAAACCATACCATCAGCAGCGACGGAAAAGCCTGAAGAGGTACTTGACCCAGAGATTTTAATGATGTTAGGTGAAGATCCTACTTCCCAGAAGCAACAGGGTGAGGATCTGCATAAGGACATCGCTGCCAGATGGGCACATATTTTAACTAATGGGTTACCTAAAGAAAGTAAGTTAGATCTGATAAAACAGTACTTACCTGCTGCAAACTGTAGCAGTATGAAGGCACCCAAACTTAATTTAGAGATTGAGGCAGCCTTATCGCCTATAAATATTAAAAAAGACCTTTTTAGCCAAAGCAAGCAGAATCAGCTATCTAGTAGCCTAGCAGCGATCGGAAAGGTACTTAATTGGGTTTTGTCGTCTTCTAAAGATATGTTACCTCAAACACAAGAAATTATTAAACCTTTGAGTGATGCGGGACGACTGATCTGCGACTGTCATTACAGAGAGTCGCAATCGAGGCGCTATGCCATTATAAACAATCTTAACAAGCAGACTCGTGACATAGTTAAGAACACCAAAATTGATGAATCCTTATTTGGTGACAATTTAGCGGAACACCTGAAATCCTCAAAGGCAATTTCAAAGTCTGGTTTGGAGATGAAGTCTGTGGTGCTACAACGCACTCCATACAAGCCTCCGCCCACACAGAATCAAAGGGGGACTTTAAACGCGAGGGGGGTGTCGCGAGCAGTGGCCGGCGAGCCGCGTCAGAACCCCGCTCCACGAAGGCCGGCATCAGCGCCGCGCGATCGCCGCACGGACTCGTACCGCCAGAATCGGACACATTCTGTGCGCCAGAGAACTCGGAAGCGTTAAATTCATTGCCACAGGTACCAGTAGCAGGTAGACTACGTTCTTTCTATGATAACTGGTGCAATTTAACTGATGATCCTGTTGTATTATCTTGGATACAAGGGTATCGTATACCGTTCAAAAATGAACCTATACAAAGAATTACTCCGCAAAATTCTTGTAAATTAATATCTGAAAGTAAGATTATTGATCATTGCATCACAGAATTATTAACTTCAAATTTTATAACAACTTGTGAACCCTGTGAGGGCCAATTCCTGTCACCAATATTTACAGTACCGAAACCTAACGGTGAACATCGTTTTATTTTAAACCTTAAAAATCTAAATAAATTTATTCAGCTCGAGCATTTTAAAATGGAAGATTATAGAACAGCACTAAAGTTATTAGATAATAATCACTTCATGGCAACTTTAGACTTAAAGGATGCCTATTTTTTGGTTTCCATTAGAAAAAATGATAGAATTAAGTTACGTTTTGAATGGCGATCACAACTATACCAATTTAACGTCCTCCCATTCGGTTTATGTACTGCTCCTTTTGTGTTTACTAAACTGTTAAAACCTGTGCTACAACATCTTAGATCACGCGGATTTATTTCAGTCAATTACTTAGACGATTTTCTGTGCATAGCACAGTCATATGAAGAATGTGTTCACAATATTAACACAACAATGAATGTTTTACAGTCTTTAGGGTTCGTAATAAACTATAATAAAAGTCAATTATTGCCAAGTACAACGTGTAAATTTTTAGGTTTTATTTTTAGTACCATAGACATGAAAATATATCTCCCTGATGAGAAAAAACAACGCATCTTTGACAAAACCAGAGAATTTCAAAAAATTAAAAAATGTTCGATTAGGTACTTTGCTGAATATATAGGTCTATTGACATCCGCATGCCCTGCCATCCGATATGGTTGGATGTATACAAAATTATTCGAAAGGGAAAAAATGTTAGCCTTGGGAAATTCGAACAACTATAATAAGAAAATGATAGTATCAAGTTCATTAAAGCAGGACTTTGAATGGTGGAAAACTAATATAAAAAACTCAATGAGTCCTATTCGTAATAATGATTATTGCCTAGAAATATTCAGCGATGCATCAACCACAGGCTGGGGTGTAGCTTGCGGAGATCAAAGTTCACATGGCAATTGGACAGGAGAAGAATTTAGTATGCATATTAATATTTTAGAATTAAAGGCTGCTTTTTATGGTTTAAAAATATTCGCTTCTCAACTTCACGACTGCGACATATTGTTGAGAATAGATAACACAACGGCTATCTGTTATATAAATCGAATGGGGGGTGTTCAACACTCAAACTTAAATGTAATAGCTCGTAATATTTGGCAGTGGTGTGAACTAAAGAACATTCATATATTTGCATCGTATATCAAATCATCTGATAACATAGTCGCTGACCGTGAATCGCGTAAAATTAATGTAGATACGGAATGGGAGCTAGCAGATTTTGCATTTTCAAAAATAACAAAAAAGTTCGGTGTACCCGATTTTGATCTCTTTGCTAGCTCACAAAACTACAAATGTTCGAGATACGCTTCATGGAAGCTCGATCCTTATTCTGAAATAATAGATGCTTTTACATTTAACTGGAAAAATCATTTTTTCTATGCCTTTCCGCCGTTCAGTATTATAGCCAAAGTATTGCAAAAGATAATTAAAGACAAGGCAGAAGGTATTCTGGTGGTACCCTATTGGCGCTCACAGCCCTGGTACCCACTGTGGACAAAACTTACAGTGTCTGATTTAATATTTTTTGGACCTGACAAATATTTGTTGTATTCTCCTTTCAGAACACATCATCCGTTGCACGCAGATCTTATCCTAGTGGCAGCGAGATTATCAGGGAATCGATGAAATTAAAGGGTGTTCCAGAGACTTCTTTGCATATTCTAATGGCTGCTTTTGCGCCAAGTACTTTAAATCAATATAGTTCTACTCTTAAATCATGGTGGGTTTATTGTAAAAATAATAATTATGATACTTTTCATGCAACTAACACCCAAGTGCTTTCCTTTTTAACAGATAAATTTAACGAGGGATGTAGTTACAGTACATTAAATATCCACAGATCCGCCTTGTCAATCATCTTAGGTTCAGAAATTACTATAAATGATTCTATAAATAAGTTCTTAAAGGGTGTATATAGATTAAAACCCCCGAATCCAAAATACGCGGCCACATGGGACACCAACAAGGTATTAAGTTATGTGTCTAATTTGTATCCTCATTCGGAACTTTCACTTGAATTCTTATCAAGAAAAACAATTACCTTACTAGCAATAGCATCCGCGCAACGAATGCAGACACTTAGTTTAATTAAGTTAAAAAATATTAATCTTGAAAATGATGTTATTGTGATTAAAATAACCGATTTAATAAAAACATCACGTCCTGGGACCTTCCAACCACTAATCAGGCTACCCTTTATTCGCGAAAATCCATCGATATGTCCAGCTTCTATTGTGCAAGAATACATAAATAAAACGTTGCCTTTACGAGGCGATCAACTAGATGATCACCTGTTCATTAGTTTCCGGAAACCCCATAAAAAAGTATGTTCACAAACATTAGCTCACTGGGTTAAAAAAGTCCTAGGGGATAGTGGTATTGACATATCGGTGTTTGGAGCGCACAGCACTCGCCATGCTTCCACATCAGCCGCTCATAGGCTAGGAGTAAACCTGGAAGTGGTGCGGAAGGCCGCAGGTTGGAGTGATTCGTCCAATGTCTTCTTAAAATACTATAATAGAGAAATTATTAATCATAGTAACAATGATTTCGCTAGTGCCATATTTAATCTTAATCACAGTTAATAAATGAGTAAGAGTAATGAGTAAAGTACTATCAAACATAATGTAATAATAATCATGAACACTTATCGTATTAACAATTTTGTTAAGAAAAGGATAAATGTAAACTTGATAAAACAAATTATTATTAAGTAAATTGATGCGGTTGATCGTTAATATTTATGTTATAACTTGAAAAAAAAAAAAACAATGTAAAGAAGTTATTTTCAAATTATATACCTATTATTTTTGCTTTTCTTTTTTGCAATTTACTCTAAACATCTGCAAGTAAAATATAATCGTCTTCGGTTGAGACCCGAAGTATAATTAAGAATCAAACGAACTTACCTTGTGAAGTTTGATTCCAATTATGCGAGGGTCTCAACCGAAGACGATTACAGTCCCGCCCATCCCAAAAACTTACCCTTCCATAACAAAAAAGAAAAACAATTCAATACAACACATTGGTCTCTAAAACTAATGAAGTTACGGCTGTGCTGTGTCAGCGGCCCGGGTGGGAGCGAGACAGGAAGTGACGTTATGTTATATTTTTTATTTTTGTTTATTTCATATCTAAAAGTGTGACAAAGACAGCACCATCTCATGTACTGCTGCAAGTAAAATATAATCGTCTTCGGTTGAGACCCTCGCATAATTGGAATCAAACTTCACAAGGTAAGTTCGTTTGATTCTTAATTATTAGCATCAGTTAATAAGAGCTCGCTTCGAAATGTTAACTTTCCAATGTAAGAATATGACAGAATCAAATGCCGTGGAAATGCATTCCTTACGAAGTATGTGCGGTGTAACTTAAATGATAGATTAAGGAATGATGTGATAGGACAAAGTTGCGGTTAAAAGATAACGTAGTGACTAAAATTGAAAGGAGTATGCTTAGGTGGTTTGGTCATTTGAGAGAATGAGTGAACGGCGATTAACAAACAGAATTTATAAGGCGGATGTCAGTGGGAACGCCTGTAGAAGACGCCTTAGAAGAACATACAGAAATGTTATTGGTGTTGTTCTTCAAAGAAGACAGATACCTAGTGCTCTCAACCAGCGTGCGTTTATGATAAGATGTATGAACGTAGACGAAGCGAAAGGAGTATAAAGATAGTAGCATGTGGTGTTCTATAGTTTTTGCTTACCCCCATGGAAAAAGGCGTGAGTTTATGTATGTATGTATACCTAATCAAAATCTGTTCAGTTTTTAGATATTCCCTTTATTCCGTATTTTTTCCTTCAAATTTTCCTTTAATGGTACATAATCTTTTTCCTTTTCGTTACCGACTAAACTAAAAACTCTCACCTAATCACTTTTGTCAGTACATCTTTTTAAAAATTCCTAATATTTTACTCAAAAAATATTTCTCAGAGAATGAAGTATCTTCAAGTTTTTTGCGCTCGTAAGAACTTTTAGATAGATGAGCTATACTGATATGAATTTAAAGAGGCCACCGTTATTCAAATACATCTGTTATTATTCTTCCATCATCTAAAAATGTATCAACACTGAAAACTACATTAGCATTTTGTGATGATGACCGGCTCAAATGTTCGAATTATCCTTCATTGTCTGCGTAACCTAACTCACAAGATAACATTCTGTACCAACATAGGCGTTAGGAGTAATGAAAGACCAGCGTCTCTAGATAATTGCCAAGATATGAGGACAATCCGACTTATCGCCACAACTATCTGCAAAGATATATTACATCTGTTGATGAAGCAAGTTCTCAGAAGCAAGGCTGCCACCTTCATTAGTAGAAAGTTACATTTTATCAAGATTTAGAATTGAGAAGCTAGTTAGTTTTACGTATCTGTTTCTGCTTAGATAAATGATCTTTGCAAAGGGGAATGCAACCTTTAGTACGGATACGTGGCACAACTTTTTTTTTCTTTCCCCAGAAATTAAACTTACGTAATAATTAAAAACTATCTAAGAAGTTCATAAAAGAAAGAATTAATCTATATCTTTATAAATAAAAAGAAAAGTCCTGACTGACTGATTGACTGACTCATCAACGCCCAGCCCAAACCCTTGGACCTCGAAAGCTGAAATTTTGCACAAAGGTTCCCTTTATAATGTAGACAAGGAATAAGGAAAGATTTTTCGAAATTCAACCCCTGAGGGAGTTAAATAGGGGATAAAAGTTTGTATGGAAAATCGTCACTTAACGGGTTCAAAATTTCACGCAAGCGAAGCTACGGACAAAAGCTAGTTTAGAAATAAATTACTAATTTAGGTTCTCTAATTATAACCTAAGTATCGTTGCTGGCGAATAGCGAAAGATCGTTCGTATTCTTATTTAACCGCCTAATAGGAACAAAAGGGAAACAGACTTATCTCTGGTAAGTTACAGCTTACAGACTGAATTTATTCTTCTATGGACTTTTTAGATGGTTCTCTAATTATTACCAAAGTATCATTAACTATAGGCGAAAGAAAAAAAACCGGCCAAGTGCGATCTATAAAAACGGCAATAAAATCATGTCTGTTGTATGAGAGCCCCCCTTAAATATTTGTTTCATTTTATTTTACTATTTATTTTTAAAGTGAATATATAACTAATTATGCTGTAAATATTTCAAGCGTCTACCTGTTGCCGTTATTAATATTGAGCAAAAACGAGCAAAAACGAGAAAAAAAATCTCGTTTGTTGTATGGGAACCCCCTTAAATATTTATTTTATTCTGTTTTTTAGTACTTGTTGTTATAGCGACAACAGAAATCCATCATCTGTGAAAATTTCAACTGTCTAACTATCACGGTTCATGAGATACAGCCTGGTGACAGACGGACAGCGGAGCCTTAGTAATAGCAGTAATAGGGTCCCGTTTTATCCTTTGGGTACGGAACCCTAAAAATGATGCCAAAAGGTTGCATTGACCTTTAATTTATAAACAGAGAATATCGTTGTGCCTAATTACTGCTATCATGATTGACAGCTACTAAAATGTTTATCAATAAATACCTTAAGAATTTTTGCAATATTTATTTGTATATTGAAACATGTTTTGTATATTAATTGCTCATAATGAAACTTTTACCAGCTGACCTAATTCCATTTAATTCTTTAATAAGCCGTTTAAATCTCTTTATTGAACTGAAATTATTTTTGTATCAATTTAACAAATCCGTGTGACAAACATGGTGATTATGGAATTTTCTCCTTTGACAGTTAAATATAGTGGTCATTGGGAAGCTCATGATCCGTAGTGGACGTTTACGAGCCGATATGATGATGATGACTCGTCACATACTGGTGTAACCCTACTGGTGGAGAAGATCTGTCTCCCCACATTTAAGACAACAGAAATTTATCAACTTGTGACAGAGCTTCCATCCTTTGTGCTTGGAATCGTGTCTATGTTTAATTTCCGAAAATATTCATAGACATTGCAAACATATTATATCCAAATATGGAATATGAATTTGATAGCGGTTTATGAAATGTTTCTCGCATCCAACGAATTCCCGCGACCTTCACCAGGTCACCGGTCCACCATGCGAGAAGCACAGAACCAATCGATGTAATGATGCTTGTCCTATGTCCAGCAGTGGACGTCTTTCGGCTGAATGATGATGATGATGATAAGAAATATTTACAAATATACATAATGATTTATCAGGTATTTGACATGTATTAAGTGAGGAGCCATGTCTTCTACGTCAAATAAATTAATATACCTATTCGGGTGAAATGGGCTTTGCTACGGACATATTTGCTTTTGAGTGTAGGTAGTACAGTATAGCTTCTTAAGAAGCAGCTAGTCTGAGTAAGTACTACCACCGTACCTATTTCTGCTGCTAAGCAGCATTGCTGTGTTCCGGTTGGAAGAGTATGAGTGCCAGTATAATTACAGGCACATGAGATTTTCCAACTTCGTCTCTAAGGTTAGCAAAGCAACAGCTGGCAATCTTGGTGTTGTAAGTGTATATGTTACGGCTAATAGCCAAAGTGTGGCTACACCTAGTTTTAGCCGGGTACAACTAGGTGCAGCCAGTAGCAGTTGGTTAGAACTAGGTGTATCCTACTTATCCTCGGGTAGAACTAGGTTTACCCTTCATCATAGCGGGTAGAACTAGGTGCAGCCGCACACCGGTGGTTAAGGGGAACCCCGACACGGATAGGTTAGGTTCGAAGGGGATGACGGGGGCTAGAGTGAGCGAGCGAAGCGAGCGAACGAAGCCCCCGTCATCCCCTTCGTGTTAGGTTACTTTAAACCCTGCAGCCAGAAATAGGAGCCCCGCTCTGCGGGGCTCCGTCGACTTAAGCTACACCTAGTTCTAACCAACTGCTACTGGCTGCACCTAGTTGTACCCGGCTAAAACTAGGTGTAGCCACACTTCGGCTATTAGCCGTAACATATACAAAGTGTAAACGAATTCATGTAATTCCTTAAAACCACATGATCTACTACTGGTGTAGATTGGCCCCGCACGGGATTAAGAAGGATTAAAAACAAAAAATTAAAAAAAAACTTTTTTTTCACACTGTTAGGTTAACTGATCATATCTAAACCACCTAATAAGGATTCAGTAAAAAATAGTATTTTGGAATACAAATAATGTTATGTGAGTGAACATTTCGATGCCACGCATACTTAAATGAAAGCACGGCAACACGGTTGGCGGGCACGACTAACGCGATATCGCTCTTTGCAGTGAGTTAACTCGGGGCTCTAAAATAACTCAGAAACAGCAAACCAAGATTTTATTTAGAATTTTTTTAGTTGATTTTCAAGATTACCTTTTTAGGATTAATCTATGTCACCAGTAAATCACGCGGTTTGCACCCTGTATAGGCGACGGTAACCACGTTCCACCAGGACGTCGGCCCCAACCTGATACATAAAAAGGTCTTAACGAACGCCTATGCTGGGCGAATACTAGTACGTTATAACCCTCTAGAAGGAACTAAAATATTTCATAAAATCAATAAGCTGCAGTTTCCAGTTAAACTAAAAATAAAAAACACGAACCTAATCCGACCCGACGACAAACATTTTCAATACGTTAACAAAAATGAAATAAAACATCAACATTAAATAAACCTGCCTTCAACCACTTTACCTTTACCCTGGCGTATTTTATACGAACCGTCGAAATAAGTACTAACATGGATCTAGAGTAGATTTAAATTGAAATCAAACATGGAGTTGCTCTAGATCAAATCGATCTGCAGTCAGATGCCAATTAGTGATGTTGACGTAAGCACTGGTGCTTGATGCTCAGATGCTCGCTCCACTGAGGCGTATAATCTAGATTGGCTTATAAACGTAACGGCGTATTGAATTTGTATAATAAGTAGCAGTTCGTTGAGTTTTCGGGGCTGTTCGGGCATGTTCGTTTTAGTGTAAAGGACAATGGGACAAAATGTATGGACCCCGTCCCCACCCTTGTAGCACTATAGAGTGAGTTTGAATGAATGAACGAACGAATGAATAGTCGAGAACGAGTGAAGGAATGAATGAAATCGGTTTGAAATAAAATAAAAATTATATTTAATTTTTATTATTTCCTCATTTTAAATCAATTATTGGCTGAAAAATAAATGCTATACTGACTTAAAGAATGAGTCATTATATTCAAAATAAACCGTTTATAAAGTCAATGAATCAAAAACTCCTAAATGAAGAGTATTATAATTTGCCCGAACATGAGGACGGGACGGATGTGGGTGTGGGTGTGGGAATCACCGTATTTCTCGAAAAGAACGGCTGCGCTCTTTTCGGGATTCACCTCTATTCTCCATTTCCGGAACCAGACCCCGACGGCGCTAGCTGCGGTTTGAAGGGTTCGAGTGATACTGTCGAGACTCCTACCGGAAAAGTAGATGGCCGTGTCGTCGGCAAAGAGAGCCAACTGTGCGAACCCACATTTGGGAATGTCGCTGGTATACAGCGTGAACAGAAGGGGCGATATCACTACACAACTCCGGCGCGGATAGGGCGACGAGACGAGAAGGTGCCTTCTAGGCGATAGCGGAAGGAGCGATCCGACAGAAAGTCTCGAATGATGAGCACGAGACTGTACGAGTTTGTATAATAAACCGTTGTGCCAGTTCTTGTCGAAGGCTTTTGCTACGTCGAAGAATAGCATGCCCGTTTTGTACGAGCGCATGAAGCGGGAGCGACTATGCGGTGCAATTGTCGACTGCAACAGTGCTTGGTTCGAAAACCGAACTGTCGTCGGGGATGCAATTCTGAGTACGATGCGCAGCTAATGTAAACCCTGTCGGGTGATATTACCTTTGAAAATGGTAACCGCTGCCTAGGACCGCACACCGCGTCTCGCCTCTGGACGCGTGCGCCTCTCGTTATCTCTTTCCTACATTGAACTATTGTTACACTAGCTTTGGAGCTCTTCAAATAACCCCTTGTCACTAACTAAAATAATTATATTCATATTGAAGTAATAATATAAGCATTTTTTAAAGGTAATTTTTGTTACTTTCATGCTAAATAACTATTAAACTATACATTTTACAGATGAGCTGTCATACAATAAAATTAAGAGATTAATAAGGTCTTTCATATACAATAGGTAAGAAAGTGCTACACTACTGGGGACGTTTTGTCCCATTGTCCTTTATGTTTGACTAGCTTTTGCCCACTGCTTCGCTCGCGTTAAGATTACCTCCTACATACAAACAAATTCTACCTCTTTTAATTGAAGTATAGAAAAGCAAATTTTTGATACCTTGGGTTACATTATTGTAATTTATTTAAGGATCGCTAATTTTTTTTGATACTAAAATATAGCCTATAGCACTCAAGAATAACGTAGCTTCCTATTGCTGAAAGAATTTTTGAAATCGGATGAGTAGTTTCGGAGATTACCTCCTACATACAAACAAACAAACAAATTCTACCTCTTTATAATATTAAGTATAGATAGTATAGATTGTCAAGCGGTATGCAGTACTGATGTATAGTGCGTTCAGTCTACGCAGATACGCGCCACTCCTTTTTGTGAAAGGTAGCCGCGTGGTGCGTATGTACCTACACACAGCTACACATCAAGCTATACATTTCCAGCTTATGCAGTCTACACACCAAACCCGGCGACCCGCCGTCATGAGTCGTCGGCTTTTTTGTCGGCGGGTTAGTCGGCAACTTCACATCTCGTTCAAGTAGTAAAATTTTGTCGGCGGCACGAAATCAGTAACTTTTTTGGTAGTTAGTGACTGCCGCGTGTAGGAAAGTGACGTGTGTTGTGTTTCTCGAATTATTCAGCCTACATTTACCTAAACATGGATAGTGATACTGATCTAATAAAAGCGGCACAAAATTGCAAAAAAAAAACACTAACGTCACTATAGCTCGAGTGTCGGCGGGAAAATGAGCGCGTACGCAAGTCGCAGACATGCCACCGACATGTTGCCAGAAGTCGCCAGGCGACACGCGCGGGTGCAAGTCGCCGACATGATTCTTTTGAAATAAAGCCGCCGACATCAAGCCGCCGAGCTGTGTCGGCGGGTCGGCGGCTTTGGTGTGTAGACTCCTTTACACTGACCTCTCATTGTAAGGAAATCCTATACAATGCTAGATCAGCTTATACCTACTGGAAACGTATAGCTTGATCTGTAGCCGTGTGTACACATCTCTTAGGCTTAAAACGCACTAGCGGCCAGCCGCATTACGGCGGCGGCGTGCCGCTTGCGGCTGGCCACACATCGATTTTTACATGAAACCGCATGATCTCAACGCACTGATTTCCGTCCAGCCGTCGTGCGCCAGTGCGTTGAGATCATGCGGTTTCATGTAAAAATCGATAATCCCATAGTAAAAATTGTTCATAATGATGAGTACAGTGACCCCTTAAAAGGTTGTGCGTTATTTAAGTTACACCTTGTATATGATTAGTTACGGTTTATTCACGTGCATTTTTCGGGATTGCCCGACTAGACTATTCTTCAATAGTTTTCTAACAATGTATATTTTAATGGCACTACCTGCATTAATTATTTAGTTACTTCATTCTTTGTGCACAAAATTAGTACAGAGGCGGACTTAATGCTAAATGCATTATCCTGAGTTCACATACTCATATGCAAATATGCCGCCAAACTAAGCAGCTAATCTCATCAGGTATACCCACAGAATTACCCAATGCGAGTTTACGCTTACTGCTTATAACCCAAGCTATCAGGTGATCGCATCTCGCGGCTTATGGGAACGTAAAACTAGCGACGTTTATGACCCAACTTATTAAACTTATGTAGTTACGGATCCCTGAATGGGATTGGAATATCACTATTTCGCTAAAAGCTGATGGTGATGTTCCCGGGGTTGATATTATCTGTTCAATCAACAAATGTGTTTCGACTACTTTAGTATGAATAGCCGTAACTGCTAAAGTTCGGGATGGTGGCTCGCTCTAAAGTATTGGAGGTAAAATAGCGGATAGCCTTTGAGTGACGACATTTAATCAGTTTGAAAGTTTTATCTAGAATACTTTAATGAATTATAAGAATAATAGTACCATATTATTTGTAGTTCGTATAGTAGTGCCTGTATTCCCCGTAGGATTGGGCAGAGATGTATAGTACACCCTCATTTAGCATCAATAGGGGGCGAGGCTATTGCCATCGTCATCATTCAGCCGAAAGACGTCCACTGCTGAGCATAAGCCTCCCCCAAAAGGGTGGGTGGGGGGTTGCCATAATCGCCACGCTTGGCAAGCGGGTTGGCGATCTCAGTATGATTGTTAAAGTACTCAGAGAACGCTGCTGCCTATCCTCTAGTGAATCCCTTAGTCGCCTTTTACGAGACCCATGGGAAGAGATGGGCTAGTGCTATTCTTTACGTCCGGCACTACATCACCACATGGCACCAAACGCCATCCCAATTGCCATCAACCGGGCACTAATCTAGACTCCGGGCTGCTACTGAGAAATTCCACACGGAAAAACACAATAACACTTTGCCCGACCCGGGGACCGAGTTCAGAACCTCACGCTCAGCTGTCGCTTGCGACTACTAGATCAACGAGGCAGACAATTCAGTCAGTTTATAGTTTTTTTTTATTATTAAAAGTCCATTGCATGGCAGTGGTCTTCCTACTCTTTTTCAGTTTGCTCTGCCTAATGCTGTTAGACCAGTCCTTTTGGAAGGAGCTCAGCTCTTCGCTCCATTACCGTCTGGGTCTGCCGTGTTGTCGTTTGCCATTAAAAGAGCCAACGCACTGTCGACTGGTTGCTGGAGACTTGGTCTCTCGGCGACCAAAATATAGGCGATTAGGGCCAAGGAGACCAAGCCGAGCGTAGTATTTCTTGTACTTTCGTGAAGAATGAACGTCGAAGAAGCTACTATTGCAACAGTAGCGTTACTTATTATAAAGAGAAAAAAAAATGCAAGAGAGTATTAGGTATCCCGATTGGAATATTGGTCACTGGATGAATCCCAAACAGCTTTTCGGGATTGTATTTCTAATATTAATTTCTCTGTATCGAAAGCCTGAGCCATTTTTGTGCGCGACGTCCGGTCGTCTCGACAGTTGCTCGCAGTGTGAACGCTTCCAATTGAACCAGTGCTTCAATTGGTTGCTGGCGAGTCGCTTGTACGTCGCCACTACGCGGTGATTCGCCGAGTAGCCCGGGCGACCGACGACCAAGTGCGTAAACATCTATTTAAACTATAGAAAGTCACAGTCGCCATCGACCAAGTCTCCGGCGACCAGTTGACAGTGCGTAATGGCTCTTTGGTTCGTAAATAGGAAATGGAATTCCAATTTACCGGTCGACTGTTTTTTTTTGCAATAGCAGTGTAAACTTACGAGTTGAAGGGCTCGTGGCTAATTAATAACCGCGCGGATCATACCATTTGCAAGGCTAAGCTACGCTTGCCGCGGTCAGTCTGTGGATATGACCGTTCGTTACACATCGAGACCCCTCCGTGGCCTCGGAGAGCACGTTAAAGGTCACACCTCATTAGAGCCACCCAGCATCCGACCTGCATCGCCTCGCCTCGTTCGGTTAGTATTCTTTATATGAAATTTTATGGATGTGCGCTCACTACGAGTTCTACGCACGCGCGGACGACGAGTTGACCACTCGGTGACAACTCGCTGCTCGCATGCTTGCCTTGCGTTGCTGCGCATTGCCAACGCACAAGTCCCGAGTGAACCGCGCGCTGCCATCGAGTGGACCGCGCGCATCGGTCCTCTGGTTAACCACGCAACGTTTACTGGTGATAACGCGGCGTCCACCCGTGAACCACCTGCTGACAACGAGGGGACACCGAGGGACGAGGCGATGCGGGTCGGGTGCCGGGTGGCTCTAATGATCTGTGACCTTAAGCCGTCGGTCCCAGATGTCATACGAATACCTATATCAGTCGTTACGTGTAACCAGAAGCCGGTTATGTTCACAGAACATGGCGTTTAAAATTCGACCCTGCATTATTTTCTCTATTAACTGTAATTAATAGAACGCAGATAAGGAAATAGTACGAGAGTGAAAGAGATAGCTATCTGCAAGATACACCAATTGGTGTATTCGTTATTTTTGGCGCGTCCATGGCGTAATCATAAAAACCTTTTAATATATAATATCAATGGATACTGTTAAAAATACCATTTTAACAACTACCCCAACCAATATAATAGAAATTAATAGATACGGAAATACCACAAAATTTTTAACATAATATAGAAACCAATCAACCTGCCCACACAGTCTCATTAGACTCCTCACTCCGACTCCTTCACCATAATCAACTTCGCAGACTACTGCTAACATTAACCGTCGCATCGTTAAACGTTCTTTATAATTATGTGGCACTAATTGAGAAAATGACCCAGTTAACACGACATTAAACTGATATTAGAAGTCGATTAGGCTTCGCAGTTACTTCCTTAGTATTTTCATTAACTACAGCACGTTGGCTAAGTTTCTTATGGTATGGAATGCGAAATATTTTCGCATAGTTCGGTACATTTAAATGTGTGGGTACTTCCATGGTAACCGATGATAATGATTCTTAGGGGAGGCCTATGTGTGGCCTGCGGGCGACGGGTTGGGGGACCCGTCGCCCGACCAGTAACAGGCCCGAGAAGGCGGCGCGCATGTGTTCCGTGCGTGCCTCTCAGGAGGACGTGGGGCAAGGCCCCACAGAAGGAGAGGTCCGCCAGGGGCTGGCGGACCGAGGCATGCCGGGGTTGCGCTGCATGCAGCTGCGAATCCCGCGACCCCGGCCAAGGGTCAGGAGAAGGAACACCGTGGGTTTTTAGCCGGTAAGAGTCCGACATAATCCTTCGCCTTCCCCAGGCGAAAGGTACCCATGAGGATTTTGCCAAGAAAAAAAAAAAAAAAGGAGGCCTGTGTCCAGCAGTGGACGTCTTTCAGCTGAATGGTGATGATGCTTGGGGGAGGCCTATGTCCAGCAGTGGACGTCTTTCGGCTGAATGATGATTCTTGTGGGAGGCCTATGTCCAGCGGTGAACGTCTTTTAGCTGAATGGTCATGATTCTTGTGGGAGGCCTATGTCCAGCAGTGGACGTCTTTCGGCTGAATGATGATTCTTGTGGGAGGCCTATGTCCAGCAGTGAACGTCTTTCAGCTGAATGGTGATGATTCTTGTGGGAGGCCTATGTCCAGCAGTCGACGTCTTTCGGCTGAATGATGATTCTTGTGGGAGGCCTATGTCCAGCAGTGAACGTCTTTCAGCTGAATGGTGATGATTTTTGTGGCAGGCCTATGTCCAGCAGTGGACGTCTTTCGGCTGAATGATGATTCTTGTGGGAGGCCTATGTCCAGCAGTGAACGTCTTTCAGCTGAATGGTGATGATTCTTGTGGGAGGCCTATTTCCAGCAGTGGACGTCTTTCGGCTGAATGATGATTCTTGTGGGAGGCCTATGTCCAGCAGTGGACGTCTTTCGGCTGAATGATGATTCTTGTGGGAGGCCTATGTCCAGCAGTGGGCGTCTTTCGGCTGAATGATGATTCTTATGGGAGGCCTATGTCCAGCAGTCGACGTCTTTCGGCTGAATGATGATGCTTGGGGGAGGCCTATGTCCAGCAGTGAACGTCTTTCGACTGAATGATGTTGATGATGATAGTAACTTGTAGAAGATTTTTAAATGCACCCTAGTACCATCTAGTAGGTAAAAAAAATATGTAGGTCTTCATACATGGGCCTACATTAATCCCTTTTATATTACGCCGATTGAGAGTACTACGCACCTGCCCTTTTTGAAGAACATCACCAATAACATCGATGTATGTCCTTCTAAGGCGTCCTCTACCTACTGTCGTTGCCACTGACATCCGCCTTATAAAATCCTTTTGTTAATCGCACAATACAGACAAACTCAAGGATATAATATTAAATCCTATTTCTCGTAAAATTTCAGTGCTGCACCTGGTATAATCTTTATTTGTCAGGTGGATCCAACTGACGTTCGGTCGTTTCAAATTTTTCCTCCCGTACCCCTAATAACAATTATCCCTTTACTGTTTACAACCGAGTGTTTACAAACTCCAGTTAAATTAAGGATGACAACACTCGACTCGAGAACCTTTTGAAAAAATTACGTCATAAATTGAAAGTAGGTATTCCCCACGCAAACGATATACAAACAAAAAAAAAACAAAAAAGAAAAATTATATTTAATGCGTAGCAGCCGTTTTCCATGACCTCCTTGAGCACCAAAAAGCGTTTAGAGCCCCTTTGTAAAAGGTTCCAATGTATTTTTTTATATTTTTCTTTGTCTGGAACCTTCAGAAGTACGCTCCGTCTGTTAAAATAAAATATTCGACCCGTGAAATAATTGCGGCAGTAATTTTTAGCCCTCATTTAGCAACGTTTTATTATTGCGGGAGACAAAAAATATAAGTGGTTCTTCGTTATTCTGGATAATTATTACGCCTCCGTTGTTAGCAAATGGCACGTGTAAAAAAATTTAAGTTGGGGAATGAAAATTAATTTTGATGATAAATATTTGGATTTGCAAATTAGTTTTTTTTTTGTTAATTCTCGTACTTATGACTTGGTACTTCATTACTTACTTACTGGTCTGTGCTCAAGACTACATTGTTCTCTCATATCTATCCTAAATCATAGTAGGTACTGTATTTACTGAAATTGTTAAAGATATTAATTTTAAAAGAGTAATCATGGAGTTTCTTGCCGGCTCTACTCCATAGGAAACGACTAATTGGAACCGTGCACCTAAGTTCGACTTTTCATAAGTGCCGGTAATGGTTTATATGAAATAAAAACTTTTGATTTGATTTGAGTTATTTATTTTATTTTTTATGCACAAAATTTGTCACAGGTGGACTTAATGAGGATCTTAGGGTGATGCAGAGACAAATCATGTGAACATGTAAAATTATCGTGATACTCATAAAATAATAAAGTTCAAGTAATAAATTAGATTTAAGTAACAACAATTATTTAATGATAATGTGTTTGAGACAATTAAGACCTTATGAGGCTCTAGCTCTCGTTGGGCGGCTGGATCCAAGGTCTTGATACAGAAAGCAGTACTCCTTGACACGGCACGCATAGTGAGGCGGTTCCTTTCTTCAGAGCCCTGACCGGCGACAACTTGGACCTGGACCCTGTTCCCGATGCCGAAGCGCTACTATATCTGAGTGTTTAAAAAAAAGTAGACTTATTAAAAAACCTAATTTATATGTATATTTGATGAATTAAGCTTAAATGTGTTTGTCTGTTGGAAAACTAACAATCTTAACATCGTGAAAATCGGCTAATCTATAAACTATTAAAGATTTAATTTAATTTTAATTAGGAAAACAATTATCACCAAACTGTTGAAAACGCTATCTCGAGAATGATGGCGAAACTACAGTCGTAGCTAGAAGAAGGAAAACCTTCAACTGCGAAACTTTCAACTACCCCTCACTAGATGTCGCTATTTACAATCGTGAACCCCAAACTATGTACGTACTAAATCTAATAATGCTCGATAGATGGCGCTCTGGGTTTGAAAGAGTTAATCGCACTGAACTTCACGTGAATCGTACGAAATAACAATAATTAATGGTTACTGAAATTAATTCAATTCACAATTACAGAAGCTATTTAAAAAACCAGCGAATATTGCAAGAGTTTCATTTTAATGCAATTAACCATACTATACCACAGAATAAATAACATACATAAATAACGCACAACCTCTTAAGAGCTCACTGTACTCATCATAATGAACGACTTCTATTATGGGAACAAAAATGAAAACGCGAAAAAAAAAACAGCTGTTCCCTACATTTTGACGAGTTATGCGAACAAAAATGTAGGAAAGTTTATCTCTCGGCTTTTTCAGGTTAGTTTTGTTTATCTTTCAAAATGCAAACAATTTGCTGTACTTGTGTACATTAGATTAGCTAATAAGCCGACGGTCCACCTGATGGTAAGTGGTTAACACTGCATACGTACACCTACAGCACAGAGAGGATTGTTGACGCGTGAAAGTCTCATGTGCCTGTAATTTCAATGACACCTAATAAATACCCTTCAAACCGGAACACAGCAATGCTGCTTAGCGGCAGAAATAGGTATGGAGGCAATTCATCCCGGACGAACTCTTTCACAAGAAGCTCTACTACTCTTCATTATTTTATTGTATACTAGCTTTTTTTCGATCCCGTTACGTGACGATTTTCCATCCAAACTTTCATCCCCTATTTAACTCCCTTAGGGATTGAATTTCGAAAAATCTTTCCTTATTCCTTGTCTACATTATAAAGGGAACCACTGTGCAAAATTTCAGCTTTCTAGGTCTAAGGGTTTGGGCTGGGCGTTGATGAGTCAGTCAATCAGTCAGTCAGGGCTTTTCTTTTTATTTATATAGATTCGTTATAATGTATTCTACTTTCCAGTTTGATTTTTAACCTCGTCGCAAAAAGCGGGATTGAAGCCTTTGTCAGTGTCATCTGTAGCACCGTAGCTCCGAGAGTCCCAAACTGATGAACCGATTTCAAAGTGGTTTTTGTTCGTTTTAAAGCTGGTTTAATCTAGATGGTTCTGAGGTATGTTTGATGATAATCACTTCAGCAGCCTATGAATGTCGATCGATGGCTTTATCATTAATTTTGCCGTGGGAAGCATTATTTTTGAACTGTGCCTTAAACATTTACCTGCCTATTTCATTAATTTTAAAGTGCTTTTAAATACATCCCAAAAAATAATTATAATCCCAAACCAAATCTTAGACGTAATTAGCTATGATATTAGTCATAAAAATAAATTTAAATTCTTCATCTAATTTAACAATGAAATATTCACATCTACCAACATAATGAAACTAATTCACCAAGCAGACAGTGTTCTTCATAATTATTCTAATAATACTCGTATCAACTGATAACCAACGCGCTATTCTCGTCCGTCGAACTACACTGCAGCAAGTTATTATTGAAGTGTGGCCAGACAGACTGGAGGGTATTTCAACTTTAATCGAGTTGGGCAGCGCATTATGCTTGCATTGCGATGGATCCTACCAGACCACAATTGAATCTTGATGGGATTACCTAGTGCTCTTTGCTAAATCAAGTGCTTGGACGTGGGGATACGGATTCTCGGCGCTGATGTGTGCGACTGTTTGATTATTCCGACTTAGCATATGAACGGCGTAGGTACTTTAATGCAGAACTTTCAAATTAGTGATGAAGTTGTACGATTTATGACGGGCTAGAATATAAAACTTCCTCACCGCACGCTGGAAAGGGTCGCCTGTTGTAAGAGTCAACAAAACCCAGCATGCTTTGTGGTAGGATCTATACGGTCCACCTGGCTAGCTACCACCCTGACATTAAAGTCCAGCGTTAAGCAGTATACTGTGTTCCGTTGTGTGTATGAGAGAGCCAGAGGGGTATAGAGGAATCCATTTATATCTCTACAACGTTATTTTTAGTATATACGAAAACCGAGACACCCCAATAAGATTTTCATCAGAACTGCATGAATATGTGTTTTTTTTTTAATAAATCTCCAAGTTACACCGTAGTTTAAGTCGCGTTAAGTTCCCTATTAAAGTGTGAAATGCCTGAGATGTGCTATGCAGGGGTTGTCTAATACACAGAAACTGACTGAGCGGACCATCTCAAGCCTCAAGGTGTCTATTCCCGTCAACTGTTATGGGTAGAAAACTACAGAAACAAAATTTAAATTTATGAAAAAATAAAATGATGTAAAAAATATGTCAATCGATTCTCCTAGTGATTCTGAACAAACTAGTTTCAGGTTTAGTATATACTAAGGTTGTATATCCCTATATATCTCCATCTTAGACCCTGTCTGCGCTTACCATCAGACGAGATGAGGGTCAAGCGAGAACAATAAGTCAACAAAAAGGGACTAATTCTATAAATAAGTAAACTAATCTTTTAAAAAGATATTGCTAATAGTCTACCGACTATAATAATTGCCTTTTGACACATCCTCTTCTTATTCTTCTCTCGTGTCGACACGAACTATTTGAGAATAGCTCAAGCCGTGTCGAGAAGATTAGCCAGTAGGCGAGGCTGGTAGCGGCTACCTAGACTACCCAGGGTGCGCTGGAAGTACTCAAGTATCGTAAGTAGAGGCAATTTTAATCTTCCACATCAACATTCACATCATATACATACATCCACCATACATACATCAACATACATACATCCACCACTTAACCAGGGATCACAAAACATCAGTAGAGCTAATCGCTAGTCAAGATGTATTTTTCTTTAACCGTTTAAAATAAATGCCATGTATGTGGGGAAATACATTCTCGTACTTTTATTTGGTCTAGCAGCGGGTGGACACTTGGACAGTGAACTACTTTAGTTCCCTAGAGAATCACGACCGCGGACCAGGTCCGCTTTAAAAGTGCTTTGTGAATTTTTACTACTTAATTTGGAAGAGTTTTCTTTACTTTGAGCATGCGGTGAGTCGTGATAAAAGTCAGAAAGTCACCGCTATTTTACATCTTAAATTGTATTTAAGAGTCCATAAGACCATATAGAAATAATAAAATTTTATGCCTTTTATTTACGCCAGGTATTAAAATATTTTATATTATGTTTTAATATTCTTCATAAAAGTGGAGCCTGACGATGAGCGAAATAAATAATCGAGAGATGTTTGTAAAAATTACCTGACAAACAAACTTACTTTTAGTGTCAATTTTCATTAACAAAAAGTGCATAGGTAAGTACATTGAAAATACCAACACGTTCGTATATTTTTGCAAAGTAACTTGTTTCAATAATCTAATCCGAATTTGATTATCATTTGCGTTAATAGTGAAGGATCGGTAGGCCTAGCACTAGCACGAATGTTGTGACGTATGGTAATGTAAACGTAACATTAACGCGAGTGAATTTTGAATTGGAAATACTCGTTTCGCACATAATATTTAATCGAATTAAAAACTCTATTCATATCTATGTATGATACAAATTGTGGTTGTCACATAAATTTAAACTAAAATGCTATAGAATGGTTGTATTTTCGATTCAAAATTCACTCACAATAACGTTACGTTTACGTTACTATACGTCAAAATATTCGTGCTAGGCCTACTGGAAGGAACGATGTTACATCGTCAGGAAACCTCCACGCACCCGTTGAGAAGGCTGCATAAAGTTCTCGATAGTTTGTGTAGTCCATCAACCCACACCAGGCCAGCTTGGTGGACTAACTAACCTTTCTCATTCTGAGAAGAGGTCCTTGCCCAACAGTGGGACAGTAATGGCTAATAACTTGTTTCAGAAACGCTCAAAGGAAATACCCAATAAACCAAAACCTAAAACTATTTCCACATTGCCTTCGTATATCAGGTGCTCCGGTGATCTCCCGTTGCGAGTTAATTGACTCCCAATAGTTACAATAATTACGGCTATCGTGGCAGGAATACAATGGACAAAAACAAGATATTTGCTTGAACAGAGAGGCTAGAAAATCATATTCAAATGGTATAATTAGAACCGAAGAATGAAAGTAGTGTAAAAGACACAACAACATAATCGTTTAGGGGTGTTTCTATCATTACAGTTATAGCTAACATCAGTATGTCAGGATTGCGAGCAAGTTAAATGTAAATAAAACCAACTAGTTCAGTTAAGTTGTGTTTTTGCTAGGAAACTTTTGGGGTAGTTCTGATTTCTTTCATTCCATATGTATTTTGGGGTGCTGAATCCGAAACTGAGGTTTGCGGACAAAATTTCGTGACGCAACATTGAGAAAAGCGCAAATCAAGCGAAAAATTTCTGCTTTTTCCGTTTTTTTTGCTTATAACTCGAAAACTATTAACTTTTAGTAAACGGTTTGTAACAGAAATTAAAGTACATAAAATTCTCTACAAATATCACTATTTAGTTTCTTTTTCAAACGAACCCTTCGGTCTCAAGTGCGACTTGAAAATTGGCAATTTTCAGCGGTCTCTGCAAAACCCACTTTTTACATTCCAAACCTTTGTTTTTTATTAAAATGCTGTCATTTGATAAATTTTTCCTAGTTCTTTGCACAAGTAATTAAATAGAAAAAAAAGGTCTAAATTATACAAATTCAATATCAAAAAAGGTGGGACTCTAACAAAATAAAACTTAAAATATGTATGTTACATATGATCATATATTATTACTATTACAAATTATAATATGCAAAAATTATATGAGCCGTTGTCTTTTAGAAGGTCCTGGCTGAGGTTCTTCGGTGGCGATGAGTCCCGGTACATATTCTGCTTGTTCTGCAAAATAAAAGAGGTGGTGTCATTTCTCAAGGAAAGATGAGGATTGCAAAATAGATTGTGAGATACTTATATTTGGGTTAGTGTTAGTAACATGAACTAGATCACAATATAACACTTTACACAATTATTACAAGGTCATAAAATAAGGACAAGCTAGACAGATATAAAAGACCAGACTTCTTCAGCTGATCTACACAGAATGATCCGCTTCGTCGAATGACCACCGACTTTATAATATCGGGTAGGTTGATCCATATCGACGACTACCTTCCTTTGTCAACATTGTCCAGTGCTACCCGCTACCGATAACAGTAGGATTACGAAAGCGGATCTGTTAATGGCAAACTCGGAAAAGGGCGATCCCGTACGACATACACACAGACCAAACGTGTGATCTTTTAAAAAAGGGATGATCGCAGATCGAGTAATCAACGACAGTGTTTGAAAAGGGTAATGGATGTAGAAGAAGAGAGCAATGCAAGCAATCAGAATCGTAGCTGATAACTTTTAATTTTGTCTGTCTACTCCAGCAGGAAACAAGCGTAAGCTTAGATCTCTATATATATAAAAGGAGAAGCTGACTGACTGACTGATCTATCAACGCACAGCCTTAACCGCTGGAGTAAGATACTTGAAATTTTGATAGTAGGTTCCTTTTGTAACGCAGGCATCCACTAAGAAGGGATTTTTCGAAATTCAACCCCTAAGGGGGTGAAATAGGGTATTTAAATTTGTATGTAAGTCCGTCATTTTTGAAGTAATAAGCATGAAATTAAAAGGTTTAGGTTAGAAATAAAACTACACTTGTTGGAGCGTTTTTGAAAATTTCACGCTTATGGGGTTGAAATAAGTGTTGAAAGTTTGTATTAGAAATCTGTTACTTTTGAAATAAAAAGCATGGAATTAAAAGTGTAGGCTCTTGGTGAGAAATAAATATACCTATACGCATTTGAGGGTTTTTGGAAATTCTACCCGTAAGAGGTGAAAGATTTTTTTGATTTTATAACCACATCTAACAAGGCTTAACGAGGGCTTAAAATTTCACGCAAGCGGAGCTGCGGGCAAAAACTAGTTATGAATATACAGCAATACTGGTATCACTCTACATCCGAAAATCATGAATTCTGCGGACAATTGACACGCAGCACGTCACGTTGCCTAATAAATACATGGCTTTATAGATTTAAAGCTTCCTTCTATACCCTGAAACATTTGAAATGTGATGTAACAATGCATATCAACAAGTCTAAAGTAAACAGCTCTGAACCCAACCCACGCATGATCATTTGTTTTGAATTTCTTAGGAACAAGAGAACTCAACAACTGCGTAGGAAGGTAAGTCTAGTCTAAGTTGAGTATAATAAAAACATTGATGTCTAAGAATATAGAAGACTTATTCTACTAACAAAATTGTTTACCGGTACCTACTCCGACAAAACGAATGTCGAAGATTCAGCGAAGAACATCGAACGTTTAAATAGGTATATAAGATCAAAGTATTGCAAACAACGAACTACTAGATGTCAATTAACATTTTGGAGTATAGTCAAAGTCAACGTTTTTTTATTTCAAATAGACCAGATTACAGGCACTTTTAAAACGTCAAAACTAGGTGCACGGTTCCAAAAGGTAGGTTCTATGGAGAAAAGCCGGCAAGAAACTCCATGAATACTCTTTTTAAAATAGTAGATCATGACTATTCATGACAATTCCAATACAGTAGTGTGCGACATAGAATGAGAATAATGCAGGTTAACGTAACAAATAAACTCACATTAGAGTAACAAATAGAAAAAATATGCCTTCTAGGATTGTCGTAGCAGTTAAGTTAATAGTGATCGAAAGACAAATCAAATTGCGAAAATTGAATCGATCGTTGGATCCGAAACATTTTCGTGGTTCGAAAGCTTGCGATCCGCCAGCCGAAACTTTGTAGTTCGATTTTCGGAGTAGCCCTGGCTAACGGATATATATAAGAAAAGATGTCGATCGGCCGTGGTTCAGCTGCGGTTCGATTGCGATAAACAAAAATTATATTGTTTTAGAACTTTCTCCCCTTTTTATCTCCGCTCCCTTATTTTACTGCGGTATCGGTATTGAAAACTTACAGAGTGACTTTTTATTAAACTTACAAGTTTTCGGTACCGAATCTGTAGTAGAACCAAGCAAAACGGTATTCTACTGACAAATACATTAAAGGGAATGCTCTAAAGGTCTTATAACGCCGCGTTTTATAAAACATTTTTCGTTTCATATTCGAAATCATAACTGCAAGTGAGCTGCACACATAGTCGGCATTTGTCACGCAGTTGCACTGACTACATCCTAATTGCCTTCCAGCTGCATTTGGCAGTTGCCTAGTTTACAGTAGCGACTGAATGTGCAGTCTACTTGCTGTTATTTTTAGGAATTTTTTTCCCTTTCTTGGTGCGCTTCATGACAATGCGCCCTAATCTTATTACAATCTAGCCTTATAATTAGGCTAATGATTAATTTATTTATAACTTAAACTGATAAATTGTATTTTACTAAGAATGTGCCCAATAGCACTTTTCTTATTGTCTTTATTAAGGCGAAGACACTTTGCTCATGTGTTCTTTATGTGTAGCTCTTGCTACATTATACTTATTCACTATCACTAAACACTAGCTCGAACGGTTTTGTTCTTTTGAGTCTTCTCACTATGTTCGTGTGGTTGAGAAGCTGGATTGCCTCGACGTTCACATGACGATGAAGCCTACGTTCGTGAGCTTCTGGTTAGGAATATGAAAGGAAATATATTTCGCATTATTAGCCCCCCCTGGTCGGAGTGTAGCATAGGTAGTGCTGTTAAATTCCAAACGTAAACTCTAGCAACATAATCAAATTAGCATAATTACCATAATCCAGGTTCCAAACACGGCAGGTAAATATTGTTCACGTAGGCACGAACATTTTGTATTTCACTTCCCTCCGTAAACGTTGTACGCCAAGTACTCGAGTAAAACCAAACCTAAACCAGTAAGTACACATGCCTAAACCGAAAATGCGCTCACGTGGTCCTAAGCAAACAAATTGCAATGTATGTAAACATAGGCCGGTAGTGCTCTGGGCTCACTACACCGCACCGTAGCGATTTTCGTCAATCGCCCGAAACAAAGAACCGGGGTGAATATTAAAGGGCTGTGACACTTGAGCCGGTTTTTCATCAGGCGACAGACACCAGTATGCCTCTTTCAAACCATCCTTTTGAGATTCCGCGCAAGATTAGGCACTAGTTCTTATGGTGTGAACGTAGTGATGTGGTTGTATTAAGATTTGCAGAATTTCTATAAAGTTTATCGATAGAATAGATAATGCAACTTAACCCACCGCTTCAGATAGTACTCTATGGTAGGTAGTATGAAACAAGTTTTATAATACCCTAAACTTTTATAGGATTATAACAAATTTTTCAGTTCTTTTCAAAAGTAGCCGAAATTATGAAAGTGTTTAAGCATCGGAATTATAGCAAAAATGTCAGTTTACTTAACAATTTTCATTCACCAAACATACATTTTGAATTACCTAACTAACACAAACATTGTTTCAATAAAACATGAAATAATTTTACCGCACATTAATACAGGGTGTTAACGAAATCGTGTAATTCCTTCAAACCACGTGATCTACTGGTGACACAGATTAACCCTAAATGGGAATTTTTGAAAATGAACTGAAAAAAAAACAAAAAAAAATCTTGATTTTTTATTTCTGAGTCATTTTAGAGCCTTGAGTTATCTGACTGCAAAGAGCGATATTGCGTTAGTCGTGCCTGCCAGCCGTGTCGCCGTGCTTTCATTAATTTATGCGTGGCATCTAAATGTTGACACAAAGAAACATTTTTTTTTGCAAAAAAATAAATTCTTATTTTTTTACTGAATGCCGCATGAAAAAATATATATGTTTTTTTTTTTTAAATCTAGCTAAATCCCGTGCTGGGCTTGTCTACATCAGTAGTAGATCATGTGGTTTTAAGGAATTACACGAATTCGTTAACACCCTGTATTATCAAAATGAATATCGATACTTGGCACACCACTAGCTCGTTATTGCACGTCATCACTAGTATAGTGCGGCGCGACGCCCGCCACTCGACACCGCGATGATTCAGCATTCTCAATCCAAAAGCCTTTTACGATTCCTCTTTCATTCTCACCGAGTGAATTCGACTCCACACTCCGTTCCCACGCAGTTTGAACGCGAGGTGACGTCACATGAAACTATAGCACAGATGCTGCTCATTTATTCATTGGTTGCCAGATTTGACTGCTGCTTTGCCTTTGAGCGTCCCTTGCTTTCTTTATATTTTATCGACTTTGTTGTTGGAGGAAACTTGTTGTGTGCGACTGTACTCGTTGGAATAAACGCAAAAAAATAACTTTATTTTATCAGATTCAAATCCAAGCGTTGGCTTTGAATATGCTATTAGGTACCAAGATTCATATTAACTTGTCTGTGGCTGCCAACAAGTATTTACTAGAACTTTAGGTAAAGTGTTGTTTGACCAAAGTTAGCCAAGCCTGCTAAAGATGCATGTGTTGTAAGTTCAATGTGGAATGGATACCATACCAATAAACCTTGTATGGTCTGCAACGAAAGTTGTTTAACAATGTTACTTTAACATTTGTTCCGATTAATTTTAAATAATATTGCATTCAGTTCTGAGATCAAAAATGGCACTGTTAACCGACTGTCGTTGCTTACTGTAACATACTTGTACTACTAGCGAAAATCCTGCACGTACTGCATGAAATTCTGTAGAAAAATTTATGATGAACGAATTGTTACAACTGAAACTTCGAAGGTCTTTAAAAAAAATAAAGTAATGAATTTATTTGAAGTAATGTATTCGGATAGGCAGATGCCCCGATGCATGACCTAACTGGTAAGCGTCTTAACCCGAACTGGGTGATGGACCACCGACCATCGCATTTCATAGAATGGCGATAAGGTTATAATGAAATGGTGCTGATCTATATAAATAAAAAGAAAAGTCCTGACTGACTGACTCATCAACGCCCAGCCCAAACCCTTAGACCTAGAAAGCTGCAATTTTGCACAGAGGTTTCCTATATAATTTAGACAAGGAATAAGGAAGGATTTTTCCGAAATTTAACCCCTAAGGGAGTTAAATAGGGAATGAAAGTTTGTATGGAAAATCGTCACTTAACGGGTTCAAAATTTCACGCAAGCGAAGCTGGTGGCAAAAGCTAGTCAACAGAATGTAATCATTTACTTCCAAACAGAATATTGTTTTAAGTAAAGATTTCTGATAAAACTGTAGTTTCTTAAAAGAACCCGAAGCGTAACGAAACATTTCCGTGAAAAGTTTCACTCAAAAGTTACTTAACAAAAATCTCAGCAGCCAGAGAATAACAGTGCTTTTGTTGAAACTGAAGCAAATTGTCTGAATTGGGCCCATTCTGCAGTGTTAACCGAACTTTGTTACATTACAAAGTTTTACACTGACCGAGCAATTTAAGTTGGTGACTTACTATTGGCTTAAATCCCTCTTAACTGGACCATAAAGCGTTTTAACGGTTTATTTCACGTTTATTTCCTAATGTTTCGTAGCCTGTCGACACGTACAGACGGTTGCATTAATTGGGTGTTCCCCTAGTAACTTTGGAGGGTTTTACAATGTCCCCTGGCACTTATTGTAGTTTTATGAATAATTTATTTCTGCAAATAAATCTGTTACAGACACTTTTACAAGTCAATGTAATGTTTTTAGGATTCCGTACGCAAAGGGTAAAACGTTAAAAACTGTTGCCGTTATCAATATCGAGCAAAAACGAGGAAAAAAATCAAGTTGTTTGTTGTATGGGAGCCTCCTTAAATATTTATTTTATTCTGTATTTTAGTATTTGTTGTTATAGCGGCAATAGAAAAACATCATCTGTGAAAATTTCAACTGTCTAACTATCACGGTTCATGAGATACAGCCTGGTGACAGACGGACAGCGGAGTCTTAGTAATAGGATCCCGTTTTACCCTTTGGGTACGGAACCCTACAAACGAACCATAAGAACTTGTTTAGATACTCACTTAAAGCGGGACAAAAAATAACTTTATTTCTTTATTATTAATCAAGCTACATGCCGTGCTGCGTTAATCTATACCTAGATCCTGCAGTGTAAAGGAATTACACAAACTCGTTTACACCCTGTATATCTTAATAAAATCCTTATCGCGAAAAAATCTTAATAAATATAAGCATCAATCAAGTTGTATGAGGGCAATGAAAAATGGCGATTGCCATTAAAATGTAAACGCACAATGTTGGCACGCAACGGCGACGCTGCGTAATTACAACGTTTAACTTGCATCAATCATCGGGTAGATTTCAGATCCGTTTTTATTACATTTTCTTGTATCGTTGTTGTTTTGATAGAGTATGATGGAATTTATTTATTTATAGGTATACCAACCGCAATACATATATGTATAGCATACTAAAACTATCCGGTATAATAACAACAATTTCTTATATGTATGCCCATAACAGGTACACACAGCACTAATAGAATAGACAGTAGTATAGTAGTATACATTGTTACAGTCCTTAGGTTACCTACCTAGTAACATAAGGACTGTAACAATGTAGGTAGTATTAATCAATTATTATCAATGACCATCTTGCTCGTTTACATTATATAGCATAATAATATTGTAGACATTAATATGTGAGAATAAACACAATCAGATACAAGAAAAAGGGATGAAGAGATTCTAAGTAGTGAGAATCACAGAGAAAAAGAAAGTTTGACGGAATAAGGGGCAAAATGATTAGTCACTTACTTCGACACGACAGCTTTATAACCAACATCATAGAAGATAAATTAGAGACAAAGAGAAAACGACGTAGACCAAGAAGAAAGTACACAGAACAATTGAAAGAAAATACAGAACTTATAACATACAGAGAAGTGAAGGAATTGGCTTTGGACTTAAAGATGGACATTGCTACATCGACAACTGGCCGGTAGTTAATTTTTGGATGGAGAGTATGATGGCATAATGCTTATAATAAAAAACTATAGAAGTGGTAGGCATAAACTAATTCTCCGTCTCAATTACTCAATTTACGATTATCACATTAGCCCTTATTTTCAACGCTAAAGATGTTATTTTAAGTATTTATTGATTAAAACTGTAAATAATCAAAGATTAAAACCCAAGTGATTGTTAACAGGCTGTCATATAAACGTACGTCAAAATACAGGATTAAACAAATTCATGTAATGCCTTAAAACCTCATGATCTATTACTTGTACTTAACCGTGTATGAGATTTTGATTGATTTAAATATAATCAAAAATTTGTTTTTTGTCTCGCGGTTGTGGATAGTCGTCATATTTAAATCACCAGAAAAGATGATAAAAAAGTGAGATGTATGCATTTTGTTTAATTAAATATGATAAAATATTTCATTACCACGCATAAATGAATGAAAGCCTGGCGATACAACTGGCAGGTACAACTAGCGTCACGTAACTCCGGGCAGTTAACTCGGAGCACAAAAATTGGCGCACGTTAAGGAAACAATGATCATTTTGAAAAAAAACTTTCAAATCCTAAAAATCATGTACGGTCAATTTATGTGACCATGAGGTTAGAAGGAATTACTGAATTACGGATACAGCCTGTATAAAGAAAGAAAGATCAGTTTATTTGTTAAAATATAGTGCAGTAGGTGTTACAAACTATTGAAGTCTCTTATATTTTACCATTTCTGGTGTACAAATATTTCCATTTCTAATAATAATTTTACGTTAATGGTGCAACAATCCAAAGATAACTATAGAATTTCCCAAACAAAATTAGAATTTATATATTTATACAAATTAAAGATATCAATTTTTTTTTTTACTTTACTTCCTTCTTGATTTACAAAGTCTTTATTTACATTTCTATGTCACAAACATCCAAACATTCAAAATATATTTAGTCACAAGTGAGATTCGTAGGATTGTATTTGAAATTCATACTTTAGACATTATTATGCATCAAACACTTTTTAAAAAGCGAAACTAAAATGTAGGTTAAGCGATTTAAGCGCAGGTGTGAACTCTAGCGGGATCCTTTGAGTTATGCCCCCTTGCGTCAAAGGGTTCACGCTAACAAGTAATATGACCATTATAGAGGTCCGTTTCATTGTATGTGCTTATAGTACCTACTTGTGTATTTTTGCGTTGTTTGCCTATTTTAGATTTGTTTGCATTTGCAAATATTATTCATTAGAATAATGTTAAATGAGGGCTAAAGTTTTCAGAGAGCGTAAATAACTAACGTAAAAAATAACAGTACTATTTTCAGGTTTATTTTTTTATTAAGAAACATAAAAAAAGTTCCCACTTTTAAAGTCTTAGGTTTAGAATTAATAGTTTGTTCTTTAATTTTAACACTTCAAGCTTTAAAGTCCCCCACAATGAGAAATAAAATGACAAACATAAGCTGAAAGTTATCTGTGAAACGCACGAGCCGAGCCGCGGCAACGGCCAGCGAGTGGCAGAAACTATTCGCTTCGCTTTCACCATTCGTTTAATGTGTGCGTTCAGAACCGGGTTTTTGATTGATTATAGTTTAAATTAAACCATTTTTTTTTAGTGCTAACCATTCATTTTTTTGTGGAAAGCATTATGTTTGAAGTGTGCCTTAAACATTTTTGTTGTTATTTTCATTAATTCTAAAGTGCAATTAAATTCATCCTTTTTCTTTTCATCTTAACCACTTCCCTGTCCCGTGAATCACATATGAACATCTGCATTGTTTAACTATTGTGTCTGCTATCTGGACAGTGAAGTTGTTAAATCTTGGTATTTTAAATAATCTAAATTCATAACTGATTTAATTCTATCTCAGGCCCGTATTGATAAACAGTTCTCATAATATGAGAGCTGATTCTACTTAATGGTAGCTACTCTTAGAAGGTTCCAAGAGTAGCTGCTTTACAGTCACGTACACTTAAACTTGTCGTAACCTTGTTGTTTGTTGCCATATCAGTAGTGTCATTCTGTAAGAAACCCACCTCAATATCGACGGTTAACTCGATATCCATAATGTCACAGTATGGATAATAGAAGCAAATAACACACAGATAATCGACAGTATAATCAATAACGCGTAGTTATGTTATCCACGCTGTGTCACGACAAGTGTCTAATTGACAGTCGCGATCGAGGTGAGATTCTTACAGAATTACAATGCAGTAGCCAGAAGACGATGATAGTTTCTTGAAGGCCCATACCCAAAGCTATAAGTTCCCTATTCCCTAAATGCATAAAATTCCATTTCCATCGTGTACATTGGAAGATGCGTTTGAGTTGACGGAACCTTTTATTTTGATACACCTCTTTGCTTATTGCATATTCAAGTAACTTTTCGTGCACAACGTTCTTCTAGAAAAGATACAGAAAAATAAATGAAATGGAAGTTTCTGCAGATTGTTTGCTGTGCTGTAGTTTGAAATAAGTTTATATTTATAACAGAGAAATAGTAAAAACTTTACTTTTAATTTAAAATATCTGACCAAAGCCAAGCTCTGATTACTCTTCACGAAGAAAGCATGAACGATTTTGTAAGTTGTTTTTTAACAAGTTAAAAATCTATACACTATTCCATGTCAGTAATCGAAAATATTGAAAAATTATTTGGCGGTTTAGAGATTTTACAAACATTACAGAATTATAGACTCTAATTACAGTTCATCTAAGTACAATAGCAGTTATTGCAAAAATATTCTTCAGCACATAAAAATATTTAGCACACAAAATTCTCAACACTTCAACGTACCACATTGACTCGCCCCCTCAACGTTGCCAGATTGGGGTGTGTTTTTCATAATTCTGAATAAAATGTTGTTTCTGGACATATTTTAAAGAAATTAAATCTTTGGAGAAAAAAAAACCTCAATCTAGCACCGCTTGCAACAAAAACTCATTGGCAATGAATTATAAATTTGATAAATGATAAATAATCATAATTTAGCAGTTAAAAGAAACAAAATCATGCCATGAATTCTTAAACGCCACATTACGTTACTCTTTTTCATACATTACCGCCGAGCACGTAACAACTATAGGTTAGTATTAAACTAAGCCATAGTTGTAACGTGCTCGGAAGTTGTATTTTTTGTTTTTGTTTTTAAATACCTACTTATAAAAATAGTATCATTTTGGAGAAATAAAAATTCTAAGTAAATAGAAATTAAAAATCGCATTTGGCAATCTCGCCCTGCAACTCATTGGAGAAATAAAAATTCAATGTTGAAGAGAAATGAAAAATCACAACTGGCAACCCTTGCCCCCGCAACTCAAACAGTATCACACTTGGTATTAATGTACTGAAAGCTCAGTGAAACTTGGTCTAAGTTATTCAGTAGTTGCACAGCGGAGACTTGTCTACAGTTTGACGTTCTCTATAGGGACGAAACGATTCGCTCAATGTAAATTATGAACACGTCAATGCATGTACTTTCATGTGTTTACCTAAGTTTAAAGTCATTAAGTATGTGACAAGCTTTAAGTGTGACATAGTCGCCAAGAAGCATGGACGAACAAATTTTGTGCATGTGTTCAATATAAGTATACGTACAGCTAGGTACATCAAGTTTTACAATTTAAATAAACTTCATGATAACGTGTTTTGTCTCTAAAGTATTTTAAAGGCACGAGTTCGTAGGCGACTGCATACAGCAGCAGCAGACGACGTGTCACTCCGACACTACTGGTTTCTATGTATTTCTATGAAATACCTTCCGCACCTAGCGACATGTCGCCCGACTACACGTCGTACGACCGCAGACGGCGTGTCGCCCGACTGCAGTAGTGCCACCGAGGCTGGAGCGACAACACATTGAATCTTTCTCAAAAAATGAGTTTTTCCAATTCCGAGGAAGAAAAACTGATAAACCAGGTAGCCCAATATCCTGCACTGTACGATGCATCTAACAAAAACAAAAGATACAAAAGCAAATTGCGATCGCTAATTCTAAACAGGTCACACATCTTGTCTCACGGAACATTCAGAACTAACTGGAATACGACGTGTCGTCTGCTGCAGCCATCTGCAGTTGGGCTCGGAATCATGACTGCAGCGACATGATGCTACGACGTTTCGTAACGACACGTCGACTGCTGCTGCTGTATGTGGTCGGCTACGAACTCGTGCCTTAACTTTTTAGTTCATAATCAACATGAGCCATAAGTGGCCCGTAGTTACGTCCGTGAATGGTTGACCGATCGTTACACATGGAGACCCCTCCGTGTCTCGGAGAACACTATGCCGTCGGTCCCCTCCGTGCCTCGGAGAACACTATGCCGTCGGTCCCCACCGTGCCTCGGAGAACACTATGCTGTCGGTCCCCTCAGTGCCTCAGAGAACACTATGCCGTCGGTCCCCTCCGTGTCTCGGAGAACACTATGCCGTCGGTCCCCACCGTGCCTCGGAGAACACTATGCTGTCGGTCCCCTCAGTGCCTCAGAGAACACTATGCCGTCGGTCCCCTCCGTGTCTCGGAGAACACTATGCCGTCGGTCCCCACCGTGCCTCGGAGAACACTATGCTGTCGGTCCCCTCAGTGCCTCAGAGAACACTATGCCGTCGGTCCCCTCCGTGTCTCGGAGAACACTATGCCGTCGGTCCCCTCGGTGCCTCGGAGAACATTATGACGTCGGTCCCTTCCGTCCCTCGGAGAACACTATGCCGTCGCGTCGGTCCCGGATGTCATACGAATAACTATGACAGTCAGAATCCCGAAAGTCTGACAACCTGTCTACTCAAACTCAAACTCAAACTCAAACTCAAACTCAAAACTCGTTTATTCAAAGTAGACTAGTATTACTTAGTTCTTTTTGAACGTCACATTTTGGTAGTTACATTTGACTGCACCCCCAAAGCTCCCACCCTTCACCGCTTCCTAGTGTTTATGCTGTGAAGAAGAAACGGCGCAACAAACTCCCCAGCAACACAGTTCAGTCTGTCAAGTGAATAATTAAATGAGTCTATACACAAAAAAGTAAGATATTAATTACATTGATTAAATTATGCAAGTTGATGATGGTAAACAAAATATTTACCTAGAACAATTCTGGATGAATTGAAAACAAAAGTAAAAGTATCTAAATATAGATAATTCAACATAACATAAACATACAATTATATACCTACACTCAATATATATAGACTCTATATATTCCAATACATTATTATTACTACAGTTAATGTGAGAATAATGTAGGTCAATGTCAGTAGTACAAGAATAACAATGAGAAATTGCCTTAATGTTGTCATAGCATGTAAGAGCTGACCAGTCCCGACGACAGCACCCGTTCACGAGCATGACGAGCGCATCAGCATCGCTTAACTCAACCATATTGTAGGGAACTTAACAACCCAATACACAACGCCACCGTCAGCAGGACATTTTAGTGAGCATGACAGCCTCAACTGCCAGACAACAGTCAGGTTTATGTAGGAATACACAAAAAAAAACATACTAAGCATGACAATAATGGCTACATGATACTCACATTTTACATTTTGTAATTATTACAATTGTTAATAGCTTGATGCCATGGGCATTACTAAAAAGAAAACTGATACTACCTATATCAGAATCAAAGAATAAAAGATATATAAAATTATAATACAATATATAATGAGTAGGTAAAAAAAAAAAGATACCTACAGTTAGATGTTAAAAATTAAAAATTTAAGGACCTACGCATGAAGGATTAAACAGACAATTAAGGAGTGCCAGTGGGTCGCAGTGTGCAGTTGGGAATCGTATTCCAGACATTTTTATCTTCAATGTACTGGTTTATATTGTAATATGCTCTTGACATTAAGACACGCTTTACCAAAGACTTGAATTTCATATAAGGCAATTCAGTAATACAAGATGGAATTTTATTATAGAACCTAATACTATTCCCCAAAAAAGACTTACTAGTCTTGCAAAGTCTAAAACCAGGAACTACAAGTTTATGCTTATTTCGAGTATTCAAGCTGTGTGTATCACTTTTCTTACTGTAACTCGCTATGTTTTTACGGACGTACAGGATATTTTGGTAAATGTACAAAGATGGTAAAGTAAGTATATTGATCTCCTTAAATCGTTCACGAAGAGACTCTCGAGAGCTTAAGTTATAAATAGCTCGGACTGCTCTTTTTTGCAATATGAAAAGTGTCTCGACATCAGCAGCTGACCCCCACAGTAAAATGCCGTAAGACATAATACTGTGAAAGTACGCAAAATACACCATCCTAGCCGTAGTCACATCAGTAAGCTGTCTTATTCTCCTAACAGCAAAAGCGGCAGAACTGAGTTTACCCGCAGTAGCCTCTATATGAGGCCCCCATTGTAGTTTAGGGTCTATTGTAATCCCTAAAAAGACTGTTGAGGGAACAAGATCTAACCTTTTCCCGCCCAGACTTACATTTGCGTTAATAGGAGCTACATTTGGTAATGAAAATTTAATGCATTTGGTTTTCTTAGCATTTAAAAGAAGATTGTTGGCAGAAAACCAATTCGAGATTGAATTTAGTGTGTTATTAGGTTCTATAAGATCCCTGTCCTTTCTATTTACTTTAAATATTAATGATGTATCATCAGCGAAAAGAACTATATTTGACAGATTATTGTCTTTCATCATAAATGGAAGGTCATTAATATATACTAGAAACAAGAATGGGCCAAGAATTGATCCTTGGGGTACTCCAATTCTGACTCGCGAGCCTGTAGAGATGACATTATCAACAGCCACCCTTTGTTCCCGATTTGACAAATAGGAAGTCACAAGATCGATGGATCTACCTCGGATTCCGTAGTACTGCAGTTTCAGGGTAAGTGTGCGGTGATCCACACAGTCAAATGCCTTAGAAAGGACACAGAACACACCCAGAGCATCCTGTTCCCCCTCCCAGGCCCCTAATATGGTTTTAATTAGAGTGGATCCAGCATCCTCCGTAGATCGTCCTCTTGTGAAGCCAAACTGTTTGTCGTGTAATATTCTATGTGTGTTAAAATGTGTAAGCATTTGATTTAAAATTAGCTTTTCAAAAATTTTGCTTAAGGCTGGTAGTATGGATATCGGTCTATAGTTAGACGCGTTATTTGAGCAACCTGCTTTGAAAATGGGTATGATTTTACTGGTTTTCATGAGATCGGGAAATATGCCGTCAATAATACAAGAGTTAAAGATCTCTGCCAGCATTGGGGCGATCTTAGTAATTATTGCCGCCACGGCTTTCGTTGACAAACCCCAAAGGTCTTCTGTTTTTTTTATTGTAATAGTTTTAAAAGTTTTTAATATGTCAGTGTGGGTTACAAATTCGAACTTGAAGTTAGGTACTCGTAAATCTACATTTTCTTTCAAAAAATGTTCTGCTGCTACTGGTGACGATGGAAGATATTTTGTAGTCTCTAAAGGAATATTAATAAAGAAATTATCTAAGAAATTAGCGACTACAGTCCTGTCTGAAACCAGTTCGTCATTAATTTTTAAACTAATAGTGTTGTCACTAAACCCACGATTGCCAGTTTCAGTATTTATTATTTTCCACGTGGCTTTTATTTTATTATCCGATTTCTTTATTTGATCACTAATGTAAGTAGCTTTTGCCTGTATACAAACTTTTTTGAAAAGTTTAGAGTAATTCCTAACATAATCATGAAAGTCTACATTGGGTGTATACGATTTTTTATCATATAATTCGTATAAGACATTCCTACTTCGTCTTATACCCTTTGTTGCCCAGGTACTAAATCTAATTTTATTTGTTATAGTAACATTTTTTATTTTACACGCCTTTTGAAATTCATTATTTATGGCGTTAAATAATGTGACATACATTTCATTGGGGTTGTCCGGATATGATTTGATTGTATTTAATTCATATTCTAAATTTTTACTAAACTCTTCTAGACATTTAATTGTTAGAGGCCTACATTTAATTATTTTTTTATTTTTGATTGCATGGCCATTCAATTTCACTAACTGACATTTATGGTCAGAACGGATTCCACTAATGAGGCACTTGTCTAGTATTTTAAAGTTTGTTACAACATTATCAATACAGGTGGCTGAAGTAGGTGTCACTCTAGTCGGCTCAGCGAACATACACTTCAAGTTAAATGATTTAAATAAGGATAAGAAGTTATGTTTATCAGTCGTGTCTAGTAGAATGTCGACATTAAAATCTCCACATACTAATAATTTCTTGTTTATTTTTATTTTACGAAGAGCATCTTCCATTGTTAGTAAAAATTGGGAGGTACTTGACGATGGAGGCCTATAAACACATAAAATAACATATCCTTCCGTTTCTGCACACGCAAGCTCACATACTCGTTCAACAGAGAGATTACAGATATCTAAACGCTGTTTATACTTTAAGTGATTTCTTATTAAAATTAAAGTCCCCCCACCCACAGCTGATACTCTATTGAACGAACTGGCCATCTTAAAATTTGCTACACTAAACGACATTGTATTAGCTTTCAGCCACGTCTCTGTAAAGCATAAAATATCTACATTATAATTTTCAGCAAATAACTCAACATCTAAAATTTTGCCGCAGAAGCGGTTTATGTTCTGATGTGTCAATATTAAATAATGACTATCGCTCTCTGTTGTCGGACAACTTAGTTTAAATTATTATGCTGAGTGACCACATCATCGTTAGTACTAATACTAACTATACTGGACATAGAGGCAAACTTCGTCATACTATTTATGACTGTGTTAAAATTAAATACCAACAACATAGCAATATGTTGCCTAAGTTTCCTAGGGAGATAAACAGAATCCCCGTTCAGTTTAAGTTTACCAACAAAAGCATTGGTGTCAAAAAACATAAACTTGTCACTATGGTGACTTACTAAAAAGTGCATATGCATATTTAGCGCGTGAATGTATTTATTTTGTCTGTCTGACAAATGCTCAAGATATGGAAATGCACAAAGTATTATTTTGTTACATTGTAAATTTAACATTAAGGCAACACTATCGGTGATGTCTTTCTTTTTTACATTTAAACTACTTCCTATAAGTAAAGCTACATTTGTATCAGAGTTGAATGTATTTGAAGAGAGTGATGTTATTATTTGCCTGTAAGATGACCCAGGCATACAATTATTTTGAGAGGAATGCTCCAGGCTGTTGCTTAGCAATTCCCCAAAGCCTTTGCCTATGCTATCTGAGTACATAATAGAATTGTGATTCTGACAGATATTAGTCCTACTTATGCTATAATTGATGTCAACTGTCTGGGATAAGTTCAAAGATTCATTGCCACAGACATTCCCAGCCTGAGGTGGGTCCTCCAACATCACAGGTGGGGATCTATCACATTGTGGCTTGCTCATACACTTACATAGGTTACTTTTATTCAATGAATCTGTTCTGTCTGCATTATGTGTACACATGTCGACTAATTTGTTTGCAGCAAGGATATGTTCCCCAATTTGCTTTTGTGAGGACACATATTTATTGTAGACGGAGCTAAGCGACTCTTCTAAGGTATTAATGTCAGATTGTAAACGCTGAGTGTCTATTTTGTATATATTTTTACAGTCCTCTATTTTAACTTGATAGTTTTTTAGTTTATTTATTAATGTAATACGTTCTTTTCTTAACTCAACATTTTTACAGAAGTGCTTTTGTTTCTTTTTTAAGTTACAGCATTTCTTTATAATTTTATTAATTTTAATATATTTTTTAATTTTATTGTGACTAGTCTTATTCATAAATTTATGATTCACCAAAGAATCATGTTCTGTAAGATCTATGGTCACTAAAGGCTGATTTGACATAAGGTCGGAGCTGGGACCAACTAACTCACAGAATAAGTTTTGGGTAGCAACAGACTGCATGCATTCCTTTTCATTCCGTAAGTTTAATATTTCTAAATTTGCACAAACTAACTCATCCTCTAGGTCTCTAACTTTACACAATGTCTCCTCATATAAATCACTACATTGATTAAAACCGTCCGTCACCACCTGGAATTTGTCCCGTTCATCAACAACGTCCAAGTATTGCTGATGTAAGTCTGCTAACTCCCTTTTCAGGCTTGTGTTTTTGTCAACAATTAACTTAACTTCCTCCTCACTTTCCTCTCTCTCCTGTAGGAGTTGTTGACATTGGGTGTGCGAAGCTTTTAATTGTTTGAGGGCTGCATTCAACTTATGCTCCATGTCTAGGGCAGTAGCCTTACGGGTCATCATAGGCATGTTGTGAGGACTGGTTACTGAAAGTGGAAATATAGAAAAAGTGAGAACAATAAAAATTCTAGTAGAGAAAACAGATGAAAATGGGAAGAAAATGAAATAAGAAGGGTTCAAAATAACTATGTATATCAGTTAATAATATGGGGGGCTTATGAATAGAAAAGAAAATGAAAATTATTCTGAAATCATATTATTATGACTTATTGAGGGTACCTAAATTGTCAAGACTAAAATTATACTGTTGATTAATTCTTAGTGCAAAGCAATATCAATACTAGTTACACAGAACAATATTGATTTTCACCACACCTATTAAATCAAAAAGGAAGTCTTTGTTAATTGATATTTTATAAACTTCGATTTCCACCTACTTGTCATAAAGTGTTAAAAAATTATTAATTGTGCCTGCACTGTGAGTAAACTCTGTATGTATTTTTAACAGGGTTGTATTACAGGGCCTAAATGAGTGTTGATGAATATAATAAAAGACATTTAATAATAAACAATACTCCCTGCTTTAGTCCAAAGTTCAATCAGCTGTTGAGAGGTTACCGGCTACGGTGAGTAACCAAACACTGTGTTCTACTGCAGATAATCAAAGGAAAACAATAGTCCTGGAGATTTATAATGTCTTGATAGATTTTATCACAAGATTACTGGATTTAAACACTTAATTACAATAATATAAATTTTTAAAATACGAAGCTAATATTTGACATGTCTAACGTTAACGTGTCTAACGTTAGGATATCGGCATTGAGGTCTGATAACAGTCGCTCCGTGTAAGATACTGGTATTCAGCCACATCTGGTTAGACTGGAAGCTGAACCCTGGAAGCTGGAAAAAGTTAGGCAGAACAAAAAGTTCATGATCAAAACGCTTTGCCATTTATGAAGATTTTAACAACAACAAAATAACTAACCATTCTGTTAATAATAATATAACAGCGTCTATTTAACTGGTCAACCAATAATCAAGTGAATTAGCATAATTTCTGTTCATAACTACAGCGGACAAACGACCCAAATTGCGTTAGTATTGAATGATATGCACATACGTATCGCAACTCTACGTGTATTGAAACGTAACGCGCACGCTCTTGTGTCAGCCAAGCGATTTGAGAACAAAGGAGGCGGACGGCAACGCGGGCTCTTTTCAAATATTCCTCCATTAAGTGATACACACTGTCGGCATCTTTGTTGAGCTTGTTTGCGTCCTAGCGTTCCTCTATTGTATTCCCAATTTTAAGAAAATTAGATATCAGGAAAGGCGATACTGATCTAAAAGGGTGTCAAAATACCTTTAATAATGAAAAACTTTTGCCCTACCACTTTCCTCATAAATCAATAGTTTGAGAGATATTTGGGGTCACAGCTTCATTTTCTGAATTCGTAACTAAAGCATAGTAAATTATTTTTTGAAAATACTGAATTAAAAATCACTTTACATGGAAATAAAACAGTCATCAGTGACGCTTTAAGAAGCCCGCCGAGTACCCTCTTACCAACTAACGTTGTAGTAAGCAACCATCACCTAGTCAAGTCGTATTCATTAATCGCTCGCTAGATAACAAAATACATCGCTAGGTTTACTTCTTTGTATTGTCTTTTTTAACTTAAAGTAATGGATGTTTTAAGTAAAAAGTAGATAAGTAATTAGAAATTAGAGTTAATGTAGAACTAATCGCATATCTAGATTTTTTTTTTTTTAAATGCGTGATTTAAAAGTACATCGCTGGCTAACTGTTATAGAAGCAGGTATTTTTTATAAAAACTAAAACGGAACAAATTGCGTATTATGCTTATTTCGATAGAACAAAATTAAATATAGATCTAATTATTTAATGTATTCGTTAATACGCAGGGCATGGTCAATCGCTAGGTACAGAGACAGATCTTATATACCCTTTAATCGCCTCTTACTTATCTCTAATATTAACCTTTAAAACATAACTCTATTCTGTATTGCATTAGAATTTAGATCTTGCGTCAGATGTTATACTCAAAACAATATAACTACAGGCTGTCCCGAAACTCAATGTCAAGCCGGGAGAGAACAATGATAAGACAGAATTAATGACAGTTCAGAAAAAAAATTGTTATTTTAAAAAAAAACACATTTCATAGGTACCTAGTTAGATACATGAGGTAAAATTGGATTAATTGTAAATACAAAAATGATCAAAAAAGAAACTGAATATTCATAAACTGCGTATCATGCCTTCCCGGGTTGACGTTTAGTTTCCGGACACTCTATTTATGAGACTATTGTAAAACATATCGCGCACAGCAAATATGAGAGAAGAATTCTATTATATTAGCTGCTGGAATTGTAACAGCATGCAATGCGCGTCCGTATGTATTTCACACTGGTCGAGCGTCCGCGTCCGCGCAAACTTCACCGCCAATTTGTTAGCACCTCACAAAGCAACCTCTTTTAATATTATTCTCCGAGGCAGGGGCAGAGCCCTCTCAAATTAAACGCTACAATATAATATTTGTGGCATTATGAAAAGCTTGCAAACTGAATGTTATTCCTGAGTATTTCCTCTCCGGTTTTTTGTGAGCGAGTCAAGAACGTAACCCGAAATACATTTGTTTATTCAACGTTAATGTTTTTGTATTTTTAAAGGGAATATGAATGAACTTTAAAAATAATAGTTCCTACTTTAAAAGGCTGAGCTTAAAAATTAATAGTTCACACTATAAATTTCATGCTTTTTCACAAACAGATAGCTGGAAGGTAGGTTAGGTTAGGTTAGAATTATGAAAGAACACTCAACGCATGAGTGCCGCGACAGCGGCCAGCGAGTGGTAGAAACGATTCGCTTCGCCGATCACTTTCCGCATTCGTTCAATGGATGCGTTCAGAAACAAACGGTTTTTGACTGATTATAGTGCGAACCACTAATTTTGTTGCGAAAAGCATTATTTTTGAGCTATGTATTTTGTTATTTGCATTAATTTTAAAATGCTTTTTTTCAAAGTCAAAGTCAAAGTTTTTTATTTCAAGTAGACCAAATTACAGATGCTTTTAAAACGTCAAAACTAGATACACGGTTCCAAAAGGTGGGTCTCATGGAGAAGAATCGGCAAGAAACTCCATGGATACTCTTTTTAAATAATACATCAATTTCACTACAGTATCGTGAGAAAAATAGTATGAGAATAATGCAGGAAAATACGCCTTTTGGGATTGCCATAGCAGTTAAGAGCTAACTAGTCCAGACAGACGGCACCCGTTCACGAGCATGACGTGCACATCCGCATCGCTCAGCTCAACCATGTTGCAGGGAACTCAACGATCGGATGCACGATGCCACACACAGGACATTTTAGTGAGCATGACGAACTCATACTATCTGGCAATAGGCAGTTGTGTAATAATGATATGAATAAAGGTGTATCATTCATTACTGCATGATTTTCATACTATACAGTTTAGAAATTTAAATGAATCCCTTTTTTAAATGAGCTTATGAACGTAGTTTGCGATTGTTATGAAACTTATTTTGTGCTTTCTGATGTCACGTAGTAATAAACTCACGTTCATCATTTAGCCCGTAAACACCCATAGCCGTTAAATGCAATTTAAAGACCTCCTGAGTATTATTGAATACAAATAAAATAGTTTACTAAAACCTAATAACATGTGTTTAAGAACGTGTACCTAGAAAAAGTATTTTAAAATCATACAAACAAGAAGTTTATGTTGTGCCAAAGAATATACTGAACATTATATTCCTGCTATTACCTACTTAAAATACTGTATTTATTCTTTTAAAATCGTCGCTTAGAACAAATATTACAATAGCCACTAGTGAAAAATGGTTTCTATACAGGGTGTGCTTTGAAACCCAAATAATAATGAACGAAACGGACGCGTATCAGGGGGCCTGCTCCCTAAGTCCGTCAACGAAGTTAATTGCCCGTCCGAAAGTAGCCCGGAACGTAGGAGTGAACAAAACAAGTGTCAAGTTCAACTTTTCGGACGGGCAAAAACACATCGGTACTAGGGACAACTGTCAAATCGTGTTGTCATTCATTCTTAGTTCGGGCCCCGAAATAATCGTATGTCCGTAGGTGATAGGGAGTAGGAAACGCTCGTAACTAAGACCGAAACCACGGACTTCATGCTTAGGGAGTAGACCCCCAGATACACGATCACTTTTTTACTTTTAACATTTTGAAAGGCTGCCTTATTTCCGATTCCTATGATTTACCGACGAAGACTCTTTTATCTTTACCAATAATGAAGCAAAGAACCCTAAGCTTTTCATACGCTCTTTCTTACGTTAGTAGCTTTTATCACAGGTTAAATTAGCTTACGAGTCCATTTACATGCCCAGTTTGGTAATAAAAAATGCTACCATTATAAGCACAATGATTCGTTTTTATCCATAAGAACGGGCATAAGAGCCCAAATACACGTCTGATACTTGCCTCTGATAGTCGGTTCCGATAGTCTGATCAAACTATCTGAAGGCCTCCGCGTCATACATTTGTTTGAACATGAATTACACGTACGATCAGACTATCGGATCGGATGTCAGAATCGTAAGCATCGACCGGGCGTTGTCGTCGTCCAGAAAAAATCGGACACAAAAAACGTGTATTTCATGAATCCGATCAGATAGTCAGATGCGGCTCCCGGAAGCAACTATCGGACGTGTATTTTGACTCTTAATCGAGTGTTTCAACGTTAGGGGCTTTCGCGGAATGCGTAAATAACATGATTATAAGTTCTAAAAAACGTAAATATTGAGCGAAAATATATTATGTTACAAATACTTCACATAATTACCTTTTTTGTTTTGTGTTCATGGGTAAATGTATTATATGAACTCGTTGAACAAAGTGTGGGTTTAAAAATACAACCTGTATACGCCCACCTTTTGTTCAGGTAACAAGTGTCTTCCGAAGTAGCTATTATCTACTCCAGAGACTGAAGAGAGTCGACAACGAGTTCTCATTTCAACTAGAATCCAAGGGTCGAGGGTCCACGTCTTTTGTGTTTTCCCTACGCTTTTAACACTCGTTTTCACAGAAATTACACCACTAAAAAATGCAGGAGTATTGTTGAATTTGATAGGTACCTACTGGTGCCGATTCTGAAAACCACCGAATAAATTAAGTTTAAAAATATTACTTTTTTTTATACGTAGGTAAAATACAAAAAGGTGGAGGGTATTTCAAGTTGCAAATTAAGATTAGAAGAAGATATAGTTTTAGATGAAACCATATTTACTGTTTAAAAATCACGCTGAACTTCCACACGACAACAATTACAGCTTTAAAGGCAAATAGACGGTCATGTATGGGCACTTGTCCCAAACCCCAATATGGTATGTCTACACCCGTGCGCTTTCATGTTCATCTTGCGCTTTCAACTTTCAATTCCTCTTGCGTCAAGCGCATGCAATATTGATTGCCATAAGACTCGAACTAGTTTTATGCGCGCTTCAGGCATGCGTCAGACGAAAGCGCAAGATGAACATGAAAGCGCACTGGTGTAGACATACCAATAGAGATATGATATATACCAATGGAAAGATAGATATAAAAACCAAATGGCCGATTTGCTCGGATGTGACGCATATTTTCACAAATAGAATTTTTATTTAGTAATTTTTGTTGCTTTCGTATAATTTTATTTTTACTTTTTGTTAATTTTCGGTGGCTATGTTCCTGTATGACTCAAATTTTGTTTTCTTTCTTACTTTTTTTTTAAGGAGAACCTTTTTTATTACGTTTTGTATCTAGTATTAGTTATTCATAAGTATTCAAAGTTATATCATCCAAAATGTAACTAATAACATGATAATCCAATATTCATTTTTTGTTAATTATGATTTCTTTTCCCCACATTTCTATCGGTTGCGCAAAAATTAGCTAATCACAATTAATATTCAACACTCGTAATTCTCTCTTGTATCCCTTTCCTTCCCCGCACCGTTACGTGTTAAATATGCCTTTTAATTTTTACCTGCAAAAAAGTAACATAAAAAGAAATAATTAATTATCATGAAATAATGAGTGCCGAATTATCATTATTTACGAGTAACGATTAAGAGGGCTATCGCATTTTCTCACCTCTCTCGCTCGCACAGGACCATATTTTTTAAGAATGTTAAATTAAAAGATGCATTTTTTAATAATGTATTCAATGGGCTCCCTTTAAAATAATATTAATTTAATAGGTATAATTATTAAAAACATTTTTATTGTGACATTTATTAAACTTATCTCAAAAACGGATCATAATAATTATTGAGCTAAGTTTATTAGGGAACACGATAGTAATGTGTTTTTAATAATTACCTATCAAATTAATATTATTTTAAAGGGAACCCATTGAATACATTATTAAAAAATGCATCTTTTAATTTAACATTCTTAAAAATATGGTCCTGTGCGAGCGAGGCAGGAGACAAAATGCGATAGCCCTCTTAAAAGTTAGTATATTTACAAAATGAGATAATTATGCCCGCTCTTCTACTGCGAGCGTAGCGGACTCCGTACGGAGTCCGTTGAGCACGCAATAGTAAAGCCCGGTTTCCACTGCGAAAGGGTAATGTGCGAGAAATGGTTAGGCGGAACGGGCTCCTTTTTAATGAAATAGTTTTACATTTCCACCAACAAAGAGTTTAGTCTGTTGATTTCCAAAGCAAAAGGAAAATTAACCAAGCGAGTTCATTTCAACGCTTTCTGTTCGCCCAGTCCTTTCCGCCCGACTATTTATTGGTGGGAATACAAGTATGCAGTTTACTCTTGCGAGTTAAACGGAGTCCTTAATGGGTCCGTTCCGCTCGCGGTGGAAACCGGGCTTAAACTGCATAGAAGTTCTTCCACTGTAAAAGAGTGACCGGACTGAACGAATAAAAAGAGCCACAAAAGTGGTCGCAGAGTTAGCAGATTTCCAACGGACTCCGTACGGACTCCGTTCGATTCGCAACACAAAATTTAATAGAATTATTTCGAATAAGCGGAGCTACCCGACTGAGCTAAAAGGAGTCCGTTGTGTCATGGTGTCAAAAACTAGTTTTGGACGGACTCCGCTAGCACCCTGCCTCTCCCAACCGTCACCACCACGCCTGCCGCGCGCTTCGGCATTTTCCGCTGCAACATAGTACTTGTGCAACGTGACACAGAGCTCTTTATTGAAGCCGTGCGACAGCAACCGTGTTTGTAGAGCACAAACGAAAAAGATTGGCAATTTGCTTATAAAATCATCTTCAGTAGAATGGTCCAATATCATCACTTTTGAATAAAACTACAAACTCGTCTAGATGCTGCTTATTCCGCAATGTCCGCTGATAATGGAAGTAAACAACATCGCCCACCGTACCCATCTCATTTCCCGCCCAGCTCACTCCGAAAAACCCGCTGGCAATGGAAGGCAAAAACCGGTTTATGTTTTTAAACTTTCGCGATTTGTACACATTATAAAAATACAGATTCGGGTCTAGTCGCGTAGAAACTTAAAAGGCACTACTTAAATACCTTTTCTATCCCAACGTTTCGGCCGAATTACACCGGCCGTGGTCAAGGGTAGAGTCTACTCTGAATCTGTATTTTTATATAAAACAATTTTCGGAAAACTCTTTTTTGGTGGAAGGCAAATCTATTTTGGTCCGTTCCTCTTACTCATTTCCCGCTCATTACCCTTTCGCAGTGGAAGGCGGGCATTACGATCTCGTCTAAAGGAGGCGGAAAGCCGCTCAAAAAAAAATTGACGCTTGCACAAAGACACTGCGCTTACATTTTGTATTAGACCCGCAAACTATCGGATCCGGCAAATTTCTGATAATGCACAAAATGTATGTGGTCCAGTACAAAATTTATGCGAAGAGTGCCTGCCGGCGCGCGGCCCGAATTTTCTGAGAGAAATTTCTAATATTATGGGGCCGGTCTCAGAATGACATAACTATTATAAACATATTAATGATTGTGACAAGTTGTAAATAACAAGAGTTCTTGTTTAATAAAGCCGTTGGTAAATATTATACAGGATATAAACGAATTCGTGTAATTCCTCCAAACCGCGTAATCTACTGGTGACACAGATTAAGACAAGGTTGTTACATGAAAATCAAAAAAAAAACTTGGTGGTCTATTTCTAAGTCATTTTGGCGTCCAGTGTTAACTGACTTTCGGGAATTCGGGATATGCAATACTTAAACAGTATTTGAGTACGGAGTTGTGACCAAAATTCTTTGAAATCCTTCATTTTTTTGACAACTTCGTACTCAAATGTTACTTAAGTACTGCTTATCCTAGAATTCTCAATTCAGAAACCGAAGGTTTGGTAGAAATCGATAGTTAAATAACTTTCATGAGACACATTCATATTTGTGATTAATTACGGTTTACTCACGTGCATTTTCGGGATTGCTCGACTAGTTTCGGACCCAGACATAGCCCTTAACCATGAGCTGACCACGCGGCGAGGTCGCGAGTTGAACCCGAAAAATGCACGTGAGTAAATCGTAATTAATCATAGATAGTTAAATAGCAAGAAAAAATAAAATTTTACTCAATATAAATCCTATGCGGGGTCAATAAACATCAGTAGTAGATTATGGGGTTTTAAGGACACCAATTCATTTACACCCTGTATATTCTGTTACTATTCTCATTTCTACCATCTCTTTTTTTATTTTGCCCATTAGTAAAGTATAACAATATTTTTAATTTTGTTCAGTTCGTTTCTTACAGAATCGACGCCACTGAAACACAAGCAGCGTCGAGATGGAAATAACATGATGTAATTAGGGGTGAGAATTGTTTTCAGTTTTGTTATGCAACGAAAGAGGCGACAAACTTTCAGCTATTACTGAAACACAATAGAAGGCTAAGTGCGCCATCTCGCTGACAAGCTTTCTGCAGTTGTGTCTTTTGCAATAACTTTAAAATGAATTTGTTTAATAAATATTATATTTTGACATTAGCATGCAGATCCTACTATGCTAATGTCAAAACCTTTACGTGTTGGTTTTTTAAATTCTGTGAGTGGGTTTAGGGTGAATTCACACGTACCACAAACCACACCACATCGCAGCGACAAAAAGTGATCAAGCAGTGGTTACGTGTGAATAGTGTCGCTGCAGCTTTGGCGACTAAATGTGGTCCGTGTGAATTAAACTATTCATTTTCATACAAATTAGTACCCGCCCACGTGTTGTTGTTGTGGTGTGGTTGTGGAGTAGTTGTGGTACATGTGAAACAAGCCTTACTGGAATATTTAGTCTTGTACAGTCAGAAACAATCATATCTACTTACGGACGCGACGGTTATAAAATCCCCAATAATAGCTATCTGATCCAAGCCATGTCAATAAATACTAGTTAGAAAGGGAGTACTAATCCGAAAGAGTGTTAGAGTACCCATAATAATGAATAACTTTTGTTCTACCACCCTCTGTAAGTAAAAAGTTTAACAGAAATAGCTGTTCAAATATCACAAAAAAAATACGCTAAAATCTATCTATCCTCAACTATGATCAACTGTGTTTACATTTTAGGTCATATTTGGTGTCATGAATTAGAAGCACCACTTTCTGAATTCATAACTAAAGCAGGGGTGAAGAATTTTTGAAAAAACTAAAATTATAATCATACTGTTTGGAAATAAAAATTATCGAATTTTGAAATTATAACCCTTGCGTTAAAATAGTCATCAGTGATACTTTACATGACCCGCGGATTAGTACCCCCTTTCCGACTAATCTTGTATATGACTATTGGTGGTGCGGCCATCCGTTTTATATGTAGACACATATTTATCCGTTACATCGAAAGTCAAATTGCTATTATTGGTGATTTTAAAACCGCGGACTGTACTTCTTTGGATTACCTTCTAGCTCCAAAAATCGGTAATTCCTCATAATTAGATAGAGAGCTTGTTTAAATTACAGGAGTGGGGCCCTGGTAACCCACAGGCATTGTGATGCAGTGTCTATATCAGGCACCAGTCTCTCACAAATTCTATTGATCCATGTTACATTAGTCTTAAGCATTTTACCACTGTAAAATGAAGAGAAAATAAATTGATTTTATTTTACTTAGAAGGTATATTCATATGCATAATATACGTATGGTGTAACCCACGTTTTCTGGGAAGCCGGTTACACAGTCAGCTTCCCAGAAAACCACGAAGTTAACTAAGGATTACTTTTAACTAAAAGCACAGGTATTTTAGTATACTAGGTAGAAGTGGTGAATAGAAGCAAAGATTACATACAATAGTATCGACATTTATATACATTATTAGACATATATATATATTTTTTTATTAGAAGCTAAGTTACGTTGTAAAACAAAAATGATTCGGAAAATTAGGTAGGTGGTTTCAAGATAAGTTAATGAGTAATCACAAAATCCCATCAGACACGAATATGAACGTACAACGTTAACTACAAAATGAATAATACGCAGGTACCACATCCCGCATACATCCCCCGATAGTAATACGTCACGTCGCGACGCAGCATCAAATGCTTCAATTATATATGCCCAGTTAATTATGTACGTTCAAATTCAGACCGATGAGACCACAGCAAATGACCTAACCGCAACACTGGACCTAATGTGTATACAATTCTAAATTTCGGGGTAATATCTGGCTTCAATAACACTTGTGCCACTAACTCCGCCGGAGTAGACATCACATTGGCTTATACGCACCTATCCCGCCACAATGCAATGCAATCTCTACCCTTAACACTTATCATACAGTCCAATTTTATTGAAACACGACCCTTTTGGATCAAGTCCGCACTAAAAGAAAAGTGTTATAACAACCAGTTGCTCTGCAACGCATTATAGGCTATGTGTTTTATGAGATAAGATGTAAATTCGTTTGTGGTATGTAAGCAATATACTAGACCGATTTATTCTATTTCATGCCGGCACAAATTGCCGACAGTTAGGTTAACTGTTGCTCGCAGTGCTTTCTATCTGTGCTATTGTGTTTCCCCTGATGTATTGCAAAGCATATTAGAGCAAAAACCCGAATGTATATATTTTTGTGCTACAATCCATTACGTGGGAGTATAACAAAAAATATCTTGATGGACTTTTTCTAAAACAGATCCGATTAAATGGAGTTATGGTTATATACGTTTTTTTATTAGAGTTTACCGTTTCGAAAGTTTTTATAAAGTTCTGTAAAATATGTTTCAAGTTTTAAAAAACCTGTTTTCAGATATGAATTTTAAACACAGGGCAGTAGGTATTAATTGTTTAATGCTGGATGGCATGAAAACAATAGTTGTGCTTGAACGGGATTATTATCTGAGATAAATCGCAAAAGTCGAGAATCAGAATTAAAGCGAAAACATGAAAATTTTCAAACATGACCATGACTCTTTACATCCGAAAACCATAAGTCTGCTCATCATTCTATACAACTTATACAATGGGAAAAATGGGAAATCGTAAAAAAAAACAGCCTTTCGATACATTTTGTTAAGCAACATTGATTCTTTTGTATGAATTGTTGTTTTGTATGAAGTGAAGAAGACGGATGAAAAAAGATTGCATGTAGCGGAGATGAGAATGTTGAGATGGATGTGTGGAGTGACCAGAATGGATAAGGTCAGGAATGAGTATATTAGAGAAAGTTTGAAAGTAGCGCCAGTCACAGAAAAGTTGAAAGGGAATCGTTTGTCTTGGTATGGGCATATGAAGAGGAGAGATGAAACGCATGTGACGCAAAGAGTTATGAATATAAATGTGGATGGATGGAGAGGAAGAGGGAGGCCAAAGAAAAGATGGATGGTTGGTGTGAAGAATGATATGAAAGAGAAGGGTGTCAGTGATATCATGACGGGTGACAGGACAGAATGGAAGAAGAAAACGTGTTGCGCCGACCCCAAGTAACATGGGATAAGGGCAGGAAGAAGAGATTCTTTTGTATGAAACAACAGATATCTTTTTCACGAATTTGGTCTTCGGCCCATAGTAAAAGTTGTACAGAAAGATAAGCAGAGTTCATGGTTTTCAGATATAAAGGTACTAACCAGTCATGCTGTATATTAAGACTACGAAACCAGTACTATTTTCTGCATAGTCTTTAACGACAAGTATACTAACCAATAACGATTGTTTGCAGATATCGTTCACTGGTTCAAAACATTAAAGTCAGAATCTAACTACGTCTGTAAAATATACATTATTTTGTAAGTACCCAATATAATCCACGTCGCTATTGCACTCAAGTCAATGATTCCGTTCCCGAACTAATGTGTAACGCCCCTTATCCGGCTGCCAAACTACAGATACCGAAGTAAACATAACTGGCCATCAAAAGGCAGTTTGACGACGTCGTTCAGAAACAGTATCAATTCAAAAGTATCAATCCACATAAATTTATGAGGCGATATCCTGTTTATTGGAACGCTGGCCGTAGCGAACCAATAAAACTGCCTTGTTTTATGTTAAAAGTTTATGAGCAATATTTTATAAAAATAAATAAAATACACAAGGGAGAAACGATTTTACACTCACATAAATCGCCTGGGTACTTTATGTGTTTATTATAAAGCGCAGGAGTATAAGGCTTAGCTAACTAGGCCGTGCAGGGGCACATCGCAATACGGCTTGTAATTACTTTTTAATCTGCATATTTATACTTAAGTTACGTGGACATTATAACAGATTGTGTAGATTCTTTAGAGATATACTTATTTGTGACATAATGTAAGTAGGTAATCTATATCTACATATAATAAAATCGTAACGATGTGAAAACATAGTTGAGAATTCACACGTAGCAAAACCACACCACAAAGCAGCGATGAAAAGTGGTCAAGTAGTGGTTACCTACCTGTGAATAGTGTCGCAGCAGGTTTGGCAACAAAATGTGGTCCGTGTGAATTAAACTTTTCATTTTCATACAAGTTAGAGGAGCTCGTGGCTAAATAATTACAGCCGCATAGACCGATCTTCCGGGTTAAGCCACGCTTGCCGAGGTTCGTCTGTGGATGGGTGACCATTTACCATAGCGAGTTTCCTCCGTGCCTCGGAAAGCACGTAAAGCCTTTGGTCCCGGCTGTCATTTGTAGATCTTTGACAGTCGTTACTGTTGGTCAGAAGCCAGAAAGTCTGACAACCAGTCTTACCAAGAGTATCGTATTACCCAGTTACTGGGTTGTGGAGGTCTGATGGGCAGTCGCTCCATGTAAAATACTGATATTCAGCTGCATCCGGTTCGACTGGAAGCCGATCCCAACATAGTTGGGAAAAGGCTAGGCAGATGATGATTTTCATACAAATTAGTGCCCGCCCACGTGTTGTTGTTGTGGTGTGGTTGTGGTGTAGTTGTGGTTCGTGTGAAACAAGCCTAAATATTTTAGAAAAAAGTAAATGCAACGCATCTTAGGAACAATACTGGTGCCAAAATGTTGTTTTTAGAATTTTTGTCTGTTCGTATGTTTAAGCTCCACGCCAGTGCTTCTGGACAGATTCAGTTGAAATTTGGCAGCTAAAGAGCGGGTCAGGTTATAGGGTACAAATCATCACGCCATTGAGTGTGGGTCATGAGCAACCTTATGTTTCCGTAGACAAAGCCGCGGATACAGCTAGTTCACTATAAGACTTAATTAAATAAATGACTCATAGATATTCCTAGTATTAAATAGCTATTATTTTTCCGATTTTATTTACGTACGTTTATAGGTACCTATGGGTGGCGGTAACCACTTACCATCAGATTGGCCTTCGGCTTCCCCCAACTTTAAACCTTCGATATCTCATAAACATGTTAGTACAAATATACAGGGTGTAAACGAATTCATGTAATTCCTTCAAACTGCGTGATCTACTGATAACACAGGTTGACCTTGGATGGGATTTATAAAGAGGAAAAAAAGCTATATAAAACATGGTGTTCTGTTTTTGAGTTATTTTTGCTCCTGAGTCAACACACTGCGTGAAGCAATATCGCGATAGTAGTGCCCGTCAGCTGTGTCGCCATGCTTTCATTAATTTATGCACGGCATCGAAATGTTCTGTCAAATAATGTTTCTTTTTAGCAAAATTTGTTTTCTTTTTTTTCATTAGATCCTTAGAATAATAACGCCATTAGATCCTTATTCGGTGGTTTAGATACGAACACGTAAACACCCCAAAATGAAAAACATCAAAGTTTTTTTTTATTTATAATCAAACTAAATCCCGTGCTGGTCTAATCTAAAACAGTAATAGATCATGTGTTTTTAGGGAATTACACGAATTCGTTTACAGCCTGTATACAGTATACAGCCGTAACAATTACCCTAACCCGTAAACTGATAGTAGGAACTAGTTAAAAAGTAGTGTTGTGCCGTGTGCTCAGTATTATGCACGTGATATTCCGTTCAATGGGTTAAGTTAAATTGAAGTCGGTGTACCGCACTACTCTTCGGCTGCGTGTGTGGATAGTGCTGAAATAGTGTTTACAAACGTATCTATATGTATCGATAAGTTGTAGTAAACTATCAATGCATACAACTATTACTTAATATGCTCGTAATTTACGATCATTTCTTGATTAAAATCTTGTAAGCAGATTCGAATGATTTAACCGCGAGCGTACATTTCAGCTGTATGCAAACCGGCCTATTTTCAGCAATCATGTCTGTTATGAGTTATGATGATATTATATGAACCGATTATTTAATCTGACAAACTTTTCTTTAACTTGAAGAAGGTGGCAAAATATTTACTTTTTAACCTAATTAAAAACCGGCCAAATGATAGTCGGACTCGCGTTTCGAGGTTTTGCGTACCTTGGAAAGTTAAATTTTTTTGGTATCGCACCACTATGTTTGTTTATAAAGGATTTTTACTGATTTCTTAAAACTGTGCCAGTTACAGACATCGTTTTATTTTCCTGCAATATTTACACAAACTTGTATCAACTCGATTTATTCTAATTTATTCTAGATTACAATTTTGACTTGGTAACCCCATTTTAAAATTTCAGCACCTCACTTCAGTCCCTAATGCAATGACAATATTTTTTCGTGCGTTATAGATGGATGGACAAGCATGATTTAAAACGATTCCTTTCAAGTCATTAGTAGATTCTGAAATAAGCAGCTATGACAGAGAGACGGGCGGAGTCGTACCATAATAATGTACGATTGGGCCAAATGGGCCGCGCTGGAGCGCGCCGGAGCGCATTTCACACTGTGCTAAAGGAAATTCAGGCTTCTATACAATAGTTAAGTTTCATGTCTGCATGGAAATTACACTGCTTGGAACTCGTTTAGATCCGCGCGTATGCCGCGGCAGCCGGTCGGCTGCTCGAGTACATAGACGGCGACGCTCAGCTGTCGCCGCGTCCGGTCGGCTCCGCTCGGCCACATCGCAGGTAGAAACTGACTGCGATAACGGATACACGAGCACGCGCGCGCATGCGCCCGGGTTCCAGCAGATTGTAGCCGTCGGGCGGACGCGGTCGGCTTCGGGCGCGTGCTCGAGCATCCGCTGCGACGCGCTGCGCTCCTGCGTGGCCCGGTTGCTGGAAATCGTACATAAGGTTTCCTTTTTACCATTTTAGTAGAAAAACCTAAAAACAGCGAAATTTAAACAAATCTAAGGTTCAATAATAACTCTTATTAACATGTAAACCGGGACATAAATAACTATCATAAAAGCCCATACAATTTTATTACAGTTTTAAAAATATTTTATAAGTTCCGCGCTCTTACGTCAGAAGTTTCCGTATCTCTGCCATGAAGTCATTAGTCAACCCCAGGTAGTATGTTTCGCAAGGAGAATCGTTCAGTGCTTTCCGATAGTTTACCGAAGTAACGAAACTATGGTAACGGAACTCATCAGTCTTTTAAGGCGAACTATACCTGTATAGGTCGCCTTAAAAGACTGATGAGTTCCGTATTTAATTATATCACTTTAGTTCTAGTCTAGCTAACTGTTTTTTTTTTGTCTGTCACCATAATTATCAAATTGTCTCTTGTTTTAAATGATTTTTTTATTGACTTATCAGATGTTAACACGTCAGAGGCCAAAAATAAACAATCTCAGAAATAATTATGAAAATTGTCTTTTAAAAATACAAACAGCTGTTCCCTACATTTATGTTCGCTTAGCTCGTCAAAATGTAGGGAACAGCCGTTTTTTTTCGCGATTTCAGGTTTGGTCCCATAGTAAAAGTTGTTCATAATGATGAGTACAATGACCTCTTAAGGGGTTGTTGGTGTTTTTTCAATTAACCCTGTAGAGATGTTGCAAGGCGGCTAGTCGACACTTCCCGTGACCCAAAGGCTCTCTACTTTGATCAAAGGATTAGCATTGCCATACAACGTGGCAATGCTGCCAGTCTTCTGGACACGTTCCCATCGACAGCGATGCGGAGGGATATTTTGCTGTCCTATTTTAGTTTTTAGTTATATTAGGATATATTTTTTTTAGTTGTATATACTTTTATTTGTAATTAAGTAAATATATTTTGTGTAATAAACACTGTAGACATACCAGGTGTTAGGGACGGTGTACCGAAAACTGAAACAGTGAATTCACCCTATTATCATAAATATATTATTCTGAATTGAAAATAAGCGGAAATTTAGCTTGGAATTTTCCGACTTTTCCGATTTTTCTTTTCACAAATTATACATTTCTCTGCTGTAAAATAAGCAATCTTATTAAGACACACAGCACGTTGCAAAAATAAAATGCATTTTTTTATAAATCGGAAAATTCGAAAGATTTCGTTGATATTTTCCACGGATTTTCAATTCAAGATAATGAACTACATTCATTGTGTCAATTTTTGGTAACCTCTCTTTTACACTCAGTTTATTTACCTGCCAAAAGACTTATTAAAATACAATAATACATAGGCAAATTAGAAATTTCCAGGAAATTCGGAAAATTCCGAAAAAAAAAAACACTTATTTTCGATTCAGAATAATGGGCTGAATTCACTGTTTCAGTTTTCGGTACACCGTCCCTTACACCCAGTATATCAACAAAATAAAAACAATTTCCCATAACAAAATGATAAAGGTGTCTGTTCTTTAATCTACGATGAGTTTCAATATGGCTGACTTGTTCTTTGTGTCGTACAACAATGGAATTCCTCTGTGCTCACGATGTTGCAGCGTGGTGCAAGAAGCCTTTATTCTGAGTGTTAATTTGATCACAGACAAGCGCTATAGTGTCGACACCCGATCCTGTTAGCTACGCGTCTAATAGATAGCTTAGAATGTAGATACTTGACTGCATTTGAACATATAAAAGACTTTTGTTTCGTTTGTAGGAGTATAAAACAAAAGCTAGCAACATCTAGCTTCCTTGAATGGCATTCTTGATAGGTGACGGTATTACAAACTTGACAGTCTTATGGCTAAATAATTCTCAAAAGCTACTCAATTTTAATATTTTTTTGAAGTGACAATGGCAGCACGATACTTCACCGTAGCTTAAAAATGAGTAGCCTTTAAAAATTTGGCCATTAGGGCCTTATTCCTGTTATGCGACTTCGTGCCTGAATTTCACCTTTTCATATATATGTGTTTATTGTGATGCGTGAAACACACGCGAAAAGGTAAATAACGAGTGCCACGCACGTGGATGAGGCGTGCATGCGGGCACGAACCCGCGTGACAGGTAAAAAGCCCTTAGACCTGTATTAATAAATGGCTCATTTAATTATTTTGTTTTGATGTCAGTAGATAAATAAATGAAAAAAGTGATAAATAATGGTCAAATATATGAAACTCAGATGACGTTTACATTCTTTCAGCTCCACTTAGGATACAGCTCCTAGACCACCATTTTGGGAAGGTTCATTTATATGTGAGATGTGAGACTCATATCAAATCAGCATCTCAATTGAAATCAAAAGGACGTTCTCACGGAGCTATTATCAAGCAGGAGATCTCGAATGACAACTATTAATTAATACGGACATAATACCCGGCTGATGCGGTGGCATTGCTTGTGAGTGAGAGAGCTGGTTTTGCGTTCGCCTTTATGCCCAGCATAGTCGCTACAGAGAACATCTCCTTTTTGCGACGGGCATCAATATGCCCAATAATGGACTACGATAGGTTGTGAATTATAACGCTTAAATAAATCACACAATCTCTATCTCTGAATAGTATAAATTGAAGTAGCTTTTTGCGTGTCTGTTTGTAAGCTTAGTTTTTCTAAACTACTCAATGGATTTTGATACGGTTTTCATATTAATTTAGGTCCTTTTTTTGTTTTGAAAAACGTTACCCGACTCTAGGATTTCTCCTGTATCGTGGGTGCGTTTACATATCTTCACAAACACAAACGTCCAGACCCGGAACAACTATCTAAGAATAGCCCATAAAAATATTTGTTCTGTGCGGGAATCGAACCCACGACACCAACCACCACGACGAGCCACACGCTCAGCCACTGCACCAAACGTGTAATCGTGGAAGGCAATTTCTTCCAAAAGGTTTGAAGCTATAAAACGTACCCAAGCTACCGTAGCGAGTCGCTAGTATATGTATAAAGAATGATCTCAAGAAACTAAAACTAAGGTAATAATAACGCACTCTAAAGTGCCGTACATTACACTCTTATTTTGCCGTGTTACCTGTTGCCTCTCACTCGGCTCTGTCCGACGGTTATTACGTTACCCACTCCTTATGGCTTCCTAAACTCGTATATTCTACCTGTCTTCAACTTTATCACGAACTAAAAATAGAACTTTTATAAAATATAAGAAAGATTCGACTTTCAAAATAATATACTGAATATACGTGCTGTAGTTAGAGAGTAGTTTTTTTTTCTATAATCTATCTTTGATATACAACGTGTATTACAAATGAGTGTTCATATTTAAGGGGGTTATTAGGACTCTTATTCAAAGCAAAATTAGATAAGAGAAACAAAAAAAAATTAACATGTTTTTTTCGACTCTTCTTCCATGTGGCATCAGCTGATCGATAATGCGTATGGAGAGTCGCAACAATTTTGAGCGTTTTTTTTTTATTTGACCTGTCAAATGTTGCTCTGAATAAGAGTTCAAACAACCTTCTTAAATATGACCATGTATTTCTGTTACACGTTGTATACATACAAAAATGAATGTTTCTTTGTTTGTCCCGTTGTTTGCGTCACTATACCATTCATACGATTGCGATTGCAATGTAACTTTTTACAGCTGTTGTTGGCACCTGCGCGAAGGTTTCTGACATTGTAAATAAAATAGTTCTTACGCGGGTGGAGCCGCGAGGGCGCAGTTAGTTTTGTTTTGTTTTTTTTTTTAATCAACCCTAGCCCTGCATAATTTTGGTTAAAACTACTTAATTCGATTGAAGTATTAAATTATTATTGCAATTTAACCAAAAATTTACGTTAACGAATATGTCCATATTTAATCATTTAATAACTCGACATTAATTGACTTTGCGAGTTGATGATAGGAGCATGCACGCTGATAATAAATTCATACATACACCAAGTTTAATAATTCCCTAACATTTTAATAATGTACATTGATTAAAACCTTTTCACGTAAAAACGCTCAAAAAATAAAGCCCTGAAGCAGAGTTTTGGCGTAAATTAAATCGTGAATATCACAGAGGCCGCTATATTTGAATGGTGCTGTGCAATTTACGGCGAGGTACCGCATAATAAGCTGTTTACGTAAATCTGGCTTCCGATGAATGTATAATGTAATCAGGGACTAATAACATAAACGTATGCGACCTTTAGTCTGGATTGACAATAACCTGGATTGATTGAAATTTCATTGTGACAGTGACGTCACTGTTATGATCCCTGTACTTAGTTTCGATATGATCTCCATTGTCGGATTCCAGCCTAGTATGATACATACAAATTAATAGTGACCCAGAGCGAGCTATTTTTGTGCAAGGGAAAGTGTCAGAGAGCTCAGAATCGTGTAGGAGTGAATCTATCGTTACAGTTATTGCTACTATCTGTATGTCAGATACAATGCGGACATAGTAAATGAATAAAATAAAACCAACATAGACTCTCCACCACAGAGAGTACTTTTATATTTGGGTTTATGTTTGAGCTAGGTCACAATATATTAATTTATAAAACAACGAAAAATAGTAAGGACAAGCTAGTCAGATAATAAAGGTCAGACTTTCGTGGCTGATCGACACAGAAAGCGTTTTTTTTCTGTTTTTCTCCTGTATATTGTCCTAGGGGACCATTTCTACGTAACCGGACAGTTATTGGAGAGACCTGAAGGGTCTCCAGCCAATGGGGTGGGAGTAAAATACTTAACCTAAGCTAACTACTTATACTACACTAACATCATGACTACCTGCAATAACAGCACTAAGGGTGACCCCTAGTGGGAGTTGCTGGCGGGGGCTTAGGGGGGGAGACAGCTTGATGAGGGCTGAATTATCGGTGTGACTGCGGAGTCTGAAGAGACGACCGGCTCTACGACGCACGGGAGAGCTCGTGGATCGTGACCGGCGGCGGTGGGACGTCGCGACGGGCCTCGTCGGCGAGGACGGAAGCGAGCTCCGTCGAATGACAACAGCTTTTATAACATCGGGTGCGTTGATTCATGACAACGACTACCCTTCTTTATCTTCTAAACGTTGCCCCGTCTTGCCAGCTACCGACAGAAGTATAGTCATTACCGAAACATAAATACTTCTCGCACTACAGTTGTCGTAATCTAATAGGTCGGATGTCAATATACTAGGACGGAGTACACTAATAATAAATACCCAAGTACGCGGTGTTTGGTTGCATTTAACATGGGTGTGCAATGTTTAAGTGGCTAAACAGTTAAAATCGAAGGCGTGCAACTTTAGTAGACTTAGCACGAATGTTGTGACGTATAGTAACGTAACCGTAACGTTGATATGAGCGATTTTACAAGCTTTTATTTAATTTGCAATGTATGTATGTTTATCCAGGTGGAATCTTGCAACTGAATTTTAAATCAGTTATCTTTAACCGATTGAGATGAAATTTGGTATACACGCTTATTTTGGATGACAATGCATGCTTAGCTATGCGACGTCATTCTAATTCCAATATGGCGGATCATCCAAGATATCGGACTAGTTATTTTTTCTGTACTACCACAGTATGGGTATCAAATGAAATGGTTTGATGACGAAAATGCGAAAACAGACTTAGAAACATTCCCAATCATAACTAAAAAATAAATTAATGGATAAAAGCTTGTTTTTAAAAAGTTTTTTTCACTATTTTTTTTTTTATTGGAAATACTCGTGTCGCACGTAATATTTAATTAAATTGAAAACTTTATTCATATCCATCTAAGATATAAATTGTGCTTCACTACATAGTATAAAACAAAGTCGCTTCCCGCTGACTGTCCCTATGTATGCTTAGATCTTTAAAACCACGCAACAGATTTTGATGCGTTTTTTTTAATAGATAGAGTGATTCAAGAGGAAGGTTTAAAGCTATGAAACGTACACGTGCGAAGCCGGGGCGGGTCGCTAGTGTCGCATAAATTTAAACCAAAATATTATAGAATGGTTGTATTTTTATTCAAAATTCACATACATTAACGTTACGTTTAATTCACTATCTTCCGGTTTCTGAATTGAGAATTCGGGATAAGCAATACTTAAGTAGTATTTGAGTACGGAGTTGTCAAAAAAATGATTTAAAATCCGTAATTTTTTTGACAACTCCGTACTCAAATGTTACTTAAGCACTGCTTAACCTAGAATTCTCAATTCAGAAACTGGAGGTATATATGTCAAAACATTCGTGTTAGGCCTATTCGTAGTACATATTAATTCTATGGGCCTATTGTACTTATTTATTTTGTGGTTTTACGCAAACGTCAAATCCCAAATAATGATATGCACGTGAACTGCAATTATTAATATCTACCACAAAAGAGCAGAGCACTGATAACAATATAGGCTCAAAGTTCGTTGAACAATTTCTTACTGATTAGAAACTGAAAATAATAATGTTTATGAAGATGCAGTTCTTGCCATTATAATGAACTTGTTAAGGAAATAACTTCCTTCGCTGTGTGGGCGATCTACTAATAGGACTACAACTTTGCTTCTCAAGAGTTACTTATCATAGATGCCAATTACGCCTACCTAATTGTGGTAACGTTATTACTTTGAGTTTTTGATATAAAATTGCAGAGCAGAAATGAAACTATGAAAATATTGCAAAGTGGTCACAGGAGGCACAAAGTCTTTGCATAAAGAAACAATAACCCAGAGGCGCTCCGAGCAAGTTTGATCTTCACGATATAATAATGTGTTTATTTTTAAATGTTATTAAAAATAAAAAACGTTTTATGGTGTATCTCTTAGGGCTAATTTTATCAAAGCTAGATAACATTCACTCGAGGAATAAAGGAGACCTGACACGCTTCATACATTTTTGGACCAAAATCCAAACTAGCCGGCCAAAGAAAAGTATATACATATTATGATAGTACACGAATACCTAAACATATTTTATTATTACGTCATTCCTCTAGGTCTGATATCTGAGTCACTACATAAGGTTAAAATGTTCGATCTTAGTGAAAAAAAATTAAGAATTTAAGCGTTAAGATATTAACTAACAGTACCTACATAGTATCTTAATGTTTGTAAATAAAATACATAAATACTATGTACTAATACGCTTTATATAGAGCGTATTAAGATACGACGATACGATAACAACACTGGACATAGGATAGCTGTCCGATGAAACTGAAGTTGCATGGATAATTAAAAAGCAACGTCATGCAGGCATGCGATCTTTCGGCTTTCATAGCTATCTGCCTCTAAAACAATAACAAGTAACGTTTGGCACATGTTTTTCACTTACAAATTCTTTTTAGTTTTGACTGAAATGGAATATTTTGACTCAGATATCAGAATTAGACGAATGACGAAATTTAAAATGTTTAGGTATTCATGTACTATCATAATATAAGCATATTTTTTTTGGCCGGCTACTTTACTTTTTGGTCCATTTTGTCAGATGTCCTTTGACGTTTTGTCAGATTTTTACACAAAAGTTTTCAAGAGGACACATTAAATATTGTATGCAAAAATATATATATTTTTGGCACTACAAACTCACTTGGCAGCGCAGGGGTTAATACGACTTTCGCTGTGGTAGTAAAAAATGTTCAATATATTATTTCCTATCAGGGAACAGTATTTTCTTTGACCGGCACTTTATATTTTGGGTACAAAATGTTTTAATCCTGAATTTATTCCTTGGATAAGTGTTAGTACCCGACGTTGTTAAAATCGATCCTTAATAAAAAAACTAGATAAATTACGAAATAAATGTTTCAATATTTTTTACACTGTTCATGGATGTTTGAACATTAATGTATATTATTATCATTGTGTCATCATCATCTGCCTAGCCTTTTCCCAACTATGTTGGGGTCGGCTTCCAGTCGAACCGGATGCAGCTGAATATCAGTATTTTACATGGAGCGACTGCCTATCAGACCTCCACAACCCAGTAACTGGGTAATACGATACTCTTGGTAAGACTGGTTGTCAGACTTTCTGGCTTCTGACCAACAGTAACGACTGTCAAACATCTACAAATGACAGCCGGGACCAACGGCTTTACGTGCTTTCCGAGGCACGGAGGAAACTCGCTATGGTAAATGGTCACCCATCCACAGACCAACCTCGGCAAGCGTGGCACGTGGAACCCGGAAGATCGGTCTATGCGGCTGTAATTATTTAGCCACGAGCTCCTCATTATTATCATTGTGTCTACTGTAAAAAATATTGAATACCAAACCTCAACTTTCAGCAAAACGAGAGTTAAAATAACAAAGTCTCCACCAATTTAAAAGTGCAGGCGGCATTAGTACAGAAAGAGGTTCAACTTGAATTTATTGGCGCCGAGAATTTCCTTTGAACTCCGTAACGATCTCCGCGGATATATTTTTGCATAATTTTGTTACATTTTATGTCACTGAGGAAATAAATACAGGCCACGTTTCTTGAAATACTACTTCCGTTTTATTTAAGGTACCTACGCTACCTGCTGTGATTAAAATATTGTTCCTTTTCACGCTTAGCAGGTTAAGGGTGGCTTGAGGAGTCAACCCTTAACGAGCAGGTGCACATAAAATCAGAAAATCTACCAAGAAGTTTAGCAGGCGTGTACTTACGGAAGAATAATGAAAACACTTTTAACCATACAATATATTTTTTCTAAGAATTTTATTTTTTATTGTGAATGTGAGTACCGTGTAGGCTAGTATCCTACTCGAATTTCATAAGTGTTTGGCGGTTTTGAGTGTTATTTTGTGACCTACGCAAATGTCTTGCTGATTGGTGGCGCACAGTGGGCTGAAAATCGATCTTCATAGACATTGGGATCAACTTTGTAAAACTTTTATTTTTTTGGCAGAAATGGGTTTAGGTATCGTATATTGATCAATTTAATGCTATTTGAGTTTTTCAATAAACGTTTTTCTTTACTTTATAACACTTGGTTGAAAAAAATGTATGGAAAAATACATAAAAAAGGATATATTTCGACTTTCGTACAAGTGCCCCTAATTTCCTTTGGCACGATTATACCCCTTATTTTTTTGCATTTTTTGACATATCACATAATGCGGGCACGCGTTAGATTTTGGGAGAAAAAAAATCAAATGTGTTTTTAGAATATAAAAAAGGTTTTAATCTGTTTATGATTGACATTAGGTACTTAATGAATAAATTATGAATAAAAATAAATGAATTATATGAATAGAAATGTAACAGCTACCGGTTAAACATAACACAATTTTATGGAAATTAATTAATATTTTTGTAATTTAATAACGAGGATGGTTAAATAATGAGATCCATTGGCCATTATCTATCATAATGAGATCTAATGTCCTATTACTGAGATAAATTAGATCTCATCAACTAACTACCCACCTTCCTACGTAGTTTTTTCGAACCTTAAGTATAAATCGTGTGCATTTAATCACTATTTTCAATTGACTTTGTTTTTTCAAAGAGTAATAACCTATTTTTCTAAAATGGAACGAGTGAATTTAGTTCATAATCTTGACTTGTATGTTGTTTTAAAGCAGTCCGGCAAGCTGGGTAACTACCTTGCATTGCTGGAAAGTGTTGTGTTTCAGTTCAATTTGAATCTTTCGGAAGAAGACTCCAATCGGTACAATACAGTTTTTGATGATATCAGCTCCGTAAATCTTCGACAGTTTAAGTGATAGCAGCAATCCAAGCGCTTTCTCTGGGGTAAAAGCACATTTATTGTGCTTTTGAGTTTTAATTAGTTGAGAAAATGTTGCTACCTCTTCAGGATGTTTCATTAAATAATCAATGACCTTAGCCAAATTTACTTTGCCGTCTTTCTTTAACTTGCTTACTGTAGCGTAAGCTAGTTCGTCACTGTCTTGTTGATTCTGTTCTTCTATCCTGCGTTTTTTCTGTTTAGTACACAAATCTACAAATGGTTTACGAGGACCTAAACGCTTAGTTAGTGTTCCAACAGATACAGATTGGCTGGTTGAAGGTGCTTGATACTCTGTAATGGCATCCTTTGCAGCTTGTTGCGAAACAACACAAGATGGCCAATCCACTGTTAACGCCAACCAGTCTCCATATTGTTTCTTAAATGTTTCAGAGTATCCTTTGGCATTATTTCATCTTTTTATGACAGCTTGGCTGAATCTTCGACAAAATTCCTTTAAAGTATCGCTGTCTTCTTCCGAAAGATTCAAATTGAACTGAAACATAACACTTTCCAGCAATCCAAGGTAGTTACCCAGCTTACCGGACTGCTTTAAAACAACATACAAGTCAAGATTATGAACTAAATTCACTCGTTTCATTTTAGAAAAATAGGTTATTACTCTTTGAAACAACAAAGTCAATTGAAAATAGTGATTCAATGCACACGATTTATACTTAAGGTTCGAAAAACTACGTAGGAAGGGGGGGTAGTTAGTTGATGAGATCTAATTTATCTCAGTAATAGGACATTAGATCTCATTATGATAGATAATGGCCAATGGATCTCATTATTTAACCATCCTCGTTATTAAATTACAAAAATATTAATTAATTTCCATAAAATTTTGTTATGTTTAACCGGTAGCTGTTACATTTCTATTCATATATTTCATTTATAACCATTAAGTACCTAATGTCAATCATAAACAGATTAAAACCTTTTTTATATTCTAAAAACACATTTGATTTTTTTTCTCCCAAAATCTAACGCGTGCCCGCATTATGTGATATGTCAAAAAATGCAGAAAAATAAGGGGTATAATCGTGCCAAAGGAAATTAGGGGCACTTGTACGAAAGTCGAAATATATCCTTTTTTATGTATTTTTCCATACATTTTTTTCAACCAAGTGTTATAAAGTAAAGAAAAACGTTTATTGAAAAACTCAAATAGCATTAAATTGATCAATATACGATACCTAAACCCATTTCTGCCAAAAAAATAAAAGTTTTACAAAGTTGATCCCAATGTCTATGAAGATCGATTTTCAGCCCACTGTGTGGCGTCGTGCGTCGGGTCGTTGAGCTCCCTAAAATAAGGTTGAGCTACACGATGGCTGATGCATGCGTACCGTCAGTTTAGACAGGTCGACTCAAAGCTGTTATGGCTCTTTCCTCAAAAGGCCTTTCCAGACGTTGCCCTACATTGTTACACTCACATAGTTTTATACTACAATGTCTGACTTTAAAAGAGACGTTGACCTCTGAGTTTGTTTCGGCTTTTCTTCTCAGAGCTAGTCAGATAGGAAATGCCGGCTCTATCTAGTCTTAAAAAAAAATATATAAAATTGACTTGTAAAAGTGTCTGTAACAGATTTATTTACAGAAATAAGTATAATTTATCAATTACAAAATTAGTTTACAGAGCGTGGTTCTTAACGATATGAGGAGTCCCAGGGTCTTCAGATGAAGGTAGTCAGTAACTTAACTGGCGCGGCTGCTGAGGCGCGAGAGAGGGCGAACTGTTTTTTTTTTCTATTCTGCTGCTTTAGATTTTTCTTGGAGACCCCTTCTACGTAACCAGGCAGTTATTGCCGAGACCTGAAGGATATCCAGCCAAAGGAGAATTGCAGCGTGCCGGGCATTTTAAGCCTGGACTCCACCAAAGCGGAGACGAGCGGAGCGGAGATGCGTTTTAAAAAACTAATAGAATTTCGTTATTCACACACCTCGTCTTCACTCAGCTTACGTGGATGCCACTGAGCGGAGATGTATCATATTTGTATGGCGCGATGGAAGCGGAGATGTGAGTTGTGAAACCTTGTATAGGAAGCGTTTTTGAACTAGTAATTTTATACAGTTTAATATTTAACTAAATATATAAATAACACGAGATAGCAAATAGTTAAGATAGTAACTTTTGAAAATTTCCAACTTGGTTTCTAAGGTTGGCAACGCATCAGCAATCTTCTTGGTGTTGTATGCATGTATTTTTAAAAACAAAACATTAATTAAATAGCTATTTCATGGTTTTTGCTTGCAGTTTCCTTACGGCTACAATTTACGAAATGACTGAGCTGTCAGGCCTCAGGACTCACTTATAGGTACAGGCGGCGTCCGACCAGTAACATGCCCGAGAAGGCGGCGCGCAGTGTTCCATGCGCGCCTCTCAGGAGGACGTGGGGCAAGGCCCCACAGACGGAAAGGTCCGCCAGAGGCTGGCGGACCGAGGCCTGCTGGGGTTGCGGTGCATGCAGTTGCGAATCCCGCGACCTCGGCCAAGTGTCAGGAGAAGGAACACTGTGGGTTTTTAGCCAGTAAGAGTCTGGCATATCCCTTCGCCTTCCCGGGGCGAAAGGCATCCATGAGGATTCAAAGACAAAAATATATATATATATATGCTACTTCGGCGGTAACCACTTACCATCAGGTGGGCGGACGGCTCGTTTGCCAAACTAATAATTAAATTGAATTTTAAAAAATGAATCTGCGACCCGTAGCGCAGAAGCCAATGGCTCAACCACTGCGCCAAAGATGTCATCGTATTATTTATTAACTACTTCAAGCTGTAACTGTATTGTGCGGGCACACCGCATCCGTTCAACTGCTATTAAAATAATAGATTACACCACTTTAATTGGCGATTAATTTTAATTACACGTATTACAATGGTAATTTGGTGGGCGCCATTACCTGTCAGAGGTATTTTTAATTATGTTTATCCAACGCTTTATTACCGGTATTAATGTTTAATTAAATTATGAAAATATTTTGTTTTTGAAATTATTATTACAAGAAAGATGATTTTGCTCTCGGAAGAACGTTATTTATTATACAAACACAAAAAATATGATATACCATGAATAAAATGTGACCTCATAAATATAATATACCATTAATAAAATGTGACCTCATAAATATGGTATACCATTAATAAAATGTGACCTCATAAATATAATATACCATTAATAAAATGTGACCTCATGAATATAATATACCATTAATAAAATGTGACCTCATAATATAATCTACCATGAATACAAAGTGACCTCATAAATATAGTATACCATGAATAAAATGTGACCTCATGAATATAGTATACCAATACCATGAATAAAATGTGACTTCATAAATCTAACTAACAAATGTGTCAAAGAAAAACATTAAAAAAACCTGAACAGTCACAAACTGCCCCATCATTTGTTCCTAGCTTGACGTTGAGTGTCGGGACATCCTATACAGGGTGTTAACGAATTCGTGTAATTCCTTCAAACCACGTGATCTACTGGTGACACAGATTAAACCTAAATGGGAATATTTGAAAAAAAAAATATTTGTTTTTTTAATACTTGGTTTTCTGTTTCTGAGTCATTTTAGAGCCTAGAGTTATCTGACTGCAAAGAGCGATATCGCGTTAGTCGTGCCTGCCAGCCGTGGCGCCGTGCTTTCATTAATTTATGCGTGGCATCGAAATGTTCATACAAATAAAACATTTTTTTTGCAAAAAAACGAAATCTTATATTTTTACTGAATCCTTGTTAGGTGGTTTAGATACGATCGGTAACCAAGCCGCATGAAAAAATTATAATTTTATTTTTTTATTTTTAATCAAGCTAAATCCCGTGCGGTGCCTGTCTACATCAGTAGTAGATCATGTGGTTTTAAGGAATTACACGAATTCGTTAACACCCTGTATATGGAGCTATTATTGTTAGTTTTCAATATGGAAGAACTACAGAGAATTATCAATCATCATAATAACTTTTTCATTAAATTCACAGAACTTAAATGCAGGTCTATTATGAAGAGGTGGAACTCATTAAAAAAATGTAATAGGTTTCAAATAATACGACGGCCCACCTGATGGAAAGCGGTTATCGCTGCTGCTATAAATATAAGTACTCCTGCAACACCAAGAAAATTACTGATGCCTAAGGGCGCATACATAAAGGAAGCAGGTAACCAGCGCCGACCTTCCAGCGCTTATCGGTACTGGTCCGTGCAGGTAACCGCTACATAAAGGAAGTGGGAAGACGCAGGGGCTGGCATTTTTTAATAAAAATACTCCTTGTTCCAAATACAAATTCACGCAATTACAGCAACAAATGACGGCTTACCAGCGCTAATCGGAGCAGGTCGGAACTTGTCGGCGAAGTTCGGAGCTTGTCGGCGCCGATTTGCCACACAGTATAAAGACTACCTGCGCCGACTAACTGTGCGGACCAGCACCGACAAGCGCTGACAGATCGGCGCCGGCAATCCGCTTTCTACGTGTATACGCACTTACCAGAGAGAGAGAGAAAGAGGCAAAATTGGTAAATTCCATTTTTTTTTTTTTTTTATTTTTTATTACTAGGCCTGCGTTTGGCCGCCATCTCGCCTGATGTTAAGCGATGATGCGGTCTACGATGGAGCACGCTTGCCCAGAAGAAACCGATTCACTCGTGACTTGAAGACACCCAAATTGTAGCTGTCGGGGAACACCCACTCGGGCAGCGCATTCCACTGTTTGGCGGTTTTCACAATGAAAGTGGAATCAAAGCGCTTCGTTCGGGTTTTTGGTATATCAACCATGAACCGATGGCGCTTTTTCGTGCTTCTGGCCGTCCGATAGAAAAAAGGGCAGGGGGGTATTAGATCATGCAGATCTGAAGCACACTCTCCGAAATGTGTCCGATAAAAAACCGATAGACTGGCAACTTTGCGCCGATGCTCAAGACTTTGGAGCTTGGTCTGAACGAGGGAGTCGTCGCTGATGAGCTTCTTGGCACGCCTCTCAATGGACTCCAACGCCTCAAGCTGGTATTTGACTGAGCCAACCCAAAGGTGCGAGCAGTACTCCATGCACGAACGAACCTGTGCTTTATACAGTTGAAGCAACTGTTCCGATGTGAAGTACCGCCGCACCTTCGAGAGGACACCCAGCTTTTTAGCAGCCAATTGAGCTTTGGACTCAATATAGGAGCCAAAGTTGAGGGTTGACGTCAGAGTAACGCCCAAGAGCTCAAGATGGTCAGTTATCGGTATAGACACATCTCGAAAAGTAGGAGCCAGCTGGAATGGCCTCCTTTTGGCAGAGAACAGACACGCCTGGGTCTTTGATGCATTGAACTTGACCAGGTTGGCATCGCCCCAATCGGAGACTGCCTTAAGGGACAAATTCAAGCGCTCGACCATGGCCTCTCTCAGAGACTGAATTTGTGGTCCACCGGTCCGTGCATTGGCTACATAGCTCTCTACCACAGTGCTGTCGTCTGCATACCCAAAGGTTCCGGGCTCCATGTGCCTGTAATTTCACTGCTTGACGTCAGAAATAGGTATGGTGGTATTACTTCTCCGAACGAGCTCTTTCACAAGGAGCTCTACTACTACTAAAGTAATAAAACATAAACGACTTTCTTAACAAAAGTAAATAGGTTGTTCCTTTTTATAAAAATGCACTCAAGACCAAACCCGTATATAGTTCAAAATATAACCATATAAAGTTCCTAATCACGTGCATCATTCCACTATGTCCCTGCCGTTATTTTAACTAATTTCATTATCATTATATCAGAGGAAGGACCTCTACTGCTGGACAAGGGCCTCGCTCATAGATTTCCACAGCAGTAGGATACATGCCGCTACTCCCAGCGACCGTCATCAGGGGCCTAATTCTCCTAAAATAAATCTTGATAAATCACAACCGAACCAAGGCCGAACCGTTCATTCAGACAGTTCTCAATTTCAAAAGCTGTCGAATTGTTTGACACAAAAAACAAAATCAATCATTTTGAAAGTTTTCGAAAACAAAAACTGACTGACGGTTGTGGTTCGATTGCATTTGGCAACAATTTATTTTAGGAGAACTGGGCCCCAGGTCGTTCTTCTGCATAAATTTTTTCCAACTATGTTGGAATCAGCTTCCAGTCCAACCAGATGCGGCTGTATACCAGTATTTTACACGGAGCGACTAACATCAGACTTCCCCAACCCAATATCCTATTATTATTATTAATAATATGGCAACCCAGTTACTGGGCAACGCCAATATCCTAAGGTTAGGGCGTATACATAAAGGAAGCAGGTAACCAGCGCCGACCTACCAGCGCTTATCGGTACTGGTCCGTGCAGGTAACCGCTAAATAAAGGAAACGGGTAGAAGCCTGCTTCGGCTGTCATTTTTTAACAAAAATACGCCTCATTTCCTAACAAATACAGCAACAAATGACGGCCTACCAGCGCTGATCGGAGCAGGTCGGAACTTGTCGGCGACGTTTGGAGCTTGTCGGCGCTGGTTTGCCACAAAGTATAGAAACTACCTGCGCCGACTAACTGTGCGGACCAGCACCGACAACCACTGACAGATCGGCGCTGGCAACCCGCTTTCTACGTGTATACGCACTTAAACAGGTTGTCAGACTTTCGGGCTTTGACTACCCGTAACAACTGTCATAGGTATTCTTATGACACCCGAGACCTACGGCTTAACGTGCTCTCAGAGGCACAAAGTAGTCTCCATATATAACGAATGGTCACCCATCCACAAACCGACCGCGGCAAGGGCAGCTTAACTTTACAAATCGTACAATCCGCGCAGTTGTTAATTAGCCATGAGCACCTCATTAGTTCTACGAGCTGTCTGCTATTTTAATTACTAAATATAACACAAGTACGTTATATCTAATACATTGTTAGCAGAAGCGCACGAGTGCTCGTGTTTATATCGTAATAAACTCTATCTGGCACTAAGTACCTCATAAAGCAAGGAGGTATGTACTCTCAGTTACTTTACTAGAATGTACTGCCTGTAATCAAGAGCGGAAATACAGTTTGATAATTAACGATATAACTGTGAAATTCTACCGAAATCAAAGCGAATGAAGTAGTCTGGAACTGGAATTACCAATTGACGTGATTTTTCTACTTTTTTAGTTATACTACCTACTCCTTTTTTTATAGTGGAAAAATCCTCATGGATACTCTTCACCCAGGGCAGGCAAAAGATTATACCGGACTCTTCCCGGTTAAAAACCCACGGTGTTCCTTCTCCTGACCTTTGGCCCGGGTCACGGGAGTCACAGCTGCATGCACCGCAACCCCAACAGGACTCGGTCCACCTTGGCGGACCTCTTCTTTTGTGGGGCCTTGCCCCACGTCCGTGTGGTGCCGGACGTAAAGAATAGCACTACCCCATCTCTCTCCATGGGTGTCGTAAAAGGCGACTAAGGGATTCACTAGAGGATGGGCAGCAGCATTCTCTGAGTATTTTAACAACTATACTGCGATCGCCAACCCGCCTGCCAAGCGTGGCGATTATGGCAAACCCCCCCAACATGGATGTGGCGATGCTTGGAGGAGGCGTATGTCCAGCAGTGGACGTCTTTCGGCTGAATGATGATGATAATGATGATGCCCTACGTCTTCTTGAAAGGTGCGCGCAGAACACGGCGCGCCGGCTTCTCGGGCAAGCGGTGCGAGCACGAATCTTTTATCGAGTCGATTCGAGAAATGTATCTATATAATGTCAAATTTGACATAAGATATAGATAAAATGACAACTGTTGTCATTTTATCTTGATAATTTGATGTTTAGAATGGATAAATTTCTCGAATCGACTCGATAAAAAGATCCGTGCTCGCACCGCTGTTACTGTTCGGGCGACGAGTCATACCCTACTCCCTACTGTAACCCATCACCATTAAGTGGGACATTATACTATCATATATATCTATGATCATAGATCTATGACAATGTAACATAGATATATAATTCATTTCGCCATACAAAGATATGACTCTAGAGATCATATAAGAGATATGATCCTAGATATATGATAGTGTAATATCCCCCTAACAAAGTAATTCAGATATAGATCGACCTATGATAGGGTATCTGAAGATTGAATGTTCTTGGGTAAATATAAATATTGGAGTCATTGAAGATGATTAAAAGTCTCTTATGCACTACTTACTTATTTAATTTAACAAACTAATTCTAGGCACAATTTATAGTGCTAGTACGGCGAGCGTCCAGTACTGACTGCCTGGCGACGGTTAGTAACCGTAGGAACTTATGAATACATGATATTTATTTATTTATTTATACTTCCATGCACTATGATGGTACATAAAGCGGACTTAATGCCATAAGGCATTCTCTACCAGTCAACCTTTTGGGTTAAAAAGAAAAGCAACGAAACAGGTACAGTAAAAAATTAATAAAAATGAGTTGACAATTTCGAACTGAATATAAGTAGTACGAATTCACAAGATTAATATTAGTATAAGTTACAGAATAAATACATAAATATCACCACATAATATAAAACAAAGTCGCATCCCGCTGTCTGTCCCTATGTATGTTTAGATCTTTAAAACTACGTATCGAATTTTATGCGGTTTTTTTAATAGATAGAGTGATTCAAGAGGAAGGTTTATATGTATAACACATAGCACCCGGGCGAAGCCGGGGCGGGTCGCTTGTAAATAATAAAATATATAGACATTAAGATATATCTAAAAAAATTGAAAATCTAAATGCTATTATGACAAAAACTAAATTAGATGATTAGGAGTGCAGCAACTTCAAGTAGTATTCCTTAACTTTGCGTTTGAACGAGAATTTACTCAGATATCCCTACAAACATTACATTATTTAATTTTCATCAATCAGACAAGAATGACCTGCATCTATTCTCTCACTAGCAATTGACAAAATACATACTCACTCACGTATACACAGAGTTTAAATGTAGAAGTAAGCACAACTATTTTTATCTTTTATTATAAAAACTGCAAGATGTATGAATTTGGTAGAATCGTGTTTATTTACATACGGATGCCGTAGGTTTTATTAAGTAAACACTCATAATACATCTGTCTCTTTCCCCCTTACAGCTTTATTATGACACTAAAGGCGTGGTGAAAATTGTTTTACAGAAACCTCCCGGCTTAAATTATTTCGTGTGTGCTACGGCCGTAGCTCTACGAGTCGGTCTCGTAGCGCCTCACGCGGCGTAGCAACAGTTGCATTCGCTACGTGCTACGAAACGGGCGCACTCTACAGAATATCAAATTTTGCGAAGCTTCGAAAGTTGCGATACATAATGTGACCTAGTTTCAATTGGAGTTAAATTACCTTATGTAAAATATATTCAAGTTCTTGATATTTTAGTCATTTTTGAAGTAATGAAGGAAAGTGTGCTTTGTTTATTGTGACAATCAAGTGAAAATGGGAAGTTTGCCTGTGTTTTGTTATTTTGTATTGACATACATAAAAGGTAAAAGTATTGTTTATAAGTGCATGCAAAACTTAATTGTAAATGAGTTTGTTTATATTTATTGAAAGAAAAATATGTACTTCTATATTATTAAAATATTTTGAAAAAAAATATTTTACGTGAATGATAGGAAAAAAAAATACATCTATCGATTCGCTTTATGCCATCAGATCTAATAATTTAAATTAAGTTGATTGTTTCAAGCAACACATTTTTCAATTGTGCGAAAATTGTAAAGAAATAATATTTTCATAGTAACTTCAATATTATGCAATTGGTTACATTTTCCGATAAACTGTCAAAACTAATTATCAACTTTCCTATCACAACATCTCGCTGGATCAACTTTCCCATTCAAACAATTAACTTCTGAAACAATTGAACTGGTCGATTCAGTTTCGTAGTATCGTAGTTTCATTTCAGTGTATCAAATGCACATAATATTCATGATGAATTGTTACACTGATGAGTGTCTATAGTTCAACCATTACAATTTTGTATTATAGGTAAACAAACATTTAATTTTGATCGTGAAACATTCATGTAACATACACATTTGTAGAAAACCTTAGCATTTATTATATCTATTGTCTAAAAAAAGTGTAGTTTTAATGGATTTTTAAGTCAAAATGAATGTTTCACGGTTAAATGTTTGTGTACTTTTTGTACAACATTTTAATGGCTGGACGAGAGTGGAGATTTTGTGTAGGCACTATAGGAAATGGTTATGATTATTTTAAGTAGATATACTTTATTATTTTAACTGCCTCGTTGGTTAAGTGGTCGCAAGCACGACTACTGAGCAAGATATCCTGGGTTCGATCCCCAAGTCGAGGAAAGTGTTATTGGGTTTGGAATTACTCAGCATCAGCCCGGAGTTCTGGATTTGTGCCCGGTTGATGGCAATAGGCTCGCCCCTTACATAGGGACACTTAAACATTACGGCGAAATGAGGTTGTGCTATATACCTCTGCCTAACCCTTCGGGGAATACAGACGTGATGATATGGTATGTTACTTCCTAGCCAGATACAAATATATAATAATAATAATAATTCTTTATTGGCATAAATTATTTTAACAAAATTAGTGAGGCCCTGACTCCTGCGTTAGGTATAGTACCTGTGTTACAGGAGCCAGTGTCTTCTCCCAATCTGTTTGGGCAGCTTAACAAACGTGTTTGTAATCTATGTTGTTAGTACTAACGAAGATGGCGCTCACAGAATCCCTTGGTAATCACTACGACAGCAACGAGAATTCAGGGGTGCTCTATTCTTTCAAGGCAAAAGTTCATTTAAAGATATTGAAATTGCTATCGAATAATCAACTTCTCCATGGTTAGGATAATAGAAAGATAAAATGAAAAGTAATTAAATGATTGACGATATAAATATTTGGTCAGCAAAAGAGCGCCTCGATTTGATTTTCATAGAGAAAGTGATCGCAATGTGATCACTTAACACTTCGTGGTTATTTAACAACGGAAAAAAAATGTTTCGTCGAAAATCTGAGTCTGTCTTTTAATCATGCATGATCGATTTTAGATTTTTGCTGAACAAAACCTTAATATTTAACTAACGGTTTATTTGAAAGCCAAGAGAAAACTTCAAATCAATTAAAGCACGCTTGGTGAGGTACCTGGTTCTCTGTATCACTTCTTCGACCCTGCTTGATTTATTTGCCCTATATATTATATAAATATTTCGTTGCCCTACATTGTTACTCGCATGTTTTTGTATGGTTTTAAAAGAGTTTGTCTGGACTTTAAAAGAGACCTTGACCTCTGAGTTTTTTTCCGGCATTTCTTCTCAAAAATAATAGATAGGTTATTCGAGCGCGATGTAGTCTAAAAAAAACATATAAAATTGACTTGTAACAGAAAAGTGTCTGTATCAGATTTATTTACAGAAACAAAATCATTAATTGTTTATTATTTCTTTAAAATTATATTCTTCTCCGCAGTATGCATATGCCTTCGCATAGTCGGCATATCGGTGCCGACATTGAAGCAGCGAGGTGAATCATCCACCCTGACGTGTGACTACGACCTGGAGGGGGGCAGGCTGTACTCCGTCAAGTGGTATCGGGACAATGAGGAGTTCTACCGGTTCATGCCGCGCCTGAGGCCGCCGCAGCACGCTCACAAACTGGATGGAGTCAAAGTTGATGTGAGTTTCTGAGGGCTTTATTAATATATCAATCTCAACTAGTAAATACTATTATTTATATTATATTATAAGTAAATGCTATTATACAATAGGTAAATGAACATTTAAATAATCAAATGTAATATTTTTTAAATGCAAAATTTCCTTAAAAAGAAATTAAATTAGATAGAAATATTTAAATAGAAATAGTTAATTTGTAAAAGCTTCCTCTCTCCTTCTATTTTTGTTGTGCTTGACAGGGTCCATTATGATCTTATTTCCTAAGTTTAAATTGTGGAATGCAATGAATATATTGAGTATTCAGTTGAGAGTTGAGACATGGCGGCCTAAGAACAGCATCCCAAGTAAAACTGTCAAAATGTAAACATCAACTGTTTCATTTAAACCTATTTGTTATTACGGGTCTTATGTCCAAATAGTTTCATGCTGCCACTGTCATTTTGCCTTTTAGTGACAATGACAGCACAAGACTTTTTTTTTTTTTTTTTTACTTAACAGCAAAGTAAAATCGAGCAGCTGCCATTAACCTCGTATGCCATTAAACAACTTTCTACACGGTAGCCTGGGAGCAACATCCTAAGTGAAGCTGTCCAAATGTTTTAACATCATTTTTTCGTACATTAAGCAATGTTTTTTTATTTTATCGACATCTCTAAATAGGTACTGACACAAATCATCTCTAACACGGGAGTATTTCACAAACATATCAATAATGTAGTCCGTAACTATTACCGGATAAACTAAATGTGACCTAGAAATATGAAATGTACCTATGTGTTCAATAATCTTATCAAATCACTATTGATATGTGGTAAAATGCAAAGTTCGCCATTGATAATTTTAGAGACCGAATTAGCTTAATGAACAGTTAATGATAGATTAATAAAATATCCATATACTACGGCTATCTGTACACTTTTTGTAAAGGTTTATAAATAAATTTTATAATTATTTTAAGTAGTATCAAAACGATACTCTCAAACGAGAACTGTTTAGTTATTAAAATGGGCTTTTCAGTTTGTGGTTCAGCGAGGGCCGCGCTTACATGACCGCGGCGTTTTGAATTATAATCGATTAAAGCCTGATTACCAATAGTGGCAATAGGCAGTGCTATTTTAGAATATTGTGATGCAAACTGTTAGTGTGTGTCCTGAGTGAAGGCGCAACGCGCAGGCGGAATTAACGGCGCATTAAATAAATGTTCGGAACGTTTGAATTTTGATATCGACATTATTAAAACCAAAGTAAAATAAACAAACGCTCATACGCTTCAACTTTCCCGCGTGCACTAAGGACAGGTATCGACGGAAAAGCCACGGAAAAGCCGCTCCGCAATCCGCAATACGCCCGTGCGCCGTCACTCAGGACGCACACATAGTCTAGTATGGATATTTCCTGCCATAAAGCGATCCCTTGATTAAAAGATACTTTGTATAAGGTTAGTCGGAAAGGGGGTACTAATCCGAAGCCCACTTATAGAATCGCTGATGACTGTTTGAAAGGAAGTGTTAAAATTTCAAAATTCGATACCCATATTTTTTTTTCCAAATAAAATGATTTGTATTTTAGTTTTTTCAAAAAGTCTTCATCCCTGCTTTAGTTACAAATTCAGAAAATGGTGCTTCTAATTCATGGCCCCAAATATGACCTAAAATGTAAACACAGCTGATCATAACTGGGGATAGACAGATTTTAGAGATTTTTTTTTGAGATTTTTGGACAACTGTTTCTCTTAAACTATGGAGTTTTGGGGAAAGTGGTAGAACAAAAGTTACTTATTATTATGGGTACTTTAACACCCTTTCGGATTAGTACCCCCTTTCTGACTAACCTTGTATACGTATGTAACTATACCTACTATAATTGTGTTCCAAGAACATAATTAGGTGTACACCGTGGGCCCGAGGTACCCGAAAGATTTTAACCACGCCTTTGGTATTATGAGTGAGTGAGTGTTTTATCAACGAAAGTCCAATTGAGTTCTTTTTTCTTTTTTTTTCTTTACTTAATAAATCAATTAACTTTAGTACTACTACATTTATGAATTATCGTGTGAGTGGATAAGAAACTTCTCAGTTCACAATCCTCCCCGACAAATAAGACATACGGCGAGTGGGGTATGATATGGCAGAAGTCGCAACGCCGCGTTCATAGGACTTGTTACCATAGATGTTTTTCGATTTGTGAATTTCCGTAAATAATGAATATTTCTAAAATTAAACTTTATTCAACAATCTATATCCTAGCTTTTCTTCTCCAATTAGGCATCGGAATCGATGGTTCAAATCTTTCGGGTACCTACCTCGGGCCAACGGTGTATACGTATGTAACTAACTATACCTACTATAATTGAGTTCCAAGAACATAATTATATGTATAGGTACTTTTTGTTACAAAATAGTTCGAATGGAATAAAAGACGATGCAGTTTTTTTTACTTTCTGCTCGACATATTACAAGGTACCTATGAGACTTCCATAGTCACAAAAAGTGGACTAAACGGCTTTTTTTACAGCAGAATATCTAACTTACTTAAAACACGTATCTAACCATATACGAGGTTAGTCGGAAAAGGGGTACTAATCCGTAGGCCACTTAAAGTATCACTGATGACTGTTTTAAAGAAAGTGTTAAAATTTCAAAATTCGACATTTTTAATTTCCATGTGAAATAATTTTTATTTTAGTTTTTTCAAAAATTCTGCGTCCCTACTTTAGTTACGAAGTCAGAAAATGGAGCTTATAATTTGTGACCCCAAATATGACCTAAAATGTAAACACAACTGATCATAGCTGAGGATAGATAGATTTAGCATATTTTTTACGTAATTTTTGAACAGCTGTTTCTCTTAAACTATTGACTTTTGGGGAAAGTGGTGGAACAAAAGTTACTCATTATTATACTTTAACACCCTTTCGGATTAGCACCCCCTTTCTGACTAACCTTGTATAAACAGTTAATTATTCATAAGTTAATACTTCATGCAGTTTTAGATTGTTCCTTGTTTATTGCGTATCTAAATAGAATTTATTTACATCTTTTTACTGGCTGTAATGGTGGACGTCATCATGTCAACGCCAGCTGCCGCTGAAAACCAGCGCTGTGGCTCTGTCTCGCATGTGAGTCACAGCATTATGCTGAGCGACGGCCGTTTTGCGCAGATATGACGGATATTTTTCTCAATAGTTTCTTTTTGGTTTTGTGGATAGTTTTATTTTATTTTTGTGCGTCATGTTGGAGCGAATAAATATTTTTTCTTTCTTTCGTTCTAACTCCAAACACAGCAAATAGGAGTGGATATGTTACTAGGTAAAACATATTTTCCTGATAAATTATCGTAAAGTCCTTCATAATTTCAAAATCGCGGCCCAATATTCTCTAATAGCACTACCTATTGTAATTGCTGATTACACATTCTATACAATACAAATGACTTGTATTATTAAGTACTTGTAAATGAAAACAAATACTCATATTTTCAAGTTGGCTTAAATATCATGACTGTAAGGATTGGGCCCAATTGGATCCGATTGGGCACTTCACGCGGGGTACAAAATAAATAAAAAATGCAACACGGACGCAGGTCGTGCTAATTCCATCCTTCCCTATTAATATTATAAATGCGAAAGTAACTGTCTGTTTGTTACTTCTTCGCGACTAAAGTACTGAACCGATTTTAATGAAACTTGGTACAGAGATAGTCTGGAACCCGGAGAAGGACATAGGCTACTTTTATCCCGAAAAACGCGGAATACGCGATAAACGACATCTAGGCGGGCGAAGCCGCCAGCGAACCCAAGTACAAAATAAATAATAAATAAATAAAATTTATTTATAAACTTTTACAAAAAAATGTACAGATAGCCACAGTATTATTAGTAAGGTCTTATAATAATGTTAATCTTAATGTCTAAGTATATAGTAGTGTATTACTTATATTAATTACAGGTGCAAGAGCATTCATGCGCGCGCGCTCAACGCACGATAGTGTGTATCGAGTTAAATACTTACGTTAACAACGACCAATTACCTACTACGCAAATAAATAACTACTTAAGTGAAAGTAAAAATGGTGCAATGTAAGAAATGCAAACTGTTTATATCTTTGGCTAAAGATGATATAGTGAGATGTAAGGGTGACTGTGAAAATGTGTATCATAAAAAATGTGCAACTAAAAAGTTCATCATCAGTACACTATGCGACGACTGCCAGACAAATAAAAGCAGCCCGAAGCATACCGCAGATGATACGAAAATTACATTAAACCCTAGAGAAGAGTCTGGAGAGAACGTCTTGGCTGAGGTGAATAAAAAGCTAGCGGTGATTTATAACTTGGAGAAGAAAATAGAAGAGCTTACCAACAGTGTTGAATTCTATGCAGATATGTATCAGACATTAATTGAGTTTAAGGAAGAATCTCAGAAGAAAATTAAGGGATTAGAACAAAAAAATGTCTATTTGGAAAAATGCAACAAGGCGTTAGAAGAACGGGTACAGGAGTTGGAAGTGAAGGATAAAGAGAAAAATATTGAAATTCACGGATTAGAGAAGCACGAAAACGAAAATACAATATTAGTAGTCCAAAAATTGGCAAAGAAACTAAATCTAGACCCAAATGAAATTCAAGACGCACAGAGGGGAGGCCAAGAAAAACCGGACGATACAAAGCCCAAGATTGTGTTGGTCACGCTTCGGTCTAAAGCTGCTCGCAATAACTGGATGCTTGCTAAGAAGGAAACCAAAATAACGAATAATAAAGTCTATGATAATGGCAGCGAAAACCGAATCTACATTAACGAAGATTTACCAAAATACAAACGACAGCTACTTTGGACTGTAAGAAATACACTTAAGCCAAAAGGTTACCAATATATATGGGTGCAGAATTGTAGTATCTTGGTCAAAAAGAACAGTGACGAAAAAAAAATCTACAACATTAGGTCGGAGGAAGATATGAATAAGTTGGTTGAAGGTAGACAATAAACACGAGTACATGACTCGGCGAAAACACACGAGGTGATATCTAACAGCTAAATTCGATCATACGGATAGCTTCTCCCGTAACTTTAATTTTAAAAGATACTATGATATAATAGCTCTAAATAATGACCTACCTCAAAATATATGGAACACTCACATATTACATATAAACATAAGATCTCTTCGGCAACACTTTAACGAGTTATTAATATTACTTGATAAAAATAATTATAACATAAATATATTAATATTAAGCGAAATAAATATAAAGAAGGAAGAACTTCCATTATACCAAATAGCAGGATACAATACATATATACACACTAGAGAAATAAGCAGAGGAGGAGGAATATTAATATATACTAAGAATGGATTAAATTTTGAAGCTAAAATAGTAAACACAGAAGCAGTAGAAACACTTCATGGTCAATTGAAGCACGGAAAAAATAAAACACATATAATCGCAATATACAGACCACCTGCCAAAAATAAACTCATATTTATTCAGCAAATAGAAACTATAGTGAGATCTGTACCAGCATTTGAAAATGTTATAGTGATTGGCGACACCAATATTAACACATTAAACGACACGGTTAATCCTACTGTAACAAGGTACAAAAACGCCTTGTGTGAATGCGGCCTACTGGGTGTAATACCGAGCGAAGAGATTACGCGAGAGGCGATCGTCGACGGCCGGCTTGAGGCATCGTGGCTGGATCATATCTGGGTGCGAGCGGGACGGAGCGAGCATGGCGCGTGCGCTTATGTGCTCGAGTCACACATCGCCGATCATCATGGAATCGGATTATTGTTGAACTTATGTGACAGGGAAAGCGAAATTCAAAGTGTGAGTGCCAATATCAACAAAAGTAGTATACGCGAAATGATAAGTGACAAAACTGTTAAGCAAAAGCTGGATGAGTATGACTGGACCCAGTTAATGGCAATAAAGTGTCCATTGTTATTGTATGATGCAATGTGTAGTGTTTTTGAACGTATTTACAAGGATAGTACAATTAAAGTTAAAACAAATAATAAGAAAATAATAAGACAGCCACATAGATAAATACTTATATAGAATGTTATTGCGTAGGGATTATTTATTTGGATCTTGGAAATCTGATCCAAAGAATATGAACAAGCGATTAGACTTTACAAAATTTAGAAATAGAGTAAATAAATTAATAAATAATGCAAAAAATAAATACAGACAGGAACAAATAGTAAAATGTAATGGAGATTTTAGGAAAATATGGGCAAATATAAACATATGGTTGGGTCGCAACAAACCGAGCTTGGACGATGTTATTTTAAGGTATTTAGGAAAAACAGATAGTGTAAAACAGATTTGTACAAACTTTTCAAAAACATTTACAGAAGAAATAAAGGGAATTAAACATGTATGTAACTTAAAGTTTTTAGATAGAAATAATTATGTTATGCCAAGCGAGGTGAGTTATAGGTATATTAAGGTCACTTCGATAGATGTAGAAAAGGTCATAAAAGCCATGTCATGTGAGAAAGCACCGGGTTCTGATGGAATACGGGCGCAAGACATTATATATGTACGTAAACAAATAAGTCCTGTTCTAGCTGCTTTAATAAATATGTCATTATCGAACGAAATTTATCCTGACAAGTTAAAAAGTGCAATTATACGTCCTATATACAAATCAGGAAGTCATTTAGAATATGTGAATTATAGGCCTATCGCAATATTATCTGTTATCGATAAAATAATCGAAAAAATTATAGTAGGACAGGTTAGCGCGTTCTTAGAACAACACAACATATTATGTAACTCTCAGCACGGTTTCCGGAGAGGGCGCAACACTGTGACTGCCTTGTTAGGGTTTTCAGACTATATTAACGAATGTTTAGATTCTGGCAAACAAATTATAGCACTTTTTATTGATTATAAAAAGGCGTTTGACACTTTAGATCATGACATATTATTACAGGCAATGGACGAATGCGGAATACGAGGTCCCACAAAAAACTGGTTTAGAAACTACCTCACTAATAGAAAAATAAGCACAACTATCTCCGGTGTGGCTGGAAAAGAGGCTGTTGTTGATTTGGGTGTGCCTACTGGATCGGTATACGGCCCTGTAGGATATATAATGCATGTGAATAGTGTGTCAAATGTTGTGCGTAAATGTAAGGTGTTCATGTACGCTGATGACATGTGTCTGATATATGCCTCCAGGGACATAGCCGAGGCTCAAAATTGTATACAGGGAGATTTTGAAAATATTAGCAAATGGGCACATGACAACGAAATTATATTGAATCTTGCAAAAACTAAATGTATGCACATACATTCACCATATAATCAAAGGGCAAAATCCGTAAATAAAGAATATCTCACAGTGATAGGACATACATATGAATGTCTGCATAGAAATAAATGTAAATGTAATTGTACTAAATTGGATTATGTGGATAAGTTTAAATATTTAGGTCTAACAATAGATAAGAACTTTAATTGGAGAGTACATGTAAGTGACGTTTGCAATAGGCTCAGATCAGTGTTAAGTAAGTTTTACCAATTAAAAAATGTATTGAACAGAAAGACGTTAAGAATAGTTTATTTCGCACTTGCCGACTCGCTATTAAGTTATGGACTCCTTGTATACGGGCGAACCTTTATTACGTATTTAAGAGATATTAAAGACATACAAATAAGACTGTTAAAGTTCCTAGTTAGTAAAAATGTTAAAGAGAAATGTAACAAAGAGTATGATAAATTATTTCCCATTTGTAAAATTTTACCAATAGATAAAAAGATTGAGTATTTAATAGGTCTACAATATTATTATAATAATGAATTTAAAGTTAATGTTAAAAATAAGTTCAACACACGTAGGGTCAGAGAGAACAAGCTGGTTCAACCAAAGATATGTAATTACTACGGGAAAAGAACATCTAAGTATCTGGTACCCAATGTGTTTAATAAAATAGACTTACTAAGAGAAAATATTAAAATTAGTAAAGGATCACTTAAAACAAAATTGAAAAACATAATACAGAATTGTGAATTGTAGTAAATTAAATTAAATTAAACCATGTAAGTAAGTAGAAGGTTAGTTATTGTATCCCATTCATGTAATTATTGGTTCATTGTTATGTCAAAGAGCGCCTCTCGCCATCAAACGTAACAGTTTGGCGAGTTAGTAATTAAGTAACACCATTGTATTATTATCATAAACAAAATAAAAAAAAATAAAAAAAAAAAAGAAAAGCTAACTCCCATAAGAAGGTGATGTAGCGACCTACCCGATCTAGGTTTATTCAAACCTGTGTTTCAGGCAAATGTAACACTCGAACGCGAGTTGTACACGGCTACACATCAAACTATAAATTTCCAGTTTATACTGACCTCTAATTGTAAGGAAATCCTATACAATGCGAGATCAGCTTATACTGGAAACTTACAGCTTGATCTGTAGCCGTCTGGACTAACGGCCGTTTTCAATAACCTATCTATCGGCGGTTTCGCCTACTAGAGATAGAAATTTGACATAAGCTCCATAAAAGTGATGTCAAATTTCTATCTGTAATAAGGCAAACCGCCGATAGATAGGATATTGAAAGTGGCGGTTACTCCACCCTTCCGTAACTGTCTGTCTGTTACGTCTTCACGGCTAAACGATTGAACTGATTTAGATGAAACTTGGTACAGAGATAGTCTGAAGCCCGGAGAAGGACATAGGCTACTTTTATCCTGAAAAAACTATACTTGGGAGCAAATAAATCGAGCCACTTCTATTTTTCACGTATAATTGTTATTATTTTTGGTATTATAGAACAGATCAATTCTAAACATATATCGCCTAAAAGGTTATTTGATAACCTTTACAATGAGGGTAGTTTTTTTCAACTTAGAATTATACAAGGTTAGTCAGAAAGGGGGTACTAATCCGAAGCCCACTTATAGTATCGCTGATAACTGTTTGAAAGCAAGTGTTAAAATTTCAAAATTCGATATTATTTTTTTCCAAATAAAATGATTTTTATTTTAGTTTTTTCAAAAATTCTTCATCCCTGCTTTAGTTACAAATTCAGAAAATGGTGCTTCTAATTCATGACCCCAAATATGACCTAAAATGTAAACACAGCTGATCATAACTGGGGATAGATAGATTTTAGAGATTTTTTTTGAGAGTTTTGATCAACTGTTTCTCTTAAACTATTGACTTTTGGGAAAAGTTGTAGAACAAAAGTTACTCATTGTTATGTGTACTTTAACACCCTTTCGGATTAGTAGGTACCCCCTTTCTGACTAACCTTGTATAATTCATGAAACCAAAACTAATAACCAGGACACGTGAAAAAAGGAGTGGCTTGATTTCTTTGCTCCCAAGTGTATATCCACGCGGGCGAAGCCGCGATCTACCTCTAGTATAAAATACGTATGTGTGTTGGTAGAAATATGAACACACACACATTTTATTATAAACAATTAATAACAATTTAATTATCTTTATTCAGCTGGATAAATCGACAGCGCGTCGCGTCCACCTTCGGGAGCTGACTCTCAAATCTCGAGGGTTGTATCGGTGTGAGGTGTCGGAGGAAGCGCCTTCTTTCCACTCTGCACAGGCCGAAGCGTTCATGGAAGTATATTGTAAGTAAGAGTTTTAAAAGTAGTAGATCTCCTTATGAAGGAGATGGGAAGTACTACCTCCATACCTATTTCCGCCGCTAAGCAGCATTGTTATGTTTCTGATTTGAAGGGTATGGAAGCCGGTGAAATTACAGACACATGTGACATTACAATTTTGTCGCTAAGGTTGGCAACGCATCGACAATCCTCCCAGCGTTGTAGATGTATAAACAGGGTATAAACGAATTCGTGTGATTGCTTCAAACCGCGTGATCTACATACTTTTGACATAGATTAACCCTTTTTTTTTTTTTTTATCGTGGGAAAATCGTCATGGATACCCTTCGCCCCGGGAAGGCGAAGGGTTATGCCGGACTCTTACCGGCTAAAAACCCACGGTGTTCCTACTCCTGACCCTTGGCCAGGGTCACGGGATTCGCAGCTGCATGCGCCGCAACCCCGGCAGGCCTCGGTCCGCCAGCCCCTGGCAGACCTCTCCTTCTGTGGGGCCTTGCCCCACGTCCTCCTGAGAGGCGCGCACGGAACACATGCGCACCGCCTTCTCGGGCCTGTTACTGGTCGGGCGACGGGTCCCCTAACACGTCGCCCGCAGGCCACACACTAGGGTGGCCGGAGACCGTCGCGCGCCCTCCGGCGGCGCCCGGTGCGTCTGGCGCGGGAAGGGAGAGTGGCCGTCGCCTCTCGCTCCCTCTCCGCTCCCTCCTTGGTCGCCATCACCACCTCGCAAAAGGTGGCGACGGCTTCCCACGCACTCTCGCACCCGACCATGGACAGAACCACGGCTGGAAGCGAGAGGTCACCACCGACCGCCGCGACTAGTTCGTGGCGCTGCGTCGCCCACGCACGGCACTCCTGCAACGTGTGCAGCGCCGTGTCTTCCGGGCAGTCGACGCAGTGGTGACATCCGGGCGTCTGCTCAAGGCCTATGCGACGCAGGTATTTCCCGAAACATCCATGTCCCGAGAGCACCTGCGTCAGCCGGAAGCTGAGGGCGCCATGCCGCCTCTCCAGCCACTCCTCCATAACGGATCTTACCGCCGCTATTGCGGCGTGCCCTGACATAGATTAACCCTAAATGAACTGAACAAAAAAATCCAACTGAAAAAAATATTCAATAAAAAACTTGGTCATCTATTTCTGAGTAATTTTAGAGCCTTAAGTTTCTGACTGCAAAGAGCGATATCGCGTTAATCGTACCCGCTAGCCGTGTCGCCGTGCTTTCATTAATTTATGCGTGGCATCGAAGTGTTCACACAAATGAAAAATAAATTTTGCAAAAAAAAAACCTTTTTTTGCTGATTCCTTATTAAGTGGTTTAGATATGATCAATTACAGCTACCGCATGAAAAAAAAAGATTATTATTTTTTTATTTTTGATCAAGCTAAATCCTGTGCGGCGCCAATCTGCACCAGTAGTAGATCATGTGGTTTTAAGGAATTACACGAATTCGTTTACAGCCTGTATATGTACATAGGGTATTAGGGTATTAGTGACCGATACTTTAACACATGATTGTACCTACTCATGATAACAAACAACTTTCCCTAAGAAAAATTATTTAAAAAACCAAAAAAAAAAACATATTACGAGCCGCTTCCATTCCGTAACGGTTTATTAACAAATTTTAAATGAAAAAAATAAAATAAAAATATTTTTTCTTTGGGAAAGTTGTTTGTTATCATGAGTACAATCATGTGTTAATAATATAATAATAATAATCATTTTATTTTCAGGCAACTGAGGCCCATAGAAAAAATACACAAAATAATCTTATATAATAATAAACTAATAAGTACATATTAAAAAATTTTATTAACTAAACACGTAGCGTTGTCGGCGGCGTCGTATTTCGCTGCGTTAAAGTATCGGTCACTAATTACCAGTCACCCTATATAGGCGGCGATAACCACTTACAATCAGGTGGGCCGGGCTTGTTTGGCAACCAATAACCTACATAAAAAATAAGACTATAATTTCAAAGGGTGTGTAGCGTGTTGCGTTGCACTTAGATAAATAATCTGTGAGAACTTTCAACTCGTTCTATGCAAAGCCACGTTGCACGTGCCGCGGTCGCAGAATCGCTGACAAACAACTTTGAACGCTCCAGCGTAAGGGATTAGCAGTCTAGACAAAGTAGACAGCTAGCCAAGAAAGTTTTAGCCTCAGCTATCTGAATTACCTGTGAAAGATTTCGATGGTGTATGCGAAATAGTGACGTGCCCCTCACTCGTGAAAAACCTCGTTTGAGTAACTCAAAATAAAAAATAAGGGAGGTATTCGTATTTCAACTTTAATCCACCTAATCTAATTCCTCAATTTAATTATTTATACAAGGTTAGTCAGAAAAGGGGTACTAATCTGAAAGTGTGAGTACACATAAAGAGTAACTTTTGTTCTACCACTTTCCCCAAAAGTCCATAGTTTAAGTGAAATAGCTGTTCAAAAGTTACATAAAAAACATGCTAAAATCGTGTCTATCCTCAGCTATGATCAGCTATGTTTACATTTTAGGTCATATTTGGGGTTACGAATTAGAAGCTCCATTTTCCGAATTCGTAACTAAAGTAGGGACGAAGAGTTTTTGCATGGTAAGTAATAAAAATTATCGAATTTTGAAATTTTAACACTTGACTTAAAACCGCCATCAGTGATACTTTAAGTGGCCTGCGGATTATTACTGTTATTACCCCCTTTCCGACTAACATTGTATAGGCGTGAGTGTTTATCTGACTGATGAGCTAGTGAGTGTGTAGGTAAGTATTAAGGAGTCTACACACCAAAGCCGCCGACCCGCCGACACAGCCCGGCGGCTTGATGTCGACGGCTTTATTTCAAAAGAATCGTGTCGGCGACTTGCACCCGCGCGTGTCGCCCGGCAACTTCTGGCAACATGTCGGTGGCAAGTCTGCGACTTGCGTACGCGCTCATTTTCCCGCCGACACGCGAGCTATAGTGACGTTAGTGTTTTTTTTGCAATTTTGTGCCGCTTTTATTAGATCAGTATCACTATCCATGTTTAGGTAAATGTAGGCTGAATAATTCGAGAAACACAACACACGTCACTTTCCTACACGCGGCAGTCACTAACTACCAAAAAAGTTACTGATTTCGTGCCGCCGACAAAATTTTACTACTTGAACGAGATGTGAAGTTGCCGACTAACCCGCCGACAAAAAAGCCGACGACTCATGACGGCGGGTCGCCGGGTTTGGTGTGTAGACTGCAATAGGGATGCTAATATTTGATGAGATAATTTCTCTCCCTGCCTCACCCAGGGAGGCGGCATGCGGTAGCGCACAAGCGAGCCCGCCGCTCATCAGTCTCTTTCACGAATCCTCTCCTCGAATGAGGGGTGCCTCGTGAGTACCTCATGAGGTAAAATGAGATACTCCCTCATACTCGTTTAAAGTAGATGAGTTACACATCACTAATGCGTAAGCTGAATCGATGAAAAAGGTGCAATCTTGCGTATATACACACGGCCACATAATTATCAAGCTGTACTTTCCATTATAAGCTGACCTCTCATTGTACGGAAAGCCTATAGAACGCGAAATCAGCTCAAACTGGAATTGTATGGATTAATTTGTAGCCGTGTGTACATGTTCAAATAAAATTGTCATTTTCTATGAGTGAAATGCGAATTGATGCTGATAGTGTTGTCAGATGTTCCACTTTTGTCGGTACGTCCCGTTTTTAACCCTCTCGGGATGCTTCCCGTCAACAAACCGAGTGGAACGACGAAAATCCCGATAGATCATCTAAAAAGGGAATATAGGCGCGGTCATTTAAAAAGCATCTGTGAGCGATGGAAGAAGTGAACGAGGCGAGGGATTGGCGTTGATGGGCGACTGTGCGACGCGCGGTTTTTACGTCCCGAGTTTTCCGTACCAGTCCTGTATTTTTTTTTCACTTACTTCCCTATGTTTGGAAAAACGGATCTGGCAATACTATATGAGTGTGATAAGTGTGTTTAAATCCCTAAGTATAAAATTAAATAGGGAGGTAATCCTCTATTCTCATACCTATACCTACGTCCTGTAAACTATAGTGTTTTAAAATTCTTCTTTTCAGGATAAGTTTGTACCTATGATACTCGCATTCTTCCATTAAACATCGTTTGAAACAATCAATACTTAATATTGTTTCAAACAATTTATATTTTAACATAATAAGTTAATATTTCTCGTATGTTCTTTAGCTTACATAATACCTACTGATACATAACAATTCCGCAATACAAACATACATTTACCTTTACCACATTAAATGGAATCCCATAAATTGTATACAGATCCCTAAATCCCGTGTATATTTTACGCCTGTTTAAACGTCAACGACCCAGATTCAATTCTAACAAAATTGAAACAACAATAACGGCTTTTGGTTTCACATTATACACCTTGCAATAAAGTAGGTAATTCTCGTAAAGCTATGTCTACACCAGTGCGTTTTCATGTTCATCTTGCGTCTTCGTCTGAAACATGCGTGAAGCGCCATAGCACATGCAATAGCGCATGCCCCTAGCGCCCGCTAATCCGTCTATTGTATGTCGACTGACGATTAACCGAGGCGCACCGGTGCAGACGATAAAGCTGCATGCGTCTTATGGCAATCAATATTGCATGCGCTTGACGCAAGAGGAATTGAAAGTTGAAAGCGCAAGATGAACATGAAAGCGCACTGGTGTAGACATACCATAAGCGATTCTGCATCAGAACCCTTTGGTTTGCCGATAAACTGTTCACATTAAATGCTTAACACTTATCTAAATAAGATTATCCTTCGACAAAAGGGAAGACGGTTCAATTTAGTTAATGTAACCGTAGGTGCTCGTAATATAACTCGGTGGTTCTGCCAAATTTGATCTGTCTGATTGGTCTGTCTGTTCTGATAAATTGACATTGGTGCCGATTCTCTTATACACAAACTAAACTTAATAAAGACTATTGTCATCTTTTTCACTCTGATAGAATAAAAAAGAGACGGACGTAAATAAGAGCTGTCAAATTTAGTTGTACTAAAATCTCCATACATAATTATTTATACGACACATCAGAACGTGTCGACTAAAAACACGGCGAAGTTCTAGGCGTAAACTAATTTGACATCTCTAACTTAGTTGTTATCTATCACCGTCCTTTTCTCGCGCTGTCTGTTAGTAAAAGACAGCAACTCTCTAATTTTAGTTTATGTATTTCAACAATGATAGTTATTTATGATTCGTTTCGGTTTACTCACGTGCATTTTGCGAGTAGAATTGCGACTTCGCCGCGTGGTCAGCTCATGAATGGTTAACGGCTCCATTTGGGGTCGGGACTAGACGGGCAACCCCGAAAAATGCATGTGAGTGTACACCGTAACTAATCATAAATATGAATGTATGTCTCACGAAAGTTGTAATACAAAAATTATCTACAATGTCAATCACATTTTAACCAATAAAATTTGGTACCAACGATGGTAGCGCCATAAGTTCTCTAGTTCTTTACCACATTCTGTTTTATGCTATTTTTCAGGAATATTAATTATCACTACATAGTATAAAACAAAGTCGCTTCCCGCTGTCTGTTCCTATGTATACTTAGATCTTTAAAACTACGCAACGGATTTTGATGCGGTTTTTTTAATAGATAGAGTGATTCAAGAGGAAGGTTTATATGTACAAAACATGCATATTATAGTACCCGTACCTACGAAGCTGGGGTGGGTCGCTAGTACCTAATATAATAAATAATAATAACCTACGTACTAAGTAGCCGTAGGTAGTTGAATTAAGATTGTTTAATGACTGTGTTATGATATAGGCTAATACGCCTGTTCAAGCGTGTTCAAACTTCAAGTTCAAGCATGTTCCGTCCGGCGAACCATGACATCGGCAAATCTTAAGTATCAGCCAATCATTCATTCTTTGTAGCGTTTTTCGGCGAAACTTGCTGTCTGTATATAATGGTATCGACTAATAGTTTTTTCGTATTACCATTCAACGATAAACCATGCTTTCTGTAGACAATTATATCGTTCAAGGGTAATTCTGTATACCGTAGGTACGAGACTCAATAATTATGCGGGAGAATTAAAGTTTCCCTAAACATGTGCAAACAGCCTTGAAAGGAAGTAGATACCTACCTACAGATGCCTGGATCAAAGGCACAATCAGCCGTAAAAATAATAGAACTAACCTGCAAGTGTCAGCTAGCAGCAACCACGTGGGCCAACAGCCGGGCAGCCTCACAATCGTTGATCACCACAATATTTTAACTAGGTCTTGGCCACAAAAGTTTACACACAATCCAAGCGTTTTTAGGGTTCCGTACCCAAAGGGTAAAACGGGACCCTATTACTAAGACTCCGCTGTCCGTCCGTCCGTCTGTCACCAGGCTTTAACTCATGAACCGTGATAGATAGACAGTTGAAATTTTCACAGATGATGTATTTCTGTTGCCGCTTTAAAAAACATAATGAAATAAATATTTAAGGGGACTCCCATACAACAAACGTGATTTTTTAACCGTTTTTATAGATAATGGTACGGAACCGTTCGTGCGCGAGTCCGACTCGCACTTAGTCGGTTTTTTATGCACTTTCTAAGAAAAATAAGCGGATACGATGCACCGATCTCTGCAGTCGTGTCGCGAACGAAAGTGCGAGGCGAAGGTGCATCGCGCACAAATCAGTGACAGTGGTAGGACCTAAATATGGAGGTAAATGGTGGGTAGGATTGATTGATGAATTTGCAAATGTTTCATCATAGGTACGTAATTGTAAAATTAAGCTTTTAATATCGAACATTTTTAATATCGTTATCTCAGACCAAATAAAAAAACCAAGACAGAACGCTGCGAACAATACAATGAAGCATGCCAAAACTACACCTCCGCTCTGTGCATACCTACACGTGCACACGCACACATTAACAAAATTTTTCAATCAACCTACAATCAAAATACACCTCACTAAGTGCACACTTATGTTTCTTACGAAACCGGCCTCACGTCACTGTTGACAGCGCTGCCTGTCTTATAAAATCTATATCTTCTAATATATAAAATTCTCGTGTCACAGTTTTCGTTGCCATACTCCTCCGAAACGGCTTGACCGATTTTGATGAAATTTTTTGTGCTTATCCGGTATCTATGAGAATCGGCCAACATCTATTTTTCATCCCCCTAAATGTTAGGGGTAGTCCACCCCTAAAATTTTATATGGCAAAACAACGTTTGCCGGGTCAGCTAGTTATCACTATAAAACTAGTATCACTAAAGTAACAGGCATGTACGTAGCCAGGGTGGGGCGAATGGAGCGCTAGCTTCACCCTGGCACATGAAAGAATAAATAAATAAGTAGTCTACATTCAGCCAACTCGACATCCTTGTCTACTAAAATAGTCAGACAAATAATCGGCTATATTTATTTAGGCCTCAAAAAGGGTACTGTGGTGCTTTACCCCACCCTGCACAAAATCCTGGCTATGCACGTGCACATGGTAACAGGACTACAATTTTTGTTGCTGTCACTGTTCCACATGACAAAACTCTTGAAGACCGAGAAGAATAAAGAAATAAAATAATAGACTTGGCGCATGACGTTGTCGAACATGTGGAAAGTTAACGCAATAGTCAGTGCGCCGATGATTGTTAAGACTATCGGTCTTATAGCCAAGAACCTCGATCAACATCTGAAGTGGCTCTCTTCAAGCGGCTGTGCCAAGGGCTAGATACAGAAGGTAGTATTCCTGGACACAGCACGTATTGATGGGAAGTTCGTCTCTAAAGCCGCACCAGTAGCTTAGACCCTATTCCAGATGCCGATGGGCTACTATTTTTCATAACTTTTTGTTTTCTTTTTTTTTTAAAAACGTTGCCCCTCACTAAGATTTCTCTTGTATCGTGGGTGCGTTTACAGACACAAATCTCACATACACAAACGCCCAGACTCGAAACAAACATCATATAGGCTACAGTGGCGATTGTGGCGAAGGGTGAATTTTCTTAAAAGGGAAGCCGGACCAATTATTTGTTTAAATGATAATTGAAAATAATAGATACTAGTATTTGCCATATTTCGAAAGGGAAGCCGATAGGAATCGAGTTGTATGGAGCCTTCGCCACTGATAGGCTATACAAATTTTTGTTCCGTGTGGGAATCGAACCCACGACCCGTAGCGCAGAAGCCAATCGCTTAGCCACTGCACCAAACGTGTCGTCAAAACATTATAACTCTGACTCGTTGGTCTAGTGGTCGCAAGCGCGACAGCTGAACTCCTGGGTTTGATCCCCAGGTCGGGCAGTGTTATTGAGTTTTTCCGTGTGGAATTTCTCGAGTAGTAGCTCAGTCTGGATTTGTGCTCGGTTGATGGCAATAAGCTCGCCCCCTATTATATGGAACTTAAACATAACGGCGAGATGAGGGTGTACTATACAGGGTGTTAACGAATTCGTGTAATTCCTTAAAACCACATGATCTAATACTGATGTAGAAAGGTCCCGCATGGGATTTAGCTTGATTAAAAATAAAAAAATAAAATTATTATTTTTTCATGCGGCTTTGTTACCGATGGTATCTAAACCACCTAATAAGGATTCAGTAAAAAAATAAGATTTTTTTTTCGCAAAAATAATGTTTTATTTTTGTGAATATTTCGATGCCACGCATAAATTAATGAAAGCACGGCGACACGGCTGGCAGGCACGACTAACGCGATATCGCTCTTTGCAGTCAGATAACTCAAGGCTCTAAAATGACTCAGAAATAGAAAACCAAAATTTTTCTTTTCATTTTTTTTTTAGTTGTTTTTCAAAAATTCCCATTTAGGGTTAATCTGTGTCACCAGTAGATCACGTGGTTTAAAGGAATTACACGAATTCATTAACACCCTGTATACCTCTGCTCAACCCTTCGGGGATACAGGCTTGATGTCATATTATGTATACGTGTTTTTATGAATGAATCTAACACACGATTAAACGAAACACGATAATTGAAAATGGCTTAGTTAATATTTCCCTTTCGCGTACAGAGAACGTGTGTGAGCGAGATGCAAATAGAAGCGCCGCCATTTTTAATTCCATTATGTTGTGGTTGCAGATTTTCCCCGTGAAACGCCGCGCATCACGGGTCATGAGCGTGCCTATCAATTGAAAGAGCCTCTGGACGTAAACTGCTCTTCCGCCAAGTCGTTCCCCGCACCGGACCTTCAGTGGCTTATCGATGGGCAAAAGGTAAATTACTCCATATAGGCACCTACTTACCTATGGGTAAACCGCCGTAAGCTTGAGAACGAGTAGTCAATCGCCTGTTGGCCGCCAGCAGTAATAGATAGCAACGGACTGGCTAATTGGTGGAATCATGCTACTCCCGCGTCCCCCAGACCAGCGGGAGGGCCAAGCTTACGGCGTGGTGCAGGTATCTATAATCTAATTAATTTTCAATTCTTACGAGTATATGCATAAAGCCTTTTTAATTGATAAGTTTAACAATAGATCAGGACTACTGCTTAACTTTAGCCAGGCCAACATGTCTACACGCTTTTTCATTCCCTAGTAGTTACCCTGACGGCACCTCATAGGTCCTATAAGGTAATGAGTAGGTAGCACTAATTGCCTGTAATACGATAAGAGAAGATGCCTAAATATGAAAGAAACTATACTACGATAAGGATAACATTAGGCGTTTAGTATTCTGCGTGCCACTGAAAAAATTTGTCAGGTTTTAAACTGTGAAGTTTCAGTAAGCCTGTGGCGGCACATCTACACGCCACATGAGAACTATCCTGCATCGCGATATCAAGATTTAACACGCAGATAGTATATGTATACACAACCGCCCAACATTAACCGTTGGGCAGTAGCCCGCCAGGCATAAGACTCCGCCTGGTTGGAGGAACACCATAACTCGTTTCTCCAAAAGCCTATATTCTTTTAGCTACTTGTAAATTACCTACCTATTTACATCTAAACACTGTCTTCATCATCATCCTTGTTTATATCTATTTTCCTTTAGATTACAGATAGATCGTGGCTGATCGCGTTCGGTGCGAAGCCTGCACCGCAGGGGTTGCTCGTGTCCACCCTCGGCCTAAGAGCGCCCACCAAGCCACGCATGAAACTCAAATGTGTCGCCACTATAGGAACACATAGAAGAGAACGCACTGTTGTTATAGGTAAAAAAATACTTCTTAGATTATTGAAGCTCAGTAATATCTAACTTCTTCCTCCCAGCCTTTTCCCAAGTATGTTAGGGTCAGCTCCAGCATAACCAGATGTGGCTGAGTAGGTACCAGTATTTTACACGGAGCGGCTGCCAACAGACCTCCGCAACCTAGTTACTGGGCAATGCCGATATCCTAAGTTAAACCAGTAGTCAGACTTTCTTTCTTCTTGGAAACATTACAAAAATACATGAGAATATTAGTGTAATAAACAAAAACACGTTTAATCAATGTCTCGAAACTTACACGATGTTACTTGGATCACTGTGCACCAAGGTATCCAAATAACCATTACGTTTTACCACGCTCCAGTTGACCTAGACCTCTATGGAGGTCCAGTAGACCGTAACGAGTATGGCCTACTTTAGCATCGTTAGACCCAATTTCACCATACTCTGTTAGTTATTAATGTCCTGTTAAACATTTTAACAGACTGTTTAACAGTACATTGAAATTGTCATTGACTGCTTAACAGAACATTAACAACTAACATTGTATGGTGAAATTGGGTCTTAAAGTCTAATCCAATTTAGTTGGGTCTCTTCGCTTATTCACTTACATATAAAAACGCGAATACAGTGGTCGAATTCGTGATAAGATGGAAAAATAATTGCATAAATTATTATAAGCATTAATTATTGTTTATCTTATTTTTCAGAAATAAACTCTTCAAGCTGGAACAAACCGTTTAGTTTGCTAATAATGATAACGCTCAATGTTTGTGTAAAGATATCGTGATAGTGTTGTTTAAACTATACCTAATTTTACTGTAAATAAAGTTCATTTTCTAATACTTCGTTTTATTACTTGTCCCAACAGTTGAAATAATAAACACAATCTTTTAGAACATTATAATATGTAATCACTTATTTTTAACAATATACAAAATAAAGAACGAACATAACTTTTACACTAAGATCAAAATTAAAAGTATATTTATTACGATAGTTTGCGAAATCATAATAACTAAGTAATTAATGTTACATAATAATGTGCAAAAATATATTTAGCTTTTTATGTATGAAACTATAAATATATGGAAGATGTTATTTTATGTACAGAATACGAAAAATCAAATATTTTTAAAATAAAATGCGAGCCAATATCACAATGATGAAATACATAGGTAGTTTGAAATATCCGCAAAATTTAACAAGTGTTTTTAATCTTTCGTATTGTTCATTTAGATGCGCTTTGCTTGATACATGGTGTCCCGAAATTCAACGTCAAGCCACAAATGATAGAGCAGCTTATTTGTGATAGTTCAGAAAAAAAAAGTTTATCGTTTCAGAGTTTCAAAGTTACCATCAATAAAATTTTACCTCGTGAATCTATAAATATAAAATGATAACTAAAAAAATGTTTTCTCCTCCTCTCCTTTTTTTCCCTGCCTGACTTTGAAACTCGGGACACCCTGTATATTGAATCCAGTTGCCCAAATGGAAATAAATGTCGCCAATTTGTTAATTAATTTATTTTAACACACTAGAATATTGTCATAATCACTGTATTTCAAAAACGGATTATTTTGATACTAGCATATTGTAATGTTAATAATCAGAATGATAAAACTTGAAGAATATAATACCTTAGCCTTTTCAATAAATAATAACCAAACAGTTTATGTAAATATACTTTGTTAATAAAATATTATTAATTGTGACGATGAAAGCAACAATTTACCTAGCGAACACACGTAATGCAATGGATCGAGTAGTGTTTTAATTATTTGACTATAATAATACCATGTCATCGATAAAATGGAGATGTTCTACATACAGTACGCCTCTGCGTAAACTTTCGAGAAAATTCTGGTGCTATGAAGTACTGGGAACTCCACGTTCCAAATTCGAATATACTTCTCCAAACCAGCCAGTCCCCGCGCCCTAAACACAAGCGGATGTACCCTGAATGTCCAGTACATTTCAAAACATTTTCGATTACGCCATGCCACAGCAAATATAGAAGATAGATTACTGAATAATATTTCTCTAATACTTACTATTTTGTGGACCATGTTATCTATCTTAAGAAACTTATACTATTTTTTACGTGAAATAAGGTGAAGGCATAATCATTTGAACATTTAACACTATCAGAATTATTTGCATAAATTTCTTAAAGCTATGCTCTTCATATTTTAACGGCGTCGTTTTATACTGTGGAATTATTTTCAAGCTGAAGACGTGATACAATTCAACACCAATTAATAATTATTGTGAAATATGTTGTATACAGTATACACATGTGGTCTAATCTAGATTGAAAATTTTATAAAAATAAAAAGGCTACATTTGCAACACATTAGGCACTGTGAATAAACTCTAGTACAATACAGCGAATAAAATCTTATATCTTGAAATAAGTAAAATGCATCAAATCTATCCTTCCTGACCAAAATCTTCCATGAACTTCCTAAGCCTGACCATATCTTCATCGTTTACGGTTGGTTTCGATATTGCAAGAGATCGGAGCATGTCGGACATTGTAACTGGAGGTTCATTCAATTTATCGCCAGGGACATCCATCCAAGTCATTTCCATAGCACCTGGGTCTCCGGGAGAACATGGAGTTAAGAGATCAGGGACAATAACATCAGGATCTGTTGGACTGGGTCCGGATACTTTTTTGAAGTGTGTAGCTGACTGGACTTTACGTACTGGCTGCATCAATGCATCCCGAACAACAATACATATGTCAGCACCAGAATATCCTTCAGTTTTAGCAGCTAGCACCTTTAAATCATTTTCACTGAGTTGATGCCGTGTGTTTCCCAGATGCAATTTGAACATATCCAATCGCGCGTGTTCCTCTGGTAGGGCGATGTAAATACGTTTCTCAAAACGTCTTCTGATAGCAGAGTCAAGTACCCACGGGATATTTGTAGCTCCGAGAACTAAAATACCGTCCATATCATTACCAACACCTTGCATCTGTACGAGAAATTCTGTCTTAATTCGTCGTGCTGATTCGGACTCATTGTCGGAACGAGAAGAACATAGAGAATCTATCTCATCAATGAATATGATACTTGGTTTGTGTTGCCGAGCCAGTTCAAACAGGTTCTTCACTAACTTCTCAGATTCACCAAGCCACTTAGAAACAAGATCAGAAGATGAGACAGAGAAAAATGTTGAGTTGTTTGCTTCGGTCGCTACCGCTTTTGCTAAGTATGATTTACCAGTACCAGGTGGTCCAAAAAGTAAAATTCCCTTCCAAGGTATCCTCTTACCAGTGAATAGGTGAGGAAATTTGATGGGGAGAATAACAGCTTCCTTCAAAGCTTCTTTAGCTGCCTCTAAACCGGCGACATCGCTCCACTTGACATGCGGTTTTTCCACTACAATTGCACCTTCCAGTTTTCCTTGAAGCTTTTTCTTCTCAGGATTGTCAGAATCGCTGTCACTGTCACTCTTTTTATCTTCACTCTTAGAGTTAGACTCTCCATCCTTGACTGGTTTCTTCTTGCTATCTTTTTTGAGATACTCCTTCAGTTTTTCAGCCCTATCTAAGTACTGCAGACATTTCGCTCTGATACTTTCTTTGGCTCTTTCACCTTGAGCTTCATATTTAACAGCATGAAGGAAGTACTCTACACCGTGTTCGTAAAGGCGTAAAGCTTCTTCATAGTTCTTATTCTTGTCCTCTTCGGTAGCTTTTGTGACAAGGTCAATAGCCTTTTGTAAAGTATTGGATGACGCCATTCTCCTTTACCAAATGTTTACCTGAAAACCAATTTATACACACTTATAGCAGTTATATTGACACTTTGACAAAGAGAAACATATACAAGATGGAACATAAATAAGTGTACAACCTCTTAAGGGTCATTATACTCATCATTATGAACAACTTTTACCATGGGAACAAAGTAGAAATCGCGAAAAAAAATCAGCTGTTCCCTACATTAATGTTCGCATAACTCGTCAAAATGTAGGGAACAGCAGATTTTTTTTTCGCGATTTCTGCTTTGGTCCCATAGTAAAAGTTGTTCATAATGATGAGTACAGTGACCCCTTAAGAGGTTGTGCCCTTATTTATGTTACACCTTGTATGGCAAAAACTTATGTAGGTGAACCTTAAAGTGTTGTTATGTATCCAGATGTGTGTACATAAACAAATTACTAAAAAGAAATTGAGTAAATATTTGTAAATTAAATCCCTATTTTTTGATTATCAGAGATTGATAAGACCTCAAACATCTATTGACAACTGGAGACCAGTAGGCTCATTCAGGTATTTATTTAAAGCTGGAAAAGGGCAGGTTCCCTAAATAGTGCAGTTTTCGTTTACAAAAACTTTCAAATTGTTTGCCAACAAAAACAAATCGAAACCTTTTGTCAGTTTTCATAAAACTGCATTTTAAAGAAACCTGCAAAAATCCTGCACATTTCCAGCTTCAAGAAAAACCTGAATTAGCCTACTGATTTTTTTAAAAACCTACAACCCATATTAATGTAGTTTTTAACTAAGGATTACAGAGCAACAACACATCGAGCCTGTAATGGAAGAACATTGTAAGAGACACACATACAATTTTACAGGAGAGGTATTTTATTGGTTATTTATTAATTTTAGCTTTACGATAAAAAGTTAAATTAAATACCTAAATTCTGTTGTTTACAATGTTTTTCCATAACAGGCACCACATCCTCTAAAAAAATTAATTGAAAAACATAATCTTTAAAACATCAGTTGCATTTGTCATTCAGTTTCAGTGGAACAGCATTAGCACCAATGCATTATGATACCAATATGCTATCAATCAGCCAACACATGGTAGAACAACACAGGGAGTCTCTAACCGTGATAGCTACACTGAACTTGACCATATGACTGTACAAATATTTGTTACTATGGTAAAAAAAACACAACATGATGACACACATGCAAGTCATCATGGTCCACATAGTACAAACATCTCACATGGTCAAGTCTAAACGAGATAAGTTATTTTAAATTAACTTGAAAATTTGTCATTTAACAAAAAAAAAGACTGGGTTTCGTTTTTTTGATTTAGCTGAGAACGGGTCATCACAGAATGTCTATACAATACAGCCGACGTATCTTGGCGAGTCTGAAGTTAGCTGATTAGCTGCGCAGTAGACAATTTCGATTCTAAAAGATTCACTGCACAGCCAAACAACTAACTTCAGACTCGCCAAGATATGTCGGCCGTATTGTAATTATGTTTTAAATTACATAATTGAGCCAAACAAGTGTGCCGTCTGTAGATGTCATACAAAAAAACAGAAACAAGGAATAGGCAACAACAGCATGACAACTCAAAATAATTTTAATTAGAGATATTTTCGGACATTTTTCTCATAATATTGATCCAGAAAGGAATATTCAAATGTATATGTCAACATTGGATTGTGTAGTTATTAATGATTCAATATTTCATAGAACCATAATAAGGTAACAGAATTATGGTAATCTATTAAGATGGTCTATGACCAGCTGTGAGCATCTGACAGCTTCTATAATGCTGACAAAGATGATAGCATATTAAACTGCAAATATAATACAAGTTTTACAAGATGAATCCATTCTGTCTGAAGGACAATCTGAAGCCTTAAGTGTGAGAACACACCTATTGACAACAAGGAGGAAAAAACACGATTGTGTAAGTATAATGTGTTTATTATACGACTGACAAAACAATCGTTAAATATTTTTTAAAGATATTTCTTCACAGCTTCATTAGACTTACTACGTATAAACTAATTAGGCCTCCCAAGAATTAATTGATGACTATTTTATGTTGTTAGGCTTTGCCCAATGACGAATTGGGCAGTCAAATGAGATCACGGACCAAACGGCCATGGAATTTAGGTGTTTTAACAAAGTTATATACGTCAAGATGTGTACTTACCATCCACGGGAGTTTAATTAGACTTTATTTTAGGCAATACTTGACTTTTATCCTTCTATAATCACGTAAATTGCGACGAAAGTATAAATTGATACACAGGCAAATCGTTGTTAGTCACTTAAAATGACATATTGATTTACATTGCCAGATAAAAAACTACATATATTTTTGTTTCATAAAAAATATCACAAGATTTTCGAAATCTCAAAAGTATTAAAATCATTTACAAAACCCTTAGACAAAACCATAACATTAACGTAGCTACATAAAGATTTAATTACTTCGAATTAATTATCAAGATTTTTTCAACCAATTTCATTAATAAAATGCAAATAGCAAATATTAGCAGAATGTCTAAATCTTAGAATAAGTACTTTAGTACTTATTTTAAGGTCTAAATCTAGCATTTTTTTCTTTGCTTTTTTTTTTAATCTAAAGATTTGCAAAGGCAAAAGGACCATAAGTTCAACCATTCAACAAAGAAGTCAAGGTTTTATCAGTAGAGTGCGCGCAAGATAACTCTGCGCGCGACTGAGGGCGCGCTAAACGTTGCCGTGATCGCAAAAGTTCAAATTACCGCTTTTTAGGCTTAACTTTTTATCGCTGAACATAATTTTCCCGTTAAATATTCCTACAATAAGGTAGTTTTAATATCAAAATTGATAAAACGGCACACACTTCGGTGGACCATGATTAGTTCCGATTTCGGCCGCGCGCAGACTTATCTTGCGCGCACTCTAAACGCCGTTTAAAAAACGGCCTATTTCAGCTGCGAAAGCATTCTTTAGAAGACATGATAGCGCATAAGCGGGTAAACGTGCTAGATGATATGCATTGTATCCATATCTAGTGTGTGATGCGTGCATGAGTAGTACCTAAGTTAAGTACCTACATATTTTTACGTCGAACGTACCTACAGTTCGACGTAAAAATGTTCAAATGTATGACTAGTGGCGCCACTATTTTTAGTAGAAGGTAAGCTCTTTTGTTCAGTCCACCTGCAGTTATGATTAGGTACAAATATTATGAAATGAAACATGTTTCACAAAATGTAGCGTTATTAGCCCCTAAAAAAAGCCCCATTTTTATGAATGACACTCGAACTAATCCTGGTCCCGTAACTTTCTCGTTTTTTTATTAACTTTGCCTCTTGTTTCATTCCCTTTCTTTCGTGCACTTAATGACGGGACACTGTACCTATAGTCAATTTATTGATTTATAGTCGTCTATTGTTGAAGCGCGTCCACTTTTCTTAATAGGCAGGCTACTTACCTACAATATTTTACATAGGCGATGGACGCTTAGTTAGGGCCGGCCAAAGACTAAAATAATTAGGATAGACAGGCAACTTGGCCGTTTTTTGATTCTTAGCAAACAGCGCCTGCCTAGTAAGTAACTATAGGTAGGTATTATACCCTGTATTTATTCCTATGAAGTTATATATCTAAGTGAGACGTTTCTCATACCTCTCTCTCATCTCAATTTGAGAATATCTACGTTGTAGCTAGTTCACTTACTTACAGATTCAGAGTTCATCCATCTAGAAAGTGGAAGGATAGTGCAATTAAAAATCCCAATTATAAAGTTATATAATAGTTTTATTAACATAATGCTATAACAATTGAGGTATACGTACACAAATTATCATCTACGTAATTATCACATAATTCCTTCACCCGCATGTTGAGAATTTATCAAGTCTTAATAATTTTGGTACCCTATTTATTTTCTTGATTCTGTAAAACTTCGTAGGTGTAACCGTCATGCATCAATCTATCAACAATGTCAGTCCTAAAGAAAGCTGCTCCAGGCATAACAACTCCCCCTCTAAAAAACAAAAGAATAGGTTAGTACAGGTGCTTTAAGGGCTAGATGGATCTGTCATTCACTATTATGTCCCACAGGGCGAGTCCGAGTTTAGTCTCTCACAATTCACCAGCTCAAAACTCCAGAACTGCTGTTACAGAATTTCGCCCCATTATCATTAACCAATGCCGTAGCTTAAGGCATGTCCGTCTTTACCCGGGGGTGCAAAGGGTGCAAGGCACCCGGGCGCCTAAGTATAAGGGGCACTTCGGCCTTAACATCATACGGTATCTAATAGCATTAAGATTGTATATTTTCACTGTGTAACTACCTGCCTCCTCCTACTGTCCTCCTCATAGCTACTACATAGGTATGTCGGGGTGGGCATGCTGAAATAGTTAGGGGGCGCCTGAGCTGAGTTCGCACCCAGGCGCCAGATAACCCAGACCCAGAGACGGCCCAGGCTAGAGGCCACCCTAGGCCAGCAAATAGGTAACCTCTTAATGACCAACGCCGCGTATTTGCGGCTTCCATTGTTCATCTATTGTATCTATGTTTCCGGTAATTGATCAGTTAAGAATGCATACTAAGCTTATACGTAGCTTCTTATTAAATACTTACTTCGGCATATTAGAACTTTCTTTCAATATTGTGATGGCACACATAATAATTGCAATTGCTGTTGAATCGTAGCCAGGATCGCTGCCTGACACCTGTAAAAATTGTACTTCAGTTATAGTTATGTCATTTAGCTTCGGAAGAATTAAACTGAGGGGTAGGTAGGTACTGCTGTATTTAGTACACAGTACGGTAAAACCCGTCGTGAAGGCATGGCAGGAAAGCGGCACGGTGCCCTCACCTTCCGAAGTTCCGACTGAGGCACGGGTGATTCGGTAAGTTATGCGTGTCACAAACGCCTGGATGTCATCTCTTTGGAAGCTGTCCCGAGCACCCGGCGTAACACACGCTGGTGGAATGCCCAGCTCGGTCAGTGAATCGGTTTGACCTCGTCTTGGCAGTCGGCGGAAGTGACCTCTCACTTCCGGCCGTGGTTTTGCCTAAGGTCCAGGGCCAAAGCGCGTAGGAAGGTGTCGTCTTCTTTGGGAGGAGGTAATGCTCGCAAACGAGGCAGCGGAGGGACCTGCCAAGGGGGACGGTAAATGCGCGAGCGAATCCCGCGTCCCCGGACGTAGGAGGAACATCGTGGAGTTAGATCGATTAAAGTCGAAAATAAACCTTCGTCTATCCTATCGCAGGATATCATGAAAAACCGGTCAAGTGCGAGTTAGACTCGCACACCGGGGCAGGGGTTCCGTAAAATATAAATTTAAAAGAGTTTCATATCATTAGTAATTTTTTTTTGTTTTCTTGTTATTTTCTGCTTCCTAGTTTTCGATGGGCAATACCTATAATAATATCGAGTGCCTATTTAACGGGTCTTGGTAAACTCATGTCGACTATTGCGGGACTATAGAGTGGCTATTGCGGGAGAATAGACACATTACACATCTAGAGATTCAGGCTGAATATTAAACTATATTGTAATTTAACATGAACTAACAAAAAAAAAACCACGCATTTTGTAAAGTTGTCAATTCTATAAAATTGTTATGTTTCTGTTTGTTTATTTAATATTTTTCCTCAAAATAGGACGGTGATATATGTATGACTTCTAAAACGGTCGACCACCGACTACCCAAGATACGAGCATGGCTCAGTTTGGGAGTCGTTGTCTCATTTTGTATGCTTCTGTACATTCACCTCAAAAAAATGTAAATGTTTGTTTCCTGCACTTTGTGTACTTTTTGGAAGAATAAAAATTATTATTATATTATTATTCCGTTTATTCATTTATAAATACATATACAATTACATTTTTAAATATTTCAATACAAAAAAATAAAAAAACATTTAAAAATATAAAAATATAGTAGCCCACCGGCATCGGGAACAGGGTCCAAGCTACCGGCGGTCAGGGCCTCAGAGAGAGGAACTTCCTAACAATGCGCGCCGTGTCCAGAAGCACCGCTTTCTGTATCAGGCCCTTGATCCAGCCGCCCAACGAGAGCCTCTTTAGATGTTGGTCGAGGCTCTTGGCTATTAAACCATTGGCCGTAACGACTATCGGCACAATGATTGCTGAATCAACATCCCACATGGCGACAACCTCGTGTGCCAAGTCTTGATATTTAATTTCTTTATCTTTCTCGGCTTTCACAAGGTTCTCGTCATGCGGAACCGCGATATCAACAATCACCGTGAGACGCTCTGATCGATCTATCACCACGATGTCAGGCTTATTGGCTACAATAGTCCTGTCGGTGATGATAGATCGATCCCAGTACAATGTGACATGACCATTCTCGAGAACTGGGTCGGGCACATACCTGTAGTATGGTACTTCTGAGTCCACAAGGTTGTACTTGAGAGCAAGTTGCTGGTGGATAATCCTAGCTACGAGGTTGTGCCTGTGCAAATACTCACCGTTAGCAAGACGAGAACAACCAGAGACAATATGTCGGATAGATTCACCGGGACAGTGGCATGCCCGACAGATGTCAACCGTGCCGTCTCTCACAATATATTTTCTGTAGTTGTTCGTCATCATTACTTCGTCCATAATTGCACAAACAAAACCTTCGGTTTCACCAAATAGGTCACCGAAACGTAACCAGGCCACGGACGCTAGGAAATCTACATCGGGCCCATGAAGGGCCCGGTAGAAGCGTCCGTGAAGCTCCTTGCTCCGCCATACCTCCCTGCGGTCATTAGTATCAAGTACTACAGGTTTGCGCCAGTTCTCTTTCGCCAAGGAGAGCGGGGTGAATCCTTTGTCCACTGCGACCACGTCTCGATGCATCCCCACGTCGGCTTGGGAGAAGTACTCCCTGAGACTGCACACCTCGCGGTTGTGGAGGGTCTTAGCATTTAAAAAGCCTCGACCCCCACACTTCCGCGGGATGTACAGTCTCATTACCGATGAGCGTGGGTGATGCATGCGATTAGCAGTCAGCAGCGAACGGACCCTCCTATCCAGGGCGTCAAGTTCGGTCTGAGTCCACTTGAGTATGCCGAAGGAGTACATCAGGACCGGCATGACCCAACCGTTAAAGGCGCGCACCTTATTTCCGCCTGACAAAAGACTGTTAAATACTTTTTTCAGGCGGCCAAAGAAGCGCTCCTTCAACGATTGCTTCATGTCAGTCTCATTGACGCCTAACGCCTCCGACATACCCAAGTATTTGTAGGTTTCGGTTGAGGAGAGGGATCTAAGGTGTATGGAATCCGAGAGTTGGGTTCCCACGGATTCCATAATCCTCCCTCGCTTTACATGCATGACTGCACATTTGTCCACGCCAAATTCCATCCTGATGGAATTACTGAAAGTTTCAGTTACCTTCAGTAACTCCAGCAGTTGCAAATTGTTGGGGGCAAAGAGTTTCAGATCATCCATGTAAAGGAGGTGGGATATTACCTGACCACCTCTTCTCAACCGATAGCCTAACCCCGACCCCTCCAGCAGTGTGCTTAGAGGGTTCAAGGCTAGGCAAAACCACAACGGGCTCAGACTATCGCCCTGGAATATACCTCGCTCAATCCTGATTGGTTCACCCATCCTTTGAATTTGCCGACATCCTGGATAGTGAAGGACCGTCCTCCATTGCCCCATACATGACGTCAGGAAGGCGCATAGAGTTGTATTTACTTTATACAACTCCAGCACCCTCATGAGCCATGTATGTGGCACCGAGTCGTAGGCCTTCTTATAATCTATCCAACATGTCGACAGATCCTTTCGGGATCGGCGAACCTGTTGGCTGATGGCCATGTCAATGAGGAGTAGCTCCTTAGTACCGCGGGACCCATTCCTACATCCATTCTGAGAAGCAGACATGATCGAATTTTCATCAATATGATTATTAATCTTTGCTCTCAGAATGGATGTAAGAACTTTATAGACCGTCGGTAAACACGTGATCGGTCTATAATTTTTTGGTTCCGCGGTACTACCTGATTTATGGAGCAGGTGGGTAACTCCTGTCGTTAGAAACTGTGGAAGCGACCCAGATTCCAAAGATGACTGGAATTGTGAAGCCAAACGAGCATGCGAACTGCGCAGCCATTTTAACCAGAAGTTGTGCAGTCCGTCCGGGCCAGGGGATTTCCAATTGGACATTGGACGGACTGCACTGGCTACGTCTTGGGGGCTAATAATTATGTCCCCCATTTCTTGAATCGGTTCGCACGCTCGCTGGACCTCCTGCATCCAGTCACCTTCAGTGTGAGTGACAGGCACCGACCAGATATTGCGCCAGAATGCATTCATAACATCGTTATCCGGTAGATGCGTGTCACTCACACGTTGATCAGGTCGCTCCCAGGTTCTGTATACCCACCTTTCATCGCTTTGGAAAAGGCGATTCTGGGTATACCGGTCCACTCGCCGCCTATACCTTCGTATACGGTTTGCCCATGCACAGACTTTCTGCTTTAGGAAGTCGATGCGCTCTGTGACACGAGACATATACTCTCGAGGGCTGACATCAGTCCCCGAGAATGCTCGCCTCACAAAGCGCATCACTCTCGGCCGAATATTGCCCTCCCTAAAACAGATCAGCTTACCGATGAGTGCCCTAGCCTCGGCAATACGGCGCTCGATCCTGCACTGCCAAGCCGGTACAGCATTTTTCGGTCGTGTGGCTCTCTCATTATCTATAAACTTGACATGAGCCACACGACATGCCGCAACAGCCGCGCAGTACAGGATCGAGTGGGTATCGCCAAGGTCCTCGCTGCCATCAAAATAATTTGACAGCAGCGAATCCAAGGCACACACCAGCGCTCGGTTTTTTCTGTTCATGGGCAAACGGGGTATACGAGGCCTAAGGTCGGACCGTGTGTACCGGTATTCCCGCATCGCGTCCTCCAAAGCGCTCCTCAATTCTTCATTGTACTGGGTACTTACGTTTGTAGCCCTGTCATCATCTTCCTCACCAGCATGGTTAGGCCGCGGTAAAGCTGCGGCCAAATTTTGCTGTTGTGCCAAAACTTGTGATGAGGGAGAGACAACAGGGCTACTCTGTACTTCGGAGCGTAGCCTATCAAGCACGGTGTCATCCAACATGTGGCCACGTTGTATGACCCGCACCTGATCCGAAAGTCGCTGGGCCGAGACGTTGACAGCTGGTTCAAGCGCCCGAAACAGAGAGAGCATCCGACCACGGTACGCGGTCAGGTTAGTTCCCCCCTCTGTAGCCCCAAAGTATGCGCGCATGCAGTTCTCATTCATGGACTGAGTCCATCGCATGCGCTGCACACTTCACACACACATATTATTATTATTATTATTAATTGAAGATTGGATTACTGGCAGTTTCCACCATCCTGCATGAATAGCGAGCGACCAAGGAGCGGTGTCCGTGGCATTCTTTTTCACCAAGATCGTATTATCTATCTGTGTGCAGCGTCTGCTCGCTAACACAGCTGCTAATACCATAACTTATTTGAATACTTCGGGGGTACAAATGTTATCCCATCCTCCGTATAGCCCAGATTTAGCTCCATGTGATTTTTTTATTTCCCACTGTAAAAAAATGCTTCGTGGGCGAAAATTTGACACTGCAGACGATGCCTCCCACAAGATACATTTTTTAAATGTTTCGAAAGCTGGTTAACCCATATGCATAAGTGCATTGGGGTTGGAGGGGAATATTTTAAGAAGCTATAAATAAACTTTTTTTCAAATTCGAACAATTTTTGGAACAGCCCACCACGTACCTACTGTCGAAGTAGCATCTGTTTTTTTCAACCCACACCTTGACGTTGGCTGTATCATCGAACAACAATGGAGCCTCGCATGTGCATACCAATATTCAATTTATGTAAATTGGAATTGGAGGTACCTACCATTTTGTCTTAGTTAAGTCATGGTCTCAGAATTTTAAATGTAAACAATTTGAATCGAATCAAAATCAAAGTTTTTATTTCCCATAGACCTAGGCAGGCACTTTTAAAACGTCAAAACTAGGCGCACGGTTCCAAAAGGTAGATTCCATGGAGGAGAGCCGGCAAGAAACTATGAATATTCTTTTCAAAATAGTAGTTCATGACAATTCCATTACAGTAGTGCGAGAAATGGCATGAGAATAAACTCAAGTAAGAGTAACAAATAGGAAAATATGCCTTCTAGGATTGCCATAGCAATTAAGGGCTGACCAAGGCCGACAGACAGCACACGTTCACGAGCACGAGTAGCCCCATAATAGGCCCACGTTCTGCAGTAGTCATTTACATGTTAATTTTAACAAGGGGTAATTTTCTTTCAAAAAACACGATGCGCACACGAGAATTTCTCCTGTATCGTTGGTAGGTACAATTTATACGAATCGCAGACGCGTCTGTGCATCAATCTTGTATCCGTATATTGAAAACGAAGACACCTAACCTAGCTCATAAATACAGATTGTTTGAGGGTGCCAATCAGGGGGGGCTAATAACGCCGCGTTTGATGAAACATAATATCGTTTCTTAACACATCCAGTTGGCAGTTGTCACGGAGTTACACTGACTACATCCTAATTATTGCCTTCAAGGTGCATTTGGCAGTAGCATAGTTTACAGTAGTGACTGGATGTGCAGTCTACTTGCGGTTATGATTCATCATCATCATCATTCAGCCGAAAGACGTCCACTGCTGGACATAGACCTTCCCCAAAAGGGGAGATTTGCTGTAATCACCACGCTTGGCAGGCGGGTTGGCGATCGCAGTATGGTTGATAAAAAGGAGAAGCAGACTGACTGACTGATCTATCAACGCACATCCTAAACCGCTGGGGTTAGAAAGTTGAAATTTTGACAGTAGGTTCCTTTTGTAACGTAGGCATCCACTAAGAAGGGATTTTTCGAAATTCAACCCCTAAGGGAGTTAAAAAGGGGATGAAAGTTTGTATGGAAAATCGTCATTTAACGGGTTTAAAATTTTACGCAATCGAAGCTGCGGGCAAAAGCTAGTGGTTGATAAAGTACTTAGAGAACGCTGCTGCCCAGCCTCTAGAGAATCCCTTAGTCGCCTTTTACGACACCCATGGGAAGAGATGGGGGTAGTGCTATTCTTTAAGTCCGGCACCACACGAGACGGTTACGATTATGCATATGAAACGAAATAATTATGTTTCACCAAACCCAGCATTATTAGCCCCCGAGGTCGTCTAATTTTCTAATCGTCTAAATTACGGCAAAGTCTTGTTGAAATTAAACGTTCTACAGAGCATTTTCACTTCCACAACAACAGAACGTTGACCTACCTTTACTGACATTTTCTTCGTCGGCTTCGTTTTCAAATCTGCACCTAAGTCCCATCCCTCGCCATTCAAAACGAAATTAAATTTCGTTTGCTTCCTCGTTGTCTCTGTAGGACCCTTTTGTGATGCGTATCCAAGTGTGAAGAAGCGTGGGTAGTTGATCAATAGTTTTCTAAAGAACTTGAAGTAACTCAAATAATAATATAAGTACATTGCAGGAACTATAATGTAATGGAAGAATATCGGGACTGTGGTATAGGCTTTGAAATGGGCAGGCTTCTTCTGAGTTTTCTCGTACAAATATCTTTGGGACATATCCACTGAGTCTGCCTCAGTTCCAGGGTATGGAAACCAGCATTGGCCGTTGTGTCGGTGGAAGAATGATCTGTAACCAAAAATTATGAAGTCAATGCTTAAGTAACATCAAACTGTAATGTATCTTCATGCAACTGCATATCATACTATAAATAATACATCATGAGCGTTGAGCGTCGCACAGGTGCTTACGCATCTAACCTTTTTATAACCTTTATTTTTTTGTTATTTTGGTTTCTTGCATGACCAATGTTAATCGCAAAGCTCATTCAACCCCACTTTTTATTATTCGAAAGATAAAACTCAGTTCGCCAACAGCAATTGGTACCAATGTAAAAGGGCCTAAGGATCAAAATACACGTCCGATAGTTGCTTCCGGGAGCCGGATCCGACTATCTGATCGGATTCATGAAATACACGTACGATTATCGTATCCGTTTTTTCTGGACGACGACGACGCCCGGACGATGCTTACGATTCTGACATCCGATCCGATAGTCTGATCGGACGTGTAATTAATGTTCAAACAAATGTATGACGCGGAGGCCTTCAGATAGTCTGATCAGACTATCGGAACCGACTATCGGAGGCAAGTATCGGACGTGTATTTGGGCTATAAGTGGCGAGCCTGTATCGTCACTTACGTGCCAGATTTACAACCCTGTGACTGCAACATTGAATTGCCTTACAGAATAGCGGAAAAACATTTGACCAATGATGCATGATACTCATATGTTTATTTTTGGTTATTAGCACAATAAATATTTGGATACCTTTTCATTTCTTCAGGCTCTGGTTCAATAGGCTGTGGGAATAACTCTTTCCATAAAGCTAGATGCTCTTTAAATGTCTCCAATACATAGACGAGCGATGTCCAAGTTCCATTATGTATTAAAGCTCGACCGGGCAAGTAAGCCCTTCTTGGTATCTGTAGTTCTGTGTAGCATTCCACCGTGTGTAGTGTCCCTAAAAACATAGGTGGTTATTATATTTCTGGTTGCACGACTGTAGATACCTACTTTGGTAAGTTCTAAAGCTTCTCTTGCCGACGGAACCCATGAGGTACAATTCCGTGCATCGCGGCAGATCGCAGCCGCGCGCGTTCTATCACGTTTGGCAGACGCGCGCGGCTGATGCGACAATAGTCAGAGTATGAAAATGTATGGCACCGCTTCCGAAGTCTGCGACAGACGCGTGCGGCTAACGACAGACGTACGGCGCAACGCGCCATACATATTCTCACTCTGACTATTGTCACATAAGCCGCGCGCGGTTGCGATCGGCCGCGATGCACGAAATTGTACCTGTAGGTTAAGTTTCTTAGTTTTTTTGGCACTTTGCGAAGTGAGATGAGCCAATGAATACTATCGACAAAATAAAGGCCCGTCATTCAAAAAGAACAGAGGACCTGTGCTTATGTAAATAAGTGGTGAGTAATCGTTCTTTATACACCATATAGACTCCGAGACTCCTCTGTGCCTGAAAGAGCACGTCAAGCCGTCGATCCTGGTTGTAACCTATGCGAATTACTGTGACAGTCGCGCGAGCAGATGCCTGAAAAGGCTGATAAAAGCGGTCTAACTTTAGGCAGTTTAGGGTATTGTAATTGGGTGTTGGAGGTCAGATAACTTAGCGTCATTATAGTAGAGAAAAGACTAGGCTAATGACATGTGAACATATACAAGGTGTAACATAAATAACGCACAACCTCTTAAGGGGTTACTGTACTCATCATTATGAACAACTTTTACTATGGGACGAAACCTGAAATCGCGAAAAAAAACAGCTGTTCCCTACATTTATGTTCGCATAACTCGTCAAAATGTAGGGAACAGCTGATTTTTTTTCGCGATTTCACCTTTGTTCCCATAGTAAAAGTTGTTCATAATGATGAGTACAGTGAGTGAGTTAAGAGGTTGTGCGTTATTTAAGTTACACCTTGTATATCCAAGGTGTATCCGAGTTTGTGTAATTCCTTCAAACCACGTGATCTACTTGTGACACAGATTGACCCTGCATAGGATATTTTCAGATTCAATAAAAAAAAACATGGTGTACAGTTTCCGAGTCATTTTAGCGTGAGTTTTCTGACTGCGCGGAGCTATATCGCACTAGTCGTACCTGCCAGCTGTGTCACTGTGCTTTCATTCATTTAGGGCTCCCACACAAAACTACGATGCGATGCGATACGACGCCGCATAGCAGCAAAATATGGTGGTATGGTTCTATGTAGCTCGCAGATTTTTGCGATGCGATGCGAATTCGCAGTTTTGTGTGGGAGCCCTTATGCGTGGCATCGAAATGTAGTATCAAATAAATAATATATTTATTGCAAAAAATGTTTTGGCTGTTTTTTATTGGATCTTTATATTAGGTGGTTTAGATAGGAACACTTGTCAGTAAGGCAAGATATTTTTTATTTTTATTTAGGTATAACTAGCTTTTGTCCGCAGCTTCGCTTGCCTGAAATTTTGAACCCGTTAAGTGACGATTTTCCATACAAACTGTCGTCCCCTATTTAACTCCCTTAGGGGTTGAATTTCGAAAAATCCATCCTTATTCGTTGTCTACATTACAAAGGGAACCTCTGTGCATTTCAGCTTTCTAGGTCCAAGGGTTTCACCTCCTTTTGCGAGGTGGTGATGGCGACCAAGGAGGGAGCGGAGAGGGAGAGAGAGGCGACGGCCACTCTCCCTTCCCGCGCCAGACGCACCGGGCGCCGCCGGAGGGCGCGCGACGATCTCCGGCCACCCTAGTGTGTGGCCTGCGGGCGACGGGTTAGGGGACCCGTCGCCCGACCAGTAACAGGCCCGAGAAGGCGGCGCGCATGTGTTCCGTGCGCGCCTCTCAGGAGGACGTGGGGCAAGGCCCCACAGAAGGTGAGGTCCGCCAGGGGATGGCGGACCGAGGCCTGCCGGGGTTGCGGTGCATGCAGCTGCGAATCCCGTGACCCCGGCCAAGGGTCAGGAGTAGGAACACCGTGGGTTTTTAGCCGGTAAGAGTCCGGCATAACCGGCACCTCATGGATAACCGGCATCCGGGTATCCATGAGGATTTTCCCACGAAAAAAAAAAAAAAAAAAAAAAAAAAAAAAAAAAAAAAAAAATTCCAAGGGTTTGGGTTGGCGTTGATGTGTTAATCAGTCAGTCAGTCAAGACTTTTCTTTTTATTTATATAATATATAGATTAATATACCGAAATCCCGTGCGGGCTTAATCTATACCAGTAATAGATCAAGTGGTTATAGGAATTACACCAATTCCTTTACACCCCGTATTTTTAGAAGAAACGGCATAGGTACCTTTGAATTGTCTCTCCAGATATATCATAGCAGTTTCCGCTGGTATGGCGGCATATCCACAAGCAGGTATAACTAGTACACTCGCATCTTCTGACGCCTTGTGGAAGTTCCGGTACACGTTCAAAATGTGCTGTTTTGAAAAAAAAAAGTAGATATTAAAAACCGCAGCCTAAAGGTTGCGCACAACATTTGTTATTATTATTTAGCTTTCGTTGATTTCAAGACTGATATGTAGTTCAAGCTGTCTGCCAATAATATAAGGTGTTAAAAAATCAACTCTAAGAATTTTCTGGGGTTACTCGGTAATGGAAATTGAACAACTTTTGTTCTAAAACTTTTCGAAATATCCAATGTTTTTTTTGCCTGTCCATACAAACCAATATTTTTTTTTTGATTTGTTTGGATAGTTTAAAAAATAATACGCGAATTTCGAAAAGTTGTAGAACAAAAGTTGTTCAATTTCCGATACCGAGTAACTCCAAATTCTTAGAGTTGATTTTTTAACACCTTGTATAGACCAGGGCCGGGTCTCCATACTTTTTAACCTAAGGGCCACCACACTGACTCCTCCACTAAGTCCCAAGATCTAGTTAGGTAATCATACCAACCAACATACCGTAGTTTTGATGAGCACCACAAACCCTTGGTTTGATAAGCACCACTTATCCACTCAACCTGGATTGGTGGTGTTTGTGAGCTGGTGTTAACTCGCGGGCCATAGTTTGGAGACACAGTTGTCTCCAAACTATGGCCCGCATCTATCAGTACCTATACAAGGTGGGGCTAAAGTAATCACCGGATGTTGTTTTGCTGTCATTTTTTAAGGAATGAAAATTTTTGGTTCTACTTGTGGATTATATGTTATTTTTGGTTCCATCTGCAATCAGTATTAATTACTTTCAGCAGATGAGCTGAAAGTATACATGGGCGGGAAGAGTGTGACTCCAGCGAGTCATCTACTCCGAATTCTTGTTAGTCACAACAGGAGGCCTACTCCCTAAATCCGTCAACGAAGTTACTCGCCCGTCCGAACGTAACCCGAAACGTAGGAGTGAACAAAACAAGTCTCAAGTTCAACTTTTCGGACGGGCAAAAACACATCGGTAGTAGGGACAACTGTCAAATCGTGTTACCATTCATTCTTAGTTCGGGCCCCGAAATAATCGTATGTCCGTAGGTGATAGGGAGTAGGAAACGCTCGTAACTAAGGCCGAAACCACGGACTTCGTGCTTAGGGAGTAGATCCCCAGTTTAGTGAACTATGTGATGTCTTTCCTTTTTAACCTCTTCATGATGTTTATTTAACGAATTAGATTTTTTTTCCATCAAGTCGAGAAAATCATATCGGTCAAGTGACCGCCGCGCCGTCAGAATTGATGACCGTATAGGCTCGTTTTATTTATTTATTACTTTTGCCCCATCTTGTATAATCAGTAGACCAACATTCAATTTTAATTAATATTTTGCTTAGGTAACAAATTACCATACTAGCTGATTTTAATTTAATTATTCACACTTACTTAAAATAAGTTACGCGATGACTTTCCATATTTTTTGGCATCAAAATTTTACATATGAACTCAAGGAGAATTACATCATTTTAACAATGAAGTTATGATTGTACTTAATAAATTGAGTAATTTAGATTGCAAAGAATAAATTAACCTGTTTCGAAATTACCTAATCGTAACAATAATATTTAGTAACTATTTCTATTTTTATAACTTTAACGATTTGCATATTAATCGCAATTTTAAAAACAAGTCGGCCTTGTCTCTTGCACGAACTTGTGTAACTTAGGTACCTACAGCCTACCTGCTTGAGTGCTAGGAGGGCCCAATTCTCCTAAAATACATCTTGATAAAACGCAACCGAACCAAGGCCGAACCGGTCATTCAAACAGTTTTCAATTTCAAAAGCTGTCTAATTGTTTGACACAAAAAACAAAACAAAACTTTTTAACAGTTTTCGTAAACAAAAACTGACTGACATGACAGTTGTAGTTCGTTTGCGTTTAGCAACAATTTTGTTAGTCGAATTGCCCCCTTATAGGTACACACGCCAGCACATCAAGCTACCCGAAACTGTCCCAATCAACCTTGAACCTAATGCTTTTGCGATAAAGATGAAAATCTATTAAAGAATTTTGACAGATTGTAGTAGCTTTACGAGTATGTGCTGGCTGGGCTGTCTGTACCAAACTGAAAACAGTTTTTGCATCAAATAAAAATGTCGTTATTTTTTAATTTTGATATGGACCACTTGCAAGTTTAGGACAAATACAGAGTTAAGTACGCACGGCTACATAATATCAAGCTGTAAATTTCCAGTACGAGCTAATCTCGCATTGTATAGACTTTCCGTACAATGAGAGGTCAGCTTACATTGGATCAAATGTCTTAACGGGAATTTCTCAAAATGAGCATTTCGCATATTAGGTATGCATATTTTGTAATTTGTGGTTAGGAATATACAAAATGATCTCCAAATAAGAATCTTTTGCTTTTTGATAAGTATTCTACTTTTATTCATTTATAGGTACATAAGACAATAACATCAATTTCTTATGTATAAAAATGATAACGTCGATGCTTGAAAGGCAAAAATTACCTAGCGACATGTTAGCAACTTAGTTAGAGCATTTAATTATTTTTTTTGAAAAAATGTCGTAGATGGTCGCGTTTGTCATAACTACTTGATTCCAATTAATTTTAAATGCAGTTAGGCTTAATAAAACTGGCATTTAAAGATTAACACTTAAATAAAACTTTAAAATGCACCAGTGTAAAGTTGCCAACATGTCGCTTGGTAATTTTTGCCTTTCAAGCGCTTTTTGATAAGTAAGTATTTTACGTGATTATATTGTTTTACTTTTTCCGTTGAGTGCACAATCTGCTTCAGACCCTACTGGAAATGTATAGCTCGATTAAGTATGAATACAAATATCGTTTATTTGTCAATGTAGGTATATTACAATAGATGATAGAGTGCGCGCAAGATAACTCTGCGCGCGAATGAGGGCGTGCTAAACGTTGCCATGATCGCAAAAGTTCAAATTACTGCTTTTTAAGCTTTACTTTTTTATCGCTAAACATATTTTTCCCGTTAAACATTCCTACAGTCAGGTAGTTCTACCATCAAAATTAATAAAACGGTACACACTTTGGTGGACCATGATTAGTTCCGATTTCGGCCGCGCGCGGTCTTATCTTGCGCGCATAAGGAATTAGTTCGCCACATTGTATCCATACAGATATACAAATTTGTTTAGTTTCTGTAATTCTATTCCAGGTATTTAACACTAGTGAATTTAAAATTATATCACAGACAATACCTAATACTAATTATGTCTATCCTTGTAATTTAATAAACATATCAATAAAGAAACATAAATATAGTTATAACAGCTTTGGTTCATTTCACATTAATCTTGCAATATTCAATATTATGCTAAATTATTCACTTGCAATATATTTTAACATTTATTCTACTTCTATATATTTATTATTCCATATTTATGTATTTATTCTATCTCTATCAGTCATAAATTCAGTCATAGTCTAGTAACACTTATTTATTAAAAAATAGTATGTAGCCATATGTACAAAAAAGATACGAAATTCAGAAAGGTTTTTAATGAGAGAGACAGCTGAGTCTCCCTCCCTATCTTTTATTTAAAATGGCAAATCAAACTATTGTCCCCATTCTAAACAAACAAATAAATACGAAAAACTTACAAACATTTCAGCTGATATGTCAACGTAATGTGTTCCAGTTTCAATGCAAGCTTTCACTATAGGCGGGCTCAGTATTGTGTTGGGGCCGGTACAGTTGATGACAACCTTGGCAACTTGCAAGACTTTCTTCAAGGATTCTTCATTCTCAATATCGCTTTCTATTATTGGAAGATTTCTTATACCCAATCCTGTAATTAAGAAAGGCACATAGTCAAGGGCTTATAAATGGAAAATGGCGCCTAGGGCGAACGTCGAAGTTACGCCCTTTCGTAAATTATCGAAATCTAGGTAAATATAAAATAAACTATACCCGTTTCACCGTAAGTTGATTCCTGTCGTTTCTCTACAAAACGATACCACACAAGAATATCAAATATTTTTTAAAACAAAACATGGAATAAATAAGGTGTTAAAAAATCAACGCTAAGAATTTTATGGGGTTACTCGGTATCGGAAATTGAACAACTGTTGTCCTACAACTTTTAGAAAGCGTGTATTTTTAGGGTTCCGTAGTCAACAAGGAACCCTTATAGTTTCGCCATGTCCGTCCGTCCGTCCGCAGCTTAGCTCAGAGACTCTTAGTACTAGAAAGCTATAATTTGACACGGATATACATATAAATCACGCCGACAAAGTGGTAAAATAAAATCATGAAAAATATTTTTTTTGAGGGTGCTTCCTGAACATCTAAAGTGGGGATGTTTTTTTTTCTCGTCTACCCCATCGTGTGGGGTGTTGTTGGATAGGTCTCTCAAAAATATTGTGGGTTTGTGAAAACGATTTTTCGATTAAGGAATCCGTTTCTGAAATATTAAACTTTAAAGTACAAATTTTTGTCAAGGGTCAAGTGTCTCCCCCCCCCCCCCCCTGCCAGCTAAACGGTTAGTTTTGAGTATGTCAAAAAATTCACGGTAGTAGTATACACAATGAAGTTAAAAGGAAAACTATCACAGCTAAGTAGGTTTTACAAGTTTACGAGTAATATAGTCGACCAACCGGAAAAGTAAAAATTTCGTACAAATTCCATTGAAAAATTACTAAGCCCTCTTCTTAGTCCGCATTATTTTGCAACTACGGAACCCTATTACTGCGCGTGGCCCGACACGCACTCGGCCGGTTTTGTTTATAACTTTCCATACAAGTCAAAAAATATTTTAATTGATTTGTATAGACGGGCATATTGTATAGGCATAAAAAATTTGCGAATTTCGAAAAGTTGTAGAACGAAAGTTTTCGATACCGCGTAACCCCACAAAATTCTTAGAGTTGATTTTTAACACCTTTTATAGCTATTTTACGGTTTTTGATGATGTCGTTTACCTACATTTTTTTGATAGCAGTCTCCTTACGGCTACAATTACGAAATGACCGAGCTGTCAGAACTCATCTTTGGGTGAAAGGAGAATAGGAGGCTTTTTAACCGACTTCAAAAAGGAGGAGGTTCTCAATTCGTCTGAATGTTTTTGTTTTTTTTTTTTTTGTATGTTTGTTACGCGATATCTCCTCCAATTATGAATGGATTTTGATGATTCTTTTTTTGTTTGGTAGATCATACTTCAGAGGTGGTCCCATATAAATTTTATCGAAATAGATTCGGCGCTTTTTGAAATAATCAACAAAAACAAAAAAAATATATACTTAGATGACGTTTTCGTTTGTGGTTCCCTTATGCAAAAGTTTTGATAAGGACTTTCAATCTCTGTTTTAACTGTGATCACAGAAACATTAGCCAAGAACAAAGAAGTTTGTATGTGTTTGTAAGGAGCCGTCATGATAATTATACATTAATTCTTAAAGAAAACTACTTAATTGTAGGAAAGATTACGCAATCGTGTCATTTAAATTTGTAGTCTTAAACCGTGTAATTTATGGCACTAAAACGTATATAATAAATAACTTTAAATAAAAGTAAAAACCGACTTCAAAACAAAAACTAAAAAGACTAAAATAATTACCAAAATATAAAATTAACAGTCGGTGCAATTCTACACTGAAACAAATAAAAGCCACCGACTTCTGAAACTGTTAATTTTATATTTTGGTAATTATTTTAGTCTTTTTAGTTTTTGTTTTGAAGTCGGTTTTTTATTTAAAGTAAGAATGTCGTGAACTCAAAACTCAATAATTCAAAATAGACTAGAATTACTTAATTCTTTTTGAACGTCTTTTCGAATTTTTGTGTTCTTTAGTTCCCTACCGAAGTTCAGAAGCCTGTTGTATTCCCATCTGAACAGACATTTAAACTGTCATAAGTAGTAGTTTCGCTAATTAATTGATTTTACTGTTTGTTAATTTTATGTTATATTTTATTTTTATTTTATATAACTTGTACGATGCTTGATTGTTTTCATGCGAATGCTGTGTACACCTGTAATTGGTATTTACATAGGAACCATAACCCATGTACTTTTATTATTTAAATGTAAAATGTATGTACTGTTGGTGTACCTATTTATAAATAAATAAATAAATAAACGTCAATGTTACAATAGACAGCCCACAAAAAAGCCCTCCCTTCACCGCTTCCTAGTGTTTATGCTGTGGATCTGTAGGTATCCCTTGATAATTTGAATAATAATTTTATATATTTTATATTGCGCCCCCCTTTGAATGGTGCCCAAGGGGGTTACCATGATCTCTTAGAGCAGGAATGTTTTAATATTATTACGAGAGTGGGTAAGAGATGGCGCTAGAGAGCTGTCTAGCGCTGTCACTTTCCCACTCTCGTAATAATATTAAAACATTCCTGCCCTAACAGATCATGGTAACCCCCCAGGGCACGAGCCCTGCTCGCCCCACTACTTGGGGGGCTACTTGCCCCACCGTAGGTACGCCACATATTTAGTTGTTATTGCTAACGGCATTGAAAATTGATTAATAACATCTCGCAATAAGACCGTCAAATACTTTTTCCTTTTAGGCCTTCAACTCGCTTCAATATTATAATTAATTTAAGTAATTTTTACGGCGAGGGCGCTTTTTTGAATCCAGAGCGAAGTGAGGGATTCTAGAGTAGAATCCCGAGCGTAGTGAGGAATTCTTTAGTAGAATCCTGAATTTAGCGAGGGGTTCAAAGAAAGTCGCCCGAGCCAAAAAAAATTTTGCGCCCGAGTGATACACTCTACTTTTCATCACCCACTATGAGAAAATAAAAGGCGCCTCATATTTTATTGGAATATTATTATTTAATAAATCATAGAGTAACAACTAAATTGAAATTAAATAGTATCTAATAATAAAACAACTAAAAACTTATATTTACAATTGAGACATTTTTACAATTATGAAATTAATTTAAATACTAAGCGCGCCCTAGCGCTACGTTCTCATTCTTTATTATTATTATTTTTTATTCAGCCGGCTGCGCGACTATGGGCCGTCGTACCAGCCAGTCTTTATTCAAACAATATTTGCGTTCGATTTCTTTAGCGCTGAACAGTAAGATGTTCCAAATTCAAAAAAAGCGCGGCAAAGATAATTACGGCGCACTTATAAAGAGTAAAGAGGATTAAAAATTCATTACTGCCCGCTGAAAGTTTCATCAAGAAAACACCACCTTTGGGCGCACTTAAAGGCGAACCAAGTCGTCCTTTTCGAATAGATGGGATGAAATAGTAGATTGTTGCACCGAGCGCAAAGTGAGTCATTAGGTAATAGGGAATGCAAACCGGTTTCACCGAAAACCGAAAAACCGGGTTTTCGGCATTTTTGAAATTATTAAAAAACCCGGGTTTTTTTTTCACGGTTCCGGTTTTTCGGGTTTTTTATTATTTTCGAATGGCATTACACGAGAATGGCGGTGGACGCGGCAATTTTTTAACAAAGGCATACAAATCCCATATACCGATCAAACCTACAATTAGTGTCGAATCAGAACGAGCATTTTCGACAGCTGGTTATTTCTGCAGCAAAATACGGTCACGTCATAATAAGTAATTCTACTCTAGATGCATTGATTTTCTGAAGATCTCACTTTCTTACCAAAAACGTTTAACATACATACATACACTCACGCCTTTTTCCCATGGGGGTAGGCAGAAACTGTAGAACGCCACATGCTACGATCCTTACATACTCCTTTCGCTTCGTCCACGGTCATACATCTTGTCATACACGCACGCCGGTTGAAAGTACTACGCACCTGTCCTTTTTGAAGAACGTTTAAGTGAATTGTTTTTAAAGGAAATCTGTTGATTTTTAAAGCTATGTTTATGAGATGACTTTTTATTTCTCTTAATTTTAAAATCATTATTTCTTGTTATTAAATTAATGAATTAGAACAAAGTATAACTAACCTGATTGCAATTATTACTGATCTCTATTAAAAGACTATTTCTGCGTTATATTATGTTAACTAAAGGTTTTAAGTTATGAAAAAAAATATTGAGTAACTCAGCTATTGTCGGACGATATTGAAACTGTTATTGTTTAATTTTATAAATTCGAGTTTATAATTAAAGAGTTTCTAATATGGTTAGTTTTATACCAGATTTTCAGTGATATAAAATGTTGGTTTTGTATTTTATAATACTTTCTATTCATACGTGATAACTTAATTATGCTTAGTTGATCTTTTTGATACTGTTGATTAGTGTTGTACGTACTTAGCTTAAGCACAAAAAGCAAATAATCCTTTTACTAACTAATTTCTGCATTTTCATTGAAATTTTGAATGCATGTGTTTATTTTTAATAGAAACGTTACATTTAATAATTGGAAAAATGCAAGATGTAGGCGGCCTGAATTTCATAAGCAGTTAAGAAATGTCATTTGGACAAGGAAAAAAAAACGTATTTTCAAACCGGTTTCACCGAAAACCGGGTTTTTTCATACGAAACCCGAAAAAAAAAACGGGTTTTAATTTTGGCGGATTTTATATTCCCTAGTCATTAACGTACGAGTGTTATGTTGGTGCCCGAGCGCAAGCGAGGGCACTAAATTAGCACGAGTGCATTAATCACTCACTTCAGCAAGGTGCGAAATCTACTTTTCTTTCAACTGCCAATTTACCTACCGTGATAAAATATACCTACTCAAAATAAAAACTCAAGTTAATGAAAACAAGGTTCTCCTGCGACTTTTGCGGCAAAAGGTTATTAACAATTTCATTTGCAGCTGTTTTTATACATTCTGGACTTGAATTCATATCGCTATCTATTTCCATTTTTTTAAACTTTTCTTGCTAAATAAGAAGTCTCAAAGTTTTACAATGGTACAAAATGCGCGCCATTTGTTTTTTTTTTTTTTTCACCAGTTCGGTTTTATTCAGCCGATTTTTATTTTCAGCCAGTATCTTTTTGATCTAATGCATAAGAATGCATACATTTAATATTAAACTTAACGGGAGACATTAAACCTCTGTGGTAAATTTATATGATCTAAATAAAAAATAAAAAACTGCACTAATGAAAAACAGTGCAGTAATGAAATTTCATACAACATTTCTGCACTGTTTGCAGTGCAGTAATGAGATTTCATACAACATTTCTGCACTGTTTTGCTTCTAAGCAGAAAATACGTATTTTGTGATCGGTTTTGTAGCGATTAATGATAACATTACTACGTAGTTGAAAGAAAAAGTTATTTACCTATTCATTATTATGTGTACTTTAACACCCTTTCGGATTAGTAGGTACCCCTTTCCGACTAACCTTGGAGTGTTGTTTGTTTTGCCACTCGAACATTTAATGAGTTGAGTTTTAGAGTAACTATAGTAACTACCTACCTGTTTTTTATTCTTGTTGTAGGTACAGACGCCAGCACATAAAGCTACTACAATCTGTCAAATTTCTTTAATAGATTTTCATCTTTATCGCAAAAGTATTAGGTTCAAGGTTGATTGGGAAAATTTGACTGTTTCTGATGTGCTGACGTCTGTACATCATATTTTGATCTTTGTACATAAGCAACAATAATTGTCTCTACTAATGAGCGTAGTCATAACATGACAATAAGGAATAATAATTATTATAATTATACGTTTCTCATGTAAACAAGGACTGACAATGTGATTACGGATTACATTATTTTAGATTGTTTCAGTTATCTTGAGTTTTTCCATTAGGTACTGAGTATAGGTACCTAGGTCCTTACGACTTTTTATCTTGTTCTACTTTTTGCCTATACCGTCGGCGACCAGTGAAAACGTTTTAATTGAGGAATTTTGGTCAAACACGTTTTCAAGAAAATCTCGCAACCCATATTTACGACTGGCCTGAGTTCAATTTGAATGCAAATAAGAAGTAGATTATTGTTAATGACAAAAATCCATTTTTTTTTCCAAGATAACCTCGGTCGTTCCCAAAAATGATGCGACATTGGAAAAAAATATTCTTTAACTAAAAAAATCCTTTCGTGAATAATGTTCAAATATTAATTACCTGCATGATTAAGTAGATTTTAGTAGATAACAGTGGCGAAGGCTCCATACAACTCGATTCCTATCGGCTTCCCTTTCGAAACGAGTAGTTACTGGAATTCACGCATCACACTTGAGCAAGGTAAGCATTTTTTGGTCCGGCTTCCCTTTTAAGAAAATTCACCCTACGCCACTGATAGATAGTTAATAGTTCATTTATTGAAGAAAACACTGAATTTCCTTACAAAATTTTTCAGGAAACGGTTTTTTCCGTCTCCTGTAAAATTTTGTTTTTGGCTATATCGAGGTTCTCACTGGTGGCCGACGTTAAACAGATTTTGTTTGAATTACTTAATTTAACTAAAATGGTTAAATTATAAAAATGTATATTGAATAAATGTTAAAAATTATTCAAGATTATTTTTAGTTTGTCATTGACAATACCTATCTACCTACGTTGTTTGATAAGTCAAATTAAGTCAGTGACTTCTCTAAAGGTAAATAAAGGTCCGTTATTTTTTTTTTTTTGTTTATCTGTCATTATCTGTCATTGAGTTATTATGTACTATGTACTACTTAAATTGTTGCATCGAGCGCAAAGTGAGTTACCTACTTACACGAGTGTTATGTTGGCGCCCGAGTGCATGCGAGGGCACTAAATTAACACGAGTGCAATAATTACTCACTTAAGCAAGGTGCGTAATCTACTTTTCTTTCAACTACCAATCTACCTACCGTGTTATAATATCACTATAATTTTTTTTTTTACTTTTTTTCCTAAATAAGTTTTACAATGGTACAAAATGCGCGCCATTTGTTTTTTTCACCAAGTCGGTTTTATTTAGCTGATTTTTATTTTCAGCCAGTATCTTTTTAATCTAATGCATAAATGCATACCTACATTTTAATTAAACTTAATGGGAGACATTATACCTCTGTGGTAAATTTATATCTAAATAAAAAATAAAAAACAGTGCATTAATGTAAAACAGTGCAATAATGAGCACATTTCTACACTGTTTTGGTTCTAAGCAAAAAATACGTCCTTTGTGACTTTGTGACTGGTTTTGTAGTGATTAATGTAATGATAACATTACTACGTAGTTGAAAGAAAAAAATAAAGTCGATCAGTTGAAGAGTGAATACTGTATCGTTTTTCAAAACAAACAAGTCGCTTGTGTTATTAAAGATAGAAAAAATCAATTTTCTTGTGCTGATAAAACGTAATTTCCTAGAGAAAAAACATTAACGAAATCAAGTAAAACCTAGAAAAATATTATGGGGACGCTACTTCATCGCTTGGAATAGCTCAAAAGTGGTTTACTGTCTTTCGATGTACCTACTCGTACGAGCACGAAAGATGTTAAACGCTCCGGGGCGCCTAGTTGGGGTCACTACTGAGATAGTCAAATAATCTGTGATATCATGTGGGAAAACCGCCGAGTTACACAAAATAGCTAAGATGGTAAACATACCGCTGCTTCGCATGAAAAACCACACAATGCAAAATGTTCAAACTAGTTTAGGACACGGAATCCAAAATAGCCGCCCTTATTTTATGAGAATAAAACTCACATTCATATCGTCAAGAATTACGAAGTGGTATCACAAAATGTCATTGCCATTTCTTTAATTTTTAGCGCCATTTTTCTTCAACTATGTAATCTTATTCCGACCCCGCCATCCCCTTATAACTTAACCTGTCCGAGTCGGGGTGCCCCAAGTCCCGAGCTCGCTTCGCTCGCTCTTGCATCCTAAATTCTCCTAGTACAGGAATATTGCATTTGGTACCGATCCCTTCGCCTTCGACATCGTTTTTACGACAAACGGTTGGTCGGAGACAAAAATCACCAAGATGCTTTTCGCCTTATTTTTAGGTGTTATATGTATATGTTACGGCTAATAGCCGAAGTGCGGCTACACCTAGTTTTAGCCGGGTACAACTAGGTGCAGCCGGCCACATGCGGTTAAACTTAAAACTATCCTACTTATCTTCGGTTAGAACAAGGTTTAGCCTTCATCATAGCGGCTAGAACTAGGTGCAGCCGCACACCGATAGTTAAGGGTAACCCCGACACGGATAGGTTAGGTTCGAAGGGGATGACGGGGGCTAGAGTGAGCGAGCGAAGCGAGCGAACGAAGCCCCCGTCATCCCCTTCGTGTTAGGTTACTTTAAACCCTGCAGACAGAAATAGGAGCCCCGCACAGGGGGGCTCCGTCGACTTAAGCTCGACCTAGTTCTAACCAACTGCTACTGGTTGCACCTAGTTGTACCCGGCTAAACCTAGGTGTAACCGCCATTCGGCTTTTAACCGTAACATACAAATGTTGTGCGAAAGTTTGAATAAATATTAGAAAATATATGTAGGTATATGTATACAAGGTTAGTCGGAAAGGGGGTACTAATCCGAAGCCCACTTATAGTATCGCTGATGACTGTTTGAAAGCAAGTGTTAAAATTTCAAAATTCGATATATTTTTTTGCAAATAAAATGATTTTTATTTTAGTTTTTTCAAAAATTCTTTATCCCCGCTTTAGTTACAAATTCAGAAAATGGTGATTCTAATTCATGACCCCAAATATGACCTAAAATGTAAACAATGCTGATCATAACTGGTGATAGTTATATTTTAGAGATATTTTTTTGAGTTTTTTGAACAACTGTTTCTCTTAAACTATTGACTTTTGGGAAAAGTTGTAGAACAAAAGTTATTCATTATTATGTGTACTTTAACACCCTTTCAGATTAGTACCCCCTTTGTGACTAACCTTGTATTATTCTCTAGAAGAGTTGAAGAAGTTGGAATATCATAGGGCTGTGTCGAGTTGAAGGGAGATTATGTTGATAAATAAAATAAATGTAGTGGAAAATAATATTATGTTTTCATTTTCAACATCACTGACTTATCAAACAACTTAGATACATTATTACATTTATTATTCGACGTTTTGATAAAGTTTCAAATAAAAAAAAATAAAGGGAGGTGCCACAGCTTCATTCAAACTTACCTGAGGCGTTGAGTTCCGTTATTAAATTCTGTATTTTTTCCTTAGAGCGACCGGATATGCCCCAAGTTACATCCCAATATTTTTCCTTTGTGAGGCTTGCGAGGTGTTTCACTGTACATTTTCCAGTAAATCCTGTAGCACCTAACACTATTATATCTAAACTTTTATTCGTCATGTTTTTTTCTAGCACAATTTATTTTTAAGTTTTTTTTTTTAGTTTTTATTCAAGTGCTGTCAGTGTTGCACAAGTAATACTTAATTGTACACAAAAGCGGACGATCAGCCTCGATCGCTTGCTTATAATGCATTGTGCGGGGTAGGCGTCAGCTGCCCTACCACAGAATAGTAACAGAAGTACCACTTCGCACAACAATTAATAGGAATAGCGACTCTTGCTACAAAGCAACAAAGTGCAATTCAGCTCGCATAAGCGCTCAGTACCTAACGCTTTATATTCACCTAAACGTTGCCGCTAGAGGTTTGCACCGGAGCGAGATTTTGACAACCGATTGAATTCACCGGTGATTGGGCAATCACCGGTGAAAAACCGGAGGTCACCGGAGATTGAAGGAATTTTGTTTCTTTTTTGTAATTTATACATTAAAAATGAAGAAATAAGAATAGTCAATTGATATACTTTATAAATAATCATTTATTTAAAAAAAAACATTTATAAAGACAACAAATGCTTATTTTAATTTAAGAAACACAACATTTCAACAGCGTCATAGCTTAACATGTTTCTTCATTTAGTATTTGTCCTGTCGCCTAATTCGAAAGAAACAAGTTAGCAAATAATTGTCGTGAATGATAAATAATTATAAAAAACCGGTCAAGTGCGAGTCGGACTCGCGCACGAAGGGTTCCGTACCATCTATACAAGGTTAGTCAGAAAGGGGGTACTAATCCGAAAGGGTGTTAAAGTACACATAATAATGAATAACTTTTGTTCTACAACTTTTCCCAAAACTCAATAGTTTAAGAGAAACAGATGTTCAAAAATCTCAAAAAAAAATCTCTAAAATCTATCTATCCCCAGTTATGATCAGCTGTGTTTACATTTTAGGTCATATTTGGGGTCATGAATTAGAAGCACCATTTTCTGAATTTGTAACTAAAGCAGAGATGAAGAATTTTTGAAAAAACTAAAATAAAAATCATTTTGTTTGGAAAAAAAAAATATCGAATTTTGAAATTTTAACACTTGCTTTCAAACAGTCATCAGTGACACTATAAGTGGGCTTCGGATTAGTACCCCCTTTCCGACTAACCTTGTATATATATAAATGAATCCCTATTTCCCTTGGTCACGGAACTGGACCGATTTCGCAAATATTTTTTTGTTGTATTCGTTATTGTCAGGAGAAGGTTCTTATGAAAGATAACTTTTATATTAAAAAAAAAACGAAATATCTCAGTAGGTATGTCCATATTCTTCATGAAAAAGATTTTAACTTTTTGTTACCATTTTGATTTTGTTTCTGAAGGTAGGTAGTAGGTAAATAGTAGGTAGGTAGTAGTAAGTAGGAAAAAGTGCATTGCAACGCATGCAGGTACAGCTAGTTATCTATAAAAACGGCAAAAAAATCACGTTTGTTGTATAGGAGCCCCCTTAAATATTTATTTTATTCTGTTTTTAGTATTTGTTGTTACAGCGGCAACAAAAATACATCATCTGTGAAAATTTCAACTGTCTAACTATTACGGTTCATGAGATACAGCCTGGTGACAGACGGACAGACAGACGGACAGACGGACAGCGGAGCCTTAGTAATAGGGTCCCGTTTTACCCTTTGGGTACGGAACCCTAAAAAATGATTGTTGAATGTGTCTTTTATTTGTGTAAATTTATTATATAAAAAAAATAAGATGCGTCGATCACCGGAGATCAATCGGTGAATTACCGATTATTTCAATCGAGTACTTTTACCGGTAAATCACCGGTTATTCTCCGGTACTCACTGCTCCGGTGCAAACCTCTAGTTGCCGCTCTCTTCTAACGCGCAACTCTGTCGCTGTCTGGCGCGGAGTGACGCGCTAGCTGTGGCGCTAGGGTTGTCGGCTTGCCGCTGCTACCTATACGTCTATCTACGTACTTGACCACGGAATCTATCTTTATGTTTGATGCGTATGATTACACGGTCAATTAGGTAGATAGACAATGAATATTAAAGTTCGTCATTTGTAATTTACAAATAACCTTCAATCTTTAGGCAACCTCTTTTTTTAACATTCCTCATTAACTTACATTATTAATATTTTGCAATAATTAAAATGTTCGTAGAACAAAAACATCAAAAATTCTGGTTGTTTACATTTTCACTGTACTAATTCTTAATTATCTCCTAAACGCGTGGACCGATTTGCATGATTCATGCAAATCGGTCATGAGACCTCGATCTTTCATTTGACACCAAAATCATTAAGTTATCTCAACAAATAAAAAATCACATTTTCAAGTTGCGCTCGTAATTATGTAAATCAATGTAATCAAACATTAAACGTTAAAACTACGGTTCTATATGACTGTACCTACTTGTTACCTAATTAATTTGTAGATGGGGTCTAGTTGCCGACATAATGCACATGAAAACGAAGTTGTATCATCGTTTTTAAATTAATTTGAACTTGACACTCTGTCGTCACACAAAAATGACACTCTCGTCTCCGTATATACACATCCATCAAATGAGCAATGATTTAGACCAGCCATTCTTGTTGCTCACTAAACTTATTTAAAATAATAGGTACACACGCGCGCGTGCGAGTGTTGACAGCCCACTGGCGAGGTGGCGGCGTCTCCACGCGAAATTGTAGGCACTTATCGCTGTAGGTACGGCCGAGTGGTGGAGGCCTGGCCCTACACTGACTACCACTTTTAGGGTTCCGTACCAAAGTGCTAAAGGAACCAACATAAATGGGATCACTCAATTGTTTCTATATTAGGTATATTTGTACCGTTTTAATTTTTTCTGTTTTTCGCTATTGTTGTGGTACAATAAGAGCGGTTACGCACTGCATCCGATCCGAATCCTAGAAAATACGTTCCGAAGTAGCACTAGATCCGACTTCCGTCATCCGTGAGTTTCCAATTCGGAAGAAAAATTGACGGACCGAAGTAGCCGTAGTACTGTTTGTATGAACGCTTTCGCATTACCTCGGATTCAAATCGGACGCCAAATGGATATGCCAAAAATGGCCCCTGAATTGTTAGAATTTGGGTCAGAGATCGGATAAGTGCGTAAGCGATATCCGAATTCGGTCCGAGTTTTTTACATTCTATTTTCACGGATCCGGATCGGATACAGTGCGTATTTAGTGGAGGGAAAAACCAAAGTCGATTTTTTGTTTCTGCCATGTCGAATGTTTTTGAAAGAGATCTTTTTGAATGACTGTGTAAGAGAGGTTTACAAAATTGCACGAAAAAAAGTGTGTCCCCTCAAGTACAAAGAAAAAAAGGTTTGGTTTAAAAAAATACACAAAAAGTAGATATAGTTACGTACTAACTTAGATTACAGAAAAAATAATTAAAAACATTGTTTTTGAAATTTTAAGATATTCTTACCCCGAACTTCATTAATGCAGTTGGTTAAGTGTTGTGGTATTGTTCAGATTTTGACGACACGTTTGGTGCAGTGGCTAAGCGATTGGCTTCTGCGCTACGGGTCGTGGGTTCGATTCCCACACGGAACAAAAATTTGAATGGCCTACAGATGGTTGTTCCGGGTCTGGGCGTTTGTTTGTGAGATTTGTGTCTGTAAACGCACCCACGATACAAGAGAAATCTTAGTGTGGGGCAACGTTTTTTTTTAACAAAAAGAAAAAAAAAATGAACTGAAAGCCGCGCAACTTAAGGTACGGAACCCTCATCGGGCGAGTCCAAGTTCCACCTGACCAATTTTTTGATAATGGTATTCGAACAGGTTTTTGTATCACCTTTTTACGCATGTTCACATTTTATTCATAAACTAAATATGTAATTTGAGAACGTAGTGTAGTTGCCATACTGGCATCAAGTTACGTTCTCACCGACCAGGGTCAAGCTCTGTAAGGACAATTAATGCACCGTAATTACCAATATCTAATTATCTAATCTTTATCTCTCGTATATCTAAGGTCAACCGGGGCAATTGCGTCATATAAATCCCATACACGCTTTTAAAAATTCATATCACACTAATTATAAACTTATGAGAAAAATCATTAATACAAATGTATATAGAAATTATCTGTCTTCAACCTTAATTAATTGTTTCTACCATTAGTTACAGTAAATACGAGTAAATAAACATTTTTTTGTAAAGACGCATTTTAGACGCATTTTCCCGTATTGGGGCAAACGCGTCTTTATTAAATAAGTTTTAAACCTGTGACGTTTGAAGGCTGAAATAAATATATTTTCTTTCGATTAAAGTTTTGTATACGAATCTTTCAGTAAATTATAAAAATATTAAACAATCATTACATCAGAAGCTATATCATAAAAACTGGGAAAATGCGACTATTTTTTCTTAGACGCATTTACCCCCTGTCAAATCCAGACGTTAAGAACATTTTATTTGTGAAAGCAAAATTAGAATAAACTCTATCCTAGAAAAACCTTTAAATGGGTGCTAAATAAAAGTAACAGTACATTTTTGAAGTTTAATCAAAATCAAGTTACATTAGACGAATATTACAAAATTTAAATTGCAATAAAACCGTTTTACTACCAATGGATGTCTATAAAATCTGTCGAATACGGTAATTTACTAAAACAATCTTGACTTGTCAGTGTCGCATGGGGCTGTCTACATCCGAAACATTCATGTGACCAGATAAAATGTGTTTTATGCCATGGCCAGATAAGTTTCTGCTCTATGTAATATTGAAAGTCATTTCTTTCTTAATATTTATCGATATCAATGTATATCAATATAACCATTGTGATCGTATTCTAATTTACTTACCTGCAACACAAATTGATAACTTCACTATAACAAAAAAAAAAACGCTTCATTTCTCATAAAAAAAGAAAGGCAAATTTAAATTTATCGCTAAACAAAGCTTTAAGAAACACATAATTACGAAATAAAATTAACTACAAAATACAAAAAAAAAACACAAAACAAAAGGTTTAAGATCTCTGGTTTTGGGGCAAATGCGTCATAGAGACGCAATAGCCCCTAAACAGCAGATGCATTTACCCCAACAATCCAGACCTAACCGAAAAAAATTAAATCATCATTTCTCCACAAGTAAAACGATTTCAATAAAAATAAGTATTGGTATAGACAGGCTATATTATATTATTTATACAGCGTGTCCCAGAAAGTAGTGTCAAGCGGAAGTCCAGAGGTAGAACATGCTTTGAGGTACCCAAATCACCCCCATGTATGTTCCGCGATTTTTTGTAGTTTTCGAGTTATGAATGTTTTTCATGCTTTTTAATCAAACTCTGACTATAAGGACATTTTTGATCATAGTGACGTGAATAGTTGAGATAAGTGAGTAATTTTTTTTATAAATTATCTGATTAGTGACCCTATCGAATGCATAAACATTTGTAACTATAGATGTAACAAATGCGTTACAAAAAAATATTGAATTGTCATGAAGTTAAAATCCTGCATGTTTCCTAAATTTTTGATGGTGATTTAAAAATAAATCTCCCTAAACTTTTTTTGTCAGATGTATTTTAAAAACTTATCCATTTTATCAGCTGTTTACCCTGTAAATTTCATCGAGCTATCTCTACGACATCACAATAAAAATTTCATTCAAAGCATACAATATCAAAAATTCCAGTTGTAAAAGGGTGAATGAAAAATTGATTAAAACTAACTAATAACGTCTTTTTTAGTAACCTTCGACGCAAAAAGAGGGGTGTTATAAGTTTTACGTGTGTGTCTGGGTGTCTGTCTGTGGCATCGTAGCTCCTAAACGGATTTTGATTTAGTTTTTTCTTTTGTTTGAAAGGTGACTTTATCGAGAGTGTTCTCAGTTATGATTCAAGAAAATCTGTTCAGCCGTTTGAAGATCATCAGCTCTTTTCTGGTTGTCGAAGGGATATGAGCAACTTCTACTGATCTGATCGTTTCGAAATTTACTATCCTGTGACTTCAATGATATTGTGACAAGAAGGAGGTCATTACAACTTATCATAAACTTAAAGAATCAATAGGCACACAATACCTCTACTGTAATTTAGGTATCATGCTGTTTCAGATGATGCTTGAGTATCAGGTCAAGGTTATTATGTTATTGTAATATCATTGAAGTCACAGGATAGTAAATTTCGAATCGATCAGACCAGTAGAAGTTGCTCATATCACTTCGACAACCAGAAAAGAGCTGATGATCTTCAAACGGCTGAACAGATTTTCTTGAATCATAGCTAAGAACACTCTCGATAAAGTCACCTTTCAAACAAAAGAAAAAACTAAATCAAAATCCGTTTAGGAGCTACAATGCCACAGACAGACACACAGACACACACGTAAAACTTATAACACCCCTCTTTTTGCGTCGAAGGTTACTAAAAAAGACGTTATTAGTTAGTTTTAATCAATTTTTCATTCACCCTTTTACAACTGGAATTTTCGATATTGTATGCTTTGAATGAAATTTTTATTGTGATGTCGTAGAGATAGCTCGATGAAATTTACAGGGTAAATAGCTGATAAAATGGATAAGTTTTTAAAATACATCTGATAAAAAAAGTTTAGGGAGATTTATTTTTAAATCACCATCAAAAATTTAGGAAACATGCAGGATTTTAACTTCATGACAATTCAATATTTTTTTGTAACGCATTTGTTACATCTATAGTTACAAATGTTTATGCATTCGATAGGGTCACTAATCAGATAATTTAGAAAAAAAAAAATACTCACTTATCTCAACTATTCACGTCACTATGATCAAAAATGTCGTTATAGTCAGAGTTTGATTAAAAAACATGAAAAACATTCATAACTCGAAAACTACAAAAAATCGCGGAACATACATGGGGGTGATTTGGGTACCTCAAAGGATGTTCTACCTCTGGACTTCCGCTTGACACTACTTTCTGGGACACGCTGTATATATTTTATAACAAAAACGGAAAACCGAGAAAAAATATGGATTCTTAAGGATTTTGATCACTCATCTCGTGCAGCACCACTTTACAAAAAACAAGTGATTTTAAATATGGCCGATATTTTGAATTTATGCGTTTCAACGCCATCTATTTAAATTATACGTTGCGAATTTATTCAAACTAAACAAAACTAGATGGCAGGAGAGGTTGGTTTTCAAACAGATTTAAAATTATTTCAAATAAACGCAATTGCCCCGAAGACGCAAATGCCCCGGTTGACCTTATATATATATATATATACTACTCAAAACAAAATAAGAGCCACTAGGTATTTAAGGTATACCATGAAAAATATAAAATTAACACATTGTTCAATTTACGTAAACTTAAAACAATGTTATTGTTTACTGTTTAGGCTAGTAATTGTTGAAATTAGTGATTAATAAACATTTTTATTTAACTTTTGATAAAAAATGAAAATTTAGGATAAAAAACACAAACAATAAAAAGTTACTAAAAACTAAAAAAAAAAACACTTTTTATTTGTTCTTCTCTTTTTTAATAACGGGTATGCCCTCCTCTTTTGGCTATGCACTGCTGTAGCCTGGAATGCATGCTCTCTATCAAATGGCTGACGTTTTCAGCTGGGAACTCTTCCCAGGCACTTTTCAAAGCATTAATCAGTTGGTGCTGGTTGTAGACCTCTTGCGCACTCTCTCTAACCCTTCGTTTTAATTGGTCCCACATGTGCTCGATCGGATTTAAGTCCGGACTGTTTGCTGGCCACGGCAACACTTGAATGTGAGAGCCTTCCAGTACAGACTGGGTCGCTTGAGCTGTGTATGCACGGGCATTGTCTTGCGTCAGGATGAACCCAGGACCCATTCGCTGTGCAAATGGAATCACATGAGGCCTGTTGACTTCCTCAATGTAACGCTGAGCAGTTACGGAACCTTCATTTAAAATAGCGAGTTCAGTTTTGCCATGTAAGCTTATTCCAGCCCAAATCATTAATTTGGGTCCACCAAAATGGTCAACCTCGTGAATGCAGGCTTCAGAAAATCGCTCGCCACGTCGCCTCCATACTCTAATGCGCCGATCGTCATTAAAGAATTTTACTTTACACTCTTCGGTGAAAAGCACCATGCCCCACTCGTTTATGCCCCAGTCTAAATATTGATGGAAGAAACTTAAACGATTTGCACGTTGAGCCCTGGACAAAGGAATTCGAACAACTCGACGTTTTGAAGTTTGCTGGTCTTCGTGCAATCGGTTACGGATCGTTTGGTCACTGACGCGAGTACCCGTTGTCAACCGTAGGCGATTTTGTAACTTACGAGCCGTCACTGTGGGTTCTCGGCAGGCACTTAACCGGATGTACCGATCCTCGTGAACAGTTGTAATGCGATCTCTACCCGAACCAGGTCTTCTTGCAACACTACCATTCTCTTGGAAACGATTCCAAGCATTTTGGATAGCTTTCCGAGAAAAACCCAGATGCAAAGCCGCAGACCACTGCGAAATTCCTCCTTGGATCATTGTAACGGCTCTGGTTGCAGTAATTACGTCCTTAAGTCTTCGTATTTGTGGCATATTAACATAAGATGTTACATAAACAAATTAACTAAACAAAGTTTAACGATTATTTCAGATTACCATAAAGATAATCGAAACAAAACTTAAAGAAAAATCGAAACAAAATAACAAGAAAATTTCAAATTCATTTTTTTTTTAATTATGGCCAGCATTTTGGTCTCAAGTACAAAATCAAAGAGGTTAAATATCGAAGAGTTTGTAACATCAATATTTTGTTACTTATTAAATACATAACGGTCATTAAATTACACTGAAATGTGAAAATAACGAGTGGCTCTTATTTTGTTTTGAGTAGTATATATATTATTCCTGTATACCTTGAACTACAACAACTTTAAAAACATAGACACTGAATCACAATCAGTTATTAAGTTATCACAACAAATTAATCACAATAATAACAGACGTTCCTCAATGGCGGTTTTTTAATTCTCTAGAGCGCGTGCGCGTGCCGCTCTTTTTAACCTGTGCTATGCGGTTTTCCAATAATAATTAAGAATCTCTTTTTATCTTTTTTTTTATTCAACGTTAGTCAGAAAGGGGGTAGTACCCCCGGGCTACTAATCCGAAAAGGTGTTAACCCTTAATTTGGCAAGACTAAAAAAGTTGTAGTAGGAAGATGCCGTTAATATATTGTGTTCATAAGCATTCAAAACAAACGGGAAAAATAAAATAAAAAATTATGCCTGAAGGATTTCCTGAAAACACAACGTTAAGTATACTCAACAAAATGCGATGATTAAAGAAATAAGGTATAATATAACTGTTGTGTATACTTAACAAATCCAGCTTACCAACACTTTTAAATTGAACAAAATGTAGGGATATTAAAAAGAAATATTTATTGAAAAACACGTTTACATGCAGTAAGTGTGGTTAAATATGGTGATAATTGAAGTGACAATTTCTTTCTTTAACAAAACATAGCCTAACGTTCCATTTTAGACAAAAAATGTAGTAAACCCTTTTTTACAGTAAGCGCATCGACCATATTCCTTACCATGCTCAGGGAAATGGTCGATATTGTTATATTTGTAAAACGACACAACAACATAATCGTTTAGGAGTGATTCTATCATTACAGTTATAGCTAATATCGGTATGTCAGGATTGCGAGCAAGGTAAATATAGTAAATAAAACCAACATAAGACTCTCCACTACTGAGAGCACTTGTATTTGGGTTAGTATTAGTAACATGAACTAGATCACAATATAATAATTTACACAATTATACAAGATCAGAAAATAAGGGCAAAATAGTCAGATATAAAAGGTCAGACTGCTTTGCTTCAGCTGATCAACACAGAATGCTCCGCTTCGTCGAATGACCACCGCCTTTATAACATCGGGTAGGTTGATCCATATCGACGACTACCTTCCTTTGTCAACATTGCCCAGTGCTACTACCCGCTAACGATAACACATTTTATGTCATCTACAGGGCTGGGACGTTTAGGTTTTTTTCAGGGTTCAAATCTTGGATTGTAGTTTTATCTACATTCCTTCCTTCGTGAATGCAATGCTCTATAAATTTCCTGATATGCCTTAATCTTGAATTCTGAAAATAATATAGATATTTGCAGGCACCCAAGCACGGAACAAACAAAAATAACACGACGCATACGAATAAATGACGTGCAAAAAAAAGGTTAGATTAATACGCTAATGCGTGAAAGGTGTGAAAATTATGCATTTGGTATATTTTTGTATTGATACCACACAAAAAAAAATAGCTAAGTTCAGTTCGAAATGAAAAAAACCTATTGGAAAGGTCATAAAAATATTTACATATTAATGGAAACTGAACTTAATCGTAAGGTGATAAAGTCGATTTTTCAAAACCATGTAAAGAATCGACATGATATAATTTGATTTCAAAATAAGATACATGTCATGCCTTTATGCTAAACCGAAACTTGATTTTCATTCCGAAAAACCATTCCCACAAAAAAGCTGATCAAACCGATATGAAGCCCTTGAACCATTGTTTCAATAAATCTCACCATGTAGATTTGTTGAGTATACTCTACATACTGTAGGTATTCACACAAGATTACTCACCACCGGATTTTGTCGAGTATACTTAACAATCATGGTTACTGCCTTGTCGTGTTCTTATCCGGGTGAGAAACGGATTGCAAATAATTTTATCGTATTGATTACACATTATATAAATAGAAATAAGTAACGTATGTATCAAAATTCGCCCGAAAACCAACAAAAATAAATATTTACCTGTAAAGCTCGCAGAGCATGTTGTCTCGTTGCCATTTTTGCTAGCTAATGTCAAGTAAAATGTTGCGAGGTGGGCAAAATACTTTTTCCTATCAAATTAAACTAATATTGAAGTGTTCTTAGCCTACAAAATTCAAACTGCAGAAGAAAATTTGACGTCTAGATTTTTTTATTTGTAACGTTGAGTATACTCAACGAGACCAAATTAAGGGTTAAAGTACCCATAATAATGAGTAACTTTTGTTCTACAACTTCCCCCAAAAGTCAATAGTTTAAGAGAAATAGCTGTTCAAAAATTACATAAAAATATGCTAAAATCTATCTATCCTCAGCTATGATCAGCTGTGTTCACATTTTAGGTCATATTTGGGGTCACGGATTAGAAGTTCTATATACTGAATTCGTAACTAAAGTAGGGACGAAGAATTTTTGAAAAAACATTTTTCATAGAAATAAAAAGTATCGAATTTTGTAAGTAATTTTAACACTTGCTTTAAAACAGTCATCACTTCATCAGTAATACTTTAAGTGGTCTGCGGATTAGTACCTACCCCCTTTCCAACTAACTTTGTATAATATGTGGTTTTGCATAAATTCAAACTCAAAACTCGTTTATTCAAAATATACTAGAAATTACTACGTTCTTTTTGAACGTCATGTTACGTAAGACAGCCCCGAAAAACGCTCACCCTTCACAAATGATCGCGTAGGACAAAGTTGACACGCAGATATCACGCTTGTAATTAAAACAAAATCACTGTTTACATGCTTTACATAGTTTACATTACTATTTACGCTAAAACTAAGTAGTGCACCGATTTAGACTAGGGGTACTTGTACTATTTATTCTGTGCTAGGGGTAGCTATACCTGCCGGCGTTGCGGTGCATGCAGCTGCGAATCCCGCGACCCCGGCCAAGGGTCAGGAGAAGAAACACCGTGGGTTTTTAGCCGGTAAGAGTCTGGCATAACCCTTCGCCTTCCCCAGGCGAAGGGTGTCCATGAGGAATACGTCACGAAAAAAAAAAGATAGTACGTAACAGAGAGCGTTTCCTTAAAACCGTTAATCTACGTCTACATCAACAATACAAGAAAAAAAAAGTAAAAAAAAAAAAATAGCAAAAACGGTTCGAAAAAAATATCAAAAAATAATAAAAACAATTCAGTACGGCCTGTTTATGACCAAAATAGTAGCGTAGAGAGGTAAAATGCGATGTTGCCGTTGCTGTTTTCCAAAGTTTTTTTGTTTGATAGACAAGTGCGCATTGTACACACGGCTACACTTCAAGCGGCTTAGTAGGCGTTTCGGCCGCTGAGTTTCGTCCGATCCGGCCGAAACAGCCATTTCATTATTATTAATATTTTTGAGTGGTGTTTCGGACGAATTCTTTTTTAAAGGCAAAGTAACGTCAGAAACATAATCAAATAATACCTATTTTACTTTGTGGCCATGGATAAATCGAAATGTACAATCAAATAAAAAAAGTCTTATTTTTTTACTGAATCCTTATTAGGTGGTTAAGATTCGATCACTAAGGCAAACGGAAACAAAAAAAAAATTTTTTTTTTTGGCACTATTTCCCCTGTGGTGTAAATCTGTCTATACCAGTAGCAGATCATGCAGTTTTAAGGAATTACACGAATTCGTTAACACCCTGTATAAGACTGATTATTGTTGTTTACATTTATAATTCTTATTTTTAATTGATATATAAGACTGATTATTGTTGTTTACATTTATAATTCTTATTGTACGCTTTTTATTTGATATTTAAAGACTGATTATTGTGATTTATCATGTTTACTGTTGATTGTTGTAATTGTATATTAAACTTTATCTTTGTCCAACAATTCCCTGACTTCTACTTCAATAATATAACCCTGCCTAAGATTTTTCATTCTGACCGTACAAAATTTGCTTCAAAAAAAGTATCGTCCGAAACGCCACTCAAAAATATTAATAATAATTAAATAGGTGTTTCGGCCGGATCGGACGAAACTCAGCGGCCGAAACGCCTACTAAGCCCTTCAAGCTATGCAAAACCAGTATAAGCTGACCGTTACTTGTGCGAAAAGATTATACAAAGCGACGGACGCCAAGATAAACTGGTTTTGTATAGCTTGATGTGTAGCCGTGTGTACAGTAGATAAGCGTTGCTTTTACGTATTTTTTATTTATTTTTTGTTTTGTTTGGGAATATTTTTTTAGAATGCACGGACGCTATAGTGTTGCTGGTTAACGGGAACGCCTTTCGTTAGTTAACATAAATTCTTTAGAATTTAGAGCACTAAAACACTATAGTCTTTTACATCTTTTTCTTCTATCGTGTCGGCACTTGCTGTACGACGATAGCTTATGCCGTAGTGAAAAAATTAGCCAGTCAGCAAGGCTGGTAGCGGGGCTGACTGCCCAGGGTGCGCCAGACATACTTAGGGTGTTTTTAGTGTCATGCGGATTTCGTCACGCACGCGGGTTTGACCCGCATGCCGTCCATTCCGTCCACTCCATTCCGTCGTATCCAGGGGCGACTGCCGGAAGCGCAGGATGCCGGGGCCACTCAAGACAATGTAATTCATAGAAGAAGACCTCGCGTTAAAATATCATGTTGATTTACATGTAAAATGGATTATGTCTGCAGGTTGCGAGCTACAAATATCAGATAAAATCGTAACTTCCGTAATTTTTTTAATGCTTTTTTTTTAACTAGCGTGTTTTTTTGTGGCTGCAGTATTTTTATCATTGCGTTAATATGATTTAAATTTAATTTAATAACCAATTTACTAAAAATTGAGGCATTAACGATTTTATCTAATAATATATTTACCTACATTTAATATCACATAATTCAGTTACATTTAATAATTATAGTTTAATCATATAGGTAATTAAATCAACATGATATTTTAACGCGAGGTCTTTTTCTTTCAATTATACATATTGTATTGAGTGGCCTAATTTTCGCCCACCTAGGTCCTGCGCCCCTGGCTGCCACCCTTATGGCCAGTCCCTAGATACGACAGTGAATTACCACCACTGCTGGAAGTATCCTTCACCTTCCTTGGGTGGTTTTAGTCAGTAAGAGTCTGACAGACCTCTCCGCCCACCCCAGGGCGGAGGACATCCAAGAGGGTCTAAATAAAGCAAAAAAAAAAAAAAAAGTGACGCGTCTGCTACACCAGTTAAAAAGAAGGTTGCAGACAGGGACCCTACCTACGCCTAGCCGGACAATTAAGAAAACACTTTTCAGGACCACTTCTATAATAGAAATAAACACTTATAGTCTCTACTGGCACTCGTAAAATTTTGAATTATAACAGAACTTATTCGGAGCGATACTTCTACTCGGCGTGGTATACGACGCCTCCCAGTGTAGCTGAGTACCGGGAGCTCGGTACGGTGTCTCCCTCAAGTAGATCGGAGTTCCGGAGGCTCAGCAGTGCAGCGACTCCCTCAAGTAGGTCGGAGTGGCGGAGGCTCAGCAGTGCAGCGACTCCCTCGAGTAGATCGGAGTGCCGGAGGTTCAGCGGTGCAGCGACTCCATCAAGTAGGTCGGAGTGCCGGAGGCTCAGTAGTGCAGCGACTCCCTCAAGTAGGTCGGAGTGCTGGAGGCTCAGCAGTGCAGCGACTCCCTTGAGTAGATCGGAGTGCCGGAGATTCAGCGGTGCAGTCTCCTTCAAGTCAATTCCAGACCGTACACTTTTTTCGTTACCTCTCGAATCCTCGCAAAGGAACTTGGTTTCTTTTCTTTTTCGAGTGCTTTTCCAATTTCGAATAGGTATAATAATCAAAAACGATGTGGTCTGTGATAAAAAAAGGTTTAATATAACTAAAAAGAAGGTGAAATGTCGTAAGAGGATGATGATGAAAAAGTTATCGTACACCTTGTATACAGATCTGATTTATAAATTTATAACTCATCATAATTATATTATTCATAATACCAACAACGACATAGTTTAAATTTCTCAAGGTTGTGAACTCAAGTTCATCTGTGTTAAGTTTACGTAACACACGCAGGTACACGTAACGCGTTTAATTTAAGCGATTTATTTATTGTGAAATTCTTTGCAATGTTAATTACAATATAATTTGTAAGTATGGAGAAATCTCATACCTACGTAACGCACTCAAATGGTAACGAATAATAATTATCCATACCAGTTTAGAGTACCTGTTACAACCGTTTGTTAGTTCGTAATTGATACATAACAAAGTCAAACTCAATTTTTAGGGCGCTTTCCCACTATGTCGTAACGATTAATTTATCGTTGGACGACTGTCGTCTCTAGCTGTTCCCATTAATACGATTGCTTGTCGTCAATTTTTTTTTTATCGTTTAGCGACTATCGTATCTAGCTGTTCCCATTGGATCGCGACGACAATTTTATCGTTTCACGGCAGTCGCTTTGTCGTTTACACATCATTAGCAAGCTACAAATCTACAGTCGCCTCTACGTTTTCTTTGGAGATCAGTAGTGCGTTTAGGCTCCTGCGTTGAGGGGGAAGGGAAAACACGTGTAAACGACGAGACGATATTTTTATCGTGGCTACGATAGATTTGCGGTCACGATTTAGTCGTAATGATTTTTATCGTTTTACGACTGTCGTGCTAGCCGTTCACTGTCACACTGTCATGACAATCTGTTGTCACTGCAAAAAATGTTGTAGATGACAGTAAATCGTGTCGTTCTTTATGTGAAGTTGTGAACACCTCCATTTAAACATATAAGCCACGACACTTAAAACTACCCGATTATCTGTCGTCACGACAAAGTGGGAACGCGCCCTTAGGGTTCCGTACCAAAATGTTGAAAAAGGAACCGTTATGGTGTGACTTCGTCCGTCCGTCTGCCTGTCACAGCTGCTTACTTCAGGAACTACCTACTGCTATCGATTTTAAATTTGGAATAGTTTTAAATAATGCTTGTCCATCTACAAGGTGTAACATAAATAAGTGTACAACCCCTTAAGGGGTCACTGTACTCATAATAATTATGAACAACTTTTACTACGCGACCCACACGAAAATCGCGAAAAAAAAAATAGCTGTTTCCTACATTTTGACGAGCTATGCAAACATTAATGTAGGGAACAGCTGTTTTGTTTTCGCGATTTCACGTTCGGTCCCATAGTAAAAGTTGTTCATAATGATGAGTACAGTGACCCCTTAAGAGGTTGTACACTTATTTATGTTACACCTTGTATATTGCAAGTTGTAATGTAACAGACGGGATGGTTGATGTGATACGTATAATGTAAACCACCAGTACTTTAGAATATTATATTTTATCAATGTTATTATATACAAGAGGTATTTAATACATATAGAAAATAATATATCACATTTATCAAAATCACTTCTATCTCCATTTTAAAAAACCAAGTCCCCTGTACTCTGCTCCATGTAACACGTGTGAGCTGGACAACCTGAGCAGCCACATATCTGTTGAAGAACCTGCGTTCCCCTGGTACCAAAGTGAGACGCTTCCTGCCCTAACTACACTTACGAGATGGGATCCTGGCTGTTTTCTACCGTGATGACTAAATGCACTCCAGCCGGTCTGTTTGCTGCCGCCGGTTTCTACCAAATGGCTGTGTGGGCCATTGGCGAACACCATAACTACATGAAGGAACTCGCTGACTACCCCAAGGGACTTAAAGCTATCCTACCTCTTATTCTATAAGCACCTTAATATTGTTATGTACCTACTACTATATTGCTTTCACGGTAAGTTGATTAATTTGGCAGATGTCAGTTCATGACATGAAAATAAATTGTAATGGCGCTTGTGTATGACAATTTAATTCAACAAGTATTAAATCAATTTAAAATATTAGTAAAGCGTTACCCAAAAGGTTGTTTTAAAATAAGAAACATAGAAACAATATAGTTATATGTGTTTGACGCCATAATTATATATTACATAAATGATTTTGAAAAAACCCCGACGCGTTTTCAAACTTGCGTCAGATGGTACCAGTTGCCAGAGACGTGCGTATCGATAAAATAATTTCGATAAATTTGTATTAACAGAATGAATATTTTGACTATCGTAATAATTATAGACGATAGGCTCAGTTGATTGAATAATTAAAATAAGGCTCATTATAGCCCAGTTGCCTTGCAAAAGGTCGGTCAGTCCTAAATTTTGGATACGTGCTAGGGATATGTGTTCTTATAAATATTACAAATTTTGTACCTTGAGTGACCTCGGCGCGCTCTGCCATCTTGGGTTAAAGAACCCAAAAATGAGTTTTTATTAAATAACTCCTTATGGGTTTTATGCCAAAAATTATTCACATCAATTTTGTAGAAAATTAAATTCTTATTTTTCATTCCCGACTCAAAATCAGAGGTATTTTATAGGTTTGAAGCCCATGTCTGTCTTTCTGTTTGGCTGTCTATTTCTCTCTCTGTCTGTGTGTCTGTTTGTGGGCTTTTCATAAAAACACCTAACATAACACATCCAAAATTCAGGACCGACGAACCTTTCGCAAGATAAACCTCTTTTTCGCGACCCGGCTACTGGGCTTATTATTGGTGATAAGTAAATAAACATTTATTTTCACTCATCCCATACCTGCTGGATTCATTATCACATCAGCACGTAATCGTCTGTTGTTGAAGATATGCATGCTAATTGACTTAATCCTAATTACTTAAATCACAAGTATTTGAAATGTACATAAAATCACATTACAATAATTTGTCAAATTCTCGCTGAAATTTTACTTTTATCGATAGTTGAATCGACTACAGTCACATGTCTAGCAACTCCTATTGACATGTGTCATTTTAATCTTCTTATCGTGAAAACAATATAGGTAATGAATGTTCTACACCATTCTTTACAACTGGTGTAGCAGACGTGCTCCCAGGAGACCCTAGGGCCGCCTGTTACATTACAAAGTGAAAGAATAAAAAATATAATTATTTCGATTACAATAGAAGTGGGGAATAACTAGGTCAAATGGTCAATGGTATCATTGAAAGAGCTTCATTTGCACATTATAAAATAGTTTTCATCTTAATATAAACCGCATTGTTTTTGACTTATAATGAAAAATGACTGTAAAAATAGCATACCCCTCTCCCCCCCTCCCCCCCACGCCTTTATCTTCGAAGTTTGCAAAGTGAAAATTCTGGATTAAATCGAGTTGATAGAGGTTTATGTAAATAATAAAGTAAAAATAAAACGATGTCTTTAACTAGCGCCTTGGTGTGTCGGCGAGTCCGACTTGCAGTTGCCCGGCTTTTTTATTAAAAACTAACTTTTGCCCGCGGCTTCGCTCGCGTTGAAAAACTCTTAACACACTACTAAAGTTTCTAATTCAATCTTGATTCGAAAGACTCGTGGCGCCATTTATTAACGTTATTATTGTTTTCCTCGGTAACAGTACTTTTTTCGGGATGAAAGGTACCCTATGTCCGTTTCTGTACACCTGACAACGTAGGTACATGCAAAATTTCAGGATGATGGGTTCAGTGGTTTAGGCGTGAAAAGGTAACAAACAAACAAACTTACTTTCACATTTATAATATTAGTTAGAATTAGTAGTAGTATTTGATGTAACTGCTCTACAAATCTGCACTCCATATTTTGGAACTATTTAACTGAATGTATCAAAGTAAAGCCTGGTGTACACGGGTAGAGTTAACGCTAGAGTCAACTAGTGTAATACTCTACCAATTCCAAGTGCTCTACCAGTTACAGTAGAGTAACTGTCTACACATATATTTATGTTTTATTAGTAGAGTAACTAATGTTTCTTAGAACGCAACGTACGTCGCTCAAATATCGTCCAGGAAAAAGAGAACGCCATGAACGAGACGTCGTCAAGTTCTAGTCTACTATGCGTCGCGTATACATGGGTCGAGTAGGCGGTAAAGTGTACGGTAGAGTAAAATGGGCGCCGTGGTGGGGGAAGGCAAGTGGTAGAGTAGCTTGCCCGCGGGTCTAGTCACTCTACTTATTCAAGTTTTAGTACTCTACTCTACCAATGCTGTCTACATTGGTATAGTTAGTAGCATAGTTATAGTTAGTACTCTACCGTGAAACGATACCGTTTACTATACCCGTGTACACCAGGCTTAAAGAATGCAGAATTGCAGAGTAGTTACATCAAATACCTAGGCCCCAGATTACAAGTACCTTAAAAACGTCAAAATTAGTATTAGAATAGAATAGAATATACTTTATTGTACACCAAAATTGTAACATAGCTCTTATACAATAATAATTATTAATTATTTAATTCCTTTAATTTAAAGCGTGCTGCGAGATGAAAAAAACCCTTCCGCATTGACGCACCCTAACACAGACGGACAGACAGACGCATATGGCGAAACTATAAGGTTTCCTAGTTTGAAATATTAGAAGTACGTAGGTATTTACCATACTACACGAATCTTTTTTTTATAATTCCGGTTATAAATAACACGTCTTTGCTGGCCTTGCTTATTTAATCTTGTGAAGGTTTCTTCCTATACCAGTTCAAAGGCCGCACAAACGGCCGCGTTGAACACACTCCAGCGTGCATCTTTTCTTTCTAAGAACAAGAAGACTGATAATAAAACCTAAGTAAAGTTAGCGATAAAAGTAACACTTGAACTTTTGAGTTTTTAAAAATAAATAGTTTAAGAACTTTTGTATCTCTCTTACAATTTGAAACTTTATTATGCTTTTTTGGTGCTTTTAATTTGTTTTCTTTCTACTCGTTTACATACTTATGCCGCTGAGAGCGATTACGCACTGCATCCGATCCGAATCCGTGAAAATACGGATATAAAAAACTCGGACCGAATTCAAATATTGCTTTACGCACTGCATCCGATCCGAATCCGTGAACATACCGATCTAGAGTAAAAATCTCGGACCGAATTCGGATGTTGCTTACGCACTATTCCGATCTCTGATCCAAATTCAAACAATTCAGGGGCCATCTTTGGCATATCCATTTGGCGTCCGATTTGAATCAGAGGTAGTGCGAAAGCGTTCATACAAACATTACTACGGCTACTTCGGTCCGTCAATATTCTTCCGAATTGGAGACTCACGGATGACGGATAGAAATCGGATGACGGACGCCGGATGTAGTGCGTAAACTACCATACAAATAGTTCTATGGCTACTTCGGAACGTATTTTCACGGATTCGGATCGGATGCAGTGCGTAATCGCTCTGACTGTAACTACCGGCTTTCGTTTCGTGGTAGCGCAACCCGCGTATGTAATGGTGCTCCCACACTGGTGTGAAAAAATGTTTACAAACATTTTCTAACATTAATACATTGACTAAAAATGTAAGAAAAAGATAAAAATATTGGATAATAATAAATATAATTTATCTATTAATAGATTTTAGATAATATTTTAATAGATTTTTTTTATTTATGTTTCTTTATAAAATGTTTACTAATGTTTGTAAACATTTTTAACAGCAGTGTGGGAGCAGCATAACTCATATCCAGTAGGTACGTAATCGTGGTAATGCCTTCGACTCAAAAACTGAACTTCGACAAACTTTTATTCGACAGACGCCGCGCCGCGCTGTTGCAAAACTATGGAACTTCGACATTGGTGCCGATTCTGTTAAGGACAAACTAAACTTAATTTAGGCTATTGCAATCTTTTTCACTCTAATAAAATAAGAAAGAGACATACGTAAATAAGAGCTGTCAAATTTAGTTGAACTAAAAGTTCCATACAAATTTAGTTGAACTAAAAGTTCCTTGGCGTGTCGACTAAAAACACGGTGAAGTTCAAGGCGTAAACTATTTGACATCTCTAACTTAGTTGTTGTCTATCACCGTCCTTTTCTCGCGCTATCTATTAGTAAAAGATAGCAATTCTCTAATTTTCGTTTAGTTAGTGAACAAGAGAATCGGCACCATTATGCTACTCCGACAATTTTTATTACCTTCATGTTGTGTAGAACCTACACATCTTGAAAGTTGTGTGGGTAATTTTCATAAACGGATCCTATGGCTGTAAAATGGTCAAGAAATCACGTTTTATAAAAAAAACGCGTAATACACCAACATCATTGCACTACAAAACAGCTGCCGTTACATATAAAATTATTACAGTGCACGAAAAAAAGTGAGAGAAAATTAAAGCCACGACAAGGCATACTGGTTGTTAGAAAGAGATGAATAAACAGCAATGCTCATTGGCCCGAGCGCGTGTGACGTATCAATCAGAGGAAGTTGGGGCAAAGGGGACACTCAATTTTTCTCGTGTTGATAAAGTTTAAACTTTACGGGTAAAAAATAATATTTACAATTTTTCAAATACTCATGTAGAATTTCGGAACTGTAGTTATTGAATTAATAAAACTAAATTTAATGTAAACATAAAAAAAACTTTATTTTGGAAATGTATAATGTCATTGTGAACAATTAAACATTGCAAATATTTATCGTTTACTGTTTAGAACAACAATTGTAAAAGAAGGTATGTTCATCCGTACACACGTACGCGTACTATAACTAATACTATTTATATACCTTCAAACAAACTTAATTTATTCCTTTTTTGTCTTTTATAATCCGTTTTAGAGTTGGCATTACTTTTGTGTGCGATTTGTAGGCGGACATTAATAAATTTCTCTATTACAGCACGGATAAGGTGTAGCCTATGATTAAACGTTGGATGTTGCGCCAGAGAATGAGAATTTAAAGACGCAAATACGTCATTGCAACTAATAAATGACTTTAAAATTCGATTTTTTATAATTATGATATCTTTGGGATCGGGAAGGATTATGTGACTCTTTTGTTTTTTGTGATTCTTAATAATTGTTTCTGACTTCAAGCAAATTTTAAAAACATCTTCACTTGCGAAACACAGTCCCCCCATATTTTTCAGAATAATCATCTTGTGAAACCACAACTTGTTATGAGAAAACAGACTATCGATGCAGGTCTCACATTTAAGAACTTTAACCAGTTTGCTGGATACCCATCCTGAAATATAACCAATGATCATTTCGACGGTTTTTTTAACGCTTTCGCGATTCAGAATTGTCGAGAGCACTTCAACATTTGCGTCTATTACGTGGTCGCTTTCTTCGTTTTGTTCACAATTGTTATCGATTGAGTCACATTCCTCATCGACTGCTCTTCTGCTTACTGTAGAATTAATGATCTCGACTGCAGACAGACAAGTTAAAATTTGAATTTCTTCGAGCGGTATGCAATTTCCCAAAAAAGAAGGCTTCATTTCCAGGATCTGAAGGATTTTTTTGAAAATTCCTTTGAACTGTATTACATTTGGATCGTTATTATAACCTCCATGTTGCCTGATAGTACCGAATAACATTTCAATATTATCTTGAGATAACCTATGAGTTGCAATATATCGCAAACGTTGTCCTTCGATCAAAGTGGAATATAGGTGTTTCAAACTTTCTATACATATGAGGAAGCCCAAAAATCCTGTTTTGTTTTTGGTTTCAACAATGTTTTTCTTTACTACTTCTATGGTGACTCGTTTGCGAAATTCACGCCTGTATTTGATGATTACATTTAGTCCCAATATGTATTGTTTAGCTTTTTCAAGATATGATATAACATCATCGGCATTTTTTCTTGAAAGTTGTTTTTTTAAGCCATCCAAATCGGACGACTTTGAGTTTAATATATCGAATAGGTTATTAAATATGACTATAAAATCTATCGTTCCTTCAGTGTCTCCAAAAAGGGAAGACGTTAGAATCTCGTCGCATAACCTAAGTGCATTTGCAACACTCATGCTCATAATTTGTGTTGCTAATTTAACTTTCATTACCTCATTTCGGAAATGAATGTGACGAGGAGTAATTTTATCAGCAAAATTAAGTCCCACGTTTTTTTGTAGTTTGACTAAATTAATAAGCACCTGCCAACGAATCTCTTTTCCACTCCCGTCAAAAATTTGTCTTTTGGCTTCGAATGAATTTCGAACCAGTTTTATCATGTGGCAAGCGTCAAGCATGATTGCTACCTCCAAATCACAATCAGGATGCCTGAAAGTTGTTTTCAGACGTGATGGTTGTTTTAGATCACACCCTAATATATTGGCTGCGTTTATGTTAGCCGCACAGCCATCAAACGTTATAGCAACAATGTCGACCCCCACCCGGTAGCATTCACTCAAGCATGTTTTCAATAAATTTGCCCGAGATTCGGCTGAAAGTACGCTAACGAGAAAATATGCCACAGGAATTTTCCAGCTTTCTTTCATACAGACTAGTATGAATACATATGCTAGAGTAGCAATTTCACATGATTTTGCTGAACCAGCACCAAAATCTACAACGCCTGCGGTCTTTTTCCCAGTCCATGTAGTTTGGTGGTGAAGAGCCATCTCGCCAGCAATCAACGTGCACAATATCCTCTGCCCACTAGTTTTGTATTTTTTTTCTAAAATATTTAGCGCCTGTTTGCTAAAACCAGGATCGCCAGAGCTGTTCTCATACCATTTCCCTATGACACGAGGATGTGGCAAAAATCCATTAAATACCTGTCTCACATATTTGTAGGCAGCTGCTGAGTAATAGTGGAGAGTGACTGCAAATTTTCTTAAAGCTGGTGTATATGTTTGGCGATGGCCCTTAAACTTGCTTTTCTGAACCAGTCTGTTAAGAAATACTACTGCTTCGGCTTTAAGATCCAATTCATTGAACTGGTCTATTGTTAAATATTTTTTCTTTTGGAGCTTTGAGACAATTTGCTTTAAATTATTGCACTTTCCTTTGAGTCTTTTATTTTGTCTTACCAAATTACATTTTTTAAACTGTAGTTTGCGTTTATCTAGGGTTTTTTTTGGAATCTTAGTCTTCAAAAATTCTTTCCTTGGATTTTCAAAAATTGAATCTTCGTCGGACAGGTTAACTTGCTCCAAACTTGTTGGTGATGATGATATGACATAAAGTACATCTTGCTAAAATAAAAAATTAAAACAATTTAAAACAAACCAATTTTTTAAAAATTTCAACTATGCAATACAAATATTCAATTTAATATAAATAATATGACAAATATTAAAGTAAGTTTTTACTATACAGGGTGGTAATTTGAGATGGGGCATGAAGGGCAACTACCTTAACCATTGTAACTATAGGAAAACGTTCTGAGAAGACTACCCCTAACTTTTGGGACAATTTCAATCGGCATTCACAGATTTTGAAAAAAAAGTACAGTCAGCGAGAAAAAGGGCTGTTTTCACAAATCTTTTTTATGATGCCAATCGATCCCATTTCTCATAAGGATCAAAAGACTCTTCCGGACCAACTGAGGTTCGAGTACTAGAAAAGTCAGAAATCACGAAAAACAACATTTCGTTAAAAGAAACGATCACGAAGAAAAACTTTTTTTTTTATTTCGTAATTTCTGAATGCAGTTCGAAATATTTTCAAAAATTATGGACAGTTTCTAAAGAACATTTTCCTGTAGCCACAACGATTAAGGTAGCTGCCCTTATAACTAACCCATCTCAAATAGTTTTTTTGTTATTTCTGACGTTTCTAGTACTCAAACCTCAGTTGGTCCGGAAGAGTCTTTTGATCCTTATGGGAAATGGAATCGATTGGCATCATAAAAAAGTTTGGTGAAAACAGCCCTTTTTCTCGCTGACTGTACTTTTTTTTCAAAATCTGTGAATGCCGATTGAAATTATCCCAAAAGTTAGGGGTAGTCTTCTAAGAACGTTTTCCTATAGTTACAATGGTTAAGGTAGCTGCCCTTCATGCCCCATTTCAAATTACCACCCTGTATATACGTACTAAAACTTAACACACACACAACATTGAAACTAGGAAGCATAAAAATTGAATTAACTATTAATATTTTACCTTAATTACAGGAACTGCTGTCTTTTTTATTCTTCGAACATTTTTTTTCGTCACGTACATATCTCTGGCTAGAAAATGTTCTGAGCAGACCGTAGAATAAGCAGTTGGTATCCAATCTTCCTCACGTCTTTGAGCCCTAATTACACTTAACCATTTTTCTTTCATAAGCCCATCTTTAGGTATTCTAAAATGTAAAGGAACACGATAACGAATATTCATTAAAAAAATTGAATTCATTTAAAAACAATTTCGTGGGTTTAATTTGTCATTGAAGTGCGGGGCCTCCTAGCACCAGTATATCTTTTAGGGCCGATTTTTCAATCGCCAGATAAATTTTATTCAAGGAATAAATGTGACGGTTTGAAATATTTTCTACACAAAAGCTGTCAAAACGTCAAACTTATTCCCCAGTTATAAGTTATCTGACGATTGAAAAATCAGCCCTTATTTAAATAAAAGGAGGTCCCTACATGTAAGATTTTCTGTAAATTAAACCTTTTATTTATAAACGCTGATGACCAATGACGATGATTTCCCCATTTTCCCCTAGCGGCACGTGGTGACGTACCAGACGCCGCGCCGCGCCGGCCGCCAACCAATTACCCCACGTTGTCTCGTTTGCGACTTCTTTGTAACAGCCGATATCATTTTTGTTATAATAAAAAACAAATAGCATCTACTTACGCATGAAATGATACGTTTTTTTCTCTCACAGTTGCAGTATAATTCGTACACTGTCTGTAAACACAGGAAGGCATTTTTTTTGGGCAGAATGTTGCACGAATGACGTACACACACGACGCTGGTTGGTGCGTGACTAAGTGAATGTCGGGCAATTACCTTGCTATAATATTGCCAACCCAACAAAGAGCGCGGACTACGCACCTATTTTTATAATGTTAGCATTTTATTATTATATAATATTATAATCTCCTAAAATAAATCTTGATAAATCACAACCGAACCAAGGCCGAACCGTTTATTCAGACAGTTCTCAATTTCAAAAGCTATCAAATTGTTTGACACAAAAAACAAAATCAATCATTTTGAAAGTTTTCGAAAACAAAAACTGACTGACGGTTGTGGTTCGATTGCGTTTGGCAACAATTTATTTTAGGAGAATTGGGCCCCTGATGTTAATTATAAAAGACTTATTCAGTGATACCCCAAAATTACCGTAATGCTGGTACGCGACATTTTTTGACACTTTAGGGCAATGATGTTAAGCTCATTGCTTTTAAGGAATAAGAAATATAATATGCATATAATTTTTTTTTTCTTAATCAATACCTAAAGCACATTAATATAAACCCAAGAAAAGTATTAAAAGTTAAATATTACTATTGTTTGTTGCTCAAAACAATTATTAAACTACAACAATTTTATTCCACACCTAACATCCTTTAATGTCGCGGCCATAATGTGACGTCATAATCCACGATACTGCTTTGTTTACATCTCTTTTTCAGCCACAAATCATTTATATTAAATTATTTCTTGTGCTTTATTCAAGCAGAAATCGCACTTACTAACTTACCTCAGTGAGAAATTAAACAGTTTGCTAAGAAAAGATTATTTAAAGGTTTATTCACATGGATTTTGATGTCATTTCCGGCATTTTCGAAGACCACGCGTTTCGAGATTGCGTTCCGTTTCACAAAAAAAACGTAACATAAATAATGATTTGTAAAATAAGTAATGCGTTAAAAAATGTAAAAAAAAAATGCAATTAAAATCTTGACTTCTGTACAATCTGTATTCTGAGGTACAATGTAATAATGAAAGACTTTTGAATTACATGCATATTCCCTATTAATGTCTGTCTGTTTGTTTGTAAACGCGTTACCGCATCACGCCGGAACAGCTGGATGGATTACAATTTTCAGTACCTACCTATATTACAAAGTACTCTGTGATTACAATGAAACATTTACAGTTGTAGGTACAGCTAATAGCCTAACTAAAAAACGAAGGTACTTTTTTATCTTGATAGGTGAAGTAGGTAGGTCCTTAAATATAGTAATGGCTCTCTACTGTATGCAGTCCTACACTCAGCAAAGGTCATGATAAGCAAAACGAATTAATAAAAAATAACATGATGTTGGTAGTAGTGTTGGGTAACTCGTCTATTTTAAACGAGTATGAGGAAGAAGAAGAACCTCATTTTACCTCATGAGGTACTCATGAGGCACCCTTCATTCAAGGAGAGGATAGCTGAAGGAGGTTGGGAGGTTGGTGAGCGCACGGGCCACAACTATCCTCTGACAATCACTATGAATATGTATTGTATACATTAAATTATGTGCAAGTTGTTTATTTAATAGATGATAAATATTGAATAGTTTGCACATAACAATTTCAGATGAGAATGTTTTCTTGTTTCATTAATTTTTCAGTAGTTGGTTTATAGTTTATTCATGAACTTACTTTTATCGTAGGTAGATATTACACATATTATAATCTTTGGCCAATATGCCCTCTGTACTTTGATTACCTACACCATTTCAGTAATTAGTACTGTTAAAATATAAATTAATATATCATTTAATTAACCTTGTCTTGGAACTGCAGTTTTTTTTAGCAAAACTCCTTGTATTTTTTGCAATAAATTATTTATTTACAATTGTTACACTTATAAAATTACTTTTCAACATTCATTTGAAGTTTTAATAGTTTATATTTTCCAACAAACTTTTTTACTTCCTCTTTTGGATATGGCTTAATAGCTAAACAAGTGGGAATATTTTCTGGTTGTTCTATCCATAGCTTGTGTGCTATTGAATTTTCTTTTAATTTTTCTGCTATTTTCTTCAGTGACTCCTCATTTGGAACCTGAAATTAATAAAAACTTTGAATTGTATGTGTGAAAATCATATTAATTTATAATATTTGCGAGCAAACTTATGCGATATGCTCAACAAACACTGCTTCTACATAATTACTGGTAATATTGAAAAACAAAACTTATGCAGTAGGATGCTGGTAACACAATATTATTAAGAACTTCAATTCTTATGTAAGCCATTAATTACTCAAGTACTGTAATTATAGACACAATAGATAAACAATGGCAGTGTTGTCCTGGGACGACACGCAGGACGCAACCGGTTAAAGTTACAGTCTACTGGAGAGGTTTACCTGTGCAGGTTTGCCTGCGCAGGTCAGCCATATGGCATCTATGGGACAATCTGGTATGCCAGACAGATCTGCAGTTCATCATATTATGTCACTTGTAAAAATTGATTTTCGAGCTTGCACCAGTCGCCTGCGCCGGTTTAAAAATATGCACAGGTCTATTCCAATATATGTATACTCCTGTCTCCCTGCACAGGTAGACCTCTCTGGTGGACCATAGCATGTGGCAACCATTATTGTAACAACATACCTCTAGCACCACTTTGTGCATATTATCCATATCATTGAGATACTGTACAGTGATCTCATCATCTTTATACAAGTGTAGCACAGCGGTGGATGCGTGACAAGCCTGGGCCACCACTGATCCTATCGACCATCCTAGCTCCTTAAGTAAATCAGTACGTAGCAATATATATTGGACGATCGTGTTAGACATTTTGTAATACTTAATTTATAACAGTTCGGCTACAGCAGTCGGCATTCAGCGAAGAGGTTATTTTCTGTGTGGCATGAAAACTGTGTTAAACTAATTCTTAAAAGTTGCCTCTATGCTAGGGTTTAGAGGATTTTAATGGTTGTTTTATGTTTATACTGTAACCCTGTGACGGTAACAATTAAAATATTATCATGTTTTTTTAAACAAGGGAAATAATAAAAAAGTTTTAAGAATTGATAATGTTCATGTCTAAGATTGACATTGACATTCGAACGATTAAAAATCAGACCGAATGAGAACTTCTGCTTCATAACTCCATTCTGCAATAGTTGCAGATTTTCACAAAAAGTTGCCAGTGTATAAAAATCTAGCGTCATTTACTGTCAGTGTCACTGTCAACCATGTTGTTTTGATTGACAGCGTAATTGTAAATTTTCAAGAAACGTTTCTCAAGAAGAGCATTTTAAAATTAAATACGTACAATACACTCACAGAACACACAAATTTTATTTCCCTTCTGTTATTTTGTTTTATAACAATTAAATTGTGAAGCAATGGCTTCGGGGCTAGAAAATTATGTGAATCAAACAGTGTCAGTGATAACTTCAGATGGCCGGAACTTCATTGGAACTTTGAAAGGGTTTGACCAAACAATAAACATTATACTGGATGAATCTCATGAACGAGTGTTCTCTTCTTCGACTGGTGTGGCGCAGGTGGTTCTTGGACTACACATAATTCGAGGTGACAATGTAGCGATCGTCGGCGCAATAGACGAGTCTATTGATAGCCGATTAGACCTTGGGAATATAAAAGCAGAACCGTTGGGGTCTATTGTTCATTAATTACTTTTAAGGGTATGTAATAAATAAGTTTTAATTACTATTTGTGTTTCTTTTAATATACTTGTCTACATTGATAAAATTAAATGGAAATGCATCTAATAGAATTTCTTGTCTGATATGCAACTGGGTGTTTTAACAGACAGCAGCATCATTGGGCATTCCTGCGTGGAAGCTCTTTTAAGCACCCTAGTACTTCTGTTCTACTGTTACAGCAGCCTACATGAATCCCTATTTATAAGACTACAAATGCCAGGGTACATTTTAAAAGGTTCCAAAGTTACCAGGGGGATACCTAACTAATGCAACTATCTGTGAGATTTGTTTGTCTGTAAATAACCCATAATATAATTACGAGAAATTCTTAGTGTGGAGCAATGTTTTGAATTATTGCAAGTAAAGAAGGAACTGTGTTATATGTTAGAATCGGTATCAAAAGCTTGTAAGCACCTAATAATATGGATTTGTCAACATGTCACATAGATTTTCACACCGATAATTCAGCCATCATCAAACTGTCTCCCCCAACCCCCCGCCAGCAACACCCTAAGCTGAGGTCTGTATCCCACAAGGGAAGAAGAAGAATAAAAAAAGAAAAAAGCCTATAAATTATTGTATTACATATGTATTGCCAGTAATATGAGTTATGTGTAGTGTTGCCATACTTTCCATCGTTTAATAAAACTAAACAATAAAATTTTAACTTTTTTATTCAATAGGTAGGTACTACATATTTACAAAATTCACTGGTGAAATATTTACAAACAGTAATTTCTTTATAATCCAGTCAAAATAGACAAAAAAATGCTTAAATTTCGGGATATTTTGCATAGAGCTTAAAAAGGGTTCAGACCTTAATACATAATCACAAATGAAATATAAAAAGTCAGGATCCAACTTCTGTAAAAGAAGTTATTCAATGTCAAATGTTTTGAAATGGTAAGTCTATACAAATGATTCCAAGGTTGAATGTCTATTTTGACTGGACTATTAGTTTTATTTACACCCTTCGCAATTGTACAGTATACCAGGTGTCCCAGAACACAAATGGTCATGCAGGGAAAGTACTTCAAATATTTAAAATTGTTAATTTTACTCAAACAAGACTTCAATATACATATTTTTAAAAGTAAGAATTACTGCCTTTGAAGATTTTCAAGTCTTTTGCCTAATCTGTGGACCGAACCAATACAAATGCAGAAAAATATCACCCTATTTTTTATTTCACCAATCGTAGGGGGACAATATATATCTATCCATCTTTTAGTTGCCATAAAATACAAGATAATACTATTTTGCAGTTTTGTCAGCTTGATTCCCAGTTCAGGACAAAAATCTGTGACTGCAGTATATCTTTTAAAAATAAAATGAAGTCTTCTTGAAAGTAAAATTCGGTATTCCGGTTCCGGTTGCGTACCGCCCGTCGTCCCAGGACGACACTTAATTGTCTTATCTATTGTGTCTATAATTACCGTGCTTGAGGTTTTATCTAAATACTTTTACTCTGTGACCACGTGTTTTGGGACACCAGTATAATAACAACAATATAAACAACAAAAATATAATGTCAAAAAATCAAATCAAACATTTCCAGAAATATTTGATTAACATTCGAGGGTAGTCATCCACTAATTAATTAGGTACGCAAATAATTTCTAAATATTTTTTATTCTTTAATTGCATTATGTCCTCTACATACTAAATGTTTCAATTGTTACTTATTCCAAAGCAGTTACAGTACCGAAAAGTGTCTTGATACCAAAGACGAATCAGAATCTTTTGTTATCCCATCTAACTATTATTTTCTACGACATTGCATTGCTTGGAGGCCAAGTGCAGTCAATCTTAAAAATTACTATTGCTAGTGATGCGAGCCACCTAAGGCAATGTTCCAAAAGTTTTGGTTGTCACTATGTGCAGCAAAAACAATTTTTCATTTGCATTAGTAACCAGTTTTGATATGGTTGGTATATTTATTTTATAAGTATACAATTTGGTAACTATCAACAAATGAACAGCCATAAAATACTTATTAAACTGTACTACAGTTCTATCACATTTATCATTTCGCTAAACTTGTCCCATTTGACGTATTATTATTACGAGAAATCTTTATTTCTTGATGGTTGGCCCATCAACACTATTTCTTGGTGCCTGAAATTAAAACAAAAAATCATAAAACAAACATTATTGGATATTTCTCATGAATTCTAAATTACAACTCAAATATTTATGATAATGGTAAGTTACGGTTTACTCACGTGCATTTTTCGATATTGTCCAAAACTAGTCGGGCAATTCCGAAAAATGCAGGTGAGTAAACCGTAACTGATCATAAGTATGAATGTGTCATGAAAATACAATTAAAATATTGTGTATAGGTAATGAATAAATTGAGTTAGATAATCTAAAGTTAAAGTACAAGCTACGCAGTTTTCTACAATAAGTAGATCTACTAAATGTTATCTGTATAATACCCTAAAAACAGCTTCTTCTTGTATACCTAAAGTCCATCTATCAATCTTTTCGTTTCATTATTTTGACATTTATTCCTTTACTGAAATTAACAAGATTTTACAGGAATAAGTAAGTATGTAAACATAGTTTTAACCTAATACAGATCAAGTTTAGAAGATGTACATGTAGACAAAACCTTGTTTCATACTTTGATGGACATAAATTAATGTTGATTGACAAAAATCAGTAGGCACTATTGGCTTTATGTAGGTAAAGACATCAAGAAGAATGGCAGACGCCGTAACAACGTTGGCCCTGGCTGGGCCTAACTCGTTACAGATATAAAAGTAGAATTATGGCATATAAGGGGCATGAGCATTTAATTAGAATTTGTTTTATTTTATTAGGTAATGGGTTAATCCTTGTTTTACTATGGAATTGAGGTGGGAATGTTTGGACCAAATGTCTACTTACTACTTGGATTTTTTAATCTCGAAGAAAATGAAGCAATCGAAAAATTAAAATATATCTTTTTATTTAAATATGGTTTTATTTCTGTAACGTTTTTGACCCAAAACTGCCGATGTCTTTTTGTGTTCATAACTTAATACTATGACACGTCCCTCCACCGCATTCGTGTATTTTTATTATGCATCTAAGGCTGACGCCGGACGAGCATAATTTACGAGCAAAGTGAGTCGCGTTTACAGGACTGATTTTGCGTCGTAGTGTGTCACGATCCCCGCGAATTTTGAAAGCGAACGTAACAAAAATTACGCGTCTCACTTTCCGCGACGCAAATAACGCTCGACTAACTGCAGCCTAAGCGTAAATGTTTTGGAGGGGTGCCTACCTTACAAATTATTGTAGACAATCAAACGAAAACAGACCGCCATTACCTCATTCAAGTAGGTAACAATATAGAATGTAACTACCTTTGCATCTTTTCCTTATATTTCTGAGTGTTGTACGTCCGGAAAAATTGTTTTCCATATTCGAATGTCGCGATCATAATGGCGCATGCTGGTGCCACTTTAAATATTCGAGGCAATAGACCAGTGAATAAGCCTTTGAATCCGTGGTTGTTGTATATAGTCAGTGCTATTTCCTTCATATTTGAGGCTCTCTGTTGAACTTTACCATCTGAAACAGTAAGCACATCAACAAAAACATAGATAAATACATTCTCAAAAGTGGATATTTTTATTGATTCTACTTTGGGAATCGAAGTGTGATACACGGAACTCGTCTTTCTTATGCCGACAGAAAAGATATATCGCTATTCCAAAAAAGGGCAGGTGAAAGAGTTATAGCCTAATTCGCGGCGCAACAACCGCGGAGTTAGTGGTCATTGTCGCCAAATATATCACGGTTGAGGGAGGGAGCGAGGGGAACCCGTCGCCCGACCAGTAACAAGCCCGAGAAGGCGGCGCGCATGTGTTCTTGAACGTGGGGGAAGGCCCCACAGAAGGAGAGGTCCGCCAGGGGCTGGCGGACCGAGGCCTGCCAGGGTCGCGGTGCATGCAGCTACGAATCCCACGACCCCGGCCAAGGGTCAGGAGAAGGAACACCGTGGGTTTTTAGCCGGTAAGAGTTCGGCATAACCCTTCGCCTTCCCCAGGCGAAAGGTAACGATGAGGATTTACAAACGATAAAAAAAACGGGGCGAGGGGAATTATGTAAGTATACAGCACGAATAAAATAACTTTGCCCCTCTGAATTGAGGAACAGAACGCTGAAAGCCTGGTTTCAGAGCGGCAATGCGTCCTGTACATCGGCCGCTTTTTATAATTTACATGCTCTAGGATTATGAACCTTAAACACAATTATTAAGTTCAGTTTCTGTCACATTAGAATAATTTTTACGACCTTTTCGCTAACATTTGTCATTCTAAAATCAACTTAAAACTCATGTGTATAAAGTTGATATTTGCGTAATTAGCAACAAAATGTATTATTAGGTTTAAGTAAATGGGAATAGGGACAATAAACAGCATGAAATGTTGCCAACCTATGTAAATTTCTTTTTCTCCTAATTCTATTTGTTGATGTGTTTTTACTACGTCAAATGGTAGTGTTACAAATGCAGCAATCTGAAACAAAAGAATAAAGTTAGCTAATCTTATCAACTTATCACCCCACGCAATGCTTATCACCGCATAGCAATATATGAGCTAGATATCTATATTAAATTTAGAAACTGTCACACTCTTTATCTTTTACGATAATCTTTCAATAAATATATTTGTCTCTGGTGTTCAGCAGTGGGGCATTTACAGATTTATAATTTTATGATGATATGGGTGGCGCATAATATGATTAGGGAATTATAATGTTTAAGGCGTAAATAACGGAGATATACGGGGGTCCATGGGCGCAGCCAGGATTTTATCCAGCATGGGACAAAGCAGCTCAGTCAAACAGATGCCCCCTTATTACAAAAGATGGTCTAAGAAAAACCTAGGTTTTAAAATAGCCCCGTCTCTTTTTGTTATATGACAAGAAAGTGATGGGTATATTTTAAACCTGGGTTTACCTTAGTCTTGGTTTAAACCATCTTTTGTAATAAGGCAGTAAGAGTCTCCCCACACTTATCGACGCGGAATCGGCTTAGGCCGGTCGGAAAAAGTCAAACGGCCATGCCGAGCTAAGGCTAACAACATCAGTTACACCCTTATCCTTGTAGATTCCGCGTCTATAAATGTGAGCAGACCCTAAATATTTATCTTTGCACTAAATCTGGAAGTGCAGAATGGGGTTATATGTATAGCAATTTTGCCTATACCCACCTTTTTGTGGTCCTAATAAGTATGGCCAGGCATTATTCTGCCTATTTTAGTAGACATGGGTGTCGAGAGGTCTGAATAACATTCAGACGGCATATTATGCTGTGCCAGGCAAGCGCCCCATCCACCCCCTGGCTACGCCCATGCAAGGGTCCATGTTTGTATAATCTCAGCATAATCATTCTGTCTGACTGAAGCTGCTTAGCAAAGAAATTGGTGGGGTGCATGAAAAGAGCCTCCACGAGTGACGATACTTAAGTACGTCCGGCGCACCCTGGGCAGTCAGCTCCGCTACCAACCTTGCTGACTGACTAATCTTTTCACCACAGCATGAGATATTTTCGTACAGCTCGTGCTGACACGAGAGAAGAAGAAAGAAATTGGTTGTGCACTCATAAGCAACTAATTGTGGCAGCAGACCAATCCAACAATAGAATGTTTGATTTATATAATGTTAGTAACAACTTACACTGCCAGCGACAGATCCACAGAAGAAATTAAATAAAAATGTGTTCTTTTCCGAATCCGGCTTGTTGAATGACTTCTTTGTTGACTCAAATGTTGTCCAATATATACCTGAATGTGTAACAATAATACTCATGAGCTATTTAAAAAACATGTGCTTCTCATTAGTCATCAGTGTTTATTCAAACTAAAATAGTAACATAATGTAGTTCATTAAGATTAAAATGTTGTTAAGCTCTGAGGCTAATTATAAATTACCAACCGTGCAGATCATATGATTAACAAGGTTAAGGTACACTTGCCGCGGTCGATGCTGGGATGGGTGACCGTTCGTTAAACCGTCGGTCCCGAGTGTCATACGAATACCTATGACAGTAGTTACGGGTAGTCAGAAGCCCGAAAGTCTGACTACCAGTATAACCTTAGGATATCGTGGGATATCGGCATTGCGCAATTACTGGATTGGGGAAGTCTGATAGCAATCGCTCCGTGTAAAATACTGGCACTCAACCGCATCTCGTTATACTGGAAGGTGACACCAACATAGTTGGGAAACGCCTAGGCAGAATGAAGGCCGGCTTGCACAAAAACTTGCTAAATGTGTTTCGTGCTCAACATATTTAAAATGTCATTCTGTCTCTATCAACTTCTGAGAATTCACTGAATTACTGTATTAAGAACTGTTGTGCCTGTTTGAAGTAACATGAAAAATTGTGTCAAATCTAAGAGATGTACTGCAAAATGTATTATAATTTACCTGAGAATGGTACATCTCTTAATAAAGTCGAGCCCAAACCTCGGAAGAGTCCTCTATAGCCTTCATATTTTATGACCTGACGCAAAGCGAGTGTGATTTCTGAAAACAATGTATTTAAAAGTTTTTATTCAAATTCGTCCGTGTGGTGCCAGACGTAAAGAATAGTACTCCATCTCTTCCCGTGGGTGTCGTAAAAGGCGACTAAGGGATTCACTAGAGGATGGGCAGCAGCGTTTTCTGAGTACTTTAACAACCATACTGCGATCGCCAATCCGCTTGCCAAGCGTGGCGATTATGGCAAACCCCCCCAACATTGTTTGGGGGAGGCCTGTGTCCAGCAGTGGACGTCATTCGGCTGAATGATGATGATGATTCAAATTTGAACAAGACTACATTATTTCCCTATTATTAACAAGACCAAAGCAACTGATGATGTGCTATTTTGTTTTTATTTATTTTGCTTGTTCGCGTTTGTCCCTTGTCGCACGTGATCGTAAGCACAGACAGGGCTCAGTTTACATTGCCGCGGAACAGAACGGAAGCGAAGAATTATGTTAATTGTGTAACGATCAACGAACGAACGTATCACTAGATAGGTACGAGCCAAAAAAGAGGTCGCGCGTCTTCGGGGGAATTCTCGCGCATTCTCGAGGATTCCCGTAGCTACTGTCGGCGCAGTCTGTGGAGTCCTCGGGAAGTAGCGCGAAGGGGGAGTCACAGTGCGGTGTCAAGCGTCTAGGAAACATTGAGAATTCTCGAGCATTCGTGCGACTAGGCGAAATTAACGCTTCCGTTGCGTGGGAATATAAATTGAGCCTAAAATACTACACATATCCAAGTAACAGAGTTATAGAGGAATTCTCCTGTACCCCTTTGGCTCTCTCATACACACGACGGAACACAGTAAACTGCATGACGCTTGACTTTAATGTAAGGGTGGTAGCCAGGCCTGGCGGACCGTATAGATCCTACCACCAATCGTGCTGGATTTTGTTGAATTTTACAACACGCGTCTATTCCCAGCGTGCAGTGAGGAAGTTTTATATTCTAGCCGGTCCCCACATGGGGGCATTAATCGTTATCTATGTTTTTATAAATGTTAGTTAGAATGTTTTTGTACTATCACACTTAATTGATAATTTTATACACCTGGCTGCTCGTTTATTGATTCCAAAGGTTAATAAAAACAACAACGTGTTTGATTGTTTCACTTTCAATCATTCTTGAGTATATTGATCTCACTAATAATAACCTTTGTTTGGTTAATTAATCTAATCCTGTAACTAACGGTAATTACATCATATTACCAAAGCTAGGAAAACCCTAATGTGTTTCTTAGTAGAGCATTGATGTTCATGTGATATGATAGGCTAAATGCACGAAATGTAATTTTACGGTTTTTAGCAATTACTAAATGTCAGCAAAGATTTTTAAGATGTGATGAAGCAAGTGTGGCAGAAGGGTTCTTACAGCAGTGGTCAGATGCAGGCGTTTCATGACTGCAGTAGACAAGGATTTTGTCCACCAAAGAATTCACAATGAAAATATCTTCAGTGGTCATCCTAAGTAATAGAAGTAACATAACATGAAAACAGAATTTCCATAGATATATCAAAGTCACTGAAGTTTACCTGAGTAAGTCAACTTTTTTGACTGCATTTTTGTCCGAATTAGTTCTAGAGGACTGACAACAGTTACTGCTATCGTCCTTGCAGTGGCTCCTGATATCATAGGTATCCAAATAGGTTGTCCCACTGAAAAAAAATAAGAGGATTTTAGTAATGATCATTCATATTTATTATGTAATAGTTATTGTCATATAGTTAATTATTATGACATATTGGTGTGGCACTTTGTTCCATTCTTTACGCAAGGCGTTGACCACGTCGGAGTGACACGCGTCCCAACAATTTTATGGAGTTGCATAGCGCAGTGCAGGGCTGACGCATTGACGCACGACACCGTATTTCACACACGGTTTTAGTCGCTCCGTCACCGTGGGCGAACCGTCTTAGAGCCGGTCCATACGATGCGGTGCGGCAGCGACGCTGTGCCTGAGCGGTGCCGCTGAGGCGTCCTACATAGAAATATCCATGGTATGCCACACGATGCGCTTCGGCGCCGCGCCGCATGCACGCCCTACTTGAAAACAGCAAGACGAGCGAGGCGGGGGTGGGTGTATGCCTTGCAAGTGGCATCGCTCCGGCGCGCTCTGTTGTTGAAGCTGCTGCTGCGACGCCGTAGCAACGTTGTGGCGCCGCACTGCCCGTGTGTCCGCCAATGCGGCGAAATCTTAGCGGTGCGGCGCCGCACCGCATCGTGTGGACCGGCTCTAGTGGTGTACAATAAAGCATATTCTATCTATCTAGACTTCAAAAATACTAGGATAAAAGGATGTAGAAGAAGCGAAGAACGTATGTCAGGTCGTAGCAATGTTCAATAGTCTCTGCTTATTTATCCTAGCAGAAAACAGGTATGTGTGTGTGATTGCGTTGTGTGTATGGTATGTTTAACAATAATACTGGGGCTACATTAGCGGGCGAAGATTCGTGTCGCGTTGGCGCGCTAAAACATCGTGTGCATACGCGATGTTCTTGTCTACATTAGGCGGGCGAAGATTCATCGTGCCGGATTATATTGTTCTCTGTTGTGCGGCCGAGACGTAGGCTGTAATTCAAAATGGAGAAAGTAGTGGCGTTGCATTATATGTCGGTAAATTATTATTTATTACAATTGTATAAGTATCAGTTACAAAATAATATGAAGAGACGTAGGAGTAGCCACCCAAGCGAATATTGTGGCGACAAATCCCGTTGATGCGCGCCAGTTTACCGACAGTGCCCCGATAGTACACACGGCTACACATCAAGCTATACCAATCCAGTTTACACTGACCTCTCATTGTAAGGAAATCCTATACAATGCGAGATCACCTTATACTGGAAATGTATAGCTTGACCTGTAGCCGTGTGTACATCGTCTTCGCCCGAATACTACGCGTTGCAACGATCTACCCGGCCACACTTGGCCACACTCATCGCGTCAACACGAATATTCGCCGTCGCCCGCTAATGTAGCCCCAGCATAAAAGGAAGGAGGCTTATATCCTGCAGTGGTTTGATAAAAATCTGCAAATCATGATGATAAAAATAATTAAAAACTCCATGTTTTGATTTATTTTTATCATCATTCTGTTAACCTGTGCCTAACAAAAGATTATTTGTTTATTTGGCACTCACATTTACAGAAGTGTCTAGAATTCTAAATAAACTTGTTTTGAACTACTGACATCTGACGTCTTTATATCTACAACATTATTATGATGATAATATTTCATATTTTCAAAGAAAACGAGGTATGAGATAATGTTAGTACAAATAAAAACATCAGAATCTGTTACTTGTACAATTTGGATATTTACCTAAAAAAACAGATAAACTTTTTATTATGTGTGCCACAATGAAAACACACTTAACACCAATCTGTGTGGCAAGTCTGGTTATTATACAAACATTACCTCACCACTTCATTTTTATTTTCCTGCACCATTCCCAAGTTACTTGTCGTCAGTGCAATGTTTTTCTCTTCCATTCTTTCCTGTTATCATTCATCTTGTCATTTACTCCTTTTTCCTTCATATCCTTCCTCACACCATCCATCTTTTCTTTGGTTTCCCTCTCCCTCTAAATCCATCAACATTCATATTCAACACTCTCTATTATATTTATGATTAGTTAAGGTTTACTCACATGCATTTTTGGGATTGCCCGACTAGTTGTGGATGGAAACGGAGCACTTAGTCATTAAATATGATATGAATCATGGTAAATCCGAAACTAATTGGGCAATCCTGAAAAATGCGAGTGAGTAAACCATAACTAATCAGAAATATGAATGTGTCTCACGAAAATTATAATACACTATCACACGCATTTCACCCTCCTCATCATAATACACCGCTACTGTCCAGAAGGCCTAAGCTGAGCTTTGAATTTGTGTGAGAATGAATGCAGACACGTCCTCTGCTTGGTTTAAACCGGTTTATACTGCTTTTTGGCAATTGATTCTATGTGCACTCACACAAATGCCAAGCTCAGCATACGCCTCGCCAGTTTTACTATTGATTGTAATTGTCTAAAGGAAATCTTGAAATTGTTATTCATAAACATAATATAACCCAATTACATACAGAATAAAATTGAAAACGGCAGTGTTTCCGTTGTTGTTTTGAATCTCACTCACACACTTTCTCTGTAAGTGAAAAGTAGATAGTAAATCTGCCATTTTCAATCCCATTTTTAAAGTACTTACCTACCTAATTGTCTTGTAGGTATAAAAATAGTTATAGAAACTATTTGACCTTGAAGTCAAGGTAAGGAAGCTAAACAAGTTGTGAAAAGATGTACAATACTGTTATTTTATGTACTAATTAATACATAATGTTATGTTTATCCTTGTATCATTTGTCATTCATCATAGGTAATGATAGGAGACAGATGCACAATGTTTTTATTAGTTTTTGCCTGTGTTAGATCATGTCATATTGGAAGATGTGAAACGTAATGTAGTGTATGATATTATTAAATAATAAATATTAAAAAATTATAAAATTATCTATATAAAATCATGTTCATTGAATATAAAATTTAACAATTGATTACTTACTTTTATGAGTCAAGTTATTGTAAGTTGTTTTCATCCTAAATCTCAATTGTTCATATGTTACAAAATAAATAACTGTACATGGAAGAGCTAGGACTAGAGTAGGGCTTAATCCCGACCATAACGCGGGAACCCCTTCTAATTTGGATATTTTATAAAAGGCGTCCTGAAACCAAAAAAAAACTTTTTCTTGAGATAATTTGTTGACATGTTATGTAAATGTTTATTGAAAGTAGAATCATGTTAGTTTACCATCGTGCCGTGGAAATGTACTCGTCGGGGTACCCATGCGGAGTCCCCGCAGGGACATAAGTGTTCCATAAGACCATTGCAATACAGGTAACATTTATTTGAGAGCAAAGCCTTCTGTTGAGCTTGCAACCTTATTTTAACCACATCAAGCGGGGTCACTGTAAGCGAAAATGTATCTTAAAGTTTATGTAATAACTACCTTAACAAAAAACATTAGGTAGAGTAAAAACTTACTGAATAACGAGGTTATAAGAGCACCGGAACATGCCGATGCCATTTGCTGAAATGGGGTAATCCGGAACTGAGGGTCATCTTCTCGAATCATGGCATCGGCTTTTTAACAATTAATTATGATAGTATTCTTCACCGAAACTCATTGAGATCTTAACTGAGTATTTACACTATGTACTTGAGTCGAATATAAAATTGTTTTTTTTAGAATATTCTAAACTTCATTCTGCAAAATCTGTCAAAATATTGCTGTCCATAGAGATTGAAATGAAAGAGACAAGAGACAAGACAAGCCTTTCAAAGTGTTACCAGCATTTTAAAGTTAGGTGTTATAATTAACATCGACTATTGACAAATCGATTTTTAGTTTAGTGTCGTTGTTTACGGAATGGTGCAAAATGCAGTATCACATTGTGCAGCCAAATGGACGATGCCCGGGGTCTGGCGCGGCGGCGACCTAAAAAGGGTAGCGGGTGGACTGGATGCGGAAGGCGAAGAGACAAAGTGTTGTAACGCAACGCAACATGGGAGAGCCTTTGTTATATCCAGCAGTAGAGTTCAGTAGACGTTCTAATTATTACTTTACTCTGTGCTGTAGACTGCAGTAGGCTGAGTTGAGTTGATTACAGCAGCTTGTCTAAAATTATGCGTTGCAGTGTCCATGATATAATAATACATACAAAAACTCATGCCATTTTCCCATGGGGGAAGACAGAAACTGTAGATCGCCACATGCTACGGTCCTTGCTTGCTTGGCTTCGTCCTTAAGATAATACACATTTAATTTTACCGATGCGCCCTCGTGTTGTTTTGTGTGTAATACTTATTATTATTATTATACAGTTTTATCTTAACCGAAATCTTTTGAGAATTTAGGCCGTTCATCCAAGCTTGTAATAGGATTATAGGATCCATGTGAAAGAAATACATTCTTATGAGATTTCATTGACGATAAAACTATATAATCAGACAAGTATTATTTCGTTACTGTCAATGACGTTTTCCTACCGTGGCAAAAAAAATGTATTAAATACTCAGTTCAACGAAAAATGGGTCCTCTGACCTGACATAGCGGTCATTTCGTAACTTGCAGCGGTAAGGAGACTGCTATCAAAAAAACTTAAACGACATCATCAAAAACCGTGAAAAGCTATAAAGGGTATACTTGGCATCATGCCATGGACGTAGTTGATACATACCATCGCCGCTTCGGCGACTAGTGAAAACCTCGTTATTGACACAAGCAACATTTTAAAGGAGACGAAAAAAACCGTTTCTTCTAATTTGTAAGGAACCTCACGGTGTGTGTTTTTTCTCTACAGGGTGTTAACGAATTCGTGTAACTCCTTCAAACCGCGTGATATAAGGGTGATACTGATTCACCCTGCACAAGTTTTTTCAGAATCAACCAAAAAAAGTTTTCAAAAAATGAACCATAGCATTCTGTATCTGAGTAATTTTAGCGTTCCAAGTAAACTGACTGCGTGGAGCGATATCGCGCTAGTTGTGCCCGTCAGCTGTGTCGCCGTGCCTTCATTAATTTATGCATGGCATCGAAATTTTCAGTAAAATAAAAAAAAAAAATTGAAAAAAAACAGTTTTCATTTATTTTTAATCCATCTAAATCCCGTGCGGGGTTAATCTATAGCATTAATAGATCATGTGGTTTAAAGGAGTTACACGAATTCGTTAACATCCTGTATTTTATCATAAATGAACCATTACCCTAAATCATGTAATTAATGTTTGAAAATGAAATCTCGAAATAATTGTTTTCTAGAGAACCTCACCGTGCGTGCCCGGTCTGACATCTAACAGGGAGCGCCATATAATAGTCAATAAAAGAACGTCATCACTGCAGACGCGTGTGCGACGTTGCCGTTCCGCTATGCACGCGCGCGTACTCGGTTTGTGATTTGTGAGTAGCTGCGGCTCTGCGTGCGTGGGTCACGCACGTGTACACGTCACGCATCTGGTCTGGCATCTTTCTTACAGTTTCATACATTACAACTGGTGCGTGCACGCGTCACGTCACGCCACGCATCTGGTGTGCTCCGCCCTATATGCTCTAAGAAACAGTTTTCATAATGAACACCATATTTGCATTCAAATAGTACTCAGGCAAGTCGTAATAGGGGATTTACACGGGTCGATTTTCACCACACGGCTGGGCCACACAGCGAAAATCGACCGTCTAAATGACCATTCTATTCATTCGTGACGAAAATCGCAAGCCCCAATGTTGGGTGCCATCCGAATTTTGCCGTGCGGCGACAAGCCGCATGCGCGGGTGACTAAAATCGACCGCGTAAATGGTCAGTTGCAGGCAATCGCCCGCCGCATGAGGTCTGTTTTGCGCTGTGTTGTTCTGGGGGCTTACCATGACCTCTTACGAAAACGTTTAAATGCCAGCCAGTCAACTTCCGTTCAAAAGCAGGCCTGCTTCTGAATCGCTAAGAATTGTACCATGACAATACTAAAGGTGAACGACTATTGAAGCAAGTTGAACGGTAATGCTTGTTCATGGTACGAAAAGTCTATACAAAAAAAAGGTGAACGGATTTCGTAAACGTCTACGTAGCAGGCCTGCCGCAGGCCTGCTTTAACGATGTCATAGTACAAAAAAGCAGGGCAGTTCAACTTCCAGGCAACTTCTGCCCTGCTTTAAGAGGTCATAGTAAGCCCCCTGTTAAAAATGAACAAGTCGCATGCGATTTTTGTTGATCGGTTTAAGTTGTGTTGTGGTGTTGGATGGCAATTCGATTTTTACAAGCGATGCGACTGGTGATTTGCCGTTGCCGCACGGCTAAAATCAACCCGTGTAAATCCCCCATAAGGGTTGCGAGGTTTTCTTGCTAAATTATGACATAAAACGTAAGCATATAACGTGATTAGGTATATGCTCTAAGAACGTGATTGATCAAAATTACTATTTACGAGGAATTCACTAGTCGCCGACGATACAAATATTGTATTAGTAATAACTGCACATCTCTAGTTACTAAGGATGTCAGATTTTTAAATGAAATAGATCTTTGCGTCATCGTGGATTGTAATCCGTTGAATCGACTCACGGTTTGAATCGAATTAGCGTGAATTGAATTCTCTAACATCTACTATCGTATCATAACATTATACAAAAAAGATTAAACTTATAAAACGTAATGTTCCTATATGTATCTAATGAATACTTAGCGAAGTTGGCGTTACTTCACTAAGTATTGTGCATTATAGTTTAGTGACATTGAACTTACAAAATATGAAAGCGTAAATTACACAATCGTATTACAAGAGCATAAGTAATTAACAATAGTTTTGGTGATCGACTATTTTACTTCTTTAACAATTCATTCGACTTATTCATCCTATCTTTGGGAATGCGATTTGATCTAGGTTGAAATGAAGTGCTAGGACTAGTTATATAATAAACTAATTTATTAAAGACTTCGTTGTCGTGGTTTTCGTCCATTTAATGTTGGTTTACCTATTGAAATCACCAAGGGTAGAATCGATTCAAATATTTAAAAACATCGATCTAAAAAGGATTGATCCAGATCGGATGGGTGGAGCATCCCTAAGATAGATCAGTCAGTCTGAGGATCAGTCAAATCACTGCCACATGCATGGAGGGCGTTACTGAAATTATTTAGTAAAAAATATAAAATATTATAATTATATATTCAGTAATAAGACTACACGAAAGCGGTGCGGTTTCCTGAGGGTTTAAGTTGTGTAGATGAAAAATACTTTTTGAAATGTTTTCCACAGCGTCCAAATCTTTATTGTGAGTACCTTTTCATTTATTTTCGGAGTTTACATAACGTGACAGCTGTTTTTTAAATCGAATCTATAAACAAATTGTGAGCTACATAGTAATGAAACAATGATCGTTCGTGAAACTGTAATGATGTGAAATAATAATCGCGTAAGGGGAAACGGTACGAACAATGAAACGTCTGATGATACTCGTGCACCATTGATTTTGCGGCTTTCGTTACCCATTTTCCAGTTTCGACAAATACTGTAGTCCAGGAAGTCGGCGTTTCGCCGCCGTGATAATTTCAAGGTCCCGTTACCATTATGGCATACCTGTCGTTCATTTTAAATAATGCATTTATTCATTGCCTCGTGATTTGTTAAATAGTTTATTTAATTTCCGAGATTGTGTTAATTCGTAAGATGAAATCGATAAAACTAAATAGTTTTCTGTATTGAAGAAGTAGTTATGATAAAGCTCATATAATATGTATATGCGAATGAAGAAGAATCTTGAGCTTTTTTTTTATTTCATAATTGGGTCATTGTGTCATCTTAGGGGTGTAAGTACCTGCATATTGTCCATGATAACTTTTTTTTTCTATGTAATTTTTTTATGGATTAATTCACATCTACTTTTAGTAGATATTTTCTGACTTAGGCATCAAAGTATAGAAAATTAAATATTCATATAGTTTGACTGTTTGCAGATAGAAGAATTTATAAAAGTCTTAGCAGACATTATTTTAGAGATCTTTCACTGTAACAACAGTGATTTTCTGCATCAGACTGCTGTATATTTTCATTAATAATCAGGGTTGGCATGATTCTATCAATTTGACTAGATCAATTATTTAAAAAAAAAACTGATTTAATCATGAGGTCTATTGTATGTATTTTTATATTTCTAACATACAGCTCTGTAGCCAGTTTTCATATTTGTCTTTTTGGCAACAATTTTTTAATAATACATCCGAAAACCTCAATGTGAATCTAAAAAAGAAAATTGAATGATTGAAAGATGTATTGTATCATGTAGCAAAGTGTACCAAATCCCACATGGGAAGCCCCTTTGGTTTACCACCAAATTCCACATTCAAATCTATGCAAAATTCAAATGATACGACAGACTTGAAAAAATCCAGATTTTTTCCTCATGTTTGTGTTGATAATGAACAAAATATCACTGCTACCTTATCTTACATCACTGGATATCTTATTGTTATATTAACATTTTGATTAGATCTCTTTATAAATAGTTATCAGTATGTATGTATAAAGGTGCTACCCATGTTTTAAATATTTGTATTGTGTTATGAAAATTTAATTTATTTTATTCTTTTTGCATTTTATTCTCATATTTCTGTCCATAGACTTGAAACCAATCCTAAAACAGTTGCGAAAACGCTAGGGAAATAAAGATTTCAGTTAAACTTTAGAAATAAGTGACCTTGATAGTGGGTGGGGAGGGTGCTGGGTGGGGGCAGTTATTATACACTAGTAATCGCTCGCGGCTTTGCCCCTGTGGATTTCGCTTATCGCGTATTCCGCGTTTTTCGGGGAAAAAGTAGCCTATGTCCTTCTCCAAGGTCTAATCTATCTCTGGACCAAATTTCGTCCAAATCAGTTTAGCGATTTAGGTGTGAAAGCGTAACAGACAGACAGAGTTACTTTCACATTTATAATATTAGTAGGGATAATCTTCTTCTTCTTCTCTCGTGTCAGCAAGAGCTATACGAAAACAGCTCATGCTGTGGTGAAAAGATTAGCCAGTCAGCAAGGTTGGTAGCAGGGCTGACTGCCCAGGGTGCGCCGGACGAACTTAAGTATCGTCACTCGTGGAGGCTCTTTTCATGCAAGTAGGGATAATAGGGTAGTTATTGTTTATTTCTAAATAGTAGGTAAGTATTTTGTAGTTTTGGCATAACCAACAGTCAACACTTCAAAATACTTGCCTATTGTTTAAACAATAACTACCCTATTTGCATAAAAATTAGGTATAGATCAGTGTGCAAAACATATTTATGAATAATAATTTGCTTTTCCTTAATTTATATGGTAATTGTAATTTACTTAAAATAAAGTAAATAATACGTAAATATCTGATGAATATATTTGGAAAATCCACATTGAAACAATAATTGAGGCCACGAGGGCCAGAGCAGCTTAACTGTATTTTTTTCAATACTAATTTTGTTTGAAAATACTGTCTTAAGCAGTAAAAGTCATAGTGCCATAGTGGCCTAAAAATTAGTTCAACATTCGGAGATTTGAGCAGCAAATAATGATCATGATCATCATTCAGCCGAAAGACGGCCACTGCCGTAATCACCACGCTTGGCAGGCGGGTTGGCGATCGCAGTATGGTTGTTAAAGTACTCAGAGAACGCTGCTGCCCATCCTCTAGAGAATCCCTTAGTCGCCTATTACGATACCCAAGGAAAGCGATAGTGCTATTCTTTAAGTCCGGCACTACAAGATACAAAGAATGATACAACATCTTTATTTACTAAAGTTACAATTATTTAAAATCAGGGCTTCTATTATAAGTAGTAAGGCCGCTATCATGGCCTCAATTAAGATCATTTGAAAACCATGAGCTGAAATCTTGCAATGGCTTTAGAAACGAGTTACCTCAATGGGGAGGTTTGAGGGTACTGGGGGATAGAGGAGGATTTTCTGGATCCCCTGGAGCAAAATCTTCTGTTGGAAAAGCATATTTTGGCATAATATCTCCTCTGTTTAGGTGTGTAGGTCAATGTAATGTTTGAGATGAGAGATAAGTGTTCATTTTTGGCCAAAAAAATTGTATGAGACATTTTGTTCTTTCTTTAATTTTGATTGTGAATACACCTCCTTCGCTCCACATTTACTGCTCTTAATATTTTTCTGCCTATGGCTCTATTTCATTCTGCTTGCAAACAATTATTATTCAAATTCTTCAACAACAAAAATTACGAGTACCTTCTATTTTTAGTCTGTCTCATTATAATGGAGTTGGCACTGTTACAATGTGCCTCAAAATACTGTAAGAGGTTTGCCAGAATAACAAAATAGTTTTTACAACAGTCCTCCTGTGTTGTTATTTACCAACAAGATTTCATTATCAGTGATTAGACTTGATTGATAGTGTAACATTAATTCCTAGTTAGCACAATTAGTAACTAGATATATTTTATCTATTATTCATCAGGTTGTTTGATTATAAGCTGTTTTATCATCCCAGGCACTTGATATTCTTCATTTTGTATCGCATTACTCACTGTCTGAATCTGGTTTATTCTATTTAGAATTGATTCTAAATAAGCATGTCAAAAAAACTGTCTTACATGGTTCACTCTTGTCACAGTGGTCATGGTCTTCATGTGGCCACTCCCAAACTGAATTTCGACAAATCGTTCTACGACAAGGTTTTACTTTGACACTATATGGAACTCCGACATTACGCTACTCCGACAATTATGGAACTTCGACACCTAATTTGGGGCCCCCCGACAGGTTAGGTTCGAAGGGGATGACGGGGCCTAGAGTGAGCGAGCAAATCGAGCGGACAAAGCCCTCGTCATCCCCTTCGTGTTAGGTTACTTTAAACCCCAGTGTCGAAGTTCCATAATTGTCGGAGTAGCGTAATGTCGGAGTTCCATAGTGTCGAAGTAAAATCTTGTCGTAGAACGATTTGTCGAAATTCAGTTTGGTAGTCTCATGTGGCACTGATTTACTATACCTGATGTGGCTCGTCTCACAATGTCTCGCCATCTCTCCCTGTTGGTGGTCATTCTGGAACACTCGCACAAGGGCTGCTTATATTTCTATGGAAGTACTGCCTCCATACCTATTTGTGCCGCTAAGCAGCACTGCTGTGTTCCGGTTTGAAGAGTATAGCTGCCGGTGAAATTACAGGCTTCAGCTTTGTCTCCATGGTTGGCAACGCATCAGCAATCCTCCTGGTCACTCCCAAACTGATTTTCGACAAATCGTTCTACGACAAGATTTTACTTCGACACTGTGGAACTCCGACATTACGCTACTCCGACAATTATGGAACTTTGAAACCTAATTTGGGGCACCCCGACACGGATAGGTTAGGTTCGAAGAGGATGACGGGGTCTAGAGTGAGCGAGGAAAGCGAGCGAACGAAGCCCCCGTCATTCCCTTCTTGTTAGGTTACTTTACCCCAGTGTCGAAGTAAAATCTGGGGTGCATGAAAAGAGCCTCCACGAGTGACGATACTTAAGTACGTCCGGCACACCCTGGGCAGTCAGCCCCGCTACCAACCTTGCTGACTGGCTAATCTTTTCACCACAGCATTGAGCTATTTTCGTATAGTTCGTGCTGACACGAGAGAAAAAAAGAAAGAAGTAAAATCTCGTCGTAGAACGATTTGTCGAAATTCAGTTTGGTAGTCCCTCCTGATATTGTAGGTAGATGTATAGCTTAGGCGGCGGTAACCACATACTATCAGGTGGACTGTCGGCTTGTTTGCCAACATCAATACATGTAATAAAATATTACATAAAATAAATGTTGGTATGTAAATTGTAGCTCACCCATTAAGTATGTCGTGGTGGCATGGTAATTAAGTCAATTACCTCATACTCATAGATAATTTTAACTGAATAGAACCATGCCAACTAGTCACCTATAATACAGTCGTTGTTACTACACATAGTACACATGCATAGCATATTTCATTCACATGTATAGTGGTGGGGCAGTTGATAGAGGATGCATTTTTCGCATCCTTGTCCACTCATAAATCGCCATCAATCTCTCGACGCGACTCCCGTTACTCATACAGCATGCTGTTTCTACTATAATCACGTTCATGATTTCATTTCAGTTGTTGTCCAGGTCAGTACTACGTTATACTTTGGCCTGAATCATTTTATAAGTGTTACTTAATTAGACAGTCTAATTAAGTCTATTATAGACAGTCTGAGGGGCTCGTGGCTAATTAACATGCGCGTGTGAGATGTTGCTAAATTTTAAGTAAATATAAGTTGATTTATTACTTCAATAAAATAATAATGTAATTAAAGGCATTTAAAAAGCATATTTCTACTATTTAAACTGTATAAACAAAATAAGTTTATGTTTACACGTCATAACCGGTAGTCAGAGGTGGGGCAGGGTAGGGTTGTTTACTACTGTTTATATAAAGGCGAGCGCCGTCACTGGTGACACACTTATTTCAGAGATTTTGAAGAGAGCGGTACTCTGCCCCCTGTCAGTGATATCTGGCTCTGAGTACCTATTATCTACATTATCAGATGAGTATTTTTGTTATTTACTGTTATTATTGTTCAATGTAGCTTTATGTTAATAAGAAATACTGTATTAAAATATCCTCTTGTGTCTAAATGAATTTAATTAATCCTAATTGATTTTGTATGTTAAATACTAGTATCTTATGTAACAAATATAGTTATTTTAATAAAATAAATGTTTATTTACCTATGAAGTTATATTTTTTGTTGTACCTGCTTCTAACATCAGAAGTGGGATCTGTACTTACTTGGCTCACAAAAATTTAACTATTCTGACTTTTCATTTCAGTGAGAACCATGGACGCGGAACTCGTGAAAAATTTATTGGAATCTATAAAGAGGGCGGTGGCATCAAATCGACGCCAAGATGATGTGGTGCTCCCTGTCTTCCACCCTGAAAAGATGCACAACGGCGCCGAGACCTGGTGTAAGAATATTGAGGATCTTGGTGGAGAATTCGACTGGAGCAGTCTACAGATGGTTGCAAAGGCCGGTAAGGCCCTTCGGGGCTCTGCTATTACTTGGTTTGAAACTTGGGAACCAGAACATCGTGACTGAGAGACCTTTTGCCAAGATTTAATTGATCTGTTCCCAAGCAAGAAAAACTTAACTGAGAAGTTGACAAAAGCCGTTATGTATAATTCTGAGTCTGCAGATACTTATGCTGAATATGCCAGAGAAAAAATTCTACTTCTTAAAAAGACTAGGGTAGCCTTTACTGAGGATCAGTTAGTTGAGCTTGTTTGCGGGGGAGTTCGCGATGTTAATGTTCGTATGGCTTCTTTCAATAATTCAGTGTCCACAACTAGCGAATTAATATCCCTATTCTCTAGTTACGTTAAAAATCCTCGAAAGCGATTTTTTGATAGGAATGGAACCATTGATGATCCGAGTACAAGTGTTGCCAAGAAATCTCGTTTTACCCACATTTCAGATTCTTTCACTGCTAAGAATTGTTATTCTTGTGGACAAAAAGGTCATATTCAATTTCAGTGTCCAAAGAATTCAACATTTAATAAAAATGATTCAGATAGGGAAGCTAAGACTAAATCAAAAAATTTGTCGGATTATAACAAAAATAATCAAAATAACACATGTGCATTTTGTAAGAAGGAAGGTCATACTATAGACAAGTGTTGGTCAAAACAACGACATGATCGTGAAAATAAAATTAATGATAACTAGTTAGTTGCATGACTCAGCCAGGCCTCCATCTTACAAAGGTTCACATTAATGATATTCCTGTAAATGTATTAATTGATTCTAGTGCTAACTGTTCTATAATTAAAGAGTCCATCTCATATCGATTGGGTTGTCACGTTGCTCCCTGGTCAGTGAAATTGGATGGAATCGGCTCTGGCCGCTTAAATACTTTTGGTTAAATTATGTTACCAGTTCGTTTTGATGACGTTTGTATTGAATTAGAATTACATGTAGTAACCGGTGATAATTTTGCTTACGATTGTATTATAGGACAGGATGTTGTCAAATATGACTAATAGCTGACATTGCTATTGTCATCGACATATCTGGCGCTAAATTAATATGAAAAAAAATGTAGTCAGTTACGTTGAAAAGAATGAAGAAAAGGAGATTTTTGATTTTGGGCCACCACTATGTACAGTATATAGAAAAATAGAAAAAAAAATAGGGGATTACCATAAAAAATACAAATAAATTAATTTGAAGAAGAGTACCCTCGTACTGGAATTATTATTTGGCGATGTTTTTAATCTGTTATCCCTTTTTTTCTGGTAGCCATGACAGTTGTGATTGACATTGACATGAGTTTGACAACTTTGACAGTCCTAGATTTCGTGTACGTCATTCCTGTAATTCTATTTTATTATTTTAGCGTAATCAAAGTATTTTCGTCTCTAAACAACGTACTTATGTTATTTATGTACACAAGAAATAAACAATATGGTGTCATTGACATGTCAACAGTTGTCAAAATGACATTTCAGATAATTTCGATCCGCCATATTTTCATGTGTTGTGTTGCTCTCCTTGACCAAGATAACTTGAATGTACAATTAAACGAAGTAAAATGATAGAAAATTAACATTAAAAAACTGTTACTTTATTGTATAGCTATGTTTACATATGGTGTACATGGTGCTGGCCCGGGCTCCATACATTTCTGAAACATCTCCTTTACTTTTACTTTTAGAATGTATTCAAAACTTAGATACGGATTTTAAAAAATAAAGTTTAAAAGGTTTTTGATAAATATCGTAAAGTTTTGCCTTCTGCAGATTATATCGGAGATGATACTACTGGTAAATTAGAAATAAAACTCAAGTCGAACGATATGTTGCCGCAATTATAAATATGCTGACAACTACTTGTAGTACCTAATGAGGCAGAATGGCCGAACTCATTGTATAAGGTGCAACAAATCCTAAAGGCAACCGTACATAAAACAACAGGCTTCTCACTATCCCCAGCATTCAGGCTCGACTAGTTGATTTAGAAGAACCAGGGTCCTCTAACATAAGTTGATACTAAGGCTGATAGAATCATGGCATACAATAAAATGCAATTGATAGCAGACTGATACAAATTACGTTTTCACAATACGAGAAGAGATAATATAAATTATGTGTTGGGAGACATTGTTTATGTCTGTCAAGATCATCGTCGCCACAGTTTAAACTAAGCCCCAAATTCAAAGGGCCCTATGAGATTATAGAAATCCTTAAGAATGACAGATACCGACTGCGTGGACAAGGACGATTCCACAATATTTTATTGGCAAGGAGAAATTGATAAAATGGCTTGGTAAATGGACTGATGAAAACCGGACAGCTGAGAAAGGTATTTCAGTAATTTAATTATTTTGAGAGACGAATGAATGATATAATAGTGAGCTCACTGATAAGTGTGTGTATGGGAGTGTGAATGTGTGTTTTGAGTACCGGTAGAAGTAGCAAGTAGTAACTTGGAGCCTAACACATCAAGGATGACATGTGAGATGTTCATGATGATGTGATGATTGATAAAAGATGATTGCTGTAATGTTGGCCTGGTGTGAAGTCTGGACACCACGAGACAGCACGTGGTGGGACTGATCACGACAGCCCAACGATGTATCATGATGATGATAGATAAGGTTGCTGAGGTGCCTGGTGAAAGGGTTAGACACTATGACCAGCACATAGTGGACCCAATCACGACAGGTTCTATAAGATGGAATATTTATTTTCAGCCCTAACTAAGAATTCTGAAAGTGTATGGATTACTTCGAGAACGAAGTAATTATCAGAATGGCCGTGTGAGATGTTGCTAAATTTTAAGTAAATATAAGTTGATTTATTACTTCAATAAAATAATAATGTAATTAAAGGCATTTAAAAAGCATATTTCTACTATTTAAACTGTATAAACAAAATAAGTTTATGTTTACACGTCATAACCGGTAGTCAGAGGTGGGGCAGGGTAGGGTTGTTTACTACTGTTTATATAAAGGCGAGCGCCGTCACTGGTGACACACTTATTTCAGAGATTTTGAAGAGAGCGGTACTCTGCCCCCTGTCAGTGATATCTGGCTCTGAGTACCTATTATCTACATTATCAGATGAGTATTTTTGTTATTTACTGTTATTATTGTTCAATGTAGCTTTATGTTAATAAGAAATACTGTATTAAAATATCCTCTTGTGTCTAAATGAATTTAATTAATCCTAATTGATTTTGTATGTTAAATACTAGTATCTTATGTAACAAATATAGTTATTTTAATAAAATAAATGTTTATTTACCTATGAAGTTATATTTTTTGTTGTACCTGCTTCTAACACGCGCGGATCGTATCGTATCGGTTAAGCTGCGCTTGCCGCGCTCAGTTCGTGGATGGGTGACCATTCGTTACACATCGAGACCCCTTCGTGGCTCGGAGAGCCTGTTAAACCGTCGGTCCCGGGTGTCATACGAATACCTATGATAATCGTTACATATTTGACAATCGGCCTAACCTTAGCATATCGGCATTGCCCAGAAACTGGGTTGCGGAGGTCTGATGGCAGTCGCTCTGTGTAAAATGCTGGTATTCAGCCTCATCTGGTTAGAAAGGAAGCTGACCCCAACATGGTTGGGAAAAGACTAGGCAGGCACTTAATTAAACAGTCTTTTCTAGATGGAATACAGTAATTTTACGAAACTATGTACGATCTTTTTGTTAATGTTACTTCAGTAATTAGGTCTGTATTAGGTACAGAAAGCAACTCGAGCGTTGGTCTCTGTTTAAAACTAGTTTTAGACGAGTTTGAATTTTAGAACGTTCCTCAAGCATAGATTCATCGATTATAGTTCAGCTGATTTTGACTTTTCGCACTCAAGCAGAGATTTGAACTGTATTCACACACCAACAGATTCCATTGTCAATTTACGTCACACAGTTTGACTTTTGACAGTGCGTAACTCAGCTTGAGGCTCGATTTGAGTCTAGATTCAGCTGAGTATACTTCAAATTACCGTTCTGGAAAATGGCCCTTAGTTTCTTTCTACTTTAACATAGGTTTTGGTAGGTTCCCTATCAATTTGCATAAAATTTTAAGACCTAATATAACTTGGCATAAGTACTTTTGTTTCTCCTAATTATATTTTCCCATAACATTATTTACGCAAAACAGCTTACGCGTAACTTTTTCAAGCATAATTACTCTAAACATAATAATGATTGAACATAAAATTCTAAAGCATAAATTAAAACCGGTTTCAATAAAAGTTATAAGTCCTAAATTCAGAGTGGACGGAGCCTTGCTGTAGCGGGGCTCCTATTTCTGCCTGCAGGGTTTAAAGTAACCTAACACGAAGGGGATGACGGGGCCTAAAGTGAGCGAGCAAAGCGAGCGAACGAAGTCATCCCCTTCGAACCTAACCTATCCGTGTCGGGGTGCCCCAAATCAACGAGCTCGCTTCGCTCGCTCTTGAAATTAGTCAGTTGGAAGACAAATGATAGTGTTATGATATTAGTATTATGCCAAAACAAATTAGCCTTCAAGATAATTATGCCAACATAAACTGTATGCCAAAAAATATGGCAAAGGATTATTATGGCAAAAAAAATTATACCAAAATAGTTATGCCAAAGTAAAAATAACATTAGATTATTAAGAAGGGACGGGATCCCTTCTTAATAATCAAATTATTTAGTAGTTCTGAAACATTTGTGTACCAAAACGGGTTTTGGTACACAAATGTTTCAGAACTACTAAATAATTTGTAAGTCCTATCGATGTTGAGTCTGTAGCTAGCCTAAGTGATTGGCTTGTTATTTCTCTGGCTTTGTTTCTATCAAACCCTTAATGTTTCCATGCCGATTAAGAATGATAACAAAGCGTGTCGTAGGTTGCGAGTTCACTCATAATGAAGAAATGACGCGTATCTGAAATGGATTAACGAATTTTCATTCTAATGATTATTGTAGGGTAGTATTATATTATCCGTGGGTAGGGGTAGGGTAACATACATTCTATCCTACTAATATTATAAATGTGGAAGTAAGATGCTTGTTAATCAATCACGCCTTAACGGATTTGGATGAGATTTGGCACAAAGGTTCACCACGACCTGGATTAGGACATAGGATACTTTTTATCCGGGTACATGAAGAAGTTCCTCTAGTATTCGAGTGAAACCGCGGGCAATACTAGTTCTTACTAAAGAAAGCAGTAAATGTTTTTGAGCTAGGTCACCCTAAAAGTTTTTCAAGGACATGACATTGAAGCCGTCGTCGCCCTCCTTGACCTGTCTTTGTAAAGTCCACGTTTCTAGTTTATGCTTTCAACGCATTTAAAAAAATCTCAAGGATGTAACGCCGCAGTTTAATGGTTGTAGACAATACTAACAGCTGAATGACGTATTGTATTTTTTTACAGCTAGATCTGTGGTTTTGCCAAGGCTGAGCCAGCAACTTGGGCAACGCCTCTCGCGATCTATATACTTATCTATCTATTTATCTAATCCCCGTCATGATCTGGCTGGCTATTAAAACCGGCCAACAACATAACGCGATCATCATAAAAACTAGTTGCGGAAAAGTTAATTAGTGTAACAATTTGCGATGCTACTTAATTGTACAAGGCTTGTTTAATGAAATAGTAAATTTCAACGCTACAGCTGACATTGAATACACCTTCCTCGAGTATCGATTACCATTGTTGTATGTTGATATTATTATCTAGGTATTACGATGTATTATCGATGTTACGGTTCGTATTTATAAAGCCGTTATCGTTTCGCTGCGAGATTTGAATGAGTCGATGCGTTTAGTAATTTATTACGCTGTATCAGGTCACGATATTTTTTACTACGGATAGTTCTTGGATACTGTCTGGTTGTCCAAATACGGCGTTTAAGAGAATTTTGATTCAAATTTAGAACGAGCGCGAAAATGAAAGAGCTTTTTTAGAAGAGAAAACATGCGAAATGATTGAGAAATACCAGAGAGTTTAGTAACTCTGCTTCTTACCCGTTGCCAGGGTTGGTGAACCCACCGGGACATGGCTGAATATATTCGGCGCGCCCCCGCAATTAAAACAGCTTGTAATGTTCGTGGTTGCCAAAAAATGTTGATTATTTATTTGATGACATGTTTGAGATCGTCTAAGAATGTTTCGTGTTGCATACAATATAATATAACATCACGCCTATTGCTAGCAACTGGTCATTACCTAGTTCTAGTGTGTAGGTACGTATGACCTAGAGGTCATGAACCTTGCATTTCATTCACGGATTGCTTTTTTTTTGGCACGATAGCACTGTGTTAGTAGAAGTAGTAATTTACATTTTGGCACACGAATGTTTTCTGGTCTTTTCTGCCCTTTGGCTAAAGTAAATGCCAAATCCATATAGCCTGGCCGCACATTATAAGAAACTCCTGTCAGAAAATTTCTGACGCGCGGAGGACCTCTGAAAACTCCGACAGTGTGCGGGGGGGGGGGTCTAGTACAAAATGTATGAGCAGAGACAAGCCAAATTTTTTGGCAGAAATTTCGTACAGAAATGTAAATACATTTCTATCATACTATTTAACTGCCGCTGAAGGTGAATTTCAGACGAAATGCAGTGGAGTTCTTTCCTTTCTTAGTTTCGCGAAGTAGTAAGGTCATAGCATGAAGAAGAAACATACAATTAGATAAGTTGCTATTTCAAGCTTAATATTTCGTGGCTATGAATCATAAATAACAGTAAAATTCACATTTTCGACTTAATCCAGCGGTTGGGTATTTTTTATCTTTCGTTAACGTCAGCCGAGGTGCGAATGACGTAATCGATCGACTAGTTACTGTCACTGTAATCATTGATCTTTCAATTTTAATGTCTATTGTCATATTATCGGTAGGTAACACGAGTCGTAAACGTGTACGTATCACACCGTGAAAGAGAAAGGTATAAACGGTGCATAATGATTAGTTTACGTTCTATCGTCTCGTTGTGCATTACCTTTTTTAAGTGCAATATCTGCTCCGGCATATAGATGTCGCAAGTTCCTGAATCTGATTTAAGTTGGACCCATTACGGCCTGGATGTCGCCGCCCTAACTGAATCCAGGTTATGGCAGTATTGTTCGCGTATACCGCTTAATTTATGGTGCTTCTAGCCGGCTACTCCACTTGTCCCAACCAGCCATCCCACCTGGGAGGGACAAGTGTTTTTTTTCCCCACTATTCCGTCTCAGGGCGGATAAATGGAACATTCATTTCGAATCTACTAGAACAAAAATAAAATCTATACATATAATAAAATCGGGATTTAGAAGTAACTAGGAAATTTTTGTCTAGAACTTATAAATCGCGCGGTAACGAAACCATAGCGCGATCTAATTCGACGCCAACGCCATCTAGGGAAGTAAAGATTAAACGTATGTTTGCATGTTTATGCAAGCATCACGTAAAAAGAGCTGACCCAATGCTGTTGACTTTTATAAACATATTGTGCTTATCTCCAAGTAACATATTTTTTTTGTTTCATCGCAATCGGTTCACGCATTCAAAAGATATGCAAATAATCAATATCTTCCATACATTTATCAAATCTGTAGACTTTGCGTATCTGTACATAGCAAATATTTTGAAAAAACATGGTTGGGGTGTTAAAAAATAACCAAAAGAACCCATTTTTAACATTTTTGTATTTTGTTTCTTCTGTTTGTTGGTTTGTCTGTTTGTCTGTTTATCTGTTTGTTTGTTCAAGCATCACGTAAAAACAACTGACCCAATGCTGTTGACTTTTATAAACATATATTGTGCTTATCTCCAAGTAACATATGTTTTTTGTTTCATCGCAATCGGTTCACGCAATCAAAAGTTATGCGAATTTTAAGTTTTCTAGAAGAACTTAGCATGTATTAGTTTATTTTCAATAGATGGCGTTACGTGTATCAAATAATGTTGCGAGGAAATATTTTACTACGAATAAATCCACAAATTACCTAATATTCATTGTTGAATTGGTACCTATTCTCAGTCTACGAAAGGTCTAATGAAATGCTATCCTTATGAAGAAGGAACTAAGCTTTTACAAAAAAAAAAACGAAGATATTGTTATTTAGAATTTATTAGGTCAATTTCTTATTGTTGTTCACAATAAAATTAATTCATAATGTGGACTAATAGTAGGATTTTTGTTCATTGAATGTTCATACTTTTTGGGAATGCTGATGCCGAAAATAAGGTCCAAATTCAAATTGAAATCGGTGGCCATGATTATTTGCAAGGAAAGCGCTCACCCAGTCCTTTCGTTGAAATTTAGTATTTCGTAATCATTCTATCTACTCAATGCACTTTTTGGAATGTTTTTCTACATTTTATTTTATTTTGTTCTATATTGTCAGAACTATTCAAAGCCTGTCGCCGTCGTTTTATTAAGTTTATTTAATTGAGTTTTTTTAAGCTTTAGGTAATGTTCCAAAGACGTGGCCATGGAGGGAAAGTACTTTAAATATTAAAAATAGCAAATTTCACTCAAAGGAAACTTCATTTCACTTTTTTTTAAAGTAAGAAATTACCTTTTACTGTTTTTTTTTGCCTGAACCGGGAATCGAACTGACAAAGCTTTATGTACCATCCGGTATTATATTATGGCACCTGTTGATAGATATCTATAAGGTCAATAATAAGGATCAAATCTCTCCAACAAACACACTGTCTTAAATTGAAGGAAGTGCAAGAAATAAGAAGTAACAACAAATAAGTGTTTGAATTGAAATGTACCTAAGTTAGGTAGGTACTTAATGTTAGTTTTTATGGTCTTCCATCAATTTCAGGCACTATGTTTATAGGAGCGATCATATCGATTGGTGAAATAAAAATATAGATGATGTTTTTTCATGTTGGTTCGATTTTCAGATCAGACTTTTTGAAAGCAGTACCTACCTATTTATAACTTATTAAAATTAAATGAAGTCTTCTATAAGTTTTTTTTTTAAATATTTAAAGTTCTTTTCTATACCTACCACACCTCGAATGAAATCATAATTTAGTTCGCAGATTGTAACACGACGGCGTTGTAACTATTTTTGTATCGCGATATGGTTTTGTTACATCTTCAATAAAAGTATCAATATTCAATTATAATCCATTTTAGCAAGGAAATGTATAGAAATAAGCAACACGTTTTTAGTATTACGGTTTTATGAATCTTTACGGTCAATCAAGAGGAGCTGAAACTCTACATAAAGAAATGGTTCAAAAGATATAAGTGTCTTAGTGGGACACCTTTGTCTATTATTATAATAAATGGATTATTTAGTTGCTGCGACACAATGTTGTTTTCCGACTTCCACGCGGACGGAGTCGCGGGCACAGCTAGTTTAAAATAAAATACAAGGGTGGATGGGTGGATAATACATTTCGAATCTTTACTCCTAGAACAAAAAATAAATTTGAAATTAACGGAATAGTGGCATGAAAAATCCACCTGTCCCTCCCAGGTGGGATGGCTGAGTGGGACAACTGGAATAGCCGCTTTTAACTGCCACTATGCAACTTATATTTTCGGCTCCGTGGGAATATGCATTTTCTTCTTAGCTGGACACCATCCGTTTATACCATGCAATTTGTCTCTAATCTACTTGTCTTAAGTTAATTGATTTAGTTTGATTGTCTGGGGATTACGAATCTTCCCATTAAATTGAAATGAAACATAATTGTCTTTTTGCTGAACTGTGGTGTCTTTGCGTTTAATTAAATAAATAGACAAAAATATTGGTTTAGGCTAGTGCTTTTGGACAAGTTGCCGCAAGGTCAGTCAATAGAGATGAGATACTAAGTTTTGAAGACCGACTAATCATTTTAATTATCGGATCAAAGAATGTCGCGCACAGCATGATTCATCTAGATTTTTGTAATTTTGAACAATGAACAAAATATCTTATTAATTTGCAAGCGTACTGATACTGATCAGAGCAATATTTCGTTCGTTCTTTGTAGCGGTTAACTATCAGTCTATTTCGTTAGGACTAATGATGATGATTGCATCTCTGGCATTAAACATAATTATCATCTAATGGTATTCTTGATAACCTCTGAAACTAAGCTAAATATGCTTGAGCTTTGAGCGGTACACGGGACAAATAGCGCACGCTTGCTATGGATGATCTCAAGAATAAGACCACCTTTGTTTTAAATTAGAAGAATAAAAGAGACAAAATAGAATACTATATCAACGGTTGCTAATTTCGCTGTCGTGCATGCGGAAGAGTACGTAACGAGTTGTTCCAAAGACACTGTATTAAATATCTGTTAAGATATAAAGGCTGTTAATGAAGTGAGGCTAATACAATTGTGGTCTGCTAAACTGAGATTCAGTTATATGTAGATTAGCATTACACGTTTGGTCGTAGGATCTATGCGGTTCGCCTGGCTAGCTATCACCCTCACAATAAAGTGCGGCGCCAAGCAGTTGACTGTTTCATCGTGTGTATAATGTGAAAGCTAGAGGGGTACAAAGGAATCCCTATATATCTCTGTTACTTGGATTTGTGTGCTTTATCTTAGACCCTGTCTGCGCTACCATCAGGTGCGACTAGCGTCAAAAGCAACAAAGTAAAATCATAAAAATTAAAAATAAATGTGCCACTCGTTGTTGCTATGCCTTTTAAAATATCTCCAAACGTTTTGATTGGGCATGCAAGCTTTTCTAAATTACTGCTAACTTCCTCTCCCATGTCTGCGTCACGGAAATCTCCAGCACTGCCCGAGTTTAATGTTCTTATATCCAATCCTAGCTTTGGCAATGAGTCACCAATTTCAGCGGTAGTTTATTGGACTACCAACTCGTTAACAGTTTTATTTAGTTACGTACCTATCGTAAGAATCATGATTTTCCTTGAGTTGTACGTAACTGTTGATAGGATTTCCCCAAACTAGCAAAAAAACCGTTATAATGTCACAATACAATTACAATTACTTAGTTCTTTTTGAACGTCAATGTTACAATAGACAGCCCCCAAAAAAGCCCGCCCTTCACCGCTTCCTAGTGTTTATGCTGTGAAGAAGAAACGGCGCAACAAACTCCCCAGCAACACAGTTATGTCTGTCAGGTGAATAAATTAATTGAGTCTATACAAAGAAAAACATAATAATATTTACAATTAGCGACCCGCCCCGGCTTCGCACTGGTGCAATGTATTAAACCTACCTCTTAAATCACTCTATCTATTAAAAAAAACCGCATCAAAATCTGTTGCGTAGTTTTAAAGATCTAAGCATACATAGGGACAGACTTTTATACTATGTAGTGATAATAAAATTATGCAAACTAAGGATAAGTAAAGTAATCCTAACAGTTGTTTAGACTAAACAGGGATAAACATCTTTTTGAAATATGGGGTTTTACGTTAGACACGGTTTTAACAAGTGTCTAAACTGACCGTTTTGTAGTGTGTAGTTAATACAAATTCCCCGAATTCTTGAACCATAAAATAAACTTGAACACTTCTAAATACGTCCTTGGTAACAGCTTGTTAGCGCTTTAGAAATTGAATGTGTTATAATATCTATGATTTGTATCATAAATGTTTATGAGATAGCAAATAGTCATGTGTTTTGGAAACAAAACTTAAATATGTTACATCAGATTCAGAATATCCTTAATGACATATCCTTAATGGACAAAAACCCCTAAATTGTAAAAAAAAAAGATTAAAAAAAAAAAGGTTCAGAACTGTCGGTCTGTCTGTCGTGAAGTAACTACTTTACTGTATATTGTCTTTAACCGACTTCATTAGAAATTCAATGTGTTATTCTGCCAATGATTTTATGTCATAAGTGACTACTGGGACTGTTAATGGTCATCTGTTTTGGCAATAAAACCTAAATGATGTGACATCAGACAGTTTATTGTTTGTACAACTTTGTTAGACTAGCTGTGACAATAGATAATCCATTTTAATGATTGATATGTTTGTAATTAAACCGTAATGAGTTTCAGTTTTAATTGAAGTTGTTTATTAACGAATGCGAATTACGACACTATCTAAGAATAAATGAAAGGACTACAATACGTTTTTTGAAAATTGATTTGTTAGTGATTCAGTACGATCGAGTTCAGTTCATTGTTGGTTTTTGTATGCGTTTACTCCGAAATTCACTAATACATAATATTTTAATACATAACAATTATGGTGAGATTACCGTTCCACATGACGAGAACCTTGTGAAAGCCGAGAAGGATAAAGAAATTAAATATCAAGATTTGGCACACGAGGTTGTCGCTATGTGGGATGTTGATTCAGCGTTCATTGTGCCAACTGTAGTTACGGCCAATAACTTAATATCTAAGAGCCTCGACCAACATCTGATTAAATATCAAGATTTGGCACACGAGGTTGTCGCTATGTGGGATGTTGATTCAGCGTTCATTGTGCCAACTGTAGTTACGGCCAATAACTTAATATCTAAGAGCCTCGACCAACATCTGATTAGGCTCTTGTTGGGCGGCTGGAGCAAGGGCCTGATACAGAAAGAGGTACACGGCGCGTGTTGTTAGGAAGTTCCTCTCTCTAAGGCTCTGACCACCGCTGCATCATGCTGTGAGCTACTATTTGTTTATTTTTGTTTTTTAGAAATACTTAAAAAATATGTTAGAAGAAATATAGAAATGAATAAAGGGAAAATGGTGAAATTATCAAAGTGTATTAAGAAAATTCAAAAATAGATTTGATATATCTGGAACTGTTGAACAAATATCACAATATAGTAAAAGTCATACATAATGTAAGATATAAAGCGAAATTAACCTTGTCAACGTTTTTATCCAGCTGCACTAGTTTCGCTCAGTAACACGACGTCTTCAGACTATTTAAGTATTTTACGTATAAATAGTTTCCAGACGTGAATAAACAGTCTCAAAATCTTTGTTATTTCCGACCGATTCCCAATATTACCATTTCAATGAAAACAAAAGCTTCAAATAAATTATCTGTCTGAAGAAACAAGAAATAGAAAATAAACTTTGTTTTAGGATTGCTAAAAGATCTGTAAAGTGCAATATTATAATGTATGCTGTCAATGTGTACTCTAGCGAAATGTTACGTAACATCGAACTGCGGTTGTATGACGCACTCGTGAATGTGCAAACGCTAGAAATTCTGGCAGACTATAGGAAAATGAGCATATTAAAGCAAATTTATAAAATAATATGACTATCATACGTGATACGTCATACTACTACGTGAATATCGAAAACTCATCGAAAGTGTCGTACTTTATTTAGTATTTATTGTAAAAGGTGGAATGAAACTTACTTCTATCATTTGAAAGGTACAGTGCCATAGAAGTGTACAAAAAAAGGTGAATTTTGCCGTTAGGCTGGTAGAATAATGGTCAAACTTAGAACACAAGCGATACTAGTACAATACGGCCGACGTATCTTAGCGAGTCTGAAGTTAGCTGATTAGCTGCGCAGTAGACAATTTCGTTTCTAAAAGATTCATTGCGCAGCCAAACAACTAACTTCAGACTTGCCAAGATACGTTGGCCGTATTGTAGTTATAATTGTAAATCCATGTAATCTTTGTGCGTCTTATTATGAAAGATTTAAAATACTCATCTGCTGCTCATCACTTGGGCTATTTTAGAACCTGAGTTTAACTTAAGGTACTATTCCGAATCGAGCTGCCAACTGCAACTGCCGACAGCAAGTGCAGGGGCTCGAGGTGACGCTGGTGTGGCGAGTGTCGTGCGTGGTGCGACTTCATGCAGTCGCTGCACGTGCTGTCGGCAGTTGCCGTTGGCAGCTCAGTTCGGAATAGTACCTTTAGACCATCTCCAGTAACGAAGGTGTAGGTTAGCAACAAATCAAAATAAAGAATAAAGTTCAACAGTTTATTGTATAAATCTGGGTAACAGCCGTCTTTTGCCTCTGGTACTTATACCTAAGCTCTTATAACTACTGCAATCATCAATATGTCTGCCAAGCGGATTGATTATGACCATTTCACCTTTAACCGTACATGGTAGCGGTCTTTCTGAAGACCACGTACACAGGCTACATAACAAGCTACACATTTAATGTGAGATCAATATTATATTTTTTTGTCTACCTATAGACTCAATTTTATTTATTCAACTGACAGACAGAACTGTGTTGCTGGGGAGTTTGTTGCGCCGTTTCTTTTTCACAGCATAAATACTAAGAAACGGAGTACGGCACTCAGGCAGTTTTTGGGGGTAGTCTGTTGTAAGAATGAATATCAAAAAAAAATGTTTTAGTTTGATCAGCTCATACTGGCAATGTACAGCTTGACAGCTGGGGACGTTTTTGGGCTGATAGATGATGATGATGAAGAAGCATGTCTATTCCTTCAATTTTTAAAGTTTATTTCTTTTTGCAGATGTTGCACACACGCTATAGGCCCACACAGGGCGCTGGCGTCGATACTTGCAAAGAGCCCATCAGTCGCACCTGTGTTGAATCAAAGCCGGGACTACCACGAGGTCACCGGTAACATAATCTGCCCCAATGTAATTAGAGGTATCGACCACTTGAGGGATCCCCGTCTCAATAAGGTAAGAAATGTACAATGTTTAGTATCATTAACCTGTCTACAGTTTGATTGGGATGATAAACTGCCAATATACACTCAAGAGCAATGCATTCGGGCTACCAACATATACCTTAATATCTCGGAAACTAAGAATGGTAGCTTTTTCGAAAAAAAAGTATTTTATAGACTACTAGAGGTTGCTCGCGGCCTCGCCCGCGTGGATGTCGTATATCGCGTGTTCTGTATCTCGGGATAAAAGCCTATGTCCTTCTCCAGGTTCCAGACTATCTCTGTACCAAAATCGGTTCAGCGGTTTAAGCGTGAAAGCGTCACAGACAGACAGAGTTACTAACGCATTTATAATATTAGGAGGGACTTAATACTACTTAAATAGTCTGCTTTTAGTCACTTTTGATTTTGAAGCTAGGATCTTATTTTCCGAGATATTAAGGATTATGTTGATGGCCTGAATTCATTACACCCAAGTGTACTTTTATGTTCTTACTAGATCGAACTAGAAATAAATACAATAAAAGATTTGTCATGGCAGTTCTGTTTTGTTCAGGTTTCCCTTGTTTTCCTCAATATCGCTTGAGTTAAGTGTGAGGATAAAACGACTGACACTGACAATTTGCTACAATAGCATAATAAGTAGTTGTAATTAGACTTTTAGATTTTAAACTATTTAAAATAAAACAACGATGTTACTGATGCAGTAATTTTGGCTAGAGCTCTGTTCTGTCTTTGTGTGAGTACGCATACATAGTGTAGAAATACAAACAACGAAGACGGAAGATAAACTTGCTAGAACAAAAACTGCAAACAATTATAATGTAATGCAAATATAGATAATCAGGACCATTAGTGTTCCACTGCTGGGCATGGGCCTCTTCTAAGAATGAGAAGGGTTTTAGGCCTTAGTCCACCACGCTGGCCTGGTGCGGGTTGTTGGACTTCACACACCATTGAGAACTTTATGGAACCCTCTCAGGTGTGCAGATTTCCTCAAGATGTTTTCCTTCATCGTTAACGCAAGTGATAATCAAATTCTGATAGGTAAAGCATACAAGGTTAGTCGGAAAGGGGGTACTAATCCGAAGCCCACTTATAGTATCACTGATGACTGTTTGAAAGCAAGTGTTAAAATTTCAAAATTCGATATTTAATTATTTCAAATAAAATGATATTTATTTTAGTTTTTTTCAAAAATTCTTCATCCCTGCTTTAGTTACAAATTCAGAAAATGGTGCTTCTAATTCATGGTCCCAAATATGACCTAAAATGTAAACACAGCTGATCATAACTTGGGATAGACAGATTTTAGAGATTTTTTTTTGAGATTTTTTAACAACTTTTTCTCTTAAACTATTGACTTTTGGGAAAAGTTGTAGGACAAAAGTTATTCATTATCATGTGTACTTTAACACCCTTTCGGATTAGTACCCCCTTTCTGACTAACCTTGTATATGTTATGTTAGTATATAAGGTGACTGGTTATTAGTGACCGATACTTTAACACATGATTGTACTCATGATAACAAACAACTTTCCCAAAGAAACATTATTTATAAAACAAAAAAACATTTTACGAGCCGCGCCCATTCCGTAACGGTTTACTAATCAATTTTAAATGAAAAAAATAAAGTAAAAATAGTGTTTCTTTGGGAAAGTTGTTTGTTATTACGAGTCCAATCATGTGTTACAGTATCGGTCACTAATTACCAGTCACCCTATATATTACTTTAAACAAGTTTTATTCGTTTGTCCAATATTTGTTTTTAAAATCTTTTTTTATACCACTTTCGAAGTGTTTCACTTTTGACCCAAAGGTTGACCGGTAGAGAATGTCAATGGCATTTAGTCCACATTGTATACCACCAGGGTACTTAAAGTTTAAATAATTAAATAAAATGTTGATCGGTCAACCATTTGTCTTGAAAGGTTAACTCAAAACATTAAACTTTAACATTACCCCACATATTACTGAAATTATAGTCGGGAAGCACCCCGAGTTCGTGTAGGCGAGTAGCTGTCTTTTCACAGTTCAAGAAGCTAAGCCAAGGATTAGTAAAATATGGCTTTCAATTTAAATGAACTTAAAAGATTTTGGTCAGTAAAAAATGTATAATTCAATAGCGATACATGACTAGTAGTGAAAACAGTACCAGTTTTTCGAAAATAAGATTTACCATGGTGTTAAAAAATTATCACCTAAAGAAAAGTGCTCACTTTCCACTTTTACGAGTAACCTAACCTAATAGTGCAATTACACTTGTTCGTTTATCCGAATTCATATGCCTATGGTATTGTCCGAATTCTGGTGAAGTCAAAGTAATATGGATACCTGAATTGGGGCAAACGACTAAGTTAATTGCGCCATTACAGACGATTAAAAAAATGTCCAAATATTCTTAAAGCGAATCATTTAATTACTTCTCATAAAATATAGTTGTGTTAAACATGTTTTGTTTATTTTAGGGTCTCGCTTTTACACTGGAAGAACGTCAGGCGCTCGGCATCCATGGTCTTTTGGCAGCAAAGTTCAAATCCCAAGAGGAACAGCTGGATATTTGTAGAATATCCATTGATAGATACGAGGACAACCTAAACAAATACCTCTACCTCGTCGAGTTACAGGTGACTAAACATGATAAAGGTACCGTTGATTCTGTGAAGCTATTTATACATACTGGGTTTTGGAAACGGTCTGGTATGGGATGTTTATCATACAAAAATCTATTTATGATTCGAGTTCTAGGTACGAGGTTGGTTGCTTACTCAATTTTGTTTAATACTACGTTTACAGTCTGGATTTTTTCTTCAGTTATGTCCACAAATAAAATAACCTGGAATGACCTTGACTGTTGTGCGTTTGATTGACTAGGTGGGCAATTCGTGTTATCGTCAACCGATCGAAAGTGAATATTTGGTGGTGTTGATCTTATGATTTAACAACTATGTGTAATCATGTGAACTAACAAATAATACTTGATGGCGCTTTGGTCTTTTCAAAGCTACTTTCTATCAGATAAGTAGTTAAAAACTACATGGTGATTTTTTAAATACACTGTAATTTTTTTAAATGGTAGCAAGGGCTGCTAATCTTTTTCATCTAATTCCACCATCAGTCCTGCTAAACCCCGGAGATTTCAGGTGTGCCGATATATATCGAGAGTGAGATTAGCGCGTTCAGTAAAGTCGTAGCGTGTGTGCCTAATACAAAATTTTGTGCTAAAATTAGACATCTCTACGCAAATCTAGTGGTGTGTATTAAATGTCGTTGATATTTACGATTAATTTCATCAGACATGTTCATGTAGTTTATGACATGTAGGTATGGTTTAAACAGTTTACCCACACAATTTGTACAATTACGTAAATAGGGCTGTTGTCAAGTTTGTATTGTTCGAGTATAATTTTGTTAATAGGCATCATTACTTCCGAAGCTAATTTTCATTTAAAGTTACCTACCGTTTGTTTATGTTTTTATTTTGGTTTATGTAAACGGCATTGGGTTTGATGCTATTTATAAGTTTGACATTGGTGCTGATTTTGTTGTGCTAATTGTTGTTAATTTAGGCTATTGTTATCTTTTTCACTCTGATAATATAAGGAAGAGACGGAAGTAAATAAGAGTTGTCAAATTTAGTTGAACTAAAATTACCATACAATTTAAAGACACGACAGAGCGTGTCGACTAAAAACACGGTAAAGTTCAAAGCATAAACTAGTTTGACATCTCTAACTTAGTTCTTATCTATCACCGTCCTTTCGTCCTCGCGCTGTCTGTTAGTAAAAGATAGCAATTCTCTTAGTTTAGTTGAAGAATAAGAGGATAGGCGCCAATGTTTCGTAATGAAAGTTCCGCCAAACAGCTACCATGGAAATTTTAAGAAGAGCCAAATCGATCATTTTTTATAGACTTAAACGATTCAAGTTCAAAGTACTGAACAATTTGGATTGAAGTCAAATTCATTGCTAAAGGTCTTTAAGGCCGCGGTTGCACTGCCGGATACCTCGCTTAGCGCCTGGCGTCTAGGCGAGAAGCCAAGAGTAAAGAACGTACGAAAATATACGGGGCTGGTTGCACTGCGCGCTTGGCGCCCTCGCTACCAAGTTGCTGTAACAAGCCACCATGTGGAAGTCGCTAGACACTTGACGCTAACCTATGCGCTTGCCGCGGCCTAAAGGATGTAGGATGATGAGGTTGCATAAATTATTTAACTGCAAATAACAGATGTAATTTGGAGTTCTGCTTAACAATGGACTGCGGTATTCTGATTGGTTAAAATAAATTTTGAGCACTAGCAAGGGCCCTTGCAGGATATCTTTTCCAATGTGATCGTGGCCGAGATATTGCATTGAAATATGGCAATGTTTTTAATAATTTTATTGAATTATTGCAGGACAGAAATGAGAAGTTGTTCTTCAGGCTTCTAGCGGAGAACATTGAGAAATACTTGCCGATTGTGTACACCCCGACCGTGGGTCTGGCGTGTCAGAGGTTTGGCCTCATCTACAGAAGACCCAGGGGTCTCTTCATCACCATCAACGATAAGGGACATATATTCAATATTCTTAAAAATTGGTGAGTGAATATTTTTTCATCTTATTCAAGGGTTTTTATTCAAAATTGGAGCGTTGGAGTCTAAACCACAAAGATTAAAGTAATGGCTATTAAGAGAAACTAAACATTGTGTCTTGCATGTTGCTTTTGTGGTTACGGTCAGAGAACATTTCAACAATAACCGTTCTCGACAGTTGATAAGGTTTTTATTTCAATAAAGGTGATTATTTTCAACCGCAATTCTAGATTTTAATAATATTTAGATATTTATATGTCTAAGGCTTGTTTCTGTGAGTTTAGTAGAAGCAATGAACGTTTATTAAAACTTTAGGTCTCTCTTTGGTCTTACAAAAGGTGAGAAATTTGTTAAAACCGTTTCTAACGTCAAAGCCATACATAAAAAAAAAGTTTTTGCCCTTTTAAGTCTAAACAACGATTTCGTGATATACAGCCAATGTCGTCAGGAAAATATGCCATAAGCGGATAACAAATCTTTAAAACAAGTCACTACGTTCTTAAAAGCATTACATTGAGACAGGGAAAGGTCAACCTAGATTGGCCTAGACGGGCGAAGGTTAGAGAAAATCGATAGTAAGCAAGAGCGCATTACTCACTTAATGGTATGTGTCATAAGTTCACCAGACATAATACCTACATCCGCTTGAATAATCGTGTTATCTTCTACGCCAGATATAAGGTAAAACTTACTATGATAATCGGTTTCTAAACCTCGGGAGTCGAAAGGCCATAAGTAATTAAATGAAAAGAGTACTTTATAATAAAAAGGGAGTGCATGAAAAGAGCCTCCACGAGTGACGATACTTCAGTACGTCCGGCGCACCCTGGTCAGTCAGCCTCGCTACCATCCTTGCTGACTGGCTAATCTTTTCACCACGGCATGAGCTATTCTTGTATAGCTCGTGCCGACACGATAGAGAGAGAATAAATATTATGTATCGATATGAAACTGAACATATGTCAATATTTAACAAATACTAGCTAACGATTGTCATAGGTGTCGACTCCGTATAGCTGCAGGCGAACCATGACCGTAGACAAGGGTTTTGTCGACTGAAGAATAGACAATATGACATATTGCCATTGTGTATATCGTCGGCGACCAATGAAAACCTCGTAAACAGTAATTTTGGTCAAACACGTTTTATGTCATATTTAGCAAGAAAACCTCGCAACTCATATTTACGGTTGGGCTGAGTTCAATTTGAATGCAAAAATATGAAGTTGATTATGAATAATGCACCTGTTTATAAGCTGATAACCCGTATTTAACGTCAAAAATCCTAATTTTTCTAAGAAATCCTCGTAATTCGCATTTGACAAAATGAGGTTCTCTTGCAAAGAAATATATTTTGAGAATTAAAAAAATCCTTTCGAGAATTCATGTTCAAATATTAATTACATGATTTAGTAGGTAATGGTTCATTACCTACTAATAATTACATTAAAAAAAACAGAAGTTCCTCTCAAAAAATTTCAGGAAACGGTTTTTTCCGTCTCCTGTAAAATTTTGCTTTTGCCAATAACGGGGTTCTCACTGGTCGCCGACGATATATCATTTTTATATTCTTTCATCGACAAAACCTTTGTCTACGGTAGTCATGCTACGCCTGCTGGTACCATTAAGTTACTTGATTGAGGTTTTTTTCATCGGAAAACATTAGATTTTTTTCGAACGTCTTAACAAAATTCTTGATAGCTCAGCTAATATAAACAACACGTTTATAAATTATACACATAAGCCTTTCTCGAGAATTAATCTATTCAAATCCGTTATATAGTTACGGAGAAAATCGCCCAGACACAAACAGACGCGGCATGGGTCTTTGTTTTATAGTAGTGATACAACATTAATTCACTAGAACGGTAGTCGATATCGTAATTCATTCTCTATTCAGTCTATAAAGCAACAATTTCTTTTCATAGCGAGTACGAAGCAATTCTTCAACATTAATCTCATATAAACAGTGGTTACGATGAATGAACGTAGAATGTTCGTATAATTCACTTGTTTTTACGACCGGATTCGTGTTTGGGAGTTCCTGTAAAGTATGATTCATAGATATTTTAGTCGCAAAAGTAGTGTACCTATAATATTTTTATTTCGATATCAATCTGTGGATAGAGGCTTCTGTTTATTTTTGCAAATAATAAGGACCGGACTCCACCAAAGCGGAGATGTGGGGAGATGCCCGAAGCGGAGACGAGAAGAGATGTTTTTCAGCTGGGATGTATCCACTCAAACTGTGCGGAGATGCGTACTGGCTAGACTGTAGCGGAGATGTGTGCTGGCTACGGTGGAGATGTGTGCTGACTACAGCGGAACTGAGCTGCGTGCGGCGAGCGTTGCATTTGAACGCACAGTTTAGTGCGATCTGACACGAAACCGCTCACTGCACGCCATACACATCTCGTCTCCGCTGCGCGCCGTCGACAGTTTGCGAGGCAAAACTCACATCTCCGACTTGTACCGCGGCCCAGATCAATCTCAGCGAGGAACAGCTCACATCTCCGCTTCCATCGCGCCATACAAATATGATACATCTCCGCTCAGTGGTATCCACTTAAGCTGAGTGGAGACGAGATGTGTGAATAACGAAATTCTATTGGTTTTTAAAACACATCTCTGCTCCGCTCGTCTCGTCTCCGCTTTGGTGGAGTCCGGGCCTGAGACTTGATTCCGGCAAAGAATAGGCCCAATGTCCGGTTCCTATGGCCAAAAACGAATCATTTTGCTTGACAATGGTATCATTTTTCATTGCCAAACTTGGCATATAAATAGTCTCGTGAGCTAATTTTAAGTGCGATAGCTACTAACGTATGGGAAGCTTTTCTATGCAAAGCTTTTTGTCACGTGCACGCTGGGAATAGGCGTGTTGTAAGATTCAACAAAACCCAGCACGCTTGGTGGTAGGATCTTTACGGTCCGCCTGGCTAGCTACCACCCTCACATTAAAGTCCGGGGCCAAGCAGTTTACTTTGTTCCGTCGTGTGTATGTGAGAGCCAGAGGGGTATAGGGGAATCCCTCTATATCTCTGTTACTTGGATTCGTGTGCTCCATCTTAGACCCTGTCTGCGCTTAGCATCAGGTGTAACGAGGGTCATACGCGACTAAGTAAAGTAATAAAAAAAAAAAACTGTGTGGTCTTTGCTTCATTATTAGTAAAGATACAAGAGTCTTAATTTTAACCAATATTGCTCGGTATATGAGTAGTGTAAAATTAAAGGTGGCAATTTCACGTTTAGCAACTTTTGAGCAAACGAAAAAATTCAAAATTAAGCAACTCTGCCCTAATGGAACTAAATCGGGATTTTGTGTCCATTTAGCAAAGATTATGGCCATGTTTAGTTATGATAAGTTATAAAAGCAGTTAATTTTGAATATTTTTGAATTTTCTGCATTATCATCATCATTCAGCCGAATGATGTCCACTGCTGGACATAGGCCTCCCCCAAACAATATTGGGGGGGTTTGCCATAATCGCCACGCTTGGCAGGCGGGTTGGCGATTGCAGTATGGTTGTTAAAGTACTCACAGCTAGTGAATCCCTTAGTCGTCTTTTACGACACCCACGGGAAGAGCTGGGGTAGTGTTATTCTTTACGTCCGGCACCACACGGACGTTTTCAGACAGAATTTTCTGCATCGTTAACTCTTAAAGTGCCAAAAAGTGGGATTGCCATCTTTGATTCTATACAACTCAATTATAAGAATCGCCTATAAGGGATTCAAGAGCATGGATTGCTAGGGCTTCTAATAACAACACACTGCGATCACCAATCCGTCGACTACCAAGTGTACTGATCATGGCAAAATCCTCTGTGACCGTTCATTGAATTGGGTATTCGCAGGCCCATGCTCAGCAGTGGAAAATAACGGACTGCTATCAATGAAAATGAGAGATAGAATACCATTAGCCGGGCTACTTCTCTCTCAATCTCGCAGCGCGAGAAAATTTATTATCTCGTGCGGAGACGAGATACCTAAACCATACATTATCTCGCGTCGGCACGAGATGATACGACGACATAATTATCTCGTGCCGAACATGTTATGCTTGCATGGTGGCCCCATGCAAGCATAACATGCAAGAACAACATTCAACTAACAAAATTGTATGACGTCGTGATCGAACCTGTAATGTAACAGACGGCCCCAGGATCTCCTGAGCACGTCTGCTACACCAGTTGTAAAGAATGTGACGTTATTAGTGAATCCTACCTATCTATCCCTAGTCGGGCAAATAGGAAAACACTTAAAACACGACAACTTTATAATATGATAATAAAAACACTAAGTCAGTAAATCCGGGAGTCACACGTAAACAGTAATGTAGCTGATGGAACACACAATCCTGTAAACTCGGTAATGCGAGCACGAAGTGAGGTGAAGGCTGGAAGGTTAACAGTGCGGTGGTGATTCAGTAGCTCGACAACCAGACGGAGTGCTGGTAGGGTAGCAAGCAGCGTAGCAGTGCCGGAGGCCCAGCAATGGCCGACTCGGCGGGGAGCTGGTAGTTCAGCAGCGTAGCAGTGCCGGAGGCCCAGCAATGGCCGACTCGGCGGGGAGCTGGTAGTTCAGCAGCGTAGCAGTGCCGGAGGCCCGGTAATGGTTCACTCGGCGGAGTCCTAGTAATTCCCCGTCCGGCAGTCCGTACCCTTTCGTCGTTCCTTTCAGAGTCCACGCAAAAACACCTTGCATTTTACTTTTCGAGTTTTTAAATTTATGTATCGAGTGTGTTCCAAATATGTGGCCTGTGATAGAGAAAGAGGTTTATAGTAGTACATTATAAAAAGTAAAAAGGAGGTGAAATGTGTGAAGTGAATGATGATGAAAAAGGTGTGATCCTACAAACCACAGCTGAACTGCTGTTTGACCGCTATCTCTGTGCTGGTTCTATTGCGTTCTAGCTGCGGTCCGATTGCGATTTTAACCAATTTTGTCAGTAGAATTTGCCTCCTGACGGCATAACTAAAGTTGGTTAGAAATACTATTTCTATTTTTAAAATACTAATTCGGGTCTAAATCCTAAGTATAATAAATAAATAAATGGGACAAAAAAGTTATTTTGTGCCTTTTAAAATATTTTGCGCGATTAGATCCGAATCAGTATTTTACAATGTGTACAAATCGCGAAAGTCTAAAATATACCTACTGTTTCTATTTTTAAAACCTGTTGAATACACGTTTTTGCTGTCTAATATTACGTAAGATTAAAAGTTTAATATTTTTAGGCCCGAACCTGACGTCCGTGCGATAGTTTTCACTGATGGCGAAAGAATCTTGGGTCTCGGGGACCTCGGCGCATACGGCATGGGTATTCCCGTGGGCAAGCTCTCCTTATACACTGCGTTGGCCGGTATTAAGCCCCACCAGTGCCTCCCCATCACTTTGGACGTGGGCACCGATAATCAGGTATCGTAACGTATAATTTATGCACGTTTTTGAATGTCAAGGCCAACCGGTGTCTACTTTAGAGAATTTGTAGTAGTTTCCTTATTGCTGATCTTCTGGTTGTGTAATATGTTTGCATAATATAATTAATGTTATTTTAAGACAATGAATGTGCTGATTGCCTCGTTGGTTTAGTGGCCGCAAGTGCGATTGCTGAATGTGAGGTCCTGGGTTCGATACAACAGATCGGGCAGTGTTATTGGAATTTCTCAGTAGCAGCCTTGAGCCTGGATTTGTGCCAGGTTTAATTTCAATAGACTCGCCCCCTATTACATGGGACTAAACAAACCAGCAAAATGAGGGTGCACTCTACACCTCTGCCTAACCCTTCGCGGAATGCAGGCTTGATGTTGTGTTATGTTATGAATATTTCGATAAAGATAGGTATACTGGGGAGCCTAGGTGTTTTTTTAAATCAAACTTTAGACCGTGCATGGTCGGTCGGTACATGCTGATAAGATGCTCGTCTGATCTAGTAAAATACTTCTATTGACTTAAAGCATTAACAAACCTTTGTTATAACGTGTATAAAGTCAGATATAAAAGATTACTGGTTGCTAGTCAAAATTAGAATCTGACATGATGAATGAACCGCCAAAGCTTAATTATATGAGGATAAATATAAAGATTGAATACGATCATCGTAAATCTTTGCTCTGTAGCTAAAATACACAATTCCGAATAGTTTTAAACATCGAAGTATAAATTTACGGATTACATTAAATCAAATTTTGAACTTTACGTACATGTAATACGGTTTATTTTTCAGGATCTTCTAGAAGACCCTTTGTACATTGGTCTACGACAGAAGCGCGTACGAGGCCAGGAATACGATGAGTTTATCGATGAATTTATGGAAGCTTGCGTTCAGAGATATGGACAGAATACGTTACTACAGGTGAGTTTTTATGAGTAAATTATCATTAAGAACTGTTTAGTTTTTATTATAAGGTCTAAATTCGAGTGACGATACTTAACTACGTCCGGCGCACCCTGGGCAATCAGCCCCGCTACCAACCTTGTTGTCTGACTAATCTTTTCACCACGGCATGAGCTATTTTCGTATAATTCGTGCTGACAAGAGAGAAGATTATAAGTTTTTAAAAATACATTACTAAGCCAAATAGACATGCTGACAGCATCAATAAATTGCAAATCTAATTAATCCACGAGTTAGAGTTTTCAAAAATAATGGACACGTATTTTTTCTTTTGTTAAATCTATGAATATTTGGAAAGATAAAACGCATCAAAACTCGAGAGTGGGGGCTTGTGACGTCAGAAGCAAGTAAAAATTGTACTTGCTTGTGACGTTTTGCCAATTTTAAAAGTGTCGTATCTTCGTCAATTTTGGTTTACGTTACAAAAGAAAAAATACGGGTCAAATATTTTCTAATAATCTAACTGACGGACTAATTAGATTTTTTCAGTCAAATACCCTATTGTAGGTACACACGGCTACACTTCAAGCTATGCAAAACCAGTATAAGCTGACCGTTACTTGTGCGAAAAGATTATACAAAGCGACGCCAAGATAAACTGGTTTTGTATAGCTTGATGTGTAGCCGTGTGTACAGTCAGCAACAAAAGTAGCTGAACATTTGAGTTTTTAAACGTGTCATTAATTAGAAAACTAATTGTTTTAAAACAAAAGGTTTAATATATCCCTAGAGCTGCTAGATACAGCTCTAAGTATGTCTTAAAGTTTTTGTTTCCTATCAATTAGCTATCTAATTAATGCAAAGTTTAAAAACTTAAATGTTCAGCTACTTCTGTTGCTGACCGTACTAGGCACCCTTAAAAAGTTTTTTCTACAAAGAAAAAGCTAGTATCAATTCAAGAGTTATTAATGAACGAAATGTGCAATAGGTACGTTTCGTGTGGAAAAGAAGAGGGACCATAAAACGAACATAATAATCCGTGACTGCCTCGTTAGTCTAGTGATCGCAAGCGCGACTGCTGAGTGTTTGATACCAGGTCGGGCAAAGTGTTATTGAGTTTTTCTGTGTGAAATTTTTCGGTATCAGAGTCTGGATTTGTGCCCGGTTGTTGGCAATAGGCTCGCCTCCATGGGACTTAAACATAACGGCGAAACGAGGGTGTACTGTACCAGTGGCGAAGGCTCCATACAACTCGATTCCTATCGGCTTCCCTTTCGAAATATGGCAAATACTAGTATCTATTATTTTCAATTATCATTTAAACAAATAATTATTTACGAAGTTACATTGCAGGTATAACATTTGCTTATGAAAGTAGCAATCAAAGAAATAAATAAACGCCGACAATTTTTTGGTCCGGCTTCCCTTTTAAGAAAATTCACCCTTCGCCACTGTACTGTACACCACTGCCTAACTTTGCAGAATACAGGCGTGATGTTATGTTATGTAAGTCCACTTCGTATAAAATAATTCCCCCCACTGTGAAAAGTAGGTAATGAACAGTTTCTGTTTCATCGTCATCATCATCTGCCTAGCCTTTGCCCAACTATGTTGGGGTCGGCTTCCAGTCAAACCGGATGCAGCTGAATATCAGTATTTTACATGGAGCGACTGCCTATCAGACCTCCACAACCCAGTAACTGGGTAATACGATACTCTTGGTAAGACTGGTTGTCAGACTTTCTGGCTTCTGACCAACAGTAACGACTGTCAAAGATCTACAAATGACAGCCGGGACCAACGGCTTTACGTGCTTTCCGAGGCACGGAGGAAACTCGCTATGGTAAATGGTCACCCATCCACAGACCAACCTCGGCAAGCGTGGCTTAACCCGGAAGATCGGTCTATGCGGCTGTAATTATTTAGCCACAGGAAATAATTGTATATCAGCCAGTTTTAAATGTTATATAATATCTATTATTAGAATACTGCAGCAACGTTATCATTACGTACCTATATCTCTTCTACATATCTACACGTTCCCTTTATCAATCAATTACTTAACAATCAGTGAACTAATCTTTGTACGCATTTAATCATTCCTAAAATAAAATCGCGATTAAAAATAAATCAATTACTGGCTTATTTTTATTGACGTCATTCTGTATCGTATTAAGACGAACACATGTCCAGATAAGATAAAAAAATCGTATGAAATCAAGTACCGTGTGTAGTTTGCACACAAAACGATATCTTTTGAACACCTCTCATGTGTTATCATCCGGAACCTTGTATAATCGATTAAGGGCCATTTTCAATAACCTATCTATAAACGGTTTGCCCTACCAGAGATAGAAAGGGGTTCGAAAATGTTTCTATGGAAGCTGGCATAGGCCGCTATTTTGTTTTTTTTTTAAATGTTGCGGCGCACTATTTATCTGTTATACATGAGTAGAGGATACTTGAACAAACGAGAAATGTCAGCAATATGGTGCCCTAAAGAGGACACGTTGCTGAGTTATTTGGAGGTAAAGATCGCATCATGAGAACAAAGACAATCATCAAAAATTAACTAATTACGTTTTTATATGCGTTAGATTAAATTCAAATAATAGTGCCCAGCGGGGGGCTATGTCACAAAGGTTCTATCCCCTTTGACATAAGTTCCATAATTATATGTTATGTAAAATTTCAATTTCTATTAGGGCAAACCGCCTATAGATAGGTTATTGAAAACGTAAGAGGTGAAAGATTTTTGAAGGGAACTCATAGGCTGCAGAAGCACTGCGCGTATCTTGCCCTGCTCATGTTTCGTCGCGTTACGCGTGTGCATCGCACTACATACATATTCTTCTGCGCGGCCTCATCACGCGTATTATACGTCGTTACATCGAGCATAAAGGCTCCTACACACAATGCCGCCGGCATTACCGCCGGCATTGCCGCCCGGCCTTGCCGGCGGGTGTTTAACCAGGCCGCCGGGCATAACGCCTATTGACTTACAGCCGCGCGGTAATAAGCCGGCGGCATTGTGTGTAAGAGTTTGATGCATGTTAAATTAACTATATTCGGCGTATTTTCAGCGGCTAAATGCAAACTTATCGTGTTTTACGTCGCGTATCTTGCGCATTACGCGGCGCAAGATACTCTAAGTGTGTTTTGGCCCATAGATCCCCGTGTAGAATCGATAAGAAACCGATAAGTCTGTATTTATTGACTTAGATTATCTATCAATATTTATTATTAATTTTGAATAAATCTATCAAAACAATATTATAAAATTGATAATGCCGAACAAATGAGTTTCCTGAATGAACAATTAACGTAGATGTAACTATGTAAACGAATGGTAAGAAGTTTTATTTTGATTTTGTCGTACTCCTGTCCGGAAATCGAAAAACAATGCAGATAAAGGACACTTATAAAAAAAGAATCGAACCTTATCTCAATTGCGAAATGGGAACAAGATGAAAAAGGGCTGCAATAAACAAAATATACTTTAAGTAATAGCTTTTTCAGATCTTTTTTAAATGTGTGATGATGTTGCCTTGTCAATGTTATTGCAGTTATTACGAAATTGACACAAATCCGAAAAGCCTGATTTCTTATTATTCATTGACTTGGTTGCGTTTTACCCTAATCGCTCCTGATGTTAAGCACAGACGGCCTAAGACGGAGTACACGAATCCAAGTAACAGAACAGAGGTATAGATAGATTCTCATAACCCTCTAGCTCTTGCATGCACACGATGGAACACAGTAAACTGCTGTTGCTGAAAAATCTGCTGTTGATTAACCAAATGTATGGAACTGCTGTTTTTTTACGAATTCTTAGTGCCATAGTAAAATTTGTACAGAATTATGAGCAGAGTTCATGATTTTCGAATGTAAAGTGACTAACCAGCCATACCGTATAAAAAAAATACTTCTAATAATGTAAAAATCGTCATTCTAACTACTCTAGTGAATAAACAGTAAAATTACGTACTTAGCATCTAAGCGCAATAAAATTACAGTATCACGAAATACTATAGTAATATAAAACGAACATTTTCAGTGACGTAACTACGAACACTGATGTCATTGGTATTTGCTGATTTATATATGGCTTCACACCTTTGAAATCAGCTGTGATTCATAGGTACAGAATATTTACTACGGAATAAAATAGACAGGTTGTTATTAAAACGTTGGAAAAAGGGAATAAATAAAATACCTTGTACAACTTAATTTTGTAGTAAGTAGGGATTATTTTAGGACTGATTGTATTCTTAGTTAGTTCTTTTTCTTATAATAAACAACTTTCTTTCTAAATCATTTTAGAATAAAACAATAATTTTATTTATTTTGAGATACGAAATCGTAAAGCTTTCCCTATTTTTAACCCCCGATGAAAAAGGGGTTGTTATATGTTTGAAGCCTTTTGTCTGTCTGTGGCATCGTAGCGCACAAACCGATGAACCAATATCAATACGTTTTTTTTGCTTGAAAGCTGGTTTAATCGAGATGGATACAGGCTGTTTAATGAAAATTGGTTCTGCCGTTTCAAAATGATCAGCTCGTCATAGTTGGTGTAGGGTAGGGTTTTCGCGTTCCCGGCCTTTTTGAATTCCCGGGAATCGGGAATTTTTTCTCTTAATTCCCGGGAATTCCCGGGTACCCGGGAATTTTCATGTTTTTTGTATAAATATAGTTTTTCTTGTATATTTCAACATTAAACTTGTGTAAGTACTTTAAACATGTTAAATTGATAAATTGTCTAACATACCAATCGACATTTCTTTTTAAAATACAAAATCTTACACTTAGGAGTATTTAAAAAATTGAACTAGGAACAGTTATCAGACATTTATTATGCGACGCCGCGAGTTTCTTTAATGAAAAAAAGTCTTCTCTTCATATCATGTGGCAAAATATTACGGAATAACAATAGGGTGTATGACTTTATAAGGTGTTACCAAATTCGTGTAATACCTTAAAACCACAATGATCTACTACTGGTGTAGAATGACTGAGCACGGGATATAATATGTTGATTAAAAATAAACTTTTTTTTTCTTGCGGTAGCGATATGTGATCGAAACTTAACCAGCTAATAAGGAATAAATAAAAAAAAATCATTTTGCTAAATTCCAATTTTATGTGTTGGAACATTTCGGCGACACTCATCAATGAATGAAAGCACGGTGACACAGCTGGCTAGCACGACTAGCACGAATTCGCTTTTTGCAATTGGTTAACTCGGGGCGCAAAAAGGGCTCGAAAACAGTTTTTTTTTTTTTTTAAGTAATCTATTCTGTACACACACGCAGTACAATGTCCGTTTCACGTGAGAGAGACAAGAAATGCTCTAAAATCTTCGGAAGCGTGATGACCCTTCATTTTTCATCATCATTTCTTTATTTCAAATAATTCCCGGGTACCCGGGATTCCCGCCAAATAATTCCCGGGTCCTAAAACCCCCAAATTCCCGGGAATTCCCGGTTCCGGGTACCCGGGGCGAAAACCCTAGTGTAGGGTACTAATGGGAACTTAACACTCTGTTTCTGGGGTCCCAGGGCAGCAAGCGATCGAGGGGCCCTTTATGTACACACGGCTACACAGCAAGCTATACATTTCCAAAATAAGTTGACCTCTTATTGTACGTAAGCCTATACAATGCGAGATTAGCTAGTAAAGTAATATAGCTTGATACGTAGCCGTGCATACTCTGGGGGCCCTTATACTCAAAAGCCCCGGGGCAATGCCCCGACTAGCCCTGCGCTCGCTACGAACCTGACACCACTATAAAAATATTTTTCTTTATCCTCAGTTCGAAGACTTCGCCCTGATAAACGCAGGTCGTCTCCTAAAGAAGTACCGCAACAAATACTGCACGTTTAACGACGACATTCAAGGTACCGCCAGTGTCGCCGTCGCAGGTCTCATGGCCGCCGTCAGAGTCACCAAGAGGAAGCTCAGCGAAAACATATATTTGTTCCTCGGGGCTGGTTCTGTGAGTACTAAGTTATCTGTATTTTTGTTTGAATATTTGATAATTACATGTTAGAGGTACTTCAGCAAAACTCGATGTGGAACTTATGTCAATAAATAGCCCAGACACTGTCATTCAATCTAGACATTGATTCATTTGAAATTGCAATATAATTGTGTGACAATAATCCAAAATGCTTTAATCGCTAATGTGCCAGCGCCATCGATCAGCGGCGGCGTCCATTGTTTATCTATTGTGTCTCTGAAACTGGTTTTCAATGAGTTAAGTATACTTTCATTAAATTCCACATCGAGATTGGCAGGAGTATAGAACACCTTAAAGAGGGTTTTGAAACCCAAGTCAGAGTTGACTAACGGCCGTTTTCAATAACCTATCCATGGAAGGTTTGCCCTACTAGAGATAGAAGTTTGACTTACCGCCATTTTCAATATCCTATCTATCGGCGGTTTGCCATACAACAGATAGAAATTTGACATTACTTCTATGGAGCTTATGTCAAATTTCTATCTCTAGTAGGCGAAACCGCCGATAGATAGGTTATTGAAAACGGCCGTTAAGCTCTATAGAAATAATGTCAAATATGCATTCTAGTAAGGCAAACTAAAGATTGATAGGAGAGTGTACCCGGCAATTATTATTTATATTATATCACGAGTATAACAGCAAAATATTATTTTAAAATATTGATTGGTACTTGAACATTCGGTGCAAAAATTTTCGATGCGAGTTGTCAAATGGGGGACTTGATCAACACATATTTTTTATGGGAACTATATTTTTTGTCAGCAAAGTTTATATTTGTCATCAACTTGCATCATCTAATTAATAGATTTATCGCCACGAAATATTTTCATTCTCAGATAAATTAAAGTGTCGCCAGTTATGAATTACCAAATTAATGTCAATATGTATCTAACTTATGAGATGGGTTATCAATAAAATCGTAGTTCATTCCTTGGATAAAAATTTTGTTCTCAAAATAATAGGTTTATCCCTTAAATAATAGCTTCGTACTCAGAATGGTATATCTGTCGCCAAATAAATCGATGATCATCCCCAGATTGCGACTTGTTTTTATTTGTTATTTTGTCACCAGTGCAGTAGTTACATTTTATTTCGTTCAGTTATCAAAATAATACTATTCGTTACTAATTATATAGTTCTGTTTATAAATTTAATGAAAAATTTATCAAAGGGTCGGAGCCAAATTGGCGCGCTATGACATTATTATTTTAAGGGAGTGCCTCCGACCTCGGTAATTTGGGACACCCCGACGCGGATAGGTTAGGTTCGAAGGGGATGACGGGGGCTGGAGTGAGCGAGCAAAGCGAGCGAGCGAAGCCCCCGTCATCCCCTTCGTGTTAGGTTACTTTAAACCCTGCAGACAGAAGTAGGAGCCCCGGTTTCGTCGACTCTGCTTTGGAAACCCAAACAACCTTACAAACAATACATCCCCTTAAGTTTTTCATTTGCAAATATGATGCTACTACTTTTGGGACTTTTATGAATTTTTGAAGTGCTATATAAAATTTTTTTAATGATCGTTTTGAATAAATTGATTATACAGTTATCAGGACAAACTTATTATAATAAATCGAAACCTGTTTATTTGATACTTGATAGTATATCCCGATGATTATATGTGATTTATTATAGAATTGTTTTTATATTGTTTGGTAACTACATTTTGGCGACAGATCTACTATTTTGCCGACAAACCCTATTATTTAAGAAATTCAAAACCAATTAAATTGACGACAGCTTAAATCATACCCATTTTTTATCAAACCAGGCAGCTAATGGTATCGCCAGTCTCACGGTAGCTGCTATGGTCGCCGAGGGCCTGACGGAGAAGCAGGCTCAGGAGCGAGTGTACATGTTTGACGTGGACGGCTTACTGTCCACACGCCGCAAGGGTGGAGTCCCCGAACACGCGAAGGCTTTCGGAAAGGATATCGAACCTGAAAAGGACTTTGAAACTTGCGTCGCCAAGATTAAGCCCAGCTGTCTTATTGGTAAGTTGGAAATGAAGTTGTAAATAAAGCGTTCTGCCTAGCCTCTTTCAACTACGTTGGGGTCAACTTCTAGTCAAACCAGATGTGGCTGAATAGCAGTATTTTACACGGGGCGCCTGTCATCAGAACTTTGCAACTCAGTTACTGGGTAATGAGGATATTATATTAAGTTTAGACCGGTTGTCAGACTTTCGTTTTTCTAGACTACCCGTAACGTATGATACCTGGGACCGACGTTTTAACGTGAGCAAGGTTAAGCTGCGCTTGCAGCGGTCACCCATTCACGGACTGACCGCGGCAAGCGCACTTTGCAAATTATATGATCCGCGCGGTTGTCTATTAGCCAAGAGCCGTTTTGCGAAGTTGTAACTAAATAAATACATAAAAATAAAGGTTATGTATTTCTGTTAATCATTAAATTACGAACCTTACAATGTACAGGATGCTCGACGGTCGGCGGTGCATTCACAACCAACGTGCTACAGCAGATGGCCAGAAACACTGAACGACCGGTCATCTTTGCGCTTTCGAACCCTACCAGTCAAGCCGAGTGCACTGCTCAAGCTGCCTACGACAACACAGACGTATGTATTTCATATCATAATGTTTATATAATTTGCCATAACACACTGTCCAGATAGCAGACACAATAGTGAAACAATGCAGATGTTCATGTGATTCACAGGACAGTGAAAGGGTTAATATCGTAAGTAACGTTAACACCTTTTAGACAATGAGAAACACGTCGAAAGGGGTTCAGAAAACCCAATCTGGCTCTCTCTGGAGAGAATCTGCTATGAAGATTGATCTGGAGGGACTCTTCTGAGAAGTGTTTTGAAGAACGACTAGGGGATTATATCATGGATTTTTAGCATTCTGCCTCAAATTATACAAGAAGAGTAATCTCCACCATGTATATTGTGTAGGTACAACCCTCAATCCCACACTTACTCATACCCACCACATAAACAAACATTCACCTCCACACCATACACGTAACACACACATCCTAACGCGTCTTTTTGCCTTTTTTGCCATAAAAATATATTAAATAACAATAACATGTATAATCAGCCCATTACTGTCCCACTGCTGGGCAACGGCCTTTTCCCCGAATTAGAAGGACATTCCCTTACGAGCTGATATAACGATAACTTTTTTAAATGTACTGTTATTTCCTAGGGCCGTTGTATTTTCGCGTCCGGCTCTCCGTTCCCGCCCGTGAAGTACGATGGCAAGGAGTACCACACCGGCCAAGGCAACAACTCTTACATCTTCCCCGGAGTGGCCCTCGGCGTCATCGCAACCGCAACCCACCACATACCCGAGACCATGTTCTTGACTGCCGCAAGAGTAAGTATCATTTTTATGTTATTTGAACAAAAACCTAGATTCGGCGCAAACAAAACCTATCTTAGATAATTGGTTATGGTTGGTGTTTCAATCATGTTTCTAATATGGATAGACGGTCACAAAGCTCGAAAACTTTTAAAGTGGCAATGTGTGCATGAAATAGTTGTGTATAGAAACAAGTATCGATATTATCCATGTCATCGAAACACGGTATTCCAAATATATATACTATCACTACATAGTATAAAACAAAGTCGCTTCCCGCTGTCTGTCCCTATGTATGCTTAGATCTTTAAAACTACTCAACGGATTTTGATGCGGTTTTTTTAATAGATAGAGTTATTCCAGAGGAAGGTTTATATGTATAATACATTGAACCCGGGCGAAGCCGGGACGGGTCGCTAGTTGAAAATAAACTGTGTTCTACACAATTCCAAAATATACATAATTATGTTTATTTCAAACAAATTGGTGAAACGCAAAGAAAAATATTCCTGCAAAAATATAAAGTACAGGAAAATAATAATTATAAGAAAAATTTGATATGAATAGATCGTAGGACCTTTGAAAAGGTACTTGGGATATTGTAGACAGCATTAAGAAATATGTAACATTAGATTTTGTTTCTAACAATATGTTTGTATTTTTTCAGACTTTAGCTAACTACGTCAAAGAGGAAGATCTCTCTATCGGTCGTATTTACCCGTCGCTGGCCGATCTCAAAGAAGTTTCCGTTCTTATTGCCATTGAGGTCGCCAAAATGGCTTACGATGAAGGTACGTAATCCTACTTATACTATAAAATATGTGAGTTTGTTACTGAACCACACTTAAACGGCTGAACGGTTTCGAATAAAAATTGGAACACAGATAGACCTGGATTAACATATAGGATACTTTTTATCTGGGTGTGTGTAGTGGTTCTAGGACGTTAGGGAAACCACGGGTAACAGCTAGTATAACTAATAAAGCTGTATGATTCATACAGAAGTTTCAGATTTCAATTAATATAAAATGTTTTGTGCGTGCCTACTTACCTATACATTTTAATATTCATAGAAATCATTGTAGGTAATGTTGGTTGAATACTCTCGTCGAGACAGCCTGAGTATTAGATGCTGTCCTTTTCTATTTGGTACTAAATGTTAAGGATAGAGATAGAGCTTTGGGCTGTCTCGGCAAGACTGTACAGCCGGTATTAGATTATCATATTGCCGTCTTAAAATTTGGAAGATGTTCTTTAAAACTTATTTTTTCTTTTACTACACTTAGGTTGAGAATAAAAGAAATGTAATACAGGAATACGACATGGTTTGTTTTTAATTATTTAAGTACGTAGATTAAAAACATTGATTGGCGTCGAACTAAAGTTATTAAACTTCCGTAGGTTTCGGATCAGTATACCCAACCCCAAGCGATTTATGTGTGCACATCAGAAAGTGTCAGTACAACTTCAACTACGCAACTAACTTACCGGAACGCTATACCTGGCCGAAGACCGCGAAAGTCGATTACAAAAGGTCCAGAGGCCTACTTCATCCATGCAACACATGATATTTATGAAACTTTTTACATTGTTAAACACAATCAATTATATCTTTTTAACATTTGCTATGGTAGTTTTGAATTAATGTCAAGGACAAAAACGTTTAGAGTTCGAGTAAGAAATGTTCATTTAAATTTTAATAGGATAGGTCGTCAGTTCATTATAGTTCCAAACTAATTATACAGAGTCAATTCGAATTCGTATAATTCTTTCAAACCTCATGGTCTACTGGTGACCCGCATGGGATTCTTTTGGATTCAACAACAAAACTAATTTCAAAAATAAAATATGCTGTTTTTAACATGAGACATTTAGAGCCTCGAGTTAACTGACTGCGTGGAGCGATACCGGGCGAGTTGTCTCGCTGGGCTTCCATTCATTTATGCGTGGAATTGAAATTATCTCATTTAATTATTATTTTTATTTAAACCGCCAGATGGTTTAGATACGATCACTTACCAGTATCGCAATACATTTTTTTAATTTTAATCGGGCAATATCCCGTATTCGGTTAATCTAACTAGTAATGTGGTTTTAAGAAATTACACGAATTCGTTTGCTCTTTGTATAGATATTATTATTATTTAGTTCTTGATATATCTCGCTTAACATGGAAAGCGGACAGTTATTTTAAAATGCATTGATTGTTTGAAATAAAAATAACGAAATGTCACTGTCACAATACCTAAAAGAGTCATTTATTTTCATTATTGTCATTAATTTCAAGGTGTATGACAAATATACGATATGTGACATAATTCGATTAATTAACGCGACAACTCCCCGAGTCAGCTGATATGACCAATGTCAGAATCTCGTCGAGCCGAAGGGTTAAGCTTCATTCTTAAAAGAATACTGACAATTCGTTAGACCATTCGTAAGGTGTTATACAATTAAATTGTTTTTATTTTACGATTTACTTTTGGTAAAAGCGCCGTAAAGAGCTCATGTTAAGCGGGGTATTCTTGTACAGTCACCATCAGATACATAGAAGCAGTTCAGGTACTCAGATAATTCTACACTCTCAAAAACTCAATAACATCTGCACAACAATAGCGTTCAAATTATTGTTAGCATCCAATGTATCAATATCATCTGAACACTCGCATTTCAAATATTTCTATGCAAACAAATCATCTTGTCAACTGAGGTAAGTAGTCAAATGTAACTAAGCAACTAAAGTGTTCAAAAACATGTAAACAATAACCATTTCTCAATACATTGCTCAGTGATACTAAGGCCTGTTACAAACCTAGCCGTTTTAAGGCGGTTACAGACCTTGGTGTTTTAAGCTCGTTTTTAACCGACTTCAAAAAGGAGGAGGTTCTCAATACGTTTGTATTTTTTTTTTTTTTATATTTCTTACCTCCGAACTCCGTCATTTATGAACCGATTTGAAAAATTCTTTTTTTGTTTGAGAGTGTATGGGTAATTTCCGTTTAGTCCCTTATAAATTTTGTTATGATTAGACCATGAACTTCAGAGATATGGAACGGAACTCCCCATCGGATCAAAGCAAAATTCTCAAATAACTAATATTGCTTTGTTTAAAATATGTGTTGTTGCTAACTGACTACTAGGGGATGCGTCGAACCCCCCCCCCACTCCGTTCACTTTCCGGAATGTTTGAAATATATCGTGTAAGGTATAGCATGAAAGGGCTTATTTTACCCGACTACGGCAAAGTCAAAAATAAGGGTTATGAAGAGAGAGGGAGAGAGCGATTGGAGGAGAGAGGGTTTAATTTAGGGCACTAAAACGTATTTAATAAAAAAAAACTTATAAAAAAGTAAAAACCGGCTTCAAAAAAAAACTATAAGGAGTAAAATAATTACCATAAGATAAAATTAACAGTTTCAGAAGACGGAACAATTATACACTGAAAAAAATTGTAGCCACCGACTTCTGAAACTGTTAATTTTATGTTTTTTTTAAGTTTCAAGCGCGTTACATTGCGCGCTTCAAAATAACCGAACGCACATATATGCTACTGTTCGCCATGCCAGTGTGTTATCGCTGTAAGGTGTACAGAGTCCTGTGACATTATTAAGATTAAAATGCAGGCATTGCAATTAAAGGCAGGCGGTGAGCCACTAAAAAATGTAACGCGTATGGCTTTCTATACCAGCGCACGCACTAGCGGTTCTTTTTAAAATGACAGTTTTAAAACGTATCGTGCCAGATTTTGGCTAAAGGTATATTCGATGCGATTCGATGATAACTGACTACTAAAATCAGGCTACAGTGCATGTTCATAGATAAGCTGTATCGCGCTTTTAGCATTTGAAAAAAAGGGGTGCACGAAGAGAGCCTCCTCGAGTGACGATACTTCGGTACGTCCGGCGCACCCTGAGCAATCAGCCTCGCTACCATCCTTGCTGACTGGCTAATCTTTTCTGCACGGCATGAGCTATTCTTGTATGGCTCGTGCCGACACGATAGAAAAAGAAGCATTTGAAAACCGCTTGCGTAAAATCATATAGCAACTCAGTGCGTGCTTAGTCGGGCTGATTTTACATCGTCAGATATCTTTTAACCGAGTAATTAAACTGACGTTTAACAGATTTTGTACTTTTTTGAGCACGGTTATCAATCCGAAACATGGTTAAAATGAACCGAGGTATTTTGTAGGTAGGTATTTATTACAAATTCAATTCCTGAAGATATACTAGAAAATGTAGCAAATAAAAATGTCAGTTTCATTCAAACTGATTGTTTCGAATTTAATGGCTTTCGCGTGGAATAAATACTCGTTTCAATTTCCTTACGATGTTTTTCTATAACTTGACTAGGTATCAGATTATATTATAAACAAAAGACACGTCACTGACGTCACGCACGAAATGAAAGGGATATAGCTATATGAAGAAAAAGAAAAAATGCTGTATTTACACAATAGTACACATTGTATCTATTTTTGAACTTTTAATTTATGACTCTAAGTACAATCAAATACAATTCATTTTACGTTGCTATCCTGACTTTCTGAATAACGTGTTGCTTAGTTACCTTTGAATGTTTAGCTTGTTTACTTACCATAGACCTTTAGTTTGTAAATAAATATTTGACATTGTGACTGCTCAGATATATTTGGAGTTTATGATGCTCAAAACAATTTGAACAGTTTTGTTGCATAGATGTTTTTGGTATCTTGAATGTGTTTAATTATTTGGACACCTGAGTTGCTCATCTACTTCTGATGCTGACTGTACATAGAGTAGACTATAATAATTTATTTCATTTCAAGTAGATCGTAATCAATATAAGTTCTTGAGATTAAATACATAATTATTTCACATAAATCGTACATAAAGTTTGTGAAAGAAATGCTTTAATTAGGAATACAAGTACATTGCGTTAAAATTTCACCATGTATGGTATAGTTTAGTATGAGTAGTTGCAATCAAATTAGAATCTTAATTCCTTTAACTTAAGTCTATTTTCTTCCACAGGTCTAGCTTCGGTTTACCCCGAGCCGAAGAACCTTTTGAAGCATGTGCACAACCAGATGTACAGCTTCCACTATGAGAGCTCAATGCCGGTCGTCTGGGACTGGAAACCTGAAGAGAAATTTAACGTAAGACCCATACAACCTGTTCCGAAAAACATCTAAATCCGTATTAGTTTTATGTTTCGGTTATGTGTCAAATGTAATAGGAAAGTGCGCCAGTTTCGATCGTAAAAATCTATGTGCTTACTATTAAAAACATTCAGCAGAGTCGGTTGATAAATTAAATGTATGATTATGTATTGTATTGGGTTAATTGTACTTATGAAATGCGGTGTGGTTGGCGAAAGAATAAAAAAACATTTATGTATTTTTTTTTGTAAATTGTTTACTATCATCTTCGCGAATAATTGATTGCTTTATATCATTTAGCAATTTCGTGATAAACTAATATCAGCTTTTAATTTGCTAAAATAATTTAAAGGCTTCTAATTTTGAATGGTTAGATTCGAATGAATAATCTTTTGCATTATTTTTTGTCCACTCTGTACGAGGCGAAATAAAGATAGTCATACTCAGTAAGAGTAGGGATACAGGGCGCAGGGTACGCTAAGCGTATCCCCCCCCCCTCCCCCGCAGAACTCGGCTCGCCACTTGAAGGTGAGCTTCGTCCAGGCAGTGTACTATACAGTTACGCACGCGGTCAAGAGTCCGGGCCTATCTCGATATCCGCGATATCTACTGTTGTAGTACAACCCACATTTTACTGATCACAGTGTTGACTATCATCAACATCAACAGGGAAATACTTGACAGTTGAAAGCCACAAAGTAATTGGCTTTAAATTATATATGTTTAGTGGTCAGAAATCAAAAACTACATCCTTAAAAGGAGATTGGGACTCCTGCTAGAAGGGGGGGGGGGGGGGGGTGGTTAGACCAACTTCCAAACATTTCGCCCATCCTCCTTTCTTACATTACAACAAGTTGCAATGCCTCTCTCAAAATTATCCGATACGACTCGCTCGCTATTTATTGTACGTTGATGGTACTATGTCGAAAACTTGCGTAAGTGCCAACAACAACTGTACCAAGTTTCAACTCAATCGGGTGTACTATGCGAACGCAAAGAAGACGAACATACAAACATGATTTTTTATAAATAAGAAGATATTAAGATTATTTTTTAGTTATAAAATAATCGCCTATCTTCAATATCCTTTTTTATATCATTAAAACGACGATTTTTACGATTGAACGGGCAGGCAGAATAAGTTATAAATAATTTTAAAAATGTAACGTTCGTTTTGGAATGTTGGTAGTAAATGCAATAAAGACGCGTTCAGTGCACAACGCCTTTTAATGGGAGTGTTCATGTTGTCCATGTATTACTGTTACAATAATTAATTTACACAAAGTATTTTATACCTCCGTAATATACCTAATATATATTTAATGTTCAAATCAGTAAAATTATATTACGACAGTTAGGTATAAAGTCCAGTTACTCGAATCTCGTGTAAAATCTCGTTTAATTTAGTATTTTCTCTCTATACTAATAAGCATTCTTTTAAAAGTAACTATAAGAATTTCTTGAGTCTTCTAGAGACGATATTATTAGAGAAGTATTTCAGAATGTATTGATATTAACAGTCTATTGGTCAAATATTCAAAGGCTGCCTTTAAGCCTCGTGCTGTCACCTTCACTTATAGGCGAAGTGACAGTGATAGCATAACTTAAAATTTAATAGCGTTTGCGTATTCGGCCATATTTGTAACAAACATAGCTCCCTGAGTAACTGGACTTATTCCATGTTTCATGTAGTGTTTCGACTATCATTCATCGTGTATGTTCAAGTAGCGGGTAGTTGAGCATTTTTAACATAATGTAACATGTTATCGTATTCAGTGTGAGAATAATAATCACGGTGGCCTTTTAACGTTATTTTCTAGCTTTGCTCACTAAAACACAGTTTCATTTCTGAATAAGTATTAGATTTTCGATGTTTAAAGTAGTATTTAGCATCATTTTAAAATATTGTTTCTCGTTGATTTGAATAATTATTGTATTATTATCATTAAATACTGCTACATAATGTAATATAACAATAGTTCTTTATTGCATCTTTTAATCATTATTTGGCGAGCTATTTATTTAGGGTCATATTTTCTCTAACATTATTCTTAAGTTGTAAATGAATTGTTTAGCAAAATGGGATGTACCTACTTAAATGTTGTGAATATTTGAAATAATTACATGTATTCAATATACGGGATGAAAGTTAAGAAAAGTCTAGTCACCGCAGCATTAAAATGCAGGTCATCTATTTAATACGCATTTCACATCATTATATTATGTTAAGCATTAAAAAGGATATACAAACGTGAATAATATAAAGACATTTAGAGAATAATCGGTTAGAATGTCTAGAATTTATTGTGGAAATGTAATTAGTGCAACCATTTTGAAAAATGTTTAATTTTTTTATGAAGTTTGTTATCAAATTATTAATTCTGTTGCAGTATCTATCTACATAATGACCACACATCATTTTACAAGCATTTATTTTATATTTTACATTGTATGTTTTTTTGATTGGATGGTATCCACTTTTTATTGAACTCTGAATCCCGCATGGGCTTAATGTGGTCGTGAAATAATTAAAATAATACTAAACAACAAAACATGAGTTACGAATCACTCCAATTATAACTACTTACGATTAAAATTTAACAATAAAACATTAGTTTTATCATGTACATTTGACTAAGTATTATTTTTGAGTTCAGTATTTTAATAATAGTGAGACGAATTTTTCGCAGAGCGAAATTTATGCAATGTTTTTATTTTAAGTAGTCAGTTATTTATGTTACATTACGTATCAGGTGATATTATGTGATTTACCTTGCTGTGACGATGTATAATAAAATTTATCCCACTGTAGGTACATGTTTGTTAAATATTTGACTCATGCCCAAATACTGAAACGTTGCTCAATTTTAAGTCGCCGTTAAAGGTAGAGACAAACTGATCCCACGTACGCAACGTATCCGATGCATTATGATATCTGGGCAACTGACAATGCAAACAATTTCTACGAAAGTACATGACTTAAGGTACAATTCCGTGCATCGCGGCCGATCGCAGCCGCGTGTTTATCAGACGCGCGCGGCCGATACGACAATAGTCAGAGTATGAAAATGTACGGCACCGCTTCCGAAGTATGCGACAGACGCGTGCGGCTAACGACAGACGTACGGCGCGACGCGCCATGCATTCTCACTCTGACTATTGTCGCAAGAGCCGCGCGCGTCTGTCGCACGCGATCGATCGCGCGGCTTCGATCGGCCGCGATGCACGGAATTGTACCTTAACCGCTAGCGGCCCGACCGACGTTCCGGATCGTCAGTGCCATTGTTTATCTATTGTGTCTATAATTACAGTACTTGAGTAATTAAGAAACAGACTTTTTACATGTTGCATTGCATAGAAAATGTTTGTATTGTCAGTTGCCCAGATGTCATAATGCATTGTATAGTGGGATCAGTTTGTCTCTACCTTAACCGCTAGCGGCCCGACCGACGAACCGGTTCGTCAGTGCCATTGTTTATCTATTGTGTCTATAATTACAGTACTTGAGACTTTAAGTCTCGTGCTGTCACTTTAAGGCGAAATGACAGTGACAGCACAAACTTAAAGGCGTCATAAAACTGAGTAGCGTTTGAGTATATGGCCATAAATGTTGCATGAAACTAAACACAGTGTTCACGGAAGGGAAGCATGCTCTGTAAGTTGGTCAATTATCAGGCAATACTATCAAAATCAGGGTTTTATTTGTATTTACATTGATTTCATTGCGTCAATTAAATTGGTTTCTCCTATTTAATGTAATGCAGCTTTCGGAACTAAATATTACATTATTGTGTACTAGTTAATGCGATTGTTAAAATGAAAATTATAGATGTTACTCATTAAACATGTTCCAAAGATATTAATTTTTGTTTTAATTACTATTCTTAACTTGTTACACCACATCGAAGGTTCACCTTGAGGGTCTCCCTACACTTAGGGTCAATTCCCACTGAAAGAGCAGCGGCCGGCAGCGTCTTTTTGAGGCAAAATGTTACAAACTATTTTGAATCTTATCTACGTGATTAAAAAGTTCATAGTCATTTGAAGGCAAAGGAGGGGTAGCGTGGCGTCGCGAGGCTGCACGAGCCTTCTACCGACTAGTCAAAAGAGGCGCCGCGCGGCTGATCGCGGCGCAGCTAGCTGACGTGCGGCCGACCGCGGTGCAGCTGACAGACTTGCGGCTGCGCGCGAGCGACCATTTCCCAAAATTTTCTTTTCCTTTTTCTTTCCGTTTTGTTTGTTACTTCTTGTTCTTCTTCTACAGCCAGTGCTATGATACATAAATCCAAATCCACCATATTTATTGCCACACAACTTTCCTTGAGTGAAGTAGATCGCACACTAGTTTTCATTGCGGCGCCTCGGGATGCCGCGCTGCCTCTCGCGGCGCCGCACTGCCCCGCGCGGCGCCACACTGCCCCTTGCGGCGCCGCGCTCAGTCACTTGCTCTTACGGCCGCTGCGCGCCGCTGCTCTTTTAGTGGGGATTGACCCTTATTGATGCGGATGTCGAATAAAGCTTATGTCTACGGGCATAAGGGTTTAACCTTAGAATAAGTACTTATTCTAAGGGTTTAACCGACGTCGTTGGATGGGCGCGGCCGTCCGAACCGAGATCGTTTCCGCGTTGATAAGTGTTGAAAGACCTTAAGGGCCCGGCACACCTCGAAGCGATGCGACGTCGAATGAAGCCAAATGAACTTTTACTTTAGTTCATAAATGGCTTTAGACTTATGCATTGGAATGTCGCATTGTTTCGGGGTGAGTTCGGTGTATATTTCAACGTTTCCAGGGTTTTAATTAATAAAAATAATACCATCGTTAGCAGATATTTTAGCTTTAAAAGATTGAGAAAAAAACGATGAACTCACAAAAAAAGAAACAAATGTTTTTTAATATTTTCATTTTCAGTGAAACTGGATCCAGCTCCTGGATTAATGTAAATCTGCCATTCATATTTACATTAATCCAAAATCAGTCAAAATTGTTAGGGGTCATCCTCAAAGTTACCCGGTACTCCTCAGGATTTGGTAACCTTAACTGATTCAGAAGTAAAGCTTCTCTTGTGTCAGCACGAGCTATAGGAGAATAGCTCATACCGTGGTAAAGCTGAGCCTCGAATAATGTCTTTGTCATCTACGTAATCCCTCAGCCAAATTTGCTTAAAGGGTTATTCCTCTATCATGTCGGTAAATTCTTCGTGTAATAAGTCAATGAGTTTCTTCGACAATATGTTTATTTTAATCACCTTAATGTAAACGATGCGATCCAGTCCAGTCCCTGGAACCGTTTATTGCTGGACTGAGCTGGATCCAGTTACTGGATCAATGTAAATCTGCCAAAATAGAAAACCCGTACAAGTAAGATGTACTAATAAAACCCAACGTACCTAGTACATAATTACTTCTATGATAAAACCTAACTGCTATGGCACCTATTACGTTCTTTTCCAAAAAGAATTCAATATATGTACTCTGAGAATTCAATACATTTGACGGAATTATGTATAATCTGTGGATATAATTCACTGTCAATATTTCAACACAAGGCTGTTTTTTTCACACATTTTTGTCTGGTTTTCAATGTTTATTCAAAATGTTTCCTGTTTTTGTTTTTTATAATTTGTAAGTACCTACAGGCTACATCTAGTCATTTTCGCTCATTATTGTTTGTTCGTTGTGTTTCAATTTGGCCTATGAACGTGGGTATGTCGCGATTAGAAACGTATACTCCTCCATATTTTCAGCCGGGTGACTCGTGCAATCTCCGTGTCCGAATCGGGAAAAATACCTAACTACACTATTAAACTAAATTATACTTGGCTGATTATCTATCTATATAGGTACTATAATAAAACTGTAGATGAAAAAAAGTTTGAACATTGGAAATATTTTCACGAAAACTGGAGTACCTACCGGTAAAATAGGGCTATTTGAAAACCGCGGGCCTAAATGGCAAGAACATGGTATGGTTTTCGATATCTTTTTAAACTATCTTCAATTTCACATACCTATTGAAGCATATAATAACACTGAAATTGTAAGAACATAGCACCTTTTTTAACCGACTTCAAAAAGGAGGAGGTTCTCAATTCGGATGTTTATATTCATATTTTTATGTATGTTCGGGCATAACTCCGTCATAAAGACAGACGGATTTGCAAAATTCTTTTTTTTGTTTGAAAAAGTATTCTCCCGAGGTGGTCCCATTTAAATTTGGTGAAGATCTGATGAAGACCCGCGGAGATTAACAATGGAACTATTCAATGGATGACAGCAAATTACCTGGGATTGCTGTAATTGCATGTTTGTGTATTGTTTATGCCATTTAAAATTGAAAAATTAAATACATATTTGAACAAAAAAGTAAAAACCGACTTCAAAAAAAAACTAAAAAGAGTAAAATAATTACCATATTATAAAACTAACAGTTTCAGAAGTCGGTGCCTTACATTTGATTCAGTATAAAATTGCACCGACTTCTGAAACTGTTAATTTTATATTATGGTAATTACTTATTTTACTACTTTTAGTTTTTTTTGAAGAAGGTTTTTACTTTTTTGAAATTTATTAATTTATAATGAAACATTTATTTACTGATTTTCTAAAACTACCCTTAAAAGCGGTGAAATTGCGCTGTTTGAGTCTATAAGGGAGAATCTTATAACATGGCTCGATTAACTGTAAAATTGGCAAAATTGGTAAAGCTCTGAAGGTGGCGACTGACCTGTGTCATATTCGTGTAACGTAGCAAGTTACAAAGCGACTCATTACGAAAGTCAGTATAGCGAGTAAAGAGTTCGGAACGAGTATATTACGCCGATTTTAGCAGGCGACGTAAACCTGTGAATCAGAATCGGAATCACGTGTACGCACGAAGGAACACAAAACTCGCTAACACGAACATCGAACCCGAATCTCTATGATCGTGTTTGCCGAACACACTGTTTCGTAATGGTACGCTCATGTAAACAACGTGTTCCATCGTGCGTACCCGACTTTAGGTAAGAAGCTCGCTCCGAATGTTACGTTATGATCGGATGCTCTGGTCAGCATCACCTTAAAACAAATAATAAGAGTTTGACGATTATTTGGATAATAACATTTTACGTGAAGGAATCTTGAGTGCATAGCTAGTCCCAAATATTTTCGTGAGAAGGTGACACCTTAACGCGAATAAAATCTTTGAAAAATTGTACTGTGTCTGCTGATGTCAGATTTTAATATAAATAGAATTTTTGCTGGACCGACAGTTTAGCTTCACGAAAGCTAAGTCAACTACTGACGCAACCGTAAAGTTAGTATCTCATATTTTAGAAGCTTGGGAGGGAATCGCAGCATGATGTTGGCATCTTCCGTGATCTTTACAAGGCTTTTGACTGCGTTGATCACTAGACGCTCATCCGTAAATTAAACCACTACGGAATACTAGAACGATCTTATAAGCATATAGTGTCTTATTTATCTAGAAGACAACAAAAAGTAGGGATTAACGGTGAAACACCCTCTGGGTTTTTAGTTTGAATGGGTGTACCACAGGGTTCGATTCTAGGGCCTTTTCTCTTCTTAGCATATTTTAACGATCTCCCAGGATATAATTTTATTTGCTGACGACACCATCCTCATTTTTCATAGTTTAATTAACCCTGTATTATGTCCATTAGCGTAATGTTATTCAATGCAATAGGATTCCGGCCATGTGGTTAGACACGTTGATTCTTCACGTCGATCACGACGTGATCTAGCTGTCACGAAAAGAATCTGCCTGGCGGAGTTATTTACTATACCGTCTGCCGTGGTCATCTCATACAAAAGCGAACTTTTGTTGCAGTCGTACCCGTGCCGCCATCACCCTACTGCCTCCATCGCCCCGTGCCCGTTATGTCCGAGGCAGAACAGTAACTATTTTATTTTACAGGTAAGTGTATAATTAGTAAGTATTTCTCTTTAAATATCAATGTCGCTCTGAAGTTAGCGTTACTCCGTGAAGTGAAGGGTGCGCACGTAACGACGTGCCGCACTGCTCGAAGCCTAGCGATGAAATACTTCTTAGATGTGAGAAAAAATTCCCAAAATGTTTCCCAAATCTTCAGTTTTGCACAATGTTTCTATTGTATTAAAACTTTCGTGAGACACATTCATATTTATGATTAGTTACGGTTTACTCACGTGCATTTTTCGTCGAACTCACTTCGACTCGCGACCTCGCCGCGTGTTCAGCTCATGATTAAGGGCTCCGTTTGGGTCCGAAACTAGTCGGGCAACCCCGAAAAATGCACGTGAGTAAACCGTAACTAATTATAAACGTTTCTATTCTCAAAATGTTCGCGGCATCGGGTTGGCCCAACCGCCGTCCCAGCCGTACCTTATTCTACTGTAACTGATATGAAACCTGCCACAGAAGGTCAAAGTGCGTATAATATAGACCCATATTGAGTACGGATTTCTGATAATTTTATCATTTGCAGTGACTGAAAAGGCGACTGATTTGTCACCGCGGGGGGATATACAGTCTGTCTATAAAGTCATGAAAAATTGGGGGCGCCACTAGTCATACACTATAAAAACTTAAACTTTAAAAATCACTTTTCTTGCAGAACTTAATATAGTTTTACTCATCTTATATCAATTTGCACGTATTTAGACACGATTATCACTTGATAAAACACTAACTGACAAAACACTGGGAAAGAATTAAAAATTTGTTCCATTTCATGACTTTATCGACAGACTTTACTATGTACGATATTTCAGTTATTTAGGCCCTTAGAAAAGCGTGCCCAACTCATCTCATTTTGGGGGACATATTATTATTATTGAAAACGGAAAGCCATTGGTGCGGGCTTGTTGCTAGTATTTTAATAAATCTTTTTTGTTTTTCTGGTACAGATACAGCATCAAGAGTTCAGTTTTCAATCGTCTAATAGATCATACCTTCAACAAACGTAATGCACCCGTTTTGGTAAATACTCGAAAATTTACCGAGGAATGTTTCTGTCCAAATACTATGAGAGGTATTGACTATTTAAAAAGTGCGGGCTATAATAAGGTAAGCTAAACAGTTTTTGAAAAATAAAATAAGCCTAGTTCAGGGTCCATTTTGGGTCGCATATCATTGCAAGTCATATTTTATAGTTGAACAACTACAGCTACAACTACTACTGGCGAGGATCCATTGCTGCCACGTTATACTTCACGTTTTTCAACTTTGTATAAAAATGTAGGGGCGAGTGCCCACTGCTGCGTATGGCCATCTACGCACGAATGCGTGCATTTATGAAGTCATTATAAGAGATAATAATTTTTATTATCTGCATTGTTTTATCGAAATTTTCATTGTAGGATACCATTTTTTCACCAGAAATTCGGGAAAAGTTCGATCTTTTCTTATCACTTGTACGATCCATCACAAAATATATCTAAGTCTATTTGTATCTCTAAAGCAAAACAGACCCGAAACTTCATAGGTATTTCTATATTCATCACTTAACTATACATATTTCTGTCATCTGTCTGATGTGTTTCTAGGGCCTCGCATTCACGTTAGCGGAGAGACAATCGCTTGGCTTACAAGGTCTTCTGGCACCCAATGTAAAAACGCAAAAGGAACAACTGGCAATTTGTTCTTACTCATTGGACAGATATAAAGACCCTTTGAACAAATATCTTTATTTAATGGAATTACAGGTAAAATAACTCTCTGCTTGGTCAAAGTTACACCAACACGTACAATAAAGACGACAATTATGAAACATAGACCACATAAAAAAGAGCGTATGATATCATTGACTACGGGGGATATTACACTATCATATATCTAGGATCATAATATTATTATATAGAAGCCTGAAGTTTTATTCACCACAACATCAAGTGTACAGTCCACCTCGACAGCTTGGTTCAAATCCGGCTCGAAGGACCAGCTGTCGAGGTGGACTGTATACTTAATGTTGTGATGAATAAAACATCAGTCGTCAATAAGTTGTAAATTAGTTGTAAAATCAATAATGAATCGATCGTGAAATAGTCACTAATTAGATTATTATAGGATCATATCTGATAAAATATAACAGATATGATCCTATAATAATCTAATAGACATAGCAGTTATATATGATCTCTAGAGTATTATATCTGTTTATGAAGAAATGATTCGTATGTTTATATTACATTGTCATATGATTCATAGGTCTTTGATCCTAGTATGATATCGTAATATCCCCCGTAGAATCACGTGGACCTCGGGTCAGCGCTCAAGAATGTCCGTATCGAATGTAGACTAGAACGCGAAAATGAAGACTAATTTACGTTAATGGGTGCAGTCGAATCTTCTTATAGTCGTAAGCTAAATTAGACATTGTGATGACGACTTAAGATTTAAATTATTTCGTTGATATTTCTAAGGTTATATGGCGGTGTGCCTTGGCGCGCACTCTGGTGGTGAATGTAAACTCGACACTTTTTTCGTGAATTTTGTTCTACAACTCTTGGTCCATTTTTTTCTTCGTCAATGTATGGTAGGCTGTTTTTAAACTATTTGTAATTCAAAATCATTATGACATCCGTACACATCTGTCGTCGTACATGGCATAGTTGTTAACAAAACGCATGTTGTTGATTGTGTGAGTATAATACAGGAATCACGATGAGTCATAATGTTATGTTGTTGACTGTACGTAGAGATACTGACTGACTCTACTACCTATTACGTTGACGTTTAAATCAGTTAATTCAATCCAAACGCAGTACGGTCGGCCAAATAAGTGCTTTACCAGTTTTGACTACAGTTCCTATCAAACGAAAATATCGCTAAGGTTGAAAATTCGAATTGAATTAGAAAAAGATGCTTTATGGCTCATTTACACGGAGATAGTTTCTCGAAGCGCGTCTCATGCTATCTCTATTTTCATCGTAGAGAAAGACGAAGACAGAATGAGTCTCGCTTCGAGAAACTATCTCCGTGTAAATGCGCCTTTATGACGTCTGGTGACGTCTATATGACGAAGTAATTGTTTTAGATTTAAAGTCACAGTTGAAGATGTGTATTTTGACCTTTGTTATCGATGCATTAGATTACTTTTTGCAACGATGCAACCTTACTATAAAATCTATTTAGATTTGAAAACTAGACTTCTTTGAGCGCCTCACGCCGATCACGATCCACCGAGCTCTCCCGTTGTAGAGCCGGTCTCTTCGGGTTCTGAAGTCTCACCGATAATTCAGCACTCATCAAGCTGTCTCGTCCCCAATTCCCCGCCAGCAACGCCCTAAGCCGAGGTCTGAGTCCCACTAGGGGTCGCCCTTAATGCTGGTGTTGCTAGTAGTCATGATGTTATTGTAGTATAAGTAGTTAGTTTAGGTTAAGTATTTACTTCCTCACCATTGGCTGTAGACCTTTCAGGTCTTGCCAATAACTGTCCGATTACGTAGAATCGGTCTGCAAGGACCATCTACAAACAGTGAAATATGAAAAAAAACCTAAGAAGTGTAAGTTTTGTTACTTTCGTATAAATCTAAACGAATAACTTTATTACAGGATACAAATGAAAGATTATTTTACGAATTCCTAAGTACATGTACTGAAAGGTTTTTACCGCTGATTTATACCCCAGTTGTGGGGTTAGCGTGTCAACGATTTGGTCTAGTTTACAGAAGACCTCGAGGTCTCTTCATATCGATCCACGACAAAGGGCGAGTCGATAAAATTCTCAGAAATTGGTAAGTTTACAGACTATGCTTTGGTATAAACAGACATATTACTTTATTCTCCTAAAATGTTTGGTATACTATCTTGGGAAGTCAACAAGACATAATTTATTGATGCAAAGCATCTTTAGGAATTATATCCCGTTCTGTTTTTTATCTACGTGCAGCATATTAACACTCATAACATAAGTCATATAAGTCTACCCGTGACCACGATCGCTGCAAAGTTGTCGAAACTTCGGGTGAAACCACTTTATTTTATGGTTATAATTGTTAGATGCGTTTATTTTATCATAATGTAATTAAGCGTGTTTCAAAATGAAACATTCACAGTACACGACAACTGTCATTCTGATAAGAATTCTATTCCATTGAAATAAAGTTTAATTTCTTTAGTTGTTCAGATCATTTTGAACAGTCTGTCGTCTCGATATATTTGACGCTGACTGATGTATACAGTCAGCGTCAAATATATCGAGACGAAAGCCTATACAATACGAGATCAGCTCATACTGAAAATTTATAGTTTGATACATCGCGAATAATTCTTATTTGTGAAATAACTACGGCTCTTTGACAGTTTTTTATTAGATAAATTGTGAAACAAAGCCCTAAAGCTAATGAAACATTTTATGTTTTTCGGCCGGAACCAAATGTTCGTGCTGTATGCGTTACTGATGGAGAAAGAATTTTGGGTCTGGGAGATCTCGGTGCTTACGGCATGGGGATACCCGTGGGCAAACTCACCTTGTACACCGCGTTAGCAGGCATCGCCCCTTCCTTCTGCTTACCAGTGACTTTGGATGTGGGTACTAACAATCAGGTACGTTCATATACAAGTTTAGTTTGACGACACGTTTGGTGAAGTTGCTGAACGATTGGCTTCTATGCCACGGGTCGTGGGTTCGATTCCCGCACGGAACAAAAATTTGCATGCCCTACAGATAGTTGTTACGGGTCTGTGCGTTTGTGTATGTGAGATTTGTGTAAACGATACAGGAGAAATATTAGAGTGGGGCAAAGAATCTAAAAACAAAAAAATTGCAAAGGGTTTACTAATCCAAAAGGGTATTATAGTACCTATAATAATGAATTACTTTTGTTCTACAACTTTCCCGAAAACTCAATAATTTATAAGAAATAGCTGTTCAAAAATTTCATAAAAATACGCTAAAATCTATCTATCCTCAGCTATGATCAGCTGTGTTTACATTTTAGGTTATATTTTTGGTAAAGGATTAGAAGCTCCATTTGCTGAATTCGAGTCTAAAGTAAGAAGGAAGAATTTTTGAAAAAAAATACATCGAATTTTGAAATGTTAATTAACCCTTGCGTTAAAACAGGCAATCAGTGATACTTTAAGTGATTCGCGGATTAGCACCCCCTTTCCGACTAACCTTGTATTTATTCTACTAAAACTTTCGTGACACAAAATAGTGTTTACGATTGTTTACGGTTTTACGAGTCGAACTGACGATGACTCTTGACTCGCTTGATCAGCTCATGCATGATTAAAAATGCGAATAATTTACAGTTACAGATTTTTCTTATAACATGTTCCAATATCTTTTCAGTCGCTTCTAGAAGATCCGCTGTACATTGGCTGTCGAATAAAAAGAGTACGAGGTCAGCAATACGACGATTTTGTCGACGAGTTCATGCGGGCGTGTACACGTAGATACTCGCAAAACGTACTTATACAAGTAAATTATATTATAATAATTATTTAAAAGCTAATACCTTGTCCTTTTCTTATCGTGGCAATATTTCTCCCTCCGTTACCTATATCTATATCGGGTGTAAAAAGACCCTTAACGATAACGAAAACCACGTATTCTACCCATCATTGGGATCATTTTTTTCTGCTGGACTATACCTGGGAAATCATTGGTTTTGGAGATATTGAAGGCCAAAGTATACATTTTTTTTTAGTTTTTTTCCAGAAACGAATTCTAAGTCTTAATACTCAACTTTCTTCCAAACAAACATTATCAAAAATTTTAATTTTTTAGGAAACACAACTAATTACACATTTGAAGTTACAAAAACACAATGAATATCAAACGCACACGACCGCCTTTGCTCGGCTGTGTGGCCGCTGAATGCATGCAAACGCGCGGCATCGCCACAACCGCATATTGTGCGCTACAAAAAAAATAGCGTTTTTTATGCCAAAAAATAAAAGTCGTTTCCCAGCAATTATTTTTGGTCAATGTAATTTAGTTTGATGTACAGAGTGCGTAGATTTCGGCTATGTGATGGGTCTTTTTACACCCTGTATATTTAGAATGTTGTTGTTGTTAGGAATTTTGTTAGGCGTAGCCTCATTAGATTGTCCCTTGTGTAGTGTGGTGCGAGGTGAAATTGATTACTACAATATAAACCCCGATTTAGCTTCAAGACCGAAATAGTTGGAACCATTGCCGTTGGCTTCGGAACCTGAATCAGTAGGTTAAGGATTGAGCCCACCTGGCTTAGTGCGGCTGCACGGCATGGCCTAATTTAAAGATTTCAAGGTATTTTGCTTAATTAAGGGCAAGTACGCGCTGCATAACAGTTCTTGCTAGTGTGACATCCGTAGATGATGGTGTCATTACGTGAATTTCTGTCTAAACTATGAAATGAGTATGAAGGAAATAATCTCTTTCTTTCAAAATGTAAAAAAATGTTAACAGAAATATGTTGAAGTAGTAACGCTGCATCCTACGTGAGCGATCTAGAAGGGACGCGAAGCGGCGCCGCGCGACACGAAAACAACAAACAGTCGATACCTATTGAAAATGAATACGTGACCAAACGTACGTGGAGTGCGGTGCGGCGCGGTGCGGCGCGAAGCGAACGTGATCAGTTGGCTTAATATTTTCGCGCGAACTGGATGCGGTGCCGTACAGTGCTACTGAATGATGTCGGCGTCTGGCGGGCGGTTCGCGAGCTCGTAGGACAAAGCCGCCGCTTCGCATCGCATCGCATCGCATCGCATTGAATTCGCGTGTCACCGCATCGGATCGCTTCGCAATTCGCGTCGCTTTGAATAGCTTACGTAAGACGCCGCGTCAGAGGTAATTTATTGTCCCCAGTTTGAAGACTTCGCCCTTCAGAACGCTACCCGCTTTCTAACAAAATATAAAGATAGTTATTGTACATTCAACGACGATATTCAAGGCACTGCGGCTGTCGTCGTAGCTGGCATCTTAACTGCTACCAGGATCACTAAGAAAAAAGTTCAAGAAAATATATTTTTGTTCCTTGGAGCCGGTTCTGTAAGTATTAGGATTAGCAGGGCCTACGGATCGGATCAGTATTTTAATACTGTTGTGTTTGCGAACTCGCTCATACAACTACATATCTACGCCATTGCTGAATAAAAACGTACTCGATAAAACGGACCTGTAAAACGGACCTCTGTGTGAACGAGCACTTAGTCCACCAGACTGGCTTGGTGTGGGTTGGCGGACTGGATGAAGCGTAGAGAACTTGTTTCTATTTCGTGAACCGTCGTCCGTCAACCCAATAGGTAAATTAGGGATTAATTTCCAATTTATAATAAAGACGTAATTTTATGTCTACAGGCAGGCGTTGGTATAGCCGATTTGTTATGCGATGCAATGGTTAAGGATGGAATAGATATACAAGAAGCTCGAAATAAAGTCTTCCTATTCGACCTCGAGGGTCTACTGGTGAAAAGTCGCCCTAATGGTTTGCCAGCGCATGCAAAACACTTCGGTAAAGATATGGAACCATCAAAGGATTTCGCAAGTCTCGTGACGACATTGAAGCCAACGTGTCTTATCGGTAAGTAGGTAGGTATCTAAATTATAAATGGCGGACAGAACTTGATGCCAACTATGCCCAATGTGGATCTAACCTAACCTAAAGTAATAGCCGAAAACTCTGTACCATACCTCATTTGTCTGTCACTTTGTACGGCAGTGGTCACAGTCCTAACGACAGAATAGAAAGTAGAAGGTGGAAGTGCCACGCAGCTATAGCGCGTGTGTCATAATTATGCTGCGGCACGTCTCGAACTCATAAATAAAATATTTAAATCATGTCTTAATGTGCAACTTTAACGTGTAAAATGATAGCTGGACGGAAGATGTACGAGTATCTCACGGAGGTGTATCACATCACCGGTAAGGCCGTTTGTCCACCGCCACCGTCACCGAGAACGAGATGACGTTGCCGAAGTAGCGATACATACATTACTATGGCTGAGTGTCCACCGCACGTCCGTCATCCGAGCGCCGTCATCTCGGCCGCGCAGATTGTGAGTAGTTCGGCGCTACCGCTAGAACTCCGCCGAGATCGTGACGGACCGAAATACTGGCAATACAAAACTCGTCTGCTCTTGTCCACTACATTCGAGATTGACGACGCCGGTGCACGGATTTTTGTCTTATGTTGGGAATCACCGGGATCGGTCGCGGTGCACACGATCGCCGTCACGTCGTTCGGAACTCGGTCCGAAATAATCTCGTGTCTCGGTGACGCGTGACGGTGGCGGTGGATAAACGCTGTAATTATAAAACTTATTTCAATATAATTGTTGTATTAGTTTGGCGACATTGGGTCCCGTACTAAGGAAGTATAAGGGCATGTGGAGGAACGAGGTGTGTTGTTCCTCCAACCAAAGGGAGGATCCTCTAACCAGGCGAAGTCTTATGCCTGGCGGGTACTGCCCAACGGTTGATGTTGAGAGGTAGTATATGTACTATCTGCGTGTTAAATCATGATAGTGCTATGTAGGAACTGTCATCTATGAGAGTTGTTGATATTGTCGTTGTAGCTGTAGTCGTCTACACTACCGATGTGTTGCGTAGTTCGCATGTGGCGTGATAGATGCCACCACAGGCACTTGCATTGTTTTTTCTATTCCGTGGTTTTTACCAACCTTACCTACGCTTTAGAATTCTGAAACAGTTAAGCCGTGTTGTTGTTCTATTGACCGTCTAATATAAAATACTATTTTTGGATATAATTATTATCTATGCATATTGTTTTGTCGACAAGATGAGCCAGCGGCCAGCGGGCCAGTACGCGTAAACAGAAAATGGGTTTTCTCTATCCCATGAGGGTAGCCGGAAAGCAGATAATACAGGTCGCAGCGTGTTACGATCGTTAAATAGGTTTTTTGTTTCTTGCTTGTTTGCGTATAATAGAGAGGTCAAGCTATATCTCACGACCTGCTCGACTAATTGAGTAAGTAACTATTTTACACGGAGCGTCTCTGCTATTTGACCCACCGCAATCTAGATATTAGACAAAAACGGTGTTCTGATATTAGACCGGTTGTCAGACTTTCGGGTTTTTGACGTATTAAGACGATAAGCGGTTTTCCTGCACATCCCATCCCTAGCGGCTCACGCATAACATCGATGTTTGTTTCCCACGGTGCGTGATATCGCGCACCACGACTCACGAGCTCGCACCGGCGCACCATGGGAAGAGACGCGTCCGTGGTAACGCGGACGCGTGCGGAGCGGTGCGCCGTATCCGCCGCGCGGTGCGTGTCCTCTTTCACTTGTATTTTAGAATGAAAAAATAGCTTTGAATCACGCACCCTCATAATGTGGCTTACCACGGTGCGTGATTTTACGGATGATACCACGCACAGCCGGTGCGCGCTATCACGCACCGTATCTTGAGAAAAACTGAGAGAGAATAAAAATTAAAAAAAAAAAGTTTTCGATGATTGGTAGGTATGTAGCCCGCCAACCTCAACTAGGCCAACGTGGTGGGCTAAGTCCATAGAAGAGGCCCGTGCCCAGCAGTGGGCAAGTAAGGGGCTTATGTTATGTTTATGTGTTTTCTAGGTTGTTCAACAAGTGGTGGCGCGTTTACATCTGCTATCTTGAGTCAAATGTCTAAAAATGCTGAGCGGCCTATGATCTTTGCGCTTTCAAATCCGACAAGCAAAGCTGAGTGTACAGCTCAGGCGGCTTATGACAACACGGAGGTATTATATTAAGACTTGATAAGTGACCTATCTTCAATAACATCATAATATGCTGTAGTTATAGTCCGTGTGCAAGTGCATCACCGCACGAAGCGGCAGGAGGGGGGAGCACGCGGAAGACAAGACAAAATAAACTGACAGAGCGCGCCTATTAGCTAACTAGCTTTCGCCCGCAGCTTCGCTTGCGTGAAATTTTGAACCCGTTAAGTGACGATTTTCCATTCAAACTTTCATCCCCTATTTAACTCCCTTACGGGTTGAATTTCGAAAAATCCCTTCTTAGTGGATGCCTACGTTACAAAAGGAATCTACTGTCAAAATTTCAACTTTCTAACCCCAGCGTTTTAGGCTGTGCGTTGATAGATCAGTCAGTCAGTCAGTCAGCTTCTCCTTTTATATGTATAGATAGCACATAGTTTCGTAGCTTAGCTTTTACACTCTCGCAGCATAGCTGCATAGCACATCTCTGGTGGAAAGGCACCGTAAGGCCTAAACCCTTCTCATTTTGAGAAGACAGTAATAGGCTAATTATGTACAGACGCCAGCGCATCAAGCTATCTGAAACTGTAAAATTTTCCCAATCAATCTTGAACCTAATAATTTTGCGATAAAGATGAAAGTCTATTAAATAAATTTTATAGATTATAGTAGCTTAATGTGCTAGCGTATGTATGTTATGTAATTGGCCTTTGTTCTTGAAAAGATTAAATTTTACTCAAACTTTTTGTTCTAGGGTCGCTGCATATTTGCTTCTGGTTCTCCGTTCCCTCCAGTAAAATTTAATGGGAAGGAGTACCACACAGGCCAGGGTAACAACTCCTACATATTTCCGGGAGTAGCACTTGGAGCACTCGCTTGCTATAGTCATCACATACCTGATCGCATGTTTCTGATCGCTGCCGAGGTAACGAATAAAACATTCATGTCTTATTTAGCTTACAGAGGAGTCCGAGAGAGATCAGGGGGCTGATAACGTCCCGTTTGGTGATATGGTGGAACTGTGAACTGCACTTCTAGTCTCAGTAGTTCGGTTGTTTTGTTCGGGACCGGACTACTGAGACTAATTTTGTCTCATTAGTTCGGTTATGACGTCAAACCGAACTGTTGATACTAAAAAGATACCAGTAGTCCGGTTAGTTTCATTTGTTTACCGCATGCATGAAAATTGTTTTAACTTTTTGTTACCATTTTGATTTTGTTTCTGAAGGTAGGTAGTAGTAGTAGGTAAATAGTAAATAGGAAAAAGTGCATTGCAACACATATAACGGTACAGCTAGTTTCTTATAAAATATAAAACTCCCAGGTCATCTTAAATCTATTCTATCGATTGGTGCTACAAAAATACAGTATGATATTTTCTCGCCGTGGTATCAGGTCAGTAACCCACTCAGAATGGACACAAGCGACTGCCTAAATCTTAAGTTTTTTTTCTTCCGTTAAAATTAAGTCTAAGTATAATTTGCAATTTTTAATATTTTAAGAACCTACTTTCCTGTCGCATTAAAATGAAACATGTATCAGGTTAGTTATGTCAGTAGCGTTACCGCAAAGAAACGTGGGTGGTAGCGTTAATCGTGCCTCTGGGCCCGTACTATGAAGTGCAAAACTATCATAGTTCTATCGCTGTTCCGTAACGCGAGAGGAATTGCGCTATTCAGGGCCAATACCGCCATTCCTCTCACTTAACGGAACAATGACGGTACCATGATAGTTTACACTTTTTAGTACGGGCCCTGATCATAGTATTATATTGTTACAGACTTTAGCCAAAAGTGTCTCCGAGAAAGATTTGGCAATAGGAAGAATATTTCCATCGCTCAACGAAATCCGGCGTTTATCTTATATAATAGCAGAGGCTATAATTGAGGAATCTTTCAAAATGAGTATGTATAAAATTGGCCATTATCAGAATAGCCAGTTAGCTGAAAAGACCATTTAGGCAAAATTATTTAATCGCAAAATGACCTACTAGCAAAATGTCTGCAAATGCAAAGCTTTTGTATGTACACAATAACACTCACACACAGTACATTAGAAAAACAATAATAAAAAGTATTATGTACGACAGGACGAGCAGCCACGACAAAAATATTCTGTAAAAAAAATCGTAAAATCAATAGTAGAATTTACTATTATTTATTTCGCAATACACAGAAATTTTGAGAACAGTGGCACAGTGTTAGGGCGAGATTCAGAGGCCGCATTTAAACATTGCTAAGTAAAGTAAACGTTTCACATGAATATGAACATTATTCTTATACAAATAATGTTCATATCCGTGTAAGCGAATGTGAATAAGCGTTTTATACGAATATGCACATTAAAGTTATACGCATAACATGCTGGTTTCGATTTGCGACTTGTGCGAGGCACTGGCCCCGTAACCATGGGATATTTGGACAGTCCAGGTTTCGTTATGTACGATTTCTACCAAACGGGCCGTGCCGGAGCGCGCCGGAGCGCATTTCACACTGTGTTAAAGGAAATTCAGTTAGTTAATTAATTTACAATACAGTAGTTAATTTTCATGTTTGCATGGAATTTACACAGCTTGGAACTCGGTTAGATCCGCGCGTACCTATGCCGCGGCAGCCGGTCGGCTGCTCGAGTACGTGGACGGCGGCGCTCGGCTGTCGTCGCGTCCGGTCGAGAAATTCCACACGGAAAAACCCAATAACACTTTGCATGACCTGGGGATCGAACTCAGGACCTAACGCTCTCTTTTGTTTACCCATTCAGAATTTATAGTTATCAATTATTAGAAATAATAGCGTTCGATTTGCTTACAGAACATGCAAGTATCTATCCCAAGCCAAAAGATGTAAAACAGTTTATCCAAGATTATGTTTACGATTCAAAATATTGCAGCTATCAACCAGAGTATTTTCAATACCCTGAGGCGTGTCCTGTTAAGCTGAAATCTATAAGTGAGATGATGAAGGCATTGTAAGTATCAATTCTCATTGAGGTAACGCACCTGACCAAATGGACATAGAGCAAGAGAGCTAGCCCTAGAAAAGAGCTAGAGCACTCTGATTTTAGAGAACATCTGTTTGAACCTTCGATCAATAATTTAGTACTAGATTTAGATAATTACTCTACAACAAAGGCCGCGTTGCAATGGTGACATACTATCTTATTTTCGAATTTATTTTGTCCGAATTTCAATTGTACGAAACGGAAAAATCCGATTTTCATTACCATTTTTTTCTGTTGAAAACATTTTACTTTTTTAATGTCGGCCGTTTCTTCTTCTATAACATTACTAGACCATAATTACGTTTTCTATACACAGAAAATTATCTCTTTTATAAAAATATATTGGTACGTGTGTTGTGTGTTCGTCTTCTCCGCGTTCTCTCATCGTTCATCTGATTAAGTTGAAACTTTGTACAGTTGTTATTGGCACTTGCGCGAAGGTTTCAATAATGAACATAAACCACCAATGATACTACCATCAAGGTAAAATAAGTGGCGTGCGAGTCACAGCTAGTATTTAATAAACATAAAACTTTATTTTGTTTCATAGTATTGAATATATTTTAGACACAAATAGGACAGTTGTAGACTGGACTTTGCCCTCAGCCCTATTATCAATCTTTCTATATCACTCAAAGGTTTGTTGGTAGAAAACTATTTTTTTAGTTCAGCTCGCCTTTGTACATGACTTCACTAAATTGTACAATACGGCCGACGTATCTTGGCGAGTCTGAAGTTAGCTGATTAGCTGCGCAGTAGACAATTTCATTTCTAAAAGATTCATTGCGCAGCCAGACAACTAACTTCACACTCGCCAAGATACGTCGGCCGTATTGTACTACTTATTATTCTTGTAATATTCTTGTGTGCAATACAAAATAAGAATAAGAACTTAATAGAAATAGGTCGAAATAGCTGTTATTTCAAATCAGAGCACTCCGACTCCACGTGGTCAGCAAAATTTTGGCGCCCAAACATAGCGAGAACGACTATAGTTCGAGTGTGAAATTGATCACTTTTTATGTAATTATGACAACAATAAGACAGTAAAAGCGGTTGCGTACTGCATACGATCCGAATCTGTGGAAATACGTTCCGAAGTAGTCATAGAATTATTTGTATGGTAGTTTACGCACTAGATCCGACTTCCGTCATCCGATTTCTCTCCGTCATCCGTCATGAGTCTCCAATTCGGAAGAAATATTGACGGACCGAAGTAGCCATAGTACTGTTTGTGTGAACGCTTTCGCATTACCTCGGATTAATAAGTATTTCGATTCAAATCGAACATATGCCAAACATGGCCCCTGAATTGCTTGGATTTGGATCAGAGATCGGATTAGTGTGTAAGCAATATCCGAATTCGTTCCGAGATATTCAGACTCTAGATCCGTATTTTCACGGATTCGGATCGGATTCAGTGCGAAAAGCAATATCCGTACTCGGTCGATTTTTTTATATCCGTAGTTTCACGGATCCGGATCGGATGCAGTGCGTAAACCCTCTTACATTTAACTGTTTCTAAAGAGTATCTGGAGTGGTCTGGATACAAAAATGAGCAATGAAACGACAACTTGATTATATTATCAAACGTATATTCGCAGACTGTTCAATCATTCATATAATTTAGTGAACTTAAATTCAAGTACCTATTATTCACAAATATCTCAATTTCAATTTAAGCGACAAGAAACAACCTAAAAAGCCATGCTTTTAGCAGATTTGTGGAGAAACAAATTTACTGGTACGTTCAAAATTGGATCGAGGAAGTTCCCAAGGTTGGTGTCGCTTGCAATCCACACTGTTGACAACCTCCTCTTTCAAAGTCGAACTATATCTACAAAATATGTAGGTATGTGTTTGCTGATCTATAATATACAGGTGAGTTTTTGAGACAGGTCTGCAGGGACAAATCCGAAACTAAGTTTTCGGAATAAAGTCAGGTAAAATATTCTGAAAACCGACCAAATGCGAGTCGGACTCGCGCACGAAGAGTTCCTTACTATTATCTATAAAAACGGCAAAAAAATCACGTTTGTTGTATGGGAGCCCCCTTAACTATTTATTTTATTCTCCTTTTTAGTAGTTGTGGTTATAGCGGCAACAGAAATACATCATCTGTGAAAATTTCAACTGTCTAACCATCACGGTTCATGAGATACAACCTGGTGACAGACGGACAGACGGACAGCGGAGTCTTAGTAACAGGGTCCCGTTTTACCCTTTGCCCTTTGGGTACGGAACCCTAAAAAGTAGCTGGAACCACGCTGTATTATTGAACCGTTCGATAGTGTTACTGATAAGGCAGTTTTTGTTTTGTTTTCTCGGAAATAGAGCATTTCTCGTTTCTTTGAAGAAGATTGAATATGACTCCTTTAAAGATTTTTCTCTACCAATATTTCGGATTTTGCCCTGCAGTCCCATCTCAAAAACTCATTCTGTATTATAGATAGATCAACAAAGACACATGTAACTAAGTACACATTTTGTAGTTACAGTTCATTTTTAACCGACTTCGAAGAGAGGAGGTTATCAATTTGATGCGTATTTTTTATGTATGTACACTGGTATCTCCTAGTTTTGTGGACCGATTTGAGTACCTATTTAATTCTTTTTTTTAGTGAGTGCAGAATACTCTCGAGTTGGTTCCACATGAATTTTATTATGTTGTTTGAATAGTTTTTTTATACAATATTATTAGTAGTTTGAAAATAAATTACCTATTTACAGACGACGTTTTAGTGGTAGTAGTAAGTATACAGGGTGTAAAAAGACCCATCACATAGCCGAAATCTACGCACTCTGTACATCAAACTAAATAACATTGACCAAAAATAATTGCTGGGAAACGACTTTTATTTTTTGGCATGAAAAAAACTTTTTTTTTTGTAGTGCGCAAATAATAGTTGTAGCGATGTCGCGCGTTTGCATGCGTGCAGCGGTCACACAGCCGAGCCTAGGCGGTCGTGTGCGCTTGACATTCATTGCGTTTTTGTAACTTCAAATGCGTAATTTGTTAGGAAAAATTGATTTTTTTGATAATGTTTGTATGGAAGAAAGTTTAGTATTATGACATGGAAATCGAATTTGGAAAAAACTAAAAAAAAAATGTGTACTTTGACCTTCAATATCTCCAAAACCAATGATTTCCCAGGTATGGTTTGTTCGAAAAAAATTATCCCAATGATGGATAGAATACGTGGTTTTCGTTATCGTTAAGGGTCTTTTTACACCCGATATAGTGATCCACGAATTTGTACATTATTGTAATTGTAATTTGTGGCACTAAAAGTATCAAATAAAAACTTTAGTAAATAAAAGTAAAAACCGACTTTAAAAACAAATTGAAAGTAGTAATATAATTACCATACTATGAACCCATGCACCAATTTCTGAAAATGCTTATTTTCAGAAATTGGTGCGTTCAATTTGTTTTAGCGCGAACTAGCACCGAATTCTGAAACTGCTAATTTTATCAATAATTATTTTACTCCTTTCACTTTTTTTTGAAGTTGTTTTTTTTTAGTTTTATATTTATTTATTTAATTGTGTTTTTTGAATCCCTATTTTACTCATATTTTGAAATATTGTCATGCAGCTTTCAAAGAAAATAATATCTAGGATCGATGTCCGCTAAATTGCAAGATGATCGATGGTCTGCATCTCTTTGAAGAAAAAGTATACAGTGGTTATACGTTTAATCCTACGTACGTACAGGTACAGTTTTAGTATCATAGGCCAAATTAATAAATTTTAAGCAAAAAATTGATAAGAGCTCAATTTGGTATACAAAATGCTAGCAAATACTTGACATTTCATCTGTGGAATGAGTAGAGGCGTCACTGTCGCCTGCATGTTGCCAGTTTACAATTGAACCCTTTTTTTAGGAAAATATATTAAATTAATAACTAAGTTGATGCCTATGCTTGTTATTAAGCAAAGCGTCCGAATCAATGCTACTTTTTCTCAGTGTCATTCATTCAATTTACATTTAATGGAAGTGTCTTCTAAATAATGGTCAACGAACGTAGAATTAATTTCTTCGAGTAGTTTGATAGAAGAGTTAAATATAAGTTATTATTTTATTGAAATAAATACAATAGGTAAATATTTTTGGAATGCTGGAAACTGAATTTGTCTGTCAGTCTACTATTTCACAGTCCCAACTGTACTAGTCGTCGATCGTGAAGTGTATCGATAGTAAAGAATAGTATCTATGACAATATTAGTATTATAAAGTTAAATGTACCTGTATGTAATTAATTCGATTTTAAGTGTCTTGTGTGTGAGCGCAATTTTGAAGAATGTCGTTGTACCTACTTATTTAATCAATGAGACCCTGATGCCACCACACTTTGCTTGGTGTGCAGGTGCAAATATCATTGGACAGGTACTAAAACTGTTCCGTATTAATATGCTGACTGTACGTACTGTTTGTGAAATTTTAATCATAATTTTTTGTTTGTAAATTGTCTAGTTTTTGTGAAATAAATGCTGCTGAAAGTATTTATTAGTTTTTTTTTGTTTTGTGATTTAATAACTGAATGATCTAGGTCTAGGCTGATTCGGTCAGAATTATTATTGGTTAGCTGGCTGCATCGATTTTCTCTAAAGGTAGATTTCCGAGGGTCGCGGCCGATGCGATTGACGTGCGCGACCAACGCACCTCGTCTTACACGACACTACAACTGGTGGCCAATTCTACTAACATAAACTTTTATCAATTGCAATTGCAACTAATCGTTCATTCAGTCAGTTTGTCAAAATTTTTGGTTTTGTTTTTGTTGTCAAACAATTTGATGGTTTTTGTAAACGAAAACTGAATAAATTATTAAGTTGCAATTGATAAACGTTTCTGGTATTAGAATTGGGCTCCTGGCGAGGCGTAAGCTGACCTTTGCGTTTGTGTACATAGAATCGATTGCCAAAAAGCAGTATAAACTGGTTTAAACCTAGCAAAGGACGTGTCTGCATTTATTCTCACACAAATGCAAAGCTCAGCTGTCGGCAACGCGCGATTGTCGTAGGGGGCTCGGAAGCGCCTCGCCGTTATAAATTTTCATAGAGTATAGTATTGTCGCATCGGCCGCCTCCACCTCCACCCACGGAAGCCCAGGTTTAGAAGGTGATTGAAAGGAACTCCGTAGGAGGGCAAAGGTCACCGATATTGCCTTCTTTTTATATTAGCTTTAATAGACAGGCCACATTGTGCGCAGAACCGATAGCCGTTAGAACAGTAATGTTCAGTGAGGACTGCACTTATTATCCCGAAAAGAACTGTAATAAACGTAAAATAAATTGCTAATCCTGCAAGCTAACCCAACGTGGCGACGGGTTGGCCATATTTGTCAAAGATCTTATGTCCGTTAGAGCAGATGTCGTACTATGTAAACGCGTATTAGCAAACATATTATGGGAATATCACATGGAGCAACGACGATTTTTAACCGACTTCAAAAAGGACGAGGTTCTCAATTCGGAAGTTCGCATTTTTTTTGTTTTTTCGGGCTTGACTCTTTTTTTTTTTTTTTTTTTTTTTAAAACGTTGCCCCACACTAAGATTTCTCTTGTATCGTGGGTGCGTTTACAGACACAAATCTCACAAACAAACGCCCAGACCCGGAACAACCATCTGTAGGCCATACAAATTTTTGTTCCGTGTGGGAATCGAACCCACGACCCGTAGCGCAGAAGCCAATCGCTTAGCCACTGCACCAAACGTGTCGTCAAATATAGACAGATATAGACAGATTTGGTGAAGATCTGATGAAGACTCTCGGAGATTGACAATGGAACTCTTCAATGGATAACAGCAAATTGCTGTAATTGCACGTTTGTGTATTGTTTAGGCCACTAAAAGTAGAAAAATAAAATAACTTTGAAAAAAAGTAAAAACCGACTTCAAAAAAAAAACTAAAAACGGTAAAATAATTTACCACATTATATAAAACTTACAGTTTCAGAAGTCGGTGCAATTTTACACTGAACCGAATTGAAGGCACCGACTTCTGAAACTGTAAGTTTTATAATATGGTAATTATTTTACTGTTTTTAGTGTTTTTTTTGAAGTCGGTTTTTACTTTTTTTTAAAGTTGTTTTTGTTGGTTGATACAAGAACGAAAACATTTTTGCTACAAAGAGCTAACATGTTATAAAAGATTAGACGAGTACCGACATGAAATATAGAAAAGATGTTTTTTTTTAAATAATATTATACAGAATAATAATACTCGTGCCAGAGTGATCGCATTTATTACGATAAAGTCATTATTTAAATTATAAAGCCGTTGACGCATCAGCATCGTCGTTGCGCCTCATGGCTGGGTCTGCAATATACATAATGAAAGAGTCTGCTGTTACTTCCACGAAACTTTATATAGAATGAAAAACAATTACCAAACTACAATACGGCCGACGTATCTTGGCGATTCTGAAGTTAGCTGATTAGCTGCGCAGTAGACAATTTCGTTTCTAAAAGATTCATTGCGCAGCCAAACAACTAACTTCAGACTCGCCGAGATACGTCGGCCGTATTGTAAGCAACATTGATACATCAGTGATACCTAGCCTAGTAGCGGTTGAACGTTTGTCTTCCGTGCGCTTCTGGCCACGTGGTTCGACCGCATGGTTCGATCAATCGGACTATGTGAACGCAGGGTCTGAGTTCAAACTGGGCCCGCACCTATGACTTTTTGAATTCATGTGCGGATCAGGAGGCCTTCTCCGAAAATCGAACTACGTACTTTCGGCGGACGGATCGCACCTTTTCCAACCACGAAAGTGTTCCCGATCCGACGATCAAATCGATTTTCACGATTTGAAACTTTGTCTTTCGTTCAACTTACTCCCAAATGTTAGTTGACATCTAGTAGTTCGTTATTTGACAATACTTTTATCGTATTTTTACAAGTTCAATATTCGTCGTTGTTTAGTTACGATCCGAAACTTCGATGTTTGTTTTTCGGAGTGGGCCCCCTGTACTGTATTTGATTATCATTTGCGATTTCGGTGAAGAAAATCATAGCGAGGAAACCTGCACCATTAAAAGGGCGCCACAAGTTCTCGATGGTGTGTGTAATCTGCCAATTCGCACTAAGCCAGCTTGGGTGGACTAAAGACTAAGGACTTCTCATTCTGAAAAGAGGCCCGCCTAGCAGTGCGACAGTAATGGGCTGATTATTATTATTCCAAACCACATCTATCTCTACTCTGAATTCATAATGTCTATGGCAGTCACTAGCCCGCGTGGTAACTATGGACAATATTTTCTGTCTATAGGATGTCCCACAGTGCGTATGGACGTGAATTGATTTTAGGAAGATTCGTATTGGAAGCGTTAAATGTTTGAGAGGCTAATTTTATGATGTGAACTGACCTATCGATCTAAATACCCATTGCTGCCTCCAAGCAGCATTGCTGTCTTCCGTTTTACAGCGTATGGGTGCTGCTGAATGAAAGGCACATGAGACTTGAATTTTGTTTTCAAGGTTGGCAACACATCAGTAATCTTCTCAGTGTTGTTGATGTATAGCTGGGATAACCATTTTCTATCGGGTATGACATCGACTCGGTAGCCAACCGATTTCATAACCAAAAGCGACGTTCCAACTCTATCGATTCAAGCTAGAATAAAAAGAGAGCTGACTTACGTACACGTCATGTATCGGACGGTTCGAAGTCGGTCGTCTAACTGGCACAATATCCGGGGGTTATCACATGACACGCCAGCTGCTACAGCGTCGATTACACTGGACCGTTGCCACCGAAAATGTTTGCTATACGTACTTACAGCTGTTATAAACGTGTCATATGTAGGTGAGCGTGTTCGGCTGTTCACACAAATTGGAGCGCCAAAGTTTTGGGTCGTGTTCGATTATGGAACTCGCCAGTTGGAATTTTGAAGTTTTTTAATTGGCAAAGCTGTATGGCGTTTCATGTGTGATATTGCGAAATTGTTTACAATATTTTAACATTCTTTTATCAGATTTTAGGGACTCTATTTTGGGCGTTTGAAGTTTATGCATTACGGACATCGTCATACAAAGAAACGACGGTACGAGTGCAGTGGTGGAGCGATTGGCTGCTACGCTACTGGCAATTCAAGCCCGGCACAAATATTTGAATGGCCTACAAGTATTTGTTTCAGGTGTGGGTGTTAATACATAGAGGGGCTTGTACCTAGCTAATTAACAACCGCTTAATTAGTACAACAGTTGCAGTTACAGTTGCAAGGTTAAGCTGTGAGCTGCGCTTGCCGCGGCCAGTCCGTGGATGGGTGACCGATCGTTACACATAGAGACCCTTCTATGCCTTGGAGAGCACGTCAAGCCGTGGCGTCGGTCCTGGGTGTCATACGAATACCTATGGCAGTCGTTACGGGTAGTCGGAAGCCCAATAGTCTGACAAGCAGCCAATCTTAGGATATCAGCATTGCCCCGTAACGGGGACTGTGTAAAATACTGGTATTTAGCTGCATCTGGTTAGTCTGGAAGCTGACTCCAATACAAGGTTAGTCGGAAAGGGGGTACTAATCCGAAGGCCACTTAAAGTATCACTGGTGACTGTCTTAAAGCAAGTGTTAAAATTTCAAATTTCGGTATTTTTCATTTTCATGCAAAATTAATATTTTAGTTTTTTCAAAAATTCTCCCTGCTGTCGTTACAAATTCAGAAAATGGTGCTTCTGATTCATGATCCCAAATATGATCTAAAATGTAAATACAGCTAATCATAACTGGGGATAGACAGATATTAGCGATTTTTTTTGAGATCTTTGAACATCTGTTTCTGTTAAAATATTGACTTTTGGGGAAAGTTGTAGAACAAAAGTTATTTATTATTATGGGTACTTTAACACCCTTTCGGATTAGTACCCCCTTTCCGACTAACCTTGTATAGTTGGGAAAAAGCTACGCGGAAGGAAGGGTCTCGGTGTTAATACGTGTGAGATTTGTGTCTGTAAACATACGCAAAACAGTGGAACAACATTTTAATTAAATTAAAACCTATATCTAATTTCTCTCGTAGAGAAATAACACAATGATAATTCAAAAATTCTATACTCGCCCAACACGAAGTAATATTCTCCATGGCATGCGCTTCCTCAGAGCTCAAGGATTTGTTATGCAAAAATTGAATTTACGAATTCGCGAATGTAGAACAAAGAACATGTAATAGTCATACATCACTTTCCACCTGTCTCTGCTCGCTACACGTTGGAAACGTTTATTTTACTGCATGAATACAAAACTCCTTTTGGCGGATCCGCTGAAACAGGGCAGTTTGCACTGTAATACAGTTTGCTAACTAAAGTTATCTAGTTCAGGAGTGTTAAACACGTTGATGTGTTATACAATACTGAGTCTAATCGTGTAGAACATTTAAAGGCACCATACATTTTAATATCATTAATTACTGCCTCATTGATGTAGTTCGATCTCCAGTCGGGTAGTGTTATTGGGTTTTCCATGTGGAATGTATCAGTAGTAGCCTGGAGTATGAATTTGTGTCCGATTGGTGGCAATAGGCTCGGCTCCTATTAGTTGGAAACATACCTAAAGGCTAAATGAAGGTATACTACTATACACCTCTTCCCAACCTTTCGGGGAGTACAGGTGTGATGTTAATTCTACGCGATTAGACTCGAGTCAGTAGGTATTGTTATAATGTGGACAAATCGCGAAAGATTAAAAACATGTTTGTTTTTGTGTGTACGGTTTGGTCTATGTTTTAAGGTAGATTGGTGACAATACCGAGAAACATTATGTGTATCGGCCTGTCTACATCTCCACGTCACGACGTCGTCAACGTGGAACGGTGCGGTGACGTGGCACGTTGCGTTCACGTAACGTGCAAATTTACATTACCGTATCGTAAAAATGCACGTCAGGATCATTGTTACATTTATCGTTGACCATGTAGATCCTGAATTTTAATAAGAGAAACAGTAAGGTTTGGTTTTAAAGCATCGGAGTACATAGACGGCGACTAACACGCGGGCGTGGAGAGTGCATATACGTGTGCGCTTGCGGCTAGAGGCGGAACGTGTTACGATACGGTAACGTAAGCACGTTACGTCAACGCACCGTTCCACGTTACCGCACCGTTTCACGTTGACGACGTAGATGTGGACAAGCCCTGAGGGTAAGCGCAGACTTCGTCTAGAGATATAGAGGGATCACATAAACACGACGGAATACAGTAAACTGCTTGGCGGACTTTAATATTCAGGTGGTAGCTAGCCAGGCGGAACGTATAGATCCCACCAGCAAGCGTGCTGGGTTTTGTTTAATCTTACAACATGCGTCTATTCAGAGGAAGTTTTATATTCTAACCCGTCCAAACACGGGATAATATTTTATATCATTCATCTTTAACTCCCGAAGGGGCAGATAGAAGCGTGCCATTGCACATCCACAATAAGTGTATGATGGTGATAGTATCATCTAATGTAGGTACAGATTACCTAATTAAGTCCAATGTAATACCGACTGCCTCGTTGGTCTATTGGCTAGCGCGACTGCTGAGCGTGAGGTCCTAGGTTTGATCCCCAGGTCGGGCAAAGTTTTATTGGATTTTTCCGTGGAATAGAATTTCTTAGTAGCAGCCCTGAGTCTGAATTTGTAACCGGTTGATGGCAATAGGCTAGCCCCTATTACATGGGACTTTAAACATAACGGTGAAATGTGGGTGTAGGTACTATACACCTCTGCCCAACCCTTCGGGGATTACAGGCGTGATGTTATGTTGTTGTGTAATACTGGATGACCCTATTCTCGGGTAGGTACGAGTGTAAATCTGGTTACTGATAATTTCTTGATTTGCTTTGATTGATAGTTGCCTGGTTGTAGGATCTTTACGGTCCGCCTGGCTAGCTACCACCCTCACATTAAAGCCAAGCAGTTTACTGTTTCGTCGTGTGTATGTGAGAGCTAGAGGAGTATAGGGGAATCCCTCTATATCTCTGTTACTTGGATTCGTGTGCTCCATCTTAGACCCTATCTGCACTTACCGTCAGGTGCGACGAGGGTCAATCGCGAACAAAACAAGTTAAAAAAAACCTTACAGAAACTCAAAAACTATCCGTAAAAAAATTACTTGTGGAAATTTTCACGGTTCCTCTCCGCCCTGGGGAAGGCGGACTCTTACGCGTCATCCTACGTGAGCGATCTACAAGCGACGCGAAGCGGCGCGGCGCGACGCGAAAACAACAAACAGTCGATACCTATTGAAGTGGCCTACGTGACTAAACGCACGTGGAGTGCGGTGCGGCGCGGCGCGGCGCGAAGCGAACGCTGTCAGTTGGCTTGATATTTTCACGCGAACTGGATGCGGTGCCGTACAGTGCTACTGAATGACGGCGGCGCGCGGCGAGCGGTCCGCGAGCTCGTAGGACAAAGCCGCCGCTTCGCACCGCATCGCGTGTCACCGCATCGCATCGCTTCGCAATTCGCGTCGCCTTAAACCGCCTACGTAAGACGTCGCGTTAGGTAGAAGGCAACTAACCCAGGATCATGTTCGTCAGCCGCACTCGTGAAATGACAAATTAACTTAAATAAGTAGGTAACTGTAGGACTGCCTCGTTGGACTTGTTCTCGCAAGCGGGACTGCTGAGCGTGAGATTGTGGGTTCGATTCCCAGGTCGAGAAAGGTGTTATTGGGTGTTTACGAGGGACATTTCTCAATAGCAGCCCGTAGTCTAGATTTGTGACCGGTTGATGGTAATAAGCTCGCCCTCTATTACATAGGTCTCAAACATAACGGTGAAATGAGGGTGTACATCTCTGCCCAGCCCTTCGGAATATATGGGCTTGATTTATGTTATGTAAGTAGGTATAACGGGCTGGTATCCGCAACTCCACGTCTAAGCGCGTATTTTGCGTATTGTTGTAAGTAGGTAATAAAAACTTTGCTAGCATGCCCCGTCTCTTTTCTAAGGTATCTAATTGGTTGCAGGCAAATTCGTCGAATTATACGCAAAAATATAGTCTCTCACTCAAAACGTTAATTTTGGCTGTGTAAATTATCTATTAAACAACTACATTCTGTCGGACGCGGTGCGGTCTAATCATTTAATAATTCATATTGGCTTCATTTTACACTACTCTATTTTAATATATCAAACAAAACCGGCAACTGTCATTTGAATGTTACATGATACTGAACTGTCATTAGCAATTATGAATAAATGATTAGTTCGTAAATAACATCACGCCTTTATTCCCCGAAGGGGTGGGCAGAGGTGTATAGTACACTCTAATTTCGCCATTCTGTTTAAGTCTCGTAGGGGGCGAGCCTATTGCCATAAATCGGGCATAAATGCAGTCTGCATTCGGATTGCTATTAAGAAATTCTACACTGAAAATGCCGTTAGGTAACATTTTTCCCGACCTGGGGATCGAACTCAGGATCTCACGCTCAGCAGACGCGCTTGCGACTACTAGACCAACGAGGCAGTCACTTACTGGTTCATCTAACAAAATACCGTAAATTTTTAGTAAAGGCAGTTGTCCCAGCGCGGCGAGGAAGCGACTAACTATCAGCTATTTTCTCGCTCAAGAAACGTACAATAGATATACATTCCTTGTAAACAAAAGAGATGCATATTTTAATAGTTGATCGCTGACTGCTTACACTGCCGGCGAGGACTCACCCCACTAGTTTGTCGCTGAGCGACAAGAGCTATCAAAGATAATACTCGCTCAGCGATGCTCGCTTGGCGGTCAGGGTGGTAAGTGTGAGTTTTTTCGACTCACGTTCGATTGCGAGCGCGTTAGAATTTTGTATGGGAAATTAGGTTTCTCATAGTGACCACCAGGTGGCGCTATAACTTTTTCCCATATAAAATCTTAACACGCTCGCAATCGAACGTGAGTGAAAAACCTCACGAACTCCCGCCGAGAGACAAAAAATAAAAATAATAATAAATAAAAATGTTTATTTTGCACCTTCAAGTTTAACATAAAGAACCAGGTTTACAATAAAATTGGCCGAAAGGTAACATACACACATGTAACATTTACATGTTAGAGTTGCAACTAATACCTAAGCTAAGATAACTTAATATCTTGTAATATAGGTATCAGCGCCCACCCTCATTTGCATTTCGCATAATTTATACATTAGAGCCGAAAAGCTTAATATGGTTTTAGTTCAAAAATTAAAAAATAAGTTAATAAGATTCTTTAAAAAAATAAAAATTATACAACAGTTTGAAAGCTTACATAACCATGCAAGAGGAAAAATTTGAGGTAAGTAAATAACACTAATAAGGAACTATTTAAGAACAGGAAAGAATTTAAATATGATTGTGTGTTGTAAGTGGGGGTGTGGGTGTGTTGGTGTGTATGTGTGTGTGTGTGTGTGAGTGAGTGTGTGTGTGTGTGTGTTTGTGTGTATATGCGGGTGTGTGTTTGTGTGTGTGTGTGTACGTGTGGGTGCAAGTGGATGTGAGTTTGGGGGTGAGGATGAATATGTGTGCAGGGTGTGAATGTGTGTGCGGTGTGTCAATGTATGGGGTGTGGGTATGTGTGTGTGGCGTTTACTCTACTTAAATATCAATACGAAGTATTTATGCAGGAACAAGAAGCAGTTTTTCTGTTTCGTCATATGATAGCGATAGAAGCCAGCTGATCACCTTCTGTTTACAGTCTCTCTTTGTCATGGAGACAATTTCATTTTTTTTGTTGGCTATATTATATAGTCTTGGGCCTAGAAACTGTTTAAATCTTTGAGCAAAAGATGTTCTACAAGGCACAGACTTAAATAATTGTAACCGCCTTCTTCCTGTATTTCCTTTTTCAGTCAGGGTGTTTAGCCTGACACTGGAATGTTGTCTCATAATTAATAATAGTACAAAAAGTTTGCGTACAGTTAATACTTCACTAACCCTGTATAGCTCCGTGGTAGAAAAATACATGGGTTTAAAGTAGCTAACCTTAAGCAAGGCTCTTTGAGCACGTTCAATAATTAAATTATGCGTTTTGGCAGCACCGCCCCAGGTAGTGATGCAATAAGTTATAACCGCTTGACACAAAGAATAATAAATCATTTTCATTAAATCAATATTGGCTGAGTGTCTGATTTTCTTGAATACATATATAAGTTTCCTAATTCGGTTTGAAAGATTGATGATATGATTTTTGAAGTTAAAGTTTTTGTCAAATATAATACCTAAATATTTTATAGATTCTACGGAAGATAATGACGGACAAGAGCAATTAACAGTTTCAGTATGACAAGTGTGAGCGATTAAGTGATGAGTTAGTTGAAGCGATTTACCGGGGTTACGAATTGTGAAAGGGATGAATTTAGTTTTGTCTGTATTTAGTGAGAGATAATTTAAGGCGAGCCATTTAGTGACCATGTTGAATCCATGTTGTGCCTTTTGGTAAACTTCATCCCAGGTTTCACCATGGAATGTCAGGGTCGTATCATCGGCATAGGAAATAATTTTACAGTTTTCAATATTAAGTAGGGTAAGCTCGTTAATATAAACTATGAATAACGTTGGGCCCAAAATACTACCCTGAGGCACTCCATGGGTAACAGGCAGACCATCACTCGTATAATTAAAGATTTTTACCCTTTGTGTTCTTCCGGATAGGTAATCTTGGAACAATTTCAGTTGATTTCCTCGAATACCGAGTTGATGTAACTTGTTAACTAGGGCGGGAATAGAAACCGTGTCAAAAGCCTTCGCCAGATCAAGAAAAATAGTGAGACATTTATTTTTGTTGTCTATGGTTTTAACAATGTGATCAGTGAAATTGTTTAATGCATCTTCTGTGGACTTGCCGGATCGGAAGCCAAATTGATGATTCGAGAGTAGATTCTATTTTTCTAGATATTTTATTAGCCTTATATTAATTATCCTTTCTAAAATTTTTGATAGAGATGTAAGAATAGAAATAGGTCGATAGTTAGTGACACGGCTTCCATCACCACCCTTGAAAATGCGGCAACAAACCAGCGGTCATTTGCGAATGGTGCGAGTAATCGCCCGTCGCACTCGCACACTCGCTTATAGCCCAGCGACAAAGCTATCGGAACGACACGCTCGCTTCTCGCTGCTCACCAACTCGTTTCTAATTTCTAGCTCTACTTGCTTCTCGCTCATCGTTGGCGGTGAGACAAGTGCCGAAACTAGTACGTACGCTTATAAAGGTGGTCGACAAAGCTTAGATTCGAGCATCGATGGAATATAATATCATATCTGCTTTCTGTGTTGAAAATACTGATATTCAGCTGCATCCGGTTCGACTGGAAGCCGACCCCAACATAGTTGGGAAAAGGCTAGGCAGATGATGATCTGCTTTCTGTGTTGTTGCACACGCGACTAAGCATAGATACTACTTTAGAAAACGTGCTTTACAAAAATAGTCAGTAACTTTGCTGTATACACTATTTTTAGGCTGCGTTCATGTTGAGCACACACAGCGCATAACGGTCAAGTATTTCGCGATCGAAGTTATGCATTCTCAATGCCATTGATCGCAGTTGCTGACAGACGACTGCCTTTGTGTACTGTACTGCACAAGACCACGAAACGTAAAACGCTTGAACACAATTTTTTGAACGAGCCCTAGGTCGCTTGCTTCATATTTCTATTTCCATATCGAGGTCCATCGATTGTTCCGTAGAAGTCGTTCCACTTATAGGTAAGGTGCAATCAACTCAGAGCGATCGATGACAAGACATGCCTATGTCTGAGTCTTCGATATTAGTAGTGATCTATGCGTAAAAACTTTACGCTGACGCAATAAGTCTGAGTGGCGCCAAAATGAGCGATATGATAGGTACATCGATGTAAGTTACATCTGTATGTACGTGTCTTTAAAAAAACCGGCCAAGTGCGAGACGGACTCGCGCACGAAGGGTTTCGTACCATTATCTATAAAAACGGCAAAAAAAATCATGTCTGTAGGGGCAACAGAAATACATCATCTGTGAAAATTTCAACTGTCTAACTATCACGGTTCATGAGATACAGCCTGGTGACAGACGGACGGACAGCGGAGTCTTAGTAATAGGGTCCCGTGTTACCCTTTGGGTACGGAGCCCTAAAAAGCAGCGTTCCACTCGCAGCGAGACCCAGGTGTGTTCAAGGTCCAGACGCCGAAAAATAACTGTAAAAAAATAAATAAACCGATAACTCCGGATTTGAGATTACTTTTTTTGTTTTGTGTACTATACATTTTTCTTGAATTCCCAAGCCTAAAACTGTAACGTTATACTAAAATATGTACACAGACTAGACAACGAGTAAGTATTTTTTTAAACTTTTCTCTGTCACGCACACACCCTGCGGAATAATTAAAAGGTGCCTATGCCCTCGAACAGTCGTTGCGGTGCGCCCATATTAAACTTTAAAATTAATGTTCTACTCCCCGGCGGCGTAGTGTATCAACACAGAATCCCACTTAAACGGTGGAAATTCCGTCGTATCCCGTCATTTTCATTGTACTGGAGTATTATACCACAGCCGAGCTATACTAGTGAATAATCTGCGAGTCCTTCGCATAAAGGTAATCACTGTTTTCAGTGGTCCCGCTGTAGTTGTTTTGTTAACCACAGTTGTGAGCGCGACTGTCCAGTGCACAGTGTTAGAAATGCAGAGGGCGAATGGAATTGTCTTTCGTTCCCATAATATGATATTAACGACGACATGTTTGGTGCAGTAGCTAAGGGCTCTTACGCACCACGTTTTTTTCAGGCGCTGTCGACGCGCGTCGCACGCGACTATAACGCGCTGCAAACGCGATGTTATCGCAACCAATTTACCTATTCACACGTTCATAAAATTGTAGTATGCAGACGACGACTTTTTCGCGAGCTGTCGACGCGCTCGTAGCGCGGAGTTACATCGATACAGATGCGCTGGCACAGCGCGTCTCTTTAGCTGCAAACACATACGTACAGCGCGTTTTAATCCAAGGAGAGTTGCTCACGCGCGTCTGTAGCGCGATACACGCTCCTTCGCGCACGTGCTACACGCGTTTTACTTTGCAAGGAGAGTTGCTCACGCGCGTCTGTAGCGCGTTTCTAGTGAGTTTGCAGCGATGCAATCGCAAGTAATCTGTCTATTTCAAGTTTAGCAGCGCCGACAACGCGCGATAGAGAAACGCGCGTCGACGGCGCCTGAAAAAAACGTGGTGTGTAAGAGCTCTAAGCGATTGGCTTCTGCGCTACGGGTCGCGGGTTCGATTCCCACACGGAACAAAAATTTGTATGGCCTGTAGATGGTTGTTTCGGGTTTGGGCGTTTGTGTATGTGAGATTTGTGTCTGTAAACGCACCCACGATACAAGAGAAATGTGGAGCAACGTTTTTTTTTAAGAATAAGAATTATTAATATATGGTTCTCTCAAAATATGATGTATATTCCTAAAATATGAGATTTTTTACAATCAGCCCATGTGTACATTTGTACATAGTCTTTGCAGTAATGAAGATGCCGATTACAAACGAATTATAAATGTATACGTTCATTCAAATGTCACTGAACTACGTCAATTAATTTAGAAAAATAATTTATCAAGTTCTACAGGGATTTTTTTTGGGTTTCATTTAATTTAATGCTTACCCAAAATCTTCATAGCATTGATAATACGTTATATCTAATACAGGGTGTAAACGAATTCGTGTAATTCCTTCAAACCGCGTGATCTACTGGTGACACTGATTGAGCCTGCATAGGTTTTTTTCAAAATCAACAAAAAAAAGTTTTCAAAAAATGAACCATGGTATTCTGTATCTGAGTAATTTTAACGTCCCAAGTTAACTGACTGCGTGGAACGATATCACGCCGCTGTGGCTTCATTAATTTATGCATGGCATCGAAATTTTCCATTACATGAAAAAATGTTTGGGAAAAAAAAAGTTTATTTTTATTTTAATCAATCTAAATCCCGTGCGGGGTTAATCTGTACCATTAATAGATCATGTGGTTTGAAGGAATTACACGAATTCGTTAACAGCCTGTATATGAGCCCACTGCTCGGCTGTCCTATTCCCTACATTTTGACGAGTTATGCGAACATGAATGTAGGGAACAGCTGATTTTTTTTCGCGATTTTTGATTTGGTCCCTTAGTAAAAGTTGTTCATATTGATGAGTACAGTGACCTCTTAAGAAGTTGTGCGTTATTTATGTTACACCTTGTATATATGCTTCAATATTGTAGGATCCATCCCTCAACGTTTACTTGATTGCATTGCTAATAACGGGGGTTATACTAAGTATTAAGTTATAAATTAAAAAATAGATCACATTATTCATATTAATATAGTTAAAATATGGATAATTTTCTTCTTATGTTGGAATCTAATACTACTCTGTTTATACTACAACATTTTAAATAGATAGCTCAACGCTACACCAGCTCGAAGCATGAAATTTTTTAATAGAGACACTGCAGACGGGGCGATTTTCTAAAATAAGAATATACTGAACGACATTAGATGCACAGACCGTAAAAAGGAACGTGCTTCTTAAATATTCTCTTTAACAAAAATATAGGAACGTAATTATTTTGTCGGTAGCTGCAGAGTTCAGAACAATGAAAACCGTTAGAAGCCGTACGTATGACAATGCTACGCGAGGATTTAATAATCCGATAAGTCTATTTACCGCACGTGTAGGGTACAAGGTGTTAAAAAATCAACTCTAAAAATTTTATGGGGTTACTCGGTATCGGAAATTGAACAGCTTTTGTTCTACAACTTTTCTAAATTCGCGTATTTTTTTTATAACATTCCAAACAAAACAAAAAAAAAAAGATTTATATGGACAGCCACAGACTCAGACACAGGACTCAGAAAAAAAAGTTTTGAGGTCTTGGTTCTAGTGAACCAGGCTAGTGTAGTTAGTCGCTAGCCTGGTGCAAGTTGGCGGCCTACACACACCATCGAGAACTTTTAGAGCCCTCAGGCACACTAAAGCAGTACCTCAAATTATTATAATCGCCCTAATTGACATACTCAGACAGACACGCGCTGTAAACTGAGTATAATGCGCTCTTTGTATGGGACTGTATTCCGAAAATACCTTAGGAGTCTTGTTGCAGTGCGTGTCTGTGTGAGTGTGTCAATTCGGACGATTGTAGCAAGTTGAAGTACTGCTTTAGCTTATACAAGGTGTAACATAAATAACGCACAACCTCTTAAGGGGTCACTGAAATCGGAAAAAAAAAACAGCTGTTCACTACATTAATGTTCGCATAACTCGTCAAAATGTAGGGAACAGCAGTTTTTTTTTTCGCGATTTCAGTTTTGGTCCCATAGTAAAAGTTCTTCATAATGATGAGTATAATGACCCCTTAAGAGGTTGTACACTTATTTATGTTACATCTTGTATACAAGGTTAGTCAGAAAGGGGGTACTAGACAGAAAGGGTGTTAAAGTACACATAATAATGAATAACTTTTGTTCTACCACTTTCCCCAAAAGTCAATAGTTTAAAAGAAATAGCTTTTCAAAAATTACAAAAAAAATATGCTAAAATCTATATATCCTCAGTTATGATCAGCTGTGTATTACATTTTAGGTCATATTTGGGGTCACGAATTGAAGCTTCATTTTCTGAATTCGTAATTAAAGTAGCGACGATGAATTTTTGTAAAAACTAAAATAAAAATTATTTTGCATGAAAATAAAAATGATCGAATTTTGAAATTTTAACAGTTGCTTTAAAACCGTCATCAGTGATACTTTAAGTTTCCGACTAACCTTGTATATGTATATTATACTGTGCCTCAGGTGTACAGGTTTCCTCACGATGTTTTACTTCACCGTTAACGCAAGTGATTCTTAAATTCTGATCCATATATTCTAAAAGTCAAAGGTGTTCAAAATGCAAAATTTTCATCACGAAAAGTATTTTTGATTAACATTATTCTTGAAGCGTAAAGTTAATTAGATATTAGTGCGCTTGCAAGTTTAATGTGATTGTATATTATGTTTCGCATCTCAATTTTGATGCGCCTTAAAAAAAAAAAGATTTTGTGAAAAAAAAAAGGAAAACAATTAGAAATGCTAATAACCTAAAATAGTTTTTAGACACTCATTTTCAAGTATTGGTTAGTTTTAGTGATTTTATACCAAAACTATGTAAAATAATTCGGAAAATTTAGCTACTTCGTTACTTAAAAGTGATATTGTATTAATACATTTTTAGGTTATGTTGACAAGAAGTGACAAAAAATGGCGATTTTTTCTTAAAGCTACAGTCCTCTCTTAAGTTTATTATGATACCCGATGAACTACTACGCCGGTAGTTGAAAGTATTGTGCAGCCTATGGTTGACATAAGAATTACAACTTATTTATCTAACACCAAAACCTTTATATCAGGATCTTACGAAACTGCTATAACTATTTAACCTATCATTGCCTTTAGTCTAATAGGTGTAAGCTGTATATTAGAGTTATACAACGCATGCAGAGTTTGGTGTTATTACAGTCTTAATTAACTCCGTTGCAGAACCGACGACGTTACTGAAGTTGAAATACAGCCTTACGATATATAAGCAACTCCACTAGAGCAGATTTATAGCATTAAGAATTAGAGGGAGTTATTGAAGATCTATATACAGCTTTTAGCGCTGCAGGCCGGTACAAGCTTTAACGTCTTAAGTATAAAAGCAGCCACTGCTACTACACTGACTGTAAAGAAAATACTGCTTCGTTGTTTACAGTTCTAATACATTCTGAAGCGCTAAACGTATTTCATAAGTAAACTGTATCACCTTTAGTGACAACCGAATCCACTATAAATTAATAGTAGCACTCTAAGCTTTAAAATGACCTGCAACCAACGCTTAATTGTTTGTTGGGCGGGAACTTATTTTGGCTCTCGACTTGCATTGAGTGCAAGCTTTCAATATTGCTGCTTTTCGTTAAAATACTTATGTGCTTGGTATTATTCAAAACAAAGGAAGGAGAAAAAATACCTGCCTGTGCAAATCCATTTACTATGGATAAAGGCGGGAATACACATTTCAGTAAAATAGGGAAGTTGTTTGCATGCCAAAAAATGGCATATCGTAGCTGACGCAATGAGGATACATTTGCAAGTGAATGGCATGCCTTTTAATGGCAGTCTTTAATAACCTGCTGAATTTGCATGCCTGTAGTTATAAGACGCGGTCAGACGTGCCATTTAGAATGCAACTTGCATCCCCCGCCAATCGCGCCGCACATTGTATGCCAAAAAATCAAATGCTGTGCAATTTACTTGCATGCCATCTAGACGCATGCTTTTTTATATAAACACGTGCCAGTAGTTGGCATCTGCAAGTTCTTTGCATGCCATTGTGCAAACTACAAGGATGTGTATTCCCAGCTTTATGTAGTGTTCACGTTAGTACGGCCGTCCACGCTGAAATAATGGCGAATGCAAAATAACCTAAAACTCGAAGCTCATGGCTACGGCACTGTAATTATTTCACACTAATTTCAGCTCACACGCCATTCTAGGCACAAGCAACTTGTTTTTGTATTCGTTAACTTCACAGCTTGTGCATAGCAACTTCATTTATTTATACTTTTCAACAGTGCGGATTTTTTAGTATAGAGCTGTGCTAAGCTGCGTAGCGCGGAATGTGTTTTGTAAGCACCAATAGCATCACTTCATTTACCTAGCTTCGCTCTGCGCTGCTCTGGTGGATATGGGCTTAGAGGTGCGAGGTTTTTGTTCATACAAAACAAGCAAGAAATGCGAGCGAGGGATGTGTTCTGAAAAATGTGTTGCGAGGAATGTGTTACGAGGAATGTTTTGCTAGGAATGTGTATTATTTTCCTCATATTCGAAAAGAGTCCGCTACCTATCCTCGCACTCACACCGCTCATTTGTACACATTAACACATTACTCGCACAGCTCTGGTGGATAGGGTCACACCGTTTCACATCCTCGCTACACATTTTCGCACCGCACATTCTCCTCGCACAGCTCTGGTAGATGCTCAGCTTAAAGATACACTAATACACATCAGAAAAAATAATTTCACCGTCAGGTCACCGACCAGTTACGTCAACGTTGAGGTACGTGGCATCTTGTATGTGAAGTAAATAGGTGTCCATGTTTCGTTCACGACGTGGAATGCGACGCGCCGGCCTTGATGGCGACTGACTTCCTACAACTTCTACAGAACTATATTTTTCGGCATGACTGATCGGCGACTTGACGGTGATGTGACTGATGTGTGTGAGTGTACCTTAATTGATAGATAAACATTATACAATATCGATTGCCATAATCACAACGATTGTCAGACCGATTGGTAGTTGCGGTTTGTTGTTATAAGCGTAATAGAGGAAGGAAGGTGTTGCCGATTGTCTAGGTATAATTCCTTGGGCCTCGTTTATAGAAACATGGAGCTTAGCATGGCGACTGATGCGGGGGGCAATGCAAACAATGACGATGTGTCACGTGTTTACGCGCGTATTTTTAAAGTTATACGACTTTGGCGCGTTTGTTGAGAATAAAATTGTGAGCAGCGCGCGCACATCGTCACAAAAACACCGTCACGAAAAACACCGGCTCGTCACGTCACGTCGTGTTTCGTGCTTTGAAGTTATACTTTTTTTAACTATTGTATTCAAGTTTGTTAAGACTTAAATTTCGAGCTGCGCGCGCACACCGTCACGAAAAAGCTATTGGTTGATATAAACCTTTTTTCTACATGAAGTAGTATTTTTACTGCGCGTACTCATGAGTACACGCACCTTTTTTTTTTAAATTTAGTAAGCTAAACTGCTATTATATTATTTTTAAGCAAATTCATCCTTGTGTGTTTTGGTTTCGAACAAGCAAAACTTCAAGTAGGTCCTATTAGGTTAATAGTACCTATTAACAAATCTTGAAAATACTATATTTGCTCTGAAAATAGTTGGCAACCCTGCCATCTACTAATTTTAGCTCACACGCTATTCTACCAACTTAATTTTGTATTTTGTTAACTTTACACCAATGCTCGTGGATAGCAACTTCAACTTCGTTTATCCTTTTGTAAATAATTCCACCTTTTTTGTTTTTTTTTATGATGTGTGTGTTATTCAATGATGTGTTTGTTCAACATCAATTTATCTCCGATATTTACGGAATTATTTAACATGTGACGACCAGTCGCGTATTATTTACATAAAACATACGCCTGTATTCCCCGAAGCGTTGAGCAGAGGTGTATAGTACACCGTCATTTCGCCGTTATTTTAAGTCCCATGTAATAGGGGGCGAGCCTATTGCCATCAACCGGGCACAAACCTAGGCTCGCAGCTGCTAGTGAGAAATTCCACACGGAAAAACCAAATATCACTTTGCCAGACCTGACGATCTACCCTAGGACCTCACGCTCAGCAATCGGGCTTGCGAACCCTAGACCAATGATGCAGTCGTATTATTTAATTTTATAAATAACTTCTCTATATATTATGCGAGCTTTGAAATTTCCCTAGACGGTTCATTTCATCTATGCACGATTCATTACCTACAAATGTATGAAGGTACACACACGTTCATTGATCAAACTTTCTGTTCGCAATTTTAAATTGCTTTGAATAGGTAAAACTGAGTCAATTGTCACAATGTGAATAGGATTTTTTAGTTTTGCTGAACGGATAATCCTGAAAGAGTTCACAAAGCGGATTTTTGTTACTACTTTAAACAAACGAAACCCTGTGACTTGCTTTAATTGAATGAACTGAAAACTTCCTATCCTATTGCACTATTTCATTGGCTGAATGTTATTACAGTTAGATGTTTTTAGTCGTCGGCAGAGTTACTGATATTTTAAAGGACAGTTTTGAAAAAGACGTAAATTCCACAAACCCAATTAACCTAGCATTAGTTTCAATAGTAAAAATATCGTGGAACGATAAACAAGTGATGTGTCTTATTAGGGTGTGTACGGGCAGCGCGTACATTGGTACGCGTAGTCGGTTACGTGTACGCAGGAACGCTTAGTTCGTACAAGGCTTAAGACAGGCACCTCCATACTATTACCACAGCGTCTATAGACAAATAGCAATCGATGATCGCTAGAGAATAGAAACGAGAATGAGATGTACTGGATTGACACAAGCTTTCGATCGGTCAAGCGATCTGTTATGTCATTTCCATACATTTAATTGACGTATCTATTCTCTGGCGATCATCGATTGACATTTGTCTACAGACGCAGGTGTACCTACTTACTACATACAGTGGGTCAACGCCCATACATTTGACAGGTCCTATGAAATGTCAAAATTATGTAGGGGCGGAGGTTATGTCCCAAGTATGCAGTATGGCTACTCGGGACATAACCTCCGCTCCTTCACCCCGCAACCCCCCGCACGATTGCTCTGCGACAATGTTCTACGTGGACCGACTGTAAGGAGTAAGATATAGGTAGACTGTGCTATTACTAAGCATTCCTGTGTACGCGTAACCGACTACGCGTACATTGGAACGCTTAGTCCGTACACACCTTTACACACTAGCTGTGTGCTAACTACGTTCGCGTGGAAGTCGGAAACCAATATTGTGTCTGGGCTTGCCAACCATAATGTATGAATTTACCGGGACTTTGGCAATCAAAATGCGGGACGTGGCAAAAAAAAAGCGGGACCCAACTGTCAAAGTATGGAGGCGAAAAATACAATTAGAAATTATTTTAAATAGTTTTATTGAATGTTTTACTTTGGCTTTTTATTTTTTACTTTTGTTTTCATACAACTACTTAAACAAAACTCGAGGAGCTCGTGGCTAAATAATTACAGCCGCATAGACCGATCTTCCGGGTTAAGCCACGCTTGCCGAGGTTGGTCTGTGGATGGGTGACCATTTACCATAGCGAGTTTCCTCCGTGCCTCGGAAAGCACGTAAAGCCGTTGGTCCCGGCTGTCATTTGTAGATCTTTGACAATCGTTACTGTTGGTCAGAAGCCAGAAAGTCTGACAACCAGTCTTACCAAGAGTATCGTATTACCCAGTTACTGGGTTGTGGAGGTCTGATAGGCAGTCGCTCCACGTAAAATACTGATATTCAGCTGCATCCGGTTCGACTGGAAGCCGACCCCAACATAGTTGGGAAAAGGTTAGGCAGATGATGATATAACGAAGCCATATCGCGATTCAAAAATGGCTACAGCACTATGTTGTTGGTAGTTACATTTCATTCAACCATCTCTTGAGCAAATATGGTACAAATTATGCTAATTTCTTCTTGATACCTTTAAATTCTAATATCTTTTGATTCAGCGAATCGATTACGATGAAACAAACACTGAATGTTACTCCGAAATACACACAATATTTGTCTAAAGTCAACCGCAATGAGTCTTTATTTTCACGTGATACGTGCACGAACAAACCGACAAACAGATAAAAATTCTGAAAATGAGCGAAATGGATACTATTGTTTATATTTCCTCCGCATTTTCTTAAAAATATTCCCTATTTACAATTTATAATGTGTATACCTTTAGCACACTATAAGGAGTCCTTCATTGCATCAATAGTAAAGTTAAGTACATCTTCCATCGTTTAATTCCTGTTATTTTACGTAGGTAACTCGAAAAGTGCAAAGTTTCCTACATTATTGTGTTCCGTATAATTGTGCCGACTCCGGCGTGTTGTGGAAGCGTGCAACGGCTAAATGGCTGAGAACTGCCAGCAACAGTACAGGAGTACACCCACAGGACAAGCAGGTAACACGGTGGAGGTAATGCCTCTACTATTTGCGCAGGAAAGAAATCGAAAAAATGTTTAACCAACTTTTATTGTTGTGTCGTGTGTGTGAAAGTCTTACGAAAGATCAGTTTTTTGGTGAACCAACACTTTTTTAAATTGATTGATTAAATACAATTATTGAAAACTAGCTTTTGCCCGCGGCATCGCTCGCGTTAATTAAGCTCAAAAATACTCTTAACACATTACAAACGTTTCTGTAATAATAATATAATTCAATCGTGATTCGAAGACACGTGGCGCCATCTAGGAACGTTATTTTTGTTTTTCTCGGGAACAGTACTTTTTTTTTGGATGAAAGGTACCCTATGCCCGTTTCTGTACACCTGACAACGTATTTGCAAAATTTCAGCATGATCGGTTCAGTGGTTTAGGCGTGAAAAGGTAACAAACAAACAAACTTACTTTCGCATTTATAATATTAGTTAGGATTAGGATAGGATGTTTATCCAAATGCTTACAAGTTTTAGCTTGCAATAAGCAGTTTATTGCTTGTGTATCGTTCAGAAATAAATTTAACATGGAGAATACATCGGGTAGAAGGTAGTTCAGAATGAAGAAGAAGATTCATTAATCAGAAAAAATCACAAGTAATTTGTGTGTGTAAGTTACTAGTGCTATGTATTAGGTATGTTACTGACAAGTTTTTTTTTATATATATTGAATTCTCTGTAGAAGACGACGCCTCGTTGATTGATTGTGAAGTGCAAATAAAATTGAAGAAATAATAAAAAGTAATTTGCTTTGAGATCAGCGCACCCAACAAAACATACAGTTCTCTGGGAAGAACCCTACATATTTTGGTCCTTCGAGCCGGATTTTATATAATTAGATTTAATTACCAAAAAAATAGAGCTCATTAAAAGAAAATGTAGGTCTGTCCTACGTTTATCGACCGATTATAATAACACACAAAGTTAGACAACCACTCTCTCAAATCGCGGCTATTCTATCCTTTCCTAACTTGACTAATTACGTCGGGAATGTTCGACTTTATTTCAATTTGTCGATATCGGTACATGAGAAAACCCTATCAGAGAATTTTGGATTATAACGTATCTACATAAAGTCCATTTTAAATTAGTGTTGTGGGTAAATTTAGGGTTGGCCCTAGGCTAATACTTTTTAGGTATCGGCCTCAGTTCTGAGTTTGATAGTTTTCCTAAATAGAAAACCTGTCGTGAACAAGTAGTAAGGTTCAATGACAATAAACTAGAGTGACAATGCGCGAGCTCTTGAAAGTGTAGGTATTCTGTCTATATACCTATGTCAGTTTGTTGAAGAATTAAACAAGTGAACTAGAAACAATAGTGTAAAAGACACAACAACATAATCATTTACGGGTGATTCTACCATTACAGTTACAGCTAATATCAGTACTTCAGGAATGCGAGCAAGGTAAATACAGGGTAAACGAATTTGTGTAATTTTTTAAAACCGCGTGATCTACTGGTGACACAGATTAACCCTAAAAGGCAATTTTTGAAAATCAACTGAAAAAATAATCAAAATAAAATATTAGTTTTTTATTTCTGAGTCATTTTAGGGCCCCGAGTGAATTTACTGCAAAGAGCGATATCGCGTTAGACGTGCCCGCCAGCCTTGTCGCCGTACTTTCATTAATTTATGCGTAGCATCGAAATGTTCAATCTCATAAAATTATTTTTTTGCAAAAGAAAACATCTTATTTTTTTACTAAATCCTTATTATGTGGATAAAATACGATCACTTACCCCTACCGCATGAAAAAAAAGACATATTTTTTTATCAGTCTAATTTCCGTGCGGGGCCAATCTACACCAGTAGGATCATGTGGTTTTAAGAAATTACACGAATTCGTTTACACCCTGTATATTAGATATTCTTTGTATGATAACATTTTGCAGAGAAACGTCAGGACTCACCTTAAGTATAAAAGGCTGTAGTATTTCTTTTCATGGCTGCATTAGCAAATTTTTAAGCCTCGTATTCACTAGTCAACAATTAACGCACATGTTGATTCAGAACAAATACCTATAGTAATCTCGTAAGAAGGCACTAAGCATTGTCATTCATTTAAAATTTAAATCGTCGTAAACTAATGGCCGATTCCTATGATTATCCGAGCGATATTGGTTCTTCTTCTTCTATCGTGTCGGCACGAGCTAAACAAGAATAACTCATGCCGTGGTGAAAAGATTAGCCAGTCAGCAAGGATGGTAGCGAGGCATGAAAACAGCCTCCACGAGTGACGATACTTCAGTATGTCTGGCGCACCCTGGGCAGTCAGCAATATTGGTTAAAATTAGGGTTTGGTACGCTGACGGATTGATCACCGAAAGTGACGGAGAACTTATAGACCACATGATTCATTTTGGTTGATGCGTTAATCTTGTGATAAGTACTGAATGAGATGAATAAATATGGTACCTATACAATAAACAGGTAAGTACAATAAGACCAGTTCCTTCGATTTGATCCTGGCAGGGCCGCCATGTAATGTCGGGCGTTAGGGCGTTAAGTCAAAGACGTGTTAACGTTAAGAGTCTATATTAAAATACCCAGGTTACATGCTAATGGTACAATATATAGGGAGGAGGCGCGTCACACACTACATCTCCTATATCTTCACCAATAATGAAGTAAAGATCCCATAGCTTTGCATATCAGACTCTCCCATTCGTTAGTAGCTATTGCACTTAAAATTAGCTTACGAGTCTATTTAATCCCAGATTTAGCAATGAAAAATGCAACTATTGGTTGTAGGATAACTTTTTCATCATCATCTTCAAACGTCATTTCACCTTCTTTCTATTTCTATTAAACCGTTTTTTGGGGTAATGTAGGATAACTTTTTCATCATTATCCTTACAAGTCATTTCAGCTTCTTTCTTTTTATATTAAACCTTTTTTTTATCACAGGCCACATCGTTTTTGATTCTTATATTCGAAATTGGAAAGCACTCGAAAAAGAAAAAGAAGAAATGTTGCTTTTGCGGGTCATTCTAGACAATTCTAGAGGCGGCCAGGAAAGTGAGCGGATTGGTAATAAAAAGGTTGAATACAAATAGAAAGAAGGTGAAATGACCTATGAAGATGATGATGAAAAAGTTATCCTACATGGTACGCAAAACGTAATCGTTTTTGGCCATAGGAACCGGACATTAATGATTAACTTGTTTTATCACCATTTCTAATAATTAATGTCTATGTAATTAGTACCAAAATACTACTTAAAAATAAAACAACTTTAGACATAAATATGGCGCGACGTTTGTGAACAAATTACATAAACAACCAAGTCGGTTATAAGCCTTTCATCTAACAAGACCGGGCCATACTTTTTTCTAAATGAGCCCCACTTAGTCATAGGCTGGTTATTAGGCAACATTTATGAAAATGGAACTATCCAATTAGACCTTATAAGTGTTCAGATATTTGTCACGAATAGTTGGACCAAACATGAGTTCTGTGGCCGTAATTATGGTAAGTATTCGTGACTGTATCACATAATATATATTCATAGTACTACGAAGGGAGTACTTACATCTACATAGTTTTTTGTTAATTCAGGGCTTGAAAATATTGTAGTCATTATGTATTTTGATTTTTATGTTTTATGGCTTAATTTTTTTAATTAGGCACTTTTTGTGGTTTTGGTCAATTTTAGATATCGTTAACCTACACCTACGTTAACTGTCGAAATACACACAACTTATTAGAATGATAAGTTTGCCTCTGTACTCAGTTAAACTGTTGTTATATTCATAAAAATAAAGTCTTATGATATTCTATACTCTAATAAGCGCTGCTTATTAAATAAATACCAACTAATTAATTTTACACAATGTTTATTTACACTCTAAACATTTACGTTAATTCAAAAAATAATGGTGTTAATTTACGCAGTGAATTATTATTTTAAACTTCATTCTAATGAAAATTAATATTTAAGGATTCATTTACACTAGAATGGTTTTGAACTGTGTAGCTTCTTTTGTATAAAATAAATGTTTGATTTAATTTGATGCTTACAAACTGCTTTCTTTTCAACATGATTTAAATACATAGTACTTATGCAATATGACTACGAAGATCGAATACGAAGAGTTATTTATTTCCTCCAGTTATATGTAATTATGATCGGATGAAATGACCAGTGTTTATTTTGATTTTTGCAGCAGGAGAAACCATAACGTTAAGAGCACCAATTTGAATAGCACTAATTCGAATCACAACAATAGTATTCTTATTCCTATTATTATTGATTGATTGCCTCCGCTTAGTGGCAAAATTTAAATAAACACTTCTCACTTTAATAAAAAAAAATCATCCGATCATAATTTTGATCACGGAGACTGATCCTTTCGCATGATCACAATTCGTACAAAACGCCACCCAAGTCGTTTCAAAGCCTAATTCTTTTAACTCTTAATATAATGTTTTTCTCCCAATCAATGGCTAATTGAGACGAAGAAAATCCTTATGATCATTAGCAGTTTCAGCACACGTATTCAATACCTGCGTAGTGTTTACGTCACTACATAGTGACGTAAACAGTTTACGTTGGGGTTTACGTTTGCAACGTTAAAAGAGAGTTGTAATAGCCTGACATTTTGCTCGTGAATCATCGGGGAAGGTTCATACATCATACAGGAGATGCATTAAGTGCGAAGTATTCACCGCCATCGACGACGTGCGATTGTGAAATATCGGGGTAGATATTACTTATGCTTTTTAGTACACAACCTTCCCAGTTCCTATAGCTACAAACCACTCGTTTTGCTTACTATGCAATGTCTTTGTTTTGTTATTCAAAATCAAAAGTTTTTATTTCACATAAACCATTACAGGCGCTTATGAAAAGTCGAATTTAGGTGCACGGTTCCAATTAGTAGTTTCCTACGGAGAAGAGCCGGCAAGAAACTCCATGGTTACTCTTTTAAAATCCATATCTTTAACAATTTGAGTGGGTACAGTTATGACTTAGAATAGTTATGAGAATTTATTGGTAAAGATACAAGAGTCATAATGTTAGCCAATAACCCTAGGTAAATATTGGCTATTAGTTTATTTATATTTAGTATTAGTTATATTTGTATATCCAATTTCATTTCTTGTGGGAGACGGAGGTCCGTCGGTGGACGGATTAGGAATATAATTGTTCTCTGTCTTAGCATGCGAGTCGTAAGAGGCGTGGAATCTGGCACCATAATCGTACCCGGAAAATGGCATTAGGCTTGCCACCGATTACATGGGACTTAATACCAGAGGCGAAACGAGGGTGCATAGGACTCCTGTAATAGGACAACATCTCTGCTTACCCCTTCGGAGTGTACAGGAGTAAGTATTTATTGAATAAAGCTGAACATCATTTGGTACATAAAGTAGCTAATAAATAGGGTGTTAAAACATTGGCTCTAAGAATTTTGTGGGATTACTCGGAATCGGAAATTGAACAAATTTCGCAGAACAACTTTTCGTAATTCGCATATTTGTTTACATTATTACTTTTCATAGAAATCAACATTTATAGTAATCAAAAATATTTGATTTGTATGGAAAGTAATAACGTCAGAAATACGAGATTTTCGAAAAGTTGTTCTGAATTCAAATTCAAAGTTTTTATTTCGAATAGGCACAGTACAGTATATCGCTATCAGCGATAAGACCGCCATTGTACCCTTCAATATATGATATTGTATAAGAGCTGTGTTACAATTTTGGTGTACAATAAAGTATATTCTATTCTATTCTATTCTACATGCATTTAGGAAACGTCTCGACAATTTAGTTGCAAGGTTCCAAAAAGTAGGTCCTTCTTCTTCTACGAAAGTTTTCAATTTCCGAATCACAGAGCTAATTTTTAACACTCTGTTTAGTTTCTTACGGACACCGAAGAAAAGGAATTAGTGGTTCCTTTACGATACCTACATAAAATGCTGTAAGCTCACACTTTTTAACAGATAACTTTATAAATATAATATTAAATATTTTTGGGACATTTTATACACAGCACCATCTAGTCCTAAACTAAGCAGAGCTTGTACAATGGGTACTAGACAATGGATATAATACTTATATGCTTTTTTTTTTACTAAATACATACTTTTAATACATAAGAAACACCCAGACCAACACAAACACTTATGTTCATCACATAAATTATTTTGTGTTGTGTGGGAATCGAACCCACGACCTCGTGATCAGCAGTCCGACACTCGAACCGCTAGACCACAGACGTCGTCATACTTTTATATCATATCGTAAGGATAAGTTGGAAAAAATAATGCTGCTTTGATGTTATAAAAAGTGTTAAACGGGTTATGCCGGACGCAGCATACTCTTTGAAAATTATTGAGATTACCAATCTGTTTGTCATAGACTCGACATAGACTCGACAAACAGATTGGTAATCTCAATAATTTTCAAAGAGTATGCTGCGTCCAGAATAAACCTTTTAACACTTTTTTATTATCAAAGCAGCATCATTTTTTCCAACTTATCCTTAATCACTACCAAAAACATGCTCCATAATATTATAATTAAGCGAGCACTTGAGTTCGGATCAAGCTGGGTCAGCTAATATTATATTAATTAGAGTTCGCGGTCACTGGCCATGCATCGGTGCGTGACGAACCACGGGCCACGCTACAACCACACGAAAACAAGCCAAAATTAAAAATATATACTAGACACGCAATTGTGACATAAATGTATAGAAATTAAAACGCGAGTAAATGTACTACGGGTAATAATTTGTGTAGATTTTAAAGCGAATGACCCGACCTTCGTGATAATTATTGTAACTTTACTAAAGTTAGAAGTGAAATCATATAGAGTGACTGGTACAATCATGTGTTAAAGTATCGGTCACTAATTACCAGTCACCCTATATAGTGGTGCCGATTCTGTTATTGAGGGGCTCGTGGCAATTAACAACCGAGCGGATCCTATGATTTGCAAGGTTAAGCTGCGCTTGCCGCGGTCAGCCTGTAGATGGGTGACCGTTTGTTACGCATCGAGACTCCTCCATGCCTCGGAGAGCACGTTAAGCCGTCGGTCTCGGGTGTCATACGGTTATCTACACGGTGCGTGATATCGCGCACCGCTCCGCACGAGCTCGCACCGACGCACCATGGGAAGAGACTCGTCTGTGGTAACGCGGATGCGTGCGGAGCGGTGCGCCGTATCCATATCACGCACCCCCATAATGTGGCTTCCCACGGTGCGTGATGTTACGGATAATACCACGCACAGCCGGTGCGCGCTACTACGCACCGTGGGAAGCCAGCTTATGACCGTCCTGAAAGTCTGATAACCGGTCTAATCTTAGGATATCGGTATTACACAGTAACTGGGTTGCGGATGGCAGTTGCTCCGTGTAAAATACTGGTATTCAGCCGCATCTGGTTAAACTAGAAGATTACCCCAACTTAGTTGGGAAAAGGCTAGGCAGGCAACCTAATTTTTTTTTATTAGCTACAATTGTCTCATTGTACTGAATAAGTTTGAAGAAGTAATTTGTCTACTTCGTTGGTCTATTGGTCGCAAGCGCGACTGCTGAGCGTGAGGTGCCTAGGTCGGTCGAAGTCTTATTGGGTTTTTCCGTGTGGAACTTCTCATTAGCAGTCCGGAATCTGAATTTGTGGCCAGTTGATGGCAATAGACTCGGATCTCCCACTCATCATCATGTGATCAACGGCGAAATGAGGGTGTACCTATGCTTGACCCTTTGGAGAATACAGGCGTGATATTATGTCATGGTAAAGTTAGAAGTGATTTCATGTAGTAGCTAGTTTTTAGGGTTCCGTACCCAAAGGGTAAAACGAGACCCTATTACTAAGACTCCGCTGTCCATCCGTCACCAGGCTGTATCTCATGAACCGTGATAATTAGACAGTTGAAATTTTCACAGATGATGCCGCTATAACAATAAGTACTAAAAACAGAATAACATAAATATTTAAGGGGGCTCCCATACAACAAACGTGATTTTTTTGCCGTTTTTATAGATAATGGTACGGAACTCTTCGTGCGCAAGTCCGACTCGCACTTGGCCGGTTTTGTCTCACTTTTATGATTTATGGGCTTTCAGAGCAAAAACCGAAAGTATGAGGAATAGAGAAAAGTTGTCGTGGTAAATGGAGTATAATTTTTAGATTTTAATATAACATAGCATGTAAATATATATTTTATTTTGGGAAACTTGGTTGCCGAGCTCTGATGGCAGACGTTCTGTGTAAAATACTGGTATTCAGCCGCATCTGGTTAGACTGGAAGCTGACCTCAACATAATTGGTAAAAAGCTCGGCAGAACGAACGAACATACTTATAGATATTTTTTAAAGCAGCTTTTTTTACCCGGTGATTAAGAGCGGTTACAGTGGTTACGCACTGCATCCGATCCGAATCCGCGAAAATACGTTCCGAAGTAGCCATAGAACTATTTGTATGGTAGATTACACACCGATCTCTGATCCAAATTCAAACAATTCAGGCTACTTCGGTCCGTCAATTGTTCTTCCGAATTAGAAACTCACGGATGACGGATAGAAATCGGATGACGGATGCCGGATGTAGTGCGTAAACTACCATACAAATAGTAACTACTACGGCTACTTCGGTCCGTCAATTGTTCTTCCGAATTAGAAACTCACGGATGACGGAGAGAAATCGGATGACGGAAGTCAGATTTAGTGCGTAAACTATAATACAAATAGTTCTATGACTACTTCGGAACGTATTTTCACGGATTCGGTTCGGATGCAGTGCGTAACCGCTCTAAGTAGTTCCTAAAATAAGCAGCTGTGACAGACAAACGGACGGAGTCACACCATAAGGCTTCTTTTTTTACCATTTTTGTACGGAACCCTAAAACTCTAAAATAGTAACATTCTACAGTTCCTAGATTACCATATAAATTAGTACAGTAATTACTTTCTAGACCTAATCTAAAAGTAAAAACTTGATACCTTAACACAAAATTGTAACCTTACTTTATGTTTTTTATCGCTTAATAAACCAAATTATAGAAGATTATGGTTTTAGCATGAACCTCATGTGAACATAAAGGCATAGACTTCTGTTTTGGTCTACAATTTTATGCTAATAGACTTTCCTTTCACGTATAAAATTTTATAAAGATTAATAAATAATTGCTGTAATAAATTATTATTTGTACGGGAAATTATATTCTGAAAAAGCATCAATTATAAAACAAATTGTTATCGTTAATTAACGTTTCATTTTAATACCCAGAAATGAAAACAAATTAAGTACCAACATATCAATTAGTTTGCCAATCATACAGTAACTATACTGGATATCCTGTACTTATGTAATTAATAAATAATTAACGAATCATATTATTACCATAGTCTACCTATATCTTACTCCTTACAGTCGGTCAACGTAGAACATTGTCGCAGAGCAATCGTGCGGGGGGTTGCGGGGTGAAGGAGCGGAGGTTATGTCCCGAGTAGCCATACTGCATACTTGGGACATAATCCCCGCCCCTACATAATTTTGACATTTCATAGGACCTGTTAAATGTATGGGCGTTGACCCACTGTATGTAGTAAGTAGGTACACTGTGTTATTACAGTCCACTTATACAGAAGTGGATTTTCCCCTTATTGGAACAGCAGTCTAACTGCGCAACACAAACGTAATCGCCATGACTTTGATTTTGATAGGTCAACAATTTCTATAGCAACGTATGTATTCATAATCCGACTTCTCTACAACAATGTACCACGCAATGAATATTGTTTTTGAAATATCAACTGCTATGATTGATGTTGGTTACGTTACGGAATTGTTGTATGTATCCACATAGGCTCTTCCTACGAATGAAAGGTATTGTCTGCAGAACCAGTCCCTATTTATACACTGGTGACGCTTCTGCCCTTCATCAGCCATATTTGTTTTATTTATTTATTTATACGCGGACTTAATACCTTAGGCATTTTCTACCGGGGTGCGCGGTCAGATACCTCCTCGTGGTGCACCCTGGGCACGGGCGATAACTCTTGCGGAAATACCCCGTGGGAGTTCTCGTCCGTGGCAAAATTCTGATCGTGGGGGAGAGGCCAATTTGGCCAAGGAGGAGGACAAACTGCGGGGCCCACTTGGGCTCCGGCAGTTGGTAAGGGCGACGGGTTTGCTAGTCAGCTATGTCTGGCTGGCAGACACGGTCTGATACAGACCACCGTTCGGCCGACCCGTAATCCTCATTGAGAGGACCGGGGGTCTTGGCTTTATCGCCTGGACTGCGAGGATGATAAACTCTATAAATGGTTCCCTAATCCCAAGCTGCGACGCATGGCGAGGGGATGTATGGCTGCAAGGCTGGCAGTTCCAAGTGCGGGTCCCGTTAGAGTACCGGCCGACCCTCTAACGTATTAGGCTTATCCGGGCACAGGGGGCTTTACCCGGATGGACCGACTTTCCCCCACACTCGTGGGATTAATTATGGAGAAATTTTTAAAAACAAAAACCCAACCAAATGACGTTAAGGTGGGTGCGGTGTCAGATAATGACACCGCATCGAGGATTACAAGGGCGGCTGCTCGCAAAGAGCAAGCGGGGAAGATGGGTGCGATGTCGGATGCCGATACTGCATCGAGTATGGTGAGCGTGAGGTCGTTTGCCGAGGAGGTAGTAGGAAGCAAGTTCTTCCGCAAACGGCCTCGACGGTCGTCTCACTCGGGATCAGACTCGGCCTCCAGCGAGGAGGAGGCACCGGCCAAAAAAGTCGGTACCGACAAGAAGAGCCGAGGGCGGCCACCTTCCACAGGCCAGTATTTTGGAATGGAAGAGGCGGAGGCGGCATTCGTGGCGGCGCAACGAACCGAAAAGCTCGCGGATGAGGAGCGTGAGCTCGCCAAGTTGAGCCGGAAGGTTTCCACCGGACGAGTCAATCGGCAGTCAGGGTCGTCATCCGCGCCGGAAATGGAGGCTGAAAACATGACCGCGATGGAGCTGCAGGCAACGCTCCAGGACGCCTTGACGGCAATTAAAAAGGTCGCCAAGGTGTCCAAGGGTCTAAAGGGTACGTCCCAGAAGGCCCTCAACGAGGCCACCGGTTCCATCGCGAAGGCCGCGGAGGCGCTACTAAAGCGCACCTCCTCGGACGAGACGTCTCGTCTCCAACTAGAGAACGCACGCCTAGCGGCCCGGCTCGACGAGCTCCGAAAAGAGCATGACGAGCTCCGGGCCGACCTGGTAACAGACCGCCAGGAGCGCATACGAGCGATGGCGGGCCTCACCACGCGGCCGTCCGAGACCGAAGAGTCTGAGGTGGTTCGCCTCTTCAGAACAGAAATGGCGAGTCTTTGTGCTCGTTTCTCTGTTCTGGAGGGAAAAATTCTACGCCCACCTTTGGCTGGCGATCGCTGGCGAGCTGATCAAGCACCGCCGGTGACCTTTGCGGCTAAAGCCGCGATGCCGCGCCATTCCACGCAGTCTAGTCAGCCGGCCACTGCGGCGACTTCGGCCACTTTGGCCACTGCAGCCAAAGCTACAAACTTGCAAAAGGGCAAGGGAAAAGGCAAGAAGAGGTCAGGAGCTGCCACACAGGCTTCTTCTACTCTTGCATCGTCCACCCCGGCCTCGGCTGCGTCCGCCCCTGCGACGTCCGCTCCGGCGTCGTCTGTGTCTGACCCTTCTAGCGTCCAGCAGCGCTCTACGGCTCCCGAATCCAATCAGGGTGAATGGGAGACCGTAGGAGCTAAGAAAAAGAAGCAGAAGGCTACCAAGAAGGCGGCTAAAGAGAAGGCGGCTGCCGAGAAGAAAGCGGCACAGACCGCCAAAAAGGAGGCGGCGCGGCTTCGCACCCCTAAGTCCGCGGCTGTGGTTCTTACGCTACAGCCGGGGGCAAAGGAGAAGGGAGTCACGTACGCCGGGATATTGGCAAAAGCCAAGGCCGAGATTGATCTCGGCAGCCTTGGGATCGCGGGTATCCGGATGAAGCATACAGTCACCGGTGCCCGCCTGCTCGAGGTTCCCGGCGCCACCAGCGGCCCGAAAGCTGACGCCCTCGCCGAGCAGTTGAGGGCGTCACTCGAGGCAGAGGAGGTCCGGGTGTCCAGGCCAACCAAATGTGCAGACTTGCGCATTTCGGGCCTGGACGACTCGGTCACGGCTATGGAGGTCGTGGCAGCCGTTGCAAAGGTCGACGGCTGCCCTCCGGAGCAGGTGAAGTCGGGCGCTATTCGCTCCGGCTTCACCGGCCTAGGGACAGCTCTGGTGAGCTGTCCCGTTGCGGCGGCCCACAAAATCATGGAGGGCCGTCGGCTGCTGGTGGGGTGGGTTTCGGCGCAGGCGAAGCTGCTGCCAGCCAGGCCCCTGAGGTGCTACCGGTGCCTGGCGAACGGGCACACGGGGGCGCTGTGCACCTCGGAGGTCGATCGCAGTGGAGTCTGCTTCCGCTGCGGTCAACCCGGGCATATTGCCGGCATTTGTGAGGCCATGCCGCACTGCACAATCTGTGCAGCCGCAGGCAAGCCGGCGGAGCACCAGGCAGGCAGCAAGTCCTGCGCCGGACCCACCAAAAAAAGGGGCAGAAGAGGGCGAGGCCGTGGCAAGAATGCCACGGCGACTTCGCAGCCGGTTAACCAACCGGCTGCCGAGAGGTCGCCGCAAAGCGGAGAGGGGGAGGCGTTCATGGACTGCCAGTGATGGCCCCACACCTGCGCCTCCTCCAATCCAACATCAACCACTGCGCCAGAGCTCAGGACCTTCTGCTCCAGAGCATGGCGGAGTGGTTGATCAATGTGGCTGTGGTCGCCGAGCCGTACTTCGTTCCACCTAGGGATGATTGGATCGGGGACATGGACGGCTCGGTGGCCCTGATAGTCTCGCGGGCCGCCGTTGGCTCTCCGTCCATTGAGAATATCACTCGTGGGCGGGGATACGTAGCGGCCCTGCTGGAAGACTTCCTGGCAGTGGGAGTATACTTCTCCCCTAATAAATCTCTCGCCGACTTTGAGGACTTCTTGGGGGAGCTGGCCGTCGTCGTCAGTCGCAGCCATCCTTGCCCTGTGCTGGCCTTCGGGGATTTCAACGCCAAGTCCACGGCTTGGGGTTCCCCGGCCACGAATGCACGGGGTAGGGTGCTAGAGGAGTGGGCCCTGGAAACGGGCCTACAGGTCCTCAACCGGGGTTCCGCCAACACGTGCGTGCGACAGCGGGGCGGATCCATAGTGGACATCACGTTCGCTACCCCCGCTCTAGCACGCCGTGTCCAGGGCTGGCGCGTCATGGAGGAGGTGGAGACGCTGTCGGATCATCGGTACATCCGATTCGACGTCTCCGCCCAGACCTCAGGCGCTCCGGCCCGAACAATCCCGGTTGGGATCGGTCCGCGTTGGGCTCTAAAGCGGTTGGACAGAGAGGCACTCCTGGAGGCCTCGATTGTGCAGGCCTGGGTGTCGGCACTAGACAGGCCTGCCGACATTAACGAGGAGGCGGAGTGGTTCCGGGAGGCCGTGTCGCATATCTGCGATACGGCGATGCCTCGAGTCCAGACCGCGCCTGCAAAGCGCCAGGTGTACTGGTGGTCGCAGGACATAGATTTCCTGCGCCGTGCCTGCGTGGAAGCGCGACGCCAGTACGCCAGGCTCCGCAGGAGGCGTCTTCGTGGCCCGGATACGGCAACCCAGGAGGCGGAGCTGTACGAAGGGTACAGAGAGGCGAAGATCGCCCTCCAGAATGCTATCTCGCGGGCCAAAATTGCGGCTCACGAGACACTGCTAGAGACTCTGGACCGGGACCCGTGGGGGCGCCCATACCTCATGGTACGGGGCAAACTTCGTCCGTGGGCCCCCCCACTGACCCAGAGTCTCCGACCTCAGCTTCTGGAGGGAGTGGTGAGCGCTCTGTTCCCTTCGAGGGCGGAGCATACGCCACCGCCAATGGTTCCGCCTTCATTGGCGCCTGACGCGGACGACGACGACGACGACGTGCCTGAAGTGACCCGGGTAGAGCTGAGAGCGGCGGTGAAAAGGCTTCAGGCCAAGAACACCGCCCCGGGGCCCGACGGCATACCTGGCCGTGCATGGGTCCTGGCTCTCAAGGCTCTCGGGCCCCGACTGAGGGGGCTCTTGAGCGCATGTTGCGAGCGGGGCCAGTTTCCGCTTCGGTGGAAAACCGGCAAGCTGGTCCTGCTCAAGAAGGAGGGGCGCCCCGCAGACTCGCCGTCTGCGTACCGCCCCATCGTGTTGCTGGACGAGGTGGGCAAGCTCTTTGAAAGAGTAATTGCAGACCGCCTCGTCACGCACATGACTGGGGTGGGACCGGATCTGGCGGACAAGCAGTTCGGTTTCCGCCGGGGGCGCTCCACCGTGGACGCAATCATGCGCGTGAGGGCTCAGGCGGAGGAAGCAGTTACCCGGGGCGAGGTCGTCTTGGCGGTGTCTCTAGACATCGCCAACGCCTTCAACACCTTGCCCTGGAGTTGCATAAGAGCGGCACTCGAATACCATCGGGTGCCGACCTACCTCCGCCGCATTGTCGGGGCCTACCTCACTCAGAGAGCCGTCATCTACCCGGGTCGGGGAGGTTGGGGTCGGCGAGAGATGTCGTGCGGTGTTCCACAGGGATCGGTCCTGGGGCCGCTCCTGTGGAACATCGGATACGACTGGGTGCTTCGCGGTGCGTTACTCCGCGGCGTCAGCGTGACTTGCTACGCCGACGACACGCTGGTCACGGCGCGGGGGAGGACGCACCGCGAGGCAGCCATACTGGCGACAGCTGGGGTTGCGCAGGTCGTCGCAAGGATCCGGCGGTTGGGTCTCGAGGTGGCCTTGCAGAAGTCCGAGGCCCTTTGTTTTCACGGGCCCCGGAAGGGACCACCCTCGGGATCCCACATCGTAGTGGGGGGCGTTCGCATCGGCGTCGAGTCGACGATGAAGTACCTAGGACTTGTCCTCGACGGCCGGTGGAACTTTGGGCCTCATTTTCGGCAGCTGACGCCAAAGCTAATGGGCACCGCGTCTGCGTTGTCGCGGCTGCTGCCCAATCTGGGGGGGCCCAACGCCTCCTGCCGGAGGCTCTACGCGGGGATCGTACGGTCCATGGCTCTATATGGGGCGCCAATATGGGCGGACACCTTGACGGCCAGCAACGTCGCAATTTTGCGGAGACCGCAGCGCGCGATGGCCGTCAGGGTGATAAGGGGGTACCGTACGATCTCCTTCGAGGCGGGGAGTCTCCTAGCCGGATCGATGCCCTGGGATCTGGAGGCGAGGGCCCTCGCGCTGAGATATCGTCAGCGCGAGGAGGCGCCTGAGCGGAGTGAGCTCCACCAGATCATAGTGGCTGAGTGGAAGGAACGACTTGCGCAACCCAGCGCAGGGCACGCCGCAATAGCGGCGGTAAGACCCGTAATGGAGAAGTGGCTGGAGAGGCGGCATGGCGCCCTCAGCTTCCGGCTGACGCAGGTGCTCTCGGGACATGGATGTTTCGGGAAGTACCTGTGTCGCATAGGCCGTGAGCAGACGCCCGGATGTCACCACTGCGTCGACTGCCCTGAGGACACGGCGCTTCACACGCTGCAGGCGTGCCCTGCGTGGGCGACGCAGCGCCGTGAACTGGTCGCGGCAGTCGGTGGTGACCTCTCGCTTCCGGCCGTGGTTCTGTCCAAGGTCGGGAGCGAGAGTGCGTGGGAAGCCGTCGCCTCCTTTTGCGAGGTGGTGATGGCGACCAAGGAGGGAGCGGAGAGGGAGAGAGAGGCGGCAGCCACTCTCCCTTCCCGCGCCAGACGCACCGGGCGCCGCCGGAGGGCGCGCGACGATCTCCGGCCACCCTAGTGTGTGGCCTGCGGGCGACGGGTTGGGGGACCCGTCGCCCGACCAGTAACAGGCCCGAGAAGGCGGCGCGCATGTGTTCCGTGCGCGCCTCTCAGGAGGACGTGGGGCAAGGCCCCACAGAAGGAGAGGTCCGCTAGAGGCTGGCGGACCGAGGCCTGCCGGGGTTGCGGTGCATGCAGCTGCGAATCCCGCGACCCCGGCCAAGGGTCAGGAGAAGGAACACCGTGGGTTTTTAGCCGGTAAGAGTCCGGCATAACCCTTCGCCTTCCCCAGGCGAAGGGTATCCATGAGGATTTTCCCACGAAAAAAAAAAAAAAAAAAAAAAAGGCATTTTCTACCAGTAGGGTGATGCAAAGAAAATATGCAGGGTTGCGATATGCGATACAAAATTAAAAATAAACACAACGACAATTGTAAAACCTATCCATTCCACTGGAGACCCAGAAAACCACTATTATCCCGTGTAGGGGCGGGTTGGAATGTAAAACTTCCTCGCCGCACGCTGAAAATAGATGCGTGTTGTAAGATTTAACAAAACCCAGCATGCTTGGTGGTAGGATCTATACGGTCCGCCTAGCTAGTTACTACCCTCATATTAAAGTCTGTTCTCCGTCTGTATATGAGAGCCAGAGGGGTATAGTGAAATCCCTCTATATCTCTGTTACTTTAATTCGTGTGATCCATCTTAGAGCCTGTCTGCGCTTACCATCAGGTGCGACTAGATTCAAACGCGACCAAAGATGAATCTGTGAAAAATGAAGATCAGGGGCTCAATTCTCCTAAAATAAATTGTTGCCAAACGCAATCGAACCACAACCGTCAGTCAGTTTTTGTTTTCGAAAACTTTCCAAATGATTGATTTTGTTTTTTGTGTCAAACAATTCGACAGCTTTTGAAATTGAGAACTGTCTGAATGAACGGTTCGGCCTTGGTTCGGTTGTGATTTATCAAGATTTATTTTAGGAGAATTAGGCCCCTGGATGGTTAAAGTGAAACAAATCTCATAAGTCCTTCAAAATTGAGGCTGGAAATATTAAAGGCGTTATCTATCGGTCATCATTTGTTGATGACAAAACTTAAACATTTAGCAAAATTAAACAGTGAAATTAAGAAGAACTCCTGAAAGGATTATTTCAATTTCACGAAATAAGTATTCGTGTGTTGAAAGATGATATGTGTACCCCCTTTCCGACTAACCTTGTATATATGGATGTGCATCCATATATACAAGGTTAGTCGGAAAGGGGGTACTAAATCCGAGAGGGTGTTAAAGTACCCATAATATTGAATAAGTTTCATTCTACAACTTTCTCCAAAAGATCATAGTTTAAGAGAAACAGCTGTGCTAAGATCTCCAAAAAAAAATCGCTAAAGTCTGTCTATCCTCAACCACGATCAGCTGTGTTTACATTTTAGGTCATCTTTGGGGTCACAGATTAGAAACTTCATTTTTTGAATTTGTAGCTAAAGAAGGGACGACAAATTTTTGAAAAAAAAAAACTAAAATCGTACCTTCTTCTTCTCTCGTGTCAGCGCGAGCTATACGAAAATAGCTCATGCTGTGATGAAAAGATTAGCCAGTCAGCAAGGTTGGTAGCGGGGCTGACTGCCCAGGGTGCGCCGGACGTACTTAAGTATCGTCACTCGTGGAGGCTCTTTTCATGCACCCCCGTACTAATCATTTTGCATGAAAATAAAAATTACCGACTTTTTTAATTTTAACACTTGCTGTCTGACAGTCATCAGTGATACTTTACGTGGCCCGCGGATTAGTACCCCCTTTCCGACTAACCTTGTATACATAAAATATTTAAATAACTACTCCTTCTATATATCGCTTTTTTATTTCGCTAAGTGTATAAATCTTTTCGAGCTGACTGTTCCACTTAAAAGGAAAAATAAATCAAGACCGAGTTCTTAAGAATCATTTCGAACTAAAGAATTAGTCTAAAATGTAAGCGAACCAAATGTAATGTTGCATGTATGTTTCCTAAATAAATTATATCACTCACGTTTGGTTTTGCGTAAAGTAATAACCTTTTGTCTCGTTGTAAATTTGAATTCTAAGCTACTACAGATAAGGTGCGAAGTGAAATGCTCACTTTTATGACGTATCTGGTCTATTCGAAAATTTATCACGTTTCCTCAAGGTTAACAAAAGTCCTTTACGTGTTGTCACAAAGTTTACATTGATTCCAAAAGAAGCGTTGAAATATTTCTAGAACAAAAATCAATTGATGGAATGGTAAGAAGAAATATTGAAAGGGTATTCCCCAGTTTCCAACTTTCTATCCTATCTATTGTGTCCTTAAAGTTACTAGATTGGAGGCTTGTTTGCTTTATCGACCTGTCAAACACAGATTAGTTATTTACCAATTTTCCATTAGTAACCTTCATTACTCGGTTCAAATAGAAAATAAGTACTTAAAAGCCTACTAAAAGGAATGCTTGTGGAAACTCATTCAGTTCGACGCGGGCGTTGTTAGCGTACGGTCGCCTACGCCGTAGACGTGCTACGCCGTAGCTCGCTCTACGTATCGCGTGACAACTTCGTTCGATTGTTAAAATAAGTATAGTTTATGGTAGATGTTCTGAATATATCTGTAGTGTTATAAAAATTTCGAGTATTAATAATTAAAAGTGTTTTTTTTTTTTAATGAAACAATGTTCAGTGACATTAGGAGCGGGCAGTGACTGAATAGTGCACACGGTAACCTACTTAAATGCTTCGTCATAAAGGGGAGGTAAGTAATGACTTCTATATTTAGTTGCGAAGTTATATTAAATTTATAAAATGTGTATAAAGTTGGGAACAGACCAGAGTCTAATTAGATTTGGTCATAAAGTTGAATAAATAAACATGCGGCTGTATAATCTTGAATTTTGATTAGACGAGAAAAAATATATACCACAATTTAATGCTTTAAGTATAAAAATGTTATATAACTTTTATGTAAACATTTATATAAAAGTTCTTATCTAACTACAAGGTTTTATCGGTAGCGCTAATTATTATAAATACGTATAATTATTACGTCAAAAAATACAGTTGGTATATAGAATTCATACAACTATTAAGTCAAAAGTTGTTATTTAGTCTTCAAAGACAGCCTTCACATTTAGACGTTGTAGTTTATTCAGCGGGTGTAGGCAAAGGAGAGTGGGGCTAGCTAAATACCTAATGTTTTCTAAGAAGTACGTAACAACTAAAGTTGAAACAGCTGCATTAATTGGGTACTCCCCTGGTAACTTGTGGAAGCTCTTTTAATGCACCCGAGTACTTCTAGTAGATGCAATTTTTGTGTAGGTATTTATAACCTACATTAATCCCTATTATATTCATAAAACTAAAAAACTTTTGTAGGGAGTCCCTGAAATGTAAGGAAAGTGGACAGTGCATCCTTAAGATCTGTTATGTTCAACGGTACTGTTATTCCTCTAAGCCCTGATGTTAAGGATCTTGGTCTGCACATTGTAGAGTCCAAAGGGCATTGACTACCCTGTTCTCATTTCTCTACTCTTCCACTTCCCCTACTTATCTAACTTCTCACTTTCAGTACATATGCTCTAATCATGACAGAAATCCTCGCTCTTCACGCAACCGTCTCATTCAATGTCCCTCTCACCGTTCTGACTTTATACACTCTTCCTTTTTCGTCCAGTCCATTCTTCTGTGGAATGCACTCCCCATGAAAATCAGGATGGCCATCAGTAGCTATTCAGTTGAAGTGTGTGAACATCTTCACAAGGAATTGGCAGAATCATCTCAGAGCTGACTTATCTTTTTATATATATTTGTAGGTGTTGTATAATATATTAATTAATACATATTTATGTATCTATATTATATCTATCTATACATATCATTAACAGTTTGCCGATATTGTGTCTTTGAAATGAGTTAAAATTATTATTAGATTAAGTTTTAGTACGTAGGCATAGACACATATATATACATAGACATTTTAACTTTGTAAAAAAAAGCAGCAATAAAGGCTTACTATTATTATATATAAGTTTACTTTAACATGTACGAAAATGTCTTATGTGTAGGTAAATTATTGCCAAAAATGTTTCAGTTATGTTTGTTGTTATTTTTAACAGCGTATCACATCACATAGCTCTTTTTAGTGCACCTATCATATTTTATCTCCATAGCTAAGGGTGCTAAAGGCGACTGGTAGAAAATGCCTAAGGCATTAAGTCCGCCTCTATACAAATTTTGTGGGAAAGTATAAGTTATTTAAATAAATCAAAAGGTATAAAACATGACGCAGCGTCATTACTACGCGGTTGTAGTTAGCCTGCACTACAGATTAGTTTTTCAAGCGTCACATATGTATAGCATTGTTTCATGATTACGCTGCCCGACAAGTATGTCAGCGTTGTATAAATTAACATCAGTTATAAACTTGCTTTTTAATTGTCTCTTATTAATACTTATGTGAGGAAAGACGGTTAGTACTGTTAATTTAAAAAACCGGCCAAGTGCGTGTCGGGCCATGTACGATACTAGTGTTCTGTAGTTGCACAATAATGCGGACTAAGCTATTCTAAACAATTATTAAGTAATTTTTCAATGGACTTCGTACGAAATTTTTACTTTTATAAGTTGGTCAACTATTACTCGTAAACTTGTAAAACCTACTTAGCTGTGATAGTTTCCCTTTTAATTTCGTAGTATATACTACTACAGCGAATTTTTTCACGTGTCCAAAACTAACCGTTTAGCTGGCAGGAGGGGGGACACTTGACTCTAACAAAAATCAGCACTTTAAAGCTTAATATTTTAGAAACGGATCCCTTAATCGAAAAGTTGTTATCACAAACCCGGAATACGTTTTTCATGATTTTATTTTACAACTTTGTCGGTGTGATTAATATGTATATCCATGCCAAATTATAGGTACTGGTACTGGTACTAAGAGTCTCTGAGCTAAGCTGCGTACGGACAGACGGACGGACATGGCGAAACTATAAGGGTTCCTTGTTGACTGCGGAACCCTAAAAACATCTGGGGCCCATTCTCCTAAAATAAATTGTTGCCAAACGCAATCGAACCACAACTGTCAGTCAGTTTTTGTTTTCTAAAACTTTCAAAATGATTGATTTTGTTTTTTGTGTCAAATAATTTGATAGCTTTTGAAATTGAGAACTGTCTGAATGAACGGTTCGGCCTTGGTTCGGTTGTGATTTATCAAGATTTATTTTAGGAGAATTTGGCCCCGGAATTGACGCGGAATTATTCTCCATATACACTGCTGGTCAGCATTTCTTGTAACAGTCAAGAGTTTGTATTATTTTATTGCCAACTAGCTTTTGCTCGCGGCTTCGCTCCCGTTAATTTACGGATCCCTAATTTTTTGATCCCAAAATATAGCCTATAGCACTCAGGGATAACGTAGCTTCCTATTGGTGAAAGAATTTTTGAAATCGGATGAGTAATTTCGGAGATTACCTCCTACATACAAACAAACAAACAAACAAACAAACAAACAAACAAATTCTACCTCTTTATAATATTAGTATAGATGTTGATCTGATGGTAGAACGTTCGTTACACATCGAGACCCCTCGGAGACCACGTTAAGCTGTCGGTCCTAGGTGTCATACGAATACCCAAGATAGTCGTTATGGGCAGTCAGCTGACCGAAAATCTAACAATCGTTCTAACCTTAGGATATCGACATAGCATAATAACTTAGTTGCAGAGGTCTGATATCAGTCGCTCCGTGTAAAATATCGGTATTCAGTCGTATTTGGTTAGACTGGAATCTGACCCCAACACAGTTGGGAAAAGGCTAGGCAGAAAGAACGAACTATTGGTTAAAAATAAAAACTGCTTTTAATTAAGGTTTATAAAACAAAAGTATTAATTCACTTTCATCGCTGACTGACTGTAACTGTGTGTGTAATGTAACAGTAAGCCTAGCACGAATATTTTGACGTACAGTAACGTAAACGTAACGTTAACGTAAGTGAATCTTAAATCGAAAATACAACTATTCTATAGCATTTTAGTTTAAATTTGTGCGACAACCACAATTTGTATCATACATAGACATGAATAAAGTTATGTAAATCTGTTAAATTGGAAATACTCGTTTCGCACATAATATTTAATCGAATTGATTAAATATTATGTGCGAAACGAGTATTTCCAATTTAAAATTCACTTCGTTAACGTTACGTTTACGTTACCATACGTCACAACATTCGTGCTAGGCCTACAGTTTGAATTCTAACATAACAACAGTGAGCACGTCAAGATGAACATTACAGCGCGTATCGCTTGTAACACGATACCGTTACTGACGGTATTAGCGCATGTATGCTGGATGTCGATTTGTTAGTAGGACTCTTAAAAAAAAGGAAAAACGACTGCAAAAAATAAACTCAAAGGAAATGAAAATAATTAACATTTTATAAAATTAACATTCGCAGAAGTCGGTGTCTTCAATTTCGTAGAGCGTGGATTAGCACCTAGAAGTCGTTGTCACTTCCGCAGTCGGTTTTTACTTTTTTAAAGTTTTTTATTTAATACTTTTTAGTGCCACAAATTACAATTGCATTACTGTTCGGGGACCGCTACTACAACTAGAACGTCGTCTATATAGGTAATTCATTTTCAAATTACTTTACGTTGGACTAGCTCGAGAGTATTCTGCACCAAATAAAAAAGAATAACTCAAATCGGCCCACAAATCATGAAGCAATCGGTGAACATATGTATAAAAAAGGATGCGTACATCGGACAGATAACCTCCTTTTCGAAGTCAGTTAAAAAAAAATAAGTTCCTCGGTCAGTACGTTGAGCGACCGTACCATTGTAATGTAATGCTTGCCATCGAATTCTAGATAGTTACTTTACACGCGAACGTCCCGGTGACCTCTAGGTGAAATAGATACTCCCTTTGTGGAGAAGCCGAAGTCCAGCAGTCCATTGAAACGGGCAATGCTTGGTTCCTATATCCGGACACGGATCGTTTTGCTTACCAATCGCACCATTAAGTGTGAGTCCTGAGTGACGGCTCACGAGCGAATTGCAGAGCGGCTTTACCGTGGCTTTACCGTCGATACCTGTCCTTAGTGCACGCGGGAAAGTTGACGCGCACGCGGGTGTTTAGTGTTTCGTTTAATATACTTTGGTTTTAATAATTAATTAATTAAATATTTGTTTATTTGTGGCAACTAGGCCCAATTGTTAGTAACATTGTTCTTAAAATTATGTTAGTAAACAAAAACAGATAATAACAAAAAAATAAACATTAAAAAGAAAAAACAACAAGGCTATCTGTGCAGTCTTCTAACTAGCACAGCCACAGCGTGCGACAACCAAGGTGCGTCGTACTTTTCTGTTAACATACTTAGGATGCCGTTAGAACTAGACCGCGCTCTTGTCAAAATAGAATTTATTTTTTTGCGCATTATGGCGTAAAAGTCATCGGTATGCGCAATTGCGAACATACCGGACGCACTACAATAACGCGGCAGCCCCAACAGCATCCTGAAGCAGTTATTATACTGAACACGCAGGGCGTCTAGCGATCTTTTAGTATGCCTTACCCACAGGCCGCTCGTGTAGAACGTTTGGCAATATGCTTTAAACAGCGTGATTTTTACCTCATTACTACAACGAGCGAACCTGTGTATCAGTATGTTGGCTCTGACCGCTAGCGCCCTGCGCTCGCGGTCTATATCTAACTCGTCTTTGAGGTCTCCGGTTAGAAAGTGTCCCAGGTATTTAAATTTGTCGATGTCAAAATTCAAACGTTTCGAACGTTTATTTTATGCGCCGTTCATTCCGCCTACGCGGTGCGCCATCACTCAGGACGCACACTAAGTAATGCCTAACTACTTAGGACTACTCCTTTGAAAAGACTGAACGCAATTTAATCTGTAAACGCTTCTAAAGGATGAGAGAGTCTCCTATGCTAAGCTATGAAGACTACGCTTCGATATTAGTGAAGATATGAGTGTGTTAGTTATAACCAGTAACAGTCGCAACGAAATAGGAATTGGGGAATAGATTAACATAACATCACGCTTGTATTCCGCGAAGGGATGGGCAGAGGTGTATAGTACACTCTCATTTCGCCTTTTTGTTAAAGTCCCATGTTATAGCTGGCGAGCCAATTGCCATCAACCAGGCACAAATCCAGACTCCGGGCAGCTATTGAGAAATTCCACACGGAAAATCCCAGTGACACTTTGCCCTACCTGAGGACCGAATTCAGGACCTCAGCAATCGCAATTGTGGCCCCTGGGGCCTACTCCCTAAGTCCGTCAACGAAGGTAGTCGGGCGTCCGAAAGTAGCCCGAAACGTAGGAGTGAACAAAACAAGTGTCAAGTTCAACTTTTCGGACGGGCAAAAACACATCGGTAGTAGGGACAACTGTCAAATCGTGTTGTCATTCATTCTTAGTTCGGGCCCCGAAATAATATCGAATGTCCGTATGTGATAGGGAGTAGGAAACGCTCGTAACTAAGGCCGAAACCACGGACTTCGTGCTTAGGGAGTAGAACTCCTGGACCAACGAGGCAGTCCTAAAGAGGAATAGAGACTTATTAGATTTTTTTTGGAGAGACCTACATTAATTAGTTCAAATGGTTACGATAATAGTAAGACACGAAACAGATGGGTTTCATCATTACAACAGCAGGCATAGTATGACCATCGAAGACAAGGGTTTTGTCGACAAAATTTTAGGTAAAATGACATAAATACATGGCAATACGTCATTCAACCGTCAGTTAACTTGTTTTAAATCACAGATTAATCAATATATTCTGGTAGCTACGAATAAAGTACGTAATTAAGTTTTTGTGATATTACGTCGTCAGTCAACAAAACCCAACTGATGAACATTTCCCTGTCATGAACATGTCGTCCTTTGTGACGAAGTTTATCTGTAGGTAACTACAATAATGTTGTATATAAATATCGATTAATCTCTGTTTTAAAACAAATTAACAGGTAAATTAAATTCCAAAGATTTTTCAGAGTTGAGAAACATTTATTAATTAACGATTGTTATTAAGTAAGAATTTTTAATTATAAAATCAGAAAGCTAATAATAAGTTTTATACTTGGCTAAATTGTTTTTTATGTAAGTTTTGTTTTTGTTATGAAATTCGCTGAGATAATAAAGATGGAGGAATGGCCTATGCTATGGAGTGCGAAAGGGTCAGTAAAAATGTTTAAGTCAAGTCTAAGCATTTATTTCAATTAAGTATATTATTTAAAGACACTTTAAAATTGTCGAAAAAAAAGTTACTGCCACGTTCCAAAGTGTCGATTCCTATGGAAAAGAACGGGCAATAAACTCCATGGTTACTCTTTTTCATCAAATGTTTGCAAAAAGTTAATTACATTGTAAATGAGAAAAATAAATGTAAGAACAATGTAAGATATGCTATGCTAATAAGAGCACCTACATTTTCCATGGCAAATTAGAGATGACCAGGCCCAACTGACGGCACTCGTTCACGAACGCGTGTATCAACATCGGTCAGCTTAACCATTTCATAGGGAAATAATGTTCAAAGGAAGTAGAACGTGGAATAGAAGTACATGGATATTACGGCTGTCGCTGAAAACCAGCGTTGTGGTTCTGCTCTGGTGCATGTGCACAGGAATTATGATGAGCGATGGCCGATGCGGTCGGATGTGACGCATATTTTCCCAAATATTTTGATTATATTTCCCACTAGCGACCCGCCCCGGCTTCGCTCGGGTGCAATGTATTATACATATAAACCTTCCTCTTGAATCACTCTATCTATTAAAAAAAACGCATCAAAATCCGTTGCGTGGTTTTAAAGATCTAAGCATACATAGGGACACACAGACAGCGGGAAGCGACTTTGTTTTATACTATGTAGTGATAAGTACTGCCTCGTTGGTCCAGTGGTCGCAAGCGCGACTGCTGAGCGTGAGGTCTTGGGTTCCATCCCCAGGTCAAGCAGTGTTATTAGGTTTTTTCGTGTGGAATTTCTCAGTAGAATTTGTAGTGATATGTGCCCGGTTAATCGTAATAGGCTCGCCTCCTATTACATGGGACTTAAATATGAGGGCGAAATGAGGGTGTACCATACACCTCTGCCCAACCCTTCTTGGAATACAGGCGTGATGTTATGTGTAGTTTCCTGTACCTATGTATTTTATTTTTTCTTTCTTTCCTTCCAACTATACTTGGGAGCAAATTAATCGAGCCACTTCTATTTTTCACACAATTGTTATTTTTGGTATTTTGGAACAGATCAATTCTAAACTTAAATCGCCTAAAAGGTTATTTGATAACCTTTACAATGAGGTAGTTTTTGTCAACTTAGAATTATATAATTCATGAAACAAAAACTAATAACCAGGACAGTGGACACGTAAAAAAGGAGTGGCTCGATTTATTTGCTTTCAAGTGTAGATTTTGCCTTCTGTAGTAATTGTGATGATTTTAAGCGAAATATGTTATTGTTTATCGAGAATCTGGCGCATGTTCAGGGAATTACATTAAAATACAGTGTTTTCCTCTTTCAGCGCTTTGATTGAAATCAGGTGCCTATGTTTCCGTTGCTCGTATTAATTGATAGGGATTAATATTTTGATTAAAGACCGTTTGTGGCCTCCAAAAACAAATTATACAACCTGTAGTTTAATCGTTTAACTGTATATAATTGTATCAATATTGTTATAATGTTAAACATAATTATACGCCACAAAACCTACGCCGAATTTCCGTGTTCCTCAAATTTTATGAAATAGGTAAATGTTATAATTTATATACGTTTTGCAAATGAATTATGAGGAGAAATAATTGGTTTACCTACAGCTAAAAAACATGTGGCTGATTAAATTACTTACTACTTACTTTTCGTCTGTTGGGTTTTATAAAATACTAAAGGCTTTTGTTACATGATTTTTAGGGCGGAGAACGTGAGGTCTAAAAGAGGTAATTTTTGACAGTTTAACAATTGTATTCTTCTGTGAAACTAATTTACGCTTAAATAAATAAATAAATGTTTGCCTGTAACTAAAAAGGCTTCTTCTCATACAGAGAAGGAGCGAGCATTGATCGCCACGGTTGCTCACTGCGGGTTGGCGATTTCAGACCGTTAAAGTCTAGGTTTCCTCGCGATGTTTTTCTTCACCTTATGTCAGTGGCGTCTTAGATTAACTAAGAAAGTACATATGAAATTGAAAAAGTCATATTGGTACATGGCTGGGTTTGAACCCGCAACCCGGTGCTTAACAAGCGTGTCTGTAACCTCCGGCCACCACGAAATTCTACGCTTATTTATTTAAAAAATACACATTATGATCTCGATAATTATATGTGCATCTAGTACATTTTTTGGTATTTATTTTTAATTAGTTTAAGAATTAATTAAAAAAAAGTAATTTTGAACCCGTTAAATGACGATTTTCCATACAAACTTTCATCCCCTATTTAACTCCCATAGGGGTTGAATTTCGAAAAATCCTTCCTTGTTCCTTGTCTACATTATAAAGGAAATCTCTGTGCAAAATTTCATCTTTCCAGGTCCAAGGGTTGGGCCTGGGCGTTGACGAGTCAGTCAGTCAGGACTTTTCTTTTTATTTATTTTAATAAATATAAAAAATAAAATTGTGCAGTAATTACACCACGGATTGCCCCCATGATCTATTTTTCACGTCTTCCGAGTCCATCCAAAGGTGGTCTGGAAAATATTCGCCTTTGTACCCTTGTTTTAAGTTTTTTCCTTTGTCTTGCTATTGCATCTATGTACACAATTGTATCTATTTACCAGTTGTTTTACAGCGTAGCACTTCCAGTGGTGTTGGGAAATTTTGTTATCCTGTGGCACTACCCAACATACATAATTGAAAGAAATTGTACTACCGCACCGATATAGTAGTTCCAAAGAAAACGTTGTCGGTTTCCCTGGGCACTGCTCATTAAAAATCACGACATCTGCAGCTGACAGCTGCAGTCATTTGCCAGACATATCTTGCAATGTCCGGCATAATCGCACGACATTGCTGGCGACACTTGTCGCTCACTCACGTGTTCATTTGTCCCTAATAAATAAGCTTTTCTGGACATCCTGGACAGCACCACGGGACGAAAATGTATTCCCAGTCCTATTGTTAGTTCCACACATTAGGTCCGCGTGTACTTGTCATGTTCATAAAGCCTTTACGCGGCTATACTCTATGGAACGTTTCTGGACAACTAAAAGTTTTTCATGTATAATTTAGTTGCCATGTTTTCATGAGTAACTTCTAGTTTTCATGAATACAGGAATATAACTATAAGGACACATAACGTAACATTATGCCTCTATTCCCCGAATGGTCGAGCAGAGGTGTATAGTTATAGAACACCCTTATTTCGCCGTTAAGTTTAAAAGTCATGACACATTATACCGGCACCGCAACTGCACAGCTGCAGCACGGCGTCGCTTCGAATTTAGGCTACGGCTAGCCGCCAGCACGCTAACTACGCGTTGTCCGCGAGGTGCAAGCTCGCAGTCCGCGCGCCGGCCGCGGTGCAAGCTCTCAGTGCAAGCAAACGTGCAAGACGGCGCAACGACGTTGTTTCGCTGGCGACTCGGAGTCGGCGCGCAGTAAGCACGCGGTCTGCTCGCTTGCAGCGCGCAGGCTGCGAGTCGAGTTGTATGGTAGCAACAAGCACGCTGACTGCCCGCCGCTGGCTTTTTCATATTGACATTATGAAATATATTATATGACACACGATTTAATGCTCTAAGAATGACAAGTTAATTGCTGGGTTGGAGCTGTGCCGGTACAATGTGCCTTGACCTTAAGTCGCATGTAATAGGGGGTGAGCGTATTGCCATCAACCGAAAAATCCTGACTCCGGGCTGCTACTAAGAAATTCTTCACGGAAGAACCCAACAACACTTTGCCCATCTGGGGGTCGGAACCAGCAGTCACGCTTGCGATCACTAGACCAACAAGGCTATCTAGGATACAACGAGCTAGTTTCCATAATATACATCGTAGAATCACGCATTACGCCATTAAACACGTCAAGAAGGCTGTCCTAGCCAACATTAACAATAGTTATTACTATCAGGTACGTTTCAAGGTCTCTATTTCTGTTAGGCACCTGTCTCACCGCGAACGACGAGCGAGCAGCGAGTAGAGCTAGAAACTAGAAACGAGTTGGCGAGCAGCGAGAAGCGAGTGTGTAGTTCCGATAGTTTTTTCGCTGGGCTATAAGCGAGTGTGCGAGAGCGACGACGGGCGATTACTCGCACCACTCGCAAATGACCGCTGGTTAGTCTCTCGGCGTGAGTTCTGACCGCCAAGCGAACATCGCTAAGCGAGTATCGCTGAGCGAGTATTATCTTTGATAGCTCTTCTCGCTCAGCGACAAACTAGTGGAGCGAGTCCTCGCCGGCAGTGTGAACAGTCAGCGATCGACTATTAATATATGCATCTCTTTTGTTTACACGGAATGTATATTCTATTGTACGTTACTTGAGCGAGAAAATAGCCGATAGTTAGTCGCTTCCTCGCCGGCGGTGGGACAACTGCCTTAGTCATAATGCTTTTTGTTCGTATTGTAAAGGTTAAAGGTAAATATTACTGACAGTAAAATGCCACAGGGTTTTAACATGAAACAAAGTTAAAGAGGAATTTATTAAATACTTCATGACAGCGATCTAAATCCAAGTGCTTATTATTTCTGGCCTCTTCCTTTTGTTTAGAACTTTTGACGTCTAAATGAATAACCGTTGTAGGTTTTTGTATTTTTATTATTTGACTTGGTAGCCTTTGATCTTGGTCGCAACTAATGGTACGCGTAGACGGGGCCTAAGATGGAGCACATGAATCCAAGTAACAGAGATATAGAGAGATTTCCCTATACTCCTCTGGCTCTCACATACACACGATGGAACACAGTAAACTGCTTGGCAACGAACTTTCATGGTGAGGGTGATAGCTAGTTAAAGATAAAAGATAAAGAATCATTTATTTGGACACAGCACAACGAGACACAACAGGTAAAAAGTGTGATATAAATAAAAAAGTCTTGGGTATGTGTCTCACGGCTGGACCAAAAAGGTGTCCAGATCAGCTTAATGTCAAGCACTATAAGTACTTGACGCTGGTTTTCGTCTCGAACCTTTGTGCTCCACGGATGTTAGTCAGCGGTCATACTCTTTGACTTAAACCAACATGTGTGTGTATATGTGTAGTTAGGTGGACTGTATAGATCCTACCACCAAGCTACTAAGGTTCAACAAAACCAAACGGTTTTGTTGAATCGTATAACACGCTTCTATTCCCAGCGTGCGGTGAGCAAGTTTTATATTCTAGTCCGTCCCCACACGTTGATATTCCACGTTCAGCCGACCGAAGCAACGCAACGTATACCTGGGCAACTTACAACGCAAACATTTCCTATGAAAGCAGATGATTTAGAAACATACTTGTCATATGCAAACGTGTTGGTTACGAGTTACGTGGGATCAGGTTTTGTCTGCCACAGCCACACTTGCTGGTGAGTCCACTGTGGCCGAGCACATTCAAGCCACGCCACTAATGACGTCACGTTTGGTGAATAATATTTCGTTTCATATTCAGAATCATAACTGCAAAGGGCTCACATCCAATCGGCAATAGTCACGCAGTTGCACTGACTATCTTAACTGCCTTCGCAACTGCCAAATGCACCTTGCATTTGGCAGTTGCGGCTGGATGTGCACTTGCATTTATAATTACGAATATGAAACGAAATTATGATTAACCAAATGTGAAATTATAAACCGCTCAGGTGGCTATATAATATATTACTCTAAAAGTAGATAAACTGAACAGAACCAGTGCCACATAAGAAGAAAAACTTTGTCTCTAACTTTATGCCAATCAGTATGTCCATCAGTCCATAGCCGTTCGATGCTTATTAAGAGTATGTTTCTTCTTTCGTGTCAGCACGAGGTATATGCTCCTACCTTGGTGAAAAGATTAGCCAGTCAGCGAGGTTGATAGCGGGGCTGACGGCTCAGGGTGCGCCAGTCGTGCTTAAGTAACGTCGATTTTTTTTCAAGTACTATACATTAACAAGTGTTTCAACTTGATCTCAATCTAAAAACTTCTTAGGCCTTTGCCACACTAGACGGAAATTCCGTCGCCGAACTTCCGTGACGGAACGCCAATACATGTTATTGCATATAAAATACAAATAGCGGGCACACTACGCGGAAGATCGGTCGTTCCGTCGCGGACGAGAGCGGACCGCTCACTCGCTCGCGTCTGCTCGGTCGTCCGCGCACCGATCTTCCGTCAGCGTAAGATCGGCAACGTCGCATTACAGGTATTTGTATGCATCGCGCCACATTCTGCGGATAACTCGCAGTGACGACGCACGCACAGGATGTTTGACACTGAACGATTTATTATCGAAGTGCAAAATAGGGTTTGCCTTTGGGACTCTAGAGAAAAGCCTTAGTTAAATTCAGCAATACATCAAACGATTGTATCGACGTATGATAATATTCGAATGCTTTATCTGGATTAAGTCTTAGTTGCATATACAGGGTATGAAATTGCCCAATTTCTAGTCGAAGAGTATTTATGGGATGAACCCAATATTTATGCTTTCTTCTTCTAATGCCTCATAAATAGCTATCACTTCTATCGGATCCATCACGAATTCACGACCACACCGTATAAGCGCAGGCAGCCGACTGATGATCTGCCACTGAATATTCAGTGTGGCTGGTACCGTATAGAACGGATTGACCGCCGCGGAAGTTCGGCGACGGAATTTCCGTCTAGTGTGGCAAAGGCCTTAGGAATTCCACAACTCACACGCGGTGCGGTACGGCACGGCGCGGCGCGGTTGCCGAATTATGCATGTTTGTATATGTGACAACGCACAACGAACGCGGCGCGGTTCGGCAAATATGGAATGTAACTTTAAAACCGCTAACCGCATCGCGTTTGGTGTGTGTAGCTCCTTACTTTGGCATTCTGTAGTAAAAATCAAAAATACTGTGTCCTATTACGATCCATATTTTCCAACTTCCATCGTTCAAATCTAAAATTAAATCAACAACTAAAGTGAACTAACATTTAAAATATTCGCGACACATTGTAGTGTTACAACGTTGATAAGTGTTCGAACAGGCGTGCTACATTCACCGTTCATTCACAGTAAGTGCATGTAGCGACACACTTTTATCACAAATCAAGTGAGACGTCGTGACAATGTTGTATGCTGTGAAACATAACCGGTGCACACAATGGAGTTATGAACAACGCGTGTCTGTTACACCGAGGTGATACTTGAATCCGGAAGGTGATGTTGTGTCACTGGCTTTATAAAGTTGAGGTAGTGTTTTAGCTTTTGTATCAGATTAGGGCAGTAGCTAAATTATCCGTTTATTTAGGCCGTTTATGTGTGTTTAGGACTTGGAATATGTTTAGGGCATTTTCGTGATACAATCGGGGACTTGAAATGTTTTCCACCCTAAGGTCTATAATTGCTTGCACATTACTTTTTCATAAGGTTGAAATGACATAAGTTGATATGACATCTAAGTGTGCGTCCTGAGTGATGGCGCACGGGCGTATTGCGGATTACGGAGCGGCTTTACCGTGGCTTTACCGTGGCTTTACCGTCGATACCTGTCCTTAGTGCACGCGGGAAAGTTGACGCGTACGCGCGTGTTTAGTGTTTCGTTTATTTTACTTTGGTTTTAATAATGTCGATATCAAAATTCAAACGAACAAATTTCAAACATTTATTTAATGCGCCGTAAATTCGGCGCCTGCGCGGTGCGCCGTCACTCAGGACGCACACTTAAACCTTATTGCGCATAGTGTGATAAGGAATCGAATTTAAATCTGATAAACATTGCGAGTCCGCGACCGTACGTGGCTAATTAACAACCGCATGGATCATCATGATGATATTATCATCATCAATTGAATCAGGTACAAATCTAGACACCGGTTTGCTACTGAGAAAATCCGCACGAAAAAACCTAATACCACTTTGCCCGACCTGGGGATCGAACCCGGGACCTCATGCTTAGCAGTCGCGCTTGCAACCAATAGACCAACGGCGGCAGTCTGACGTGAAACAAAATACTACCCACTCTAAAATAATCGTTATTGTGTTTCGTGTAATTGACATCAACTACCCACTTTTCAAATAATTCCTTTGTCAACGGACAAAGGGATTATTTGAAAAGTGGGGGTCGTTGTTTGTTTATATTTTGTATCAGGTTTTAGTGAATACGGTATAAGGATAAATTCGTAAACGGGTTCCTATAAACCTTATACTGGTATTATCTGGTAATATGTATATCTCTGTCATCATGGGTGTGTTAAAAAGAAAATTTAAGCTTCTTTAACAATACAGGGTGTTAACGAATTCGTGTAATTCCTTCAAACCGCGTGATCTACTGGTGACACTAATTGACCCTGCATAGGTTTTTTTCAGAAACAACAAAAAAGGTTTCAAATTTACCATGGTATTCTGTATCTGAGTAATTTTAGCGTCCCAAGTTAACTGACTGCGTGGAGCCATATCGCGCTAGTCGTGCCCGTAAGCTGTGTTGCCGTGCCTTCATTCATGTATACATGGCATTGAAATTTTCTATCATTAAAATATTTGGGAAAAAAAGTTTTATTTTATTTTCAATCAATCTAAATCCCGTCCCCGTGCGGGGTTAATCTATAACATTCATAGATCATGTGGTTTGAAGGAATTACACGAATTCCTTAACACCCTGTATTATTATGTAATATAAATAATAGTCAATTTAAATCAAAGAACACTTTTGAAATTTTGAAAATCGAATTTTCTTTTCATGCTGCCTGTTTTGTTCTTATTTTGAATTCGATATTAATGCTCCATTACGTATCCGTGTAACAGGCACCCATCTCCCTTGAATTCTCGTGTTCTCTTATTAGATTCAACGCAATGCCTTTACTGCATTGTTGATTGTTCCTGATTAAACTGTGTATCGACGTCAAACGACTTGTTGGATAACATCAATTTCGTACCAATTAACATTGTTTGTACACATACACTATACAATGTTTAAGATAATTAAGTCTGACTGTACTTTATGGTGTAAGAGACTACGTTGGGTGTTTTATTTTGGTTCAAATTTGTGTATTTTCAAAACAATAAACTTGGGGTTTGGTTTTGATTTATCTATCTATCTGCCTAGCCTTTTCCTAACTATGTTGGGGTCAGCTTCCAATCTTATCAGATGCGGTTGAATACCAGTATTTTACACTGAGCTACTGCCATCAGACCTCCGCAACCCAGTTAGGTACTGGGCAATGCCGATATCCTGAGGTTAGACCGGTTGTCAGACTTTCGGCCTTCTGACTACCCGTAACAACTGTTATAGTATTCGTATAACACCCGTATTCGTTTGGTTGCGATTTATAATTAAGGATAATGTATTAATTACATTTATTTTGCTCGTTTATGTCAGTTCCCGCTATCTGTTTAAGCGTTTGATGCTAAAATTTTGTTTTTTTACAAATATTATACTGAATCAGTATGTTTGGTCCGTATACTACAAGTATGTTAATCACATATTTTTTAAAAGACGCAAAAGACTCTATTATATACGGAATACGAGTACATACTCGATTTTCAAGTAATCCGAGGCTTAAGTTCCACCTACTTTAATGGCTGTACTACAAAAGGCTAACGTTCTTAGGACGTCACGTAAGACGATATTTTTTAAATTCAATAAGTAAGATAGTCACGAGCCATAAAAGTTACTGAATAATAATAAATATTTAATCAAATAAGAAGATGATGTAGTGACAAAAATTTAAAAGAGTATGCTTAGGTGGTTTGGTCATGTTGAGAAAATGAGTAAATGGCGATTAACAAAAGGTATCTATAAAGCTGGCTTCCCACGGTGCGTGGTAGCGCGCACCGGCTGTGCGTGGTATCATCCATAAAATCACGCAACGTGGGCAGCCACATTATAAGGGTGCGTGATGTGGATACGGCGCACCGCTCCGCACGCGTCCGCGTTACCACGGACGAGTCTCTTCTCATGGTGCGTCGGTGCGAGCTCGTGCGTCGCGGTGCGCCATATCACGCACTGTGGGAAACAAGCATAAGGCGGATGTCAGTGAAAACAGTAAAGGACGCTCTAGAACTTCATATATCGATGTTATTGGTGATGTTCTTCAAAAAGGACAAGTGCGTAGTACTCTCAACAGGCGTGCGTGTATGACAAGATGTATTTAAGGACGTGAACGAAGTTTCCTACCCCCATCGGGTAAAAGCGCGAGTTTATGTATGTATGTATGTATTTATGGTAATGAAAAAAAAAACCTATGAAGTCCCTGAGCTAGGTACAAATCCGTGTTAGATAGGTCAGTGTCTGACCTTCTCTTATTCGTTTGCATAATTTTCAAGTGAATAAATATATTTTTATATTGTCTTTACTGATAACTCTGTGTGTGTGTGTGTGTGTTCATGTTTTTTTAGGTAGGTGAACATAGTAATCTATTTACTAGTATAATTCTCTCTTCAGACCGTTAACAACCCATTTTTTTTTTAACGTGGGAATAAACTCGTGGGTAATATTCACTCTGGAGAATGAGGATTGTTCTGTCGGGTTCTTACCGACTAAAACTACAACGATGTTCCACCGAGAACCTATGACCAGAGTCGCAATCTGTAAAAGCCCTACTGAACATTGAACATGGATCTCATAAAAAGCCACTTTGATAAAGGGTCGTCAGGGAAAATTTCCATAATCACTATGCTTGACAAACAGATTGTTGGTTGCAGTATGCAGGGCCACATTTAGGACCTGTAGACAGCTAGTTTAAATTATCGTGCGAAAATCTTTTATATGGCAATTTTTTAATTCAAACGTTACCGCATCCAGTCCAAGTACCTAGCTTACTTTTTTTTTTGTTTTGCTTCTCTTTTATCTTTCTTGTCCCTAGGCTGCAGCCTATGTACCTTATACTTAAATACGGCCCTGCCAGTATGTTACGACTGGAGGTACCTTGAGCCTTCCATAATCACGAAAAGTGAAATAATGACTCGGAAAAAATACAATAAAAAATACATTCTACTTGTTATCCTCATAATATAATCCCTAACTCCCTAAAGGCCGATTATACCAACGTCAGATAATATAATCCGAGCAATAAATTTTAAATTTTAATGACTTTTTATAAGAAATCCGTCGAAACGTCTATTTCTCTTATAAAAGTTATCTAACGTTGGTACTTTTGAGACATCCATGGCAGCCTTCCTGTAGTGTCTTTCTGTAAGAAACCCACTTCAATATCGACGGTTAGCTCGATATCCATAATGTCACAGTATGGATAATGGAAGCAAATAACACACAGATAGTCGACAGTATAATCAATAACGCGTAGTTTTGTTATCTGTGTCACGACAAGACTAATTGACAGTCGCGATCGAGGTGAGATTCTTACAGAATTGCACTGCTGTTCTTTTTCGTTAGCAGTATCCTACTTACATGTCAAAAAGGCGTCGTAAATGAAGCTTCCTCCTAACTCCTGCCTAATTCTTTGGAAGAAAACACGTGTGACGTTAACGTATATCCATAAACAGCATTACTTCCGCTCGAAAACTCAAACGTATACGTAACTATCTCGTTAAAGAAAACCCTTAAGTAAGCTATTAGTTTCTTTCAAGTAGTTGGGGATGTTGACACGTAATACACGCCGCGCACCAACTAAATTTGTTTTGCAAAAAAGTTTGAGACTCGCTGGTTTATTATGTAACTTTGTAAAAGGCGTATCGTGTCAGTTACTTGCCAATTATTATTGGAGTTCGCTGTAGCGTAATATGTAGTACCAATTCCGATGTAACAGTGAAACATGTATTATTAGAACTTACACATGTCGTGTCAATGAAATGTATGTGAAACTTTAAGAACATGGTATTGATAACAATGCGTCATAAAACCATTTTAGTAACTATAGAAACTGGGGGGTTACCATGATCTGTTATAGCAGGAATGTTTTAATATTATTCCGAGAGTGGGAAAGTGACAGCGCTAGACAGCTCTCTAGCGCAATCTCTTACCCACTCTCGTAATAATATTAAAACATTCCTGCTCTAAGAGATCATGGTAAACCCCCTGAGCTTGATTTAATAAAATAATCTCAAAGTATTCATTATTCCTAGTTTATTGTTCTGCCTAGCCTTTTCCCAATTATGTTGGCGTCAGCTTCAACTCTAACCAGATGCGGTGGAATACCCGTATTTTACATGGAGCGACTGCCATCAGTCCTCGGCAACCCAGTTACTGGGCAATGCCGATATCCTAAGGTTAGACCCGTTGTGAGAATTTCGGGCTTCTGACTACCCGTAACGACTGTCATAGGTATTCGTATATCACCCGGGACCTAAATTCACCACCACCCTTATTCATTCCTAAATTAATAAATGTATTTTTTGTCAGCTCTTATTTTAAATCTGCACTAAAGTCCCATATTTTGCCATTCAAACCAAAAATAAATTTCGTATCCTTCCTAATTTTTAATCGACTTCAAAAAGAAGGAGGTTCTCAATTCGTCTGAATGTTTTTTTTCTCTGTAGAGCACAGATGTTCTACAAAAGCGCATATTTAATGTTTAACGTTGACCTACCTTAACTGTAAATTTTTTCATCGGGTGCTATTTTAAATCTGCACCTTCATTCCTTACCGTTCAAAACATTATTTTTATTTTTGTTCAAAATTAAATTTCGTGTCCTTTTAAAGAGGAAAATATAAAATATACTTAGTTCCTTTTAAGTAAGTTAAGAATGTTAACACGTAACACACACCGCGTAAACTAAATTCGTTTCGCGTAAAAGTTTGAAACTCGCTGGCTTATTACGTAAGTTTGTAGAGGGCATTTCGTGCCAGTTACTTGCCAATTATTATTCTAGTACGAAGTATATATTCTTCTCTCGTGTCGTGCAATAGAAAGATAGCTCATATCGTGGTAAAAAGGTTAGCCAGTCAGCAAGGATGGTAGCGAGGTTGACTGACTGCCCATGGTGTGCCGGAATTACTCAAGAATTGTTACTCAGTGCACCCCAATTTGTATCATGTGTGATCGAATTAAATCCTATTCCCATTTTGTTTTATTCCTCGTCTAATGGCTTCCTGGCTCCTGTATAGTTTACAAGAAACCTTAATATTTAATTACATGCTTCTCACTTCAAAAATGACGGACTTCCATACAAACTTTAATCCCCTTTTTCACCCCCTTAGGGGTTGAATTTCGGGAAATCCCTTCATAGTGGATGCTTACGTCACAAAAGGAACCTACTATCCAAATTTCATGTTCCCAGCTTCAGTGGTTTAGTCTCTGCGTTGATGAATCAGTCTGTCAGTTAATCACCTTTCTCTTTATAAGTATGGATTTAATGGAGTTGAGTATGTTGCCACGGAACATACACTACGCGCGAACTAAAATTTCGCATAAAAGTTTGAAATTCGCTTGTTTATTAAATGTAAGTTTGCAAGCAACGTAAAAGGGGTACCGTGTCTGTTACCTGCCAATTATTTGAGTACGTTTAGCGCATAGAGAGTACAATACATAGTGTTCAGTAAAGCTTGATAGGAAACTGGTAGTGTATTGTCTTTTGAAGGTTTGCTTGGATGTATCTTCATTTAGCCGCCTTTGGCTGACGTTAAGTTTTTGTTACATCATCAAGTTTTTTTAAAAGTTGTAATCAGTATTCACCTCAAAACTTAGCGATCGATTACATGATTCTGAACCATTTACATGTATAAATAAGTTAGTTAAATTTTATAGGTTTTTTTTATTTATCTACATATTTCCGACCTTTTTTTAAGGATTTGAAATCATCTAATGACTTCTTCCGCTCTGGGCGGAGCGAAAGGGAGTGTCAGACTCTTACTGACTAAAACCCAGCCGTGTTCCTCCTAATGCCCTTTGCGTTCCAATGCCGCGGTAACTCTTTCAAACAAATTCCGCAACTCTGGCAGACATATTTCCGACCTGCGCCTTTTGTTTTTTCACCGATTGACGGTGTTTGGTGTAAGACATTGTTGTTGCTTAAGTTTCTTGCTAATTTGAAATTTTAATGACAAAAGTGCTTCAGTAATACATTCATCGATAACGTACGCCCGGTAGCGTCTCTAGATGCCCAATGTTAAAACATGATATTTTCTACAGACCACTACAACGAATGTTTTTGGATAAAAAATCTAGAAAGTCACAAAAGCTTTAGCATAATCAGCCCATTACTGTCCCACTGCTGGGCCCGGGCCTCTTCTCAGAATGAGAAGGGCTTAGACCTTAGTTCACCACGCTGGCCTGGTGCGGGTTGGCGGACTACACACACCATCAAGATCTTTATAGAGTCCTTATAGGTGTACAGGTTTCCTCACGACACGTTTTCCTAGAAAACCAAGACTGAAAATATTGTTAATTGCAGTTTTATCAGCAAAAGTGGCTCATTTCCTCATCCCTCCTAAAGTTAACCCTTCTGTAACAAAGACTTATAAAAAGGGTTGCCTATTATTGCCGGGCACAGTTGCTAACCCTCCCACGCGAAGTGAAGTTAACTGCACAACAAAGAACTATCTGATAGTTTAACAACACATAATTGGCGCTGTATTATGGAGACTCCGCTTTACTGGGACGACCCTATAGTCGAGTTCTTTATCGTATACAGGGTGTTAACGAATTCGTGTAATTCCTTCAAACCACGTGATGAACCAGGTGACACAGATTAACCCTAAAAGGGGATTTTTAAAAATAAACTAAAAAAAAAAAATTTGAAAAAAAAACTTGGTTTTCTATTTCTGAGTCATTTTAGAGCCTTGAGTTATCTGACTGCAAAGAGCGATATCGCGTTAGTCGTGCCTGCAAGCCGTGTCGCCTTGCTTTCATTAATTTATGCGTGGCATCGAAATGTTCACACAAATAAAACAATTCTTTTGCAAAAAAAAAAAACTCATTTTTTTATTGAATCCTTATTAGGTGGTTTAAATACGATAGATGACAAAGCCGCATGAAAAAATAATATTTTTTTTTTTAATTTTTAATCATGCTAAATCCCGTGCGGGGCTTGTCTACATCAGTAGTAGATCATGTGGTTTTAAGGAATTACACGAATTCGTTAACACCCTGTATATACATAATTATTATCGTCAGTGAAGTTTTAACAGTGCGGAAGTCAAAAATGGCTACTTTACAAGAGAGTGAAAAACTATTTAAAACGAGGAGCGTAACTACGCTGAACGCAATGTTGTTTTTAATTATCATTACAAATTAACTCTTTGATGATTTAAACCTTTGAAAATCCTAATAAACTTTTTTATTTCAAGTAAAATAGTTGCTTTCCCAGTGTTGTCTGTCTTTGTCACAAAACTTACGCACTACTTACGAACAAAATGACTTACGCACTGTTAGAATTTCACTGACGATATATTATCGTATTCTTAATGTCTGGGATATACTTGACTTGGCCTTTGATTTGTTGCTTTAGTTTTTTGCTATTTGTATAATTCCGTTTCGAACTAACAGCGAGGCGGGCTGAAAGCGTGGCGAGCCGTTTAATTTAGTAAAGCGAATGCGAGGCGTACTAGCATGCTCGAAAATTCGCTCTTGCCACGCAACCCTTTCGGTTGACTGTTTGTGTGACTGTAGCCACAGTATTATCGGCAAATTATTTTTGAGTTTATTGTTTAAAAATAGCTTTGACGATAGTACCTTTTAAAGTATACAAATACCTTCTCAAAAGTGTACTAAATCCCAAAACATACTTCAAATTTTACTACGCTTATTCATTTGATAGGTCATTAATTAATTCCATATCATTTTCGCATTTTGTTTGCATATTGTTTGCTATAAAACTTTGGCGTCTATTAGATAATTGCTCAAACTTGTCCTTGCATTTGTTTATCCACAAGAAAGTCGGTGGTGGTGGCCTTAATAGCGTGTTTCCGACGATAAAATTATGTTCCTGCCTACGTAATAGTCGGAATGAAACTAGCGGGCAGAGCTAACAATGAAAACTTTTGATATTATCGGAATATAACTATGATAATAAAACTTTTGAGTGTGTATTGAATGGAATAATTATAGTCTGTCTATTTATATCCAATATATTCTCTAATATTGGAAAAGGAGCTTACTCAGAGTTAGTAACTACTATGGCGACAGAACTTTAAAAAAACGCGTTCCCTATTTATTAAACACCTTGCCTGCTGACATCAGACAAGAAGATAATAAAGTTAAATTCGCACATAAACTCAAAAAATATTTATTAGATTCTATGTTAGTATAGGTATTAAGTATTTATAGGTTATTGATGTACTTACCTGATATTATGTTTTAATGTAAGAGAGACTCAACGATCTCACAGATAAACTGCGTAAGCAGTTTTGTGGGGCAATGTACTTAGCGTTAAGAAATTTTAAGTGAATAAATCATTCATTCATTCATTCATTCATTCATTCATTCATTCATTCCGAGACTCCGAGGTTAAGGGAAATTAATAGGGTATTGGTCTACGAGGGCGGTTCAAAAAGTACCTGTGTTAGGAATGAAGATCTAATTTTTTTCAAAATCTTTTTTTTTATTTCTTTTCTTAGACTCCTTTTAGAGATATAAACCTCTCCCAATGGCCCTGCCATATTTTTAACTCATTAAAAAAATAGGATTTGTTAAACGCTCAAAAATATGCCTCCGTCTCGACGATGATCTCCTCATTTCAGCTATTTCTTTTCCCCTTGGGCAATTTTTTTAGGTTTGTGAACAAGTAGAAATAGCAGGGAGCCAGGTCGGGCGAATACGGGGGATGGGGTAGCAATTCATAACACAATTTATTCAGTTTGGCGGCGACAACTTCGGATGAATGTGCTTGTTGCGTTGTCGTGATAAAACAACTCTTTCTTCTTCGCTAAAGGGTTGTCTCCTTTAATTTCATGTCAAAGCGGTCTAATAACTTACTGAAGTATTGTCCAGTAATCGTTTTTCCTGTTTCTTCGAAGTCCATGGAGTACGACGCCCTTCGCATCCCAAAGAACCGTCGCCATAACTTTTTCGGCCGATGGAACCATCTTCGCTTTCTTTGGAGCAAATTCTCGGGGAGTAACCCATTAATAATAATAATAATAATACCCCTCTGGGAAAGGCGTTACCTCATCATGAGATTAACGTAAAACCGGAGGGAACATTAGACTAGCTTTCTACAACCCCATCATATAATAAAAAATGTATCATGAGGTCTACTGAAAAGCTTACAAACCGCAGGGCAGCTTGTGGCGAGCTGTTGGTGAGTGGCGACACTGCGTACCTTATTGCCTCAGAGAGTCGGTCAGGGCCTCGTCTCCAGTTTGCCTTTATTGGCTGGCTGGAGTGGAACCCCAAGAGTGCCCGCAGGACTCTCAACTCTGGCTTGCCTTTATCGGCCGGCCAGAGGGGGGCCGCCAGAGCTATATGCTCGGGGGTGGAAGTGTCTAAAGGCGTAATAGCGGGGAAACCCACTCCGGGTCTCTTAGACCCGCGACGGCGAAACCGGGGCCACACCTCTCTACACCTCTAGCCGCTCACACGTCTGTTGCCCCCTTCGCCTATGTACTGGCGGCTTTTCAGGGGGCCCAGCTAGTGAGCTGGCGAGTCACCGTCTGCCAACACTTCAATTTTAAATGTTGAAAGGCAGACGCCGTTTTCTTCCGGCAATAGAAGTTATCAGTCCACCTAACACCCCTTCCCATAGACCAGATATTTTTCACCACATTTTACAATAGTCTTGCACCCACCTGGGACGGTCCATGACTGTACTCCAATAGTGCAGCCGTGGATAGTCCCGGGTTGGTGCCCCACCCCATTTTAGATTAAAGCTCTCAAAGGGGCCTCTGCGCGTTGGACCTGTGTCCCCGTGTATGCCTTCCAAAGGACCGGACATCTTCCGCACGGAAGATGAGCCGTGATGTCCAAAGAGACACAAATAATAATAAAACATCCGGACATCTTCCGCACGGAAGATGAGCCGTGATGTCCAAAGAGATACAAATAATAATAGCCCCCCGTCGTATCTCTACGTTGTCGTCGTGGTGGGGCTTGTGCGCCTTAATGAGCGCTAGGGCTATACCGGTAGATACACTCATGCCGGGCAGGTCTAGGGTGAGAGGTCAGACCAAGAGGGGTACAAATTTGCTTCTGGTCCACTCCCAGACCAGGAGCATTTTCCTTTTCCAAATTTCCGTTCCCTTATTCTTATCCCCTAATTCCCGTCTTTGCCTAGCCTAACTCCAGACCCCGATCCTTTCTCCCTAGGTTTCTTGTCTACTCCCCGGCTTGAAACTTCCCCGTATCCCAATCTCGTGAAACTTATGCGATGCGTCTACGAAATAGAATATTACCCCAGGCGGGTACCGGAACCAAACGCGATGGAGAATCCCGCCCCGGGCCTTCCAGCCCGGGTTGCCCTACGTATTCTGGGGAGGGCACCGTACCGCACCAGCCTGCCCAGTCTCAAACTGCTGCAGTGCAACATTCACCAACATCATCACTATTCTCATCTATCCCTTCATCACCCTCATCATCCATGAGGCGGGCTCGCAACATAAGAGCTACAGCCAATTCCTCGGGCGATGATACCAAGTCATTATTCTCATCCATCCCTTCGACTCGCCCCTCATACATGACAAGAAGAACAGCTAGCTGTTCCACCACCACCACGCTCGATAGTGTTGTGCAAGATGTCAACCTTGACTCTCAACTTGCACCCATTACGAGCGCTTCTAGATCGCGCAAACGATGGACACCTGAAATGAATAAGTTCATATTGCGCACTTATCTTCACTTAACTACATTAGATACAGATACTAGTACTTATCTTGAACCTCTTCACCTAAAATTCATAGAAAAATACCCGCACATGCAGGTTAGTCGACAAAGAATAGGAGACCAACGCAGAGCTATAGTCCGTAATAAACTACTACCACAAGAAACAATAAATGAGATACACAACCAAGTCAAAGAAGAACTAAACCAACTACAATCAAACATCCATAACCAACACACACAAACTCCCATCAACCATATTCAACAAACTCTAACAACCACACAATCAACACAAATACAATCCATATGCTCAGAAGCACGTAATACACAGAAAACAACACAAACTCGAATGAGATGGCCCAATGAACACAACGAAGCGATAATGCGGTCGTATTATCGAGTAACAGCTCTGGGCACAAATGAAACTGCATACCGAAAACCCATGCATGAAGACTTTATCAATAAGTTTCCTTCACTTGCCCATTTAAGTGAACAACGAATAGCTGATCAGAGGAGAGCAATAATCAACAATAAATATATTGATACTAATAGATTAAATTCATTAAAATTAGAAATATCGGAAGAATTAGGACTAAATAACGAAAACTTGAACAGCGCTAATAGTGAAACTACAAATATAGTAAACTTTAACAACAACCAAAACGAAAACATTGATATCCAATCTACAAACAACATTAATATAAACTGCCCAGAAGAATCTCCACTTAATGTACCATCAGATAGATTTGAAATTAATCTCGCAGGAGAAATCTTACCTAACCAACAAACAGACCTAGAAAAAAACCCACAAATAGATGAAACTTTCCATGAGGCATTACAATTTTACAGAAACACCAGCCCTACAAATAGAGTTTACATCCCCAAACAAAAACCATCCAAAAATCTTGCGAGAATAGTCAGTTATCTGAATAAAATAACTCTCCGTGAAAATGTTAATATAGATACCGACTTTAGCACATTGCAGACCATTATATACTGTGCGGCGTGGACCGTTGCTAAGGTGAATGGTGCAAAGATAACACTTCAACAAGCGGAAAGTCTCCGAAGTGCAAAAAAAGAATTTAAGCCAAACTGGCAAAGACGTCTTGAGCGAAAGCTAGGCGATCTGCGAACAAAAATAGGTAGATTGACACAATTTATCAATGGCAATAGAAGCAGAAAAGTAATTAAACACGCAAACAATATTATAGAACAATATAAAATACACACTATACACGAAGAACCAAATACACAAGCAGCACACACATTAGACACACTTAAACAAAAACTCTCAGTCGTATCAGGCCGTCTACAAAGGTATAAAGCATGCACCCTAAGAAAACAACAAAACACTCAATTCACCAACAATGAAAAACTTTTCTACCGCAACATCAGACAAGCAACAACAAATGTCCAAGAAAATAGCGCAAATCACGATGGTAATAATAGCCCGGACCCAGAGACCTTACAAAACTTCTGGGCAGGAATTTGGGAAGACCCAATTGAACATAACGCTCAAGCTAATTGGATAAAGACGGAATCTAAAAATTGCAGCACAAACATTCAGGCAATGACATTCGAACACATTTCTCCAGAAATATTTCAAAAGGTACTTTGTCGTTTACATAATTGGAAAGCACCTGGATCAGATCATATTCATAGTTATTGGTACAAAAAATTTACAACAGTTCACAGTTATCTACATAATTATATAAATATCTTCATCCAGGACCCCAACACAATACCATGCTATTTAACATCAGGAACAACTTTTATGATACCTAAAGATCGCAATGACCTCTCTAACCCAGCAAAATATAGACCTATCATATGTTTGCAAACCTTGTACAAAGTTATTACAGCCTGTATATCAGAAATAATATATCAACACATTGACACCAATAACATCTTAGCTGAACAACAGAAAGGTTGTCGAAAATTTAGTCAAGGTTGCAAAGAACAGTTAATCATAGATTCCGTTATCCTTAAAAAAGTTCAGAAAACCAAAAAGGACCTATTTAGCATGTATATTGATTACAAGAAAGCGTACGACTCTGTCCCCCATTCATGGCTTGTGGAAGTTTTAGAAATTTACAAAATACACCCTACAATAGTAACATTCCTCAAAACCACGATGACAACCTGGAAAACCGTACTTAGATTAACTACCCCAACCGAAACGATAGAGACCAGCCCAATCAAAATACTGAGAGGCATCTTTCAGGGAGATGCGCTCAGCCCACTGTGGTTCTGCCTTGCTCTAAATCCTCTCTCTAATATATTAAATTCAACTTCAGTAGGAATTCCTTTAAAAGCTACAGATACTGACGAACAGACTATGTTAAATCATCTGCTATATATGGATGACATCAAACTTTATGCAAAAAGTGAGATTCAACTTAATGAATTAGCTAATTTGACAGAACAATTCACAAATGACATAAAAATGGAATTTGGAATAGATAAATGCAAAATAAATTCAGTTAGAGCAGGACAGAATTACCAACACCAATACACTTTAGAAACAGGAGAACTGATAGAACCATTAGATGAACAAGATACTTATAAATATTTAGGGTACAATCAATCACTTCAGATACTCTACAAAGACACTAAACAAAAACTAAAACAACAATTTCAACACCGACTTAACACAATTCTAAAAACACAACTCTATTCACGAAACACTATAAAGGCAATCAACACCTTTGCGATACCTGTACTCACCTATTCTTTCGGTATAATAAACTGGACCAAAACAGACCTGAACACCCTACAGCGGAAAATTAACACAACGATGACCAAATTCCGCAAAAACCATCCAAGATCGTGCTTACAAAGACTAACACTACCGAGAAAAGAAGGAGGAAGGGGACTAATCGACATTTTGAACCTACACAACAAACTGATCACAACTCTTAGACAATACTTCTTTGCGAAAACTCAATCTTCTACACTCCACAAATTAGTAGCACAAAACGATCAGCAGTTAACACCTCTTAATTTAAAAGACACATCAGAACAGAAGAATGAAAAACTAATCGACGACAAAACAAAACTCTTAGAATGGACCCAGAAGTCTCTACACGGAAGACATCGCCAAGATTTATGCCAAATAAATGTCGATAAAGAGGCGTCGAACACATGGCTTAATCGAGGTGAACTCTTCCCGGAGACTGAAGGCTTCATGATCGCGATACAGGATCAAGTAATTGAGACAAAAAACTATAGGAAGTATATTATAAAGAATTTAGCCACTGATTTATTTATTTATTTATACTTTCGCACAAAATCTGTACAGAGGCGGACTTAATGCCATAGGCATTTTCTACCAGTCGACCTTAGGGTGGTGCAGAAAAAACATGGTAGGTGCACTTAATAGTGTTAGAATGTGATGCGATAATAATGAATACTATTTACACTTATAAATATAAAAATACAAATCAAATAAACCAATAAATACTAGATTTCATATTCACATGCATACATAAATGTATATCAATAATCATAAACTACATATATTATATTAATTAATATACCTAATATATAATACCTACAAAAATATAGAAACAGATCTTTGCTGAGATGATTCTGCCAATCCCTTGTGTAGATGTGCACGTAATTTAATTTTGAAAGAATAGCGACTTGTGGCCATCCTGATTTCCAAGGGAAGCGCATTCCAAAGAAGAATAGACTGGACAAAGAAGGAAGAATGCATAAAGTCAGAGCGGTGAGAGGGACATTGTAAAAGACGATTATGCGAGGAGCGAAGATTTCTATTATGATTAGAGCATATATACTGAAAATGAGGGGTAAGATAAGTAGGAGAAGTGGGAGAGTCGAGAAAAGAGAACAAAGTGGTCAGTGCCCTCATCACTCTACGCTGACGAATAGGCATCCATTTTAGCAGTGATCGATACGCCGACACGTGATCATACTTACGAAGGTTAAAGACGAATCGAATGCAGTTATTAAGAAGGCGGTCGAGTTTGTTGAGGAGATCTGCATTCAGGTCATAGTAGCACACATCCCCATAGTCAATTATGGGAAACTGATAACTGCAGAAAATGCAATAGTTCCCCGGAAACGATCCAACATATAACAAGTGCGTGCAAATCAATAGCCCAGACAGACTACAAACATAGACACGATCAAGTAGCCAACGTCATCCACCAGAAATTAGCTTACAAATACAAACTCATAGACTCCATAGTACCATATTACAAATACAACCCCGAAATTGTGTTAGAAAACCTCTCAACAAAACTGTATTTTGATCGAGCCATTCTTACCGACCGAACAATTCATTTCAATAGACCAGACATAACATTAATTAACAAAATAAGCAAAACTGGGTACCTTATAGACATTGCCGTACCAAATACACACAATTTACAGACCACAATAGCAGAGAAACTATCTAAATATACCGAACTAAAAGATGAAATAACCCGACTTTGGCATTTACAAAAAGTGATAATAGTCCCTATAGTGCTGTCTGCAACAGGAGTAATACCCAAACAACTTCATCAGTCTCTCATCTCCCTAAACCTACCTTCAAACACCTATCACCTAATGCAAAAGGCAGTGATACTGAACACGTGCAGACTGGTAAGAAAGTTCCTGCAATGTGATCCAGACACACAATAGTACAACCACGAAATACATTTTCATCTTTCATACAGCAAGCTACGCATCATATTTAATAACACTCATTAATTTCTCTAAAAACTCTACTGATGTATACTTGGCTTAGGCCCGTACCATCATTGTTCCCGGCTAGCCGAGGAAAAAAGAAATATACACAAAAATAATAATAATAATAATCCCCCCCTGGGAAAGGCGTTACCTCATCATGAGATTAACGTAAAACCGGAGGGAACATTAGACTAGCTTTCTATAACCCCATCATATAATAAAAAATGTATCATGCGGTCTACCTAGGTACTGAAAAGCTTACAAACCGCAGGGCAGCTTGTGGCGAGCTGTTGGTGAGTGGCGACACTGCGTACCTTATTGCCTCAGAGAGTCGGTCAGGGCCTCGTCTCCAGTTTGCCTTTATTGGCTGGCTGGAGTGGAACCCCAAGAGTGCCCACAGGATTCTCAACTCTGTCTTGCCTTTATCGGCCGGCCAGAGGGGGGCCGCCAGAGCTATATGCTCGGGGGTGGAAGTGTCTAAAGGCGTAATAGCGGGGAAACCCACTCCGGGTCTTTTAGACCCGCGACGGCGAAACCGGGGCCACACCTCTCTACACCTCTAGCCGCTCACACGTCTGTTGCCCCCTTCGCCTATGTACTGGCGGCTTTTCAGGGGGCCCAGCTAGTGAGCTGGCGAGTCACCGTCTGCCAACACTTCAATTTTAAATGTTGAAAGGCAGACGCCGTTTTCTTCCGGCAATAGAGGTTAACAGATCCACTAAACACCCCTTCCCATAGACCAGATATTTTTCACCATATTTTACAATAGTCTTGCACCCACTTGGGACGGTCCATGACTGTACTCCAATAGTGCAGCCATGGATAGTCCCCGGTTGGTGCCCCACCCCACTTTAGATTAAAGTTCTCAAAGGGGCCTCTGCGCGTTGGACCTGTGTCCCCGTGTATGCCTTCCAAAGGACCGGACATCTTCCGCACGGACGATGAGCCGTGACTGAAGCGAGATACAAAATAATAATAATATTTTGATTGTTGCTTGGTGTCCGGCATATAATGGTGAATCCAGGTCTCATCAGGTGACAACACTCCGCAAAAAAGTACTTCGGATCTCGCTTAAATTGGTCCATACACAGTTTCGAAGTTGAGAGCCGCGCCCGCTTGTTGTCCACCGTGAGCAATCGCGGCACGCATCGGGGTGATAACTTTTTCATCGCCAACTTATCAGGTAAAATATTAATTAACGTTCCCATCGAAACACCTACAATCTTCGCTACTGCGCACCCTTTCGTTCGTCTATCAGTGAGAATCATGTCGTGGACTTTTTCAATGATTTCCTCAGTAACCACATCTGTCGGGCATCCTAGGCGCTCCTCATCAAAAACAAATGTAAGACCACGTTTAAATTCATTTAACCAATATTTGACTGTAGTCATAGATGGTGAAGGGTCCCCATAAGCAGCATCCAACTTCGGTTTTATCTCCTCATGTGTTTTTTTATTCAAAACTAGAAAGCGAATCACTAAACGATACAGCACTTTTTCCATCTTGCCGAAAACTACGTTACACGATTTACTGAAATTGCTGTAAAATCAAAACTCATCTATGAATCAGCATCAAAATTATTTTGGTGGCTTTTTATAAATGACAGCACACGATGGTAACACCAATTTGCCTTAGCAACGTAAACTGTCTTCAAACACGGGTACTTATTGAACCGCCCAGGTACTATCAAAAATGTACGACAATTTAGTATTATTTCATATACAGTTTAGAAAGAACATGTCAGAAACTTTATTTCGAAAAACACTTAGTCGATTAACGTATGTTCGAAAGAATTATTAACCGAACAACAATTTGTTCGAACAGTCTTTACTTCGACGAACGTTTCACCGAATGAACACATGAAAAAATAGAGGAGATACAAGTTTTTGATGTTTGTTGAGGAGGCATTTTCAGTCCTTGTTATGCTTGTTTCCCACGGTGCGTGATACCGCGCACCACGTCACACGAGCTCGCACCGACGCACCAAGGGAAGAGACTCGTTTGTGGTAACGCGGACGCGTGCGGAGCGGTGCGCCTTATCCACATCAAACACCCTCATAATGTGGCTTCCCACGGTGCGTGATTTTACGGATATTACTACGCACAGCCGGTGCGCGCTACCACGCACCGTGGGAAGCCAGCTTTAGGGTGCGTGATGTGGATACGGCGCACCGCTCCGCACGCGTCCGCGTTACCACGGACGAGTCTCTTCTCATGGTGCGTCGGTGCAAGCTCGTGCGTCGCGGTGCGCGATATCACGCACCGTGGGAAACAAGCATTACGCGAAACGGATATTGTACAGTGGTGTCAAGTCACTATGACGTTTTTAAGGTATGTTGTCATATGGTAGTAGTGTTGTTTTCTGCCTTGTAAACAATCGTTTATAACTGAGGTATTTTATTAATTATTTCATTAATTTTTTCACTGATGCCTTTTTGTAATAGTTTCGAGATTTGTAATAAAAAAATAACAGTGAAATAGAAGTACCCTTTTGTTATTTTATTAACAACTCCTTAAAGATATATTTAAAACATTTAGCTGTATGAGGAATGGGGTTCTGGGTGGTTCCTGTTACGCAAAAGGCGACCTTCTCTCTTTGACTTATGGATCATGAGCTGTAGCGATATTTACCCCCCCTCCCCCTCAAAGAAATGTCTACCACGTTATTAAATTATAGTTATTTTACTATTCCAGTGCTTATTCTACCTCGGTACTCAACTCAGTCACTTGAGACTAGGCTGGCATAGTTCTTTTGTTTATTTTACCTGTTCAATGTTCCAACTTGTTTTATTTATAAACGGTGGGAGCTAAGAAATTATTGTTTCATTGTTATTATTGTTATTAGAATATTAAATGTTTGGTTTGGAAACAAATTTAATTTGTTTGAATAATTTTGAGTGTGGGATTAATTTTGTGTGTTAATAGCTTACCTTCTGGGTTTTGTACGAATTAAAACAGATCTGAGATCTTTTCTTCTCTCGTGTCGAAACGAATTATTGACATAGCTCATGCTGTGGTGAAAAGATTAGCCAGTCAGCAAGGTTGGTAGCGGAGCTGACAGCCCAGGGTGCGCCGGACGTACTTAAGTATCGTCACTTATAGAGGTTCTTTTTGTGCACCCCAGAGTTGAGATGATTTGCGGTATCGTATTGATTATGACGTCAATATTATATTGTGGGATTGTCAAGCGTGTAAAGCGCAGTTCAGACTACGCTTTAATATAGCTTATAGCAAATATTGTATAGCAAAGCGATATCGTTCAGTATACATTTTATGTGGACATGTTCACACTACGCTATGCTAAAAAGTATTGGCTTACTACACGCGATAAACTTGAGCGATTCACAGAACTGTATCGTACAATTCTCCGGTCCCCGCCCCAGTTCACTTATACCCAGTATAATATAATTCAAATAACTTGCTATAGATAGCAGACCGGCTTGTGATAAGCGTATAGTGTGTACGTCATGCTATATAGTTATAGCTTATGACGCAATATGCCATATAGCGAAATAGTATAGCGTAGTCTGAACTGCCTTAAAGGCTGAGTCTCAGGCCAGGTCAGGCTAAGGTCACTACTACCTATTAAGGGATATAGGGGCTTACTCCTGACAGCTTAAAGTTTTGATCCAGAATTCGAAACTGTCTCGAACCCCTCTGTTCTCTGTTGAATTATTTGGTAAAACTTTCGCTACGAACATACATATTTTGCTTAGTTTTAGGCCCGGCGCAGACGACGGACTTTTTGTCCGGCGGACAAGAATTAAAGTAGTTGGTAGCTGTTGCTATCGCTAACACTAGAGTTCTAACGACAACTACAAACAAAATTACCGTCGTGTGCGTTGAGTCCGTGTTAAATTTCGCGACCGGCAAAGACTACCTCAATTCCTCTCCGCGGCAGTCCGCCGGACAAAAAGTCCGTCGTCTGCGCCGGGCCTTAAGGAGTAAAAGAGTCACCACCTGCGTGGCCTTTTCTCCAACTATGTAGACCCCGTAATTTCCACATACATTGTTCTTTACATTCTAATATAGCCACGGGACTCGTGATTAATTAACAACCGCTTAGATCTAATGATTTGCAAGGTTCAGCTGCACTGGCCGCGGTCAATCCATGGGTGGGCAACCATTTCTTACACATAGAGATCCCTCCGCGCTTCGGTGAGCACGTTAAACCATCGGTTCCAGATGTCATACGAATACCTATGACAATCGTTATGGGTGGTCTAAAAGCCTAAAGTCTAAAAGCCTCTGCACACCAAAGCCGCCGTCACCGGCGGCTTTACCCGGCGGGGTCTACCTTTCTCTTTTAAAAAAAAAGTTGCAGCACACTAAGATTTCTCCTGTATCGTGGGTGCGTTTACAAACAAAAATCTCACACACAAATGCCCAGACCCGAAACAACTATCTGTAGGCCATACAAATTTTTGTTCCGTGTGGGAATCGAACCCGCGACCCGTAGCGCAGCAGCCAATCGCTCAGCCACTGCACCAAATGTGTCGTCAACAAGGTTACGCCACCGGGCTTGTTTTGCGTCATGTTCGCTTGCTTAGTTCGCGTTTGTTTGCCGTAATAACCCGCCGGGTGATACCGCCGGGCTTTGTTGTGTAGAGGCCATAACAATCGGTCTATACTTAGAATATGGCAATAAGAGAAATCTTAGTGTGGGGCAACGTTTATTTAAAAAAAAAAAAAAAAAAAAAAAAAAAAAAAAAAAAAAAAAAAAATATCGGCAATTCCCAGAAACTAGGTTCCGAAGCTCTGATGGCAGTTGCTCCGCGTAAAACACTGGTAGACAGCCGCATCTAGTTAAACTGGAACTTGACCCCAACCTAATTGGGAAAATGATAGACAGAACAACATTGCTCTTCAAACACATACGATAAAAAGTAAGTTCAAAAACTAAAACCCGACTACTGAAAAATTTATGAAACAAGAAAATATTATCATCTAAAATTGTTTTGTGCAAACTATTCAATATTTATCGTCTATTAAATAAACAACTTACACGTATTATATTTTAATGTATTTAATACATATATGCATAGTGATGTTCAGAGGATAGCCGTGGTCCGTATCGTATGCCACCTCCTAACAAAACAATACATTCTAACAGTAGTAGGCGATCATTAAGCTTTAGGGCACGGACCACGGCTGTCCTCTGAATATCACTATGAATATGTATTAAATACATTAAAATGACTTTATGTACTCTAGAGGGCACCATATTTAATTTAATGTGACGTCACATAGCCTATACCCAGCGGACTACAAAGACGCTTCCAACGATACCTTATTTGTCAAATTATGATAAGTAGTTTGGAAGTTACAAGGGAACAGATGAACATACATACACACCGGTCAAATCATATAGCCTCCTTTTTGCTTTGCCGTAGTCGGGTAAAAACAGCTTGCATTTCCTCTATCTCCTTCAAGGAAAACACACATACTTAATACGAAATAAACACGTATTTACTTACCTTGTCGTGCCTATCCGTAATCTGAAGCCGTTGGACTAACTTCACAGCCACTTCGCGCGTTATCGGGAAAAGGGGACAGTTGGCGCGTTGAATTGGGGACAAACATTCCAGGTTTGTTTCACGAGGTGTGTGGCGACATCAGGTGTTCGTATGAAGCTTTATAAAACTTGAATGTTTTGTTTTGAAGGTATTGTTTGTTATTAGAAAAAGATTTTGTGTCAAAATAAATGGTTAGTCACTTTACATTCGAAAACCATGAACTCTGCTTATCATTCTATACTATTTTTACTATAGGACAAACTATAAATTCGTGGAAAAGAAATCAGCGGTTCCATATGGTGTAAACGAATTCATTTAATTCCTTCAAACCGCGTGATCTACTGGTGACACAGATTAACCCTAAATGGGTATTTTTGAAAATAATCTAAAACAAAAACACAAAAATAAACTTGGTTTTCTATTTTTGAATCATTTTAGAGCCCCGTGTTAACTGACTGCAAAGAGCGATATCGCGTTAGTAGTGCCCGCCAACCGCGTCGCCGTGCTTTCATTCATTTATGCGTGAAATGAAAAACAACACTAGTTACTTAGTACTGGTTTGTATGTATTTATATGAAATGGCTTCCAAGCGCCGCTGCAGCAGCACGTGCAGTCGCCGTCGGCAGTAGTGCAGCTGCGGCCGACTTCATGCAGTCGCTGCACGTCGCCAGTTGCAGTTGGCAGCTCGGTTCGAAATAGTACCTTAATTGTACTCTTATCCCTAGAGTATCACTCAGTGCATTATTATCATCATCTCTCAAGCTACTATAGCTACGGTTATTCGTTTAACAACTTTCTCAAGGCTATGATTCGTCCACTTTTGGATTTGTGTTCGCTGTAGCATCGACGTATGCGTCAACATTAGCTCAGCTCATAAAAATGCCTCATTCATCATCATCTGCCTAGCCTTTTTCCCAACTATGTTGGGGTCGGCTTCCAGTCGAACCGGATGCAGCTGAATATCAGTATTTTACATGGAGCGACTGCCTATCAGACCTCCACAACCCAGTAACTGGGTAATACGATACTCTTGGTAAGACTGGTTGTCAGACTTTCTGGCTTCTGACCAACAGTAACGACTGTCAAAGATCTACAAATGACAGCCGGGACCAACGGCTTTACGTGCTTTCCGAGGCACGGAGGAAACTCGCTATGGTACATTTACCATAGCGAGTCACCCATCCACAGACCAACCTCGGCAAGCGTGGCTTAACCCGGAAGATCGATCTATGCAGCTGTAATTATTTAGCCACGAGCTCCTCCATAAAAATGCCTCATTAGGTATGTTAATTAAGAGGCTCAATTAATGTATTCTTCCGATTTGTTTAGTTCGTAACGTTTGTTTTCCACGCTGGATGGTCTGAGTTTGAACACGGCCCGCATTCTAACTTTTCCAATTCATGTGCAGATAAGAATTTGAATATTACTAGCGTTAATGGTGCACCTGCACACCTGAGAGGGCTCCAATAAGTTTTCTATGGTTTGTGTAGTCAGCCAACTTGCACTAGGCCAGCGTGGAGGTCTAGGATCTAAACTTACTCAACAGAAAGAGACCCGTGCCCAGCACGGCTGTCCCATTTCAAAACATAGTACAGGAGAGCGAATAAAAATAAAATCGGTCAGCCTTTGAAAAGTATTTATGCAAGTTAAAACCATCTGGTTAAAGTGACTTACTAGGTTTTAAAATTACCACAGGCAGTAAATGGCTCTTACTAGGTATCGATGCTTAAATACAACGTTATTTTTAGTATATACGAAAACCGAGACACCCCAACAAGATTTTCATCAGAACTGCCTGAATATGTGTTTTTTTTAATAAATCTCCAAGTTACACCGTAGCTTATGTAGCGTTAAGTTCCCTAGTAAAGTGTGAAATGCCTAAAATGTGCTATGCAGGGGTTGTCTAATACACGGAAGCTGACCGAGCGGACCATCTCAAGCCTCAAGGTGTCTATTCCCGTCAATTGTTATGGGTGAAAAAAAATGAAATTTATGAAAAAAAAATGTGGTGTAAAAAATATGTCAATCGATTCTCCTACTGATTCTGAACAAACTAGTTTCAGGTTTAGTATATACTAAAACTAAGCTTGTATATCTGCTTATTATTTGAGTTTTCAACGCTGGTGTTTTTGTATTTGGTAGAGACTTTCTAGGTTAGCAAGATTATGCAATAAAACGATTTTTGTAAAAACTGTCCCATATAGGTTTTGAAATGGGACAGCAGAGCAGTGGGCTCATATATAGTTATGAACGTTAGCAAAGTACATGTTATGACTTCATCAATACCCTCAGCTCCCGAGTGCTCATAAAAACTTACTTAAAAAAATTAATGTAAATCACACGGGATGCTATCGATCCGGTGCACCCTTGCGGTGTAGCGTGTCTGCGAATATTATTAATGGATTCTAAATTGCCTTTAAAGCATACTTCCGACGAACCGTACGTGTCAACGACGTTACTTTCGTAAATGGATTAAATTAATATTTGTATACAAGCTCTCGTCTGCGAGGGTGCTCGTGTATTTGTGGGATAGAAAAATTTATATATGGTTTCCTGTAATGTGTGTTGTTTAAAAATATCGTCGGCGTAGGTGGAGAACTACTTATGTAACTAACACTTTTGGCGAAATTTACTTTTTTACATTTTCTTGTATCCCAAAAAATTCCCGCACCTTTTAGTCTCACACAAGTTAAAATATCTTAAGTCAATAAAACAATATCTTAATTTAATGACACCAGATGGAAAAATGAATATCGTTATATTCACGTTAAATAGGAGAAGCATAAATAAATAACTCGAGAAATAAATGAATAACTCTAATTTATCTTTACTTGAGTAACGAAACAATTGAACAAAGTATCTTATTTAAATTTGGCAGTACGACATGTCAATAAAGTTTAGGCAGAAGGGTACTTATTTGACGTTTTAAGAGAGTTGAATGTTTTGTTGTGAGTTGAGAGTCGAGTGATTTCACACGTGGGAGAAGTAAATAACTGACAGGAAAAAGTAACTAATTAAATAATATTCGGAAAGTTATGTAGAGGGAAAATTGGATAACTTGTTTTTTTTTTTTTTCTTACTGACGGTAACAGTTAGCGACTGGAAAATTATCGTAAAAATTAAAATGATAAAGATGTACAACATATCAAAATAGCGACGTGAAAATTGTTATTACAAGTAAAGTTATGAAAATAAATTTAAAAAAAACAGTAAAACGCGATTTTCTCAGAACTTTGAATTTGTCAGTTATTTAGTTCTACACCTACGCCTACGATATGGCCTAATGTAGGTATTAGGACTTAAACAGCACTCTAAAGCCTGGCGTCGACTACAGCCGAAACGCGTCGAATCGAGTCGAGTCGCATTTGTTCCGTGTGAGGCGAAACGGTCAGTAATCGCAAGTCGTTAAAACAGAAATTCGCAATCACGATGCGCGCGAGTTATGCGAGACGCGCCGAGCGTCTCGGCTCGTCGCTGATCGACGCAGTTTTATAGTTTTATAGGAGGCGAATTATTGCGGTTCTATTCGACTCGACTCGGCGAGCCTAGTGGACGCCAGCTTTAATAGGGTATTTGACCACTATTAATAATGTACAACAATTTAATATTATTTTATTAAAAGTATACAAAGAAACACACACACACCGTGTGATATGTGAAAAAATAAATAAAATCGATGACAAAATTGAGGAGATACACGCTTACGAATTTTGTTGAAGAGGCATTGTCTAGCTTCGTCACGCGTAACGGATATTGTACGGAGTGATATCAAGCCATTATGAAGTATTTTAGGGATGACGTCATTTGGTAGTAGTGTTCTCATAAGTAAAGTTCGCTGTCCCAGGCACACATTTTTAGAACCCGATGACGAAATAACCCTCCTCCAGGAGGCGAGTAAATCGACCATCACAATACATAACGTCCGCCGCCGTTCGGCATATCGTCCTCGCCGACGAGGACCGTCGCAATGTCCCACCGCCGCCGGTCACGATCCATCGAGCTCTCCCGTCGTAGAGCCGGTCGTCTCTTCAGACTCCGCAGTCACACCGTTAATTCAGCCCTCATCAAGCTGTCTCCCCCTCTAAGTCCCCGCCAGCAACGCCCTAAGCCGAGGTCCGAGTCCCACTAGAGGTCGCCCTTAGTGCTGTTGTTGCAGGTAGTTTTTTTTTTTTTCTATTTGACTGCTGTAGGTCGTCCTAGGGGACGGTTTCTACGTAACCGGGCAGTTATTGGCGAGACCTGAAGGGTCTCCAGCCAAATTGCAGGTAGTCATGATGTTAGTGTAGTATAAGTAGTTAGCTTAGGTTAAATATTTAACTTCCCCCCCATTGGCTGGAGACCCTTCAGGTCTCGCCAATAACTGCCCGGTTACGCAGAAACGGTCCCCTCGGACCATCTATGTACAGCAGATAAAGAGAAAAAAAAATGGTAGGTAGTAGTGTTGTCTCTGTCTTGTGAACAATTTGGAATCGTTTATAACTTGGGCATTTAATTAAATATTTCATGGGTTTTTTCAGTGTTGCTTATTATATTTTTAATAGTTTCCAAACTAATAAAAAAAAAAAATAGTCAAATAATTAAAACAGCCCTATTGTGTAAACACACTTGGAATCACAATAGCTTTCATATTGACAATCCAATAATATTCATGGCGTTGCGCATATTTGTGGAGAAGTCAGATTGTTAACACATATAACTTGATATGGAAATTGTTGATCTGTCCCAGTCGAGGCTGTTGCGATTACGAGTATAGTACACAACAAGGAGGTAAAGGACGGCTAATTAAAAAGGGCATACTTTAAAAAAAATGCAGTTCAGAGAGTAGTTAGTAATACTACTACAGGAGGCAGCAGAACATCGCCAGGTTTTTAGAGTTCGTCCAGGGAAGTACTATCTCCATACCAATTCTGCCGCTTAGCAGTATTACCGTGTTCCGGTTTGAAGTATATGTGTGCCGGTGAAATTACAGGGACATGAGACCGGTAACCACTTAACATTAGGTGGGCTGTTGGCTTGTTTGCCAACCTACTCGTATTATAAAGAAAAGGTAACGTAGGTACCTCCGTAATACGTCTTTATCTTTAACTGCATTTCTGATGGAATCAGTAACTCATAAAGATTCTTTCACTAACCTAGTTTCCTTTCTTGCGATCCTGGAATCGATTCGCAAGATGTACAAAATAGAAGTTTTCTCTTAGATAAATTCTCAGTCTAAGAATAAAGCTAACCTGCTTCGGAAATTGAATTTTGCCAATAAATTGTCACCTCTGATCCCTTCATCGGTAAACCGAAGGTGTACAATCAATGATGTGTACAAAAAAGAAAAGTAGATACAGTGGAAACCGTTTATTACGACTTCGCTTAAAGCGACGAATCGCTTAGGTATATCGACTTGCGAACACCATTTAGTTTTCATTGAAATTGGCGGAAAATGTTTTTATATAAATTATTTTTATATAATACTTACACGGCATTTGAACATCTACTGAAGATTATAGCGACGACCGCTTAGTACGACCAAATATCACAAGTCCCTTCGTCGTTTTATAAACAGATTCCACGTTATGTTATAAAGGCGACAAAGTGAAGATTCAAAAACACTCCAATTGGAAGGACTTGCTGTTAGTTAGCGTAAAACCATACGACGTGCATGACGTCTCGTGCGTGGCAATAGCTGATTAATTTTAAGATATTAGCTACCTCTTTTACTCTATAGTCTTTCGCTTGTGCATTGCCAAGGGCATTATCGCCAGTGGTAATATTGCCAATTGTAATATTACCAATTGTAATACATATTATTACCAATGATAAATAGCCAATACTAAGTAATATTGTCAATGGTAATTTTATTTATGGAAGAAAACTAGCAAGAAACTACATGGATATGGACAATTTTCGTTGGAGTAATGCGAGAAAAATGTAGGAGATTAACTTTAAGGTACAAGTCCGAGACGGGCTGCAAACTGCAGACTGCAATCGCAGACCGCAAGTCGCCATCGGAATAGCACCTTTAAGGTGTGCACTTTAAAGGTGCTATTCCGACACCGACTGCAAAACTGCAACCGCAGACGATACTACCTTTGCAGTTTGCGGTCTGCAGCCCGTCTCGGATTTGTACCTTTATGGAAACCAATGAGAAATTTATTCTTTTAGAAAAATTTACATAGCATTTGGGAGCTGACCAGTCCCAGCAGACGGATACATTTAATGAAGCTACCAATTATCCAGTTTAAATAGTAAGGTAGTCTGCTAATAGTATTGCAATTTATTAACTTAATGTGTATATCACGCGTGACGCTAATTGACACAATCACATACCGTATATCATGCACATAACATAATAATGGCGGGTCGTGTAAAGTAATTACACATAGTTTGATTTAACTGATGAGGGTAGCTATAAACGGTCGTAGTTCAAACACAAACAAATCTCTAAATTCATGTAGGCTTACCGTTTGTTTATAATCCTAATGTGTTAGACAGGCTTTATAATTTATCGTCACATATTGCATGTACTAATGGATCTGACACGTGATCGATATTCAGCTTCATTTACACGACCCCAGTAATATTAGTATGGTTTCTGAATTTTAGTATCTTAAACAGTTTAAACAGCCAATTTAGTAATCAGTAGTAAGTTGAGTACCATTGAGTCGAGTCAAGTCACAAACTTTTAATAAAGGCGCGATTCCATTAGGCAAGTTACTTGTATGCAAGTTACAAATTGCATACAACTTGAAAAAATCTGCATACAAGCTACAACTTGTATGACGTAGTTTGAACTTGTACATTTTTTACTCAAGTGACGTGCAAATTGAACGCGCAAATGTTTCAATTGCTTTATTGCATTCCATAATGTCAAATACAGGTGGTAGGCTTAAGATTATAGAATCAATTATGGACCCTGTTGGGCACAGCATAGTGTAGTAGAAGAGAGGAAGAGCACTTATTTGTTTAATAGTTGCACTTTTCGAATTGCGAACGAGTGATTGACACCCATGATGTCCAACTCAATCGTTGAACATCTCCACTTTTATGCAAGTAAAACCTGCATGCAATTTGCACACTCTCGAAAACATGTTTCCAATGTAAGCAACTTGTACGCAAATGTGACGTCATTCTTGCATGCAAGACTTGCCTAATGGAATCGCGCCATTACTTAAAACTCTCCCTGTTCTAAACGCCTGGAGGCGTTCTAATTTTTAGAGTCTTACGGATGTCACGCACGCGGGTTTGAATGCATGCGCGGCGCCTGCATTTCAACTTCTCGTGCGTGGCGCATCATAATAAACACATATCATGCATGAAGAGATAAAATGCGGGCGCCACGCACTCGCGAATGTGATGAAATCCGCACGATTCTAAAATTTCCCTACACCCCAATTTGCACGTCTCCAGGCATTTTACCTCTTCGTACATGTGTTTATTATGACGCGTGATGTAGACAAGAAAAGTCGAAATGCAGGCGCCACGCATGCGGGTCAAACCCGCAGACGTGACAAAATCCGCTCGACTCTAAAACCGCCCTTAATAGTGTCACAAACTAATAAACAAAAGAACATCGTATCCATCTCTCTACACGTAACAATAATAATTGGAGCATGAATTTGATACAACGAAATATTTTACCAATTATGTCTGCGGGCTCATCAAGAACAGATATAAAGATGAAAGCCAAGCGGAGCGAAGTTTTATTGATAAAACGTTTGTTGATAATATTATACAAAGACCGCTAAAATCATGACTTGAATAGAAATCAAAATCGATTTATCAAAATTACCAATTACGAATAGCAAAAGATAATAAATGCAAATACTATAACAGAATTCAAACCAACGTTTTCACAAATAACAAACAGTCGAGTGTTAAATTTAATTGAAATCAAACCACGAATTCAATTTAGTTTCAAGTATTGACGTGACAATACATTAGAAACTTTCGAATAAGCAATTAAAATCTAAATTCGGGTTGGTTTTGATTGAATAAACTCCTAAACAAATTTTCATTTACTCGGCTTACTAAGCTTGGAGTATGAATTATTGGATATTTAAATTTTGTTTGAATAAATTAAGGAAGTTTCAAACTAGATCATCTAAGTATTTATCTACTAATGGATTTCGAAATGGTCTTGCGAACTTAATCTTTATTGTTCAGCCTAAATCTTAATCTCCGCAGAAATAATAAGGTTAAAAATGGAGCACATTATCTATACAGGGTGTAAACGAATTCGTGTAATTCCTTCAAACCGCGTGATCTACTGGTGACACTGATTGACTCTGCAAAGGTTTTTTCAGAATAAACAAAAAAAAGTTTTCAAAAAATGAACCATGGTATTCTATATCTGAGTAATTTTAGCGTCTCAAGTTAAGTGACTGTGTGTGTGGAGCGATATCGCGCTAGTCGTGCCCGTCAGCTGTGTTGCCGTGCCTTCATTCATTTATGTATGGCATCGAAATTTTCAGTAACATAAAAAAATATTTTGGAAAATAAAAGTTTATTTTTGTTTTTAATCAATCTAAATCCCGTGCGGGGTTAATCTATACCATTAATATGTAGATCGTGTGTGGTTTGAAGTAATTACACGAATTCGTTTACAACCCTGTATACAGGATGGGGTGCCACACTTACACTGAACTTGACTGTTGGATTCAATAACAACCCGATCGAGACGCGTGAAAATCCTACAGAGACATCTGTATAAATAAGAAAGAAAGAAACATAGAAAGAATTTTTTTTTATTTTGGACTCTCACAGCCAGTTACAAAATCAATTTATAAAAAACAAAAACAAATAAAAAAAAAAACTAAATGCACGACGCCAAAAAAGGCCCCTATCTCAGCTTAATGCTGCGACATTAAAAAAAAATAGTTTGAAGAAAGAACAATTATTACACCCTATTTGGAAAGATTCTTACTCAATTTCCCCTTGATGGTAATCCTTTCACGAGAAGTGACGGCATAATCTGGTATTCGACAAGCAAACCATGTGAAACATGGCAAATAAATATTCATAGCTTGTAATCCTGTTCATAATTACGATCTTCCAAATTGACTGAAACCTAAATGGCGTAGAGGTAGAACACGGCTTTATTCGTTCCGCGCGACTGCTTTGATTTCCGCATACGGATAAAATTCTGTATTGCGTACAAAATTGTTTTTGAAATGAATGGGGGAGCGCAGCATCCGGCTGCCTCAAAACTCAAATGGCAAAGCTTTGAGGATTGGAGAGGGGAGGAATAATCGTTCCACTTCCGTATATGAATCTGTGACGGGTTGCAGTATCACTGGCTCGAGGCGACTGGCTCGGCTGTCACCAATTCGGTTGCCCATCACGGTGACTGATCGCAGTAGGTACCATCCAGCACCCATTTATTATTTCGTTTATTCATTTTTTAAACTTATTATCTACATTTTTAAACATTTCTATAAAAAACTAAAATCATTTAAAAATATAAAAAATTGTAGCCCACCGGCATCGGTAGCTTGGAGAGCTCTTGGAGGTTCCACAGAGAGGAACTTCCTAACAATACGCGCCGTGTCCAGAAATACCGCTTTTTGAATCAAACCCTTGATCCAGCCTCCTAACGAGGACCTCATCAGTTGGTCGACGCTCTTTGCTATTAAGCCACTGGCTGTAACGACTATCGGCACAATGACTGCTGAATCAACATCCCACATGTCGACAACCTCGTGTGCCAAATCAAGATATTTGTTTTTTTCATCATTTTCGGCTTTCACGAGATCTTCGTCAAGCGGGATAGTGAGATCAACAGTCATTGGCAGCTTATCATTATCCTATTATTCCGTTGAAGTCCACTGCTGGACATAGGCAACCTTATAGACACTACACACACAGGTATTGTTATAGTAAACCTAAAAAATGCTTCCTTTTGTTGTATGATTAAACAAAACCCAGCACGGTTGGCGGTAGGATCCATATGGTCCGCCTGGCTAAGTCTCTAAGTCCCTAAGAGGTTCTAAAAGGGGTAGAGGGGAATACCTCTACATCTCTGTTACTTGAATTATTGTGCTCAATCTTAGACCCTGTATGCGCTTACCATCAGGTGCGACCAGGGTCTAACGTGACCAAGGCAAATATTAAAAAATCTTTTAATTAATTAGGTACAACTGGCGAGGCGTAAGCTGAGCTTTGCATTTGTGTGAGTGCACATAGAATCGGTTGTCAAAAAGCAGTATAAACCGGTTTAAACCAAGCAAAGGACGCGTCTGCATTCATTCTCATACAAATGCAAAGCTCAGCTTAGGCCTCGCGGACGGTAACTCTATTCATTGATGACTACACGAAACCTTAATTAATGCATTTTGAGAAAGGCTTTTGGGACTGTGATACAGTTTATACTAATACGGACCCCGCCGTCTTTTTACTATAATCCAACAACCTTAACCGTTTGTATTCTTGTCTATGTAAATTTTTTATTGTCTTGTGAACCAATAAGTTATAACAGACTACCTACATGTGAGGAAATAATGCCATAATGCCGTGTGACAACAAATCATGACGGAACACTAAGAATATAAAACAATTAAAGTTAAAATATGGAGTGAAACAAAGGTACTAAGAACGTTAAAGCACTTGAGAGACCAGTGCAGAGAAATATTTCACATCTTTCATCTGCCATTGTCCGTAACGGAGCGGGGACGTAACCCTATGCCCTCGCAGGCACCCTGCCAAATGCACTAAAGACACTGCCGGCGATTCTGCCGCCGTCTAAATAAATTATTGTTATGTTAGGGTTGGCTCCCGACTTCAATTGTTGGTATGTAGAATAAAATTTATTAAAATAGATTTAAATTAGGAGGAGGAATACTTTCGTAATCCGTGGAGGGATCGATTAAAAATAATACACGTTGAAAGGTAAATGGCATTTTGTTCGGACCTTTGACCCCCCAGCGATCACTAACGAAACTAGTCGGAGTATTTTAAAGACCATGAATACTACCCAATGAGATGAGTCGCATTCCTCAAAAGTATGGGAAAGTTTTTTTAGCAAAACAAGAATTAATATAAAAAAGGATATTCGTACATCCAGATCCTACTAAATATGTATATAAAATGCTTACAAAAATGCACAAAGATCTTCCTAAAAAGGTACAAGAATGTTTAGGAGCTTTTCTATCTTGTTCCTCGCAGTTTTTGAACAACAAAACTTTTTTCCCCCATACATTTGGATTAAAATAAATACATTCCGTGAAATGTTAACCCTAAACCTTCAAAACAAACCATATTTCATTAATGGACGCGTACTTTTAAGGTACCGGGTCAAAAATGCCCAATGACCTTTAATTGGTTGTTTTATTATAACAAACGTTGTTCAGGCCATGGCCTACTACCATAACATAGCATCAAAAAAAAAACTAGGCTTTCTTAAAAAGTCTTATGTTGCTCAAACGTTCAAACATTAAATGTAACATTAAAGTACTCATCGCGGCAATCGTGGTAAAGTTCCCGGCAAATAACTTGAACCATCATGGCGCCGACTGCGCCTTGTGTCTTTGGTGGTGTCTTTTTTGATTTTTATTAAAGACCAAGGACGTTTTTTTTATTTGATTAATTTGAATTGTATATGCCATGGTCTGAACAACGTTTGTTCTAGCAAAACAACCAATTAAATGTCAGCGTGTACCTACTCGTATATAATTTTACTCCGTCGCCAGACAAAGCAAGACGTAAGAGGCAACGAACCTGACACTTCTCTGCTCGGAAAATGGTAATAGGGTCACCACCACAAAGGACTTCAGCTGATGTTCACCAACATTAATAAAATTCTCTGGGTAAGCTACCGTTTACTCGAAAAATGAACCAGAGTTTTAGGTAGACGGTTGTTTAACCAGAGAATAATATTGGTGAACACCAGCCTTAACATGGTATTAAGGCTGGTTGAAACGTGGGTGTACAAACTCCTGTAATAAGAGAACACCTCTGCTTACCCATTCAAGATTACAGGCGTGAGTATATATTATGTATGTAGGTAATAGCTAGTTTTACATTTTTTCCTACTTCTTCTTCTTCTATCGTGTCGGCACGAGCTATATGAGAATAGCTCATGCCGTGGTGAAAAGATTAGCCAGTCAGCAAGGTTGGTAGCGGGGCTGACTTCCCAGGGTGCGCCGGACGTACTTGTGTATCGTCACTCGTGGAGGCTCTTTTTATGCACCCCAAACTACCTTACTAAAAGAAAGAGTTTGACGTGACGGATTTCAAGGATACGTTGGAAACTTGGAATTTAGCAACTAAACTTTCAATATGAACTTATTCTGAAGGATTCTCTTTGTACTTACATTCTGGAAAAGTGTGGATTCTTATCGCCTCTTTTCCATAATGTATATAATACGGAGAACTAGACAAAGAGACCATATTATATTATTCTACAGGGATCATTTTAAAGGCGAACTGGGAACTAATCGCGCCCCCATCGTTAGTGTTAACATGTCATTGATTAAAATGACAGTATAACTATCAATTTAACTCGTTCTGATTGGTTGTGATGGATACCAACGAAGTCTTCGCATTTCTCATGGGGTAGGTAAAAATATCTCGAGAGAAAATGTCTCATGTAGTGCCGGACTTCCTCTAGCACTACCCCATCTCTTCCCGTGGGTGTCGTAAAAGGCGACTAAGGGATTCTCTAGAGGATGGGCAGCAGCGTTCTCTGAGTACTTTAACAACCATACTGCGATCGCCAACCCGCCTGCTAAGCGTGGCGATTACGGCAACCCCCCCTTTTGGGGGAGGCCCATGTCTAGCAGTGGACATCTTTCGGCTGAATGATGAGGTAAATAGTATAGATTTCCACATGCTACGACCCTTACAAACTTCTTTCGCTTCGTCTACCTTCAATCTTGTCATACACGCACGGCGCCGGTTGAAAATACTACGCACCTGTCCTTTGTGAATAACATCAGTAATAATATCGATGTTTATCCTTCTAGGTGCCAATTAATATTCAATTCATTGATGGAAAGTTTTCTTAATCTTATCCAGTCTATCTTATACAGATGTAAGCTAAGATACTAACCACTATTATACCCACAGTGCACCCTACCTTTCTTGGAAAGAAAGAAAATGAATCATGAATAAAGTGAGCATCTGTTCCTTCCCACGCTGCTGTTGAAGTAAGGGGGGTCAATTGCCTTAATGATGGGTCAGGAAAAATATTCAGTTTAAGTTACTTTAAAACTCCACACAATTAACAAAAGTGGCCTTTACTCGGAACTGAAGTGAAGAGGGATTGTTAAAACGAAAATACATCACGTAATAAGGGGCGAGTCTATTGCCATTAAAAGATAAGATAACAGGGGGCTTACCATGACCTCTTATGAAAACGTTCAAATGCCAGCCAGTCAACTTCCGTTCAAAAGCTTCTGAATCGCTAAAAATCGTATCATGACAGCACTAAAGGTGAACGACTATTGAACCAAGTTGAACGGTAATGCTTGTTCATGGTACGAAAAGTCTATACAAAAAAAAGGTGAACGGATTTCGTAAACGTCAACGTAGCTGGCCTGCCGCAGGCCTGCTCCAACTATGTCATAGTTCCTAGTACAAAAAATCAAGGCAGTTCAACTTTCAGGCAACTTCTGTCCTGCTTTAAGAGGTCATAGTAAGCCCCCAGGGCTGTTACTGAGAAATTCGTCGTGGAAAAACCCAATAGCACTTTGCCCGACCTGGGGACCGAACCCAGGACCTCACGCTTGCGACCACTAGACCAACGAAGCAGGCAGGTTTCGCAAAACATTTATTTAACGTTGGCTTTGTCAGCAGAAAAATAATTGAGTAAAAGCACTGTCTGAACAGAACAGCTTTCTGGTTTTCGTTTCGCAAATACAAACAGAAATTGCAAACCTCCAAATCCATTCCCACCCGCAGGTAAATACCACTTTCACATAAATGAACACAAAAATCTTCACATCCTTTGTGTAATGCAATCATATCCCCGTTGTTTGCAAATTATGCAAATTATTTTTATTCAACAACATTATTTTTATTCAACAAAACAGAAAGAGCTGTCAAACCTTCATTTGTGTGTTCCATTAATCAAAGACGAATTTCGATGGAATTGGATTTCTGTACGCGTATATTTTTACGTTACTCATCGGTACGAACTCGTAATTACGGGAAATGCGTACCGAAATAATAGAGCTCGTGTCGAGTTACGCGTTCTTTGAAGACGAATATGTTTTTGAAGATATTCTGAAATATGAAAACACTTTGATTTGATTTTCAGTTTATTTTCGTTCATCCTTTGAGTTTTTAAGTAATACGGTATAGATTGCTTTTATATTTTGGGATATAAAAGCGTATCGAATACCAGTAGTACGAAAATGAAGCTTTGAAAAAAAAACTTATTTGAAACAGAAATTAAAATTATATCAAACACTTCCTAAATAGGCGTAGTGGTTTTGCTTGGTGGTAGGATCTATACGGTCCGCCTGGCTAACTATCACCCTTACATTAAAGTCCGGCGCCAAGCAGTTTACTGTGTTCCGTCGTGTGTATGTGAGAGCCAGAAGGGTATAGGTGAATCCCTCTATATCTCTGTTACTTGGATTCGTGTGCTCCATCTTAGACACTGTCTGTGCTTACCATCAGGTGCGACGAGGGTCAAACGCGATGAAGTCAAGTAATAAAAAAAAAAGTACAACACTACTAAGAAGTTGCATCGGCAAACTTCGTAAAACCGATCACTTCCGAACTAAGTGCGACTTCAAGACCATGAATGTTTTTTAGTATTGCAGTAAAAAATGGTCTTAACGCTGACGCAATAAGTATGAGTGGCACGAAATTGAACGTATGTCACTGGTTGTTCGACCAACTTGATAATTTTGCTATCTATATAAAAAAATAAAGATTTCCTTATTCCAAATCCTAATCCTAACTAATATGTATTATAAATGCGAAAATAAGTTTGTTTGTTACCTTTTCACACCTAAACCACTGAACCGATCATCCTGAAATTTTGCGTATACGTTGTCAGGTGTACAGAAACGGACATAGGGTACCTTTCATCCCGAAAAAAACGTACTGTTCCCGAGGAAAACAACAATAACATTCTTATGATAATAGATGCCGCCACGTGTCTTTCGAATCATGATTGAATTATATTATCCCGAAAAATACCTCTAGTACTTTATAAATATTCATTCTAGTGCACATATGCTCTAAGAGTGCACACTCATACTAATTACTCTAATGAGTATCTATTTCACGACAGCAACTCTATTACGAAAGTCGTACATATTTTGAACACATCTACGTTCAATATTGATTCCTCTTTGTCTTCAATTGAAAACTTTTTTCCTACCACAGTTGTATGAATTGAACGGCAGAACCACAAAGCAAATGAATGCGGAGCTCGTGAAACAAATTGAAAGAAAAAAATACGATACGATATTGAAACAGGGAACAAAATATACGCGTTCACCGATTACGAGAGACGACACTTTAGAAAAGATTTTTGACGGTTTTTTGCGAATTGGACATTCAAGGGATTGTATTTATGGTTGGTCCCTTTATAATAGACGTAGAAATAGGCATAATGTACGGCTACAATCTGCTGGAACCCGGGTGCATGAACGCGCGTGCTCGTGTATCCGCTATCACAGTCAGTTTCTACCTGCGGTGTGGCCGAGCGGAGCCGACCGGACGCGACGACAGCCGAGCGCCGCCGTCCACATACTCGAGCAGCCGACCGGCTGCCGCGGCATACGCGCGGATCTAACAGAGTTCCAAGCAGTGTAATTTCCATGCAAACATGAAACTTAACTATTGTATAGAAGCCTGAATTTCCTTTAGCACAGTTTGAAATGCGCTCCGGCGCGCTCCGGCGCGGCCCGTTTGGTGGAAATCGCACATTAACGGAAGTCAACTTTAAATCATTGGTGAATTGAAATAATTTTAAGCCAAAATTAGACAACAAGTAGCGTCTAGCGAAAATTCAATCATTTATTAAGGTATTGTTTTCTTTGTAGTGATGTTTTTAAAGATTTGTGATTGGGACTTTGTCAGTCAGTCTTGAAAGTAGCGCCCGTGACTCAAGTTACTAGAAGAGTATTCAATATGTATTTGGATGCATATACAATTAGGGGTTGGTGGGATTTGCCATAATCGCCACGCTTGGCAGGCGGGTTGGCGATCACAGTACGGTAGTTAAAATACTCAGAGACCGCTGCTGCCCATCCTCTAGTAAATCCCCTGATCGCCTTTTACGACACCCATGGGAAGAGATGGGGTATTGCTATTCTTTATGTCCGGCCAGACGGTCGATTCTCTGCCTCATTTTATTCAAAAGCTTATGCAGTATTGACATTTAGTATTTTGTTTGAAGTCATAAGCTGTGATAGCTAGCAGGGCTTAACGCTTTGATATTGTTTTAGCAGTGATAGTTAATGCTTTAGGAATATCCTAACTGAGTTACAGTATTTCATTTATTTAAATTTGCATGAAATATATCTGCTCTTTACTTATAGGTACTATGGTATTCTGGATACAGCATGACTGGTTAGTCACTTTATATCCGAAAACTGTGAACTCTGTTCATTATTCTGTACAACTTTTTCTATACGTATATCTATCGTGTCAGCACGAGCTATACAACAATACCTCATGCCGTGGTGAAAAGATTAGCCAGTCAGCAAGGATGGTAGCGAGGCTGACTGCCCAGAGTGCGCCGGACGTACTGAAGTATCGTCACTCGTGGAGGCTCTTTTCATGCAACTTTTGCAACTTTTCCTAAAGGACAAATTCGAAATACGTGAAAAAATAATTATTTCGCGTTCATAGTTTTCGTATGTAAAACCAATATTCAGTCATGCTGTATATTTGCACTATTTCTTTCAGATTTTGTTCAACGCCATGTTTTGCTTCTCTAGTGAGAGATATGTTTTTAATCACTAAGGTAACCCAGAGCAAACGTAGTTCACAGTATTCAATCGCACATAAAAAAGGCACAGCACTCCATCAAAGTTCAAAAATATTTACCAGGTAAACATTTTTGGCTCCTGACTATCCCCGGTTCCAATTATTCGTCTCTTCGGTCCCGTTTCCCGGTTAATCTAGGTACTGTGAAAAAACCCAGGGAATTCACCACCATATGTAGAGCTACTAGTGTAGCAGCTCTGCTGTACTAGTACAATAAAAGTTGTCGCATTTGCCAAACGCAATGAATGTTTTTCCTTTACTACTTATTTGAAGACTACGAGCCACGAGTATGGAGTGCATTTGCCTCTCAAGTCGACGCAAATAAATTTTCTAAGCGGCACACTTGACATCGTCGGTGGTATGCAGAATGTTATCAGTATTTTAATTAAATAAAAATGTATTGACTGTGTACGTTAAGTATTTAGAATGGCGAGCTAAATTCCAAGCTGTATTGGAATATTACTTTTTGTTGATACTCGGGTGAAGGATGCACTCAGTATTTTCATTTTGAAAAAGAGTTGGGTTGGGTTAAAGAAGAATTTAGAGGCATTCCATTAAGCGCACCAAAATTAATTGCACCAATTCTAGTCAAATTAATAGTAATAGAAATAGCAGTAAGAGCCTCCACGAGTGACGATACTTAAGTACGTCCGGCTCACCCTGGGCAGTCAGCCCCGCTGCCAACCTTTCTGACTGGCTAATTTTTTTACCACAGCATGAGCTACTTTCGTATAGCACGTGCTTACACGAGAGGAGAAAAAGAGTAGAAATAGTCGTTACGGCCAATGGCTTAATAGCCAAGAGCCTCCCACCAACATCTGATGAAAACCAACATCAGGAAGTTCCTCTCTCTGAGGCCCTGACCGCCGGCAGTTTAGACCCTGTTCCCGATGCCGGTGCCGACAATTTTTTTTTTATATTTAGAAATATTTATAAATGTAGATGATAAGATTTTAGATGAATAAAGGACAGAAATAGGAATACTATTGGTGTGATTCAAATTGGTGCGCTAAATGGAATGGCTCGAATTTCCAGCTTATTTAATTATCACTCATCAAAACTTTATTCAAATAATTTAAAAACTTATACATTTACACAACTGTGTCAGTATTTACCAATTCATTTATTGCCATCACAAATTGGCAAAGTCCACTAAAATAAAGTGAATATTACAACATTGAAACATTATCAATACATTTATAACGTTAATTAAATTTGGGCATGCGGTTATTGGCTTCTTTGTTAAAATTTTACATAATTATTTTGTTTGAAGTTTCGTAATGGACATATTTTGATGGGTAAACTGTTTTGACGTTCATTTGTATACTTGATTTTGGAAATATCGACAAGTGTCAGAAGAAATTGATGTATTTCTTATGTCAATTAAATCATAGAATTTGAATTTATTTTGAACTAGCGACCCGCCCCAGCTTCGCACGGGTACTATAATATGCATGTATTATACATATAAACCTTCCTCTTGAATCACTCTATCTATTAAAAAAACTACATCAAAATCCGTTGCGTAGTTTTAAAGATCTAAGCATACTAGGGACAGACAGCGGGAAGCGACTTTGTTTTATACATGTAATGATTTATGTTTATTAAGTCATCAAACAATAAGTACCTCTTTTTTGTGAATTATAACTTTCTTGAGACACATTCATATTTATAATTGTTTACTTACGGTTTATTCAGTTCGAATCACGACGTCGTCGTGTGTTCAGCTCATGATTAAAGGCTCCATTTGGGTCCAAAACTAGTCGGGTAATCCCGAAAAATCCACGTGAATAAACCGTAAACAGTCATGATTCTAAAATTATTAGGACTAGCATCGATGGTACACGTCATTGTGCAGTCTACAGCACCAAATACCATATTCCGTTCATCCCAATTGTTTATATATAAAAACCGACCAAATGCGAGTCCGAATCGCGCACTAAGGGTTCCGTATCACCACCAGTTTTCCACATTTTTTTTATTTTATTTATGTTCATCCAAAGGTTGTCTGGTAGATATCGCTATCAGCGATAAGACCGCCATTGTACCCTTCACTAAATTATATTGTATAAGAGCTATGTTACAATTTTGGTGTGCAATAAAGTATATTCTATTCTATTCTATTCTAATCGTTACAAGCACTATAATCTTACCAAGTTTAATGCTTGTAAGTATTACCGTTTTTAAGATAAAGCAGGAACAAAAAATGTTGATAAAATGCATTTTTTTCGAGGTTTCTTGTATAGGGACACCTTTAATATTTACATATTCTGTGCAAATTTCACTTAACTACCTATTATGGTTAAAAGATACAGCTTTGTGACAGATAACAGAGAGACGGACGGACAGACAAACGGCGCGGCGAAGGTTTAGTAATAGTGTCCCGTTGGCAACTTTTGGTTACGGAATCCTAAAAAAGCCGAAGCTCTCTTTGTGCAGCGTTTTACCATTCAAATTGCTTAGTAAATTTTTATACCTATTCTTGATTCACTCACGAATAGAAGTGGACGTCGCCTTTGCGACTAGTGACAATGAAATGTTTTGCAAGGAGCTAACGTGGTTATTTAAATTCTTGCAGACTGCTCTTCTTGATCATGTATTTTTTCTGCGTGATATCGTATGAGAGAAAGACAGAGATAGAAACTTTAAAGAATTATTTTATTTAATGTTAAACGTTAAATATTTTGATTTGAGAAGAAGAAAGAAAATATGTTCATTCGCGTCGACGTGACGCACAAAAATAAGTCACTACATAATAAAAAACAAAGTCGCTTCCCGCTGTCTGTCCCTATGTATGCTTAGATCTTTAAAACTACGCAACGGATTTTGATGCGGTTTTTTTAATGGATAGAGTGATTCAAGAGGAAGATTTTAAGCTATAAAACGTACACGGGCAAAGATGGCGGGTCGCTATTGTAAAAAAAAAAAACAAAAAAAACTGCTTCTTTTTATTAAAATTCTTTTAAACCATTTTTTTTTTGTAATGGCTGTGGCTATCGAGAAATCTTTTTCTAAATTTCGTTCTCTTGTACACGACAGACACCATAAAACAAAATGATGACGTTTTACAATTTAGTCGTGTACTCGTAATTCCAAAATCCAAAAAAGAGCATTGTTCCAGTTCGATCTTTTTGAAAACAATACAAGTGTTTCGAATAGTATTCTTGTAGAAATTGATATGTAATATTGTTGTGAGAGGCTCTCACAAACAAGATTAGAGCCGGGGACGTGCCTTGGGCCGTCAGTAAATCTAATTGTGACTCCTCGTGTCGCCCCGATCGACGGATGAATTCACCAATGTACGCGTTATTATTTACATTTTATTTTTGATTGGAGCCCTTTCTACGCAACGATTCGGGAGCAATTCGGATAGGTTGTACTTTCGACATTGTGTTGACCCATGCGTGTCACCGAAGAGTTCGTAAAGTTATTTTTGTGTCTCCACATATGTAATTGGTTGTAAATAAGGTTTTCGATTTTATTAATATCAGAAAATCTTCGAGAATCTTGCATTGATAAAGAGATAAGTCGAATACTTACTTACTTTGATGATAGATTCTTTCTTTTGATGTGGTGCTTACATATACGATTTTCATGTAGTGTAGAAAGAATGCAATTGCTTTTAAGTTACTGTTGAGGGATTTAGTTTATACATATTCCCCCTTATTACAAAAGATGGTCTTAGAAAAACCTAGGTTTTAATATAGCCCCCGTCTCTTTTTGTTATACAAGGTGTTAACGAATTCGTGTAATTCCTTCAAACCATGTGATCACAGATTAACCCTAAATGGGAATTTTTTAAAATCAACTAAAAAAAAATTAAAAAAAAAAATCTTGGTTTTCTATTTCTGAGTCATTTTAGAGCCTTGAATTATCTGACTGCAAAGAGCGATATAGCGTTAGTCGTGCCTGCTAGCCTTGTCGCCGTGCTTTCATTAATTTATGCATGGCATCGAAATGTTCAAACAAATAAAACAGTTTTTTTGGAAAAAAATAATTTCTTATTTTTTTACTGAATCCTTATCAGGTGGTTTAGATACCATCGGTAACAACGCCGCATGAAAAAATAATAATTTTATTTTTTTATTTTTATTCAAGCTATAAATCCCGTCCGGGGCCTGTCTACATCAGTAGTAGATCATGTGGTTTTAAGGAATTACACGAATTCGTTAACACCCTGTATGACATAAGAAAGTGATGGGTATATTTTAAAACTGGGTTTACTTTAGTCTTGGTTTAAACCATCCTTTGTAATAAGGCCCGCGCCCACTTATTACAAAAGATGGTCTAAGAAAAACCTAGGTTATAAAATAACCCCGTCTCTTTTTGTTATATGACATAAGAAAGTGATGGGTATATTTAAAACCTGGGTTTACCTTAGTATTGGTTTAAACCATCTTTTGTAACAAGGCCCTTACCGCCTTATTACAAAAGATGGTCTAAGAAAAACCTAGGTTTTATAATAGCCCCGTCTCTTTTTTTATAATATGACATATGAAAGTGATGGGCATATTTTAAACCTGGGTTTACCTTAGTCTTGGTTTGAACCATGTTTTGTAATAAGGGGGATTAAGTTTATTTCTCAGCTTAATCCAAGGGTAGGTGGTACAATATTCTCTTACATCATTCAAACATTCCGTAAAGAACACATGAACAAAGTGTCTTCGCTTTAATAGAGACAATAACAAGTGCTATTGGACACATTATTACTAAAATACAGTTTAGCAGTTTAAGTTATAATTGAATTACTCATTAGCCTAATTACAAGACTATATTGTAATAAAACCTGTATTTGACACTATGGAATGCAATAAAGAAATTGAAATTGAAGTTAAAGATTAGGGCGCATTGTCAGGCAACGCTCTAAATTATAAAAAAAAACAAACAGTAACTTATTTTTAGTTAGACTTATTCTCATACCATCAAAATTCAAGTCATACAAAGAAATATAGACGATTACGTTGACTCGGAGGGAGTTAAGAGACAACAATCCTAAACAAACATACTTGTGTCGGGTCCCTTATGACGTATGGATTTACTTGGCACTGAACAAGTTTCGCGGACAAACTGGTAAAGGTCACACGTGATAGGGGTGTGAAAGAACCAACCGATGCTTCCTGCTCACTTAGCCAAAACGGTGGAATAAGCCCTTAGTTACGGCGTAGAGCTACGGATTTAATGGATTAGAACTTTGGCAGTATAAGGGTCTATAATACCCTGTTCAAGTAGTTGAAGATGGTTAGTTTTCGAGGTGGAAGGGATAGTTAATGTTCTACTTTTGTTTACTCGCAAACTTGTGTTTATTGTACTAATCCGATCAGGTACTGCTCATATTTAAATACTATACAAAATATTGGTGCCGATTCTCTTGTTCAACAACTTAACTAAAATTAGAGAAGTGCAATATTTTACTAGCAAAAAATGCGAGAAAAGGACGGTGTTCGAACCAACACCCGAACGCTTATAACTCGAATCTCTTCAAAGTTAGAGTGAAAGAGCTTCTTCTGGGTAAGCTCGCTCTATCGTAGACCTTGTCTCTGTCACCTCTGACCTTGATCAGAGTCAAATACATAAAAAAAACTAAGTTCCAATGTCAAACTATAGGTGTAGCGCTTAACTGAGTCAGTGCCTGGGGAATGGGAGCGGCACGGGAGGGGTCACATGTAATGTTATATGACGTTTTCGAACTATCTCGCTATACACGTGATAAATATAATGAAGATATCTCTTACGATATTTTTACTACTACTAGATAATGAAAGTGATAATCATTCATACAGTGATTCGGGTACAGACAGCGATAAGAAATTTGATTAATTAAATTTGGGATTTCGGGATTTGTTGGTTGTTTTTTGTTGTTTCAGTTAAAAATATTAATACTTATGAAATAAAATAATATAATTACTGTAACTTATTTTTGTTTACATTGTCACGCACAATTAGATTAATCAATTTAACTTAAGTATACATACGTAAATATCGTAAGAGATATCTTCATTATATTTATCACGTGTATAGCGAGATAGTTCGGACACGTCGTCATATGTCACCCCTCCCGTGCCGCTCCCATACCCCAGCCACTGCCTCAGTTATGCGCTAGATCTATGGTTTACACATTGAACTTCACCGTGTTTTTAATCGACATAATCTGACGTGTCGTCTAAATTTGTCTCCTCTGATTTACGTCCGTCTCTTTCATATTTCCTCACAGTGAAAAAGATAGCAATAGCCTAAATTAAGTGTGGCTTGTGCACAACAGAATAGGCACCATTATGTTGTCCAGTGAACCAGTAAGAGCTAGCCGCAGTCATCTGGAAAGTAAGCCCAAAAAAAAGGACAAACATGTAAAGGTTTTTGCTCGCAACGCTTATTAATTCAATAAAAACAAAGGAAAACTTGTTATCTTCTGTCTGACATAACATATTTAGGAACTTATTTAATATCTGAGAGGAAAATCTGAAAAAACTTTGATGCCTAAGTTCTGAATGGATGATAACAAGAAAAATTATCCCTTTGTGGTCAGCCCTCGGGGCAAAGGTTTACAGGGTCCTTTCAAAGAAAAAAGTCCCAAGGGGAAATTCAACTTTCCCTTATGAACGATTTTAGTACTTCCCAAGGCGGAATTTTAAGGGGAGGAATATTTAAAATATAATAAAAATAATCCGCGAAAGTAACAAGGTCGGAAAAGGGATAAATTTATGGCTTCCAATCGGGTGCTCTGCCCCTTACCCCAGTTTTTTACTTGTTTAATCTTTTGTAGGTCACTTAGGGACTAACATGGCTTTGTTTCACTGATCCGGGGATACTTTGAAATAGATACGGTTTAGAACATGAACATTAAACACATTTTATATTTTTCTTAACAATTCTTTCCGTCCAATGTTTGTCTGGACGAATTGCTTTAAGCGATAAGACCGCCATTTGAACTGTTTTTATTTACTACTTTAGGGTCAATTTTTAAATCGTCAGATAACTTTTATGTGAGGAATAGTTTTGAGGTTTTAACAGCTTTTGCATAGAAAATATGTCAAACCGCCATATAATATATTATTTAGTCCTCAGATGTAAAAGTTATCTACAATAAAGTATGTTTATCAATTTTTTACAACAAAATGTATTTTTAACACAGTAATTATAATGCAAGTCCTCTTCAAAATGTCATGGTTCGATTATACACCGTGGTCCCGAGGTACGCGAAAGATTTTAACCTTCGATTCCGATGCCTAATTGGAGAAGAAAAGCTATTTAAAGTTTGTTGAAAAAAGCTTAATTTTCGAAATATTCATTATTTAATGAAATTCACAAATCGAAAAATATCTATGGTAACAAGTCCTAAGAACGCGGTGTTGCAACTTTTGTCATACCATACCCCTCTCGTCGTATGTCTTATTTGACGGAGAGGGTTGTGAAGTGAGAAGTTTCTTATCCACTTACACGATAATTTATAAATGTTGCCAGTTCAACCTAAGGTATTGTTTACAAGGAAGCACTAAAGTTAATTAAAACAGAAGGAAAAGAAAAAAAAAAATTTTTTTTTACTTTTTTCATCTTCTTTTTTCTACTTTTCTTGGTATAACATTTGATTCTTAATAGCATCAGGAAGGCGTGGTTAAAATCTTTCGGGTACATCTTGCCCACGGCGTATATTTGAACAGTATGTAAGTGTACTAGTCATTCAATAAATCTGCAACAAATGTCTGGGGGTCGACAGGCGGGGTGCTTAGCAAGCCATTTGGAGGTTTTAGTATAAAATAAAACAAAAACTATTTATAGTCTGTTGCTGGTTACCTAGTACCCGAACCTGGTTCTGAAATGGTAATCGTCGTAATAATTAACTAATCTGTTGTCGATGCATAGAGATGTATAGAATATGCTTTAATGTACACCATAACAGTAGCAAAAAACAGAAACAAATTAAAACAAGGATACAATGGCGTTCTTATCGTTAATAGAGCTATCTTACAGACAACCCTTGGATGGATTAGAATGACATGGAAGATAGATCATGGGGGCAGTCCGAGGTGTACTACTGCACAATGGTGGAATGCGATTGGTCTTCAAAAGATTGGATAAGTAGTTGATTAGTTAATGTTTGCGTTGATTAGTCTTTTAAGTAACCAAAGGTTAGTCTCTTCTAATGGACGCGGATGACCTGGTTTTATTTTGCTTCGAATTCTCCTAACCTACATAAAAAACTTGATAGATACGCAGTATACAATAAGGATGGTAAAATACATATTCTTTTGTTCATCTGTTCTTTTGTTTTGCTTATTCTTTTGAACTCTCATTAGTGATTCTTTAATGATAGTTTAGTCTTACTAAAGACGCTAGCAGTATAAGCATACTCGCGTGACGTCATACTTGAGTTAATGCGTCATATTTATCTATTTGTATCGATAATTCTACCCTATTTTCCTTTGAAACGAAAACGCTTCAAGCTAGTTGCATAAAGAGCTTTAAATACATATTAGTAATAAAATTAAATAGTTCATGTATATTTTTAATAGTTCATGTGGTACCTACCTACACGAAAATCGTTTAATCTGATACAATGCAGTATCCTAACCTAACCTAATATTTAGACACAGGTTGCAAGCCAAGGGAAAAAATAGTCGTCTTTCTCGTATAGTCTAAAAACCTACGTGATGGTACATTTAGTTCTTCGTCATATTAATATACATTTTCATTAATTCTAACTCGTAGTTGTACGTATCTCTAGATAATATGACAACAAATAATGTCACACTGCGCATGTTAGGGTTGTTTCACATTTACCACAACTACACCACAACCACACTTCGACAACAACACGTAGGTGGGCACTAATTTGTATGAAAATTAATAGTTTAATTCACACGGACCACATTTTGCCCCCAAATTCAATCGTGTGTACAATACCGACCACATCGCAACCACAACGTAACCATCAGCGATACCGCGCACTAGCGGCCGACCACCTCGCAAACACAACGACACCGTGCGCACGCCTGAAGCCGGAGTCGATCTGTCTGTCTGCAAACACTAGCAACAACGTAACCACATCGCAAATACTAGCGGCAACGCAACCACATCGACATTTTGTAGTTACCACTACGCAACTGTAAGAAGCAGCAGCGAAACTATTCACACGTAACTTCTTGACCACTTTATGTCGCTGCGATGTGGTGTGGCTGTGGTATGTGTGAATTCTCCCTTAGGCTTGCGGCAGGCCTAGTACGAATGTTTTATAGTAAAACGGAATTTTGAATTGGAAACTCATTTCGCACATAAATATTTAATTAAATTGAAGACCTCTATGCTATAAACTGTGCTTGTCGCATAAATTTAAACCAAAATGCCATAGGATACTTGTATTTCTAATTCCAAATTCACTCAAAATAACGTTACGTTTACGTTACTATACGTCAAAACATTCGTGCTAGGCCTACAAGTCCTCTAGTTGAGGTAGTTTAATCATGAAAGAATTCAAACAGCTTCATTTAAATAACACAAAAAGCACCCTTCAGCTACGTTCACTACAACATAACAACATTTTCTTCATTTCAAGAATTACGAACTAGTTCTACAATTCTTTGTCAAGTCCCAACTATAAGACAATGCCTGGAGACATAAAGTGGGAACGTGTTAAGACACACGGAAGAACATTCTCTTATGAACATGATTAATCTTAACAGTTACCGCCAGAACTGAAGTGCTTATTACATTTGGCTGAATTAAGACGTCTTAATTCAGTCGTTACTGAATTAAGTCAAGTGTAATCGCAATTAGCAACCTAGGATCCTAAATTCAGTAGCAAGGATGGTTTCTGACTGACTAAATCATTTAGAAGCTTATTTAGAAACGCATTTAGGAAGGTGTAAACGCATTTAGTTACTAACTTCCGTCGTTGCGTGAGGTTGTATAGTTTTATTTTGACCAAAGAGTATAGTAATATATGGGAATAGAGAGCCCTCTCGCGAGATTCTTTGTAGATTTTTGCATGAAATTAACACAGTCTACTTAAATCTAACTCTTTACAGTCGGTCAACGTAGAACATTGTCGCAGAGCAATCGTGCGGGGGGTTGCGGGGTGAAGGAGCGAAGGTTATGTCCCGAGTAGCCATACTGCATACCTACTCGGGACATAAATTCCAGGGCTCGCACTTTTTGATTTCAAATTTGATTGACATCGTTCATAGAAATTATATTAATTGTATGTATGTTGTACCTATTACGATAATTTTATTACAAAGTCTGTTTACTAATCCAAGATGGCGGCATACATACATTTTCAAATGATTGTTTGTGGGAAGTAATTTCCACGGTTTTCGGGGTCACTGATGCCGAAAATAACGTCAAAATCCAAATCCAAGATGGCGACCATAACAATTTTCATCTAATCATCATGGGTGTTAATTTCATGGTTTTCGGGGTCACTGATGCCAAAATAACGTCAAAATCCAAATCCAAGATGGCAGCCATGAAAATTAGTAAATTAGTGGTCATGGGTGTCAAATCCATTGTTTCCTGGGGTGCGGATGCCGAAAATGAAGTCAAAATCGAAATCCAAGATGGTGGCAGTAAAAATGTCAAATTAGTCGTCATGGGTGTCATTTCCATGGTTTTCGGGGGTACTGATGTTGAAAATGAGGTCAAAATCCATTTCCAAGATGGTGGCTTTTAAAATTTCAATTTAACCACCATGGGTGTCATTTCCATGGTTTTCGTTGATGCTGATGACGAAAATGAGGTCAAAAACTATATTCCAGATGGCGGACATGAAAATTTTCAAATTAACCGTCATGGGTGTCAAATCCATGAATTTCGGGGACGCTGATTACAAAAACAAGATCCATTCTCAAACACCAAGATAGGGACCACGTTTTACCTGGCATATTACATTTAACAGATAATTTTTTTTGACCGCCGTATATGATCGAGGAATACTTAGACTTTATTTCCAGCATCAGCATCCACGAAAACCATAGAAGTAATAACCATGAATAATAAGTAATTTTCTATGGCTCCTTCTTGGATTTGGGAATATTTTATGACTCTTACCTACCCCCGCAAGCGTTAGTCACTGCGACTGTAACCTCGACAAAATTTGTAGTTTTAAATATTGTTAGAAAATTCCAGGATAAGATGGCGAAATTGCTGCTACATACCTTTGCATTATTTTGTCAATCGTCAAAATTACGCATGCGTTGTTTTCTTTTTGCGTGTCACTGTTTCTATAAAACGTTAATTAATTTGGACGTTTGTTTGACAAAGTTTGTGTAATTTGTTTTATGTGACAACCCTGTGACAAGTGTTACCAATTTTGACATTTCATAGGACCAGTCAAATGTATGGGCGTTGACCCACTGTATGTAGTAAGTAGGTACACTGTGGTATTAATATGTGATTTTTGTATTTGCGAAAAATGATCGCCTACGTCAAGTACGTCACCCCCCCCCCCCTTTGAGTTTCTGTCGATGCGTGAGGACGTATAGTTTTATTTTGTATTCCCGAATAAAAAAGTGTAGTGCGAGTGCGGTGCGCAGCGTGGGTACCTACGAAATGACGAAAGAAATAGAAGTTATGCTCAATATTTTAGAGCTGTATAAAGATATGCCCTATCTTTGGGACAAAAATTACAAAAATTTCCTGAACAAAAATGTACGAAATGAGGGCTTCCAAGTGCTACTGAGTTTATATAAATTATAGACGAATCGGCTACAATAAAGGCCAGGGCTGGGCAAAGGCCAATTTTTTGGTCTGGATAATACTGGAGCCATCCTCGCACACGACACGTCCGACTCATATCAACTCACGAAAAATATGCCTATATGGAAACTGAAAAAAATACACAATGAATTCAATGAAATTTCTTTAATCAATAAAAATATTTAAGTTTTCTTATGCGTTATTATACTTAAGCACTACTTACTCTACGTATCCGCATTTGCCTTCAAATTTTCGGTATACATAGATTTTGACGACATCTTTTTGATCATGTTTTTAGTTGGTTATGTAGGAGACACAGTCGCCGTGTCTTTTGTTGTAATTAAAGCTGACACAATGTTGATTTAGGAACCTATTCTTTATTTTTGTTTTGTTTAAATTCACCAGACAGAAGATTCTTTCGCACAAAGCGTTGGACATCGGCAAACATAATAATGCTTTCGCGAAATTTGTAATATTTGGATTTGGATATTTTGTAGCCCCATTTGCGTCCAGGATTTTTCCAATTGCTCCCCAAAAGGAGATCGGACATTTTTGTTTGGGCTCTGGCCCAAACGGCGTCGGAGCATGGCGCTTATTTTGTTTGAAAGTTCACTAACTAAGCTTACTTTTTTTGTATTGGTACAAAAAATCTATCCTGGGAGAAAAAAGTTATAGTGTATACTAAAATACTCATATTTCGACCTATTTTCAACTATTTATTCAATTAAATCTATTTCTATTAACTTAATATGGTATGTTTGCTGTTGTCTAACATCTATGATGACTCAGACGCGTAGTATCTACTACACCAACGTTAGAAATATACAGGGTGTAAACGAATTCGATCTATTATTGATATAGATTGACCTTGCACGGGATTTAGCTTGATTAAAAGTAAAAAATAAAATCCTTTTTGTTCTAGCGGTAGGGTTTAGTGATCGAACCTAAGTCACCTCATAAGGATTTAATAAAAACGGAAGTAAAACAAAATGGCATTTTTGTTTTACTTCCGATACTCCTTTTCTTTGACTCGCATAATTCAATGAAAGCACGGTGACACAGCTAGCGAGCACAAATAGCGCGATATCGCTCTGCGCAGTCAGTTAACTCGGGGCACTAAAATGACTCAGAAAAAGATTAACAGGATTTCTTTAAATTCTTTTTTTGTTGATTTTCGAAAATACCCTTCCAGTGTCAATCTGTCTCACCAGTAGATCACGCGGTTTGAAGGAATTACACGAATTCGTTTACACCCTGTATATTTCTAACGTTGGTGTAGTAGATACTACGCGTCTGAGTCATCATAGATGTTAGACAACAGCAAACATACCATATTAAGTTAAAAGAAATAGATTTAATTGAATAAATAGTTGAAAATAGGTCGATATATGAGTATTTTAATATACCTACACTATAACTTTTTTCTCCCAGGATAGATTTTTTTGTACCCATACAAAAAAAGTAAGCTTAGTTAGTGAACTTTCAAACAAAATAAGTGCCATGCTCCGACGCCACTTGGGCCACACCCGTCCGATCTCCTTTGTCTACACTCAAAATTGTGCTGGTGGCGCTACTTCCACCTGATTCTAACAAGTCTCTTGGAAACCAAATCAATAAAGAAGTATTCCAGTTTGATTACAGTACATAATCATCTGAAGCACTTGTTTAAATAAGCGGGAAATCCCCGTATAATTTGGCCATGAAACAGAAGTTGCCAGTTCGAAAAAATCATTTGTAATCTCATTATACATATATAAAACCTGATGTACTGTATACTTTTAAAAAAGATAATTCAAATTATGTAATGTGAATTGTCATGAAATCATTTAAATCTGCCGAAATCTGCCACTTTTGTGAATCGTCAGCAGGATCTGCCACAGATAAAATTTTGGAGCGAAATCTGCCAAAATGGCAGAAATCTGCCACAAATGGTCACACTGACTAAATTTAGGACAGTGTGATCAGAAGCTTCTAATTTGCCCTTCTGAATTAAGACGTCTTAATTCAGCCAAATGTAATAACGGTTTTACTTAGCTGCAGTAAGAAAGTTCGCAGTGAAAAGTTACGAGCACAGTCTTTATATGAGCTGCTGAATTAAGAATTAAAGATTTTGTGAATTTAAGCGTCATTGTTACTATCTTATCTTACTACTTGCGTGTGTCTGTAAGGGATTCACTACAGGATGGGCAGCAGCGTTCTCAGAGCATTTTAACAACCGTACTGCGATCGCTAACCCGCCTGGCGATTATGGCAACCCCCCCCCCCCCCCCCCCCACATGGCTTTGTGGAGGCCTATGTCCAGCAGTGGACGTCTTTCGGCTGAATGATGATGATGATGTTACTATCTTTGTCGTAAATATGTAATGTTCGAGTAGTGAGTGGTCAATCTTGATTTTGATAAATCATGATTGTACCTATACATTTTGCATGCCTTACAGTACAATCATTTGAAACATGTACAAGGTTAGTCAGAAAGGGGGTACTAATCCGAAAGGGTATTAAAGTACACATAATATGTAACTTTTGTTCTACAACTTTTCCCAAAAGTCAATAGTTTAAGAGAAACAGTTGTTCAAAAATCTATAAAAAAAACTCTAAAATCTATCTATCCCCAGTTATGATCAGCTGTGTTTACATTTTAGGTCATATTTGGGGTCATGAATTAGAAGCACCATTTTCTGAATTTGTAACTAAAGCAGGGATGAAGAATTTTTGAAAAAAACTAAAATAAAAATAATAATTATTTGGAAAAAAAAATATCGAATTTTGAAATTTTAACACTTGCTTTCAAACAGTCATCAGCGGTACTATAAGTGGGCTTCGGATTAGTACCCCCTTTCCGACTAACCTTGTATATCTAATAACACCATTGTAACAGTGTTTTCTGCAAAAATAAATAATTTGAATTTTAATGATAAATTATTTTTGTAAATAAATCTCTTACCTTATTTACTTTTTAAGTTTAAATGGCGTCGGTATTTTGACAAGTCCAAGCTCTCTTTTAAAGTCCAGACATTGTGGTATAAAAACTATGCAAATATAACAATGTAGGGCAACGACTGTCATGGCCTTCCGAGGACAGAGCCATTACAGCTTTGAGTTGACCAGTCCCAACTGACGGCACGCATGCATCAGCCATCGTGTAGCTCAACCTTATTTAAAGTCTCAAGTACAGTAATTATAGACACGATAGATAAACAATGGCACTGACGAACCGGTTCGTCGGTCGGGCCGCTAGCAGTTAAGGGAGCTCAACGAGCAGACGCACAACGCCATCCATCAGTAGGACATTTGCGTATAATTTATATATTCAATTCAATTCAATTTTGTTTATTTCAGACTGATGTGTCCATATAGTGTTAGTAAATACATAAAAAGAACTTAATAATAAATGTTAGTACTTTATACATGAGGAAACTATTTAACATGGATGCGTATCCATTGCCTCCATAGAGGACTTTCTATTTTACAAGCAATTACTCTCAGGTAGCTGTTGGAACTGTCCCTCACCCTGCGCATCAGCGATGCCGCTCTCTTACGAATTATGGCATGGAAGCCATCCACTTGAGCGTCAGCAAACATCGCTGAGGCGCTGCAATAGCGAGGCAGTCCCATCAGCAACCTGAAAGCATTGTTGTATTGGACCCGCAGGGCGCTGACGACCCGCTGTGTGTTACTGACCCACAGGCTACAGGTGTAGTAGGATTGGCAGTAGGCCCTAAATAACGTCTTTTTTACCTCCTTACTACACCTTGCAAACCTGCGGGCCAGCATGTTACACCGGACCGCCAGCCCCCTGCGTTCCCTTTCCACATCCGGATCATCAGCCAGGTCCTCGTTTACCACATGGCCAAGGTACACAAACTGGCTGACCCTGTTTAGCGCCACCCCACCCAGCATCACGGGCGGTACGCAAGAGGGCGTCATGCGCCCCGCCCGAAACACCAGCAGTTCGCTCTTCTTGACATTATATGTCAATCCGTGCGTCCTAGCATATTCCTCACAGATACTCAGCAATCTCCGCAGGGCATTGATATATAAAAGTCAACACTACACTAACATTTATTCATACAAACGTGTGGTGCCGGAGGTAAAGAATAGCACTACCCGATCTCTTCCAATGGATGTCGTAAAAGGCGACTAAAGGATTCAATAGAGGATGGGCAGCAGCGTTCTCTGAGTACTTTAACAACCATACTGCGATCGCCAACCCGCCTGCCAAGCGTGGCGATTATGGCAAACCCCCCAACATGGATAGTGGCAATGCTTGGGGGAGGCCTATGTCCAGCAGTGGACGTCTTTCGGCTGAATGATGATGATGATCATGATGATATATATACAATTTATTGCATTAAGACATATTAATTCCTATAAAACTCTTTGCAAAGATTTTCAAATAAATCGGATTAGATTGTATAGTCACAATACTGCCTGATTGCTCGATAGTAAGGATTATTGAAGAATAAATATAAAAGAAAATCTGTATTTCAGTATTTATAAATAAACTATTTCTGATCTAATTTATGTCTCGATTCACATTGAATATCGCTTATATTTTCGTCTTAGTCATCAATTCATCTGAAATCCATTAAGTAACGCATTATTTAATATATTAAGTTCTTAATGTATAAATAGAGAATAATGTATTTGTATTTGTGTAATGTATACGTTGAGAAAAAATATATTTTATTAGTGTAGTACTGTGACTGCCGCAATGGCTTAGTGGCTGCAAGTGCGACTGCTAAGTGTGGTCCTGGATTCGATCCACAGATCGCGCAAAGTATAATTGGGTTTTTCCGTGTGGAATTTCTCAGTAGCAGCCAGGTGCCCGGTTGATGGCAATAGGCTTGCCCCCTTTTACATGGGACTTAAACATAACAGCGAAATGAAGGTGTACTATACACCTATACCCAACCTTCTGGAATTACAGGCGTGACGTTATATTATGTTATGTATTTGCGTAATGTATAAATTCAGAATTATTTATTATATTAGTGTAGTACTATCGTATAAGACACGGCTAAAAGGGCGTAAGTCACACCAGACGTAATTTCTCTTACGTTTTGTGAGACCCAAGGTATCGATATATCAATCATTTTGCGAAGCCACACGTAAGAAGGATAATCTTGTCATTTTTTTGCTGATACCCTGTGTTCGGACAGGTATTATTTACTTACGGTACAAGCCAGTCTTACACGATTATTTGACGGGAAAAAATATAGGTACAAACTTAGAGAGGAGAGTTTTTTTCGGGCTTCGATGTAAGAAGTAAAAATAAATTCGGATTTTTGGCAAAAAATATCTGAACCAAATACATAACAGAACATAGGTAATCAGCCCATTACTGTATCACTGCTGGGTTTGGTCATTCTTCTCAGTATGAGAGATGGCCTTAGTCCATCACACTGGCATAGTGCGGTTTAGCAAAGTTAATGGCGGATTAAATTCCTTGAGATATAATGTGAAATTGAAAATTCAATGCGAGTCCTTTTTTTAAAATAAAAACGTTGCCCCACACCTATATTTCTCCTGCATCGTGAGCGCGTTTACAGACACAAATCTCACATGCACAAACACCCAGACAGGGAACAACTATCTGTAGGCCATACAAATATTTGTTTAGTGCGGTTATCGAACCCGCAAAGGGGCTCGTCGCTTATAAACAACCACGGGGATCATACGATTGGCAAGGTTAAGCTGCTCTTGCCGCGGTCAGTCCGTGGATGGATGACCGTTCGTTACACATCGAGATCCCTCCGTGCCTCGGTGAGCGCGTTATGCTTTCGGTCTCGGATGTCATACGAATATCTATGACAGTCGTTACGTGTAGTCAGAAATCCGAAAAAAGTGCATGAAAGGAGCCTCCACGAGTGACGATATTTCAGTACGTCCGGCGCACCCTGGGCAATCAGCCCCGCTACCAACTTTGCTGACTGGCTAATCTTTTCACCACAGTATGAGCTATTTTCGTAGAGCTCGTGCTGACACGAGAGAAGAAGAAGAAACCCGAAAGTCAGACAACCGGTCTAACCTTAGGATATCGGCATTGTCCAGTAACTGGGTTGCAGAGGTCTGATAGCAATCGCTTTGTGTAAAATACTGGCATTCAGCCGCATCTGGTTAGACTAGAAGATGACTCCAACATAGTAAGGAAAAGGCTAGGCAAGCAGGCGGGAAACGAACCCGTTACCAGTAACGCAGAAGCCAATCGCTCAGCCGCTGCACTAAACGCGTCGACAAAATTCTCCACAAATTCAACTGAATTCACCTCTAGTTCCTCCATTTTCGTCATCCATTTCACACACATTCATCCCCGTGAAATACGTGACATATTTATATAGCAATACACGTCAGGCGTGCCCGATAACCAACTGTTAGCGCTGTAGTTAATCTTCTTAATGAATTTTCATAGACAAGTCCAGTTTATGCACAATCCATTCGTGACGGGCGTTCAGTGTCACTGAACAATGGGGACGCGTATTTCAACGATGTGGAGACCTTATTCTAAATTTAAATTTTAATAAAATTGTTTTAAAATTTTCGTATGGGATTTATTTTATTTTTATTTATTTATTGTTGACAAAATCCACAGCTCTTTGAAATTTTATTCTATATATATAACTAGTTTTACAGCCAATTACGGATTTACAATTTAATGTCTATATAATACATGCTATGGATATGGAGTGGAGAATGGGTACTACGGGAACGTTAGAAGGTGGCTATGTATACAGGTAGTCCCGAAACCCAATGTCATGCCCGGAACAAATCAAATGGACGTTATAACTGTTCAGTTTTTTTTTTCATATATAATCATTTTCGACTTTTAAAGATACCATAAGTAAAATTTTGAAATGAACAAAATGTCTTTAAATATTAAAAAAACTACATTTTTTTTTGCCTGATCATTCGTAAACTGCCCTATCATTTGTTTCCGGCTTCACGTTGAGTTTCGATACAAATGGGATGTATTCTACGCCACAGATCGCCAATACTTTCAAATCTTTCAAAATTTGGGGGGCTGAGTCACCCTCGTCCGTGGGAAGGCACCCTTAGTTCGAAACCCCACACGTGGTCCCCGGGTGGTGCCAATCAGGTGACAACCTACTGGTGGTAGGCTTCGGCCGTGGTTAGTGACCACCCACCGGACAAAGCCATGCCGCCAAGCAGCCTAGCTGTGTTCCGGCTTGTTGTCCGGTGACACCGTTCGGGAAAACGGGTCGGAGTAGTTGCTTTACTGCTGCATGACCGTCTTGCCATGCGTCGTTGCGCTGCATCGGGTATCTGGTCGTGGAGGGTAGCAGGATCCGAGGCACGGTGCACCGCTGGCCGACCGCAGTTAGTAGGGGGCCCAAGTAGTGAGCTAGCCATTCACGAAAGGCTGCCCCGCCAACTCGCGAAAAATCCCGGAATGCGCCATCGTGCCGGTTGGCGACCGGACGAAAGGGCCCGATGGACACTTCCGGGGGGGCTCGGGCGTCCCCGCAGTCTCCAGATCAGTTCCCCAATGATGAGGCATTGCGGCGCATGTCTACTGGCCAGCAGCGTTGAGCCTCGCTCCACTGCCGTTTTCCCACCGAATCACTCGACGACACAAAATATGCAGCACAAGAAAAATAAGAGTAAGGTTTCACAGCGGCTGCACGCCCTTTCATTTAAAGTGCACCTCACAAACATCCGAGGACTGCACTCAAATCTCGTACCAGTCCACTATCACCTAGAGACTGACAAACCTTCACTCTTATTCATCACGGAGACGCAGATCGGGGGTCCGTCTGACGTGGCGTACCTATCGTACCCAGGGTATACCCTGGAGCACAATTTTAAGGCTCGAGCTGGAGTGTGCCTATACGCCCGTGATGACGTCTCCTATCGGCGTCTCCGTCAGCTTGAAGACCCCACATTCTCTGTGCTGTGGGTAATGGTGGATATAGGTATCGAGAAAATTCTTTATGCCTGTGTCTACCGATCGCATACTGGAGATGAGGAGACGGCCAGACTCACAGCATACCTAAGTGAGGCGGCGGAGGCGGCTCAACTGAGGTACCCTACAGCCCAATTAGTGCTTCTGGGGGATTTTAACGGCCACCACCAGGAGTGGCTTTTCCCATACCGGGACACTGACCATGCTGGGAGAAAGGTGCGAGAGCTTGCTCTAATATTAAATCTTACCCAGCTGGTCCAGGGGGCTACGCGGGTACCTGACGTTGACACGCACACGGCTTATTGCTTGGACCTTCTGCTGACAACTGATCCAGACCGCTACTCAGTAACGGTTTCGTCACCTTTGGGTAAATCCGATCACTGTCTGGTGAAGTCTGTATCTGTTTACTCCCCGCCCGATCTCAGCCCTAGAGGAATTCGGCGGGTGTGGCGATACAGGTCAGCAGATTGGGATGAGATGCGGTCTTTCTTTGCATCTTATCCTTGGCAGTTGATGTGTTTTTCGTCTGATGATCCTTCGACCTGCGCGGACGCTGTGACAGAGGTGTTGCATCGGGCCATGGAATACTACATTCCTTATTCCGATGTACCATTGTCCGGCAAAGCTCGCCCGTGGTTCGGGCCTCAATGTGGTCGCGCTGAAGCCCGTAAACATGAGGCATACCTGGCCTGGGTTGATGCTCGACACCGTAAAGCGAAGGACATTCGTCGGAGGAAGAAGGCGTTTAACAGGGCTGCCAAGTCCTGCAAAAAGGTTCTTCAGAGGGCTCGCTTTGACCACATTAGTCGAATAGGGAACAAATTGGCTTCGTACCCTGCGGGTAGTAAAGCGTTTTGGTCCCTAGCTAAATCAGTCGAAGCGAACTTCTGCCGCCCCTCCCTACCCCCACTGCTGAAACCTGATGGGACGCTGGCTCACACCGCTGAAGAGAAAGCTAACTTGTTTGCTTCTCTGTTTGCGGAGTCTTCACGCCTGGATGCTGGTAGTGCGATACCTCCAACACCGAATAACTGTGCGACATTTATGTCGGAAATTCGCATTCGCCAAAAGGAGGTTCGCAAAACGCTACGCAATCTTGACGTGAACAAGGCCAGTGGCCCAGATGGTATTCCAGCCATAGTTCTGAGGACATGTGCGCCTGAGCTGTCTCCTGTGCTGACGCGCCTCTTTCGTCTCTCTCTTGAGACTGGTCAAGTGCCGAAATCGTGGAAGCTTGCCAACGTGCAACCCGTGCCCAAAAAAGGTAGTCGTGCTGACCCTGCCAACTATAGGCCCATCTCAGTTACGTCCATACTCTGCAAGACTATGGAACGTATACTTAATAGTAGGCTCCTAACGTACCTAGAAGCTAATGACCTCCTCAGTGATCGGCAATACGGATTCCGCCGAAACCGGTCTACTGGAGACCTTCTAGCGTACGCTACTTACGTATGGAGTGAGGCCATCGAGAAACATGGGGAAACGCTCGCCGTCTCCCTGGACATCTCGAAGGCTTTCGACAGGGTTTGGCATGACGGCCTTATTGGTAAGCTTTCTTCATTCGGCTTGTCTACCGGTTTCGTTGCGTGGATATCGGACTTCCTGAGGAATCGTTCGATTCGAGTGGTCATTGATGGCTGCTCATCAGATCGAATGGCTATTAATGCCGGTGTCCCCCAGGGGTCAGTGCTCTCTGCGACGCTTTTCCTGCTGCATATCAACGACCTGCTAAAGCCCGGAACCTTTGGGTATGCAGACGACAGCACTGTGGTAGAGAGCTATGTAGCCAATGCACGGACCGGTGGACCACAAATTCAGTCTCTGAGAGAGGCCATGGTCGAGCGCTTGAATTTGTCCCTTAAGGCAGTCTCCGATTGGGGCGATGCCAACCTGGTCAAGTTCAATGCATCAAAGACCCAGGCGTGTCTGTTCTCTGCCAAAAGGAGGCCATTCCAGCTGGCTCCTACTTTTCGAGATGTGTCTATACCGATAACTGACCATCTTGAGCTCTTGGGCGTTACTCTGACGTCAACCCTCAACTTTGGCTCCTATATTGAGTCCAAAGCTCAATTGGCTGCTAAAAAGCTGGGTGTCCTCTCGAAGGTGCGGCGGTACTTCACATCGGAACAGTTGCTTCAACTGTATAAAGCACAGGTTCGTTCGTGCATGGAGTACTGCTCGCACCTTTGGGATGGCTCAGCCAAATACCAGCTTGAGGCGTTGGAGTCCATTGAGAGGCGTGCCAAGAAGCTCATCAGCGACGACTCCCTCGTTCAGACCAAGCTCCAAAGTCTTGAGCATCGGCGCAAAGTTGCCAGTCTATCGGTTTTTTATCGGACACATTTCGGAGAGTGTGCTTCAGATCTGCATGATCTAATACCCCCCTGCCCTTTTTTCTATCGGACGGCCAGAAGCACGAAAAAGCGCCATCGGTTCATGGTTGACATACCAAAAACCCGAACGAAGCGCTTTGATTCCACTTTCATTGTGAAAACCGCCAAACAGTGGAATGCGCTGCCCGAGTGGGTGTTCCCCGACAGCTACAATTTGGGTGTCTTCAAGTCACGAGTGAATCGGTTTCTTCTGGGCAAGCGTGCTCCATCGTAGACCGCATCATCGCTTAACATCAGGCGAGATGGCGGCCAAACGCAGGCCTAGTAATAAATAAAAAAAAAAAAAAAAAAAATCTCCTTCGTCTCTACCGGCCAATGTAAATTTTCTAGAAAATTACAAAGAAAAACCGAGTTATACTTACTTCTTCCGATTTTAAAATAAAAACGCTTACTGGAGCAATATCTTCAATCCTTGGTTCTAATTGGTATCACAATAATTGGAGCTTTAAATCCAGAGCACCATTTACCGGCTCTTAGTTAGTGGTAAGGTTAATCGCTTGCTTTGAAAAACTTCATTTTCGCCATATTTCCTACTAGCTTTTGCCCGCTGCTTCGCTTGCGTGAAATTCAGAACCCGTGACCCTAGTGACGATTTTCCACACAAACTTTCATCCCCTATTTAACTCCCTTAGGGGTTGAATTTCGAAAAATCCTTCCTTATTCCTTGTCTACATTATAAAGGGAACCTCTGTGCAAAATTTCAACTTTCTAGGTGGTCCAAAGGTTTGGGCTGGGCGTTGATGAGTCAATCAGTCAGTCAGGACTTTTCTTTTTATAAATAGATAAATTGGTCTCTTACAAATTGCATAATGAAATTTCGATGATGACGTCATCAAATAAGGTGATCACAGTTCACATAAACTTTTAACTAAAAAATAAATTAATTTCTTGGCTCCACAAGAACACTACAAGAACAGCACAGCTCGGTACACTTACTGATTCAAATAGATTTCCATTGTTTTGGCAACGAAAACAAAGCATTATTTAGTTTGCCTATCTTGGTAAGAAACAATGATAATAATCTATTACAAGTCGGCTAGATTAAATCCATGTCTTCCTTATATTAATCCACTGCTTAAATTCTAAAACAATGCTGTAGTATTTTTCGCAAAGGAAACGGATTCTAATGTACGATTTCCACCAACCGGGCCACGCAGGAGCGCATCGCAGCGCGTCGCAGCGGATGCTCGAGCACGCGCCCGCAGCCGACCGCGTCCGCCCGACGGCTACAACCTGCTGGAACCCGGGCGCAAGAGCGCGCGTGCTCGTGTATCCTCCATCGCAGTCAGTTTCTACCAGCGATGTGGCCGAGCGGAGCCGACCGGACGCGACGACAGCTGAGCGACTCCGTCCACGTACTCGAGCAGCCGACCGGCTGCCGCGGCGTCCGAGCGCAGCCCGACCGGCTGCCGCGGCATACGCGCGGATCTAACCGAGTTCCAAGCAGTGTAATTTCCATGCAAACATGAGACTTAACTATTGTATAGAAGCCTGAATTTCCTTTAGCACAGTGTGAAATACGCTCCAGCCTCCGGCGCGACCCGTTGGTGGAAATCGTACATAAAAGTCTGATTGATACCTTAGAGTTTTTGTTCAATTATTTGTTACATTGGCTTTTTAAGGAAAAAATAAAATTCTCATGTGATGTTTTGATACAGTATAAGGATTAACTTAAAGGGTTCACATTGAAAATAATCCCGCTATACTTTCGGCGCCGGAACCCTAATCTTTTATAAGACTCGGAAGCGATTTATTCTAGAGAAATTCTCTCGAAATATTTCCCTTTCAACATTCCACTAGTAAAAAAACTGGATACACATACAATTCACGTTCATTTATAATCCATTGCTGTATTTCTGCTACATTTCCAGGAACGATTGCTGTAAAAACAAAATTGGATCTGAAGTAAAACGAAATAACGTTTTTCTTATTTTTGTGGCGCTCAGAATAGTGCCAGCGTTGATGTTTACGTATTCAGATATAACTTGACATTTGTCGTAAAATATAATGCTATGCAAAATTAAATCTTATTACAAAGGCTTAAGATTGTTTTAGAATTGAGGAACGTTAATATGAGAGTCGTGGTATGCAGACCTATAAGTGTAAATCCTTTGGTATGTCAGATGGTGCGTAGGTGTTTCTCTGGGTGACAATCCAGATTTGTAATAGTACACTTTCGTATAAAAGTCCGACAGTCACCATCATCATTCAGATGAAAGACGTCCACTGCTGGACATAGGCCTCCCCTAAGCATCATCACTGCAACCGGTCTTGTGCTTCTCGCTTCTGATATGATCATGCAGGGTAACTCCGAGCGTAGCCCTCTCCATTGCCCTTTAGGTGACGTTGAGGCTTCTTATGAGGTCCATTGTGAGTGACAGTATCATAACAGTATAAGTACTGTATGGTTGGTTAGTCACTTTAGATCCTTAAATAATGAACTCTACTCATCATTTTGTACAACTTTTTCTATGGGACGAACTCTGAATTCGTAAAAAGAAACAACTCTTCCATACATTTTGTTAAGCAAAGTTATTTTTTTTGTATGTCCCATAATAAAAGTTTTACAGAATGACGAGCAAAGTCATGGTTTTCAGATGTTAAGTAACTAAGCAGTCATGCTATATAATGAAGTAAATAGTTTCAAGTATACAGGGTGTGAACGAATTCCTGTAATTCCTTCAAACCGCGTGACCTACTAGTGACACTGATTGACCCTGCATAGGTTTTTTTCAAGATCAACAAAAAAAGTTTTCATAAAACGATACACGGTATTCTGTATCTGAGTAATTTTAGTATCCTGAGTTAACTGACTGCGTGGCGCGATATCGCGCTAGTCGTGCCCGTCAGTTGTGTTGCCGTGCTTTCATTAATTTACGCATGGCATCGAAATTTTCCATAAATAAAAAAAAGGGTTTTTATATATACCCTGTATATGTATTTATATCACCATTTCTGGCATAAGTGCACTTGGCGAATACGATTCCGATAGCAAATATGATATTGTGATTTCATTGTTTGGATTTGTATATCAAACTGTCAACTCACTGACAGCAAATTACGATTGTTTATTCATCTGTTAATTCTACCATTAGGCACGGTACAGGCCTAAAATAATCTAACTATTGTAGGAATAATAAATAGTATTTCTAATCGTTTCTATACGTAAAACAGACGCGTTGACAGTGAACTATGGACGAGCCGTTATGTTTCTGACAACAGAATATATGTGTTACTGATAAATGAGTGATATATGGAGTACATTGTTTGCGTTGTCATACTGCGTTGCACGTCTCTATTGTGACGCGTTTACCTATAAAAGGACTGTTTCATGAATCGTGTCAATGTTTGTCAGATTCTGTCATAAATAGTTGGACAAAATCTGTCGACATTTTATTAACATATGATTTCGAATTACCACTCAGTGTTTATATATCCGTAGCTATGACAAATATCAGCTGTTACTAAAGCCCATAATTTGATTCAGTATTAATTCAATTTTAAGCACTGATGATAATAATAATAATAAACATTGGTTTTTCGAAAATATGACGACCTATGACGACCTAGGAATGCCTACACAAAGCAAAAAAATATGCGAACATTTCAATAAACCGTACGCTAAAAATAGGAATCAATTTAGTTTGAGATTGAAACAGTGACCTATTGGTGAAACAGTGACTAAATTTAAACACGAACAATATCTGTGGTTTGACTATTCATGAACATTGGTTTAGAATGGAAATACCGGATTTATTTATTTTATTGACGGTATATATTCATTATTATTGTTGTTCGTTATGGCGGGGCTCGTGGCGAATTAATTACCGCGTGGATGGTACGATCTTGCCGCGTTCAGTCCGCGGATAGGTAACCGTTCATTACATGTTCCCTTCCCTTCGGTTGACACCTGCGAATACCTACGACAGCCGTTACGCATAGTCAGAAGCCTGTAAGTCTGACTACCGGCTAACATTAGGATTTCGGCATTGCCCAGTAACTGAGTTGCGGAGGTCTGATGGCAGTCGTTCCGTACAAAATACTGCTATTATGTCGCATCTGGTCAACCTGGAGGCCGAAAAAGTTGTGAAAAAGCTAGGCAGAACATAATACGGTTATATACTAGTAATGTACTAATTAATATGGGCCTTCGCAGGTGCCACTTCTTTCTCTCGTGTCAGCACGAGCTATACAAAAATAGCTCATGCTGTGGTGAAAAGATTAGCCAGTCAGCAAGGTTGGTATCGAAGCTGACTGCCCAGTGTGTGCCGGACGTACTGAAGTATCGTCACTCGTGGAGGCTCAGGGGCCACTCAAGGGGAATGATTGGTCATAGATGTTGGCATAGTAAGCTACACGATTACTTGAAATAACTTAACTCTTGTACCATCCAACTATTATATCTTGTACTAGAAATTGTCTGCATTTAAAATTCGAAACATCTTAGAATATACACACAGCTAGAGCATTTTCTTCCGTACCATGGGAACAGAGGTGTTAGGCGGGATCAATAAAGGGGAAAGGTAAACTTGGAGTCGAATGATCACCCAAATATATTGGCATAGCAAAATTTAAGGCTTCGTCCTATCTGGGCAGCGCGTTGCATTGTGTTGTGTCGAGCAGTGCGGCGCGACGTTACGACGCAGTCAACGTCTCCTAGCAGCTGCGTTATAATAAAGTCTTTATACTATTTGATAAGTAAGACTAAATAAAAAATTCTGCTGCAGTCAAACTGCTAAAAACAAACTATGCGCTTCGCTCAGTTAGGTGCACTGCTCACGTAGGCCACTAGTATAGAAGGCATACCGTTTGTTATTTTCGCGACGCGATGCTCGACGCAATGCAACGCACTGCGCTTCCCAACTAGGACGAAGCGTTAGTTGACTCTCCTACTAGCTAACATACACGACAATTTACAAACTGTCAGCATCGAAACATTCTCACTCAGCATTACCTACAGCAAGAGCTTATTTTTTGCTGGATCTATACTCGCTGACATTTAATAGGTTGTTTTGCTAGAACAAACTTTGTTCAGACCATGGTCTACTGCCACTCAATGGCATCAAATAAAAAAAAAAACGTCATTGGTCTTTAAAAAAACACAAAGTTAATAAAGTCAGAGGTAGTCCGCGCCATGATGGTTCAAATTATTTGGCGGAAACTTTACCGCGATTGCCTCAATGAGTACTTTAATGCTACGGTTAATATTTGAACACGTTTGAGCAACATAAGACTTTTTAAGAACGCTCGAACGCCTAGTACCTATTTATTTTTAAATTTTTTTCTCATACTTTTTAATGGTAACAGACCATGGTCTGAACAACGTTTGTTCTAGTAAAACAACCTTTTAAATGTCAGCGTGTATTATAGCCAAAATAATTTTAAGTAGAATTCACCCAATAATATTGGCATACCAGCACGGTTACTACACAAAACTTAATTCTCTCACTAGCCAACATACACGATTATGTACTTAGAAACTGTCTGCATCGAAACTTTCTTAGCATATACAGCAAGAGCATTTTCTTCTTAATTAGCGTCGGCGAGTCCATTGTTTTAACGTTCGAGCCACTTTCTATTCGCATTCGCTCTGTTCCCTGCCAAATGGTTTTAATTTTTTGTTTTTATTGCTGTTCAGCTAATTTCTCGTTCTCAAGTTTTATGATATAATATTTTAAGTTTTTGTTGGCTCTATTAAAATTATGAGGATATTACTGTTCGGAATGTTTTTACACTTATTTTCTTTTATGTACTTTCAAATTAAATGTTTGGAAAAACAATGGTTGCACAATTAAGTTAGTTGATTCATATTTTGTTTCAGAACCATGTTTCATTTAGTTTTTTTTGTTTTGTTTGAATGTAGTGTTATAGGATTCAGTACCAATAAAAATCTATTATAATAAACTTTATTTTATTCTGAGTACGAAATAGTTTTTCAATACACTTTCTAACGTCCTTACATCATTGTCCGCCATTCATTGTCTCTCTTTCATTCCCTTACTCATTCGCACCTTCACTTACGTTCCGTTTTTCCTAGCATTCATCTCCACATGTCTCTGTCTGTATCTCATAACATAACGATGTAGTCTATAAACCAATACTACGGTACAATCAATTCTTGTCTCCATTTCCTACACACCTAATTTCGAGTTTCGACATAATATAGCCAATTCCACACTCTTCGAATCCTCGTAACAATCTTACAAAAAAACGTGGCCATAAAAATACAAATAGTACATCGTTGCTAGTTCGTTTCTAGGTCGCAGGCATAGTATGTCAACAATAGGGAATGGCTGGAGATTAAGAACGCAGGCAACTGTAGCAAGAAATGCGCGGAGTGGGGCATGCAAGGCAAGTACTTCGCGTTAAACTTGTGTGATATCCGCTGCCGTGCCGTCAGCCTTAATGAAAGGAGCTTTTTATGTTTTCTTCGAAGCTACGGGAGAACCGTTTGGATGAATACCTACTGTTAATCGCAGAGACTGTACTATACATGTAATGCCACTTTTTGCAGTGTGTACTTGTACAATGATCTTGTACCCACTGGACCTTCATAATTGGACCCTACGTACTCGATAGGACCCATTAGACCTTCTATCAAAAATTTGTACCCACTGGACCTTCAAAATGGAACCTTACCTGCAACATAGGACCCATTAGACCTACTGTTAAAAAACATGTCCCATTGGACCCTCTTTTTATGGAGTGTACAATCATGCATAATAGTGAAGTGAATAAGAAAGCAAAAATATAAAATAAAATAGAACTCTGAAAGACCGCTGTATTATATTTTGACATCGTGTCAGGATTGGAGGTAGAACCAGAAAGGTAGTTACAATAATGTTGAGGTTGATATATCTGCTGCAGTATCGTTCTTATGTCTTTCGAAGCACTATGCGAGAATCTTTTGGTAGAACTGGTATTGCTAATTGCAGGAAAGACGGTTCTGCGTAGCCTCTTAACAAAGTAAGAATAAAATAAAACAAGTTTTGCTTCTCGCAGTAGTTTCAAACACGTTACATCCAAATCTGTCCGGGAACAACACTAATTAGCAATGAAACCTTACTACCATTTCGGAGATAAGTCTGAACATTCAGACATAATTTTTTATTATTATTTCCTTTATTCATTTTTAAACAATTCATTATAAAAATATAAAAACATTAAAAAATATAAAAAATAGTAGCCCACGGGCATCGGGAACGGGGTCCAAACTACCGGTGGTCAGGGCCTCAGAGAGAGGAACTTCCTAAAAATACGCGCCGTGTCTAGAAGTACCGTTTTCTGTATCAGGCCATTGATCCAGCCGCCCAACGAGAGCCTCTTTAGATGTTGTTCGAGGATCTTGGCTATTAAACTATGTGCAGTAACGACTATCGGCACAATGATTGCTGAATCAACATCCCACATGGCGACAACCTTATTATTATAATTATTTGATAACTTCTTGACAAATAGTACTCGATGCGCACATTACTTTCTGAGATAGGCTTGATAACAGACAAAGTGGAAAACATATTTGTTCCAGCTTTGCCTAGCCTTTTCCTAACTATGTTGGGGATCAGCTTCCAGTCTAACCAGATGCGGCTGAATACCAGGATTTTACACGGAGCGACTGCCATCAGACCTCCGCAACCCAGTTACTGGGCACTGCCGATATCCTCAGGTTAGACCTGTTGTCAGACTTTCGGGCTGTTACCGGTAACGACTGTCTTAGGTATTCGAATGCCACCCGGGACCGACCGGCTTAACGTGCTCTCCTAGGCACGGATGAGTATCGATGAATATTGAACCGTCACCCATCCACAGATAGACCGCGGCAAGCGCAGCTTAACCTTGCAAATCATATGATCCGCGCAGTTGATAATTGCGCCACGAGTCGCTCGAGACCGTTTCCTAATTGCGGTCTAATAATAGGAAGTCTTTGTTTAGCAGACATTTCGTCGGTGAAGTTCTAACAGTGCGTAAGGGCCTGTCCACATCTCCACATCACGACGTCGTCAACGTGGAACGTTGCGGTGACGTGTCACGGTGCGTTGACGTAACGTGTAAATTTACGTTACCGTATCGTAACACGTTCCGCCTCTAGCCGCAAGCCCACACGTATATGCGCTCCGCCCGCGCTCTCCACGCCCGCCACTTAGTCGCCGTCTATGTGCTTCGATGCCTTAAAATCACACCTTACTGTTTCTCTTATTAAAATTCAGGATCTACATGGTCAACGATAAATCTAACAATGATCCTGGCGTGCATTTTCACGATACGGTAACGTAAATTTGCACGTTACGTCAACGCACTGTGTCACGTCACCGCACCGTTCCACGTTCACGACGTCGTGACGTGGAGATGTGGACAGGCCGTATGTCATTTTGTGACAAAAACAGACGACACTGCGAAAGTGACAATATTATTTGAAATGAAAAAGATTATTAGGATTTTCAAAGGTTTAATAAATCATCAAAGAGTTTATCTGTAATGATAATTAAAAACAATATTGCGTTCAGCGAAGGTTACGCTCGTTTTAAATAGTTTTTTCACCTGCTTGTAAAGTAGCCATTTTTGACTTCCGCACTGTAACGCGGCATCCTACGTGACGCGGCATCCTACGTGAACGATCTAGAAGCGACGCGATAACTACAAACAGTCGATACCTATTGAAGTGTCCTACTTGACCAAACGCACGTGGAATGCGGTGCGGCGTGGCGCGAAGCGAAGCGAACTCGATCAGTTGGCTTGATATTTTCGCTCGAACTGGATGCGGTGACGTACAGTGCTACTGAACGACGGCGGCGCGCGGTGCGCCGCCGCGGCGGGTGTTTCGCAAGCTCGTAGGACAAAGCCGCCGCTTCGCACCGCATCGCGTGTCACCGCATCGGATCGCTTCGCAATTCGCGTCGCTTTGAACCGCCTACGTAAGACGCCGCGTAAGACGCCGCGTTAGAACTTCACTGACGATTTACAGGATGAATAATGATGATAGAGTAATGCCAGTATTTCTATTTGTAGCACAATTATATTATTATTAGTATTTCGATTTTGATACCTATATATAGGTCAAATGATTTAGAACTATATTCACATCTGCTTCACTAATTACATACGTCATATAGTTAACTATTTAGTTCCTCACTCATTAGTTGATTACCTCACTCATTATTGTTGTAGAATTAAATAACATAATAATATGTTATGTTGCGTGTTTTCACCAACATAAACCTCGCCTTGCCACTGAACGATTGATGGCGAAACAGCCAGTCTACTGTCACGCCTGAGGGCGTACTCCGATATACGAACGACGAAGTTACGGATTGAAACAAAATAACGACGAATATCAAACTAGTAAACATACAATCAATGTATTGTCAAACAATGAACTATTAGATATTAATTAACATTTAGGAGTAGGGTGAACGAAATAAAAACGTTTAATTGCGAAAATCGTATCGATCATCGGATCCGAAACAGTTTCGTGGTAGGAAAATGTGCGATCCGTCAGCCGAAACTTTGTAGTTCGAGTACTTCGTGCTTCGTAGACTGATAAATAACAGCATTCTAATTGCGCAACACACTCGTAATCGCTATGGCTTTGATTTTGACAGGTAACAATTTCCATAACAATGTATGTATTATGTTATCGGTAGCGGGTAGCACTGGGCAATGTTGACAAAGGAAGATAGTTGTTGACATTGATCAACGTATCCGAGGTTATAAAGGCGGTGGTTATTCGACGAAGCGAGAGCATTCTGTATAGATCAGCTGAAGAAGTCAGACCTTTTATATCTGTCTAGCTTATCCATAATTTATGATCTTGTAATAATTGTGTAAAGTATTACCTATATTGTGATCTAGTTCATGTTACTAATACTAACCAAAATACAAGTACTCTCAGTGGTGGAGAGTCTATGTTGGTTTTATTTACTGTGTTTACCTTGCTCGCAATCCTGAAATACCGATATTAGCGATAACTGTAATGATAGAATCACCCCACAAACGATTATGTTGTTGTGTCTTTTACAATTAACAATCCAACTTCTCCACAACAATGTACCACGCAATGAATATTGTTTTTGATACATCAACTATCATGATTGTTGTTGGTTACGTTACGCAATTGCCCAGGGGCCTAATTCTCCTAAAATAAATTGTTACCAAACGCAATCGAACCACAACCATCAGTCAGTTTTTGTTTTCGAAAACTTTCAAAATGATTGATTTTGTTTTTTGTGTCAAACAATTTGATAGCTTTTGAAATTGAGAACTGTCTGAATGAACGGTTCGGCCTTGGTTCGGTTGCGATTTATCAAGATTTATTTTAGGAGAATTGGGCTCCTGGTGGTCCACTGGCTTGAAGGGACTAACTTTGCGATCACCAACTTGCCCGGGTGAGGTGACATCAGGCAATTCTTGAGTCTAGCAATGAATTGAGGTAAGCAGTTGGATCTAATTTAACCCCCCATCAAAATTACCATAGGAAGGAATACCAAACTTGTTTACTTAATTCGAAACACAAACGACACAAAATAAATAAAGGAAACAAATAAAGTGGTTTGGCAACTCTGGTAAGCTCACAGTGGATGGAGTAATAAAATGTAAATAGCTACAGAAGTGTTAAAAGGAGTCGCGGTAAAACTTTAGCTCACGCGAACTTAGCACTTGATGGCGTCCCTCCGAGTTGGGGGGCGGCCCAAGTGAAAGGTGACAGCAGTAGCTATAACAGAGAGAGCGATTTCGATTGTATTGTAAAAAAACAAGTTTAAGCTGTCTAAATCTTCTGTCCGTGTGGTGTCGGACGTAAAGAATAGCACTAACCCTTCTCTTGCCATGGGTGTCGTACAAGGCGACTAAGGGATTCACTAGAGGATGGGCAGCAGCGTTCTCTGAGTACTTTAACAACCATACTGCGATCGCCAGCCCGCCTGCCAAGTGTGACGATTATGGCAAACCCCCAACATGGAATGTGGCGATGCTTGGGGGGGGGGGGGGCTATGTCCAGCAGTGGACGTCTTTCGGCTGAACGATGACGAAGAAGAAATCTTCCGTTTAGATAATACCAAACCGAAATAAAAGCATGTTTCTCTAACCAATTTCATAATTAACTTAGCTTTGTATATTTTTGTTTGATCGTAGCCGCATCTAGGTATACTAGAAGCTGACCCCAACATAGTTAGGGAAAAGGCTAGGCAGTTGGATTTTATATCCTGGCGGTGAAAAGATCGTTTTTTTTCCTTTTTCCTGTAATAAATGTTGCCTATGGCTTTGAATTGACAAAACGCTCCAAATTATAACTTGGACTAACACGTAAACGGTCCCCCCTAGCTGGTGAAATCCGCCACAAATGGTTTCAGACAGAAATATAACTATTGGAGTTATATTGAGTCAGAAATTATAACGATTGTTAATAAAATCTCATTACGCTTTCGTGTTTATGTTGTGATAATATGAAGTTTTATGATATGAACTTATAACAATAACTGCGCTGAATAATTTCAAAGCACGAAAAATTAATTTGAGGTTTTTGAGATAGCAGGAACGCCGACTCTGTAGGTGCTTGGGGGCTCCAGTACCCACGAGAGGTAAATAGAAGGTGTGGAGCACCAATGACCATATACATCAAAGCTGATCAGTAATCGGCTTTAAGTGATATGTCTACAACCTCATCCACCGTACGGCAACACGTCTACTACTTAAGTAAGCTGGGTTTACTTGCGAATATTTGAAATTATTAAAAATATGCGTTCTTTATTGTTCAATTTAGCATTTTGTTTACCTTTCCTTCCTTACATTTATTTGAGCCTTTCTGTTCGCTTATAACATGAGTTCTACTGAACGGATTTAGATGCGATTTTCACAGTTATGTATGTAGGATATTTATTTATGTCGGTCAGTTTCAGTTCATATTAGGCAAAACGTATGACGAAACAGAATCATATCTTTTATCATTGTTATGAATTGTATTAATCAAATTGACACTAACATGCACCACATACATACACGCTCATCCACAATACATACACACATAAACACATTCACACACTTATACTTATCGTTAAGTTGTAATACATAGCAAATCTTTCGCTGTGACTTGTGATAATTTCGATAACACTATTGTTTTTACCCCAGTGGGTTACGGCACTGTTTCTCTTTACCACAGGCTATTCTGTAGCCTATCTAAGAGGACAGTACCTCAACCATTTAGTGTAGTGTACCTACTTATGTGTTTGTTTTTATATAATTATTTATTGCACTGTACTACAGCACCTTTTATGAAATAAAGTTTTATTATATTATAGTTTGTATTTTTCTTCTTGCACTTTGCAACAGTTTTTTAAACGAGTCATCAAATGGGCATGAGCACCCACGGGGTTTTCAAAAAGTCGGCCCATGTGATATAGCGTAAATTGTTTATTCACAATTAACTTTTACACAAACCTCGGATGATTTTCTGTTTTATCAAATCCATTATGAATTTGCGAGGGAATGGATTGAAATAAATTGTGTTCATTGTCTAAAACAATGCGTGAAATTATTTTTCTGACGTGAGTAATCTGACCAATTATTTGGGAGATTAAAAATACATTTGGCAAATGGAGAGTAATTTTGATGTGGTAATGAGATTTTTTTCAGATAGATTAATTGTTTTGGGCTTTTGTTATCATAATATTAGCACGCAAAGGCCCTGGAGAATATTCGAATTTCCTTAAAAAAAATAACAAATCATTGTTGTCCTTCGTTGTTAACATTAATATTAGTTTCAGATTGTTTTTAGTCTTTTCTTATTGCTTGACGGCAGTGGTATACTTAGTTTGATTTTTCATTATTATAATTGAAGTTTGAAACATCTGTATTTTAGAACTTTGAGATGATGTTAATGACGTTCTTATTTTTTGTTAACATTTTTCGTATAATCACCAGCCCACTGTTTGTTGATCACTTCCTTCCATGCAGGATGGTCTGAGTTCAGTCCCGTTTCGGACCTTTGACGTTTGGAATTCATGTGCAGCATCCTAATAGCGGAAATCGCTCGTAATCTCTATAGCTTTGATTTGGCAGATTAACGATTTCCATAGCAACGGATGTATTAACAATCTGACTTCTTCACAACTATGTACTACGCAATGAATATTGTTGTATTGTCAAAATGAAACCTTTTCCCTCTTATTATAAAAGGTGGTCTAAGAAAAACCCAGGATTTAAAATAGCCCTGTCTCTTTTTATTATATTATGCTAGAAAGTGATGGGTATATTTTAAATCTGGGTTTACCTTAGTCCTGGTTTAAAGTATCTTTTGTAAGATTGAAATTCTGGATGTGATACATAATTCGGATGCGGATCTGAATTCGATAATCACTTGCGTTAACGGTTAGGGAAAACATCTTGAAAAAAACCTAAACAACTGAACGGGCTCAAAAAAGTTCTCGATGATGTGTGTAGTCCGTCAAAAAGACCAGCGAGACGGACTAAGTGCGTATACACGTAGAAAGCGGGTTCCCGGCGCCGATCTGCCTGCGCTTGTCGGTGCTGGTCCGCACAGGTAGTCTCTATACTGTGAGTGAACCAGCGCCGACAAGTTCCGAACTTTATCGACAAGTTCCGACCTGCGCCGATCAGCGCTGGTAAGCCGTCATTTGTTGCTGTATTTGCAAGGGAACAAGGTGTATTTTTGTTAAAAATGCCAGCCCTGCTTCTACCTGCTTCCTTTATGTAGCGGTTACCTGCACGGCCCAGTATCAATAAGCGCTGGTAGGTCGGCGCTGGTTACCTGCTTCCTTTATGTGTACGCCCTAAGGCCTAAAGTCTTCTCATTCTTAGAAGAGGCCCGTGCAAAGTAGTGGGACAGTAATGGGCTGGTTATGGACATGGGCCTTTCTGACTATCTCGGCTTTAAATAACTTTAATGCATTCAAAGCTTTGCAAATTCAACAGCTACATTATTACTAACAACAGATTGTAAATTGCTTGACATAATGACGTCATTTAATAAATATGGCGATGTAGTAAATAATATGAGGTTTCACAGCGAGCCACGGAAATAGAACTAACAGTATATTTCCGGAGAAGCTTCGTAGTTTTACTTTCCGAATGAGATCCCCTTTGGGAGTTGTAAGAACTACAAGTTATAAGAGTTTAGAATCTGGAGTCTTAAGGGAAGAAAGTTTGTACGTATAGAATTTTCACGCTGTTTTTAAGAATTGGATAAGCACAATTTCTTGATACTTTATACCAAGCTTGTAATGTGTGTCAGATCTTGAAAATCCATTTACAATATTATGGGTGGACTATGGACATAATGTGGAAAAATATATAAATATTCCACGTATCCCATTTATCTTAATAAAAGCCTATTTTTGAATCGTCAGATAACTTTTATTTGAAGAATAAATATGGCGGTTTGACATATTTTTTACACAAAAGTTCAAACCGCAATATTTATAGTCCAGATAAAAGTTATCCAACGATTGAAAAATCGGCCCTAAATAGAGACATTAGTTACTGTTCATAAAATAAAAGAGTAAATATAATATTTCACTTTCTAAGATGGTGGTTTAACGGCCGTTTCCAATAACCTACCTCGGTTTGCCTTACTGGAGATAAGAATTAGCATTACTTATATTGGAGCTTATGTCAAATTTCTATCTCTGGTAGGGCAAACTATCGATAGATAGTTTATTACAAATGCGGCAGGGTGATAGGCCGCTTTTTTCTATGGATGCGAAATCATCAAATGACTTCTTCCGCTCTGGGCGGGGCGGAAGGAAGTGTCAGACTCGTATTGACTAAAACCCATCCGTGTTCCTCCGAATGCCCTTTGCGTTCCAGGGCCGCGGTAACTCTTTCGAACAAATTCCGCAACCATGGCAGGCACTGGCCCTAGCGGGCTCCGTCTACTAAGCTGTCATCTTTTTGAGGCGCGCGTGGAACACAACGCGCCGTCGACCCGGGCTTGGTTCTGATCGGACGGCGAGCCACCCGACGCTCGCCGTCCGCAGGCCCGCGCCTACGGTGGCCGGGAATTGCCCTGCGACTGCTGACGTACGGGGCGTCTCCTCCTGTTGCGGCGGCTGGGGCGTGAGGTTTGCCTCTCCCTCACGCGGCGTGATAGGCCGCTGAAAAGATAATTTAATACCCAAACAAAACTCATAGCAAGCACACGTGGTTACAGTCTGACATGTGTGATGTAGCAGACGGCCCCAGGTTCTCCTGAGCTGGAGACACGTCTGCTAGACCAGTTATAGAGAATGTCGCAGGCTATGGGATCCTACCTACCCCTAGCCGGACAAATAAGAAAAACATTTTTAAGACAACTTCTATAATATGGATAAAAAAAACACTTACAGTCTAATAGCACACGTAAAAATTTGGAATGGATACACGAAACTTTTCTGAGTGATATTTGGGTGACCGAGAGCTCAGTAGTACAGTGACTAGGCGGAGTGCTGGAAGGTCAGCAGTGCGGCGACTCCCTCAAGTAAGTCGGAGTGCCGGAGGCTCAGCAGTACAGCGACTAAGCGGAGGGCTGGGAGGTCAGCAGTGCAGTGCGGCGACTCCCTCTAGTAAGTTTGAGTACCGGAGGCTCACCAGTATAGTCTCCTTCAAGTTAACACCGGTCCGCTCACCTGGTGAAAATCTAGAAAATCCCGCAAAAGCAACTTTGCTTCTTTTTCTTTTTCGAGTGCTTTCCAATTTCGAATTTAATAATCAAAAACGATGTGGCCTGTGATAAAAAAAGGTTTAACATCATAAATAGAAAGAAGGTGAAATGACGTATGAAGATGATGATGAAAAAGTTGTCCTACACAATGGTTCTAAATTAACATGTCGAAATAGAGAACTAACATGAAATGTACTGGATTTGACAGGTTTTTGATATCTTTCTTCATAAGCAGCGCCGCCATCTTGGTTCATTTAGAAGCCGTGTCGAACTTCGAGTATCTAATAATGATGTAAAGAAAAGACGCACATCTAACAAAACCAACAAAATGACACTGTGCACTTTCTAGTCAATTAACTCTGTTGACACAGAGTAATGAAAATGCCAACTAAGTGAAATGTCAAGCACATGATATATTGACGTTCAGTCGCTGTCCATCCATGCTTCGCTATAGTTCCCAATTTACAATATTGCCGGTTTAAAATTCTGAATAAAATGATCCTACACATTTTGCATTCAATTTTCTAGCGGATAAAAATCGATGTTATTCATTCCGCGTGCGATTAACGGTAATGTTTTCAGTATGAAAATTCTATTGGACTATCGGAATATCAACACGAGGATATTCTGTTAATCTCCTATAAACTGGCCGGCTAATTGCCACATTTATGGAGAGTATTTATTATATGTTCGGAATAGATTACCTATATTCATTATCCACGTATGTGGGCTACACTGTTTGGGTATTTCGTCATTCATTAGTACAGTGATTAAACATTATGTTAATTTAGAATAATTATTCTGAATCCTAAATGTTTTCCTGTAAATTGTATGTCAACGCGCGTGTGATTTGAATCCCAATCAAACCCTATCGTATCATCCCTTCGTCCCTCAAATGTATTCATCAAGGCTTTAATTTAGAGCAGTAAAAATGTTTCGACGCAAATAAAGTTTTAAAATAACTTATCTGGCTTATAAAATTTCCTTTAGAATATTAGAATATTAGCCTTTAGAATATTATTCATTGAAGTAAAAATTATGAACCTCATTATTAGAACTGACTACGCATTTTTATGCTTGAATGTTATCTATTAAACACATTTTTGCTAAATTACATCATTTATGGTTATTACTTTTATAATAGTTTATTTTATTAGTTCTGAAACTGCTTGAAATGTTTTTACTATCAGCCACCGACAGCACTGTAATTATTGCTGACGATTGAGAAACTGTGAATTGAATTTCTATTCTATTGTAAATGCTTACAGTACTCCAACTTAGTACGTATTTACTCGTAGTTTGATTAAACGGGTTTATACCAGTTAGTGTATAAGAAATAATATAGGTACAGGCTGATTTTTTAATCACCATCAAAAAATTCTAAGGGTTAGGTGCCATTAAAAGACAGGTGATCACTATCAAGATAAAAAAAAAGTCACGGCATCTTTTTATTTTTTTAATGTAGTTCGAGTATTATGAAAAAAAACAAAGATTTAATTTTGGAAATAATAATAATAGGTAGATAAAATTTTCACAATAAAATAATTTTCCCGAACGAATTATCAATTCAGCATTGTTACTAAGTTAAATGTTAAATTTACTACGCTTGTCGCGCATGCACTGAATGAGAGAAAGGTGCTCTCTTACCATTTAAAACGCCTTGGACTATGGTTGAATAAACTGAGCACCCTGATTCACTCCCGTTCACCCTACCTCCTGGTAGGGCCGGCCGTGCGTCAGAGTGAGTGGACTTGCCTATTTTTTTTCAAAAATGAAGTCTCTTTATTATCTAGAAATTAATTGCCTCAAGATTAACTGCCTCAGAAAACAGCCCAAAGAAGTTCAATGGGCCCGTTTGTTAATGATTTTGGGTGATAAACTACATGTTTAAAATTCTGATCAAATTGTAAACAAAATTGAGCGTGAAGATAAATTGAGTAGATATAAATAAATACTTGTAAATTCACCTCCAATCTAATCAAATAACTATGCAAAAATACAGCTCCTAAGCACTTTTCAAGCAATTTAGATTACACAGTCGAATAGACCGAAATGTCTAGATATCGAAATTACCAACTGAATTCATAAATGGAGAGTTTTCTCATTTCCCCTGAATAACTAAATTATACATCGAAAATTACGCTGGCTCTGTTCTCAATAATGATGATCAGATAAAACTCGATTCGTTTGTTTGTAACATTAATTTTCAACGTAATACGTGTTTTACCTACGGATATTTTGATTTCACCCTTCCTTATCTTTTCGTAATTATCGGTGGGATTATCCGAACGTGTATTTTTGTTTGAGAAAAGGAAGTCATTAATTCTTCAACTTCGGTTGTTAATCAACATATCTTGAAGTTTAATGATTTGTGATCAAACTTTGATTCATGCTGTGGAATCACTTTACATTATGTTTTTTTTACATAAGAAAAAAACCCTAACTATATGGAATCAACATTTACACAGTTTCGGTCTCGTTCAAAAACATTTATCCAACTGAAAATGTATTAAAAGCGGAGCGTATCTTAATCAGTGTAAATTCACACTTAATGTTTTCACACAATGTTTGTGTTGCCATGTTTAATAATAACATTTATTTTGCAAAGCAAATAACAATTAAAAATTCGAAGTGCATATTAAGCTGAGTCTCCACTAAAGAAAAAATGGCAGCTTTTGAGTTGTCAACACGTGTGGTGTGAAACTTTCTGTAATTACCTTAAGTTGTCAACAAAATTGCAACCAAATGTCGAGAATCGTGCTTCCGTTTTACATCAATGGATTATGCGTGTTGTAGATATTTTATTGCTCTGTGTGTACTACGCTTGCTCAGCTGGAAACAAAAAATATAAAATATCATCGTCGTTCGACGACATTTTGTTAACCGAGTAGTCTTGGTGAAGACAGCTAGTTGTCAACTGAAATGTTTCTCAAATTATGGAAGGCTTACTTTAATTTGGTTTGGACGAAATGGAAACAAAAGTAACTTTCTGAATTATACTACATTTCTTCGTCCTTTGAGATTAAGATAACATTGTATTATACGTCTAAGATATCGCCTTTCATCCACAAAGTTTGAATTCACTTATTACGATTTTTTCTTTTTTGTGGCTTCTTCTCATCCTTAATTTCTTCGGATGAAGCAACTCGTATAATTTGGATAGAACTTCACTTCAGGTAAGTTCGTTTAATCTCTAATAATTGCAAACACAAAAATTGCCAACTATTTCAGTGAAAACACACCTTTACATGCCGTATAATTAAATTTAGTCTACAAGAGTAACGAAAATCAGAATATTACAGTCCTATTCACCGAGCTCAACTTACAGCAGACGTATTTCATAGCAGGCCTGATAAATATTTCAAAACAACTTTCACCTGATAATGAAATATTAACGCCCCAACATTTGTCTTAGAAATTAACCCCAGTTAAAGCCCACAACGGTGTTCTATTTGAATTTACAACTGGAATGTAGGTCGCTTTAGTAAGAGGGCTATGTGCTAGACTGTAGGCGTTATTAATATCAGTATAAGCGTACACCTGAGCCGTTTCAAAACTATAAATAACTCGTCAACTTAGTCCGTTTATGTCAAGCCGACGATCGACTGAACTTTGGTTGTGTCAATAGCGTCTTTTATCGGCTAAACGGCAGTTTACTGTGTCGTTCCTGTGTGCAGTTCTACAAAGGCCTGTATATTTTTAGCCTTCCAACAAAGTGGTGTTCGATTTTTATTTTCCTTTCGATACGATTTTAGAATCGGGATTGGAGTGGTAGGTTTTGATAGCGTAGAATCCTCCTAGATATATAATTTTAGCGGAAATGTATCTAATAAATGGATAGAGATAGACTCTTTCATTTATTTAAATATACATTGTACAGGAGTCAAGAAACAAATTGCATTCATTTTTTAAATTTTTAACGCATTACTTATTTTACAATTCATTATTTTATGTTACGTTTTTTTATGGAATGGAACGCAATCTCGAAACGCGTTGTCTTCGAAAATGCCGGAAGTGACATCAAAATCCATGTGAATAAATCTTTAAATAATCTTTTCTTAGCAAACTGTTTGATTTCTCACTGAGGTAACTTAGTAAGTGCGATTTCTGCTTGAATAAAGCATAAGAAATAATTTAATTTATATGATTTGTGGCTAAAAAAAGATGTAAACAAATCAGATCGTAGATTATGACGTCACATTATGACCGCTACAATAAAGGCTGTTTGAACTGTAGAAGAAAATTGTTGATGTTAAGTAATTGTTTTTAGCAACAAACAATAGTAACATTTGACTTTCAATGCTTTTCTTGGGTTTACATTACTATGCTTTATTGATTATGAGAAAACAATAATTACATGCATATTCCCTATTCTTGTAAGCTATATTCTTAACTAGCTTTTGCCTGCGGCTTCGCTCGCGTTAATTTAGATTAAAAAAACTCTTATCACACTACAAAAGTTTCTATAATTATATAATTCAATCATGATTCGACAGACACGTGGCGCCATCTATGAACGTTATTGTCGTTTTCCTCGAGAACACTACTTTTTTTCGGAATGAATGGTACCCTATGTCCGTTTCTGTACATCTGACTACGTATATGCAGAATTCCAGGATGATCGGTTCAGTGGGTTAGGCGTGAAAAGGTAACAAACAAACAAACTTACTTTCGCATTTATAACATTAAAGTTATGAAGTTAGGATATTACCGTTGATTTGTATATGGGATGTTAGTTCTTTATTATTTTTATGCTCTTGGTATGATAATTAACGAATTATAATAATTTTTACGTCACTATTACATGAAGCAACAAAAAGCAAACAATATAGTTTCATTGTTTCTACACTGCTATCAAAATTATATTCAAAAATATTGTTTCGTTGCTCCATTGTTTTGGGCGTTTATTGCAAGCTAAACGGGCCTTAAAAGTGCTGCTCTCATAGAATCCCAACCCTCGTACGGGCAATCAGTTCCTACATTCTATTTCCATTCTATCAATACCCCATTAATTCACTACGTAGAAAATAAACCTGTTGGAGAATCTATGTAGACGTTAATTACTAATGGTGAGCGTGAACACCTGAGGTGTTCCAGAACTATAAATAAGTCTACTATGTCCTTTTCTGTGGAAGCGTGGCGGTGAAACGGCTAGGCCGCAATCGGAAGGTCGCAATTATATCCACTCGTTGACTATAACACCCTGAGGCGCTACCATTGGTTCTTGTCTGATATTTTTATAAATTTGTATCGAAGTAAAAGTTGCATCAATAATATGAAAAAGAAGCGCATCATCTCTAGTCGTACGGGTCTCGGAGTAGCGTGATTATAAAAAAAAATTACACTATGTGTGTGATTTTCTAGTAGAAACACGTTGCTGCAGTGGTGCGGAAGTGGTGCGGCAGTGGTTCAGCAGCGGCGTGACTGTGTTGCGTTCGTAGAAAAACCGCGCCGCAGCGACGTGTTTCTACTAGAAAATCGCACTCATAGAGGAGTTTATTTCAAAATCACACACACTGCTGTAGTGTCATTTTGTAAGAAACTCACCTCAATATCGACGGTTAGCTCGATATCCATAATGTCACAGTATAGATAATAGAAGCAAATAACACACAGACAATCGACAGTATCATCAAATACGCATAGTTTTGTTATCCAGGCTGTGTCACGACAAGTGTCTAATTGACAGTCGCGATCAAGGTGAGATTCTTACAGAATTGCACTGCTGTTCTGAGACCCGTATGACCAGAGATGATGTGTTGTTTTTTCATGTTATTGATTCAACTTTTTTGGTGTAACAGTATTTTCTTTTTAATCTTTATTTATGAAAGAGGGTTTGATCACAATGGGAACATGTCACCCTCATAGGAAACCTTAGTTACATGAAACACTTAATATCTACGCTTAATCCCTAAATTAACTAATGTAGGTATATATTATTCTAGCAGCTTTGGATGCTGGAAAAGGTAGAATGTATTACATGCTCCTAATTGACGGACATTTATATAAAATTTGTCTTGAATCAAACAACAACAGTAAATTGCAAGAGGCTGTCGATGAAGACCATAATATAAATATACATATCTCTGTCTTCATCGAGATAGATTTTTCTGGTCTATTTTTGGTACTTTATTTTTAGAAGTGAACTACAATAGAATGGATTAGTCGATTGATACTTTGCTCTTATTGTAATGTAAAAGTAAATAAATGATAAGAGGAAAAGGTTACATCATTACATCAAAGTCAATAAACATTTTGTACTCTCGCGTAAATTAAAGCCACAACCGTTTAAGTCAATTCTCGATAAAAGCTATTACGGCTTCGTCAAATATACGTTGTAAATGTAATACCGAATGAAAATGAAAAAGTTGTAACTTTTAAACGAGTTTAATTTCCCTTAAACATGCACCAAAATTCAACTGCCACGAGTGCTCATTTTTTCTTAAAGTAATCTTTTTGTATTGCCAAACGAAACCGAAAACTTCATTCGAAGTTTGAAAACTGAAATTCGAAGAGTTTCGTGTTTACTTTACAAGATGTTTTAAAATTCGAGGTACGCGTATTATTCTATAGAACTTTATACAAACCTCCTCAGAGTTGTACGCTAAAGTAAGCAATTCAAATATAGAAACAGAGTGTTCCATTCTCGCTTCGTTTTCACGCGAACAAATTCACATCGAAAAGTTTAAATGGACGTTATAGTAGGGGTATTGTTATGCCTGAATGAACTTTCGTACCCTCAGTATAGACCGACCGAAATAACTATGCACATGAAAAATAGCCAGTTGGATTTTATGCTCTACACCTTTGACTTAGATTTCTATTTCATTTGCAGTGTTAGAATATACTTGTATCTAAGTGTAAACCCGACTGGCTGACCGTAATGGTTTCGCATTATAGTGGCCGTTCTTTTGATTCGAAATCGTTCTGCTTTGTTTGTGTTAATTCTTTTTCTATTGTCATTTCGTATTGTTGTTGTGTTTAGGCGTCATTGTACATTTTAATTAAATCTGAAATCGGTAAAATTATCATATTTATGGAAATATTGATTTATTTCTTACAAAATGGGAGAGATACTGGTATTTTATTATTCGTGACGTGAGTGCCAAATTGAATAACGAAAGTCATCATCTGCCTAGCCTTTTCCCAACTATGTTGGGGTCGGCTTCCAGTCGAACCGGATGCAGCTGAATATCAGTATTTTACATGGAGCGACTGCCTATCAGACCTCCACAACCCAGTAACTGGGTAATACGATACTCTTGGTAAGACTGGTTGTCAGACTTTCTGGCTTCTGACCAACAGTAACGACTGTCAAAGATCTACAAATGACAGCCGGGACCAACGGCTTTACGTGCTTTCCGAGGCACGGAGGAAACTCGCTATGGTAAATGGTCACCCATCCACAGACCAACCTCGGCAAGCGTGGCTTAACCCGGAAGATTGGTCTATGCGGCTGTAATTATTTAGCCACGAGCTCCTCCAAATTGAATAACGAAAGCATGTTTCTAAAAAAAATAAGACTTTGGTCTAGCTAACTGTGAGCCTGAGGTGCCAAAACGATATTAACCACGCCTTTGCGATGGTATCATGAGTTTTATGAGTCAATAATGTTTCTATCAACATAAAGGTACGAGTTGGTAGTCGACTGCATACAGCAGCAGCAGACGACGTGTCGTTACGACACTACTGGTTTCTACGTTTTTCTATGAAATACCTTCCGCAGCTAGCGACACGTGTCGCCCGACTATATGTCGTACGACGCTGGGGCGACAACACGTTGAATGTTTCACAAAAAATTAGTTTTTCCAATTCTGAGGAAGAAAAACTGATAAACCAGGTGGCCCAATATCCTGCACTGTACGATGCATCTAACAAAAACAAAAGATACGAAAGTAAATCGCGATCGCTAATCCCAAACAGGGGGTCTACTTCCTAAGCACGAAGTCCGTGGTTTCGGCCTTAGTTACGAGCGTTTCCTACTCCCTATCACCTACGGACATACGATTATTTCGGGGCCCGAACTAAGAATAAATGACAACACGATTTGACAGTTGTCCCTACTACCGATGTGTTTTTGCCCGTCCGAAAAGTTGAACTTGACACTTGTTGTGTTCACTCCTTTTTTTTTTATCGTGGGAAAATCCTCATGGATACCCTTCGCCTGGGGAAGGCGAAGGGTTATGCCTGACTCTTATCGGCTAAAAACCCACGGTGTTCCTTCTCCTGAGCCTTGGCCGGGGTCACGGGATTCGCAGCTGCATGCACCGCAGCCCCTAGCAGACCTCTCCTTCTATGGGGCCTAGCCCCACGACTTCCTGAGAGGCGCGCATGGAACACATGCGCGCCACCTTCTCGGGCCTGTTACTGGTCGGGCGACGGTTGTGTTCATTTCTACGTTTCGGGCTACTTTCGGACGGGCGACTAACTTCGTTGACGGACTTAGGGAGTAGGCCCCCAGGTCACATCATCTTGTCTCAAGAAATATTCAGAACTAACTGGAATACGACGTGTCGTCTGCTGCAGCCATCTGCTCTTGGGTTCGGAATCATGATGCTGCTGCTGTCGGCTACGAACTCGTACTTTAAGTCCAATTCAGTCAATTTAACTACCTACTTATTTTGTTTTTCAGAACAAAATAAATCAATTAACTTTAGTACTTCCTTGTATACAATACCTTAGGTCGAGCTGGCAACGTAAAAATTATCGCGCGATAAGAAAACTTCTCACTTCACGAACCTCTCCGACAAAACACGACATACGGCAAGTGGGATATGGTATGACCAAGGTATGAAAACCCGCGCCGTAACGCCGCATTCATGGGACTTGTCACCTTAGAGATTTTTCGACTTGTGACTCTCCATAGATAAAGAATATCTCGAAAATTAAGCTTTATTCGACAAATATCCTAGCTTTTCTTTTCCAATCAGGCATCGAAATCGATGGTACCTCAGACCCAGACTTGGTTTAAACCAAGACTAAGGTAAACCCCGGTTTAAAATATACCCATCACTTTCTTATGTCATATAACAAAAAGAGACGGGGCTATTTTAAAACCAAGGTTTTTCTTAGACCATCTTCTGTAATAAGGGGCCGGTGTATAATAATATGTGTATATAATTTACAAAATCAGATATTTTAGTTCTACTATAGATAAATACAAGCTGTAAACACATTTCAAGATGAATAAGAGGTCAATTCCAAAAACCCTAAATTATCTGAGCAGCAGCTGAACATTTTATATGCTAATTGAAATCACTTTTAGACGGCGAAGGCCCATAAAAAAGGTTGTAAAGCTTGTCTGAAATTCTTTGTGAGGCATAAAGCTATATGTTGATAGACGTACCTATAGCTGCTTGATGTACTTGCTTTTAGAACCTGGATATAAGGACGGACGGACGGAGTAATATTTAGATAACTTTTAGATTATATTTATTAGATTTTTATACAGGGTGTAAAAAGACCCATCACATAGCCGAAATCTACGCACTCTGTACATCAAACTAAACTACATTGACCAAAAATTATTGCTGGGAAACGACTTTTATTTTTTGGCATAAAAAAAACCGCTTTTATTTGTAGCGCGCAATGTGTGATTGTGGCGATGCCGCGCGTTTGCATGCGTGCAGCGGCCACAAAGCTGAGCCAAGGCGGTCGTGTGCGTTTGATATTCGTTGCGTTTTTGTAACTTCAAATGCGTAATTTGTGAGGATAAATTGAAAATTTTGACAAGGTTGTTTGGAAGAAAGTTTAGTATTATCACTTAGAATACGTTTTTGGAAAAAACTAAAAAAAAAATGTGTACTTTGACCTTCAATATCTCCAAAACCAATGATTTCCCAGGTACGGTTTGTTCGAAAAAAATGATCCCAATGATGGGTAGAATACGTGGTTTTCGTTATCGTTATGGGTCTTTTTACACCCGATATATTGTTACTTTTTTGTCTTATTTGTCTGACTTGTTGCATTTACTATACTGTCTATGTATTTAAAAATGAATCCCTATGTCCCTTGGTCACGACAACACGCGTGAGAGGCTGGACCGATTCCGCAATTTTTTTTTTTTGTTGTTTACCTATCTCAGTATGTCCATATTTTTCATTTGTTTACCGCATGCATGAAAATGGTTTTAACTTTTTGTTACTATTATGATTCTGAAGGTAGGTGGTAGGTAGGTAGTAAGTAGGAAAAAGTGCAATGCAACCGGCCGGTTACACGGGCGTACAGCTAGTACTACATAAAAATTAAATGCTGTACGTTGGTAAGCGCATCACTTGAGAACGGCTGGACCGACAGTGTTTTTTTTTAAAACATTCTTTATAGTCCGAATTAGGTTTTTATGGAAAGAATAATTGGAAAACGTGCCTGAAAGATTGGCAAATTCGGGAAAACCTAAAAGTTAGTTTTGCTATTGGATTTTTATATGACAGGACAACATCTGTTGGGCCATCACTACATATAATAGTATAAAACAAAGTCGCTTCCCGCTGTCTGCCCCTATGTATGCTTAGGTCTTTAAAACTACGCAACGGATTTTGATGCGGTTTTTTAATAGATAGAGGGATTCAAGAGGAAGGTTTATTTGTATAATACATGCATATTATAGTAGAGAAAAACGCGGAATACGCGATAAACGACATCCACGCGGGCGAAGCCGCTGGCGACCTCTAGTCTAGTAATAAATGAAAAGATACACGTATAAGTAATTTAAGAACAAAAATGTTTTAGGTATTTCTTCTTATAAGCACTGGAAGTTTTCATAGAACGATTGGTATACTACTTCTAGGTAGTCTAGGTACACTGAACTAAGTAGTGGGGTAAGATTTATCAGATTATTTATAGGTACTGTAGTTACGACTACAGTTAAGTTATTTTATGGTGTAGCCTGGTATGTACTGAAGATCGTATCTCTGGTTGCTTTCCTATACATTTGTAGACTTAGGAAGTTAAGATTATTCTTGATATGTGCGGTAACGTACAATTATTATTTGTTTCTAGTTCTGTACATCGTTTCTGGAAGCTAATAAAATTGTTTAAAATTGTAATCGAACCATGGCCATTTAACCGTTACTTCTACAGTTAAACAGCCGTAGTTCAGTAGCGGCTCGATGTGATTTAAAAAAAAAATGATTTTAGGTTTGATCTCGTGTCTTGTGGGAATTATAAAGTGTACTGTGGTGGCAGTCTCCATTCAGTGATCCATTTATTTAGGTTTTTTCATCTAATAAAATTAAAAGTGAACTACTTACTCTTAAAATAAATACAGTTCGAAGAAAGATAATCTTATTTACTTTTCAAGCGAATTTGTTTTGAATTGTTGATTTTATGTAAGGCAGACAAGATTTAAAAGGGCCTTTCTTTATAATGGATTTTCAGAGCTAACTTTTTTTACCGATAATTGACAATACCACCACTAATTTTGTTTATGGTTCGAATGTCCTTTGATTTGCGTTTTATTTTGAGTATTTGTTTTTTCTTATGAATTGATCAGACCACTGTTTTTTTTTGGCAGTCACACTGAGCGTATCATGAGTGGCTCATGTGTCGTTGTGTTACGGGTATGCATCGCGCTCAATCGCGCTACATACCAACTCTCTTGCGCGGCCTCATCACGCGTCGTTACGCCTAGCGTAATAGTACCTAGAAACCTCTTTTTAACCGACTTCAAAAAGGAGGAGGTTCTCAATTCGTCTGAATGTTTTTTTTTTGTTTTTTTTTTGTATATTTGTTACGCGATATCTCCCCTAATTATGAATGGATTTTGATGATTCTTTTTTTGTTTGGTAGCCCATACTTCAAAAGTGGTCTCATATAAATTTTATTGAAATTGGTTCAGCGCTTTTTGGAAAAATCAACAAAAACAAAAAAAAAAACACAAATCGTATGTAGACGACGTTCTAGTTGTAGTGCTGGTCCGAGAATTTGTACACTATTTTAATTGTAATTTGTGGCACTAAAAAGTATAAAATAAAAAAAAACTTTAAAAAAGTAAAACCCGACTTCAAAAAAAACTAAACGGAGTAAAATAATTATTATTTAATAAAACTACCAGTTTCAGAAGTCGGTGTTCTACGCTGAAATTGAATGCACCGACTTCTGAAACTGGTAGTTTTATTAAATGATAATTATTTTACTCCGTTTAGTTTTTTTTGAAGTCGGTTTTTACTTTTTTATTTATAAAGACATTCGGATTGTTTAAAGCCGGGTCCGCAGCGCCAATTTTCTAACAGGTTATTGTGTTTTTGCGAACAAAACTGTTAGGTCACGCCCCTATTCGATTAGCAAACAATTTTAAGCCGGGTCCGCAGCGCCAATTTTGCTAACAAAACTGTTAGGCCACGCCCCTATTCGGTTAGCAAACAATGTTATCCTGTTTGCAAACACGAAAACAAGGTGCAGCGGACCCGGCTTAAGGATGTAAAATTCTATCATTTCAGCATATCTACCTCCACCACAAAGAATGGCCGTCATAATATTGCATTACATCACGTTTAGCAAACGATACCAAGTATTAAGATCATGCTGCTCAAAGTCTAAAGAATTTAATACATAAAATATTAGCAGTAAGCAAGTTATTCAACTAATAATTCAAACATTAGCTAATGAGACTGTTTTCAGAAAAACTCCTTTAAATTTCCTTTAAACAATGAGCTTTTTAAGCAACTCATAATTATGCAATCGGCTAGCGCATAGTGCATTCCGTATAACTTAATGCAGAATGTACTACGAGCTTACACGCTCACAAAAACCATTTCTTGCGTACACGAACATTACCTATTCAGTTCTATTCAAACCACTTAAGCGCAGTGCAGACTACGCTATACTATTTCGCTATATAGTAAAGCATATTGCGTCATAAGCTATAACTATCTAGCATGACGTTCACACTATACGCTACATCACAAGCCGGTCTACTATGCATAACAAGTTATTTGACGGCGATCCGTCGGGCGACGGACGGAGTAGAAGTCAGGCGGGGCGGGGGACCGGAGAATCTTACGATATAGCTCTGAGAATCACTCAAGTTTATCGCGTACAGTAAGCTAATACTTTATAGCATAGTATTGTGTGAACGTGTTCATAATAAAAATGTGTGCTGAGCGATATTGTTGTGCTGTACAATATTTGCTATCGTAATCCTAACTAATATTATAAATGCGAAAGTAAGCTTGTTACCTTTTCACAGAACCGATCATACTGAAATTTTGCATATACCTTTCATCCCGAAAAAAAAGTACTGTCCGTAGGAAAACAACAATAACGTTCATAGATGGCGCCACGTGTCTTTCGAATCACGATTGAATAAGATTATTATAGAATCTTTAGTAGTGTGTTAAGAGTTGATTGTCAAATTGTAAATTAACGCGAGCGAAGCCGCGGGCAAAAGTTAATATGCTATATATTATAGCGTAGTCTGAACTGTGCTTTACCTATTCAATTCTATTCAAACCACTTATTCCTTTCTTAATGAACAAGCCCTTGTTAATTAGTTTCAAGATATAAAAAGAGTAATATAAAAGGTTTATGTAATAACATAGTTTCATTTACTGTGTAGGAGCGCACGCGATCGACGCCCAACACTTTAACCAAAGTGCGTGCTTATTATACGAAAATGGGTGCGGACTACCAAGTGAATTTCCACGTATACCGTTATAATGAAAGTTCTCACGCAACGATTCATCGACATTAGTGAACTTAGCCTTTAGAAAATAGCGGTGGACGAGGGATATAATGCTTTAAATTACTCTATTCGGAACCTAATGTGAGGAGTCATAAAGGACGCGCCTTGCTTGATAGATGTTTCTTCAAGCATTCTTCATAGTCACGAACAATTTTTTAGAATCAGAACGTTTACTGCTTATTTTGTTATACAAGGTTAGTCAGAAAGGGGGTACTAATCTGAAAGGGTGTTAAAGTACCCATAATAATGAGTAACTTTTGTTCTACCACTTTCCCCAAAAGTCGATAGTTTTAGAGAAATAGCTGTTCAAAAATTACATGAAAAATATGCTAAAATCTATCTATCCTCAGCTATGATCATATGTGTTTACATTTTAGGTCATATTTGGGGTCACGAATTAGAAGCTCCATTTTATGAATTCGCAACTTAAGTAGGGACGAAGAATTTTTGAAAAAACTACAATAAATATTATTTTACGAGGAAATAAAAACTATCGAATTTTGAAATTTTAACACTTGTTTTAAAACCGTTATCTGTGATACTTTAAGTGGCACGCGGATTAGTACCCTCTTTCTGATTAATCTTGTATACAGAATTTATGAGTAGTTTCCAAAACATGAACCCTGTTAGGACACTGTAGGTATATTTGATAATTTGATTACATTTAAAATCAAGAAAAATCATTTGCATCACAATTGGTTACGATTTTATGGGTGTTAGGAAAAAGGACCGTTTTTTTTTTCTTGTTTGTTACTTTCCTTGTATACAATTTTACTTCATAAATTTAACACCAAATGTTTTTTTTTCTAAAAGAAGACAATTGAAATAGAACTGATTCTTGATAAACTGGCCCTATTATTATGTTTCCGGCTTGACGTTGAGTATCGGGACATCCTATTTACATAATTGAAATATACATTACTATACATTAATATATTACTACAATCTATATTTTACATATAATAAAACAGTAAAAAAACTGTGTCTGTACATTGAAAATATCCAAAAAAAAATAATTGAGGGGGGTTTAGAAACAGTCATAGAGCACGAATCCAAAAAAAAAATTCTGTCTGTTTGTCTGTGTGTCTGTTTGTTTGTACACGCTAATCTTCGGAACTACTGAACGGATTTGAATGATTTTTTTTCGTTGTATAGGTATTAAGTCTAGGCAACATATAGGCTATAATTTATTTTGAAAACTTGAACACCTGAAGCAGAACCGCAACAGACCAGCTAAACTATAAGAGATACAAAAATGGTACCATAGTAAAAATTGTTCCATGTGATAAGCATTTTTTGCTGAGAGAATAAATTTGAAGATCTGGAACACCTGATGTGGAACTCCAAGAGCCCAGCTACACTATAACATATATAGGAATGACGTTTTAGCAAGAGTTGTTCAGAATAATGAGCACTCTCTGTTGATGTATAAAAATTGAAGATCTGGAACACTTGATGTGGAACTCCAAGAGCCCAGCTACACTATAACATAAATAGGAATGACGTCTTAGCAAGAGTTGTTCAACATGATGAGCACTCTCTGTTGACGTATAAAAATTGAAGATCTGAAACACCTGTTGAGGAATTCCAAGCGCCCAGCTACACTATAACATACAGTGGTGGACATATAATTAGAAACACCAAGTGTGACTTTTATTTTTAGTGTAATTTAACTTAATAATTAATGTTTTATGTATCATAGAGGGCTTATACCTATTTATCTATAATGTATCCACATCATGAAGTATTACTATGCCTGTTTTGGAAATATCATACAACCGTTTATGTAAAAACTGGTATACTTCATAAAATAAAATGAAGCAGCACAACGTACTGAGGTGGACAACTAATTAGAAACAGAAAAAAAACATTAGCATAAATATGAACAAAGGTAACGAAACAATAAATAATGAACTTAAATGGTGAAAACGTTTTATAATAAACAATTAATGTTTGGTTGGGAAGCCTCTGCTGTCGATTACAGCTCTACAACGACGTGGCATTGATTCTATCATTGTTTCATACATTTCCAGGGAATTTTTCTCCAAGCTTCTACAAATGCGTCTTAAAGTTGTTATAGTATGATACTAGCAGTAGTACGATATTAGTGATATGTTTAATGGACAATGTTTTCTTTACAATGTACCACAAACTTAGATTGGATTCAAATCTAGACTATTTGCAGACCACTCTAACACCGACACTAATTAGTCTCTTAGAAATGCTTTAACGTTGTTTCTTTGGTTTGGATTATTGTAGTGTCGATGTTAGAGTGGTCTGCAAATAGTCCATATTTGAATCAAATCTAAGTTTGTGGTACATTGTAAGGAAAACATTGTCCAATAAACATATCACTAATATCGTAATACTGCTAGTATCATACTACAAAAACTTTAAGAAGCATTTGTAGAAGATTGGAGAAAAAATCCCTGGAAATGTATGAAACATTAATAGAATCAATGCCACGTCGTTGTAGAGCTATAATCGACAGCAGAGGCTTCCCAACTAAACATGAATTGTTTATTATAAAACGTTTGTACCATTTAACTTCATTATTTATTGTTTCGTTACCTTTGTTCATATTTATACTAATGTTTTTTTTTCTGTTTCTAATTAGTTGTCCACCATAATATGTTGTGCTGCTTCATTTTATTTTATAAAGTATACCAGTTTTTACATAAACGGTTGTATGATATTTCCAAAACAGGCATAGTAATACTTCATGATGTGGATACATTATAGATAAATAGGTATAAGCCCTCTATGATACGTAAAACATTAATTATCAAGTCAATTCGTACTAAAAATAAAAGTCACACTTGGTGTTTCTAATTATATGTCCACCACTGTATATTGGGTGTAAAAAGACCCTTAACGATAACGAAAACCACATATTCTACCCATCATTGGGATCATTTTTTTCTACCAGACCATACCTGGGAAACCATTGGTTTTGGAGATATTGAAGGTCAAAGTATACGTATTTTTTTTCCAAAAACGTATTCTAAGTGATAATACTAAACTTTCTTCCAAACAACCTTATCAAAATGTGCAATTTTTCTTCACAAATTACGCATTTGAAGTTACAAAAACGCAACGAATATCAAACGCACACGACCGCCTTGACTCAGCTGTGTGGCCGCTACACGCATGAAAACGCGCGGCATAGCCACAATCACACATTTCGCGCTACAAAAAAAACTTTTTTTATGCTAAAAACTAAAAGTCGTTTCCCAGCAATTATTTTTAGTCAATGTAGTTTAGTTTGATGTACAGAGTGCGTAGATTTCGGCAATGTGATGGGTCTTTTTACACCCTGTATAGGAATGACGTTTTAGCAAAAGTTGTTCAATCTATTAAGCACTCTCTGTTGACTTATAAAAATCGAAGATCTGGAACACCTGTTGTGGAACTCCAAGAGCTCAGCTACACCATAACTCATATAGGAATGACGCTGCTGAGAGAATAAATTTGAAGATCTGGAACACCTGATGTGGAACTCCAAGAGCCCAGCTACACTATAACATATATAGGAATGACCCTTCCAGTCATAAGCCAGGGAACTAGGGCAGATGAGATTAATGCCTCATTAAAACATTCACATCTATGGCCTCAAACACAAAAGCTCAAATTATCCATAAACATGAGAGCCCAGCTTGGTGGTAATTCACATGCCCAAGAGTTTTCGGGAGTATTATTGAAAGTTGGGGAAGGTTTCCTTCCTGAAGAGAATGGTCTGGTGAATGTTCCTGAAATACTTGGAAAAATTGTTGCCTCTGAAGAGGAACTGATACGATCAGTATTTGGGAACATTCAGAGTATACCAAACCAAGAAAATTCATGGTTATGCGAACGCGCCATATTGATCCCAAAAAACGATCAACCTGCAAAAATTAATCAAAAAATTTTGGCGGATATTGTAGGGGATGAAGTGGTTTACACTTCTTTCGACAGTGTTGTCGATCAGGACGACGCCACTAACGGACGGTACCCAGTTGAGTTTCTCAATTCACTTACAGCGAGTGGTCTCCCTGCTCATAAAATAAGACTTAAAGTCAGTGTTCCCATAATGCTGATGCGAAATGTAACTCCGCCAAAACTGTGCAACGGAACCCGTCTTATTGTCAACGCTTTACAACGTAATATAATTGTTGCTACTACCCTCACTGGGTGTGGTGCCGGTGAGACTGTGTTCATACCGCGCATACCACTCATCCCCAACAATTTCCCCTTTCAATTTAAGCGCACACAGTTCCCTGTGATTACATGCTTTGCCATGACAATCAACAAGTCACAAGGGCAGACGCTTAAAGCCGCTGGTATTGACCTGACAACCGGCTGTTTTTCTCATGGCCAACTTTATGTTGCTTTTTCAAGAGTCAGCAACGCTTCCGCTCTTTATATATTAGCTCCTGAAGGAAATACCCCAAACATAGATTATAACGTTTTTTTTTAAGTTATTTTCAATATTATTGTTAATTCAGTGTACCCTTGAGATCCGCTGCGGAATTACGGGAAGAAAAGTTTTTTTGTTGTATAGGTATTAAGTCTGGGCAACATATAGGCTATAATTTATTTTGGAAAATGGAACACCTGATGCAGAACCGCAACAGACTAGCTAAAGTATAAGAGATATAAAAATGGTAGCAAAAATTATTCCACGAGAAGAGCATTTTCTGCTGTGAGAATAAATTTGAAGATCTGGAACACCTGTTGTGGAACTCCAAAGCCCAGCGACACTATTACATATACAGGAATGAAGTCTTAGCAAAAGTTGTTTAGTCTGATGGGCATTTCCTGTTCACTTACAAAAATGAAAGATCTGGAACGTCTCGAATCGTCTCGCGCATCCCATTGTTTTCCCGTCCCCGGGCTCTTAAAATTCGACATCAGACGTTTCAGATCTTCGATTTTGACGACCCCGTTGTCGCTAGCATAAGCAACAGGATCCGCGTACGAAGTCGCGGGCAGAAGCTAGTACATTAATATAAATGGTGTCATTAATATAAATTCATAGCATTTAAAAAATTTCGTTTGTACTCATATTTTTTTCATAAATCTTTTTTATAATTATGTTTATCTGACTCTCGTACTGCCTAAAGCTTTATGTGTACTCTTTTTAAATTTAATTTGATCCTCTTCTCATTTTCGAAGTATTTCAGTTTTTAAGCAGACCTCTGGCAACTCAAACGGTCACGTCTAAACGAAATAATAAATTAGATTATTTAAACCTTAATTTGCAGGTAAAGTGAAAAATAAACGAAATTAGCTTTACCGTTAACTTAGCGCAAAGTCGACCCTGTTAAAAGCGGCGCGAAAGGACGGGGTTTTTAAGGGTTGGTACACAAGTTACACGACATGACGACGGTGCGCCAAGGATTTGGAATGGCACACGACACGCGTGGCTCGTTTTGCATAGGTTTAAACCGGCGGAATACGAGAAAGGCATGTAAATTACGTCTACCGCGTCACACGAAAATATTTTTGATACCATTATCGGCGTTACTTCAACATTTGCAAAGTCATTTTCCTTCCTAACGTGCCTTTGACAGTCTAAATTTGAATAAAAATGTGTATTTCTACTAACGAGCTGATTTAGTTTTGTTTAGACACTGTTATGAATGAAGTTTTATGTTAGTGGTTGCATATTCTTTCGTTTGAAGAAACTGCAGTCCACAGCACATCGAGTCACGGTGCATATGGTGGCCATTTATGTTCGGTGTGCAACAAACCTAAGTTGTAAAGGAAAATCTACTAGCGACACACTAATTGGGTGCTAAAGTAAATATTTAAAAAGGTGAGCGGGAAAACGTGAGGTTTTAACTTTTCAATTACGTCAATTAAGAGTGCCGTGAGCAGCTGTGAACAGAATTATTAGGTGTAGCCATTTTTGTGAAAACACAATTCATTCGATATAACGAACGACGGGTCGCGGACTTTTAATTAAGTGACTGTTCTTAAATGAACTAATAAGTCAAGAAAAATGGCGGCCTAGCTTTTTATTGCGTTATTTATTGTGTTTTTAATGGCGACGTGACTTTGAACGCAAATTAATAAAATGTTGTTAATCGTTTTTCTAATTGACTTTTATAATTGACTGAAAATAAATCAATTATTTCGTTAATTTATAAATGTTTGCAGATTGATCTTATCCCGAAACTCCCAATTTACGAGTTTTACTGTTAGAGGGATTTTACACTATCATATATCTAGGATCATAGATCTATGAGTTATAGATATATGACAATGTAATATAGACATTTATATGAATCATTTCTTCATACAAAGAGGACTCTAGAGGTTATTTAGGAGATATGATCCTAGATATATGATAGTGTAATATTCCCCTAAAAAGTCACGCGGGTTTGTTGAAAACTTTTCATTTTTTTTTTTTTTTTTTTTTATTTACTTTTAAGAAGGCTTACAGACTAATGTAATAATAGTTACCAAAATTAAATAATCTAATTGCTAATTACAAGCCTCCACAGCTGGATACTAATTACCTAATTGTCGAAAAGAACAATAAAATACTAACCTACGTGTACAACTGGTATTGCAGAAATACAACATCATGCAATATGAAACATAACACCGTGTCAATAACTGTACAATATTTTCACCAGTTATGTGCAGTTCCTACCGCTAAATACACTGTTTTTTTTTACATTCTTTAATTTAATTATTCGAGAAAAAAGTATGTTGTGCTAAGCGCCGTCTCACTGTCCGTGCATTGGTGCAAAACAAATCAATGCCCAGTTCATGGGGAATTTTATTGAATCCCCGCGTACTTCTCAGAATAAAAGCATTACGCCTATAGTTAGTTGTAACTAACGGCTCATGAAGCAAGGGTCGCTGTCTAAAACGAATTTGGTTAGTACGCATTATTATCTTTTCCACTAGTTCAGGACAGTCTATTGATCCATTCGCAATATTCACTAAAAAGCTGATATCACTAATTTGCCGTCTACATTCAAGTGGCAGGAAGTGATACTTTCTGCAACGCTGCTCATAATCCACTGAGAATTGCTGTGCCTTATAATCTAAATATCGGAGAAACTTCATCTGGACTCTCTCAATACGAGTCTTGTAAATCTCATACTGAGGGTTCCAGACTTGTGATGCGTACTCCAAGTGACTGCGTACGTATGAACAATATAATATCTTAATCGTTTTAAGTGATGATATTGTACTGATCTTGACTTTTTTATAACATAAATTTCGTGTCTGTGGATTTGTTTAGCGGTTCCCTGATGTCGACAGGAAGTACCTACCTATGAGGCTTGCAAAGTTAGTCACAAAAATTGAACAAAGGAGTCGAGAATTCTATTGTACGTACAAATTTCGTTTTGCATGCTGAGTTTACCTGTAAGTGATTGTACACTGTTGTTTATCTGTTTTTGCTTGTTTCTTATGTCCACAACCAGTGTCAACAATTGTTGGTATACCAATAAAAATAAAATAAATGACTGACTGACGCTAAATACGCCTTTGCTTACCATAATAAAATATGCCTCAATTAATGCCAAACGCTTCAAAAAGTGGCTGCTAGTGCTACGAAGTACCATGCGACGTTACAAGCAAAAACCAGTACGTCTACACCAAACAATACATTAAACTTATCGTTTATTGTCGGTGTCGTGTCGTTCACGTGAACACACCAATTGATTTCCATTTACATACAAAACGTTTTACCACGATTACTTTGTGTTCCCGCCTTTATTACTTTACCAATGAACTGTGAAAAGAACGCTTTTCAAATTATCTACCTACACATTTATTTTTATTCGATTTTTTTACGGTGAGAATCGTTTTTGTATTTGGAAAGTCAAGGGTGAGCTGATTCTGGTGTTAGCTTCGTTTGTTGTGGCAGGTTAAAGACCTAAAAGTGTTTGTTTGCAATGTAGAACTCGTTTTGACACAGCGTTTATTGAAGATGATTATTACCTCGCATTGCATCGTTGAACGATTTTGTAATTTTCACTAAGCAGCTCTTATTCATAAAAAGAGTAACGAAATATTGAGAAATTTCAAGAAAAAACTTTTCCTTAAAAACCAAAAGCAGAAATAATTAAAAAATCATGAATAAGGCATTTGGTCCACTTAGGCCCGGTATCCACCAAAGCGGAGAGGAGAGGAGACGAGAGGAGATGTGCTGCGAAGCTGGCAGGTTATTTCCACCAAAGCGGAGAGGAGATGCGTAGCGGAGAGGAGACGTTAGTTGTGCGTAGCGGAGATGAGAGCTGTGAGAGCTCGAAATCAGTCAGTTCGGGTGTGCGAGGCGTGGGGAGAAGGCATCGCAGAAAGGGGCGGGCGCCGCTTTGCCACCCTTACTACACACATCTCCGCTCTGCCGCGCCGCTAGCTCGCTCGCGGCACAAAATTCTATAGAAAAATGAGACATCTCCTCTCCTCTCCGCTTGATCCATTTCCACCGAAGCTAAGCGGGGAGGAGATGTGGAAATAAAGAAATCTGATTGGTTATTCAAAACACATCTCCTCTCGTCTCCTCTCCTCTTCGCTTTGGTGGAAACCGGGCCTGAGTTGCTCGAAATACAGTTGATTGCTATTTGTTTATAACTGTATATGAACTGTAATGGAATTCTTGTACGAGTATATGGTCCCTGCGGATCGTTTCTGCGTAATCGGCCAGTCATTGGTGAAACTTGAAGGGTCTCTAGCCAACGGGGAGGAAGTAAAATACTTAACCTAAGCTAAGTACTCATACTACACCAACATCATGACTACTAGCACCAAAGCACTAAGGGCGACCCCTAGTGGGACTCGGACCTCGGCTAAGGGCGTTGTTGGCAGGGGATTAGTGAGGAGACAGCCTGATGAAGGCCGATTATCGGTGTGAAAATGGCAAGCAATTGTGTATTGAGCAAGTGGGCCATGTACATTATCCATTGTTTTAATTTTGTTTCATTTAGGATATTTCCTACACACGACACGTGTGCTTGCGGTAAGCGTACATATTTCAGTTCTATGAGCACATGAACTTATTGCACCTATGTTATCTACACAGCCTATGGTAGTTCACTGCTGCATATAAGCCTCTCCTCAAAATTATATGAGTAAATCTCTATTTACGTTTATACCTTTGCAAAATCAAATGAACCAAAAAACTATAGTTCTTTTACCCAATATACTTTACCCCACTATGTTATCGATAAAGAAAAATCCGATAGATTGCAATTTGTTCCTTGTGCGTCTGGATATCGATACCTGATAGAATTGCTGTGTGCACGACGCGAAGTCCTGTCAACATCGCTCACGCAAGCAATTTGTCAGATTTACACTCGCACAGGAATGTGTACTTGGAAATACAATTTTTCTTGTATAGGTGTACCGATTATTCTCTACAAATATCAAGCAATACATATCCAGTATGAGCTGATCTCGCATTGTACAGGCTTTTGGTACAATGAGAGATCAGCTTATACTGGAAGTAATACAAAGACTTTTACGTGTACTACGCTAAGCTAATATGCTAACAAAGAACACATTAAACTGTTGTGATCAAACAAAATTTAGATTGAATAAACTGCTGCATCTATCGTTCTTCCTAGCCTTTTCCCAACTATGTTGGAGTTAGCTTCCAGTCTTACTAGATGTGGCTGAATACAAATATTTTACACGAAGCGACTGTCATCATACCTTGTAATGTAATAGACGGCCCTAGGATCTCCTGAGAGCACGTCTGCTACACCAGTTGTAAAGAATGTGTAGAGCATTCTATACCTAGTACATAAATAACAAAAATAGAAATGGCTAGAGAATAAGAGGCAGGACTGCGTCACGTCCCTTGGAGCAGTCAGCGAGTTCCCTCCTGAAGCCACGGCGCTCGCCAATGGCCCACACAGCCACTTGACAGAAACCGGCGGCAGCAAGCGCGTATTGACGGCTAGATACACGGCGAGAGTGCTTAGGCAGCACAGTCCCAGCGTCGTGCATGCACATCTTGGGTTACAGGCTATCTATGAGAAGACAGACCTGTACGAGACGTCGTCATGAGAGACGGACACACAATAGTAAGCTTCCCCAGGCAAATATTGTGCTTCAAGGTGGGTTGCTGTGGCATGCCACATAATTAAACAGTCACAGATTTAAATCTATAATATTTATATCAATATGTAAATTATACAGAAAATAATTGTATCAAAAGAAATCGCCATGGCGTAAAAAAAACAAATCCAAAAGTCAAGTTAAAATTCAAAATTCCAATATCTGTCATCGTAAAAAAGTATAAAATATAAAAATATAAAGCAAAGAGGTGAAATGATGATGAAGGTGATACTACAACCTCCACACTCCAGTTACTGGGCAAAGCCGATATTCTATGGTTAGACCGGTTGACGTACTTTCGGGCTTCTGAATACCCGTAACGACTGTCATAGGTAATTGTATCGGCCTGTCCACATCTCCACGTCACGACGTCGTCAACGTGGAACGGTGCGGTGACGTGGCACGGTGCGTTGACGTAACGTGTTAAATTTACGTTAGCGTATCGTAAAATTGCACTTCAGGATCATTGTTAGATTTATCGTTGACCATGTAGATCCTGAATTTTAATAAGAGAAACAGTAAGTATTATAACTTTCGTGAGACACATTCATATTTATGATTAATTACGGTTTACTCACGTGCATTTTTCGGGATTGCCCGACTAGTTTCGGACCCAAACGGAGCCCTTAATCATGAGCTGATCACGCGGCGAGGTCGCGAGTCGAACTGCGACTCGCGACTCCGAAACTAGTCGGGCAATCCCGAAAAATGCACGTGAGTAAACCGTAATTAATCATAAATAGAAACAGTAAGGTATGGTTTTAAAGCATCGGAGCACATAGACGGCGACTAACACGCGGGCGTGGAGAGCGCGGGCGGAGCGCATATACGTGTGCGCTTGCGGCTAGAGGCGGAACGTGTTACGATACGCTAACGTAAATTTGCACGTTACGTCAACGCACCGTGCCACGTTACCGCACTGTTCCACGTTGACGACGTCGTGACGTGGAGATGTGGATAGGCCCTATGACATCCGGGACCGATGGTTTAACGTGCTCTCCGAGGCACGGAAGGGTCTCGATGTGCAACGAACGGTCACCCATCTATAGATTGACCGCGGCAACTGCAGCTTAACCTTGCAAATTTTATGATCCGCTCGGTTGATAATTAGCCACAAGCCCCTCTTAACTACTAAACTACCCCTTATCTACTACTAAAGTACTAAACTGCTGCATCGATTAAACTAAATTTAGATTGATGCACAGTTGCAGTACCCCGTGGACAATATGGCATCAAATCCGTAATTTATTTAAAAATAAACTTTCGTCAAAAAATTGTGAACAATAAAACTGTGAACTAATCTGTGAACTATGAACCCAACACTGAGTGAAATAGACATATCAGCAATATTGCTGCTCGTCTATCTATATAAATAAAAAGAAGGACTTGACTGACTGACTGACTCATCAACGCCCAGCCCAAACCCTTGGACCTAGAAAGCTGAAATTTTGCACAGAGGTTCCCTTTATAATGTAGACAAGGAATAAGGAAGGTTTTTTTCAAAATTCAACCCCTACGCAGTTAAATAGGGGATGAAAGTTTGTATGGAAAATCGTCACTTAACGGGTTCTAAATTTCACGCAAGCGAAGCTGCGGGCAAAAGCTAGTAATGAAATAAATAAATTATTTAGCTCCGCCTACAAGTGCCACTTTACTTGCACAGACTCTAATTTGCACATGTAGGTAAGCATGTAGGTGTGTTACGGTATACCGCGCATTATCGACAGTACCGTTTGCACAAACTTTTTGCACATGCAAGTCGCTGCATGTAGACAGGCTTTAACGTTCACTGAAGATATCGATCAAAGAAGCCAATTATACTTATTAAGACTTTGTTAAACTACCCCACTACTATCTACCGTAACAAACAGCCGTGGAAGAAGGGCTCGCTGTAATCATCATCAAGGGATTAAACCCTGGTCGTAAAAGTTGACAAAGGAGTTGCCTTTTACGACAAACCCATGAAAAGCGTTGGGGGATCCAAAACGGTAGCAGTAACCGTAAGCGTTGTTGTCGCTAATCTTAGATTTTAACTAAGGTCACATCTTAACATTTAGGGTCGTACAGTCAACAAAAGAATTAGGTATACAAGCAACGGATATCAATAAACTACGCAGACAATTGTCATTGTAATTGTGTGCTGAATAACTTTTTATACGCAAGACTCGCTCAGACAAGCGTCTTCTTCCTTTGCCTTATCCCATTTTCTGGGGTCGGCTCTTCTAGTCCGCCTTCTCCATTTATGTCGATCTAGAACGGTTGAGGCGTCTATTTTGCTATCCTTAAGATCCTTCTGGACTGTTGTCAGCCAGTCGGTAGGTGAAGGCCTACTCGCACCATGTGGTCTTTTGGACGGCGAAGCACATGCCCATACCATCGAAAGCGTTGCTCTTTGACCTTCTCAGCAATGAGGCCAATTTTGTAGCTGCCTCGGAAGACGTTGCGTAATTTATCCGCAATACTCGCTCAGATAAGCAATGGCAAAAACTAAAAAAACTTATCACACGCATAATTCTATTCAAATACAAATATTAGTTGCCTGTATAGTTATTTCTTTGGTTGCCTGTACTACAAAATTTTTCAATTTTTTAATCCTTGTCTAACGTCATTTTCCATAGGTAAAAATAGTATTATAACTTTCGTGAGACACATTCATATTTATGATTAATTACGGTTTACTCACGTGCATTTTTCGGGATTGCCCGACTAGTTTCGGACCCAAACGGAGCCCTTAATCATGAGCTGATCACAAAGGCGAGGTCGCGAGTCGAACTTGTGATTTTTAAGCCCTTTTTAACACAATTTTCACTAAAGCCATGGAAAATATTTTAATTTTATGTCAATTCAAGTCTTTAAGTTTGCATCTTGATTGTCTGATCAGTCGTGTCTCGTGAAGTAAGCTTTCTATTATAAATATATTCTTATACAATTACATATGTGAATAAGCTTTAACCAGGCTGATCTCTACGGAGACTACGTTGCATTTCTAGTATATAAGGCCTAACGTTACAAGTTATGCCTGCACGCTGGGGTTAACGTAGTCCGTTTGGCTCTACCTTTTGAAGCTAGAATAAATTATGTCTATAATAAGTTAGTCCTACTTTGCTGCTGAGTTCCAGCGAATTTTATAAAGAATATACCAGGTGTAAGGGACTGTGTACCGAAAACTGAAACAGTGAATGCAGCCTATTATCATATATGATTCTGAAATGAAATTAAGTGGAAATTTTGCTCGGAATTTTCCGACTTTTCCGATATTTTTTTCACAAATTTTACATTTCTCAGATGTAAAACAAGCAATCCTATTAGGACACAGCACGTTGCTAAAATAAAATGTATTTTTTATAAATCGGAAAATTCGAAAGATTTCGTTGATATTTTCCACGGATTTTCAATTCAAAATAATGAAATAAATTCACCGTGTTAATTTTTGGTAACCTGTCCTTTACACTCAGTTTATTTACGTGCCAAAACACTTCTTGAAATACAGTAAAACATAGGCAAATTAGCAATTTCCAGGAAATTCGGAAAATTCCGACAGAAAATAACACTTATTTTCGATTCAGAATAATGGGCTGAATTCACTGTTTCAGTTTTCGGTACACCGTCCCTTACACCCAGTATGACATAAATTACAGGTGACTTGTTAATGAAAAAATCATATTATCTTTTCTTATTTGAGCCTGTTGTGTCCCACTGTAGGGCAAAGGCCTGCCTTATGTCTTTCCATTTTTGCGATTTTTTGCTGATTTTTTCCTTTAGATAGCATTTATTAATATTACAAATTAATTGTCGATACTTAAGTACATCGAGCGCACCCTGGGCAGGCAACCTCGCTACCAACCTTGCTGACTGGCTAATCTTTTCATTTTTAGGGTTCCGTACCCACAGGGTAAAACGGGACCATATTACTAAGACTCCGCTGTCAGTCTGTCCGTCTGTCACCAGGCTGTATCTCATGAACCGTGATAGTTAGGCCTGAATTACACAGAAACGGTATAATGCGCAGGCCCGTCACTTTCATAAATTTTTCGTGCCGCTTAATTTTTTTTTCGCACAAAATGTATGAAAGCGACGCGCCTGCGCCGTATCTGCGCCTTAAGCCGTTTCTGTGTAATTAGACAACGCTTAACGCTTTAGACAGTTGAAATTTTCACAGATGATGTATTTCAGCTGCCGCTATAACAAAAAATACTAAAAAAAAAAAAAAAACATCAGGCTCCCGTACAACAAACGTGATTTTTTTGCCGTTTTTATAGATAATGGTACGGAACCCTTCGTGCGCGAGTCCGACTCGCACTTGGCCGGTTTTTTCATGAGCTATTCTCGTATAGCTCGTGTCGACACGAGAGCAGAAATACAAAACAAATACACGTTTCTTCGCTTATTTACTACTTTATTTATAAGCAAAAACTCCTACTGTATTATTAAGTGTTTGATAACATAATTTCATAGTAAATAGAGGAAATATAAATTTATTTTACTTGGCGTATCAATTTTATTCTAAACGAAGTAGCCGGGAGCATTACCTGTAGAAGAAACATTCTATATTATACGATTATGGTATCGTTTGAATGCAGTCCACGTAAAGCTATCTAAATGAAAGATGAACGGAAGATCAAACATCAATTTTTAGAATGGATTTTCATAGATATAGTTTTGAGGCAATAAAACGAATAACCTTAAGCCGTGCTCAGATATAGCGCGAATTTATTTTCGCCACGTTTATGCAAACTTCAAACGAATATAGTGGATGACAACTATTTAGGAACTTTTACACGGCAAAGATTTATCGACATAATACTTTAGTATTAGTTTTGCATCTTATTCATTTTCAAATTTGTTTTTTTGTCATTTATCTAATTTTATGTACACACCAAGGTAACAAACGCCAACTAAAGTTCGTCATTTAACAACAAATGTTTATTTTATCGTCAGAATTAAAATCGAAGCATTTTTTTTGTCGTGGTTTTTTTTTCAGAATTAAAAACAGGGATTTGTTAATTTGCCTTGCCCATTGTTTCGTTAAAAACAAGCGATTTACACGAAAAAGGGCGTAAAGACCCCTGTTTTTTTTTCAAATACCTTTCTGATTAAACATTTTCATTGTGAAACCACAACATTGTTCGTTTTATATGAAGTGATTTACGAAATTTCCTCAATCGTTAGGGCTTTCATGTCGATCGCAATTTGTGTATTGTTGGAGTCGGCACGCGATACATAACTGAGTTTTATTATTTTATAAGCATTTCTTTTATTGTGAATCACGGTGAACTAGTTTTTTTACAAGTTCAAGTGTGCCGTGTTCTAGGTCTTGATAGTAATGTATGGGGATAAAATGTGCATGGAAGTAACAGATTTTTTGTGTACGGTACTAGAAAACATCATAGAACACGTGGTATCATTTGGGCGGCATCTATCTCGCCACATGCGAACTATCCTACATCGCGCAATCAAGATTTAACACGCAGATAGTATATATACAACCTCCCAACATCAACCGTTGGGCAGTAGCCCGCCAGCCACAAGACTCCGCCTGGTTGGAGGATCCTCCCTTTGGTTGGAGGAACACCACACCTGGTTTCTCCACATCATTTATTGGCGTAATGTCAACCCCACTTTGTATATTTCATTAGTATAAAATACTGAAAAGATAAAGAAGTCCATACACTGTACCTTTGTTCACCTTCCAGTTCTATCGCCTAAGAAAATGATTTATTGTGAAGTTATGATACGACGGTTTTCTGTATGAATCTAATATGGCCTTAATCCACCACGCTGGCCTAGTACAAGTTGGCTGACTACACACACCATTGAAAACTTTTTGGAGCCCTCTCAGGTGAACCGGTCCACTATTAACGCAAGTGATATTCAAATTCTGATCTGCACATGAATTCGAAAATTTGGAGTGCGGGACGTGTTCGAACTCAAACTCTCCAGCGTGGCAGGCAAGCTAGGCTATGACTGCATGTTTTTGCTTTGCTGATTTTCAATACGTTAGAACTGGAAGGTGAAAGAAGGTACAGTGTACAGACTACAGGTACAGGGTACAGACTTCTTTATCTTTTCAGTATTTTATACTAATGAAATATACAAAGTGGGGTTGTTTTTTTTTTTTTTTGGAATGTCGTCATAATTATGACTCCTTCCGCTCTGGGCGGAGCGGAAGGGAGTGTCAAACTGTTACTGACTAAAACCCATCCGTGTTCCTCCTAATGCCCTTTGCGTTCCAGGGCCGCGGTAACTCTTTCGAACAAATTCCGCAACCCTGGGGGGTTGACATTACGACAATAAATAAACAAATAAATAAACTACGTGTTCTATAATATTTTCTAGTACCGTACACAAAAAATCTGTTGTGCATTTTTTTCGCTTGAGTTTTTTAATTTCTCTCATTCATGTAGATGAACGGACGTTGAAGTGGAAACTTTAACTGTTCTACACGTGTAAAAAAAGATAAACGGTTTAAATGGGTCATAGATTTACATAACTTCGCGTAGAGATCTTGATATTCGTAAAATTATTAAATCGTACGAAAACTGTGACTAAACTGTTGAATGTACAGACGCCAGCAGGTCAAGCTACCCGAAACTGTAAATTTTCCCAATCAACCTTGAACCTAATGCTTTCGCGATAAAGATGAAAATCTATTAAAGAAATTTGACAGATTGTAGTAGCTTGATGTGCAGGCAGGTCTGTACATGATTGATTTTTGTGTTCGGTCTTAAAACTCATCATAGAGTACGTGGCATCATTTAATGTCGTAACGTCATCCCCACTTTGTATAATTCATGTCTCGGAGAGCTCGTTATACCGTCGGTCCCAGGTGTCATAAGAATACCTATGACAGTCTTTACGGGTATCAAGAAGCCCGAAAGTCTGACAACCGTTCTCACCTTAGGATATGGGCATTGTCCAGTAACTGGGTTGTGGAGGTCTGATGGCAGTCGCTCCCTGTAAAATACTGGTATTTAGATGCATCTGGTTAGACTGGAAGCTGACCCCAACATAGTTGGGTAAAGGCTAGGAAGAATAGGAACAAATACTTTTTTCCATTTATCTGTTATCAAGCTTATTTCGGAAAAATAAGAAAATGCAAGAAACGGCGACCGGCTAGATAGGCAGAAAACCGAGGAACGACTATTTTTCTGAAAGGCTCATATTGTATGTGTCTTAAAATATACAATACAATACCGGAGCCCAATAAAGTCCTTCCTGTCAATAGGTTTAAAAATAAATTAAAAGAATGGCTCCTGGAAAAAATGTATTAGATAGATGATTTATTGAACAATTATCAATTAATGTGACATATTATTATTATATCTATGCTTCTTGTCAATCTGACATTACCCTGATTAATTAATTGAATTGGTAGTTTATTAACAAACCTCAAGCACGGTAATTATAGACACAATAGATAAAACAATTAAGTGTCTTCCTGGGACGACGGGCGGTACGCAACCGGCTAATGTAACTAGTTGTAATTTTATGGTGCTACTACCAAAATTTCACATGTCTATCTAAGACAAAATGGGCTGAACACTGTATTACCTTATAGGACCATAATGTACCCTATTTTATGAAATAAATGAATTGAATTGAATTGAAAAAAATGAATTGCGCATCGATTACCATTTGTCAAGCACTTATATCAAAAACTTATAGTAGTGAAAACTGATGTCTGTATGTTCAGACTTACCGCTGAAATGTTAGTCAAGTTCCATTCCTAATTAGTGTTTTTCCAGGAAAGCTTTGAAACGTATTTGAAACTACTGCGAGTCGCAAATCTTTTTTAATTTTATTCTTATTTTTTCCATTAAAATGTGGTGATAAATGTTCTGGCTGGAAAAATACATTTAGTAAAAACTCTTTTTATCGTACTTTTTAAACCTTTCCTATTTTGTTTAATATAGAATTAACATTCTCCGCTGCAAGAGTACACGCTTTTTGAATTAGCAACTGTGTAAAAAATAATATTGTTTCCATTCTAGGAAAACAACGTTGGAAAATAATCCTACTAATGGACGCTAGAAATAAAAAAAAACAACAAACTAAGCAAATTAGGTATTAGAATAGAAACGAGTAGAGAACATTATACTGTTTTCGATAATTTCAGTCGTGAATCCGTTTTACCGACCATTTTTGTTGATTACACTATTCAGAGAAAAACATTCAGATAATTAAAGGCTATTTTGTTAGTTATTTGCAAAAAATATCATTGTTGCTTTAAAATAGTAATATAACTGACCACGTTTGCATAGAAACTGATTGAATAAAGCTTGTGAGTTTATATACTACACGCTTCTGATTGTACAAAGAGAGGGTTATTATGTCTAAAATTTCAAAAAGATAAATTATCAAACTTCAAACTCATTAGTATGACAGGATGTTTTTGTGAATATGCAATATCAGCATAATGTAGTCTACCCCTAACGCGCATAATAAGACCTTGGTTGTCGAGAATGGATGCAATACGGATAGGTTTACATTGAAATTCGTATTATTGCTTAATGCTTTGATTTCAGTTTTAAAATAATTTTATTCAAAATACACTACAATTACCTAGTTCTTTTTGAATCAATGTTACCAAAAAACAGCTCCGAAAAACGCGCGCCCTTCACCGCTTTCTAGTGTTTTTGCTGTGAAGAAGAATCGGTGCAACAAACTCCTCAGCGACACAGATTTGCCTGTCAAGTAAATAAATTAATTGAGTAATATAGCAATGTTTGTTTCAAATAATATCTTTAAAACAGTAAAGCCTGATAAGTTGCGCTGGGCTGGAGACATTGCTAGGTATAGTGATGGCATGCGGTGTAGAACTATGACCGATTTAATACCAAAACGATCCGTTAGCAAACCTGCCGCCAAATGGGTCGACGATATTACAGTGATCGCAGCAAAGACCTGGATGCGATCGGCGCAGACCAGAGACGATTGGCATAAGGGCTTGTACCCAGCAGTGGATTGATATGGGCTGAAGATGATGATGATGAATTAAGCCCTGAAGATAAATTACTGCCTCTGACTGTCTCCAAAGTTAAAGACAATGCATTATTTTCGTCGGGTACTTCTATATTTATTATGAACTAGCTGTGCCTGCGACTTCATCCACGTGGAAGTTGGAAACCAATATTGTCTCGAAATAACTAAACAAACTTCTTGAAAACTTTGAATTTAATATGTTTTGAGTGAGCGAACTGATTACCATGAAACAAAAGCTAATGTTACTCCGAGATACATAGAATATTTGTCTCTAAAAGTCAACAGCATTGGGTTGCGTCGTTTTTACGTGATGCGTGCACAAACAAACAGACAAACGAACAGATTAAAATTTCAAAAATGTTCGATGTTGATTCGTTTGGTTATCCATTAACATACCGTTTTTTTAAATATTTCTATTGTAGAGACATACCAAGTCTACAGATTTATTATAATGTATAGAAGATAGATCTTTAAGTTTTTGTTACCTGTATTATTAGCCAGTAAACAACAACTAACAAGGATGAGCCTCAATAACCGCTGCAATTAACAGCCGAAAGGCAATATTGTCATAATTACCACGTTTCTTGTTACAATTGTTTGATTGGAGACCAAAATTGTACTCGACGAATATTTAATTAATAAAGCAACGTATTGGTTACATCGACACGAAAATCATCGATACATCGCAACATGGTAAACAATACGAAGTAATTGTACCTACCATATCTGTTTGGCTGATCGCAAATAATGTCGCTCGTTTGTCATTTTTCCATTAAAATAAACGCTTTATGGTTATAAACTCTGAAAATTTACTATGGGGAATTTATGGTCGTTTATGGTATTGATAAATATGTAACCTGCTGGTGTCACCTTTAATGGCACGTGGGATTCCTGATGATGACTCATTTGTTGTATCGCAATTACCAGATTATCGGCTAAGAATTAAGTTGGCTAACTTAGTAGTTTGTCAATTATTTATTTATTTGTTTGAAAATTTATACTAATGTGACGAAGTCAACTTTATGGATTTTGGAAATGGAAACGCTTAAGATTTTTTCTTCGTGATGCTTAATACCAAAGATTTCGTAACATGGTCTTACGTTCCTAGCAAAACGAGGGTTGACTAGTAAAACCTGCAAAAACCTATGCATGTAAGTTAATTATGGTGTAAATTGTAGTTTCTCAACAAGAAAATAATTGTAAGATGACGTTTTAATCATCGTTAAATGTTTATCGGTTTTCTAAATAATTTAAATTTGGTACAAAGGGTGTAGACTTGTCGGGTACAAACCCGACAAGTCTACAAGCTAAGCCGTAAGTAAAATTGCGATTTTCATTAATTTTCTCATGAAACAATTGTATTATCGAGTTTTCGTACAAAACAAAATTATTATTTTGGCTATTAACCCGTAGGTATTATTTTATTTTCCATTCCATTTCCAACAAAATTGCAGTTATTGGGTTGACTGGTGACTCTTTAAAACTTGTTTTTTTAACTTATCTCATCCTCAAAATAGCACGCAGTTATAAAAATAATTTAAGATTTGATAATATTTTAGTGGTACCAAAATTCCTTTTGAAAGAGTTCTTGCGGAGATTTTCCACCGTCATACCTATTTCTGCCACCAATCAGCATTAATCTTATGTCCCGGTTTGAAGAGTAAGGGCAATTACAGGCACATGAGACTTTCAACAACTCATCAGCAATCCATTGGTGTTGTGGGTTTACATATAAAAGGAGAAGCTGACTGACTGACTGACTGATCTATCAACGCACAGCCTAAACCGCTGGGGTTAGAAAGTTGAAATTTTGAGAGTAGGTTCCTTTTGTAACGTAGGCATCCACTAAGAAGGGATTTTTCGAAATTCAACCCCTAAGGGAGTTAAATAGGGGATGAAAGTTTGTATGGAAAATCGTCACTTAACGGGTTTAAAATTTCACGCAAGCGAAGCTGCGGGCGAAAGCTAGTACAGCATGACAGGTTAGTCGCTTTACATCTGAAAACTATGGATACAACACATCATTTTTAGTACAACTTTAAGTACAGGACAAATACAAAATTAGTGAAAAAAAAATCTGCTGTTCCATACATTTTGTTAACACGTTCAGTGCCGGGTGCCCTCCCAGAGACTACCCTGTAGTCGCATTGGTCATGCCGGGTGCCCCCGTGGAGGGTTTATCTTAAATGTAGGTTTTTCTTTGAAAATTCACCGTCATGAAACAAGCAAACACCTATTTTACGACGTAGTTATGTATTTTTCACGGTTTTTAACCTTACGCCAGGAACCCTCCTCGAGGATTAACTCTTAGCGCAAACGTAACGCCGAGGACCCTCCTGGGAGGTCCACTAACCATATGTATGGTGGCATGGCGTATGAGCTCTATGAAAAGTGTGGTGGACTCGAATGTGTTAAGTAACATTGATTATTTTGTGAACAGCTGAATTTATTTTCACGAACTCAGAGTTTCTCCCATAGTAAAAGTTGTACAGAATGATGAGTACAGTTCATGGTTTTCGGACATAAGCGACTAACTAGTAATGCTGTATAGGTGGGGGTAACCACTTACTATCAGGTGTTTGCTTGTTAGCCAAAACATAACATTAAAAAAAACGAAAAAGGAACTTTGAATAAAACTCCCACCGCCGCCGGTCACGATCCACCGAGATCTCCCGTCGTAGAGCCGGTCGTCTCTTCAGACTCCGCAGTCACACCGATAATTCAGCCCTCATCAAGCTGTCTCCCCCCCCTAAGCCCCCGCCAGCAACGCCCTAAGCCGAGATCCGAGTCCCACTAGGGGTCGCCCTTAGTGCTGTTGTTGCAGGTAGTCATGATGTTAGTGTAGTACAAGCTTAGGTTAAGTATTTTACTCCCCCTCACCCTCCATTGGCTGGAGACCCTTCAGGTCTTGCCAATAACTGCCCGGTTACGTAGAAATGGCCTCCTAGGACCAACTACAGAAGTCCAATAGAAAAAAAAAACTCGTCATCATTTCGAGTTCAGTGTGCCATATCCAACTCAGATCTATACTTACTAAATAGTATCGCGTGCGGCAGGCGTGACTACGAACTCGCACCACATCGCACCGCATTTATTAAGGCAAGTTCTTAAACATTTTTAATTGTTAAACTTTGCGGATTATTTCGTTTTGTTTACTCTATTTTAGTTAAAGTTAAGGTTAGTAATATTTGAATTTCGTGGTGGCTTGGAGGTCATAGACCCGCTTGTTAAGCACCAGGTTGCGGGTTCAAACTCACGCAACTACCAATGTGACTTTTTCAATGTCATGTGTACTTCCTTAGTTAATTTAAGACGCCACTGACATACCGTGAAGGAAAACATCGTGAGGAAAACTAGATTTAATGGTCTAAAGTCGCCAACTCGCAGTGAGCAATTTGGTGATCAAAGCTCGTTGCTTCTCGGTATGAGGCCTTTGCCCTGTAGTGAGACAGTTACAGACTAATATTTATTTTATTTTTTAATAATCTTTGAAGCAAAAGACAGGTAAAAAAACTCATTTTGAAAACAGGGGGCCTACTCCCTAAGTCCGTCAACGAAGTTAGTGGCCCGTCCGAAAGTGGCCCGAAACGTAGGAGTGAACAAAACAAGTGTCAAGTTCAACTTTCCGGACGGGCAAAAACACATCGGTAGTAGGGACAACTGTCAAATCGTGTTGTCATTCATTCTTAGTTCGGACCCCGAAATAATCGTATGTCCGTAGGTGATAGGGAGTAGAAAACGCTCGTAACTAAGGCCGAAACCACGGACTTCGTGCTTAGGGAGTAGAACCCCAGGCCCGTTCCCAGTCTTCATTTTTTTTCGTGTAGATTGATTCGTACTAAATGTTCGACAAGTATTGAGCAACCTGTACAGGTCTATCATTGGCCTCGTTTAGATCTTGGATGGTGCAGGTGGTTGTGCTCGACAGGCAACTAAGGAGGTACCGTTCCCAGTAGTAATACAGTAATTGGCTGATTATGTATACGTGTTAAAATAATTTGTTTTGTATTGTTTCAGGATTGGACTGTTTGAGGCGATGTCGGGTCGCCATGGGGCGAAGTGGTAGTGCAATGGAGGTATGTCCTGAATTTTGTAATTCTGAATGTAATTTTTATTTACGAATACACACGGCAACTTAACAAGCTGTATATTTGCCGTATAAGCTGACCTCTCATTGTACGAACAGTGTATACAATGTAAGATCAGCTCATACTGGACATGTAAACGTGCGTACAATTATATTAATTTTCGTAACGAACTTATTTGCGAAATTCAACAGTAAATAATGCCCTTTTTGAAATGATGCAAATATTTATGTATTGACACAGTGTCAGTGTATAGTCTCGTTCACAGTCGGTACAACAATATTCCATCTGTTTTATTGTTTTATTTATTGTAGTTTATTTTGTTATGAACTCCTTTTTGGATGTGTCTAGTTAAAAGTTGTATAGAGCGGATTGAATTTGCTAAATAGATTGTATTATTTTTCTATGTTACCTTATCATCTATATATATACGAACCTTTTTATGACAATTAAGGCTCATTTACACGGAGATAGTTTCTCGAAGCGAGACTCATTCTGTCTTTGTCTTCCTCTACGATGAAAACAGAGATAGCATGAGACTCGCTTCGAGAAACTATCTCCGTGTAAATTAGCCTTTAAGAAAAAAATATCTTTGCCCTGTCAATTTTTCGCGAGCAACCGAGTTACCTTATGAAAAAGTAATGTGCGAGCGATTATAGACCTTAGGGTGGTAAACATTTGAAGTCCGCGACTTTACAGTATATAGAAAAATAGGAAAAAAATAGGGAATTTCCATAATATACAAATAAATTAATTATAACTACCTATCTATCTGACAATGCTTTTATTGAATGGCCAATAGTACTTAAGGTGCTTCCCCACAGAAAGTGGCGCCACTTCAGAAAAAAAAAACTATCAACACACAACATATTGAAATTTCGTATGTACAACATTTTAGTCAAGTGTTGTAGAAATTGTCGAACACCAAAAAACAACACTTGACATCCTAGGTTAGAAATTTTAGTAAATAATGCTAAAAACGGCCGTTTTTGATACTTATCGCTAAAACTTCGAATCCAGAAGCTCTAGTGTTGATATTTGGTGTCCGAAAATTTCTACAACACTAGACTAAAACGTTGTACTTACGAAATTTCAATAAGTTGTGTGGTGACAGAAATAATGCATTTTTTCTGAAGTGGCGCCACTTTCGGTGGGGGAAGCGCGTTAATTAATAGGCCTGCGCCAAAGTCGAGAAAAATTGTACATAGTAATTAGAACGTTTTATGGAATCAGGTGCAGTTTACTGTGTTCCGTCGCGTTTATGTGAGAGCCAGAGGAGTATAGGTGTTGAGCACATCACTACGCGCCCGGGCGACCGCGGGCGGTAGACGAGGGCGCGGGGCGCGGAAGCGACAGCGCCCGCGCTCACCGACCGGCTCTCGGCACTGCGACATCGTCCGCCTCACTAAGAGCACACTAAAGTCAACTTATTTGTTATCATTTGAAATTACCGTTTGTTATTATAATTTAATTACAGTCCACTTTAAAGGTTATCCGTGTTTCCATCCTATTACCACCCATAGGATAAGATCATTTCTTTCTAATAGGGGAATCCCTCTTTATCTCTGTTACTTGAATTCGTGTGCCCCATCTTAGACGCTGTATGCGTTTACCATCGGGGGGTTACCATGATCTCTTAGAGCAGGAATGTTTTAATATTATTACGAGGGTGGGAAAGAGATGGCGCTAGAGAGCTGTCTAGCGCTGTCACTTTCCCACTCTCGGAATAATATTAAAACATTCCTGCTCTAACAGATCATGGTAACTCCCCAGGTGCGACTAGGGTCACATGCGACGAAGTGAAATAAAAAAAAAATGTATAGTTTTTTTATCTCTATTCATTTATTTAAACAATTATGGATCGATACAATAAAACTACTTACGTACTATACAATCAAAGAAGAAAGAAAGAAAAATAATACTTATCCTAAACTATAACTACTTAAACAAACTAAAAAACTGCATTAAAATATAAAATTAGAAAAACAATTCATTGATTTTGCGAAACTAGAAACACAATTGATACGAACTTTGTCGTACTGTCATACGTATCACACGGTAATTAGGCGTCGCAAAGTGTTCGACCATTCGAGCTGTAATCGAGCAAAGGATCTGGAGGGCTAACATTTTTTTTTATAATCGCCATCGAACCGCAGCTGTACCCCGACCGTTTGACGCTTTTTCTTATAAAGATAACGGTCAGCGATACAGATGCGGTTCAATTGCCATTTTAAATAAATTTGTTAGTAGAATTTACCTCTTATACTATCGTCGGAGCAAAATGAGATCACCACACAGATCAATATATCTTTTTTCACAGATTAATGTAAGTATCTTTTTTTACTCGGAAATTTAATGCACTGCACTGTTGCACTGAAGTGTACAACCAAGTTCGTCAGCAACCTCACTACGTTTCACATAAAACGTTTACACATCAATCATCATGTAGCTGTGAGTAATTTAATATGTAAAGCGATATTATCATTTAATTTACGTGAATGTTTATTCATTCATTGCGATACATTTTTACCCGACTACGGCGAAGCCAAAAGGAAGGGTAATGATTATTTACTCTGTTATTTTTATTTTATTTTCAAACATATTGTACGGCAGCACACCAAGCTACCCGAAACTGTCATATTTTCCCAATCAACCTTGAACCTAATGCTTTAGCAATAAAGATGAAAATCTATTAAAGAAATTTGACAGATGGTAGTAGCTTCATGTGCTGGCGTCTGTACATTTTTAGGGTTCCGTACCAAAATGGTAAAAAGGAACTCTTATGGTGCGTCCGTCCGTCCGTCTATTTGTCACAGTTGCTTATTTCAAGAACTGCTGAAGAAGCATTAGTAAATGCTATCGTTTTGAAATTTGGAATAGTTATAAATAATGCTGCATCTTTAATGCAAGTTAAACAATTGTTTTTTTTTTTAATTTTCTTTGCAATAGCGATCAAAGTAGGGGATTGAAATTTTAAAATGGGGTTACTGGATCAAGTGTGGTGGTATCATAGAAAGGGCTCCATTTGCACATAGTTTATTATATACACCGTGGGCCCGAGGTACCCGAAAGATTTTAACCATCGATTCCGATGCCTACTTGGAGAAGAAAAGCCAAGATATAGTTTGTAGAATAAAGCTTAATTTTCGAAATATTCATTATTTACGGAAACTCACAAATCGAAAATATCTATGGTAACAAGTCCACTTTAAGACTTTTGTCATACCATACTCCTCTCGCCGTATTTGTCGGGGAGGGTTGTGAACTGAGAAGTTTCTTATCCACTCACACGATAATTTATAAATGATGCCATTTCAACCTAAAGTATTTTTTACAAGTGTAACGCACATCACTAACTGTTATATTAAAATACTACAATACACATCACTACCTAATTTAAACATATTCATAATAACTATATCGATTATTAGACATTCAAACTTTCGAGTCATTTATCGATATCTGATGGAGATCCGAGAGACGTCAATGAGACGTCACGGGAAAATATCAGTCAGTCGAGCATCCATCGTTAAGCGAGCAACCACGTAAGTAATTGATTTTGATTATTGTGAATTTGTGATATCTAGCCGTAATAAACTACTTATAAAAGTGTTTCCTGTTTGATTTTTGCCCTTTTCCCTTCTGAGTGTCACACAAGGAAGTACTAAATTTAATTGATTTATTAAGTTCAGAACAAAAAAAAAAAACTGAATTGGACTTTTGTTGATATAACATTTGACTCATAATACCATCAGAAAGGCGTGATTAAAATCTTTCAGGTACCTCGGGCCCGCGGTGTATTTATGCCACATAGTTTTTGATATAAGATGAAAAAATCTTTTCAAATACAACCCCCCGCCCTTATTTATCTATGAAGGTGCGCGACTCCGACTCGCACTTGGCCGGTTTTTTATTGTGCTCTTTGTGGACAGCTTGCCCTAATTCCAAACAATTTACACACACAAAGTTTATTACCAAAACTACCCATTATCAACCAGGGCCATTTCACATGATACCCATTTCCTTTGTTAATTTTCTTCCTATATACTTATTTTCTCTTATTTCACTACATCACTATTATTTCCCGAGGAATACGACTGACATAAAAGTGGCCGTTACGAGCCCATTAAATGCATAACGTTGTCCGGTGTACGTTTTTCATAGATAGGACAATAACATTCTACTTTTATGGAGTAAACACCGATTTGAACAAAGAACGGGTTTGAATTTAGAATGTGGATATTTGTGTGTTTAAGTTTTTTTTTATTTTGTTAAATAATGTTGGTTATCTATCAAACTAATAAAAAAAAACCTTTTCTTTGGTAAGCGCATCCCTTGAAAACGGCTGGACCGATTTGATTATTTTTTTTAAATGTTCCAGTTAGGTTTTATGGAAAAAAATGGATGTTTCAGAAATGTATGGAGCCTGCGTTAGCACCATGTACACTATATGTTAATATAGCTGCACAACACAATAACCGTGTTTTATGTTAATTTTCTATAATTTTACTTCGTTTAATTGTACATTCAAGATATCTTGGTCAAGGAGAGCAACACAACACATACAGGGTGAAATTGTAAAAACTCGACAAACCGAAATGGGAGATTCTACTCATCACTATGAACAACTTTTATTATGGGACCAAACCGGAAATCAAGAAAAAAAATCTGCTGTTCCCTACATTTTGACGAGTTATGCGAACATAAATGTAGGGAACATCTGTTTTTTTTTCTCGCGATTGCCATCAACTGTTGGGCAGTAGCCCGCCAGGCACAATACTCCGCCTGATTGGAGGATCCTCCCTTTGGTTGGAGGAACACCACACCTAGTTTCTCCACAATATAATACAACTTCGATAAATTTACATTAACTACCTTGTTGGTCTAGCAGTCGCAAGCCCGACTATTAAGCGTGAAGTTCTGGGTTCGATCCCAAGGTTGGGTAAAGTGGTGTTAGGGTTTTTCCGGGTGGAATTTATCATTAGTAGTCTGGTGTTGAGATTTGTGCCCGTTTGATGGCAATACGCTCGGCCCCTATTACATAGGACTTAAACATAGGGGCGAAATGAGGGTGTACTGTAAAACCTCTGCCCAACCCTTTGGGGAATACATGCGTGATCTTATGTTAAATATTTACTAATAATATTGGAGATAAGGTTTATATGCTATCTCGTATGATCCGGCCATTTCAAAATTTGTATACGAGGTAAACAAACCTTTGATCCAGTTTTCTTTAAGAAAGCACCCATTTTTCTTTAAGAATCGAATGAAGAATAAAGGATTTCTAAAAATGTGTATGTTTAGTGGATTCGTTAAACAAAATTAATGTTTCACTATCTAAGATTTGTTTAACTTTTATATAACGTAGACTGAATTAACTGAGATATACAAAATCACATAGTTTTCGATAAAAAAGGAGAAGTTTTCTTATCAAAGTCGGACCGTAGGCTTTTACTTTGATAATCCCTGTTTTATCATTCAGTGTCAAAGTAGCCCCAATTAGAACTCGAATTTTGTACATAATCAGGGGTGTGATTTAGTATTTTTTATCTTCGCCATCTAACTTCGCAGACACCTCTATACCGTTTGGTAAAATAGGAAAACTGTCAGTGTTGCCTATACAGTTAAGTTAAAATGCATAAGTTCCATTTTTACAGAGATATATGACCAAATGCAATATTTTTAGTAACTATCAATGTCGCCCCTTGATATCAAAGTAACCCCAATCGCTGGTAATTTAAATGACCGGACTATAAATGTAGATATCTAAGATGTTACATGCATTGAAAAATCCGTTTTTAATTCAATACCGTCATTTTAACTAAATAGAATAAAACAGTGACAAATGAACTCAGAAAAACAATTTCATTGGCACAATACAAATCTACATAAAACAAACAAGTCTTCAAATTGTATCTGCTTATCTATAAAAGCAGACACATCCACTGAATATCAAAACACTTAACTTCTAGAATAAAACAGTCACGAATTAAACAGAGCGTTCCAAGTTACAACGTTTTATTTCTCAGGGAAATATGGTTGCATATAATGTATCATTATTAAAATGTCTCTGCACATTGAAATGAAAAAATAACACATAACTGAACGTATTCCAACTGCATGTTTTTTGGAATAACGCCAGTTACTTATAACCAGTTTAAATGCAGACCTGATGGGTTCCCGGCTTCGGTAGCGGCCTTGGCCGGATCTCGCTCTTTTCCTTGCGAAGTGAGTGGAATTCCTAACGAAATCAGAATTAACTTGGTATTTTCGATTCGCTTTGAGAAACAAACAGCAGGTTGATATAAAAGAAAAAACAATTTAACAATATTTTTGGACTGTCAAATTTTTTACGCAACGATACGAAATGATGGTTGCATAGTGTCAAAGATGAAATGTCTAGAAAGGGGGTGACTGTTGAGATGACAGCTAATACAGCTGTATGGAAGAAAAACATATACTGCACCGACTTCAAATAAGTTGGGATAAGGATAGGAGGATGATGATGAAAATGACAATTTTTTACGCAAATGCGTGTCACTTTTTATGTAAACAGTTATTTTCCCAGATACATAGTTCACAAAGTTCTTATTTTCGACTGAGTAAAAGTTTTGTGCCCATACTACAAACGTAAAGAGCTTAAAGATAAACAGGAAATAAAATAAACTTTACAGAATATAAAAATGATTGGGGAACATTCCAAACATAAAATTACTCCTTAAGAACTTTCGATTGGACCAAAAACTTTTTTAATATCAACTTTAAAATGATCACGACTTCCGTACAGCTTTAATGAGAATATATTTTAGGTTTGAGTTCTTTTAACACTGATTGATATTTCGACACTACCCGAATCTCTGTCGTTCCAAATTCAAGTGCGGATTAGCATCCTAATTGCGCAAAACACTCGTAATCGTTATGACTTCGATTTTGACAGGTCATCAATTTCTATAGCAACGTATGCATTAACAATCCGACTTCTCCACATCTATTTACCGAATATTTTTGTATCATAACTTGTGTAAAAAATGTATTTCATGGCCTTTCATTTATGTTAAAATAATGCATGTCGTAGAAATTACGTATTTTCGTAGTACGAGAACAGCTACTTTTTTAGTGTCGTAAGAAGAATTTGGGGAAAGATGATGAAGCGCATTTATTGTCTTTGGTTAGATCGATTTGCGGATAAGATCCAACCAAAAAAATTCGACTAGGTATGCACTAACTATACAACCAGTTATGTGTTTTATCAGCTAAACAATAAAATACTTTAATGACAAAAAAAAGTTTTTTTTTTTAATTTTCTTCTCTATTTGTAAACCTACAAATAAATAAATATTTTAATAGCTCTTTAATATATACCATATTCGCGCGCTCGTATTTCCGAAGATGGACGAAGTTTGTTGAGGCACATTATGTGGTACTGTTGCACCTGAACAGATCCATTTTTGTACATTGCCGCTGCGAGGTTTCATCGGTCTCTATGTTGTGTTAATTTGGTCACTAATAGTGACCGAAATGACCACCGTCGCTAACTTTTTGATGCCAAATCAGGATTCAGTCTCTCATAAATTCGTTTGATATTCCGCATCAATATCATCGAAGCCATTCGTCGTCATACATCGTCCATACAAATAATAGCAACAGCAGATATCTCTGAAATCTCAATTTCACGTAAAGCTTAATTGTGGGATTAATTGACAAACGGATTTGGCTGCAAATGTAAACATGGGTGTTTGGCTCCCAGTCGTAATTCAAGGCATAACAGCAACGCTGTAAATTACTTTGTTTGTCAAAAGACGTATTCAGGTCGCGGCACTTTTGTTTGATTTGGTATCAGTTTGATGTGTTGTGTTGAATCAACGTAAATAAAATCAGGGTGTCGGTATTTGCGTGTTCTTGTATTGACGGTGGTTTCAACACTTCGTTTTATAGCAGGAATAAGTAGATACGTTATTACGAATTCCAGTTACGTACTATAAAACATGTTGTTCTCAGATCGTGGTAGTTCATATGGCAGCGCTTTGCATTGAAATAGCCTTCACAAGTGACGATACTCAAGTACGTCCGACCCACTCTGGGCAGTCAGTCTCACTACCGATCTAGCTGAGTGGCTTATCGTTCACCACGGCACGAGCTATTCGCGTATAGCTCGTGTCGACATGAGATAAGACGAACGTAGGTAGCAGGTGGTCAGAAGCTCCAAATGTCTATGCACTGGTCTAGCCATAGAATATAGTGCGGCGGTAAGATGGGACTCCCTATATTTATGATTACGGTTTACTCACGTGCATTTTTCGGGATTGCCCGACTAGTTGTCTAATGTCTTGCTGACTGGTGGCGTCGTGCGTAATGTCTTGCTGATTGGTGGCCTCGTGCGTCGGGTCGTTGAGCTACCTAAAATAAGGTTGAGCTACGCGATGGCTGATGCATGCGTACCGTCAGTTTGGACAGGTCGACTCAAAGCTGTTATGGCTCTTTCCTCAAAAGGCCATTCCAGACGTTGCCCTATATTGTTACACTCGCATAGTTTTTGATACTACAATGTCTGGACTTTAAAAGAGACCTTGGCCTCTGAGTTTGTTTCGGCTTTTCTTCTCAGAGCTAGTCAGATAGGAAATGCCGGTTCCATCTAGTCTTAAAAAAACATATGAAATTGACTTTTAAAAGTGTCTGTAACAGATTTATTTACAGAAATAAATCTCATTTAGTTTCGGACCCAAACGGAGCCCTTAATCATGAGCTGATCACGCGGCGAGGTCGCGAGTCGAACTAGTCGGGCAATCCCGAAAAATGCACGTGAGTAAACGGTAATTAATCATAAATATGAATGTGTCTCATGAAAGGGACTCCCTATGTTTGAAATACTGCCATTCAAGCGCATTTGGTTTGAGTAGAAGTTAGTTTTATTATTATTTGCCTTGTTCGCGTTTGATCCTACTCAAACCTGTTGGTAAGCGCAGACTGGGTCTAGATAGAAAGAAAGAAAAATCATTTATTCAGCACAAATCAATAATATATAATAATAACATAATTAACACTACCTATTTATAATATAAATTGCGCTGAAAAGGCGCTCGTTCAGCATATGCCAGACGGAATGCCGGGCGCTGGTTTTCAACCAGACCCTAGCGGCCCACGGATGGTAAACAAGTACAAAAAATAAAAAGATTTGATAATACTTAAATAAATAAAAACTAGTAAAGATAATACATAAATATAAATAAACTTGTTAAAATAAAAATAAAAAAATATCTAAAAATACATAATGTGTTAGACATTTGTGTTTGTGTGCGATGTGATGTAGTGTGGTAGATGAAGCACACTACTCCAAGTAACAGAAATAAAGAAGGATTACCCTATGTCTGGCTCTTATATATGTTACGGCTAATAGCCGAAGTGCGGCTACACCTAGTTTTAGCCGGGTACAACTAGGTGCAACCAGTAGCAGTTGGTTAGAACTAGGTGTAGCTTAAGTCGACGGAGCCCCGCTGGGCGGGGCTCCTATTTCTGTCTGCAGGGTTTAAAGTAACCTAACACGAAGGGGATGACGGGGGCTTCGTTCGCTCGCTTCGCTCGCTCACTCTAGCCCCCGTCATCCCCTTCGAACCTAACCTATCCGTGTCGGGGTTACCCTTAACCATCGGTGTGCGGCTGCACCTAGTTCTAGCTGCTATGATGAAGGCTAAACCTAGTTCTAACCGAAGATAAGTAGGATAGATTTAAGTTTAACCGCATGTGGCCGGCTGGTGAAAACTAGGTGTAGCCGCACTTCGGCTATTAGCCGTAACATATACACACGACGGAACATAGTAATAAGCTTGGCGCCGGACTTTAATGTGATAATTCACTTTAAAGTAATTAAGGTCACAGTACATTATGCACTTTTACAATTTCACTTGAAATGATACAGTGTGCAAAGATAAAAAAAAAACTCTATAAATAGAAGGCGACGAAAAACTGAAGAACCTGCGAGCTTAATAGAATGTAGCTAATAAAGAACCCCGACAGAGTTTATAATTGAATTGTCTATTATTTGGTAAAAACAAAGCGGCAACGGACGTTGTAAGCGTGGACATGGCACTTCGGCATTCAGAAGTTTGTAAAAAAGCGCTATAAAATAATAGCGTAGAGCGGCGCTTGTCAGCGGGAAATCCTCGGGTTCTAGTTATGAAACTATACCGAGACAAGGAACATAGATACTGCAATGTTTGTGGGATATGTTTATAGGAGGTAGCGATCACGAAACAGATTAAAGCCTAAAACGCACTAGCGGCCAGCCGCAAAGCGGCGTGCCGCTTGCGGTTGGCCGCACATCGATTTTTACAGCTGGCCGCTAGTGCGTTTTAAACCTAAGGCCGTGGTCTGTTACAAACGCGCCGCCCGTAGGCTGCGTTCGGCGTGACGCTGTATGCGAAGAATGCTTGTTATGGAAATGCATTATTGTGGTCTCCCTCAAATGCTTGCCGCCTCAGGCGTGTGAGAGAGACCAGTAGACCAGAGGGCCATCTCGACTAACAAAATTGTTGCCAAGCGCAAACGAACCACAACCGTCAGTCAGTTTTTGTTTACGAAAACATTCAAAATCATTCATCAATTCAAAAGTTTACATGCAAATACAGAAGTCTTGACAAATGGTAGAAATATAAATAGTTTATTAACAATAATACATATAATAATCAAATATAATCAATTCAATAATTTAATACATATATTTTCATTTACATATATTTTATAATCATAATCTACATTCATAAAGATGTATTCTTACCTCCAGGGTCATAGCCTTCTGGCAATGGTCCGGGTCACCAGCAGTGGGATATGGCTGCTCCTTTCAGTCTGCCCCTTGTCTGCCATGGCCTGTATCTACTATAATACAACCTTGGTGGCTTGGTGTTAGCTCAAACATTTTAAGTCCTGAAAAATGGAAATAAGGATGCTACACATACTAGGTTGATGGTAAGTAATTGCAAATGAAATGTAGATTTCTCACAAAAATGAAGGATTACCTAAGGGGTCATGGCCTTAAAGCAAGTTTGAGCAGGATTCCCAAGGTGTCTGTTCTGCTGCTTCTGTTATTCAAGTCATTTTGGTTTATTTTAATTATTTGATATTTACAAACAATCTGTATGTTTTCTTGAATCACTGAAACAATTTTAATTGGGTCAAGTACTTAAAGGCATCGACACTAGCTTCGCTACACAAAATAGCTACAATTTATTTATTTATATTATTACACTTCTCGATTGGTGTACGCACTTGCATTTCAAACGGGACTAATCACGTGACAGACGCGCAAGCGTCGGTGTCGTTTACCGTTACGATGCTCTTACGCAACAATGGGCACCGACCACTTTATTGTTTTTGTTTTGATGTCTGTCATGTTTTATTATGTTCTTATTATGAAGTGCAATTAATTGGTTATTTAATAACAATATTTGTATGTATTATATTTGACACAGCACATTACACAGTTTTTTTTATTCTATTTTACAAACAGTTCGGTACATGTTATAATAGTACTCACTTTATTTTTCTGGTTCTCCCTCGCGGTGCTTCATTACGTCACTCGAAGGTTGTTGCTGAAAATCAGCGCTGTTGGCATTAGGCTCGTCTAAAGTCACAGCATAAAGCTGAGCAACGACCTAAATTCTTATGTGCCATGCGACGCGCAAATTCAAGTATTCATTATTTGATTTAAGTATTTTTATTGTTATTAAGATGTCTAGGTAACCAGTGTAACCACAGACTAAATATGCAAACGTGATTTGCATAGATTACTAATTAAGTCACAGTTTAATTTTTATTTTTTGTGTTTGGGTTGCCAGGCAATTATATGTTTAAATTAAGGAATTGTTAATTATATGTAGGTGTAATTATGTAATAATTTTAAGTATGCTTGTGCGTCTGTTTGGGCATAAGAATAAATACTTTTTCTTTCTTTCTTTCTTTCAAATGTTTCGTTTAGTTTTTTGTGTCAAACAATTTGACAGGTTTTGGAAACGAAAACAGTCTGAATGAACGGTTGCGATTTATAACTATTTATTTTAGGAGAATTGGGCTCCAGGGCCTAAGCGTTTGCTAAAAAATGCTGCGATTTACAATTACACCGACTGTAGTCATTTGAAAGATTAGGTTGGCGTGTATAAAACTTAACGTCGGGTATTTTTACATGAACTTAAAAAATGTGCTTTATATATGGACTATTGTTTTACTACCTACTTTATTTAATTAGCTGATAAAATAAAACTGTAAAAGAATCGATATAATGTTTAAACTTGAAACAGAAACTAGTAGTTTTATAGTATAGTAGCATCTACTTTTTTACATAAAACGGACCATCACGCTTGCCCAGCGTTGTGAGACTTTCGCTTTTTGTTAGACATGTTTGTGATTAGATTTTGTTTGCTGATGAAACCGCTACATCCAATGAATTGTCCCCTACTCTAGAAGCACGGCAGCGCAGTTCAACGTTCGACAAACGATACTCCAAGTTCCGAACTCAGTCTGGTTCAGTTTTGTTTGTCGTTAAAAAACACTGGACCAGATGAAATTGTTGCAAAAACACTTAAGAATTTTATTATTTTTCATCATTTCCACTGGCACAGTCTTTGCTTGTTAATGTTTTTATATAGCTGGGCCAAAGATATTTTTATCTTTTATTTTTACTTCCCACTGAAATTATATTTCTGTTTTCGTTTTGCTACGATTGCTTTGAGTATAAAAACACTACGGCTTATGTAATGACAACCAAGCAATAGCTCGGTAGTCGGAAAAGGAAGTAACAATTTGAAATGCAAACTGAAGTTTCAGAGGACTTCAAGAACGTTAGATCGTTTCGTTTTTCTGTGCCGATCAGCCGAAGAAGTCTGACCTTTATTATCTGACTAGCTGTTCTTGTGTAAGTTAATATATTGTGACCTAGCTCAATCATGTTACTAACTATTACCCCAAATATAAGTACTCTCAGTGGTGGAAAGTCTACGTTGATTTTATTTTATATATTTACCACAAGGTGTACCTACCAGCGGCACTGTCTACGGAAACATAAAGTTACTGCTCATTAGCCACATTGAATAGCGTGATAATTTGTAACCTATATCCTGACCCGATATTTCACGGACATTTTTGCTTTTGCCATTATTGGCGTGAAGCTCAAACATACAAACAGACAGAAATTCTAAAAACTTCTGTTTTGGCATCAGTATCGTTTCTAGTACACGTAGCAATCCCGATGACGAAATAAACCTCCTCCAGGAGGCGAGTAAATTAATCAGCACAATACACAACGTCCGCCGCCGTCCGGCATACCGTCCTTGCCGACGAGGCCCCTCGCGACGTCACACCGCCGCCGGTCACGTTCCACCGAGCTCTCCCGTCGTAGAGCCGGTCGTCTCTTCAGACTCCGCAGTCTCACCGATAACTCAGCCCTCATCAAGCTGCCTCCCCCCCCTAAGCCCACGCTAGCAACGCCCTAAGCCGAGGTCCGAGTCCCACTAGGGGTCGCCCTTAGTGCTGTTGTTGCAGGTAGTCATGATGTTAGTGTAGTACACGTAGTTAGCTTAGGTTAAGTATTTTACTTCCCCCCATTGGCTGGAGACTCTTCAGGTCTCGCCAATAACTGCCCGGTTAAATTTTAAATTTACTCCTACACGATTCTGGTAACTCTCGATTAATTATATTGATTATGAAAATAAACTGGTCATACAGTAAAAATATGAATAGTTGCATATTTTTGATTGCGTTCCATGCAAATGTAATAAAGTCCTTTATCCTTTTTATTACCTTCAACACGTCACTGCCATCGTTAAAATGCATCAAAAGGTAAATAGTTTCGTTTCAATAAAACGGGTGCCTCGAATTTTTGTAATAGTTTTTATCTTTGGCTCTTTTGTTATCCCCAATGATTGATCAAAGCGAATTCCGTGATGTGTTTAATTGATTTTCCTATGTGTGTGTTGTTTTTGGCGAAACCGAGTTAGGATTGGAGTCTATTCATGAATAGGGTAACAGTTAATTCTATTAGTGCTGTCATTGCATTTTTGTCATCTACAAATTAAATGGCTATCATTTAAATGGTTAGCTAAATTTTGATGTTTTAGTCAGCGATAAGGTATAATTGATCAACAATGCGTAATTAGCGGACAAAATTGTATCAGAATAAGATTTTTTTTTGCGTTTTGCTCAACAAAACAAAAAACAATTCTAAGTTTAAGCTCGCCAATGTACAGCAAGCCTTTTGGTCACCATCATCACATTCTCACTCAGCCGAAAGACGTCCACTGCTAGACATAGGCCTCCTCCAAAAGGTTTGCCGCAATCGCCACGCTTGGCAGGCGGGTTGGCAATCGCAGTATGGTTGTTAAAGTAGGTACTCAAAGAACGCTGCTGCCCATCCTCTAGAGAATCCCTTAGTCGCCTTTTACGACACCCATGGGAAGAGATGGGGTAGTGCTATTCTTTAAGTCCGCCACTACACGAGACATCCTTTTTGTACCTATTCTTAATGCATTACATGTGCTATAAAGAATAAAGAAAGAAGAAATGACGACACGTTTGGTGCAGTGGCTGAGCGATTAGCTTCTGCGCTACTGGTCGTTGGTAGGATTCCCGTACGGAACAAATATTTATATGGCATACAGATAGTTGTTCCGGGTCTGAGCGTTTGTGTATGTAAAGATTTGTGTCTGTAAACGCACCCACGATACAGGAGATATCCTAGTGTGGGGCCACGTTTTTCATTAAGAATCACGAAATACCCACGAAGTGGAAAATAATCGCGTTGCAATCACTTCGTGACGAAGATAATTTCTTCACATTTACCAAGATCTTGCATCTTACTCGGAATGCGTTTATTGCATACTCGTCTACATAAACGCAGTCAAAGCTAGATGCAATGTTAGTTTTGATGTGTGAATACTCGAGTATTTCTTGAAAAATGCAGATTCTATCTCAGAGGAACTTTATCTGTGCATAGTTTAAGTCGTGTCATGCAGATAATGTAAAATTCAACTCAGTACTTGAAAAGATACACAAATATTTTCTAAAGTTGGTATATTTCTTGTTTTATAATTTCTTTTGCCTCAGGGAGTGGGTGTTCCAAGCAGTACAGAGGGTATTATTATTTTAAAGTCAAGGGTTGTTTGAGAAGGTTGAAAGTGAAAGGTTTGAAGTCGTTTTTCAGACAGAAATGAATTAAGTTAATTAGGTGTAAGGGAAATGTTTAAACTTTGTATTATAGCATTGTAGAAGACTGAAAATTTCTTCTTTAAGTGGGCGTCAAAAAGGTTTTTAAATTGTACTGTGTACTTTGGCCTCAAGTCGGTTATAATTTAAGCATAAATACATACATTCGATAGTCAGTAACAAAAGGTCAGGGATGTGCCGCGGCCCTGGAATGCAAAGGGCATTAGGACGAACACGGATGGGTTTTAGTCAGTAAGAGTCTGACACTACCTTCCACTCTGCACAGAGCGGAAGAACTTATTTGATGAATTACGATAGTTAAAAAAAACGGGTGTTCCTTAACAGGTGGTTTTTTAAGTGGACACAGTGCCCCCGTCAATGTGCTGATAGTGACCACCAGGGTGGTTTTAGTGAGGTAAGAATCTCACACTCCCCTGTCTTATCCACAAAGGTTGGGCGCCTTTTGAAGGATTCCCACCGAAAAAAAAGGTGGATCTTGGGGCACCGTGTGTACCAATTCTCATATAGACAGTATGGTACACAAAACAATATTGAAAAACTTCAATTACTTATACAGGCTGAAATTGTAAACACTCGACAAACCGAAATGGGAGATTGTACTTATCACTATGAACAAGTTTTATATGGGACCAAACCGAAAATCGCGAAAAAAAAAACAGATGTTCCCTACATTTATGTTCGCATAACTCGTCAAAATGTAGGGAACATCTGTTTTTTTTTTCGCGATTTGCGGTTTGGTCTCATTGTAAAAGTTGTTCATAGTGATGAGTACAATCTCCCATTTCGGTTTGTCGACTGTTTACAATTTCAACCTGTATAGCAGATAAGAATACTTTCATGAACCCATCCATCATGAGCAGCTAATTATGCTGACAATTTTGCCAAAGCAAATTACTCAAATCCACGTCCCATAAGTGGGTTCTCATTCAAACCGCAATTTCCACAATTGTAGCAACAAAGGAAAAAGTTAGACCGCTGAGGGATTGCCAGTCAAGACAATTCGTCCCAATTTAGAATTCAACAGAATTACCACACTTATAGAGTTTATCACGAAGTTTTGTGTGTAGACGCCTTAAGTGTTCAGATTTTACGATGAGCGGGAAACATTCAAAAGTTCATGTAAGTAGGTAAAGTAACTTAGTAAATTTTCATGTTCTCTTTATTGCGATGTTGGGAAATTAAAGTGCTTGATGGTATCATAATGCGGAACGAGCTGTTTGTTGTTTTCGCGAATGTTCGGGAAGGTTCGAGAAATATCGGCTTAGATAAGTTTTGAAAGTTTCCGGGCGAATCCGAGCGTGTCGTTTTACTTTCTTTAGCAGTTCTACTGGAAATTCTATATTGTTGATAGTATTTTTGGAAAGTATTTTCGTTTTATTTATTTTTCTATTGATAGTTTTGCGATGATTTAATCTCAACACGGAGTAATTGAATAGGTGGCGAGTTAAGGTACAAGTCCGAGATGGGCTGCAAACACTGCACACCTTAAAGTCGCTATCGAAATAGCGCCTTTAAGGTGTGCAATTTAAAGGTGCTATTCCGACAGCGACTGCAAAACTGCAACCGCAGACCGCACCGCAAGCGATACTACTTTTGCAGTTTGCGGTCTGCAGCTCGTGTCGGACTTATACCTTTAATTACTAGGTATCAAAAACAAGTTTTTTTACAGGAACGAATACATGAGTGCATATTAATTAATCTACTTAATAAGACTCGACTGACAGAGAACGCACAGCTTTAACCGGTAGGTCTAGAAGCATAAAATTTTGCACAGGAGTTCCGTATAAAACATAAAAGAGATCTAAGAAAGGATTTTTGAAAATTCATTCCCTAATGGGGTTAAGTAGCGAATGAAAGTTTGTATGGAAATTCGTCATTTTAAACGTCGTATTCGTTGGAAACACATACATAAATAAACTCACGTCTTTTTCCCATGGGGGTAGGCAAAAACTGCAGAATGGCACATGCTAAGATCGTTACATACTCTTTTCGCTTCTGCCACGTTCATACATCTTGTCATACATGCTAGCCGGTTGAGAGTACTACGCGCCTGTCCTTTTTGAAGAACATCACCAATAACATCGATGTATGTCCTTCAAGGGCGAGCTCTCCTGGCGTTTCCACTGACTACTGACTAAAATAATTCAATAAAATAACGAGACATCCTAACTTATCCTAATCCTAACTAATATTATAAATGCGGAAGTAAGTTTGTTTGTTTGTTTGTTAACTTTTCACGCCTAAACCACTGAACCGATCATTCTGAAATTTTGCATATACATTGTCAGGTGTACAGAAACGAACATAGGGTATCATTCATCCCGAAAAAAAGTACTGTTCCCGAGGTAAACAACAATAACGTTCATAGATGACGCCACGTGTCTTTCGAATCACGATTGAATTTTATTATTATAAAAACTTTAGAAGTGTGTTAAGAGTTTTTTTGAGCTTAATTAACGCGAGCGAAGCCGCGGGCAAAAGCTAGTTTACCTATGTTTGCAGCCCAGGCAATCTTTTAGTACGACATGTTAAACTCACCAAGAGTAAGCCGTAAAAAACAAAGTTTTCTCACAAAAATAAATTCTATGTAATTTACTGTCTGACATATAACTACCTGGAATTTATTCAGATGAATATTCATGTCGACTGATTCAGGACCAGCTGAATCACTGCTACCTATAAAATATGGGGGGTTTCACAAACAAAAGTATGAGTTAGTGGTACTATCAATTTTTCTGGGAATAAAGATCATTTCAAGCGGATTAAAAGTTCAAAATGCAGTTTTATGAAGTCAATTAGTTTTTTACTCTGTGGTTTATTAAAGATGTCTACCATCTGTGATTCTGCGACATTAGCATTCAAATAACTTTTTATTTGGTTACATTATTTTTATGAAAAGATGATCTGAAGTGATTTGAAAAGATATGGTAATAAAGAACAGGGGCATTTAAGTATAAAAGGCAATTTATTTTCCAGAGTGCGCGGTCACTTTTTGCAACTTGGCTATCCTGGTACGGGTTTATGGATTGAAGCTTTGCCTTAACATAATCCAAGCTTAACTTGTGTAAAAATATATTAAAATGACGTAATCCTCTTAAATATGATCTTGAGAAATTCAGTTTATCTTGAGAAAATCATTTATTTCAATTAGACCATTAGACGCCACTTTTGAATGTCGAAATAAATAATAATTGATTCTAGTTCTTGTTGTCCGTTCGCAAATGTAATTTCATCTTCGAACATGCGTGGGTTGTCTGGTAATGGGTATTCAATTTTAAGTTAAGTAGGATAAATGAGCGCTTCTCGCCATCAAACTAAAACATCAAAGTAAAGTTTGGCGAGTAAAAACTGTAAAAAAATAACTTGTTTTTGTAAGAGAAATAAAAAAAAAACAATTCAATTCAGTCAATTCATTAATTAAACAAAATTATGCACTAAGTAGTGATAGTGTAGCGGTTGGATGGTTGCCTTCCATGCAGGAGGGTCCGAGTCCGAACTAGGCTCGCACTTCAGACTTTTCGAATTCATATCTGGATCAGAATTTGATTATCACTTGCGTTAACGGTATAGGAAATCATCGTGAGGAAACCTGCACACATGTGAGGGCTCCATCCATGAGGCTAAGCGTATGCTGAGACGCAGGTGACGCAGGTGCACGCAGCGCAGCGCAGAGCAGATTTTGCAATGTATGAACGTACTAAGAGCTGCGCACGCTGCGGCGCAGACGCGTGCGACGCTGATATGCGTCTGCCCTGCTCTGCGCCTCGTTGTAGTGCCGGCACAGATTTGTGCGCGACGCGTGCATGTCGACATGTGTTTTTTACCGCTAATTCGAATTTTATTGCAATGACAGAACATTTAATTGAATTAGTGCGTTATGAACCTTGTTTGTATGATACTAATCATACAGACTATTAAAAAAAAAACGTTCGTCAACTCGAACGCGTCTATTCTTTGTACTAGTTAAAACTCAAATGTGTCTTCAAGCTGCGTCGTAGTATGCGGTCGTGGCCTATGTCTGCCTCGCCTGCCCTGCGCGGCAAAATCTGTACTGTGCTGCGCTGCGTCACCTGCGTCTCAGCATATGCTTAGCCAGAGAGTTCTCAATGGTGTGTGAAGTCCGCCTACTCTTACGACGCCAGCGTAGTTGACTAAGGTCTAAACTTTATCATTCTGAGAAGAAGCCCGTGCCCAGCAGTGCTCTAGCAATAGGCTGATTATGTGAAACAAAATTTTAAGTTTAACAAACACATTAGATTATAAAATTACATTATCAGAATACACATCACGAAAACTTTTCCTTATAAAATCAACAAAGTTTTTGGAACAATTAAATGGATCTTAAAACAATTAACTTAAGTAGCATCGTAACTCAACGCTGTCTCTAATTTGAAGAGTGATCGGCTGTCACAAAAGAGAATAATTGGTACGGCCGTATAATTAACTCAAACTTTTTTCCTGTTGACTTTTATTTGGGTCATTAAATACTCGTTTTTCTTTTATTGTTCCGTCCTATTCTGTTGAAACAATAAAATAAATTGTTTCCGTGGTAAGTAGGACGAAACGTTAATTATAAAAATACTTACCTTTATATCAAAAGAAATCATGGACTGTTATTATTATCGCTCAAACTCAAAAGTAAAAGAAATAATTTGGGTCGCAAAGGTACATTTATTCAAGGCTTGTTCATTTGTTACAACTAGTGAGTATTCATTTCCACCTTTTATAAAATACATAAATGTCAACGGGAGCACTCAACCACTCGATATACTTAATTTGGATCTATCTAATTCTGATATTCCAGACTGTAGAGCAAATTATGACAATATAATATACAGGGTGTTAACGATTTCGTGTAATTCCTGGAAACCACGTGATCTAATACTGGTATAGATAACCCAGCATGGGAAAAAAAGTATTTTTCTTGCCTTAGGGGTAAGTGATCGTACCTAAACCACTTAATAAGGTTTAAAAAAAAGCAAAAACTAACTTTTTTTTAATTCTGTTTATTTTGATGCCATGCATAAGTGAATAAAGGCAAGGCAACACAGCTGGCAGGCATGACTAGTGCGATATCGCTACGTGCATTCAGGGCGCTAAAATGACATGGAAAAAGGAAAGCACGTGTTATTAGTTTTTATTTTATTGTTGAATCTGAAAAAAACCCGTGCAAGGGTTAATCTATACCAGTACTAGACTTTGTACTAGACGTTGGTTTAAAGGATTTACACGAACTCATTTACCCTCTGTTTAATATAATGGTTTTATTACTAAAAACCGAACTAAATTTAGTCAAACAAAGAGCCAGATGAAACTATACATCCATACACACAAAGCCGGACCAACTTCCTGCAAACCCAAGTTACCGGATGGAAACGCAAATACTAAACATTAGGAGGACCAAATTGACAATCGTTATTAACAAAGGATGTTCACGCTGTATAGATATAGACCGTCCATTCTATTTAGTTGTTCCGAATTAAACTAGCCGAGGTAATGCCTTTTGGAACTGAGGAAACATAAAATGTTATGTCGAGTTAGATTTCAGTATTCTCATATGGTAATAGAACGTAAAGTATCGATTTATCTTTATTCATACTCTAGTGGAGATAGTCGGATTTTCTACCTTTGTTAAATTTTATTTTTAAATACAGTTCTGCAGTGCACTGTGATATCGATATGATTGTCAAAATGTATTAAAAATTATTGTTATTATTTCTACAGCATTCTATAATATACAGGTGTCCCAAAAAGTACTGACAAGCGGAAGTCCAGAGGTAGAGCACCCTAAGTGTGCGTCCTGAGTGACGGCGCACCGCGCAGGCGGAATGAACGGCGCATTAAATAAATGTTCGAAACGTTTGAATTTTGATATCGACATTAATAAAACCAAAGTAAAATAAACGTAACACTAAACACGCGCGTACGCGTCAACTTTCCCGCGTGTACTGAGGACAGGTATCGACGGTAAAGCCACGGTAATGCCGTTCCGCAATCCGCATACGCCCGTGAACTAAGTTTGCGGGCACGAAACTTGCGACGGCCGAGCGATGGCGAGGCGGCGCGACGGCGATGTATAAAAAGTATTGCACAGTATAGCGACGGGCACGAAACGGGCGACGGCGGAGCGGGGCGATCGAGCGATGCACGGGCGGCGATGAAGCGACGGCGACGCGGAAGCGACGAGAACAAACTAGTTTGGTTTCGTCGCTTGCGCGGGTACACAGTGTTGACACCTTAGCTCGTAATAAAGCGTAGAAAATTCTCCCAAATTGAGTCTTCGTTGATTTATTGGATGAACACTATCTCTAGGTAATGATAATTCCCTCATTAGTAGACTAGGCTCCAATAGTTCTCTTCGACGTAAACTCATGTTTTTCACAACACTGCTCGAGCGCGATTGACTGCCAGTTTGTTTCGTGCCCACGCGAGATATCGCTGCCTGATCGCCTCGAGTCGCGTCGCCCCGCTGCCGCCATCGCTCGGCCTTCGCAAATTTCGTGCCCGCAGACTAAGAGGTACCCGAATCACCCCTATGTATGTTCCGCCATTTTTTGTAGTTTTCTAGTAGTTGGGAAAAGGCTAGGCAGAACGTAGAACTGGATATAGAATTTACCAGTAGATTTATTTAAAAATACGGTTTGGAGCCGTATACTATGCATCCATATAAAAAATCATTAAGAATTAAAAACCTATTCAAAAAGATAACAGTAAACGCCACAAAATGAAAACAAGATATCCCACAAAAAATAAAAGAAAAAAATAAAGAAACAAAACATTCGCAATCTACGTTGCGCATTCCCATCCAGAAAACAAGACATAAGTTTCGGATACGAACACCATCGTTGGCGCAAAGTTGGGGACGCCTCGAGCCGTTAAAACATTCAGCTTGAACGTAAATAACTTGCAGTGTGCATTTGATACTGGGCGTATTTTTAAACTAAACAAGCTTGAACAAGGCGATTCTGAATCTAAAAAGGAAAAATATTATATACTGAGAATACATCACGTTTTGTACGCGACACTATAGGAAAAAAACTGTAAGCTTGGCGTTCACATTACTCTGTAAACAGAAAGAAAACTAATACTGCTGCACGGACTAAAGAACTAAAGGACGTAATTGTGGAACAGCAAATATATTTAAAAAACACAGTATTATGCAGTTTACTGTGTTTCATCGTGTGTATCTAAAGCCGGGTCCGCTGCGCCGTGTTTTCGTGTTTGCAAACAGGATAACATTGTTTGCTAACCGAATAGGGGCGTGACCTAACAGTTTTGTTAGCAACATTGGCGCTGCGGACCCAGCTTAACATTGTTTGCTAACCGAATAGGGGCGTGGCCTAACAGTTTTGTTAGCAACATTGGCGCTGCGGACCCGGCTTAACATTGTTTGCTAACCGAATAGGGGGAACCTAACAGTTTTGTTCGCAAAAACACAATAACATGTTAGAAAATTGCCGCTGCGGACCCGGCTTAAGAGCCAGAAGGGTATAAAGGAATCCCTCTATATCTCCGTTACTTGGAGTCGTGTGCTCCATCTTAGACCCTGGCTGAGCTTACCATCAGATGCGACTAGGGTCAAACGAGAACAAAAAAAATAAACATTAACATTAACTCAACACAAGCATGTGAATACCAAGTTTATAGTGATTTTCCCACAGATGTTGTTGTTATACGAATAAATAGTTTATCTCCTGATCAATTGGGTATAATTTCGTATAAGACAAGGAGGCTTAGTTACGATTTCTTTAGCTTAAGAACCAGACATCGGTTCACCATGTGTACCTAAGCTTCAGCGGATTCAAATATCTCCGTACAGTACGAATTTCACTTCCCGTCGCAATTTTCAACTGCGCGGTAAAAGATCAGACAAAGGAGAGATATATGAAATTTCTCGGAGATCCGCCGACGTTTTTGATAAAGTAAGAGGGATGAAGCTTCATATACATTATTTTACATATTTCGGGAATAGGTACCTTTTATTTACGATGAAATATAAATAAAAGAATTGGATTTAAGGATAAAAATTAAATGGTAACATTTTAATGGATTCCTGTAAGACAACTTGACAGAGTTTTCATCACAAGGCACAAAAAAATCCTCATAATAAATATCCGACTTAACATCACGCCTATATTCTCCGGAGGGTTGGGCAGAGGTGTGTAGTACACCCTCATTTCGCCGTTGTATTTAAGTCTCATGTAATAAGAGGCAAGCCTACTGCCATCAACTGGGTACAAATCCAGCCCCCGGGCTGTGAAAAACTCAATAACACTTTGCCCGACCTGGGGATCGAACCCAAGAGAATCGAATCACGTTCAGTAGTCGCGCTTTTTACCACTAGACCAACGAGGCAGTAAATATTTTAATGTAATAATACCTTTTTTTCTTATTATAACATCCCAAACTAATTCTTCATATCAGATTCTCGCAAAACCATACAAAAATGTGCAAATACGAATAAATATACGAAAGTTGGCGTGTTCCTCGTACCCACTTATCGCATGGACATCGCAACGAGACGGAGAAAGTTAAATGAGGAAGAAAATCTATGGTTGTTTAGTTGATTCCAACTCTAGAGCTAATACACGAACTATTTAATCCTGTTTCGTTGGAGCAAGTTTGAACGGAAGAGGATTAAGGGCATATGCACGGCTGAACAAATCTTTTTGCTTACTAGTGGTAGTGCGTGCAATCAACTGTAATTCTAGAGTATATTACGCTTCATTATTACTACCTACCTAACAGATTCAGAAGTCGTAGTTTTAACTAATAACGGATGGTAAGACATTAGTTATCCGGCACTATACGATCGATTTTTGGTCGGTCAAATAAATTGATCAAACAATCAACTCTGCCTAATGTATTTCACTGCTGGACAGAACACCTGGCCTTGCGCATCCAGTTGCTCTAAAATGGTCGACGGTTACCATTATCAAATTGGACTAAACAAATATCCAAATTGATGTAATGACATTAAGTGATGTTAGTATTCTATGATGCGTTCTAGCATCTTACTCGAAAAAACTAAAGTCAAAAACCCAGGAAAGTAACTTTTTTTTAGACAGGCAGGTTTGCAATTTTATTCTGTTTTCCTGTTTCGTAATTAAAAAAACTGCAATTATCTGGGATTATACAGGTTTTTAGCAGACACATGTCAATAGAAATATAACTACAATAGACGAGCATCGTGGTGACATTCATTGATTTACAAAAAAAGAGAAAAAATAGCGATTTTTTGCCAGTAGGTACCCTTCAACTGTTATTTCCAAGCATATTTTTGTCGCGTGTTTTTTCAATTTCACTTATACCGCCACGTGAAGGGGCGTCGAAGTGGAAACTTATGTAAATAAAGAAAAAAAAAAGTTGGTTTGAACAGGTCACAGATTTACGTAACTTCGTTTAGAGATCTTGACATGGTGTACAATGATTAAATCGAACTGCCTGACTCTAGTGGTTGCGGGATTGCTGGGCGTGAGGTCATGCCTTCGATCCTTATGGCTTCTACATATATATGCCGCCGGCTTTGCCACTGGCTTATATACCTTATATACCTGGAGGCCTGTTAAACACCCGCCGGCAAGCCGCGCGGCAATGCTGGCGGCAAAGCCGGTGGAATTGTGTGTAGAGCCTTTAGATCAGTCAAAGTGTTATTGTGTTTTCCCGTCTAGAATTTGTCAGTAGCAGCCCGGAGTTTGAATTTGTGCCCGGTTGATGGCAATAGGATCGCCTCCTATTATAATGGGAGTTATAGCGGCGAAATGAGGGTGTACCTACTTACTATACACCTTAGGTATGGTATATATAGTATTAAGTCGTAAGAAAATTCCTGTTACTAAATTATTCAATATACTAGATTGATTTTCATGTAAGGCCCAAAATTGTAGATAGAACACGTGGTATTGTTAGCTGCGGCCAAAAATAATAAACTTTCATCTGGTGCGGTGGCGGTCGAAATGCGCCCATCGTACTTTCCGACAGTGCGTATCAGTCCTTTTCGACCTAACACCACAAGGATAGATTAATGTTAATACCTACATTTGTAACCACGAGCCGAAATCTATATTTGTCTCTGTCAAACTCCTACAAATATCGAAGATAATCGTCCCGCACCAGCGAGAAAGTTATAGTTTTCACCGTGCGCACCGGCGCGGCGGTAAACACCGTATCGGGCCGATTTTGTGTGATCCGCAGTGAACGTGTTAATGTCATTAATCCATTTTTACCGATATTACAAAACTACTCTTACCTACAAACGATATTTGTGCCATAGATTCAACTAAATATCGCAGTCGATCTTTAACTCGGATCCTATGATCAACTCTCTAGATTCGACGACGTCCGAGCTCGGCAAATGGAACGGCAATTAATTTGTTGAATGCAGTATTGCTTGCTCCACGATTTAAACTTAGTTCATATTTCTGCTGGCGAAGTTTAAGGGAATCTGTTTATTACTTTGATAAGAATATTACCCGCAAGATCTGTTTAATATGAATTCGTATTTATGTTGGTGCTTTTTTGAGTTAAGGAAATAAATTCAGTTTTACTATTAACGTAGAAACCATGGACCAAGGACCATAATATTTTTGTGTAGACTCGGTGTTAGTCATTGTTGATTTCATATGAGTAACTGATCTGTTCAGAGCAACACCAACAAAAGCATTCCTAAGGAAGAGTGATGTCAGGCAGGGATCCCTTCTTTTCGCATAATGTTCTTTGTCCTAATATACTTCGGCATAACGATTTTGGCACAATTTGTTTTGGCATAATAATACTTCGGCATAATTTTTTTAGGCATACATTTTATGTTGGCATAATCATCTTAAAGATTAATTTGTTTTGGCATAAATTTGATTCGCATAACGTTAGTAGGCCTAATGACTATTAGCATAACGTTAGTTATGATAATCAGAAATGTTTTTACCATTGTCTAATAATCTAGTCGCAGGCGCACCCCGACACGGATAGGTTAGGTTCGAAGGGGATGATGGGGGCTAGAGTGAGCGAGCGAAGCGAGCGAACTAAGCCCCCGTGATCCCCTTCGTGTTAGGTTACTTTAAACCCTGCAGACAGAAATAGGAGCCCCGCACAGCGGGGCTCCGTCGACTCTGCTTTGGAGCCTCAACCTTACAAACATCCCCATAAGTTTTTATTGTGAAAATGAAAGTAGGTGACGAATAATCGTCTACCGTATACCTATAAAAATATGTTTTAATATCATTATGCGTAAATAAATTTATGCTTTAGGATATTATGCTTAAAAAAGTTATGCTTTAGAACTTTATGCTTAATTATTATTATGGTTAGAGAAATTATGCTTAAAAAAATTATGCGTAAGCTGTTATGCGTAATTATATTATACGAAAATATAATTATGCCAAACAAAATTATGCTAAGTTATATTAAGGTCTTAACATTTTTTTTTTATGCAAATGGATAGGGAACCGTCAGGCAGGCGGTCGGTCATAAAACTTAGCCAAATCATTTGCAGCATGACAAGTGAAATAAGAAGTACGTTAAGTATGGAATTTTCTTCCATACGTAACGTACATGCTGCGCTGAACCCAAATATGTTAGGGAAAGGGCTGGAGGATGATGATGACATGGACCAATGGTCTAGTAGGTACAAAATTCATGAAAAAATTGTCCTGATTTTAGATACACCACAAGACCGCGCGCCTAGGCTCACCGCTATATAAATACCAACAAACTAATTTAAATCCTATGTCGTCATTACAATGCCTAATTTAGCTTATAACGATACGAAGATTCCATTGCACCCATTGACGTAAATTATGAAATTGGACAGTAGGTTCCTTTGTGACGTAGACATCCACTAAGAAGGGATTTCTCGAAATTAAACCCCTAGGCGAGTGAAATAGGAGATTAAAGTTTGTATGTAAGTTCGTCATTTTTGAAGTAATTATGCCATAAATTCATTATACCTTTTTTATTACATGTTTAGGAATTTAAGGGGCAGCCATTACTTATGGCCATAGATTGTCCCATTAACAACTGAGCTCTAGCTTAGCGTTACCAACTGTAGACGATCCGGCCGATACGATGAGACGCCTAATCCCCCTCTTACGTTGAGTAGCATGTTAAGCGGCCAGTTACCCGCCATGTGGCATTGACCGTTAAGATGCGATCTAGATCTAGATTGTGAAGTATTTAGTTGTAGTTCTGGAAAGGAAAATACTATTGAAGATACATACAAGAACTATGTTCTAAATGATATGCTACTGCAGATAGATAAAAACCTTTATTTAGTGCAACAAAAGACGCAAAACACAATCCCTCTTATTACAAACGATGGTTTAAGAAAAACCTAGGTTTCAAAATAGCCCCGTCTCTTTTTGTTATATTATGTTCGAAAGTGATGGGTATATTTTAAATCTGGGCTTATCTTAGTTTTGGGTTAAACCACCTTTTGTAATAAGGGGGAATAGCGCTACAAAACAAATTAAAGAAAATAAAAAAATAGATAAAAACCGGAAATAAAAATATGATTATGAAAAAAAAAACATTAAAAAAGGAAGAGGGTGACACAGAATTTGAACAAGGAAGCTCGGTGTGTGTCTCAAGGTTGCACCAAATGGGTGTGGTTGGTGGCTCAGCATGAGTCAGGTAATATACATGCTGTAAACGAATTCGTGCAATTCCTTCAAACCGCGTGATCTACTGGTGACACAAATTAACCCTAAACAGGTTATAAATATTTTAAATCAAATCCAAGTATTGGAAATCAAATAAAAAAAAACAAAAACTTAGTAACTTAGTTTCATATATTTTTTTTTTTAAACATTGCCCCACACTAAGATTTCTCTTGTATCATGGGTGCGTTTACAGACACAAATCTCACAAACAAACGCCCAGAACCGAAACAATCATCTGTAGGCCATACAAATTTTTGTTCCGTGTGGGAATCGAACCCACGACCCGTAGCGCAGAAGCCAATCGCTTAGCCACTGCACCAAACGTGTCGTCAATCTATTATCGAGTCATTTTAGAGCCCCGAGTTAACTGACTGCAAATAGCGATATCGCGCTAACCGTACTCACCAGCTGTGTCGCCGTGCTTTTATTAATTTATGCGTGGCATGAAAATGTTCAATGAAATTAAAAAACAAGTTTTTTTTTGCTTATCTTTTTATTGAATCCTTGTTAGGTAGTTCAGAAAAAAATCATATAAAAACTGGCTTAATTATTACATAATGTTGTTTTAAGGAATTACGCACATTTATACCCTGTATACCTGCAGCTGATAGCGCACTATATGATTTTGTTTATCCAGAATCCTCATTTGACGATCATTGGAATTCTACTATGAAATTGTCTGCCACTGTGTTCACTTGAATTATTGAACAGGATAACTCCCGCTCCTTATGTCTGACACGCGCTTAAGTTAAATTTATGGTGCAACACAATTTATATGATGTCTCTCGATTTATATCATAGAGCAAGCTATACGTACAAATAGTATTGAAAGTTACAGAAAATGTTTAACAGTTACACTAATATTATAAATTGTGAAGATGATTGTATGTTACGCAATCACGCATAAACTGCTGAACGGATTTGGATGAAAATTATTACGGATTACCACATACCTTGGATACTTTTTATCTGGGTACATAAAATAGTTCCCGTAGGATACGAGTGAAACCACGGGCAACAGCTAGTCCGCTATAAGAGAATACTCATACATACATAACGTGACCATTATTTTTTTCCCTCAAACCGGGACGCTTCAAAGTTTTAATAATTTATATTAGATAGAAATTCACATTTATGAAAGCTTTATATAAATAAAAAAATGAAAATCGGAACAAATCTTGTGTAGGCTTGTGGGCTGGTTCTATATTTTTCGGATGAGGTTTTCAGTTATGAATGTGTTATTAGCATGACTTGATGATGCTATCCTGGGTTATCAAAATATTATCCGATGCGATTAATAAATGCGCGCCAGTTTTATATTGAATTTATTGCCACGGAGTGCCCTTTCTTCAAAGCGGGACATTTCTGTGTTTTTAGGGACAACGGGACACAGCTCAAAAGCGGGACTGTCCCGCTCAAAACGGGACGTATGGTTACGTTATACATACATAATCAGCTTATTACTGTGGTTGGCAGACTACACCCACCATCGATAAAATTCTGATCGGCACATGAATCCGAAAAGTCAGAGATGCGGGCCGGGTTTGAAGTCGGACCTCCCTCGGACCTATGGCAGGGGTTGCGGGATTCGCAGCTCCATGCGCCGCAACCCCGACAGGACCTCTCCTTCTGTGGGGCCTTGCCCTACGTCCTCCTAAGACGCGCGCGGAAAACGGCGCGCCGCCTTCTCGGGCCCGTTACTGGTCGGGCGATGAGTCCCTTAACCCGCCGTTTGTAGGCCACACACTAGGGTGGCCGGAGGTCGTCGCGCGACTGGTGTAGTGTTGAGTAGGACATAAAAGAGGCGGTACATTTGTCCCGTACATGACGTCAAAATGTTAGAGCGGCTCGACATTTAAAAGTGTACTACTTCAACTTTTATGTCGAAGTAGTCGCGTTACTCGTTACTCTCGGTAAGTAAACAGTTGGGTGAGACAGAGAGGGAATGAGGCACATGCTGCAATAGGACGTCATTCTACAATGGACATTACGCGACCGTGACTCGACTCGCCGCAGTAACGTCAAATGTCATATTCGTACTCGTTACTTCAATCGTATCACCGAGCTTCAGTACGCCTCACCTCATTTGAAGTAGGACATTGTACTGGCTCAGAGCAAAAAAGAGGCTACTCTTACAAACTCTTTTTCAAGTCGTGTCCTACCCAACACTACTTCTGTGGGGCCTTGACCGACGTTCTCATAAAAGGCGCGAGCGGAACACGGCGCGCCGCCTTCTCCGGCCCGTTACTGGTCCGGCGATGAGTCCCTTAACCCGCCGCCTGTAGGCCACACACTAGGGTGGCCGGAGGTCGTTACGCGCCCTCCGGTGCCCAGTGCGTCAGGCGCGGGAAGGGAGACTGGCAGTCGCCTCTCTCTCCCTCTCCGCTTCCTCCATGGTCGACTATTAACACCCTAAATGTACAACATTAAAAGAACCCATTACATAACCACTAATACTACAATAGTAACACCGTTCCATTTTATTACGTCTCCTACATTTTGTTCGTTTTATCCTCCAGTCACGTTTATGTCGTGTATAATTTCAGGGGCTTCAATAGCTGTAAACACTGCTGGATGTGCGATAAATCCGTCTACGTGGTTATGTCCATACACGGAGCGATATTTTGTCATGCGGATCGGGCTTTTGTTGTATTGTACAATGTACGCCACTTGCGGTTTCGGGTACATAATAGAGGCGTTTGTTACAATGTGTTATTTAAAAGGACGGTGGCGTTGTGTTCTTTTTGATATGGGTGAGCTGATTTCGTTTGGGGTGACAAAGAGTTTATTAGTTCCCAGTTTCTAGTTAACTACATGGTGTAAACGAATTAGTGTAATTCCTTCAAATCCCGTGATCTACTGGTGATATAGATCGATCCCGCATGTTTTTAAGGACAAAACAAAACAAAAAATAACTTTTTGTTTCCGAGTCCTTATAGCGTACAAAGTTAACTGCCTGCACGAAGCGATATAGCGCTAGTCGTGCCCTTCAGCTGTGTCGCCGTGCTTTCATTCATTTATTTACATATTTTTTTTATTGGTACCTTATTTGTGTGGTTTTGATTCGATCACCCCTGCTGCAAGAAATAAAAGATTTTATTTTCATCAATCTTAATCCCGTGCTGCGTTAGTCTATACGAGTAGGGGTTTTTACAGACGAGCGCCACTTTGCCAACGGCAGATACCACTGCAGCCGTCACCTTCCGTCGACGCCAGCCGTCGACGCCTTCCGTCGACGCTTTGCCGCCGGCAGGTGGCGACGGCTGCAGTGGTATCTGCCGCAAAGTGCCGCTCGCCTGTAAAAACCCAAACGTCGTCATGTCAGCAGCAAGCGTCAACGCGTCGGCGGCAGTAGGCAAAGCGTCAAAGGCAGCCGTAGACAGGTGGCGACGGCTGCAGTGGTATCTGCCGTTGGCAAAGTGCCGCTCGTCTGTAAGAACCCGAAGGCATAGTGCCGCTCGTCTGTAAGAGACCTTAAAGATCACGTGGTTTTAAGGAATGACTCGAATTCGTTTACGCCCTGTAAGTAAAGCTTAAAATAGCTTTTTCGTCACATGCAAATGAATTCGGTTTGTTTTAGTCGTATTTCACCTGATATCTCTCAAAATAGACTAGTGCAATATTTTACTACGATTGATTATTTTTTCTCAGATAAACAAATACATGACAATGCTTACACAGCTTTCATATTTTCTTTTATGAACATGGCCTAACAAACCACTATTAAGAAATGTTAAAGCAAGACAATGACATGCTTTTAACACACTATTTTCCGGTTCCTTTATGATATACAACTTTATTTTTAGTATACAAGGTTAGTCAGAAAGGGGGTACTAATCCGAAAGGGTGTTAAAGTACACATAATAATGAATAACTTTTGTTCTACAACTTTTCCCAAAAGTCAATACTTTAAGAGAAACAGTTGTTCAAAAATTCAAAAAAAAAAAACTCTAAAATCTATCTATCCCCAGTTATGATCAGCTGTGTTTACATTTTAGGTCATATTTGGGGTCATGAATTAGAAGCACCGTTTTCTGAATTTGTAACTAAAGCAGGGATGAAGAATTTTTGAAAAAACTAAAATAAAAATCATTTTATTTGGAAAAAACAATATCGAATTTTGAAATTTTAACACTTGCTTTCAAACAGTCATCAGTGATACTCTATGTGGGCTTCGGATTAGTACCCCCTTTCCGACTAACCTTGTATACAAAAACCGAGACACCCCAACAACATTTTCATCAGAACTGCCTGAGTGTGTTTATTTTTTAATAAATCTCCAAGTTACACCTTAGCTTATGTCGCGTTAAGTTCCCTAGTAAAGTTTGAAATGCCTGAGATGTGCTATGCAGGGGTCGTCTAATACACGGAAACTGACCGAGCGGACCGTCTCAAGCCTCAAGGTGTCTATTCCCGTCCACTGTTATGCGTAGAAACCTATTGAAAGAGAATTGAAATTTATGAAAAAAAAAAGGAAAAAATATAATGTGGTGTAAAAATTATGTCAATCGATTCTCCCGGTGATTCTGAATAACTAGTTTCAGGTTTAGTGTATACTAAAACTAAACTTGTATACAGGGTGTTAACGAATTCGTGTAATTCCTTAAAACCATATGATCTACTACTGATGTAGACAGGCCACGCACGGGATTTAGCATGATTACTAAAAAAAAAAGTTTTTTTTTCATGCGTCTTTGTTACCGATCGTATCTAAACCACCTACCTATAAGGATTCAGTAAAAAAATAAGAAATTATTTTTTTGCAAAAAAAAATGTTTTATTTTTGTGAACATTTCCACGCATAAATTAATGAAAGCACGGCGACACGGCTGGCAGGCACGACTAACGCGATACCTATCGCTCTTTGCAGTCAGATAACTCAAGGCTCTAAAATGACTCAGAAATAGAAAATCAAGATTTTTTTTTGAATATTTATGGTTGATTTTTAAAAATTCCCATTTAGGGTTAATCTGTGTCACCAGTAGATCACGTGGTTTGAAGGAATTACACGAATTCGTTATCACCCTGTAGGTACCTATATCCATTACGAATTGTTTTACTTGTCAATAGCAGTATTTACAATCCACCGTAATGCCAAACTGTTCTTGAATGCTGCTAATTGATTGGAGTGCGATATCACAATGCTTCATTATCTATAACAGATGGTATCTAAGATTTAGGAACATGGCATAAGTAATTAAGCAAGTAAATATTAATTATAGTCTATTTCATATAACATTCGACAAAAGTAGTCCATCATGGTTCATAAAAGCATAATACTGTGTTGAATCCCTGCTGGAAGCAAACATGATGCTTATTTCTATACAATTATTTACTAAAAAACCGGCCAAGTGGGTGTCGGGCCACGCGCAGTAATAGGGTTCTGTAGTTGCACAATAATCCGGACTGAGAAGAGGGCTTAGTAATTTTTCAATGGAATTTGTACAAAATTTTTACTTTTCCAGTTGGCCGACTAGTACTCGTAAACTTGAAAAACCTGTTTAGCTGTGATAGTTTTCCTTTTAACTTTGTTGTATATACGTACTACTACCATGATTTTTTTTCACATATCTAAAACTAACCGTTTAGCTGGCGGGGGGGGGGGGGGACACCTGACTCTATCAAAAATGAGCACTTCAAAGCTTAATATTTTAGAAACGGATCTCTTAATCGAAAAATTGCATTAACAAACCCATAATATTTTTGAATGACCTATCCACCAACTCCCCACAAGATGGGGAAGACGAGAAAAAAAAAACATCCCCACTTTACGTGTTATTTCACCACTTTGTCGGCGTGATTAATATGTATATCCATGCCAAATTATAGCTTTCTAGTACTAAAAGTCTCTGAGCTAAGCTGCGGACGGACGGACAGACAGACAGACGGACATGGCGAAACTATAAGGGTTCCTTGTTGACTACGGAACCATAAAAAGGGTGTTATTTGTCTAATGTTATATTAAACTAGCTGAGCCCGTGACTTCGCCCACATTGTAAATAATATATAGCTTTCGTTGACAAAAACTGTCAAATTATTTGACAACAAAAACAAAACCAAAAGTGTTGACAGTTTTCGTAAATGAAAACTGACTGGCGGTTGTAATTCGTTTGCAATTTGAAATCAATGTTCCTACTGGAATTGGGCAGATAGGTATATTTTAGGTTTATGAAGTGCAAACAATGAAATACTGTGACTTGAATTGCTGCCTACAACGGTATTAAAATTCAGAGTGACAAAACCAACATGTAAATAATAAATGAATGAGAACGACTATTGTTGCCACCACATGTCACAGGGCGTGAACTATAGTGAGGTAACCACACCTATGCTCTATCCACACTAGTATTTTAAAAAGGTAATCTATACATATAATAAAACAGTAAAAAAACTGTGTCTGTACATTGAATATATTACAAAAATAATAATTGAGGGGGGTTTAGAAACAGTAATAGAGCACGAATCCAAAAAAAAAATCTGTCTGTTTGTCTGTTTGTCTGTGTGTCTGTTTGTTTGTACACGCTAATCTTCGGAACTACTGGACGGATTTGAATGATTATTTTTTTGTTGTATAGGTATTAAGTCTGGGCAACATATAGGCTATAATTTATTGTGGAAACTTGAACACCTGATGCAAAACCGCAACAGACCAGCTAAACTATAAGAGATACAAAAATGCTACCATAGCAAAAATTGATCCACGTGATGAGCATTTTCTGCTGAGAGAATAAATTTGAAGATATGGAACACCTGACGTGGGACTCCAAGAGCCCAGCTACACTATAACGTATACAGCGTGTCCCAGAAAGTAGTGTCAAGCGGAAGTCCAAAGGTAGAACATCCTTTGAGGTACCCAAATCACCCCCATGTATGTTCCGCGATTTTTTGTTGAGTTTTCGAGTTATGAATGTTTTTCATGTTTTTGAATCAAACTCTGACTTTAACGACATTTTTGATCAAAGTGACGTGAATAGTTGAGATACATGAGTATTTTTTTTTTGTAAATTAGCTGATTAGTGACCCTTTTGAATGCATAAACATTTGTAACCATAGATGTAACGAATGCGTTACAAAAAAATATTGAATTCTCAATAAAGTTAAAATCCTGCATGTTTCCTACATCTTTGTGGGTGATTTAAAAATAAATCTCCCTAAACTTTTTTCGTCAGATGTATTTTAAAAACTTATCCATTTTATCAGCTATTTACCCTGTAAATTTCATCGAGCTATCTCTACGATATCACAATAAAAATTTCATTCAAAGCATACAATATCGAAAATTCCAGTTGTAAAAGGGTGAATGAAAAATTGATTAAAACTAACTAATAACTTCTTTTTTAGTAACTCTCGACGCAAAAAGAGGGGTGTTATAAGTTTAACGTGTGTGTCTGTCTGTGGCATCGTAGCTCCTAAACGGATTTTGATTTAGTTTTTTGTTTTGTTTGAAAGGTGACTTTATCGAGAGTGTTCTTAGCTATTATTCAAGAAAATCTGTTCAGCCGTTTGAAGATCATCAGCTCTTTTCTGGTTGTCGAAGGGATATGGGCAACTTCTACTGGTCTAATCGTTTCGAAATTTACTATCTTGTGACTTCAATGATATTGATGACATGCGACAAGAAGGATGTCATTACAACTTATCATAAACTTAAAGAATCAATAGGCACACAATACCTCGACTGTAAGTTGGGTATCATGCTGTTTCAGATGATGCTTGAGTATTAGGTCACGGTTACCATGTTATTGTAATATCATTGAAGTCACAAGATAGTAAATTTCGAATCGATCAGACCAGTAGAATATCCCTTCAACAACCAGAAAAGAGCTGATGATCTTCAAACGGCTGAACAAATTTTCTTGAATTATAGCTAAGAACACTCTCAATAAAGTCACCTTTCAAGCAAAAGAAAAAAACTAAATCAAAATCCGTTTAGGAGCTACGATGCCACAGACAGACACACACGTTAAACTTATAACACCCCTCTTTTTGCGTCGAGGGTTACTAAAAAAGAAGTTATTAGTTAGTTTTAATCAATTTTTCATTCACCCTTTTACAACTGGAATTTTCGATATTGTATGCTTTGAATGAAATTTTTATTGTGATATCGTAGAGATAGCTCGATGAAATTTACAGGGTAAATAGCTGATAAAATGTATAAGTTTTTAAAATACATCTGACGAAAAAAGTTTAGGGAGATTTATTTTTAAATCACCCACAAAGATGTAGGAAACATGCAGGATTTTAACTTTATTGAGAATTCAATATTTTTTTGTAACGCATTCGTTACATCTATGGTTACAAATGTTTATGCATTCGAAAGGGTCACTAATCAGCTAATTTACAAAAAAAAATTACTCATGTATCTCAACTATTCACGTCACTATGATCAAAAATGTCGTTAAAGTCAGAGTTTGATTCAAAAACATGAAAAACATTCATAACTCGAAAACTACAAAAAATCGCGGAACATACATGGGGGTGATTTGGGTACCTCAAAGGATGTTCTACCTCTGGACTTCCGCTTGACACTACTTTCTGGGACACGCTGTATAGGAATGACGTCTTAGCAAGAGTTGTTCAGCCTGATGAGCACTCTCTGTTGACGTATAAAAATTGAAGATCTGGAACACCTGTTGTGGAATTCCAAGCGCCCAGCTACACTATAACATATTATATAGGAATGACGTTTTAGCAAAAGTTATTCAATCTTATGAGCGCTCTCTGTTGACTTAAAAAAATCGAAGATCTGGAGCACCTATTGTGGAACTCCAAGATCCCAGCTACACTATAACATACCTATATAGGAATGACGTCTTAGCAAGAGTTGTTCAGCCTGATGAGCACTCTCTGTTGACGTATAAAAACTGAAGATCTGGAACACCTGTTGTGGAATTCCAAGCACCCAGCTACACTATAACATATATAGGAATGACGTTTTAGCAAAAGTTGTTCAATCTGATGAGCACTCTCTGTTGACTAATAAAAATCAAAGATCTGGAACACCTGTTGTGGAACTCCAAGAGCCCAGCTACACCATAACACATAGGAATGACGTCTTAGCAAAAGTTGTTCGGTCTGATGGGCATTTCCTGTTGACTTATATAAATCGAAGATCAGAAATACTTATCTGATGTGGAAATCAAAGCTATCACTAATTTCACTGTATAATTATAAAATAACATAAGCTGGGAGTACCTCCACGCGGTGAAGGCGGTAACAATTTAGGACTGATTTTCGATGACGATGGTATATCATTGAAAATTTGACTCTACTGGCCAAAACTCCCATTTATTTTTTTATTTTATCGAATAAATATGCCTTCGGGCTTATGTTATTTGAGTGTTTAATTTCCTTTTCCATTTATCTTCGTAACACGGTAGCCTACCCGGTAACGCAGGGGAGCAGTCACTTAGATTTTAATTGATCCGGTATCTTCACAATAAAACTATAACCATGCCTAGAAAGAGGTCAAATCTTTCCCAATGTTCCAAAGGAGCTAAAAGATTGAGGATCATAAGATCCCAAGAATGTACCAAAGAGCGTCAGGAGAGACTTGATGCTGTACGAGAACATCAGGTTGCAACTCGCTCTGTGGAAACCTCTTCGGATCGCGAAGCACGCCTGCGTTCTCAGCGTATTTACGCATCTACATCCAGGTCTCTAGAAACCAGTGAAGAATATGAAGCGCGACCGACCGCTCATCGTGAACGTCATGCATTGTCTTGCGAGTCGGAGACGTTCACGGAAAGAGAATTACGCTTGAGTTCTCAGCGTATATACACATCGACTTCAAGGTCTCTAGAGACAAGTGCGGAACGTGATGCGCCACTGACCGCTGATCGTGCAAGTCATGCATTGTCTCGCGAATCGGAGACGTTCACGGATAGAGAATTACGCTTGAGTTCCAAGCGCATCTACACATCAACTTCTAGGTCTCTCGAGACAAGTAGGGAACGTGATGCGCGACTGACCGCTGATCGTGAACGTCACGTATTGTCTCGCGAGTCGGAGACGTTCACGGATAGAGAATTACGCTTGAGTTCCAAGCGCATCTACACATCAACTTCTAGGTCTCTCGAGACAAGTAGGGAACGTGATGCGCGACTGACCGCTGATCGTGAACGTCACGTATTGTCTCGCGAGTCGGAGACGTTCACGGATAGAGAATTGCGCTTGAGTTCCAAGCGTATCTACGCATCGACTTCTAGGTCTCTAGAGACAAGTGTGGAACGTGATGCGCGACTGACCGCTGATCGTGAACGTCACGCATTGTCTCGCGAGTTGGAGAAGTTCACGGATAGAGAATTGCGCTTGAGTTCCAAGCGTATCTACGCATCGAATTCTAGGTCTCTAGAGACAAATTGGAAACGTGATGCGCGACTGACCGCTGATCGTGAACGTAACGTCACGCATTGTCTCGCGAGTCGGAGAAGTTCACGGATAGAGAATTGCGCTTGAGTTCCAAGCGAATCTACGCATCTGCTTCTAGGTCTCTAGAGACACGTGGAGAACGTGATGCGCGACTGTCTGCTGATCGTGAGCAATATGCATTGTCTCGCGTATCGGAAACGTTTACCGATACAGAATCACGCTTGAGTTCTCAGCGTACTCGCACATCTACTAACAGGTCTTTTGAAACGAGTGATAAGTTGTTTAGTCTGATGGGCATTTCCTGTTGACTTACAAAAATGAAAGATCTGGAACGTTTCGAATCGTCTCGCGCATCCCGTTGTTTTCCCGTCCCCGGGCTCTTAGAATTCGACATCAGACGTTTCAGATCTTCGATTTTGACGACCCCGTTGTCGCTGGCATAAGCAACAGTATCCGCGTACGAAGTCGCGGGCAGAAGCTAGTATACTAAATATAATATAATATACTGGTATTCAGTCGCATCTTCTAACCTTAGGATATCGGCATTGTCCAGTAACTGGGTTGTGAAGGTCTGATAGCAGTCGCTCCGTGTAAAATACTAGTATTCAGCTGCATCTGGTTAGACTGAAAGCTGACCCCAACGTAGTTGGGAAAAGGCTAAGCAGAACTTAGCTACGAATTGAATAAACTTTCATAGATCATTCCGGAAATTCTTAGAATAATATAAGTTATTGCTCGGGGAATAATCAATTTGCTCACGCGTGTACCCCAAGTTCACTGAACTATAACTCGACTGATGAGAATTGGACTGGACGAATTTCATTAGTCTAATAACCTGTGACTGATTTTGAACGAATGAGGTTTAAGTAATGTTCGTGCGACTTCGGATTTCAATCGTTAAGTATGACGAGTACCGTCAGGGAAAGTTGAATATAACGCTTCTTGATCAAATCATGGTATTAATACAACTGATCGAACCACGAACGACAACGAAACCCGTCTGTACTCTACAGGTTAGGTATGAAAACATCCCAAGTAGGCACATGCCGCTGCAACTCTGGAGTGAAACACAAAAGAAAACCGAATCAAATGTTACTAAGTGACCGAACCGAAATGTAATAAGAGCGAGAATGCACAGCGAAATGGATACTCAGTTTAATAACGCATGCGCGGTGCAGATTTTTCTAAGTATTTGACGCGTTAAGGTGGGATGGAACGACGCGTGGTAGCAGGAGCCTACACAAGCCGCTTCGTCTATGTAGGCTCGACTTAATCCGAACGAAAAGCTACGCGTACACAGCGCACGGATCACTACAATGCAAGCTGCGCGCCGCGCCGTTCGTCTTTCGTAATTAAAGAAAAACGCCGTGCTACTACAGCAGCATCTGTTATTTTATCCAGTGGTGACAAGTTGAATCAAAAATGTAAACTCAAGCGGCGCCAAAGACCTCGCGCGCGCCTTTGATCCGTGTCAAAAAAGCGACAAGCGATGGATTGTGCGAACTTTGCCGAGCCAGGTTGTTAAAAAGGCGCGCGGCGCGGCACTCCTCGTGCCGAAACTCGCTCGTCTAGTACTATCACGCGTCGTTTAAACCGATCTTTAGTTGTAAAGGTTTCTGGAGTGTAGTACTATTTATTTTATTCTGTGCCTATAGCTCGTATACGCCCTGGAACCTCTACCATTTCAAGTAACTTGACTATTTTGACGTCCTAAATCTTAGTGGCTGAATAATTCAGTTCAATAACCTACAAATTCAAATTGATCTCCTCTAAACCTTAGCTAAAACTTGATCAAAACATACAAACTTCTCTAAAATCAGGCTCAGTGTATTCTTGACGCGTCCGTACAAAGTTTAAAGCCGCCATGATGGCTAACATTAGCCGTGAGGAGACATTATCGTGTTGTAAACCGGAGATTTAACGGCGCCAGGTAACATACTGGTACTATTGTGGTAACCGCTGGGGATTCTACCGAGGAGGTTAGTTGAAGGAAATGTAAAATTAATGGTTTTAATCATTATAGCTACGCGTAGGAATGTAAGTAGTTGGTTTATGTTTTCAAATTGTATTTTGTTGATGTTGGATGGAAGAAATAAAATAATTTGACGGCTGTAATAGTATTATTTTTACATAAACTATTGAGATACTTGATACTCCTTAGTATGTGCGAGTTGTAAGTTGATGTGGAATAGATTTGTAAAGGATCAGTGTTTTCGCAGCATATTGAATATTGTTTTACAAAATTTTCATGTAGGTGGACGCTGTTCTACATATTCTAATGTAAGTCATACTAGTGATGAATAAACAAGAAGGAAATTACACGTAGATTTTCAAAAACGCCTTAAAAAGTTTTTCTTAGAAACCTTAATCAAATAAATTGCGTTGTTCATTTAGAGGTCTTTGATTTCCTACTAGAGATACTTACATAATAAATTGTGGTAGGTACACTTTGTTCTTTGTCTAAGGATTAGACTTCAAAAGGCTATTTATTAAGAACACGAGGATAAAGAACACATTTGGACTAGTAGATTTCTCTCACGCAAAACCATTCTGATCCTGTTACATTCATAGCTCTTCTCACAGTATGTTCAAAACCTCAAAATCTACTCACAATTATTCTATTACTGATTTTTATTATAAACATCCTAACTTCCTAACTAGTCCTAACTTAATATTATAAATGCGAAAGTAAGTTGTTACCTTTTCACGCCTAAACCACTGAACTGATCTTGCTGAAATTTTTCATAATACTTTATCAGTTGTACAGAAATGGGCATAGAATATCTTTCATCCCGAAAAAAAGTACTGTTCCCGAGGAAAACAACAATAATTATAATAGAGGACGCCAAGTGTCTTTCGAATCATGATCGAAATTATATTATTATAGAAACTGTAGTAGTGTGTTAAGAGTTGATTGTCAAATTCTAAATTAACGCGAGCGAAGCCGCGGGCAAAAGTTAGTATTTAAATAATCCAATATTTTTTGTAATTTATGATGACCGACGGATTCAAGAAGCCAATTGACGGCGGAGAATTGGGTGCTATGTCTAAACTCGCGTGGGCAGCCTTTATCCTTCAGTAAGCAGAGATTTGGGTTCATCCGAGCCTAGAGTTGATGACCCATAAATAAGTGTCTAGTATCCATATAGCTACCCATTCTGTAGTGCCCTGTACCTAAAATATTCTCAGTTGAGCAGACACAGTTAGTTTCTCCATTATAATAGTTGTACTGTATCAGAATTTTGTTCACGTAACGGCAACAAAACCAAGATACAGGGAATCCTAGTGTGGTCTTCTTTAGGTGTTAAGGTAATTCACTTCTTTTTTCACTTGAGATTCCTCTTAAACGCGTTACTGCGGCACGTGGCTTTAAGGCTCGACACACTTAGTGTTGATGGCACTCGCAGATATTTTCACCTTCTAAGAGAAAACGAGTGTGAAAAAGAAAAACATATCTTCTTATAGTCACGCGTAACACTGGAGGAAGAGTGAGAACGTCTTTGGAAAAATATTTTTGAATGTTTGATTATAAATTAAAAAAGCCAAGGTCGATGTAGTTTAATAGAAATTATCCCCATCTGTCGACCGATTCATTTTTTATTTCGTTTTGTCTACGATTCTCATGACGAAAGAAAAGTAGAAGACACGTCGACTCGTTCGACAGCTGATCGAAAAGTTTTGAATCAGAGGGCAGTTTGGTCTTTTACCACGTTAAGAAAAAAAAACTTCTTTCATCCGGCCTATTTCCCGTACAGCATTTTTGGGGCATTATTTAACGGCGCTTAGATACTTTCTGTAACTGCCCAGAACATTGAATGTTAAATAATGTGAAAACAAATTGTATTTTCTTTGAAATAAAATATTTTCATTCTTCATGAAATAAATAGTCGCTTTTAAAATTAAGTTACATATATATATACTCATTCGAATCTGTAATCTTTCCCTCCAAGCGCTAAAAAATATTAAAACTAAGTTATGAAAGGAATATTCTTAGTTTCATTAATCAATTCGTCCAGCTAAGCTTATTAGTACAATCTCGTCACATTTGTTCTCAATAAATTCTATGAAAAAATATATATTTTTAGAGTGAATTTATTAAAGCTCACTGAAGCTTAGAAAATAACACCTAAATTAAATTTCGGCATTCAATTTTGATTTGAAGATAAAACTGTAACTTCAATTATTTCTAAGCCGCGGTTTACTTAGTTTTATTTTGAGATTCTTTGATTGCAAAGATTCGAAAAATATAATATGGAGACAATCATCGTCTATTGTAGCAGTGATAGCCTTTTGCTGTTTATAGACTCAATTAATTTATTCACTTGCCAGACAGGATATGTGTCGCTGGGGAGTTTATTCCGCCGTTTCTTCTTCACAGCAAAAACACTAGGAAGTGGTGAAGGGCGGGCGCTTTTCAGGGCTGTCTTATATACAGGGTGGTTCAAAAGTCGTGGATCAAACGAAACAGGGCGATAGTTGGGGTTATTTACAGCATTTTATGGTAGTTTTTTTTTTTTTTACAGTAAGGTTCTAAAGTTACAAATATTTTTTCATGAGACTTAAAAGATATTAAAAAAAGTGCCAATACTCATAAATCATGGTACCCTCTGTCATAAAAGCACTTTCAAGCTACTAAACACCATTTATTGTTTTAAAATAGGCACCCATTTTACTCTAATTGCCTATTTATTACAAATTTTGATATTTTTTTTCAAAAACACTCTTAGTGTCATAACTTTTAAGGAGATCAAGTTAGGGCTCTGCCACACAGATATTTTTTACTGCAAATAACCTCAACGATCGCCCTGTTTCGTTTGATCCACGACTTTTGAACCACCCTGTATAATACTGACGTTCAAATAGAACTAAGTAATTCTAGTCTATTTTGAATAACAGAGTTTTGAAGTTGAACACTTACCTTTCATGCAGGAGAGTCCAAGTTCGACTCTACGAATTCATGTGCGGATCAGAATAGTGTTACACCACTCACACTTATCGTGTCATATTCGTGGTCTTAAAGACCGATGTGATCAGTATTACGAAGTTTGCCGAGTTATTTAGTTGAATTGCGCAGTAGGCATAGAATACAATTTTACAATAAATCGTAATATAACAAGCATAATTTCACGAAACTTTGGTAGCGAAATTACTTTGAAGCGATCGTAATACTAAAATATCTGATACAGATTGACATTTCAAGGGAATTCTTGGCAGATTTATCCTTTGATCTTATAAATACTTAACGTTTCCACAAAGATTATGAAATGTTTTCACGAAATAACCATAAATTTTGCCATCTCTCTTATTTTTGAGGTTTTATTTTTTCATATCAAATTATTTTGCGTAACCGTTTTTTGAATAACGTCAGTTCACTCAAATAGTGGCGGTATACCCAAATGGAATGCAGGAATTTAATGTAATAAAACGTGAGGTAGATTTTTTTATTTAAACAAAATTAATATGGGCTACACTATTCTTCGTCACTAGAAGACTAAGTGTCCTTAGAATCACCGGTTGTTTATAAAAAAAAATACAGCAGCGTATTATTTTAGGCCTTGGTTTGCTACAAACGCCGTAGTGCGTGTTATATACACGTAGAAAGCGGGTTGTCGGCGCCGAGCTGCCAGCGCTTGATGGTGCTATGCCACTTTACCCTAAAGCTTGTGATCGTCTACTACTGTTAGAATGTATTGTTTTGTTAGGGTAGTGGTGGCATACGACCACGGACCACGGCTATCCTCTGAACATCACCATGAATATGTATTAAATACATTAAAAGGAGAATGGGCAAAAAAAAACCAGATCCAACAGAAACGGCTTGTATTGGTATTTGTCACAATGTCCTAAACAATCAGGAATCTCGCCATCTCTTCCTGTTGGTGATGATTCTGGTACACTCGTACAAGGGGCCACCCTCGGCTGATTTTATTTGGTCAGTCCAACGTACGGGTGACCTTCTACGCGGTCTGGTGCATTCCAGTCTGCCCTGTACGACCAAACGTTCTATGGAGTAATTTTTCCGTCTCCAGACTTGTCCGAAGAACTTGAGTATGCACACACGTATACCCACACACAAACACACACAGACATTCTTATTAAGATTCCATTAAGTTTCTTGAACAAAACCGCTACCTTTGTTGTCCCCCCCCCGCATCCTCCGTTATGCGCATGTATAAAAAATTCATGCTTTTGGTATCTAATCCATCACGGTGGATTACTTTATGAAGGAGCCCCGAATGATTGAGACTCAAAACAAAAATGTTCCATTAATCTTACATATTAGATACATTTTTTGTGTGAATATAAAGGCTTATGAGAATTCAACAGGATCAAAAAGAAAGTTATATTTTACTTACAAATACATTTTTTGTATATTAATATCTGGTTTTCAACGTGATTTTCATATGGAAGAAACTAACATTGTGCCGAGTTTGCGTTATGATAAATTCTTTGTGGTTTTTTTGTGCTTATCGTCCCTAAATATATTAAAATATCATAGGAAAAGCGGATGTATAAAAAAACCTTATTTGGTCAATGTAATCGTAAGGTTTCGACACATTAACTCAGTGTATTGTGTCATCGAGTGTCTGTATCTACTGCGACATTTATTGTGATATCACGCCGAGTGTCGCGCCGAGTGCTTTGCGCAGTGTCCTAGTGATATAAACAGTGTCGAAAATTAATGTCTAATTAATCTTGTAGTCTATACACACTTTAAGATCAACCCTACGATCCAGAAAACCACAAAAGTACTGACATAGCCAAATAACCTAAACGAAATATTCATAATTGTAATATTTTTACAAAATTCAATTTAAAATTAAAAAAATCCCCCTTCTTTTTTGATAGGGCTATCGTCCTTTGGTAGCAATTATTAATGTAAGTAGACCCTGCTTTACATGACGAGCTCAAACATCCCTACACGAACCGTGAAAAAAGTTGAACCGATTACCATTAAACAACTCGGTTAAACCAGCTTTCAAACCAAAAAAACTGTATTGAAATCGTTTCATCCGATTGGCCTCTATGATAGACAGACGTAGGCTTCAAACTTATAACACCTCTTTTATTTCGTCAGAGGATAAAATGAATCAAAACAATTTTAAAACTCCACATAATTATCTAAAGTGGCCTTCGTTACACGTTACTGAAATTAAGAGTTAAGGTTAAAAGTCGTATACAGGCTGTAAACGAATTCGTGCAATTCCTTCAAACCGCGTGATATAATGGGGCCTAATTCTCCTAAAATAAATCTTGATAAATCACAACCGAACCAAGGCCGAACCGTTCATTCAGACAGTTCTCAATTTCAAAAGCTATCAAATTGTTTGACACAAAAAACAAAATCAATCATTTTGAAAGTTTTCGAAAACAAAAACTGACTGACGGTTGTGGTTCGATTGCGTTTGGCAACAATTTATTTTAGGAGAATTAGGCCCCTGATTAACTCTGCATGGGTTTTTTTAGAATCAACAAAAAAAACATTTCAGAAAAAAAAACATGCGTGTTCTGTATTCGGGTAATTTTAGCGTCCCAAGTTAACTGACTGCATGGAGCGATATCGCGCTAGTCGTGACCGCCAGCTGTGTCACCGTGCTTTCATTCATTTATGCGTGGCAATGAAATGTTCCATCACAAAAAAATATTTTTAGGCAGTTTTTTTACTTAAGTATTTTGTTTTAAATACTTTTTACATGGATTAGATAAGATCACTTACACAAACCTACTTTTTATTTTTAATCAAGCTAAATCCCGTGCGGAGTTAATTTATACAAACTATAGATCATGTGGTTTTAAGGAATTACGTAATAACGAATTCGTTAACACCATACGTATTTAGTAAAAACCATATTACGTGTTCCTGTTTGTTTGAGCTAGGCACACAATTTTAGGCGTGTCTACATATACATACGGAAACGACTGTCCATAATTTAGTACTAAGCTGTGCCTGTTAGCCAAGAATGAGTTAGGAGAATTAATTTTCAGTTATAAACTATTTTAGGCTGTGGCTTTATATTATGGTCAGCAGTTCGTTAAATTCGGTCTTGTCGTAATTTTTTAGATTATTTTTCTCCATCATCATCATCATCATTCAGCCGAAAGATGTCCACTGCTGGATGTAGGCCTCCCCCAAAAGGGGAGGTTTGCCGTACTCACCACGCTTGGCGGGCGGGGTTGGCGATCGCAGTTGGTTGTTAAGGTACTCAGAGAACGCTGCTGCTCATCTTCTAGAGAATCCCTTAGTCGCCTTTTACGACACCCACGGGAAGAGATGGGGTAGTGCTATTCTTTAAGTCCGGCACTACACGTATTTTTCTCAATTTTTTGTTAATATCATATAAGTTAAAGTCACTCAGTGATTGTAATTATACACAGTTTTTTTTAATTAAAATAAGTTTATCAAATATTGTGTTGTTTATTAGTAACTTAAAAAAGTGACTACATAACTTGTGCTACTAGTAACCAACTTAATAAGCTACCAGTAAACAAGCGGTTTGCTAATTTATACTCAAACTTTGTTTGATATTTACCACAATTTGGCAAATATTATATGAAAATACTAAACTGGTTCAGTTGTCCATTTTGTTCAGTGATTCTACCAAGTCTATCGAAGTCCACTGCAGGAAATAGGCCTTTCCGAAGAAGACTCAGTCCTCTGTTTTAATCGTATACTTAAGTAAATCCTAACTAATATTATAAATGCGAAAGTAAGTTTGTTTGTTTGTTACCTTTTCACGCCTAAACCACTGAACCGATCATCCTGAAATTTTGCATATATGTTGTCAGTGTACAGAAAAGGACATAAGGTACCTTTCATCCCGAAAAAAAAATACTGTTCCCAAGAAAAACAACAATAACGATAATAGATGGCGCCACGTGTCTTTCAAATCATGATTGAATTATATTATTGTACCTAAAATTCTAAATTAACGCGAGCGAAGCCGCGGGCAAAAGCTAGTGTTAAATAACTATAATCTCTCTAAAAATGCAGGAAAGAAAACTCGTAATGGCAATTGCCAAATGTTAAGTGGAAATGGGCATACCAAAGTATTCTACCTGATGGTAAGTGGTTACCGCCACCTAGGTAGGTATACTCGTACAACCCCAATGAGAATGGCTGATGCGTTGTCAGCCCTAGAAACAAAGTTGAAAAGTTACATGTGACTGTAATTTCACCGGCACCCTTACAGCGGTTACGCACTGCATCCGATCCGAATCCGTGAAAATACGTCCCGAAGTAGCCATAGAACTATTTGTATGGTAGTTTACGCACTACGCCCGGCATCCGTCATCCGATTTCTATCCGTCATCCGTGAGTTTCTAATTCGGAAGAACAATTGACGGACCGAAGTAGCCGTAGTACTGTTTGTATGAACGCTTTCGCATTACCTCGGATTCAAATCAGACGCCAAACGGATATGCCAAAGATGGCCCCTGAATTGTTTGAATTTGAATCAGATCGGAATAGTGCGTAAGCAACATCCGAATTCGGTCCGAGATTTTTACTCTAGATCGGTATTTTCACGGATTCGGATCGGATGCAGTGCGTAATCGCTCTTACCGTTCAAATCGGAATACAGCAATGCTGATTAGCGGCAGAAATAGGTACCTATGGTGCTAGTACCAACTCGAAATAACTCTTTCAAAAAGATCCTTACTTCATACGAGGAAATTTTTACAACATAAGGATATTTGCATAATGTTCAGAATAGAGGTATATTTTTTGGGGTTGCGTACCAAAATGGTAAAAAAGGAACACTTATGGTGTGACTTTTTCCGTCCGTCCGCCTGTCTGTCTGTCACAGCTGCTTTTTAGAAACTACTAATACTATCGATTTAAAATTTGGAACTGTTTTAAATAATGCTTGTCCATTTATGTTGCAAGTGAAATATGTATTTTAATTTTCATTGCAATAGGGACCGAAGTGAGGAGTTTGGAAAATTTTAAAACGGATTTATTAGGTCATATTTAGTATCATATGAAAACTTTTTTTTTTTGCCGCATTTTTTCTGACTTATGATGACAAACGTCTGTAAAAACACCATTCCCATTCCATAGCAGGGAGATATGACTATTTTTTATTGAATGCCATTGTTCAAAGATGCATGACGAACAATGAACTGGTAAATAAATAATAAGTTTTTTTTTTTACTAACGTGTCACTTTTTTGTCTCTTTTTTAATAACCAACTATGGATGTAACTTATCCGAAATAAAGATTATTTAATTTACTTTACCTTCGATGTTAGCAAAGCGAATAATCTGAAACAAATCCAGTTAATACGGCTTTATGTAAATATTTTAAGAAAAATAAAAAAGATGTCTGATAGTAACTCAGTTTTTAAAAAATCAGCAAAAATCCTTTACAAACAAAATTTGACTCGCACTTGGCCGGTATTATTTCGAAAGGATCAAATTTTTTATGCTACACGTAAGTCGAGCCAATAAATTGAATTTTGATTATTATTTCACGTGAACCCTATGGAAATAAGGAAATATATTTTTATATTATATGTAAGCGGCCTGTATTTTTTTTGGACTGATCCAAATAATAAATCTGATCTCGTTGTATTTTTTATTTGGAGTGTATTTGTTACTGACGGGGGACTGTGGCCCAATTTTCCGCTGATGTGCATTTACTTGTCTAACATCCTGAAAATGACTTGTCTGGAGGTAAACATGGGTTGAATTACATTTTAGTTTAAAAAAACATACGTTTATAGTTATCGATGCCTAACAGCCAAAAATGGATAACCGCCAATTTACAAACTTTACAGGAGAATGGTTTAAAGTTTGTGAAGAAATTAGGCTAAGGACCTTAATTTACATACTGCCTAAGCGACAAAAAGTATGTCGTAGAGTCATGAGATTTAAACCAATCGACGCAGAAAAAAACACGAGTCCAACGATATTATAACGTCCATTTCGCAAAAAATGGCGCTTATCCCTTTTTGGCTGTTGGGCATTGTTACCAAACCATCTTTTTTAAATTAAAAGCAATTAATTATGATTATGATTGAATACAAATTTTTGCAAATTTTCCAATTTTTTTTTTGCTTTGCCTTCGTTTTCTGCAGGATTGCTTTATGTAAAGCAGTCTCCCCCGCAGATACAAAACGTAGCAAAAACCTAGCACCCTATAACGATGGTTGAACCCAAACTACATTCACATAAAACTAGCCTTTATAAAAGAACAGATTAAGTTTATTTAAAAAGCTTCCAACAGCACCCAATCTATTTAAATAAAAGCCACCCAATTTAAATACGTCACTGTATGAAAGTGGGGCTCAAGGAATGGAGCGCCTCCTTAACTCTGCATGGTAACAAAGAGTACAATAAAGACTTTAGTCAGATTATCTGCATAAAACAAAAGCTGGGTAATGAACTTAGCTCGAATTCAGTGTTGCGTCATCGATTTTCTTTTGTTTATCCTTAAGGTGAGTATAGACTAGAGCATTTACTTGTAACAAAACATCGAGCCGCTCTAATGTGTCATCCTTTCACGAACCGAACAATGAGCACGACGCTCGACGCTTGGTTACAATAATTTTTCAAACAAATGAGCGAATTTGTGTAAGATTTCATCGAGCAAAGACACGAACGCTGGCAAACGCAAAATAGAAAGAAATGTTACAGGTAAATACTCACTCGTCGTGAGCATTACTTCAAACACCGTGTCGAGCATTCGGAGGAACGTTACACTACCTATAGATGCTTTTTTAAGTTGAGCATTTGGTTGTATTGTAAACGTTACATTACATGGAAATGCTCGAGAAAATGCTCTAGTGTATACTCACCTTTATACGATCTTGGAATAATGTAGCTATGTGATTAAACATAGCTTTCTACTATTTCACTGCAGTACCTATAAAATATACAAATAAATTACAATTTCCGTTAACCATTATTCATTTCAGTTGCTGTTTTTATAGAAAATTTTACTATGACCAATATTTTTGTTTGTTATGCAAACTAGGTTTTTTGAATTATTAACGCGGTATTCACTGACTTGAATAAAAATAGTTATTAAAAGTTGCAAATATTTAAATGTAAAGAGGTTATTGTACATTTGGGAGCAATGAATCCGTTACCAACCTAAACCTTAATATCTCGGAAACTAAGAATGATAGCTTATTCAAATAAAATGTATTTTATAGACTACTAGAGGTCGCTCGCGGCTGCGCCTGCGTGGATGTCGTTTATCGCGTAGCCCGTATTTTTCGGGATATTATAATTCAATCATGATTCGAAAGACACGTGGCGCCATCTCACCATCCATTATCATAAGAAAGTTATTGTTGTTTTCCTCGGGAACGGTACTTTTTTTCGGGATGAAAGGTATCCTATATCTACTTCTGTACACCTGACAACGTATATGCAAAATTTTAGGTTGATTGGTTCAGTGGTTTAGGCGTGAAAAGGTAACAAACAAACAAACAAACTTACTTTCACATTTATTAGTTACGATTTAAGAAGTTTTACCAATTTTATTTGAGGAGTATCAAATAGATATTTATGATTAGTTAGGGTTTACTCACGTGCATTTTTCGGGATTGCCCGTCTAGTTTCGGACCCAAATGGAGCTCTTAATCATGAGCTGATGACGCGGCGAGGTTGTGAGTCGAACTACACACATCAAAAGTGTCTAGGGATCAACATATATTTTTGCAATAACTTTTCTCCTGATTGATATTAATTAAAATTTTCTTTAAGGATTCATCAAATAAAGTGTTTTCGTTTGTCACAGTAACGATAAACCAAGTCACCTTTGCATTAATAAAGAAATTTGTCATTTTCCTAATAAAGGGATTTTTGACATTTGAACCACTAACACAAAAGTTCGAAAAAAAGACTGAAATAACAGTTTTCTTTAAAATTTTATTGGGTAACTTAAACAATTAATAATCCGTGTTTCTACCGCGAACACTAACAACACAAGAACATCGGTTTGGCGTACTCAAAATGAGTTCATCCAAATCACGCTGTGGAATGGCCGCCCATGTTCGTTGCAACAACAAAAAAAGGTCTTCTTGCGACTGGATACCCTCCATATTCGGCAGAGCTCTTCTCTGTAGCATATCCCATGCATGCTCAATCGGGTTCAAGTCTGGCGACTGAGCAGGCCAGGGCAGGACATTGATGTTAGCTGCGGCGAGAGTCTGTCTTACAACTCTTGCGGTGTGCGGTCGTGCATTATCATGCATTAACTGAAATAAGGGACCGATTTGCGCTTGTAGAGGAACGATGACGTCTGATACAATCGTCTCAGCATAAATTTGAGCGTTGAGGTTGCCTCTGATCCAAATCAACTCAGTTCTTCCGCCGATCCAAATACCCGCCCATACCATGATGGTTCCACCACTATAAGGATGGACTTCCTGGCAGGATTTTAATCGCTGTTGGCGTTCAGGGGTTCTCCAGTGTCGTATACGTCTTGTATCCGGTCTCATACCAAAACGAGACTCATCAGAAAAGCACACGAAACGCCATTGTTCTTCTGCCCAATTTCTGTGTCCAAGAGCCCATTGATATCGAATCCTACGATTGTGCATTGCTATAGGTGGTACCCGTAGCGGTCTTCGGGAATGAAGGTTCACTTCATGCAAGCGGTTTCTGACTGTTTGGTCGCTAATTAAGTTCCCTGAAGAGTGATGAAGCCTCACGGCTAACATCATGGCGGTTATTGTTGGAGCTCTTCGAGTTAAGATTTGAATGTATCGGTCTTGTCTCCGTGTGGTGCAGCGATACCGTCCTCCATGGCGCTTAGCCACGGTACCAGTGCTTCGGTAACGTGTCCAAAGTCGACTGATAACACTCTGACTTGTATTCAGAGCTAAAGCCACAGTACGTTGCCGGGAACCAGCTTCTATCATTCCCACGGCTCTGAGCATTTCTTCCCTGCTTAAATGACGTCGCCGCTCCATAATAACGTTGGTTTTAATCAGTAGTAGGGAAACAGTAGCACTAATAATGTCTTCAATGCGTTGTATGTTTTTATAGGGAAAATATTGACAGCTGATTTTCATCTTTTACTCGAATTTGATTCACAGTTCCTGATTCAAATTATGAAATGCACCAAAAAGGATCCATATAAAGGGGAACGCCCATAAAATGCCTGAAATGGACAGAAAATACGAATAGTCCTTAATTCTAATTAGAATTAAATATGCATAATGAATAATTCTCAAGTTTGTAAACGTAGGAGGAAAATATAACGATCTTTAAAATATTTCGCTTGATATCCGTCTAATTCATTCTTATTTTTTAATGGACAACTGTGTTTAATCTGACATGTGTAATCGACATTCAGCCAAACAAGAATTTTCAAATAATTTATCGAAGTATTTTATAGAATTATTGCACAGTTATCGTTCATTTAGAATAATTCGACCTAATTATAACGTTTATCTAATGAAAGTAATATTATATGCATGTCAATATTAATTAAAATAAAATTATTTTCAAATAAGAAAAAGTATCGTAGGCTGCATGGATAACATGTCCTTTGCCTTACTGACAGTTTGATATTGATTACTGCATTTCATTTTTCCGTTGAATTGTGGTTTTGAATTGATCGATTCACATTTTGCGTTTGCGACTTGAGTATAACTTAATAGGATATAATAACGACGACTTTGGCCATTTTTAAGGACTTTGATTTTACTTCTGCACACGTTACCCCTTTTCGAACTCGACTTAGATTGAACCCGCCTTGACGACGACTCGGCTTTTTGACGACGGACCTGGACCTGCTTTTTATACGACTCTGCTATTGTTTTGGACTCTTACACCGTGTACATTTAAAAATGGATGGAAACGTACACTGTGTTAATTGCTATCTCGATCTTACAGCGATGAGACGTAATGTCGTATCAGAGCAAAATGATGAAGTACGTCGTTTAATACAGGCATGGATAACACCATTAGCTGTAAGTATATTCATTCCATAGTTTTTGTGAATAATTATATTGAACTGAACGCACTGACATTGAACAATTAGTACATTGTTTTTTGTTCTTTCTCACAGGTTGAACCAGGTAGTGTTGTTTGTGATGCATGTCTTAGATTAGCGGTTCACACTATCACCGAGACACCTGGAACCAGCCGGCCAGGTAGACAAGTAGGCCACCAACATGTGTGCGTTTGCTGTGGACAGTCTGTTCTACGACAACGATCACATGTTGTAAGAAATAGCAGTGATCGTGAGAGGCACATAATGAATGTAGTAGCACACAGAATCCAACCACGCCAGGTAAGTTCATTCCTCTGCCCTAATTCTGTGTAATTCCCTCTTATCCCGTGCAAATAACGTCACTATCATGTCTTTTAAAAACTTATCACAGAGTACTTTTTTATGCATAGGTTTTCGTTCATCGAGCTTGAAGTAAAACAAAACCAACTTTTACTTTTCATTTTGCTTGCAGCTACGTTCTTCGGATTTGATCTGCCACCCATGTTGGCAACGATGCAGCCGGGCTACCTCACCCCCTACTACTCCTTCACCAAGCCCGAGTCCGGTACCCAGTCAGGCAGGTAGTTTGAATATACCTCTACATGAAGAACCTCCTCAAATAAGATCCAGCGTACTGTTACCTAATTACGGAAGAGCAGTTGATACTCAAAGTCATTGTTTCTATCCAGGATGTAATATGATTGATAGACATGTGGTACCACTTTCATTAAGGGTGTGGCTCTTCAAGGACTACAAGTTTTATATACCAAAGAATTCAAAAATATGTAGTCATCATTTGAATAGTGACTTTTGGCATGAACTCCCTGCTTTGGAAGATATGAATCATGAATTCACTGTGGACCACATTGAAGACTTTGCATCATTTGTGAATTATGAATGTCGTGCTTTGGACTTCGAAAATATACACTTAATGGAAGAACATATGGTGTGGTACTTTTTAGGAATGAGTAGAAATAGTTTTGGTACTCTAATGGGAGAGGTGCCCCGATTGGCGCAAATGCATAGAGGTTCTACTGCCCTTGGAGCTTACCTGATGAAATTGAGAACTGGAGATTCTGATGAAAGATTATCATCTCTTCTACAAATACCGAGAAGTACTCTGGAACGTCTAATGGCTAAAGCAAGGGAAAAACTGCATCAAGATTTTGTTCCTATGAACCTTGGAATTGGACATATAACAAGAGAACAAATAGCAGCAAGAAACCTTGTTCTACCAAATGGGCTGTTTGGCGAAGTCGACGGAATAAGGAAGCCTGTCGTAATTATTGATGGAACATATATCTATGTACAAAAAAGCTCCAACTATTTGTACCAAAAAGAGACATATTCTCTTCACAAATATCGAAACCTTGTGAAGCCATTTTTGCTTGTTTGCTCCGATGGCTATATAATCGATGTGTTAGGCCCTTATCCAGCAACAACTTCCGATGCTCAGATAATGATTAGTGAATTTGATGAACCCAGTAAGCCATTGAGACAATATTTTCAGGATGGTGACGTATTCATTCTTGATAGAGGGTTCAGGGATTCCATTCCACTTTTGCAATCTTGCAATTATAGTGTTCACATGCCATCAACACTGCAAGTAAATGAAATTCAATTATCCACTCTGGAAGCTAATAAAAGCCGAAGAGTTACTATTTGCCGCTGGGTTGTGGAAGCCGTAAATGGAATATTCAAGCAGCAATTCAAATTATTTCGCCAAGATTTTTTTAATAGAGCTTCGAGACATTTAATGGTAGATTTCTCTATAGCAGCAGCATTAATTAATAGGTTTTATACTAGAATAGTTGACAGGCCAGATGCTGTTGATATTTTGCAAATAATACATCAGAATATGTATACAGAAAATATACTAGCTGATTATGTGATCACAAATAATTTGAATCGTCGCAGAGCGCAATTCCAAAGCATTAATATAAATCCTAACAATGTTGCTGATTTCCCACAACTGACATACAGCGAAATGGTTTTGTTGGCATGTGGTACGTACCAAATAAAACAGGCTCGCTCATACTATGGCGAGCACACACGAGCGAATGGTATTTATAAGATTGAAATATGTAGGGAACTGGATAACGAATTAGTTGAGCATTTATCTCTTCCGGGTAATTGCTTTTTACTTCGAGGAAAAATACAAAGCAGACATATTTCTCAAAAAATATATTTTGTTTATATAATAATTAACAATTCCTTATCAGGGATAAGGGCTTTACAGCATCGCTATTGTAACTGCCTCGTGGGACGGCGAACAGTTGGTACCTGTGCCCATACTATGTCAATAATATGGTACTTAGCATGGGCCCGGTACCAACCCAATATCAATCCTCCTGCACAGTTTCTTGATGATGTGTTAGTGGTTTTTAATGATGATTAAAACATTTAAATGCAGTTTTGTTTATTAATTATTGCGTAATAATCTTAAACCTTGACTTAACCTATATTTTAGAAAAAGATGTTTGGAACAAGTTTTGCCGAGTTTTTTTGTAATTATTGAAAATGATATGGGTTCCCTACGACTTATAGTGCAATTTGGCGTATATTTCATTGTTGTTCATTTCAGGCATTTTTTTATGTGGCTGATGGGCATTCCCCTTTATAAAATCATAAATTTATTACAAAGCCACATCTCAATCTCAAGAAATCCGCATAAAAATGCTTGATCCCTAGACACTTTTGATGTGTGTATTTGGGCAATCACGAAAAACGAACGTGAGTAAACCGTAACTAATTATAAATAAATATGAATTCACGAATGTTATAATACAAAATTAATCAAATAGTCTGTGAAATACATTTATTTGAATAGGCTATAATTCTTAATTTCCGAGATATTAAGGTTTGTGTGGGAGACTCGGATTCATTGCTCCCGAGTGTATAAGTTTTCAATAGTAGTAAATTCAATAGGTATTAAGAGAAATCCATCGGAATAGGTATTCCAAGTATTCCACCAGATGATACGTTATATACTGTAGTAGAGTAACGATGGATTTCTCTTAATACCTTATTCTAAGTATTCCACCAGATAATGTTATTTCTGCCATTACCTAAATATCCTCCATACCTACTATACTATACATACGTAGGGATAGAAGTGATATCTGTCACATTTGGCATGAACCATCGAGGCGTTATGCTCAATTACATTTGCTCATTTCCTATTCGATAAGGTGTGATAATAATAAACGTTTCCTTGTAGCAGTTATAGCTCTTCTCTAAAGCTTTCGATATTTGGGTTCCTTATACGTATTATAATTTCATGTATAAGAGTTTCCGATGTACCTATATAAAACTAATTGTACGCATAAAATCCGGATTCGGAACAAATACCACTCACACTATTACTTCGAATCACACCGATAATTCAGCTCTCATAAAACTGTCCCCCCCCCCCAAGCCCCCGCTAGCAACGCCCTAAGCCGAGGTCCGACTCCCACTACGGGTCGCCCTTAGTATATTGTTGTTGCAGGTAGTCATGATGTTAGTGTAATATAAGTAGTTAGCTTAGGTTTAGTATTTTACTTCTTCACCATTGGCTGGAGACCCTTCAGGTCTCGTCAATAACTGCTTGGTTACGTAGAAAGGGTTCGCAAGGACAATCAAAAGCAGCCAAGAAGAAGCAAAATAATAAAATGACGACATATTTGTTTCTTTACTTTGGCTGCAATGAATTAAATGGCTGCATTATTATAGGTAGACATAATTGACGTAAAAACACATGGACCAAGGGTCTAGTTTAAAATTCTCGGAAAAAGTATCCCGAGTTTACATACACCACCAGAACATGCGCCAAGTCACACCGCCATATAAACTTAGAAATACCCACAAATTAATTTAAATCCTATGTCATCATTACAATGCATAATTTAGCTTTTCATCATACGAAGATTCGACTGCACCCATTGACGTAAACTAGTCTTCATTCGGTTCGGACATTTTTGAGTTCTGACCCGAGGTTCATGTGTTTCTACGACATGGTTATTTTTTGAGCGCTGGCCCGAGGTTTATGTTTGTACGTCAATATTATTATTAGTATTTTTTATTCTAAATCAGAGGTACCCAAAGTGGTCTTGGTGGTCCCCCAGGGGTCCATGGGAGACTCGACGGGGGTCTGCGTTGGCGTGACAAAAAGATCTAATTTTCATATTTTATATGGTAGAAATGTAGCCGCAGGGGTCCACCGGAACCAGCTAAATTTTGAAACTGGTCTATGAGGAAAAAAGTCTGGGAACCGCTGTTCTAAATTGATCATACGAGTATTATAGTCAAAAAATATTCTACTGTAGTGCTATACGAGCTTAGTTTTAGTATATACTAAACCTGAAACTAGTTTGTTCAGAATCACCAGGAGAATCGATTGACATATTTTTTACATATTTCTTTTTTTCTTAAATTTCTTTTTTGTTTCAATAGGTTTCTACTCATAACAGTTGACGGGAATAGACACCTTGAGGCTTGAGATGGGCCGCTCGGTCAGTTTCCGTGTATTAAACAACCCCTGTATAGCACATCTCAGACATTTCACACTTTACTAGGGAACTTAACGCGACATAAAATAAGGTGTAACTTGGAGATTTATTAAAAAAAACACATATTCAGGCAGTTCTGATGAAAATCTTGTTGGGGTGTCTCGGTTTTTGTATATACTAAAAATAACGTTGTAGAAATATTTCCATACACAAAACGCCTTTAAAACGCAATGAGCAGTAACTTTGTTATGCTGACTGCTCACAAAACCTGACACCACCGCCTCATATAACATAATCTTCCTCATATAAATCACCAAGCCGTCATTATTAAGTGAGACGCAGAATGTATGTAACACAGAAGGTACTCTCGGGGGCCTGTAACTGGGGTAAGTGTGGACTCATTAACTCATGCCTAATGATGTGCCGCTGTCTTAACTTACCCTTCGCTTTAGTATTCTATTAAATCACGTCTGCGCGGATTTTCGAGTGAAAAATGTGACTCATTTTGTTTATCATTTCAATGGAAGCGGATTAATGATTATTTTATTCATTTTGGAATTTTGTTTTATGTTGGTATTTAATTTGTAAAATGAAGAATGTTTTTGTAGTAATATGTTTTGGGTTGTGGAATTATTTCAGCGCTTCCACAAATGAGTGTAATTCCTGGACGTGGCTGTTAAACTTTTACATGTTTTATTTAATCCGTGATTATATTTATTTTTATAGTCCCACGCAAAAAGAGGGAAGTTATAAGTTTGAACCCTTTGTCTGTCTGTCTCTGGCATCATATCTTCCAAATGGATAAACCGATTTGAATGAGGTTTTTTGTTTGAAAGTTGGTTTAATGAGGATGGTTAAGAACCATCTTGATTAAACATTGCTTTTTTGTTTTGATGATTGCATTGCTGTTTGAGGATAATCAATTTTGCCATTTAATTGCTGGTGCTTTTTACATTTTAATTTAGGTTGAATTGCTTTATGTCCGTGAACAAAATTGACGTAACGTATACGCAACACAGCTCTAGCGACTCGCAGACTTAGGTTTAGATATCGATACCGGAAGTATCACTTAGCGTAAGGGACATCTTGGCCAAAATGAGTTATATACATCGTTGGATTCGGAATTTTCTGCTCCATCGACTGGCGTACTCAGAATTTGGATTATCTTGAAAAAATGTCTCTTACGTTACTCATTTTTGAACAGCCAAGAACAATTTTTGTCTAAAAAAAGGATGTAAAAGACCTTTACAAATATTTTTTATACGAAAAGTAAAGTAAGTCACTGCAGTCAAATAGTTTGGTCCCTTACATTAAACTTTATTTCAAAATATTTTAACAAAATGTATAGAATTGTCTCTTACGTTAATGTTACATGTCTATTAATGTTGCATTTTGTTGTAAGTAAGACTTTCCTATTACAGGTAATGGTAATATGGAACCGTATTACTATGGAGTTAAGGTCCTATGACTTGTAAGACTTATTTTTCATTAGAAAGAAATAAATCCGTTCATTTTTATCAACACTTTTATTTTAGATTCATCGTAAATCAATAACTTAAGTAATTAAATCAATCCAAAAATACAGTAAATATTGTATAAATTGTATATGTGTGTATATTGTGCATAAACTTTAAGGCTAATACAATAATTGTTAAGTAAGTGAACAATTATTACTAAAGAGTTTATATCTCCCAATTCAAGTTGAAAAAACTTTGTTAATACCAAGATTTTAACACCATTTAACCGTGAGACAAAAAATATGTAAGACATGATTTAAACTAAATGAACAAACAGTCTTACCCGTAAAACCGAAACTAAACTAACACAAACTTTCCAAACCAAATTAACAGTCTTTTTGATCAAAGAAAACCCTTAGTGCACTAGAGACTGCACATAGTTTAACTTAGTAGAGAAGTTTGTGTTTGTTTACTTTCGGTTTTACGGGTAAGTCTGACTCTCTTTAGTAATAATTGTTCACTTTCTTTATAATTTTTCTATTAACCTTAAGGTTTATGCAATGTTTACTGTTTTCTGGTTAATTTTCGTTTAAGAAGTTTATTTTCGTTTTACGAGTAAATTATGTTCTCATCATAAAGTGTATTATGTACTTTCTTTGATTGGTATAGTAAAAATAGATAAAATAGTCTCAATTACAGGGTGAGAAGACTGTTAATTTAGTTTCAAAAGTTTGTGTTAGTTTACTTTCGGTTTTACGGGTAAAAAGACTGTTTATTTAGCTTGAATAATTTGTTTTCTTTTAAAAAAATAAGTCATAAAAGTCATAGACCTTAACTTCATAGTAATACGGTTCTGTATCACCATTAACTACAATAGGAAGGTCTTCTTACATCAAAATGCAACACTAATAGAGACTTTTACACTAAAATTACACACAATTTTCTTATACTTCTTGTTACATACATCACTCACGTCGGTTTTCATCTAAAATTTGTGTGGCGTAGGGCACAACTAAACATGATTTTTTAACGTAAGGGACAGGCTATTTTCGAAACCACTAGGTTTTCTTAAATTTTGTATTTTTAGTATAAAAGAGGCAAAAAATCTAAGAAACTTTGTCCTAGACCCCATCAAAATCGAACCATAAAATAAAAAGATACAGACAGTTTTCGAAAATAAAAACAGTCTTTTGGCTCTCCTGAAAAGTCGTGTTTTGTCCCTTACGCTAAGTGATACTTCCGGTATCGATATGTAATTTCCATTCTAGAGATTTAACCATCACGGCACGTTCGCACGCTGTTTTTTAGGGCTCCGTACCCAAAGGGTAAAACGGGACCCTATTACTAAGACTCCGCTGTCCGTCCGTCTGTCCGTCTGTCACCAGGCTGTATCTCATGAACCGTGATAGTTAGACAGTTGAAATTTTCACAGATGATGTATTTCTGTTGCCGCTATAACAACAAATACTAAAAAACCGCCGGTTTTTAAAGAGCGCGCTTGCTGTGCTATGAGTAGATCTTTCTGAGGTCAGTGACGACCCTGACCTGACCTACACGCAGTTTCTATGATAACGTTCAAAAGTGCTCAAAATACAAGAACTAAGATTTTATTTCTTTGACAGCGAATTTTATTTACCACACATTTGAGTCGATGTGTCAACCGACAAGGGACTGATACACGGAGTCTAGATGAGCGAGGAAGTTGCCGAGTAATGTAACGATGTGGTACGTGAGTTGAAATATTTTGATATTAAATGAGTAAAATAGATTCATACTGTGTTGGTTTTGAAATAAAAAGAAATATAGTAGAGTTTCCAAATAAAAAATGATTGAGATTGAGAACTTTGAAGTCTCTAGAGTTTTGAGCCAAAGTTAAACCATTATAGTGGACTCCAAGTACTTGAAGACGATCATAGTAGTACTTCGCGCAGTTTGGAGGAAATAGATGGATGATTACATTCAAAGTAATATAAATACACACATCAAAAGTGTCTAGGGATCAACATATATTTTTGCAATAACTTTTCTCCTGATTGATATTAATTAAAATTTTCTTTAAGGATTCATCAAATAAAGTGTTTTCGTTTGTCACAGTAACGATAAACCAAGTCACCTTTGCATTAATAAAGAAATTTGCCATTTTCCTAATAAAGGGATTTTTGACATTTGAACCACTAACACAAAAGTTCGAAAAAAAGACTGAAATAACAGTTTTCTTTAAAATTTTATTGGGTAACTTAAACAATTAATAATCCGTGTTTCTACCGCGAACACTAACAACACAAGAACATCGGTTTGGCATACTCAAAATGAGTTCATCCAAATCACGCTGTGGAATGGCCGCCCATGTTCGTTGCAACAACAAAAAAAGGTCTTCTTGCGACTGGATACCCTCCATATTCGGCAGAGCTCTTCTCTGTAGCATATCCCATGCATGCTCAATCGGGTTCAAGTCTGGCGACTGAGCAGGCCAGGGCAGGACATTGATGTTAGCTGCGGCGAGAGTCTGTCTTACAACTCTTGCGGTGTGCGGTCGTGCATTATCATGCATTAACTGAAATAAGGGACCGATTTGCGCTTGTAGAGGAACGATGACGTCTGATACAATCGTCTCAGCATAAATTTGAGCGTTGAGGTTGCCTCTGATCCAAATCAACTCATTTCTTCCGCCGATCCAAATACCCGCCCATACCATGATGGTTCCACCACTATAAGGATGGACTTCCTGGCAGGATTTTAATCGCTGTTGGCGTCCAGGGGTTCTCCAGTGTCGTATACGTCTTGTATCCGGTCTCATACCAAAACGAGACTCATCAGAAAAGCACACGAAACGCCATTGTTCTTCTGCCCAATTTCTGTGTCCAAGAGCCCATTGATATCGAATCCTACGATTGTGCATTGCTATAGGTGGTACCCGTAGCGGTCTTCGGGAATGAAGGTTCACTTCATGCAAGCGGTTTCTGACTGTTTGGTCGCTAATTAAGTTCCCTGAAGAGTGATGAAGCCTCACGGCTAACATCATGGCGGTTATTGTTGGAGCTCTTCGAGTTAAGATTTGAATGTATCGGTCTTGTCTCCGTGTGGTGCAGCGATACCGTCCTCCATGGCGCTCAGCCACGGTACCAGTGCTTCGGTAACGTGTCCAAAGTCGACTGATAACACTCTGACTTGTATTCAGAGCTAAAGCCACAGTACGTTGCCGGGAACCAGCTTCTATCATTCCCACGGCTCTGAGCATTTCTTCCCTGCTTAAATGACGTCGCCGCTCCATAATAACGTTGGTTTTAATCAGTAGTAGGGAAACAGTAGCACTAATAATGTCTTCAATGCGTTGTATGTTTTTATAGGGAAAATATTGACAGCTGATTTTCATCTTTTACTCGAATTTGATTCACAGTTCCTGATTCAAATTATGAAATGCACCAAAAAGGATCCATATAAATTTATAAAATCATAAATTTATTACAAAGCCACATCTCAATCTCAAGAAATCCGCATAAAAATGCTTGATCCCTAGACACTTTTGATGTGTGTACATAAATTTCAACAGAATACTCTGAGAGAAATACTTAAAGGCATTAATTTGAGTGTAGTACTGAAAATAATTAGTTTAAGTGTACTCAAAGTATTAAATTATTTTAACAGAATATTTTGAGTGTAATCAAATAATAATACCTATATTAAATTTTGGTTTGTATTGCTTTATAGAAGGTATCGGTAAATAGGTATTTATAGCCTGTTTATGTGTAACTAAAGTATTTATTCGAATCATAAACTAATACTATACAATACAGGAAGTAGTAGTAACAATTTACGACAGCTAAAACCGCTACCATCAAAACTACTAGAATGTCTCAATCTCATCTACAAACAAATGATCAGTCGTAACAATGCGCTTAACATTACAATACGCGATAATACTCCGGATCACACTTTACGTCTACAACCAAAATGATCCATTTATTATGACCATTAACAACCCTATCTAAGAATGGAAATGACGGTAGTTGCCATCACATGTATTTATGAACTCGACTGTACCGTAGAGGCCAGTCAATGAAGATTTAATTTTGGAATTCCCTTTGTATTTCGAATGTTCGTTCCAATGATCCGCGAATTGAATAAAAATCGGCGGCCATATTCCTTTTATTGTATACATACAAGCGCATTGAAAGTAGTGTAGGATTTGTGTATCAACTGTAAAATTTCCCTTTATTTTAGAGCATTTTCGAACAAAAAAAAACCAAATGTAAGCATGAAAATGTTGTAAAAATTGTTTCACTGTGAGAAAGAAATTTAATATCACGCAACTGTTGAAATAAGCAATTGGTTGTTACAATACTATAGCAGAAATAAATTAAATTTTAAATTGAGTTAAACGATGTTGACTGCAGAACAAAATGCTCAGAATTTTTCCAATATTTGTATTATGTACATTATTTCGTTATATTGATGTGAATTTGTAATAATTATTGTAATTTTATAGAAACAAGCTTCGAGAAGGTAGGTGTTTAAGGTTGGCTTTTTACCAGAGCTGTGCTAGGAAGCGGAGCGGTGAATGATGTAATGTAGCAGACAGCCCCAGGGTCTTCTGACAACCTAGAGACACGTCTGCCACACCAGTTGTAGGGAAGAGTTATTAGTAAGTTTCCTACGTACCCCTAGCCGGACAAACAAGGAAAACACTTAAAAGAAGACAACTTTATAATATGGATAAAACACTTAACGAGTCCCTAATAGCACAGAGTAATAGCACACGTAAAACTGATGAATACCTACACAAAAACTTCTCTGAGAGATTTTTGGTGACCTTCGCCATTCCATATCAGGATGTTCAGAAGTTTCACCCACACCTTCAGTGTCGAATTCACCTCGATCCGAATCTTTAAACATTACTTATCACAAACCTTTGGGTTGTTCTCATTACTATGAGGATAAAATCCACCAACCGCTGCGCGAGGCTAGAAAAATGAAGTAATTCTATTGGTGCATTCCTCATTCACCGCTCAACTTCTTAGTACAGCTCTGCATGCGTAGCATGACCTTTGATTGACGTCGATCTCCTTTGAAAAAAACTCTTAACACACTACTAAAGTTTCTATAATAATATAATTCAATCGTGATTCGAAAGACACGTGGCGTCATCTATGAACGTTATTGTTGTTTCTCTCGGGAACAGTACTTTTTTTCGGGATGAAAGTTACCCTATGTCCGTTTCTACACACCTGACAACGTTTAATGCAAAATTTCAGGATGATCGGTTCAGTGGTTTAGGCGTGAAAAGGTAACAAACAAACAAACTTACTTTCGCATGTACAATATTAGTCTTAAAAGTCTTAACATGTCAGCCAGATCAATTTTCTAATCTCGAGAATAATGAGCCACAGAATACGATCCCCACCTAACTAGTCTACTTACAAACAAACATGAAATGAAAGGATACAGAATGAAATACGATTATATTCTTAAAATAAAACAAGAAACAACATTTGACGTAACGAGCCAAAGAATTTGTATTTAGCCAATTAGGTTTATTCTTAACTACTTATACTAACTTCTAAACATTACTAGATCTGACGTCATTAAGGTATAAGACTTCTTTTGTGTGGAGAAGCAGTAATAAAATAAAGAAAACTTTGTTAACAGTCGAGTGTTATTAGATTTTGTTGTGAAACCAAGAGATAAACATAATAAGTTTTCAAGTTATTCTGTTATCTAAGTTTGGACAGTGAAATTATTAGATATAACATAAATCAAATATAACTTGGGTGAAATAATTTGATAGCCTTTTTTTATTACTTTGTTCGCAATAAGATATTATGTATGTATAGTCAACAACAAAAGTAAGTGATGATTGCTCAAAGCTTCAAAAGTAATATACAAGCGATTTTTTTTTGTCACTGATCTCGATACAGAATATAATTCTTTAAATAATAGTATTATGATAAGTTTTGATGAACAATTAACTTCAGAGATAATTAATTTTGAAATTCCAATATATTCGTCGTGTTTCGTTGTTGACTGTAATTGCAGAATGTATAAATTTTTGTGTGTAGAGCTAATTATTTCATCTGTTCACCTGATGTAAATCCCATAGGTTTTGACGACACGTTTGGTGCAGTGGCTAAGCGATTGGCTTCTGCGCTACGGGTCGTGGGTTCGATTCCCACACGGAATAAAAATTTGTATGGCCTACAGATGGTTGTTTCGGGTCTGGGCGTTTGTGTATGTGAGATTTGTGTCTGTAAACGCACCCACGTTAAAAGAGAAATCATAGTGCGGGGCAACGTTTTAAAAAAAAAAAAAAAATATAGGTTCTGCTAGCAAAATATCTGGAAAACACGATTAGAATGAGATTAATATTAAGAGTAGGAGAGAAAAAAAAATCTAAATCATAATTTTCAAATACACGCAATATGATACAGAAATAAATGAATACTCATTACGAATACCATTTTTTGACCAATCAGTGTTCGGAAATAATAATTTTAGTATTAAACATACCGTCACTGTTCAAAGGTACTTCACGGCTCAAGGATATTAAATTTATTCCATTTATTTTATCCCAGACACGTGTATTCAAGTTCTCTCTCTTTTGCATTATTTATTTCTTTAAGTTTAGCCTTTTTATTTGCTATCACCTTTTTTTTACAAAAAACGTGGTGGAATGGACAGTTCCTATGATTGTGTGAATTATTTTGGTTTTAAAATTAAAATTACTTAGTATCCTTGATCAAAATTTTCGTGTAAAGACTAGGTACCTAAGGCAAGTTTATTTCAAGGCAACATAAGAGTTTATGGCAATCGCGTGCGCAGTAGTAGTACTATGAAGCAGTTCAATTTCAATATTTATCAAAATACCGTTAAAGAAAATGTGCCATTATAGTAATAAAATCACTCTCCAGATAAAATATCCAGTTTCAGAGCAACATAATAAGATTACTTTGGAAATCTACACACACAAAAAAAAATTCTATAAAATCTAAATAACAAAACCGAAAATAAAACTATGTCACACCGAAAACCCAGGAACTAAAATCGACACCTCATAAAGTACGCGAGAGGTTAATAGAATGGAAGTGTAGATATAAAGTCCCGACCTCCACTCTAAGACTGACCCACATACATTATTCACGTTGATGACTGTACATGGTCTAATTCAAACGAATCCCGTACAAGGGAATAGTTAAGCTTAAGCCGAGATTCTACGTCCAATACACGAACATTACGGGCGCTTAATACTCCCGAAGTATTTGCTGCTGTTTGGGCCAGTTTACTTACTGCAAGTTGTCTCATTAAGTTGGATTTAGTTACTTGAAACACAATTAACTTCACTAAGAACACTGAGTAGTCCTTGGTTCTCGTTTTGTGCGAATGTTGAGTTTATTATATTGTAGTGCGGGAGTCGTTTTTGTTTGTTTGCTGTAGTTGTGATAAGGTTTTTGTTGTTAATTTGTAATGATTATTAAGGTGAAAAAAATATTTGGCCATACTTAAGCATTACCCGTGATAGTGACGATACTTAGGTACGTTCGGCACACCCTGAGCAGTCAGCCACGCTACCAACCTCGCTGATTGGCTAATTATTTTACCACGGCATGAGCTATTCTCGTATAGCTCATGCTGACACGTGTGAAAACGATTATTTTATAAGGTTAGTCATAAAGGGGATACTAATCCGCAGGCCACTTAAACCATCACTAATGGCTGTTTTAAAGCAAGTGTTAACATTTCAAAATGTTATTATTTATTTAAATTTTTATTGCCATGCAAAATGACTTTTATTTATTTTTAAATTCTTCCTCCTTGCTTTAGTTATGAATTCTGAATTCATAACTAAAGAAAGGACGTATTTTTAGAAGTTTTTTTAAAATCTTTGTAGAGCTGTTTATCTTACACTATTGACTTTTGGGTAAAGTTGTATAACAAAAGTTATTCATTATTATGTGTACCAACACCCTTTTGGATTAGTACCTACCCCCTTTCCAACTAACATTGTATAACAATAATTAGATACCTAGGTACCTATTTTAGTGTAGTGCTAATTATCCACTGACCCTAACATTTGGCGCTTTTCCCTTGGGTTCCATGGGGTAAGTTTATGCCATGCCTTGCGGCCGGTTTACCTTAGCTTGTCAAGAAGGAGAGCCTTGTACTTTTTCAAATGGTCGTCCAAATTTCTAAGGCTTTTTGCAAGAGAAACAGGTGGCGTATTCTCGACGGCCATATGGTAATAGGAGGACAATTGTACTAACAAAATTGTTTAAAATCGCAATCGAACTGCAGCTGAACCACGGCCGTTATAGAATTGGCCTCCTGTACCACAGTCAGTAAGTAATCAACTACTGTGTTGTATAGACATTAACTGAATGCAACCGTTAACGAGACCGTCTCTACTGCCTTCATTATTACATACCCTAAAGACATAACAATTTACTCCACATTAATTCCACCTCTACACCTGTAGTAACAGAAAGCCAGACATGAGAAAAAAATACCCTTTATTTTTACATTTCCACTTTTTTTTCAATAAAGCCATGACTCGCAGCTTTATAATGGCTTTCTCGTAACCTCTGACATAGATCAAGTAGGTAATCGTTTTGTCATACATCAAATACACGGGTTTTCGTGTAATGGGTTTGAAAAAGTTCTTTGCAATGTTTATTGCGAAACGAGGTAATTTTTTTCACTCCTTGTAAGTAATATTACGACTAAGATTTGATTTTACTACGACTTTTTCGACTACTTCGACTTTTTACTAAGACTCCGCTGTCCATCCGTCTGTCCGTCTGTCACCAGGCTGTATCTCATGAACCGCGATAGTTAGATAGTTGAAATTTTCACTGATGATGTATTTCTGTTGCCGCTATAACAACAAGTACTAAAAAACTGAATAAATAATGGTACGGAACCCTTCTTGCGCGAGTCCGACTCGCACTTGGCCGGTTTTTTATTAGTATGATATGTCGATTCTATTTATACAGGGTTCCTTAAAACCACTTGATCTAAAACAGTTTTTTTATGTTGCTTTTATTATAATTATCATATTACTTGTATAGATGGGATTTTGATTGATTAGAAATAAAAAAATACTTTTTTTTTCTCTTGCAATAAGTGTTTGTTGTCGTATCTAAAAAGACAAAGAAAAGATTTAAAAAAAATTTTTTTGTTACATGGGTATTACTTGTATAGACGGGATTTTGATTGATTAGAAATAAAAAATGAACTAATTTTTTTCTCTTGTAATAAGTGTATGTTGTACCTATATAAAAAACAAAAAAAGGATTTAAAAAAAAAGCAAAGAAAAATTGTTGACACGGTTTGGCACGACTAGTGCGATATCGCTCCACAGAGTCAGTTAAATCGGGGCGCGAAAACGACTTAGGTCAAAGTCAAAATTAAAGTCAAATAGTTTTTATTTCAAGTAGACCAGATCACTGGTGCTTTCAAAAGGTCAACACTAGGTGCTCGGTTCCAAGAAGTAGGTCCTTTGGAGAAGAGCCGGCAAGAAACTCCATGGACACTCTTTTAAAAAAGTAATTGGTTTGACCATTTCATTGTAGTAATGTAGGAACAATGCAGATTAGTGTACATACAGTTAAACAGGTACTTTAAGAACACCATATTTTCATTCTGTTTTTTTGTTGCAATATATCTAATTGGTGACAAACTACTAGCGACTCTGTAGATCACGAGGTTTGAAGGAATTATAGGAATTCGGACACAACCTTTATTTCTATTAAATATTTGAAAAATCACGCATTCTTTTACAAATAACCGATTGGCTCGATCTTTATGAGAAGAGAACCTTCACAGAGGTCGTTAGTTAGAAACGCACCGGAATTTAAATATTTTGATGTTTAGATATTTTTTTCTTCTGGAATATTACGTGTACCTCCTACCGTGTAAGTTCTTAAGATTTTATCTTCAAAAAAGTACGAAGTAAAAATGTACTCTATATTCTGACAAAATATTACGTATTCATGAATTTTATTTTCCAGCGCCACCTCAAAACTCTTTAAAACTAGCTCGAAAAAAAGAGCACGAAATTACAAACGATGCCACCCATTTCCGTGCTCTTAGGTACACCGGCCGCATTAAGAAGCATTAGTTCAGTAACAAAGGGTGGTATGACAAAGTGCCTTCCCTTCTGGGAGGGTGACAATAGAGGTGTCGCTTGTTGTACCTCGAAGTCGCACGCGACCGGAGCCGACATTGAACGACCTTAACGACTTAATGCATCGTCTCGTTATTTCTGGAACTGAAAATATTTAGGCTATGGTTCCTTTTTCTTGGTGTATTTTAGGCTGTGGTTTCTTTTACGTGGTTTATTTTAGACTGTGGTTTCTTTTACTTGGTTCATTTTTATGTAGTCGTAATGTGGTTTTATGGTTGCTGTTTTGGCTTCTGGTGACTGTTCCGCGAAGGAATAATGTTACTGAAACAGGTTTGATAACATTGTAGTATGCATTGGAGTTTTAAGTATTCATTTATTCGTATCTAGTTACAGAAATATGACTTTAAAAAAAAATGTCCTCGTTATTTCTGCAGGTGATGAGGGGTAATAACGACCGTATCTTGTTTGAAAAATATTTTCTTATACATTTCATTTGTACTGTTTCCTTTTGCAAAGTAAACTTCCGTTTCCGGTCCGGTTTCGAAAAAAAAATCCGCTTACAGTAAGTGCTCGGTTGAAATTATTCAGATCACTACAAAAACAACTTAGGAAACCCTACTTACATATAGAACACGATTTTTTACGTTTGGATAACATTGGTTTGGCAAAAACGTTTATTTTCCGGAGAACAGGATGGACAGGGAATACTAATCTGTTCCGTTGTAAGGAAACGGATCGGAAGGGGCGACCAGCTAGCTTTGGGCATGGAGACCCTTGATTAGGAATCCGGTTTGCGTGCTATGTTATTTGAATATTCTAGATGTTGTGTAAATTCAAAGGACATCGGCAGTTTTGGGATAAAACTGTTAAAGTAAGAAAAAAATATAAAATAAATAACTTTAAATAAAAGTAAAAACCGACTTCAAAACAAAAACTAAAAAGAGTAAAATAATTACCAATATATAAAATTAACAGTTTCAGAAGTCGGTGGCTTTTATTTGTTTCAGTGTAGAATTGCACCGACTTCTGAAACTGTTAATTTTATATATTGGTAATTATTTTACTCTTTTTAGTTTTTGTTTTGAAGTCGGTTTTTACTTTTATTTAAAGTTATTTATTATATACGTTTTAGTGCCATAAATTACACGGTTTAAGACTACAAATTTAAATGACACGATTGCGTAATCTTTCCTACAGCTAAGTAGTTAACCGACTTCTTTTCTTTAAGAATTAATGTATAATTATCATGACGGCTCCTTACAAACTAGTCCGGTCAAATTAGACATTTCAAAGTGCAATAATTCGCATAGAGCTGAAAATTGGTACGAATGTTCGGAACACCATTATAAATCAAATGTAAAAAGTCCCCAGCGATCCCACACTTGCAAAAAAAAATATTCAAGGTCAAAGTTCGCAAATATGGGTTTTTTGCGTTTTTTAGCCAAACGGTAAGTTTTATGATAAAAATAGGTCAGACAAAGATTATAGATTATGCAATTCTCTATAAGAATTGTCTACAATTTTTCTCCTAAACGTCACCGATTCTGAGATATAATGGTTGAAAAAGTTGTATTCTTTATCACTGATATCGTACGAATCCTCTTCTGATGGCGATTAACATGTACCAGTTGTCAAGGTCAGTCGTGCTCCAATGTTGAATCACCATCAGAAGAGGATTCATACAATATCAGTGAGGAGACATCTGATACATCGTTGTTAGACCAATTTACTTACACCCAGCAGGAAGAAGAAGAACAAGCAGAAGAAGAAGTACAAGAAGACGAACAAGAAGAAGAGGAAGCAGAATTATCAGATGATTATGAATGAGACGAATAATTTGACCTAATTTTTTAGAATTCATACGGCTTTCATCATTTCCAATAGTACCAGTTTTTATATATTTTGAATTAGTATTGAATTAAACAGGATCACAATAGATTGTGGAATAGGCTTATTGGAGAAACCACGTTAAAAAAACGCACCAAGTACACTACCTTCCAGGTGGCTTAAAAACGCATATTATAAAGAATACAACTTTTTCAACCATTATATCTCAGAAACGGTGACGTTTAGGAGAAAAATTGTAGACAATTCTTATAGAGAATTGCGTAATCTATAATTTTTGTCTGACCTATTTTTATCATAAAAATTACCGTTTGGCTAAAAAACGCAAAAAACCCATATTTGCGAACTTTGACCTTGAATATTTTTTTTTGCAAGTGTGGGATCGCTGGGGACTTTTTACATTTGATTTATAATGGTGTTCAGAACATTCGTACCAATTTTCAGCTCTATGCGAATTTCTGTTAACCTACCCCTATTTTTTGAGCTAACTTGACCGGACTAAACACATACAAACTTATTTATTCTTGGCTAATGTTTCTGTGATCACAGTTAAAACAGAGATTGAAAGTCCTTATCAAAACTTTTGCAGAACCACAAACGAAAACGTCATCTAAGTATATTTTTTTTTGTTTTTGTTGATTATTTCAAAAAGCGCTGAATCTATTTCGATAAAATTTATATGGGACCACCTCTGAAGTATGATCTACCAAACAAAAAAAGCATCATCAAAATCCATACATAATTGGAGGAGATATCGCGTAACAAACATACAAAAAAAAAAAACATTCAGACGAATTGAGAACCTCCTCCTTTTTGAAGTCGGTTAAAAAAATTGAAAGAATAAAAGAAATGAAAAATTGTTATTCGCGCCAACATGACGCACAAAAATAAAAAGCTATACACAAAACCAAAAATAAACTATTGGGGAAAATATGCGTCACATCCGCGCAAAACGGGCATCGCTCAGCATAATGCTGGGACTCACGTACGAGACAGAGCCACAGCGCTGGTTTTCAGCGACAGCCGATCGCTTGATTTTCTTCGAGATTAGCAACCGTAATAAAAAAACGAAATTAGTACATTAACCGGTTGCGTACCGCCCGTCGTCCAAGGACGACACTTAATTGTCTTATCTATTGCGTCTATAATTACCATGCTCGAGGTTTTATCCCATTGCCCACTATATGCTATCATACTACGTTCATATTATTATCTGTAACGAGTTTTAGGCCCAGCGTTGTTAGGGCGCCTGCCGTCCTCGTTTTGCATTTGCCTACAGTTTTTATTATTTTTTAAAGTGTTTCTTACGTTTTCCCAGTTCTAATGCCTGAATTGTAAAAGTAATCCTGGTATGTCCCGTAAATGGTTTTGGATTCTAAATAATTTTATACGCATTGCTGTCTACCGGACACGTACAGCACTACAATGAAAGACGAGAGATAAGAAAGACTAGCAGAGCCACCATAAATATTGAATTGCAATGCTACTTCTTAAACCAACTTTTTGCTTGGTGGTAGGATCTTTACGGTCCGCCTGGCTAGCTACCACCCTCACATTAAAGTCCGGCGCCAAGCAGTTTACTGTGTTCCGTCGTGTGTACGTGAGAGCCAGAGGGAAATCCCTCTATATCTCTGTTACTTGGATTAGTGTGCACCATCTTAGACCCTGTCTGCGCTTACCATCAGGTGCGACGAGGGTTAAACGAACCAAGTCAAGTAATAAAAAAAAAACAGAGAACATCCCTTGTGGGGATGGGCTAGAATATAAAACTTCACCGTACGCGGGAATAGACGCGTGTTGTAAGATTCAACAAAACCCAGCACGCTTGGTGGTAGGATCTATACGGTCCGCCTGGTTAGCTACCACCTCACATTAAAGTCTAGCGCCAAGCAGTTTACTTTGTTCCCTATATGACAGCCAGAGGGATATAGGGGAATCCCTCTATATATCTGTTACTTAGATTCGTGTGCTCCATCTTAGACCCTGTCTGCAGTTACCATCAGGTGCGACGAGGGTAAAAAGCGACCAAGTCAAATAATAATTTAAAAAAACCGGCCAAGTGTGAGTCGGATTCGCGCACGAAGGGTTCCGTACCATTATCTATAACTAAAAACGGCAAAAAAATTATGTCTGTTGTGTGGGAGCCCCCTTAAATATTTATTTTATTCTGTTTTTAGTATTTGTTGTTATAGCGGCAATAGAAATACATCATCTGTGAAAATTTCAACTGTCTAACTATCACGGTTCATGAGATACAGTCTGGTGACAGACGGACAGCGGAGCCTTAGTAATAAGGTCCCGTTTTACCCTTTGGGTACGGAACCCTAAAAAAAACACGCCAGTTCTCGTATCACACGAAGTGTCAACCAGTCGCTTGTAACCTTGTTTATAAATACGTTACCATTGGAAACAGTTCAAACGTCAAAAATATAAAACAGGCAGTTTTTATACAGTTATGAAATACCATTTTGTCGTTGACACATAGCTAACAAAATTACCAAACAGTGCAAACAAGCGTCGAACATGTTTTTCGAACCGTATTCAAATACTTTAACTTTATTCGTTCCATTCGGAATTTAAAAATCATAACTCACCTTGAATTGTGTTCCACTTTAAAACACCTTAGCCTAATAAATCATGTTCATAAAAAATAAACTCTGGCGACTGTTTTTGTTTTCTATAACACACGAGCGAAACAGACGGGTTGAAAACAAAGATATACTGGCTTTCACCTACATACACGAAAGTTTCTGGATTCACCCAGTTTAGGACGGCTCTGTTCTTTGCCGTATTTTACAATTGGGTATTTCTGGCGTTGGATTTATTTTCCTTTGTTGTTATAATAATAATGTACACTTTTGTTTGACTCCATATGTGGTTGAATTTATTTTCTGGGAACGTTTTTGTAATTATTTTAGGAAGCATATTTATTACGAAGAGTACAAAATTCTGTGTTTGAATTTTGTGTACTGAAATTTGTAAACGAGGTTGTTGGCGACATGTATGAAAAGAGAATTATCTCGTATGTAGTAGTTGCTGTTAACTGTACCCTTGTTGTCCCTATAATGACAGTTTGAATGTTTGTTTTAAATGGGAGCCATTAACATAAAACTAATTTGTGCGACCTTAGCGGCTAATATGTTAGTCTCAATAAATAGTTATACAAGTTCTACTATTCCTTTCAGCTGAACTCTTGGGGAGGCAAGGCGAATTATTCAGAAAGTTAGCTCGTTAAACCTCGTGAGACACGGTTAACTTTCTAAAAGTGAAACACGAGGAAACGACGAGACGAATATACTGTAAACCTAGTATATATTGTTGTCGCTTTAAATATATATAATTTTTTATAGTTTTCGAATACGATTTAATGCTTGTTACGATTGCATTGCAGCTTATTGTCTTAAATTGATATTTATTTATGTATTACTCATAACTACCTGTAGTCGCGGCTTTGTTAACGGTAACATAAGGTGCTCATCACCCACATGCAATAGCGTGATATATTGTAACCTATAAACTGATCCGCTCTTCAACGGACATTTTTGCCAAATTCAACTAAATATGTTCAGTAGTATTGGCGTGAAGCTCAAACATACAAACAGACAAAAATTCTAAAAACTTCTGTTACGGCATCAGTATCGTTTCTAGTACACGTGGCCATTTTTTTTTCAATAATATTCAATGTACAGTTTTTGCTTCGTTACGATTTTAATGGACAGATTTAGAAATCTTAATAGGTATACAATAACCAAAGTATGCATTCAGAATAGTAGTCAACTAATAATAATAAAACAGAAAAAAACATTTGCTCCATGATAATAAAACAAAAATGTGCATTTTCACGCTATTCGCCAATGTCAATTTTACTTTCAAAACATTTTAAACAATTCTTTATACGAATCGCTCAAATGGCAAACAAAATGGATTACAAAGGCAATAACAAAATTGATTTTTGTATTATGACAGGCCATAATCAAAGTTAAGTCGAGCGTTAAAACGGGCCTTTATTTAAAAAAAGAACTTTCTATCCGATTTAACACAAAGTTCAGAAACCCTTTCCTTTGTGAAAGATACAATATAAACAGACTTAAAACGGAACATTGGCCTTTTGTAAAATACAGTAATTAATCTAGACAAAGTTGGCGACAATATAACACAATTATTATCCTTTTTAGGGACCGTGAAAAATTGTCCCTAATATATTTTCATCTAAAGTGAAAAAGTTACATTTGTTCATTGTAAAAATATGATATAGAAGCCTTTTGTTCCGTTGGACAATATAAAAAGAATGGTGTCAGTGGAACGTGAAATAAATTAAACCGACGCCATATAAATCCTATGTCTATATAAACCCTTAATTATTTCATACGAGAATGCACGTGGTTTTGTTGTTCGGGATTTTATTGTAGATAAAATGTGTGCCGGGCAGATTCCCTTACGTAATGACTTTCATAAATGTAGAATGCGAGGAAGGTTTTAAGTTCGAAGAAATTCCTACTGCCTCGTTGGTCTAGTGGTCACAAGCGCGACTGCTGAGCGTGAGGTCCTGGGTTCAATCCCCAGGCCGTGTAAAGTGTTATTTGGGTTTTTCCGTGTGGAATTTCTCAATAGCAGCTCGGAGTCTGGATTTGTGCCCGGTTGATGGCAATAGGCTCGCCCCCTATTACATGGGACTTAAATATAACGGCAAAATGAGGGTGTTACGATACACCTCTACCAATCCTTTGGGGAATAAGGCGTGATGTTACGTTCTAAATTCCCCTTTATTTCCCACTTGTTAAGTTATATGTGGACAGACAAACTGACTAAATTGCCCTTACGACATCTGGGCCCGACCTTGTTGACTGTACGCCTTACAGCCTTACCCCTTCTCACCCTCTTACGAGTTCGATTTTGATCTTTACAACACACAAAAGAAAGATCAAATATAGATTATTTTTGTCCATGTTTATTTTTAAGGGCACAACCCTTACAATGGGAAATTGAAGTTTTTTAAGGTCAATGTCTTTAGCTTCCTCGTAGGCCGGATTATTTAAGTCAACCATTGCTAGACTGTTGTGTAATTCCTTCAAACCTCGTGGTTTACTGGTGACACAGATTAACCCTAGGTTTGATTCTATCAGATTCGACAAAAAAGCAGGGTGTTCATAACGTGAGTCATGTTCGCGCCTCCAATTATCTGACTGCGCGGAGCGATATCGTGCTAGTCATGCCCGCCAGCTTTGTCTCTGCACTTCAAAGAAATGTACGCACCAATTTTTTTTGCTAATTTTTTAAATCTTTTTCAAGTGGTTCGACACTTATACCACTATTGCAAGACAAAAAGAAAACTAATATTTTATTTTTAGGGAAGCAAAATCACGCACGTGGTTATCTATACCAGTAATAGATCGTGTTGTGGTTATAAGGATTTACACGAATGCGTGTACAGTCGAGTTCATTAATATATTGGCCCTTCCAGGCTTCAAAAATATATGAACGTTAAAAAAGTTCATAATATTGTGACAACTCTAAGCATCATTAAATTGTGGTCAAGATTTAGATTCATTAATATGTGACTGCTGCTAACATGTAGGTATATGATATACGTGTTATGTTACAGAGAAAAAGCAGTCACATATTAATGAATCTAAATCTTGACCACAATTTAATGATCTTTAGAGTTGTCACAATATTACGAACTTTTTTAACGTTCATATATTTTTGAAGCCTGGAAAGGCCAGTATATTAATGAACTCGACTGTACAATATGTATACAACGAAATATTTGACAGAGAATCTTGGAAAATAATGTCACTTTCCCCACACTTGATGGGTAGAATGGTGACAGTAAAATGACTCCTTCGTATCTCAACCAGACACAGATATTATATAGCAACGAACTTCACCCCCTCCAACTCTCCCAATCCGGCCGGTCCCCGTGGGAGATATAGACCAAAACCCTTCAGAACCTCAAATAAGTTAAATCCTGCGAAAAATAACCTACTCTATATTGCGACATACAACGTAAGAACCTTATCAACACATGCCCATCTGATAGAATTAATGGAAGCTCTCAAAAACACTAGATACGATATAATTGGTCTCTCTGAAACTAGACGACTAGGAAGTTCAATTCAAGAGCATGAAAACATTATCTTTCACTATATTGGAGAGACACCAGGCCTTTACGGGGTGGGTTTTCTTGTGAAGAAACACCTCAAAACTCACATAGAGAGCTTTACTGGTCTGTCGGAACGAGTGGTTTTACTGACACTAAATATCAACAGCTTCAGAATAAGTATAATACAAGTGTATGCTCCCACAGACGCTGCAAATGATGCTGAAATAGAGTTTTTCTACGACACCATCGACAAAGCTTTGAAATTATCAGGCAAAAACCTTATAGTCATGGGAGACTTTAACGCCAAAATTGGCCAACCAAAACCGGAAGAAAATTTAATCATGAAAAGTCACGGATATGGCGCAAGAAATAGTAGAGGACAAAGACTAATAGAATTTGCATACGAAAACAACCTCTCTATAATAAATACCTTCTTTAAAAAGAAAAATAAACAAAGATGGACCTGGCGATCTCCGGATAGCAACACCAAAAATGAACTAGACTATATATTGACAAATTTACAGAACAGCGTGCAAAATGTACAAGTCATTAATTTGAATTTCCCTACAGACCACAGATTTGTAAGAGCAACATTTCAAATACAAAACTTAAAGGTAAGCCGAATGAATTATGCCAACAACTTAAGAAGCTCACTGGAAAGCGATGAGGAAATATCGAGATTTAAAGAATCACTTTACGATTTCAAAGAAGATCTTATGAACTGCCAAGAAGTCAACTCAGTACAAGTATGCTACGACAAAATATTAAACATCTTAGAAACTAGTTTGAAGAAAGCTCTCATACCAAATCGACATAAACCAAAAGGTGGTGGGATATCCGCACACACTACAAAGCTACTACAACGTAGAAGTGATCTACAAAAAATCAAACCAAAAACACGAGCTATGAAAAACGAATTAAAAGCACTGTATAAACTAGTAAGCAAATATGTACGAAAAGACTACTCAAACCATCGAAGAAGTACCATCGAAAAACATTTAAATTCTACAGGCAGTCTTAGAAAAGCCTATAAGGAACTACGAGCTCAAAAAACATGGATAGAAGGACTTCAGGGTACTCAAAAAAAAACAACGCATGACAGAAAAGATGTACTACGGATAGCAACAAACTTCTATGAAAATCTGTACAGTGCCCCAATTTATCAAGAAACAAACCAAATTGAGTTCGAAAACGACGGCGATGATAGAGAAATAGAACCAGTGGATGAACTAGAAATTTTAGGAGAAATTAAAAGACTTAAACCGGAGAAGAGCCCAGGACCGGACAGAATAACAAACGAGGTCATAAAAATAGCATGCGCTTTCCTCATAAACCCTCTAACACATCTATTCAATTTGTTATTAGATTCCTCTACAACGCCTAAACAATGGTCCGAGTCTAATATAATATTGTTGTTTAAGAAAGGCGATCCAAAGAACATAAGCAACTATCGGCCAATTAGTCTTCTGCCGTCACTTTATAAATTATTCTCATCAACCATAGAGAAGAGGATCAGCAGCACACTAGAGAAAAGTCAACCGATCGAACAAGCAGGTTTTCGAAGGAGCTATTCCACTATAGACTATATCCACTCCTTGGAATTGCTTATAGAGAAATACCAAGAATTTCAGCGTCCACTCTACGTAGTTTTCATCGACTACCAGAAAGCATTCGACACAATACTACATCCCTCGATATGGAAAGCTCTACATTCGCAGAAGGTGGAGAAGAAATACGTGAAGGTTTTAAAATACCTTTACAAAAACAACACTAGTAGAGTGAAACTAGAGACCACAGGGCCACCTATACCCATCAAAAGAGGAGTGCGGCAAGGCGATCCCTTATCACCGCGGATCTTTATAGCTGTACTTGAATCGATTATCAGTAAACTTAATTGGGATAGAGTCGGGATATGTATAAAAGGGAAATATATCAGTCACCTGAGGTTCGCAGACGACATTGTCCTCCTATCAGAAAACAACACAGTGTTAGAGTCAATGTTACACGCGCTACAACAAGCAAGCAGAGAGGCAGGACTAGAAATAAACCTGAGCAAAACAAAACTCATGACAAATGCCGCTAAAAATCCTATATGTCTTGATAACACACCATTGGAATATGTTGATAACTACATATACTTAGGGAAACAAATCTCCTTCCATAAGAAAAACAATGACGCAGAAGTAGAAAGAAGAGTAATAGGAACATGGAAAAAGTTTTGGAGCTTAAAGGAAATTCTCAAAAGCCAGATGCCGATGAAAATCAAAAGTAAAGTCATGAACTCGTGTCTTCTACCCTCACTAACCTACGCCTGTCAAACATGGAAATTTACACGCAAAGTTAAAAATAAAATTACGTCTTGCCAGCGAAGCATGGAGAGGAGCATGACAAAAATCAAAAAAATCCACAAAATACGTCATGCCATCATAAGACAAAAGACAAGAGCAACAGACGCTCTCACCTATGCTCTCAAGTTAAAATGGAGATGGGCAGGGCACGTAGCGAGAATGAGCGACGATCGTTGGACAATTCGCCTAACGTCATGGGCAGGCCCGACAGGTACTAGGAAGCCAGGTAGACCTTTAACTAGATGGGTAGACGACATCACACGAGTCGCAGGCAAAAGCTGGCTGACAGAAGCCAAAGACCGAAATCGTTGGTCTTCTCTGGAGGAGGCCTTCACCCTCACCGATTGAGGGGTTCTTGCATGTATACTTTTTTAAAAAATGATTATAATACTATTATTAATAACCAATTTATTTTTTTGATACTGAAATTAATTACATATATGAAATTACCATAATTTTTTTACACATGCAAAGTACGTTAAATAAAAGTTATAATGTAATCTTATTGTGAAAACTTTTTTGTGCAAGAAATAAAAGGCTTTTTTATTTTATTTATTTATTTATATTTTTGAAGCCTGGAAAGGCCAGTATATTAATGAACTCGACTGTACAATATGTATACAACGAAATATTTGACAGAGAATCTTGGAAAATAATGTCACTTTCCCCACACTTGATGGGTAGAATGGTAATCGCAATGAGTATAGCACACAGGTGCAAGAACAAGGTGAAAGAAGAGTGGATATGTATGTTATCAATCATCCTTATGATCCATCAGACGCCACATATGATACCCAGAAAGAGGTCAACGTCTCTCCCTTCATTTATAGTTCGGGCCTTGCGCTAGCTGGGTTAGCAAAAAACAGCTTAGTCAAAAAAATAAACTAATTTAGAAGACAAACTAAATTCACGTCGACCAAGATAAAAGCGAAAGACTTGTATTGTTTAAGAGCTTTTAGCTCGGAAAGTTTCAAGTTTCTCCCGAAAAAGATTTCCGAGATAGAGATTAGATTAGAAGTGGACACATAGAGCGAGCTCTTGGATAGTGACGGTTGAATAAATATATACGACGACACGACGCTTGGTACTAACGTGTTATTATTAATGTCACACTGAAATATAAAGGGGGAATTGTTGCTTTTTCCTGAAAATTCTGTTGGTGTGAAATGTTGACAAAAATGGTGGCTGTGCGAACCAATTTTCAAGGGTTTTGATAGTTGTATTTTTTAACCCCCCACGCAAAAAGAGGGGTGTTATAAGTTTGACCGCTATGTGTGTCAGTGTGTCTGTCTGTGGCACCATAGCTAAGAGCTAACACCAATAAAAAAAAAAAGCTTTTAAATTTTTTAATTTAAAAGCTGGTTTTCTAGCGGTGCCGCGGTGGTTCTTAGACATGTTTTATCAAAATCGGTTCAGCCGTTTCAGAGTCATCAGCTGTTTTGTAATTTGCGTTGGGGGGTTTTTAAATTTTTAATTTTAACTCTATTAACCGCTAGCGGCCCGACCGACGATCCGGTTCGTCAGTGCCATTGTTTATCTATTGTGTCTATAATTAAAGAGCTCGATAAGTTAATTGAAGTAGTAGAACTCGTTGTCAAAAAGCTCGTCCTAGAAAGTACTATCAACATACCTATTTTTGCCGCCAAGCAGCATTGCTGTGTTCCGGTTTGAAAGGTGCTGGTGAAATTACAGGCAATCTAATGTTGGCAATGCATCAGCAATCCTCTATGGTGGGCCCTCGGCTTGTTTGTCAAAGTATTATAAAAAAAAATATTAGCCTATAACTGTCCTACTGTTGGGCAAAAGCCTCTTCTCGTACAGAGAAGGAACGAGCATTGATCGCCACGCTTGCTCATTGCGTGTTGGCGATTTAAGACCATTAAAGTCCAGGTTTCTTCACGATGTTTTCCTTCACCGTATGTCAGTGGTGTCTTAGTTAACTAAGAAAGTACATATGACATTGAAAAAGTCACATTGGTACATGCCTGGGTTTGAACCTGCAACCCGGTGCTTAACAAGCGGGTCTGTAATCTCTGGGCCACCACGACAATAAATATACAAAAAAAAATCGGCTAATATTTATGTGGCTTCTGTTAATTTATCTTTAACTACACGTTTACACAATTTTCATATTTCTAGTTGTCATTATCTAATTTTTATTTAAATTTATCTGATTACGAGCTATTTTATTAACTCATAACATTCACTGTGAGCGTCGTTTCAAATAGTGCCCTGATATTAGTTCTAACTCTGCTTCATCCATCGAAGATCCCAATTGAGATAAATGTCGGCTTTGTACAGAATTCCCAGAATCAATGGATTAGCGCAGCTTGTCTATTCTAACCGTATTTGGCTGAATATATTGTGACATAATGACTATATTAGATACTAGCTGTGCCCGCGACTCCGTTCGCGTGGAAGTCGGAAACCAATATTCTGCCGTAATAGCTAAACTTTATTTTTGATAACTTTAAATTCTTATATTTTTTGATTGAGCGAACTATACAACGTGTTACATAATTCCCCTTAAAAATCAAAATGTTAAAGACTACTTGATTAAAGGTGTCATTTACCTCTCAGTGGAAATTAGGTAAGGAATGTAAATAACTTTGTGGGTAGTAGTCTTTACTTTTATGTTTTCAGGGTTGCGTTTCAGTGATAATTTAATTTTACGATTTGTCCAAAAATTTCTTTTTTGTGTCTTTTTTTATTTTAAAATATTGCCAATAGACTCTTTACAAGGGACATTTTAACCCCCTTTCGGCTTTAGGGGTATTTTTGTAACACGTTGTATACGATTAAATCGTATATAGTTCGCTTAAACACTAAAACTTACTCCGAGATCATCATCTGCCTAGCCTTTTCCCAACTATGTTGGGGTCGGCTTCCAGTCGAACCGGATGCAGCTGAATATCAGTATTTTACATGGAGCGACTGCCTATCAGACCTCCACAACCCAGTAACTGGGTAGTACGATACTCTTGCTCTTGGTAAGACTGGTTGTCAGACTTTCTGGCTTCTGACCAACAGTAACGACTGTCAAAGATCTACAAATGACAGCCGGGACCAACGGCTTTACGTGCTTTCCGAGGCACGGAGGAAACTCGCTATGGTAAATGGTCACCCATCCACAGACCAACCTCGGCAAGCGTGGCCTAACCCGGAAGATCGGTCTATGCGGCTGTAATTATTTAGCCACGAGCTCCTCCGAGATACTCACTATATTTGTCTATAAAAGTCAACCGCATTGAGTCAATATGTTTTACGTGATGCGTGCACAAACAAACAGACAAACAGATTAAACAGACAAAAGTTTGAAAAAATATTGAAATGGACGACTTGCCCATTTTTGTATTATAACTTTTGTGAGACACATTCATATTTACGATTAGTTATGATTTATTCACGTGCATTTTTCGGGATTACCCGACTAGTTTCGGACCCAAACCCTTAATCATGAGCTAAACACGCGGCGAGGTCGCGAGTCAAACTGTTTTTGTAACTAATCATAAAGACGTGGCCATTCTTTTTTTTTTAATATTAACGTTTTTCAAATCCACAGATTTATTATATGTACCTATAGATAGATAATATGCTATGCTAATTCACTTATTATAATTTTCTCTATACAATTTCATTACACCACAAATTCAGCTGATACTAACACTAAATGTGGCGCCACACCATGCTGAAATTACGCGTCTGAACTTCGGCGTCTATGTTTTTTATATAGGTAAAACGCGACGTAATTTCAGCCTGGTGTGTTGCGGGTAATTTAAAAGCATTGCAGGCGTAATCGACACGAAGATGACACGTTTGGTGCAGTGGCTAAGTGATTGGCTTCTGCGCCACGTGTCGTGGGTTCGATTCCCACACGGAACAAAAATTTGTATGGCCTACAAATGGTTGTTTCGGGTCTGGGCGTTTGTTTGTGAGATTTGTGTCTGTAAATGCACCCACGATACAAGAGAAATCTTAGTGTGGGGCAACGTTTTTTTTTAAAAGAAAAAAACATTACGAACTTCGGTCCCGTATCTTCGGCATAGTGTGTTTAGACACTAATACCAATTTCAAATTCGTGCAAAACCACGTTCAATGAACTTATTAGACACTTTTTTTAAGGTTCAGGTCACTGCTCCTACCCTTGAACAAGCATAGCCGACAAGTTAAAGTTTTATTAATACTGTCACGTACTTTAATTCAATATAAGCATCGTCCACATATATTATATTAGTGTGCGGTTTACGCGACCGGGGTTCGCACCATCTGTCGTCCCTCGGTTAACGAAGATTTAGTGATCTAACACGCGGTACAGTATCTGCGGTAGGTTCTTACAGACTACTGTTAGGCCAAAAGGAAGGGTATGATTGAAACGTTCTTTGTGTTAGATCTTTATACAAACGTGAACAGCGATCTTCCATGGGAGGACGGATAAAGAATTCAATTTTCTTACGTCCAAAATCGCCTCTAGGTCATTTGGCGCCCGGGTGTAAACCCAGCTCAGGTGCCTCTGCACTTTCAAGTTTCAGCTCACTGCTGAGTAAAATTTTTTTTCGAGCCTCAGCGCCCTCATTTCCTCAGCATCCGCCTTCAGAGGACAGCACTTATGCCTTGGCGCCCGGGTGCCATGTGCCCCTTGAACCCCCGGGTAGAGTCGGTCTTGCCGACGTCGTCGGGCAAGCGAGTCGTAAGAGGTAACAAAGTTGGCCCCATAATTGTGCCCGAAAAATGTTAATAGGCTCACCACCTACCTATACAAGGTGTAACTTAAATAACGCACAACCTCTTATGGGGTCACTGTACTCATCATTATGAACAACTTTTACTATGGGACCAAAGAGGAAATCGCGAAAAAAAATCTGCTGTTCGCATAACTCATCAAAATGTAGGGAGCAGCTGACTTTTTTTCGCGTTTTCAGGTTTGGTCCTATAGTAAAAGTTGTTCATAATAATGAGTACAGTGACCCCTTAAGAGCTAGTGCGTTATTTAAGTTACACCTTGTATATGGAACTTAATACAAGAAGCGAAACGTGAGTGTACAGACTCTTTTAATAAGAGAACACTTCTGGATACCCCTTCGGGGATTAGGGGCGTGAATATATGGAACTAATGTATGAATTGCGAAAAATTTAAGTGCTGGGCACTTGCCGGTGTAGCAAACTTTATCTTCCTCCATCCAGAGCTAATTCCTCCACTTTTTTGTATGTTATCACTTCTATCTTTTCCTTGCATTGGTACTTTCTTCTTGGTCTACCTGGTTTTCTCTTTGCTTCTAATTTACATTCAATGATGTTGGTTATAAAGCTGTTCTGTCGCAGAAAGTGACCAATAATTTTACCCTTTCTTCTTTCTATAGAGAAAGACAGATTACGTATATATTGTAGATTTTATATTTATCTGTGTGTGTGAGTTTTTGTATGTTGTGAAAATTGGGCAAGAATGGTTCGGAGAAATTGCTTTATAGATATTGTATGCGAATAGAGCCTTAGCTTTTGATAAATTGGATACCCAATCATGACCGTTATGCCAGATTATTACAGGAATTTATAGCTAGTGTATGTTTATACACTACCTATATATGGCATATTATTGAAATTAAACAATTACCTATATGTCCAAATTACTAATTTGTAAGTAAGTAATGTAGGTAATTTGGACATTTTAGGATTGTACCTACCTACCTATTTGTAAGTATTTATTGTACACCATATTGTCAATAAAACAATTATATATAATAATAGGATCGGATAATAACGGGGTAGTTTGATAAATTATGAGTATCGATCGACTGCTCCTAATGACAAACCATGTTAGTAGCAATTAACAAAATGTTACCGCTAGATGGGTTTGATTATATTATTATGTTGAAAGAATGAGTGAACGGCGATTAACAAAAGGAATTTATAAGTTGGATGTCAGTGTAAACGCCCGGAGATGCCCTAGAAGGGTTGCCCGATGTTATTGGTGATGTTTTTCAAAAAGGACGGATGCGTAGTACTCTCAACCGGCGTGCGTGTATGACAAGATGTATGAACGTGGACGAAGTGAAAGGAGTATGTAAGGATCGTAGCATGTGGCGTTCTACAGTTTCTGCCTACCCTCATGGAAAAACAGCGTGAGTTTATCTATGTACAATTCAAGGTGAATTATGATTTTTAAATTCCGAATGGAACGAAAAAAGTTAAAGTAGATATTTGAATACGGTTTGCAAAACATGTTCGACGCTTGTTTGCACTGTTTGATAATTTTGTTAGCTATTTGTGTCAACGACAAAATGGTGTTTCATAGCTGTATAAAAACTGCCGGTTTTATATTTTTGACGTTTGAGCTGTTTCCAATGGTAACGTATTTATAAACAAGGTTACAAGCGATTGGTTGACACTTCGAGAACGGGCTTGTTTTTTGTTTTAATATCTTGATTGGCCGCTGTTGCTTGACCCTAGTCGCACCTGATGGTCAGCGCAGGCAGGGTCTAAGATGGAGCACGCAGGGGCCCAATTCTCTTAAAAGAAATCTAAATAAATTGCAACCGGGCAAAGGCCGTTCCGTTCATTCAGTTCGTTTTCAAAAGCTGTCAAATTGTTTGACACGAAAAACAAAACCAATCATTTTGACAGTTTTTGTAAACAAAAAGTGACTGACGGTTGTGTTTTTTTTTCTTTTTTTTTAACCACCTTGCCCCACACTTAGATTTCTTTTATATCGTAGGTGTGTTTACAGACACAAATCTCACATACACAACGCCTAGACCCGAAACAAGCATCTGTAGGCCATACAAATTTTTGTTCCGTGTGGGAATCGAACCCACGACCCGTAGCGCAGAAGCCAATCGCTTAGCCACAGCACCAAACGTGTCGTCAACGTTTCGTTTGCGTTTGGCAGCAATTTTGTTAGTCAAATTGTTCCTCACTTTCTGCATACCCCCATGGGATAAAGGCGTGAGTTTATGTGTGTCACCGCTAGAAAATGGTACAATTTATTTTCAAAAATTCCATTAAAATTACTAAATATTTATAATTACGTTTTCTTGCTATTATTATACAGCCAAACAACGTTTTAAGCGCAAATCAAAACACAAATGTTGATACTCTCGCAAAACCAATTAAATGCACGAATATCTCATGATCACTGTTTATTTTCAATTATTTCATACAGTGCAATTCATTCCTAGCTAAGTAGAGCTGGCAATAAACTAGCAATATTGTTAGGGTTGCCAGAACAAAAAAGTGGAAAAGCCGAACATTTTATTCTTGCATTGTTTGTTAAAACTGCAAAGCACCTGGATGCCAAATTATTGGCAACATTATTAACAAACTTGTTTAAAATACTAACAAATTTGTTTAAAATAGCAATCGAACAACAGTTCAACCAACGCCGTTCGACTCTTATTTGTATGTATGTGTGAATACTACACACACACGTTTGGTGCAGTAACTGAGCATTTGGCTTTTGCGCTACATGTCATGGGATTGATTCCCGCACAGAACAAATGTTTATATGGCCTACAGATTATTGCTCCAGGTCTGAGCGTTTGTGCATTTGAAGACTTGTGCCCACAATAAAGGAGAATTTCTAGTGAGGGGTAACGTTTTTTTTAAGAAAAAAGAAAAAAAGTAGTAAGAACACTCAAACGCCGTGGTTGAGCTGTAGTTCGATTGCGATTTCAAACAATTTTGTTAGTAGCATTTGTCTCCTAGTCACACGCATAGCGCACTATACTCCAACGTCCATGTACCTATTAGTATATTAACATTTTAAACCCTCAATCACCGTAATTATACAGGCTGTAAGGGTAAACACCGTTATCCTTGAAACCAGTGGTTTGGTTTCATTTATAGAACGTAAAATCAATGAAAAATAACTTTTTTTTTTATAAAATTTTGATTTTTCCGCAAAAACATTTCACCCTATGCGCGGGAGCAACAAGCTACGGGAGGGGGCGCGCGGAACTCGCCGCGTGGCCCGACGCACGGCCCCGCACAGTTTGCTACCCCAGTCAGTCAGCTGTCTCGTTAGCGAGTGTGTGTAAGAAGCGTGGCAGCGCCGCCGCGCCGCTCATTTCTCGCGCGTAAATTTTTTAATTTTTTTTGTACTCGTTCCTATGTTTTTATATTTAAGTCAACTACCCATAGTTTGAGTGATAACGGTGTTTACCCTTACATGCTGTAGACACAATAGATAAGACAATTAAGTGTTGTCCTGGAACGACGGGCGGTACGCAACCGGTTAATACAACTCCTAAGTCAAATTTCACAGTAGTCACGGCACCGGACGCGGTCTATCCATTGCCGGGGACCACAAGAGTTTAACGTCGACTATTCACACAAAAATGTATTCAAAAGCCAAGCAAGCCGGACATAACAATTTTCGGCTGGTTGAAGCCGAAAGCCGAACGTATCCGGCTGAAGTCTGGCAGCCCTAAATATGGATAGTACAGTATACCGTCAGGATATAATTGCGCGTAATGTAAATTGAACTCTATAAGCATTAATCAAAAGGGAGTTAAACATTATTTGTAGGTTGTACGTATTATATCGCAATTAGGAGTTCTCGTAACCGATATATAGCAGTATCATGTTTGTATTGCTAAATTACTGATGTTGAGGGCTCTAGGAGTTCTAGTAGTAAGTTACAACATAATTTGTCTTGTGTTACAATAGATCATTGTATCCTGTAATTACTTACTGTCTGATAGGACTGGTTGCTAAGACCTAATGGAGAAAAGGTCACAGCAAGGAAATGCAGTCTAAGCTAAATATTTATCCTGTAAAATTATGTTAAAAATAAAACTAAAAATGCAACATGACACCCTGCGTAGCATGCTACGCCGTAGCTAGTTACGCCGTAGCACATGATTCGTAGACTGTACAACGCATTTTTTTCTTGTTTACATGTTTTCAATAGCCTAAATTAATATTATTTGTAAACAAGCCGTTATTTATTGTTAATCCGACCGGTAAGCACTAGTATCTATACAATACATGACTATCGAATAAATTGTTGTTTGACCTAGTTGAATGCCTTAAGTTTAGCTCAGCCTTTAGCTACATTGTTCCTAGGATGCTTGGGTACGCAAATCTTCACTTTGAAGACGGTGTAGCGGTGCGCTTATCAAAAAGCTGCGGATAGCGCTACGAGGCAAGGCAAGACGAGGCGAGGCAATGCTTCGTGTTTGGCGCAGCGTTTCCTTTGTCGCTCACTAAAGATAAGCTGCAGAGTTGATACAATTTCTATACAACCGTTGTCAATATAGTTTGTAGTTTTGAATACTTTGTTGCTATATTTTGTGTTGAGGAGTTATAGAGTTTGACAACGTATTGTTGTTGTTTGCTGTACCAATGAAAATTACCACTCAGGACACAAAAATGCAAATAGAATATCTAGCTTTAATTCCGCTGAACAAGATCGCTAGTTTGGATGCAGTATGCAGCACCACCCTCCCGCCCACAAGTATATGCACATGCAGAAAGAGTGAAAAAATAATGCATCATGCAACCAAACCAATACACGACACGTGTTTCGCCCCTGCACGGGGTATCCTCAGTATAAAAATCCTCGACCGCTAGGACGCGATTCGCGTCCTAGCGGTCGAGGATTTTTTCACTCTTTCTGCATGTGCACATATTTGTGGGCGGGAGGGTGGTGCTGCATACTGCATCCAAACTAGCGATCTTGTTCAGCGGAATTAAAGCTAGATATTCATTTTTGTATGTCATGGATTTCCGCAAAGTAACGCCTGATTCCATCATTTACCACTCAGGACTTTGAAATGAAAATATGTTTTTTTATTTAAAGCGGTGAATTTCTATTTTTAACCGACTTCAAAAAAAGGAGGATCTCAATTCGGTCGGTATGTTTTTTTTTCTTCATATTGAATAGGCTTGAAACATAGAATTACAAATTCTAAGGTCGGACAAACTGTTATTGGGTTTTTCTGTGTGGAATTTCTCAGTAGCCTGGAATCTCGATTTGTGCCCAGTTGATGGAAATAGGCTAGCCCCTTATTACAGTGGACTTAAATATAACGGCGAAATTAGGGTGTACTACGAGTATACACCTCTCTTTAACCCTTCGGGGAACACTGGCGTGATGTGATAACATTTTGACGACCCGTTTGGTGCAGTGGCTAAGCGATTGACTGCTGCGCTGCGTGCCGCGGATTCGATTCCCGCACGGAACAAAAATTTGTATGGCCTACAGATAGTTGTTTCGGGTCTAGGCGTTTGAGTTTGTGAGATTTGTGTCTGTAAACGCACCCACGATACCAGAGAAATCTTAGTGTGGGACAAAGTAATAAAAAAAAAAAACAGAATTAGAAATTTTTCATCTATAATTTTTATACTGCCCACATAAACAAAACATCAAATGCGTATACACCCACCTAACTGTACATAATAGCTCGTAATTCCATCGTAAATCCACACTTTATATCTGAGAGAAAAGCGTTAGCCTTAAAAAAATGTTACAGCTTAAGGTCTTCACGGGGTCCATAAATTCCGTTTTGTGTTCCAAAACGTTACCTTGGCTCCGTTTATGACTGGCGTTGGTCACTTTCAGCTGTGATATGAAGACTCTTTTGTTTGTTAGCCTTTTTAAGGTTCCGTAACCAAAGAGTAAAACGGGACCCTGTTACCACGGTGTACCTACTTACTACATACAGTGGGTCAACGCCCATACATTTGACAGGTCCTATGAAATGTCAAAATGATGTAGGGGCGGAGGTTATGTCCCAAGTATGCAGTATGGTTACTCGGGACATAACCTCCGCCTCCTTCACCCCGCAACCCCCGATTGCTCTGTGACAATGTTCTACGTTGACCGACTGTAAGGAGTAAGATATAGGTAGACTGTGCTATTACTAAGGCTCCATTGTCCGTCTGGCCGTCTATCCGTCTGTCTGTCCGTCTGTCACCAGGTTGTATCTTATGAACCATGATAGTTAGACAGTTGAAATTTTCACAGATGATGTATTTTTGTTGCCTCTATACCAAAAAATACTAAAAAAAAACAATAAAATAAATATTTAAGGGGGCTCCCATACAACAGACGTGATTTTTTGACGTTTTTATAGATAAACCCTTCTTGCGCGACTCCAACTCGTACTTGGCTGGTTTTTTTTTTATACAGCATGACTGTTTAGTCACTTTATATCAGAAAACTGTGAACTCTGCTCATCATTCTGTACAACTTTTATTATGAGAAAAATTCTAAATTCGCGAAAAAATCAGCTGTTCCCTACATTTTGACGAGTTATGCGAATATAAATGTAGAGAACTGCAGTTTTTTTTTTCGCGATTTCATGTTTGGTCCCATAGTAAAAGTTGTTCATAATGATGAGTACAGTGGCCCCTTAGGAGGTGCGTTATTTATGTTACACCTTGTATAGGCGGCGGTAACCACTTGCCATCGGGTGGGCCGTTGGCTTGTTTGCAAACCTATTACATAAAATAAAAAATAAAAAAAATATTACATTAAATTTTTATTTTAATTTTGATTTTAATTCTTGATTTTAATTTTGATTTTAATGTGAATCATAATTTTTATTTTAATAATGTAATGTGGTTTAATTTTAATTTAATTTATGTAATGATTATGATGTAATAATTTATATGGGTACAATACCTGAAATAAACGATTATTATTATAAAAAAGTGTAGCTTGATTTTTATTAGTGTACACTTGGAGCTGTCAAATTCACCCGCCCATTTAGGTCCTCAACTCTCCACCGACGCCTACTAAGTACGGCTACCAATGCTGCAATCTTGCAAATATTTTGACGTTGATAGGTGCACAGTTATAATAAAAACCGACCAAGTGTGAGTCAGACTTGCGCACAAAGGGTTCCGTACCATTATCTATAAAAACGGCAAAAAAATCATGTTTGTTGTATGTGAGCCCCCTTAAATATTTATTTTATTCTGTTTTTTAGGATTTGTTGTTATAGCCGCAACAGAAATACATCATCTGTGAAAATTTCAACTGTCTAACATCACGGTTCATGAGATGTATCTCATGAACCGTGATAGTTAGACAGGCTGTAGCCTGGTGACAGACGGACGGATGAAAAGCGGAGTCTTAGTAATAGGGCCCCGTTTTACTCCTTGAGTACGGAACCCTAAAAGTCAGTTTATTAAGGCACGTTTCTACTATATCAGTACAATGTTACACCTTTATAAAAGGCTGCAATTTGCAATTTAATGTTTTGTAATGGTACCTGACAAAAACAGAACACAATCTGTCATAATTTTATTTACCAACGTTCTTTAACTTTGTATTTTCTTCTAAACTTTTCAATGCTGATTTCTCCATAAGTTTTCATACAACGCTGAACTATGCGAAGGATCTTATATTTTGCAAAGAAGTAAAAGTTTACGTCGTAAACAGTTTACGCTGTAACTTAGGTGTTCATTCATATAATAAAAAAATATATAACCTGTTTGGACTCTTTTGTGTTTTCGTAGACCAATGATGGCCTGAGGCTGAGACTGAGGTGTTCGTGTATTATTTTATTTATTTATTACTTTGCCTGTGTCGTCTGGGGACGAGCTAAAATATAAAACTTCCTCAACGTCAGCTGGGAATAGATGTGTGTTGTAAAATTCAATAATATTCAGCATGCTCGGTTTTAGGATCTATACAGTCCGCCTGGCTAGCTACCACCCTCACATTATAGTCCAGCGCCAAGCAGTTTACTGTGCTCCGTCGTGTGTATGTGAGAGCCAGAGGGATATTGGAGAATCCCTCTATATTAGCTGTAAGGGTAAACACTGTTATCCTTGAAACCAGTGGTTTGGTTTCATTTATAGAACGTTAAATCAATGAAAAATAACATACTTTTTTTTTTAAAATAGTCATTTTTCCACAAAAGCATTTCACCCTACGCGCGGGGGCAACAAGCTACGGGAGGGGGCGCGAGGAACTCGCCGCGTGGCCTGACGCACGGCCCCGCACAGTTCGCTACCCCACTCAGTCAGCTGTCTCGCTAGCGAGTGCGTGTACGCCGCGACGTAGCGCCCCCGCGCCGCTCATTTCTCGCGCGTATATTTTTTTTTGTTACTCTTTCCTATATTTTAATGTTTAAGTCAACTACCCATGGTTTGAGTGACGACGGTATTTACCCTTACATGCTGTATTTCTGTGACTTGGATTCGTGTGCTCCATCTTAGACTCTGGTTGCGGTTACCACCAGCTGCGACTAGGGTCAAACGCAACCACATCAACTAAAATAATCATGAAAAAGTTACTTGCTTGAGGTCTTTTTAACCCCCGACGCAAAAAGAGGGGTGTTATAAGTTTGACCGCTATGTGTGTCTGTGTGTCTGTCTGTGGCACCAATGCTCTAAAACGGGTGAACCGATTTAGTTGCGGTTTTTTTTATTTAAAAGCTGGTTTTTTAGCGGTGGTTCTTAGACATGTTTTATCAAAATTGGTTCAGCCGTTTCAGGGTCATCAGCTGTTTTGAGATTTGCGTTGGGGGTTTTTAAAATTTTTAATTTATTCGTAAGTTTTGATCACATTTGATGTTTTCGACTTTCTTAACAAGAATCGCGATAACTCAGCTAATATAAACAACATAAGAATTATGAATAAAATAAAACTTTCTCGAGAATCAATTTATCTAATTGTGAAAACCAAAACAAAATCCGTTCAGAAGTTTTGGAAAAAAACGCGCACAGATAGACAAACGCGCCGGGGGCTATATTTTATATATATAATGATGATATACCTACTGTCAAGTTTTAATGGAATTTTAGCAATTTTACTCTTCAACTTTTAGTAGAGTTTTGATTCTTTACACAAAACTTAAACCAGCTGAATATAAAATATAAATGTTGACACAAGTAATCTATTTTTCATCTTCTCAAGCATTCAGCCTGCATATGAGTTATTGATGATCCCTGAATACATTATTCTCCCATATTTAACTTGGCTGAAATTTTGTAATGTAATTTTGTAATGTAAATGTAAAATTAACGCTATTCTCCCAACGAGTTTCGAGGTAGAACAATGTTAAAGCAGGGGTTAAAAACATTTTTGTGAATAACTTCCAATTTTATTCATAATTCTACTTCAATACAGGGTGTAGTGTAATTCCTTAAAACCACATGATCTACTACTGGTGTATATTGACCTGGACTAGGATTGAGATACTAAAAAAATAAAAATAAACTTTTTTTCTTGCGGTAGTGGTAAGTGACAGTATCTAAACCACCACCTAACAAGGTTTAAATAAATAAAAAAACCTGTTTTTATGTGATTTCTCGATGTCTTGCATAAATGAGTGAATACACGGCGACACAGCTGGCGGGTATGACTAGCGCGATATCTCTCTTTGCAGTCAGTTAACTTGAGGCGCTAAAATTACTCAGAAACCAGAACACCAAGATTTCAGATTGAAATATTTATTTGTTCAATAAAAAAAACATTTAAGACACAGGGTATCCTAGTTTAGGAGGCAGGGTTTATTAAATTTGTACGCCTTTCACAAATTGTGTAACACGAGCTCGATATTAAGGAAATTGTAAGGTTAAGTGTTCAATAAAGATATTATTAGATTATTATTATTATTTAGGGTTAATCTATGTCACCAGTAGATCACGCGATTTGAAGGAATCACACGAATTCGTTTACATCCCGTATAAAATAATCTAAAATATCTAACTCTCAAACTCATGTACCCGTGTAACGTATTCTATAAATGGCGTCATTTGTACCGGTCTACCGGATCGCGGCCTTATTTAATCACCATTACAGCTTCCCCGTGTTGACGGGTATTAGTTCTAGCCACTCCTGGATTCAGTGTGTGGGTACAGGAGTCAAAGTAACGAAGATTTACAGCCACTGTGTGCGTGCCATTCTTTTCTTTGAGGCTAATAATACGAATAAAGGGTAATGGAAAAAAATATGAGGTAAACGTTTGGTTGGTGCATTTTATTATATGTTGACGCAACGTGTGGCGTTTATGGCAATGCCAGTATTGTCAACCCTAATTTTAGTAAATTGGTAGATGAAGTTTTAGAAATTGGTAGGAATCGGTAGAATTTGAAAGGAATAAAAGGTAGATTTACCACCATAGTTCAGTAGACGTTTCCTGATTAAAATGCGTAAAAACTGGTCGAAAAATTATTTCTATTTAATAAATCGAGGTTCTATACTTTGTCTTATTAAATAATTGCAAATTTTCAGAGCTTAGCTCCTCATTTTTGGAAATAAATCTTTTTGTGTGCAACAATCCCTCTAGGAGTGTGCAGAGTCTATTCCTGTAGCAGGTTTTCATCATATTTATGAAGAAAACCGTCTCTCAGCATAAGCACTGGTATGTGGTACGGTGAGTAATTTTTCACGAATTTGCATAGCAGTGAAAACATTGGAGAATGGTCGCTTTTTTTAATAGATGAAACATGCTTCCAGAACTCTTCTGGTGAAGGATCCACATTTCTTGTTGTTCTGTGAAAGGAAGTGTCATGTTTTTTAATGATCTCCATTTCTCTTACTATTCTTTGGTCATTGACTTCACTCCACTTCACTTAACGCTTTCCGTTTACCTATTAAAATTACAGGTCAAAGTCAGTTTTTCAATAGGTATTGTGACAATTCCAAAAATAGGTTGATTTTTGGCTGATGCTGGTAGATAGGTAGATTGGAGGCAAATACCAAAAAGTTGCTAGATCTGGTAACGCTAGGCAATGCTATACAATTGAATAACTCATCATAGAGAAATGCACCAAATTATTAAATTGAAATGTGACTGTCGCTTTGACAATAGTGATGTCAATTGAAATCAAATTGATAACGCGGATAAAGGAGATTTTCGCTAAATGGCGTTCATTGTTATTAGTCAAGTAATTCAGTGCAATGAGAGTCAGTAAATAAATTTTCTAACACTAGAAATGTAAATCTAAATCAAATAAAAGATTTAAGCCATACAAAAATGTAATGCATTTTTGTATGGCTTAAATCTTTTATATAAAAAATATTTTTTGTTTATTCGTGTGTCCGTCTGTTAGTCTTATATTTTTTCGCACATTGTTCATCCGAATGTGTTGTACAGTTGTTGTTGGCACTTGCGTGAAGGATTCTGACATAATAAAAAAAACTTTTTATGCGGGCGGAGCCGCGACAGCTAGAATTGAATATAAAGTAATTCTATTGCTGAAATTGGTGTTGTTTCAAATCACCAATTTGATTTTCTCAATGTCTATTATTAAGTTGTAAAATCCAAATCATAAGTAATGAAGAAGCATGTAGTCTTAAACCTCACACCTACAAAATGGTGTACAACTTAAGACGCATGTATGTACACTACACAAAGTTAAACTACGACATAGCTTAATGGCGCCTAAGTTAATTCAACTTAGTTGTTGAATTAAGTTAGCACTAGCTTGACGGTTTGGTGTTATTTCGTATTTCGTTCGCTAGGTATTATGTCATAATATTTGGAAAGTACCTACATAAAAATGTAACTGAGTTAGTGGAAGAAAATTTTTGCGAATACTTATTTATAGGAAACCAAAAATATGTAGCAGATAGGCCTTATACAAATATACATAGGTACTTCACTTCTCTTGTGTCGGTACGACCTATTCGAGAATAGCTCATACCGGGGTCAAAAGATTAGCCAGTCAGCAAGGCAACCGGGACTGACAGCCCAGGTTGCGCCGGACGTCCTTGACCATCGTCACTCGTGGAGGCTCTTTTTTTAATGCACCTTTGGAGGAACGAGGTGTGCTCCAACCAAAGGGAGGATCCTCCAACCAGGCGGAGTCTTGTGCCTGGCGGGCTACTGCCCAACAGTTGATGTTGGGAGGTTGAATATATACTATCTGCGTAGCGCGATGTAGGAACTGTCATCTACGAGTGTGTTACGTAGTTCGCATGTGGCGTGGATAGATGCCGCTACACACCCCCAATATGGATGTGTACCTTTAATGTCAACATAACATAACATCACGATTGTATTCCTCGAAGGGTTGGGCAGAGGCTCACCCTCATTTCGCCGTTATGTTTAAGTCCCATGTAATAGGGGGCGAGCTTATTGCCATCAACCAGGCACAGATCCAGACTCCGGGCTGCTACTGAGATATTCCACACGGAAAAATCCAATAACACTTTGGTTGGGACCTGGGGATCGAACCCAGGATCTCACGCTCAGAAGTCACGTTTGCGGCCACTAGACCAAACAGGTAGTCATACTTGTAATGTCCATAATTATTAATCACTACATAGTATAAAACAAAGTCGCTTCTCGCCGTCTGTCCCTATGTATGCTTAGATCTTTAAAACTACGCAACGGATTATAATGCAGTTTTCTTTAATAGATAGAATAATTCAAGAGGAAGATTTTAAGCTATAAAACGTCCACGTGCAAAGCCGGGACGGGTCGCTAGTCAATTATAGCCTAAAGAAACAATACAAGAGTTGTAAAAATTGATTACGTTACATAAATGCCAATCTATTCGATTCAAGACGCAAATGAACTGATATCAATCATTCTGCAGTTACGCAACAAATTTTCGATCATAGCCCTGAAACATCAAACTATACCACAGAGACATCACATGTGAAAGCTTTTACCATCTCAGACGCGTTTTTCTGAACGACAGACACTACAATATTAGATTTGTCTCCGATTCCAAGCGAGTTATATCCTCAGACAAAGCAATAATAAATCGTTACCTACATGAAGGAATGACGCCGCGAAATTCTTGACAAACGGCCTTCAAGGTCTGAATGTCAAAGAAGTAATAAAGCTTCTGAATCAGCATTTTTATTTTCCTTTTTTTTTGTTTGTAATATTTCATCAGAATTTATATTAAGCCCACAATTTTAAAAAGTAAGTGCCTAATTTGAACTCGCCGTAATTAAGTTTTCAGGTAGCAGTTACAGAACGAGATGAGATTTGTAGAATGTGATTATAACTGACGGTTTTCTTTAGCCAAATAAGCTATTATGAGGATTTTGAGTAAGAAGCCTTTGAAGATATCTTTTGTCAGGTATTTATATAAGGTTAGACGTAAAGGGGTACTAATTCGCAGGCAACTTAAGTATCACTGATGACTGTTTTAAAGCAAATGTTAAAATTTAAAAATTCTATAATATTTATTTAATTTTTTTCAAATATTCTTCGTCCCTACTTTAGTTACGAATTCAGAAAATGAAGCTTCGAATTCGTGACCCCAAATATGACCTAAAATGTAAACTCAGCTGATCATAGCTGAGGATAGATAAATTTTAGCTTATTTTTTGTGTAATTTTTGAACAGCTATTTTTCTAAAACTATTGACTTTTGGGGAAAGTGGTAGAACAAAAGTTCCTCATTATTATAGCTACTTTAACACCCTTTCAGATTAGTACCCAGATTAGTACCCCCTATATGACTAACCTTTTCTTTTTTTTTTTTTGATAAAACTTTGCCCCACCCTAAGATTTCTCTTGTATCGTGGGTGCGTTTACAGACACAAATCTCAAATACACAAACACCCAGACCCGAAACAACCATCGGTAGGCCATACAAATTTTTGTTCCGTGTGGGAATCGAACCCACGACCCGTAGCGCAGAAGCCAATCGCTTAGCCATTGCACCAAACGTGTCGTCAAACACGATTATCTTTCATAAAAATCAAAGTTCGAAGCTTAACTAAATGATGAACGGTCATTCGTAATAATAGTACATGTTTTAATGTCTTGCTAAACTTTTGGAGGTCACCTAACTAATCTGTTCATACGTTATCATCATTCGGCCATTTGCTGTGCGCCATATTGTGCCCCTTTTATTGCCTAAGTTTGCTCCTTTACCGCGCACATGATTTGTGTGAGTTTACCATATAATACCATAATTTGTATATATCGTTGCCCGTTTAGTTCGAAGCGTATTCGGCGTGTTTTCGCCTAGACCATAAATAAGGCACAGACCTGAATTTGTTGAGGAAGTAGAATTATTTCTGTGATTTATAAGTGCGATCTTTATAAATTCGAGGTGTTTTAGTTTTAGGAGTTTATAAATTTTTAAGGAATTAAAGATTGATGACCTGCGTATTATAGTTTGACTAGAGGTCACCAGCTTCTTCGCCCGCGTGGATGTCGTTTATTGCGTATTCCGCGTTTTTCTCTACTATATTATGCATGTATTATACATATAAACCTTCCTCTTAAATCACTTTATCTATTAAAAAAAACCGCATCAAAATCCGTTGCGTAGTTTTAAAGATCTAAGCATACATAGGGACAGACTGCGGGAAGCGACTTTGTTTTATAGTATGTAGTGATTATGATTTTGTTGAGAGATGCGTGTGTGACTGGGCTGGTGTCTGTTACTACTTAGACTAGTATTTTATTCAAATTCAACTTAAAATTGTCACGTCGATGTTTTTTTTTGGCAAAAATCCCTAACCGGAATCTTATTATTTTTAAAGTTTCGCGATTTGTACGCATTACTAACACTAGATTTTTATAATGAAACTTATATGATATTATTATGTCATCATCATCATCCCTTCTGCCCTTATCCCAACCTATTTGGGGTCGACGCAGCATTTCTTTTTCTTCCATAAGTACATCAAACTTATATGATTGTACTTTAGGTTGAGTTTTTTACCTACACGACTATCCACTCCAACTCACATTTTACGAATAGTTCAACCAATTTTGTTTATCAAAACGAAATATACCTTCAGAATTTCATTTCTGAATTTTCTAAGACACTTAGCATTGTATACATTGACCTGATTTAGACTTATTACCACTTACCATATTGAAGCAGATGTACCGTAAACCGTGTGAGCCGAGGAAGGCGCTGATCTGTTGAATTTAACAAATGGCGGCCATCTTTCTTTGGCGCCACCCATTTACGAAGATGGTGCCCTGTACAGTTGTTTAGATAAAGGAGGAACTGATGCGTTCACATCGCGAAGGTTTGTCTCGTTACTTACTCATGAACTGGTTTGCTCGTCTTCGAGGTGGGTTTTTGAAAAATGCATGCTGTTTTGATAAGATTTGATAGGTTTGGGACTTGTTGCTTTATTCTTTGTTTAAAATGGTTTTTTTTTTATCTTTCGCACAAAATTTGTGCAAAGGCCGACTTTGAAATTTTCTACCAGTGAAATAAGTCATAGGTTTATTTTACTGAAATCTTCGGTGGAAAGTTAAGCATGGATAAATTTTGATGTTAAAGTTCTAATTTAACATGGGCTTACAATAAGTACCTAAACCACCCAAGTGCATTTCTGAAAATCTATTCAAGCATAATTATATCCGGCCATTTCACGTTTTTCTTTTTTTTTAACCGGCTGACTGTTTTTTTTTATCTGTATGGTGGTTGCGTTAACAAAAATAAATATCACATGCACAAACACCAAGATTGGAACCAATATTTGTGGGCGATACAAATATTGGTTCGGTGGCGTTATGAACGCGCGACCCGTGGTGCAGAAAACCACTACGCCAACCGTCATTTTTTTTTATATTTGTTTCTATTCCTCCGTTTGGCCGCCATCTTGCCTTATGTTAAGCGATGGTGCGGTCTACGATGGAGCACGCTTGCCCAGAAGAAACCTAATTTAAAGTTTCACATACCACAAGCGCCAATGTTAACTTCGTATACAATACCAAAATAATTTCCAAAACTTACAACAACGAGGTCGTCAAGGTTTGATAAAATTGCTCCCTTGAACAACATCTTTCAAAAAACTACCTTCGTCGTGTCCTTCATGAATGCCCAGGAGACGGCCTCCATTCGCGCCAATTGTTGGAATAAGGCCTTGTCTGTGAACTTGCCTCGTAGAAAAAAGAAATAAGTTTTATTCTACGATATTGTGGAACTAGGTAGCTGCACGGTATGACAGGGATGATTACCGATATCTGATCTTATTTCAGTCTACGTCAGAGTCAGCTGGTTTGATCAGATCTTGGCGTTTAATTAAAATTTACTTTTATAACAGAGTTCGGATGGGTTTTCGATTATTTTCGGAGATAATATTAGTTGAATTGGAAAGAATATTGCGTTATTAAATCAACTTAGGATACACTATCGGTAGTAGATCAATATTAAAGCAACTTTTATAATGGAAAGCTAACAGAATCGTGTAGGAGTAAATACCTACTACCTACCATTACAGTTATAGCTAATATGACAGGTATATTGCGAGCATGTAAATATAGAAAATAAAACCAACATAGTCTCCACCACTGAGAGTACTTATATTTGAGTTAGTGGTTAGTAACATGAGCTAGGTTTAATTTATTTACACAAGAACAAAAATACAATAAAGACAAGCTACTCAGATGATAGAGGTTATACTACTGAGGCCTCATTTACGGAGACGCGGGGCGTCGCGCGTCGCGTGCGGCGTGGAGTCTCGCGGCGCGTCGTGCGATTTTTCTGTTTACGGAGCGGCGGCGCGTGCAGCGGCCTGCATCATCACACGCGCAAACGCAAATACATATATGTCAATGTACGATGTTGTTTATGAAGATGCGGCGCGTGCGACGCCGCGGGCCCCGCCGCGTTTGACGCTACGTTTTGCAGTGGACGTGGACGGAGAGTTGCAGGAATAGTTGGCTGGACGCGGCGATGCCATCCGCGGGCTCCACCTGCTTTTCAAGCAAACGCGTGTAAAATCGCTTCTCCGTAAACGCTCTCATACAACGCCATATGTTTGAATGCGGGCCGCGCCGCACAACGACACGCGCAACGCCCCGCGTCTCCGTAAATGAGGCCTTAGGCTGATCGGCACAGAAAGCGAGCTCTGTCGAATGACCACAGCTTTTATAACGTCGGGTGCGTTGATCCCTAACGACAACTACCCTTTTTATCTTCTAAACGTTGCCGTGTTGCTAGCTTATTAACTTATAAATAAAATACAGTTAAATAAGCTCTAAAATACAAAACAAAACCAGTTCAAATTAAATTCTACTACATCATTTGGGCAAGTATCGGAAATGTCATCAAATTAATTGGCTAATTAATATATTGGCTAACTATCAATTTGGAAACGGGCTAATTTATTTCAGGTACTACATTACTTAGCTGTAAATCCCATTTTATGTTGTTGTACACCCAAAGTAATGCCTGGATTACACGTAACGAGTACAGTGATGAGACAATGCACTCGTACGAGTGATGGGTAGGTTTTTTTATTAAATGTAATTCTTAAAACTGATGTACAGACGCCAGCAGGTCAAGGTACTCGAAACTGTCAAATTTTCCCAATCAACTTTGAACCTAATGCTTGCGCCATAAAGATGATAATCTATTAAAGAAATTTGACAGATTGTAGTAGCTTGATGTGCAGGCGTCTGTACAATCTCACATACAAAAAAAGGTAAAATATAGTACGTCTGATTGACACCTAATATATGTAAATCCAGTATGCACATTTTAATTAAAGACACTTAAGTATTTATACTATTTAAAAAACTGTCATTATTTTAAGTTAAAACTATTTTATGATAAAAATATGTAGAAATGAACAAACGAAAACAATTTTTAGCTAATTACCTACATCTCTGAGTTTAGACTTGACTGAAGCTACGGAACCAGCAAATACATCAATTTCACTACAAATGGAGTTGGCAAAAGAAAGCATGCGGGCATAAGAAGGTATAAATAAGCACATCACCGAGCGCTCGGCCGAGCGCTCGACCTAGTAAATGTGCGAGACAGTTGCTCGCACCCCATTCTATTTACCTGATCGAGTGTCCACCCCCTCGATCCTCCTGCTAATACCCCGCACTAGCTCGCTAGGTTTTAACAAATTCTAAAGGAATTTAACTCTTCAACAAAAAAACTTGAAAATATATTCAGTCAAATCGCGTTAAAAACTTCGCCGGCTTGTAGTGACTACGTGTAGAACAAAGCTTTTGATGCAATTTTAACATGAACACGCTTTAGGAAATTATTTATACTGGCGTAACCCAGTTTGTGTCTAGTTTGTTTAAAAAACTTTTGCCTACTCGCAGTGTGAGATTAAAATAAGCAAATTGGTGTTTTGAAATTTGTTTGCTTGGTAAACAGTTAGTGTGTTAGTACACATTTACTGCACACACTTTGCTTAGTTCAATTTGCCATTTATAAGCATTTTTAATTTAATTAGTTTTTCTAATGCAGCGCCCACACTTAGCCAGCGAACACCAATGAACGTGCATCATTTGTTGAATTTGACCAAACTTTGTAAAGAACGAATTCGATTTCATTCGGATTTAAGCTGTATTGAATCCCATTTGTTGGCCTTTGTTGGCTTTGTGTGTATGCACCATAATACAAGTCATCACAAAGATTACAGTACACCACAACTAAGGAGTTGCATCGGCAAACTTCGTAAAACCGATCTCTTCCGAACTGAGTGCAACTTCAAAACCACGAATGTTTATTAGTAAAAATTTACTTAACTGGCGATAATTATGAATGATTAAAATTCGTAAAATGAGCTACTAGCAGTGGGAAACAGTTAACCTAAGCTAGCAACTAAAATTCCAAGTGTCTGAATTAAATACTAACTTGGGCGAAAAAAATACTGAGTGGGCGAAAATATACATTTCCTTACCCAGACACGGATAGGTTAGGTTACTTTAAACCCTGCAGACAGAAATAGGAGCCCCGCGTAGCGGGGCTCCATCGACGCTCCTTTGGAAACCCAAACAACCTTACAAACATACAACCATAATGTGAGTGAAATTTGTTCGCTTAAGAATTATTATACTGATCGTTCTGAATAACTCGTTCCTCAAATTCGTAATTTTAAGTCACCGTTTTTTAATATTTGTGTTCGCCCTCAGTCTTTCGCCCACTTAGTATTTAAGTACGCCATAATCAGTATTTTTGACACCCTTACTTTGAATTTGTATTCGATCGTTTAAATACTACCCTTTTCAAAACTTATTGTACTAGTCGCTAAGCTAGCTGATTCCAGTATTTCCTAGTTCGTACTTCTGTACCATGAAATACGATCGTGTGATTGGGCGTTGAACTTGTTATAATACTCGTAAATTAGCAAGCTGTCACTACTGTGACGTGTTATTTGCGTGACGGTAATAAGTTCGTTTTCAATTATTTCATAGCACTTATGGAAAACTGGGCTTCCTCGTTGGTTTAGTGGTCGCAAGCGCGACTGCGGAGCGTGAGATCCAGCATTCTAATTGCGCAACACACTCGTCATCGCTATGACGTTACGATCGCTTTGATTTTGACAACAATACTCACTGCGTGGTACAAAGTTGTGGAGAAGTTGGATTGTTAATCCATACGTTGCTATGGAAATTGTTCACCTGTCAAAATCAAACCCATAGCGATACTAGTGTGTGTCGGGCTAGTACTCTTTCAGAGTGGAGGCGGGCGCGGGAGCTACCGCGGGCGCGTGTAAATCAAAATGTATGTAGACGCTAGTTGCATTCACAGTGCCCCCGAGCTGTGCGTCTGCATGAGGAGGGCGCGGGCGCGGGTAGAGCGGGTGTTTCTAATGGCTCAGTCCGCCCCAAAGAGTAAAATAATTATATGGGAGTCCGCCTGTATGTTCACAGTGATAAATCGTCTGTTAGGTGACTGCGCGTGTAGTTCTAAACCATTTTGATTTACCCGCCGAAGCAATAGCTCGTTCGGCACTACGGTAAACACGCAGACGCCAAGACGCAATAAGCGCCCGCGCCCGCACTTGCTAGTGCAGTCTGATAGACCACTAAGTAGAATCACATGCACAGTCACTTAACAGACGCTATAGTATCACTGTGAACGAAACGGGCGGACTGAGCGATTAGAAATACCCCCGCCACCCGCGCCCGTGCCCTCTTCATGTAGACGCACGGCTCGCGGGAGCACTGTGAATGCAACTGGCGTCTACATACAGTTTGATTTACACGCGCCCGCGCTAGCACCCGCGCCCGCCTCCACTCTGAAAGAGTGCTAAGTGTAATTGGGTTTTCCGTATGGAATTTCTCAGTCGCAGCCCTGTCCATGGATTTGTGCCCGTTCGATGGCAATTAGCTTGCCAGCTATTACATGGGATTTTAAAATAACTTAGAAATGAGGGTATAGAGGACAACCAGTGAAACAATGTACTTGTTGAAAGGCAATTGCCGTATTTGTTCAATTAAAACATAATATTTACACTAAACACTTTTGCACTCATTCTATATGAATCTACTAGACGTTCTTCTAGCTTCAAGGCTTCAGGGCTACAGGGCTTCAGGGGCTCAGGGTTCAGTTCTTCTTGTTCATTACTGGAGCGTAGAATGAGTGCCGACCAAAATGCCGGCGGATGCACCTGCTTACGTACCATCTAGGGTGGCACAAGTTGCGTATGTTATGCACTCTTGGAAATGTTCAATATACCAGTATATTTTGTAATACTGTTCGCTCTACTGTAGCTAGCTGTAGCTGTATGGCTAACTGTCTATAGCTAGTGGTCATCTTGTGCTATATATTGTGACGTATTTTATGACCTTGTTTACTTCATAGTTGAAGTTAGGCTTGCCGTCCGCAACAGAGGGTATACTCCTCTGCCCTACCCTTCAAGAAACACAGGCGTGATATTATAAAAGCAATTATTACAACTATTCCGCATCACAGAGCATCAAGTTTCATCTCAATTAAGTCAAAGATTGACGTGTTTGTCTCTAGAGTATTGTGACCATTATTCATCAAGCTATACATTCATCTCCACAGAGACGTATGCTAATATTGTCATGATTAATTAATCTCGCTAACCTTGCACTGAACTGAATATTTATAATTAGGAAACCACTTAGCAGTTACCACTTACATGTAGGAAGATGGCGGGTTTCTGGGTCAAATTTATTCGGGTGATTGTATAGTGAATTATGAAAGATACGGGGACTGCAACGACATCTTGGTGCAATGATTTTGTTAAGGCTGGAGTCCACTAGGCTCGCCGAGTCAAGTCGAATAGACTCGCAATAATTCGCCTCCTATACATTTACTATAAAACTGCGACGATCAGCGACGAGCCGAGACGCGCCGACTCGAGACGCGCTGAGTCGCATCACTCGCGCGCATTGGTTGTCACGCGAATTTCTGTTTTAACAACTTGCGATTACTGACCGTTTCGCCTCGCACGGAACAAATACGACTAGACTCGATTCGACGCGTTTCGGCTATAATCGACGCCAGGCTGTACATTAGATTTTCTTTCAAAAAAATATAGGGAAGAGTAGTTGAGCTCCTTGTGAAAGAGTTTATTCGAGGAAGTAGGAATACTTTTATAGGTATTTTTGTTTTTTTATAGCCTTGCCCCTCACTGCGATTTCTCCTGTGCCGTGGGTGCGTTTACAGACACAAATCTCACATACACAAACGCCCAGACCCGAAACAACTATCTATAGGCCCTACAAATTTTTGTTCCGTGTGGGAATCGAACCCACGACCCGTAGCGCAGAAGCCAATCGCTCAGCCACTGCACCAAACGTGTCGTCAAAATATCTCTGTTACGAATTCGTGTGCTCCATCTTAGACCCTGTCTGCGCTTACCATCAGGTGCGACTAGGGTCAAACGCGACCAAGTAAAATAATAAATATGTATAAAAAAACAAAAAAAAAAAACTTGTAGTAGGTACCTTTCATTATATTGCAGTATACTTGTGGCGGCATCTATCTCGCCACATGAGAACTAGCGAACTATCCTACATCGCGCAATCAAGATTTAACACGCAGATAGTATATATACAACCTCCCAACATCAACTGGTGGGTTTTGGCTGGAGACCCTTCAGGTCTCGCCAATAACTGCCCGGTTACGTAGAAACCGTCCCCTAGGACGACCTACAGCAGTCCAAAAGAAAAAAAAAAAAAAAAAACAACTGGTGGGTAGTAGCCCGCCAGGCACAAGACTCCGCCTGGTTGGAGGATCCTCCCTTTGGTTGGAGGAACACCACGCCAAGTTCCTCCACATACTAAATAGTGATTAGATAGAAATTCTGAAAAAAAAAGTCTATTGCTAATGGTCCGTGGCAACACGCAGTGATTTGCATGTGCAAACGGTTTGTGCAAACTTTGCGCAAACGGTTATTGTTAACATAATCACAATAACGTTTGCGCAAACTTTTTGCCGTCTTAACGTACATGCTTACTTGTGCAAATTAAGACAGAAAAAGTTTTTTTTTTTAAATGTTGCCCCACGCTAAGATTTATCTTGTATCGTGGGTGCGTTTACAGACACAAATCTCACAAACAAACGCCCAGACCCGAAACAACCATTTGTAGGCCATACAAATTTTTGTTCCGTGTGGGAATCGAACCCACGACCCGTGGCGCAGAAGCCAATCGCTTAGCCACTGCACCAAACGTGTCGTCAAAGTTTGCGCAAACGTTATTGTTATTATTATCAACAATAACCATTTGCGCAAAGTTAGCAAAACAAGATTGATCATGCAGCCGAACCCTCAGCGATCACAGTCCAAAATCTTTGAGTTGATGTAGACAGTAACTTTTATTAAATTTCTATCTAAAAACCTACTTCAATCCAGAGATTTTGATTGCAATCGATTATTAATTTCAGCCGTTAATAAACAACATTCCACCTTGCTAATGAAACACGACCCCTAAATCCTTAACCTTACCAAGTTTCAGTAATTATATACTAAGTAAAAGGGTTTCTAAGCTCTCAGCTCGTAAATAATTACAACTTAGTGTTAGGTACATTCTTAAGCCTGGTTCTACCGCAGCCAATACGCACAGGAATTTGCTACAGCCTACATTGATCTTAATTAAATATTAGGCAGCTTGGGTTCGATGTCTCGTAGGAGCGTCTTATATTAAAGGCGTGTTATGTTATCTTAGCAGTATTATTTGGAAATTGCTATATTAATACGTGAACATCGAAAATTGACATAGCTGTAGTTGTATTAATTACTAGCTTTCGCTCACGTTAATTTAGAATTTGACGATCAATTCGGGTTGTATTAGGTACAATGATATAATTCAATCATGATTCGAAAGACACGTGGCGCCATCTATGAACGTTATTGTTGTTTTCCTCGGGAACAGTACTTTTTTTTGGGATGAAAGGTACCCTATGACCATTTTTGTACAGCTAACAACGTATATGCAAAATTTCAGGATGATCGGTTCAGTGGTTTAGGCGTGAAAAGGTAACAAACCAACAAACTTACGTTCGCATTTATAATAGTATTAAAAAATAATAGTTAGGATTAGGATAAAAGGTGGGGAAAGAAACTTATATTTTTCGAAAGGTACAGTGCCATATATGTGTACAAAAATCATGTACCTATACGTTGAAATAAGGCAGGTAAAATAATGGTCGAATTACGACCACAATCTAGTTTAGTTTAATTCACATAATTATCAGACTATTGTTTTCATATACCTACTATTACTACTACTGTAGATAATTATGTTTTAATAAAATGATTCGACATTATCAATAATGTCAAACACATTTTAACGAATGAAATTCCTTTGGTATCAACTATGGTGGCGCCAGGGCCAAAAGGGCGCCGCATGCTAGTAATGCGCCTTAGCCCACGAAATAATCGGTTGAAAATGAACAACTACACTAGAAAATAAACGAAAAAGGTAAAAAAAACAAAGATCCAAAACAACAATTTTGCAACAACAAACGAATAGTATGAAAAATAGGGAGTTAAAAAAAACTCGCCGGGGTGCCTTGCCTGGATAACTAAAGCCGACCCTGGGTGGCGCCACAAGTTTCCCAGTTCCCTACCTAATTCAGCTGTCACTATATTCATTATCAGTACTATAATAGCGGCTATAGTGTCGAGTGCCCCCAAGATATTAGCGGGCACTGTCTCAAAAGTTTAATAAAGTTTCTTTGTATTTAAATCCTCCATTTAACTTTGTCCCGACATAAGTCCTAGGATTAATAGCAAGACATTGTCAGTAGTACTAATACTCTTGGCGTTTTTAATCGCCCTCAGTTTGCTTTTGCCTTTAATTAAAATAATACTTGCTTCTTCTTATCTTAAGAGTACTATTCTATTGTCTAGCTTACCGATTTTATTTCAGAGATAATGAGCACTCTTGTATTCTTGAATGTAATTGGAGCGTGAAATTTAAATGGGAGTGGCTTGGCCTGATGAATTTCGAGCCAAAATTCTGATGTAGGTGTTGAAAATAAAGCAGCTGTACGAGTAATTCTTAAATAAGGACTATTAAGAAAAAGTCTAACCTCCGGTTTCTGATTTGAGATTTCGGGATAGGCAAATACATAAGTAATATTTGAGTACATAGTTGTCAAAAAATGCTTTAAAATCCATAATTTTTTGACAACTCCATATTCAAATGTTACTTAAGTATTTGCTTATCCCGAATTCTCAAATCAGAAACCGGAGGTTAGTAAATGAACTGCCTGTGCATTAGAAAAATAATGTCTGAAAGTATCAGGCATTTTCTAGTTATTGTCAATAAACTAAAAACGAGAAAATGTGTAGGACACAGAGGTCTTGAACCAGTCAGTCAAAACCAGTAAACAAAATGCAGCAAACCTGTAGGAACTTCGAGAAGAACTGTTAAAGAAACCATAACTCCTCGCAGTACATTCGCCGCTGGTCACTTCTAGTTTGCACGTATGAAATTAATATTTCAAAAGATTTTACTTGATTACCACGTGCTCTCAAGTTTTACGACTTTATTAGTTTAAAGCAGTATTTTTTCTGGTCACACTTCTAGTTTGCACGTAACTACGAAATTAATATTTAAAAAGATTTTACTTGACTACCACGTGCGTCAAGTTTTATGACTACTAGTTTAAAGCAGCAATTTTTTTCTGGTCATTCTTCTAGTTTGCACGTAACTACGAAATTAATATTAAAAAATATTTTACTTGAATACCACGTGCGGTCAAGTTTTATTAGTTATAAAGCTGTTTTTTTTTGTGTATATTGCGTTTTATATTTTGCGCTGGTCATACTTCTAGTTTTCACGTTTCACTTGAATGCTACTTCCAGTCAAGTTTTATGACTTTATTAGTTTTATGGCAGTTTTATTTTAGTTAAAAACTGTTTTTTTTTAGAATTATAAATAGGGACATGTACTCTTCTTATTTTATTTTCAATACACTAGAAATGAGAAACTCTTCCTCTCGTGTATTACGTAAGAAATGACCAATTATATTATTATGCAAAAGCAAGTTGATACAATATACTGCCGCAACAAAAGTGACGATTCATAAATACACCAATTTGTGTATCTTACACACAGCTGTCTCTTTCATTCTCGTCACGCTTCCTTATCTTCGTCTTAAGGTGCTCCCACACCGCTGTTAAAAATGTTTACAAACATTAGTAAACATTTTCTAAACAAACATAAATAAAAAATATCTGCAAAAAATCTATTAAAATATTATCTAATTAGATAGATTAGATTTATTATTATCTGATATTTTTATCTTTTCCTAACATTTGTTAGTGTTAGAAAATGTTTGTAAACATTTTTAACAGCAGTGTGGGAGCACCATTACTCATTAGAGATGCTAGTGAAAATAATGCAGAATCGAATTTTAAACGCCATGATCTATAAAAGTAAAATAGCTATGCTATAGAATAAAATCATTGGAAATGATAAAAAATTCCATGTAATGGGAATGTACAGTTGGACACTCTAACTGTAAATTGATAAGGCTGACCGAAAGGCGGCAGTAGTACAGTCATGAGCACTTACATTCACATGGTGAAATGTTAAATTGAATTGACATAGGAGTTGTAATCTTCTTCTTCTATCGTGTCGGCACGAGCTATACAAGAATAGCTCATGCCGTGGTGAAAAGGTCAGCAAGGATGGTAGCGAGGCTGACTGCCCAGGGTGCACCGGACGTACTGAAGTATCGTCACTCGTGGATGCTCTTTTCTTGCACCTCTCAACTCATAATAAAGTTCTAATGAAAATGTTGAAATATTGTTTACAGGGTATCTGTAAACATGTAACCAATACTTGGCATTTAAAATATTAATGCATTTAATCGGTATTTAGGGAGAAAGTCACTTAAATTTCGCTACATGTATACACGATGGTACTCATGGTTGTACCTTCCGAGAAATTAATATGTCAGCAATTTTTTGTTCTAAAAGCTAAAGAATTCTTTGCATTTAAAAAGCAGCAAATATTTCAGGAAGCGGAAAACAGTATCATGATGTATATGGCCGTTACCATCCAACTGAATGATAAACAAGAAAATTAAGAAAATAAAGCAATCCCATGGGATAGTCTCTGCAGCCTTATATTAGAGGTTAAATGGCTAAAGTTTCATCTTCGCTAATGATTCATTATTAATTAAAACTTAAAACAATACGAGAAGTTTCCTAAACTTTAACAGGAAAAATTAATATTTTACACAAGATTTTAAATTAATTAGTAAGTTTTAGATTTTGTTTGAAACTCGGTCGTCTTAAAGGGTGTGTAAACATTCTGACATGTTAATTTCTGTTTGTGTTGTACTTAATATTATTAAGTTTTATCGTAATCTGAACATTTATGCCCCGAGGCATCTAATTTCTTCAACATAAAAGTTTGTACCGAGTATTATTTCAAGGCTTACTGTGAAAATGTTTGATGAACCAATTTTGATACTTCGTAAACAAAATTAAGAAGATATCATACATTTTTTTATATCGCTTGTGTAGTCTTTTCATCAAAAAGTTTTGATTCGTTACAAGAAATGATATGAATTCAACATTTTAGATCTTCATCCCTTGATCTAAATCCGGTCCTACAAACGCAAGTGACATCTTACAACGTTCTTGACGGACTACACTGCTATCAATAGGATTAGGACATTGTGAGTTTAGTTTAGTCATTTAAACGATGTATGTTCATTCATCAAAATAAAATAAATTATTTTAGTTTTGGTTTTGAGATACTCCATAAAACATTTTTATTATGTGTAAAAATATTATCTACTAGCTGGATATAATTAATATTATAGTATTAACTTCGTTTTTTTTTTATTTTGAGATGTACTTGCTCTTGATTCTTGTCAAAGTCAGAGGTAACAGATACAAAGTCTACGATAGAGCGAGTTTACCCAGAAGAAGCTTGTTCACTCTAAGCCGTATTTCAGAGTGGAGACGGGCGCGGGTGCTAGCGCGGACGCGTGTAAATAAAATGTATGTAGACGCCAGTTGCATTCACAGTGAGCCCGCGAGTCGCGTGCCTGCATGAGGCGGGCGCGGGCGCGGTGGCGCGGGTGTTTCTAATGGCTCAGTCCGCCCGTATCGTTCACAGTGATATAGCGTCTGTTAGATGACTGCGCGTGTGGTTCTAAACCATTTTGATTCACCCGCCGAAGCGTTGTACGATAGCTCGTTCGGCACTACTGTGAACACGCAGACGCCAAGACCCAAGCGCTCGCGCCCGCCCCCGCACCCGCTAGTGCAGTCTGGTTGACCACTAACTTTGAAGAGATTCGGGTCGTAAGCGTTCGGAAACACAGACGCAGGTAGTGAGTTCCACTCTTTGCCATGCGCATTATGAAGGATGTTTAGAAGCGCTTAGTGCGAATTGGTGGAATGGCAACTAGGTATGGATGGTAACTTGCAGTGCGTCTAGATGTCCGATGGTAGAAGGGGGCCGGTGGGATGAGGTTGTGAAGTTCTTGAGCACACTCACCGAATAATAATTTCGTATAATAATAAAATTAATCAATTGTATGGACCGTATTTTACGACCGTAAATTCTAAACCGCATAATCTTCCGATTTGTTCGAAGAGTTCATAAATACAAAACACATTAAATAAACATCCTAAATGTAAACAAATGTAAACATTACTGGGGCAGTACTTTCAAGTAATTATAATTTTAATTATGAACGTACTATAAAATCCTTATGACTTTAGGTGAATTTAATAAAGCACCATTGTTTTATGATATGATAAACTTTGTACTTGGTTTAGACCACGGAGAAAGAAGAGATGGAGCGATAACGTGCCTACAATACGGCCGACGTATCTTGGCGAATCTGAAGTTGCTGATTAGCTGCGCAGTAGACAATTTCGTTTCTAAAAGATTCATTGCACAAACAAACAACTAACTTCAGACTCGCCAAGATACGTCGGCCGTATTGTAGAGTGCGCGCAAGATAAATCTGCGCGCGGCCGAAATTGGAACTAATCATGCTCCACCAAAGTGTGTGCCGTTTTATCAATTTTGATAGTAGAACTACCTGATTGTAGGAATATTCAACGGGAAAATTATGTTAAGCGATAAAAAAGTTAAGATTAAAAAGCTGTAATTTGAACTTTTGCGATCACGGCAACGTTTAGCACGCCCTCAGTCGCGCGCAGAGTTATCTTGCGCGCACTCTAGACGACTTTGGCACGAGCAGTGCATAGTTTGCCACGTCAGCTTCTGACAGTCGTAATGTCAATGGATGGGAACACTGGGCAATGAGGGTAATCGTCGTCATTGTCGTTACCTATAACAAAGAAAGACTTCATTTTTCTTAATTTTTCTTTAGTTATTTTTAGAATATAACATCTACCAAACTGCACAGTAGTTTATCGGCTTGTCTTGCCTTACCAAGTGGCTCACATTTAATATACTTTTAAAAATGGTGAAGTCGGAGAATGTTGGTTTGTTACCTAACAGACAGAACTAAAACGCTATAAGTACTAAAATTGTTTCTTAATTATTATTCTCTAAACTTTCTGTGACAGTAATTTTGCCGCGATTGGTGAATTCGTTTTTTTTTTAATAATTGCATTTCCTCTACCAATGTAGAGTAATGTTTCAAAGTTTTGAAAGATCTACAGTGACGTTGGATTCTTAAATTCTACTTGTGCATCTCACAGTATGACTTGACTGCGATCGTCATATACCGGCTTCCCACGGTGCGTGATAGCTCGCACCGACGCACCATGGGAAGAGACTCGTCCGTGGTAACGCGGACGCGTGCGGAGCGGTGCGCCGTATCCACATCACGCACCCTCATAATGTGGCTTCCCACGGTGCGTGATTTTACGGATGATACCACGCACAGCCGGTGCGCGCTACCACGCACCTTGGGAAGCCAGCTTTATGGAAGGAGTTTCGTCCCTCTCGCGTATCTTATCACACGATCAAAGTTATTTTGACAAATATCTGTATAAACACTCCATTTTTTGCACCTTCATGGTTTAGACGGTTGTATATTTTATCTTTTCCGTCGGAAATGGTACTACGAAAATACAGACACGCCGATTCGGGAACGTTGTAGGATTAAGTTTTTGCGCCTTGGTAGTCTATGAATTAGTGGTGAAACAAAACATTTAGCGTTTGAGTTTGTATATCGTTGTTTATCTAGAGATTAATGTAAAACGTAGCCGGTTTTAATGTATTACAACTTTCGTAGACACATTCATAGTTATGATTAGTTACGGTTCGGCAATCCCGAAAAATGCACGTGAATAAACCGTCACTAATCATAGATTTTAATGTAGTTTAAAGTTCAAAGATATTTTGTAAGGTTATGTTAATAGATAACCAGCCGTCACAATAGATTTTTGCAGGTCAGAGTGACCGAAAGACTTCTGACTCTAACTCATTCCCTGAATACAATGGACAAGCAGATTAGATCAATCTTTCGGTACCGACATATGGAGTTGGCTATCGTCTAAACATAATTATGTTATTGCTGCTATGTGAGGATTAAAAAAATGACATGTTTGACATTGGTTTGAAATTATATTAGTAGTAAAAAGAAATCGCCGGATGCGATGAGGGCGCCCGTTGTACCTATTTTTACGACCGTTACTGTACTTGCAACTGTTAGTACAACAAACATACACAGCATCGCGCCTGCATTCTCCGAAGGATTGGACAGAGGTACACCATCATTTCGCTGTTATGTATAAAAGCCGAAATTAATAACCGATCTCAATCCAAAATCTCTGGATTGATGTAGATTTTTGACATTAGAAAACAACGAAAAATCGGTACATATCAAGTTACAATGCAAGGAAAGCTCCCATCTGAGCTTTCGTATTAATACGAGAAGTGTCCGTATCCAACTGTTACCCGAAACTTCGTATTTTGTTCTCCGATTTCCGAAATTGAAATCCATTTAAGTCATGGACGGGCGTTCGTCGTATGGCAGTTGTTTGGATCAGTTAGACTTTTTCTTTTCAGTAACATTTCCGAATGGGAATTTTGGCAATACTCATACGTTTTATGGGTGTTGTTATAATTTAATATTGGTTGTAGAGAAGGCAACTGTTTTTATATTATTACTTGTATTAGAAATATGAAATTTTTGATGTTTGTTAGGCAACGAGTTTTAGATCGATGCAAGTAATTTAAATGAGCTTCTTGCTTGATTTTTATTAAAAACGAGCTGTGTCCGCGGCTTCGCCCGTATGGTAGATAGCCTATGTCCATCTTGAAGGTCCATTATAAATATTGGTGAAAGAATTTTTGAAATCGGATGAGTAGTTACGAGATTACCTCCTACATCTAAACTTACAAACTTTACCTCTTCATAATATTAGTGTAGATCATGAAATTAACCATATCAAAATCATGACTTAAATAATTGCTAATGCATAAGAAAAATAAAGTTCTGTTTTTAAAATTTTAATCAATTCTATGAGTCTTAACTACCCTTCTGTCTTTGTAAATCAACATCTATACTCTTTTCACCCTAACAGCTCCCTAATACCGTAACCCAGCTCGGTCATTTCGTAAACATTAGCTGTAAGGGACTGCTATCGAAAAAATCGTAAACGACATCATCAAAAACTGTAAAGTAGATATATTATCCATGTTTTGTTTTATAAAAATATTTGATATTTTTGTAATTAACGTTTTGTAGAGAAAGGTTAGAAATCAACTTACGGTGAAAAGGGTATAATAATACGAGTATACCGACTTTAAACCAAAGTATACTAAATATTCCTTCAGTAAACAATTTAAACTAACATTGCCGAAAAACAAATCTAAAGAATTAGAATCAATATTCGTTTCTTCGAAACCAAATTCCACCTGAATGTAAAGCGATTGAATTTATCTAGGATAATTCTTATTCCCATTTAGCAGCTTGGACGTTTAAGAGGTAGGCGTAGATGAAAACAAACAGTTTAGAAGATATATTAATTAATTTATTATTTTTTTTTTTTTTTTTTTTTTTTTTTTTTCTATTGGACTGCTGTAGGTCGTCCTAGGGGACGGTTTCTACGTAACCGGGCAGTTATTGGCGAGACCTGAAGGGTCTCCAGCCAATGGGGGAAGTAAAATACTTAACCTAAGCTAACTACTTGTACTACACTAACATCATGACTACCTGCAACAACAGCACTAAGGGCGACCCCTAGTGGGACTCGGACCTCGGCTTAGGGCGTTGCTGGCGTGGACATAGGGGGGGGGAGACAGCTTGATGAGGGCTGAATTATCGGTGTGACTGCGGAGTCTGAAGAGACGACCGGCTCTACGACGGGAGAGCTCGGTGGATCGTGACCGGCGGCGGTGGGACGTCGCGACGGGCCTCGTCGGCGAGGACGATATGCCGGACGGCGGCGGACGTTGTGTAGTGTGCTGGTCGATTTACTCGCCTCCTGGAGGAGGGTTATTTCGTCGTCGGGTTCTAAAAGTGTGTGCCTGGGACGGCGAACTTTACTTATGAGAGAGGGACTGTAGTCGGCCGCTGCGGCGACTAGGGGGTTCGGATGGCGGGGGGCATTGTCGAAGTAACGCTTGGAATGCGTTTGAGGTATTGCCTGATGGTTGGCATTTTTAGATCGAGATGGAGTTGGACGTTACGCATGAACCACGGGGCAGCCGCGGCTCTGCGCAACACTCGATTCTGGAGGGTTTGGAAGGATTTGAAGCGACAAGGCTTAACGTGTGCGAACACGACGCTAGCGTAAGTCAAGATGGGGCGGATGCACGTCACGTAGATTCTCAGCTTATTTCTAAGTGACAATTTACTGCGCGCTCTAAGGATGGGGTGGAGGCGACCGACAGCGAAAGCGGCGCGAGCGCGCACCGCTTTGATATGGTCTCGGAAACTCAGATGGTGGTCGAGGATAACCCCCAGGTATTTGGCTTTCATCTCCCAAGGGATCTGTTTGCCGAACATGAGGACAGGACGGATGTGGGTGTGGGAATCACCGTGTCTCTCGAAAAGAACGGCTGCGCTCTTTTCGGGATTCACCTCTATTCTCCATTTCCGGAACCAGACCCCGAGGGCGTTGGCTGCGGTTTGAAGGGTTCGAGAGATGCTATCGAGACTCCTACCGGAATAGTAGATAGCCGTGTCGTCGGCGAAGAGAGCCAACTTGGCCAAGCCACGTTTGGGAATGTCGCTGGTGTACAGCGTGAACAGAAGGGGCGATAGCACGGAGCCCTGAGGGACTCCGGCGCGGATGGGGTGAGGGGACGAGAGGGTGCCTTCTAGGCGATAGCGGAAGGAGCGATCCGACAGAAAGTCTCGAATGATGAGCACGAGACGGTCCGGCACGTTGAATTGGTACAGTTTGTATAATAAACCGTTGTGCCAGACCTTGTCGAAGGCTTTCGCTACGTCGAAGAAGAGCATGCCCGTTTTATACGAGCGCATAAAACGGGAGCTAATGTGTTCGACTATGCGGTGCAATTGTCGAATGCAACAGTGCTGGGTTCGAAAACCGAACTGTTCGTCGGGGATGAGTTTACGGGAGTCAGCGAAATCCTTTAAACGGATATAAATGAGACGCTCATAGATTTTCCCAAATACATTGAGAAGACTGATGGGGCGGTAACTAGTGGGCTCACTCTTGGGTTTGCCGGGTTTGGGGATACCGATAACGGTGGCTTGTTTCCAAGCTTGCGGAAAGATGTTGTTACTCAGAGCGCCATTGAAGATGGCGGTCATGAGGACTATGAGCGGGGCGGAAAAGTGTTTGATCACCTTATTGGTGATACCGTCTGAGCCGGGGGCTTTCCTAGGTTTGAGTTTCCTCACTATCGTGTGGACCTCGTCTACGGTGATGGGGGGTAAGGGGTCGTCGGGGTCTTCATCGGGTGGGAGGGTGGCCCTACGTTCGACCTCGCGATCCACCTTGGAAAGATGGACCGGGTCTGCGGGTTGGGTGCTGGGAGTACATTGGGCTTCTAGACTGTCGGCTAGACATTCGGACTTTTCGTCGTCTTCAAAGGCCGGCCTTTGGTTCGGACGATTGAGAGGGGGAGTTGAAGCTACACAATCGGATTTCAGATTACGTTGCAATTGCCAGAAGGCCAGATGGGATGGCTCTAAGTCGCTCAACATCTTGTCCCAGCGGGCTTCCCGAACCTCCCGTACACGTTTCTTTACAGCACGCTGTAGAGAACGCATATGGACGCGGTTAGCTTCGCAGGGAAAAGAGTCATAGGCACGGATGGACGCGTTCTTCTCCGTCAGCAGTTCGCGCACATCGTCCGGCAGCTTCCAGCGGTGTTCGTCCACCGCTGGAACCTGCCGTGAACACTCGTTCACCACGGACTGTACGTGACTGGTGAGGGAGTCGATCGCGCTCAACGTGTCGGCGATCGTAATGATATCGTCGGGGATGGAATCTAAGTGAACGGACGAGGAAGACTTGAGGCGCTCCTCTAGTTTTCCCCAGTCCGTGACAGTTTTGGTCGGGGCGGGTTGACCAGGATCCGGGGGACCACCCCGGGGACCTAGGTGAAGGACTACGGGGCGGTGATCGGAGTCTAGCTCTTCATGCGTCTCTATAGAGCGTAGACCGAGGTTTACGTTCTTTAGAAGCGCTATGTCGAGGACATCGGGCTGATGGTCAGGGTTATGGGGGTAGTGAGTGGGACACATCGGGGCGATAACGTCGAATTCGAGCTCCGGGCTCAACTCTTCGAGGTTACGACCCGCGTGATTGTTGGAGTTGCAACACCACGAGAGATGTTTGGCGTTGAGGTCACCCGCTATGATAACGGAACCTCCACCGAGGTCAAAGAGGGCTTTAAGATCGCTCCGGAGTTGGATCTTATTACTGGAGGGAGGATTATACACCGAGACGATTGTGATCGGCTGGTGTCCTGTCATGCCTAGTCTGCATATGGAAGTTTCCAGGAATTGGAGACCAGGAGGAGGGTCTAAGGGAGTGCAGTACAGGGAACGTTTGTAGTAGATGAGAGTACCACCGCCCCTACTACGGGTCCTGTCGTTGCGAACTAATTTATAGTTAGCAATTCCAGGGTTCCTGTTGTGGGGCTTGAGAAACGTTTCCTGCACTAAGAAGATGTCAATTTGATGATCACGCAAAAAGATTGCGATCTCATCTCGTTGACCGTTAACGCTGTTAGCGTTGAAGAAGCCTAATTTAAGGGATCGGGGCTTAATTCTACAGCTTTCTGTATCCATTGGAATTTATTGGATGAGGAAAATGACTATGTCATCTAGTTCGCAGAGGACATTGATGCGAGCGATTGGATCGCCTTGAGAGGCGTTCCAAGCGGAGACTATGTTTTTCGCCCACTGCGTATTGCAGGAGGAGAGGGTTTGGATAAGGCTGGGGATCGTGTCCCTAAGGAGCACTTTAGTGGACGAGAGGGAAGTGGAGGGAGCAACCGCTGTCGGCGCTGGCCTGGGGGCGAGTGCGGGGGCGGGTGCGGGGGCAGTCTGTGATGTTGGGGGACTACGTGCAGCCTGTGAAGCAGCTAGCACTATAGTGGGAGCGGGGATAGTGGAGCTCATCAGGGCGGGGATAGCCGGGATTGGGGGTCTTGTGGTTGGTTGCTGTTGCTGGGGCAACTGGGTAGTGGGCCTTAAGGCGGGGAACGCCTGCTGATGGTTCAGCGCGTTCCATGGGGACGGCCTTTGGGGACTGAGGCGGGCGGGGAGTTGGGAAGAAAGAGGGGGAGCCGTGGAGGGACTCTCTCTTTGGTGACGGTCGGCTGAGCGTTTAGCCAGCTTAGGGTTGCGCTGTTTTGGCGCTTTGGCACACCCGCGATAATTCGCCGGGTGACCAGACTCGCCGCATAAAACGCAACTAGGGGGCTCAAGGCATAGGGACCTATCTTTTGGGCGTTCGCAGTCGCTAGTGCCGTGGTCGCCCAGGCACTTGACGCACCTGGGTTTCGCATAGCAGTTACGCTGCGAGTGGCCATAAAGCTGGCAACGGTGACATTGACCAGGGGGACCGGACTTGTTGGGGCGCTCGACGCTTATGCCAGACAGGTGGCATAAGGTCTTAATATTATAGACGGCCTTAGACTCGTCTGAAGGCTCGCATACTGCGAGGACCATGTCGTAGGGGGTGCCACCGCGGCCGCGGTGCATGCGGTGGACTTCCAAGGCGGGGATGTTTTGCGACTTAAGGTCGCTGAGGATGGCGTCGGAGTCAATCTCCTTGGGGATGCCGCGGATAACGACTCTGATAAGTCGTTCATCAGGAAGGGCAAAAGTGTGGAACGACACACTTTTTTCTCTGAGCATACGCGTAAGATCGCGGAAGTCTTTGGAGGTGGGTACTAAGACTTTAATGCCCTGTTGGGTGGTGCGGGCGCTAAGATAGTTGATCTTGCGATCAACACACATCTTGGACACATCTGTCCACTTCGCCTTGTCCTGAATGTACAGAGGCGGAGGAGAGGGCTCTTTCCTCGGAGCCGAGGTTTTCGAGCCGGTGACGGGACGGGGAGAAGAGGGACGACTGGCCTGCGGGGAGGTAGTCGGGACGGGACTATGGGAGGCAGCCGACGCGGGGGTCGCAACGGTTGTCTTGGGGGTTTTGGCCGGGACTTGGCTGGAGGAGGCCGCTTTGGATTTGCGGGCACGCTTTTTCCCCTTTCCGGCTACGGTAGTATAGCCTTCGGAGGAAGAAGCAGACGAGTAGGATTCTGATTCGATGTCAGATTCAGGGGAGTGGGGCTCTGACGTATCCATGGATGACATCATCTCAAGAACATGGCGGAGGGACGGGGCAGGGGTACTTTTGTTCTCAGAACCCGCAGCTGCAGAGTGCAGGTGCGGAATTTCTATTGTCTGCGGAGACAATGGACCGGGAGAGAATGGCGGAAGCGATAAAAGGCTCGGAATGCCATTGTTCTCGTCGAACAATGGCTCTCCTTCGCCGAAATAATCATTGTCGTTATCGCAGGTGGGCGACAAGGGATTAGTAGTGTGCCTTATGGGCCCACTACTAGGAATTCGAGCGCCGTATTTGGCAATAAATTCGGGGTCCTTTAAAAGTTCCCGGAAGAACGCTAATAACACAGCGTCAGACATCTCGGAAAAGATGCCTGAGCCGTGTGTAAAAATGGAGGATATGCTTAATAAAAACGCGGCGCGCACATGTACGCGACTATTTTTAGTAACGGCCTATTGATCCTAACAATTTAATTTAAAAACGCGGCCCCGGGTTGGATGGGCCCGGGGTGTGTGAAAACCCTCCCTGTCGGGTATAGACAGGGAGGTTGAGTGCCTATTGGTGAGCCCTAAGCTTGTAATCCCGTCGCCAGTCTTATTGTGCGAACGGGTTCCTAAGTCTCTAGTGAGGTGCAATACTAGAGAGTGCTAGATGGGAGAGAACGGGGTTAGAGCTAGCGTCGACTAGGAGACCCCCCAAGGCCGGTGGTACTAGCTCCTTCCAATTTTCGCCTTGCCCTGAAGGGGCGCAGCTGGTGTATTGGGTCAACACCCGCTCGGTTTCGTTAACACTGCAAAGTATCAGCCGAGGACCACGAAACTGTGGATTTTCCCTGAAGGGGCACACGCGTTTGACAAAGAAATAGGCGTTCAGCCACCGCCTTGAAAAAGGCAGCTTTTGAACTTATATTCGTGAAGTGGAGAACACTACGGCAGGGCGTAGCGATATTCGTGAGCGAGCACGTCGAGAAAGTACGCAGCGCGAGTTGCGGCACGTCCGTCCTCAGCGAGCGTCGGAGCGCGAATGAGAGGTTTAATTTATTAAATGTTGTCCCTACTTATGTACAAATTATCAATATGGGATTAGCGCTTCGTATGTAATCCAAGTAATATTAATTCACCAATAGCGATGAAGCCCAAAACTATAATTCCTTTAGCGCCGAGGCTATAAATATAGGTAGCACTCAGCGGGAACGCTAGTGTGATGTTGTGCGGCGCGCGCGCAAGCCGTGCGCGCTGCCACAGTGCTCCCCCTCAAGCGAAGCGTACCGGTGGTTTGATGACTCGGCCGGAGCGCGATGTTTTGTTTACATCCGAGGTTGTAGGTTTTTTCGCTGCGGCTGAGGCGGCGGCGGCTTCTGCGTTACACATGGTAAAAGCAGGCTTCAGACGATCGATCGAGATTACTGCTACTCTTCCGGGAAGTTGTAGCGTGAATGTTTTGCTATCTTTGCGTAACACTGTGTATGGACCGTCGTAAGGTGGTTGTAGCGGTTTCTTCACTGCATCGACTCGCACGAATACTTGTTTGCATGTTTCAAGGTCACGATGTACAAACACAGGGCGATTAGTGCTATGCGACTGTGCGTGTACCGGTCGTATGTTGCCGATTGATGATCGCAGTTTCTCGACGTAATTACTGTCCATTGTGACTGCTTGTGACGTCACGAAGAAATCACCCGGTAGGCGTAGATTTTGACCGTATGTTAGTTCGGCTGCGCTTACATCCGTGTCGGTTCTGATTGCAGCACGTAGTCCCAATAATACGGTGGGTAATTCTTCAATCCAGCTATTGCTACTGAGACGTGCTGTGAGTGCGGTTTTCATACAGCGATGCCAACGTTCTATAATGCCGTTGCTCTGGGGATGATACGGCGTAGTTCTTGTCCTCTGTATCCCAAACAATCTGGTGAGTGCGGTGAATAGGTGACTTTCAAACTGCCGACCTTGATCGGTTGTTAGCCTTGCTGGACAGCCAAATCTTGCAATCCATCCTTCATAAATGGCCTTGGCAACGGTTTCAGCTGTTATGTCGCACACAGCGTGTGCTTCGGACCAGCGTGTAGCACGGTCGATCATTGTGATGACGTAGCGATGACCGGTAGGCGATGTTCGTAGGGGTCCGACAATATCTACGTGAACGTGTTCGAAGCGGTTTGACTGTTCGAACGTAGCTATGGCACTGGATGTATGACGCTGGATCTTGGATCGTTGACACGCGACGCATGCTTGAACCCATGTCTTCACGTCTCTGTTCATGGATGGCCAGAAGTATCTCTTCTGTATGAGCTTTCTCGTAGTTCGTATACCGGGGTGGCTGAGTCCGTGGATGGCGTTGAAAGCGTTAATACGGAACTGTAGCGGTAGGTATGGGCGAACTTCCGGGGTTGAGGTCTCGCAGTAGATATGCTGAGATGAGCCAGGTAGCATTATTCTCTTCATTTCGATGTTTGTTTGTTTCTTAATTTCTTTTATGTTCTCGTCTTTTGTTTGCGCTTGAGCGAGTGCTTCGTAATTGATCGGGTTCGGACAGCTGATTGCGTCAACACGTGATAACGCGTCGGCGACTACATTGTCTCGTCCGCTTATGTGACGTAGGTCGTTCGTAAATTCACTGATGAATAACAGTTGTCTTCGTCGACGCGGAGTCTCTGTATCTGACGAGATCTTCTGCATGGCATACTGCAGTGGCTTATGGTCAGTGAATATTATGAGTTCACGTCCTTCAAATATTTTTCTAAAGTGCTTGATAGCCATGTAGATTGCTTGAAGTTCTCGGTCGTACGTCGAGTAATTTTGCTGTGCGGGTGTGAATTTTTTTGAAAAATAGCCTATTGGTTGCCATTTTCCATTGACTTGCTGTTGAAGAACGGCGCCAGCACATCGATCGGATGCGTCACACATCAGTCCTAGTGGGGCTGAGTGATGCGGGTGCGACAGACAAATTGTTTCTGTGATACATTTCTTGCAGTTTTCAAACGCTTGAGATGTATCCTCATTCCACTGTATTAATGTTTTGTCTCGCTTCTTTGTGTTGTGCAAGTAAGTATGTAGTGGTGCTTGGATGGCGGTTGCATTAGGTATGCTATCTCGGTAGAAGTTGAGCATTCCTAAGAATCTTCGCAGCTCTTCAATGTTCTTTGGTTTGGGATATTCACTGATTATCTTGATCTTATCTTCAGGCGGCTTTAGACCTTCTGCTGATACTTTGAAGCCGAGAAATGTTACTTCACGTTGGCCAAATACACATTTTGCTGGGTTTATTGTTATGCCATACTCGTCCAACCTTTCTAGTACAATTCGTAGGTGCTGTCTGTGCGTATCTTCGTCCTCCGAGGCTAGTAACAGATCATCGATGAATGGGTACACGAAGTCAAGTTCACGCAGTACTTCATGAATGAATCGCTGGAAGGTTTGTCCTGCGTTCTTCAAACCTGGACACATTCTTGGGAATTCGAAGAGCCCGAATGGTGTGATTATTGCAGTTTTTTCCACGTCTTCGGCACGTACGGGCAATTGCTGGTATGCACGATTCAAATCAAGTGTGGTGAATATTTGTTTGCCGGCGAGCTGGTACGTGAAATCCTTAATTCTTGGAACAGGATAGCGATCTGGTTTCGTTACGGCATTGAGACGTCGATAGTCTCCACATGCTCGCAAGTCTCCATTTTTCTTTGGTACAATGTGTAGTGGGCTGGACCAAGGACTTTTGCTAGGCCTGCATAGGCCTTGACTGATCATGTTCTCGAATTCCTTCTTAGCTCGTTCATACAGATGCGGTTGAATTGGTCTTGCTCTGGAGTGTAAAGGTGGGCCGGTTGTTTCAATGAAATGTTCCACTTTATGTTTCGGGTTAAGTTTCATTGAAGATAGGCGGGTAGTTCCAGGAAATTCGGCGAGAATGTCGTGAAATGTTTGCTGCAAGTTGATGCTGCTGACAGTAGGCATACTTGTATAGCGACCAGTTGCTTTGGAGGTGAGCTTCGTTACATTGTCGATGAGTCGCTGGCTTCGTAGGTCAACTAGTAAATTGTGATAGCCGAGAAAGTCTGCTCCTATTATTGGCTTCGTAACTGCGGCTACTACGAACTTCCACTTGTATGGTCGACGAAGATTAAGGTCGAGCTCCAGTGTTTTCTCACCATATGTTGGTATAATTGTGTTGTTTGCGGCGTAAAGTTGATATGGTAGTGGTGTTGATTGTGTTCCTTTTCTTTTCGGTATGACGGATATATTGGCACCCGTATCTACCAAAAAATTCATGGATGTCGTCTTGTCAGTGATGAATAGGCGGTAGGACTTCTTGTCGACGTTTGGTTCCGCCACTGCCAACGCCTCTTTTAGTTTTCCGTCTTCACTGTATTGTTGAAAGTGCACGGTGTTGTACACCGCTTTGCATTTTGTCCAAATCGCCGATGATAATAACAATGTGCCGATGGCGTAGATGAGCGAGAACGGGTTCGTGACGTCGAACGCGCTCGGTGTGAGTTGCGCCCTCCGTACCCGTAGTGCCGCGGTGTCGGCGTGCGCGAGCGGTCGTGATTGTTGTGGCGGTATGATGTCTTCAGTTCGGCGATCTCCAAATGTAATTTCTTTATCTCTTCGACGAGATTCTGCATGCTTATGGGTTGGTTTTGAGCTTGCTGATATGTCGATACTGATGCGACGGACACTGCTGACGCTTCGGTTGTTTGTTCAAGCATCTTGTCGGCGAGCTTGGCTAGTTCTTCGAGTGCTGTATCTTTACTTATAGTGTCACTTACTACAAGTACTGAGCGAACGTGTGCGGGTAGCAAGTTCATCCACATAAGCCGAAGTGTGTTGTCAGGCACCTTGTTGTGAGCGAGGTTGCGCATGCGACGGAGTAATTGGCTTGGCTTCTGGTCTCCAAGTTCCATATCAGAGAGTAGCTTCTTTAATTGTTTACCATCAGATTCCTCGTAGACAGAAATAAGACGATCCTTTATGACGGTGTATTGACGATCGGCAGGTGGGTTGTACAACAGGTCACATATTTGCTCAATATCTTCCTTTTGTAGCTGGGCGATGACCATCTGTGCCTTCTGTGACTCGCTTTTCTTGAGGTCGCGGGTAGCTGCTTCAAAACTGATGAACCATAATCTCGGTTTGTCACGCCAAAAGGGTGGTACTCGCAGGGATAGTGAGATACCGGCAATTTGCTGTGGTGATAGCGAAATATCCTGTGGTTGTGCTGAGCTTGCTGCTGACTCCATACCGGGTTGTTCAATGTCACTCGGCATAGTTTTGTTGCGGTTGCTTCGTTCGGGGTCACCACTTTAGCAGCTTGGACGTTTAAGAGGTAGGCGTAGATGAAAACAAACAGTTTAGAAGATATATTAATTAATTTATTAAATGTTGTCCCTACTTAAGTACAAATTATCAATATGGGATTAGCGCTTCGTATGTAATCCAAGTAATATTAATTCACCAATAGCGATGAAGCCCAAAACTATAATTCCTTTAGCGCCGAGGCTATAAATATAGGTAGCACTCAGCGGGAACGCTAGTGTGATGTTGTGCGGCGCGCGCGCAAGCCGTGCGCGCTGCCACACCCACATCTCTTCCCACTCAACAGTAATTGTCTGTTATAGTAAAAACTAGACGCTGGATTTTACCTGAGGGAAAAGTAAAAAGTTTTATCTTTCTTTTTCCACCTGTTTTTAAAAGATAAGCAACCAACATTTTAATATTAGAACAGAAAATTGTATTTTTGCTATCAGAATAACTATTTTCACGTACATTTGGGTCCAGATTATTAAAACCCTACCAAAATTTGCCTTGGAGCAACGTCATCTGATTTTCATACACATATATGAACATATTTTTTTATCAAAGAAGCGTAAGTTCTCATTCACACGAAGACGATTCGTGACATGTCTTAAATCACATATCGTCTTTTAAAAAAACACGTTCGTCTAAAAACACGAATCGTGATTTTTTTGTGACGGATCCATCGTGTTCGATAGTTCATCCAAGACTAAGAATCACGAAACGAATGTGAACATCAATTCGGATGTTTTGCCGAATCGTGATAAAACACGATTCCGTATGCAATCTGAACGTCCATCCGTCATGACGTATCGTGTTTTATGACGAATCGTCAATGACGGAACCCGTGTGAATGAGCCCTTATTTGTACACTAGGGTGGGTTACTCTTGCATGGAATAGTTTTTTTTTGTTTTATTTCGATTTGTAATAGCAGTAAAAACGTGCCAACTGCTTATAAAAATTATTACAAAAAGTTTCAAAGCAATCGGAGATTATCTTCTGTCTCCGGATTGACCTTGAATTTTTGAATAAAACCAAGAAAATCTACGTTACTGATAACGATAACTCAGAAAACTTTTTCCTGATAATCGTAAATACAGGAAAAAACAAAAAAAAAAACGCCCTCGTAATAAGCCACACTCAATTATGTTTATAATTTTCATACGAATAAAGCAAAAATGTAAATGTAAATAATTATTGAAGCAGTCGCGTTTCGATACCGAAACCGACTGCTTCAATAATTATTTACACATATGGGTAAACTGGTTTGATTACTATTTCGATGTTAATTTAAACATAAACGAAATATAGTTTTTTTTTTTTTTTTTCTGTTTGACTGCTGTAGGTCGTCCTAGGGGACGGTTTCTACGTAACCGGGCAGTTATTGGCGTGACCTAAAGGGTCTCCAGCCAATGGGGGGGAAGTAAAATACTTAACCTAAGCTAACTACTTGTACTACACTAACATCATGACTACCTGCAACAACAGCACTAAGGGCGACCCCTAGTGGGACTCGGACCTCGGCTTAGGGCGTTGCTGGCGTGGACATAGGGAGGGGAGACAGCTTTATGAGGGCTGAATTATCGGTGTGACTGCGGAGTCTGAAGAGACGACCGGCTCTACGACGGGAGAGCTCGGTGGATCGTGATCGGCGGCGGTGGGACGTCGCGACGGGCCTCGTCGGCGAGGACGATATGCCGGACGGCGGCGGACGTTGTGTATTGTGCTGGTCGATTTACTCGCCTCCTGGAGGAGGGTTATTTCGTCATCGGGTTCTAAAAGTGTGTGCCTGGGAACGAAATATAGAACTTGAAGTGAGTATATGTATACCAATACCTGTTTGAAAAATACCTAAATAAATTGTTTTTTTTTAAACTATGATGTTAATCCGACGGCAGATGCACTAAACCAACAGAATATAGATAGTAGAAAACATAATTTAAATCAAAAATTTGACCCACCTTTTTGCACACTAAATCAGCTCTCAGATGAGACCTATTGATTGATACGGATTTATTGAAATAACCAAAGTTTCTTACCGACAATTCTTCGTGTAATACCATTATTATTTTCCCTACGGCTAACATAAGTACACGCACATTTAATAACTCTCGGAAATTAAATGAATATGTAAAAATGCGGAAATGATAAGTTAGATTGAAAAAGTACTACAGAAAGCCCTCGGCTTCGTCCGCTTCCGCATTTTGTTAAATGGCATTTCAAAATAAATTAATTTTAACAAAAATATGCGCACCGTAGTTCAGGAGGGTAATCCCAACCATCCAAATCCTTATAATAAACATGTTTTGAAAGCTGGTATTTTCGTCCCTCATCCTCTGAAAGTCTGTCATTGTTTAGCGCAGTTCAGACTACGCTATAATCTAGAGCATATAGCAAACATTGTATAGCACAACGATAGTGCTCAGCATACATTTTATATGGGCACGTTCACACAACGCTATGCTATACAGGGTGAAATTGTAAACACTCGACAAACCAAAACGGGAGATTGTACTCATCACTATGAACAACTTTCACTATGGGACCAAACATGAAATCGCGAAAAAAAAAACAGCTGTTCCCGCCATTTATGTTCGGATAATTTGTCAAAATGTAGGGAACAGCAGATTTTTTTTTCGCCATTTCTGGTTTGGTCCCATGGTAAAAGTTGTTCATAGTGATGAATACAATCTCCCATTTCGGTTTGTTGAGTGTTTTCAATTCACCCTGTATATTAGCTTGCTGTACGCGATAAACTTGAGCGATTCTCAGAGCTATATCGTACGAGTCTCCGGTCTCCGCCCCGCCTCTCTTCTACCCTGTCCGTCGCCCTACGGATCGCCGTCAAATAACTTGCTATACATAATAGACCGGCTTGCGAGACAACGATTAGTGTGAACGTCATGCTATAGTTATAGCTTATGATGCAATATACTTTACTATTATAGCGAAATAGTATAGCGTAATCTGAACTGCACTTTTACCTTAAAAGCGGAGAGAAAGCGCGTCCTTTCTTCTCTAGGGCACAAAAGTTTTGTCCCGTGTGGGTACGGGCTAGAATATAAAACTTCCTCACCACTGGGAATAGACGCGTGTTGTAAGATTCAACAAAACCCAGCACGCTTGGTGGTAGGATCTATACGGTCCGCTTGGCTAGCTACCACCCTCACATTAAAGTCCGGCCAAGCAGTTTACTGTGTTCCGTCGTGTGTATGTGAGAGCCAGAGGGGGTATAGGGGAATCTCTGTTGTTGATGTTACTTGGATTCGTGTGCTCCATCTTAGACCCTAATCTGCGCTTACCATCAGGTCATCTAGGGTCAAGCGCGACGAAGCCAAATAATGAACAAGAAAAAAAGGAATTCGAAGTAAGGTTTTCGTTATAACTCTGTATACATACATATTCATGATTTTTTTCATATCGTCAGTTTTCGTACTCGATGGCAATGGAACTATTGTATACAGGGTGGTAATTTGAGATGGGGCATGAAGGGCAATTACCTTAACCATTGTAACTACAGGAAAACGTGCTTAGAAGACTACCCCTAACTTTTGGGATAATTACAATCGGCATTCACAAATTTTGAAAAAAAAGTACAGTCAGCGAGAAAAAGGGCTGTTTTCACAAATCTTTTTTATGATGCCAATCGATCCCATTTCCCATAAGGATCAATAGAGTCTTGCGGACCAACTGAGGTTGGAGTACTAGAAAAGTCAGAAATCGCAAAAAACTTATTTGAGATGGGGTAGTAATAAGGGCAGCTACCTTAATCGTTGTGGCTACAGGAAAATGTTCTTAAGAAACTGTCCATAATTTTTGAAAATATTTCAAACTGCATTCACAGATTTTGAAAATAAAAAAATCTTTTTTTTCTGCGTGAACGTAACTTTTAACGAAATGTTGTTTTTCGTGATTTCTGATGATTCTAGTACTCTAACCTCAGTAGGTCCAGAAGAGTATTTTGATCCTTATAGGAAATGGGATCGATTGGCATCATAACAAAAAGTTTTGTGAGAACCGATCATTTTTTTGCTGACTGTACCAAATTTTTTTTTTCTCTTTTTTTTGTGCATTTCAAAATAATTTCAAAAATTATGGCCAGTCTCCTATCAACATTTTCTTGTAGCGACAACGATTAAGGTATCTGCCCATATAACTAACCCATCTCAAATAGTTTTTTGTTATTTCTGACGTTTCTAGTACTCAAACCTCAATTGGTCCGCAAGAGTCTTTTGATCTTTATGGGAAATGGGATCGATTGGCATCATAAAAAAGTTTTGTAAAAACAGCCCTTTTTCTCGCTGACTGTACTTTTTTTTCAAAATCTGTGAATGCCGATTGAAATTATCCCAAAAGTTAGGGGTAGTTTTCTAAGCACGTTTTCCTGTAGCTACAATGGTTAAGGTAGCTGCCCTTCATGCCCCATTTCCAATTACCACCCTGTATAACCTTAATTTTCCCAAATTCCTGATATTACTAATTAAAAAATAAAAAGAATAAAGACTCGAAACTGACTTAGTGTAGTAGGTGTACAAGACTGTAATTATGGTATTAGGACCTTTGCTCTGCCTATATTGGCTAATAATATCAGTCGGGAGTATTTTTGGTATGATTGCATATTTTTGGTATGATTGCATATTTTTGTTATGATTGCATATTTTTGTCTTGATTGCATATTATTCTGCATTTTTACTTTCCTCACATTCGGAATGAAAAGCAGTGAGTACGTTAATATCGGGTAAAAGTGATCAATTTCTCATTCGAACTATAGTCGATCTCGCTGCGCTCGTGAACAAAATTTCTCATGTGAGTTTGATCACTCTTGGTTAACAATCTACCATTTAGTAACAACAAAAAGAAAAACTTATAAACTTCCTTCACAAAATTGTAATGTAAACATGAAGTTTCCCTCCATTACATAACGGATACAAACCCAAATTTTATACAGCGCTTCTAAAAAGCATAAACTTTAACAGAATTTTAGTTTAAAATAAAATAAAACTAAAATTTTAGACGGCATCTGTTCCGAGCTGAATTTTAAGCGCACAACCACACATTCTGGAAGTTTGTTTAGAACTAACTCGGCGCAGTAAAAACGGACGAGTCTAAAATATTACCACAAGCGAATGTTTTATGCGTTTTACGGGAAGTGCATGTATTGTTTCTTTCAATATTTACACAGCTGACCGCACTGTGTAGTTCGACGCTCAATCTCATGAAACGTATGCATTGGGTTGGCTTTTTGTTTTCATGTTCGAGAATAATATACTCTTCACTGAGATTATTTTGTATCTATCTACTAGGAAAAGTTTATATTATTTACAAAAACAATATTTACACAATTACAAATACAAATAGGAAAACGCAAATTAAAAAAAAAACTGTCTATCCTTTTCCCACCTATGTTGGGGTCAGGAGCCAGTCTAACCAGATGGGGCAGAATACCAGTATTTTACACGGAGCGACTGCCATCAGACCTCCGCAATCCATTTACTGGGCAATGGCAATACAAGTACAGGCTGATTTTGAATCACCATCCAATTTTTTTTAAACACAGTATAAAAAAAAAATAGGCAAATCATCTCACTCTGATGCAGGATCGGCCCTACCATAGGACGAACGGGAGTGAATTGCGGCGCTCAATTTGTTCCACCACAATCCAAGGCGGTTTAAATGGTAAGAGAGTCCCTTTCTCTGTGTATGAGCGACAAGCGTAGTATTCAACGTTTGACTTAGTAACCACGCTAAATTGATAATTCTTCTGAGAAAATTATTTTAATATACGGAATCCTTTTTTAATCACCGTCCAAATTTTTCTAGGCATAAGGTATCAAGATTCCATTATTGAATAGAAACAGATAGGTGAAATTTTCATATGAAAAAAAAAACTAAAATAGAGCATCAAAATATCCCTAAACAACGCTGTCGACTGGTAACGTGTCCAGAAGACTGGCCGCATTGCCATTTTCTTCCAAAATGTACCTAATGCTGTAGTTTGTGGCTTTTGAATAGATAAGGTATTACACATATGATTCTGTAGGTAGGTTTTTTGAAGAGGCTTATGTGCAACAGAGCATCTTAATGTAATAAGCGCTTGGAGAGGGCTTAAAGCCAGTGGGCGAGCCGTATGTACTATTTCACAGTACCTACTTATTTTTTTGCTTATGCTATGAAGTAATATGTTGTAGTACAATCTTATGATCCCTTTTATTATAATTAGTCGTAAAGTGGCCTGAAACACAAGTTTGAATAAACCAAGCTCGGGCTAGACGCTAGTTAGATATAAGCCCGTGTAACTATTTTCAGTATGTGTAAATTATTTGTAATCTTAATAATCTAGATATAACTTGAGTATTATTGTAAGTATAGCATAAGACTTAATTATTAACTCGTAGTCTAACTGTACTTTATTTTTAACCGACTTCAAAAAGGAGGAGGTTCTCAATTCGTCTGAATGTTCTTTTTTTTTTTTTTGTTTCGCGATATCTTCGCCATTTATGAATGGATTTTGATGATTCTTTTTTTGTTTGGTAGGCCATACTTCAGAGGTGGTCCCATATAAATTTTATTGAAATTGATTCGGCACTTTTTGAAAAAGTCAACAAAAACAAAATACACAAATCGTATGTAGACGACGTTCTAGTTGTAGTGCTGGTCCGAGAATTTGTACACTATTGTAATTGTAATTTGTGGCACTAAAAAGTATGAAATGAAAAAACTTTAAAAAAGTAAAAACCGACTTCAAAAAAAACTAAACGGAGTAAAATAATTATCATTTAATAAAACTACCAGTTTCAAAAGTCGGTGTTCTACGCTGAAACAAATTGAATGCACCGACTTCTGAAACTGGTAGTTTTATTAAATGACAATTATTTTACTCCGTTTAGTTTTTTTTGAAGTCGGTTTTTACTTTTTGTAAATAAGTTATTAATGAAAAATAAAAATAAAAAAATATTATTTATGACGGATGCTTGAAAGAGACGCTTGACATGCTTGACATGGACCTTCAAAAAGTTCAAAATTAAATAAATGTTGTTGTTGGCAACAAGTGGTCAGTCAGTCAGCCATTTAAGGACACATTAGCTTATGTTTTGTAAATTCGTTTTACGGAAAGTGCATTGTTTCAATATTTACCACATAAAAAACGTTTAAACAAAAAATAAAACTGACTTCTAAAAAACGAATAAAATAATTACCATTTAGAAGTCGGTACCGTCAATTTGCTTCAACGGCTTAAACGGCTTCTGTAACTGTTAGTTTAAACTGTTAACTTTTAGAAGAAGTTGGTAAAAACTGTATTTAACTCTTAAGTCTCGTAATTGTACCGTATCGTACAGTTCATGTTCCTTTATTTGTAGCATCTATATTAGATCTACAAGGTTAGTCGGAAAGGGGGTACTAATCAGCAAGCCACTTAAAGTATCACTGATGACTGTTTTAAAGCAAGTGTTAAAATTTCAAAATTCGATCATTTTTATTTCCATGCAGAATTGTATTTATTAATTTATTATACTCTTTATTGTACATAATACACCGGTAAACAAAAAGGAATACAAACATTTACACAAAATATGTACGAAAAAGATTTGAAGCGGCACGACAAAACGTATGAAAGCGACGCGCCTGCGCCGTGTCTGCACCTTATGCCTTTTCTGTGTAATGCACGCTTAAGGTTGTCTGGAAGAGATCGATTGCGATAAGACCGCCCATTGTACATATTTTGTGTAATTTACGCCTTAGGATGGACTGAAAGAACGGAATTAGAATTTATTTTAGTTTTTTTAAAAATTCTTCGTCGCTGCTTTAGTTACAAAATCAGAAAATGGAGCGTCTAATCCGTGACCCCACGTATGACCTAAAATGTAAACAAAGCTACTCACAGCTAAAGAAAGATGGATTTTAGTAAAAAAATTTGAACAGCTATATCTCTGACACTATTGACTTTTGGGGAAAGTTGTAGATCAAAAGTTTTGTATTATTGTGTGTATTTTAACACCTTTTCGTATTAGTAGCCTTCCGACTAACCTTGTATAAGATTAGCTTTATTCATTGATGTTTAAATTATCGGATATTTAATGCCGCTATTTGTGGTGTCCGTATATTTTGATATAAAATTGTCATTTATTTTAAATTGCGGATAATAAATGTGGCCATGTGGTTTTGACAGTTTATAGGCTTGCCATAATTTTATTAGTGGTTTTCTTTAGGAAGTTGTTTTATTCTATGTAATACAAATGTAATCAAAGTTTAATAATAGCTTAAAATAGAAAAACCCGCACAAACTTCTCTGGGAACTTGATTTAGAAAAATAAAAGAGAAAGTATTTTGTATCGCACAGGATGTCACGAAATTTCACATCAAGCAGGGAACAAATAATAGAATATGACTGTTCAGAAAAAAAATAAGACGCATCTGAAAGATGGGCAATCAATTTACTGAGCGATATTCCCTTTCATGGCTGAACGCTTGGCTGCCGCGCGATATGTTTACGGGAAGTACACGGAATATTTGGATAGACAGATAATTTTTCAAGGTCTAGGTTTGTGCATGTGGAGATTTTTTGTCTGTAAACACACCTATGATAAAACAGTACGAGTTTTTTTATTCTTTCATTTGGGCAAAACACCTCAACAAAGAAAAAAAAGATTTTAATTTTTTCGACGTGTCGTACAAAACTCTCTCACTCTCTTTCTAAATAATATTATTATTTAAGTGTATTTCTATATACCTACCTATTCTATGGGATGAAATCGCTCGTACCTTAAACATTAGAAATACCTATTTATTTTACGAACACTAAACTCCGAAGCTGTTTCATCTCAATTTACTATAATAACGGACATTAAGGATTGACGGTACGACGACAAGCGTCCATCAATAACCCCCCCCCCCCCCCTCCCACCTGGCAATATAAATGAGAAAAAGATTAATGGGAACTGTTGCTACCAATAAATCATGAGATCTATACTCCTTACCTATAAACGATGCTTAGTAAAAGCGTATAATGTACAGGTTGAAGTATTAAAGGTGGGAAATAATGGGATATAAAGAAGGAGAATCTCATTTTAAATAAAGGTGACTTAAATATTTCACATCACAAAAAAAAAACAAGCCGAATTATTTCCACGCGCTAAATAAGTAAGTAGGTATATATTGTTGTGTCCCTGAGAGATTCCCCTTGGCTGGAAACCCTTCAGTTCTCGCCAATAACCGTCTGATTACGGTCCGCAAAGACAATATAAGCAAACAAATAAAAAATCGTTTCCGTTGCATATACAACACGTCAATTTTTGATTTGAGTCAATCCGACCGTCGCATGACGCATTTTGATGTATTTTAATTTGTCTTATTTTTTGTATAATAAAGTATTTTTGACTTTTCTATTAATTAAACAATGTCGCAAACATTATAGTTTAAAAACTCAACCTGTACATTGACCAAATAAATCCTATTTTCTTTTTACGCAATCCATAATTTTGGGTCGCGACAATATTTTTTGTTTTACGTGGGTACAATCTATTCACGGTCGTGAAAGGCGATAAAGTGGGTTAGGGTTCCTATTATTGCTTAAGGGAGGATTTAGAACTGGATTTAGGGATAGACATCTATTTTACTTCAAGAATGTTCTAAATGATGACTACAAAATGAATGAGATTCGAAAATTGAAAAGAAAAAACAAAACAATTATGGACATTTATACTGATAGGGATGGCAGAGTTCTAGAGATTTTGAATTCTCAAAAAATAAATGCCTTTTATTTTGTTTAACTATACTCTGTTTAACGAAAGATGAGTCCTGACATAACGGTAATTTCGTAAATTGTAGCCGTAAGGAGACTGCTTTAAAAAAAAGTAAACAACATCATCACATGCCGTAAAATAGCTGTATTATAATTTATAAATGAATTGTTTTACAAAAATGTTTGATATTCTTAGTATGGTGACGTTTTGTAGAGAAACGTCAGGAATCACGTTGAAAAGGGTACACTTAGCTCATTCATTAACCCTTTATAAACACTTAAAGCTGGTATTCATTATAATTAGGTAATTATCTGGCTAAGCAACAGTTTGCTCGAAGAAAGTACGACAATTTTAGGTAATGTATGTTTAACCAGATATTTAGGGCCTGTCCACATCTCCACGTTACGACGTCGCCGTCGTCAACGTGGAACGGTGCGGTAACGCGGCACGGCGCGTTGACGTAACGTGCAAATTTACGTTACCGTATCGTAACATGTTCCGCCTCTAGCCGCAAGCGCACAGGTATATGCGCTCCGCCCACGCTCTTCACGCCCGTGAGCTAGTCGCCATCTATGTGCTCCGATGCTTTAAAACCATATCTTACTGTTTCTCTTATTAAAATTCAGGATCTACGTGGTCAACGAAAAATATAACAATGATCCTGACGTGCATTTTTACGATACGGTAAAGTAAATTTGCACGTTATGTTAACGCATCGCACCACGTTACCGCACCGTTCCACGTTGACGACGTCGTGACGTGGAGATGTGGACACGCCCTAAATGTTTGTGAACGACAGCCAAAGTGGTTTTTGGATCTATTGCCGTCTTACTTCATCGACATGAAAATAACAAGGACAGATTATATTTAAATAACGTTTAAAAATTTAAGTTCCAATAAATAAAGAAGTTAAGTGATTAAGGAATCTAAATCTCTTGCAAGCTTTAAAATAAGGTTAATGAAACACCACAATTATATTGAAAGATTTTTCTTAACTTTTAGTATTCAGCATTACTGGTAAGCACTTCATATCCGAAACCCATGAATACTGATCGTCATTCTGTACAACTTTTACTTTATTAATTATAATAAATCGTTTATTTCGGGTATTCATATAAATTATTACTTAGTTATTACATAAATTAAATTAAATCACATTACGTTAATAAAATCAAAATTACAATCAAAAGTTAAAATTAAAATCAATCAAAATTAAAATCACAATTAAAATTAAAATCACAATTAAAATTAAAATCACAATTAAAATTAAAATCACAATTAAAATCAAATTCAAAATTAAAATTACATTAAATTAAAAGTATCCTTGTCATTTTTAAGAACGGTTTTTAGATTAGACTATGTAACACTTGAAACACTATGTGAAATAATCAATGCTGATTTACAAAATGTATGGAACAGCGTTTTAGTTCATTAATTTAGCCTTTGTCCCATAGTAAGTTGTACAGAATCATGAGCAGAGTTCATGGTTTTTGGATGTAAAGAGCCAGTCATGCTGTATTTTTTTTTGGCACAGCCCGTCGTCTACATTTATTGTTTTTTTAAGAAGTGAATGTACAGACGCCAGCACATCAAGCTATCACAATCTGTCAAATTTCTTCAATGGATTTTAATCTTTATCACAAAAGCGTTAGGTTCAAGGTTGATTGGGAAAATTTGTCAGTTTCGGGTAACTTGATGTGCTGGTGTCTGTACCTATATTATTTTTAGGAAATAAAATATTAAAACCTTAGAGTCAAGAGTACAACCAGAAACCGAATTTGGCTTTACTGTGGCTGAACCGTCACACAAACACGGTAACGAACATATTCGTAATCATTTTCTTGTAAACGTACAGAGACCGAAGGAGTTACGAAAGTGCCAGATAGCAATTAAAAGTAAATAATTTCTACGTGAGGCAACTCAAAGGCTGATGTTGCCAATTACAGCAATTAGCGATTGTTTGCTACTTGTTCTAAATTGATAAACGACTCGAATATTGTGTCTGTATGTCACGATGAAAACTTCCGTTGAACTGATATTAAGGAAAGAAGAAGAAAGAAAGAAAATACATTTTATTCAGCCAAGGACACAATAACAGCATAAACAATAAAAATATTTAAAAAAACATAACTTAAATCAAACATACATATTTTAGGCGTGAATTACATAGAAACGGCGTAAGGTGTAGGCGCGTCGCTTTCATACGTTTTGTCGTGCCGCTTCAATTTTTTTTCGTACTAAATGCTCAGACCAAATAAAAAACCAAGACATAGCGCTGCGAACAACAGAGTGAAGCATGCGCAAAACTACGCCTCGCTCTGTACATACACGTTCACACAACCATATTTACACCAAACTACAATTAAAATACACATGTTTATGAAACCGGCCTCACTTGACTGTTAACAATGCTATGTCTTGGTTTTTTATTTGCTCTGAGACTAAATGTATGAAAGCGACGCGCCTGCGCCGCGCCTTCACCTTACGCCGCTTCAATGTAATTCACGCCTTATGCAGTCGAGCATGCCCGTGCCGAAAGGGTCACCAACTCATGGTGGGTCACCAACTCATGCTCAACTTTATGGTGGGCGTCAAACACTCAGCGCTGATTTTCAATTGGTATCCTTATACATATTTACACCAAAGAGTTTGGGTGTATTTTAATTAGAATACTAACACCAATTAGCAATTCCTCATTGGCTATTTTGGTATTATTTAACTTTGTCTCGTTAGACTCTAGTCGTACCAATTAGGGTCTTAGAGCACACAAATCCAAGGTGCAAAGATATAAAGGGACTCCCAAAATCCTTCTGGCTTTCACATACACACGACGGAATGCAGTATACTGTTTGAAGCTGGATTTAAATGTGAGGGTGGTAGCTAGCCAGTCGGATCGTTAAGATCGTACCTCCAAGCATGCTGGGTTTTGTTGAATCTTACGGCACGCGTCTATTCCCAGAATGCAGTGAGGAAATTTAAATATTATAATCTGTTCCCACATGGGAAATATACTCTTATCGCTAGTTAATTTAGCCAGTTTAATTAAAAAACCAACTAACTATTCAAATCATGATTTCGAGTAATGGCGTTTTGAAAGTTTGTTTCCTAAAATTTTAAATACTAGGGTCAAGTGTTGTACCTATGGACGGCTTTACCTATAGACACTACCAATATTTCAAAAACCGAACGGCGTAAATTCATAGTTAGAACACATTCGTAAACTTTTTTTGACCAATGGCAACACTGACTAACTGTCATTATGCTGTCAGTGATAAATCTGTTGTGATAAGCTGGAATAAGGATTATTCTGCGTTTTTGTTTTTTTTTTTTTTTTTTTTTGATTTATGGTAATTTTTTATTTATTCATTTACATAATATATACAATTCCTATATACATTATTCTTATAATATTTACAAAATTACAAATAAAAGTATATACAAATAAAATAAAAAAATATCCTAATAAAACTATAAACTAAAATAGTGCGTCAAAATATTCCTCCGCATCGCTGTCGACTGGTAACGTGCCCAGAAGGCTGGCAGCATTGCCACGTTGTATGGCAATGCTTATCCTTTGGCCAAGGTAGAGGCCAGCCTTCGGGTCACGGGTCGTATCGACCAGCCGCCTTGCAAGATCTTTGTATAAGATTTGGGCACTCGGACCCCACGGCCCGAGTGTTTCGACCCCAAACGGCTCGAAAATATAATTACTAATCAAGTTATTATATTTTCGCCGCTTGAGGGCCTCCGCAGCTGCAGCAGCAGCGCCAGCACAGCCTACCGAGCTAGGAAGATGAGATGGCGCAAGGGTATCGACGCACGTTGCGTCCCATACCAGAGGCCTACCCATCTTCCATGGCATCAATGACATACCATCTGGTCTCTTGCCATCGTCACGTGCCAAGCCATTTGGTTCTAATACGGCTGGAACGCCGGCGGTGACAAGAGCACGACGTTTTTGTTAATGCTCTGTAAAAAGATTTAACCCTTTCTAGGTTTTGTCGTAATATTTGTACCTGTGGACGGGGGAATGAATGTACCTGTGGACTGTCCATAGGAACATAATATCGGTTGTACCTGTGGACAGTAATTTACACAGACAAATTACAACATTTTTTTTGTTTTTTTTTCAGTGCCACGTAGTAAAACCGGAGAGAAACAGGATAAAATATGTCCAGACACTCTCTCCGAAGCAGTTATAGAGGTCAAAAGTGGATGTTTAGTTCGTAAGGTGTCTGAAAAACACAAAATACCAAAATATACGATTTTTAAACATTTTCAACTCAACAAATAAATAATGATCTCAATGAAAAATCTATATATTAATTATTAGATAGATTTATTGTTGTATTATTGAAGAATGACGTAAAAAAGGTGTTTCAAGAGCATAAAGAAATTATGTTACGTGAATATTTAGAAAAGGCAGCCTGCATGCATATGAGTCTAGATTCCAAACAAGTCCTGGAACTTGTCTACCAGTTTTCTGTGAAAAAAATAAATAAAATACTCTTAAAAGCTGGCATCAATACAAAATAGCTGGTATAGGATGGTTTCGATGTTATCGACAACGTTTTCCAAAATTATCGCTACGAAAACCTGTTTTTTTTTGCAATACCAAATGCTTGTCTACAGGTACATTATCGTCCATAAGTACATTTGTGCTGTCCATAGGTACATTGGTACGTTGTACCTAGGGACAAAATAAGGGTTTTTGAAAATCTTTAATTTTCTAAGCAACTGTTTTTGCTATCGCATTTGAGACTGATAATTATTAAGAGTTGATTAGTTAGTAAGCCGTACGATAAATAATGTCATGATAAAAGAATGAGGTTTTTTTAAAAAAAATAGTTTTTTGTCAAATTCTGGAAATCGTCCACAGGTTGAGCACATGCCCCTATCTTATCTAAGATAGTATATAAAATTTTATCCGACAATTCAAACAAAAATTGCAGTATTACCAGTTGAACAGTTTTTTAGGTCTCGTCTGGTTATAGGTTTCCTCAAGTTAACATAATTAGATTTAATTATAAGAAATAAGTAAGACAGTTTTCAGGTTTGCTTGGTAGTATGTCTATCTATACAGTCCGCCTGGTTAGCTATCACCTTCACATAAAAGGCCGGCGCCCAACCGTTTACTATTAATACCGTCGTGTGTATGTGAGAACCAGAGGAGTTTAAGGGAATCCCTCTATACCTATCTCTGTTACTTCGATTCGTGTGTTCCATTTTCGACCTTGTGACAAACGTGAATAAGTAGTGAAATAAAAAAATAAAAAATCCTCAACAGTTGTCCATAATTTGTGTTTTGTGCGTACAAATTAATAAAGAAAATACTTTTCCTATTTTATGTCGGTTATCTATAAAGTCTTCTCAAATACCAACAATGCAGCCTACATTAGTTATAATAATAATAATAATAATAACCGCTCACACGTTTGTTGCCCCCTTCGCCTATGTACTGGCGGCTTTCAGGGGGCCCAGCTAGTGAGCTGGCGAGTCACCGTCTGCCAACGCATTTCAAATTTAAACTTGAAAGGCAGACGCCGTTTTCTTCCGGCAATAGAAGTTATCTAGTCCACCTAACACCCCTTCCCATAAACCAGATATTTTTCACCACATTTTACAATAGTCTTGCACCCACCCGGGACGGTCCATGACTGTACTCCAATAGTGCAGCCGTGGATAGTCCCCGGTTGGTGCCCCACCCCATTTTAGATTAAAGTTCTCAAAGGGGCCTCTGCGCGTTGGACCTGTGTCCCCGTGTATGCCTTCCAAAAGACCGGACATCTTCCGCACGGAAGATGAGCCGTGAATAGAGACACATAATAATAATATCTGTGGCCCGGTTGTCAAGGCGACATGCCAAATTTTCAGAAGAAAAATATAAAATAAATATAATAATAAATACACAGGAATTCACAAATTCCTTTGAAGAAACAGCATTTATAAATAAATAAAACGGTAATAAAAATATCGACATGATATACAAACGAAAAAACTTGCGAAACAATAGCAATCTGGAATCGACATTGTAACCATGAAATTTTAATGAACAACAAGAACAAATGTTGACAAGAAGCCGGGCCAAGACCCAAGGCACACGTCTACCATCTTCGGCTTCGTCGCTCAGCTCCGCCTCGCAGCCGCCGGAACCCGCCTCCACCGTGAGTGATGTGACACCGGCCGCTGCAGTTGCGTCGAGCTCGAGCGACGAATACTTCTCGCCGCCAACATCACCACCACCACGACGACGAGGAAGAGGCCGACCGCCGGCCAGCTTGGGACCTCGAGGCCCACCGGCCTCTGACAGGGTCCCCGCTGCCGGTGGAAGTGTGCAGCGCATGCGTTGGACGCAGAGCATGAACGAGAACTGCATGCGCGCATACTTTGGGGCTACAGAGGGGGGAACTAATCTGACCGCGTACCGTGGCCGGATGCTCTCTCTGTTTCAGGCGCTTGAACCAGCTGTCAACGTCTCGGCGCAACGATTGTCGGATCAGGTGCGAGTCATCCAACGTGATCATAGGTTGGATGACGCCGCGCTTGATAGGCTTCGCTCTGAAGTGCAAAGTAGCCATGTCATCTCTCTCCAGTCGCAGACTGCGGTGCAATTGCAAGTCCCTACTGTGGTTCCACCGCGGTCCATTTTCGCTGACGAGGAGAGCGATGATAGGGTTACAAATGTAAGTACCCAGTGCAGTGACCAATTGAGGAGTGCTTTGGAGCTTGCGATTCGGGAGTATCGGTCCACCCCGCCAGACCTTAGACCACGGCTACCTCGTTTGCCCATGAATAAAAAAAACAGGGCGCTAATGTGTGCTCTGGATTCGCTGCTATCAAGTTATTTTGATGGCAGCGAAGACCTCGCCGATGCCCACTCCATCCTGTACTGCGCGGCAGTTGCGGCATGTCGTGTAGCTCGTGTCAAATTTGATAATAATGATAGAGCTACACGACCAAAACCTGCCGTACCGGCGTGGCAGTGCAGGATTGAGCGTCGTATTGGCGAGGCTAGAGCACTCATTGGCAAACTAATATGCTTCAGGGAGGGTAATACTCGCCCAAGAGTGATGCGCTTTGTAAGGCGGGCGTTCTCGGGGACTGATACCAGTCCTCGATATTACATGTCCCGTGTTACAGAGCGCATCGACTTCCTGAAGCAGAAGGTTTATGCATGGGCAAACCGTATCCGGAGGTATAAGCGGCGAGTGGAACGATACACTCAGAATCGCATGTTCCAACGCGATCAACGGTGGGTATACAGAGCTTGGGAGCGGTCAGACCAAGGTGTGGGGGACGCGCATCTGCCGGATGATGACACCATGAATTCATTTTGGCGCAGCATCTGGTCGGTGCCTGTCTTCACACCGAAGGTGACTGGATGCGAGACGTCGAGCGAGTGTGTGAGCCGATATTAGACATGGGGGCTATTTCAATCAGCCCCCAAGACGTGGCCAGTGCAGTCCGTCCGTTGCCAAACTGGAAATCTCCAGGGCCGGACGGGCTGCACAATTTCTGGCTAAAATGGCTGCGCAGTTCACACGCTCGCTTGGCGTCTCATTTCCAGTCATCTCTGGAAACTGGGACGCTCCCACAGTTCCTAACAACAGGAGTTACCCACCTGCTCCATAAATCAGGTAGTACCGCGGAACCCAAGAATTATAGACCGATCACATGTTTGCCGACGGTCTATAAGCTTCTTACATCCATTTTGAGATGCAAAATTAGTTGTCATATTGAAAATAATTCTATTATGTCTGCCTCTCAAAATGGATGTAGGAATGGGTCCCGCGGTACTAAGGAGCTACTCCTCATTGATATGGCCATTAGCCAACAGGTTCGCCGATCCCGAAAGGATCTGTCGACATGTTGGATAGATTACCCTCTCTGCTGTCACTACCTGCGCGGGGCCTCCTATTGTTCCGTCAACCCCCCAACCCGCCTTCCCCGCGCGGTAGGAACAGATGCATTCTTTCGCAGATTTCTCGATGATTTTATATGAATACCTATTAAGATGTGTATATATTTGGATTCTCCATAAAATTTCCTATAGATTAATATGTTTATATTCTAAAGTTTCTTAAATACCTCTTGATAAACATGCTGGAAATGAAGAGAAAAGTAAAAATTGCGATAAAATTGAATAAAATATGGTTTATTAATTAAATTGTACCAGTTTTATGCACAGTTTTTGTTTTATTTTATATTTAAATGTTATATTTACAATATATAACTTTTAATCCACATGTTTTCAAACATATTTTTAACACCAAGGCTATTATAAATCAGCGAGCAATTTCACACACGTGCGCGCGACCCTAAAAAACTTAAGATTTTCAAGTGGCTTTGTTGACGCATGGCGGGCTCAAATGACTTGATTTATGTGTTTTTGTTTAGCTCGGGTCATGGACTCTTTTTATTATAAACAACAGATGTTTGTTCTTTGTTCATTTTAGAGTACGAAGCAAATAAAGAAACCCACTTGAGATCGGCCCTCAAATTACTAACTTCAATACTATACTTTTAAAACGAAAAGTATGCCGATTTTACATTAACTCTTTTTTTTTACAAATAGTACATAATATTTGCTTTAAAATACATAAAATACAATAAGTACTTGCCGTACAAAAACAATTAGAAATAAGCTTACAAATATCTTAAAATACGCACAAAATATAATATTCAAAACATAAATAAAACCAATCGAACGCGTAATACGCATGGCGAGGCCCCGCCCACTTCGCTATTCCTATAATAGCTTCGCTATTCGCTAGCGCGTCATAAATGTAAAACTGACATGGATCCCGATTGTGGACGCTATTCTTTTGGTTACGTATTTAATGAAATTATTTAATTTATGCACCGATACTATCAATTGGAGTGTAGTAGAAAAATATTTATGATACTTAACACGGATTGAATATAGGAAACAGATAGTTTCCATACATTTTTGTGGTAAAATCATGCAGGAAAGTTTTTGTTATGGCGGCCGTGAGCACAGCGATTATAATTCCGATTAAATTTTAAATTTAAACACACAGAAACAAAAACAGAAAGTATTTACCGGTAGATTACTTACCCAGGCATTGTTAAAAATTCACAAACACTTGTATTATATTGCGGAACACACCGAAAACAATTATTGTTTACGCACCCACTTGGAACAATAGTTCGCGTCACTTGGCCGAACTTCAACTGGCGACCGTTCCAAAAATTCCTTCCGGGTAATTCCATAAGTTTGGCTTGTACAATAGCCTATTCTTTCCCGCGCATATTGAATATAGACATTGAATGTTACAAATATTTATATATTTTTTGTTTTTATTTGGAACGCGACGATGACTCATCGTCCCGATTCGGGACAGGTGTCACACGCGCAGATTTTTTGCGCATCCCGATTCGTGACGGCCACCAGTTACAAGAAGGCCTACGACTCGGTGCCACATACATGGCTCATGAGGGTGCTGGAGTTGTATAAAGTAAATACAACTCTATGCACCTTCCTGACATCATGTATGGGGCAATGGAGGACGGTCCTTCGCTATCCAGGATGTCGACAAATTCAAGGGATAGGAGAACCAATCAGGATTGAGCGGGGTATATTCCAGGGCGATAGTCTGAGCCCGCTGTGGTTTTGCCTAGCCTTGAACCCTCTAAGCACACTGCTGGAGGGTTCGGGGTTGGGCTACCGGCTGAGAAGAGGTGGTCAGGTAATATCCCACCTCCTTTACATGGATGATCTGAAACTCTTTGCCCCCAACAATTTGCAACTGCTGGAGTTACTGAAGGTAACTGAAACTTTCAGTAATGCCATCAGTATGGAATTTGGTGAGGACAAATGTGCAGTCATGCATGTAAAGCGAGGGAGGATTATGGAATCCGTGGGAACCCAACTCTCGGATTCCATAAACCTCAGATCTCTCTCCTCAACCGAAACCTACAAATACTTGGGTATGTCGGAGGCGTTAGGCATCAATGAGGCTGACATGAAGCAATCGTTGAGGGAGCGCTTCTATGGCCGCCTGAAAAAAGTACTGAAAAGTCTTTTGTCGGGCGGAAATAAGGTGCGCGCCTTTAACGGTTGGGTCATGCCGGTCCTGATGTACTCCTTCGGCATACTCAAGTGGACTCAGACCGAACTTGACGCCCTGGATAGGAGGGTCCGTACGCTGCTGACTGCGTATCGAATGCATCACCCACGCTCGTCGGTAATAAGACTGTACATTCCGCGGAAGTGTGGGGGTCGAGGCTTTTTAAATGCTAAGACCCTCCACAACCGCGAGGTGTGCAGTCTCAGGGAGTACTTCTCCCAAGCCGACGTGGGGATGCATCGAGATGTGGTCGCAGTGGACAAAGGATTCACTCCGCTCTCCTTGGCTAAAGAGAACTGGCGCAAGCCTGTAGTACTTGATACTAATGGCCGCAAGGAGGTATGGCGGAGCAAGGAGCTTCACGGACGCTTTTACCGGGCCCTTCATGGGCCTGATGTAGATTTCCTAGCGTCCGTAGCCTGGCTACGATTCGGTGACCTCTTCGGGGAAACCGAAGGTTTGCCACTGTCCCGGTGAATCTATCCGACATGTTGTCTCTGGTTGTTCTCGTCTTGCTAACGGTGAGTATTTGCACAGACACAACCTCGTGGCTAGGATTATCCACCAGCAACTTGCCCTAAAATACAACCTTGTGGACGCAGAAGTACCATACTACAAGTATGTGCCCGACCCAGTTCTCGAGAATGGTCATGTCACATTGTACTGGGACCGATCTATCATCACTGACAGGACTATTGTAGCCAATAAGCCTGATATAGTGGTGATAGATCGATCAGAGCGCCGCGCAATGATTGTTGATATCACTGTCCCGCATGACGAGAATCTCGTGAAAGCCGAAAATGAGAAAAAAATCAAATATCTCGATTTGGCTCACGAGGTTGTTGACATGTGGGAGATTGACTCAGCAGTCATTGTGCCGATAGTCGTTACAGCCAATGGCTTAATAGCCAAGAGCCTCGACCAACATCTGATGAGGCTCTCGTTAGGCAGCTGGATCAAGGGTTTGATTCAGAAAGCGGTACTTCTGGACACGGCGCGTATCGTTAGGAAGTTCTTCTCTCTGGAGCCCTGACCGCCGGCGGCTTGGACCCTGTTCCCGATGCCGGTGGGCTACTATTTTTTATATTTTTAAATGTTTTTTTTTTATATAAATATTTAAAAATGTAAATAAGTATGTATATTTAATGAATAAACGATATAATAATAATATGTTTATTTCAGACCAAGATCCATTAGTAACAATTAGCTTAATCTATGTTTTTACATAAATGAAATGAAGAAAGAGGCTATACTTAACTAATAATAATAGGTCTATTTCACCAGCACTCTCAACCAGCTCCTCATAACATCGGAGTCATATTTGTCAGCAATGACCTTCAGGATGCCATTGGTACTACCCCGTACTCTTTCTAACAGAGAGGCAACACGTTTGCGGATGATAGCGTGGAAACCATCCACCCTCGCCTCCGCAAACATGCCAGATGCACTACAGAAGCGAGGCAATCCCAATAGCATCCTGAATCCATTATTGTACTGGACTCTCAAGGTGTTTAGTGACCTCTGAGTAAATGTGACCCATAGACTACTCGTGTAGAATGTTTGGCAATATGCTTTAAACAGAGTAATTTTTGCATCATTACTACAACGAGCAAATCTACGGGTCAGCATATTACTTCTAACAGCCATAGCCCTTCGCTCCCTTTCTATATCGACCTGATCATCAAGACTCTCAGTAACAAAGTGCCCAAGATATTTAAATTGATGAACCCTCTTCAGTTCGACTCCGTTCAGCTTAATTTGTGGTACACTTGATGGACATTTACCAGGAACCTTGAAAATCATGTACTGACTTTTCAGAGTATTATATTTCAGACCATGGCTATTACTATAGTTTTCACAAATGGCTAACAGTCTCCTCAATGCACCGATAGTTGGACTCAGCAGCACCATGTCGTCCGCGTAGCTGAGATTATTCATACAGACGTTATCAACGGAACACCCGACTCGGGTGTTGCTGAGTTCAACCATCAGCTCATTCACATACAGATTGAAAAGCTTTGGAGAACTTAAACCACCCTGTCTCACTCCACATTCCATCCTGTATGCAGTGGAGAGACTGTCAGCCCATTTTACACTATTTATTTGGTTAGCATACCAGAAGTGAAAAAGCCTTTGAACCTGCGTATGCACATCTGTTTTCTTTAGTTTTTGCCATAATGTGTCATAAGACACCAGGTCAAAAGCTTTTGACAGGTCTAAAAAGCATGCATACACAGGTGTACTTCTCGTTGTGTAATATTGTACAGTGTGCTTAAGACTTAATATGGCGCTTTCAGTAGAAAGTCCGGGTTGGAAACCGAACTGAGCAGTATCAAGCACACTGTCCAATACTTTCGCTACCACTGTAGCTAAAGAAATCGGCCGGTAGTTACTCTTTTGTGACAGATCACCAGTTTTATTTTTCACTATAGGTATGACAAAAGTTCGCATAAAGTCAGGAGGAAGGTACGAGTGACTCAAACAAACGCTAAAAAACATTGCCAGAACTCGCGGTAAATGTACCCCTGCATACTTCAAGTGCTCGATGCTGAGTCCGTCGTGCCCAGGCGACTTACCCCTCGACATTTTACTCACAATGCAACGAATTTGCTTTGCGGTCACAACAAACAGATCACCTGTCCCAACGGGCCCAGCATCGGCGGAAGACTTGAAAGGACCCAGCAGTGATTTCACAGAAAAATGTTCCCCAAACAATTCCGCTATACCCATACTGTCACTCACACCCTCCACGCTCATAGGGAGGCCGGGCTTAGGGCACAATTTATTAGTCGCTTTCCAAAAATCACTAAAGTTTTTCGAGGCCTGATGCTCAGCAATAACGTTCATTCTAACCTGCTCTTTATTGTCTTGACACCATTTCAACTTTCGTTTGAAAAATCTTCTACTTTCACACATTTCCTCATGTATTACACCCTGTCCCGGTCTATCATGAGCAACCCAATACAAAAACTTATGTCTTGCCTCCATGTGGGCCTGACGAACATATTTATTCCATCCCGTTATATAACGCTTACGTCTATATACATTTGCAGCCTTTTTATAACTGTGTATAGCTGAATCACACAGTGCCGTAATGATATCATTATATAATTGGTCTATGATCCCGCATTTGTGTTCAGTACTATCGCAAACATTATTACAACACTGTCTAAATTCATCCGGAAAATCTACTAACTTAAGTTTATACTTAAATCAAATTCTAATGTAATATGGTCATAGTAAGATTATTTCCTTCAACAAGTTCGTGATAAAGTCACTGCTAAAACACACGAGAACTAATTCGCCCTCACGCGACCATTGATATTATAATAAGCCTGTCGTGTCCCGTTTTAATTACTCATAAGTGAAAAATATTACACGACGAAGTGACGTTGATATAGCACCTTACGTTTATGCTGTAAATTTTTTTCAGCGGTATAAATTATTTAAAGTTTTTATAAATTATTGTTCAACAGGCTATAGAAAATGCTGGGAATTATTTCAGGATATAATATGTACACATTATATGCAAAAAGTTTACACAGTAAAATATTTAGATTAACTACTTTGTCCTATTATTCCGTTTAGATATTAATTTTACATTTTTAATATAACTATAAAAAAATTAAAAACCTTAAAAATAAAAAAAATATTACCCCACCAACATGGGGTGCATGAAAAGAGCCCCCACGAGTGACGATACTTAAGTACGTCCGGAGCACCTTGGGCAGTCAGCCCCGCTACCAACCTTGCTGACTGGCTAATCTTTTCACCACGGCATGAACTATTCTTGTATAGCTCGTGCCGACACGATAGAAGAAGAAGAAAACCAATATCGAGAACAGAGTCCATGCTGTCCGGTGGTCAGGACCTTAGAGAGAGAAAAATCCTAACAATACGCGCTGTCTCTAGAGTACCTACCGCTTTCTGTATCAGGCTCATGATCCGTCTAACGAGAGCCTCTTCAGATGTTGGTCCAGGCTCTTGCCTGTTAGACCATTGGCCGTAACGATTATCGGCACGATGATTGCTTAATAAATCCCACATTTCGCCAACCTCATATCATTATTATTGTACGCTTAGCCATAGTCAATCAATGATAATTGAAAATTTGAAATCGATTCAGTAAAATTTTATGTAAAATTCACAAAATTAAATCTACATTTACACAGTGAAGGTTAAATATTAAACAGTAGAGGTAGGTCATGAAAAACTTGCAACATTATTTACAAAAAGCCCAGAGGTGTATCCAAGACCGGGTTTGCGGGTATAAACACAATTTTTCATTTTGCACCGGAGACCAGGACAAAGAGGAATTTTAATGCAATTTAGTAGTCGCATTGTACCCTAGAGTTGTTGGCATTTTTACAGCACACGGCTTACGAAAGGTGTCATGAGGAAAATGAACCTAAAAAAATAATTACTCACCCTTGTCAGTGATATTATAAGTACGGCTTGCATTTTTAAAAGGGTTAACTTGAGTGAGTTGGGCGTAAATTTTTCACATACATAAAATCTGTGCGAGAGTTTGAAGGTTATTAATATTTCACTTGACTTTAGGTATTTGTAAAGTACGTACATAATTTAGAATAGATTCCCTTTAAAAAATGTTTGCACTTTTTATTTTAGATCTGCGACGACGTAGGTACTAATTCAGATTTGCATTTGAAATAAATGATTAAGGGCCGATTTTTCAATCTTCAGATAACTTTTATCTGAGTAATAAATATGGCTGTTTGACATACCTATATCTATAAATAAAAACCGTCCAAGTGCGAGTCGGACTCGCGTACGAAGATAGTTCCGTACCATTATTACCACCATTAAAAATCATGTCTGTTGTATGGAGTTGAGTGTTGTATGGAGCCCCCCTTAAATATTTGTTTTATGTTAATTTAATTATTTATTTTTAAATTGAATATATAACTAAATATTCTGTGAATATTTCAAGTGTCTACCTGTTGCCGTTATCAATATCGAGCAAAAACGAGCAAAAAAATCACGTTTGTTGTATGGGAGCCCCCTTAAATATTTATTTTGTTCTGTTTTTTAGTATTTGTTATTATAGCGACAGCAGAAATAAATCATTTGTGAAAATTTCAACTGCCTAACTATCACGGTTCATGAGATACAGCCTGGTGACAGACGGACGGACGGACAACGGAGTCTTAATAATAGGGTCCCGTTTTACCCTTTGGGTACAGAACCCTAAAATTGAATCGCCGAAATGTATGTACGCGCATAAGTTCCAAACGACTGCACCAAATTGGATAATTCTTTTTTTGTGTGTTCGTTATTGTCAGAACAAGTTTTCTATAAAAAGTCGACAATGTCAAAGTTATTCCTCAGATTAAAGTTATCTGATGATTGAAAAATCGGCTCTTAATTGAATAGATAGGTACTTTAAAATATAAGTTTCAGCTCGCGCAATATGTTAAGAAGCGAAAAAACGCGGGTTTGTAAGGTACATTTTCAATTACATCTCATTATATCACGGCTCATCTTCCATGCGGAAGATGTTCGGTCCTTTGGAAGGCATACGGGGGACACAGGTCCAACGCGCAGAGGCCCCGTTGAGAACTTTTATCTAAAATGGGATGGGCACCAACCGGGGACTATCCACGGCTGCACTATTCTGCCGTACGTTGACTAAAAGGCAGTTAAGCCACAGTTGGTCGAATTTGAGGTTTTGATGCCATTTTATAGAGTTTAAAATTCTCTATCGTCCTGTCTTGGAATTGTTTTTATATCTGTTGTAGTTGCGAAGTTACACATAACAAAAAGGCAGTTAAGTACACATTTTTACTTGCCTTCATACGCTAAACAGCAGCTAAGCAGCAAAACTACGCAAAATAGAGGTTAACCACCTTTAACTGCCCGCACCAAATATCAAACATTGATATTATACTTAACTAAAAAGACGTTCTTAAATAAAATAGACAAAAATGCAGTAAATGGACTTTAACGTCTTTTTTATGAATTCTGTCATATTGCTAGGAGTATATAATTACTTATCTCAAAGGCAGTTTAACGGAAATACTACACTTAAAGGCAATTATGGACGGTTAGCTGCTTTCTGAAAAAGTATTCGCTGTTAACGAATTTACATAAAAACTTGTCTAAAAAGCAGTCACCCCCTTTATGATTTTTGATTTTTCTGACAGTTTCTAAGCTAAAAGGCAGTTGGCTAGCTTTGCTAAACAAAAAAGCAGTTTTCTGCGCTCGCGTTAGACAAACGCTCGTCGGCGAAGAACCTATAGGGGCATGCTATACGCTCAATATTTATCACGATATTTTAATCGGGGTCCTGGATTGTGATATTTTTTGGGAGATTAGATCAATGTATTGATTGTTTAAGCGCTCAATAAATAGCCATCCAGGATGGCGATCCAAATATAGTGATAAATATTGAGCGAGTAGCATTCGCCTAACGGTTGTGCAGGTGTGGCACGATTAGCATAGTCCCGCCAAAAAAGAACAATGTCCGTTAGTAATGGATAGGAATTATACATTTTTTAGTTAATATTATGTGAAATAATTATAATGAATATGTTCATAGCTACTTCGGCTAACATCATACTTAACCAATTATTGGGTAAAATACTTAATTGACAGGATTTCTATTGAGGTGGTTTGTTTCACTCTCGGGCAGTAAATCTGGTTCCGAAAATACCTATAATCCATAATATTTATGTATTTTGGATGAAACTAGCTAAAGCTTGCCTAGTAAGTCCGCTTAGAATCAGGGGCCGATTTCCCTATAGGCCAGGTATGCCCTGGGCCTGGGGCGTCAAAATGTAGGGGGAGGCAACATTTCATAGGCTTAGGGCAGTCAACGTAACAAATCCGCGCATACTTAGAATGCATATCTACTGTCCGCGAGCGAGTTAATTTTTATCGTGGCCTGATAGGGGATTAAGGAAAGGACTTCTTCCCGCCTCCGACCGTCACAACTTGTGTAATTGTCCTCTGTCGAATGCTATTCATGATTATCTGCCCCGTGTTCTAACAAGTTCTTCCAGGCACTCTTTTCCTGCGCCACCTTAAACCAGCGCTCGAGGTACGCGTTCAGGTCAACTAGTCACCTTTTTCTGGGCTGGTTTTAGCGGCGCCGTCCATCTTCAGGCACCCATTGTGTCCAGTGGTCGTTATGCATGCGACTGATGTGATGTGACCCGCCCGATTCCATTTGAGCCTGGTAGTCTTTCTGCTTACATCTATTACCCCCGTTTTGTAGCGCAAAATGGTGTTCCGTATTCTGTCTGTTCTTTTACGCCTAGAATGCTGCGCTATTATTATATTATATTGCTCTTTGGTATATTATGTAACACGGTGAGCGACCAGAGGGGCTAATAACGTCACATTTGGTGAATTATATTTTATTTCATATTCGTTATCATAACTGCAAGTACACTCCACACCCAGTCGCAACTGTAAACTACGCAACTACCAAATGCAGCTTGAAGGCAATTAGGATGTAGTCAGTGCAACTGCGTGACAACTGGACATATTTTTAGACAAATATTATTTGATATTTATTACGATCTCGATAATTATATGTATGTGTAGTACATTTTTCTGGTATTTACCTATTTATTTTTATTAAATTGAAATTGTGCATAGTACACGATGGACTGTCCCCATGATCTATTTTTCACATCTTCCTGGTCAAACCAAATGTTTTCTAGAAGATATCGCCTTTAGCGATAACACTGTTTCTTATTGTTTATTGCTATTGTCATGGTTTACAATAAAGCATATTCTGTCTATCTATCTAAGTTTCGAATGGATGTGCAGTCTACTTGCAGCTATGATTCCGAATATGAAACGAAATACGTTTCACCAAATGTGACGTTATTGCCACCCCTGGTCTGAGCACCGTAGGTTAGGATGAGCGGGTTACATATATGTATATATCGATGAGATTGCAATTTCCATGCGTTTTTGATTCGGCGATCGATTTCCCTTTCCAGGTAGGTTTTCGAAAGAAACTGACTGGCTCAATTTAATGTATTTCGTACCCGTCTATCTCGACCCTATGCTTAATGCTGTTGGTCATTATTTTAGTTTTAGACCGATTCATCGCGAGCCCTACCGAGCTGATCTGATTAAGGGTTTGGCCCGGAAGGTTGTTAACACAACATCTTCAAAATAGCTAATAATCTGACACACCCATCGGTTTTGCCTCATGACTTATTTGACAAGAAGGCTTGGAAGGTGGCCCAGGGTGGTGATCTGCACTCCGCATTGACTAGTGGTAGACCCATCTTGTTTGAGATCGTATGACTCGATATGGATAGTACTTTCTCACCGCATTAATAATAATCACGAACTAGGATCAACAGCCACATTAAACAACGTAGGGATTTTTTAAGTTGATATTGAAGAGTTATTTATTAAAGTTTTTAAAAGTAAGGTGCTTTAACAAGTTACCGATAATCGCTATTTTGTTTAAGTATTTCTTTAGAAGAAAATGACATTTTATGTATATAAGCAAAATAATTATAATTAAAAAAAATACACAAATTTGATTTCTTTCATTTAAAAAAAGGTTCGGCTTAACCGCAATTTTGTTCTAAGTAATAAATTATTACCCCGTGAATTCTACGCTACAAAGCAGTTTACTTTATGCGAGTTTCATTTAACCGCCTTTTAGAGAAGTAATAGTTTTTAAAAAACAATAACAAGCATTCTTTAAAAAAAACCATTAGTATTACTAGACTTAAAGGCCATAAAGTAACTTTAACGGCCTTTTTACCAAGTTCACGACAAGACCAATTAATAAATATTTATTTTCTAAAAAGCAGCAAAGACACAAAACTGCCTTTAAGATAAGTTTTAGATTAAAACTATGCATAAAAATCATTTATAATGGAAGTTGTTGATAATTCCTACGCTACAAAGCGGCTAAGGTATGGTTAGCGACTTTTTAGTATCGTATTACTCATTTAACATAACTACAAAATGCTTAACTAAAAAGTAAAAATGAATTTTGTGAAAAAACTGAAAGGGTTAGATAACTGAAATATACTGAAAATTATAGAGCAATTAATACTGTAACTATTTCAATTAACAATTTTATAATAATAACTTCCCTTTCATAGAGACAACGATTCCCACCTTTTTCGCTTATAACTCAAAAGTAGACTTTTGCACTTAGCTGCCTTCTAGATAACGTACGGCAGTATTGGAGTACAGTCATGGATCGTCTCAGGTGGGTGCAAAACTGTTGTAAATATGGTAAAAAAAAATCTGGTCTATGGGAAAGGGTGTTTAGTTGACTGGTTAACTTCTTCAATTACATTATTATTAATTCCTTTAAGTTGAGAGTAGGTAACTGTTACCTGGTTACGTTAAATTCTATTAATGATTAATGTAATTCTATCTTGTCTAAGTAGATTTATCGGTTCATAGATTATGCATTAACATTAACCTACTATTTTGCGTACCAAATATTATTATGTAACATAACATCATGCCTTTATTTCCCTAAGGGTTGGGCAGACGTCTATTAGTACACCCACATTTCGCCGTTTAAGGCCCATGTAATAGCGTGAGCCTATTGCCACCAACCGGGCTCAAAGGAATTCCACGGAAAAACCCAATAACAGTTTACCCGACCTGGGGATCGAAACCAGGACCTCACGCTCAGCAGCCGCGCTTGCGATCACGAGATCAACAAGGCAGTCAATATTATTATGTACTAGCTTTTGCCCGCGTCTTCGTCCGCTTGGAATAGTTACTTTGGTGGTGTTATCATTAATAATGACTGACTCTCATACAAACTTTCATCCCCTATTTTAAACCCTTCAATCCTTTTTTTCGCGACAAAAGGTAGCCTATATCCGTCTCCAAGGTCTAATCTATCTTTATACCAAACATCAAAATCGGTTCAGCGGTTTAGGCGTGAAAGCGTAACAGATAGACGGACAGAGTTACTTTCGCATTTATTTTTAACCGACTTCAAAAAGGAGGAGGTTCTCAATTCGGTTGTTTTTTTTTTTTTTTTATTTTTTTTTTTTATGTTTGTTACCTCATATCTCCGTCATTTATGAACCGATTTGAAAAATTCTTTCTTTGTTCGAAAGGGTATACTTCCCGATTGGTCCCATATAAATTTTGTTACGATTAGACTATGAACTTCAGAGATATGGAACGGAACTCCTCATCGGATCAAAGCAAAATTCTCAAATTACTAATATTGCTTTGTTTATATTTGTTGTTGGGAACTGACTACTGGAAAAAAGGAGGGGGTGCATGTCCCCCCCCCCCCCTCCCCCTTTGGAATGTTTTCATTATATCGTGTAAGGTATCATTTGAAAGGGCTTTTTATGCCCGACTGCGTCAAAGCCAAAAAGAAGGGTTATGAAGAGGAGGGGGTTAAGTTTATGGCACTAAAACGTATCTAATAAAAAATAAACTTTAAAAAAAAGTAAAAACCGACTTCAAAGAAAAACTAAAACGAGTGAAATAATTACCATAATATAAAATTAACAGTTTCAGAAGTCGGTGCAACTCTACACTGAAACAAATAGAAGCCACCGACTTCTGAAACTGTTAATTTTATATTATGGTAATTATTTCACTCGTTTTAGTTTTTCTTTGAAGTCGGTTTTTACTTTTTTTTAAAGTTTATTTTTTATATTGGTAGAGATTGGTTAAATATACGCCTACTTATTGTGTTTTTTTTTTTAAATAAAAGCTTTGCCCCTCACTAAGATTTCTCTTGTATCGTGGGTGCGTTTACAGACACAAATCTCACAAACAAACGCCCAGACCCGAAACAACTATCTGTAGGCCATACAAATTTTTGTTCCGTGTGGGAATCGAACCCACGATCCGTAGCGCAGAAGCCAATCGCTTAGCCACTGCACCAAACGTGTCGTCAACTTACTTAGTATGAACTGATTGAATTACTTAACAACTTCCTTATTATGAACCCATATTTTTGGCTCATAAAGCTTTATTATAATATTCTTAATCTTGTTATTTTTGTTGCAGTTGTCAGCAACGTTGCTGGTGTTCCTCCACCTTTCGATGCACGTCGTCGACGAGGGGCATGCTGTCAATCCCAGTAAGTACACCTAACATATTCATAACTTTATACAGGACTTAGGATCGCCTTTGTGAGTCCAGGTATGGCATTTGCTTTGGCTAAAGGATTAGCATTGTCATACAACGTAGCAATGCGGCTGGTCTTCTAAGCACGTTACCAGTCGACAGCGATGCGGAGGAATATTTTGATGCCCTGTTTTAGTTTATAGTTTTATACTGGGATATATTTTTCTCTATTTGTATGCAAGGTTAGTCGGAAAAGGAGTACTAATCCACGGGCCACTTAAATTATCACTAATGACTGTTTTAAAGCAAAGTCAATTTTCATTTTGTTGTCTTTAAGTTAGGTTTTTCAAAAGTTCTTGATTCTTGCTTTAGTTACGAACTCAGAATATGGAGCTTCTAATCCGTAACCCAAATATGACTTAAAATGTTAACACAGCTGATCATAGCTGAGGACAGATAATTTTAGCGTATTTTTATGGAATCTTTGAACAGCAATTTCTTTTAAACTATGCACTGTTTGCTAAAGTTGTAGAACAAAAGTTATTCATTATTATGGGTTATTTAACACACTTTCGAATTAGTACCTCTTTTCTGACTAACCTGGTATATTTGTATTTGTAATAATGTAAATATTGCTGTGTAAATATGATTAGGTACTTTATTGATCAAAAATAGTTCACATATTATGCGTTTATAATTTGGTCGAATAAGCTAATTAATCCTACTAGGAACACACTGTATAGCAAATTCGATCACAAACTCAATCGCGACATTGACAAAACAATACTTACCTTAAAGGTATTTATTTGATTCTTCATTTACCACGGATTACTAAACAGCGAAAATAGCTGAATTACCTTCCGTTTAATCCAATTACGCGGTCTTTGTAAGTCATTAAATAGGGAAGTTAGGAAACTCTTTCCTCCTCTGCATTTTATCGTCTGATTAATTTCATTGCGGTTAGTGCGAACAGTAACTTTCCGAGGAAAACTTGACAACGGACACTTGTTTTTAATGATCTCTTCGTACTTAGACATGCTTCATTAACTTTTTATACCGGATTTCTACATTAAAAATGTCTGGTAGTACAGTTCTGTGATAGAGTAGATATCCAAACTAAAGCATATAAATATTATATCACTTGTCTAGTTGGGACTAGATGGTAAAGTGTAAAAAAAAAGAAAAAAAAACTGCACGCATTTACAACAAATTTTCAAAAAGAAGGTACCGGCGGGTGCAGGTAGATCAAGACTTGCCAGGTTTGCGGTGAATACACTAGCGATTTCCGCGACCCTGAACAATACAATACTCTTTATTGTACACAAAACAAACAAGAAGCATTACTATAAAAATAGACATTTACAGTGGGCGGTTATATCGGACTAGGAGATTTCTGCCAGACAACCTTAAGTAGAACATTAGTCCTCGGAGGAACATCGTGATGGTATCAGTTGGTAAGATTTCGACATAACACTCCTTCCCTAGGGTGGAGGGTACCCATGAGGATTTCTCTACATTCAAAAAAAGGCCGATGACTAAAAGAGAAAGCATGTCGAAGACTAAAACGCTGATTCAGTAACTCGTTTGTCTACCTGAGTGCTCAAGGTCTAGAAAAGTAATCAAAAGTGGCGAAACAGTTCGACGATCTCGAAAAGAAGATCTGAAACAAAATAGCGAAGAATTGCACAAAAAGGAGCTTACCGCCAGTATATCATCAACTATCTCTGGTTGTTCTCGTCTTGCTAACTGTGAGTATTTGCACAGGCACAACCTCGTGGCTAGGATTATCCACCAGGAACTTGCTCTCAAATATAACCTTGTGGACGCAGATGTACCATACTACAAGTATGTGCCCGACCCAGTTCTCGAGAATGGTCATATCACATTGTACTGGGACCGATCTATCATAACTAACAGGACTATTACAGCCAATAAGACTGTTAAAGTGACGGCATTATAAAAGGAGTTATGTAAAAAAGAGTTCTGATAGTGATCTGCCAACCTGTACACCTAAACCCTTCTCATTCTGAGAAGAGTCCTGTGCCCAGAAGTAGGACTGTAATGAGCCGATTATGCTAATTCCCACCTAACTCAGAATTATTTAGTTTACAGTCAAACGTCGCTTTACTTATTCCCATTTCAGCTACATTCGGGCCTTTTTATTACTCAGTAATCCACCTAGATACCTACGTTTCTTTATACACTGTAGAATTGTGGTTTCTAAATCGGGTTGCTTTTGTTGTTTGATACTTAAATCCCGACTGAACCGTGCATTTGACACAGAAACCGGGACTCACCGCGAGCGAAACGCAATCATCAAGCTTAACTTCAGGGAGTAATTTTCCCTGTACAAGTTTTAACGTAAATAACGAGCCGAGAGGAAAAATAACTAGTAAAGAGCTTATAGCAGTTGTTTGAGAGGATGAACTAAGCTAATGTTTAACTAGCCGCGTGGTTACGGCTATTAATGTTTTAAGTTTGATGTAACTTGAACCTTTGATCGTTCACAAGGAAGTTAAAAGAAACTATTAAGGAATTATTTGTCGGAGGCAACTAAGAAATTTAGAACAAACAACGTTAACAAGTTATTAAAATATGTTTCCGAATTTTTACGAATTAGGCGACCCGATCGATCTTTCTTTGTGTGTCTTTAGGCAGTGTGTCACGTGATAAAGTGTACAAAACGAAAATGGGTGAAACTAGACAACAATTTACCGACAAAAAAAAAAAAAAAAAATATTGAAAAAATCACACAAACATTTCAAAATATCTTCTAAGAAACGTGTGTTTAAAATTTATGACTGTTTTACTCATTTCATTACTGTTTTTATTTAAACGAAATACACGCAATTAATAAAAAAATATTATTTTTCATAATATGAAACCAATATTATTAAACGGTTTGTTTTAGATTTTTTTTCATCGATAAATTGTGATCCACCCATTTTCGTTTTGCACATTATCCGGCGATAAACTGTATAGCTACGGCTTCGTCCTCTTTGGATTAATTCATTTAATTGGTCGCATAATTCGTACAAATTCGGAAACTCGAAGATTGCCGAGGCGCATTACTTATGACCGTACGGTACACATTTGAGAACAACCTCGAATTAAATACGTCAAAAGAACAACCATGCGAATTTAGGTACACAAACGCTTACGATAGTAATAGTTAAGTCAGCCAAAAGCCTAGAATAGTCTAACTTAAGTACTTAGGATTATAACATACATAATATATTATAGCTATAAGCCGGTTTATACTATACCAGTTTGAGGTTTTCCCTGTGGATTTGCAGCTCTGTTCTTTTGTTTGTAGTAACTTACTGTCTGTAATATTACGGTAGGAAATAACAGGAATAATTTCCCCCTGGGTATTGTAAAGGCAACTAAGATATGCAACTTGGGATATCTCTTAATATGAATAGGACGGGAGATATGATGAATGGGAATATAACAACTTGGTTTTCTTATGGATGTGAAGGACTCACTGTTGTAGTTTCGCCTGAATATAAATAACTAGCTTTTGCCCGCGGCTTCGCTTGCGTTAATTAAGCTCAAAAAAACTCTTAACACACTACTAAAGTTTCTATAATAATATAATTCAATCGTGATTCGAAAGACACGTAGCGCCATCTATGAACGTTATTGTTGTTTTCCTCGGAAACAGTACTTTTTTTCGGGATGAAAGGTACCCTACGTCCGTTTCTGTACACCTAACAACGTATATGCAAAATTTCAGGATGATCAGTTCAGTGGTTTAGGCGTGAAAAGGTAACAAACAAACATACTTTCGCATTTATAATATTAGTTAGGATAGGCACCTCATAAACATTAATGTGTTGAATAATTGATTGTGTTATCCATAATAACTAGCTGTTCTCCCACGGCTGTATTCGCGTAAATAACTTGACTACAGCGCCACCTATGGGATTCTAGTATAGCTATGAAACATCTTTGAGATAAATCAAATATTTGATCGTTTTTTTTGATAAGTAAAGTCGTTCAGAAGTTACACGATCACTACCACCAACCAACCAACCAACGATTATAAAGAGATATGTTATGCGATATCTGAGTTAGGTCCTGAACATTGAGTAATGTAAAGGTACTGCACTGAACTTTAGCCTCGGGCTCGATATTGATATCGTTGTAGTATCGGCTATCATTGCAGCCTAGTGGTTGAACGCTTGCTTTTATACAAGAGAATCTGAGTGTGAACCCAGCCTACACCTGACTTCCAATTCAAGCCGACAGCCGAAGGAAGGTTATTTACGAGTTGTAAATCAAAAAACATCTACTCGAGCTGCCTAGCGGTTGAACGCTTGCCTTTCGTGCAAGAGTGTCCGAGTTCGATACCGGCTTTTCGAATTCATGTGTGGATCAGAATCTTATTATCATTTGCGTTGACAGTAAAGGAATACACCGCGAGGGAACCTGAACCAGAGAGGGTTCCAAAAAAAAGTATTTGTGTGTGTGTAGTTTGCCATTCCGTACCAGGCCAGCGTTAGGCCTTAACCCTTCTCATTGTAAGAAGAGTCCCAGATGTAGGATATTAATGAACTGTCTAAATTGGAGCACAAAATTGCATGGAGTTAAGAGCGCTTCTTTAACAAAATCTAATCCTGACTAGTGAAGTTTAGTGAAGTTTTTTTGTTTGTCCATATTTTCCATTCACTACCCTGCTCTGTTGTGTACGGTTTCATAATAACATGTAGTCGTTGTCGACGTGATGACAATAGTGAACGCTGACTATTAGTTCGCTCACCCCACACGTGCGTGCCATTGCGATGCGACAAAAATGGCCAATATACACGAGTAGACGATGAAGCGCGCAGCTACCCTAATAGCTTCATGTCGTTGTAACGTTTTTCTATACAATATCTCTTTTTTTTTTAATAATGGGTATGAGTAGGTAGATCGTAATCAAGGTACTTACAGTTTGATATTTTTCACTTGTATTGCATCACATACATATAGGTAATAAAACTGTAAATTTAGGTTTATTAAACCTAAAGAATCAAATACCAATTATAGGTAATAACTAAAGATAGGGAGAAGAAGAGGAATAGAAGATACGTAGAACAAAAAGGAAAGAAAAAAATAACATATATAAAAAATTGTAGGTTGTTGCATTTAGTTCACACTATCCTCCGTACTAGTCGAAACTAATTTTGAAAGATATCAATTTTTATTGTTATTGGCTTTTATTCAACCTACAAAAATAATAATTTAATGTACATGTTTGTATGATTCATTCCGATAAATGTTACCATGTAGCTGTCACCAGCACACGTGAGGATCTAATGACTGCATCAGTAAACGCAGTTTGCGTTACTGAATTTTGGGCATAACAAATCTGAATTTATTTTATTTTTGTCATCGACACGCTATGAAGAATTCCGGTGAATTGGTCCATTTTTATCTCCATTCCCACTGACTAATGGAGTTGAAATGGATAAGATCTTAAAACGGTGACAATTCATTTTTCATAACCTTGATCTGATGATGACCAGTAAAATTTAATCTAGATCTTAGCCAGGAACACAGTTCGTAACTTCGCGCTAATATTGAAAATATGGTTTAAAAAAGTAGTTTCCACGAAGTATTAACTAAACTGCATTTGAGGATTGCATTTGAGACCTTTAAAAGAACAGAACTTGTTTTTTTTTATTATATTTTTAATAATTACAGAGACGACTTAAATATTTCACACAAGATCTAAAAAACCTATAATTTTGTCGGGCAACGTATAACTTTCATGATATTATTTGCAAACTTTTTTTCTAACTCTCATAAGTTTTTATACTCCAATGCAGCCTTTGAAAATACCTCATCGCTCATTCTAGTTTTGTTGAAGTGAAGTAATGAATTAACTTCTGTTTAGCCTTTGCTAATTAGCTAATAGGGCACGCTATACAATCGTATCAAACTTATTCAGTGCTTTGAAAACTTACCATAGGTTATGGAAACGACTAGATATCGCTTTTCACGCACGCGCAGATCATTTCAATTGTATTTTTGTTGGATTGGCCAATGCATGGTATGCGTAGTCAACAGAGGATGAGCTCGGCTGACTCACTCTTACATCATAGGAGATTGGGCAGGGTAAACAGAAGACCTCATCCTCAGTCTGTGTCGCTTGTGTAAAGTAGTTAGAATGCGACCACAAGGATGTTTTTTTTTTGAGTAGTTTCATGTATTCTCTCCTTTTGGGGAAGGTGGAGGAGTATGTCGTGCTCTTAACAATACAAAACTCACCACAAATGAAGCATCTGGTGCCATGGTAAATTTCACTAGTGACTGCCCAACCTCAACTCCACTGACCTTGACCTTACTGACGACGCCTAGCCCACGTAAACGCACTGGCGAGGCGGCAGTTTATAACAGACGCAGAAAATAATCAGGAAACGAAAAAAGCACCGCTGTGATTGATGAGAGGGTGGGCAAAACCCACCCTTACATCCCCATGCCTGCCAAGCTCCAAGTAGAATTCAAGTAATGACATTTACGATTATCTTCTGATATTCTGACATTTCTATGTCCTTCCTAAAAACCTGAATTCAAGGCATTTTTCTGGCAGTTCAGCAACAACTAGACAAAGGCTAAATGAATTACTGAAGTCAATGAAGAGATAGAAAGAGACAGCACGTGGCATCCTACAGCGCGTATTAAGTAGAGGTTATTATTAATGTGAGTAAACAAAGAGTGAATACACTAAAAGATAACACACTTAAGTGCTTTTGTCTGTCGGCTTTCTGACATGTGAACAAATATTATTATACTGTTTCCTTATTGGAACAGGAAAATTCTTTTCGCAAGACATTTCAGTTGATAACTTTCTATACGTATTTACCATAATAAACGCACAATTTCTTAATCCGAACTTTTTGTACGTTTGAACAATGTCAATGGGAACCATTTAATATTCTGTCTATGAGTTTAAAACTCTATGGTACAGACAAATAAATTGCCCACTTTACGTAAGTTGAACCAGTCAGCTGAAGGCAATGGCGACACTAGTTTTTGTGAGATGTTGGAGACTGTCAGCACTGATATTTTGGTCTAATATTGTTGCCACATGGGTCTATCTGTACCTAATATTATATGTTCTACAATGATGTGTTTCTGTCGTTATAACACGCGTTTTAGTATAATATCCATTAAGGTGTGAAATATTTTTTATCACTACAGTTTTATATGTCAACCTATAAAATTTACTTTTTAGAGTCGTAAAAGTACCTCGTTTTTGTCTGTGAATTATGTATATTGTGTAAAACGAATTATAGACGGTAAAGGCCTATGCACACTACGCTTTTTATACGCGCGTCGGCCATGATTCACGTTTTTTATTTATGATTAACGTTAACGCGAGTTGACGGCGGGTAGAAAAGACGTCGTGTGCATAGGCTCTAATACTTATACAGGGTGTAAACGAACTCGTGTAATTCCTTTAAACCGCGTGATTTACTGGTGAAACTGATTGATTCTGCATAGGTTTTTTTGCAGAATCAACAAAAAAAGTTTAAAAAATTAACCATGGTATTCTGTATCTAAGTCATTTCAGAGTCCCAAGTTAACTGACTGCGTGGAGCGATATCACGCTAGTCGTGCCCGTCAGCTGTGTCGCCGTGCCTTCATTTATTTATATACGGCATCAAAATTTTCTATCACATGAAAATTTTTTTTTTATTTTTAATCAATCTCAATCCCGTGCGGGCTTAATCTATACCATTAATAGATCAAGTGGTTTGACGGAATTACACGAATTCGTTTACAACCTGTATTTCACAATGTGTGCAAAAAAGAGCCATTTTTTTTAGAATTAATACATTTTCGATTTACAAACCACTGTGTGGAACCATTGTGGCTTTACGAATAACTATACTAACGTGCAACATTTCCGCACGAATCTAAATAGGTCCGAAATACTAAACCGTTTTCACTTCCTCATCAAGAACCAAACACAATAGCTGGGATTACGATAAATAGCCACGTAGTTCGTTACACGAAATTTGACACTATCAACCGTTATTGTGTATTAATCAAAGCTTAGACACTGGCACAATCAATCCCTATTATAACCCAGTGAGTAGAGGTCCTGACTGTTTGAGTATGATAAAGACAAGCTATAGAAATATAAATACTGTACTGCAACGTATAGATGTGATGTTCTTCTGGAGAACGATGCAGTTAAGGCTTGTGTCACACGTACCACAATTACACCACTACTACAACCACACCACAACAACTAAACGTGGGCGGGCACTAATTTGTATGAAAATGAATAGTTTAATTCAAATGGACCACATTCTGCCGCCAAATTCAACCGCGTGGGCGATACCGACCACGTCGCAATCACAATGCAACCACCAGCGACACCGCCCTAGCAGCCGGCCACCTCGCAAATACAACGTTGCGTCGACGCAACGACACCGCGCGCACGCCTGAATCTGAAGTCGATCTATCTGTCTGCAAACACTACCCACAACGTAACCACATCGCAACTACTAGCGACAACGCAACCACATCGACATTTTGTAGTTACCACAACGCAACTGCAAGAAACAACAGCGACACTATTCACACGTAACCACTGCTTGACTACTTTTTGTCGCTGCGATATGGTGTGGTGTTGGTACGTGTGTATTCTCCATAAAGAAACAATGATATTATAGAATAAGTATTATTATAATGTCTTCACGCGGAGCTACAATAGGGTGTACCATGTTTTTTTTCTATTTTATCTGTCACATAGTTAAGTTACGCAAAAAAATGTTTTCTCAAAGAAAAATTATAATGTGAATTTAAAAATATTATTTTAAATTTTTTGCACCTACGTACGATATTTAAACAGCCGTCATATTGACGGGGTTTGGTCATATCGTGTGTCGTCACAAAACTCATTCCCACCAATCTCTACGCGCGCTATTTTCAGTTGTCATATCATGTGACAACACAACTGACTTTGACCAATGTCGTTCGTTTGATTTTTTTTGAATATTTTACGTTAAAGATATTAAAAATGAATATCTCTAAAAAATTGAATAGTAAATGAGTAATTTCTCGATGACAATATCAATATTGATTGTAAGAAAAACTAATGGATTTCGGATCATATGAATATTCTTTATTTGGCCAGGCTCTAAAGGAGGTTGAAGAGAGCCCTCTCTGAGAAGGGTAGGCAATGAACAGCAATGCCTCTCGTATTGGTAATGTACATAAGCGGTGGAGATCACTTATCATCAGGTGGGCTGCAGGCTTGTTTGCCACTTATAGACATAAAAAAATATAGCAAAAGTACGAAGAGAATTATAAAAATAGCTTTCGAAATTTCATTTATAAGTGTACTCTGGTTTATAAGTGTACTCTGGTTTAATTCTTTTTATATTGTCACATATCCTAGTGCGTGATAAGAGAACATCTATAGAATACTAGGCTAGAGGTTGCCAGTAGGTTCGCCCGCGTGGATGTCGTTTATCGCGTAGATATCTCGCGGTTTTCGGGACAAAAGTAGCCTACGTCCTTCTTCGAATTCCAGACTATCTCTGTACCAAGTTTCATTAAAATCAGTTCAGTGGTTTAGGCGTGAAAGTGTAACAGACAGACAGAGTTACTTTCGCATTTATAATGTTAGTAGTTTAGAATAATATACGCTAAAACTTGTCCTAGCAGTTGGATGAGGTAGCCGATTATATCAGAGCTCTAAAACTTGTCACATTCATACTTTAATCTCTAACGTAACCCCACATTTCCATACAGATTAATCTTAAACACCTCCTTGTTTGACTACTATACACTTGAACGATTTTAGCGCCAAAACACAAGTTAATGGATAAATTCGATAAACCTTTATCGATACGCACCGCCACTACTCTATGTTTGCTTTCTCGATGGCAGTGTTGGGCTCGTAAACATAGTGTGGGGCGACCCTTGTTCTCACATTCATAACAAAGCTCAGACAAAATTCTACCCTAGGTCTCCACAATTAAGATTGATAGTTGCATGTAAAACGTCATACTTCGACTACCATTGGTTATTACGATGCCACGTATAGAGTAAAGAAACCCTTTGCAACGTCGCATTTGCTCTGCGGTTCGTTCGAGGACTACGTTTTGTGAATTGTCATGTCGGCATGACCGCGTGTGATATATGGTCAGGGAAATTAAAGGCTGTACTAGTAAGCGGGGTTGTATGTAAATTAGCGTTCTATATTCGGTTTTCTGTCATATTGTTTAGAGCATGGCTCGGTATGACGGTTTTTGGCGTTGTTGGTTGCAAACACGGTAATAGTTCATAATCCCTAGGCCTAATTTTATGTTACTCGGCCTAACCCAATTCATTTTTGAACATTATACCTCACTTAAATAAGAAGATTATTGGCTTTCGTAAAATATTTAAACTGTGTTCACGAAATATACCCCACAGAAGAACGAATAAAATCATAACTTTAATCTATTATAACAACAAACAATAAAAAACAATCGTTTAAAAAAATTAACACACCCAATATTGCACATCAAAAAATTAAATAGGACGCCGGTGCGTCGAAATGGGTCGTGCGCATTTTTTGTGGGCGAAATACAAAAGTTTTATTGGAGTGGAGCGTTCAGCTCAGGAGAGCCGTTTCAGCTTTTGAGCAGGTTAATGTTCATCACAGGAAACAGGGGAACCGGGTGAAAATACAGAGCACTTTGTAAATATACCGGACATTTTGCACAAAACTGGTTTAGAGAAGTTTTTGTGAACTATTTTGCGAATCGGCGAACTGACCGGTAATTATTGCTTTTGTTATAAATTTATTTACGGCAGTAATTTTCTAAATGAAACTGGATATTTTTGATAATATTACAAACACTTTAGTTCGTATATTTCGGGTACTGGCAACGTTTAAAAGATAAAGAAAGGTAGTGGTCGTCATAGATCAACGCACCCAATTTTATAAAAGCTGTTGTCATTCGATGGAGTGGGTTTTCTTTGTCGATCAGCCGAAGAAGTCTGATCTTTACTATCTGACTAGCTTGTCCTTAATATTTTTCTGTTTTTGTGTAAAATAATATACTGTGACCTAGCTCATGTTACTAACAATTAACGCAAATATAAGTATTCTCAGTGGTCTATTTTGATTTCATTTTCTATATTTACCATGCCAGCAATATACCTGACATACTACAATATTAGCAATAATTGTAATGATAAATTCACTCTTACATGATTCTGTTAGCTCTCGATGACTGATGATTTAATTGTTGTTTTGAAGTAAAAATACACAGAACAATTTATAAGTATACCGGGCATTTTACACAAAATCGCGGCTTAAAGCAGTTATGTGAACCTATTTTGCGAATCTGCGAACTGACCGACATTTATTACTTTTGTTCTAACTTGAGAAATGGCTGTAATTTTTGAAATGGGAATGTGGATTTTTTAAATCACAAAGCGTTTTAGGTCACATTATGAGCAATTCTCATTTTAAAACTAAAGCGAAAATACGTAAGCACATACCAGAAATTTTGCACAACTGGACCGCGGTTTAGAATCGTTTTTGTGAATCCATTTTGAACTTTCGAATCTGCGAACTGACCGGTATTGCTCGATAGTTATGGCTTTTATTGGTTCCGTTCTAAACGGGGCAAATGGATTGTCTGCAGTTTTGTGGTGGTCATTTTTGAAATAGAATTGTGATCATTTTTGGATATCACGAATTGTTGAATGGTGAATGTTTTTTGGTTTAGATGTCTAATATACCTGCTTACCTCTTAACTTGGGACCTTAGAGCATGATTTGGAGTCCTCGGTGGCCGCGTTGCTTTAAGGTACAAGTCCGAGACGGGCTGCAGACCGCAAACTGCAAAAGTAGTATCGCTTGCGGTGCGATCTGCGGCTGTGGTCTGCGGTTGCAGTTTTGCAGTCGCTGTCGGAATAGCACCTTTAAAGTGCACACCTTAAAGGCGCTATTACGATGGCGACTTGCGGTCTGCGGTTGCAGTCTGCAGTTTGCAGCCCGACTCGGACTTGTGCCTTTAAGCTTGGAACATAAAATAAATATATCTACAGGTCATCATCATCTGCCTAGCCTTTTTCCAACTATGTTGGGGTCGGCTTCCAGTCGAACCGGATGCAGCTGAATATCAGTATTTTACATGGAGCGACTGCCTATCAGACCTCCACAACCCAGTAACTGGGTAATACGATACTCTTGGTAAGACTGGTTGTCAGTATTTCTGGCTTCTGACCAACAGTAACGACTGTCAAAGATCTACAAATGGCAGCCGGGACCAACGGCTTTACGTGTTTTTCGAGGCACGAAGGAAACTCGCTATGGTAAATGGTCACCCATCCACAGACCAACCTCGGCAAGCGTGGCTTAACCCGGAAGATCGGTCTATGCGGCTGTAATTATTGAGCCACGAGCTCCTCAGCACAGGTGCTAATAAGCAATTGAAACTAATCCCGTAAACTATTACGGTAACACAATAATGTTGTGTTAATTACAAAATTATTATGTAGGTATTACTCACTTCCACGATGCTCAGAGGAGACCCCTTTATAGTCTCCCCAGGGATGTGGACTAGCAGGCGTTGCACAGGGAGGGTTCTAGGGTGATCTTTTAAGAGGATACAGTGCCCTCTGCATGTGCTTATGGTGACCATCAGGATTGTTTTAGTGAGGTAAAAATCCCAAATTACTTGGTTTTATGCCGAAGGACAGGCGCCTTAAGAAGTAAACCGGGCCAAAAAATAAAAACAAAAAAATGTACTACTCACTTGTTGCAAATTACGAGCTAAACCTTCTATACTGTAGTCTGTTACCTATTACCTATTCAGGAATCACGTGAATTTGTCATTCCGTATTCAACCCTGAAGGGAGAAACAGAAGATTCCAATTCAATCGAATAATGTTCACAAAACTTTTATTTTACATTATTAGGATATATTTTTACCTTCAGCTACGTTCAAATCAAAACTCTCCGAACCAAACAAACAGGAATAACACAAAGTTAAGCAACTGAGTGTATCATTATATAATATTTAGAGGAGAAAAATAAGCAATAAAGCGTAGGGTACATTCGACCCGATATGGGCGTATGATGAGCGGGCATCGCTGAATTATGTATGAAGGGCCGAATCTACCCTCCGTCAGATAACCTTGTGGCTAATAAACAGAGCCCTAGTAAAAGTTAGAGGGGAATAATAGATATTTATTTATCATAACTGTTTTATTGTTGGTTGAACAAGGAAGATTTTCGGGGATTAGTATAAGAAATGTTTCTGTTTGACATAATGTAGCGACAAAGGCGTAGCTGCCCTTTGAACATCGGATGATTGGACAGAATTGTTACGTACACACACTTCACTAGAAACGATAACAGTTTAATGTTATAAGGGCTAACTAAAAAATATAGTAGAAGTAGGTCATAGTACCACTACTATATTTTTCCGTTAAAGGAGAATTTTTTTTTTGTTTGGGTAATAGGCCCACCACAAATTGTGGGCGTATAGTAATGAAAAGCTTAGTTTATTCCTTATAATCTCTAGATTGCAGTGGTAATATTAGCAAAACTTTATGTAACCGGAATACTGTGAAATATGACAATTAAAATATGACTCTCAGAATTACCTACTGTGAGAGTCATGTTTTGATTGTCATACACTCACTTACCACAATTTGTGGTGGGCCTAATGATTAATATACGTTACAATTTATAAGTGGGCCCAAAAAAAATTCTTCTTTCTCTGATATATATTATGTAAAGTTACCACCAAGTGTACATAATACTTCTTGCAACATATAACTCATATCTACATAGAACATCAAGTTAAAAAGTCAGAATACGATTGGCGCAGTGGCTGAGCGCTTGGCTTTTGCGCAAAGACTCACGGGATCAATTTCCGTACGTAACAAGTATTTCTATCGCCTACAGTTAATGTGGGCTGGGTGTTTATGCATGTGAAGATTTCTCTCTGTAAATGCACCCACTGTACAGGAGTATTCATATTGTAAGACATAGTTTAAAAAAACCGGCCAAGTGCGAGTCGGACTCGCGCACGAAGAGTTCCGTACCATCATCTGCCTAGCCTTTTCCCAACTATGTTGGGGTCGGCTTCTAGTCGAACCGGATGCCGCTGAATATCAGTATTTTACATGGAGCGACTGCCTATCAGACCTCCACAACCCAGTAACTGGGTAATACGATACTCTTGGTAAGACTGGTTGTCAGACTTTCTGGCTTCTGACCAACAGTAACGACTGTCAAAGATCTACAAATGACAGCCGGGACCAACGGCTTTACGTGCTTTCCGAGGCACGGAGGAAACTCGCTATGGTAAATGGTCACCCATCCACAGACCAACCTCGGCAAGCGTGGCTTAACCCGGAATGTCGGTCTATGCGGCTGTAATTATTTAGCCACGAGCTCCTCCCAAGAAGAGTCCGAAGTCCCGAAGAGTTCCGTACCATTATCTATAAAAACGGCAAAAAAAAAAACACGTTTGTTGTACGGGAGCCCCCTTAAATATTTATTTTATTCCATTTTTTAGTATTTGTTGTTATAGCGGCAACAGAAATACATTATCTGTGAAAATTTCAACTGTCTAACTATCACGGTTCATGAGATACAGCCTGGTGACAGGCGGACAGCGGAGTCTCAGTAATAGGATCCCGTTTTACCGCTTGGGTACAGAACCCTAAAAACACTTATGGTGATTTCATATTTCTGTAAATCTGCATCTAAATTGCGTCATTATGTGTCCGCCGCTAATTATGGGTTAGCAGGCTAATAGCGAGCTTTAAAGATTATAATTAGTACACAGGTTGCGTCAGAGAGCTGACCTATTTCAAGGAAAAAACGACAAAAATGCATTTTCTAGCAGAGTCATGAAAAATTATGTTCTCATTTGATATTTATACAGGCTGGGTTGTATCGTGGATCAAGGGCGGATTTTTTAAAAAGTGTACATATTTTGTATGAAGGTTTTAAACGTTTCCTCTGACTAACTTTTTGATGAATTCGTTGCATGTTTTTCTATATAACTTTTTATTTGTTATTATTCCTGAACATTATATGACCAACTAGTAATCAGTGACAATTAAAAAGTTTTAAAGAAACATGCAACGAATTCATCAAAAAGTTAGTCAGAGGAAACGTTTAAATTAAAACCTTCATACAAAATATGTACACTTTTTAAAAAATCCGCCCTCAAACGAAAAAGGGGGTAGGGCGAAAAAGGGGGGGGGGGGGTAGAGGTTATTTGCAGCATTTTTTGGTAGTTTTTTTTTTTACAGTATTTTTCTATAGTTAAATATAATCTTTGTGAGACTTAATAGATATTGAAAAAAGTGCCAGTACTCATAAATCATGATACCCACTGTCATAAAAGCACTTTCAAGTAACTGAACACCATTTATTGTTTTAAAATAGGTACCCAATTTTCTCGAATTGCGTATTTATTACAAATTTTGGTATTTTCTTAAAAACACTCAAATTGTCATAAATTTTAAGGAGATCAAGTTAGGGCTCTGCCACGTAGATATTTTTTACTACAAATAACCCCAACTCTAGCCCTGTTTCGTTTGATCCACGATTTTTGACCCACTCTGTATATCTCTTTATTTGAGAACAGAATTTAGACTAAACGACACCTCGTTTAGTTTAAAATATTAGACTTATGAAAGTGCCCCGCATGTCACACCGCACTATTAATTTTCTGCACCCGACACGAGTAAAAAGGCGATGATAAATTAGTTTATTTTGCAATGTGTGTATGTGGTATCATCGTTAAATCCCGGACTTAACGATGATATCACATACACAGAATGGGCAGAATGGGTCACTTCTCTTCGTGTAAGTTCTGTCAAAGGAGGAAAATAGATTATTCTTTAGCGGTGACCAGCTAACTACTCCAGTTGACGGCAAGATCAGAAAATAAGAAGGTCAAAAGGAAAACAAACTACTCAGATAATATAAACGTTCCGGACGGTTATATAGACGGTTCCGTGTGGTACCAGACGTAAAGAATAGCACTACCCCATCTCTTCCCATGGGTGTCGTAAAAAGCGACTAAGAGATTCACTAGAGAATGGACAGCAGCGTTCTCTGAGTATTTGAACAACCATACTGCGATCGCCAACCCGCCTGCCAAGCGTGGCAATTATGGTAACCCCCGCCCTCTATTGGGGGAGGCCTATGTCCAGCAATGGACGTCTTTCGGCTGAATCGTCATCATCAATATAAACGTCAGACTTCTTTGGCTGATAGACACAAACAACGAGCTCCGCCGAAAGACAACTGCTTTTATAACATCAGGTGCGTTGATCCATGACAACGACTTTTTATCTTTGCCCAGTGTTGTCAGCTACCGACATTACTCTATAGCCCAGAACTATGTGGAACCTTTATGGGCTGTTATGATAATGGCCGAAAGGTTCTGGAGTGGCGACCGCGTACCGGAAGGCGCATCGTGGGTAGACTTCCCACAAGGTGGACCGATGATCTGGTGAAGGTCGCAGGAGTCCGCTGGATACGAGAAGCACAGGACCGGTCGATGGGGAGGCCTATGTCCAGCAGTGGACGTCTTTCGGCTGAATGATGATGGATGATTATGGCAGGAAGTGCATACTAAGAAGATTTCGTATATCTGTCGGAAAATGAGCCATTATACAGGGTTTGAATATTGATGTCCTTTTTAAAGAAAACAAAGCGCACTGCTACTGATGTCTTACAATTACCTAGAGCTAACGAGATGATCAGTAATTGTTGTACTGTGGTAACAGCCGGCCACTTTATATGCATATTATTTCAGCATTCACCGCTCCATTTGGCTTTCAGTGCAAACGCGATTAGTGCTGGAATTTAGTAAATGAAAACATTAAGCATAATAATTGTTTCACGCAACTTGCAGTCCACTGCTCAAAAAACGGGTTCCTTCTATTTGGCAGAATCTTGATACTCCGATTTTTATTTGGCATAACTCACATGGCATAATCTTATTTAATCGAATATTTTTAAGGCATAAAAAATATTTAGCATAACTTTTGTTTGGCAGAATATTTACGTGTCCGAATTTACAATGGCATACTTTTATCTTGGCAGAATTTTGTTTCGCATAATTACCTTTGCCATAATTAATATTATGCATAATTTTGTTTAGCATAACATTTATTTAGAGATACGATTATTTGGTATGGGTGCATACAAGCATACAAATTTGTGTCATAAAAAGTCAATACGTTGTGCTGCAAAATTTTGTGACAGAAACGAATCGCTGCGAAACCGAGTTTACGCAGTCTTGTCTGCCCTACCCCTAGAGTGTAATTTAAACCCGCGTAGGCGCGGAGGGGTAGGGCGGCCCGCGAGCTGAGGAGCAGGTGGTTTGAAGGCCCGCCACCGCGGCTGAGGCTGGCCGGCGAAGCCGGCCAGCAAGCCGAAGCTGCGGTGGTGAGCGTTAAAAGCATCTGTGACGATAAGCTCGCGTGGCGCCGCCCAAACCCCGCAGCACCGGAGCCGTGACAGAAACAATGCTTGCTGCATGTTGCATGCCTGCTTGCATGCTGCATGCCTGCTGCATGTTGCATGCCTGCTTGCATGCTGCATGCATGCTGCATGTTGCATGCAGCATGCATGCAGCATAAAGCAGCAAAAAATCAGTTCTGCCTTTTAATGACTATCGATATAAAATGTATGCCAAAAGACGATTCTGACTGTGAATTTTCTGCGATATGATGTTTCTGCTTTTTAATTATTATGGATATAAACATTATGCCTAAAGATGATTCCGACTAACAAAATTATGAGTTTTGAATGTATGACAACTGAGTGTATGCGAAATGATTTTCTGCGAAATGAAGTTTATGCTATCCGTTGTTATGCAAAACAATATTATGACGTAAAAAGTTCTGCTATAAAAGGTAGACCCTCAAAAAACCCTTCTCAAAGAGCAATATCAAAAGTCACCCCAGTGGGAAATCGACCTGGTGACTGACGACGACGCCTTAATTAAAGTCCACGTGCAGCATTCGACTTCCACTTGACCTCCAAGCGTAGATAGCGTAAAGATACAACTTTGTTCATAAATTATCATGCTCATTTCCCTTGCGGGATAAACAGGGACACTCAATCAACTGCTAGTGATCGTGGTAAGCGCTTAGCCCTCAATGTATCAGCGTCGGTGTAGTCTTTAGTTAACGAGATAGGTGGCTGCGTCTCCCCTCTTAGGGAATTACATCCGCTTAGTTATAGTGGAACGGGATACAGAGGATTTCTACGTGATAGTCCTTGCAGTTTTGTGTTGTCATAAAAATCATATCGTGTTTTATTTTGGTAGTGTTGAAGTATCTTATCAGTGATTTCTTTTAGTGCATACAGCTCCGGATATTCTACGGGGTGCCATATTCATGCTTAAAAAAACTGTTTCACCAAAAAATAAAGAGTAGGTACAAAAGGACGTGACCAGGGGCCCAATTCTCCTAAAATAAATTGCTGCCAAATGCAATCGAACCACAACCGTCAGTCAGTTTTTGTTTTCGAAAACTTTCAAAATGATTGATTTTGTTTTTTGTGTCAAACAATTTGATAGCTTTTGAAATTGAGAACTGTCTGAATGAACGGTTCGGCCTTGATTCGGTTGTGATTTATCAAGATTTATTTTAGGAGAATTAGGCCCCAGTAGGACTATTGGCACTTGCCTAGGTGTCAAAATCAATTTGCAGCAATTATTTTTATATTTCTGCAATTGTTTTCTTTTATAGTTTACACATAAAATGGTTTAAATTAATGGTTTTTATTCTCCCGTTCACAAAATTTCCCTCCCAGTATATTTGTTTTGTGACTTTTTTGAAATCTCAAATGCTGGTGGAAAGTTCTTGCTCCGGTTCGTAAAATCCTAGATTCGGGGCTAAGTGCATAGTTTTCTTCTATCTTCCCCAGTATTGCAGTCTGCTGGATATTATTCTTTTTCAAAAATGACGTTGTTGCCCGTCATGACCATGGGGTGATAATTGCGAGTTAGATGAATCGTAAACGGGTAAATTTTGTTTCTTAATTGTAAAGCAAAACCTACTAAAAGTAGATACCCTGATAAAGGTTATACAGAGCCCTTTGGATGGAAACGATTCAAAATCGTTCGAAGTGGGAATTTATAGAGGAGGTCTATTTCCAGCAGTGGACGGAAAAGGCAAATATGCAGATGATGAAAGTGAACCTGCTAAATTAAAGAACATTAAATCTCCAAAAACTGCTTATGAACGTCGTCGAGAAAATTCTTTCCTCAGTCTCATAGCAAAATTATTTAAAAAAGGGCTTATCTGCATCAAGATAATAATGAGTTCGTCCTTTAAACCGCCTAGATGTCTTAAGGCGACACGGTTTTGTAAGCTGAACAATTAATCAGTCCACAAGGAAGTAATGGTATTGTTATGCGCTCAATTTATTATCGTTTTAAAGTATCTCCAGAGTAATTCAACCTCTCTTTGTTAAATATTACAAAAGGGTTTTATAATTTTTCCTCTTGGTTTAACGTTTAACTCCTTTTTTTCTATCGTTCCTTCTTTTTTGGTAATTTTTGTTTTACTAACGATGGACTTCCGCTGTTAGAATTAGCAATGAATGAAATAATTTACAGCAAAAAAATATTCTTTGAAAATACGTACATTTAGTCATAACATCACGCCTGTATTCCCCGAAGAGTTGGCAGAGGTGTATAGTACACCCTCATTTCGCCGTTATGAAGTCCCTTGTAATAGGGGGCGAGCCTATTGCCATCAATAGGGCACAAATCCAGACTTCGGGCTGCTACTGAGAAATTCCTCACGGAAAAACCCAATATCACTGCCTGACCTGGGGATCCAACCCAGGACCTCACACTCAGCAGTTGCGCTTGCGACCGCTATGCCAAAGAGGTAGTAGATTTCGATTCTATTGCAAAAGGCTGTACGTTCTTATCTTATAGGATTTACAGTCAATTAATTTCAAAAAGATGATTGATTTAAATGTTAACTTAGCACAACAATGTTAATAGTAGAAAACAACATTTTTCAATGCTTGAAGGCAGACTTGCAACGTCCATTTATTTTCATGAATGAGAACATTCAGAATATAACTCAACTGCAAATAAAAATTCTATTAAAATAAAATCCATTCATATCAAGACCAACACGACCAATAACACTAAAACTCGTTCAAACAAAATAAAATTTGCTAAATCCGTTTTAAAAGCCACTAAAATCGAGCAAGGGGTGTGAATAGCGTGTATAATTACAAATCTGGGCTATATTCCTGGTATTAATAACTCGCTAACTGTACTGTGCCAAAGGCGTAGCGTTATAACCATTAAGCTAAAAGCCTGCGGTACTTCGCCTAATGTGTCTTCAATTTAGAATAAAGTAATCTTTATCACGTCGTTAGAATGGATTTTACGCTTCAACTTGTAAAGGACGGAAACGTGCTTTCTTTTAAAAGATATCAGTCTTGGTTTTAGTATTGTCCTTTTCTCCTTGGATAACACTAGTATTAAACTTATAGTTTTAATTATGATCCTGATGATTGATGACATTAATAAAAGGCTTGTGTTTAAGCGCCTACCAGAAATGTATCTATTTTACTACCAAAAATTCGAAATACCTGCCAGAATGGATACATGCTTACCAAATTGTGTTTCATAAAGTATTGTAGTAAAATGAACCTATTTTTCTTTTTATTCTATGCCATTAAGATTTATAAACGCCTTTAAAGTTAATTTCAGACCAAATGTTTTATATTATCGCTAAATAGATGTTACCAATATTTTATTTCACGACTTTCAATTTAGTCAGTTTTGCTAAGGCAAAAAAGCTAACGGTCGAACGTACATTTTTTTTTTTGAATACCAAATATAATATTGCGTATCATAAACATATGTTACTTGTTTGGGTTTCCAAAGCAGAGTCGACGGAACCCCGCTGTGCAGGGCTCCTATTTCTGTCTGCAGGGTTTAAAGTAACCTAACACGAAGATGATGGCAGGGGACATTCGCGCTCCGACGCTCGCTGAGGACGGACGTGCCGCAACTCGCGCTGCGTACTTTCTCGACGTGCTCGCTCACGAATATCGCTACGCCCCGCCGTAGTGTTCTCCACTTCACGACTATAAGTTCAAAAGCTGCCTTTTTCAAGGCGGTGGCTGAACGCCTATTTCTTTGACAAACGCGTGTGCCCCTTCAGGGAAAATCCACAGTTTCGTGGTCCTCGGCTGATACTTTGCAGTGTTAACGAAACCGAGAGGGTGTTGACCCAATACACCAGCTGCGCCCCTTCAGGGCAAGGCGAAAATTGGAAGGAGCTAGTACCACCGGCCTTGGGGGGTCTCCTAGTCGACGCTAGCTCTAACCCCGTTCTCTCCCATCTAGCACTCTCTAGTATTGCACCTCACTAGAGACTTAGGAACCCGTTCGCACAATAAGACTGGCGACGGGATTACAAGCTTAGGGCTCACCAATAGGCACTCAACCTCCCTGTCTATACCCGACAGGGAGGGTTTTCACACACCCCCGGGCTCATCCACCCGGGGAATCGCGTTTTTTTTTTTTTTTTTTTTTTTTTTTTTTTTAAATTAAATTGTTAGGACTTATAGGCCGTTACTAAAAATAGTCGCGTACTTGTGCGCGCCGCGTTTTTATTAAGCCTAATTCCCATTTTTTACACACGGCTCAGGCATCTTTTCCGAGATGTCTGACGCTGTGTTGTTAGCGTTCTTCCGGGAACTTTTAAAGGACCCCGAATTTCTCGCTAAATATGGCGCTCGTATTCCTAGTAGTGGGCCCATAAGGCACACTACTAATCCGTTATCGCCCACCTGCGATACCGACTTTGATTATTTCGGCGAAGGAGAGCCATTGTTCGACGAGAACAATGGCATTCCAAGCCTTTTATCGCTTCCGCCTTTCTCTCCCGGTCCATTGTCTCCGAAAACAATGGAAATTTCGCACTTGCACTCCGCAGCTGCGCCTTCCGCTAATTTACACACCCCTTCCCCGTCCCTCCGACATGCTCCAGAGATGACGTCATCAATGGACACGTCAGAGCCCTCAGTCCCCGATTCCGATATTGAGTCCGAATCCTATTCGTCGGCTTCCTCTTCCTCAGAAGGCTACACTACCGTAGTCGGAAAGGGGAAAAAGCGTGCCCGCAAAAATAAGGCGACCTCCTCCAGCCAAGTCCCGGCTAAAACCCCCAAGACAACCGTTGCGACCCCCGCGTCGGCTGCTTCCCTTAGTCCCGTCCCGGATACCTCCCCGCAGGCCAGTCGTCCTTCCTCTCCCCGTCTCGTTACCGGCTCGAAAACCTCGGCTCCGAGGAAAGAGCCCTCTCCTCCGCCTCTGTACATTCAGGACAAGGCAAAGTGGACCGATGTGTCCAAGATGTGTGTTGATCGCAAGATCAACTATCTTAGTGCCCGCACCACCCAACAGGGCATTAAAGTCATGGTCCCCACGTCAAAAGACTTCCGCGATCTCACGCGTATGTTAAGGGAAAAAAGCGTGTCATTCCACACCTTTGCCCTTCCCGATGAGCGACTTATCAGAGTCGTTATCCGCGGCATCCCCAAGGAGATTGACTCCGACGCCATCCTCAGCGACCTTAAGTCGCAAAACATTCCTGTCTTGGAAGTCCACCGCATGCACCGCGGCCGCGGTGGCACCCCCTACGACATGGTCCTCGCAGTATGCGAGCCTTCAGACGAGTCTAAGACCGTCTATAATATTAAGACCTTGTGCCACCTGTCTGGCATAAGCGTCGAGCGCCCCAATAAGTCCGGTCCGCCTGGTCAATGTCACCGTTGCCAGCTTTATGGCCATTCACAGCGTAATTGTTACGCGAAACCCAGGTGTGTCAAGTGCCTGGGCGACCACGGCACTAGCGACTGTGAACGTCCTAAAGATAGGTCCCTATGTCTCGAGCCTCCCAGCTGCGTTTTATGCGGCGAGTCTGGTCACCCTGCGAATTATCGCGGGTGCGCTAAAGCGCCAAAACAGCGCAACCCTAACCTAGCTAAACGCTCAGCCGCCCGTCATCAAAGAGAGAGTCCTTCCACGGCTCCCCCTCTTTCTTCCCAACTCCCCGCCCGCCTCAGTCCCCAAAGGCCGTCCCCATGGAACGCGCTGAACCATCAGCAGTCGTTCCCCGCCTTAAGGCCCAGTACCCAGTTGCCCCAGCAACAGCAACGAACCACAAGTCCCCCAATCTCGGCTATCCCCGGCCTGATGAGCTCCACTATCCCCGCTCCCACTATAGTGCCAGCTGCTTCACAGGCTGCACGTAGTCCCACAACATCACAGGCTCCCCCCGCACCCACCCCCGCACCCGCCTCCGCACTCGCTCCCAGGCCAGCGCCAACAGCGGTTGCTCCCTCCACTTCCCTCTCGTCCACTAAAGTGCTCCTTAGGGACACGATCCCCAGCCTCATCCAAACCCTCTCCTCCTGCAATACGCAGTGGGCGAAAAACATAGTCTCCGCTTGGAACGCCTCTCAAGGCGATCCAATCGCTCGCATCAATGTCCTCTGCGAACTAGATGACATAGTCATTTTCCTCATCCAATAAATTCCAATGGATACAGAAAGCTGTAGAATTAAGCCCCGATCCCTTAAATTAGGCTTCTTCAACGCTAACAGCGTTAACGGTCAACGAGATGAGATCGCAATCTTTTTGCGTGATCATCAAATTGACATCTTCCTAGTGCAGGAAACGTTTCTCAAGCCCCACAACAGGAACCCTGGAATTGCAAACTATAAATTAGTTCGCAACGACAGGACCCGTAGTAGGGGCGGTGGTACTCTCATCTACTACAAACGTTCCCTGTACTGCACTCCCTTAGACCCTCCCCCTGGTCTCCAATTCCTGGAAACTTCCATATGCAGACTAGGCATGACAGGACACCAGCCGATCACAATCGTCTCGGTGTATAATCCTCCCTCCAGTAATAAGATCCAACTCCGGAGCGATCTTAAAGCCCTCTTTGACCTCGGCGGAGGTTCCGTTATCATAGCGGGCGACCTCAATGCCAAACATCTCTCGTGGAGCTGCAACTCCAACAACCACGCGGGTCGTAACCTCGAACAGTTGAGCCCGGAGCTCGAATTCGACGTTATCGCCCCGATGTGTCCTACTCACTACCCCCATAACCCTAACCATCAGCCTGATGTCCTTGACATAGCGCTTCTAAAGAATGTAAACCTCGGTCTACGCTCTATAGAGACGCATGAAGAGCTAGACTCCGATCACCGCCCCGTAGTCCTTCACCTAGGTCCCCGGGGTGGTCCCCCGGATCCTGGTCAACCCGCCCCGACCAAAACTGTCACGGACTGGGGAAAACTAGAGGAGCGCCTCAAGTCTTCCTCATCCGTTCACTTAGATTCCATCCCCGACGATATCGTTACGATCGCCGACACGCTGGGCGCGATCGACTCCCTCACCAGTCACGTACAGTCCGTGGTGAACGAATGTTCACGGCAGGTTCCAGCGGTGGACGAACACCGCTGGAAGCTGCCGGACGATGTGCGTGAACTGCTGACGGAGAAGAACGCGTCCATCCGTGCCTACGACTCTTTTCCCTGCGAAGCTAACCGCGCCCATATGCGTTCTCTACAGCGTGCTGTAAAGAAACGTGTACGGGAGGTTCGGGAAGCCCGCTGGGACAAGATGTTGAGCGACTTAGAGCCATCCCATCTGGCCTTCTGGCAATTACAACGAAATCTAAAATCCGATTGTGTAGCTTCAACTCCCCCTCTCAATCGTCCAAACCAAAGGCCGGCCTTTGAAGACGACGAAAAGTCCGAATGTCTAGCCGACAGTCTAGAAGCCCAATGTACTCCCAGCACCCAACCCGTAGACCCGGTCCATCTTTCCAAGGTGGATCGCGAGGTCGAACGTAGGGCCACCCTCCCTCCCGATGAAGACCCTGACGACCCCTTACCCCCCATCACCGTAGACGAGGTCCACACGATAGTGAGGAAACTCAAACCTAGGAAAGCCCCCGGCTCAGACGGTATCACCAATAAGGTGATCAAACACTTTTCCGCCCCGCTCATAGTTCTCATGACCGCCATCTTCAATGGCGCTCTGAGTAATAACATCTTTCCGCAAGCTTGGAAACAAGCCACCGTTATCGGTATCCCCAAACCCGGCAAACCCAAGAGTGAGCCCACTAGTTACCGCCCCATCAGCCTTCTCAATGTATTTGGGAAAATCTATGAGCGTCTCATTTATATCCGTATAAAAGATTTCGCTGACTCCCGTAAACTCATCCCCGACGAACAGTTCGGTTTTCGAACCCAGCACTGTTGCATTCGACAATTGCACCGCATAGTCGAACACATTAGCTCCCGTTTTATGCGCTCGTACAAAACGGGCATGCTCTTCTTCGTCGTAGCGAAAGCCTTCGACAAGGTCTGGCACAACGGTTTATTATACAAACTGTACCAATTCAACGTGCCGGACCGTCTCGTGCTCATCATTCGAGACTTTCTGTCGGATCGCTCCTTCCGCTATCGCCTAGAAGGCACCCTCTCGTCCCCTCACCCCATTCGCGCCGGCGTCCCTCAGGGCTCCGTGCTATCGCCCCTTCTGTTCACGCTGTACACCAGCGACATTCCCAAACGTGGCTTGGCCAAGTTGGCTCTCTTCGCCGACGACACGGCTATCTACTATTCCGGTAGGAGTCTCGATAGCATCTCTCGAACCCTTCAAACCGCAGCCAACACCCTCGGGGTCTGGTTCCGGAAATGGAGAATAGAGGTGAATCCCGAAAAGAGCGCAGCCGTTCTTTTCGAGAGACACGGTGATTCCCACACCCACATCCGTCCTGTCCTCATGTTCGGCAAACAGATCCCTTGGGAGATGAAAGCCAAATACCTGGGGGTTATCCTCGACCACCATCTGAGTTTCCGAGACCATATCAAAGCGGTGCGCGCTCGCGCCGCTTTCGCTGTCGGTCGCCTCCACCCCATCCTTAGAGCGCGCAGTAAATTGTCACTTAGAAATAAGCTGAGAATCTACGTGACGTGCATCCGCCCCATCTTGACTTACGCTAGCGTCGTGTTCGCACACGTTAAGCCTTGTCGTTTCAATTCCTTCCAAACCCTCCAGAATCGAGTGTTGCGCAGAGCCGCGGCTGCCCCGTGGTTCATGCGTAACGTCCAACTCCATCTCGATCTAAAAATGCCAACCATCAGGCAATACCTCAAACGCATTTCCAAGCGTTACTTCGACAATGCCCCCCGCCATCCGAACCCCCTAGTCGCCGCAGCGGCCGACTACAGTCCCTCTCTCATAAGTAAAGTTCGCCGTCCCAGGCACACACTTTTAGAACCCGACGACGAAATAACCCTCCTCCAGGAGGCGAGTAAATCGACCAGCACACTACACAACGTCCGCCGCCGTCCGGCATACCGTCCTCGCCGACGAGGCCCGTCGCGACGTCCCACCGCCGCCGGTCACGATCCACCGAGCTCTCCCGTCGTAGAGCCGGTCGTCTCTTCAGACTCCGCAGTCACACCGATAATTCAGCCCTCATCAAGCTGTCTCCCCCCCCCTATGTCCACGCCAGCAACGCCCTAAGCCGAGGTCCGAGTCCCACTAGGGGTCGCCCTTAGTGCTGTTGTTGCAGGTAGTCATGATGTTAGTGTAGTACAAGTAGTTAGCTTAGGTTAAGTATTTTACTTCCCCCCCATTGGCTGGAGACCCTTCAGGTCTCGCCAATAACTGCCCGGTTACGTAGAAACCGTCCCCTAGGACGACCTACAGCAGTCCAATAGTAAAAAAAAAAAAAAAAAAAAAAAGATGATGGCAGGGGCTTCGTTCGCTCGCTTCGCTCGGGCACTCTAGCTCCCGTCATCCCCTTCGAACCTAACCTATCCGTGTCGGGGTGCCCAAAGTTCGGTATTAATGCTACTATTTCAGGGAAACAAGATTTGGCATTTATCCATTTTGGTAAGCAAAAAGAATATAAATACAACACGTACAATTATTCTGATGAGTGTATATTTATTTCGGAACTTAAAACGTTGTTCTTTAGGCACCTCGGTATAGAGTGGGTTTATTTTATTTGAAGTTAATATATTTTACTTGGTACTTAGTCTTAGGGTCTAAAAAATATTTTGTGAGCATTTAAATTGTACCCTTAATAAAATTAATGACAGTTATTTTATGGAAAGGACCATGAGTAAAATGTTTCATCAGAACACATGAAATTAGTGTTATCATAATAGGTATCATAAGACCTAACACATAACAGTAATTTTATGTGTACTTTTTTTTTTTTACAATTTATCTTGGTCGCGTTTAACCCTAGTTGCAACTGATGGTCTGATGCGCCTGGATCAGGATCTAAGATGGAGTACATGAATCCAAGTCACAGAGATATTGAGGGATTCCTCTATATCCCATCATTCAGCCGAAAGACGTCCACTGCTGGACATACGTCTCTCCCAAAAGGCGGGGGGGAGGGGGGTATGCCGTAATCGCCACGCTTGTCAGGCGTATGGTTGTTAAAGTACTCTGAGAACGCTGCTGCCCATCCTCTTGAGAATCCCTTAGTCGCCTTTTATGACATCCACGGGAAGAGATGGGATTTAAAATCATGTTAAGTCATTATTATACTAGATCATAATATTATTATTCAAGAAACATAAAAAAATAATCTTAAAATCAACCGGATATTTTTTCAGGAGCATTTAAAAGTTTTTATTACCCTAATGAATAATAGTAAACTCTTACATGTTTTATTACTTTACCAAGGGCCGTACTGTAATGTGTTCTAGAATATTTCAAATTGTCGATATTATCAACCTGGTTGAAAACTACCATCATCATCTTCCTGCCCTTATCTCATGTTACTTGGGGTCGGCGCAACATGTTTTCTTCTTCCATTCCGTCCTGTCACCCGTCATGGTATCACTGACTCCCTCCTCTTTCATATCATTCTTCACACAATCCATCCACCTTTTCTTTGGCCTCCCTCTTCCTCTCCATCCATCCACATTTATATTCATAACTCTTTTGGTCACATGCGTTTCATCCCTTCTCTTCACATGCCCATACCAAGACAAACGGTTCCCTTTCAACTTTTCTGTCACTGGCGCTACTTTCAAACTTCCTCTAATATACTCATTCCTGACCTTATCCATTTCAAAACTATTGGTTGAAAACTACCATCATGTACATATGACAACCCTAAATCTTAAAAAATAAACAAAGAAATATAAACAGACAATTTCCTATTCCTATAATGTTTTTACGCATCATAAGCGGCAATCACTATTAAGATCTCCATTGCTTTCAAACTGCCGTCTCCATTGTACACAGTTACGCACAATTTAGCACAAACGTGATCAAAATATTTGTGCAACAGTCGGAACAATGTTAACTAGCTCCAATTTCCTCAATCTGAATCGAACAGTTAATTGGATTACCAGTTTCAAGGCGAAATCTGATGAAATCTGTTATTGGTGAATTGTTATTCATTGTGCTAAACCCAAATGCGGGTTAATCAAAATTATAATTTGTTTACGTTTGCGGTGTTCTCATATTTGATTAAATAATGTGTTATGCCTTTTTTTTTTTTTTTATCGTGGGAAAATCCTCATGGATACCCTTCGCCTGGGGAAGGCGAAGGGTTATGCCGGACTCTTACCGGCTAAAAACCCACGGTGTTCCTACTCCTGACCCTTGGCCGGGGTCACGGGATTCGCAGCTGCATGCACCGCAACCCCGGCAGGCCTCGGTCCGCCAGCTCCTGGCGGACCTCTCCTTCTGTGGGGCCTTGCCCCACGTCCTCCTGAGAGGCGCGCACGGAACACATGCGCGCCGCCTTCTCGGGCCTGTTACTGGTCGGGCGACGGGTCCCCTAACCCGTCGCCCGCAGGCCACACACTATGGCCGGAGATCGTCGCGCGCCCTCCGGCGGCGCCCGGTGCGTCTGGCGCGGGAAGGGAGAGTGGCCGTCGCCTCTCTCTCCCTCTCCGCTCCCTCCTTGGTTGCCATCACCACCTCGCAAAAGGAGGTGACGGCTTCTCACGCACTCTCGCTCCTGACCATGGACAGAACCACGGCCGGAAGCGAGAGGTCACCACCGATCGCCGCGACTAGTTCACGGCGCCGCGTCGCCCACGCACGGCACTCCTGCAACGTGTGCAGCGCCGTGTCTTCCAGGCAGTCGACGCAGTGGTGACATCCGGGCGTCTGCTCCCGGCCTATGCGACACAGGTACTTCCCGAAACATCCATGTCCCGAAAGCACCTGCGTCAGCCGGAAGCTGAGGGCGCCATGCCGCCTCTCCAGCCACTCCTCCATAACGGGTCTTACCGCCGCTATTGCGGCGTGCCCTAAATAATGTGTTATGCCTAGCATTTTCCCAAATGTATTGAGGTCACCTTCCAGTCTAACTAGAAGCGGATCACTAACAGTATTTTACACGGAGCGACTGGTGACTAGACCGATTGCCAGACTTTCGGGCTTACGACACTCAGAAGGCCTACTCCCTAAGTCCGTCAACGAAATTAGTCGCTGTCAGAAAGTAACCCGAAACGTAGGAGTGAACAAAATAAGTATCAAGTTCAATTTATCGAATGGAGGGTAAAAACACATCGGTAGTAGGGACAACTGACAAATCGTGTTGTCATTCATTCTTAGTTCGGGCCCCGAAATAATCGTATGTCCGTAGGTGATAGGGAGTAGGAAACGATCGTAACTAAGACCGCAACCACGGACATCGTGCTTAGTGAGTAGACTCCCAGGACCGACGGCTAAACATCTCACTGAGACACGAAGGGGTTGCCATGTGTAACGAACGATCACCCATCCATGGGCTAACCGCGGCAAGCGCAGCGTAACCTCGCAAATCGTATGATTCGTGCTGTTGTTGATTAACCACGCTCTCTTTTATACATCGTGGGCCCGAGGTACCCGAAAGATTTTAATCATCGAATCCGATGCCTAATTCTAGAAGAAAAGCTAGGATATAGTTTGTTACTTCTGTAGGCTCATTAGTAAAAATGGGAGTTCCTCAAGGATCAATTTTAGGCCCCTTTCTGTTCCTTGTATATATCAATGACCTTCCAAACATAATAAAGGATACAATGTCTAACATAGTCCTATTTGCTGACGATACGTCACTTATATTTAAAGTAGATAGGAAGGACAGGGATCTTGTAGAACCTAATAATACACTTAATGTTATCTCAAATTGGTTTTCTGCTAATAATCTTCTCCTAAACGCAGGAAAAACCAAATGTATTAAATTCTCCACCCCAAATGTACCCCACATTAGTTCAAATGTGAAACTTGACGGGAAAGCGTTAGATCCGGTTCCCTCGACTGTCTTCCTGGGCATCACAGTAGACTCTAAATTGCAATGGGGACCTCATATAGAGGCACTTGCAGGCAAACTGAGTTCTGCTGCATTTGCCGTTAGGAAAATTAGGCAGTTGACTGATGTAGCTACGGCTAGGTTGGTGTACTTTGCATACTTTCACAGTATTATGTCTTATGGCATATTACTGTGGGGTTCGGCTGCTGATGTAGGTACTATTTTCATATTACAGAAAAGAGCAGTCCGAGCTATTTATAATCTAGGCTGCCGTGAATCGCTTCGTGAATTATTTAAGAAAATAAATATACTAACCCTACCATCTCTGTATATACTTAGTAACATTATGTACATTCGAAAGAACATTGCCCAGTATAACAAGAAAAGTGACGTCCACAACATAAATACTCGCAATAAACACAAGCTAACAGTACCTGGTTTTAGACTAAGAAAAACCAGCAAGTCGTTTATGGGGAACAGTGTTAGGTTCTACAATAAAATACCATCTAGTATTACTGATTTACCGGATATAAAGTTTAAATCATTTATTAAGAGCATTTTGATATCTAAAGCTTATTATAGCATAAATCAGTATATCGAAGATAAAGATGCCTGGCATACAACTCCGTCCTGCACATTGCGACCCTCTGGCCCTGTCTAACTGGTTGGTTGTATGACCTAACATTATTTTTAATGTTTACCTACTTTTATTATTCTTCTTTTTTTATTGACTTAAAATAACCTGTACATTATTTTATCAATTTTCATATTATTATTTTTTACACTCAAATATTGAAATTTTTATATCCCACTACAATTTTATTTGTATAATACTCTGCCTTAATAGTCTGATATTGTTTTACATGTATAATTTCGATAATATCATTTTCTAAACTGTAAAGTTTGAGCATCATGCAGCAATTAATGATACACCTTTAATCATATCATATTACTGCCCATTGTCTGGTAGTATGAGTCTGTCATGCTCACTTAAATGTCCTGCTGATGGTGGCGTTGTATATCCGGTCGTTGGGTTCCCTATAATATGGTTGAGCTAAGCGATGCGGATGTGCACGTCATGCTCGTGAACGGGTGCTGTCAGTCGGGACTGGTCAGCCCATAACTACTAGGGCAATTCTAGAAGGCATATTTTCTTTTCCTATTTTCTACTCTGTGAATTTATTTGTTACATTAACCTGCATTATTCTCATTCTATGTCGCACGCAACTGTAATGGAATTGTCATGAATAGTCATGACCTACTATTTTAAAAAGAGTATTCATGGAGTTTCTTGCCGGCTCTTCTCCATAGAACCTACCTTTTGGAACCGTGCACCTAGTTTTGACGTTTTAAAAGTGCCTGTAATCTGGTCTATTTGAAATAAAAAACTTTGACTTTGACTTTGACTTTGAATAAAGCTTAATTTTTGAAATATTCATTATTTACGGAAATTGACAACTCGAAACTATGTTAACAAGTTCTATGAACGCGGCGTTGCGTCTTTTGTCATACCATACCCCTCTCGCCGTATGTCTTATTTGTCGGGGAGGGTTGTGGACTGGGAAGTTTCTTATCCACTCACACGATAATTTATAAATGTTGCCATTTCAACCTACAGTATTCTAAAGAAAGTATTAAAGTAAAGTGAGAAGTATGCCCAGACAAAAAAAATGTCTGAATTAGACTTTTGTTGATATAATATTTGACTCATAATACCATTAGAAAAGCGTGATTAAAATCTTTTGGGTACGACGGGCCCACGGTGTATATTACGTGTAACGTAATACTAGGAGAACCCCTTTCAGTATCGCTATTTTCAATCTGATATCTGTACTAATGCACTCTGGACGATTACGTCTATTCTCGGGAGATTCAAGGCATTCTACATCAAACTACTCAGTGTGCTTGTGTGCTTCAGATATATCTTCTGTATCTTATCCACCACGTAATGGACGTTCTAATGTACTATTTTACATACATATATAAACTCAAGCGTTTTTCCCATGGGGGTAGGTAGAAATTGCTGAACGCCACATGCTACGATCCTTACTTACTACTTTCGCTTTGTCCACGTTCATACATCTTGTCATACACGCACGCCGATTGGGATTACTACGCACCATCCTTTTTAGTATTCCGTATCAGAAGGGTAAAACGGGACCCTACTACTAAGACTCCGTTGTCCGTCCGTCCGTCTGTCAACAGGCTGTATCTCATGAACCGGGATAGTTAGACAGTTGAAATTTTACAGATATGATGTATTTCTGTTGCCGCTATAACAACAAATACTAAAAAACAGAATAAAATAAATATTTAAGGGGGCTCCCATACAACATACGTGATTTTTTTTTGCTCGTTTTTGCTCGATATTGATAACGGCAACAGGTAGACGCTTGAAATATTCATAGAATATTTAGTATATATTCACTTTAAAAATAAACTTTATAAATTCCTTTTGTTAATCGCTGTTCACTCATTCTTGCAACATTTCAGTACAAACTATAATTAGTTTTTCAATTAACTCATCCTTACCCAAGTTGTATTCATACGCTTGACATTCTTTCTTCGTCATCCTGTCTACCCCAATTGTTTATTACTTTGTAAGTATACGGTAAACATTAATAACAAACTCGTTTCATTTCCGTCCTGTGTTCGATCAACGTGCATTAATTGATCTTGTATTTTAGTCACTCGTTACATTGCATGTTACCCAAGTTTGTACTTGCTTATGTGGGGCCGTTTAAATTTTGTTAAATAAACAACACAATATACAGGATGTATCGTAAATAGTGGTCCAACGTTAAGAGGTCAATACGCGATATATTCAGCTATCACATACCACAATTAGATTTTTTTTACCATAGGTCTGTTTTTTTTTTCTAAAAGGAGATCGGACGGGTGTGGCCCAAGTGGCGTCGGAGCATAGCGTATATTTTATTTGAAAGTTCATTACCTAAGCTTACTTTTTTTGTATGGGTCCAAAAAAATCTATCCAGGGAGAAAAAAGTTATAGTGCATATTAAAATACTCATCTATCGAGCTATTTTCAACTATTTAATCAATTAAATCTATTTTTTTTAACTTAATATGGTATGTTTGCTGTTGTCTAACATCTATGATGACTCAGGTGCGTGATACTTTTTGCGCCAACATTAGAAATGGCAATGAAAGCAATTAAACACAGCCGGTAAACAGTGGACGAATAACAGAATAGGTAACGCAGTTGAAACAATCACATCGAACAGCAGCGAGCGGAGAGAGTGACCGCCAGTGACTTGATCTGATCCCGTCATCCTGATCATGGAGCGGAGGGAAGGGAAACGTACTACCGCTGCGCCCGCGTTGCGTTTTCTTTGCCTTTGTATCATTTTTGTCTCTTTCTAATGTTGGAGCAAAAAGTACCACGCACCTGAGTCATCATAGATGTTAGACAACAGCAAACATACCATCATCATCTGCCTAGCCTTTTCCCAACTATGTTGGGGTCGGCTTCCAGTCGAACCGGATGCAGCTGAATATCAGTATTTTACATGGAGCGACTGCCTATCAGACCTCCACAACCCAGTAACTGGGTAATACGATACTCTTGGTAAGACTGGTTGTCAGACTTTCTGGCTTCTGACCAACAGTAACGACTGTCAAAGATCTACAAATGACAGCCGGGACCAACGGCTTCACGTGCTTTCCGAGGCACGGAGGAAACTCGCTATGGTAAATGGTCACCCATCCACAGATCAATCTCGGCAAGCGTGGCTTAACCCGGAAGATCGGTCTATGCGGCTGTAATTATTTAGCCACGAGCTCTTCTTCCTCCTCACAGCAAACATACCCACATTAAGTTAAAAGAAATAGATTTAATTGATTAAATAGTTGAAAATTGCTCGATAGATGAGTATTTTAATATGCACTATAACTTTTTTCTCCCTGGATAGATTTTTTTGTACCCATACAAAAAAAGTAAGCTTAGGTAATGAACTTTCAAATAAAATATACGCTATGCTCCGACGCCACTTGGGCCAGAGCCCAAACAAAAATGTCCTATCTCCTTAACTAAAAGTAACTTGCAAATGATAGCACATATATTCAACAGTTATAAACAAAATAGGAAAATAATGTATTGGGTTGAAATTACAGCTAAATTAGTAAAAGGAGGTGGGAGGAGTTAATTTAAATAAAAAACTTAGACCTATGGTAAAAAAATGGTTCAAATGGTGGTCTGTGATAGCTGAATGCACGGTGTGTCGCCCCTTAACGTTGGACCACTATTTACAACACACCCTGTATGAAACATGAGTTCTGCTATACCAATCAATGGATTCAAAAATTGGAATCAAAATGTGTGAATCCAATGGGATTCACACATTTTTTTAAACTTTAACTCTTATTGTTCAATCGTTTTAAAATGTGTATTAAATGATTCTTAAACTAAAATGAATGTTTCACGATCAAAGGGATCTTTACCTTTTATACGAAATTTAAACGACCTGAATGTAGCTGTTCTATTAAAAATTACACCATAGACACATTAAATTTCACACTCGGCCTCCTACCTACTCATATTATCGAGGCCTTTTACACCTGTCGCTTCCCCACGTTGAGAGGGTAACTATTCACGCCAGATTATCTTAATGTTATCTACATAAGTAGCAGACTGTCGACCGACAGATTAAATAAGATTACGCCTATAATAGCTTAATAAGCACTTTCATGGTTCATGGCATAATAATTACAGATTTGTGTATACGTGAATGTATGGTGTACATTTGAACGGAAGCTTTTGTTAGCTCATGTGATTTCTAGCGATATAATAATAAAAAGCTACGCTTATAGATACATTAACATGTAACATCACGCCTGTATTCCCCAAAGGGTTGGGCAGAGGTGTATATATATAACACACCCTCATTTCGCCGTTAAGTTTAAGTCCCATGTGATAGGGCCTAGCTTATTGCCATCAACCAGGCACGAATCCAGACTCCGGGCTGCTACTGAGAAATTCAACACGGAAAAACCCTCACGCAGACATGCTTTGTTAAACAGATAGATACCATGTATATGTTCAAGTAAACTTTAAAAGCAGTTTGATATTATACCTGGCTATGCTTGACGTTCCTATCGGCGCTTTAAAGAGCCACGAATGATGATACTCAAGTACGTATAATGCTTGTTTCCCACGGTGCGTGATATCGCGCACCGCGACGCACGAGCTCGCACTGACGCACCACGGGAAGAGACTCGTCCGTGCTAACGCGGACACGTGCGCACCGGTGCGCCGTATCCATATCACGCACCCTCATAATATGGCTTCCCACGGTCCGTGATATTACGGACGATACCACGCACCGCCGGTGCGCGCTACCACGTACCGTAGGAAGCCAGCTTTAGGCATATTAAGCAGTCAGCCCCGCTACCAACTTTGCTGACTGGCTAATCTTTTTACCACGGCATGAGCTATTCTCAAATAACTCGTGCCGACACGAAAGAAGAACGGCTTTAAGTTCAGCTCTATCTTAAAGAAAATAGTCATTGTTTTTACACTGGTTCTTGCCTGAGATAATACAAAAGAAACGAAGATTAATTGTTAGTAGAAGTAGAAAAATAGAACGCCTTTTACAACCCAATTCAAGAAAATCCTAAAACGGCTGACACACTTAAGTAAAGATTTTAATTACACCCTTTATTTTATTGTTGATTACAGCAGCAATCCTTGTGAACTCGTTAAGGCTAATTACATTTTCCAGTTACGAATTACTGTGGCAATTGAAAACGCCGATTTCCCAAAGGATGGCAGAAAATCGTTGAAAAAAAACCGCTTGTAACAATTTTGAAAATGTGAAGAGTTGGATAATGGGCTTAACTTTTTTTAATTAGTTGCTTCACATCTTTAACAGTAATAAAACAGAGATAAAAGTAAGTATTGGCTGTGTTGTTGTTGGCAGAAATGAATTTAGATCTGAGGAACTGATAGTATCCATTTAAGGAAGATGTCTTCTCCGCAAAGTCTCTTTGTGACGTCGTTATAGTTGTAGGTCAAAATAAGATAATAATTCCCTTAATATCTGTTAAGAATCTTGTTTAGTGCCAGAATCGTGACCAACTTTTGTTTGCGCTACAATTGTATTATTAGATATGAAAATATTTCCAACTTCTATTAAGAAAAACTTTCCGCTAAGGGTAGTTAGTAAAGTTGTTTCTACTTCTACTTAATCTTTGCGTTTAGACGGTCTGTTGCGAGTTGATTTACTTGAAGATTGGTTATGATAAAAAGCGCTCAGCCATTTCCTTTTAATCTGAGAAAGGGCGTTTCTGGTTATCGACTGAATCGTTCCGGTGGTAAATTCTACGTAATAAATATGGTGGTCTACGTCGAACTGACAAGTCGTGAATTCTATTGGCGCACACAGGGTTAGGATTTATTTCTAGAAAAGAGAAATTTCTTGCGATCTTTTTCTAGTGAAAAACATCATCTGTTTTGCACAAGTTGTTTACAGTCTAGCTTACAGAAATATAAACAAGTATACCGTTCCAAACTTGACTGTAAAAATCCCATTAATATTATATATATACGTGTATAGCTGTGTGGTTTCTGATTTCCATGCGGACGGAGTCACCTCCGTCCGCATGGAAATCAGAAACCAATATTATGTCTCAATAACTAAACAAATTTCTTCTTGATCACTTTAAATGCTAATATCTTTTTATTAAGTGAAGCGATTACGATGAAACAAAAATTGAATGGTACTCCGAGAAAAGCACAATATTTGTTTATAAAAGTCAACCGCATTGGGCCAGTACTTTTTACGAGATGCGTCCACAAACAAACCGACACACAAATAAACCAAAAACAGATAAAGAGACAGAGACGGTCGCACACGTGCTCCTGGAATGCATAGGGGTCACCCAAACACGAGAAGCAACCCTTGGCGCACCGAAATCACTCGCAAATGTTCTGAGCGGACTGAGAGCCCTAATCTGCTTCTGGAAGGAGGTGGGCTGGCTGGAATGATGGCCGCCATGGCCCACGTACAATGGTCCACTTAAAGGACTAAGTGCGGAAACCACATCTCCTAACATAGAACATAGAGACATAAATCCAAAAATTATAGAAATACACAGATAGATCATGTTCCTCGATTTACACATAGAATACTTTACGGGTACTCTTTTTGCTTCTTCAAGATTTGTGTATCTTTTATTTGAGCCGGTTGCATGTGGTACTCGCATCGCATCGGCGCGTATGTCTGGAGAGAAGCTTGACTCTAGAAGAATCGCCTAACCTTCTAGAAGGACCTTTTTTTTTTAAATGGAATTGCTTGGCGAACATGCCGACGCGACAGCCCACCTGATGGTGAGTGGTTACCGCCGCCTATAGGCACTTGTCCCACCGCCGACGATGATCGAGAAGCGAGTAGAGCTAGAAACTAGAAACGAGTTGGCAAGCAGCGAGAAGCGAGTGTGTAGTTCCAATAGTTTTGACGCTAGGCTATAAGCGAGTGTGCGAGTGCGATGGGCGATTACTCGCACCACTCGCAAATGATCGCTGGTTGGTCTCTCGGCGTGAGTTCTAACCGCCAAGCGAGCATCGCTGAGCAGGTATCGCTGAGCGAGTATTATCTTTGATAGCTCTTGTCGCTCAGCGATAAACTAGTGGAGCGAGTCCTCGACGGCAGTGTAAACAGTCAGCGATCAACTATTAATATATGCATCTCTTTTGTTTACACGGAATGTATATCTATTGTACGTTTCTTGAGCGAGAAAATAGCCGATAGTTAGTCGCTTCCTCGCCGGCGGTGAGCAACTGCCATATACACCTACAACAACAAGAGAATCCGATAACCTTGGACAAAAAGTTGGAAAATCTCACGTGCCTGTATCTTCACCGACACCCATACCCTTCAAACCGGAACACAGCAATGCTGTTTAGCGGCAGAAATAGGTATGGAGGTAGTTAGCTTAGCCAGGTGAACTCTTCCATAAGGAGCAGTTACTACTCTTCCACAAGGAACAGTTACTACTCTTCCACGAAGAACAGTTACTACTCTTCCACAAGGAACAGTACTACTCTTCCTTACCATCGCCATGTTGTACGTCCTGCGAGGACATCCAACATGAGAAAATTGGACAGCAAAACTAGTTTAGTAATTTCAAATATTTCCATAATGTGGTAACTAGCAATCAAAGTTTGATCGTAATTAGCAAACCGCTTGTTTATTGGTAGCTTATTGATTTGGTAACTAGTGGCACAAATTATGTAGTCACTTTTTAACCGACTTCAAAAAGCAAAGCAAAATTCTCAAATTACTAATATTGCTTTGTTTACATTTGTTGTTGGGAACTGACTACTGGAAAAGAGGAGGGGGGGGGGGGGGGGGGGCGTCCCGTGCCCCTTTCAATGTTTTCATTATATCGTGTAAGGTATCATTTGAAAGTGCTTTTATGCCCGACTACGTCAAAGCCAAAAAGAAGGGTTATGAAGAGGAGGGGGTTAAATTTATGACACTAAAACGTATTTAATAAAAAATAAACTTTAAAAAAAAGTAAAAACCGACTTCAAAGAATAACTAAAAGGAGTAAAATAAAGTTTATTTTTTATTTATGTAATAAATAACGTAACATTGAGTTACTTTTTTTATTTTGCTGTAGTCTCGCGTTTGACCACTATCTCGCCTGATGGTAAGCGATGATGTAGTCGATGGTAAAGCACGCTTGCCTAAAAGTAACCTATTCACTCTTGACTTAAAGACCCCAACGTTGTAACTATCAGGAAATACACAATACGGCAGGGAATTCCACTCCTTAGCTGTGCGAACAATGAATGTGTTCGCAAAGCGCTTTTTACGTATGGGTGGGATGTCCACCATGTACTGATGGCGCATTGCCGTACGTCTGGTAGTCCGATGATGGAAAGGACCAGGCGGAATCAAATTGTGCAGTTCCATCGCACACTCCCCGATGTGTAACCGAGGTGTTACTTTATAACAAAACGTTTTTTTCATTGCAGTCTTAGTATTAGAACTACCATACATTCCCAATATAATTCTTTCAACTATCTACCACAACAATTCATGAACTAAAAATAATAAAGGGCAGGCGGCACCAACATAAATACTATAGTTAAAATATTTTCAGGGTTACTGTAAAAAGTTTCAGAGTTTGAAGGCAATGAACCCAATTAGGAACTTAAAGGGTCGCTATTACATCCCTTGAGCCAGTGGGGCGTGAAATGTATGGGTCGCTTAGACTAGGTCGTTAATATATATCAATTGATTACTTAAGTTGTGAGAGATAACTTAGACACAGTAGACATTTAAGCTAAAGCCTCAATCTTCTATGTATATCAAAATGAATCCCTATTTCCCTTGGTCACGGCATCACACGTGAGCGGCTGGATCGATTTCGCTAATTTTATTTTTGTTGTGTTCGTAATTGTCAGGAGAAGGTTTTATGAAAGAAAATGTTGATATTTAAAAAAAATACAAATTATCTCAGTATGTTCATAATCTTCATTTGTTTACCGCATGCATGAAAATAGTTTTAAATTTTTGTTACTATTTTGATTTTGTTTCTGAAGGTAGGTAATAGGTAGGTAGGTAGTAAGTAGGAAAAAGTGCATTGCAAGGCATGCCCGGTACAGCTAGCTTACTATAATAACCTGAATCTACACACTCACACAGATACGCACTGTATACTGAGTATAATGCACTCTTTGTATGGGACTGTCTTCCGAAAATACCTTAGAAGTCTTGTTGCAGTGGCTGTCTGTGTGAGTGTGTAAATTCGGACGATTTTAGGTAGTTGAAGTACTGCTTTAGCTTATACAGGGTTAGTTAAGCTCACGTATCATCACTGGGTCTAGTTATAGGTATTTTACCTACAGTGACGATGACGATGGATGGAACTATTTTCATAGTGCATCTCACGTATCAGACAAACCGACAAAATAATTAAGAACATCGTGTCAGCATTGAGGCCTTTTTTGTAACTGTTTGATAATTTAGCTTGACCAAAAAATCGATCACGAGTTTCTAAAGTAATAATGAGTTCTAAGTGGCGTCTATCTATCACTTCGACCATGAAATGTCAACTTAAAAAGAGTTTTTTCTCTTCGTTTATCCCTAGTTATTTATTTTCGAAGCTATTTTAGTCAGTATTCGGAACACCTGAAACAAACTTTTTCACGTTGAGTAAGTATCGAAACTTTTCAACTAAGTACTTATCAAACTTAGTAGGAAATAACTTCGCAAAAACTTTGTACATTCAATAATTTTCTCTTTAAAACTTTTGTCACTTTCACTTATTATATTACCCTTAATAAATTTGAGATATCTTTTCTGTTACTAAGAAATTAAATTGCGTTTATTCATCTTTTTATTTATAACTATAAACTAGCGGTGCCCTCGCGGCTCCGCCCGTGTAAAAAATGTTATTATGTCAGAAACCTTAACCAACAACAACTGTACAAAATTTCAAGTCAATCCATTAATTTTTCAATTATTATTATAATATATTAATTAATTCGAGTTTTGCAGACACAACCAAATGGAAGCAGATTTTTTATATTTAAAGATTACATTTTAAATACATATCGGGAACAGGGTCAAAGCTACCTGTGGTCAGGGCCTTAGAGTGAGGAAGTTCCTAACAATACGCGCCGTATCCAGGAGTACTAGTTCCTGTATCAAGCCCGTGATCCAACCTAACGAGAGCCTCTTCAGATGTTGCTCGAAGCTCTTTGCTATTAGGCTATTGGCCCGTGACAACTATCTGCACAAGGACTGCTGTATGAACATCCCACATGTCGACAACCTCGCGTGCCAAGTCAAGATATTTACACACGTAATTTACAGTAGGTTATTCCGAACACATCGACACTGTTTTTATGTTTGTTGGTCAACATTTTCCAAATAGGACACCGTCCATACATTTTTACGCATTGTCCTTTTGTTATTAGCTTATTAAACCAGCAAAAACAGCTCAACAACGGACATTGATTGGCGATTGTGTGATAGCGGGCTTAAATTCTACACTGAGCTGAGCTATTGTGCAAACTAATTAGTAACAGAGTTATTATGCGTAGTTAGGTAGTTCCCTAGATAACAGGCATAGTATCCTAGTTAACATCAAGCATTGTAGGTATTCTTCACAGTGGGGTGGGGTGCATGAAAAGAGTCTCCACGAGTGATGTTACTTCAGTACGTCCGGTGCACCCTGGGCAGTCAGCCTCGCTACCAACCTTGCTGACTGGCTAATCTTTTCACCACGGCATGAGTTATTCTCGTATAGCTCGTGCCGACACGATAGAAGAAGACAGTGCAGGAGTAACACTTTCTTTTTGAAGCCCTATCAGGTGTGACATCATTAAAATGATATGCACCATGGGCCCAAGGCACCCAAAAGATTTTAACCTTCGATTCCGATGCCTACAGTTTGTTGAATAAAGCTTAATTTTCGAAATATTCATTATTAATGGAAATTCACAAATCGAAAAATATCTATGGTAACAAGTCCTATGAACGCGGCGTTGCGACTTTTGTCATACCATACCCCTCTCGCCGTATGTCTTATTTGTCGGGGAGGGTTGTGAAGTGAAAAGTTTCTTATCCACTCACACGATAATTTATAAATGTTGCCAGCTCAACCTAACGTACTGTTTACAAGGAAGTACTAAAGTTAATTGATTTATTAAGAACCGAAAAAAAAGTCTAATCTCATCGTTAACGCAAGTGATAATCAAATTTTGATCTGCACATGAATTTGAAAAGTCAGAAGGGCGAGCCACTATCGAACTGAAATCCTCCTGCGTAGAAGGTAAGCTTTTATTGCTATTTTCAAATTCAAATTCATTTATTTCAGGTAACCCATATCAGAAAATTTACACATATTATATTACCGAGATTACATAAATAATTACAAAATTCATTAATTTCATTCATTTCTAGCCTGCGTCATCCCACTGCTGGGCAAAGGCCTCTCCCATGACTTCCAATTTTTTAGATCCAGAGCCAAAGTGGACCACTGGTCATTCATTGGTTTTGTCTAGCTCGTCCCGCCATCTTCTTCGAGGTCTGCCGCGACGCCTTCTGGCTGTGTCAGGGCTCCATAAATTGGTAAAATTAAACCTTTCCTGACTTTAAATTCATTAAAATTCATTACAGTAGTCTCTCATATGCGACACTATATGGAACTTGTCTGTCACAGTAGTGTCGCACATAAGGACAGTCCACCCTATTTGCTAACATTTTCAGAACGGTATTGGAGCTGGACGGCACTCTATGCACGAGTGATGCGCAGCGCTTCCTCATGGTCATTTCATCTTAACAATTCCTTTTTAAGTGTACTTATGCACATGTTTGTTATTTAAACCTCCTAACTCAGCCTCTGCAATATGCTCTATTGATGGATAAAGATCTCTCTTAACTTATCGAGTACTATAATTATAGACACAATAGATAAACAATGGCACTGACAAACGGGATCGTCGCGTCGGTCGGGCCGGTACCGGTTAAAATAGCCACAGGTTAATTAGTTCTCATAAATAAGTAAAAGGACTGCTTCGTTGTTCCAGTGGTCGCAAGCGCCACTGCTGACCGTGAGATTCTGGTTTCGATCCCCAGATCAGGCAAATTGTTATTGGGTTATTACGTATGTAATTTCTCAATTGCAGCCCGGAGTCTGGATTTGTGCCTGCTTGATGGTAATAGGCTCGCCCCCTTTTACATGTGGCTTAAACATAACGGTGAAATGAGGGTGTACTAATACACCTCTGCTCCACTGTTTGGGGAATACAGGCGTGATGTTATGTTTAAATAAAAAAAACAATATGTATAAAATAAACCTTTAAACAAAGTGTCACTACCAAAAACGACACAATTTTTTCATTGTACAACATAAACGTCCATTTAGCGATAAACGCGACTGGACAGTGAGTGGCTCCGATGATAAATGATCCGCTGTCCTCGACGGGTGTCATCCATGTCAGGCTTCAAGTTTTCGAATTACCCTCCACCAGATTTTGACGGGATAGTGATAAGACACTTGCAGTGTGGGCTATTAAAATTACCCAAGTACTGTAATTATAGACACAATAGATAAACAATGGCAGGTATCGTCCCAGGTTTCTTCCACTTTAAATTCCACCTTTACGACTATCATTACTGTCCCACTGCTGGACAAGGACGTTTTCTTAGTAGTATAAAACGTTGGCCTGATGCGGATTAGCGGACCACACACACCATCGACCATACACACCATCGACCACACACACCATCGACCACACACACCATCGACCTCACACACCACCGCTCAACTTACCCTTACAACTTACGTTCACCGATATCACTGCACTGTCGGTATATTATACCATATTTGTTTACTTAAAATTATTTGTTACTAGCTTTTGCCAGCGGCTTCGCTCGCGTTAATTTAGAATTTGACTATCAATTCGGGTTGTAATAGGTACAATAAAATAATTCAATCATGATTCAAAAGACATGTCGATGGCCCCACCGAATAAACGTGCAAGAGTTCTTACACGAAAATTTTTTTTTTTCATTTTTCGTTTCTTTTGCCTATCCAGCACCTACTTAATTTTTTTTATGAATTTTAGACTCAAAACACGCCTATTATAATAGTAAATTTCTTTATTCTAGGGAAATAATTAATTTTAAAGTTATACGAATAATAGTTTATGCTATTATTACACGCTTTTTGAGTCGCCAAGTACACAAGAATAAACATGTTAAAACCTACAGACGTTTGAGAAGATTTGTGATTGTTTTCGAATTTGGGTAATGTCTTCTTACACGTTTATACGCGTAGAAATGTATGCAAATTTTATTACCAATGTTTCATTCCACAAAATGTAAGTTTGAATATAAATAGGTTTTTAAAATTAAGGTATTGCATTGTCTCTGACTAATTTTTTTTTCTAACAATTGTGTTAAAGATTCAAACATTAGTTGCATTAATTGCATATTAATTTAAGTTTATACCTAGGAACGGTAAACAAACAAATGTTTACCCGATAAATTCTATGGCAATAGTACGTAATGTTAGAAAGGGGCACGGGGGGTAAGATGCGAGTGAAATTAGGTGACTAGCTCGGAGCCGGTGGTGACCTCTCGCTTCCGGCCGTGGTTTTGTCCATGGTCGAGAGCGAGAGTGCGTGGGAAGCCGTCGCCTCCTTCTGCGAGGAGGTGATGGCGGGAGAAGAGGGAGCGGAGAGGGAGAGAGAGGTAGCTGCCACTCTCCCTTCCCGCGCCAGATGCACCGGGCGCCGGCCACCGTAGTGTGTGGCCTGCGGGTAGCGGGTTAGAGGACCCGTCGTCCGACCCGTAACAGGCCCGGGAAGGCGGCGCGCAGTGTTCCATGCGCGCTTCTCAGGAGGAGGTGGGGCAAGGCCCCACAGAAGGAGAAGTCCGCCAAGGCCTGGCGGACCGAGGTCTGCCGGGGTTGCGGTGCATGCAGCTGCGAACCCCGCGACCCCGGTCAAGGGCCCGGAGAAGGAACACCGTAGATTTTTAGCCATTAAGAGTCCGGCATACCCCTTCGCCTTCCCCGGGCGAAGGGCATCTATGAGGACATTCCAATGAAAAAAAAAAAGGTCAGTCTTGTTATGATTCTATGCGCGCTATTACATAATTTTGTTTCGCGCAATTACATTTGATTATAAATATTATAAATCTACTGCCATTTGAAAACTCCATCTCGGTCTCCAATGACAGTGAAGAGGAGGATTAGTGTTTCTAATATTGCAATTCGTTATTTTTATATTTCATCAAGACGTCTAGTACTTTGTGTTCACGTGGATAAATACATAATTATATTTTTTTTCTATATAATATCTGTATTTTATTTCACCCTTTCAAAGTCAATGTTTTTTATTTCAAATGTACCAGATTACAGGCACTTTTAAAACGTGACAATTCCGTTACAGTAGTGTGAGAAATAAAATGAGAATAATGCAGGTTAATGTAAGAAATAAACTCACATAAGAGTAACAAATAGAAAAATATGCCTTCTAGGATTGCCATAACAGTTAAGGGCTGACCAATCCTGACAGACAGCACCCGTTCACAAGCATGACGTGCACATCCGCATCGCTTAGCTCAACCATATTGCAGGGAACCTAACGACCGGATATACAACGCCACCATCAGCAGGACATTTAAGTGAGCATGACTGACTCATACTACCAGACAATAGGCAGTAATGTGATATGATTATAGGTGTATCATTAATTGCTGCATGTTGGTCAAACTTTACAGATTGGAAAATAATATTATGCTGTAATAAGCTTTAGATATCAAAATGCTCCTAAATGATTTAACCTAACACTGTTCCCCATAAACGACTTGCTGGTTTTTCTTAGTCTAAAACCAGGTACTGTTAGCTTGTGTTTATTGCGAGTATTTATGTTGTGGACGTCACTTTTCTTGTTATACTGGGCAATATTCTTTCGAATGTACATTGTTACTAAGTAATACAAAGATGGTAGGGTAAGTTTATTTATTTCCTTAAATAATTCACGAAGCGATTCACGGCAGCCTAGGTTATAAATAGCTCGGACTGCTCTTTTTTGTAATATGAAAATAGTACCTACATCAGCAGCCGAACTCCACAGTAATATGCCATAAGACATTATACTGTGAAAGTATGCAAAGTACCAGTGGCGAAGGCTCCATACAACTCGATTCCTATCGGCTTCCCTTTCGAAATATGGCAAATACTAGTATCTATTATTTTCAATTATCATTTAAACAAATAATTTGGTCCGGCTTCCCTTTTAAGAAAATTCACCCTTCGCCACTGCAAAGTACACCAACCTAGCCGTAGCTACATCAGTCAACTGCCTAATGTTCTTAACGGCAAATGCAGCAGAACTCAGTTTGCCTGCAAGTGCCTCTATATGAGGTCCCCATTGCAATTTAGAGTCCACTGTGATGCCCAGGAAGACAGTTGAGGGAACTGGGTCTAACGCTTTCCCGTCAAGTTTCACATTTAAACTAATGTGGGATACATTTAAGGTGGAGAATTTAATACATTTGGTTTTACAAAATTATTTATATTATTATACCACGCGTTCAAAGATGTATTACATAAAAGAAAACTGATCTTATTAACACTAATATAAATGCATACGATCTTTCCAATCATATAATAGCAGAACAATGTACTGTAAACAGGCGTGTAAATAGTTATAGCTGGGTTCAAAAATAAACTTGATTTACGGAGAATAATAGGGTAACATTACAGTACGTTTTATTCGTTGTGTATTATTACACGAATAAACGTGTAATGACATATTACTGTGACTTAGTCATGCAAATTTCACAAGAGTAAAAACATTAAATAGTTTTTCATGAATTTCCTGAAACTCGTTGATGTTTAAAAAAAAGTAAATATACAAGTCTATAGTTTATTTTTTTACCTATAATTCGATAGTACATTATTTATACCTATTTGCAATGAAATGAGCGTTATTGAAGTTTAAACGTTTTTATTTTTTCCTGAAAAGTTGTCATTTTTCTCTTACACGTTTATTCGGTGGGGCCATCGATGTGGCGCCATCTATTATCGTTATTGTTGTTTTACTCGGGAATATTACTCTTTTTCAGGATAAAAGGTACCCTATGTCCGTTTCTGTACACCTGACGACTTATATGCAAAATTTCAGGATGATCGGTTCAGTGGATTAGACGTGGAAAGGTAACAAAGAAACTTACTTTCGCATTTATAATATAGTTAGGATTCCATCTTAGGTACCTATAGGTACTATTTAATATTTGCTTACCTTCCCTCTATGTCTAAATACCAGCCAGATTTTTGAGAATTGTTGCTGATTAATGTAATTAGTCTCTAATTCTTCCTTTAAGCCTTAACCGTGCCCACAATTTTGTCATTTGTGACGACGTTTCCTTCTTGCTACTTCTTTTAGCAACAGATGGTGACAACGCGGGAGTGTGGATAAGTTATGACTAAACAATAACATTTTCTTAAGCTCTTAGAATCCGTACAGTGCACACGTTGTACGATGCTTAAAAGTCGACTGGTTCACTAGTGTTTTAGCAATCGTAAACTCTGTTGAACTGTTTTATTTTGGGCATCGTAAGCGCTATTGAGTCGTATTCTTTTTAAATATCTAAAATTGCAACATGGTTTCAGGAATCACTTGAGTACCGCCTTATTGCCATTTTGCAGAACTCATTAGTCACATCAAAAACGTGGTGGTATTATGTTATTCTATGAATTTCGTCAGCGTTACTTCCAAGAAATCTTGGGTGCTTACTTGTGTAAAATAGCTTTAATAGAGCAGTCACGTACACGTAAACATCACGCCTGTATTCTCCAAAATGTTGGGCAGAGGTGTATAGTACAACCTCATTTCGCCGAAATGTTTAAGTCCCATGTTATAGAAGGCGAGCCTTTTGCCATCAACGGGGTAAAGTCTAGAGACCGGGCTGCTACTGAGAAATTCCATATAGAAAAACCCAATAACACTTTGTCCGGGATCTTTTACCTGGGGATCAACCCAGGACCTCACGCTCAGCAGTCGCGCTTGCGACCACTAGATCGACGAGGCAGACAAATCGTCATCCTCCGCGCTAACTATCGTAACTAGCAATTGATAATTTTTCAGAGAAATTCTCACAGAGTGACGTATCTGCTTCAAATTAATAGAAATAAATAAATAGATACCTTAGGGCTTTAGGGCAACTACTAACCAAGCCAAGAGCAATATAAAAAAGTTATTAATTCATTAATAAAGCCACAGCTAACGCAACTACTGAAAAAATATCAATTGCTAGATATGACAGTTAGCGCGGAGGGGGACGAAATAAGCTCCGAAAAATATAAGTTTTGTAAATATTTAAAGAATATTACAGGACCTGACCGTATACGATGTGGTTTATTGGCGTAACGTAACCAAGGAGTAATGATAACCTAGCGGTTGAATGATTGCCTTCCATGTAGGAGTTTGAGTTTGACCCAGCCTGCATCTTTGACTTTTCCAATTCAGGTGCGGAACAGAATTTGATTATCACTTGCGTTAACACGTTTAGTGCCCGGTGCCCCGCAGGAGGGCACACTGTAGTCGCATTCGCCATGCCGGGTGCCGTCTTGGAGGGCTTATTTTAAATGTAAGTTTTCTGGGAAAATTCACCGTCATGAAGCAAACACCTATTTTACGACGTAGTAGCGTATTTTTCACGGTTTTTAACCTAATGCCAGGAACCCTCCTCGAGGGTTCACTCTTAGCGCAAACGTAGGTAATGCCGAGGACCATCCTGAAAGGTTCACTAGCAATATGTATGGCGGCATGGCGTGTGACCTCTATGAAAAGTGTGGTGGACTCGAATGTGTTAACGGTGTAGGAAAACATCGCGAGAAAACCTACACAACTTGTTCCTGCTGCTCTTTATAGAATACAATGCTTTGTGTTACATAAAAAAAAATCCTGTTAACTAGGGTAACTACCTAACTACGCATAATAACTCTTTTATTAATTAGTTTGCACAATAGCTCAACTCAGTGTAGAATTTAAGCCCACAATTGCCAATCAATGTCCGCTGTTGAGCTGTTTTTGCTGGTTAAAGCTAAAAAAAATAAAAGGACAATGCATAAAAATGTATGGACGGTGTCCTATGTGGAAAATGTTGACCAACAAACATAAAAATTGTATCGATGTGTTCGGAATAACCTACTGTAAATTCATTGTGTAAATATCTTGACTTGGCACAAGAGGTTGTCGACATGTGGGATGTTCATACAGCAGTCATTGTGCAGATAGTCGTCACAGCCAATACGTTGTTGTATGGTCAACAGAGGGCTTAAAAGAAGTCGATGGTGTGTGTAGTCCGCTAACCCGCACCAGGTCAGCGTGGTAGACTATGCGGCCAGATAAAGCCTAAAGTGGGGAATTCACTAGACGGATATACCCGCGGGCAAGCCTGCAGGCATGCCCGACGGTCTTCGCTACTATAGGTCTGAGCAATATCTGTCAGTATACTACCATCGCGGGCGGTCCGGCAGACTGCCCGTTGTATATCCGCGCGATTTCATTTTGTCTGCGCGGGCACCTATACGTGCATAACTAATCGCGAAGCAGTTCTAAAACAAACTAATAGGTCTGTATAGTGTATTGCGGCGACAGGCTTGCCCGGACAGACTGCCCGCGGGCATATCCGTCTAGTGAATTCCCCGCTTAAGTGTGCGTTCTGAATGACGGCGCACCGCGCAGGAGGAATGAACGGCGCATTAAAAAAATGTTCGAAACGTTTGAATTTTGAAATTGACATTATGAAAACCAAAGTAAAATAAACGAAACACTAAACACGCGCGTACGCGTCAACTTTCCCGCGTGCACTAAGGACAGGTATCGACAGTAAAGCCACGGTAAAGCCGCTCCGCAATCCGCAATACGCCCGTGCGCCGTCACTCAGGACGCACACTAAACCGTTCTCCTCATTCTGAGAAGAGGCCTATGTCCAGCATTTTAACAGTAATGGGCAGATTATGTAACCAGGAAATTATATTTACTGGTCGTATTGTAAAAGCTTTGAGAGTTAGAATTATTCATTTAAGGTAAAGGCACCCAATTCCGCGGGGTTCTAAAAATGGCACCATATTCCGATGTATTTAGAATAACGGCGTTTTCAAGCAATTTACAAGTTCTTTTTGTTTGCAAGATACATTAATCAATTAATAATTTATCTGTTTATGTTTATATGAGCAAAAGAGTGCTTCGGTGCTTTAACGTTTTAAAATAAACAGTAAGTTTGACGCTAGCAGCTGATTCGAACGCGCGCTTCATACATTTCGGACCTTATGCACGTGATTAATACGATTTGCTAAATAGTGTTTTGTATGATAATTTTATACTGTGTGAGTTTTTGTTTAGGTTGAAATATTGGAAGGGTTATATTTTTTATTGAAAACAGTTAACATTTTAATATTTTCTTTACAAATTGAGGAGAAAACAAGTTTTTAAAATACCGCGGCATTAGGTGCCAAATATTTTAGTTGGTTCCTAAATACCGATGTATACCACGGAAATGCAATTTCATAGACGTTGACTTTTTTTCAAATTTTGAAGGCAGGTTTATGATTACGAACTTAATATTTTAGCTCTGATTACGTAAATAACCAACAGATATAAAAATCTATTTCCGAGGTACACTATGGCGTCGCAATTACTAATTATAGCAGGTCAAAGATTGCCTGTTTAGGTACTTTATTAATTCGTTGTATGGAAAAGCTAAGTACAGAAAATTAAGTTATTAATGTGTTCTGAATATATTCCTGAGTGAGATTTGTATATTTTTTCAAAGATATCGCAATTGAACATTAATTTATTTGTTTAATATTAAAAAATCTTTTACTTTTTAATACTCGGAATAAGAAATCTTGATTTAGTATTATAAAACGCTATTCCGATGTATTTAAGTCGGAATAAGGTTATATTAGTACCTAATTCCGTGGTATTGGCACACGTTAAATACAGAGTGTTCATTATCTTACGCAGCTTGTTCAAAACTTTAGTATTGTTTTAGTTACTGCAAGAATATAAATTTGGCCTTTGAAATAACTTTCATATTCCGATATACTCAGATATAGTTATACTTATACAGGGTGTAAACGAATTTGTATAATTCCTTCAAACCACATGATCTATTAATGGTATAGATTAAGCCCGCACGGGATTTAGATTGATTAAAAATAAAAAATAAAACTTTTTTTTCCCATATAAAAATGTTATGTGCTAAAAATTTCGATGCCATGCATAAATGAATGAAGGTACGGCGACACAGCTGACGGGCACGATTAGCGCGATATCGCTCCACGCAGTCAGTTAACTCGGGATGCTAAAATTACTCAGATACAGAATACCTTGGTTCATTTTTTGATAAGTTTTTTTTTGTTGTTTCTTAAAAAAACCTATGCAGAGTCAATCAGTATCACCAGTAGATCACGCGATTTGAAGGAATTACACGAATTCATTTACACCCTGTATATTATATACTTTTAATAAAATTGTTTTATTATTATAATTGTTTTATTGTAGGAGAATGAAGCCAAGAAAAAAGTACACGGTAGAGGATCTCCAAAATGCTATTACAGCAATTCATAATGGCAGTAGTGTTTATAAAGTTTCTCGACAGTACAATATTCCCGAATTCCTATCTAAGTAAATTACATATTGTGGTACCATATTAATAATCATGTCAAACAAAATCTGAGACTGATCACTGACCTACAGATAGAGAAGATAATAAATAGACTTGATTTTTTGAACATCATGTATCATTCTCCCCACCTCCTTTCCTTTGTATTTTGTACACTCGGAATTAGGAACCAAATGCATCGGAATTAGGATTTTTAAATCGGAATTAGGTGAATTAAATAATTTGACATTATTAATAAACTTTTATTGTCAAACTGTGAGTATATTTCAAAAATAAGATAGATAATACTTCTGATAAAAATAGCCAATTCTACAGAAAGGTATATTAAATACTTAATTTTTAATGTTCTTTGAAGTTATGGTGAAAAAACCGCGGAATTAGGTGCCTTTACCTTACTTCGGGTATGAACGATATGGATCAATCGAGAAAAGTGGTTTGTTCAATGCCGAAGTTGGAGCTAAAATGTAATAATTTAGGATTATACTAAGTGTAAACTGCCCCAACTCCACATTTATTGAAGACGCAGATTAACTTAGAGTCTAGAGCAGAAAGTAGTTCTTCACTCACTCAGGTTCAACTTTTCACGCTTTAAACCAGGCGCGCTCGCTCAGACTTACATTGTCGGCGATCTACCACATAATATTTCAGCAATAAGTGATCGACTGCCTACCTGCCAATTAATAAAGATACATAATAAAGGTACTAATAATTGCCTTTGAATCACTAATTATATCTACTTATTGACACATGGTACCGTATAATTATCATCAGCTACATTACACGTTCCCGCGATAGACTCGGAAAGTTTTCGCAATCGTCCGGTCAACCGCGATCGACCATTTGACCACTCTGCTTTACACGGAGTGACTGCCATCTGACCTTTGCAAGATAGTGGGCGTAATTTTCAGGTCAGCAGGTACCTAAAATAGCAATTAAACAACCAAATACAGGAACAAAAAGGAGATGGCCAAATTGTGCCCCAAGTAGTACAGAAATAAAAGTATTGCAGTTAATTTAAACAAAATAAAAAAAGATTTTTGAATAGCTATTTACATTTCATAGCAGATTTTAAAAAAAGTACAAAATTAAAAGTATTTTAATGATTTCTCCATAGTAAATTCATTCCAAACAGTTCTAAACTACCATAAATATTGCCATGTAATATTAACAAAAATCAGAGTAGGGAAAAAATAGTAACTAAAAGCTTGGCAGAAACTAACAAGGAAAGTATTGATAACCTAAAATATATAAAGAATACTTTTTATTATAAGTTGTCTGTAAAAACGACCTTCTATTGATTAATTTATTTATCAAAATATTAAAGTGCGCTTACGGACAGGACTATTTGACTCGAGTACCAGCAACACTCAATAATTCTATAAGTAGATTCTATATCACTTTACTCTATGCCGCAAGTGTCATAGTAAAAAAGTATACCAAATGTCAAAACTGTCAAATTAATAAAGCGCGAAACACAGACGCGACTGGCTGTCGTATCGTGACTAAATAATATGAACCCTACGTTTATAGCAATAGTACACTCTATAACGTTTGCTTCGGATGTTTGATTCAGTTGAGTGTAACCAATTTAGACCCTATTACTATTAGTTTTATATAGCAGGGTGCCCGAAAACAACTGTGCACACTTTTCACGACCGCCAGTCGCGTCCGTTAGTCGCGATCGCGACTCATGTGTTTCGTGCTTAATACTCGATTCTGCGCCGTTTCTCGGTTCTTTGGCTTCGTGTTTGTCAATGATATTATGAACTATTTATAAAATGTCATTGGTGTTTGTTTGTGTTATTATTTTATTTCACCTTTATATTATAGAGTCGTAGTTCCACACGAGTACTCCACTTATTATAAACAATGTTGTAAGTGAAATGGAATAAGGAAAATGGACCTGTGGTACCTACTTGAGATGGGCGAGATCTCAGATTATAAAACAGAAGGCAGATAGAGTGACAGGAACAACGTGAGTGCGGCCAAAAAAGCAAATACAAATTCAAAAGCAAATACAATCTCGAGTCAGTATGACACGAAGCGCCGCATTGTTAGGACGTCATCGATAATTTTAATATTTATGATAGTAATGCCATCTTGCGTTTATAAACATTGCAAAAACTGTTCCTAAAAAACAAAATAAAGAAGATGGAGTATCTTTTCATAGGTTTTATTGATTATTTGGATATTATTTTACGTGATTATTATTAGTGACATCTTGGAACACAAAACCTTAACAAAAATCATTCGGTGTTGCTTGTTTATATTGAAACCATTTACCCCCTAAGTTAGGAAATAAGTAAAGAATACAGGAATAACGATTTACAAAAATATTTATTTCGATTATAGTGTTTTATTTATCGCGTTTTTTGGTTGGCATGTTTGTAGGTATGTGTGTCCGTTTGTATGTGTCTTCGTAACTAAAACTACTTAATGTAAGTATTGTCTGTCTCTAATAATAATCATGTACGTCAGTCGATTTGCCAACATAAAGTAAATATAGCTATCAAAAACATAATTACAACCATTCACGACTATACTAAATGACTGCCATAAATCCACAAAATATTTCTATTTATCATCTTCTATTCTGTAATCTGAGATTAGTAAATTTCTAAAGTAGGTACTTGCATTAAAATACAATCTGACTCAACGGCAGAGATTCACTTTATACAGGGCGTCCCACGACTTTGCCACATGGAGGGGAAGTACCATAAATACTGTAGATAGAAAAAAATACTGAATGAAGACTTCATTTTTATTTTAATAACAATACGAACTGCATTCAAAGAATTTTAAATAATCACCTGTCTGAACCGGGAATCGAACCCGCTAAATGTGAAAATAAAAAAAGTTTAATTTCATGGTGTTCCTTTTATTTTAGATGCTATGTTATTTAGAAGAAATAAATGTATCTGATCGAGCCTTTGGATTAGTACAATAAAATTACAGTTTTTTTTGTTTTCACATTTAGCGGGTTCGATTCCCGGTTCAGACAGGTGATTATTTAAAATTCTCTGAATGCAGTTCGTATTGTTTTTAAAATAAAAATGAAGTCTTCATTCAGTATTTTTTTCTATCTACAGTATTTAAGGTACTTCTCCTCCATGTGGCAAAGTCGTGGGACGCCCTGTATACATAATTATGTATAACTCTGTATGTATCTGCATTTTTCGGAGACAGTAAATTGTTTATTTAATATAATGAAATATTATGGGAATTTTGTCATTATCATGGCAACCGTACACGCACAAAGAGGCAACGTGTTCTTATAGTGCTGTCACGCACACATGTCTACAGACGTGCCTCACATTATGGTTCAGTACAGTCTATCTGCCTTTTGTTTTATAATCTGAGGGCGAGATATACCAAGAAAGTATTGATGATCATGATTATATATAATATACGGTACTAACTAATCATATTAAATGTAAAATGCATAAAACAGTGCACTTAGTTTTATTTTCAGTCTGTAATATACTACAAAAGAATAGTCGTAGAAAAATCATCGTAAAATCAAAGTGACAAAACCAACATTTTTAAACCTTCATAACTTTTGTCCAAATCTGCAGAGCTACATGTACCTTTCACATTCTTTACATAGACTAAATGTACTTTTAAATTACATAGATTTCATCTCTGTACCGCCTGGGGTACAGGCCTATACAATTTTTGTCCATCTCCTTTCTGTAACAACAACGATGAAAACTCATAAATACTTTATCTAAAACAAAGCTCACAAAATGCTAAAACCCAACAATTCGTAATACTTGGCCACAAAATTAACCGTGTGGCCGCCGCGTTCTTTTAATTCCGGCCGCAAAACATTCCTCAACAAAAAAACCGGTGGAATACTTCGTGAAAACAACGATACAGAAATCCTGTGCCTACAGGTAATAAGTGAAAGTGCCTCGGCACCGCCAAATTAAATATGAATGCCGTTGTAACAGCACTCTTTCGTAGTTGAAATATAATCCCCAACCTTTTTCAGTTCATGTTGTTTTTATTGTAGTTTTTACGACGCGACGCGACAGTGTGACGTGGTCGCAGGGTTAAATATATAAATATTGCATTAAGAAATATTGGTTTTTTTGGTGTTTTTCAGGCTGTATATAACTTGTACGTTGGTTTGCGTATGAGCCTGAACTATTTAGGCCACAAAAACGATAGCCTTTGAAGCAGAAGTATAAGTCTTTGTTTTATAAATTTTGCGGATTACATAGGAAGTTCCGATCTTCACCTTGTGTGAAACCAGGAACTCGCCATATCATTAGAATTTCATACATTCACTTCACACCTGTATTTCCCGAAGGGTTGGGTAGAAGTACAACTTCATTTTTCTTCTTCTGTCGTGTCAGCACGAGCTATACGAAAATAGCTCATGCTGTGGTGAAAAGATTAGCTAGTCAGCAAGGTTGGTGGCGGGGCTGACTGCCCAGGGTGCGCCGGACGTACCTAAGTATCGTCACTCGTGGAGGCTCTTTTCATGCACCCCTACAACTTCATTGCGCGGCTATGTTTAAGTCCCAGATAACAGGGGTTGAGCCTTAGTCTTCAACCGGGCACAAATCCAGACACCGGGCTACTATTTATATATTACACACGGAAAAATTTTTGCCCGACCTGAGGATCGAACCCAAAACCTCTCACTCAGCAATCGCGTTTGCGACCACTAGACAAACGAGGCACTGGACTTTCATTAATTGAATAGTTGCGGAACAGTTGAAGGTTTTTTTTTGCTTTTAATCGGTCGCGTTTGACTTTAGTCACACCTGATGGTAAACGCAGACAGGGTCTAAGATGAAGCACACGAATCCAAGTAGGTAACAAAGATATAAAGTGATTTCACTACACCCTTCTTGCTCTCACATATGAAGTACACAGGAAGGAACACAGTAAACTGCTTAGAGCCGGACTTTGTTCTGGCTAGGCTTTTCCTTATTACGTTGGAATCAGCTTCCAGTCTAACCAGAAAGGTTAGACCAGTTGTCAGACTTTCAAGCTGCTGACTACCCGTAACGACTGTCATAGGTATTCGTATGACACTCGGGACTAACGGTGTTACGTGCTTTCCGAGGCACGGAAATGTCTTGATATGTAACGAACGCTCACCAATCCACAGACTGACAGCGGCAAGCGCAGCTTAACCTTGCAAACTATAATTATGATCCGAGATCCTCCGACTTAAGTAGCAATAAGAGTGCCTTTCCAAAAGAGATGTGCTATGCAGCTATGCTGCGAGAATGTTAAAGCTAAGCTACGAAACTATGTGACCGTTTCCATTGATGCTAAGCTATGTAGCTGTACGAGGAAGATGCGCAGCTCGAGCTATTCGACGTATGGACAATAGCGGAAGCACGGGGAGCGGCGGTGAGGTGCTCTGCACATAGCTACACCACTCGCAACCATCCATTGCACGCATCTATAGCTCGCATCCACACCACGCATCATTCCATATGAAAAACGTAGCTTAGTTGAATCAGTTTCCACCAGTGCTATGCTATGTGGATCAATGGATATGATTGGTAGATATCAAACGCATCCACAGCAACGTTGCATAGCATACTTCTGGTGGAAAAGCACCAAAGCAAAAAACAACTCTCTTTCAAAAATTGGTAATTTGTTATACTTACAAAATAAGTAGAAATAATGGATGTTCAACGTCTGCGATCTGTAATCTCTCTGGCTTCCTTCACTCTCATATTTCATTCACATAACTTTCATTCACTTGAACTCGATTCGAAGCGCTCATTTTTCATTGCAGCGACTGGTACTCGCAATTCATGCTCTGAACGTGCAATAAGTATTGAACTCTCCACTTATCATCATAATACTTATATAAATGCTTACAAGGTTTTACAAACTCGAATTCGTATTTAATGCGATCGCGATTTTATTATAAAACCTCAATTATTGTTTCTTGAACCTTTTTAGGTGTAAACCGCGACTTCGTTCGCGTGGAAGTCGAAAACAACATTGTGTCGCAACAACTAAACAATGTTTAAGTATTCCATTCTTTAAATCTAATCACATTTATTTCCAATTATATGTAGAGATAAGATTACTGCTCATCACTGATTGGAATAAAAAAATGGAGTACAAATACATTATAATTATAGTAATTGCGACACGATGTTCTTTTCCGACTTCCACGCGGCCGAAGTCGCTGGCTCAGCTAGTTTTTAATATTGTCAAACAAAAAAACCATATTACGAGCCGCGTCCATTCCGCAACGGTTTATTAATAAATTTTAAATGAAAAAAAATTAAATATAAATAATGTTTCTTTGGGAAAGTGGTTTGTTATCATGAGTACAGTCATGGTGTTAAAGTGTCGGTCACTAATTACCAGTCACCCTATATAGGTAAATCGATCATAAATATTTTACATACTTCAGAGCAAGAGCGAGTGTCAATGACACAAGCCGTTTTCAACTATACTCCATTTCATGTAACAAAATTGGTTCAGCAAGGCAAGGCATATCTTCTGATTTATTGCTTCAAGTAAAATATTAATTAATCTTGATTGACCGTTAAGGTTTATAAAAGCATGATACTGTGTTAGGGGAGGCCTATGGCCAGCAGTAGACGTCTTTCGGCTAAATGATGATGATGATGATTGTGTTAAAACCCTGCAAGAAGCTAACATGTCGATTATTTCTACAAATTTCCTTCTTATTTGTCGTATAATGTCACATTAAACAGAACATAACATAACATCATGCCTGTATTTCCTGAAGGGTTGGGCAGACGTGTATAAGTACACCCACTAATTACCGATATGTTTAAATCCCAAGCCTAGTGCCCGATTGGCACAAATCCAGACTCAGGGCTGCTACAGAGAAATTCCACACGGAAAAACCCAATGTCATTTTGCCCGACCTGCCCGATTCTGAACGATTCGATTAGTCAGTTGTCTTACGGTTCGGTAAGCTACCCATCTCTTTTTCTCTCGTTACGAGTATCGGAGACGGAACGAGATAACAAACAAAATCGGTGGAAGACTGCTTATCGAAAAGGTTCTGAATCGGAGGGCTTGCGACCGTTAGACCAACGAAGCAGGCAGTTAAATAAAGTATAATAATGAAAAACATACATTCACCTTCATTTATTCCTCTCATAATTTGTAGGCAGTAATCTAAACATACGTTCTATTAAATAACAGCTGGATATACAGTTCTGGGCCATTATGTAACACAATTATACGGCTTCCTATAATTGTGTGGGGAGCCGTTCTAACCACGTTTTGTTCCGCATCTAATATAGAATACATGTGCATATACACGCACACATACATACATAATGTATGTGTCGCTTTCGGTACAAAACTCCTTGGTTTAGTAGACTTTTTTATGTGCGTATGAGCGAAAAAATGGTACAAAAATTATAATAAAATCTTGTGTGTATTGTTCCAACATATTTTTGCTTTTTTACGAGATAGAAGTATTAGCGATTTGAGGATTAAGTTTTTTTTATTACACTAAAGCCGGGCTGCACAGACCGCGGCCCACGGGCTGCATGCGGCCCTCCGTCGATGTACATGCGGCCCGCCAGCGAATTAAACTCTTTTATGCGTTTGTATGAAAATACTGCATTCTATCAGTAATGGCCAGCTTTAGCTTCTGAATAAAGATTTTGAATTTTATCAAAAGCCCACACCACGATGCCCGCCTTTAGCTCATAGTCCGCTCGAGTGGCCCCAAGTCCTAATAAGTCTGTGCATCCCTGCACTAAAGCCTTGACTAGGATTTCTCCTGTATCGTGGATGCGTTTACAGACACAAATCTTCACACGCACAGACACCCGGAACAACTATCTGCAGGTCATTTCAATATTTGTTTCGTGCGGGAAATTGAACCCGCGAATTAGGGCAGCCGCGTATTAGAGACTTTAGTTGACCGATAGTTTGATCGGTATCATTCGCCGATTACGATCAAATTATCGGCCAACAGGTTAGTCCGACGGTGACACGAACTCCACCGATTCGTGAGTTGACAATCATAATATAGGTAATACGCGCGTTTCCTGAACTAGCGACTGTTTAGTGTTTGTCTAGTGCGTGGACGTTCATAGGGCGCCATAGTGATTGTGGAGTCTACCGATAGTCGTCCGGTTATTCAGTTCATGCATTGCGCGTGCTCGCATAGTTAGGTAGAAATCGAGGAGTCTTTTGAATAATTTAATCGGCTGGTTTTTAATCGGTAAACGCACGCACTCATAAATAGCTTCATATTGATTTGTCTGACCAATCAAAATATCGGCCGACACAATTTTCTAGTGCGTGTTTGCCCGTAATCTTGGGAATTATGAAATTAAAACGATTGAAAAATCTTCTGTTTACACTGTGATAATGTTAAAAAAAACAAGCCCTGTCCAAGTAAAAATAGAGTATCTCTTGTATATTAGGAGGCACATGAGCAGGAACAATCATCTAGTAATTTATAACACGATACTGCAAAATTCTAATTTCCCAAAGGGTTTCCGGAAATTCAACAGCAGTCGCTCTGCATTGAACCAACTCGCTTTTCCTGAAACCGAAATCTACCAGTAGTCCGGACAAAACAAGAAATCCATGACGGAATATATAACAAAGACAGAATTGACCTAAAACAAAGTAGAGTACTAATGTCATCATGCATGCAAATAACTTTACGGATTATATCGCGTTCTCTTTCTTTTTTTAAATATCAGCAGCACCCTAACGTGTAATTAAATATAAGTTGACGAATACATAATATATGCACATTCAGACATTATCATACATTTATTCGACTTTGGATGTCAATTTGATGTTGATCGTAGTGTTAGAATACCTAATATTTAGAAGATAGGATAAAAAAAGACCAAATCTGATAGTCGATAAAAGTATGAAAAATTTAGATGACGATTTGCTGAACAATCATGATGTTTTTTTCTGCGCAATAATTTAAAAAAAATGGATAATAAACTACAAATTCAGTAAATTTCGTAGCGCTGCTCGAAATGTTGCTTTCAAGTTTTTCACTTTCCCTACAAATTGCCCCAAAGTAACATACAAAAATCGCTTTATCTTCTAAACCACAGAAAATCGTAGAATATACATGGGAACCCCCATGGGTGCCCATGTATATTCTGTTTCGGATTGGTCTCTTCATAAGCACATACTGGATTATTTATTCTTTACAGGACACCCTGCATGCTGACTCGTACTTTATAAATACCTACAATACGTGTGATATCCAATCACACAGAAAATACAGCTGAAATACGTGGAGATATAAAAAATAAAAAAAAAATGTCCTTATATTATGTTGCATATATTTTCTTTGCATCAATGAATACGATTCTCGTAATTCTCTAAAAACATTTAAATACCAATGAAATTAATGTAAATAATAAATAAATTATCGTTACTTATTTAATTCGACACTTGTCAACGAGGTTTAAATACTAATGTAAATGATAAGTAAATAATCGTTAATTATTTAATTCAACACTTGTAAACGAGGTACCTTTATTGCTGCTCATAAAATATAATCGCTAAAAGTTCGTGTACGCAAAGCCCAATTCAAGCACCCTTAAAACAAATGAATGCAAAATTTTGTTACCCCTCTCACAAACAAAATAAATTATGCAGACGGTGTCCATTACATACTTTATCTCTGAGATGCGTCTACAGATGTACATAAACTAGATATGTATAATGCGTGACCTAATTACTGTATTAAATCAAGGCATTGGGACTGCACTGAAAACCTAGGATGGGAAAAATACAGAATTATTTAGCTGTTATCTATTACTGAAAAAGTTCTACTACTGTCATTTTATAATAGAAACAACCAGTGTTTTATAATTTGTATAAGTGAATGAGTGGCGCTTACTGCTTGTACAAGATAAAAGGAATACATTTTACGCCCTTTTAAAAAGAAAGAAAATCAATTTATTCAGTATGCAAATCGACACACGTTCTATAACGCCAAAAGATGTAACAGTTAACTTAATAAAAACACTTAACAAGCACCATTTTATTACACCTTAAACTATTAATAGACTAAAAATGCTAAACTATTTCTGAATCGTGGCTGAAGCCTTGTCTCCCTACTTCTGCTTACTCTTTGCCTGGTTTCCATTTAATCAGGAATGATCGCACAATTGGAGGTGGTGGAGGTGTTGCCATATATCTCCGATCACATCTTTCATTTTCAATTGTTAACGTGTCAGCACAGCCACCACCGGCAAACGCTGGCGAGCATCTTTTTCTAGAAGTAGAACTTCATCACTCAAAAATTCTTCTTGGCGTCTACTATTGCCCCTCTTTACGTGTTAGCTTCTTCTCCTCCTTAGAAAACATTCTGGAAAATCTTGTGGCCTCTTACAGTCATACTATAATAATGGGTGATTTTAATACCTGCCTTCTTAAAAATGATTACCGTTCTTCTTCTCTTCATTCTATCATAGAATCTAGCAACTTATGTATTCTCCCTCTGAATGCTACTCATCATTTCCCAAACTCTGTTCCATCACTTCTCGACCTAATTTTTGTTTCTTCTCGTGATCATGTCGCTAAGCACGGGCAGTGTTCCGCTGACGCGTTTTCTTATCACGATCTAATATTCCTTTCGTATAAAATTCGTCCTCCTAAGGCAAAGTCAAAAATTCTTTTGCAGCGCAGTTTTGGTAATATGAATCTTGAAAGCCTCCGAGCAGATGCCAGTGACATTGATTGGGTGCCTCTCAAGACTTTGGAGACAGTTGACGAAAAAGTTAATTTCTTTACAGAACGCATAATTAAACTATTCGACGTCCATGCTCCTGTTCGGGCTATAAGGGTAAAACATCTACCGTCGCCGTGGCTGACAGATGAAATAAAAAAGATTATGTCCAGAAAAGCAGCGGCGAAGTCCAAGTACAAATCTCGCCCTACCCCGTTGAACTGGGAAAATTATGTGAACGCTAGAAATCACTGCAATAAGGTGTGTAGGAATGCTCAACGCCAACACATTCATAGTTCAGTGGAAAATGGAGATCCAGCGAAGGTCTGGAAGTTTCTTAGATCAATGGGAATCGGAAAATCGCGTCAGGATACAATTCCTGACAATCTCGATATTAATTCTCTTAACCTACATTTCTCTGGCTCGTCCTATTTTGATAGGACAACTAAAGCAAATACCCTAAATCATCTTTCTACTCTTCCGACTCCCGATTACTCCTCTTTCGTCTTTAATCAATTCGTTACTTGTGATGTTAAGAAGAGCATCTTGTCCATAACATCTAACGCAGTTGGAAGTGACTGTGTCAGCCGTAATATGATCCTTCCTATCCTCGACGAAATCCTTCCTGTCATATGTCACATCCTCAACAACTCTGTCCTTAGCGGTGTTTTTCCAAATGCCTGGAAAGACGCCCAAATTATTCCGTTACCAAAAAAATCCAATCCAGTATCCTTTTCTGAATACCGTCCAATATCCATACTACCGTTCCTCTCCAAAGTCCTAGAACGTCTTATTCACAATCAGTTGAGTACATTCCTTTGTAAGAATAGGCTTCTAAATCCCTTCCAATCCGGTTTTCGTCCTGGCCATAGTACTGTCACAGCTCTGGTTAATATTACGGATGACATCAGGCTAGGCATGGAAAATGGGAAGTTAACGGTACTGGCATTGTTAGATTTTAGCAATGCTTTCAATACTGTTGACTTTGACATTATGCTTGGCATACTAAGCTCTCTTAACATATCTCCAACAGCAATTGATTGGTTTCGTAGTTACCTGTATGGCCGCCGACAACGTGTTACTATTGCGGATAAGTTATCTTCATGGAGTAATACTACTGCTGGTGTGCCTCAGGGAGGCGTTTTATCCCCATTACTCTTCGCAATATTTATTAATTCAATATCTAATCAACTGCTTTCTTCTTACCACCTTTATGCAGATGATCTTCAAGTTTACTCACAGGCCCCGTTGGGGCAGTTATCAGAAGCCATTGTCACTGTCAACAAAGATCTTGTCCAGATATCTGAGTGGAGCAAATCCTACGGATTAACAGTAAATCCTAAAAAGACACAGGTCATTGTTTTGGGCAGCTCTCGGATGGTTTCGAGAATCGACTGGTTACAACTTCCACAGATTTTCTTTGACGGTACTCAGATACCTTTCAGTGAAAAAGTGAGAAACCTAGGGATCTCTATGGACAGGAACTTTACATGGGATCCACAATTGCAAGAGACCAGCCGCAGGATGTTTGCGTCAGCCGGATCCATGAGAAGACTTCGTAACTTTCTACCCACTGCTACCAAAACTGCGCTTGCACAATCTCTTCTTCTTCCCATCCTTGACTACGCCGATGCCAGCTATCTCGACCTCACTGAGGACCAGTTTAACAAACTTGAGCGACTCCAAAATTTTTGTATAAGATTCATATTTGGTTTACGCAAATATGATCATGTGTCAGAATTTCGTGCTAAACTCAAGTGGCTTCCAATACGCCTTCGTCGGAATACTCATATTCTTTCCCTACTATACAGTATTCTGTTCAATCCTACTGCCCCTCCCTATCTTAAAGAACGTTTTGAGTTCATGCGTGATTCACACTCACGATCCTTGAGATCATCAGAAAACTTGAAATTGAAGATGCCTATGCATTCCACAAGATTCTTTGATCATTCGTTTACTGTCCAGGCCGTACGCTTGTGGAATGCACTGCCTGTGTCTGTGAGGCGTTCTCAGTCGTTAGCTACGTTCAAAAGAATGGTGAAGGAACATTATTTGACTCCATAGAAGTTTTTAAATTATCCAAATGTATCTATAATTATATATATGTAGTTACCTTATTTGAGTATATATATATATATTTAAAATATGTATATATTTGTGTTATGTTATAATATGTATTTATACCTAATTGTTTAGTTGATTCCTGATTTTTATTAAGTTATATATTTGTACGCTGTAAACTGCCCTTTATATTTTTCTTAACAATTCTTTCCATCCAATGGTTGTCTGGAAGAAATTGCTTTAAGCGATAAGACCGCCATTTGTACTGTTCTTAATTACGTGTATTCCTACTGTTTTATTTCTTTTAGTGTACAATAAAGTATATCTATCTATCTATCTATCTATCTAAAAATATAAAAAAATCGCATGTCAATGGGTCATCACTCAACTTAAAGGCCTCTACACACCAAAGCTGCCGGCCCGGCGGCTTTACCCGGCGGGTTATGCCGGCGCGCTATTGCGGCCAAATAACGCGAACTAAGCGAGCAAACGTGACGCAAAACAGTAATAAAAGTATAGGTAAAGCCGCGGCGGCGGCTTTGGTGTGTAGAGGATGCTGTGTTGTGACAGCATTGGAAGTACTTTTCCCAACATGCAACACCAACAGCGCTGATTTTCAGTGACGACCTTTTGGTTTTACAGCCAGAATTACCATGTTACCGTACAAAGTTTAGTAAAAAAACACTTTACAACTGCGCCCTACGACTCATCCAGTCTAATATACAAAGCTGTCCGTTCAACCTGATGAATGGACAAATGGTCCCTAATTGAATATTAAATGTGGCTGTCTACAGGCAGTATGACAGCCGGGACCAGGTCGTGAATACGGTTACCCTGCTCAAGAATTACTACTGCCTACCCTAAAATTATTGGATTAGCGTTGTAACTTCTTCAGCTCACGCTACCGTTCATTGTTAATGACACCACCAAATGATACCCAAAGGGGTGTGGTTGCCAAAAAGGATTTGTTAAAGACACCACTACTGAATAGTGTTGTTGCCCTTCAGGACAACGAGTATGTGTAAACTAACTCTCCTAACATATTATTACTAATTGTGGCATCCCAATACTGCGGTGGTGTCGTCAACAAATCCTTTTTGGCAACCACATTTGGTGGTGTCATTAACAATGAACGCACGCTACGAATAGACGCGTTGTAAGATTAAACAAAACCCAGCACGCTTGGTGGTACAATCTATACGGTCCGCCTGGCTAGCTACCACACTCACATTAATGTCCGGCACCAAGCAGTTTCATGAGTTCCGCCGTGTGTATGTGAGAGCCATAGGGGAATCCCTCTATATCTTTGTTACTTGGTTTCGTGGGCTTCATCTTAGACCCTGTATGCGCTTACTATCAGGTGCGACTAGGACTAAACGCGACAATTCAAACAATAAAAAAGGTAGACAACGCTTAGGACTTTGCCATTAGGGTGAGGACAAACGAGCGTAATTTTTTGAGCTGTGAGTTGCGTAAAATACAATACGGCCGACGTATCTTAGCGAGTCTAAAGTTAGTTGATTAGCTGCACAGTAGACAATTTCGTTTCTAAAAGATGCATTGCGCTGCCAAACAACTAACTTCAGACTCGTCAAGATACGTCGGCCATATTGTAAGTCAGCGTAATTTTTTGGAAGGATTTTACAGACTCATTTTGCGTCGCCGTGTGAACGAAACAGGAGTTTTGTATGAAACCGAATGTAGCAGAAATTACGCGACCGAAACTCTGCGACGCACAACTCAAAAAATTACGCTCGTCTGGCTTCACCCATAAAGTCTTTAAATTTTTAGATCAGACAGCAAAGTCTTGGAATATGTTTCCTGGTAAACATTTCCGATACAGGTAAGGACTGCGATTTTTTAATCTTCTCATCTTAGCGATGGATTTAGAAGATTTATATACAAGGAAAATAAGTATTATTAATTTCGTAGATTGATTAAAAAGAGACTCCACTAACGACTTCGATAACGATGTAAGTATTTGTGTAGTAAATAAAAGAGCCTCCGCGAGTGACGATACTTAAGTGCGTCCGGCATACCTTGGGCAGTCAGCTACCAAGCTCGCTAACTGAAGAATTTTTCAATCATCACGGTATGAGCTATTTTTAATAGGTCATGTCGACACGAAAGATGTTATTTCTCGTTCAATCTTCGTAATTATGACAATACCAATATTCATGTCTCTGTACCTAGCGATTGACCATGCCCTGCGTTTTAACGAATACATTAAATAATTAGATCCATATTTGTTTTATCGAAATATGCATAATACGCAATTTGTTCCGTTTTAGTTTTTATAAACTAGGTTTACTTCTTTGTATTGTCTTTTTTAACTTAAAGTAATGAATTTTATAAATAAAAAGTAGATAAGTAATTAGAGTTAATGTAGAACTAATCGTCTATCTAGATATTGTTTTTTTAAAGTGCGTAATTTAAAAGTACATCGCTGGCTAACTGTTATAGAAGAAGTAATTTTTTATAAAAACTAAAACGGATCAAATTGCGTAGTATGCATACTTCGATAAAACAAATATAGATCTAATTATTTAAAGTATTCGTTAAAACGCAGGGCATGGTCAATCGCTGGGTACAGATACATCCAATATTCGTATCCGCTTGCGACTCTTGCGAGGTAGACTGATTATTGCAGTATAATTCATAATATAGAAACGTAGAATATGCTGTTATTCAACCAACCTCAGTATCTCATACGATGGCTGTTACCTTTGGGACATACGGCAAACCTAATATTGACATTTCCGAATGCTCCATACACGGCACAAGTTTTGTTTACCCTGTCTTTTCCACAGGTGTGCACCTATATTTATGTCTTATGAAAACCTCCTTCCGTACAGGTGTCGGTCGCCTTTATGAAAAATAATATAGCGTCGTATATTTTCAGTATTAAGATAAAATAAGGATAGTGTCCTGGTTCTTTTATGGTTACATTGCCGAGTTTTGGCGGCACTTTGTATCGGACCGGTTTGGAATTGATCATAAACATGAAGAGAACAATAGGAATGGGATTTGAGGTCGTGTTTGTGACCATAAAACCAGTAGATTACAGTATTGGTATCGAAAAATATGATATTATCAATATTTTGTAGATACTGTGAGGATAGCAAATAAAAATCAGCACGCCATCTCTCTTTATTGATGAACTAGCGACCCGCCGCGGCTTCGCACGTGTACGTTTTATAGCTTAAAACCTTCCTATTGAATCACTATCTATTAAAAAAAAAACCGCATCAAAATCCGTTGCGTAGTTTTAAAGATCTAAGCATACATAGGGACAGACAGCGGAAAGCGACTTTGTTTTATACTATGTAGTGATTAGCCAATGGCAAGGGCCATCTGGTCGTGGTGGCAAGGAGATGTCGGACCCGCTTGTTAAGCACCAGATTGCAGGTTTAAACCCAGGCAAGTACCAATGTGATTTTTTCAATGTCATCTGTACTTTCTTAGTTAATCCTTGACACCAAAAACATAAGGTGAAGGAAAACATCTGAAGGAAACCTGACTGCTCTGAAGTGGTCAATCCGTAGTGAGCAAGCGTGGTGATCAATGCTCGTTCTTTCTCTGTATGAGAAGAGTCTTTTGACCTGCAGTGGGACATTACAAGCTGATGTCATTAAGGTTAATCTGACCTCTTCAATCATGTCCAGTGCTCATCTAACTGCTAGACTGCTTTTTTTTAAAGGATCGATAATCATCAAGTGTCTTCTTCCTCTCTGGGCGAAGCGGAAGAGAGTGTTAGACTCTTACTGACTAAAACCCATCTGTGTTCCTCCCAATTCCCTTTGAGTTCCAGGGCCGCGGTAACTCTTTCGAACAAATTCCGCAACCCTGGCAGATCTGCTAGACTCCCTACCTCCTAAAGTAATTTTGTTATCAGTAGTAAAGTACTCATCCTGTTCTGGTGTAAAATATCACCTCTAATTACGGTCACTTCCTTCCTTTCTTCATACAAGTTTCTCGCCTTCATTGAAAAAGGCATCGGCAGTTTTGGGACAAACCGTTACAAGAATGAAAAGACATTTAAAAAAAAATGTATGTATTATACAGGGTGTAAACGAATTCGTGTAATTCCTTCAAACCACATGATCTATTAATGGTATAGATTAACCCCGCACGGGATTTAGTCTGATTAAAAATGAAAATATATTTTTTTCTCAAAAAACAAATGTTATAAAAAAATTCGATGCCATGTATAATTGAATGAAGGCACACAGCTTACGGGCACGACTAGCTCAATATCGCTCCACGCAGTCAGTTAACTAGGGACGTTAAAATAATTCAGATACAGAATACTATGGTTTATTTTTTGGTAACTTTTTTTGTTGATTCTGAAAAAAACCTATGCAGGGTCAATCAGTGTCACCAGTAGACCACGCGGTTTGAAGGAATTACACGAATTCGTTTACTGCCTGTATTTTTTTTGATTGCTTGATTTTCTTCGAGATTGGCAACGGAAATATAAAAATCAAATTTAGTACTCATTTGTTTTCAACATCACTTACAAAAACACACAAAACACACAAAAACGGGGAATTCTCCGTTACCCGTTGGCGAATAAAATAAAACTTATCCAATTATGCCCATGAAATGTTCTATGCTATCATACTATGTACTTTCATATCTATAACGATTTTTAGGTCTAGCCTTGGCCTAGCGTTGTTAGGGCGTCTGCCATCTTCCTTTGACATTAGGGTAAATTGGTAAGCAAAAAGATTTATTTTCGGATCCGAAGTTGTCTGTGAAGACTCCTTCCAAACATAAACTTTTTCTCACCATTCTTAGATTCTATTTTAGGTTGAGAATAAAATATTATATTATATCCAAAAGCATTTTGCCATTTAAGTTTTTTTTATTTGTTATCAAATGACGTAGAATCAGAATTCCTAACTTGTTGGAAGATCTTTAAACTTGTTCAAAGGTTAATGGTTCGTTAATCTGACATTTTGCTTTCAAACGGTAGGATGGATTCAGAATATTATTCTTGAATAAATTGTTTGCGCTTTTTTCTTTCAGGAAGTTATCACTCAATTTGCTTCCTAGAAAAATAATGTTTGTTTATTTCAAGTGAAATTATGATTCCTGGAACACTACTTCTCTTCACTACCTAGATATCAAGTGATTTAAGGATTACATTATGCCGCAGTTCTTTTTTTCTGAGTTTGAACTGTATTTACCAATCCATGTGCGCTGAGTGCTTAGGGCATTATTCTGGGAATCATTAAAAACAAGCGCTGTGCATATGGCCATATGCCACAGAAATGCTGAGCGATGACCGATTTGCTCGGATGGGACGCATAGTTTTCCGTCCCTTCTTATTTTGAGGGGCGTTCAGCTCTCCAGGGTGACGAAGTTCAATTACCTGGGGCATTGGGTCACCGACAGTCTGTCTGACGATGTGGACGTGGAAAGAAAACGCAGAGCATTGGCAGTTCGATGTAACATGCTGGCCAGTAGGTTTGCACGTTGTACTAGGGAGGTAAAAATTACACTCTTTAGAGCGTATTGCCAAACTATGTATATATTTGTACGGCTATACAAAAAGCTTGTACAATGCTCTGCGAGTCCAATATAATAACGCCTTCAGGGTTATGTTGGGACTACCGCGCTTTTGCAGTGCATCAGGGATGTTCGCGGAGCATGGCGTGCCTGATTTTCACTCTATCATGCGAACACGAATAGCATCCCTGATGCGGCGAGTGCGCGGTAGCTCTAACAGCTTGGTGGCAATCATGGCAAATAGAATGGACACTCCAATGATGTGGCACTGGATGACCACTCACCGTGCGTCTTTTAGATATATAAAATAAGGTGTGTGTCTTTTCGTTTTTTGTATGAAAAAATATGGACCTAGTCTGAAATTTTATTATTATTATTTTGTTTTTTTAGATGTTAGGTGCGTCACCTCAAGGCGAAAAATAATCCCTCGTTGCGGCGGTATTTAGCTTAGAACAACGCGCTCGACATCTCAGTCGGGAGTGGCCATAGCGTTCTCTTTAAAAACAAATAAGTCTGTCATTTTTTGCGGGGAGGAGGGGGTCTCGTACATATGCATTCTACACTGTAGCTAAAGTTCGCTTTTTTATCTCGGAGACTGAATTGACAGGCACGAAATGTCAAATATGAAAGTAATGTTCCAAAATTTTTAAAGTTTGACATTTGTACCTGTCAATTTAGTCTCCGAGATTAAAAAAACAGACTGTACGACATTCACAGATTAAAAATAATACAAAAAGTTCGTTTCAAATGGGGCCTAAGCGAGTTGACAGAGGGAAAATGTTTCGTATGACTACTACCGACTATGTCAACCGCGATGCTCCAATGTATTTAGAGCGGACATGTAAGGCAGTCAAGGCAGAGTGACTGGTTGTTAGTTTTTTCTAGCCTGGTCTTACGTACAGATTATTCTCATGTTTTTTTATTCATTTATTGCATCATCATACTTGTTAACATCAATTTTTATTTTAAATACTACCACTTACACTTCTTGGGTTTGAGTATGGTACTTACAATTCATCCTCATACTATTACATTGATATAATAAATATCAGGTGTTACTTTTATTAACCATCACCTGGCGAAGACGAAGGATTATGTTGGACTATTACTGACCAAAATGTAACCACCACGATGCTCCTCTTACTACCTTTGGCTGGGATTGCGGTATTTATTCGCACATTCGCCGCCCTCTTGGCAGGATGTCTGCTAGCCTAGATATTCTGATTTGCCTACATTAAACTAAAATACGAAAATCAAACAATGGTGCCAATCCTCTTGTTCATCAACTGAACTAAAGTTAGAGAACTGCTCTTTTACTAATCGACAGAGCGAAAAAAGGACGGTGATAAATAACAACTAAGTTAGATGTCAAACTAGTTTACGCTTTGAACTTCACCGTGTTTTTAATCGACACGTTCTAACGTATCGCCTTAAGTATACAGGGTTATTGGAAAAACACTAACAACGTTTTAAGGGGTCATTATACTCATCATTATGAACAAATTTTACTATTAGACCAAACATGAAATCGCGAAAAAAAAACAGCTGTTCCCTACATTTTGACGAGTAAAGCCGGGTCCGCAGCGCCAATTTCCTAACATGTCATTGTGTTTTTGCGAACAAAACTGTTAGGCCACGCCCCTATTCGGTTAGCAAACACGAAAACACGGCTCAGCGGATCCGGCTCTATGCGAACATAAATGTAGGGAACAGCAGATTTTTTTTTCGCTATTTCTTTTTTGGTCCTATTGTAAAAGTTGTTCATAATGATGAGTACAATGACCCCTTAAGAGGTTGTTAGTGTTTTTCCAATAACCCTGTATACATTTTAGTACTAAAATTTGACAGCTCTTATTTACTTCCGTCTCTTTCTTATCTAATCAGAGTAAAAAAGATGGTAATAGCCTAATTTAAGTGTAGTTTGTGCACAACAAAATAGGCAACAGTGCTTTCACAAAAATCGTTTTTCAACCGGATGTAACAGATTGCAGTGAAACACCATTTCGAAAAAGATAAAGCTTTCTTGTTAACTCGATTCTATTGGTTCCTTTGGGATGAGTAGTGGATTAATTATTATTCCTCTGTGTTTATTCCGTTAGGGGCTGAAGTATACATACCTTCCGTTTGTAACATTGTAGCAGGGGGGGGGGGGTCGCGGTGTAAGTTAAACGCGCTTAACATCCTTCCTCGAAGTTCAATAGTTACAGTCATAATCTTCAGATAGTGGGATAAACTAAACATCCTTCTTGCCGACCTAAAGCGTTCAGGGAGTCTACTCCGAAAAACGGACGTCAAAGTTTCTGTTCAAAACGAAACAACGATGAACATCGAACTTATCCCTTACTACGAATTTTTTTGGATGGTGTAATGTAGCAGATGGCCCTAGGATCTCCTGAGCACGTCTGCCACACCAGTTATAGGGATATGAAATGTTAGTAGTGAATCCTACCTACCCCTAGTCGGACAAACAAGGAAAACACTTAAAACAAGACAACTTTATAATATGGTAAAAAAAACACTAAAGTCAATAAATATAGGATGAAAGTCACACGTAAGTAAAATGGTAACTGGATGAAGGGCACACGTAAATAAAATGGTAACTGATGGAACACACAACTCCCGGAAGTTCGGTAATGTGAGCACGAAGTGAGGCGAAGTGCTGGCAGGTTAGCAGTGCGGCGACTCCCTCCAGTAGGTTGGAGCGCCGGAAACTCAGCAGTACAGCGTCTAGGCGGTGTGCTGGTAGGTCAGCAGTGCCGCAGGCTCAGTAACTCGTCAACCAGACGGAGTACTGGTAGCTCAGCAGCGTAGCAGTGCCGGAGGCTCAGTAGTGCTTAACTCGGCGGAGTGCTGGTAGTTCAGCAGTGCAGCAGTCCGCACCCTTTCGTGGTTGCTTTTAGAATCCTCGCAAAAACACTTTGCATTTTATTTTTCGAGTCTCTTTGAATTTGAGTATGGAGTGTGTTCCAAAAATGTGGCCTGTGATAGAAAAAGAGGTTTAAAGTAAATTATAGTAAGTAAAAAGGAGGTGAAATGTGTGAAGAATGATGATGAAAAAGGTGTGATCCTACAATGGGACTTGTTCACTAGATTTCGGTTAACATTTTGAGTAGGGTGAACGAAAGACAAAATGTCAAATCGCGAAGATCGCGTCGATCGTCGGATTCTGGAACGCTGTCGTGGTTGGAAACATAATATCACGCCTGTATTCCCCGAAGGGTTGGTCAGAGATGCTGTAGTACCTACACTCTGATTTCGCCGTTATGTTTATGCTATTGCCATCAACCGGGCATAAATCCAAACTCCAGGCTGCTACTGAGAAATTGAATGGTTGGAACGTGGATCGGAAATGGATCGTAGTGCTATCCGTCAGCCGAAACTTCATAGTTCGTTTTTCGGAGTAAACCCCCTGAGCCCATAGCACGAGTTTTTGAGAAATCATGTATCATGTAATCAAATTCGTTCTGCTATCGCAAATTTTTGTGGGTTTATTTTTAGCACTATGTTCTTACTGGAACTTTAAAATTCCTATACAAAATTCTTCAATAAAAAATCGAATATGTTAACTACACGATTTAGTAAAAACCGGCAAAGTGCGAGTCGGACTCGCGCACGAAAGGTTCCGTATCATCACTACATAGTATAAAACAAAGTCGCTTCCCGCTGTCTGTCTGTCCCTATGTATGCTTAGATCTTTAAAACTACCCAACGGATTTTGATGCGGTTTTTTTTAATAGATAGAATGATTTAAAAGAAAGGTTTATATGTATAATACATGAATATTATAGTATAGTAAAACGCGGAATACGCGATAAACGACATCCACGCGGGCGAAGCCGCTGGCGACCTCTAGTTATCTATAAAAAACTGGCCAAGTGCGAGGCGGACTCGCGCACGTAGGGTTCCGTACCATTATTTATAAAAACGGCAAAAAAATCAAATCACGTTTTTTGTATGGGAGCCCCCTTAAATATTTATTTTATTCTGTTTTTTAGTAGTTTTTGTTATAGCGGCAATAGAAATACATCATCTGTGAAAATTTCAACTGTCCAACTATCATGGTTCATGAGATACACAGACGGACGGACGGACAGCGGAGTCTTAGTAATAGGGCCCCGTTTTACCCTTTGGGTACGGAACCCTAAAAACTCGTGCTTGGCACTCAGGTCGCAGATAGCAGAAGGTTTTCTGTCTTAGAGGCCGTTTGTCCACGGCACACGACACGACAAAGTGTGGTGACGACTTCCAGCACCAAATATTTCTATGAACCATTAACTCACAGAAGGACACGAGACTACACGACACACATTCTGCGAACGACTATTTGTCTATGTCGTCGTATTGCCTGCGACTATAGATACGAGAATTGATTGCAAATATTATACTAATGAATCATTATACCATTAATACTCGCATGAATGCTACTTATTTCGAAAAACTATATCAAAGTGACTTCTTCTTTTGCCTACGTCTTTTGTTTACGTACGTCGGCGCAAAAGCGTGTTTACTTCTTCAATTCTTCCCTATTAGCCATTCCGCTATCATTTACCTACTCCCTTTTCATTCATATCAACTCTCACACATTCACTAACATTTATACATATTCATCACTGTCTTAGTCACATGCTTTTCGTCCCTCCTCATCATATGCCCATACCTACATAACCGGTTCCCTTTCAACATTTCTTTCACAAGCGCCAGTTTCAAATTATAAATATACTAGCTTTTGCCCTGCTTCTTTAATAATCATTCAATTATGATTTGAAAGACTCGTGGCACCATCTATGAACGTTAATGTTGTTTTCCTCGGAAACAGTACTTTTTTTCGGGATGAAAGGTGTCCGTTTCTGTATACCTGACAACGTATATGCAAAATTTCAGGATGATCAGTTCAGTGGTTTAGGCGTGAAAAGGTAACAAACAAACAAACTTATTCTTACTTTCGCATTTATAATATTAGTTAGGATAGAATGAATAAAAAAAAAAACATATCAAAAATATAAAAAAATATCGTTTATTCCAACACTTTATCAAAAATCTTTTGTAGACAAAACATATCAGTTCTTAAAGCGAGTAATATTTTTTATGACTGGATAAAGCTATCTCACACCTAATATTTTCTGAGAATAAAAGTGATTTATAATAATGGACCTCTTCCACTTCAGATAATGCTAAATTAGCAGCTAAGGAAAATATATTACGTTCAGAGATGCCAAGCACTTTTCTAAATCACTTAGATGATGATTATGTATGAAAACTGTTGTTTGACCTGCTAGCCTAAAATGCGCAGCGTGAGATAATTTTTCATCATGTCGCTATTGTTGTTATAATTGTGTGGTTGGCTTCCTCATATTTGTTGTAGTTCGTCATATGTATAACATAGGTACATACTACACCAATGAGGTCATCAAATTATTTCTAGCAATGAAGATATAATTCACTATGTCTTTTGACACTTACATTTCACAAAGAGTAACGATCGACACTGACCCTGTCTTTGATAACAAATGATGAGTACAGGGAAAGAATGGTCAAAGTCACTTGAGGAAAATTTAAAGAAAAAACTATTTCTAAGTTAGAAGACTTACTTATAATTGTTAATCCAAGGGACATACACAAATGTTATCTAACAAAAAAACACTGCTGATATAATTAGTAACACTTATGTTTCATCATCATCATCATTCAGCCGAAAGACGCCCACTGCTGGACAGGGCGGGTTGGCGATCGCAGTATGGTTGTTAAAGTACTCAGAGAACGCTGCTGCCCATCCTCTAGAGAATCCTTTAGTCGCCTTTTACGACACCCACGGGAAGAGATGGGGTAGTGCTATTCTTTAAGTCACTTGGCACTACACGAGGCGCCTCGTGTAGTGCCAAGCACTAAGTGTATGACATTTAAAAAAAAACTTACATTTGTAATTATCTGTTTTAAGATTTTCCTTATTTAGTCTAAAACAATACCTAATTATAATAATAATCAGTCTTACGAGAATCTCGCGAAAGCCGAAAATGATAAAAAATCAAATATTTTGATTTGGCACACGAGGTTGTCGACATGTGGGATGTTGACTCAGCAGTCATTGTGCTGATAGTCGTTACAGCCAATGGTTTAATAGCCAAGAGCCTCGACCAACATCTGATGAGGCTCTCATTAGGCAGCTGGATCAAGGGTTTGTTTCAAAAGCGGTACTTCTGGACACGGCGCGTATTGTTAGGAAGTTCCTCTCTCTGGAACCCCGACCGCCTTGGCTTGGACCCTGTTCCCGATGCCGGTGGCTACAATTTTTATATTTTTAAAAGTTTTTTGTTTTTATAGAAATATTTAAAAATGTAGGTTGTAAAGTTTGAAAAATGAATAACCGAAATAATAAATAATCAGTCTAAGTAATTGAAAATTCTTAAGAAAGATCAAAGTCTTACGACTCGATCGTTTTTAGCTTTTACGGAATAGACTTTGATCACTAATAACTTTGACGGCGAAAAATGAAAGCTATTTTTCCGGTACTTTCAATGTTATCAGCCTTTTTCTGATTCAGGCTAGGAAAGATTAGCGTTTTATTAAATGAACTAGATGGCAGTATTAACTCAAAACATGTTTTGAGGTGACTTTGATCGTTCTTTCCTTGGACTCTTCTATTTGCGTCATCGATATTTATCTTCCACAAATCGTATTGCATTAAAGTAAGAACCAACCGCAGTGAAGTCTATTCAGCTCCATGACTTCCAAGTTGATTGGACAGTAATATGCCATTACTGGATTGCTAACTTCAGCATTAGAAAGTTTCAAACATTTTCTCTTTCATCGCAGACATATCGAAGTCAACTTGGCAAATTCATCACGGGAATCTGTTCGAGTTCTAATCGGGAGTCCAAGATCTGAATCACGGGCTACGTTTATGATCAAAGTTTGGGTGTTTGTGCACCGCAGACAATGCGACCTTAAGGACACAATAACTGTGCCCTCGACGACGATAAACAATATGGGTCTTGTGTAATTATAATTATTTACGTGACAACCCTAAGAATCTAGTGAAATGTTTAGGTGACGTACGGAGTGATTTGTGATAATGGGACGTTGATGTATTGCTTTTAATGTAAAATTATTATTTATGAATTTAAATCAGATCGTTTTTCTGATAATAAAACAAAGGATTGAAAATTTAGAAAGAGTATTTGGAACTAAAGTGTTTGTCAATCCAATTTAATAGAAAGGTAAACAATCTTTTTCAGACTTTTTATCTAAAAATGCTATTATAAATTAAGATATGGTTTAAATCAATATATTATATTGTTTAAATAATATTTCAAATTGTATTCTATTTGTAATTTTTTTGTCAAAAGAACTGACTATTTTTAAATTATTATTCTTTGAAATTAGTCCCTATAAAATTTACTTTAACATACACACTTTAGAAACATTGAATTGAATACGCCAAGGGGCTGGGAAGCAGTGTCCTCTTGTCTTATAATAAAAAAACATTCAATCGAATTGAAGAACCTCCTTCTTTTTGAAGTCTGTTAAAAACAAACTGTGATCACGAATCCGCCGATCCAAGGTCGTTTTTCCATGGTTCAAAACACGTCACGCCAACATAGTGACGACTCCGAGCGTTATACGTCTATGAGTCGCTTACTATGACCACTATGACACTAGTAGTATCGAGTCAAATAATTAAATAAATAATTAAAACTTAAATAGCACAACCTCTTAAGGAGTCACAGCACTTATCATTACGAACAACTTTTACTATGGGACCAAACATGAAATCCCGAAAAAAAAATCTGCTGTTCCCTACATTTTGACGAGTTACGCGAACATAAATGTAGGGAACATTTTAAATTAAAGTAAATTACTTTATTTAAAAATTAAAAACTGTTTTTCCTGGGGTAAGTGATCGTATCTAAACCACATATTAAGAATTGAACAAAACATGAAAAAAGAAAAATATATTTTCGTCGTCCTTTTATCTTCCTCGCCTAATGCATGAAAGCACGGCGACACAGCTAGCATGCACGACTAGTGTGATATCGCTCCGCGCAGTCAGTTAATTCAGGGCAGTAAAATGACACGGAAAGAGAAAACGAAATATTTTTCAATTTTTTTTTCTTCTGTCTGAAAAGCATAGTTAATTTATACCATAAACAGATCACGTGGTTTTAAGGAATTACGGCCGTGGACCGTAGATTTCGGATACAAGTTATAGATACATCATAGACTTAAAATGTAAGCATAACAGCAATAAGTTATAGACTAAAGTCAAAATAAGACTTGGCCTCGTTTAGTATGATCTATTTCAAAGAATTTTATAGCCCAAACTTTGTCCGTAAATGTAAGTTTCAGAACGTCTAAAATTCTGTGTTTTTCGTAAAACATTGGCGAAAATCATTGAAACATAAACAAACATGTTGTTATTATTTCTACTAAAATAATGATGTGAAGCTAAGATCTGAAACGGAATATTGGGGTATTACAAGATGAATTAATTCCCATCAATACTTATCATTTACTTTAATTTCAGTTCCCATTAAATGTATTTCCCTTTCAATAAGTAAATTGACTTTATATTCAAAGCACGAAACGTTTTAACAATCTCAAAAGCCTTAATTATTTCAGCTTGTACGTTTTCTTCAAAATGCCGTTCTAGTGATTAATGTAGCAGTATGTGTAGGCGATTAATAATAAACTCGACGAAGTTCACTCCAAACTGAATTTGTGTTTGGAAACTAACTAAAATATAGAGATTTAGGGCAGTAATCCGCTCCCAAAGTGGCTGTGTAGGAAGATTAGTGCGGTAACTTACAACAGCTCACCTATTGTATTGAACAAAGGTCACTTAATATGGTAATTATTTGTTCAAAGTTACGTTGCCAATGCGTTAATATTTAATATGAAAAGAAAAATCGTGTTTTGAAAAAATATGGTGTTCAATAATTTACCTAAAAAATATATAGGTACTAACTAATAATTATGATTAGATACGGTTTACTCACGGGGATTTTTCGGGATTGCCCGACTAGTTTTGGACCCAAACGGAGCCCTTAAACATGAGCTAAATACGCGACGAGGTCGCGAGTCGAACGCTATCCCGAAAAATGCTCGTGAGTAAACGGTAATTAATTATAAATATGAATCTTTCTCACGAAAGTTATAATACTAACTAATAATCATAAATGTGAAAGGTTGAATGACTGTTAATCAATCATGCCTTAACGGCTGAAATGGTTTAGAATTTTGGATGTTTTGCGCACAGGTAGGCCATAACTTGTATTACAAACTTAACTTAACTTGTATTAAAAATAATTTTTATCCCAGTAGTACCTACGTTCCCACTTTCTCCACGCGGACATAGCCGCGGGTAAAAGCTAGAGTGAAATAAATTTTAATTCCCAATAAAAACAAGATAGATAGGTACAATAAAACAAATCGTCAAGATAAAGACGCTATATTTATCACACACGTTATAAACAATTAGTAAGGTCGACGGCAATCACGCATGAACCACGCCACAATATCATTAAACACGTACTCATCTGGTACCACAGACGCGTCGAAGAACGGGTCTGTCACTGCTGCTCCAGAACCACCCGACAATCCCCCCGAAGACGGGTAGGAGTGCGATGCAGTCGGGTGTACATAATTCTGCTCATACGTCACTTCTCCGGCCGAATCCCAGGTCATCCTCTGAATTTGTCCATGCCACCGCACAACCACCGAAGGATACGCGTCCCCACCTTGCAAAGTCCGGAACCTGCACGGTAAAATTAAAGGCGCTCTTGCTTTAACATCAGTCCTTTCTGGTACCGTAATCGTATCAGTCTCGCTCGACGCTGTTCTCCCCTCGCATAACTCAAACGTGAATAATAAAAACAATATAAATAAATACTTCATCTTGTCAGACCAAAATGACACCGGGGAATGAAGTAAATTTAATGCGGACCATTCCATTTCACCACGCGTAAACATCATTAGATAAGGAGGGTAAGAGTCAAGTTAATGTGTTTGTGTAAGATAGAACTATCGGTTTATATCTGAGCCAAATGTCGAGTTTAATGTTTTTATTCATGATAGTAAAACTGGTGACATCTAAACTTGCACTGTAGGTAAACAGGAAAAGAGTAATGACCTCTCTGTGACCTTATTTTGTGACCAATTTTTCACGCGAAAGAGAAAAGAATAAAATAATTTATAGCATCATCATCATCATCATTCAGCTGAAAGACGTCCACTGCTGGACATAGGCCTCTCAGGGGTTTGCCATAAACACCACGCTTGGCAGGCGGGTTGGCGATCGCAGTATAGTTGTTAAAGTACTCAGAGAACGCTGCTGCCCATCCTGTAGGAAAATCCCTTAGTCTCCTTTTACGACACCCACGGGAAGAGATGGAGTAGTGCTATTTTTTAAGTCCGGCACTACACGAGACTTTATAGCAGGCCCAACTAAATTTCGTATATTTTTTGTTAGGTTTTTAATAAATAAACATTAATAATTTAGATGATTATATTAGAATTTCAGATCAATTTCATTTGGTTTTTTTTTTCTTGTTGTTTACCTACGGTAGAATTATCAAAAAAAAAGAAAAAAATATCATTATCGGGTGGAGCCGCGAGGGCACAGCTAGTTTTAATAAATGCACGTAGTTGAAAAGTACCAAAACACACATGAAAATGGGATGCATGAAAAGAGCCTCCACGAGTGACGATACTTCAGTACGCCCGGCCGGCGCACCCTAAGCAGTCGGCCCCGCTACCAACCTTGCTGACTGGCTAATTTTTTCACCACAGCATGAGCTATTTTCGTATTGCGTATTCGCTTGTGCTGACACGAGAGAAGTAGACCAAAACACAAAATTTCTTTCTGTTCAAAGCCGTACCGCCGTATTCTTGTTGCAATTTATTCCTTTTATCTCTAAAATAACAAATAAATGGTAAGTTAAACAAACTTAAAACTCATTCCTTTAAACAATTGAATTTGTATGAACCAGCGAACAGAATCTACGCTCTAGAGATTAACGCAGTGAGCCTGCCCCAATAGCGCGATATCCAAGGAAAGTTTAGATCGTGACTTACTGTAGTTCGCTCCATAAAGCATCGTGGTTCCGCGGCTAAGTTCAGCGGGCGAGAGATCAAAAGGAAGCCCCGAATGTTCGGGAAATAGTTTCAATTAGCCACAGTTTGTGCACCAGTAAAATGTAAGATTAAGTATCTAGTGACTAGAACGGCTGTTGGGTCGTTTTTCTTGGGGCGTTTTTCACGGCATACGGCACGACATGACTAAATCTGGGGCCTAATTCTCCTAAAATAAATCTTGATAAATCACAACCGAACCAAGGCCGAACCGTTCATTCAGACAGTTCTCAATTTCAAAAGCTATCAAATTGTTTAACACAAAAAACAAAATCAATCATTTTGAAAGTTTTCGAAAACAAAAACTGACTGACGGTTGTGGTTCGATTGCGTTTGGCAACAATTTATTTTAGGAGAATTGGGCCCCTGGTGAAGAATTTCACGAATGACACGATATTACTATTGTCGTAGTAAACTTTTAATGATATGGCACTGGGAGTCGTCACGACATTTTGTCGTGTCGTGAGCCGAGTAAAATAGTACCTACTAATTATATCAAGCCGAGTAAGCCGAGCACCGCCATTGAAAATATGAACCATCGGATAGAGGTATGCCACCGAAGCCGTGGCAAGCATTTGGCCGATATTTTGTTTCACACATAATTGTCATAGATCTTTCTATCATAATAAAAAAAATTAAGATCATTCTCTGAAAACTTTTTGTTTTATTTACAATTAACATCGTGCGTTATGGTTGGACAACCCTTTATAATACGGAGGCATTGGCGACATCTTCAAAAATAGTTGCTGGTAAATATTTTGTCCTATAAATAGTTGAGGTGCTGTTTGTTACAAATTACTATTTTATGTCAATCGATACGTCATAACCAGAATGAGCACAAGAAAGTTCACTGCTGAATATTGACCATGGAATTCTCAATGAGCGCTGCAATAAACGGTCAAAGATAATCTTGCCATGATCCACACGCTTATCAGACCGATCACATTATAAGCATACCAGAGAACGCTGCAGTCAATCCTCTTTACAGAATACCACGGGTCAAGAGCGGGTCACATATCTTTTTCCGGAAACCACACGTACTGCCGGAATCAAATAATCGATAACTACGATCAAATAATATTATGGAGTTAACGTGAAATATACTATTGAGCGCCAATATCGTTTATATAAATAAAATAAATCTGTTAAAGAGATATTGGGTTTAACGTAGCTTCATGAACTCTATCTATTCAATAGCATTTTGTCTTCTATTACTTAACCCTTAATTAATAAGGTTTTAAGAAAAAGTAAAATAATTTGGCTCTTTTTTATAAATCACTAAAGGTTGCCAGCGGTTTCGCCCGCGTGGATGTCGTTTATCGCGTATTCCGCGTTTTTCTCTACAATAATATGCATGTATTATACATATAAACCTTCCTCTTGAATCACTCTATTTATTTAAAAAAAACTGCATCAAAATCCAATGCAGAGTTTTAAAGATCTAAGCATACATAGGGACAGACAGCGGGAAGCGACTTTGTTTTATACTGTGTAATAAAAACAAAGAAAAAAAATTGCCAACTTTAAAAATTAAAATATAACAAGGAGGTTTTCGTATCACCTTCTGAAAAATTTGGTGGGAAATATATTCTCGGGTCAAAGTATTATAATCCATAGTGTTATTTGGATGTACGAAATCGAACAAATTCGCAGCTAGTTACCGACTCGAAATGACTGTTACAAGTTATAATTGTCATGTGCGCTTTGTGGATTACTTTGTAGCAAGACTGATTGTATTAACGCTTGTGTAGCATGTTACGTAGTAACACTAAACCGTGATTATAATTGTTGGAGCTGAGAAATGTCTTCAGAATGGGTCTAATTCTGTCATGTTCATTAATTACTGTCTGGTTGAATTGCATGCGTTCGTTATTCAAAAAGGAGTACGTTCTAAATTCAAAGTGTATTTTTTTCCTTGTTTTTTTTTATTCAGTTTTATCTTTGCCATTTGTGAACCGATTTTTATTTAAATTCTCTTTTTGTTCGAAAGAGTATTCTTCCAAGATGGTTCCATTTGGTCTTTACCTGATTTAGATCTTTATCTGATGAAAAAAATTGAAGATAGACAATGAGACTCTTTAATGGATAACAACAAATCACTTGAGATTGCTGTATGCTTAAGTTTTGTATATGCCACTATAATTAGAAAAATAAAACTACTTAAACTAAATAGAAGAATTTAGGAAGTCGGTGCCTTCAATTTGGTTCAGCGTGAATAAGCACCGACTTCTGATACTGTTAATTTTGTAATAATATGGTAATTATTACACTCTTTTCAGTTTTTAAGTCGGTTTTTCTTTGTTTTTAAGTGATTTACTCTTAGGAAAGGTTTCGCTTTGTGCAACTGTTTTTTTTCACAAAAAATTTTGCCTAAGTTTACGGCTGAGCATTTATGGTACAGAGGCAAATAAACAGTGGATGCCTAGACCATAAAAACAAAACTGTAGACCATGCGAACCTACTTCTATAATGACAGCCATAAATATTTTATTTCATAAAAGCTTACCTCGCACGTAAAACTACACGTATGTACACGTATTAGTCTTCAAACGTACTCGTGTAAAAACAACCATAAAAACCAGTAAGTAGACGACATAAAGACGCCCAGTCATCGCAGCCCTAGTTCTGGTCAAGATGACACTAAACATAAAGAAACCATCTCCAATCCGAATACGATAGGGCAATATATCTGAACCAAATCCACAGGGACTAAGAATCCGAAAGCAAATAATATTTTATCTTATTTTCTCTACATTTGCCCGGTTTATACGTCATTCATTTATCGGAAAACTTTTCCAGATATCGTTTAGAAAAACGGTACACTACGGATCAGATTTTCTCTTGTTTGTTCCGTCCATGTCCTTGATATTAATTGGTCTAACGTTCGATCTTGATTAAACACTTAAGTTTGTTTGCCAGCGCCTCTGAATAATTGAACACAAAGTATCTAAGTAGCACTTCAAATTAGTACTTCGTCACTCTTGAAAATTGTTTTGCACTTTGTAAAGTGAAATGTTCCAATTTATCAGAAGTTAGCCTAAATTAAATTTTAATTAATATTCGTAATTAATGTTGATGTTTATTGGATTTTATTACACTTTGTCGAAATTAAATTTTCGTACACATTTATCTACTTATATCATTAACAGTATTATTCTCGCTAAAATAATTAAATAATGTTTTCGACTGCACTAATACAATGTAATTTAATATTATTTCGGGCAATGATGAAAATAGTTTCATCTTTTATTAAATTTCATAGTGTTTAATTATTAAAATCTTAATGGAATAAACCTAAAACCGTTTCAAAATTCATTAACCGTTTTCGTTCTGATTCTTAGAATAAAATCATTTTAGTTTCTAGCCGGACTTCATAAATTAAATACGTAATACTTCATTTTATACACTAACTAGCTGTTGCCTGCGGTTTCACTCGCCTTCTAAGTGAACTACTTCATGTACCCGGTTAAAAAATACACGATGTTTCCATAATTAAGGACGTGTTCTATCGGTGTGACACATTCAAATCTCGTTATTCGTTTTTATGTATAATAGGCATGTTGACAGCATTAATAAATTGCAAATCTAATTAGTCCACCAGTTAGTGTTTTGAAAAATAATGGACACGTAGGTATTTTTTCTTTCGCTAAATTTGTGAAAATTTGGAAAGATATAAAACGCATCAAAACTCGAGAGTGGGGGCTTGTGACGTCAGAAGCAAGTAAAAATTGTACTGGCTTGTGACGTTTTGCCAATTTTAAAAGTGTCGTATCTTCGTCAATTTTGGTTTACGTAACAAAAGAAAAAATACGTGTCAAATATTTTTTGATAATCTAACTGACGGACTAATTAGATTTTTTCAGTCCAATACTCAATTGAGGAACAAACAAACAAACATCTTCATAAACTTAAACAATTATAATATTAATGGGATTAGCATTTCCCTATATTTTATTGGGCTTAAAATTAAAGCACATAAACGCAACTTAAACTGAAAAATATTTTTTGTTAAGTAATACAATATTAATATAAAAGTTACTTAAGAATAGTGGCCATATAACTTGTGCTACTAGTGACCAAATCATTAAGCTACCAGTAAACAAGCGGTTTGCTAATTATAATCAAACTTTGTTTGCTAGTAGCACAATTCAACAATATATTAAATTACTAAACTAGTTCAGTTGTCCATTTTTTTCAGTGTAAGGGACTTGAAACATTAAAATTCAATTTAGCAAAGACTCACACTTACACTCACCACACTCACTGACCATTCAAACACACTACACGCACGCACACAGAAACTCACAGGTTATCTTTGTTTGTTTAATTTTTAGTGTTAAACGGAGTCCCCGTTTAGCACAATTTTAAGTATTTTTGTTTTAGTTTTACTCTGATTATAGATTGAACTTAGATTTTATAACTTTGTCTACAATTAATTACCAATTCAAATATTAACTCCAGTGGTAAATAATACTACGTGTATATCGTCACAACTCTGGCCCCCAAGATACAGGCACTGCCTAGTTTGGGGACCACCGTAAATAACAAAATGTAGATTCCTACTAGTTACTGACTGATATTATGTAAAATTATTTCTAAGGTAAAAATTGTAACAATGGTTCAATAAAATTTTATTATTATTATTATTTTAGATATCTTTTTATTTTTCTCCTCCTTTTGGGAGGGTAAGAACCTCATCCGCGAGCCGGAGCCAAGCGTGAGAGGGGGATGTTTAAATAGAATAAGTGGATGATAATGTAGAAGACGTTAAGAATTTTCTGGTGATGCGACAAGTGTTAAGAATGGTGGCTTTCTGTAGCATGTGAAGTGTATATGTAGGCATGTGTAGGGTGTTCAGGCTTTGTTGTAGAGACTTCGGTATAATTCCTGTAGATGAGAGGACTACAGGGACGATGTGAACTGTTTGTGCTCTCCATTGGGTTTTTAATTCTATAGCAAGGTCTTGATATTTACTGAGCTTTTCTGATATTGTGTTTTGTATGTTGTGAGAGTTCGGAATTGCAATGTCAATTAAGTAGACGACTCTGTTAGATTTGTCATGCACAGTAACATCGGGCCTGTTGTAGTGAATCGTTTTGTCGGTTATAATAGTTCTATCCCAATAGATTTTGTGATTTATATTCTCTAGGACAGTTTCAGGTTTATATTTGTAATATGGGCTCATTTTTGTTATCAACTGGTATTTATATGCTAAGTGTTGGTGAATGATTGCGGCAACTTGGTCGTGTCTATGTTTATAGTCAGTTTGTGCTAATGATTTGCAGGCTCCTGTAATATGCTGAATTGTTTCTGATGCAGTATTGCAGTGTCTGCATAAGTCAGTTGGCTGGTTGAGATCTTTTATTATATACTTTCTATAGTTCCGGGTAGCTATTATTTCATCTTGAATCGCACACATGAAGCCTTCAGTTTCGGGAAAAAGTTCACCTCGCTTAAGCCATTCGTTCGACTTCTCTTTGTCGACGTGTGGTTGGCATAAGTGTGATCGGTGTCTTCCGTGTAAAGATTTTTCAGCCCATGCTGCAATTTTTTGCTGTTTGTTTGTGATGGTTTCATTTGTTTGTGCATTTCTGTCCTGTAAGTTGAGGGGTGTGAGTTTTTTGTCTAATTCTGTCACGTGGCTGTGTAATAATGAGTGTTCGGATTTGGTATGGAAATAAGTTCTGAGTGAGTTTATTTGTTTGTTGTGCAGGTTGCGTATATCAATTAATCCTCTTCCTCCTTCTTGGCGTGGTAGGGTGAGTCTCTGTATACATGATTTAGGGTGGTGTTTTCTATGTTTCGTGAGATTTGTATTAATTGTGCGCTGTAGTTTTTTGATGTCTGTTTTTGACCACTTGATAATGCCAAAAGAATAAGTAAGAATAGGTACGGCGAATGTGTTGATAGCTTTTATTGTGTTTCTGGAATTCAAGTGAGATTTTAATATAAGGTTAAGACGATGACAAAATTTCTTTTGTAGCTCTTGTTTGGTTGATTTTTGTTGGATTTGTCTGGATTGTTTAAAACCTAGGTATTTGTATGTGCTATTTTCGTCCATCGGCTCAATAGCTGCACCAGTTTCGAGTGTGTAACTATTGTTTTGGTATTTACCTTTAGTAATTGATAGTATTTTGCACTTATCAACTCCAAACTGCATATGAATGTCTTGTGAGAACTGTTGTGTTGTGTCAGCTAATTTAAATAATGTATCTTTGTCGGCAGCAAATAGTTTTATATCATCCATGTACATTAGGTGAGATAAAGTATATTGTGTTTCGTTATTTGTGTGTACGGACCTTGTATTAGTGTTATTTAGGAGGTGGGAGAGAGGATTGAGAGCCAAGCAGAACCACAAGGGACTCAAAGCATCTCCTTGGAAAATTCCACGTTGGATCCGAATCGGTTCAGTAGTTAAAGATTGTGTTGAAGATTGTTTTATTTTAAGTATGGATTGCCAATTTGTCATAGAAGTTTGTAAGAAAGATATGAGAGTGGGGTGTATTTTGTATAAATGTAAAACATGTAACAGCCAACTATGAGGAACTGAGTCAAAGGCTTTTTGATAATCAATAAACATTGTGTGGATATCCTTTTTGTTTTTCATTGCACTATTCATGATAATTGCATCAATAGTTAGTTGCTCCTTACAACCTTGGCTGTTTTTCCTACATCCTTTTTGTTGCTCTGCTAATATGTTAAATTTATCTAAATGTTTGTAGACGACTTCACTTATACATGCTGTTAAGATTTTGTAAATAGTTTGTAGGCAAGTGATTGGTCTGTATTTAGCTGGGTTTTGGGTGTCGTTCATGTCTTTGGGTAACATATATGTTACACCTTGTGTTATGTATGCCGGTAGTGTGTGCGGTGATTGGATGAATGTGTTTAAGAAATTGTGTATGTGTGGGTGTATGCTAGTAAATTTTTTGTACCAATAGTTGTGTATATTGTCTGTACCTGGACTTTTCCAATTGTGTGTTCGTTTAATTACATCTATGAAAGTGTCTATTGGTATAAATTCGAACTCCATCTGGGGAATATCGATTGTTGATTGGTAGGTTTCATTAATCCAAGCTGCGTTATTATTATGCTGAACGGGGTTTTCCCAAATATTACCCCAGAATTCTCGGAGTGCTTCAGGTGAAGGTGTGTCTATGTTTCGGTTATTTGTATTTCCGTGTGTCACTGTTAAATTTCTATAGAAGTTCTTTTCGTTATTTGTAAATTTTGTGTTTTGTTGTTTGCGGGCTGTGCATGTTAAGTATCTTTTGAGCCTGGAGGAGGCAGCGTTAAGCTTCTGTTTTAACGTGTCTAAAAAGTGATTCATTTGGGTGTTTGAGGGTTCGTGTTGTGCGTGTATCTGGTGTTTTATCTTTATCGCTTCTACTGCCGCTACTACTCTTCTATTTCTATTGCCTCTAATATATTGTGTCAGTCTACCTATATTCGCTCTTAAATCTTGTATTTTCGACTCTAATCTGATTTGCCATTTTGGTTTTCTATGTAGTTGTGTTGGATGTTCGTTTTGTGGTGCGTATGACATTTTAGCACCATTACATGTAGCTGCTGTCCATGCTGCACAATAAATTACATTCTGTAGTGTGCTGAAATCTGTATCGCTATTCACGTACTCGGGCAATATGATGGTATCTATGTATTTAACTATAGCATGAAATTTTCTAGACGTCTTTTGTTTAGGAATGTATGGTCTACTAGTAGGGTCAGTGTTAGTGAAATATTGTTGCGCTTGTTGGAATGTATTATCTATTTCTGGGTTTACTTCTAAGACAGTTTCAATATCAGGGTGTGTGGAGACGAGTTGTTCTACTTGTATGTTATCCAAGAAGCTATTTTCATTAGTATTTTGCGAGTCTGTAAGTGTCAAAGTGACGAAGTCATTTTGTGTATGAGTGATGTTGAAATCAAGTGGATCAGCAGTTGTTTGTGTGTTTGTTGTCATGTCAGGATTTATGTGTGTACTTCTATGTTGAGGGTTTAGTGTATGTATATTGTTTATATCAGGATATTCTATGTTGCTTGATGACCGTGTTTGTGTGTTTGATTGGGTGTTTTCAGTGAGTCTGCTGGGGTTTATTCGGCCAGATATAATGTGCAATTCTTCTGCTACTTCTTGTTTAATTTGCGCTAATCTAACGTCGTTTATATATTTGTTATTTATGATTGCTCCCCTTTGATCAGCTATTCTTTGTTCTGTTAAATGTGTAAGGTTAGGATACAAAGTAATGAATTCTTGGTGTAATTTTTTTCTGTAAGCTGTTTTATTTGTTTCTAATTCTGTTATTCGGAAGTAAATCCTAATTATTGCCTCATTGTATTCATTTGACCATCTCATGCGTTGTGTGTTAGCTGTTGTTGAAAATTGTGAGGATTGTCGTTGTATTTGTGTTTGAATAGTTTGCAATTCAATTTTAACTTCTTCATAAATTTTATCTATCGTTTTTTGTGGTAGTAGTTTTTTCTGCACTATTGCTCTACGTTGGTCACCTATTCTTTGTCGGCTTACCTGCATATGAGGGTATTTTTCGAGGAATTTAGTGTGAAGTGGTGGAAGATATGCGTTGATGTCAGTTTCCATGTGAGTAAGATGAAGATAAGTGCGTAGGATAAATTCATTCATTTCGATACTCCATTTCCTGCGCACTGTTACAGTGCTAGTGGTGGGCACAGGTTCATTGACAGAATTTGTCTCCTGTGCAACATCCGCTGGCTGTATACTGATTGATGATGACGATGATGTCGGAGAGACACAGAAAGAATGCGATGATGATGAAATTGATGGAAAAAGAGATCTCGTGGAGGATGACGAAGACATCTTCGTGGTTTCGTCATCTAAAGATGGCACATCTGCCTTTATAACTTTTTTTGTTTTGGATCTAGTAATCATAATTATTCCCACGAGAAGCTAGGGACTATACAAGTCGACCACGGCAGCGCCCTGCGTTCACCGTGGCAAGGGTAAATTAAACTGGAGGTCCCCCGGTATCCAGAGTTCGCATACTCATGACTCAGCACTCCCTGAGCCGTGGAGCCCTCGGCGTATGCTGTTCCACCTTGGCTTGGATTGTATCCCTCTTGGTCCGTCTCCTCAACTTAGACCTGTCCGGCATGAGTAACTCTACCGGCATGGCTCTAAGCATCATTGGAGCACGCAAGCCCCACCACGACGTCAACGTAGAGATACGGCGATGGGGTTATTATTATTATTATTATTATCTAACCGTGAATATCGATCTCGATTTGATCTGCATTCCAGCAGCAAAGAGCTCCAATTCGTACCCAAAACCACACACCAATTCCTAAACACAACTTGATCAGTATTGATCCTTTCATCAACAATTGCCAGCAAGCTGAACAGTCAAGAGAACCAACACAACATGTTAACTCCGTTCCCAATTCCACAACTCCGGTGTCTCAACGTTGTTCCACACTTTGTGTTCCTAAGGTACGAGAAACTGTTCGCTTGGGTACCGCAATCAGGTTGAGATACGGTTATTGTTCGAGCCAACCAAAACACTATGCTATGGACCCAAGAACGCTTCACGTGTAATTAAAGTACGTTGATATCTACATATAGGTATATAGGTACAGAGGTGTAGTGTACAATATAACAGTCTTGAAACACGCTGTTCAAGTTTCAGAGTTGGATACTTTAACTTTCCGTTGAGAAATTCTAGTCTTAGCAAACACTTGTTAATTGATTTCTTGTAAAGTGTTACGGAAATAAATATATTGTGTAATAAAAGTACGTTTTTAAGCTATTCTTACATCCACAACACAAGGGAACAAGTGTTGCTAAACTAACATAATAGAATATTTTGAATGAAAACAAAATTATTATTATGTGTTGAAAGAAAAACACACAGCGTCGATATGAAGATGATTTTGTGAACGTACTTATTAATCCCTGCTCTATGGTATTATACCTGTTTGTCACCGGCGAGGGGCCAATATTTTTTCATATTTTTATGAGGTATGTATGGCAACCCTTTTGAACTGTCATAGTCTCTTCACCAGGAAGATATTCCTGCGACGCTGTGTGTTTTTCTTTCAACACATAATAATAATTTTGTTTTCATTCAAAATATTCTATTATGTGTTTACTTAAAAACACACAGCGTACACAAGGGAACAAGTGTTGCTAAACTAACATAATAGAATATTTTGAATGAAAACAAAATTATTATTATGTGTTGAAAGAAAAACACACAGCGTCGATATGAAGATGATTTTGTGAACGTACTTATTAATCCCTGCTCTATGGTATTATACCTGTTTGTCACCGGCGAGGGGCCAATATTTTTTCATATTTTTATGAGGTATGTATGGCAACCCTTTTGAACTGTCATAGTCTCTTCACCAGGAAGATATTCCTGCGACGCTGTGTGTTTTTCTTTCAACACATAATAATAATTTTGTTTTCATTCAAAATATTCTATTATGTGTTTACTTAAAAACACACAGCGTCGATATGAAGATTTGTTTGATATCTGCTGGTGACAAACACAAAACGCTATGTGATAGAATGATAAATGTTTAAAGAAGCACAAGAGAATTACTTATATTAAAGTAATCTCACTGTTGATGTTCAATCAGTCTTAGAGATAATAAATCTCTACAATTTCTTAACAGAAATGTATTATATATGTATATGTTGTAATAATTATATATCATAAATCAAAAACAATTTAACTTCTTCATAAAATCAACACATGCCATTACATCAATCAATCCTTAATAATATGAGAAAGCTGAAGATTCTCAAAGAGCAATAAGGTTCCTTTGTAGTCATGCCTATTTTTTACAATAGTATTTCCTGAAAATATGTTAACTTCCAGTTTCTCCTACACATAAGACATATAGGCAGCATATCATGCATAGGACGGGTCTCTAGCCAGCCGGTTGAGGCTACTGTAGACCTGAATGATCCTAAGGTAGCTGCTACTCCTATATCACTCAAAACAGGTCTTTACCAATCCCTCGCAACAGTTTAAGAGGTAGAGACTAATTCGCCAATTATTGTAATATATAAGTCATACTGTAATCTTCTTGGCTTTTCATTTCTCCTGATAGGAAAATTAGATGCTTGATACATTTAACTGGGTAAACCTGTTGTATTGGGTGTTAGCAATAGCCATCCTGATTGGCTATGCCAAACCAAGCTAGTCCTAGAAGCTAATACTAACTAACCTTAGGATTATATTATTTGCTGAAAGAAATATATAGAATTCTCATGTTTTTCAAGTAAGGTGAGACCATACACTTGTCTTTTAAATACTAAAACAAGAAAAGCTACATTGAAGACAACTTGAGGATGCCACACTGGTGGCTTCAGGTCCAGCAGTTGTGCTGTGGCTATAGCCTTATTATTATATAGCACTACTTGCTTCAGAAGTGTATGATCTTCTGCTTGTTCTTGTTTCATCTGACAAAATGTAAAAAATTTACGATTTATGTGATTCCAACTGAATTATACATGTGTAGCTAACATTGTGCTGTAGGCAAGATCTGTACATGTAAATAGGCAAGAAATCTAGCTATCTGTTGTATCTGTGACTCTTTGAGTATTGACTTCATCATCAACACATCAAATCACCAACTTCTAATGGCTGGATAGTAGGTGTCAATTATCCATGCCTCCATCTGGTATTTAACAGCTGTTTTTCTATCTCTGACCAACAGTGGTTTTATTCTCCCCACCTCCAACTAACCTAGCCTGAGGGGTCAGTTGGTGTACATAAGCTATGAGCTGGAGGTAAGCCTGATGCTGGGTCTATTGGACTCTCCGAAAGTCTTTCTATGGTCACTAGCGGCTCTAGGGCTAGGCTTTCGTGACTTCATATCCGCTACGCTAACCAATAGGTTTATTCCCACAGTGGTGTTATGGTGGTAATTCTAATGGTCTTTGGCATTGTTTAGTTGCGCTATAACTCGAGGAGTGAAATTGGGGGGAGGAAATATCCCCCCTAGGCGAAATTTCCAATTATGAATGACGGAATTCGCGAATTCAAAATTCATGTTAAGTGATGTCTGCAATCTAGCAAGACGTGTCTGTTGAACACGGTTGTTTCTGCAGACGAGAAGAGATCTGCGTCTGAAGTGCCCCAACGATGTAATAATCGGTTTGTTGCAGTGGGCAACAGACTCCACTTAAATAGCCGTTGTCTTGAGAGGCAATCGGCTGTGCAGTTGTACCCTTCCGAGAGGTAATGAGCTGATAGAAATCTGATTTCCTTGTCAACTTCAACAACTTGCGATTCATATTGAGAAAACTCAGGGATCGTATTCCACCTTCGATCCACACTGTCCGAATATCAGACTGGACTAAAAGGTTATAACAATCGAACAAAAATTAAACATTACAGACCATGCGATCGATTCCGAATCGACACATACACTGCTAACAGCTCTTTCCAATTAAAGAGGCTATTTACCCTGTTCTCCCATTCAGATGCCTGACATCTGAGTATCGATCAACTGGGCATCCCAAACCCGCGTCCGCTGCGACGTTTGTCAAGACGAAAAGATATGGTCGTTGGTGTAAAACCGTCGTGGTCTTGGCGGCCTAAAATTGTCTAACACCTTTGGTGGCAACATTCGACTCATTCTATGGTTGCGGAATAAGCATCTCACTTGAAGCATTCCCGGAAAATTTTAAGGTACTGACAGTGTAGTCAGCCCCTTGAGGACCAAAAACGGCGAAATTCAATTGAATTAGTAAATTTTTATTTACTTTAGCATAAATTCTCTTCAGAGTATCGCCTAATAAGCCCTATCTTTCCATATTTTTTCTTCGGGCAATGCTATTTGGTTTATTCTGGTATTCCATTTGATCTACTAGTTTCAGTATTAATTTTGGGTACTTTAGTTGCCTTCCCAGTCATTCCAAGAGTCTGAAGACTTCCACAGTCTGACAGATCAACTTACACTGGTTCATTCCAAGAGTCTGAAGACTTCCACAATCTGACAGATCAACTTGCACTGGTTCATTCCAAGAGTCTGAAGACTTCCACAGTCTGACAGATCAACTTGCACTGGTCCATTCCAAGAGTCTGAAGACTTCCGCAGTCTGACATATCAATTTGGACTAGTCCTGGTGGACCAAGGAAAAATCTTTTAGATAGACTAAAGATTAATGGCAAATTGGCATGAATTTTCTTATGAGCAATACGTACCAATTCATCGCCCAAAAGGGAGAGATGAAATTTGTAGTACTCACCCTGGTAAAATAATACTATGTGTTAACAAGGGGATTTTGCTCTTGGCATGTAAATAATATGCATTGGAAATATCCAATTCCACTATGCAAACTTATGCCTGCCAAACCTCTGATATTACGGCATGAAAAATTAGTCAGAAATTCTTGGTCTGAATGAACATACATGTTCAGTACACGGAGGTCGAAAACAGGGCGGAGACCACCGCTGCTCTATGGTACTAAAACATTTTCAACAGGAAGCGTAAGCTTGCCAGTTTTTTTATTTTCTGATGCCTGTCTGTGTGGGTGTGCACCTGTTGCTCCTTCAAGTATTTTATTATCTGTGTCATTTCCGGTGTGACTTTGGTACTGTATCACCTTATTATACTTGTAGAAGGATATATTATTATCAGAGGGCTCATTCAAGAATTGAATGTAAGAACCAGGCAAAAATAATAATTATAAAGCAGTCCGTTACTAGAACTATACATGCTGTTTTTCTTCCCCTTAATATCTAAATACTGACAGTAATTTCTTAGTGGAAGGAAAGGACTATTATTCTTATTATTAAGTCTGGTTTCCTTTAGGAATCTCCTATAGAGTCTTGTTTTATCAGTCTATAGGTTATCCTATCTGAATTGCATTGATGTGGGTGCATTGAAGTGGGCTTGTTCTCCGGTAAAGACTTTATATTGCTTACTTTCTTTCAGTAAGTACTCATATTGAGTTAGGTACTTGTACCCCCAAGGATTGTATTACTGATGTTAGTGTACAAAATGAGCCAAATCACAATGCAATCAAAGATATGTTCTACAGTTATCAGAACTCTTCTCATACCTTAGAAGTTACCTATGCATTAGGTACATCCACAAACTACCTAATTATAAAAGCTGATCAAAGCCAAACAAACTTTTATTTATTTATTTTTAAAATAAATTTCTTTACATTAATTTGCCAAGTGAGTTGTTGGCTCAATTTACCATTTTTAAATAGTCCTTTCCCCAATTGAGAAGAAAAACTCTTTGTTTAACTTCAGATCTTTGAAATCTGTCTATTAAGTCCACACTTTTGAACATTTTAATTCCATCCAATCATAAGTATTTAAAATGTTAAAATTAAGATTTCAACACTAGACCGCTGGTCCACTGACCGTTAACTAGAAAACTCAGAACTCTGCTACACAACTTTCAGTGTAAAAAGTGTCTGAACAATGCTTGGAGTTAGACTTTTGATTATCTTTGCAGTATCGGTCACCATCTCGTGGTTTTCTTAGTCCAGTTGCCCCGAGCTAGGATTGACTAAAAACTCCGCCGTGGAGCATGACGGTACCGCCTTATAAGGAACGGTCAGAGTGGATGTCCACTCAGATATTAAGTGAGATTTAGTTTGCATAATTTTATGGGACAGAATATTGCAAATAATTTGAAATCTGACTTACTTGGTGGTTTGACTTACTATACGTGAGTCAAATATGTCCTATAGTGGTTTTTTCTTGTCCTCTAGCTGGGCGGGAACGGCTTACTTACCACCTGAGGTCCTGACTGTAAAGTTTGCCTCTCCATTGTCCTGATCTAATGTATCGGGAATCGGGACTTTACTTCTCTCCGTGAGAATACGATTCGAAGTCACGAATCGTCGCATTTTCACTTATTTTACTAACATATCCGTAACTTTGCACTTCCGCACTCCAAAATTACGTCGATACGTACGGGAAAACTTAAGAAAATTCACTTTTGCCGAAGCGAAAAAAAAGTTTTCGACCGGTGAGCGGGAATTTCACAAAACGCTATGACAGTTCAAAAGGGTTGCCATACATACCTCATAAAAATATGAAAAAATATTGGCCCCTCGCCGGTGACAAACAGGTATAATACCATAGAGCAGGGATTAATAAGTACGTTCACAAAATCATCTTCATATCGACGCTGTGTGTTTTTAAGTAAACACATAATAATTATATTGAAAAATATCAAAGATTTATACTTTACTAGCGACCCGCCCCGGCTTCGCACGTGTACGTTTTATAGCTATCCTCTTGAATCACTCTACATATAATATTAAAAAAACTGCATCAAAATCCGTTGCATAGTTTTAAAGATCTGAGCATACATAGAGACAGACAGACAGCGGGAAGCGACTTTGTTTTACACTATGTGGTGATACATTTTTGTGAGATACATTTTTCATACTGTTAACATTTTTACACGTTAAAATTGCACAATGTGGCATGATTCTAATATTTTACGTATGACGTCGAGATTTTGTGTCACGTGTCCAAACATGACCAAGTCAAGTTGGGCCTAATTAAGCAGAAACCGACCATCTACGAAAAACGCTTTTTGGGACATGTCCGTTTTGAGGTATTTTCGCTGTTATTTTGTTATTTGTTATTGTTATTTTGTACTAGCTTTTGCCCGCAGCTTCGCTTGCGTGAATTTTTGAACCCGTTAAGTGACGATTTTCCATACAAACTTTCATCCCCTATTTAACTCCCTTAGGGGTTGAATTTCGGAAAATTCTTCAATGTTCCTTGTCAACATTATGAAGGGAACCTCTGTGCAAAATTTTAGCTTTATAGGTCCAAGGGTTTGGGCTGGGCGTTGATGAGTCAGTCAATCAGTCAGTTAGTCAGGACTTTTTTTTGATTTATATAGATACAAAATGATATACAAAATTGAACACATTATTGTATAAAAATAACAGCCAAAATACCTTGTAACGGCTATAACTCAAAACTCGTTAATCTTCGATGGTTGTTTTTGCTTAACTACGCTCAATTATAAATATACTAAATAGTAAAACAGATGGACTTAACCATACATTTAATTCACTAAAACCAGCCAGCAAGCAATGCGGCAATTCGGTAGATGGATTGAAATTCTTAATTGAACCAGTTAACTAATTGAACTAATTATGACGAGACATTCGGATAAATAATGGATAAGGATCCAGAGAGGCCAGACCTCGTCTCTATTATAAGCTGACTGTTTTATATAATTATGCATTCATGATAATTAGGACTGGGTCTCTGTTCTATCGGGTTGAATTTTGGAAATAATTTAAAGCAGGAATAAGAAACTGTAGTTTAGTATATCGGCTGATGTCCCAAAACACATGGCGAATGTTTGCATGGAGCAAGGCTATTAAAAAAAAAAACAGGAAAAAAAGCCGTCTCGTGACTCTTTTACCGTAAAGAGTTCTGAGATCCAATGTAGATCCAAGTCTGGCATTTCGTTAAAAATATATATTTTTTGGAATTGGCAGTCATTGGATTTGGCAGCATGAGGATGAACCTACTATGATACAAGATGCCCTGTTAAATTTTTCAAGAAATCTGTACCACAGTCAACAGGTAACAAGTAGTATATTGTATCCTCATGCTGTTAACGTTTGAGTGTTGCTATTTTAAATATTTAAAGTACTTTCTTTCCATGACCATGTGTCATAAAATACCTGGTATACGTCCATTAATGTTACGAAGACTTGTACATACTTACAATAGTAACAATTTGAAACCAAGGTTCAATGTTAGTTTCCTGTACCTTAGGTGTAATCCATACAGTCTTGATGGAGCGTAGTACATTGAGCTACTACAAAACGCGGGCGCAGCCGCATAGCATTACGTATATGTCACAGTGAGACAGCAGCAGCGAAACTGCACCATGGAGCCTCTTATATTCGTCAACCCATAAAAACACTAAAGAACGCTATGTCGAACCCCTTTCTTGCATGTACCCGCGCACGTGCACTAAGCAAGTATACCGCGAACAGTTCGGGAGCAGTTCCAGGTCATGGCATACTCTACCGGCACCGCAACGGCACCGCTACCGCAACCCAGCAATTAACTTGTCATTCAAATTAGAGCACTAAATGGTGTGTCGTATAATATATTTCATAATTTCAATATGAAAAAGCCAACGGCGAGCATTCAGCACGCTTGCCGCTACCTTACAACTCAACTCGGAGCCCGCGCGCTGTGAGCGAGCGGACCGCGTGCTTACTGCGCGCCGACTCCGAGTCGCCAGCGAAACAATCATTAGGTTAATCAGACCCCAGGACTCATGCTTTTCGGGAAAAGCTCCTTGCAAATGCGTCAACAGTGTTTGTGCGGTGTGGACGTGAACTGTTCGCGAACTCGCTATTAAGCCTTTGTTTTTGTGAATCTTCCATTCCTTTCACAGCTACGCACTTCATTAGTAATACCTGTCATAACTCGAAAGACTTAAATACGAGCGAGAAATACGATAAAAATGATTTATGACCCCTGTCACTAGTTGGTAACGAGCTCGAGTGGTTACTCATTCACAAGGGAACAACTCATTTCTCGAGTTGACTTAGAATAAATACAAGTCAATCAACGTATCGCAGTCTAATGCAGGATGTCCTGCAGTGGACTGCGATTGTGCCACTGTATGATGGTCTGATGGTGCAAGACGATGGACCGAGTGGTACTGCACACGTGCAATTACAATATTGACGACACGTTTGGTGCAGTGGCTAAGCGATTGGCTTCTGCGCTATGGCTCGTGGGTTCGATTTCCACACGGAACAAACATTTGTATGGCCTACAGATGGTTGTTTCGGGTCTAGGCGTTTGTGTATGAGAGATTTGTGTCTGTAAACGTACCCACGATACAAGAGAAATCTTAGTGGGGCAATGTTTTATTAGAAAAAAAAAACTTTTTATTATTAAACAGTGTAAACGAATTCGTGTAATAAATCACTTGTTCTATTACTGTTATCGATTATTATGTAGATTAAACCCAGCAAGGGATTTGGTTTGATTAAAAATAAAAAATAAATAATCTTTTTTTTCCTGCGGTACGATACGATACTTTATCCCCAAGAAGGGGATCGTATCGAAATTGTTTGCAAAAAATATTTTATGGGATAGAACATTTCGTTGCCACGCATAAATAAATGAAAGCACGGTGACACAGCTGGCGAGCACGACTAGTGAGATATCGCTCTGCACAGTCAGTTATTTAGGGAGCTAAAATGACTAAGAAACGGAAAAAAATAATCTATACATATAAAAGGAGAAACTGACTGACTGACTGACTGATCTATCAACGCACAGCCTAAACCGCTGGGGTTAGAAAGTTGAAATTTTGACAGTAGGTTCCTTTTGTAACGTAGGCATCCACTAAGAAGGGATTTTTTGAAATTCAACCCCTAAGGGAGTTAAATACGGGATGAAAGTTTGTATGGAAAATCGTCACTTAACGGCTTCAAAATTTCACGCAAGCGAAGCTGCGGGTGAAAGTTAGTTAAAAATAAACCGCGTAGGTTCTATCAGTTTCATTAGTAGATTACGCAGTTGAAAGGAATTACGTCAATTCGGATACACGACTTTATTTCCTTGAATCGGTCCTGTAGGATGAAACACAATAAACAAAGCTAAGGTCAATTATTTAGAAATTCCAAGTTAAAGGTCAATGCGTTTTCACAAGAAAGTCGCCGGTATCATTGTTCAGTGTAATGTAATATTGCGTCGAACGTGCGGCAGAAAGGAAATTGTTTCACCTTTTGACGGAACGAAGTGAAGCTCGATAGAGATACGGATTTGAAGTTCAAGGTCTTGACATATTCTTTAAGGAGTTTTATATAAAGAATAGGTACGTAAGCAGGTGTTTATAGCAGATGGCTTTTTTACCGTCTGGAAAAAAATAGGGTATACTCGTATAGGTGAACAGAGTAGAAGGCTTTGGCTTAAATATTTTTTATTTTTCATTCGCTTGGAATGGAATTGAACTATCAATAGATACCTGCTATCGAAATTCAAATCATACGCAGGTGCGTATTAGGCTAGGTAGGTATTTTTTGAAAATTTTGTTTTGATTATTTTAGTATGAACGTTTACTTCAAATTAGTAGTATTTATTGATAGAATAATCTGATTACAGGTAAATGAAAAAAAAATACTATGCCATCGACTTCTACTCAGTTCACGTTATATACCCATTTTTTCCAGATGGTAAATAAAGTCATCCGGTATATTGTTTATACATTGGCTTAAAGTTATTAAGTTCACAATAACCTATATTAATAAATCTTATAGTCGTTTTTATTCATACCGCATCATCGCTTAACATCAGGCGAGACGGGCAGCGGTAAAACGCAGGCACATTAAAAAAAAATGCATTCATCGATGTTCTTTTTTTGAAATACTTTTTTTTGTTTTGTAGTCTATTTTCAAACTTCTGAGTAATTTAACGTTCAGATATTTTCCCATAGAACAAAATAGCTAAATAAAAAGTTGGGTTTGAAATACTTACCTAAATTAATGACCTACATTCAAAATAATCACGCTTCTAGACATAATCAAAGCTAGATTCACTATTAATTTCTAACCAAATTATTACAACCGCTATCTTCTCAACGTGAGCAACTTCGTCCGGGCGGACAGTCCGGCGTCCGGCCAAGCGGTGCCAATTTCCGGACACTCACACACCAATGATTGCGGACACTCCGATCCGAATCACATAGAAATAGATCTCTAGTTGTAATACCTATCTAAGTTGGACCGGTAAATAGAGGATATTTCTAGAATTTGGATTTTATAACTGTATATATTATGCCAGATTTGTTCGCTAACTTTCTGTGTTATGTTCCTTGGAGTGAATAAGTAGTGTATAAAACAGATTCTATTAATAAAAATCAACAAGCTACATGGCCGTTTTTTCCGATTCTCTCTTGAATAGATAGTTTAATCCGCGAAGACGCCCCTCACTCCGTGTCTGTATCGCTAAAGAGCAAAAGTGTGCATTTTAAATTGCTATTGTGTTAAGGTAAGGATACACGACGACACCAGACACTAGACACTCAGTGTATACAACGACTGTCCATGTGTGTCCACTGCCTCGACACTTAGTTGCAGATGTAGTGGCGATGTCGCTCAGTGTCCGTGTCGCAGCCGTGGAGACAGAACGTGCACAGTGTTCGACACAAGTGTCGCGAATTTCGAACCTGTTCGTAATTTATAGCTAGACCAATATAAAGTCACGCGCGTGGACTGCAGAGGAAATAAAATCTTTGATTTCATATTACGAAGCGCTGCCAGAACTATGGCAAATATCAAACCCCGATTATAAAAATCGAGTAAAGAAGGTAGAAAGTTTAGCAGAACAATTTAATACTACTGCATTAGAAATCAATATGAAATTGCACAATTTACGAACGCAATTTAATAATGAATTGAGAAAACTAAAAAAATCTTTAAACCGCTGCAACGGCACGTCGATTCATGGCGAGGGAATGTACAACACTGAATTGCAGTCAGTGTAGCATCGATTCGTGTAGACAGCCAATACACTTGAACCGGGACACTAGATGTTTACACCAATGTCGACACAAAAAATTGCTTACCGTGTGGACGCAATCGACACTAGTGTCGACGTTTGTGTCGAGTGTCACTGTCGTCGTGTATCCTTCCTTAACTTTAATTCTATCGCCACACAATAGGTTTCACACGTACCACATCTACACCACAACCACAATAACACGTCGGCGGGCACTAATTTGTATGAAAATGAATAGTTTAATTCACACGGACCACATTTTGCCGCCAAATTCAACCGTGTAGGCGATACAGATTACATCGCAACCACAACGCAACCACCAGCGACATCGCGCACTTGTGGCCGGCCACCTCGCAAACACAATGTTGCGTCGATGCAACGATACCGCGCGCACGCCCCGGAGTCGATGTGCCTGTCTGCAAACACTAACTACAACGTAACCGCATCGCAACTACTAGCGACAACGTAACCACATCGACATTTTGAAGTTACCACAACGCAACTGCTAGAAGCTGCTGCGACACCATCCACACGTAACCACTGCTTGACCACTTTTTGTCACTGCGATGTGGTGTAGTTGTGGTACGTTTGAAATCTCCCTTCGATGAGTGCATACGCACACTAATATAAGATAATAATAAGAGATGTGTGCATACGCACCACGCGGCTAACTCTCACAAAAAGGTGTGGGACGCGTCTTCGTTGATTGAACGCACTGTTTTCTGTGGTTCAAACTGCACAGTTACTTATTTTGAGTGATGCTATACAAGTTTAGTTTTATAGTATATACTGAACTTGAAACTAGTTTGTTCAGAATCACTAGGAGAATCGATTGACATATTTTTACACCACATTTTTTTTTTCATAAATTTCAATTTTGTTTCAGTAGGTTTCTACCCATAACAGTTGACGGGAATAAATACCTTGAGGCTTGAGATGGTCCGTTCGGTCAATTTCCGTGTATTAGACAACCACTGCACAGCACACCTCAGGCATTTCACACTTTACTAGGGAACTTAACGCGACTTAAACTACGGTGTAACTTGGAAATTTATAAAAAAAAAAACACATGTTCAGGCAGTTCTGATGAAAATCTTGTTGGGGTGTCCCGGTTTTTGTATACAGGTTAGTCGGAAAGGGGGTACTAATCCGAAGCCCACTTATAGTATCGCTGATGACTGTTTCAAAGCAAGTGTTAAAATTTTAAAATTCGATATTTTTTTTCCAATTATAATGATTTTTATTTTAGTTTTTTCAAAACTTCTTCATTCCTACTTTAGTTACAAATTCAGAAAATGGTGCTTCTAATCCATGACCCCAAACATTACCTAAAATGTAAACACAGCTGATCATAACTGGGGATTTTAGAGATTTTTTTTGAGATTTTTGAACAACTGTTTCTCTTAAACTATTGACTTTTGGAAAAAGTTGTAGACCACAAGTTATTCATTATTATGTCTACTTTAACACCCTTTCGGATTAGTACCCCCTTTCTGACTAACCTTGTATACTAAAAATAACATTGTATAAGTGATTTGAGTAGGTTTGTCCACCTAGTTCATGTTGAACGGACTAACATTTCTAGTATTCACTAGTACTTCTCCTGTATCGTGGGTGCATTTACAGACACAAATCTGCACATGCACAAACACCCGGAACCACTATCTGTATGTAGGTCATACAAATATTTATTCCGTGCGATATTAAAATAAATTAAGCATACGATTTTTAAGGAAACGTTGAATAAGCAACATTTAATTAAAATTCAGGCAATTGTAGAACATTTTTTCACATCAAAATAAAATTCTGCTTAGTACAGAATCTGGCCAGCTTGTATGCTAAAGAATGTTATAATTAGTTTTCGGAATACCAAGCTTCTCTGTATAAAGTATAACTTGTTCTATATACCTACTAAGAAGTCTGTAGAACTATCTATACACACCTATAATAAATCTGTAGACATGGCGTGTCTGTAATAGGAAAAGTTTAAAAATAAAATTTGGTGTGCTAAAGGATAACCAACGGAACAAATAAGGATCATTTAAAAAAAAACTGTATTTCTGTTTGTCAGTTTGCCGGTTACTACGGTACTGACTAAATACGTATTTCCGAGTAACACTTAGTTTTTAGGGTGCCGTACCCAAAGGGTAAATGGGGCCCTATTACTAAGACTCTGCTGTCCGTCCGTCTGTCACCAGACTGTATCTCATGAACCGTGATAGTTAGACAGTTGACATTTTCACAGATGATGTATTTCTGTTGCCGCTACAACAAATACTAAAAAACAGAATAAAATAAATATTTAAGGGGGCTCCCATACAACCAACGCGATTTTTTATCCGTTTTTATAGATAATGGTACGGAAACCTTCGTGCGCGAGTCCGAGTTGCACTTGGTCGGTTTTTTGTTTCATCATTATCGGTTCGCCCAATCAAAAGATATTAGAATGTAAAGTTATCAAGAAGTTGTCTAATTATTGCGACACAATATGTACGTATCTGACTTCCACGCAGACAGAGTCGTGGGCACAGCTAGTCCTGTATAAATATATTATATCCTCTCCCTTTGTTAGTATAGAGCGTGAACTAAAGAAAGTCGAGTAGTCCTTCGAAATGCCAAACAATGAAAGAAATCGGAAAACTTTCCCAATAGGTCTCGATTGAAAAGTTTTTTATGTACTTTAATGAATAAGATATTAGTTGAAAAAGAAGTAGTTTTGTGTAAGTTACGTTGATTTTCATCTTTTGGTCCCTTGTGAGTGAGTCAGGTATCAAGGTCGATTTTCCTCGTCGCTAACTTAACAAACACGGTGCTGAGATGTTTTATGTCATGGGCTGGCAAACAGGCAGACGGCTCCCAAGTCTGCTAATTTACTAACGCTTCAATGGAATGTCAATAGTTTGTCGAATAGTTTCAGACATTTGGTATTCTGCTAGTTATTAAAGACCTAGTGGCTTTCCACTGACTTTCCACTATAATCTAACATCACGCCTGTATTCCTCGAAGGGTAGGGCAGAGATGCACAGTACACCCTCATTTTGCCGTTATGCTTGAGTACCTTGTAATAGGGGGCGAGCCTATTGCCATCTACCGAGCACAAATCTAGACTCTGGGCTGCTTCAGAAAAATTCCACACGAGACAACCCAATAACACTTTGCCCGACCTGGTGAGCAAATACAGAACCTCACAGTCAGCAGTCGCGCTTGCAACCATTAGAACAACGAGGTAGTTTCCCATGTACTATCATTCAATCACACATTGAAAATCTAGCAAAATCTGTCACAATCGTATTGGAATATCAATAGAGTGACTGTAGGATGACAATGACAATTGTACACACATGAAAAAAAGTTTGCGATCACTTTGAAAAATCGAAATCTTTTTTGTTACGGTAGATCATATTATGAATTCTTCTTCTTTTTAGATTCTTTAGACACGAGTTTTCTTTATCAAGAAAACACACAACATAGATTTTTTCTTGAAAAAGTTCAATTTAAGAAATTATATCAGCTTATGCTAGTGATCGCAAACTTTTTTTGATGTGTGTATGTCGTTTCATTTAAATTGGCAGTCATGGTCCCCTGGTGGACATCATACTGGTTCCCGCCGCTTACATTATACACCTTTAATATGTAGTATAGTTTCTATATCTATGTGCCGTGTGGTGCCTTACGTAAAGAATAGCACTATCCCATCTCTTCCCATGGGTGTCATAAAAGGCGACCAAGGGATTCACTAGAGGATGGGCAGCAGCGTTCTCTGAGTAATTTAACAACCATACTGCGATCGCCATCCCGCCTGCCAAGCGTGGAAATTATGGCAAACCCCACCAACATGGAGCACAGGACCGGTGGATGTGGCGATGCTTGGGGGAGGCCTATGTCCAGCAGTGGACGTCTTTTGGCTGAATGATGATGATGATAGTTTCTATGTGAATAAAACGAATCTATAAATTGTTAATTTTCTACAAAAAAACAATGGGTAATTTTGTTTGGAACCCGTACCCACCCATCTTGTAGCATTTTAGACTAGGTGTCATTTAGAAGAGGCATAAGTGAACAACTCAAAAATGAATGAACGAATGAATGAATGAATGGGAGACCGAAGTTATGATCACTTCTATTTTGCATTTTCAATCATCTATGTAGTGTTATAACAATTATTTTATAGGCCCAATGAATAACCAGTCGTTCTGTTTCATAGAGAGAGACTGACCCAGCTTCCTAAGGTTTACTTTTTGCTACGGAAAATATTAATTAAAACGCCATATATTCAATTAAGTCCAGTTTGTTTATTTATTAAGGTACACAAAATAAACATCATCACTAAATGGTATTGTTGCTCTCAATGATTATTTAAATTAATTTTATTAAAAACTAAGTAAAAAGTAATAAATTTTTTAATTAAGTATCACATACGCACCGCCTAATTATTAAAAAAAGATTCATTTCGATAATCATAGAATACCTTATATATTTTTTTTGTTTTGCAATAATATCAACATTTTTATTTAAAATGGCTCCTACATTCGGCGTATGCACATGTTTGTAGTTCCCTTCCGTTTTATGTGTTTAATGTGGATTTTCGGTTGTGTTAAGGTTCGCGCACATTTTGTCGGGTCGCATCGGGGAGGAGAGGGCCGCAGCGGGGCGGAGAGGGCCGCAGCGCAGTGCAAAATGCTTACTTAGGGCGCAGCGGGGCGGGGCGGGCCGCATCGCAATCAACCAAAATCCGCGGCGGAATATGCGGCCCGCTGCGCCCCGGCGTAGTGTGCGATAGTTCATATAAAATACATACGAGCGATTCGAGCGAGAGAGGATTTTTGCGCTGCGACCCGTCCCGCTGCGGCCTGTCATAATATGCGCGAACCTTTAAGCTTCAGAAAGTGCGGTAGAGTTGAGCGTATTCCTCCTCCCGTCTTCTTATTTAGTTTTCCATCCAGGAACTTCATTCATGCATGCATTCCCAATTCCCATTAGAAAACCTACTCTAGTTATAGCAAAATATTTACGCATAGATGTTTAGGTGCATACGAGGGTGTATAGATACCTATACACCTACGTATATGTATATACCTATAGCAGAATATTGGGCTAGTTCAAGGGATATGATTGACTGCGCGCGGGGTGAATTCACAAAAGATTTTCAGCACATTTCAATGTCGAATAACTTTTTTCTCCCGTCAGATACAGAGTTGTAGCCATACAAAATATTTATGTATTTTTAAAGACCTTTCTAATGGTACTAGTCTCAATTTGCTACAAGGTGGGTACGTTTTGTTCCATGTCCTTTGCTATCTTCTGTTCAGACAGCTACTGTTCGTTGGATTATTAATACACTTTATGCGGTACGTCATCAATCAGCCCAACTGCCGTCAAAGGAGGCTTTGTTCATTGAATTTCAACCAACATCACTATTACCAATAATGACTGAAGTTCGTCTCATCTACGCACAATAATATCCCATCAATTCCAAAATGCTCTGTAATCAAGAAAGGAAACATTCAAACTAAATTGGAATAGTTCACTGAAACTGTTCGAGGGGTTAGTAATTTACTAACTGAAGGAGTTAACCATGTTAATGAAAATTGCTTCCGATAAGATCTGATGCTTGAGTTATTGAATATGAGGTCTCTGATGAGGACGAGAGATAGGAAGTCGAAGGGATAACTTATGGGGAACATTTTATGGGTTGTATTTAATTTTATAGGCACTTGCGTGAGGTTCTGGGTATTGTGTACAGTTTAATGCCTTCGGGAGTCAATGAAAGGTTTGGTCTATTATTACATGGGATTTAATACAAGAGGCGTTTGTAATAGACGAACACTTCTGCTTATCCCTACGCAAATAACAGGCGTGAGTATATGTATGTGAGAGAAAGGTTTTAATGGTAGTTTTTTTTAACAAAGCACTTAACACGTAATTTATAAGCCTGTTACTCAGAATACAGAAAGCCTGTTATATCTATGTAACCTTTTTGATAATTCCCATCTCTGTTACAATGAATTAACTATGAAGAATAATAACACTAATAGGTACATAATCTATACAGGGTGTAAACGAATTCGTGTAATTCCTTCAAACCGCGAGATCTACTAGTGACACTGGTTGAGCCTGCATATGTTTTTTTAAGAAGAAACATTTTTTTTTTAATTGCCGTCCTGTTCTTTATCTGGGTAATTTTAGTGTCCCGAGTTAACTGACTGTGTGAAGCGATAGCGCGCTAGTCGTGCCCGTCAGCTGTGTTACCGTGCCTTCATTTATTTATGCATGGTATCGAAATTTGCTATAACATAAAAACATTCATAAGGGAAAAAAAAAGGTTTTTTATTTTTAATGAATCTAATGAATCCTTATTTCGCTTGGTCACGGCATCACACGTGAGCGGCTGGACCGATTTTGCAATTTTTTTTTTGTGTTCGTTATTGTCCGGAGAAGGTTCTTATGAAAGAAACTTTTGATATTTAAAAAAAACGAAATTATCTCAGTATGTCCATATTCTTCATTTGTTTACCGCATGCATTAAAATGGTTTTAACTTTTTGTTACTATTTTGATTTTGTTTCTGAAGGTAGGTGTGTAGTATGTAGTAAGTAAGTAGGAAAAAATACAGCTAGTACACAATAATAAGCACAGGACCGGATAATGTTGCGATGCTTTGAGGAGGCCTGGGCTCAGCAGTGGGCGTCTTTCAGCTGAATAATGATGGTGATGATTTTTATAAGTCACTACTTATTTTGAAAAGTTTGGTTCTGAAATTAATGTTCAATTAAAAAAACAAGGAAATAGTTGATCTCAGCTATTTTTAATTGAAATCAACGTAGCTGATGTTATTTATTTTTGCTCTCATACTTTGAAAGATGCTGATTATTTCCAGCCTAAAAATATGCATTGTTATATACCTAATATTTTCCCTGCCATTGTAAAACCAACAAGAGGGGCCTCTTGTTTAGATCATATTTTTGTTAGAAGCAAAGACTCCATTGTGGGAGTGGTGGCAAAATGTGCTGTCACAGATCACGACGTTGCTATGGCCGGACTTAACACATCAAGAGAAAAACCTGATAAGAGGAAAAGAATTATCTCGAGGACCGATCTTGAAGCTGTTTGTGCTGATTTACAGAAGATTGATTGGACATTGGTAACTGGCAAAAGTGATGTAAATGAGGCATTAAATAGTTTTAGTACCATAATCAGTTCTGTAGTGACCAAGCACACACAATTAAGAAAAATTAACCGCTCAAAATATAACTTAAAGCCCTGGATTACTCCCGGTTTGATGAGATGTATGCGTCATCGAGACAGTTTACACCGTCAGGTAAGACTTAACCCTAAAAATGACACACTAAGACTTTCGTATACTAGGTACAGAAACTTTTTTATTGATTTATTACGGAAAGTAAAGAAAAACTATGAAAGCAAGGCCTTAGAAGATAACCGAAAGAACTCAAAGAAACTATGGAGCCTTATAAAAGATATGTGTGAAATGCGACAAAAAAGAAACGACGCAACTGATCTATTAAAAGTTAAACCCACGCCACAGGAATCAATCAACTTTTGCAACCACTATTTTACAACGGTAGGTAAGAACTTATCGGAACGGATCATTCAACGGCTCTCAACTTCTGAAGAAGCTCTATGTGCCACTGTTAACATGCAAAACTCTACCGTTGATTCGATTTTCTTGTCACCAACTGATGAAACTGAAGTGGATTCAATAATAAGAAATCTAAAGAACGATAGTGCACCTGGCTTAGACGGATTCAAACCGTCTCTTATCAAAGTCATAAGGAATATCATCGTGGAACCGCTTACTTATATATGTAATTTGAGTATGTCATCAGGAGTTTTCCCGGAGTACTGGAAAGTTGCACTGGTGTCTCCGATTCATAAAGCCGGTCCAAAGAACTCTCCAGACAATTTCCGACCTATATCATTACTCAGCATATTTTCTAAGGTCCTGGAGAAATTAATCAATACTCGCACAGTAAATTATTTAGAAACAAACTCATTACTCTCAGAACGGCAATTCGGGTTCAGGCGTGGCAAATCAACAGCGGATGCAGTAGAACTACTTGCAAACTTAACATCTAAACATATTGATGTTGGAGAGCGATGTCTTGGAGTGTTTTTGGATCTAGCGAAGGCGTTTGACACCATTTCAATTCCAATCCTCCTTAGGAAACTAGAACGGGTAGGCATAAGAGGAGCAACACTTGACTGGTTCCAAAGTTATCTGAGTAATAGACGCCAATGTATCAAAGTAGAAAACTCAGTAAGTGAAGAACAAGAAATCTGCTATGGGGTACCGCAGGGCAGTATACTTGGGCCAACACTATTCACTATCTACATGGATGACATACTCAAAATTAACATACCAAACGCTAATCTTATTTGTTATGCCGATGACACAGTGGTATTATTCCACGGAACTGACTGGGAGAACGTCTTCAGAGTATCGGAAGCAGGAATGAACAAGATCGCAAATTGGTTAGACACGAACCTGCTGACACTGAATGTTAAGAAGACCAAATATATTGCCTTTAGAAAAACTCAAGCTACCAAAGTACCACTGTGGCATCTGAAAATTCACGACAGTTCATGTTTCAACACAATCAATAAAGATACTCATTGTTCATGTAGTCACATCGATAAAGTAGATGAAATAAGATACCTAGGAGTAATTATAGATCAACATCTATCTTTCAAACCGCAAATTAGGGAATTAGTAAAGCGTGTCCGAAAACAAATTTACATTATGAAAATGATACGCGATAGTGCTTCTTTTGATGTGAAGAGACTTGTTTATGCAGCCTTGTGCCAGTCGTTAATACAATATTGTATCACCATTTGGGGAGGAGCTGCAAAAACCTATTTACTGGACCTCGAAAGAGCACAACGCGCCGTTCTAAAAACTATGTTGCGCAAACCATACCGCTTTCCAACAAAAACACTCTACGCAGAAGCCTCGCTGCTGAGTGTAAGAAAACTATACATATTAAACGCTACAAATAAGACTCACATAAGTATCTCAAAACGGAATGATTTAGATGATCTACGAAGGAAACGCAAATTTAGAGTTCCAATTCCCGCGGTCATGTCAACTTTTGCACAAAGACTCCCTCATTTTCTCCATCCATATGTGTACAATGCTGTTACCAAACACTGTAACGTCAGCAACTGCTCCCGTTATCAAATCAGGAAAAAATTAATAGCCTGGTTACTTAGTTTATCTTATGAGGAGACAGAAGACATTTTAAATATTATTAAATATATATGGCACATAACTCCACACATGAACTCACGCAGTCACATGCACTCATGCACGCAGAATACACGCGCAAACATTCACACACGCACACACACACGCATACACACACGTACACACTCACTTACGCACACGCAAACGCTCTAACAGTCACGCACCTGCACACGCACTCACGAACACACACACCAGCACACGGATACACAATACTTTTATTTTATACTGATTTTGATTCTGTTTGTTAAAAATAATACTCTTTAATACTCTTTGCGTATTTTATTTTATTTTACAGTGGGACACAGTGTACCTGTACCCACTACATGTTTTAATAATTTAATATTTTTGTTTTTGAAGCTAATGTTTGTTTGTTAATTTTACTTACTGGTAAATCCATTTATTGGTACCCAAGATACAGGCTTGCCTAGTTTGGGGCCAATGGTAATAAATATTGTTCATGTGTATTTTTTGAAATAAATTTTATCTTTATATTATCTTATCTAATATCAACATCAAATAACAATCACCACAACTAAGTACCCGCAAATACCTTAACACTACAAAATCTATCTCTAGCCCAGACTCTGGATTCTAGAGCCTATATAAACTGCGAGGATTTAACACAATCCAACGCAATCCACTTCACGGCTGTAGGTACCTCACGTACTATAAAGCTAATAGAACCTGAGGAGACTTTCACACATACAAACGTGCAACTTAGTTTCTTACATAATTACCTTTGCCGTCTCAGGAGTAATCGAATGTGGGCGAATAATTTACTACCAACCTTTGTGAATTAGTGCCACAATATACGATGTACTAGTTGCGGCTAGGACCTATTTGGTACCTGGAAAAACTATTGGTTATCGGCATGGGGAACATGAGCTCTTAATTCTTATCTGACACTTACAACTATCTAATTAAAGGTCTTTCGATTTTATTTCTTCATTGGGTTTTACCATTTTTTCAACAGAAAACTTGGCTTTCTGATGACTGCAGTTTCTTAATTAATGGGAAAGCTATAATTTTCAATTTGCATCGGCTCACTATCCTTAATTTTGAATTTAGTCTTACCAATAATAATGATTCAATCAATATAATGGTAGTGTGGAAGAAATCACCTCACAAGCCTGGCGTCGACTACAGCCGAAACGCGTCGAATCGAGTCGAGTCGCATTTGTTCCGTGTGAGGCGAAACGGTCAGTAATCGCAAGTCGTTAAAACAGAAATTCGCGTGACAATCGATCGACGCAGTTTTATAGTAAATGTATAGGAGGCGAATTATTGCGGTTCTATTCGACTCGACTCGGCGAGCCTAGTGGACCCCAGCTTTTATAAGTCATACCGGATAAATAAGTTAACATAATTATTGAATACACGGCTAAATATCGAATTATATATTTCCAGGTTATGAGTTATATATTACAATCAGAGGTCATCTTGTACTGACCTCTGAAAGTACCTACGGAAAGCCTATAGAATGCGAGATCAGCTCATACTGAAAATGTATAGCTAGATATGTAGCCATGCATACCATCAGAATTTATTGTTATGTTACAAAAAATAATATAGTAAATCTTGATTTACATATTTTTGAATACTAGAGGCACTTTGTCAAATGTATCCATCACATCACTCAACTCACAAAACATTAACTTTTATTATAAACATTTCAAAATCGGTTAGTTAAACAACACGCCACGCCAGCGCGCTATCCGATTAATTCACAACTAACATTCCCCTCGGCCCGTTTACAACGTTATCCGTTAAAATAATCCTATTCAGTTCAGTGTTATATTTTACACATTTAGTTACATTTAACGTTGCGATGGTTATTTGTGAGTAAAGTGAATATTTAGCAGCAACAAAATTAATCTGAAACAAAACCAGTTTATTTGAGAAAAATTTTGTTGCTTCTAAAAGTACAGAAATCGTTGATAACTCGTAGGGACTACGAACTCACTATAATTTGGTTGTAGACCTTAATGGTCCTAATGAGTTAGAAAACCCTGATTCAAAAAATCTGAGCCTTTGCTTACACTATTGCCATCCCACCATAGAAAAACGTAAAAAAGATGAAGAATCCCAGATTTGGACGATTTGGAACTTTAACCTACAATACATTATGTTAGCTTCTTGGCTATAATCATTAAGACAGATGGATGAACAATTGAATGCAGTTCCAAATATATAACAGTATACTCATGACTATAATTAAGTATATCCGGTTCAACCAACCTTGTCCAGTGAGCCCCGCTACCAACCTTGCTCAATGGACAACGTTTTCACTTCGGGCGGCAGGAGCTATCCTCTTATAGCTCGTGCCGATACAAGGGAGAGGGTACTTAGATACTCATGTTATATCGTGTTTGCCAACAATATCGGCCGTATCTCAGTTACAAGACCACCATTTAAATCCTCAATTTTCTTGTTGTTGTTACAGGTTGTTCGTGCATCCGCTACACATCGACGTACGGCAAGGAACGTGGCACGTTCAGCAGCCCTGATTACCCGCGCCCTTACTCGTCGCACATCGACTGCCTTCTCTACACTTTCGTCGCGGCACCGCACGAGATTGTCGAGCTAGTCTTCACTGACTTCGACATTTATAAGGAGCATCTTGAGTGAGTAGATAGATTATAATTGTTTTTTATTGGGCTAGTCTCTTAAAGTATTATTTTTTCATTATTTTCTGGCAAAGGAATACTAGGTTGAAAAGAAGTGAATAATATATGGCCTTTATCTTCATTGTATTTTGTTCCAATTTCTCTTTTGCGGGGTTGAATACTGTGCAAATAGAAATATGGTTTTGGAAGGTCTTCGTGTAGCTTGAGCATTCCTTTTGAGTACTGTAATTCAAAATGGATAGATACGTTATCCGAAGTTACTCCGTGGTTACATAGTTAAAGTTGCTAGTCATAAGATGAGATGAACGTCTTTTCAATGAATTTTCAATCAGAGTCTAATGATTGATTAATGAAACGAAGTTTTGTTTAAGTTTAAATATAAAATCCATTTAAATGAAAATCAAATTACTTAAAGATACATATTAAAACCGTCGCATCACTATAAATTAAAATTAAGTGTCTTAAACTTAATAACACCATTTGCATCTCAATAAAAACTTTATAGTCAATGAAGAAGTAATTTAAATATATGAGTGAAGACGAAATACTCGTAATTCAATGAAATTAATTCTTGACAATTACGAAAACTATTAATAGTTTACCCCAATATTGATTAAGGCGAATCTAAATATTTCAACATTACTTACTCTATAAAGTCTACAAAGTTTAATTCCACACCCAGTTGAAACTTCTCTATTTAGCGAAATTGGTCCATTACCAAGTTACTAATATTTGTCTTTAGAATTGTTTAGTTTATATTATAATTCTATTGTACCAGGCATTTATTGAATTGCCAGTGAAGTAAAAGAATCAACATTTTTGATCACCGTATTTTTCTTTGCGGACAGAATAAGATCTACACCAAAGTGGAGAGATTTTAAATCAGTAACCACACGCAAGTATTTCATGTATAAGGGTGCTTTTCCACCAGAGTTGTGCTATGCAACGTTGCTATGGATGCGTTTGATATCCACCAATCATATTCATTCGTCCTCATAGCATAACACTGGTGGAAACTGATTCACTAAGCTACGTTTTTTACATGTATAATGTGGATGCGTGCTATGGATGCGAGCTATGGATGCGTGCTATGGATGGTCCCGAGTGGTGTAGCTATGTCCGCCGCTCCCCGTGCTTTCCCTGTTGTCGATACGTCGCATAGCTCGAGATGCGCGTCTTCCTCGCACAGCTACATAGCTTATCATTAGTGGAAACGATCACTTAGTTTCGTAGCTTAGCTTTTACGTTCTCGCAGCATAGCTACATAGCACATCTCTGGTAAAAAGGCACCCTTAGGTTCAAAGGCATAATTTAACTATTGCCTATTAGCAATACATATATTTCACTTGAGCAACTTACAAGTGTAATATAACGTTCGTGAGACATATTCGTATTCATGATTAGTTACGGTTTACTCACGTGCATTTTAGACTTGCGACTTCGGCGTATGTTCAGCTAATGATTAAGGGCTCCGTTTGGGTCCGAAATGAAACGGGCAATCCCGAAAAATGTACGTGAGTAAACATAAACTTATAAGTGGAAATTAAATTAGATCCATATCAAAGTGAAGAGATTCTAAAGCAATAAGCACAGATAAATATTTTTCTACCTATTGCATATCAGCATTAAAACTCATATTTCACTGGAACAACTCACAAGTGGAAATATTTTATTTTTCAATCTCTTTCCAGCATAGGAATGTAATTACTGCTCCCATAATACAAATATAGAAATAATATTTTTAATTATAAATTTTGGGATCATTGAATTAGGATTAAAACTATAATATTATGACAAATCCTTTATTACTCACATCACACAAGCCGATATGAATTTAAATAAAAAAATATCCTTTCCTTATTTGACTTCAATTTTGGCTGGTTTTCTTAAGCCTGCAAGTTTTCGGCAGAATTTCACATAGTCAATCATAGTTGATCCGTCGTCTTGGACAATCAGTGGTGCCTCGTCTAGGGCATAATCTGCTTCTTTCGCTGTGAACTTGTCTCCAAAGGTCATGAGGTCATGTCTGATCCTGGAAACAAAGTTAATGAAGGCAATTATAATTTACGGTAAGTACTAAAGGTAAAATTATAAGTCAAGTTTTTTTTTACACAGGGTGAAATTGTAAACACTCGATAAACCGAAATGGAAGATTGTACTCATCACTATGAACAAATTTTATTATGGGACAAATAAAAAAAAAACTGCTGTTCCCTACATTTTGACGAGTTATTCGAACATAAATGTAGGGAACATCTGTTTCAATCTCCCATTTCGGTTTGTCGAGTGTTTACAATTTCAACCTGTATAGCATGGCTGGATATTTGCTTTACATTCGAAAACCATGAGGTCTGCTCATTATTCTAAACAATTTTTACTATGGTATAAAGATAAATTCGTGAAAAAAAGAACAAAAAAAAAATAGATCATAATTACAAAATAATCAATGTTGCTTAACAAAATGTTTGAAACAGTAGATTTTCATGAATTTAGTGTTCGTCCTATAAAAAAAGTTGCATAGAATGATGAGCATGTTTATAGTTTTTGGATGTAAAGCGAGTAACCAGTCATGTTGTATAATCAAGCAGTTTTGTTGTATTTCATAAGAACCGTGCACTTTCCAACTTAATTACTCTGATAATTTCAAATCAGTTTATACTAAAGACAGAATATGCAAAGAAATAAGTACAGAAATGCCAATTTACTTTAAAGTGCATTTTCAATAAAACCTATAGAAATAAATCAGACAAAGGAAATCCATAGAATGAAAGAAAGTTTACGCAGGCCCTATTGTTTATAACTATGACAAAGGCGACACAACAAAGGCAGATTTGAATAATAGCAGCCGAAAAAATAAATTATTTTAGCTTGAGATAAACAAGTCTCCGAAGACACGGAAAAGTATTACCATCAGTATATAAATTAGATAAAACAATGTATGTTTTCTTTATAAACAGTCGTGTTTGTCATCCTAAATTGATAAAGGGGGAAAGTTTTACTGGGAATGTTTTTATCGCGAACAGCTTATCCAATTGGCACTTCTATTTATTTTCATTCCTGTATACTGATTATGTCAGGGTGGACATAAAATCTTTTTTTTTTAGATGCTATAGATAGAAATCAATAAACTATTTCCTTATGTAGAGGCAGATTGCTGTGTTTTGTCATTTATGAATCACTAGAGGTCCCTCGCGGCTTCGCCCGCGTGGATGTCTATCGTATTTTTTGGGATAATATAATTAAATCATGATTCGAAAGACACTTAGCGCCATCTATTATCATAAGAACTTCATTTTTGTTTTCCTCGGGAACAGTACTTTTTTTATGGATGAAAGATACCCTATGTCCGTTTCTGTACACTTGACAACGTATACGCAAAGTTTCAGAATGATCGGTTCAGGTTTAGGCGTGAAAAGGTAACAAACTTACTTTCGCATTTATCATATTAGTTAGGATTAATAAAAAACTGGTTAAGTGCGAGTAAGACTCACGCAAAAAGGGTACCGTACCAACAAAACTTTCCTTCTTTTTTATCTATAGAATATACACTACACTCATACCAAGTTTCATGCTTATATGTATTACCGTTTTTAAGATGCTCTATCTTAAAAAGGGGACAAAAAACGTTTAAACACTGGTTTTTGTGTGACGGGGGGACCCCTTTGGGTTTGGACTTATTATTATTTTTAATTAAAATTCAAATATTTGTCATGACAGAGGCAATAGTTACACTTATTCTGTGAAATCTTCAACTGGCTACCTATTACGGTTAAAAAGATACAGCTCTGTGACAGACAGACGGACAGACGGACGGATAGACGGACGGACAGACGGACGGACAGATTACGTAGGCTTAGTAATAGCGTCCCATTAGCACCCTTTGGGTATGAAACCTTAAAAAAAGAGCCAAAAGCAGAACGAAACAGGTTTTAAAAATCATTTTAGTTTTTTCTAAAGTAATATTGATAATACATAGACTGTACATCAATTTGTAACTCTGTAGGAAGCTTTTCACTTTTATTTGAAGATGCCTTTAACAAGACAAGTTTTTACACATTTCATGAGCGGTTTACGTGCATCACTTAGAAATACATGGGTACATTTTAGTGGAACTTTCACTGTAAGAATGTTTCAGGCCATAGCAACCGAATAAAATATTGCTCGACGCTTAGACGTGACTGAGCAATAAACCTTTTTTCCAAGTCCCGAAGGTCGCGGATACGAAGCCGTGGGAAACAGCTAGTATGTAATAAATTTTATTTTAGCGTTTCACATTATCTCCTTATAGAGCTCGGCATAAAAGAATAGCGTGGTGTATTGGAAACTTAGTAACTTAAGAAAGTTTTAGTCAACTGATGTAAAATGTATACGAGTACATACACCTGTCTGAACATAAAGTACCTACTATACACGCTGTTTAATTGGTTGTTTTGCTAGAACAAATGTTGTTGGGCCAATTCTACTAACAGAAACTTTTATCAGTTGCAACTATTCAGTTTGGTTTTGTTTTGTTGTCAAACAATTTGATAATTTTTGTAAACGAAAACTGTCTGAATAAACGATTTATTCATTTATGCGTGGCATCGAAATGTTCACTGAAATAAAATATATTTTTTGCAATTTCTTTTTTTTACTGTTTTCTTTAGTTGGTTTAGCTAAGATCATTTACCTCTACCGCATGAACAAAAAGTTTGACTTTTTTTATTTTTAATCAAGCTAATTCCCGTGCGGGGCCAATCTACACCAGTAAGTAGTAGATCATGTGGTTTTAAGGAATTACACGAATTCGTTTACACCCTCTACATTTACGACGATTTTAATATTCAACTGTTCTAGCTAACCGTTTCCTAACTATATTAGGATTAGCTTCACTCTAACCAGACGCGGCTGAATAACAGTATTTTACACGGAGCGACTACCATCAGACCTCCGCAACCCAGTTACTGGGCAATGCCGATATCCTAGGGTTAGACCGGTTGTCAGACTTTCCGGGTGCTGGCTTCCCGTAACGACTGTCATAGGTTTTCGTATGACACGATATCTATGATCAACTAAGCTCAACTATTAAGCCGGGTCCGCAGCGCCAATTTTCTAACATGTTATTGTGTTTTTGCGAACAAAACTGTTAGGCCACGCCCCTATTCGGTTAGCAAACAATGTTAAGCCGGGACCGCAGCGCCAATTTTGCTAACAAAACTGTTAGACCACGCCCCTATTCGGTTAGCAAACAATGTTAAGCCGGGACCGCAGCGCCAATTTTGCTAACAAAACTGTTAGGCTACGCCCCTATTCGGTTAGTAAACAATGTTATCCTGTTTGCAAACACGAAAACACGGCGCAGCGGGCCCGGCTTTACTTATATTAAATTTTGTCATACCTTTCTATTGTTCTATCTGTAAAAATATTATATTAGAGTAGGCATGAGCAGAAATTAAGGCTATTTTAGTTTTATAACCAGGAATGGTGTAAAAGTTCGTATAATTTAAAAAAGTTCGAATAAAGTTTTTACGCGCTGCTTCAGAAGTTTTAGTTGATCGATTTCATAAAGTTTGAACTTTTACATTCGCATAATTATACCAAAACATTTCTAATAAAATTAAACTTTTACAATTTGCATGAACAATTAATATAAATTACGTATTCAAATAAGTATATATTTATTAGAAAACTTCACTTAGTTCTCAAAGAAAAACGTGCCTATTAGGAATATTTATAGTTGAAAAAATGTTCACAAAAGCTAATAAATTTTTAGATTCACTACCAGTAAATTTGTAGAGCAATAAATTGTTATTAGTGCTATTCACAAAACATAATGGTTATATTAATTTCGTCGTTTCGAGGGACAAATTTCTCTTATAGACGAATACAAAATGTAAGAACACATAATTTTATTTAACGATCTTCTGTACGACGTACAAATGTTTTCGTATACGTTTTCTCGTCAAAATTCTCCCTTAGAATTATACAAAAGTATTTCCGGGAGCTGTCGTAAAACACAGATTGCACTGAGAATTTTAATAATCCATGGTTTTTCTGCTTAAGTACATATACTTTTGAATAAAGTAAAGCATTAAATTATTTATCTTGAGTTGTGGAATAAATTCAATATTTATCTTGAAATATTTATCAGAATTGTGTGGGAACAGCTAACTTACGAAACGTTTTATCCTTTACGTTTAACCTTTTAAAACTTTAAAGGGCATCTATTCTGGATTCTTTGGAACAACTTGAAGTAACAATTAGTAACTTTACTTATCGATCCGACAATTAAATTTTACGAATTATTACACTCTGTTCAATATAAAGGTACGGCTGGTACGGTCAGCAACAAAAGCTGAACGTTTGAGTTTTTAAACTTTGCATTAATTAGATAACTAATTGATAGGAAACAAAAACTTTAAGACAGACACACATAGCTGTATTTAGCAGCTCTAGGTATCTATTAAAATGTTTGTTTTAAAACAATAAGTTGTCTAATTAATGCCAAGTTTGAATACTCAAATGTTTAGCTACTTTTGTTGCTGACCGTATATCAATAGAACGTAAATAATTACATCAAAATTGTACTTATCTAAAAACTAATTCCGATGAAGAAGTGTCTATAAAAAAAACTGATTAATGTTCTAAAACCCCTTTCCAAAACTTTCTACATCCGACTACATCTATTCACTATACTATAGAGAATAGAGAGTATACAGGGTGTAAACGAATTCGTGTAATTTCTTCAAACCTCGTGATCTACTGGTGACACAGATTGCCTAACACTAGTTTTTTTCAGATCCAGCATTTTTTTTTTCAATGTTACAGTCTAATTTTCATTTTCTGAGTCATTTTAGCGCCCCAAGTTACCTGAATGCACGGAGTGATATCGCCTTAGTCATGCCCGCCAGCTGTGTCGCTGTGATTTCATTTATTTATGCATGGCATAGAAATGGCATGTCAAAAAAAAAAGAAAATTTGCCAAAAAAAAAAGTTTTTCTAAACCTTATTATGTGGTTTAGATACAATCAATTAACACAACAGCAAGAAAAAAAAATGGTTTTGTTTTTAATCAAGCTAAATCCCGTGCTGGATTAATGCCGACCAGTAATAGAACATGTGGTTTTAAGGAATCACACGAATAATAAGAGTGATAAATATCACAAGAAGAATTGTGATGAAATAGAAAACTGAAGATGTACAGAACAGAAAATCAATTTGAAAACAAAACCTCACGGACGATCCAAACTACATAATCAAATCGGAATAATTAATACTCTAACTCCGAAATATCATTAAAACATTACCCAAGCTACCCGGGTAATCTGAAACAAACGTCATTCGGTTTCGGAAAGTGCCCAAGGACCCGTTTAAATCATAGTCTGACAGGTACCCGTGAATACATCATGCGAATATCTGAAAATGTAATTTAAATCTTGATTCGAAATATTTACCGGTCCCCCGAGTAATATGAAATTTAAACGATACCTTTTTATGGCTATTAAGATATAATTGAGTAATTCATTTGGGTTAAATTAAAATTATTCCGATGCTGATAGGAAAATGTTGTTCGCTTCTGGGATTAATAACATGGACAGTATAAATTTTAAATGGCTTATGTTTTCCTGGGAGTTTAAAACCGATTCCTCATTTGACAGTGTGGTATCGGTAATGAAAATTTATCGTTTGCATACAGTCCAAAGAAGTACATTAGAGTTGGGTTCATATCATCTGGATTGTAGAACGTCTATATGGGCAAAATGTCTGGGTTGTAAAGTCTATATAAGGTGTAAACGAATTCATGTAATTCCAACCGATAATTCAGCCCTCATCAATCTGTCTCCCCCCCTAAACCCCCGCCAGTAACGCCCTAAGCCGAGGTCCGAGTCCCACTAGGGGTCGCCCTTAGTGCAGTTGTTGCAGGTAGTCATGATGTTAGTGTAGTACAAGTAGCTCAGGTTAAGTATTTTACTCCTCCCCAATAACTGCCCGGTTACATAGAAATGGTCCTCTAGGACCACCTACAGCAGTCCAATAGAAAAAAAACATGTAATTCCTTAAAAACACATGATCTGGTACAGATTAACAGCGCACGGGAATTAGCTTATTAAAAATGATGTAACACGTTGTATAACTGATCGTATCTAAACTACCTTACAAGGTTTCAATACAAAAATAACTAGAAAAAACTTTAGCAAAAGAAAATATTATGTGGTCGATCATTTCGATGCCACGCTTAAATGAATGAAACCACGGCTACACAGCTGGCGGGCACGATCAGCGCGATATCGCTTAGTGCAATCAGATAACTTGAGCGACAAAATGAATAAGAAACAGAAAATTTGGTTTTTATTTTTGAACATTTTTTTGAAACCATTACTTGGTTTATTTGTGTCAGTAGATCTCGAGGATTGAAAGAATTACACGAATTCGTTTAAACCCTGGGACCTAATTCTTCTAAAATAAATATTGATAAATCACAACCGAACCAAGGCCGAACCGTTCATTCAGACAGTTCTCAATTTCAAAAGCTATCAAATTGTTTGACACAAAAAACAAAATCAATCATTTTGAAAGTTTTCGAATACAAAAACTGACTGACGGTTGTGGTTCGATTGCGTTTGGCAACAATTTATTTTAGGAGCATTAGGCCCCTGTATAGGTAAAACGTATTCGTTGCAAAATAACTGACCATCTTATCATAGACTTTTTTCAACCCAGACATTTTGCTCACACAGGCGTCTTACAATATAGACGATATGAACCCAACTCCTACATTACAATGAGCTCGCATCCCACGCAAGTCAGGAAGAGCTCACAACTTTCCGAGCGCCTACATGAATTGTAGGCATTTGAAAAGTTTCGGGTAACAAATCTCTACTGCGTTATCCGGGCGAAACGATACCGCGCGATCTAATTATTAACAGGAAGCGATCTTACACTGAGATAGTTTAATTGCTTGGTGGGGAGGTTTCAAGGGATTCCCAATTGTACTTACTGAACATTGATCTCCCTTGTACCAATTACCACCACAATAATAGTCGAGGGAAAATCTTGTTATAGACAAGTATTGTCACTGTTATTATGAAAGGAGAATGACCAAAAGTCGTACCAAAAAGTCTCATGCATCAAGATCAACATTTTATAGTAGGTAATTATTTTCATATTTTTTCACGATATTATGCGTCGGTGATTTGATTTTTGAACAGGGAATTTAATTTAAACTTAAAAAGTGTTGATATTGTTTTATTCCCTTTACACAACGTTCCGTTCCACATGCTATGATTAATACAACCTTGAATTTTGAAACTGTCATGAACACGTCTTTCAAAAACCATGTAAAAAAAATATACTTTGCCGATTAGATGCGGATTGCTATTTTTTAGAGCAATAATAAATCGTGTATGACATGTCCACATGTCACACAAAATATACATAATGTACCTACCTAGTTTTTAGGTTATTTCGATTTTTTTGTAAATCTCCTAGTCCCGGGTTTTGTTTACAAAGAGAACTTTTGTAGGAGTTAATATGATAAGTGTAGTTTACTAAATACAAGTTTGATTTTGATGCAGTCTTACATGCAGCATGATACGGCATTCCATACATCCATGAGCATTGTCCTTTGTTTATACTTCCACTGTTTCTCAGTGATCTATAACGATTTTAGACAAATACATCTGCTATCTTCGTCTAATATTCTCTGGTTATATTTTGTACGACGTTTAGAAAATTATTTGCGTAACCGTTTGTCGCTGAGACAGTACCACATTGGTATTTTATTACAATTTTAATATTGGACCAGCATTCTAATTGCGCAACACACTCTTAATCGCTATGGCTATGACTTTGACAGGTCAACAATTTCCATAGCAACGTTTGTATTAACAATCCGACTTCTCCACAACTATGTACCACGCAATGAATATTGTTTTTGACACATCAACTGTCATGATTGATGTTGATTACGTTACGCAATTGCCCAGGAGGCTTAGACAAAGTAACAATTTAAAAACGATAACGAAGTTAGAAAAGACTAAAATGTATGGGATTGACATTAGCCGCGTTAAGTCACGTGGTCAATCGTCATCGTTATCGCAAGTTGGTAGACAATGTTATAATTCGAAACGAAACGATAAAGAAACGATTTGTTTATCGTGGTTATCCCATACAAATGCGTAGACAAGCAGCGCTTTTAGTGTTCGCCTTCGTTTTGATCGTGATCGCCAAAAAAGATAACGAAACGAATGTTAAAACGTTGTAGTTATTGGTCGGATTTCGAATCGAACGAAAACGATCGCGACAATAGAGACGATGACGAATTTAGATATCGTTTCGCTACGAAGCGATGTTACTTTGTCCAAGGACCCTGCTGTCTTCATTTAGTCTGACGTTTGTGTTATTTTATCTAGGGTACAAGAAAACGCTTCTTCTTCTCACGTGTCAGCACGAGCTAAACGAAAATAGCTCATGCTGTGGTGAAAAGATTAGCCTGTCAGCAAGGTTGGTAGCGGGGCTGACTGCACAGGGTGCGCCGGACATACTTAAGTATCGTCACTCGTGGAGGCTCTTTTCATGCACCCCAAAAGAAAACGCTAAGATTTTAGAATACACGTTTATTTAAGAGACATAAGGAAACAGAAAACTATAGCACAATAATATTATCTTTTCGCGTTATCCTGTCAATTTAGAAGGTAAACATATATGACTTCTGTTCTTTCGTTCTCCAAACTTCTTTATTCGACTGTATTACAAACCTTTGGAGGTGAATGAACTGAAGCGATTGTATTTTTCTTTTCTACGTATTTCTATTATTATTCGAAGGTTGAAACTATCGTATATAATATATAAAGTTGTTTCAACAAGATGGAGTTTCCCTAGTAAGTGATCGGTCAGTCTTGTGTTTGATGTTTTTCCTTGACGCTAACCGTCGAACTCTCGATACTATTTTCCATAGGTATATTTACGTAAGCCTCTGCAAACATATGAAGGGAATATCAATTTATTTTTATACCAATATCCAAACATTTTATTTATAGCAACAACGACCGCTACTAGAAATAGAAAAAGAAACGATAGGTTTTTAGCAGGCTTAACAACTTTTTTATTTTTAGTTAAAATCTAGGTCAGTTTTTCGATAACGAAAAAAATAGTATCAATTCAATAGTGAAATTCGGTTGCAGTGAACAATGGGCATATATGTCACAGGGGTTTTATTTTACCTTTGAGATATGGTATCCTACAAGACAAGTGGAACAAAATACAGAACCAACGAATCCTAAAAGTTATACGACAACATTTTGTCGAGTACGATACAAAACGTGAACACAGACATCACAATATTCACTGGACACAACTTGCTCGTGGTGACTAAATTAACGTTTTCTGAAGGTTTTTAAATAATATTTTTTTCAATGATACCTGACATTTAAGTTCTAGCAAAAAAATAAAAGCAGCCTTTCAAAGAAAAACCAGAAGTTCTAGACGCTTATTGTTCCCATTTTGTAAGCCTTGAAGTCAAACGCTTTGACCTATGGTAATTTTTTTTTTGTGTACGTTGTATTTCACTAGTGAGGAAACGATCCCTACTAAAGTTGGCCACCTATTATGTTATTGGATCTCGTCTGCATTATGACTTGTTATTTAGGAAGGATTTTATTCTTCTGCCACTCTTTATACAAGATGTAACATAAATAAGTGTACAACGTCTTATAGGGTCACTGTATACTCATCATTATGAACAACTTTTACTGTGGGACCAAACTTGAAATCGCGAAAAAAAAACAACTATTCCCTACATTTTGACGAGTTATGCGAACATTAATGTAGGGAACAGCTGGTTTTTTTTCGCGATTTCAGGTATGGTCCCATAGTAAAAGTTGTTCATAATGATGAGTACAGTGACCCCTTAAGAGGTTGTAAACTTATTTATGTTACATCTTGTGTTAAAACACTGTACTACATTAGTAGTGGTTAACGAGATAATATTATCATCTTTGAACTGTGGCTGCAAGACAATATATAGGAATATCTATACCTCTTCTTCGAAGTTCACTCGTGCGATGGTTATATTGGAAACACACAAGTGTCTATGTATATTCCATACGTCCGTACTATGTAGGTTAAGTTTCAAGTAGAACTTTATTAGCGTCCTCAATTCACTGGGGATTACACAAGTTAGCCCATTCTCATAGTTGCTAACTTAAGTTATGAGATGATGTAAATTCATTATTGGTTGCCCTATATAAATATTCTGGGTGGTCTATTGCTTTCAGATATAAGAATGTAATAACATTGGAATTAGTACGCTTTGAATATTTTCCTATTTACATTATATGCTTTATCTATTAGGAAGTGAGCATATATTCTGAGAATGTAGCGTACCTACATCATTGTTACGACCTGTTAACACTTATTTATTTATTGTCTCTTACTCTTTATTGTGTACCAAAAGAAAAATGCAGTACAATACGTGCCACAAAAGATGAGGCTTGACACACATTTTAAACCTATTATCTTCGTGATTATACCTATTATAATATTATTAAGAATTTTAATCCAAATGTCATCGAAAAATCCCTGGATAGCTACACAAATTATGGATAACTATTTCGTACATGACTGTACCTGCGCAAGTTCCCCAATACAGACGCTCTTCAAGTCTCATCTTTCGTGGCGCGTATTGTAACAGTCTTAAAAAGGGGTAAACTTGAAACTGTTACGTGTAAACCAGATGCTATTATGCAACTTAAGAGAGGCACTAGGATGGTTTTATTTGAATGATAGTTGATAATTATTGCAAAGAAAGGAGCAGAAACAAAATGGCCCGTAAACGGACGATGAACGTCAGCCCCCTGAATAAAAACGGTTCGATTAGTCAGTTATCGAACAATTCTGTAAGGTATTTCTTTTTCTCTTGTCACGAGAATCATAAGCTATGTCTACACCAGTGTGCTTTCATGTTCATCTTGCGTCTTCGTCTGAAGCATGCGTGAAGCGTTAGAGCGCATACCTACAATAGCGCATGCCTTAATACTAGTTCGACAAAAGCACATGCCCCTAGCGCACGCTAATCCGTCTATTGTATATCGACTGACGACTGACCGAGGCGCACCGGTGTAGACGATAAGCTGCATGTGACTGATGGCAATCAATATTGCATGCACTTGACGCAAGAGGAATTGAAAGTTGAAAGCGCAAGATGAACATGAAAGCGCACTGGTGTAGACATACCAATAGACGGAACGAGATAAAAAAAAACAAATCGGACGCCAACTGCTTATCGAAAAGATTCTGAATCGGGGGGCTGCTTTCAGGATTCCCAAAATGCTGGTTAAACTATATTGTGTACATCAAAGAGAAATAAAAGATGACACTGGTTGAAAACTGGATTATAAGGCATAAAATTAGAGGTAGGACGATGGTTAGTTATAGGCTGAATAAATAAACAAACAATACCTATCTTCTGAGATCAATCCACTATTATTCTTATCCCAACGAGACAGTGCTGACAAAAGCGTTTCTTCCGAGTCCAGCTCGAGGGTCCTATATCCGAGAAGGTTGACGAAACCATCGAAGTCTAATGGGCTGGGAGCCTGAAAAAGAAAAAAAAAATACAATCTGTCATAGTAAAGTTAAAAAAAAAAAGATAAAATACACTGTCTAGGTACGTATTTGCACATAGATAAGACAAATGATTGAGTAATGGCTTGATGATTTTCTCTATATACACCGATGTTTATTCTACTTGCTTATCGTCAATAAACATGGTCTTATAATTATTATATCTATTGCCATTTAAAACCAACCAATATTATTATTTTTATTCATTTTAAACGTTCGTGCTCGTTATTACTTTGAAAGGGAAACTGTTTGAAAAGGCACTAATTAGTGCATCGATAGGTACTGATTGACGGTGGTTTGTGTTCAACAGCTACGTGTTGGGATTAAAGATCCTAATAGTACTAATTGCTTACCCATTAACAATGTAAACTAAATCGTTTCTCTTTGATACTTTCTCTCTTCCATTTATGTTTATTATAGGACTGGCAAGTAACTAAGCAATAGTGCTATTTTACAAATTTTCAAACATAATAAACATAATCATAACATAATCAGCCCATTAGGTACTGTCCCACTGCTGGGCATGGGCCTCTTCTCAGAATGAGAAGGGTTTAGGCTTTAGTCCACCACGCAGGCCTGTTGCGGGTTGAACGGTGTGCAACCTGACAATGTTTTCTTTCATCATTAACTGATGGGCAGAGTGCGGGGAAGTTCTAACACTATTTTGAGGGTCATGGCTAGAAAACCAATCAGTCCTATCAATACTGAAGCACTGGATAGGTAAACACTCATTTGTTTACGGTGCTTGATTTTTGAAAGAGGATTTAATTATTCCTTATGTAATTATTACTAACATAGTCAGTTTTATTTTTACTAATGCAATACGATATGGATGACTTTTGTAATGTTTTATCCGAAATAAAGATTTTGATTGATTGATTGATTAACGCAATTGATAATCAAATTCTGATTGGCACACAATATAATATGACATCAACAGCTAAAAGCATAACTGATAGCAATATAGACGAACGTAACGTTATTATAATAAGAAAACAGCTCCAGAAAATTTTTGTTGCAATGTCTAGATTGGTAACTAGATTGTAAGCTAACATTTATAAAACGGACAGGGAACCTGTACACCCTAATGTTAATAAGCCTTTATCAGACCGGACCTCAGTTAAAATAAATTGGATTACCTTATCTGATGTATAAAAACAGAAGCGTATTTTAATCTAAAAAATTAAACACACCGAACAGATTGTACGAAAAAGAAAAATATTAATTTGAACAGAAATTATTGGATTAGGATTCTTGCTTGGTGGGTGAAAATGTAATGAAATAATTAACACACAGGAGATTAGCGCGGAGTTCGCGGAAAACAACAATTTTGAGGAAATTACGGTAGATTTTAGAAATTCTCAGAATTTCAGTTCAATTTTAAGGAAAATACTAATATGATTTGTTCTGCAGCAGTAAGTACCTATATTAAATAAGAAGCAAGCAGTAAAGTTATATTTGTTACTATATTTTATATACCTACATTTAATTGCATTGCATGATCAAAAAGAAGAATAAACGGATGTTGGTAGTATTTAATCTAAGACGCCACTGACAAACAGTGACGGAAAACATCGTGAGGTAACCTGGACTTAATGGTCTTAAATCGCCAACCCGCAATAAGTAAGCGTGATGATCTGTGTTCGTTCCTTCTCTGTATGAGAAGAGGCCTTTGCCCTGCAGTAGGTCAGTTAAAGGCTGTTTTTTTAACAACGTTACTCGTATTGTTTTCGTCCTCAAATCTAATTTAATTTATTTTGCCCCAGCTGACAATAGAAAATTTAATTTCAATCCTCCAACAACGAAAGAACGATAGACGAGTAAATCTCAACAATCTTTGGAAAATATACGGCAATGTCGAAAGATCTGCAGACATTGCCCTAGACAACAGAACTTAAATTTGATCCACAAAAACAGTGGGGGCAAATCCCTGTGACCTCGTCAGCGTGGTGGATTGACACGAGCTTAAGGGCCTCTTTCGTCAGGTCCCGCAAACTTCCCTAACAATACTTAAGCGGAATTAAAAGAAAAGCAAAGTTTCGTATCTGTTTTAAGACCGCTCTCAGCCAATAGACTCTGTTGTTGTAATCTTATTGGATGAATTATTTTGGTGTTTGTGTTTTGAGGTTTTGGTTCTGGTAAATTGTATACTTAGATTTATAATGAGTTTTCCGTTTATTTCTGTTCATGTATAAATATCGAGTATAGGAGGAGAAGGGAAGAAGATCAATTACTAGATATCAAATTTATCTTAACTTATAATTTGATTCGACAAACTTTTAAATCGAAGTTCCGTGAAAGTTACTCATGAACGCATAATGCGAAATTAAACTTACTTCAAGTTCGGTCCACCTGACTTCGAACAACTTTCAACTAGGATTTGGTCACCTGTCGTGGACTATATATACTTCTACGTCCAAGTCTCGCCAACAATTGTCCACTGACACAGATGCCAGCTGGCTAATTGGCTATGCACTAACAATTTATGAATATATGGATAGCTTGAGCATATCCGAACTACTGTTACTACCAGTCTGGTAGCTACTTATGAGCCCAGATGTTGATATTACTTACTACGATATATATAAGTGTTTCCTGCTATAGTACGATGGGTTAATTTCGTTGCACTGTAATTACTACAGGTTATTACTGTACGTAGTCTCTAGCTGCACTAATGAAATTCGTGTCATATTGCTTCAAGTTTTATTAATATTGTAAGTGAGACAATAAGATTTGTATATATGGTTCAAATAATCACGGTTTACGATGTTATGAAGAAAGAAATACCTTTTATTTTGACAGATCTACGTATTTCAGAACGGTTATTAAAGAAAAATACAGAAAATATTATATCATTTGTAATCTTTGTAAGCTTTGATATGAAATCGTGTTGCTAGCATAAATAACTCAGCTATGATAACATCAAAGAAAGTACCTTGAGAATATTTTTAGAAATATGTCAGAATTTTGTTTATGTGCCTAACTTTTATGTCCTTGAAATTTCAAAAATATATTAAAAAACATATTTACCTCCGAAAGCATGCTGCGGATAGCATTCTCATCAATCTTGTCCCCAAGACTGACTAAAGTAGCACGAAGATCACTGAAATCGATACATCCATCACCATCCATGTCAAATAGTAAGAACGCCTGAAAGTCAAATAAAGCAATTTAAACAGTGAAGTGAAAGCATATTGTAAAACTATTCCACATGAACTGAATTGAAGAAAAACATCATATATCGAATGTCTATGATTCTGCAAATGAAAATGAAAAATGAAATTGTATAATCAACTATGTTATAATTGTTGGCGTAGATGGTAGGATCTAGATCCTATTAATTATAGATAGTAACTAGATACTACCTATAATTATACGAGACGTATAAGCTTCAAACATGAAATTTTCTTGGTAACCAGTGGTAATTTCATGAATGAGTTTCCTTGAAGTGAAATCGCTTGATGTATCATCAAACATAAATATTACGTTTATATTTCTAGATATTTTACCTGTTCAAATTAGTTCAGTATCATCTAAAATTCTTAGAATTAAAATATTTATTTCGATCTTGCTCAGAATTGAATTGCATGCATAAAATTTACGGAATTGTGTACCTCTTTCAGTTCAAAAATTTTATTATCGTCGAGTTCGGCTTTAACGTTCGCTGGTATAGAAAGAGAAGCCCTTGCTCTGGAAGCTGAACGAGATCTTGATTGTTGTGGGACAGTCATCTCGTTGCCACTCTCCGATATAATAGAGCTGTTGGAAAATAAAATGTTATTTCAAAAAAAGTTAGTCGTGACCAGTTCGATACAATAGGTGTAATAGAAAACAAAAAAAGAAATGAGAATAGAAACAAGTTCAAAGTTTGTGTTAATACGGGATGTAAACAAATTTGTATAATACCTTAAAACCACATGATCTATTACTGGTATAGATTAAACTCGCGCGGGATTTAGCTTGATTAAAAATACAAATGAATCTTTTTTCCTTGCGGTAGGAGTAAGTGATCGTATCTAAACCGCCTAATAAGGTTTCTATAAAAAAATCAAAACAAAATTTTGCTAAAAATAATATTTTTGTTATATTATAACACTAGCTGTGCCCGCGACTCCGTCCGCGTGAAACTCGGAAAACAACATTGTGTCGCAGCAACTAAATAGTGTATATGTATTCCATTTATTTTAATAATAGACAAAGGTGTCCCACCAAGGCACTTATATCTTTTAAACCATTTCTTTAGGTAGAGTTTCAGCTCTTCTTGATTGACCGTAAAGGTTCATATAACCATAATACTAAAAACGCGTTGCTTATTTCCATACATTTCCTTGCTAAAATGGATTATAATTGAATATTGATATTTATTGTGATAATGTAACGAAACCTTATGGCGATACAAAAATGGCTACAACGCCATCTAGTCACAATCGGCGAACTAAATCAAAATATTTTACGCAGTGCAGTCTATTAAAATGATTTCATTCGAGGTGTGGAACAGGAAAGTACTTTAAATATACAAAAATTTCACCTATGGAAGACTTCATTTTATTTTTATAAGTTAGAAATAGGTACTGCTTTCAAAGATTTCAAAAAGTTTGATCTGGAAATCGAACCAACCCAAATGCGAAAAAATATCTGTATTTTTATTTCACCAATCGATAGGATCAATAATACGGATCAAATCGCTCCAATAAATATTGTTTCTGAAATTGATGGAAGACCATAAAACGAAAATTGACTAACTTAGGTACATTTAAATTCAAGCACTTATTAATTGTTGTTAAGTAGTTCTTATTTTTTCCACTTCGTTCAATTTAAGACAGTGTGTTTGTTGGAGAGATTTGATCCTGATTATTGACCATAAAGATATTATCAACAGGTGCCACCGGATGGTACAGCTTTGTCAGTTTGATTCCCGGTTCAGGCAAAAAAATCAGTACAGGCAATATTTCTTACTTTTAAAAATAAAATGAAGTCACCTTTGAGTGAAATTTGCAATTTTTAATATTTAAAGTACTTTCCCTTCATGGCTATGTGTTTTGGGACATTACCTAAGGCTTAAAAAGACTTAATAAAACGGCGATGACAGGCTTTGAATAGTTCTGACAACAATGAACAAAATAAAATATATAAAAACATTCCAAAAAAATTACAAAAAGTGTATTTTTTTATGAGGTTTTAACGCAGGACACTGAGCCAGCGACCGTTCACTGCAGCACTTACTTCTGTCTACAGCTCGTACTACGCAGTATATGGAAATAATGTTCCTTTGCTCGGCATCTATGAGCAATAGCGTGATAGTTTATATACCAGCATAAGCGCAGGTCCATCAAAATCGATTTACGCGATTTTACGATCCGAATACTAAGCTTATACTTCGCAGTATGTGGAAATAATGTTCCGCTGCTCGGCTCCTATGAACAATAGCGTGATGATATATGTAGTACCAGCAAAATTGTCGCTCTTTACGAAACGCATCAGCGAAAGTCCGATCAAAATCCATCCACGGGATTTTACGTGATGTCCGGACGGAAAGACAAACAGACACAATTATTCAAAAAAAAAATGACAAGGTTTCTGTATCGATAGTATAGTACCACCGAATCAAAATTTTGGAAAAATATTTAATTACAGACAAAGTGCACTTTGAATTTTATTAATAGTAAATAGATTTATACATACGTATTTAAGTATTCATAATAAAATATATGAGTATTTCAAATTAATCTATATTACATGCCTTGCACAATAAAAAATTTAGAATACCTACACTCGCTTATGAAATTGAATGTATTTCTCTTCCACTGCCATTGAGATAGATAGGTACCTAATAAATTTTAAATATAACAATATCTTCGTTTTTTTATAAAAGCTTTGTTAGTACCTTTTTCGGATAGCATTTCAATAGACCTTCCGTAGACTGAGAATAGTAATATATTCGTTGATTATATTTCCTCACAACGTGATTTGATACACGTAACGCCATCTATTGAAAAGAATTGGTATACACAAATACATGCTAAGTTCTTCTAGAAAACTTAAAATTCGCATAACTTTTGATTGCGTGAACTGATTGCGATGAAACAAAAAACGTATGTTACTTGGAGATAAGCACAATATTTATTAATAAAAGTCAACAACATTGGACAAGTTGTTTTTACGTGATGCTTGAACAAACAAACAGATAAACAGACAAACAGATAAACAGACAAACAGACAAAAAATCCAAAAATGTTAAAAATTGGTTCTATTGGTTATAGTTTAACATCCCAACCAGGTTTTTTCAAAATATTTGCTATGTACAGACACGCCATGTCTACAGATTTATTATATGTATAGATTTCGGTGTAACGTAAACTATGTATTAAATATACGGCGACACAGCTGACGGGTACGACTAGCGCGATATCGTCCCACGCAGTCAGTTACCTCAGGGCGCTAAAATGACTCAAAAACAGAACACCGTGTTGTCTTTTTTATTATATTTTATTTACAAAAATCCCTTTTACGTCAATTATCTGTGTCACCATCATGCAGTTTGAAGGAATTACACGAATTCGTTTATAACCTGTATAGTGAAATTAAATTCGATAATCGTAATCGTAACAAAGACCTAAAATATGTCACAGTGGTAAATTAAACGCCTACTGTTAGGCAAATTTCTCTTACAAAATACGATCAAATTATGAATAATTTCTTGAAAAATTCCCAGATATTACTTTTAGTCGCAAAATAGAAAAGTACAAAAGTAGGTATTACAAAGAACGTCCCTATTTTACGGTTTTAATATTCAACCTAACGCCTTTTCAATCACTTCTCAATAAAGACATTTTACATCGTCGTAATAGCTTTTTGTTAAACCCAGTGCGCAAAGTGGAAATTATAAATTACGATAAAGATTTTTATATACAGGGTGTTAACGAATTCGTGTAATTACTTCAAACCACGTGATCTACTGGTGACACAGATGAACCCTAAATGGGAATTTTTGAAAATCAACTAAAAAAAACATTTAAAAAAAATCTTGGTTTTCTATTTCTGAGTCATTTTAGAGCCTTGAGTTTTTATTATCTGACTGCAAAGAGCGATATCGCGTTAGTCGTGCCTACCAGCCGTGTTGCCGTGCTTTCATTAATTTGTGCGTGGCATCGAAATGTTCACGCAAATAAAACTTTTTTTTTGCAAAAAAATAAATTCTTATTTTTTTACTGAATCCTTACTAGGTGGTTTAGATACGATCGGTAACAAAGCCGCATGAAAAAATAATAATATTTTTTTTTTATTTTTAATCAAGCTAAATCTCGTGCGGGGCCTGTCTACACCAGTAGTAGATCATGCGGTTTTAAGGAATTACACGAATTCGTTAACACCCTGTAGTGGCTGTACTGTAGAAGTTAACAAAGCAATAAACATAGAACAATTATATATGGTAATTGATAACGTTGGAATTAAAAGCACACGTACGTACAACGCACAAGTAGAACATGCAACAATTATGATATTATTATAAAAGTCTTCAGTCTTTCAAGGAATATTAATTTAGAACATACACTTACGACTCGCTTCATTGCACCTACTAATGTTTTGAAAGATATAAATAACGTAATTCATATCCGAAACGATGTATCTTACTTGTATTTTAATTAGGGCAGATTTAACGAGTGTTGACATTTACCACAATTCATAAATTAGGTTCCAGTTATGCCACAGATATTGGTAGGTAAATCAGTAATTCAGTACGCAAAATAAAATCATATATGTTAATCATTGAGTTCGGCATCAAAAATTACTTTTCCAATTTATAGTATCTCTGTAACTGTACCTTTTCATGTAATTTTATCACTGTACTAAATATTAACGAAGTTGCCAGAATTTTTATGCTAGAAAATAATAATTTAGCTTACATATTCGATATTAAATTAACCTTTAATTTGCACACCATTGACTGGTTAAATATGCGGCTACTTTTGTGACTAATCTAGAACTTTCCTTACCCATGTTTTTTGCAAATAAATAGGTATATTATTATTATTCAACACTTACTCTCCTGGAGAAAGCGATTGTAAAAGATTCTCTTTAAATTTCTTCATTTCTTCCTTAGCATCGTCAGGTCGACTACGGCGGCGCTCTCCTTTTGATCCTCTCTGCAAATTCAATAAACTTTAGAAAGAAACAATTTTAATAGGAAAAACACTTTCATTGTAGTCAAGAAGTGAAGATGGGTTTTTTATAGTTGACGTTCAAATAGTGCTGATTTATTTTTAACTAAATTTGAATAAAATAATGTTCTTCCTTCTCTCATTATAATATCATTTCTCGTCACGCTCAATAGCACGTAAACCATCCACTGCTGAACATGGACTTTCCAATGACTGCTTCAACATTGAACAGTCATAATCACCATGAGGATTTTTCCATAATCACCACGCTTGGCGAGCGGATTGGTGATCGTAGCATCTTGTTACTAGAAAACAAGAGGACATTGCTGCCCAATCTCTTAGTCACCTTTTACAACACTCACAGGTGAAAAAGTTCTGGCATATTCTTTGCCGGGAACAAAACAAAATAAATAATGTCTGAAAGAAATAAAGTCTATTGTGTTCTTGTGATGAAATCAGCTATTTCCAATCGACAGTAAAATATTAAATCTGTGAAGTGACCGGAAAAGATAACACTGGTGACTTTCAAAACTCTCGAGTCGTCTTAAATTTGAGAAGAGAAATTACTTACCCGTCAAAACTTTGTTCACAGTTTAATTTACATGGGCCTCAAACCTTGTGTTCACTTTGCTTACAATGTTATTAAAAACGTATTATATTTCAGTTGCTTCGAATAACATAACGTTTAAACAACTTACTCTTTTCCCAGCGCCATTAGTATCCTCTTCTGCCATGTTATCAAAAGTATTCTATCCTACGACTGTTCTTAAACTGTTCTTAGACTGTTCTTAGAGTGTCCTATGCGTGTTTCCACGACCGTACTGACTAGAGCAAGAATTGTAACTACACGTCAAGAATATTAAATTTACATTGCATTTTCCGTCAGCCGAGATAATTATTTATTTCGGACGGATGCACGCAGATTTCAAGATTAGCCGTGATGTTTGCCTCGACTAATTAATCTTTGGGGCAAAACTGCTTTAAGATTTCCAGGTCAACGAATTGTTTGTGCAACGTTTACATGTTTCCACTTGTTTGGAACTGAGAAGGGTTGAATGCTTTGTATTGTTTGTGTTTATTTTGGCAAATATGTTTGCTGAATGCTCCAAATTTAACGCCATTAGCGCGAGGCTTGCAATCTAACACAAGGATACTCATTTACCAGATTTACTGCTGTAATTTGCAGTTTGATTTCTCTATGGATTACTAGCTCGCCTCAATTTTCATTATTAATAGTAGGATTATTGTAAGCAAATACGGTATCTTACTCAGCATTAATATTAAATTTTGTGGTCTGTGGTGTTAATCTAATCTCATCTAATCTTGTATGGATACGCATGTTGGCAGGAGATCAAAAATGAATGACGACTATTTATCATAGTGATATGACCAGGATAGTCAATTAAATAATATTTTACGATCCAGGAGGAACCGTAATGATGACAAAAATAAATAAAATGTGTCACATAATAAACCTTCACAGATGTAATAAACTTGAAGATTTCAAACTTCACGCTAAATAACTGGTTCAAAATGATTAGAGTCCAAAGAGAACGTGACACAAATAGGTTTTTCTATAGAAATGATCTGTAAAAAATGTAAAAATAAAAAAATATCTAAGGTACAGGAATAAACTTCAAAGAGACATACAAATTTTTACAAAAAATATTACAATGTAAGATTCCTGCAATTGGACAGCTTGACGCGAGGTATTCCATGAAGCACACCCAAACGAAGCACACCCAGACGAAGCACACCTAAAGTATTCCACTTAGCACACCCGTAGGTGGGCTTCAAATAAAAATTTAAAATAATTAATTTCCTATTCCACGAAGCACACCTACGAATATCACTCGCATAGTGCGGAGACTAAGAAATAAAAATGTCGATAGAAGAAAATTTTTATTAATGATATTTATTTCTGTAAATAAATCTGTTACAGACACTTTTACAAGTCAATGTAAGTTTTTTTTTTAAGACTAGGTGGCGCCGGCGTTTCCTATCTGACTAGCTCTGAGAAGAAAAGCCGAAACAAACTCAGAGGTCAACGTCTCTTTTAAAGTCATATCTAAAAGACTAACTTAAATTTCTAACCTCATTCAGTTTCATTATAATAATGTGACACAATATTTGTCATTTTTGTAATCTTACTATAAAAAAATATACTATTAAAAAATATTAATTTTTTTTATCAAAAAAATATATTTTTTTTTAACTATTTTTCTATTGTTTTCCTTTTTTGTGCTCCTAATAAAATCACAGATTGTTTCATAATTATGCAATAAAAACTTGGACAAATATCAAAAACATTGTAAATATTGTTTTACATAGAGATCTATGTTGAAGTTTTCTTAAGCTACCTGTTTAGTGAATAATAAAAATACTCTACTTTAACATAAAAAATCACAGATTGTTTCATAATTACAATAAAAACTTGGACAAATATCAAAAACATTGTAAATATAGTTTTCTATAGAGATCTATGTTGATGTTTCATATTTACCTTTTAACTTATAATAAAAATACTCTAGTTTTATGTAAAATCACAGACTGTTTAAAATCACAAATCACAATGTTTAAGATTCTTAAATAATCTTGAAGAAATGGGCAATTTTGTATCTAAACTTATAAGAATTAAAGATAATTATGAAACAATCTGTGATTTTAAATAGTAAGATTACAAAAATGACAAAATATTGTGTCACATTATTGTAATGAAACTGAATGAGGTTAGAAATTTAAGTTAGTCTTTTAGATATGACTTTAAAAGAGACGTTGACCTCTGAGTTGGTTTCGGATTTTCTTCTCAGAGCTAGTCTGATAGGAAACGCCAGCGCCACCTAGTCTTAAAAAAAAAAACTTACATTGACTTGTAAAAGTGTCTGTAACAGATTTATTTACAGAAATAAATATCATTAATAAAAATTTTCTTCTATCGACATTTTTATTTCTTAGTCTCCGCACTATGCGAGTGATATTCGTAGGTGTGCTTCGTGGAATAGGAAATTAATTATTTTAAATTTTTATTTGAAGCCCACCTACGGGTGTGCTAAGTGGAATACTTTAGGTGTGCTTCGTCTGGGTGTGCTTCGTTTGGGTGTGCTTCATGGAATACCTCCTTGACGCTACTGAAAAATAATTAGTTATTTAGGTGGTGTGGTAGTTATACATATATATGGATGTACTTTATGATTTTAGCAATAATAAATAATCAAGTAGTGTACATTAAATTGAACTGTTATGGGTTCAGTTAATTGATTAATCGAAAGAAAGAAGAAAAATTAAGATGTATCTACACCTACTTCAAGCATCAGAGTTTTTTTAGTTGCGTGAAACCAAATCTTTCTTGTGATTAATCAAGTATATATTTACGCAAAATAAACCTTTGAAGTGATTCGTCTGAGCATGTAAGTACCTATTGAATTTCTACATCTTAGAATGTCTGCGAAAATAAGCAATAAATGTTTCGTAGGTGTCAGAAATATCAAAAGTTTTCATTTAAATAAATAAACTTAAAAAAGTGTAAACCGACTTAGAACATAGCGCCAGTAAAGTTATAACAATGCGTAAGTCATTTTGTGACAAAAACAGACAACACTGCGAAAGCCACAATATAACTTAAAATGAAAAATATTATTAGGATTTTCAAAGGTTTATTAATTACATTAATCATCAAAAAGTTTTTTTGGAATGATAATTAAAAACAATATTGCGTTCAGCGTAGGTTAGAGCGGTTACGCACTGCATCCGAGCCGAATCCGAGAAAAAACGTTCCGAAGTAGTCATAGAACTATTTGTATGGTAGTTTTCCGTCATCCGATTTCTCTCCGTGATCCGTGAGTTTCCAATTCGGAAGAAATATTGACGGACCGAAGTAGCCATAGTACTGTTTGTATGAATGCTTTCGCATTACCTCGGATTCAAATCGGACGCCAAATGGATATGCCAAAAATGGCCACTGAATTGTTTGAATTTGGATCAGAGATCGGATAAGTACGTAAGCGAAATCCGAATTCGGTCCGAGTTTTTTAAACTCTAGATTCGTATTTTCACGTATTCGGATCGGATGCAGTGCGCAAAGCAATATCCGAATTAGGTCCGAGTTTTTTAGACTCTAGATTCGTATTTTCACGTATTCGGATCGGATGCAGTGCGCAAAGCAATATCCGAATTAGGTCCGAGTTTTTTTATATTCTTGTTTTCACGGATCCGGATCGGATGCAGTGCGTAATCGCTGTTACGCTCGTTTTAAATAGTTTTTTCACTCTCTTGTAAAGTAGCCATTTTTGACTTCCACACTGTTAGAATTTCATTGACGAATAGCATAAAATAATAATTTTCATATTATATAACATAAACATAATTAGCCACGCTGTCCTGGTGCGAATTGGCGGACTACACACATCATCGAGAACTTTATGGAGCCCTCTCACTTGTGTAGATTTGCTTACGATGTTTTCCTTCACCGTTAACGCAAGTGATTATCAAATTCTGATTCGCACATAACCATTTATAAGAACATTTTCTGAAGTCGGTATAAGCCACGCTGTAACAAAGAATTGAAACCTAAGTAGAGTCCATCCAGTTTTTTTTTTCTTTTGCTGTCTACTAAACAGTAAGGAAGAAGCCACACGTTGCAGCGGCACCGGCGCGGTGCCTGAGCGGTGCCGCTGCGGCGTAATACATACAAATTTCCACACCTACGGCATGCTCGTCGGACCAAGATGAGGGAGGAGGGTGTATGCGCCGGAGCGGCACCGCTCCGGTGTTGCAGACCGCTGATGTTTTGACGGAGAGCCGTTCCACACGGTGCGGTGCGGCGCCGCACCGCAGCGCGTGGCTCTTGCGACGCCACGTACTACGTGTACACGCTGATGCAGCAAAATGGTCGCTGTGCGTCGGTGTGCGTGCGCCGCACCGCACCGTGTAGCTTCTCCCTAAGAGCGGAGGCACACGATGCGTCGCGGCGGCGGTGCGGCGCCGGAGCGGTGTCGCTGCGTCGTCTTACATAGAAATATCTGTGGCATGTCACACGATGCGCTCCGCGCCGCACCGGACTTGCAACCACCGAGACGAGGCGGGGAGGGGTGAATGCGTTGCGACGTCGGAGCGGCACCGCTCAGTTGTTTATGCGTCACACACGCTCGTTCGTTTCGATTTTTTTCTCTACGATTTTTTTGCTACGGCGCCGCTGCGACATAACAACGTTGCGGCGCCGCACCGCTCGTGTGCCCGTTGATACGGTGAAATCTTTGCGGTGCGGCGCCGCAACGCATCGTGTGCCCCCGCTCTAACGCTGCCAGACACTAAATTACTCGATTGTGATCTTCACTTCTGATTCTAATTACAATAACCCAATTTCGATACATGTGTGCTGTTCATCGTTGAGGAGTTCCAGTCACTAGACTATCATTTCATCACATCATGGACTTTTCATGTTATCTTTTGTCACAAGTACGGTTTTACATTTATCCGGGTTTCTGACGTCATTGCGTACACTAGTGCGCAACCACAAAATGTAAAAAAAAACAAGATCAATTTCCCAAGAAGTCTTGGTCTACTAAGCAATTACCTTCGCCTCCTATTTCCTTCATCTGATCAGCTAAATAAACGCGATCATGGAAATACGGCAGCATCTAAAGTAAATCAACTGCCGCAAGGTAATCCGCACCTCGAACAGGTGTAAGTGGGTTTTTAATCAACTACAAATGCAACGATTTAGGAGAGACCAAATGAGATTCTTGCAGGGCTGTCTGAGAAACGCTTTTGAGATTATTTTTGAGTTGTATGAACTCTATTAGTCGGTAATAAGCAGTGATACTAGCGTTTGCCTTCCATGCAAAAGATTAGAATTTGATTATCATTTGCGTTACCGGTGAAGGAAAACAACGTGAAGAAAGGACTCAATAGTAAATAACTGAAACGTCTGGACCGCGCAAACTGTACGACCGGATTTTAAACATATATTTTGACTTAAAGAATATGATATATATACTTATTTGTAATGTGCTCGCCAAGACCTTTATTTTGACACGTGATGATTGTCTCAGTTTAATTTTTTCGAGGTTAGATTCTTATGTTTAAATTTCGTTATAATTCATACGTGGTTAGTCAGAAAGGAGGTACTAATCCGAAAGGGTATTATGGTACCCATAATAATGAGTAACTTTTGTTTTACCACTTTCTCCAAAAGTCAATAGTTTAAGAGAAACAGCTGTTCAAAAATTACATAAATAATATGCTAAAATCTATCTATCCTCAGCTGTGTTTACATTTTAGTTCATATTTGGGGTCACGAATTAGAAGGTACATTTTCTGAATTCGTAACTAAAGTAGGGACGAAGAATTTTTGAAAAAAATATTTTCGATGGATATAATAAAATTATTAAATTTTGAAATTTTAACACTTGCTTTAAAACCGTCATCAGTAATACTTTAAGTGGCCTGCCGATTAGTACCCCCTTTCCGCCTTCCTTGTAGCCTATGTTACCCAAGCCATTATTACGAATCTATTGACACCTCATTCATGTAAATCGGTTCAGAAGTTTAGGCGCTACGGTGGAACATACATACATAATATAAAATATATAAACTGCCAAAATTCCCCTTCCTTTTGGCTTCGCCGTAATAGGGTAAAAAAAAACTCAATGGTGCGTGCAGACCGTCAACCCGCACTAGACTAGCGTGATGGACTAAGGCCTAAATCCTTCTCGCTCTGATAGAGGCACGTGCCCAGCAGTTGAATAATCATGGACTGTGATTAAGCTATGCTATTAGTCCATAAATGTCAACATTGACTATGAAACATGCTGTAAAGAAACGTTCATAGTTTTATATAGCTAGAATCGTTGAAATTGTGGTGAGAAGCTATTTTATTTATTTATTTATTAAAATCTCCTTTACTCGTGGTGGTGGTCGTCTTATATAACTCGTGGCTAAATAATTACAGCCGTATAGACCGATCTTCCGGGTTAAGCCACGCTTGCCGAGGTTGGTCTGTGGATGGGTGACCATTTACCATAGCGAGTTTCCTCCGTGCCTCGAAAAGCATGTAAAGCCGTTGGTCCCGGCTGTCATTTGTAGATCTTTGACAGTCGTTACTGTTGGTCAGAAACCAGAAAGTCTGACAACCAGTCTTACCAAGAGTATCGTATTACCCAGTTACTGGGTTGTGGAGGTCTGATAGGCAGTCGCTCCATGTAAAATACTGATATTCAGTTGCATCCGGTTCGACTGGAAGCCGACCCCAACATAGTTGGGAAAAGGCTAGGCAGATGATGATTAAAATCTCCTTTACAACTATCCTTACAGGTGTACACCTAATGCGATAGAGCGGTCTTAACACTAACTTACTTAGCAATTAAAACTATGATAAACGTAAACAACTAAAAGTAATATCTAAAAATAATAACTACCTTACTAAGTTCCCTAATATAAAAAACGCAGTATTTAAAATATAAAAAAATAAAAATTAACACATAGCCAACTCTAATCTACACTAAGTGTAACATAAAATAAACAACAGTATTTTTGCGAGTTCACTCAAATGGCATGTAAATACATCGATCTTCACGTGAAGAACGTTAATAACCCGAATTGCGCGGGTCAATGGTGTTTTGGCGAGAAGGTTAGTCTTGGCAACCAGCACGAACAGCAGGGGCGGGCGGCGCCGCCTCCACATAGCGGTCTGGTACACATACACTCAGGCGCTGCAGTACTCCTGGGTTATGCTCAATGCCGCGAAGTAACTTAACCAGATACGCGACAAGCGTGAATTCCCGTCGTACTCTCAGTTGGTTGTACCCGACCATACCGAGCACAAACAGCGTGGGGTACATCAACAGGTATACCCCATATAATTTCTTATACAAGTATGATAAAATGTATCTCCACATTTACTAGACTACACGTGTTTCCTTAATACGCTTTTGAAACCTTATGAGATCTTGTCTCTTCTGTTTGTTCCTGTCTCTTGGAGCTCGCTTAAAACTAAGGGCGCCTGCAAATTAGACGGTTTTTGTCAGACTGTAGGCGTGCCGCAGCGGTGCGGCTGTCGAGCTGCAAACAGGCGGTTGTGTTTTTACATTCAACTGAGAATAGCACTACCCCATCTCTTACCGTGAGTGTCGTAAAAGGCGACTAAGGGATTTTCTAGAGGATGGGCAGCAGTGTTCTCTGAGTAATTTAACAACCATACTGCGATTGCTAACCCGCCTGCCAAGCGTGGCGATTACGGCAAACCCCCCCGTTCTGGGGGAGGCCTATGTCCAGCAGTCTTTCGGCTGAATGATGATGACGCGACGAGAGAGCAGTGTGACGCCCGACCTGCTGCCGTGCGTGCGCGGTACGGACAACGCACTGCTGCGGCACGGTTGCAGCTCGACGGCAAACGTCCAATTTGAAAGAGCCCTAAGTGACCTCTTCCGATATTAGAGGAAGCTTTTTATGTATTGATTGCAAAATCAAACAATGGTTACCCATGACATGAAAATTTTACAGTCTTACAATATACATTGTGTATTATATTCTGATGAAGCGAAGTTTTAATTAACAACGCACAAATGTGAACAAAGCAGGCAATGTCTGCTATGACTGATGAATCAGCTTTAATATATGTATAAAAGAAGCCTTCAAAGGGTTTTGTAGGCTTTTTAAAATATACAATGAACGAACGGTGGCAGTGAATTAACTGTTTAACAATATTCGTAGATAGTCATAGAAATAGGGGTCCGGGGTCCACTCCGAAAATCGAATCACAAAGTTTCGGCTAATGGATCGCACATTTTCCAACCACGTAAGTGTTTCGAATCCGACGGTTAATTCGATTTTCGCGATTTGTCGTATTCATTTTCGTTCACCATACTCCCAAATGTTAATTGACGTTTATGTAGCTCGTTGTTTGACAATATTTTGATCGATCATATCGAATATTTTTTAGTTCGATGTTCATCGTTGTTTCATTTCGATACGAAGCTTCGACGTTCGTATTTCGGAGTAGGCCCCGGTAGGCCCTCTTCAACGCACGCTGGGATTAATTAGATTAGATTCTACAAAATCCAGCACGCTTGGTGGTAGGGTGCATACGGTTCGCCTGGCTAGCTACCACCCTCACATTAAAGTCCGGCGCCAAGCAGTTTACTGTGTTCTATCGTGTGTATATGAGAGCGGGTATATGGGAATCCCTCTTTATCTCTGTTACTTAGATTCGTGTGCTCCATCTTAGACCCTGTCTGCGCTTGATATCAGGTGCGACTAGGGTCAAAAGCGACTGCTTGGGAAGCCATCGCCTCCTTCTACGAGGAGGCGATGGCGACCAAAGAGGGAGCGGAGAGGGAGAGAGAGGCAGCTGCCACTCTCCCTTACCGCCCCAGACGCACCGGGCGCCGGAGGGCGCGGGACTATCTCCGGCCACCGTAGTGTGTGGTCTGCGAGCGGCGGGTTAGGGGACCCGTCGCCCGACCAGTAACAGGCCCGAGAAGGCGGCGCGCAGTGTTCCGTGCGCGCCTCTCAGGTGTACGTGGGGCTAGGCCCCACACAAGGAGAGGTCCACCAGGTGCTGGCGGACCGAGGCCTGCCTGGGTTGCGGTGCATGCAGCTGCGAATCCCGCGACCCCGGCCAAATGGTCGGGAGAAGGAACACCGTGGGTTTTTAGCCGGTAAGAGTCCGGCATACCCCTTCGCCTTCCCGGGCGAAGGGAATCCGTGAGGATTTTACCAAGAAAAAAAAAAGACGGTCAAAGGCGACCAAAGTCAAATAATAAAAAATGCGACTTTATTTTATACTTCCAAGTAGCAGCCCTGTATTCGAAGGTGGTTCGGAACGGCAAGGAATTGGGATTGCACTTAAGTTTCTTTGGCGTTCGAACACCGCAATTTATTTTTGTAGGACGATTGAGGGTCCTCGATGTTTGCTTCCTTTGCTATCGAGATGGATGATAATTATACTTACTTTGGGTACTTAATTTATTTTGCGGTCTATTTCGTTTTAGGGTTGGTTTGAACTCATGTGATATTGACTGTAGTGATGTGGGTAAGGGTGTTTAAAGCCGTCCACCATTTTGCGATCATGCTGATAAATGTGACTAGTCCCTAAAAGTCATCCGAATATTGGAGTTGTGCAAGCTATCAATTAATATGTATGTTGTTTGTAATTTAACTGCACAATGCTTTGGTGTATTTATGTAGACTGTAATATTGTGCATGTGTATATAAATAAATAAATGTATGTTTAGTTATTTTTATTGTTTATGCTGTCATTGTGTCCTTGGCTGAATAAAATTTATTTTCTTTCCTTCTTCTATTCTATCCTGCCTATCATCCAATTCGGTTTTAAGAAGTATACCTACTGTTTATTGAGACGAGGCGTATTGTATGAATATAAATTGGAATCACTATTGATAAAATAGTACCGCTGCAGATAGATAATCTGAAAATATTGCTGACATCATCATAGTCATCATCATCATTCAGCCGAAAGATGTCCACTACTGGACATAAGCCTCCCCCAAAAGGGGGGGGGGGGGGTTGCCGTAATCGCAACACTTGGCCGGCGGGTTGGCGATCGCAGTATGGTTGTTAAAGTACTCAGAGAACGCTGCTGCCCATCCTCTGGAGAATCCCTTATTCGCCTTTTACGACACCCACAGGAAGAGATGGGGTAGTGCTATTCTTTAAATCCGGCACTACACGAGACGTCATCATAGTGCTATAAACTAAATATTTATGCTAACTCAACAAAAAAATACAGATTTTAAAAGAAATTACACAGAATTTCCAAAATTTCCCCTTAAAAGCATTTATGACAAAAAAAAAGATCTGTGACGAATATAATTTATGGCCTACTCGGAAATGCTACTTAAACATCCTAATGGATATAATTCTAACTGAACGGCAAAAATGTCTGACAGTAATAGATCGCGTACTTCAGATCCCAAGTAGATACTGTTGGAAATAGTAGGTATATTAAAATAAATTGTGACGTAGCCCTACTAAATGACATCCAAAAATAGTAACGATTTACGATAATTACTGCAGATGATGAATGATGATCATATTTTCGCGTCAATTAATTTAGCATAATTTGCATATACTATTCCGTAATTACGTATGTCCGAAGGTCACGTACAGGTTGATTTTTTAATCACCATCCCATTTTTTGTTGCGCATTAGCTTTACAATAAAGACTGCATTTTTGAATAAAATATTGGTAGTTAAGTCAAAGTTTCGCTGTAAAATAATTTTCCCGAAAGAATTTTAAATTCTGCGTGGCTATTGGTTATGGAGGTAACGTAAATACTCTTGACGCGTATGCATTCAAGGAGAGAGCCCCTTTCTCTCAATCAGTGCATTTAGTAGTATTTAATGTTTGACTTAGTTACCACGCAGAACTGTTAATTCTTTCGGAAAAAATATTTTCAGTGAAAATTTAAGGTAGTAATAGTATATTTTTCTAACAATAAAGAAAAACTGGAAAGGTATTCTTTGCGGATTTTTTTCAACCCAGACATTTTGCTCACACAGACGTTCAATAGATCAGACGATATGAACCTAACTCCTAAAGCCTGGGAAAAAATTGGATGGTGATTAAAAAATCATAACATCACGCCTGTATTGTATGTACACCTACTACTGTGTGTATATTACACCTTTATTTCGCCGTTATGTTTAAGTCTCATGTAATAAGGGGCGAGCCTATTGCCATCAACCGGGCACAAATCCCGACTCCGGGCTGCTACAGAGAAATTCCGCACAGAAAAACCCAATAACACTGCTCTACCTGGGGATCGAACCCATGGGCCCAATTCTCCTAAAATAAATTGTTGCCAAACGCAATCGAACCACAACCGTCAGTCAGTTTTTGTTTTCGAAAACTTTCAAAATGATTGATTTTGTTTTTTGTGTCAAACAATTTGATAGCTTTTGAAATTGAGAACTGTCTGAATGAACGGTTCAGCCTTGGTTCGGTTGTGATTTATCAAGATTTATTTTAGGAGAATTACGCCCCAGGACCTCAGGCCTAGCAGTCGCGGTTGCGATCACTAGACCAACGAGGCAATCTTATGTTTAAGTTTAATCACAATAATTAAAAAAACATTCTGTATAAATAAGCTATTTATAAAACGCGTTGCTCAATAATAGAACTGTACTCAGATGTTTACCAACAAGTCTCTATATTTTGCACAATATTAGTCATCAATGAAAATTAGGTGCATGCATATAAAACGACTACATACGACTTGTCGATATTACCTATATCTATATTTTTGTCTGAGCATCAGAATAGTTCGCCCCTCATTTACGTATTACTTCATAAAGGTATCGGCTTTTATTATTATATAACTAGGGGTGCATGAGAAGAGCCTCCACGAGTGACGATACTTCAGTACGTCTGGCTCACCCTGGGCAGTCAGCCCCGCTACCATCCTTGCTGACTGGCAATTTTTTTCACCAAGGCATGAGCTATTCTTGTACAGCTCGTGCCGACACGATAGAAGAAGAATTACTAGCGACCTGCCCCGGCGTCGCTCGGTTACGTTTTATAGCTCAAAAAACCTTCTAGAAGAAATTACCTAAATTAAGATGAAAACCGTATTATAATCCGTTGAGTAGTTTAGAAGAAGTAAGAAGATAAACAGACAGACGCGAAAATCGAATTCAATTTATACTATTTGAAAGTGTTTGATAATTATGCAATAATGACTGCTGTAGGTCGTCCTTGGGGACCCATTCTACGTAACCGGGCAGTTATTGACGAGACCTGAAGAGTCTCCAGCCAATGGGGGAGGGGAGAAGTAAAATACTTAACCTAAGCTAACTACTTAGCACTACACTAACATCATGACTACCTGCAACAACAGCACTAAGGGCGAACCCTAGTGGGACTCGGACCTCGGCTTAGGGCGTTGCTCTTCGCCATCGGGCTCTAAAAGTGTGTGCTTGGGACGGCTGGTAGAAGCCCGAAAAATCGTCTCATTTTATATCAAACCGTAGATTTACCAACTCACGTTGGTAAATCCTAAGATTCACAAGTAAATCCTAAGATTTACCTAAATTCGGACTTTTACAGTAACGAATATACTCGTATTTCAACCTGTTTTAGTAAAAATAGAACATGAAAAAAAATCAAATTCCTTCTTATAACACTGATGTAGGTATATGTAAGAGAAAAATGTATCTTCTCTCCAATCAAATTCTTCGTTGTTCCAAACAAGAGATTCGCTTAATCCTACTGAAAACATTTTCAGTTACGTAAATGCTTTTAGTTCGACGTCTTAAGCCTCCTATTTTAGAAACAATCTGCAATACTAAGAGGAATTGATGCTATGTAATCTCTTATGTACTTTACGGATTATTTTGTACTACATGTAAAGACCCTGGTTTTAGTAGGTAATTAATATATTTTTGTAAGCGGTGACAGATTAAAGACTACGATTAGATGTGTTAATATCTCGAGGATGAGGATGAGGAGCTCGTGGCTAAATAATTACAGCCGCATAGACCGATCTTCCGGGTTAAGCCACGCTTGCCGAGGTTGGTCTGTGGATGGGTGACCATTAACCATAGCGAGTTTCCTCCGTGCCTCGGAAAGCACGTAAAGCCGTTGGTCCCGGCTGTCATTTGTAGATCTTTGACAGTCGTTACTGTTGGTCAGAAGCCAGAAAGTCTGACAACCAGTCTTACCAAGAGTATCGTATTACCCAGTAATACAATAAAAAGTAACGACTGCCTATCAGACCTCCACAACCCAGTAGGGTTGTGGAGGTCTGATAGGCAGTCGCTCCATGTAAAATACTGACATTCAGCTGCATCCGGTTCGACTGGAAGCCGACCCCAACATAGTTGGGAAAAGGCTAGGAATATATTTTTTGAATAACTAGCTGTTGCCCGCGGGCACTTGCATCCTAGGGAAACTGCTTATGTACTCGGAAAAAAAAAGTACCTATACTATGTGTTAATCCACGTTATGGTCAATCCGTATTGAGTAACAAACATCCAAACATCTTCACAAACTTCCACATTTAGAATATTAGTGGTAAAATACATATACCGTGGAGGGGCTCGTGGCTAATTAACAACCACGCGGATCATACGATTTGCAAAGGTTAAGCAGCGCTTGCCGCGGAACCATGGAGTTTCTTGCCAGCTCTTCTCCATAGGAAACGACTAATTGGAACCGTGCACCTAAATTCAACTTTTCATAAGCGCCTATAATATATAAACCATTTAGGTATGTGAAATAAAACTTTTGATTTGATTTGTTAGTCCGTAGATGGGTGACAGCTTCGAAGAGCAAATTAAGCCCTCGGTCCCAGGTGTCATACGATTCCCTATGACAGTCGTTACGGGTAGTCAGAAGCCCGAAAGTCTGACAACCGGTGTAACCTTAGGATATCGACATTACCCAGTAACTTGATTACGGAGGTCTGTTGGCAGTCGTTCCGTGTAAAGTGCTGGTATTCAGCCGCATTTGGATACACTGGAAGCTGATCCCAAGATAGTCGGTAAAAGGCTAGGTAGAAAAATGTATGTACCGTGTGGTTCTCGGTAAAGAATATGTCACCTATATCCACTCATGGGTGTCATAAAAGGTGAATGGGGAATAATGTCACCACAATGGACAGTAAAGTCCTCTTGACTGATGGTTAATAACAACATTATTGTGGTCACTAGTGCTTCTGCCAAGAGTGGTGGATATGAAAATATTTACCAATTTATTACAGAGTGGTCATTAGGAGGTTTGATATAACCTACATAACATTAATAAAAGTTAATATAGATATACAGGCTGTAAGGGTAAACACCGTTATCCTTGAAACCAGTGGTTTGGTTTCATTTATAGAACGTAAAATCAATGAAAAACAACAAACTTTTTTTTTTGTATAATTTTCGTATTTCCTCAAAAGCATTTCACCCTATGCGCGGGGGCAACAAGCTACGGGAGGGGGCGCGGGGAACTCGCCGCGTGGCCCGACGCACGGCCCCGCACAGTTTGCTACTCCAGTCAGTCAGCTGTCTCGTTAGCGAGTGTGTGTACGCCGCGTCGTACCGTCGCCGCGCCGCTCATTTCTCGCGCGTATATTATAATTTTTTTTTTTACTCATTCCTGTTTTTTTATGTTTAAGTCAACTACCCATGGTTTGAGTGATAACGGTGTTTACCCTTACATATATACTGTATACAGCATGACTTGTTAGTCCATACAAAATACATAAAAAATCACGAATTTAGAGTTTGTCCCATAGTAAAAGTTGTACAGAATGATGAACAAAGTTCACTGTTTCCGGATTTAGAGTAACTGACGGATTAAAAGTGAACCAGTCATGCTGTATACAGGTAAAATTTTATTCATGGTTACTTTAAAACTCTAAAACTTTTTTTTCCTGTTCTGTCATAAACTGCCCTGTAATTTTTTCCCGGCTCGATGTTGAGTTTCGGGACAGCCGGTATATCTCTCTCACTCTCTCTCTTTGATAACGTGCCTGCCAAACTATATAGGCATCCTATCAAAAACCCCAATCCATTTTCCAACACACAAAGGCGAGCTAGTGAACTCGAAAGCTAAACCCCATATTAAACATAGAAACAGCTGCAGGGTAAATAGCATATTCAACAACTGGACGCGTCTATTTGGCTTAGTAACTAAGTTGTCAAACAATTTGCTAGGTGCCTCCGAGCTGCTTATCTGACCTAAGCATTACCATATGTTAAAGTTCCAACTTGTTGTTTCCAAAACAGTGGAATATAGAAACATTTTTGGTGATATTGGTACCTCTATTAAGGAAAAATCGATCAGAATTCAGTCGAGGGATTGATATAAAGTCAATTTGTTGTAATTGTATGTAATCTTAAATACCTGCTGAGCCTCTCTTTTCTTTGCTACTCGTCTTAGAGCCCAAATACACGTCCGATACTTGCCTCCGATAGTCGGTTTCGATAGTCTGAACAGACTACCTGAAGGCCTTCGCGTCATACATTTGTTTGAACATTATTTACACGTACGATCAGACTATCGGATCGGATGTCAGAATTGTAAGCATCGTCCGGCCGTCGTCGTCGTCCAGAAAAAATCGGACACGAGAATCGTACGTATATTTCATGAATCCGATCAGACAGTCGGATCCGACTCCCGGAAACAACTATCGGACGTGTATTTTGACCCTTATACAAAGTGATGAATGACATTTAAATGATAACACAATACATATTCTATGATGCGTTTTACGACAGTGCACAAAAAAATTAATCAATTACTTTCACTAGTTTAGTCAGAGGATTTTTTTTACGACATAATAATTTTATACTTGACATCAAGATCTCTACACAAACTTATGTAAGTCTGTGCAACAGCATCCCGATTGCGCAACACACTCGTAATTGCCGTGGCTTTGATTTTGACCATACAACGATAAACATTTTACAGTTCACATTTGTGGAGAAGTCGGATTGTTGATACATACGCTGCTATGGAAATAGTATAGTACATATAGTGAATGGAAAATGCATATTGTTTATTAATCTATTGGTATCTATTAAGCCCACAGAAATCTAAATATTATTTGGATTTCTGTGGTAAACCGCATTTGCACACGCTTTTATCATACAACTTAAAGGACTTGTCACACAGGATGTGTTCTGCGTCCTCCGGTCCGGTCAAATCGAACGCAGCCCGCATCCTATGTGAACATCATGGTCAGGGCAACTGGTCAGCGATCCGGGCACGGCATCCGGTCAGCGATCCGGGCACGGTCAGCGATCTGACGGGTAGGGCAAACAGCGGCCATTTTATATTTAATTGCGTGTAGATGTGTTTGTATCGATGTTTTGTGTTCGGTAAACATCAAGTATCGATGTTCGGCTATTGACGTCATTATCGATGTCATCATTGGTGTTTTTGCAACATCGATCACCCCTATGAACTGCCCGGATCGCTGCCCGTAGCCCGCCGCCCACTGCCCGCCTGCCTGCAACCGGGCAGCCTGTCCGCTACCTTCCCACCCCGACTGCCTGACCGGTGCGTTCCCTACGTTCTTTGCTTGTGCCTGCATAGTCAGATCGTAATTACATAAAATATATATAAACGCAAATGATGTTCACATAGAATGCGGGCTGCGTTCGATTTGAACGGACCGGAGGATGCAAAACGCATCCTGTGTGACAAGTACTTATATAGTCCCGTCGTCCCAGGACGACACTTAATTGTCTTATCTATTGTGTCTATAATTACGGTGATTGAGAGTTTAATGATATATTCTGCGTTTTTCTTTTTCTACCTCCGGATGCGTCAACCTTAAACTATACCGTCAGCTAAATAAAACATGCAAACAATCAACTTGGGCAAGGTGTGTGTGGGTATCGGTTTCAAGGATGGCTAGGTATTCCAGCTGATCGTTTGAGGCACATCGTTCTACCCCATTGGGCAGACAATTTTGCATCAAATATTCAACACATCCGTGAAAGGACGGCACACTGTATCTCATGTAAAAGGCAACGAAGCGGTTTTGTAAATAAGTGAAAAACGTTTTATGAAAACACAATCTGCTTTTAGGAGTACCTACCATCCGTTTGTTTGTTGTTAAAGCTTCTGTTTACCAAATAGAGTAACGTTACGTATTACAGATGGCTTATAGACGTAACAATTACGAACCAATTCACTGAACGGTAAACAATACAATGTTTTTGAACGTGTTTAGATTTTGAATGTTCAAATATTTTTATCGCAACAAAATAAAATGTTAACAAAAATACCGTTTATTAAAATTGCTGTTCCAATAAACGAAGTCCAACCGTGCACAAAAACGCTGCAAATAAAAGAGCAGCGTCGATTGGTGGTTTGATTACACAGAAAGCGCCGACTCGAATCACCAACAGTTAAATACAATTACAAACACTAACAGACGCCGTAAACTGCAGAGATGTATGACACAGACGAAATTGTCCCATTTGCACTTTAGTACCGCTTAAACTTTTGTTAAAGTACACGCTCGCACCAAACTAAATGTGTTTTCCAATATTCATTCGTGGTGTTCGGAAAGGCGCTGCCGTGTCATTTGCCGTAATTGTACTAGTAACAGGCGCTTGGAGGCCTAACATTTCGCTTGCAACTGCCACCCATTTATGTTAGATCCACAACAGCAGTACAAATATTTTCCTACCCAAACTCATTTGCTTTAACACCGACAATAGTATGGGGATCTTCCAACGCTGGTGCAATGACATTCCGTTTCGGGACGAAGCCGTTTCCCTATTCATTATCGTTAACAAAAGGATTGTACCTAATTTACATTTCATCGCAGTATTTCCCCGATTATTATGTTGTTTTGCGTTGATTTTCACGTATCGAGTGTGTATGCTGTATACTAATTAATCAAGAATCACCATAAGTAATAGGGTGGGTTTCAATAACTTCGGTTCATATCGCGAGCGCGTATGCCAGAAATTGTATTATTAGAAACGGGGCCCATACTGCCATTTGGAAAACAAACATCTATCCGTATGAGAATCAATGTTTTATTCTGCCTCATGCAATATCTGAGGGATTATTCGTATTGTTATACAAGATGTATTACATTTCTCCAATTATGCGGAAGGTCGTTCAGTGACAAGCAAGGATCCAATCGAACGATGATATTTCGACGTCTCCGTGATCTTGAATAAGAGATTCTATTTTTCATTTCCATTTGACCAGAATACGGTTTTTCATAAAGCAGTTCATACTTGACAAGACTATTATTTTCAATGTGGAGAAAATACATTTCGTATTGCTATTGTCGTTATTGATTTACTTTGTCGCAACATTCAGATTTTTATATGAATCATTCAGAGAGTTGTTATTGTGAGCGTCCTTCTCCGCTATAGTTAATAATATCTGCGCTTTTCTGTTTTCTGGAATAATTTTCGACTATATTTCATTTTGTGAAAACTGAGTATACATATTGTTTAATAGACAAAACACTTTCTCTCTGGTATTTCGCTCGCTATCTACTGCAGTTCCAGGAGATATATCACGGCATTTAACGCCAACGTTCCCCCGTGTGTCCTCCATAAACGCGCACACAGCTATATGCGGCACTACAGCAAGCTGCATAAAGCTTACCTGCGCCTTTGCACCCGGTGTAAAATATTTGGCGCTGCGAGCTCCAAATTTCATAAAATAAAATAGAAAAATGTTCTGGTGCTTGTGAGTCAAATTGTTTTGCTACCAAAGTTGAAAACGGCTTTGATGTATTCAGAAATTGAGTTCGATGGCAAAGACTCAATTTGCATTCAGTTAGTACATTCTCTACTATATTGACGGTTTTTTTCAAAATAGAAGTTACTGAATATGAAATGAACAAATAAATACTCGGGTATCAAAACATCTAAAATATTTTATTGCGTTACATCTTCATACCATTGTTTAGGTCTATAATGTACATTACTTATTTTTAACAGCTTTAGGCATAATTTTAACGTCCCTCCTATTCTGCTACACAGTTTAAAACAAACAAAAGGTTTTAATGTAGGGTTGTCCGTAGTCAGCCTCTTGGGCGCAATTTTTCCTGACCCGCCAACATGAGACCACGATTACTTGAGTTTAGTAATCCCTGTACGCGAATTTAATCTTTGTTCTTTCCACTCCAACGTTGTAAACAGTTCATTAATTTAATCTACTACTACAACACATCATTTTGTTCTACTTAACTATATGTCCACAGTTTAATTAGTTAGTTTGATCTCTATCTTTACTGTAGGAAAATTTACTGTGGTAGCTTAAATATAAATTCCCTGCGCTCCATGGTCTATCGTAGCTGAGCTGAGAGAAATAATATAAAAAATCCGCCTCGGCAGCGCCATTTTTCTTTGGCCTGGCGCTTATTTAGCTTTAATATGTTCCTTTCTTGCTGAACCTTAAAGTTTATGAGGCTTCGTGTTTGATTCTTAAGCGGGATCATGATGAAAACTTTTGAGATAGCCTGTTTCGCTCCGAGTATTTTCGTGGAAATTTTCACGTACATTTTGTCACTGCTTTGAGTTACGCTCCTCAGTTAGCTATCATTTCCACTTTTTGAGTTAAAATCTGCACCTGTGTTATACATTAGCTTATGAAAGTTTATGTGGTACATATTTTAATTAACTTTTTTTTATGTAGGCTGCATTTTTATTACCACAGTTTTAAGACGAGTGAAATAGGTCAACAAAATATTCCTTTCAGTGGTACCGTTACGTTTTTCTTTGCATTACAAATATTTTCTAAAGCCATCCAACTAAGCTGAATGTGCTTGTCCGAGCCATTCTTCCAGCGTAATAGCTCAACTGGGTCACATTAGGTGCACTTCTTATCTCAGAACGAACGACCGGATCCCAAATGACGTCAATAAAATGAGTCAAAAAATTAATCCAACTTTACGTGGCCAATATGACGCACAAATTTCTCACATTGGACAACAATAGAGGGTCCATTAATATTGTGACGATGCCCCGTCCGCCTCATCTGACCTCGTTAATCAAAACTAATGACAGAGATAAAAATATTTCCAGCGTTTGCTGAAGCTGATAAATTATTAATAATAGTTTTTCTGTGATATTGGAATACCTGGATTACTTGCAATTGTTTGTTTGAAATGGTTTCATTGGAATAGATTGGTCTGCTATTCTCTACCAAATAATTGATCAATTTGTATGTACATTATAGTTTCATCTGAGGTAAAGACGACATTTAAGATCAGACTTAAACCATCTTATTACGTGGGATGGTCTCAGTAAAACCTAGTTTTGAAAATTATCCCGTCTGTTTTTGTTATATGACTTTAGAAAGTGATGTGTATATTTTAAATCTGAGTTTACCTTAGTCTTGGTTAAGCACTTTCATCGCCAAGCATATTGTCCATTTTACAGTTTTTTCAGTTATCATTAGATTCAATATATTTTCCAAAGTATGACTTTGTCGTACAGGTCGTACCTCAAACCTTTTTGCTTGGTATTTTTACACCAAAAAATTCACCCAGGCCCGAAATTTTTTTTTCTCCATATAAAAAGTATGAAAACCGTTTGCATTAGCGATACACAACGCCTTAAACGCAATGGAATGTATAATTTTTGATGCAAACCGGTTATTATCCCGGTAACCGGTATTAATAATTGCGGTGCAAAAATGATACGCTGGCGGTCTAGGTGTTAAACCATGTTTCGTTATAGGGGGTAATTGTCCAGGGCAATGTATTTAATAGCTCGAGTGGTACCGACCACTGAAAAGCCGACCACTTTATAAAAAGTGACGAAGGTGTTAAATATCAAGAAGATGTGCAACAGAATACCTAATTCAATAATGAGATTATAATTTTATACTTATTGTTGTACCATACAATTGTTGTACTTATTTGCTTCTCGCTCACGCAAGTTCTTTGTAAGCTAAAGACAAATTATAAATCAGCCATTTCTAATTCCATTCTTTAAGTTACCGGGTTGTACAGACGCCAGCACATAAAATTGAATCTACTTCAATCTGTCAAATTTCTTCAATAGATTTTCATCTTTATCGCAAAAGAACATTAGGTTCAAGGTTGATTGGGAAAATTTGACAGTTTCGGGTAGCTTGATGTACTGGCGTCTTACCTACAGCTAGTTTAATCCACGATGACGCGCCCCACTCTTTCTCTAAATCGCTACAGTGCAAAAGTGTGCATTATAAGTTGCTATTATACTAGTTCTATCGCCACACCATAGTAAGATATGTGCATACGTACTACGCGGCTACCTCTCACAAAAAGGAATGGGGCGCATCTTCGTGGATTAAACGCACTGTACTGCGATCGCTAATCTGTGTACTTAGTGTGGTAATTATAGCTAAATTCTCCTAGAAGCGTTTACTGTGGTGGTCTTTTAGAAGCCCAATGTAAACTACTGGATGTTCATGGGCTAAACAGTTAATTATAGCGTTTATGTGGAAATATAAAAGAAGCATGTGAACTATGGCTGTTCTTTGAGTAAGTTATTAACTAGGATCAGCTAATTAGACTTTTAATACCAACACATGCTATCTACAACTTTTTCAATGTTGTGAATTGTCTTTACATTTATACTATAGGCATGGCTTGTTGTTCTACTTGTGTGTTTAGGTAAAACAGTAGACATTTCTCTAAATTAGTAGAATTAAATCATATACGGATCAGAATTTGATGATAACTTGCGTTATCGGTGAAGATAAACATGATGAGGAACCTGAACATCTTGAATCCAAAAAGTTTTCGATGACGTGTTATGTTCACCAACCCGCAGTAGCTAGCCTAACATGAGCAGCGCGAGATAATTATATCGTCGCATTATCTGTGCCGAGATGAGATAATGTATAGCTTATCTTGTCTCGGTACGAGCGAGATAATGTGCCGACAAAATTATCTCGCGCTCCGCATGATAGCCCGGTTGGCCAGTGTGGTAGACCAAGACCTAAACCCTTCTCATTTTGAGCAGAAACCCGTACTCAACAGTTGCAAAATATACCTCTGACGGATTAATATAAAGTGTTGGGCCATAAATCTAGCTACACACCCATATTATTACAATATTTAGCTTCAATCTACCCTCGAGTACCTTCGCCCCTTGCGGAAAGACGTGATAAAGGTTTGACAACCTTCCTTACGCCTTTTTGCTAGACGGAAAAGTTTCTCGGTAAAAAAGACTATCTATCTTCCCAAAAAATAAAACGATTATCAAATGTCTATGTAACAAAGAAGGATAGCCAACGTAACGTCTTATTTATGAAAGGTTGTTGATATATGAAGTAGTTCCCCCCTTAGAATGCGAGTGAAACCGCGTCCAAAAGCTAGTATAACATAAATACGAATATAGCATCACGCCTACATTCCCCGAAGAGTTGTGCAGAGGTGTATAATCCACCCTCTTTGCTTATATAATAATAAATTTATTTGTTAGAATATTGTTGTCACAAAGGTGTTACACATAATATGATGTCCATAATATTCTGCTGTTTCTAGCGTACAAATACTTTAAAAAATTAAACGATAAGACCGCCATTTGTACTGTTCTTAATCATGTGTATTATTCCTTCTGTTTCATTTCTTTTAGTGTACAATAAAGTATATCTATCTATCTATCTATCTTATTTCGCCGTTATGATTAAGTTCCATGTATATAATAGGGAGCCAGTCTGTTACCATCAACAGCGCACACATCCAGACTCCAGGCTGCTTCTGAGCGATTCCACACGGAAAAACCCAACAACATTTTGCCCGACCTGGTAATCAAACACAGAACCTCACGTTCAGCAGTCGCGCTTTCAACCACTAGACCAACGAGGCAGTCTATAATTCAAATATAGGTATAACTATTAATACAAGGAATAGTCGTTGTAGTAGTGTAGTAGTAGTGCGTTTACAGACGCAAATCTACACACGCATAAATATCCAGAACCGGAACGATTAATCTTTACGGTATTAAGGGCTCCGTTTGGGTCCGAAACTAGTCAGGCAATACCGAAAAATGCACGTGAGTACCCATACATCTTCACGCCATAAAAATACTTGTTCCGTTCAGAAAACGCTCTTGCAACACGTTGCACAGTAGCGGCGGCCAATCGTTTCATAAAATATACAAGGTATATTAAGTATTACGATATTCATCAACGTCAGCAGAGAACGTTCGTGGACCAGTCGTGAAAGAACAATGCAGCATGCACGTGAATTAACACTTGTTTTCATGAATTTTCAGCGTTAAATTCATATTATGAAATCATGACTACTTATGAAGCGTCCACTGTAATAATGATGAATGTCTGAAGTTTATTTTATTCTAAGTAAGTATGCCATTCGGACACTTAATATATGCAGTTCGTAATCTCGTTTACAAACTCAGCAATATCGCTTACAGTCCCGATATAAATACGGTTCAAAAATCGGATACATGGCTAGAACGCTCAGCGTTTATAGGTGTTCATTTTGAAACCTGAGTTTTTTTTTTCACCATTTATAAAATTAGAAAGTAAATATCTTAAAACAAAGTAATAAAAATCGGCCAAGTGCAAGTCGGACACGCGCAAGAAGGGTTCCGTACCATTTTCTATTCTGTTTTTTAGTATTTGTTGTTATAGCGGCAACAGAAATACATTTGTGAAAATTTCAACTGTCTAACTATCACGTTTCATGAGATACAGCCTGGTGACAGACGGACAGACGGATGGACTGCGAAGTCTTAGTAATAGGGTCCCGTTTTACCCTTTGGGTACGAAACCCTAAACAGGATATTTATCATTATTGCAGTTGACCCTTCTTATATCATAATGAATATAAGACTTAATCTCAATAATTTAATACCATACGATACGTTTATTATAAATTATTATTTTATTAATCCATAAATAAAACGAATATGTAGTGAAACTAATCACAATATTAATAATGACAATACCTAAGATAAAGCACTTAATCAGAAGATATTATATTTCTAATCAGCCATCAATAATAATATCGAGAATAATAAATACCGGTGAATGTTTTATTGAAGTTCTACTCAACCTAAATATGATATCAAGTATATTTTAGCAAGAATCGTAAATGGTAATCTTTATTTTATAGATATTCCATAGGAATACCGGTATTACTGCCGGTTTTTGAATAGAATGAAGGTTACCGGTTTCGGTCCCTGATTTTTACTGTATGAATGGATCAGCAAGGGTCCGGAAAACATTTCTAGGTCTGCTAGGTCTCTCTGCACAGTCTGTTAATCTTAAAATTCGAAGTTTTCGGTATTTTGGTATGAATTATCGTGGCCGCCAATTATTTTACAAAAAATATAGGAATACTAGTCTTTTTGACAGTCGTTACGGTTAGTCAGAAGCCCGAAAGTCTGGCAACCGGTCTAATCTTCGAATATCGGCATTGCTCAGTAACTGGGTTCCGGACGTCTTATGGCGGTCGCTCCGTGTAAAATAGGCTGGTATTCAGTCGCATCTGGTTAGACTGAAACCTGACCCCAACACAGTTGGGAAAATGTCAGGCAAAACATAGTTATGGTAGTCTTTAAAGTAACTGTATACTTTACCATATTTTTCACAGAATTATAATGATTAGCAAATTATTATTTCCAAAATACTTCAAACTTTGAATAAATGATAAATTATATTTATTTCTTTAAGACTAGATGGCGCCGGCATTTCCTGTCTGATTAGCTTTGAGAAGAAAAGCCGAAACAAACTCAGAGGTCAAAGTCTCTTTTAAAGTCCAGAGATTGTACCTAATATTAAAAAACTATGCGAGTGTAACAATGTAGGGCAACGTCTGGAATGGCCTTTTGAGGAAAGAGCCATAACAGCTTTGAGTCAACCTGTCCAAACTGACGGTACGCATGCATCAGCCATCGTGTAGCTCAACCTTATTTTAGGGAGCTCAATGACCCGACGCACGAATCATCCATCACCTACTTGTTATATTGACTATACTTCTTGGATTATTATGAAACAAATTTCGTGTGATTTATGATAACGAATAGGAGTGTATGGCTTAAGAAACAAGTTGTTTGTGTGCCTGTATAGTTTTGGACTCGAACCTATTTAATCATTCACTGTTCACTGATTTTATTGTTTTTCCACAACACTATTGAAGAGGCCGCGAACCTTACGATTTCTTCATTTTCATTTCCAATGACTGTAAAATTCGAAATTAGTCGGACAATCCAAGAGTACATACCTAATTGTAAACAATACCACTACTGGCCAACAAATTAGATTCACAACGTTATCTTGCTTCTACAGTAAGATTTAATAAAATCTCTATAAATAAAACGAATACATCGTCCACATACCAAAGACTACTTTCCAGTTTAAAACTACAAAGCAAAAGAAACCTTTGTAATTTACGTAAACAGATGTTACGTACTTACGGATATTAAACCCGTTCGAGTCTCAACCGGGTTGAACTCAGTCCAACTAATATAATACCCCTTTTATATCTGTTTTGACTCCACAATAGGGTCATGTGTGTTGACAGCTGTACTTATTGAGACTTGATTAAATTTCTTTGTTGAATCGTTGTTCTGGTTTTATTCTTTTGGTAGTTGGGGTTTTATGTATATGTGATGTTAATACAGAGATATTTTACCTTAAATAAAACTCTCCTCCACGTTTCGTCTTATATTCGGCTACAAAGAATCATCTAAACCACTATCTTACAAAAAATAATGTTTTGAAAGAGGCTACGATATTTATATACTAATATTCAATATAATAAGTAGTTCGTATGTTAATATTTCGATATAGTGAATATGCGATACGATGAACGTTCAATGAAACAAACATTCGATATTTTGAACGTTCGATCAAACAAACATTCGATATTTTGAACGCTCGATGTATTGAGTGTTCGATTTATTGAATGTTCGATTTATTAACCATTCGATGAAATGAACGTTCGACTATTTGAACATTCGATTTATAGTGTTCGATCATTTGATATTCGATGTTTTGGCATTCGACATGGCGTAGTACACCCCTCATATTTACCTAGATAACATTCCTAACATGAAATCACGCCTGTATTCTTCGAGGAGTTGTGGGCACAGGCGTATAGGCCCTTATTTTGGCGTAATGTTTAAATCTCATGTTATGGGGGCGAGTCTATTGCCATCAACCGGGCACGAATCCAGATTGTGGCTGCTATGGAGAAATTTCACACGGAAACAACCAATAATAATTTGCCCGACCTCGGAATCAAACCTAGGACCTCACGCTCAGCAGTCGGTCACTAGATCATTGAGGAGTCCTGGATACGGCCATTTTCATATTTTCTTTTATCGTGCGGCAATCCTCCTAGATTCCCTGCACCCTGGGGAAGAGAGAGGGTTATATCGGACTCTTACTGACTAAAATCACCACGTTGTTCCTCCGAGGACCTATGGTCATGATTGCAGGATTCGCGAGTGCTTTCATCGCAACCCGGACGTCTCCTATTTTATCATCACTCAGCCGAAAGACGTCCACTGTTGGACATAGGCCTCCCCAAAAGGGGAGGTTTGCCGTAATCGCCACGCTTGGTAGGCGGGTTGGCGATCGCAGTATGGTTGTTAAAGTACTCAGAGAATGCTGCTGCCCATCCTCTAGAGAATCCCTTAGTCGCCTTTTACGACACCCATAAGAAGAGATGGGGTAGTGCTATTCTTTACACGAGACCTCCTATTTGAGGAGCACCTAAATACTGTCGTAATAAGCGTTTAGCTGTAATTTTGAATCTTGTCGAAGAGAGACTATATTAAAAAAAAATTGAGCGGGATCTCTCGTCGACTTCCATATTTTTTTGAAATTAGTTGGCGTGAAGGTTATTTTAAGCTCCATTTTGTCCAAAGTTATCTGCCTGTTTTGTTTTAGCATAACTTGCGTGCCTAACATCGTGAGGCAACATAAAATACTGTCAGCTAAACAAATGTGCCACCATCTTACAAAATAGGTGTAGGGTTATACTGAGAAACCTTTTCTTATGCCTATACTTTTCCAGGTAAACTGTAATAAAGAGGGTAGAACGGTTATTTTCCTTTGGATCTAAAGGTCTAAAGAATGATACGACCTGCCAATACGGCACTATTGTAATGTTTTAACCCTACATTTGAAAATTGCGGTCTTTTAACCTTCGAGACATAAAGAGGGGTGTTTAGTTAGGGCCGTTTTCCTGTCATGTGTATTTTCGCCCGCGCGCGGATCTGGTCCGCGTGCAGGCTGCCCGCATCCTAACATTTCATACATGTTTTTCCTATCATGCGGGCAGCACGCGCGCGGAACGCGGATTGGCTGCGGGCGTACAGCCCGCGTGCGTGCTAACCGGATGCGGGCGGCATTCTTCTGCCTTCAGTGTTGTTTTTACTGTGACGCGGGTCGCACGCATGGTCATAGTACGCATGATTACTTTTTTAACGTTCATCTTTGTGCACGAGTTTAGTCACTGGCGACACGCACGACACTGCAGCGGTAATCGAAATCTTTGTCTTGCGTGTGGCCAGGAGCGTGCTATCACCCGCATGCGGACCAAATCCGCGTGTGGGCGAAAACACGCATGACAGGAAAAGGGCCCTTATAGTTAAACGGGCAGGTTTCCGCAACTCCAATTCAAAGCGCGTATTTTGGGTGCGGGTGGGAATAAAAGTTTATTCGATCCAACCTAGCTCATCGAGAAAGGCCAGCAACCTTTTGATTTTCCTGACGATCTCTCGGCGAGTGCTTGGGTTACCGAAGTACTTAGTTTTGTATGTGGCATGAGGGGTGTTATAAGTTTATCTATGTGTGAAACCGTAGCTTCCAAACGCGTAAACCGATAAAAAGCGGTTTAACAAAAATGAAATCTACTGTAATGACTGCGGCCATTTTAATGACATGCCCCTCGAACATGACGGCCCATGTAATTGTACAGCCCGCGAGGTCTAAGCTGCTCTTTGCATTTGTGTGAGTGCACATAGAATCGATTGCCAAAAAGCAGTCTAAACCGGTTTATTGGTTTAAACCGGTTTAGACTGCTTTTTGGCAATCGATTCTATGTGCAAAGGACGCGTCTGCATTCATTCTCACACAAATGCAAAGCTCAGCTTAGGCCTCGCGGACTGTAAGTAGTTACCGTTACACCAACAACACCAAAAGGATCGTTGATGCTTAGCCGACCTTAGAGACAATGTTGGAAAGTCTCATGTGCCTAGGATTACCATTTCGAAATTTGAAAAGTCCTGACAAAAAGCAAGACGTTTGTCAAAAAGTCCGGACATTTAAAAAAAAGTTCAGACGTTATAGTCACAAAATGAAATAATTGATAGTTTTAAGTTGAGATGAGACTGATTAACTGGTTGAACTAGTTGTATGAGGTTTAAAAAGATTGGATACTTATTTAATACTTATGTTTTATTTTTAAGTAATTCAATGCGAAAATTAAACGTTCATTAAAAAAACAACAACAAATTAAAAAGCCGGCAAAAGTCCGGATGGAAGGCTGAAAGTCCGGACATGTCCGGATAAATCCGGACGTATGGTAACCCTACATGTGCCTGTCATTTCACCGGCACCCATAACCTCCAAACCGGAAAACAGTAATGCTGCTTGGCGTCAGGAAAAGATATGGTGGCAGTGTACTTCCCCGAACAAACTCTTTCACAAGGAGGTTTACTTCTTCTGTGAAAGGTTTGAACCTTTCTCAGAAGAAGTAAGAGTTTTTTCGCAGTACCAAGTCAATCTGCTCTTATATCGGTTTTCACAATCCAGCTTACGGTTATTTTGCCTTAAGTTCTGTTATATTCCCGGTACTGCAATTTCAAAGTAAATATTTTTCCATCGTGCTTCCTAGAAAGACATGAAACCTAGACTTAAAGTAAAATTTTCTTCAACTCAACATTTTCTAGAACAAAATCGTACGCTTAGAGTTATTTGAAGACTACTAAGCGGATTTTGATGCGGTTTTCAGCACCATTAAGAATGGTTTACCAAGAAGGTTTTCGTGTATTAATTTTATGTATGCAAAGCCGCTAGCGGGCCGCTAGTGTACCATAAAATTTATCATGTTTTTACTCAGTAAAAGCATTTTCATTTTTCGTGTACAACGAAGGGTTATGTTGACAAGACCATAATAATATATCATTTATTTCCACTTACTTGAAGAATAGAGTCTATATATATTGTGTTTATGAATAATATAAATGATAATATTAATATATCCTCTTCATCATACATCGACGTAATGTTACAATTGTTTTTTTTTGTGCATACCTCACCACAGCAACCATTAATTCGGTTTGTAAGTTAGTCCGCAACCCATTTCTTTTACTATTTTTCATCATAAAAATGGATCTTGCCTTACCTTAATTATAACTGTCACTGCCTAAACAGACCAGGGGAAACGATATTTTTTGTATCTAGTTTATTACACAAATTATTTATAGAACTTTTCTTATCTTGCTCAATTTAATTGCCATCAGTTTTATTAATATACGATTTACTTTAGAATTTCCTATCTAGGATACCAGAAGAAGAATCAGAAGCCCGAAAGTCTAACAACCAGTCTAACCTTAGAATATTGGCATTGCCCAGTAATAGGGTTGCGGAGGTCTGATGGCAGTCGTTCCGTGTAAAATTCTGGTATTCAGCTGCATCTGGTTCGACTGGAAGCTGACCCCAAAAATGGTTGGGAAAAGGCTAGGCAGAACCATGGTATAGTAATATGTTTCACTGGTATTCTCTCCCCGTGACAGCTAGGTCACGTGATTGACCTAACACTACGTCATCAGCTGGGAGTGCTTCACTATCTATACATATAATAAATCTGTAGACATGGCGTGTCTGTACATAGCAAATATTTTGAAAAAACCTGGTTGGGGAGTTAAACGATAACCAATAGAACCCATTTTTAACATTTTTGGAATTTTTGTCTGTTTGTCTGTTTATCTGTTTGTTTGTTCAAGCATCACGTAAAAACAACTGATCCAATGTTGTTGACTTTTATAGACAAATATTGTGCTTATCTCCAAGTAACATATGTTTTTTGTTTCATCGCAATCGGTTCACGCAATCAAAAGTTATGCGAATTTTAAGTTTTCTAGAAGAACTTAGCATGTATTTGTGTATGTATATCATTTCTTTTCAATAGATGGCGTTACGTGTATCAAATCACGTTGTGAGGAAAAATATAACAACGAATATATTACTATTCTCAGTCTACGGAAGGTCTATTGAAATGCTATCCGAAGAAGGTACTAATACTAACTACGCTTTTATAAAAAAAAAACTAAAATGTTGTTATTTAAAATTGATTAGGTAGGTACCCATCTTTTTGAATGGCAGTGGTAAAGAAATACCTACACTCAATTTCATAAGCGAGTGTAGGTATTCTAAATTGTTAATTGTGCAAGGCAATTCGATAGATTAATTTGAAATACTCATATATTTTGATAGGAATACTTAAATAAATACTTAAATACGTATTTATAAATCTATACATATACATATACTATGAATAAAATTCAAAGTGCACTTTGTCTGTAATTAAATATTTTTCCAAAATTTCGATTCGGCCATAACATTTTTTTTTAGAATTATTGTGTCTGTTTGTCTTTCCGTCTGGACATCACGTAAAATCCCGTGGTTAGATTTTGATGGGACTTTCGCTGATGTGTTGTGTAACGAGCGACAATTTTGCTGGTACATATATCATCACGCTATTGTTCATAGGAGCCGAGCAGCGGAACATTATTTCCACATACTGCGAAGTATAAGCTTAATATTCGGATCGTAAAATCGCGTGAATCGATTTTGATGGGCCTGCGCTTATGTTGGTATATAAACTATCACGCTATTGCTCATAGATGCCGAGCGACGGAACATTATTTCCATATACTGTTAGCTTTTATTAAATAATGTATGAATTAAGTGATTAATAATAGTATGTGAATGTATTGTTTTAAATTAGTTTATTTCTTGCTATGAGATTGTCAATTAGTCAAATTAAATTACAAGTTAAACAGGATAATGATTTATTGTGTTTTATAAGTTCGATATGGATTATTTAGTTTGTTTGTATTTTTATATTGTTCTATTGAATAATACTGTATTGTTTAAGTTATTTCATAAATAATTAGTATAATTTTGTTATGAAATTGTATAGACAAATTAATAATTGTGGGTAGGTTGTAGAGTTAATAAAACTGTGGTACAAACTGTTTCGGGCTCAGTCGTCTTGTATTAGTTAACGAATACGGTGTTAAATCTAATATAAAGTTTGAAAATAGTATTTGAGTGTTATTTCAGTGCCCTGCCTGAAAAGGACTTCTATCATGTCAGAAGTGGGATACCACACGTAAGTAACTTCGCATATTCTTTTATTTCATATTGTATAGAAGATTGTCTTTCGTGTTATTGTTGTGTTGGGGCATTATGTCTATACTTGGGCTGTAGTAGCAATGTTTCTGCAGCAGCGGTGCCGGCATTTAATTAGGGCTACTCTCTGATAAATGTCGGGACGGCGGTGATAGTGGGTGGGCCTGGGTACTGAGGTTTGATCGAGGCTACTCTTCGATAACTTCAGTACTTTTGGTCTCTGTGTGGTACTTATACTTGATCGGGGCTACTCCCCGATAGTTTAGAGTATCATATGTTACCCATTTATTGCAAAGTGTAGTTTAAAGAGAATGGCTTTCTTGTATGGTGGGTGGATTGTAGTACTGATGTTTGGTCGGGGCTACTCCTCGATAACATTGGTGCTGTGGTCTTTTTGTGGTGTTGGTACTCGATCGGGGCTACTCCCCGGTAGTCTAACATTATAATACCCATTTATTGCAAAGTATAGTTAGTTTAAAAGGAATTATTTTATTGTATGGTGGGTGGATTGTAGTACTAATGTTTGGTCGGGGCTACTCCTCGATAGCATTAGTGCTGTGGTCTCTTTGTGGTGTTGGTACTTGATCGGGGCTACTCCCCGGTAGTCTAGCATTATAATACCCATCTATTGCAAAGTATAGTTGGAATTATTTTATTGTATGGTGGGTGGATTGTAGTACTAATGTTTGGTCGGGGCTACTCCTCGATAGCATTAGTGCTGTGGTCTCTTTGTGGTGTTTGTACTTGATCGGGGCTACTCCCCGGTAGTCTAACATTATAATACCCATTTATTGCAAAGTATAGTTTAAAAGGAATTGTTTTCTTGTCTGGTGGGTGGACTGTAGTACTGATGTTTGGTCGGGGCTACTCCTCGATAACATTAGTACAGTGGTCTCTTTGTGGTGTTGGTACTTGATCGGGGCTACTCCCCGGTAGGCTAACATTGTAATACCCATTTATGGCGGGGTGTGTGATCCGTATTTGCAGACAGTGTTCTTTTCTTTCGAATATGTGTTAGGGTTTTAAAGATCAGTGATGTCCGTTTGTATATTGTTTCAGTCCGCCCTTACCAAGTGATAGCGGGCAAAGTTCACGCCAACGACGTCTAATGACGCCTCCTGAACACGCGACTGATGGCCGCGGACGTAGCTACCGCACTCCCACTGTGAGCCGCATGAGGGATGACGGAGAGCCGCAGCGGCAGGAAAGGCGAAGGAGTATCAGGCGCAAAAGAACGAGCAAGCGGCGAAAAAACTCCTCTGCCAGCCGCAGTGATTGTTCTTCAGGCAACAGAAAAGGAAGTAAGTCCAGACATTATTTCCATCGGAGCCAAAGGTCAAAGTGTAGTACCACTAAGATACCACGAGTGGGCCGAAGTAGAACCCGTGGTTCGAATAATAAAAGACGACGTATAAGACGAAGTTATACTAGGAGTAGCAAGGAAAGTAATGATAGTAGTAATAGCAACTGCACTAGTAAAAGAGGTGTTTCAAGTGAAATGCTACTGAAATTAGTAGAAAAGTTTTGCAATAATAGTAAGGAGCGGTACAGTAATGTAAATGTAGTGCCAGAATTTGATCCATCATCAAGAAATCAGAATATTAACACGTGGATGTCCAAAGTTAATGAAATTGCTAGTATATATAGTTGGGTAGACAAACAAATTGTACATTATGCAATTCCTAAATTAGTAGGAAATGCCAAGCGTTGGTACGAGGGGTTAACCACAGTCAACTTTACGTGGACTGAATGGCAGAATAAATTGAAGTCTGCATTTCCAGCTGATGAAAACTATGGACAAATGTTGACAGATATGTTAGACAAAAGGGCTAGGTTCGGAGAGTCTCTAGAAGACTATTTTTATGAGAAAACTGCTTTGCTTAATCGATGTGAGATAAAAGGAAAAAGAGCAGTAGAGTGTTTAATTTTTGGAATAGAGGATAGGGCCGTAAGACTTGGTGCTGAAGCAGCTCAATTTGATCAACCTGATAAGTTGCTTGCGTATTTACGGAATGTTAGGAGCAGGAAACCAGAGTTAAATAAACCCGTTGTTCATAAAAAGTTCTCATCTATTAGGGAGAAGGCTTTGGCTACATCAAGTGGAAATAATCACAAAGGCCCTATTAGGTGTTTTAATTGCAAAGAGGAAGGGCACGTCATCGCCAAATGTACGAAGCCGTTAAAAAAATGCACTAATTGCTCTATTATAGGTCATGTTGCTAGTGATTGCTACCGCAAAAATAAAGATGAATCCAAGACTGTAATGAATGTAGTTGATTTAGATTCTGGTATTCAAAATAAGTATGTACAAAAAGTTAAAATTAATGGTCACGATAGATACTGTTTTATAGATTTAGGTAGCGATTGCTCTCTGATTAGAAAAACTGATGCTTTAGAATTGATAGGAAATTGGGACGTAAATAAGGCTGTTAACTTGGCAGGTTTTGGTGGAGCAGTTGTTCAGTCTTTGGGGTGTTCAAGAGTTGAACTCGAAATACAAAGTGTTAAAACTATGGTTGACATTCAGGTAGTACCCGATGTATATTTAAAGTATCCAGTTTTAGTGGGTCAAACGTTCACTGAGTTACCAAACGTAAATATTATGAAAACTGCTGACTCATTGATTATAACTGAACACTTTGATGAAAATAATAAAATAAAACTGTTACCGATGAAGAACTGCTCAATCAAACCTGGATATAGGTTCGTTGAGGTATATTCCGAAGACGAATACACTGGTCCAATATTAGTTAATGGAAGCTTTAGAAGCAAACCTAGTGAGTACAATTTAGAAGAAGGAGTATTCAAGCTAGATAGAGGGAAAGGATTTTTGCTTTTGAATAATGTAGGAGAACAAGATGTACAGTTAAAGAAAGGAGAACTTTTAATTAGGGTTAAAAAAATAAAAGTGTTCACTGCAAAATCAAACGAAATCAATAATATTACTTGCGCGAATAACAAAATAATACCCTTTTCTCTGGCTGATATTAATATTAGCAATAAAATTTCAGAAAAGCAAAAGTTAGAGTTACTTGATTTAATAAATGAATATAGGTATTGTTTTGCTGTTAATCTTAAAGAATTGGGAAGAACTGATGTAGAAAAAATGAAAATAGAATTATTAGATCTACAGCCAGTAGTATATAGACCATACAGGTTATCGCACTCTGAAAGAGAAGAAGTTAGAAAGATGATTAGTGAACTTCTGGAGTATGGAATAGTTAGAGTCTTGTTCGCCGTTTGCGAGCCCAATAATCTTGGTGCGTAAAAAGTCGGGCGAACAGCGTTTATGCATTGATTATAGAGCGTTAAATAGAAAAACTATTAAACAACACTATCCATTACCTCGGATTGAAGACCAGATGGATAGGTTGGGAGGATATAACTTATTCACTACATTAGACTTAGCATCAGGCTATTACCAAATTGAATTAGAAGAAGACGCTAAACAGAAGACTGCATTTGTTACACCTGACGGTCAATTTGAATTCAATAGGATGCCGTTTGGTCTAACAAATGCTCCAGCTGTCTTTCAACGAACCATTAATAAAGTATTGGATACGCTAAGATTTAACCAGGTAGTCCTATATATGGATGATGTTTTATTACCCTCTGTTTCTTTTGAGGATGGGTTGCAAAAACTGAAAGAGGTTTTAGATAGGGTAGGGACAGCTGGGCTGACCCTGAAATTGTCTAAGTGCAGGTTCTTTTGCGATAAAATAGACTTTTTGGGATTTGAGGTTTCAGCTCAAGGAATTAGACCAGGACAAGGCAAGATAGATGCTGTTGAAAAATTTCCTCAACCTAAGAATGTGCATAATATTAGACAATTTCTGGGATTAGCTAGCTTCTTTCGACGTTTTATTGAAAATTTTGCTTCTATAGCTAAACCATTGTCGAAACTATTAAAAAATGATATCGCGTGGTCATGGGGGGCGGAACAAGAAAAAGCTTTTTGCGATCTTAAAAGAAAACTTGTTTCACGTCCAATTTTAGCACTGTATGATCCTAAAGTGTATACAGAACTTCATACAGACGCCAGTAAATTTGGAATAGGTAGTATACTAATGCAAAAACAAGGAGACGATAATATGAAACCAGTAGCTTATTACAGTAAACAGACTTCACCAGACGAGCAACATTTTTCTTCATATGAGCTAGAAACCCTAGCAGTAGTCAGTTCTCTTATAAAATTTAGATCATATTTAGTTGGCATTAAATTTACAGTAATTACAGATTGCAATTCATTGCGTGCAACTTTGACAAAAAGAGATATGATACCACGTGTTGCTCGGTGGTGGAGTTTTATTCAGGAATTTGATTTTGAAATTAAATATAAGCCAGGGACAGCCATGAGCCATGTTGATGCGCTTAGTCGGAACCCAGTCGATGATAGAGGACTCTGTACTAAAGAGCTTGGCGTTACGTCAATAATGCATATAACAACGGACTGGCTTATGACAGTCCAAATGGGTGATGATGAAGCTCAAAGAATAAAAAGGGTTCTAGAGGATAGTGAGTCTGATGTAGTAGTGCAAATAAAAGAAAATTATTGTTTAAAACGTGGACTAATTTACAAAAAAACTAATGATGGACTCAGATGGTTGGTACCGCGAGGTGTAAGATGGCAAATTCTTCAATCATGCCATGACCAAATTGGTCATTTTTCATATGAAAAGACGCTTGATAAAGTTAAGGCCGATTATTGGTTCCCAAAAATTAATAAATTTGTGAAAAAGTATTGCCAATCGTGCTTACAATGCGCGCATGGAAAGGTTCCAAGTGGAAAGCGTTCGGGTTTTTTACACCCTATAGAAAAAATACCAAAGCCGTTTCACACTCTGCACGCCGATCACTTGGGACCTTTCAATGAAAGTAAAAAGAAAAACAAATATGTTTTAGCAATAATCGATGCCTTTACTAAATTCATTGTAATAAAACCTGTTAAAAACACTAAAAGTAATACCACGATAACAGTATTTACAGACTACTTCGCATTATTTGGTGTTCCGGATAGATTAATCACGGATAGGGGAAGTACGTTCACTAGTTCCAATTTTAAAGAGTTTTTAATAGGAAAAGGCGTAAAACATGTATTAAACTCTGTAGCTACACCGAGAGCTAATGGACAGGTCGAGCGTTACAATCGCACCATCCTCGATGCACTAACGGCTACAGTACACGGAAATGACGAAAAGTTATGGGATCAGGCACTTATGAACATACAATGGGGACTCAATAACACCATCAATAAGGCTACTGGAAAAACGCCAGCAGAACTATTGTTCGGTATTAGATTGACTGGTGTTGCAGAGAGTAATCTTAAATTGTCCACGAATTTAGATTGTGAAGAACTTACGATGGAAAAAAGTTTAGGTGTAGTTGATAATACAGAGGGGTACGATACTTCAGTTAGCATTGACCAGACTGTTAGTTCAGATGTTAGCGTTGCGCAAAACAGTCCGGCACAATGTTCAAACGGTGCATCTATAGATCTAGATTTAGTAAGATCGGAAGCCGCTGAGAAGATAAATAAAAATCAAAAAGCTCAAAAGGAGCGATTCGATAGTAAGCGCTGTTCGCCACGGAAATTCGGTTTAGGGCAATTAATAAGGGTAGAAAGAGATGTCGCACAAAAAGGTAGTAAAAAACTGGTTCCGAAATGTTTCGGTCCTTATAGGATCAGTAAAGTGTTGAAAAACGATAGGTATGAAATCGAAGATACACCGGTCACTCGAAAGAAAGGTAGAACTAGCTATACGGGTGTGTACCCTGTAGATAAAATACATCCGTGGCTTACGTACCAAGCACTTGAGTCAGAGTCTTCTTCAGTTGAAAATGATGATTGAACAAGTACTGGCAAATAGTTCGTTTTAATATTATGGTAATGATTTTTGATTTTATCGATTTAAGGTTCATTACGTAAAAAGTATATCCATAAATTGTTTGTGTTAGAAAGAAATACATCTGGCTAATAAAGTAAAAGTCGATTAATATGAATAGTATGGTAGTATGGTAGTATGGTAGTAAGGCAGTAAGGTAGCATAGTTAGTCTTGATTGGTTAAGCCAATATAGTAATGTTTAAGGATAATGTAAATGGTTAATGTATTGTATTGGAAAATGAGTATTTGATTTGGTATTGGGAAAGCAAAGGAAAAATAATAATGGTCCAAAAATGTATTGCAGTGTTAAGTATTGTGTGTATTGTGTGTAATAAGATAGAAAAAGTATATGTAAGGCAGTAAGGTAGCACAGTCAGTCTTGATTATGTTTAAGGATAATTTAAATGGTCAATGTATTATTGTATTGGAAAATGAGTATTTGTTTTGGTATTGGGAAAGCAAAGGAAAAATAATAATGGTCCAAAAATGTATTGCAGTGTTTTATGTGTAATGAGATGGAAAAAGTATATGTAAATAATACAGTTACGTGACATATAATTAAAAATGTATAATCGCGAGGACGCGATTTTATTGTCAGGATGGGCGAATGTTAGCTTTTATTAAATAATGTATGAATTAAGTGATTAATAATAGTATGTGAATGTATTGTTTTAAATTAGTTTATTTCTTGCTATGAGATTGTCAATTAGTCAAATTAAATTACAAGTTAAACAGGATAATGATTTATTGTGTTTTATAAGTTCGATATGGATTATTTAGTTTGTTTGTATTTTTATATTGTTCTATTGAATAATACTGTATTGTTTAAGTTATTTCATAAATAATTAGTATAATTTTGTTATGAAATTGGATAGACAAATTAATAATTGTGGGTAGGTTGTAGAGTTAATAAAACTGTGGTACAAACTGTTTCGGGCTCAGTCGTCTTGTATTAGTTAACGAATACGGTGTTAAATCTAATATAAAGTTTGAAAATAGTATTTGAGTGTTATTTCAGTGCCCTGCCTGAAAAGGACTTCTATCAATACTGCGTAGTATAAGCTGTAGACAGAAGTAAGTGCTGCAGTGAACGGTCGCTGGCTCAGTGGCCTGCATTAAAACCTCACTTTAAAAAAATATACTATTAGTATTTTTTTGGAATGTTTTATATATTTTATTTTGTTCATTGTTGTCAGAACTATTCAAAGCCTGTCGTCGTCGTTTTATTAAGTTTATTTAAGCCTTAGGAAATGTCCCAAAACACATGGCCATGCAGGGAAAGTAGGTACTTTAAATATAAAAAATTGCAAATTTCACTCAAAGGAGGCTTCATTTTATTTTTAAAAGTAAGAAATATTGCCTTTACTGATTTTTTTGCCTGAACCGGGAATCGAACTGACAAAACTATACCATCTGGTGGCACCTGTTGATAAATATCTTTATGGTCAATAATCAGGATCAAATCTCTCCAACAAACACAGTGTCTTAAATTGAACGAAGTGGAAAAAATAAGAACTACTTAACAACAATTAATAAGTGCTTGAATTTAAATGTACCTAAGTTAGTCAATTTTCGTTTTATGGTCTTCCATCAATTTCAGACACAATGTTTATTGGAGCGATTTGATCCGTATTATTGATCCTATCGATTGGTGAAATAAAAATACAGATGATATTTTTTCGCATTTGGGTTGGTTCGATTTCCAGATCAAACTTTTTGAAATCTTTGAAAGCAGTACCTATTTCTAACTTATAAAATTAAATGAAGTCTTCTATAGGTGAAATTTTTATATATTTAAAGTACTTTCCTATTCCACACCTCGAATGAAATCATTTTATAGACTGCAATGCATAAAATATTTTGATTTAGTTCGCCGATTGTGACTAGATGGCGTTGTGGCCATTTTTGTATCGCCATAAGGTTTCGTTACATTATCACAATAAATATCAATATTCAATTATAATCCATTTTAGCAAGGAAATGTATGGAAATAAGCAACGCGTTTTTAGTGTTATGGTTATATATGAACCTTTACGGTCAATCAAGAAGAGCTGAAACTCTACCTAAAGAAATGCTTTAAAAGATATAAGTGCCTTGGTGGGACACCTTTGTCTATTATTATAATAAATGGAATACATACATATACACTATTTAGTTGCTGCGACACAATGTTGTTTTCCGAGTTCCACGCGGACGGAGTCGCGGGCACAGCTAGTGTATAAATAAATTACCCGAGCAAGATGCATTTTTTCACATATTTGCTTCTACAAAGAACCAATTCTGAACTAGTAATTTTATACAGTTTACTTTTTAACTAAATAGATGAATAACACGAAATAGAAAATAGTTAGGCTAGTTAGCAATTTATTTAATATTTATTATGAATTAAAAATCTCCTTTATTGTATTGGAGATGTTAATCAATGGCAGCACGGGAAGCGAATACCAGGCGTAGCTTATGGGCATGGGCAGAACTTTCTATCGAGGGTGCCACGCACTATTATACGTATATTGTATTTTAAAGTTTATGATGATTAACGATGATTTCAGTGCGAGTACCTACTCTGTGTAAAACACAGCGATTTTTCAACTTTGATGTGGTTTCAAGCATTACTTTAGCACTAATTACAACTCGTTTAATATATATATATTACTATAGTATATACGTTCCATGCTTTAATTAACCTACTTTTGCGACGCAAATATTTCCTTGCTTGCTCTCAAAGGATATTTTTTATATTTTAGTTTATGTTCCATCACAAGACGCCATTACTGTATATTGCGTCCTGCTGCGTTAAGCCAAGTAATCAGCAGGAGACTGCTTGGCTTTTTCTTGTATACAGATTTATCGTGCGAAAGCATGCCATTCAGAACTTGGAGAAGTTATGCAAGAAAAGTAAACACGGCTACAATTCTCGATACTTACGAAATTTTGTTTCGTCTTAAAGGGTTCATATGACATTACTATATTTCTTTTTTTAGGAAATATGAAAATAACTAAGAAAGAAAACATATTTATTTTAGACTCTCACTGGCAGTTAGGTACAGAAGTTGAACAATGCACAAAAAAACACAAACAAATTTAAACAACAACAATATGCGTGTTATTGTTACTTATTATTTTCTCGAAATGCCTTTTTTTGTGTTATTGACACCTATACCAATATATATACAACAGTTCCTAACACACTAAACTTAAGCACATAAGCATACAAGCACAACAACAATATTTTTTGTTGTTATTGAAACTGAGGCGATTTTTATGCAGTTAAGTATACATTTTGTGCGCCATAAACGGCAAAACATGTAGCTTCTTCCTCAATTTTTTTTTGTATCGCTTTTCCTAGACTCCCATATTTCAACAGTGATTGGTCAACGTAACAAATTTCTAGCTCTGCTCATTTCTCGCTCAGCTGTCAGTAGTATCCAAACTTTACAAACCTCACGTGGGGGACGCTCCGCGACGGCTGACTGATTCTTGTTCAGAACTGCGACATTCCGGGCTTGTATACAGGAATATGAATGTGAACAAATATTTCGTGTATTTACTCTGTAACTCCTTTGGGACAAAGTAAATGTAGTAAAGAGGTACATGAAAGTATTCGTTGTAGTCTTTACGAACATGTTTGTATGATTTAGGACGCTTTTTGGTGACTGGATCAAATGTTATTGGATGTTTTACTTTGAAACCATTTGGTGATATAAATATGAGAACGAGGATAAGGCTTTCAGGTTTCTCTCCTGTGCAAACAAAAGCAAAAGCAACGGTACGTGTGATTATTATAATAATGTATTACCCTAAAGCAGGAATAGTTTAGATCCATTCGATTCAATTTGAGTATTATTGCTAATACAAAATATTGTGTAAAAGACACAACAAAATAATCGTTCATAGGTGAATCTATCATTACAGCTAATATTGGTATGTCAGGATTGCGAGCAAGGTAAATGTAGTAAATAAAACCAACATAGACTCTCCACCACTGAGAGTACTTGTATTTGGGTTAGTGTTAGTAACATGAACTAGATCACAATGTAATACTTTACACAATTATTACAAGATCATAAAATAAGGACAAGCTGGTCAGATATAAAAGGTCAGACTTCTTCAGCTGATCAACACCGAATGCTACCGCTTCGTCGAATGACCACCGCCTTTATAGCATTGGGTGCGTTGATCCATATCGACGACTACCTTCCTTTGTCAACATTGCCCAGTGCTACCCTCTACCGATAACAATTCCATGTGCCACGTTCTTTTCTAAAAACTCCTGCATTCATGATACATTGAATGTCATCTAACGTCAGAATTCCAAGTTTTTCATTGCACGACAAAGGCCTCTTCATAAACAAATAAGGAACGAGCATTGATCACCACGCTTGCTCACTGCGGGGTGGTGAATTCAGACCATTAAGTACAGGTTTCCTCACGATGTTTTCCTTCGCCGTATCTCAGTGATGTCTTAAATTAATTAAGAAAGTACACATGACATTCTTCTTCTTCTCTCTTCTCGACATAAACTATGACGCTTTTCTTTGTGCAAAAATAGTAAATTGGTATTTCATTATTGCATTTTAATAAATTATAAGTAATTTTTGTTATTTTCGAAATAAGAAGAACCCGTAATTTTCTTAAACCGTTACAGTTTGACCACGAGGAAGAACTTATTCCTTGTGGGCAAATCAGTTTGACAAAATCGTTTCACTACCTAACAGTTTGACTACAAGGAAGAACTATTCCTTGTGGTCAAATCAGTTTGACAAAATAGTTTGACCACGAGGAAGGACCGCTTCCATATGGGCCTTATTACAAAAATATACCCATCACTTTCTGATGTCAAAAGAGACGGAGCTATTTTAAAACCTAGGTTTTTCTTAGACCATCTTTCGTAATAAGGGGGTATGAGACTAACTCATGCCGTGGTGAAAAGATCAGCCAAGTGGCAAAGTTGGTAGCACCCAGGTTGCGCCAGACATACTGAAGTATCGTCACTCGTGGAGGCTCTTAAAATCGTACATTACATTGAAAAAGTCACATTGTTATATGCCTAGGTTTGAACCCGCAACCCGGTGCATAACAAGCTGGTCCATAACCTCCAAGCCACCAGGACCAAAGATGTACTGTGACCAAAGTATTATTTATTTAAACTTCATGTACATTGGTGGCACACAAAGCGGACTTAATTCCAAATTAAAGTATATAAAGATATTATTATTTCCTGAAAATCAAATGGTCTAAACAACCTCAAACATTATTATCATAAAACTCAATCTATATTAAATTTTCATCTATCAATAACACAAACCACAGAGTAACTACAAATCCGTACAACAATTTCCTTCCAACAAAAACAAGGCTAGCATTTTCATAGCAACAATAACATTCAGTTTATGTAAATCACAGAGCGAGTGACTGCTAATATCCGGGGAATAAATAATGCTTCAGCGGTTTCCACAAATCCCTTTCTCCTACTACAGTAATGGCGTAATTTTAGTAGATTGTTGGTTGCAGGAGAAATAAAGATGTCTGTGAAATGTTGTTTGTTAGAATCATCCATTGTTTATTGCTTTCGGGTTGATTTTTATTTATAATCCTCCGGTTTCTGATTTGAAAATTCGAGATCTGCAATACTTAAGTAATATTTGAGTACGGAATTATCAAAAAAAAAAACTTTAAAATCCGTAATTTTTTTTCAACTCCGTACTCAAATGTTACTTAAGTACTGCTTATTTTAGAATTCTTAACTCAGAAACCGAAGGAATGCCGACAGAACAGTGCCTTTTATTTTAACGTTTGATAAACGAAATTGTGATAGTATTTTTGATATTTTTTGTCGGCAATATTGTTTTTACCCGACTACGGCGAAGCCAAAAGGAAGGGTAATGATTTTGGCAGTCTATGTATGTATGTAAGTATGTTTGTATGTATGTTTGTATGTTCCACCGTAGCGCCTAAACTACTGAACCGATTTTAAAGAATGAGGTGTCAATAGATTCGTAATAATGGCCCGAGTAACATAGGCTATATAAATTTTATCAAAATGTTATATTACGGAATTTAAACCTAAGATTCTAACCTCGAAAAATTTAAATTGAGATAATCATCACGTGTTTGGTATCAAAAGAAAGGTCTTGGCGAGCACATTACAAATATGTATAATAATATATATCATATTGTTTAAGTCAAAATATGTTTAAAATGCGGTCATACAGTTCGCGCGGCAGTCCTATTTGTGCCTATTGGTGCCGCGGTCTATACCCTTTCTTAGAATGCGACGATGTAGATATTACGCGGCTAGTGTAAATGCCTAACTCGGAAACGGAAAAGTATTAAATAAAAAATAAAGTTAAAAAACTATAACCCGACTACGTAGATAAAAAAGGGGTCTGAAAAGGACGAAACAAGAATATAATTCAAATAGAAATCCAGAAATTCATAGGTACAAGAATGGTCAAGGTAGAGCCGTGGTCGCACTTACTGTCTGTTGTGGAGGTGTTCCTGGCATCTAGTAGGTATACAGTAAGTGCGACCACGGCTCTACCTTGACCATTCTTGTACCTATGAATTTCTGGATTTCTATTTGAATTATATTCTTGTTTCGTCCTTTTCAGACCCCTTTTTTATCTACGTAGTCGGGTTATAGTTTTTTAACTTTATTTTTTTTGTATAACGAACTTTTTTTCACAATACATTGAATTTATTTATTCTCTTTAAATAATTATCATTCATATTCCCAAACATTTGTTAAAAACAAAAAAAAACAACTAGCATCGTTAACAGGGTCCAAGCTACCGGTGGATAAGGCCTCAGAGAAAAGAACTTACTAACAATACGCGCCGTGTCCAGGTGAACTGCTTTCTGTATCAAGCCCTTGATCCAGCCTCATAACGAGAGTTTCATCAGATGTTGGTCGAGGCTCTTAGCTATTAAACCATTGGCTGTAACGCCTATCAGCACTAAGACTGCTGAGTCGACCTCCCACATATCGACCACCTCGTGTACAACATACAAGACAACATAGTATTATCTTGTTTGGTGCAGATCATATTGGAATAAATCTTATTGTATGTGAATATCCAACTAGATTACTTCCATTCTTATTTATATTCGGAAGTTGTTTTCGAAATTGGATTGTGGCGGAATCCATTTGAACCTGTCTATATACACGTATCTACTGTTTTCATCTCCACTTCACCAAACTAATTATGCATATTATGTAGATTTTGCAAACTCTATTATCAAAATTCAAATATTACAGTTTACCCAATCGGACCACTTCAATCAATAACAGCATGGTTCAGTTCATTATGATTAGCATCCTTGACGCTCATTAATTAATTATTATTGGGTTGTTATTGTCAATGATCATTGGGCATATGATGAATGTACTCGAAATCGAATGAATTTCAAATCTGATTCGATGTTTTGAATTGAATCTAGTATTAATATTTTTACAATTGAATCAGACTGACAAGCTGAGGTATAATTTAGAAATTATTTACATATTCATTCGGTCAAAAGACGTCCACTGCTGGACATAGACCGCCCCCATTAAGAGGGAGGGGGGGTTGCCGTAATCGCCACGCTTGGCAGATGGGTTGGCGATCGCAGTATGGTTGTTAAAGTACTCAGAGAACGCTGCTGCCCATCCTCTAGAGAAGCCCTTAGTCGCCTTTTACGACACCCGCGGGAAGAGATGGGGTAGTGCTATTCTTTAAGTCCACTACACGATAATTACTTACACAAAGTTAAGTTTACGTGTACGAAGTCTTCCTCCTTTGTTTATTAATATCTCTTAAGATCTTTTTAAGTTCTCTTGAAGAGCGGGGACTATTATTATCGTTTTTTTATTTTACTTCAAAGGTCAAAACACTTTGATGACAAAGTTTTTTGCTTTAATTATATTTAATTTTATACGTAATTGAAAGTTTGTGTTTTATGAATTGTGCTATTTATAACAAATGCTAAAATGGACTAAATGAAATATTCGCTTGATGGTAGGATCTTATAGTCCACTTGGCTAGCTACCACCCTCACATTAAAGTCCGGTGCCAAGCAGTTTACTTTGTTCCGTCGTTTGTACGTCAGAGCCATAGGGGTATAGGGGAATCCTTCTATATCTCTGTTACTTGGATTCATGGGCTCCATCTTAGACGCTGTCTGCGCTTACCATCAGGTGCTATGAGGGTCAAAGAATTATAAATATGTACAAGGTTAGTTTTAGTATATACGAAACCTGAAATTAGTTTGTTCAGAATCACTAGGAGAATCGATTGACATATTTTTTACACCAAATTTTTTTTCATTTTATTTTTTATCATAAATTTAAATTTTTTTTAAATAGGTTTCTACCCATAACAGTTGACGGGAATAGACACCTTGAGGCTTGAGATGATCCGCTTGGTCAGTTTTCGTGTATAAGACATCCCTTGCATAGCGCATTTCACACTTTACTAGGGAACTTAACGCGACATAAACTAAGGTGTAACTTGGAAATTTATTAAAAAAAAAAAAAAAAACAGGCAGTTCTGATGAAAATCTTGTTGGGGTGTCTCGGTTTTTGTATATACTAAAAATAACGTTGTATATATGTATATATTAATTCTTCACGCCTTATTCCCCGAAGGGTTGGCAGAGGTGTATAGTACACCCACGTTTCGCCGTTATGTTTAAGTCCCATGTAATAGGGGGCGAGCCTATTGCCATCAAGCGGGCACAAATCCAGACTCTGAGCTGCTACTGAGAAATTCCACACGGAAAAACCCAATAACACTTTGCACGACCTGGGGATCGAACCCAAGACCTCACGCTCAGCATTCGCGCTTGCGACCACTAGACCAACGAGGCAGTCAAAAAAAAATATATATCTACAAATATAATATCGCTGCTTAAATTCAAAGGGGCCATAAGTCTAAAAGTCATTTTTTTACAGGAGAGCTCATCAAAGTTTTGGCCGTGGTATTTGTTTTTTTATTAAAAAAATATAGATTCTATACCTATGTGTTATATATCATCGGATGTATATTTCAAGCCTCTATTCGTCTATAATTTCATATTTCCTGTAAATTTTACCCAGTTAAGTAAAACATCACATAAGTCCCTTTTGCTTATAAAAAATTACCATATTGTTTATGAATGTAACTAATAAAAAGCCACAAATCATAGTAAAAACAAGTTTTATTAGATGTTATCTATCATTGTTTAGTGCAATGTGTTAAGAATACGCAATTATAACTAAATGATAGCAATACCTTGCAATAACATTCTATAAAATCAACCTATAAACAATTTAAAAAAAAAAAAACAATTAATATAGCTATTTCACGGTTTTTGATGGTGTTGTTGACATTTTTTCGATAGCGGTCTTACGGCAATCTTTTATAAAATAACCGAGCTGTCAGGACTCATGTTTCGTTGAACAGAGTAAAAGTCATCACAATAATCTCGCTTAAGCAAAACGTTTAACGTTAACTAACACTTTAAATTATTCCTCTACTAAAATCAGTCTGTATCAATCAGTCTCAGAAATACCCTGGTTTAAATAAGTATACTTACTTAATTATCATTTAAAACTATGATCATATTAAAGATTAGCATTAGCATTAGCATAAAAAGTTTCGTAATACTTTGGGATCACATTCTTTTCAATCAGGTTTAAAATGCCTTGTTTTTTCGCTTCAGCAACTTGTAACTTATTGGCATAGAGTTTTTTCATAGTTCGCGGACCAGTTTCAGGTGCATTTTGCCTTCTTTTTAATGTAGTTACTTGGGCATACTCTGCGTCTTCGTAGGAAGTCTTATATAAAAACATGTTCATAAGAACATGTTTTTATATAAGACTTCCTACGAAGAAGCATAAGCTCTTGATCAGTTTTAATGACTTTAAGATCTGCCCATTTCACCTTGTCTCCATCTTCGTTGGTGGTGTAGTTGCAAACAGCCAGAGATTTCAAATTCATAAAATTCTCATGTGTGAGTTCCTTTACAGTAAAAGGTGTCCTTTTCTTCTTTGCGGTTTTAATCAAAGTTATGTACTGGTCAGGTACATAAATTGGCGAAGATTTTAATGCTCTTGTGATATTCCTCTGAATGATGGAGTGAACAGCATACCCCTCATTCTGGGTGTGCCCCTTATTTAAAAATTTATGAGTTATGCTCCTAAGTTTCGGAAACTCATTTATGGCGTGCTGATACATTGCCAACATAAATTTATTTTTCTGTTGACCACAGCAATTGTGGCTATAAAAAACAACGTCAAAATCTTCACTTGCTTTATCGTGCAAACTCTTTAAGTACATAGGTACGCATGAACCTATTTCGTTAGCGCCGCGGCCTCCTTCTCCTTCGTGCCACACAAAACATGTAGTGTTTTTAGTACCAAGCTCGGTAATAGTAAAATTCAAAAGATTCAGCTTTGGGACGTAATAGAAGCTTGATACTTCACCTTGTGGACAGGGCATTACCGCTTGTAAATCATAGACTGCGACTACAAAGTTTTTGCCTACACTTTCCTTGTCTTTCTCTTTTTCTAATCTTACCAGACATTTTTCTTTAAGGTGCACATCTATAAATTAAGAAACAATGTTGTTAGCAGAATATTTGACGGACAAAATACATGCTTATAACAACGTGATTACGCGGCAACACAATTATCGAAAACTTAGAAACTAATTTTAGTTTGGTCGAATATTCGGTTTATTCGGCCAGGCGCCTTGTCAAATATTTAGTATTAAGCTTTAAGCATATGTTAATAATTTGATTGAAACTCTAATTATTATAATTTTTGATTTAATTTTGAAACATAAAAACAACCTAAACAAATAATGCATATTTGTTTCAATAAAAACTGTCATATTCACCTTAATCTTTTGTGCAAAACAGAAGCATTCCAAATACTGCACCTTTTTTTTCGTAAAATAATCATAAAACTCATTTCATTTAAATCCAAAACGAACGCATTACAAAACACGGCACTTTTGCTGATAAAATAATGTTATACTTACATGTATTTTAAACTCAATACGGTCGTATTCCAAAATGTGGCACTTTTTAATATTAATATAAATTTTATTTAATAAAAAATTTAAATGAAACTGAGATATTTTTGGAAATGTGGCCCTTTTTTACAAAGAATACGTGTGGTCACGCAGAATGCCGGGTCACAATTGACAAAATGGCAGCTTTGACCTGAAATTAGCCACCAAAGTGTAAAAATGCAAAGAGGGCAGTAGTGTGATTGGACTATTATTAATGCGAAAATACTGGGTGTCTTTTTCGCATATAAAAATATAAACAGAATTGATACGATTTTTGCAATAAAAAGGATTTTTAGTTATTTTGATTTGTGGCCCTTTTGAATTCAAGCAGCGATATATCTTCGCTGAATATACGTCTAATTTGTGTAATGGTAATTTTGAAAGTGCAAACAGGTCACAAAACGAAGCGCGTGTCCATTACTGTCCTTTGTCGTGTTAGTCTGCATGATCAAACAAAATAATAACTGCGTAAATTGAAATGACCATTGCATAATTATCACTAAGCTGACTGATATCACAGCAATTTGAAACGGTCAGACTGTAAATTCTAAATATTGATTGCATTATCTATTTTATTTATCATGCTCAATTTGCATATTTTTTTTTTTTTTTTGTGTATTGACCTAATTAATTTATTCACCTGACAGACAGCTTGTTGTTGCCCCGTATCTTTTTCACAGAGCAGTAAGAAGGCGGGCGTTTTTGGATATTGTCTTTTGTAACATTGAAGTTCGAAAAGAACTAATTAATTGAAGTCTATTTTGAAAAAAAAAAACCTATTTTGATGTTGAAGTTATCACAAAAAAATTAAGTACTTGTAAAATTTTGGTTGAGGTTGAGGCCATCGGTGCAGGAACTTGATTTGACTGATTCTCATTACCATGTGTCTGATACCTATTCAATATGTGGATATATGACAACATTGACACGCGTACATCAAAACATATATGTAATTTCTGATTGTAATCGCTTTTTTTAAATCGGAAACCTCCTCTTTCTATGACCGAAGCACAGTTTAGCGAAAGAAAAATCCTTAATTTGAATAAAAACCTTTTTTTTTATTATCAGACTTGGCTGCGTCTGACTCTAGTCGCACCTGTCGGTAAACGCTGAGAGAGTCTGAGATGGAGCACACAAATCCAAGTAACAGAGACATAGAGGAATTCCCCAATACCCCCCTGGTTCTCACACACACACGACGGAACACAGTTGGCTTGGCGACAGACTTTAACGTGAGGGGTAGCTAGCCAGGCGGATGGTATAGATCCTACCACCAAGCGTGCTGGGTTTTGTTGAATCTTACAACACGCGTGCGATGAGGAACTGTTATATTCTAGCCCGTCCATAGACGGGAGGGACCTATACGAGCTTGACACACATATAAAGGTGTGTACGGACAGCGCGTACATTGGTACGCGTAGTCGGTTACGCGTACGCAGGAACGCTTAGTTCGTACAAGGCTTAAGACAGGCACCTCCATACTATTACTAAGTGTTCCTGTGTACGCGTAACCGACTACGCGGACATTGGAACGCTTAGTCCGTACACACCTTAAGGTTACATTTCACCCCTAATTGTCATGCCACGTCACATTGAGCCTTCATAGCCAAATCCCTTCACCGCAGGTAAGACCCTTCCTGCTGTATTATGCATGAGAACAATTTCACTTACAATCCTAGTCGGTTGCATTTGATTAATGTTTCATTAGTGTTCGCGTTTACATTCGTTCTATAAACCGAAATCTATTGGACTTCATACATGGCGATTTTTTGTAGTTATGCAATCACGGGTTTGTAAAACTTGTTTGCGAACTGCTACGAGATTATTTCAAGAAGATTGAGGTTTAACCTTAAATGGCATGAAATAGTAGGGATATGGTATGTCTACACCAGTGCGCTTTCATGTTCATCTCGCGCTTTCAACTTTTAATTCCTCTTGCGTCAAGCGCATGCAATATTGATTGCCATATGACACATGCAGCTTATCGTCTACACCGGTGCGCCTCGGTCAGTCGACATACAATAGACGGATTAGCGTGCGCTAGGAGCATGTGCTTTTGTCGAACTAGTATTAAGGCATGCGCTATGGCGCTTCACGCATGCTTCAGACGAAGACGCAAGATGAACATGAAAGCGCACTGGTGTAGACATAGCTATACGGTATGAATAATGGTGCCGATTTTGTTGTGCCGATTGCCATCTTTTTCACTCTGTTAAGATAATAAAGAGACGGATGTAACTAAGAGCTGTAATATTAAAACTAAACTTGACGAAACGTCAGTACGTGTCGACTAAAAACACGGTGAAGTTCTAGGCGTAAACTAGTTTGACATCTCTAACTTAGTTCTCATCTATCGCCGTCCTTTTCTCGCGCTGGCGGTTAATAAAAGATAGCAATTCGCTAATTTTAGTTTACTTGGTGTACAAGAGAATCGGTCCCATTGTCTCAATATTGTCCCTTCTTTGTTGCGTATCGATTGAGCCGCACAATTGCATTTTGAATCCTAAATTATGAGCATTGTATCACAATATCAGTATCATATCACGTATCGCATTGGTCGAAAATATGCATTGCATTGCGATCATATCGATATCACTGCGCACGTCATGAGAATCAAATGTTAGCGCACGTGTATAAAAAAACGTACAAGTACAGCAGAAGAGGCATTCCATTTAGTGCATCAATTTGAAGAGCACCAATTCGAATCGCACCAATATTATTCCTATTCCTATTTCTTTCTATTCGTGTTCTTCAAATTGGTGTGCTAAATGGAATGCCTCAGCAGAAGCGTAGCGTCTGTATTGTGATAGTATCGCAACTGTATCGCTGCTAAAAGTCGCCATGTGTAACAGCTTAACGTGAATTTTGCATGCGATGCGATATTTTGTGTTGATTTGTGTTCAGTTCGGTTGCACACTAAATTAAGTAGGTACGTCTATCGTGGAACTTGCGTTTGCATGTGTGTGTTCCATTCGCATTTCAATGTGTGTGTGCCATTCGTGATTGTAGAGTGAAACGTTTTATCGCTGGTGTTTCTACTATGAGTAAGTTTGTTCGATTACGTTTAAGTTCAAATGAAATTGCTTTATTGCGTTTCAAGTTCTATAAATTAAACAAAACGGCAAAAGGCGTGACAATGTGTGAGCGATTTTGTTTGATGGAATACAATAAAGTATTCGGTATGACCTACTATACCTTTCCTAATTTTTTGGACAACATAAACATATTAGTACCGTCCGCGAGGCCTAAGCTGAGCTTTGTATTTGTGTGAGAATGAATGCAAACGTGTCCTTTGCTTAGTTTAAACCGGTTTATATTGCTTTTTGGCAATCGATTCTATATGCACTCACACAAATGCAAAGCTCAGCTTACGCCTCGCCAGTTGTAGACTACTAGTTCTACCTAGCCTTTTCCCAACTATATTGGGGTAAGCTTCCAGTTTCACCAGATGCGGCTGAATACCAGTATTTTACATGGAGCGACTGCCATCAGACCTCCGCAACCCAGTTACTGATCAATGCTGATATCCTAAGGTTACACCGGTTGTCAGACTTTCGAGCTTCTAACTACCCGTAACGACTGTCATAGGTATTCGTATGACACCCGGGACCGACGGTTTAACGTGGTCTTCGAGGCACGGAGGGTCTCGATGTGACCCATCCACGCACTGACCGCGGCCACCGCAGCTTAACCTTGCAAATCGTATGATCTACGTGGTTGTTAATTAGCCACCAGCCCCTCAGTGAACTAGTAGTATTATTGAGAATTTAGTGAAGAAGAAGAAAGAAGAAGAAAATACATTTATTTAGCACATACTAAAAAGGCACACAATATAAAATAAAGCAGAAAAAAAAACAAACAAAAGAAATTAGCAGGAGAGTGTGACTCACGACTGCGCCAAAAAAAATTATTAGTGAAGCTAATATTAAAAAAATATATGTTGCAGACCGAGCGTTAAGATAAGATAAAGATGCATTTATTTGTATGAAACATGTGTTACATTTTTACACGTGATGTTAAAATATGAATAATGGTATCAACATATCCTGCCGTATCAGGCGTACAAATTACTTAAAATGAATGTAAGTGTAGTAGTTTACATACCGCAATTTAACACAATAATTTTATACATTTGGCACAATAGAATTATCTAGTGTCGTATTGTTTTAAAATAGGTACCCATTTTACTCTAATTGCCTACTTATTACAAATTTTGATATTTTTAAAAAAACACTCTTAGTGTCATAACTTTTAAGAAGATCAAGTTAGGGCTCTGCCACATAGATATTTTTTACTGCAAATAACCCCAACTATCGCCCTGTTTCGTTTGATCCACGACTTTTTAACCACCCTGTATATGTTGGTCCATTTTTCGGCAACGAAAGATCGCAACCTTTTTTCCGTGCATATCATACAAAGCGACTAAGGGATTATTAAAAAAGGAAGCAAGAATATAATAAAAAGGGTAGAAGCATCTTTCTCTTTACTAATAACAAAATTTTGCGATCAGCAATCCTTTTGTTAAGCTTTGCTATTATGGCGGTTCACTTCGCTTTTCAGTAGCGGATTTAATTATTACACATACACAAATAAATAAAATATCTCTTCCCAGACTCAAACAGACGAATCTGTTGATATTGTCCAACTTTTATCCGCCTAATGTTCATTCGTAATACATGAAAGCAATTCGGTTCTAAACCGAGACGACATTAATAATACAATAACGCCGCGCACAATTCAGCTGACGACCGAAGCATAGTAGCGCCATCTTACAGATTTATTATGCAGTACATAGGGACAAGAAATATAAAAATATGAATGTCTCGTTCTGTGCCAATTTCATTGCTATATTGAGATGTGTTTTGTGTTGACTTATTTCTTCAACAATACAGAATGACTGGTGAGACACTAACGATATCTTAAGGGGTCATTGTACTCATCATTATGAACAACTTTTACTATGGGACCAAACCTGAAATCGAGAAAAAAAATCAGTTGTTCCCTACATTTTGACGAGTAATGCGAACATAAATGTAGGGAACAGCTGATTTTTTTCGCGATTTCAGGTTTGGTCCCATAGTAAAAGTTGTTCATAATGATGAGTATAATAACTCCTTAAGAGATCGTTAGTGTCTCACCAGTCATTCTGTATAACTATACAGGGTGTAAAAAGACCCATCACATAGCCGAAATCTACGCATTCTGTACATCAAACTAAATTACATTGACCAAAAATAATTGCTGGGAAACGACTTTTATTTTTTGGCATGAAAAAAGACGCTTTTTTTTGTAGCGCGCAAATTATGGTTGTAGCGATGCCGCGCGTTTGCATGCGTGCAGCGGCCACACAGCCGAGCCAAGGCGGTCGTGTGCGTTTGATATTCATTGCGTTTTTGTAACTTCAAATGCGTAATTTGTTAGGAAACATTGAAATTTTTGATAATGTTTGTACGGAAGAAAGTTTAGTATTATGACTTGGAAATCGTTTTTGGAAAAAACTAAAAAAAAAATGTGTACTTTGACCTTCAATATCTCCAAAACCAATGATTTCCCAGGTATGGTTTGTTCGAAAAAAATTATCCCAATGATGGGTAAAATACGTGGTTTTCGTTATCGTTAAGGATCTTTTTACACCCGATATATCACTTCCGAGGTCATCAACAGCTTATATGTTTTTGATCGGCTTCAAGTCTAATTGGTTGTGACTGAATATCATCGCTTGTAAGAGTGTTTCATATGAAGCTGAGTCAGTTCTTCAGAATAATGGTCCAGGGGACTGATAACGCTGCGTTTGGTGAAACATATTTTGTTTCATATTCGAAATCATAACTGCAGCTGCACATCCAGTCGCAACCTAGCATTGACCTAGCACCTAGTGTTGACCTTTTGAAAGCACCAGGGATCTGGTCTACTTGAAATAAAAACTATTTGACTTTGACAACTTTAATCTATGCAACTGCCAAATGCAGCTTGAAGGCAATTAGGACGTAGTCAGTGCAACTGCGTGTCAACTGCCGATTGGATGTGCTGCCAATTGCAGTTATGATTTTGGATATAAAACGAAATATGTTTCCCCAAACGCAGCGTAACGCGGCGTCTTACGTAGGCGGTTCAAAGCGACGCGAATTGCGATGCGGTGACACGCGAATTCAATGCGATGCGGTGCGAAGCGGCGGCTTTGTCCTACGAGCTCGCGAACCTTCCGCCGCGTGCCGCCATCATTCAGTAGCACTGTATGGCACCGCATCCAGTTCGTGCGAAAATATTAAGCCAACGGACCGCGTTTGCTTCGCTTCGCGCCGCGCTGCACCGCATCGCACTCCACGTGCGTTTGGTCACGTAGGCCACTTCAATAGGTATCGACTGTTTGTTGTTTTCGCTTCGCGTCGCTTCTAGATCGCTCACGTAGGATGCCGCGTTATTGGCCCCCTTCATCATTATTCTAGATAATTTACTCAGCTTCATACGAAATACGTAAAATAAAACCAGTTTATCTCTGGGTTACTTGTACTTAATTGCCATAACTGGGGTAAGTTATAATTTTTTATGTTTTATAAGCAACAATTATCGCGTACACCATCACTATATTATTATGTTCATTCTTGATAAATTGAAGGTCTTAATAGTAAATATAGTTTGAACGTATTTCCGAAAGTTAAGCCTGATAATTCATTTGAAGCCTTAAAAACTAAATATGTGCGGTATCTACCAATAAGCAATAAACCACATGTATAAATGCTCTATAGTATCGTTTAATGCTAAACAATATCGGTTACAAAGAGTTCTCATAGCTTTAGTATAGTACACACAAGCAATTTACACATTTATAAGACTCGTTATGCTGACCTGTACAACCGCCATTTTATTTCAACAAACATTTCACTTTGTGATTAAGCTTAGTCCTAATAACATCGCACATTTCTCTTGGGATCGCCTCGGTTTCCTTCGACAGCCGAGGTTGTTCATGCACTGAATTTAAGATGCAGCTCTGAAGAAAGTAATATTAAAGTCATGAATTTTGAAAAATCAATCAATGAAAACTGCTTTGTAACATTGTGCAGTTAAGAAAGAAGTAGGGCTTGGTAGGAGGTACTTACAAGTTTTTTTTGTGATTTTATAATACAATTCGTGATTGTATTCTGATGTGACCTTTTATGAATATTCTAGCGTCATTTAAATTACGTATAATATCGTATTTGATAGAGTGTAAAAATATCATAATATTCTATTCCATTATATTCTTTTCTATTCTACTTATAATGCAAGAAATATGACATAAAACAGATCCAAACCGGGTTAGGCACACTCCAAAAATTAAACAATGTTAATGACAACAACATTAGTACGAATGTCACGAAGAAAACTTTATACGTTTAAATTTCATCACCATTATGGAATCACGAGGTTGTTATAATACCTCTACCTTTGTTCACTGGGGCGAGGGTAGATTTGCGAAATTGGCCCCAAATTATTCTACTAACTATGCAATAATAGAACAGGTCAAGTCTTGTGAACCAGAATATTGCTATGGTAATTGTCACACTGTAAACCAGCAATGTTAGTAAAGTCTTTGTGGAAGATTTAATTGGTGAACGTAGAAATAGCAATACAGAAATAGATAATTGAGTTGTCTAGACAAATTTCGTAGGTACTCCTGTTGTTATTTATTGGAAATCATGATTCAAGACAAATGTTTTAATAAAAATGTTTATAGTAACGAATAAAGAAAGACTAAAAATCAACCTAAATATAATTGGAAAAACATCAATAGGTATGTATCAATCTCAAAACAAGTATCAGTTGACAATATGAAACATTGTATAAATTGTTATTATGTGGTACAATAGAAAAAGAATCCTAAAAATTGCTAAAGTCGTGTTAAGAATAAGATCAGTTCGTTTCAGTATTACGGTATCTATCAACAAAGTAAATACAAGCCACAAGACCACCATATCTTCGTAAATATCATCCATTCTAAATCCAATTGCGGTAAAACCATATATCTCTTTCCAATTCGAAAATTTCCCAAATTCATTCTGCGCTAGATGCTCTGCTAAGCTTTCATTTAATCGTTTAGCCACAGCATCGCACACCAACACATGTATCATCCAATCTTTTACTATTCCGTTTTGCATTTACCCACTTTTGTTCAATTTATATTACTTTACTGGCCATTTAGCTCGTTTTTATTTGGCTTCACAATCGTTGTTTGCTTTCACTACCTTTTTGATTCTGCTGCAAACGTTTTATTTCTGTTTCTTTTATTGCACTTTGTAAATGGATGCATTTCTTTTCCATCGTGTACAAATACTCTTGTTTGGTATATCGTGAAAATAAAGAACTGTTAGGTTTCGACGCACGGTGAGATGTGTTACTCATTCTGGTCAAAATTATGTAATGTACACAAAATTTGTCCATATTTATTGTGTCAATTATTTAGTCCTATGAGTTTGACTGTAAATTTTGTTGGCTTTCAGGTACCTCTTAAGCCTTCATTAATGAAATCCCTGAAATTATGTATGTACTGTAAGGTCAAAATTAAAGTTTACACAATCACAAAATATAATAAATTAACAGTATTTAATACGCATAAAGTTAAACAAGAATTCCAAAACTGTGAAGTAAGTTACCTTGACATGTGGCAAGAGGAATAAATTAATCCGACAAACGAAGAAATTATTAGGGCATTTTCTTGACCACATAATTTCCCTTCCTGTAATTTCTCGGTAAGCGGAACAATGGTGGCGACCGCATAATTAGGCTCAAGTAGGAACATAACTTTTCTCCTACATTTCTGCACATAGCGTATGTTTATGTGATGTGATTTTCTTACCACTGTATTTATTTTGGTAGTTACATCAAGTTTTGTTCTATTTTTAGCTTTAAATTAAGTAAATCCTTCAAATGCGTTAGATCTTTTCGCTAAGACTATTACAAGTCAATGATTCGTATTCATTTTTTCTACAGACACTATTATATTTTCTTCTACATCGACATCAAAAAGACACAATCTATTACGAAATCCCATAACATTCCCTTAGGAGGCTAACCGCGATGTTTTTATTCCACCCGCATCACAATTTGAGATCAGAAAATTAATCCTCTAGGATTTTCTGAATTTCATATTTATTGCTACTTCGTCTTCCCGTCCGTAGGTTCAAGGCGGCAATATTTTTCGGAATCTTAGAAAAAATGGCCAACATTCGTCCGTGTTTTCTTGGATATTAGTTTTCTTTTTTCCACGTGTTATTTATCAAGTAACACTCTAATGAATTTTAAGGGAATTATACGATAAACAACAAGTTATTAGATTTGAGAGACAAGAGTTATTTGATCCACATCTATTTATACTCCTCTCGGGTATCAAACGTCTAAGGTTTCTTCAGTAATCTAATTTAGGGCAACAAAGTTTGTGAATTTAGAGTTGTTTTGTCGCTAAATGATGGTTTATTTGAAACTGTTTTGTGTTTACAAGTGGATTGAATAATATTGAGTTTATATCAGTGTATTTCCACAAAACAATTTGCTTTAGGTAGAATTTAATGAAAGTTCTAATTTTGAATGATAAAATATATACAGTGTGATAAATTGTCGTTGCAGCCACAGTGTATAAGCTAAAGCAGTACTTCAACTACCCACAATCGTCCGAACTGACACACTCACACAGACACGCACTGCAACAAGACTTCTAAGTTATCATCGGAATGCTGACTGCATTCACGGCTGTCATAGAATAAATGACAAAGAGTATATTTTACTCAATATACAGTGCGTGACTGTGTGGGTATGTCAATTCAGGCAATTATAGTAAGTTGATGTACTACTTTAGCTTATATATATCTACTGTGTTGTAGCTTTGAGGAGGATAAATTCATTAGGAATGAACAAAATATGCGATCGATATCAATTCGTAACACGTGGCGTTTTGTAATTTCTTCCTTCCATTTGCTATGGGAATATGGTGTCTAAAAAGACTCCAATATTGAAATACCACAAAAATTATAGATCATTTAAGGGTCACTTTTTTCACACTTCCGGAACAAAATTGCATCATAAAACATAATTATCTTGTACACAATCTATCATTGTTAGGTTTCCTCGGAGCCCCGAAAAAGGATCTCAATTTAGTGAAATTTCAATAAAGATCTTATTGATTTCAATAGGCCATAATACCCATCCATAATATCTATGACTTTATCGTAGGCCTCTCTCATATTTTCTCCAATTTATACGGGTTCGCCTTTTGCGGTTTCCTGACAGTTCTTTCGCATATTTGGATTGGATTGAATTTATTTTGCTCAACCTACACCGATATTGGATCGTTCTACCTTTAATATCTTACAAACTCAATTTAAAATGTACAGGATTGCTAATTCTTGGAAATTTTAAAGCGATTTTGTTATATTTATTCAAATGTCAATTATTACGTTCAAAAATAAATAAGCTAAATTGTACCTATCTTATTTCGTTCCTTTAAGACTTAACCTCCAAGTCTAAAATTAATAAAATAAGTGAAATCCAATTTTGTTCTTTTAAGTTATTCCTCCTCTTTCATCTGCATTAATATTACGTACTGTCTGTTAGGTGACCAAAAACCTATCATTTCATTTAAACCCGTAATAATCTACCAAACCTATCATTTTTGTCAAATCAATACACAAACACTTTCTTCTACAATTTTGAAATAGTAAACCACAAGATTAAAGTGCATTCAATCTGCTTCCCAAATCCAGTATTACATACACATACACAGGTATAAGCATACCACTACCGCAGGAGCCACGTTCCGAGGAATGCTGTAGCAGCAAGGGAATGCCCGCCTCGCGTCAATAGGTGCAGACAATTGGAATGTTTGTGCCAACAAGCTGAATCTGGGAGCAGAATACTACGTGATTTTTAGTGTTCCAAACCAGTAAGTAGGGAACAATTGAGAACCAAAACAATTGCAGTTTGTTTTGGATATATTTGGCACCAATATTGGGCACTTGGTTGTAAAAAAAACAGAGTTCTGGGAAGAAATGAAACCTAAGATGCTTCATTCGTAATGTCTGGGTTCTGCCAAAAAGAAAAATTCTTCCCCATCCATGACTGTGGAAAATGCGACTAAACCTGTCGGTGACGGTGATGTCAAACGGTGTGCAATACTCGTATAGCATCCTGTTACAACACACTAAGTATCACACCAATTTCTTTGCCCTTTTCGCTATGTTTATAAATTGTAGCGGTCACTGAGAAGCTCATGTCCATTAGTAGACGTTTAGAGGGCTGACTATCTAGTCAACCCAGCTACGATATTCTTAAATTTAAAAAAAACTTTAATCTTTTTCATCTAACAAAAGCTTTTCCAAGTTTTTATGCTGGCTTCACGTGATGAGATGAGTTGGTCTTTATCATAAAATATAGTATCTTCATACCTGTTCTTCAAAAGCATTTCTGTATTTTGGGTCAGATATACCTACCTGCCGCGTTTCTGTTAATTCACGGAAAATTATACCTTTACTTTGAACTATTCATCAAAGTTCGACTGTAATTTGTGTTATACATCGTATAATTGGAAAATAAGAAGACTTAGAAAATAAGCTTTTATCGTTTGATGTTCCCCTTCAGAAATCAAATGAGATATAATCTTTATTTGCTACCTAGAATCTACGCACATTTTGCTTACGTATTACCAAATTCGTCACAAACACCACCGACGCAAATTTTTGTCCTACCTACCCACCCGCATCCCCAAATTAATCGTCAGTGATTCAGCTCCAAACATTTAACGCCGTGTTCGTGCAAATATAAATTGAATTACAAGTGTTACGAATCGTGTAACACTTGTTCACGAAATGTCTGGAACACGTCGCCTCCCGGATCCTCGCAGTTATTTGACGAATGTCTTGGAGCGCAACCAAATGGATGCGGCACGGCGAATGCACTGTCTACAGCTATTTGATAGCAATTCGATCGTGCACCGAACATCAAGTATCAAGTATCGAGTATCGAACTCTCGGTGACGGTGTGGAGTTTTGTCTTTTGTTTGACTCGCTTGTTGCGAAGTGAGACAGATCGTTGAGAGTGAATGTCGTGCGACTGAAGAATCGATAGGATATTGGAGTACGTCTTTGATGTCTTGTGCTACAGTCTTTAGTAGTAGTACTAGTACTTGTAACAATTTCATAGCTGAGAATATTATACCACCATTTCGTAGCATATGGGTCCTCGGCAACGTAGGGATTATAATCATAATTATGTAACCTTAGAGATATACCTGTATCAGAATGACTAAGCGATATTGATTTATAGTTTAGTATAGTATAGTGCAATAGTAATACTTTATGTACAGAAGTCAGTAAATCGTCTTAATTTGGAATAATGTTAGTAACATACAGATAATTACAACGTTAGTTCAAGACTATCCTTCATAACTTCTACCCTCATTCGTATTTCTGTTCAACAATTTGTCTTTTTGCGTCTAATTAATATTGTATTAGATTTGCCCCCGATCCTATTTCTTCCAGTAAGTACCCCAATCAACTAAAATTGTTCGGCATTAATGAAAGTGACGTCTCCTCTCTTATATTTCCAATACATCTCTTTGTCTTTGTTACGGAAACTGGATTTGGATTAATGCGGACTTCGAACGCGTCTCGTCTTCACATTTCCGGGTACCCATGATTGTAAATTACATTATTAATGTTCAGATGGAGCTTAAATTCTGTTATTGCCTTATGATCGATACGCGCTAAAATTAGGCATTAAACTTTCATCCGGAGAGGTAGGAAAAGTTATTGAAATGATTCTGTGTCCTGTTCAAGATTGCTTTTGCCGCTTTATTAAAAGTTGTATTTATTTTCTGGGATAAATTGTAATGCCGCTCAAGGCAGTTACATTGTTTAAAATTATACAAGTCTTTAGCTTCACAAAATTATTCCCCTTTTCAACTATTGAACCCATTATCTAAAACCAAAAACTTTATTTAATTTTCATTAGCACTAAAACTTCTAGAATCTGACGATCAGAATTTCGGGCACTTTATCAGCCTGGGGATAAACTTGGGAGCAGGGTTCCGTCGGCAAACACGGCACTGCGGAACCGTGATAGCAGTGTGGATGACGTATGACCGCGTTAGCGAGGTTTCACCGTCTAGTTATTACCTACCACCATTTCTCTAGAATGATTTGAATTTCTGGCGCATGGTAATCCAAATTGTCGTAGAGTTACACTCTAGTGCATTGCTCAATTTATGCTCTCCTTTGTACCACATTTGTTTATGATACAGTCAGAATATTAAAGGTATACTGTTTATTCAACAAGAACGTTAACTTGAGGACTGTTTCTGTGATACTGAATTTTGATAAGTTTCTTGGCTGTGCCGTTGGTAGATTTCGGGATAGTGTAGATTTGCTTTTGCATAACTTTTATGCTGAACGATTAATGTGGACTACGTTAGATGATGTGTTACTCTTTGGAGAATACAATGTATATCCATTTATCACAAATTAAACGAACTTTGAAGCAGTGACATGGTAATGAAAACGTAACATTAAAAACGCTTAAATTTTATTTTTTTAAATTTACTATAATCCTCGAGAATTTTATGCCCCAAAACTGTTACGTGGCTGTCGATCCTTGTTAGCGATTATTATTAATGGGTTAATCTGACGAGCGGAAGTGAAATAAATACCTATTGTTTGGCTGAAATCCGTACAACAACAGTGAAAAGAGCTGATCATTTTGAAACGGCAGTACTGATTTTAATTAAACATAGCCTAAAACCAACTAGATTAAAACCGTTTTCAAACAACAAAAAAAAACCTATTAAAATCGGTTCATCCATTTGAGCGCTACAATGCCTTGGCTTCAAACTTGTAATACCCCTATTTTTTTCGTCGGGGGTTAAAATAATAGAATATTATTTTAACACGTGTGTATCATGAAGAAAAAAATCTTCACTTAACTATGAAACATACATCTTAAATCTTACTTTGCAAACTTCCAAATTGAAAACATCTGGAAGTGTTCCAAGAAAAAAAGAAAAGTGGCCGTTTCTCTAGATTGCAATCTAATAATTTTGCCAAGAACCCTTCATGCGTAGCAAGATGGCCGACATATGTGAAATTAATTCAGTTGCCATTATTAATACTTACCTGCGCTTGCGTTGGTGAATTTATGTGTAATAAATTCCTTGCGTGCTGATTTATAGCGGAGGATCCATTTGTAGGACGTTGCTTATGTACCTAGATATATATAAGTATGTATCTTCTATCTATTTAAAGATGCTGTTACTAATCGAGTTGATTTATATCCTTATCACCCACATTTTGACGTTTTATATTCCAAGCGTGTTCATAATGAAGGGATATGAGAATTTAAATTGTTTGCGTTGTTAGTGACTCGCGGGGGAATGTCCACAACTGAGTCATATCGTCTATTTTGATTCCCAGTTTAACATGAAAATTCTCTTGATTTATTTATAGCTTGTTTACTGAAATAACGTACATTTTATGTGTTCTGTAGTATTTTTCACGTAGGATGGACCTCATTTTGTAAGTCGAGGGGCTACTGCAATTAGAACAACGTGGGTAAACACTATTATAATCACACTATAATCCTACATTTAATATATTTATTTATGAAAGTTTGGAAGTTAATCACTGCACACAGGTAGACCATGCCCTGGATTAGAACAGAGGATACTTTTTATCTAGGTACATGAAGTAGTTCCCCTACGATGCGAGTGAAACCGCGGGGAACAACTACACTTGGGAGCAAAGAAATCGAGCCACTCCTTTTTTCACGTGTCCTGTTTATTAGTTTTGGTTTCATGAATTATACAGGGTGTAAAAAGACCCATCACATAGCCAAAATCTACGCACTCTGTACATCAAACTAATGACATAGACCAAAAATAATTGCTGGGAAACGACTTTTATTTTTTGGCATTAAAAAAAACGCTTTTCTTTGTAGCGCGCAATGTGTTGGTTGTGGCGATGCGATGCCGCGCGTTTGCGTGCGTGCAGCGGCCACACAGCTGAGCCAAGGCGATCGTGTGCGTTTGATATTCATTGCGTTTTTGTAACTTCAAATGCGTAATTTGTTAGGAAAAATTGAAATCTTTGGTAATGTTTGTTTGGAAGAAAGTTTAGTATTATGACTTGGAATTCGTTTTTCGAAAAAACTAAAAAAAATTTATACTTCGACCATAAATATCTCTAAAATCAACGATTTCCCAGGAATGTTCTAGTAGAAAAAAATGATCCCTATGAGAATGATGGGTAGAATATGTGGTTTTCGTTATCGTTAAAGGTCTTTTTACACCCGACATAATTCAAAATACAAAAAACTACCCATTGTAAAGGTTATCAAATAACCTTTTAGGCGATATATGTTTAGAATTGATCTGTTCCATAATACCAAAAATAATAACAATTATACCTACGTGAAAAATAGAAGTGGCTCGATTTATTTGCTCCCAAGTATAGTAGTAGATAAACCTGAAATAACTTATAATTCTGCATTAATTCTTCTTGAATTTCATTGTATAGTTATTTTTTTTGGAAAAATTAATATACAGGGTGTTAACGAAATCGTGTAATTCCTTCAAACCAGGTGATCTACTGGTGACACAGATTAACCCTAAATGGGAATTTTCAAAAATAAACCAAAAAAAAAATTAAATTTTTTTTTTTGGTTTTCCATTTCTGAGTCTTTTAGAGCCTTGAGTTATCTGACTGCAAAGAGCGTTATCTCGTTAGTCGTTCCTGCCAGTCGTGTCGCCGTACTTTCATTAATTTATGCGTGGCATCGAAATGTTCACACAAATAAAATTACTTGTTTGCAAAAAAAAAAATTCTTATTTTTTTACTGAATCCTTATTAGGTGGTTTAGATACGATCGGTAACAAAGCCGCATGAAAAAAAAAAGAATTTTGTTTTTTTATTTTTAATCAAGCTATATCCCGTGCGGGGCCTGTCTACACCAGTAGTAGATCATGCGGTTTTAAGGAATTACACGAATTCGTTAACGCCCTGTATATACCGACTTTAGTTTTTTTTTCTGATATTTGATCGTTATCGATATATACCACAATATGTAATATTATATATTATACCCTTCTCTCGCTGTGGTGTCTGTTTTGATATTACTTCTGAATTACATTACAATCCATGAAGAAACGAAACTAGACAAATACGCGTTTAAATTTAATCTATTTTGGATAATGTTACCATCGTTTTTGATTTTTCAATTAGAGCGCTGATAACAGGAAGTCTTTCATGCTTGAACAGGCACAGCTAAAATTACATTTTATTATTAGGCGATAATGTATTTTTGTAGCTACTTTTAATTTTATATTAAATTTCAAATTAAATCTTGTACGATTTTTATCCCTTGTGAAGTGAGCAATTATTGTTGAAATCATATATTTTGTCCTTGAAGTTTACAAGACAAAGATTTTTGTAACAAAAAAGGTAAAATAGGTATTCTAAAAAATAAATGGTTACCTATCTAAAATATTAATTAATCATCGATGCTCCTCTATCGTAAACCGTTTGATCCGGTATTTTACGCTTAGAAACCGAATCCTTTGAAACATTGATTAATATTAATGATTTCCTTTGGGAACTAATTTGAGTGGATAATGGATCTTTTGTATTTTACGAAAAAGTAATTTGTTAGGCCCGCCGACCGACCAATTAGAATACAGAGAGCACGCGCCGGTTTTTCGATTAATCATCACATTCAGGAACGCAGTATTGAGATATCGCGTGTTTCACCGCAATTTGAACACAATACTTGTGGAAATATACTGAGTTGCTTTGTTCAGTATATTCGCGATAATTGTATGAAATATGCGTTTATTAATTACTGAGGAACGTTTCAATAGAGTTTGAAAATTAGGCATCAATTTAAGCTGTGTTTCACACATAAAAGTACCTAGGCTTTGTTTTCAAGTACATAGCTGTCCACAGTAAGGACATTTTAACTTCAAAGTTTTCAATTTATTTTTTCTTTTCATAAACGTCAATAATATAATGTATCAATTTTATTTAACAATGCATATCTTTAAAGCCAAAATGCGCCAATAATAATTTCTTTAAATATAAATCAAAAAAGTTATTTCAAAAACAGAAAAGGTTGACAACTTGGATTTATTGTCAGCCCTTGTTAGACAAAAAGAATAAACGTTGAAAGAGCTTTGAATTTAAAAACTTTTCCGACTTATAATTCGACTTTTGATTAATGAACCTCGACGGTTCGAGGGGAAATGGACAACAGAAAAAATATAACAGAAACATGATACCTATTAATAAGAAATATCGGACTGAAAAAATATTTCCTATTTTAAATAAGGTTACATTTGAGAAATAATATGAGTAAGCTGCTTCATCTGAAACAGCTGCTTACACCTCATTTTATGTTGTGATTAATAAATATTTAAATTATCTTTTATATTTATTCAAATAACCAAGGTTGGTCGGAAAGGGGGTACTAATCCGCGGATTATTAAAAGAATCGCTGATTTAAAAAAAATCTAATTCGATATTTATAATTGCCATGCGAAATTATTACTAATTTAGCTTTTAAAAAAATTCTCCATCCTTGCTTTAGTTACGAATTCGTAAAATGGAGCTTCTAATCAGTGACCCCTAATATGACCTGATTTTTTTTATGAAATCCTTAAACAGCTATTTCTCTTAACTATTAACTTTTGAGGAAAGTTGTAGGTAGGTATAACAAAAGTTCAATCTTTAGAGGTTAAAACGGGATATTTACCATGTTTTTTTCATTAAACATGGTAAATATCCCGTTTTAACCTCTAAAGATTGTGTTAGTGACCATGTCAGTTTAAAAACTTATATAACAAAAGTTATTCATCATAATGTGTATCTTAAAACCTTTTCAGATGAATATCCCCTTTTCGACGAACCTTGCTATTTAATTCCATTATTAAATTATTAGATGGAATTGAGCACTAGGACTGCCTTGGTGCAGCGGTCGCACGCTGAGCGTGAGGTCCTGGGATCGATCCCCAGGTCGGGCAAAGTGTAATTGGGTTTTTCCGTGTGGAATTTCCCAGTAGCCGCCCGGAGTCTGGATTTGTGACCGGTCGATGGCAATAGGCTCGCCACCTATTACATGGGACGTAAACATAACGGCGAAATGTGCCACCTCTGCCAACCCTTCCGGGAATAAATGCGTGAGTTACATAGAATTTCAATCATAAATAACTAAGTATTACAAGCTAAATTACTTTATAATTCAGCCCAAAGACGTCTACTGCTGGACATAGGCCTCCCCCAAGCCATGTCATGGGTTTGCCAGAATCGCCACGCTTGGCAGGCGGGTTGGCGATCGCAGTATGGTTGTTAAAATACACAGAGAACGCTGCTGCCCATCCTATAGTGAATTGCTTAGTCGCCTTTTACGACACCCATGGGAAGAAATGGGGTAGTGCTAGGATTCTTTACGTCCTACACCACACGGAACTAAATTCAAAGCTAAATTACTTATTACTTATTTGAATTTTATTTATTCCCGCAATCTTTTAGCAAAAACGAACATTCTCACGAAAGCAGAGATATATCTAGATTAGTAGAAAGTACAAACCAAACCGACATACGTTAGTAAATCAAACTAAATCCACTTTCGGTCGCGAAGGATAAAGTCGGAATCTTCAGACCGTTCTATTAGACTTCAAAGGATTTACTTTGAAATAAATAGAAATTATTTTCATCCACATTTTTGTGCTTTTAAAGGAAATGTATTACAGTGATGAAAGGAGCCCTTATTATGATAAAGATATTGTATCATTGTGTTTTACTCAATGAACATTGAATTTATGTCTAACAATATGATAACCATTTCCAAAATAAACCGATTGAATACTACATATATAATAATGTAAGACAATTGTATTGATCCGGCATCGGGAACAGGGTCCAAGATGCCGGCTGTCAGGGCTACATTGAAAGGAACCTCCTTACTCTGCGTGCCGTGTCACTGTCGTGTCTGCGTGTCGTACTGTTTTCTGTATCATGCCCTTGATCCAGCCGCTCTACGAGAGCCTCATAAGGTGTTGATCGAGGCTCTTGGCTGTTAGGCCATTCGCCGTAACGACTATCGGGACAATGACTGATCCAAGTCCCATTTGTCGACAAGCTCGTGTGCTAAATCAACATATTTTTTACGAATGAATGGAACAATAATGTTAGACAATAGTATTGTATTAGTTACGGTTGACTCACGTGCATTTTCGGGATTGCCTGACTAGTTTCGGGGACCCAAACATAGCCCTTAATCATGAGCTCGTGAGTCGAATTGAATCCAAAAATAAACGCGAGTAAACTGTAGCTAATCATTTCATTCAAAGAATCAGATACGAAGTTTTTTTTTTTATGACAACTTTTTTGCGAGAATTCGATCGAAAAAAAAAAATGCCAACCAAATTGTGATCATTTTCTTTATGTTTACACTGTATCTTTTTTAGATCATTCCTTTTCTGTTATGGAATTTAATATAGGTAAACACACACAACATTCAATTAACCGCTGTTTAAATAATACGTGGTCAAGAATCCGTAAAGTGAAGGAACTCTGGCTAACAATTAAACTTTAGGGTACTTCTTTGAAAGTGATTTAAGTTAGAAGAATCCTTAAGAAAGCGGGTATCCCGTCCACGGACCAAAGATCTCTCTGCGTTAATGAAGGAATTCCGTTTTTATTATACTGAAGTGCTCCCTGTCACATCCATCTTGCCTTTTAGAGGTCTTCCCTGGAAATGGAAAAGACAAAAAGGTAAATCGACAATAGATTTCTATAAATATATTTAAGCCTCCTTGATTTTTATGAAATGGCTTTTTTGTGAATTGTTAGCGAATATTTATGTAAAATTTTTAGCTTTCTATAGATTAGTCGAAAAGGGGGTAGGTACTTATCCAAAAGGATGTTAAAGTACCCATAATAATAAATAACTTTTATTCTACAACTTTCCTCAAAAGTCGATAGTTTAAGAGAAATTGCTGTTTAAAGATTTCATAAAAAATACGCTACAATCTATCTATCCTCAACTATGATCAGCTGTTTACATTTTAGGTCATATTTGAGGTCACGGATTTGAAGCTCCATTTTCTGAATTCGTAACTAAAGTATAGATGACGAATTTTTAAAAACTAAAATAAAATTCATTTTGCATGGAAATAAATAAATATTTTTGGGACATTTTTTACACAGTCCCAAACTAAGCAGAGCTTGTACTATGGATACTAGACAATGGATATAATAATTAACCGGTATCGTCCCGCGCGACGATCCGGATCGTCAGTGCCATTGTTTATCTATTGTGTCTATAATTACAGTACCTACACAGGTTAAATACTTTTTTTTGTAAATACATACATATATATAATACATAAGAAATACCCAGACCAACACAAACACATAAGTTCATCACATAAATGTTTGTGTTGTGTGGGAATCGAACCCACGACCTCGTGATCAGCAGTCCGACACTCGAACCACTAGACCACAGACGTCGTCAAATAAAAATGATTGAATTTTGAAATTTTAGCACTTGCTGTAAAACAGTCATCAGGAATACTTTAAGTGGGCTGCAGATTAACACCCCATTTTCCGGATTACCAACCTTGTTTTTATAATGATAATGAAGGTATTGTAATTACATGACTAACACAAAGCTAAAATGAAGGCTATATTTTACATGGATCTAAATTAGATAATTGAGGTTAATTACAAAGGCCGACACGGCGTATGTACGTACTGTAGTAGCAAAAGCCGTAACACACTCGGCACAGATTAGTACCGAAACCCGTAACACACTCGAAAGGAGGATGAAAGTTCAAAATGGAAATAATAAAGCTTCTATATCATTTTACTTGTGTATTGTGTATAAATCAATATTTTAATAAACAGGCTTTTATTGAATCTAATCAAGCGTTCAGTGAGGTCTTCTGTCACATATATCTTTACACTCATAAAGAAAGAAAAAGATAGAACGGAAAAGTATTTATTGGCACACAGTACCATAAACAATAAGAACAAATGTCAATAATAAAAATGAAGTGCCAAAAGGGCCATCAACACAGCATAATGTCAGATGGCAGTACAAGGTACTACCACCTAACGCAAATTTTGAACTACTACCAACGAGTGCAATATACTCGAAACTAGGTAACTAATGATTTGAACGATGGGTGCAAAAGACCCTCACAATAATTTTGTCAAAACTTTTTATTTACGATTTAAAATTATTTATTTAATAAAATGATTGCGTATTTATTTATTGTACTTTCGCACCAAATAACTACAGAGTCGGACTTAATGCCTAAGGCCTCATTTACGCGGGGCGTCGAACGTCGCGTTGTGCGGCGCGTCTCGCACTGAATTCAAACATTTATGGCGTTGTATGAGAGCGTTTACGGAGAAGTGATTTTACACGCGTTTGCGTTTTGCGTTACGTTGCGACCAGCTATTCCTGCAATTTTCCGTCCATTGTAAAACGTAGCGTCAACCGCGGCGGCGCCCGCACCGCATCTTCATAAACAACATCGTACATTGCCATATGTTTATGTTTGCTCGTGTGATGATGCGGGCTGCTGCATACGCCGCCGCTCCGTAAACAGAAAAATCGTACGACGGCGACGCGCCGCGAGACGCCACGCCGCACGCGACGCGCGACTCCCCGCGTCTCCGTAAATGAGGCCTTAGGCATTTTCTACCAGTCGACCTTAGAATGATGCAGAGAAAACATGGTAGGTGCACTATATATTGCTGTATAAGTGTAAAGTAGTAGTGTAGTGTGTAAAGATTAATTGATCACTAATTGTGACTAAAACTGTCACCGTAATCTTAATAAATTAAGTAGGCTTATTAATTTAGATTTCCGAGAAATTAAACGAAGACGATTTGCACATTTGCCAAATGCAACACAAACTAATCACGACTAAAGTCAACGACCTGTTTCTCGACCCTTAAACCTCAGAAATCTATTCCCCCCTCCCCACAGAGCGCTGAGAGTAGACCAAAACTAAATTCATAATAAAGTTTCGCAACTCTTAGAAAAGACGGACGGGGCTAGAGGGAAATATCTCCCGAGTAACCTCAACTTCAGCGGATTATAAAATACCTGACAGAATTGAAAATTGTGTTTCATTTTGCAACGAAATCCTGGAACTAAAAATCTGAAGAAAACTGAAATACTTCACCGGGAATTTAGGAATTGGACGCATTGTAATTGAATAAAACTTGAAATGTCGATTCGATCATAGTGCGGATATCGTTCCAATATCGTTACCTTTAAGGACGGATAAAATAGGTAGAAAAGACATAATAATATATTGCGCTATTGATAAATTCGGATACTAATACAAATTAAATTCTAAAAGAAACATTTAAGGTAACTGTGTACTTATAAAAGTACAATCGGTTAGTTTAGAACAAAAGTGAACCAAGTAGCATTTTGTCCAAGTAGCATTCAGTAAATTATATCACATCTGTAATAATGCTTCTTCCTACTACCTTATCCTACTTCTTACTTGTAATATAATATAGCAATTTATCTACCGTCGGTGAAGTTCTAACAGTGCGTAAGTCATTTTGTGACAAAAACAGACGACACTGTGAAAGTGACAATATTACATGAAATGAAAAAGATTATTAGGATTTTCAAGGGTTTAATAAATCATCAAAGAGTTTATCTGTAATGATAATTAAAAGCAATATTGCGTTCAGCGTAGGTTACGCTCGTTTTAAATAGTTTTTTCACTCTTTTGTAAAGTAGCCATTTTTGACTTCCGCACTGTTAGAACTTCACTGACAATATGTGAAAGTTCGGATGTTTGCGAGTTTGTGAATTTGGATGTTTGTTAATCATCAATCACACCTGAACGGATTTGGATGACATTTGGCACACAGATAGACCATGACTTGGATTAGGACATATGATACTTTTTGTACAACTACATGAAGTAGTTCCCGTAATATGCAAGATAAACCGTGGGTACCAACAGCTAGTGTTTTATTTACTTAAACAATGCAGAAGTGTCAAATAAAAGACTGTTTGAAAGAATGTTCATTAGCACTTGAATTACTTTTGCACTAACAAAATACACTAAAAGAAGCCCAAAAGTAACATAAAATCTCAAGCATGGTAATTATAGACACAATAGATAAGACAATTAAGTGTCGTCCTGGGACGACGGGCGGTACGCAACCAGATAACTCAGTTTTTCACAAAACGTTACTTGGATCACTTTTGTTCTAAACTAACCACCGTTCATATTTTTTGCCGGACGCGTAAATCTATGCAGGTATTATTTTAGTCTATTACAGCCATACGCACTATTTACTAGACTCCAGACTAATTCAAGTGATGACATGAAAATTCTATACGTTAATATAGATACTCAAGCTCCAATTAATTGATTCGATATCTCCTGTATTAACAATATACCTCCAATTTAATAGCAAACCAATATACCCGGAGTGCTGATTAGAAATCCGTACGGTTAACCAAGCTCTTATTAGAGTCGACCACAAATTTCGGAGCTCCATGCTGACTCACGGCTGTTTCACCGTCTGCAAATAACTGTGAGTTACTACCTGGTATGTGCGGCTTATTTGTGCTTCCACAATACTGGAATTCACGTCACTGGGTACGGGTATTATATGATGATGTAGTTCAATGATTTTACTATTATCCCTTGTTGTTCCACTGAAAAACATACCACCATAAATAAGGTCAGCAAAATCTAACAACCTAACTCAAACTATTTATTTGCACACTAAGGTTAAATAATACAGGTCTTATTATATGAAGTAGGTACAGCTTAGCAACCTTTTCCAGGTGTTGCAATATTTGAGGGCTATATTTAGATAAAAGTATACATATTTATAAATTTACTTATGGTGTCTACTTGGTATATATTTCCTAATTCTTGACTATTTGTTATATTTAAACACAATATCCCTACATAGTGCACTTTTATCGACTGTTAACTTGCAGTATAGTTGTAACATTTCAGAATGACGCGTCGTGTGACTTTTATGTCACTTTCATAAGGTTTAAATTAATGATTCACGTCTATTCGTAAAATCAAACATCGAGTTATGTAATAGTTTTGAGAAATTATAAGTGTGCTGTATGATATTTAGGACTGATTTTCCAGTCGTCAAATAACTTTTATCTGCGCAATAATTTTGACGTTTTAACAAGTTTTAGATAGAAAATATGTCAAACCGCAAATCATTTTTATTCCTTCATCATCATCACCTGAGATAGCGGTTATTTCGTAAATTGTAGCTGTAAGGAGACTGCTATCAAAAAAACCTAAATGTCATCATCAAAAACCGTAAAATAGCTATAATATCCATTTTTTTATATTTTAGTTTTTTTGTATGGTAACGTTTCGTAGACAAACGTCAGGACTAACCTTACATTGAAAATGGTAGTAAAAGGTATAATTTTCCAGTAGTGGTAGTCGAACTGTTGTACTTACAAAAAAATGCAATTTTAATAAAGTGTAATAAGCAGCTGCTATTTTATCAACCTCGTAAACAGAGTAGTGTTAATACCGACATGCGGAACCACTATTTTGTATAATATACCTTTTAGGGATCGCTAAAAGCCTGTACATTGTTTCACGGTAGAAGCTCACTTTCAACTTTATTTCTCGTTATAAACTTACTCCTTTGCAGTGCATTGCCAAGGATGCTTCTGTTGTTTGAAGTCGAAAGAAATATTTCAAAACAAAAACAAAAGTACGTGGTTATTCTTAATACAACGCCTCTGACTTTTAAAGAAATAATATAATTGAAATCGTGATTTCTTTTTCAAAAGTTTACCTAGCTAGTTAACAATTTTCTTTAATGATTAGAAAGAAATAAAACAAATTTAATTGCGTCTTCAGCTGACGCACATGAGGAAGACCTAAAAAAACACAAAAACAAAAATTAAATTTGGTAAAATATGCTATACATATTGGTATGGCACATGCACAAAGCATATAAATTTATTCACAGCCTTTGTCATCGAAGTATCAACATACTATATTCCATGACCATCCCTAACTACTTTTAAAGTGTGTTAAAAGTAACTGCTAAAACATCAAATGGCGATTATTAACCTGATTGCTTGAAAAGATCCTTCACGAGAGACGGTACTTTAGTACGTCCGGTACACCCTGGACAGTCAGCCCCGCTACCAAACTTGTTGATTGGCAATTTTTTTATCCACAGCTTTGAGCTATTTTCGTATAGCTCGTGCTGACAGAAGAGAAGAAGAACCTGATTGAAATGGCAAGAATAGGCATTAGTAGAGCTCCTAGTGAATGAGTTCGTCGAGGAAAGTCCTACCACCATACCCATTTCTAACTCTAAAGCACACCCTACCCGATTTTTAGGGCCCGGTTGATGGAGTCCCGACCGAAGACCGAAGAGACAAAGCGCCCTAACTGTTATCAAACTACACTGAATAAGAAGAATTAAGGACTCTAAACATCGAGTAATGTTATAAGCCCTCAACTGATCAATTAACGGAAATAAACACAATAGATAAACATTGGAAGCCATCGCAAATACAGAGCGTTGTTCATTAAGAGGTGTTCCGATTTCAAGAGTATGGATGTCGGTGCAATCACAGACACATGAGACTTTTCAACTTTGTCTATAGGGTTGGTGACGCATCAGCAATTCCGTTGTGGTCGTAGATGTATACAGAATGACTGGTGAAACACTAACGATATCTTGAGAGGTCACTGTACTCATCATTATGAACAATTTTTATTATGGGACCAAACCAGAAATCGCGAAAAAAAAACAGCTGTTCCCTACATTTTGACGAGTAATGCGAACGTAGGGAACAGCTGTTTTTTTTTTCGCGATTTCAGCTTTGGCCCCTTAGTAAAAGTTGTTCATAATGATGATTACAATGACCCCTTAAGATATCGTTAGTGTCTCACCGGTCATTCTGTATAGGCAGTGGTAAGCACGGTACTTACCATCAGTACCCCAAGTGTGAGTTTTTTACGTTACTACTGTAGTTGCGTTACGCCAAAAATGTCAAACAAATTTTTAGTCACGTTATTCGGCGCTAGAGTCGCTGCCTAAATTTTCATATATTTTGGACGGATGCAACTACAGTAGTAACGTAAAAAACTCACACTTTGGGTGCAGGTGGCCCTTCAGCGTCTGCTTGTTTGCAAAACGATAACTTAAAAAAACCAAGAGCGCGATTATGTTCATTCCTAGTAGCGGTCTATGTAAGAAATCTCTCACTGCCATTATTGGGAAACAATCTAAAGCTTCTATACGACAGAATTTCTAGAAGAGGAAACTCCATACCGGTGTCTGCATTTCATAGAAAGTCACTATTTAAATTATAGTACAGTACGATTCAAGTCAGAATTCGCGTCGGCAAACTTCGTAAAACCGATCACTTCCGAACTTAGTGCGACTTCAAGACTACGAGTGTTTATTACTACTGCAGTACAGGGTCTAAGATGGAGCACACGAATCCAAGTAACACAGATATAGAGGGATTCCCCTATACCCCTCTGGCTCTCACATACACACGACGGTACACAGTAAACTGCTTGGCGCCGGACTTTAATGTGAGGGTGGTAGCTAGCCAGGCGGACCCTATAGATCCTACGACCATGAAAACATCTTAGTTGTGTTGTATTGCACTAATTGTAATAGTGACTTTCTAACTTTCTATGAAACGCAGGTACCGGTTTGGAATTCGCCCTTCTAGAAATTACTTCTTATAGAAGGCTTAAGATCATTTCGCAGTAATGGAAGTGAGAGATTCCATACATAGACCGCTACTAGGAATGAACATAATCGTCCTCTTTCTATCTTCTGTGTGATGTGCTCTTTACAATTTTCAGTACCTCTGACAATATGAATGAGAAGATAATAAGGAATTCATAAACACTTTTATCCCGAGTTCAGTATGTAAATGTTAAAATAAGAAATTTTTACCTCCTTTGCGAATAACAAGTGATATTTTAAACGTGCGTCAGTCGTGGTGAAGCTTGGCACTTTATTTATCCGAGTTATTCTGGTATTTTATTCCTAACATGACAGACTACGCTACCTAGGGCATAAATGTAACGTTTAAAATACACTTGAATCTAGTGATAAATTGTTGAGATATGTTTGTGAAACATTTTGGTGCGCTCTTGTATTATAACGACCTGTGTTATTGTAGACTAGGGTTGTCAGCTTGAAACCATTAATCATATTATATTACATTTTATTTAAATATTTAAAATTACATTAGTATAACACGTTCTAAAATATGAATCCAAAGAGATTAAACCAAAAAAATAATATGCAAAAAAACGCGTTACGCATGTATTCTTCGAAGGGTAAGTCAAAGATGTGAGACTCTCTAGTAAAAACACGTCGCTGTGCAACGCTGCATTCGTAGACGAGTTTAGCAGTAACGCTGCGTTTGTAGACTAGTTTAACGGCAGTGCTGCGTTCGTAGACGAGTTTAACGGCAGCGCTGCGTTCGTAGACGAGTTTAACTGCAATGCTACCGCAGCGACGTGTTACTTTAGAATAATAATAATAAATCTTAAGGTGGCGACTGATATGAGCATTTGCTCAATGTGAATATTCGCATCGAGCATTTGTTCGTTCTGAGCAAATGCACACGACATCTGAATATTCGTCCCGAATACAATATGCTCGGCTATCCTCCATCTATCCAGATGTAGTCAAAATGGCGCACGTAGAGATGGTTTGGGCTGCTTTCTTTCTAATCCGTTCTAATCTAATGACAAAAACAGCGCAACAGCTCACGACAGCCGGTTGGGGTGCGCTCGGGTGCTAGGTGCTCGGCTCGCTGAACTGACATGCCGAATATTCGACTTGTAACGTGCTTACATTCGGGAGTCGCAGGGCGATTCCCAGCCATCGTAGGCGCGGGCCTGCGGACGGTGAGCGTTGGGTGGCTCGCCGTCCGATCAGAACCAGGCCCGGGTCGACGGCGCGTTGTGTTCCACGCGCGCCTCAAAGAGATGTCAGCTTAGTAGACGGGGCCCGCTAGGGCCAATGCCCACCAAAGTTACGGAATTTGTTCGAAAGAGTTTTAGTCAGTAAGAATTTGACACTTCCTTCCGCTGCGCCCAGAGCGGAAGAAGCAATTTGATGGTTTCAAACGTTAAAAAAAAAAGTGCTCCCATCGAGCGAATATTCATATTTATGTGAGTTGCCACCTTAATACGTGTTATTTTCGCTTGGCTGGACAAGACCTCCACCTATAACGAACTATCGAATCTCTAAACGCAAGTGTTCCTAAATCCTGGACAAACAATAACAGGTAGGTAGCTGATTGCTTTCAGCACTACTACAATAATTCATTTACTTCTGGCTCGGGGAGCTAGCGTACATTGTTGAATTTTTATGGACTGGCAAGTTAGATGGATTTCCGATTGGCTGGAGAACGAGATTGCGCACATTTGGCAGTTCGAATTTCGACTTCATTCGCTGTTATCAACAGAGAATAAAGCAGATGACAACAATACCTATCGGATGATCAAATATTTTGTGAGTGTTAAATTGTAACTATGCTTAGCCTTTTCCCAAATATGTTGGGGTCACCTTCCCGTCTAACTAGATGCGGCTGAATACCAGTATTTTACACGGAGCGACTGCCATCAGTCCTCCGCAACCCAGTTAGGTACTGGGCTATGCCAATATCCTAAGGTTAGACCGGTTGTCAGACTTTTGAGCTTCTGACTACTCGTAACGACCGTCATTCATATGACAGACATTGTAACTAAGTACTTAACTGTTTTTTTTACAAATGCCGCATACACGTTATGGCATCGTTCAACTGCCCCATCAACATAGATGTTCAAGGTTGCCTGGAAGAAATCGCGGTGAAGAACGATTAAGATAAAATCGGTAAAGATAAGGCCACTCATTGTACTTTATTTTCAAAAATATTATTTTTAAAGTACAAGTCCGAGACGGGCTGCAGACCACAAACTGCAAAAGTAGTATCGCTTGCGGTGCGATTTGCGGCTGCGGTCTGCGGTTGCAGTTTTCCAGTCGCTGTCGGAATAGCACCTTTAAAGTGCACACCTTAAAGGCGCTATTCCGATGGCGACTTGCGGTCTGCGGTTGCAGTCTGCAGTTTGCAGCCCGTCTCGGACTTGTACCTTTATACAACGTGTAAACATAATAAACGCAAACTCTGAAAGTAGTTTGTAAAGAATCGGCTACTGAATTGATTTCAGCCATTTTTAATATGTAATTTATTTTAAACGTGCTATTTCAAATCATTCTTTTAATTGAGATAATGAAAATTTAGCCTTATGCCAAAGTCATAAGACTGAATTTTAAATGCTAAAAATAGTATTTCTTAAATAAACAATATTTAAACAAGTTTATGATTAATTACGGTTTACTCACGTGCATTTTTCGGGATTGCCAGACTAGTTTCGGGCCCAAATGGAGCCCTTGTGTCGAACTACTCGCGACCTCGCCTCGTGTTCAGCTCATGATTGCGCTCCGTTTGGGCAATCCCGAAAAATGCACGTGAGTAAACTTTAATTAATCATAAACATTATTGTGTCTCACGAAAATTATAACAATACAATATTTAAGCACATAAAAGTAAAACTTCAGTGTATGTATTATGATTATAACTGAATATTGTTTGAGGTGTTTGAGTGTTTGCGTTATTCTTGTAACATGTTGTATTGTAAATAGATGTAGTTTACCAAATCTGTCTTTCTAATTTTAGTCACGAAGTACAACAAACCAAGCTAATAATGGCTTATAACATCGACACACGGATCTGTAGTCCAACGCATTAATATGCGGCATCCGCAACGCAACGTTGTTCAAATACACCACCGCACCGCTTGAATTAGTGTTTACTATCACCCTTCTGTATGTACCTGTGTAGTTACACCATGAAACTGTGACGAATTAGATTATTGAGATATGTGATTGGGTTAGCAATTCATACTGGCGCTGAATGCAGCGATTTTGATACTTTTCTTCGCTCACATACATTCCTCAAAAAAAAATGATATCGCCCATAACATAATATCATGCCTGTATACCCCAAAGGGTTGACCAGCATTCTAATTGCGCAAAACACTCGCAATCCCTATGACTATGATTTTGACAAGCCAATAATTTCCATATCAACGTTTGTATCAATCCGACTTATCCTTAACTTTGTAGATAGATAGATAGATAGAATATACTTTATTGTACACCAAAATTGTAATACAGCTCTTATACAATAACATACATTGAAGGATACAATGGCGGTCTTATCGCTGAAAGCGATATCTACCAGACAACCTTTGAATGAACACTCTGTACAAAGCAATGAATATTGTTTTTGACACATCAACTGTCGTGATTGATATTTGTTACGTTACGATACGACCCTGCAGATGTATAGTACATAGGGGGCGAGCCTATCGCCGTCTACCGGGCACAAATCCAGACTCCGGACTGCTACTGAGAAATTCTTTACGGGAAAACAAAATAACACTTGTCTGACCAGGGGGTCCAACCCAGAGCCTTAAGCTCAGCAGTCGCGCTTGCGACGACTTGACAAACAAGGCAGTCAACGATACCAAACGATGTTGAAGTGATCCTTTTTCGTCCAAAATCTTAAGCATTAGATCATGTACTTGTGGTATTTTGGAGTGATGTTATGAAATAAATGTTTATAAACGAGTTAGATTCCGGCCTTTACAAACGTCGATCCATCGCAAAAGCGAGCCTTTGCGACATATCAGGATAAGGCTGCTTTTCCACCAGATATGTGGGCTACGGATCTGTTTCATCATTCAGCCGAAAGATGTCCACTGCTGGATATAGGCCTCCCCCAAGCATCGCCACATCGACCGGTCCTGTGCTTCTCGCATCCAGCGGTTTTCCGCGACCTTCACCAGATCATCGGTCCACCTTATGGGAGGCCTACCCACGCTGCGTCTTCCGGTACGCGGTCGCCACTCCAGAACCTATCGGCCCCATCGGCCATCCGTTCTGCGAGCAATGTGCCCCGCCCACTGTCACTTAAGTTTGGCAATTCCTCGAGCTATGTCGGTTACCTTGGTTCTCCTGCGGATCTCATCATTTCTGATATGACACGCAGGGTAACTCCGAGCATTGCCCTCTCCATTGCCCTTTGGGTGACCTTGAGCCTTCTTATGAGGCCCATTGTGAGCGACTACGTTTCAATACCGTATGTAATCACTGGCAACACGCACTGGTCAAAGACTTTCGTCTTGAGACACTGCGGTAGTTGAGATCTGTTTAAAACCAGCCAATAGGATCGCTTTATCTTACTAACTTTGACACCATGTTTGAAAATCAAGTGATCCCATTGGTGGATTTGACACACATCCGTAGCACACATCTCTGGTGGAAAAGCAGCCTAAAAACCCACACAGTGACAGACAGCAGCATCATATTTTCTATTCAGATAAGTTTTGTAGTCATGAGACTGCGACAAGCCGAGTTAGTAGTAGTAGTCCGGCTCTGTTATCGTAAATACGTCTTGCAGACTTTATTTATTTACTTAGGATCTCCAACAAAAGATATACACCGCACATTACAAGTAATAATTAAGCAGCACTAAGTGTACTCTTCCAATTACAGGAGACTCAATACTCAATACTCAATAAGTTTATTGCATTCCACAATGTAGACTTAGGTGGTAACTTAAAAAAAAATATGAGATCATTATGGACCCTGTCGGGCACAGCAAAAATATTAGGAGAGAGGAAGCTTAATATACAAATTATTAATATCAATATACCTATCTATCTAATTTAATTTCCTTACAAGGATGTTTAGCATTTTAAAAAGTTTATACTATAATTTATCCTTTAAGTATTAATTAAATTATAGATATTAATATTATTTTGTTTTTTATTAATTCGGATTAACAATGAAACTTGCACTATGTATGAAGGTAGATATTTACTTACTTAATTTATTTATACTATATACAATTTTGTACTATAATTACGCTGTTTATGTTTTAGAGTAATTATTTGTTTATCTATTTAAATATTAAGATTGCACGTTTATTGCGCTTAGTTATTTAGATTAAATAGGTACTAATTTATGTACACTTAATTTATTTAATACTATAATTATGATAATATTACCAAAATATTATTATTTATTTAATTAGGTATTCATATTGCACACTTTTTAAAGATTCCTGTATCTATTACTGTTTATTACATTCTACAATTAACTTGTGTACTTATTTATTACATAATTATTAGGAGTAGTTACTAGGAATTTAGTAGGAACACAATTATTATACGATTAGAATTTATCATTTAAATATTCATTTATATTGTAGTAGCATTTGCTTAATAGTAGCTGTTTTACGTTTTTTACAAATATGTGTAGTTTATTTTCGTTTTTTAATTTTTCGGGTAATTTATTGTAAACTTTTATGGACATTACGAATGTGCTTGAAGAGTGGATTTGAAGTCGCGAGTTTGGTAGGTTTAGCCTATTCTTATGACGTAGTGAATACTGTAACGGTTTATCTTCGCGCTTTGTAAAGAAGTTTTGATGTTTTTTAACGAATTTGCAGATTTCCAGAATATAAATACAAGGTAAGGTTAGAATGTTTAGCTTTTGGAAGTGGGGTTTGCAACTGTCGGTATCTTCTATGTTTACTAATATTCTGATAAGTTTTTTTTGCATGGTGAAAAGAGTTGGTGAATCTGTGCTATTGCCCCATAATATTACGCCGTAACTAAGCCATGAGTAGGCGTATGCGTAGTAAGTAGTTAGGGCAGTTTGGAGATTGGTGGATTTTTTTACTTCCCGGAGGGCATAGGCAAATTTTGATATTTTGGATCTCAGTTTTTTAATATGAGACTTCCAGTTGATATTCGTATCGATGGATAAGCCTAGTAACGTAAATTCAGATGCTACTTCTATTACTTGGTTTTTGTAGGTTAGATTAATGTTTAATGGGGTTTTTTGGTGAGGGTGGAAGGACATTATTTTAGTTTTTGAGAAATTTATTTCAAGGTTGTGGTTGTTCAGCCAAGCAACTGTGTTGTCTAGTGCAGCAGTGAGTTTACTATTGAGATTTGTGTTATTATCGCATGAAGTTAAGAGTGATATGTCATCGGCAAACAAGACGCAGTGTTCATCTATGATTTTGGGGAGATCATTAATGTAAATTAAAAACAGAAGACAGCCGATCACACTGCCTTGGGGGATGGATGCATTGATTATTTTTCTATTTGATCTAATTATTTCTATTTCTTTCGTGGAGTTGTTGAAGAATTCTATTTCTACTTGATGTTCTCTGTTATTCAGATAGGATGTGAACCATTCATGAGCTCTTCCACGGATTCCGATGCCATGTAGTTTATTTAGTAATATGTTGTATTGTACTTTGTCGTAGGCTTTCGTCATGTCTAGTAGTATGCCAACGGCGTATTTTTTGTCATTAATTATGTTAAGGGCTTCTTGAATAAATTTATATACTGCTAATATTGTTGAACGGTTTTTCCGGAAACCGTTTTGACAGTCATTGAATATTTCATATTTTTCGCAGAAGGCGTATACGCGGTTACACATTGCCTTTTCAAATAGTTTGGAAGCAGTAGGCAGAAGAGCGATTGGGCGATAATTACTGGGATCGGATTTACTGTTTTTTTTATGGATTGGTTTAATCAGGGCCTTTTTTAAACTATCCGGGAAAACACCTTCTTCAAAAGATTGATTGATCAGTAAGTAGAATGGTAAGGTTAACTCGTCTGCACATTGTTTTAGTAGGGTAGGTGGGAGCTCATCGGTGCCATAACTTTTTTTGTTTTTTAAATTTTTGATTAACATATTTATTTCGTAGGCTTCAACTACGCCCAGGAACATGGTGTTTTCAGTGGGGTGGAGGACAGGGGCGCCTTGAGGCTTGTAGCCTGATGGTTGACTGTTCACTTCTCCAATGGATGAGAAGAAATCATTAAAAGTATCTGCTATTTGTTTAGGGTCGATCATCGTTGTGTCATTAATATGTAGTTTTATATTAGATTTTTCTTTTTTTGGTTTTTTATTTGTTTGCTCGTTTATAATACTCCACATTGTTTTTATTTTGTTGTCGGATTTTTTTAATTTATTTATGTAGTGTAATTTTTTAGCAGTGATAACTACTTTTTTTAGTAATTTTTCGTAGTTTTTATAATTTTGTTTTAATATAGGATTATTATTTTTTAGTGTTATTATTTTCAATAATCTTTTATTTGTACATGAAGCTTTTATTCCCGTAGTTAACCAGTGCTTTTTGTAGTTGGATTTTATTATTATTTTTCGTAATGGTATGCATTTATTTAATATGTGTATTAATGTATTGTTGAATGCTTCGTAGTTTTCATTAATATTTTTATTTGCATCTATTATGTTTTTCCAATTTAGTTGTTGCAGAGTAGTTTTAAATAGTTGTATGTTTTTGTTATTGAACATTCTTTTTTGAACTTTCCAATCAATTGGTTTACTATGCAATGACTGGGCTATTTGTATTGTTGTACCGCAATGGTCAGAGAAGCCTAACTCCTCGACCGCTGTGTGTAGGCTATTATTAAAATTTGTAAAAATTAGGTCAAGGCATGATGTCGTTGTGTAGGTTATTCTTGTTGGTTCTTTAATATGTTGCATAAATCTGTATTCTAACATAAGTTCTAAAAATTCGTTTGTTTTTGTGTTTTTATCAAAAATATTTACGTTAAAATCTCCACCTATAATTATGTTTAATTTACTATATTTCTTATTTATGTGTTTCAGAATTTGTTTTAGCTGTTTATAAAAAGTATCTTCCTCTCTTCTATTCCAATAAATTATAATTAACAGTAGTTTTTCAGTACACAATTCAGTCGCACACACCTCAATGACGTATTCGACGGACATGTCGGAGATGTCGGTACGCTCTTTAAAGTCGACGTGATCTTGTAGGAGTATGCACACGCCGCCGCCTGTACGTTGTCTGCGGCAGTATGATGCCGCGAATTTGTAGCCGTTAAATTGGATTATTTCTAATTTCTCTTGTGATAGCCAGGACTCTGATATGCATATTGCTTTATAAGGTGGTGATTGTTCTAAGAATGCTTCTAATAGGTGTTGTTTGTTGTACAGGCTTTGGATGTTTTGGAATAGTATTTTATATTGATGATCTTTGTTTTCGAAAAAAACTAGTCTCCTTTTCTAGGTTGTTGTAGCGTGTTTGGTTATTGGTAGTGATGTGGGAAGTTTGTTCAATTAATTCTTCTTTTTCGGTTTTTTGTTCTGCGTTTGTAATATCCATTATTTTTCCCTCTACTAGTAATTGATTGTTTCGAATTACTGCGTACAATCCTTTTTTTCGTGCCTTAAGCATTTCTTCGCGCATTAATTGTCTTTCTTTACGCGCGTTAGAATTCAGAAATTCTGATAAGAACAATCCGGTGCCCTGGAAGTACTTGTTGTTTTCAGTGATGTACTTAGCCATTCTTTTGCTTATCAGTTCGATCACCAATGGTCGACTTTTTAATCCTTTTCTTCCTATTCTATGAGTGTCCTCTATGTAACCCGTTAAGTTTACGTTCATAATGTCATGGAATGCTTCTATTAATCGGTAATGCAAGTCATTCTCAGACTCTTTAAAGTTTTCAGGAAAGCCATATAGTACAATCTTTTTGGAGTTATTTTCGGTGCAGGTAATTTCAGAGGGTAACATTTTATTTTTTAAATCATTTATTTCTGTTTTCAGTTTTTCATTTTCGGTTTTCAGCTTCCCTATTTCAGTATTTATGTGTTCTATATCTCGTATTCTCAATTTATTTTGGTTTAGTAGGGTATTGGTTTCGCGTTCTACTTCTTCCCGTAGTTTTGATATTGCCTTGTTAACTTCTATTTGTATGGTGTTTTGTAGTTCAGCTATAATTGATTTGTTGTTTTCTTTTAGACGTAGTATTATAACATTGCTTAAGTTTTCCAGCGTTAATTCAGGTTGTGTGAACTCAGATCCAACTGTTGTTGGTGTATCCTGGCAGATAGTATCTCCTAATAGGTTCAGGTCTTCGGAGTTTGCTGTGTCGTCGTTAGGGGTTGTTATCCTTTTCCTAATGGTTATATTATTTATCTCTGGGGGTGAGTTTAACTTTTCAATAATATCATGATCTCGCTGTCTTAAAGGGGTGTCAGTGTTTCCAGTTTTGGGAATTTTGCAGCAGCATGCCTGACACTTCCATGTTTTTTTCCTCGTTAGTGTCATTTTTTTGTTGAATAGGTCGTAAGGGATATTCGCACACTCCAGATCATATATACTTTTACAAAGCATGCATGTTAGATGTATACCGTTAGATATTTCTTGCTGACATCCTGCACAAATTGGCTTCATTTTTAATGATTCTTGTTTTGTTTTATTCTATAAACAACGCCCTCTAGTGAGTATCAGTACCAGCTTAGTGGAGCTCAATACGTCTATTAGTTAGTGTTGCCCTCTGATGGTAGATGGCGCTGTTGCTCAATTATGACTATAATGACTCGTTTTCTTGTTAATAACTTTTCGAATATTTATTATAAGTTTAAGTACCTTTACGGCTTCCTAGAAGTGTCAGGTACTATTTCTCACAGGTTTACTGGTAAAAACAGTTGCAGTCCTCTGTGGCGTTCAATTTGGGATGATGCACAATATTTGAATTGTTAGTCGTTATTTTGCACTTATTTCAATTTTATTTGGTTTGATGAAGAATTATTTGAGAACTGATGTTTTAATCACCGAAGGTTATTGTCTTTTACAATTTCACTTAGTTTTATGTTGAATTATTCACTTTTACTATTATTAAGGATTTATTGTTCACGGAGCTAATGTTTACGTACGCACAGTAGCGCCCTCTCCCTCCATGACCACAGCATGCACAATAATTACTGACTTACAACTAAGCTAACTATACTAAATTTTATGTACTCGTAAAGGTTAAAAGATTAATGAGCTACATAAGTTCTTTAAAGACAAAGAGTTGCAATGTCAATATTTTTAAGTTCTTGACAACATGTTATATTACCTGCAAAGTCTCGTCCCTTAATATATACAAGGTTAGTCGGAAAGGGGGTACCAATCCGAAGCCCACTTATAGTATCGCTGATGACTGTTTGAAAGCAAGTGTTAAAATTTCAAAATTCGATATTTTTTTTTCCCAAATAAAATGATTTTTATTTTAGTTTTTTCTAAAATTCTTCATCCCTGCTTTAGTTACAAATTCAGAAAATGGTGCTTCTAATTCATGACCCCAAATATGACCTAAAATGTAAACACAGCTGATCATAACTGGGGATAGATAGATTTTAGAGTTTTTTTTTTGAGATTTTTGAACAGCTGTTTCTCTTAAACTATTGACTTTTGGGAAAAGTTGTAGAACAAAAGTTACTCATTATTATGTGTACTTTAACACCCTTTCGGATTAGTACCCCCTTTCTGACTAACCTTGTATTTTTTGCTTCGTTTCGTGCTTAATTTCCCTTTACTCATTTCCAAAACCCCCGTGCCAGATATTTCGACAAAGAGTCGCGCAGATGTCAATGTCTTTAGTTTTTGACAACATTTTATACATATTGCCTGTACAGTCTTGTCCCTTTACATAATTTTCTTTTTACTTCTTGCAGCTTAATTTCCCTTTATTCATTTCCAAAACCCCCTACCAGAAAGTTCGACAAAGAGTCGCAGATATCAATATTTTTAGTTTTTGACAACATTTTAGACATTTACATATATATATTTTTTACATTTTGTTTCGACGTAAATTTCCCTTTACTTATTTCCAAAACCTCCGTGCCAGATAAAACCACACACTAGTAATCACCGCGCTAACAACTGGATGTTTATCGCGGCATATTTCCGTGTCAATCGAGCTCTCATTAGAGACAGACACATTAATATTCACTCGCACCGGAACGATGTCAATGCAGGTAGAACGGAACCGAGCTTTGATTTAGTGTCTTGTATTACCGGTTGTAAATTATGCTGTTTGGTCCCTTTTCATAGGATGTTGTTTGAAACTAGTAAGGTATTATATCTTCGTAATAAATAGTCAGCAACGCAATCGCAAGGAGGGCTCCTTGTGATTAATGGATTTCTAGAAATTTACTTTAGAACCTGTGATTCTTTAAAAAATATATCAATATCATCTTGGAACGACATTTACAGCCAGTTTCTTCATCAACAACTAAAGTAATCAGTAAAAGTATTAACTTTTACTTGACCTTTAATCGGTTGCGTACCGCCCGTCGTTCCAGGACGACACTTAATTGTCTTATCTATTGTGTCTATAATTATGGTGATTGAGAGTTTAATGATACTACGGTAAATGTGTTTCTTCGTTCAAGTTACAGCTAAAGTTAAAGTCAAAGGAGCTGCCATAACACAAACGTCGTAATTTCCCCAAAAAATCGTAGGGAGCTATTTTTACACATGACATCACTGCAATTTTACTGTCCAGTAGTGCCAAATGCCAAAGTGAAAGTTCTTTGTGACGTTACTTTGGCTGTTACTTTTGATGAAGAAACTGGCCGTTTTAGTGTGTGTTCATAATGTGCAATATCTTGGACGAAAAAAAAAGTGTAGACTTGGTGTTAGTCATTGTTCTTCTTCTTCTCTCGTGTCAGCACGAGCTATACGAAAATAGCTCATGCTGTAGTGAAAAGATTAGCCAGTCAGCAAGGTTGGTAGCGCGGCTGACTGCCCAGGGTACGCCGGTCATATATACTTAAGTATCGTCACTCGTGGAGGCTCTTTTCATGCACCCCTAGTCATTGTTGATTTCATTTGAGTAACTGATCTGTTCTTAGCAACACCAACAAAAGCTAGCCCAAGGAGGATTGACGTCAGGCAGGCGGCAGGTCATAAAAATAGCCAAAACATTTGCACCACGACAAGTGAAATTAGAAGTACGTTAAAAATACATGCTGCGCCGACTCTGGGATCCTTGGGATACGAGCAGGAAGATGACAATGATCTTGGAACGGGTTTTCAGCAAAAATCTCCCTTGGCATGTAAATTAGAAAGAAAGAAAGAAAAGAAAGGAAAGAAAGCAAAAATATTTATTTTAGACTTATACAGGCAGTTACAAAAACAACATACAAAAACAAAAAGGATAAAAAAAAACTACCTGCACGAGGCCAAAAAAGGCTCCTATCTCAGCATAAAGCTGCGACATTTAAAAAAAAATACTGCTGCTGTTAACCTTAGCTCGACAGGGGTTCCTTTTTCACCTTCTATTGCCTCTACAGAATTAAGTACGGAGGTCACGTAATAATAACAAAAGCTCATAACCGTCCACTGCTGAAGCAACAACGGAACATGCAACTAGAAGGTTCGATGCTTCAACCACGAACATTAAACGCATCCGACTCAAAGCCACTTGAGTTTTGGCTCGGCTTTCAGTCGGGTGCACTCAATGTTGATTCTGTTTTGAGGTTTGCTTTCTCAGTAAGCTTTGCCTAAACTAGTGAAACTGTACAATAGCAACGTACAAACGTCGTTCTTGCATGTGAAAGTGGTAGATAGTAACATACATATAAGTATAATATAAGTAGTACAATATAAGTGGTCATCTTTGGTAGAGAAGAAAGATACGACCTGTACTTAGCTTGAAAAATCTGTCAATATTTGGATAGTAGATTTTTTATAATTCTTTTATTTATTTTTTAAGAAATTTTCCCCACACTAAGATTTCTCTTGTATCGTGGGTGCGTTTACAGACACAAATCTCACATACACAAACGCCCAGACCGGAAACAACCATCTGTAGGCCATCAAAATTTTTGTTCTGTGCGGGAATCAAACCCGCGACTCGCAGCGCAGCAGTCAATCGCTTAGCCAGTGCACCAAACGTGTCGTCAAATAAGATATAGGTTTTGTCATTTATTATCGTGATTTTAATTTCTGAACTTGTGGCTATTTAACACCGCGCGCATCATATGATTTGCAAAGTTAAGCTGCGCTTACCGCGGTCAGTCGGTGGATGGGTGACCATTCGTTAAACATCGAAACTCCTCCGTGCCTCGGATAGCACGTTAAACTGTCGGTCCCGGGTGTCATACGACCTATGACAGTCGTTACGGGTAGTCAGAAGCCCGAAAGTCTGACAAACGGTTTAACCTTAGGATATCGGCATTGCCCAGCAACTGGGTTGCGGAGGTCTGATGGCAGTTGCTCCGTGTAAAATCCTGGTATTCAGCCGCATCTGGTTAGACTGGAAGCTGACCCCAACATAGTTGGGAAAAGGCTAGGTAGATGGATAAATAACTCCAACTATACAAGGTGTAACATAAATAACGCACAATCTCTTAAGGGGTCGCTGTACTCATCATTATGAACAACTTTTACTATAGAACCAAACCTGAAATCGCGAAAAAGAAATTCCCTACATTTATGTTCACATAACTCGTCAAAATGTAGGGAACAGTACCCCAAGTGTGAGTTTTTTTCGTTAACTACTGTAGTTGCGTCACGACAAAAATGTATGAAAATTTAAGCTGTGGCTCTAGGCGCTCCGTTCAATTTACGCGCGAATATTAGTATTGAACGGGGCGCCTAGAGCCACGCCCAAAATTTTCATACATTTTTGGCGTGACGCAACTACAGTAGTTAACGAAAAAAACTCACACTTGGGGTACAGCAGATTTTTTTTTTCGTGGTTTCGCCTATTGTCTCATAGTAAAAGATGTTCATAATGATAAGTACAGTGACCCCTTAAGAAGTTGTGCATTATTTATGTTACACCTTGTATAGATACAAAACGCCTTATCTCTCAGGCTGTGCCCTCTCAGCTAGTGTTCATATAAAAGGACAATGCCAACCGTTACATAGAGGTTTACTCCACTAACTAAAACTTTTACGGTAACGCTAAATACCTTTTTTTTTCCTTTTTTTTTATCTTGGGAAAATCCTCATGGATACCCTTCGCCCCGGGAAGGCGAAGGGTTATGCCGGACTCTTACCGGCTAAAAACCCACGGTGTTCCTACTCCTGACCCTTGGCCAGGGTCACGGGATTCGCAGCTGCATGCACCGCAACCCCGGCAGGCCTCGGTCCACAAGCCCCTGGCAGACCTCTCCTTCTGTGGGGAACGCTAAATACCTATACCATGTTATTATTAACTTTATTGTAGACTAGCTTTGGCCTGCGGCTTCGCTCGCGTTAATTAAGCTCAAAAAAATTCTTAACACACTACTAAAGTTTCTATAATAATGTAATTCAATCGTGATTCGAAAGACACGCGGCGCCATCTATGAACATTATTGTTGTTTTCCTCGGGAACAGTGCCTTTTTTGGGATGAATGGTTTCCTATGTCCGTTTCTGTACACCTAACAACGTATATGCAAAATTTCAGGATGATCGGTTCGGTGGTTTAGGCATGAAAAGATAACAAACTTACTTTCGCATTTATAATATTAAAGTTTGGATTACAGAATGTCTCTCAAAACAGATAAGTTTTATCACGTGAAGTTCCATTAAGTAAGGATTAAAATTAGATATAGATTCTCTACGTATTTCAACCCCCAAAGGAAACGTAAGATTTCGTGAAGCGAGTTGTACTACTCGTATGTGTGATTCATGTTCAAGAATTTTGATTATGCTTTCAATACACTATTAAGGGTACTCTATTACTGAAATACCTTTATATATTATTTATCAAATATATTCCAAATACGTCGAAGCTCTTTATATCTTGATAGGTAAATAAGCTTGTATTTAGTCCGTAAACAAACCTTGACGGTTCCAAGTAAGACTAGGTTAACGGAAATTACTCGTAATTGTAAGTTAGCTAGTCTATTGAAAGTTTAATAACATGTTTCATGGTATTCTTGGAAGTAATTAATTTATTGATGTTGAAATTGAGCTTCAAATTACATCCGTTTAAATTATATATCGAATTAATAAGAGGCTTATGGCTAATATACTAGCTTTTGACTTCTTGACTGCCTAAAATTGACTACACGTATGGTGCAGTGGCTACGCGATTGGCTTCTGCGCTACGGGTCGTGGGTTCGATTCCCACACGGAACAAAATTTTGTATGGCCTATAGATGGTTGTTTCGGGTCTGGGCGTTTGTGTATGTGAGATTTGTGTCTGTAAAGGCACCCACGATACAAGAGAAATCTTAGGGTGGGGCAACGTTTTTTAAAAAGAAAGAAGAAGAAATAAATCTTTTCCACTTCACTCTATCCCATCCTAAGGTTGCCCGGATGAAATCGCCGGGTACAGTAAGGTCGCGCATTGTACTTTTAAAAAAAATGTTACTGTATTCGTATTTTTGTACAATAACTAAATAAAAACTGACTAGCTAACGATCTGCGAGGTTAAGCCGCGCTTGTTTTCGACAACACGTTAAGCCGTGAGTTTCCGTAGCCCCTTGATAGTCGTTATGTTACGAACAGTCAGATTCACAAAAATCTGACAAACAAACTGACTTTTGTATATTGTTATACCCCGGTAATTGGAAGGCAGGTCACAATCGCTCCACGTAAAAGATTGACATTTTGTCTGCATTTGATAAGACTGAAAGCCGAATACTACTATACCCCCCCCTGGTTGGAAAACTGGGCAATGTTCGTCTGCCGGATTATGGTGGATGCACTCGCGAATCCCGTGATCCTGGCCGTAAGTCTTTTGACGAATACCGTGGTGACTTTAGCCGATAAGAGTTCGGCATAACCCTCCGCCTGGAGTTTGGAGCCACGTTAGAACGTGTCCTAAGAATTCTCCCAAATAAAAAAGGTATAATTCTTCATTGCAATACTCTGTCATCTATTCGTTTTTTATTGGTGCCAGTTCTGCTGCCAAGAATCGATTCTCAGAGCAAAGTGTATTTTATGGAAATTTCAACTGACCCACAAACTTGATATTGTGCCGGATAAGTAGCGATAGGTTACCACCACAAATAGGATACAATCTATTCGTCGGCGATCTATAGGCGACTGATATTAGAACTCTGTGATCATCAGAAAATATATGCATGACAGATTTGTAGTCGTGCATCCAATAAAACTGTTGCCGCATCGTACCGCGTGATGTTGCCACCGCTGCTGCTGATCGTGCGCTGCAATGACGCGGCAGTCAACGGACCAATGAGAGCGCGGAAACGCGGGCAGCAAAAAATTTGACTATAAAGCCTCGTCCCCACTAGGAACATTTGTCGAGCGACATGTGTCCCCGGTGACATCGGGCGACGTGGGGCGATGTAGGGCGACATCGCCCGATGTCTCCGGGGACACATGTTGCTCGACAAATGTTCCTAGTGGGGACGAGGCTTCTATCACTACTCTTCATCGACTGTGCGACAAGGAACAGTTTCAACAATGTCGCGGCGATGTCGTCCGATGTCGCCCGACATCGCCCGATGTCACCGGGGACACATGTCGCTCGACAAATGTTCCTAGTGGGGACGAGGCTTAAGTGCGCAAGGAGATATTAACGATTTTATTCACGTAACCATGTACCCATATTTTTTTACTGATTTCCATTGTAATATCACTACATAGTATAAAACAAAGTCGGTTCCCGCTGTCTGTCCCTATGTATGCTTAGATCTTTAAAACTACGCAACGGATTTTGATGCGGTTTTTTTAAATAGATAGAGTGATTCAAGAGAAAGGTTTTAAGCTATAAAACATACACATTCGAAGCCGGGGCGGGTCGCTAGTAATATTATAAAAATTCAAGCGTTCCAGTTATTCCATCACCCTCAATCCATATTAACATATACGCGCAGCACAAGCACGTACTACGAAATTCTCTGTCTCATAACTCAATAAATAAATATAGTAATACCAAACGAGTAATCTTTCACACATATGAAAAAACTGCCGAACTGTCATACGAAGACAGGTCACTGGATGGGTGACAGATGATTGATGAAACTTATCCCCCGCAGTGGACAGTCCCGATTCGATTGCTGATCAATCACAATCGAATATATCCAGTTATTCTTATGTCCTCTATCTTTGTTATTTCTGTGTGTGAGTGACACATCAATCTTGCGATATGAAAGTTAAGATAGAGAAAAAGTTTTGAGCTGAGACTTGTCTGCAAAAACGATCGCTCGTGTTATGAAAAATTATATTTTTGTACGTTATGAGTAATACGACTACACTGTATACGACTTTTTCTTTATCTATTTCTACTTTTATACTAACATGAATTTCATGCAAGACACTGAAAAAGTAACTACTTAAATTAGAGTGCAAAAAATCCGGGCTATCAACAGAAACCTTAATATCTCGGTAACTAAGAATACTAGCTAAAGTATTTAATAGACTATTTAAAAAGTTTTATTTATTTTATTCGAGGAGTATTCAATCCTAACATCGTAACTAATACCTATTATAAATGCGAAAGTATGTTTGTTTGTTACCTTTTCACACCTAAACCACTGAACTGATCATCCTGAAGTTTTGCACACATTGTCAGGTGTACAGGAACGGACATAGGGTACCTTTCATCCCGAAAAAAAATACTGTATCCAGGAAAACAACAATGACATTCGTAGATGGCGCCACGTGTCTTTTGAATCACGATTGAATTATATCAAACTCAAATTATAGAAACTTTAGTAGTGTGTTAAGAGTTTTTTGAGCTTATTTAACGCGAGCAAAGCCGCGGGCAAAAGCTAGTAGTCTATAAAATACTTATAATTGGAATAAAAAAAAAATAAAAAAAATTAAAAGCTGTCATTTTTAGTTTCCAAGACACCTTCTGCGACACATGTTTGCTTCTTCTTTTCTTTCGTTCTTCTTCTTATTTTACCTCTTCCAACTGTATGTATCTTTTCATACACGCGTGCCGATGCCTAGTAGTGTTAGCTTTTATTAAATAATTTATGAATTAAGTGATTAATAATAGTATGTGAATGTATTGTTTTAAATTAGTTTATTTCTTGCTATGAGATTGTCAATTAGTCAAATTAAATTACAAGTTAAACAGGATAATGATTTATTGTGTTTTATAAGTTCGATATAGATTATTTAGTTTGTTTGTATTTTTATATTGTTCTATTGAATAATACTGTACTGTTTAAGTTATTTCATAAATAACTAGTATAATTTTGTTATGAAATTGTATAGACAAATTAATAATTGAGGGTAGGTTGTAGAGTTAATAAAACTGTGGTACAAACTGTTTCGACGCTCAGTCGTCTTGTATTAGTTAACGAATACGGTGTTAAATCTAATATAAAGTTTGAAAAATAGTATTTGAGTGTTATTTCAGTGCCCTGCCTAAAAGGACTTCTATCATGTCAGAAGTGGGATACCACACGTAAGTAACTTCGCATATTCTTTTATTTCATATTGTATAGAAGATTGTCTTTCGTGTTATTGTTGTGTTGGGGCATTATGTCTATACTTGGGCTGTAGTAGCAATGTTTCTGCAGCAGCGGTGCCGGCATTTAATTAGGGCTACTCTCTGATAAATGTCGGGACGGCGGTGATAGTGGGTGGGCCTGGGTACTGAGGTTTGATCGAGGCTACTCTTCGATAACTTCAGTACTTTTGGTCTCTGTATGGTACTTATACTTGATCGGGGCTACTCCCCGATAGTTTAGAGTATCATATGTTACCCATTTATTGCAAAGTGTAGTTTAAAGAGAATGGCTTTCTTGTATGGTGGGTGGATTGTAGTACTGATGTTTGATCGGGGCTACTCCTCGATAACATTGGTGCTGTGGTCTCTTTGTGGTGTTGGTACTCGATCGGGGCTACTCCCCGGTAGTCTAACATTATAATACCCATTTATTGCAAAGTATAGTTAGTTTAAAAGGAATTATTTTATTGTATGGTGGGTGGATTGTAGTACTAATGTTTGGTCGGGGCTACTCCTCGATAGCATTAGTGCTGTGGTCTCTTTGTGGTGTTGGTACTTGATCGGGGCTACTCCCCGGTAGTCTAACATTATAATACCCATTTATTGCAAAGTATAGTTAGTTTAAAAGGAATTATTTTCTTGTCTGGTGGGTGGATTGTAGTACTAATGTTTGGTCGGGGCTACTCCTCGATAGCATTAGTGCTGTGGTCTCTTTGTGGTGTTGGTACTTGATCGGGGCTACTCCCCGGTAGTCTAACATTATAATACCCATTTATTGCAAAGTATAGTTTAAAAGGAATTGTTTTCTTGTCTGGTGGGTGGACTGTAGTACTGATGTTTGGTCGGGGCTACTCCTCGATAACATTAGTACTGTGGTCTCTTTGTGGTGTTGGTACTTGATCGGGGCTACTCCCCGGTAGGCTAACATTGTAATACCCATTTACGGCGGGGTGTGTGATCCGTAGTTGCAGACAGTGTTCTTTTCTTTCGAATATGTGTTAGGGTTTTAAAGATCAGTGATGTCCGTTTGTATATTGTTTCAGTCCACCCTTACCAAGTGATAGCGGGCAAAGTTCACGCCAACGACGTCTAATGACGCCTCCTGAACACAAGACTGATGGCCGCGGACGTAGCTACCGCACTCCCACTGTGAGCCGCATGAGGGATGACGGAGAGCCGCAGCGGCAGGAAAGGCGAAGGAGTATCGTCAGGCGCAAAAGAACGAGCAAGCGGCGAAAAAACTCCTCTGCCAGCCGCAGTGATTGTTCTTCAGGCAACAGAAAAGGAAGTAAGTCCAGACATTATTTCCATCGGAGCCAAAGGTCAAAGTGTAGTACCACTAAGATACCACGAGTGGGCCGAAGTAGAACCCGTGGTTCTAATAATAAAAGACGACGTATAAGGCGAAGTTATACTAGGAGTAGCAAGGAAAGTAATGATAGTAGTAATAGCAACTGCACTAGTAAAAGAGGTGTTTCAAGTGAAATGCTACTGAAATTAGTAGAAAAGTTTTGTAATAATAGTAAGGAGCGGTACAGTAATGTAAATGTAGTGCCAGAATTTGATCCATCATCAAGAAATCAGAATATTAACACGTGGATGTCGAAAGTTAATGAAATTGCTAGTATATACAGGGTGGAAAAAATCAATGGGCCCTGAAGGGAAACCACCTTAAATCCTTCAGATAGATTATTTTTCTTAAAGGAAACATTCCTTTAATTTTAAAAAGAAACAAAACTGCATTCACAGATTTCTCGACATGCTTACCTAAACCGGGAATCGAACCAACTAAAAAATTAAAAAATAATCACTCGCTATTTTATTTCACTAGTCGATACAGTCAATGTTAGAGATAAAATTTCTCCAATAAACATTAGGTCTTACACTCGTCTGTCGTACAAGATATCCTTGAAATCTAATATTTAGGTATTACACAAGGGCTTTAATCAACATTACCTAGACTAGAACTGTTCACTTTTAACAAGCAAAAGACACGTTATAATTTTCTTAAAACTCTAACATCCAAAGACATTCTATGAACTACAAGCTTGCTAATTTATCTCTAAGTACCTCGTTGAAGACTTAAATAAGAAAATCATTTAATTGGTAATAATAATTCTATGCACATTTTCTTTCTTAGATGGGGCGTTCTGACGAGAAGTTTAAAAATAGAATGTTCCGTTTGACAATAATCCTATCGATTAGTAGAACAAAATAGCGAGTGTTTATTTTTTTTTAATTTTTAGCTGGTTCGATTCCCGGTTAAGGTAAACTTGGCGAGAAATCTGTGAATGCAGTTTTGTTTCTTTTTAAAAATAAAGGAATGTTTCCTTTAAGAAAAATAATCTATCTTAAGGATTTAAGGTGGTTTCCCTTCAGGGCCCATTGATTTTTTCCACCCTGTATAGTTGGGTAGACAAACAAATTGTACATTATGCAATTCCTAAATTAGTAGGAAATGCCAAGCGTTGGTACGAGGGGTTAACCACAGTCAACTTTACGTGGGCTGAATGGCAGAATAAATTGAAGTCTGCATTTCCAGCTGATGAAAACTACGGACAAATGTTGACAGATATGCTAGACAAAAGGGCTAGGTTCGGAGAGTCGCTAGAAGACTATTTTTATGAGAAAACTGCTTTGCTTAATCGATGTGAGATAAAAGGAAAAAGGGCTGTAGAGTGTTTAATTTTTGGAATAGAGGATAGGGCCGTAAGACTTGGTGCTGAAGCAGCTCAATTTGATCAACCTGATAAGTTGCTTGCGTATTTACGGAATGTTAGGAGCAGGAAACCAGAGTTAAATAAACCCGTTGTTCATAAAAAGTTTTCATCTAATAGAGAGAAGGCTTTGGCTACATCAAGTGGAAATAATCACAAAGGCCCTATTAGGTGTTTCAATTGCAAAGAGGAAGGGCACGTCATCGCCAAATGTACGAAGCCGTTGAAAAAATGCACTAATTGCTCTATTATAGGTCATGTTGCTAGTGATTGCTACCGCAAAAATAAAGACGAATCCAAGACTGTAATGAATGTAGTTGATTTAGATTCTGGTATTCAAAATAAGTATGTACAAAAAGTTAAAATTAATGGTCACGATAGATACTGTTTTATAGATTTAGGTAGCGATTGCTCTCTGATTAGAAAAACTGATGCTTTAGAATTGATAGGAAATTGGGACGTAAATAAGGCTGTTAACTTGGCAGGTTTTGGTGGAGCAGTTGTTCAGTCTTTGGGGTGTTCAAGAGTTGAACTCGAAATACAAAGTGTTAAAACTATGGTTGACATTCAGGTAGTACCCGATGTATATTTAAAGTATCCAGTTTTAGTGGGTCAAACGTTCACTGAGTTACCAAACGTAAATATTATGAAAACTGCTGACTCATTGATTATAACTGAACACTTTGATGAAAATAATAAAATAAAACTGTTAGCGATGAAGAACTGCTCAATCAAACCTGGATATAGCTTCGTTGAGGTATATTCCGAAGACGAATACACTGGTCCAATATTAGTTAATGGAAGCTTTAGAAGCAAACCTAGTGAGTACAATTTAGAAGAAGGAGTATTCAAGCTAGATAGAGGGAAAGGATTTTTGCTTTTGAATAATGTAGGAGAACAAGATGTACAGTTAAAGAAAGGAGAACTTTTAATTAGGGTTAAAAAAATAAAAGTGTTCACTGCAAAATCAAACGAAATCAATAATATTACTTGCGCAAATAACAAAATAATACCCTTTTCTCTGGCTGATATTAATATTAGCAATAAAATTTCAGAAAAGCAAAAGTTAGAGTTACTTGATTTAATAAATGAATATAGGTATTGTTTTGCTGTTAATCTTAAAGAATTGGGAAGAACTGATGTAGAAAAAATGAAAATAGAATTGTTAGATCTACAGCCAGTAGTATAAAGACCATACAGGTTATCACACTCTGAAAGAGAAGAAGTTAGAAAGATGATTAGTGAGCTTCTGGAGTATGGAATAGTTAGAGAGTCTTGTTCGCCGTTTGCGAGTCCAATAATCTTGGTGCGTAAAAAGTCGGGCGAACAGCGTTTATGCATTGATTATAGAGCGTTAAATAGAAAAACTATTAAACAACACTATCCATTACCTCGGATTGAAGACCAGATGGATAGGTTGGGTGGATATAACTTATTCACTACATTAGACTTAGCGTCAGGCTATTACCAAATTGAATTAGAAGAAGACGCTAAACAGAAGACTGCATTTGTTACACCTGACGGTCAATTTGAATTCAATAGGATGCCGTTTGGTCTAACAAATGCTCCAGCTGTCTTTCAACGAACCATTAATAAAGTATTGGATACGCTAAGATTTAACCAGGTAGTCCTTTATATGGATGATGTTTTATTACCCTCTGTTTCTTTTGAGGATGGGTTGCAAAAACTGAAAGAGGTTTTAGATAGGGTAGGGACAGCTGGGCTGACCCTGAAATTGTCTAAGTGCAGGTTCTTTTGCGATAAAATAGACTTTTTGGGATTTGAGGTTTCAGCTCAAGGAATTAGACCAGGACAAGGCAAGATAGATGCTGTTGAAAAATTTCCTCAACCTAAGAATGTGCATAATATTAGACAATTTCTGGGATTAGCTAGCTTCTTTCGACGTTTTATTGAAAATTTTGCTTCTATAGCTAAACCATTGTCGAAACTATTAAAAAATGATATCGCGTGGTCATGGGGGGCGGAACAAGAACAAGCTTTTTGCGATCTTAAAAGAAAACTTGTTTCACGTCCAATTTTAGCACTGTATGATCCTAAAGTGTATACAGAACTTCATACAGACGCCAGTAAATTTGGAATAGGTAGTATACTAATGCAAAAACAAGATGATAATATGAAACCAGTAGCTTATTACAGTAAACAGACTTCACCAGACGAGCAACATTTTTCTTCATATGAGCTAGAAACCCTGGCAGTAGTCAGTTCTCTTATAAAATTTAGATCATATTTAGTTGGCATTAAATTTACAGTAATTACAGATTGCAATTCATTGCGTGCAACTTTGACAAAAAGAGATATGATACCACGTGTTGCTCGGTGGTGGAGTTTTATTCAGGAATTTGATTTTGAAATTAAATATAAGCCAGGGACAGCCATGAGCCATGTTGATGCGCTTAGTCGGAACCCAGTCGATGATAGAGGACTCTGTACTAAAGAGCTTGGCGTTACGTCAATAATGCATATAACAACGGACTGGCTTATGACAGTCCAAATGGGTGATGATGAAGCTCAAAGAATAAAAAGGGTCCTAGAGGATAGTGAGTCTGATGTAGTAGTGCAAATAAAAGAAAATTATTGTTTAAAACGTGGATTAATTTACAAAAAAACTAATGATGGACTCAGATGGTTGGTACCGCGAGGTGTAAGATGGCAAATTCTTCAGTCATGCCATGACCAAATTGGTCATTTTTCATATGAAAAGACGCTTGATAAAGTTAAGGCCGATTATTGGTTCCCAAAAATTAATAAATTTGTGAAAAAGTATTGCCAATCGTGCTTACAATGCGCGCATGGAAAGGTTCCAAGTGGAAAGCGTTCGGGTTTTTTACACCCTATAGAAAAAGTACCAAAGCCGTTTCACACTCTGCACGCCGACCACTTAGGACCTTTCAATGAAAGTAAAAAGAAAAACAAATATGTTTTAGCAATAATCGATGCCTTTACTAAATTCATTGTAATAAAACCTGTTAAAAACACTAAAAGTAATACCACGATAACAGTATTTACAGACTACTTCGCATTATTTGGTGTTCCGGATAGATTAATCACGGATAGGGGAAGTACGTTCACTAGTTCCAATTTTAAAGAGTTTTTAATAGGAAAAGGCGTAAAACATGTATTAAACTCTGTAGCTACACCGAGAGCTAATGGACAGGTCGAGCGTTACAATCGCACCATCCTCGATGCACTAACGGCTACAGTACACGGAAATGACGAAAAGTTATGGGATCAGGCACTTGTGAACATACAATGGGGACTCAATAACACCATCAATAAGGCTACTGGAAAAACGCCAGCAGAACTATTGTTCGGTATTAGATTGACTGGTGTTGCAGAGAGTAATCTTAAATTGTCCACGAATTTAGATTGTGAAGAACTTACGACGGAAAAAAGTTTAGGTGTAGTTGATAATACAGAGGGGTACGATACTTCAGTTAGCATTGACCAGACTGTTAGTTCAGATGTTAGCGTTGCGCAAAACAGTCCGGCACAATGTTCAAACGGTGCATCTATAGATCTAGAGTTAGTAAGATCGGAAGCCGCTGAGAAAATAAATAAAAATCAAAAAGCTCAAAAGGAGCGATTCGATAGTAAGCGTTGTTCGCCACGGAAATTCGGTTTAGGGCAATTAATAAGGGTAGAAAGAGATGTCGCACAAAAAGGTAGTAAAAAACTGGTTCCGAAATGTTTCGGTCCTTATAGGATCAGTAAAGTGTTGAAAAACGATAGGTATGAAATCGAAGATACACCGGTCACTCGAAAGAAAGGTAAAACTAGCTATAAGGGTGTGTACCCTGTAGATAAAATACATCCGTGGCTTACGTACCAAGCACTTGAGTCAGAGTCTTCTTCAGTTGAAAGTGATGATTGAACAAGTACTGGCAAGTAGTTCGTTTTAATATTAGGGTAATGATTTTTGATTTCATCGATTTAAGGTTCATTACGTAAAAAGTATATCTATAAATTGTTTGTGTTAGAAAGAAATACATCTGGCTAATAAAGTAAAAGTCGAATAATATGAATAGTATGGTAGTATGGTAGTAAGGCAGTAAGGTAGCATAGTTAGTCTTGATTGGTTAAGCCAATATAGTAATGTTTAAGGATAATGTAAATGGTTATTGTATTGGAAAATGAGTATTTGTTTTGGTATTGGGAAAGCAAAGGAAAAATAATAATGGTCCAAAAATGTATTGCAGTGTTGAGTATTGTGTGTATTATGTGTATTAAGATGGAAAAAGTATATGTAAGGCAGTAAAGTAGCATAGTTAGTCTTGATTATGTTTAAGGATAATGTAAATGGTTAATGTATTGTATTGGAAAATGAGTATTTGTTTTGGTATTGGGAAAGCAAAGGAAAAATAATAATGGTCCAAAAAATGTATTTCGTATTGTGTGTATTATGTGTAATGAGATGGAAAAAGTATATGTAAATAATAAAGTTACGTGACATATAATTAAAAATGTATAATCGCGAGGACGCGATTTTATTGTCAGGATGGGCGAATGTTAGCTTTTATTAAATAATTTATGAATTAAGTGATTAATAATAGTATGTGAATGTATTGTTTTAAATTAGTTTATTTCTTGCTATGAGATTGTCAATTAGTCAAATTAAATTACAAGTTAAACAGGATAATGATTTATTGTGTTTTATAAGTTCGATATAGATTATTTAGTTTGTTTGTATTTTTATATTGTTCTATTGAATAATACTGTACTGTTTAAGTTATTTCATAAATAATTAGTATAATTTTGTTATGAAATTGTATAGACAAATTAATAATTGAGGGTAGGTTGTAGAGTTAATAAAACTGTGGTACAAACTGTTTCGACGCTCAGTCGTCTTGTATTAGTTAACGAATACGGTGTTAAATCTAATATAAAGTTTGAAAAATAGTATTTGAGTGTTATTTCAGTGCCCTGCCTAAAAGGACTTCTATCAGTAGGGACAAACCGCCTTTTAGTTATAAAGTGCACATTAGATTTCAAACATCGTAAAACTAACGTTAATTAAATTGAGGTCGTTAACCCCGCACAACAAAGCAAAAAGGCGAATATATTGTTACAGTAAAAAGCATCATAGTCGGCGGCGAAAATTAAAAACACAACTAATGGGAGCCGACTGTAACGCATGCATTTTAACGATGTTAGTTTTTGGGGTTACATAAGTTAACCCTCAACGCGTTAACCCCAGTAGAATTTAGCATAAACTGTTAGTTAAACTGTTAGATAAAACATTGCACGATTCAACAATCATAACAATAATAATTTATTCGACAGGACTATTGTTGCTAATAAGCCTGACATCGTAGTGATAGATCGATCAGAGCGTCTCACAATGGTTGTTGATATCCTGGTTCCGCATGACGACAATCTTGTGAAAGCCGAGAAAGATAAAGAAATTAAATATCAAGACTTGGTACACGAGGTTGTCGCCATGTGGGATGTTGATTCAGCAATCATTGTGCCGATAGTCGTTACTGCCAATGGTTTAATAGCCTCGACCATCATCTTAAGAGGCACTCGTTGGGCGGTTTGATCAGGGGCCTGGTGCAGAAATCGGTACTTCTCGACACGGCGCGTATTGTTAGGAAGTTCCTCTCTCTGAGGCCCTGACCACTGGTAGCTTGGACCCTGTTCCCGATGCCGGTGGGCTACTATTTTTCATATATTTTTTTTTGTTTTTAGAAAAATGTTTTAAAATGTAAGCAATAAGTTTATTGCAAATGAATAAAGGAATATAATAATTTATAATTGTTTTCTAACGGTGGTCGTTTGCACTCTTTGAGTCATAATGAGAGGTTTACCGCCACACAAAAGCAGATGGCAGCAATATAGGACTCCTTTTTAGTGAGAAGTAGCCGCATGATGCATATACACACATCTCTTATTATTATCTTATATTAGTGTGCGTATGCACACATCTATCTACTGTGTGGCGATAGAACTAACACAGTAGCAATTTATAATGCACACGTTTGTATTGAAGCTATTTAGACAAAAATTGTGGCGCGTTTTCGTGGATTGAACGCACTGTACCACCGTAATAGCTCAACACAACCAATCAGAATGTGTTAAATTGACACTATCAATAATGTTAAACACATTTTAACCAATGACATTGTTGCTACGGTTCACACGGGTACATTCAAGCTATATTACCAGTATAAGCTGGCCTCTAATTGTGCGGAAAGCCTATACAATACGAGATCACCTTATACGGGAATAATTAGTTTGATACATAGTCGTATTATACCAGTGACGGTGGCCCCATAAAGTCCCCAATTCCCTTCCCAATTAATTAAATTCCCGTTCTGTACTAAAGACTGGAGACGTGTAATAAATGGGCTTTTAATTGTTGACAGTTAATACGCCAGCACATAAAGCTACAACAATCTGTCAAATTTCTTTAATGGATTTTCATCTTTATCGCATAAGCATTAGGTTCAAGGTTGATTGGGAAAATTTGACAGTTTCGGGTAGCTGATGTGCTGGCGTCTGTACAATGCATGTTGACTTAAGAATATGACGATTGTGCAGGTACTTTTCATTATGTACCGGAATTGATTAAAAAGTAATAACCTACGGTTAACCTGTACCTATCAATCTAAGTCACATTCCTCCACCACTTTTTTTAAGGACGGTCAGTCGGTCACCGATGTTAGCTCGTTTGTTTAGATAAAGATAAATATGTCGCTAAATACCCACATTGTTCTTTTTGTTGTTGTTTCATTTTAATGAAGAATTAAAGTTTGTTTTTGTTCTCTAAATTATGTGGTCGATGATTTTGGTGCACGGTAAAACTCTTATGAGTTTATGTTTACACCAACTTAAATCGGGTGTAAAAAGACCCTTAACGATAATGAAAACCACATATTCTACCCATCATTGGGATCATTTTTTTCTACCAGACCAGACCTGGGAAACCATTGGTTTTGGAGATATTGAAGGTCAAAGTATACATTTTTTTTTTTAGTTTTTTCCCAAAACGTATTCTAAGTGATAATACTAAACTTTCTTCCAAACAACCTTATCAAAATTTTCAATTTTTCCTCACAAATTACGCATTTGAAGTTACAAAAACGCAACGAATATCAAACGCACACGACCGCCTTGGCTCAGCTGTGTGGCCGCTGCACGCATGCAAACGCGCGGCATCGCCACAACCACACAGCGCGCTACAAAAAAAAGCGTTTTTTTTATGCCAAAAAATAAAAGTCGTTTCCCAGCAATTATTTTTGGTCAATGTAGTTTAGTTTGATGTACAGAGTGCGTAGATTTCGGCTATGTGATGGGTCTTTTACACCCTGTATGTATAAAAATGTAAGTATACTAATGTATGAATAAATAAATAAATAATACTTTGATAGCATCATGATTGACCAATAAGTTTGTTGGGGAAATTCCGGATACAAGGTAAATTCGTTCAAATGAATTTGCCATAGAATGTGTCGTCAAAATATTACGACGCGGACTGAAGTGAGGGACAGACAAGTGGCGTTGCACTCTATTCTTGCCAACAATTAAAAATATCATCAAATTCTAAGGTAAATCCATATGTTCGAAATTACGCCTCATCCGGAAATGCCCCAAAATTAAATATACTTATAGTGCTATACATTAAAATGAATTGAATATTAAAGATTATTAGATGTTTAAACAGAATGTTATTTTTTACACTCAATATTATCCTCTCTACCAAATTAGAGCTTCACACGTAGCTTTCAGTTCGTCTAAGATATAATTTTCTCAAAGAACAACAAACGTTTTGTTTAATCAATCAACTAACAAAAAAATTATAATAACGAAGTACGAACGAATTAACTATAGTAATATAGCAAATAGTTTTGTTGTGCCAATTGTCCACAGAACTCGAATCCAGGATTCCAAATTCAGTTCGAAAATCAAACATCGTTAATCAGGCGTTGATAGTAAACTTGCTGTACAAATCTCTTGCGCGCACGATACGGAATACGGAACTCGGTTCCTATTCTGTTCTCAACACTTCAGATTTCCCAGTTGCATCGTTTGTCCTCAATTTAAGAGGCAAATACCGATTCCCGTAACGCATAGAGACGCTAAAAGTGGTCTTTTGTAAATCTTGTTGTACATTGAATATGTTTATTGTTGACATTATTGGTCTCGTTCTAGTCTTGAATTCAATTCTTGGATTAGGTAGGTTTTTGTTTTCTGTGGGGCAATTTTCTGCATTTGCATTGGTATTAAGTCCCAAGTGGCAAGGCGAGGTGGCGAGCCTATTGCCATTTTCCGGGCACAATTATGGTGCTAGGTTTGTTGCCTCTTACAATTTGTATGTCTGGGGACGAAGAAGAATTATACTAGGTTAGTCGGAAAGGGGGTACTAATCCACAGGCCACTTAAAGTATCACTGATTACGGTTTTACAGCAAGTGTTAAAATTTCAAAATTCGATAATTTTTATTTCCATGTAGGTAAGTAAAATAATATTGGTTTTAGTTTTTTCAAAAGTTCTTCATCCCTACTTTAATTACGAATTCAGAAAATGGAGCTTCTAATTCGTGATACCAAATGATCTAAAAAGTAAACACAGCTGATCATAGCTGAGGATAACTAGATTAGAGCATATTTTTTTTGTAATTTTTGAACAGCTGTCTCTCTTAAACAGTTGACTTTTGAGGAAAGTGGTAGAACAAAAGTTATTAATTATTAAGGGTACTTTAACACCCTTTCGGATGAGTACCCCCTTTCTGACTAACCTTGTATTCTTGAATCCCCTCACAGACTTCAGAGCCATTTACTACGACACTATATTGTCGTATCGTTTCGTAAGTAAACGGTTCATAGAAAAATATGGCCCTCGCGCGTAATATGGCGGTCATTTTTGACCGACTTCAAAAAAAGTAGGAGGTTCTTAATTGGATTGTTTAATTTTTATTTGTATACTAGCTTTTGCCCGCAGCTTCGCTTGCGTGAAATTCGACGATATTCCATACAAACTTTCATCCCCTATTTAAATCCCTTAGGGGTTGAATTTCGAAAAATCCTTTCTTATTCCTTGTCTTGTCTACATTATAAAGGGAACCTCTGTGCAAAATTTCAGCTTTCTAGGTCCAAGGGTTTGGGCTGGGCGTTGATGAGTCAGTCAGTCAGGACTTTTCTTTTTATTGATATAAATGTTCACCGATAACTCAACTGAATTGCATTTTTTTTTCACTAAAAATGTTTTCTTTTAGTGTAGCCCACATTAATTTGGTCAAGACCTGATGATGGGTTTTGGGGATAATTAATGAAATTCCTCAATGATTAACAGCACATCAGCTACGAAAAGTATCCTGGACTACTGTTGCTATGTGAATACATAGATATTTTACGCCTGCCTGTTCCCGTAGAGTTTTTTAGTAGGTTTGTGGCGATTAAAAGTACAAATATGCAAATACAATATCTAGCTTTAATTTCGCCAAACCTGATCGCTAGTTTGTATGCAGTATGCAGCACCACCCTCCCACCCACAAGTATATGCATGCAGAAATGTCTGATTTCTGGTCTGTCCTCTGCTTTTTTTTAGGGGGACAAATAGAAATAAAAAAGTTTCGATCTGTTCCCCTGTTACCGACGAGGGGACAGATCAGGGGGACAGATCGGAATATTCCAACGTAATGTGTACAGGTATCATAGGTAATTCACCTCTGCCTATGTTCAGGGAATACAGCCGTGAAGTCTAGGGATCAGATAGTTTATGAAATGCTAAAATAAATCTGTTATACATAATTTATGCTGTGATTATACCGTCATGGAATAACATGAATGGCGTATTCCCAATTGGTATGTTTGTCGTGCCATGATTTAGAATGCGACCACTTTGGCATAACATTATTAGTTGATGAATGTGCTAACAGTATGACATTTTGAATTTATAGCAAGGAATTTCAGGGAATTTCAGGGGCTCGTAACTAATTAACAACAGCATGCATAAAATTTGCAAGGTTAAGCTGCGCTTGCCGCAGTCAGTTTGTGGATGGGTGACCGTTCGTTACACATCGACACTCCTCTGGGCCTTGGAGAGCACGTTAAGCTGAAATTTGAAAGCCTATGACAGTCGTTACGAGTAGTCAGAAGCCCGAAAATGTGACAACCGGTCTAACCTTAGGATATGGGCATTGCCCAATAACGCTACGTTCACACGGAGTCACGTTTTGCCGAATCTTATTTTCATTGGATCTGGAAAAACCGAATGTTGTGTTCATACGGCACCTCTTGCGTTGCCGTATACGACGGATCCCGTGTGAACACACGTCCCATGTCCCTCCCCACCCACTCCCCCGCTTGTGTGACCCGACATGTATTCGGTTTCAAGATCCGGCAAATAACCGAATCTATACCTGCTTGTATCGTATGAACGCATGTACTGAATGCGCTATGCTACTGCACCGGATCCTACATTTTGCAGTACGGCCGGATCGGTTTGTAGTCGCCAAATCGGATGTCAACTTCAGCAAGATTCGGTTTTTTTGCCGTGTCCTGAAACTAAATGCATGTGTGAACTCATGTATTGAAATACTGTTGCCACTAAACCGAATCCTGCAAAAAACCGATTCGGTAGAGAAACACACGACGCCGTGTGAACATACCGTAACTGGGTTATGGAGGACTGAATCTGATGGCAGTCGCTCTTTGTAAAATACTGGTATTCAGCTGCATCTGGTTAGACTGGAAGCTGACCCCAACATAGTTGAGAAAAGGCTAGGCAGCAAGGTATTTAAGCAATGTATTCGAATACATTTTGTATGAATTTGCTGGTGCTTTTTGGATTCGATAGGCAACTAGGCATTTAGATTTAATATTATTCAGCAATCGGACGGTAGCATCTGTCTTATTATTGATAACTTAGTACGAAAAGTATAACTTTCCATTTTCTTCAAATTAATCGAATCATATGGCAATTTAAAATGAACTAAGTTTCAAGGGGTCTTCAATTTTATTCATCAAACAATAAGTTTCAAATTGCCAAACTTAGATAAGTTTGTTCACTAGACTGTGCGCACTGTTGAAAGTTAATAGATTTGACAATTTCTAGTTATCTTCTCACATACTTTTTGGCAGTAGTTCAAAGTGTTTTGACATTGTTTGAAGCCTCAGATATGTTGAAGGTAATGATAGCTCTCCGTTTACTCATCGAGCAAGTTACGTCGAGCTTTGCCATGCTTGATGCTTGCTTCAACTCGAAAACTATTAAGCAAAAGACGAGAAGAAAGAAGATAGCACAAGATTTTCTATTATGTGTGACTGGTAAAGCCATACAGAGCTATACTTACAGAGACAAATTCATATCAAACTTGGAACAAAAATTACGGTGTTTCAATGTTTGCTCGATGTTCGATACTATACATTAAATGCTTTATTCATCCGACTGTTATAACTTGCACGACCGAATTTAAAACGTCTCGCGTAAATGCACATCCAGAATGAGTATTAGGATTACTTACAACCCGTTTACTAAAAGATTGGACCTCGCTGGAATGTTTCGCCTCTCCCGCTTCCCCGCTCACCTCCCCAAATCTAACACAACATACCTAGAGTTTTCACAAACATTTGTTTAAGTTTCATAAATATTCTAATGATGCTTTTTTTGCACACCATACCCATGCGTCGCAGTGACGTCATCGACGCCAGGTCCATTCTTTTAGTAAACGGGTTTTACATAAAAATAACTGTCAAGTATACAGAATGGTAATTTGAGATGGGGCAGTAACGGCAACTACCTTAACCGTTGTGTATATCCGTTAATGAACCTCATGGCTGCTGGGGTGCATGAAAAGAGCCTCCACGAGTGACGATACTTAAGTACGTCCGGCGCACCCTGGGCTGTCAGCCCCGCTACCAACCTTGCTGACTGGCTAATCTTTTCACCACAGCATGAGCTATTTTCGTATAGCTCGTGCTGACACGAGAGAAGAAGAATGAAGCTCGAAATATTTTCACAAATTATGGACAGTCTCTTAAGAATATTTTTCTGTAGCCACAACGATTAAGGCCCTTACTGCCCCATCTTAAGGTACTATTCCGAACTGATCTACCAACGCGACGGCAACTGTCGACAGCACGTGCAGCGACTGCATGAATTCGCACCACGCACGAGACTCGCCACACCAGCGTCACCTCTAGCCGCTGCACGTGCTGTCGGCAGTTGTAGTTGGCAGCTCGGTTCGGAATAGTACCTTTAAATTACTGCCGTCCTATGTCTAAAAGGTCGATAAGCATTTTGTCCCTAGAAATTCTGAAGACATACAGATGTTTTTGATTATACCAAATTATTGGGCTATTTTAAGCTCACTGTATAACTTTTAATGAGTTACAGGACTAATACAGTTTTTAAAATTAAAGCTTTTGTTTTTATGTCATGCTTTTTTGTACTTAAATTTAACCATCTACAATATGGTATGGTACTAATGGTAATGTCTGTAAAAGTCTCTGGATCTCGTAATTGACAAATGATAGAAAAATACGGACCAGATTGGTTGATCGAGAAAATGTTGCGCTTTTACGTAGTTTATAAAACTCAAATTTGACAAAATGTCACTTTACGGTCTTTTAGACATAGGACGGCAGATTACCACCCCGTACATTCTAGTACTTGATTTAAATTAAAATCTATTATTTACTCACAAATATTTTAAAATTGGTAGTACGGTTGGTTGATAAAGATTTAGATAAGTGGATTGTTTTAATATAATATTTACTTATTTATTTTTCTCACCACAATATAGGAGATACATTTAACATGGTATTAAAACTGTCACAATTATACTGTGGGACACTGGAGCCTAAGCTAGACGTAAGGTCTGTATTTCAGGTCACCAGGTCCCAGGTCCCTTTGGATATAGTTACATTTATAGTTAGTTACATAGGGGATTATGTCTCGTACATTATTTATGCGGTAAGTTAATCTACACTTCTCATCAAAAAAATCGAAACACTTCCGAAATTATCTTTGTGGCGACAATTAAACAAAAAACAAGCATTAATTCATCATAGAAAAAACATAATTTAGTAGCTAAAAGTTTGGCCTTTACAATGGTGTACGAAACTTCCAAAAATTAGTTTTTTTTTTTCAATTTTTATCCTATAAATTAATGGAACATTGTTTTGAGATAAACGTGTGTTTAGAGTTGGAGTACATTTGTCGTGCAAAAAACGCAAAATAACGCATTACTTTAAAATTTTCTGTTTGTAATTTGTTGATTAGGCTCTGTGACGTCTGTTAAAAAGTTTTTTTTCTAACACACATGCATACTTCACCCGCAGCAGCCGCCCAAGAAGTGGCATTGCTGGATTCTGGGACTAGTCAGCGTGTTGTGGCTGCAATCTTGCATCTAAGCCTCTTGTCTGTTCATAGAGTGTACCAACGCTATCGGGAGACTGGTTTATTTACGCGCCATCCAGGATCTGGTAGGAATCGGGTCACTTTTGAGTGAGACGGCCGGTTTATTGCAACCGTTTGTTTGCGAAATCGACGCCTTCGCGCTTTTCAACTGCAGCAGCAGTTCCGAGTAGTTCGAAGGGTGACTGTAAGTGGCTCTACGATTTGAAGAAGATTGAAGGAACGTAGACTGGTACCACACAAGCCAGCTAATGGGCCGAAATTAACAACAGACCATCGAAGAGCGCGCCTTAACTTTGCACTTGTGCACTTAAATTGTTCAAACCTACAAATGAGCAAGGATCTCTTTTCTGACGAGAGTAAAATTATGGAACATCACAATAGGGAATTCTAAACCTTATGCTACCTACTATTAAATGGCATTTAGTATTTATTTAAAAAAAAAAACATGTTTTTCTAATAATAATCCATTCAAAACAAAAACTTGCGAGGTGTTTCGATTTTTTTTGGTGAGCTCTTCGATGGTCTGCTGTTAATTTTGACCCATTAGCTGGCTTGTGTGGTACCAGTCTACGTTCCTTCAATCTTTTTCAAATCGTAGAGCCACTTACAGTCACCCTTCGAACCACTCGAAACTGCTGCTGCAGTTGAAAAGCGCGAAGGCGTCGATTTCGCAAACAAACGGTTGCAATAAACCGGCCGTCTCACTCAAAAGTGACCCGATTCCTACCAGATCCTGGATGGCGCGTAAATAAACCAGTCTCCCGATAGCGTTGGTACACTCTATGAACAGACAAGAGGCTTAGATGCAAGATTGCAGCCACAACACGCTGACTAGTCCCAGAATCCAGCAATGCCACTTCTTGGGCGGCTGCTGCGGGTGAAGTATGCATGTGTGTTAGAAAAAAAACTTTTTAACAGACGTCACAGAGCCTAATCAACAAATTACAAACAGAAAATTTTAAAGTAATGCGTTATTTTGCGTTTTTTGCACGACAAATGTACTCCAACTCTAAACACACGTTTATCTCAAAACAATGTTCCATTAATTTATAGGATAAAAATTGAAAAAAAAAAACTAATTTTTGGAAGTTTCGTACACCATTGTAAAGGCCAAACTTCCAGCTACTAAATTATGTTTTTTCTATAATGAATTAATGCTTGTTTTTTGTTTAATTGTCGCCACAAAGATAATTTCGGAAGTGTTTCGATTTTTTTGATGAGAAGTGTATATCTATAAAAGGAGAAGCTGACTGACTGACTGATCTATCAACGCACAGCCTAAACCGCTGGAGTTAGAAACTTGAAATTTTGACAGTAGGTTCCTTTTGTGACGTAGGCAACCACTAAGAAGGGATTTCTCGAAATTCAACCCCTAAGTGGGTGAAATAGGGGATTTAAGTTTGTATGTAAGTCCGTCATTTTTGAAGTAAGAAGCATGAAATTAAGTATTAAGGTTTCTGGTTAGGAGTAAATGTACACGTGTTTGAGCGTTTTTGGAAATTTACCCTAAGGGGGTGAAATAAGTGTTGTAAGTTTGTATGAGAAATCTGGTAATTTGAAGTAAGAAGCATGGAATTCAATATTTAGGTTACTGGTCAGAAATAAACGTACACGTGTTTCAGGGTTTTTGGAAATTCAACCCCTAAGGGGGTGAAATAAGTGTTGTAAGTTTGTATGAGAAATCTGGTACTTTTGAAGTAAGAAACATGGAATTCAATATTTAGGTAGTTAGTATTCTATAATGTAAAATTACACGCAAGCGAAGCTGCGGGCAACAGCTAGTATAATATAATAGAACAAAAACTATTTTATCCTGACTAATCCATTGGCTTACAGTAGAACGTTCCAGTTTATGGTCTCTTAATAATTTTCCTTTTTATATCACAATAGGTACTAAAACATTTTTGCTCCCGTGGACTTATTAAAATATTTATGAGGCACGCTTTCCGGCTCTTTCATTTGCTCTTACGTCTTTAGTGAATCTCTTTGTGATGGCTGGAGGATAAACTGCATCATTTAATACCTGGCCTCGTCTAGATTATTATTGCAATTACCTTTATAATAGTGGTGCTGGTAATTTGAGTCCTTGATCTAGTTAAAAATCTGGCAAATTATATAAACAGAAAAAAAAAAACAGAAGCTATAACGGGTGAGTTTTTTTCAGTCTGGAAAAAATTGAGTATAATAGGTGAAGGGATTAGAACCAGATGGCATAGTTTTTTTTTTTTTAATTAGCTTTAAAATAATTTATCTTTCAATAAATACTACTAATTTGAAGCAAAAAGTTTCATACTAAAGTTTTCATACAAAATCAATCAAAACTGGAATTTTGAAGTAAATAAATCGATAAAATAATATCTAATCTATCTGTATATATATATTCAAGATATGTTTACATATTTTTGTGTTATATTATGTATTTATATTTAGTTATTTGGTTAATTCCCGATTTTTATTAGGTTATATATTTGTACGCTGCAAACTGCCTTTATATTTTTCTTAGCAATTCTTTCCATCCAATGGTTGTCTGGAAGAAATCGCTTTAAGCGATAAGACCGCCATTTGAACTGTTCTTAATCATGTGTATTCCTACTGTTTTATTTCTTTTAGTGTACAATAAAGTATATCTATCTATCTATCTAAATTCAAATCATAGACACCTACGTATAATTTGAATTTCTATAGTAGGTATCTATAGATATATCAATTTCATAAAAAGCTAATGAAAAAACACAACCGAAGCGTTCCATTCCGTTCACCATACCCAATTTTTTTCCAGACGGTAAAAAAAGTCACCCAGTATAATATCCAAACACTTCACCCGAACCGTTGAATATTGAAATTCATTCAAAGTAATATTATGCGATATCATCGAAACAAAGCCGATCCTATTCTCGATATAATACAAACTGTATGAACAGTACTGTGGGACGATACATTAATATGCATCAAGTGCAAACTATCGCCAACCGCGATCGCAGTGCAAACTGCAAACACGAACACAGTATTCGCATTCTATTTAGAGACACAGAAACACAGTGTCGCCGTAGCCTGCTTGAGTACTGAATTATTTTGTAGCGGGTTTGGGATTGAGGAAACAGCGTGTCGGCCACTTATCTTCTTGTCGAGACAAGTGACGGAAATGACTGACTTAATGGCGCTGCAAGCGATAGCAAGGTTGTTAGCACTTATACGACGGCTGGAATTTAAACGATTTGTTGTTGTACCTTTGTTAGTACAGAACTACAATGTAGCACGATTTTAAGTAGCACCTAGAGGTGTAATGGGATATAAACAAGTTATATTCCTGCATTCGCGCCTGTATTTCTGGAAGAGTTAGGCAGAGGTGTATAGTACATCTTTTTTGCTGTTATGTTTATGTCCCTTGTAAAGGGAGGCGAGTCTATTGCCATCAACGGGGTACAGATCTAGACTCCGGGCTGCTACTGAGAAATTACACACGGGAAAATCCAATAAAACTTTGTCTGACCTCGGGATCGAACCCAGGGCCTCACGTTCAGCAGCACCTCTAGACAAATGAGGCAGTCTAATATCAGGTAGTTTTCTATATGTGCGCGTTGCTTAGGAAATTGCAGACATAGCGTGTGTTGGATGTGAACTGACAGATTGTTGTCAACGATCCTACTTTCTACTGCGAAATAAGAAAACGCAAGAAGGCTGAATTGCTGCAAATCAGCTGCAGAACAGTATTTCAGTCTTTTTCTTGCAATATTTGATCCCGTGTGGGGACAAGCTAGAATATAAAACTTCCTCACCGCACGCTGGTAACAGACGCGTATTGTAATATTCAAGAAAACCCAGCAGGCTTGGTGGTAGGCTCTATACGGTCCGTCTAACTAGGTACCACCCTAACAGTTTACTGTGTTTCGTCGAATTTGTGAGAACCAGAGAGGTATATGCAAATCCCTCTGTACCTTTGTTACTTGGATGCGTGTACTCCATCTTAGACCCTGTCTCCGATTACCTTCTGGTGCGAGTAGGATAAAATGAGACGAAGCCAGAAAAAAAAACAGATTGAGAAGTTGGTGTTTTTTTTTTCTATTGGGCTGCTGAAGATGGTCCTTAGGGACCTTCTGAGTAACCGGGCAGTTTTTGACGAGACCTGAAGGGTCTCCCGCCAATGGCGGAGTAGGTGTGACGGATGTGTCCCTTAAATATTTTCTGCATTTTCGCTCATATTTACAATCGGAATTTGGTTATCAAATATGAAACTCACACATTCAGCTTTGGGAATTCAAAAGTTCGGCTATATTTTTAGGAGAAGTTTAATTTTTCTTTTTATGCTGTCGACGGGAGAATTGAATGAAATTCATGCATGAATGTTCTGATTCAATCCTATGTTTCAGGAAAATCTAAAAATCAAATCTACTTGGTTGTTCGGGCACCATTTTGATCCCTTCGACCGTACCGGCTTTTCGCATCAAAAATATTGAATATTGCACGTAGCTTAATAGCATATATATATGCAAATTATATATATGTTACCGGCCAAACCCGATTTCAGGACAAACTAGTTTTGCCTAGGCTAAACTAGTTCTTCCTATACGCGATAGGAGTAACTAGTATAGCCTAGTCCAAACTAATTTGGCCCAAGCCCGATAGGATATACCAGTTTAGGCTAGTCCAAACTAATTTGTCCTAAGCCCGATAGGATAGACCAGTTTAGGCTAGGCCAAACTAGTTGATCCTGATATAAATACGCACACTCTAGGATAAACTGGTGTGGCCTAATCTAAACATTATAGTATATCTAGAAAGTCAAAATAAATAGATAAACTGAATAAAATACTCCGTAACTGGAAAAATAATCATTTTTATTAAAACCTTAATGATTCGTCGTTAAAAGTTGTGGATAATATATGATCAAACGAACTTCCAAGTGAAGTTCGATCATTATTATATGAGTCGCTTCATTCGAAGATATTTTAACCATGTAGTCCCCTTCCCTTGCGCTAGCAACCACGCACGTCTTTAGATTTATTTTTTAAATACTTTTTTTTTTTTTTTTTCTACCCTACCATTGACTGCCTCGGTTGGTCGGTCAAATCCTGTCTTCATTATTTTAGAGATGTATGTGTTGATTTTTGCAAATCTCCCTAGGGTTCCTATGGGAGGGTTGGGAAATTATATCTTCGAATGAAGCGACTCATATAATAATGATCGAACTTCACTTGGAAGTTCGTTTGATCATATATTATATTTCGTCGCTTCATTCTTCAGATATTTTAACCATGTAGATGTTAAGAGACAGATTTGCAAAATATCGTTTCGAATAAATAACATTTTGTTCAGAAATGATCAAGTATTTATTTTGTAATAAATGAACAAATAAAGTACAGTTCTTCTACATTATAATCATAATATGATTTACAATCAATTTCTTATGGCTTAACCAAACTAAAGGAATACTGATTCTGCAAATTCAGCTTCATTAATAACATTAAGTTTATAAAAGTTAGCAAACGTTTGAGAGCGACTGGTCCATCCAGCAGTTTTCCGTATTGTGTCAATGCACACACCGGCTGAACTTGCAAAAGAAGTTGAAGCGTGTCGTGTACTATGTGCACTGAAAATTAATGTATCAACACCGCTTTCTGATAAGACCAATTTTATCCAACGACTTATTGTTTGGGCAGTGGCTGCCTTATTAGGTTTTTTAATTGTTAATATTAACTTATTTTCGTTTTTGTCTCTTAGATTTTTTGTAACAAATATGTAATCAGTAAGTACGGTAGCAGGACAAATATTTTTATTTTCAAGGAAGTAGGGAAGGAACAATACAGGTTGTTCTCTTCCTGGAGCCGACGTCTTGATGACGTCTGTTATTAATATCTTGACTCCATTAGATGAGATGTGTATGTTGTCGAGCTTTATGAGGGAAAGAGTTTGGACTCGTTGTGCCGTACATAAAGCAAGTAAAGCTACCAATTTCTTAGTCAATTGACTTAATTCAAGATCTCTATTTGGGTACCAACTAGAAACGTGATAAAGTACCAATTGTGGGTCCTACGTATGTGTATATTTTGGCCTACTAGGTTTAAGTTTGTAGGCTCCTTTTAACAAACGTTTAATACATTCATCTGAACCGATGTTGTTGCCCAGTAATAACGATAGTGCGGATCTATGAGAATTTAAGGATCCGTATGAGGCACCTTTATTGAACTCGTCTGTCAGAAAAGAAATAACCTTAGCTACAGTACTCTTAAATGAATTGATATTATTATTTTTACAAAACTGCCACCAGTGTTTGTATGAGACGCTATATTGTTTTTTGGTATTATCAGAAAGTGATGCTAGCATGAGATCTATCGCTTCTACTGGAATTTCACGTCGGAGAAAGGCTTCACGGAGAGTATCGCTGCAGCCAGCATAAGATGACTGTGAAGCGGGTGGCGGTGATTCCTGGAAGAGGAATGAAGCAAGTTTTTATTGGCTTCAAAATATATTATTTCAGAACAGATTAAGACTCTCAAGACGGGAAACCATGGTTGTGATGGCCACCATGGAAACACAAGTATACCACACGCTTTTTCGTTTATTATCTTGTAAAGGCACTTTAATATCAAAGAGAATGGGGGAAAGGCGTAGAAAAATTTATATTTCCAGCTAATTGTGAATGCGTCGACAAAAGACGCGTCTGGGTCAGGAAACCATGATGCAAATATTTCACATTTGGCATTAATGCGAGAAGCGAACAAATCAATAACAGGTTGGCCTAATTCACTGGTGATAGTTTTAAATGCTTGATCTGATAAGCTCCATTCTATATCAGGATTAATTTTTCTTGATTCTGCGTCTGCTTCAACGTTTTGCTTAGTATTAATATAAGATGCAAATATCCAAATGTCGCGCTTCTCACACCATTGCCAAATTTGATTGCTAAGATCGTTTAGGTGAGGATATTGTATTCCTCCCATTCTATTGACATAACTTAAGGCTGTATTATTGTCTACTCGTAACAATATAGCACAGTTCGATAGTTCCTTAGCAAAAGTTTTTAGTGCTAAGAATATAGCCAATAGCTCTAGATAATTTATATGAAAATCTCTTTCAGTTTTCTTCCACGATCCATGAGCGCGATTACCGTTACAAAAAGCTCCCCACCCCGTTTTTGAAGCATCTGAGAATATCTCTAATTTAAAATGTGGAGTTTTGACGAAATTTGTGCATTTAAATATATTTTGTGACCACCAATTTAAATCATCAAGTATGAATCGTTCTAGGTTTATCCTTGCGTTATAATTATGATACCTGTTTAACATGAGGTATTTTTGGCGTTCTAGAGATTTGGTGTATAACCACCCATATTTAACGGCAGGGCATGCTGCGGTAAGTACGCCAATTAAATGAGCAAATTCTCTTATTGTGCAAGGAGGTAAACCAAGGAACTTTTTTACGAGCTGCGCTATATTACGACGTTTTTCGATGGGTAAGGAAACAGAAAGATTAGTCGTATTATAAATGAAACCTAAGAATTTGCACTCTTGCTGGGGTATCAATGAACTCTTTTTATAATTAACCACGAAACCGAGACAAGTTAATAGCCGCAAAGTTTCATTAACGTTACTAAGACACTCAGAGTATGTTTTTCCTACGCATAAAATGTCATCAAGGTAAATGACTGATTTATATCCTCGGTACCTAAGGTAGGTCACGACCTCCTTCATTAATTTTGTAAAAACTCTAGATGCAGTTGAAAGACCATAGGTCATATGTTATTATATCAGAATTATCATTCTCAAATTCAAAACGTAAATATTTACGGAATGATTTCATAATTGGAACTAAAAGATAAGCTTCCTTAAGGTCTATAGTTGCTAGAAAACCATTTTTCGGAAGAAGTTTTGACGCTGTCCTATGATCTTCCATTTTAAAATGAAATTTTGTGACGAACTGGTTGAATGATTTAAGATTTAGAATAAATATTTTTTCGCCGTTTGCTTTTGGTGCTAAAAATATGCGGGATATGAATTGGTCTTTTACAGGTTCACAAATGCTAACCGCACCTAGGTCTAAGAGTTTGTTTATAGCGATTGTCATATCATGTTTCTCTTGATTAGACCAAAACGTTTTAGTTATATGAGGTTGCAGTACACTTTTGGATAAAGGGATATCTACACCTTGATTAATCCATCTGAGAACTGTCCTGTTGTCAGTTATTTTGGTCCAACACTCGTAATAAAACTGAATTTTGCCTGCATGTACCTGGCTCAGTGACGTCGCGTTGAGGCACGCGGCTTGTGACTCGTCTTTGAATGACTGGATGCAGGAGGAGCTCGCTGGTTGGTCCGTTTGTGACCTCCTCGCCCCCCTCCCCTGTTCGACTGGAAGCGAGAAGGTCCTGACCAGTTTCCCTGGTAGTTGGACCGGGTAGCTGCTGGTTGTACTCTTGAGCTGGAACTAGAAGGCTTTGGCGCTGGCACAGTTTTCTTGATCTGTTCCCCTTGTTTAACAATAGCCTTTGAGGCTTTTATTTTTTCCGAAAGGTCGTTACCGAATAGTTTGTTATCTCGTTCAGAATGATCTAAGAATTGTAAAAACGATTTGTCCAAACCAGGGATTATAAATTTGATTCTAGCCTCAGTATTTTGGTGATGTAAATCGGATAAGATTCGGCATCCGTCACTAATAAACTTTATGGCCTCAACTCTGCTTTCATTATTTACAAGCAGGTGTAGCCCTCTGTTGATTGCGGTTATGCCCACGCCCAACTGTTGTTGGGTAGCGGTCATTTTCTTATCACGAAATCTACCAGATTCTGATATGGCTGCAGAAATCTCGGGGTTTAGTGTTGGTGCTTGGAGTAAAGGACAATTTACCGGAATTAGATATTTTTTTAGAATTGTTTCTCTACTCTCTTTTGTCATACCTTTTTTCAACAAAGGTAACCATATTTTTGCAAGATTCTCATGGATCTTCTCACCAAACTCCGGAGTTTCGTCCGTGATTTCTCCTAGCGCCGCCAAAATATTTGGGTCCAAATCAGGAACGGTAGGAGTAATGGACAAATCGGTAATGTTGTTGTTGCCAGGTGGATCGATTGTAACTTCTTGAGAAGGAACCACGTCGCTCGGTGCTTCCACTTGGTGCTCGGTGTCTGGCTCGGAGTCTGTTACAGCGTTCACGGCTACAGGATCCTCAACAGCTGTCGGACCTGGCAATAATTTTTCGCGTTATGCGGGTAGACTTATCTTTCCACGATAGAAAAATTGTAAGTTTAATTCTTATATTTTTATTATTATAAAACAGTGTTACATGTGATTCTATTTTCTAGAAACCATGTTTGTTCTATTTATAGCCATTGTGTTATCATCTCGGATAACCTCCCGGCGTATATTAACCTTCGTGATGCCATCTCGGACAACCTCCCGGTTTTATTAGGTTAACCACGATCGTAACCGTTAGATACCGATATAACCTTCGTGTTGCCATCTCGGACAACCTCCAGGTTTTTTTTTTTGTGTTATTAACCAATAACGCAATAGGCCTTCGTGATGCCATCTCGGACATCCTCCGGGCGATTTTCACCATAATGAAAATAGTATAATTTTTACACACTCAAACACCAACTATAGAAAAAATTACTTACTTAAGTTTTGTTCCGAATCTGATGAAGATATGCATCTTATTCGACGACGACAAGTCTTTTTCTTTTCTAATCTTCGTATTTTATTTTTGTAAAACTCGATCTTCTCTTCAGCATTCCGCTTCGGCATAATTATAATTTAACTTTGAACTACTTATTAGGAGACGTCCGTTCGTTGCTGCGCACGAAAAAGGAATGAAGACAGGATTTGACCGACCAACCGAGGCAGTCAATGGTAGGGTAGAAAAAAAAAAAAAAAAAGTATTTAAAAAATAAATCTAAAGACGTGCGTGGTTGCTAGCGCAAGGGAAGGGGACTACATGGTTAAAATATCTGAAGAATGAAGCGACGAAATATAATTGGTAATATAAACAATCATACGACAACAAATAATAAGTGTTTTTTTAATAGAAGCAATAATCATATCTCCATTATTAATTTTTTTATTTATTTTTACACGGTTTGCTTTGGTGGCACTTAGAATTGCAGAGTATCATTGCCTTCTTGCACTGGCATCTGTTTGTGGAACAGTTTTTGATGTAAACCAAGGCTCTGAAAAATCGTTAAGGACTGCAGCTACGAAACATTCAGTTGGATCAGGCCAAGGTTTTGTGAGATGCAGCTGCAACAAAAACTATTCCACAAACATATGCCAGTGCAAGAAGACAATGATACTCTGCAATTCTAAGTGCCACAAAAGCAAACCAAGTTTTTTTTTTAATAATGGAGATATGATTATTGCTTCTGTTAAAAAAAACACTTATTATTTGTTGTAGAATGTTTGTATTACCAATCATCCATAACTTTTAACGAGGAATCATTATGGTTTTAATAAAAATGATTATTTTTCCAATTAAGTACGGAGTATTTTATTCAGTTTATCTATTTATTTTGACTTTCTAGATATACTATAATGTTTAGACTAGGCCACGTCAGTTTATCCTAGAGTGTTATTTATATCAGGATCAACTAGTTTGGTCTAGCCTAAACTGGTCTATCCTATCGGGCTTAGGACAAATTAGTTTGGACTAGCCTAAACTGGTTTATCCTATCAGGCTTGGGCCAAATTAGTTTGGACTAGGCTATACTAGTTACTCCTATCGCGTATAGGAAGAACTAGTTTAGCCTAGGCAAAACTAGTTTGTCCTGAAATCGGGTTTGGCCGGTAACATATACACACAAAATATAGACATAATGTTAATTTTTTTAGTTCTTTACTTATCAATCTTTTCATTAAAATAAAGAAAATTGAGCCTTATATTTGATCCTACGACTGAATTTTAAATGCAGTTAACAATGAAAGTAAAATTAATTTCATAAATAAAAAAATATATTTAAAAAATAAGAGTTAAAAAATTTCAGTGTATGTATAATGATTGTAGCTTCTAGTTGGGGTGCTTGAGTTAGTTCTGATATTGTGTATGTAAATGTTCTTTTGACCAATCCAAGCAAAGATTTGGAAATTATTTTAGACTAGCTTTTGCCCGCAGCTCCGCTTGCGTGAAATTTTGAGCCCTCGTTAAACCCCTTGTTAGGAGAAGGTAGTTATAAAATCAAAAAAATCTTTCATCCCCTATTTCACCTCTTACGGGTAGAATTTTCAAAAACGCTCAAACACGTTTAGCTTTATTTCTAACCAGAAACCTTAATATTTAATTTCATGCTTCTTATTTAAAAAATGACGGATACACACAAACTTAAATCCCTAAATAAAATTAGGGGTTGAATTTCGAAAAATCCCTTCTTAGTGGATGCCGACGTTACAAAAGGAACCTACTGTCAAAATGTCAAGTTTCTAACCCCAGTGGTTTAGGCTGTGCGTTGATAGATCAGTCAGTCGTCAGCTTCTCCTTTTATATACAGGGTGTTAACGAATTCGTGTAATTCCTTAAAACCACATGATCTACTAGTGGTGTAGACAGGCCCCGCATGGAATTTAGCTTGATTGAAAATAAAAAAAATAAATTGTTATTTTTTCATGCGGCTGTGTTAACGATCGTATCTAAACCACCTAATAAGGATTCAGTAAAAAATAAGAATTTATTTTTTTGCAAAAAAAAAATTTCATTTGTGTGAAATTTCCATGCCACGCATAAATTAATGAAAGCACGGCGACACGGCTGGCAGGCACGACTAACGTGATATCGCTCTTTGCAGTCAGATAACTCAAGGCTTTAAAATGACTCAGAAATAGAAAATCAATTAGGGTTAATCTGTGTCACCAGTAGATCACGTGGTTTGAAGGAATTACACGAATTCGTTAACACCCTGTATACAGACAACGAGACCAAAGATCAAACTATGAAATACTAGATGCGACTGCACTTCGGTCCAAGTGTAAAGTTTTGAATTTTCTGAGATGCTGAACTCTCTATAACCCTTTTCAGATATCAAGTTTCTTCTTTGCCTGAAACGCTGAAAATCAGTTTAGTAGTTGAACCGTGAAAAAATAGCAAATGGGCTAATAATGGTGACACAAACGAAAACAGATGGCAGCACCACCGTAAAACACAATCCCAACCAATCACGACGAGTTAAATTGACATTATCAATAATCTCAAACATTTTAACCAGTGATATGCATTTTTCCAACGATAGTGTAACCTTAGTTTCCCAGTTCCCTAACCCATTGTGCATTTATCAATTATTTATTATGCTAAAAAATGCAAAATTTTGCACAGACCGTTTTGCGTATGCAAGTGCGTGTAGCCGAACCTTTCGGCAATTTTTCCACAGCTCACAACACACACAATAAATGAGGTGACGACTGACGACTTCAATCGTCATATTTCTATAAACTGTTTACCCTCAGATTACAGAAATAAAAGAGATTTGGTAGGGGTGTGTGGTGCGTGCCAAAGCATCTTGATGTCGGTCAACTCTGTCTGTTCTGTCTTTAGTCGAATGTCACCCTACGAAAGCTTCAACTTCTCTCGATTTTTAACAATATGCCGCATTATTCACCGACACAACACGACTAATGAGGTGACGACTCCAAACGCCATAGGTATTTCTGTAAACCGTTTACCGTAATATACGGTATAAGTACACTAGTGTTTTCGTGTAGGTTCGTGAGAAAACAGTTCATACATAAGGCTCTCAGAGTCATCACCGCATTCTGTCGTGTCGTGTCGGTATCCATGGAAAACCGGCCCTAGTCGCATTTTACGACACCCACGGGTGATGAAAAGGGTGACCTATTCTGTGGCAGGTACCACGGGTATAGCAACATAATATAACATTAATGCGAATCATAAAAAAGTTACCACGGCTCTGACCTCACTATTATATTTATAACGTTTGCTAGAATACTTTACGCGTATGATCCGCTGTCGGCCAAAACTGAAATAGAACTGACATTTTATCCAGCGAATCATAATTCGCGTAGGATGTGATTTTTGTGTAGGTACATCAAAGAAGATTCTTAAACCGCAATGGGACATAGAAACGAATATTTTTGTACCATTCAAATAATAAAACCGGCCAAGTGCGAGTCGGTCTCGCGCTCTGAGAGTTCCGTTGAAAAGTCCGTTTTTTTATTTTATTTTTTTAACCGTTTATCTTAGTAAGTTTGTACAGGATTTGTGCTGATTTCTAAAACACTGTACTACTTAGTTACCGACATCTTTTTATGTATTGTACTGTAATATTTACATAAACCTATATCAAATCGATTTATTCCACATTTTTCGCTATGGTATGGTATTGGAATGGTATTTTTACAGTCATTTTTCAACATAATTTATGTTACCATTACCCAAATACTCCATGTAATGTAATACCAAATGTCTAGTGTAGTGCCGGACTTAAAGAATAGCACTACCCCATCTCTTCCTGTGGGTGTCGTAAAAGGCGACTAAGGGATTCTCTAGAGGATAGGCAGCAGCTTTCTCTGAGTACTTTAACAACCATACTGCAATCGCCAACCCGCCTGCCAAGCGTGGCGCATACGGCAAACCCCCCTTTTAGGGGAGGCCTATGTCCAGCAGTGACAGGCGTCTTTCGGCTGAGTGATGACCCAAATACCAATATTTATGCCATATAATATGATATATTATATCAAAAACTCATCATCTGCCTAGCCTTTTCCCAACTATGTTGGGGTCGGCTTCCAGTCGAACCGGATGCAGCTGAATATCAGTATTTTACATGGAGCGACTGCCTATCAGACCTCCACAACCCAGTAACTGGGTAATACGATACTCTTGGTAAGACTGGTTGTCAGACTTTCTGGCTTCTGACCAACAGTAACGACTGTCAAAGATCTACAAATGACAGCCGGGACCAACGGCTTTACGTGCTTTCCGAGGCACGGAGGAAACTCGCTATGGTAAATGGTCACCCATCCACAGACCAACCTCGGCAAGCGTGGCTTAACCCGGAAGATCGGTCTATGCGGCTGTAATTATTTAGCCACGAGCTCCTCCATTATATCAAAAACTATGCGGCATAAATAAAATTAAAAATATATTTTATCATGTGCAAATGAAGAATGTATGATCCTTGACACTTGACCTAGTAACCCCATTTTAAAATTTCAACTCCCCACTTCGGTCCCTACTCCAATGAAAATAAAAATGAAAACATTTTTTCAATTCTTTTACTTGCAATATCGATTGACAAGTATTATTTATAAGTTTTCTAAATTTCAAGTCGATAGCAATAATAGTTCCTAATATAAGCAGCTGTGACAGGCAGACGATGGACGGACGGATGGACGAACGGACGGATGGATGGACGGACGGACGAAGTCCCACCATAAGGTTTCCTTTCTTACCATTTTGGTACAGAACCCATTTTTTTTTTTGTCTTTCGGAGGTCCTCGTGGGTACCCTTCGCCTGCGGAAGGCGAAACCCACAGTGTTCCTTCTTCTGACCCTTGGCCGGGGTCACGGGATTCGCAGCTGCATGCACCGCAGCCCCGGCAGGCCTCGGTCCGCCAGCCCCTAGCGGACGTCTCCTTCTGTGGGGCCTTGCCCCACGTCCTCCTGAGAGGCACGCACGGAACACATGCGCGCCGCCTTTTCGGGCCTGTTACTGGTCGGGCGACGGGTCCCCTAACCTGTCGCCCGCAGGCCACACACTAGGGTGACCGGAGATCATCGCGCGCCCTCCGGCGCGGCGGTTGATACGGAACCCTAAAAATAAAAAGGTTATTGGATATTGAATTACATAGTTTGTGGACGACAGTAATATTTAGTAACCTGTTGGATGAATTATGTGATATTTTTCCTCGTTGCCATTTTCGAAAACTTATTTATTCGTTTTCTTTTTCTGGTATAGGTAGGTACTTGGATCCTTAAGAGTAAGTGACCTCAACATAATCTATGAAAATCTCTCCTATATTTTAAAGACTTGAAACTTACTGTAAGAATTTTATTACTTACATTAAATGTTGCCTGCAGTTTCACTCGCATCCTAGAAGAACTATTTCATGTACCCAGTTAAAATTATCTTATGTGTTAATCCAGAATGTGGTCTATCTATGTGCAAAATTTAATGTAAATCCGTTCAGCCGTTTGTGCGTAATTGAGTTACAAACATACATCTTCAAAAAAGTTCACATACAAAGTGGTGATGACGATACAACATTAAATGATACCACGTATTCTATGATGGGTTTTATGACCGAACACAAATAATCAATCATGTACATTTAATAGTTTAGTCACAGGAATTTTCGTACGATTTAATAATTTTACGAATATCAAGATCTCTTCGCGAAGTTATGTAAATCTATCACCCGTTTAAACCAAAATTATCTTAATTTACACGTGTAGAACAGATATAGTTAACATAAGTTTCCACTTCAACGTCCCTTCATCTACATGAATGAGTGAAATTTAAAAATCATGCGACAAAAAATGTGCTTGGAAGTAACAGATTTTTTGTGTACGGTACTAGAACACATCTTATAACACGTGGTATCATTTATTGTTGTATCGTAATCGCCACCCCGTACACAATTAGTGTTATTACTTATTAGAGCTAAGACATACATCCGATTATTAACCACCACATGAACTACACAATAAATCGAATAAAGTCCGTACCAATTTGCAATCGATACCGTTCGAACATGCCGTTTGAAATTTCGCGTCGGCCGTTGTGCTGAAAAGGAATTGTAAATTTCGTATTATGGTAATTCGCATGTGGTAGCATTAAATTAAGTCGGGCTTCGGGCTTGGGTTACATGCCACAAAAAGTAAGGCTTGTTTTAAGGCCATATGTTAAAACAGTCCCGTCTGTCGTCAAAATGTATTTAAACTGTTTTCTGCATTCCTGTTTGCTCGGTGTATTTTGAAGAGTTATGTATTATAACTTTTGTGAGACACATTCATATTTCTGATTAGTTACAGTTTAGTTACGTGCATTTTCCGGGATTTTCCGACTAGTTTCGGACCCAAACGGAGCTCTTAATCACGAGCTGAGCACGCAACGAGGTCAGCTCACATGAACTTCATGACACTTTAAAAAGTAGATACCTTCGTTTTTATCAGACAGACAAAATGTCAATGTCTAATCGTAGTAATGCTAAGAAATAAAAAATTAACTTAAAAAAAAAGTAAAAACCGACTTCAAAGAAAAACTAAAAGGAGTAAAATAATTACCATAATATAAAATTAACAGTTTCAGAAGTCGGTGGCTTCTATTTGTTTCAGTGTAGAATTGCACCGACTTCTGAAACTGTTAATTTTATATTATGGTAAGTATTTTACTCCTTTTAGTTTTTCGTTGAAGTCGGTTTTTACTTTTTTTTAAAGTTTAATTTTTTATTAAATACGTTTTAGTGTCATAAATTTAACCCCCTCCTCTTCATAACCCTTCTTTTTGGCTTTGACGTAGTCGGGCATGAAAAGCCCTTTCAATTGGTACCTTACACGATATAATGAAAACATTCCAAAGGGGGGGGGGGGGGGGGGACACGCACCCCCTCCTCTTTTCCAGTAGTCAGTTCCCAACAACAAATATAAACAAAGCAATATTAGTAATTTGAGAATTTTGCTTTGATCCGATGAGGAGTTCCGTTCCATATCTCAGAAGTTCATGGTCTAATCGTAACAAAATTTATATGGGACCAATCGGGAAGTATACATTTTCGAACAAAAAAAAAAAATTTCAAAACGGTTCATAAATGACGGAGATATGAGTTTACAAACATAAAAAAAAATACAACCGAATTGAGAACCTCCTCCTTTTTGAAGTCGGTTAAAAATATTAAAATGTAGAAGAAGTTTTTATTAAGTGAACGCGATTATCGAAACGAACCCCGTGCAACTCGCGACCTCGCGGCCTCGCCGCGTACTCAGCTCATTTGGCTCCATTTGGGTCCGAAACTAGTCGGGCAATCCCGAAAAATGCACATGAGTGAACCTTAATTAATCATAAATATCCATTTATTATGGTAATAATATTGTCCTGCCTTACCAAAAAAAGTCAGCACGTTTGGCAAAGGGTTAAGCGAAGTACAGACGCCAGCACATCAACCTACCCCAATCTGTCAAATTTCTTTAATAGATTTTCAACTTTATTATAAAAGCATAAGATATCATTTGGATTGGGAAAATTTTACAGTTTGCGGTAGCTTGATGTGCTGGCGTCTGTACATACTGTTTTGTAGAGACCGTGAATAGATTTTGATCTACCACGTAGTCACCTACAAAATCACTTCTTTTTTAATTCTTTGATTAGTCGCGTTTGTCTCTAGTCGCACCTGATGGTAAGCGCAAACAGGGTCGAAGATGGAGCACATGAATCCAAGTAACAAAAATATACCTAGACGGATTCGCATATACCTTGCTGGTTTTCTCAAATACGACGAAACACAGTCAACTGCTTAGCACTGGACTTTAATGTGAGGGTGGTAGCTAGCCAGGCGTAGCGTATAGATCTTACCACCAAGCGTGCTGGGTTGTTAATTCTTACAACACGCGGCTATTCCCAGAGTGCTGTGAGGAAATTCTATAATCTACGACACCCCCACACGGGAAAAATCTTGCTCTCCTTGCAAAAATATAATAAAATCTTACGTAATTTCACGATTGTTTCTCTCGCCGTCAACTTCAGTTAGATCGATCACAAAGTCGGGATTCCACTCCAGGGAAACAACGTTGAGACAAATCTTTCCCCGAGCTCTTGGAAAACTTTCCCCGACTTTACTGGACCACATATGTTACTTACACCTATTGTACTCCTATCGTACGTTTTACTTTTATTTGTGGAGAAAGGTGTTTTATTCAATAAGGGGATTCATTTACAGTTGTTGGTCGCATGTTATGTTTTATACAAGTTGATTGAGAAAGTAAATAATATAGAATGTAAACGAATTTGTGTAATTCCTTAAAACGACGTGATCTGTTATTGGTATAGTTAAAACAGCAAAGAATATACCATGACTAAAATAAAAAATAAAAACTTTTTTTTTCTCAGTTTGGGTAAGAGCCCTATCTAACCCACCCAATTTTTTGCAATACAAGGTTAGTCAGAAAGGGGGTACTAATCTGAAAGGGTGTCAAAGTACACATAATAATATGTAACTTTTGTTCTACAACTTTTCCCAAAAGTCAATAGTTTAAGAGAAACAGTTGTTCAAAAATCTCAAAAAAAATCTCTAAAATCTATCTATCCTCAGCTACGAGTATGATCAGCTGTGTTTACATTTTAGGTCATATTTGGGGTCATGAATTAGAAGCACCATTTTCTGAATTTGTAACTAAAGCAGGGATGAAGAATTTTTGAAAAAACTAAAATAAAAATCATTTTATTTGGAAAAAAAATATATCGAATTTTGAAATTTTAACACTTGCTTTCAAACAGTCATCAGCGATACTATATATACTTTATACTATATATATATTTGGGCCTGATGTCCTAAGATACAGGCCTCGGCTTAGTTTAGGCATCAGTCTCCCACAAATTATTGTATTTTGTTAACTAAACTTTGTGTTGTAAACTGCTTTATAGTAATTTGTGGAAGAGAAATAAATACATATACATATATATACATATATAAGTGGACTTCGGATTAGTACCCCCTTTCCGACTAACCTTGTATAATCATTAGACGTAGTAGAAAATTTTGATGCCACGCATAAATAAATGAAAGCACGATGTCGCTCCGCGCAGTCAGTTAACTAGCGGCGCGGCGTTAAAATGACTCAGAAAGAGAACACTGTTTTTTGTTTGATATAATTTACTAGTTGAATCTGAAAAAATCCCATGCATGGTCAATCTGAGTCACCAGTAGATCACGCGGTTTGAAGGAATTACACGAATTCGGATACGCCCAGTATAGGTAATATAAATAACAAACAAAATGGTTATTTAACTTGAGTTACAAAACGACTTTGTAAATCATAGATTTTATTACTTTATAATAACTACAAACTTCCAATTATTATAAGTACAAAGTCCCCGGTGATTTCAATTATTTTTAGTTCTATTCTAAAACATTTCACCGAATTAAATTTTAAAAAACACCCAAATAACAATTCGTAACGTCATTAAAATGCTGGTCCCGCCACAAAAACACGGCTAACACATGTATTGTGATGAAAATTGAGGTGGTCAAGCAAGCCGGCGCAACCAGTCACCAGATTTGCAATTCACAGTGCGTCGTGCTGGCAAATAGCCGAACGTTTGATGACTAGTGTTTGTAATCGAAGGCTTAACATGTTGTTCGGCACAACGATTAGTGTTGACGATGGTTTCCGATACAGTTGGCGCGGGGGAATGGTTGGAATTATCGAAATTGTGCGCGCTTTTGTCAATTTTTGGTCACGCAATTTGACGGACTCGCGTTGCGTGCTAAGTAATTGTTTGTATTTTTAGTCAATCTCTCACTACGTATGAAAATCTATTTATAGGTACTAACATTGTTTATCATTAGGTACAGCATCTCGTCTGTAGTTTTTAAAGGTTAGGCAAATATATATCACTGATGACTGTATTTCATTCGGGCATGAAAAAAAGTCATCAGTTATCTCTACATATTTTCCCGCCGTCTCTACGCTTAAATCTTTTAAACTACGCAACGGATTTTAATGCGGTTTTCATCAATACACAGAATGATTCAAGAGGAAGGTTTATATGTATAATACATGTATATTATAGTATAGGAAAACGCGTAATACGCGATAAACGACATCCACGCGGCCGAAGCCGCTCGCGACCTCTAGTACAATATACAGTATAGACAATGCGAGCATTATGCTTACCGGACATACTTTTACAATTCAAGCAACTAAGACTATTAACAGAATTCATATATTTACTCACTGATTCACCAACGATAGGGTATTTGACTGAAAAAATCTAATTAGTCCGTCAGTTAGATTATCAAAAAATATTTGACCCGTATTTTTTATTTTGTTAAATAAACCAAAATTGACGAAGATACGACACTTTTAAAATTGGCAAAACATCACAAGCAAGTACAATTATTACTTGCTTCTGACGTCACAAGCCCCCACTCTCGAGTTTTGATGCGTTTTATCTTTCCAAATATTCATAGATTTAACAAAAGAAAAAATATGTGTCGATTATTTTCCAAAACTCTAACGGGCAGACTAATTAGATTTGCAATTTATTGATGCTGTCAACATGCCTATTGTTACACTTTAAAATACCTACAATGATTTCAGTTCATGCAAAATTTACTACTAAGTACACAGTACACTATGAGCAACTGTTCATGCAAAAACTTAGCAGATTAAGATGGTGACGAAACAAAGATAACGATTTGTCCTAGTAGTGATTGTCAGCTTGTACAATTTGAAAAAATATGAATACACGGAAATTACTAATTTAGTGCTAATTAACGGACTTGGGTGCTTTAATTTTCTAAGGGAAGTACCAAAAAACTTGGGACTTTGCAGTTGAATACAGAACCAATACACTAGGCAGTTGCGTTATTGACTACGTCTGGACGAATAAGATATTCTACTGACATTCTTACAATAAGTCCGCAGAAATAATCTACAAATGCAAACAAATCTAAAATAGAAATTGTAGATAAGAAACAACAGTATTAACGGATCATTAAATTTTATTCCAACGTGTAGAGCAATAAACATGCATCTCATCAAGTGACAGATAGTAAGTAACTCAGCGCCGTAACTTCACAGACAGAAGACAGATTTAACGAGTAGAAACTTAGTAAATAATTTAATATCCTCAGACATAACTTACGCAGTTAATTATAACATTTTATGTCCTAGATATTCGTCATAAAGTACCATATGCAAGTACCATTTATGAAAGTTTCGTCTAGCATGTTCATTTTAATGTTATACAGGGTGTACCTGGAAGTATGGATCAAATCGAATAGGGGCGTGGGCAATGTCATTTCCAAACTTTTTAACGAAACTTTTTTTGTGAAAGCGGCACTGTAAAACCAGCCTAAGTTGAGTCCTGGGGTTTTTTATCAAAACGTTACCATTTAAATAAAATCAAATATTTTAAAAAAAACATGCATAATATATCTGCTTTACAGTTTTTGATGATGTCGTTCACGTTTCTTCGATAGCAGTCTGGTTACGGCTACAATTTACGAAATGACGGCTATCATCTTCTCGTCATCTCGACTCATCTTTCGTTGAACAAAGTTTAGCCAATAAGGCCCGCGAACATTCGTCATTTGTTAAATTTGACCAAAACTTTACAAAGGCTTTAAACGAATCAGTGTCCTTAAAACCACATGATCTACTACTAATTGAGTCCATACGGGATTTAGCTTGATTAAAAATCTTTTTATTTTTTGCGGTATGGGTAAATGAGCGTATCTAAACCACCTAATAAGGATTCGATAAAAAAATAAGCAAACATTTTTTACAACAAATATTTTTTATGTGAGCGAACATTTTCGATACCACGCATAAATTAACGAAAGCACGGTGACACAGCTGGTGGGCACGACTAGCGCGATATCGCTCTTTGCATTCAGTTAACTCGGAGCTCTAAAATGACTCGGAAATAGAAAGTCAAGTTTATTTTTATTTTATTTTTTATTTTTTCTCGAAAAAACCCATTTAGGGTTAATCTATGTCACCAGTGAAACGCGCGGTTTGAAGGAATTACACGAATCCGTTTACATTACACCCTGCATAGAACGAATCTGGTTTCATTCGATCTTAAGCAGTATCGAGTTTCGGCCCCATTCGTTGGCCAGATATTTACGCTGCAAAGTTAGTGTTGATTTCAAGAATACGAATTGTCAATAATTCGAATCAAATTCGATTGATTCAGAACACGAAGCTGTCGGGAGTATCTAAGCCTATTGTTTTTGCTTTTAGTTTACCCTTTCTTTGCATTCGACTGGTATCGACATATGGATGATTTATTGTATCGAGCTCGAATGGCAGATGATTGATCAAGAAACGGTGTATAAGGAAGAAGGAAGAAAACAGAAATTATAACTTTGGGTACAATGATTATTATTGTGCTGGTAAAACCACTTCATTTTGGGTGAAATAAACAATTTTGCTATCGTTATGAGTAGTAAAGATGTAATGGATTTTTGAATGTCCATGCTAGACAATTTTAGAAATATACATTTTAAGCAAACTTTTAAAATCACAATCAATTTAATCTTACTTTTTGTTCAAAAACAGAATTTTTCTATTTATTCCACAAAATGTTTAGTACATTAGGTTTTATAGACTTTACAAAAAGCCGATGAAGTCTATTCCTATTTCCATTACCGGTGGAGGCAACTTTTTGTCACTTTTTCTGAAATAGAAAACTTTCGGTCGTATTACATTTACCGAAGCGTCACAAGTGAAAGCATTACGGACAGTTGCCGCTGACATAAAAACTATAGGAAATAAGAACAAAATGTTCTCACCTCAAAAAACGGTAGGAAACTTGTCATTTCTGTCCAATTGAGTTAGGTAGGGGTACCCTAAAACGTCAACTCCAATACCGGTAAAGATATAAGGCGATTATACCCGGTAAAGTCTGTTCTATTTTTGGATTCCAATCGATTTTACTTTAATATTGTATTGTTTTACCGTGAAGCCCTAATTGCGCAATTATGGATAATCGAACTGTCAATTTTAAAGACAATTAGATTCAGGTATGGCGACATGCGATGTGCTTATAAATATTACTACCAATCAATCACAACAATCGAACGATATCGAACGATAGGTTCTTTCATATACTACTACAAAATAAAGATGACGGTAATGGGTTTAAGGTTTGTTTTTTTCATTTATTTAGTCTGCTGTAGATGGTCTTTGCAGACCGTTTTTAAGTAAGTGCGTATATACGTATAAAGCGGGTTGTCGGCGCCGATCTGTCAGCGCTTGTTGGTGCTAGTCCACGCAGTTAGTCGGCGCAGGTAATTCCTATACTGTGTGGCGAACCAGCGCCGACAAGCTAAGAATATCGCCGACAAGTTCCGACCTGCTCCGATCAGCGCTGGTAGGCCGTCAATTGTTGCATTATTTGCAAGGGAATAAGGTGTATTTTTGTTAAAAAATGCCAGCCCCCGCTTCCTTTAAATAGCGGTTACCTGCACGGACGAGTACCGATAAGTGCTGGTAGGTCGGCGCTGGTTACCTGCTTCCTTTATGTATACTCCCTAACCGGGCAGTTATAGGCGAGACCTGAAGGGTCTCCAGTCAATGGTGGGGAACTAAAATACTTTACCTAAGCTAATTACTTGTACTACACTAATATTATGACTACGAGCAACAACAGCACTAATGGCGAACCCTTGTGGGACTCGGACCTCGGCTTAGGGCATCGCTGGCGGGGGGTTGGGAGGGAGACAGCTTGATGAGGGCTGAATTACCGCTGTGAAGGGTTTAAGGTGGGTGCCGCTGCGCTTTTGAACCTTAAACACCTCTCACTATTCCCACAGGAAATGTGATAGTCCCTATCCTTACCCTTCTTAAACTCGGTAGCCTTTGAACTTGCTTGTGGGTTTATATCAGTTCTTCAAGTAGGTGTTACTAGCCTAACAGTTTTGTTCTATACAACCTTTACTACAAAATCCAATTTCAACACCAGCCATTAAGTCCAGCTTAACATCAATCAGCCCGCTCATACATTTCTTCGCGCCAGACCGTTAAGGAAATTCATAATACGAATAACTATGCATTCTCAATTTAAAATTCACAGTTTCGAATTTCCAAGCCGTGCCGATGGAATGTGCCAACCTTATTAAGCGGCATGCATAAAATGCATGCGCCATTTTGTATTCAACATTCGTCTATGAATTATTGATAGTAATGAGAATTTAATTCTGGAATGAGCGTTACGATTTATTGGGTTGTAGAGATGCGTGTTTTAAATATTTGTGTATTGTTATGGACTGTCATGCATGTTCTGTTATTATGGGTCTGTAAAATGTGGTTGTTTGTTCACTTACTCATTGTAATGACGAGTTTATATTCATTGATACGAAATTGTGGAATGCGCTGAATATTTTTCTCGAATACTGCGGTTCGCACTTTGCATATCACTATAATTCCGTAAACACAAGGGACACAGTAACGAAGTTTTTTTTTTGTATTTTTGTTATCTAGCCACGTCACAGATAATTATTTGCAAGGCAATAGATGAAGATTTTTTACAGGGAGGGATTTAAACGTTACGGGACGGACATGACAGATTCTGTGGACTGGATATGAAATATAGCACTTCTGAAATAAAACATAGCCTGGTGATTTGGTTTTCCAATCATGTATCTATAGTAGGTATACACATGATATCCTTTGTGTTACAAAATGATTAGTGTCGTCGAGCGGCAAAAGCAGCACTTCCCTTTAACCTGTGTAGTACTGTAATTATAGACACAATAGATAAACAATGGCACTGACGATCCGGATCGTCGCGCGGGACGATACCGGTTAATTTGCTGTATTCATTTTAATCGATACTACAACACCAATATTACAATGTTTTTCAGAACAAAATGTAAAGAAAAAAGAATATTGAGTCTAAAGCTCGCAAATACGAAAATTACTTACCTTCATACATAATTGAAAAATCTAATACACTTTGTTTACCCTTCATATACAGAAATGAAAGACCGAAAAAGAGACCTGATAAGGACCTAACAGGCTTCTAAAATAATAATCCATAATATCTTTTCCTACAAGAAATTATGAGGTTGCGCCACATAATTTACCCGATAAAACTAGATGACATCTTAATAAATGCTTGTCTTTATAAAATGGAGTGCTATAAAACTGGTTGGGTAACATTTATTTCGTAAAATTGAGACACTAAAACTTCGAAGCACTTAACTCCCTATAAACGATCGCCAGCCGATAGTATTGGTTGCTCTTTTAAAATATTGCTACCACATAGTGGTTTTCAGTTTTCCTCGTAGGTAGGTACTTTTAAAACGATGTATTTTATAAAGTGTTTTATTTTTATTAGAATTCTGCAGTTTTGGTGGTATTTTTAAAATAACAATTCTGGATTTTTAGTAAAATATTTGCGTGGTAGTGGAAATTTTAACAAGTACCTACCCTTTGTCTGATAAAAATATTGCACATTTTTGATTTTACAATACAATATGAATATATTTTGTATATTGTTTTAAAAATCGTTGCCCCACACTAAAATTTCTCCTGTATCGTGGATGCGTTTAGGAACAACTATCTGTAGAAAATACAAATATTTGTACCGTGCGGGAATCGAACCCGTGACTGGTAGCACAGAAGTCAATCACTCAATCAATCCGCCAACGGTGCCTTCGTCAATTTGTCAGATAGTTTTATTAATCCGCAGTCACGTATTAATTTTATTAAAATTGTGTATGGTACCTACTATTTAAATAATCAAGATATCCTCGATAATGATTTAACCTGGCAATTCCCGGTTTTTTTTTAATTCGGGTTGACAGTTTTTTATTTTCTCCTAACAACGAATTGAGAACAATTAAAACCACAATGCCATCTCTCCATGTTTGTTCACTCACTCAAATAATTTCTACAATCAAAACTATTGTTACAGCTGCACCCGAGGAGACTACCTGAAGGTGTACTGGGAGGTTCAAGGGCCTGGTCCTCCTGGGGCCCTCAACGAGCGCTCAGCCTGGGCTCGGGAACTCTGCGGCAGTAGGGCAGATGCCCCGCCAGCCTTGTACTCTCCGGGTCCTTCGTTAGTCCTGGAGTTCCATAGTGGAGCGAAGCAGAACAACGCCACCGGCTTCGTTGGCACATACAGCTTTATTGATAGACGTAAGTACAAGTTTCAGGGTAGATGATATTTTAAGCAGCTTTGGAAGTTTCTCGGCGAGCTGTTGTAAATGCCGTCATATAGAAGAATTACTCCTAACGAATCACGTGATTCTTTGATAAATTTATCAGATCACGCAAAACTTTCCCATTGGATTACGTGATTGGATGCGACTATAACATAATTATATTCCCAACAAGTCACGTAATCTGTTTCAACTAATTTCTTAAATATTTTTTCGCAAATACTCGTGATTCATATAAATTGAAGTTTTTATTTAGTTTTACCAACGTTGAAATTAATTTTAAAAATCATTCTTACAATAGTTTTGTCAAAATTAGGTAACATTAACAACTAACAACGGATAATTCTTTGGGAATAACTCATATACTTATTCCCAAAGAATTCGAAAGAAGATCCTTAAACAAGGATTTGATTGATAGTTCTAAACTCAAAATTATGAAGGTATAAACTTATTTACCGTAAGCGACCACACGTTATGAAGGTGCGAATGTGCGGAAGTGCGTTAATTAAGGGTAAGCTGTTTGCTCGAACAAAAGCTTCACCTTAACTCCTAGAAAAAAAGTCAGTTGTATGTCGATGACATTTCTCTCATTACTGATATTTTATTCGCCTACTATTCTGTTTCCGATATAATTATCTTTGAGCATTTATTTCCTCTTAATTTGCATATTTAAAAATATTGTTGAAATCGGACCACCAGTAGCGAGTAAATGAATTATTTCATCCAAAAACTCAGTACATTTTGCGGAAAAGGATTAATATTGATATTCATTTAATCAGAACCAGAATAAATAAATGACACAATACATTATGAAGTAAAAATCCGGATAGTAAAGAAAATATAAATGTAGTATCGATGATTAAAATATGGTAAAATCGCATATTTCTCAAAGAGTTATTTTGGAAATGTGAATCCATGCAGATGCGAAATTAATTGAGACAAATTTGTGCTTATTAAAGCGGCAAATAAAACGGGTTAATGAGCGAAACGATTCCTCATACCTCGTATGTATGAAATTAAAATTAAAGCAATGTTATTTGCGCGTGGTAATTGTACTATAACTTCATTGAGACATAGATAATCACATGTTGGCATTATATTGCATGCCAAGAAACTAACATTTGTTTGAAAATACACGTAAATGTTATTCAATATTCTTTATGGCCAGATGGTCGGAATGGTCAGATCGGCTGCGTAATTTTATAGCAAGAGACAAATTTTACAGGAGAACCAAAAAACGAGTTGGCCTCTTTGAACGCTTGCCGCTTGACGCAGCATGACTATAATACCTACTGTAAAAGACACAACAACATAATCGTTTAGGGGTGATTCTATCACTACAGTTATAGCCAATATCGGTATGTCAGGATTGCGAGCAAGGTAAATGTAGTAAATAAAACCAACATAGACTCTCCACCACTTCCTTGTATTTGGGTTAGTGTTAGTAACATGAACTAGATCAATCACAATATAATACTTTACACAATTATTACACAACTAGCTTCTGCCCGCGACTTCGTACGCGGATCCTGTTGCTTATGCCAGCGACAACGGGGTCGTCAAAATCGAAGATCTGAAACGTCTGATGTCGAATTCCAAGAGTCCGGGGACGGGTAAACAACGGGATGCGCGAGACGATTCGAGAAGTTCGGACAGATCTTTCATTTTTGTAAGTTAACAGGAAATGCCCATCAGACTAAACAACTTTTGCTAAGACGTCATTCCTATACATGTTATAGTGTCGATGGGCTTTGGAGTTCCACAACAGGTGTTCCAGATCTTCAAATTTATTCTCACAGCAGAAAATGCTCTTCACGTGGAATAATTTTTGCTATGACACCATTTTTATATCTCTTATACTTTAGCTGGTCTGTTGCGGTTCTGCATCAGGTGTTCCATTTTCCAAAATAAATTATAGCCTATATGTTGCCCAGACTTAATACCTATACCTACAACAACAAAAAAGTTTTCTTCCCGTAATTCCGCAGCGGATCCCAAGGGTACACTGAATTAACAATGATATTACAAATAACTTTAAAAAAAAATCTTTATAAACTATATTTGGGGTTTTCCCTTCAGGAGCTAATATACAGGGTGTAAAAAGACCCATCACATAGCCGAAATCTGCGCACTCTGTACATCAAACTAAACTAAATTGACCAAAAATAATTGCTGGGAAACGACTTTTGTTTTTTGGCATAAAAAAACGCTTTTATTTTGTAGCGCGCAATGTGTGGTTGTGGCGATGCCGCTCGTTTACATGCGTGCAGCGGCCACACAGCTGAGCCAAGGCGGTTGTGTGCGTTTGATATTCGTTGCGTTTTTGTAACTTCAAATGCGTAATTTGTGAGGAAAAATTGACAATTTTGATAAGGTTGTTTGGAAGAAAGTTTAGTATTATCACTTAGAATACGTTTTTGGAAAAAACTAAAAAAAAAATGTATACTTTGACCTTCAATATCTCCAAAACCAATGGTTTCCCAGGTATGATCTGGTAGAAAAAAATGATCCCAATGATGGGTAGAATATGTGGTTTTCGTTATCGTTAAGGGTCTTTTTACACCCGATATAAAGACCGGAAGCGTCGCTGACCCTTGAAAAAACAACATAAAGTTGGCCATGAGAAAAACAGCTGGTTGTCAGGTCAACACCAGCGGCTTTAAGCGTCTGCCCTTCTGACTTGGTTATTGTCATGGCAAAGCATGTAGTCACAGGGAACTGTGTGCGCTTAAATTGAAAGGGGAAATTGTTGGGGATGAGTGGTATGCGCGGTATGAACACAGCCTCACCGGCACCACACCCAGTGAGGATTGTAGCAACAATTATATTACGTTGTAAAGCGTTGACAATAAGACGGGTTCCGTTGCACAGTTTTGGCGGAGTTAAATTTCGCATCAGCATTATGGGAACACCGACTTTAAGTCTTATTTTATGAGCAGGGAGACCACTCGCTGTAAGTGAATTGAGAAACTAAACTGGGTAATTAATGGCGTCGTCCTGATCGACAACACTGTCGAAAGAAGTGTAAACCACTTCATCTCCTACAATATCCGCCAAGATTTTTTGATTAATTTTTGCAGCTTGAAGTTTTTTTGGGGTCAATAATAATATGGCGCGTTCGCATAACCATGGATTTTCTAATAATCTAAGTGACTGCTCCCCTGCGTTACCGGGTAGGCTACCGTGTCACGAAGATAAATGGAAAAGGAAATTAAACACTCAAATAACATAAGCTCGAAGGCTATTTATTCGATAAAATAAAATAAAAAATGGGAGTTTTGGACAGTAGAGTCAAATTTTCAATGATATACCATCGTCATCAAAAATCAGTCCTAAACTGTTACCGCCTTCACCGCGTGGAGGTACTCCAAGCTTATGTTATTTTATAATTATACAGTGAAATTAGTGATAACTTTGATTTCCACATCAGATGTTTCTGATCCTCGATTTTTATAAGTCAACAGGAAATGCCCATCAGACCGAACAACTTTTGCTGAGACGTCATTCCTATATGTGTTATGGTGTAGCTGGGCGCTTGGAATTCCACAACAGGTGTTCCAGATCTTCAATTTTTATACGTCAACAGAGAGTGCTCATTAGGCTGAACAACTCTTGCTAAAACGTCATTCCGATATATGTTATAGTGTAGCTGGGCTCTTGGAGTTTCACATCAGGTGTTCCAGATCTTCAAATTTATTCTCTCATCAGAAAATGCTCATCACGAAAAATAATTTTTGCTATGGTACAATTTTTTTATCTCTTATAGTTTAGCTGGTCTGTTGCGGTTCTGCATCAGGTGTTCAAGTTTCCAAAATAAATTATAGCCTATATGTTGCCCAGACTTAATACCTATACTACAAAAGAAAAATCATTCAAATCCGTTCAGTAGTTTCGAAGATTAGCGTGTACAAACAAACAGACAAACAGACAAACAGACAGACTTTTTTTTTTGGATTCGTGCTCTATTACTGTTTCTAAACCCCCCTCAACTATTGTTTTTTTAATATATTCAATGTACAGACACAGTTTTTTTACTGTTTTATTCGTGCTCTATTACTGTTTCTAAACCCCCCTCAACTATTGTTTTTTTAATATATTCAATGTACAGACACAGTTTTTTTACTGTTTTATTATATGTATAGATAAGGATACGCTAGTCAGATATAACAGGTCAGACTTCTTCAACTGTTCAGCATCGAATGCTCCCGCTTCGTCGAATGACCACCGCCTTTGTAACATCGGGTGCGTTGATCGACGACTATCTTATCATATCGACGACTACCTTCCGTTGTCAACATTGCCCAGTGCTACCCGCTACCGATAACACTATCGTGGTGAAATTCATACTAAAAGAGGCGGCAGATCCTTGGCTTAGAAATTAATTTATTCAAATACATAGTACTGAGAAGTGGCTTTAAGGCAGTTACTTGGGTCAGTGAGATTGACTCCTGTCAACTCGGTCCCAGCGGGGACAAAAACTAAGGGACGGCAGCTTTAAAACTAGACGCGATAAATAAAAAGTAAATAATGTTAAAAATTGGAAAATGCTTAATCGAACTTTGTTTAAAATTCAAATACATCGAATAAGCGGGTCCCGAGTGAATTTGCAATATTGGTTTAAATACATAGGCTATTTCCCAAAACTCAACGCGTAAAATTTAGTTATGTGGAAAATGGTTGTTATTCTTTCATATTATAACAACTTTATAATAATTTTCAAAGCGATATATAAAGTCAGTAGTTTCCGCATCAATCAATTTTAGATGTATGAGAATTTAATTTATTTGTCGAGTAGCCCCCGTAAATAATCATGAGTTCTCATTGGCGGTCAGTAGTGTCATTCGTAAGAAACCCACCCCAATATCGACGGTTAGCTCGATATTCATAATGCCACAGTATGGATAATAGAAGCAAATAACACACAGATAATTGACAGTATAATCAATAACGCGTAGTTTTGTTATCCACGCTGTGTCACGACAAGTGTCTAATTGACAGTCGCGATCGAGGTGAGATTCTTAGCACTGCTGTTGCAAGTTATATTAAACCATGTCTAGACAGACAAAATACACAAAGCAAAAAGAATCTACTCTTTACAAACAAACAAAAACATGCGGCTAACACCAGCACGACAAAAATTTTTAACACAAACTAAGTCAGAACTAACTAACCGACTCGCAAATCGGATAATGGAGATTTTCGCTTTGCCAATCACTGCGCACGTTATGCAGTATGTTAACTGACGAAAGGCGTTTCCGTTAACCAGCAATATTATAGCGTCCGTACACACTAAAAAAGTAACGGCAAAACAATCAATCACAAAAAAAATGATACGTAAAAGCAACGCTTAGCCTTAAAACGCACTAGCGGCCAGCCGCATTACGGCGTGCCGCTTGCGGCTGGCCGCATATCGATTTTTATATGAAACCGCATGATCTCAACGCACTGATTTCCGGCCAGCCGTCGTGCGCCAGTGCGTTGAGATCATGCGGTTTCATGTAAAAATCGATGTGCGGCCAACCGCAAGCGGCACGCCGTATTGCGGCTGGCCGCTAGTGCGTTTTAAGGCTTACTGTACAAGCGCACTTGTCTATCAATCAATGTGAAAAACACGGCAACATCGCATTTAACCCATCTACGCTACTACTAGGTTTTAAACAGGCCGTTCCGAATAATTTTAATACTTTTTTTTCGCATATTGTTTTTTTTTAATATATTAATTTTTATTTTATTTTATTTCTCTAGAAAACTTACAGCTAGAACAAAATTATCACACACAGTATTATAAGATGGCCAATAACAAGTTTTCACGGTTAAGAACTAGAGTAGAACAGATAGACACAAATATGAAACTTTGAATACAGTTAATTACACAGGTTTTTTTTTAATGATGTAGATTAAGGCGCTTACCCCCACCGAAAGTGGCGCCACTTCAGAAAAAAAGCATTATTTCTGTCAACACACAACATATTGATGTACGTACGACATTTTAGTCAAGTGTTCTAAAAATTTTCGAACACCAAAAAATAACACTTGACATCCTAGGTTACAAGTTTTAGTAATTAATGCAAAAAACGGCCGTTTTTGGTACTTATCGCTAAAACTTCGAATCCAGAAGCTCTACTGTTGATATTTTGGTGTTCGAAAATTTCTACAACACTTGACTAAAATGTTGAACGTATGAAAGAAGAAGGATCTAAATTCACCCACGTCCTACAACAAAGAAAATTATCTCAAAAAAATGGTATAAAAAGATGGCATACTTCCAAACTCCATGCTTACAGTCTAAAATAAAAAAAAATGCTATGATAATTCGTTCGGGGGCAGTAATATCTACAATGAATATATTACAATATTGAAAAATACTTGGTTATCTTGCTAAGGTTCCTCTTAAAAGTACCTTCTGTCTGCTTGATCACAAGTCAGGATAGTTGGCTAACACTAAACTTTTTTTTTATCGATATTAATCATCAAAAAAAAAAAGATATTAACAGTATGTAGAGTTGGAATTTACCATAGTCTACTCTACTCTATCATAGTCTACTCTATTCTATTTAACTATGCTAATGATCAAACAATTCTCACTAGTTCGATGTTTGGCGGTTGAACAAGTGAACAAAACCTCAGTTGTTCGATGATGGAATTCAATAATTGAAGTCAAGTCAAGATAGCCCAGTATTTCTCAATATTGTAGTTATATTCATTGTACATATTACTGCCCCGGAACGAATTTTCATAGCTTTTTTTTTATATGTTAGACTGTAAAGATGGCGTTCGGAAGCATGTCATCTTTTTATACTCAATTTTATCATTTTTTTGAGATACTTCGCTTTGCTGTAGGACGTGGGTTAATTTTGTATGGACCGTGCCCCTTCTTCTTTCAGTAAGTTGTGTTTTTACAGGAATAATGCTTTTTTTCTGAAGTGGTGCCACTTTCGGTGGGGGGGAAGTGCCTTAACTGAATTAAGGGAACGCCCTCTGTTATTTTACATACTGTACATACGAGTACCAACGAGTACCAACGCATGTCATATTGTCCTCCGTCCCTTGTCCAAAATACTCTAAGCGGATATATTGATCAAAGCCAGTACAGTCCGGTATTAAAATCCAATATTTATGCAAAGTGCTTGAATAATTTGTGAAGCTTTTTTGTTTTTGGACCCCACAAATTGATGGCATGACATGGTGTCCCTGGAGAGTCTATTTTGTTGGTGGTTATAGAAAATGACAGAATTTAAATTTGTTTTTGATGGTCGTTTTATGAACAAGTGTACAAGTAATTTATCTAGAGGATGGGCAGCAGCGTTCTCTGAGTACTTTAACAACCATACTGCGATCGCCAACCCGCCTGCCAAGCGTGGTGATTACCCCCTTTTTGGGGGAGGCCTATGTCCAGCAATGGACGTCTTTCGGCTAAATGATGATGATGATGTAAAAGTAAGAGGCATTGTTGATGTCCTATACAACGCTATTTTTAGTATATACGAAAACCGAGACACCCCAACAAGATTTTCATCAGAACTGCCTGAATGTGTGTGTTTTTTTAAAATAAATCTCCAAGTTACACCTTAGTTTATGTCGCGTTAAGTTCCCTAGTAAAGTGTGAAATGCCTGAAATGTGCTATGCAGGGGTTGTCTAATACACGGAAACTGACCGAGCGGACCGTCTTAAGCCTCAAGGTATCTATTTCCATCAACTGTTATGGGTAGAGACCTACTGAAACAAAATTGAAATTTAAGAAAAAAAAAAGAAAAAAAAAACGTGTAAGAAATCTGTCAATCGATTCTCCTAATGATTCTGAACAAACTAGTTTCAGGTTTAGTGTATACTAAAACTAAGCTTAAACTAAACTTAAACTAAGCTTGTGTAATTTCACATAATATATGACATTATGATATTATTTACTGTAAAAAGTAGTGCCCAGGTGTTAAAAACAAATTACTCAGTTGATTTAGCTTTTAAGTATAAGAAATGACGTAGACTGCGTCGTTGGTCTCGTGGTCGCAAGCGTGACTGCTGGACCTGAGGTCCTGGGTTCAATCCCCAGGTCAGACAGAGTGTTATTGGGTTTTTCCGTGTGGAATTTCTCAGTAGCATCCCGGACTCGGGATTTATGGCCGGTTGTTAGCAATAGGCTCGCCCCCTATTACATGAGACTAAAGAATAACGGCAAAATGAGCGTATACTACTCGTATACAAGTCGAAACATAAATAACGCACAACCTCTTAGGGGTCACTGTACAATTTTTACCATGGGACCAAACCTAAAATCGCGAAAAAAAACAGCTGTTCCCTACATTTTGACGAATTATGCGTTGTATATACACTTCTGCCCAACCATTCGGGGAATACAGGCGTGATATTATATTATGTTAAATGACGTAGAACTTTAATCACAAGATAAAACAAAATGGCACATCACTAGACACCTGAAACTTGACTTTAAACCAAATCTTAATATGGAAATGAATGAACACGTGGAGAGAACAAAGACAAGCCTCGCATGTTCTGTTTTACTAACACATTTAAACAAATACATACACTTACAGACGTGTACACACATTTACCTGTACCTATCTTAAATTATTTCATACATTTCTGCCGCTCTGTCCCACGTGTTCGTACTCTCTAATTTGTAATTTCTATAATCTGTTGTTCAAACTTGAGAGCTACTGAACCGATTTTAACACGGTGTTCACAGTTGAAAGCTTATATTTGAGTGAGGTACTGATGTATGAAATTTCACCCTTTGTCCTTGGGGCGGCAAGTACTGTGTAAATGTTTGAGCAACACAGGTTTATGTTGTGAGAAATTGTTCATTTTACTTTGGTTATGTGAATTACGGGAAATTAACTTAAATAAATCTGTTGTCTTAGTCATTATTAAAGGTAACCTAACTTTGATCTCGGAAGAAGTAGAAAATGTATAGGTTTTAAGCAAAGCTCGAAACCGGTCACAAAACAATCGGGGTTTTTAACGGTTTGGCATAATATTTTTGTTCAGAACGAAACCGATAAGGACGAAATGATTATCGGTGAGTTAAAACGGTTTATATCGGTAATAACCGAAATAAACCGTTTTAACTCAACGCGAAAGATGGCTCTCGACCTGCGTTAACAACTTGTTAGTAATAAGTTTCTGAGCTATTTGGAGGACGAAATATCGGTTACTACCGGTATTTCGTCCGTCGTCGTAAATAATGAACGCTAACCTTAAAAAGAACTTGATTTCAGGATAACGCTCAATTTACCGGTTAACAAGAACGAAACCGAAATATAAAGCGAACGGACACGAACATCGCGAACACGAATCACTATGAAGGTATTAGCCGAACACACTGTTCGGTAGTGGTACGCACGTGCAAACAATGTGTTCGATATTCAAAACCTCGGGAATGCAATTTGGTCAAAGTCATTTTTATTTTATCACGACGTTATGTGCAATAATATATAAGACAATTATAAGACATATATATACAATTATAAGACATATATATAATATAATTATAAGACAGCTGCTCTATACGAAATTATTTTGTAAGCACTACACAATAAATGTAATTGACTAGCTTTTGCCTGCGACTTAGTCCACGTGAAAGCCCACAGGAACCGTGCAAAGATCAAATGCATTCCCGAGGTTTTCACTCTAAGGCGATGTACTTATGGTTTTACCGGTTTCAAAATTTTACCGGTTTTAGAGCCTTGGTAATAAATACTTATGTCCACCAGTAGGTTGCAAATTATGTTGAAAAGAAGAAGTTACGTCATAGATATTCGCACCCATATACTAACTGCAACTTTAAATATTGCGGTACCTAGAATTTAAATAGGTTAGTTTCGTAATATATGACACGTGTTGAACAGTAACCGTTCATCTGAGGAGTTCATTTCGCCGACTTTTGGAGCTGTAGGTAGAGTAATATGTGTAAGTTATTGTACGTTGCTACTGGTGGGTAATAAGCCATCCTTTCTGTTCCCGTAAGCAGTCGTGGGTGCAGTAAGGCTTAAAACGCACTAGCGGCCAGCCGCAATACGGCGTGCCGCTTGCGGCAGGCCGCACATCGATTTTTACATGAAACCGCATGATCTCAACGCACTGGCGCACGGCGGCTGGCCGGAAAGCAGTGCGTCGAGATCATGCGGTTTCATGTAAAAATCGATGTGCGGCCTGCCGCAAGCGGCACGCCGTATTGCGGCTGGCCGCTAGTGCGTTTTAAGCCTAAGACAAAAATGTGCAGCTCCACTAGGTGTAAGGAACGGTGTACCGAAAACTGAAACAGTGTATTCAGCCCATTATTCTGAATCGAAAATAAGTGGCTTTTTCTCTCAGAATTTTCCGTATTTCCGGGAAATTGCTAATTTGCCTATGTTTTATTGTATTTCAATAAGTGTTTTGGCAGGTAAATGAACTGAGTGTAAAGGACAGGTTACCAAAAATTGACACAGTGAATTTAATTCATTATTTTTAATTGAAATCCGAGGAAAATATCAACGAAATGTTTCGAATTTTCCGAATTATAAAAAAATACGTTTTATTTTTGCAACGTGCTGTGTGTTCTAATAGGATTGCTTATTTTACAGCACAGAAATGTAAAAATTTTGAAAAGAAAAATCGGAAAAGTCGGAAAATTCCGAGAAAAAATTCCACTTATTTTCAATTCAGAATAATATATGATAATAGGTTGAATTCACTGTTTCAGTTTTCAGTACACCGTCCCTTACACCTGGTATTCTTTTATGCGCTCACTGAGACCTAAAAATAATATAGCGTAAAAATAATATAATGTAGCGGTCAATAGCTTAAGTAATAATTATTCTGGAGATATCATAATTGCAACAAAGTTTTAGTTCTTCTCCTTGCAGAAAAAATCAACTTCTTGTCTCTCATATTCTAATTAAAACGATTGAAATAGAACGTTCACAACATAGCTCAATGCCTGTTATCTGACAACCTTTCATATTAGCATAATTGTGTAATAATAACTGTTTGTATGTAAATTCATACGTAGGGTAACTTTCAGCATTTCGCCGCCAATGCTGTAAATCTTTTGTTTCAATTCCTACACGCTTTTATCTCATCAATTATTTTCTACTGACATGTGGTCTTGTACAGGAATAGACCCGTAGAAAACGCATTAATGTATTCTATTTATGATTATAAGGAAAAAATCATATTATTAGAAATATTTTGATCTTATATCCTATTTTTGTAGTTAAGTGCCACACAAATATCTACAATATAAATCAAAATATCTAACTTACTACCTATTATACAATTAAAGGAAAATTATATCCTAGACTAAAATGTGAACCAAGCTAAAACCCGTTTTGTAGGATGGGAAACTAAAGACAGATAAGAGTTTTTTTTTTAAGTAATACTTAACATTAATTTAACGTTGTATGTGGGTATTATAATATCCCGTCAATCCCTTCAATCTAATCATGGTTGTGATAGATATGGGTTCATGTCAATAGTACCTACTACAACGTCTTTAACATCCGTAATGCGGCTTGACGTTGATTTCATAGGCATAGGTGTATATTTTCCCCGATGTAGTTACCAAATAATAACTGTGGCTGTAGACAAATGGCAATTCGATGATCGCTAGAGAATAGATACGCCACTTAAATGTATGGAAACGACATAACAGATTACTTGACCGATCTAAAGCTCATGTCAATCCAGTACATCTCATTGTCGTTTCTATTCTCCAGCGATCATAGATTGTCATTTGTCTACAGCCACTGATCTGCACTATAACTTTCGTGAGACACATTCATATTTATGACTAGCTTTCGCCCGCAGCTTCGCTTGCGTGAAATTTTGAACCCGTTAGGTGACGATTTTCCATACAAACTTTCATCCCATATTTAACACCTTTAGGGGTTGAATTTCGAAAAATCCCTTCTTAGTGGATGTCTACGTTACAAAAGGAACCTACTGTCAAAATTTCAACTTTCTAACCCCAGCGGTTTAGGCTGTGCGTTGATAGATCAGTCAGTCAGTCGTCAGCTTCTCCTTTTATATGTATAGATTAGTTGCGGTTTTCTCCCGTGTATTTTCCGGGATTGGACGACTAGTTTCGGTCCCAAACGGAGCCCTTTATCATGAGCTGAACACAAAGCGAGGTCGCAAGTCGAACTAAAAACTAGTCGGGCAATCCCGAAAAATGCACGTGAGTAAACCGTAACTAATCATAAATAACTGATCTGGGAGAAAGAGGCTACATCGGAGAGCTTAAACGCCCTTTCGACAAGCGGCACTTCCTCAACACATAAAGCACCGGACTGGGTACTTTAGTTGGTGACATATTGCTGCTTGTTTGTCTAAAAATGGTAACAGAGTAAACAGCTACACGACAACCCTAACTATCAGACTACACTCGGGAGCAATGAATTCGGGTCACCAACATAAACCTTAATATCTCAAAAACTGAGAATGATAGCGTATTCAAATAAAACGTATTTTAAAGATTATATAAGAAGTTTTATTAATTTTATTTTAGTAGTATTATACAGGCTGTAAGGGTAAACACACTTATCCTTGAAACCAGTGGTTTGGTTTCATTTATAGAACGTAAAATCAATGAAAAATAACAAGCTTTTTTTTCAAAAATTTTATTTTTTCCCCAAAATCATTTCACCCTATGCGCGAGGGCTACAAGCTATGGGAGGGGGCGCGGGGAACTCGCCGCGTGGCTTGACGCACGGCCCCGCACAGTTTGCTACCCCAGTCAGTCAGCTGTCTCGTTAGCGAGTGTGTGTACGCCGCGTCATAGCGCCGCCGCGCCGCTCATTTCTCGCGCGTATATTTTTTTATTTATTTTTTACTCGGTCCTATATCTTTATATTAAAGTCAACTACCCATGGTTTGAGTGATAACGGTGTTTACCCTTACATGTTGTATACTCTACAAAATACTTTGCCATTTCAATAAGCTAGCATTCTTAGATTCCAAGATATTAGGGTTGATGTTGGTGACCCCGATTCATTGCTCCCTAGTGTATTATAATTAGATTTATGTATAAAATATTTCAGTTTCTAAAGCATCTTGCAAATTTAAACACCGCTAAGGAATTAATAATAAAGTAAATAGAATATCATAGTAAATACCCAATTGTTCATTGAAATAGCTTTGTTGACAATGTTAGTGACTTAGTTTCAATAATTTATTCAGAAAACAACAATATTCAAAGTATAATTTGCAGAAGTATTATAAATTGTATTAAAACTACGTCAAGTAACGAAATTAGAAAGTGATATTGACTGATGGCTATAGTTTTGCGTCTTTACTAACAAATTGTTTAATTATAAGTTTAGTTTTAAGTATACTAGGCTCAAACTATAGAACGCAGGCTTCTGTTAGAATTAGAATATCTACTTTTTAAATGTCATCATCATCTTCTTGCCCTTATCCCATGTTACTTGGGGTCGTCGCAACACGTTTTCTTCTTCCATTCCGTCCTGTCAACCGTCATGATATCACTGACTCCCTTCGCTTTCACATCATTCTTCACACTATCCATCCATCTTATCTTTGGCCACCCTCTTCCTCTCCATCCATCCACATTTATATTCATAACTCTTTTGGTCACATGCGTTTCATCCCTCCTCTTCACATGCCCATACCAAGACAAACGGTTCCCTTTCAACTTTTCTGTCACTGGCGCTTCCTTCAAACTTACTCTAATATACTCATTCCTGACCTTATCCATTCTGGTCACTCCACACATCCATCTCAACATTCTCATCTCCGCTACATGCAATCTTTTTTCATCCGTCTTCTTCACGGACCAACATTCCGATCCTTAAAGTACGACAGGTCTTATCACATCATGGACTTATAGATTTTCCCCCTCAACTTAAAAGGCATCCGTGGGTAATGTAAACTATACAAAAATAAATCTTCTGCCTAACCCTTTCCCAAATGTTGGGGTCAGCTTCTAGAATAACTTCTAGTTTAATACCAGTATTTTACACGGAGCGACTGCCATCAGACCTCCATAACCCAGTTACTGGGCAATGCCGATATCCTAAAGTTAGACCGGTTGTCGTACTTTAGGGTTTCCGACTACCCGTAACGACTGTCATAGGTAATACCTATTAGGTATCCGTATGACACCCGGTTCCGACGGTTTAACGTGCTCTCCGAGGCATGGAGGGGTCTCGATGGGTACCTTATGGTCACCCATCTACGGACTAACCGCGACAAGCGCAGCTTAACCTTGCAAGTCATATGATTCACGCAGTTGTTAAACCCACGAGCCCCTAAAATCAAACTAAACAAAAATAAATACGTACAATAATTTAGCTAAATAGAATAATACCACATAATTCTTCGCTATCATTTACATACAAATCGGGTCAATCGTTAGGGCTAAACGGAATTTCTTAACTGAATTAACCGCTGAGTTTTAATTACATCCGACTTTAATGAATGTCTGGGTAAACGTTCGGGGTAACAAAAAAGAATCAACTGGTCTGGCTGGAGACATTAAGACCAGCGGACTGAGTATCCTTAGGAAATCGTAATTACTTCCTAATGCTAGACTGTGTCCAGATGCCGCGATTTACACGCGATTGCAGTAGCGCGTTTCGAATCTCGCGATTATGAAATGCTAGAGCTGCATAATGTTGTGGAATTTGTTCGAAAGAGTTACCACGGTCTTGGAACGCAAAGGGCACTAAGAGGAACACGGATGGGTTTTAGTCAGTAGGTAAGAGTCTGACACTCTGACCGCTCTGGGCGGAGCGGAAGAAGTCATTTGATGATTTCCAATACCTAAAAAAAAAGCTACAACATTCCGTCCACATGCAGTGACGCATTTTGTTGATCACGCGTAAATAGCATGCAATACGCGAGAACACCGACATGCGCGAATCGAGATTCTATGGGCGCCATTATTGCATCCAGTAGTCGCGTGGCATAATTTCAGCGAGAGGATGTAGTGTTTTCACAATAAAAGAACAGCATGGCCCCAAATGCTCGCACGTATAACGTATTATATGAACGCAACTAATGCGCGTATACGCGTGTCGCCTTACGCGCGTTAATCGCCTTATCTGGACACAGTCATAAGTTTCATATTTTCAAACGGGGTCCAGTATGTAATGCTTGATTCTAATAATATTGGAACAAATTAGAGACCAATATCACATCCTTGTTATTTCAATCCTGAAACATGACAACTAAAACAATTTAACAAGCAAACTTTTGAAGAAAACATTGTATGAAGAATGCAATTAGAGTAATCAGTTTTCACTTAAATTATCTCGATCATGTACGCACGCCGAGTAGGTACAAACGCCAGCACATCAAGCTACCCGATACTGCCAAATTTTCCCAATCAACCTTGAACCTAATGCTTTCGCGATAGAGATGAAAATCTATCAAAGAAATTTTACTGATTGTAGTACTTTGATGTGCGTCTGTACAATAAAAATAATGAAATTCAACTTACAGTAATCACTTTCCACTCAAATTATCTCAACCATGTACAAATGTCGAGTATGTTATTGCAATATTCGTATATCGTTCCAGAGCAACATTGTGTTATACAAGGTTAGTCGGAAAGGAGGTACTAAAAGTATCACTAATGTCAGTTTAAAAACAAGGGTTAAAATTTCAAATTTCGATAATTTTTATTTCCATGTAAAAAAAATTCATTTTAGTTTTTTCAAAAATTCTTCGTCCCTACTTTTAGTAACGAATTTAGAAAATGGAGCTTCTAATTTATGACCCCAAATATGACCTAAAATGTAAACACAGCTGATCGTAGCTGAGGATAGATAGATTTTGGCATATTTTTTCTCCATCCTTGCTTTAGTTACGAATTCGGAAAATGGAGCTTCTAATCAGTGACCCCTAATATGACCTAAAATGTTTTATGAAATCTTTGAACAGCTATTTCTCTTTAACTATTGACTTTTGGGGAAAGTTGTAGAACAAAAGTTACTCATTATTATGGGTACTTTAACACCCTTCCGGATTAGTACCCCCTTTCTGACTAACCCTGTATAGCTAGCGTAAACCGATTAAAACTAAGCTTCGATCCATTAAACTTGCAAGATTCATGTTTACCATTTTGCTCATTCATATTTTCTTTATCAAAAACTCCGTTAAGCTCCAAAACTATTATCGATAACAATTGCCAAGAATTCCTTTTCATACCCGCTGAAGAACTATCGAACAATGAGGCTTCAATTTTTCCGCCATTTTGCGACTCAGTGCAGAAACAATAGGTAAAATGAAACGCCTAAAATCCTTGCATTGTTTGAATAACAAGAACTCCGCCTGCCTTCAATAAAATAAAGGAACTGAGACCAATAAATATTGCTAGAAGCAGGGATAATATTAAAAATACTTTCATGAATTTTATTAAAGGTTTGTACATATAAATAAAGGTGTTAATACACATGCAGACAACAATAATTGGTTCTCAGAATATACATGCGGGAGCAATGAATCCGGGTCAGCAACATAAACTTTAATATTTCTGAAACTAAGAATGATAGCTTATTCAAATAAAAAGTTTTTTATAGACCAGGGATGCACAAACTTATTCGGACTAAGGGCCACTCGAGCAAACTATGAATTAAACGCGGACCACCATAATTAAAACAAAAAAATAATTAAAAAATAGTTAACTGAAAAATAAATAGAAAAGTGGGCATTTAAAAAAAAACAAACATTTATTACGAGATATTAAGCTGACCCCTGTTGTTTAATGCAGAATTTTCATAAATATGCAGAAAAGAGTAATTCACTGGCAGGCCGCTCGTATATTGACGAAGGGCCGCATGTGGTCCGCGGGCCGCGGTCTGTGCATCCCTGTTATAGACCAATTAATACTACTCAAATAAAATACTTTCATTTCTCCCGAGTGTAATTCAAATACGAAATTATATGCAGTATGTCAGTAGTGATCGCCTAGCGATGAAAAACTTGCCTTCCATGCCGCAGGGTCCGAGTTCAAACCCAGCCCGCACCTCTGACTTTTCCAAATCATGTGCGGATCAGAATTTGATTATGACTTGCGTTAACGGCAGTGGAAAACATCGTGAGGAAACCTGCACACCTAAGAGGGCTCCGAATATTCTCGATGGTGTGTGTAGTTCGCCAACCCACACTAAACCAAGAGTAGTGGACCAAGGCCTAAACTCTTCTCATTATGAGAAGAGGCCCTTGCCCAGCAGTGGGACAATAATGTACTGATTATGATGATGATGATGACCAAATCATGAATACTCTAATGTAATCGCTTTTTAACAACATGATTAGACTGCGGACGACCACAGAATAACTAGAAAAGGTTAGGAACGGTGATGATACTGCAACATTTTCATAAAAAAAACAGTGAAATTAATATTGTACACATTCCTATTTCCCTTGGTCACGGCATAACGCGTGCGCGGCTGGACCGATTTCGCAATTTATTTTTTGTTGTGTTCGTAGTTGTTAGGAGAAGGTTCATTTGAAAGAAACTCTTGATATATAAAAAAACGAAATTATCTCAATAAGTTCATATTCTTCATTTGTTTACCGCATGTATGAAAATTGTTTTAACTTTTTGTCACTATTTTGATTTTGTTTCTGAAGGTAGGTAGTAAGTAGTAAAAAGTGCATTGCAACGCATGTAAGGTACATCTAGTAATTTATACAAATGCAACTCTACGAAATTACCTTTAATGTGCAAGCAGAGACTCATAAGTGTAATTGGCGCCTTCAAACTGTTAAAACATTTTGACGGCGCCAATTGCTGAGCAAGTCTAAATTTATGATCGTCCTAAGTTCCAAGTTACATCGTACAGAGTTGTAAGCACTGCCCGTATCACCACAGTTTAATCACCCAGTTTATATGGATTTCCTATCTGAAGCTCGTAAATACGTTCGAGTTTTGTACTAAAATCTTGATGACGTCTTACCGTTGAAACATTGTTCGGATGCAGATACATAATTTTCGTAATGTGGAACAAAGTTACAACAAAACAGGTGAAGAACAGGAAAAGATGAAGGATTTTATTGGCTTAAGAAGTTAGTTTGTAGTTTGGCTTTAATATAAGTCTTTTCTATATCAAACAAGAATTGTTCAGCCAAAGGACGTCCATTGCTGGACATATGGTATGTCTACACCAGTGCGCTTTCATGTTCATCTTGCGCTGTCAACTTTCAATTCCTCTTGCGTCAAGCGCATGCAATATTGATTGCCATTGACGCATGCAGTTTATCGTCTACACCGGCGCGCCTCGATCAGTCGTCAGTCGACATACAATAGACAGATTAGCGTGCGCTTGGGGCATGCGCTTTTGTCGAACTAGTATTAAGGCATCCGCTATGGCGCTACACGCATGCTTCAGACGAAGACGCAAGATGACCGTGAAAGCGCAGTGGTGTAGACATAGCTATAGGCCTTTTCCAAGACATGTTGGGGGGGTTTGTCATAATCGCCACACTTGGCAAGCGGGTTGGCGATCGCAGTATGGTTGTTAAAGTACTCAAAGAACGTTGCTGCCCATCCTCCATGTGAATCCCTTAGTTGCCTTTTAAGACACCTATGGGAAGAGATAGGTTAATGCTATTCTTTACGTCGGGCACTGCGCGGTCAAAACAAACAAACAAGTGCTGATTATTTTTCAAGAATAAAAAGAGTTAATTTTCTAAAAAAATGCAGGAATGACTTGCTCTTCTTTTCAATAAATAATAAATAATTATTTTTTACACAGCACCATCTAGTCCCAAACTAAGCAGAGCTTGTACTATGGGTACTAGACAATGGATATAATACTAATATACTTTTTTTTTGTAAATACATACTTATAATAGGTACATAAGAAACACCCAGACCAACACAAACACTTACGTTCATCACATAAATATTTGTGTTGTGTGGACCTTGACCACGGCCTTGTGATCAGCAGTCCGACACTCGAATCACTAGACCACAGACGTCGTCGTAATTCAATATAGGTAAATTAAAAAATCTTGACAGACAGACGGACAGATGTACAAGAAACTGATACTAAAGATTTAGTTCTCCTATTCCAAGTTTCAAACCCAAAAAAAATGCAAATGCTGTACTTTTGTTTTATAAAAACACTTCCTCAAAGCGAGTCTATTGTCCTTCATACTTTCTTTACAATACAGCCAATTCACCCTATTACGTAAATAACTTTGATGAACTCCTTCAACCCACTTAGAACAAAAATTCTAAACAACGAACAGATTCTCAGATAACGATATCTCCCCAGAAAATCTTCACGGCCCTTTTGCCTGTCATTGCGTGAAATACGCTGTCATTCCTCAAATCCTTTATCTTAAAGGAGCTCAATGTGCCCGCATCCTTACGACCCTTCGTAGCCAGCACTTTTGTTGGCTCTTATTCCACAACTCTGAACTTCTTTACTTTTCAATTCGTGGCCGTTAATGAGTTGGCTTCATCTATCCGAACGTGGTCTGCTTTCAGCTTTATGTAGTTTAGTGTGTCGATAAGGGAATTGCGTTTGGAAACTTACTTTGGGAATTGTGGAATAGAAATCTTTTATAAGTTGTTGGATAGTGGTTTACAAAGATTTTTGTTTTTCTTGTTGTTCGCGTGTTTGTTTAGAAACTTTTTGTGGTGATTAAAGTTAAACGAAAATAAATAATTCAGAAATCAGTATTCTACACTAGTAAATACAAGGTTAGTTGTAAAGGGGATACTAATCCACGGGGCACTTAAAGTGTCACTGATGACTGTTTTAAAGCTAGTGCTAAAACTACAAATTCGATAATTTTTATTTCCATGCAAAATAGTTTTTACTTTAGTCTTTTCAAACACACTTCATCAATGCTTTAGTTATAAATTCTGAAAATGAAGCTTCTAATCCGTGGCCCAAAATATGACCTAAAATGTAAATGCAGCTGAACATGGCTGAGGATTGATACATTGTAGCGTATTTTTTATGACGATCTTTGAACAGCTATTTCTCTTAAACCATGGACTTTTAGAAATTTTGTAGAAAAGTTATTCATTATTATGGGTACTTTAACACCCTTTCGGATTAGTACCCTCTTTCCGACTAACCTTGTATGTAAAATATTTTTAATCATTTCTACCACCTAATTTACGAACATTTTGTGGGCAAGGCAACAGTGTCCACCTCTGTATTAATAACATCATTATGCGGTCACTAATTCGCTTGCCAAGCATCGTGATTATGGCAATATCCCCCAGGATCGTTTGGCTGTAACGGTCTATAGACCGATTCCAGAATTGGACATTTACGGCCTGATAATTAGGTAATTATTTGATAGAAACCGGCCAAAACAATACACAGCCGTGTTCTTAGATTTACAGAATCAGGATATTCATGTGATTTAAAAACTTTGTGACGGTGGTAGTGGTGGCGACTGGCGGCGCCTATAAAAGGGCCGGCACGCTGCACTTCATCCTCGCGCCTCAGCAGCCGCTAGTTAAATACTTCACCTACACCTGAAGACCCTGGACTCCTCGTATCATTGTCGAACCACGCCCTGTAAACTAATCCTGTAATTTCTAGTAAAATATATAATGTATGGTTTATAAGTGTTTTCCTTATTATTCAGTAAGTATCTACTCTTCTGCTAAACTGCTTCTGCTCCTTGCTAGATTCTGATTTTATGTGCACATTCTCGTTAAGCGTTGACTCCTCAAGCCACCCTTAACCCGCAAAGCGTGACAACTAAAATACAGCATGTCAACTAACGAAAGGCATTCCCGTTGACCAGTAATATTATAGCGTCCGTACACACTAAAAAATATATTCCCAACAAAAACAAAAAAAACACAAAAAATATTGAGACGTAATAGTAACGCTTACTGTACACACGCACTTGTCTATCAATGCGGAAAACACGGCAACATAGCATATAACCTATCTACGCTACTGTTTTGGTTTTAAACAGGCCGTTCGATTCTAAATTGTTTTTAATTTTATTTTTTTGATAAGTTTTTGCTCGTTTTTCTACGTTGGTTTTAATCTATTAGTGATGTAGATTAACTGGTTTAAGGGTACGTCCCCTGTTAATTTACATACTGTGTATCTTATTTCCTGTAGTCATAGAGATGTTTGTGTCCAAATAAAAGGTTTGGTGAAATGTAAGTGTAACGATATAAATACAATTTACCAATTTAAAAGTTAGGTCGTATATAAATTTCAATTGGAAAAATTGAATTTTTCACAATCTTTTCATGTTTCCAACTTCTTCAACTTCCTTGAAAATGAGGAAAGGAATCGCTTAACGTTTTAAAACGATTAGTCAGATAACGAAGGCGTCTTGATTTTTTTCAATCTCTTCGTTTAATTAAATTAATAGTTTCACAACTGGGTACTTATGAATATTAATCCTTAGCTTGAATTATTTGCACCTTAAACATTGTTGGATATCTTTCAGCGAATTGTACGTGTTTTTATAAGTTTTCACTATTTCGAATAGGTACAGTTAAATAAGATAATGTTATATGAGGTTTACGAGAATACGTACATAAACTTTTTCCATAGGGGTAGGCAGAAAATGTAGAACGCACATGCTACTATGATCCTTACATACTCCTTTCGCTTCATACCACTTGTCATACACGCACGCCGGTTGAGAGTAAGGACCTTTTTGCTGTCACGCGGGTTCGTGCCCTCGTGCGTACCTCACCCGCATGTGTGACGCTCGCAGTTCACCTTTTCATGCGTGTTTCACGCATCACAATAAACAAATGTATAAAAAGGTGAAATTCAGATACCACGGTTGCGGGTGAGGCACGCACGCGGGCACGAATCCGCTTGACAGGAAAAACGCTCTACTACGCACCTTTTCGAAGAACATCACCAATGACATCGTTTACAAGAATAAAAGGATAATGTTTAGTTTTTCATATATTTAATTTGTAAATGAGCATTGAATATGATCACACCTCATCAAAAAATTTGCATTAGTCATCACATGACACTGCAAAATCACCTGTAATCCTTGGATCTAAATAACATGATACCGCGTCATTGTTCCCAAGAGTAATATATTAAACCAAGGTGAGATGTGACTTGAAATTGGAATACTTGAACCGTGCAGTATGTTGGATGTATCACATTTACTCACATGAAAGTTTGCTTGGTAGGTAAGCTGAGATATAGCTATAGCCAGGGAAGAAGATAAATAAACATGTAATATTCCAGACAGTGACGCTGTTGCAGATTTATTTCCATAAACAGCGTACCCAGTTTTAGAACATTAGTTTGGCTATTTCCAACCCCCTCCCCCCCGGTCCCAGCCCCGTTTCGTGTAGGGACGGGCGGGTTTCTCGCTGGAAATAGATGCGTGTTGTAAGATTCAACAAAACCCAGCACGCTTGGTGGTAAGATCTATATGGTCCGCCTGGAGCTACCACCTTCACATTAAAGTCCAGCGCCAAACAGTTTACTGTTTTCCATCGTGTGTATAGTATAAGAGAGCCAGAGGGGTATGCCGCTTCTGTCCTTCGAGCCGGATCAATGTTCGAGTTGCTCGGTGGAGATAAATAAAAGTGGACTGTATTTTAAATAGATTTAGTGTATTGCCGTTTCAATATACTTAATAACATTTAACCAGTCCCGGACAAACACAAATTAATTAACTATCGAAATGGTCGTCCGCCGCGGTGGGCTCCGAGAAAGTGAGTCCCGCCGGCCGCGCCGGATCACCCGCGCTGGACCGTCGCTTGCTTGCCGATGACGATGACGCGGAGGTCGGTCACGCCGTCTGCGCGTGCCATCTGCGTGGTTGTTGGGTACGATTCCCAACAGGTACCATGATTTATGAGTATTGGCCCTTTTTTCAATATCCTTTAAGTCTCACGAAAAATTATTTGTAACTTTAGAACCTTACTGTAAAAAAAAATGTACTACCTAAAAATGCTGCAAATAACCCCAACTATCGCCCTGTTTCGTTTAATCCACGATTTTTTACCCACCTTGTATACTATAATCCACCACATCTCCAATGTTTCCTTAGTACAATGTGTGGTAACAAATTGCTTGTCCATCGATCATCATCCATCAACAACGACTGTTTCCGTTAACTGGATAATACTTATGCTCTATTATTATCCTAAACAGTTACCCTACACTACGGTTTGTTGTAATAAATCATGGTTCTCCGAGGCCGCCACCCAGGGATTATGGGCAAGAGGATAGACAGATAGGTCCTTTCTTTTTGTTGTAGGGAATTCCTCATGGGTATCCTCTACCTGGGGAAGAGAAAGGGTTGTGTCAGACCCTTCTTCTTCTTCTGCTAGCCCTTATCCCAAGTTACTTGGGATCGGCGCAAAATGTTTTCTTCTCCCCTTCTTCCCTAGTAGTCGTCTCGATATCATCTTATGTCAGACCAACTATTCATCGGACCTAAACCGACTAAAAGCATCACGGTTTTCTTTTAATACCTTTGGCATGGAATTCGCTCGAGAATTCGTCGCCCCGCAGGTCTTTGCGTGCCAATTGCACGGTGGGTGCGACTACTGTGGTATAATAAAAAAAGTGGTTCTCTTCCGACGGTGAATCGTTTAGCGTCACCATTTGTGATATTATCCCACCAATAACAACAAAGATTGACAACAGAAACCGAAGCTTATTGGTTCATCTGTAGCTATGACATAGTAAAGTATAGTCACGGGAAAAGACTACCTTGTTTTATTTCACCATGGGCTGCACTATCCACTAAGTGTCCGTTCAGACAGACCGGCTCGGAGAGTAGAGTACATTTTTATCGCATTTAAATAGGGTTTTGGGTTGTTGAAATAAGGTTGTTTTTTTCATTTCACTTCTTAATTAAATGAGAATGCTTAAGAGCCGACCTAACGCGCTCAGTGTTAAGCAATAAGAGGAGTCGATCGGCTGCCTCCATTGACGTGCTCTTTCGCGCTCGCGTAACCGACCGGCTCCGATTGCGTCCTCTCGCTCCGCTATATGGGTTAAAAATATGTTTAACGCATATTTCTCTTCGCTTGCGCTTTCGTTTGTTTAGTTCTGCTTCAAATAATCTTGCTACAAATATATTTCTTCATCAGAGCAATCTAAATCCATGTCTCAAAAGCACACGAATTAACACATCAATAACAAACCTTAGACTGCGCGAAACTAGAGGTAAACCGCCCTTGCAGAGCACCCGCTCGGCTCCGAGCGCATCAGTCCGGCTCCGAGCGCATCCGCTTTATGTTTCACAGTGCTTTTCCAGCCAGTCTATGTGAAACGGCTTGGTCGGCTCCGTCCGGTTCCAAGCGTATAACCCGCGCCGGTCTGTATGAAAAGAAGAGCGCCGTCCTATGCTCTTCGAGCCGGTCTGTGTGAATGGACACTAAGAGGCGTGCGCGGAGCACAGCGCCTCGCCCTCTCGGGTTTGCATCTGGTCAGGCCGCTGGCGCCGTCCCGCAAAAGCGTCCTGCTGTATGTTAAAGCCGCTAGTAATCCAACGTGCATTCAACTAATCAAGCGTTGTTATTATAGCAACATACTACAGATATAACTAAAGCTAGTCTCGCTATGCGGAGACAGAAACTAGTTATAGGACAACTTTTAAAAGAGCAGTGGTAACCTAGCGGTTGAACGCTTGCCATCCAATCCATGCAGGGTCTGAGTAAGAACCTGGCCTGCACCTCTAATTTTCGAATATATGTTTGGAATCAGAATTTGACTTTATCGTCTGCGTTAATGATGAAAGAAAATCATCGTGAGGAAACCTTTACACCTGAGAGGGATCCGAATAGTTCTCGATGGGGTGTGTAGTCCGCCAACCCACACCAGGGGGTCTACTCCCTAAGCATGAAGTCCGTGGTTTCGGCCTTAGTTACGAGCGTTTTCTACTCCCTATCACTTACAGACACACGATTACTTCGGGGCCTGAACTAAGAATGAATGACAACACGATTTAACAGCTGTCCCTACTACCGATGTGTTTTTGCCCGTCCGAAAAGTTGAACTTGACACTTGTTTTGTTCACTCCTACGTTTCGGGCTACTTTCGGACGGGCGATTAACTTCGTTGACGGACTTAGGGAGTAGGCCCCTAGGCCCGCGTGATGATCTGAAGCCCTTCTCATTCAGAGAAGAGGCCAGTGTCCAGCAGTGGAATGATAATTAGGTTGATTATGCTTTCAAAAGTTAACTTCCAAATCAATCTCTACTCTATTTGGCTTTGGTTTGGTATCGTTGTCGTAATAAAATAGTTTCTTCAACATAAAAATTAAATTTAAAATACGTGAGGATAACCTTTCATTCACGTACTAATATAATTTGAAGCAGTAAAAGAGCTACTCTTAGAATTTTCAGTTAAAAGGCTTTTTAACAAAGTTTTATGCACCTTCAGCAATAAAGCCGAGCATCGTGTTTAAATAACACCTTCTTGGAACTTTATCAAACGCGAATAACGTACGTATAAAAGCGTAGTACTAACCGTCTTGGAATACCATCCATTTATATGATAATCCAACAATCACTGGAAACTATTTGTATGAAAATTTCATATAGATACATTGTGCATTTGAATGATTCAAAGTACTTATGAAATAGAAGTTCTGTGAAGCTTCATACGGTTGAAGATATTTATTTGCAACTTCGATGTTTCTGCATTTGCAACTATATCTTTTAATGTACGTTCCTAGCAAGTACAATCTTTTAATAGTCGATCAATATTCGATGAATATATTCGTACATACACACATAAAGATGGCGACAGACCTCAGCATCCGATCGTAATGTAACATTCTTAGTGAGCTTGTTATGTTACGTCTCCTGCTGAATTCCTCATTAATGCTCGCTTTGTAACAGGTTCCATTAAACGAATATAATACAGATCAGTTGCTGCCTTCATGTTTGTTTAAACGCAAAACACAGCCCACTGCCCATGTTGAAATCTTCTACCTGGATAGAAACTCTAGGTTGCAAGGCGGCTGGTCGACTCTTCCCGTGACCCGAAGGCTGGTCTCTACTTTGATCAAAAGATTAGCATTGCCATACAATGTCGCAATGCTGCCAGCCTTCTGACCATGTACTAGTTAGACAGCGATGCGGAGGAATATTTTGATGCCCCTTTTTTAATTTATAGTTTTTTTCTAGGATATTTTTATAAATTTTTAACTAACTGTACCCGGCATGTGTTGCAATGCACTTTTTCCTACTTACTACCTGCCTACTACTAACCTACTACCTACCTTCAGAAACCAAATCAAAATAGTAACAAAAAGTTAAAACAATTTTCATGCATGCAGTAAACAAATGAAGAATATGGACACACTGAGATAATTTCGTTTTTTTTTTCTTAAATATCTAAATTTTCTTTCATAAGAAGGTTCTTATGAAAGAAATTTTTTTGTTGTTTTCGTAATTCTCAGGAGAAGGTTCTCCTGAGAATTACGAAAACAACAAAAAAAAAATAAAGCGAAATCGGTCCAGCCGCTCACGCGTGATGCCGTGACCAAGGGAAAAAGGGATTCATTTTTATATTTATAAGATAGATTTTAATATATGTACGAGTAGATACGGTAGATTACGTAAATACTTATTGTTTATGTAAAACTATTTTTTTCTTTTATTTCTGTAAAGCGGTCTTATTAAACATCGTGTAAGTAATTATTCTAATCTAATACAGAATTTAAATCTAATAACAATGTTAGAAATTATCTAGATTTTAGATCAAATCGCAAATTTCTTCACCATCTGCGTCTTTTCTATGTTCTAATAAACACTTATAACTTATCTCAGCATGGCCAAGACTTATTTCTTCAAGCATGGAACTATGTGACGGACTTTTTGGCAAACTTAACAATGCGTGTTAAATACAAATAATGTTTCTTGTTGCGGAGAGATATGGTGTATTGTTGTTTAGGCGAGCGGCAAAGTTAGCCGGTCTCGAGTCAACTTAGACAAATGTTTGTTGAGGAGTTTTCGCACCTGTGCCAGTGTTATATGTCTCTGTCAAGAGATTTCTGCGAGGTAGTCTGACAATGATCGAAAGTATCATAGATTTGACCTGATGCCTCTTCTGTTGGGGATGTATGAATGATGCTTGTTGCAGGTTCACGTTAGAAGTTCGACGATGCATTTGATTCCGCATTTGTTGTCGGTTTGTTTTTAAACATGGAATTTAGAATCGGCCGATTCAAAATCACAAAGTTGAAACAAACGGGATGTATTGAAAAGAACTTTAAAATTAATGAAAATAACAACAAATAATGTTTAAGGCACACTTCAAAAATAACGCTTTCCACTACAAAATTAATGGTTTGCATCAAAGTACAAGTCCGAGACGAGCTGCAAACTGCAGACTGCATCCGCAGACCGCAACTCGCCGTCCGAATAACACCTTTAAGGTGTACACCTTAAAGGTAGTATTCCAACGGCGACCGCAAACTGCAACCGCAGATGACAGCAGCAGACAAGCGGCACTGGTTCATACAAACCAATGTAGCTTGCGGTCTGCGGTTGCAGTCTGCAGTTTGCAGCCCGCCTCGTACTTGTACCTTTACAATCAATCAAAAACAGTTTGTTTCTGAACGCACCCTTTAAACGAATTGTGAAAAGTGATCAGCGAAGCGAATCGTTTCTTCGTGGTCACAGTTCTAAGATAATCTAACCTACATTTTATTAGCTATCTGCTTGTCATTTTATTTCTTATTGCGAGGGATTTTGAAGTTAGAAGCATTAAAATTAAAGTGCAAACTATACTTGGGAGCAAATAAATCGAGCCACTTCTATTTTTCACGTAGGTATAATTGTTATTATTTTTGATATTATGGAACAGATCAATTCTAAACATATATCGCCTAAAAGGTTATTTGATAACCTTTACAATGAGGGTAGTTTTTTGTATTTTGAATAATATAATTCATGAAACCTAAACTAATAAGCAGGACACGTGAAAAAAGGAGTGGCTCGATTTCTTTGCTCTCAAGTGTATTAATTTTAAAGCTAAACCTTTTTAAAGTGGGAGCTATTGTTTTTAAAGTTCATTTATAAATATATCCCTAAAAATCGCAGCACATTTAAACTTTTTGGAAGTCTGTCGTGCATTTATTGCAATAAAATAAAAGGTGAAATTCATAGAGTTTTATAGAAAGACGCATGCAATGAAAAAAACTTTTAAAATGTAGTGGGATTTGCCGGACCAATCGCTTTGCATCGTATACCATATACATACATACATATTAAACTAGAATCCAGATCTCTCCTCCGTTCTTGGGACCTATTTCTCAAAATAATCTACACATGGGAATCCTAAAATGTAAATGTGAAATACTTTTAGGTAAGTACCTTATTTTAGCAGTAATAAAATATTAGAATTTAAGTTATATTAAATAGGTAACTTGTATTTTAAACTTTTAATTCTTGCACGAAGAAAGGAAAGTTTCCATTACTGTTAAATTAATTTAAACTTTTCATTATTAGTCTCTTAAATGTTTACAACGAAAGATTATAGAACTAAACAAAATAATAAAATGGGAAAGTAATTCACCTATAAACCTTTATTCCGTGCGGTGCCGGAAGTAAAGAATAGCACTTCGCCATCTCTTACCATGGGTGTCGTAAAAGGCGACTAAGCGATTCATTAGAGGATGGGCAGCAGCGTTCTTTGAGTACTTTAACAACCATACTGCGATCGCCAACCCGCCTGCCAAGCGTGGCGATTATTGCAAATTCCCTTCAACATGCCGGGGGAGGCCTATGTCCAGCAGTGGACGTCTTTCGGCTGAATGATGATGATGAAACCTTTGTATAAACACTAGGAAGCGGTGAAGGGCGGGCGTTTTTGGGGCTGTCTTTTGTAACATTGACGTTCGAAAAGAACTAACGCGTCATCCTACGTGAGCGATCTACAAGTGACGCGAAAACAACAAACAGTCGATACCTATTAAAGTGGCCTACGTGACCAAACGCACGTGGAGTGCGGTGCGGCGCGGGGCGGCGCGAAGCGAACGCTGTCAGTTGGCTTGATATTTTCACGCGAACTGGATGCGGTGTGACGGCGGCGCGCGGCGAGCGGTCCACGAGCACGTAGGACAAAGCCGCCGCTTCGCACCGCATCGCATCGCTTCGCAATTCGCGTCGCTTTAGACCGCCTACGTAAGACGTCGCGTAAGTAATTCTAGTCTATTTTGAATAAATGAGTTTTGAAGTTGAAGTATATGTTAGTACTGAAACTGTTGAAAAACAAATATTTCCTAGCCTAGACCTTCATTCTCATCATCATTCATCCGAAAGACGTCCACCGCTGGTCATAGGCCCCCCAAGCATCGCCACATCGACCTTCATATTGATATCTATTTAGGTAAATATTCTATAAAGCTCCTCAAACACATTCAAAGGGATCCAATCGCCTTAAATATTCAAATAAAATATAATCGACTTAACTATAACCAATATAAAAGTATGCAACCACTATATTTCAAAGCATTTACAAAGGGAAAATCTGGTGTAAATCTGAGAAAATCCTTCGGGGAGGCGGCCCAAGACGCTCAAATAGGATCAGGTCAGGCTTTGTAAGGACGGCTTATCGGCAGCTGGGCTCCATGCATATTAAAACTACCTGCAGAACCCGCAAGCTGAGCCAGAGAGAATATTCTATTAGTTTGGAAAGAATCACGCGCCGACGAATGGAGCGACCGAATTATTTCTCTTCGAATTGACCAAGACACTATCGCTTCGACACTAAAATGTAGGTACTCTAAAATAGTAGTTCCTACTATTTTGTTTTATGGAACATGACGTCATCGGACAAAATGAGACAATTTTTTCTCGTTTTATTCCATAGAACATAAATAATATTTTAATTCCCATTTGTTCTACGGAACATGACTATTTATTTTTTAACCGACGACATCAAAAAACGGAGGAGGTTATCAATTCGTCGGAATCTTTTTTTTATGTATGTTCCCCGTTTACTTAAAGATGCCTGGACCGATTTGGAAAATTCTTCTTTTGTTTGAAAGAGTATACTTCCCAGGTGGTCTCATGGTCATCAGGTCAGCATCTGATGATGGGATCCTGGGGAAATCGAGGGAACTCTTCAAATTTTATAGGTACACTTGGAGCGATTTTTGGTAAAGAAAAACCGACTTCAAAAAAAAATTAAAAAAAAACGAGTAAATAATTACCATATTATAAAATTAACAGTTTCAGAAGTCGGTGCCTTCAGTTTGGTTCAGCGTGTATTAGCACCGACTTCTGAAACTATTAATTTTATAATTTGGTAATTATTTACTCGTTTTTTAGTTTTTTTGAAGTCGGTTTTTCTTTTATGTTTAAAGTAATTTTATTATTATATCTAAATATTTAATTTAGCTACGTAGATGTCACTCACAAGTTGTCAGATCTTTGTGTCAAACTTGTAGAACAATTTGAAATTACGATTCTCTTTTTTCCCATGACGTCACTGAAAAGTGAAGTCAGATGAAATGCTAGTATGCAGTTCTATGGAACAAATAAGTAAAAAATAGACTCATTTTGTCCTTTAACGCCATGTTCCATAAAACAAATGGGAACCACCCCTCTAAAATTCCTGGCCACCATAAAATCTTTATACTTGAAATCTAAAAAATAATTTCCATGAGCGCAATATTTTGTAATAAAGTACCTACATTTTCCTTTAAAAATGGCTCGATTTTTTAATCAAGCTGTTCTTGGCGGTCGGAAGTTTCAAAGTGCTGCTCTAATAAAAAGGACAAAAACTTGTGAAGGTTCTAGAAATATTAAATAGTTCTACATTCCTAAAGAGACTCTCGTTGGTCTAGTGGTCGTAAGCGCGATTGCTGTGCGTGAGATCCTTGGTTCGATCTCCAGATCGGGCAAAGTGTTGTTGGGTTTTTTCATGTGGAATTTCTCAGTAGTATCCGTTTGATAGCAATTAGTCTCGCCCCCTATTACATGGGACTTAAACGTAGCAGCGAAATGAGGGTACTATACACCTCTGCCAACCCTTCGGGGATTACAGGCGTGATATTGTTATTCCCAAGAAGATGGGGTACATTGCTTTAATTGGTATATTAACACGGGTTTGAAATGATATGCTCAATTTTGTCGTGTAACTTTACTCGTTTGATTTCTTTATTCGCCCTATTCAATGCTTTTCGTGAATTTTTGTACTTTTTATTTGACTTGGTTCCGTGTGGTGCCCGATGTAAAGAATAGCACTACCCCACGCTACCCGAGAACTACCCCTCACTTTTTTTTTTTCTTGCAAATCATTTCCATCCAAAGGTTGTCTGGAAGAAATTGCCTACTGCGAGACCGCCAATTGTACATTTCTATTTTATAATAATGTTGCTTGTTTATTTTGTGTACAATAAAGAGTATTGTATGTATGTGATAGTATGGGAAGAGATGGGGTACAATACAAAATCTCTTCCCGTCTGTGTCGTAAAAGGCGACTAAGGAATCACTAGAGGATGGGAAGCAGCGTTCTCGGAGTATTTTAACAACCACACTGCGATCGCCAACCCGCCTGCCAAGCGTGGCGATTATGGCTAACCCCCCAACATGGATATCACAGAGTGTGGCGATGCTTGGGGTAGGCCTATGTCCAGCAGTGGACGTCTTTCGGCTGAAAGATGAGATGAGATGAGATATGAGTTGGTCGCGTTTGGCCCTAGTCGCACGTGATGGTAAGCGCAGGTCTTAGATGGAGCAGGAAAGGGATTCCGGATTCCCCTACACCCCTCGGGCATTCACATACACACGACGGAACACAGTAAACTGCTTGGCTGACTTTAATAAGAGGGTGGTAGCTAGCCAGGCGGACCTTATAGATCCTACCACCAAGCGTGCTGGGTTTTGTTGAATCTTCCAACACGCTCTATTTCCAGCGTGCGGTAAGGAAGTTTTATATCCTAGCCTGTCCCTATGGGGTTTGTTTGATAGAACTATATGCATGCCAGAATATTAGTTGGAGTTTGGTTATTTCTTGCTTGAAGCGGATGATATAAGTACATTAAACGCCTGAGACTAGAAAAGAAGCAACAAGTTCTGATGTTACTGCTTCATTGCTCTTAGACATATAGCAATTTTGCAATACATTCTAGTATTTAGTACCTTTTTACCCCATATGAGTTTAATTTAACATAGTATCACGCCTGTATTCCCCGGAGGGTTGGGCAGAAGTTTATAGTACACTAAACGCCGTTATGTTTAAGTCTCATGTAATAGAGGGCGAGCCTATTGTCATCAACCAGACACGAATCCAGTTTCCGGGTTGCTGCTGAGAAATTCCACACAGAAAAACCCAATAACACTTGTCCAACCTGGGGAACGAACCTAGGACCTCACGCTCAGCAGTTGCGCTTGCGACCACTAGACCAACGAGACAATCATAAGTAAAATTGCTACCAAGTACTATAGACACGTGTAACGATTATATTGATTCAAACAGAACTCTATGAATACCTACCTATTGTTAACCAAAGTCCTTTTCCAACCCATAATATAAACGTTGGTAGTTCCTGAGGTTTAACCACCCAGAAAAATGTTTTCACACAAAAAGATTTTAAAATTTCTCAGCAAATTTAAAATTTTCCAGATCGCTCCCTTTATAAAGAGGAATCCAGAAAGTGCCTCTTTATATGCTAAGTGATGGAACTCAGCAGCAATACGACTGCGCTTCTGTATACATACAACATACATACGTGTGTATAGTCGTATTATGTTTTGTTACACAGCCGTGTATTTTCAATATTATTTTTTGGGAGCTAAATAGGTATGCTGATACGGGAAAACCGCTTTGCCTCTTTGTGTGCGGTATCCTAAGAAGCGAATGAGGAATTATATTGAACTAGCTTTTTCCCGCAGCTTCGCTTGCGTGAAATTTTGAACCCGTTAAGTGACAATTTTCCATACAAACTTTCATCCCCTATTCAACTCCCTTAGGGGTTAAATTTCAAAAAATCCTTCCTTATTCGTTGTCTACATTATAAAGGGAAACTTTGTGCAAAATTTCAGCTTTCTAGGTCTAAGTGTTTGGTCTGGGCGTTGATGAGTCAGTAAGTCAGTCAGGACTTTTCTTTTTATTTATATAAAAAGATGGATAGGCATAGACATCACAGTGAGCTTTAGGCGCAGTTCAGACTACGCTATAACATATAGTAAATATTGTATAGCATAAGGATATCGCTGCACATACATTTTATATGGACACATTCACACAACGCTATGCTATTTATAAAGTATTGGCTTGCTGTACGCGATAAACTTGAGTGATTCTCAGAGCTATATCGTACGATTCTCCAATCCTCGCCCCGCTTCACTTCTACCCCGTCCGTCGCCCGACGGATCGCCGTCCAATAACTTGCTATTCGTAGTAGACCGGCTTGCTATATAACGTATAGTGTGAACGTCATGCTATCTAGTTATAGTTTATGACACAATATGCTTTAGGTAATAACGTAAACATTTATCGATATCGTAAAGTAGCATAGTTTTCTTTCTTTTATGGTTCTTGACTATGTGATTAGTTGTATACAACGAATAATACATATACGTGCATAATGGTTAAGTACGTTCTATGTAAGTCTCTTGACGTAAACTACTTCAAAAATAGTATTTTCGTTATCACCTATTAAAAATATTGTCATGTATACAAGATTGTTATTATTTTTTGGTTGGTACGTAGGTCAATGCTAAAATGCATTATGTTACATAATATGTTTCTTCAAACACAATTTTATTAAAGTTCCGAGTTTCCGAGTAACAACATAATTACCTATAAGCGAATAATATGATAAGATGATAATTAATTTCTATTTCTTATCATTTCAACTTTGACACTAAACTTGCAAGACCTTGTTTATCAGAATATGATAACAGGTCAACGAGTGGTTATCAAATTGGCATACCTATAGTTTCGCGTAGGCTTTGTATAGATATAGATAATTATAACGATCATTTAAAACAATATCCGTGACAGCTGACCTCTGTTACCTACTGTAATTGTGGGTAACAATAGACTCCTGCGCAAACCAAGTTACTATAAATATTACGGATTTTACAGTGAGGATGATGGTAATTACCTACAAAAAGATAAAATATTAAGATAAAAAAATGGGCATTTTGGTTAAACATGCGCCTGCGCATGCTTTCATCTTTTCGCATCGACTCAGCGTTTGCATGTTTCAGCACGCTAATGCACGCATACGCATGTCGACGAATGCTATCGCAGCTGAAAGCACACGATTTTATATTTATGCCTGATGGTCTGTAATAATTCAGCTTTTTGCGAATTAGTGCTAATGTAATTACTTAGTCACTTAATGTATCAATACTATTCGTGTGGTTAATGACAAAAATTGGTCGTCTAGTCCGGCTTCGTTCTCTTTGGATCAATTCCAGATGTACTTGTTCGTCCAAATTCGAAAACACGAAGATTGCCGAGGCGCATAATTATCTAATGCATGATATTTAATACAGTACGATATTTTTCCCAACTGTGGTGCTATTATAGTGATATTACCCCATTACCTTACATTGTCGTTCAAGTCAACAAAGGTAGTGAAGCTGACTGACCAGGGTGTCGTGGAGCCTGTACGTATTAATGCACCCCAATACATTATTGTCTTTGTCAATATTTGTCATTATTCCCTTGGTCACGGCATCACGCGTGAGCGGCTGGACCGATTTCGCTATTTTTTTTTGTGTTCGTGATTGTCAGGAGAAAATTGTAATGAATGAAAATTTTGATATTTAAAAAAAAACAAATTATCTCAGTATGTCCATATTCTTCATCTGTTTACCGCATGCATTAAAATGGTTTTAACTTTTTGTTACTACGAGTATATCGATTTTGTTTTCGAAGGTAGGTAGTAGGTAAGTAAGAAAAAGTGCATTGCAACGATGCCGGGTTCAGCTAGTCTGTAATAATTATAATGTATAAATATGCAACTAAAATATTTAGTTTTAATTCCGCCAAACTTGAGCGGAAGTTTGAAGTTTGGTGGAATTAAAACTAAATCCCTACTAATTTTATAGATGCGAAAGTAACTCTGTCTGTCTGTCACGCTTTCACGCGTAAACCGCTGAACCGATTTAGATGAAATTTGGTAAAGAGATAGATTAGACTATGGAGAAGGATATAGAATACTTTTTATCGAGATACCACGCGAACGAAACCGCGGACATCAGCTAGTATTGCATATTTGTATGTTATGGATTTCCGCAAAGTAACGCCTGATTCTATAATTTATATTAATAATGATCTAGGGGTATAAAATGCGATCAGGAAATATATAAAAAAACTGTTTATATAAAAATCTATTTTATTATACTACATAAATTTTTCTTAGAGAAAAATGTAATAAGTATGGTTTTATTTTGGCTGGCCTCAAGGCCTTATTTATGTTTTTATTTTAACATTATAAATCTAAAGTATAGGCAATACAGAATAAATTCCTTTGTCATACGAATCAGTCTTGTTTACTAAGCAGCAGGTTTCTTGGCTTGCAAGTCGTTCATCTGAAAAAAGAAAAAATAAATCAATACAAAATAAAAAATTGCGACATTTTAACTTTTTTAAGATTTTTCATTAATTCCTTTATTTGATTTAATAAAAAAAACTCCGGGATTCTTGGATTGCATAATTATTTAAAATGAATGTTTAACCCCCGATGCAAATATGTGTGTATGTAGAGTGTAAGAAGAAGAATGGTGTGTGTTAGATAAACCAAAAAAACATAAATTAAAATAATTATCCCGGAACCGCGGGATTTTTCGATACAAAAGCGCGTTTCATATTAGCCAACATCTCAAGTTTAGGTGAATATGCATCCGAATTTCCGATCTCTACTGATAGGTAATGCAAATTATTCATAGAATATTTAAAGTACCGTGGGCAATGGTTAGGTTACTCCCTGCAACAATGGGTGTAGTTAAAGACGACAAAGAAATTATGGGTAGCGGTGTGTACCTTAGCGCTAATCACAATATACCTACTGCGATCACCAGTCTGGTTGCCAAGGGTGGTGATAAAAGCATTTCAGTACAACTGTTAATCCAGAGGTCTATGAGGTAGCTCAAAATCAGCAGCTGATGTTCATGATTTACATTAAATTGATCAATATCGTACATTTTGCTGAACCGGGCAATAAAATGCTCCCATAACTATTTTATTAAAATGATAAAAGGAAATTCTTCAGAGTTCCTTATTTATTTATGAAATATACAATCTCGCTATGCAACGTGGGGACGGAATTTCAACAATCCACTACAATAAGCTATAAGTTTTCAAACTTCTGAAAACAAAATATTATAGCCCTCGTTCCTTAGACTTGTTTTCAAATAGTCAAGTTTTATATTTGACAGTTTGATCAAGCAAAACAAAATGTTGAAGATGGCTTAGAAGGAAGTGAACACTGAGATTTATACAACGTGTTAAATAATTCCCCTTAAAAAAGAAAATGTTAATCAAGTAGTCTTTTATGGTTGTTGTATTTACCTCTCAGAGGAAATTAGGTAAGAATGTAAATAACTTTCTGGATAGTCTACTCTTTACTTTTATGTTTTCAGGGTTGTGTTTCAGCGATGATTTTGTTTTATGATTTGTCCAATTTTTTTTTGGGTCTTACTTTCATTTTAAAATATTTCCAATAGACTCTTTACAAGGGACCTTTTATTCCCCTTTCGGCTTTAGGAGTAGTTTTGTAACACGTTGTATATAAGAAAAATACATATTTCTTCGACCTTAAGTAAATTGGGATTAGAACAAAAGGACGATGATCAAGCAATTACCAGTTCCCATCTCATAATGAAGTTGAGATAACGTAGCTATTTGGTAATATTCGGAAATGGAACCCTATTTAATATTCGTCGGATATCTCGTATCTAGGAAATAAATAAGGCAGATTTTCTATAGAGGAACTGTTAAACCGTCATATTTGTCTCTCAATTAAGAGTTAACCGACAGTTGTGAAACAGGTCCTAACTGCTTAAAAAATACAGAGAACATTTTTGTTTTTACATCTCCTGACCATTAACCACCCCTAAGATGTTAAATCATTATAACATTTCATCATCATTCAGCCGAATGACGTCCACTGCTGGACATAGGCCTCACCCAAACAATGTTGTGGGGAGGAGGGTTGCCATAATTGCCACGCTTGGCAGGCGGGTTGGCGATCGCAGTATCGTTGTTAAAGTACTCAGAGAACGCTGCTGCCCATCCTGTAGTGAATCCCTTAGTCGCCTTTTACGACACCTACGGAAAGAGATAGGGTAGTGCTATTCTTTAGATCCGGCACCACACGGACGACTATCTCCTTATAACATCTGTTCCTACACTATTGAGAAGAACTGCCCAATGACCGCTACAATAAAGGTCAAATGGGCAGAATTTCTTTTTCTTTTTTCTAGTTGATTGCTTGTAGATAGTCTTTTGGATCGTTTCTACGTAACCAAGCAGTGATTGGCGAGACTTGAAGGGTCCTGAAGGGAGTAAAATACAACTAAGCTAACTACTTATACTACACTAACACATGACTACTAGCAACAACAGCACTAAAGGCGACCCCTAGTGGCACTCAAATCTTGGGTAAGGCCGTTGCTGGAGGGAGACAGCTTGATGAATTTGAAAAATGAATTGGTTTATTTTATTTTGAATGGTCAAAGGAGAAATAGCCATAATCGCCACGCTTGCGCAGACAGATTGGAAATCACAGTGTATTGTGATTAGCAGACAAGAGGTTGCTGACATAGAAAATTAAGTTAAATATTTAACAATAAAACTAACCGTCTTAGTTACTCCATCAACCATTTCATTGAACTTCTTCTTGATTTCATCAGGGTTCAAAGCTTGGGTCACCTGGTTGTTGATAACTTTGCCGAATTCTTCAAACTGCTTCTGAATTGTCTCAAGATAGTTCTTGGTGTCGGGGGACGCAGGCGCATCGCGTTTCACGAAAGCGTGGGTCTGTGGGAATAAGAAGAAATGGATATTAAAATAAAATTAGATTTTTTCTGAACATGGATAGTCATTAAGCATTATGTAGGGACGGGCTAGAATATAAAACTTCCTTGTTACACGGTGAAAATAGACGCGTGTTGTAAGATTCAACAAAACCCAGCACGCTTGGTGGTAGGATCTTTACGTTCCGCCTGGCTAGCTACTCTCACATTAAAGTCTGGAAACAAGCAGTTTACTGTGTTCCGTCGTTTGTATGTGAGAGCCAGAGGGGTATATAGGAATCCCTCTAAATCTCTGTTACTTGGATTTGTGTGCTGCATCTTGGACCCTGTCTGCTCTTACCATCAGGAGCAACTTGGGTCAAATCAGAAAAAGAAAAAAAAAAGAAATATAAAAAATGTATCCAAATATTAAATCTGTCTAAAATTTGAATCTAGCAGTTATCAATCAATTGCCAAAAACGCATTTAACATTATCGATAAAATACAAAGTCTCAAAACTTAGTTCCAGTAAGAGTTACTCCAATCAAAAAAAAACAAAAAAAGATTTGGCAGAAAAGGCTGTTACTTACGCTGACAAGGCACACAGCCAGAAGGACAATCAACAACTTGTTCATGTTTAAAAGGTTTGTTTGTACGTCTACACGGCTCAACAACACAAGGAAAACTGAGTTCTCCACGGCAGCAATCCCCTTTATCTTGATGCTAACCGGGAACTGATGTTTGTTTAACTTATCGTAATGACCCCGGGTCGTTTGTCCTAGCAAGCTAATTAATAAATGAGTTTGTAACAAACACTAATTGACGAAGACTTCGGACCTATAGAGTCGTGTCCTGCAGGGTTTTTCATCCTGCTTTACCGTGAAGGACCGATAAGGATAGATGATTTATAAATTTTTTTTTTCACAAAATCGTGACCATTGGTTGTCTGTTCAGGTCAGATTTTGCATCATACATCACTGTTATATTTATATTAACGATTTCCATAATTACTCAGTACCGAGTATTTATACAACGTGTCCCAAAATTCAACGATAAGTGGGCACTAGAGGGTGGACCTGCTCGTGACTACTCGAGAAAAAAAAATCTTTTTTTTAATACAATATGAAAGATGTCCTTCAAAAATTTACGAAAATAAGTTTGATTGTATTTTGTGTAAAAACTACAGGCATTCTGGGATTTTAAGGGTTGTGGTGGATAGCTGTGCTACTTAAGCCGGTACAAAAAAAAGAAATATTTGAAAAATGGTGGTCATGGTTGTTAAAAATATCTTAGGGGTGTCAATTTTCGAAAGATTTCAATTTCACTTACGGAATTTTAAAATAAGAGTTTTTTTTTTTCTTTTTTTTTCTCGAGTAGTCATGAACAGGTCCACCCTCTGGTGCTTATCGTTGAATTTTGGGACATGTTGTATACGTGACAAAAAAAGGTAATACTATCTAAACTAATACGTATTAACATTGTTCGCATATGAAAACCATCATTTATAATGGAACTCATTTTCTGTAGGTAAGTAAGGTTTTTTTATACTTCTCTCTCGTCTGTTATTTCTCCTTTTTTGTGGGTGCGTTTACAGACACAAATCTTACATACACAAATGCCCAGACCCGAAACAACTATCTGTAGGCCTTATAAACTTTTTGTTCCGTGCGGAAATCGAACCCACGACCCGTAGCGCAGAAGCCAATCGCTTAGCCACTGCATCAAACGAGTCGTCAATTGTATAAATAAAAATAATAATATAATTATATTATTCAAACGTTCGAGAGGAGCTCGTGGTTAAATAATTACAGCCGCATAGACCGATCTTCCGGGTTAAGCCACGCTTGCCGAGGTTGGTCTGTGGATGGGTGACCATTTACCATAGCGAGTTTCCTCCGTGCTTCGGAAAGCACGTAAAGCCGTTGGTCCCGGCTGTCATTTGTAGATCTTTGACAGTCGTTACTGTTAGTCCGAAGCCAGAAAGTCTGACAACCAGTCTACCAAGAGTATCGTATTACCCAGTTACTGGGTTGTGGAGGTCAGATAGGCAGTAGCTCCATGTAAAATACTGATATTCAGCTGCATCCGGTTCGACTGGAAGCCGACCCTAACATAGTTGGGAAAAGGCTAGACAGATGATGATGAGATGATTATTCAAACGTTCGTGATCGGATATTCGATGTTTGTTCGTGTTCTGTGTGTCAGTCTACATTCATACATTACGATCCAAATATTCGTGATCCTCGTTATGTTTCGCGATGTTCTTGTTCCGAAGTGCGCAGACGACACTTTAAAGTACAGTCCGCCCTGCAACGCATGAGCTTTTGTAAAAGCGAAGTCGATCGTGCGTACCTAATAAGCGACGGCGATGCGATCTTTATTTGGTATGTACTTGTTAAGAATAATACAGGAGGAGCTTGTGGCTAAATAATTACAGCCGCATAGACCGATCTTCCGGGTTAAGCCACGCTTGCCGAGGTTGGTCTGTGGATGGGTGACCATTTACCATAGCGAGTTTCCTCCGTGCCTCGGAAAGCACGTAAAGCCGTTGGTCCCGGCTGTCATTTGTAGATCTTTGACAGTCGTTACTGTTGGTCAGAAGCCAGAAAGTCTGACAACCAGTCTTACCAAGAGTATTGTATTACCCAGTTACTGGGTTGTGGAGGTCTGATAGGCAGTCGCTCCAAGTAAAATACTGATATTCAGCTGCATCCGGTTCGACTGGAAGCCGACCCCAACATAGTTGGGAAAAGGCTAGGCAGATGATGACTTGTTAAGAATAATACAATTTTATAAAACTACTAGCTGACCCGGCGAACTTCGTACCGTCATTTTTTTTCGTGACTATTTTTTTATTTTCTTTTATGAAACCTTTTCCTGACAATAACGAACACACAAAAAAAAAGAATTATCCAGTTTGGTGAAGGAAGTTATGCGCATACAAACATTTCGGCGATTCATTTTTGTTTTCATTTCACATTCATTCATTCAATCAAAAAAATTGCAGGAAAGTGTGCCTCACGGCTGCGCCAAAAAGGCCCCGTTTAGGAAAAAGTGCCAGACAACTAGTGCCTGACGCTGGTTTTCAACTGGACCTGACTGATCGTGGCTAATTATGTTATCAACCACGCTCTACCACGCATTATATTATTTGTAAGGTTAAGCTGTGCTTACCTTTTGTTACACATCAAGATACCTCCGTGCCTCGGAGAGTACGTTAAACCGTCGGTTCCGAGTGTCATACAAATACCTATGACAGTCTCTACGAGTAGTCAGAAGCCCGAAAGTCTGACAACCACTCTTCTTCTCTCGTGTCAGCATGAGCTATACGAAATGCTCATGCTGTGGTGAAAATATTAGCCAGTCGACAAGGTTGTTAGCGGGGCTGACTGCCTAGGGTGCGCCGGACGTACTGAAGTATAGTCACTCGTGGAAGACTCTGGTCTCTTTTCATGCACCCCATTGACAACCGGTCTAACCTTAGGATATCGGTTGCCTAATGACTGAGTTGCGGAGGTCTGTTGGCAGTTGCTCCATGTATTCTGTAGTATTCAACTGCGTCTGGTTAGACTGGAAGCTGACCCCAAAATAGTTGGGAACAGGCTAGGTAGAACAGAACGGGAAATTGTTGCTGTTATCCATACTCTTGGCATAATGCTTTTGTTTTGTTTTGAGAGGGGTTGGTATTCTTTTGTTGAAACAATTACACCTTCTTTGTTACGGATTAATACAAGGTGCTACTATATTTCTGCGGTTCACGGCCATTGTTGCTTAGTAACCTATTTCGTCGCCTGCCATGATTTGATGGGTAGTCTACTTAATAGTGCCCAATGTCCTAAGGAGTAGGTTCATTAGCGGTACATAAATATCGCTCAATGATGTTCAGCCATGTATTCACTTGTAAGCAATGTTTACAGGAATGCTTATTGAAAACATTTTTTTTTTTGCTTTCTCTGAAATATACCTGTGCTTGGTCACCAGTAGAGTATGCGGTTTGAAGGAATTACACGAATTTGTTTACACCTCGTATTTTACCTGACACATGCTGAACTGTACACCTATTCGGTACAACCTTGAGACACACACCGCACGTTCCTTTTGTCAACCTATTCCTTTTTTTTAGTTTTTACCTGTTTTATGTTTTATTTTCTTTTCTTTAATTTGTTTTGTAGTGCTATTGTGTTTAGTGTCTTTTTTTGCACTAAATAAAGGTTTTTATTTATCAGTGTTTCAAAAACACATCATTATTTTCACGCTATGAAGAAAACACGTGGTTCTTGTTCCTGATACAGTTTTATAAACAAATTGTTTACAAATAAATACGTGGATAAATAACGCACAACCTCTAAAGGGGTCACTGAACTCATCATTATGAACAACTTTTTCTATGGGACCAAACCAGAAATCGCGACAATAAAAATCTGCTGTTCCCTACATTTTGACGAGTTATGCGAACATTAATGTAGGGAACAGCTGTTTTTTTTCCGCGATTTCAGGTTTTGTCTCCCATAGTAAAAGTTGTTCATAATGATGAGTACAGTGGTAAGAGGTTATGCGTTATTTATGTTACACCTTGTATGATCGTTTTGATATTTTTACAAGTTCCTGTGTTATTCTACAATATACTTACGAATTATACTTTCGAATATTTCTTAATTACAACTTACTGTCTAAAAGGTATTCGATTTTTAAGTTCGCTATGAGTATACATTTTATTACACGTCATTGTACAATCTGATTTCCAGCGAGATTTAAGGACTGATTGCTGATAATTTCCATAAAAAAAAAGAATAGAATATGAAATGAATTTCTTGTTTGATGGACAGAAACAAAAATACTACTTTTTTTTTTGTTACTAAGAAATTGTTTAGGGTGTACTGTGTTTTATAAAGGATTTGTGCTTTAATAAACGAGAAGAACAAAATGTTGTATTGTTAGCAATTTCACGTTTATCGATATCGATGTTTAAATTACATCGTTTCAATAACAAATACAATACGATTTAATTATGTATGGGGGTATTTCACCAACTTATCATTAACTGGTCATTAAGCTAATTTTATTATGTCTTTAAACTTTTAATGGCTAACATTTGCATATCAACACATATCAATAGTGATATTGACAAGGTTATTGAACACATAAATTGTTTATTTCTAGGTCACATTTAGCTTATCTGGTTAATACACTCTTTTGCAAAAAAACGGGCACCTAAGGAAATTTACGTTTTAAGGTCGATTTGAGTTAATTAACTGAAATTTATTTCTTTGATGTAGTCTATAAACTTATAATCGTGTAAATTAATGCGCGTGAAGTGAATTCGGGCAATTAAAAGAAAAAAAACGGTGTATTCTTTAAAACCGATGTACACGCCCAAACAATAAGAAGTGGTCGGCAATACAGACAAGATTTTTTTTACTTTTTTTAATTAAAGAAAGTTACAAATGTAAAAACCTAATAACGAGTGTGACCTCTTCTTGCCAAAATCACAGCTTGAATCCTTCTGGGCATGCTTTCCACGATGTTTTTAATAACGTTTTGAGGAATACGTTCCCACTCTTCTGCAATGACTTTTTTTAGCTCCCTGGTGTTTTGTGGAGCAGGTTGCACTGATCTTACCCGTCTCTGTAGAACATCCCAGACATGATCAATTGGATTGAGGTCAGGACTTCGAGCTGGCCAATCTAAACGACGGATCCCAACTTCTTGCATGTACGCTTCCACGTCGCCAGAACGGTGCGGGCGAGCATTGTCGTCCATAAAAATGGAATCTTCCCCAAGTGCAGTCAATGTGGGTTGTGCATATGGAATTAGGACTTCCATTATGTATTGGTGTGCATTTAATGTTCCATTTTCTATGAAAACTAACTCCGTACGCTCCGTCGAATTAATTGCTGCCCAAAACATAACGGAGCCTCCGCCATAAGGAGTGATTTCTTCGAAACACACTTCCGCATAGCGTTCCTGTGGTCTTCGCAGCACTCGCCGGCGTCGGTCCTCTCCACACAAAGAGATTCTAGCTTCATCAGAAAACAATACTTTATTCCAGTCCTCCAGAGTCCATGAAGCACAGTTCCGAGCAAACTGAAGTCGAGCAACACGGTGCTCACGGAGTAATTTAGGGCCCCGAGCTGGGCGGTAACTCCTGATATTGGCAGCCAAAAGCCTCCTCCTGACCGTCCACAAGCTAATTTCTACTCCTCTTACTTCTTCAAGGCTCTTCTTCAGGTCCACACTTGACGCCTTACGATTCCGCAACGCCTGACTCACCAAAAAGCGGTCATCTCTTGGTTCTGTGCATCGTTTTCTTCCCGAACCGGGTCTTCTTTTGACCGAACCGGTCTCTTGATACCGTTGCCAAGTCCTCTGGACAGTTGAGCGACTCACATTTAGCCGCTGAGACACGTACGTTTGCGAACAACCTTCTTCAAGTAGGGCTATAATTTTACCGGCCCTTATCGCTTTATCACTCATATCAAAAAGTGGTATTTAATGTAAAAAGAAAGATTAAATTGTTTAATTTGCAGAAAATATCCAAAAAGTTTTAAAATATCGTAATCAGTTAAAAATCGTTTCAGCAATTCGCGCCATTAATTAGTAAAGCAATTTTAGAATAATCTACAATAATCATTATTTTTCTTTTATTAATTTCAAATTTTAAATTTGGAACGTCAAGAATCATGCCAGGATGCTTCAAATAACATGCCAATACATCGTCAAATTAATAAAACCTATTTTTTGTTCTTCTTCATTGAAGTAGAGAAAAAAATCTAAAGTGCCCGTTTTTTTTGCAAAAGAGTTTAGTTACGAACTACATTATTCATATATGTTGGTGAAATGCACCCTAAATCCGCGTATCCGGAGACCTGACAAACTTCATACATTTTTGGACCAAAATCCAAAGTAGCCGGCCAAAGAAAAGTATATACATAATAGGATAGTACATGATTACTTAAACATTTTTTATTATTACGTCATTCCTCTAGGTCTGATATCTGAGTCACTACATAAGGTTAAAATGTTCGATCTTAGTGAACAAAATTAAAGAATTTTTAGTTTTGACTAAAATGGAATATTTTAACCATAAGTAGTGACTCAGATAACAGACTTAGGAATGACGTCATATTAAAAATGTTTAGGCATTCATTTACTGTCATCATAATATTATGCATAATTTTCTTTGGCCGGCTACTTTACTTTTTGGTCCATTTTGTCAGAGGTTCTTTGAAAAATCTACGAGGTGGATATGATAACACGACAACAAATGATACCACGTATTCTATGATAGGTTTTAAGACCGGACACAAATAATCAATCATGTACATTCAATAGTTTAGTCACAGGAGTTTTCGAACGATTTAATAATTTTACGAATATCAAGATCTCTACGCGAAGTTATGTAAATCTATGACCCGTTTAAACCAAAATTATCTTTATTTACACGTGTAGGATAGATATAGATATATATAGTTAACATAAGCTTCCACTTCAACGTCCCTTCATCTAAATGAATGAGAGAAATTGAAAAATCATGCGAAAAAAAATGTGCTTGGAAGTAAGTGTTTTTTTGTGTACGGTACTAAAACACATCATAGAACACGTGGTATCATTTATTGTTGTATTACGAGTATCATCTCCACCCAGTATTAAAGCTTAAATTTTTATTATTTTAAACAACGCAGGGAACAACAATAAAATTAATAGAATCAGTTTATAAAAATCTATTTCATACTAAATTAATTGTAATACAGTCTTACGTTTTTTTGGCCGCAAGGCCCAAACATAGTTCCATATTATGATAATCTATAGACTAGGAAATTCGACTAAACTCCGTTGTCACACGCATCAGTCTTGTTTACTACGCAGCATTCTTGGCTTTCATCTCGCTCATCTGTAAAAAGAAAAAATATCAGTACATATAAAATGAAAAAAATTAAATCCTCAAATTATTGAGGACCATCAACCAAAAAGTTCACCAGAGAATTACTTGAATTTCAAAATCGTGGCGCGTGTAAGGGGTGTCAGATAGCTACTAAAATAAAGTTTTTTTAACATAAAACACTAGTGACCCGCCCCGAGGTCACTCGGGTACGTTTTATAGCTTAAAACTTTTCGAGAGAAATTATCTAAATTAAGATGACCATCGCATCAAAATCCATTGCGTTGTTTAAAAGATCTAAGCGTACAGACTGCGGAAAGCGATTTTGTTTTATACTATGTAAACAATATTAAAGAAATGTAACACTACACAAAGGGCTGCGAACTGTTAAGATACCTTAGTCAAGAAAAATATTTTTACTATCATTTTCACATGACATATTTTTCAAATTGTAAAATAAATTTCGCTTTTTCAAAAAAATCACTGCATTCAAAATCATAGCGCGCCACCCTAAATGTCACGACCCCAGCTGTTATAAAGCAACTTGGGACATCGAGCCCGTTCATTTTTCTTAACGAACCACGTACAAAATAATACTTGAATGATATGTAAATAATATTTTGACAGTACCTACCTATTTTACGAAAACCCTTTTTTTTTAGTAAACCAGTAAAAATGTAGGCCTAACTAAACTATAATATTTAATTTTGATAAGACTCACCGCTTTATTTACGCTTTCAGCAAATGTGTTAAAGTTTTTCTTCATAGCTTCAGGATCGAAAGTGCTGGACAGCTGCGAGTTAAAATCCTTAGAGAAGTCTGTTAACTGCTTCTGAATTGTCTCCAGATAGTTCGCGTTCGGGGCAGCAGCAGGAGCATCGCGTTTCACGAATGCGCTTACCTGTGCAATAAAAATAAATGGTTATCAAAAAGGTGTAATTTCTAGATCGATAGATATACGATATTGTACACTAAAAAAATGTTAGAAGAGGGTTACTATGCTCCAATATTAAGTATAGAAAGGATCTAATTTAAAAAATATATTGCTAAAATTCTCTTAAAGTTTGAATGAAGCAACCCTAGCCAAATACTAAACGTTATCAGAATCATGCAATTTGAAAAGAATTGTCTATCAAGGGTAATAGAAAGGGACTTTTTAAACAAATTTATAAAACAAACAGTTACTTACGCTGACAAGGCACACGGCCATAAGGACAATAAACAGTTTACTCATGTTGAAATTGTTTGTACGACTTCACGACTCAGCTTCAGAATGCACACTGCGTTCCTGTACTTGAGAAATGACCTTTATCTTGATGCTGACGGTGCCGATGCATGTCCACCTCACTGTGATGACCCCAGGTCATTTGATCTAGCAAGCTAATTAATAAGCTAATTCGCAACTAACACTAATTGCCTAAGCTATTCAACGTCATATGAATATAATGTGTCTGAAGTGTTATCTACTAGATTCTATTTAAACTCCTTAATGAGTACTAATTTTACTGCTGGGATTCAAATTAAACTTTCTAAGGGATTCTTTTTAAGGGATTCTCTAGAGGATGGACAGCAGCGTTCTCTGAGTACTTTAACAACCATACTGCGATCGCCAACCCGCCTGCCAAGCGTGGCGATTATGGCAAACCCCCCCTCCCTTTTGGTGGAGGCCTATGTCCAGCAGTGGACGCCTTTCGGCTGAATGATGATTCAAATTAAGCTTAATAAGAGAGTTTAACTATTGTTTTATTTACATTCTAAATAATAGTTCATCAGAAAAATGGTCTTCTAATCAGGCAATGCTCTTAGGGTCTTACTCACAACAGCTTCGATATAAAACTAACGATTGGTTTCGATATGAGTCAGTTTTTCGAGCCTTCACACAATCGTGCGTTTTTTATCGATTTCAAGAATACTAGCTGACACTAATACGAATCAAACTCGATTAAATCAGAACTTGAAACAGTCGGGATTTCCCGTAAGCCCCCAGGTATAGTTACCTACAGATATAATCGAATTTAACGATCTTGCTGTCTTCCGACTACCCACGCATTTCAAAGCCACGTGGCCGTTTACACTTAATTCATTTGATCATTATGTAACAAATGTCGATCGACACGGCAAATCAGTAGCTACCTTTAGGTATCTATTTTTGGCTATCCACTTCTCTGGAACAAAGAAAAAGGTAAAAGCCATTTCCCTCTCGATTTTTTTGCAAACCGCACATCAAAGTCGTGGCGTGTAGACAGGATATTGGATTAAGTCGGGCCCCGAGCCCGTTTGACTCATTTTAATGCCTCAGTTCCGGGCCAGACATTGAGATAATTGAACTGCAATAATCATATTGTCATCTGCCATGTTATGCTTGAAGGGCTGTATTTGCAATACATCTTATAATATAGGAATTTATTTATTTAAGGATCTCCAACGAAGGATACACAAAATACCTACATGGCATATCAAAAGTACAAGTTATGTTCGTTTGTGTTGTGCTCTTTTAACTAAAGGAGGTCACAACATGTTCTTTTCTCTAGGTAAACATAGTAGAAATTAGCAATTAAACAAAACTATAAAAACTTGAAAATTAAATACAATAATATTTACACAGATTAATAACAGAAATGAATTAATATTTAATTGAAACTTCAACTTCAAAACTCATTTAATCAAAATAGACTAGAATTATAGTTCTTGTTACATATAATACAGCCCACAAAAGCACCCACCCGTCCTCCCGCCCTCCTGAAAGATAATATAGGTGCAAAAAGAGTTCAAGACAAACTATGTCGCATTGGTAAGCACAGATTTTTTAATATTCTGTTTCTGTGGTTCCCAGCAAACAATAAACTACCTTGTCTCCTTGGGTGTTGTAAAAGGTGACAAAGGGATAACATCAAGATGTTGTGAAGAAGGAAAAAAGGTGAGCTAACAAAAAAAAATGTGATCATCAGTCCATCTACCAAGGGTGATATGCTTAGGGCAATTTCTCTTTGATCTGTTCATTGGGACAGTCATTAGCCATTTACAGGCTCAATGTTGATGATGAGGAATAGAAAATTATTAGTTTCTTTATTAATGACTCGTGTCGTGGTGGTCCGGAGGTTACAACCCCGCTTGTTAAGCACCGGGTTGCTGGTTCAAATCCAGGCAAGTACCAATGTGACTTTTTCAATTTCATATGTACTTTCGTAGTTAATCTAAAACACCACTGACAAACGGTGAAGGAAAACATCGTGAGGAAACCTGGACTTATGGTCTGAAATCGCCAACCCGCAGTGAGCAAGCGTGGCGATCAATGTTCGTTCCTTCTCTGTATTAGAAGAGGTCTTTGCCCAGCAGTGGGATAGTTACAGGCTATTTTTTTTATTAATGACTTTGCAACTGCCTCGTTGGTCTAGAGATAGCAAGCGCGACTGCCAAGCGTGAGGTCCTAGTTTTAATCCCTAGGTCGGGCAGTGTTATTAGGGTTTTCTGTGTGGAATTTCTCAGTAATAGCCCGGAGTCTCCGGCTCGCCCCCCTATTACATAAGGGAAATAAGGGTTTACTATACACCTCTGGCCAACCCTTAGGGGAATACAGGCGTGTTGTTATGTAATGACCAGCATTCTAATTGCACAACACACTCGTAATCGCTATGGCAATTTCCATTGCAACGTATGTATTAACAATCCAACTTCTCCACAACTATGTACCACAGCTACCACGCAATGAATATTGATTTATTGTCAAAGTGAAAGCCAAAGCGATGATGAGTGTGTTGTACAATTAGGATGCTGGTCTGCTCTTGACCTCAACCTCGCTTAATGGAATGCGCCCTTTCCATCATCGGACTACCAGACGTACGGCAATGCGCCATCGGTACATGGTGGACATCCCACCCATACGTACAAAGCGTTTTGCGAACACATTCATTGTTCGCACAGCTTCTTCTTCTTCTATCGTGTTGGCACGAGCTATACAAGAATAGCTCGTGCCGTGGTGAAAAGAGTAGCTAGTCAGCAAGGTTGGTAGCGGGACTGACTGCCCAGGGTGCGCTGGACGTACTTAAGTATCGTCACTCGTGGAGACTAAGGAGTAGATTTCCCTGCCGGAGTCTGTGTTTCCTGATAGTTACAACCTTGGGGTTTTTTAAGTCAAGAGTGCATAGATTACTTCTAGGCAAGCGTGCTTCACTGTCGACCATATCATCGCTTACCGTCAGGCGAGATAGAAGAGAAACGAGAGCCTACTACTAAAAAAAAAGGAAAAAAAAGAGGTCTATAATACAAAGAGCGCGTCCAGAAGATGTATATTCATTGCTACACGCATATCGCACTCTTTGAATCATGTGTACAAGGTTCGGGATGCAATAGATCATGCGACGGTATAACATCCGTCAGCTGTTTATCATTGCATGCTGTACGTTTATAGACTCGAAGTCCATCTATGTTGTGGAAAATATTAGTACTAAAGATAAGAATATCTAAACGTACCTATAATGGAAGGCTAAAACATAATTAATATATATACTTATATATACTAGCTTTCGCCCGCAGCTTCGCTTGCGTGAAATTTTGAACCCATTATGTGACGATTTTCCATACAAACTTTCATCCCCTATTTAACTCCCTTAGGGGTTGAATTTCGAAAAATCCCTTCTTAGTGGATGCCTACTTTACAAAAGAAACCTACTGTCAAAATTTCAACTTTCCAACCCCAGCGGTTTAGGCTGTGCGTTGATAGATCAGTCAGTCAGTCAGTCAGCTTCTCCTTTTATATGTATAGATATATACTTGGGAGAGGTGCGAACAAATTTGATTAACTCCTAACAGTAGTATTTAGAAAGTTTCGCCTATTATTTGTACCAATTTTCTATAAAGTGTCCCAAAAGAAAGTTTCAATTTATAGACTGGAGAGCCTTCAGGTCTCGCCCGGTTACGTAGAAACGGTCCGCATGGAAAATCAACAAGAATACAAATACAAAAAAAACCGCCCAAGTGCGAGTCGGACTCACGCACGAAGGGTTCCGTACCATTATCTTTGGAAACGGCAAAAAAATCACGTTTGTTGTATGGGAGCCCCCTAAAATATTTATTTTATTCTGTTTTTAGTATTTGTTGTTATAGCAGCAACAGAAATACATCTGTGAAAATTGCAACTGTCTAATTATCACGGTCCATGTATAAAAACGGCAAAAAAATCACGTTTTTTGTATGGGAGCCCCCTTAAAAAAATATTTTATTCTGTTTTATAGTTTTTGTTGTTATAGCGGCAACATAAATACATCATCTGCGAAAATTTCAACTCTCTAACTATCACGGTTTATGAGACAGCCTGGTGACAAACGGACGGACAGACGGATGGACAGCGGAGCCTTGGTAATAGGGTCCCGTTTTACCCTTTGGGTATGGAACCCTAAAAACGTTTAAAACAAACTGTCAAACTGGAGCTCATGCTCCTAGTTCTAAGCCGACGATTATGAAGGTCCTTAGCAGCCGAAACATGCTATATGTTTTCGATAACCTTGTATACTGTATAGTCAATAGGACCATGAATAATAACATTCTAAAAGATAACGTTATCAACGGTCATTAGAACGTAAACAATTTTCTGTAGAAAATAACAAGATGCTTCATTATGATAGTACAATAACAAATTCATTCTTGTACCTAATTGTGAGATAGTAATGTAAACTTATGTGTGGAATTAATTACTAATATCATAACAAACAATATTACATATACAACTTCAGAATGAGTTAGGTAGAAAGCACTTAATTATACCCTCGTAGCTAGTTAACTAATTGTAAACAAACCTCTCTTCTCTTTAATTTAATAGTTTTGCTTTTGGCGCAGGAGGAAACAAGTAAACACGTGAGGGCTCCAAAAAGAAGTTCTCGTTTGAGTGGTTAAAGGTACAAGTCCGAGACGGGCTGCAAACTGCAGACTGCATCCGCAGACTGCAACTCGCCGTCCGAATAACACCTTTAAGGTGCATACCTTAAAGGTAGTATTCCAATGGCGACCGCAAACTGCAACCGCAGATGACAGCAGCAGACAAGCGACTCTACTGGCAACAAACCAATGTAACTTGCGGTCTGCGGTTGCAGTCTGCAGTTTGCAGACTGCAACCGCAGACCTGCAAACTGCAGCAACCCAGAAACCTTAACCCTTATCATTCTGAGAAAAGGCTCGTGCCCACCAGTGGAACAATAATGGGCTAATTATGCTCTTATCTGTGAAGTTTTTTTTATTTTTTATTGTTCGACTCGGTCACGATTGACCCCAGTCGCACCTGATGGTAAGCGCAAACAGGGTCTAACGGGGTGTCCTGCGTAAGTGTTAACAGGACGCGATGCGACGCCAGGCGACACGACGTGCTGAAAATACACGTAACGTCGCGTCTCACGGCAGACTGCTACATAGGCCGCCAGCAGAGAATGCCATTGTTTTGATCGCGTTCTTCACGTTCGCAACATCGCGTTTGTCGCTTACGCAGGACACCCCGTAAGATGGAACACACGAATCCAAGCAACAGAAATAAAGAAGGATTCCCCTATACCCCTCTGGCTCTCCCCTACAAACAAGTTCTTCCGATCGAATGCCAAATTCCTGTACCTTCTTATATGTCGCAACCTCTTTTATTTGTGTGACGTATCTCTGCCTCGGTAGCCCCTCTTCCTCTGTTTCCTTCTATCTGTTGTGTTTTTTTAAGCTTTGTTGTACTTAAAATATTTTTCTGAAGAAGTATACCTACATATATGTAAAATCGCTACAAGTTTCTTCAGGAGAAACACGTCCCAGCGGCAGCGTTGCGTTTGTAGATGAGTCTGCTCGCAGTGACTCGTTTCACCTAGAGAATGATACTGACAATTCTCTCCTCCTGGGGATAGGTAGGTAGGTACCATAATTATTAAGACTAAATACTAAACATATATCAACAAAAGAAAATACATAAAAACAAAATAAAAAACAGCGAAACGGCCGTAATTACAGCAACAAGTAGTTCCTTCACTAATTTAACACAGTCAGTGTTGGAACACGCCTACATTCCACAAACGAATGGCCTGAACCTTACCCCTTATTCTTTTTGGTCTAGCCTGTAACTGCCAGTGGATTGATGAGACTTTTTGTTTACAAATATGGAAAACCCTCATAAATCAAATTAATCTATTTACACCCGACTGTTCACTTACAACTTTTGTACGACATGCAAAATACACCGTATAGCTACGACTTTATTACTTTTAATCCACATTAACGTAAAATAGTTTCATACTCATTAAATAACTTTAACCTTAAATCAGGCGTTCATTTATTCTGCATTGCCCTTTCATAAAGATCCGTGTTTACTTAGGACAGTTGAGCACGCGTCACATTGCTAGCGAAGCGAGGGTGGGTCAAGAGCGGTAGCGGAATGGGAATTTTTGGAATGTTAGAGCTATACAGGGTGTTAACGAATTCGTGTAATTCCTTAAAACCACATGACCTACTACTGATGTAGACAGGCCCCGCACGGGATTCAGCTTGATTAAAACTAAAAAAATAAAAGCATTATTTTTTCATGCGGCTTTGTTACCGATCGTATCTAAACCACCTAATAAGGATTCAGTAAAAAATAAGAAATTTTTTTTTTGCAAAAAAAGTGTTTTATTTTTCCGAACATTTCGATGCCACGCATAAATTAATGAAAGCACGGCGACACGGCTGGCAGGCACGACTAACGCGATATCGCTCTTTGCAGTCAGATAACCCAAGACTCTAAAATGACTCAGAAATAGAAAACAAAGATTTTTTTTAAATTTTTTTTTTAGTTGATTTTCAAAAATCCCCATTTAGGGTTAATCTGTGTCATCAGTAGATCACGTGGTTTGAAGGAATTACACGAATTCGTTAACACCCTGTATAACATAACATCACGACGATATTCCCTAAATGGTTTTGCAGAGGTGTATAGTACATCCTCATTTGCCTCATTTGCCGCTATGTTTAAGTGCCATGGAATAGGGGACGATCCTATTGTCATCAACCGGGCACAAATCCAGGTTTCTGGCAGCTTCTAAGAAATCCCACACGGAAAAACCCAACAACAGGGATCGAACCCAGGACCTCACGTTCAGTAGTCGCGCTCGTGACCACTAGACCAATGAGGCAGTCAATGTTAAAGAATTAATCCAATAAATTTAATCCGCTCTCGTGCCATTTAAAAATAACGTTTTCCTACTCTTGGTTTTTCTCCTCTAGGAATCGCATTTACAGACACAAATACAAGCACAAACAGATCCGAAACAACTATCAGTAGGCAATAAAAATATTTGTTCCGTGCGGGAACTAAACTCACGACCCATAGCGCTGAAGCCAATTGTTCAGCCACTGCGCTTATCGATACGTCAAAACTTTCTATTCACAGTTTTTTTTATCTGACCCTTGCTTTTTTCATACATATACACCGTATGGATTAGCTACCGAAATTGTTCTTGTCGAAGCAAGGATTATGTTTGCTCCGACCCACATTCAACTGTTTGAAGAAGTTTTGAAAAGAGTGGAATAGAATAGGCTCTTCTCTTTTTAATAATCTGTTTAGGACTCCTCGAGCTTATGTAAAACGTTCAGCTTTAAATCGATAACTTTGGTAGTGAAGTTGCATATAGAGAATATATATCTTTTGCGGTCATTGGAGAGGCAACCTGTTTAATTATGTATAAGTTTTAAGAGCTTGTTAATTACAATCTTGTTACATTCATGTTTATTTTTGTGATCAATGCCAATGACTGGTTTATCTTAGAGTACAAGAAGCGCCCAAGAAAACAAAATCTCCGTCCGTCCATTGAAAATTATTCTCCTATGAACGCCAATGACACTATTTCCCATGTAATATACCTAAATGTAATTATCAAACACACTTTCAATAAATATATTGTGAAAGAGAACTGTGGAAGATTATACTGATGTTTACTAATATATAAACAATCAGTTCGCTAATTACAGTAAATACAGTGCGATAAGGGGAAAACCTATCACCATTTACCGGCCACCTATTCAACCCCGGAACTGCAACTGATAGTATTAATACAGTAAAAACCACGCTTTATCTAGATAAAGCGTGTAAGTTTAGTTGCCATGCATGAGGGTCTAAGTTCAAAACCAAAGACTATATAGTCTTTTGTTTTAAAAAGTGGCATAAACAGTACATAAACATGCAATCACAGCAATCGCGGGTAATTTGTTGTTATCCATTGAAGAGTTTCATTGTCAATCTCCGAGGGTCGTCATCAGATGATGTTGCAATCTGATGTGAAGTCAGTGTATCAGTGGAGTTTGGCCAACAAGATGACGTTCAACGCCTCGAAATGTTATGTGATGACTTACAGTCGAAAGCGGCACCCTATAAAATTCACCTATAACCTCAATAATAATATTGTTTCTGGAACAGATTCCATGAACAACTTGGGTGTCGCATTCGACCATTAGTTAACTTTTCACAATTACATAACATCATTAGCTAAGGATTCTTTCAGACGCTTGGGCTTCGTGCTAAGAAATTGTCGGGATTTTCGTAATACCCATGCAATTAAGCTTGTATTTACTGCAATAGTCCGCAGTAAACTTGAGTCAAGTATGTGCGTGTGGAATCCATTTGAGAAAAAGTATATATTGGTAATCGAAAAAGTTCAAAAAGCATTTCTTAGAAACCTCTACAAACAATTACATGGCTATTACCCAAACTTGTATCCCACGAAATTCCTTTTAGGCTGCTTGGGATTAAATTCTTTAGAGGTGAGACGGGCATATGACCAGTACCCCAAGTGTGAGTTTTTTTCGTTAACTACTGTAGTTGCGTCACGACAAAAATGTATGAAAATTTAGGCTGCGTCTCTAGGTGCACCGTTCACTAACTAATATTCACGCGTTAATTGTACGGTGCGCCTAGAGACGCAGCCTAAATTTTCATACATTTTTGGCGTGACGCAACTACAGTAGTTAACGAAAAAAACTCACACTTGGGGTACAGATGATCGTCACATGCAAAATTTTAAAAGGGATCAATGATGCCCCAGATCTTCATAATCAAGTCTGCAAGCTATTTTTCCCTAATAATTACTGTCGTAGCAGGAGACATAAATTATTAGCAGTCCCTTCATGTCGCTCTCAGTCACCCATACCCCGGACACTGACTGCGCTTAATGCTCTCCTGGATTCAAACCCAGACCTTGATTTGTTTGGGGATGCATGGAAGACGATTCTGTCGGAATGTATGAAGTATTGTGAGAGGAAAGTATGAATGTGTTACTTGTTTGTAGTTTTCAATATCTTTAAGTAGTGTAATTGGTTTCGGCCGTTCTACTTAAAGTAAAATAAATAAATAAATCAGATCTTCACCAAATACAGATGGGACTACTTCGGGAGAATACTCTCTCAAGCAAAAAATCGCTTCAAAAGTGCCTATAAAATTTGAAGAGTTCCCTTGATCTCTCCAAGATCCTGACCTGATGACCATGGGACTATCTGGGAAGTAAGGGTATACCTTTCAAACAAAAGAAGAATCTTCCAAATCGGTCCAGGCGTCTTTGAGTAATCGGTGAACATACATAAAAAAACGATTCCGACGAATTGATAACCTCCTCCGTTTTTTGACGTCGGTTAAAAATAAATAATAAAGACTAGTCTTTTGTTTTGAACTTAGGTCCTTTTTCCTGTCATGCGGGTTCGTGCCTGCGTGCGTGCGTCACCCGCATGCGTGGCGTTCGCAGTGGCCTTTTCGTGCGTGTTTCACGCATCACAATGAATGTATGAAAAGGAGAAATTCAGGCGCCACGGGTGTGGATGACGCACGCATGCGGGCACGAGCCCGCGTCACAGGAAAAAGGCCCTTAGATTCTTATGCATGGCAACTAAACTTGTGACCACTAAACCAATGGTAGTTTCTTGAAAATAATGCAGTCAAAATAAATACAACATGACTGATTACTTAGTAGCTTTAAATCCGAAAACCACAAACTCTGGTCATCGTTTATACAACTTTTACTCTGGGACCAAACTCTGAATTTGTTAAAAAGCAGCTGTTCTAAACATTTTGGTAAGCAACATTGATTATTATGCATGTAACAGCTTATTTTATTTTCACGAATTTTGAGTTTATCCCTTAATAAAAGTAGTACAGAATGGTGAACAGTGTTTATGGTTTTCGGATGTAAAACATGCTGTATAGTGATAATTCTCGTGTAGAAGTAAAGAATAGCACTACACCATCTCTTACCGTGGGTGTCGTAAAAAGCGACTAAGGGATTCTCTACAGGACGGGCAGCAGCGTTCTCTGAGTACTTTAACAACCATACTGCGATTGCCAACCCGCCTGACAAGCGTGGAGTGATGCTTGGAGAAGGCCTATGTCCAGCAGTGGACGTTTTTCGGCTGAATGATGATGGTGATAATTATATTGTGATAGTTGATTGTGTAATCCTCTAAGTTCTTAAAAAGGTTTCTTCTTCAACCTGGTTACCTGTCACCAACCTTGTTTCTTCTGTTTCACTCTTTTTAAACTTTTTTATGGTTTTAAGGAACAAGTCCGAGACGGGCTGCAGACTGCAAACTGCAAAAGTAGTATCGCTTGCGGTGCGATCTGCGGCTGCGGTCTGCGGTTGCAGTTTTGCAGTCGCTGTCGGAATAGCACCTTTAAAGTGCACACCTTAAAAGCGCTATTCCGATGGCGACTTGCGGTCTGCGGTTGCAGTCTGCAGTTTGCAGCCTGTCTCGGACTTGTACCTTTACCATCTTGTAGCTTATAAATAAAGTACCTATAAAAAAGGCTTTAGGTAAACAATAAATATAATATACTTCAATGAATATTTTAAACATTTTTGTTTTTCACGTTCACATGTTACATAATTCTTAATTGTTTAGTTTAGGTCTGTATTGGATTCTCGTTTTGGTGCTGTTAATTCATCGAACTGTAAAGAAATAAGAAAGTATCATTAGTTGTGATGACACGCTGTCTTTTTAGGAACATGTCACGAATCCATTTGAGTTATGTTCCTAAAAGATTCTAATGACTGGACTGGAAATAGAACGTATTCCTTGAAAGGGCATCATTGGCAACAAATTGACCTCCGTCAACTATGGGTCGGAAATGAGCGGTATCCGAGTTATCGGGGTTTTATGTTTTTTTTTTAATTTACTGGCTTTCTAACGCAAAAGAGACGTAAAAATACTACTCATTTCAGGACACTCAATTGACACTTTTCTAAAATCTGACGTACCATAATTCCTAACCTCGGGCTTGACCTTACGCTCAGCTGCAGTGCTTGCATCCATCAGATCAATTAGACGATCATCTTTGGTGTGCTTTTATAAATCTAAGTCTTATGTATTTAATGTTAAATAGTCTTTTTGGTGCCAATAAATGCTTATTATGATTATCTTTAAACCATGCCTAAACCTAAACGTTTACAGAAATCATATGACTACTTACCGCCTTGGAGAACCTGTTCAAATGATCTCCAATGACATTAAACAGCGGTTGCAATTGCTTCTCATTCACATCTCCCACAACACCAGCCAAGCTCTTGTCAATGCAATTCTTGAAGTCATCCATGTTTTTCTTCAAGGATTCTACGTTGAAAGCAGGTAGTGTAGAACTAGTGTCGACGTCTCTTTTGACGAAGGCATCGGTCTGTAGAAGTACATTTAATGTTAGGTTTCGCGAAAAATAGTCATGAGTACGAAACTCTTCGTTTGAGTTATTGTGACAAGTCTACTGGGATTAGGGTTACCATCCGTCCGGATTTATCCTGACATGTCCGGACTTTCGGCCTTTCATCCGGACTTTGTACGGCTTTTTAATTTGTCCGGATTTTTGGCAGATGGTAACAATGTGAATTAACGTTTCATTTACGTATTAAATTACTTAAAAATAAAACACAAATATTAAATCAGTCTTCAATCTGTATGACAACTAGTTAATCAGTCTCATCTCAATTTAACACAAACAATTATTTCATTTTGTGACCAAAATGGCTGGACTTTGTTTGAAGTGTCCGGACTTTTTAGCAGGTGTCCAGCTTTTTGTCAGGACTTTTGTAGTGCATTTTATGCATTATATTGTATATTGATATTAATTGTGTTCCGTATTTTTATTTCGAAGAGAAGGTGTTGAAATAAGTCTATTTTAATATTGGCCTGGATTTTAACCGAGCAGTGTTGGAAATATTTAGGTTTGAAATAGAGACCAGAGCGATTAATTTTATTTTGGAGATTGAGCCTACTATATTATACTACTATACCTATTAGTCACTAACCGTGAAAAGTTTTCAATTTGTCTGGATGAAATAATTTAGGCATTAAGTACATGGGGTGTTAAAAAAACAACTAAGAATTTTGCGGGGTTATTCCGTATCAGAAATTAAACAACTTTCAGTTTTGTTTTTCGAAATTCGTTTTTTTTTTCTATTTTCTTTACCAATCAAAAACTAATTTTATTTCGTTCTTTTCATTTTATTTTAATTCGCTATTTCAGCTTTCGGTACATCGTCCCTTTCACTCGATATATTATGCTGAGTACTAACCAAATTAACGTTATCGTGCAAACCAAATTGTCATTTACGCGCATTTTCTAAAGCCTGCAATACATGTTGTCCAAGCCTCAACCAACGCGAGCGTAGGCAAATTGATACAAAGAGAGTGCTACAGTCTACATATTGGTCAGGTTCGAACGAGAGCAACGCCAACAAGGCCGACAAACATGTTGACACGACTTACCGAGTGCAGACGAGTCGCCTTTGATTTGTGCAGACAAATCGACGCTGTTCCGAAGTGAGACGAGTCGTGGCGAGCGATTCCGAGTGCTGGCAAGGCACACCAAACGAACCGTAGTATACACATTGGTGCTCGCCTGCACTCAGCCAGCTAGGCGAGCGATGACGAGCAATGGTGAGGTAAACAATGGGCTGTCTATACGTTGGTACTCGCCTTCGCTCAGCAAGCTATGGCCAACATGTCTGAAAAGGCCTGGGACCTGAGTGCTTAGCTAGTTGATTGATAGAATTGAAAGATACGTCTAACTGCATTCATCTGCCTAGCCTTTTCCCAACTATGTTGGGGTCGGCTTCCAGTCGAACCGGATGCAGCTGAATATCAGTATTTTACATGGAGCGACTACCTATCAGACCTCCACAACCCAGTAACTGGGTAATACGATACTCTTGGTAAGACTGGTTTTGTCAGACTTTCTGGCTCCTGACCAACAGTAACGACTGTCAAAGATCTACAAATGACAGCCGGGACCAACGGCTTTTACGTGCTTTCCGAGGCACGGAGGAAACTCGCTATGGTAAATGGTCACCCATCCACAGACCAACCTCGGCAAGCGTGGCTTAACCCGGAAGATCGGTCTATGCTGTAATTATTTAGCCACGAGCTCCTCGTCTAACTGCATTGTGTTACTTAAATCAATCTCACCATGGTCTTGGGAATACTACAAGAAGTACAACAAACGAACGCCAACAAAGATAACAAAGGAATACTACTTACGATTGTAGGTAGTTGAAGTACTACTTTAGCCTATATACAAGATGTAACATAAATAACGCACAACCTCTTAAGGGGTCACTGTACTCATCATTATGAACAACTTTTACTATGGGATCAAACATGAAATCGCGAAAAAAAAATCAGCTGTTCCCTACATTTATGTTCGCATAACTCGTGAAAATGTAGGGAACAGCTGATTTATTTTTCGCGATTTCAGGTTTGGTCCCATAGTAAAAGTTGTTCATAATGATGAGTACATTGACCCCTTAAGAGGTTGTGCGTTATTTATGTTACACCTTGTATTTCTGTGGCACCGGCTTAATATACGCCAACACATACGTACTGCCGATTATTTTCTAAAAGGCCGTTAAGTGACATTTTCTCAAATTTGAGTTTTATATACTACGTAAAAGCGCAACTTTTTCTCTATCTACCAGTCTGGTCCATATTTTTATAATAATACCATTGTCAGTTGCGAGATTCAGAGACTTTTACTGAGACCATACCATATCATATTGTAGACGGTCACATTTCAGAACAGAAAAGCATGACTAAAAACCAAAAACTTTAATTTTAAAAACAATATTAGTCCTGTAACTTATTAAAAGTTATACAATGAGAATAAAGTAGCCCCATAATTTGGTAAAAGAAAAACATCTGTATGTGTTCAGAGTTTTTAGTGACATCATTTTCTAAGTTTTTGCTCAGAACTCAGAATTAGGTTTAGGTACTAACTGAACGGCCTTTTACAAATTGGACGGCAGTACGTATGTGTTGGCGTTTATTAAGTTGGTGTGTACCGAACTTACCGAAGCAGAAATGCGGTTATCCACTGTAACCACAGTTGACTTCACATAATAACGTATCTATTGACGTGGTTGCGGGAACTGTTCATGCACCGCATGCAAATGCTATTACACCATGTGTGTCCATAGAATGGTGAAATCTTGCATACGTGTGCAGCTTGATATCTCTCTAGTTTTGTTGAATATAGAGCGAAGCTAAATACGCATGCAGTGTTTGGTAAGGTTTCGTTAATAGAGACGAGAGTTAAGAGATGAGCTAAGCGCGGAGCATGCTGCGGGTAGTGATTCAAGATAATATTTCGAAATTTATATCGACACCCGACGGATATCGATAATCGTTAATTTCGAACGTTTTTATCGAAAAAGTCGATTTTTTTTTTAACTAAGGGAAAATAATATGCAATTTGTTTATTTTTTTTAAATGACTGTAATTTGATTCTTCTAATTTTGTTTATCACAATGCTTAAAACTTTCATGACAAGAGCACGAGTAGCACGACACGCACCACCATAGACTGTAGTCACGCACGCTCAGTAGAAAGTTCAGTGTTAACACCTTATGAAAGTTAAGTAACCAAACCCCCTATCAAAATCTGCGTTTGTTAAGGCATATTTCAAATGAATAAAATCGCTAAAGGCATCGTATCGATATAAATATCAATATTTTCGCTTCGATGTTATCGGCTGGCCGATATATCGTTGCAACCCTATGACGACGCATTAGAGCGTTGTTGAAGACGCGTTTTTCCGCGCGTATTGTTTTTGTATGTATGGCAAAAGGCGGCGGAAAGCGCGACGGATTCCACGTTTCCACAAACGAGGCTAATTACATCGCAGTGAAATTGGGACTTTATAGTCGTTTTATAAAGTTAGAGTAGGCTTAATGATCCTGATCCTGATCCTAGTGGCTGAATGGAAGGAGCGACTTGCGCGACCCAGCGCAGGGCACGCCGCAATAGCGGCGGTAAGGCCCGTAATGGAGGAGTGGTTGGAGAGGCGTCACGGCGCCCTCAGCTTCCGGCTGACGCAGGTACTCTCGGGACATGGTTGTTTCGGGAAGTACCTGTGTCGCATAGGCCGGGAGCAGACGCCCGGTTGTCACCACTGCGTCGACTGCCCCGAGGACACGGCGCTGCACACGCTGCAGGCGTGTCCTGCGTGGGCGACGCAGCGCCGCGAACTAGTCGCGGCGGTCGGTGGTGACCTCTCGCTTCCGGCCGTGATTCTGTCCATGGTTGGGAGCGAGAGTGCGTGGGAAGCCGTCGCCTCCTTCTGTGAGGAGGTGATGGCGACCAAGGAGGGAGCGGAGAGGGAGAGAGAGGCAGCTGCCACTCTCCCTTCCCGCGCTAGACGCACCGGGCGCCGGAGGGCGCGCGACGATCTCCGGCCACCGTAGTGTGTGGCCTGCGGGCGGCGGGTTAGGGGACCCGTCGCCCGACCAGTAACAGGCCCGAGAAGGCGGCGCGCTGTGTTCCGTGCGCGCCTCTCAGGAGGACGTGGGGCAAGGCCCCACAGAAGAAGAGGTCCGCCAGGTGCTGGCGGACCGAGGCCTGCCGGGGTCGCGGTGCATGCAGCTGCGAATCTCGCGACCCCGGCCAAGGGTCAGGAGAAGGAACACCGTGGGTTTTTAGCCGGTAAGAGTCCGGCATACCCCTTTGCCTTCCCCGGGCGAAGGGCATCCATGAGGATTTTCCCACGAAAAAAAAAAAAAAAAAAAAAGGCTTAATGACCAATACAGGGAATGACATGAATATTTGCAGTGGATTATAATTATGTTACCTATTTTTTTTTTATTTACTTTACCTATAAAGAATAAGTGATGTTATATTAATATATCACTACATACTATAAATCAAAGTCGCTTCCCGCTGTCTGTCTGTCCCTATGTAAGCTTAGATCTTTAAAACTACGCAACGGATTTAATTGCGATTTTTTTTAATAGATAGAGTGATTCAAGAGGAAGGTTTATATGTATAATACATGCATAACATAGTAGAGAAAAACGCGGAATACATGATAAAAGACATCCATGCGGGCGAAGCCGTTGGCAACCTCTAGTTATATTAATATAAGTATATTAATAATCGTAATTATTTCCATACTAATTATTGAAATATTCAAATAATTTCTGCCTTCTATAAACTTACTGTAAGCATTCACTTGTCTAGTCAGCTTGCTATCGAATCCTACAAAACTATAACTTCACCGAAATTGAACGAATACCGGTATAATAGGCGCTTTGCTTTTTTGAATTCCCCTTTATCATTGGCAATGACCCTTAAAAGACCTCTGACAATTAACTCGGAATACCTATTAGTAGGGTCCATGGAATAGTTTCCAATATGTTCCTCCAACAATTTCTATTTTGCTCAGTCCCCTGTGAATTTCATCCCGAACCGAGGTAGGTAGTTCCTTAATATCTTCATCCCATCTCCTAAATAGCTATCACATACGCGTTAGTGTTATGACACGGTTCATGGTGACTATTGTATGTGTAATCAACATAAAATTCTATCTACAGGAGTAAACGAATACGCATAATTAACGGTACACGGTATGTAAAGTTTTTTTTTTGTATTTTTTTTTAAAAGAATACTCTATTTTAAGAAACTAATTTGAATACTTTTGTTTACTACACGGTAGTTATTTTTTAATTATTTTTTAAACTTTTGCAAGTGATCCTATTCTATGACGTCACTGAATAGTTTTGATGTTGATTTCTTTTACAACATTTAGTTGGAGAGTTAGTTTTTAGCTTAAAAATTGATACGTTGTTTAAAATTGAAATTCAGAAACTTGTTTTTATATTGAAGACTCTGAATCGAACGTATTTAACGAAATTTAGAGGTCAAATAGATGTCAAGCGTATTCGTGTATTTATGTAAAGATTTTCACCAACTTATAATTTCAAGAGCTGGAAATAGCAAAATAAGGTTTAGAAAACTAAAGTTTCGAAATGGTCTTGGAATCAGCACAGGTTTACATAGGTACCAAATTCCTTACAAACATGTGGTCTGTTACTATTGTAGATTAACCCAGCAAGAGATTTAGCTTTATTAATTGTAAAAAAAACTTTTTTTTCTTGCGGTGTTAGTAAGTAATAGTATCTAAACCACCTAACAAGGTTTCAATAAAAAAATAATTTTGTATAATAGAACATTTCAATAGCGTATATGAATAATAGCACGGCGACACAGCTGGCGGGCACGACTAACGCAATATCGCTCCGTGCAGTCAGTTAATTCGGGGCGCTAAAATGACTCAGCAAAAGAAAATTAGGTTTCGTTTTTGAAAATATATTTTTGCTTAATCTTAAAATAACCAGTAGGTAGGTACTTGGTCAATCTGTGTCACCAGTAGATCACGCGGTTTGAAGGATTGACAGGTAAATGACAAAAACCATAAAAGACTACTTGATTAACATTTTTTTTTTTGGAAAGAACAGCCTGTATTATTAGATTACTAAAGAAAATATAAACATGAGATAAAAAAACAATATATGTAAAATTTATAATCAGAATTGACGTTGTATTTTTGAACTAATTTTAGATTAGGCAAAAACGTTCTGATATAAAATTAAAGTAGGTACCTATTTTTATAATTTTATCTCAAATAAATTACAACGACGCAACATATCAAATACGAATTCTCAGTAATACTTACATCAACAACCAACAAGAATACACAGAAAAAAATGGCGAATTTAAAAAACATTTTTGCGAAAAACCTAACTTGTCATCAAAGATGAAAACACACTGACCTTAGTACCAGTAAACGCTACGTTTATGTACAAACGTATTAAGCTTATTTACACAGGTACAGTCGTGGGCACAGTGCAGGTAAACTATTGTAATGTGTCATTACCATTTTTAAACTGCAAACAGTAATACAAATAAATCCTTCCGTGAACCGATTACAGCTTAGAATGGGCGTTGCCATAGCTGGTGGGTGGTTCAACTGATCAATTACAGGGAACATAGACACAATAGATAAAAAATTAAAACCGCCTCAAATACGCAGTGCTGATCAAGGACTATCAGATGGATAGGTGCAGGTAGCAGTATTGACAGGTACCGTGTGGTGCCGGACGTAAAGAATAGCGTTCATTGTTAATGACACCACCAAATGATACCCCCAGGGGTGTGGTTGCCAAAAAGGATTTGTTAAAGACACCACTACTGAATAGTGTTGTTGCCCTTCAGGGCAACGACAAGTATGTGTAAACTAACTCTCATGTTATATTATTACTCTCTTCAAATCACGGCTCATCTTCCGTGCGGAAGATGTCCGGTCCTTTGGAAGGCATACACGGGGACACAGGTCCAACGCGCAGAGGCCCTTTTGAGAACTATAATCTAAAATTGGGTTAAAATGGGGTGGGGCACCAACCGGAGACTATCCACGGCTGCACTATTGGAGTACAGTCATGGACCGTCCCAGGTGGGTGCAAGACTATTGTAAAATGTGTGAAAAATGTCTATGGGAAGGGGTGTTAAGTGGACTGGATAACTTCTATTGCCGGAAGAAAACGGCGTCTGCCTTTCAAGCTTAAATTTGAAACATATTGGCAGACATATTATTACTAATTGTTACGTCCCAACATTACGGTGGTGTCATTAACAAATCCTTTTTGGTAACCACACCCCTGGGGGTATCATTTGGTGGTGTCATTAACAATGAACGAAGGATAGCACTACCCCATCTCTTCCCATGGGTGTCGTAAAAGGTGACTAAGGGATTCACTAGAGGATGTGCAGTAGCGTTCTCGGAGTATTTTAACAATCATACTGCGACCGCCAACCCACCTGCTAAAGTGGCGATTATGGCAAACCCACTCAACATTGATAGCACAAAGTGGCAATGCTTGGAGGAGGCCTATGTCCAGCAGTGGACGTCTTTCGGCTGAATGATGAGGTAGCAGCATCAGTTTCACTATTGACGTGCTTAGGCACCCACAGGTGATGCACCAGTGGAGACCCCGAAGCTCCTTCACAGGTGCTGACGGCGGTTACTGTAGGGTTTTTGTGAATAGAACCCCAAAAGAGGTTGGCGTAGTATCCTGTCTCATCCTAATGACGTACATTTTGAACGTACTTGAATAATTAAGAAGACGGCGGCGGCAATATTTCTGCCAACCGTGTCAAAGATCGCAATATCTTCCAGGATCCGTCTTTACAGGAAACTTATGTTCAATCAGTTTGGCCTAATATAGGCCAGACCCTTCCCTAAGTTGCGTTGATATTCAATACGAATACGAGTAAGACATCATTGACCTATGACTAAATTGCGAGTATTCACATTATTAATGCCTACCGCTTATCATCCGAAAACTAAAGATTACCTACTGGGAATTGAACGTTAATTTACGTTCATTATTTAGATATAATTCAGTATTTCATGAAGATCTGAGAATTTATAAAAAAGAGAGGTTATCAGTTACGTGTTCTGTTTTATCCAGTTATCGTTTACAAAAATTATAATAATAGATCCTATATCTTACCAAGAGTTACGCTTCAAGTCAATAAAGGGCAGTTCAGACTACACTATGATGAACCAGGAACCATAACCCATGTACTTTTATTATTTGAGTGTGGAATGTATGTACTGTTGGTGTACCTATTTTTGGCTCCGACGCTTAATACCAGAATCGCTAAATACCAGATTTAAATAAATATATAACATATATTGTATAGCACAGCGATATCGCTCAGCATACGTTTTATATGGACACATTCACACCAGTGGCGAAGGCTCCATACAACTCGATTCCTATCGACTTCCCTTTCACAACGAGTAGTTACTGGAAATCACGCATCACACTTGAGCAAAGTAAGCATTTTTTGGTCCGGCTTCCCTTTTAAGAAACTTCACCCTACGCCACTGATTCACACAATGCTATGCTGGCTTTGTGTGAATGGCAGCAAGTATTGGCTTGCCGTATGCGATAAACTTGAGCGATTCACAGAGCTATATCGTACGATTCTCCGGTCTCCGCCCGCCTTACGTCTACCCCGTCCGTCGCCCCATGGATCGCCGTCAAATAACTTGCTATACATAATTAGTAGACCGATTTTGTAGCGTATAGTGTGAACGTCATGCTATATAGTTATAGCTTATGACGCAACATGCTTTACTATATAGCGAAATAGTATAGCGTAGTATGAACTGCGTTTTACCAAAGACATTTAAAAAATGGCGATAATTAGCGTCTGCCATTGGTTGTTCGATCAGTGTACATCGATGTAACTTATTAGTTGTGTTGTACTGTACAAATCATCTTATTCGCTTCGCTCTTGTCAGAGAGGTCGCGGTCATCATGTAGCTTATGAGTTACTGTAGCTGATGTGACTCATCTCACGATATCTCGCCAACTTTGCCTGCTGGTGGTCATTCTGGTACATTCGTACAAGGGGCAGCCCACGGCTGATTTTATTTGGTCGGTCCATCGCTTCAGTGACCTTCCGCGCGGCATGGTGCCTTCCACTTTGCCCTGTTTGGTCCTACAGGGCAGAGTGAAAGTTACAACCCATAGAAATCTTAATTTCTGTGGTACAAACCGAACAAACCAAACAGTTTGCTATACATCAGTTACCTTTAAAGGATATCTACATAGGTATTCTGTTACCGACTGTGCCGGTTCAATTGTACTAATCGTCAAAGTGCTCCGTCCCAATTGTTTGAAGAGATCAAAACGTTCAGTTGATATCGATACCTAGTATCCAATAATAGACTTGTTGAAGCACTATCAATTGAAACACGATGTATGACGATTGATAGCAACATAATCATAAAACATAATCAGCCTGTTAACACATTCAAGTCCACCATACTTTTCATAGAGCTCATATGTCATACCGCCATACATATTGGTATTGGACCTTCAAGGAGGGTCCACGGCATTACGTTTGCGCTAAGAGTGAACCCTCGAGGAGGGTTCCTGGCATTAGGTTAAAAACCGTAAAAATACGATACTACGTCGTAAAATAGACGTTCGCTTCTTTCATGACGGTGCATTTTGCAAGAAAAACCTACATTAAAATGAGCCCTCCACAAGGGCACCCGGCATGGCGAATGCGACTGCAAGGTGCCCTCCTGGAGGGCTCCCAGCACTGAACGTGTTAATGATCCACTGTTGGGCATAGTCCTCTTATCAGAATGAGATGGGTTTAGGTCTACCACGGTGGTTTAGTGTGGGTTGGCGGTCAACACCATCGATTTTTTAACTTTTTTGAAGTCCTTTTTGTACTTTTCCTTACGATGTTTTCCTTCACCTTAAATGCATGTGATTCATGATCATACTAAAGGCCGAAACCAATAATGGGTCATGGGGTCCGAGTGCGCGTCTCCTTTTTAAGGAGAAATAGGAAGAAGACTGGTCGTCACTTCACGTGACCAGAGGGCTGGCTTGTTTTTCGGTTAGAGAATTAGCGTTGCCATACAACGCGGCAACGCTGCCAGCCTTCTGGGTACGTTACCAGTAGACAGCGATGCGGAGGAATATTTTGATGTACTCTTTTAGTTTATATGGGTAGTTTAGCCTAGGATATAATTTTTCTTTGTTTTTACTTTAGATTTAGTTTAGATTTATATTGTATTAAGTTAAAAAATATTGAATAAACATTAATTCAATTATAACCTATCTATTTATGGTTTGCCGTACGGGAGATAGAAATCGATATTTCTTCTATGGAGCTTATGTCTAATTTCTGTCTCTGGTAGGACAAATTGCCGATAGATAAGTTATTCACTTCGACCGTTAATGTATAATATTGTTTCGACATATTACAGACTCTAAGGAGTTATTATCTAGTGTCTCGTATTTGCTATCTTAATGTTTCTCACAAATATTTCGTCGTCTGTACAGATAACAAAATTACAACTTTAGTTATCAAACAACAGAAGTTATTATTTAATGGCAAATCTCTTATTCTGTCCATTACATTACCTCTTTCTTTTCCTGTCTTCTCCCGGCCCCCGTGTCGGTTTTTCTCTAGGGTCCGTTATAGGAAAGCCATAAACCCGAATAGGTTAGGGCATGTCCTACCGCCATATGAGCATGACATGACGAAACATGACATGCCAATGATAAAGAAATAAAGCCAAATTCAGATAATTCATTTAATAATATATTTATTAGGATACATTTCAACTATGACATTTTACAATCTTATTTTAACATTGTTTGATTAAGTATTGGTTTCATTCAATTTTTGTTTTTAAAATCTACCATTCCATGGCCGGTGGGCCTCGGGGTCTGCGGTAAACTTTTTCATGTTCAACAGGCTTTTCCTCTGTTGTTGGAGGAACTCCGTGGTCTTCATCATTAACAATTTCGGCATATCTTTTTTCTTTTTCTTTAATCATGAGTAACTGGAACTTTAAATATTTATTAGTTTCAGTTGCTTTAGGCTCAAAATGCACAGGCAGGAGCTTCGCTTGAGCCAAGCTTGGTTATTAGAATGTCTCGAAGCGCGCAGTGCATGCTGAACTAGGTGCTATAAGTTCGTTCATTTAGAGATATAGTAATATGTGACTAATAGTCATGCAGCGCGGCTCCAAGCGTCAGTATAACCATGGCGATAGGAGGAAAGTCGTGCGTCGCGTCGGTTCGCTTGGGTATGTTTAGCAAGCAGCGAAGCGCTAAGCACCAAGCGAAGCATCTGCTTATGTGGCTTGGGCCTTAATTAAACTTAGAATATGATATAAGGACACAAAACTATATACTGTTTCGAAGAAAATGTTGGATAATTAAGTTATCTCATAAGTTAATTTTCGCGCAATCTATTTTTAACTTTAAAAATAAATGGAATTCTGATAATGATTATAAATAATGGGTTTATGTAAATACATTCGTTATTAATTAAACGTTACATTTTAAGACGTAAACTTTAGATTTTTCGCCAATTACTCTTATTTGACTACATTGTACACATTTTTAAACGTTTTTAAGCATAACTTAGACATTTTTCATAATATGCAAGACGTTTCTGAAACGTAGGTATATGAAATAAAAATACTTTTACTTAATATTTTTTCAAAGTATTTCGTTGCATTTTTTATGCTGTTTAAACGTGAAACTATTTCTATGATAGACGTCAAAAGCTATACAAGGTTAGTCGGGGAGGGGTACTAATCTGCAAAAGTGTTAAAGTACCCATAATAATGAATAACTATTGTTCTACCTAATAACTTTCTCCTAAAGTCAATAGTTTAAGAGAAATAGTTGTACAAAGATTTCATAATCAAAAAATACGCTAAAATCTATATATCCTCAGCTATGATCGGATGTGTTGACATTTTAGATCATATTTGGGGTCACGGATTAGAAGCTCCATTTTCTGAATTCGTAACTAAAGCAAGGATAAAGGATTTTAGAAAAAACTAAGTCCTAATCCTAATATTATAAATGCAAAAGTAAGTGTATTTGTTTGTTACTTTTTCACGCCCAAACCACTGAACCGATCATCCTTAAATTTTGCATATACATTGTCAGGTGTACAGAAATGGACATAGGGTACCTATTATCCCGAAAAAAAGTGCTGTTTCTGAGGATAACAACAATAACGTTCAAAGATGGCGCCACGAGAACGAATCAGGATTGAATTATAGATATTATTATAGAAACTTTAGTAGTGTGTTAAGAGTTTTTTGAGCTTAATTAACGCGATCGAAGCCGCGGGCAAAATCTAGTTAATAATCAATTTGCAAGGAAATGAAAATGAAAATTTAACACTTTGTTGTAATTGTAATCTGAAGAATCACGTTCCTAATTAAATACAGTGGAAATAGCGAAATGAAAAACTCAGTAAACGTTGTACGATGGTTACTATTCAAACTTCGAAAGACAAGTATATTTAAATTCCGAATATCTCTTTATAGACATTACAAATGACATTTAAAACCTAACGAAAAGTGTCTAAATTCCGAATACCTTTTTATAGACATTACAAATGACATTTAAAACCAAACAAAAAGTGTCTAAATTCCGAATATCTTAGACATTACAAATGACATTTAAAACCTAAAAAAAAGTGTCTAAATTCCGAATATCTTTTTATATACATTACAAATGACATTTAAAACCAAACAAAAAGTGTCTTAGCAAGTAGGTTTTACAACACATAACTTCACGCCTTATTCCCCGAAGGGTTGGCAGAGGTGTAATAGTACACCCACGTTTCGCCGTTATGTTTAAGTCCCATGTAATAGGGGGCGAGCCTATTGCCATCAACCGGGCACAAATCCAGACTCCGAGCTGCTACTGAGAAATTCCACACGGAAAAACCCAATAACACTTTGCCCGACCTGGGGATCGAACCCAAGACCTTCAGCAGTCGCGCTTGCGACCACTAGACCAACGAGGCAGTCAGGCAGTGTTTTATAACACACTTGCTTTAAAACAGTCATCAGTACAGATACTTCAAGTTGCCTGCGGATTAGTACCCCCTTCCGACTAACCTTGTATAGGTATGGATAAAACGATGCTGATATTCGGAAGCCAAGAAAACCCATGAAAGGTAAAAGCTGATGCTAAAACCTATCCAATAAATTTATATCAAGGGACGTTAACCGAGCGCCTGTAGTAAATTCCAGCCGTTTTATTACTCAGTTACTAGTTGACATTTATAAGCCTTTGTCACCGAATGTGTGTTTAATTATTTCCCTGGAACCTAAAGCCTTGGCTTCAGAGTATTTCTGAGTAGATGTTGTACCTACCTACCGAAAATACGCTCAGGAGCTCCAACATAAACTTTGATATCTCGGAAACTTAGAATGCTAGCTTATTCAAATAGAAACTATTTTATAGACTACTAGCGACCCGCCCCGGCGTTGCACGGGTGCGATTTATACATAAAACCTTCCTCTTGAATCACTATATCTATAATTATCATTTAATAAAACTACCAGTTTCAGAAGTCGGTGCATTCAATTTGTTTCAGCGTAGAACACCGACTTCTGAAACTGGTAGTTTTATTAAATGATAATTATTTTACTCCGTTTAGTTTTTTTTGAAGTCGGTTTTTACTTTTTTAAAGTTTTTTTTTATTTTATACTTTTTAGTGCCACAAATTACAATTACAATAGTGTACAAATTCTCGGACCAGCACTACAACTAGAACGTCGTCTACATACGATTTGCGTATTTTTTTTTTGTTTTTGTTGATTCTTTCAAAAAGTGTTGAATCCATTTCAATAAAATTTATATGGGACCACCTCTAAAGTATGGCCTACTAAACAAAAAAAAAAAAAATCTGTTGCGTAGTTTTAAAGATCTAAACATACATAGGGACAGACAGACAGCGGGAAGCGATTTTGTTTTAAACTATGTACTGATTTAACACTACTCAAATAAATTAATAAAACTGCTTTAATAGTCGATAAAATACTTTTTATTTCAACAAGCTAGCATTCTTAGTTTTCGAGATATTAAGATTTATGTTTGCGACTCGAATTCATTGCTCCGAAGTGTTTTATACAGTTAAAGTGTTAAATTAAAGTGCTTCTTTTAGTGCTCTTCGACAGTACTTTTCCATTTTACAATTCTATAGCATTATTTAGAGCTTCTTCTAATTAAAATTTGTTTTCTAGAAGATTAACTATACAGGGTGGCAACGACATCGTGTAATTCCTTCAAACCGCGTGATCTACTGGTGACACAGACTAACACTAAATGGGAATTTTCAAAACTAAACCAAAAAAAATTCAAAAAAAATATTTGGTTTTCAATTTCTGATTATTTTTAGAGCCTTGAGTTATCTGACTACAAAGAGCAATATCGCGTTAGTCGTTCCTGCCAGCCGCGTCACCATACTTTTATTAATTTATGCGTGGCATCGAAATGTTCACACAAATAAAATTATTTTTTTGCAAAAAAAATTGTTCTTATGTTTTTACTGAATCCTTATTAGGTGGTTTAGATATGATCGGTAACAAAGCCGCATGAAAAGAAAAGAATTTTATTTTTTTATTTTTAATCAAGCTAAATCCCGTGCGGGGCCAGTCTACACCAGTAGTAGATCATGTGGTTTTAAGGAATTACACGAATTCGTTAACACCCTGTATAGTTAATCTTCTAGAAAACAAATTTTAATTAGAAGAAGCTCTAAATAATGCTATAGAATTGTAAAATGGAAAAGTACTGTCGAAGAGCACTAAAAGCAGCACTTTAATTTAACTCAATTTAACATTATACTGCTAATTCCTTATATGTAGAGCTCAGGGTGTCCCGCGTAAGCGACAAATGCGACGCGACGCCGCACGACGCGGTAAAAAGTACGCATTACGTTGCGTCTTGCAGCAGACTGCTACATACTCCGCCAGCAGGGAATGCCGTTGTTTTGATTGCATCGCATGGCGTACCCCGTAAGACAAGAGTAATTCCGCATAAAACAAGAAGCTCTTTTTTTTTCTTTTCTTTTTGACTGCTGTAGATGGTCCTAGGAGACCGTTTCTACGTAACCGGGCAGTTATTGGCGAGACTTGAAGGGTCTTCAGCCAATGGGGGGGGGGGGGGGAAGTAAAATACTTAACATATGCTAACTACTTGTACTACACTAACATCATGACTACCTGCAACAACAGCACTATGGGCGACCCTTAGTGGGACTCGGACCTCGGCTTAGGGCGTTGCTGGCGTAGACTTAGGGGGGGAGACGGCTTGATGAGGGCTGAGTTATCGGTGTGACTGCGGAGTCTGAAGAAACGACCGGCTCTACGACGGGAGAGCTCGGTGGATCGTTACCGGCGGCGACAAGAAGCTCTCCAAGAGAGGAAACTAAATATTTGATCCTGAACGTAATCGAAGCAATAGAATTCAAAAGAAAATAGTTCCAACGGGTTGGTCCGCTGTACGTTACGCACACTTGTACTTTGCTCCCAAGATCTCTACATACACTACAATTTAAAACAATCAAGAAGACAAAACTTACAATCAAACATAACACTAATATCATTCTAAAAGGATAAACATAAATCGCTTTGAGTACATTAGGAGAGCAAACAGACCTTCGGTTCGTAAGTAACTGATCAAACATTGGAGTTTGTGTTACGTTATGCATTGTCTACATTAGAATAGTGCCGTTTACTTAAAGCCTCGTATTGATCAAGTTGGTAGGTGTTAGGAAGTGAATATAAAGATGAAACAGTTTCTATTTTAATTTTTGTTTTCACTGCATTCGTGGTCACAAGCGAATTATGTAATATTCACCTAAACCATGTATACAGGAGGCCAACAATTCTACTAACACAAACTTTTATGAATAGCAATTGAATCGTTGACAGTTTTCGTATACGATAACTGTCAAAATGTTTGGTTTTGTTTTTGTTGTCAAACAATTTGATAGTTTTTGTAAACGAAAACTGTCTGAAAGAACGATTCAGTTGGAATTGATAAAAGTTTCTGTTAGTAGAATTGGGCACCAGGTTATCTTGAAACTCAATGTCAAGCCGGTAACAAGTGATAAGTCAGAAAAAAATACGAAAAGGTTTCATGCTTTTCGTGGTTCAAAGTTACCTCATAGGTGTAAATATTTTTTTTAAAGTGTGCTCCGCTTTTTTTTCTCCACAATTATTATATGCTCCTTCATTGGTTCAACGGCAGACATTGAATTTCAGGGGCCTAATTCTCCTAAAATAAATCTTGATTAATCACAACCGAACCAAGGCCGAACCGTTCATTCAGACAGTTCTCAATTTCAAAAGCTATCAAATTGTTTGACACAAAAAACAAAATCAATCATTTTGAAAGTTTTCGAAAACAAAAACTGACTGACGGTTGTGGTTCGATTGCGTTTGGCAACACTTTATTTTAGGAGAATTGGGCCCCAGGACAGCCTGTTTAAAAAATCTGCTATTTCCTACATTTTGACGAGATACGCAAATGAAAAAATTAAAAAAAAAAAAGTTTTCGTTTCTGTACTCCCCAATCGAAATTTTGGAAAAATATTTAATGTACAGATAAAGTGCACTTCGAATTTTATTAATAGTATAGATATATTATATTACATGGTTATGTTATTTGTTGGTGACCCGGATTCATTGCTCTCGAGTGTATATTATATATCTTCGGTCTGTGATGCACCTAAAAGCCTGCTATCACTTTGCCTTTATGCAACTGACTTGATAGTTTATTTGAAACTTACCAAATAGTCCATAAAGCTGGTTAATCCATCCATTGCTATTGTCTTCAACTCATCCTTCTTGACTACATCTGATTGTGACATCATCGGTCTCGTAAACTGATCGAATGTATCGCCCATTTCTCTCATATGACCACCCAGTCGCTCATGGTAGGCTTCACCTTCCGGTCCATCAGTAGGTGGTTCTCGTGGTAGCTCTCCGTAGTCACTGTATGCATGAGGATAGTCCCAACCTGTGGACGTGTCTGGTCTCGCATGTGCCTAGAGGAGACAAAATTGTGTGTGTAACTTTTAATGACATCCTGCATCGGAAGAAGTAGACAGAAGCAAAATTTTTGAATCGCTTGTACTCGTATAAAATCAAAATTCATTATTTTAAACAAGACCGTTTTTTTTGTACTAGCTGTCATTTTTACGCAAGCAATTCAAAACCCGTACTCTTGGGAGTCATGTCTGCTAATTTTAATAAAATGACATACAATTGTCATCTCACCGACACTATTGAGATTCCATTATAATTGTGACAGATTAGATATTCTGTTAAAACATCTATGTTCTCTATTAAAGTAATAGTCCAATGACAGTTCAATGGAAAGTCAGTGGAAAGCCACTGGTCTAAAAAAACCAGCAGAATACCAAATGTATGAAACTATTTTATCGACACTATCGAAGCGTTCGTAAATTAGCAGAGTTGAGCCCCTAGACCAAAACGTGGGGGGTTACCATGATCTGTTACAGCAGGATTGTTTTAATATTATTACGAGAGTGGGTAAGAGATGGCGCTAGAGAGCTGTCTAGCGCTGTCACTTTCCCACTCTCGTAATAATATTAAAACAATCCTGCTGTAACAGATCATGGTAACCCCCCTGGACTATGTTCTACGTACCTCTTGAGAAGTAACATGTCGAACTTAAAGCCCACGACACATTCTATCTACTAGGTATTACAGTTTGAAACAATAATACGCTAATGATACGCAAATTATGTATTCATTCGGATGCCGTTATTCTACTTAATGGCTTATGATTATCATATAAATGAAACATCCTAATAATCTATGGTATTCCTAAATTTTGGAGAGATGTGTTTAATTTAAACGACTACCTATTTATTAAGATCTTCCTAACCATACTTTTTTTGGGTTTGATTCGATATGTATCCATACTAATATCCTAAATTCGAAATTGAGTTTGTGTATCTGTTTGTTACTTCTTTACGACTAAACTACAGAACTAGTTTTAATTAAAGTTGGCACACAGATAGTCTTAATCCCGGAGAAGAGCATAGAATACTTTTAAATAGCACACGAGCAAAGCCGCGAGTTTCAGCTAGTTTTTTTTTTTTTTTTTTAACTATAGGAGGGATCTAGAACATTTTTATTGATGAAAATTCATGTTTTTTTTTCGTGTTTTTTTTTTTGTTTTTTGTTTTTACTCCCTTCACTTTTTACTCGGTATCATGAATTAGGCTAGAATAATCCGTTTAATGTATTCGAATCGATGAAAACGGAACAACCGTATCAGATGAAACTAAAAATGAATACGATACTACACTCAAAATACTCACAAAGTAAAATGCGGACGCAAATAACAATATCGAAATAAACGACATCTTTAACTAACAAATACTAAAATAATACAAAAAGAAAATCTTGTAACCCTTTATAAGGAGAATAGTTCCTTTATTACCTTTTAATGAATCAGAATTGTCACGTCTGAATGATAAGGCCAATCTTTTATGTATGGAAGGTCACCATTTTATAGTTAACTAACTGGTACAGAAGTAATCAGTAAACGATAAAAAAATAGTTATGTGTATGCGAGCCGTAATTAAAAAGAAAACTAAGAAGACAATAAGAACTAAAAACAATCAAATATTAAAGTCTCAAGTACTGTAATTATAGACACAATAGACAATGGCACTGACGAACCGGTTCGTCGGTCGGGCCGCTAGCGGTAAATTACCTAACATACCTATTACGATCGATAGATAGACTAAAGCCGGGTCCGCTGCACCGTGTTTTCATGTTTGCAAACAGGATAACATTGTTTGCTAACCGAATAGGGGCGTGGCCTAACAGTTTTGTTAGCAAAAACACAATAACATGTTAGAAAATTGGCGCTGCGGACCCGGCTTTATACATGCTATATACAGGTGTCCCAAAAGTCTTGTCAAGTCGGGAACAAAATGATAGTGCAGTTTATGATTGTTCAGAAAAAAAAACAATATCGTTTGAGTTTCAAAGTTACCATGACTAAAATTTTACCTTGTAAATCTATCTATACATTAAATGTGAATTTTTTAAAGTACACGAATTAATATAAAAAATAAAAATATGAACTCTCATAATATACATATAAGTATTTATTAAATACAAGGTGTAACATAAACAACGCACAACCTCTTAAGGGGTCACTGTACTCATCATTATGAACAACTTTTACTATTTGAAGAAATGTAAAATCACTAAAAAAAAACAGCTGTTTCCTAAATTTATGTTCGCATAACTCCGTCAAAATGTAGGGAACAGCTGTTTTTTTTTCGCGATTTCAGGTTTGGTCCCATAGTAAAAGTTGTTCATAATGATGAATACAGTGGCCTTCTTAAGAGGTTGCGCGTTGTTTATGTTACAGCTTGTATTGCATTACTTATCTATACAAAATGTTGTAATTCATTTAAAAAACGAATATGGAAGGGGTGGAACTACAGATATGTTGCAACCATTATACTTGTAAAACAGATCCGAACCTAATTCAATATTTATCTCCTGTGCTTCAACGTTGATTTTCCGTTGCCTCGTATAATATTTAGTAACAAAAATATCACATACATACACGAGGTACAGTTAGCAAAAACAATAACTCATCATGCAAAACACAGATTGTTTCGCAACACAGATGGAAAAATATTTGTCACGCTCCATATTACGAAAGTTGTTTTGAATTTGTCAAAACTGTGGCATTTGAGTCCATCACTGTGAAAATATAACACAGCGTAACAAATATTTTTAAAGCTGTGGCAAACATAACGTTTCGTGGGGTTCCCAGCACAGAATAGGCCACCTTCACTCCACCAGTGGGTGTCATCAACATTGCCTAACAGGTTATTTCAAGAAGGTATGCAACAGCATTTACTTGTCTGCTAATAACGAACTGCCAAGTAGGAATGAGGCGTATTTATCGTAACAGCTATTTAAAACAGGTATCGATAACAGATAACAGACTGTAACTGTGACAAACAAACTGAAATAGCAGTTCCTGTTCCACGAGCTAACAAAATCCCCTATATGACAATCAATCACAAGCTTTTCTCTAAATATTCATACTTATGACAGTTACCTTAGTTAGAATAAGATAAAAAATGTTACTGTTACTCTGTGACACCCTGTTACAACCGTCACAAGCTCTTTCCTTTTCTCGCATAGGTTTAACACCTTAGTTAGAAAGAGAAGTCTTGCTGTTACAGTAAACAGGTTAAACGTTGCTATCTGTGGTAACAGAGAACACACAATAGTTTGTTCCCACATAGTATGAAATAACAGAATGTTATTTTTTAACAGGTTTTTGGAACTGCTATTTACGTGTAACAGGAACAGGCGTAACAGATACGTGATTTTACCTGTTATAACCCACTCCTACTGCCAAGCATGATGAATATGACAATTGAACCGTTCACTCTATTAGTTTCCATAGGAAGGCTCATGTTCAGCGGCCAATTTTGGGCTGATGATAGTGCCCATGCATAAAAAGGCAAGTTAACATCATTTTCCTATCAACTTTGGCAGATACTACAAGTGTGCTTGGTGTTGTACTGCCGAAAATTTAACGGCATGTGGACATCATTCATTTTGGGCTTAATTTGAAGACTATGTTATTGTATTCATTTGTTGATGAATTTGTTACTAAGGGACCAAAGCTGTAACAAATGAATAGAATAACATATTTTAAGGCGCTTCCCCCACCGAAAGTGGCACTTCAAAAAAAAAGCATTATTTCTGTCAACACACAATATATTGAAATTTCGTACGTAAAACATTTTAGTCAAGTGTTGTAGAAATTTTCGAACACCAAAAAACAACACTTGACATTTTTTTCTTTTTTCTATTTGGCTGCTGTAGATCGTCCTAGGGGACGGTTTTTACGTAACCGGGCAGACATTGGCGAGACCTGAAAGGTCTCCAGCCAATGGGGGGGGGGGGGGGAAGTAAAATATTTAATCTAAGCTAACTGCTTGTACTACACTAACATCATGACTACCTGCAACAACAGCACTAAGGGCGACCCCCAGTGGGACTCGGACCTCGGCTTAGGGCGTTGCTGGCGTGGACATAGGGGGGGAGACATCTTGATGAGGGCTGAATTATCGGTGTGAAAACTTGACATCGTACGTTAGAAGTTTAAGTAATTAATGCTAAAACCGACCGTTTTTGGTACTTATCGCTAAAACTTCGAGTCCAGAGGCTCTAGTGTTGATATTTGGTGTTCGAAAATTTCTACAACACTTGACTAAAATGTTGTATGTACGAATTTACAATATGTTGTATGTTGACAGAAATAATGCTTTTTATCTAGAGTGGCGCCACTTTCGGTGGGGGAAGCGCCTTAACGGAATATAACATTATTTTTTGTGACTCTCAATTCATTTCTTCGACATTGATGCATTTCTTCATACATACGTTCAAGTGAAAAATACTTTCTTGCTACGTACCCATCGACGTGATGGATTTGAGTATATTCCGGATGTACCCGGCCTTTTAATATGACAGTCTCAAATCACCAATTGGTCAATGTCTGTCCATTAAGGATACCTACGTCTTGACACTTCCCACTAACATAAGTCCGATAAATTCTTGTCGTTACCTACTAGGCTTTCCCTCAAAGTTTACAGGCATACCTTTCTCAACCCTTATTTTCTCCTTCCAAGCCACAAAGTGCTCTGTACATTGTTTCTCAATCACACTTAGCAACATCGCACCTTCTACCCATTTCGAATCACTTTCAAATTACTATTTCAGATTCTCGTTATTTTTTCACAGCAGATAAAGATTCAATTCAATTTCAATGTTTTATTCTGTGATGATTATAATTGCAGCTGAAACTTGATTTACACGTCTTTAGTGTTTAGTAGAGTGTAAGTTTTTAGTACCAAAAATATCCGCTACTGTAGTAAATAGTGGAATGGATATCGATTTTATTGTGTCACATAAAAAAAAATTGTAAACAAAAGTTTTGTACTGGTATTGACGATTATAGGGATGTCTTTTTAAAATCCACAAATATTTCCAAATTAATTTGATTTTCTGTGAATGTTTTAAAATATCTCAGATATATTTAAAAAATAGTCCTGTTTTTTTACGAAAAGAAAGGTGAACTACAATAATATCAATATAACTCATATTTCTATAACGAACAAATGTTAGTTTTTCACTATACGTCACCGTGTTGGGAACGTGACTAGGTGACATTTTCTAAGCACCGGCTCCGATAGAGCAACACGTGAATAAGATAAACACTTAATTATTCATTATTACTTTACTTATCTCTACGGCTATATAAGTCATGTTATTTGTGTGTATTGTTTATTAAAAATAATGTTTTTTTCTGTTGCATTTGTTGTAAAATGTTTCTTTGAATCTATTTCGTACGCGACCATTTTTTTTCCACTTGACATAGCTTACCATCACACCTGTATTCCCCTTCATTTTGCCGTTATATTTACGTCCCATGTCATAAGGGGTGCGCCTATTGCCATCAACCGGACACAAGTCCAGACTCCGGGCTGCTACCGAGAAACTGCACAAGGAAAAACCCAAAAACACTTTACCCGACCTGGGGATCGAACCCAGGACTTCATGCTTAACAGTCGCGCTTGCGACCACTGGAAAAACGAAGCAATGCGCAGAAAATCGGATCGGTTTTTATCGGACACATTTCGGAGAGTGTGCTTCAGATCTGCATGATCTAATTTCCCCCTGCCCTTTTTTATATCGGACGGGCAGAAGCACGAAAAAGCGCCATCGGTTCATGGTTGACATACCAAAAACCCGAACGAAGCGCTTTGATTCCACTTTCATTGTGAAAACCGCCAAACTATGCATTTCTTTTATAAACATTTCCGCCTCTTTATACCTATGTTAAATGGTACATTTCGACCTCTAAAGCCAAAGTCAAAGATTTTTATTTCAAATAGACCAGATTACAGGTACTTTTAAAACATCAAAACTAGGTGCACGGTTCCAAAAGGTAGGTGCATGGAGAAGAGCCGGCAAGAAACTCCAAGAATACTCTTTTCAAAATAGTAGTTCAGGATAATTCCATTACAGTAGTGTGAGAAATAGAATGAGAATAATGCAGGTTAATGTAAGAAATAAACTCACATAAGAGTAACAAATAGAAAAATATGTCTTCTAGGATTGCCATAGCAGTTAAGGGCTGACCCGTCCCGACAGACAGCACCCGTTTACGAGCATGACGTGCACATCCGTGCACTCTCACAGTGGAACCTAAGATAACTATCATGTTAACCTGCCTATTTGCGAAACTGGGTAAATGAGGAACCTCTATAGGTGATAAAAAAAATCTAGGTCTCTTGAGATCCCAGTTAACCAGGTTTCACTGTATACTAGTGTTACTGAACGGTGTGGAGTTGCACAGGGTGTACTCTTTTAAATACCTGGGCCACTTGGTGACGGACGATTTGAAAGACGACGCGGATATGGAGAGGGAGCGCAGAGCATTGTCGGTTCGGGCTAATATGCTGGCCCGCCGGTTCTTCCGATGTACAGCGGCGGTCAAATTAACACTGTTTAAAGCATATTGCATGTCGCTGTACTCGGGGAGCCTGTGGTTCAGCTACACCCAAAAGGCCTACAATGCTCTGCGAATCCAGTATAACAACGCACTTAGGGTGCTGTTGCGTCTGCCTCGGTTCTGTAGCGCATCATCTATGTTCGCTGAGGCACGTACCGACTGCTTCAATGCTGTACGGCGTAAGAAAGCGGCCTCGCTGCTAATCAGACTCCGTGGCAGCCCCAACAGCATTCTAAGCGCTATAGCCGGGAGACATGACCGTTGGTGAGGTCACTTGTCACCTGTACATTGTGTGTGTTATTAATTAAGTACTAACATAGGTTAAGACTGTTGTTACTAACCCAATGGATCTTTTTGTTGTCTGAAGGAATAAATGAAATTGAATAACAATTAAAAAAGTAAAAACCGACTTCAAAAAAAACTAAACGGAGTAAAATAATTATCATTTAATAAAACTACCAGTTTCAGAAGTCGGTGCATTCAATTTGTTTCAGCGTAGAACACCGACTTCTGAAACTGGTAGTTTTATTTAATGATAATTATTTTACTCCGTTTCGTTTTTTTTGAAGTCGGTTTTTACTTTTTTAAAGTTTTTTTTTATTTTATACTTTTTAGTGCCACAAATTACAATTACAATAGTGTACAAATTCTCGGACCAGCACTACAACTAGAACGTCGTCTAGATATACGATTTGTGTATTTTTTTTTTGTTTTTGTTGATTTTTTCAAAAAGTACTACATCAATTTCAATAAAATTAATATGGGACCACCTCTGAAGTATAGCCTATCAAACAAAAAAAGAATCATCAAAATCCAGTCATCATTGGCGGAGATATCGCGTAACAAACACACAAAAAAAAAAAAGAACATTCAGACGAATTGAGAACCTCCTCCTTTTTGAAGTCGGTTAAAAACCCAAGAGATTCAAGTCGCTACAGTGTTTGTTAGACACTACAATTATGTGGGGATGCTGTTTATTTAATAAAGAAAAAACATCTTAAACAGGATCCAATATTAAACTGCAGATTAAAATCCTAATTGTAAACAATTGTCAAGTTAATTGAAACTGGTAAATGAAAGAAAAAACAATCAAGACCAAATTGGACTCGTCGGAAACTGTAGTGCCATAAAATTACTTGCCTTTTTTGAAAATGGCTACAAACCGCAACGCGAAAATAAAAATAAATGAACGTTTTTATTAACCAACAGGTTTTATTGTATTTTTTTGTAAAATCGTGGAAAAGTTAATTAATTCCAGAGTTATGACTTACTAGCTTTTGCCCGCGGCTTTGCTCGCGTTAATTAAGCTCAAAAAAACTCTTAACACAATACTAAAGTTTCTATAAAAATATAATTCAATCGTGATTCGAAAAACACGTGGCGTCATCAATGAACGTTATTGTTGTTTTCCTCGGGAACAGTACTTTTTTTCGGGATGAAATGTACCCTATGTCCGTTTCTGTACACCTGATAACGTATATGCAAAATTTCAGGATGATCGGTTCAGTAGTTTTGGAGTGAAAACGTAACAAACAAACTTACTTTCGCATTTATAACATTAGTTAGGATTGGCGTAGGCACGGTCGTAAAAACGTAGTGTCAAAAGGTGACTGTAGAAAGCGACAAGTTCACAACGTCGCCGATAATTTCCGACCTGCTGCGATCAGCGCTGGTAGGCCGCCATTTGTTACTGTATTTGCAAGGGAATAAGGCGTTATTGTTAAAAAATGCCAGCCCCTGCTTCTACCCACTCCTATATGTAGCGGTTACCTGCACGGACCAGTACAGATAGGCGCTGGTTACCTGCTTCCTGTATGTATACGCCCTTAGAATGTTGTCACACAAAAACGATAATCAAAACCACACTTTCCAATAAAGCGTCCCAATTCAATAATGGCAACCTAACAATTAAGATAATAGTCGAACCAAATTATATTTGGCAAACCATCACCATAAACGCCCACTAAAGCCCAAAATAGTTAGTAAATAGGTCCTAACGTAGATTCACATTAACTTGTAACGTCAATACTGATAGCCCCTCAGATTTTTTCCAAAAGAAAATGATAGCAAAACCACACTTACCAATGGAGCGTCCCAATCACAAGACCGTATTCAATAATGGCAACCTAACGATTAAGACAATAATCGAACCAAATTGTATTTGACAAGCCAACACCACAGACGCCCACTAAAGCCCAAAATAGTTAGTAAACAGGTCCTAACATAGATTCACATTTATTTGTAACGTCAACACTGATTGTCCCTTAGAATTTTGTCACAAGAAAACGATAATCGAAACCACACTTTCCAATAAAGCGTCCCAATTCAGTAATGGCAACCTAACAATTAAGATAATAGTCGAACCAAATTATATTTGACAAACCATCACCACAAAGTCCACTAAAGCCCAAAATAGTTAGTAAATAGGTCCTAACGTAGATTCACATTTACTTGTAACGTCAACACTGATAGCCCACGTACAGTTTATTAAATTAAACCCTCTTAATATTTCAGCCGGGTCTCTATTTACTTAGGACGCCAAGTTGCGTTCTTATCTTTTAGTACATAATGTGACGACTGAGATTTTATGAAAGCACTTAATGGGGGCAGTTTTCCGAGAAATTCTCTTTTAATTCACTGGCTAGCATGGATTTTTTTGCAGACTTGATATTGATTAAAGGAATATAGACTGTAACAGCTCATTTAGCGCACTTGCTCGAGTTTATTACCTGTTCCAGGCAAGTGAGTTTTTTCCTCCTATTTTTAATTCGCGTTTCCCAACTTTCTACGGCCATCTTTGCTACAGCTTTGTAAAGAAAAAGCTGCTGGTTGTGCTTGTTTGTTTTGGCTACCTCATAGTTCTTTCTGAAGTAATCGTCTAGTCGCTCAGTCATCTTATAAATATCTGGAAATTACAACGTCATCACTTTTTTGCTTTAGACAACTTTACGAAATATAATACGGTATTTCCAAAACAAACGTTATATTTGAATACTATATCACCACCAGTCTTCTCTCTTGTCAGCACGAGCTGTACAAGAATGTAATTAGTTGATTAGATGTCGACACTGTTCAAGTCACAAAACCATGTGTAGATTGGGTAGAATATAAAACTTCCTCACCGCACTCTGGGAATAGCGCACCCTTGGTGATAGGATCTACACGATCCGACTGGCTAGCTACCACATTAAAGACCGGCACCAAGCAGTTTGCCGCGTGTTTCGTCGTATGTATGTGAGAGCCAGAGGGCATAGAAAGGAATCACTCTATACCTTTGTAACTAATATTCGTGTGCCCTGTATGCACATACCATCAGATGAGACTCGAACTAAACGCGACAAAATCAGAGTTTCTTTTAATTATAATTTCTGTTACCTACTCTAGTCTTAACAGGAATGTGTTAGCGTGCTTTTAGTATACGACGATATGTTCCGTTCTAACTCGAATTCCTCAAACCTTAATATATTCCAATTTGAATACATATCAAAATCTATTAACTGAGCGGTCCCTATACCGACACACAATTCACCTCTACACGGTCCCGGCAATTTCCAGGGTTGTCGCGATCGAAACTAATGTGGATGTTAAGCAACAAGCCACGTATTCAATATAGAGGGTACAGCGGGTACAGCATCATGAAACGCTCATTAGTTGTCATCACCAACCCTGAAATATACGGTTATACGTGTTGCCTAATTTGAATTGTTGTGTGTCTCAGTTTAGGTCGCAGGGAGACTGTCTTGATTTTAATAGGGAAAAGAAAAATAAACAAAATATAACATCACGTCTATTTTCCTTGAAGGGTTGGGCAGAGGTGTGTAGTCTACCCTCATTTTGACGTTATGTTTAAGTCCCATGGGCTTACCTATTGCCATCAACCGGGCACAAATGCAGACTCCGGGTTGCTACTGAGAAATTCCACACGGAAAAACCCAATAACACTGCCCGATCTGAAAACCGCTTAGCAGTCGCGCTTGCGATCGCTAGACCAACGAGATAGTGTAAAAATAAACAGGCTCTTAAAAAATAAACTTTGAAAAAAGTAAAAACCGACTTCAAAGAAATACTAAAAGGAGTAAAATAATTACCATAGTATAAAATTAACAGTTTCAGAAGTCGGTGGCTTCTATTTGCTTCAGTGTAGAGTTGCACCGACTTCTGAAACTGTTAATTTTATATTATGCTAAGTAATTATTTTACTCCTTTTAGTATTTCTTTGAAGTCGGTTTTTACTTTTTTTTAAAGTTTATTTTTTATTAAATACGTTTTAGTGTCATAATTTTAACCTCCTCCTTCATAACCCTTCTTTTTGGCTTTGACGTAGTCGGGCATAAAAAGTCCTTTCAAATGATACCTTACATGATATAATAAAAACATTCCAAAGGGGGGGAGGGGGGGACACGCACCCCCTCCTCTTTTCCAGTAGTCAGTTCCCAACAACAAATATAAACAAAGCAATATTAGTAATTTGAGAATTTTGCTTTGATCCGATGAGGAGTTCCGTTCCATATCTCTGAAGTTCATGGTCTAATCATAACAAAATTTATATGGGACCAATCGGAAAGTATACCCTTTCGAACAAAAAAATAATTTTTGAAAACGGTTCATAAATGACGGAGATATGAGGTAACAATTAAAAAAAAAAAAAAAAACGAATTGAGAACCTCCTCCTTTTTGAAGTCGGTTAAAATAAAAAATAAACTTTAAAAAAAAGTAAAAACCGACTTCAAAGAAAAACTAAAAGGAGTAAAATAATTATTTATATAAAATTAACAGTTTCAGAAGTCGGTGGCTTCTATTTGGTTCAGTGTAGAATTGCACCGACTTCTGAAACTGTTAATTTTATATAAATAATTATTTTACTCCTTTTAGTTTTTCTTTGAAGTCGGTTTTTACTTTTTTTTAAAGTTTATTTTTTATTAAATACGTTTTAGTGCCATGAATTTAAGCCCCTTCTCTTCATAACCCTTCTTTTTGGCTTCGACGTAGTCGGGCATAAAAAGTCCTTTCAAATGATACCTTACACGATATAATGAAAACATTCCAAAGGGGGGGGGGGGAGGGGGGACACCCACCCCCTCCTCTTTTCAAGTAGTCAGTTCCCAACAACAAATATAAACAAAGCAATATTAGTAATTTGAGAATTTTGCTTTGATCCGATGAGGAGTTCCGTTCCATATCTCTGAAGTTCATGGTCTGATCATAACAAAATTTAAATGGGACCAATCGGGAAGTATACCCTTTCGAACAAAAAAAGAATTTTTCAAATCGGTTCATAAATGACGGAGATATGAGGTAACAAACATAAAAAATAAAAATAAAAAAAAAATAAAAAAAAACATACAGCCGAATTGAGAACCTCCTCCTTTTTGAAGTCGGTTAAAAAAGGTCAGCTTGTGCCTTGTTTTGTAAGTCCATCAATTAACTAAAAGTAACATAACTAAATAGGTACCATATCTGGACATTGGTATCGATTTTCTTGTTCACCAACTAAATTAAAATTAGAGAATTGCTATCATTTACTGACAGACAGCGTGAGAAAAGGACGGTGATAGATAACAACTAAGTTAGAGATGTCAAAGTAGTTGACGCCTTGAACTTCACCGTGTTTTTAGTCGACACCGTAGAATAAGTACTAAAGCATAGAAGCCGCCTCAGTACTTGAAAAACGTACAGGGGCATCTGTCAAATAAGAGCAATTTCGAGATTTTGAGCCAAAGCCTAGCTACCAAATTAAATTGCCCGCCACTAGTACCCCCTGTCAGACGGCAACGACATTTTAAATTTTGTCGTATATACTTGTGTCAGTGGCGCGGTGATTTGAAAAAATATTTTAGTCTAGAATTTATACTTAATTAATTGTGTTTTGTATATGTGCACATTGTTCTTATAAATAAGAGTGTGCGCTACGTCCTGAATAGTAAAAAAATGAAAATCTCGCAAGGGATGTACAAAAAATCAAAGTGAAAATATCAGTTTCCACAAGTACGTCGTATTTATGTTTATTCATAGATTTTCCTTTAAATATATTTCATTATACATTAAATAAGTAAAAGTAAGACATTACCTTTTAGAAGAAGTAAAATAAATAAGTATAAACTATCTAAATCTTATCTATTTATCAATATGAATATTCGCCAAAGAAATTATTAAAGGGGTGCGAAAATTGTATCGATAAATCTATCGACAACGTGATTTTTGTGTTAGGTTTAATTAATTAGGTACCTATTTATACTTTTTTTTTTCATTTAAGTTTCCCTGTGACGAATATTTTCGAAATAAATTGATTGCCGTGGTAGCTCACGAAATTGGTTGGGTTCCAAGAAAGCACCACAGAATTTGCTCCAGCCATTTCACTTTATCTTCTTTTACTCGTTCTGGCAAATGGCGGAGACTGAAGGAGGACTCTATACCAACATTATACCTTCAATCTAAATTTAAAAGCCTAAGTTCTTATTGAATTGCATGTCTACAGGAAATAAAAGAATTCGAGTAATGTCTTTAAAAAAAATTGGGACAGATTAACCCCGCACTGGATTTAGCTTGATTGAAAATAAAAAAATAAAAAAATCTTTTTTTTCTTGCAACATTACGTTCGACATCTTCTTTCGGCCATTCATACAATAGACTATTTCAGATAATATTTCATTGTCTTGTTTATCTTTCAAATAAATGCTGTTAATACAGTCGTAATCTTCAAGCCTGATAGATTAGGAGAACAGTGAATCTAAACAAAATTAACGTAGGTATTAAATAAACGATGATTAACTTACTTCTCAATCAGTTTGCATTTGGTGCCACTAAATTTTACACCTCTTTACCGTAATTATCTTTAAAATCTTGTATTTTTAGGGATGCCGTTTTTTTATAGATAGAGTGATTCAAGAGGAAGGTTTTAAGCTATTAAACGTACACGTGCGAAGCCGGGGCGGGTCGCTAGTTATATATAAAACAATCATTATTTTGTTTAAAATTTCCAGCGCCTCGAAATAGACAACTTACCTGAGACCACGTGGCGCCGTTCTAGTGACAGAAAAAAACGTGCATGTCCAAGTACATTACAAGGAATACTCAATAATAATGTATTTAACTTTTGTGAAGCTTTTAGTAATTGCAAATTAAATAATAGACATTTATACTTAAACGATGACTTTATTTATTGATAGCGATAATAACAGGACCAGTGGAAATGATGATGCTCGGGAGAGGCCTACGTCCAGCAGTGGGCATCTTTCGGCTGAATAATAATGATATTATGACTTTACTTTTGTCATTATAACTTTCTAAGAAGTAAGTATTTAAATGTACTATGGCAATATCCGACATGGCTGTTATTTGGTTAACACAATCATAGTCACCTTCTTTCGGTCTTACAATACCACTTCAGATATTTCGTAATATACATTATACGATGACTTTATTTTATCGATAGCTATAGTCTAATAGTGTGAATACCCTCATTCCTAGTCTCTGTACAAAAGGTTACAAAATTAATTTTTACGGCCTGTCAAAAGTTTATCTTTCCCGCTCTGACAACAGCGAGTCCGCCATATGAGTAAATAGCATGGCTATATTTTGATTCGTTTATGCTAAGTAGCGCTCCTTCTATGCTTTAGTACTTATTCTAAGGTCGACACGGTCTGACGTGTCGTCTAATGTATGATGCTAGTTCAACTAGACCTCTTATTTAGGTCCGTCTCTTTCTTATTTTATTAGAGTGAAAAAGATGGCAGTAGCCTAAATTAAGTATAGTTTGTGCACAACGGAATCGGCAATTGCCGTCTCATTAAAAAACTAAAATTGCTCTTTGTCTTGTCCACTTTGAAATAAGTCACCTTATTACTTATCCTGGGTAGCACAATTTCTCTTGGAGAAGAACATACATTTAAAATTATTATACAATGACAAAAGGGCTTTCTACAATGCCATTCATATTACTAAAACACCCTTAGCGTATCTTGTGCAGTAATGAGCGCGCACGAAACTTCAAGGCCGCACAGAAGAGTTTGTATGTAGCGTCATGCATACGCGTACCGTGATCAAACTACACTCACAAAATACAATCAATGTGCCTGCAACCTTACTGTAAAAAGAAACAATACAATATTTATAAAGGAAAGCCCTCATTTATTACAATTTAGCTTCGAATACAATGTTGAAGTATGTAAAATATAAAATGTAACAAGGCTTATCGTTAACTGCGGGAATTTTACAGCGAAACGAAGTACCCTTTGGCTATTATAATTCATTTCCATTTCAGAGGGGCTTAATTGATTAAGCAGTTAAAGCTACCGTTTTTCAATTATGTAGTTACTTTCTTTGGAGAAAGAATGTTTAAAAGTGACAATTTCATTGAAGCCTGAAATTTAAAGTTCAATTTCATTGAGGCCTGAAATTGAAAGAAAACTTGACACCAAAGTTGTATTGTTTGATAAATTGAAGATATTCAAGAACAACTGAAATAAATTGGTGAAGGAAGGCGTGACTCAGAGGACAATCATGACTTGGATCATCATTGGAAGGGCTACGTCCAAAATTCAATAGTTACACGCTAAATAAGAGAAAGTAAAAAGCCGTATTCAGCAGAAAAGCGCTGGGCAAAACAAAGAGTACTTAATAGTCTAGCCACTAGACTATTAAGTACTGTTTGTTTATTTGTCAGGAGTGGACAAACTTTTTTCATCAGGGACCAGAAAAACGCAAAAAATTTTCCGGGGGGCCAAGATTTCCAAAAAAAAACATGCATTTTATTCTGGCAAAACTAATATTTTTTGCTCAAATAATTAGGGCTATTTGTTATAAAATAAATAAAATAAAATAATTTAATTCAGACCTTTACGGTCCATAAAAATTACACGCAACAAATTTAAAATAACAGAAACAAGAATTTGTTAGTATAAGTGATAACTTATTTTCTATGTTAGTAGGTATACACGCACGCACTTAAGTGCAGGCTGTTCCAATGCCTACTAAAGCGACTGTCCAGCCTGCTCGCTATCATCTCCAGGATGTTGTTAGTGCTGGCCCGGACTCTGCAGAGCGTGGCGGCGCTCCGCTTGCGCAGTATGGCGTGAAACCCGTCGACATGCGCGTCCGCAAACATGCCTGACGCGCTGCAAGCCCGCGGCAGCCGCAACAACACCCTGAATGCATTATTGTATTGGACGATTGTTATGGCTGTACGTCCTTGCTCTAAAACGGAGAGTTAGCGGGCCGAATTAAAACCCTTCACGGGCCATACTTGGCCCGCGGGCCATTGTTTGCCCACCTCTGGTCTAGCGGTTGAACGCTTGGTCTGAGTTCCAACACCTCTGACTTTTCCAATTCATAAGCGTATCAGAATTTCATTGAGAAAACCTGGAGGGCTCCAAAATGTTCCCGATGGTGTAGGCCACTATCGTGCACCAAGCCAGCGTGGTAAACTAAAGCCTAAGTCTTTCTTACTCTGAGAAAAGATTGGTGCCCAGCAGTGGGACAGTACTGGGCTGGTTATGTTATGTTGTGTAAGCGCTAGCACAGTAGACATATAAGCTAAAGCAGTACTTCAACTACCTACAATCGTCCGATTTGACACACTCACACAGACACGCACTGCAACAAGACAAATAAGGTATTTTCGGGATACAGTTCCAAACAAAAACAAAAAACTACTCAGTATACAGAGCGTGTCTGTGTGAGTGTTTCAATTCTTGAGATTATAGTAAGTTGAGGTACTGCTTTAGCTTATACCGCTGTGTGCGCTAGGCTCACGTTTTGATAACTCAAGTCTACCATTTTAAAATCCGTTAACTAAACAGACGCCTTAGGTATTATCAAGCTTACTACACATGACCACATGAAGTTTGCTTTATCTGAGCACACTTCAAAGTCGTGTCCATCATCTAAACTTGATGGATAGCTTATGTCTAGTCTTTGTTTCTTTAGACAAGGGTTTCAGACACGTGGTAGACAGCCGTTTGCTGGTTAAAATAACTAAAGAAAAAAATGGTATCCCTTCTAACTTCAATGCAATTACTTGTACTAGCTGTGGATACGACTTGGTGACGACTCGGACACAATATATTCGGACACAGAGTCCGAATTGACACATTTTAATTTAAATATTTTTTTCATTGATGATTCGGACTCCAATAAAAAAAAACTGGTTTGTACAGTCAGATAAAAAACTTTCAACGATGCCTTAATTGTAGAAATCCGTCCTTCGCCCAGCCCATAATTGTAAAAAAACAATTTTTAACCGGATTTCAAAATGAAAGCAGCCGTTTTATATTAAAACTTTTTTATCTGACTACACTAAACAACTTCAATAATTTAAGGGTGTCCGAATCAACAGTGAAAAAAATATTTAAATTAAAATGTGTCAATTCGGACACTGTCTCCGAATATAATTGTGCCCGAGTCGTCAGTAAGTCGTGGATAGACTACAATCGTGCAACGGCTAAGTTGCAAACTTACAACCTCTTAATTGTCAATTCGAGGCCTGTCGTGCTAATCCTTATATCTATCTCTATAGATTGGTGTTAATCAAGAATAACTCTTAAAAAAATTTAAATACCCACTTTACTTTGTAATTGACTTTGTAATGGGGCTTTCGTTCCTTGTTAGGGATTATTAATGTGAGTAGAAAGTGCTTTCCATGATGAGTCATATGAGCTCAAACACGATGAACCAGTAACTAGTCATTGCGGAGTGCCGATCGCCACCCATGGATGCCCTTCGCCTGGGGAAGTAGACGAGTTACGCCGGACTCTTACCGGCTAAAAACCCACGGTGTTCCTTTTCCTGACCCTTAGCCGGGGTCGCGGGATTCGCAGCTGCATGCACCGCAACCCTGGCAGACCCTGAGCTATCTAAGTCCTACTTGTGGAGGCATTTCAGGAGGCTAAATCAATGGGTCTACCTGATTATCAGTACTAGCTATTTTGGAGCAGTATTCACAACCTCCCGATCCAACCCTCAATTAGATCAACTTGGTGGTACCATAATATTGTATTGTCACTAAGAGCCCAAAACGATACCTCTACTGTAAGTTGGTGAGGAATTGGGTATCCTGTTGATTCCAGACGATGCTGCAGCATCAGGTTAATGTTACCATGTTATTGTAATATCATTGAAGTCACAGGATACTAAATTTCGAATCGATTAGACCAGTAGAAGTTGCTCACATCCCTTCAACAACTAGAAAGAAGCTAATGATCTTAAAACGGCTGAACAGATTTTCTTGAATCATTGCTAAGAACACTCTCGATCAAGTAAACTTTCAAATAAAAAAAACTAAATCAAAATCGGTTCATCCGTTTAGGAGCTACGATGCCACAGACAAACACACAGATATACACGTTAAACTAATAACACACCTATTTTTGCATCGGGGGTTAAAAAATATAGAAAGAAAGAAACTACATTTGTTTAGCATTGACTAAAAGGCACACAATACAAAAGAAAGCATAAAAAAATTAAAAATTGCAAGAATGTGTGCCTCACGGCTGCGCCAAAAAGGCCCAGTTCAGCAAAAAATGCCAGATAACTAATGCCGTATATCCAACACGGCAAAACAAACATGGCCACCGCAACACATGATCAATGTCACGTATTCATAATAGCATCGATACCACATTCAAAAACAAGGCATGTTAAAAGAATCTATGTTAACGTACAGTTCAGACGGTATGAGACATAAAATTCCAACAGAGTTTTCTTACAAGAAAATTGAATATTCATGTTGGGAGATGGGAACTATCGCTCATACGGGCGCCCGTTTTAAATCGTTATACCGTAGTTCAATGTTTTTAACCGACTTCAAAAAGGAGGAGGTTCTCAATTCGGCTGTATTTTTTTTTTTTTTTTTTTTTATGTATGTTACCTCATATCTCCGTCATTTATGAACCGATTTGAAAAATTATTTTTTTGTTCGAAAGAGTATACTTCCCGATTGGTCCCATTTAAATTTTGTTATGATTAGACCATGAACTTCAGAGATATGGAATGGAACTCCTCATCGGATCAAAGCAAAATTCTCAAATTACTAATATTGCTTTGTTAATATTTGTTGTTGGGAACTGACTACTTGAAAAGAGGAGGGGGTGCATGTCCCCCCTCCCCCCCTTTGGAATGTTTTCATTATATCGTGTAAGGTATCATTTGAACGGACTTTTTATGCCCGACTACGTCAAAGCCAAAAAGAAGGGTTATGAAGGAGGGGGTTAAAATTATGACACTAAAACGTATTTAATAAAAAATAAACTTTAAAAAAAAGTAAAAACCGACTTCAAAGAAATACTAAAAGGAGTAAAATAATTATCATAATATAAAATTAACAGTTTCAGAAGTCGGTGCAACTCTACACAGAAGCAAATAGAAGCCACCGACTTCTGAAACTGTTAATTTTATATTATGATAATTATTTTACTCCTTTTAGTATTTCTTTGAAGTCGGTTTTTACTTTTTTTTAAAGTTTATATATTTTAAAGTTTTCAGCTCTACTAAGTCATTCATGAGGCTTTAAATATAAATCTAGGTATATTTTTAAGCGTATGGTATAAGCCCAGAATATTGATAGGACTAAAGTACGATTATTAATTCCAGTCAGTAAAATGACAAGTGCAACTATCACTGATACAAAAAAGGGTGACCCGCTACAATAGTGATGTTCGGCAATCAATAGACTTAGACATTTAGTCATGCTTTATTTTATTAGGTATCAGCGTTTTTTTATTGTAAATATTTAATACATACCGTATTAAATAATACGATTTTAGAAATGTGGACCTTACCAGCATATTAAAATTTCTCACTACAACATTACTACAAAAGCTGGGAAAAAAATTTATTAAGAGATTCAGAGGAATTAACACTAGAAAGTCAGGAAAATACAAGTAATTTTATACGTTTTTATTCATTACGGTTGCTATTGATTCCGACTCCGATTCTGAAACGGTATATTCAGAATCGGAATCAGTTACATTTATAATGAATGAATCCACATATTCATCTATGATGTTGTCGAGTTGACACATTTTGTCTTCAACTTTTATGGCATGGTTGATGCACTGTCTCCAATTTTCAGGCGTCACTTCCTTCATGCCTTCTTCAAATAATTTTTTTACGTCTTTTATTTTAAAAGTTTTATTGTTCCTAGCGACGTACCCCTTTGCTTGAGCCCAAACTAACTCTATTGGGTTGAGCTCACAGTGATAAGGGGGCAGACGCAGGATTGTGACACCGTATTCAGCGGCCAACTCTTCCACAGCATATCGTTCGTAATTAGATTTTTGTAATTTTACTATTTCTATTAATTGAGCCTTTATCATTGTAGGTTGATATTGAATTTGTTTTTCATCCAACCACTGAATAATATCAGCTTTCCGCCAGTTTGAAGTGGGGATACGCTCGACTTTTCTTGAATGGTACGGTGCGTTATCTAATACCAGCACCGCATACCGTTAACAAGTAAGAAATAAACAAGAAATTGCAGAGAACCCTAAACACTTCTGTCACCGTCGGAATTCGGGAGCAGAATGAAAAACAAAATGGCGTCCATAGCGTGACAAGTGATAACCATAGTGCTTCCAATAACCAAAAACAAATAATATAACAGTATTTTATGTAATATTTAATTACCTACCGTGTATGTCTTCTGTTTAATTACCGTAAATTACATATTTTAATTTATATAAAGGCAATTTGATATTGAATAAAAAAAATGTAATCTCGAATAACTTTTATTTGTAAAAACTTGATTCTACCACATCACTATTTATTTGGGACTAAAAACCTGCAACACTGGAAATGTCATTTTACTGACTGGAATTCATAATCTTACTTTAGTTAGATTTTAAAATTGTTTTGGCAAGTTTCAAGAATAGTATTTATTTATTTACAAACACTCTAGCCGTTTGGATTCGCACTAAAAAGTTTGAAATGAATGTTATAATTTTGAAATAATTTAAATCTAGTCTATTCCAATTTAAATTTAAGTTATTGTAAATAGATTTTAAAAATGTAACTTTATTTTTTCTTTTAACTTCAAAATGTACTTACAATTTAAAATTAAAAGACACACACATACATTAAAGTTGTCTGTGAAATTATTTTACTTTTTGTCTTTAAGCATTTTACGAAACCCATAGCGAGGCATATCATGATCTCATTTTAGAAAGCTATAAGTTGAAGTTGAACCGTAAAATAATCTTGATAGGTTGCTATTTCACTAACTATAAACATATCTAGGTATATCAAAAAAGGGGCTCGTGGCTAATTAACAACCGCGCGGATCATACGATTTGCAAGGTTAAGCTACGTTTGCCGCGGTCAGTGCGTGGATGGGTGACCGTTTGTTACACATCGAGACCCCTCCGTGCCTCGGAGAGCACTTTAATTGTCACGGGTCGCATATGAATGCCTGTGACAGTCATTACGGGTGGTCAGAAGCTCGAAAGTCTGATAACCAGAACCTTAGATATTGATATCATTGCCCAGTACCTAACTGGGTTACGTAGGTCTGATGGCAGTCGCTCCGTGTGAAATCCTGGTATTTAGCCGCATCTGGATAGATTGGAAGCTGACTCCAACATAGTTAGGAAAAGGCTAGGCAGGTAGAAACATATATCAGAATAAAGAATTTCTTCTTTCAACTCGTATATTGTTCTGTTAAAAACAAACTTACGCATACATACATGTGGGATGCGGCAAGAAATAAAACATGTGAATTCCGCATGAGAGTAAGTTAATTCAATTTCTTAAAAAAAACAATACTGCAGCCACTACTACATTATCGAATATTCTGGACTGCTCTGCACGACAATCACAGATTACTAAATTTAAGCAATACAATATCAACTTCATTTGTAAGGCGCAACATTCACGTCTTCATTAATATTAAAAAGAATGCCATTCTTTCCCACATACATACATACATAAACTCATACCTTTTTCCCATGGGGAAAGGCAGAAACTTACGAACGCCACGTGATACGATCCTTTCATACTCCTTTCGCTTCGTCTACGGTCATACATCTTGTCATACACGCACGCCGGTTGAAAGTACTACGCACCTGGCCTTTTTGAAGAACATCACCAATAACATCGATGTATGTCCTTCTAGGGCGTCGTCTACCGGCGTTTCCACTGACATCCGCCTTATAAATTACTTTTATTCATCGCCGTTTACTCATTCTTTGAACATGACCAAACCACCAAAGCATACCTACTTACTCCTTTCGATTTTCCTCCTTAACTCCTACATCGTAATACAATATTGAACACGGTATTGAACAAAGATCACGTCGAAATCCGTACAACCCTTTAGTAGGTAAAATGAATCATAAAATCAATACGAAGCAGCAGAAATTTTTCCAATGCAATTAGTGTTGCGCATCGATTTGAAAGTGGCTCTACTTGAACAAATTGTCGATACGAACGGTACTCAATTAAATCGAAGTCATACACAGGTGTTTGATTATAAAACTAGAAGTTTAATTTGATATTTTCATTTGAAGTTGCTGTTTCTCTTGGGAATTAATGGTGTACCGATATTTTCGAAGTAGAGTGTCCATTTAATGGGGATTTTGATTAGAATTCAAACATGAACTTTTATTGCATTTAGAATCTACTGTTTGGATCAGGATTTGAATTATTTGTTTCCAAAGAAGTTTGAAAAATACTTTGCTCGAATACAAAGTGCAATTTCGTACAGCTTCGAGCGTCTCTAGAAGGTGAAATATTTCAAACAGCTGCGTACTGGTATCCTCACTAATTGGTTTAGAGATCAGGGGATATTTCATGTGCAATATCGATACTTAATTGTATCTGTCAAGATTGTCATTAGTGCCAATTCTCTTGTTCACTAACTAAACTAAAATTAGAGAATTGCTATCTTTTACTAACAGACAGCGCGAGAAAAGGACTAAGTTAGTGATGTCAAACTAGTTTACGCCTTGAACTTCACCGTGTTTTTAGTCGACACGTTTTGACATGTCGTCTAAGTATGGGAATTTTAGTTCAGCTAAATTTGACAGGCCTTATTTAGGTCCGTCCCTTTCTTATTTTATGAGAGTGAAAGAGATGGAATCGGCAGAGTCGACTGTCAAACCCATGAATATAAAATCGAAAATGACGTGTCAACATTGTGTTCATATAATATATGATTCAGTGTAAAGCTAGCCAACTAAGGCCAATTTTGTATAGAAATAATTCGGTTTCTAGTTGTATCGAGTTTGTTGGCGTCCGTTGGCTACAATAAACTTTCAGAGATTACAAACTCTAAAGGGAAACAAGCATTCTAATAGGTCGTAAATCTCGGTGCACCTAAGTTTGTCACGGAAGAGGCATCGCGCCATAATCCAGAGAGCATTGGTGCAAACAAGGTGAAGTGTCTCGAACTCGAAACAGGTGTGTTAGTGTTTCATTACATCACTAGTTGTGTCAGAACCTTGTTGCTACAACAATGTTGGTATTGTCTTATTGTAGAAGAAAATCGGTCCGGTACCAAACAGTTCACTGTGTTCTGACATGTGTATGTGAGAGCCAGAGGGGTATAGAGCGCCTCTACAGAGTTATTGCAAAAACATTAACAACTTCTTAGGCCTCATTTACGGAGACGCGGGGAGTCGAGCGTTGCGTGCGGCGTTACGTCTCGCTGCGCGTCGTACGATTTTTCTGTTTACGGAGCGGCGGCGCGTGCAGCAGCCCGCATCATCACACGCGCAAACACAAACATATGGCAATTTACGATGTTATTTATGAAGATGATGTGCGTGAGACGCCGCGGGCCCGGCCGCGGTTGACGCTACGTTTTACAGTGGACGGAGAATTGCAGGAATAGCTGGTCGCAACGCTGCGTGCGCCGCCGCGATAAACGTTGCGTGCGACGCGGCGATGCCATCCGCGGGCTCCGCCTGCATTTCAAGCAAACGTGTGTAAAGTCGCTTCTCCGTAAACGCTCTCATACAACGCCATAATGTTTGAATTCAGTGCGGGCTGCGCCGCACAACGCGACGGTCGACGCCTCGCGTCTCCATAAATAAGGCCATAAGGGGTCATTGCATTCATCATTATGAACAACTTTTACTATGGGACCAAACCTGAAATCGCGAAAAAAAATCAGCTGTTCCTTACATTTATTTTCGCATAACTCGTCAAAATGTAGGGAACAGCTGTTTTTTTTTCATAATGATGAGTACAATGACCCTTTAAGAGGTTGTTAATGTTTTTCCAATAACCCTGTATATCTTTGCTACTTGGATTTGTAAGCTCCATCTAAGACCCCGTCTGTGCTTCAAAATGATTCGAGTAGTCAGTTGTCGAATGATTTTATAAGCTATCTCTCTTGCTCTTGATACGAGAATCATAAAAGGAACGAGATAAAATCGGTGGACATCTGCTTATCGAAAAGGTTCTGAATCGGGGGACAATTGCGACTAGGTCAACCGCGACCAAGTTAAGGAATTAAAATAAAGTTTTTTTAAATACAACATGTTACAGGAATAAGCCCCTCCGCACACGGCGTCGTATCGTAATACGCGCGTAGGACGAGAGCAATACGAGCACGTAATGTTCAAACAAGTCCGCATACAAAGCGTAGCTGCAGCGAATCGTATGAGATTTTTATCGTGATTACGATAGTCGTAGTGTACTGGCGTAAAAAAGCAAGCGTAAAAAAAAAGACATTTAAATAATTTCTGTACTTTTCGATATGACTGAAAAAGTGATTGAATTCGTGAAACTGGTTGAAGCGTTCCCTTGTCTATACAATCATTCATTAAGTTCATCTTTCCTTGAATATTCAAGGAAAGATGTAATACGATACGTCTACGCTACGATTCGTTTATAGAACTCTGCAGGTCTCGTACTCGTTGCGTAATGACGATACGCTTACGAGACGACTACCTACGCTTACGGTCCGTGTGCGAAGGGGCTTACGCAAACACTCAAACACCACAATTAAAATATTCAGTTCCAATCAAAATATATACAATGAAATTTTACTTTTATGTGTTTTATCGTTTATTAAAAAAAAAAGTATTACATTTTCATTGTTAACTAGATTTAAATTCAGTTTTATGCCCTTGACATAAGGTTCAATTTCCTTTATCTCAATTAAAAGAAGGAAAGGTAAAAATAACGTTTTATAAAAATACACATTAAAAATGGCTGAAATCAATTGAGTTGCCGATTGTTAGCAAATTGCTTTCAGAGTTTGCGTTTATTAAGTTACACATTGTATTTAAGCATATTAATCTACCTACAGATTTACAGACCATAGTTCTTCAGATTTCTGGAATAATTTAAAGTCAAACACAGCATATTGCGTGTAAATCTCCTACATCGAACACTATCTTGTCGAGATCCTCGGCAGCTTCGGTGCAAACAAGTCGAAGTGTCTCGACACAGGTGTGTTTGTGTTTCATTACGCCACGCAGCTTGGGTCTACACCTTGGAGCTAGATGGGTGATCTTTTTAAAGTAATTTCCTTCCTCCCTTCTTCCTTTCCTTCTTTTTCTTCCTAATTACCGTATTATAGTGCCGTGTGGTGCCGTTCGTAAAAAATAGCACTGCATCATCTCTTCTCATGGGTGTCGTGAAAGGTGACTAAGGAATTCACTAGAGTATGGGCAGCAGCGTTCTCTGAGTACTTTAGCAACCATGCTGCGATCGCCAACCCGCCTGCCAAGCGTGGTAATTATGGCAAATCTATTAATATTTGTAGATTCATCATTATCTTCCACACCTATTTGTGATTCCTCTGGTATAAGCCTCTTTTTATATTTGACGACTGGGAATTACAAAGGGTGATTATGTCATAAAGCAAAGATAATTCGATAAAACTGTTTATTGAAAAAAAAATGTAAAACCAAGTACAATTTTTATGGCTTACTTTCTATTAGACCATAAATGCAACGATTTTAATCACACGAAAATAAAATTGTTCACATGTTACATAAGATATGCAGGTTTATAATTTAAGTTTTCATTTTGTAGTTTTTGTAGTTAGCACCTTTGTAATTTCCAGTCCTCACTTACTTTCAACAATTTGTCTTCTTTACTTCTCTTATTATAAACATTAATTTCCAGACTGCTTACGACCGACACTTTTTTAGATTTCTAGAAGATTACACGTTGTTTGTGTCAGTCGTGTTGCTTGATATTAAATTGCAGCTGGAAGTTCTTATCCTTTTAAAATGACGTGGTTTTTCTTATCATAATGAAAAATTTTGCGCTACATTTTGTGCGAAAGCAAAGAACCAGACGAACAGAGTGAAAATATTGGCGTTGTCTTAATATTTACTTACGAAATTTTGTCCAAGTTAATTATCTAACTAATTAATTATCTTACATAAACTTTGCTTCAGACCCTTTTTTTGATGACTTGCAAAGTTTGTTAAAGTCACCAGCAACCTGAGATGTTTCTTAAATTAATAAAAAGAAAAAAGATAGCTGAATTGGTACAATCAAAATAACTACTAACAATAATTGATAATCGATATCATTAAATCAATGAAGAAATAAGAACCGAGAGGTTTATTTAACGAGCTCATTTCGTTTGAAGTCAATAAAAATAAAAGTTTCTGTTGGAATCGAAGCTTAATTAAGAAAGTCCATTACAGACTCAAAGATTAATGAAAGTTTGTAATCTTTTGTATCCTCTAATTCCATATTAATGGAAAGAAGAGCTCCTAACAAAACTTTAAAGTATCTGAATATTTTACTGTATGGGAAACTTAATTTTCTGGAACAATATCTTGAACTTTAAATATCTGCAAAATAGCAACTTTTAGCTTCAAAATTGTATATCGTGTTTAGTTCCCATTGGAGTTACAAAACAAACTCCGGAACGCTATAATAATACCAAACTTTACAATTATTCCTCATTGTTTTATTTCGTCACCTTCTTCTTTTATAACTCTTTCTTATCCCTACTTACTTACTTAGATATTATGTTAATGCTGCAGTAAATTTTATTTTGAAAAGTTTTAACACCATTTGCCGATAGCATTTTATTCCAATTTCCAACCAAAACGTAACGATGCCGATGTTACCTCCTAAAATTATTTCACCACTGCAGCGGCTGTCAAACTTTTGCATAACATTTAATTTTGCACAGTATTTTCGTTTAGTTCACAGATAGTGACGCCGTCAACGTTTGCTTGCTATATTGAAAAAGTAATGAAAAACTCTCAACTCAACTCAAAACTCGGGCGTTATTGAAAAACTATTTTTATTTGAAGCGAGAGAAATTTCTACAAACTCTCAATGTCTCTTCGGCGGCGAAAATTGTTTATTTGCGTTCTGGTCTTTCAGTTTCATGTATATTTTGTTATAAAAGTCTCCAGAAAGTAATACAGAAGAAATATAAAAATGTCGTATTTTAAAGTTTTGTCTCAACCTGATTTTCAAAAAAGACATGTAAGTTTCAAGTCTGAGATGTCTTTTTTGAAAATCGTTAATGGTATTGAGTTAAGATCTAGACCCTAAACAAAACATTCAGCAGTGACTTATCACGTTATAATTTAGCCAGTACTGATTTAACAACTTCCGAAAAAAAAGTAAATCTTATAAATAAACACTGGAATGAAATTTTACGTACTTTAAATAAAACCTTTAGGTACCATAATAACTTGAGACGCTAAAGTGTTTGATGAAAATAGACACTTTAACCCAAAATATCAAATCAATCTATTATTGTCTTCTACGTGGACGTCTCTCGACATACTTGAATTGAAAATTGGTGAATGAAATATGAATTATTAATGCTACTGTATCCATAATAATAATAACGCCTCATTCTGGTTCAACGATATCTGAAAACAATTTAGAGTAGTTCCATTTGCAGGCGACAACTATAAGAAAAATCAAAAATACTATGTCATGTTTCATTTACATTTTATTTCCATGCACTTTGTTCACAAATGCACTTTCAAAATACTTAATACCTGCATCTTCAACAGATCACAATGCTTCAGCTATATACCGAGTCGATTCTTTTAAGGCTCTATTTGTTCTTCGTCTAGAAATCTCACAAAGCGATGTACCAAGTGCACTTGTGACTTGTGAGCCCCTCTCGATAAAGTGCGCACGATCTCTCAATTCTACATACACGACGACGCGACGTCAAATGCCGGGAAATACTTAAGCAGTGAAATGCTTGAATGTTTCTTGCACTGCGGTTGTTATCCAAATTGTTTTCGGGAAGACCTCATATGTAGTACTATTATTTATGCCGTGGTTTAAAGAGATAGCAGAATAATAGAGATAAGAATTCAAGTACACAATAAATTAAAGGATCTTTTTCAAACCAGCATGTCTCCACCTTATATAAATCCAGGTTTAAAGATTTTAGCTGTCTCCAAAATGTTACGACGCCTGTCTTAAATAGTTACGACGATCTCTTTAAGATGAGACAAGGTAATGTTATATGTACTAAGTATTTCCCTCTAAAGTATAAACAGTATTCAAAAGTAAGAAATACCAATAGCTTTCAAATTTTTATATCCCCGAAAAATCCATTTCACTCAGCAAAGAATCAAAAGCAAAAGGGTTCATCGCGACAGTTCAATGTCCTTGTCCCGCTATAGTTATTTCAGTAGGCTGCCGATGCGACTTCGAAATGATACAATATTTTTGTTGGAAATACTTTACATAGGAAAGTACTATTCGAATGTATTACGACTTACATTGTATCCAATTTTAGATTTACTCAAATCGTACTCATAAGTGTACGGGTCGTGCGATTGGCAAAAAATTATGAAAAAAACTAATTAAAAAGAAACATTTTTGAATTCAAACAAAAATGGTTCAGAAATTTCAATTTATGATGGCTTAAAACTATGTACAAGAAGCATGCAAAAGGGCAAAAATCTGAGAGCCTATATGCCGAAGCATTTAGCGCCAAACCCTACAGAAACATTGGCGCGATTTTAAAACAATTCTCAAACGATAATAATATAAACGAAGTAAACTGTAAAGTGTGTGTTTTGACTTTGTGAGTATTGCCCGTGGTATTGCTATGGGCATGCGTCTAATTGGCTAATAAAGCGTAGTTGCCAAGTTCTTAAGGTCTTGACTTCAAAAAACTATCAACATCTCTACATAATGACTCAGTTTGTAGCGAAAAATAATGAGGAATCCTCAAATTGTAGTTACAGTCAAGCAAAACCTAAACCTGAATATCATTCTGAAGACAAAATTTCGTGGATATTTTTTCGGGTGGCAGCCAAAACTCAATTCGTCTACATCAGTCATTTGTCAAAGTGAGTTATTTCGCGCCTAGAGTTACAAATCCGTCGATATCTAGACATCTGCTTGATGGGGTTCGTTTCGGCTGGCGATTGGCGATAATGTTTTATGTGGAAGTATTTATTTTGTGGCGATGTTGCCAGTATTTTGGGCATGTTACTAGTTGACAGAGATGCGGAGGAATATATTTCGATGGCCTCTTTTAGTTTATGGTTTTATGTTATTAAGGTATATTTTTTCTTTATTTGTGTTTGTGGTGTATTTATTTTGTCATGTACTTCATATATGTGTTGTTTCTGAATAGCGCTTTTCTAGTAAGAAACGTAGATAAGCTTTAGCTTATTACTATTTTAACTTAACACCACACTGTGTACCAATATAATATGGCAGATACTTTGAATTCTATTGAACTGTCAATCCTATTAAACAACAAAATATACTCGTTAAGTTTCTATATTTGTCTAATATCAATTTTGTTTATAACTTGTACTCTTTTTATTTTGATCAAAGTTGTATAGATCTACTTAATCAATCTGGAACTTATTTACGCAACAGCAGCACTTCTTTAATTCTTCTTCATGACCTCTATTTTAAATGTATTTTGATTGGCGTCCATGAATTGGCTCTTGATCTCTCTTGATTTTATTTTCTTCAACTTGGCCGTAGCAGGCACTACTATCTCTGTTCCTGACTTTATCGAATTTCTCATACAAAGTTAGACAACACCCGAGGAACATCACATTGCTTGCAGAGTTTAACTTATATTCTAGAACAGAACCACTTTCCAATTCAATGCTTCACTTACGAGAATTTCGATTAAAACAATCGTGCATGTTGACGTCACACCAATGGCTCCTAAGGGACATACATAAACAGACACGGCATTAAACCCTACAGATGCTCGTATAACACGAGGAGCAAAGGGCGAATTTTTGTTGTTATTAAAATTTTCATGAATTTTGCCCAGACTGTGACAAATAATGCCGTTTTGGGAACGCTGCAGTGAAGAGAAAGTTTGGGAGGGTTCGCGTTTCGAGCTTATGCAACTTGATTAATTTTAAAAATATTTAGTAATGCCCGAGTTGTTGGGGCGTTATTTTTTTTTTTTTTGGAGGCCGATGAACGATCAACATTTTAGAGCAATATGTGGCCAGTAAACATGATCAGCAATGTTAGGGCAATGTGGTCGTATTATTCGACAATATGAGGCCAACATTGACAAGTTGCCCGGCAATATTGCCTCAACATTGCTGGTATGGTCGTGTGTCGCTGAGATTAGCTGCTACTGGGGGATATTAGATGGCAATTAATTACCGATAATCATTATATTTGATTGAGCATGTAATGCTGTGAATAGTTGCCACACATTGCTGTAAAATTTTTACTTTTTACCGGACCCTTTAGGGACATTTTGCTGGCTGAACGTATGGGTTGACTCTGTTTATCACACTGCACAACACGTCACATCTATCCACAGATATCCATGGCCTTGGTCCTCACTAGGTAAATGCGCTTGTCAAACGATATATGGTATACACCAGTGCGCTTTCATGTTCATCTTGCGCTTTCAACTTTCAATTCCTCTTGCGTCAAGCGCATGCAATATTGATTGCCATTGACGCATGCAGCTTATCGTTTACACCGGTGCGCACCGGTCAGTCGACATACAATAGACGTGTTAGCGTGCGCTAGGGGCATGCGCTTTTGACGAACTAGTATTAAGGCATGTGTAATTGCGTGCGCTATGGCGCTTCAGGCATGCGTCAGACGAAGACGCAAGATGAACATGAAAGCGCACTGGTGTGGACATCGCTATATATACAGGGTGTTAACGAATTCGTGTAATTCGTTCAAACCACGTGATCTACTGGTGACACCGATTCACACTGCATAGTTTTTTTTCAGAATCAACAAAAAAAGTTTTCAAAATATGAACCATGGTATTCTATATCTGAGTAATTTTAGCTTCCCAAGTTAACTGACTACGCGGAGTGATGTCGAGCTAGTCATGCCCGTCAGCTGTGTCGCCGTGCCTTCATTCATTCACGCATGGCATCGAAATTTTCCATCAAATAAAAAAATATTTGGGAAAAAAAGTTTATTTTTAATCAATCTAAATCCCGTGCGGGGTTAATCTATACCATTGATAGATCATGTGGTTTGAAGGAATTACACGAATTCGTTTACACCCTGTATATGAAGAAAATCAAAACAGAACCAGCTGTCCGTCAACAAACAAAGAAACGATTCATTAATTTCCACATCAACCATTACTATTCTAAAAAAAAGAAATAAAACACGATATCACAAAATTATGGAAACAGTACCAATGCAACAATGTTTGTCCCTCCACATTCTAGCTTCACCGTGTAATCTTTATTCATTTCATTGTAACATTTCACCGTTCCCCCGCCATAAAACCTCCTTTAGTAATATTAAATTATGGGCATCCAGTCGTTCCCTCCGTTAATATACTCAGAGGCACGTCTAACTGCTCACATAACACTTGGCTTGAGCTTTAATAATCGTATATGTACGAATATATGTGAAAAAAGTGTCAAGGGAGGCTACTTAGTCCAAAATGATGATACGAATCCAGGGTTGTTGTCCCTGATATGTGAGAAGGTTAAGTAAAAATGTTTTAAGTGGTTTTTCTTTAATGAATACGTATGTTGATCTGTGAGAAAAATGTAGAATGGGTACTCCGTATTACATTCGTGGCGGGTGGAATAATAACAAAAAAACTTTAATATCAAAGACGAGAAGAGATGATGTCAAACGAGGTTTCAAGTACAGACGCTAGCACATAAAGCTACTACAATCTGTCAAATTTCTTTAATAGATTTTCATCTTTATCGCAAAAGCATTAGGTTCAAGGTTGATTGGGAAAATTTGACTTTTTCGGGTAGCTTGATATGCTGGCGTCTGTACAATACGCGAAATCTGTCCTTTCCGCCCTGAACGTAGGCTCTCCGAACTTTCGCACATGTTTACTCAGAAAGAAAACAGTTTCTGTGAAACGTGTTAAATAAGCTTCGCTTAGCTAATAATCAACCCTGATGGTGTTAATTAAAAGTTAATTAAAATCCATTTTGTACCCAAAAATCTATTGCAAAACCGGCACATAGTACACGGTGGCCAAGATAAAATGCACGTATTGTACTCTAAACCTCTTATTCATAAAAGATCGTCATTATACCTGTCCTTGTCTTGTGTAGTGCCGGACTTAAAGAATAGCACTACCCCATCTCTTCCCGTGGGTGTCGTAAAAGGCGACTAAGGGATTCTCTAGAGGATGGGCAGCAGCATTCTCTGAGTACTTTAACAACCATACTGCGATCGCCAACCCGTCTGCCAAGCTTGGCGATTACAGCAAACCCCCTCCCTTTTTGGGGAGGCCTATGTCCAGCAGTGGACGTCTTTCGGCTGAATGATGATGATGACACTCAGAAAGAAAACAGTCTCTGCCTTCTTCTTCTCTCGTGTCAGCATGAGCTATACGAAAATAGCATGAACAGTTTCTGTGAAACGTGTTAAATAAACTTCGCTTAACTAATAGTCAATCCTGATAGAATTAATTAAAAGCTAATTAAAATCCATTTTCTACCCAAAAATCTACTGCAAAACCACCTGCACATAGTTCACGGTGGCCAAGATAAAATTTACTCTAAACCTCTTATTCATAAAAGATCGACATTTTTAAACACTGATTAAATTATACCTGTCCTTGTCATTTGTCTGCCAATGAATAGAGATAGATGGCAATAGACTTAAGAATCATTTTAGTTTACCTTTAACCATCGTTTATCGCTCTACTCATCCCCAAAGGTAAATAAATTAGCATAATTATATTAAGATGTAGGTATATGTAGAGAAGAAGCATACGTTTTCTTGACAGATTTTTTAAGCCAAATGAAAAGTATCAAGCTACTTTTAAGTTTGCAAATCTCACGAAAATATTTTTTCATAAACAACTTTTAACTTCATTGAAAGAGTGAGAGCTTATCCTATACCTGACAAGTTTTCAAATACATTTAACTTTAGCAAAACACTTTTTGCTTGAAAATACCTATCAATATAGGGTATGTACACACGCGCGTCGGATTAGGCATGTCACGCAGTAGCTTATTCACTCAGCAACCACGCCTTATCGAATATTGAGTTGGATGTGTAAACTTACCTTATTTATTACGTTTCTGAACAAAGAGATGAATTACAATTTACGATCGCGGTTTCGTTGAACAATTTTGTGTGTAAACTCTTTTTTTTTTGTTTTGATATTCATCTGAACATATTATAAAAATGCAGATTCGGGTCTAGTCGCGTAGAAACTTAAAAGGCACTAAATACCTTTTTTATCCCGACATTCGGCCGAATTACACCGGCCGTGGTCACGGGTAGACTGAAGTTGCGGAGCAGTTGTCATATTCGTGAAGCAAGGGTATTTTCATCTACCCTCACTCGATCTTGATTTTTAATATATTTTATTAAGTTATCATCGGTACTTCGACACACTACACTAACGACGACCTAAGCCATCTACCATAATACTTGTTGATGACCGGATTCCATGATGTTGACAATTTATATCCATCATTTTTTTCCTTCTGTAGTTTAAAAAACAATGTGAAGCGATACAGAAATGAGTATCTTCCAACGATCACGTCCATTCAAATTCTGCGAAGCTCCTTTAAATCTTGTATAGGTGTCAACACCATTAAAATTGAACGTGTCACGAAGTTTCAAAACAGAAATAAATTAAATACACCGTAAAGAGCCCAACCAGTTGAATAATTAATAACAAGAACGTCGAAATATGTGTTTGCCATTGGCTCAATTTAAATGTATAGCGAGTATTTACAATAGTGACAGTAACAGGTATAAATAAATGTTATGAAAATTGTCCCTGTGTAAAATTAAAAATAAAGGGAGCGTCCTCTGGCTACTATACAATACACATATTATTTATTGTACACCATTCAAATACTTAACAAAAAACTTTAAAGCATATGGCATATAGAACATTTTCTGAAGACGGCGCCTTCAATTCCACTTTGGTTTAAATTTTTCGTTACAGTGTCGCTTAGCCCCGACTTCAGAAAATTTTGATATGGCCATTATAAGACGCTTTTAAGTTTTTTGAAGTCGGTTTTATTTTACATTTTTTTGCCAGTGCTTAGTAAAAGCTCCTGTATCCTTTCAAGATTTCTCATTTATTTTAATGTACATTTACTTACAAAACTCACTCTTACATATTTCTTTACAGGTATATTTGACACGGATGGCGTCCGAGTCCCGGGAACGGAATGCGACTTCCAGTTCAGCCGGTCCGGTAGCCGGCCGACACACGGCCGTCTGTACAGCCCCCGGTACCCGTCCATCTACCCCAACAATGTGCGGTGTTCCTACCATTTTCATGCCAGGTAAGGGTTGAAGCCAAGGTAAACAACGAAGCCGTGAGTAGACATACGCCTTCTGTCCTTCTTTCTTTCTTTAAGTTGGTACCACTGATTTTTAGGGTTCCGTACCCAAAGGGTAAAACGGGACCCTATTACTAAGACTCCGCTGTCTGTCCGTCTATCACCAGGCTGTATCTCATGAACCGTGATAGTTAGACAGTTGAACGTTTCACAGATGATGTATTTCTGTTGCCGCAGCCTGGTGACAGATGGACAGACGGACGGACAGCGGAGTCTTAGTAATAGGGTCCCGTTTTGCCTTTAGGGTACGGAACCCTAAAAAGCTCGAAATAATTAAAAATCTGTGGTACCAACATAGCGCCAAAGGGACTTATTTCTTGAAACTCACGATAGTCTTTCATAGTTCATAGACACAGTCCTCTCCAAAAAGCTAGGTAAATTCTATGAGCATGTCAATCGGTGAATTTTCAAAGACGAGGTCTATGCGACGTCTTTGAGATCATTTCAAATTCGATATTCAAACATTCTGAGTTCGATTTATATCTTTACAACTTACTTAATTCAATTCTTGTAATGTTACCACACCATTCAAATACTCATAACATTGAGTAGGTATTCATATTCAGGAAATCGAACTTTCAGCAATTTTCACTAATTAAAATGTGGACAAAAATGTATAAAAATGGGTGCTAATTAAACAGACTTCTTTTTAATAGCATTATTCGCCTCTAAAAATCTACATTGCCTTCTAAATTACTAAGACAGCCACAATTAACGAGCGTCTGAATGATACTATCTTAGCCACTATTTATCTTCTATGTACGCCACTCTAAATACAACTCAGCATGGTGGTTATTTTTTAAGCATCTGTAACATGCCTTCAAGCAGAAAACTTCTAAAATGACATCAAAAAAGATTAGCTTCTAATTTTTAAATGAAAAACTGAAGGGGATGTTTGTAAGGTTGTTTGGGTTCCCAAAGCAAAGTCGACGGAGCCCCGCTGTGCCGGGCTCCTATTTCTGTCTGCAGGGTTTAAAGTAACCTAACATGAAGGGGATGACGGACCTTCGAACCTAACTTATCCGTGTCGGGGTGCCCAAAATAACCTTGATTTTATTAGCAGACAGATGTTGAATCTCTAAAATATATAAAGTAGCCCACTTACAACATTAGTCGCTGAGTTATCAATTCAGAAGTAAATATATGTATCGGTATCTCTGAGTCATATTAATTTACGTTCATAAATTGAAGCTGCTTTTTTGATATTTTGTTGGAACAGTAAAGATGATGAATTAATATAATAGAAGCTGTTCTATTAACTCGTTGCCTACATCCAAAAAAAGACGTTAGGTTGCAGGTGCTAAAGAAAACTTTTGCACTCATAATTTCCCTATAAAAATCTTTTCTTTTCTCTTTTACAGACCAAAAGAACGTGTGAAAATTGTATTCGAGGAAGTTGCGCTTCAAAAAGGTGACGTCAGGTTGGTATAATGTCTGACTTTATTATTACCGACATCATCATCAGCATATCAGCCGGAAAACTTTCAATGTTGAATGTGGATCCTCCTCCCATCCCATTAGTTGGTAATATTATAGTGAGGCTAATGGTTCCCGGGCGGTGGATGGTTTTAGATGGCTTCCGATTATACAAGATTAGTCAGAAAGGGGGTACTAATCTGAAAGGGTGTTAAAGTACCCATAATAAATAAATTAATTTAAATATTATTAATTTAAATAAATAAATAAATTTCTTAAATACCTAGATTATAGGGCGAAACAAATATCTGTTGATTACACTCATCGATGCAAAAGGTACCATTTTCTGCCGCTTGACCGTAGACGTCATATTAATGATATATGCTACTTGTCTAATATCGCAAATGGTTCAATTGACTGTCCTGAACTTGTTTCAAAATTAAAGATACGCATACCACTTCTACATGTACCTTATGCAAACACTAATTATAGGCGTAAAGCATACTTCCTGAGAGCTAGATGCAGTTTTAACGAAAGTTGTTGTGAGGAGGGCATTGACCTTTTCTGCACTAATGCAAACACACTAAGAAAGTTCTTAGCAAAGCCATTTTTTGCACAAGAGGCCTGCACTTGAATCGTTTGTTGTCCGAATTGTTTGAGAAAATAACTAAATAGATAAGGTGTAACTTTGGTAACAATTTTTGTATATATCTGTGGAGGCTTGTAATTAGCAATTTAGTTACATATTACTATTATTATAATGTTATTAGTCTGTAAGCCTTCCAAAAATAAAGTAAAATAAAATAAAAAATATAATAATGAGTAACTTTTGTTCCACCACTTTCACCAAAAGTCAATAGTTTATGAGAAATAGCTGTTCAAAAATAGAAGAGAGAAAATTAGAAGCTCTATTTTCTGAATTCGTAACTAAAGTAGACGAAGAAATTTTGAAAAAAACTAAAATAACAATTATTTCACGTGGAAATAAAAATGATCGAATTTTGAAATTTTAACACTTGCTTCAAAACCGTCATCAGTGATACTTTAGCGGCCGTTTTCAATAACCTATCTATCGGCGGTTTCGCCTACTAGAGATAGCTCCATGGAAATAATGTCAAATTTCTATCTGTAGTAAGGCAAACCGCCGATAGATAGGATATTGAAAATGGCGGTTAGTGGCCTGTGGATTAGTACCCTCTTTCCGACTAATCTTCTTCTTATATATAAAGAGACTGGTACTGACTGACATTTGATTCATCAACGCAGAGCCTAAACCACTAAAGCTGGAAATATGAAATTTGGACAGTAGGTTCCTTACGTGACGAAAACATCCACTAGGAAGGGATTTCCCGAAATTCAACCCCTAAGGGGGTGAAAAGGGTGACTAACGTTTGTATGCAAGTCCGTCATTTTTGAAGTAAGAAGCATGAAATTAAGTATTAAGGTTTCTGGTTAGGAGTAAATGTAAACGTGTTTGAGCGTTTTTGGAAATTCAACCCCTAAGGGGGTGAAATAAGTGTTGTAAGTTTGTATGAGAAATCTGGTAATTTTGAAGTAAGAAGCATGGAATTCAATATTTAGGTTACTGGTCAGAAATAAACGTACACGTGTTTCAGGGATTTTGGAAATTCAACCCCTAAGGGGGTGAAATAAGTGTTGTAAGTTTGTATGAGAAATCTGGTACTTTTGAAGTAAGAAACATGGAATTCAATATTTAGGTTACTGGTCAGAAATTCTATAATGTAAGTATGTATTCTATAATGTAAAATTTCACGCAAGCGAAGCTGCGGGCAACAGCTAGTCTTCTTATATATAAAGAGACTGGTACTGACTGACATTTCATTCATCAACGCAGAGCCTAAACCACTAAAGCTGGAAATACGAAATTTGGACAGTAGGTTCCTTACGTGATGAAAACATCTACTAAGAAGGGATTTCTCGAAATTCAATCCCTAAGGGGGTGAAAAGGGTGATTAACGTTTGTATGCAAGTCCGTCATTTTTGAAGTAAGAAGCATGAAATTAAGTATTAAGGTTTCTGGTTAGGAGTAAATGTACACGTGTTTAAGCGTTTTTGGAAATTAAACCCCTAAGGGGGTGAAATAAGTGTTGTAAGTTTGTATGAGAAATCTGGTACTTTTGAAGTAAGAAGCATGAAATTCAATGTTTAGGTTACTGGTCAGAAATAAACGTACACATGTTTCAGGGTTTTTGGAAATTCAACCCCTAAAGGGGTGAAATAAGTGTTGTAAGTTTGTATGAAAAATCTGGTACTTTTGAAATAAGAAACATGAAATTCAATATTTAGGTTACTGGTCAGAAATAAACATATACGTGTTTCAGGGTTTTGGAAATTCTACCCTTATGGGGTGAAATAGAGGATAAAAGTTTTTACGAAGTTGCATGCATGAAATCAAATAACAGGCTTTCTGGCTAGGTATAAATACACATGTCTGAACGTTTTTGTGAATTCTACCCCTAGGGGGTGAAATAGGAGGTGAGGGTTTTCTTGAAGTTAAAAGCATGAAATTAAATAGGTAATAGGGTTTCGGAATAATAATAAATGACCGTGTGTTAGCGTTTTTGTAAATTAAATCCCTAAGGGGGTAAAATAGCGGATGTAAGTTTGTATAAGAAGTCTGGTACTCTTGAAGTAAGAAGCATAAAACATACACGTGATTCAGGGTTTTTGAAAAATCTATCCCTAGAGGGTGAAATAGAGGATGAAAGTTTTTTTATTGTTGACACTTGCGCGAGAGTTTCTGGCATAGTATGTACCATCACCGTAATATAGGAGGTGGTGCGCGAATCGTATTGGATGATTTTAAATAAAAATTCACATCGTTCATCCGATTGAGTTGAAACTTTGTGTAGTTGTTGTTACTCACGAGAAAGTTTCGGACATAGTACCTTCAACGTACAATAGGTGGCGCGCGAGTCGTATTGGATAATTATTTGTCTTCTTCTATTAGAAAGAGAAATGTACTAACTGAAAAATGATATTTGGAAAGTCGGTTCCTTTTGTAACGTAAGCATCCACTAAGAAGGGATTTCTCGAAATTTAACCACTAAGGGGGTAAAAAGGGTGATTAACGTCTGTACGCAAGTCCGTCATTATTGAAGTAAGAAGCATGAAATTAAACGTTAGGGTTTCTGGTTAGAAATTAATGTACATGCATTTGACCGTTTTTGTAAATTCAACTCTCAAGGGGGTGAAATAAGGGTTAAAAGTTTGTATGAGGAATCTGATACTTTTGAAGTAAGAAGCATGAAATTAACTATTAAGGTTCCTGCTTAGAAATAAATGTACACAGGTTTGAGTGCTTTCGGAAATTCAACCCCTAAAGGGGTGAAATAAGTGTTTAAAGTTCGTTTGAGAAATTTGGTAGTTTTGAAGTAAGAAGCATGAAATTAAATATTTAGACTTTTGAAGAGAAATAAATATACACGTGTTTGAGGGTTTTTGGAAATTCTACCACTAAGGGGTGAAATACGGGATGAAAGATTTATGTACTGAAGTTAAAAAGAGCATGCATTAAAATTAAATTATTAATAATAATGCATTAAAATTAATAAAATTATTTCTGCTGGGAAATAGACATACACGTATTTGATGTTTTTTGGAAATTCTACCTATATGAGGGTGAAACAATAAGTGTTGAAAGTTTGTTTGAGAAATGTGCTACTTTTGAAGTAAGAAGCATGGAATTAAATATTTAGGCTTCTGGTTAGAAGTAAACATACACGTTTGAGGGTTTTTGGACATTCTTCCCCTAAGGGATAAAATAAGGGATGAAAGTTTTTTCGTAGTTAAAAGCATGATATCAAATAATTGGGTTTCTGGTTGGAAATAAACGTACATAATAAATGTTTGAGCGTTTTTACAAATTCAACCTTTAAGGAGGTGAAATAAGGGTTGCAAGTTTTTATGAAAAATGTGCTACTTTTGAAGTAACAAAGGGAGAAACTGACTTACTGGCTGACAGATCTATCAACGCAAAGCCTAATCCGTTGGGGTTAGAAACTTGAAATGTTCAAAGTAGGTACCTCTAATAACGTTGGCATTCAATAAGGAAAGGTTTTTGGAAATTCCACCCCTTATGTGGTGAAATGGATTGTTAACGTTTGTATGAAAACCTTTATTCCATGGGTAACCCCATAAACTCAAAATTTGCACAAACACTGTTCAAAATAAATATTAAAAGACGGATTTTTTTGATTTAAAACCTACATTTAAAAAGGGGCTTGAAGAGGGTTTAAAATTACACGCAAGCGAAGCTGCGGGCAACAGCTAGTCTTGTATAAAGGGATTTTCTATTCTACATTTTGACATCGTAGAATAATATATTACAAAAATGTATAATATAATTTTAACTGCCTCGTTAGTCTAGTGGTTGTAAGCGCGACTGCTGAGCGTGAGGTCCTGGGTTCAATCTCCAGGTCGGATAAAGTGTTATTTCCTTGTGAAATTACTCAGTAGCAGCCTGGAGCCTGGATTTGTGGCCGGTTGATGGGACTTAAACATAACGGCGGAAAGAGGGTCTATACACCTCTGCCTAACCCTTTAGGGAATAAAGGCGTGATGTTATGTTATGTATAATGTAATTTTCAGGTAGGTATGCGATATCTAACTGGAAAAGTATAAAAATAAAGAAAATTTTCGAAAAATGCCGCTGTATTCAGGAAGAATTTATTCTAAGGTTATTGTATGTACGAATTTACCCATAAAATTTACCGGCAACCATATAAAATGATCAACAAAAAAACCAAAAACACTTACCAAAATTAAACCCTACTAAAAAACTGATGACACATAAAATTACCCTTAAAACACTTCGGCACCCATAATTTCCAAGCTAAAAATCCATCTATAAAAATAAAATTGCACGTAAAGTTATTCCATAAAGTCACCGTCAATATCCGTAGGAGATGATAAAACTGGGGAGGTGAGCGTCATAATCGAATTTTCTGATCGAAAATATTGAATATGATGACGAGCGTGCAACGTGGAACTAGTGCCGCCAGATGGCACCGTATTTTTGGGACGTCTCGATATCTATTTTTGTTACCTATGCTAATCGTAGGGTTATAAGGAACCTAAAAAGCGTAGGGATGTCAACGATCGATTATGATTCGATCAATTTGACGACACGTTTGGTGCAGTGGCTAAGCGATTGGCTTCTGCGCTACGAGTCGTGGGTTCGATTCCCACACGGAACAAAAATTTGTATGGCCTACAGATGGTTGTTTCGGGTCTGGGCGTTTGTGTATGTGAAATTTGTGTCTGTAAACGCACCCACGATACAAGAAAAATCTTAGCGTAGGTGAAAAACTTTAAAAAAAAAAAAAAACTAAATACAAATAAAATTGTATCTTGACGTTTAGAGGTAAGTATTCATAGTTCCGCAACAGACTGATCGTATTAAACAGGTGCGGTTCCGGTATTCATTCGATATCCGTCGCGACTTCTGTGAGCAATCGGAATTTTGACATTGTCATTCGGAAATCCTAAAGACGACATTGGCACGCGCGGTATTGACGATGATCCAACGCATGCAGTCCGTCCGTTGTCGATCAGTGAACGCACTCTGATGACTAACGATACCTACAAGGTCAGTCGGTAAGGGGGTACTAATCCGTAGGCCACTTAAAATATCATTGATGATGGTTTTAAAGCAAGTGTTAATAAAATTTCAAAATTCTATCATTTTTATTTCCATGTAAAATGATTTTTATTTCAGTTTTTTTCAAAATTCTTCGTCTCTACTCCAGTTACGAATTCAGAAAACGGAGCTTCTAATTTGTGACCCCAAATATGACCTAAAATGTAAACACAGCTGTTCATAGCTGAGGATTAATAGATTTTAGCATATATTTTTTTTGTAATTTTTGAACAGCAATTTCTCATAAAGTATTGACTTTTGGGGAAAGTGGTAAAACAAAAGTTACTCATTATTATGGGTAACACTTTAACACCCTTTCGGATTAGTACCCCCTTTCTGACTAACCTTGTATAAAGAATACTGAAATCCGTTTGGTGCGATCCGTCCGATGAGTCCGATGCGGGCATGTGAACTGCTACCTTTTTAAGGAATCTAAACAATGTAGGGATGTCAACGATCAATTGTGATTAAATTAATCTAGATATAATAAAAAGAGTAACTTTAAACGTGTATTCGTCTACGCGTTTGCTCATGGTTCATCTGACTGATTTGAAACTTTGTGAGTACAGTTAGGGCCCTTTTCTTGTCATGCGTATTTTTGCCCGCGCGCGGATCTGGTCCGCGTGCAGGCTGCCCGCATCCTATCATTTCATACATGTTTTTCCTATCATGCGGGCAGCACGCGCGCGGAACGCGGATTGGCTGCGGGCGTGCAGCCCGCGTGCGTGTTAACCAGATGCGGGCGGCGTTCTTCTGCCTTCAGTGTTGTTTTTAGTGACGCGGGTCGCACGTATGGTCATAGTACGCATGATTACTTTTTTAACGTTCATCTTTGTGCACGAGTTTAGTCACTGGTGACACGGATGACACTACAGCGGTAAACGAAATCTTTTTCCTACGTGTGGCCAGGAGCGTGCTATCACCCGCATGCGGACGAGATCCGCGCGCGGGCGAAAATACGCATGACAGGAAAAGGGCTCTTATTGTTGGCACTCGAGTAAAGGTTTCTGAAAAAATACTCACGTGGGCGGAGCCGCGACGGCACAGCTAGTTCTAAATACAAATAAAATGGTATCTTGACGTTTAACATAAGATCGTCACGCCAGCCATACCATATGGAGATAGTAGATTGTATCACAAGGGAGCAAAATAATATTTTTACGGCGAGGGCGCTTTTTTGAATCCAGAGCGAAGTGAGGGATTCTAGAGTAGAATCCCGAGCGTAGCGAGGGATTCTTTAGTAGAATCCTGAACGTAGCGAGGGATTCAAAGTATATCGCCCGAGCCAAAAATAATTTTGCGCCCGAGTGATACACTCTACTTTTCATCACCCACTATGAGAAAATAAAAGGCGCCTCATATTTTATTGTTATATTATTATTTAATAAAACAGAGTAACAACTAAATTGAAATTAAATAGTATCTAATAATAAAACAACTAAAAACTTATATTTACATTTGAGACGTTTTCGCAATTATGAAATTAATTTAACGCGCGCTAGCGCTACGTTCTCATTCTTTATTATTCATTTATTTTTATAATCAGCAGGCGCGCGGTGCCTGCGGCGCGACAATGTGCCGTCGTACCAGCCAGTCTTCAAACAATATTTGCGTTCGATTTCTTTGGCGCTGAACACTAAAATGTTCCAAATTCAAAAAGTGCGCGGCAAAGATAATTGCGGCGCACTTATTTCATAAAGAGGATTAAAAACTCATTCCTGCCCGCTAAAAGAATTCAAAAAGTGCGCGGCAAAGATAATTGCGGCGCACTTATTTCATAAAGAGGATTAAAAACTCATTCCTGCCCGCTAAAAGTTTCTTAATAGAAAACACCACCTTTGGGCGCACTTAAAGGCGAACCAAGTCGTCCTTTTCGAATAGGTGGGATGAAATAGTAGATTGTATCACAAGGGAGCAAAATAATATTTTTACGGCGAGGGCGCTTTTTTGAATCCAGAGCGAAGTGAGGGATTCTAGAGTAGAATCCCGAGCGTAGCGAGGGATTCTTTAGTAGAATCCTGAACGTAGCGAGGGATTCAAAGTATATCGCCCGAGCCAAAAATAATTTTGTGCCCGAGTGATACACTCTACTTTTCATCACCCACTATGAGAAAATAAAAGGCGCCTCATATTTTGTTGTAATATTATTATTTAATAAAACAGAGTAACAACTAAATTGAAATTAAATAGTATCTAATAATAAAACAACTAAAAACTTATATTTACATTTGAGACGTTTTCGCAATTATGAAAATAATTTAACGCGCGCTAGCGCTACGTTCTCATTCTTTATTATTAATTTATTTTTATAATCAGCATTCAGCAGGCGCGCGGTGCCGGCGGCGCGACTATGGGCCGTCGTACCAGCCAGTCTTCAAACAATATTTGCGTTCGATTTCTTTGGCGCTGAACACTAAAATGTTCCAAATTCAAAAAGTGCGCGGCAAAGATAATTGCGGCGCACTTATTTCATAAAGAGGATTAAAAACTCATTCCTGCCCGCTAAAAGTGCGCGGCAAAGATATTTGCGGCGCACTTTTTGAATTGAATTTGAAAAGTGCGCGGCAAAGATATTTGCGGCGCACTTTTTGAATTGAATTTGAAAATAAAGAGGATTAAAAACTCATTCCTGCCCGCTAAAAGTTTCTTATAGAAAACACCACCTTTGGGCGCACTTAAAGGCGAACCAAGTCGTCCTTTTCGAATAGGTGGGATGAAAAATAAATTGAGTATCAGAGGTGCATTTTACATACAGTTTGTTCTTCCGTAATGACGGTTTTACATCCCATGTGACGGGTACCTGAGTGATTATCGGTAAAATAATTGAATAACTTGTTCAGTAATTAAGTACGATATAACTGGCACTTCACACGTCATACTGGTCTGCCGTAGGGCATTTCATTAAAAACGCATCATTATTTTTCATGACTTCATCAATTCAGAATCTGAATCAGAATCATTGATTTGCTGTGAATGTAGGTAGGTATACAGATTAGATCACGATACATAATAATTCTAAGACATTGTATCTTATGGCATGCAAAATACTTATACGAATATTTTAATGTAGTACAACAATATAATACCTATCCTACTAAGATATAATAAGTAACTATACATTATGATTATTGTTAAAACAGTATTATATTTAACTAGCGACCCGCCCCGGCTTCGCACGTGTACGTTTTATAGCTTAAAACCTTGAATCACTCTATCTGTTAAAAAAAGTCACATCAAAATCCGTTGCGTGGTTTTAAAGATCTAAGCATACATAGGGGCATACAGAGGGAAGCGACTTTGTTTTATACTATGTAGTGATATATTAGTATAAATTAATAATTTCAATATTTTCACATAGTAGGTATTAATGTAAATTACTATCATTTAAAATTATTTAATTGTGTTAACATTTTTGGATTAGCACTTTTGTTACCTTGTTTTAATTTTTTTTTATTGGTAAATCTTTCATTGAATTATTTTATTTCATATTTCATTTGAAATATGTGGCAATTTATTATACAGGATGTAAACGAATTCGTGTAATTCCTTAAAACCACATGATCTACTACTGATGTAGATTGACATCGCACGAGATTTAGGTCGATTAAAAATTAAAAAACTATTTTTCGTGCGGTAGAGTAAGTAATCGTATGTATCTAAACCACCTAATTAAAAAAATCCATTTTTTTTTTCTTAGATATTAATTTATGTGATAGAACATTTCGATGCCACGCATAAATTAATGAAAGCACGGCAACACAGCTGGCGGTCACAACTAGCGCGATATATATTTGTAATCAGTTAACTCGGGGCTCTAAAATGACTCAAAAACAGATAGGTACCTACTAAAGTTTTTTTTTTTCAATTGATTTAAAAAAAAACATTTATGTTTAAAATGTGTCAGCAGTAGATCACGCGGTTTGAAGGAATGACACGAATTCAGTTTATTTAATTTACAACCTGTATACCTAACCTTCGCTTCCGATGCCTAATTGGAGAAGAAAAGCTACATAGTTTGTTGAAAAAAGCTTAATTTTTGAAATATTTATTATTTAATGAAATTCACAAATCGAAAAATATCTATGATAACAAGTCCCAGGAACGCGGTGTTGCAACTTTTGTCATACCATATACCTCTCGCCGCATGTCTTATTTGACGGGGAGGGTTGTGAAGTGAGAAGTTTCTTATCCACTCACACGATAATTTATAAATGTTGCCAGTTTAACTTAATGCATTGTTTACAAGGAAGCACTAAAGTTAATTTATTCATAAAGAAAAGAAAAACAAAAAAAAAATTTTTTTCTACTTTTGTTGATATAACATTTGACTCTTAATAGCATCAGAAAGGCGTGGTTAAAATCTTTCGGGTACCTCGGGCCCACGGTGTGTAACAGAATTAAAATCCTGTTTTGTATAGGAACAACGTACGAAAATAAAATAAAAATCACCTATGCGTACAATGTTGCGTTAATGCACAAAGGAGTAAATTATGCAATGCTGACCGCCAAGCGATTTCGGTTTTCGGTTTTTGGCTTGCCTCGTTACATTCCTCCCTGTTTTATTTTTACGAAATTTCGGACTTTAAATGTAAATTATTTTGAGAGATACTGTTGGTATATTGATTTAACTTTTTTAATTACAACAACAGTTTTGTCTAATCACAATTGACAGAAAAATATTGAATTTCGAAATTACGACAGTAACCTATACCTACCTACAATCATAACTTACCTACAAAAATTACTTTAGCCGAAGGCGTTAAGAGCATGTACAACGTACGGCATTTCAAACAAATTTTCAAGTCTTTGTTTTTCGTAATGACTGAACCGATTTTGATGAAACTTCACACACATAAGCAGGATACTTAGGTCTAAAAAGTTAGTAGAAAACATTTTCGAAATGTCTTACTTAAAAAAAGATAATTGGAAATTTCCGTTTGTATGGAAAATTTAAAATCGGTCTAATTTAACTATAACACTATTTTTCGAAAATATTTTCTGCTAACTTTTTAGTCGTACGTATCCTGCTGCTGGGTATGAAGTTTCATTAAAATCGGTTCAGTCATATCGAAAAATAAGGACTTGAAAATTTGTATGAAATGCCGAACGGCGTACACGCTCTGAGAATATGACGTGGGCTATTCTGATCGATTCATAACAGCTTGATATACAAATATAGAACATTACGATGTTTTTTATTTGTGAAATATAATAATCTGGAATAATTTTTGTAACCTGAATTAATACAATATACGATATAAATCTAAACTAAATCTAAAGTAAAAACAAAGAATAATTATATCCTAGACTAAACTACCAATATAAACTAGAAGAGTGCATCAAATATCGACTGGAAGCGTGTCCAGAAGGCTGGAAGCGTGGCCAGAAGGCTGGCAGCGTTGCCACGTTGTATGGCAACGCTAATTCTCTGGCCGAAAAACAAACCAGCCCTCTGGTCACGTGAAGTGTCGACCAGTCTTCTTCCTATTTAATTAAAAAGGAGACGCGCACTCGGGACCCCATGACCTGAGCGTTTCCACCCCAAACGGCTCAAAGTCATAGTTTCCTGTGATGTTGCTATATTTGCGCCGTTTGAGAGTCTCCGCAGCCGCAGCAGCAGCGCCAGCACAGCTCGGCAAGCTAGGAAGATGGGATGGAGCAAGGGTGTCGACACAAATCGCGTCCCACACCAGAGGCCTACCCATCTTCCATGGCAATAACGTCATGCCTAATCTGGATACTTATTATAAATAGCTGAGCGCGACTACGTCCGCGAAGAAGTTGGAAATATTTTGTTGCAATAAAAACTTTCTTCTGATTTAACGACGAAACAAAAACTAAATATTACTCCGAGATACGCACAATATTCGTCGATGAAATTCAACCGCATTGAATCAATACTTTTTATGTGATGCGTGCACAAACAAACCGACAAAAAGACAGTCCGACAAACAGGGTGTAAATGAATTCGTGTAATTCCTTCATACCGCGTGATCTACTGGTGACACAGATTAATCATACATAGTTTTTTTTTTAAATCAAATGAAAAAAGTTTTAAAAAAAAAAACTTTGATACCTATCTGTTTTTGAGTCATTTTAGAGGCCCAAGTTAACCGATTGCAAAGAGCGATATCGCGCTAGTCGTAATCGCCAGCTGTGTTGCCGTGCTTTCATTAATTTGTGCGTGGCATCGAAATGTTCATTCAAATATTATTTTTTTTTCTTATTTTTTACTGTTTCCTTATTGGATGGTGTAGATAGGTATATCGTCAGTGGAAAGGTAAAAAGACTAAAGCGCCAATATACCTACTTTACAGGAGAGCGTTTTAAAGTTTTTTTTTTTAAGAAAAAAATTCATTACTCTTTTTCTTTATGAGGTATTTTAATGAAACTTACATATTGATGTAATGTGATTTTTTGCTATTTTTTGGTCTTTGAATGAAGCTTCTATCTCTACTAGTTAATGAGATAGATGTCGCTTTAGTCAATATTCACTCATAATTTCAAATAACTCGGTAAGGCTAAAATACTAATCCACCCTAGATGCTTTTGTTCCCACAATCGAAAATTACTAACAAGCCACCAAGTACTAAAAGATAACCAAGGAAATTTACTTATGGTTCTATGTGTTGCTTAAAATGGATAGCATAAATCACTAACAAGAACATTTAGATTTAATCTTGTCCAAGTAAAATTACTTACTACTAATTAAATACCATTCCGATTTACAGACACAGGACAGTAAAATTACTAATATAGTTACTAAAAAAAAAGCGCAAAAAGTTTCATGTCAGTGGTACCATTCCTACCACTGAAAATATTTTATTTTTATTTATTTAATTACCCTACTACCATGTATCTTTACTTAGACATTAAATCTTTTTTGCGACTTTACGAGATGTGAAAAACCTTTAAATATCAATGCAGAAATATTGTGAAAACCCAAACAACGGATTTAATGATTTTATATAACACAACCACGTCGGCTGCCCCGTGCAGAAATCCAACCATTCAAACTTTCTTATTCAGGATGTCGGCAGATTTTGAGGAGAGGAGAACCGATCAGGATCGAGTATGATATATTCCAGGGCTAATGTTTCTTGTGGTTTTGATTGGCCTTAAGTCCTCTAAGTAAGTATATTGCTGAAGAAATCACTACTGGGCTACCAGGTGAGGAGAAAACGTGAAGTAATATCCCAACTCCTTTACATGGTAGACCCAAAACTGTTTGCCCCCACCGATTTGCAACTGATAAGAGTTACTGAAGGTAACTGAAAATTTCAGTGATTCCGTTAGTATTGAATTTGATGTGGACAAATACTTATGCAGTTATGCATGAAACGTGAGAGAAGATTGTGGGATTCGAGGGACTCCTAATAAATAACTTAGATCCCTCTCTCCAACTGAAACCTACACACACTCGGGTATATCTAGGTGATAGGCATCAGGGAGACCGACATGATGCAATCGTTGCGGGAGAGCTTCTGGCTGCCTAAATATTTTCTGAAAAATATTTTATCGAGCGGCAACAAGGTCTTTAACGATTGGGTCATGCCGGTCTTGATGAATCCTTTGGCATACTCAAGTGGACTCAAACGATTCTTGATGCCTTGGATAAATGGTCCGTTCACTGCTGATTGTATATCAGATCATGCATCACTTCCGTTTGTTGGTGATGTGGCTGTATATTCCATGGAAGTGATTTATGGACCGAGACTTTTTAAACGCAAATACCCCACACAATCGCGAAATGTATAGTTTCATGGAAATGTTGTCGCCTTGGACAAGGAACTGACCCCACTCTCCTGAGCTTAAGAGACTAGCGCAAACCTACAATACATAGCACCAATGACCGCAAAGAAGTATGGCAGAGCAAGCCTTCGTATTCTAGCAGTTTTTTTATGACGTCGAAGGTCTTGTATGTGCAATTGTGAACGAAGTTATTATGACGAACAAGTACTGGAAATATATGGGGATGGACGGAACGGTTGACATTGTCGAGCATGCCACCGTCCGGGAAAATCTATTCGACAAATTATCTCCGGTTGTTCTTGTCTTACTAACGGCGAGTATTTGCACAGACATAACCTGGAGGCCAAAATTATTCACCAGCTACTTGCTCTGAAATACAATCTTGTACATCGTGTACCATACTTCAAGTACGTCCGACTCCGTTCTTAAGAATGTCAAATTGTACCTGAATTGAGCTATCATCACCCACAGGACTGTTGTTCTCAATAAGCCTGATTTGTAATCGGCCAGAGCGTCGCACAATATGATTGTATTGATGTATTGTTGATATTATTGTCCCTCATGATGAGAATTTCGTGAAACTTGAAAAAGATAAACAAATCAAGTATCTTGATTTAGCACACGAGGTTGTCAACATGTAGGACGTGGATTCAGCAGTCTTTGTATCGATAGTTGTTACGGCTAATGGCCTAATAGTCAAGAACCTCAATCAATGATAGTTGATATCACTGTTTCGCATGACGAGAACCTCGTGAAAGCTGAGAAAGATAAGAAAAATAAATATCAAGACTTGACTTTAGGATGTTGATTCAGCAGTAATTGTGCCGATAGTAGTTCGGGGAATGGCTTAATAGCCAAGAGCCTCGACCAACACCTAAAGAGGTTCTCGTTGGGTGGCTGGATCAACGGCCTGATATAGAAAGCGGTACTTCTCGAAACGGTGCGTATTGTTAGGAGGTTCCTTTCTTTGAGGCCCTGACCACCGGTAGGTTGGACCCTGTTCTTGATGCCAGTGGGATACATTTTTTTATATATAAGAATGTCTTTTTTTTAGAGAAATATTTAAAAATGAAAATTGTAAGTTAAATTTAAGTATCATTATTATGTTAAATGAGACGTATAGCCTTTCGCATTATTAAATAAAATCTTATACCGACTACTAAATAGACTTCCTTATTGAATTTAGGGATATTTTTGTTACTTAACCGCCATTCATTACAAATATTTGTAAAACGATTTTTACTAAAACGCCAACAATACTACGACACAATAATGCAAAATTACTAACAAACCACTGAAATAGATTTAGGCTGAAGGATTAATTACTAATAAACATTATTTAGCTTAAATGAGAAATCGAATAATACTGATAAGCCATCGTTTCTCTTAAGTACTTAGATAAAAAGTATTTAAGCGACATCAACCTTTAAAACATGGAAAAAACGTCGCTTTAGTCACTCATCAATGTACTTACAGGCAAAATTTTGGAATGCTAAAGCGCCAAAAAAGTGCTCAGATCACCACGAGACCTAGACCAATCGACGCAGAAAAAAAATTGCAGTCGAACTGTATATATAACTCATTTTGACCAAAAGTGGCGCTTTAGTCTTTTTACCTTTCCACTGACGATATGGTCAATAACCGCTGCCGCATGAAAAAAAAAGTTTTTATTTTTTATTTTTAATCAAGCTAAATCCCGTGCGGGGCCAATTTACACCAGTAGTAAATCATATGGTTTTAAATAATCACATGAATTCGTTTATACCCTGAAGAGACAATAATCCAAAAATGATCGAAATGGATTCTATTCTTTAATCCCCCTTAACCATGGTATTCTGTATCTGAGTAATTTTAGCGTCCAAAGTTAACTGACTGCATGGAGCGATATCGCGGTAGTCGTGCCCGTCAGCTGTATCGCCGTGCCTTCATTAATTTGTGCACGGCATCGAAATTTTCTATCACAAAAAAAAATATTTGGGAAAAAAAAGTATATATTTTTATTTTTAATCAATCTAAATTCCGTGCGGGGTTAATCTATACCATTAATAGATCATGTGGTTTGAAGGAATTACACGAATTCGTTAACAGCCTGTATATTTATTAAATGTAGGTATAGATAAATATGTTATAAAATATGATGATAGGGATTTATTGAAATTCCTGCTCTTTTCGGAGCTCCTTTCGTAATCGCACCGGACGTTGGCGCTGAGCTCATATAAATCAATGCCTTTTCTTCCGGACATCGGATCAAGACTTCAGAATATATTCAGCGTCCTTTTTCATATCCGAATAAATCCGAAAATATTTAAAAAAAGATTGTAATCTCGCCTTCCAACAGTACAGGATGCAAACGAATTCGTGTAGTTCCTTAAAACCACATGATACGGTACTGTATTACTGTACTGTACTATACTCGTGTAGACACGGTATGGAAAAACGATAAATAAAAAAATAAAAATAAACCTTTTTTCGTGCGATTGGCATATGTGATCGTAACTATCTAAACCACACAATAAGGATTAAAAAAAGAAAAAAAAAACGTTGTGCATTGTTTTTTTATTTCAATTTCTTTTCCTTGCCTCGCGTACATGATTGAAAACACGGCGACACAGCTGGCGAGCAAGACAAGCGCGATATCACTCTTTGCAGTCAGTTAACTCGGGGCACTAAAATGACTCGGAAATAGAAAAGTAAGATTTTTTTTTTAATTTTTTTTTTTTTTACTTCTTTTTATAATAAAAAAATGGTTAATCTGTGTCACCAGTAGATCACGCGGTTTGAAGGAAATACACGAATTCGTTTACACCCTGTATATGACAAACACTATTCACCATTTCAGAGGGCCTACTCCCTAAGTCCGTCAACGAAGTTAGTCGCCCGCCTGAAAGTAGCCCGAAACGTAGGAGTGAACGAAACAACTGTCAAGTTCAACTTTTCGGACGGGCAAAAACAAATCGGTTGTAGGGACAACTGTCAAATCGTGTTATCATTCATTCTTAGTTCGGGCCCCGAAATAATCGTATGTCCGTAGGTGATAGCGAGTAGGAAACGCTCGTAACTAGGGCCGAAACCACGGACTTCGTGCTTAGGGAGTAAACCCCCAGACTACACGCATAATTCCGGTTTTTGCGTAAAACCGGTTATCCGAAATAGCCTAACCGTAACCATGTAACCAATCCCTAAAGCGGGTAGTAGAGTTGGCATAATTAAATTATGGTTGTAACGGTCGACTAGTGCTCGCGTTAATGAGCCCAGCTCATAAACTATACGTACTTGTTTAATTAAGCGGATAATGCATGAATGGGTCGCTTTAGGTGGCTACGTCATAATGCAGCCTGGAGGTCTTTTGCATAATAGTTTCGGTCAAGTTGTTGTTGTGGGGAGGGAGAAATTAATATGGGTCGTTATTAGGTTGTTGTGTATAATGTTTTTAAGATGATAGTATACGTGCAATATTCTTAATTGTGTTTTATTTAAACTTATTGGCTCATAGCTGGATGGCCTCTCCTGAAAGTTTTTTTTTTGCCTATTTATGTTGTGACACCTCGTAAATGTTTTGTATGTGATCTTTATGTAACCACCTATGAGGGTGTCCCAAAACTCAAAGTAAAGAAGGGAAAAATAAAAATAAATAAACGTTTTCGAGTTTCAAAGTTACCACGAATTAAAATTTATGTGTTGAAAAAAATGTATACTTTTTTCCGATCTGTCATGAACTGCTTTGTTCCCGGCTTCTCGTTGAGTTTCGGTACGTCCTGTACTCACTTATAACACAAAGAATTACTGATGCGCTGCCAACCTTAGAGACAAAGTTATAAAGTCGCATGTGCCTGAAATTTCACCGGCACTCAAACCCTTTAAACCGGAGCACTGAAATGAATTCATAAATAAGAAAGAAAATAAAGAAAAACATTTATTTAGCACAAAACACAAAAATAAACATTATAAAAAGTTTAAAACATGTTTTCAGTAGCGTTGAAAATGACATGTAAAATACATATATCTTTCAAACGCCCTTGTATTTTTCAATAAAATACAGAAACTTCCCTTGCGGATCTTCGGTTGAATCTTTCGCACGTTTACGTTTTTTGCGTGTATTTTACGGTGTATTTTTCGCATTTTTTGAAATATGTAAAATAATTTGTCAAAGGTTCTTTGATACATACATTAATTTTATAAGAAATGTATATTTACCTAGGCATTGAATGCAATTCCTAAATGGGACTATACAAATTAACATTATAACGTAGAATTAACGAATCGATGAAAAATGAAACAGAGACAAACTGATTTCAAGAGCGAGTGAAGCATGCTCGGTTTTTTGGGGCACCCCGACACGAATAGGTAAGGTTTGAAGGACTAGATAAGTGTTAGTTAGGCTAGAATGAGCGAGCAAAGCATAACATAAATACAACAACATTTCGTGTACCTACATTACTGTTCAATTAATATTAATAAACAAGATTTTTTCCCTTTGATTGTTAAATATGAAAAATACGCAGTATAAAACAAGTATTATACATGTATGATTGTATTTTTCAGACGAACGAGAAATTTGTTTTTTTCGAAAATTACATGTATTATACAGGAAAGATTGGGAAAGATACAAAGTTTCGAAAGAAACAAAATGTATCTTTCGCAATTTTCAACGCTAGTTTTCAGACGTCCGAATTGACCAGTGCCTAATTCAAAATTCAACATTATTATATTTTGCAACAATAGCCACAAACGTATGTAATGTGTACCTATGCTTATACCGAGATAACGGTCAGGTCTACACAATCTACCTGTCCGCCGTCAAGATATTATGTGCATAACATAACCCACTTCCCTCACTCGACTTTATAACTGGGTCAACCCAAATAACTTCCATTTCATTTACTTTTGCCTTAATAACAACAACAACCTGTAGCCACTTGTTTTTCCATTTAATATTTTTCATCAAACCTCGAGGAGCCCGTGGCTAAATAATTACAGCCGCATAGACCAATCTTCCGGGTTACGCCACGCTTGCCGAGGTTGGTCTGTGGATGGGTGACCATTTACCATAGCGAGTTTCCTCCGTGCCTCGGAAAGCACGTAAAACCGTTGGTCCCGGCTGTCATTTGTAGATCTTTGACAGTCGTTACTGTTGGTCAGAAGCCAGAAAGTCTGACAACCAGTCTTACCAAGAGTATCGTATTACCCAGTTACTGGGTTGTGGAGGTCTGATAGGCAGTCGCTCCATGTAAAATACTGATATTCAGCTGCATCCGGTTCGACTGGAAGCCGACCCCAACATAGTTGGGAAAAGGCTAGGCAGATGATTTTTCATCAAACCCCTTTACGAGTATTTAATCGTTTAGTTGCTTCTTGCAACGTACATGTCCCTATGAAAAGGCGGATAAATGAAACCTTCTGCCTTGGCAGGAGACCCTTCAAGTCTCGCCAATAACTGCCTGGTTACGTAGAAAACTGCGTGTTGCCAATGATCACATACGGCACTGAAACGTAGCCGCTTACACTGGGCCTCTTAAGAAGGCTCAAGGTCACCCAAATGGCAATGGAGAGGGCTATGCTCGAAGTTACCCTGCGTAATCATATCAGAAATGATGAGATCTGCAGGAGAACCAATTCGACCGACATTGCTTGAAGAATTGCCAAACTTAAGTGACAGAAGGCGGGTCACATTGCTCGCAAAATGGATGGCCGATGCGGCCGAAAGGTTCTGGAGTGGCAACCACGTAACGGAAGACGCAGCATGGGTAGGCCTCCCACACGGTGGACCGATGATCTGGTGAAGGTCGCGGGAATCCGCTGGATGCGAGAAGCACAGCACCGGTCGATGTGGCGATGCTTGGGGGAGGCCTATGTCCAGCAGTCTTTCGGCTGAAACAAGTAGTCCAATAGAAAAAAAAGAAAAAAGCACCTTCTGCCTTTTTTTATGTAAGTAGGTATTAGTTTGGCAAACAAACCGACGACCCATCTGATGATAAGTGTTTACCGCCGCCTATGTATACAATCAACACCAAGAGGATGCTAATGCGTTGCCATTCTTAGCGACAAAGTTGGAAAGTGTCATGTGCTGGTAATTTCAACGATACCCATATCCTTCAAAGTGGAACACAACAAGGCTGCTTATCGGTAGAAATAGGAATGGTATTTACTTCCCTGTAAGAACTTTTTCACAAGAAGCTCTACTTCTTTCTTCACTGCTTTCAAATGGTTTCAACGAAACAATCTTTGCGTTTGTGTGAGTGCCCATCCATAAGTACTGTTCAAACAGTTTACATAGGATTTTGACAATCAATCGAGCTCGGCCTGTCCCCTTTAAATGCCCACTCACACAGATTCAAAACTCCTATCTTGTTTTGAGAACTGTACTTCAATTTACAAACAACATTGACTAAGTGTCACAGCCTACATAAAATCTACACTAGAATAAGTCAATCTGAGTTTCCCAGCTACCCAATCCAGTGTACCAATAAATAAATAATTTACACTGAATATTTTACTACCGAGCAAGCCTGGGGCGTTGACATCGGCAAAGCGGAACACCTTGTAAAGGAATTTGCTCAAGCTAATCCGTTTAAGGGCGGTACCGTAACTAAATTTAGTGGTACACTAGTTAAAGGAAGATTTAAGCCGCTCGTAAACACGCAAACACGTAAATATAGCGCGGTGAACTTAATATATTAAAAAAACTATGTAGTACTGCTGTTAATTACAGCAGTATGTATTCAGGTGCATCAAATTTAATTAAAAACCAAATATGGTTAAATAACTAATAAAGAGGAGCTCGTGGCTAAATAATTACAGCCGCATAGACCGATCTTCCGGGTTAAGCCACGCTTGCCGAGGTTGGTCTGTGGATGGGTGACCATTTACCATGGCGAGTTTCTTCCGTGCCTCGAAAGCACGTAAAGGCGTTGGTCCCGGCTGTCATTTGTAGATCTTTGACAGTCGTTACTGTTGGCCAGAAGCCAGAAAGTCTGACAACCAGTCTTACCAAGAGTATCGTATTACCCAGTTACTGGGTTGTGGAGGTCTGATAGGCAGTCGCTCCATGAAAAATACTGATATTCAGCTGCATCCGGTTCGACTGGAAGCCGACCCCAACATAGTTGGGAAAAGGCTAGGCAGATTGATATATGGTTAAATAACTACTGTTGGGAGAGCTAGAAATCTGATCTAGAAGTCTAGACAAAATAAATGAGATACAAAAGTTATAAATATTAACACAGAATCGACACAGTATCGCGCTCGATTATGAGATATTTTCTCCCTTTGAGACATATCGGTGTCACCGGAAAATTCGGAGCAAACAAGAGTAACAAGACATTCTGGGATTCAGAATCTGTTTAGATTTGAACATCTCCGTAGTGTATTACACTTGTGTATCGTGGATGACAGGGTGACACTATCACATTACCATCAGCACGTAGATGACTAGGTACTGTTGAAAATTGGCTTCCTATAGGTGACTCTGATGAAAACTAGTCTAACGTTCGATCTTAATTCCAAAAATCGGATACTTCATCACATTTCCAATTCAGTCCGCCTCCATTCAGTCATTTTTCATTTCGTAAAGTAGCTTTCAGAATATAAAGTATACGGGGTGGCGATTACGATACAACAAAACATGATACCACAAGTTCTATGATGTGTTCTAGTACCGTACACAAAAAACATTCACTTCCAAGCACATTTTTTTCGCATGATTTTTCAGTTTCTCTCATTCATGTAGATGAAGGGACATTGAAGTGGAAACTTATGTTAAACATCTGTTCTACACGTGTAAATAAAGATAATTTTGGTTTAAGCGGGTCATTATATTTACAGAACTTCGCGTAGAGATATTGATACTCGTACAATTATTAAATCGTACGAAAATTCCTGTGACTAAACTATTGAATGTACATGATTGATTTATTTGTGGTCGGTCATAAAACCCATCATAGAATACGTGGTATCATTTAATGTTGTATCGTCATCGCCACTTTGTATAATATATAAAGTACCTTCCGTGAAATACAATTCCAAATAGTACAAGACCGTTATACATTTCCGAGTGTATTCCAACAAACGTCCTTAACATAACTTGACTAAACTCAGAGGACATTCCTCTAAAGGAATTCAGTAAGTCCGACTAGTGAAACTTGGTTAACTAAATTAACCCAACAGAATTATTCGTGCAGTAGTAATATTACGTGGACTATGTTAATTAACTATGCAATCTTTATTATTATCATGTTGTAATGTCATCTTTCTCCTAAATCTTTGTCTACTATTAAGAAAACGTTAAAGTAGTATCTCACTTTGATAGAGAGAGAATCCATCCATGACTTGCAACCTTTCTGATGCCCGAAGACCCAGAGGACTTAAATTCGAGATCAAAAAATGGAGTTCAGTGAAATGGGTCACGACACCTATCTAAACAAATTGGTGGCAAATACAGCCAAATTGCGAGGGGACCAAGGGGCAGAAGATATATGAGTAGCCAAGATAGATGGCATGCAATATTTTCGGTAGCAGTTCCAGTGAATGTTTGGCGATCCACCTATAAAAGCTTGTTGTAAGAATACAATAATGAAACTTTATTTCAAAAAAGTCTGATAAACAAAGTAGGGATGACGCATTCTAGAATCGTATACAGCATGACTGGTTAGCCGCTTTATATTCGAAAACCAAGAACTCTGCTCATCATTCTGGACAACTTTTACTATGGGACAAAATATGAATTTGTGAGAAAAAATAACCGCTTCTCCAAATATTTTGTTAAGCACCATTTCGTATGGAACAACTGAGTTTGTACCGTATTAATAAAATTTGTACAGAATGATGAGCAAAGTTTGTGGTTTTCGGATGTAAAGCTATTACCAGTCATGCTGTTTACTTAAAATAACACATTTTCTAGAATTGTTTTTTTTTGCATGAGTCTAGGTCAAGGGACGTCAAAGGTTACACTTGTGTCAGCAATATCCTGTTCTACACTTGTAATAAAGATCATTTTAGTTTGAACAGGTCACAGACTTACATAGCGTCGCGTAGAGATATTATGTGTAAAATTATTAAAATTAAGAAAATTACAGTACTGTGACTAAACTATTCAATGTACTTGATTGATTTTTTGAGTACAATCGTGGAATGCATAATAGAATACGAGGTATCAATTTATATCATTACGTCATACACACTTTGTATGGGTGCGGTTCATAAGGACTTAATTTCATTATGCCTTCTTATCATTTTGCCTAAATCTCAATTTGCCTTAGTCCCAGAATGCCTGAAATTTCAAGGTCTATGTTACTCGTATAATATTTCATAACTCCACCTTCAAGCTTCACAGCTCGAGTAATAAAGCCAACACGACAATTTGCCGTAACGAGAGTGTTCCCCATAAAATGTATGAGGCTACGACATCATGTGTGTCAAAAGCAGAAGCAGGCAGTATATTATGAGAGGCTTTCGATTTCACAGGAAAACTTTAGTACAGAAAAAATGGGAATTGCTTTTTAGTGAGGCAAAACGAAGAAGAAGTGAAGTATTGTAATGGTCTATTTAATAATATCTATTTAAAAAAAGTTATGTTTAAGTAACAGCTTTACAAGGTGTAACAAAAATAACGCACAACCTCTTAAGAGGTCACTGTACTCATCATTATGAACAACTTTTACTATGGGACCAAACGTGACCCCTTAAGAGGTTTTGCGTTATTTATGTTACACCTTGTATATGCGAGAGAACTATAAGTATTAACAAAATATCAAAAGAACAACATTAATACATATCTATTAACTTATCAAACTCATGAAAAACTTAGAACTCATGAAGAAATGATTTAGATACAAACGTGCCAAAAAACGTTATTGTTTTATTAAAAGAATAAAATTGAAACTATAAAACTTCATTTGATAAACTAGTTAAAAAAACCGGCCAAGTCGGACTCGCGCACGAAGGTTTCCGTACGCGATCTATTCGCGAATCTATTCTGTTTTTTAGTATTTGTTGTTATAGCGGCAACAGAAATACATCATCTGTGAAAATTTCAACTATCTAACTTTCCCGGTTCATGAGATACAGCCTGGTGACAGACGGACAGCGAAGTCTTAGTTATAGGGTCCCGTTTTACCCTTTGGGTACAGAACCCTAAAAAGAAAGTTAAAACTGTGATTACCAATTTTTTTACTAAGTTAATATTATGTACCAGTGACAAAACCGTTCTATCAAACATACACCCAAAAAAATAATCACAAAAAATGTATTGTATGATACGAAACAATCTGCAGACAGGACGTCACACCTACCCCATTTAAACCATAAATGTCGTGTTAATTATGTCTCAACGAAGCGTATCCAGCCACGCTTACCGCTCAACCACTACCGTGACCGCAAACCTATACTATTCGCGGTCACAATATTGTTCATGCAAATATACCTGTGTTGCGCAATCTATATCTATACTAATATTATAAAGAGGTAGAATTTGTTTGTTTGTTTGTTTGTTTGTATGTAGGAGGTAATCTCCGAAATTACTCATCCGATTTCAAAAATTCTTTCACCAATAGGAAGCTACGTTATCCCTGAGTGCTATAGGCTATATTTTGGGATCAAAAAATTAGGCGTCCGTAAATTAACGGGAGCGAAGCCGCGAGCAAAAGCTAGTATAAAATAAAATTAATCGGCTGATTTTCCTAATTTGTATTAAGCTATTTATTAGTCCCGCTTCATGGGCGGTTTTCAGGTTTTCATATTTTCATATCACACTTCATTTTAATTGAATGTAATTGACGGTATTGAGGAACCTACACTATACTTTTTTTTTTTTTTTTTTAAAACGTTGCCCCACACTAAGATTTCTCTTGTATCGTGGGTGCGTTTACAGACACAAATCTCACAAACAAACGCCCAGACCCGGAACAACCATCTGTAGGCCATACAAATTTTTGTTCCGTGTGGGAATCGAACCCACGACCCGTAGCGCAGAAGCCAATCGCTTAGCCACTGCACCAAACGTGTCGTCGAACAGTTACAACAGATATAAATACTTGAATTTTCCACGCCCATTAGAAACCCACGGCGACTTTTTGCAGCGATGCTGTCGCGCATGTGTATCAATAAGCCGCAATGCTGTCGCTGGCTGTGTACCTTCGCCCAGATTCTGTAGCGATAGTAGTAGATTCTGTAGCGATAGTAGTAGATTCAGTAGCGATGCAGAAGCGCGTTTACAAAACGAGCGACAGCATCGCTACAAAAAGTCGCCGTGGGCGAGGAGCCTTACTGTCAGTATTTAAATACAAAATATGCAAATACAATATTTAGCTTTAATTCCGCCAAACTAGATCGCTAGTTTGGCGGACACAAAATAGTAGTTTGGTCGCACAAATTCAAGCACAAGGAGAAGGAGTGAAAAATACTGCAACCGCAGTGTCGTGTTACGGACACGTGTTTCGTCCCTCCACGGGGCATGCCCAGGAGAAGTTAACTCGTCGTCGCGGCCAAGCGGTCGACGAGTATATTGTATTTGTGAAATATTGTATTAACATATTTGTATGTTATGGATTTCCGCAAAATAACGCCTGATTCCATCATTCTTTTAGTATTTATAAAGTTTTCGCCGGAACTCAGCCCAAATATCGACTGCAGTCACATTAATGATGCATCAAATGCAACTTTTGGGTGTATAATAATGCTAGTACCCATAAATTAAGTTAAATCTTTATTGGGTATCAGAGTTCATACAAATACTTCATACTGATTGTTATATTCTAATTCATTTTGTTTGGTTGTGTATAGTATAATGTTGTTTGTAAGTGTGTGACTGTACAACCTTTTGAGTCCAAATAAAACAATTTGTTTTATTATTTAAATTATTTATTAAATTTAGATTGTACTTAAACGACAGTGTATCTGAGTAATTTCATCTGAACATATTGGCCCGACTGCATGCTCTTTCTTGCTATTTGTACAAATTCTAAGTTGCACAAATAAGCATGACCGGCAAAGCTGCACAGTGCCATTAATACAGACTATATCGTTTGCACAAACGTTTGCACATCCAAGTCGCGGTATGTAGCAGAAAGAAATTAACCCCAAAAAAATATGAAAACAAGATACAAAAAACAACACACCACATTTTAATCTTCTGCATCATATTTTAGTACTATGAGTGACATCGAATATTGTTTCAGCTCCACTTTGTTAATACAGTGTGTTCTCCTATTTCAGTTGCCTGCGGCGCGCGGACATCATCAAAGTCTTTGACGGCAGAGACACCAACTCGCCGGCTATAGCTATGCTGTGTAACGAGCTTACAGGTACCTAGAGTTATTACTATACGGCCGGGACTATACGGAAATTTCTCCGGTTATGACATTTTCGAAAATCAGAAAACCGGTTCCAAAATTACTCGAAAGGATAAATCGGGTCGTCCCTCGTATAGTTTCGACCTTTATTTTAATAATACAAATATATTAATCTGATAACAATATTAGGATGTCGTCATGTGGGATGTTGATTCAGCTGTCATTGTGCCGATAGTAACATGGACAATGGTTTAATAGCAAAGAGCCTCGACCAACATCTGATGAGTCTCTCGTTAGGCGGCTGGTTCAAGGGCCTGATACAGAAAGCTGTACTTCTGCACACGGCGCGTATTATTAGGAAGTTCCCCAGACCACCGGTAGCTTAGACTGTTCTGTTCCCGATGCCGCTGGGCTACTATTATCTACGATGGACGACACGTTTGGTGCAGTGACTAAGCGATTGGCTTCTGCGCTAGGGGTCGTGGGTTCGATTCAAGCGCGGAAAAAAAAAATTGTATGGCCTACAAATAGTCGTTCCGGGTCTGGGCGTTTATGCATGTGAAGATTTGTGTCTAACGCACCCATGATACAGGAGAATTCCTAGAGAGGGGCAAGGTGTAAGACAAAAAAAAAACTTTATATTATAAATCGGAACGTCGCTTCGTCGTCGTCTCGGCCTTTAATTATTTTAATAATACAAGCATATTAATCTGATAAGAATAAAGGATGTCGTCATGTAGGATGTTAATAAATTCAGCTGTCATTGTGCCGATAGTAGATACGGCCAATGGTCTAATAGCCAAGAGCCTTGACCAACATCTGATGAGTATCTCGTTAGGCAACTGCATCAAGAGCCTCATACAAAAAGCAGTAAGGTTAGGAAGTTCTTCTCTCTGAAGCCCTGACCACCAGTAGCTTGGAACTTCCCGGTGTGCTATCATTTTTTATATTTTAACTGGTTGCGTACCGCCCGTCATCCCAGGATGACACTTAATTGTCTTATCTATTGTGTCTATAATTACGGTGATTGAGAGTTTAAATATGTACATTTTTTCTATTTTACAGGTAGCATTATTTGAAAATGTGATTAGTGTGTAAGCATGATGAATAAATCACTCAGCCACAGAGTTATAAGATAGATACAGATGAAAGAGGACACACTGAAAGATACACACTTGGGTGACTTTCAGTGCTACTTTAAAAAATGATGACCATTAATTAAGGAACTGCGGCACGAGAGAGCACCAGATACCGTCGGTATCTGGTGTCATACGAATACCTATGACAGTCATTACGGGTAGTCAGAAGCCCGAAAGTCTGACAACCGGTCTAACCTTAGGATATCGGCATTGCCCAGTAACTGGGTTGCGGAGGTCAGTTGGCGGTCGCTCCTTGTAAATACTGGTATTCACCTGCATCTGGTTAGACTGTAAGTTGACCCCAACGGAATTGGGAAAAGGTTAGGAACTTTGGTTTCTTTAAAGTAAATTCAGTTCTTCGTACATGATACGGCCAATTTCAGCTTTAACGTAAAGGGACTCTAAGGAAATCTAGTTTTCTTTAGATGCAAAAGGCTGCATCTAAAGGAAACTAGATTTTCGCAATTTTATCATAAAGTAAACCAACAAATGAATGCTAGTGCTTATTAATCTATTTAAAAGTATAAAAATTAATTACTGTTAGTCTCGCTAAAACTCGAGAACGGCTGGACCGATTTGGCTAATTTTGGTTTTGAAATATTTGTGGAAGTCCAGGGAAGGTTTAAACGGTGAGAAAATATGGAAAAGTTGCGAGGAAAATAGTAAAAACATCAATTTAATTTTCCCATACAAACTGTTCCAGCTGTTCCTACCTGTCAAACATTCGATGTTCGTCCAGCGTCGGTACGGTAAATTCGGGTCCCCTAAAATCAAAAATATTGTGTATCCAAAAGCACTTCAATAAACAGATTTTAAACATAAACACTTTTTCTTTGCATTGCAACGCACGCCGGGTACAGCTAGTCTCAAATAAATTATTGACTCTTAAAAGTTTCTACCATCAATGTATCAGAGATTTAGAATATGCATTACAATGGAAAATAAAATCACAGTCGACTCCCTTGATCGTACTGCCACGTTGGTTTAGTGATCGCAAGCGCGACTGCTGAGCATGAGGGCCTGGGTTCGATTCCCAGATTGGGCAAAGTGTTATTAGGTTTCTCCGTGTGGAATTTCTCAGTAGCAGCCCGGGTTTCGTTCTCTCTCTCGATCCTATTACAGAGACCTTAAACATAACGGTGAAATAAGGGTGTACTATACACCTCTGCTGACTCTTCGGGGAATACAGGCGTGATGTTATGTATTATAAAATCACAGTATAAACAATAACTTCAAAGAAACTCCAAACGCTTATTTTCCAAGTATTTTCACAAACATCATAACAAGATTTTATTTCTTGACTGCCCGACACACAATACTAATATAAGTGACGTTGAGAAATCGGTTCCGAGATCTAATTTCACGGGATGCGACGATGCGCGACATTGCATTGCACTGCCCGGGACACGGGATTCTTTGTAGCTTTACACTCTTCTGCACTTATGGGGCAAACAGAACTTAAAATAAATGTAAATAGAATAGAAATACGATTATCAAGAAAATATTAAAAATACTTCCGACATTGTGATGTTCCTGTCGATCCTTGTTAGCGATTATTCTTAATGTGGTGAGAAAGTGCTTTCCACAACGAGTGATACGAGTTCAAACACAATCCCCCTTATTACAAAAGATGATCTAAGAAAAACTTAGGTTCTAAAATAGCCCTGTCTCTTTTTGTGACATAAGAAAGTGATGGGTATATTTTAATAAATGATAAATGAAATAAATGATTTTGATTTTTAAACCTGGGTTTACCTTAGTCTTGGTTTAAACCATCTTTTGTAATAAGGGGGTTTGAGTCTACAAGTAGTTATTGCGGAGGGCCGATCACCATCCTGAGCCACCTTCAAAGTCTTTCTTGTCAATATTAGTCATGAGGCAAAATCGTTGGGTCTATCTGATATTAGCTATTTTGAAGTAGTGTTAAAAGCCTTCCGATCCAAACCCTCACTAAGATCAGCTCAATGGTACCTACCCTAATATTGTATTGTTACTAGGTTTGCATATATGCAAATCAATTAGACGAGCGGACGTGATATAAATACTCATTGTTTGCCTGAAATCCCTACACCAACTGTGAAAAGCGCTGATCATTTTGAACCGGCTGAACCGATTTCCATTAAACATACTCTATAACCATCTCGATTGAGGGGTGCATGAAAAGAATCTCCACGAGTGACGATACTTCAGTACGTCCGGCGCACCCTGGGCAGTCAGCCCCGCTACCAACCTTGCTGACTGGCTAATATTTTCACCACGGCACGAGGTAGTCCTGTATAGCTCGTGCCGACACGATAGAAGAAGATCTCAATTAAACCAACTTTCAAACAAAAAGATTGTATTGAAATCGGTCCATCAGTTTGGGCGCTGCGATGCCACAGACAGACACACAGACAGACATAGGCTTCAAACTTATAACACCCCTCTTTTTTCGTCGGGGGTTAATAACTAACACAAGTAACCGGTAATTATGAAATAACCGGTAATAAAGGAACCTAAATCGGATTTGGTGCTCAAATCGAACTTGATTTATTTCCCTTTTCAGAAAATCAATTTCCTCTAAAAATAACGTCATAGGTTTTCCTAGGGAAAATATTTGGAACTTGATCCCTTTCATTAAGTAAATAATGTTGGATATTCAAGCTTGTATCCTGTGTAAGACCAATCAATTGTATACATTTTCTTGTTACTCGAGACACGAATATAATTTTGAGAAATACACACTGCCTTATTTGTATGAAAATGATGTTTTTGTACTAAGCTGAATAAAATAAATGAAATCAGATCTTAGCAATTGAGTTCTCTATTATGTTCCTACTAATGAATTCTAGAGCTAGAGATCTGTGATAATCTAGCGGTTGGACGCTTGTCTTTCATACAGGAGGATTTGAGTTCGAACCCGGCCCACAGCTAGCTTTTGAATTTGATTACTCGTTAACGCAAATCGCTTGGTCAGAAGCCTGACAACTGGTCTAACCTTCGAATGTCACTATTGCCCAGTAACTGAGTTGTGGGGATTTCATGGCCATTTTTCCGTGTAGAATATTTCTTCTTCTCTTGTATCGGAACGACCTATACGATAATATACCGTGCTTAAAAGATCAACCAGTCAGCAAGGTTGTTGGCGAGACAGACGACTCTGGGTAGGGGAAGATGTGGATGAAAAAGTCAGTTTAAAAAAAACTGTCGAAAAAGGCGCGACATAATTTTGTATTACTAAAAACGCATGAAGATGGTTGTTTGTTTATTTAGGAAGGTTATTAGTTAGGGACCTCCAAATGTATGATATTTATAGTTTACAAAAAAGCAGAAATCGGCTCATTCATAGCAATCTATTGATCACGGCAATGAATCCCTACAGAAAAAAAGCACAGGTTAAACTAAGAACTTTCCAATCTCAGTTCACAAACACCACCCCATAACCCAAACGAATTCGAACACAAAGCGAACAGAGAATCCTGCTGATAAGATACACAATACGAACAAGTCATGTCCTAATCCTGCCCGATCGAAGCTAGTTTAGTATGTATTCCACTCACATTCTATATCGGCTGTCACCTAGCGTCTGCGACGTCCAACAATTCCCTTTTTGAATGAATAATGCCGCGTCAAAGCAGCACTGACTTTCGGGAACAGGGGTGGCACGTTGTTATTGGCTTTCTTTTAATTTAAGGTATTTAAATTTTTTGTGATATCTACATTATCTTTAGCATTTTCTAAGGTGCTATGCAAAATATCGTGGATTATTAAAGTAAGACCTTATATAATTTATTTTGTCAAGTTTCTTTTAAAGGTCGACTATAGACTATCGGTAGACTGCTTCGTTGTTCTAGTGGTCGCAAGCACGACTGCTAAGCGTGAGGTGCTGCTGGGTTCAGTCCACTGGTCGGGGAAAGTGGTTTTTCCGTGTGGAATTTCTCAGTAGCAGCCTGGAGTTTGGATTTGTGCCCGGTTGATGGCAATAGGCTCGCCTCCTATTATGTGGGTCTTAAACATAACGGCGAAATGAGGGTGTACTATACACTTCTGCCTAACCTTTCGAGGAATACGGGCGTAATGTTATGTTGTTTCAAAAGTCAATAGCCAATAAAATAGTCTTCTACATCGGGTTTGTAAGTAGAATGTCCCAATTAGTCTTTACCGCCGACAGAAGTACTGCTTCTGCCATTCAAGATTGTTTTAGAAGATCTTTGATGTATAAATTCTCATTTCCTTCCCGAAATTAATTAATTTCTATGTTTAAAGATATTATTAATAATCAATTGACAATATTCTTCGATATAACGCACCTTAGTCTCCCATTTCAATCGACAGTTGAACAATTTCATGCGTTTATGTGGCTGTGTTGAATATCCTTACTTAAAGCCGGTACCTTGTTGTGACAAAAACAAACTCGGCTATCCGTACATGCCATCAACACACACAATAGTTTTTTGTACTATAACTTTCGCGAGACATATTCGTATGTATGATTAGTCACGATTTACTCACGTACTTTCTTCGGGATTGTCCGACTAGTTTCGGACCCAAACGGAGCCCTTAATCATCAGCTGAACAAGCGACGAGGTCGCGAGTTGAACAATATATTGTCTACTAAATTCTTAAAAAGCATTGACACCCCTACTAGTAACCCACTCGCTCCAGTCGCGCAGCGCTGTGATTGCAGGCCCCACTCTATATACCTAATTTCCAGGTTTTACGTATTCAAACAATGGCTCTATTCCTCCAGACTACAATATTCAAGACATCCGTGATGGAACATGAGTTTTTCCATTATTAATAAAAATATAATTAATCTTGTCACTCTTCAATAGAGGTTTTAATTACAAATTGAAGACGCCAATATTCAGATGTTTCTAAAATGATAGATACGTAGACCGTAAAGGCACTGAAAATCAAAACTTAAATATAGGTGCGCTTAAATTAAAACTATTCAAGGATTCTCCGAACTCTGTACCTTTTCCTTTTCGTACAGATTTACATCAAAGTCTGTCTTATAAGATTGTCTTTAATGCATGAGTTTTTTTCCACACCATCCAGTCTCATTGCTGCCATAGAAAACATAGTCATTATAATGGGATACAATGGTGCCGATTCTGTTAAGGACAAAATAGAACTAATAGTTCCATACAACTTTAGACGACATTTAAAACGTGTCGACTAAAACACGGTGAAGTTCAAGGCGTAAACTAATTTGACATCTCTAACTTAGTTGTTGTCTATCATTGTCCTTTTCTCGCGCTATCTGTTAGTAAAAGATAGCAATTCTCTAATTTTAGTTTAGTTTTTTTCCATCTGTAGGCCATACAAATTTTTGTTCCGTGTGGGAATCGAACCCACGACCCGTAGCGCAGAAGCCAATCGCTTAGCCACTGCACCAAACGTGTCGTCAAAGTGTCGTCAGTTGGTGAACAAGAGAATCGGCACCAATACAATTAAAGTTAGTTTTAAACCATTAAAGAATTTCTTCATACCTAAACTCGAATGTTATCGATGTAGCTGGACTACACGTCAAAGGCGCACAAACAAGCGCGCGACGTGTCATTAGCTCGACTTGCCATTAGAGCGACAGATCAAATGTTCGACAGGTATTTGGAGCGACACCTCAGAGCTTTGACAGGTCGTTGGAGCGATAGTCAATGGAGTATTCTCACCCATTGGCTAAGTAGCCAAACCGAGAGTGAGCGAAGCGAGCTTGGGACTTGGAGCACTCCGACTTGGTTGGTTTAGGTTCGAAGAGAATGACGGGAGCTTGTGATCAACCAAAGCGAGCAAATTAAGCTCCCGTCATCACCTTTGAGTATAAATCTTGTGACCAAACAACTCAGAAATAGGAGCCCCGCACGGCGGGTCTCCATCGACTTAGTCCAAAATAACCGTCTTGATAATCATCTCTTTACTGTCGCTCCAACAACGTGTTAAACCTCTGACATGTCGCTCCACCAATCTGTCGTAAATTAGACCTATCGCTCTTGTCACCAGTAGACTAATTCACCTAACTAAAGAAATTCAGTTGCAGTGTAGTTGCAGTTATGTTTCGATCAACAAAACGCTTTTCGTATTCTCTTAGTCGACGATCGCTGTCAGATACGCTCGCGTGAACTAAACTGCAGCGTCAATGCAACTTGACCGGCGCGTCATGAAATTACGTGAATAACCTCCGGTTTCTGAATTGAGAATTCGAGATAAGAAATACATAAGTAGTATTTGAGTACGGAGTTGTCAAAAAAATGCTTTAAAATCCTTCATTTTTTTGACAACTTCGTACTCAAATGTTACTTAAGTACTGCTTATCCTAGAATTCTCAACTCAAAAACAGGTTAGCCTACAGTCGCTCTAATGACAATCGCGCACTTATTTATCGAACCTAGTCGTGTAGCTGGGAAATGTAATAAAAAAAAAATTGGTTTGACGACATGTTTGGTGCAGTGGCTAAGCGATTACGCTACGGGTCGTGGGTTCGATTCCCACACGGAACAAAAATTTGTATGGCCTACAGATGGTTGTTTCGGGTCTGGGCGTTTGTGTATGTGAGATTTGTGTCTGTAAACGCACCCACGATACAAGAGAAATCTTAGTGTGGGGCAACGTTTTAATAAAAAAAAGTAAAAAAAATACTACATAATCACTCATTTTGCAGCTCTAATGGCCTTAATAAGCAAGATTAAGTAAGTAATTGTACTACTTACCTAACACAATGCTGAGCCGATGGCCCTTTGGTACCTACATTTACATACCGAGGCATTGTGTTGTTTGTGTCAATAAATCATTCTTTCTTTCAAGATGAGCGTAAATTATATTGACATCCGTCTGGGTCTGTCTATGACGCACTTATATTAGTAACTATTTGCTTCCAAAACGCCTTCCTAACGATTAGTCGTGTGGGTTTGTGTACTTAGTCAATTATTTGTTTAGGTAATTGTCCAAGTACAGAGCCGCTAATAAATATGTATAATAAGCAGCGATAAGCTATCAACAACATTTAGACTTGACTTAAGCGGTATGTAAACTGGCCTTAAACCTTGAACCCTTATCGGTGCATGTTAGTCATGCAAAATCTTACCACTGTTTGTGATGTCGCAACAATTTGTAACAAAGGAATGTGGCGTGACATTTGAATAGTAAAGTCAACGACCATTGGGCTGTATGGTCGTTGAGTAAAGTATTTCCACAAGATTATTAACATTAAGGTAATAATTATAATAATGTATTTATTGTTTCACAAACTAGGTGATATACATGCTTAGTACAAATTTATGTGCAAGAATGAACAGATGATGTACTGCTGGTACTTAAAAAAGTAAACCCTGAGCTATAAGTACCAGCTAACCTTAAGTGACACAGTGAGAGCAGTTCTTGATATTACTTACATGTAGACATGTTAGATGAAGTTGCCGTGACAATAATAAGTAGTATGTAACGTAAGGTAGGTAAGGTAAGTATACACGGTGACACTGACATTTGACACAAGGCAGTCGCAACACTGAAATTAAACCCGAAACCATGCGCAACTTAGTGTAACGGCGATTTACACGCTACGACATTCGGTGTCGACAGTGAGTGTCAAGTGTAAAGTGTCGCCGTGTATCCTTACCTTTAGGAAAGAAATCATTTAGCTAGCAGCTACAGCAAATTAAAAGTTACTATCGGACTATCTGAAGCTAAGAACAGTGTAACCTATCTTCTACCTTCCATTTTGCCCGTAAAAATCTGCGTCTGATCCGTACAAGCTATAGTACTATTTCTATGAGCGGTATTACACTACATGTTCTACCTAGCATTTTTCCAGTTATGTTGGGGTCAGTCCCAGTTTTAGTCTAACCCGATGCAGCTGAATACCTTGATTAAACGGAGCGATTGCCATCAGACCTCCGCAACCCAGATACTGGGCAATGCCGATATCCTAAGGTTAGACCGGTTATCAGATTTTCGGGCTTCTGACTACCCGTAACGACTGTCATAGGTGCTCTCTCGTATTGCAGTTCCTTAATTAATGGTCATCATTTTTTAAAGTAGCACTGAAAGTCACCCATATGTGAATCTTTCAGTGTGTCCTCTTTCATCTGTATCTGTCTTATAACTCTGGGGCTTAAGGCGCGCTCTAAGAGATGCGGAGGGGTCTCGATGTGTAACTAACGGTCACCCATCCACGGACTAACTGCGCAAGTGCAGCTTAACCTTGCAAATAGTATCATCCGCGTGGTTGTTAATAAGCCACGAACCCCTACATACAATCCGAATTTCATAAATTTCGACCCGAATTTCTTCGGGTCCTATTTTCTGGGATAATATTGGACGGGTTTCTGGGAGCCTACTCCGTAAGTCCGTCAACGAAGTTAGTCGCCCGTCAAAAGTAGCCCGAAACGTAGGAGTGAACAAAACAAGTGCCAAGTTCAACTTTTCGGACGGGCAAAAACACATCGGCAGTAGGGACAACTGTTAAGTCGTTTTGTCATTCATTCTTAGTTCGGGCCCCGAAATAATCGTATGTCCGTAGGTGATAGGTAGTAGGAAACGCTCGTAACTAAGACCGAAACCACGGACTTCGTGCTTCGACCCCCTGATTCGGATTCGACGCAATACACAAGCACTTTTACATTAGACGGCAGTTGCTCCGCATTAAAACTGAAATTTTCCATAGCATGATATAAGAACCCAGGTAGCCTCATGCTAGCAAGTGATCGGATGGAAACTAGATTGAAAGGTCACAAGTTCACTATGACACTCATAGGCATAAGAAAAGCAACCTTATCACTACTAATAGGTATTAACCTCTAATCTTAGCACGTTATTTCTATCCACACTTAATCAGTAACATTCAAAGCACCCTTGACCTAAGCATTAGATATAATATGCTAATGCATATGTAATAAAGTACTTATGTATTACTTATTCCTACAGATCCTAATCCGATCATCTTATTCCCTTTCATTAAGCTTTTTCTGCGAAGAATTTACTGAACCCAAAAGTCAGCTACAATGAGGATCATTCAACCCTTAGTACGCTCATCTTTTCAATACAAACCCCTCCTCAAAAACCCTCTGTAACAATAGAGGATCCGAGATGTTATTCAGAACATGTTACCTACATCTGTTACCGTGTACATATGTATTTATATGTACATTATATGACGTGTATAACACGGAAGTGACGTGTTCTAAGAGAATTTCGTCTCAAATTTCGACTATGCTTCGAGTTCCTTTGATGCCAAATCCGAAATTTCGTGACGTTTTGGAAATCAGTAATGCCATTCTTTTGTTGAATTTCCAACGGAATCTTACTGGAATGGAAATTTTATTTTAGCTCAGCACCAAAGAGTTGTGTTCGGATCCCGACGAACGGTATTGGGGATTTGCAGCGTGATAGATTTTCAGTTTAACTTTTCATGGCTCGAAACTGTAAACCGTTAATACATATTAGAGTGCACTATCGGAGATTCGATGAAGTTTAGGTTTGAAGTCGGTCACAGCTCGGTCTCGCAAATTGAGCTATAGCTTAGCTTAGTTAGACTAAAGGACGGATAGATTATATACTGAGGAAGCTAATAGATTAGGTCGGCCAATATATTAGCTTCTAGATTTCCACTTAGTGATATTACACAATTATAATTACATACATCGAATGAGGACCGTATACTTTGAATTCGATGTAAACATTAATTAGCCTTTCGTTTATCAAATAGAGCGAACCTTCTACTTTCCATAATTTTGATTTGCCCGGACTACTGCTAATTAATACCCACCGACATAGGTTTCAGTAGGCATGTAGTCATTAATAATGAAAAAGTTTGTTTTTTCTACCACTAGTTTTGAAACCCTAACAACTTTATCCCGTGTAGGGACGGGCTAGAATATAAAACTACCTCACCGCACGCTGGGATTAAACGCGTATTGTAAGATTCAACAAAACCCAGCAAGCTTTATGGTAGGATCTAACTTACTACCACTTTCACATTAAAATCAAGCGCCAAGCAGTTTAGTGTGTTCCGTCGTGTGTATGTGAGAGCCAGAGGGGTATAGGGTTCCTCTATATCTCTGTAACTTGGATTCGTGTGCTCCATCTTAGACCCTGTCTGCGCATACCATCAGGTGTGACTAGGGTCAAACGCGGCCACGTCAAATAATAATATAAAAACTTGTCATCAAATCAGATTATTTCGACACTTTCTATCCTACTGGAAATCTATGAATGTAAAAATATTTTTTGATTACTTATTTTTTAGAATACAACAAGAACTAATGCAGACCTCGTATTTTTCAGGCTACGAGGTGCTGTCGACAGGCCCGGCGCTGGTCATCCAGTTCACAGCGAACTCAGCCATGCCCGGCCAGGGGTTCGCGGCAACATTCCTGTTTCAACCTCCCCCTGATTCAACAGCTGCTGGTTTGTATGATTGTCTTGCCGTCTGGAATGATGTAGACAAAACAATGAGACCTCCATTTTTGCATATATGTATATGAAAATGTATGTTTCATCTAAATCGGTTGAGAAGAACCTGATATGGTCTGATAAATATAAGGTCTTACTTTAATAGTCCACGATATCTTCCTTAACGCCTTATATTAGTGAATGCGGGAGATAATGTAGACCTATCACTAAAATTGAAATTATTTTGTCATTTTCTTTTGATAAACCAGTAATTTCATTAGGTACCTACTTATTGATTTTCTTAATTCCAATAACATCCGTTCATTAATAGGGTAGTATATACGGATGTTTTTACACTTATTAATTGATTGATTCATGAAATTATTTCTTTAACAGAAAAAATATTTATACCTTCAGATTTATTTTTTTGTGGCAGATGCATCATCTTAGCATTTACTAAGGCACTATGCGGTATATCGTGGGTTATTAAAAAAAACTTTACACATATAAATAACACAAAGTTTGTAGGTTGTTCCGATATTATTTCGTCTTTCTCATTTCACGAGGTGGATCCGCGTTGAAAGGCTAATATATGCCTAGTTATGATAATAGTGTATTTTAGTGTCACGTTTAAGACTCAAAGAAGAAACGCTATGCTAGAAGTTTCATTAGTTTCATTATATAATATGGATTGACCAAATGCTAAATTCTGGTGGCGAAAATATTACAAGCTTAATTTTAGTATATACTAAACCTGAAACTAGCTCGTTCAGAATCACTAGGAGAATCAATCAATCAATTGACATATTTTTGCACAACTTTTGTTTTTTTTTTTCATATATTTTAATTTTGTTTCAGTAGTTTTCTACCCGTAACAGTTGACGGGAATAGACATCTTGAGGCTTGAGACGGTCCTCTCGATCAATTTCCGTGTATTAGACAATCCCTGCATAGCACATCTCAGGCATTTTACACTCTTTTAGGGAACATAACGCGACATAAACTAAGGTGTAACTTGGAGATTTACTAAAAAAAACACATATTCAGGCAGTTCTGATGAAAATCTTGTTGGGGTGTCTCGGTTTTCGTATAAAGTAAAAATAAGGTTGTATACTAAACCAAACACATTATATTATCATAGGTCAAATGCTAAACAATCCAGTGATAGAACCTAATATAACATTCATGATGGAACATTATACAAACCCGATTCGAACATCATGAAACTCAAATCAATTCACCATTCCGCTATAACTATAGTTATATCAAGTCAAAGATACATCAATTTGAGATATGGACAATGTCAATGTTGTGGTACAATTCCGAGCCGTCATTGTCCTTACTAATGAACGGGAACAGTTCAAACAGTATCGGTTAGTATCGAGACCTCAAGTTACTCTAGCTTCCATGCTAAGTTAGGACCGCAGTTTGCCCAATTAATATTGAATTCTGGTCGGTACACAGACATAGAGATATACGAGTATATAGATAACATAAGTTTGCGTGCTTTTCGGGAGGAACAATGCTCATTTTTTTTTTCAAACTGTAATGTGAAAGTTTGTGACGATGAATGGATGTTTGTTACTCTATTGCGCATTTATAAACGGCACAATTAATATTGAATTCTGGTCGGTACATTGACAGAGTTATATACAACCTTATTTTTACTTTATACGAAAACCGAGACACTCCAACAAGATTTTCATCAGAACTGCCTGAATATGTTTTTTTTTTTAGTAAATCTCCAAGTTACATCTTAGTTTATGTCGCGTTAAGTTCCCTAAAAAAGTGTGAAATGCCTGAGATGTGCTATGCAGGGGTTGTCTAATACATGGAAACTGACCGAGCGGACCATCTCAAGCCTCAAGGTGTCTATTCCCGTCAACTGTTATGGGTAGAAACCTACTGAAACAAAATTGAAAGTAATGAAAAAAATAAAAATGTGGTGTAAAAAATATGTCAATCGTTTCTCCTAGTGATTCTGAACACACTAGTTCCAGGTTTAGTATATACTTAAACTAAGCTTGTAAAGATAACGCAAGTTGTCTTACTTTGCATGCCATACAGTAGGAGCAATTTTCCTAGTTTTTAATAAATAAATGTGAAAGTTTGTGACGATGAATGGATGTTTGTTACTCTATCGTGCATAAACGGCTGAACGGACTTGGATGAAATTTACCACACAAGTAGACTATTTCCTGAATAAACACAGAATACTTTTTATCTGGATACACGAGTAGTTCCGCGGAAGAAGAAAGAAGAATGTAGAAATCGCGGACAACAGCTAGTAATTTCATATTATAGCAACTTGTAGTAGGCGTGACAATAGCATACTTACATTATATCGTTTTTTACGTGAATATGAGTTTGTTATTCCGGGTGTGAAGGACTGTGTACCGAAAACTGAAACAGTGAATTCAGTCCATTATTTTGAATTGGAAATAAGTGATGATTTTGTTCGGAATTTTCTGACTTTTCCGATTTTTCTTTTCTCTAATTTAAAATTTCTCTGGTGTAAATAACTTATTGTGTTTTTTCTTGTAGATAAGATAAGATTTCGTTGATATTTTCCACGGATTTTCAATTCGAAATAATGAACTGAATTCACTGTGTCAATTTGTGGTAACCTGTTATTTACATGCAGTTTATTTACCTTTCAAACCTAAATTGAAAAGCGAAAAATATAGGTATCTATATCACCCTCTATGTGAAATGATATAAAAATGAATAATTTTGTTACTTAATCTCACTATAAAGGCTGAAACCATGGCTGAAACAAATCAGACCAAGGTAGAATTTATCCATAAAAAACAACGGCGATAAATCACTACTACACACTCCAAGAAATCCCTTAAAAAAAATAGGTAGGTACCTAAACCAAGTATCACAATTCTTCCCTTATTTACGTTTCTGTGCCACTTAAAAAACTTAGAAATTACTTATTCAATAAAAAATGGAGTGAATTTGTAACGAGCGACTCGTAAATGCGTCGACTCCAGTTAAATTTGCGAGTGCCAACATACTATGAATAGGAATTTTGGCGGTAGTCCAGCCGACCTCTTGGTACCGCTTATTTAGATTGGAATCGCAAGTCTCACCTGATACTGTTGCATAAGATGCAAATGTCTTAAAAAGGTGTCTTGTGGGCAAATATCCAGGTAAAGTAGAAATAAACAGATACATATTAGTACGTGGTAGGTACCACCGTACCTACAGATAAGTAGGTATTTCATTCCGCGAAGACGCGACCCATTCTTTGTCTTATTCGCTACAGTACAAGTGTGTATTATAAATTGCAATTGTGTTAGTCACACCGATAATACAGCCCACATCAAGCTGTCTCCCCCCAACCGCCAGCAACGCCCTAAGCCGAGGTCCGAGTGCCACTAGGGGTTGCCCGTTGCTAATAGTCATGATGTTAGTGTAGTGTCTTAGGTTAAGTATTTAGCTTCCCCACCATTGGCTGACTGAAGACCCTTCAGGTTTCGCCATAACTTCCCAGTTATGTAGAAGCAAGGACCACCTACAAGCAGACAAACAGAGAAAAAAATGCTATTGTGTAAGTTCTATCGCCACGCACTAGTTAAAGATGTGCGCATTCTCTCACTAATATACGATGATAATAAGGTATGTGAACATTCGCAATCCGCTGCCACCCCTCACACAAAATAGGGGGGTGCGTCTTCGTGAATTGATTTATCTATACAGAAACTAAATATTCCACAAACCAGCAATGGCCATTACATTCACAGCATCGGATGTTCCTCAGAATGCTTACACTAAGGAAATGGGCGTAGCCAGGGTGAGCGGATGAGGAGCTTACCTCACCCCGGCACAGAGAAGAATGGAGAATGAGTGAGGTTCAGTCAACTTGGCACTTGGTATCTACCAAAAGCGGCAGACCAATGGTACTTTTTTTGACGACACGTATGGTGCAGTGGCTAAGCGATTGACTGCTGCGCTGCGTGTCGCGGGTTCGATTCCCGCACGGAACAAAAATTTGTATGACCTACAGATGGTTGTTTCGGGTCTGGGCTTTTGTGTATGTGAGATTTGTGTCTGTAAATGCACCCACGATACAAGAGAAATCTTAGTGTGGGGCAAAGTTTAAAAAATAAAATAAATAAATGCCCATTTATAGGTACTTATGTTGGTCCCAAAAATGAGTAAAAATTACCCCTAACCCCGTTCTTCACTTCCAGATTGAGTGAGAAGATTAATATTTATTGTTTGGCCGAACTAGTTTGCCCAACCCTGGTCCCAAATCCTCGCTACGCCCATGACCTAAGGAATATCCAGCGCTGTGAACAATACTGCTCTTTGAAATTACGGATTGATAATAATGTACCTTACCTGTTATCGTCTCTAATAAGAAATCCTATCTTCTTATTCTCGCAGGAAATTATCATAAGGTAGAAAGTAAGAACTACCTACATGAAAAAGGCAGCTGAGATAGGTAGACTGGATGTTGAAGAGCAAGCGGTGTGGGAGAGCCATAATAATATTTATCTATACATATAATAAATCTGTAGACATGGCGTGTCTGTACATAGCAAATATTTTGAAAAAACCTGGTTGGGATGTTAAACTATAACTAATAGAACCCATTTTTTGAATTTTTGGAATTTTTGTCTGTTTGTCTGTTTGTCTGTTTATCTGTTTGTTTGTTCAAGCATCACGTAAAAACAACTGGTCCAATGTTGTTGACTTTTATTAATAAATATTGTGCTTATTTCCAAGTAACATATGTTTTTTGTTTCATCGCAATCAGTTCACGCAATCAAAAGTTATGCGAATTTTAAGTTTTCTAGAAGAACTTAGCATGTATTTGTGTATACCATTTCTTTTCAATAGATGGCGTTACGTGTATCAAATCACGTTGTGAGGAAATATAATCAACGAATATATTACTATTGTCAGTCTACGGAAGGTCTATTGAAATGCTATCCGAAGAAGGTACTAATTAAGCTTTTATAAAAAAAACGAAGATAATGTTATTTAAAATTTATTAGGTACCTATCTATCTGAATGGCAGTGGAAGAGAAATACATTCAATTTCATAAGCGAGTGTAGGTATTCTAATTTTTTTATTGTGCAAGGCAATACGATAGATTAATTTGAAATACTCATATATTTTATTATAAATATTTAAATACGTATTTATAAATCTATTCACTAATAGTAAAATTCAAAGTGCACTTTGTCTGTAATTAAATATTTTTCCAAAATTTCGATTCGGTGGTACTATACTATCGATACAGAAACCATAACATTTTTTTTTTTAGAATTATTGTGTCTGTTTGTCTTTCCGTCCGGACATCACGTAAAATCCCGTGGATGGATTTTGATGGGACTTTCGCTGATGTATTGCGTAAAGAGCGATAATTTTGCTGGTTATCATCACGGTATTGTTCATAGGAGCCGTGCAGCGGAACATTATTTCCACATACTGCGAAGTATAAGCTTAATATTCGGATCGTAAAATCGCGTGAATCGATTTTGATGGACCTGCGCTTATGCTGGTATATAAACTATCACGCTATTGCTCATATATGCCGAGCAACGGAACATTATTTCCATATACTGCGTAGTATAAGCTGTAGACAGAAGTAAGTGCTGCAGTGAACGGTCGCTGGCTAAGTGTCCTGCGTTAAAACCTCACTTTAAAAAAATACACTTTTTGTAATATTTTTGGAATGTTTTTAAATATTTTATTTTGATCATTGTTGTCAGAACTATTCAAAACCTGTCATCGCCGTTTTATTAAGTTTATTTAAGCCTTAGGTAATGTCCCAAAACACATAGCTATGAAGGGAAAGTACTTTAAATATGAAAAATTGCAAATTTCACTCAAAGGTGACTTCATTTTATTTTTAAAAGTAAGAAATATTGCCTGTACTGATTTTTTTGCCTGAACCTGGAATCAAACTGACAAAGCTATACCATCCGGTGGCACCTGTTGATAATATCTTTATGGTCAATAATCAGGATCAAATCTCTCCAACAAACACACTGTCTTAAATTGAACGAAGTGGAAAAAATAAGAACTACTTAACAACAATTAATAAGTGCTTGAATTTAAATGTACCTAAGTTAGTCAATTTTCGTTTTATGGTCTTCCATCAATTTCAGACAATGTTTATTGGAGCGATTTGATCCGTATTATTGATCCTATCGATTGGTGAAATAAAAATACAGATGATATTTTTTCGCATTTAGGTTGGTTCGATTTCCAGATCAAACTTTTTGAAATCTTTGAAAGCAGTACCTATTTCTAACTTATAAAAATAAAATGAAGTCTTCTATAGGTGAAATTTTTATATATTTAAAGTACTTTCCTGTTCCACACCTCGGATGAAATCATTTTATAGACTGCACTGCGTAAAATATTTTGATTTAGTTCGCCGATTGTGACTAGATGGCGTTGTAGCCATTTTTGTATCGCCATAAGGTTTCGTTACATTATCACAATAAATATCAATATTCAATTATAATCCATTTTAGCAAGGAAATGTATGGAAATAAGCAACGCGTTTTTAGTATTATGGTTATATGAACCTTTACGGTCAATCAAGAAGAGCTGAAACTCTACCTAAAGAAATGGTTTAAAAGATATAAGTGCCTTGGTGGGACACCTTTGTCTATTATTATTATAAATGGAATACATATACACTATTTAGTTGCTGCGACACAATGTTGTTTTCCGAGTTCCACGCGGACGGAGTCGCGGGCACAGCTAGTTTTTTACTAAATTTGGTTTGATCTAAACGGTAAAAAGCACTATAACTGAAAACCGGCTCGTCGTACACAATTTATGCAAGCGCCATCTAGCGAAATCTGTTCAAACTACGTAGCCAGCTACCGTGGTATCTCGAATGAAATTCAGTTTCCACGTTCGGCAGCACAGCCAACCAACTCGCAATGTAGTTCTAACACAACACATAGATGGCGCTGTTTTCAAGAACTGAGCTTAAGACCAAACTATTTGTTTCAGATTCAGATCGACTACTTAAGCTGAGTTTTGGCAAAGCTTTCGAGTCTCTGGGGCCCGAAGTAAGCGCCACAAGTAAGTACAACCTTCTTTGCTATCATTTATTCAGTGCTGTTCAATATTACATGGGTAAGTGCGTGCAAACAGCGGGTACCTACTACGTAAAATAGGCCGTCTAATTTGTACCTCTGGGAGTTTTATGGTTAATAGACGCTACAATTTTATGTGGATATTATTAATTAGATTACGACGAGTGAAACAGGATTAAAGCAAGCATATTATACCCACATTGTTATTTTTCAGAGGCGTATTTTGTACTAAAGCAAACTATAGGTACCTACCTACTTTAAACACATTGTACTTAAGTACAATCAATTTAACGATCAATTGCATCTAATAAGGTACTAGATGTAGCACAGGGGGACTAATGACGTCACAAGTAAACTGCACATACCTACATACGTACAGTCGGCAATTTTCACGCAATTGCACTGACTGCATCCTAATTGCATAGTTTGCATTTACGTCTGAAGTACCTACCTACACTTCACTGAGTTCACTTGCAATTGATTACGAATATGAAACAAAACATGATCATCACCAAATGTGGCGTTATTATAGCCCTCCAGATTAATTTATTTATTTATATGTAGGTATCCTGTTTATGGTACATACACCAAGTTAACACAACAAGGAAAAACAATTTACCCACAAAAATGCACACAATGAGCGGTATTGAATCTTTGTCTCATTAAATATACATACATAGGTACAGCAGTATAACAATCGAGTGCATAAAACAATTAATTCTTATTATGTGACGGTGTAAAGAATAAAAGAAAGATGGACACTTATAAAATACCGCTATAAGTACCTATGAATTAAAATAAAGTTACCTACCCATATACATTTTACCTGGTAAAACAGTTAGGCCCACAGTTGATATTTTGAAATAATTTTTCGTAACTAATATTATATACTTTCGTAACTAATAATATAAAAATTATTTATTATTCTACATTTATAATTAATAATAATACTAGTCTTTAAAATGTTACTCTACCATTATTCTGACAATATAATAATTATAAGCAAGGTTCCATTAAACACTTTTTGAACTGTGAAGAATCATCACTTACTTTTAATTCTGACTGTACTTTACTAATATGTACAGTCAAACAAAGAGATAACTATGCAGGCAATTAAATACATTCGTAATTTATCGGAGTTAGGCGGTTCGCCCACTATGAGACACGTCAAAACGATTACACGGCGACACGGCGCAGCGCCCACGGCTGACGCATTGACGCACGTCGCTGTAGGACGCACACGGTTTTTGTCGCCCCGTCATGCTTTTTTTTTCTATTGGGCTGCTGTAGATGTTCCTTGCGGACCGTCTCTACGTAACTGGGCAGTTATTGGCGAGACCTAAAGGGTTCTCCAGCCAATGGTGGGGAAGTAAAATAATTAACCTAAGCTAACTAACTACTTATACTACACTAACATCATGACTACTACGCACTAAGGGCGACCCCTAGTGGGATTCGGATCTTGGCTTAGGGCGTTGCTGGCGGGTGGTTGGCGAAGAAACAGCTTGATGAGGGCTGAATTATCGGTGTGACTGCGGAGTTAGAAGAGACAACCGGCTCTATGACGGGAGAGCCCGGTGGACCGTAAACGACGGTGGACGTCGCGACGGGCCTCACCGGCGGCTCCGTCATACGTCACCGTGGGCGAACCGCCTTATGCGTGTGTTGAGTGGTGGACTTTGCCATCGCTTGTCTGAGAATGTCTTACGCATAAAAAGTTATAACGCACACAATAGAATTATAACAACAGTTACCTGCATAGTGCATTGATATCCGTTTTTTGCCTGTAGGTACACTACGGTAACTATATTTTGTTGACTGTACCTACCTACGACCTACATGCCACATTTTATTCCAGTTTTTTGTAGTTTTAATTAACCTTGATACTAAAAGAAGAAAGAAGCTGTTCTATTAACTGTTCTAGCGCTAATTTGGAACCTACTATTTAGGAATCATGAATACCTAGGTGGGTATCGTATTCGACAACCCAGGTATATTTTCATGCAAATACCTACCTCGCAAGTTTCTGCATGTGGCATTACTACAGTATTTGCTTACCTATCGGTGCAAATGCATATGCAAGTACTTATCTACCTCTCACCACACTACGCTGACAAAATAGTCTGCTTTTTAGCCAGAACCGTATAAGAACAGAGCACGAACTTTTGAGTTTTTGACAAAAATTGGCTGAAAAAACTGCGAAGTAGCCGTCATACTTAATATGTCGGTATACCTACTTAAGCGCGCTTATGCACTGAATTCGATTTGTAAATTGCATTTCTTCTGGAGGTCTATCTCTCAACCTAAATTCTATTATGATATCTCGAAGATCATAATATAATTTAGGTTAAGTGATATGATCCTAGATATACAGGTTTACAGGGAAAGTCGTACTGAATATTAAGGACGTTATTTTTCAGGTAATTTCTGATGGATTTGATTCTGTAATATGGTATCCGAAACTTAACCGTTATGGAGATATTGAATTTTAAATATATTTTTTATGTTGTGTAGTACAACACTTGGGCTTATTCATTTAACATTTTTTTTAAGATTTTATGAACATACCTAGTAGATGTTATACCTTTTTGAATAGCTAAAGAGACGTAGAAGTTTTTAAAATTATTTGCAGAATAAGTTAGATACATTTTTGTATGTTAAAAAGACTTAGTGAAAATTCTTTAATTCTAACCGTTGTCGAGCAGTCGTTTTAAGCTATTAGTAGCCAAAAAATTAAATAACCAAATAATAAAAATGATTAACAAAAACAGAACCTACTACTAACAGCTTAAAACGACTCCTCGACAACGGTTAAAATTAAAGAATTTTCACTAAGTGTTTTAACGTACAAAAATATGGAACTTATTCTGCAAATAATTTTATCAACTTCTACGTCTCTTTAGTTATTCAAAAAGGTATAACATCTACTAGGTGTGTTCATAAAATCTTAAAAAAAAGTTATTTGAATAAGCCCAAGTGTTGTACTACACAACATAAAAATATCTTTAAAATTCAATATCTCCGGAACGGTTAAGTTTCGGACACCAATTACGGAATCAAATCCGTCAGAAATGACCTGAATAATAACGTCCTTTAATATTCAGTACGACTTTCTCTGTAACCCTGTAGGTATATGATAGTGTAATATCATTTAGTGAGGGGCAACGTTTTTAAAGAAAACAAAAATTATAAATAACGAAAATATGAGAAAGGAAAATGTTACTGAATGCTATGTTAACTTTTTTTTGCTTATTTGAAATTAGATAAAAACCATTCAATTAAGCTTCGCGGAATTCACACCTACATCCTTTCATAAATAAACACTCACTCGCTACGTGTAACATCACCATAGACAACATAGCATCAATATCAATACCTTCATCATCATCATCATTCAGCCGAAAGACGTCCACTGCTGGGCATAGGCCTCCCCCAAAAGGGGGGTTTGCCGTAATCTCCACGCTTTGCAGGCGGGTTGGCGATCGCAGTATGGTTGTTAAAGTACTCAGAGAACACTGTTGCCCATTCTCTAGTGAATCCCTTAGTCACCTTTTACGACACCCACGGGAAGAGATGGGGTAGTGCTATTCTTTACGTCCGACAGCACACGAGACATATATAAGTATATAGTTATGTCAATACCTACACGTGGTGAATACACTATCTCTGCAAGTAACAGTGGAACATAAAGTACACAGCGCCAGCTCCAACTAAGGGTTCCAAGGGTTAATAGATGCATGTCCTTTGTCAAAAGCAACGCGTTTTTAGAAGGATGAAAGGAACTGTTAATATTTCCTTTAGGGCGCTCCCTCACCGGGAGCATTCGCGTGTAATGTAACAATGCAACTCTCGAATTTGAACATTATCGCCATGAAGTAATGCTCAAAATTTAATCTTGGGGGAGGGAGCGCCTTTATGCTAATATTCCTTAACTTAGCTTTTCTTCTCTTCAAGCTACTGTTAAAAAGAGTTTTGCTTCCAGAAACTATTTTTAATATGTTCGCGGGTACACAAGGTTAGTCGGAAAGGAGATACTAATTCGCGGACCACTTAAAGTATCCCTGGTGACTTTAAACCTTAACAAGGGTTAAGTCATCAGGGATGACTTTTAAGAAACATCCATGCGGTTTTAAGAAAAGCAAATAACAGACAATTTGGCAAATTAACTATAAAAAAAACATTTTCATTTTGTATTCAAGAAAATAGTAAAAAATGTTAGAAGAAAGAGGATATAACGATGTCTTCCAAAAAAGTTGATGGGAAATATATTCCCTAAGGGTTAAAGCAAGAATTACAATTTCGAAATTGGATTATTTTTACTTCCGTGCAAAATTATTTTTATATTATTATTAGTTTTAAAAATACTTCATCCCTGCTTTAATTACAAATTCAGAAAATGGAGCTTCTAATTCGTGACCCCAAATATGACTTAAATTGCAAAAATACAACTAATCATAGCTGAGCGTGGATAGATTTTAGCATATTATGAATGGAATCTTTGAACAGCTATTTCTCTTACACTTAGCTTTTGGAGAAAGTTGTAGAACAAAATTTATTCATTATTATGGGTAATTTAACACTCTTTCGGATTAATACTTAATACCTCCTTTGCAACTAATGATGAAGGCAGGATTCGCTTGATGACAGATTTTATTTCGGTTTTGGTCATGTCATTCGTACGGACTGAACAGAAAAACAGTTTTTGACTTCGTAACATCCGCGGCAAAATCATAAGCTTCCCTTTATATTTCGCCCAGTAATACAAACACAATCCGCAAACCAAAAGCCTTCGCAAATAAACATCTAACTGAAGTATGACGTCACACTCCACCCGTTGCGAATGCATCCCTGTGCAAGTAACTGCGGCGCATAAAGAATACAGGGAGAGCTTAAATAAATAATCAAACGAGCTGCAGTGGCCAGCGTTACTCACACCGAGAATGGAGGCCAAGGATTTGTGGCACAACAACGGCCTGAATGTTTTATAAGAATTCTTTTAGGTTTTTTAAAGGAATGCTGGTTGAATTGTGTGAAGCAATGTTGGTGGGTGATTGACTGCATTGTTGATGATGTGTTTGTAGTTGAATGAGGTTTTATCAACGTATATGGTGTGTGTTGGTACGATGTTTCACTTTACTTTGCTCATAGTTAGAGTTATGTATCGGGTAATTTTAATCTTGTCTCGGCGTCTTCGTCTAAAGCAGGGATGCACAGACCGTGGCCCGCGGGTCGCATGCGGCCCTCCATCAATATACCTACGTGCGGCCCGTCAAGCGCTAGCAAATTCAACTCTTTTATGTGAATTAATGTATGTTTAATTTATTCAGTAATCTTACTTAGCAGACAGTGCTCGCAACAGCTTGCTACTCAGCCGCACAAGACAGCCGCCTTCAGAGGCAGTTTCAGGTACGCTGCATCCAAATGTTGGAACAATATTCCCCCGCCGATACGAGATATTAAAAGACTCGATACCTTTAGAAGCCGGCTCCGACAGTTCCTTCTTAACTCGCAGAAGGAACTGGGCGTGACGATTTCAAACACGTCGTTAATTTAAGTCTAGTTGTGGGTACCAACCTGTGAAAAAAAAAGGAAAATATATTGTAAACATTCGATCACAGCCAATATTTTATAATCTATTAATTTAAATATCGTTTCCAAATAATACCAATGACACAATTATAATAATACCTAACAACATTTATATTCCTAAATGCCATTATAATACTTACCTACATCTATTTTTATTACATACACACCTTAAAACCAAAACAAAAATTGCGCACATCACTTATATTCCTATCATTATGTACTTATATCTATTAACATTAAACACACCTGAAACAAAATATGTATAATATAAAAAAAAAACAAATTGTGTTACTCACCAAACAGTTTCATACACAAAATCACTATTACACTTTTATACTTTTTGACATTTTAAGTGTTCTGCATCTGCTCGACGTCCGTATGTCGCTACTGGGATCCAACAGAATACCAGCGCCAGGTATATTTGCCTGGCACATGCTGAGTTGGACTCCCATTTGGTGCAACTTGGAAACACACACCGCACTATGATTTTTTTTAATTTTTTTTTCTTATCGATTGGTTTTTATGTCGGTAGGTAGTTTGACACTACTGCCACAGATTGCCTTAATAGGGTGTTGGACTGTTCTTCCTACACTTTCTTTAAAATAATACCAATTTGTTGTACATTTTTAAGATTGTACCTCTGAGGGCCGAAACTCATATGCTCGATGTGTGCCCACTCGAAAGTCTATGGGTCCGAATTCTATACGATCGAAACTCGCTGATTCGAAACACGTTGGATCGATATTGCAAGCAATCGAAAATTGCAGGATCGAATATTCGCTGGGTCGAAAAACGTTAAGCCGAATACCAAACACTCGACACCACCGGAGAGATTATAAATTGTAGAGATTAAATGGTAAGTATAGGAATTTATGCATGCACAAATACGTTTGATAAAATGCATTGTTTGTACTTTCTTTAACAAAATGTGTAAAAGATTGAGTTACTAAACCATTCTTTTACCACGGCATTAATAAGAATAGGTCGAATTTAATGTTAATCTGATCTGACTCAGCACACCCCGACTCCAGGTCAAACTCTGTCATACCCCTAGAGTGTAGCGCACAGTCAAGTAGGTAATTGCAAAGTATTTGTCAAATGAAATTTTATAAAATGTTATGTTTGCGGAATAAGTTGTTTGTAGTGTGAAACGTTGCTTGTAAACTAAAGTCTACAGTGTTTTGGTGGAACATTAGTGAACCTACTTTTTTACACATAGGTATTCAAGATTTGGTAAAAATATGTCAAAATTTGAAAACTACTATCAGGTAGACACAAGTTCCTATACTTACTATTTAATGGCTAGTATTTAAACGATTGAATATAAATTCAAAGTAAGGGTGTCAAAAATACCGATTATGGCGTACTGAAATACTAAGTGGGCGAAAGGCTGAGGGCGAACCCAAATATTGAAAACGTCGACTTAAAATTACGAATTTGAGGTACGAGTTATTCAGAACGATCAGTATAATAATTTTTATGCGAACAAATTTCGCTCACATTATTGTTGTATGTTTGTAAGGTTGTTTGGGTTTGCAAAGGAGCGTCGAAGGAGCCCCGCCGTGCGGGGCTCCTATTTCTGTCTGCAGGGTTTAAAGTAACCTAACACGAAGTGGATGACGGAAGCTTCGTTCGCTCGCTTCGCTCACTCACTCTAGCCCCCGTCATCCCCTTCGAACCTAACCTATCCGTGTCGGGGTAAGGAAATGTATATTTTCGCCCACTCAGTATTTTTTTCGCCCAAGTTAGTATTTAATTCGGACACTTGGAATTTTAGTTGCTAGCTTAGATTAACTGTTTCCCACTGCTAGTAGCTCATTTTACGAATTTTAGTCATTCATAGTTATCGCCAGTTAAGTTAATTTTTCGCAAATATATTTTAATGCCGCTCGGTTTAGTATTAAAGTATCTCATTAACAGTATTCCATATATTATTTATTCGCCCGATTAATAATTCCCCCTATTTAATCTCCACAATTTATAATCTCTCCGGTGGTGTCGAGTGTTTGGTATTCGGCTCAACGTTTTTCGACCCAGCGAATATTCGATCCTGCAATTTTCGATTGCTTGCAACATCGATCCAACGTGTTTCGAATCAGCGAGTTTCGATCGTATAGAATTCGGACCCATAGACTTTCGAGCGGGAACACGTCGAGCATACGAGTTTCGACCCTCAGAGGTACAATCCATTTTTAATAGTAGTCAGATACCCTATTCTGGCTTTTAATTTTAACGTGTTTTTATTTTCATATTTCTATGTTCTAGTATTACGTTTTATATAATTGTGCTTTTGTGTGTTGTGTTTTCTGTATGTGCCAAATAAATACCCTATCTATCTATCTATCTTAATTTCAAGTTTTTCGGTTTTTTTTAATTGTGCGACCCGCCTTCTCGCTCATGGTCCGAATGGCCCCTAGTCCTAATAAGTCTCTTGCACAGACTTATTAGGACTAGTGGCAATTGCAAGATTTCGTAGATGCATTTTTTACACGTAAAATACACTAGACGTTGGAGATCGTATATAATTATCATCCGCGCGAATCATATGATTTGCAAGTTTAAGCTACGCTTACCGCAGTCAGTCCTAGGATGGGTGACCGTTCCTTACTCATCGAGACCCCTCAGTACCTCGGATCATCCCGGGTGTCATACCAATACCTATGACAGTCGTTACGGGTAGTCAAAAGCCTGTCTAACCTTAGTCTGACAACCGGTCTAACCTTAGGATATCAGCATTGCCCACTAACTGGGTTGCGAGGATGATGGCAGTCGGTCCGTGTAAAATGCTCGTATTTAGTCGCATCTGGGGGTCTACTCCCTAAGCACGAAGTCCGTTGTTTCGGCCTTAGTTACGAGCGTTTCCTACTCCCTATAACAGACAAACGATTATTTCGGGGCCCGAACTAAAAACAAATGACAACACGATTTAACAATTGTCCCTACTACCGATGTGTTTTTGCCCGTCCGAAAAGTTGAACTTGACACTTGTTTTGTTCACTCCTACGTTTCGGGCTACTTTCGGACGGGCGACTAACTTCGTTGACGGACTTAGGGAGTAGGCCCTGGTTAGGCAGGAAGTTGACCCCAACATACCTAATTGGGAAAAGGCTAGGCAGAACAGAACAGACATTAGGCGTTCCGCATGTTGCTAAAGACAGAGATGCTTAAGAGCGGTTACGCACTGCATCCGATCCGAATCCGAGAAAACACGGATATAAAAAACTCGGACCGAATTCGGACATTGCTTTACGCACTAATCCGATCTCTGACCGTCACGAACTCGGATCGGTTGATCCGAATTCGTGAAATACGGATCTGGCGTCTAAAAATCTCGGACCGAATTCGGATATTGCTAACGCACTAATCTGATCTCTGACCTAAATCTAAGCAATTCAGGGGCCATCTTTGGCATATGTCCGATTTGAATCTGAGGTAGTGCGAAAGCGTTCATACATACAGTACTACGGCTACTTCGATCCGTCAATATTTCTACCGAGTTCCAGACTCACAGATGACGGAGAGAAATCGGATGACGGAAGTCGGATCTAGTGCGTAAACTACCACACAAATAGTTCTATGACTACTTCGGAACGTATTTTCACGCATTCGGATCGGATGCAGTGCGTAACCGCTCTAACGCGGTACCATAGAAAAGATAGATGGTAATTTTAACGTTGAAGAGCCCTTTATTCATAGACTAGCGCAAGAAGAACCACTAACGAGCGACTGACTGTTGGAATGTGATTGATTAAATTCCTCCGAGCTATATTAAGTCGCGCTCGCGAACGACATTTCAACGATTCATTTTGTGAGCAATGTCAACAACTTCGGTTTTCAATCCGGGTTTTGCCTCAAAGAAAACTCCAAACATCAACATCTCTCGTAACATGTCATCACTTCATTGATGTCGCAGCCACACATATTAAAAAGGCTGTATCCATCTTCGACAACTTTATTTATTTTATCTTTCAAATTAAATATTTAATGTTATGAATGTCATGATACGGGATTATCATTGGTGTTTATGTCGGTAGGTAGTTTGACACTACTGCCACAGATTGCCATAATGGGGTTTGACTGTTGTTTTTTTATTATAAAAATATTAAGCACTTCACAAACCGTGTTCTTCCTACACTTTCTTTAAAATAATACCATTTTGTTGTACATTTTAATAGTAGTTAGATACCCCTTCTCTGTCTTTTAATTTTAACGTGTTTTTATTTTAATATTTCTAAGTATGTTTTTAGTAATTGTTTTATGTAATTGTGCTTTTGTGTGTTGTGTTTTCTGTATGTGCTAAATAAATGAATTATCTATTCTCTATCATATGGACTGAATGTAAGGGATAAAAATAAAATGGCACTGGGAAGCTATGAACTCCGGAATGGGATGAAGGCATTAAAATCAAAAGTTCTTAGGATACGTACGGTTTATGGGATGAACTTTTCTTCGGAGACAATCAAAAACCACTTAATCTTTATTTCACAAAAGTACTTATTATAGTTTTCAGATAAATGCTATGATGGAACAGTATTAAGTACACACAAGTTTTAGCAACTGGAGCCGAACTAGCAGGAACCTGTAATTCGGCTTACAGCGCCAACCCGAGTTACATTAGATCAGTTTTCTTAAATGCACTCATTTTACAATACCATTATGATAATAAAACTTGTTTCCGCCCCGTCAAGTAGCTGCGAAAGATTTCGAGGGCATTTCCTCGTGTGCCAATTTGTACCAGCTTGTCTATTAGTTTAGGGACAGATACAGTATCGAATGCCTTCGATAAATCAAGGAAGATACCAATAGCTTTTTGTTTATTATTAAGGTGTTCGACTATTGAATTTGTAAGTTTTAAGGTAGCATTTCCTGTTCTGAATCCAAACTGATTGACTTTACAATACTTACCATTAAATATTATTTATATGATAGCTTTATATTAGTGCTCTAATCCTCCCTTTGTGTGATGTGCTAAGGTAAATGAGTGAGTGTGAGAGGGTGTGAGTGTGATTGTGGACTGCCCCAATATGAGTAGACTTCGGAGCAGACGAAAATTTTAATCCCACCAAAAACATACTTGTTAAAAAACAGGCCAACTTCCCGTAAGGACTGTGTTTTGCTATCTGAAAAAATAACTGACGTGTAAAAATAAAATTACTTTAAAAATAAAAGAAAAACCGACTTCAAAACATCTAAAAAGAGTAAAATGATTACCATATTATTATAAAATTAACAGTTTCAGAAGTCAATGCCAATCCACGCTGAACCAAATTGAAGGCACCAACTTCTGAAACTGTTAATTTTATAATAATTATGGTAATCCTTTTACTCTTTTTAGTTTTTTTGAAGTCGGTTTTTCTTTTATTTTAAAGTAATTTTATTTTTCTATTTTACATAACTTCACGCCTTATTCCCCGAAGGGTTGGCAGAGGTGTATAGTATACACCCACGTTTCGCCGTTATGTTTAAGTCCCATGTAATAGGGGGCGAGCCTATTGCCATCAACCGGGCACAAATCCAGACTCCGAGCTGCTACTAAGAAATTCCACATGGAAAAACCCAATAACACTTTGCCCGACCTGGGGATCGAACCCAAGACCTCACGCTCAGCACTCGCGCTTGCGACCACTAGACCAACGAGGCAGTCTATTTTCTATTTTAATGTGGCATAAACAATACATGAACATGCAATTACAGCAATCGCGGGTAATTTGCTGTTATTCACTGCAGAGTTCCATTGTCAATCTCCGAGGGCCTTCATCAGATCTTCACCAAATTTAAATGGGACGACCTCGAGAGAATACTCGTTCAAACAAAAAAATCGCTTGAAGTGTACCTATACAACTTGAAGAGTTCCCTCGATTTCTCCAGGATCCCATCATCGGATCCTGACCTGATGACCATGGGGCCACCTGGGAAGTATACCCTTTCAAACAAAAGAAGAATTTTCCAAATCGGTCCAGGCGTCTTTGAGTAATCGGGGAACATACATAAAAAAAAGATTCCGACGAATTGAGAATCTCCACCTTTTTTTGGCGTCGGTTTAAAGTTATAACAAACTAGCGACCCGCCCCGGCTTCGCATTTGTACGTTTCATAGCTTAAAACCTTCCTCTTGAATCACTCTATCTATTAAAAACAAACCGCATCAAAATCCGTTGCGTAGTTTTAAAGATCTAAGCATGTGTATAGGGACAGACAGCGGGAAGCGACTTTGTTTTATACTATGTAGTGATTCTTGGCTATCTTAGCAAGTTTTCATTTAAGAACTGATCAATATTGAGAGCCTTGATCGGTCGGTTTTGCGTGAACTTGGCCCGGCGTCCTCTATGCACTTAGATAGACAAAATGATAAGCAAAAAGCTCTAAGCCTTTTATTAAAATATTTTATCTTAACGTCAGGCAAAGCCGTTCTATCTAAAACCATTTTATCTTCGGATATTGCATTTGGCTTTAATAAATGAGTACAGCTCAAACCGTCCTCTTTTGGGAGCTAAGAACTTTAATCTCGAAGTGGTTTTAAATATTACAATGAGCAGTGCAACAGTAGACAGGTAAAATGCCAACGCCTTGGCTCGCAAACGCCAAAGTTTCCAGCCAGTATAATAGTTTTTACTAATTTGCTTCTCTATAGTAACGTTATGAATTTAAGATTTATCGTCTGAAGAGATATGAATTTGAAACTGCATTTTATTATCGATGTTTTATCAGGTGTTTGAAGGCGAGTCCAGATTGTGTCGTTTTACCGATCAGGGCTAATGATACGTCTATACTTACGATCGTCACCAGTCCACATAAGCTAGACACATCGGCGGTACAGATACGATGATTGAATCAGAAAAATTATTCATAATACCTACCTATTTTCTGCTTCTATCGAGTCAGCACGAGCTAGGTATACCAGAATAGCACATGCCGTGTTGAAAAGATTCGCCAGTCGTCACAGTTGGTAGCGGGGCTGACTGTTCAAGGTGCACCGGATGAACTTAAGTATCGTCACTCGCAGACGAGCTTTTCATGTACCCCAACTACTAACTACTTATTTTGAAGTAGAGTGATAGGCGGTTCTGATTTTAGAAGACTTCTTTTACACCATTAAGGATGACTCACAGTACACCGAGCCGTGTCCGAAATGTCCGAGCCTTGACCGGGCTGGAGCTCAGCATTGCATATATTTTTTACCGAAGCAAGACCCCTGTCGCTCAGTGCTGGTCGGTTAGCGTCAGTGACCAGCCCGGAACTAACGAAGCTCCTGCTTCGATACAAAATATATGCAACGCTGAGCTCCGGCTCGGTAAAGGCTCGGATACGGCTCGGTGTACTGTGATTCATCCTTTAAGCTGTGGAAAAACTGATAGGCTATGTTAATAATTACGGTCATACTATCGCATTATTAGTTTTATGGTTTAACAATATTATTGAACCGGACACTCTTCCTGTGACGAAATTTTCACGTGTTTGACCCGACTTCGATATAAGCGCAATGGAACCATGGAGGGGTTAGCACTCGAAAACAGCATTCTAATTGCGCAACACACTCGTAATTGCTATTGCTTTGATTTTGTGGTACATAGTTGTGGAGAAGTCGGAATGTTAATACCTACAAACGTTGCTATGGAAATTGTTAACCTGATAAAATAAAAGCCATAGCGATTACGAGTGTGTTGCATAGTTAAAGACGGCTTGTACATAATAACTCTATGCTTTCATCTTGCATTATATCAACCAGAGATCAATTCACAAAACGGGCAGCAAATAAGAGAAAAACTATATTGATCAGTCTATAAAACATCGTAATCCATTAAAAATTTCCATTAACTTGAAAGCACATTTTAATAAAGATTATTTATTTTATGCTGTCCGTCTCCGTATTCAAATGAGTGTTGTTATAATTAAATTAAAATTCCGCTACAGCGTGGTACAAATGAAACATAGTTACGTATATATAATTATACAGACGTATTATTCCGTCTAGCCTACTTCTCGGAGTTTTCTTTGTTGAAAATAATTATGATGTAGCTAGGAGTGTTTCGGTGATATCAGATGTAAGGGTGTTTTTCCACGGCTAACAAAAAGACACGACGCTTCTAGTTAAGAGTCGGAGTAAACGGTTTATATGCAATAATATGGCGCTCGGAGAAGTCAATACATTGCAAAAGAAAAAGGGAATTTATTGACATCAAACAAAAATAGTTCACAATTTTAATTTATGATGACTTAAAACTATAGGTACCTACTATAAAGGATGGCGTCCACTCGGCTCGTCGAGTCGCAATAATTCGACTCTTATACATTTACTATACAACTGCGTCGATCAGCGACGAGCCGAGACGCGCCGAGTCGCATCACTCGCGCGCATTGGTTGTCACGGGAATTTCTGTTTTAACGACTTGCGATCACTGACCGTTTCGCCTCGCACGGAACAAATGCGACTCGACTCGATTCGACGCGTTTCAGCTGTAATCGACGCCAGGCTTAGGAGGATTATCTGCAGCCGAGAGCCTATATTTTGGCATGCAGCACCAAACCCCACAAAAACATTGGGGCGATTAACTTGGAACTGTACAACATTATTATGAAATTAAGACAATTCTCAAAAGATAAGAACATAAACAAAGTAAATTGTAAGGGTGTATTGTGAGTGTAGATAGTTATTTTGTAAGTATGATGGTGGTGATCAAGAATAATATTATTAATCGGCGATTCCATTCATTTTGCTTTGTTTATAAGCATTTGCTAGCCTAATTTTGCATGCTTCGTCATTAGACGACAATGTTCTTGTTAAAATTAATCTCATGTAAATGAACTGTTATGTCCTTATGAGAATATAGATTCTTTAAGCGTATAGAGAGAAATACGTCTTCTTTCTTTTTGTGATAGTATAAGATCTCTCGTGATAAGGGACTGTTTCCCAACAGTCGGTAAGCTTTTAACTGAGATACCTATAAATGTGGCGATTTTAAAGTTTACCTATCGAAAGTCTTTCAAACTGCCATATTTATTTCCTAAATAGGTTTTAGACACTCTAGGAATAATCATACAACTCATCACTTTCTATTATACTTATTCTCCATTTCACAAAAGTGGCTCACCAAAGCACGAATATCTTTTGAACCATTTCTTCAAGTAGAGTATCAGCTCATCTTGATTGAACGTTCAGGTTCATAAAAACTTCTTACTGTATTAAATTCCCACTGGAATTAAACATGTTGCTTATTTCTAAACATTTCCTTGCTAAACTTGGTCTTATTTGCCATTGGCTTTTTGCGCTACGGATCGCGGGTTCGGTTCCTGCGGGAACAAATATTTGTATGGCCTACAGATAGTTGTTCCGGGTCTGTGTATTTTTGTATATAAAGATTTGTGTCTGTAAACGCACCTACAGTGCAGGAAAATATCAAGAGCGCGGCAAAGATTAAAAAAAAAACAATCTATGCGATATTGAGAGAATTACCTAATAGCGTCTACCGATATTCTTTATTTGATTGGCCGTTGTAACCGACCTGCATCAATCCGGGGCATCAAAGCATTACAGATATGAAATCAATATCTTCATAATATAAGAGATTGTGGAAAAATACAGAAAACCCTGCCAATTTATTAGATAACTAGCTCCTATTCGCATAGTATTTACATTCAATAATAAATCGAGAAAATGTAGAATGATAAAAGAACAGTGTTTATTTTCTATCGTCAAACATAAGCAAAGTAATGTGTGGATGAAAATAATTATAAGTAATAAGAACAAACGCGGAAGTAAATAGTTATTCATCTTCATTTGCGATATCCGCCCACAGATTAATAATGTTTCTTGTGCTCCATAATAGTGATGTGACACTTCCCACCCATATCCGATTACTTGCAAATGAAATACCTTTTTAATGGCCGCGGTTCTTATGATTTTCCAACCGTTATTGGTTAAAATGAAGACTTGTGTTATTACCAATATGAAGCAAAGTCCCCACAGTAGACCCTCACCTACGTTAGTAGCGTCATATGCAAAAGTAGCATATACCAGGTGTAAGGGACGGTGTACCGAAAACTGAAACAGTGAATTCAGCCTATTATCATATATTATTCTGAATTGAAAATAAGTTGAGATGTTGCTTGGAATTTTCCGACTTTTCCGATTTTTCTTTTCGCAAATTTTACATTTCTCTGCTGTAAAATAAAACAATCCTATTAGGACACAGCACGTTGCAAAAATAAAATGTGTTTTTAAGATTTTCAATTCAAAATAATGAACTAAATTCACTGTGTAAATTTTTGGTAACCTGTCCTTTACACTCAGTTTATTTACCTGCCAAAACACGTATTGAAATACAATAAAACATAGGCAAATTAGCTATTTCCAGGAAATTCGGAAAAATCCAAGAAAAAAAAACCCACTTATTTTAGATTCAGAATAATAGGCTGAATTCACTGTTTCAGTTTTCGGTACACCATCCCTTACACCCAGTATATCAATATATCTACCTAGTTGTCACTAAAAAATACTTCCATTGGTAAACAAAACGATCCGTTTCAGCCATAGAAACCGGGCATTAGTACAATACCTCTTGGTCGAGTAGGGATACTCCAATTACAGTGATTGTAACTGTGGAGTCACACAGACGATATCTCGCACCTCTTGCCCTGCTCTCTGTGCAATAACACCTGCACTATGAAAAACTTTTGTGAGGCCTCCGGGAATGCTGACGACGTTGCCAAGTTCTGGTCCACCCACAATAATATTCACATAGAAAATTATCGTTAATAATCATCGAAATAACAATGGTAATGAATCTATGGTTTATCTCAAAGGCTACGTAAACTAGAAGTTGGTTATATATCAGATTTTCAGGTGGAATCAAAGGTTTGTATCTTTCTGCAGCTGGAGGAAATTGAGCAGAGTTTATACTACACGAATGTATAAAAATCGAAATTTTGCCTTGATTTTACCATACGTGCTAATTGAGTTAAATAAAAATAGTAGACCAAAAAATATAAAAACATCAACAAAAACATATTGACATGTAGATATGCATAGTTGCAGTAGGCAATTGTGAAATAGTATAATACTGAATTCCATAAGATTTCTATCCAAAAGTATCCGCAATATTTTATGCAGATATCCCAAGCAAGCCGCGTTTCAAAGATGTCACACCACTACTTCGCGCAACTACCGATCCACACTTTATTTTTCTTCTATTTACCATTTCGTACATAAAACAAAACATCTGACTGTCCGTCTGTTTACGACTTGCAGACAATTCTATTCGGAATCTTTTACGGAAATCAATATTACGTATAAATTCGAGTTTCGGTGTTTACATTTCTTGTTCATAAGTTAAGAAAAAGTTTGTAATTCGAGTCATGGATATATTTTGCTTGCTCTGCAAGTGTGTAACTTCAACGACTGCAAATTAAGTTATTTTCGAAGTGTAAACAAATATTTCTTAGTCTGTCTTTGAAACGAAGAAGTAAGTTCAAGTCTGGGAAAGTAAGATAAACGAATATTTCTAGCCAAACAGGTATACAGGTTTACCTGTAATGTGGCTGCCATAGCTATAAATCACATACACGGACACGGAACAAATTTGTGTATTTAGGAGTTACAAATGTGGCCAAATATGTGTAGGTGGCGGACGGCCAAAAATGCTAGAAAAATTCAATTTTGTCACGTTCGTTCTCCCCAAAAAGAGTAAAGAAATGATAAACGAAAGACACCGTATAGTTACGACAAAATCGATACATATACAGAGTGAAAACGAATTCGTGTAATTCCTTAAAACCACATGATCTATTACTGGTATAGATTAACACCGGACAAGATATAGACAAATAGATTTAAAAAAAATATCACGCTTAGCGGGTTCAGAGCTTGAGGAGTCAACCCTTAACGAGCATGTGCACATAAAATCAGAATCTAACAAGAAGCAGAAGCAGTTTAGCAGAAGAGTAGGTACTTACTGAAAATAAGGAAAACACTTATAAACCATACAATATAATTATTATGTTACTACAATTTATAGGATTAGTTTACAGGGCGTGGTTCAACAACGATACGAGGAGTCCAGGGTCTTCATGTGTAGATGTGGTACTTAACTAGCTGCTGCTGAGGCGCGTGAGAGGTCGAAGTGCAGCGTGCCGGCCCTTTTATAGGCGCACCCCGCTAGTCGCCACCACTGCCACCGTCACAAAATCTTGCGGTTTGAGTTAGGCTAAAAAAATTTTTTTTTTTTTTTACATAATTTCCATGCCCCCATAAATGAATTAATGCGCAGCCCACGAACTTTGTATTGCTTCATGGCGCAGCCGCACAACTGGCGAGCACGACTAGCGCGATATCGCTCCGCGCAGTCAGTTAACGGCGCAAAAATGACTCAGAAACAGGACACCATGTTTTTTTTGTGTTATATCTTAAAAAGTCCCATGCTGGATCAATCTTTGTCACCATGTGATCACATGGTTTGAAGGAATTACACGTTTTCTTATACATGAATATGTATAGCAATCTGCACTAATTACCGAACATTAGGTCTGTATCTAATATCGGTTGCTGTATTAATAAACGTTGTTTTTGATTCCATATAAAGAGCTTGAGTTTCTACCTGAAGCCGCATTGATCTGTTAAAATAAATAGCCACTGTTATTTTATGTTGTTGATCTAGTAAACTGTTTGTGTTATAAATTGCCGATGTAAATGATAACTTGTTGAGCTATAAACTGTTGAAATTGTAAATTATTTATGTAGTAAACCGTTTTAGTGTTATAACTTTTGTGAGACACACGTTCGACTAGCGACTTCGCCGCGCGTTTAGCTCATGATTAAGGGCTCCGTTTGGGTCCGAAACTAGTCTGGCAATCCCGAAAAATTCACGTGAGTGAACCGTAACTAATCATAAATATGTAGTAAACCATTGACTTCTTTAACGGTTGAGGAGTGTTGATATTTGATATTGTGTTTGTTGATCCCGTAGAATGCTTACACAGCTGAAAGCACATGACCGAGCAATCTTTCCCGAGATAATGCTAATAGGTGTGTCTAAGAACCATCCAGCTTTTTGTGAATTGATGCAAATTAATGTATTTATTTATACTTTGTGCACCACCATGGTAAACACGGCTACATATAAAGCTATACGTTCTCAGTATAACCTGCCCTCTAATTGTAAGGAAAGTTTATACTAATGCGAGTTCAGCTCATACTGGTAATGTACATACACAAAGCGATCTTAATGCCATGAGGCATTCTCTACCAGTCGACCTTTTGGTATGTCTACACCAGTGCACTTTCATGTTCATCTTGCGCTTTCAATTCCTCTTGCGTCAAGCGCATGCAATATTGATTGCCATAAGACACATGCAGCTTATCGTCTACACAGGAGCGCCTCGGTCAGTCGTCAGTCGGCATACAATAGACGGATTAGCGTGCGCTAGGGACATGCGCTTTTGTCGAACTAGTATTAAGGCATGCGCTATGGCGCTTCACGCATGCTTCAGACGAAGACGCATGATGAACATGAAAGCGCACTGGTGTAGACATAACTTTTGGTTTTTATAAAGAAACCTAACAAATGAGTTACTTATATAAAGAGGCATCGAAAAAGGTACAAAAAAAATATAGAATGTTCTCTTGTGTTCTGTTATTACACGCATCTACGGTATTCAAAATTAAAATTCGTTCTTCCTAGCCTTTTACCAACTATGTTGGGGTCAGCTTACAATCTCACCAGATGCGGCTGAATACCAATATTTTACACCGAGCGATTGCCATCAGACCTCCGGAACTCAGTTACTGGGCAATGCCGATACTCTAAGGCTAGGCCGGTTGTCAGACTTTCGAGCTTCTGACTACCCTTAACGACAGTCATAGGTATTCGTATGACACCCGGGACCGAAGGTTTAACGTGCTCTATGAGGCACGGAACGGTCTCGATGTGTAACGAATGGTCGTCTACTCACCCACGGACCGCAGCAAACGCTGCTTAACTTGGCAAAACGTTTGATCGGCGCGGTTGTTAATTAGGCACAAGCCTCTCTAGTCATTAAAATATAACCCTTTAGGGTGACTAATCTGCACTGAGCTATACTGTGCTGTGCTTAGCTAACTTACTAGTGCTATGTTTTTCTCCAAACAACTTTGAGCTGCGCGAGTACCTAATCCGGTCACGATCTACCGAGCTCTCCCGTCGTAGCGTCGGTTGTCTTTTCAGACTCCGCAGTCACACCGATAGTTCAGCCCTCATCAAGCTATCTCCCCCCAGCTGGGCCAGCAACGCCCTAAGCCGAAGTCCGAGTCCCAATAGGGGTCGCCCTTAGTGCTTTTGTTGCAGATAGTCTCGATGTTAGTGTAGTATAAGTAGTTGGCTTAGGTTAATTAGTTTACTTCCCCCCCATTGGCTGGAGACCCTTCAGATCTCGCCAATAACTGCCCGGTTACATAGAAACGGTCCGGAACGACAACCCACAGCAGAACAATAGAAAGAAAAAAAAATGACCTGGTGTGCTGTGCGACTGGGTCAGTACAGATTATTATTAGCTCACGTGTAGTCGTTTAATTTTAAACAAAGCGCAGCGCTGCACGTTTACGGAACAAGTTAGCACGTATCGCATGATCCCTGCTATGTTTTAAACAAAGTGCAGCCACACAAAGCGCAGCGCAGCACGTTTTGTGTGTTTCCTCATGATAATCTACTCGTAAGAGAAGCGATTTGACTAACTATGAGATTATACAACGTGTAACAAAAAGCCGAAAGGGGTAGCTCCCTTTCGGCTTAAGGTTCTTTATAAAGAGTCGATAGGCAAAATTAAAAAAAAAATACGACCCAAAAAAAAAATTGGACAAATCATAAAATAAAATCATCACTGAAACGCAGCCCTGAAAACATAAAAGTTTAGTTTTATAAATAGTAGACTACCCAGAAAGTAATTTACATTCTTACCTAATTTCCTCAGAGAGGTAAATGACAGTGTAGTGACATAGTATACTCATCACTTTGCCTTACCTTACCTTACCATGAATACCGTACCTTACCATGAACACTGTACCATACACCAATACCAGTACCTGCACCATTACCACGTTTTGAGGAGCCTCTCAGAGACAGTGAGAGAAACCGCCTTGAGAAAGACGACACGTTCAGGCGTCTACCGCAAAGAAACAAGAACAGCAAGAGACAAGACGTCGTCTTGATAAAGACGCTTCCGCGCCAGCGACGCAACGTTAATACGACATTTTGTAAAATACGACATTTTGGGAATAAAATATACATACACATAGACATTCGATCATTCGCATTTCTGACCTCGTTATCATTGTTTTATTTACGACGAGTAACCCTCATTCCTCCAAATTGGTGACCCCGAAGAAGCGTTTCGAAGACCCGAACACCCCGACGAACACTCAGAAGACTCCGAAGACCACGAAGATTCGAAGATCGCAATAGCAAGAAGACACCGAACCGCGTAAGATGTCGAAATCCACAGAAGAATTTACCGATGCGCAGGACGTCACAACTGTGAAGAGCAACGTGGCTACAATTTCGCTACCTGCCCGACTACCACCATTTTGGCGCCAAAACCCGCGTCTGTGGTTCGCGCAGTTCGAAGCCGCCGTTGCCGCCAGTAGAATTGGAGATGAGCAGAAATTCAACCTCGTCGTCCCGCTGCTCGGTTGCAGCGACCTGGAGCAGATCGCCGACATCATCCTGGAACCACCGGCCAGCGGAAAATACAGCGCGCTCAAAGAAAGACTGATATCAACATTCCAGGAGTCAGACCATCGCCAACTACAGAAACTACTCAGCGGCCTCGAACTCGGCGACCAGAAGCCGAGCCAGCTGCTGCGTAAGATGAGAGACCTCAGCGGCAAACTACTATCTGACGAAGCACTGAAGGTTATGTGGCTCAACCATCTTCCTACACAAGTTCGCGCCGTGCTCTCTATAAACACCGAGTCGGCACTAGAAACCCTAGCTGCTATGGCCGACAAGATGATGGAGCATTTCGAACCAGCCGCAGTCGCCGCAGTCACAACTGAAAACCCTCCGTCAACCAGCACATCAGGAGTACAGCAGAATACCTTGACAAGCCTACAAATCAGCATGTTATCAAAACAAATAGAAAAAATATCTCTCGAACTCGCCGAGCTGCGAAATCAACAAAATTCCACGAATCGCCGCCCCTGCTCGCACCCCGCACACCGTAGCCGCTCCCGCTCGCAATCGAGACACCGCGCACACAACGCGCGCAAGCCCGGCGATCCTGATTGGCTGTGCCGTTATCACTACCGATTTGGCAACGAGGCGCGAAAATGTGAATCGCCGTGCTCCCAAACCAAACAGGGAAACTAAAAAGTACATCGACTGTGGCGGGTGTCGATGTAAACCAGAAGTCTCACCGCCTATGTGTGATCGACATTATCAACAGAGAGCGATTTCTTGTCGACACGGGAGCCGACATATCCGTATTAGCCGCCCGAAACAAGAAATATTTGAAGCCGGCAGAGAATACATACAAACTGTTCGCGGCCAACGGCACGGAAATTCGTACCTACGGTGAGCGCACACTCGAGCTCAACTTAGGTTTACGAAGGAGCTTCAAATGGACTTTCGTCGTCGCGGACGTGAAGACGTCGTTATTAGGTGCAGACTTCCTAGTACATCACAAATTACTAGTCGACTTACACCAAAGAAAACTCGTCGACCGCGTAACAGAACTCAGCGTGAACGCCATTCAAGTAGATAACAATGAAGAATCGATCTACATCATCAACAGAGACCACGCATACCACGACCTGCTGAAGAAATATCCAGATGTACTAAGACCAATGTCACTAAAAACTCCAGTCAAACACAACGTCACGCACCACATCGAAACAACCGGACCCCCAATCTACTCTCGGCCGCGCCCTCTACCGCCCGACAAGTACAAAGCAGCCAAGCTTGAATTCGAACGCATGATCGAGATGGGTATATGCAAGCCGTCTAACAGTCCGTGGGCCAGTCCGCTACATGTAGTCAAGAAGAAAGACGGTTCACTACGTGTATGTGGTGACTACAGAAGACTCAACGCCGTCACCGTACCCGACCGATACCCCATACCTCGAATTCAAGACTTCACCTACCAACTTCATGGCAAAACAATCTTCTCCAAACTCGACCTGAAGATGGCATATTTTTGGGTGCCTATAGCGAAAGAAGATGCTCAGAAAACAGCCATAATAACACCTTTCGGCCTCTTCGAATTTAACTGCATGACGTTTGGCCTAAGAAACTCCGGTCAAACCTTTCAACGCTTCATGCACGAAGTACTACGAGGACTAGACGACATCGTATTCTGTTTCGTTGACGACCTGCTGATACACTCTAGAAACAAAGAAGAACATCGTCGGCACTTAGAATTAGTACTCGAACGCCTAAATACCTACGGCGTCAGTCTAAACATCGACAAGTGCGAGTTTGATAAGAAAAACATCGAGTTTCTCGGATACGAAGTATCCTCAGAAGGAATCAACCCCACTCAAGAACGAATACAAGCCATAGTCAACTATCCGAAGCCACAGACAGTACAAGAATTAAGAAGATTTCTAGGAATTATCAACTTTTACCGCAGCTGTTTACCCCATCAAGCAGAATATCAATACGAACTAAATAAGTACCTTCACAACAGCAAGAAAAATGATAAATCTCCGATACAATGGTCTCAAGAAGCAGAGCAAGCCTTTGAGAAATGCCGACAAAGCGTACTCGAAGCAACAACGCTCACTCACCCGATACCGAACGCTCCACTTTGTTTATTTACCGACGCATCCAACACAAGTATCGGCGCCGTCCTACAACAAAAAGTGAACGACGTGTGGAAACCTCTGGCATTCTACTCAAAAACTATGAGTGAGACACAGCGACGCTACAGCGTGTACGACCGCGAATTATTAGCAATGTACACCGCTGTAAAACACCTACGACGGCTGATCGAGGGCAATGACCTGACAATATTCACCGACCACAAACCTCTAACTTACGCGCTAACCAGAACACCAAGTAGCACCGATACACCAAGAAGAGAACGCCAACTACACTACATAAGTCAATTTTGTACGAAGATTCAATATATTCACGGTGATAAGAACGAAGCAGCTGACGCCTTATCACGCATCGAGGAAATCGACTTATCACAATCTACGATCGACTACAACCAACTTGCTCGTGACCAAGAAGATGATGAAGAGCTGAAGACCTGCATGTCCAACCCAAATCTCAAGTTTTCACGCATCACATTGCCCGGAGGTCAACGACCTATCATATGCGAAACGTCAACCGGCAACATTCGTCCGTACCTACCAGCGACTTATCGTTTTGTAGCCTTCAAAGCGCAACACGAACTGAGTCACCCAGGTGTTAGAACAACAAGAAGATTGATGGCAGCAAAGTTCTTCTGGCCGAGTATGAACAAAGAAGTCGGTCTCTGGGCAAAATCATGCATCGGTTGCCAGCGCGGGAAAGTTCAAAGGCACGTTATCAGTCCGCTCGGAGAATTTCAAAAATCTGCGCGCTTCGAACATTTACATATTGACATCGTGGGACCACTGCCACCGTCAAACGACTACAGATACCTAGTTACCATGATTGACCGCTGCACAAAATGGCCTGAAGCAATACCTACTCGCGACATCACTGCTGACACTGTTGCTAAGGCGATCTACGATGGGTGGATATCGCGATTTGGCTGCCCGTTGCGTGTGACAACGGACCAAGGGAGACAATTCGAATCGTCATTATTCAATGCACTAATGAAAAAATTTGGCATCACAAGAATCCGAACTACTGCATTTCACCCACAAGCAAACGGTCAAATCGAACGCTGGCATCGAACTCTGAAATCCGCACTCATGGCGAGAAGCGCCGGCACACACTGGAGCGACGAACTATCGACCGTGTTACTTGGACTACGCACCGCCCTACGTGAAGATACACAAGTCAGTCCGGCCCTGATGACCTACGGATCGACACTTAGAATTCCGTCAGATTTCTTCGTGCCTACACAGCCGAATATTGAAGACGCAGATTTCGTCCGCCAGCTGACTGAAACAATGTCGACCTTATCACCATGCAGCAAGTCACACAATAACAACACGAGCACGTTCGTATATAAAGACCTAGCGACGTGTACTCATGTTTTCGTGCGTAACGACACCGTGCGAAGCCCGTTGACCCCACCATATGACGGCCCGTTCCGAGTCCTACAACGAAACAGCAAACAATTCACCATACAGATGCCCTTACGAACCGCAGTAGTCTCAATAGACAGGGTGAAGCCAGCACACCTACTCGACAAAGAACCCACCACCAGAACAGCAACACAGCAACGAAACGAAACCACTAGCAACGGAGCCGCGCACACTACGAGCGACGAAGCCGTGCGCACTACGAGCGACGAAACACCGCGCGCTACGAGCAGCGAGCCACGGTCATCGACCCCAGCGATAACGCGCGATGCCTACGTCACTCGTTCTGGACGCTCAGTGAAACCGAACGTACGCTTCGCTTAGGGGGGAGTGATGTAGTGACATAGTATACTCATCACTTTACCTTACCTTACCTTACCATGAATACCGTACCTTACCATGAACACTGTACCATACACCAATACCAGTACCTGCACCATTACCACGTTTTCAGGAGCCTCTCAGAGACAGTGAGAGAAACCGCCTTGAGAAAGACGACACGTTCAGGCGTCTACCGCAAAGAAACAAGAACAGCAAGAGACAAGACGTCGTCTTGATAAAGACGCTTCCGCGCCAGCGACGCAACGTTAATACGACATTTTGTAAAATACGACATTTTGGGAATAAAATATACATACACATAGACATTCGATCATTCGCATTTCTGACCTCGTTATCATTGTTTTATTTACGACGAGTAACCCTCATTCCTCCAAAACAGCAACCATAAAAGACTACTTGATTAACGTTTTCTTTTTAAAGGGGAATAATGTAACATTGTTGTAGAGCATAGCACAGCACAGCGGATAGCCTCGCGGCTAGACAAACAGTGATAGCTTAGCAGTTAAACGGTTGCCTGCTATGCAGGAGGGTCCGAAATCAAATCCGGCCCGCACCTCTTACTTTTCGAATTCATGTGCGGATCAGAATTTTATTATCACTTGCGTTAACGGTGAAGGAAAACATCGTAAGGAAACCTGCACACCTGAAACAGTGTAAGACTCTCGATGGCTTGTGAAGTCCGCCAATCTACACCAGGCCAACGTGGCGGACTAAGGCCTAAACCCTTCTTACGCGGCATACTACGTGAGCGATCTAGAAGCGACGCGAAAATAACAAATGGTCGATACCTATTGAAGTGGCCTACGTGACCAAACGCACGTGGAATGCGGTCGCTTCGCGCCGCGAACGCCATCAATTGGCTTAATATTTTCGAGCGAACTGGATGCGGTGTCGTAGTGCTACTGAATGAAGGCGGCGCGCGGCGGGCGTTTCGCGAGCTCGTAGGACAAAGCTGCCGCTTCGCACCGCATCGCGTGTCACCGCATCGGATCGCTTCGCAATTCGCGTCGCTTTGAACCGCCTACGTAAGACGCCGTGTTATTCTGAGAAGAGGCTGATGCCCAGCAGTGGAGTATAATGGGCTGGTTAATAAGAATATACAGCATAGTGCAGCATCTATAGCTCAATGTTGATCAGTCATCCTTATACCACAGTAGATAGGGTATATAAGCTAAAGCAGTACCTCAACTTACTATAATCGCCTGAACTGACACTCTCACATAGACACGCACTGTATACTGAGTATAATGTACTCTGTCTTGTTGTAGTGCGTGTCTGTGTGAGTGTGTCAATTCGGACGATTGTTGGTAGTTTTTTTTTTTTTTTATGTTATTTATAATATCGATGCCATAGGTATATAAATGAATAAAGGCACGGCGACACAACTGACGGGTACAACTAGGGCGATAAAGCTCCTGGCAGTCAGTCAACTCGGGACGCTAAAATTACTGAGATACAGAATACCATGTTTCATTTTATGAAAACGTTTTTATTGATTCTGAAAAAAACCTATGCAGGGTCAATCAGTGTCACCAATAGATCACGCGGTTTGAAGGAATTATACGAATTCGTTTATACCCTGCATACCAGAGGCTCTCAAACTTATTTCGTCTACCGCCCACTTTGAGAATTAATTATTTCTAGCGCCCTCTAACATTTATAACTTTACCACATCTTAAAAATCATAGTCGCAATCATTATCTTTACCGCCGCTCTGTAGGCCTCTAGCGCCCACGAGGGGCTTTATCGCCCACTTTGAGAAAGACTGCTGTATACTGTGCTTATACTAACATTCCCCCTAGCTTCACCATATTCCTAAAATAAACAATATTGTACTGCACACATCAACTTTTTAAAACTAGCGAGTAATTATAACTGGCGAGTTTGAACAACAATCATAATACCTTGTGGGCTTACGTTTGTGTTGTTAACTAGCAAAAACTAACCGCAGAGCAATCTCGTAGCCCCGATGTGGACGAAAGTTGTGTCGGTGCGAGGTTAGGGCACGTTCACAAGTTGTTGTTAGACAACGAGACATCTATTGAATTTAGTAGTTTCTGATAGTGTAAACATAGCGTTATTGTGGAAATCGTTGATTTATTTATTTATTTATATACTCTTTATTGTATATAATACACCGGTAACAAAAAAAGGAATAGGTACAAACATTTACACAATACAATAGGCGGTCTTATCGCACAAGGCGATCTTTTCCAGACAACCTTAGGATGGACTGAAAGAACTGGAAGAGATAACGGGCTGTCCTAGTGTACAAATACGTACCTATCGTAGGTACATAATATTACTTATATACAGGTTGAAATTGTAAACACTCGACAAACTGAAATGGGAGATTGTACGATGATGACTATGAACAACTTTTACTATGGGAGGAAACCAAAATCGCGAAAAATAAAACAGATGTTCCCTACACTAAAATTTATGTTCGCCTCGTCAAAATGTTCCCTACATTTGACAGCAGATTTTTTTTTCGCGATGTCCCATTTGGTCCCATAGTAAAGGTTGTAGTGATAAGTACAATCTCCCATTTCGGTTTGTCGAGTGTTTACAATTTCAACCTTGGCGATTTGATACCGTTAAGTCCAAGATTCCTAACGATGTTTTCCTTCACTTTATGTCAGTGGCAGTGGCATCTTAGACTAACCAAAAAAGTACTTATGACATTGAAAATGTCACATTGGTACCTACATGCCTGGATTTCAACCAGCAACAAGGTGCTTTACAAGCGTATCGGTAACCTCCGAGCCACCACGATATCGACACATTCAGTGAATACAATTTTTTTTTTTTTGTTAATTTTGATGACTCGAGCTCTCGTGATCGTGAGTTGGAAAGTTCCAATTTTGAATTGTTTATTGTTTGGTAATGTGTTGCATTTAACAAATTATGCCTCTCGATCACACTAATTCTCTGTGAGTAAAAGACAAATTGTGGACCTGCCATTCCTCATCCCATTCTTTAAGTGATCATGTTGTACAAGAAAATTGAGTTTGTCATAAAAGTTTTTCTGAAAGAAGTAAACCAGTATGTATTTCTTAATTGGTTTCTATCTATTGTTGGTATCAAAGAAAGATAAAAACAACAGTTGTAGTTTGAAAACGCTTTAACACTTCAGGACTCACAGTTTTCTAATTACAAAGTAATTATTTTAATATGCGAGTCTGTATGCAGAATTATACCCAATTTTCAACATAGCACCGCCATTTAGATAGCCCTAGTAAAATACGGTTTAATTGTTTAAGTTACAATTAAATTACTCATTAGCTTAATTACAAGACTAAGATTGTAATAAGATTAGTGAGAGCACTAAGATAAGGAATAAAATAAATTATAGGCACAATATTTACGTATTATGTATAAATTACAGATAAATTGCCGCTAGTGTTAATAATTATTTAGGAAACATTATAATTTATTTCACGATTCCTCGTCTTAAATCGAATAGGTACCTAATTTGTTCACCGTAAATTGGCATTATGTTTTTAGCATGACATCTCTAAATTCCTTATCAATTACGCCTACCAACATTGAATTCTAAGAAATGTGTACTCACAAAATTTTAAGACTTAAGTCACCAAATAAATTGAAATTACTTTCTAAGCGAAGACGAACTTAATACTCAACTCGGATGATATTAGGCGCCAGTCGATTAGTGATGGGTAATTCTTCTATTTTAAATGAGTATGAGGGAGGACCTCATTTTACCTTTTGAGGTACTCATGAGGCACCTCTCATGCGTGGAGAGGATAGATGAGCGGCGGGCTCGCTTGTGCGCTACCACGTGCCGCTTAGTTGGGTAAAGGAGAAGCCACACGACGGTGCGGTGTGGTGCGGTGCGCTGCCGCACGGCGAACATTTTGCCACATCAGCATGCACACGTAGTACGCGGCATCGCAAGAGCCAAGCCCTGCGGTGTGGCGCCGCACCGCACCGTGTAGAACGGCTCTCCGTCAACACATCTGCGTTCTGCGACACCGGTGCGGTGCCGCTCCGGCGCATACACCTCCCCTCGTTTTCGTCGCACCGTGTGGAAGGCATGGAAATTTGTATATATTACGCCGCAGCGGCACCGCTCAGGCGCCGCGCCGGAGCCGCACCGCGTCGTGTGGCTTCTCCCTAAGAGCGGGGGCACACGACGCGTTGCGGCGCCGCACCGCAAAGATTTCACCGTATCAGCGGGCACACGAGCGGTGCGGCGCCGCAAAGTTGTTATGTCGCAGCAGCGCCGTAGCAGCGTTGGACAGTCTGTTAATGACTAATGTTATGAGGTAGTCCATATCAATAACATCTAGGTTGGTACTCATTTTTTAAAACCTCAATCACAATAAACAAAAACTTAGAAAAAAAAATCGAAACGAGCGAGCGTGTCTCCTTCCTCGTGACGAATAAACTCCGACGAAGCTCCGACGTCGTAACGCATTCCTCCCCGCCTCGTCTCGATGGTTGCAAGTCCGGTGCGGCACCGGAGCGTATCGTGTGACATGCCACGGATATTTCTATGTAAGGCGACGCAGCGACACCGCTCCGGCGCCGCACCACCGCCGCAATGCATCGTGTGCCCCCGCTCTAAGGGAAGGAGAGAGAAAAGCAGCCGAGTGCGCAAACGAACGTCCACAACCCATCAAATATTTGCACTGCTGTCACTTACACACTCTTTCGCTCATCAGTCAGATACATACTCGCTGATAGAAATAATAAATAGAGGAATTAGCTGAGGTGGTTCAAAGTTACTCAAACTCCCTTATTTATCATTTTGAGGAACTCAAACGAGGTACCTCACGAGAGCACATCACTACAGTCGATAACTTAGCCTTAGATAAAATAACTTCAACTCTTAATCATAAAGTTTTTGTTTGCAGTGCTCCAGTTGCCAAAATTGCCTGAAGCTAGGCTTGCGTGCTCCACACATTTCTCGCCTATTTTTGTAGAATGTGGTTACATAAATCGTCGTGGACGCACTAGAATATTTCTCGACAACAGTATTTTGTGTCGCGTAATTGGTCTAGGGGTTGGAAGTCGTAAGGACGAGCGAAGTCGTGCCAAAGGTGAGGTCGCTTCGAAAACAAAGTCGGGCAAAGAATGAAAAGCTTGAGAAAGCTTGAGGTTTATAATTGTCGTTTGTTTTTTTTTTTCACTTAAGGCGAACTGAACCCTGGCGCGGTAATCGGGTAAGCGACGGCAATCGGGTAAGCGACGACGCGCGGGCCGAAAATCACTTTAAAAAATCGATAAAAAATTTATAAATGTAATAAAAAAAAACGATCGGGTAGAATCAATTCCAAAATTAATTACCTATAAATTAATATTAATTATAAAAATAGAGTATTATAGTAAGTACTTGTTTAAAATGAAATTTTGCTTGTAAAAAAACTGCAAATCGAAGTAACTTCAGTATTTTTTTCTATTGAGAAAACTATATTGCATCGTGTATTGAACGGGTACATGGTATAGAGAAGGAATGTATCCTAAAATATAAATTTATTTTGGGTTCTAAATGTTTTAATTTGCCTATCAAAAATGAGTTCTAAAACAAGCAAAACCTACCGCGCCAGGGTTCAGCTCGCCTTAATAAGGCATAAGGAAATTACGAAGTCTATTACACATTCAAGTATACAGCATGACTGGTTAGTCACTTTACATCAGAAAACTATGAACTCTGATCATCATTCTGTACAACTTTTACTATGGGACAAACTCTGTATCCATGAAAAAAAACAGCTTCCCATATTTTGTTAAACAACAAGTCGTACTTGATGGTAAGCGCAGACAGGGTCAAAGATGGAGTACACGAATCCAAGTAGCAGAGTTATAGAGGGATTCACCTATACCCCTCTGGCTCTCACATACACACGATGGAACACAGTAAACTGCTTGGCGCCGGACTTTAATGTGAGGGTGGTAGTTAGCCAGGAGGACCGTATAGATCCTACCACCAAGCGTACTGGGTTTTGTTGAATCTTACAACACGCATCTATTCCAAGCGTGCGGTGAGGAAGTTTTATATTCTAGGCCATCCCCACACGGGATAAAATATTATAATAGAACACATGTTTTTTTTTTCGCGAATTTTTTACTGTCCCTTGGTAAAAGTTGTACGGAACGATGAGCAAAGTTCATGGTTTTCGGATGTTAAGCGTTCAGTCAAGCTGTATACCGTAATAGATTTTCCATAAAGCTCGGATACCAAAATTGTATCGGCACATTGTTGTGTGAAATCAACTTAATACTCCGCATCGGATTCGATAACCGCACAACAAATAGATAGTTTCTCTGAAAATATCATTGATTGCTTTTATTGCATATGCATCGACTAGAATGATGTATTTGTACAGATGAATATTATGAGCAGAGAGCGGAATATAATGACAAAACAATTGAAATGTAATAGAGATGGGTCATTGTTTGTTTTTTATCGAGTATTCAAACTATCAATACTTTTTAACAGCTGTGAATACAAACGGACAGACATCTTAGCTATTTTTTAGAAACTCTAAAGAATAGATCAACACGAAATGTCAAATTGAAATAGACATAACGTAATTAATTCTTCATTTCAATATTGTACGGTAATCAAAAGGATCAAATATCATTATAGAAACCCTATTAAAATATGTAGTTCGGGTAAACTTCCCGAGTTGTGGTAGTTATCTGAATATTTTGATAGATAAAACAATGTTTGATTTTTGTCATCAAAGATTATTTATGTGTAAAGAATAAAATTTAAACGTATTAATGTTAATTAAGCAATAAAGTTTGAAACTAAAAAGTATCGATACCTAGAATACTCGATAAAAATTATGACCTATCTCTATTACATTTCAATTGTTTTGCTGTTAGATTCCGCACTCTGATTAAGTCTGTTTATTTATTTTGTACTAGCTTCTGCCCGCGACTTCGTACGCGGATCCTGTTGCTTATGCCAGCGACAACGGGGTCGTCAAAATCGAAGATCTGAAACGTCTGATGTTGAATTCTAAGAGCCCGGGGACAGGAAAACAACGGGATGCGCGAGACGATTCGAGATGTTCCAGATCTTTCATTTTTGTAAGTCAACAGGAAATGCCTATCAGACTAAACAACTTTTGCTAAGATGTCATTCCTATATATGTTATACAAGGTTAGTCGGAAAGGAGGTACTAATCCGAAGCCCACTTATAGTATCGCTGATGACTGTTTGAAAGCAAGTGTTAAAATTTTAAAATTCGATATTTTTTTTTCCAAATAAAATGATTTTTATTTTAGTTTTTTCAAAAATTCTTCATCCCTACTTTAGTTACAAATTCAGAAAATGGTGCTTCTAATTCATGACCCCAAATATGACCTAAAATGTAAACACAGCTGATCGTAACTGGGGATAGATAGATTTTAGAGAATTTTTTTTGAGATTTTTGAACAACTGTTTCTCTTAAACTATTGAGTTTTGGGAAAAGTTGTAGAACAAAAGTTATTCATTAATATGTGTACTTTAACACCCTTTCGGATTAGTACCCCCTTTCTGACTAACCTTGTAGTGTCGCTGGGCTTTGGAGTTCCACAACAGGTGTTCCAGATCTTCAAATTTATTCTCTCAACAGAAAATTCTCATCACGTGGAACAATTTTTGCTATGTTACCATTTTTGTATCTCTTATAGTTTAGCTGGTCTGTTGCGGTTCTGCATCAGGTGTTCAAGTTTCCAAGATAAATTATAGCCTATATGTTGCCCAGACTTAATACCTATACAACAAAAGAAAAACCATTCAAATCCGTCCAGTAGTTCCGAAGATTAGCGTGTACAAACAAACAGACAAACAGACAGATTTTTTTTTTTAGATTCGTGTTCTATTACTGTTTCTAAACCCCCCTCAATCATTTTTTTTAAATATATTCAATGTACAGACACAGTTTTTTTACTGTTTTATTATATGTATAGATAGATTTGTTTATCTACGAATAAAAAAATCTAACTCATAATATCGCTAATGGTCTAATATGTAATTAATATCCTTGTATACGATATCTTGTGGCGAAAAAATGTATTGTATTGTACAAAATCAGAACAATGTACGAGAATAATGTATTGATTAGAACTTCTTCTTCTATCGTGTCGGCACGAACTATACAAAAATAACTCATGCCGTGGTGAAAAGATTAGCCAGTCAGCAAGGATGGTAGCGAGGCTGACTGCCCAGGGTGCGCCGGACGTACTGAAGTATCGTCACTCGTGGAGGCTCTTTTCATGCACTACCATTAGAACTTGAAATCAGACATCTCAGAATCATGAAGACGTTAGTCAAAGTACTAATGATTACACAACTCTCCTCAGAAAAGAAAATAGATTACAAAAACACTAGAATGAAGATGTACGAAGCGAACATAATTCACTTCCAGTACTTACGGTACATACAGAATACCTATTAGTACCACTTTGAGTGCAACTAGTCTCGAAGGAACTGCAATATAACAAGTTAAACCAACTAAAAAGCTTTCACTATTGTTAGTGAGGTAAAAGAAAGCTTCTAAAGTACCTATTCTCTTCTTCAGAGAATTATTTTGTAAGAAAAATTATTTTGCCGTACAATTTTAATTGGACTCGCTCACTTCCAGGCAATTTAGAATGAAACGAAATTTTGAAGTCATTGATCATTTTGGTGAATTAATTATTTTCTTAAAATTACTGGAACATTCGACGGAACATGTTGTTTGATCTTTTTTCTTTTAATTAAGTGTACGGAGTATTTTACGGCATGATTGGTTAATCATAATTAGGCATTCGCGCGCTGTTTCTGTGAGACAATTGTTGCATTCGCTGGCGAATCCTATCCTATCTCAAAAACTTCCAGTATGCCACAATCGCTCGCTCTTTTCTTTTTTGTTAATCATATTGTACTACTATAAGCTATAATTTTGCAAGTGCTGTACACTCCTGTAAGTGACGAGTTCACCATAATTCAAAATCCCCAAAATTGATTATTGTATGTTTATTAGTGAATAAGTCGTTGGAGAGCCATAATAAATAAATAAATCATTTTACATCCGAAAACCATAAACTCTACTGCTTTACTATGGCACAAACTTTGAATTCGTGAAAAAAAACAGCTGTTCCATACTATACAGGGTGGGTAAAAAATCGTGGATCAAACGAAACAGGGCGATAGTTGGGGTTATTTGCAGCATTTTTTGGTAGTACATTTTTTTTACAGTAACTTTCTAAAGCTGCAAATATTTTTTTGTGAGACTTAAAAGATATTGAAAAAAGTGCCAATACTCATAAATTATGATACTCACTGTCATAAAAGCACTTTCAAGCAAATAAATACCATTTATTGTTTTAAAATAGGTACCCATTTTACTCTAATTGCCTATTTGGTATATTTACGATTAGTTACGGTTTACTCACGTGCATTTTTCGGGATTGCCCGACTAGTTTCGGACCCAATCGGAGTCCTTAATCATGAGCTGATCACGCGGCGAGGTCGCGAGTCGAACCCTATTTGGTATTTTTTTTAAAACACTCCAATTGTCATAACTTTTAAGGAGATCAAGTTAGGGCTCTGCTACGACGATATTTTTCAGTGCAAATAACCCCAACTATCAGCCTGTTTCGTTTGATCCGCGATTTTTGACCCAACCTGTATAAACAATTTTAACACAATGTATCGAACAGCTGTTTTTTTTCACGAATTCTGAATTTATACCATAGGAGAAGTTATACACAATGATGAGCCGAGATCATGGATTTCGTTCCATTCATGCTGTATACTAGAGTCCGGTTTCTAAATCCGAACACCATCCCCCTTATTACAAAAGATGGTCTAAGAAAAACCTAGGTTTCATAATAGCCCCGTCTCTTTTTGTTATATGACATAAGAAAGTGATGGGTGTATTTTAAACCTGGGTTTACCTTAGTCTTGGTTTAAACCATCTTTTGTAATAAGGGGAAAGTAGTTTTACTAGGGCAATAAAATTTGTAATGTCAAAACGTTTCTATTAAATTAAAACCCAATTCTACGTCTGTTGAAAATGTCATAAAACATTTTTAGATGCAATGGAAATTTGCAAAAACTATGTGCAATTAATCTAAGGTTTCTAATCCCAAAGCTTCATTCTTAATTTAAAGTAGCTGTTATGTAACGTGATACACTAATGAATAACATTACCAGACAGAAAGAATCCTTAGAGCGCTGGGTACTGCTCCGAATCCGAATTCGGGAAAACATGATTCGAGGAAACTCTGCTGCAAATCTTTGAAATTTGGATCGGATGCAGTGCACAACTGTACTTACAATATCAATATATTAGAAGGTACCTATGAGGCTTCCATAGTCATAAAAAGTGAAAAAAGACACTAAAAAAATAAGTAAAAATATAATAAAAGTTCGTACTGCAGTTAGTTCGGATCATATTTTCCCGAATTTGGATAACATGCAGTGCACAACCGCCCTTACTGACTTAACTCAGTTTCTTGTAAACTACTGCTGTACAAAAGTCTTTCAAAGGAAATAATGTCTTGACGGTAATGTAATGAAAAATCTGGGCTAGCATTGCAAAAAATCTAGTTCATTCTGCCTTTTTCCTATGATCTGCGCGGTTCGTAATAACCACGAGCCTATCAATCTAGTCCTATTTTTTATGCCTTCATAATTCACGACGTATAATTATATGCAGGTATTCAAACGATTCAATATCTTCATGGTATGGCGGTATTACAGGTGTTCCTTTATATGTAGATAAACTTCCAGCACCAACACCTTAACGTGTGCAGCTACAGATACATCAACCTTAGTTATACGGCATAAGTCTCAGTATTGCGTGCATTAGTTTCACTAACGAAGTAAATAGAACTTGAAGCGATTCTGACTGGAACATATGGGTATCGCTTGGAGGCAATTAGGTAAGACAACATATAGGATTTAAACTGTTGCAGATGCACAACAGGATAGAACAAGGCTTTTAGTACTTACGATTAAGGCCGCTTTCTCTGTTACGGTCTGTACAGATCTGGTGAATGGAATGCGCCGCGAATGAGCTGTATGCGCTTGGCACGCGTGCTGTTGCTACAACTGTTTGATGCGCCTCTTTTATACAACTCACGCTTGCGAGCCTTGGCTCGCCCAATGCGAGCTTGCAGGACCGCGCATGCAGTTCAGTTCCCTTCCTTTAATACCACTCAGTTGTAGTTATAAATAAACTGAGCGGGTGAACCAAGCACAGCAGGAACAGCGAGCGAACAGATCGCACTACGTTATCCACGCGTGCAGCTCGCTAGCCTTTTGCAAACAAGCGTATTCGCGGCGCATTCGCCAGATCTGTACAGACCCTTAGGCCCGCTTGCACAACGACTCGCTAAATACATTTAATGCTAAACATATTTCAAATCTCATTGTATTTCACTCAGTTGTTTGAAGTTGATAGAGACAGAATGATGTTTTAATCATGTATAACGCTAATAATTTTATTTAGTGAGTTGTCGTGAAAGTGCCTTATTTGTGCGTGTAATAATGTTCCCTTCGATATAAAATTGTTCTGTGAAAATCATAGATGAATAATGAAAATACCTTTTTTTTTCGACTGCAACTCCTCGCGGGTTCCATCCGTCTCGGGAAGGCGGAGGGATAGGTATGTCGGACTCGTACCTACCAAAACAACCCGATGGTCGTTTTCGGTACAAAAGAGGGCGACTCCGGGATCTCTAGTGGAACGCATCCTTTTAGGACTAGATTTAGGGGAGAGCAAACGGAGTGTTACTCTCGGGCCTTCACAAGAGAGGGGCCTCTACAAAAGGAGTTTTGGATTTTTTTTAGATAAGAAAAAAAATTAATCCTGTTCTGACAAAGAGAAAAAACTCCACATTCAGGAAATACTTTTTTAAAAACATTTAAACAGACCTCCACTTCTGCAATGCCCCAGGGCCCCCAAACATTTTAAAGCCGGCCCTTGCCCCTATTACACTATGCCTTTATCACGTCCCAGGAAGCATACCTTTGAATCAGTCTTTCATTCCCAGAAAAGCATGAAACTAATTGCCCAGAATATGTCGAAATGGATTCTCCAGCGTTGCACTGCGATGTAGGAGCACGCTTGTTTCTTGCAATGTTCTCGTATGCAATATAGTTGTAGGATATTGAAAAAGTAATAACTCGAGTTTCTATACCTACCTAATGTTAACAACATTAGGTAGGTATTTGGAGGAAGACTGCAGAGAACTGATTATAGAAGCAGTGCCTTTGAAAACGTGATTTAATAATGGTTTGACGTTTCCTTTGGATGATGTCTAAATATGTATATCCAAAATATGATAGGTAATTACATAACATCGCGCCTGTATTCCCTGAAGGGTTGGGCAAAGGTGTATTAGCCGTTATGTTTAAGTCCCAGCTGTAGCATTATGGAACGCAATTTTAAATAACAATGTTGGCAACACCGCATCTCCCCCGCACCGTCCCTCTGTTGGGTTGGCTGCACCCGCGTAGACACTACTAATACTTTGCTTATTAGAAAACTTAATCTATACATAAAAAAGGAGAAGCTGACTGACTGACTGACTGATCTATCAACGCACAGCCTAAACCGCTGGGGTTAGAAAGTTGAAATTTTGACAGTAGGTTCCTTTTGTGACGTAGGCATCCACTAAGAAGGGATTTTTCGAAATTCAACCCCTAAGGGAGTTAAATAGGGGATGAAAGTTTGTATGGAAAATCGTCACTTAACGGGTTCAAAATTTCACGCAAGCGAAGCTGCGGGCGCAAGCTAGTGTTAACTAATTATAAGCTTTTCAAGTTGTAATACACATATCCGAAAACCTTCTTTGTGCGTTTTACTACAATAATACACCAGCTGCTACTGAGAAATTCCACACGGAAAAGCCAAATAACAATTTGCACGACCTGGACAGGAACTCACGCTTAACAGTCGCGCTTGCGACCATTAGATCAACGACGCAATCACTGATTAAAGTAGGTGATAAATTGGAAATATTCCGATCTGTCCCCCTGATCTGTCCCCTCGTCGGTAACAGGGGAACAGATCGAAAGTTTTTATTTCTATTTGTCCCCCTAAAGAACAGCAGGGGACAGACCAGAAATAATTCGTTCGATTAGAGAGAAATAGATCGACTTCTTTATCAATCAGGAGATTGGCCCCCCGAAGGGGACAGATCAGGGGGGCAGATCGGAATATTCCATAAATTGGTCATAATAACGTTGAGAAAAACTATAGGTTCTGTGACGACAGGAGTCAAACCCTCGTCTTAGAATCTCACATCCGCAATCTCAATTCACAGCACTGTCACCGCATCTCAAAAATACGAAAACATTTTCCCCTCTCACAGAAAATAAACACAACCCCATATATTTGCTTTACCGACCTTCCAGCTCTACTCCAACACTGTCACTTATCGCCCATACATTACTATGATTTGCTATCTACTTCAATGCCAACCCTGACTCACGAAGCTGGCATCATTCATAATAACCATTTATATTCAATGGTGGCAAATAAACTGTACAAACATGTTCCACGTACTTTAAGTTCAAAGTTATATACTTTTAAACAAACTAGGCATGTACTCGTAAACAAACTAGGTATGAACTGAGAAGTTTGCCACGATTCCTCGTGTTTACATGGCTAGGGTTGGCGGATTTGTGCTTATTTAATAAAAGTTGCGTGTTTTAATTTTAAAGTTTGTGGTTTCGGCTGTTGTTTGCAGGTGGTTTGCGAACTATTGCTCAGTCTACTGAGAGCAGTGTAACATCTAGATTATGACTACGTATTTGTATGTACTACCTTTTAATATTAATTTATATTTTGAAGCTGTAGTAGATACATTAAATCTACAAGCCCAATCTACGCCACTTTGAAGTACATTCCGACGCATATTCTGTATTCGCGATATACTTCACTTGCTTCCGTATATCTATTCAATATTCCGTATAATAAAGTACAAATCGGTTCTGAAAAACGCCAGTCTTGCCATGTAGGCCATTTAAACGAAGCATTACAAAATATAGACAAGTGTTGTAAGATTTAACGAAACCCAGCACGCTTGGTGGTAGGATCTATATGGTACGCCTAGCTAGCTACCACCCTCACATTAAAGTCCGGTGCCAAGCAGTTTACTGTGTTCCGTCCCTTATATGTGAGACCCAGAGGGGTATAAGGGAATCCCTCTACATCTCTGTTACTTGGATTTGTGTGCTCCATCTTAGACCTAGTCTGCCCTTACCATCAAATGCGACACAAAAATAAAAAAGACCTCGTCTATGGAGACACCTTTTTCTGTGCGCATTGTTTGAGGTGTAGACAACTACACCTCAAACAATACGCACAGAAAATAAAAGTAAAAACCGACTTCAAAACAAAAACTAAAAAGAGTAAAATAATTACCAAAATATAAAATTAACAGTTTCAGAAGTCGGTGGCTTTTATTTGTTTCAGTGTAGAATTGCACCGACTTCTGAAACTGTTAATTTTATATTTTGGTAATTATTTTACTCTTTTTAGTTTTTGTTTTGAAGTCGGTTTTTACTTTTATTTAAAGTTATTTATTATATACGTTTTAGTGCCATAAATTACACGGTTTAAAACTACAAATTTAAATGACACGATTGCGTAATCTTTCCTACAATTAAGTAGTTTTCTTTAAGAATTAATGTATAATTATCATGACGGCTCCTTACAAACACGTACAAACTTCTTTGCTCTTGGCTAATGTTTCTGTGATCACAGTTAAAACAGAGATTGAAAGTCCTTATCAAAACTTTTGCATAAGGGAACCACAAACGAAAACGTCATCTAAGTATTTTTTTTTTTTGTTTTTGTTTATTATTTCAAAAAGCACTGAATCTATTTCAATAAAATTTATATGGGACCACCTCTGAAGTATGATCTACCAAACAAAAAAAGAATCATCAAAATCCATTCATAATTGGAGGAGATATCGCGTAACAAACATACAAAAAAAAAAAAACATTCAGACGAATTGAGAACCTCCTCCTTTTTGAAGTCGGTTAAAAAAGGTGTCGATACGGTGACGATAAATACAAAGATATCCCTTAGTCTGCGACCTTCTTTATTTACTGGTGTAGCAGACGTGTCTCTAGCTTAGGAGAACCTGGAGCCGTCTGCTATATTACAAAGTGGATGATTGCACATCCAGGCGGCAGTTGTCACGCAGTAGTACTGATTGCATCTTAACTGCCTTCATATAGAAGATAAATACAAATTTATGACGGTAGATGGTGGTAAAACGTGATAAAATGCCTAAGGCTGTGGTCTGTTAGAAACGCCGTAGGTCGCATCCGGCGTGACGCTGTACGCTGTCGACGAATACTTATTATGGAAATGCACCTATACACCGTAGGATCCGATGTACCTGAAATATTTTAAGCATCGATTTCGATGCCTAATTCGAGAAAAAAAGCTAGGATATATTTTATCGAATAAAGCTTAATATTTGAAATAATCATCGTTTATGGAAATTCACAAGTCGAAAAATCTCTAGGGTAACTAGCCCTATGAACTTTCATCATACCCTGGTCATACCATTACCCCAGTCGCCGTATGTTGTGTTTTGTTGGGGAGGTTCGTGAAATGAGAAGTTTTCGTATAATCGAAGTGCGCCAAATAAAATCGTTAGCGAGAGGAATTGATTCAAGCCGCTACCCCGACAGGTTTACCTAGTGGCTATCTGTCAGCGAATCAGTTATTTAGGTCAAACTGCCGCGGACAAGTTAAATAATTGAAATCACTTTGACCGGATATCGATAGGCGATGTTTTATGCTGTGGCCTGCATTGTGTTTTTAACTAGCGAAATATTTATCGTTATAATATGAAAATTAATTAGTGGGGAATATTATTAATGATGTACGGAAATGTTAGGTACGTGTCACACGGAATTGTATTGCAAGTTTGTTTTTCATTTCAATATAATAGTCATTTTGGATAGTATTGATGAGTTTATTTACTTTCTAAGTCACCATGCAAACGCCCAGTCATTAAAATTCGCGTATAGTCTCTACGGGAAGTGTTGTACTACTACTGTGTCTACGCTATGACTTTTTCAATCCAAAATGGTATTTATTTATACTTATAATATAGATTAAAGTTGACATAAGATTTCAATTCGACTTTCCTTCACAATAGCCCGGCTACACGCTCCGTCTTGCCTGTAAGCATGCCTGGACAAACCAGTTTGCGTAAGTAAGACCGCACGTGTGGACTGCAAGACGGTAGCTCGCGTAGGTCCGAAAGCGCGGCTTGTGCAATCGTTGACATGCTGAAGATTGGACGTCATACAAGCCGCGCTTGAGTCCGGCAAAATTATAGTCGACGACACAACGAGTGATGTAGGAAGTTGCACATCGTGACGTGACGAGCTCTCAAAACACTATGAGGTTTGCACAGTCCAGTTTGCACGATCTTACCTACACGTGTGGCCACTGTACGGTATTCCGTCTTTTTGTACAGTCATGCCTGTGCAGTTTTGGACTGCGCAGGCAAGACGGAGCGTGTAGCAGGTCTTTAAAGAAATTGAAAAATCATTCGAAAATATCATGCTTGAAAATAACTGATTTTGATAACGTATCTTTTAATGAGATTACGTCATCCCCACTTTGTATTTGCATGCATATTAATATCTACCTGCAGGGCAATTGTGTATCGAAACCAACATCAATCATGAAAGTTGATGTGTCAAAAACAATATTCATTGCGTGTACATAGTTTTATAAAGCTGGCTTCCCGCGGTGCGTGGTAGCGCGCACCGGCTATGCGTGGTATCATCCGTAATATCACGCACCGTGGGAAGCCACATTATGAGGGTGTGTGATGTGGATACGGCGCACCGCTCGCGTTACCACGGACGAGTCTCTTCCCATGGTGCGTCGGTGCGAGCTCGTGCGTCGCGGTGTACGATATCACACACCGTGGGAAGCCGATACTAGAGAAATCGGATTGTTAATAAATACGTTGCTATGGAAATTGTTGACCTGTCAAATCAAAGTCGCCATATGAGTGCGTTGCGAAATTAGAATTCTGTTCACACATCTTATAGCTTGCAGTGTAAATGTAACTTTAACCACATGTCTAGGTGAACGAATAATAGCTTAAACTTGGCATGCGGACCTCCGTCGCTGCATTTCACAAAACATAAGAGCTCTTATATTTTCCGCCGTAAATTCCAATTCTAACCTGTTGGACTATTGTGGTGAACTGGACTCGTATTAAAACAGTACAATGTAAGCTTTTCGTCGCCTTCTTTACATTTTTCGTATTTCAGTTTTCTCTTTGCCATAGCTGTTGTTTAAGAAAACGGTTTGTTATGGTGGGAAAATTATTGTAATTGCCGTAACGAGACCGTTTTTAATAGCCTCTTAGAGACTGCTGACGGTTACAGGATTCGTTTTATTTTTCCTTTTATTCTTGAATTCACTTAAAAAGTAGCTGAGGAAGATAGAAAGAAAACAAAGTTTTTTTTTAACGAACAAACGCATGACTCAAATAAAATAAACAGAACCATCAAAATAAACTTTCTTGTTATAGTTAAGATAAGCCTATTGTAATTCTATTTGCTGTTGCTGAATTTCTGTTACCACCTTCCGACCCTATCATCAATCATCTCAATGATACAATCAGATTGTATTGTCTTTGAAACTACATAGTATGCAAAATTTCAGCTCGATTGAATGGTATGAGTTCGACTCGCGACCTCGCCGCGTGTTCAGATCATGATTAAGGGCTCCGTTTGCGTCCGAAACTAGTCGGGCTATCCCGAAAAATGCACGTGAGTAAACCGTAAATAATCATAGATATTATAGGCAGTAGGTTGAAATTTGAATATCAGTTTTGAAAAAGGAAGACGCATGTATTAGCGAGCATATCAAAACTAGTGAAATAGCATCATGAAAATCAGTGATAGCCGAGCGGTTGAACGCTTGCCTTCCTTGGGGAGGGTTGGATTTTGATCCCGGCCCGCACATATGACTTTTCGAATTCATGCGCGGAACACAATTTAATTATCACTCCGTTAACGACGAAGGAAAACATCGTGAGGAAACCTACACCCCAGAGAGGGTTTGAAAAAACATATAATACGTTCTCGATGGTGTGTGTAGTCCGCCAACCCGCACCAAGCCAGATTCGTGGACTAAGCTAAACCCTTCTCATTCTGAGTCCGGGCCTCACCCAAGCCTTGCAGTACGGCAGTAATAGACTGATTCATCTGCCTAGCCTTTTCCCAACTATGTTGGGGTCGGCTTCCAGTCGAACCGGATGCAGCTGAATATCAGTATTTTACATGGAGCGACTGCCTATCAGACCTCCACAACCCAGTAACTGGGTAATACGATACTCTTGGTAAGACTGGTTGTCAGACTTTCTGGCTTCTGACCAACAGTAACGACTGTCAAAGATCTACAAATGACAGCCGGGACCAACGGCTTTACGTGCTTTCCGAGGCACGGAGGAAACTCGCTATGGTAAATGGTCACCCATCCACAGACCAACCTCGGCAAGCGTGGCTTAACCCGGAAGATCGGTCTATGCGGCTGTAATTATTTAGCCACGAGCTCCTCCAGTAATGGACTGATTATGCTTATTTATTGTTATTATATTAGGCAATATAAATTATACAATAGGTAGTTATGGTTGCACCCCATCCCTCAGCCTTAGATTAAGTCTCTAATATAATTTCTGCTTACATTGTACTTCTTAGTTCTAAGAATTGTTATTCACTGATAAATGCAAGCTCAGCTGTCCGTTGTACCGGATGAGCCCGGCCACCGTGTATTTTATTTTTAGAATATAGTTGTCTCTAAATCGACAAACACGTATTTTCATTTATTAAATTTTAATTAGTTTTTAAAAATATTCTTTTACGCTCCGAAAACAAGAGTGGCGCAGCCGGATCGGATTTTCTCAAATTTAAAGCGTTTTCCGATTTTTCTGTATATGACGTCCAAATTCGTCTAGAAAATCACAAAAAACCGCGATTTAAGAGTAAATCCGTCGAACCAAACAAATATTCTCTTTGATATATACGAGTGGTGAAGAAAAGCCGAGTATGGGAGTAGCGGTCGGTTGGTGAGTAAAACTTTTCGCCAATCCTTTGTTCCCCTAATCCTCCTGTATTTTTCATGTATTAATGATAAGTAACTTTTATTGAAGTTTTAATAAAATTGAATTAGTGTTAAAATTTAATAGTAAACTTTTACATAAAATATAAATAAAATTTTATGCAAAATAATTTAATTTTGCAAAAGTATTTTAAAATTAAAATTATTCCTTTTTCCAAAACTATTTTGGTGCTCTTATTGTGTTATTTTTGTGTGTGTTAATTTATAAGTTTGTGTAAAAGTGAGTGTTAGTTGCCTTCTCTGAATCGTTCATTAGTCTGTAATCATGACGATCGAACAAGTTCCTAAGGAAGTTATTCAATTGGTACCATTATTTAGTGGTGATAAAAGACAATTAAATTTATATTTGCGGAAATGTCAATATGTTATTGACCGTTTTAAGGGAAATGAGGAACAAAATTTATACGTCTTCAACATATTAACAAGTAGACTTAAAGAGAACGCAGCTGCACTCTTATCAGAACGCGAAGATGTTACGACTTGGTCCGAGCTTAAGGCACTGCTTACCCAACACTTTGGAGACCCGCGTAGTGAAGCGTGCATAAATATAGAACTAGAATCGTTAAAAATTAAATCAGGTGAAGGTTATTTGGATTTTTGTAATCGGATCCAGTGTGTTCGGTCCTTATTAATGTCAAAAGTAAATACAATCGAAGATAAAGATTTAAAGCGCGCTAAGTCGATCATCTATAACAACACGGCCTTGAATGTGTTTTTGTACAATCTTCCTGAGAATATGGTTAGAGTTGTAAGGCTTAAGGCACCCGCGACGTTAGAAGCAGCATTGAGCGTCGTGCTGGAGGAAGTTAATTTCTTAGAACAATATAATATGAGAAACCGTATTCATGGTAGTAGTCAAATAACTAGCTCAGGTTCAAAGCCATTGATGACTCAACCATCCGGATACAGACCACCCATCTTACATAATAATAATAACACACCGCCTAAATTTAATTTTGGTATACCTCAAAATTCTCAAATTAGGATGCCTCAAGTTCAAGGCCAAGGTCAACCACAGATGTTCGGTACGGTCCGCCCACAATTTGGCCTTCAGCCACAACAATTTGGCTATAGGCCACCGCAGCAGTTCGGCTATAGGCCACCGCAACAGTTCGGCTATAAACCACCACAGCAGTTTGGCTATAGGCCACCACAACAGTTCGGCTATAGGCCACCACAACAATTTGGTTACAAGCCTCCACAACAATTTGGTTATAAACCACCTCAACAATTTGGTAATCGGTCAGCCCAAGTAGGACATAATCCCAATCAAGGACAAAAGCCTCAATTGGAATCTAGTGACGTAACTATGAGGACAGTGCCTCCTAGACCACAGGTACCACAACAAGGTTTTAAGTTAAATGAATTGACCATGTACAATGACGAATACGATCAATATAATTATGAAAACTACTATACTGACAATTATAGCTATGGTAATGAAAATGACGTAAATTTTTGTAATGACGAAAATTATTTAGAGTATAACGACTTGCAGTATGACGCATTAGAACAGACTGACGAATCTCAGGCAGTGGATTTTTGCGAAACGGCCTCAACGAGCAAGAAGTCATAGAAATAAATTGTGACTTATCATTAAAACATCCATATATTTACTTAGAAGAAATTGACGCGAAAATGATGATTGATACTGGTAGTATGAGATCATTTATAAGTCCTCGAAAAGCATATCAATATTACGGTGAATTTATTCGATACCAACCATTTAGTGTAATTAGCACTCACGCGACTAGTAGTCATGATGAAGTAATAGACATCCCCCTCTTACCTACTTTCGTTAGTGACGATTGGCATAGGTTTTTATTATATGACGTTGACCCAAAATATGATGGACTTATAGGAAACGACCTTTTGCAACAACTAGGCGCGATTATTGATTTAAAAAACCAAATTTTAAAAACCGATACTACACGCATTCCAATAATTAATAACAACCTTGATTATGCTATTGACATACCACCCCGATCGGAGAAAAGAATTAAATTACCAGTTAATCAACACTCAGGCGAAGCTGTCCTTGACTATCAAGAATTTGAGAACGGTCTTCGTATGCCTAGTGCAATAGTAAATTGCATAAACGGACATGCATCTACCGTTATTCAAAATACATCAGAACAAGCTAAACGGTTGACTATTAAAGCACCCTTTACAGTGACAAAATATGAAAGTACTGAATGCAATTTAAATTTTACGAAGAATATTGCTGATATAGAAACTAATAATTTACTAGAAGAAAACTTAAGTAAACTCAGACTAGACCATACGAACGACGAAGAACGTGAAAAAATTTACAGACTTTGCAATGAATATAAGGATATATTTTACTGTGACCAAATTCCTTTGACTTTCACTAATCAGGTTAAACATAACATACGGACTAAGAACGAGGACCCCATATATGTAAAGCCATATAGGCAGGCCCCGTTCCTACAGAACGAAATTAATAAACAGGTAGACAAATTATTGCAAGACAATGTTATCCAAGAGTCTCATTCCCCTTGGAATGCGGCCGTTCACCTGGTGCCAAAAAAAATGGATGCATCTGGTGAAGTAAAATATAGGATGGTAGTCGACTATAGACGACTAAATGACTTGACTATCGATGACAAGTACCCCTTACCAAACATAACTGACCTTTTTGACAAACTCGGGAAAAGTTCATACTTCACTACTCTTGACCTAGCAAGCGGCTACCACCAGATCGAGGTAGAAGAGAAGGACAGACAGAAAACCGCTTTCAGTACGCAAAATGGCCATTTCGAATTTTCCAGAATGCCATTTGGGCTAAAAACCGCCCCCGCCACCTTCCAGAGAACTATGGATAATGTCTTGCGTGGTTTACAAGGACTACATTGTATGGTTTACTTAGATGACGTCATTATTTACTCAAAAAGCCTAGACGAACATTTACAGAATTTAAGGACTATCTTTGACAGAATTAGGGCGACTAATTTGAAGATACAATTAGACAAATCGGAGTTTATTCGAAGAGAAGTTCTTTACCTTGGACACACTATAACAAAAGACGGTCTAAGACCTAACAACGACAAAATTGACGCTATATTGAAATATCCCATACCAAAAACGACGACTGAAATTAAGAGCTTTTTAGGCCTAGTGGGATATTATCGACGATTTATTAAGGACTTTGCAAAAATTACTCAACCTTTAACAGCCTGCTTGAAAAAGCGTAACAAAATTGTAATCGACCAAAAATATATTGACGGATTTAACAAATGCAAAGAACTTTTAACGCACGCCCCACTACTACAGTATCCTGACTATGACAAACCCTTCATACTGACAACCGACGCGTCAAATGTAGCTGTAGGTGCTGTTCTATCCCAGGGACAAATTGGCAGTGACAAACCTGTGGCATATGCTAGTCGTACGCTCAGTGACACTGAATCACGTTATAGCACAATCGAACGTGAATTGCTCGCTATTATCTGGGCAACAAAACATTTTCGGCCTTATCTGTACGGTCGAAAGTTTTTCATTTACACTGACCATCGGCCCTTAATATGGCTTCGATCTCTTAAAGATCCTAACAGTAAACTTACTCGCTGGAGGTTACGTTTACAAGACTATGATTATGAAATGTTATACAAAAACGGCAAACAAAATACGAACGCAGACGCCCTATCTAGAATTAAAATTAACGCCTTAGATTCGGATGATGAAAATCAATCAATGGTAGTAAACGTTGATGAAAAAGAAGAAAAGCTAAAAAAATATCTAGATGATGTAGTTATAGAGATAGAAAAGGCAGCAGCTAAAACAAAGACGGCACGTAACGACTCGTCGACAATAACAATATCAGATACAAGTCAAACAGCGACAGCCAGCCCAGTAGAGATTTCCGACACATCTTTACCTAGCATTGAAAATATATCAGAATATCCTATTCGATCAGAATCAAGTAAATCACAAACAATTCATTCAGCTGTAGAATTAGAATCAACCGGAATACCGATTTTACACGAGGCAATTGACACCAAGCCTAATCAAATTTTAGTGTATTCATGGTTTAAAAATGAACTACAAGTAAAAAACCTTTCACGAGACAAGCAAAAAATTCTGGAAGTATTTTTACCAACAAATAATGAAGAATTAGTTAAAGATTTTTTGAAGCAATATATACAGCCTAAATTAAAATATTTTATTTACTTTGAGGAAAAAGAACATCGTAGGTTATTCGGAAATATAGTCATTCAGCTTTTTAAAAAAGACATGGTTAATCTTTATGAGTGTACAGAACGTGTTATTTATGTTGAAGATGAAGGAGAGCAAAAGGCATTGATAGTTAGACACCATGAAAGAAAGACATGCCATCGCGGCATTAAAGAAACTTTAACTAGGCTTCGTAGAAACTATTATTGGGACAGAATGCAAGAGACAATAACGGCAATTATAAATGGCTGTGAATCATGTCAAAAACTGAAATATGACAGAAAACCCATCAAGCCTATCTTACAATTAACACAAACTCAGGATGCCCCGTTTCAGGAGATTTTCATAGATCTCTTTAGTATTGAAGGAAAAACTTATTTAACTCTTATTGATGCATTTAGCAAATTAGGACAGGCAATTGAAATACAAAATAAATCAACTCCTGAGGTAGTCCGAGCCTTAATGAAGTATTTTTCTTATTACGGAATCCCTAAAAAAATTAGTTCAGATCCCGGTAGGGAATTCAATAACGAGTTGATGAAAGAATTTTTAAGTTTACATAAAGTAGATCTTCACATTGGCACGCCCAATAACCCAAATTCAATGGGTCTCATTGAGCGTTTCCATTCTACAATCATTGAAATCTACAGATTGGCCAAGTATGATAAGAAATGTACTGATGCGGCATCAGTCATGACTTATTCAGTTATGGCATACAATCACGCCATACATTCTGTTACCGAACTCACTCCATTTGAAGTTGTCTTTGGACATACTGACACAAGTAGCCCTTATAACATAGAATTAGAAAAGCGTTATTTTCAGAAACTGGTTAAAGATCATGCAAAGCGAACTAAAGTCCTGTACGAAAATTTGGCAAATAGAATGGTAGAGATCAAGGAAAAGAATAGGGAAAGGAAAGGTGGGGAAGGTAAAATAGAATTTTCGCAAGGAAAAATTATTTTCGCTAAGGACGTGAATAAGCGTAAAAGTAAAGATAAGCCTAGATATGTAAAAGCAAAGGTTATAGGTGAATCCGAAAGGAATATTTTGCCCATACAAATAGGGGAAAGAAAAACTAAAATTCCTATTAAAAATATTAAACGCCCTCCGCAGGTGGTGCAGCCTTCTGCTAATAGCGATACCGACGCTGGCCCTTCATCTGCAATCACTTGAAGGTAACCCGGGAATATTCCCTGTAAGAAAAGGTCAAGCATACATTCAAAATGATCATTGGACCATAGTTAAGGTTATAAACTTAGAACGGATTTATGATGATTTAAATTACATATCTACGAAATATAATCAACTGTTTAAATTAATAAATTGGAATACATCATATTCTCAAGAATTTATAAGTACCAAAATGCATACAGATTTCATACGCGATATAACTTTAGAGAAATATCGACAACTTATTCCACAGCAGCGTTTTAAGAGAGGACTTGTAAATCCATTGGGTTCTATTATAAAGATTATTACGGGAAACCTTGACCATGATGATGCGATTAAATATGATAAACTTATTTCAAAATTAAATAATAATCAAATTAATATTTCTAAAAAGATAACTCTGGTCTCCAAAATGTTCGATAGTTTCATTAATGCTACTGAAACAATTACTCAGAACACTGTTAATTTTGATAAACGCCTGTTGAAAGTTGAGACAATGTTAATAGACTTAGCTACTAAGGAAAATAATTCGGTTTTCGTAACACATCTTATTGGTCTGTTTAACGTTTTTATAAGCAGTTTCCGTACTATCTTTATCAGACTTAGTGAAATTGAAACCGCACTAGCTTTAAGTAAAGTATCAATATTACATCAATGTATTATAAACTCTACAGAACTTTTGGATAATTTAAAAGTAATCTCTAGTTACGAAAGCTTGATATTTCCACCTACTGAAACAAATTTGTTAAAATTAGAGGAAATTATTGCTGTAAAGTCCTACATTATGAACAAACAAATCACTTTTATTATGGAAATTCCACTTACAGATAATCTTACATATAACTATTTTAAAATGTATTCCTTACCAATGTTCCACCAACCTGAAAATAAAACCTTAACTATTTTCCCTAAATATCCTTACCTTTTGGCGAAAGGAATGAAATACTTACCGATCGTGACGCCGTGTCGCCCGTTTTCCACTGGCGACTATTTCCTATGCAGCGAGGACAACCGAGCTTTATACTATGAGACCACTTGTATAGAGCAGCTTATGAAATTCGACAACCCCTCTAACTGTACACAGCATCAAGTTCAAATTGAGAAGATCAAGGTTCAACAAGTCAACGCAAACAGTTGGATTCTTTATAGCGAACTGAAAACAACACTAACCAAACATTGCGGCAACGAGGTCAGCAAACAGCTGGTATTTGGAACATACCTTGTGACTATCGATGAACCTTGTGACTTGGAGATCAACGGAATTCGAATCCGTCACCGTATCAGCATAGAATCGGATGTTGTAGAGAAGATTCCAATTATCACCTTACCGCAGTTACGCGTGGGCGCGAATCTATCCAGTGCACGTGCACTTAACATGGAAGGAATCAATCTTGACGAAGTAAAATATATGGCGTACTCTTTAAAACATAGTGCAGTGATTGAAAGTGTTTTTGATGGAAATAAAGACTATAGCTTCAGTGAAAATTTTGGATATCTAACTTTAGGATTAGTAATTTTAAGTTTTCTTTTGTTCTTGTTTTATGTGTTTCGGTTAAAATTACTGAAAATTATACCATTTAAGCAAAATTATCGGAATAAATCTCAAATCGATCCATCCGATAATTTTCCTCTTAGGGATGGAGGAGTTATGGTTGCACCCCATCCCTCAGCCTTAGATTAAGTCTCTAATATAATTTCTGCTTACATTGTACTTCTTAGTTCTAAGAATTGTTATTCACTGATAAATGCAAGCTCAGCTGTCCGTTGTACCGGATGAGCCCGGCCACCGTGTATTTTATTTTTAGAATATAGTTGTCTCTAAATCGACAAACACGTATTTTCATTTATTAAATTTTAATTAGTTTTTAAAAATATTCTTTTACGCTCCGAAAACAAGAGTAGGTACTTAAGGTATGTTATGTTTAAATTCCTGTAGATACCACACTTGAAAAGCGAGTTTGTGACCAAAGAGAATCCTGTCGCTCTTGTAACGTTACCGATCGTCACTAGTCTAAGACATGGGTTTGTACTACTTGGCATCAGTCGGTGACATCTAGTACCACATGCAAGGTGGGCACATTAGGGGAATCCAGATATTTTGTCCTTGTCTACTCTGTCGCTTAGAACCAATCTACTCGTAGATAACAGACAATACTAAGTAATTATGTATGTAGATTGATGGAATTCTCTCATCTCATTGATATCTGAATTGTAAGTATGATTAATATTCATAAGGAATCGATTGATTCTGTTATAGCATCCGTCACGATAGTTCTATCGCGGAAGGAACAGAATTCTGTGTAAACGTATTCACAGATTGCATTAGTGAACGATACGTGGGTTTACCAGTCAATTAGCCACGCCAAATTCTCTAGGTCGATATTAGGCATAAACATCTCAATGCAAGAAGTCGTAGAAATCAAATTTGCTTGTCTAGCGTGGTCATACCTACTACCAGAAATCCTCTTGTGTCCTAACGCGGCTTTTTTTATTGTTTCATTCAGTCGTGTTTGATCCTGGTCACACCTGGTGGTAAGCGCAGACAGGGTCTTAAATGGGGCACACAAATCCAAGCAACACTGATATAGAGGGGATCGCCCTATACCAATCTGGCTCTCACATACACACGACGGAACACAGTAAACTGCTTGGCGCTGGACTTTGTTAGGGTGGTATAGATCCTACCATCAAGCGTGCTGGATTTTGTTTATTACAACACGGGCCGTAAGGCATGGTAGACGTAAGTTATGTATTCCCCGCCGTCTCCTCACGAGCTAAATAGCTCCCTGGAAACTCCCTGCCCGTCTGGTCCTTATGCGTCAGAGTCAGCTAGCATAGTGACTTGTATAAGTGTTGCATTTAGAATACGTAACAGTTACAGTTCGCGAGACGTTCCGTGAGCTCAGCTTTGCACTTGTGTGAATGCACACCGATAGTGGACAGTGACGTGCGGCTTTTGGCGCGGTGCGTCCTCACTGTATAAACCAGTTTGTACTGCTTTAGACAACTGGCTTGATGCGCGGCGCATTCTACACATGCTTCCACCCTACCGCGTGCTTTCTGCATTTTAGAATCAATTCATAATCAGTCACTCAAATTCATGCTGAGTTTACCGCATGCCAACTGTATTCTGATGATTATTTCTTACTTTTTTGGAGGGGATAATACTAGACCGAATTGGATAGCTACGTAATGCAGATTACAATAACTGTGTAGCTTAAGGGTTATGGTACATAAGTACGTCGCGACGCCAATGTCTTCATCGATTCCACTGGAATGTAAACGACGCGTCTTTTACATTCCAGTGGAATCGATAAAGACATTGGAAGGTGTCCAGTGGACTTTACGGCTTTATAACTTACTAGCGACCCGCCCCGGCTTCGCACGTTTACGTTTTATAGCTTAAAACCTTCTTCTTGAATCACTCTCGCTATTAAAAAAAACCGCATCAAAATCTGTTGCGTAGTTTTAAAGATCTAAGCATACATAGGGACAGACAGACAGTGGGAAGCGACTTTGTTTTATACTATGTAGTGATAGTTTGACGCCTATTTAGGCGTAGAGGTACTTGTACTATTTATTCTGTGGTAGAGGTTTGTGTAGAGTATGGGTACTATACTTGGTACCGTATCATGTTATATAATCGATAGATAAATATTAAGAAGTTACTAGTGATTTATCTACGAAGAATCGAGTATAACAGCCCAACTTTTACTCAAGTAATGGACTTACACATTAATAATATACAGAATTTTCTCATGGGATTAGACAGAAATTATAATGCGCTACGTGTTAAGATCTTAAAAGATAATAATATATACCTACCTACATGCATTAGTACACAACAGTATGCTATTCGTTCCGATAGGTGTAGGTAAGAATCAAACAATATAAAGAACTTTCATACAAGCCTCTTTCACAATAATTACCTTGACCGCCAAGCATAATTGCCCATTTAATATTTTCACAGCTACCTGTAGATTCAAAATTTCATATTTTCTAAGGTATAATGTCGTACCCTAAACCCAAAGGCATCAAAAGGTTCGACCAGGCCAGAACATTTTTATCTCCATATAAAAAGGATGTATGAACACCGTGTACATTAGCGATACACAACGTCTTGAATGCAATGGAATGTATCATTTTTGGTACACACCGTATTATTTATTTTATCTGTTGATTTATACTTTCGCACAAAATTTGTACAGAGGCGGACTTAATGCCTTCGGCATTTTCTACCAGTCGATCTTAAGGTGATGCAGAGAAAACATGTTAAGTGCACTAAATAGTGCTGTGCATTTAACCCGATAAAATATTAAAAATAAACGCGAAGATTACTGCAAAGCATTTTTGCCAACAATATTCACACTTATAGATTATACAAATTATAAAAGATGTACATATTAAATAAACCAATAAATACTAGATATCATATTCACATACCTAAACATGTACTAATAATCAATAAATAGGCACTAGATATCATAATCACATACCTACACATATATTAATAATCAATACCAGTATTAACATGAGGTACAAAAATTATACACTGGCGGTAAAAGTGTTAAATAAAATGGCAACTCACATTGTTATGTAGGAATACAGACCTATATTTACATGCATATTACGCAAATCTTTTGAAAATATTCAGCAAGTTCTACTGACCAGACTTTACAGTTCATAATAATACAAATACGGCACTGCATTGTGTAAATTTGTGAAGCTGCCTACGCTACATGAGTTCAGGAAACTAATTTAGTGCTTTATGTACTCGGAACTTAAGTCCTTACTCGTGTCATGTGAGGAAGTAAGTTAGTTCTGAGTAATCCACAGCTGAGTTCAAGGAACTTCGCCACAAAATCAAACTGCATGTTAAGCATGAAACAAACTATCGGACGCGATTGAAGCCCGAAACATACTACTCATAAGTCGCAACGCGACCTATAATCAACCACGCTGTTCGTACGCGCCAGATTTGCGTTTGACGTCCAGCCTAGTGTTAAAAGATCCGTTTTTCCAAATACAAGAAAAGCATAACAATGGTTAATTTTTTTTAGTTCTAATAGACTTCCTAAACAAAATCACTGACAAATATAATGAAATCATTATTTTTAAATTACGGATCCAATATTACCTAATAAGGTGAAATGATGGGGTTTTCGGCGTCCCGCTCAGGGTGCTGGTGGGACGCGTTCTGAGAGGGCTGAATAAAAGCAGGACTTCTGGCAACACTGGTCCAGCCGCTCAAGTTCACGACTGTGACTTATTAAACTAATACCGATACGTACCTAAATGTAAAAATAACACCGACCAGATAAATCATCAGTCGCCTCCGTCGGCCGCATCCGTACGCCGCATCCGTACGCCGCATCCGTACGCCGCATCCGTACGCCGCGTCCGATAATTTGTGTCCAGCTTTAGGCAAATAGCCCACGGCATATTTAATGACCTCAATAATATTACAAACTTTTTGGTTAACTATAAAATTAATACACTGGATGACCACAGCCCGTTTTATAGCAAATGTGCCTCATGAGTGACGTGAAATGTTCAAAACTAACGTAACATGAATTTTCCGTGCTAGTGAAATAAATTTATACATGGCTAACGGCCAACTAACCTTGTTAACTTCAATTTAGAAAGAAAAATATTAATGTTAGAACGAACTTAAGTGTGAAGGACATTATAATTGCAATTAAAATAAGTTGTTGTGCTGACAACCTTTACTGTCAGTTTCCTGTCAGTCTAACAATTTTTTACACCTCGATTGCCATTATTATTTTGCTTTCATTATTCTTTTTCTCGGTCGCGTTTGACCCTAGTCGCACCTGAGGGTAAGCGCAGACAGGGTCTAAGATGGAGCACACGAGTCCAAGTAACAGAGATATAGAGGGATTCCCCGGTAGCCCTCTAGCTCTCACATACACACGACGAACACAGTAAACTGCTTGGCTTGAATTTAATGTGAGGGTGGTAGCTAGCCTGGCGGATAGTTTACATCAAACCACCAAGCTTTCTGGGTTTCGTTAAATCTTATAATACGCGTCTATTCCCAGCGTGCGGTGAGAAAGTTTTAGATTCTAGCCCGTCCCCACACGGGGCAAAATCTGTTTCCCGCATGAAAGTCAGTGCGTTTTTTTGACTAATAGGCTTTTGTGCAGTCTTCTTCTCGTATGTGTACAGTGTGTAGCTACAGATACGGGAATAGCTCACACCGTGTGGTGCAAGTCAGCAAGATCCCACCAAAAACATTAAATGTAAAAAATGCCAAGTCTCTATATGCAATCTTTCCACCGTAAAAAGTTTTAAGATCTCATAGAAGCCAAGTCCTATTCAATTTATTTTGTAGTTAGTTATCTATCTAGTGACTGTATTAATAGTTTTATTTCTATTATAATTATAGTGACTTGGCAATCGTATCTTTTTATGTTTTTTATAATATTTCCTTTATATGTGCCTAATAATCTATCTTGATGCCAAATTTCAAGGTTCTAGGCCTGCTAGAAGTATCTTAGAATTTTGATGATCGGTCAGTCAGTGAGTCAGTGAGTGACAAAATGATGTAACTTTGATCGATGATAACTCGTAAACTATAAGTTCAAATATGATGTAATTTGGAAGTTTAGCTAGTTATAATGATTACTCTTGGTTACCGAAAGTTCAAACTGCTAGCTTTGTCCACAGAGAAGATATAGGGGGGGTGAAAGGACCGCGAATGGCTTCGAGAAAAGATGGTACGGCCGTGCCCGCTTTGCTCGAGACTTGGCGGGGCACTGCCGTGCCCCCAGATTGCTAGCGGAACTGACAGCCCAGGTTGCGCTGGGTGTACTTACGTATCACCACTCGTAGAGACTTTTGTTAAGTACATCATCATCATATCAGCTTTTTACCGTCCATTGCGAGACATAGGCGTCCCTTATACTGAAACTATTACGATACGATACTGTCTACGTTGAAAGATTGTTGTTTGTTCAGTACCTACCAGTTGGGCTTAATATATTATCTATTTTGAATTACGTAGGAGCCATTCAAATCATTATTATCCCAGCTCGGGATCACCTACTGCAGGCGTCCTTTTGTTTTAGAGAGCCTCGTCGATCTGCAGCCGAATTGCGTATCACATTCGTAATTTCAATAGCTTTCATTTTGACGATACAACAATATTTATTGCGTGGTACATTTATGTAGTTCTGGAGAAGTCGGATTGTTAATACATATACGTTGCTATCAAATTGTTGACCTTTCAAAATCAAAGCCATAGCGATTACGAGTGTTTTGCGCAATTCGGATGCTGGTGCGTCTCTCGTCCAGGTGTTTCCCGCAGACGATGTCAACACCAACGCGCAATTCAAATCACGTAACAATAAACCTTTCTTCTTTAATATTTATCTATGAAAGACAGCACTACCAATCAAGGATATAATTTTTATTATCAACACATCCCGTAAACTTCACAGTTCACGTTCATTCTACAAGGTTAGTTTTAGTATATACTAAACCTGAAACTAGTTTGTTCAGAATCACTAGGAGAATCGATTGACATATTTTTTACACCACATTTTTTTTTTGTTTTTTTTTTTTCATAAATTTCAGTTTTGTTTCAGTAGGTTTCTACCCATAACGGTTGACGGGAATAGACACGTTGAGGCTTGAAATGGTCCGCTCGGTCAGTTTCCGTGTATTAGACAACCCCTGCATAGCACAACTCAGGCATTTCACACTTTTTTAGCGAACTTAACGCGACACAAACTAAGGTGTAACTTGGAGATTTACTAAAAAAAAACACATATTCAGGCAGTTCTGATGAAAATCTTGTTGGGGTGTCTCGGTTTTCGCATAAAGTAAAAATAACGTTGTATATGCAAATAAGCTCATTGAAAAAAAGAACTTGCCAACGAACCGACCAATGATAGTCGCGAAAATTAAAGTGTATGAGACAAACCAGGCTTAATTTCATGTGAAAACTTTTATTCGTTCCAATCCGCATGTGACATAACACTAGGCTGCAAGAGCGATGTTTACGTAACCCTGCACCGTTTTAGAATTTACTAGTTTTAGGCTGTGAGTTGGCTTGGAAATAGGTATGCGGCAAACAGTAGGTTAGAAACTTAGAATATGTGCCTTGAAAGTGGTTGGGTGCCTTTAGTTTCGGCACAATGGATAATGTGACTGTTTTGTTCGTAAGATGGTTTGGCTACAGTCTACATCCTAACTTCCTAACTAATATTATAAATGCGAAAGTAAGTTTGTTTGTTACCTTTTCACGCATAAACCACTGTTGATGATCGGTTGTGTTGTTGTTGTGATCGGTTGATCATCCTGTAATTTTGCATATACGTTGTCAGGTGTACAGAAACGGACATAGAGTACCTTTCATCCTGAAAAAAGTACTGTTCCCGAGGAAAACAACAATAACGTTCTTATGATAATAGATGGCGCCACGTGACTTTCGAATCACGATTGAATTATTTACTGTAGAAACTTTAGTAGTGTGTTAGAAGTTGATTGTCAAATTCTAAATTAACGCGAGCGAAGCCGCGGGCAAAAGCTAGTGTTTGCATAAAGTTAGAAGAAGTTAGATAATACTTACAATACAAAGTAAGTATTATAAAAAAAAAACATGTACATAAACTCATGCCTTTTCCCCATTGGGGTAGTCAGAAACTGCAGAACATCACATGCTACGATCCTTACATACTCCTTTCGCTTCGTCCACATTCATTCACAACATTCATACCTCTTGTCTTATCTACACGCACGCCGGTTGAAAGTAGGAACCATCACCAATAACATCAATAAACTCATGTATTCACTAGTAAACAATGTTTCGGATACAAGTTATAGACAGTTTCAAACACCACGTAAATTTTTTACAAACAATTTTTATCAAGAGACTGTGTCTGACCTAGAATTAATTAACTTTGTGTTGTTTCATGTAAATTAATTACTACCGTTGGTTTAAAACCGTTGTAATTGATTAAATAAATAAATGAAATAAATCAAAAACTGTCAGTAGTGATTAACGCAACATTTACAATGTTTCAGAAACACGAAGATATACTTGCTTTATTCTGGTGGGTTTTAAGGTACAAGTCCGAAAGGGGCTGCAGACCGCAAACTGCAAAAGTAGTATCGCTTGCGGTGCGATCTGCGGCTGCGGTCTGAGGTTGTAGTCTGCAGTTTGCAGCCCGTCTCGGACTTCTACCTTTATGATTAGCTCGAATGATAATGATTCCAAAATATTCATCCTCTTTTACTGTTGACTATACAGCCTTTGTAGTGCAGTGACGAAAAGCGTGTTTCCGGTGTTTTGAAGATTTGACAAAAGAGCACCTCTTCAAATTATGTCAATCCTGCGGTGCGAGCGTGGATCTTTTTATCGAGTGGATTCGAAAAATAAATCTATTCTAAACTTCGATCAATTCGAAGATTCTAAAAGTCAAATTTGACTTATGATATACAACAGTTGTCGTTTTATCTATATCTTATGTCAAATTTGACGTTTAGAATAGACAAATTTCTCGAATCGACTAGATAAAAAGTTCCGTGCTCGCACCGCTGAATCCGTATATGGAATTAAAAGAAAACACCTTCGTTCTAGCTGCTAAAGCGACTATTACCAGCGCCCAATTAAGTCTTGCGCTCATTAACAAATGTTGCCTTTGTCCAAAACACATTCATTGTCATGTTTCTATGCGGGGCTGACTGCCCAAGGCCAAGTTTGACAAACGAATACAAACGTTTGCTGTCCACTTGTATGAGCTACCTGACCCTATTTGCTGACAAAGGTAGTAACCAGTTCTAAAATATTCGTTTGGGATGTATTAAAACAGCTGAGTCCCTGCTGTTGGGACTGGGCAGCTCTTAACTGTTATGGCAATCCTAAGAGGCATATTTGTCTATTTCTTAGTCTTGTTGGAGTTAATTTCTAATCATTATCATCATTCAGCCGGAAAACCTCCCCCAAAAGGGGGGATTTGCCGTAATCACCACGCTTGGCATGCGGGTTGGCGATCGCAGTATGGCTGTTAAAGTACTCAGAGAACGCTGCTGCCCATCCTCTAGCTAGAGAATCCCGTAGTCGCCTTTTACGACACCCAGGGGAAGAGATGGGGTAGTGCTATTCTTTAAGTCCGGCACTACACGAGACCGTTAATTTCTCACGCTTCTGTTATTCCATGACAGAAGCGCATAGAGCTGAAAATTGGTACAAACCATTAGTATAAATGAAATGTCAAAAGTCACTTCTGCACTAAAAGTTATTCAATCTCAAACGTCAAAAAAAACGTTTATTCGTAAATACCTCGCGGTAAGTGTTATTGTCATAATAGTTTATACAAAGTTGTAGGTTATGCATTTTATTTACAAAAATTGTGTATTTTTTTTATCAATTTCTTTTTATCAACATTGAAGTAACTTTTTCGAACCGCAATACTAGTTTTGACGTTTTAACAGTTCCTGAAATCTGGTCTAATTGAAGTAAAAAACTTTGACATTGACTTTAGAGCCTTCACGAGACACGATGCTTGGCTATGTCCGGCAAACTCTACGCAGTCAGCTTCGCTACCGACCTTGCTGACTGGCTAATATTTCCACGGCGGCATGAGTTATTCTCGCATAACTCATGCTGACACGAGATAAAAAGCCAAACAACAGAACAAATTATGACCAACACTAACAAAAAACAGCAAAAAGATTTTATTCATCCAATAAGAGAGAACATATGTGAACATTGCTCTCTCAAACGAATACACACACAGGCAAACTAAAATTTTACACAAATGACTTTTGCCTGCGGCAGGCTTAAATTTCAGTGTAGTTCCTCTCAACAGCACACAAGCATAGTGTAGTGTTTTAAGTAATTAACAGCCCGTTAACGTTTTATGCGAATGTTCTTGTAAATGTGTTGTTACGCTGTTTCAATTTATTTCAGTTATTATACGGCTTTTTGGTATTGTTTTACGTCAACTTAAGCGTCGATGCAGGCTATATTGCTTGACAGGTATTCTCGCTGCTAAATAATTGTCTCGGTACATAATCTCATATCGTCAAGCATGTATTCCCCAAAAAGATAGGCAGAGTTGTGCTGTTTGCACAATCACAATTTGCCAAATGATTGTATATGGTTCCATAACCATTTAATGAAGCAATCCGAACCAAAAATGGAATTTATAGAAAAATATCCGGAAACGTCCGTGGTTATTTACGTGGGAATTAAGAATATAATTCCACTGGTTACCTATCATAAGGTCGAAAAATATTTGACCGAATTTCATTTCACCTAAAACTTTTCAACTATTTTCGTTTCGTTTTTTTTTACTTCATCGAAGTCACGTCTGCCACTGTATCAGTTGACCTATTATCATTTCGTTTTTTTTCGTTCCTCCAACGTTTTATTTGGTCGAAAAACTTTTGACCGTAGTCACACTTAGCCGAAATAACATTTGTTCAAAGTATTATGTTTCCGAACATTCATTATACCACCGTAGCGCAACATATTGTTTTTTTATGACACTATTTTAATTTAATATTGAAAAGGGAGTGCCTCCGCTGCCGGCGCCGACTGCATACTGTGTTTTTATACACCTTCAAGGCCTCTTCAAAATCTTCATGAGTCGATTATTCGTCACCCACTTTCATTTTCACAATAAAAACGAATGAAAAACTTAAGGGGATGTTTGTAAGGTTGTTTGTATCTCCAAAGCAGAGTCGACGGAGCCCCGCTATGCGGGGCTTCTATTTCTGTCTGCATGGTTTAAAGAAACCTAACACGAAGGGGATGACGGGGGCTTCGTTCGCTCGCTACGCTCGCTCACTCTAGCTCCCGTCATCTCCTTCGAACCTAACCTATCCGTGTCGGGTACCCCAAAAAACCGAGCTCGCTTCGCTCGCTCTTGAAATTAGTCAGTTGGAAGACAAGTTACAGTTTTTGGCTCAAAATCTAACCTACCGTTTAACTAACATATCTACCAAACAACATTATATTACTGCCGGTAGTCGATGTTTTTAATCTCGGCTGCCGGCAGTAATGTACCGCCGGTTCTCAATGGCGTTATTTTTGGGTGCTGGCAGCGGAGGCACTCACACTAAAATTTTGTTTCGGTGTGGTGAAAATATGGCAAATAAATCATTTAGCAAATGAAAAAAGTTCAAAAGAAGGTTCGGCCAATAGCAAAAAGTTATTTTGTAAATCGGCGAAATATAGTTCGGTAAACTAATACCTATGACAAATGATACTTCGATGAACTACAAAAATGTGAAATAATGCATATAGCAAAAAAGACGTCGGTCAATAGTTTTCGGTAAAAAGAAAATCGAACAAAAAAAATTCGGAAAAGTGATCGGTTCCCAATTCCACTCCATCTCCGGGCCTGCGAGTCGTAAGAGGCGAAGACTACATTAGGCTAAGCGTATGCTGAGACGCAAGTAACGCAGGTGCACGCAGCGCAGGGCAAAGCAGATTTTGTAATGCTTCATGCATTACAAAATCTGCTTATTGTAGAATTTGTAATGTATGAGCGTACTAAGAGCTGCGTACGTTGCGGCGCAGACGCGTGCGACGCAGACATGCGTCTGTCCTGCCCTGCGCCTCGTTGTAGGGCCGGCATAGATTTCTGCGCGACGTCGCAGCATGCGGTTGTGGCCTATGACTGCCTCGCCTGCCCTGCCCTGCAAAATCTGTACTGTGCTGTGCTGTGTCACCTGCATCCTAACATACGTTTAGCCTTATTGTGCCCGAAAAATGGCAATAGGCTCGCCACCTTTTAGAGAGGTCTTAAGACCTGAGACTAAACGTGGGTTTACTGCCTCCAGTAATAGAAGAACACCTTTGCGTTCGGGGATTATAACAAGTATTATGTACCATCTATGTATGTATAGAACACAAAATAAAATTCCATTCCCAACCTGGGTATAGAACCTTACAGAACCTCACACTCAAAAGGTGATGCAGTGTAAAGCTCCTGAATTTGAAAGGTATCGGCAATCATGTATATTTCTCTTCGTTTGAATAATATTAACAGTCCGGCCTGTAATCCACTGATCCCTGGGAGATTATAGTCCAACCATGGTTCGACGGTGATGATATTAAATCCCATGTAATATAGGACGAGCCTATCTCCATTTATCGGGCTTCCTAATTGAAAATCGAACCAATCCGACTTAAGAACTGAAGAATGTACACACCTCACACAAAATGACGGCCACATACTGAGAGGAAAAATTCTTTTTTTCTAAAGTTTTAATTGACGTAACCTCAATATGCTTACAATCTAAAGGCTCATTTACACGGAGATAGTTTCTCGAAGCGAGTCTCATGCTATCTCTGTTTTCGTCGTAGAGAAAAACAAAACGAGTCTCGCTTCGAGAAACTATCTCCGTGTAAATGAGGCTTAATAATAGGGTGTCAAAAAGAAACTGACATTTCACTTGAAAAGGAATCTATTCCAGTCAATCTCGTGCAAGAAACTTCGAAGAATAGATAGTTTAATTTTAGAATATTTTTTGCCCTTCAAGTATCAGAAAGATTTATATCAAGATTCGAAAGGGTTACTACGTTCTACCAGGGTCGGATTAAGAGGAGAGCAATAGGGGCTTTAGGCTGAGCATCCACCAGAACTGTGCTAAGCTGCGTAGCGAGGAATGTGTTTTGTAAGCACCAATAGAATCACTTCATTTACCTAGCTTCGCTCTGCGCAGCTCTGGTGGATATGGGCTTAGCGGTGCGAGGTTTTTGTTCATACAAAACAAGCAAGAAATGCGAGCGAGGGATGTGTTGCGAGGAATGTGTTGCTAGGAATGTGTATTATTCTCCCTCATATTCGAAAAGAATCCGCTACCTATCCTCACACCGCTCATTTGTAAACATTAACACATTACACATTCCTCGCACATCTCTGGTGGATAGGGTCACACCGTTTCACATCCTCGCTACACATTTTCGCACCGCACATTTTCCTCGCACAGCTCTGGTGGATGCTGAGCCTTAGTCCTGGGGCCTTCACAAAATAAGGTTTAGATAAGAAAAAAAAAACACACTAAGAGAAAAAAGGTTCCATTCAGGAAGTACTTTTTTAAGTCATCTGGCTTCCTCTTCTTCGTTGTTCCAGGGCCTCCAAACCTTTAAATCCGACCCTGGGTACTACTGGAGAGTAGTGGCAGCCTAGAGGCTAATGAGTGAACTGGCTACAAACTCTCTCGGCTCGGCCAATACGGACTTAGCCTTAGTTTATTTAATGAATAACTGTAATAAATACTTCAAAACAATGAACAATTGTTAACTTCCAGTTATTTTTCCAGCAATATTTTTTTCAACAACATACAATTCCGTAGTTAAAAATTTACAAGTTTCCATTTTAAAAATCGGCTCAAATAAATTTCCGTTGTACAGCCTACAACGCAACTAGAGTTTAGACTAACGTGCTATGAAAGCTGATGTAACGAAAAATCGGTATATAAAAAGTAAAAACCCGATATCAATTCTATAGATCCTATACTCCATTATTTTTGTTCACACACTGTAAAATAAATCGGATAGCGAGCGCTAAATCTAAAAGACTCGATAGATCAACAATTGTTGGACCAATCGATTCTTCAGATGACCGTTGTAAGGACGTTCTGTTGTGGATAACAGCAGAAGTATAACATTACCGTGACAGAGCCGAATATAATAGAGATAATAATAGAGGTCGATATTTGCCCTCTAATAATTTACCTCTAATAAGATACCGATAATAATAAAAGTCGATATTTGCCGTCTAATAATTTTAAAAAGTTTCTGAATTTTATTGGTAGGTATGTCGTAATTTTTTATACCTTTGAATTATCTGCTATAAATATTGATTTTACTGCAGTCAAGTTAATGTTTATCGCATTAAAACTGTGACGAAAAGTCATTATAAGTAATCCATTCTTAATGGTATTTTTTTTAATAATAACTAACCGTAGAAAAATGTTTATTCGGGACACGCGCAGAAAATAAAAAAAAACAATAATAAAAAAACATTAACGTGGAACCAAATGGACCTCGAGTCAACGCTCAATAATGTCCAAACTGAATGTAAACTAAATCGTGAAAATGAAGGCCAGCTTACGACAATAAGTGCAGTCGAATCATCGTATAGTTTTAAGCTAGTTTGATTCATATGTTTCTACATCAATGTAAAAAAAGAACAACTAGAACTAACAAAAGAAACCATGTGCGAAGCCTAAAAGGTACCTATCTCAAACAATTGTTCTCAGACTTGGAAATAAGTAATCAGATTTACGTAATACAATATTCATAAACACAACCAAAAATAACATAGATAGTATAATATTTATGACCACTAAGGTATAGATCTAATATTCTAAATGGAACGTATCAAAGTTAACTGCATACGACTCAATCGGCAAAGCGAGTTAGAGTCTTGAAATCTATCTGCTCTGAAGCGAAGCATCGTTATCAATTTATACGATCAAATACGCAGAACTCGTGCCTCTGAAGTAAACTTAATGCATCAATTCAAAGCACTCAAGTTACTATATGTATACTAAATCGATCGTAGCGACTTTGTTGGCCCACCTGGGCGCCAAAATTTATGACGTCATAACTGCATTCAAGAACTACCCTCATCCAAAATATTTCACAAACAACACGCAACAAAAGTGACCCAACGAAATTGTAAATATTAAGTTAGCAAACTTTTTAATTTCCAACCACTCAAAGCATTTTATGCATATAAAAAGTCGCGTGAACCTAACGAAATTCCTGCACCAACCTTGTTTGAAATAAAAAATACACAGCTCTATGCTAAGCCTGTGTACTGCGCAGTGGTCCATTTCTCCCGTTCCAGTTAGAGGGACCTTGCTCAGTCGGTGCTCACGTGTCGAGAGCTCTCGACCTTTACCGAGCCACCAATCGACACGATTCTAAAAGCGCCTTTTTAAGCGCAATATTCAAAACAAAAAGGAACATACTGTGCAATAAAAAATATAATGTGAAAAGTGAAGTTCTGTAAAAAATATATTTTAAAAACTAAAATGCAAAAGTTTACATATTAGTTTGCGAACGAAAAAAGTGAGGAGCAATGATCAAGAAAAGTTATCAAGGCGTGTTTTTAAGCTTGATTTCTATTTCCTTCTGCTGTCAAATTACTGAAACTATAGCGAAAAGTGCAAGCAGGTTTATCGGTAAGTTTCCTCATTAACTTTTTAAAGACTTCGCTAGTCGTAAAACCGTATTGACAGGATTTACGTTACAAAAAGTAACATAAATCGTGTTAATACATGAATAATAAATTGTACGGTGTTTTACACTTAGGTTTCAGAAGTGTAAATTATTTATTTACGCATCTCGTACGACCTAAACCTTGAATCTCGCAGTTAATTCAAGATTTAACTACTAAGCCCTCGGAGACTTTGTTTTATACTACAAGTTTTAGTATCGCGTGAAAACGTTGAACGGTAAAAATACGATAAAAATTCCTTGCCAAAAATCCGCATGGCACATTGAATACATTATTCGTCGACCCAATGTACGAGTAATAGTGATAATAATTCTGTCTGGACTGCACGTTGCAGTTCAATTATTTCGCTTTCTTCCAGAAATAATATTTCCTTTATGCATTTTCCAGCGAAAATGTATACTTTTATCCTTTTAGAAAATGTTAAATATTGCACAGTATGAGAGTCGCGCTAACGCGCTATCTCCTTGGGGAATGCACCTCTTTCAGGCATCTCAGCGCGACTTGCTATTATCTAGAATAATTTATCAAGTTTAATGAAACGCGCATAAAAGTGATGGATTATACGTATCCAACAATTGACTTTGACTTTAATAACTTGATCGAAACAACCAACTGGCTCTTTTACAAAATAAAAGAGAAAGAACTTTTCCTTTATTCATAAGTACCTCCTTCAAATTGAGCCCTTGAGCGCGAAATTACCTTCATACCTGACGACATAGGCTTTTCGCAGACGATAAAAGCTAATGAAAACATAATTACTCATCAAAATAGTACTCCAAAGGTATTAAATGATGCGTTGACATCAAAGGCCTTCCTAAGGTTATTATTATTTCAAATACAGCAGCCTCGGCGATTTTCATGACGCTTTAATTACTCCGGCGCGGGAACATCTCTCTTCATCTAAAATGTATACTTTTGCATAACATGCATATACTGTTAGGTTGCCGGTTTTATGACGTCATCCGTGTGCTAAACCGGGAATTGTCACATGCTGTGGATGAAAATAAAGGTCACCTTTCATCCCTAGTGGGGTCTACACCGGTCACTTTTAGGTCTAGCTGAGGGTGTATAAATTTTATAAGAGGATTAATGTAACATGCAAGTATCGATTCTCGCTCCGCTCCGCTCTCGATACTTACGTTACATATTTTTTAAACTGAAATGTTTCGATATTGCTAATATATTCATGAAGATGCTGTGGGATAGATAACTTACTTAGGTATATGTTGAAGCGATATCGATTTTGTAGACCGAATTAGACCCGGAAATTGATACGTTCTGGCTTAAACCCATTATTAAGTTAATTTTAATTACAAAGTGAACTAAAAAAACCCAAAACATTTCAGATTATCACTGGCTTGTAAAAAGGTCGTTGAAATACTTCGTACGGAGAAGTTAGTACTCGTACTACTGCCGATATTTATTTGTACCGGTAAGCAGTATTGCTGTTTTCTGGTTTGAAGGATGCATGTGAAATTACATTCACATGTGACTTTAATTTTGTTTCTACAAGGTATTTAAAAATCAACTCTAAGGATTTTGTGGGGTTAATCGGTATCGGAAATTCAACAAACTTTCGTTCTACAACTTTTCGAAACTCGCCAATTTTTTTTATGCCTGTCCAAACAAATCAATTAAAATATTTTTTTAATTAGTATGGAAAGTTATAAAAAAATTGGCGAATTTCGAAAAGTTGTAGAACAAAAGTTGAATTTCTGATACCGAGTAACCCCACAAAATTCTTAGAGTTGATTTTTTAACACCTTGTATAGTTTGGTGATGCATCGGCAAACCTTTATATAGGGTGACTGGTAATTAGTGACCGATACTTTAACACATGATTGTACTCATGTTATCAAACAACTTTCCCAAAGAAACATTATATTTATTTTATTTTTTTCATTTAAAATTTATGAGTATACCGTTACAGAATGGACGCGGCTCGTATTAAGGTTTTTTTTTTGTTTTATATATAATGTTTCTTTGGGAAAGTTGTTTGTTATCATGAGTACAATCATGTGTTAAAGTATCGGTCACTAATTACCAGTCACCCTATAATATATGCGGCGATAACCACTTACCATCAGTCAGGTCTGTTTGCCAACATATAAATAAAATAGAAACTTGAAACAGCACCACATTAATTCCTAAACCTCCATACTTATTGGAGAATGTCCAGTTATTTTTTTTTCACAAAATGTAGCTACGCCATTTACCGATTAACTCCGCACAACTTCCCCGTACATCATGCCTGAACTAACTCGTGGGAAGCCACCCTAAGGTTCAACTTAGTGAAACACATTGGCTAATGGTGCTCGTAATTGTTAAGCTGACAACTTATCACTACAGTGCACTAATGCAGGCTACACTTAGCTCTATTTAGTTAAGTTGCCGTGTGCTAACGACATTATAATTTGGCTATTGTTGCGTATTATTTTATTAAGATATGGAGCTCTTAACAATGTAGTCTTCAGTATTGAATTCAATAGAGAGACCAAAGCTGCCGCGCTAACGAAGAATACAATAACTCGATTTTGCCGCTTCCGAAAAAAACGCGGTCATCGCGCTCTAAGTTTTGAACTGTTTTAGTTATTGCATTCTTGCGTACTGAAAAACCGAGTTCCTGAAGTATTCCAAAAAGTTACTTAGAGAGAGTTAATAGATCTCGATTAGCTGATTCCGAATACACATATAACTCAAAATCGACTAAAATCGAATTATTGTATTCTTCATTAGCGCGGCAGAAAGAGTCCCGTGGCCGGTCTTCATAATCATGGACCCAAAACATGGTCACTTACTAAATCATCACGTTTGGTTTGCAAATTGTGCAAGAATTAACAGTCCACGAGTCGAAGGGGGCTGGTGATCCCAGATTGTTACTACTGCACAGCCTGCAACCTGACACCACGGCTGGCACACAGGTAATAATTGACCGGCTCTGGTCATATGATTTGCAAGGTTAAGCTACGCTTGCCACGGTCAGTTTATGGATGGATGTGACCATTACACATTGAGACCCCTCAGAGTGCATGAAAAGAGCCTCCGCGAGTGATGATACTTAAGTACGTCTAGCGCACCCTGGGCAGTCAGCCCCGCTACCAACCTTGCTGACTGTCTAATATTTTCACCACAGCATGAGCTATTTTCGTATAGCTCGTGCTAACACGAGAGAAGAAGACCCCTCAGTGTTTCGGAGAGCACGTAAACTGGCGGTCCCGGATGTCATATGAATACCAAGTACATTCGTTACGGGTAGTCAGAAGCCCGAACATCTAACCACCGGTCTAATCTTAGAATATCGGTATTGCCCAGTAACTGGTCTGGTTAAATAAATGTATTTTCTTTCTTTCTTTCTTTTCTTTCTAACTGGGTTGCAGAGGTCTGATGGCAGTCGCTCCGTGTAAAAGCCTGGTATTCAGTCGCATCTGGTTTGACTGGAAGCTGATCCCAAAATAGTCGGGAAAAGGCTAAGCAGAGCAACTACGGATGACTTCGGGGATTCCCCGTAACCGCCTAATATGACACTCATAGGAATGTAGGGTAGGTTCCAGTAGCGTAGGGTGAATTTTCTTAAAAGGGAAGCCGGACCAAAAAATGCTTACCTTGCTCAAGTATGATGCGTGAATTCCAGTAACTACTCGTTTCGAAAGGGAAGCCGATAGGAATCGAGTTGTATAGACCCTTCGCTACTGGTAGGTTCCACAAAGAAGCCCTTTTTAGCAGTTACCGACTTTGGGATAATGATGATAACATAAACATAAATTCACGCCTGTATTCCCCGAAGGGTTGGCAGAGGTGTATGGTACACCCACATTTCGCCGTTATGTTTCACGTCCCATGTAAGTGGCGAGCCTATTGCCATCGACTGGGCACAAATCCAGACTCCAGGGTGTTACTGAGAAATTCCACACGGAAAAACCCAAGAACACTTTGCCCAATCTGGGGATCGAACCCAGGACGCTCACGCTCAGCAGTCGCGCTTGCGACCGCTAGACCAACGAGGCAGTCCTCATCATCAGTAATGATGATGAATGACAAATATAAACTAAACACATCAACTTCAATAATTTTTACAACTCTAGTTGGCAATATATTTGAATCGAAATACTGTTCATGTTTACCATCGACCTAACTATTGTTCTATCTGCAATCACTCAGATTCCTATCCCTTAATATTGTACCGTTACACAATAGAGAACAGTTATTTTTCGTTTTTGAACTCAACGAGCGTTTGTGTCGATTTTGTAACACGAAATGCGACAATTCCAATTTAAAAAAATCCGTTCTGCTGCCAATTTTTCGCTGTAATCCTTTGCTAGTCTTTTACAATTTATGGAAATCGAGAAGTGGCTTTCCACTATTCACTCTATTCACTGCCGTATCTGGCTGCTGGCCTGGCTGGGGCTGGCTATAAGGGCGGCTGCCAGGGTCGCAAGACATAGGGGAGCGTATATTAGGCCGCTCAATACATATTCAGAGTGGTAATTTGTTCGAAATGTTTTCAAAAATTTTATGGACAATCTCGAACAATTTCCTCTTGGCATAACTATGAAGGTAGTTTTTGCGATTTCTGACGTTTCTAGTAGGTACTCCAATCTCAGTTGGTCCAGAAGAGTATTTTGATCCTTATGGGGAACAGGATCGATTGGCATCATAAAAATGTTTTGTGAAAACTGTCCTTTTTCTCGCTGACTGTACAAGTGTAGGAACATTTTTTTTATAAAATCTTTGCCCCTAACTAGGATTTCTCCTGTATCGTGGGTGCGTTTACAGGCACAAATCTTCACATGCATAAACGCCCAGACCCGAAGCAACTATCTGTGGGCCATACAAATATTTGTTCCGTACGGAAATCGAACCCACGACCCGTAGCGCAGAAGCCAATCGCTTAGTGGTTTTGTGTACAGTTTTATTTTATTTTTTGTGCGTCAAGTTGGCGCAAATTAAAAAAAAACTTTCTTGTTCGTCTTTCTTTCTTTCTTCTTTCTTAGCCATTACACCAAACGTGTCGACACGTTGTTTTCAAAATCTGTGAATGCAGATAGAAATTATTCCAAAATTTAAGGGTGGTCTCCTAAGAACGTTTTCCTATAGTTACAATGGTTAAGATAGCTGCCCTTCATGCCCCATCTCAAGTTACCAGCATGAATAACTGAATAAATATCTCACGTGCTAAAATGATGTTGATTTAAATGCAAATGAATAATGTCTGGAAATTGAGTGCTACAAATATCGGATAAAATCGTTACTGACTTAATTTCTTAGAAATATCTTAATTAAATTGTCTTTTTAGGGTTCCGTACCCAAAGGGTAAAACGGGACTAAGACTCCGCTGTCCGTCCGTTCGTCTGTCTGTCACCAGGCTATGTCTAATGAACCGTGATAGTTAGACAGTTGAAATTTTCGGAGATGATGTATTTCTGTTGCCGCTATAACAACATATACTCAAAAACAGAATAAAATAAATATTAAAGGAGGCTGCCATACAACAAACGCGATTTTTTTGCCGCTGTCCGTCCGTCCGTCTGTCACCAGGCTGTATCTCATGAACTGTGATAGTTAGACAGTTGAAATTTTCATAGATGATGTATTTCTGTTGCCGCTATACTAAAAAACAATATCATCATCTGCCTAGCCTTTTCCCAACTATGTTGGAGTCGGCTTCCAGTCGAACCGGATTCAGCTGAATATCAGTATTTTACATGGATCGACTGCCTATCAGACCTCCACAACCCAGTAACTGGGTAATACGATACTCTTGGTAAGACTGGTTGTCAGACTTTCTGGCTTCTGACCAACAGTAACGACTGTCAAAGATCTACAAATGACAGCCGGGACCAACAGCTTTACGTGCTTTCCGAGGCACGGAGGAAACTCGCTATGGTAAATGGTCACCCATCCACAGACCAACCTCGGCAAGCGTGGCTTAACCCGGAAGATCGGTCTATGCGGCTGTAATTATTTAGCCACGAGCTCCTCCCTTAAGGGGGCTCCCATAAAACAGACATGTTTTTTTTCCGTTTTTATAGATAATGGTACGGAACCCTTCATTCGCGAGTCCGACTCGCACTTGGCAGGTTTTTTTATTTAGCGTGTTTTTTCTGGGACACAAAATTCGATCCTTGCCCTAGGCGCTCATGACCTTTGCTACGACACTGCTCCTATCTTTCTTCTTATTGTTCGTAGCAAGATAGTTTAAAAGTTCACCGGTACACGTTGTCATTGATCGATGGTCTCCTTGATAACCTGTCTACCAGGTTTCTTCTTCCTCTATCTTCCAAAATGTTGCTATATTTAAATAATACACAGGATATAGACGAATTCGTGTAATTTCTTCAAACCACATGATCTTTATGGTATAGATTGACCCCGCACGAGATTTAGATTGATTTAAAATAAACGTTTTTTTTTCCCAATTTTTTTTTTGTGTCTCGTCACATAAATGAATGAAGGCACGGCGACACAGCTGACGTGGAACGACTAGCCCGATATCGCTCCACGCAGTCAGTTAACTTGGGATGCTAAAATTACTCAGATACAGAATACCATGGTTCATTTTTTGAAATCTTTTTTTTGTTTATTCTGAAAAAAACCTATGCAGGCTCAATCTGTGTCACCAGTAACTCACGCGGTTTGAAGGAATTACACGAATTCGTTTACACCCTGTATATCATATATCATACATGTATACAGATTGTTCCTTATTTATTGCGTATTTGTTCATTTAGTTTTTTTAATTTGTTTTTTTACTTGCTGCACATGACGTCATCATGTCAACGCCGGCTGTCGCTGAAAACTTGCGCTGTGGCTCTATCTTGCACGTGAGTCACAGCATTATGCTGAGCGATGGCCGTTTTACGCGGATGTGGTGCATATTTTTCCCAATCGTTTATTTTAGGTTTTGTTTATTTATAATTTTATTTTATTTTTGTGCGTTATGTTGGCGCGAATAAACAGTTTTTATTTCTATGTCTCTTTTCATAATGGTTTACAGAAGTAATTCTTCTCTCTTTTTTCTACCGTGTCGGCACGAGTATACAAGAATAGCTCATGCCGTGGTGAAAAGATTAGCCAGTCAGCAAGGATGGTAGCGAGGCTGACTGCCCAGGGTGCGCCGGACGTACTGAAGTATCGTCACTCGTGGAGGCTTTTCATGCACCCCAGAAGTAATTCTAGTCCGAACAAACAAAGATGGGAAGTAGACAAAGTTCTGCAGGTCCCAAATTTCAGTAAATTCATTAAAATACTAAAAGCAGGTCATCAAAATATTCTCGACTATTTACCTTTGTTAAGGAACTTCGTTACTACAGAAACTTTTAAAAGCATAAATAATGGACATGAATTAATCGCTTCAGAGACCAAAGTTGACTTAATTACCACTACAAAGTTACGGAGAATCGATAAAGTTTCCCAAGATAGACATAAAGTAGTTACAAGATCAAATTGTCTATCGAACACTAGTCCGAGGATAAATACGAGAGTAAATAATATACAGGGTGTAAACGAATTCGTGGAATTCCTTCAAACTTCGTGATTTACTGGTGACACAGATTGACCGAGCTCTAGTTTTTTAGGGTTCCGTACCCAAAGGGTAAAACGGGTCCCTATAACTAAGACTCCGCTGTCTGTCCGTCCGTTCGTCTGTCACCAGGCTGTATCTCATGAACCGTGATAATTAGACAGTTGAAATATTCATAGATGATGTATTTCTGTTGCCGCTATGACAACAAATACAGAATAAAATAAATATTTAAGGGGGCTCCCATACCTACAACAGACATGATTTTTTTTGCCGTTTTTATAGATAATGGGTACGGAACCCTTCGTGCGCGAGGCCGACTCGCACTTGGCCGGCTTTTTTTTCAGATAAAGCAAACTTTTTTTTCAAAATGACTTTCTAGTTTTCTGTTTTTGAATTATATTAGCGCCCCAAGTTACCTGACTGCACGGAGCGATATCGGCCTAGTCATGCCCTCCAGCTGTGTCGCCGTGCTTTCATTTATTTACGCAGGACGAAGAAATTTTAAAAAAAGTTATTTTTACAAAAACATTTTAGCTCTTTTTTTTCTGAAACCTTTTTCGATGGTTTAGATACGATCACTTAACCAAACCGCAAGAAAAAAAATTGTGTTTTATTTTTTAATCCATTGATTTCCCGTGCAGAGTTAATCTATGGGTAGAGACCTACTAGAATAGAATAGAATAGAGTAGAATAAATTTATTTGCATAGCATGTAGGTAGGAGAGGTATACAGGTGAGTTGTTACAAAGAAGTTTGGTTCCAAGTACATTCTGCCATTTGGCATGCAAAAACTTTGCACTTATAACTAAAACAATGTGGGTGACTCTAAATACAGGGTGTAAAAAGACCCATCGCATAGCCGAAATCTGACCAAAAAGAATTGCTGGGTAACGACTTTTATTTTTAGGCATAAAAAAACTGTTTTTTTGTAGCGCGCAATGTAATGCACGAAACGAATGTGATTGTGTGGGTCGTGCAGCGGCTACACAGCTGAGCCAAGGCGGTGTATGCGCTTGATATTCATTGCGTTTTTGTAACTTCAAATGCGTAATTTGTTAGGAAAAATTGAAAATTTTGATAATGTTTGTTTGGAAGAAAGTTTAGTAGGTATTATCACTTATAATTCGTTTCTGGTTTTTTTTTTTTTAAATGTATACTTTGACCTTCAATATCTCCGGAATCAATGATTTCCCAGGTATGGTCTGTTAGAAAAAAATTATCCCAATGATGAGTAGAATATGTGGTTTTCGTTATCGTTAAGGGTCTTTTTACACCCGATATACTAGTAATGGATCATGTGTTTTTAAGGAATTACACGAATTCGTTTACATCCTGTATACAAGGTGTAACATAATAGGGTATTTGACTACTCTTAAAGATGTACAACAACGTAGTAAGGGGAAAAGTCAAAAAAAAGTGAACATATCTGCACGCTTTCGAAGTTTGTTGAGGAGGCATTTCCTGTCCTTGTTAGCGTGTGTCTAAACATAGAGCAGCAAGTGCGCGGCAGCAACACCCAGCGTTCTCAGGATACAATTTATTTATTTATTTTGGAAAACCAACAGCTATAAAATGAAGAAAAAAAATTACAAAACGTGTCATAAAGCCAATTACAGGTTTTCACGATTAGCGACAGACTTTAACATCAAAAAACTTAAAGGACACTTAAGCAGGACAAGTACAAGTTATGATTTAAGTAAAGGTTAATTATCAAAAAACTTAAGGTTGAGCATCTTTATTGCCGTACAGCTTTTCATGACAAATGGATCAAAGGTGAACTCATTGCATAACTTATTGAGATTTCTGCTTGCCCGCACGGTATATGAGTTTTGCCTATAATTTGAGGAACAATGCGGAATAGAAATAGAAACTTAATTTAATGAATACGTTACACTACAGTTCACGCGCGGCAGACGACCAAACACAGCGCGGAATGCCGCGCGCGGCAGCCGCGCACGATTGCCGCTTTATGTTTAGAAACACCTTTACGCGAATCGAATATTATACAGAGTGATGTTAAGTCACTATGAAGTTTTTAAGGTATGGCGTCATATGGTAGTAGTTTCATCTCTGCCTCGGGCTAAGTTGGGCATTTTATTAAATATCTCATTGGTTTTTCACTGTCCATTATTATTTTTATAAAAGTTTTAAGATTTAAAAAAATAAAAATAATGGTCAAATACCGTACTGAAGCCACGAAGTAGTTTGTTAATAATAGACAACTTAATCGATTTCAGCAATTTTTAATAGGTACATAGGTACAGACGCCAGCACAACAACCTACTTGAACCTACTACAATCTGTCAAATTTCTTTAATAGATTTTCATCTTTATCGCGAAAGCATTACGTTCAAAGTTGATTGGGATAATTTGACAGTTTCGGGTAGCTTGACCTGCTGGCGTCTGTACGTGTGATAAAAAAAGCTTTGTTCTAATTGGTCTGAGGTTTCTAGTCATTATACAAGGTTAGTCGGAAAGGGGGTACTAGTCCGAAAGGGTGTTAAAGTACCTATAATAATGAATAACTTTTGTTCTACAACTTTTACCAAAAATCAATAATTAAGGAGAAATAGCTGTCAAAAGATCTCAAAAAAAAAACGCTAAAATCTATCTATCCCCAGTTATGATCAGCTGTGTTTACATTTTAGGTCATATTTAGGGTCATAAATCAGAAGCACCATTTTCTTAATTCGTAACTAAAGCAGGGATAAAGATTTTTTGAAAAAACTAAAATAAAAATCATTTTGCATGAAAATAAAAATTATCGAATTTTGAAATTTTAACACTTGCTTTAAGACAGCTATCAGTGATACTTTAAGTGGCCTGCGGATTAGTACCCCCTTTCTGACTAACCTTGTAGTTACGCGTTTTATATTTAAGTAATGATTGAAACCTCATCTTCATTTTACCGTTTTCCTTTATCTATGTTATTTGGTTATTAAGTTTGCTTTGCATCAAAGACCTGTCGTGTGCTCATTAGGAAGCGTAGTTATTATGAGATGGAGCGGTTTTGGAAACACACAGTTACTGCCGTCAGCGTTCTAAATTATTAAGATTGTGATAATTTTCGCGATAATTATCGGATATTTATCAGATAATTATCAAACAACCGATCGTTATTGAACAGGTACCGGTGCTTTTGATATAATTAAGTATTCTTTTATTTATTTTAGTCCAAATTTACTTGATTAAAAACTCGCAAAGTACGCAGTGACGCTCGGAATCGTCACGATAGTCTGTTCAACGAAAGATGAGTCCTTATATAGCGGTCATTTCGTAAATTGTAGCCGTAAGGAGACTGCTATAGAAAAAACGTAAACGACATCACCAAAAACCGTAAAATAGCTACGTTATCGATGATTTGTTTAAATATTTGATACTTATTCTTTTTATAGTAACGTTTTTAACCGACTTCAAAAAGGAGGAGGTTCTCAAATCGGATGTATTTTTTTTTACCTCCGATCTCCTTTGTGTACGAACAGATTTGTTTTTTGATTTTTTGTACTTCCCATTTGGTCCCACATAAATGTTATTATGATTAGACCATGAACTTCAGCGATATGGAACAGAACTCCTCATCGGATCAAAGCAAAATTCTCAAATAACTAATATTGCTTTGTTTATATGTTTTGTTGGTAACTGACTAGTGGAAAAGAGGAGGGAGTGTGTCAAACCCAACCCCCTCCCCCCCTCTTGGAATGTTTTCATTATATCGTGTAAGATATCATTTGAAAGGGCTTTTTATACCCGACTACGTCAAATCCAAAAAGATGGGTTATGAAGAGGAGGGGGTTTTTATGGCACTAAAACGTATTTAATAAAAAAAACTTTAAAAAACGTAAATAGAAGCCACTGACTCATGAAACTGTTAATTTTACATCATGGTAATTATTTTACTACTTTTAGTTTTTTTTTAAAGTCGGTTTTTACTCTTTTTAAAGTTTTTCGTACAGACACTTCAGGACTCACCTTACGGTGAAAAGTGAATAGACATTTTGTCGTGTCATAAACAGTGAAAAACCGCCTTAAAAGTCTTTCAACAGCCCGATGGAAGTACTTAACACCAAAATATGGATTCAACCAACAAATCTTGCACGTCAATAAGTAATTTCACATCTGCGATGTCAATATGCCGTTTCCTCGCGGCGACGTCACTCGAATGAAAGTCACATTCGGCTCCGTGATTGATTGAGTTCGTGATGACGTAACCCCGTTATCTTTACTACAGGAATATCGAGAAAAGTTGCCGTTTTAGGATAGATTTTGGTGAATGAGGGTTAGATAAGTTGCATGCTTATAAACGTATTTGTAAGATTGGAAATTGTTCTTTGTTTTCCGAATATTTGGCAGACTATTTAAATTTTCTGGCTCGTTGGTCTAGTCTCAAGCGCGTCTGCTGAGCGTGAGGTCCTGGGTTTGCTCCCCAGGCCGGGCAAAGTGTTATTGGGTTTTTCCGTGTGGAATTTCTGAGTAGCAGTCCGGAATCTGGATTTGTGCCCGGTTGATGGCAATGGTTTGCCCCCTATTACATGGGACTTAAACATAAGGCCGAAATGAGGGTGCTTAAACTATACACCTCTGCCCAACCCTTCAGGGAAAATAGGCGTGATGTTATGGTAATTCATTTTATTTACGATATTTATTGTTTTGAATGAAAATTGAAATGTTCACAAATATTATAAACTCCTAGCCATTAAAATTCTAGCCATTATGATTTTGCATAAAAGTTAAACAAACTTTTGATAGTGAAACATTTCGTTTAGTTTAAATAATCCATAAAAAAGTCGGGCAATCCCGAAATATGCACGTGAGTAAACCGTAATCAATCACAGATCTAAATTTTGTTTACGTTTTACACAAAATCAAAATTACTAGACTATACGTGTACAGTCAGCTGCAAAAAGATGCGCGTTGCAAATTCAAAAAGTGAATTAATAATAAAGTTGTGACTGATATCTTGAATTTACACATAACATCTGCCAATTTGAACGAACACATATGTTGTTAAATTTAAAGATTCCATTCCTAACTTATCCGTTATTCACATTTTAATTTTGCAAACTATCTACATAATAATACAACTGAATGTATGTACGTACATGTGTGTATGCATAGTTAATTTATATCATTAGGTCCGGATATTGATTTCAAGTTTGGACTTTGTTTATGTTATAACATTACCTTTGACAGTAATAACCCTAGTTTGAAGCTAAAGCATAATTAACCCATCAATTTGTTCGTATTATTTTCGCATTTCATTATTGTTCATGCTCATTGTTGGATAACTAAATTTGATGCACAATTATAGTACAATGATTGCACAAATATCGTAAATCATAACAGGGACAAATTGGAATTGACTGTATTTTAAATCAGTAAACACTTTACCCAATTTGGATATAATTTAACTCAAGTGAACAAACTACAACTTAGAATGGAATATTTTTTAGTGTACTTGTAATTGAGGGCTGGAAATTACAATGGTACTAGATGATTATGACATAAAGCAAAGACAGTTCGATAATTCTGTTTATTAAAAAAAACTATGTAACCTTTTTTTTACTTTTCTATCGGACCATTAATGCAACTATTTTAATCACACGAAAATTAAATTGTTTACATATTACATACGAAAGGTTTTTAGTTTAAAATTTTAAGTTATGGTATTTAGAACTTTTGTAATTACCTGTCTTCAATGGTAATTACAAACGAGGGTTTTCTGAAATGACATCTACTAGGCGGCAGCACTGAGGTGTCAGGTCCAGAAACCTGTCAAAAGTGTCAGAGCGCCTATATTTTCGTGTCTGATTTTTTGGATTTTTTAATCAACTTAAATAAGTACAATAAATATTCTCTCAAAATCGAAATGCCACAATGTTGTGCAGTTCCTATGTGCTCATAAAAAACGGGAGATCATAAGTTTCCTAAAGATAAAACACATTTAAAACAATGGTTTGTAGCCATTCGTAGAGATCGGTTTACGCCTACAATAATAGTCTTTTAATGCAAAGATCACTTCAGTAAAGACGATTACGAGAAACGTCAAAACAATGAATCATTATAAATATTTTCAAAGGCGAAAATAAACAGTGAAAAAAATATCTGAAAGTTCAACCTTTTTTTGTCCATATACACGTAAATTATCCATTTTCAAATAACATTAGGTAGGTTTTAAAATTAAACACTGGAAAACGATTAGTGCAACTGTGCAGAAACTATATTTAGACAGCGCGCATTATTTTATTGGGATGGGAGACCTCTTGCCAAAGTGGCGCCAACTAGTGGCGCAAATTTTCGTAAACACCCTCATTAATACCACTTCTTTCGGGTCGGTACGAGCGATGCGAGAATAGCTCATGTCCATGTCGTAGTGAAAACAGCCAGGCAGTAAGGTTGATGGCGAGGCTGACTGCCTACGGTGCGCTGCACGTAATTGAGTAGCATCACTCGTGAAAGCTCTTTTAATGCACTCCAAAGTCTTCTTCTGTCTAGTTGTTTCAAACTAAGTTGGAGTCAGCTTCCAGTCTAACTAGCCACGGCTGAATACCAGTATTTTACACGGGGCAACTGCCACCAGACCTCCGCAACCTAGTTACTGTGCAATGCCGATATCCTAAGGTTAGACCACTTTAGGGCTCCTGACTACCTGTAGTCTGTCATAGGTACAATACGGCCGACGTATCTTGGTGAGTTTGAAGTTAGTTGTTTGGCTGCGCAATGAATCTTTTAGAAACGAAATTGTCTACTGCGCAGCTAATCAGCTAACTTCAGACTCGCCAAGATACGTCGGCCGTATTGTATTCGTATGACACCCGGGACCGACGGCTTAACGAGCTCTCCGAGGCACGGAGGAGTCTCGATGGTTTCTCCTCACTCCAAAGTAATACAGCAAAAATAATGTTACTACTTTAGCAAATTGCAACAAACTACCTAAGTATTTTAAAATAATTATCACCCTATCGCTTCATCACCACTCTATTTATGCAAGGTGTTAAAAAATCAACTCTAAGAATTTTATGGGGTTACTCAGTATCGGAAATTGAACAACTTCTGTTCTACAACTTTTCGAAATTCGCGTATTTTTTCATAACTTTCCATACAAATCAAAAAAAATATTTAAATTGACTAGTATGGGCAGGCATAAAAAAATTGGCGAATTTCGAAAAGTTGTAAAACAAAAGTTATTCAGTTTCCGATACCGAATAACCCCACAACATTTTTAGAGTTGATTTTTTAACACCTTGTATATTTAAAATGTATGTACATTGGTGGTACACAAGGCGGACTTAATGCCATTGGCATTCTCTATCTTGATACCGCCGATCAAAGGCGTTATCTGAAAAGCGGGTTGCTTTTTATTTATATTTAGCAAATAATCTAAAGAAATGGACTACGCTCGTAATATAAGTTGTACTCGAAGAGTGTATCGACAGGAACGATCTGCGGTGCCCGTACGCGATCAGGATGCAATTTGTTACCTGGCACGCACTATTAATCTCCAGGAACCTAATAAATTGCTTCTATGCCTCGTGAGTATAGCAGTACAATCCCAGTGCACTAAGGCTTCGTAATACTGTGTTTACTGTGATGGACTGGACAAGGAAACGTAGTTTTACTTGATACAGGTAGTCTATGTACCTACAAAATATACACTGTGTTCCTGGGTATAGTTTACAGACAAAAATGGGCGAAATTAGACCACAAAATAATAAACAAAAAAACTTAATAAAGTTTAAAATATGTTTTTATATTAGAAAATAATCAAACTTTTTTGTATTGTTTAAATTTCGTTTAATTAATAATGATGGCTAAGAATTTATGTTGCATAACAAATAAAGCCAGGTCCGCTGCGCCGTGTTTTCGTATTTGCAAACAGGGTAACATTGTTTGCTAACCGAATAGGGGCGTGGCCTAACAGTTTTGTTAGTAAAAACACAATAACATGTTAGAAAATTAGCGCTGCGGAACCGGCTTAAAAAGCAACCCTTAAAAACAGACGTGAAGTTCAAAAAAACACGGTTCTCTGAAAAAGTTTTTGCGTGATTTATTCTTTTTGTATTAGTCTTTTTTTCCATTTTTTCTTGTCGATAAATGATGGTCTATTTTCGCCCATTTTCGTCTGCGCACATTATCCAGGGACACACTGTATAATTACTAATTCGAATTTCCGTATATCATCATAGATACCTACTGTTGTCACGATTTCTCCTGGTAATCCATAAAGATAATGACTATAAAGTTTGTTTTTTAATCCCTGAGACTGAATTGACAGGTACGAAACGTCAAATTTTGAAAATAATGTTCCTAAAATTTACAATTTTGACATTTGTGCTTGTCAATTTTGTCTCAGAGATTAAAAAACGGACTTTAAAAGACACGTACAGTCAGCTGCACTAATTGGTTACCCTTCTCAAGAACAAATTTATTCGTGAGAGGGGTAACTAGTTGGTGCAGCTGACTGTACTATAACCAATAATATTTAAAAAGCGTTGTATGATGTATTCATTAGTAGGTACGTACTATTAATCTCCAGGAAGCTAATGAATTACTTGTATGCTTAAAGCAAAACAATCCTGGAATTGTATTGCTCATGTAAACATTAACGCACTGGTGCAGTAACGCATTTCCTGATATCTTGTGTGTTCGGAGTATTAATATATCTGCGCAACATGTGGACTTGTTCTCAGATTAATTGAAGCAAGTCATTTCCGGGGTTCATGTCCACCCAGATTCTACCATAATTACTAGTCACACAACACATTTGGTAACTGAAATACGTAAATGAATGTGTCATGCAATTGAAGTCAGTGACTGATAAGAGTAAATTAAATAAATTGTAACTTGTTTGTGGACGCTTTCCCTCTTATTACAAAAGATGGTGTGCATGAAAAGAGCCTCCGCGAGTGACGATACTTAAGTACGTCCAGCGCACCCTGGGCAGTCAGCCTCGCTACCAACCTTGCTGACTGGCTAATCTTTTCACCACAGCATGAGCTATTTTCGTATAGCTCATGCTGACACGAGAGAAGAGAAGAACAAAAGATGGTCTAAGAAAAACCCTGGTTTTAAAATAGCCCCGTCTCTTTTTATTATATGATGTAAGAATGTGCTGGGTATATTTTAAATCTGGGTTTACCTTAGTTTTGGTTTAAATCATCTTTTGTAATAAGGGAGTTTGGGTTGTCCAAGAGGTAGGGTTAGATAACAGTCTACAAATTTTGGATAAATAAATAAATGTCAAACTCCAAGTCCAAGCATTTATTTCAATTAGACCATTTACAGGCACTTTTGAACTGTCGAAAACAAAAGAAGTTACTGCCGCGTTTCAAAATGTAGATTCCTGTAGAGAAGATCGGGCAATAAACTCCATCGTTACTGTTTTTCATCAAATATTTACAAAAATTTGGTTACATCGTGATTAAGAAAAGTAAATGTGAGATCAATGTAAGATATGCTATGCAAGTAAGATTACCTACAAATTCATTAGCCGTGGCAGATTAGAAATGACCATAAGGCTCAATTTACACCGCTGCGGAATGGAATGGAAGCGACGAAATTGTACATAGCATAATTTTTAATTTATGTCAATTGTATAAAGTACAAGTACAAACTAAATACGAGCCAAAAAAGGTCGCGAGGATTCCCCGGAAGACGCGCGGAAGTTCAATATGCTATGTACAATTTCGTCGCTTCCATTCCATTCTGCGGCGGCGTAAATTGAGCCTTGTGTGAGCTTCGATTAAAGTGTCTGTGGAATCAATACAAGTATTTTAAATGATAAAGCATCAGTTTTGTTCGAAATCTGGATACAACAATCGGATAAGTTATTCCTACAATAACAGCCTGATTTAAAAAATACAATGACATTGCGCTTATCATCACCCTCCTCCCCTTATCCCAACTTACTTGGGGTCGGCGCAGCATGTTTTTTTCTACCATACATAACGTGACCATTATTTTATTCCTTCAAAGCGGGACGCCACCTTTAATATTTTTTTATAAGAATGACACACATAAGTATTTTATGGAAGATTAGTTTATTTATAAAAAAATTAAAATGCAAATAATCTGTTGGGCTGGTTCTATATTTTTCGGATGAGCAAAAAGCTTTAAAATAATTATCAATTTTGGCTTTTAGATATGTATGTCTGATATGATGGCATGACTTGTCTTGTTAATGTTATTCTTAATTATCAAAATGTTTTCTGAAGCGATTCATAAATACGCGCCCATTTTATATTGAATTTAATGCCACGGATTGCCTTTTTTTCAAAGCGGGACATTTCTGTGTTTTTAGGGACAACGGGACACAGCTCAAAAGCAGGACTGTCCCGCTGAAAGTGGGACGTATGGTCACATTAACCATACATTCAATGAGATTGCAGTTTTCCGGCTATTAAATATCAAACCTTAGTAAAGTTCTTGTATTTCAGCGTTCGTCACCCCGACTGTGACGCAAAAGACGAATAAATAATTTAAATCAACCCAGGATTCACATACCGTGTCTGATAACGTGTTACTGCGATCACTAATCCAAATGCTAAGTGCTGAATTTATAGCAGTATTCCCTAAGACCGTTAGTTATACCGTGGTTTCTGGGTCCATGTTCAGTGAACATCTAGGATTATGTGATTATGTGGAGAGGGGGCCCATATTGTAAGAAAGAATGAAAAAAATATCGTTTATTCAAAGTGGACTAAATTAAATAAACATTGCACCCTCGTCGCACGGCACGTGATGGTAAGCGCAGACAGGGTCTAAGATGGTGCACACGAATCCAAGTAACAGAGATTTAGAGGGATTCCTCTATACATATAAACCACATGATCTACTACTGGTGTAGATTGGCCCCGCACGGAAATTAGACTGATTAAAAATAAAAAAATAAAAATCTTTCTTTTTTCATGCGGTAAGGGTACGTGATCGTATCTAAACTACGAACCTATAAGGATTCAGTAAATAAATAAGAATTTTTTTTTGCAACAAAATAATTTTATATGTTTCATAACATTTCGGTGCCACGCAAGCACGGCAACGCGGCTGACGGGCACGACTAACGCGATATGGCTCTTTGCAGTAAGTTAACTCGGGGCTCTAAAATTACTCAGAAATAGAAAACTAAGATTATATTTTGAAAATGTTTTTCAATTGATTTTCAAAAATTCCCTTTTAGAGTTAATCTGTGTCACCAGTAGATCACGCCGTTTGAAGGAATTACACGAATTCGTTTACACCCTGTATAACAGAACTCAGTAAGCTTCTTGTGCTTGGACTTTAATGTGAGGGTGGTAGCTAGCCAGGCGGACCGTATAGATCCTACCACCAAGCCTGCTGGTGATATCATGCACACTCGGCATCAAATATATCGTGACGAACAGACGTTCACAATTACCTAAACAACTAAATAAATTGAACTTTATTTCAATGGAATAAAATTCTTGTCAGAATGATCGTTAAATTGTCGTGTATTGTGTTCATTCCGAAACACCCCTTGAATTATTAAGAAATAGTTTAATTTTCTTAGTTGTTCAGATCATTTTGATTAGTCTGTTCGTCCCGACGATATATTTGATGCTGACTATACATAAAAAAGTTCCGTAAAAATACGTCAAGCCCACAAAACAACAAAAGACAAATACAGTGTTTTTCTTGACCATTTACACACTTTACAAGAAATATACTATCGAGGGAACAATATGATACATAAATCTTACAAATCGGAAACCATACATTCTGGTCTCGGATGTAATGCTAGACCAACACACCAAACAATTTAGATAAGTATTATCTTAAGATTTATACATAAATAGCACGCTTGTATTCCTCGATGTATTCTCGTTGGCCGAACTACCATAGTCCCACTGGTGTAGAATGAAATTATAGTTCCCGTTGGCCCATGTGGGGGCAAGGCAGTGAGCCAATGGGAGCACTTATTCCTTGAATGGGTAGACAGAGGAGTGCCTACTTGTGACGGTTTTCAGTTTCATGTAGAGGAGGTAAACCTGCTGCCATTTATAATTTAGCAGCAATTCGCCTTAAGTTGGATGATTTTGGATACACTTAACTGCATTACCTGTGAAAGATTTCAATCGTGTATGTGAAAAGACTGTAAAACACGCGGAAGCTGAAAGTAAATGGTGAAAGCATGCGTAATTATTGCCAAACTGTCCATTTGTTACGAGTGTAAGGCTACGGTGATAAATGCAGTGTCGTAGCTAGGATCATGAGCGCCTAGGGCAAGCATCAAATGTGCCCTCCAAAAAACACGCTAGATAAAAAAGCATTTAATTTAGAATTTTGTTAAAGGCAGTAGCGATTTTATTTGACGTTTGTAGCTCTCAATATCCGGACAAAATTCATTTGCATTTAAATCATCATCATATTTTAACGGCAGATTTGCTGCGGATTTTTTCAGTTATATGTAGGTATATGTATTCATTGAGCGGCCTCATTTGCGCTCCATAGGTCATGTGCTAGCAGCTGCCCCTAAGCCCTTAAATACAACACTGGAAAAATGTGTTGTGTCCCTTAATCGGTCATAATACCAAAATCCGGACTGCTACTGAGAATTTCCTAACAGGAAAACACAAAATAAGACTCCCCCACCCGGGAGTTTAAACCTAAGACCTCACGCTCGTCCGCTGCGCTTGCGACAACAAGACAGTTAAGATTTATCAGATTTAGAATTCCTCTATATTTATCTTTTGTTATCATCCATTAGCTGATTAAAAGGGGTCCTTTTTGCCTAAACTATAAAGAATTATGATGAATGAAAGGAATTTGCACTTTAATTTCAAAAGAGCGCATGATAAATGTCTTAATAGTTTTCAGTTTTAGGTTAAGCGACTGCCATCTTTCCTTCGTATCATTTTCACGAAACTAGGTTTTAGTATTTGTACATTTACCTATCTGCCTAGCCTTTTCCTGACTATGTTGGGGTCAGCTTCCATTCTAACCAGATGCGGCTGAATGAAAAGTATTTAAAGGTACTATTCTGAACTGAGCTGCCAATGGCAACTGCCGACAGCACGTGCAGCGGCTGCATGAGGTCGCACCACGCACGACATCGCCACACCCGCGTCATCTCTAGCCGCTGCACGTGCTGTTGGCAGTTGCAGTTGGCAGCTCAGTTCGGAATAGTACCTTTACACGGAGCGACTGCCATCTGACCTCCAAAACTCAGTTAGTTTAGGCAATGCCGATATCCTAAAGCCTCGTCCCCACTAGGAACATTTGTCGAGCGACATGTGTCCCCGGTGACATCGGGCGACGTGGGGCGATGTAGGGCGAAATCGCCCGATGTCTCCGGGGACACATGTCGCTCGACAAATGTTCCTAGTGGGGACGAGGCTTAAGGTTAGACCGGTGGTCAAACTTTCGGGTTTATGACTACCCGTAGCAACTGTCATGGGTAGATATTCGTATAACACTCTGAACCGACAGCTCAACGTGCTTTCAGAGGCACGGAGCGGTCTCGATGTGTAACGAACGGTCACCCATCCACGGACTGACCGCGGCAAGCGCAGCTTAACCTTGCAAAATGTATGATCCGCGCGGTTTTTAATTAACCCACCCTCCTTTTATATGTGCATACTATGTATAAAGTAAGTACACTTATTGCGCCAGCGAGTAAAGTGAGAATGACGTTCCTGATTCTCTTTGTCACAGACGATATAAAATATATTGCTATCAAAAAATAAACTATATTATTTTAGGGCTCTGTCAAACTAGATTCAATTTTAAAATTCAGCATTTTATTTTACACTTTTCAACGTTAAGTGAGTCCTGACGTTTTTTATTTTTAAAAACAAAACAAGTAAAATATAGCTATTTCACGGTTTTTGATGATATTTTTATGATTTTTCGATATCGGTCTCCTTACGGCTACGATTTACGAAATGACCGCTATGTCAGAACTCATCTTTCGTTGAACAGACTAAAGCCGGAACATGTAGAGACGTCATCTTTTTAGAATTTTTCGTTGAATACAATACTTTTTATTGTACACAAAACACAAAAGAAAGATTAATAATAAAATAGAGATGTACAAAGGGCGGTCTTATGGCATTTGAAGATTTCTTCCAAACAACCTTTGGATGGACATTATTTGCAAGAGAAAAAAAACAAGTGAGGGGTAAGTAGTTCTCGGTGTACCAATAAATAAGGAGACATTAAATTAAGTACTTTAAATAAACATAACTATACAAATAAACAAATACTATCACTACATAGTATATAACAAAGTCGCTTCCCGCTGTCTGTTTAAAATTACGCAACGGATTTTGATGCGGTTTTTTTAATAGATAGAGTGATTCAAGAGGAAGGTTTATATGTATAATTCATTACACCCGTGTGAAGCCGGGGCGGCTCGCTAGTACGAGTATACAATAAACATATTTTATATGAAGGTTACAGGGTGTGACGTAAATAGTGGTCCAACGTTAAGGGGTCGACACACCGTATATTCAGCTATCACATACCATAATTTGAACCATTTTTTACCATAGGTCTCAGTTTTTTTTTTAAAATTAACTCCTCATTTACTAATTTAGCTGTAATTTCAACCCAATACATTATTTTCCTTTTTTGTTTATAACTGCTGAATACATGTGCTATCATAATATGCAAGTAATTTTTAATTATTAGTTAAATTTGTCGAAAAAAAATTAAAAAATATGTTTTATTCTGAGACCAATGGTAAAAAAAAAACTATTTGTGGTATAGCTGAATATATTGCGTATCGACCCCTTAACGTTGGACCACTATTTACGCCACACCCTGCATATTAATATAAACAGACAATAATTAAATAAATAAAGATGCAAATCCCATTTATAGCTAAAATTTTCATCTTTCTCTTCCTTGCTTCAGTTAGTATTCAACAAAATCAAGGCCAGTATCCTTATGTTTCTGATTCTTACAACATGTAATTTAAAATCGTGTACACACATACCCAATACACCTTAGATCACCAAACATTTCCTGCAAATAATCTCACAACAGCAGCCTCCCTTCAGTCCACCTGCGAAGATAAATTACGACAATATCAGGTATTGGAACACAAAGCGACATAGAGAACCGTTACACTAACTATTTGCGAGTTCCAGAGCACAGAATCGTTTGGAACGCCACAAATCCCTCCCTTGTCTTTGCTTCGATGTGCCACACAAAAGGAACTTTGTTGTTTAACTGGGTAGAAGCAACGAAATCAATTATGTTTATTCTGACCCAACTGGATGCACGGCTGTGTTTGGGTTTTATACTTTTTTTTGTATTAGGGGAATTTGTGTATTTGTATGGTGGCATAAAATTCGGCATAAACATAGATCACGCCTGTATTATACGAAAGCTTGGGAAGAAGTGTATAGTACACCCTCGTTTCGCCGTTATGTTTAAATCAGACTCCGGGCTGCTACTGAGAAATTCCAAATGGAAAAACCCAATATCACTGCCCGACCTGGGTCTCAAACTTAGGACCGCACGCTCAGCACGCCGTCGCGCTTGCGACTGCTGAGCGTGATGATATTCGGTGACGGTATATCGATAGGCGTCAAAAACAATTGTTAATGTTGTTCTATGTAACTTCTCACTGCTGGACAAAGGTCTCCCTTTTGATTTCGAAGACTCTTTTGGGCTTATAATGACCAGTCGATATTACATTAGTCCAGCTCTTCCGCCGTCACTTTCGCGGCCAGCCGCTTCGCTAAGGTTCATTGGAACAAAGCTTCATAGGGGGCTGGTACTCAATAATGTGAATTCCAGCACTTGTCTAATATATGGATGCGCTAAACACAAAAGGAACAATGTTACTTAGGTATTGGAAGCGACTGCAAGAATTGTGTCGACATTGAACTAACCATCGCTTGGGTTCGTTCTTGGTTTTGGGAAAGAGTTGTCTATACTACAATTTACACCATCACGCCTGTATTCTTCCATATATTTCCGATGGCTTCACTACCAGTAACCCACTGGTGGAGAATGGAATAATAACAATCTAAAAAAAGTTCGCTATGGCCCTTGTTCTAGTTCCAAAGGCAGTTGGGGCCAATGGAAATGCACCTATTTCTCGAATGGGTAAGCAGATCAGTGCCTACTTGTCAAGCAAGAGTGGCAAGAAAAACGTTTATACCGCAGACTGACGTTGGCTATATTTGCACCAATTTAATGTCTTGTAGCCAATACACCAATGTGTGGATGGGTTTCCAACGATACTTGGACAATAATGTGAACAGTAATTGGATTCATCCCATTTAATCTTGAAACCAAGCTTGGACTCAAAGTCGAGTCCAATATGTGGCCGCCGTATTAGGGGTGATTTTTACTCGTTATAACATAGGTACAATTCCCGGTCTACAACTTTTGGAAATAAGGCAAAAATATCTGCCATGCGACTGCGGTATATGGCTATCCAACTCTTTAGGATTAAAATGAGTTTTTAGATTAGCCTTTAGTATGTTATTGTGGTCCCTAGGTACCTTTGTGGTTGTATTCTAGTGGGATTAACACCTCGCAAAATGGTTGAAATTATTGTTACTCTTTTTTGTAACATACTACTTAGCATCAACAAACTTTTAGGTAATATTTAGAACTTCCGTTACCCTAAATGGAAAATTATGAGTTGGAAAATGTTATATTAAAATGCTAATTACTTTGCAATTAGTTTTCGAACACATTTTAACGCTCATTTTTGCTGAATTTTTTATCAAAATAATGATGAGTTAAAATTTATATAATTGTAAAGCAACATGCTTGAGTAAAATACTATTATACTATATAAATACTCAAGAATATAAAAAATACAATACCCGCCTTACCTTAGAATTATAATCAATTTTTAAAATCTAACACAATGCCGTATCGTGTGTTGAATCGGCTCTATTGAAACCAGGTCGTCTAGTTAATGATTTGTTAATTAATCTCCCGTATTGTGAACTGTGTTTGTGTGTATGTTTTGCTAGATCTCTCTATTGTATTATACAATGTGTAACAAAAGGCCTAAACAGTAATAAAGGACATATTGTATGCAGATCAAGTAGAGAATCACCTGTAAAAGCACTGAATACAAATAAGCATTATTTTTTTTTAAACTTTATCAACCATCAGGAATCACAAGATAATTATTATTATTTTAATCCAGGTGTTTAGAAGGTAAAAATTAAATGTCCTGTCTGTACCCTATTTAATTACGTTTATTTACCTTCCCGACAATTTTTTAAGGCTGTGTTTTAATGTTTTTGGTGAAAGCTATCGCTGTGGTTTACTCAACTACTGTTAGGGTTTCGGTTCCAACACCTATGCCCAAAGATTGTTCATAGGATACCTCACACGCACTTAATCGTTATTTCTTACTTCTTTTACACGCTGTATATTCTCTATATTAGATATTTATTTACTCTGTCCAGACTATCTTGGCAAGCGGCGAAATAGAGAATTCAATTTAAATGTACTGGATTTGACATATTGTTGACTTTTCCTTTGCATGCAGTGCCGCTATGAACTGCCAAGATTATATTCGGCACTCCGTAGTTGCATTGTGTATCCTGTGTTCGTAAAGAGCGTTGACTTTTTCGAATTTAGAAAACTAAGTTCGTAAACGGATATTCAGCCACGTCTAAGACTGAAAGTCGACCCAATTCTTGGGAAAAGGCTAGAATGATGAGGAAAAAAGTTCGATGAGTCTGTGAAATGAAATACGTGCTAAAATACTGTGCCTATTTATCTTTGCTAGACATGTGCAGATTTCTCATGAGTCTGCCAATTTCCATGTTTCGGTTTATTTCCTGTTATATTCCTTCACCACCATATTCATATTGAAAGATTTAATACACTTTGGAAAGAAAGAGACATATTTATTCGGGACACGAACAGAAAATAACAAAAACAATACAAAAAAATAAAACAATTAAATCAAATAGATGAAAAAGACTTGAACGACGCCCAAAAGGCTCCTATCTCAGCATAATGCTGCGACATTTAAAAATAAATGCCGCAGCACTGGTATTCTTTAAGATAGATTTTAAAACTACTTCAAATGTTTTTCGACATTTTCATAATAAATAGCGACTTCCCAAAGACGAAATATGAATTGACATCGGTAAAATGCTATTCGAAAAATTCTAAGATGACATTTTTAGCTAAATTGTACTTGCAGGCAGTGTTGAATTTCAAATAGAACCTAAAACAGTGCCAGTTTGAGATGTCTTGATGCTAGACAAGCTAACGTATGCACTCGGGCTATTTCCAGAATTCTGCATCAACGTATGAATACTTCATTGGAAATATTGTAATTTTGTTTCTTTTTCTTATTTTGAGGTAGATATATTCCAGTTATAAATAATGTCACAAATTTCGATAAGTATCACTACGTTGCTCTCGGTACATTTTCGCTTCGTTACGTTTTTTGCGAACTGAATTCAACTTTTATCAGTGCAAGAGATGACTAAAGGAAAAATAATGAGAGCATCATTATTTCTCCTTGAAATATTTTTTTTTACAGGAACCGGTTAGCGATGCTTTGAACATAGATTGATAGAAGACTTTATAGAAGTTGCAAAGAGACGTTGGAAGCAACTGGCTCGAAACCGACAATTATGAATAAATCTGTAGGACAGCCCAGGGGAATGAATGAGGACATAGGTGAAGCAGTGGACCTTCGAGCATTAATATGATATTTCTCAAGCAAGGAAGTTTCCAAAACATAGAAATATCTCAAGTATATTTCTATACTGTAGCATGAAACAAAGTTTTTAGTCTAAAAAGCATCCACTCGCATTTTAAATTAGGTCCGCAAATGCTTCTCGCGAATTCTCTAAAGAATTGATCAGAAGCTAAAATGGTACCAGCGTTAGATGTCTAGACATTGACATGTTTATGTGGGCTACTTCCAAAGTCTATATGGATGTAGGTATCATTGGAGACTATAGTTTACTAAGGTTTCGTTGAAAGCTTCATACAATATCCAGCATATTGGGAAATTGAAGTTTGCTGCGCGCAAATGCACCGTATAATTCGCAGGTCCATATTAATTAATGGATTACCTACTTTAATGAACGTCGAATGATCAATTGTGACGTGGATCTTACAGAGAATGCAGCTGCTATTACGTATTTTAATTGAAGGCAAATTCTACAAACAAAATTGTTCAAAATCGCAATCGAACCGCAGCTGAACCACGGCCGTTTGTCCGTTTTCTTTATTAGTAATACTAGTATAGAGCTCCTTGTGAATGAGTTCGTCCGGAGAAGTAATACCACCATATCTATTTCTACTGCCAAGCAACTTTGCTGTGTTCCGGTTTGAAGTTGCCGATGAAATTACAGGGATATTATGAGACTTTTCAACTTTGTCACGAGAGTTGGCCTACGGCTTGTTTGCCAATCTGTTTGCTTACATAAAAAAAAACTATAGGAAAAAGTTCTAATAGCCGTGGCTGAGCTGTAGTTCGACTTTTAACAACGTTGTCAGTTGAATTAGACTTTTCACACAAATTCTCTTAAAACCTAATGCTCTAGTTCTGTACGCTGCCTTGTTTGGTATTGACATATTTATGTCTTTAGGCTATTTCCAGAGAAGTCTTGGATATCAATGTATCATTCTAGAATCTATAGTTTACAAAGGTCTCGCTTAGGCGTGGTTCAATACAATATCGACGAAATGTGTCGTTTGGAAAATGGAGTATCTGCTATCTACTTGTATAGTAAATCATTTCCGTATGAAATAGACTCCTTACGTTCATTGGTTTACTAACTGCTTCATAGGATACTGTAATTTCAAGTCCCATCAGTATCTGTCATTATTACAATTTTACAAATCTAGTCTAACAACTGAACACCAATTTTCTTGTAAAGCGGTCTGAAAATACTACTAATAAGCGGTACGGTGACTGTTGTATTTTAGATGCCTGTAATATTTCATATGATGCTGTAGTTTGAAGTCCAAATCAGTATCGGTCATTATTACAATTTTAAAATCTACACCAATTTTCTTATAAAGCGGGTCTGAAAATACTACTAATAAGCGGTACAGTGACTGTTGTATTTTAGATGCATGTAATATCTAGACTATTTTAATAAATTACAAATTTCCTAGATTGATTGATAGAACCGTATTTTTTAGTTAAAAAATATTTCATTTTTTACTAAATCTCTTGCGAATAAGCCAAAGTTTATTCCAGAAATGTGTACATCAATGTGTCATTGTAGAGTCCATAGTTTAGAAAGGTCTATAGGGGTGGCGGACTTTAGTTATGCATGGGCCGGTGTCCCAGCCCTCTGTTAATTATGACGTGGCTCGCACTCCACTTGAAAATTGGATATTTAGGCCTGAATACCAGATTTCGTGTTATTATATAGATGCTGCTATATTGCTTTATTTATTAGGAAACAAAATTGTTCTGTTGTGACCTATAATGGGGCAATCAGGGCAGCTGTCTTCAAGGATATAATAGTACACTCATTAATAATTACACACAGTCCTCCATCATCGTCATGAGAGGGACTCTTGGCAGTCTTGGCTAATTAACAACTGCGCAGTTTGCACGATCTACGAGACTATATTCATAGAATAATCATAATCATTTATTGCATTCATGTAGTTTACAAGTTATATTATTCGAAGGTGCCCAAATGTACAATAATTTACCAAATAGCATTGTAAACAGCAATAACCTGAATATTTTTAAAAAGAAATTAGAAGAACACATTAAAAATACAACGTAGTAAATACTTACATTAGTTTTAAGCAACCTAGTTCATTACCATCTTTTAGCCTTTAGAATGTTTGTATTGTTCTCAATATAAGTGAACTGTATTTGTTCTTTTTAAGAAAATAAATGTCTTTAAACCGAAGTTATTACAAGTATATAGGTTTCATACATGAACCCTACTAGGGCACAGCAATATAAATAGTTTAAAGTGCAACAGTGTCACAATAATAAACAAAACACTGTGCTTAAACAAAAATATTAATTTTAACATGTTTTTCAGGTGTACATTATTTGTTATTAAAGAAATAACTGTCATGATATAATATAGGATAGGGGAAGAACAGAGAAGATATTAAGCTGCGCTTGGATGGGTTTTTCTTTTCTTTTATCGTGTCAGCACGAGCTATACAAGAATAGCTCATGCCGTGGTGAAAAGATTAGCCAGTCAGCAAGTTTGATAGCGAGGCTGACTGCCCAGGGTGCGCCGGACATACTTAAGTATCGTCACTCGTGCAGGCTCTTTTCAAACACCCCCTTAGATAGGTGATACTTCGTTACACATCGAGAGACCGCCACGCCTCAGAGAGGACTTTAAACCATCGGTCTCGAGTTTTATGCGAATACCTATGGCAGTCGTTACGAGTAGTCAGAAATCTAGAGTCTGAGAACCAGTCTAACCTTAAGATACCGGCATTGTCCAGTAACTAAGTTGCGGAGGCAGTCACTCCATGTACGATACTGGTATTCCTTCGCATCTGGAAAGACTGGAAGCCGAACACAACACGATTGAAAAAAAAGGCTAGACAGAACTAATTTTCCATCATCATCACCCTCCATAGCTCGTTAGGTATCAGCTTACATTTTTCATCTGGAATTCCCTGAAAACTGCCCACCTGTCCAATGCCATTGTTATCTGCATGTTATTGCTAGTTTCTGGATTCTCCGCAATCTTGAGCAAAACTAGCTCACAGTATTATAAATTCCAGAATGCTAATATTGTTCCGTTGCCCATCCATAACTTTACAGTGACTAAACTCACAATGGCATCAATTTGGTAAACTACAGCGTACCGCAACAACCGAAACCTAAATTTTCTAATCTGCAATCCGTATCTATCTGTCATAGCTAATGATTTTATGCAGTTCGCAATCAGCCGTACAAAGAGATTTATTAACAACGTTTCCAATGCATTATCTAACTGTTACTACTTTGTCATTGTAATCCACACTTATTATGAAGGATAAAATGAGTTCGTTTGCTTGTCCGTCTATCTGTGTGTGTGTAACTTCTTCACGACTAAAGTATTGAACCAATTTAAATGATACTTGGCAAGAACCCGAAACTCGGAGAAGGAGATAGGATACTTCTTGTCGACATACCAAGCGAGCGGAGCCGTCTACGTCTGCTAGTTTTCTTTAGTATAACCATCACGCTTGTAATACCTAAAGGGATAAGCAGGGATGCTGTTTCTGGCAAAGATAAAGCCACTCCTTTATTCTCGTGGGTGTCATAACTGCAAGTACAGTATTAAGAAATAAATTATGGGCCTCGGTAATCTCCGTGTTTCCGAATTACTTAGTACGAATCATGCTAAAAATTTAGTGACCTACCCCGAATTAATTTAAGAGCACGAGGCCAGAGTTATATAATATTAAAAAGACACGGAAATAAAGATTAATCTGATCGCATAATTCATACTTGCAAATTCAAACATACGAAGATAGCAGACCCGCATAAATTATTTCATAGTACTGTAAGGAATTATTTCATGGATGTGAAAGATCCAATATATAATATGAACGTTCCGACCGCCATCCACACAAAGGTGCCCGATGACGATCAAATCAATGTATTTCATGCGATATGAGGCGATAAAGTACTAAGAAAGATCTGCAGTCGGCTAAAAATATACCTTTGTTCGTATCGCTGCCGTATGAATCATAAGAAAGACGCTCTTATTCAAGGCGAGACCATCATACGTTATTGTGAATCGCTTTCTATGACTGCTGGTATTTCTGGAACTATTAAAAGATACTAGAGTGCCTAAAACCCAAAAGAAACATGTGCTGCTCGCATGGATACACCTCAAGTGTATGCAACTGGAGAATTGGAGATGACGGGTGAAGGATCAGAACTTATGGCACATAAGCAAAACATTGCAATGCTACAAGATGATGATAAATACCTTGATAACAAAAGTGGCATTATTCAAAAATAGTATTTTTTCAGTATGGCCGTTTAAAATTTTTAACGCATCATTATGATTTATTATCTAAGCAATTATCAGAAATACAATACTGAAATTAGTTTCACTTGTCAGTTCGACTACCTTACTTTTAGTTAAGTACTGAAAACATGCTAGTAAATAATGTAGTTATTTATAAAAACAGTTTTAAAAAAAGTTCCGCATAGTGCCACTTTTGTTTGGAGTAATCCTACGTGTTTTTGGAATAATTACCCATAGTATGCTTAAAATGCAATTTATGTAGTTATTACTTCCGTAGATTAGGCATAGCGTAAATTACGTTTAAAGTGACATTACACTTTTTCAGTCACCGCAGCGTACGTTCCCCCCCAGATGCTTGTCTTGAACTGATATAATGTCACCATTTAGTCACTTGTGGTAAAAGTATAAACTGACACTAGCGGCCTCTAGTAAAAAGTATCGAAACTATAACAATGCCAGTCTTTGCATCAGAAGCGGTTTCTTTAGATTAATCTAATGTCGTTTTAACTCAGAATTCCTGTTTTTGGTATAATGCCACTTTTGTTATCGAGGTGCGATATAATAAAGAAAAAGTACAATTTGGATCTACAGCTGAGATTTTTTTGTACCAAAAAAGCTGTCCTTACCAACAAAGTTCTGAATCTAAGAATTGCACCCAGTAACTCAAGACCTACCTTAACTAAAACTAGAGCAACAAGGCAAGATTAATCTACAGGTTCATTTACGTCGGCCATAAGCCTGACTAATATATTCCGAGCTAGAAAAATGTCTCTAAAACGGCAACGTTTTATATTCTAGCTGGAGGTGCTTGAGAAGTGCTCGATTTACGTATAAATCGCTACGTAGTCTTAGTAAGTGACTATCTAAAGAGTATCGAAGATCTTGAAGTAAATTGATAGGAAAATGTTGGAATAGATTTTATATACACGTGCCTATGAAATTGGATTGAGTCAGTACGAAGTAAATGTTATGCAAATATTTATGTTTCTGTTATGTGTATTCTGTTGTTTTTTATTTGCAAATTGTTATAGTATTCGGTGATGCGATTAAATGGTAGATACTGCTGAACTTGCTCGTTCGCTTTCTCCTATACGTCGATAACGATAGAATCACATTCATCTTTCCATTCTTGATGGACATTATAAACTTTGTATAGTATTAAAATCTATCAATCATTATCTAAATAATTTGAGTTATCATTAGAACTTAAAACGGGATATTTAGGGGAAGGTTGCTATGAATGGACCACATAACTTTACGACCTCATATCTCAAAAAGTATAAGTGTTAAAATGAAACCAGTTTATTATTTATATTTCGTAGGACCTTTATTTATAATAATCAAACGCACAAACAATTCGGGCCAACACTTTTTGAAATAAACTAAGAAAACAACATTTTGTGCTGTTGCGTTCTTTGGACCATGGGCACCTTCATTGAACCACCAAGTTGCCATCAATGGACTTCGAGAAATTTGTTCTAGAGGTCCAATCGAGGCCACTAATTATAATTAATTATCATATTACTAAATTATGACAAAAAGCTTTCTTTTTTTCGGCGACATTCTGGAATTTCAAATGTATTTAATAATGATTTTTCTGGTAAAGGTCGCGGGAATCCGTTGGATGCGAGAGGTACAGGACTGGTCGATGTGGCGATGCTTGGGGGAGGCCTATGTCCAGCAGTGGACGTCTTTCGGCTGAATAATGATGATGAATGATTTTTCTATGGTTTTAATGAAATATAATAAGTGAAATACTTAATACATAATTAATGAAATACTCAGGACATATTCCCATTATTTATTATGGCTAAAAAGTACTATAAAAAGTTGCTATGATTGGACCAGTCCAACGGTGGAACTCTCTTGAGGTCCATTGATGGCAACAAGGTACTGGTTAAGAAAAACTAAACTAAAATATAAATGGTCATGATTTGACAAAATTGAATAACACTCATGGAATCTCAAATAAACTGTCCAATATTTCATAACAGTGCACGCAGACAAATATGAATACAATGATACTTACGTCAAATTGTACTGAGTCAAATTATTAGATTTTGACCGCCGCAAACACAACCACACGTGTCTCTCCTGGCCACATGCCGCAGCGTCACTGAGGTAAGAGGGGGGTGCTACTGAGTCGCCACGGACTCGTTTCGACTAGTTTGGGTGTTGCTAGCTTGCACAGTTTTGGAAATACCTTGGTGGTTCAATGAAAGAGCTAGTCCAATGATCGCAACCTTCCCCTACCATTTTTATTATTTGATGTGAGTTTCCGATATTTCGGCACCGTTACAAGCGCCATGATCACGGATGAACTCACATCAAATAATGAACATGGTAAATATCCCGTTTTAAGTTCTAACGATTGTGTTAGTGACCATGTCAGTTTAAAAACTTATAATTTGTGTTATGTCTTACAATTTCGTCAAATGCGTTTAAAGCCAAAATTATCACTGTTATTGTAATTTTTAAACAAGATTCTTCCGTTATATATTACGGTTAGCCTTCTTACTGAAACAAACGTAATTAAAAACCGAAAAGTAACTCTAGACACCTTCAGCCTAAACAAACTCTCCTAAACTTTTTAAAACAGACTTTTAAACTGACAAAACCGAAAACCTTTAAGTAAGCGACGTAAATAAATAAAAATCCACATTGTTTAGCCACCTATTGAATAGCTTCAGGGAAATTAGGCTCTTTCATAAAGCTGTAAACAGCAAAAAGCCACAGAGGAGCTGGTTGGCACGACGTGACTTTGCAACTTTGAGAATTTTATATTAAACTAGCTACACTTGCGGGTTTTTCTCATTTCTTTACCCTCAACTTTGCCATTGTTTACCACACTGTTTTTCTATTGCCATGGATTATTAAACTTTGCCAGATGTAAATGGAAACATAAGAATCAAAGGCTTTTGCTCCGCTAGTTTGTTCTACAAAGTTTGTATTAACATTTTGGTTGAGAATAATTCCGTTTGTATTTTTAATAAGAGTTGGGATTGCGAATGTGTTTTGCTGACGTTGCATATAATTTGGGTTTAATTAAAATTTCTTTTGGTTCACGCCGTGGAAGGAAATATGAGAAAACATATATGCTCGCGTAAATATTAGACTAGCGTTGAGTAGTAAATTACGTTGTGTGTCGTGTTGGGTGTTCTACATTTTTAACATGTGTATTATGTAACATTGTTGGCTATAATATCACATGAATAACAGCGAAAGGTTTTTTTTTCTGTCGAGCTTATTGCTGCCTTGCCCTTAAACATACTTACAATCAAGCTTTGATTTTGGTTTCTTCTCATTTGAGTTATCTAGGAAATGCCAGAGCCAGCTAGCATAGTCACTTGCATAAGTGTTTTAAACAACTTATTTACAGGATAAATGTGTAGTGTTGGGTATACACCGTGTCCCAGAAAGTAGTGTCAAGCGGAAGTCCAGAGGTGCCTTAGAGGTGCCTGAAATACCCCCATGTATGTTCCGCGATGTTTTGTAGTTTTCGAGCTATGATTTCTTTTCATGTCTATAGTGAGAAACAACAAAACTCTGACTTTTATGACATTTTTGATCATAATGTCATGAATACATGATAAAAATGCGTGTTCTATTCATCTAGTTTGGAAAAAAATAACTATTCACTTTACTATGATCAAACTTTTACTATGCTCTACCTCTGGACTTCTGCTTGTCACTACTTTCTGGGACACGGTGTATAAATGATAGGTCCAAAATTGGTCATTTTCTGTATCATCAATTTTATTTGTTTTATTTAATGTGTATTCCGATTTGTGGCCATTTTTTCAAGTTTCAAACGCTCACACTATAAAATCAGACTTTTGGACTCGTCACCACAAAAATATTTGAACTTTGATAGTTCAACAATATCCATTTCACCTGTTTGCACAGTATGTCTTATCAATCCGTCTTCTCAATAGCTGTGTACAATTCACTAAGGGGATAGTTTACCAACCTATCAATAACGTAGTCTGTAACTATTCATCAAATAAGCTAACTGTGACCTATAAGAATGACATTTATGTGTTCAATAATCTTGTCAGTATCTCTAACGACATGTGCTATTAAAAAGTTTAGAGACCGAATTAGCTTAATGAACAGTTAATGATAATGAATGACAGGTTGGTGAAATACCCCCTAAATCATGGTTTCCCAACCGGTGAGGCGCGCCTCACCTAGGGGGGCGTGAAGGGACCTGACGGGGGCACGGCCCCTCCGAAAATATGGTAAATAGAAAACAAAGAAATCAACTCCACGTTGAAATGATTTTTGCTGTGCACTAACTTCCATAAAGCTAATAATTAACTGATTGGTCAGCAAAATGCAGCCACAATGCACATTTGGATAGTAGCACACGTCAGCTCAATGTAGATTTGACTTAGACGTAAAGGGGGGCGTGAGGTATTAGAAAGAAAATTGGGAGGCGTGATTGTTAAAAGGTTGGGAACCCCTGCCCTAAATATTGTTGTATCAAATAAAATTAAAGTTATTGTGTATTACTCTAGGGTGCAAGTCTTAATATCCTTTGCTGCAATTCATAAGCTATCTCAGATGAATACTGCTACCCATCTTCCTGATATAATCCCTTAATGCCTATTTACGGCATCTACAGGAAACTATGCGGTGGCTTATTCGTAGTCGGAGCGCAACGCGGCTGTACTATTTTAGTAGCGCATAGAAGGATGCTGGCGTTCGTTCTCTTGAGATAGTCTATTAGCCACCTTTTGCGACATTAACGGGAACACGCTCTCTGCATGTTCATTTCCTTGCTTTTTAACCGACTTCAAAAAGGAGGAGGTTCTCAATTCGGTAGAATGTTTTTTTTTGTGTTATCTCAGTGATCCTTCATTTATGAAAAGATATGTTTTTTTTTTTCGAAAGTGTATACTTCCCCTTTTGGTCCCATATAAATGTTGTTATGATTAGACCATGAACTTCAGAGATATGGAACGGAACTCTTCATCGGATCAAAGCAAAATTCTCAAATAACTAATATTGCTTTGTTTATATGTGTTGTTGGTAACTGACTACTGGAAAAAAGGAGGGGGTGCGTCCCCCCCTCTTTTGGAATGTTTTCATTATCTCGTGTATCATTTGAAAGGGCTTTTTACACCCGACTACGTCAAAGCTAAAAAGAAGGGATAAGTGGAGGAGGCGGTTTAATTTATGGCACTAAAACGAATTTAATAAAAAAAAACAATAAAAAAAGTAAAAAACGACTTCAAAAAACCACTAAAAGGAGTAAAGTAATTAACATAATATAAAATTAACAGTTTCAGAAGACGGTGCAACTCTACACTGAAACAAATAAAAGCCACCGACTTCTGAAACTGTTAATTTTATAATTATTTTACTCCTTTTAGTTGTTTTTTGAAGTCGGTTTATACTTTTTTTAAAGTTTATTTTTATCGAAAAGTAACTCAAGACGCCATGTTTTACATTATATTTTATGTAGCTTCCCCGTGTGGGAACGGTTTATAATATATAACTTCCTCGCCGCTGGGAATAGACTCGTGTTTTAAGATTCAACAAAACCCATCAAGCCCCCTTGGTGGTAGGATCTATACGCTTCGCTAGCTACCACCTTCACATTAAAGTCCGGCGCCAAGCAGTTTACTGTGTTCCGTTGTGTATGTGAGAGCCAGTGGGGTATAGGGGAATCCTTTATATATCTGTTACTTGAATTCATTTGCTCCATCTTAGACCTTTACCATCAAGTAGGACTAGGGTGAAACGCGACTAAGTTTAATAATATTAAAAAAACCACAAACACACAAACCATGCCTATTTCTGCTGACAAGCAACTGCTGTGTTTAGGTTTCAAGGGTGTGTGCGCCGCGCGCCGGTGAAATTACAGGGATATGAGATTTTCCAACATTGCCTCTAAGACCTCTTGTTCACGGCACGGTTTCTTAAACGTACGGCGTATTAACCGCGCCGCAGAAAAATCGTGTGAGCTGAGAACACGGCAAACCACCAGCCGAAACTGATTTAAGTCCATTTTGTAACACAAAATCAGCGTTGGAAAGCTGTCTTGCAATAATTGCCCGTCGCGAAAACGCCCGGTGCCGTTAACAAACGCTTATAGACTGTCATACAACACTAATGTAAATCAAACAGTGCGCAAAAAAAAAGTAGCCATGGTGCATACGGCGGCGCAGGCGTGCTGTTGGGCCGTCGTGTCCGTCAACAAACTTCTATAGTAGTCCATACAACACTGATGACCGTGCCTAAACACGGCTAATTAACCGTAGGTTTTTGCTGCGAAAAAACGTGTGTGAACAAGAGGCCTAACGGTAAGGATACACGGTGACACTGACATTCGACACAATGCAATTGCGACACTGAAATTAAACCCGAGCGTGCCCGAGCTAATGCGCAACTCAGTGTAACGGCGATATACACACTACGACACTCGGTGTCGACACTGAGTGTCGAGTGTAATGTGTCGCCGTGTATCCTAAAGCCTCGTCCCCACTAGGAACATTTGTCGAGCGACATGTGTCCCCGGAGACATCGGGCGATGTCACCCTACATCGCCCCACGTCGCCCGATGTCACCGGGGACACATGTCCGGGGACAAATGTTCCTAGTCGGGACGAGGCTTCTATCACTACTCTTCATCGACTGTGCGACAAGGAACAGTTTCAACAAAGTCGCGGCGATGACGTCCGACGTCGCCCGACATCGCCCGATGTCACCGGGGACACATGTCGCTCGACAAATGTTCCTAGTGGGGACGAGGCTTTACCGTAAGGTTGGCAACGCATTAGCAATCCTCAGTGTTGTAGGTGTATACAGGCGGCGGTAATAACTTTCCAACGGGTAAGCCGTCGACTTATTTGCCAACCTATAACATAAAAAATAACTCCATTACAATATCAATCCACATTTCAACCCCCTTATAAAAGTACTCAAGCGTTGTTTTACGTTCGACTACGCATTGTTTGTACCGTCGCTTCCCTCTCTCGCTCCTCTGTAAATAGCAAACAAACCCTTTGGTTGGCACAATACAACCGTCAGGCTTTCACGCCCTACCGCCGGCCTCGCCACCGTCGGGGCGGTCCGGCCGGTGCTCGAGCGCTGGCTCGGGAGGAGGCACGGCTCCCTGTCGTTTCGGGCGACGCAGGTGCTCTCGGGGCACGGTTGCTTCGGGAAGTACCTGTGTCGCATAAACAGGGAGCCAGACGCCCGGTGTCACCACTGCGGCGATTGCCGGGAGGACACGGCGTGGCACACGCTGGCAGAGTGTGCCGCTTGGGAGGAGCCGCGCCGTGCCCTCATCTCAGGAGTAGGCGGTGACCTGTCGCTGTCGGCCGTGGTCGAGTCCATGGTCGACAGCGAGGAGTCCTGGGACGCGGTGGTGTCCTTCTGCGACACGGTCATGTCGCAGAAGGAGGATGCGGAAAGGGTGAGGGAGATCACCACCACTCACCCGGCCCGCAGCAGACGCACCGGGCGTCGGCGGAGGGCGGACAACGCCCTCTTCCAGCCCCCCTAAATGGGTCCAGGGGCGACGGACTTGGGGAAGTCTGTCGCCCCCCACACATCAGGACCCGAGGCGGCGGCGCGAAGTGTTCCAAGCGCGCCCCTCTTAGACGGCGCGGGGGGAGTCTAACACCTCACTTCCCCCGCTAACCCGAGGAGGCCCGCTGCGGCGGGCCGGCACCAGCCGGGGGTTGCGGAAGTGTCGTAAGTTCCCGCGACCCTCGGCGCAGGTGTGAGATGGAACACCGGGGTGGTTTTAGTCAGTAAGAGTCTGACAGACCCCTCCGCCCACCCCAGGGCGGAGGACATCCATGAGGATTTCCACCCCGAAAAAAAAAAAAAAAAAAAAAAAAAAATACAACCGTAGTTCAATGGAGGGTGGGTTTATAGATTGTAATAACAGAGGTGACAGGTTGCAAGCTCGTCTATCTGAATGCGAGATTACCTTGTTTCTTGTTCCCTTGTTACCTTCACTGGTAACTGCAACTTACGTATACTTATTTAAGTTATAGTGATCAAGATTTGAAGCTCTGTTTATTTGTTTTGTCTAGCCTTTCCAACTATGTTGGGGTCAGCTTCTAGTGTAACCAGATGGCCAGTGCCTTCCAGGGTTGCGGAATTTGTTCGAAAGAGTTACCGCGGCCCTGGAGAGCAAAGGGCACTAGGAGGAACACGGATGGGTTTTAATCAGTAACAGTCTGACACTCTCTTCCGCTCCGTCCAGAGAGGGAAGAAGTCACTTGATGATTCAGCATGAAAAAAAAAAGTCTAATCAGATGCGGCTAAACACTCCAATATTTTCACGGAGCGACGGCCATCAGACCTCCGCAATCCTGGGCAATGCCGATATCCTAAGGACGTATACATAAATGAAGCAGGTAACCAGCGCCGACCTACCAGTGCTTATCGGTACTGGTCCGTGCAGGTAAACGCTACATAAAGGAAGCGGGTAGAAGCAGGGGCTGGCATTTCTAACAAAAATACGCCTTGTTCCGAATACAAATTCGCGCAAATACGGCAACAAATGACGGCTTACCAGAGCTGATCGGATCAGGTCGGAACTTGCCGGCGAAGTTCGGAGCTTGTCGGCGCTGGTTCGCCACACAGTATAGAGACTACCTGCACCGACTAATTGCGCAGACCAGCACCGACAAGCGCTGGCAGATCTACGTGTACGTATACACGGGTTGGGTTTGGAATTATGACTGCAGCGACATGACGCTGCGACGTGTCGCTACGATGTGTCGTAACGACATGTCGTCTGCTGCTGCTGTGCAGTCGCCTACGAACTCGTACCTTTATTCAGCTGAATTTAATTGACTAAATGCGGCTGAATATTAATTTAACCCGGAGCGACTGCGATCTGACCTCCGCAACCGAATTAGGTACTAGAGGATACAGATACTTAAAGGTTAAACCGATTATCAGTCTTGCGGAATTCTGACTGTGTATATAACAAGTGTCATGTAATTGTATGATAACTGGGACCGGAAGCTTAACATGCTATCTAGGGAGAGAAAACTCAATTTTACTTATATTGAATTTTCTGTTCAAAAAACATTCAGTTGTAAGCCCGGATTTGGAACTTTGCCCGATAAATGGCAGTAGCGTAATAATCATAGGCTGGCCTTCTTTCACATGAGAAACAGTGTTAATATGTACGGAATACAAAACTCTTTTTAGGGTTCCTTACCCAAAGGGTAGAACGGGACCCTATTACTAACGCAGCGTCTTACGTAGGCGGTTTAAAGCGACGCGAATTGCGAAGCGATCGATGCGGTGACACGCGAATTCAATGCGATGCGGTTCGAAGCGGTGGCTTTGACTTACGAGCTCGTGAACCGCCCGCCGCGCGCCGTCTTCGTTCAGTAGCACTGTACGGCACCGCATCCAGTTCGCTCGAAAATATCAAGCCAACTGATCGCGTTTGCTTCGCATCGCGCCGCGCCGCACCGCACTCCACGTGCGTTTGGTCACGTAGGCCACTTCAATAGGTATCGACTGTTTGTTGTTTTAGCGTCGCTCCGCGCCGCTTCGCATCGCTTCTAGATCGCTCACGTAGGATGCTGCGTTAGACTCCGCTGTCCGTCCGTCCGTCCGTCTGTCACCAGGCTGTGTCTCATGAACCGTGATAGTTAGACAGTTGAATTTTTCACAGATGATGTATTTCTGTGCCGCTATAACAACAAATACTAAAAAACAGAATAAAATAAATATTTAAGGCGGCTCCCATACAACAAACGTGATTTTTTTGCCGCTGTCTGTCCTTCCATCTGTCACCAGGCTGTATCTAATGAACCGTGATAGTTAGACAGTTGAAATTTTCACAGATAATGTATTTCTGTTGCTGCTATAACAACAAATACTAAACAACAGAATAAAGTAAATATTTCAGGGGGCTCCCATACAACAAACGTGATTTTTTTGCCGTTTTTATAGATAATGGTACGGCACCCTTCGTGCGCAAGTCCGACTCGCACTTGGCCGGTTTTTTCTTTTAGGGAATCCTGCCTGTCGCCTTTTGGCTATGTTCGCAAAGAAAAACAAAACGCTTTCTCTTCTTTACAGAGTTTAAAGCGAGCGAAATAACACAGGAACGCCAAAAATTTTGAAACAAATTATGTAAAGTGCGCATTAACCTTTCAACACACATGTGAAAATGAATCTTACATAAGGACCGCTATTTCTGGCGTTTCTAATATAAGTCCCAATGTGAAATGGTAAAAGGAGACAGATAAATAATTAACTAACACGACACAGGTCGCGTTAATTCAATCTATTTGTATCGCCGACATGAAAGTCTGTGAGAGGACGACTTCATCATGTTTGCAGTGAAGCACCCTGAGTGGCCCTTTATTTAATTAGCACTAGGAAAAGGAAAATGTTACGTAACATTAATGTGTCATGAAAGTGTGCGTTCTTTTTTTAAACGCGGATGTTTCTTGATGTTTGCTCATTCTATGACGTATTATTTTGATGCCTCCTCTAATCGTCATCCATGACGTAGAAACACATACACCAAGGGTCTAGTACAAAATTCACGACAAAACTGTCCTGAGTTAAGGGCACCGCTCCAACCCAGCAATTAACTTGTCATTCAAATTAGAGCATTAAATCGTGTGTCATATAATATATTTCATAATTTCAATATGAAAAAGCCAACGGCGGGCACTCAGCGCGCTTGCCGCTACCATACAACCCGACTCACAGTCCGCGCGCTCCAAGCGAGCAGACCGTGAGCTTACTGCGCGCCGACTTCGAGTCGCCAGCGAAACAACATCGTTGCGCCGTAAGTGTAGGCGTTCAATCACAAATGCCATATAACTACTGTGTTCGCGGTGACAGCAAGCTTGCACCTCGCACCCAGCGCGCGGACTGCGAGCTTGCACCTCGCGGACGGCGCGTAGTTAGCGCGCTGGCGGCTAGCCGTACCCTAAATTCGAGGCGACGCCATGCTGCAGCTGTGCAGTTGCGGTGCCGGTATAATAGAACACCGAGTGGGTGTTCCCCAACAGCTACAATCTGGGTGTCTTCAAGTCACGAGTAAATCGGTTTCTTCTGGGCAAGCGTGCTCTATTGTAGACCGCATCATCGCTTAACATCAGGCGAGATGGCAGCCAAACGCAGGCCTAGTAACAAATAAAAAAAACCTATAACATACACCACCAAAGCGCGCGCCAAGACACACCGCCATAAAATCTTAGAAATACCAACAAACTAATTTAAATCCTATGTCGTCATAATAATGCCTAATTTAGCTTACAACCATTCGAAGATTCGACTGCACACATTGACGTAACTTATTCTTCTTTTAGCGTTTTTGAGCGCTGAGCCGAGGTTCATGTTTCTACGTCAACGTCTCTATTTATCTTTATATTTTGCTACTTCTTAGGGTTACGTGCCCAAAGGGTACCAACGGGATCTTGTTACTAAGCTTGTCTGTCCATCTGTCACTGGGGTATATCTCGGCGGCTGTAAGACAGTTGTACAGATTATGTGTTATTGTGGCTTGAGATTCATATTTTGGCTTATACAAGGTGTAACATAAATAAGTGTACGTACAACCTCTTAAGGGGTCACTGCACTCATCATTATGAACAACTTTTACTATGGGACCAAAGTTGAAATCGCGAAAAAAAAAGTCAGCTGTTCCCTACATTAATATTCGCATAACTCGTCAAAATGTAGGGAACAGCTGATTTTTTTTCGCGTTTTCACGTTTTGTACCATGGTAAAAGTTGTTCATAATGATGAGTACAGTGACCCCTTAAGAGGTTGTACACTTATTTATATTATATTAAAAAAAACCTAATCTCAAGGGATGTCCCTAAACAAAAGAGTTCTTTAAAATTGACTGTTTTTCATCGATTTTTGTTCTGTCTGTATCTCAAAAATGGCAAAACACAATGACGTGCAATTCATACCCTACAGATAAACAATGAATACTATAGAAAAGCACTTCTATCCATTAATTGTTCGTACGGAACTAGTGTTGAGTATGAGTCGCACTTGAACGGTTCTATAAGGTTGTCGCACACAATCAGGGATCTCTTTTCTAGTTCAATTACTACTGAAAAAGTCTTCGTCTTATCCGTCCTCGTAATGAAGGAGTCAGCTGAAAGGATCAAAGTTGATGGTAACAATGTTACAGTAATTGCTGAGGACGGACAGAAAATCTATCATTACTTGTTCACAATTGTCTAAAATGGGAAATAAATTGTAATTTACTTGTGTATGTTGTACTAGTTCTCTTTAGCTTAAAACTTATTTTGATGCTAAGAATAGTAGTAGAAAAGTAATTAAGCTTAATATGATTTATTTTTCGAGCGATATCCCTAACTGATTTTATTATTTTAGTTTTTAAGAAATTTATTTCTACAGTTCACTTATAATGAGATACAATGTGATTACATAACAATAATTAAAGTGTTCGCCTTCAGCATGTTAGAAGTTATAGTGTACATACAATGTTTCATGAGTTTACTTTTAAATACATTCATGTTATCACAATCCTTAATGTCGTTTGATAATTTGTTGTACAGCTGTGCTCCCTCATACAAAATCGTCTTCTTACCATAATTGGTCCTGACACTTATTAGCTGAAGTTTATTTGTGTTTCTTAGATTATGTGACATTATTTTCTTATGTAACTGTATTTTAGTCTGTACGGATTTAGACGTTATGTTTTTTTTATTTTAAATAATAAATCTTCTCCATTTTTCTCGGCATTTAGCATAGTTGCTTAATATTATGTATCTGTAAACATCATCATCCTCCTGGCCTTATCCCAACGTTTTTGAGGTCACGGCAGCATGTCGTTTTCTTCCATACCTACATCTCTATTAGCCGTCATCTCAGTAATCCAGCCCCTTTCTAGCCATATCATCTTTCACACTATTCATGAATGATTTCTTTGGTCTTCCTCTACTCTTATAACCATCCACATATTCTTACTCAGAACTTTCCACACGACATGTTCCTCATTCCTTCGCATCATACGCCCATACCACGACAGTATAATATATCTATAAACATACAATAGAAATGTTAATAGTAACAATTAGAACTGAACTTCAATATCCTAATCCTAACTAATATCATAAATGCAAAAGTAAGTTTGTTTGTTTGTTACCTTTTCACGATTAAACCACTGAACCGATCATCCTAAAATTTTGCATATACGTTGTCAGGAGTACAGAAACGGACATAGGGTACCTTTCATCCCGAAAAAAGTACAGTTCCCGAGGAAAACAACAATAACGATAATAGATGGCGCCACGTGTCTTTCGAATCATGATTGAATTATTATTATAGAAACTTTAGTAGTGTGTTAAGAGTTTATTTTAAAATTATAAATTAACGCGAAGCCGCGGGTAAAAGCTAGTATCCTCATAAAGCCTGTACAAGGTCGACAGTTTGTGATACAATTGGACTATGGTGTTTACGTTCTTCTAGTCCAACGCCTACTCTTCCAGTCTTAAAGTAACCTTCTTAGTCGATATTTTGTTTTATTAACTCCTTTTTCTGATTTTTCATTACCGTAACATCGCAGATAATCTTTCTAATAAAAAATATCAGTCTTACAACACCGTTTATTTCTATAAAATATTAATCCTTTCTATTTTCTAACAAAATATAGAGAAAATATAATATAATAGAAAACGCTTTATATTACACCAGATAGTTTGCTCAAACGGATTTTAAAAGAGATTGTAGAGCTGGCGCGCTATTTTATCGCAAACGGCGATCGCGCACAGGCAAACTTTGACTGAACGGGAGTTGTACAGAAAAGACAAAGGCTTGTCGAAGGTATAACGATAAACTATCTATTGAACTACCATGGTGATGATCAATGTAGTTGTTACGGCAATATTTCCATCATGACCATTAAAGACGACACATTTGGTGCAGTGGCTGAACGATGGGCCTCTAAGCTACGGGTCGTGGGTTCAATTCCCACACGGAACAAAAATTTGTATGGCCTACAGATAGTTATCTTTTTTCTTTTTTTCGCTATTTAAAAAAACGTCTAAGATTTCTCTTGTATCGTGGGTGTGTTTACAGACACAAATCTCACATACACAAACGCCCAGACCCGAAACAACCATCTGTAGTTGTTTCGGGTCTGGGCGTTTGTGTATGTGAGATTTGTGTCTGTAAACACACCCACGATACAGGATAAATCCTAGTAGGCAATGATATATTTAAAAAAAAACGATCGATTATATCCCGCGTGGGGACGGGCTAGAATATAAAACTACCTCACCGCACGCTGGGAATAGACGTGTGTTGTAATATCCAACAAAACCGACCACGCTTTGTGGTAGGATCTATTCGGTCCGCCTGGCTAACTACTACTATCACATTAACTTATCGAGTACTGTAATTATAGGCATAATAGATAAACAATGGCACTGACGATCCGGATCGTCGGTCGGGCCGCTAGCAGTTAAAGTCGCGCCAAGCAGTTTACTGTGTTTCATCGTGTGTATGTGAGAACCAGAAGGCGATAGTTGAATCTCTGTAAAATTTCTAGTACTAATTTTCGTGTGTTCCATCTTAGACTTCGTCTGCGCTTACCATTAGGTGCAAATAGCCAAACGCGACCAAATCAATAAAAGCGAAAAAGAATAAAAAAATAGGCTGTTTAGTTGATGATGATGAACATAATGTGAATATAAACACATATAATGTAGGAATTCTATCTAACTAGTTAAGAATTATTAAATTTAATGCCAAAGTTCTAATTGAAGTTGGCACTAATGGAACATTTGGCACAGATATGGCGGCTTAAAAGTTGAGAAATTAATACCAAGTAGTTATGGTGCTGCCAGCCCATCACCTAAGTATTTTCCAGTGCTAAAGACACTAGTTGACTATTCAGACTTGTACTAGTTGACATTTAATTAGTAAGCACTAGCGACCCTCCCCGGCTTTGCAAGGGTGCAATTTATACATATAAACCTTCCTCTTGAATCACACTATCTATTAAAAAATACCGCATCAAAATCCGTTGCGTAGTTTTAAAGATCTAAGCATACATACGGACAGACTTAGGTCATCAATAAGTTGCTACTGTAATAACCCAGTCACACTTTACCTCATTCTATCAAAATAATTCCTACATGCAGTAACATCTCCTCAAAAACATATTAAACGCGCACAAGACTATCATAAGTTACAATGAGACCGTAACTAAACACTGCAGATGTAACCCGAAAACCGCATTCACCTAACTTTGGTCTCAAATTGTCACACAGTGTTCCAACGTTCAGGGAAAAGTCCAAAACTTGTGCCAAAGTTGAGTTTTCCAGCTCGTTTGTGCCAATTGTAGAAACGGTGTGGATGTGGCCGGGAAATTACATTTGTTGAGATACGACCCAAACGTGAGCCTATTAGGGTATTGAAAAAATCATTTGGAGAATTGAGTTAGGTGTTATTTAGGGAGTTTGCGTAGTGAATCGAGAGGGTAATTTACAATATTTGTGAGCCCCTGAACAAGAAGCCAAATCTTCTGCCTCGAGCAATTCAGAGACATAATTCCGGAATCTGCTTTACTTAAAAATACTTTGTTATCGTACTCTATACCTCAGGAAGCCTTGCTAAGGTAACGTACGACTCACTTTAATATAACAAATTGCGACTTTAATTTCTAGGGAAACTGGGTTCTTGCAAGATGATGTTATCAAGTTATAACTATTCAGTTCTGGAAGTGAAGACTTGCAACTTTTTAAAGCAGCACTTTCAGATAAAACTAATAGAATGACGTCACGAGGGATCTGACTTCTATACCATAAAATCAAGAGATAAATGAAAAACCATTAATTATTAGGTACAAACTTAAAAACAGATAAGCAACCGGTGCTTGAAATCCGGGCACGTATTTGTCGTCCGCTTCAACTTGCTGAAGCAAAATGTTTACAGTTCACTGTGTGCTGGTAACGACGGAACCTACTCATTTATTATATAATTATCTATAAACAGAGCATGAACGTCCATTAATAATAACTGTAAATAGGTCGTGGGAACGGCCATAGTCATCGCCACCTGTCATGTTAATCAGGAACTGAAGGAAAAATAAATGCGAAAAATCTGAGCAGAAATTAACCGTAATAAGATCTACTTAAATGGAATACTGGCAGCGTGTTTGTCTTTTGTACAGGATCACGTATTTGAATCTTATGAAGGAGAAAATATTTGCGATGTTTAGGGTTGTGATGGCGTACCAGTTCAATTCTTTCCGGTCGAAATCGCGCCTTAGAAGATTATGGCTTCAGAAACAGCACAGAGCTGTGTGCATGTGTCAGTTAGCCTTCTGCATTCCTAGTACCTTCACTCCGTGATCTTTTAATCTTTACGTGATTATTGTTAATTCCTTCTATCTGACAACGGTCTGTCACGCTTAGCGGGTTAAGGGTGGCTTGAGGAGTCAACCCTTAACGAGCAGGTGCACATAAAATCAGAATAGAAGAATATTAAGGAAAACACTTTTAACCATACAATAGTATATTTTAATAATAGTTACAAGATTATAATATTAAGATTAGTTAACAGGGCGTGGTTCTTTACACAGTACGATACGAGGAGTCCAGGTCTTCAGGTGTAGGTAGACAGTAACTTAACTGGGCGGCTGCTGAGGCGCGAGAGAGGACGAAGTGCAGCGTGCCGGCCCTTTTATAGGCGCACCCCGCTAGTCGCCACCGCTGCACCGTCACACACCCCCCTCGTTAGGTCAGAATTTTCCCTAAGGAAAATTCTCTGGTCTGGAGGGTGTAGCTAGACAGCAGCTCGTTGAAGGCTCCCTGAAACAATAAAGGAAGCAGTATCAGAGACTTACAAAAAATAATAATCTTATACAACTACAATATATGTATAACCCTATAACATTCATACATCACGCAAGCAACGGCGTCCTAGGGTAAGCTGTCATACTTCTCATTCAAAAGGCCAACACACACACGTAAGTGATTAGACCGTACACAAACATCAAGATGCGAGTTCCCGCATTATAGCAAGACGCGCTAAGGCTATACATAATAAGTGACGTCATATAAGAAAAAATAAATTTGTTGATAGAAAGTTGCCAAACTAAATTAGCCCTATGAATAATATCTAGGGATCGGCACATATGTATTTAGAACACTACCAGCAAGCATTAGCAAGCACAAGATAAAATTAAACCAAGTTACAAGTCACAGTCAGACTACTGAATGATCGAAAGTTAATAAGTTATAATATTACACTCCAAACAACAAGTGACTCATAGGTTTGGTATTAATTAACGCATCGGCTGGTCGGCGCACCTAGCGGTAGCAAACAATAGCGAATCATTAGTTAAGTTACCTACAATGCAGAAAGATGACAACTATAAATAGATAATGTTATAGGCATATGTACTTATGAATGTTTGCTAGTAAAAATTGTTTCGCTACTCACGACGAAGAAATAACAAATTTTATATGATGCGAGACTATTAGCGAATCATTAGATAACGTTTGTTTAGGAATTATGTGTTTATTAGTATATATAGTATGTATTATTCTTTGTAATTAGTTACTTTTATATCTTTTATATGCCATTCACCTAGCGGTTTACCTGACATATCAGACAATTTATATACTAAAGGCGACTTTTTAGAAACAATTTTACATTTAATGAATTTAGGAGCCAATTTCTTACTGAAATATTTGTCTTTATCGCTTAGATAGAAAGTTCTACGCCAAACTATGTCACCCACATTGAATTCAGCCGGTTTGCGGCGAAGATTATAAGAATGACAATTGCGTTGATGAGCGGCCAATAAAGCTGCTTGTACCTTATCAAATATAGAAGATAAATAGCCCAAAGATTCAGCATAACTATCTCTTGGCTCGTGCACTATATTTGGATCAGAATCACTAACAATATAATGGGAACCACACATAACCAATTCGCGACCGTAGACAATAAAATTAGGAGAAAAACCAGTAGTTTCGTTAACAGCACAGTTAATCGCAAATTGAATTTTTGTTACTAAAACGTCCCAGATTCGATGATCGGTTGATATAAAAGTAGAAATAGCTGTCATAATTGTTTTGTTATACCTTTCAACCGTGTTTACGTGAGGCGTATACAAGGGAGTATAATGTAAATTTGGGATTTTATATTTTGACAATAGGTGTTTAAATAGCACACAGTATAAAGTTCGATAAAAAAAACGACCAGGAATTCAATTAAAATTATAGAAAAATAGAACACGCGGCTCGGTAGAATTTTCTAGAAAGCCGATAGGATTAGTACCTAAACCGGTTCTTTGTGCGCGAACGTCGCTCGACACACGTAGATCACAACACGATGCTAATGATGCTATATTATAAGTTAGATTTAAAACACAATTGTGATTATTAATCACGGGTTAGCCACGTGAAAAAAATATATAGGTTATTCCTGGGCGTTTTTATACACACAAAAAATTAAAAAATATAGAAAAAGAATACCTGAGACCCTCGTATCGTCAGTACCTATTAATTGGGCGCCAGTGTCACGCTTAGCGGGTTAAGGGTGGCTTGAGGAGTCAACCCTTAACGAGCAGGTGCACATAAAATCAGAATAGAAGAATATTAAGGAAAACACTTTTAACCATACAATAGTATATTTTAATAATAGTTACAAGATTATAATATTAAGATTAGTTAACAGGGCGTGGTTCTTTACACAGTACGATACGAGGAGTCCAGGTCTTCAGGTGTAGGTAGACAGTAACTTAACTGGGCGGCTGCTGAGGCGCGAGAGAGGACGAAGTGCAGCGTGCCGGCCCTTTTATAGGCGCACCCCGCTAGTCGCCACCGCTGCACCGTCACAGGTCCTTACCTCCGGCTTCTGAATTGCGAATTCTAGCATAAGCAGTACATAAGTAACATTTGAGTACGGAGTTGTCAAAAAAAATTATGGATTTTAAAGCATTTTTTTGACAACTCCGTACTCAAATCCTACTTAAGTATTGCTTATCCCGAATTCTCAATTCAGAAACCGGAGGTCGGAGGTTAGAAAATCAATCTGTACTCAAACTCAGTTCTTATGTATATGACAAACTTCATTCTATACTAAATATATACCAAGGCCAAAAGCAAAAAAATTCTAACCTCTTATCTATTAAATCACAATTATATGCACACTGAAAATCTCTAAATCGTTCGGAAATGAATAAGTAAGCCTTTCCTCGCATACACTACACCATGACTACATCCTTACATCACACCACACGTCACTCACACGACCACACATATACCACCTTACACAAAACGACCATTACACGCATGCAAACTACATTTTTCTTTTAAACTGTTTTTTTTTAAATTTAGTTTGATCTTTTTACTAAGGTTTAAAAAAACAGTATATACGCTGTTCTACTGAGGCCTGGTAATCTGTGTGACAGGGTTTCCTAGAGCAGATAGTCTCCCACAAAGGATTAATTTAATGCATTAGTAGTGTATGCGTATGTATGTATTTTAAGGCCCCTTTGTGGAAGAGAAAAATAATTGCCTATTATCATCAACTATATGTATAACTTTATGTATGTACGTATTTCCTTTATTAAATATTTCTATATAAAAAAACATTTAAAAATATATGAAATAGCACCACCGGCATCGGGAACAAGGTCCAATCTATCGGAGGTCAGGGCCTCAGAGAGAGGAACTTCCTAACAATACGCGCATGTAGAGAAGTACCGCTTTCTGTATCAGTACTGTTGGGGTACGATGCCCAACAGTGTTGATTGTTACTTAAATGTTATGTCGACTTGTAAGGTCTATTATGTTAATGTAAAATGAGTAGACGAATGGTTCCCTTGATGGATTTATTGCTACTAAAATATAATTATAAAATTACATGTTATGTATGTTACAGAAGTGCATACCTAAACAATATCGATATGCATAATTATTATGTGAGTACGACAAACAAACTACTTCAAAGGTCAATGTACAGCGTAGCTCGTACATATTGCCCACTCACAAAAGATAACAGTTAAGACATAAGAAACGAAAAATGTTATGTTGAAATATAAAATGTAAAACGATAAGAATATCCTAGCCTTATACTATTAAATCACAACGCGCAATAGGCGACGTTGCTTTGTTAAGTGCGCGTGCACTTGATAAGTGCACTACACTGCTGTCGTCTGTGACGTTAAATACAGCGTTGTCCACGATGCTTGCAGTCGACCTCCTTCGGGGCGCTGGATTGGGAACAGGTGGTGCCTCAGGTGTTTGTTGACTCCTGCAATGTTTGCCAAATCGGTGGTAAGCATATATTGCGCCTGCTATCGCTGCTACTGTTGCCAATATGTATATGATAACGTATTGGTGGACATCGTGGTATGTTGCCCGTTCTGATATAATGTCTTCTTCTGCTGTCGCGGCTTTAATCTGTTCTATTTGTTTTCCCAGCTCTCGCAGTAACGAACTCTGCTCCATTACTGTCTTACTCTCGGGTTCATGTTTTAAAATCGGTACAGATAGGTTGATGATCCGATTGATTGGAGGGATTTCCACTGTGACTTCTTCGACCTGGGCATGAATTGTATCCATCAATTGCCTTTGGGAATGAACAGTGAACGTCTCACTATTGATAGTGCAATCGCTACCGAGTGTCATTACCCCTGCGTTGCTTAATGCTTCAGTTGAAACTTGATTCCCGCATATGACGCGTATTTTGCACGCGTCACAGCAAAAATACAGGTAGCTATTTACGTTGCTAAGTTCCAACCAAGTGTCTCGACAGCTCTCATGTTTTGTTTCGCAGTCAGGCGAGCCTTTGCTCCTCTTGCAGAGGCTCTCGTCAGACTTCATGTGGTATACTGGTGTCCTCATGGGGCACAACAGAGTCGTACTGTCGTAATGCATGCATTGATGTAGGTCGGTTACAGTCATCGGGAGGTAAGAATCTTTTTGTATGTTGACTGCTAATAGTTCCGCTATAGGCAGTAGGGTAACCATGTCAACGCCGTTCCTTTTTGGGACAGGTATGATGTGGTGAACTTCGTAATTTTCTCTGGTGATCAATGGCACCCGTATCTCAATGATAAGATATCTTTCTGACATTTTCGCCTTCACTTGTAGAAGATTATACAGGCGAAAAAAATCTTCTTGAATGTTGGTGATGGGAAGTGCTAAATCCTTTGACAGCTGACCTGATATGACGTTCAATTCATCCCGTAGCTGTTCTGGCGCAATGAGGTGTAAGTTCATCTGGCCATTGTAAATGTTGGTTACGGTGTCCAACAGAATCTCTTGAACGTTTCTTAGATGCTCTATAAAGTTATTTGCAGAGATAGCAGACATCACAAACTCGATTGATAATTCTTGAGACTCAATCTCTTGCTGAAGGTTGCTTGTAAGCTTGTCTAGTCTTAGCAGATGTTGATTGAATAATTTGTATTGTTTTTCGATTGTTTCTTCCGATCTCCTAAGTATGTTGTATTCAGCTTCTATTATTGTTGTCTGATTTTTGGATAAAAGAGCCAAATGTTTTTCATTTTGTTTGATGAGTTCTATATCCCGTTGATCTTGTTCGGCGAATTGGTCATCCAATACTCCGAATAGGGAACGTGCGATTGACCCGATACCGTTGATAAGGCCGCGTTTGCTTCTCATATTCACCCAACCTTGCGGATTCAGCAACATATGGTTATAGTGTTCGAGTTCAGCGAACGCGTGACGTAGTTGTAATGCAATTACGTCACATTGGGTCTTCTGTTTTAGCTTTGAGCATATTTCTTCGAGATGATCATTGAATTTAGTGAACACTGCTGTACTATGCCAGTAGAGTATGACGTCGTAGTAGACCACTATCTTCCACTCGTCGCGAATCAATTTCATGTTGGTTGATTTATCGAAATATAGGCCTTGTTGCAATTCGATAAAGCTTGTTGAGTTTGTTGTAGCAGTTGCTGGACTCAGTAGGTATAGTAGGGCCATCACTAATCCGATAAAGTTGATTTTGCTTGTCCTTGCAGTTTGTTGACATTTTGTTGTATTCTCGTTTGTTGCTTGTTTTTTGTACTCATTTTCGGTGTTTTGTGGTCTAGAGTTTTCTTCGCTGTCTATTGGTAAAATAGATAGCTTTGTTATTGGTCTCTTTATGGAGCCGTTTTTTGTTTTCAGGGTTACGACACGAACATATCCATCGTCTCCCGGGTGAAGATCTGTTACTCTGCCCAGTAACCATTTTCCTGCGGACCGTTGATCATCATGAACAACAACCAAGTCACCAATCTTCATGTTGTTCTGCGGCTTCTGCCACTTTGTTCTTGCTAACAGTTGGCACAAGTACTCATTTTTCCACTTCTTCCAAATTTCTGTGTACATTTTTCTAATCAGCTCCCATCTTGTTCGGGCGTCTTCTCTTGTTTCGATGACGGTCAACCCTGACCTCCCTGTTAGAAAGTGTGCTGGCGTCAGACAGTCAAGGTCATCCACACTTTCACTTAGCGTGCACAGAGGTCTGGAGTTTAGACAAGCTTCTAATTTTGTTAAGATTGTGGTGAACTCCTCGAATGTTAACTTTTGCTCACCCACAACTCGTTTCAAATGGTGTTTCAAGCTTCTTACGGCTCGTTCCCACAATCCACCCGCCGATGGCCATGCAGGGGCGTTGAAATGCCACTGTATGAACATCTCGGCGACTTCTTTCTGCAATTGTTCGTTCCTGTATGTGTTTTCTATTTCCCCATATTGTTCCATTAGCAGTCGATTAGCACCGACAAAATTCGTGCCATTATCGCTGTATATATGGCGGGGGGCGCCTCTCCTTGCTGCCATTCTGTTTAGGGCTGCCAAAAATGCCGAGCTTGTAAGATCAGACACCAACTCGATGTGTACTGCCTTTGTTACCATGCAAATAAAGATGGCTATGTAACCCTTTGTTGTTTTAGCCCCTCTTCCTTTATTCATTTTGACATCGACGAATCCCGTGTAATCCACTCCTGTATGGTAGAATGGAGGGGCAGGGTTTATTCTTGCGCTCGGTAGTTCACCCATTATTTGTTGTTGTTTTGTTGGACTTATTTTACGGCACGTTACGCATCTTCTGACTTGCATCTTCGTGACTCGCACGCCACCGATGATCCAGTATTTTTGGCGAAGGTGCGACAAAGTGAGTCGCGGTCCTCCATGAAACGTCATTTGGTGAGCTTGATCAATGAGCAAATGCGTTAAATGGCTGTCGTAGGGTATGATCATTGGATGCTTCATCTCTTCAGTTAGCGTTGCGTTGTTCAATCTTCCGTCGACTCTTAGCAAACCTTCTTGATCAATATAAGGATTGAGAGGAAGTAATTTGCTATTCGATGCCACTCTGCCGTGTTTACGTAAATGACTCATATCCGTTTCAAATACCTTTTGTTGGGTTTGTTTCACAATTGCCTTAATTGCACTATTCAATTCTTGCAACGTCAGGTAGTTCGGTAATTGACGATGTTTCGAGTCCAATGTTCCAAGTGTTAAGTTCAATGCTCTGTGTATCCATGCGACTATTCGAATGACATGATTAATAGAGCTATGTTTTCGCAATAATTGTTCGATGATGTTGGTTGTTTCTGTGTTTATTTGGGCAGCATTGATTTGTTTCGTTACCGTTGTTTTTACATCTTGATCTGACGTATAGACCTCTTTGAAATGGTTTCTCATTTCAAACGATGATAGCCACATAGGACCTTGCCACCACAGTTTGTTTTCCTTCAATTGACCGGCGTACTGGCCCCGGCTTGCGGCGTCAGCGGGATTTTCGTTTGATTTGACGTAATCCCAACACATCTTTTCAATATCAGCTGTGTATGCGTATTTATATTGCCTCCACTTCATCAATGTTGTTTGTAAATCTTGTTGCAGGTTTGGGCCTTTGTACATGAGATCGTTTAAACTCCATCCTGTAGATGTTTTCGCGGATGCATTAAACACCACCCTGTATTTGGTTGTTGTTGACTCGGCACGTTCGATGCCATGGTGCGGCAAATAGCATCCGAGTGTCTTGTTACATGTTGATTGTTTCATATGACCTAAGTCAATGTACTCTGCTATAAATTCTTTATAGGCTTCTGCTAATTGTTGTTGTTTTCCCAATCTTCGTTCTAACGTTTTGAATTGGGCAATGGCAATCTGTTTGGAAGAGCCCAGCCTGCATTCCCAGTCATTTTTCATTGGTACTCTCACTTCGTATCTCCCGTTTTCTAAACGTTGTGTGGTTTTAGTGTAATACTCAATGCATTTCTGGTCTTCCACTGAAAGTTCGGCTTGGTCTTGGATATCTTCGGAATCCCAAAACTGTGCCATGTCCTCCAAATTGTTCAATACTACGTTGCATTGAAATGTTGTTTTGACGTGTCCGCATAGTAGCCAACCAAGGTATGTTTGTTGTGCGATGGGCTGTGTAACGTCATCGCTTTTGATCATTCCTCCTAGCATGATCTGGGAGTAAACATCTGCTCCAAACAGCAGATCTACTGGACGGCTACTATTGAAATCCGGATCCGCCAAGTTAATGTTTTGTATTTGAGGCCATGATGGTTTAGTGAAAGTTTTGTTTGGTAGATTCTTGATTAAGTTTTTCATAATGTATACTGATTTTTTGAACGTGAAGTCGTTGAAGACAGAGCTGCAAGAAATTGTTATCATGCCCTTGCAGTTGCTCTCCTTTTCCCCAACTCCAAAGACAACTCCTTTACATTTCTGGCGTTTGTTCCCGAGAAGTTGAGCTGCGCGTTCTGTTATCAATGATATCTGAGACCCTTGATCGACAAGAGCTCTCATGTTGTACTGAGTTCCATCGGCTCCCTCTACCTTTACTATGGCGGTCGCTAATAGAATCTCCGAAGCTTCATCCTTTTTAGAGACGTGAGTTGAAGAGTTTGTTTGGTTTTGTTCACTGTTTTTGGTAACAGTTTCGTGCAATAATGTGTTGTGCTTAGCTTTGCACTTACGACATCGGTTGCTTGACGTACATTTTTGCCCTTTGTGGCTATACAGACAATTAATGCAAACTTGCAATTTGTTTATTGCGTTAAGTTTTTCGTTATTTGGCATTTCTAAAAACTTTGTGCAAAAATATAGGCCATGCTCGTCTTTGCAGAGTGGACAAATGAACGTTGACGCATGGTAGGATTTCGTAACCTTGTTGTTATTACCCGCTTGATTCTTGTTGTAATAATTGTTTTGTTTCTTGTTATACGTAGCTTCTTGATGCTGACTTGTTCCAGAACTTGATTTCTGATAGCTGTCTTGTTTACGCTGCGATGATTCCATTGAAGTAAACTTCGCCTCTAGGTAGTCTAGGAAATCCTTTAATGCTGGTAATTCTCGCGAATTCTTCAGTGATTCAATGTAATCAGAATATGTCTCAGCGTCCAGTTTTTGCGCCAAAATATGTACTAGTAGCGGATCCCAGGTCCTGACATCCACTCCCAAATTCTTGATGGAGTGCAAACATTCTATTGTGACGTCATGTATTTTCTTAATTGGTGCTAATGACTGTTGTTGCATAGTTGGCAGATTGAAGAGCATGTTGATGAGCGACGTAAATATCAGTTTTTTATTGTTATAGCGGTTGTTGAGAATGTCCCAGCACACTAAATAGTTATCTGAGCTTATCTGTAAGTGTTGTATCAGCCTTTCAGATTCTCCTTGGACCTTACTTTTCAAAAATTGCATTTTCTGCGCATTTGATAAGGATGTATTGTTATGGATGGCTTCCGTGAAAAGGTCTTTGAACGGTATCCACTGATTAAATTTGCCGTGAAATACTGGTATCTCCAACTTTGGTGTTGTTTTTTCACGATAAGCTCCGGACCACATCTTGGTGTTTAAAGCCTTCTTCAGATCGATATATTGTCTTTCGAATCTTGTATAGCGCTCTTCATATACAGCATTCTTATCCCCGTTGAGTTCGCACTCTATCTCCCAATGAAGACTGTCAATAGCAGACCAACGAGCCTGTAACGTCAGCAATGCATCCTGAAATTCCCATTTTTCAGAGATAAATTCCACTTGAGTGTTGGCGACTGCTCTAATAAAGGCTTTGAAGTTTGCCGATTGTTTGCGTAAAAGATCGTCCAACTTACTGTTGGACCCTGTATCCCTCTTTTTAGGGCTTTGTTGTTGACGTGGAGGCGGTTGATCCCTGTTATTATTGTCGGTATTCTCATCTGTATTGCTGGTTTCTTCTCCCTTCTCGCTGTCATGTTGTTCTTGTTTTTGTTCTGTTTTGCTCGATGTACCTGCTTTTTCTTGTTGAGAGGTATTTTTGAACGGTGGTGGTTGCACCGATGGTTGTTTGTGTGTCGACAATTGCTGATTTTGTTGGAGGATTAACTCCTTGACTTCTTTATAACACTGTAATGCTGTGTTATATAAATCACTTGTAAAATAAAGATGACTCACACTTATCTCTGTAGACAGACGGTCATGGTTGAACTGGAATTCACCCCATAAGTTTTCCAGCATCTGCATACGCCTTTTGAAGTAGTCCGAGTTCTTTCTATCCCAGCCATCCTTCTTGATGTTGATGCCGACTTTCTTGATGTTTTCGTAAAGTTCGCACTGATTCTCGTACATATCTGCTGACGACGTCATGTTGGCCAACTTCACGATGAATTCAAGACGAACTTTTGTTTTGAGTAGTAGACTGTTGCTCCACACTCCTGGTTCTTGGTATTGTGCAACCTTTCCCTTTTACGATATGCGCCTTCTCAATTGGTTACTGGGGCGACTCGCTTGTGAGAGACCAGTCCAACCGATTCGCGACCGTAAAAGATGTAAATCACACAACACAAAATGCTCGAAGGACCAAATGTTGGGGTATGATGCCCAACAGTGTTGATTGTTACTTAAATGTTATGTCGACTTGTAAGGTCTATTATGTTAATGTAAAATGAGTAGACGAATGGTTCCCTTGATGGATTTATTGCTACTAAAATATAATTATAAAATTACATGTTATGTATGTTACAGAAGTGCATACCTAAACAATATCGATATGCATAATTATTATGTGAGTACGACAAACAAACTACTTCAAAGGTCAATGTACAGCGTAGCTCGTACAAGTACCTTGATCCAGCCGCCCAACGAGAGCTTCATTAGGTGTTGGTCGAGACTCTTGGCTATTAAGCTTTGCTGTTTGGCTGTAACTACACAATTACTGCTGAATCAACATACCACATGGCGACAAACCTCGTGTAACAAGTCTTGGTACCTATTTAACTTCTTTATCTCTCTCAATACTGATTATTATTATTATAATCTAACATTTTACCCTTTATACCTGTAGCCCAAAAATAACGGTCCCTTATACATTTTGCACAAACGATATAATTCATAATTCCCGCCGCGTACATCCCAATTGATATAGGATGATATTTACTTTAGCGGCAGCAGTTTGTGTTCGAAAAGCCACGCTTTTATTTTCTATTGTCGGAACGCAGTCAGCATGCAAATTTTATTCCGTTTTTTTTCACGTTTTCGAACATCTGTTTGAAAATAATTGTAAAAGAAAAATGTATTTGTACTCGCAAACTGCAGAATTTGTTACTCTGTTGAGAAAATATTTTGAGATGCTTGGGTGGAAGATTTGAAAAGAATAAATAAGCCAGGGAAACATCCCAGAATTCTGAAATATGCATTGCTACTGTCGACTTGCTTTCTCAGACCTCTGGGAATTGAGATTTTCGTAATAATGTTAACAATGTTTCGGTCAATGCTGTGAGCTGTGACCCACCTCACAGGTCAGTAAATTTCTCCTCGGTTACAATTTGCGACACCGCAGCAAATAGTACCTAGAGGATACGATAAGTGTGTTTCAGTGTAAGCAGTAAATAAATAAATAAATAGTATACTGCTGATGTTTACGTGAATATTGCCAGTCTTCTCGTTTCACGAAAGTTGAATAAAGACGTCCAGAATCCGCTACTGCTCAACTTTCGGTAACTTCATCATCCATTTCAATTAAAATTTACTCCTTCAGCTCTTAACAAAAACTACTAGGTGCAAGCAAAAGGGGTGTCGGAACTCAAAACTTTTAAACCCTATTTAAAATTTTAAACAACTTAAATATCAGTTTCATCTAGTTGGCAGAAGTTTGCTTCAGTTTCGAAATTATTTAAATTGGAATGAAAGTGTAGTACCTGTAATTAATCAGGGATCTTCCAAGCAATGCTGTGAATTTTCACAAATTAAAAGAAAAAAAGCTTGAATACGGTTGATGCAATCGCTTAAGGCGCGATTCCACTAGGCAAGTTACTTGTATGCATGTTGCAAATTGCATATAACTTGAACAAACCTGCATGCAAGCTACAACTTGTATGAGGTAGTTCGAACTTGTACATTTTTTATTCAAATAACAGCACTTTTCAAATTACGAACGAGTGATTGACACCCATGATGTCGAACTCAATTGTTGAACACCTCCACTTGTATGCAAGTAAAATCTGCATGCAATTTGCACACTCTCGAAAACATGTTTCCAATGTAAGGAACTTGTACGCAAATGTGACGTCATACTGGCATGCAAGACTTGCCTAATGAAATCGCGCCTTACTCGTCCTCTGACACTATGGCAGGTAAAACAGAAGTGCGTTATATGGCTTTCAATTATGACAGATGTAAGTAGGTTATACAATAGGCCCCCCACAAGATGGACCGACGACCTGGTGAAGGTTGCAGGAATCCGCAGGATGCGAGAAGCACAGGACCGGTCGATGTGGCAATGCTTGGCCTATGTCCAGCAGTGGACGTCTTTCGGCTGAATGATGAATTAGGTTACAGATGAACAAGTCAGGTAGAAGTCACTTTTCATGCTTTGTGTATGAAGAAAAAAGCTTTAGCAAGAATTTAATCGTCAGATAACGTTACGTACCAAAACGGAAACCGCGAAAAAAAAACAGCTGATGTTCCCTACATTTATGTTCGCATAGCTCGTCAAAATGTAGGGAACAGCAGATTTTTTTTCGCGATATCCGGTTTTATCCCATAGTAAAAGTTGTTCATAGTGAGGAGTACAATCTCCCATTTCGGTTTGTCGAGTGTTTGTAATTTCAACCTGTAGGTATATCAGATGTCAAAACGTCAAATTTATCTGACAATTGACAAATCGGTTCTTATTTTAAAAGCCGTTCATAAAGCCGATTGACTGAACATTGCAAAAGTGACCTATTATAAGTTCATACATTTTTCTCGAATGGTCCGCCGGTAAGTAAAGCAAAGCCTACCTGACATTATTCGGGTCGCGAGAAGCTTATGTACGGTATGACCTAATTTCAACTTTAGGCTTAATTGACGACAAAACTGCTGTCTTTACGTTACTCACGGGAAGGTATTAGTCTATACTTAATAAGAGGGCCGCATAAGCGCTGCGTTTATGCCTTGCTACATTCACTGCTTGCTACACTAGCCAGATTATCCAAATCCTCTAATGGATAAAGGCGTCAATCCCCACAAAATTGGCAGAACCCATTTACATACTACGTCAGCGTATTCGTGACTCGGCCTACTCCCTAAGTCCGTCAACGAAGTTAATTACCCGTCCGAAAGTAGCCCGAAACGTAGGAGTGAACAAAACAAGTGTCAAGTTCAACATTCCGGACGGGCAAAAACACATCGGTAGTAGGGACAACTGTCAAATCGTGTTGTCATTCATTGTTAGTTCGGGCCCCGAAATAATCGAATGTCCGTAGGTGATAGGGAGTAGGAAACGCTCGTAACTAAAGCCGAATCCACGGACTTCGTGCTTAGTAGTCGCTAGTAAAACGATGAAAAACTACGAAAAAAAAAACTGTAACTGTCCCACTGCTGGGCAAAGGCTTCTTCTCATACAGAGAAGGAACGAGCATTTATCACCACGCTTGCTCACTACGGGTTGGCGATTTCAGATCATTAAGTTCAGGTTTCCTAACGATGTATTCCTTCACCGTTTGTTCATGGCGTCTTATATTAACTAAGAAAGTACATATGACATTGAAAAAGTCACATTGAAACATGTCTGGGTTTGAACCCGCAACCCGATGCTTAGGAGGCGGGTCTGTAACCTCCGGGCCAGACTTTACCTACCTTTGCATAAACTACTCTCCGATAAAAGTATCTCAAAATAAACTGACCTCAATAAAACAGAGGTTCATCCAGGCTCCATCTAATTATCTCCCGCTCTTCCGTTAAAGCGCCACAAAAGCGTGTAACTTCAAAAAAAGCTGCTAACTCCCGGTCTATTAGTTGTCAACTAGCCACGGAGAGCGATGGTGCGGGTAATCCAATTTGAAAGTTGTGCCCACCGAACCGCGCCACGTCATAATTAACTGGTGGCAGGGGACAATGTCATGAATAAGTAAACCCTCAAGCGAAACAACTGGCCATGTCGCATGTATGTTTTGCAGTCTCTGACATAATGAAAGAAAAATATAGTTTAAATAACGTTGTTTCCTGCTGATGGAAGGAAAACAGAATGTGTAATCCGTAAAAGTGGGAAACTCGAACGAGTTGCCTGTACTGTGTGGTTCAACAGCGGAATCCCATAAGTCATACCTAGATTAGCACGACAAATAAACCAAGATCGATACGAATCCGAAATTTGTGTGCCGTTTCGATCGTCATATTTCTTTCTCCGACCCATCTAACTATATTGGTATCTCTAAACCCGTGCGCTTTCATGTTCATCTTGCGCTTTCAACTTTCAATTCCTCTTGCGTCAAGCGCATGCAATATTGATTGCCATAAGACTCGAACTAGTATTAAGGCATGCTCTATTGCATCCGCTATGGCGCTTTACGCATGCTTCAGACGAAGACGCAAGATGAACGTGATATGGTATGTCTACACCAGTGCGCTTTCATGTTTATCTTGCGCTTTCAACTTTCAATTCCTCTTGCGTTAAGCGCATGTAATATTGATTGCCATAAGACGCATACAACTTATCGTCTACACCGGTGCACCGCGGTTAGTCGTCAGTCGACATACAATAGACGGATCAGCGTGCGCTAGGGGCATGCGCTTTTGTCGAACTAGTATTAAGGCATGCGCTATGGCGCTTTACGCATGCCTCAGATGAAGACGCAAGATGAACATGAAAGTGCACTGGTGTAGACATAACTAAAGTTCACTGGTGTAGACATAGCATTACACAGTTACATATACAGGAAGCTGTACTTGTAGCAGGCTTTATAATGCCACAGTATAACAAATACTCTATGCCAACTGTTTGTTCCACTGCGATAATAGTGTTGGAAACTAAACTTGAGCTGTGTTGTTGACACCTGAATGAACACCTATTCATTGCTTGGATCCTACTTATTGGTACTTAACATGCTATTGTTATAACAGTATTCTCATTGCAATACTGCTTCAAGCTATTGCTCCACTCTCCCGTCAAAGTTAAACTATCAATGATAGATGCATTATTATTCCTAAACGTAGATCGGTATTTCGAAATGGAATGCTCCCAAATGACTATTAGCACTGTGGTGGAAGTTATTATCTATGTAGGTTAGGGTACGATTTCGCGAAAATTCTGCTCTAATAAATGTAGAGAGAAACTCTGTGTTACATAGTGTTATAATTTCATAGCGAGTTTACTGCATTCTAAAATTAATACGGAATATGAAACAAAATGTAACTAGAAATTGTCTCGCGAGGCATAAAGGATATGACCTCTGGAATGTTTACATTTTATTTTGTATTCAATGTACTTTAATGTTTTCGTCGTTCTTCTGGGAATTGAAGAGAAACATACAATGTATTGGTCGCCTATTGTCTCGGAATAGTCAAAAGAGTTTACTCTTTTCGGCAAGGAGTTTTGAAAATGAGAAACGAAATGTATGTAAGCTATCAAGTCTGATATTTCAATTCTGCCTACAAGAATCTGGCAAACTTGTTACAACTCTGAGATCTGGAATACACATGCTATTAAAAAACATGCAACTGTTTGCTGCTACGTACCGTGTGTTTACGCTATAAATAATAAATAGATGGATTTGTGGCTAAAATGATGATTTTAACTACAGCATAACAACATGAATAATCCCTTAATCCCTCTAATGGACGTATTATTGAACTATTTGATATATTACCTGAATAAATTTTTGATAGTGAACTACAAACTACAATCACTACGTATATATTTGATATTTTTTACTATAGTATGATAATCCTTTCAACCAGAAATGAAAGCCTATTTCAAAACGCAATTCCATATTTTACGCTGCAAATCTGCTTTAATATGCCTTTAATACAGTAGCTGGCTTCCTTGGAAATTATGTGATCCTCTACAGGGAAGTAGTTACACTTATATAAAAAGTTTCATCGTTTGTTACACCTAGTTACTCGACAGTCATCTTGAGACCATTTTTTAGTTTTCTAGTCTAGAAGGAAAAGTTTCTCTCTCCCGTTATATGGAAATGACTGTCTTTAGTAATTTCACTGTCGAGTTTAGCGTCTTATTTGTGGCTTCGCTTTGATTTATCGTGCTACCTTTCATTGTATGTTCTCAGTTTTCTGTTTGAACTAACGTAACCCTCACTAGAATTTATACTGTATCGTGCGTTGCAAACACAAACTTCCATGCACAAACACGCAATACAAATATGTTTTGGTCGGTGCACAAATTCAACATGCGACTGGTATTTGCTCTGCCAGTCGCTCAAACGAATCATCCCTATCAGGTTTATGATCTTCAGTGCTAGATATGCTACTAGTTTAGCTAACATTTACTAGTCTACGAGTAGCATTAGGTGAAGGACATACTCTCGTGTCATATGCACCTCAATTACAACCTCGATCAATTCCGATCAATCCGCCCGCTAAAGCGTGATGATTATCGTTCAATCGTTCGCTTTACCGGTCTCTGTGGAAGCCCACATTCATCAGCGGATATTTACATAATGTTTCTATTTCCATTATACACGTGCAGTTAGTTGCAGCACCGCTCTAAACCACGCTTACCAATAGGGTTGGGATTAAAGTTCACGATTTATGTGACATGTTGCTAGCTATAAGCAATTTAACACGAGTCGTTACGTTAGGAACACTGGTTGTTTTTGTAACATAAAATATCAAAGCTTCAGACAATAATATTTTTAATGTTTCTTAAGACTCTTAGGTTAGCACCAGAAATGAATAAAATTTGGTACTTAATGAGGTAAAAAACCTTATGAAAGCCATGGCCTTTGTGAAGCTTCAGTTAAAATTTACATATATTTCCAGTATAAGCTGACCTCTCATTGTACGGAAAGCCCAACAATGAGAGATCAGCTCATACTGGATATGTATAGCTTGTATGATAATTATGTAGCCATGCGTACATCACCAAACGCACCAATATACATTACTAACGCAGTATGTCAAGATCAAGACATATCCTGACGTGCCGATTACAACATTCAAGATAAAACTGCATAATATCAATAGGCTAATTCTTCTTCTATCGTGTCGGCACAAGCTATACATGAATAGCTCATACCGTGGTTAAAAGATTTGCCAGTCAGCAAGGTTGGTAGCGAGGCTCACTGCCCAGGGTGCGCCGGACGTATTTAAGTATCCTCACTCGTGGAGGCTTCATGCACCCCCACAATAGGCTAATACTCTCCCTACAATAGTTAATGTTAAAACCAAACGTCTGCATACAACAGTAGCCCGAGAAAAATTTCGTTAACCGTCCACGCACAATTATGCGAGAATAATTGTTTCATATTGAGCACCAAACCAAACTGCAATAGCACACGGAACCAACAGAAACGGTGCCTAGGTACTACTCAATATTTAATTGGAAGAAAATGTGTCAAACAACAATGATGATGTGTTTCGATGTTTTTTCCCCATCAACCAATATAATTTCTACCTACTCAAGCATCTGCTATAGACGTTACTTACTTTGATTTAACTACAGTACGTATATCAGAATCCTTTAAAAGTTTCAATCTCGCGAAATCCATAAGAAAATTGCATCGCAGTATTTTAGAATACTCTCGCCAATTTAAAATAATGTTGGTTCACTATGTGTATCGCGTATGCAGACGTGAACGGGAATCTCTTATAAATATTTGATACAGCTGAGCCGGGATATTTGCCTTTGCCAAGCAACAGTACCAGCTCGAGCAATAACGTCGAAATTTCAGAGCCCACCTTCGGCTAATAGAATTTTCATTTCAATAGCAAATCGTTGAAGAGGGGACGGTCAGGTATAAATGGTAGACAAAAGTGTTGGGAAACAATGTCGAAGAAAGGTAAGGCGATAAGATTGTTACCTCACTTGTTTTACTACTCACGTCTTTGTAAAAGGTAAAGGTATGTTTCAATGAACATATGGGCACTGATAACATAGTCTGTTTTTACGATAATGTTGCTAAAGTAAGGAATCACTGTTGAACTACGTTGATTAGAGAAATGTTTAATTAACAGTCACAAACAGAAACAGATCGCTTTCAAAGCATTCGTTTAGCGTTTGCTGTTCAATGTACAAACGGAAATAAAGTATGACTTCAATTAATACAAATTCGAGCTTTACCGTATGTGTTTTAAGCAAAGTAATGTAAGTACGTAATTAATATTTAAACTTGTCACCAAGTCGTACATATGAGAGCAAACCCACACTTAATAATGAATTCTGAACATGTGTCCCCATGTGAATGCTTTAGGCAGTAACGCCCCTTCGTTGAGACAAACATTACATTATGACGAGAACAACTGCATTGGTAATGAGCATGCCCTTAATAGTTTGGTAGTTCTGTGTTCAAATACATGTCAGGCAGAAAAGAGGTATCTGAATTTTTCTGTTCAGATAATCTCTAAGGCAAAGTCCTAGGATTGTCTCCAATAATAAACGGAACCTCATACTGTCAGCTGCCATTTTATAGAAATAAAAAAGTATTTATGCTTGATGAGGTGTCTGCTCAGTTCATAATTAAGAGCGCCGTTTTGATACGAAACTAGTCGGGTAATCCCGAAAAATTCACCTGAGTAAACCGTAACTAATCATAAATATGAATGAGTCCCACAAAAGATATGACACGAAAATAAAAAAAGTTACAATGAAACCAAATTAATAAAAAAACAAATAAAACATTAAGTACCTACAACTGTAAGACACGAAACCGGAAAAGCACCTTTCCGTAATCACAGCAAAATATCATTCCCTGTAGAGCATTCATTAAATTTTATTGCAAATGTAAATTATTTTGTATGTTCTAGAGATAATATTCAAAATATGCAAACATTCCGGCTCAGTTCATTTGAACGAGAAAAGCTCCACGTGGGCGTTAATAATTAATTTAGTTTTGCACACACAAAGAGAAAGTACACGAGTATACGAGTGTACGAAAACTTGAGGGTTTGGTGCCTAGCTGTTGAAAATTTAAAACGGAACACGAACTGCGGCCGAAAGGCGTTTCAGTGGTTATGAGGCATGTTTGCTGTTTAAGAGTTGCCTGTGACACCGAAATGCGGCAACACAGCCGTTTTAATACATTTTTAAAGTCCTGATGTTGTCTTCCAAACTTGCCTCCTGAGTCAAGGCGGCTTTGAAAACAATTGTAGTAGAGAAATCACTCACTAGCCTGCCCCTTTTTTATGGTCAACTATAAAATATATAACAACCGTTGTGTGCCCCGAAGGGTTGAGCAGAGGTACTATCGTAGAATTTCAGACTGTGATTGAAGTACCGTCTGGGTCCTAAGTTTAAGAAACCAGCCTACCGTCGTTTAGAAAATTTATTCCAACGATTTTTTACTCAAAAACAATATAGCCGATTAATCCAGAAACGATTTTCTGCTTGACTTGAAAATCAAAACCAGAATCTTCAAAGCTGCAGATATGTATGTTGGTTGCCTCTAGCCAAATAACGTGACAAAAATACTAGAACAATTTTATCTTAAAATGTATGTGACATGGTAGTGTATGTATCTGTCCTATTTTCCTCTATACAAGTGGCTCACCAAACAGATCAAATACAATGAACACTGATAACACTTGACAAGACGCTTGCCCATCGTCAACGTGCAATAAAGTGATAGCCTCTGTACACAATGGACCATGCTAGCCACATTTCAACGTCATCTCTACATTTATGTGTTATAGATAAATCAAATACATCAATGAACATTCTTTGAGAGATATTTGAGGTCATTGGGAACATGACCCAGTAAAAATCTTCAACATCTTTCACAATATTCTTATCAGCTATCCCCCATTGTTCATCGTTTGATTAATTGTTTATTTCAAATACATCGTTAACATGCATTTCTGCAACGTTGCACGATTTCAAATAATTGTTATTCTTATGAAGAACCGTGGTCGAGGTGGCCTGGAGTTTCAGATCCGTTTTTTTAGCACCGGGTTGCTGGTTTAAGTATGTACTTTATTAGTTAATCTAAGACGCCACTGACATACGGTGCAGGAAAAAATCGAGAGGAAACCTGGACTTAATGGTCTGAAATCGCCAACCCGCAGTGAGCAAGCGTGCTGATCAATGCTCGTTCCTTCTCTGGATGAGAAGAGGCCTTTGCCATGCAATGGGCCAGTTAAAGGCTCCTTTATGTATTTTTATAAAGAACTGGCCATCAACAATTCGTATGCTATTGTTAAATAATGGATTATACAACCTTGATCAAAACAAATGAACAAACTAGTCTTATTACATAGCAAAAATATTAGACGACTGTAGAACTTGATTCCATTTAAGTTCTGCCGTCTACTACTTGCGTTACTACAATCTTAACCAGAACTTAAACTGCGTCTAAAGTCTTAATCCGTACGAGATTAACCTTAATTATGTACCTCCAATCGATTAAGACATTTAGATTAACTGTAGTTATTCCAAGACGGTGTACGTCTTCCACGTATACCTCATACGACGAGTTTTTGAACGCATGATTGATCGCGTTGGCCAACTTGCTCTTCGAGATACCGAGTTTTATTTGATGTGTACACATTCAAGCGCGATTTGAGACAAATGCGAGGTAAGTGCGCGTGTCACATATTGTGTTGGAACGCAAATATTTGTTTGGAGGATTGGTTCAGAAATAAAAACACGACTGCTCAAAAGATACTTAAAGTTACTAAAAGTTTTAACTTTAAACTCTCACTCTCTTACTGTAAATCTTAATTCTAACTAAGTTGAAGTATATAACTTTCAAGTTAAAATTTTCAGCAGAACACAGCAAATTTTGTATGTACATGTCTGAAATTCAGATGCAGTCGAGGGACGCATAAATTATTGTAATTGTGAACATAAAAATTGTCTCCAAAATGCACAACACTCCTTTTTGGGGCAGTCGTGTAAGAAATCGGCTGACTCTGATAATTCATGTATTCGGATATTTAAGTTTAGAGCCTGCATTCTAATTGCACAACGCACCCGTAATTGCTATGGCTATGATTTTGACAGATTAACAATTTCCATAGCAACGTTTACATTAACAATCCGACTTCTCCACAACTATGTACCACGCAATTAATATTGTTTTTGACACATCAACTGTCATGATTGATGTTGGTTACGTTACGCAATTGCTCTGCTGTTTCTGTTTTGCATCGACGGTGAACGCTCAACAATTGGAAGCTCAACGCATGTGTAAAATCAACGCGCGGTTGTTCGGACGCTCAACCACTTCAATGTGCTTGGTTCGTGGAAAGGCAAAAACTGGCCGTAACATTTTACGCGCCATCCGTTTGACTGGCTCCTGTTTGCTTTCATAGTTTAATTTTTGATTAGATTGTTACATGTTACAGCTCGTGGAATTGGCAAAGTTTGAACACACCCAACTGGTAGAAAAGTCTGAAAGTTTACCTAACTATCCTCCACTTTATTTTTTCTTAGAAATACGGAGCTTACCTTATTGTTTCTAGGCGAGCGGCAGCCTTTTTTCTGTCGCCATTCAAAGTAGACAATTGATTTTTATAGTTATAACTTTGCTGGCAAAACAAGGGGTGAAATGGGTAACTATGAACAATAAAAATAAGCGAGTTAGCCTAGCGGGTAACGGTAGAGACGCGATATTGCGTTGACACTAGTCGACGTCACCTTTGCAATTCAGGATTTAAATTATAAGGTAAATGCAGCTTACATAATCAGCTAATTACTGTCCCACTGCTGGTCCCGGGCCTCTTCTTAGAATAAGAAGGTTTTAGGCCTTAGTCCAGCACTCTGACTTGGTGCGGTTTGGTAGACTACACACTCCATACATAACTGTATGAAACCTCAGGTGTACAGATTTCCTCACGATGTTTTTTCCTTTACCGTTAACGTAAGTGATGATCAAATTCTGATCTGCACATGACTTCGAAAAGTCAGAAGTGTGGGATGGAACTCAGAACCTGCATTTAAGGCAAGCGTACAAACCAGTTCAAACGCTGTTTCATTGAATTATTATTTTGAAGGCTACTGTACTTATTACGACTGTCAAATAAAAACTATTCCCAGCTCTGAACATTGTCGCACAAAACGACATTTCTCTAGGTTAAGTACATGATACCCAAATTAATGTGAACGATGAAAGAAGAATTTATCACAAGGAAAAACCAAAACTAAATTTCGTAATAAATTCTACCGTGAATAATGTGCTGAAACGGCGATAAAAGCTCTCTTGTCACTTTAAGTATGAAATATACACATCAACGTAAATACTTGGCACTCGACAGTCGTCGTAAATAGGTACACTGCGTAGCAGACTTTTTCTTCATTCTAGTATTCTCTGATTTCATTATTGTAATAGGCATGTTGACAGCATCAATTAATTGCAAATCTAATTAGTCCACCAGTTAGAGTTTTGAAAAATAATGGACACTTATTTTTTCTTTTGTTAAATCTATGAATATTTGGAAAAATAAAACGCATCAAAACTCGATAGTCGGGGTTTGTGACGTCAGAAGCAAGTAAAAATTGTACTGGCTTGTGACGTTTTGTCAATTTTAAGTGTCCTATCTTCGTCAGTTTTGGTTTGCGTAACAAAAGAAAAAATACGGGTCAAATATTTTTTGATAATCTAACTGACGGACTAATTAGATTTTTTCAGTCAAATACCCTATTCTGGATCTGACTTGGTTATAGAATTTCTTGCGATTATTAGGAAGGGTATCACCAATTTCATCGTCCGTGATAATACGACGGCTTATCTATCGAACGTTTTGTTTAATATTGTTACCTTAGGTGCATTTTATACCCCTGTATTAAATATAGCCCTCTCTCATCTACAAACGACTACAGTGAACAACCCTCGGGTAATAATTTATACTTACAAAGCTTGGCAGGCGCATTTCTAGCCATACTCACTGGAGCGAAACGTCTCGCATGGAATCATGGGCATTTCACATTACCTCACATTTTCGGAGCGGCCCACCTCAAGCAATGGACTGCTATATGCTAAGAGCTGATTGCAGATGGGACACTAACCTCCGGTTTCTGAATTGAGAATTCGGGATAAGCAATACTTAAAAAGTATTTGAGTACGGAGTTGTCAAAAAAATGCTTTAAAATGCGTCATTTTTATGACAACTCCGTCCTCAAATGTTACTTAAGTACTGCTGAGATCTTCGAACAGGGTAGCTGCTGTAAAGTAGAATTTCATACATTTGACAACATTTTTTTAACCGACTTCGAAAAGGATGACGTTTTCAATTCGGTTGTACGCTTTTTTTTTATTTTTGTTTCCTCTGATCTCCGTCATTTATGAACCGATTCGAAAAATTCTTATTTTGTTTGAGAGAGTATACTTCCTGTTTGGTCCCATATCAATTTTATCGAAATTGATTCAGGGCTTTTTGAAAAAATCAACAAAAACTAAAAAATATACACAAATCGTATGTAGACGACGTTCTAGTTGTAGTAGTGGTCCGAGAATTTGTACACTATTGTAATTATAATTTGTGGCACTAAAAAGTATGAAATAAAATAACTTTGAAAAAAGTAAAAACCAATTTCAAAACAAAAAAAAACGGAGTAAAATAATTATCATATCATAAAATTATCAGTTTCAGAAGTCGGTGTAATTCCACGCTGAAACAAATTGAATGCACCGACTTATGAAACTGATAATTTTATGATATGATAATTATTTTACTTCGTTTAGTTTTTTTTGAAGTCGGTTTTTACTTTTTTTAAAGTTATTTTATAAATACCTCAGATTTCATGTTAAAACTACATTTGACAGGGGTCTCTCAACTGAAAGCTGTTTATTAATACTAAGTTGCTCAAGACACTTCTATTTGATTTAAGCTGCAGCCACCGTCTTCAAGCGACCGTCCTGTGACTTGAAACTGTCTTGAGTTACTAAAGTGTGTCTCGAGGAACAAAACTGTCTCCAGACGCAAAGTTTCCAGGCCTTGGTAGCCCGTTTTTGATCTGCTTAAAGAAAACATGAGAAAGATGAGCTCGTAATTAACTCTATAATCGATACCTTAATAATACCTACAATGGAAAAAGAAGAAGCCACCCTTTTGTTGCAATGGGCGAATGTAACGGAACCTTTCATCACATTGTTAAAAATAATACAGTCAATACAAAAATATAAGAATCTCCCCATTAGAGATAAGTAAAGCACCATTACAATGTTTCTAGCACACTACCTTCCGGTGCGAAGAGATAACGAGCTAATACCTTTGATATTTATTTTATTTCCAGCATTCAGGAACTATCGTAACCCTTTTTCATGATAAAATTATACGGAGCACCTACATAATTGGATCCGATTTAGACGACGTTTTAGTTAACCTGATTTTAAAACATAAAGAGATCCTAATTGAGCATGTGAATTGATGTGAACCTTGACCATTAGCAAATGAGTAAATACACCAATTAGATCTGATAAGTGTATCGTTCAAAGTTAAAAGTTTTAGGGAGTTGCCATCGTTTTATCATTTACATAACGCATCAGCCCCCAGATTCGTTATGCTATCTCTTTTGCTCTCATTATGAGAATCGTAAACGGAACGAGATAACAAACTGAATCAGCTGACAACTGCTTATCGATAAGGTTCTGAATCGGGGGGCTGTTCCGTCACTTCAATCACCGATACCTTTCAAATTAAAGAGTATTGTACAATTACTTTAACACAACTTTCGAGAGACCTTGGTAAACTGAGGTAGGCTAAGCTTAGTTAAAAGCACAACTACGTCACTTGAGTCAAAGCGTGCAGTTTAAATCACGTAAATAATTCAGGGCTGCTCCTTCCAGCGCAGCGTGTTTGGGGGCAAATATACTCTGTACACATCCCTTGATAGCATCTCTCAGTTACTACTAAACCTCACCGTATCCCATCGGATAGAACACAACTTTGTGCGACTTTGCAGACCATAAAGTAATGTCTATCATTAATCACCTTTTTCTTCAATACACGAGCGAGGAACGATAAACAGATCTTTTTATTTTCTGTTTTATGAACAGATCGGGAATAATTTATGGCGACAAAAATCAATACGAATTGCTCTAAAGTATAGAAAACGTAAATTACGCAATGATGTGGAAAGAAAAATAACTATAGAATCAGAATAGTAGACTAAAGCTGAATTGATCTCTTGACTTTCTAACAGCTTATCTGAAGTGCAATTAATTGGGTATCAAATAGCACTTCAACTCCCTACATATGGGTCGGTATTCCAATTTACCAACGACCGTCACGCGTTGCAGGTGGCAGGTCAACCATGCAGATTGGTTTCAAATTGGATCGAATGTAAGCACTCCTAACCCTATGGAGAATCTTGGAAGTTCTTGCCTCTCTGGAATGTCAAATGGAACTGGCTAGACTACGTAGAGAACTACTACGACTGCTTAATTAATTGAATGGTCTGAATAAACATTCGGAGTTCAGATTGTGCTTGCATAAGTAAATAAATCGATTGGCTGTAGGACTCCGGGTTATTTCAAGTAAGCAAGAGGTCATCGGATCTGTAAACGGGTAAAGAAAACTTCACCATACATTCTTCGCGTCTTGCTTTGGTCTTGGTCATGATGGAGTTTTTCATCTACATTAACTAAAAAGCTAAATAATCCTAATGCGTTTATTTATGCCCTACATTGACACGAAACTACATAAATCTACTTACATTTTATTTTTCAACATTTCCACCGATTCAAGCGCTTTTAAGTTAGTCCTTCAAACCCACAAGCGCTGTAAAGTGCTAGAAACGTTGGCAGGTATAAAAATGTAAATTGAAAGAGTGGGACTTAAAAAAATACCGTAAAAAATACTAAAAGAAATTCCATTCATGAATGAAAACGAGGACTTCTGAAAGTGTGCAGATGGACACCAGCTGTTCATGCACTTGTTTTTAAAAGATTATTATGGCAGTCCATTCTCGTTCGATGTTTCCATATTGCTGCCATAAAATATTAACGACTTTTCGCACTAGTGACTATCCCACTTCAGTAAAAGCCGTGTGCCCGAGTACGGGTAGCTTGCGGCCAATTGTTGTAGGTAGATATTTGTATAGCGGTAGCCTGCCTAGAGAGCTTGCGATAAGAAATTGAATTTAACTTTCAATTTCGTTGAATTTTCACTAAAGAGCCAAAGTAAACAAAGTTGGTGAAAATAGTAACACGTATTCAATGTTCACGAATAAAACGTTCTTAGTTTGCTTTTCCTTAAGATGTGAAATGAATTTCAAAGTAATCAGGTTCAGCTGTGTTAAATTAGAGAAAGGAGTAATTAGCTTAAGGCTTTTACATACGAGTGATTTCAGTGGTACTGCAAAAGGATCACTAAAAGCATGGAGAAATACCCACCCGACTGTGATCTTCTCGTCTTTATAGGTCTTAAACCGTTGCCTTGGAAACTGTTTATTTTTAACCGACTTCAAAAAGAAGGAGGTGCTCAATAGGTCTGTTTTTTTTTGGTGTGTGTTTGTTACGCGATATCTCCGCCAATTATGAATGGATTTTAATGATTCTATTACTGAAATCAAAAAAAAATGTTATTGATTTGTAAAGTTGTTCAATTTTCGATACCATAAGTAACCCCACAAAATTTTTAGAGTTGATTTTTTAACACCTTATAGAGGGATTCTCCTATAACCCGCTGGCTCTCACGTACACACGACGAAAGTAACCTGCTTGGCGACATTAATGAGAGGATGGTAGCTAGCCATGCGGATCGTATAGATCCTACCAACAAGCGTGCTGGGTTTTGTTGAATCTTACAACATGCGTCTATTCCAAGCGTGCGGTGATGAAGATTTGTATTCTAGCCCGTACCCAAAGAAGGGAAAAAGTAATTTTAAAAAAGAAATATTTCAACAATACAGACTTTATTTACTAATTGACCCGGTATTCAAGAAGCTGACCTAACCATGCACTAAGATACCAAACTAAATACGCAAGACCTCTCGCAAATTCCTACACGATAGAGCGCTCCAAATACAATAGGACATTCTATTCCAAGCTTACAACTGTTGTAGCTATGTGGGACATACTATGTTCCTTTTAGATGTTATCGGTAGGTTCACAATAGATGCCTCCCTTAGTGACGTGTCCTATCGAATGTCAAGCACTGCTAGATCCCTATGTGTCTATTTTAACAAAATAGCGACGTGTTTTGGTAAGATGATAGGCAATCTTTCGAATAGATGTTGTATGTTGTGTTAAATGAGAAAAAGAATAGTATGTTTTGGTATTGCTAAAATTATTTGGTAAAGTGGAAAGGTACTACTCGTGAGAGACCAGGAAAAGTTTTAAAATATCATGGATAGGCCGCTGCAAGAGCTATCTCTCTATATCCTGCAAAAGCATGGTTTAGAAACTTGACGGACTTTGGATATTCTTTTAGGCAAAGTGTGGTAAATATTCTGTGTATTCAACAGTGAATATTTACGGGTTATATCCAGGCTAGATCTACCAATAGACCTTGAAATAAAGGCTAGAATAAAGTACAAATCACTACATCATCATCTTCTTCTATCGTGTCGGCATGAACTATATGAGAATAGCTCATACCGTGGTGAAAAGATTAGCCAGCCAGCAAGGATGGTAGTAGCGGGGCTGACTGCCCAGGGTGCGCCGGACGTACTTAAGTATCATCACTCCTGGAGGCTCTTTTCACGCACCCCACTACTACATCATCATCATCATCTCTAAATAGTATAAACTGAAAAAAAAACATTCAGACGAATTGAGAACCTCCTTCTTTTTGAAGTCGGTTAAAAATATAATTAGAACAAAGTCTCCCACCGCGTCTGTCTGTGCACAAATTTGCCGTAACTACTGCACGAATTTTGTTCCGGTTTTCATTATTAGATAGATTGTTTCGAGGGGAAGGTTTATGTGTATAATTTACAAAAGGGTTGTACATAGAAGTCGATAAAGTCGTAAAAATCTATTATTTGATGAAAAAAACCTCGAATAAGTAACTTTACCAACCCCAGCGCCGGCCCGAGCAATCTCGGAGCCCTAAGAGAATAATTGAAATGGCCTTGGCCTTTGAAACAAATTCCGCAACTAAATAAAACACATAAATATGTAATTTTAATTCCATATGTGTTTTATACCGGCTGGCGCTAACTCGCCCGTCCCGTACTCTCGCGATGCCGTCCTCCAAGTCGAGCGCGCTCTAGGTCATCGCGTAGCTCACCTCCTGTTCGGGCAGGCCCTGACCTATCCGTTGGATGTCGCGGTGAATTGCTAGTTTTAAATAATACCTACTCTTCTTCTTCCTCTTAGCCTTTTCCCAACTATGTTGGGGTCTTCTAGAACTTCTAGTCTTACCAGATGCGGCAGAATACTAGTCTTTTACACGGAACGACTGCCATCAGACCTCCGCGACCCAGTTACTGGGCAATGCCGATATCCTAAGATTAGACCAGTTGTCAGACATTCGAGTTTCTGACTGCCCGTAATGACTGTCATAGGTATTCGTATGACACCCGGGACGGACAGTTTAACGTGCTCTCCGAGGCACGGAGGCAAGGTTATGAATAATACCTACATTAGACAATAATAACAGTAAAGGTAGGTAGACTAAAAGCTAAAAGTCTGTTTATTTTATTTATTTATATACTCTTTATTGTACATTACACCAGGTTAACACAACAAGGAAAAATAATTTAAATACAAAAATGCACAATGGGCGGTCTTATCGCGCAAGGCGATCTCTTCCAGACAACCTTTGGATGGACTGGAAGAATGGAAAGAGATAAACGGGCAATCGGTGTACTTGTACATTACGTACATATTATTACTTAGATTTAATAATATAAAATACATAACAATATAATTACATAAATATGAAAAAACCATAAATATAATAATAAACTAATAAATATATAAAATAGATATATAAAAACGGACGAGAGGAATGAAATAAATAGCAGACTAGAGCGACAAGTAATGCTCCTTCACTGACTTTTTAAAAACTGGCAGCGATTGTGCACGTCTCACATTAAGTGGTAAAGCATTCCACAGGCGAGCAGCTTGAATTGTGAAGGACTTATCATAAAAAGAGGTGGAGTGCTGTTGTATTTTTAATTTAAGATTTTCTGATGATCTCAAGAACCTAGAATGGGAGTCACAGAGGAACTCGAAGCGTTCTTTAAGGTAAAACGGGGTGGAAGGATTAAAGAGCACATTATAAAGTAGAGAAAGAATATGGGCATTCCGGCGAAGGCGAATAGGTAGCCATTTGAGCTTGGTACGAAATTCAGAAACATGATCATACTTGCGCAAACCAAATATGAATCTGATAGAAAGATTTTGAAGTCGCTCAAGCTTTTCTAATTGATCCTCAGTTAAATCGAGATTGTTATTATTGAGTGGACTGTATGTTCAAGGTTCTTTGCTTTAATTTTCATTTTAATCTGCCAACAGATAAACAAGTTGGAACACAATATTATTCTGTTTCAACTGCTTATCATTCTATGCAGGCTTTTAAAATCAGACTTTGAAAACGGGTGCTTCAATAGTGTTTATTACGATTGTGATATTTTGAATTGTTGTGGTCCGAGCGAGGTAAACATTCTTCATGAGACAGACTCGAAACTTTTTTAGGTGTAGATCAAAACATAATGAATTCATATGCGGATCAGAATATTAAGCTGGCAATACAATACATGTTGGCCAAACCTCGGCCAACGGGACTGTAGGCAAATTGATACAAAGCGAGAGCTACAGTCGACGCGTCGGTCAAATTCGAACGAGATCAAAGCCAACAAGGCCGACAAACATGACAACATGACTTGCCGAGTGCAGGCGAGCGCATTTGATTTGTGCAAAAACCCGACACTGTTCCGAAGTGAGACGAGTTGTGGCGAGCGATCCCGAGTGGTGGCAAGGCAAACCAAACGCATTCAGCCAGCTAGGCGAGCGACGACGAGCAATGGCTAGGCTAGACGAATGGACTGTCTGTTCGTTAGTACTCGCTTTCGCTCTATATAATCTATAATGTATCTTTACGTAAACGGTGAAGGATAAACAGCGTGAGAAAACATGAACACCTGAGAGAGCTCCAAATAGTTCTGAACGGTGTATGTAGTCCGCCAACTCGCACCAGACCAGCATGGTTAGCCCTTCTCATTCTAAGAAGAGGCTTGGGCCTTGGGCCCAGTAGTGGGACAGTAATAGCACAGTATACCTACTTACTACATACAGTGGGTCAACGCCCATACATTTGACAGATCCTATGAAATGTCAAAATTATGTAGGGGCGGAGGTTATGTCCCAAGTAGGTATGCAGTATGGCTACTCGGGACATAACCTCCGCTCGTACACCCCGCAACCCCCCGCACGATTGCTCTGCGACAATGTTCTACGTTGACCGACTGTAAGGAGTAAGATATAGGTAGACTGTGGTAATAGGCTGGTTATGATTATGATGAAAAATATTATGAAGAATTTAAGACTTCAGTTCTTTGACCCTTGACGGATTGGACAGAGGTGTACCGTTGTGTACCTGCAGTTCGCCGATCTTGGTACATATTTGATCACATGTGCTTGCCAAATGCTATTCACCTTTTCGCAATCGAAATATTATGTGGGAATGGAATGCTAAAGAGGTTCTTAATGAAGATGTCTGAAAATTATGCACGTGAATTCTGAACGAATCTGAGTGCAAGGGATGGTATGAATAATCTGTGGCGTACGTGACGACGACATGTATTAAAACGGTGGATGACTGTAAATCATAATAAATAAGTATTTACGAAATTGACGTTTTTGGCCAATCCCACACGTATGTTTAGTAAATTCAGCACAAAATCATAGTAATTACTCTAATATGTATTATATTGTTTGTTTGACTGCCTCGTCGGTCTAGTGGTAGCAAGCGCGACTACCGAGGTTGAGGTCCTGTGTTCTACCTCCAGGTCTGGCAAAGTGTAATTGGGTTTTTCAGTGTGGAATTTCTCAGTAGCAGCCCATAGGCTAGGTTTCTGCTCGGTTGATGGCAATAGGCTTGCCCCCTATTACACGGTGAAATGAGACAAGACAGAGGTGTACCTCTATCCGACCTTTCAAGGAATACAGGCGTTATGTTACGTTATAATGTTAGATAGATAGATAGATTGAATATACTTTATTGTACACCAAAATTGTAATACAGCTCTTATACAATAACATACATTGAAGGGTACAATGGCGGTCTTATCGCTGAAAGCGATATCTACCAGACAACCTTTGGATGAACAGGATGACAATGAATAAGATAGGGGGGGTAGTCCGTGGTGTACTGCTGCAAAATATATAGGTACTACACACAATACATAGACATAATACTTACATTTAAAATTATATATATTGTATATATGTTTTATAATAATATGTGACAGGGAAAAACAAGGTAGATTGATGATGAGGTACTGGTATTATGAGTAATTAGAAACGTGTTGAGAGAAGAAAATGGTCTTTAACAATTTTTTTAAAAGAAATCCAATGACTGAGCTTGTCTTACTGGCATCGGCAACGCATTCCACAAACGTACAGCCTGGACTGTGAAGGATTTGTCATAGAATTTGGTAGAATGCGAGGGCATCGAAAGTCTCAAATTTTCCGAAGATCTTAAGTCTCTAGTATGAGTGTCATGTAGGAACTTAAAACGTGTGTTAAAGTATTAACGAATATTTTCAGTATTTATGTTCGAAATGTACAAAAAAAACTTTATTGATAGTAAAGTTTCACTACCGGAGGGCCTCCGGTAGTGAAACTTTACTATCAATAAAGTTTTTTTTGTACATTTGCTCGCTAGTAGCCTCCGGCGGAGGCTACTAGCGAGCGGACTATCATGGAGCATTATTATCATAACTTCCTCAGGAAGGAAGGCCAGGGAGGTACTATATTCTATGATAAGTTGTTACTCTGATAGTAGGTACCAGCGATTGGGGTTACTTTGATATCAAGGGGCGACATTGACAGTTACTAAAAATATTGCATTTAGTCATATCTCTGTAAAAATGGAACTTATGCATTTTAACTTAACTGTATAGGCAACATTGACAGTTTTCCTGTTTTACCATACGGTATAGAGGTGTCTGCGAAGTTAGATGGCGATGATAAAAAATACTTAACCACACCCCTAATTATGTACAAAATTCGAGTCTTAATTGGGGCTACTTTGACACTGAATGATAAAACAGGGATTATCAATGTAAAAGCCTACGGTCCGACTTTGATAAGAAAATTTATCTTTTTTTTATCGAAAACTATGCTCTATAGTTTTTTTTTTTTTATCTAGTCTATGTGATTTTATATATGTACTTGATCTTAGGTTAATTCAGTCTATGTGAAATATTTTTGATGTAGCAGCTAAAAGCGAAAATAAATAGAAAGAAAGAAAAGAAAGAAAATACATTTATTTAGCACAGACTAAAAAGCAAACAAAACATAAAGCAGAAAAAAAAACAAACAAAAATTGTAGGAAAGTGTGCCTCACGGCTGCGCCAAAAAGGCCCAGTTCAGCTAAAATGCCAGACAACTAGTGCCTGACGCTGGTTTCCAATTGGACCTGAGGTGTGAGGTGACATACCTACTTAAATAAAATTAATTTGTGTAGATAAATAAGATACAAACACATGAAGCTCCAAAAAATTCTCAAAGTAACCCCGTTCTACGGTACATAAAGATTTTATGTTTGCTTTCATACATAGGATGTGCATGACTAATACATTTTAAGCAGGATTGGATTTAGAGGGTGGCAACGGGAGCTTTGTTCTCGGGGCCTACACTTATTTATTTTTTTAGATAAAAGTCTGACAAAGAGAAAAAAGATTCACGAGGTACTTTTTTTTAAGGCATTCAACGGGCCTCCACTTGGCAGTCCCATTTCTAAACTTAGTAAGGGCTTAAAACGAAATTTTACAGGAGAGCGCATAAACGTTAAATCTTTCAGCCTTTGAAAAGTATTATATGATTAAAATGACTTACTAGGTTTTAAAATGATCAGAGGCAGTGAAGGCACTTACCTACTAGGTGTCGATACTTAAATATAATCTACTTATTATGTGAGTTTTCAAAACGGATGTTTTTTTATTTGGTAGAGAATTTCTAGGTTAGCAAGTTTATGCAATAAAACGATTTTTGTAAAAAGTGTCCCATATAGGTTTTGAAATGGGACAGCCGCACTTCTTCGGTGCCCCAGAGCCTCCAAACCTTTCAATACGGCCCTGTTTGTAAATAGTAACAATGAAACATGAGTCACCATATGCATTTTATTACTTTGTTCATTATAGCAGGATTTGGTTTCAAATGAATTAATCTTTTCTCATTTAACTTCTAGATTAGTGAAATAATGTGTGGAAATTGTTTCGAGTTTTCGATCTACAGTTAGCTTTGAAACTGTTATCATCATTTTAAACGGGAGTTTATTAAAATAGCCTCAGCGAGTGTCAAATACATCTGGCGCACTCTGAGCAGTCAGCCTCGCTAAAAACCTTGCTGACTGGCTAATCTTTTCGCCAGCTCGTGCCGACACAAGGAAAGGAAAAAACTTTTACTATAAAGAACTTACAGTATTGGTAGGGTATGTGACTTACCTTTTGCCGGAGCTAAACCAACCTTTTTGCAGGGCACCAAAAAAATCTGATCCTAATCAGGGGGTCTACTCTCTAAGCACGAAGTCCGTGATTTCGGCCTTAGTTACGAGCGTTTCCTACTCCCTATCACCTACGGACAAACGATTATTTCAGGGCCCGAACTAAGAATAAATGACAGCACGATTTGACAGTTGTCCCTACTACCGATGTGTTTTTGCCCGTCCGAAAAGTTGAACTTGACACTTGTTTTGTTCACTCCTACGTTTCGGGCTAGTTTCGGACGGGCGACTAACTTCGTTGACGGACTTAGGAAGTAGGCCCCCAGGGCCAGATTTAGGGGAAGTCAACAAGGGCTTTAGTCCCGGGGCCTGCATAAAAGAGGGGCCTCCACAATATGACTTGTTTTCTTTTAGATAAGAATAAAAATGACACCTGGGGCCCAATTCTCTTAAAATAAATTGTTGCCAAACGCAATCGAACCACAACCGTCAATCAGTTTTTGTTTTCGAAAACTTTCAAAATGATTGATTTTGTTTTTTGTGTCAAACAATTTGATAGCTTTTGAAATTGAACTGTCTGAATGAACGGTTCGGCCTTGGTTCGGTTGTGATTTATCAAGATTTATTTTAGGAGAATTAGGCCCCTGGACACAAATAAAAAAGAACAAAATCACGAGATACTTTTTAAAAACGAGCCTCCGCTTCTTCGTTGCCCCAGGGCCTCCAATCCTTTAAATCCGGCCCAGCATTCTGATTGCGCAACACTCTCCTAATCGCTATGGGTTTGATTTTGACAGGTCAACAATTTCCATAGCAGCGTATTTATTAACAATCCGACTTTCCACAACCATGTACCACGCAATGAATATTGCTTTTAACACATCAACTGCCATGATTTATGTTGGTTACGTTACGCGATTGCCCTTCTAGCCCTAATAGTTTTTCTGATCATAACATTATTATGTATTGTGTGCAGTATGTATTTTGCAGCAGTATACCACGGACTACCCCCTCTGTCTTATTCATTGTCTCCCTGTTCATCCAAAGGTTGTCTGGTAGATATCGCTATCAGCGATAAGACCGCCATTGTACCCTTCAATATATGATATTATATAAGAACTGCGTTACAATTTTGGTGTACCATAAAGTATATTCTATTCTATTCTATTATTTTTACGCAGGTAATCGACGTAACCCTCAAAAATCTGACGTGTTTTGTGTAGGATTGTGAGTGAGAACCTATTGAGGTCTCTCGTGGCTAAAATCTAGAAATCAAAATCCAATTGCTACCACCGAAGCGTTGCTTACCCGTAGAATTACGATGTTGAGCTAAAAGCGTTATTGTATTAAAACTTTTGTCCGCAATTTCTCTAACTTTATACCAAAATCCAATTTCTAAGCTTTCCTTATTTCATACGATCTTATGATGGCCATATTTTTCAATTTTAATACAATTCACAACATTGAAGGAACATTAAGTATTTTTTGTTGCTCTTGAATGTAATTGTGTTTTTTCTCAATAATTATGGCGTATTATTGAATACTAACGTTTTCTGGAATTATTTAACCGTGAGTACTTACCTAAATCACAGTAGGTAGACATATAATCTAAAGCAGTACCTCAACTTACTATAATCTCAAGAATTGAAACACTCACACAGACACGCTCTGTATACTGAGTAGTTTTTTGTTTTTGTATGGAACTGCATCCCGAAAATACCTTATTTGTCTTGTTGTAGTGCGTGTCTGTGTGAGTGTGTCAAATTGGACGATTGTAGCACATGAGTAGATCTACTCATGTGATTGTAGGTAGTTGAAGTAGGTACTGCTTTAGATTATATGTCTACTGTGCCTAAATGATCAAACACATATTTATAGAAAACTAGAGGTTGCTCCCGGCTTTGCCGGCGTGGATGTATTTTATCGCGGATCCCACGTTTTTAGGGTTACGTACCCATAGGGTAAAACGGGATCCTATTTCTAAAACTCCGCTGTCCGTCTGTCATCAGGCTGTATCTCATGAACCGTAACAGTTAGACAGTTGAAATTTTCACAGATGATGTATTTTTGTTGCTGCTATAACAACAATTACTAAAAAACAGAATAAAATAAATATTTAAGGGGGCTCCCATACAACAGACATGATTTTTTTTGCCGTTTTTATAAATAATGGTACGGAACCCTTCGTGCGCGAGTCCGACTCGCACTTGGCTGTTTTTTTAGTATAAATGTTTATTTATTCAATAACCAACTTATATTAACAGTTTACACTACACATACAAGTTTTATCTTGTGTAATGTAGCTCATGTCCTGTCTTTCTTCGGGTTCCAGACTATCTGTTCTCTGTATCAAGTTTCAACAAAATTGGTTTAGTAGTTTAGTCTAAGAGTTTAGTCGTGATGAGGTAACAGACAGACAGAGTTACTTTCGTATTTATAATATTAGTAAGGATAACTACAAAGTTTGAGATGTTTATTTTGTTCTATCACTAGCTTTTGCCCACGGCTTTGCTCGCATTAATTTAGAATTAGACAATCAATTCGGGTACTACATTAAAAAAAAAAAAGTTTCTATAATAATATAATTCAATCATGATTCGAAAGATACGTGGTGCCATCTATTATCATTATTGTTGTTTTCCTCGGGGACAGTACTTTTTTTCGGGATGAAAGGTACCCTATGTCCATTTCTGTACACCTGACAACGTATGCAAAATTTCAGGATGATCGGTTCAGTGGTTTAGGCTTGAAAAGGTAACAAACAAACAAACTTACTTTCGCATTTATAATATTAGTTAGGATAGGATTTTCCGATTGACATTATCACGATCCGATATTCGACATCCTCTCTGTAAACCCTCTGCCAGATCCTCACCGTCAGACAGCTATTTATCCTCCAAACTATTCTTCGCAAATACAGCCAACTTACCTTTGATCCTAAATGCTGTTCTACACGTCGCTCGAATAGGGTTTGTAACACTGAGTCTCGTAGAACTGTAGCTGCAAGTCGTCACTACAAACATATAAGTTCAAAAATTTACAACAAAAACAAAAGCTTGCACATCTACTAGGGTTTTCGCCCCGGGTACCCGGAACCGGGTTTCCCGGGAATATGGGGATTTTAGGACCCGGGAATTATTTTGCGGGATTCCCGGGTACCCGGGAATTATTTGAAATTAAGAAATGATGATGAAAAATGAAGGTTCTGCACGCTTCCGAAGATTTTAGAGCATTTTCTGTCCCTCTCCCGTGAAACGGACATTGTACTGCGTAGTGTGAACTTAGAATGGGGTAAATGTATCGTGATGTCAGCACACAGTACTGTTGTCTCTGTCTAGTAAACAAATTCTAAGCGCTTGTTTTTTTTTTGGAAATCTTTCATTTTTAGAAACTATTCACAATGCTTATCTTTTGTGTAATTTCGAGATTTATAATGAAAATATACAGGGTATAAACGAATTCGTGTAATTCCTTCAAACAGCGTGACTAGTCACAGATGAACCCTAAATGGTTTTTATTTTAAATACATACTTAAGAGCGTGTACGCCGTTCGGCATTTCATACAAATTTTCAAGTCCTTATTTTTCGATATGACTGAACCGATTTCGATGAAACTTCACACACATAAGCAGGATACTTAGGTCTAAAAAGTTAGTAGAAAACATTTTCGAAATATTTTACTTAAAAAAAGATAATTGGAAATTTCTGTTTGTATGGAAAATTTAAAATCGGTCTAATTGAACCATAACACAATTTTTCGAAAATGTTTTCTACTAACTTTTTAGTCCTAGGTATCCTGCTAATGGATATGAAGTTTCATTAAAATCGGTTCAGTCATATCGAAAAATAAGGACTTGAAAATTTGTATGAAATGCCGAACGGCGTACACGCTCATAATAGTTTATTTTCAAAAAAAAAATTGTTTTCGAGCCCTGTTTGCACCCCGAGTTAACCGACTGCAAAGAACGATTTCGTGCTAGTCGTGCTAGCCAACTGTGTCACTGTGCTTTCATTAATTGATGAGTGGCGTCGAAATATTCCAACGAATAAAATTTTTATTTAGCAATTTTTTATTTTTTTATTTGTACCTTATTAGCTGGTTATGTTTCGATCACGTATCGCTACCGCAAGAAAAAAAACCTTATTTTTATTTTCAATCAAGCTAAATCCCGTGCTCGGTCATTCTACACCAGTAGTAGATCATGTGTGGTTTTAATACACGAATTTGGTAACACCCTTTATTCAGCATTTTTTTTTCCGTAAAATTTTGCCATATTATATGAAGAGAAGACTTTTTTTCATTACTTGACTGTAACTGTTCCTAGTTAAATTTTTGAAATAAGTGTAAGATTTTTTATTTTAATAAGAAAAGTCGATTGGTATGTTAGACATTTTATCAATTTATCATGTTTAAAGTACTTACACAAGTTTAATGTTGAAATATACGAGAAAAACTATATTTATACAAAAAACATGAAAATTCCCGGGTACCCGGGAATTCCCGGGAATTAAGAGATAAAAATCCCGATTCCCGGGAACTCAAATAGGCCGGGAACGCGAAAACCCTAACATCTACCCATTAACCAAGAGCAAATGTAAAATGAAACTTAACTCCTGGTTAAAGTCACAAAATTATGATGAATCGGAGAAACTTGTGGCAGTATAAAATACTCATCACTCCCTCATACACCCCAACAAAACCACACATGCCACAAACACCCCTCGCACACCTCATTAACACTCACCCACACACCAATTCACCCTACACTCACCACATTAACTCAACGCAAAAATATATCCCAAATCATATCATATTATGTCCTTGTACTGTTTTTTTTTTATTATTATTTAATTAATTAACTATATGAACTCAATTACCTATTAAGCATTTTTTCTTCTTTTTTATTTTTCGCATGGAACGTCATTCCATTCTGTATCTGGAAAAGGGTGTTGTTAGCTGCGTTACAGTTTATACTTTTGCAGCTATCATCGTTTTACTTGTTGTACCTACTTAGTTTTGTGTTATTATTCCGTAATAAACTTTATTATTATTATTATTTTCTCCGCCGTTCAGGGGTAATAACTACAAGTGGGCCGCACATCCAATCAGCAGTTGTCACGCGATTGCATTGACTGCATCCTTATTGCCTTCAAGATGCATTTGGCCCTTGCATAGTTTGCAGTTGCAACTGGATGTGCATTCCGTTTGTAGTTATGATTACGAATATGAAGAGCCATCGCCAAGATCTACTTTCCATTGCCCTCATTAGCAAAGCACGACACTTTTTCATCCTCCGTATTAATAGACAGATAGATACACTTTATTTTACACTAAAGTAAATGAAATTAATAATGTTATTTATTGAGAAATAAATTTATTGAAATGTTCTGATTTATTTTACAAGAAGCCGCTGCTATCTTGCATTCGCAGTCCATAGGAAAACCTGTTGCTGCCTATGCATCCAATAATTGAATTTCTATTATTGCTCAATCGCTTCAGAACAACCCAGCAAGCATGGAGTGGTATTAGGGTTACCAAATCTTCCGGAATCTGCCGCTAAAGAAAGTCTCCCGGATTTCGATCAATATATTTTTTCATCACTCCCGAAATTTCTTTGTCCAGAGGTGGCAATCCTTCATAGCAATTGGTAGGTATGCTGTAGGCCTGATGGTCTATCTCCTCTTTTGTGATTGGCCAAAGTAGAGACTAGACTGATACCTTACCTGCTTTATCTAATTTACTGCATGGCAATTGCGTAACGTAATCAACATCAATCATGACAGTTGATGTGTCAAAAAGAATATTCATTGCGTGGTACATAGTTGTGGAGAAGTCGGATTGTTAAATGTTAATACATACGTTGCTATGGAAATTGTTGACCTGTCAAAAGCAAAGCCATATCGATTATGAGTGTGTTGCGCAATTAGAATGCTGATCTTGAATAATTACGCGTTAATATACGATTATGCATGCCATTACCTCATTAATATTCTAACACTGAGTTCAAACGAAAAACATCTCAAGTCTACTACTATAAAGCATTTCACAACGTTTGCAACATAAAATCTAACATACCAATAAAAAATAACAAGAAAGTTTTGCTTATTCATGCTCATGCCTAATGCCTAGGTACCTATTTATAACGGTTTTATCGTAGAGAATTTTTATAGCTCAATTAGGTACTTTGCCAAACATGTTTACAAATTATTTGACCGTAAATCCACTAAAGATATGAGTCCACGATGCGTGCATAGTAATAAGAGTAAGTTTTATTTCGTACTCGATATTTCATGTAGGTACTTATAGCTCAATATCGGCTTTGCAGCAATTCGTTATGCAAAGTTTTTTTTTGGTATTTTTTTATATTTTTTTCTTAAAGATTAGGCTATTTAAAGAAACCGATTTGAATAATAATATTTTTGTTTTCTACACGGTAGTTATTTTTTAATATATTTTTAAAGTTTTTCTAGTGATGACGTCCTTCGATAGGAGCGGTTACCATAGACAAAGAAACCAATTCTTTGTCTACGCCAAGTATCATACCTTAGTATTCCTACGTCACGAAAATGGAAGATAAGAGGTCAAATAGATGTCAAGTGAATTCATGCATTTGTACTAAAATAGACACCATCTTATAATTTTATGAGCTAAAAATTGCAAAATAAGGTTTACCAAACTAAAACCTCGAAACGGTTTTGAAATTAGCATAGGTTAACTTTTACTTTACACACCGAATTCGAGTATATAAGAGTCTAATGGCCGATTTTTTAATCGTTAGATAACTTTTATCTGAGAAATAAATATGATTTGACATTATAACTTTCGTGAGACACATTCATATTTATGATTATTTACGGTTTACTCACGTGCATTTTTCGGGATTGCGTGCGACACAGTTAGCGCGGCATGCACCGGTACTATTTCATGTATCAACCCGGACACGACAAGTGACGAAGACGCACGAGCAATACCGACACAGAGCGCGCCCCTCTCGTCGCGGGCGCAACGCTACGCGGCGCGCTGCAGCGCCAGTTCGTCTCGCGACCTCGCCGCGTGTTCAGCTCATGATTAAGGGCTCCGTTTGGGTCCGAAACTAGTCGGGCAATCCCGAAAAATGCACGTGAGTAAACCGTAAATAATCATAAATATGATTTGACATATTTTTTATACAGAAGCTGTGGAACCTCCATTCATAGAGCCCAAATACACGTCCGATACTTGCCTCTGATAGTCGGTTCCGATAGTCTGATCAGACTATCTGAAGGCCTCCGCGCCATACATTTGTTTGAACATGAATTACACGTACGATCAGACTATCGGATTGGATGTCAGAATAGTAAGCATCGATCAGGCGCCGTCGTCGTCCAGAAAAAATCGGACACGAGAATCGTATGTGTATTTCATGAATCAGATCAAATAGTTGGATCTGGCTCCCGGAAGCAAGTATCGGACGTGTATTTTGACCCTTATTCGAAAATACGATTGATAATTCTTTAAAAGTCTCAACAAAAAATTGTCTGTGGAACGTCGGCGTCGTTGTAAATGATCGCTCTGCTGTTTATTGGTATTTAATTGCTTCCCAAGTAAGCCCCCTCCCTTATCGAAGTCAAATCTTGGATAGCTAACGGCTAGGCGGCTGTTACAACATAGACCCCCTTATTACAAAAAGATGGTTTAAACCAAGACTAAGGTAAACCCATGTTTAAAATATACCCATCACTTTCTTATGTCATATAACAAAAAGAGACGGGGCTATATCAAAACCTAGGTTTTTCTTAGACCATCTTTTGTAATAAGGGGGCGAGAGTTCGGTAGGTACTCAATGCATCGACCAAAGGTTAAGCCATCGTGTCCTACGAATATAATGTAGTCCTGTCATCGCACTCAATCAAAATTCTAAAAGTATAGCTGTTGGTAAAGCCTTCATGACAATAAATCAGCTATTGCTGAACAGGCTTAAAGTTAGCGGAGATTGACTCGATGCCATGCTTTCAATAAAATAGTTTCAAACGCGTCTGGGTAAATTTTACGCCACGAGGTAGTTTAGGTTGGTACCTACTACGAGTAGGTACACTATATTCTGTTCAACGAAGATGAGTCGTGTCGTAGCGGTAGTTTCGTTAATTGTAGCCGTAAGGAGAATGCTATCGAAAACACGTAAGTAAATGACATTATCAAAAACCGTAAAATAGCTCTGTTAACCATGTTTTGTATTTTAAAAATATTTGATATTCTTTTTATGGTAACGTTTTGTAGAAAAACCCTAAAACTCACCTTTTTAGGGTTCCGTACCCAAAGGGTAAAACGGGACCCTATTACTAAGACTCCGCTGTCCGTCTGTCACCAAGCTGTATCTCATGAACCATGATAGTAAGACAATTAAAATTTTCACAGATGATGTATTACTGTTACCGCTATAACAACAAATACTAAAAAAACAGAATATAATAAATATTTAAGGGGGCTCCCATACAACAAACGTGATTTTTTTGCTCGTTTTTGCTCGATATTGATAACGGCAACAGGTAGACGCTTGAAATATTCACAGAATATTTAGTTATATATTCACTTTAAAAATAAATATTTAAATTAAAATGTAACAAATATTTAAGGGGGGCTCCCATACAACAGACGTGATTTTTTTGCCGTTTTTATAGATAATGGTACGGAACCCTTCGTGCGCGAGTTCGACTCGCGCTGGGCCGATTTTTTTCTTATTATTATTTGACTTGGTCGCGCTTGACCCTTGTCTCATCTGATGATAAGCGCAGACAGAGTCTAAGATGGAGCACACGAATCCAAGTAACAGAGATATAGAGAGATTCTCCTATACCCCTTTGGCTCTCACATACACACGACGGAACACAGTAAACTGCTTGGTGCCGGACTTTAATGTGTGGGTGGTAGCTAGCCAGGCGGACCGTAAAAGATTCGCCAGTCAACAAGGATGGAAGTGTGGCTGACTATCCAAGGTGCGCAAGATTACTTAAGTATCGCCACTCGTAATCTCTGAAATCCGGCGACTTTAATGTGAGGGTGGTAGCTAGCCAGATGGACCGTATAGATCCTACCACCAAGCGTGCTGGGTTTTGTTGAATCTTACAACACGCGTCTATTCCTGAGCGTGCGGTGAGGAAGTTTTATATTCTACCCGTCCCCACACGGGCAAAAAACCTTCTGTTGAAAAGGGCGATAAGCTATTATCTATTAAAAGTAAGTTATTTTCTTCATATGTAGGTCCAAGCATCAGGAAGATAATAGCTAGCGTTGCCGGGTGTCCCGATTTTCCGGGACACGTCCCTATTCAGCCTTGATCAGGACGCTGATTGTCCCCAAATTCGCGTACTGGACCAGGCAACATTAATAATAGCAGACATAATTGTATCAGCTTTGAATCGCCCCATCCAACTACATTCCACCCCTAACCATATGAGAGATAATAGGCAACAGAATGCACTTAAGTGCTAATAACCTCTTACTGCCATCAGCATTCTGCCTGCCAAACGTTGCAATATGCAATGGTTAATTGTGTCGGTTTATGCATAAAGCCTCTAAGAGCGTTTGTCCACTGCTGCCGTTACCGAGAAACGAGATTATTTCGGACCGAATTCAGAACGATGTGACGGCGATCGTGTGTCCACCGCGACCGATCTCGGTGGTTCCCAACATAAGACAAAAATCCGTGCACCGGCGCCGTCAATCTCCGATGTAGTGGACAAGTGCAGAAGTGTTTTGTATTGCCGGCATTTCGGTCCGTCACGATCTCGGCGGAGTTCTAGCGGTAGCGCCGAACTACTCACAATCTCGGTGGCCGAGATGACGGCGCTCGGATGACGGATGTGCGGTGAAAACCCTGCCATAGTAATGTATGTCTCGCAGTAACATGGTTACAGCCGTTATATGATCATATTCCTAGTGATATGATCATATATTGGAAGATGCTTATATGTAGAAAGCATTTCATCAAACTTAAAGGGGATGTTTAGAGAAATGAAAAACTTTTGTAAGGTTTGTGTATTATAACTTTCGTGAGACACATTCATATTTATGATTATTTACGGTTTACTCACGTTTTTGTAAGGTTGTTTGGGCTTCTAGAGCAGAGTCGCCGGAGCCCCGCTGAGCGGGCCTCCTATTTCTGTCTACAGGGTTTAAAGTAACCTAACACGAAGGGGATGACGGGGGCTTCGTTCGCTCGCTTGAACCTAACCTATCCGTGTCGGGGTGCCCCAAATTACCGAGCCCGCTTCGCTCGCTCTTGAAATTAGTCAATTAGAAGACAAGTTACAGTGTTTGGCTCAAAACCTAACTTTATATTCCTAGGAAGATGCTTATGAAACGCTTTCTTACAAGCATCTTCCGGTATGTGATCATATCGCACTATGTAACTGCGACATATGTATCGTTACTTCGGCCGCGTCTTCTTGTTCTCGGTGACGGCGACGGTGGACAAACGCCCTCTCTGTACTAGGTTCTAACTTATAAAGGCGTCTACACACCAAGGCCGCCGGCCCGGCGGCTTCGCCCGGCGGGTTGTTGCTAGCGGGTTGTTGCGGCCAACTGGGCGGGCGAACATGACGCCAAACAAGCTTGGCGGACCTCACTAATTGTTTTGCGTCATGTTCGCTCGCTTGGTTGGCCGCAACAACCCGCTAGCAACAACCCGCCGGGCGAAGCCGCCGGGCCGGCGGCCTTGGTGTGTAGACGCCTTAACATACAAAGCTGTGTAAATACATAAGTTTCTTGAATAAATGAACCAGGATTGGCAGAGTTTCAAAAGCTATATAGTTTCTATTTGTGAACGGGTGCCGTCTGTCGGCACTGGTCAGCTCTTAACCTTTTATAAGGCAGTGGTTATATTTACGCCAACTTTTTGAGTATATTTTTATTTTTAAACCTGACAATTTTAATTTTTTGACTTAATTTCGTTAATAAAAAAATATAAATTACAATTAAAACATTTTCTTATTTTATTTATTTTATTGTTAACACAAAATTGCTTCGTATTTACTTTTCCTAAAATCTTCTGCCTTATAAAAGGTTAACTGCTATGGCAATCTTAGAAGTCATTTCTTTCTATTTGTTACTTTTATTTTTATATGAGTTTATTTCTTACATTAACTTGCATTGTTCTCACACTAGTGTAGTGAAATTATCATGATCTATTATTTCAAAAGAGTTTAATGGAGTTCATTACCGAATCTTGTCCATTGAACTTACCTTTTAGAACCGTGCACTTAGTTTTGACGTTTTATATTAAGTACCTATAATCTTTTTGAAATAAAAAACCTTTTGATTTTAACTTTACAGTTTAAACTTCCTCAATTAATGAATTTTCCTCCAGCCATGTAAGGTAGACGCATCGTCTGACGTAGGACTTAAAACTTTTTTGATAATCCAAAGAGAAGTACCTAGTTCCATTTCAATCCCGTTTTATTAAAAGGAATAAGTCTGATCTTACCTTGTAAAAACATCTTTCATTATGTTCGTAATGTTCTCGTCTTCGCTTTCCTCGGTTTAATTTTACAAGTATATCCGTTTCGCTATTTAGATCTCCGGTATTTTTACGTCTTATTTCCGACTCGGTGTAAATGGCCATTTCTCATTAACCTTCTTAAATAATTAAACATAAATATTAAGTTACGGTACTTCTATGAACTCACTGAATAAAGACGATTTATTTTGTATTTTATTTGAAAGGAATATTGTTGCAAGAAAATTTTTAGACATCTTCTTCTAACTTCTAACACTGACTGACCAACAGACAGCGCACACCTTAAACCGGTGGGTCTCGCTCGAAGCATGACATTTTGCACAGGACTTCCTAACATAACGTAAGTAAGCACTAAGAAAGGATTGATGAAAATTCATTACCTAAAGGGTGATGGGGAATATTAATTAAACTTTAATAGGGGATGAATGTTGGTACGGAAGTTCGTCAATTTTGAAATATAAGAAATCCCATCGGGCACACCGCTGGTTTTAAATAAATTAACATAATATTCCCAAAAAAACGTAAGAAAAAGCGTCATCAATTTTTTTACAATCTAATCCATAAAATTCGAGATATTTTCAAGAACACATAATTCTACAAAATTGTATCGAATTTTTTTTAATGATCTTATATTTTATTTTATTCCTACAGCCAACAAAGTTGCTCACTTCCCCAATTAATTAAATATCTCATCACACAACCAAACTCTAATTGGTTTCTCCGAGTTTAGATCACAATTACCAATTAATTGAGTAAAGCGGATCACCTTAATTGTCTAAAGACTAAACGTATCGCGGTCCGGCGATATTGTGTGAAATGGACCGGCGAACGATACGAATCGATATCGGGCAACTAAGTACACCCTTATGTAATAAAATTATATCGGCACACTAGCTTTTATACGAGAATTTGTTCCTATAGAATTTTGTTTAACACATAACGTAATCCTTAGATTTTTACTGCTATTACCAGTAAGTAGACAAATTCAGGTATTTTTTGCAGCAGTAAACGTGCAGGTTTCTTTACTTACAGCTGGTCATAGGCCTCCCCCAATATGGGGGGGTTTGCCATAATCGCCACGCTTGGCAGGCGCGTTGGCGATCGCAGTATGGTTGTTACAGTACTCAGAGAACGCTGCTGTCCATCCTCTAGTGAATCGCTTAGTCGCCTTTTACGACACCCATGGGAAGAGATGGGGTGGTGCTATTCTTTATGTCCGGCACCACACGGAACTTTCGTTTACGAATACTGTCTTTTTGGTTTAGCTTTTGTTGTCAAACAATTTAGGCTACAACGCTGGCTAATTGAGCAGACTATCCATAACTTTAAAGAATTTATTAATTACAACATAACTTTATAACTTCACGCCTTATTCCCCGAAGGGTTGGCAGAGGTGTATAGTAAACCCACTTTTCGCCGTTATGTTTAAGTCCCATGTAATAGGGGGCGAGCCTATTGCCATCAACCGGGCACAAATCCAGACTCCGAGCTGCTACTGAGAAATTCCACACGGAAAAACCCAATAACACTTTGCCCGACCTGGGGATCGAACCCAAGACCTCACGCTCAGCAGTCGCGCTTGCGACCACTAGACCAACGAGGCAGTCAATATATATAATAAAATTATAATAAATTATAATTAGTTCAAATTCGTAATTACACGTAGGTACTGTTACTTTTCTAATTTAGTGATTGACTTGTGAACCATCTTTATCAATAAATATTAATTGAACTATTGAAGATCTATAAATGTGTGCCCATTTTTTTCGGGAGCGTTTTTTTCGGGAGCGTTTTTTTCCGTGTAGAAATAAATCCTCATGGATACCCTCCACCCAGGGGAAGACAGAGGCTTATATACAGGGTGTAAACGAATTCGTGTAATTCCTTCAAACCACATGATCTATTAATGGTATAGATTAACCCCGTACGGGATTTAGATTCATTAAAGATAAAAAAAACTTGTTTTTCCTAAATAAATCTTTTTATGTGATAGAAAATTTTGATGCCATGCATAAATTAATGAAGGCACGGCGACACAGCTGACGGGCACGACTAGCGCGATATCGCTCCACGCAGTCAGTTAACTCGAGACGCTAAAATTACTCAGATACAGAAAACGACTGATAATATTTTGAAAAAAAAAATTGTTGCTTCTTAAAAAAACCTATGCAGGCTCAATCAGTGTCACCAGTAGATCATGCGGTTTGAAGGAATTACACGAATTCGTTTACACCCTGTATCTCACCAGCTAAAACCACCACGCTGTTTTTGTGAGGACTTGTGGCTACATTACTGGGACCCTGGTGAAAACAACGATTTGTTTTATAAGAAATATATGAAAAAAGAAATCGTCACATTCTGTTGGATGTGTTTTGGGTGTTGTCCAAATAGATAAAGTTACAGTAAGTACGCGTTAAATAACTTTTCCGTTCTGAAACCAGGCGTTCAACTTTCTGTTCCGCAATTCAACTAGAGTTGACATAGGGTATTATGACTATGCTTATGCTTTCCAATAAAAACAGATACGACGAGAAACAAAATAGTTAGGCCCACAACATTGACCTACAGATTAGTTTAGTTAGTCTGGAATAGTAAAGCATGTGTTGCTGCTCACAAGGATGTATTTCGTTAGCCCTGGGTTTAGCACTTTAGCCAGTGAAGTAGTTATAGGGAGTGACGTCGTTATAAAAAATATATGTTTATTTCAGGCATTATTGCTCATATTTTGTTACTAAAAACTTATATCTCTGTTAATATACATTAATTGAGTTATTTGCCGGGACTGCTCGATGCACCGTTTACATGCACATGAGTATATTATAGTATATTCCTCGATCTAGCCAAAGCATTTGACACCGTCTCGATTCCTGCACTTGTGAACAAGTTAGATCGCATTGGTATTCGCGATAACGCTCTTATGATTCAGAAAGACTTCCTGAATGACCGTACGCAGCGGGTTAGAATTGGTGAACATGTTAGTTCTGATGTCCCGGTAGTTTATGGAGTCCCACAGGGCAGTATCCTTGGCCCAAGTCTCTTTCTGGTCTATATAAATGACCTGTGTCAACAACTACTGACTAAAGGTAAAATTTTCACCTATGCCGATGACACAGCCATAGTCTTCCATGGAGAGACTTGGGATGAGGTCCAGTGTAATGCTGAGATGGGGCTGCATAGAGTCAATCGATGGCTTGGTGCAAACCTCCTTACCCTTAATCTCTCTAAAACAACATATCTGCAGTTTACTTTTGCCAAAACTAAACCAGTGGGCGTAGATCTTAAGGTTCATTCTTGTAACTATCCACTCAGTGCTGATTGCTCATGTTTAGCAATTACTAAATCTACAACCGTTAAATATCTTGGTGTTTTAGTGGACGATAAGTTAAATTGGCGTCCTCATATTGACCTCACAATCGCCCGCACCAGAAAGCTCATATGGGTCTTCAAGAAATTAAGACACGTTACCGAGTATTCACTATTAAGCACAATATATTATGCATTAGCTCAGTCAATTCTAGGGTATTGTATTGTGGTCTGGGGTGGTGCTTGTAAGACTTTTATAATCCATTTGGAAAGAGCACAAAGGTCTGTATTAAAAGTCATGACTTTTAGCCCATACAGATTTCCTACAAAAACACTATATGAAAAATGTAAAGTACTAACAGTAAGACCACTGTATATACAGCAGATAGTAACAAAACAGCATAAAATCACTCCTTACAATGCGGTAGACTATAGTAAAAAGCGCAACATAACAAATGTATGCTTACCTGTTAGATGCCGCACAGCTTGTGCTAGGCGGCAACAAGGCTTCATGTCCGTTTACTTGTATAATAAAATAAATAAAATAAAAAACATTCATCCTCTATCATATCGTGAAACAAAAACTAAAATTAAATCCTGGTTGCTAGGTTTAGACTATGATCAAACTGAGTTGTTATTACTTTCAGTCTCCTAGGCTTCAAATTATTATCTTTTATGTAGTTCATCACCCACTGTAAACGCGCATATACCCACACACACACAAACACTCACACACACACACACTTACATGCACACGCCCACATATACAGACACAAACACATTTTCTTTTTTAGAGACGTCTAACTTATCTGCTTTTATTTGCCTAAGTATATTTTGCGCCTAGAATGGGAGAAGACACTGATTTCTGTAACACAGGTCTTTGTACCTAGCTCAGGAATCAGGGACTTCATTACAATTGTGTTGCTTTTATGTGAATAAAGAATTTTTATTATTATTATTATAGTATGCACCCAGTGCTGCATAATTGGACAGTCTGGCTTATCACCAATAACCTTGAGAATGGTGTTGGTGCTCCCACGAACTCTACGCATCAGTGACGCGACACGTTTGCGTATCACCGTGAGGAACCCGTCAGTGTGCGCTAGAGCTAGAGTAATTATAGGGAATGACGTAGTTATGAGCGCCCAGGGCGAGGATAAAATATTGCACAATTTTTTTCAGGTAATACTTATGTATTGAGCGGCCTAATTTGCGCCCCCTAAGTCCTGCGTCTCTCTGGCTGCCGCCCCTAAGGCCAGCCATTATACACGGTTAGTCGGAAAGGGGGTAGGGGTACTAATCCGCAGGCCACTTAAAGTACCTATAACTTGCTGCCTGTTTTAAAGCAAGTATTATAAATTCAAAATTCGATAATTTTTATTTCAATAAAAAACGATGATTATTTTAGTTTTTTCATAAATTCTTCACTTTAGGTACGAATTCAGAAAATAATCCGTGACCCCAAATAGGTATGACCTAAAACTAAAATGTAAACTCAGCTGATCATACCTGGGGATAGACAGAATTTAGCGTAGGTTTTTTAAATCTTTGTGCAGCAATTTCTCTTAATTTAATGACTTTTGGGGAAAGTTATAGAATAAAAATTACTCATTATTATGGGTAGTTTAGCACCCTTTCGGATTAGTACACCCTTTCCGACTAACCTTGTATAGATACGATAGGTACTGACTTGAAGCCCTGTGCACAAGTCGGTTTTATTTACCTGCTGAAACGTTATTTGAAACTATTTTACCAACTACCACGGCAAAACTTACGACGGCCTTTTTAAATTTGGTTCAATCTGTTTGATTCTGTCAAATTCACAAACTTATCACCTTGTTAAACTTTCAGAAAGCGAATTGAATTATTGACTACGTAAGCAATTTTATAAGTTAAGATGTGCACGCGACTTTTGACCTGTCTAAAAAGATAGTTCCAATAAGTTTTGGTTCTAAGTTTTAGTTTTTACTTCTTCTTACGTGTTTTTAGTTCTTCTCACGGAATGTGAATTGATGCAGAAAATTTTTATTTTGATGAGGAAAGCCAGCGTACGGCGAACGATTTGAAAAAAAAAACAAATGAAACATGCTTTGTTAATGTCCTGATCTATTTCTTTTCTTTTTTTTGCCGTCCTACGGGTCCTACCTAATTGTATTTTCGCTCTTTCCCAATTTATAGCGCAGTCAAGTTTGTAGGGTAGTCAGTAGCCCTAAAGTCTGCCAACCGGTCTAACCTTAGGATATCGGCATTGCCCCTAAATGGGTTGCGGAGGTCTGATGGCAGACGCTCCACGTAAAGTACTGGTATTCAGCCTCATCTGGTCAGACTAGAAGCTGACCCCAACATAGTTGGGAAGGAAGATACCAATTTGTAGCGCAGGTATCTAAGTAGGTACTAGTTACTTTAATTTCATTACCGAAGTTCTTTCGTTTCCCGGATGTGATTACAAACTTAGATAGGTAATACTTAATTACTTACTATGAGGGACATAATTGAATTCGATTTTGAGCTCCCAAACACATTAATCACTTTTACGACAGAGTTGGTACGTCCAACACTGACCTCCCAAAGCTACCTGTTTGATCCCTTAAATGAGTTTCCACAAGGCTAGACAGAATTAGAACTAAATAACTTTCTCCCTTACTTAATTATGTAGGATTATTTTGTTATGAAACCTACCAACCTAAAATAATATTGGATACCGTATTAAATTTTAGAGGAACTTTCTGGTTTCGTGGAAAAAACGAGCTGGTTTAATACAATAGGCAAATGTTTTATTAATCTATCAATAATAGTTATAGCATTGATGAATTTCTGACTGATAAAATATAACTCCGTCCTAACCGTTCTATGTGAATTATTGGCATTTGATTATCCAGATGATTATTTTAAATTTAATTTTTGTGTCATACACTGAAAAGTTACTTACCGTAGATAAAAAGCACCGATTTTATTTTTTTGATCATTGAACAACGTACAGTACCTACAGACCTACTCACACCGCCATGACACTTCACTGGATGACTGATCGGGTGGCAGCAGAGACGTTTACCGGTAAATCCGATACATAGTTCTAGTAGTTCATTGAGAACTGCGGGGGATCATTTTACCTCGAGGGATCATTATACACCTTTCCCTACCTACCTATTGTACATTATGTACATCTATTTGTGCCGCTAAGCAGCATGGCTGTGTTCCGGTTAGAAGGGTATGGGTGCCGGTGAAATAACAGGCACATGAGACTTTCCTACTTTGTCTCTAAGGTAGGTAACATGCATGCATCAGCAATCCTCTTGGCACGTATCTATAGGCGGTGGTAACCACTTACCTTCAGGTGGGACCTCTGCTTTTTTGCCAATATATAACATTAAAAAAAACCAGCAATACGCGTATAACCACGAGCTGATTATGATTTTGAAGTAGTGTTAGTATCATGGGCATTCAGTATGGCGGATCCATACGACGCGACTTGGGACAATGCTTACACGATTGTGACCAGGCCTATTCCGAAAAACGAACGTCGAAGTTTCGGATCAAAACGACTCAACGACGAACAAAGTATTGTCAGACAACGAACTACTAGATGACATGACAATAACATTTGGGAGTACCTACTTATTATCAACGAAACACAAACACTTTCGTAGTTGGAAAATGTGCGACCTGTAAGCCGAAACTTCATACTTCGATTTTCGGAGTGGGCCTCCCTAGCTGGGGCCCGATTCTCCTAAAATAAATCTTGATAAATCACAACCGAACCGTTCATTCAGACAGTTCTCAATTTCAAAAGCTATAAAATTGTTTGACACAAAAAACAAAATCAATCATTTTGAAAGTTTTCGAAAACAAAAACTGACTGACGGTTGTGGATCGATTGCGTTTGGCTACAATTTATTTTAGGAGAATTAGGTCCCTGGTCAGCCTTGACCACCCCCGAACTAAGGGTGGATCCGCTCCCGAGGAGGATAATAAACTAGAAAGGTACCTAACTTTAAGACGATAGGGAGAAAACTTGCTCCTCAAACTCAGCGTAAGAAGCCAGGGCCATATTGAGTTATCACATCAAATTGCTTTATTGCTACGGTCAGTCCGTGGATGGGTGACCATTCGTTGCACATCGAGACCCCTCCGTGCCTCGCAGAGCACGTTAAACCGTCGGTCCCGGGTGTCATACGAAGACCTATGACAGTCGTGACGGATAGTCAGAAGCCCTAAAGTCTGACAACCAGTCTAACTTTAGGATATCGGCATTGTCCAGTGTAGCGATACTGCTGACGCATTCGTTTTGTATACTGAGGCGCAACATTGTACTAGCGCGGCGAGGCAGTTGTCTCCCCGCAGTCATGCAGTTAGATCGATGTAGTACCTATGTAGTTTATGGTCAATCATGTATTTGGACACGGGTACCAGTAAAGTTACATATCCCAACATGTGATCTTCATTGAGCAATATTGCAAACCCATTAGTAAACTACATTGATGACCCTTCGACAAAGAACACGTAACTTTCGGCGATGATACAGTGAGAACGGAGCGCGCGGACGTGGACAACGTGGTAACAAAGAACGCACAAGTGCAACGTGGCAACCGAGGATGTGCGAGGTAACCTGAACATATAATATTATGGGAGACGACTCCCCTTTTTGCTGAGACCAAGAGGGCTCCAGGCCTAACTTCACCAGGCATAACCAGACAGTAGATGTGGAACACATAGGACACGCGCTGGTCAAAATCTGCCGAAAGAAGCGACCACCAGGAGATGCAGCTGGGATAGGAGTTTCCGGGGCGGTACAAGGCAGCGGCTATGGAACAGAGCATGCGTATAGACACATAGGTGTAAGACGTATTAACCTTGGGGGCGAGGCCAGATTCTGCACCAAGACGATGATCCAGCCTACCCCGACGGCAGTGGATGACATGGGACCGGCGGTGACACAGACACAGATACAGTGCGCGCGTCGTATTTTCGCATCATACTTGGGGGCGAAGATTTATACCGCACCAGGTGTTGGATGAAGCAACCTGTCATCTCACTTGGCTCAGGCAGCTGGTAAACGTCGCTACGAATAGCTTAAACGGAGTCGAGTTAGGTCGGTATGTATGTAGAGTTTATACCTAATCCAATCATGTATTTGGACACTGGTACCAGTAAAATTACATATCCCAACATGTGATCTTCATTGAACAATATTACAAACCCATTACCGCTACACCCAGTAATTGGGTTGCACAGGTCTGAAGGCAGTCGCTCCGTGTAAAATACTGGTATTTAGCCGCATCTGGTTAGACTGGAAGCCGACCCTAGCATAGTTGGGAAAAGGCTAGGCAGAACGAACATGAAATTGCTCCACATCATCGATACAAAATACGTTTGCGTTGCAAGATGTGTACTCAAACTTAACACCGCGATGGGACAATACACAACCAAATAGCGAGAGCAAAGATTAAACCCATCTTCTTGCGGCCATGCTGCTAAGCAACGAACGGGGTTTTGACGACATACGTACACTCAGACGGCTGGGGGAACTTGCCAGCTCTCTTCCTATGACCCCACTGGTGGAGAATTAAATAAAAGATTTCAAAAATAATTCCATAAGTAGCAAAATATATCAGCGCTAACAGTGAAATACCTTCTGTGGTCCCCAACTCGCTAGACCAGGGCACAGTAGATATATAAGCTAAAGCAGTACCTCAACTTACTATAATCTCAAGAATTGAAACACTCACATAGACCCGCTCTGTATACTGAGTAGTTTTTTGTTTTTGTATGGAACTGTATCCCGAAAATACCTTATTTGTCTTGTTGCAATGCGTGTCTGTGTGAAGTACTGCTTTAGCTTATATATGTCTACTGTGACCAGGGCTCAGAGTGATGACTATGTGCATATTATCCTTCATTTTAGCTCTTCTAAAACAAAAGTTAATGCACATGTCATCCTACGTCGTTTTAGGTTGAATACGTATAAAATCAAAAACCAAAAACGATTGTCGCCACGATTTTATTAATATGTATAATTCTTTATAGCTTAAAACAATGCATTTGATATCATATATTTGATATAATTTATAATACACATTACAATCAACTGTAAACCCTATCACAGTGCTAAGTCACAACTTGAACGGCATATTTTGTCGTATCACACAGTTTTACATCATTAATACATTGCATTAACCAATCTTTGTAAACATGCCTTACATCCGAAGGCAATTTCTTCGTTAATTTCTTCATTTTTCCGAACTCTATAGTCTTTTTATTATGAAGAACAAAGTCTACATCCATGGATCGCATTGACTTTACAACTGTACCTCCGTACGCGACCCAATGCCTCTCGAAATGCTTCCTTTCTTCTTCAGTGAAGCTTATACAATCTGGGTAGAATCCTAACCGTTTGTCTTTGAAAGCATCTGGTAGAGGATTCTCCGGTATAAACAGGAAATCCTTGCTATCTACTTCGTCGACACTCATATTAGCCTCTTCTTCAATATCTCTTGATGAGTTATTACTCTTATCCGATGAACTTGAATGATTTAGTTTTATTTTTGGCTCATTTACTTTTTTTTTCATCAAAAAACTATCTATTTTGTTTTTAGGACTAAGTTTTGTAGATGTTCTTGGGCTAACATTGGTTTTAGACGGACTAGCTTTGATTTTCTTTGCGGGTGGTTCATCTGCATCAGATGCGGTTGCTGCTAACTTGTTTAATAGAGACACGTCAGTTTTTTCTTTAGATGTCTTGTACAAGTGTTTTAGTTCTTCTAGATTCGTTGCTGTTTTCCAGTCCTTGTCTGTCCGTATTCTGGTTACTCTGGGGAACCTCACTGATATACCATCCGCTGTGTGTAAGTTTGCCCTTGTAAGTTCCGTACCTGAAAACAATTGATGCATAATAAATTATCATTGCAAATATTATGTCAAAATTTAAATTGGCGGTTGGTTTGTTTTCAATGCATCAAATATTAATGGAATGTTTGAGTCCAACATTTGAATTATTCAATAAAATTTGCTCTCAGTGTATTATGAGTTTTATCGAAATAACTTAGAAATGTAGAGGACATCATTATTTCGTCTTTTCGTGGGTTAAAGACACTCATATCATAAGATGCCCAGGTAACCCCTGCACAAAAAAGTACGCCATGCCATAGACTATCTGAAACATAGTTTTTTTTGTTTTAGTTTTTGGGTGTTTGGGTTACTAGATTTCTATGTATGTTTGAATTTAAGTTCAATTTTTGTTTGTTTTGAATATAGTTTAAATTAGTTTTAAGAAATTAAACTAATGTAAACTATATTCAAAATGGCATGAAGGGCTCTTATATAAAGTTAAAAAGATGCTCCCACACTCTTTTTACAATATATTGCACTCCTATCTCAATGGTCATCAATGGATATCAGACAGAGTAATGGCTTATTGTTGTGAACAACAGATAGCCATGATGCGGAAATTAACAAAAAAAAAGTTTTATTAAATATTATGTTTTAATTTTAAGTATGCGTCCGCTTGGGCGTGAAAATAAATATGTTTTCTTTCTTTCATGACAGCTCATGTAACTGCTATTCACAGGCTTCTCAATATACTGCTACAATTAGTGGTCATGCAAATGGATTGGTTCATTACAATAATAATATGGTGTTATTAGTAAACAGAGGAATGCTGCTACACTACACATACCCATCCTCTGCCTCGTTTCCACTAAGTCGCTTGGTGGTAGGATCTTTACGGTCTGTCTGGCTAGCTACCCTTACATTAAAATCTGGCGCTAAGCGGTTTATTGTGTTCAGTAGTGTGTATGTAAATGCCAGAGGGGTATAGGAAAGTCCTTCTGTCGTTGTTATTTGATTCATGTGCTCCATCTTAGTCCCTGTCTGCGCTTACCGTCAAGTGTGACTCAAGCCATACGCAACCAAGATAAAGAATAAAAAATAATATATTGTACTTTCACAATCATTGGTTGTAAAGATGAACGGTCTATAATCACCAGGGCATGTCTACAGGTTAAAATAGCCATCATCCTAAGAGCGATTACGCAGTGCATCCGATCCGAATCCGTGAAAATACGGATATAAAAAACTTGGACCGAATTCGGATATTGCTTTACGCACTGCATCCGATCCGAATCCGTTAAAATACCGATCTAGAGTAAAAATCTCGGACCGAATTCGGATGTTGCTTATGCACTATTCCGATCTCTGATTCAAATTCAAACAATTCAGGGGCCATCTTTGGCATATCCGTTTGGCGTCTGATTTGAATCCGAGGTAATGCGAAAGCGTTAATACAAACAGTACTACGGCTACTTCGGTCCGTCAATTTTTCTTCCGAATTAGAAACTCACGGATGACGGATAGAAATCGGATGACGGATGCCGGATGTAGTGCGTAAACTACCATACAAATATTTGTATGGTTACTTCGGAACGTATTTTCACGGATTCGGATCGGATGCAGTGCGTAACCGCTGTTACTAATATTATAAATGCGAAAGTAACTCTGTCTGTCTATCTGTTACGCTTTCACGCCTAAACCGCTGAACCGATTTTGATGAAACTTGGTACAGAGATAGTCTGGAACCTGGAGAAGGACATAGGCTACGACATCCACGCGGGCGAAGCCGCGAGCGACCTCTAGTTTACTATAAATATTTATTTTAACATACCAGTAATCTCCCAAACAGGTTGATTTTTAGGGTCTGCAGCAATAAAGTCAGGCACCATTCCTTTATTGCAGTTCAGCCAAGAAGGTACTTTATTGCTATCCTGTGATATTTTCACCATGAGTGGTGCCAATTCTTTCTGTAGCCTCTCCAATGTGCTGTCGTCATGACCCGTGTGGACTTTGGTGACCGTGACCCAACAGTCGCAGCGGGTGTCGTGACAACCCATTAGAAATACGGACATCATTCCTCCTTTCTTGCCTGTACCTGTAAATTGAATAGAAGTATGGTTTAATTTAGGAATATATTTTACTGCCATGTGGGTTGCAACCACGGATGTAGATTGATGAAAAACGCCAAATACTTTTCTTTTCTTTTAGAAAAAACGTTGCCTCACACTAAGATTTCTCTTGTATCGTGGGTGCGTTTACAGACACAAATCTCACATACACAAACGCCCAGACCCGAAACAACCATCTGTAGGCCATACAAATTTTTGTTTCGTGTGGGAATCAAACCCACAACCTGTAGCCCAGAAGCCAATCGCTTAGCCACTGCACCAAACGTGTCGTCAAATTGTTTACGTTACGCAATTGCCCTGCTGTCTTGTCCATCATTATTATAAATAACTTTAATTTAACAATACATACCAAACCAAGCTCCAAGTACAACTAGATCAGCGGTGTCAGCCATTGCTCCATCAAACAGATAATCTTTCTTCACCTTCAACCAATGTCTCTTGCCCGGCTCATATGTGGACTCCAAGTCTTTTAGTACTAAGCCTTCTAGACCAAGTTGTAATACCTGAAATGTATAGAAATAATTTTATGTAATAATTATAATAACAAGAGTTGTCATATGAATACCTATGACAGTTGTTGGTGGAAGTCAGAAGCCCGAAAGTCTGACAACCAGTCTAATATTCTTCTTCTCTTGTGTCACCACGAGCTATACGAAAATAGCTCATGCTGTGGTAAATAGATTAGCCAGTCAGCAAGGTTGGTAGTTGGTAGCGATCTAACGTTAGGATATCGTCATTGCCCAGTAATTGGGTTGTGGAGATCTGATGGCAGTCCTTTCATGTAAAATACTGGTATTCAGCTGCATATAGTTAGACTGGAGGCTGACCCCAACATAGTTGGCAAAAGGTTAGGCAGAATAAAACAACAAGGACCTTATTACAAAAGATGGCTTAAACCAAGATGGAGAAATTCCATCCATAAGGTTCCACTGCATGGGCAAATCTCGCTATATGCTGATGATACCTGTCTTTTTTACTTTGGCAACTCAATAACCGAGATGATCAATCAAGCCCAACAAGACCTAAATACTCTACTAATCTGGTTCAAACAAAATCTCCTCACAATAAATGCATCTAAAACAAGCTACGTCATATTTAAGGCTAAAAATAAAAAAGTACCTCCTCATTCCCCTCTTAAAATCAACAATCAAACACTCCAACTCAAGCAACATGAGAAATACCTTGGACTAAGATTAGATAGCCATCTAAATTGGAAGGTACAAATCGATTACATCAAATCAAAACTAACATCGTTACTTGGCTCGCTTCGTAAAATAGTAAATTGTCTACCCTATACAGTACGCCATACAATATACAACTCCTTGGTGAAGCCACAAATACTGTACTTGGTTGAAATCTGGGGTAATGCACCGAAAACAAACATACAAGATCTACAAGTTGCTCAAAATAAAATTATTAAAATGCTATTTCACTACGACTACCTAACACCTACAACTAAAATATACAAAGACACAAATCTCATGAACATCACACAACTTCACACTTACAGTACCTGCATACTCATACAAAAAATACTCACAAAAAGCATACATACACAAATTACCTTCATGAAGACACACCAGTTGCATAGTCGTAGCAGTCGTAGACCAAATCATATTTTGGTTCCCCGAGTGCGAACCACCCAAGGTAAAAGAACCTTGACATATGAGGGAGTACAACTATATAATAAATTGCCCGAGGACATAAAGAGTGCAAATTCAATCAATATATTTAAAAGAAAGCTAAAAAAATACGTACTCGAACTCGAAACCATCACACCGAATTAATTTGTCAACAAGTTTCATAATTGTTTTTGCAGACAACAAGTATAATACTACTACAATTTACCTGTATTGTGACATCGGGACCGCGGTATTCACGCTCCGAGCGGGTAGTTTAGTGCCGTTTTACTGATTGTGATTTGTCGGAATACCCACTATAGATTTAAGCAGATCAGTCTACTGCATGTTTTTAAACTGTTTTACATACCAATTACTTTGGTACTAAGATGCTTTTATAAATGATTTATGATGATGATTATGATTAAATCGTAAGTAATTATAAAGTCTGAGTGTCGAATGCATGCTTAATTAATTAGAATATAGTCTGTTCTCAGTTAAGTGAAACGTAAATTTCTTTATGAGAATAAATGTCTTTAACCACAAGATTAAGGTAAACCCAGGTTTAAAATATAGGTCATAAAACAAAAAGAGACGGGGCTATTTTAAAACCTAGGTTTTTCTTAGACCATCATTTGTAATAAGGGGGCAAGAGTGTATATATTCTAGTTGTATTGTATAAAATAAGGTAAACATACATTTTTATGGTAGCTAATAAGTGACTCACTTAATATGCATTTATTATTGTTTATTACATCATAAAGTCATCTATTGTTGAGTTATTTTGATTTGTAACTTAAGGTAAATACTATACATGAGCAACAGCATATTTCTATAATATTGATAAGTGAATCCTTAGAGCCTATGTACACGTCTTTTTAACGCGCCGTCGACGCGCGTTTCTGTCATACTTCATACTTAAAAAACGTCATTGTGATTTTTTTATGTATGGAGTTTGACGGAAACGCGCGTCGACGGCGCGTAGATAAGACGCCGTGTGCATAGGCCCTTAAGGGCACAAGAGGGAGACCTTTGCCTAGCAATGGGGCAGAATAGGCTAAGAAAAAATATTTATAATATAGTCATACTAACAATTTTAAAAATACACATCACTTATCTCAATCAGTAAGATAGAGTGCGCGCAAGATAACTCTGCGCGCGACTGAGGGCGTGCTAAACGTTGCCATGATCGCAAAAATTCAAATTCGCTTTTTAAGCTTAACCTTTTTATCTCTAAACATAAGTATTTTTCCCGTTAAACATTCACACAATCAGGTAGTTCTACTATCAAAATTAACACTAGAGCGCACGCGCGGGCTACATATGTAACCCAGCGTGTAATATTGTCGTATATTTTCTTAACTTGGCGCACTACAGTGCAATCGTCTAGTGTATTCCTCAAGTATTAGCCCCCGCTCCCGCCAGTAGCGTGCCGGCTCCTACGGCACACGGACTTCTTCACAAATCTTCCTTGAAGTTGGTGGGCTACACCTGTAGCCCGCGCGAGCGTTCGAGGGAGTAATTTTTTTACTGTACAGTAGGTGAAATTGAGGTAAATATGATAAATTGGCTGTAGTATTACTATAAAACGTACTGTATATTACTTTTTTAAGTATTTGTTGTTTGTATTTATGGATTTTGATGGAGCTTAATTATGTTTTGGTAATTTTTTTAGACGTCGGATAACTTGAACGATTTGTGTAAACAAGTACAAAGATGCAGCTGGAAGATGACGTAGACGACGACATTTTTAGTGAAAGCGAGGTAGAAGGTAGATTTGCGGAATAAAGTGGCCCGCTTAGATCTCCGCACCATTCTCATAAGGAGCAAGATGGCGAGTGGGACGAGAACGAAAATGAAGACGTTCCTTTGTTGACTTTCGCTTCCTACCAGTCCATTGTACCATTATGAAACGGTAAAAAATGGAGTAAGTTTCCACCACCCACTTCAAGAACCAGATCTCACAACATTTTAGTTCGTCTAGTAGGCCCAATAGGTGAAGCAAGACGCAAATAGAAGAAATGGGATTCGATCTTGCAAGAATTTCTATTGAGCGTCATATATCCCATCAAAATATATCCAGAGATATAAAACTGAAATCAAACTACTTCTAAGACTGGCAGAACAAACCCCAGAACATAATATGCTTATTCGGGGAGGAGTTGGTTGGTGTTCTTTTTGCAGCAGGGCTCGCAACCTCAGTAAACAATGGCGCATTTTTACCGAACATCAGACAGTCGTGTGACCTGAATGTATACCAACAGAGTGATTTATTACCGATTATTTTGATTATTGGTTCAATTAGATACTTAGAAACCAATTTTATGATAAAAATAACGTTCCTAAATGAAAATAAGCCTAACAGATCGTAAACCTTCCAAATATAGTAAATTTTTAAGAAGTTTTTGTTTATGTTTCAAATTATAATTAAAAAGCAAAATTTTGCTGATTGTATGAGCCATTGTGGTAAAAATAAAGATGTATAGTAAATATAGACTGTGTTTTATTCATTTTCTGTCTTATTTGGAGAATTAACTGAACTGTAAGTGGGCTACGCCTGTAGCCCGCGCGTGCGCTCAAGGAGTATTTACGGGCGCGTGCACTCTAGTGTTAATAATACCGGCACACACTTTGGTGGACCATGATTAGTTCCGATTTCGGCCGCGCGCAGACTTATCTTGCGCGCACTCTAGTTAATGTATTTTCAAAATGATAACATAATCATCATCAATCTGGCAGCCAACTGTGGAGAAATCATAACCTGTGCCAATAATAATATTTTATCCAGATGTCAACATACCTCAGCAATCATTTTCGCCAAGTCCGACGGCTTCTCAATCAACTTCTGTTCCGAAAACATAACATGATTTTTTACTTCGACCATATTTTCATACAGTATCTGCCTCCTCTTCCGTATAGGTATATCTATTAAGACTTCGCCATTGTAATATAAACAGTCGAAAACATACAGACACACTTGTGCATCTTTGAATTCCGACTGCTTATGTATACCCAACGTACCGAATGGCAACGGCTTCCCAGTATTGACATCTACCATTAAAACTTCAGCATCTAGAATTAAATCCGTACCTTTTGGAAAAGCTTGCGGTAAATAGTCTTTGAAATGACTGACTTTGTGAGCCATAACGGGTTTTAAGGCTCTAGAAAAATATTTGAATTCTTTCCCTTTTTTATGCACTTGTACTCTTTCTCCGTCATATTTGATTTCAGAGAACATTCCGTTTGGACACTTCTTCATTGCCATTTCCACTGATTTGCAAGCTTCAGCCAACATCGGTAGTACGGGAGTCATAAGGGATAGTTTTGCTTCAAATCCTTTCTGGATTGCATCTTTATGTTTTACAGTACTGCTTTCAGACATAATGCGGTCTAACACCATATTTAAGTCTCGGCATGTTTGGAAGACACTATAAGCATCTGGATGAACACCTTCTAATATGTGTTTCGGTCCAGCATTTATCCGTAAATCTCCTTTTATTAACCTGATGAGCATTTTCAAGTCATCAGCAGTACATTTCTTAACAATTTTCTTAAAATGGTATATTTGTTCTTCTTCTTTTGTTAATTTTGAAAGGTCTTCTAAAAAGTCTTCTACTTTTTGTATTGTTAATGTGCTTTCTGTTGCTGATTGTACAACCTTTGATTTTAGAAAGAAATGCTGTATTGTGTCAGCCACATCGCCCTGTTCCAAATGTGTTAACATGTCATCATGGTCCATGCTGAATATTCTTGAAAAAAGTTTGACCAACTGTTTACTTTTCAAATTGTAAACTCTTTTGGTTACCTGTGGCAATAGTAACTTACACCATAATGTTAAATTGCCTTTGAAGGAAGTGCCATCGGTGCCATTTCTAAAAAAGTTATTGACTACAGCCGTTTTTTCTGTATAAGCGTCTACTTTTGATATTCTTTTACATAATTTGAAGAATGTCACAAACTTATCGTCATCGGTTACCACTTCCTGTTTCTTAGGACTGTCTGTACTATCTTTACTTGCAGTTTTTGTGGGACTAGTTTTCACAGATGCAGTTGAAACGTTTTTTATAACCTTTGCTGTATATTTACCACTATTTTTGTCAGCATACAGCTTCTCCATTTCATTCAACTTTTTCAATATAAATTCCTGATCTTCCTTGTTTATGTTGTCCCAGTTGCCGATGTCGTCTATAGAATCTACGCGTTTGGTCGCGGGTCGTTGCTTCAGTAAGACATTCATGAAGCAATCCACGTGATGCCATGATTTCATCTGCTGACCATCTCCGTATGGGCTTGCGACAAGTTTCGCTATACGTAACTCTCCACTAGGACAGTTGGTTTTACACCCTTTACACGAAGCTCGCCCACCTTTAGCTCGGTCTACGAAAAACGGTGTTGATTCCGCCATGGCTACACTTACACTAAGACTTAGTTTTTATTAGACATAAAAACAATGAAATATTTGACACAATAATGTCCATGCACTTTTTTTTACAAAGATATGACAGGTTAATATTACTGATTACGGTCTATTTGCTCTAAAAACAAAACAAATAAATATTTGGTACAGCTTTTAACCAAAAGTATACTTTTGAAAAATTAACAACACAACACTCAATAACGTCACTGACAATGTGTCAGGCATGTCACTGTCAAACTGACATCATTTTTGACAATTCTAGAGTTGTACAGTAATATTTTTCTGAATCAACGTTTAAAGTATAAATCACACAAAAAAATATTTCGTGAAACGTTACAAGTAGATCAAAAATCCTTTTTCATCTGATGCACTTGGACTATAATGAAACAACAAATTTAGCAATCTTAATCTAAGATATTTTAGTGTGTTAGTAATTGTATTTTTGTATTATCAATACTTCTATAATTCACTGTTACGTGATCACAGTTCCGTGGCAAATAACCTAATACAAAGGTCAGTCGTCTGCCTCTATTGACGTTTAGTTTTACGCATGCGTAGATCTTTACCCGAGTCTTCATTTTAATACGCAACGATACGAGCACGGATACGAATTAAATATTATTATTTTCATTGCCGTTTGTTTTCGGTAAGAATAATACATAGTTTCTTATGTATACTTTTCAGTCTAATTATACTTTTAACTTCATTAAACAAAAATGCAAAGTAAAACTAAAGGGAACATTATGTTACGCTAAGGGTACAAAGATTAAATGTAAAATACGTTAATATTTATCAGAGTAAATTACTATCCTATTCCTTTGTCATACATTGAATGTGAAAATACTTTTAATTGGGAAAGTGTTTAATTTATAATTCTCCTTCTTTGCAGCGTCGTCATGTCACCAAGAATTCAGCAGCGATGGCACGAAACACGGCACGCTGACTTCGCCTCACTACCCATCCCCGTACCCTCCGAACACTCATTGCCATTACGAATTCTTCGGGAGGGGCAAGGAACGAGTTAGATTAATTTTTCAAGACTTCTTCTTATATAAATCTGCTGATGGATCTATTGAGTACGTATTTACATTTATTATTTGTATTGTACCTTCCATTTACGTTAAAACGTTGTTTTTTTTAGTTGGATTTTATTTCCGTTTCATCGTAATCTAAACACGTGTACGCACGGATGAACTCGAATATCGTGAACGTGAACATCGTACACGTATCCCTATGAACGTGTTCGCCAAACACACTGTTTGGTAACGGTACGCACATGCAAACAACGTGTTCGATATTCGTGTTCGCGATGTTCGCGTACGTTCGTGCGTACACGGCTTATGGTTACTGAACATGAGTTTGGTCAAAAAATATAATGTGCATTGATATAAAATTATAAATGCAGTAGACACGGTTACCATTCCATGAGTTACACTCATTTTACCTCAAGTAAGTCTTTTCCGAGTACATTTCCCAACCGGAGTCATGATTCCGACTCCAAAATGTATGGGGACCGGAGCCGAACCGACCTAAGCATCCACTTTTCGTGCTACGTGAGGCCTCGCCACGCACTCCGCCGCGTTTTATACCTACCACATACTGTGACTGAAACACGCATCTCCACAAACGCAATGCAATACATCGTCATTTGTTTGAATCCGCTTAACGCCCCGCGCTAAGTTGCATCTCCATAAACGAGCCTTTACGTAATGCAGAACTGTTTTCAAAATAATGATTATTCTATTTCAAAACATAATAAAAAAAAGAGTTATTAGTTAACATTGCAAACACTAATGCAGATTTTTGTGCATTTACAGTTGTACAAGCGTGGATTCGTTGCAAGCATTCGTCAACGTGGATGGGCGATTAGAAAAAGTGGAGACGTTCTGTGGAATCGACCTCCCGAAGCCTATTATGTCGAATGGACCGAAACTAATGCTGGAATTCCGTGGAACGCAATCATCGAGATACTCGAGAGGATTCAAAATATCATATTCATTTGTAGAAAGTAAGTATGCATTTGCTACAAAATTATTTCTATGTAATTTCGTTAAAGCTATCGAATTGATTTATACTGAAACGTATTTTAATTTAATTGATCAGATGATGACATGAGTGGCTTCACGGTAAAGAACTCGCATAAAATAAGACCCGCTATCTATGCTAGGCCTGCTGCAATGATTTCTAGTATTTTCGTTCTGCAGGCGATTTAATCTTTGAGATGGGCAGTTTTTTTGGAACTATTATTTGTAAATAGTGCTGCACAAATGAAACAACTTCTTTAGGAATAAACGTTTTATTCCAAAAACAATTTTATAATTTCTAGATTATAACAAAGTTTCCTAAACCTTTCCAGATTTCGGAATAAACACAGGGAGGCAACTGAAGGAGTTTCCATGCGCGTTCGTGTATAATAGTAGTGAGGCGCGCAATGGTACATTTGCGTCCCCAAACTCGCCGGGACCATATCCAAGGGATACCGAATGTACTTACTTCTTCCACGGCGGCGAGACTGAGAAAGTGCATCTGCATTTTACGAATTTTGACGTTGAAGGAGTTTTGCCGTAAGTATGCTATTTTATTTCTTACGAAATGTTTTGAAACTTGAAAAGATCTAACCTTAGGTTATTGGCATTGCCCAGTAACTGGGTTGCGGAGGTCTGATGGCAGTCGCTCCGTGTAAAATACCGGTATTAAGCCGCATCTGCTATGCGAGCACGGATCTTTTTATCGAGTCGATTCGAGAAATTGATCTATTCTAAACGTCAAATTTGACATACATAGATAAAACGAGAACTGCTGTCATTTTATCTATATCTTATGTCAAATTTGACGTTTAAAATAGATAAATTTGTCGAATCGACTCGATATAAGATCCGTGCTCGCACTGGTGGTTAGACTAGAAGCTGACCTCAACATATTTCTGAAAAGGTATAGCCTTTAGAACATCGAAATGTTTTGAAACTTTAGTTTTGCCAAATTGCCGTATGGATTCAGGCAAAGAATAAGGCCACTGTCTCCACGACTTTGAAGAGAACGAGCAGTAAGGTCTTTATGCCTGCTAAGTATAATAACAAACTGCCATCATCAATCCAGACGGATTGAAGATGGCATTTTGTTGTTAGACTATAAGCGGATATATGATTGTGGTAATAATGGACCGTTCAGTGTAGTGGCCATTCTGGTAGGCCCGTGTTCCGCAGTGAACATTTACGAGGTGATGATGATAAGTTCTCCTAACGAAAACGCATTCAATTCGCAAGTACAAACCAAAACCAAACTATAATTTAGAAAAAAAGTTATGCTATAGTGCTAGTACAAAACGGTTTATGTTGATGATCAAAAGCTGGGTAAAGGGCTTCTTTACAGTAAAAATAACATAAAGAACAGTTAATAACTGTTCACTCAGTACACAAGTACCTAAATCACAACTATACCTTAGTAAAAACTGCAGTCTGACTTCAATAACAAGATGAGAAACTGTCATAATGGTCGAGTTGGATGTGGTTAAGATGGAATTTGTCAACAATTTTGATTATGCAACTGGCCCCCTGATTGGCTTCTAAAATTCATGTGTAGAAACATTTAAAAAATATTACATTACCTGTTATCGCGATTCGACTGAAACCTGCATTGTAGAATTTTACACTCATAAGGTAAACTCGACCCTTACCCTTTTTTGTAGTCAGACTTCAGTTACGTGAAGGTTAATTTTAATAAAACCTAATTTCACAGTAACGTGGACAACCTGTTCCGAGTATCCGACCCTAGTAAATAACACTAATATTTTAATATACCTGTTCCAGATGCGAAGCAGTATCGGCGAGTGATTATGTCGAATTTTCAAACTATATGACTGAAGACAATAGATTCGGTAGATATTGTGGACAAATGAAAGAGTTCCACGTTGAGTCTGAGAGGAATTTCTTCAAAGTTACATTTAGGTCGAACGACCGCTTAGATGGTACAGGTTTTAAGGCAATGTATCAGTTTTTAGAAGCAACTGATGAATATCGAGCCCCACCGGTACAAGATAAGGCTTCACATTCTTTGTGTAAGTATTTTTGTTCTTGTACAGATGAGTAGAGTACATCAACTAAGTATCGTCTCAGATTATTTGAAATAATCGACAAACTGCCTACCTAATAAACTTTCTTTATTCGGTACTATAGTGTAAATTGTTGAAGGTGAACAGCGATAAATTCTATAAAAGTTCGAGGAAATGCAACAATGAAAAGCTTAGTCACCTTTTCGGTCTATAATTTGTTCAGTTATCAAACATGTGGTTCTCCGGGTATAACTCCCAAAGATTCCCGAACGTATATTAGGTACCTGGGTGTATGATTAACTGCGAGGAGATTCTCAGTTTCTAGGTTTTAATAATAATTGTGCTCGATCAACACCTCAGATCACAGATTTATGATCTGAGATCAACACTTTACGATGCCCTCGTTAGGCTGCTGGATCAAGGGTTTGATACAAAAAGCGGTACTCCTTGACACGGCTTGCATGGCGAGGAGGTTCCTTTCTCTGAAGCACTGACTACCGGCAGTTTGTACCCTGTTCCCGATGCCGGAGGGCTACTTTTTTTCATATTTTCAAATATACTGTTTCTTTTTAAGATGTGTAATTTAAAATATAATTTATACGTGGGGATATGTATGACGATTTTGTGCTTGATAAAAGGCGATGCTCTTAATCCAACGTCCAATATCGTCTTCGGTGAGCTAAAAGTCTATTTGCCGAAGAAGGTACGTTTCCGCTCAACCCTTCCAGGGTCGTAGACGTAACAGTTATCACCTAAACCAAACTTAGCTACCTTAATGATCTGGAAATAATATGTTTCTTTTCTCTTTCCAGGTACATTTGATCGTTTTCTAATGCTGATCATCTTCGCAATAACGCAGCTGCATCATCAACTATATCATTAAATAAAGTGATATTAGATTAAATATTATTATAAATTAGTCTGTAATCCTGTATATTTTGTATAATAGTATGTGCCATACACCTGTAATTACGTAGATATGCAATATTTTCTATAAAGTCGCGTTTTATGTTTTCCTCTATTACCTACCAACTAAAAGCAATACCATGCGAGACACAATAAAGATTTATTCATAAAGGCACGTCGTAAAACGAAATAAATTATTTGAATTAAATGGGGTGTTTTCAATGCTTTTATCTTTTTTAAGTGCCTACCTATTGCTTAAGTATCCTGCGATCTGCCATGTTCATATAAGATGCAGGATGGTTGCAGCACAGCTGTTTTAAAGTCCTTAAGCACCTACTACAAAACACCTAAGTACTTCATAGCTTATACAAGATGTCCAGAAACTCAACGTCAAACCGGGAACAAATGATAGATGATGAAAGAAGGAAAAAAAGAAAATAAATTTATAAATAAAATAAAAGGCACACAATACAAAAAAAAAACATAAAAAAAAACAATTAGCAGGAAAGTGTGCCTCACGGCTGCGCCAAGAAGGCTCTGTTCAGCAAAAAATGCCAGACAACCAGTGCCTGACGCTGGTTTTCAACTGGGCCTGAAGTGTGAGGTGATGGATGCAAGTCAGTTTTATACTGCAACGTTTGTATGATGTGATGATGAGGCGTTTTATTTCTATTTTTTTAAATAAGTAGTTTTAACTGGTATCGTCCCGCGCGACGACCCGGATCGTCAGTGCCGTTGTTTATCTATTGTGTCTATAATTACAGTACTTGATAAGTTAATAGATAACGAGTAAAAAAACTGTAATGTTAACCATTTGCCAAATCAAACCAAACCAATGTATCATTTGTTCCCGGCTTCACGTTGAGTTTCGGAACATTCTGTATAAATACTAGACCAGGCGTTCATAAGTTAGGTACTCCCTAGGGTGCTACAAAATTCAACGCGTTACACTGCTATTATCAACCCAATGGAAAATCATGACCCGGTTGATTATCGGATGAGACGGAGGAGATCGTACACCTATAATACAATATAATTGGCTTAGGCGTTAATCACATAATACAAAATATGTTTTACGCACAGGCATAAATTAAAACAGTTAATAATCAAGATTCGGTTACAATAAATCAGTGTCAAATTTAAGTAAGACAAGTTAATAAATATGCAAAATCACGTCAAAATGTCGCTGGCATAATTAATTGCTGCACTAGTAGGCGGATAGTACAGATATATGAAATGTTAAAATCAGAATTACATATATATTCTAAGTTTAAGTAAACTTCTACTAGCTACTGTGTCTACCTGACTGCAGCTACAGCTTTGGTTGTAATTCGTAGCAAAAATCTGTATGAAAAACACCTATCCTTGAAACGGGAATGAGCAGGTCATCCACCTATGTTCATCTCATGAAGATTCACTGTGGATCATAGGGATTCTATTAAGTGGCTAGGTAGAAGGCAGGATTGTGAGGAAATATCACGTTTGGCATTGCGCTTATCATTTGCGCTCGATTATGCCTTTCACAAGACCTAGAAGGCGAACGGTCAAAGCATGAATTGACAAAACAGCCCTGTTAGGACAAGACGCTGTAAGCTGTAAAACGTCAATTTGAGAAAAACGAGTTCAAAAGTTTACATCTTTAACTCGTTACCAAATTTTTTCTAATAAGGATAAACGTTTAATTATTTTTTTAACTAATTTGTCATAATGTTTACTAATTTTCATTCTAACTTCATATTATCGTATTTTTTCAAGAGACCTCACAATATAAAAAAACGTGTTTTGTTACAACAACATGTAGCTAGCCAATATTCGTCTTTGTTGTAACATAACAATGTAATCCTTGATTACTGCACTTTGAAGTGATAAATTTACCTCCGGTTTCTGAATTGAGAATTCTAGGATAAGCAGTACTTATGTAACATTGATTATGGAGTTGTCAAAAAAATGACGGATTTTAAAGCATTTTTTTGACAACTCCGTACTCTATAAGTTTTTAAGTCCGTACTCAATACTTAAGTATTGCTTATCCCGAATTCTCAATTCAGAAACTGGAGGTTAATTACTGGTTTATTGTATTCTGCATTAACTCAGACCAAAAGTAAAAATAAATGAATTCTAAATAATGTAGATAGTGGACATTGTACAGATCAACAATCCTACCGCCAAACCTACTCTTTCTAACAGGTGCTTAATTGTAAGGAAAAACAATGAAATAAAAAGCGGTCAGTACGTTAAAATTTTATTATAAACTAGGTAAAAGGCATTTTTTAAAGGTAATAAAATGGTTTAAGTAAAAGTTTCTGACGCAGATTCATCCAAATCTTCGGTGATATTTTCATTCACCACCAAATCTTCACAAAATCGATGCCTGGAGTTCGGCATAAATTTTAATAGCTTTATTAAGTCTTCCTTCTTTTTTTTGGAAATACCCTCTGCTCCTGTTCTTCTTGCTACATTTATAAACATGTCAACTTCTTTTCCTACAGTATTCATAATTTCTTTCTTGAATGTTTTGGATAATATGTCGAGCTCCTTAAAATCATTGGCTTGGTAATTATTTTTTACAAACAGTTTAGGTTTGCCTCTTCGGAATTCAACAATTTTAAAACTGGATATGTTATAATTTCTAGGGAAAACAGATTTCAATTCGCTTTCAAACAGCATAACTTTTTTGTGGTCATGTACATGGGATGTCAAATTTTTTTGAGAATTTTTAATGGTGTGAACGTAATCATCTAAATCATATAAACCTGACTTGTTCATTTTATTGGTTATGGCACCATGTACACTGTCAGCTGACATGTAGGTGAAGGTGTGACCAGGCTCCAGGTATTCAATTTGGATGGTTTTAATCTCATTGCAGCAATCGTTGATTAGTCTCAGCAGCGCAGAGTATAAAATTTTATTTTATTTTGTGCGTTGCAATTATCTGCATATAAAATTACGGTTTTATAATCTCTGCAATATGTTTTTAGAAATAGAACATATACCGTTGCTACATCAAATGCTTTTCGACCAGATTCGCCTTCATGCCACAACATCGCCGTCACCGGCTTATTTCCTTTACCTATCCCGGCAAAGGTTTCATTGAATAGGTTCAATTTCGGCTAAAGAAAAAATCTTTATTATTTAGTTGTGGCATGGTTATACATTTTTGCATATCTACTGTAAATATCGCAATCCCCGAGTCCTCTTCTTCAGCATCACAATAAAATAATGCAAGCATTACGGGTAACGCGCGCTCGCTCTGTTGTTTCTTATTATTTTGACAAAACGCAGCAAATTAAGCTTGCAGTGTTTTACCAAAATATAAGGACGCGCACGACTCACCCGCGCACCCCACCTCCCTTCTTTCTATCACGGTAAAACGCTGCAATCTAGAGTACAGTGTTTAGCAAAAACATTTCATTCGAACTTCAGGTTACAGTGAAGTGTAATATTGAGTTTTTTTGTTAATGGAAACCATTATTGAACGGTAGATCGAACCCGTACCAAGATAACATCGCGTAGATTATTTTATGATGTATTACCATAAAACAATGCAACCCGGGTTGCAGTGTTTTGTCATAACAGGGCCGAAAAGTAAATCCAACGATGTTGCACATTTCCTGGATGTCCTACAGTAGTAGTGCAAAATATCATACGATTTTTTGCAATAATAATTGTATTAGATTTTCCTATGATTTTTCACATCAAAGTCAAAGCATTTATTTCAATTAGACCATTTAGGTACAGGCATATTTGAATTGTAGAAAAAAAATTTGTACAAAGTTTATAAAATCCAGGGCGAGCAATAAACTTTATGGTTACTCTTTTTCATCAAATATCCTTCCCATATCTTTTAAAACGTTTCTACCAAGCTTCTTGAGAAAGCCGTGTACTGGTTTTATTTGAAGAACTGCTGTTTCAGATATATTTGCTGTCGGTCCTGCATCTATACAGTGGCTTCCTCGAAAGTCAATTCTGACCCTCCAAATCGAATTCACATTGAGTTCGCATTACAGCCAAGCTAAATCGGTGTTCCATCGAACTACAGATTTTGCAGTAACATATAAAATATAACTAGCAACGAAATTCCAGAACGTCAGTCGCAGATAGTAAACAAAGTTACATAATAAAATAAATATCATCACGCCATAACTTATGATAGGTACAGCTGTAAGTAGTACAATAATAACAAATTGGCTTTACAAAGTTTATGGCATCTCACAATGATAGTCATTACACGGATTGTCAAACAGATATTAGTGAATGTTGCGCTAATACCAGTCGTCGTCGCCGTAACGAAGAATTTCAATTAGTAAGGTATTGTGGTGCATAATTCTCGAAGACATTTTCTTCCTGCCTGCACCCGGTTAAACTTTACCGCCGCTAGTTGCATAATCGGAGAAATGAATAGGTACTGTTCATGTAGAGATGCTACGAGGAAGGTAAAATGCGATTTTCTATTAGGGATATGCCTGTACATACCTATAAATATTTTCTTTTCGTTGTATTATATTAAACTTGCGTCTAGGTTCTGCAAAAAGGTAGACCAATCCCCTTTCTTTCGCGGGTATCGTAAAACGATTTAGGGATTATATATGAAAGGTGGGTTATCTCGAATTGTCTCGCACAAAAGTTTGATGACTTCCAGCCACCGGAGCAGGCCGGGTTTCGGAAAGGCTACAGCACCGTGGACCACATACACACCCTCAGGCAAATTATCCAAAAGACCGAGGAATACATTCAGCCTCTGTGCCTTGCGTATGTGGATTACGAGAAAGCCTTCGACACCGTCGACACCTGGGCTGTGCTGGACTCCATGCAGAGATGCCTCGTGGACTGCCGATACGTCGAGGTGCTGAGGTGTCTGTATAAAGCCGCAACAATGACCGTCCAAGTACAAGAAAGGAGCACAAAACCAATCCAACTGCGCTGAGGAGTAAGACAGGGAGACGTCATCTCTCCGAAACTATTTACAAGCGCGTTGGAGGACATTTTCAAGACGCTTAACTGGAAAGGACGGGGTATAAATACCAACGGTCAGTACATCTCGCACCTACGATTTGCGGATGACATTGTCATCATGGCAGAGTCTCTGCAGGATCTGGAGGTGATGCTAAACGGCCTAGGCGATTCTTCAAGACAGGTGGGCCTCGGGATGAACCTGGATAAGACCAAAGTCATGTACAATGGTCATGTCTTCCCGAGACCCGTAGTCGTAAATGGCGATATTCTCGAGGTTGTGCAAGAGTACATATACCTTGGCCAAACCATACAACTGGGGCGGCACAACTTCGAGAAGGAGGCGAGCAGAAGAATACGCTTGGGCTGGGCGGCATTCGGGAAGCTACGTTATATCTTTAAATCGTCGATCCCACAATCCCTTAAGACCAGGGTCTTTAACCAGTGCGTCCTACCCGTAATGACTTACGGAGCCGAAACGTGGACACTCACCGTGGGCCTGGTCCACAAATTTAAGGTTGCTCAGCGTGCTATGGAGAGAGCGATGCTCGGGGTTTCTCTGGTGGATAGAATTCGCAATGAAGTCATTCGCCAGAGAACTAAAGTCACCGACATTGCGCGTAGAATTAGCACGCTGAAGTGGAAGTGGGCCGGCCATGTCTGCAGACGAACAGATGGTAGATGGAGCAGATACGTGTTAGAGTGGAGACCGCGTTTGGGCAAACGTAGTGTGGGACGCCCTGCGGCACGATGGACCGACGATTTAAAAAAGGTGGCTGGCAGCGGATGGATGCGGGCTGCCCAAGACCGGGATGGTTGGCGATCTTTGGGGGAGGCCTACGTTCAGCAGTGGACGGCAATAGGCTGATATAATGAAGAAAGATGGGCAGAAGCTGTCTGCTCATGACAACAAACTGCAATCACAAATCCAAATGCCAAGGACTAAGCGTGGTGAATATAACAATTTGCAATTAGCGCAGCTCATTGAGGGGCCCATGTTCAGCAGCGGACGTTTACGGGCTGATTCACATATAAAAGGTCTGCATTAGCAGCCTAACCTCCTAACGCCTAACCTCCGTTTTCTGATTTGAGAATTCGGGTTAAGCAAATACCCAAATACCTAAGTAATATTTGAGTACAAAGTTGTCAAAAAAATGCTTTAAAATCCGTCATTTTTTTGACAACTTTATACTCAAATATTACCTACGTATTTGCGTATCCCGAATTCTCAAATCAGAAACCGGAGGCAAGCCATGTAAGAAGTGTTAAAAATTGGAAGATTTGTCGTGTTGATTTTACATCTACCATTAGGTAGGGTCAGTGCGCCTGTTTTCGTCCATTTAGTGGAGTTGTCAAGTTCGAGAAGCGAAAAAAATATGATTTTCTAAGATTTTTGAACAAAAAATGTATACAATGTACTTCTGATATACTCTAATTTAACTTAATCAAAAGTTTAAAGTAATCAAGCATAGTGGTTCTTTTTAAAATGGATAAACATCAAAAAATGCCGATTTGCCCAGTTTTCGTCCAGAAAATCCAGTTTTCGTCCACGTTTTATCCAGTTTTCGTCCACTATAAAAGTATGTAAATAATGATAAATGAAAATAATATACTCATGTTTTTTTTATTATTGAGCTTTGTTATTCCAGTTATCAGTATAGGTAATGTTTTTCATGAAAAAAACGCAAATATACATACACGTAAAATATTTCTGTAACACAAAAAAATATATAGAAAAAAACATAAATTAATGAAAAGACATTAGATATTATTTAAGAAATAAACAAAATACTTTTAAGACATTTTTACTATCACATTAAAGTCGAACAAAATAGATGGACGAAAATTGGCTTACCTATTAAACCACTGCATGTCCAGTTTTCGACCACGTGCTATTGTCATTTGTAGTTTTTTATACAATAGCAATAATGTGGACGAGAACTGGCCGTTACAATGTTTGCGTGTGTAAGGTTCAAAATCACAAATTGGCTTTATGAATTTTTACTAAATTATTAAATACTTGACCCAAACTAGTTAGACTTCGCTAGGCCAGTTTTCGACCACCCGGTCGACAACTGGATTTTCCAAGAAAACGTTCATCCAGTTCTCGTCCACTTAATTTTATATATAAAATTATAATATTTGAAGTCTAAATTTGGTTTACCGTATTAAATGCATGATAAGCAATGTGTATAAGCAACAAACGGACTTAAAACAAGTACAAATCATTTTAAAACTTACAGTGTAAGTTACGTAACGCCACTATTTTTTTTGTTCAATATGGCGTTTCCGCACACCCCCATTGCTAAGCACAGATTTGTTTATTTTTTTTAAATGACTCTTACGTTCAATTACCTTTGTGAATGCGTGTATGTGCCGCTATGATACTCAGGTTCCTACAGGAACACAGTTTTTTTTTATAGCTGTCTTAGTATTTATATTTAACGCGCATTTTTGACAATGATCCGTCAAATGGACGAGAACTGGCAGTGGACGGCTAACCGGCGCACTTACCCTATTAATCATACTTAGATACGTAATATATCATATCCCCATACAAAAAAACTTAGGTACCTAATTGCTATATTGGATTTCGGAATAATAAAAATATGGAATAAAAAAAAAACACTAAGTTCAATCAAAAACAAAGTCGTTGCACCTCTACTTTCGCCGCGGTTCATTGCATATTGCTTGTCACAGAGTTGTACGCCACGCGTTGACAGGTGCGGCGGCGCCACCGTCGCGTCGTTTAGTTCGCTATTCACGCGCGATCCCCACTCCGTCTCCGTTTTACGTCAATTCGAGTTCGTTCGCCGCTCTCTTCGGTGCCGGTCGGTAGGCTGTACGTGTTTATTTCCTAAGTCCGCGAAACTTTTTTATCGAAGTAAAGGGATGTGACAGTAAATAACGTTATTTCGATATTTTTGTGTGTTATACTGTGTGAAAACGTTGTTTTAATTTGTGACTAAGTAAAGTGTTAGATCGAAGTGGTACTGTGAGTGTGATTGTGGTCACAGGTGTCGCATTCCAGGGGGGACGCCGACGCAGCCTCTGTACCCGATACAGTAGGCAGGTGGACCGCTAGACAACCCTATTTATTTGTAAGTCAACTACCTTCGTACTATAGTTTAGTTACTAACACATACAATTACAAGCCCTATAAGTTTTAAATGTAGGTAACACTTACCTACTCACCATAACATGATCTAATAAGTAAAGTAAATGGGACTTTTTATTTAATTTTATGTAGGAACTTGCTTATTATTTTAGACGTGTACGAGAATAGGTTGGTACTTACTTAGTTATCAAAACTTTAACCAGGTTATTCATAACGTATCATGAATGACAGTATTTTTCTTAGGTTAGCACAATATTGTTTTCAACAGCTTAGCATTTTACGTTTAAGTACCTACTACAATTAAGTAGGTATTAGGTATTGTAAACTAAAAGTAGATAGGTAGTTACATAGTGTCCGCTTTATTCAATCCTACACTGTTCCGAAGTCTGTGTTATCGATTTCGAAACCGCCAACTTCTATTTCCAAACATTTTGGACTTCGTAGGTTGCCTATCTACCCGCCTATCGTAGTCCACTGCTAGAGATAGGTCTCTCCAAGAGATACGTAGTAGATGCGGCTGGACTAGCGGCTTGTAGACAGCTGAGCCGGTCTTCGCATCGGTGTCGTTGCAGCCCAGGCCAGCAGTCCGAATAAGCCGATTATAGTAACTCCTAGATTGTTGTTACAACACCCAAAGAAATAAATGTGTTAGCCAATATTTCGTAACGCCCGAACGAAGCCTGATATCAGTCAAATCTAAGGATACTGTACCTATCATCATTTGTGTGGCTATCATGGCAGACGATCCGCGTAAAAAAATCTTTCATGTAGGCCGGTGTGCATCAAAATTATTAATTCTCTGATTAAACAACCGTTTACATAATAAGCTCATTACTGTCCCACTGCTGGGCACGGGCCACTTCTCAGAATGAGAAAGGTTTAGGCCTTATTCCACCACGCTGGCCTGGTGCGGGTTGGCGGACTACACACCATCGAGAACTTTATGGAGCCCTCTCAGATGTGCCGGTTTCCTTCACCGTTAACGCATGTGTAGTTCCTCACGATGTTTTATTTCACCGTTAACGCAAATAATAACCAAAGTCTGATCACACATAAATTCGGAAAGTCGGAGATGCAGGCCTAGGCCGTCACTGCTTTTGCACCTATAAATTTCAGTACATTTTTCCAGTACTTAAACGATTATTTAACCAGAGAATTAATGTTGGTAATACCGGCCTCAGTCAGTCTGGAAGTCGACTTCCACATAGTTGGGAAAAAGCTAGGCTGATGATGACTATTAAGCGAACTGAAATGTGTGTCAGTTGTGTCGGTCAAAGCCTAGGTACATCCAAGTACCTATAGTTACTTACGTAGGTATAGTACGACTGTTTCCTTCGCCAAATCCACTACTTAGCAAGCTTTACTGCGCAAGTAATTGCAGCAAGTGCTCGCTTATTTCGTAAAACTTGCGGAAGGCGTCTTGTTGCGGGTGTGTCCATAGTTTGAAAGTTGGTTGCAGGTTGTCCCCAAAGGGTTGGGCAGAGGCGAATAGTACACCCTCATTTCGCCGTTATGTTTTAGCCCATGGAATAGGGGGGCGAGCCTATTGCTCTCAACCGGGCACAGATCCAGTCTCCGGGTTACTACTGAGAAATTCCACACGGAAAAACCCAATAAGTAATACTTTGCCCGACCTGGGAATAGACTAGACCAACGAGGCAGTCACCTAATGATATTATTATAATAATACAAGAACAGACTACCTTTACTTTGTAAAGGTCCTGCATTGTGAAATCAAACAACAAAGCTCAAAGCTCTGCGGTAATAAAGGTTAGAATAACCTATCAGTGCTCAATTTAATTTACACACAAGAAATATTACGATGGTTTGTTTCCAATCAATTACTTTGAAAGTACACGGTATTGAAACCTACCTATTGAAGGTTCATCAGTCTGTTCATCTGCAGCCTTATTTTAATACGTACAAAGAAAAAAAAAATGACTTCTCCAGGATGCTACAAAAGTTGAAAAAATATAATAATATATACAAAAAAAACAACAACATTTTTAACAACCTGCACTAAGCAAAAAAAGGCTCGTATCTCAGCATAATCTCAGAATAAATTACATAATCAGCCCAATACTGTCCCACTGCTGAGAACGGGCCACTTCTCGGAAGGGGCCCTTCATCTGTCAAACTTCCCCAACGGGGATTTTGAAATATTGCTCGAATCTGTCAGACGTCCCCGTTGGGGATTCCGTCATCGTCGTTTCCCGCTCGCCATATAACGCAAAGTTTAGCATAGTAAACTTTTGTGTATCTCGCTCAAATTTGGTCAGATTAAACTAGAGAAAAAAAGAAAGAAATAAAGTCCAGAGGCTTAACATTGTAAAATGGACGGTTTTCGAGTATTAAAATGTTCACAAAAAAGTTGCGGCGTTAGTCCGCCATTTCACTCGCGCGGTGAACGTTTCTGTCGTGTTGTTTTGTGTTGTGTTAATTCAATATTCGTGTTTTTGTGTGTATCTTTGTGCTAGAATGTGCCTGAATAAGTGCTGATTGTGTATCAAAAATTATATTGTGAATGTGATAAAGATTTCTATCCGAAATCTCAAAATGAACGGCGCTTGAGGAATTTCGGGGAAATTTCCGTTACCAGAAACTTACACGACGATTACTAATACATTGTAAGTCTAATTATACTAAATTATATATCATCGGATAGGTAATTTAATAACGATGCCAACAACGTAATTTGTAGAGAGCTAGCTATCGTAACTTAAGAGATATCGACGTTTTAATTAGCCGCGCCGTAATCATCGCAGTCAATCAGCGCAGAAATAAATAGCTTGACAGATGCGCGCATTTTGACTTTTGGACGGCTGACAGAACCACGCTGTGTGCGTATTAGCGGACTACGCACACCATCAATATTTTTTTAAGCCCTCCAGTGTGCAGATTTCTTCATGACATTTTCCTATCATAAAATTCTGATTCGCACATGGGTTTGAAGAGTCTGTGAGTCTGGATCTAATCTAGGTCTTCCTACAAGGAAGGCAACCATTCAACCAGGCTAGTTCAGCTAGGCTAACGCTTTTTTATGAATAATTTCTGTAAGCATAAGGTAAAAGCACTAATGCCCGACAGTATAAGAGCAACACAAATTTAATTCTTCAATAACAAATGTAATTTAATCACAAAACACAGTTAAATCTTTTTAAATGCTAAAGTAACATTTAGATATTTAGTTTTCAACATAAAAGCTTTATTTACTAACATATTTCATACTTTAATTAACATTCTTTTACACTTTGTCGTAGGAACTATTAAATGACACCACAAAAAAACGAAACCACTAATAGTAGACATCCCTTAGCGCTAATACTAGACGTGTCTAATATTAGTGCTAATAGATGTCTATTAATAGTGGTTTGATATTATTATTATCAAGTTAAAAAAAAACAATACTGAAATACTATATTACGAAGTTACCCGTGAACTTGTAACAGAAAATGCAATTTAGGCTTAATCCTATCACTTGTTATAATAATTTTTGACATGTCTTAAACTCGTACGGCGGCTAGTGCTCAAAAATAAATCTGAAATCAAAAGAACTAACAGTTGACACCTAGTATACCCCAATAGTTGACACCCTGTCTACTGTTGGATACGATCATTTGAAACGAACAAAAATTAAACAGCACTTTATTGACAGGATATAGAGACAATAATTGCATGAACATGTGCTGAGAAAATCTGTTTGGTGAGACACCAGTAGATGACACATGTGTCGGCTTTTAGGTTTTTACTAATTTCAGGTACTAATAGTAGACACCCTTTAATTTGTTAGAAAACCTAACCGAAATAAGAAGGCAATGGTCCTGGTATGTCAATAACTTAATACATTTCTATAAACAACACAAAAAGCAGCAAAAATCGTAAAAATGTAGAACAAAATCATACCAGCTACATGTCGGCGTCGTTAACATTTTCTTTTAGAATCACATTGCATTTGTTCTCTTTCTCACATTGTTTACTGCCAACTGACGTCATTTTTAAATTTGCATAAATACGTGAATGAAAATTTTTGACCGCGTATCTTAGATATCTAGGTGTCTGTTACAGCAATCTTGAAGTAAATTCAATGATTATTATTCTTAGTTGAAGAGGTTTTATTCGAAAGTGTCATCCTTTAGTTCACTGTCGGGCATTGGTGCTTTTACCTTAAATGTTTTAATTCGTCTTTTAGTTTAGCTAAGTACTCGTACATAAACGATCCACTAGTGCCTGGTGCCTATGACCAAAAAAGAATCGTTTTGCTTACTAATTTTCCAAATGCATATAAATGCACTCGTAAGCTAAATTTACTTGCGATATTACTAACGCATGGGAGGCTCTACTATGCAAAACTATGTGTTGTTTGCTTTACTATTGGTAAATACACAAGAGTCTTAATTTTAACAAATACCGCTCGGTAAATCATAGAAATCGGCCATTAGATGCATAATAAGTAATTCGACGTTACTATTGACCACCTGCATTTTGTAACATATCGAAAGGCTTCGTAAATACCTGATGGGTTACATGTACACAACATTCGCATTTTCTACTAGGCAGAGAAAGTCATCGCCTAGCACCATCATAAATTTACACATACAGGATTTACGGTGAAGACATGAAGATAAATATGATGTGTAAACGAACAGGCTTGGATAATTATAAAGTGCATTTTAGAACGCGCGTTGTTCAAGTATCACGGATTTTACTCAATCTTTAAAGTTACGATTATAGAACACTGAAATAATTAGCTTTATGACAGCGAGAAAGCGAATGGTGAAGAGGAAAATGTGGAGTACGCCAAAGGAGTGGGCAGATAAGGCTGATGTTGATGATGATGACAGCGTTTTGATACGTTGAAGTTGAATAACTAAACACGAACTAAGTAACATGAGTAACCTCCAGTTTCTGAATTGAGTATTCGGGATAAGCAATACTTAAGTAGTATTTGAGTACGGAGTTGTCAAAAATATGCTTTAAAATCCGTAGTTTTTTTGACAGCACCGTACTTACTCAAATGTTACTTAAGTAATGCTTATCCTTTTTTTTATCGTGGGAAAATCCTATTGGATACCCTTCGCTCGGGGAAGGCGAAGGGTTATGCGGATGCCGGACTCTTACCGGCTAAAAACCCACGGTGTTACTACTCCTGACCCTTGGCCGGGGTCGCGGGATTCGCAGCTGCATGCACCGCAACCCCGGCAGGCCTCGGTCCACCAGCCCCTGGCAGACCTCTCCTTCTGTGAAGTACTGCTTATCCTAGAATTCTCAATTCAGAAACCGGAGGTTAGTTCTCTTTGGCTAGTAATAACCTAGGCTTATAAAGAGGGTCAAATATTTCTCTGGACGAATGAATGTCTGATACACTCGCCAAATTCACCCAGTACTTAGTTCATGATGTTACGAATGTCGAGTGCTTCATTCAATACTAGGCTATCAAATCATTTTGTAGACATGGCTTGGATTAATTTGTTTAACCTATTTGAAAGAAATAAAGAAGAAAGAAAATAAATTTTATTCCGCTCAGGAGGTCTACTCCCTAAGCACGAAGTCCGTGGTTTCGGCCTTAGTTACGAGCGTTTCCTAATCCCTATTACCTACGGACATACGATTATTTCGGGGCCCGAACTAAGAATGAATGACAACACGATTTGACAGTTGTCCCTGCTACTTACCGATATGTTTTTGCCCGTCCGAAAAGTTGAACTTGACACTTGATTTAAAATCAAATCACTTCTACGTTTCGGGCTACTTTCGAACGGGCGACTAACTTCGTTGACGGACTTAGGGAAAACAGGACACAATGACAGCAAACAATTATATCAACCTGTAAATGTCCCACTACAGGGCAAAGGCCTCTTCTCATACAGAGAAGGAACGAGCATCGATCGCCACGCTTGCTCACTGCGGATTGGCGCATTCAGTCACATCGGTAATTGCCTGGACTTGAGCCCGCAACCCGGTGCTTAACAAGCAGGCCCGTAACCTCCGGGCCACCACGACTATGCATAATGACAGCATAAAACAATAAAAAAAAACCTGCCAAGTGCGAGTCGGAGTCGCGCACGAAGGATCCGTACCATTATCTATAAAAACGGCAAAAAAATCATGTCTGTTGTATGCACAGAACTTATAATAAGTTGTATGACTAGGGGGCTCCCCTTAAATATTTATTTTATTCTGTTTTTAGTATTTGTTGTTATAGCGGCAACAGAAATACATAATCTGTGGAAATTTCAACTGTCTAACTATCACGGTTCATGAAATACAGCCTGGTGACAGAAGCACAGACAGACGAACAGCGGAGTCTTAGTAATAGGGTCCCGTTTTACCCTTTGGGTACGGAACCCTAAAAAAATAAAACACACATTTTATGCTGTTAGTCATGCACATGCCGAAATGATCACCAACTCAGCGAAATTATGCTGGGCGTCAAACTTACCGCTGATTTATAGTTGCATGATATTAATAATTATTGTCAGCTGCAAGCCTGCAATATTTGCCCCAGTTGCTAAATAAGTATACATAGATAAAGTCTACGCAGGATGTATTAATTTTCCTAATTATTATTAAAATATATACCTACCTGTATATCGACGTCAATTTATTGCCTAAAATTTGCACACGTTCTGATCTAGAATAAATAAATGTCAGAACCTTATCTTTAAACATTGGTGGTTATTGACAAGTATGACTTATTTTAAACTAAACACCGACCCTTCTATTCCATTTACTGTCTTTATAAGATTTATTGAGGAATATTAATAATTTCGGCGTTCGACTTCGACACTACAAAACCTCATTGTCCTAAACAGGGGCCTGACCAGTGTTGCCAGTTTTTTTTTTTTGGAAAATCGGGATTTTGATACTCTTTCAGTAAAAAAAGCGAGACTTTTTCGTCGAAACTGGACATAGTAAAAACGTTACTTAGTCAGTAGTTTTTAAATACTTAAGTACTTATCTCTTTATTTGAGTTTTAATTATGTTTACATGACAATAGATAGCATTTTTTCATTTCGCGCCGGGCGCCCGGCCAGGCCACACTTGCCTTTGTAACCCGTGCGTCCACTGCGTGCCGCACCGTCGAGTAATCCCCAAAAAGCGGGACTGAAACCGTCCCGCGCGGGAAATTTTATTTTGATTTTAAAATCGGGACGTCCTGCCAAAATCGGGACATCTGGCAACGCTGGTCCTGACCCACCTAACTAAAGAAGTTTAGTTGCAGTGTAGTTGCAGAAAAGTTTAGATCAAATCAACGCTTTTCGTATTCTCATATTCGACGATCGCTGTCAGATACGCTCGCGTGAACTTAGAGGCAGGTTTATACAAAGTACAGTAAGTCATAACTTTCGTGAGACACATTCATATTTATGATTATTTACGGTTTACTCATGTGCATTTTTTTCGGGATTGCCCGACTAGTTTCGTACCCAAACGGAGCCCTTATTCATGAGCTGATCACGCGGCGAGGTCGCGAGTCAAACTACGAAACTAGTCGGGCATCCCGAAAAAAATGCAAGTGAGTAAACCGTAAATAATCATAAATATAGGTACAGTAAGTCAGTCCAGCGCTGACTTGCAACTGAGCTCGTGTTGACACGAGTTTCAACCCTTCTGGGCTGACTGCAGTCAGCTGGCTCAAGTCAGTCCAGTTGACTAACCTACCCGTATGTTTTCGGGCCCACTAGCTTCCTCCGCCACGCCACGCAAATCAATCCAGTGCGTCTACATGGTCCGAAATTCCGAGTCACTGGATCCAGTCACTGCCATCGTATAAACCAGACTTTACTTGCAGCGTTACTGTTACTTGATCGGCACGTCGTGAGATTACGTGAATTACCCTACAGCTCATAACTGTCCGTAAGTAATTTACAAGTTTATTTTTATGTAGGTATACAAAACGAAACTGAAATATAATTATTTACATTACAGAACACGAGAGTAATATAACAGTATTGTTTATTGTTTTAACAAAATATAAACAAATAAACATCGCAGATATTTCGATTGTTCGTTCGTATTGATATTGCTCATTGGATATCGTCATGGCGTAGTAATCAAGCAATAACAACATTACGATGTTTTCGGGATAATTCTCCTACGGTGACGCAATTTGGAGCGACAACAACCGCGTACGCACAGTATAACCTGACCTCTCATTGTACGGAAAACCTATACGATGCGAAGCCAACTCATACTGGAAATATTGTGTACCCGTGTGTACGAATTCAATGACGTGCATCTATCTGTGCGACAGCTGTGTGCGTCTCCGTACAATTCAGTGCGATGCGATAATCTATCAGACGCGTGTCGCTCCGACTTTTAGTCCGCCAACCCTCTCACCAGCCTACTACGAATGACAGGGGACCTACTACGAAAATCGTGCTACAAAGTTTCGGCTGAAGTATCACACGTTTTTCAACTACGAAAGTGTTTCGGATCCGACGATCGATTCGATTTTTGCGATTGTACATTTTGTCTTTTGTTCACCCTACCTACTCCCAAATGTTAATTAATAGTTCGTTGTCTGACAAAACTTTAATCGTATTTTTTTTACAATATCGTTGTTCGTTTTTCGGAAGGCCAGTGTGGTAGATTATGGCCTAAATTCTTCTCATTTCGAGAAGAGGCTCATGCCCAGCTGTGGGCCAGTAATGGGTAGACTATGACTACGACCATAAGGTCGTTTAATCAGAGAATTAATGTCGATCACAGTTAAGTTTAATCGTTAAAAGTCATCATCTGCCTAGCCTTTTCCCAACTATGTTGGGGTCGGCTTTCAGTCGAACCGGATGCAGCTGAATATCAGTATTTTACATGGAGCGACTGCCTATCAGACCTCCACAACCCAGTAACTGGGTAATACGATACTCTTGGTAAGACTGGTTGTCAGACTTTCTGGCTTCTGACCAACAGTAACGACTGTCAAAGATCTACAAATGACAGCCAGGACCAACGGCTTTACGTGCTTTCCGAGGCACGGAGGAAACTCGCTATGGTAAATGGTCACCCATCCACAGACCAACCTCGGCAAGCGTGGCTTAACCCGGAAGATCGGTCTATGGTCTCTGCGGCTGTAATTATTTAGCCACGAGCTCCTCGTTAATCTTTAAAAGTACTTAATCGTTAAAAGTAGTAACTAAAATTAACAAAAACTACTCCGCTCATAAACAAATCTGTCATCACTTACGAATTGTTGATCACGTTTCAAAATAAAATTAGCCAATTAATTGATACAATCATAATTATCGTCGTTATTATCACGCAATTGTTTTTAGCTAGAAGCATTGCTAACAATACCTATCTGTTTAGCGCTATTGTGTAATAGGTAAGAATTTGCACACGATTTTATCGTACGGTATTGTTGTGGTTTTTGTCACAGTCACAGCTAACTGGCTTGTATTTAGTTGAAGGTTTGAAGTAACATACAGCTATTCATTCCCAGTATAAGTTGACCTGTCATTGAACGGAAAGTCTATATGTATAATGCGAGAACTTCTCATACTGGAAATGTGAACAGTACCTAATAAAGATTTAAACGCCTAATTAAGTTTATTTACACTTCTAAGGCTAAAGTAGCGTTGGATAAGATCTATAATGTGATTATTCGGAAAATAACTTGAGATACTGATGACTCTAGTCAGCTGGACCGATGACCTGCAAGTGAGTGTGGCAAACTAAGGCTATTGTGCGACAACATATTAATTGTTTGGTTAATTTCCAAAATTCTAGTACATTTCAATTTCGAGTAAACGGTTGCTTCACCAGAACATTTATGTTGGTGAACATCAGTCTTTATATTCGGCTAGTATTTAAACGATCGAATAAAAATTCAAAGTAAGGTTGTCAAAAATACTGATTATGGCGTACTGAAATACTAAGTGGGCAAAAGACTGAGGGCGAACACAAATATTGAAAACGGCGACTTAAAATTACGAATTTGACGTACAAGTTATTCAGAACGATCAGTATAATAATTCTTAAGCGAACAAATTTCACTCACATTATTGTTGTATGTTTGTAAGGTTGTTTGGGTTTCCAAAGGAGCCCGTCGACGGGGCGCCCCGCTGCGCGGTGCTCCTATTTCTGTCTGCAGGGTTTAAAGTAACCTAACACGAAGTGGATGACGCGGGCTTCGTTCGCTCGCTTCGCTCGCTCACTCTAGCTCCCGTCATCCCCTTCGAACCTAACATATTCGTGTCGGGGTAAGGAAATGTTTATTTTCGTCCACTCAGTATTTTTTCGCCCAAGTTAGTGTTTAATTCGGACACTTGGAATTTTAGTTGCTAGCTTAGATTAACTGTTTCCCACTGCTAGTAGCTCATTTTATGAATTTTAATCATTCATAATTTTTCGCCAGTTATGTTAATTTTTCGCAAATATATTTTAATGCCGCTCGGTTTAGTATTAAAGTATCTCATTAACAGTCTTCCATATATTATTTATTCGCCCGAATAATAATTCCCCTTTATATTCTAGTAGATTTTTTAAGTAAACTGTTTTTTAACCAGATAATTAAGTAATGTGAGTAAGTAGCTTTAAGCTGATGTTCACACAACATAAATTCTCTCCTTTCTACTTGAATTTTGAGTAATCTGTTTTTAAACAGATAATTAATGTCTATGAACACCAGCCGAAGTGCCGAAGGAGGCAAACCGACGAAACCTAACGAGTATAACAGTGGTGTAACAGTTCGAAATATTTTCAAAAAATATGGACAGCCTCTCAGAACATTTCCTGTAACCACAACGATTAAGGTCGCTGCCCTTATTACTTACTACCCCATCTCAAATAAGTTTTTTTTCCGATTTCTGACGTTTCTAGTACTTACTCCAAACTCAGTTGGTCCGGAAGACTCTTTTGATCCTTATGGGAAATAGGATCGATTGGCATCATAGAAATGTTTTGTGAAAACTGCCCCATTTCTCGTTGACTGTACATTTTTTAACCGACTTCAAAAAGAAGGAGGTTCTCAATTCGTCTGTTTTTTTTTTGTATTTTTGTTACGCGATATCTCCGCCAATTATGAATGGATTTTGATGATTCTTTTATTGTTTGTGGTAGGCCATACTTCAGAGGTGGTCCCGTATAAATTTTATCGAAATTGAATCAGCGCTTTTTGAAAACATCAACAAAAACAAAAAAAAACAAATAAGTAGGTACTTACTTAGATGACGTTTTGATTTGTTCGTTTCAGCATAAGTTTTGATGAGGACTTTCAATCTCTGTTTTCAATTATTTCACTCTTTTTTTTTACTTTTTTTTTAAGTCGGTTTTTACTTTTATTTTCAAACTGTTAAAGAAGCGCAAAATATTTAAAAAAATAAGTATGTCCTAATTGATTAGATAGATAGGAGGATAGGAGATTTGTATGACCTTTTTCCTGTAGCTACAACGGTTAAGGTAGTTGCCCTTACTGCCCCATCTCAAATTACCACCCCATGTATGTATGTAAGGTAAACATAATATTTCACATCTTCTGCGAAGATAAAATGGAAATATGGCGACCGTAGTCCTATGCTCCCGATTCTTACGGGTTGACCCCAAGACACCTGCCCTAAGATAAGATAGATATTCAGATTTAGCAGGCTTTTGTTGTAAATTTCTCGCATAAACTTATCTTATTGTTTGAAACCGTTAGAATTTATCTATTAAAGATATCACTGGTTTTGGAATTGGCTTTTATTGATTGTTTGTTATTCTAGTGCGGTTAAAACAGGTTCTGAAATGAAAAAACCTGTCCATAGACTACCTAGTAGTATACTAAACATGACCTCATCTCATTGATTGCTACAAAAATCTTGGAGCGTAATCTTCTTTTCTTGAGCAATATGAAAATAGTTTATGCCGTGGTGAAAAGATTAGCCAGTCAATAAGATAGGTCGCGGGATATCGTCACTCGTGGAGGCTCTTTTCATGCATCCCAATGTAGCGTAATACTATATCACCATACTTGGGAGGCAGGTGGAGTACTAGATATTATCAAACAGGATCCTTAGAATAGGTATACATAATCATTTTATTTTCAGGCAACGGAGGCCCATAAAAAATACACTCAATAATCTTATATAAAACTAATACATATTAAAAAACTTTATTAACTAAACACGTAACGTTGTCGGCGGTGTCATGTTTCGCTGCGTGGTGTCGCGTAACCGACCTCGGAAACGCCGATATACGACACCCTTCGGCCAAAAGTCCTTTTTCAAGAAAGTCTGTAGTTGGTGGGTTGGTACCCGTACCACGAACGACTTAAAGTTGATGTCGTGGCGCGATTCCAACCTTTCGACCCTCAGAGTCCAGTTGGTCTTCACTCTTAGGTAAATACTCCACCACTTCCTCAATCTTCGTGGAGTGATGCAGACGCGAAATGTACAGCTGCGTCGTAGGCACAGCAGGACGCAGCAGCATGTTGGGTGCACTCGGTGCGGTACCGCACTGGTTACGGGAACAGGGCTTCTTCTTTTCCACTTCAGTAAAACTCTCTTTATCAACTTGGCCCGTTTTTGGTAAGGAGCTACAGACCGTAGACAGGGCAGGTTGAGCACCCTTTTTCAGTTTTCCCCCTAATTTAGTTTGTCGCTTAGGCTGCGACGCTTCAAATTTGCCAGTCGTGACAATAGCAGCGTAGGCACGTTTTTGTAGGCACGTATTGCCATCTATCCCTGGGCTTAATAGCTACGAATACAGCCAAGTTTGAATTGACACTCAAGAAGTTCTAAACACATTCTAGATCTGATATAATTACACATCAAATCCTGGCATTGAGCTGATATAAACATCACGCCTGTAGTTCCAGAAGCGTTGAGCAGAGGTGTTTAGTAGGTACACCCTCATTACGCAGTTATGTTTAAGTTACATGTAATAGGGGGCGAGCATATTGCCATCAAGCGGGCACAAATCTAGACTCCGAGAGAAATTTCACACGGAAAAACCTAATAACAATTTGCCCGACCTGGGGATCGAACCCAAGACTTCTCGCTCAGCAGTCGCGCTTGCGACCACTAGAACAACGAGGTAGTCAGTGAGCGGATATTTCAAGCATAATTATTATTTTGATATCTTTTGAATAATTGCATCAAACACAGCACCATTTGAATCACAAAAACAATCTACTTATTTAAAAGTTATACAAAGTAAACAGGTTCACTGTTCGAAGAAAAGTTGGATTTAATATTCTCACGAGAATTCCACGGCTAAATACGGGCAATTGTGCAAACACAAAACATTCCTCTTGCCTGATAAATATTTAATTCCAACTGTGTACCTGTTTAGGTACTTAATGCTCTATCAGTATGCAAGTGGTCTATTTTCGAGCATTTAAATTAAAACAAGTCCTTGGTAACTATTTTTGTTGTTATCCTTATTCTTTGTCCTAGTGCTGACGACGGTTATTGAGAATTTTCAGTAGACAAATTACTTAATTCTCTCAGTATACGTTCTTAATAAAAAAATTCTATGTAACCGAGCCGTTATTGGCGGAACCTGAAGGGTCTCCAGCCAATGGAGGGGAAGTAAAATACTTAACCTAAGCTAACTATTATATTATACTACACTAACATCATTACTACTAGCAACAACAGCACTAACGGCGACCCCTAGTGGGACTCGAACCATGGCTCAAGGTGTTTCTGGCGGGGTATTGGGACGGATACAGCTTGACGAGGGCTGAATTATCGGTGTGACTGCGGGCTTGAAGAGACGACCGCCTCTACGACGGGAGAGCTCAGTGGATCGTGACCGGAACTTTCTCAATCAAGTCCAGAGTGACATTTGTAGACTCACGTATACAATAATGTTTGGACATCTATGTGAGGTTATTTGCATAAGTAACAGCTTAATGCACTCTTCAGACTCTGGAAGTAACTTGACACTGTCCTAACACATTGAACAATCGAATTTCAGAGGAAAATACATGTTGTGCATAATAAGATCAATACAGACTATCATTACACAAACATCTCATAGCGAATAGCATTCAGAAAATGTTCAATAAGTAATTAGTTATCCCCAACGAACGTCACAATTAAGGTTTTTTAGCGGAGTACCTAATTAACAGAAATACTGCCTCGTAACGGTCGCAAGCACGACTGCTGAGCCTGAGTTCCTGAGTTTGAAATCTAGGTAGGGCAGTGTTATTAGGTTTTTCCGTGTGGAATTTTTCAGTAGCAGCCTGGGGTCTGGATTTGTGCCCGATTGATGATGGAACTTATAACAGCGAAATGAGGAGGTACTATACACCTCTGCTCAGCTCTTCAGGGAATACCAGACGTTATCAGACGTATGCTATGTTATGAAACAAATATATTTAAAAACATAATTTAAAAGTAGCAGCACGTACTTAATTAAATGGATGTAATATATGCTATCTCACGCATCATCTAACAGGGGATGAGTTGTTCCCATAAAATCGAGTTATGATCCGATCTATAACCTGTGATTACGTATCCTGCCTGCTAAAGATTACGGCTATCCTCACAATTAACCGGCGGAAGCACCTAACAAGGAATCTAGTAATAAAATGTCGAAACTAGTTGCTTATAATGTTTAGTACACTCTCGGTATTACGACAGGTGGGATCGAAAAGAATAATTATAATGGGAATTCTAATCAAATCAGAATTTGCAGCGCGAATATATCAAGCTATTCAGTCTATCCTTTTTCCAACTACACTCTTTTGCAAAAAAAACGGGCACCTAAGGAAATTTACGTTCTAAGGTCGATTTGAGTTAATTAAATGAAATTTATTTCTTTGACGTAGTCTGTATACCTGTATTACATCGTGTAAATTAATGCGCGTGAAGTGAATTCGGGCAATTAAAAGAAAAAAAACGATGGATTCTTTAAAACCGATGTACACGCCCAAACAATAAGAAGTGGTCGGCAATAAAGACAAGATTTTTTTTTAACTTTTTTTAATTAAATAAAGTTACAAATGTAAAAACCTAATAACGAGTGTGACCTCCTCTTGCCAAAATCACAGCTTGAATCCTTCTGGGCATGCTTTCCACGATGTTTTTAATAACGTTTTGAGGAATACGTTCCCACTCTTCTGCAATGATTCTTTTTAGCTCCCTGATGTTTTGTGGAGCAGGTTGCACTGATCTTACCTACCCGTCTCTTTAGAACATCCCAGACATGCTCAATTGGATTGAGGTCAGGACTTCGAGCTGGCCAATCTAAACGACGGATCCCAACTTCTTGCATGTACGCTTCCACGTCGCCAGAACGGTGCGGGCAAGCATTGTCGTCCATATAAAAATGGAATCTTCCCCAAGTGCAGTCAATGTGGGTTGTGCATATGGAATTAGGACTTCCATTATGTACCGGTGTGCATTTAATGTTCCATTTTCTATGAAAACTAACTCCGTACGCTCCGTCGAATTAATTGCTGCCCAAAACATAACGGAGCCTCCGCCATAAGGAGTGATTTCTTCGAAACACACTTGCGCATAGCGTTCCCGTGGTCTTCGCAGCACTCGCCGGCGTCGGTCCTCTCCACACAAAGAGATTCTAGCTTCATCAGATAACAATACTTTATTCCAGTCTTCCAGAGTCCATGAAGCACAGTTCCAAGCAAACTGAAGTCGAGCAACACGGTGCTCACGGAGTAATTTAGGGCCCTGAGCTGGGCGGTAACTCCTGATATTGGCAGCCAAAAGCCTCCTCCTGACCGTCTAAAAGCTTACTTCTACTCCTCTTACTTCTTCAAGGCTCTTCTTCAGGTTCACACTTGACGCCTTACGATTCCGCAACGCCTGACTCACCAAAAAGCGGTCATCTCTTGGTTCTGTGCATCGTTTTCTTCCCGAACCGGGTCTTCTTTTGACCGAACCGGTCTCTTGATACCGTTGCCAAGTCCTCTGGACAGTTGAACGACTCACATTTAGCCGCTGAGACACGTAAGTTTGCGAACAACCTTCTTCAAGTAGGGCTATAATTTTACCGGCTCTTATCGCTTTATCACTCATATCAAAAAGTGGTATTTAATGTAAAAAGAAAGATTAAGTAAATTGTTTAATTTGCAGAAAATATCCAAAAAGTTTTAAAATATCGTACTTAATCAGTTAAAAATCGTTTCAGCAATTCGCGCCATTAGTAAAGCAATTTTAACAATAATAATTATTTTTCTTTTATTAATTTTAAATTTTAAAGGACATGGAACAAAACGTACCCACCTTGTAGCAAATTGAGACTAGTACCATTAGAAAGGTCTTTAAAACTACATAAATATTTTGTATGGCGACAACTCTGTATCTAACGGGAGAAAAAAGTTATTCGACGTTGAAATATGCTGAAAACCGTTTGTGAATTCACACCTTCGCGCCATTCAATTATATCCCTTAAACTAGCCCAATATTCTGCTATAGTTACCTACATATACGTAGGTGTATCTATACACCCTCGTATGCACCTAAACATCTATGCGTATATATTTTACTCTAGAGTAGGTTTTCTAATGGGAATTGGGAATGCATGCATGAATGAAGTACCCGGATGGAAAACTAAACAGGAGACGGGAGGAGGAATACGCTCAACTTTACCGCACTTTCTGAAGTTTAAAGGTTCGCGCATAAGTATTATGACGGGCCGCAGCAGGTCGGGTCGCAGCGCAAAAATCCGCTCAAATTGCTCGTATGTATTTTATATGAACTATCGCACACTATGCCGGGGCGAAGCGGGCCGCATATTCCGCCGCGGATTTTGGTTGCGTGCGATGCGGCCCGTCCCACCCCGCTGCGCCCCGACACAGTATGCTATAGCAAGCGGATTGGAGTGCACGCGCGCACGTGTTGATTTTACGATATTTGCGTCTTTTTGGTATTTGCGTGCTCCTGTGGTGTTCACAAGAATGGATGAAAAGCTTTTGATTAATTTTGTTCATGGATACAAAGAGCTATATGATTTGCAAGTCTGGCAGGGCAGTACACTGTAACTACTCAAAATCCGTCAATGAGCTGCGACCCGGCCCTTCACTAATAGAATAGAATAGAATATACTTTATTGTACACCAAAATTGTAACATAGCTCATAAACAATATAATTTAGTGAAGGGTACAATGGCGGTCTTATCGCTGATAGCGATATCTACCAGACAATCTTTGGATGAACAGAAAAACAATGAATAAGATAGGGGGATAGCACTAATGTGCTAAGTAAGCATTTTGCGGTGCGCTGCGGCCCGCTCCGCCCCGCTGTGACCCGACATAATGTGCGCGAACCTTAACACAACCGAAAATCCATATTAAACACACAAAGCGGAAGAGGACAAACATGTGCATACGCCGAATGTAGGAGCCATTTTAAATGAAATATTGATATTATCGTAAAACTTAAAAAAACATATAAGGTATTATATGAATAACTAAATAAAGATTATTTTAATAACTAGGCGGTGCTTGAATGATAATTAATTTAAAAAAATGTATTTATCACTTTTTACTTAGTTTTTAATGAAATTCGAAAAAATAAACTTCGTCGGTCCGGCAAATGCTTAGGATGAAATAGTCATTGAGAGCAACAATACCATTTACTGATGATGTTTATTTTGCGTACCTTAATAAATAAACAAACTGTACTTAATTGAGTTGATGACGTTTTAATTTATATTTTCCGTAGAAAAAGTAAACCTTAGGAAGCTGGGTCAGTCTCTCTCTATGAAACAGAACGACTGGTTATTCATTGGGCCTATAAAACAATTATTATAACAGTACTTAAATGGTTGAAAATGCAAAATATAAGTGATCATAACTTCGGTCTCCCATTCATTCATTCATTCGTTCATTCATTTTTGAGTTGTTCACTTATGCCTCTTCTAAATGACACCTAGTCTAAAATGCTACAAGGTGGGTACGGGTTCCAAACAAAATTACTCATTGTTCTTTGGAACGTAAAGAATCATGCCAGGATGCTTCAAATAACATGCCAATACATCGTCAAATTAATAAAACCTATTTCTTGTTCTTCTTCATTGAAGTAGAGAAAAAAAAAAAATCTAAAGTGCCCGTTTTTTTTGCAAAAGAGTTTATGTTGGGGTCAGCTTCCAGTCTAACCAGAGGGCCTACTCCCTAAGTCCGTCAACGAAGTTAGTCGCCCGTCCGAAAGTAGCCCGAAACGTAGGAGTGAACAAAACAAGTGTCAAGTTCAACTTTTCGGACGGGCAAAAATATATCGGTAGTAGGGACAACTGTTAAGTCGTGTTGTCATTCATTCTTAGTTCAGGCCTCGAAATAATCGTATGTCAATTTCAATTTCTTTAATGCATTCCATAATGTCAAATACAGGTGGTAGGCTTAAGACTATAGGATCAATTATGGACCCTGTCGAGCACAGCATAGTGTAGTAGAAGAGAGGAAGAACACTTATTTGTTTAACAACAATTTAATATTTTATTCATTGTTGCTAGATATGTCCGTAGGTGATAGGGAGTAGGAAACGCTCGTAACTAAGGCCGAAACCACGGACTTCGTGTTTAGAGAGTAGACCCCCAGACGCGGCTATATACCAATATTTTATACAGAGCGACTGTCATCAGACCTCAGCAACCCAATTACTGGGCAATATCCTAAGATTAGATCGGTTGTCAAACTTTCAGACTTGAATACCCGTAACGACTGTCATAGGTACTATTATGACACCTGGGACCGATGTTTTAACGTGCTCTTCGAGGCACGGAGGGGTTTCGATTTGTAACCAGCGGTCACCCATCCACGGATTGACCGCGGCAAGCGCAGCTTAACCTCTCAAATCGTATGATCGGCGCGGTTTTAATTAGCCACGAGCTATATATAATGTGTCCGGTTATGGACTAGCGATATTCTAGGTACTCATAACAACTATTAAAGTACACAAATACACTACACACTAGGGCCAATCCATTTCCCCGCTATTTAGCAGACATTAGGCTTTTTTTGTTGAGATAATCTTTCCGTGTGTGCAAAAAAAGTCATATGTATCTCTCAAAGTTTTGGTCCTACTGAGATAAAAGTAGGCTTATTCGGAATTTTCGGAGGGCGATAATATTGTCTATCGTTTACATTACGATAAAATGGGTTCACATTTTAGTAAGTTTAAGATAGAGAAGAATATCTCAACAAAAAAGCAAATAGCGGGGAAATGGATTGGACCCTAGTGTGTAGTTGTGTAGTGTATTTGTGTACTAGAATAGTTGCCATAAATACTTTTAAGTACTCAGAATATCGCTAGTCCATGACCGGACACATTGTATACTATATTGTATACTTAGATAGGTATAGCGCAGGCAATGTTAGGAGATTGGACTCCTTATGTCTGGTGTTATGAAATCTAACCTTTGCCAGGGTTCGCAGAGAGATTAGATTCCAATGCTCGATCGAATACCGGGAAGTTACAATTGCCGGAATAAACTTTTATTATACTTACTATGTTTAAAATCTTAACTGACCATTTATTGACTCAAGGTAGTCGTTATTATAAGAGTGAGTAATAAGAATTTGTAATTCAAGGCTTAATATAATCAATGAATTACAAATAAATAGTAGTTGTGTTGTGGGGTAAGCTAAAATTCTCTAGATTGAGATTTGATTATTATAACGACTTGTTTAGAGTAAGAGATACCTACGTTTTTTGCTTATTATGTTTTGATTACTATTAATCGAGCTGCTGATACAGTCTGGTAATGAGAAAAGAAGAGCATACGTGTAATGTATCAAACCTTATTTTTTTCTTAAATGAAGATGATTGAGCTGTCAACGCCTAACTATACAGCGTTCAATTCGCGTTTGTACCGCTACAATAATTAACATTTTGCCATTTTCTTTAATTACATTCCTAATACAGCGGGCTTCACATTGCTCACATACAGAGTGTAAACGGATTCGTGTAATTCCTTAAAACCACATGATCTACTATTGGTGTAGATTGGCCCCGCACGGGATTCAGCTTGATTAAAAATTAAAATCTTTTTTTTTTCATGCGGTATTGGTAATTGTTCGTATCTAAACCATCTAATAAGGAATCCGTAAAAGAAAAAAGTTTTTGCAAAATTTTTTTTTTATTTGATTTGTCATTTCAATGCCACGCTTACATTAATTTATTAATGAAAGCACGGCGACACGGCTGGCGGGTACGACTAACGCGATATCGTTCTTTGCAGTCAGATAACTCGAGCCTCTAAAATGACTGATTTTTTTTTCAGTTTGTTTTTAGTAATAAGTACCCATTTAGGGTTAATTTATGTCACCAGTAGATCACGCGGTTTGAAGGAATTACACGAATTCGTTTACACCCAGTATTTGCATGAATGTATTGTCTTGTAGCCAATACACCAATGTGTGGATGGGTTTCTAACGATACTTGGACAGTAGTTGGATTCAAAATTTCGCATTTAATCTTGGAACCAAGCTTGGAATTAAAGTTGAATCCAATGTGTGGCCGCGATGTAAGCCTGTAAATGACTAGTTCCGTGATGCGAAAAAAGATATCAGAAGAAATTATGACGTTACCCTTTATAACTGGCCGTTGGCCTCAAGCAAGAAGTCTGTCGCCACAAAACTTTTTGTTGATCCAACTGTGTTTGCCAAGGTATAGTGGAGTTAAAAGTCAATATTGTGAACACCATGTCCAAAGCGTTTTTTGTCGATAGTTTGATTTTTGTATCTTCTGAGCAGTTTATATAGGGAAGTAAGTTATGCGTGGCCAATGCATTTCATACGGGTCTCTGGCGAATAATTCTCGAATGCGGTTCGCGGTTTTTAGGCGTCTAACCTTGATATATTGATGTTAGTGTCATTCAGAGTTGCTGCATAGGAGACCAGCTAAGAAAATACCGATAGATATACTTTATTGTACACTAAAATAAATAAAACAAAAGGAATACACGTAATTAGAACAGTATCTACAAATTGCAGTCTTATCGCTTAAAGCAATTTCTTCCAGACAACCATTGAATGGAAAGAATTGTTAAGAAAAATAAAAAGGGCAGTTTGCAGCATGCAAATATGTGTATGTAAAACCTAAAAAAAAGACCTCATCTTCTCTTCAGAATTTTATTGGAGGTGACCAAACTCTTAAAATGAGTATTCTGATGTCGTCCGCGATGTGATTTGTCACACGTTGTATCCGTTGTGCTTTTGGATTTTCTAGTCGTTGGCATGTTCAGCAATGCCTAAGGACACAATAATCATTCAGAATAAAACATAACATCACGATTGTATTCCCCGAAGCGTTGGGCAGAGATGTATAGTAGGTACACCCTCATTTCGCCAGTTTAAATCTCATGTAATAGAGGGCGAGCCTATTGCCATCAAATCCAGACTCCGGGCTGCTATTGAGAAATACCACATGGCAAAACCCAATAAAACTTTGCTTGACGAATTTTATTTCGTTGGAAAAACTTCGCCCCGGGAAGGTTATGCCAGACTCTTACCGGCTAAAAACCCACGGTGTTCCTTTTCCTGACCCTTGGCCGGGGTCGCGGGATTCGCAGCTGCATGCACGGTCCGCCATCCCCTGGCGGACCTCTCCTTCTGTGGGGCCTTGCCCCACGTCCTCCTTAGAGGCGCACACGGAACACTGCGACCTAACGCTTGGAAGTCGCACTTGCGATAACTAGACCAACTAGCGATACCAGAATAAAAACTTGTGCAAATACTGGCACAAAACCCGTACAAAATAATTCCGTAAATATGCATTTCAATAGATAGGTATAATGTTGGGCGTAACTGATATATTTTTCTAATGCATTATACATTATATTATAATTTTCAAACTGTTGTTTTCAACTGTTGTAATATATATTATATTGTATTGTATTGAAGGAACACTAATTATCAATAGAGCAGAAGACTTGCAGTAATATGAAACTAAGTTTACACTAATATAATATAAAATTATTTTAACGGTAATAAAAATTTGCTCTTGTTATTTGTGAGTTAAAGTTCATAATTGTGTGACGCTTTAATACGATGTAAAGTACGACAATATAATTTTGCCAGTAATATGAAACCAGTTCACTCTAACTAATATAAAATAAATAAATAAAAATAAAATAAAATTCTTTATTGTCAAATGTTTTACATGTTCTTTTACAGGGTTAAAACTAGGGTTGTAATATTCAACTTATTAGGTACTATAGTTGAGAACATGTTGATAATATTAGCAAAGATTTCCTGCACTAGGCTAGGCCTGTCCCGCAGGAAACTTTATTTTAGTTTTCCACAATTATTAACAATTTAAATATTAAAATAAAATAAAAAGTATTTTTTTAACAAATACTCGTATCACTATTACAATTACAAGGTATAATAAATATATGTATCATAAGTATGAGCTTAAAATGTGCTGAATAATAATGTTATAATATTTATTCTTAGAAATTAAGTAGTTAATAAACTATGAGATCAAATGGTTTACAGTAAATGTCTCAAAAAATCCTCCGTTTTATCGTAAGTCCAAGTTAATAATTCTTTAAGTATTTTTGCTTTCGCTTCACGAACTGATAGGTTTCTAAGGCTACATATTTTATTTATGTTGTTAAGTATCAATGGTTTCATATAGGCGCAGAATCTTTTTGCAAATGTTGTTTTGATGGGTGGAAGAGGGAGCTTGAAAATACGCTTCCCAGCCATATCCTCGTAGTCGTCAGAGTTAAGTACTTCCTTATGAGTTAAAAGAGCAATTTTTAAGATGTACAATCTCCTTACACTAAGTAATTGTGTTGCTTCGAACAGGAGAACGGTTGGAAATCGTAGTGGTTTTTTGATCATTGTCTTGAGAACCGCGCGCTGAGATCTCTCTAAATCAATTAGGTGAGTAGGAGCAGTGCCACCCCAGGCCAGGATACAGTATGACAAAACTGACTGGCATAATGTGAGATAAACTGTCTTCAGCAAGCCCATTGGTGCTACATCTCTTAGCTGTTTCATCACATGAATTATCTTTCTTACCCTTGCAGATGTAGCCGCAATATGCTTGCCAAAGTTAAGTTTTTCGTCTATGATGACCCCTAAGTACTTTGTGTGGTTCACTTTGTTTATGTTCTTACATGTGCAACTTGTATGTAAAGAGTTGAGTGTTGAGCTACATGTATGCACCACTAACTTTAAGTCAGGTGGAGGAGTCGTTGTCGCAGTCTTGTGAAAACAAATAAAGTTGGTCTTAGATGTGTTTAATGTTAATAAGTTATTGTTAAGCCATTCTACTACACTACGAAGACCAGCTTGTGATTTAGATAGAACTCTATCCCACGTTCGTTCATGAAATATTATGACTGTGTCGTCTGCGTAATTTATAATATCTGCGTTTTCTAATTGTTTTGAAGACAAGTCGTTCAGATACACTAGGAAGAGCGTGGGTCCCAAAATACTGCCCTGCGGTATTCCAAAAGCAATTTCGTGGGCGTTACTAGTGAAGGAATTCGTCTTTATGCACTGTTTTCTGCCAAAAAGATAACTGCGGAACCATTCAAGGCAAATTCCCCGAATCCCAATAACTTCCAGCTTTCTCAAAAGAATCGGAATTGACACAGTGTCGAATGCTTTCGCCAGGTCCAGGAAAACACCTATGCATGATGATCCTTTATCGAGGTGACTCGTAATTATATTTGTCAAAAGAGTTACAGCATGCTCAGTGGACCTACCCTGACGAAAGCCAAATTGCTGATTTGATAAAATCTCGTTTGATTCTAAATAGCGAATGAGTTGATTGTTCGTAATTTTTTCAAGCATTTTGGAGAATGTACTAAGAAGAGAGATAGGTCTGAAGTTATTGGGATCATCAGTGGTACCCCCCTTGTGAATAGGCGACACAGCCGCAATTTTCCAGATGTCAGGAAAGATCCCAGAAGATAAACTTAAATTGAAAATGAATGTTAATGGTTCCACGATAAAGTTTTTAATGTGTTTAACTAGTCGATTACTGACTCCATCCAAGCCTGGGGCACTGCCATCTTTGAGTTGTAGTATGAGAATTTCGACATCAGCTGTGCTTGTAGGATGCAGAAAGAAGGAGTTTAAGGGAGAAGCAGGTATATTAATTTTGGAAGCTAGAGAGTCCTGAGTTTCGTTCAAGCGATTTAATATTTGGTCAGCAAGGCGTTGTCCCACGTTAGAAAAGAATTCATTACAGTAGTCTAGAGAATCGATTTCATTGTCTTTGATTTTGCAAAGGTTGTGCAACTTGCTTTTGGCGGGGACTTGGTTAATAATACGTTTGATTGTATTCCATAATTTGTTAGGATGATCTTTGTTGTTTTCCAGTTCTTCTCTATCATATTGAGTCCTTAATTTACGTAAGAGATCCTGATAGAAGTTTCTATATCGCTTGTATATAAGGGTTTTTATAGGATCTTCCGAATTTTTTTTCGTGCCTCTATGTGCAGTCTGTCTCTATGTGCCGAGCATCTTATCAATCCTGGAGTCATCCAAGGCTTTAGGGTGTAATTGGAACGACTTGTTTTTAAAAGTTTGGAATGACGTTCTATTATAGAGGACAGGCTGGACATAAATGCAAGAGCAGCGGCATTCGGACATGACTTTTCAGTCACCACCGACCAGTCGGTCTCCTGTAACTCAGATTTAATCGCTTCAAAGTCGACTTTCACTTGGGTTTGTCTCGAACGCGGCATTTTAGGGGTTTTTGTACTTATTCCGACCATGACAAGATCATGGTCAGTAACCGCTGAGGAACATACGATGGACTCAATTTTGCCTTTGGTTTTAACAAAGATGTGATCAAGACAAGCTTCGTTACGGGTTGGCTTGTCTACAGCTGCTCTAAACCCTAGTTGTGCCATCAGACATACATACTCGGAGCAGGACTCGGGATGTTGAATGTTTATGTTTATGTCTCCAGCTATTACGCAACATGGGCTATTGATCATAGTCATAGCAGTCGTTTCAAGGGAGCTAGTAAAATTTTCTAAGTTCTTAAAAGAAGGGGAACGGTATATACCTAGAATTGTTATTAAATTAGGAATATGGATTTGCAGGCAATCAGCGTCGAGTAACTCAGGCTCACATACGATAGGAGACCAGCAGTTTTTGACGTATACTACCACACCACTTGCTTGGTTAATGTGTTTAGTTGACGCGAATGATGTGTATTCATCTATTTGACCTAACGCTACCTCGTCACTTAACCAACATTCAGTAAGTATTATTAAATCGAATTTTATATTTAATCTTTTGAATGTGACTAGAAAGCTATCTAAATTACGTCGTAGGCTTCTTATGTTATATGTAAGTATTTTAAGATCGTATTTACAAATGATGTTATTACATCGCTCAGCAACTTCTACTTTGTGGCACATTACATTAAGTGAATTATCAATGTTATCCAAAAGTTCCGTGGTATTCATTATAATTGTTAAATTGACACACTATTGGTGAGTTAAATAATTGAGTCATGTTTGCCACTAGGTAGAGGAAGCTGGACTGATGTATTTGAAGTTGCAAAAGTGTTAGATACATTTTCCTGTTTGTTTTGATTTTTAAATTAGAAATATGCTGAAAATTGTTATAAAAAATATTTTTCTTCGTGAATCGAGCACAAAAATTAACATAATATATAGGGAAGCGAATACAAGAATTTACATAATATATAGGAGGATATATTATTGACTTACTGCTGGGAGGACATCTTGTGTTTTTAGTTAGAACTAATAGGAGTACCAAACAAAACATTCTGACTATCTGACACGGTTTCTTCAGGACCGATGAGTTTGTCGATATCTTCACGTGAGCGTATGACCAGTGCGCGAAACTTCTTCTCTTTGGTGTTAGCTGCTTTCCTTGCATAAATACAACCATTACGTACCCAGCAGAATCGATAGTTGTACTGGTTAGCTCGTTTTCTTGCTTCACCGAATAACTTCCTGTTAGAGTTGGAGAGACGTTCATTAAAATATAGAGTAGCTGATGTTCCACTGACGATGTCTGTTGAGGTAAAGTCTCGCCTCGACTTCGCCGCTGATAGCAGCTCGTCACGTTTCGCTTTACGGAGTAGTTTCACAACAACAGGTCTTGATGACGGGAGTGAGGAAGGAGTATCCGTGCGCTTGGACCCGACTCTCTGTACCTGATCAATATCTGTTTCTTCTAGCTCAATTCCTAGTTTCTTTGATGTAACCAAAATCATATGAGTCAAATTCTCACTCTGTTGTTCTGGTAGTCCGATTATTTCCAACTCGTTACGCATGTGGTATTGTTCTTGTACTCCGATGTAGTTTTGTAGTTCGGCAACTGATAATGTTAAACGTTTGATATCTCGATCCTTGTCCTCAAGTCGCTTTTCGTATTCATCAATTTTTTGTGTGAGAGTACTAGACACCGTTGATAGTTGTGTTTTTACGTCTAATACATCTTGTCTTAGCAGTCGGATTTCGCCAAGTAATGCCGAGACGGACGGTTCATTCTCGATATTTACAGTGCAGGGTTTAAATAAAAAAATATTATGTAAATATTTATGTTATTTTAACGGTGGTAAAAATTTGCTCTTGTTATTTGTGGCTTAAAGTTCATAATTCTGTGACGATTTCGGCCGACTTAACGATTCGACGCGAGTGGCGGGCGACTACTACCTATGGACAATAATATATATTATAACAGTCTTTTTTGCAAATAAATAATGGTTGGAATATTAGAAATGTATAATGAATTATATTAGCTGTTATATGTTATAACGCCCAACATTAGATAGGTACCTACTCAATGTTGCTCCTATCACATTCATTTTCACATAATCTTGGCTTGCATAAAGTAGAAATGATGTGTGTGTGCATTACAGTTGACGGTAATGACGACCTCCTATTATTTTTGTTTTTCAATTTCTCTTCATAATGATACCTACTAAAATAACTCGCAAATTACCTTCACGCCAAGAAGTCAATCTAATATCAGCAGAAAATTATACTGACATACTTCATATGTCAGTATAATTATATGTATATCTTCCTGCCCTTATCCCACTTGGGGTCGGCGCAACACGTTTTCTTCTTCCATTCCGTCCTGTCAACCGTCATGATATCACTGACATAATCTATTGTGATAAATTGTACCAATCAATCGATACATTATATTACATGATCAATAACATTTGAGTATCTCACGTCTTCGCAAATGCATTGTTCTGTCAAGTTAAGGTCGATTCAGACTTAGTCGTCGTCGCCCTTGCACTATATTCGTCGCTTCGCAACCGAACAAGTTTTGATATAAATAACAATGCTGGTGATTATGAATTCGTTACTAACATTTACGCATTAGATACGCGTAGTTCGTTGAATGGTTATGTTTGGTTCGCAAGTGTATAGTCGGAGCTTTTCGTTCACGGTCAACTTGCGAAGGTAGAAATTGTTTTGCGTGTTGTGAACGAAAGTATATTTTAAAATATACTGCTGAGTTGCGTTTGGATTTCGTAAGATTGATCTTAGATTGCGAATTAGCAGGAGTAGCATTACGATGTCATCAATGTACACGTGAATCCTGAATTTAAGGTAGATGATGGATGCCTTATAAGTATTGAACATATTTATGATTGAATATACATAAGTATATATGAAAAATGTACGTGAGTAAACCGTAACTAATCATAAATATGAATGTGTCTCACGAAAGTTATACCTAATACAAAAAAAAGTATTGAACATGGTAAGTTTAGGTAGCAATTCTTTTTAAACGGGCTTTAAGTTTTGAAAAATCTAATATAATAAAAAATGCACTGCAAAACTATCTTTATCTAACTTCCAAGGTAGCGATCGCAATTATTACATACCACGATGACTTAAAGCTGATATCACATGATCACGTCATACATTACAGAAATTACGCGGTCTAGTAATAATTTTACCGATAGTATCAAAGGATAATGGACTCCACAAATCTTCATTTATGTCCTTTATCGCTGATAGCATGAAACCCAAGAAATACATTCAACCTTTCTCACAAACGGTAAGTAATAAGATCTACTTAATGTTATAATAGAACGGCAGGTCAGCAAGAAATATAAAAAAAAACATGCGCACGCACACATCAATCGAATGTCATGTCATGACGGTAAAGTGACGTAAGATAAATGTTCCTAACGCCTTAATATTTTTAAGAATCGAATTCCTTTTACAACTATCTTTGAAATGGCAACGGTACTCATAGCCATAGACAAGGGAACAGCATAGTAGACTTCTCAGACAGTCTTGTCTCCGTAAAGTGGTAATTTTCTACCATAGAATCTCAATAAGTAACTTTAAACGTTGAAGTAAAAGCAAATACCAATAAACAGTGCTTAACTACTAGAGAAGGAATTTTTATTGCATTAAAAATCTTAAGAATATGTAATATTCTTTGTTTCGTGCTGTGCTGTTACATACTTGAACATTACGACTATTATTATGGAATTTGAAAATGCTCTTAGGAATTTATTTGACTTCCAGTATTTTTTCCATTTCAACCAGCAATTAATACACAATACTAAAATAAATATTTTGCAGTTCAATTTTGTATGTAGAAACGAAAATAACCTATATTAAGATTTCTTTCCTCAGTCACGGAAGGTGCTATTGTAAACATAAGGAAAGAAAATCTTCAATGTATGACTCAATAACACAGATAATTCGCAGAAACCACGTCAGCCTCAAATACCTATGCAATAACAATTTATTATCTCTTCGATGAAAACATTAGGAATGTCCCAATCGCATTGTTTTATCTGAGCTTGAAGTACACTAATCTAACCTGTTGAGGAATGTAAGGCCGTGTCTAGCCTTTGTGAGGCACGTAGGACCTCATTTATCTGATGTGACAGGTATGAGAAGTCAGCATGACGTTGTGCATGTTTGGACACGAGTCACGGGACACAGGGTGACAAATTGGGTAATTAGTTCTTAGCCACGATCTCTGGTAGCTGCTCGTTTTGTTGCGAAATTCTTGAATCCTGTGGCTTTAATCCACATGATTTGTGGTATTGTAATCCGTATTACGCTGCTTTGAAATTTGTAGTGTATTCATAGTTTAGGTTCTAGAATTTGAAAATCTTTATGTTATTTAGGTAATATAATTTAGATTGTATTTTGGTCGATGAACCAACATTTTATAATTTGCTTTAGTTTTTTGTCTGTTGATTTGACCCGTACCAAACTTACTGCTTATAAAAATAACATAGACGTCAAACAAAATCAGGAAGTACCTGCATCTAAAAGTTTCCTAGCTTTGGTAGAATACATGCACCAAAATGTTTAGTCTTAATTAGGAGCTAATTAAGATGTTACCTCACCTTCTTTACCATCAACAACATAATTAAATATTCTATCAGCTACTAAGTACTTCTAATCTCTATCCATTAAGAAATTATCCATAGAACATTAACGTTTAACTAAATAATGCCTTTGCAGCAACAAGACACGACTTCTGATTTCAATTGTAACTATAAATCTAATACTCGGAACACGGCGTGTGTTGGGAGCGGCTTACCTTTGGCTGACGAGGTCGAATAATGTTAATACCTCTACAACAGGCACTGTATCAGCGTTATTTATGTCTGCACATACACTTGCATCTAAAGTGCATTTGGCATTTTACAGTTTGTCAGGGTTAGGAACTCTCTGTGAAACTACGCCTGAATGTACTGTTGGTTTTAGAAAGCTTTTAAGAGGTAAAAGTGAATTGTGCATCGGTTGTATCTCTTGCGGAGTTACATACTTGATTGGCGTCAGTCATGCTGATGGTGAATGATGGGCGTTTTATATCCACGTTTAGCGTGTTCATTCCAAAATGACAGGTAGTGGTGCATGTGATAATAAAAGTCGTTTTATTTCTGCGTTAGAAGATGAAATTATTGAAGACGTTGGTTAGCGAGAAGCGAAGGGCAAAGATCATTTGGCAAAATTGCAGACAACTATCTTGTCAGTAGCTGTATTTTTTTTATTTCTACTAGCCTTACTACCGCAATGGTATGAGTAGTTAAAGCGAGTTCAAGTCACTGCTGTCTGATGTTATCAATGTTCTTTTTGCTGCCGCCTCTTTACCTGAACTGACACACATCGTCTTTTATGACATCCAACTAGCAACTCCTATAGACCTATACGATTCTCTACATCGAATTAGTCACGCATTTTTTGCAATACCCTCAAAGATCAAGACAACATTCACACGTAGTTCTAAAGGTGTTAGCATCGGTGCAATTTGCATCAAACCGTGCCGCGGTGTCAACATGAGCGCGAAATCTGTCACTTCTGTCACAATATGGCTCTCGTGACTTAAAGATTTTACGTAAGTTTAACCTAATACAGAGACAATGGCTACCTAGTTTACCTGATAAATTATTTCTAACTTATAGGGTCATAATGGTCATAATCGACCAACCGACTTTGTAGGTGGCGGTTGATATCGTTATGTCAACTAACGAGTGTTATGAAATGGTCTATACGTTGTGTTTTCTTAACTTTCTCATAGTGTACCAGTTAAATAAGCTTTCGCAGTTCCCTGATGCATAATTCATTAGAGTCAGGTGCTTTGAAGGAATATATTTGCTTAGGTTGGTCTAGTTATTCTTTTAGTTCGCATTTTTAATCCAATGACTTAATAATAGCAGAAGAATTTTCCGAAGTTTATCGACGCTGACATCGGCGGAAAAATTCTTTCAGTGGTTATGTAAAGGCAACTTTCTAAAAAATACTACTTATTCACAAAGAATGACGTAACTGTAACTATGAAATTGGTAAAATATTTTGCGTTAATTGAAACCCTGAGAAAATAGAAGAATCATGGAGATTTTTTTGAGAAAAAATAACTTAATTATGAGGTATCTATGAAAAAACCGCCTCACAGATAAAAATGTTTTAAAAATTGAGCAAGGTTGTGTTAAAAAATATTTTAAGTCGTTATAAAACTAATTAATTGATTTTGTTTCATTACTTACTTACATAATTCTTTTTCTCATCCACATCAAGCTATCGATTCTATTAATACTAATTAATGTTAATGTTCTTAAAATATAATTATTTAAAGACTTAAATGATCTGCTAATAGTATTAGCCTAAAGAATAAGCGACTGACAGCCTGCAGGAATGTACTCTAGATAGTAGTCGACCTCAACACCGTGCGAGGACATCAAGCGGTGACGACCGCACTTTTACTTGTAAATGATTAATTCATTTATTTCGTTTTAATAAGGGTCAGATTTGTTATAATAGCTGTCTCAAACACATGCAGAACTATTTTATCTTCATTATTATTTACTTAAAGATTGCTAATATGCTATCTTGCTACTAGCACTACTACATGTAGCGTTAGTAAGACCGAGTTCTTTTCCTCCATTTTTTTCTCAACACAACTGTTAAGTCATGTTGTATTAGCATCGCTAAATAAGGATGAAATTATACAAAAAATGTAGCCCGCTACCTGTTTACAGGTAAGGATTAATCTTGACACCTATACGATTCTCATCTAAGACAAGAAAAATAATAAAATTAGATTCATTCTGACCTTTTACACCATAGTTACCTATAACAAAATAATTGCCATATTGTTTTTCTCTCATAAAAACAATACTTCTCCGTGACTATTTTGACCTTGTCCTCGTCACACGTGTAACCTGCAAGTGTTTTATAAATTGTATGACAATATTGAATTGACACCTATAATAAATATAAGTAGATAAATAAGCAAGTATAAATTCTTATTTTGTATATATAACAAAATACCTTGATGTAATTAGTGTGATTTTGCATTTGAAGCAGTGGTCCGTCTCAACAACGTATTAAGTTACAACTACGTTATAAGATAATTCGAGATTGAAGGCGAGGATCGATTAGTCAAAACGTTTTAAAAATAGAATCGAATGTTAAATACATGCTGATTTCTATAAAGGCCAAACAAAAATAAAGTAGATTGGTCTTTTGCTACATTCGTGTGTAATAATGAAAATAAATGCAGATGAAAAAGTGAGGTTTTGACACCTCGCTTTTGTATATCATTTTACCTATATCAAACGTTTCACGCGGCGCTATTGTATGCTATGCTACGTTTTGAACGGATTTTTTTGCGACGAAGTAATCTTTTTTGCAAAGTCCTGCCTTTAGGAATGCTCCATTATTGGCTTTAAATCATTACCAATACTTAAATGTCTCCGTAGACATTTAACCTTACTGAGAGTTTTATATTCTACTGGTAATAAAAAACTGGTACTGTCAATTTGGATCGTGATGCAACGGATGGTATCATTGCTGTCTTAGCAACATTTGCTATCCCTTTTCCTGGTATTCAACTGTTATTATAGCTATCTCGTTCCCACATCTAAGCGTCACATGCCTCTTGATTGGACAATCAACCTGTTTGTATAGGTGTTCCATCAAGAGATGGAATCGACACAGAGTATCCTGTGGACATTTTTTCAAGTCCATTATAAATAAAAATGTCCGAGGCAATAGAAAAATAAGGACGATGGAAATGACACGGTCTTTTGAACGTATCTAGTTGGAAAGCTTTGTTAAAATCTTTGTGTGGGAATCCAGTGGCCATAATGACATTTTTGTGGCTTAATTAATGTCTTGGGCTCTTAGTGTGTTGCGCCCCTTTGTTCCCATACCAAGCCAGCTCATTATTTAACTGTCAAAGGCCTACAAGACCATTGCTAGTGGTTATTGCCTTAACATGTGTAATTAATTAGATTTTATTCAATGATTTTATCGTGTATTTTTAGATAGTTATGATTGACAAACAAGTTTTGAAAAAAGATATAATAGAAAAGGAGATAAATAAAAATTTGAAAAAAGAAAGAATATAGACGACATATTAAGCCGTAGATATTCTATCCTTTTCTGGCCTAATAATAAACTGAGATGTTCTGTACCGTGGTTTAGAAATGTTACATTAATCAGATTACATGGTATTCGACATGTACCGTTTGTTAAAATAAAGCGCACCGACTCGGACGATACACCTGTTATATTTCTCAATTCGGACCTAAAGAATGTAATTAGTTGCCCAACTGTTCCGCTCGATCAATCTTTGTTTTGGGATTCCAACCTTTTTGTTTCGTCATTGAACGTCTTTATTTCGTGTCGTTAGAGTTCACAAAATGGATTTTAACAACGGGAATCTTTCAATTAACGCTGTCGACAAATGACGTTTGCGGCTCATCGGACAGAAACGATTGCTTGTCGAGACATGGCTACGCTCAGCTTGCGTCTATAGAATTATAAAACTAAGATTAATTCGTAAGATAGTGTTTTTATTACGTATAAAAGTTCAAATTCTCCGTTAGTTATGTGTTGTTTTCACCTTTGATTTAGCAATGTAGCACTGATACATATCTTTTTTGAAAATATAAAAGCTTGTGTTGATTAGCCGGATAGCCTACTTACAAGAGTCAATCATTTCGTAAGTTTTAAAATTCTCGATGATTCATTTTACATCCTTCAGCTTAAGTCACATTATAAAGGATATTGTAGCATGCCAAGCATTGTATTCTGTAATGACTCTAAAGCAAGTTGTATGTTTATTCCGTGAGACGAAATCGAATTTCCTTCACCCCGTGTAACCGCACAAAGTCTATCCTGCGGCTTCTTTGAATGTGCCCGAGCACCGTGTCGTACCCCCCTCACCTCACCGATCTGACCACCGCACGGCCGAATCCTCGGAACCACGGTCAATCGTCTTTTGTTTGTTAAACGCGATACAAAACCAACACGTACAAGGAATAAAGCACCGTCGTATTTACTCTTTTTATGTTTTCAACCGGGGCAGCCTCTCGGCCTTACAACAAATAAAAGGTGCTCCAGATCGATATTTATGTATGAGCGATTACTACATCTATGTTGCAATTGTGACTTGCAACTACGAAAGTGTGATGTAATAGTTTTATAGCTAAAACATGACGAATAGATTATAATGGCTTATTATGTCCAGGCCTAAATGGGATCTTATTTTATCAATGTTTACTGTCAATGGTGAAGTAACAAGTTTATGGAGCAAATATTTCTTTGTTGGAAATCATTAAATTATCTTTGAGAAACTTAAACGACCACTAGCTTTTGTAACACCGATCGGTATTTTTTATGAAATAGAACATTTACCGGTGTATATTAACGGGCTTCGGTCGGCAGGCGTTGGAGCGAATAATCGATCCGAAATGAAATAGCTGAGCAATTGAATGCACTTAACAATACTTATCTTACTTTTCGGGTCTCAAGCCAATTGTTCATTGCAGCAATGAGCTTATTAGAAATTGGCCACTTTTATACTGGTTTTAAGATCGTTAGGATTGCAAACGATTTTGTGATGTTGCGTTTTTTAGACTTCGTAACATCGCCAATATCGCCGTACTTGGAAAGTTGGAACTGTCTGTCAAAATTGGTTGTCTATAAATCATGTGTTTTAGTGATCGATTATACTAAAGATACGAAGATCAACTTTTTGTTTGTCATGTCTCTTCATCTTGAAAATTATAGCCTACATAACCCTTAATAAGGCCAAGGAAATGTATTCCCCACCAACTTTTTTAGAAGAGGTCGCGAATACTTCCTTGTTATATTTTTATTTTTAAAACTGGCATTTTTTTTTCTTAGTACATTTAAGTAATCCTTTTCATTTTTTTATTATTTAAAAACCAATGCCAAATCGTTTGTTATTAAGCTGCTGCCCAATTAAGTGCTAATAGTTTGTATGACGTTAATAACTATGACATATTTTTAAAAGACGATGTAGGGTTTCGACAGAAATACAATAGAAATAATGTGAATCCAGAGAATTTGGATTAAGATCGGTTATTGGTTTTGGCCGTTTGACAGTTTTTACATTTTTTTCTGTCGATTCTAAACACCTGTAAGATTGACTAACTGTTCTTTGATGAAACGATCAAATGACATCACTTTAGATGCTTCAGCTGATTTCTTAAATTCTTCTCTTTTTATCTAAAGTTCTTTCGCCGAGCTTTACTCTCGTGAGACAAAAAGTTAAAACAACTTAACAGTTACGCAAGCAAGAACCCGGATTCCTCGTGTTATATTACTACCTTGTTTTAGAGCCTCCATAAACTTTGGCGTGCCCAAAACAGAACTTAATAGGCTGGGATCGGTAACGAGTTGCAGAGACATGCAGGAAACGTGACGTCATTTTAAATATTTTACTTGTTTCCATGCACCAAGCCTTTATGAATGTGTTATTTCATATTAAACGTAATTGCTTAGATCCCTATCATTATTGTGAGCACGGCGGGATGGCTCCCGGCGAGGGAACTAATCTCGCTTGGACTTTTGGTCGCATAAAAAACTTGGGTCTTTCTAATCGTGGGAAGTCCGATGACTTTGTATTCGATTAGCCCCATTATGTTTTGGAATAACTCTATTTGAAGAAAGTGTTTCGAACTTGTTTTATTCTTCGGCTACTGTTTGATTTTCGGTTCATGCAATTTGTTTACCATTAACGTCTTCCAATTTTCATTCTGTCTAAGCTTGAAAGAAAACGTGACCGTTTACAGCAGTTTCTTTTTTGTTCTCTTGAACAATATTGTCGATAAAAACATTCTTAGTTATCCAAATTTATTTCATATTTAAGTACTAGCTTCTGCCCGCGACTTCGTACGCGGATCCTGTTACTTATGCCAGCGACAACGGGGTCGTCAAAATCGAAGATCTGAAACGTCTGATGTCGAATTCTAAGAGCCTGGGGACGGGTAAACAACGGGATGCGCGAGACGATTCGAGACGTTCCAGATCTTTCATTTTTGTAAGTTAACAGAAAATGCCCATCAGACTAAACAACTTTTGCTAAGACGTCATTGTTCCTATACATGTTACAGTATCGATGGGCTTTGGAGTTCCACAACAGGTGTTCCAGATCTTCAAATTTATTCTCACAGCAGAAAATGCTCTTCACGTGGAGTAATTTTTGCTATGGCACCATTTTTATATCTCTTATACTTTAGCTGATCTGTTGCGGTTCTGCATCAGGTGTTCCATTTTCCAAAATAAATTATAGCCTATATGTTGCCCAGACTTAATACCTATACCTACAATAAAAAAAAACTTTTCTTCCCGTAATTCCGGAGCGGATCCCAAGGGTACACTGAATTAACAATAATATTGCAAATAACTTTGAAAAAAATTCTTTATAAACTATATTTGGGGTTTTTCCTTCAGGAGCTAATATATAAAGACCGGAAGCGTTGCTGACCCTTGAAAAAGCAACATAAAGTTGGCCATGAGAAAAACAGCTGGTTGTCAGGTCAACACCAGCGGCTTTAAGCGTCTGCTCTTCTGACTTGTTTATTGTCATGGCAAAGCATGTAGTCACAGGGAACTGTATGCGCTTAAATTGAAAGGGGAAATTGTTGGGGATGAGTTGTATGCGCGGTATGAACACAGCCTCACCGGCACCACACCCAGTGAGGATTTTAGCAACAATTATATTACGTTGTAAAGCGTTGACAATAAGACGGGTTCCGTTGCACAGTTTTGGCGGAGTTAAATTTCGCATCAGCATTACGGGAACACCGACTTTAAGTCTTATTTTTAACCGACTTCAAAAAGGAGGAGGTTCTCAATTCGTCTGAATGTTTTTTTTTTTTGTTTTTTTTTTTTGTGTGTGTTTGTTACGCGATATCTCCCCCAATTATGAATGGATTTTGATGATTTTTTTTTTGTTTGGTAGCCCATACTTCAGAGGTGGTCCCATATAAATTTTATTGAAATTTGTGCAGCACTTTTTGGAAAAATCAACAAAACCAAAAAAAAAATACAGCAATCGTATGTAGACGACGTTCTAGTTGTAGTGCTGGTCCGAGAATTTGTACACTGTTTTAATTGTAATTTGTGGCACTAAAAAGTATAAAATAAAAAAAACTTTAAAAAAGTAAAAACCGACTTCAAAAAAAACTAAACTGAGTAAAATAATTATCATTTAATAAAACTACCAGTTTCAGAAGTCGGTGTTCTACGCTGAAACAAATTGAATGCACCGACTTCTGAAACTGGTAGTTTTATTAAATGATAATTATTTTACTCAGTTTAGTTTTTTTTGAAGTCGGTTTTTACTTTTTTTAAGTTTTTTTATATGAGCAAGGAGACCACTCGCTGTAAGTGAATTGAGAAATTAAACTGGGTAATTAGTGGCGTCGTCCTGATCGACAACACTGTCGAAAGAAGTGTAAACCACTTCATCCCCTACAATATCCGCCAAAATTTTTTGATTAATTTTTGCAGCTTGATCATTTTTTGGGGTCAATATGGCGCGTTCGCATAACCATGAATTTTCTAATAATCTAAGTGACTGCTCCCCTGCGTTACCGGGTAGGCTACCGTGTCACGAAGATAAATGGAAAAGGAATTAAACACTCATATAACATAAGCTCGAAGGCATATTTAATAAAAAAAAATGGGAGTTTTGGCCAGTAGAGTCATATTTTCAATGTTATACCATCGTCGTCGAAAATCAGTCCTAAACTGTTACCGCCTTCACCGCGTGGAGGTACTCCAAGCTTATGTTATTTTATAATTATACAGTGAAATTAGTGATAACTTTGAATTCCACATCAGATGTTTCTGATCTTCGATTTTTAAAAGTCAACAGGAAATGCCCATCAGACCGAACAACTTTTGCTAAGACGTCATTCCTATGTGTTATGGTGTAGCTGGGCGCTTGGAATTCCACAACAGGTGTTCCAGATCTTCATTTTTTATACGTCAACAGAGAGTGCTCATCAGGCTGAACAACTCTTGCTAAGACGTCATTCCGATATAGATATAGTGTAGCTGGGCTCTTGGAGTTTCACATCAGGTGTTCCAGATCTTCAAATTTATTGTCTCATCAGAAAATGCTCATCACGTGAAATAATTTTTGCTATGGTACCATTTTTGTATCTCTTATAGTTTAGCTGGTCTGTTGCGGTTCTGCATCAGGTGTTCAAGTTTCCAAAATAAATTATAGCCTATATGTTGCCCAGACTTAATACCTATACAACAAAAGAAAAATCATTCAGATCCGTCCAGTAGTTCCGAAGATTAGCGTGTACAAACAAACAGACAAACAGACACACAGACAAACAGACAAACAGACAGACTTTTTTTTTTGGATTCGTGCTCTATTACTGGTTCTAAACCCCCCTTATTTATTGTTTTTTTAATATATTCAATGTACAGACACAGTTTTTTTACTGTTTTATTATATGTATAGATGATGTTTCATTCTCGGAGAACTTTTTGCTCTTTCTTTGACTTGTTCATCGAACTTACGTTTAAGTAACTTCCAATGTTCTTTTGATATAAATGATTAAGTTACACCGTCGGGTTTCATTCCGATATGCACTTTTTATTTACTAACCGTCACACCAGGTACACGCAAACCAACAGTCACCCGATACATGCGTCATACCTCCGGATGTGGTACCCTTACATCTGTAGAACCAGTTTGAGACAACGAACTTTTTGTCTCACTATCTCGTCCATTTGTTTGCCGTCGCGGTTGGCCATTAGCCGACGGTTTGATGTTAGATGATGTGATAGAGGAATGGGTGCGGCTTTATCCATACGTGGCTTTAAGATTTCGGGGAAGGTATGTGGTAAAAACTGAGATTCGCAACATTAGTGCAGATTTTAATGAGTTGTTTGGTATTTTGTTTTGCATTAGGAGATGCTGGCTGATGATGTTGTTTTTGTCAAAAATAGTTGCAAAGTTGATTAGTTACCTAATAACTTATTATTACTTAAGTTCTTGTGGCGGCATCTATCTCGCCACATGCGAACTAGCGAACTATCCTACATCGCGCAATCAAGATTTAACAAGCAGATAGCATATATACAACCTCCCAACATCAACCGTTGGGCAGTAGCCCGCCAGTCACAAGACTCCGCCTGGTTGGAGGATCCTCCCTTTGGTTGGAGGAACACCACACCAAGTTTCTCCACATTGGTGACCCCGACGTGATCGTCACAGACAGTGTTTCCACACTGGTGACGTCACACACAACCTTCGCAGCCTCGGCAGCCACATCATCACTCCCTCAGCAGCTCAGCATTCAATTGAGCAGCAAGCAGCGAGTCCCACAGCCAGCCAGCATCCTCGGCTTCAACGGGTGATGTGACCACTAGCCTGCAGCGAACGCGCAAGCCTGGTCACGACCCTCAGCCCACTCCAGCATCATGGCGCATCATACTGCACTTCGGCCGGTCAACTAGCAGAGGCACTTCTCTCCTGGTCGACGCAGTCCACAGCCACCACTCACAGTTTCGACTCAAAAAAGGAACCCTTCACTGGCCCTGGCAAGTTCTCAAGACTCAACGACCGCTGACTCATCAAGACGATCGACCTCCGGTCTCAGGGGGGGAGTGATGTGGCGGCATCTATCTCGCCACATGCGAACTAGCGAACTATCCTACATCGCGCAATCAAGATTTAACAAGCAGATAGCATATATACAACCTCCCAACATCAACCGTTGGGCAGTAGCCCGCCAGGCACAAGACTCCGCCTGGTTGGAGGATCCTCCCTTTGGTTGGAGGAACACCACACCAAGTTTCTCCACATTCTAAATTAGGGTACTTACCTCCGGTTTCTGAATTGAGAATTCGGGATAAGCAATACTTATGTGTATAGTACTTGAGTACCTACTACCTACGGAGTTGTCAAAAAATGCTTTGAAATCCGTCATTTTTAGGGTTCCGTACCCAAAGGGTAAAACGGGACTCTACTACTAAGACTACGCTGTCCGTCCGTCTGTCCGTCTGTCACCAGGCTGTATCTCATGAACCGTGATAGTTAGACAGTTGAAATTTTCACAGATGATGTATTTAAGTATGTTGCCGCTAAAACAACAAATACTAAAAAACAGAATAAAATAAATATTTAAGGGGGCTCCCATGCAACAAACGTGATTTTTTTGCCGTGTTTATAGATAATGGTACGGAACCCTTCGTGCGCGAGTCCTACTCGCACTTGGCCGGTTTTATTTTGACAACTCCGTACTCAAATATTACTTAAGTACTGCTTATCCTAGAATTCTCAATTCAGAGACCGGAGGTTAGAGAATGCTTTGAATTGAGTATTAACGTGTTTTTTATTTTGCTGTAGTAAACATTCGTTTAAAACTTCTTAAGTTTTTATCTATCTTATTCAATCTCATCAACCCATGTCAACTGGTCTTCCCTGCGAAACACGGCAACACAAGACAGCTTTAACTTTTCACAATCCAACGCCGGTGATTAAGTAGTACACATCAGCACTAAACATCTTTATACTGTATTCACTACGATGAGAACAGAACGATACTATAAAGTTAAATTGCATTTAAAGCATGGTTCACATGTTCCATATTCCCGTTCTCCCACGTAGGCTCCCATTAAGTACTACACGCGATCATCAATCTAAGGCCGGAACAATAGGTTTCGGAGACTTTAGCGTCGCGAATTTTTCGAACCGAATCGCGTACACGTGTGAAATGGCGTTAGAATCGCTGATGTGTGTATGACTTTCGATTTTTGTGTTGTGAAAGCTTCATGCAGTATTGGTATCTTTTGTTTGAATAACGAGAGTCTTATTGACTGTTTTAGCTATTGTTCTGTTTTAATGGTGCGTAGTTTAACGCGTCAATTTGTTGTCATGATAAGCGGTATTGAAGAAGGACTCAGTAAAGTTTTCGTGTTTGTTAATTCTGTAATATTATTTCTATCAGAGTCTCAGTGATAATTAGTTTTGTTTTTCTCATAAAACTTGTTTGGCAATGGGTTGAATAGGTTTTGGTTAAACACCTGCCGAGATACTGTTTTGTTTCTCTTTTTGTATAATTTGCTGAATGCAATTCTTTAAACGTATGCAAAATTAAAGATCTGACAGAGGTATTACGAAAACCTGTTGGCTGATGTCATTCTCCGAAAATAACTATACAACAGGTCATTTAGAGGCAATCCTAACTAATTCTGCATCCATTTTTTTTGTCTACTTTAAGCCACCTTTAAGATTATTCTAGGATAGGATATTATTATTCCATATTAGTTTTTATTTGAAGATGGATTCTACACAACCTAAACGACAGCAAAACACACCTATTGAAAAATAAATGTACCTAAGTAGGTACTTGCCCTATTTAAACCATGACTGACATTATAACATAAAGCCGCGCTTATACCAACATGACGTTTAGTTCCAACATTTGAATAAATTGCTTTTGTTTAGTTCTCCCACGAATTGCAATAACGGAACAACACTAAATGGTAGTTAAGAACGTCACTACTTACTACGTGCGAAAATCCGATGCGTTATTTGTTCGTGAGAGAGTAAATTGAAATTTATGCCAAGCTGTGACAGTTCAATGAGCCATAGTTTATGCGAAACAATGTCATTGGCAGAAGCTGTACATGATTGGTTTATCGGCAGTTTTTGTTTGCTGTCTGTAACAGTAGTCAGTCCTGTCATGTACTCATATGGAAATGTGTATTTGAGACATTTATTTGCTAATACTTTACGAAGTACCGTAATGTATGAAAACCTGTTTCATCATTTTGGAATATCACTTCTTAATTGCGTTGAAGAAATCATTTGTTTGTTCATACTTTCATTGTTCATAGTTTATCATTTCAGCTAGTCTCCCAGACATAAATATGTATGTTTCGCTTAATTCATTCTGTCTATTATCCTTGACATTTCTCACTATTTTATTTGAACATAAAAGCTTTTATTTGCACAATAATTAAACAGAAATCGTCAGCCATTTTGTTAAATTAATCACGGATAAGATCTTTTAAAAGCTAAGCTTTTCTATTCGCAAACAATAAAATGGAGAATAATTATGAAACGTGAAAGGCTTTTATGTGAAATGGCGTTGTCACAACCGATTAAAGTAAATATAAATAACTGAAGTGATTTCACATCTCCCATAGTGTTGTCCCTCGTAAATAAAGGTTGCATAAAATGTTTCTTTGACCTTTTTACTTTTTATTCATTCTGTGTCTTTTCACTTTTCATAATTCGAATGACATTTACTGTCAAGTAATTTTGTTGGTTTTTTTTTATTAACTCGTTTAAGTATGAATGGCGAACGCATTTCGCCATTCCAATTCGCATTTCTAAGCTATTAATGTCCATAGATCCTATTTGGTGGAAAGTTTGTTTGATAAAAATATGAAAAAGTATGTCTTTATTTTAGAAGTATTTTCTTCAATATCTAACTTTTATATTTATTTAGTCCTTTGATGATTGGAAATCAATGAGCTATCAAAGCGGTACTACACTGACTGCAATGCCTTTAGATATAGCAGTAAATATCAGAAATGAGTACTTACAGGTTGTTAACCCTTACTTACGAGCGTCAAAATAAGTTATTTTCTGCCCGACTACAGATTGCTCTGCGATCAGCTGATAGGCTATGATTTTCCTTCATTACAAGACCTACAAGAAAACATCGTGATATTCAAAAACCGTAACAAAGTACACACATTACATGGTTGGACACGCTTCTAATAAAGATATTATTAAACATCATTTACGTACAATGTTCCGTATATGTAATGAATGGTTCGTTCGTTGTTCCGTTCGTTCCATCAAAATTATTGTATCGATGGGTCGTTTCGTAAGATCCCGATCGGTGTGTCATTTCGTACACACACACGATGTTAATTTCCTTGAACGAATTTTGGCTTTATTTTTTTGTTTCCTGTCGACTTTCCGTGATCGTTTAGCGTGAAAGGGAAACCGGTTAAATCGGGTTTTGATAATGCCATTTACGGTGTCATAAGAGTTTTGTTTTTGCCTGTCAACGTTTATTATTCAATAACGCTAATAATCCTGCTCTACTTCGTCTATTAATAATATAAACTTAGGGGAAGAATATTGTTTCTACTTACCAACTAATTACTTACTTACCAATTACCAATGGGTAAGCATCGCAAGCAATAGGTAATTATCAAAAACGAAAGGTAAGTATCAGAAACAATATTCTGCTATTATAAAATCTAAAGCGTTGAATCCACCAACAAGTTAATTGCACAAGTTATTCAAGCAAAGACTTGCTTAACTTACACTTAAAGTAAGTTTTGTTAAAACATTACACAGCCACCTTGTGGTAAGTCGGGCAAGTCGGTAAAACTTCCAGCAGACGTAGCATGACCACCGTAGGTAGACAAGGGTTTTCTCGACGGAAGAATATACAAAATGACATAAACGCAACGGCAAAATGTAAATGCAATGCAAGTAGGTTGCAAAACTATACTTGCCCAATTTTACTTGGTAGTGGATTCTACATTTAAGATCAGAACTTATAATTACTTAATTGAGTGCATCTAGTGTGTTGCACAGAACGATAAAGGCCATTCCTGACAAACTTTAATTAATAACTTATTCGCGTGCTTATCGAATAATAACGTTAATTAACTGATAAACAAAAGACATAATTATGTACTAATGAAGGTGGTGATTCAACCGTGAGTCAATTTAACAACGTACATTTTTTAGACACGCAAGGAGGAAACGAAAAACGCCATTATTTCTTTCCTCTTTTTACATAGTTATGCATGTAAATTTCATGTAGGTCTAATGCTTATAATGATATAATATTTCATATTATCAAATTAAATCGGTAACCGGTACACTATCAGCTTGTCCTTTGACAAAGGCCTTTAGATATTTCCATTTTTCTTTGTTTCTAGTGTGTCGTATAATTTCTTTAATAAAATCTAAATAAGAAATCTAGTAGTAGTAGTCCTGCCTTATAGCTCATATTTTGAGCTTACCATAGCGTTATGATAGGTCGAATACTGTTACAATTTCAAAGTTTATTCCAAAATGAAAAAAGTAACAGAGGAAACCAGTCAGTCAGCCAACGTTATGCACGCCACCATTGCTCTATTCTCGTGCCAATAGATGAGGTGACGCCACCAATCTGATTCCCTCACGGCTGGCAACTTTATCGCTTCCGCCTGCAACGGAGCGGGCGCCGAGAACGCAAGTAATAGCAGGCCTTATCTGAGACAAAAGGGCCGACGCCACTATACCATGTTTTGGTGCGTTTACCCTATTTATAGGATGTTGTGTTTGAATGGTCCTTAGTTCCGATAACAATATCCATATTTATTTAACGCCCATGTCTACAGTCGTTTTGGATTCCCATAAAAGCTATCTTTTATATCATTTGACCATTGTATTGTTTACATCAGTACACCATTGACATTGCATTATTTAAGGTACAAATCACAGATATAGAAAATTTGAATGATATGTTGACTACGGGTCCTTTTGAAATGTTAATTAATTGTCTTTCTATTTTGTTTCAGGTTAGTATTTTGTTCATCAAACCACCTTCAAGCTTCATTATTACTTGTGCGTGCTATTTGGTAAGCGACCTCATTAATAATCTTGCTGTACGTACGTCTTCTTTATCTCAGTGTTGTACTAGCCTATCGCTAGTGTCCGCGTTCTTAAGGAATGTGGTCCTAGGCTCCTTACCCATACATTCCAAGTATTGATGATTTAGATTGTTTCTAGCTTTTGTTGCTTTGCGTAGAACCGGTAGAAACAAAGCCATTTGGCTTCCGCCACCATTATGTAAATAGAATTTTCGTACCTAGTATGATATTATCATGTCATCGTCATCATCAGCCCATTATTGTCTCACTTGAATTGAATTAGAAGGATTTAGGCCTTAATCTTCCAGACTGGCCTGGTCCGGGTTGGCGAACTACACGCGACATCGAGAACTGTTTGAAGCCCTCTCAAGTGTGCAGGTTTCCTCACGATGTTTTCCTTGATGTTTTTCTTTAACGCAAGTAATAACCAAATTAAGTATGATCCGCACACGAACTCGAAAAGTCAGATGTGCGGGATGCTATCATTCCGTTGTTCTTAAATCGTATTCTGTACTGTCTACGTGAATAGGAGGAAGCCTGGTCTTATGAATAATTCCAGATTCAAAAGTTCAAAAGAGCATTCTTAAATCCGTTTTCGTGACATCATTTACCGCTATGCCATCCATATTGCGATTCTCAGACCGTTCACCCAAGTTCTATTCACAGCTATTACACCATTACGAGCTATTATGCAAGCAGAAACCAAGTCAGTCACATCATCGAAGTTCGAACAATGTCAAGTGTTCACTTACAAACATTTTCCCGTTGCATTCATTGCTATAATAATCATAGATTCACCTATTTCGTCTAATGTTTTTATGCAACGCGATTTGTGCATAAACCTCCATGCATTATTGCCACTTAGGTATTCGTAACGTGATTTTTAAATCGTTTCACATTATATCGAATTTGAATTGCTGATGGTTGGTTTTGAATTTGATATTGTTTTCATTGTTGCACCTTTAAGTTATACGATTATGTATAAATTCTAAATTCCTTGTTACATTTTTTGCTTGAGAATCATAAGCGTTAAATTATAGAAAAAAAATAATAAGAAGTATTTCCTTAAAAAAAGTGTAGATTTAGTTAAAAACTGTTGACTGGTTTATTTAGTTTGATGAATCTTCATTTTTATTTAAATTGTAATGTTCATTTACTTGAACTTAATTAGGTACGGAAGACTGTATTTCGTTATTTTTAGATTTGTTTCTAGTTAACAGGGTTTTATTATAATTACCAGAGTTCTTACCCACAATGAGAGTATCAGTGAGTTAAATCACCTCTTTCTTGACTCACAGAGTGAAGATTTCAATGAATAAATTAATGTTTTTAAAAGAAATAAAATTTATTCAAAACATTTTCACATAGCCAGCACTCTCTTTCAATGCCAAACAAATATCTCTACAAATTGACCTACACAATTTTGCATCGCACATTTGTCACACAACATAATCTCGTGTATCTGGCAGTCGGCGCACGCGCAGGTTGACATGCATGCCACGCACGCATCGGATAGCATCGCGAACATTGGTCCCTCGTGTTTACAAGGATTAGGTTTATCAATATCCTATTTTGTTGTTATTTACTTTCAGATTTCTTATTCAATGGCTATTTATTTAACTAAAATCGTCGTTTAGCGTTTTTTCGTGCTAAAGAACTAGTGCATGAGCAAGTCTTTCATGCCAGTAATCGCTCATTTCACTCATCTTAACGTGTTATCGGTCATAGATCTCAATGCTGCTGTGTTATGGACACTTAACAATTAAAATTTTGTTACACTCACGGGAAGAAAGATTATTCTATCTTGTTAGATAGCTGTCCTGTCTTGTATGGCTGTACAAGACAAGACTCTAAGACGAGATCTATCAAAATAATTTTGAATATTAGTAATACAGGAGGGTTGAGATAGGGGTAGTGCATTCAAACGTAGCCAAACTTAGATCACGTGACAAAACACTTTCTCCTTATTTATTTCATAATCTTGATTAGAAATCCAAATTTGCTTTTCAAACCAATTATTGTAATGTCATAGATTTCTTGATAAGTTTGTCAAATTCATGTCAGTCAAATGCCAATCTTAGTTAAGAACAAATTGGGAAATTACTACATCGTGACTAAGCTACCTTCATTCTGTAACATATGAAATAAGCAATACTGAAGACATTTGTTATGATGCATTACTTAATAGTAATGATTTTAAAAGAAGGCACATATTTTATGTAAATGATAATCTAATCTATAAATGAATCCCTATTTCCCTTGGTCACGGCAACACGCGTGAGCGGTTGGACCGATTTCGCAATTTTTATTTTTTTGTGTTCGTAATTGTCAGGAGAATGTTCTTATGAAAGAAAATGTTGATATTAAAAAAAAAAACGAAATAATCTTAGTATGTCCATATTCTTCATTTGTTTGCCGCATGCATGAAAATGGTTTTAACTTTTTGTTACTATTTTGATTTTGTTTCTAAAGGTAGGTAGGTAGGTAGTAAGTAGGAAAAAGTGCATTGCAACGCATGTCGGGTACAGCTAGTGCCTGATAAAATTGCAAGCGAATTGGCAATTGAAGTAGTGACTACAGAATATTAAGTCATTTGCTATCATTTTGATATATTCTCTTAAATCTTTTACATAACCCAAAATGGAGAACACACGTGAAATGTTGGCTGTTTCGTAAACAAGGCAAATTATAATATCAGCAATTACACATTGTTAGATTCTTTAATAACAAAGACACATTTTAATATTCATGAAGGTTTGTTAATTCCAAATCAAGGTTTATCGTCTCAAATTACGATCGTGAAATTGGTCAAATTACTTTTGAAATTATCTAAATCTTCCGCATTCCTTTACAACGCAACAATAAAGGTACATGGTAATCAACTTTCAAATATTTTGGGAGAGGTCCTAAGTTTTGAACATATCGCATTCCATTGCCATTTTTGGTCCTTCTGCTCCCAAATGACGTATTTCAAAAGCAGTTTAGATCAAATCGTATGGCGTTTGTACGTCACGGTGCCTGACGGTGGCTCGGGTCACTGCCCCTGAACTCGTCTGCATTTCCTCTATTTACTGGTTTACTGGTGTACTAACCTCATGTTCGGGCTTATTTAGGGCGTGAATTGAATGAATATGCATTGTTTAAGTCAACGCGTAACAAAAGGAGGCTCTTTGAAGTGAAGAATATGTATTTATGTTGATAGTTAATTCTGTAGAAGGTGGTGATATAATCTTTGACTGGTTTGCTTCGACTGTAACACCAGAAATTGGTGTTTTAAGCAATGCAGACCCTAGCAATAACCCGGAAGAACATTAGCAGCAAGAAATGATGATGTACGATGATTCATGTTGGCCTAATAGCAGAGATAATATCTCAACGAGAGTGGTTGCGTTTCACAGCAATTTTTGTCCTATTATTTAATCAAATCATTTGAAACGTAACATGTGAAATGTCATCACGAACTATACTTTGAGCACATTACCATCTTATTAACTAGTTCTGGCGTCTAACGATCGTGTGCGAAATAACCCATCTGCTTGTGGTGAAACCTGCGCGCGCCGACCTTTGACACAAAATCCAAGATGGCTGCCAAGCTGTCAAACTAAATACTCTTACTTTCCTTATCGGCTTACGAATCATATTTTACCGTTTCGTAGCCTCTTTTGAAGATTCATTGTGCCTTTGATTCACAGATACTATTGTGAAATCATTTTAAAAGAATTAGCACTTTTTCTTGAGAGGTAAATGACTGACTACCGGTGGCTATATTGATTGTGTAATTTACACTTGATATGCCTTCCTTTTCTGCGGTATTGTCTATGAAAGAGATGAAATGACGTGAATTAACTATCCAAACACCTAATACATCTCTGAACTTTTGGTTATATTGAATAAGCATTTCTAATTCGCAAATAATAGTGAATCAGTTCCGGATAATATCGGTAAAGATATGGCGCGTTATTTGAGTCCATAAACGTTAAGTAGCCATGCAAATCTTGAATCGCATTCATAGTAAAATTATTTTGAGTTTGAAATTTCGCCGAGATGTATTTATTGGTCAAACATGACATTACAAGGAAATTAGAATGAAAAGTTACGTGGTTTTATTGTGTTGCATGCGCTACATTATGATTCATTTATCATGGGCAACCTCGATTCGCTCAGCCCATAGAAATTGAACATAACAGTTTCCTTATGCGTTCGTTCGTCTCATATGATTGATATCTGAAGTTTTTCTGTTGAGTTTTTTACTGAATCAAGTTGTCCGTTTAAGTTATAGCTTGAGTTAGGTGTTTCTTATGAATCAATAAAGAACTTGTTTGCTATTTTTATGGGTTTGTTTTATTCATGAGTTGCCGTTCACCGAACATTTCTGTTCAATATTTTTAGACTTCACGTAGTGAATTTATTAATCGGCGAACATTCGTTGTGTTTGGAATGAAATTACAAGAATTCGAAGGCTAACACCTAGATTCAAAGATAAAATCCAGGGACAGTATTTTGTAGACTTCTAACACTATAAATATTGTTAACACGTTCCTATAAAGATAATGGGGTCCAGAGGTTCATGAATTTAATGACGCTGATTTTATGGTTAGGTGTATCAGGTCGTATTGGCCATAACATTTATGGCTTTAAACTAGGCCTCCCCTGTAGACCCTTACTACCTACGAACGGATATTATTCTTTAGTAGCTTACGCTTGCGACTATCTCCGCATGGTTTGTGTTCTCCCATTTCACCACCTTCAAAATCTCATTCATAATGTCATACAACTATACTGTCTGATTTAGTTCCTGCTGATGCATATTATCGAAAACCTCCACTTTCTGTTTTTCTAAATAATTAGCTTGGAGTTTCAATATACTGTGTACCATCAGCACTGTTGTGACCTTACTATTCTTGAATTCCGATTGTCAAAAGTTTAAATTAGCGATAAGTACGTTACAAATGACATTTAAGTAGATAATCGATAATCTTAAACCTACTTAAAGCTTAGTGAATGAATGAAAAACATAGAATGTCATCCCACGCGGGTTTTATGAGATAACGGTGTTTGTAAACAATGGACTTGAAACTTGTCACTGTTCGTATTGCAATGTTCGAACTTCGAATGCAATATACTTAGTTCCAGCTGTAGCAGCCAGTATTACGATGCATTGTCTTTGGTTGCATAGAACTGGCAAAAGTATTGCTAACATTACTTTTCCTTGAGCATATTGCAGATAAATCAAATAGTCGCCACGTGATTGTGCTTTTCATCTATCTACCGCGTGTTTTTTCTGCGATACAACGTAACGCTTCTAAATCCGATGGAACTTGATACGGTGGGCACAGCTAGGACAAAGGGTAAACAGTTGAACTGTTTGGACATAAGACACCCAGGATGCCAGCCAATTACATCCGCAACCGCAGTAGGGCTACATTAACCATTCTGAGTTACTTGCGGTGTCAACGTCTAATTATCTGTAGCCACAGAAATTGAAATAAGGTCTTATTATTTGTCTGTGCCTATTTTAGTGGGTTTAGTGCGCTATTTGCTTCAGTAATTCTGTTCATCTTTCTATAGTTAGCGTGGAAATTATTACTCACTAAACATACAATAGGTAGGTATATTACAACTCGGATTACACAGTAATTAATACTTTTGCAAACATTTCGGCGGGAAGCGCAAACGTCAAGTCTCTGTCAATGCCGTTTGACAGCGCCTAGTGTAGTCCCGTAGCCGCTAAGGATGGGATGTGTCGTAGAAAAACCGCTCATTGAATCACAATGTAAATCGAATGTAAAGATTTAAGTACACCAGTTGGTTCTTATGGTTATTTTACTATACTATGCGTGTATGAGTTAAACCCTTCGTATAATTTTACAAGACACTACCGGATGAAAACACTTTCAGTATCTGTTAGGCCGTTAAAGAAGTGGGACTCACTTTCTATATTGCATTAGCGTTAGTCTTGCCTGATAAACTTCGTAAACTGTTTATCATATACAAGCAACATCTATTTACTATGTACAATGTAGATGCGTGTATTGAACAATCGATGTTCCACTTGCAATGCTGGTAGAATCGACTTTGACATTTCGGAACGTCTCTCAAAGGTCTGCTGTTCTTAAACAATCTTGGAACGCTATTTGCCGAAATGCTTAACTACTTCGTAGAAAGGTGCCGTAACAAAGCTTAGAATTGAGAGAATGACTCATGTTTTTCTCCTCGTCTGGGGATGGGCTATAATATAAAACTTCCTCTACGCAGGCTGGGAATTGAGCGTGTTGTAGGATTCAATAGTGTAGTGGTAGAATCTTTATGGTCCGCCTGGCTAGCTACCACCTTCACATTAAAGTCCGGCGCCAAGCAGTTTACTGTGTTCCGTCGTATGTATGTGAGAGCTAGAGGGGTATAGGGAAATTCCTCTATATCTTGGATTCGTTTGCTCCATCTTAGACCCTGTCTGCGCTTACCATCAGGTGTAACTGGGGTCAGACGCGACCAAGTCAAATAATAATTTTAAAAAAATGACACCTCATTCATTTCTGAACATACTGCTAAAGTACCAAAATTGGCAAAACGACGGACCGTTTTATGTGTTATTTGAATCACCATTAACCATGTTTGGTGTTTACGACTTTGCTGAGTAAAGTAGGCGGACAGTTAAGTATTCAGGCGGAAGTATGAAATGTGAATGACAATCAAAAATTTGCATAATTTAAAGAAAAAAAAATATCAAAGAAACAAACATGCCATGAACCGTGACACCTGGTTGAAGCAATTTGGAAAATACTATGAGAGGTGAAGAATTATGATCTTCTGTAATAAACGACGCAAAAGGTCACAAGTAACCAAAAGATTTTACATATATTTTTAGTAGGAACGCCCCCTATTACATGGGACTTAAACATAACGGCGAAATGAAGGTGTACTATGTATAATGCACCTCTGCCCAATTCTTCGGAGAATACAGACATGATATTAAGTTATGTTTTCACAGAAATAATATCGTTTTAGAAATTTATTCGTCTCGTAAACAAAAGCTTGTACATAACTGTAAAGCCAACTAATAGAAGCAGTTCGTTATCACAACGTGTTGTATAAACAACTTTAACAAGTCCTCTATGTACACATACACGACACTTGACCGGTAAACCCTGTGGTCTCGTGCTATTGTGAACTATCTGTAAGTAGGCCCCGCTTTCTACCCGGTATTAATATGTTTTCGCTTAATAATAGTTTCTGAACTATCTTAGATATATTTAAGCTCTAACAATGTTGAAGGACTGATTTTAAAATGTGGTGTATGTGTAATAAAAATTATGAAATGAATGTAATTCCAATTTGAAATGTAAATATTAATAATTAGCTGTTTATTTATCGGTTTACCAAAAATTGCTACACTAATATATAGTTCGGAATACAAGCAATGATTTGGGTTAAGTGCACAGTGTAAAGAAAACACAGCATACAAAAACAATATTATACAACAAATATGTTTAAGAAAAACTAATTGCAGAAAGACAATTCAAAGACGAATCTCCGTAAAAATGAGCTGTTGATGGACTTGGCGCTTGAACTGATGAAGTGAAGTGCAGCAAATATCTATCCGATTATCGAACCTATTAAGAAGTATGCAAAGTCTGTTGCCCGCGGTTTCACTCTCATTCTAGGTAAACTAAGTACTTTATGTACCCATATAAAAAATATCCAGGACATGGTCTCTCTGTGTGCAAAATTTCAACCAAATCCGTTGAGCTGTTTAAGCGTGAGAAACATCTATCCATCTTTACAAACTTTCACATTTACATAAATTAATTAGTGTGATTTTATGCACGAAAGCTGACATATTGATTATAAGAACAACTTTTGGATCTTCCATCTGTTTACGGTCTCATACAAGTTTGTTAGATATGTATTAGAAATCTGCAAGCTTCCATAGTTCAATTTTGAAGACTCAGGCTCATGGGAGGTTATTTCATTAAACTAGACGTGATTTCAAGAACTTATTACTTAATTACCTCTTAAAGCTAAGGTACAGCTTATGCCAACTACATGTTTCGGCCAAGTATGATTATTAAATCTATTAGACTAATAAAATAATATCTATTATTATCATCACGATTTAGCATTCCCGACATCAGAATTCATTACACAACTAATAACCATATTGACATTGCGAAACTGCGTTGATTTAGTTGACTAGCTTCATTTATTTCAAAACAAACTATCTGATACCTTAGTTGTTACGCATTAGGAATGTTCTAAAACAAGCAGTAAAATCTATAGAATAATGGTTCCTGTCGGGTCCTAAACGATACATTATTAATATTTCTTGCATGTACTTTATCTTGCTGATAATGTAACAAAACATACCTAATACGGGTTTAATAGGAAGCTGGTTGGGACTTTGATACTGATAGATAAACTTTTAGACTAAATAGTTTAAATGTGGTATAAATTTTATTGTTCAGCATTGTTATACAATTTATGTCAAATGAGCTTGATTCCTATGTATAAAGATTCTCTAAACATTAAGAAAGATTCATAATCATCTCTCTGCCCTTATCCCACCCTAGGTACTCAATACTCAATACTCAATATCTTTATTGCTTTACCATAATGTGTACTTAGGTGGTAACTATATAAATGAGATCAATTATGGACCCTGTAGGGCACAGCAAAAGTGTAGGAGAGAGGAAGCCCTGTTTTAGGAGATAATGAACAGTAATATTATTGCTAAATTATTTAATTTATTATTATTGCTAATTTGTTTCATCATTATTTTTTATATATTATAATATTTATTTATTATTATTTAATTTACTATTATTGCTATTTTGTTTTATTATTATTTTTGATATTTATTTATTTATTACTATTATAATATTTATTTTGTTGTTATTAATTGTTTTTATTATATCATTAATATGTTTTAAACATACCTATAAATTGCGTGATTATCATTAATTATTGTTATCTATTATTATTTTTATATTATTTAAATTATTTTTCATTAATTATAATTTCCTTAACCATAATATATTATATACATTTCTTCTATTATTTCTGTTTATCGTTTAAATATTCATCTAAGGAATAATAGCATTTGTTAATCAGTAGTTTTTTAAGTGTTTTTATAAAAATATTGAACTTTTCTTCTTTCTTTATTATTTCTGGTAGTTTGTTGTATATTTTTATAGACATTACGTAGGTAGGTCGCATACTATGTATTCCTCTTCCATTGTCCTCTTTCAGCCGTCATCTCAGTACTCACTTCTTTCTTACCCATATCATCTTTCACACAATTCATCCATCTATTTTTTGGCCTACCTCTACTTGTAGGTATATCCATTCACATTCATATTTAACACTCTTATGATAATATGGCTTTCTTCCTTCCGCATAACATGTAAGAGAGATTCATAATGTGCACAAAATTATACAGCTTATTAATTTTTACTTCTAATCAATTTTGCCCTTCACAGTTTTATTAGCGTGCTTGATTAACGCCATAGAATACATAATAGTACTGCACGCTTTGCCTTTTGCAAATGAAGCACGTGCATTTCAAACCACATCCAACAATCAATGTTCCTCTATTTTTAGCTCACTAATCACTTGCACTAATCAAAGTGTAAACATGCTGTAATATATTATCATGCTTTGACAAGAACAAGGCTTTATAGGTCTTGATTTTATATGTGCGGAAAGGAAGCCTGCGGCGTGCCTGGCGGGTCTGTAATTAAAAGGACTGGAGTACTTTGGCCTAGCTACATAAGTACGTGTAGTTTTTAAACTACAATACAGCGAGTTAAAATTTCTTAAGGACTTACTTTTCCTGTTTCTGAAAAATAGAATCATATCATGTTATCTAGTAGGTCGAAGAATGGCACAAAATTTATCTGTTAGTCCTTCTCGTTTAGTAAATAGGATCGGCCTTTATTCACTCGAACTTCACTAATACTAAGCAATGCATCGTCTTTACATGCAATTAGGTTAAAAGTGACAAGTAGTAAGCATTAGTAAACTATGCATTAGCCGAAGTATCTCGGCAGATTTTTGTAGAGATGAAAAGCTACTGATACATTCTACTACTATTGCTTTGTTTAATCAAATATATGATACACGCAATATTATACAGTAGAAAGAGACGAATAAAAACATTTAATTTATAATCAAGAGCCATTCAGTGAAGACGTTTATGACACTTCATGCATAAAATTGCGTCACCCTTAAAGTCAAGTTCTGTTGAAATCCGATAGCAGATGCTTCTCAAAGTCATTTCGCCATATCAAATACGATATTATGATTCTTAGAATTTATTAATGTTAAAAATACAAACACTTCATTAACACGCATTATTTGCTTTATGAATCAAGGTTTTTATAAATTCTAGTTTTTGTGTTCTGTTACCTTCGGAGCTTGAAAATGAAAAAAAGCTTTTTACAAAATTGTACGTTCATTTTAGTTTAAGAGTTAAGAAAAAAATCTAAGTAAAACTCACTTAACCTGGCTTGTTAAGCTTCACGTTGGGTGTAAAACAAGAGACTTGCTCTAGGCAAATACTTCGGTAGATTACAGCAATGTTTAAATTGTACTGTAGGGGTGTGTGCATTTGTGCAATACATTATTGTCATTTGATATGTTATTGTAAAGTTGGCCTAAGATATTCTGGTAAATTCCACGGTCCTAAACTCCGGAGCAGGGGGCCTACTCCCTAAACCCGTCAACGAAGTTAGTCGCCCGTCCGAAAGTAGCCCGAAACGTTGGAGTGAACAAAACAAGTGTCAAGTTCAACTTTTCGGACGGGAAAAAATACATCGGTAGTAAGGACAACTGTCAAATCGTGTTGTCATTCATTCTTAATTCGGGCCCCGAAATAATCGTGTCTGTAGGTGATAGGGAGTAGGAAACGCTCGTAACTAAGGCCGAAACCACGGACTTCGTGCTTAGGGAGTAGACCCCTCGTCACACTACGGCTATGTCACTTTACGTCATTTGGTATGAAAATATGCTTATGCGCCGCTGCAACTCCGGAGTGAAATACAGAGTCACCAAATCGAAATGTAAGAAGACCGCGAATGCATAGCAGAATGGGAATTGTCTCGCATAACACTTAGGGTGCGTGTATACGTCTAACTAAACAGTTGTGCGATAGTTGGACGCTTTCATTTTGTGTAGGAATTGTATCGAGTTAGTATACTCAATCCTGTACATTGCCATAGACTTTAGCAATGAGATAACTATTGAAAAATTATTGAACAACTATTTAGTTGGATGTATGCAAGGGGTTGAAGTTCAATTTTGTGAGTATTTGACGGTTTCTCTACGTAGTTGTACAATCGTTTTTTCTGTGCCTGGATTAGGCAGAAGACTTAAGCAGCCAATAGACTTCTCATTTGAACTTCAGTACCAAGTGTGGGAAGCGTACAGTGTAATTTATAAACACACCCAACCGAAATTATTTTCGTCTGGTTGTGAGCTTTTGCAGTTTCGCGCTGTTTTGAATTTTTCTGCGTCAAGAATCAAAGATATTGTGTTTTTTGATTTTCTGCCATTTTTGAAGATATAGAAGAACAAATTATCGTCTTTCGAAATTGGTAATAATGTAACAAATTTCCGGTAATCAAAAAACAAAAAGTCACGCAATAGGAACATTAGGTACGCAACGACTTAATCACGTCGTTATTCTATTTGTTAAAGTATTGCAACTGCGCTTGCTTCACAGTACATCATCCTCGAAGAAATATAGCTTAGGAAATCTATTGGATTGATGTGTTAGGTGACATCTGATTCTGATACCAGAAATAATGTGAGGAAGTGTTTTAGAGCGTATCAAATACACACTAGGTAGTATTGCGGGGATGTGAAAGTAACCCTATTGCCAACCAGTCAACAGAAACAAACAATAACAATATCAGCCGGCCCTTTCTTAAACAAGGAAAAAAAAAACAAAATTACTCTTGTTCGATTTGAAAATCGTACGAACCAAATGATCAGATATAGTGCTAATACAAGTATAATTCCGTGTTTTCTCTTAAAAAATATGGTGTTTTTGTTACACTTATTTGTTGACATCCTTAAATAAAAACTACCAACCCTAAATTGGTATAAGAAGCGTGTGATTTACAACAAGACACGCCGCAGGCGACAGAGTTCCTAAGAAGATCTACAGATTGCGCCTGCGCCGTAATACACAATACATTTAGTTCTTGGTTTATTTACCTAATACAGCATGAGAACCGTACTAAAGTCGAAATTTCAAACAGTAATTGGCAATTGTTTGGTTCATTCACTTCATTCCAATTGAATTTCGTGATATTTATTGCATTCAAGTGACCATACAGCGGTCAAAAGTCACTCGCTCGGATACCAATAATGTGTATCTCGTTATTTCGAAACGTTTACACAATTTGCTTATTATTAGTACTACCTAGTTACTCTTTTGTCATAGGCACCCTACACGTGGTCGGTCACTAGTCAAAGCCACAAGCTGTCAGCCACGACTTTTCCATAGGTACTATAACTGCGGACTAACTTTTCCATACATTTTGCAAGGACTCGTTGCACTCGTACAGTACGCATAAAATTACTTGGCCCCTCTGAAGTGAGGAACAGAACACTCAAAGCCTGGTTTCAGAGCGGCAAAGTTATTTTACGAATACCAAATAACTGCCCCTCTGAAGTGAGGAACAGGGGGGTTACCATGATCTCTTAGAGCAGGAATGTTTTAATATTATAACGAGAGTGGGTAAGAGATGGCGCTAGAGAGCTGTGTAGCGCTGTCACTTTCTCATTCTCGGAGTAATATTAAAACATTCCTGCTCTAAGAGATCATGGTAACCCCCCAGAACGCTCGAAGTCTGGTTTCGGAGCGGCAAAGTTATTTTTCGCGTACTGTATGACCTGTGGCGACCACTCGAAATGCATGGAAGCAGTTTACAATACGGCCGACGTATCTTGGCGAACCTGAAGTTAGTTGTTTGGCTGCGCAATGATTCTTTTAGAAACGAAATTGTATACTGTGCAGCTAATCAGCTAACTTCAGACTCGCCAAGATACGTCGGGCGTATTGTATTGTCGGCCACTTGTGGCTGTGGCAAGTGGCCCATGTGCTGTTGGCTATATTGTGTTCCAAAGTCAAACATTCTAAGTAACTATCTTCGTTGAATTTTATTGGAACTGAATATAGCTACATATTTATATGAAGACTTGTCGTGCGTTTCTGAATGTCAAGTATGTATGAATTACAAGGTTTAGTAATACTTATTTCAATAATTTGTATTTTATGTCAGAGGTTGTGAAAAGGTCAAAATTAATATGAGTAATTAATTTAATTGCCTTTTTGAAATTATTATAAGTATCTACTAATCATTAGTCAGGAAATTATATTAAATCACAAGTCACTAAGTTTATCTTGGGAGTATTAAATTAACATCGTTACAATGATCAAAAAAAAAATGTAACATAATAAAACATCTTGGCACTGGCAATCTTCAGTCAGCTTATACAAAGGGTAATAAAAGTCCGAAAAATACTGAGGGACACAGTCATGTCACAGGTATATCAAAGTAGAGAATCACCTGTAAAAATATTGAATCCGAAAAACTTTTTTTTTCAAAACAATTTCATACAACGGGAATCAAAAGACAATCATTATTTTAAACTAGATGTTTAGTAAGTAAAAATAAAATGTCCCATCTGTACCCTATTAAATCGCGTTTAATCACTTTTCCAACTGATTTTTAGGGCTGTTTAAATGTTGGTGAAAGCTATCGCTGTGGTTTACTCAACTACTGTTAGGGGTACGGTTCCAACACTTATGCCCAATGATGGTTTATTCGGTACCTCATACGCCCTTAAAGTATTATTTCGGACTTCTGTTATTGTAACAGCTATATTTTCATTCGGTCAGTCAGCGATCAGCGTCATTTCCACAACTTTACGCAATACTTCTACCGACTCGTAAATTCAGAGTATAACCGAAGATTGCCGAAGTACATCATTCCAATCGTACAACCATATTTCGCAGCTATCTCCGAGCAAAGATCTATGTATCAGCTACTTAAGTACTTAATGTACGTACCCCGTGCACGTTGTGAAAGCTATCTAAGGTAAATAGGTTAGCACGGTGCTGTAGGCTAGCCACTTGTCACCTACTTGCATACTATTCTAGCCCTTTATTGTTTAATATGACTTCACATAATACCAAGAGCTCCACCTTCTCGTAAAACTTGTGCAGAGCAATTAATTTTATGTCTTAGTACTTACTAATTACGGAGTAAAATATTCCCGCCTCGACTCTAGAATTACTTATTCCCTTTTATACCCTTTTCACCGTAAGATGCGTCTTGACGTTTCTGTACAAAGCGTTACCCTACACAGAATAGCAAATATAAAAAAAAAAAAACATAGGTAATATACTTATTTTACGGTTTTTGATGATGTTTATGTTTTTCAAGCTTTTATTTAACTTGCTATGTTTTATGTATGTATGTTATTTCTATAGCAATCTCCTTACGGATACTGTTCACGAAATGACCGCTACTTCAGGATTCATCTTTCGTTGAACAGACACAGAACAAAGTATAGTAAGTACATTCTTCTTACCTCCGGTTTCTGAATTGAGAATTCTAGGATGAGCAGTACTTAAGTAAAGTTTGAGCATGAAGTTGTCAAAAAAATGACGGATTTTAAAGCATTTTTTTGACAACTGCGTACTCAAATACTACTTTAGTATTGCTTATTCAGGAAACGGAGGTTAGTCGTGTCGAAATTAAGTCAAGACTGCTTGGCAGAGTGGTCGTAGTTTTGTCGGGTCTCGCCTCTGAAGTAGCAGCTCATTTGACTCGTCTCCATTCGCCTCTAACGGTATTGCAAGAAGATTCAGTCATGGTGGTCTTGATGAGGTTCGGCCATCGTGTCGGAGAGCGACTTCGGGATCTCTTGCCGTCTACTATCTTGCCTTTCACAACCAGTCGTTCCATTGAGTCCTCCTTCCGGGTTACGTATCCGAAGAACTTAAGGGTTCGTATTTGAACATTGTATTTTAGTACATTGTATACTGTGTTCTCTTATTACAGAAGATGGAACATCACGCCTGTATTCCCCGAAGGGTTGGCCAGAGGTTTATCCTGATTTGATGTTTAACTCCCACGTAATAGGGAGCGATCCTATTGTCAGACCCAGGCATAAAACACTAGGCTGCTACTAAGAAATTCCACACGGAAAAACTCAAATAACTCTTTGCTCGACCTGGGGATCGAACCCAGGACCTCACGCTTACGGTCGCGCTTGAGACTACTAGATCAACGAGGCAGTGCTCTTATATTAAGTCCTATGACATGGAGAGCCTATTGTAATTTTTCGGGCACAATTTTTCGTGCCAGTTTCGTCGCCTCTTAGAACTCTCTACGAACATCTAGGCTTTTACTAATCAATTCTAATTCTCTGTTTAAACAACCATTTACATTAAATTCTAGTGTATTTTTAAAGTAAACGGTTGTTTAACCTGAGACTAAATGTTGGTGAACACCAGCGTCAGTAGTTGTAGACTTTTAGTATCATGACAAATGTTTAATTCATGCTAGTAAAATCAAGAAATGTATTTCTCGCATTGTATATTGCTTTTCTGCGAAGAATCATATTCCTGTACACGGTGTTATTGACGGAGTGTCCAGTATATCGTGGCACTTCATAGCGGCGCTGCTTGCAAAGACAAATGTCAACAACACGTCTATAATTCAGTACATTTAATTTTGTTCTCTATTTTGCCGCGTGTCATAATGTACTGGACACTCGAGTCAGAACGGAACGTATCAAGTTTCATATTATTGTATTTGACAGCTCACTCTATCTCCGGTTTAGATCTAACTAAACGGTTTTATATCAACAATGTCTATTAACTTTTCGCGGAACCGATCAAATTGCTGTTACAACTTTTACGAGTAGATACATCGTTGTTAAATGCTTTTATAAAATATTTATGGCCACTACAACTGGCGTCATGGGTAAATGCAAGTACTTTGCCAACTTTGTAACAAAGTTGCTTAGATAACAGAATACGTTAGCATTTTATTTATAAAGAATATTTACATTATTTTCAGAGCAAGTTGCTCTTAATTTGGTAGAGCGTCCGACTATTTAAAGAGACTCAAAGAGAGTAGATTGTTCAGGACAAGGGGAGGCTCAAACTTCAGTTCAATAGACAGGAAATAATATTATGTAACTACATATTTTGTTACCACTGAACCGCACTTGCAGGGTTTCCGTGAATAACGTCGCCAACACATTTGTCAAGCATTGCATAAATCTCTGTATTCGGGCTAATACGATTAACCGAATATTCGCTAAAGCCCTGCAAGTATTTTGCTATTCATTGCAGTCACTTCTGCATTATTGAATTATTATAAGTATAAAGTGGGGATGACATAATGGCACGAAATGATTATGATGAAATAATGACGTATTCCTTCTTCTATTGTGTCGGCACGAGCTATATAAGAATAGCTCATACCGTGGTGAAAAGATTAGCCAGTCAGCAAAGTTGGTAGCGGGGCTGACTACCCAGGGTGCGCCGGGCGTACGTATCGTCACTCGTGGAGGCTCTTTTCATGCACCTTTAATGGTGTATAAAAAAGTTATTTTCAAGCATGTTTTTTCTGCATGATGTTTCATTTTCACATAGGTACCTAGAGTCTAGGTAAAGGGATTCAAATTTGTCTTCGACTTATTAAATCAAATGGCTGTTCGAAAAGTGAATATATTAATATACCTACTTTATTTCTTATTCACAAAGGTCGATCTTAAGAATTACAAATAACAAAACAGTGTTAATTTACCTTTGTGAGAGACTGACATCCGCACTAGGTTTCCCTGTCCAACCATGATTACCATGCGTGTACACTATTAACCAGCGACTTTCCTTTGATCACAAATAGGCAAGCTTAAGTCTCAATCCTTGTTTACAAGTAATAAAGGATGTCACATTTCAAACACTTTATTTGCATAACTCCCACAGTTGACCCTTACAAGTGCAAGCAATTCACTGAATATGTAAATTTTAGTGACCATCCCACCTTTTGTTGGCTAATGAGGTGTTAAATGGGTTTTAAATGCGAGATAAAAGTGGGCTATGAGCGTCAATAGTAATTTCTATTTAATATATCGACGGTTGAAAGGCTAATTGGTCTAAGCGACATTTTTTGCGATATTGAGTTATATACATATTCGGAATCAGCAAATTTTTCTCCGTCGTTTGAGCCAGGTTTCAAATTTTTTTGACTAATTTTTTGGCGCTTAGTACCCACAGCAAAACAGGCCTCATTTCTAAGCTCATTGATCTATACGACACAAAATTAGACAAATTTGAGGACTCGATGACTTAAGCTATTTTGATTTTTCGAACTTTTATCACGTGTGTCGATTAAGGCATTTGGCTTTTTCGCCATGGTTGTGGTTTTGTCGTTTGGCCCATTTTGCATTCAACTTCATTAAAAAACCCGTGTCGCTTAAACCATTTTGCATTAAGTTATATTTAATATATAACTATAACTTCACTGTTGTCATGGGGGACTTTAACGCTAAACTGGACAAGCGAGACGATGATGAACTGCGAGTGGGGCAAATCGGACTTGGAAGTCGCAATCACCGGGGCCATCGACTGGCTAGCTTTATGGAGGGGCTATTTATGATGAACTTCTTCTTCAGAAAGCGTGAGTGAAGTGGACCTGGCTGAGCCCTGATGGTACAACTAAAAATAAGTTTGACTTCATCACGTCGACGAGGAAGCAAATATTTAATGATGTCTCTGTGATCAACGCGGTGATAACCGGAAGTGATCACCGCATGGTAAGAGGCACATTGTATCTAACTAAATATCAAGCTGAAAGGTCTCGACTGATGAAGTCTACGCTCTGTCCTGCACCGATCCAGGTCATAATCCCCGAGAGCTTTCAGATTGAACTTCAGAATCGTTTCGAATGCCTAGGGAGCTTCGTGGACGATTACAACGATGGGTTTGTGGAAACTGTCCATACTGTCGGGTCTATTATCTTCAAGACCCGTCGTAGAAATATAACTAAAAAACTCTCTGACCCTACTCTTAAGCTCATGTACGCAAGGCGCGAGATGATTCCGTAGTCTCCAGATGACGCGCTTAAATACCGGCAGCTCAATAGATGGATCTCTAAGTCCTTGAAGTGCGATCTTCGTCGATTTAATACTGAGCGTATCACGGAGGCAATTGAGCGGAACAAGGGCTTCAACGTTTTAGCAAGATATTTTTCTATTGGGCAGAGTCAGCTTACGAAACTGAAGACCGATGAAGGCAGAATCGTATCCGCCAAACCACTTGCAACTACACTTCAACAAGTGAACCCGTTGCGAATCTGGCAAACGACCCAAGAGCTAGATTGATTCGACATTATACCGAAGACATCCCGGACGTCAGCCTGTACGAGATTAGGATGGCTCTGAAGCATCTTAAAAGCAACAAGGCGCCGGGCGATGACGGAATTACGGCCAATCTTCTAAAGGCGGGTGGAAAACCGGTCTTTAAGGCCCTTCAGAAGCTGTTTAATTCCGTCATACTCGAACGAAAAACGCCACAGGCATGGAACAGAGGTGTGGTGATACTTTTCTTCAAAAAGGGATACCCTATTGAAGAACTACATGCCCATCTCACTTCTGAGTCATATCTACAAGCTGTTTTCAAGAGTCATCACGAATCATCTCGCGCGCAGGTTTGACGACTTCCAGCCGAATAAGCCGGATTCCGAAAAGGCTTTAGCACCGTAGATTACATACATACGCTGCGACAGGTTATACAGAAGTTCGAAGAACCTGCCTCGTTGCTTAGCGTTTGTGGACTGCGAGAAAGCCTTCGATTCGATCGAGACCTGGGCTCTACTGCAGTCTCTTCAACGGTGCCAGATTGACTATCGGTACATCGAAGTGCTGAAGTATTTGTATGAAAACGCCACTATGTTAGTCCGATTACAGGATCAGACTTCGAAACCTATCCTTCTGCAGCGAGGTGTGAGGCAGGGAAACGTCATCTCTCCGAAACTGTTCACCGCTGCATTGGAGGATGTCTTCAAGTTTCTGAACTGGAAAGGGTTAGGCATCCAAAGGGCAATGGAGAGGGCTATGCTAGGAGTTACCCTGCGTGATCATATCAGAAATGATGAGGTTCGCAGGAAAACCAAGGTAACCGACATAGCTCGAAGAACTGCCAAACTTAAAAGGCAGTGGGTGGGGCACATTACTAGCAAAACAGATGGCCGATGGGGTTGAAAGGTTCTGAAGTGGCGACCACGTACCGGAAGACGCAGCGTGGGTAGGCCTCCCACAAGGTGGACCGATGATCTGGTGAAGGTCGCGAGAATCCGCTAGATGCGAGAAGCACAGGACCGGTCGATGTGACGATGTTTGGGGGAGGCCTATGTCCAGCAGTGGACGTCTTTCGGTTGAGAGATGATGATGATGATGAAATAACTATAAAGTGGCATACCAACCTCAAAAATATCTAATGGACGTTGCTGAATAATGATGGCCTAAGCAGCAATATCTACAATAATTTAATAAGGGTTTATTTTATTTCTTCCTGCAGTCCCTCTAATGGCTGCATCAAACTACTTCATTCTGGTGCAACACCATCATGTTGCTTAGGCTCATTGGGCATATGTTTGTTGACGCCAAGTATCAGTTGACTTGGCGCTAAATTCATTTTATCTCGTATTATTTTATTCTAAGTCGATGCTTGAGGCAATTTACTTTCAGCTATTTTATTTACGGTGGGCATTTGAACCATTTTGCCTTTCTCAAAAAATAACTAAATTTGATGCATTTTGGGCTAACCAACATAAATTTTCTAAAATAATACACAATTATCAACTGTAATAGCTTAAAAAACTTCCTTACTTAATTACGGATATACTATATTGAATAAATAAAAGTCTATTAATTAGTTGTTTTTTTATGATTTTTTTTCCAAAATATGAAACTTTAATCCGTCCTCCTGCAAGTTTTACAAAATGTCGCTTAGATCAATTAGCCTTTCAACCGTCGATATTATTTATATTCAACCTTCAAACTCTGATCAACACATGAATTCGAACAGTCAGAGGTGTGGGCCGGGTTGGAGATCTGATTCTCCTGTAGAATAAGCAACCGTTCAACCGCTAGTCTATCACTGCTTAATATGATTATCACTGTCGTCAACGGTGAAGGAAAACATCGTGAGGAAACCTGGACACCTGAGAGAGCTCCATAAAGTTCTCAATAGTGTGTGTAGTCCGCCAACCCGCAGCAGACCAGCGTGGTGAACTAAGTCATAAACCCTTCTCATTCTGAGAAGAGGCCCGTCCTAGCAGTGATATTATAAATCGCATATTTGACCAACTACAGTCATTGCATCCTTTTGAAACAGGCCAATGACCATGCCGTCTACTCCAGCAAAGCAAAGAAGTTGTCGATGTTCCTGAACCTAAAACAAAAGGAAATAAAACATTCATTTCAGGCGAAGAGCCCATAGATTACCGTTCCATAATCAAGTATGGGAACAAAGCGATTGATACCTTCTTCATAGTTGGAGACGTTTTTGCAGCGGTCGATGACATTGGAACAAAAATCATACGTTTGCGAGCAATGTCTGTAGATGTACGTAGAACTTAGCACAACACGTGAAGTCCTGCCCGCCGATTCACTACCTTTTTGATAAGCAGTTGTCGGCCGATTTTGTTTGTTATCTCGTTCCGTCTAAAATGGAAGAAAAAGAGATAGTATACCAAATAGTTCGACAACTGACTAATCTAATCAATCTGAATCAGGGGGCTGCTCAACTTCTTCTTACTAAGTCTACACTCGATCAGTAAATTCACAAATTAATTCTGATAGAAAGCTAACTTAAATCCTACCTACCTTAAGTACTCCATATTTCTGCGATATCATCCACATTGAATGCTGGATTAATTAATATTACGCCACATAAGGATTATTATAGATTATAACATATTAAATTGCGTTTCCAATATTAAAGTGCCATAAACACTTATTGGCAATATCCTTAAACCAAAAACCAGTATAACTGGACTAGTCACGGACGAGGCTTAAGATCCCGTTAGGGTAGTAAATCACATTAATGCTTTCCTACGCGCTGTACCCGTCATAGTGTGGCAGAGTTACATGTGGATAATTATGTGGATAATCCATTTCCGATGGTTTACTAGCGCATTCCATTTCAAATACGTATCAACAAGGATTAGATATACTGCAAATGTTTAGACTGTATTCGAAGTAACTGTTTGTTTTTGGATTGGAAATGTAATGTTTTCTAACTCAAACAAAGTTGCATGGAAAACATGTGGTTGTTGTTTCCTTAAAAGGCTACTAATTAAACTAATCGATTAACAAAAGAAGTACATAATATTGATTTCTAAAGCAAAGGTAGAATGAGACAAAATTATCCCACGTAGGTATGCAATGTATGGCTGGAGACCCTTCAGGTCTCGCCAATAACTGTCCGGTTTCGTAGAAACGGTCTTCAAGGACAATATACAGCAGTCCAAAAGAAAAAAGAAAAAACTAACAGTCAACGTATGCGATGCTTTATGACATCTGGAAATCTGACAATACTAACATTTTCTATGATAGTAAATGGTTTAGAAATACTGTTGTCATACGCGATGCAACGTGTCTTTCTAAACTATGTACTTTCTTAGAAAATATTTGCATCGTTATTTGCTCAGATGTCATGACGCATCGCATACGTGGCAAACGTGGGATCAGTTTGTCTTCCACCTAATATGTACATTAAATAAATCTTTTACCCTTAACGGTATCATTGAACACGACGGACGACTGAGAAAACTAGCTACAACAGTATCAGATGTAATGTACGACGAACAAAATTCCTTTTGTAGAAGCAATAAAGAATCCTAATCTTCAAATGAAATACGCAACTAAATCAAAACGTATCAGTTGAAGACAAAGTCTCAGCAGGTGAACATTGCTGACGACAACAGAGGTAGAACACAATATTCTGTGAGCATCGCTCGTTCTATCACATAAATTATCCGCGTGCTCCCATACGGTGCGGGTTGCGCTTGCGCTGTGTGTACAAGGCATGGAAGAAAAGCGATAAGTGATTTTACGTTAGCCTTAAAAACTCGATGTCACGTTTAAGATCTTTTGTTGAAGTAAAAAAGGTACAAATCACTATTGCAAGCTTCGTTTGTTGAAAATATTGTATTTAAAGTAGGATGAGTCTGGCCGCATATTATCAGAAACTTCTTTCAGAAAATTTCTGACACATGCGCGAAGGAATACCCTCTGGTACTAGAGCCAAAAGGCTACCGAATCCAGCAAATTCTGACAGTGTGCGTAGTCTAGTACAAAATGTATGAGCAGAGTCGCGCGTCGATAATATGCAGCCGGGCTACACCACTATAAAGCTTTGATTGACAGTACCTAACAGAGAGACAAGTGATTGACAATATCATAAATAATGTAAGTAGTACCATCAAAGCTTCAACACATGAATAACGATTTCATTCAAGTTTTTATTTCTTTTCAATGAAATAATTGACTTCGTTGTTATGTATGACATGCCGTTGAAGGCGCTAATAGCGCTCATTCTCTTTATGCTAAAAGCTTAAACAACATTTAATATTCCATACTGGCAAGGCAGATAAATGACCAATCGACGATAAAATCGCAATCGATTTGCAATTAATTCACATCTCACGTTGAAAAAATATATTGGTTACTAATAACAGTAATCTTATCCTAGTTAATTACATTTTTTTCGCCTCCAACTTGTAACTTGGGCCATAAATATTGTAACTAATGCACGCCCATTCGCTGTCAAGCGGTACTGGCGGTATATCGGAAGAGGTGCGCAGATACGAACTGGTTGACGCATGTGCTACGTTATTAATTATAGCCGGTCCGTAGGAGTATTTTCATATATGCCTGGGAATTTAATCGTAAAGTCTGTTCGGAAAAGCGCATCGCTGGTAACGAGACGTGTGGATTAACTGTTAGGTAATTTTAGTTTGTTAGTAATTTGCTAGAGCGAACAGCCATTGCGTAGGGCACGTGAGGTGCTAATTAAAAGCCTCGGGTAGGTACAGAATAATCAATAGATCTATGTACAGCAACCGCAATCTTTAACTAATTCGACAAATACCTAGCTCTAGCGTAAGGCGCAATTGTTTCCATCCCACTTTGCCTCCGCGCTGCACATTTCGGTTTATAGTTCGTTTCAAAATCCCTGAGACAAAATTGACAGGCGCAAATGTGAAACTTGTAAATTTTAGGATTTTTTTTTCAAAGGCGTTTCGCGCATGTCAATTCAGTCTCAGGGATTTTGAAACGAACTTTAGTGATTCACTGACAATCGGTTCGGTTTTCTTTTGTTTTTCACTCCGGAGTTGAAGCGGAGGCTTGTTTTTATATTTAAACCGTGGAGTGACTTGGCCCGCCTTAAGCTGCCAACGATGGATTGAGGGTGTTTGACCTCTCTAAAGAACGAAAAAAAATCAATTTATTCAGCATTCAAATCGATACAATACATACATGCCAAAAGGTGTAACAGTAACTTAAACAAAAACACTTAATTAGAACCGTGTTTAGTGCACCTAAACCTATTAGTAGACTAAAAATACAGAAAGGCGTCGCATTCGCATGTGAATGGATCATCACACAGATTAAAGGTACAAGTCCGAGACGGACTGCAAACTGCAGACTGCAACCGCAGACCGCAAGTCGCTATTCGGAATAGCACCTTTAAGGTGTGCACTTTAAAGTTGCTATTCCGACAGCGACTGCAATACTGCAACCGCAGACCGCAGCCGCAGATCGCACCGCAAGCGATACTACTTTTGCAGTTTGCGGTCTGCAGCCCGTCTCGGACTTGTACCTTAATGCTTTGTTGTGGCAGCATTGGTACTACTTTTTCTAACATGATTTTCAGTGACGACCTTCTCTCTTTTGTTTCTTTAGTAGCGGTTCTTATTCTCCTCCTCCACGTTGCTCTATTCTGTGTTTGTGTCCGAACGTTTGAATGAAACATTGCATGTCATTTCGTCTCTGTGCACTATTACAGCTATTCACGTGGTTGTAAGGGTCGAACAAGTTTGATCGATGGTATCGAATCAACACAATCGACTTAACTGTTTCCGTTTTGTCTAGGTACAGTTGCTCTATTGACACAAACACTAGTCGATTATCTATTGGCGAGTCCTTATTATAATGAGTGCAAGTCATTCGGTATAATCATTCGATTTATTCGTAATGTGTAACATGGCATATTTAGACCGCGCTGTCTCATTGTTGGGTTTAGTCCCTTTGGGGTCTTTCAACGATATAAAATTGTTGTAGTTATACGGGGTGTAAACGAATTCGTGTAATTCTTTCAAACCGCGTGATCTACTGGTGACACAGATTGACCCTGCATGGGTTTTTTACACAGCAAATTTTTTTTGTTTTTTTTTTCTGCTTCCTTCTCATTTTGCCTCCCCGATTTAACTACCTGCACGGAACGATATAGCGCTAGCCGTACCCATCCACTGTGTCGCCGTGATTTCATTCATTTATGCGTGGCATCGAAATGTTTCACCAAATTATCAATATTTTTTGCAAGTTAATGTTTTGTTGATATTTTAATTGAAATCTCAATAGGTCGTTTATATACGATCAATTACCCATACTACATAACAAAATAATAATTTATTTTTATGTTTAATCAAGCTAAGACCCTTTCGGGGTTAATCTGGAGGATTTAAGGAATTACCGAATTCGTTTAGACCCTGTATATTGTGGGTATATTACTGACTTCGTCGAGTGCGTCTTGCCATCTACTGCGCGGTCTAAGGACGCTTTCAATTTAGACACTTGGTGTCGTACTGTAGCACAACAGCTGCACTGTTGCGGCACCGATGCAGTGCGACACCAACCGTCTAAATTGAAAGCGCCCTAACATTCCCGCTACTTATACTTTGAATAACAATACCTAGTAATCTAATATCTCAAACTAATGCCATTGCGTAGACCGTTACTAATATTCCTATTAATCTTACAAAACTACGCAAAATTCTTGTTCTGGGAATGGGTTCACAATGATTGCCCAATTTGAACTGGTGACCTTTCGATCGTAAATCCACACCCTATCTCTGGGCTATGTATCTATCGTTTAAATGTAAATATCTTAAAGGCATTTTAAGCGACTTGCCTTGATATGCACGATAGATTTGTAAAATGGCACGGAAAATGGCCCGAAATATCACGCACTTATAAACCTATTTGTTAGCGAGACAATGGCGGAAAGCTGTAGAGATAATGTTGGGTGCAGAGTTGAATACTAAAGGCTAATTTAATGTCGTGTGGTTATCGGCTGAGAGTTGGTAGGCCAGGCTGGTTTTCCACAGCACACGACACTACGCAACAAAATGTTGTGACGACTCCGACTACTCCGAGCGCCATATTATGTATATTCTATGATGCCTCGCTTAGTGCCTGTGGCAGACAAAAAAAACGTTTATACAGTAAGCAAAAAATAACTTTGCCTATTTGAAACCAGGCTTTGAGCGTTCTGTTTCTCACTTCAGAGGGGTCGAGTTATTTGGTAGTCGTAAAATAACTTTGCCGCTCGAAAAAAGGCTTTGAGCGTTCTGGACCTCACTTCAGAGAGGCAAAATTATTTAACGTGTACTTATATCCGGGACTGACAGCATTGCGCGCTTGATAAACCCTCGTTACCAAGCTGTTGTAACAAGCCATCAGGTAGACATCGATAGACACTAAGCGCTTGCAGTGCGTATGATGCCTTAACGGAACGACACACTACCAGTGTCGTAGTACCTACGCGGTTCACGTACCCGGCGTTCGGAGTCGTCTGTGTCTTCACCACACTTTCGTGACGTGTCGATCGCCGTGGAGAAACGACCTAACGTACTCATTCTCCTGGATATCGTAGGGACTAGAGAGTTAGGGGCATTTATCAGGTGAAATCTGATGGATGATCTTACACTGAAAACATCAAACCCCCTAGCAAATGGTTTTTTGAAGAGTTGTGGAGCCAAAACTGGCAGACAGCTGAAGATTAAGTTCTTTTACGATAATTCACAAAAATTTACTGTATTTATTTCGAATGTAAAACCTACTTGGATAATAATATTTACCTGTAAAACAAAAGAAAGATAAATTTAACACCTGTCCGTCTGTTTGTACTGTTTGCTTATTCGACTTGTGGAGTTAAACTTGGCATCATGGGTAAACGAACTCATTATCCCAATACAAAGATGTATGGCGCATTGCCAATATTCACTGCAGACTTGTAAGTTGTAACTCTATTTGGTAAACAACAAGAAATAGGATAGTGTACAATGGTGCTATTTCTGTTGTGCACAAACTTAATTTAGGCTATTGCTTTCTTTTTTACACTGATAGAATAAGAAAGAGAGGGGCGTAAATAAGAGCTATCAAATTTTGTTGAACGTGAACGAGTACGTGTCGCTTAAAAACACGATGAAGGCGTAAACTAGTTTGACATCTCTAACTTAGTTCTTATCAATCACCGTTATTTTCTCGCAGTCTGTGAGTAAAAAATAGCAATACACTAATTTTAGTTTAGTGGAGAACAAGAAAATAGGCACTGTCTTAGATTTTGTTAGGTGCATAATAATGATTCGATTGAAATAATCATAATTTTTGGTATTATGGAATTGTTATCCATCCAATGTTGTGCATATTTGGTAATTGATCTGAATACTTTTCCTCAACCACTGCAATGTTATACATGTTTGTGTTTATATTTTTGTTGTGCTATATGAACAAACAAATAAACAATTAATAAACATTGTGGTTTCAGTGTCGACAAATTTATATCACAACAATAGACCGTAGCCCTCTCCTAGTCTCACCACACATTCTTCCATATCCAAAAAACAAAAAATCCTTTTGGTACAACTTGTAATATACTCGGGAGCAATGAATCCAAATCACCAACAAAAACTTTAATATCTCAGAAGCTAACAATGCTAGCTTATTCAAATAAAAAGTATTTTCTAGAATATTTAATACTACTCAAATAAACTTAATAAAACCTCTAAATAAAATACTTTTTTAAAAAATAAGTTTGCATTCTTAGCTTTCGAGATATGAAGGTTTATTATGTTCGTAACTCGGGTTCATTGCTCCTGAGTATATTTACCAATCTGCTCATAGTTTCAACAAACTAGCTGCCGCACTATAACTTAATATACGACAATATTTAATAATATGCTAAAAGAAACAGCGAATTGTCGACACCGTCGTTTAGTTCGTTGTTAAAAGCCCTATTTCGTATGCATTGTCACGCACTTCCCTTACAAAATGTACAAGAATCAAAGCGGTACTGTACAGACGACGCCGCTTCAATAAATCATACTAATAATACGAAGAGAAATGTTTTGTTTAATAGTTAGGGTTGCAACTTGAATGTAAAACAGCTTATTCGATTGATATGAAACTAAATAAGTAAGGTAGAAAGATAGTGTCCAGATTTTCGCAAGATAACACTAGAAACTTTCCTTTCTAGGTCACCAAGGTAAGTCCTGCAGGCGTAGTATGACCACCGTAGACAAGGGTTTTGTCGACAGAAGAATAGACAAAATGACATATTAACAATGACAGATATGTAATTTTGTCTATCTTTCCTTTGACAAAACCCTTGGACATGCTACGCCTGTTGGTAAGGCAATAAAAAAAAGTAACAACCATTCCTGATTATACCAAGAAATCTTTAGAGGATCAATTGAAGGAGGTTCAGAAAAAATAAGTTGAGTACATTAATTAAAAGTGACGATACTCAAGTAATCTTGCGCACCTTGGATAGTCAGCCACACTTCCATCCTTGTTGATTGGCAAATCATTTACGGTCCGCCTGGCTAGCTACCACCCTCACATTAAAGTCCGGCGCCAAGCAGTTTACTGTGTTCCGTCGTGTGTATGTGAGAGCTAGAGGGGTATAGGGGAATCCCTCTATGTCTGTTACTTGGATTTGTGTGCTCCATCTTACACCCTGTCTGCGCTTACCATCAGTGGGCCTACTCCCTAAGTCCGTCAACGAAGTTAGTCGCCCGTCCGAAAGTAGCCCGAAACGTAGGAGTGAACAAAACAAGTGTCAAGTTCAACTTTTCGGACGGGCAAAAACACATCGGTAGTAGGCACAACTGTCAAATCGTGTTGTCATTCATTCTTAGTTCGGGCCCCGAAATAATCGTATGTCCGTAGGTGATAGGGAGTAGGAAACGCTCGTAACTAAGGCCGAAACCACGAACTTCGTGCTTAGGGAGTAGACCCACAGGTACGACGAGGGTCAAATGAGACCAAGAAAAGTAATAAAAAAATGTCTTGCGCTCTTGTGGTATAGCTCGTGCCGACAGGACAGAAGAAGTTAAATCTGGCTAGGGTACAAAAACTTTTTCATTTCTAGTAATAACTAACTCAAGCACTAACTATTAATTTATGTTACCACATGGACTAAGGTCTAACGTTGCATTCTTTAACATAAAATAAAGCATAATAATTAAATCGTGGCAGTATACGTTCAATACAACTTGTATGGGTTACACAAAATGAGTTTGAGCAGCATAGGACACCGTGTTTATGACCATTTTATGGACGATCACGTAATATAAAGTACTGTTATACTGAATAATGTGGACATTTGTAATGGAATGCGTGTTGGTTGTTCTAAACCCGTTGTAATTGATAATCGGGTCCGCGTTTTCGGATTAGAATTCAAACTATTATTTATTTATGGTAAAATGAGTAGGTAATGTTCAAAACAAGGAATGATAATATTGAAAAAGTATTTTCAAACCTTGAAATATTATTGGGTAATTTTCAACAAAATGATAAATAATAATAAGCTGTGCTAATAATAAAATGTATGGATAAAAACGTGTTATTTATTCATGGTAATGTTGTACTGTTTAAAACAACAAGTGATAATATTGAATAATCAGCCCATTACTGTTCCACTGCTGGGCACAGGCCTCTTCTCAGAATGAGAAGGGCTGAGGCCATAGTCCACCACGCTGGCCTGGTGCAGTTTGGTGGACTACACACACCATCGAGGACTTTATGGAGCTCTCTCAGGTGTGCAGGTTTCCTCACGATGTTTTCCTTCACCGTTAGCGCAAGTTATAATCAAATTCTGGGGGTCTACTCCCTAAGCACGAAGTCCGTGGTTTCGGCGTTAGTTACGAGCGTTTCCTACTCCCTATCACCTACGGACATACGATTATTTCGGGGCCCGAACTAAGAATGAATGACAACACGATTTGACAGTTGTCCCTGTCCCTACTACCGATGTGTTTTTGCCCGTCTGGAAAGTTGAACTTGACACTTGTTTTGTTCACTCCTACGTTTCGGGCTACTTTCGGACGGGCGACTAACTTCGTTGACGGACTTAGGGAGTAGGCCCCCTGATCCGCACGTGACTTCGGAAAGTCAGAGGTGTAGGCCAGATTCGAACTCGGACCCTCCTGCATGAAAGACAACCGTTCAACCGCAAGGCTATCACTGTTTCTCAAATATTATTAGATAATTTTTCAACATAAAGAGATAAGTAACCTCAAAGAAAATTAGGTTGGTACACCTAGTTTTCTTTGAAACTACCTAAGTACCTATAAAATAATAATAAATAAGCTGTATTTATTTTAATAATAATAAATTCATTTATTCAGGTAATTTACACCCATTAATCACAAATAAAATCAAACAAATAAAAAAATAAAAATACAGTATTAATACTACATTAAATTATTCGTTCCGGCATTGGTACAGCATATACAATGTTTATGGATAAAAACAATCTTAATAGTCCTTGCTCTATTTTTCGAACAACAACCATATCAGTAATTTCACAATATCTAGATTGAATTGAGCAGTAAACCTACTTTGCTTACCCAATCTCGTCATAACTGTATTTCAGAATGGCGGGATAAATTCAATAAGCTATAAACACTAAAGGTCCCATTATACGAACACTAGGCTTCATGCAAGATAGGAAAATCGCCTGTAGATGGAATTTTATGATAGAAAAACAGCATTAGCTTCGTAATAATATCTTCCAAGATGCAAATGATTGAAGGTGAGAGTAAGAAGCTATTACTTTTATCATGCATTTACAAAATTTCTAGAAATTCACAAAAAACTTAAAGCCGGCAATACCGTACGCGTAAAATAAGTTTGTCTCTCTGAAACTAGGCTTTAAGCGTTTTGTTCCGCACTTCAGTGGGGCAAAGTTATTTGGTACGCGTAATAGTATATTGTTACCCTAGGGGTGAAAGTAACTTAATTAGTCCCAATATTTCGAGGGACTAAATAAGTCTTTAACCCGAGGTAAACACTGTGCTTTTCATTACGAATACAAGGAAAGTAAAAATAAAAACATGAATTATCTAAAGAAAAAATAAGAGAATTTATTTTTCCCGCCTGTTTTGTTGTTTTTTTCTGTGGCCGGCTAGCTTTTCAGCCTTTATTTTTCATTTTCATCATTGAAAAAATGGTAAATATTTTGCCCAAATCTATATTATTTTAAAGAAATAGTTGAAACTACCTATATAAATTATTACAAAGTCATTTAAAAAAACATCTTCTTTAATTACTTAATAATTAACTTTATGTTATTACAATTTTACATCGCGCTGTAATTGAGTGGCTGTATAGAAAGTTGGAACATGGTTCAGTAGAAATGTGAAAATAGAACTAGTTTTTTTTTTATAATTTGTCAGCTGTCAGTTGAAAACGATTCTCCCTAGGGCTGAAAAGTATTACTTTCAACCCGCTCCTTAGTCAACTTCAGACCTACTTTCCGAGTATGAGTAATGAAAAATAACTTTACCGCTCTGAAACAGGAATTTAGCTTTCTGTTCCTCACTTGAGGCAAACTTATTTTATGCGGACTGCACATGTTGGCCGTATCTCGCCGAGCGAAGGACTACCTTTGTCTAGCCTCGCCATTGCTTGTCGTCGCTCGCCTAGTTGGCTGAGTGCAAGCGAGCGCCAACGTGTATACGGTTCGTTCGGTGTGCCTTGCTACCACTCGGGGTCGCTCGCCACGACTTGTCTCACTTCGGAACTGTCGGATCTTCTGCACAAATCAAAGTCGGCTCGTCTGCACTCGGCAAGTCGTGTCCACATGTTTGTCGGTCTTGTTGGCATTGGTCTCGATCAAACCTGACCAATATGTAGACTAGAATGTAGCACTCGCCTTGTATCAATTTGCCTACGCTTGCGTTGGCTGAGGCTTGGCCAAATGTATTGCCGTCTTAAGACAAATTGGACTTGCTTGGCGATGAATTCCTGAAAAATCAATGTGTTTAGATGTTCTGATTTGTTTAGTGTTTATATTCTTTTATTGAATGGTTGTTTGCCTTCTGTATTCACTCTTTCTGAGCGTGATACTTGAGCTTAGCCGAATTCAGAAAATCTGAACCATTACTCATCGGCAAATCGACTACAATTATACCTCTATCTGACCCTTCGTGTACTACAACCATGTCGGTATGTTATATTTCCTTGTCATTTTCTCGTACAAATTCGACATAGTCGAGCAATACATTACCTTTTGCCACAGAACATTGTTCACGTCGAGCATACTTCAAACTCGATCGGTACGTGAGTAACAAATACTGCTGCGTTCTCAAAATTACTCGCTCGTGACAACGTGTTTCTTGTAATATGTGTCGTTTATGAATGTCGTGGAGTCAATATTGTATGGTGAAGATTTATGTACAGTCGGTACTGTACCAGGCCATAAATGAGACATATCGAGCAGAATGGAATGATCTGTTAGACCGGACTACAAAACACGTTGCCGGTTCGACTCGGGCTACCGTGAATTTTACAAGAACGAGATGCGAATTTACATCCTATGTTTAGCGGTGTTAAAGTTGGTTTTTCATAACGCTACATAGATTAGACTAAGAAATCTTCGAACATCAGAACTGGTGCTAATCAAAACCGAAGCTGGCCAATCTCGGAAAAACCTGGTTTGTTCCAAGGTACCTATAACAAAACTAAGTAATTACTCCCCGTAACAGCTACATCAAGTGCCTGACCTACTGATGAACCAATAAGCTTCGGGTTTTATTGTCAAACTTTGTTGTTATTGTTGGGAAAATATTACATATAGTGACGTAGGTGTGGTCATCGCGGGCGCGTAGCACGACCACCGCCCGTAGAGAAGGGCTTTGTCGACGGAAGAATAAAGAAAATGAGATATTATACACAATGGCCAATATGTCATTTTGTTAGTTCTTCTATCGGCAAAACACTTGTCCACAGTGGTAATGCTACACTTGCTGGCGGAGTTTATTACACCATGGTCTGTAACTCGTTTCTCTATTATAAGCGGATACTCTAAGAACAACAAACACACACGTGAGCCCTTCTTTAACCTGACTTGGGATGGTATTTGCCTTGGCCCCGATGCCTTCGCACGTTTGTATCGATACAGTCACTCCGTTAAATCGATTCAGAATCAAAAACGTTTCGTCACGCATTATGATGATACTGTTTCGATCATTGATCCGTAAAAGGGATGTGGCAGAGACAGGATGTGGTAAGCAGAGAACAGGGTTTTGAGGCGGCGCGAACTAGAGGCCTGGTAGAAGGGCTCGTGTCTAGCACAAGCTAGCGATAGTCTAGGCTATCAAGCCGTACAAATATCTCAATTGACTTTGTAGGTACTGAAAATAAAACTTAAATCAAACATTAACCTCCGACATTGATATTGCTAATTGAATATCGTCAAACATAGCTAAAAACCATAACGATTAAACCAGCTTTCAAACAAAAAAAACCGTATTAAAATCGGTTCATCTGACAGACAGACAATTCAAACTTATAGCAACCCATTTTTTGTATCGGGGTTAAAACAGCAAAGAGACTGCAGACGTGTGCCACCTAAAGCGTGAATTACATAGAAACGGCATAAGGCGCAGGCGCATCGCTTTCACACATTTGATGCGAAAAAAAAATTAAGCGGTACGAAAAATGTATGAAAGTGACGCGCCTGCGCCGTGCCTGCGCCTTATGCCTTTTCTATGTAATTCAGGCCTAACACCATGTTGAGCTGATGGCGCTTTTGGCACTTTTGGACTATTCTTTTCTTTTTTGTTTACCCATTTATTTGTTACAAAAGAATATTCATCATATTATTTTTATGCGTCTGTTTTGGCCGTTAGCTCAAATGGCTTGGGTTAATCAATATTCTCAGGTTATTTATTTATATTTTAAGATGTTTACGATCTTGTACTACTTCTCACGATAGGGAAATTAACACTTAGACGAAGAGTCGCCAATTTAGTGTTTAATAGCAGTTTTATGACTTGACTATCAATGAATTGCCTCTACCTACTTACTCGAAAAGGAAACTATCTATAACTGATAATTAAGTAATTCTGAACAGGGAAGAAAAACAGTGATGAGCACATCCATCAAAAAGTTCAGGTCTGGGCACTGTTGTAGCTATCTCCATCTTTCTCTATACAGAGGCAATTCCTTTACTTCTCTGTATGTTTCATTGCCGTCTTTACCTTCAATTGGTCTCGTGGTCTACCTGGTTTTTTCTTTGCCTCTAATTTACCTTCTATGATGTTGGTTATAAAGCTGTTGTGTCGCAGTAATTGAACAATCATTTTCTCCCTTCTTTTTTCTACATGTTCTAGAATGTTTTTTTTTCTCTTTGACCCTACTTAAAATATCTTCGTTGAGAATTTAACTACACGTATAAAATATTAATTCAGATGAAGATCAGTTAGCTTTCGCTAATGTGTTTATTGTAGTAGAATTTATAAAATTTATGATTTGGCAATTTCATACCCCATATTTTTTTGTGTATTCTTCTGGTTCCAACAATTATGTAGTTGGGAAAAGGCTAAGCAGAACAGAGTTTTATATATACAGGGTGTTAACAAATTCGTGTAATTCCTTCAAACCGCGTGACCTACTGAAGACACTGATTGACCCTGCATAGGTTTTTGTCAGAACCAACACAAAAAAGTTTTCAAAAAATGATCCTTGGTATTCTGTATCTGAGTAATTTTAGCGTCCCAAGTTAACTGACTGTATGGGGCGATATCGGACTAGTCGTGCCCGTCAGCTATGTCGCCGTGCCTTCATTCATTTATGAACGGCATCGAAATTTTCTGTCACAAAAAAAAATGGGAAAAAATAGACTTTTTATTTTAAATCAATCTAAATCCCGTACGGGGTTAATCTATACCATTAATAGATCATGTGCTTTGAAGGAATTACACGAATTCGTTAACACCCTGTATAGTAAGCCAATAGGTAGAAGAATCATGAAAACACTACTATACGAACTTTGAACTGAGCACAGTCTAACAACACACTGATGTCAAATAACTTATTCCTGCAATAACGGATGTTATCACAGATACTTAAACATAATCCTACGACTTCTAAATCGCGATTATAAACATAATTAATTATACTGACAGAACAGTTACATAAAATCAAAAACGCAACAGCATTTCAATAAGCTTAGTTACCATAACGGTTCGTTCATTCCGTAATAGGTTTAAACGTATGCATTAAGTCACGGAGATATACGCCTCGTAAGAATCGTTTCGCTTTCAGAATCACGAGTTTTGCTCTCGAAACGACGTTTAAGATACATTATGTATGGTCTACTGACACGCTTGGTTTGTGAATTAGAGTGTAAATATGTAAACAAACACTCCTTGTTTGGGATAGGAAGATTTAAATGGCGTTTTAGCCGTGATAGCTTAGCGGTTAAACTCTTGCCTTATATACAGTAGGGTCTGATTAGAAGGCAAGGGTTTAATAATAATCTTTATTTCAGACCAGACATCCATAAGAATGAGTAAACAATTTGGCACTTACCTACTAATTTAAACACGTTAAATAAAACTTTTTATATCATATATCTGAATGACAGTCTATGTCCCGCCATCCAGTGACAAATTATTAGGCTATCCACCCTGCCAGCTACAGTAGCCACGAGGCTACTGTAGCCGTTTAACCGCTAAGGGTTCGATTCAGGCCCGCACCTCTGTCTTTTCGAAGTCATGTGAGGATCACAATTTGAGGGCTGCATAAAGTTCTCGATGGTGTGTGTAATCCCCCAACACGCACCAGGCTATCGTGGTGGCAATAAAGCCCAAACTCTTCTCATGCTCAGAAGAGGCTCGTGCCCAGCAGTGGGACAATAATGGGCTGATTATGCTATATAGAATTTTGTTACATCAACCTCTTTGTGGTACCGTTTTGGGATAAGTCAATTGTGTGACGATGGTTGACAAAATGATCAATGTCTCTATCTAAACCTTCGTTTGTATACTGAGGTCCATCAGAGTATAACTTGTATTTGGTGAATCATTAGCGAATCTTCTTCTCTCGTGTCAGCAAGGTTTGTTGCGGGGCTGACTGCCCAGGGTGCGCCGGACTTACTTAAGTGCATGAACAGACCCTCGTGGAGATGTGGTGGTGGAATTATTGCATTAATTATTGACCCATGGTCATTAAAGAGTGACTACCGTGTGTGCATTGAAGTCGTACAAGATGTTTGCATGATGAAAGGACCTATATATTATTAACGAGGGTTCGCACTTCGTTTTACAAGCAAAAGCATCACTATCAAGACATGCTTGCCATACCAAAATAATTTAACAAAAATATTTTCATCCTCTGTTAAATAAATGACATGTGCAAATGAAGAGAAAGTTCTAGCGCCGCTACACCTTAAATAAGTAGATTCATAATCAGAATGCGTTGTCCATACATCTTGTTTGTACCTTTCATTTTATCAATAAAATAAATCACACTGTACGCGAGCTATGCAAAGACACCGCAAAACTTTTTATTATGCCAGTTGTAAAGGCTATAACCATACAATACACTGTGATGCGCTAATCTGTTTGACACAGCCCCGAGCGTTGTCTCTCGGATTTGTAGACTAAACTCAACAATAAATTAAAACGACTTGAAACTTAATACTATCAATCGAATATAGTTTTTAAATCTATACTTGCAAAGTTGAATTTGGAATGTTGCACACGTAATAGATGCGTCGTCGATATGCTCATGCGGTGTTCCGTTAGCCGCTCACCTGCGCCCGCGCTTCTCTAGTTATGCTAATGGCTGAACGCGGCTTGCTCTCAGACTCTCAGTACTTAGTACTGAGAAACATGGAAATAAGTCCACTGGAAGATTTAGTAGTCGTATTCCCTTGTATGTAGATTTGTACTACCAATATTTTCAGACGAAAACGGCGCTTGCACACCCAATAGAAGTTTAGCGTCATTACGTAGTCATACGTATTCAAATGAGACAGTAGTTTAGATAAGGATTTCGCTCGAAACATTATACTACGTTCATAGTGTTGATATCGTTCAATTTCCAATCGATTGCTACAATAACATCGAATTTACTAAAAACATATCCTAGAAAGACAAACGATAACTAGATAACCGGTATATTTGGTGATGTTCCTTATCCAGTATGCACCATTTATATCAGGGTATGGAGTTATTCCGCTCGAATGAGACCGTGGGTGGACGCAAAACTGTAAAGGAAATCGATTCCGCTGTACGTGTTTGAATCGATTTCTCGACACCGGGGTTAAGTGTGCGAGTATCGAGTAAGATGTTCCCTAGTTCAGTTACGGGCAAGCGAGACCACTTCATCGGACTAGGAGTACTGAGTCATGGTATGTGCATGCCTAATTGTGCATGTTAAGTGTTATGTTACTAGTAACTGCCGTTAAACTGCTCGTGTTATGATGTTGCACGTCATAAATGTTTCACGATAAAAGGTTCTTGAATGATTTCTTTTTGCTTGTTGATTTCGTAATTAAAAGTATTTTACACGCGGTATTATCTTGGATAGAATTCAGTTATACAGGGTGTAAACGAATTTGTGCAATTCCTTAAAACCACATGGTCTACTACGGGTGCAGATAGGCCCCGCACGGGATTTAGCTGGATTAAAAATAAAAAACCTTTTTTTTTCATGCGTTTGGTGTTTCAAGTGATTTCAAGTGATCGTATCTAAACCACCTAATAAGGATTCAGTAAAAAAAACAAGCTTTTTTTTTGCAAAAATCTAATTTTCTTTTTTTGAACATTTCGATGCCACGCATAAATGAATGAACGCACGGCGACACAGCTGGCGGGCACGACTAAGGCGATATCGCTCTTTGCAGTCAGTTAACTCGGGGCTCTAAAATGACTCAGAAATAGAAAAGCAAGATTTTATCCAGAATTTTTTTTCAGTTGATTTTCAAACATACCCGTTTAGGGTTTATCTGTGTCACCAGTAGATCACGCGGTTTGAAGGAATTACACGAATTCGTTTACACCCTTTATTTTTGCTATAGCTCGTGTTTATCAAATATCGATGTTTTTGTGGCTTACGACAGTTTTACTCATTTAGAATTGTAAGTTCAATGAATACCCTTATTCATGAACGATGGTTAAAGAAAAAAAGTAGAAAAAAAGGTTGTCTAACTAAAATAGCTCTTAATCTCTCTATTCATTGGCATACAAATGACAAGGACAGGTATAAATTAATCAGTGTTTAAAAATGACTACCTTTTATGAATAAGGCGGTAGTGTAAGTTAAAATTACGGTGATTACGAATAATTTTATCTTACACAATTCACACTACGACCGCAAATTGCTTCTAAAGAACAGTTGAAGTTCGACAGTACAGTTCATTAAGTTTCACAAAGCCTGCTATTGTGTGAGATAGGCCAACAGAAGCCGTTGGCGCAAGCGTGAGACATCTTAATGGATCAACTCTGCACGCATCGCTTTGTCGTCGGTATCGAGTACATCTAGTATCGACTCGTGAAATCAATCAATGCTATACAATCGATTGGTGACGAAACTTTTTACACTCGAGTTTCGTTGGCTTCACTATTAAATTAGCGTGTTACAAATAGTGCCGTTACCGAGTTATTATTGAAAACGCTCACGTAGACAATGATTTTTTATCGGTCAATTGTTCTGGAAAAGGTTAAATATTGCGCAAATGATTAAGTGCCGAAAGATTACAAATCTGGGCACCCCGAACCTGAACCAACGATACGTCTAAACTTAAAACTTTCTCATTCTATTAAGAGTGCTAATGTACCAGTTTTGCAAAAAAAACTGCCTCTGTCGACTCTGGCATTGAGCCCTTTGTGGCACTACATCATCCGCACTATAAATCCAATTTCAAATTTCAACGGCTCGAGCGTTAGTTTAAAAAATCGAATAAAATATCGTAATGTCAAAGGGATCAATCAATCCCGTCACGGCTGTCATCAAAAACTACAGTTGACTAGCTGTCATTGTCTGTCCCAGTTTCTGTCACCAATCTATCAGTTTTATATTTTTTCGTCTAAAATTCGATTAAAGGTGTTATCATGTTCGTGAATTTGTACCGTTTGAACGCTTCGAGCGAATTCGTGAATTTGGGTGGCACGCGCATACGTTCGATAATCGAAAACCGTAAATAATGCGGGTATCTAGGAAGATGACCTGTTTTTGAAATGAAAACATGATCTCATTGCAGCAGTGTTAGCAATTTTTTCCACTGGATTGCCAAAGTCGTATTTGGTTGTTGTTGATTGGGAATATACCCATTGTAATAGGTATAGTGGCTATGCTCGGAGTTACCCTGCGTGATCATATCAGAAATGATGAGATCCGCAGGAGAACCAAGGTAACCGACATAGCTCGAAGAATTGCCAAACTAAAGTGGCAGTGAGCGGGGCACATTGCTCGCAGAACGGATGGCCGATGGGGCCGAAAAGTTCTGGAGTGGCAACCGCGTACCGGAAGACGCAGCGTGGGTAGGCCTCCCACAAGGTAGACCGATGATCTGGTAAAGGTCGCGGGAAACCGCTGGATGCGAGAAGCACAGGACCGGTCGATGTGGCGATGCTTGGGGGAGGCCTATGTCCAGCAGTGGACGTCTTTCGGCTGAATAATGAATATAGTGAACTTAACACGGTCATAGAGGTAATCCTGTTCAAGTAAGGGTGTTCCGGCTTCACAGGCTTCGAATTCATACATAAATCAACCGTTCAATGTGGAACCCTTTCCTCTGAGTGATAGCGAAAATCCTCGTGTAGGTACTTCACTAATTGTCCCTGAAACACGAATGTTTCCCTTTTTTAAATCTTGTCTCTACTAGAACATGCTACATTTCTGTGTCTTGAGGTTTTTGAATTACTTCTTTTGATCTCATTTTCAACATTAATAATTTCTTGATATCAAGCTACTGTATATCAAGCTAAACCTTTTTGCTGTTGTAACTAGAAGCTATTAGCGATAGCTTAGTTTTTACCACAGTTTAACTATCTATTACGACGTTTATATGTAGTGGGCGTGTATCGTTTTTATATAAACCTAGTGGTTGCGATAGATTGCCGGGAATTCTTGCAAATAGGTTTCTAGGAAAACATTAGTTAGTTTCTCTAGCTACGTTACTTTACAAGTAGTATTAGATCATGTATTACTTTGTAACGGTGACATGTTGCAAATACTTATGTTAAATGAATTTGCTTGAGGAAAAATCGAGGAATGTCAAATTGAAGGTAGTTTTTATTAGGAATTCTTGTAATAATTTGCAACTTGTGATATAAATTATGGGACAAATACTTTCTATGTCCAACATTCGACCATCAATAGTATTCTTGAGTTGCATGGGGCATGTTTAGGTGAGTTTTTGCTACCAAATTTCACAAAGTAAAGTTTGTTTTCAGGAAAAGTTTTAAACCTTTAATAACATAACATCACACCTGTATTCGCTGAAGGGTTGGCAGAGGTTTATTGTACACCCTCGTTTCGCCGTTATGTTTTAAGTCCCATGTAATTGGGGGCGAGCCTATAGCCATCAACCGGGTACAAATCCAGACTCCAGGCTGTTACTAAGAAATTTCACACAGAAAAACCCAATAACACTTTGCCCGACCTGGGGATCGAAACCAGGATATCACGCTCTGCAGTCACACTTGCGACCACTAGACCAACGAGGCAGTCAAAACTTTAAAAGCCTTAAATAGTTTTTACATCGCTCAAATGAAAACGTTAAGGTGCAAATTAGTAGGTATGTAATTGAGTTTTACTATCCGCTCCTCCTTTAGTTATTAAGACAAAAAATAAGCATTAAAATCTTAACAAAATAATGCTGACCTAATTACAACTTAAAACTCACTGATAGAATCATCTTAACGTCTAAGTAATCATTTACTTTCCTAGTTCACGAGTACCCCCGGCAGCCCTTCGGCTATGTCCGTCAGGTAGTCGTCAATCATCGTGACTCGTTCGGGACGCCGTGTCGTGATCGCGGCCCACCCAACCCGCGCGCGCGCATAACTGTTACACCGTTGGGTACAAGCTGTACAAGTACAAAATAGATGAGTTCAGAAGACCCATTGCTTTTCACGATGAAGATTTTATTAACAAAAGCCGCAAACATCTACCTTTCCCAGGTTGCGGCCAACATCCACTTCTCGCATTTGTTGTTTTCTTAAGATCGTCATCCATCCAGTAGCGCATCTAACTGAACCGGAATTTGACTTCAGCATGGATACTGGTGCAATTAGCCCGTTTGACCAGACATATTATGATGACTGATGACTATGAGCACTAAGTAACTCCACTTTTCGGAGAGCCCTAAGGAACATAAATCGACAATCTTGAACTAGTACAGAAGTACGCGCTATAGCAGGAATATTCTTGTTTCGTTTGGTGTCTTGTTCATGCGCATCTTACCAAGTACTGTGAAGAGTTAGTCTTCTGCTCTTACGATTTCTATGATACAAACCGTACAGCTATGAATAATCCCCATCTCCGCTATATAGTTTTAATTATCATGTAACTAATTACATATGAATATGTATTAATTTGATATTGCAGGAGGATGTTATGAAATAAGGAAATACGAGTTTATATGGAGTTGTCTAGCTATATCATAGGTTGTAGAGGCAAATTAAAATTATGTTCTTGATAGTTGTTAACGGTTAATCTCCCTTACTTTGTAGATGGTAAACATTTAATCGCTCATCGAGAGCTGTGTTGCTTAGCTAATATTAAAAGTTGTGCATAAAAAACATATAAGCATAGCGGCTTGACGGTTATGGGGACTGGACAAGTGACCTACATAAGGGACCTGTTTTCTTGGTCGATGCTCACACTTGCGTGGGAATCACTGTTCTACGTTGATGTTAGGTGTAAGTGTCAACTGGGGTTTTTAAAGCTATGTATCCTTCACGCTTGTTTGTCCTAAGTACATTTCTTAGTGACACATAGACGAAGAATATGTGTGCATCGGAGGTGGTCTGCGCTTTTGAATTCTTGGGACCTGTTTGCTTGGCATAACTATGTTCTTCATGCATAGTAAGCCGCTTGTCAGTGCGGATTCAACGTTTTGGTGTAGCTATGAGGTCTTAAATAAGCAACTCTGGATCGATTCTTTAAGATTATACAAGGTATCACTGATGAACAGCTATTTCTCTTAAACTATTGACTTTTGGGGAAACTGATGGTAGTGTAGTAGTGGTAGAACAAAAGTTATTCACTATTATAGGCATTTTAACACCCTTTCGGATTAGTACCCCCTTTTCAACTAACTATGTATGTAGACAGCTAGTCATCAATTTCATGCAGTGGAACTGTAAGTGTAGTAGATATCCTAGAGGTGTCGTGAGTAAACGCTGCAACACATTTAAAACAGTGGTTACTTAAGTGAAGAATCATGTATCTATTCAATGTCAAAATTTTACACTACAGTACACGTTGGGTTTGGGTGAGGAAGGTTAAATAGATCTTTACTTAAAGTTATTACTTACGATCTGAGTGGGCTCTTTTCATTCTGCCTAGCCTTTTCCCAAATAATTTGGGGTCAGCTTCCAGACTAACCAGATGCGACTGAATACCAGTATTTTGCACGAGTCGACTGCCATCAACCCAGTTACTGGGCAATGCCGATATCCTAAGGTTACACCGGTTGTCAGACTTTCGGGCTTCTGACTACCCGTAACGACTATCATAGACGTTTATTCATATGACACCCGGGACCAACGGTCTAAAGTGCTCTCTGAAGCACGGGGGGCTCTTGATGAGCAACGAACGGTCACCCATCCACGGACTGACCGCGGCAAGCGCAGCTTAACCTAGCAAATCGTATGAACCGCGCGTTTGATAGTTAGCCACGAGCCTGCGTGGGCTATTTGTGCCCAATTAAACTGTTTTGATTATGTCAATAGAGCAACTGACATTTGTTGACAAAGCGGCAGTTTAATCGATCGCCTACACCGTTGTACTACCTTCGACCACATTTGCCCCAAGTATGCAGTCGGCTTCTACTGTCATAGCACTTCTGCAACTCAATCTCGATAATCCCAATCCAGCATCCGAATGGCGAATCACATTTGTAATTTCTATAGCTTTAATTTTGACAATATAACAAGATTCATTGCGTGGTGCATAGTAGTGGAGAAGTCGGATTGTTCTTCTTCTCTCGTGTCAGCACGAGCTATTCGAAAACAGCTCATGCTGTGGTCGAAAAGATTAGCCAGTCAGCAAGGTTGGTAGCGGGGCTGACTGCGCAGGGTGCGCCGGACGTACTTAAGTATCGTCACTCGTGGAGGCTCTTTTCATGCACCCCGTCGGATTGTTAATACAAACGTTGTTATGGAAATTGTTGACCTGTCAAAATGAAAGCTGTAGCAATTACGAGTGTTTTGCACAATTAGTATGCAGGAATGGACACCCATCTAGACTGACAGCGGCAAAGTTTAGCAAATTGATCAGACGAAACTGTATAAGGAAAGACCTGGGGCCCAATTCTCCTAAAAGACATCAATCATAAATCGCACATAAATCCCAACCGAACCAAGGCTGAACCGCTTATACAACGTGTTACAAAAATACCCCTAAAGACGGAAGGGGATTAAAATGTCCCACGTAAAGAGTCTATTGGCAATATTTAAAAAAAAGTAGGACCCACAAAAAAATTTGGACAAATCATACAATAAAATCATCACTGAAACGCAACCCCGAAAACATAAAAGTAAAGAGTAGACTACCCAGAAAGTTTTTTACATTCTTCTTATTTCCTCTGAGAGGTAAATGACAACAACCATAAAAGACTACTTGATCAACATTTTCTTTTTTAAGGGGAACTATGTAACACGTTGTATAGACAGAGTTCAATTTCAATAGTTGTCAAATTGTTTGACACAAAAAACAAAACCAGTTTCACAGTTTTCATAAACAAAAACTGACTGACAGTAATTGTGTTCGTTTGCGTTTGGCAACCATTTTGTTGGTCGAATTGGTTCCTCAAGCTTAAGCTAGCTCTCTATCCTTCATCATCTAATCACCCTTCCATCTGCAATCGTTAATCAATAGTAAAACATACTATTCTGTATTTATCTTTCTCGTACAGACAGATTTACACTAGTTCATAATAGACCGGTCGTACGACTTCGTCCGATTTATTTGCAGTGTGAATGAGAACTGGGCAGTCTGACTGATTTGTGGCTAATAAATACATTAGTTTATTACTCGAAGTTTGTTTCTAAGTTTTGATTTAATGGCTTCAAAGTAAGTTATTATACTGTGGTATATTTTTCATATTTTTGCTCCAAATACGTTGTTGGTCGAGTTGTAATCGGTGTATCTTAATTCTTAGTAAACACTTTGGAACCATTAGTCAATGGATTAGCTTTGCCCTCTACAACGTAGAAATGCTGCCAGTCTTCTGGGCACGTCACCAGTCAACAGCGATGCGGAGGAATATATTGATGCCTTATTTTAGTTTATAGTTTTATTAGCATATATTTTTCTTTGTTTGTATGTACTTTTATTTGTAATTATGTATGGGTGATTCTACGATAAGAGGTAACTTGTGCGGCAATCAGTTTAAAATTGCTTTTTTATTCTAAATGTTGTTGTTTTTTACAATGAACCATATCGTCTTAATGTAATTTATAAATAACATTACAATTAAATGCCCTATTAAAGCACATATTTCTGAAATTTGAAGCTGAAGCTTGAAAAAGTATCTACCCTGGCCTGTCCTCTTGCCGGTTTTAGTTCAACTTGCAGACAGTACATAGGTTCTTTGTATCAGTTGCTAAACAAAGTATGTTTAACACGAAATTAAATAAATATACTTAAGTAGTATTAAATAAAAAGACAGCAAAAGTTGTTTATTTTCAATAATTTTTAAACTTAATTTTTGTCCAGCTTTTTTTGTGTATCTACCCTGGCAAATTTCGTTCCGTTAATATAAACGTAAATATAAGACGGCCATATTCTGAACTGCGCTCAAGGACATCTATCGACGTGAAGTTATCAAAACTAAACATGCGAGCCGTTAGAGTGCCGCTATTTTTTAGTTGTTGCGACATGACAGTGCGGAGTAGTGCTTTCGCAAGGTCATTGTATCTCTCCACTGGTCAGTTATAAAAGTTGTAACATTCATTGAATGTATTTGCATTTACTGCCCTAATTTAATAATACTGTAACAGTTAAAGTGTACTATATAATTAAGCTCAAAAAAACTTACGTCAATTAAAACAATTTAATTTTTCATGAAAACATCTCTCCCCTGTCGTATTTCCCCTGGGAAAAAAACTGCCAGGGGAGAGATTAAATGACCAGGGGAGATAATATATTTGTGCAAACTAACTCAGATGTAGCTAATTTCTATCAACGTGAAAAAATTTGAAGATTGTGGAAGTATATTAACGATCTGGGCTGCAGAAAGCAAAAAAAACTAGCAATTTGAAGTCCCAATGTTGTGGAGACAACCGTCAAATCACGCTATGGACTGTTACTTTTGCCTCACAAAAACTTTAGATTTTAACAACAAAAACAAGAAGCATATACAATACCCTGATATTGCGTCAGTCACAAAACCTGTGTTGTATTCTAACGGACCACCCATCATTGGATTACCTATCATTGCCCAGCAGTTCTAGTAGAGAAAATGAACTAGAGCACAAAAAAAATATTTAAAAATGTTTTTTAAGTATTGATAGTTGCAAAAATGTGTAATAGAGATATAATAAATATTTTAAAAACTTGACGTCCTAATTTTTTTCCACTTCAGTATCCAACTTAGGGTTAATTATTCTACTGATACACATTGGTTTCATCTATGGGCAAAAACCGTTGTAAAGTAGTGTAATTAATATGAAAGTCTGACAAAAATGATAGTCTGATTATAACTGTTAAGCACAATGTTTAATAAAAGTTGATCTAATTTACTTTATTATTATTTTATTGCAACAAATTCTCTCCCCTGCCCGATGTATTTACCCTGGCCTTCTAAAAAGTACCAAAATATTTATAAATTGACTTGCCCTTACATGAAAAGGTACATAAACGGGACAAAAATCGTAATATAAGTATTTAATGAAAAAAATCCCATTTTGCTCCTTGGCCGTATCCTCTATGGACTTAAAACCTCTTATCGTAGAATCACCCGTATATGTTGCTTGGGTAAATAAAAATAACTTTGGAACTATTAATATAATAATATGGTGTATCTCCATACTACATATCAAGTACCTTACTTAGGAGACAGGTGAACTGTGATGTGTAAGGGCATTTTCCGTCACCTTTTTGAACCAGATGTTAATTGTTCGTAATTACTGTTGTCGTTCCTTCTATTATAATTACGATGTTGTCGCAGTAGGTACGTAATTATCTTGGAAATAAGTTATTATTTTAGCACTTGTGCATATTCAAATTATGGGTTGACATGGCAAGCAGTATTTATTGATACCAAATTAAGTTTCCTTACAATATTCATCCCGTTGTTGCACAAATTAAAGTTTCCATAAATATTCTAAATTCCACCTCAATCTTAAAAGATGCTAGATAATTTTGAAACTTTACGATGTAGGAACAATTAAGCCCACAATTAATGCTAAATCTCTTCATTCAAAGACACACAACTGTAATTTTCTTAGATCGTAATTATAGTATAGAATAGTTATTTTCATGATAATTACAATCATATTCATCATCAAACCGTCATAATATCACGTTTTCATTCGTCAATACCTATTTGAGGGTATTCAACATTTTCTTCGAGAATATACCACCGCAGCAGTTCAATAGATACCTATCATAATTTATAAGGCGATTAGGAATTTAAATAAGGAAGAGTGAGGCTCGGGACGTTTCCAAGTCATGTATTGCGTTAAAGGTGAAGAAAATCATCGCGAGAAAACCTGCCAACAAGAGAGAGCTCCAAAAAAATGTTCTCGGTGGTGTATGTCGTCCGGAAACCCGCACCAGGCCAGAGTGGTGGAGGGCTAATAAACCTTTCTCATTCTGAGAAGAGGCCGGTGCCCAGCAGTGGGACAATAAAGTGCTGATTATGCTATGCTTTGTATATAAGGAAAATGTGCTGTAGCATTCCTCTGGAGGGTAAGACAGTGTTGGGAAGACCTATGTTGAACAGGGAACTGTGTTAAAAAGCGTGCTGGGTTATTTTAATTATCCGGTTGTTTTGTGTCAGTTCCTCGTTGGTAAGTCCTATCTCTAAAAGCAGGACATCCACTTTCATCCCGTGTGCGCCTGTCATAGTCAAATACAAAGTTAGTCGGAAAGGTGGTACTAATCCGCGGGCCACCTAATGTATCACTGATGTAAAATTTCAAAATTCGATCATTTTTGTTTCAATACAAAACGATTTTTATTTAATTTTTTTCAAAATGTCTTCGTCCCTACTTCAGTTATGAATTCAGAAAATAGACCCTCTAATCTGTGACCTCAAAAATGACCTAAAATGTAAACACAGCTGATCATAAATGAGGATAGATAGATTTTAGCGTATTTTTTTTTTTAAATCTTTTGGCAACTATTTCTCTTAATTTATTGACTTTTGGGAAAAGTTGTCGAAGAAAAGTTACTGATTATTATGGGTTCTTTAGCACCCTTGTAATGTAACAGACGGCCCTAGGATCTCCTGAGAGCACGTCTGCTACACCAGTTGTAAAGAATGTGTAGAGCATTCAATACCTAATACATAACAACAAGAATAAAGTGCTTATACGAGTAAGAGTCAGCGTAGCTTTACGTCCCTTGCAGTAGTCAGCGAGTTCCTTCTTGTACTCACAGCGTTCGTCGATGGCCCACACAGCCATCTGATGGAAACCGGCGGCAGCAAACAGACCGGCTGTAGCATTTAGTCATAGTCGTAGTAGTAGACGTAGACGACAGCAGGTCCGATCGCCGATCTCACAAGTGTAGGTAGGGCAGGAGACGAAGTGAAAAGAAGGGAGAAGGGGTTACCGACGGGCACACAGCTTCTTTATCTGGCTTTCCAGTTGGATAACATGCCACACTGCAAGGGACGTAAAGCTATGCTGACTCTTACTCGTATAAGCACTTTATTCTTGTTGTTATGTATTAGGTATTGAATGCTCTACACATTCTTTACAACTGGTGTAGCAGACGTGCTCTCAGGCAGTGGCGTGCCTTCCATACAAGCCGAAAAGCCCGGCTTAATATCAGGAATGCGCGAATAATAAAAAAAAAACAAAAATAAAAACTGTAAAGTAGTATTGAATCATCATGTCTCATAACATAACAACTGATACCTACTGTAATAAATAAAATGTTTAAACTCCGCGCGCAATACAGCGAGCCTCCGTGACCTCCGTGTGTTGCTAAGTTGCCAGGTTTACATAAACAAAATTTTTCGCGTCGCGCCTCGGCCGGCCTACGTAACGTTGCCAAACCGCCTGCAAGATCTTGCATTACGGTCGCACGCGCTGGCTTCTTACGCGGCTTAAGTCTTCTGTCACTTTTCCTTCAATTTCATTCATAAATTGCATAGAGATATATAAGTAAATATACATAAGTGCACATAATTTGTTCGCAAAAATAAGCCGGGCTTATGACTCTGTTAGTTTAACGAAATTGAACATTACGGTAGTGTGTTTAGAAGTGCAATTTGTGCGGCATGCGTGTTTAGGCACATAGATGCCGCGATGTTTGTATTTCGATAGAAATGATACAATTTCAAATTAGTTCACATTTTGTTTTGAGCGATATTGGAGCATTTTTTTGACGCGATATATATTTTTTCAGTTTCTGTGATTTAAAGTATTGTGTAACTTTTATTCGCTTGTTTTAACGTTTGTGATTAAGTTTCTTTGTGATTTGCCTTTCTTTTTATGATGAATTCGGAAATAATTGTTCCTTGTGTGAAGTTGTGTGTGATGGATTGAAGTGTGTGCAATTGTTACTCGGGAAGGTAAATACTTTGAATTTTGCAGACAAATACCGTTTTATTACTTCACCTGAACCTACTCCTGATTTGAGTATTTCTAGTAAATCAAAGTCACAATAGGCATTTTCATAGATCGGCTTACAAAACTCTTTGGATTGTATGTACTTGTATTGTGTTGGTTGCTCTCATTTAAAGAAATGATTCTGCAACACCAGTTGCATATTTTTCTCTAATGATACGAACGTCTGGAATACATCAGGTCACGATGATTTGAATAACTTATCTGGTGCCAGGATTAATTGCTCTAAACAAATAGAACGAAACAACAAACGGCTTTTATCAAAGCTACCGAATGATAGATATGTCTGTAAATCTATCTAGTGATACCATGCCTTCAGCGTGCTTTGTTGTTTTTCATCAGCAGTAGTAAAGAAGCGAAGAATGAAGAGTTAACACGGCTGTTTACATCGAAAGTAATTATAAATTGTTTTTAAACTTTTGCGATTTGTGCACATCATAAAAATATAGATCGGGTCTATTATAAATTAACAATATTTTTTTCAACATTATAAACATTGCGTAATTATACTCATCAATTATTTCTGAGCCATCTATTGGCGGCGACGGGCGATTGTGTCATTTTTCCCGTCGAACTCGAAGCGCGCAAAAAAGCACCTGTAATGCTCATAGATGGCTCTTAAACCAAAATGTATGTGATTTTGCAAAATCACACAATTGTATTATTTGCACTCTATTTATTATTAGGGTGAAAATAATAGTTGTGTGATTTCGCAAAATAACGAATTTTGACAAATTTTACAGGGTTTTTTTTTCTAAAAATCTATCGGGCTTGCCCTAACTTTGAACCCTAGGCACGCCACTGCTCTCAGGAGATCCTAGGGCCGTCTGTTACATTACACCCTTTCGGATTAGTACCCCCTTTCCGACTAACTTTGTATATTTATTCATTAGTCTGTAACTGTCCCATTGCAAGGCAAAGGCCTCGCCCCTTCTTATACAGAGAAGGAACGAGCATTGATCACCACGCTCACTTACTGTAGGTTGGCGTTTTGAGACCATTTCCTCACGACGTTTTCCTTCACCATATGTCAGTGGGGTCTTTAAGTGTTGTAACTTGATCACTATTTTATTATCTCACCAGAATATTTAAACAAAGATCTCAATATAAAAACCTGACCTGCCTAACAAGCTGTATAAATAAAAAACAAAACATATTGATGCAGGAATGTAGTCCATTCATTGTCATCGTCATCACTATTCATAAATACGCGACATAGTTTTATCTGTTTACAAATAATATAGTAATCGCATTGGGATTTCATTTTTATATGTGAATAGCCGTATTGTAATGTAATGGGTTCGTTCCCCTGGTTTATTTATTAGGAATTTATAAGCAGTAACTCATTTTATCTTAGGCAAATAATATTACAGACTCCACGGCACGTTTGGTGCTGCTTCTGCGCTTTGTGTTGTGGGCTCGATTCTCGCACGGTACAAATATTTATATGGCCTATAGACAGTTGTTCCGGGTCTGGGCGTTTGTGTCTGTAAACGCACTTACACGAAGGAGAAATCGCAGGGTGGGGCAAAGCATAAAAAAAGTCTTCAATACTCAACGTTATCCACGGTTTGTATAACACAAATTATTAAATAATTATGTACTACTACGCAAGCGACGCCGACGGCAGCAAATTATTGTACAGTACGGCTGAAAAAACTTGGCTTGCCTGCACATAGACTCTTCGAACTTTCGCGTATGTACTCTATATAATTATGTAATTACACTGAAAAAGAAACAATCACTCCAAAATTATCAAATAAACTTTGCTTAAATGGCCAGTCCAGATCTAGGGATAAGATGATGTTAATTAAAAGTTGATTAAAAGCCATTTAATTCCTAAAAAATCTATTGCACATCCATCTGTTTGATGTTCAGGGCAGCCAAGACATTTCGGCCGTAACTAAGTACATAATGTTTAGTTATAACATCACGCCTGTATTCCCCGAAGGCTTGGGCAGAGGTGTATAAGACATCCATTTAGCCGTTATGTTTAAGTCCCATGTCATAGGGGGCGAGCCTAATACAATCAACCGGGCACAAATCTAGACTCCGGGCAGCCATTGAGAACATTTTAACTGACCTGGGGATCGAACCCAGAACCTCACGCTCAACAGTCTTGCATGTTTAGTTATACGATGTCTGAATCCTTAATTGTTTGAATCAAGGCGTTACGAAATCTATTAATCAACACAGAAAACAAACATAATTCAGTAAAAAAGTTATTACAATAAGTGTTAGTAAATGGTCTTATTGTTTTAGTAATATTTATTCTAGACGGGTTTTGTAGGATTTACATTTCAAGCGCTATATCGATGAGTAAGAACAGAACGGTGTTTTTGACACTTGAAGCGGTATTTCATGATTTCTTAGTAGGTTAGACGGATTTATTTTGAAGTTCGGTTCTCAGAATTTCTCCTTTTGCCTTTAGGCGTATTTAAATTGATGATTTTTATTTTGCTGACGATATTAAGACGACGATAACTGCTCTCATGTAGGCGTAAGAACCTGTATTGATGCGGGTACAGCAATGTCTGTCGAATATTAGTTCACACCGATAATTCAGCCGTCATCAAGCTGTTTCCCTCCCAATCTCCCGTCAGCAACACCCTAAGCCGAGGTCCGAATCCCACTAGGGGTCGCCCTTAGTGCTGTTGTTGTTAGTAGTCCTGATGTTAGTGTAGTATAAGTAGTTAGCTTAGGATAAGTATTTTGCTTTTTCTGTTTGCTGTTTGACAAGTCGTACTGTGGCTCGTTCACGATCACCCATACCACGAAGTCTCACCGCGGTCAATGGCTCCTGGACGCCAGACCCAATTTTGATATGTTTGCGGATGAATGAAGGGTGATTTTGTCGGAATGTCTGGAGTACTGTGAGAGGAATGCATCATGAACGAGTGAAAGAATATACAGTCAGGAGCATTGTAAGGGATTTATGATAGAGTTTATTAGAATTATTTTTTAATTTATTATTTTCTTGCCCTTGTATTGTATGTATCGTTTTCTATTACTATCTTTAATTATTGTATTTGGTCTAATTCAATTCAATTCAATCATTTTATTTCAGACAAATTACAATAATTATAAATCATCCATACATTAATTAATTTTAAAATAATAAATAACAATAATGGAATATTAAGAATGCAGAACGTGTAATTTTGTCTAGTGCTCCATGAAGGAGCAGTCCGTGTCCATTCTTTCCGCTATGACTTGCAGGAAACTGTTGGGGCTGCCCCGCAAGCGGCGCATCAGGGACGCTGTTCTTTTGCGATGTATTGCTGTAAAGCCATCTACTTGTGCATCTACAAACATACCTGATGCGCTACAAAAACGTGGCAACCCCATCAACATCCGGAACGCGTTATTGTATTGGACAACAGACCGGTCCGCAATAAAAAAATAAAAATAATACCTGAATATTAGTTCCTTGTCATGCAAACTCCGTTAATATACTCATCATGCTTGGCAAATTGATGGTTCATTTTATCATCGTATACACGTTTCATTGCCACCTTACGAAAAGTTTATTGCCCTGCAATCAACACAAGCCCGCTTTTCTCCGAATCGCAACGTGAAAGCACCCAAACAAACAAAAAAACAATAAAAGTATTTAATCGTCAACAATAATCATCGCACCGTATCGCATCGATTCGAAATGCAAAAAAAAACATTCGTCTTACGGAGATGAACGAAGTGCTTCGGCTGCGATCGCCGTCTCGCTGTGCCATTGACCTACTACAGGTTTTTGTACGGATAACGGGCCGACACACTTCATCTTTATTGATTATAAAACTAACGATTTAAAACTATGTATATGCACATATTATTTTTATTATTAATACCGTTGCGTAATGAAGATTTTTATGCTTGTTCACTATCGTTAAACGTTTTGTCGTTATTCAATTGTTTGGTGTCTTTTATGTGGCGGACAACGAACTCAAAATACCGATATAATTGATGGCTCAATTGTCAATAGAAGTTGTCTTTGTTAAATGTCTTCGGCAATTATGATGGATAACATAATTATGATTAAGAATAGTTCTGTTATGCGTGGACAAGATTGTATGATTGTCATAATGTTGTTATTTGAAAATACACATTAATTTTGTAAACAAAATTAACTCATTTCGCATAGGCAGTTATCTATTATTATGTATATTACCTGTGCATGCGCTTGTCTTCAATTGAAGCTCACAAATCTCATTGCACCCAACGACACGTTTGGTGCAGTGGCTAAGCGATCGGCTTCTGCGCTACGGGTCGTGGGTTCGATACCCGCACGGAACAAATATTTGTAGGTATGGCCTAAAGATGGTTATTCCAGGTCTGGGCGTTTGTGCATGTGTAGATTTGAGCCTGTAATAAATGCATTCACGTTACAGGCGAAATCCTAGAAGGGGCAAAGGCAAGAGTTATAAAAAAAATAATTGGCTTTAGATCAAACCTACTTTTGCCCGCGGCTTCGCTCGCGTTAATTTATAATTAACAAAAACACTTAACACACTACTAAGGTTTCTTTAATAATAGAATTCAATCATGATTCGAAAGACACGTGGCGCCCTCTATCATAGTTATTGTTGTTTTCCTCGGGAACAGTACTTTTTTTCGGGATGAAAGGTACCCCATGTCGGTTTCTGTATACCTGACAACGTATATGCAAAATCTCAGAAAGATCGGTTCAGTGGTTTAGGCGTGAAAAGGTAATAAACAAACATACTTTCGCATTTATAATATAAAATATGAGTTAGGATTATATCAAGCCAGATGTTAAATTTTTCCTTGTTTAGTGCCTTTCGTATTCAAGTTACAGCTTTCTGTGTTCTAATTTCTTGATCTTTGTGTTATTCTTCAGATGTTGCCTATCCATTTCACCGTTAGTTAATGATGCTGTCGCAATAAGGCTCTTCCTCATATGCCATCAATAAAATGTATGATGATATCATCAAATCTTTTAAACGTTAGATTTCTCTATAAAATAATACGATGAGACTCTTCATAAGTGCCACATTGCGTAAGGGAAGCTCAGTTAATGCTAATTATCGCCTTATTAGCATTCAATGTCCTCTTAAGATCCAAGCAACACTATTTGCGTCATTTGGGACTCAGAAGTCGCAATGAATTCCATCTTTGACCTTATAGCATATCAATATGGAATTATTTCCAATAATAATGAAAATCACCTTTATGATTTTTATTATAAGCCCCATATTGGTTTTATTACGCGTTGGTGTGAGTGACAGCCGTTGCCAAATCAGTCATTCGATAAATCAGGTGTTTCCTCCAAATGATTGGTAACTTCCTCTGCTATTGGGTAGAAATTATCATTAGACTGTCTGTTTGTACGTACAAGTGGTACTACTTGTACTTTCAATTTGTGTTTCCGATGTGGATGTGACTTCGACTCGTTAAAAAGTTTGTATGATTAATGAGAATTTAATTTCGGTTCCGCTGCTAGTCAAGTATTTTGGTAGATAACTCATGGCTGCATTGTCGGGTTGATGTACCTACTAACCTTACACAAATCGGTGAGTTGGCTTCTTCTTCTTCTTTAACCCATTAACACTCACAACGGGGTATTGGCCCCACGTGGGGTTTCCATGCTTCTTAAAGTTTAGCTGTTTTCATCCATATTCTTTCTTTGGTTTTTATTATTTCTGATATTAACCTTACGAGACTTAGGAAACATTTTGAAGAAGTTTTAAATTCTAATTTTCATATGAGCTTATTAGTGAAATGGAAAATTCTCCATTAATGGATTTGTATTTTCATTTCAGACTATCCCCGGTCCTCGCGTAAAAATTTAAAAATTAAATATCGAATCGAATTCACATAGACCGATCCCATTATTGAGGGTATTTGTTTGTACTTAACAGTACACGTATTCTGCTTAACCCCTAGGCGTGATAGTTAAGTAGAACATCGTTACTCGTAACCTATACGTTTCCCATCGGTAAAGCGTTTATTCCTTAAACGGCAGAACCCGATAAGTTTCACATAACATTTACTTCCATTCCGACATCAGTACCTATAGGTAAACGTTTGTTTTGATCTAGTCCTAATATAAATCTATTATATTATGCTGCTGTCAATCTCTAGGCCTGTCTAACAGCCCTTAGGTTATAGGTTATACCATAATACATAGTTTCAGCTCAGAGCAAATCATCGGGAACATTTTTAGGTTTCCGATAAATTGTGACTCGTGAGTTTCGTGACAGAGTTGAGAGATGTTCCGTCTGGGAACGGGCTAGAATATAAAACTTCCCCACCGCACGCGTATTTTAAGACCCAACAAAACCCAGCACGCTTGGTGGTAGGATCTATACGGTCCGCCTGGCTAGCTACCACCCTCACATTAAAGTCCGGCGCCAAGCAGTTTACTGTGTTCTATTGTGTGTGTCTAAGTTTTAGAGAGGTAATGGGGAGGCCTTTTAAATATCTGTTACTTTGATTCATGTGGTCCCTTTTAGACCCTGCCTGCGCTTACCATTAGGTGCGTGACCAAATGAAAGAAACAAAAAATAACGTGTTTCTGATAAATCCAGCCAGGTTCGCTTCTTGATAGAAGCTCATTTCATATTAAAAGCTCGCTTCTCATTAGAGGCGCTCTTCTCTATATGAATCTTTATTGGGGAACTGTGTGTGTGTATCTATATTATAAAAATTATGCTCAATTCTTTTGGGACCACAGGCGTAATGGCATTTTACGTCCATCCAACCATAAGGGGGCACGGAAATGCTCTTACCAACATCGAGCAGAAACGGCAGTCACGCAGCATGAAGATTTCTGTGATGCAAGATACTTGTACTTGATTGTTATTTTTTAAACAAATCTAGTACCTATATCCTTATACTGCGTGATTGCTAAGTTCGAACAATTTCTTTATAAACCTAATGCCAGACTTAGCTTTACATTACCTACATCTTAGAACTTTTTACGGCAAAAGAGTCATGAGACTTAATTACATGATTTTTTTCGATGGGATCATGGGTACTTACCGGTTATTCCTTTTCCAGCAAGAGTCAGAACCTGATACGTTTCAAATAACGTTGACTTCCCAAATCAGTAGGTAAACGATTCGTGTTTCGTTTGTTTTAACAGTTAAGTATTAATATTGTAATGTATCATGTTACGTATTCAAATGAAGCGGTTCTCGGTCTGTGCACGTTGCCGCCTAGTTTATGTTAATGGGTTGTATTTAATTAATATTTATTTATGTCTCTCCTGTTTAAAGGGGCGGAGTTGATATGATTTGGTATTGTTTTAAGAAAGAATTGCATTGTTTTATCGAAATATACGATGAGGTTTTGCTGCAATGACTTTTTTATGTGTTTTGTTCTCAAATTGTGATTGTTGAAAACACCGTTTCACGATTCAATAAATTAAATTCAGTTATATTTTAGTGTCTATTTGTAAAGAACTAGTTATTCTATTCATAATTGCTAAATGTTTAGTCAAATATTGTAATACGTCTTCACATAGTCTTTGTTTCCTAAGTAATTCTCACTTTTGTCGCAATCTGTATACAAAATGTTCTTACTCCAGCAAGCCAGTTGCGTAGTCGGGAAACCTGACCACGACAATCGTGTCTATCTCTAGTTAAAACGCCTTATAAACCACTCAATGACATTTAAAAACACACTTTATTGATCTATTGATAGTGTCTATTTTTCATTGACATGATAACCTTCGATACTAAATTCGTATGCAAGCGAAATTACCTGTTATTGCAAAGTAGGAAGGACTACTTTATGTTGTAGATGACCAGTCTTGATAATACAACTCTGTGAGAAAGAGACGCTCTAAAAACCGCGGATTTACTTACACTGCACAATTGTACAGGAAAAATCGTAGGTATGTAATAACAGTCCACTTTGTAAGGTCACTGTATGAAAATTAAAACCTTTAGGAATGGGCAGTGGCGTGCCTAGGGTTCAAAGTTAGGGCAAGCCCGATAGATTTTTAGAAAAAAAAACCCTGTAAAATTTGTCAAAATTCGTTATTTTGCGAAATCACACAACTATTATTTTCACCCTAATAATAAATAGAGTGCAAATAATACAATTGTGTGATTTTGCAAAATCACATACATTTTGGTTTAAGAGCCATCTATGAGCATTACAGGTGCTTTTTTGCGCGCTTCGAGTTCGACGGGAAAAATGACACAATCGCCCGTCGCCGCCAATAGATGGCTCAGAAATAATTGATGAGTATAATTACGCAATGTTTATAATGTTGAAAAAAATATTGTTAATTTATAATAGACCCGATCTATATTTTTATGATGTGCACAAATCGCAAAAGTTTAAAAACAATTTATAATTACTTTCGATGTAAACAGCCGTGTTAACTCTTCATTCTTCGCTTCTTTACTACTGCTGATGAAAAACAACAAAGCACACTGAAGGCATGGTATCACTAGATAGATTTACAGACATATCTATCATTCGGTAGCTTTGATAAAAGCCGTTTGTTGTTTCGTTCTATTTGTTTAGAGCAATTAATCCTGGCACCAGATAAGTTATTCAAATCATCGTGACCTGATGTATTCCAGACGTTCGTATCATTAGAGAAAAATATGCAACTGGTGTTGCAGAATCATTTCTTTAAATGAGAGCAACCAACACAATACAAGTACATACAATCCAAAGAGTTTTGTAAGCCGATCTATGAAAATGCCTATTGTGACTTTGATTTACTAGAAATACTCAAATCAGGAGTAGGTTCAGGTGAAGTAATAAAACGGTATTTGTCTGCAAAATTCAAAGTATTTACCTTCCCGAGTAACAATTGCACACACTTCAATCCATCACACACAACTTCACACAAGGAACAATTATTTCCGAATTCATCATAAAAAGAAAGGCAAATCACAAAGAAACTTAATCACAAACGTTAAAACAAGCGAATAAAAGTTACACAATACTTTAAATCACAGAAACTGAAAAAATATATATCGCGTCAAAAAAATGCTCCAATATCGCTCAAAACAAAATGTGAACTAATTTGAAATTGTATCATTTCTATCGAAATACAAACATCGCGGCATCTATGTGCCTAAACACGCATGCCACACAAATTGCACTTCTAAACACACTACCGTAATGTTCAATTTCGTTAAACTAACAGAGTCATAAGCCCGGCTTATTTTTGCGAACAAATTATGTGCACTTATGTATATTTACTTATATATCTCTATGCAATTTATGAATGAAATTGAAGGAAAAGTGACAGAAGACTTAAGCCGCGTAAGAAGCCAGCGCGTGCGACCGTAATGCAAGATCTTGCAGGCGGTTTGGCAACGTTACGTAGGCCGGCCGAGGCGCGACGCGAAAAATTTTGTTTATGTAAACCTGGCAACTTAGCAACACACGGAGGTCACGGAGGCTCGCTGTATTGCGCGCGGAGTTTAAACATTTTATTTATTACAGTAGGTATCAGTTGTTATGTTATGAGACATGATGATTCAATACTACTTTACAGTTTTTATTTTTGTTTTTTTTTTATTATTCGCGCATTCCTGATATTAAGCCGGGCTTTTCGGCTTGTATGGAAGGCACGCCACTGGGAATGGGCATTGTTATCGATTATCAGGAAATGTAATACTGGGTAGGCATTTTTCTCTTGAGAAATTATTTTTTTGCGAGAGCATTGTTATTCGATAGGACTGCTTATTAGCACTAGAACAAATAAAAAGCAAGCTGACCGATTTATGTATGTATCCGAGGTTTAAGGCTTGTTTCAAACGTAACCTATCACAACAACAACACGTGGTCGGGAACTAATTGTTATGAAAATGAATAGTTTAATTCACACGGACCACATTATCCTGCCAAATTCAACCGTGTAGGCGAGGGTGTTCGCGTTCCCGGGAATTCCCGGGTACCCGGGAATTTTCATGTTTTTGTAAAAATACCGTTTTTCTCTTTTCATACAAAGTTAAACTTGTATTTTGAGCAATTACGCGTTTTCGTAAATTCCCGGGTACCCGGGAATTCCCGGGAACGCGAAAACCCTACGATACCGACCACATCGCAATCACAAGCGCCCACTACCGGCCGGCCACCACGCAAACACAACGTTGCATCGACGCAACGACACCGCGCGCACACCTTAAGCCGTAGTCGATCTGTCTGTTTGCAAACACTAGCCACAACGTAACCACATCGCAACTACTAGCGACAACGCAACCACATCGACATTTTGTGGTTACTACAACGCAACTGCAAGATGCTGCAGCAACACAATTCTCACGTAATCACTGTTGGATCACTTTCTGTCGCTGCAATGTGGTGGGGTTGTGGTACGTGTGAAGTCTCCTTAACTCCAGTAGGTGTGGTTACCTTTCTACATAGTATAAATTCAATCAAGAGAGCCCATTTGTGTGAAGCCCCCGCAAACTAGGTGCCTCAACAAAGCCTCCCACTAGATTCAGCAGAAATGCCTTTGAAACCTAAAGCGAAAACAGATATACAGGCTGGAAACGAATTCGTGTAATTCCTTAAACCCCATGATCTACTACTGGTGTAGATTGACCCCGCACAGGATTTAGCTTGATTAAAAATAAAAAAACGAATTTCTTGTGGTAGACTTCAGTGATCGTCTCTAAACCACCTCATATGGCAACATTTTTAATTTTTATTTTGGTTGATATAACGTTTCAAAGCTACGTATACATTAATGAAAGCACGGTGACACAAGACACAAGTGGCGGGCACAACTAGTGCAGTGTCGCTTTTCTTATTTTGCAGTCAGTTAACTCGAGGCGCTAAAATTACTCACGAACAGAAAATCAAGTTTTTTTTTTTTGTTTTTGATAGAAACTCATGTTGGGTTAATCTGTGTCACTAGTAGATCACACAGTTTAAAGGAATTACACGAATTTGTTTACATTCTGTATAGGAAAAAGTAAGTTCGAAACAAACGACGAAAGTTGCTTCACTTATAAAATGTAACATAAATCAACGAAGCTATGTATGCTTTGTTGATTTATGTTACATTCTATAGTGTTACACAAACAGAAAGGACTACCTACCTCTCATTACAACAAAAACAATATCTTTTGTTGGAAGACAAATTGGCATTCATTTACAAATGGATCTCACATTGCCATTGGGCATAACTATAGGAGGCATTTAGAATTCATTGCATCATTTTTTCAATCCATAATTACAAGTCGCTTTATATGATGTATGCTCTACATTGCAAAGTATTATTTAAATGGAACTGGTCATCACTGCAGAGCCATTAACACATTCATCTTAGCAGATAAATGTGTACAATATTTAAAACACATATCATTAGTTCACTTTTACATAACACCATCCCATGACCTCTTAGAGCACAGTTGTAAATTGCAGTTTAAGAAATTGATTGCTCTTGACATGAACCACTCCCATTTACCATCTTGCTAAACTAATTACCATTTTAAGTAAGGTATATATATATTGTCAAATAAAACCTATTTATCTTACGCATCAAAAGTGATGTTAAGTCCTGTAAGATGACGGTACCTATTTAATTAGATTCGTTATCAATGTTATGTTAGGAATCATGACTGTATTCCCCGAAAAGTTTGGCAGAGGTGTACATATTTCTATTATTCCCTTCTTCTTCTCTGGTGTCCACAAGAGCTATTTGAGAATATATAGCGCATACCGTGATGAAAAGATTAGCCAGTCAGCAAGGTTGGGAGTGGGACGGCCCTGGGTGCGCCTTAAGTACTTAAATATCTTCACCCGAGGAGGATCTTTTAATGCACCCCTATTGGGGTGCATTAAAGATCCTCCTCATTAAAAGGCCCTAAAAGAGGACGACAGAATGAAAATAATGGTAATGTCTTGTACGAATTTTAAATGCACATCTAAATATTAAGTAAGTAGTGTTAGGAGAAAGGTCTTGATGCCGATTTTGTTTCGTTTTAACAAGAAAGAAATATACCTACCTATTTCTTAAGTTTGTCTTGGCTTTTTAGGGTTCGGCTTTTTTAACGAAAGTCCCGTTTTCCAAACACACCCGTCAACTCTAGCTGTTAGCATCAAGTTACTACAAACGTATGATAACTATGATTGGCATTTTACTCCAAGCCTCCGAATACCAAGTATAAGAATGTCTTGCAAGACGTAATTACTACTGGTTTGATGTTCAGTTGAATGACACAAGTTCTATAGATCGTAACATCACTAATTAATTCGTGCTTGACTAACCGTTTGGCATGGAATCCGCGGAAAAAGGTTACTAAGGTTTCTTTAATCGATTAAATGGTTTAACGGGAGTCGAATAGGACGAGTATTCTCTAAGTAAACGTCGAGATTTTTTTATTGTTAATGTCTTTTTTATTCTATACATATAATGTCGTATTAAATTTTATTATAAAACCGTAGGTATCTTGTATAAACTCTGCATCGAGCTTTAAGAAATAATCTTTCTGTTAATTCGAAAGTCGTAATTTTTGCAAAGGGAGCATTGAGTTGCAACGGAATTCTGAAAACTATAGGGGATAGGATCTCTTCTCCGTTATGGAGATCGTTTGTTATGAGGGTAATATAAGTTGTATTTGAATATTTTTAATTTTAATCAGACTATGGATCAAGTTATCTGAATTAAGTGAATTTTATTTTTATTTATTTTTTATTAATTCGAACAATACCCAGTCATCTTTTTCTAGTTGACGGGATGTTTTTTTTTTTTTTTTCGCATGTATCTTCTCTGTGCAAGGCAAAGGCCTCCCTACCCTCCTTCCACTCTTCTCGGCTTAAGGATTTCTGCGGCCAATCCTTCCAATAATTGTCTAACTCGTCCCGCCATCCTTCTGGCGCCCCAAAACTCAAGTTTAAAATAGAACTGAGCTGGCCGCATTTCGAACGGCCTGTGGGTGAAACTCACCACTGAATGGAGCCCACACACACACACGTTATACGACGTCGTCGCCAGGCATAGAAGAAGGACATGATATAAAAAAAACTGTACTAACATTCAAAGGACTTGCATTTAATCCTCAAACACTTAAGTAGTACAGTTACGGAAACAACTACGTCACGAACCAGCGTCACGTCAAACATTCATCAACGCTCAGTCTAATTTCTTCCTGGAGCTAGTTTTATTAAGGTTAGGTACGGAATTAAGAAAACGTGCTCTCATATTTATAACTACAAGTATAATCGGCGCAAAATTACTTTGCAAAGAATGTAAACAATTCAGATGTCAGAGGTGGTCAACATTTTGCTGTAATTAAACATTTCATTTACCTTTGTGGTTTTAGGACTCGTACCATTCCGTATACGCAGAGAAAATACCAAGTAACATACGGATTTCTAGTAATTTAGGTATTGAAATTAACTTAGTTTTGCTTGATTTCAGTATTGCATTCGAATAGTTCACAGTTTTGAACGTTAATGTTAAATAAGACAATCCCACTAAATTCCTGAACTAAAATAATGAAGAAAGATGTAGTAATAACAAAACTATTGTTATTTTACGACTACAAACACCGTTAACTAAGGCCTACAAAAAGCACATAAAACCTAGTACCGTACTGTGTAATTTTAGTAAAATTATTCCCTAAATCCGTCGCAGTGTAATTGTTGACAATGGTTTGGAGTCACGTAATTGCTATTGCGAGCACACGAGAACACCATTATGTGGTAACGCTGCAATATGCAATTATATGCACACGTTTAAGGCGCTAGTCAATTGAGAATATCTTTTAAAAGAACTGTGTTGAAATGTTTTGTTGATCTTTTTTGGAGGAATCTGTGTCATTTTCGGATGCTGGGAACGAAAATCTTGTTTGAATGTTAGTCCGTCGTACTTCTGACATCTATCGTTACGATATCTTGACTTTGTTAAATACATTGCAATGTGTCTCACCAAAATTATATCGTGAGACACATTCAAATTTATGATAGGCAACCCCGAAAGAGCACATCAATAAACCGTAGCTAATGATAAAATTAGGAAAATTATTAAAAAAAAAAACAACTTCAGGTTGGTTTGGAGAAAAGTGCATTATAGACTATGTAGATGGCTATGAACCAAGACCCAAATAGCAAAAATATACTAGAAAATGGCAAACCCAGCGAAGATGATGACACTAATCGAAATGAGTATTTTTATAAGCTCAAGACAGTAACAAGAACAAACCACAAAGTAAAGCATTTGGCCTTTAATAAATACCGTACTGCAGATGAGAAGTCTAGACGGTATTAGCTGCTTCATATCCAGGGCAAGTAGTAAATCCCTAACGACGCCAAAGCCACGGGTCAGCATGGATACTTGTGCACTATCGCGATCGTCATTCCAATATATTTATAGCTGGAAGCCCTGCAGCCTGTACGAATAACTATTATTGTCAAGTTTTATGTTTATCACTTTAGAAATTTGAATAATCATAAAGGAAAACTATGCTTGGATCTGTACCTCTACCTGTACTGTATCTCGTTAGCCAGTTTCCTTAGCACGTTCGTACATATTATTTGAGGTAATCCGTCACTTGTTTTATGTCTGTTGTAAAAGTTGCTTCTATGCAAAAACATTTTATGTCCTTTAGAATTTAGCTATTCTAATACTTTACGCCATAGAGGCGTACAAAAGAGGAAACAAATAATTTGACGTGCGAATTTTAAATGTTTCTGCCGCCTTCTTTTAGAGGCTGATTCTTTATGCAAAGAGAGTAGGGGTCCTTATATCAACCGGTAGATATATTGCGACTGATACAAGCAACAATACTCTTACTCCGTATTTTAATGTCCTTTTCAATGCAAATTCTTCCTTTATTGCAATCACTTAAGACTGAAAATTGCATGGGATTACCTCAACTACCCTTTGAAAATGTAAAAACGAACTCACGTGTCGACGCCGAAGACGTGATCGGCAAATGAAAGAGACATCCTTATATTCAGAATATATTTCTTGGAAATCGCCTGTCGTTTCTCAACAGCAAAGAAAAAGCAGTAAAAGTGTTTCAAGATGGTGGTGATTACGTTAAATCTATTGCCGCTATTACTCAGAATAAATAGAATTATTATATTTCCAAGATGGGTTATGAAAGGATGGCAAAAACTCGTCCAAGTATGGAATGAAAGGAAGATTGATTTATATTAAAGTCTTCTAATGCTTGAACGTTTATTTGCACTAATTTTAGCGGCGTTTATGGCGTGCTGCTGGGTAAGTAGGAATTTTATGGCTAACTCCTTGTTATTGCCACCGTAAAACAGTCTGTGGAAAGCATTCTATGTCGTTTTATAACTAAAGCGTTAACAATACTTTTTGGTATTATTGTACGTTCCATTGCAAATTCTTTGCTTATGATTTTCGATTAAAAAAATCTACGACACAACATAAAACTGAAACAGGTAATTTTTCATTCAAAAAGCATCATTGTAGTTGGCACATCAAAAAACGCAAAAGTTTTGGAATTCATTTCGATCGGCGCATCCAAACTCTTGCGAAGATTCGCAACAACTCCATTTGTACCTCTACATATTCATGCAATAATCATACACTCATTATGCAGCCCTGCAGTAAGACTTAAGAGCTCATTCTTAACATATATTTATTTATTGTTCTCAGATTCAAAGATGGCGGAGCGATTATGAGGTCGAACGGCGAACGACTTTTAGGTGAGTCCAGAATGTAAATGTATTATGCAAAGAAACATGTTTGTGCCATAAGCACATAATGGGCCTATTCTGTGGTTAATCGACAATCTATATGGATAAAAGCCCTCTCGGCAAAGCGAAGGGTGTGGCATGAGGAATTGGACTACGACCCACGCTTCTCTGGTGACAAAATAAAGTCATTCAATTTATTTTGACAAGACACTGAACCGTTCCGATGATTTAGGGTCGCCCTACATTCTGTGTGAAGGCAACAGGTTACCACGATTACTTCACAGCTCACGACGTGATATGTGGCATGTATGCGATCCTAACTCACGTCAATCGTGAAATTGCGAGTTGTTCTCGTCGTAAATCCATCGTGTCGATACTATTCTACAATGTAGATCGAGCCTTCGATGAGATTGAGTAACTAGCTCCGTTAAAACGCTCTGAACTTTAATATAACAGGTTGCTCATGTATAATCGAAAGTAATAATCGTTAAACTTCTAGTATCTCAGATTTTACACAGATAAGACAACTTATTTCAGTTGCTACCGTGCTGTGAGCTATATTTTGAGTAATGCTGTGAGTTCAGTAACATTTCAATTCTCTGTAGTGCTTTCTTAGTAGCGGGTTGAGACTGGTATTGTGTTTTGAAGTGGAATAAATGTATTTTAGAAGCTGTTTTCAATTTACGAATTTAGAATTCCCTGCAACGTATTGTATATTTTAATACAAATTGCGAGTTTTACTCGAATGTCATAGCAGCCAAACATTTCGATTTGAAGCACAGCTATTGTCAAAATAAACATGGTTTCTGTTAATATTAAGTAAATGACATTTACATAACATACTACTTATAATTCCTAAAGAGATAAACAGGTTTCCATTACTCCTAAAATTCTTAATAACAACCGCGTAGTTCTTGAATAGCAAGATCAAAACCCATCTTTAAAATTCTTTGCCAATTTTTTTTCTATTTCTATTTTATCTCTTTCTTTTCCTTCAACATCTTTGTTGAACTGTTCCAAATACTTCGCCTTCATTCGTGAACCCTTGTTTACTCTATAAACGAGCCTCAGATTCTGTTGCCATTTTCTTTCAACCACGTATTTTGTGCGAGGTGTTACAAATTCTGCCTGCAGGCTAGCTAACAATACACCATGTTCAACTTGTACTATGTGTACGGTATAAATTGGTTACGCCGGTTAACTCACGTCCACTGAATAAGTAAGCGTCAATGTTGTATTACGGAATACTCAAATGACGCCGATTTTAATGTAAACTTAGTCATGGCGGAAGAATTTGCGTTTTATTGTATGTAGGTAGGTGTATTGTTATGTTTGGTTGCAGTTTTACAAGTGTGGGAATTTAAAAAGCTTATCATAATTTAAGCGTGTCAAGTTCACAAAGTTTTACACAATGTCTTTTTTATTTATTCATTGTTTTGTGTTTTTTATCTTTAATTACTTATACATACATATTGTAAGGATGTCCACATACTACCTACCAAACTTGCTCCTGTACTGTCTGAACTTTGATGCGATTACTTGGATAAAATTGATCGGACCAAAATGCTCATCCTTGGTACAGGTTAAATTTTCCGTCACGCCACGAAAAACTGTGATAAAATGATCTATTCGTACATCAAATAACCTGTTAATTACAGACTTCTTAATTATTTTGTAGGTGTAACATGAAACATTTAGGTTTTTCGTTGTGATTGCTTACATAAAATTACTTAACTGCAGCAATTTTTTCTTGCTATTCTCTAAGATGCAACGTTTCAAACGCTTCTTACAAATCTACGCCGCAAACCTCATATGAAAAGTTTACTTAACTTTACTACGCATGCATATATCGAAGTAAACAAAACCATTAACTTTATAGCTTGCAGCACAACTTCCCTAAAACATCACGATATTCACGATAACATACAATTAAACGTTCCCATCACAATGCTATTAATGAACATGTTCCGTTACTTTGAACAAATTCCCAAAGAAAATTCTAAGTCGCAGGTCAAAGTTCACGAACCTTACAACATACATACATATGTTCGTGATATGGATTTGCTTAATTTAATGTAATCAACATCATTGTAAAACGTGAGGGGAATGAACGATTGAACATTTTTGAGCCATTAGTATTGAGATGGCGTAGTATGATGTCATTGCATTGTTGTCGTGATTTTCGCGGTGACGTAAGTACTTCAGTAGTCTAGACTAAATATTGCCATAATTTAGACTAGATTTTTGAATTGTAAGAAGAAGCTCTATAGAGCTCGTGTTTCGTGCAAATAAAATTGATTGTGTATATTAATAACATTTTTCAGCATAATTTTTTGTTTTTGGTCCTACAAACGTAGATGCTGATCCCATTTTTATAGATTCAATTATTCTATCTCTTACAAAACCAAAAAGCAACAATTATATATCCGTATCCCTCCTAACTAAATGTTAAGAACAGGTTTCTCAGAGATTTTTTGGGGCATAAAAACGTTTTTACTTTTATCTTCACACACTTACGAATGAAATTTCAATGTCTAGACAATAATAGTAACACCATAGTCTTCTACTACCGGTACATTATCTACAGCTCTTAATTTCGCTCGCCTTCTAAATCGGCTCATTGAATACCAAATGGCAGTAGACCACACGTACTTCTGCACGCTACTCCGAAATCGCATTAAGTACCTAAATCTTTCACAGGAACACGGACCTTTAAAGCTAATAAGGTCTTTACAATGGCGGTACGGGCTTTTCAAACTCTCGACTTTCGAAATATATGGATTGAATTTACGCGCGTTAACGATAAATTTAAAGGTAATAAGGTTGCTGTATTAGTGACCTGTGCAGCTTTATATGTGTGCGCGGTGATTGCCATTAAGATCGTTTCAAGGAAATAAATTCTACATAATAATTTAATAAGGTTTCTATATCTAATCAGGTACGGTTCTTGCACCGCTGCTGTAACTGCACATAGAATGAAACCGGACGAAAAATTATATCTGGCACGACTTACTGGATTGTATAGACGATAATACTGTGAAACGACAAATTCTCCGCCTGCCTCATAGTCATCGAGCAAATGACCAAAAGACAATATTGTACATCAGCCTTTACTTCCTCTATTTATTTAAACTCTCTCATCAATATTAAATACGGAAACACTCCTGATGCGCTTCTAAGTAATCGCTTACCGTTAACATAGGCAATATGTATCCGTGTGTTTCCTCTTCAAGTTCTCGCCATAACGGTACGGGGCTGGCGCCCTCGTTTCGAGGTGATAATGCTTCTGAAACAGATACCTGATTGGCCCAAGAAGCAAAGGGACTTATAATTGGAAAGATAAATTGTACCGCGAAAACTGATCGTGCAAACAATAATAAAATTTCTATTCACGTAACTGTTACACTATCGATTGCGATTCTTAATTGAATTCCAAAGAATGCGTATTCAATGCTGTTACAAAAATAGCTTTTAGTTTAAGAAATAAGCTTTGCACGTATAAAATGATTTTGTGAAAACCAAGTGCATACAATAAAAGTTTAATATTAAGCGGAACAACTTCTAAAATCTTATAATTCCTTTCGCTTTTTGTGTCATTGCGTATGGCAAATTTCAATATCGATTGTAACAACCTTTAAGTTTTTCTGGTTAGCAAGGTCAGTTCTGAACTAAATAAACTAGTGCATTGAATCTAGTCTATAATTAGGTTAATAGTACCTACACATTTTTTCTTTAAACTTCCGTACTTAATCCAGCGTAAAATGTGTTGTTCATTTAAACATGCACTGATGAAGATTTATATACCGAGCTTTTTAGTGTTGTTTTGTCTTAGAATTCTCATTCCCAGGGCTCATTACAATATTCTAATCTAATGTATGTACAGTGAACATATGCGCTATATTGTATGTCAGTGAATGTGTCTGTTTTGTAATTCACAATCGTATATTTCGTCTCATTTAAATCTTTAGTTCTGTTGTAACTGTTCCTTTATCCTCTTATCCATCTGTATTTATTTCCCAGACATTCATAAGATTGCCCTTATTTGCTTCCCTATTAAGAATCTAATGAATATGTATCTGTAACTTGCCATTTTCCTTAGGCGGTGTGCGATTTTCCAGCAGTATCGATGTGAATATTATTGGTACCGTTCTGAAGATAACAAAGATTGGAATGATGTGAAATAAACAGTTATACGTTGCTAGTCCAACGTGCTAATTGTTTACGTTAACAATTTGCTTAGGAAGACCATTTTTTTCTTGAATTTCTAAATAAGCAAGAACATAGTTTGTTTTTTAAGAGATGACTCTAACGTTACCGTTTTTGTAGGACAAAATTTAAAATTCTAAACAGTCTTATAGACTTTGTTGTGTTACGTCGATGAATCATTATCATCATTGACTAATGGTCTTATTATACGGTAATAGTAAGTTGTCAGTATGTGGTCCTTAAGCGTTTGTCAACCCACTTTCTTGCTTTTACATATTCAAACATGTTTCAAATTTGTCGTCAGTGTTTACTCAATCCGAATCTTGAAAACGTCATCACTAATAAGGCAAGTTTTATTGTTTAAATTTATAGATTGCAATCAAAATGGTTGGATGTTTCTACCGTTACCGCGATCATTTTTGACCGTTATAGTTTTGCGGGCTTGCCTACCAGTTTTTAATTGAATCAGTTTGATAGCCTATTCGAAATCAGTTCTAACAGTTATGTTTTAAAATTCAGTGAATATCTGCTTTATCTGATCATGTATAACTAACTGTATAGGCCTTATATTTTGCTTATTGCCGTACTAACTTAAGCTACTGTGTTTCCATGCTAAATTGCTGAAAAAGCTCTTAGTTATTTCCTGTTTGAAGAACAATGATATATTGTTTGCGAGTGCCAGATCCATTGTCCATCGAAGCTTGTTAACTTGTCGCATCGCCAAAGATTAGAAAACCGCAAAGAGTGTCTCATACATTTATTTATTCAAAACATTTGCCTAAACAATCAATCTAAACTTCTACTTTCTCCGTATCTTCACTCCCACTTCAGATAATAAATGATATTTCTTCGCAATTCAGTTTCACAGTGTAAATAAAAGTCATCTAATCTTTGCCATTAATTTTATTTGTAGGCAGATAATTATAAAGCGTGATTCACAATTGACATGAAAATCGAAATTAATGTTAGCAATTAATGTGGGTGTCATTGCGCAAGACCTGGACCATACTGTGCATAAAATTTGCGTCTTTGATATTGATAATTGCATAATCTTCGAAGAGATTGGACATGTATTTAATAAACTTTCACTCGATTGGTTCATTTTGAGCTGAATTCAAACTGTTAAGCAGAGATGCTGTAACGATGCTAATTTATGAAATGGTATCTAGCTTACATAAAAATCGGCGAAGTGATCATAATCACTCATGTAATAATTTTCATGTAAGGTCTTACAGAAGTTCATTGTTATGATAATTTGATTTTAGATTAGGTAAGGAGCAGCAGGTATCATAGTCTGTTGACTTTCTAGTTATTGCAATTATAAACAACGATAACAATCTCCAACGACTACCTTAGTAAGTTATTAATATTTGATTTGCTGAGGGCGAGAAACAACCGATTTTGGATTCAATTCGGAGCGTCTTTTACAAAATGTTGCTGTTTTTCTAAACTTAAAACAATTGCAGTTCTATTGCGCTTTAAATGTAGCTTCTTATAAAAACAAATATCTGTGTGTACAGTCATGAGCACTAGCATGTATACACATAGCGAAATTTAAAGTGAATTTTCGAAGGAGTTGTTATGGAAATCCTGAAATATTATTAACATCGTATCTGCTAACACATACAAATACTTGGCACGTAAAATATTTCATAAATTCAATCGGTATTTAGTGAGAAAATAATTTGAATATTGCTACGTGCATAATTATGTTTAGTTGACGCAACCAGTCCGATGCATATTTTAAATCCTACGTTCCTAGAGTTAGTACTATCATCTTCATTCGGTGGTTAAACTGTACCCCAAAAAGTATGATTCACAACCTTTAAATGTAGGTTCTTCAAATTATAATAATTGATGTCTGCGAACTGGTTGTACTCTGTCCCAAATTTGGCGCAACCTGTTCTCGGTGCCAGCGCCATTTTTGGTACTCTACACGTGTTTCCATCTTCAACCTTTTGAATTATGAATGGGTTTTTGTTTCTTGAATTTTATTATGATGGAAATATTAAGACGTGGTTTGAATTTATGTTGTTTACCGTTCTTCTTGGTGTTTAAGAAGTTATTATAGGCATTAATTGTTTTTATATTGAGTCCTTATACGGAGTATCTGTCATTCTTTGTTGATTGTTGTGACATTCGAAATTCATATAACATCTGTATTCATAATTATCCGCATGCGGCCGATATTAATATAATCGATCCCAATCCATTCTATGGATTGGGATCGATTATATATCGGCCGCATGCATAGGTTTTGAAATTACTTATATTGAGTTTATGTCAAGAACAATCAATCCAGATATTTTGGATCGAGATCGGTTATTAATATAAGCCGTTAGTTAACTGTCGTGTCGGATATGAGTATCATCAGTTTTAGTTATTATTCATTCATCACACTAAAAGTTTCGTTAAATGAAAATAACGTGATTAATTTAATACATCTTCTGCCATCCATTTCCCACAGATTAATCAGTAACTAATTCAGCAGCGGCATCTCTAATCGATTGCTACTCGACAAAGTAAATATCTCTATCAACTCGATGCGCTGCATAGATTGCGGTGCAATCGCCAATCGCCGATATACCGACCCTAAATTCCGATCGTGGCGATTCTCGATAAGCGATACGTAAACGTTCTCGATTGTCTGGTACCGTTCGAGGGGGACTATCGTTAAATTATCGCTCACGTTTCGCTACTGAGACGGCGCCCTAGTATTACGGTATTGCAAGGAATACTCATAGCTATAGTTTTAACGGCAACCGACAGTGACACGGGCGCGAATGTTATGTATTGTGACGTCAGTGACTCATACACTGTGTTTGTATGTTTATCACTTTTTCTATCACGAAGCGAGCAGAATTCGAAAAGATATTAACAGTATACCAGCTGTATTAAAACAAATCTAATATGCGATTAGAATCTACATTAAGCAAACTGTTTTTCTACTGCAGAATATAAGTCATTTACATTGACCGCAACAATGATTGATTTTGTAAGTACAGTAGGACTAAAATTACCAAACCTTTAGGCGATTTTGTAATCGCAGCATGATGGCAGACGTATTCAATGTAAAAGTTCGGTGGTGGATACTACTAAGTGTTTTCCATCCCTGAATCGCAATTCAACAAATGAAAAAAAAATGGGGTACCTATATTTCTAGTTGGATCGGAGACACACATGTCGGTTTTACTTTCTACCAATCCTTGCCATAGGTATATCTATTTACTTTCGTTTCCAAGCGCACAAATATCAGCAGTCAAAAAAGGAGATCATTTGTAAAACGGCTTTCGCTTTAGCGACTTCAATTGCACTGATTTATTTACTGGTTTCAGTTGACTTTCAATGTGTGGAAGTGCACGTTGTTGGTCAATTAAGGGTATATTACGATTTATATATGTGCATCTACATTTCCCTATTTATCATTGAACGGGTTTCAATTGCACAACGAACAATTTATTTTATGTAATATTTTATTTATTTATTCATGAAATCTAACAATTTATTACATATACGACTTTTTAGAATGCAAAATATATCAGCTGGCTTTCCAACCGAGCGTTTTACACCACACAACTGCCAAGCGTGATAATTATGCCATTATCCCCCCGCGATCGGTCATAGTACGGTCGATGAGGGAAGCCCACTTTCAGGGGTACAGCCATACATGTAACATTGGTTTTAAGTCAGCGTTATTACAAACAGGTACTGTTTAATTTGTATTACTGTCTGATCTTAATAGTCTCGGTAATGTGTTACAAGACTATAAAGATCCATGATCTAAATGACTAGATATTAAGCTGTGGATTAATGTTCATTTCTGTCGTATACTTTTACTTTAAATTACTAGAAAGACATATCTGTGCAGCCATATCTGTCTCAATTTTAATAATAATTGATGATAATATCAATAAAAGCACAAATATCACTGTAGAGTTTCGAATCAAATTACCGGTCATTCAATTGACATTATTATACAGAATGAAGTCATTGATTTTACTTTATGCCCGAATTATGTAAACTAATGTAAAGTATCCAATGCATGCGTTGTGTAACAGTGGCGGTTACACCTTTTGGTAAATAAATCGTCCTAGGTAATGGGTTTCCGATGTTACGCGTCGGTGTAATACGCGGCCTCCTTATTACTCGAATAACAATGTTCGTCGACTTTTCATTTGTGGGCGGATACGCTAAAATTGTCCGACTATTTATTATGTTACTGTAAAAGCTGGAATAGTGGAAAACGTTTGGTTTAAGGTGTTTATCCTATTTGGCACAATAAGTTTGTAATAATTAAAGGCGCGATTCCATTAGGCAAGTCTTGCATGCAAGTATGACGTCACATTTGCGTACAAGTTGCCTACATTGGAAATACATATGTTTTCGAGAGTGTGCAAATTGGATGCAGGTTTTACTTGCATTGTGGAGATGTTCAACAATTGAGTTGGACATCAATTGATATTATTTTGATACTCCTCAATAAAGATGATAATTTTCTCGTGCCCTCACCTAACAGCCATTAATGTTTCGATAATTTGTACAGCGAGAGATAGCATGCCCGTACACATCACTCGTTCGCAATTCGAAAAGTGCAACTAACGTTTGCACGTCACTTCAAAAAAAAAATGTACAAGTTCAAACTACCTCATACAAGTTGTAGCTTATATGCAGGTTAGTTCAAGTTTTATGCAATTTGTATACAAGTAACTTGCCTAATGGAATCGCGCCTTAAGGGCTTGAACTGACTCTTCGGGGATATCTATTTGTGTTGAGTTTGGTTGGCACATAAAGCACGCTAAAAGTTGTTTTTTTTTTTATTAAACTCTCTTCCTTAGTATGATATATCGTCTGTATAGTGAGTGTGTTTGCAGACACAAATATTCATACGCACTAACGCCTAAACCCGGAACAAGTACCTGTAGGCCATACAAATACATTTGTTTCTAAATCAAACCAATCGCCAGACCAAGAACCAAAAGGCTCATAAAAATACTATATTTTAAACTACTCCGCACGAAAACAATGGGCGCCAATTTTCCTAACAGAAACTTTTATCAATTGCAACTTAATCGTTCATTCAGACAGTTTTCGTTTACAAAAACTGTCAAAATGTTTGGTTTTGTTTTTGTTGTCAAACAATTTGATAGTTTTTGTAATCGAAAACTGTCTGAATGGACGATTAAGTTGCTATTGATTAAAGTTTCTGTTAGTAGAATTGGTACCCTGCTGTTTTATTCTTGAATCCAAACCATTCAAAAGGGTTCGAATGTCTGGGTCGAAGAAAAAAAGCAACTAATACCATAATACCTATAACTACAGTTACGGTAGTTGACTACCTGGTAATTTTAGGTTACCCTAGAATATCTAGAATTTGCCATTATTCCGATGTTTACAGCAACTCTTTCACCGTTACATTTATTGACGTCATGATGGTTCCGTACCTAAGGAATTTTATTATGTGGGCGAAGGCAATTTGTTCGACGGTCTGCACAGATTGAAAATTGTTTGAATTAATCATTGTGATTACCGGCGACGTGGTCAGGTGGTCCACGATACAAGCTGGTACAAGTATTTTGTGTAAGCCGGGAAGGTATTTGATACTCGAGATGTTTAGGACAAGATACTATCGATAGAATAATGCAAATAGGCACAAAACGAAAACGTTTTTTGACTTAAGGTGGAAGAGGTCGGTCGGTCGAAAACAAAACAGAAAAATAGTTTACGTATTGTCTGAAAAAAAAACCCGGTAAAAAGTGTTGTTTTAAAAGGTAAACAAATACAAACATAATATGCGTAAATAATTAAATTAGTTACGTCTTAAATGTGTTAACATTTTACATGAAATATTATAAACTCGAAAAAAAAGATAATTTCGCGTTAAGGACGAAATTAATCAAACCAAAAACCTTGATTAGGTTCTGCCGTACGTTATCTAAAAGGCAGCTAAGTCCAAAAGTCTACTTTTGAGTTATAAGCGAAAAAGGTGGGAATCGTTGTCTTTATGAAAGGGAAGTCATTATGACAAAACTGTTAATTGAAATAGGTACAATATTGATTGCTCTATCATTTTCAGTATATTTCAGTTATCTATCCCTTTCAGTTTTTTCACAAAATTCATTTTTACTTTTAAGTTAAGCATTTTGTAATTATGTTAAATGAGTAATAAGATACTAAAAAGCCGCTAACCATACCTTAGCCGCTTTGTAGCGTAGGAATTATCAACAACTTCCAGTATAAATGATTTTTATGCATAGTTTTAATCTAAAACTTAGCTTAAAGGCAGTTTTGTGTCTTTGCTGCTTTTTAGAAAATAAATATTTATTAATTGGTCTTGTCATGAACTTAGTAAAAAGGCCGATAAAGTTACTTTAAGGCCTTTAAGTCTAGTAATACTAATGGTTATTTTTAAAGAATGCTTGTTGTTGTTTTTTAAAAACTATTACTTCTCTAAAAAGCGGTTAAATGGAACTCGCCTAAAGTAAACTGCTTTGTAGCGTAGAATTCACGGGGTGATAATTTATTACTTAGAACAAAATTGCGGCTAAGCCGAACCTTTTTTAAATGAAAGAAATCAAATTTATGTATTTTTTTTTAATTATAATTATTTTGCTTATATACATAAAATATAATTTTCTTCTAAAGAAATACTTAAACAAAATAGCGATTATCGGTAACTTGTTAAAGCACCTTACTTTTAAAAACTTTAATAAATAACTCTACAATATCAACTTAAAAAATCCCTACGTTGTAATGTGGCTGTTGATCCTAGTTCGTGATTATTATTAATGCGGTGAGAAAGTACTTTCCATATCGAGTCATACGATCTCAAACAAGATGGGTCTACCACTAGTCAATGCGGAGTGCTGATCACCACCCTGGGCCACCTTCGAAGCCTTCTTGTCAAAATAAGTCATGAGGCAAAACCGATGGGTGTGTCAGATTATTAGCTATTTTGAAGATGTTGTGTTAACAACCTTCCGGGCCAAACCCTTAATCAGATCAGCTCGGTAGGTCTCGCGATGAATCGGTCTAAAACTAAAATAATGACCAACAGCAATAAGCATCGACGTAGATGGGTACGAAATACATTAAATTGAGCCAGTCAGTTTCTTTCGAAAACCTACCTGGCAAGGGAAATCGATCGCCGAATCGAAAACGCATGGAAATTGCAATCTCATCGACATATATATGTAAGCCCATCCTAACCTACGGTGCTCAGACCAGGGGTGGCAATAACGTCACATTTGGTGAAACATATTTCGTTTCATATTCGGAATCATAGCTGCAAGTAGACTGCACATCCAGTCGAAACTTAGATAGATAGACAGAATATGCTTTATTGTAAACCATGACAATAGCAATAAACCATAAGAAACAGTGCTATCGCTAATGGCGATATCTTCTAGAAAACATTTGGTTTGACCAGGAAGATGTGAAAAATAGATCATGGGGACAGTCCATCGTGTAATATGCACAATTTCAATTTATATTTAATAAAAATAAATAGGTAAATACCAGAAAAATGTACTACACATATAATTATCGAGATCGTAATAAATATCAAATAATATTTGTCTAAAAATATGTCCAGTTGTCACGCAGTTGCACTGACTACATCCTAATTGCCTTCAAGCTGCACTTGGTAGTTGCGTAGTTTACAGTTGCGACTGGGTGTGGAGTGTACTTGCAGTTATGATAACGAATATGAAATAAAATATAATTCACCAAATGTGACGTTATTAGCCCCTCTGGTCGCTCACCGTGTTACATAATATACCAAAGAGCAATATAATATAATAATAGCGCAGCATTCTAGGCGTAAAAGAACAGACAGAATACGGAACACCATTTTGCGCTCCAAAACGGGGGTAATAGATGTAGGCAGAAAGACTACCAGGCTCAAATGGAATCGGGCGGGTCACGTCACGTCAGTCGCATGCATAACGACCACTGGACACAATGGGTGCTTGAAGATGGACGGTGCCGCTAAAACCAGCCCAGAAAAAGGTGACTAGTTGACCTGAACGCGTACCTCGAGCGCTGGTTTGAGGTGGCGCAGGAAAAGAGTGCCTGGAAGAACTTGTTAGAACACGGGACAGATAATCATGAATAGCATTCGACAGAGGACAATTACACAAGTTGTGATGGTCGGAGGCGGGGATAAGTCCTTTCCTTAATCCCCTATCAGGCCCCGATAAAAATTAACTCGCTCGCGGACAGTAGATATGTATTCTAAGTAGGCGCGGATTTGTTACGTTGGCTGCCCTAAGCCTATGAAATTTTGCCTCCCCCTACATTTTGACGCCCCAGGCCCAGGGCATACCTGGCCTATAGGGAAATCCGCCCCTGATTCTAAGCGGACTTACTAGGCAAGCTTTAGCTAGTTTCATCCAAAATACATAGATATTATGGATTATAGGTATTTTCGGAGCCAGATTTACTGCCCGAGAGTGAAACAAACCACCTCAATAGAAATCCTGTCAATTAAGTATTTTACCCAATAATTGGTTAAGTAAGGTGGAGGAGCTCGTGGCTAAATAATTACAGCCGCATAGACCGATCTTCCGGGTTAAGCCACGCTTGCCGAGGTTGGTCTGTGGATGGGTGACCATTTACCATAGCGAGTTTCCTCCGTACCTCGGAAAGCACGTAAAGCCGTTGGTCCCGGCTGTCATTTGTAGATCTTTGACAGTCGTTACTGTTGGTCAGAAGCCAGAAAGTCTGACAACCAGTCTTACCAAGAGTATCGTATTACCCAGTTACTGGGTTGTGGAGGTCTGATAGGCAGTCGCTCCATGTAAAATACTGATATTCAGCTGCATCCGGTTCGACTGGAAGCCGACCCCAACATAGTTGGGAAAAGGCTAGGCAGATGATGATGATGATGAATTGGTTAAGTATGATGTTAGCCGAAGTAGCTATGAACTTATTCGTTATAATAATTTCACATTAATATTAACTAAAAAATATATAATTCTTATCCATTACTAACGGACATTGTTCTTTTTTGGCGGGACTATGCTAATCGTGTCACACCTGCACAACCGTAAGGCGAATGCTACTCGCTCAATATTTATCACGATATTTGGATCGCCATCCTAGATGGCTATTTATTGAGCGCTTAAACAATCAATACATTGATCTAATCTCCCAAAAAATATCACAATCCAGGATCCCGATTAAAATATCGTGATAAATATTGAACATATAGCATGCCCCTATAGGTTCTTCGCCGACGAGCGTTTGTCTAACGCGAGCGCAGAAAACTGCTTTTTTGTTTAGTAAAGCTAGCCAACTGCCTTTTAGCTTAGAAACTGTCAGAAAAATCAAAAATCATAAAGGGGGTGACTGCTTTTTAGACAAGTTTTTATGTAAATTCGTTAACAGCGAATACTTTTTCAGAAAGCAGCTAACCGTCGATAATTGCCTTTAAGTGTAGTATTTTCGTTAAACTGCCTTTGAGATAAGTAATTATATACTCCTAGCAATATGACAGAATTCATAAAAAAGACGTTAAAGTCCATTTACTGCATTTTTGTCTATTTTATTTAAGAACGTCTTTTTAGTTAAGTATAATAACAATGTTTGATATTTGGTGCGGGCAGTTAAAGGTGGTTAACCTCTATTTTGCGTAGTTTTGCTGCTTAGCTGCTGTTTAGCGTATGAAGGCAAGTAAAAATGTGTACTTAACTGCCTTTTTGTTATGTGTAACTTCGCAACTACAACAGATATAAAAACAATTCCAAGACAGGACGACAGAGAATTTTCAACTCTATAAAATGGCATCAAAACCTCAAATTCGACCAACTGTGGCTTAACTGCCTTTTAGTCAACGTACGGCAGGGTTGCGTTTAGGCTTTTAAGTATATTTAGTTTCGTATCAATCAGTAATGTGTGTTTTAATACCTAACTGGTTCAAAAACCTTCCTTTAAAATAATTTTTGACTTTGAAGAAGCATTCGATATTGTGTTTGCCAACATAAATCGATCTTTTGTATCCATTGCGCTAAGAGTTGTACTTTTCATGTAAACTACTTATACTTAGCCAGCAAATGTTGATTTTTAATAGAAGTAATGTGTTGGTCGGAAGTTCAAACAATACGGAGTTGACCCGTGGTTGTCGCTTTGTCGTCATTGTGCAAAGATGAATAGGATTTATATTTGTCTCAAAAGACGAATGGTATTTAGATAGATAGTAGTATAAATTATTACTTTTTGTACTAGTTCTAATGCCTACTATAATATGAAAAAGGGAATAAAGGAAAAAAAATACTTTGCTCCCCTGATTTTTTCTCCTATATTTTTTTTTATTCAGCTTTTTTTTAGGGGCTTTTATCCTTAATTGGATATGACAACCCCATTGTGTCCATCATTAGAGATTACAAAGTCATAAGATAAGAAAGGCATCAAGAAGAATGCTACTGTGGAAGCACTGAAAATAAACTGCAAAACATCCTCGCTTTATCAGATGTTGGGGATGATAAAGTAGTTTGCGCGATTCCTACATCATACTTGTTTATCTTAAGTGCTCCCATCAGCAACTCTCGCTCCTGGCTATTCTTGACACATTCCATCAAAACATGTTGCAGGTCTTCCCCTACTTCGCACAAATCGCAATTAGGAGAGTCTACTTTTTTCATCATGTATGCAAATTTTTTTAATGGAATGTGTCCAGATCTAATCTATGACCCGTAGCGCAGAAGCCAATCGCTCAGCCAAGTTTCGTCATACGCAAACACATCCGAATGATCATGTTCATTAATATCGTGTTAATGTGTAAGCATCTAAACGAATATGATCGATTAAACCCATTCGTTTGGCAACCTTACTAGCAGTGCTAGTTTCTTATACATACAATGTACTAGTACGTATTGTCAACATTCTAAGTAATAACTAACATTGTCTGACCCACTTCTAACGTATTTATACATCTCTATAATTACATAGATATATCGAAACGCCATTACAAAATTAACAATTCAATTGTGTCTCAATTCTAATAAAAACATTGCCACAGATATTCTGTGGAATTAAAAAAGTCCAATTCCATTTCAGATCGAGTCAGACAATATCGATTACAATCGATTGGTTACGATGCAGTTTTCGAGTCGCGATTCCGCGCTAGACACGAATAGAATTCTAATCACTTATTTGGACTGCATTATGTAAACGTAAATGGAACGATATCGTTTTGTTTTTAAATCAGCTGCTTTTGTTCGAGAATTGAATCAATTACGTGTTATACTGCGTAAACGTGATTGTAGTGCGTGAAATTTGTGGAAAACAATTGCTTTCGCCTTTTTGGGTGATTATTGCTTCGTTTATTTTTTTCTTTGCCGGTTGTATTTTATCACTATTTACATTGTAATAAATCAAAAGTAATAAAGAGGTTGTCTTGGCTAATTAACAACCGCACGAATCGTACGATTTGCAAGGTTAAGCTGCGCTTGCCGCGGTTAGTCCGTGGATGGGTGACCGTTCGTTACACATCGAGGCTCATCTGTGCCTCGGAGTAACTTGGTTGCGGAGGTCTGACGGCAGTTGCTTCGTGTAAAATACTGGTATTCAGCCGCATCTGTTTAGACTGGAAGCTGATCCCAACATAGTTGGGAAAAATCTAGGCAGAACAAGAACACTGTAATGAAGCCAGTAGAAGTCCGAGATGGTCTCAGTGCCACCGCAGACACGATACTTTTAGCATCAGCGATCGGCGATTTCGCGTTTGCATCGTGTTTAGGCGACTCGTTTGTGTGCGGAGTGACGTGTTCAGTCGCTGCATCCAGCGACCAAAAAGCGATTAAATCGTCGATCGCCGATGCTAAAAGTATCGTGTCTGCGGTGGTCCTTGAACGTGGATGGCGGCGCTGCTTTTAGAGGTAGATGTCAAAAACCTGTCAAATTCAGTTCATTTCATGTTAGATTGGATAACTAACATTTTGATATTTGACAGGTTTTTCGCCAAGTTTATTTAAATCCTATTTAAAGCGTATTTAAATTGTTTTTATTTTGAAATTCGATTTGAAATTTTTATAAACCACGCTTTTATAAGTGAACGCCTCATTTACACCTAAGTATAAAACATGTATTCTACATTTAACCGAGAATATTTTCGAAAAAATAATTGCTATTGCGTACTCAAACATGTATCATGTAGATCTTTGAAACATTTGTTTTAAATATTTTATACATGTTAATTAAGTGCTAAAAAAAGTACAACTGACGAGTTGTAAGCCAGATTTGCATTTGTGTGAGTGCACATAGAATCGATTGCCAAAAAACAGTGTAAGCCGGTTTAAACCAAGCAAAGGACGCGTCTGCATTCATTCTCAACCGTTAATTACATAGAAACGGCATAACGCCCAGACGTGTCGCTTTCATACATTTTGTACGAAAAAAATTTGAAGCGGCACGACAAAATGTATGAAAGTTACGCGCCTGCGCCGTGCCTGCGCCTTAAGCTGTGTCTCTGTAATTCAGGCCTCACACAAATGCAAAGCTCTTTCACACCGATAATTCAGCCCTCATCAAGCTGTCTCCCCCCCCTAAGTCCACGCCAGCAACGCCCTAAGCCGAGGTCCGAGTCCCACTAGGGGTCGCCCTTAGTGCTGTTGTTGCAGGTAGTCATGATGTTAGTGTAGTACAAGTAGTTCGCTTAGGTTAAGTATTTTACTTCCCCCCCATTGGCTGGAGACCCCTCAGGTCACGCCAATAACTGCCCGGTTACGTAGAAACCGTCCCCTAGGACGACCTACAGCAGTCAAATAGAAAAAAAAAAAATGCAAAGCTCAGCTTAGGCCTCGCAGACAGTAACTACTTCTAAGAAGACCTTAAATTTTTTTGTTTACAACTTGTTTTACAACTTGTTTTTAGTTGTAAACGAGGGGTAAGTCTAATAGTCCCCTTTGATCCTAAAGTTTATGTGCGTAGCCTTAGAAATGACCCTAAGTTCAAAGCCTCGTTCTCGACGAACACACTACGTTTTATGTTAGATTTTATGGAGTTTATAAAATAAGGACTACGATTTGAAGCTGGGCACAAAATTTTTATGTGTTTTTGTGCTTAAACTCCATCCGCATGGATTTACTGTCACCGAAGAGATTTATACTTTAGTACTTTTACCCTTTTCACCGTAAGGTGATTCTTGATGTTTCTCTACGAAACGTTAGGTACTACATAAACAAAGAATCCTAATAAGGCTGGTATTCCACCTACCAAATATGTTTGTCCAATGTTCGTTTGATCAAAGAAATTGTGCATTTGATCAAAGAAATTTGATAATTTTAATTATGAATTTCAAAGAAAAGAAAGGACAATGCTCATGGATGTATGAAGCCCCGTACCATGCTGCATCAAAGTCAAACTTTGTTTTTATAGACTTCACCTAAAAAACAGTAATCCGCATCTAATAGCATTCTACATCTCTTGACAGGCTGTGAACGGCCAATTAACCATAGATAAAAAAATGATAATCGTTTAAATAAAAATTCTAATCTATTCTAGTTGTTTTTAATTAATGTAGAATCGGCGAAATATAATTTTTTTACATGTTTTTTGAAAGATGTGATCATGACACTTTCAAAATTCAAGGTTATAGTAATCATAAATCATGTGAAACGGAACGTCATGTAAAGGGAATAAAACGATATCAACACTTTTTTAGTTTAAATTAAGTTCCCTGTTCAAAAATCATATCCCCGACGCGTAATGTTGTAAAAAATTATGAAAATAATTACTATAATATTTTGATCTTGATGCATGAGACTTTTTAGTATCACTTTTGATCATTCTCCTTTGATCAAATATTGGACATCGATATTAGATAAATGTATTTGTTAAGTGGAATACCAGTCTAATATTATAAATGCTAAAGTAAGTTTGTTTGTTAGCTTTTCATGCTTAAACCACTGAACCGATCATGCTGAAATTTTGCATATACGTTGTCAGGTGTGCAAAAACGGACATCGGGTACCTTTCATCCCGAAAATAAGCACTGTTCCCGAGGAAAACAACAATAACGTTCTTATGTTAATAGATAGCGCTACGTATTTTTCGAATCATGATTGAATTGTATTATTACAGAAACTTTAGTAGTGTGTTAAGAGTTTTTTTTTAAATCTTAATTAACGCGAGCAAAGCCGCAGGCAAAAGCTAGTATAATATAAAGTAAGGATTAGGAAGTAACAGTGATATACACGAATTACATGGAAAGTGTGCATTTCTTCTTTCGGAGTTCCCAGGCAGCACAGAAACATTAACTAAACTATTCTCTAACATTTTGCATATCTGGGCCAATATATTCTAAAGGGATAAAACCTTAACGTTTATGTGCTTATATCGCATAAAGAAGACAGGTTTGTCACGAAGGCACCATCAAATCATAAGCATGACTCGTAAAATGTAAGTGGGTCAGCTTCTTCGCTCTCAGGCCTACCGATACGTTATAGGTAAGTAGATGTTTGAGTGTAGGGTTATCGATTTTTTTTTAGAAAAAAAAACCATTTGTATATTTGAATTCCAATCATGCTACGGAACCTATATGAGGCTTACATGGTCACAAAAAGTGAAAAAAAGAAAAGAAAAAAATATTTGTCGTTTATTGTGTTCGTGAAAAATCTAGACGCTCAATTTGATTTTTTTACCTCCAAAACGAATGTTAGATTACATGGCCCTACAATTTCTAGTACGAAAAGCGAGTTTTATTTTGCTGAAATAGAATTTGTATCGCACATGATCGTTTTTCTCTTTCCATTCTTCCAGTCCATCCAAAGGTTGTCTGGAAGAGATTGACCGCCCATTGTGCATTTTTGTATTTAAATTGTTTTTCCTAGTTGTGTTAACCTGGTGTAATATACCTACAGTAAAGAGTATATAAATATATAAACTATGTTTCCGCAGTTTATCAAAAATATTTTTTATACACACCGCTTCCAGTAAAGAAAACAAACTAAGCAGATGTTCCATAAAAAAAGAAGCGACCTAACCGTACTACGCAATAAGGAATGCACATTCCAACTTCGAACCGGCATTGGAACCACGAGGAACAAACCGTTCCTACATACTTTGCGGTCAACATGTACATGTAAATACACGCCTTATCCCTGCTACGAGATCGTAACTTTGCATATCATGAAGTAAATACAGAAGTACTACTTATAAGAACGTGGAATACTGACACATAAATAGCTTCAAACTTCAAAACTTATTTATTCAGAACAGACTAGAATTACTTAGTTCTTTTTGAACGTCAATATTACATATAAGACAGCCCCCAAAAATGCCCTCCCTTCACCGCTTCCTAGTGTTTTTGCTGTGAAGAAGAAACGGCGCAACAAACTCCCCAGCAACACATATCTGTCTGTCAAGTGAATAAATTAATTGAGTCTACACACAGCAAAAGGTAATATTAATTACAATAATGAAATTGTGCAAAATGCGGATTATAAACAAAGTTTAATACAATTCTAGTTGAATTGAAAACAAAATTATCTACTTACCTACAGTTATCTAAAGCTGAAACATAACATAACATCAGTTGGGCAGTGGTGTATACTCGTAGTACACCCTCATTTTGCCGTTATGTTCAAGTCCTCTGTAATAGTGGGCGAGCGTATTGTCATCAACCGGGCACAAACGCAGACTCTGGCTGCTACTGAGAAATTCCACACGGAAAAATACAATAACACTGCCTGACCTGGGGATCGCATCCAGGACCTCCTCTCGCTCAGCAGTCGCGCTTGCGACCATAAGACTAACCAGGCAGTCCGCAAAATAAAGATAGAATAATAATAACAAAAGAATAGGAAAAATAGAGGGTAAATAGCTGAAATGGGACAGTTTCGAGACACTTTCATCTAAAAGCAGGTTGCAAGTCAAATAATGTATCGAATTTTACAGATGAGATTCGATGGAACAAATCTAGAACTAATTCCCGAATCAACCGCGGTTTTCTACGATATGGTCCATCAGGCTTAGCATAACCACCGTAGAATAGGGTTTTGTCGACTGATAAAATGACACATTGCCATTGTGTTTATGTCATTTTGTCTATTCTTCCGTCAACAAAACCTTTGTCTGAGGTGGTCTTAATATTATGTCTGTTAGTACACTGTACTGTTGTAGGTACACAGTCAGGAGCGGTTTCATTCGGTTCGACTTTATTTTCTGTTCTGCTCCGAAGGCGCAGTACCTTTCCTCCTGATTCAGAACCTCTTCGACAAGCAATTGTCGATCAATTCGGTTTGTTACCTCGTTCCATCTAAGGTTCTCGTACCGAGAGAAAAAGAGATAGCTTACAGAATCGTACGACAACTGACTAAATGAATCGTTCTAAATCCTGATTCCCCCTGTGGCTGGGACAAGTGAGCAGAGTTCCTTTGGTTTGCTGATGCAGCTCGTCATGGACCTGGAAAAGCATGTTCATATGGCCTGCAAACACCGCGTGCATAGCACATTTAACGGATTAAACCTATTGTACCAATTTATATTGTTGCTTATCCTACTGGGATATCGGGCCCAACTTAGCATATCGCCCAGGAATATCGCAGTATGGGGTTAATCAAATATCTAATGAATCAATTTAAGATCTGAACTTTTCCTATTGGCCTTTTACGTTGTGCAGTAGTGAGATAGGACCATTGTTAGAGTGTTTAACTGTATTGACTGATAAAATTACTATGTGAGAAGAGTACCTACCTCATTGATTCTTTTAGTTGAAAGTTGTAGCACAATTTTAAATGCGCTATCTTAATTGGCTGTTTGTTTCTTTGTGGTGTTAGTAGTTGCTCAAATAAATTGGTACGCTAAAAGGTATTGTTAACACTGATACGGATGTAGATTTGGTAAACAACAAGATGCAATGTTTTGTCCTATGCTTCATATTGTGATTAGGTTTTCAATTACTTGAGATTAATGGTAACTTTCTTTAAGGAATGACTGAACAGTGAGAATTACTTTTTTGGCTGAATCGATGTTTGTGTAATACATGTTTACGTGTACCTATTCTCAAAATATTAGATTTTTAAAGATCTAATTCATATTGTTGATAATAAAAAAGTCCCAAAATGGTAAGAAGCACTCACTCACAAAATAAAAACTATCTTGTGTTCTGATGCCCATCCTAATGGTGTTACGACCTTTCGGTTATACATATAATCTATACTAATATTATAAAGAGGTAGAATTTGTTTGTTTGTTTGTTTGTATGTAGGAGGTAATATCCGAAACTACTCATCCGATTTCAAAAATTCTTTCACCAATAGGAAGCTACGTTATCCCTGAGTGCTATAGGCTATATTTTGAGATCATAAAATAAGGGATCCGTAAATTAACGCGAGCGAAGCCGCGAGCAAAAGCTAGTATTAGATATACTTGTAACATTATAAAACACGATAACATTGCGTTTAGGTTTTATATTTTGTTTAGGTTTAACAACTACGGTATTTTGTTCTATCAGGTTATTTGCAAAGGAACACTTAAAGTATCACTGTAGACTGCTTAGCAGCAACTAATAAAATAATATAAAAAGCGAAAATTTTATTTTCATACATTTTATTAATTGTTTAAAAAAATCGATAACCCTGATTTAGTTTCGAACTCAGCAAGTGGAGTTACTACTCTGTGATCCTAAATATTACTTAAAATGTAAACACAGCTAATGATAGATAGATTTAAGCTTAGTTTTTACGATAGATCGCTGACTCTATAACAAAAGTAGAAAAAATGTTATTTCATTGTTATGAGTATAATTAATTATCCCTTTGGGATTAGTACCCTCTTCCCGACTAACGTTGTATAACAAATGTTGTATTACAGTTAATAACCTCAGTGTAGGAGCGCCATATTACATCAAGCTTAATCAAGAATCGCAATAAATCTACTCCTAACAATATCATCCTCGTTATAAATCGTGTCCTACAAGCTAACCCGTGTACTTGCTACGGATGTCGATTATGTCAAATGAATCATGACATAAATACACCGGCGTCTCCTATATTCTTCGCTGGCTATACAAAATATTCCCTCTTCCCGGGAATATGACAGTAGGCGCACAATAGTTTATTCATACGTGGGAAGTCTGCTGTTATCCTTTTTGGACTATATTTTCTTTAAGTATTGACAGTTGTCGGTGTAAATTGTATACAAGGTTAGTCAGAAAGGGGGTACTAATCCGAAAGGGTGTTAAAGTACCCATAATAATGAGTAACTTTTGTTCTACCACTTTCCCCAAAATTCGATAGTTTAAGAGAAATAGTTGTTCAAAAATTACAAAAAAATATATGCGAAAATCTATCTATCCTCGGCTATGATCAGCTGTGTTTACATTTTAGGTCATAGGTATGTGGGGTCACGAATTAGAAGCTCCATTTTCTGAATTCATAACTAAAGTAGGGACGAAGAATTTTTGAAAAAATAAAAATAATTTTACATGGAAATAAAAATTCTCGAATTTTGAAATTTTAACACTTGCTTTAAAACCGTCATCAGTGATAATTTAAGAGGCCCACGGATTAGTACCCCCTTACTGACTAACCTTGTATAATAAAGTCTTCGCAAGCTTAAGGTGCGCTTGCCACAGTCAGTCCGTGGATGGGTGATCGTTCGTTACACATCGAGACCCCTCCGTGCCTCGGAGAGCACGTTAAACCGTCAGTCCCGGGTGTCATACGAATACCTATGACAGTCGTTACGAGTCGCTCAGAAGCTCAGAAGGCCGGACGTCTGACAGCCGATCTAACCTTAGGATATCGGCATTATCTATTAATTGGGTTGCGGAAGTCTAAAATAGTTGGGAAGAGGCTAGGCAGAACATAAAACATTTTGCAAGTTAGAAATAACATTAAATGACTTTTTAATTATAAAATAGGTACTGACTCGGTTCTAATCCCGTAGAATATTTTAAAGGCACAATGTACCTTTTACCATCATATCCGTATCCGGTCATCAGCAAGTGGTATCGTCGACGAATAGGTCGTTAGTGTACTGTGTCGAAGTACCGACGATAACATAATAGAAAATCAAGATCAAGTGAGGGTAGATGAAAATACCCTTACTTCACGAAGATGACATCTACTCCGCCACTTCAGTCTACCCGTGACGACGGCCGGTGTAATTCAGTCGAAACGTCAGGACAGAAAGGTAAATTGTGCCTTTATAATAAATATTCTACGTGATCAATTTCGAGTCAGTATTTTTAAAATTAAAAAGTTTAAAAACATTAACTTTTTAATGTTAGGGTGCATGAAGAGAGCCTCCACGAGTGACGATACTTAAGTACCTACGTCCGGCGCACCCTGGGCAGTCAGCCCCGCTACCAACCTTGCTGACTGGCTTAATCTTTTCACCACAGTATGAGCTATTTTCGTATAGCTCGTGCTGACACGAGGGAAGAAGAAGAAAAAGAACTTTATAATTTCCATAAAGTGAAACCTTATGGTTTTATTGCCACTAATTTCTGAATAAATATTCTGAATCATCACATTTCTCAGAATTCTATAGCAGAATTTCCTCCGGATGAGAAAATGCGGACAAAAAATTAAAAGAAAACCAAACCTTTTGTCAAGTACTACAACACCATAAACTACAATAATTAGCTCAAATAAAAATAGAATAAAGATCAACCACGCAACATCTCACCATAACAGTTCGTCAAGTTGCGGCTCTTTGCAATAAAACTATACTTTTCCCCGCAACGTCCGCGTCCAGTCCGGAATAGCTTTTATAGTCAGTTTATAGTGAACTAAACGCCGCCTACGTAGTTAGTAATGCCGTTCTATAAATTGCACTTCGTTATGCTAAGTCGATAGGCAGGTGGTCTGCCTGTTTACCCGCGAACTGTGATGAATGTATGCGTGTTAGGTTCAGCTGGGAATGAACTGCCTGAGAGAGATGGGCGAAGAACAGTTAGGTTTACTTTACAGAAGAATGATTTACTATTCTCCGGAGTTATGGTTATTACAGTTATTATATAACAAGTCTTTAAGCTCTTACAGAACAAAAAGGATGGATCAGATATTATCGTGAAGTAGCAACTATATTAACTCTAAACCATTATATTTTGCCAAACTGGGAGAAGCATTGCTTTTCTGAAAAAAAAACCGTTGAAAATAATATTGTATTTTCATCAGAACTATACAAGGTGTAACTTAAATAACGCACAACCTCTTAAAGGGTCACTTTACTCATCATTATGAACAACTTTTACTATGGGACCAAACCTGAAATCGCGATGTTCGCATAACTCGTCAAAATGTAGGGAATATCTGTTTTTTTTTTCGCGATTTCATCTTTTATCCCATAGTAAAAGTTGTTCATAATGATGAGTACAGTGACCCCTTAGGCCGCGTTTCCACTGACGCGGAGCTGGGCGGAGAGGAGCTTAGCGGTGCACAAATTGACCAATGACTATGCTTGAAATCTCCGCTCCGCTTCAATGGAAACAGTACGAGCGGGGTGGAGCAGAGCTGAGCGGATATTTATACATCGAGGCGGTGCAGTGCGGAGGACAGCGAGCATTGGGGTGCAGAGCGGAGGACAGCGGGGCGGTACGGAGCGGGGCGGTGCGTGACTCGCGTGCAGTGTGTCAGTTGTCTTCGTTACGTCGCTAGGTGCATACGTATCAAAATGTATGAGAAGTTCATTGAAACTGTTAGACAATTTCCGTGTTTATGGGATACCCGATTGAATACCTACAAATGCAACGAAACCAAAGATGCAGCTTGGGAAATTATAATCTCTCTCTCCGCCCAGCTTCGCTCCTCTCCGCCCAGCTCCGCTCCTCTCCGCCCAGCTCCGCTTCAGTGGAAACACTGACCACTTTTCACCGCTCTTCTCCGCTCCTCTCCGCCCAGCTCCGCGTCAGTGGAAACGCGGCCTTAAGAGGTTGTGCGTTATTTAAGTTACACCTTGTATGTGTATCCTTCAGCATGTTCGGAAGACAGGAACTGGCTTAAAATTGCCTTGCAAGATTTGTAGTAGACAGTCAGACTGATATACAGACAACGCAGCGAGGTCAATCAATGAAAGCTTTTAAAATAAAGATGGTAACCGACGTATGGTACAGTACCGTCAGATATTGTCATGAAGTAGTAACTCTAATCCACTTTATTTTGCCAAACGGGGAGTCGAATTGCGTTTTAGTATTCACTAGCGACCCGCCCCGGCTTCGCACGGATACAATGTTTCATACATATAAACCTTCCTCTTGAATCACTCTATCTATTAAAAAAAAACCACATCTAAATCCGTTGCGTACTTTTAAAGATCTAAGCATACATAGAAACAGATAGCGGGAAGCGACTTTGTTTTATACTATGTAGTGATTCTAATGCACTTATTTTATACGAACTACTTTTAATTGTGGTTTTTGTTTATATCCCCTTAAATCCTTACATTTGTTTTGTCTTGCAGTATTAGCCGTCGTTAGCCGTTTTGTGTATTCCAAGCTACGCCCATGCATCCAATTAAAGCATTATAGACTCCAACTTGCATATTTATCACACGATTTATGTCCTAAGTACCCTTACTGTTATACCTGCGACGCTTAGTAGGCAATTACTTCGGAACAACGAATATTTACTCCAAGAATTCCAATAATGTAATGCTAAAGCAAATTCAATCTGTGCAAACTGCAGCTAAATAGACGATTAACGTTGAAAACAAGGCAATATATTTTTCTATTTTAAAATTAATCGTTTCCATATTTTCAAACCAAGCAATCCTTGAGAAACTTGGTAAATATCTCCCGGAACAATTAAAAGAGAAGATATAAATCCTATCTAAAGAACGGGTATCTTACAGAATGGTCTATTAAAATTGTCAACTAACGTTTTTCACTTAGAACTGTATTTATCGATGTTACCCAAGCAATCAGTATGTTTTATAGGCCTGTTTATCTCATGACAGTGGTTCGGCCCGCATCGGTAAACGCACAATGGACTGTAGCTAAGTAATATAGATAATTTATTATATATTTCCTAGTTTATTGCGAGTACTGTTTCATAATTAATTCTCACGGGATGTGTGGAATTGTGAGTGTTATTTTCAGATGTTTTGTGATGCCCTTTACAGATTTGAATTATTGAGTTATGTTCAACCATGTCCAGTTGTCTTTCTTGTGCATGCAGGAAGCTGAAGTCGTAAATAGAGGAATGTCTCATTAAATCTGGATTTATAGACAAGCGTGAAGTTAACAAAGCTTCTATATAAAGGAATAGTTATTAAGAATTTGTAATAGATGCTTAAATTAATGTCCCGCAATATTTTAATGACACCATAACAGAAACGAAGAAGATGCTCGATAGTATAGGATTGCTAAACCTTTCGCTATCAAAAATATTCTGTTTAGAAAATATTTTTTGTGATAGTCAAAAACAAGATCATATTGCAAAGGCAATTTAAGTCCGAAGAAGACGTAAGTGACACCGTACAAAACTATTATACAATAAACGGAACACAGCTGTAATTTTTACATAAGCACTAGTTTAATTGAATATTCATTTCCGCAAGTCGCTTCCAGTCTTCGTATTATGATTTATAACGCCCAAGTTACCATGTTTGGCTATCGTTCTCGATATTAAACCAGCTGATTTAGTACCATTGTACAACTCTTGGCTTATTACCATAGCCTCTTCTTGAACAATACCATGGAACCGTGATGTATATGCATTTCTTCGCTTAGATGTATCTTATGTAAGGTCTGGTCATCTCTGACCATTGACAAAGGGATTTTGTATTCTTACTGCATTAGTTAAGGTTCATTTTCATATAATACCTTGATACCAATTGAAACTTGATTTACTGTAGTATTTAATACAGCAACTGTAGTAATTACTACGAGTCTTAGTTGTAAAAGCGTTTAATGTAAATTATGTGCGAGATTTCAGTTAAGCGTAATAAATCTATTTTATATTTACGACACAATATGAAATTCTCATTTTAATATCTCGAATACGCATTAATATTGATATATTGGCATAATAAGATTCATCTTTCAAGTTTAATATCAACTAAGAATTCGAATTAGGTTCCAATCCAATCAGACCACTGAAAGGTAGCTCCATCAAATCGCGGTTTAATACACTTCGTCTTTCACATCCATTCAATTTCAGTTACTTTCATCACGGATTATCGGAACGCGGAACCATAGATATAGTCGTAGGTATGTTGACTGGTTCACCGTCTTCACTCAAATACTTATCTGTTCTAAGAGTTATTGGTTTCACATAGATATTTCCAGCCTAATACCACTTCAGCTTGTTGATTCTAAAATTTGACAACAGGAAATTTCAAATAATCAATTTTTAGAAACCATCGTGCTATAAATACGTTCGAAAGGTAGACAATATGATGTAATACAGTCACAAAGAATTCAGTTTATTTGTTCTACAAAAGGTAATCGCCAATAATTTCGAAAGTATATTACCCGATAATAAACTACGCATCTCATTGAACCTTCTATTATTTTCTTAATAGCTTTCGAAAGGCATAGTTACGAAATCTGTTGTAAGCAAATTTTTTTGTACATTTCTTAAGAATAGATTAGACTTAGCATTCTTGCTAAAGACTATTTAGTTTTTGCTCGCTATTGAACTGAAGTCATTTCGGGTTTGAGTGATTCTGCAGTTTGCGGTTGGCAATTCTGTTATTGAATGTATTCGATAAGAATTCCGTATTGACGTTATTTGATCCATGTAGTTTAATGTTGTCTGAGGTTAGTTTTCGTTTTGCGTATAATGTATCTAATATTGGCGTAGGCCATGGTAAACAGCGATCGGCAACACTTATTATTCACACTTCAAATCTGATTATTGTTCCTGTTATGGGCTGTCAAACTATTGTTCTTGAATTCTTCGTCACTTTTTCATGCATTTCGATCTGCTTCTAGTCTCGACTCTTGCATGGGATTAACTTTAACACCGTAAACCTAAATGGGATCACTTAACGGCATGATTATAAACCCTAAGAACCAGATATTGCCTCCTTTTAAATGATTGTAAGCGGTCCAGGTATCGCAATACTATTAATTAAGACATCGTAAAATCAGTTGGACCAGATAACTTATTTCCTATTTGAATTCGAAAACCAATTTATAAGTTGCAGGAAGAGGTCTGCAATAAAATTTGTAGACAGGTGCTGATTATAGGGTTGGTGCTGTTCGCAGGGTAGTATAAAATTATTTTGGGTCAACTCATGATTTCTCAATTGCAAAGTTTAATCTAACTAGTTAGATTCTAGTACATTTCTATACCTCGTAGATTCAAACGGAAGTAGCTTACGCGTTTAAAAATAAATCATTAGCATTAGCAGGTACTGTTTGAGTAGTGTGTACTGAGAAGGAAGACATCAGTCATAAACTTAACAAGGTACTTAGTTCCAGGTTAATATAATACAATAGTCGGTCCTTGTTAGGAACTTTAACTAGGCATGCTGTTTCGACGTTTACAGCACTGCAAACATTCGCATTTTTTTCGCATTCTTGGAATTCTGTTTTGCGAGTAACAGCCCTATACGGTGCAGTTAACGCAGCGGGTGGCTGGCTGAAATTGCCTGCAGTTAGGCTTCTTTCACAATTGTAAAATGGATCTCTTATAACGATTAGATACTCGATATCGTAAGCCCACGTTTTGGGTGCTAATTATAGCTATCGGTTTAAAGGCTTGAGGCGAAACGAGGGCTATGAAAATTGCAATAGATAGCCGATTGTTACGAGCAATTGTCGCTTTATGTTTGCTAGTACTGCTACTGTTACAAATATTACTTTAGAATTCTGTTACTGAGAGCTTTCAAAATCATTAAGACCATATTTCAGAATATCGAAACATAAGATCAAATCTCGAAAAGTTTCCACCGGCAACTGCGACAAAGTTTCAAATAATTTCCTGGAATTAATGGATCGAAGCTTGGCTTATCAGTGATAGTGCGTTTGAATACCTACTTTGGAAGTAAAAAACTTTAGATAGTCGGCACTTTCTTGTAGATGTTACTTCAAACAGTTTAAATACGATGTGTTCCTGACTTCCTAGACCTAATTTAAATTCAATTTATCGCCGCATCTTTCTCTTGTTAGACAGCTAAGGCGGGCAACACACTGACTCTTCGGACTTCGGCGGGAAGTATACACGGACGACTGAGGCTGTTAATGATCCACACATCAATCTCTCAGGCGGTCGTAGACAGTTGAATCCGAAAGCTGTCGATTGTTGGAAACTTCGCAGTTGTAAAATGCATTCTGAAGAAGAAGCATTACTGCTTGTTTTGCTGCCTAGACGACGTAAACGGAAAACTTCGACTATACAGTCGATCAGTTTGAGCAGATGTGTTGTGACTTTAACAGCAAAATACATCAGTCAGACTATTTTAAACTGATCGTTTCTACCAGTCTAAGGTTTTTTTCTATGTGAATTAAAGATGAGGTGCAGCGAATTTCGTGTAGTGTTCTCTATTCAATATTACGTTAGGTTGACCTTTCATTCGAATACGAAGTAATTTAGCAATTTAGTTTGCTCTATTGTTCTCAAGTAGAATTATATTATTTCACTTGACCTCTTTTCTTTAAAAACGTGGCTTGATTGCTTAATCATACATAGCAATTTTCTTTTTGTTTCATCTTAATTTAAATAATAGATTGATCAAATTATGTAGGTAGTCATTAAATATAACTATTACAGATAAATTTCACCTTGATATGCCATTTGTAGACGCAGGCGCATCTTTCAGCAATACCAATACACGCTACAAATACATTGACCTTGTTTTATAGAGATCGCAATTATGTTTCACTTATTATAATTATAGGGGTTTGCGCTATAAAAACCCATTGAAACGTCTATTTGGATGTTTAGATAAATAGCTTCTATATTCTATTAATCATACAACATCTAACTAATAACAGTGTTTGCAAAACTCTAATTGCAAGTGTTATTATAAAGTACATCGTTACATTTAACGACTTACTTTTTCTGATATTGCAGAGATCAGAGAAGAATCTTACAAAACAATATGGAGGAGTCCTACAAAAACTCAGCAGTGATTATGACGTCCAAGCGTTTAACCCGGCGTCATGGGGGTGGAAAAGTGTTACACGGACGTTGGGGTGGGTCTCACCGACCCGTTTATTAATGTCAGAATTATTCCAATACTGTACAAATAATAAAGTTATTATTATTCATGTTAAGTTTTTAGGTATCTAAGTAAATAAATGAAACACAAATATCATATTATATTTATGTTTTAATCACATAAATGAAACTTCAAAAAAATAACGACAAATGTCAACAAAAAATATTTTAATGGCACTTTTTTGTAGAAAACTAAAAAACTTAAGAAAAAAAAAACACTTCATATCTTTGGTACAGTCAGCACAAAACTGACTGCGGGGATGGGTCTCACATACCTTATTCAATTTCGTGCACGTGTAACTCCCACTGCGGCTGTGCCACCACTAACATGTTGCTTGAGACGCATAGAACAACTCAACAGTTCCAGCTATTGAGAAGGACGGAAACGTCGCACGCATAGTAACCGAACTACAAGCGCAATAAAATGTGACGGGTCGCACAGACCCAACCCCCATGACGCCGGGTTAAACAATCAATACATTGATCCGATCGCTCAAGGAATACTAAGATTGGCACAGCGAATAAAAAAGAAAAAACAGTGTGAACAATTACATCATAAAAAGCCATTTGCCAAATAATCACTTTTTAAACTAACTTCTCGATATATTTATTCAATTAAAATCAATGATGGTATGAGATTGATACGCCAATTTCATACATGATCAACACCTCATTCAATATTTTATCTCATAATGGAGCTACACAGCTACTATGTTTGATAGGAACTATGAAAGCGTAAACTCGAAAGCCAAGTCATTATCGAATCATTAATTAGTTCCAGTGACATCCACAACTAATATGGAAGAAAGAAAAACACTTTCTTGATTCATAGCCAATCTAGCGGGAAATTGTGATGACTGTTGTAGTGTTGTCTGTAGTAAAAACTTTCGAACAGTACCTATACGGGTTTATGGGCACCGTTATAAGATGCGATTCATAGCCGTATGAATCGCATCTTATTCGCATACTACGTCGCTCGGCTGCATAACTTCCTTGTCTGTCATTTAACAGCATCATAGTTTTCAAGACATGCGTCTGCGAATTTTCTATCGTCACTTCTATGCTTTATTATTAATACAATAACATTTTTACTGCAGTAAAAATGTAACTTAAATTATCCAGGAAATAAAACAGGTGCTCCTAAATCTAGTCCAGAAAATTCAAATTCCTTTGTGCTAGACGTATTTGAGGTTGAACTGTCACTTCCGGAAACAATAACAGAATCGTGTTATTTACTAACTTGTTCTCTTACAAGGACCAAGGTCCCTCTCTTTCTATAATCATTTGCAAACACCGTGTCGGACGCACTCTGACCCCAATGCTGCGTAACCGTGCAACCGCGAAATTGTAGCAAAAAATCACGAGTTTCCGAATTTCACCATCGAGTAATTGTTACGAATCGAATTATCTGCCTGATTTCGGTCGCCTCTACTCGCGAGTGTGGTTGTGTTTGCGCGTGACTTTCGCAATCGGTGACATTATCGTGTCGTGTCTGGCCAAAAGTTAAACGCCTAACTGACCTCACGGTTTTGGCTGCCCGACAAACTAGATAGTTTTTGTGGAAAAGAAACCGAGTTGGCTAATGCAGCCAGACTAAGAAACGTACAATGTTGCACACTGAAGTCCTTGAACATTTTAAGTTGTAATAAAGTAGTTAAAGTTATACTACTTTAAAACACAGCTTACTTTTCGTCACTATCTTTTGTATTAGCTTTCCCTTGGTAGTGAACGGTATCAACTAAAAGCATTATAGGTAACCGCTTAGGTCTGTAATGTTCAACATTTTTGAAATTATTTTGCGCACGATCATTTACTAGCACCAAAGCAATCTCTTTAGAAATAGGACTAGAAAAGGCTAGCACGAAGGAAATTCGATGATCGAAAACATGAAACTGACAGAGAGAATAGATTTTATGCTATTTTTATTAACGCCAGCATTCCTCCACAACAATAACTTCTTGTTACTAAAGACAATTCCGCCCATGTATTTGTTTCTCCACAATCATTTACACGCAATACAATCAATGAAAATGATATCATAGCGTGTAAATGTAATAAAATGTTTGAAACAACTGCCAGTGTCTAATCGTCACAGCCCAGTATGGAAACGACCAGTCTGTCCATTACTTACGATTTCATTCGAAAAAGATCTTAATCTTTGGCCATTATCGTCTGTATATGTACATGAAAGGCTATCCGATCTATGTTGGCTTTATTTGGCCAGTAAAATCGAAATTAACTAGGTGGACTGAGGTTTTGAGATGCTTGGGATAGTTTACATGTTTTTATGTTTGTCAAACAAGGGGAATAACTATGTCTTTTTATGTTTGTTACAAGTTTTAAGTTCCGTTGACAGCAATTCGTTGTAAATTGTATTCTCGAAAATAATTCAATTCTCAGTTTTTATCTACTTTAATCTTCTTTTGTTCGTCTGCTTCATCTTGATGATTTCTCGGTTCATTGGCAGCGTTAGGTTCATTTAAAAAAACTGGTAGTATAGCTCTCTCATTACCTGCTACCAGTTCCTTCATCCATGATACGAGTATGTCAACTTTAAGGTTTTTTGTAACCACTATTACTTCTATAATTGCATAAACGCTTTAATTTCGTCTACCTTATATGGTGGACGATTACTCAGCTATTCGATCATTCCGATCCCAATTTATTAAGCAGCGGTGCCACTCTACTGGTTAGAGTGTAGACAATCAACGGACTCCTTACCTCGGTTCATGATAATAAGTAAATGCCGCTCGTGACGTTGCCAGTACTTGTTTCCATTTAAGCACGAACATTGACGTGTTTTGGATAACTGATAGATGCCAGTTCTTTTTTTTGGATCGAATTTAATTAGTCACCCTTGTGTAATGTCGTAATGTTTTGTTATTTTTTGGGTAACAGGCCCTGACCTGGAATGTTGTAGCAGATAAAAAGACAAAATTAAAAGCTTGTCACAATAAATTAAATTGAATAGAAGCCGCCAAGTTAAGTGTTACTACTCGATTCATTAGATCTTTTTATTACCCAGAAGTCAAAGTTCACATTAGGGAATCTCAGGGCGAATCGAACTCTCGTTTAATTTTATCGACCTTTAAGTCTCTACAATTGCGATGCTATTCCCTCCCGATGTAACAGCAGCTTTAATCGAACGGCCATCATGGTTCTTGACAATCGAAGAGAAAGCAATTACCGTGCTTTCACAGACGACATCCTAAATCAAGTCTCGACCTTACAATGGAAACTCGTTGGGCGTGCATCCGAACTAATCCGAAGTATTCCGAAGTGCAGAAAGCACCGCTCGTCTCGTGACGTCGGTGTTCCGATAACGGCATCATCGGGACCTTGACTGGTCGAAGCTTGAACTTTTATAGACCTGACGATCATTTGCCACGATTTAAGCTTGCGACGGGACTCAATATTCTTAGAACTTCTATTTAATGAGAGAGAGATGCTTGCTTGTTAGAATAAGCCTATCTTGACAGATAAACGTTTTCTGTTATTAGTACTTTGAAAAGTTTATTATAATAGAATTCGTCGACATTTTTAGATTTTGTGTTTGGTATGGTCAGTATCAAAAGTAGCTGAACATTTGAGTTTTTAAACTTTGCATTAATTAGATAACTAATTGATAGGAAGCAAAAAAATTAAGGCATACGTAGAGCTATATCTAGCAGCTCTAGGTATCTATTATACTTTTTGTTTTAAAACAATTCGTTTTCTAATTAATGCCAAGTTTAAAAACTCAAATGTTCAGCTACTTTTGATGCTGACCGTACATGGTTGTTGTACAATGTTGGCTTTTAGTGTGTTGTGTGTGCATTATTCTGAAATCTAAATCTAAAAATACTAGATGCGGTGACAATTTTTCATCTACCTTGGAATAAACTGCTTCGTTATAGTGGTGTAGCTGTATTGTACACAGTTCTACTTGTTGCAATTAAAACTTCGAGGAAAGCTATACTAAATTTAAGGAAGTGCCAACGTAATATTTAAATTTAAATTATTTTATCAAGATTGCAGTTCAACGGGTTTCAATTAAAATAATTCTGCATAATTGCGTTCCTTAATTTACTATAATTTTAACTTTAGATTTTATTTCTGCTACAGCTTGAGCGTGTGATTATGTTTAATTATTACTTGCGCTTTATGGTGTAAGGAAATACCTTTAGAACGTGCAATTAAAAAGGTAAATAGTGGTGTCCCTACTAGTTGTGTAAAGACGTTTGTCTTCAAGTTTCAAATGTCATTGCGAAGCTTCGAACGTGGGAGATTCACATTTTACCAGCAAATCACGTTCCTTGTATAACGTGATTTCTATTGTAAAACAACTATTTTCTTGTTTTATTTATTGCAGCTTGTTGCTTGCACTTATTCTGACACTTGATTCTAATCGCTCCTTAGGTGCTAACTGGACTGTTACATCACTGCTATCCATATCGAATAATATTATAACTAGCAGTTTGTTACCTAATATTAAATAATCAACACTTTCTTTAACTTGTGAAGGGATAGGCAGATTTGTGTCAGCATACTCCTACAATTACATACGATTGGTTTATATAATACTTCATCAGTTTTGGTGGTCAATATTTGAATAATTAAAATGATCTAAGATTGACCTACGTTTAGCGGTAAAGAAATGCATCTTATTTAACTGGACTGTTTGTTGAAAAACGAGTTTCTGAATTTGAAAATTCTGAATTTTGTGATGTGTGTGCCTCGTGCCTCAATACAGAAAGTCCAGATACATCCAAAGTCATCAAGTGTCCACTTATTTAAATTTACCTTTCTACCAATATGTCCTCCTACTGATTGTAACGAAATTAGCTCAGCAGACTGATCGACGCGTGTCTACATTATTCACAGTCTGATAGATTAAACCAACTTCGAGTCACGGTAGCTTTTTGCAGTTCACTCAGTGTCCACCTTTATTCCAGTTCCTAACGATAAACTAATCTAGTCAAGTAAGGTGGTGCCAATTAGCTGCGTTCAGTATACAAACTTGATTGATTGGAATTAATATTCATAAAGAGAGTTTCGAAAGTTTGTTTATGAATATATAGCGCTCAATCAACGACAGGTTAAATGCGATTTTTTTATCATGGTTGGATGTGATTTACCGCATTTAACAGGTTTTTTCTTTATCGCATCAGCATTATGGGGTCCCATTTGATCATAATAAAGAGTTGTAATAGTTGTTTTAAAATTCTTATTCCAAGTGACTGACCGTTTAGCAACTAACAATTTTTATACAGCCAATGCAAGATGTTGGTATGTATCACATTTTTCACAATTGACTTTTTCCCAATGTTCCGATCCAACTTTAGTTTAACAATCAGTATCGCTAGTGGCTTTTGTTTTAAACCCATTTAATAATCAATGAAGGGCGGTGTTATAAGTGAGTGGACATGCGTGCAAAAAGTGAACGTTGCCGGTTGATCGAGTTTATACCGATATGTATTCGTATTCGGTGATTTTTTGTCTTTATCAACTTGCTACGTCGGTCTTTACGCAATCCAAACTGGAAACTGTTACGTGCTTTTAACGATGTATGACATAGGGGCTTTGCGGCTCGTCAATTAAGTTGAAACGTAGAAAAAAAGGCGAAATGCGTGTTGAAGTTTTTGCATTGAAGTGTAAACGGTTGTTAATTCAATTTATTGGCTTGATTAATTTGTAGAATTAAGTTTATCTTTCATACTTTTCATAATAAAATATCATTTTGTAAAACTCTGTTTGTATTATTTCAAGTGGCTTTTTTTTAAATGCTTATGGAGATATGGAATTTAAATTTGTTTGTCAAAGATTTCCCACTTTTTGTATGTTTAAAAAAAATACAAAAGAAACTACATTTGTGCCAGGTCGTGAAGAACTATTGAAGACAACATAGGCCATTTACCGAGTAACAAGATAAAAAGTCGTCTCGTCGTAGTATATTTTTTCATGTTGACTCGCCTTGCCAACCGTAAGTCTCAGTATTGTCTGTGCTTGTTAAAAAACTGCAAGCCATGTAAGACCAACTAAAGGACAAGAGAATGGCTCGATAAAATTCCATTTGAAGGAAATGTCAATTGGCCACTTGCTGTATTCAGTTTGCCGACATTACTTTTTTTATTGTTATATTTTATTTGCTCTTATATGATTTGCCGCTGGTATTTCAAAGCCGGATTAGGAAATTGTAAAAGGATTGGACGAAAGGCTATTTTTTATTGATCCTTGTACGTTTTAGTTTACTTCTTGTCTTATTTGGTGTTGTAGTACTATAGTTTTCGAAATGTTCAACGATGTGGTCACAATATTTGCTAGTTTTACAGTTCTGTCGTGTGGTTCATGTTCATTAATGTTTTACTGCTTAGTTATTATATTACTTGCAATAAATTTATAGTGAACTTCATGAAATATGAAAACGTGTCCTTCGGGTATCGTAAATTAATCTCTTAATGTCTTTAAAACAACTGTAGCTACTATACATTGACAAGGGACGTGACAATTTTATGACTAGCTAGGTGCAGTTAAACTATCGACAGCCTAAATTGAATCGTGCCCATGTAATCTGTACGTAAGCGTTGGTTGTAAAACTGCCGATCCATCGACCTGTCTCGCTGTGATATTGAAAAGATTGTTTCACTTTATGGGTAACGGAACGCGAATTTTACGTTTTATTTTTAGTATCGGTTCACTGGAGATATGGAAATGTAATTTTTTTTAGCAAGACTGACACGGTCGTTATTCTTGTAATTTTTTGTCATTTTGTAAAATGCCAGTAAAAGTTATAATGACAAAGAAGGTATCTTTAGATATTCATCCAGAAAATCAACTAAAAAGATCAACCATATTTCCAGAAACTGTTAAAAATCGAAAAACAGACATTACCAACTTCAAACATGATAGAAAACAAAGTCTAGGAAGCATTATACAACCTGTCATAACTTCAACGCACGTTCTTCACAAGTAAAACTGCTTATTACAACCTTCATTTACTTAAAATATCATCTTTGTTTATGTACACATGAAGCTAGAACCGGCTTTCTTCCACCTTTGTGCATGTATGTTAATTGACTTTCATAACGGCTTGAGCTTAGAGTAAAAATTCATGAACACTGCATTCCGAATTAGCCTCTTTGTTTGGACTCGTACGTGCTATATTTTAAGTGGGCCATTTGGCAATACTACAATGGTTTTTGGAGACAATGATGAGAATATCAACATAATAGTGACTACTAGCCATACGTAATAACGGATATTTTTATGTAAAATTTTTGGAAGTTGCATTTTGAAAGTGTTACAGTCGGTCTTCAACATTGGCATTGGTGTCTTAACTTAACTTTCTCGATATAAACAAAGCTGTTGATGGCATATAATGTTTCAGGATTCATTTTCTCTTTTATTTTTTGTAATCATTTCAAAGCTTTATCTTTAAGACTTACCTTAATTCGTCACCTGTTTTGTATTTTGTTTCCCAAATAATATTATTAAGTTTGAAATTGCAAAAGTATGCCTTATAAATCACTCCTTTAATAACGTGAAACCCTTTATCGCAATCATCTCCACTTAAAACACAATTCATAATCTTATTCTACGTCAAAGCTTTTGATACATTAACATTGTTTGTAGTATCTTAGAAAACGTCAAATTCCATCAAGACGTTATCGTCACAATATAGGTGTATTAAATGACTATTTCCTTTACTGAATTGAGACGTAAGATATATCACATTATTTATTTGAATCTATAGATAAACTTTTGACCAGAATTGAGATCTCAGCGGGCTTACTAAATACATCGTTAGCACAAACTACCAGTGTGGCATAAATAAATCTTGTTTTGTGGTCAGAATTCCTATTATATTCAATGCTTATTTATTCAACCTGTTCATGTTTGTTTGAATGATTTCATTCGGAGTTACTCCCAACTGCCCACGCGCAGCGAAAGCCAAAAAAGAAACTGCTATTCTTTTATTTTTTGTTCCATGTTCTTCGTCCCCTACATAACACCAATCGATGTACACATAAATCGATTTGGTATACAGTTACATCGATTACGAAAGATTCGAATTGCAATTCTGAGATATTCGGGTGGTCCAATTTTCTGTAAGTGGGTAACTAGGTATGTGTTTAGCGTGATAAATTGCTATTATTTTGGGTAACATGTAAAGGCAATTTTTATGAATGGTTGAGTTCATTTCAAATTGAAGACTCCACGCTAGTAAATTGAAATTGTAAATGGCTTGGCCAAAGCTGGTACATTGTATGTGTCGGCACGATTATTCTGTATTATCGTGAGATGTGTGAGAATTGTTTGATGTTACGACCAACATTCGTTTATATTCTGTACGACCTCAAGTTCATGTTCATCTTCTGCTGAGTCTGGGCCTTCTGACAAACCCATATATTTAACGTTAACTTGTTGTTCAAGTAAAACATTTAAATTGATTTTATTATAACATTTATGATCGCAACACAATGTCTAAATGTGTTATTTTTATGTTCTGTAATATTTCTTTTTCTTTGCATTCGCCATTGCAACCTGCAAGTAATATGTTTTGTGATTTAAAGCAAATAACCAAAGTACGAACTCATGTTTGTATTGTATATTCTTTAGTGAATATTGCCAAAACGGCCACGACTGCTAATCGGAAATTGTGATCGCACAGGACAATGCTGCTGGCCAACATCTTGACATAATCCCATATGTTCCTGTTAGGATCCCTTAAAGTTTCGATCACGGGGAAAAGAGCATAACGATAACCGATACAATTCTCGTTTCTCGTAAATATATTAATGATCGGTCAGGTTTGATGCCTAGTCAAACCAGTCGCAAGCAACTTTATAGAAACGTGGCGTAATACACGGAAACTAGATTGCTGAAGATTAATATGATTGATATCGTTAATCAATCATCGATGATCAAAAACTAGTAATAAAATCGTCACTTTCATCTATAAATTCGTAATTGGTAACTGCATTTTAGGCGCTAAAAGAGCAATTTCCAATTAGATTGGATACAAAAACATCAATTTACAAAACTAATAAAATGTTGTAGGTACAATTTGTTCTAAAAGCCTTATTAATTTTAATTAACGCCTATGAGATTAATGTGTCATGCATGTTGAGGTATTTAAGTAAATTTTATTGTACCAATCAAAAAATTCTTTAAACGTTCATTGAATTCTGAACTATGTAAAATGCTTTCAGTATTAGGGCTTTAGAAGTAGGCCATAAATATTATAAAAAATATGGAAGAAACATTTCCCAATTTGATCTAGAAGGGAAAGGAAGTCTTGTATCTCTTGCAAACTAATATGAGCCAATCGAATTAACTTATTATCCTACTCGTAGGCTAGCTGCCACCTGGCATTACTTTAGTGGTACTAAAATCCATTTATTACACATGGTGCAAATGCATTAAATGTTGCTTTAGATCGAATTAGTATTGAAAGCAAGAATTACGATATTCAAGATTACAAAGAATAAATTAAAAAGAACGCCTCACATAGAAGTGGAGCATATGAATAAAATGATAACCTCATTAAAGTTAAAAGTCGAGGACTCAACAAAAAAATAATTTCTGAGATGAAAAATGATGGGTAGTTTTAAATCCTGTATATACTTTAATGCAACCTGCTACGCTCGGAATGCATAGTTGCATTATCTTTGTCATTGCCTCTTGTCAACAAACAAGACCAATGCTTTAACAAAATAAAATAATGTAACTGCCTGCGGGCAGCCCTGAATCTGCTTCGACTACACGACTTTATGCACACTTGCCTGGTTTTACTGCTTTGACATCGACCGGGAGTTTACGACCGTCGTCTTAAACAATTCAACCCTATTCCTATTAATTTCATGACGTAACTGTCGTACCACCAAAATTATTGTCCAATAAGTGAGTCACGGTGACCGGTTCCCACACCCACTGTGCGCCTACACAGCGCACCGAAACGTTGACATCACTTATGCAAGGGTTGTTGTTACACTTCTTTATTTTTGTTTGGTTGTTCTTGAACGATACAGGTGTTTTTGAGTTCGGTGTTGCTAGGTTAAAAACATGCGCATTGAAAGAATTGTTGTATGCAATAATTTTTAGTTAGAACGCATTTATAACACCTGTCGATTCTAAAGGTCAAAGAAACGTTGTTGCTAAACGCATACAATGTGCTTAAATACTTGCTTATTTATGTTGTCAATGGATACCCCTAAGTTGTTAAGAACGTAAGAACCCACGAAAATATCGTTAATTTCATTTTTCATCTTAATAAACACCACAAAATAAGCTTTACCATAACATTTCTTTTCTTCTATGTCATTTGATTTTTAAAAGCCATACGTCAGATTTTTTATAACATGACATCCGCTTCCACCCCCGGAATTAAATCCAAGATATTAATGTTCGCTTTCAGTAGAGTTCGCTACAGTACGAGGCGTTCTTTTTATTTTATGTTCTGTTTTCAACTTATCAATTTAATGGCAACCTATGGTTACATGCATTGGCCTGGACATGGTCCCTGTGTTATGTTTAATTTAATTTTGCTCATACTATAATTTTATTCTTAGCTTTTATATTTGCTCCATTATAAAGAAACAATTGCCTTATGGTTCTGTCATTGGCATGAGTATGGTTGGTATTGTTATTATTTATTTATTCTTAACTTCAGCTTTATCTCTGTATTTTTTTAAATCTTGCTTTAACTGTACGACATTACTTCTGACGACGATGCCGATCTTAGATGCGTATTTCATGTTATTCAGTTTTTCTTTTCCTGCGGTCTACCTACCATACGATATATTTTTTTATTGATTATTTCGTATATTTACAATTGTTTTATAATGTTGTACTTTCTTGATTGTGCCAATAGAATTCTATATGGCATAAAAGACTAAGTCAGTATTGTTCAAACCGACATCAATGAACTAATCCAATTACAAGAAAGTGTCGTTAATCAGATTATGGACCACAAACAATTGTTTTCAATTTCGCTGTCCATCTTTGTTTAGCTTCACCAGATCGACCACAACAATATGCTATCCAAACAAATATTTAATTGTTATTGCTAATTGCTGACTCAGTTCTATTGTTTCCTTGGCGATTCTTTCTCACAATTGCCATTGTGGTTAAACAATGTTGGGAGCTGACCTTAAGGATCATGATGCAACGACTTTTTGTTGCTGTAGGAAGCGATGGGTTCTTAGAACGGTGACTTTCGATTTAGGTTTTGATAATTGGGAACATGGTGTTGTGTAATTAGTGAGAAATTTCTTGTGCTGTTTATGTTTCCATTTGTTAATATGGCTTCCTGTGTATTTTTTTATGTTTAAAGTCTTTTTGTCCGTGCTACCTTTACTTCCAAGATTTGGTAATAAAATATTATGCAATGGCGGACTATCTTTTAATTTATAGATACGATTATCTACTTCCGTAATAAAATCTTTTAATGTGTTAAATTGTCACTGACTACACTAGTCACGGCCTTCTCACCTTGTTTTACTTTTAATAGCCATTTTATCGTACCATCAATAACACATTTATTTCTTGTTTCAGATGTGCGAGAAGGAAGCATAATTTGAGTAATGCGAACACTTCGGTGTCATAATTTCTGCGTAAGTACAATTTTATGTAACGTCCATTATGTACGGTTGTCGATTCGTTTTCAATTCGACATGCGTAGTTAACGGGCTTGAAACTAGTGGTTACTGCTTGATCTATGTTGATGTTAGCAAAAAGATAAGCTGGTTTAGAGCCAGTATTTATATGAAAAATGTACGTATGAGTCTATTTTGTTATCTAATTAGCGAGCGCACGGCTCAATTAGATGTTGTACTTGATGTGATAGATGTCTGTTTTTTTATAATTCTTAAAGATTAGAACTCGTATATGGTTCCCGGCTAACACATTTACCATAATTGTTTGAATTTGTGAATGAAATTGATTAAGTTCTCGAGCAGTGAACGATAACTGCTGTCATGCATGGCCATGATGAAATCTAATATTTTCATGCATAGGGGAAATCCGATACATGGATACGAATTAAGAAAGATAAGCAGTATCGAAATAAAAATAAATAGGCACACTTATTGAAACCTTAGACTTTTTATTATTCGTAATAATAATGTTTTAATACAATCGCCTGATGAAGACTGTTTGATATAATATTTTACGACAATTTCCTTTGAAATCAAGCTATATCCATTTAGGTTATGACCATGAAATTCGATGAAGTCAGATCCATAAAGATTATTCTGGATTGTGTATTAAGATGTGAAGGTACAAAATTGATTTTGACTTTTATGAGAATATTAAATTTTATAGATATCGCCATGACTGGTTTTTCAAGACGTTTTTGTCAGAATTGTTAAATATAATAAAAAACCGCAATTAACGAAAAAACAATGAATAACCGTGTTGCACAGTACATTAATGTAATTTTTTTTTAAATTAAATTACAGTATACATTTAAGAAACTATAAAATAAAATGCTGCACGAGGCTTAAATTGGCTCTTATCTCAACTTTAGCCGCAACAGTGTAGTGAAGACAAAACAAAAATGATACAACAGGCTTTAGATTTCTGCTGATAGTAGTTGTTCTCCTTCATATACTACTTTGATTTTGTTGCTTAAATAATCATCATCCTTCTGCCCTTTTCCAATTTCACTAGAGGCTGTGCTACGTCATCTGTTTGTTTATATGTTTCTTCTTTTCCGTTTATCTCTATCAGTTATCATTCAGTGTTCACTTTGTTAGCCATTCACCTTTTTCATTACCCTTCATTTTCTTTGGTCTGCATCTTTCGTTATCCATACTGAAGACTTCTTATAATTGTATAAAAATGTGTAGTAATAAAAGTGGGCTTTATTATTCTGTCCCTTCACTATTTAATCAGTAAACTCATTTTGAGACAAGTTATTTATTTTATATCAGGTATTTTTAATCTTGCTTTGTTTGTTCACGCCATAAAGGATATATTGAATTTAAGTGAAAGTCTTGATGCAGATTTTTAAACATTAAAAAAAGTAAAAGTCATTGATTGACTCAATTTGATTTTGATTACGCATAAAAAGTTAACAACGTGGTAAAAAGTATTTTTATTTCGCCGACAATGTTATGTAAACTTTTCTAATAAGTTTCCTTTACTTTCTATCAGGTCTGAAACAAAGATACCATTTTACATAGCTCTTGTATCTTTTTACTAACGAAAGTTGATCGATTCCATAAAAAAAAAACTGCTTCACCGATATTAATAAAGTATCAATATTGGTGCGGTATCCAAGTTAATGTTCTCATTAGTGTTTGATTTAGAATACCGGGCTTCAACAATTACCTTCATAAGTATTAATTATGCTTCCACATAACTTTTGAAAACTTATTTATGACTCATAAATATTAACCCCTATACTGTAAGCTATTTCGTTTAATTATCGCCCATTAATTTAATGGCTTCTGTTTACTTAATATTCTCTCTACATAAATAATTAGTTTTGATCGTTAAAGTTTAAGTAAGCTATTGTTAAGTTGGCTATAGATAGACCTTCTAATATTTTGTCACGATATCGTGACGATCTCGTAATCGTATAGATAAATTGTTTCATGATATATTGCCATAATATTTCAAAGAGTAGGCATGCAGTACCTTGTTTTAGGTAGGTATCCCTGTGCTATGGTTTAATTGGCAGATTTTATGTTATCACTTATTATACTTACATGGAAATGTGGAAACATTAAAAATAATTACGAATAAACAAAAGAATATCAATTAAAAGAACCAACGCAGGGTTCAAAAAAGCGTTTTCATAAAGGTCGTGTGTTTCTTAAACAAAAATTGATAAAACAACTTAACGTTACGAGAACACGTTTGGGCAACTGTGACAGATAATGACGTTGCGTCGGCACGTTGCATTGGATAAGGTAGCTAGGCTGCAGTCTTTAGATTGGCTAACACGCTATCAAATGCCTTATCTGCCTCAGCTTCTTCGTAATCAGATAAAAATGCAACCAATTAAACGCGATTAGAATTCTTTTAAGCAATATAAAAATGCAACAGAAGTACAATTATGCAAGAATTGTTTGCAAAACTTGTTGTACAATGAATTCCGCTCCAGTTTAAGATTAATCTATGGCTATAAAACTGCTGGTTTTATTGATCAGTTGGTTTGTGCAAGTGAAAACATTATCAGAGCACTTAAACAACTTGTCTTGAAACGACGATATGTTTGAATTTATGTAGTTTTGTCTGTCTTTGTTACTAGTTACTACTTGCGGTTTCGCTTGGAATCGTTTTTCTTTCTGGATCAAATTCAAATTGTGCGATAGCCTGTTCCTTTTTTTTAACTGTGGGTGTTGTAAAAGGTGACTAAAGGATTACGTTAAGAGGAGCAGCAGCGTTCTTTTGTCTGCTAATAAAAACAAACTGCGATCTATCCATTATACCATTGTAGTCTTCTGAGATCATCTATCCGTCTGCTAGGCGTGATGATTATGGACCCGCTTTACATTTCAATATAGCGGATATTGAGAGACCTATGTTCAGTTCTAGACGTCTAGGGTGCCGATGGTAATAGCAGGCTAAATATAGGATTATTTTTATTCTATCCAATTATATTGTGTAATGTTGGTGCCATTCATTCCATTGATGACCTACAAGTAGTAGCTAGGGTAGGATAGGATGTCGAAAAAGAGATACACGGGTGGTGTAGCTCAATTTGAAGAAACGCTATTCCTTGATAAGCTGATTTGAATCGAAAATACTCCATAATCCACTGAACACAAAGCAATTTTAATAATTGTCGATGCTAAAATAAACCCGCGAGATATTGTGACAATGGTGTATTGGTGTATCTATAGCATGCGTTCCCTTAACCTGATAACAACATTGCATGTCTGGAATCGATAGAGGCACACCGACATTAAAATATCGAGTATAATATTAGAACTTCGCGAATATAATATCGACAGTTTCTACAACAATTTTATTACAATTTTATCATAATTCGATTCAACTGCAATCGCATAACGAAATCGATTCATTAGAACGACGCCCACCTACGTTGATCGACAAAATCGCTTATTGTGTTGTAATATCGTAATTATGGTAACAATTTGTTAAGTAAACTATATTTTGCATCAATTTAGATTATTCTGCTTAGCGTAGCCAGGGTTATAGAATTTATTATTATTAAGCCAATAGCTTGCTTTAAGCCAGCGATAAAACTTTATAATTTTCTATCGTTTAGTTTAATAGTTGTTTGGTAATGTTATTGGGCTGGACATTTTATTGGACCATTCCTTACACTTGTGAAACTATAGCTTAATTTACCCTTGCACGTATTGTTAGTACTCCTAAGTATATTAAGACTGACCGCAAACTAGATCCTCTGTCTTTTGTTGTCTTTGGAGACACCGTTTTCACAAAACTGTATCTTCAAAGACGGTATCTCGTGTGCGGTAAGCATTATCATTATTACTGCTAAGTTGGATCTTCTTGAATGCAGTAATCAACTATTATAATATTACATAGGTACGGCAATTTTATACCGGATGTAACTAATCATCTTCAAGTTATAAGCTTTGTTGCCTCTGACGGCATCTATTAGTCAGAGTTGAGATGACATGAATGTCATTCTAATTCTACTAACAGAAACTTTTATCAATTGCAAGTTAATCGTTCATTCAGACAGTTTTCGTTTACAAAAACTATCAAATTGTTTGATAACAAAAACAAAACCAAAAATTGTGACAGTTTTCGTTTCTGAATAAACGATTAATTTGCAATTGATAAAAGTTTCTGTTAGTAGAATTGGTCCCCTCTGTTATGTGTATGAAGCTATAATTATTATTTTAACATCAGTAGCATTAGGATACCAAATTCGTTACCAATTTCTTTGGTTTATTACCAAAGACTTTAGATGAGATAGTGGTGGCGTAAATGGGGGCAGTCCGCCCAGTTTGCTAAGCTACAAGGGGTGACGTCCGTGCCGGCAGAGAGCCACTGTCACTGCCACTTTGACTAAGGATATTAGGAAATTTTCCGCAGTGCAGCACAGACAAAATACTTGCTCAGCACGAACACGCGCGGCAAGTGGGTCGTGTAAGCACGTTTAGCATTTGTTGTTTTTTTTGGAGGGTGCTCAATAGAAACCAGGGTGCCACCCCAGGTGTCAACCCATGCTATGCCGCCACTGACATGAGACTAGACTTCACAATGCCTCATGGCATTAAGTCCGCCTCATGTACCATGATTGTGCATAAAGTCGTCACCCTCCGCGCTAACTGTCGTATCTAGCAATTGATAATTTTCAGTAGTTGCGTTAGCTGTGGCTTTATTAATGAATTCATAACTTTTTTATATTGCTCTTGGCTTATTCTTAGCTTGGTTAGTAGTTCCCCTAAAGCCCTAAGGTATCTATTTATTTATTTCTATTCATTTGAAGCAGATACGTCATTCTGTGAGAATTTCTCTGAAAAATTATCAATTGCTATGGTCCGTTTTTTAATCTCGGAGACAAAATTGACAGGCGCAAATGTGAAACTTAGGAAAAAATTTTTCAAAGACGTTTCGCGCATGTCAATTCAGTCTCAGGGATTAAAAAACGAACTTTAGTTATATTACGACAGTTAAAAATAAATAAATGAGGTAACCAAGCGCTCGTTCAAAACATTAATAAGCTGAATTTTAAATGAAAATTCACTTGTCTATCAAATAATACTGACATCCCACATTCACTGCCATCAGAATGATGACGCCTTAATAAATGACGTAGGTACAGTTCGTTCAAAAACATTTGCAACTGCTAATTCAAATGTGATTGATCAACAGACAGACACTTTAACCTTTCCTATTTTGTTTTTGAATGCTCAATTAAATGTACAAATTGATTGATAGGCGGTTTACCTAATTAATTTTCGCAATTGATTTCAAAATAGTTTTGATAGGTGTTATACAGGGTGTTAACGAATTCGTGTAATTCCTTCAAACCACGTGATCTACTGGTGACACAGATTAACCCAAAATGGGAATTTTTGAAAATCAACTAAAAAAAAAAAAAACAAAAAAAAACTTGGTTTTCTATTTCTTAGTCAATTTAGAGCCTTGAGTTATCTGACTGCAAAGAGCGATATCGCGTTAGTCGTGCCTGCCAGCCGTGTCGCCGTGCTTCCATTAATTTGTGTGTGGCATCGAAATGTTCACACAAATAAAACATTTTTTTTGCAAAAAAATAAATTCTTATTTTTTTACTGAATCTTTATTAGGTGGTTTAGATACGATCGGTAACAAAGCCGCATGAAAAAATAAAATTTTTATTTTTTTATTTTTAATCAAGCTAAATCCCGTGCGGGGCCTGTCTACATCACTAGTAGATCATGTGGTTTTAAGGAATTACACGAATTCGTTAACACCCTGTATAAGTTGTATCTACAAGGTTAGTTTTAGTATATGCGAAACCTGAAACTAGTTTGTTCAGAATCACTAGGAGAATCGATTGACATATTTTTTACACCAAATTTTTTTTTTTTTTTTTTTCATAAATTTCAATTTTGTTTCAGTAGGTTTCTACCCATAACAACTGACGGGAATAGACACCTTGAGGCTTGAAATGGTCCGATCGGTCATTTTCCGTGTATTAGACAACTCCTGCATAGCACATCTCAGGCATTTCACACTTTTTTAGCGAACTTAACGCGACATAAACTAAGGTGTAACTTGGAGATTTACTAAAAAAAAAACACATATTCAGGCAGTTCTGATGAAAATCTTGTTGGGGTGTCTCGGTTTTCGCATAAAGTAAAAATAACGTTGTATATGCAATGTTTGTTTCTCTTGTGGCACAATTGTTGATATAAAATGATTTATTAGATTTAAAAATCTGACTGCCTCGTTGGTCCAGTGGTCGCAAGCGCGACTACTGAGCGAGAGGTTCGGTCGGGCAAATTTGTTATTGGGTTCTTCCGTGTGGAATTTCTCAGTAGCAAGCAGCCCGTAGTCTGGATTTGAACCCGGGTGATGGCAATAGGCTCGCCCCCAATTAGGTGGGACTTAACAATGATTGCGAAATGATGATGTATCTACTACCCCTCACTTTTTTTCTTACAAATCATGTCCATCCAAAGGTTGTCTGGAAGAAATTTCCTAGTACGATAAGACTGCCCATTGTACATTTCTATTTTATAATAATGTTTCTTGTTTATTTTGTGTACAATAAAGAGTATTGTATTGTATTGTGGTATACACCTCTGCCCAACCCTTTGGGGAATACAAGCGTGATGTTATGTTAGATTAAAAAAGTTGCAAATTAATTGGCAAATAAAATACAAGTAGGTACGGTAGATGATATGCGAGCTAGTCGTACATAGTTAGTGATGCATTGCCTAGGTAAAAATGTTGTCCAAAACTGATGGGCGCCGCGGCTGCTCTGTCGCGGCTGCTGCCCAATCTGGGGGGCCCAATACCTCCTGCCGGAGGCTCTATGGGGGGATCGTGCGGTCCATGGCCCTTTACGGGTCACCCGTGTGGGCGGACACCTTGACGGCCCGCAACGTCGCTATCCTGCGGAGACCGCAGCGGGCGATGGCCGTCAGGGTGATAAGGGGCTACCGTACGATCTCTTTCGAGGCGGCGAGCCTCCTTGCCGGATCAATGCCCTGGGATCTGGAGGCGAGAGCCCTCGCGCTGAGATATCAGCAGCGCGAGGAGGCGCCTGGGCGGAGTGAGCTCCGCCAGATCCTAGTGGCAGAGTGGAGAGAACGACTTGCGCAACCCAGCGCAGGGCACGCCGCAATAGCGGCGGTAAGGCCCGTGATGGAAGAGTGGCTGGAGAGGCGTCATGGCGCCCTCAGCTTCCGGCTGACGCAGGTACTCTCAGGACATGGGTGTTTCGGGAAGTACCTGTGTCGCATAGGCCGGGAGCAAACGCCCGGTTGTCACCACTGCGTCGACTGCCCCGAGGACACGGCCCTGCACACGTTGCAGGCGTGTCCTGCGTGGGCGACGCAGCGCCGCGAGCTAATCGCGGCGGTCGGTGGTGGTGACCTCTCGCTTCCGGCCGTGGTTCTGTCCATGGTCGGGAGCGAGACTGCGTGGGAAGCCGTCGCCTCCTTCTGCGAGGAGGTGATGGCGACCAAGGAGGGAGCGGAGAGAGAGAGAGAGAGGCAGCTGCCACTCTCCCCTCCCGCGCCAGACGCACCGGGCGGCGGAGGCCGCGCGACGACCTCCAGCCACCCTAGTGTGTGGCCTGCGGGCGCTGGGTAAGGGGACCCAACGCCCGATCAGTAACAGGCCCGAGTAGGCGGCGCGACGTGTTCCACGCGCGCCTCTCAGCAGGACGTGGGGCTAGGCCCCACAAAGGAGAGGTCCGCCAGGGGCTGGCGGACCGAGGCCTGCCGGGGTCGCGGTGCATGCAGCTGCGAATCCCGTGACCCCGGCCCACGGTCAAGTGATGGAACATCGTGGTGGTTTTAGCCGGTAAGAGTCCGGCACACCCCCCCGTCTTCCCCAGGCGGGGGATAGTCCATGAGGATTTCCCCACGCAAAAAAAAAAAAAAAAAGGTAAAAATGTTGTCATAAAAATACATGTCTAGACCACGTTCAAGTTACTAAATTCAATAAAAACATCATTAAATTAGATCAATTCCTGACTGTTCTGAAAACATTATATTTCTATGAATTTATCAAAAGTTATCTATTGTTTCGTAGACGCACTGCTACGGTTTTAAAGTTCAAAACTCTAGCAGCGGGTAATTAAGATTACTTGAAGAAGAGAAGGAGCTCCCAATTACAGTCTCCAATATCCACAGTCAGCAATAAAACTAAACTGCTCATTTTATATAATTTTATAGTTATAAACAAAGGAAGCGCGTGCACCTGTCTTCCGCAAGCGGTGCGTTTGCGCAGGCCAGCTGTTTGATTGCCCACGTAAAAAATAAGGGTTGGCGTTGAAAAAATAATGCGAGGATAAAGCCGATTAAGTGCTGAGATGAAGTTGTTATAGGTTTCGTACGAAGTATAGTATTTTATTATTTTTCTTATACAAGGTTAATCGGAAGGGGGGGGGGGTACTTTGAGGGCCACTTAAAGTATCACTGATGACTGTTTTAAAACTTTCAGTTTTAAAGAATTGTTAAAATTTCAAAATTCGATCACTTTAATTTCCCTGCAAAATGTTATTTATTTAGGTTTTATAAAAATCTTTATCCCTTCTTTAGTTACGAATTCAGAAAATGGAGCTTCGTGTCGGTGACCCCAAATATGACCTAACGTCATACACACGTCATAACACAGCTCATCATAGCTGAAGATAGACAGCTTTTAGCGTATTTTTTATGAAAACTTTGATCAGCAATTTCTTTTAAACTATCTATTGAATTTTGGAGAAAGTGGTAGAACAAAAGTTATTCACTATTCTGGGTACTTTAACACCCTTTTAGAATTAGTACCCCCTTTACAACTAATCTTGTAGTGTCGAGAAGTTTTGTTCTTGTTCTAATTTTGTGCAGGCAGGACCAATTGTTCAATCTGTTTTGATTCAAAGTATTTAATCAGCTCGTTATATACCCATAAACTTTGATCTTTACCTAACCTCCCACACGTTCATTAAAATCAGATTCCTGGTATAATAAAGCCGTCTACCCATAAAGCTGAATAGTATTATGAGCCTTGCCTGTAATATCTCTCACATAGGTCAATGTTGACATCATTTCAATTGAAATTTAGGTATCAACGACGGTTGATACAGTATTGTTTATATGAAACTAGCAATTCGCCCGGCATCATTCTGGTATGTTTTATAGCTCAAAACGTCCCGGAAGAAATTACCTAAATTAATATAAAAAACCGCATCAAAATCCATTGAGTAGTGTAAAAGAAGTAAGTGGACAAACACACAGACGCGAAAAGCGACTTAAAATTATACTACACTTGGGAACCACGGACTAGAAAAAAAAGAAGGACTCCGCGCCACGTGTATCGAAAGTGAAGCACTATAAGTATGCCGGACCGTTTGTACAAACATGCCTCACGCACACATTTACATCATAAGGTGCCGACCGGCCGCCATTACGCGGCACCGCGCCGTCATTGTAGGTGCTGTTTACGTCAAGTAATAAAATAAAATAATGCCTTCTTGTGTTGTGAAATGGTTTAAAAATAATTCTAAATCCCAGAAAAAGTGTCAAGGAATAACATTCACAAGTAAGACACTTATTTAACCTGTTGATTTATTGTATTTTTGACATTTTAAAATCATTACTATTGGAACACAAAACCTCAAAAGACATAGTAGTGCTGTCGAAAAATAAATGGGTAATTTTCCCGAGAGATTGGGTAATCCATTTTTTTGTGTTCTTTGTGAGTTTTTTGCAAGTATTGAATATGATTATTTTTATAGATTTCCTACAGCAAATCAACCATGGAATAATGATTGGATTAAAATAATAAGAGCCTGCAGAGATGAAGAACATTGAATTCCGTCGAAAACGTTTTTCTTGTCACTCATACAAAATAAATACTTACTTAATTTTAAGTTTTAACTAAGTAAGGTAAAGGCACCTAATTCCGCGGTGTTTTCACCATAACTTGAAAGAACATTAAAAATTAAGTATTTAATATATCTTTCTGTAGAATTGGCTATTTTTATTAGAAGTATTATTTATCTTATTTTTGAAATATACTCACAGTTTGACAATAAAAGTTTATTAATAATGTCAAATTATTTAAAAATGTGAAGAAGTCCGAAGCACCTAATTCCGATTTAAAAATCCTAATTCCGATGCATTTGGTTCCTAATTCCGAGTGTACAAAATACAAAGGAAAGGAGGTGGGGAGAATGATACATGATGTTCAAAAAATCAAGTCTATTTATTATCTTCTCTATCTATAGGTTTTGGATCAGTCTCAGTCTCCGTCTTACATGTACACAATATGTAATTTACGGAATTTTATTAATTAGTAATTACGGAAGATATATATAAGTATAACTATATCTGAGTATATCGGAATATGAAAGTTATTTTAAAGGGCAAATTTATATTCTTGCAGTTACTAAAACAATACTAAAGTTTTGAACAAGCTGCGTAAGATAATGAACACTCTGTATTTAACGTGTGCCAATACCACGGAATTAGGTACTAATATAACCTTATTCCGACTTAAATACATCGGAATAGCGTTTTATAATACTAAATCAAGATTTCTAATTCCGAGTAATAAAAAGTAAAAGTTTTTTTAATATTAAACAAATAAATTAATGTTCAATTGCGATATCTTTGAAAAAATATACAAAGCGCACTCAGGATTATATCAGAACACATTAATAACTTAATTTTCTGTACTTAGCTTTTCCATACAACGAATTAATAAAATACCTAAACAGGCAATCTTTGACCTGCTATAATTAGTAAATGCGAAGCCATGGTGTACCTCGGAAATAGATTTTTATATCTATTGGTTATTTAAGTAATCAGAGCTAAAATATTAAGTTCGTAATCATAAATCTGCCTTCAAAATTTGAAAAAAGTCTACGTCTGTTAAATTGCATTTCCGTGGTATACGTCGGTATTTAGGAACCAACTAAAATATTTGGCACCTAATGCCGCGGTATTTTAAAAACTTATTTTCTCCTCAATTTTTAAAGAAAATATTAAAATGTTAACTGTTTTCAATAAAAAATATAACCCTTCCAATATTTCAACCTAAACAAAAACTCACACAGTATAAAATTATCATTCAAAACACTATTTAGCAAATCGTATTAATCACGTGCATAAGGTCCGAAATGTATGAAGCGCGCGTTCGAGTCAGCTGCTAGCGTCAAACTTACTGTTTATTTGAAAACGTTAAAGCACCAAAGCACTCTTTTGCTCATATAAACATAAACAGATAAATTATTAATTGATTAATGTATCTTGCAAACAAAAAGAACTTGTAAATTGCTTGAAAACGCCGTTATTCTAAATACATCGGAATAAGGTGCCACTTTTAGAACCCCTCGGAATTGGGTGCCTTTACCTTATACAATGTGGCGCTGAAGTTATCACATTAAATTGTACAGCGATATATACAAGTAGATATATACCTGTTAAGATAATCAAATAAACAATACCACTAAAAATAAAAAATCGCATTTTTCAAACAAAATAAATAGCGTAAAAGTTGACTCGAAATAAAACATCCTCTAAAACATTAGTTTACTGACCTGTAAAAGCGGCAACATCGCATGCTGCGACATCGGTACCTAAGTAAACATTGTCGGTTCATCAAAGTCTCGAGTGGCGCGGCTCGGCTCAATGGCGACGGCTTCAAGTAACATAAACATAACACTGTGCCTATTGCTTTTATCCAAATAATCACTAATCATGAGTTCACGTCCAAAGTTTAATAACGAACAAATTACGGAAAAGGGATTTTAAATTTTTAAATTTTCAAAATGTCCACCGTGTTCCTGAATGCATATTTGACATCGTCGTAAAATGTTATTTCGAACCCTTCGCAGTAGGTCACCATTCGCGGCTAAAAGTTTTACCTTGTTGAAGGCCAGAATTATTTTATTTTTTAAGTCCTCCACAGTGGTCACTTCAGTAGCGTAAACCTCGTTTTTCAAGTATCCCCATAAGAAAAAATCTAATGGGGTTAGGTCTGGTGACCGTGCTGGCCATCGAAAAGGTCCGTATCGGCCAATCCACTGCTCTCCGAACATATCATTGAGCCGCTCTCTGGCAGCCACCACTGAATGAGCAGGTGCTCCGTCAAGCTGGTACCATAATTGGCTATTTGCACGCACCGATAATTGGTCAACGTAATCCGCCACTGGACCGTCAAGGAGTTCCAAAAATTTGGGCCCATTAAGGTTGCCGTCAATAAACACTGGACCAATTATTTCATTCCCGTGTATTCCAGCCCAAACATTAATGGAAAATCGGTATTGGTGCGAAGACTCTCGATACAGGTGAGGGTTTTCTCGACTCCAGTATCGCAGGTTTTGCCGATTCCAGATCCCGTTGCGTGTGAATGTGCTCTCGTCCGTCCACATTATGTTAGGCAAAAAATCGGGGTCATTACCTACTTTGCTCAGTAGCCACTGACAGTAGGCTTCTCTAGGTGGCTTATCCCTACTCAGTAAACCCTGTACCTTTCGGTATTTGAACGGCCGTTGTTTGTTTTTTTTTAAAACTTTGTGTACTGTTTTGTGATGTACTCGAAACTGGCGAGCTGCTCTACGGAGATTTGATGTTGGATTACGAGCGAAATAATCCAACATTTGTTGTTCGTGGGACACTGGTACTTGCGGTGGGACATCAATCTGACGCGGGATCAGTGGTTCGTTGTCACGTAATCTTTGAACTGTCCTAATAAAGATCCGTGAGTCTGAAGGACATACACGGGTGGTACTATACCTTTCTCGGTATGTTCGTAACGCCAGAGCAGCGTTTTGATGGCATTCCCCATAAATTAGGATCATATCGGTGTACTCCGATGACGTGAAGTTCCTACGGGGCATCTTGGATGTAAAAAGCGTCCAATTTCGCACGAGTTATCACACCACTTCACTAAATTATTTAATCCACTTAAATAATTGTACCTATCAACGTGTCCTATCACAAAAAAAAACAATAAACTTATCCAAATGTCTACAAAATCAACAGTTCTTACAAAACTAAAGTGTCCTATCACGGTTATTATTATTACAAACAAAACAATAAAAATACAAAGGGCGCGTGCGCGTATTAAGCGGCTCGCGCAACTAAACTATCCTTTAAGGACAAGGGCGCCGCACTGATTCTAATTTCTAATTGATATGCTCACACGCCGGTGGGCGGGAAACGCGGAACGTACATCTCGCTCGACAATACCCGCCCGCGACCCCTAAGCCCCCGCGCGCCAAACCGTTTCTTTTAATTTCGCACATTGTAATTTATGTCCTATATCGTTACGCGTAAGTAATTTTTCGTTTGAATTGTTTTTTTGTTACTTGATTTTAGGTAATGCGGAATGGCAACGTTTAGACTTTTCGCCGGCTTAACGGGTCTTTGACCTAATTATTATTCGTCGAAGATATCTCTATGCGTCTACATGATGTTGTTAAATATTAAAATGAAAAAAAAAATCCTGCGGCTATAATATTAAATATTTTCTTTTTTTCTTTTGTGTATGACCAAAGAATGCCATGTAGTATACGTAGTATCATTTAATGTGATAACCTCAGCGCCACATTGTATGTTTGTAATTGCAATTAAATAATGTAAGCGGACTTCTTATATGGCTTCATTTAAAGAAATGAAACTTTCAAAATATTTAAAAAAAATGGGGAAATTTTCATTTATTTGGTATCCCTCAAATCACGCACACATAGATCGGTACGGTGCTTCACTTTTGATATGCGTAGCGCGGAGTCCTTCTTTTTTTTCTAGTCCGTGTTGGGAACCAATAAATCGAGCTACTCCTTTTTCACGTGTCCTGGTTATTAGTTTTGGTTTCATGGATTATATACAAAATTGTCAAAAAAACTACCCTCATTATAAAGGTTATCAAATAACCTTTTAGGCGATATATGTTTCAAATTATCTGTTCCATAATAGGTACCAAAAATAATAACAATTATACGTGAAAAATAGAAGTGGCTCGATTTATTTGCTCCCAAGTATATTTAGGGATATACTGAAAAGTTCTTCTTGAACTTCAATCTAACGCAAGAAAGCATACAAATACACCGTTGACCGCTACTACTAAGCTGGGCATAAAAACAGCGCAAAAAGCTCTCAAGCAACAAGCTAAAAAAGGTAGATTGTTGTCAGGAGTATTAAAAAATGATGTTGTCAAGATGTTTATTGTGACAGTACAGGCAAAATACAATAAAGAAAGTTCCATCTGACATTTTAAGGCGAGCTGAACCCTGGCGCGGTAGGTTTTGCTTGTTTTAGAACTCATTTTTGATAGGCAAATTAAAACATTTAGAAGCCAAAATAAATTTATATTTTAGGATACATTCCTTCTCTATACCATGTACCCGTTCAATACACGATGCAATATAGTTTTCTCGATAGAAAAAAATACTGAAGTTACTTCGATTTGCAGTTTTTTTACAAGCAAAATTTCATTTTAAACAAGTACTTACTATAATACTCTATTTTTATAATTAATATTAATGGGTAATTAATTTTGGAATCGATTCTACCCGATCGTTTTTTTTATTACATTTATATATTTTTTATCGATTTTTTAAAGTGATTTTCGGCCCGCGCGTCGTCGCTTACCCGATTGCCGTCGCTTACCCGATTACCGCGCCAGGGTTCAGCTCGCCTTAATGGCGTAAACAACTTTACAAATTAAATCGCGTTCCTTTTATTTATTTTAAATACCTACGTGCTGTATCCTAACGTGCAATAAAACATAGGAACACAAGCACATTCTCGTATAATGCACATACAAACTACAAGATTACTACATTTCAAATAAATATAAAATCGATTTAGTCGAGTAGAGAGACTGCATAAGTGCATAACCCTTCTGAAGCTAAATCATTTCCGAATAGATTACGATATAGGTCCACAGTGCACATTATTGCCTTTAATTTCATAGTAGGTACTTCAAATAAGCAAGTACCGCTCGCACCCAACACGGCCTTTGCGTTTCGTCACAGCCACATTCCTGGGCCGCGGATCTAGTGTAGGGTTGACAGGTAATGTCTAGGAAAATGTTAAATCTATGTAGGATGTTGATGTTGAAATGCCTTTATACAGCGATGGCTAAATAATAGGAACGGTAAAATAAATTGAATAGTAGATCTTGAAAATGTAGTATGTAAGCGATCCTGCAAATAAAATAGAATTCCTAACAGAATTTTGCATAAGAAAGAAATTATTAGAAAAAAAAACTCAGTCATGCGTTATCCACTAACAGACCTACAGTTCCTGAATCCATCCATCTTTTCTCTGGTCTCCCTGATTTCCTCCATCCATCGATATTCATATTCATCACTCTTTTAGTCACATGCGTTTCATCTCCCCTTATCACATGCCCTTACCAAGACAAACGATTTTCTTTCAACTTTTCCTCTGAAGCGCACACCCAGACCTAGGTACTAACACAACTCTACGGTGATAAGAAGCAGCGACATTGGAGGACTGGGTCTTTAATCACCAACATGGGCTTGCCAAGTGCGGCAATTATGAGCATTGAGGCAGCTACCAGCCCTTTTTAGAGGCTTTTGTTGGTCTGTTAAAGACTTTCTGTGACGAAAAAATCAGTTGTTAATCTTCCCTTTGTTACCTATTACAACACCTACGGGAAGTAACAGGGAGGTCACATTCAGAGACCACAGCAATACAACATTATAAAATATATTAGATACATGTGGCAACACTGTCAGCCCTAGTCTAGCGTCGACTTGTCTCAGCATGCCGACAAACATGTTGATTTATGTGCCGTGTTATTCTAGTTTTGGGAACTTCCAATTAAAGCAAGACGAATTAGTACAAAAGATTTAAGGTGCGCATTGGTTGTAAATAAAACAGCTGGGTGTAACGAGTCGGTGGAATATGCGTGAATGGATTGATAGATAAATCACTTTAAGTTTCGGTTGGTTAGGGTGCGTTGAGTTACAATAAAGTCACTAATAAGTAATTATAATGTAGCGTTGAATCATTGCATTATAATCTATAGACCAAAAGGTCTAATTATGATTTACTTATGCGCTCCATATAGGTACAATGTTAGTCGGAAAAGGGGAACTAATCCGAAAGGGTGTTAAAAACCCATAATAATGAATAACTTTCCCCAAAAATCAAAATAGTCAAGGAGAAAAAGCTGTTCAAGGATTTCATAAAAAATACGCACCAAATATGACCTATGGTCACGTATTAGAAGCTCCATTTTCTGAACTCGTAACTAAAGCAGGGATAAAGAATTTTTGAAAAAAACGAGAGTAAAAATCATTAACCATGGAAATAAAAATGATTGAGTCATCAATGATACTTTAAACGCCTGTGGATTAGTACCCCCTTTGCGATTATCCTCGTAGATGAAAGTTTGAATGAAATAAAAAAGGGTAAATGATATGTTAAATTTTGGTGGTCTGTTTTTTGTTATACCGATTTTTCTCGAAAGCAAGGACCTTCCGTCGTAGTTCCAAGTCCTCAAACAAAGAACCCATGCTTATACTTTGCATAAAGAGAACACAGTTCAAGTTATAAAGAAAGCAACGCACCTACTGAAGCTGCAGGTCTTGCCGAAATGAGTCACTTTGGCGTATGAACTATTGAACTTAGCACATTAACTGACAGCTGGTCAATTTAATTGACCCCTTGACCGCAGAAATAAGCTTTGAACTATACATTTCTCAGCGATTGCAGAAATAAGCATTGAATCACGCATTTCTTAAAGCACAACTCCATTTATTCCTACTTAAAACACCTAAACCAGCAATAAGACTATTATTATCAAAAACACCAAATTCAACAAAAAAATGTATAGCAACGAGAAGTTACGGTCACTTTTTGCATACAAAAACTAGTGTATCGAACTCGGTTCGCTCTGTTTCATGTGAATTTCGTCCGAAATGAGACGAAAGCGAAATTCAAAGTAATTCTAGGGTTAACACTTCTCTTGAAGTCATATTTTGTTCCACTCTGTTGAAGCCTCCTAGAAGACAGCTACTTACAATGAAAGGTCGAAAATGAAATAAAGTTTAAACAATTAGGCCAGATTACAAGTGCTTAAGAAAGATTCATAGTAGGTGCACGGATCCAAATAGTAGAATAGAATATTCTTTATTGTCACAAACATAATACAACAGACAGCCGTCACCGTCTTATCGCTAAAAGCGATCTCTACCAGACAACCTTTGGATGGACAAAACTTGTTTGAGAGAAAGAATAAAGGGCAATTTCTCCACAGTAGTTGCTATGGGGAAGAGCCGCCAAGAAGCACCAATGGATACTCTTTAAAGAAATGGTTTATGACAATTTTCATTGGAGTATAATCACAACGACACAAAAAGTACTACAAGCAAATGTATTTATTACTCACACCAATGACACTCATTGGAAATCTCTCGTTGGGTACGAGCTAGATGTCAATAGCTTATGCCGTAGTGAAAAAAAAGATAATCCAGTCAGCAGGATTGTTAGCGGGGCTGACTGCCCAGGGTGCAACGGACGTACGGATAGTTCAATCCACAGAGGCGCGCCCCACTCTTTGTCTAAATCGCTACAGTGCAAAAGTGTGAATTACAAATTACTATTGTGTTAGTTCTATAGCCACATAATAGTTATATGACATGTGTGCACACTAATATAAGACAATAATAAGATCGTTGTTGCCCCCTTCGCCTATTATACTGGCGGCTTTTCAGGGTACCTAGCTAGTGAGCTGGCGAGTCACCGTCTGCCAAAACTTTTCAATTTTAAACTTGAAAGGCAGACGCCGTTTTCTACCGGCAATAGAAGTTATTCCAGTCCACTTAACACCCCTTCTCATAGACCAGATATTTTTCACCATATTTTACAATAGTCTTGCACCCACCTGGGACGGTCCATGACTGTAGGTACTCCAACTGTTGGTGCCCCATCCCATTTTAGATTAAAGTTCTCAAAGGGGCCTCTGCGCGTTGGACCTGTGTCGTATGCCTTCCAAAGGACCGGACACTTTCCGCACGGAAGATGAGCCGTGATTCTTAAGAGATGTGTACCTCTCATAAAAAAGAGGGGGCGGGGGCGTCTTCGTAGATTAAATGTACTGTACTTCAATATCGCCAAACGTGCAGGCTCTTTTAACGCAATCCACATTGGAATTGAAGAGGAAGTTGCGTCCCATGCCCATCCTATAAACATAATCCGCTATATAAAAGGCTATACTAAGCCTTTATGACACCCACGAAAAGAGAGAGGCTAGCCTATTATTGCTCGAAACCTCAGTCGACACTTGAATGTGACATAAATAAGGCTCGCATTCGAATCAGCCTACATAGGAATTACTAGATTAGGTTTCGTGGTCTCGTGAAAGGTAATCTCGCTTACCGCTAAACGTAATTATGTTATGACGTTAATATTTTATGTTTCGTTCATTTCCTTTACAAACAGAACGTAACGACATCAAAGGAGTTGGTACTATTATTATGCGATGTTGGAATAAGCAATAGTGGTTTTGAATAGTGATAATACAACGTGCAAAACCTGTTGCAAAAAAAAACGTATAAAACTCGTCATTTCGGTAACTTTGCATGGGAAGATGATAAAATTTTCACGGTGTACTAAAAACCCGGTCAAAAATTATTGATTAAGGCGCTTACAGCAGAGAAAATGGCGCCACTTTAGAAAAAAAAACATTATTTCTGTTGACACAATATCGTATGTACGACATTTTAGTCAAGTGTTGTAGAAATTTTAGAATACTTAGACTTACCAAATATCATCAACACTAGAGCTTCTAGATTCGAAGTTTTAGCGATAAGCACCAAAAACTGTCGTTTTTAGTATTAATTACTATAACTTCTAACTTAGGAGGTTAAGTTTTGTTTTTTGGTGTTCTAAAGTTTCTAGAACACTTGACTAAAATGTTGTACCTACATCCTAAACAATATCTTGTGTGTTAACAAAAATAATAGTTTTTTTCTGAAGTGGCGCCACTATTGATGCTATAAGCGCCTTAAAAATCCATGATGAACTGGCGAAAAGTCATAATTATATTATGCAGGTATACAAATTAATATACAACAGGGAAACATTTACAAAGGCATATAAATTACAATAGTTATCAAACCCACTGAAAATGTTATTTAGCGCTTTGTTAATTACCTCTAATTAACTGGCTTTAAGATTAGCATAACGAACTTTACTATTCTATTATTGTCCTGCACAGTTTAGTCTAACTGTTAGACAATACCGTTGTAAGTTGTATGGGTAAAACATTATTTGACAGCCCTAGTTTAAGCGTTTTGACCTCTTGACCGAAATACAGCTGTTTTTGTGTGTCGAGAAATGACCACAAGCTATTACAAAGTTGTTATTGCCGATGTCGATCATTTATCTTGACTTGAAATGACTAGCAAAAAAGTAGATTTTGAATCGTTTAGCAATTAGAAAAAAGAAAGACTAAAATAATATTTGTGGTCTAGCCGTGTCTAATATACTCTATTCAACTAATGATGAGTCCCTGACAAAGCGGTCATTTGGTAAATTGAATGTTTTGTTTTTTTTTCGAATATTTAATATTCTTTGTTTGGTAACGTTTTGTAGAAAAACCACAGGACGTTACGATGAAAATGTGTGTTTATCTTTATGGTATTAATTTATAAACAAAAGTTAACCATTCATTTTTTTAAATATTATATGACTTGTTTGGTATTGGGGACGTTTTTCCCTAGTGGTACTTGATGTAAGCTCATACAAGGTCTAAGACGGAACGCATGAATCCAAGTAGATAACAGAGATATAGAGGGTCCCCCCTATACCCCTCTGGCTCTCGCATACACATGACAGAACACAATAAACTGCTTAGCACCGGACTTTAATGTTGGGGTGGTAGCTAGCCAGCCAGGCCATATAGATTCTACCACCAAGCGTGCTGGGTTTTGTTAAATCTCACAACACGTGTCTATTCCCAGCGTGCGGTGAGTTTTATTTTATATTCTAGCCCGTCAAATCATTCTATCATTTCATAATACGGAAAATAAACCAAATTGATAGAAACACTTAAAGAAATGCTTAAATAAATTTAAAAACAAGCTTTCGGAATCACCAAAATCAATATGTGTCCCTAAAACGTGTAAAATAAACGTGTAATCAAAACTCAATATTTGTTATTGAATATTTATGAGCAGTCGTTTCCTAACAAAAGGGGAAAATTAAGATAGTTATTAAATGTTATGAAACAACTGGGTACAGTCGACAAAAAAGTTTTCAAGCCCGTCAATTTATCTGAGTGACAAAGCTCTTTAAATGTTTTCTGTTACGCCTACCGCGTGTCGCTCAAAGCGATGCTGCAGACCGTAGAGATTGTCGTGTGTTTGTGTCATAATCATAATATGTGTATGGAATGATCTGCTATAAATAATATTTATATAAACGATACAAATATCTATTATTGCTTACGGCTTACTCACGCACAATTTTTGTGGGATTACCCGACTTTCGTCAGTTCGACTCGCAATCTCGCCGCGTGTTCAGTTCAGATCATGATTAAGGGCTCCGTTTTGGGTCCGAAACTAGTCGGGCATCTCCGAAAATGCACATGAAACAAAAATGCCATCATAAATATGTATGTGTCTCACTAACGTTATAACACAGGAGATATAAATATCGATACAAAACATGACAACAAGTGTGCCTTGTACTACAGCAGCTTCAAAATCTGGTTGAATGCTTGTTCCGTAGTACGACACCCACTTGAAGACGTAAAGGATGAATAGGAGGAAACCTACTCCCATTCATCTCCACACCATGACACACGTAACTCAAACATGCCTGCGATTTTTTAGAATAAGTCCTTATTCCATTATCTTTTCTGCTTAAAATTCTCAAATAATAATAAAAGCTTTTATTTCCCCTTTATAAATACAGTAAAAACATGTGTATTGATTAGGTAGAATGTTTGTAGTTCTGTGATTCTATTTTTATTTATTTGTGTTAATTTTCTTTCTCCTTTTCGTCTATAGGTATAAGGGCCGCCAGTGGCGGTGAAAGCCTCCTCCAAAGCCTTCCACTTCTCTCTATCTCTAGCTGCTCTGGTCCACAGCTTTCCTGCTACTTTCGCTATGTCGTCGTTCCACCTTTTTCGTGGTCTTCCTCTTTTCCTTGTAGAGTAATATGGGTAACAATTTGTTGTTGTTATCGTCCATCTTTCGTCTGACGATCGCTGTATATGCCCGGCCCATTTCCATTTCTGTCGTAGTACGTGTTTGACAACGTCTCTAGCCTTCGTCTTTTTCCTAATAATCGTGTTGATGATATAGTCTTACTGTCGGAACATGCTGAAGAATTACAAAACATGATACAAACACTTGCAAGTCAAAGCAAATCCGTTGGTTTAGATATAAACAAAGAAAAGACAAAGGTAATGACAAATAGGCAACAAACTGAGATCACTCTGAACTCTACAGCTTTAGAGTATGTTGAAGATTACATATACTTAGGACAACTAATATCTTTTAAAACTAGGATAGATAAAGAAATAGACAGAAGAACAATCGAATCGGTCGATGAAAGAAATCTTCAAGAGTCGTTTCCCAATAAAATTGAAAACAAGAGTCATGAAAATGTGTTTGTTACCTTGTCTTACATATGCATGCCAAACCTGGCCTATAACAAAAAAGGTCATTGACAGGATAAGAGTTTGCCAAAGAAGCGTAGAAAGAATTCTCGAATAATGGTTGTCCAAATAACTAAGCATTTATTCATTTCATCTTTATGATGGGGGCCTGGTAATTTGTTAGACAGGGCAACCTAGTGCGGATACCAGTCTCTCACAAAGGTAAATTAACAATGTTTTGTTATTTGTAGTTCTTAAGACCGACCTTTGTGAAAGAGAAATAAAGATTAGTATTATATCTCTTGGCAAGAAACCACTTTGCATAGATCAGTTCTGTCTGAAGACAGGTTATATAATATACTAGCTGTACTCGCCATGCGTTGCAATGCACTTTTTCCTACTTACTACCTACCTACTATATTGTCTTCACTCAAAGATGAGTTCTGACAGCTCGATCATTTCGCAAATTGTAGCAGTAAGGAGACTGCTATCGAAAAAACGTAAACGACATCATCAAAAACCGGAATATAGCGATATTATCCATGCTCTGTTTTCTTAACATATTTGGTATTCTTTGTGTGGTAACGTATTGTAGAGAAACGTCACTAATCAACTTATACATAGTGAAAAGGGTATACTTATCTAGTACCTACCTTTAGAAACAAACTCAAAATAGTAACAAAGAGTTAAAACCATTTTCAGGCATGCGACAAATGAAGAATATGGACATACTGAGACAATTTCGTTTTTTTTTTAAATATCAAAATTTTCATTCATAAGATCCTTCTCCTGACAATTACGAACAAAATAAAAAAAAATGCGAAATTGGTCCAGCCACTCACGCGTAATGCCGTGACCAAGGGAAATGGGGATTCATTTTTATATACATAGATCATTTTATGGACATGTGATGAGGAGGAATGAAATGCATGTGATTAATATGAATGTAAACGGATGAAGAAGGAGAGGGCGACCAAAGAAACAGTGGATGGATTGTGTGAGGGAGGATATGAAGGAGAAGGGTAAATGATGAGCTGACAAAGAGAATACAAGAGAGAAACATATTGCGTCGACCACAAGCAACTTGGGAACAGGGAGCCTACTCCCTAAGTCCGTCAACGAAGTCAGTCGCCCGTCCGAAAGTAACCCGAAACGTAGGAGTGAACAAAACAAGTGTCAAGTTAAATTTTTCGGACGGGCAAAGACACATCGGTAGTACGGACAGCTGTCAAATCGTGGTGTCATTCATTCTTAGTTCGGGCCCCGAAGTAATCGTATGTCCGTAGGTGATAGGGAGTAGGAAACGCTCGTAACTAAGGCCGAAACCACGGACTTCGTGCTTAGGGAGTAGACCCCCAGGATATGGAGGTGATGAAAAGTCGAACAGTTATCTATGGGCAGAAAAATAATATAATTTAAACACCAGCCGTAGTTAAATCTTAGGTTATTAAATACGGCATTTACCTTTAACTTACACCAGTGTTTAAGGGCAGTAACATACACCTACTGTAAATCTAAAAACTAATACGTTTCACACGCTCTTCTCGTTTAATGTGAGCTCGTTCAAAGATGTCCATTGTTTGGCGCTAAGCTTGTGTTATGAAAATTAAACGCCACTTTTTATGAGTGTTGTATGAAATTATTACTTCAAGTCTACTTTTATTTAATGTTCTTTGGTAATAAAGAGTTTTTGAGGAGCTCGTGGCTAAATAATTACAGCCGCATAGACCGATCTTCCGGGTTAAGCCACGCTTGCCGAGGTTGGTTTGTGGATGGGTGACCATTTACCATAGCGAGTTTCCTCCGTGCCTCGGAAAGCACGTAAAGCCGTTGGTCCCGGCTGTCATTTGTAGATCTTTGACAGTCGTTACTGTTGGTCAGAAGCAAGAAAGTCTGACAACCAGTCTTACCAAGAGTATCGTATTACCCAGTTACTGGGTTGTGGAGGTCTGATAGGCAGTCGCTCCATGTAAAATACTGATATTCAGCTGCATCCGGTTCGACTGGAAGCCGACTCCAACATGCTTGGGAAAAGGCTAGGCAGATGATGATGGTAATAAAGAGTTTTCTATCTATCTTCTATACAAATAAAAAAATATCCTGTTCGTTGGTAAGCGCACAACCTGAAAACGGCTGGACTGATTAGGTTTTTTTTTAAATGTTCGTTTTATTCTGAATTAGGTTTTTATGAAAAGAAAAAATTGGAAAACTTGCCCGGGAAATTGGCAAATTCGGGAAAAACTGAAAGTTCTTTTTTCTATGGGATTTTTGTATGACAGGACAACGTCTGTCAGGTTGCTAGTTAATAATAAATAAAGTTTTATACGTAGATATTTAAATTTAATATAATTCAATAGTCGGTTTATTAGATTATAATTATTTTTGTTAAGGAATCGTAATAATAAAAATAAAATAATAAAGTTCTCAAAGGGGCCTCTGCGCGTTGGACCTGTGTCCCCGTTCCCCGTGTATGCCTTCCAAAGGACCGGAAATCTTCCGCACGGAAGATGAGCCGTGATTCAGAAGAGAAAAATAAAATAAAAGGAATCGGGTTGAGTAAGCATGCGCACTTCCAATTATCCTTATACAACTTAACTATCGGCTGATAGTTTATTTGGATAAAATATGCACCCAGCCTTAGGTTGTGGATATCCGATTGTAGGAATCCAGTTCGATTACTATGTAGCGATCGCGTTGCAAAACCCGATAATTACATTTAAGTTTCGGGCCAAACCTTTCGATCTGTCTTGCCAATTCAATAAACAAGTATCAAAAACACTTTTTGATTTATTGTATCAGTAAGGTTTCAATTAAATTAAATTATTAATCAACGAATATGACTGTGGGCGACTCTAAATTTGGAATAGCTTGCAGCAGTAACGTGAGTTTAAATGAATTAGCGATGGCCGATTGTAAACGCATACAAATCCAATTATTCGATTGCTCTACTTATTCGATTGTTGTGGTTGTGGCTGTAGATCAAACAATCGTAAACCTTAAATTGGTTAACATGAAACAATGGGAAATGTGTCATCGTTCGTCGACTACAACAGACCCAATCGAAACAGAATTAGTTTGATTTAATTCGATACAATGTAACAGCTATTCAATTGTGTTTTTATGCGATGACGAACAAATCGTTTTTCGAATAAGACATTGCCTGGGAAGATTGCTATCGCGATTGTGGGATTTGAAGGGATTATTCCAGTTTTTCGATACTTGTTTGTATTTAATTTCACACACAATAGGGAGGCAATACCCCTCATTACTGGTAGCAACTTCTGGACTCGATTATTCGATTTTAAAGTTAATTATAATATCAATAGATTAACCTGTCTAAAAAAAAAGTAAGGCTGTACCCAAAACCAATTTACGCTTTATCGTTCTACGACCAAACATTTCAAAATATATCAAAAATCAACTACGAGCGAAGCCGTGGAATACGTTTAGTTTCTATCTCTTTATTTATGTATCATTCCATCAGTATTACCTACATTATTAGCAGTACACAATGTAATACTAATTGTAATCTAAAGCCTGATCTATCGTCTATGAAATTTTACGCTAATCTGTTCACTCGTTTACGACTTACGAGTAGTTAATAGTTACGAGTAGTCGAGTAAGCTTTAGTTACGCATAATTATCTGGATATCGAGTATTTTCGAATTAGAAGGTTTATATCATCGATTAAGAATAGCGTATCGAATGTGGTAGGTGTATTTATTTCCTGTACAAGAGTTACTATAGTTATTGTTGCTCATTTAAGAAACAAAATCTATATTTTATGAAATTCCCATAAAGTACTCGTAAGAGAATCCTTTTGACCTAAAAACCAGCACACTTATTGGTAGGATCTCTACGGTCTGACTGGCTAGCTACCATTCTCACATTAAAATCCGGTGCCAAGGAGTTTGCTGTGTTCCATCGCGTGTCTAGGAGTCAGAAGGGTATTTATAAGGAAGTCCCTCTATATCTTTGATACTAGGATTTGTGTTCTCCATAGCTCTGCGCTTACCATCAGGTGCTACTATACCGCAAAGAATAAAATAAAGTTTCATACTTCCGCACAGAAAATCTGCAATTCACCTTAGGTATACTCCTAGGTAATTTCGCTAACCATCTCCGTCACGCATGTTGCGTAATAAAGACAGCATTATAGAAAATAATTATAATTCGCATTATAGCCAGCGTGAGATAAAGGCATAGTCTGGAGGTATGCGTTGCGTGCGAGGTCACACAATCGCCGCTTTCTCATGGACCGAACGGAAAAGTGTTCGACTAATCGCTTGAAGTGAATTTGCAATACAATAAACTTACGAAATATATCCGAAACTGAATAAGATATAACATTAATTTAGACAACATTTTTTTGACCAATTTCTTAAAGTCGAGCACATCGTGATTGACCGTTAAGGCTCATAAGGTATAACACGGGGGTGAATCCTTTCTAAAACTAGTTGTCTAATCAATGCGCTGTCTATTTCAATTTGAAAATTCTACAGATTTCTGTAGAATGGGGATGAAGCAAAATTCTTGACCACAATTTTTTATTTTAGATTTTGAAAATATAGAGTAATCTAAGAAACCATTTTAAATGTTTTTGTTATTTTCATTGTAATTATTTTTTTACTAATTATTTTAAATTCAATATCATTTCTGATCTATGACGTCATCAGTGGCATAAAATCTTTGGGGTGTGCGTTCGCGCAGCGGAATGTTGTTGAATTTAAAGATTTTAATTATGCAGATATTTAGTGTATGACGTCGTATAATTGTGTATGGTAAAAAATAAATTTGTGCACGCAGCCATTGTGGAGAAATTCACCAAAAACTGATTCCGCTGGGCGAACGTTGTCCTGGCGGAACTTTTTTTAATCCATAGACTTTAGAAGAAAGGAGATGTGCCCAAAAATTAGTGTGTATTTGTGTGTAATTGTGTATGTATGAATAAAATTAGTGCATGCATAAACTTCGGAGAAATTCAAGTTTCCGCTACGCGAACGTTTGGCCATTAGCTAGTTTTCGTATAAAGCGCTTACATAGAGAGCTGTAGATTTTTACATACGTTGTTTTGAATTGGTTTATATTTGTTTAAAAAACAGATTTAGAAAAAATCGTAGGGCTTAAAAGATAAAAATATAAACTTAAAATACGCTTATTAGGTCTTAGTTCTTAAAGTATGCACTTTGGGGTCTAGATTTTCACGTTTATACAAACCTTGTAAGTGTCTGCAACATGTTGCCAAGTATCAATAATGTTCCGTTAGTAATTAAAGAGTTATAGGACAATTTACCATGAATAGATCACTGTTTACAAAGCAGTCAAATATCACGACGTTCTAAAGGAATTGCATGGTAAAATGTATGCCAATAATTAGTGTATTCATTCAACTATTCACATGCAAAATTTCATGTCATTAAATTCAGTAATTAAAGAAAAACAATAATAATACTGACGAAGCATTGAAAACCTACATAACCCGACCAAGTTCGGATATCTACAAAAAAGCGGCCGTGCAATATATTTAGGTAACATCCCAAAATTTACAGTATAATACCGGTATGAAATTGGTATAGGTGATAACACAATTGTTGTTTCGATATAATTTATAGGTCATTTATTTTTGTACACCTACTTTTTTAAATGTATTTGACTATGACAGAAAGTAGGTACTATTTACGTAGGTACTTTATTTAAGTATGCGCTTGAGACTTGAGATATAATCTAGATATATTATTTAAGACAAATAAAATTCATACAGCTAATTTCTATTGAAGATTTCACGGATCAGGATTCTAACTATAGACCCCTTAGGGAAATTAAATAATTACCACAAGTTTTAGTTTATAAGCACTTTTTAAATGTTGATCAAATCTAACTAAACAACTGAATAGTCTAGTTATGTGATGTGATTTTAATTTTTATTGAAGCTCGAAATGTTACACTTACCCTTATATTCATAATCGTTTATTAAACCTATTTTAGTTAACTTTCGTGAGACACATTCATATTTATGATTATTTAACATATCTAGATTATATCTCAAGTCTCAAGCGCATACTTAAATAAAGTACCTACGTAAATAGTACCTACTTTCTGTCATAGTCAAATACATTTAAAAAAGTAGGTGTACAAAAATAAATGACCTATAAATTATATCGAAACAACAATTGTGTTATCACCTATACCAATTTCATACCGGTATTATACTGTAAATTTTGGGATGTTACCTAAATATATTGCACGGCCGCTTTTTTGTAGATATCCGAACTTGGTCGGGTTATGTAGGTTTTCAATGCTTCGTCAGTATTATTATTGTTTTTCTTTAATTACTGAATTTAATGACATGAAATTTTGCATGTGAATAGTTGAATGAATACACTAATTATTGGCATACATTTTACCATGCAATTCCTTTAGAACGTCGTGATATTTGACTGCTTTGTAAACAGTGATCTATTCATGGTAAATTGTCCTATAACTCTTTAATTACTAACGGAACATTATTGATACTTGGCAACATGTTGCAGACACTTACAAGGTTTGTATAAACGTGAAAATCTAGACCCCAAAGTGCATACTTTAAGAACTAAGACCTAATAAGCGTATTTTAAGTTTATATTTTTATCTTTTAAGCCCTACGATTTTTTCTAAATCTGTTTTTTAAACAAATATAAACCAATTCAAAACAACGTATGTAAAAATCTACAGCTCTCTATGTAAGCGCTTTATACGAAAACTAGCTAATGGCCAAACGTTCGCGTAGCGGAAACTTGAATTTCTCCGAAGTTTATGCATGCACTAATTTTATTCATACATACACAATTACACACAAATACACACTAATTTTTGGGCACATCTCCTTTCTTCTAAAGTCTATGGATTAAAAAAAGTTCCGCCAGGACAACGTTCGCCCAGCGGAATCAGTTTTTGGTGAATTTCTCCACAATGGCTGCGTGCACAAATTTATTTTTTACCATACACAATTATACGATGTCATACACTAAATATCTGCATAATTAAAATCTTTAAATTCAACAACATTCCGCTGCGCGAACGCACACATCTTTGGGCCTTTGCCTCAATCCATATTCTAAAAACTGTAACAGTGATGTCAAATGTCAATAGTGTCAACTGTCAAATCAATGAAATAATAACCTCAGATTATTATGTTCCTTGCCTATAATTCATAACAAACAAAATACCACGTTACGCCGCTATTGCAATTAATCTCGATCGTACGCCCTTCATATTATTTACCGACCAACCAATCGCCATGAGTGATACTTTTATCAAAGCTGACTCGCGGAACCTTCCGAAAGTTGAGTTTCCGAACACGAACAAAAATTTTGTTTGGGCTATTTTTAGTGTCGTTCTTGCAGGAACAAAGCACTTCCTATATTCCATCGTTATTGCTTGACCGTCTCAATAAAACGCGATAATAGTAAAAGTTGAATTTCTGTTGAGGATTGAGGATATGTTTATTGTTTATTATTTATGACATTCACGTCAGGTGACCACGTCTATCATTTTTTTTATTTAAAATCGTAGGCAAAGGCATTACTGCCATACTGCCAGCAATGACGTCATGTGGAGGATAAATTAAGGTCATTCACATATAACCCGAAATACTAATAATCCATGATTATTTTCCATTTCTAAATAGTGAGAGGTGATCAGTAACCTTATTCCTCGAAATGGTTTTCATATCTTAACAGATTTAAAAAAAATGCACAATGCCCATTGGCTATCTTCTTTCTATTGCATTTAATGTTATACTAACTTGTTGCTGTACAAATTCTTTAAAGAATAAACTAATATTATAATTAGAGTATTTATGTAAAGGACAAAGTGCATATTAGACATTTGCTGGAGACCATTCAAGTCTCGCCAGTAACTGCCCGGTTACGTAGAAATGGTCCCCAAGGACTACCTACAGCAGACAAATAGAAAAAAAAAAGCTTAATAGAAAGCTTTCCCAAACGTCAGACGTCACGCTCATTTGCCGGCATTGCATTGTCCCTGTTGTTGGCTAGAAAAGTTCTGTATCAGAACCTCGGACCGTCGACGAGTACAAACATTACCGTAACATGATTGTGTTCTTAATCTGTGGTCTCAGTGACTTCAGACATTTGGAAGAGATGTTTGTCCAACTGCGTGTATTAGAACGAGTTGATAAAATTGAATGATTCTTTATGGTTTTAGAAGACCTTTAGCCCGGCTGCATATTATAAGAAATTTCTGCCAGAAAATGTGTAATTCGTGACTTTGCTCATACAAGACCCGCGCACTGTCAACATTTGGGTTTAGTCCCATCTCTTCCCCTTCCCATCTCTTCCCCTATTACGTTTGTTAGAGATGGGAAATTTTTGTAGTTATAACCATACAGGGGAAGAGATGGGACTTCTTCTATCGTGTTGGAACGAGCTATACGAGAATAGGTCATGCCGTGGTGAAAAGATTAGCCAGTCAGCAAGGTTGGTAGCGAGGCTGACTGCCCAGGGTGCGCCGGACGTACTTAAGTATCGTCACTCGTGGTGGCTCTTTTCATGCACCCCATGAAATGATGAGATGGGACTAAACCAACAATTGTCGGATCCGGAAAATAAAGTTGTTGGTTGGTTTCTTTCCAATACAAATAGATGTTTCTAAGTATTGCGATAGACTTCACGTCCTACAACATTCTTAAGTTAAATAATTACGGTGATTTTCTCTTATGACGTAAGCAGAACATGCAAATATCTTCCTGCCGCTTCTACATAACTGTTTAGACGTGTGTGGTTAAACATAACCGTTAAACATGATTCATCCTTTTGTGAAACTTAAGATATTTTAGCACATTTATTTTGATGTTAGAATATTTTGTTTTACACACATGGTTAGTCAGAAAGGGGGTCATAATCCTAAAGGATGTTAAAGAACCCGTAATAATTAATAACTTTTGTTCCACAACTTTCCCCAAAAGTCAATAGTTTAAGAGAAATATCTGTTCCAAGATTTAATAAAAATACGCTAAAACATATCTATACTCAGCTAACAGCTGTGTTTACATTTTAGGTCATATTTGGGGTCACGAATTAGAAGCTCAATTTTATGAATTCATAACTAAAGCAAGGATGATTTTTTCAAAAAACTTTAATTTTATTCATTTTGCATTGAAATAATAAACTTTAAAAAAAAGTAAAAACCGACTTCAAAGACATACTAAAAGGAGTAAAGTAATTACCATAATATAAAATTAACAGTTTCAGAAGTCGGTGGCTTCTATTTGCTTCAGTGAAGAGTTGCACCGACTTCTGAAACTGTTAATTTATATTATGTTAATTATTTTACTCCTTTTAGTATGTCTTTGAAGTCGGTTTTTACTTTTTTTTAAAGTTTATTTTTTATTAAATACGTTTTAGTGTCATAATTTTAACCCCCTCCTTCATAACCCTTCTTTTTGGCTTTGACGTAGTCGGGCATAAAAAGTCCTTTCAAATGATACCTTACACGATATAATGAAAACATTCCAAAGGGGGGGAGGGGGGGACACGCACCCCCTCCTCTTTTCCAGTAGTCAGTTACCAACAACAAATATAAACAAAGCAATATTAATAATTTGAGAATTTTGCTTTGATCCGATGAGGAGTTCCGTTCCATATCTCTGAAGTTCATGGTCTAATCATAACAAAATTTATATGGGACCAATCGGGAAGTATACCCTTTTGAACAAAAAAATATTTTTTCAAATCGGTTCATAAATGACGAAGATATGAGGTAACAAACATTAAAAAAAAAAAAAAAAACAACCGAATTGAGAACCTCCTCCTTTTTGAAGTCGGTTAAAAATGATCTAATTTTGAAATTTTAACACAAACTTGCTTTAAAACAATCATCACTTCATCAGTGATAGTTTAAGTGGCCCTTTCCAACTAGTCTTCTACGTGATTAGCTAAATAAGAATAAGCTAGGTTCCTTAGTTAACAGAAGATAATACAATACAAACTTTTAGATAAAGTTTAACCTTTATCAAAATTTAATTCCACTCTGAATGGACTAAAGATAGTATTAGAATAAATTGCCATTAAAATACCATTCTCACGTTTCAGGCTGTATAAATAAACGCCCAAGGCTTGCAGATATTGTTGGCTATAAAATATGTCCCAAGGATTTAGTTTTGGTCAATTTTGAGGTTAAGACATCATTCTAAATACCTAACAATGCCAACTTCTGGCTAGCCTTTTCCCAACTATGCTTGGGAGCAAATAAATCGAGCCACTTCTATTTTTCACGTTGGTATAGGAAATTGTTATTATTTTTGGTATTATGGAACAGATCAATTCTAAACTTAAATCGCCTAAAAGGTTATTTGATAACTTTTACAATGAGGGTAGTTTTTTGTGTTTTGAATTATATAATTCATGAAACCAAAACTAATAACCAGTACGTGTGAAAAAAAGAGTGGCTCGATTTCTTTGCTCCCAAGTGTATATTGGGGTAAGATTCCAGTCTAACCAGATGTGGCTGAATACCAGTGTATTTTACACGGAGCGACTGCCATCAGACTTCCACAACACAGTTACTGGACAATGCCGATATGCTAAGGTTAGACCGGTTGTCAGACTTTCGGGCTTCTGACTACCCGTAATGGCTGTCTTAGGTATTCGTGTGACACTTGGGACCAACGGCCTAACATGTTCTCCGAGGCACAGAGGGCTCTTGATGTGCAACGAACCTAACGCGCAGCTTAACCTTGCAAATCGACATAATGATATGCGTGGTTATTAATTAGCCACGAGCCCTTTCTAACAATGCCAAGTATTATCTTATTATTAAGAGTGATTTTGTATTTGTTTTAGAACTTTTATATTAAAAAAAAATCCTAACTAATATTAGAAATGCGAAAGCAAGTTTGTTTATTTGTTACCTTTTCACGCCTAAACCACTGAGTCATGCTGAAATTTTTCATATACGTTGTCAGTTGTACAGAAATGGACATAGGGTACCTTTCATCTCGAAAAAAAGTACTGTTCCCTAGGAAAACAACAACAACGATAATAGATGGCGCCACGTGTCTTTCGAATCATGATTGAATTATATTATTAAAGAAACTTTAGTAGTGTGTTAAGTGTTTTTTTTTATTATAAATTAACGCGAACGAAGCCGCGGGCAAAAGCTAGTGGTAAAATAAATGTTTAAAGGATCTAAAACGTAAAACAAAACAAACATAACATTGTAAAAAAAGTGACACTCCATGTACCCTATGCGCATGCTCAAGATGCTAATAGTGTGGCCCAACTCGTATATCGATATCGAGGTCAAAAGTATTAGCACTTATTATCGACATACACGCCCATCGCCCACCTATAGAAAGCTTAAACAAATACATGAAAGAGAGCCACTAATGAAGCCATTGACAATTAATGATACGTTTATGAGCCTCGTATAACAACAGGTTTTAATCGGTGTTTCGTCTGTGGTAATATTTATGAACAGTTTAATAGATAAAGTAATCCAAACAAATGATTAATTTGTGTTTTGTGATTGATGATAGAAAAATGATTTTCAACTGTCTAATATTTTGATTGCAGTTTCACCTGGTTTTTGCCTTGTTTTTCTTTGATAATAGTCATGCGAATTTAAAGGCTTAGTAGTACACTAATCTACATTTAGGAATCCTAATTAGGATTTAGGAAAATGTGATAAGAGTTAGGAACGGTTAGGATCCTAATTAGCCAGTCAAGATGGTTCCTGCCTTCCTGAGTCCCTTAGCCTAAATCCCTAATAAGGATTCCTAAATTCTGAGTAGTGCAAAAAACCTTTTTAAACATCAAAAAACCCAGGATACATACAAAAACTTTCCGCTACAATCATTCTAAACAAAAAACGTAACGAGGCCCACGCACTTCTCATAGATCTTATGATTACCCTCAAACAGTCGGTGTCCATACCAACTTGGGTGCCTCATTTTATAACATGTAGTGATTACTCTGACGCTTATTTCCAAAGGCATCGGGATTAAATGAAAACAGCGCATTAAAGTATATTAGCTGTTTATCGCCGCTTTAAAGTAGCTGGAATCAACTGGAAACTGGTTAATGTTTCCGTGGCCGACGGGCCAGCAATTTGTCACTATTCCTGTACTATTGCAATCATTAATCCCCAACACTTTATTGCAGCCGTTTCAAGCAGGAACGTACTTCTTGTTGACACTGATTGGAGTTCCTTTCACGCGTACAGCGAAAAGAACATGACAACGCGAACATCAAAGCTGCTACTTTGCAAACAAACAGGCAGGCTTTTCAAAAGGGAGCGACGGTTAGATTGCATCACGTAAGTTATTAGACGCTTTGATGAGGGGATATCGACTCTCTTACATAGCTCGACATGCACGCAGTAATACCTGTTTTCAACAGACATAAATCATAAAGCAAACACGGAAAACAATTAACAGAAAATAACGAACAATTTCACCCGACACGACTTTAAAGATACCGATCTTCCAATCAGCTGTCAATATGGAAAAAAGTGCTGGCCTCAATTGCATTTTATCGATACTATTACGCAAATGAGGTGCATGGTCAACTAACCATAAGCAAAGTAATTAAAGATTGCGATTGCATTAAATGATTATGATAATGGAGTTCAATCGATTCGCATTCGTTTACATTATATTTGATATTTCTGTTTAAGATGTTTGCGAAGTTAATTAAAATCGTGAAGTTAATATTACACGCTTCAGAAAGTTCATTCTGATTCCACACATAAGTTATTTTCGGTTGCGTCATAATTGCTTCGCAATTTCGATTATACTGTTGTAAAAGTGTTAATAACAATGTGTTAGCGAATTTATTATGTGTTGTAAAGTGTGCCCATTTATTTATTGTTCGGTGCTATAATAAAAGCTATTACGTTATAGTTATGCCATCCGCTGTGTAATTAACATTTCTCGTTAACATGTCCAGTTGCTTTAGTTCTTTATTCAGTTCAGTGTTTTCATTGCAGTAGTTATTTAAATGATAACAACAACTTAATTAATGTTTTATTCGTATCATGAATGCTCACAGTCGGCATTCATTTGCTGAGTAACTACTACAAACGACAATCGATAAGATATGCTGTGAAATAAATCTTATAGTTTGTCTTTGTTGATGTGCGATCGATAACATCGTTAGAGTTATTTAAAACACTTGCAACGCGTAGGTGAACGCCTCGGAACAGTGGAACAATAAATCCTCTGTCGAGTAGCCTCGACGAGACAAGATTATCGATAATTTTGACGTGCAACACTAGCCCGCCAAAGTTTCGACTGTTGTATTTTATAATAAGTACTAAATATTTTTTATTAAATTCAAGAAAATTTGAAACTGTTTAATATTAATGTTCGCAAAACACCTGGTCACACTAGAATTCTATTCTAAAAACTCATAAATAAAATCTTATGTGATATTTTATAACTGGATAGTAACACTATATTTTACTCGTTCGATGCTCGGACTGTGTAGGAACTGGTTCTAGCAAATTATACATGTCGCTTTGTATCCGGTGCCTCTTCTTTGCTATAATTTATAGGATCTGCTTTCTAAACCCTACGGTTAGCTTCGTGGACGCTTACATGTTTTAATTCACTGCTAGCCAGCTGAATGTTTCTTTATAAATTTTAAAGAGCTGCATTGTGATTTTATTTGTTAGATGTTATCGTAAATTGGATGGAATAAAAGGCGGTTGCTGCATTTAGAAACGAGACTTGGAAGTTTATTACAAACTTCTTGGAAGTTATGATAGACGTCGTGTTCTTTAGTAGATATTTTGTTATTGATTGCAAAGGTTAACAAATAATCAGTGAATGGAAATTACAAATTCCCGAAGAGAACTATGGAGTAATTCACACTCCCGTGGAAGAAGTTCATCGTATTTTATTAGGACATGCTTTATGGGACCGAATGAAAAAAGGAACCCTGTAGTACCCTCAACTGACACTGTTTAAAACAAAGAACAAGTAGTTTCACCTTTAACCAATTGCTTAAAATTAAGATATATAAAGACGATAGCAGCAACAATAAATCAGATATTAACCACTTTATAGAAGTCTGATGGTAAAATATAATTGCATAGTACGCAACTTTTAACTGGCAATAAAAATGAAAACGCAGACGTCAAAAAACTAATTCTTAGTAAAGCCCCAGGCTACTGTCAAGCTACTATTTTAGCAATAAAAAGTCGTACAACCATTTTATCGCATGTTTTATCTCATACCGAAAAGCATTTTTTTATCTCTTTTCTACACTATAATATTTTATCATAAGCGCAGTTTTATCATGTCTGGTGTGAGTCTGGAGACGCCGAAGTACGTGTGAGATTGTGCGTGTGATGAGTACTAAAAGTAACGTCAAAAGTATGGCAAGTGTTAGTGGCCTGATATCTCCAATGATAGCGAACTCGGTTGTAAACTAGAGGTAGGTGACGAAGGTTTGAAACGTGCCAAAATTATTCCTGTTTCAATGAATCTTGTTTTAGCACAGGATTTTAAGATTTATTTTCAACGCATTTAATAGCGGAAAGGGTCACCACTTTTCTCTGCCAAGGCTCCTTTAGGGATCACAGATGCCACAGATGGGTAAAAATCTGGGTCCAGCCAAATGTACTTAGTAGGAGGAAAGCCTGCTTTGAGTTGATAAGAGTCCGGCATAAAATTTAAAATTTTGGCTTTCCCAGGCGGAGGGTATCCGTAAGAACTCCTCCAAGTCAATAGAAAAGTAAGAATTAATTTTGTGTAAATATCTTGAGAATTACTGAGTAATGTTTATCTTAGTTTTGCATATTTCCATACTTCATCTACTCATTGGGTAGTTATGTCTTGTCCACATTCTGTTCTGTGGTCAGATTGACCAGTGGTGGGTTTTGTGCTCAATAGTTATTTATATTAGAAATGATATTATTATGTTTTAAAATATTATGTTCCACAAAGTAGGTACAATAAATTAACTCTATTGGAGCTTAAACATTAACATTAATTTTAAAGCCAATTTACATAATGCATAATGCTTTAAACAAAATTAGCATAATATCTATATCACTGCTATAAAGTTACATAAAAGCATTAACAGTATTATAGATTATTTAAAGTTACGTAAATTAAAGCTTTTTATAAGATTTACGACTTCGCAAATCAATTTGACGGGTAACCGTTTGAAAGGCAGCCATTTTGTATATCAAACAGATTGACGTTGACATGTTACGTCAGTTAATTATATGTGCATATTAATTAAATTACATTTTAATTACTACGTTTTCGTATGTAATTGGCCTGCTTAAAATTCTGTTTTCTTTTTTATAGTTCTGACTTTAATTGGCCGTTTGTATTAATTTTAATGTTTTGATAGTCAATTTATAACATTTATTGGAAGTTTTTACCAAATATGGCGTATAGTTAAGCGAAATATCAATTTACACATTAAATTAAATAATAATCTTTACGAAAATATTAGGTGGATAATTCTGTTTTAATTAGATACGTTTTTAGAGACATTAGTTGTCGAATACCGTTTGGATGCCGGCCTTGCCCAGTAAATGGGTTCAGGAGGTCTGATGGCAGTTGCTCCGTGTAAAATACTGGTATTCAGCCGCATCTGGTTAGACTGGAAGCTGACCCCAATATAGTTGGGAAAAGGCTACGCAGAACAGAAAATAATAGCTATCGAATTCTTTGTATCAATAAATTAATTTAAGAAAGTAAGGTTCTGGACTAAGTTCTTTTTTGCACGGATTTAACAGCTTATGCAAACCTTCAGCAGTTGCAACTGAATAAACAATATGCTTGGCGGTAGGATCTATACGGTCCGCCTTGCTAGCTACCACCCTCACATCAAATTCCGGTGCCAAGCAGTTTACTGTGTTCCGTCGTGTGTATGTGAGAGCCAGAGACCCCTCTGGCTCTCACGTACACACGACTCGATAGGGAAATCTCTCTGTATCTTTGTTACTTGGATTCGTGTGCTCCATCTTAGACCCTGTCTGCGCTTACTATCAGGTGCGACGAGGGTCAAGCGCGATCAAGAGAAAGAAAAAAAAAACTGTCTACTGTCCCATTATATTTACAAAACGTAACCATAAACCTCCATTCAATCCGCGAATAAACTTTCAAACGAACTTTTTCTCATGTTTCTATCACGAAAAACAAAAGTCCTGCCAAGTCTATGAAACGCTAAAATATATAGCACCTTTAATTATTATTGGAGCAGTAAAGACTCGCTGTCTAACGCGCAAAGCTTGCATTCTTTGAAACAAAATTACAAGACGGTCCAGTAATGGCGTATCCGTACCACAGGTCCACAGGCTACCTGTTTCTTAGTATAATGACTGGCCTAACTGGAGCTTTGTGTAAAGGAATGTTAAAGAATTCTCTGTACTGTGTACTTGGAGCGAATGGCTTCTTGTAGCGTTTAAAGTTGTGATCGAATCGTAATTGATTAGTTTTGTTCTGTTGTTTTGTTTGGAGTGAAACTTTAAACTGTTCTTGATGCTGTCTGTTGTAAATCCGAGGTTGTTTTATTGGATACTGAAACTAAGTTACGAAGGTTGCCAGTTCTATTTTTAAGGGACCTACGTGGGTTTGTTACTGATAAAGTTGGGAATGGTATCAATTTCAGCCAAAATTTGCAAAATATAGATTATGCTTCGGGATTCCACACACACTTTTACAACAAGGTAGGTAAATCCCTTACTCAACATCTGAAACTCCTAACGCTCTCTTGTCAAATGCAAAATCATTAAAATCCAGGCTCTTGGAACTTTCATATCGGCATATGAAATCTTTTTGTTTAAACAGTCAAATTGTCGGACAATCAATTACAAGTACACAAACACACATAGAAAACATACACACGAATACACATAGAACAAATTTTATACACAAAACCCTAAATAATCTTATAATAATATTTTTTTTAATAATTGAATAATACGTATTAATAATGGAATGAATGAATCAATCAATAATTTCTCAAAATGACCATTAACAAACCAAGAAATACATATTATTAATAATGATAAAGGTTCCCAAGTTACAGCTTAGCCTAGTTTAGGAGCAACGGCAACCCATTGTATTGGTTAATTTTATAAGAAAAAAATATTTTTTTCCTTTACTAACTAAATTCTGGTTTCTCCCTTACCTTTAAGGATCCCTAAAGCATTGAAACTATAATAAGTAAATATAAAATAATGATTCCTATCCCTATTCTTAAATATATTAAAACACCACCATATCCAATTTCATAGACACCGTCATTTTCCTTACTCCTACAATTTCTATAAGCGAAACAAAATACTTGAGCTGTATCTATCTATACGTAGGTACTATAAACACAGCTTACACCTCAGCGCAAATCCCGTTTCTATCTTCACGTAATAACACTAATCCTGGCGACTAGAAAATACCCGAGCCGCACCCAACTATACATTGGCCACGAATTAAACTCTTAATTGCATGTACATTGCCGCTTTACATTGGCCCACTGATATGTAGTTAGAAGCAAAATGTTAATGGATTGTTCCCTTAAGAGGAAACTTTACAGTCGTGGTTCGCTTGTATCCTGGGAAAACGGGGCTGCCGTATCAGAATCCGTTTGACAGAACAATTGGGTTCAGTTAATATTCATGGGATCTGTCAATTATTTTCTCAACGGTTCGTATCGCTATCTATATTAGAGGTTATTGGATGTTAATTGAAGAATTATTCAGTTTTGACTTCGTGACGAAATGTTTACTTATGTTAGAACATGAATGTGTTAGAATAATAGATATTTACATTTCAATAGATACTGTATTCTTCCCAGTTTCTTTTTATCTTGCCAAAACTAATTGCACTGTCCCTAAAGGAGTTCCTGAATTGATTTGATTGATGATTGTCCTCTCATATAGTGCAATTACGGCCAATTCTTTTTCTTGTCTTGTTTTAATTCAGAACGATTTACGTCTGAACTAGCAACTGTTAATGATCTGGCTTTCGCAGTATGTTGTCAACAATTTACAGGTAGATGTGACTTCTCATTCACTTGATATAAATGTCTTTAGTCTATAGATGGCTTTCACAACACCTTCGAGAGGATGAGCTATTCTTACTCGGCGCAAGTAATTGTGCTACCGCAATGAAAACGATGTAACTTCTTACTCAATCGTCCCTTTCTTTATTAAAACCGCAATTTTTTTGCACCCATAAAACACTGTAATCTCCTTCACGCTAATTTACACCGCACTTATTCAGCATAACCAGTTGATTGCCGTTGAACTGTCAGTAAACTTGTATTAAAACTCGATGGCGATAAATTCCTCATGTTTTATGTCAACTTGCTTCCTATTTCATAAATCTGCGGATTACTAAGGATGGATAAAAGGAGCTTATTACCTATTTACGATGTTAAGTCATTATTTCCCCTTTGACATTTGCGTCGTTTAGGATAAAGTTGCAAAATTCGTAATGCCATCCATTAAGGCACTTTCTACTGTAAAATAAACCTTTGGACATAGTAATAAGGTTTCGTCAGCTCGGTATACAACAGTAAAGTTGATTGGTTAGGTGTACGCAGAGACGCGTCGCCTGACTGATGGTTATCCGATATCCATAAGATGGTATGCTAAATCGCCTGTGATGGTCAGATGTGCTATTCAGTGTACATGATGAGTATATTATTATTGCCTTTACTGTTACTTTGATGACATGATTGTTAGTCCCTAGTTGCGATTTCTCAATAGCAATGAATATGCATTAAAGTCCTGTTGCTTTCTGCAGTTTTATTACGGGCAGATTTTTCAACCGTCAGGAACTATTATCTGGAATAATTTTGACGTTTTGGCAGTTGTTGTTTAGAAAATATGTTGAATTGCCATATTTATTCTTCAGCTAGAAGTTATCTGACGACTGAAAAATCGGCTCTCAACCAAATAAAAATGTAAGGGCACGATATCAATTTTACTGGCGCCTCTTATGAGGGCAAAGCTAATTATCTTATCTTTTGATTGTTTGTTACCAAATACTAGACTAGTAGACTGTAAAATATTTATATAACATTATGCAGTTGCAGTCCAGCAGTTGAAATATTATTCATTATTTAGCATTTTATTTATTTATACAAAAGCAAATATGTACCGAGTCGAACTTAATGCCTTAGGCATTTTCTACCAGTCGACCTTGTTTCCTTGCATTTCATGACCAAAAATATTCATGCAGGTGCATTTAGAACTCACACACAATCCAATAGGCCTATTCAAATAGAAAAGTTGGCAACAAAAGTAAAGTCAGCACTGGATTTATTCTAAGAGGTTTCGGTGGCGATGTCGCGATGATAACATCTAGATCGCATCTCCTTGCGTGCCGATCCGATCTTCAAGCTCCTGCTTTAATGAGGCTGGTGATTCAGTCTCGTGGGAGTGGTTAGAAATTGTCCGTTTTTATTATACATACGACGTCACTTATGTAATAGTGTACTTATTATGCACATACATCAGCATCGCTTTATCTTTGTTTAGAATTGTGTTTCCTGGACGGTAGTTGGTGTTTTGTGATGTGTCCAGTGTCTGTAAAATTACAGATAGCTGGCCGTAAGGCTTAGCCTTCGAAACGATAGATATTAACGCTTTAGTAGCACATACCTACTTGACTGAAGATTGCTCAATCCAGTCCATTCAGTGGCTTATAGGATTCAGCGTCAAAGACCAAATGCTTAAGAAATTGATGAAACCATCACGCATGTATTCTCCGAAGGGTTGGGCAGAGGTGTAAAGTACTCTCTCATTTCGCCGTTATGCTTAAGTCCCATGTAATGGGGCGAGCCAATTGATGAAACTGTGCGGAAAAAAACACAATAATGATTACCTCCATTTAATAATTCTGTTACTACTTAATGGGTGTTGCAAGGACCTTAGATAAACATAAAATAACGATGGACGATGACCAGCAGCACTTTTCTAAGTACTTGTAACTTCATACCGCGATCACGAACCGCCTGTCAAGACTGCTGGTTATTGTAAAGCTCAAGATTGTTTATTGTAACGGTGTATCAAGAAGGTCTATGTTTAGTAGACAGTGGACATTTGCTAGCAAAAATATTACGATGTCGAGTAAAATATTGAAGGGGCTCGTGGTTAATTATCAACCGTGAGAATCATAAGATCTGCGAGTTGCGCTTGCCACGGTCAGTCTGTTGATAGGTGATCGGTCGTTAAGACATCGAAACCCCTCCGTGCCTCAACGTCGGTGTCAGGTGTCATACGAAGACCTATTGGTATGTCTACACCAGTGCGCTTTCATGTTCATCTTGCGCTTTCAACTTTCAATTCCTCTTGCGTCAAGCGCATGCTATATTGATTGCCATAAGACGCATGCAGCTTATCGTCTGCGCCGGTGCGCCTCGGTCAGTCGACATACAATAGACGGATTAGCGTGCGCTAGGGGCATGCGCTTTTGTCGAACTAGTATTAAGGCATGCGCTATTGCATGCGCTATGGCGCTTCAGGCATGCCTCAGACGAACACGCAAGATGACTATGAAAGCGCACTGGTGTTGACATAGCTTTTGACAGTCGTTGCGGGTAGTCGGTAGACCGAAAGTCTGACAATCAGTCTATCCTCCGGATATCGGCATTGCCCAGTAACTGGGTTGCGGATGTCTGATGGTAGTTGCTCCGTTTATAATATTGGTATTGGCACCTGGTTTGACTGGAAGCCAATCCCACTATAGTTGGGAAAAGGCTAATAAAATGTTGTAAGTTTAGATTGTATCAAAAAATATCACAAAAACAAAGTATGATATAAACCGGAATTAATCCGTAAAATTAGTTTAATTACTCTGGGTGATATTTGCGTAATCATTCTGATTAAGTTGTTATTTCGGTACACAATTTGTGTCATTTTCCAAACAGTGACCAGCCTTGATTTGGATTTAATTTCAAACATTTTTAATCTAAATCGTTACGCTTTTAATGAAAGTTTAGGTTATTTTAATTATAAAAGCCAGAGTAGGTACCTAATTTCGTATTTGTTTTACGGACTTCGCTAAAGAGATAATAATACCACTGTGGAGGAATGAGGTTACTGAGTTCCTCCAACGAAAAGGGAGGATCCTCCAACCAGGCGGGTCCCTGGCGGGCTTTTGCCCAACGGTTAATGTTGGGCGGTGGTATATACCAACTGCATGTTACATTTTGATAGCGTGATGTAGGAGTTGCGTGACGTCTTCTTAAGGCGCTTCCCCCAGCGAAAATGACGTAACTTCAGAAAAAAAACATTATTTCCTTCAACACACAACATATCGAAATTTCGTAGGTACGTACAACATTTTTGTCAAGTGATGTAGAAATTTAAGCACACCAAAAAACAACACTTTACATCCTAGGTTAGAAGTTTTAGTAATTAATGCTAAAAACGGCCGTTTTTGGTACTTATCGCCAAAACTTCGAATCCAGAAGGTCTAGTGTTGATATTTGGTCTTTGAAAACTTCTACAACACTTGACTAAAATGTTGTACGTACGAAACATTGTTGTGTATTGGCAGAAATAAACCTTTTTTTCTGAAGTGGCTCCACTTTCGCTCGGGGAAGCGGAGTTGTCATTACGTCGCTGTAGTCTTCTACGCAGCCGCAGTTCTGCGTAGTTCGCTTTTCATTGTTGTAAGGCTGGGAAATCATATCAGGAGGCCGATTCCAATAACGAAATTGTTTAAAATCTCGACCGAACTGCTCCTTAACTACCTACAGCCGATTTGTTTCTCTTATAAAGCTGTCTTTCAAACCTTTTTTGCGATTTTAAATAATTTTACTTGTAGAATCGGTCTTCCGAGCGATCGGTAGCAACATGTCCCTTAAAAATGATGATAGTTCCTGTTAGAATTGACTTCCAAACCGGTGACTACAAAATTAAAATTGCAGAGTCATAGCGTACTAATTTTAATATTCTTTGGCCATAGTATATTCCAGGAAAACGCTGATAGAAAGTACCAGTATAATAACCATTCAGTATTTAGCAAGAAATGTAAATTATTGCATTCATAAATTAGATTAGATATGACGAATCGAACCTTTTAAAATTTAATTACAATCAGCGTTTCCTTTGTAATTTTTATCGCGTCCGGCTTTGCAATCATTGTAGTATTTATCTCGTTATGTTAATCACTTCTGCATCTTATTATCTAACCGCTGTATAATGAAATAATATTCAAATGAGAAATTAAACATGCAAGATCTTGTCGATGTTTCTCTTGAATCGCTTTGTGTGAATTCAAAAATATTGTAATTCTTACTAAAGTATCTAATGTTACTAAAATCGTATTCTTTATTGGTGATAAATTAAGAATTAATGTGGTCTAAATAGTTTGTGTATTACTATTTGTGTGGGGCGTGCCAAGGTGAATTTGTGATATTTTGTTTTTCTTTGTTTTTTGTTGTTTGTGAATGGACACAACTCTATCAAGTTCCTAATTATTATCATAATTTTCATCCCTAGATCATTCTGTAACATGTTTAAATTATGCACCTGCCTTTTGTTCGGTTGTGGCTCCTGGTTTTGTATACTCCTCAGCGGACATTTCTGATTTAATTGCTACTTTATGAACCTCTTTTATACGAATAGAGCAGTGGGCGTTGAAGTGGGGCAAAGTGGGTGTACAGGAGCCATAACAATAACATTCTCAGTTACAATTCGCAATAGAGCCAGTTATAACAGTAACCAGCTTGTTAGCCCAGCGACTGAATTACCTAAACCGTCGTCCAATAAAACATTAAAATAATAAATTACAACTAACCGGTAACGATCATAACACTAATTACTTAACTTCAAACTAGAGTTGCCCTCTGGACTTTGCAATATTTTGTTCATTAGCAACACGGTCATTAAGTCTGCGAGCAATTGATCATACGTTACATCTCTATTTCACAAATCGGTTATAATTTTACCGGTCAATGTAGGGTTATCAGTCGTTTTCATCAGGATTTTGTTTGGTATGTGAGTTTTTTTCTAACTAGAGTCTGGAGTTCTGGCTACAGCAAGATTCTTGGACTACATTATTGCCGAGTGTTTTATTTTTGGCAAATGTATTTCCACAACACAGATGTGCACTTCAGTTATAAGTGCACGCGTCAAAAAATCTTGTGTGAAAGAGAACCAAATCTTAATTGATTAACTTAGCTGAAAGAGGAGATGTTTTACTTACCTATTATAGCTTTTAAATAATTGTGCAATACAACAATAGTTTCAGTAATGTGCTTTTTATTAACATCAATTTAGCACATTTATGAATAAAGATCATGTGAAAATGTTTAGAATCTACGCTAACCCTAGTTAGATTACCGCACTAATACATCAGAATACGCTGACACGAAGACGCTGCAGCGCTGTTAATTTACATCAGTCACGAGCACTAAGCTGCGACCCAATGACCTTTAGATGAAGATGTTACGTAAGCCTATGCAAATCATGAGGATGCACCAAACACAGGCTTTATGTAAACACTTTCACGAACTAATAGAGGTTCTGTACGTAATGCTAAGGTAATATAAGGGAATGAATCGTGAGGGTTTTGATTTGTTGCTTTATCTTCTCCATCTTTGTTGTTGTTAAGGGTTTTATATAATAAACCTTTACACTAGAAGAGATCTTTATTATAATTTCTCTTGGACCACTTTTCTTAAGAACTGGTCATGCACTGTCTTCTGCGCTTATAGGAATCCAGATTCTACCATTGCCTAAGAGGATACTGTTGCCACTGCTACAGCGACTACTAAATAAATAATCCTTTATTCGCGACTTACAACACCAGAAAAGATAAGGTTGACTATTATTTGCCACAGATATTCGCCGCAAAACAAGACATTAAGAGAGAATTCCCTCCTTTGTTTATTCTGTTAATACCACTCCATGATCTGTTTAGTTTACTTCCTCCTATTTGCCGCGTCTAGGACAATTCACTTTAACAACAGTAAAATTTCGCGTTTAGCCGTAAACGGCCCTTTTACTGCATATAAGTGTAGGAATTTATGTTGTTTGTCTTATGTGGAGATAGTATCGGAGATAGCAGATAGGACCAACAAGTTCAAATAACCCGACCCGTGGCAGACCCCGTATTTATTGGTGTCCTTTCTCATTGTGTGGGCCTTTTCGTATAACAATTTTAGTTATATTCTTTACTGCTTTATTATTTATTACCTACTAAGTTATTTTTAGACACAATACTGTATTTTTATTTAATAGTTATACCTTATTTTTGGGTGTTATAATACTAATATTTAAAACTTTAACGGGCTTTGGACCATACGAAACAATTTTGTATCACTCTTTCGAAGTCGAGTCGTCTACTATGGTGGTTATTGATATCACCTTAATATGTTATCTACCAACCACTGGGTATAATTACAAGAGTTTACGCTAATACCCATTATAGTACTAAGTGTTCAAATCAATTAGCAAAACCCATTTCTACATTTTTATTAGAAAACAACATTCGAGTCTTGAAGTTGCTGTCGAAATCGCACGGGAGTTTGCTAATAAAAGGGAACTTAAATCATGTCAAATTATATCAGTTTAAAATCGACCTTATTCCCACGGGGTAAAACACGATTTTCATCATAACACCGCGAGCGTGTTCTACACCTGTCTTGCGAAGGATCAAGAAACTTTAATCTAGCTCATTACTGCTCAGTACTAAAACGGCGTACGTTCCTTTAAAAGCGAGTCTACTTAAGGCGTTGTTCTTGTAATTTAATTAGATCGTTGAGATAAAAGTAAATGCCAAGTTACACGAGACTCGTTTCTGCGTTCGACACTTCTACTCCCGATCACGACTTTATTATAATAATTTAAGTTTGCTTTTTACTTCTACACGTGTTTTTACTTTAAAGCATTGACGATGACTTGATATTTATAAAGGAATATTATACGAGTTTATTAAACTTGATTTTTACTCGATTTCTGTTATCGATGAAGTTATTTCGAAACTTGTTTTGAGGTTTAAGAACTTATTTATTTTTATTTCGATATTAACGATTGCGGTATTAAAGTCAGTCGATATCATGTATGTCGATTATCTGGTAAAGGAAAATGTTGTGCGATTATTTGACTTGCTGGGACTGGTGTTTTTATGGTTATAAATATAATTCAATATTACCTGTACCAAAAATATAGCCAGAAGCATCTGAGTGCCAATAATGTCCTTTTTGCTATCATCAGTAACCCTATACCCTAATCCCTATGCCTATCTAAACGCTTTGCACACGTCAAGTGTTTCCATGATTGTAATACTGTAGGAGTTAGTGTAGGAAGAATCTGATAACCGTTTAGTTAGTGCTGGAGCTCCTAGGACGCAGACTTCTTCTAGTAATGCAGCGATTATTTTCTTCAATATTTATACGGCTTTACTTTTACTCTTCTTCTTGCATACAGCTTTGATTCTTCCGTATAAGCTAAAAACTTATAAAGTTGTCACATCTACTACAAAATAATTTATACTCTCATGAATATTCAAATCTTTCTTCCCATAAAATGCATCTTCACTCCTGTATTACGTCACAAAACAATATATTCGCACTCACGCCGCTTATTGTGAACGTTAATAGATTCACCCGCGTGTGGGCCATTACAATAAAGCATCGATCATTGAGCTGCGCCGGCGCACAATCGCCGCCGTTAGCAAAGTAAATCGAGGGGAGGATGCGGAAACAGATGGAATGATCCGTGATATTGCAGATGTAACGGTTCGGTTAATGGAAGAGCCTTTAATTTTAACGGAATAAGGCGTATGTAAGAAAGGTGTGAATTTGGCAGTGTTTGTAGTTGCTTTAAAAAGATCTTTTGCAATTGGCAATATGTGTATATTTACGTTTCAACAACATAATAGTAATGTTAGTGAAGTGTTTCTTATTTCCTTAAGGTTGGCACAAGAACTGAATATGAAGCTTTTATAACTAATAAAGTAGGCAACAGTGCTTATATTGGCAAAACACATAGTGCTATGTGAAGTTACAAGTCGACGTTCCACTCATCTAAGTGTTGTCTTGACTACCAAGCCCACTTTGAAAAATGACTCATTAGCATCCGTTGGATTGAAATTATAGGGTATTCCTCCGCGCAGCTTTGGTGATTAATTACTTCTCGTTTCGGTCCTCACGACTCCTCGCAGTCTCACAGCTCGTCGAGCCTCCGTTGAGTATCCTTGGCTCAGACATTGACAGGTTACCTACCTAACGCCCACCCATACTAAAAATGGCAGAGCTAATTTATCGAAAGTATAAAGTTAGTCGACAAACGATTCATCATTAACGTGTCAAAATGTTTATCAAGATAGAACTTATCGACCATTATCTTTGACAATTTGACATTGATTTTTTATACGTTAATCAGCGTCAGTAGTTTTTGTTTTATTAAGAAAGATGTTACTGTTTTATTTTTGGGTCCATTTTCCATTCTATTTTTTATTACTGTATGGTCCCATTAAGCATCATTTGCACCAATCTTAAAAATAATAATTACTAAAAATTCAAACATTTGCATCTTCTGATGACACTTTCAGGTTATTCTCCTCCTCTTTAATCGTTCTCTCCACTACGTATAGCTTGGCTTATTCTAAAGTACCTATTTATAAACCTGAAACATTATCTACAGCAATGCTCCAAAGGAACCTATCAACATTCATCGGTGTTAGTCTGCCTCCGAACGTGCGCAGGAGTGCACCGCAATCCGTTAAGACAATGGCGATGGGTTACTGTTGTATTACAATACAAATTCCTAACACAAATTACATGTGTGCAGATTTCCGTGGCCGCCTCTCGGATGTTTTTCATTGTTCCGTGTTCAAATTGCCAATAGACTGTCGAACGATTTCAGTTACAGCTTTGAAATATTTTCCCGTATCTTTTTGAGCTCTGTTCGATATCAACTTTGAATACAAGATATCTGCTAGCTTTCCATTAGCGTTAGGAGAAGCAACGTAGTCTAAAATTTGCCATCATATTACTACAGATTGATATTACTGCGTCATCCAACCTATAGATAAATTGATAAAATGTCGCATTTTCTAAAAGTCGTAGGAAAAAATGGCCATACTTTTTCTTATTCGAAAATTTTCGGAAATACTAAAGGATAGGAAGAAGTGGTCCTATTTTCTCAGCATAACATCGCAATTTAATGGATTAGACAGCTTCAAGTACATGCTATAGAATATCCACCAATTAATTATGTAAAAGTATCTTTCATTTTATCTTTTAATAGGTTCTCTCATTAATATATTTTACGACTATCATGGTTCATATCGGGTATGGATCGTTTATGATCAGTAATAAAATATTTCTTGATTAATATTTCGTACCGTAGTTTTATGCTGTGTGGTCTAGGCCACGGTTAGACCACCCCAACAAATTCTGTGGGAGTCCTAATATGAGACGGGATTAATAAGCAAGTTGGATACTAAACCACAGCATAAACGATAAACGATGCTTCATTTGCAAGCGAATCTGATTAGCGATATGATTATGACATTATGTCAGTATCCGAGTGTTGATCTACAGTTTCGGCTAATGTTCTATTATTAGTAAGTACTTTTATGTGGTGCAAATGGTGCGATTCTAATCTTTCAAACGTTTAGATGGCTTACTGATTGCTATGAAGATTCTGTAGAGAACGTCATTAATATTCATTATTCAAAATATCGACCGATTATTGTGGGTAGAATATTCCAGCTGTTCTGTGGAGCATAGTGAGCGTACGTCATTATACAGCATGACTGGGGTTAGTCGCTGTACATCCGAAAAGTATGACAACTTTTACTATGGGACAAAATATGAATATGTTGAAAAAAAACTCTGTGTCCATACATTTTGTTAAGCAGCATTGATTATTTTGTATGGAACAGTAGATTTTTTCACAAATTCTAATTTTAATATATTAGAAGAAGAGTGCAAAAAAAAAATACTACAATGATGAGGAAGACAAACTTAAAAATGTATTTGTAGGAATCATGATTATGACATCCAGTTTTATTAATAATCACTTATCACTATTAGCTGGACATGATGTGTCGAGATAAACTCAATAAATAAAGATATAAATAAAGAAGCATATCTTAGCATTAGTGGTCAAGAGCCCGTCATTACATTTATTAATATTTTGTAAGACCGACCCCGCAACCAAAATTACCGTGACAATGAAGACCATTTTCCTATTATATTAATGAACGTGACACTAACTACGTGAGACGGTGCTAATAGGATTACGAGTGACGTCAGAACGCCCTACTGTTCGTAATTCATTGTAATGCTGTTAACGGATTATACGGTTTGTAATCAAGGCTAACTGTAATCGCATAGCTGGATAAAGGCGCTGATTTATTAGATTTTTTATAAGGTTTGATTTTAAATGTTGTGTTTATTGTAACTGGTTTATCAGAATTTGAGACGAACTACGGATAATTGTCGTATTTTGAATATTTTGAGAAAATATTATCTGTGTTGTCTTTGTTTGGTTTCTATATTTTTAAAGGTCCTCCGTATTGTTTTGGTTTATACTAGTAACGGTTTATTTAACATTATAGAATCTAATATCGGCTTTTACATCTCACTAGGAATACCGCTAGTCTGATTACGAGCCGACGCGATTTCCTTACGGCCCCAACGGCCCTTCTTCTACAAACGTGTCCGGTCCATCAACCCACACGTCTCTTGTTGGCTTTGCCTTGCCACAACTTTATACTGCCGCGAATGAGTGCCTACATCGTAGATATTCAATAAATCCAAAATCATTATAAAATCATGACTTAATTTCTGCTTATCTAAAATTTTGATTCATTACATCCAATAACGATTTCACAATTCTTCATTTTAACCAAAAGCTTATTGCTATCTATTGTGCTTCACCAATGGTTAGTCAATTTCTCAAAACCTTATCAGTATTCCAAGTACATCTTTAGCGTGTTCCAATGGTAATTCATGGGTCCCGTCAAATTTTATGTCTCTTCGCCAGGGGGCCTGCCCAACACATCCCTTTAGCATGCAAATGCTAGGCGTGACAAATTAAAGCTACGTGCATCGTTGGCTACGATCCAATGTCTAACCTGGCTATAATGCTAATTGTGTAATGATTTATGAGAAAGGTCTAAGAGTATGGTGTACACCTTGTTACTTTAGGAAAAAGGAATTACCTTATAAGGAAGGAATATTTGTAATGTGTGTAAAATAGTTAAAGCTAGACGTAGGAGTAGGAGCCGAATCCTAATCTCAATTATTTAATTATTCTGTAAATTACCACCATTGTGTTATAACGTTGACTTGTCGTAATTTATTGTCTTCAATTGTATTATTACTTTTTAGGTTTGGCTTTACGGAAATTGTTCAGTATTAGTTTCATCCAGAACACAAATTACGATCCCAATCTGGGTTAAGATTTACCACTACACAACCACTTGCGCTTCTCTTTTCTTTCTTAGAATTCCTCAGTATAAAAGATAAGTACTTACAAAAGTAAGTTCATCCGTTAGCTGTATCATTGCATTATCTTATTTATTGTCGTCCCCGCCCACAAACTTAGATGTTGCGTTAGACTTTTAACGATTTCTCATGATTTACCCTGTCTTCTGAATGGCCTGTTAATACTGGGTCTACTTTTTGCACTGACTTGCAACCGGTCAGGACCGCTTCGCTTGTTTTATTGCACCTATAAACCACTATAAATAATTTCACTTAGAACAAGTGCGCATTACAGACAACGCCTTGAGACTTTTTTGCATATAATCAAATAGCTCCATTTAATACATGAAAAGTTTTCGCTTCTTTGTTTGCGTTCAAACGCGTGGGATTATGAGCAGGTGATGCATTCATTTACAGATCTGCATGGAGCATACCCGTCGCATCTGCATTAAAAATAAGCATGATAGAGATTGGTTTAATACGAATATTTTATGTGGGAACACCGGTAAGCTGGTATCCAAGCAATATAATATTTTTCTCAAAGAATGATGTCTTCCGCAAGAAATACGCTGTCTCACATATTTTTCTATTTGTAGTACGAGAAGCGGTATGCACATTAGATGCGTAACCAATGAGCAATGGTTCGAAGTCCTATAAGGCAGCTTAAGAAATAGATGACATAAGTAATAAGCGTGCATTGGACGTAGAAATATACCTTTGCACACTATTATGCTGTTCCAACGTTTGTTCTATACTGCACGCATTTTAAAAGGCTTTACACGTTGTGGTGTCTGCGGCAACTATTTACTTGTTACTCTGTTACATTGACTTACAATATGCGCTTGACCTTAATCGTAATGAGAATTTACAGTGCTTGCAAGCAAAGGAGTATTTTCCTTTGTTAGGTTTTCTTAAACTTGTGATATAGTGCTTAGGAAGTGTAATATTAAATCTATTTTAAAGGAGTTGCCAAACATTGGACATAATAATAAAGTAGTTTGTGTATGCCCAGTTTTCTATTAAGTGGGACGTAAAGGTAAATTATGAAATGTCGTGCAAATGTCACTACATTGTGTGCACTAGTAATTGAAAATACGCATTCATGCGTAAAACCAGAAAGACACAATACTGCGGATGAAGGATTACGTAATACGATTGCTAATGAGTGCCTAACCAGTTTCTTAGAAAAGCAGACCGGACCAATAGATTGGGAAAACGCTAAGATATTAAAAGATGGACATTAAATATTTGGAAAGACGGTACGGTACATAAACTTTCTTTGCTTACAATATAAAATTGTGGAGATTGTTCAACAAAACTTGGTGCCAAGTTTTAATATCCAGTTCAAATTCCACGTACCTACTTGCAAAAAAGAAGCAATGTAAACCCATACATTTACTGGATATCACCTACAAGGTGTCTGCCCATAAATTCCATTCTAATGTAGACCCCAAGGCTTTTGAGGTCTTAAGCTTCGAAACGATATATTGACCGGAGTATCAATACAAATAATTTATACGACGCATTTATTTTTCTGCCCTGGCTTGCGGGATTTCAATGATTGTAAATTGCATTAATATAAATAGATTTGTAAAGCGTTCCCAAGGCTGTGCCTGTTTGCTTAATCGTGAGAATTGGAGGTGCGATAACTATGTTGTCTGTAATCCGATTAATGTTATCTACTTTAGTACCAGAATGTCCAACATTGGGAGGTTGTTGGTAGCCTACGATGTTGACTACTAAAATTATTGTTGAAACAAAGACAGTTGTAGCTACCTAAAATTTTGACTTGGTAAATTATTGACTAACGTTAAGTTCTTAATCATTACATTACTCCCTTCGTTCTCCAAGCTATGTAGATTGTACGAGCGAAACAGTAGTCTTTATCATATTTTAAATATAGTTATTATTTTTTCAAAAACATCAATTTATCTAGTTTATATCAATATTTTTAACAATGAAGAAAACAAGAATATTATGGCAAGGTATTCAGCCCATAGCGGTAAAAAGGCAGGTGATATCTTATGACAATTTATTAGAAGCAGATTCTTCTAAAGTTTACTGTTATGACATTATTACGATAAGTAGCAGCCCTTAATGCATTTCTGATATTTCTTCGGCTTCGAAACTCACTTGTACTGCGAATCTTATTTATTATTATTTAAATCCTCTGATCGCAAATATTCGCATTACCATCAATAAAGTCGGAATCAGGTCTATTTGCGTTGATCCTAGCTATTATTATAAGCTAGAATGAGTTTGTTCCACTTACATGGCTTGTCTGTTTAACAAAACCAATCTATTTGAATTTTGCGTGCACATAGTCTGTGTCTTGAAAATAATCAGAAAATCAACAGTGCAGATATATTGGTCAAAGATTTGAGTTGGTCTATTAACACGAAAAGAAGATCATAAAAGAATTTAAGTACCAGTAGAGCAAATAGTACTTACACTCAATTCATGTGGCAAAGCCGAGGACAAAAGCTCCATCATCATTAACCAAACCTATCACAGTTTATAGCTAGTTTATTACAATTTAAACCCATCGCTTACAACCTTTCCCATTACGATCAATGAGATCATAGATATAGGCGTCAATTTGTAATAAACCGAATAGACCTTTTTATCGCAATTTTAATTGCGTCTTCAGCAGTAACTATTAGTTAATCTGTGACTTTAGTGTCAGCTTTGATATTCCCTGGGAAACTGGTGATAGATAAACTTAGATTCGTATTACGTTTAGTTGCAGATATTTTATCTTGTTTGTTATTATTTTGTTATACGATTACGTTTACTATTGTTAGTAAATCTAGTACTGTGGTTATTTCATTTGTTTGTGAGTAAGTGAAAACACGTGTAGTAACTGTTCGTCTGAATCAAATGTGGATAGAAGTGTTGTTTGGTTCACTATTGTGTTAGTGGTATTGTTTTACTTTTCGCATTTTTAAATACAGTAGATAGGTGTGCTTCGGAAAGTAATGAAATGATCGAGAGTGTGTGATTAATATTTTTGTGGCTCGTGTAAAGTCAAAACTTGTGTCGGATACTCTCTAAATTTACTTGTGATAGTTTCACAGTTATCGATTCAAATATCGAGTGCCTTAAAAGGACATATCCGAGTAAGAATAGAAACTGCACGATCAGCAGCTTTACAAAATTGTATTTAGATTAAAATGTTCATGTTTAACTGAGAAGCTCATTGTTTTGATGATTGTGGGCGATGAGGACACAGCCTGACGCAGCTTATTTGTAGTTGTAATCCGAAATCACCATTATTCCATTGTGTCTTCCATAATACCTTGCGGTTTATCTTCAGATTATAACACAGACATTAAATGTAACGTGGTTATGTCAATTTCAAAAATCAAGTCTTTTATCTGCTAAAAATTTATTAAATGGAACATTAGATAATTAAAATCTAGTTTAGCAAGTATAGAAATAAGCAACATGTTTGATTTCAGCTAGGATTCAACACAGTATTATGCTTTTAAAACCTTAACTGTCAATTAAGATGAGCTAAAATTCTACTTAAAGAAATGGTTCAAAAGATATTCGTGCTTTGGTGGGCTACTTTTATCTAATTTTATATGAAATGAAGTATAGCAATTTAGAATGGTATTAAGTGTTAAGGAGCCTTTTATTGCCCTTGGACACAGTTTCAACTTTAGTATAAACTTAAGGAAGAAAACGGTTAGTTTATAATACTTATTTCTTTTGTTACAGTGAGATGGCGCGGTGGAGTGCGCTCCAGCATGGACGATCAACAGCTTGGATTGTTTTCTTCTGCCTACTGCAAGTGGCGAGGGCAACGCCCGGTAAGTACTTTTTACTAAAAACAACTTGATACAAATTCAATTAGGGATTATGGTTTGTAGTGTTTAGTCAATAGTATAAAAATAACAGTATTTGTATGACTCTGTTTAACATTATAATGTTTACCATGGTAGTCAGAAAGGGGGTACTAATGCGCGGGCCAATTAACGTAGATATTATCACAGATGACTGTTTTATAGCAAGTGTTAAACAAAATTCGATCATTTTAATTTCTAAGCAAAATTATTTTTATTTTCGTTTTCTTAGGGTTCCGTACCCAAAGGGTAAAACGGGACCCTATTACTAAGACTCCGCTGTCCGTCTGTCTGTCTGTCCGTCAGTTAGCAGTATCTCATGAACAATGATAGTTAGACAGTTGAAATTTTCACAGATGATGTATTTCTGTAGCCGCTATATCAACAAATACTAAAAAACAGAATAAAATAAATATGCATATAAGGGGGCTCCCATACAACAAACGTGATTTTTTTGCCGTTTTTTTAGATAATTTTACGGATCTCTTCGTGCGCGAGTCCGACTCGCACTTGGCCGGTTTTTTTTTCAATTACACTTCATCCCTGCTTTAGTTACGAATTCAGAAAATGGAGCTTCTAATCTTTAACCCCTAATATGACCTAAAATGTAAACACTGCTGATAGCATAGGTGACGATGGATGGAAGGAAGGATTTTAGAGTATTTTTAATGAAATCTTTGAACGACTATTTCTCTTAAACTATTGACTTTTGGGGAAAGTTAAAGACCAAAAGTTGTTCATTATTATGAGTACTTTAATACCCTTTCGGACAAGAACCCATTTACCGATTAACCTTGTCATTCGTAAAATATCAATATTAGTTAGTAATTAGTATGTCGACAAATTATAAAAAAAGCCTAAGGGGTAGGTTAGATTTTCCTTAGCCCTAACCTTTAGGCTTTTTATAATAGTAGTCCCTTTGTTTTTGTTTGATCTCAAAATGCATTTCCAGGTATAAGTAGCTTAATCCACAGAAAAACGGTGACCTAAGCCGGTGACAGCTATTACATGTCATTCCTAGGGCGATATTCACAGACCGCACTTAGACTTTACTTTGCTACGTTTGCTTATTACACTTGGTTGAATTTAGTCGTCTTAATTCAGTCGATACTGAATTTAGTCAAGTATAATCGCAATATTAGCAAGCTAGCATCCTAAATTCAGAAACAAAATTAGCTTGCTAATTGCGATTATACTTGACTAAATTCAGTATCGACTGAATTAAGACGACTAAATTCAGCCAAGTGCAATAAGCGCTTCAAAGGAAGCGTTTCATACTTAATTTAGGTAGCAAAATTAGTTGAAAAATCCATATCAAAATCGGTAATTTAATTGTAGACCTATAAAGCTGTAGACAGACCAACCAGCATCAAATTACTCAACTTTTTCGCATCGTAAAACATACACAAGTAAACAATGCCTCACTAACAAGATCAAACCATTAGTCGTGTTTGTTCACAAACAGATCAATACTCCATTATACCGTATTTACAAATAATGTCCGTTGAATGGTAGCAGTAATATAATAACGTCACCGCTTCATTCATCGAAACTAATCGTATTTAGTGGAGCTTGTAAAATTTCATTGAATCGGAAAAGTAATAATCATTCAAACGTTTTGGGCAGGATTATCATTGTATTTTATCCTTTTTTGAATGTCAAAAGGTTGTTCGTGCAAGGGTATGTGAAATACAAAGGAAACTTTTAACAAACATCCTTAATCTGTTTTCTTGTCTAGATTTAGTCTAGTTCTGAATTTAGTTCGTTCTATCTAGCCTTTTCCCAACTATGTTGGGATCAGTTTCCATTCTAACCAGATGCGGCTGAATATCAGTATTTAACACGGAGCGACTGCCATCAGACCTCCGCAACCCAGATAATGGGCAATGCCGATATCCGAACGTTAGATCGGTTGTCAGACTTTCGGGTTTTTGACTACCTGTAACGACTGTCATAGGTATTAGTAGTTCTGAATTTAGTATATTTTTTTAAGATGTTGCTCCATATTGCAAGTCGTGTATACCTGTAACTGGCAAACACATCAGCTCCTGTACATCTACACTTAATTATTCTATAATGTATGACGTATATGCTGTTGGTGTACCTATCTATCATAAATAAATAAATTCTCCTTCGACAGTCGTCAAATCGAACAATTTGTACGGTCCTCAGGTATATTAAAATTTGTGGTAAATCACTAGGTTTCTGATTAGTCTAAAGTTCACAGTTACTAAAGAGAGCATTCTTAATAAAAACACCAGCGGTGTTTAAAGACAGAAAAATAACCATTCTAAAAACGACTGGCATCACCCATTATTCTCTAATTTGTCGAGGTCAGCTTTTGCTCTAACTAGATGCGGCTTAACAGTATTTTCTACAGAACGACAACTATACACGGTCAACAAAACTATGCTCACAAGAAAATGGTCATACAACTTTTCCCGTAACATAACTGCAGCACGTTCCTACTAATTTATTTACAACAGGCACAAAATTAATTGCCTAAAAGGCAAAACGTACGATTTACAAGAATCCGAAAACATAGTACGAACAGTATTTTCTAATTGGAACAAATACGTAAAAGGATAGTCCCGGTTTCCTTTAGAGGAACTAAAATATATGTGCTTATTAAGATCACGTGTACTAATTAACACTGTCTTTTATGGTTGCTATTCATGTTTAAAGTTATGGCCAATGTTATGACAAACAATTTGTTAATTGATTGGTTCTCAGGCTCACTTACATAATGTAGGGAATTTTAGATTGAAGCATGTTGAATAATTTGCAATTCGATTTCGAATAGTTCTTTATTTGCACATTATTTGTTTATTTTATTTACGACTCGCTGATATAATGAAGATTTAGATTGACTGCTATTGCATCTAGCACCAACTTGTATCTTGTTTTATCTTTCTAAGTGTAAGTATTTTTTAAATCAGTTGAAATTTTATTCAGGGCCGATTATTCAATCGTTAAATAACTGTTATCTGAGGAATAAATATGGCGGTTCGACATATTTTCTATAGGTACAAAAGCTGTCAAAACGTCAAACTTATTCCTCAGATAAAACTTATCTTACGATTGAAATATCAGCCCTAAATTACATATCCAAATTGAAATTTAATTAAAAACTATGTAGGTAGGTATACAATTTAAGTTAAGTACATGAAAGTGCCTTCTCGTTTTCGCATCTCTTGTAACTTCTTCTAACGAAACATTTAACAGTTATACAAACACGACAATAATGATCCAACATTTTATAAAAAAAAAAACATTATTTCCGTACGCAGGTAAGGCTGTGTATAATAATAACTGGTTAGATCAAGACTCTCGTCCCTAGCTCTGTTATTAACGTTAGAGTCTAACTTTACGACCCATCTTAAACGAACCCTTAGTTATTTATAATTTTCGTTATATAAGGAATGGTTATATTTTATAGGTTTATATTTTATTAGTCAGTTTAATAGCGATCTGACGACTTACGATGTCCGCAATTAGTGATTATCCGCGTTAGGTATAAGACTTGACATCCATAGCTGGCTTATTAAATTAATTTTTACTACCCAAGACGATGCAGCCATTTATCTAGTTTATAGCCCATTTCTAGACTTCCTTTTTGCTTTACAAACCCTTCAGAACCTTTTCGATAAGCAGTTGTCGACCGTTTCAGTTTGTTATCTCGATCCGTCTACGATTCTCACGAGATAGTAACGAGAGAAAAAGAGACAAAAAACTGAATCGTTTGACAACTAACTTCTGAATCAGGGGCTCCTTTTACAAAGCTTTCAATATGTAAAGGTAAACTATTTTTTTATGTTATTTTACAAAGTTAAGGCAATTAGAGCCGCAAAAGTGGCGACATACATAAATTTCGTGTGTACAACATTAAGAACTTTTAAGAACACCGAAAAACAACCCTTGATATTCTAGGTTAGAAGTTTTAGTAAATAATGCTAAAAACGGCCGTTTTGGTACATATCGCTAAAACTTCGAATTTGACTTTTGGTGTTCGAAAATTTCTACAACAATTGACTAAAATGTTGTACACGCGAAATTTCAATAAGTTGTGTTGTGTGTTGACAGAAATTATGTTTTTTTTTCTGAGGTTGCGCCACTTTCGCGGCTCTAATCGCCTTAATGCTTTCTAACATTGTAAATATTACACAAGGATTTCGAAATACTAACCAAAAACAATTATTATTTTATTCTGCAATCCTTGTTTTCAATTCAAAATAATCTTGGTAACCTGTCACGTCTATCCATTCCCATATCTATGGCAAGCGCACCTCGATATACAGTTAAACATTATCTCTAAAACAATTTAATGGGAAAAGGAAAGGCAACGTTTGCAAAACCTTAATTAATTGTTCAAAGGCCTAACGAAGCTAAGGTCCCGTGTGCACCTGTCGATTCTGTTATTTATTACTGTTTGTTTCATGTGAGAGTATTTGTTTATTCTATCTCTGGACTTGCATGCTTTGTATTCGCCCTTATCTAAATGCATTGTTTGGTTTTCATGGTGATTAATGTGGGATTAATGGTTCACGGATTTGTTTTACGATGTGCTGGGAATGGAGGAAAAAGTTTCGTTTGTAAAAGAAGGATTTGTATCCTAATTATAGTAATTGTGTTATTAGTTAAAATAAAAAGTGCTGTGAACATGTTCTATGAGTGTTGCTTTCGACTGGAACGAAACTGAAATAATGGTTGATTGATTAAAGTACTCTTAGTACAGTTTTGTCAATTTTTTAGATAAGTTTATATTAGTGGAAACTTGTAATTGGCTTTCTTCTACATATTACTACTGACTAATCGAATGTATTAGCTGTAAGTTATCTTAAAATTAAATTAAATTTCACATGCCCGAGGATTTTGTAGTTGAACGTGTCATAATAATTTTCTATCACTACAAGGTGTTATTAGAATTCAAAACACTGTTTTCCTTAGCTTAGGTACTAAAAGTATTATTACAAATAATATACTTTGAAATGATAAATTGAGGTTTTCATAATCTTTTTTTTTGAAGGAAAATCCTTTTTACTCTTCTAGTCTCTTGAACTGCACTAAACCCCATTCTGTGGCCATCTTTAGCACAATTATGGGAAGAGGGGAGGTTTGGGGATTAATTTAAGCTCTCGGAGCCCATCCTGTGCTACACCTTCATGTCACATTCCGGGGGAGACTGGCTTGTCTCCCTCTATATACTTACGCGGTGCGATGCACATCGCACAAGGCGGCACATGATCACTACGTGCCGCCGCCATCATCTCTAACGGGGTGTCCTGTGTAAGCGATAAACGTGACGCGATGCGATACGATGCGACACGACGCGATGAAAAATACGCGTCACGCCTTGTTCATCCACAGACTGCTACATCGACTGCCAGCAGGGAATGCCGTTGTTTTAATCGCTTTCATCACGTTCGCATCATCGCGTCGCTTTTGTCGCTTACACAGGACACCCTGTAAGGTGAGCCTTCCCTAACCTACAGATGCGTAGATCAAGGTTTAAAACTTTCCGTTAAGTTGTGCGTCGTTTTATTTTGTGTCCGATTTTTAAGTTATTGTTTTAAATGTAAGAATGGTCTGACATTTTGAACCGTTTACTTTGGAAATATATGTATGAGAATGCCGTCCGATATTGTGTTGATGATGATTTTTGTGATAACATGAATGTTGTTTTCTCTTTACAGGTCCATGCGAAGTGGAAACGGGCCAGTCTAGCATCATAGTTGATATAGAAGAAAGTAGAGGAGATCGTAAGTAACAGTTTGTACATACCCTTTAACCTAAATGCCAGTGATAATATTCCAATTAAGACCACGTCTTTACTTGCCAATAAACAAAATTGAGGTGAAATGCAAGCCTGTTTAGGATAAGAGAAAGATTCCATCATTTTAATCGTCACTAGGGGGTATTTCAACAAACTATCATTAACCGAATTCGATCTCTAAACTTTTCAATAGCTAACATTTGCATTTCACCACATATCAATAGTGAAAATGACAAGATTATTGAACACATAAATTAATAATTCTAAGTCACATTTAGCTTATCTGGTAAATAGTTACGAACTACATTATTGATATGTTGGTGATATACCTCCTTAGGCTCTCATTCCATGTGTCACAAAGGCGGTAGGTACTTTTTTTATTTTTTATTCAATTATTTTCTAGCCTTACGTTCACTGACTAACGTGAATCATTCTATTGGTTACCTCGGCGACAATAATTTGGTACCACGAAAGGGCGTTTGTGCACTACAAGGAATTTTACTGTCCGGCAATCCGATTTTTTACGGTCCAATATGGCACGCCATAAATGTATAAACTAGTTTGTGCACTATACGTAATTTAACCGTCCGATATTTTACTTTTCTCCATTCCGGGTCGTTTTTTCCGGTCCGAGATGACAGTAATGAAAAACGTGTTTATGCTTGTGCACTGCGTCCGCGATCAGTATTATTCATGAGCGGGCGGGGCGTGTAGTTTCAAAGAGAGCTACCCTAAACTGCGCCATACCGATATGAGTAAAGACGGACAAATGCACAAGCCAATCAGCCGTTTTTTTCATGCCACATCGGACCGTAAAAAATCGGACTGCCGGACAGTAATATTCCTTGTTGTGCACAAACGCCCTAACTAATCCATAAAACACCCCTGTCCTACCTCATTTTACGATAATCTTGCACTACCCGGGATAGTTCTTGACTGTACTTTAATACTTATGCCGTGGACAGTCTCCGGTTGGAGCCCATTCCATTTTGGAATAAAGTTCTTAAATGGACCTCTACGCGTTGGACCTGTGTCCTCCCGTAAGCCTTCAAAAGGACCGATTTCTTCCTCGCCGAAGGTAATCTATGAATACTTAACAGGCAACATGTGAATGCATTAAAATACCACCACTAACATTGTGACTTGCTATGCCTTTAATGACATAGAAGAAGTTACAGAAGTGATGTAATGTATGTTCATTGATGTGGTCAACATCAACCACTGCACAAATTACCAAACAGCCAGCTTATATGCCATGACCCATCATCCTCCTGCCCTTATCCCAACTTATTTGGCGTCGGCGCAGTATATACAAGGTTTTAAAAAATCAAATCTAAGAATTTTATGCGGTTACTCGGTATCGGAAATTGAACAACTTTTGTTCTACAACATTTCGAAATTCGCGTATTTTTTATAATTTTCTAAACAAATCAAAAAAATATTTTAATTGATTTGTATGGACAGGCATAAAAAATTGGTGAATTTCGAAAAGTTGTAGAACGAAAGTTGTTCAATTTTCGATACCGAGTAACCCCACAAAATTCTTAGAGTTGATTTTTTAACACCTTGTATTTCTCTTCGTTCAGTACCAAAACGTAATTCATGTCATGCTGCAAATGTTTTGGCTAAGTTTTATGACCGGCCGCCTGCCTGACGTCAACCCTCCTTGGAAATGCTTTTGTTGGTGGTAGTCACTACGGTCTTTGCCATCTGGAACTATTCATATAATACTGCTATAGTGTCGTGTATATACTGCAGTGTACTAGTTAGTTGTACTGCATTAACATTTAGGTTCTAACATGAGTGCAAACGATCTTTACACATAGAACAGATCAGTTAGTTATATGACATCAACAATGACTATACGAAGTCTACCATTTATCATGACCCATTATTTTTAATTACAGAAGTGAACCAAAGCACAGTGCCGGCGGTGTTGCCGATAGTCGGAGAGCCTGATGTAGACGTGGTGTTGTCCACGGTGTTCCCCAAAGGCCCGACGCTGTTTCAGCTCGATGGGAAGCGGTTGCAGCTCCTACAGCCACTAGATAGAGATGAGGATAACTTGTCGCATATGGTGTTTCAGGTATTGTGAATTATCGTATAAGTTTAAAGGCTGTTTCGAGACTCGACGTCAAGTTGGGAACGAATGATAGGACAGTTTATGACAACGCAGAAAAAAATGTAAAATATAAATAAACTTGTATACCTTTTCTTTAAAACACATTTAATAGTTCGATTTATCAGGTAAAATTCAAGGTAACTTTTAAACTCGAAAACGTATTTTTCTTATTTTTTTCTTATCATTCATACTGCCCTTTCATTTATTTATTATCCACAAAATCCACAACTCTTTTAAATTTTATCTTATAATATGTATATAACTAGTCTTACAGCCAATTACGGATTTACAATTTAATAGCTATATAATACATGCAGCAGAAACAAACATACAGAGTGAAGTGAACTGCTAGCACCATCTAAGCATTGCATTCATATTTTGTTCCCGGCTTAACGTTGAGTTTGGGACTTCCTGTATAGTTTTATACATCTATACATATTAGTTACATTTTTAATATACAAAATAATAAACATTAGTTACATTTTTAATATACAAAATAATAAACATTAGTTACATTTTTAATATACAAAATAATAAACAATATAATTTGTAATTAGTTACCAAAAAAAATGTATTCATTTTCTCTATAGTTTTTACGTGTCAAATTATATTCGTAATTTGAATTGTTACATGCGACCAGCGAATGTAAGATAAAGGATTACATACATAGTACCTATGTATATCATTACATTATTTGAAAATTATTATCTAACATTTGCAGTTAACACAGTATTAAACAACAGCATTAAGCTTCCAATACTTTTTAAGCTTAAGTAGATACATCATGTAGCATTATAATACAAAGTATAGATAATAAGGTGCAGGTAATCCTATTAGATAACTCAATAAAAAGTGTCGACGGACCGCTGAATAGTTTAAATACACACGTATAACTGTAGGTCAACGATTAAGTAACTGTTACACAACAAATATTCAGTATTTCTTATAGAGTTCCCACGATTAATACCGGCCAAGTGCGAGTCGGACTCTTGCACAAAGGGTTCCGTTCCTTGGAAAGTTCAATTTTCATTTTTTTTGAAACCGCACATCTAAGTTTACTTCTAAATGGATTTTTGTTGATTTCTAGAAAAGTGTGATAGTTACAGACATCATATTATTTTTTCTGTAATATTTACATAAACTTCTATCAACTTGATTTATTCTAGATTTTTCGCTTTGCAAACTTCGGAGATAAGGGGGGGAATGGTATTTTTAGAGACATTTTTCATCATAAATCAAAAATTAAGCGGCATAAATGAAAAAAAGTATATACTATGCACAAAAAGTTCTTTCATAATGATACCACACTTGATTTAGTAACCCCATTTTAAAATTTGAAACCCACACGTTGGCCTATTGCAATGAAAATAAAAATATCTTTTAAATTCTTTCACTTGCAATATAAATGGACAAGCATTATTGAAAACTATTAGAAATTTCAAGTCGATAGCATTAGGTAGTAGTTTCTAAAATAAGCAGCTGTGACAGACAAACGGACGGACGGACGAAGTCGCACCATAAGGGTTCCTCTTTTACCATTTTGATACGGAACCCTAAAAACGTATTGTCATATACAATAAAATTCATCCGCATATACTCTGCTATATGAGCCATTTATCAGTGTTAATAATAAATTATCTATCATAATCATCTTATGATAATTTGTCATATAATTTATAAAGATCTCCTGACAATATAGATAGCCACTTAACATTGTTTACCATTCAATTATCAACCTTTAAACAACGAACTAAAGTTCAAAATTGTTTGTGTAGTGACTACAAATATGAACCGATATATTTCGTCTTAACCGAATTTAGTCTATTAATATATCCCCGGAGGGTAATTTGGTAGTTATTAATCGATGGCAAAACTAATTTGGACTATAATGAATGGGTTTGTTTGCAGCTGGTCTGTCAGGTGAAAGCGACGAAGAAGCGGCGAACTATACCAGTGATAGTGAGAGTCTCGGATATCAACGACAACGCGCCGGTTTTCCAAGATACGCCGTATGAATCTACCATTTCTGAGGTAAGATACCAGTTGCTACTTTTGGTTTTATATATATTTTTTCTGTTTTTTTTTTCATTTTTTTAAAGGCTAGTAGAGATTTGGATTTGGTCTCGTGCAGTGCCGGACTTAAAGGTCTCGTGTTGTAGTGCCGGATTTAAAGAATAGCACTACCCTATCTCTTCCCGTGGGGGTCGTAAAAGGTGACTAAGGGATTCTCTAGAGGATGGGCAGCAGCGTTCTCCGAGTACTTTAACAACCAAACTGCGATCGCTAACCCGCCTGCCAAGCGTGGCGATTACGGCAAACCCGCCCCTTTTGGAGGAGGCCTATATTCAGCAGTGGACATCTTTCGGCTGAATGGTGATGATGATGGGAGATGCTTAGGCTCATATTAATTAACAGCTATCATTTGAGAGATCCCTCTTTAACCCGGCCGCGGATTATCAGACTTTTCTGTCAGAACATTGCTAACGCGCGATTCTGTCATCTTGTATTAGACCACGCACACTGTTAGAATTTGGGTGTTTTTAGTGTCATGCGGATTTCGTCACGCACGCGGGTTTGACCCGCATGCGTGCCGGTCACATTCACCTTTTCGTGCGTGGATCACGTCACGCATCATATGAGACACGTGTACGGAAAGGCGAAATTCAGTAGCCACACATGCGGGTCAAACACTCGTGCGTGACAAAATCCGCATGACACTAAAAACACCCCTTTGCCAGATCCGGCAGCCAGCAGCGATTGTAGTAAAGACTGTCAAAATCATTACCCTTCCTTTTGGCTTCGCCGTAGTCGGGTAAAAAAGAATGCGCGCACGCGTCACAAATCTTCCGACAGCAACCGATAATAATGCGGCCGGGCTTAATGTCGTTTATATACAACTTAGACAACACAGGTATACTTGATCTTACCTAAACAATGTATTAAAATGACATTAAGCGATCAACAACATTTTTTTTCATGTGCTGCCGGCACATAAAAAAAAAGTGAAATGTACTGGCTTCTGCTTTATCCTTCTGCCCTTTCCTTCTTAACAATGCTTTCATCCTTGTATTTTCGAGACGTTCCCACTTTGTGCTCCGGTTTCGGACGTTGGATTAAAATATTGGTAAATTATTGTTGAAAGGAGCGACACATAAATCATGGCAAAAGTGCTATTGCAACTGAAGGCAATGTGGGTTACTTTGCTGCTGGTGGGCGATGGGCTACAAACTGGTATTAGAGCCGGACTTGTTATGACGTTTGTTGAATGAGATTTTAAATAGGGTTACATCACTCACATACAGTATGAATCTCCATAAAGTGAAAATATGAAATTGGGTGACACTAGACACAAATCAAAGAAAGGAAAAAAAAAACTTGTTTTTTTTTTTGTAATTTCTTAACCAAGTGGCCTGTTAAGTTAAAACAAAAACAGTAATTATTGTAAATCACAGGCAATAACGATTAAATACAATTTACGCCATATAAAATGTCACTTAAAAATAAGAAAGAATTAATGGAAAATCTCATTTTGTTAGTTGATTGCAAACCAAGTTTTTGTTTTTAGTTTTTTTTTTTTAATTTATTTTTCCTTCAATGAAATTGTTTTTTTTTTCACCCAATTTCTTATATGTGCACTTTATGGAGACTCACACTGTCTGTGACAGATGTAACTCTATTCAAAATCCGATTTAGCAAGCTTCATAACAAGTACAGCACACTATAAAAAAAAGAAGAGAATACGGCGTTGTTTTAAAATGTGTCAAGGTTGTTTCATCCAAATTGATGGAGCTTGTAACATAACACGAAGGGGGTGACGGGGGCTTCGTTGGCTCGCTTTGCTCGCTCACTCTAGCCCCCGTCGTGCCCTCGAACCTAACCAATCCGTGTCGGAGTGCCCCAAATTGGTCTTATAATACAAAATTACTTTCAAATAAGTACCGTAGAACGGGGTTACTTTGATCAATTTTTTGAGCTTCATGTGTTTGTATCTTATTTATTTTCGCTTTTAGCTGCTACATCAAAAATATTTTATGTAGACTCAATTAACTGAGATATATAAAATCACATAGACTAGATAAAAAAAACTATAGAGCACAGTTTTCGATAGCAAAAAGGAGAAATGTTCCTTATCAAACTTGGACCGTAGAGCTTCTACTTTGATGATCTCTGTTCTATCATTGAATTTCAAAGTAGCCCCAATCGAAAAATCTAAAACTCGTTTTTTTTACATATTCAGGGGTGTCATTTAATATTTTTTATCATCGCCATCTAACATCGCAGACACCTCTATACTGAATGGTAAAATAGGAAAACTGTCAACGTTCCCTACAATATTAAATTAAAATGCACAAGTTCCTGTTTCACACAGATATTTAACCAAATGCAAAATGTTTAGTAACTATCAATGTCGCCCCTGTATTTGAAAGTAACCCCGGTTTACCGGTAATTCTCATATGACTATTGTTTTGCAGCTATAACTAATATTATTTTCTCATTTTTCAGCTGGTACCAATCGGCACCATAATATTCGACGGTATTAAAGCAACAGACATTGACGCAGGCGTCAACGGTCTAGCAGAATACTTTGTAATACCAGGAGATAATAAAACAATAGAGGAGGCGAACGCAGTAGACGGCTATGGGTACTTCGCGATACCTCTACCTCATCAGGGGCAGGTGACAGTCAATAGGAGCCTGGATTACGAGCGCACACAGAAGTATCTAGTCACTATCCTTGCTTCTGTAAGTATTACTGTTTTCTATAATTGTACTAGGACATAAGATGTTAGAGGAGGTTAAAGCAGCACGTGGATTTCGCGATATCCCTGCCTCATCAAAGACAGGTGTCAGACATTAGGAGTGTGGATAATAAGCAAACGCAGAAGTATCTCACTATCCTTGCTTGTGATTATTTCTATTTTATCACTGGTACCAGGAGATAATAAAATGTTAGAAGGTGGATACAGCGGACGGTTTTGGCCACTTTGTAATACGTCTGCCTAATCAGGTGGGCAATGAATAGCAGCCAGGGGTTATGAGCAAACGTAGAAATACCTCTGATGGCCTTATAAGTACTAGAAGATAAGACGTTGGACGAAACAGGGTACATGCAATAACTATTTCTTATACTTTGTTATATGGTGACGACTTTATAGGTTATTTTCCTTTTAAAAACATCTCAAAACCCTTACAGGATCGTGCTCGCGAAACAAAGAGACGTCTATCCAGCACCACGACACTGACAGTGAACATACAAGACGATGATGATCAGGACCCCTCCTTCATTTACAAGGGATGTACTCTACATGAAGGAGCTTGCTTTAACCCGGAGTATACTAGTTTTGTAAGTATACTGTGCAGTACTATTTTAGTCAAGTATCTCAGTAACACAATACGTATTGTGTTAAAGCGTGCGATGTCTGCAGGTATTAGTCAAGATCAGCTAATTATGAAGGTCATTCTTCTTCATTCGTGTCGACACGAATTACATGACAATAGTTCAAGCCGTGGTGAAAAAATTTGCTAGTCAGCAAGGTTGGTAGCGGGGCTGACTGACCAGGGTGCGACGGACGTAGGTACTTAAGTATCGTCACCCATGGAAGCTCGTTTCATGCTCCCCAATTATGAAGGTCATGATTGGAGAAATACTACGGAGGTCATACACACAATCACTTAGTAACATTTCCTTACACAGCCAACAACCACTTCTCCTTATATTTTACTAAAAAACACTTTCTAATTCCCAGGTAAACAGCGGCGTCCTCGCAGGCATCCTAACAATAGAACCAGAAAAGATACAAGCAGTTGACATGGATACATTAGATGCTCGGATCAAATACACCATCGATAGTGGAGAGCCCGAGTCTTGGGCTACGTACTTCGCGATAGACCCCAGCACCGGCGGAGTGAGGCAACTGGTGCCGGTCGATACTACGATTGCTAAGAAGTTTCATCTGGTTATAAGGGTGAGTGCAAGAAACAACACCTACGTAGAATAAAGACTACTCTGAGGCTAACACAGTGTTGGTTGTACTGCAAGTCTTACATGCGCAGTGCAACATAATTTTTTCGTCGCATTATCGAAATAAGTCATACTTTGTCTCGCGGCGGCACGAGATAATGTAACGACAAAATTATGTCGCGATGCGTATGTTAACCCAGTGGGACGCTCTTGATTATACAGAGTTACTGGTTATTGTTCACGATCCCGTGGCAGGCTTAATGGCAGTAATGTTTTATGAAAAAGTGAACCATTTCCGAGATATTGTTTTAAAGTTACCAACTTTTCCCATTAAAAATAAGGACAAAAAAATAATACCTACAAGCTATTTATGGGTTATTAGAATCAGATAGTGGATAACCACGACAACTCTGCCACGGGATCATGACCAAAAATCAGTTACCATTATACTAAATGTATCGATAAATACTACCACAAATACTTTAACAGCCACTGATTGATAGTTGGTTGTTTCTGAGTCGGAACAATAACTTGTTATTATTAGTCTCAAATGTTCTGTACTTATATTGATAATTTTGTTTCTGTTTCCAGGCGGAAGAAGTAACAGAAGCGCGTCGCTTTACAACAGCAAAGCTAACAATCACAGTACGTCCAGTAGACGCAAGCCCACCGGTCGTAGAGGCATCGTCTGATGAGGGACAGGTCGAAGAAAACTCTGCTAAAGGCACCAAAGTACTGGACGCCAGTGGACAGCCGATCAGACTGACTGTTTCGGATCCTGACTTGGTAAGTTGATAAATTATAATTTAATACTAGCGCCACTACTACTCGCGACTTCCCTCGTGTGGTATGTCAGTAAAAAGTATTCTCTGTCATTCTTCGGGACTTGTACGAAGTTTAAAAAAAACATGTGCCGATCAGAATTCCGATCATTTATCACTTCTTGCGTTAAAACTGAAGGAAAACATCGCTAGAAATCCTGCACTCCTGAGAAGGCTCTGAAAAGTTCTCGATGGTGCATGTGGTTCGCCAACCCGCATCAGCCGAGCTAGCATGCACAGCATGACGTAAATTTGTCATTGCAGATTCTCGTGTGACGACGCCTAAGCCGCAAATTATCTCGTCTCGACACGAGATAATGCGACGACAAAGTGACGTCGCGTTGCGCATTTTAGGCTTGCAGGCAGTGTGGTGGATAAAAGGCCTAAGCCCTTCTCATTCTGAAAAGAGTCCCAGCAGTGACACAGACATGAGCTGGTTTTGCTACGTATTACTCGCTGTATAGCAAATACCAGTTTTCTTGATTTAACTTAAAGCTAGCGTTTCATAACCAATGTTTCGTTTTTTACAGGGACCCGGAGACCCAGTTCCAAAATACACGTTTGAACTGACGACGAACTTCTTCGACATCAACAAAGATGGATATCTAGTTGTCAGTGATGAAAAACTCGACCGAGATCCACCCAACCCCGGCAAATTTAGATTCCAGGTAAGATCAGATTTTTTAAATGCGATACCTTATTTGATTTATGTAAACGTTATACGTTTCTGACTGTGCTTGTTAATCTATTAAGTTTTTCATTAACTGTGATCAAATATTTAATTGCAATTAAACAAATAAGTGTTCTTCCTCTCTTCTACTAAACTATGCTGTGCCCGACAGGGTCCATAATTGATCCCATAGTCTTAAGCCTAGCATCTGTATCAATATGACATTACAAAATTCAATAAAGAAATTGAATTGGATTGAACTTCAATCGATCTGAGGTTATTATGTGAAGACAGCTGGATCAATTGGGTTACCCCCTAGTAATTAATTCCTATTATTTTTATAAAACTACAATGTCAGGTTACATTACAAGAGCATCCAAAGTTTCCAGTTAAGTGTTCTTACCGATAGATTGCCAACCTTTTGTTATTCCCACTCTCAATTTCTTTCGCTAAAATTCTCACCCACAATTAAGGACTTTATTTTCTGACTGTTTATAATCTTATCTTCCAGGTTGTCGCCCGTGAAACGAATGGCGGTGCTGCATCGGCCCCATACTCTTTAGCTGTACAGTTGCTAGATCAAAACGACAACGCTCCAATGATACCCAAGACCCAGCCTATAATAGTACCTGCTAGTTTAGAACCTACTGCTGTTCATACGGTCAGTGTACAACGAAATTTATCATTATAACCCAGAGATCATTGACGTAGAAACACATGGACATCGGGTCAGCGCTCAAAAATATCCGAACCGAATGTAGACTAAAACGGGTAAATGAAGACTTATTTACGTCAATGGGTGCAGTCGAATCTTCTTATGGTTGTAAGCTAAATTAGGCATTGTGATGACGACATAGGATTTAAATTAGTTTGTTGGTATTTCAAAGTTTATATGACGGTGTGCCTTAACGCGCACTCTGGTGATGTATGTAAACTCAAGACACTTTTTTCGTGAATTTTGTACTAGACCCTTGGTGGATGTGTTTCTACGTCGCTGCAGAGATAGATCTTAATATAGAATATATAACAGTATGTTTTAATATTTGTAAGCATGTCATTATCAAATTATGGACTGCCTTACAACATATACAAATGAGGAGATATTTCGATATTTTGAAGGGATGTCGCCAAAGCACTCATTGCAGCTCTGGCCCTCGGCAGAGTAGTATCAATACATTCCTCTGTTGTTGGAGTCGGTGCCGGTGGAATTGTATAGCGGTTCCCTAACGTCGACATATTAGGAGGTACCTATAAGGCTTCCATAGGCAAGAAAAATTAAATAAACCCAAAAAAAAAACTGTCATAAGTGGTACACAGTTCAATATAAAGTTTTATCAGTTGTAAAGGTACGACTGCACTAGGCGAAACTGCGTTGCGGCGGAGCGTCGCGGGATTGCGCGGCCATATTTGAAATCGCAGTGCCACGCCGCGCACCTCCTTAGTGCGTTCTGTCTCGTACAATTTCATAATATAAACAATACTTGGCCGCGCCCCTCCATTAATGTGCAGTACCATTTAGTGCGGTCTTACCTTAACTATCATACAAATAAAACTTTGTCGCAAGTTTATTTATATTCTATTTAACAATCATGATGCCCACAGGTGGAGGCGATAGACATCGATGAGGGTGAGAACGCACGCATAACGTACAGCATATATCACGTATCTAACAATGGCGGCAACAAGTTCACTATACACCCTAACACCGGCGTTATATGTAAGTTGCACTTTATTAATATAAGAAAACTACATAAGTACTGCGTATAAGAGGTATTTGCATGTTAATTAATTAGAGTATTATGTATACATGCGAATAATATTGTGAACACAATTTTAAAATCAATATAGTTGGGCAACGAATGTACCTACTTGTGCAAAGCAACAGCTGGGGCATCGCAGGGCAGCGTGGTTCGCATACGTGTACCGCAAACTCCCTTAGTTTGCGGTATCGATCAATGCGGGTTGACGCAAACGTGTTTTGAAATATTTTAAGTTCCGTTTAGTGAGTTCTATCGTGAATGTCGACGAATGTAATTTATAATATACGGCGAATATTCATGCTATCGCAATTAATAGGCCAAAAGCACGACCTGCATGCGATTTACGATTGAACAAAATTATCGCGACAGCACGAATATTCGGCCAAGGTCTGCAAGCTTATGAATGTTTCAATGAAAAATTACTCGTATCTATACATAAAACTTTTTTTGTGTGTTTAATTTAATATCACTGTGTTAGCACGATCTCACGATTGAATAATTTACTCTATTTTCACATTAAGTTACTATTCTTAAAACCTTGTCAAATACGTATGAAACACATTGTTAAAACTAAATTTTCTATTCCACAGCAAGCACAGGCCGTTTACAAGCGGGAGAGCAATACAGCGTCACAGTTCGGGCAACTGACGCTAAAGGACTTAGTTCTCAAGGCATTGTCGAATTATCAGTGGCTCCAGGACCTAATACCCGGCCTCCACAGTTCTCGTCACGTGATTATTATGCGCCTGTGTCCGAAGGAGCTGCTATTAATTCTACTGTCACTACTGTAACTGTAAGTACTTACTATTATAGACTTTAGTGCATAAACAGTAAGGTTTAATTTACAAGCCATCCTAGAATCATCCGTCCGAAACACGACTCAGTCTCCACAATTTTCTTTAAGCGATTACTTACTCTTGGTTGAGACACCGTAGTGGAGAATTGTATATTATGATGCAATTTGGGAGACTTCTCCACACTTTAGGCACTTGCCTAAAATGTATTTAGCTTTAGAGAAGGATCCATTGCTGCGCAATGCACGCAGCCGGCCACGCAGCTAGCGTGGGCAGCGTGGGCGTGGATTTGGTGTCCAGCAGTGGACGTCTTTCGGCCTAATGATGATGATGTTGATGAATGGATCCTCGGCTTCAAGATACTGTAGTTGTAGCTGGTTTTTTTTTTATTCTCATGTATTTTTGTTCTGTTTACAATCCACACTCATCGACTCAATGTTTTTCAAGTTATATATTCTAAAATACCTTGTTTTTTCTCCAGGCCAAAGACCCAGAAAACGAGCAAGTGACGTACTCCATAGCATCGGGCAACGATCTCCGTCAGTTCGCCATCGGTTCCAACACAGGCATCATTACAGTCATCCGAAGTCTTGACAGAGAAGTGCTGACGAGATATCAGTTGGTAAGACATCATTATTTTATATTAGCTCGAAGAACTCCACTGCTCAAGGGGTTTCCTTTTGTACCTCTTTATGGAGCTATTGTGATGCAAAGTTGGTAGGATGTTGTTAATAAAACAGAGAAGAATACTACTTCCCATTCTCTTAAAATTCCTTGTTCCTGAAGTCACAATGGGTCTTCCACGCCGGCCCTTCACTCACTTGCCGATACTTTAACGTGCGCACGCATTGGCCGTCTAGTGTTGTAAATCAGCTACCTATGGAAATATAGTACTAAATGTTGAAGTCCAGTGGTTTCAATCAAAATCATATGTTAAGACTCCTGGAAGCTACACACCTGGAGCTTGGCATTGAAGCACTTTCTGAGTCGATTTCTACAGCAAACGCGGTGACTCCTTTGCCGGCTGAGAACCATAAGGTCCTTGCTTAAATGAGCACCGATGCTCGGTCATCTGCAGCAGTTCATTGTATTGTACTATCCACCGAACGTCTCAAAAAGGTTTTAGATCCTTTGCTTCATAGTTCATAGCACTATTTCTTCAATACCTATTGCTGAACATTACAAAACCTTAATTATTTTTATAGATGGTGAGAGCGGAAGATCCAGGTAGGCTGGCGAGCACAGCAACTGTCAACATCAAAGTCACTGACATCAACGACAATAACCCCAAGTTCGATGAGGATTCTTACCTGTTCCATGTTAAAGAAGGTACATTTATAATATTCTATGTAATCATAATTATAATTATGGCCATCATTTGTTGCAGGGGTCTTAATTCATGGAATAATTATTGTTGAAGGAATTAATATATTGGTCTGTATGCTTCCGTTAACTGGCGCTATAGGCTACGTCATTGTAATTCGGATTGTGGAGTTTTCAGAGTCAAAGTCAAAGTTTTTTATTTCAAAAAGACCAGATTTCAGGCACTTTAATACGTCAGAACTTTGTACACGATTCCAAAAGGCAGGTTCTTTGGAGAAGAACCAGCATGAAACTCCTTGATGCTGGAAAACGTTTAAAGCTAATTAACGGTGCTTTTTGTTGTTGAGTCTCGGGTTATTTATTGCCTGTGCCTCTTACTCTAAACTCCTCTGAAAATCTTTAGACGAGGCATGAAATTGAAATCCTGAATCCTTGGAGATGATGCTATTATCAAAAGATGGAAGGCAAATGGAATCTAGACAGGACATCCATTCAGGAGGACAAAAATGTACTAATTCCAATGTCACATTTCAGAAGAATTCACGAGAATTATTGAATGATGTACTTACAATTGTAAATCTTCCAGGCGCATCAAACGAGTTCGTAGGCTACGTGCACGCAACAGATATAGACGAAGGTGTCAACGCAATAGTCAGCTACAGCATACCGACGAGCTTACCGTTCAGCATAGACAACGCGACCGGCATGATCAGTACTAACACCGAGCTGGATTATGAGCAGACCAAGGTAAGATAAATACAAAAATTTGCTGGAAAGGGGATACTGATCCGCGGGCCACAAAGCAAGTGTTTACATTTCAAAACTCGATAATTTTTAATTCCGAACAAAATGATTTTAACATAATATAACATCATGCCTGTATTCCCCGAGGGGTTGGGCAGAGATGTACAGTACAACCACATTTCGGATTTATATTTTAAGTAGTAGTATTTTTTCGGCTGAATTACGCATATAGGACTGCTGGACACTTATAGTAGGGTTTGACGACACGTTTGGTGCAGTGGCTAAGCGATTGGCTTCTGCACTACGGGTCGACGGTTCGATTCCCACACGAAACAAAAAATTGTATGGCCTACAGATGGTTGTCTCGGGTCTGGGTTTGTGTATGTGAGATTTGTGTCTGTAAATGCACCCACGATACAAGAGAAATATTGGTGTGGGGCCAGGTTTTTTTAAAAAAATATAAAAATTATCATTAAGTAGGTGTAGAAAACAAATTAAAATTGTACTAAAATGTCTCAACAATTTATTTCCAGGACTACGCGTTCGTAGTTACAGCGATGGATGGAGCGATCGACAAGCGACTTGGCACAGCATCAGTGACTGTCCAAGTACAGGATGTGCAGGACGAAGTGCCCGTTTTCACACAACTCGTGTACTCCGTGCATGTACCCGAAAATGCAGCTAATTACCCAGTTGTTAAGGTTCAGGTTAGTACTGAAATATGTTATTTTCCTTTGGTTTATACAATGGAAATACACGAATATTTTTAATTCACCATAAAAAATTTAAGGGTACATATGGAAGCGGTATACTTATTGAAATGTAAAATCATTAATTTAATTTATTTAAATCTAACAAAGTTATTTACTTTTGTTTGATCCTGAAAATATGAATAATTTTATGGGCATAATACGCTAATACTAGAAATACTACGTCAACAACACGGACTATCAATGAAATTCATCCCACCGCGCGTAAGCTACACACATCATGCACCATTATACGCTTGTGTGAGTCATGCGTCAGTCAGCTATACCGGTATGTAATGCGTGCGAGCGAGTCGATAGCGCGAAATCCGTGCAACACACACACAGAAATGCTTTCTCCTACACTCCACTCCACGTATTTAAAAAGTTAGAATTTGTTCTGCGATAGTGGGGATTTGAATTTGAAGGGATTAGCTAACAGTGATTAGGATCAGGTGATAAGGATTGAAATCAGCTGATAAGGGTGGTAATTTACAGTCTTATTAAAAACTTACAGTTCAGCAATTTTTCAAAATGGCCACCGCCCTTTGTTGTCAACACACAAGCGAGCACTTTGTACAAGATAGTTATTTAATGATATTAGAACATCACTTTGCCCTTTTACTTCGAGTTGTTTTAAAAGTTTGCGACTATCGGGCTCACTCACGTACACTCTCCGTTTGATTTCACTTCACATGTAAAAATCCATGGGTGTGAGGTCAGGCGGCACGCGGGCCAGGCAATTAGGCCGCCGCAGCCTGTCCACCGACTCCCTAACTCCTCGGTTAGATACTTTCGCTCCGATCTGTCTAGATAAGATTCACCTACGTGCCGGCCTTCTATGAAGTATTAACACAAAGGGTACTCTCGAGACGTGAACTGATAAGCCATCGTAGTTATCAATTTAATAACAGATGTTAACACGTAATACGTATTGCGCGCTCGCGTAAACTTAATAACCTCTCTGTTGCGTTCTGAGAAGTCGGGTTCGGTGGAGAGGGCGCGATGCAGTCTGCTTTGACCTTAGTTTACCGAATATTAAGCTTATTATTATTAGTATTTATCAACACAACACATGTACTCGTAATTACGTATAACAAAAAGAGGTACGCACTCGGCAACGAGAGGATGCGCTTGCACCGCGCGACACGCAACCTGATCTAATTACTGCGGGCGGCAGACTGATGTCGCAGGCGCAAGGGTGAGTCGGGGCGGTGTGGCGCGGGGGTGTACTTTGGCGGCCGCTACTGTGCCGCGCGGGATTTTTTATGAACGAATAGATAAAGTGTTAGCGTGTGTGCGTGCGCGTACGAATATCATTGTCAATGTGATTGAACTTTCTTACCAATTATTGATGTTTTTGGAGTACAATCTTGGAAAAAAAAATTTTTTTTTTTTTTTTTTTTTTTTTTTATTTTTTTACAGTAACTGATCATGCCCTTAAATTTTTTCTGGTGAATTAAAAATATTCCTGTATACAATATTCTGATAAATAGAAAATAAAACTCTATGACTTCATTTATTCTGATTCCACACGGAACACAGTTTAGAGATACAATTTTGTGCCTTGAAACTATTGCTTATTTGAAGGCACAAAACTGTGTCACAAAACCCACCCGTTGTGCGGAGACAGTAGGTGTTAAAATGTAGAAGGATTGACTGCAATACCAACGAAGGAGTATTAGTAAACGGAAAAACCATAATTCGGATAATGTGGCCTAACATTAGAATTTGTTTTGGATTCTTGCAGTAAAGTGCACCAGTGCATATTATTGATTGGATTTTGTGCTTTTTTTTGAACAAATAACAATATACCTCGAACACCAATTATGCCAAGCTTCATGATTTACGCGGAGGCCCATATAAACAAGTTGATATGTAAACTTTGATAACTTCTATCGTAACAAATTGTTGTATTATAGCTTTCATATTTAGGACTATTTCCAGTTTATTCACGTTCATTTTTCGGGATTGCCCAACTAGTTTCGGCCCCAAACGGAGCCCTTAATCATGAGCTGAACACGCGGCAACTCGCGACCACGCTAACTAGTTGGGCTACCTCGAAAAATGCACGTGAGTAAACCGTGACATGATGGTATACTAAACTAACCACAAAAAATACCACAATTCCAGGCTGAAGACCCTGACACAGTACCAGAAATAACCTACACGATTATAATGGGAGACACCGAGCTATTCTCCATAGACCGCAAGTCTGGCATGATCAGAACTTTGAAGGCATTAGACCGGGAAGTGACGGCGCGGCATCAGATCATTGTGGGCACTGAAGAGAATACTAAGCAGATGGCCGCCGCTACTACTACTGTTGAAGTTCTTGTTGATGTGAGTACGACAATTTGCGTTTGTTGTCTTAGTCTATTCTTCTATTACACATTCGGTACTTTAGTGTCAAATCACTGACCAGCCAGGCTAACATGTGCAGTGCGAAATAATTTTGTCGTCGAATTATCTCAGATTGCGCATGCATTACCCATAGACGACTTTTTCTTAGATTTAAATTCAATTCGAAGCCTCAAATGTGCTGACGATAGCTTTATAATGCACGTTACTGACCGGAAATCTAACTAAGCAGTATTTTTTATCACTGCATTCTTTGAGACCTGTTAGATACGATTTGACAATTAGAAGGCAGCAGAGAGCACCAGTAGTAGTGATAGAAATTAGAAGTCCTATTCCTCTGGATGGGATTGGGTTCTCTGGCTGACGCACATCTTTACTGCAGTTAAATTCTTCAAAAAAATTCTCGATGATGTGTAGTTTATCATGAACTAAGACCAATACCCTTCCGATTCTAAGAAGAGGCACATTGGCATATTCCTTTATTATACCTTTCTCAAATAATAAAAACGCTCTTACTTCATTTCCAGGACAAAAACGACAACGCCCCAATATTCACATCAGTCGTTCGTCCGGTCACGATCGAAGACTCCTCTTCAATCGGCAGCCTCGTACAAACTGTTGTCGCCACCGACTCTGACGCGACACCCCCTAATAATAGGGTGCGGTACAAACTGGTAGGGAGAGGCAAGGCCTCTATTTACTTCCACGTTGAGCCGGATACGGGGGCCGTGAGGGTGCGAGATGATCTGAGGAAGGAGACTGATAGTGAATACACGGTGAGATTTATCAAATATTTGTGTCTGTAACCTGTGTCCTGTGCGAAGTGGAGGAAGAAAATAAGAAATATTGAAAAAAAATGGGCAACTTATCGTATCATAAAATACTGATATCAGTCGTATTAAGTCACTCTTGAAGCCGATTCTATTATGCTTAGGATCTTCAACTTCTACTTTATAACTCATTTATTCAAATTAGACGTGAATTACTCAGTTCTTTTTGAACGTCAATGTTTCAAAAGACAGCCCCAAAAACGCCCGCCCTTTACCTATCTTTAAATCGTCAGATAACTGTTACATTGGAAATAAATAATGTCAGATTAATAGATTTCTATAGACATACCTACTACGACAATCTCCCGTATTTATCTGTCCGTTATGAGCTGACGATTTTGAAACAGGACCTGAATAAATTAGTTATGTTTTAGACTTATTTCAATGCTTCGATCTCATGATCAATGATCTGAAAGTACTTTGGACATATTTTAAGCCTTTGTGGTGTCTGCAAAATCAATACATAGAAAGGTAAGCGTAGCGGTTTGCGCTTATTATAATGCATTTTGCACTTTTTCCAGGTGGACGTGCAAGGTTATGATCAAGGCGAACCTATGATGTCATCAGTCAGTAGTCTAACGGTTTACGTCAGTCACTCTGCTACTGTGCCGCCAGATGTAAGTAATCACATAGAAGCCTACACAAAAAATTGTTACAAGACTTAGTCTTTTTATATTGAAGAAAGAAAGCTTAGAAAATAAAATTCAACATGCAAATCGACACACTACAGAACATAATGCTAAAAGGTGCAACAAGTACGAAATAAAAATACTTAACAAGCACCGTGTTTATTACACCTTAAATTAAAATATTAGTAGATTAAAAATATAGAAATGCGTCTTATTCGCATGTGAATGGGTCATCACTCAGCATAATGCTGATTTGTGGCAGCATTGGGACTAATTTTCCCAACATGCAACACAAACAGTGCTGATTTTCAGTGACAACCTTGGTTGACGCAATGGCGTCGTACGGCAGCAAAAAAATAATTGGAGATGGTTAAAGGGTTTTATATAGACACGTAGAGTACTGAAAAAAAATAAGTACTTAGTAGTTAGTTGACCTTTGTCTGTAGGACAAATGACAATCGACGATAGCCAGAAAATAGATACGCCAATTAAATGTATGGAATGACATAACAGTGCCTGTAGACAAATGGTAATCGATGATCGCTAGAGAATAGAAAGATGTACTGGATTGATATAAGCTTTCGACCGGTCAAGCGATCTGTTATGTCATTTCCATACATTTAATTGGCGTATCTATTCTCTGGCGATCATCGATTGCCATTGGGCAGATCGCTTAACCGGTCGAAAGCTTATGTTAATCCAGTACATATCACTGACATTTCTATTCTCTAGCGATCATCAATTGTCATTTGTCTACAGACGCTGATCTCTCAAACAAAGATGATTGACAAAACATTTGCATTGCGACAGAAAAGTTTTAACCATAACTCATTCTCTACTTATTTAAAATTCCGTTCTACTCTTTAAGTTCTTATATCTTTCTATCTCTTCTTCTCTCTTAAACAATATACCCTATTCCTCTCAGGTGGGCCTCGGCTTCGCAGACACGTTGTACACAGAACACGTGGCAGAAAACTCCCCGAACGGCACGCTAGTGAGAATCCTGCCTCTATTGAACAAGCGCGAACATTCGCCTGATACCCCTCTCAAGTGTAGACTCACTGGGTCTTCCCAGAAAGGTAAGGTAGAAGGTTAGTAGCGAAATGAAGAATATCACGTGTTGATTTGTGTTTCTCTTTTTGCTACACTATTTTAACTTTTAGCATACAAATCTAGTTGGTAACTCCAAATGTAGTCGGGAGCAAGGAATTCAGGTCACCGAAATAAACCTTAATATCTCAGAAACCAAGAATGCTAGCTTATTCAAATAAAAAGTATTTTATAGACTATTTCATACTTATCAAATTAAATTAATAAAACTTCTTAAATAGTCTATAAAATACTTTTTATTTGAATAAGCTAGCATCCTTAGTTTGACGTGACCTGGATTCATTGCTCCTGAGTGTACTTCTTCGTCTTGTGTGTCTATGTAGTGAAACCTTAATATAGTTACTTTTATGAGACTCGAGAGTGGTTAACAATAGTTTTGTTTCATAACATTAGATTTCTTGTAAAACACATTTTCATGCCAGATTTTTCCGAAAAAAAAGTACTGAGTGTTTTCAAATTATTTCTGTCAGATTCACAACTTTTCTATTTGTCACCTAATGTTTTAACACTTACCTTACGTTTTAACAATGTCCCTTCAAAGACGTTTCAATCTTTCACAGGAGTCTTCTACGTGAAGCTAACAGAAGAACGAGACTGCGCCATCTACCTCAACACAAGTTCCTTGGACTACGAAACTCTTGGCGAATACTCTTTAGAAGTTCAACTGGAGTCTATACAAGGGCTAATAAACCCAGAGAGCAGTAAAGCGATCATCAAAGTGCATGTCACTGATGCTAATGACAACGCCCCAGTATTTGTGTTCCCCGAACAAAGTAGTTTACCGTCTGCAAAGGGAAAATACTTCGCGATTGTGACCAAAGATATGTTGTTGGGGACAAATGTTTTGCAAGTTAAGGTGAGTTTTGAGGATTTGTGATTAAATATCAGGTAAAACGATCTTTAATGTCAAATTGTCGATACATTGTAAATGAAAATGTGCCTGTCTTGATGTCCCGAGCTGTAGTAGAGCAGCTCGGGACATGACTACCGCACTTGCGTGACTGCTTTGAGAATACGCTTGCGTTGATGGAAGGGGTATAATAAAATGAGACTGATCATGGTATAAATTAGAATGCTAAATAAAAATGTGACCATAATTACGTTACTAGAAATTTTAGTTAGCCTGGGTCTAAGAAGCCCTCTTTTAGACATATTACCTTTCATCTAAAATGAGTTGTATTCAAATTCCCTTAGCAATTTAATAATTACTCCAAATGAATACTTCCTTTTATGAACAGCAATTTTTGAGAACTACGCAGTAAAATCGTACATTATAGTTATATGTAATAGCTTTCTTAATCACGTTCATTATCTTTAATTACTTGAGTCATTACCCATATTAATTACTACTTAGCAGTGTTACTTACAACTGTGAACGGTTCTCTTTTAATTTAATCATAATTGCAGGCTAAAGACAAAGACAGTGGGCATTTCGGCAAGCTAGAATACCACAAGAACTCTTGGACGAAGGCTGCAGAGGAATATTTTAGTCTTGACGCAGATACCGGTGTGATTAGTAACATAAAAACGTTTGAAAACGTGCCAAAGGATGTTCTGCCGTTCAAGTTTAGTGTGACAGCGAAAGACAACCCTAATTCTGCGCAGGATTATAATATTGCTAGAGCTTCTGTTGTGGTGAGTACTTTTTCTACAATTTGTTTGTTTCATTTAGCTTCAATATGTCGTCACACCAAAAAAAAATTTGGTAATTTTGTGCTCTATTATCTAATTTTGTCACACATAAACAACTTGACTGGAGACCCACCAGGTCTCGCCAAATACTGCACAATTACATAGAAACGGTCTGCAAGGACCATATACAAGCAGTCAAAAAACATTTGATTCATTCACCAACCATCTACCAGCGAGCCATCTGAAACCATTATTATGAATAAGTTAATTTATGTCATCATATCAATGTGTTAAATATTAGAAATTTAAGACATATTTATCATCTATTTTCAGATAAACCTCCTCCAAAAAGAAAACCAACTAGTCCTCGAGATATCAGACTTAAACGCAGACGCAATGCGGCGTCGATCACGAAGCTTGCTCGCTGCCATCGAAGAGAAGACGGGACTGTTCGCCGGTCTAGAGAAACTGACGTCAAGACATTATTTAGGAGATAATGGAACGCTTGAAAGTGATACAAAGGGGACCGATGTGTGGCTATACCTTGTTGATCCGGTTAACGGAGAGATTCTAGCCAAAGAATCTAAGCCTGTTAAGTTGTAAGTTGTAACAGTTCTTAGCAATCGTATTGGCGGCTGTGAAGTGTACAAGCATACACACTGACACACACACACACACAAGCACACACACAAGCACACACACAAGCACACACACCCACACATACACGCACACACGCACACACACACACACACACTCGCTCGCCGCGAGGCGTAGGCCGCGGGTTGGGGGTGACTATCGGGCAAGTGGGTCCCGGCCCGCCAACCCCGAATTTTGCTAGTGCAACTCCACATGTTGTGTCAATTTCACAGCCGCCAAATAAATTAAATCCTATTGTGCTAATGTTAATGTTGCTTCAACTTGTTGAATATTGTCATAGGAAAGAAAATTCACAAAAAGTAAATAGTAAAATTTTAACTTATAGATTTAAACTTCAAAACTGATCTATTCAAAATAAGAATTGCTTAGTTCTTTTTGAATGTCAATGTACAGTACATAAACAGTCCCCAAAAACGCCCGCACTTCACCGCTACTTGTTACCTTAAATTCGTTTAGTTTTAATTTGCGTTATGAATGGTTTATCTAAACTGTGGTTCATCATTTGCGAATGATATTGATCGTTCAGATAATGGTATGGGTGATCGATCGATGTATGTACTTGTCGACGTTCCGGTGGCATCACTGTGTTCTGTGCAATTAATATCGATAGATAGACGTCGATGAACCGCAGTTTAGGTGCATCTTGATTACGAATCGAACTGCATAATCTGGATAACAAAATTTAGTTTTACATGCCTGCAGGTTTTTGTAGAAATTGAGTTTCGCTGTGGAACTCATGTGCAAAAAACAAGGTTTAAAATCTTCCTCTATCTTCTAGGGCAATAGAAAACGGCCTCCACAAAGCAGTAGCGGCGCGCCTTCAGTCGCCAGTGAGCGAGGTGCGCGCGCCGCTCATTCCGACGGAACAGCCGCGCAAGCCTCACGTAGCGGCCGCACCGCTCGCTACAGCGCTACCAGCCGCGCTAATAGCATTAGCAGCGGTTGTGTTAGTCGCTGCCATCGCTGCGACCATTTATATCTGCGCTTCTTGGAATAGGTGAGATTATATTCGAGTTACCGCTCATTAGACGTATTAGGGTAAAACACACCACATTCAGACGTCAATCTCATCTAAACGCTGTGTATATCGCTTATCGCCGATCTGAAGAACAACCGGGATAACCATACCACCTGCCAGCGAAGACGCATTGGTTTTGCAAGAAGATTAATTCCACTAACCCGCTTGTTAAGCGTGGTGATAAACCCTCAGAGTATATCAAGAGATGGTATAAGTAAAAACCAGGTTTTAAAATATGCTTTTGTTTTATGAATATATGTTAGAAAGTTAGGGGTATATTTTAAATCTGGGTTAACCTTCTTCTTGGTTTTAACCATCTGTCGGAATAAGGGAGTAGGTAAATAAGAGCTTAACTGCCTTTTTTTTAGGACGGGCCTATACCCGGCAATAAACTACAATAGAGTTGACAACTACTGAACTACACCACAAATTTTTTACTTCTCGTTTTCTTTACACTATTGTTCGACCACTGGTTATTGACCTATCGCAAGAATTACTGAACATAACTTTAACACTATATTCACAGATACAAGAAGCACAAAGAGCAAGCGATCCAACAGTACGGTACCCTGAGTATGAGCATGCCTCCGGCGCGGTCGCCGTCGGGCTACGAGTCCAGCGAGGACGAGCCGGCGCCGAGATACGAAACACAGGTAAATAAACGTGTATGTACTACGTTTTATCATTCTCATTTTATCATTATAAATATTCTCCTTTCTTCTCCCACGGGCTGAAAAGTACCAAAACGTCTTTTTTTGGGTTAAAAGTAAATATCATTAAATTATTAAAGTCAGTTCGGTTTTTGAGTCGTGAATAAGTTATAAAAATAGCGGCTGGATTGAGAAATTCAGTCTATGCATTCATAATATACCTAATAAATGTTACTAAGGTATAACCCGTCGTTTAAAACCGATTTGTACAGGGGTTTAATAAAAAAGAGAACTGGGCATAATTTTGCGATACATTTAAAATAAAAAGAAAGAAAAAATATTTGGCATTAGACGCAGAAATACAGACACAATAACAATACAAAAAAAAGGTTGAAAAAAAAAACTGTTTCAAACATCTTACAACAGCAAAACATTTTTCTCTTACTTTGTGACTACCGAGTGTAAACAACATTGGTTAGTCGGTTTCACTATTTGCCTCTCGCTCACAGAGAACGTGCGAGAGCGAGAGGTAAGTGAGAACAACAAGCAACGCCATTTACATTTTCACTCCTTAAGTAATAGGGTTATACAAAGGTTTATTGACAACAAACTTCCAAATAAATTCATGCATTATTCATTAAAAATAGTAAAGTTTTATGAATAAAAAATATAAAAAATGTTTTTTTTTGTGTTAGGTTCTAAACATGGCAGTAGATGACGCAGATTTACAACTGGACTTCAGTCCAAACAATCACGCGTTTAACATACACAGCGTGCAGTATATGTCCAAAGAAAATGGTGAGTTTAACCTGTGTATTACATTATTATTATAGACACAATAGATAAACAATGGCGGCCGTACCGTTTTCGGTACACTTGGGCGAGTGACATTAATTTGAATATAATATACATCATAACGTACCGTGTGGTGCCGGACATAAAGAATAGCACTACCCCATCTCTTCCCGTGGGTATCGTAAAAGTCGACTAAGGGATTCACTAGAGGATATGCAGCAGCGTTCTCTGAGTACTTTAACAACCATACTGCGATCGCCAACCCGTCTGCCAAGCGTGGCGATTATGGAATTCCCCCCCAACATGGAGCACAGAACAGGTGGATGTGGCGATGCTTGGGGGAGGCCTATGTCCAGCAGTGGACGTCTTTCGGCTGAATGATGATGATGATACATCATAATAAGAGTGTGGGACCGAGTTACCTAATACAGTTAATGTACGCACGGCTAAATATCAAGCTATACATTTCCAGTATGTGCTGATCTCGCATTGTATAGACTTTCCGCACTGTGAAAGGTCTGCTTATACTGGAACTGTATAGCTTGATATATACCCCTGTGTACACAGATTCATGTAAGAAGAAAAATACCAAGAGAAAATATAAAAAAAGAAACCGGCCACGTGCGAGTCGGACTCGCGCACGAAGGGTTCCGTACCATTATCTATAAAAACGGCAAAAATATCATGTCTGTTGTATGGGAGTCCCCGTAATATTATTTTTTTAATTTAATTATTTATTTTTAAAGTGAATATACAACTAAATATTCTGTGAATATTTCAAGCGTTTACCTGTTGCCGTTATCAATATCGAGCAAAAACGAGCAAAAAAATCACGATTGTTGTATGGGAGCCCCTTATATATTTATTTTATTCTGTTTTTAGTATTTTTTGTTATAGCGGCAACAGAAATACATCATCTGTGAAAATTTCAACTGTCTAACTATCACGGTTCATGAGATACAGCCTGGTGACAGACATACAGACAGAAGGACAGCGGAGCCTTAGTAATAGGGTCCCGTTTTACCCTTTGGGTACGGAACCCTAAAACAAAGCGAAAAATATAATTGCAAGACAAAATATTATTGGGATAGAACATTTCAGCGCTCCGTATAAATGACTAGAAGTCCGGTGAGACTAGCGCGGTATCGCTCTGCGCAGTCAGTTAACTCAGTGCGCTAAAAGGAACACCATGATTTCCTTTTTAGATTAATTTTCTGTTTAATCCAAAGCACGAGGCTATACGGAATTACACGAATTCGGATACAGCCTGTAGCATCAGCTCCACATTCCTGCTAACATTTTGGCAACAACAAAGGCCCTTGTTTTCCCTGAAGGAAAAACAGGGCGTAACCCATTTGTTCCATTTGTTCCTCGTCTGAGTTCCATTTCATGACTGACAGGCAGCTCAGGCAAGGAGGGGCCACTGCACCTTTCTGTATGCTTTTGTATGCTACGCAAGACACGCTCAAACGAGTGATGATAAAGCATGGCGACTCTCACAATTCCTATGAAATGCAGGAGTGATTAGTCCCAGCATTTTTTTTGTCGTCTATAAATTTTCTTGTCCCATTGATGAACAGCTAACTTTATCGTAAAAATATTTTCAGGTGAACGCAGTCCAACACTTTCCGAATCAGCGACCACCGCTCGCGCATCAAGCGTCAACGAAAACGGTGGTACTCTGAACAACATGCACAACAGCCAGCTATTCGAACCTCTCGCCAACAACTCATCCCTTGCGCGCAACACACAGACGCTCAACCGACGCGCACCCAACGCACATCCATTGAACAACGCGATAGGAACATTACCGCGTGTCAATAATAATAATGTTAGTGGCGGTTTATTAGCCACTACACTGGGAAGGAAAATAAATGCCGGGAATAACCACAAGAAGAAAGCTACGCAGCCTATTATGGCGTATGATGAAATACCTGGATTACAAAGGTAAGTTTGACATTATTTTATATGTTTTTATATCAATCATACAAGATTATTCGATCACACATTTTGGCAACGTTCATTGTGCATACAGCTAAAGAGTGGAACCTCCCTGTCAAAGTTTGTGTTTCCCGATAACTATAACATTGGAGTTTTTTTTCAAATCTCGTGGAAATAGGTTACTTCTAGGTAATGCACGTTACACAACTTCAGTTTTAACTGTGCGATTTAACTGTACAGTCGGACTGTACAGATAAATCGATAGGTGTGTAGACCATACAGTTGAACTGTACAGTTAAACTGATATCTAACCAAAATTCCATTAGATCAAAATGTATAGATAGAAATGTACAGTTAAAACTGAGAGTGTGTAGCAGGCTATACCAACGAACGATTTATCTGTACAGTCCGACTGTACCGTTAAATCGCACAGTTAAAACTAAAGGTGTGTAGCGGACTTAAGCGTGCGCCATCCTTGACCGCATCTTCACTTACCATCATTAATTTATTAACCTATCATTAAGTGGTTAAGTTGCGCTTTTCCTGGCCATTCCTAGGATAAGTACTGTTCTTTTCATGTCAACACACGACTCCGTGTTTCAAAGAAAACTTCAACTATAGTCTAACCATGAAGTTTTAAGAAATATATTGGGTTTATTTCCCGATCTGCTGTACTGCAGCTCGGGACATGACATTCTAAATAAAAGGCACGTTCCGATATCGAATTCATACCCCTTTGACAATGTTAAGGTTTTGTCAATATCAAAGACGATGAATCCATTGATAAAAGACTTATTATTATGTTATTAATGGATAAATCATAGTTTGGATTAGATAGTTATACCATTTTGCAGCGCTTCTTCGTACCTGTACATAGTTGAATTGCTAATCGTAATAATAGGTTTTTCTATTCCAGGGCATCAGACAACGACAACGTAACATTCGGAAAAAGAAACTTTACCGGTTACACTTACGACCAATCGCCAGTGGAAACCACCACAGAGTTATAAGCACCAACTAAATAAGAATAGTGAATAACAAAACCACACCCGTAAAGTGTTAACTAAAGACTAAAAACAAAGTGACTTAAACCTTGAAGTGAAAAGACTGGAAGTGGATTCCGTCCGAAATTATTAATTAATTTTAAAACATATTTTTATAACGTTTGTGTTCAACGAATATAATAATTTCTTCGTGTAATAAGAATGCGACTGAACTTTCGAATAATTAAAGTTTAAAATGTGAATAACGAATTTTTAGATAATTATATTTTTGTACTTAAATAATAACGTAATTTCTTAGCCAAGGCTAGTCCCGTTTTTATGAACAAAATGTGCATAATAATGATGTAAATATGGCATTACATGGTGATGTATATTTTTAAGGTACCTGAATTGTAAATGCAGGTACAAAGACTACTTCTAAACTATTTTTGTAAATCTCTATTTTTATGCATCTTTGGCAAAGTGCCATCTATCAATTTTGTTTAAAATTGATACGTAATTGACATCGTTTATACTGATTGGGGCCAATATTTGTTCGGCTACTTTTGTAAACAAACGAATCTTGACTGTCTTATGGGATCAAATGTTGGACCCAATGTATGCCGATAAAGTGAATATTTCTTACGATTAGACATACTTTTATCTGAAGTTTCGATCAATTTCTTTCTTTAGAACAAACTTTTTATCTTATTTCTTTACATATTCTTTACGAATTTTGTGCCAGTTACTGTTAAAATGTATTATAAGGTTTTTACTACGTCTATACTTGCGTCTGAAAAGCTGAAAGAACGCGAACTTTCACTTATAATTTTTATAAGAAAGAAAGGAACCCGAGGAACATTTTTATTCCGTCATATAAATACGTGGGCCTAGATTTATAAAAAAATAATAAAATATAATTAGCATAATAAATAAAATGCTCAGTTTTTTATAGAATTTTTAATTTTGAATCTGGCGTCATAATGTGATTTGTGCCAAACCGATACTAACATTTTTTTATTTATTGCGTATTGGGAGTAAAATGTTACCTAATGTAATTTCACTGTATATCTTGTAAAATAATAAAATGTTTATTTTGATTGTGAAAAATAAATTGTATTATAATTTTGTGGTAAAATTGTTAATATAATTTTTGAAATAAATTAATTTTTATTATCAACTTGTGTTTCGTTACAAAGAAAACTCTCGAGTCTCGAATAAAAATTCCGTGCATTCATGAAATAAAATCGAAACACACATCGAGAACTTATGGATTCCTCTCGATGTTTTCCTTCACCGTTAACGCAAGTGATAATCGAATTCTGATCCGCAAATGAGTTCGAAAAGTCTGAAGTGTGGGTCGGATTTGAGCTCGGATCTTTCTTTCTGCATGGAAGGCAGCCGCTAGGTTACCACTTCTTTATTGGGAACTCTCTCACGTAACACTAAAGATGAAATTCGCGGCCTTTATTTGACGCATTACTTAGGAGGTTCTTCTATCGTGTCGGCACGAGCTTTAAAGGAATAGCTCATGCCGTGGTGAAAAGATTATCCAGTCAGCAAGGTTGGTAGCGGGGCTGACTGCCCAGGGTGCGCGGGACTGAGGTATCATCACTCGTGGAGGTTCCACGAGTGACGATACTTCAGTAGGTACGTCTTTTCATGCATCCCCCTTATTTTATTTCTTGCACTTAGGAGGTGAGGTGTATGTAGTAATATAAATTATTCTGTATCGCATGTTCTAAAAATCACAACACAATACAACGTATTTCTGAGCAGCATTGCTGTGTTCCGGATTGGAGGGTATAAGTGGCAATGAAATTATAGGCACATTATGAGACTTTTCAACTTTGTCTCTATGGTTGGCAACGGATAAGCAATCGTCTTGGTGTTGAAGGCGTAAGTGGCGGTACCCACTTATCATCAGATGGACCGTCGACTTGTTTGCCAACGTATTGCACAAAAAGATCCCGAAGTGCGTCTGTTATTTACAAAAAAAAATAGAGTACAATTGCATATAAAGCCTCTAACCACCAACCGAAATAGCAACGAATTAGAAACTCCTTTTTCAAGTCCAAAACCAGCGTTGGTTCAAAAACACCATTACGCCTATTCAGGTTTTTTAAGCTTATTCCAGCTTAAAAAAACCTGAATGCAGGAATTTTAGAGTTTTCTTTAATAATAATAATAATCGGCAATCATTGTGCCGATAGTCGTTACGGGCAATGGTTTAATAGCCAAGAGCCTCGACCAACATCTCAAGAGGCTCTAGTTAGGCAGCTGGATCAAGGGCCTGTTGCAGAAAGCGGTACTTCTGGACACGGCGCGTATTGTTAGGAGGTTCCACTCTCTGAGGCCCTGACCGCCGGTAGCTTGGACCCTGTTCCCGATGCCGGCGGGCTACTATATTTTTAAATGTTTTTGTTCTTTTTATAGAAATATTTAAAAATGTAATTTTGTATGTGTTGTAATGAAATAAACGGAATAATAATAATAATTTTCTTTAAAGGCGCTCCCTCACCTAGAGCATTCGTGTGTAACTACTGGGCGATAATGCTCAAAATCAAATCTTGCATTACACGCGAATGCTCCCGGTGAAGGAGCGCCATTATATTAAAGTTTTCGTTGACAAAAACTGTCAAATTGTTTCACAACAAAAACAAAATCAAACAAACTACGATTAAAGAAACCTGGTCGCTTCCTGCATCAAAAAAGGGTTAGGAGTACCTGAATTAGCCCACAGTACTGCGGCTAGCTAAATTCGGAAATTTAAATATAGCGACAATAGATAATGTTTCGAATTCAATTCCGTCGAACGCGAATGATTGTGAAACAGAATTAGTTCTACGCTCTTATAACACTAGTAACAACGTAGTAAAATAGTTCGGCGACGCAAAAGCCCTTCTAAAGGGTAACAGGTAAAGCCCAAAAACCCCCTTAAACCATTCTGAATGGCCGTGTCAAATTGAATTTTAATGATCAAGCCGAATCCTTTTCGTTGAACCCTCTGTGATGTATTAAGTTGAACGGTCTAAATCTGTCGAAACTAAGTACCTACTTCTGGGGTACATCCAAAGAATTTTAAACTGATGGGTTTGTTGTTTAATGTGTCTCGCCCAAGTGTACCGAAAACGGTACAGCCGCCATTGTTTATCTATTGTGTCTATAATTACAGTACTACACAGGTTAAAAACTTTTTTTGTTCAACGAAAGATGAGTGCTAACCATAGCGGTTATTTCGGAAATTGTAGCCGTAAGTAAACTGCTATCGACAAAACACAAACGACATCAATAAAACCGTAAAATAGCTATACCTATTATCCATGATTTGTCTTTTTTAATTAAATCGATATTCTTTGTATGGTAAAGTCTTGTAGAGAAACACTAGGACTCACCTTACGGTGAAAAGGGTATGCAACTTGTTTTTTTATTGGTTTGGTCTTAAATTATTCAAAGTACCATGCTAGATTTTTATGTGTTGGTACAGTCAACAAAAGAGTTAGATGTACAGGCAAACAACAGCTATCAACACACTACGCAGGCATTGCCACTGTAATTGCGTGCATAATAACTTTTTACACGTAAGACTCGCTCAGACAAGCGATGGCAACAACTTGGCCACTCAACACAAGCATAATATCTCTATTAAAATAGTAATGAAATTAAGAATGTAATTAGTTGCCTGTATATTATCTCTTTCGTTGACTGTATAGTCGCAATACAGATGTCCAAACAGCTAAACATTTTTTTAATAAAAAAAAAACAAATAGAACATTCATGAATCCACTCCACAAATGCCACTTTATTATGAATAAGTTTTTTATGCCTACCCTAATTTTGTCATAAAAAGAAGGGTTTCTTATCTCATTGACAAACCACGAGCGTCGACTTTTGATGGATCATCAAACAAGGAGATGGCAAGACGCACTTGTTACATTGCTTCACGGAGAAAAATATTTCGCCATGATGCAAAAATGCGGAGATGGAAGACTCTTGTTCATAACTGTAAGTGTACTACTATCTTATTCATAAAACTTCATACTTAGTTTATTAAGTAGCTATTTAGTAAACATATTTAGCTAGTATCGTGCCTAAATAATTACAGCCGCATAGACCGATCTTCCGGGTTAAGCCACGCTTGCCGAGGTTGGTCTGTGACCATTTACCATAGCGAGTTTCCTCTGTGCCTCGGAAAGCACGTAAAGCCGTTGGTCCCGGCTGTCATTTGTAGATCTTTGACAGTCGTTACTGTTGGTCAGAAGCCAGAAAGTCTGACAACCAGTCTTACCAAGAGTATCGTATTACCCAGTTACTGGGTTGTGGAGGTCTGATAGGCAGTCGCTCCATGTAAAATTCTGATATTCAGCTGCATCCGGTTCGACTGAAAGCCGACCCCAACATAGTTGGGAAAAGGCTAGGCAGATGATGATTTAGCTAGTACTAAATTTAATTTTGAATGATAGGGAATGATAAGACAAAGCTGCGGCATTAAAGATAATGTACCTAATGACAAAAATTTAAAGAATTATGCTTAGGTGGTTTGGTCATGTTGAGATAATGAGTTTACGAACGGCGATTAACAAAAGGAATTTATAAGGTGGATGTCAGTGGAAACGCCAGTAAAGAACGCCTTAGAAGGACATACATGGAATTGGTGTTGTTCTCAGTCGGCCTCTTTCGAGGGAGGCGATGGCTGTTTATGAGTTTGTGGGGTGTGCTTTTTTGAGAAGGTCTGCCCTTCAAGGAAACGCGCTTTCTACGGATTTGTAAGCGGCTGAAGCATTTTTTGGAGGAGGATGGTTGGGACCGATATTGATTCCTCTGTTGTGGGATCCGTGCCGGTGGAAATGTATAGCGGTTCTCTGATGTTGACATTTAGGAGGTACCTATGAGGCTTGCATAGTCACAAAAGTGTACTAATGCCACGAAAAAAAAAGATAAAAAAAGGACATACATCGATGTTATTGATGATGTTCTTCAAGAAGTACAGGTGAGTAGTATCTATTCTCAACCGGCGTGCGTGTATGGACGTGAATGAAGCAAAAAGAGTTTGCTAGGATCGTAGCATGTGGCGTTCTACAGTTTTTGCATACGCCCATAGGAAAAGAGCGTTTTTTAATCGGCAAGTTCACTCGCCTATCTAATGCGTGTGTAAATCGGGCTTTACCTATTTCACGATTTTTAATAATGGTCGTGTATTTGATCTCGTAACGCAACCGGAACTACGGTTCCTGAGCTCTATCCTCGAGCCGGACTGCTGGACACAGTGAAATTGGAAATTCAGGATAACACATTGTGTAGGTAACTACAGTGTTGTATCTAGGGGCTGGCCATAAGGGCGATTGGCAGGGGCGCAGGACCTAGGGGTTGCAAATTAGGCCGCTCAATACACACATCATGTTTAACTCAAAAAATAAACTTTAAAAAAAATTAACAGTTTCAGAAGTCGGTGGCTTCTATTTGTTTCAGTGTAGAGTTGCACCGACTTCTGAAACTGTTAATTTTATATTATGGTAATTATTTTACTCTTTTCAGTTTTTCTTTGAAGGCGGTTTTTACTTTTTATTTAAGTTTATTTTTGTTAAATACGTTTTAGTGCCATAAATTTAACCCCCTCCTCTTCATAACCCTTCTTTTTGGCTTTGACGTAGTCGGGTATAAAAAGCCCTTTCGAATGATACCTTACACGATATAATGAAAACATTCCAAGGGGGGGGGGGGGACGTACCCCCTCCTCTTTTCCAGTAGTCAGTTCCCAACAACAAATATAAACAAAGCAATATTAGTCATTTGCTTTGATCCGATGAGGAGTTCCGTTCCATATCTCTGAAGTTCATGGTCTACTCATAACAATATTTATAAGGGACCAATCGGAAAGTATACCCTTTCGAACAAAAAAAGAATTTTTCAAATCGGTTAATAAATGACGGAGATATGAGGTAACAAACATAAAAAATAAAATTAAAAAAAAATACAACCGAATTGAGAACCTCCTCCTTTTTGAAGTCGGTTAAAAAAAACCGTTTGGCGGCGCTCGTGCTAGCGTTCCCGTTCGTAAGCTGTTTGTTTTCAATCTACGCCTACCTCGTACTTGTCTAAGCTGCTAAAACCGCATCAGATCTCGCGTTAAAATATGATGTTGATAAACAGGGTGGTAATTTGAGATGGGACATGAAGGGCAACTACCTACCTTAACCATTGTAGCTACAGGAAAACGTTCTTAGAAGACCACCCCTAACTTTTGGGATAATTTAAATCCGAATTTAACCTAACCTAACCAGTCAGCGAGAAAAAGGGCAGTTTTCACAAAACTTTTTATGATGCCAATCGATCTCATTTCCCATAAGGATCAAAAGACTCTTCCGGACCAACTGAGGTTTGAATAATTATTAACTATTCATCTGTTATACATGCCATAAACATCACAAACGTAATATAGGTACAAACTTAAGAACAGAAAACAAACACTCATAATAACCAAATCGTCACCGTAAATTGAAAACCTCGGGAATAGACTATAATCATAAAAAAGCCCTCAATGCGAAATTAGTTTGTTGGCACAGAATATATTATTTAACATTCGTAATAAATATAATTGACTAGCTTTTGCCCCTGACTTCGTCCACGTGATGGCCCACAAGAACCGTGGAATGACCAAATGCATTCCTGAGGTTTTCACTCTAAGACGACGAAATGTAGGTATGCCAATGTGCCTAAGATCTACTTCCGAGCGGTTACGCACTGCATCCGATCCGAATCCGTGAAAATACGTTCCGAAGTAGCCATAGAACTATTTGTATGGTAGTTTACGCACTACATCCGTCATCCGATTTCTATCCGTCATCCGTGAGTCTCCAATTCGGAAGAAATATTGACGGACCGAAGTAGCCGTAGTAATGTTTGTATGAATTCTTTCGCACTACCTCGGATTCAAATCGGATGCCAAATATGGCCCCTGAATTGTTTGAATTTGGATCAGAGATCGATATCCGAATTCGGTTCGAGATTTTTACTCTAGATCGGAATTTTCACGGATTCGGATCGGATGCAGTGCGTAATCGCTCTAAGACTTCCGTAATAAAAATTATAAATCTACCACTAAATGGTGCATAAGTTATTACATTACCCAATTTCACGTCTTCAACCCTTCACGGTACATGCCCAAATATTTCCCTAGTATACCGCGCCGAGCAATCTTGTCTGCGTACATTTTTAAATTTAATATCTCTTTGTAGCTTGGTCCCCAGAGAGTATAACGTCGTACAAAATTACAGAAACGTCGAATGATATAAAATTCTATGTTGCCTTTCCTAATGGCTTATTCTGTTGCCGACCCATTCATACCTTTGGCAGATGTTTTGCTCCTTACATTTTAATGGCAGTGAGTTACGGTTGAGTTTTGAGTGATGCGATATTTGTAATGTTATGTAGATAATGTTAAGCCTGTGATTCTAGAGATTACCGATTGGGTCTCACAATACTCTAATGTATAGTCGTTTATAGGACTCCGCTTCCCTTAGCCTTTACCCAACTTTGTTGGGGTCAGATTCCAGTGTAACGTATTTTACGCGGAGCGGGTGCCATCAGACATCCGCAACCCAGTTACAGGGCAATACCCATATCCTAAGGTTAGACCGGTTGTCAGACTTAACCATGACTTAACTGTCATAGGTACTTGTATGACACCCAGGACTGACGGTTTAACATCTTCTCCCAGGCATGGAGGAGTCTCGATGAGTAACGAATAGACACTTGTCCACAGACTGACCGTGGCAAGCGCAGCACAACCTTGCAAATTATATGATCTGCGCTGTTGTTAATTAGCCGAGCCCGTTCTTGTTATATCTCAAATTATTCTAATGTATACTTAGTCATTTTTTTTTCGTCCTCTAATTCGCCTCAAACCAGAAACGTAGTTCATCAACCGACGCTATGCCGCAGCTTGCTTGGCTTCAATGAGAGGCTATTAGGAACCTATTTCTCATTCAAGACTAATTTGTATGAGCCAAATCGTGTCGACAGATATTAGGTAGGTAATTAAAGTTGTCGCAGTCTTAAAGTTCGGATTTGACACCTATCAAAATACTCTGTGTAGTTTCAACACTAGTAATAATTACTGTAATGCGCAGCGTTAAGTTGTATTTTAGCATGGGTGCATGATGTATGGGTAAATAAAAAGTCGGCTTAATTTGTGATCTCAGAGAGGGCTCATTTTAAATGCAGGATTTTCTTGGAAAATTAATGGTCATGAAACAAGCAAACACCTATTTTACGACTTAGTAGCGTATTTTTCAAGGTTTTTAACCTATTGCCTGGAACCCTCCTCGAGGGTTCACTCTTAGCGCAAACGTAATGCCGAGGATACTCCTGGAAGGTCCACTAGCAATATGTATGGCGGGATGCCGCATGAGCTTTATGAAAAGTGTGGTGGACTCGAATGTGTTAAGCTGTTTCCCACCCAACCTCTCGCCAGCAACGCTCACTAGGGGTCGCCTTTAGTGCTGTTGTTGCTGGTAGTACCACAGCATAGTTACTGTTAATTTGCGACGTGAAATCTGTCGAGCGACTGATCTATGTTTTTGTTTCAGTTTGACCTACAGTTGCAGAATACACCCATCTGCGTTGAACGAATGACGCGTTGTAAATATTCGTGTCATATTATCGTAGTTCAACTCTAGTAGGTAGTCATCTCAGTTAAGTCTTAACTATAACATGAAATTATTACATGCTCATAGTCCTAAATGACCCATAAAACATCTGATTCACCTTGTCTCCGTTCCCAGACGGTCATCGTTCATAAATTAATGTTTGTGAGATTAGTTCCAGTTCGAAGTTTCTCAGTAACTGCTGGCTTGGGAGACGTTGTCCTTCCTTATATTGTAAGGGTTCTGTTACGCTGATGAGACATCTGGCTGATTCGTTCTAGATTGCATTTAAGATAAATGTAAATGTAAAAGTCTCTTTTTTTATTCTTTTGCAGAATTATGAAATATTTTTGTCGAAGCATGTCGCTGCTTCAGCGCTGTGTTCGTCGAAGAATCCGCGCCGCGTCGCTGTCACTGCCGCAGCGACGTGCTTCTACAAGAGAACTCATAGCTGTACAAAAGAGTACAAAAATTAACTTCTCTGGTAGAACTTTGAATAGTCTTATTAGTTTTAAATCAATTTTAGAGTCAATTTTAGATACACATTTATTGCCTGATAAAATACTGACTGAGAGTATCGACTCGACAAAGATTAAAAATTTGTTCCGTTTCGATAGACTTTTTTAGTCAAACTGTACGACTTCTGTCACTTCTGGCCTTGCACGTTAAAGCGCAGTATAGAAGAGGTAGGTACCAGTGCCTTCCATTGGATATCCCAGAACTTCTCCGCATGGCCACTGAAAAAGTTATCGTGAGTAAAAATCTCATAACTAGAAAGTTGTTCACACTAGAAGTTGGGAACCTTTTGAAGACCCTTCGAAAACTATCCTTTCGCACGGCTTTAAATCACGAATGCATTTTTTTTTTTTTTTTTTTTTTTTTTTTTTTTTTTTTTTTTATTTATTACTAGGCCTGCGTTTGGCCGCCATCTCGCCTGATGTTAAGCGATGATGCGGTCTACGATGGAGCACGCTTGCCCAGAAGAAACCGATTCACTCGTGACTTGAAGACACCCAAATTGTAGCTGTCGGGGAACACCCACTCGGGCAGCGCATTCCACTGTTTGGCGGTTTTCACAATGAAAGTGGAATCAAAGCGCTTCGTTCGGGTTTTTGGTATATCAACCATGAACCGATGGCGCTTTTTCGTGCTTCTGGCCGTCCGATAGAAAAAAGGGCAGGGGGGTATTAGATCATGCAGATCTGAAGCACACTCTCCGAAATGTGTCCGATAAAAAACCGATAGACTGGCAACTTTGCGCCGATGCTCAAGACTTTGCATGCTGTACTGCATGCTGCAGAGTACATCTTGCTCCGATGTAGAACGCCCTTAAGACCTTAACGGTCTGTTAATACCTTATGACTGGTCGTTCCCTGCATACTAATACGCTTGATGAGTAATGGGAGCATGTGAAGGTAAATCATGATGTCGTATTTCAATTAGATTTACTGGGATATAGTGTAGTGGTAGCGAGTGAGACTATCAAGTGTGGGGTAATGGGATTCATCCCAGGCCAAGCATTTTTTTTGTAGCTTGTATTGTCTTTTCAATCTTTTATCATGTCTACGATGCCAGACAAATATCTCATATGCAGAAAATACTTAGCACAGAGCTGTAGCTAAGGTCACCAAAAATGTGAGGTATTAGTATTTCAGGAATTAGACGGAACGAGATGGCGCTAGTGGCCACGTCAACATTCAGCTCCGTATTAAAAAATAATTAAAAATAGAAATACTACAGTTTAAGTGAAAAATATTAGTGAAACAAAGACTATTAGTGACAATATACATGTGACATTGTTTTTTAGTTAATATCTCTAGAAGTCATTAAGTAAATTAGTGATTTAGTGAAACGAAAACATAAGCTTTATAACACTATCAACAAAACATAAATAATTACCTATTTTTCAATGTAAAACAGTGCTCAAACTAAAAGGAAACAATTGTGGAAGTTACTATACATTTACAAACGATTTGAAGATAATTCTGTGAGTTACAACAAACATTATATTTTTTTAACGTAACAGAAAAAATATTCAAAATATATTGTCAAAACACCGTCTTCGAATCAAAATTAACGGATAATTACATTCGTTAACAGGCAGCCAATTTCACATTTGTCTGTACGGTTCGAGTGGCTTAGTGGATATTGCACTCGTCTAAAACCGTGACGTTCTATGAACTCGAGTTCGAATCTCACCAGCAGTAATCTCTTTTTGTAATCTGTTGTTTATCGACAGTTCTATAATTAATTACAAAAATGAATTTCTTTGAGAATATAACATTCAGAAAAACTAGAACACTTTCACTGACTGAGATTTCGGACGAACATAGTTCTAATAGTTTGAAGATAGATGGCAGCACAAGTAGTTTACCTAACATCTCAAATTATGAAAATAATGAGTATGTGCAGGGACTCCAGAGTCAAATAGAACAGCTCACTTCGCAATTGAATTCCGCACATGAAGAGATAAAAATCTTAAACATTGAAAACACTAAACTCAAAAAATCCTTGAGTGAACTATCAAATAAAAATGATGTTTTAAAGAAAGCTACTAAAAAACTAACCGGTGAAGTGCAAACACCCAGAAAAGGTTCACAAACATCAACTCCACGTAGTAGTTCTCAAAGAAAACCAAGGACAGCAGTAATTAAGAAAAACCTAACTTCAGAAATATCACATACCAACACAAGTTCCAATAACTCTGACACAGGCTGGCGCGAGACAACTACACAGAAGAGGGAAGGTGATGGAAATGATATTGCGCATAAATCTAAAAAGCGTAAGTTATGTATCGTTAGTACAAATATAAATAATAAAGTTTTACCAATAGCTGAAGAAACATTTTACAATTTTCAAATTTGTCACTATGTTTCGCCCAACTGTGGTACAGTGCAGCTTATCACCGACATTCATAAAAAGCTAATAGACTATGATTTTGAAGATTACTGTGTTATTTTAATTGGAGAAGAGGACTTCCAGCGTACGAAAGACTATGTTAATATAATTGTTAAGTTAAGAGAGACATTGCTCAAAGTAAAACATACAAACATTGTCCTATGTGTTCCTACATTTAAGTTAAGTAACTATTCGTCTATGTTCAATTGGCGTGTAGAAACTTTTAATAATTTACTACATTTAGATCTCCAAACTTATAATTACGCGACTGGTTTTGATACTAATTTAAATTTAACTTATGATTTTAAAATGTTTTCAAAATTTGATAGAAAAATAAATAACCATGGAATGCGTAACATATTTCAAAATATATTGCTAGCTTTAACTGAGATGTCAACAATACGATACGAATCTGTTATAGAATCTTCTGAGGATAATAATAACTGTAGCCAAGACTACTTTTTTCGTGTATAAAAATATAACTATAATGCATCAAAATATAAATGGTCTCATAAATAAGTCAGCTATATTTACTGTTGTATTAGATGAATTGTATAATGTAGGAAAATCTGTCGATGTGTTGTGTTTCTCAGAGCATAATATGATTTTATCCGATGTAGAATTGCTGTACATTCCTAATTTTGGTGTTGCTACCTACTTCACTAGAGATACCAGACATGGTGGTACTTGTATAATGATACGAAACGGCATTAAATATAAAGTTTTGGAGTCGATTGAAAAATACAGTGTTTCAAATGTAATTGAATGTTGCGCAGTAGAACTGGCAGATCACAACATCGTTGTAATATGTATTTATAGAAGTCCGCATAGCAACGAATTAAAGAAAAAACTTGACATATTTTTCAATAATTTAGATAATCTCCTTAGCTCTATCTCATTTCATACAAACAAGAAAATAATACTCTGCGGTGATTTCAACATTGACCTCCTCAAAAATACCAAATGCACTGAAAAATTTAGATACCCCATAACGGGCTTCAATCTTAAATTTGAAATTAAAGTTCCAACTAGATTGTGCAGCGGGACCTGTATAGACAATATAGCTCACAATGTACGAGGATCCAAAGGCGAAGTATTAGAATTAGCAGTATCTGATCATACCGCCCAGCTTCTACGGTGTCCAGTTAAACAAACGTGTATGTTTGATCACTGGTTCTCCACAAAGCGGGACTATTCCATAGAAAATGTGCAAAAATTTAAAAATCATCTTAATAGCATTACTTTTTCTGATGTGTATCAAGAAACAGATGCCAATAAAGCATTCAAACTATTCTATGATTGGTTTAAATTACTCTATGATCTATGCTTCCCATATATAAGAATAAAAATATCGACCAAAGCGAAACCTAAGTGGATTAGCCGCGGTATTAGGATTTGTAGTAAAAGAAAAAGAGAATTGTTATGGAAATATCGGAAACTGCCTAATAAAGAAAATAAATCTAATTTCAAAAATCTCTCTAACCGTCTTAAGAAAGTTATCAATCTCACTCAAAGAGCTCATAATAGTCGATTCATCAATTCACCACAAAATGTTTGTAAAGCGACATGGAAAGTTATCAATAGTAGTAAAAACAAAAATCATATACCGAATGAATCTATATTAAAAATCAAAACAAATGAAAAGATATTAACGAACCCCCACGAAATAGCACAAGCTTTTAATAATTATTTTGTAGATCAAGTACAGTCAACCGATAGCACAAACATTAAAAATAATAAAAACATGATTCAATACAATAGAAATACATCAATGTTTATGTCCCCTACAATACCACTTGACGTCTATCGAATTATAATGTCACTCAAAAACACGACTAGCACTGGATATGATGACATAGCAACAAAAATTATAAAACAGGTGTGCATTAAAATTGCACCAATTTTGAGTCATCTTATTAATTTAAGCATAGAACAGGGTACTTTTCCAGAAGAATTAAAAATAACCGTAATAAAACCCCTTTTTAAAAAAGATAACAGAGAAAATATATCTTGCTACAGACCTATAGCTTTGGTACCGATTTTCTCTAAGATATTTGAGAAAGCAATTAATATTCAACTCACTACTTACTTTGAGAGTAATAAGTTACTTGTTGATAACCAAAAAGGATTCCGAAAAAACAAGTCAATTGATATGGCCATTTATGATTTCCTGCATATGGTTAGCAGTAGAGTGGATCAGAGACTGCCAGCTATTGCACTCTACATGGACATGTCAAAGGCTTTTGATCGCGTAGATCACAAAATACTTTTAAATAAACTGAATGCTTACGGAATAAGAGGAAATGTGTCGAGCTTAATCGAATCATATCTTCACAGCAGACAGAAAATAACAATCATTAGTAAAATACGTAAAAATAGCGAAATAATGTATAAGTCTAACCGAAGAACTGTAACCTATGGAGTACCTCAGGGCAGTGTGCTTGGCCCAACTTTATTTATTATTTACATTAATGATTTCCCAACATCATCAAATTATCCTATGACAATGTTTGCAGACGATAGTACAATACTTTTTAATAGTGACGATATACATACACTGGAGGCAAATATTAATTCTAACATAGAATCGGTTGTGAATTGGTTAAAAAATAATAATTTGGTTATAAATTTAGACAAGACAGTAATAATGAAATTTCAACAACGAAAAAATCTTAATTTGAATTTGAATATTGAATACAACGGCAAAATTATTAATGAGATTAGTGTGACAAAATTCCTAGGATTAAATATAGAAAATACACTAAAATGGAATGTGCATATAGACAAGGTATGCAATAAACTAAATCAATATTCCTATGCACTGCATATGTTAAATAAAACGGCAAATAGAAAAACAGTGTTAACAGCATACCATGGTCTAGTAGCATCAACATTGAGGTACGGTATTCTGTTTTGGGGGAACGCAACGGGTAAAGAAATGGTATTTAAATGTCAAAAAAGGTGCATTAGAGCTATCTGTAATCTACAAACTACCGACAGTTGCTACACGTACTTCAAAAATATGAAAATATTAACGATGCCCTCACTATACATTTACGAAACAGCTATGTTCGTCAAAAATAATTTAAATAAATTCGACCAAGTAACTAGTCAGCGTCGTTGTGACCAGTTACATGTGATAAGATCTAAAACCACATTATACAAGAACAGTATTTTCGCAATGGCTCCAAAAATTTATAATAAACTACCTAAAACTGTAAGAAATGAACAGGATATCCGTATTTTTAAACGCAAATTGATTTCATTTTTAATACATAAAACATATTACTCAGTTGAGTTATTTTTAAATGATAAAATTGATAAACTGTGTTTTGTATAATAATATTTCTAGTACATTTAATAAATTCATATTTGTTTTGTATATTCTTCATACTTACAAACTATTTGTACACCAATTTCCATTGGTAGAACATAGAGATACTATATGTATATTTTTAAGACCTTTTTGTATGACCTATGTTCACAAATAAATATTGATTGATTGATTGAATTTTTTTGCTAATATCAGTTTTTTTATTTTGCTTTTATTAGATCTCTGTTACTATATACATATATTATGATAACCGAACACAAAATGAAAAGAAATGAACGTGAAATAAAAGAAAAATTAATGTTCTCTCGAGTAAAAAAAATACTGTTTAACTTCACCTTTAGGATATCTTAGGTCGGGGTTATAATAAGTTTCCCATATACTACCCATTACTGTCACCAAGGATGTACTTAGATAACTTTGTTAGCGGTGAGCTGTTGGTGTATAACTAACGTAACCATTTTTTTTTTCCCTCAGAGCGGGACGCCTGCTGTTTTTATAAGAATAAAACACATATATTTTTTACAATGAAAATTGGAACTATTCTTGTTTTGTCTAGTAGGCTGGTCCGATATGTTACGGAAGAGCAATTTGCTTTAAAATAATTATCAGCTTTAGTTTACACAATTAATAATGTTGACATGACTTATTGATGTTACTTGGTCAAATGCAAAATGTTTTCCGATGATAATAATTAATACGCGCCTGGGGGCTTAGACAAAGTAATAATTTAAAAACGATAACGAAGTTCGAAAAGACTAAAATGTATGGGATTGACATAAGCCGCGTTATGTCACGTGGTCAATCGTCATCGTTATCGCAAGTTGGTAGACAATGTTATAATTCGAAACGAAACGATTTGTTTATCGTAGTTATCCCATACAAATGCGTAGACAAGCAGCGCTTTTAGTGTTCGCCTTCGCTTCGATCGTGATCGCCAAAATAGATAACGAAACGAATGTTAAAACGTTGTAGTTATTGGTCGGATTTCGAATCGAACGAAAACGATCGCGACAATAGAGACGATGACGAATTTAGATATCGTTTCGCTACGAAGCGATGTTACTTTGTCTAAGGACCCTGTTTTATATTGAATTCATTTCCACGGGTTGCCTTTTTCCAAAGAGGGACATTTACGTGTTTTTGGGGACAGCGGAACACATACCTCAAAAGCGGGATGGTCCCGCTCAAAGCGGGACGTATGGTCACGTTATGTATAACAGACATGATAGTAAAACTCAGGCTACGGCCTCATCGGGAATCATTGTGACTCCCGATGAAGCTGTAGGCTGAGTGTGAGTTTGAGGCTGTAATTACGTATGAAAGTCATTCAAAAGATATTCAATAGTTACACATACATGCGTGAGTTCATACATAACTTACTTCTGCAATCCCCGAAGGTGTTCTTTGGTTACAGGAGTCTGTATATTCAGTAAATAAATGGCTAGTCTATTGCCATTTTTCGGGCACAATTAAGGATGATTTCCACCAAACGGTTCGCATCGCATCGGATAGGAAAGTATACGAACGGATGCGGCGACTGCCGATCGTGTTCGGCAGGATGTCGACGCATACGATCGGTTCCGTACCGTCGCTTGCGAACGTATCCGTTTCTGCGCTTAGTCAAATAGTTTCATTCCTACCGATCGGATACGATGACAGGCGAACGGAGCCGATCGCGCGTCGCAGCTTAATTTTGGCTACGATCGCGTGTCGCGGAAGACGCCCGCGGTCAAGTTGTTGTGCGCGGCTTGGTAATATAGACTTTAAATACTGTGTACCTACACGATTTAATATTGTTTAAAGAATGTAAAATCCGTTCCGATCCGATGCGATGCGAGCCGTTTGGTGGAAATCATCCTTTATGGTGCCAGGTTCGTCGCATCTTAGACTTGCTTGCCCGTCGGCGGCGCCGCGGAAAAGCGGAATTGTATTCTTAAATCATCAACCTATGGACTCAATTCCATAGTTACATAATATAATAACATCACGCCTGTATTTCTCGAAGGGTTGGGCAGAGGTACACCCTCATTTCGCCGTTATATCTAAATACCATCACTACATAGTATAAAACAAAGTCGCTTCGCGCTGTCCGTCCCTATGTATGCTTAGATCTTTAAAACTACGCAACGGATTTTGATGCGGTTTTTTTAATAGATAGAGTGATTCAAGAGGAAGGTTTTAAGCTATAAAACGTACACGTGCGAAGCCGGGGCGGGTCGCTCGTGTAATATAATAGGGGGCGATCCTATTGCCATCACTCGGGCAAAAATCTAGACTCCGGGCTGCAACTGAGAAGTTCCACACAAAAAAACCCAACAACACTGCCCGACCTGGGGGACGAACCGTGGACTACTTTTTTTTTTAAAAGAAACATAGCCCCACGCTATGATTTCTCCTGTATTGTGGGTGCGTTTACAGACACAAATCTTCACATACACAAACGCCCAGACCCAGAACAACTATCTGTAGGCCATACAAATATTTGTTCCGTGCGGGAATCGAACCCACGACCCGTAGCGCAGAAGCCAATCGCTCAGTCACTGCACCAAACGTGTCGTCAAACTTCACGCTCAGCAGTCTCGCTTTCGACCACTAAACCAACAAGGCAGTTATGTATATCGTCACCCTCCCCGCTAATTGTCGTAACTAGCAATTGATAATTTTTCAGAGACATTCTCAGAGAGTGACGTATCTGCTTCAAATGAATAGAAATAAATAAATAGATACCTTTGGGCTTTAGGGCAACTACTAACTTAAAAGAGGAAGGCAAGAGCAATATAAAAAAGTTTTTTTTTTTAAATCTGCCCCACACTAAGATTTCTCTTGTATCGTGGTTGCGTTTACAGACACAAATCTCACAAACAAACGCCCAATTTAAGTGTTATTAATTCATTAAAATAAAGCCACAGCTGAAGTAACTACTTAAAATTATATTATCAATTGCTAGTTACGACAGTTAGCGGGGAGGGTGACGATATTATACCTAGTATCTATTCAATAGTTACTAGGTATAGGTAATATTATGTAGGAGGTTAATGCGTGGTAAGTATGTTTACAGGTGACCGTGAATTGCTTATGAGCATCTAAATAAACAACTTCACGCAGGAGACTTACAATGTTTGCTTAGAAAAAATGTGTTATACAATGTGTAATATAATAAACGCTAACACTGAAAGTAGTTTGTTAAGAATCGGCAACGGAATTGATTTTAGCCATTTTTCATACGAGTCTTCATTGAATGTGCTTTTTACATAGCAGTCTTTAAAGATGATGCCGTATTTTAAATGTACAAGACTGAATATTAAATGCATTTAACGATGAAAAGTAATATTGTTTCTTAAATAAACAATATTGGCACATGAAAGTAAAAGTTTAGTGTATGTATTATGAATATAACTGAATATTGTAATTGGGATGTTTGAATGTTTGCGTTATTCCTGATACATGTTGCATACATAATTCTGCAGCTAAGTTTAATTAATTTCAAAGGTAACTTAAGAGGTAGTCTGTCGCTTTTTGTTAGACAACGGTTACCTTGTCTCACATCTATACACGGCTACTTCAAATTAACCGGAGAAACTTCACATCATAATAGCACAGTATTTATATAAGCTAAGAGCGGTTACGCACTGCATCCGATCCGAATCCGTGAAAATACGTTCCGAAGTAGTCATAGAACTAATTGTATGGTAGTTTACGCACTAGATCCGACTTTCGTCATCCGATTGCTCTCCGTCATCCGTGAGTTTATAATTCGGAAGAAATATTGACGAACCGAAGTAGCCGTAGAACTGTTTCTATGAACGCTTTCGCATTACCTCGGATTCAAATCGGACATATGCCAAAGACGGCCTCTGAATTGCTTGGATTTGGATCAGAGATCAGATTAGTGCGAAAACCGATATCCGAATTCGGTCCGAGTTTTTTATATCTTTCAGTTTCAGTGCGTAACCGCTCTAAAGCAGTACTTCAACTACCTACAATCGTCCGATTTGACACACTCACACAGACACGCACTGCAACAAGACTTCTAAGGTATTTTCGGGATACAGTCACATACAAAGAGTGAATTACACTCAGTATACAGTGCTTGTCTCTGTGAGGGTGTCAACTCAAGCGATTATAGTAAGTTAAGGTACTGCTTTAGCTTAATGTCTACTGCTCAGAAAACTTTCAAATTAAAAAAATACCTAAACTTTACTTAATTAGAGAACGAGATACTAGTGCGCGTTCTTCGCTACTGTAGAGGAAAAGTAAGCAAAAATGCATTCTAATTGCGCAACACCATCGTAATCGCTATGGCTTTGATTTTGACAGGCCAACAATTTCCATAGCAACGTATGTATTAACAATCCGACTTCTCCACAACTATGTACGCACTGAATATTGTTTTTGACACATCAACTGTCATGATTGATGTTGCTTACGTTACTCAATTGCACTGCTGGATTTGTAGGTAGGTAGTACGTATATTAGTATACCTTATATTTAATAACAACTAGCTGACCCGGCGAACTTCGTAACGCCTTTGTTTTATTTCGTGAGGGTTTTTTTTACCTTTTCCTGACATTAACGAACACGAAAAAGAATTCTACAAGTCGATGCAGTCGTTCGGAAGTTATGCGCGTACATACATTTCGACAAATAATTTTTATTTGTCGAAATGTATGACCCTCAAACAGCGCGAATATAGCAACATCGTAGGAAACTATGACTTTGAGCCGTTTGGGATGGAAACGCTCGGGTCATGGGGTCCGAGTGCGCGTCTCCTTTTTAAGGAAATAGGAAGAAGACTGGTCGACACTTCACGTGACCAGAGGGCTGGCTTGTTTTTCGGCCAGAGAATTAGCGTTGCCATAAAACGTGGCAACGCTGCGAGCCTTCTGGGCACGTTTCCAGTGGACAGCGATGCGGAGGAATATTTTGATGCACTCCTTTAGTTTATATTGGTAGTTTAGTCTAGGATATAATTTTTCTTTGTTTTTACTTTAAATTTAGTTTAGTTTGTATTAATTTAGGTTAAAAACTTTGTAATTAATATCCTTGTATACTTTAAATAAAAATGCCAAATTTTTATTTATATAGATTAAAATAATTTATTATTCTACATTTTATCCCGTGTGGGAATGAGCTAAAATATAAAGCTACCTCACCTCATGCTTGGAATAGACGCGTGTTGTATGATTCAACAAAACCCAGCACGCTTGGTGGTAGGATCTATACGTTAAGCCTGTCTAGCTACCACCCTCACATGAAAGTCCGCCGGCCAAGCAGTTTACTGTGTTCCGTCGTGTGTATGTAAGAGCCAGAGGGTATAGGGGAATCTCTCTATATCTCCGTTACTTGGATTCGTATGCTGCATCTTAGATCCTGTTTGCGTTTACTATCAGGTGCTAGGGTTAATGGCGACTAAGTCAAATAATAAAAAAAAAATTATACTATTCCATATTTTAGGTCCGTGTGGTGCCGGACGTAAAGAATAGCACTACCCCATCTCTTCCCATGGGTGTCGTAAAAGGCGACTAAGGGATTCACTAGAGGATGGGCAGCAGCGTTCTCTGAGTACTTTAATAACCATAACCATACTGCGGTCGCCAACCCGCCTGCCAAGCGTGGCGATTATGGCAAACCTTAATAATAATGATGAAAAATATTAATAATGTTCGGGGACATGGCTTGTGGGAGGCCTATGTCCAGCAGTGGACGTTTTTCGGCTGAATGATGAAGATATTTTAGGTAATTACCAGTGATCGGAAAAAGGTGAGCTAATTTACCTAAACTTCAAAGAACAGAGACAAAAACTGGAGACTTTCTTACGACAATTTTTTTTTGTTAAAATTATTCCGGGTTTCGGGACATCACTAAAGTACATTTAGGTAATATTAATGTTAATACAGAAATGCAAATACAATATCTAGCTTTAATTCCGCTGAACAAGATCGCTAGTTTGGATGCAGTATGCAGCACCACCCTCCCGCCCACAAGTATATGCACATGCAGAAAGAGTGAAAAAATAATGCAACATGCAACCAAACCAATACACGACACGTGTTTCGCCCCTGCACGGGGCATCCTCAGGATATGTTGACTCCTCGACCGCTAGGACGCGAATGGGGCTGTGAAGCGCGCGCCCCTCTTTATATCATCACGATTTGACGTTTTGTGACATTGACGTTTGTGACATTGACATTTGTGACGTCTACGTCGAAGTACCCGCAAAAATGCGTAATAATGGAGATGGCACGACATTAGTTTGGTCATTCAACAGTGTATATCTATCATTATTATGTTTTGAAATTTCTAATTGTTCCAACACACTCAACCGGAAACCCTTATCACATACATGCAAAATACTATAACTATTATTGTCGCTCAAGGAGTGGCCGGTCTCAATTAAATGTTTTGCGAAATGAGATTTTTCCGGATGGCCATTCCTGTATGCGGCAATATGTTCCCTATGTCTAATATCGAAACTACGGCCTGTCTGACCCACATAGACCCCGTTACAATCGTTACAAACTAACTTATAAATACCGGATTTTTTTGAATTTTCTAAATGATCTTTACCGTTACAAAGATGACTCAAACTTTGATCTGTCCGAAAAGCAACGTAGACGTTATGTTTTCTAAGAGTATTCGCAATTTTATCTGAAAATGGGCCTACGTAAGTCAGACTACCAACATACTTTATAATACGATCGGGGGGATGTGCATAAAGTAGCGAACGAGCCCTGTCATTCTGCTTATTTTTAATTAAACTATCAATTATCAATTATCAATTGATAGTTTAATTAAAAATAAGCAGAATGACAGGGCTCGTTCGCTACTTTATGCACATCCCCCCGATCGTATTATAAAGTATGTTGGTAGTCTGACTTACGTAGGCCCATTTTCAGATAAAATTGCGAATACTCTTAGAAAACATAACGTCTACGTTGCTGACCGGCCACTCCTTGAGCGACAATAATAGTTATAGTATTTTGCATGTATGTGATAAGGGTTTCCGGTTGAGTGTGTTGGAACAATTAGAAATTTCAAAACATAATAATGATAGATATACACTGTTGAATGACCAAACTAATGTCGTGCCATCTCCATTATTACGCATTTTTGCGGGTACTTCGACGTAGACGTCACAAATGTCAATGTCACAAACGTCAATGTCACAAAACGTCAAATCGTGATGATATAAAGAGGGGCGCGCGCTTCACAGCCCCATTCGCGTCCTAGCGGTCGAGGAGTCAACATATCCTGAGGATGCCCCGTGCAGGGGCGAAACACGTGTCGTGTATTGGTTTGGTTGCATGTTGCATTATTTTTTCACTCTTTCTGCATGTGCATATACTTGTGGGCGGGAGGGTGGTGCTGCATACTGCATCCAAACTAGCGATCTTGTTCAGCGGAATTAAAGCTAGATATTGTATTTGCATTTCTGTATGTCATGGATTTCCGCAAAGTAACGCCTGATTCCATCATTTATCTTAATGTTAATAGTACAGAAAAAAAAAAATCGTTTCCTATTTTTGTTTCCCAAAATTGACACAAAACCAGATGAAACGTTTTTCATTGTTTTTAAAAAGAGATTGTTTTCAAAAAAGGCGATTGTCTCATATTTTTTGAAAACAAATGAAAGAAAGTCTCCGAGAAAATTCTCCCGAAAAAAAATGTTGTCGTAAGGAAGTCTCCTGTTTTTGTCTCTGTTCTTTGAAGTTTAGGTAAATTAGCTCACCCTTTTCCGATCACTGGTAATTACCTACCCTCTATTAATTAGATACAGACACAGAACAAAACTCTTGTTATCTAATTAACCAAACTTTTTTTATCTGACATAACATAACATCACGTCTGTGTTCCCCGAAGGGTTCGGCAGAGGTGTATGGCACACCCAAATTTCGCCGTTATGATTCAGTCCTATGTCTTATTACCTACATAGTATAGTAGTAGTGCTATCAACCAACCAGGCATAAATCCAGACTCCGTGCTGCTACTGAGAAATTCCACACGGAAAAACCCAATAACTCTGCCCAACCTGGGGAACGAATCCAAGACCTCACGCTCAGCAGTTGCGCTTCCGACCACAAGACCGACGAGGAAGTTTTTTAATATGACTGTCTTCTGTTAATGATAACCTAGTAACCCTATTGGTATGTTTACACCGGTGCGCTTTCATGTTCATCTTGCGCTTTCAACTTTCAATTCCTCTTGCGTCAAGCGCATGCAATATTGATTGCCATAAGATGCATTCAGCTTATCATCTACACCGGTGCGCCTCGGTCAGTCGTCAGTCGACATACAAGGGACGGATTAGCGTGCGCTAGGGGCATGCGCTTTTGTCGAACTAGTATTGAGGCTATTGCATGCGTTATGGCGCTTCACGCATGCCTCAGACGAGGACGCAAGATGAACATGAAAGCGCACTGGTGTAGCCATAGCTTATGAAGTTTCGCTAGTTAATTCGAAGTAACCCTGTACACGAGTAGACAACATGTTTTTCGTTTGAATTTCCTGTAAATCAATCCACAAAGACACTTAAGCTGTTTTAGAACTAGGACGACCATGTTTAACTTATCTAAATGATAACAAAACCGGACCAAACAAGTAGCCTATGGGCAAACAGTAGATACAAAAGCTACCGGACATACCTTTGAAAGCCCTGGCTCCGCCTAAAAGGTTGCCCGGGCTTTCATTAACAACCCTTTTAAAACTAAAAGCCTTTGCGTATGTTGCTGTTTACCTATGTACTAGGTATAAGTTGGTAGGTATGTGTTTAATAGTAGGCAAGTACGTAGATATTATATAGAATTAAAAAAAAAAAAATAGTTATTGTGAATGTCGTGGTTACGCACCATTTTGCGGGTTCAAACCCAGCCATGTATGAATCTTTTTCAATATTATAATGAACTTTCTCCACTGACATACGGTGAAGGAAAAACATCATGAGGTACCTATCCTGAACTTAATGGTCTCAAATCTCTAACCCGCAGTGAGTAAATATAGTAACATTGAATAAAAGTAATCGATTGTAATAGTTATAGTACAGTGTACCTACTTACTACATACAGTGGGTCAACGCCCATACATTTGACAGGTCCTGTGAATTAATGTCAAAATTATGTAGGGACGGAGGTTATGTCCCAAGTATGCAGTATGGCTACTCGGGATATAAAATCCGCCCCTTCACCACGCAACCCCCCGCACGATTGCTCTGCGACAATAAGAAGGTAAGGAGTAAGATATAGGTAGACTGTGGTTATAGTCTCGGGTTTCCCAAATAGGGGTCAACCTAAATAAAAATATAACTCAATTTTAAATACCATTTTTGAGTGCCGTGGCAACTGTTTCAATAAAAACATAAATAAGTGATTATTACTATTTTTTATTTATTTTCAAGGAGTCCATGACAATCGTCTTTAAAATCCTAAGCCTCTGGGGCCGCCGTTAAAAAAGGTTGGGAAAAACTGGTCTAGTAGAATAGACAGCAATCCTGGATTAAGGAACTGAATGGAAAAATAAATAAAGGCCTGCAGTTATTTTCTTTTCTGTTCAATAAAAAAGTAATTATTCAGGAATATAATGTGTGACAAAGGATTGGATAAATGAAGAACACAATACAATACTACCACTACAATACAATGTATATTGTCGTAGCTGTGCTGAATTGTATTAGTCTGTAGTCTGTCTCTGTACTTATATACAATACAATACTGTCGTTACAGCCACAGTAGCTGTTGGTGTATGAAATAATGCTGTAACTAAATTGAAAAATGTAGCGCTCCAAGGTCATTGACATCAAAATTATTTAATAAATGTAAATTTTTGACACAACTGTGCGTAATTAAGTAATTTTACGGTAGGTAATTGTATCCGCGGTGGAATCTTTGTATGTTCGATATTATTTAATTAAGTTACGAAATATAAACATTTAAGTCAGTAATACCTACATTTTTTTTTTTTTATTTATTTACGTAAATCTTACCTAAAACTACCATTACAGATCTGCGATCCAATGCGATAGAGTGGCCTTACTTGATAAATCCTTAATCTACATTACAAAATTAAATACTATATCCCAAATTAACAAAATTACATACCATATCCCAAATCTTAACCTATATCTAAATAACATAATATATATAATGTAACTTTTGCGAATTCACTCAAGTTGCACCACAATACATCAACCCTCTCGTGAACCTCGTTCACCACACGCATGGCTCTAGTGAGCGGAGTTCTCGCCAGTAGATTGGTTCTGGCTGAAGGCACAGCAAGCAGGGGCGGGCGTCGCCGCCTCCACACATACTGGTCTGGCACGCAAATTTTCAGGTGTCGCAGCACTCCCGGGTTATGCGCCCCGCCACACATGTTATGTAATGTTAATAAGTGTTGCTGAGTCGCTACTTGGTAGAGGCCTGTGTCCGGCTGTGGACTGGGGTAGGCTGATTTGATCGAAACAATGTTACTACGCAGGTTCTGTAGGCGACTACAAAGTAGGTATCAGTTTTCTACGAAATAAAACTTTTTTTTTTGTATTAAAACTTTCGTGAGACACATTCATATTTATGATTAATTACGGTTTACTCACGTGCCCTTAATCATGAGCCCTTAATCATGAGCTGATCACGCGGCGAGGTCGCGAGTCGAACTCACAGTTCTCCGTTTGGGTCCGAAACTAGTCGGGCAATCCCGAAAAATGCACGTGAGTAAACCGTAATTAATCATAAATATAAATAAAACTTTAGTGTCATTTCCATTCTTTTCTCCGTGCTATATAAAAATAGTGGATGCTGTGGTGACAGGGTTAGCCAGTCAACAAGGTTGGTAGCGGGGCTGACTCCCAGGGTGCGCTGGACGTACACTCCAACTAAATTGGAGGTAAGCGCATCCCAATTATTATTATGTTTATGATGGATCTTAGGTAAGATAATCTCCTAAATTAAACTTAAAACCGAACTAAAAAACAAATTGGTATGGTGCGTTATAAATTATAAATAAAATTAAGGAAAATTGAAAAAGATATTTCGTTTGACTTAGCTCATAAAATTACGTTGTAGGTAGGTAGATGATCCGACGCCGGATACTAAATGTTACAAAGACAAAAAATCAATGTGCAACATAGTCCTAGTGTCAAAATGTACAAAAGTCTTAATGTATATGAATGTGCAAATGACAAAAAATAATTGTGACATAATGCGTAAGGGTCTAATTGTTAGATTGTCAAAATGTACAAAAGATAAAACATAGTTGTGCCAAAATGCATCGTGGTCCAATTGTCACACAGTCAGGATTCGAACCCGCAAACCTGGGCTTCGAAGGTAGGATCACTAACGACTGAGCCTACATACACCTATCTGCTACTTACTTGATATCAACATACTTCTCTGCACTGGATATCTAATTAAAATCTCTTCTCTATCTAATCTCTTTGAGTATAAATACTCCCTGAAAGTCCGTTATCCTTGAAAAAGATGATTGAAATGTCATTTCATTAATAAATACACTTACCTCCGGTTTCTGATTTGAGAATTCGGGATAAGCAAATACTTAAGTAACATTTGAGTACAAAGTTGTCAAAAAAATGCTTTAAAATCCGTAATTTTTTTGACAACTCCATACTCAATCGTTACTTAAGTATTTGCTTATCCCGAATTCTCAAATCAGAAACCGGAGGTATGGAACCCTGTCATATTAAACAAATTTACCTCCAGCCAGTATAATTTTGAATGAAATCTTACTAACTTATTAACAAGGTCCCAAAGTGCAGGCGGGATGTGCATATACATACATTTATGCACGTGACTGTACAGTTATGACATTTTTACCTTATACCAATTGTACATTACGGCTTTAATGTATTCTATCATAGCGGCATTTGGGCAAAATGACATTTTGGCACTAGGCAATTTGTACATTTTGACACTAGGACTATGTTGCCCATTGACTTTTTGTCTTTGTAACATTTAGTATCCGGCGTCGATGATCCGTATCAAAAATATTATCAATTTGTGTAATTAATAATACAGGATTGTATTTTTTGCAAAAAGTTGTAAGAAGCCTGGCAAAATCAGCTGCTTTTCCAAAAATCTTAAATGCATTCTGTCGTCCCCAAAATCGAGCTCACAACTCCTTTGACGACTTTTTCTATTCCTAATAATGTCGAAGTAGAGCAGGCAGTCCTATCTAAAAAAAATATATCTAAAATTCATTCTGTACAACATATTATACAGCAACATTCACGCGCAAGCCAAACTCACAGTTGACCGGTTTTATAATTGAAATACTGGCATCATTTCCATATCTCACGCCCTGTATTTGAAAAATAAAAAAAACGACCCATTCAATTTATATTCTCGCCCAACAAACTCGAACATTTTCCTTCAGCAAAACAATTATTGTAGTAGTATGTCTGTTAAAAAAACATGTATATGCTTTGTTAAAATTTGCCTACACAAAGCTAATGATATGAGTAATATAAGTATGATAATTAATGACAGAACAGTAAAAGGTTATTTATCAATCGTGATGTTATTTGCTCATCGTTTTATTATTGAATTTGTTCAACTGTAATCTCACATGTTTTTTTATTGTTTGAAACATTTTCAATAGATAGCGAATAATTAATGGTAGTGTGGCGAAGTTAATAAATAAGACAGCTGTTGAATAAAGTACAGACAGTGGTTAAAACGTAATGTGGGTGTACGTTGGTTTTTTTATTCTGAGTTTTTCTGGAGCGGTTTTTAGTTTGCATAGGCCACCGCCATGTGAATTAGAAGGTATGTATTTGTATATTTTAAGGAACTTCACGTTTTATACAGGCTCGTTAATACAGTCACTTTAATACGCTATAGTTAGTTATAAAGTTAATCCTAACTTTTAATAGTATAAATGCGAAAGTAAGTTTGTTTGTTACCTTTTCACGCCTAAACCACTGAACCGATCATCCTGAAATTTTGCATTAAGTTGTCATGTGTGTAGAAACGGACATATGGTACCTTTCATTTCGAAAAAAAGTACTGTCCCCAATGAAAATAACAATAACTATAATAGATGGCGCCACATGTCTTTCGAATCATTGAATTATATTATTATGGAAACTTTAGTAGTGTGTTAAGAGTGGATTGTCAAATTCTAAATTAACGCGAGCGAAGCCGCGGGCAAAAGCTTATACATCATAATAAGGGCCGATTCCTCAATCGTGTGATAACTTTTATCCGAGGAATAATTTTGACATTTTGACAGCTTTTTTATAGAAAATATCGTCGCTGTCAGTTCAAAAGGACGTATGACAAAACAGTAGGTTTTCAGGAGACACAAAAAACTGTTTATTTTTAAAAACTTGGATTCAAAGGTTTATATTCAGTGACAAGCTTTAAATTAAACAAGCTTGTCACTGAATATAAACCTTTGAATCCAAATTAAAAAAAAAAAGTTTTTTGTGTCTCCTGAAAACCTACTGTTTTGTCATACGTCCTTTCGAACTGACAGCGACGATATGTCAAACCGCCATATTTAATACTCAGATAAAAGGACTGCCTCGTTGGTCTAGCGGTTGCAAGCGCGATTTCTGAGCGTGAGGTCCTGGGTTCGATCCCCAGGTCGGGCAAAGTGTTATTGGGTTTTTCCGTGTGGAATTTCCCAGTAGCAGCTCGGAGTCTGGATTTGTGCCCTGTCGACGGCAATAGGCTCGCCCCCTATTCCATGGGACGTAAACATAACGGCGAAATGTGGGTGTACTATACACCTCTGCCAACCTTTCGGCGAATACTGGCGTGAGTTTATGTTTATAAAAGTTATCTGACGATAAAAAAATCGGCCATTCGAAAGTAAAAAAAACTGACTTCATATTTTTGAAAATACCGGCCAAGTGCGAGTCGGACTCGCGCACGGATGGTTCTGTCCCATTATCTATTCTGTTTTTTAGTATTTGTTGTTATAGCGGCAACAGAAATACATCATCTGTGTAAATTTCAACTGTCTAACTATCACGGTTCATGAGATACAGCCTGGTGACAGACGGACGGACAGCGGAGTCTTAGTAATAGGGTCCCGTTTTACCCTTTGGGTACGGAACCCTAAAAATTGTAACGGTCATATTAATGAAGGGAGGGCGCTTTTGGGGGCTGTCTTTTATGTACCTAATGATGCGCCTCTGGTGGCAGAGGTGCATCGATAGCTTATGACATCCTTTCTGAAATTTACGAGAACAATTTAAAGGGCATTCAGTTGAGATTGCAATGGATTCCATCACATATTGGTATCAGAGGTAACGAGGAGGCTGACATATTGGCGAGAAAAGCAGCAGTAGACGGAAAAGACGTTCTAAGTTTGCCAAATTACACTGAGTTGTTGCCTAAATACAAAAAGTACTGTCACAATAACTGGGCGGAATATTTTAATGAGAGATCTCTGGTAAAAGGAATTTGGTACAAAACAGTACAAAGTGAGCCTCCTCGAATACCATGGTTCATTAATGTAAGTTTGAGTAGGTCTTTAATTGTAACAGCGCTCAGGTGAAGATCTGGTCACGTTCCACTAAACAAGTTTGCACACATGATGAGAAAATCAGATTCTCCAAATTGTGATGTGTGCGGTGTTATTGAAGACGTGCATCACCTGTTGGTGGAATGTGTCCGTTACAATACCGATCGAGAGCTCGTAATAAGAACTTACAACTTAAGCAGAACTAATGTGGGTATGCTCCACGAGACGTTGTCCTCTCCATTGTCTGAAGCCGCTAAAGCGCTGTTTATGTTATTTAGTCGTAGGTAAGCCATAACTAGTAAGTAGATGTAGTTTAGTTTAAGTTAGGTTACGATGGAATTGACAATGTACTTTATGTATAAAAATTCCTTCTTTCCTTTCTATTTATGAAAAAAAAAATGTACCTAATGATGTTCAAAAAGAACTAAGTAATTCTAGTCTATTTTGAATAAATGAGTTTTGAATGTGTTTAAAAATCTTCTACCTCAGATTTTAATTGGAGAAATTTTGTTTTACCGTTACAGAGCCATCATGCCCAAAAAATCAACATTATACTAGCAATGACCAAAGATGTGTAAAAACTTGTGCAAATCGCCTGGTGGCAGATATCGGAGGGTCTTGCAAACCCTTTACTGGGTGCATCTGTGATTTTGGCTTAGTAAGACTTAATGATGACGGTACTGGACCGTGTGTTCCTGCAAGTAGATGCCGTAAGTAAATAGACAAAAATAAAAGATTCCTCTCTTCGGTTTTTTTTCAACAAATTCTTCTTTGTCAGACATATTTGCTCGTTAGTCTATATTATTATTATTTAGTCTAAAGTATTTATTAATATATGATGTATCTATACCTATATCTGTAATAATGCATATTAAGGGGCAATTTCGCCAACCTATCAATAAGTAGTCCGTAATTATTGACCAGATAAGCTAAATGTGACCTACAAATATGGCATTTATATATGTTCAATAATCTTGTCATTATCACTATTGACAAGGTGGTTGGTGTAAAGCCTTGTACGGACTAAGCGTTCCAATGTACGCGTCATCTAGGTATGTTGAATAGGTACGCGTACAGGCTAATTGAGCGTTCACGTCCCCTTTGTTTACGCGTTGCTGCAGGTACGGACTAAGCGTTCCTGTGTACGCGTAACCGACTACGCGTACATAGGAACGCTTAGTCCGTACAAGGCTTTATAGCTATTGAAAAGTTTAAAGGCCAAATTAGCTTAATGAACAGTTAATGATAGGTTGGTGAAACACCGCCTGAATGTAGTATATTAGTATTTCTGTTTTTTTATAGATTAATTCCCTACTTATTTTTGATATCATATCGTATCACAACAATGTCGTTCAGTGTACCTACCATGTAGTTAGTCTCTGCATCACCCTAAGGTGGTCTGGTAGAAAATGCCTAAGTCCGGCTCTGTACTATGTGCGTATAGATAAATAAATAAAGTCTAGCCCGAGCAAATTATATTTCGGAGACATATTTAAAAAGAAGTACTTATTTAAAAATAATCACGTGTTTTAACAAAAAACTACTTTAATCATGAGCTGAACACGCGGCGAGGTCGCGAGTCGAACTTGGACTCGGAAAGTATTTTATAGACTATTTAATACTACACAAACAAAGTAAATAAAACTTATTCAATATTCTATTAAATACTTTTTATTTGAATAAGCTATTATTCTTAGTTTCCGAGATATTAAGGTTTACGTTGGTGACCCGGATTCATCATCTTGAATGTAGTAAGAGATATGATGCATGTATAAGAGCGTTTATGTTTTATGCGGTTGCAGTTGCGAGTGCGGTTTATGTCCGCATACGGCTGGCCCAAAACCTGGCCTATAATACATTTTCATAGACAGTGGAGGAAGAGGAACACACGCTCATGTGAGGACAATAGGGTATTTGACTGAAAAAATCTAATTAGTCCGTCAGTTAGATTATCAAAAAATATTTGACCCGTATTTTTTCTTTTGTTACGTAAACCAAAATTGACGAAGATACGACACATTTAAAATTGGCGAAACGTCACAAGCAAGTACAATTTTAACCAATAGTACTTATTACTTCTATGATTTTAACTTGCTTCTGACGTCACAAGCCCCCCCTCTCGAGTTTTGATACGTTTTATCTTATTTATTTTAATATTATCCAAATATTCCTAGATTTAACAAAAGAAAAAATATGTGTCCATTATTTTTCAAAACTAAATGGCGGACAATAATTAGATTTGCAATTTATTGATGCTGTCAACATGCCTATTTAAGGACGCAATCCGCGGACGCGCCCGCGTCCTCAAAAGACAAAGATCGCCTTTAAATTATCGGTCTTTTAAATTAATAACTATTTGAGAATTAAATTGTAATTAAGTGTGCGTACTCTTGAGCATCTGTTTCTAATTATCATCGTTTCATATTTACATATCTCACTACATTGGGTTTTATAGGTGATCTATGATCGGATAAATGCTTCATCACCAACCAACCTATCGACAACGACATCTTTCAAAAATGATCATCATGATATGAAGGATACATTAAGACATATTAAAAAGAATATAATTAATCGTAACTCATTATTAAAAAATAACTGAAATAAGTAGCGCATGAAAGCCTAGTTCCTTTTTAATAGCGGCACTGAGCCTGAACGTCCACCAGTCTTGTAGTCAGAAGCAATTTATGTATGCCTAACTTAAATCTGCCAATAATAGCCAATAAAAGGTTGAACATATTATGTGTCTGTGCATAAAATAGATAGCCGTTCTATCCATAGTCACCTATTAACTCTCGTGGCTTGGGGATATGGCCATTATTGTAATGGTGGATGTAGGTACAAAAAAGAAATAATTTAAAAATCGTCAGTTGGTAGATATTATTGCTTCTTTATACTATATACACAACTCTATAGGTAGGTACACACGGCTACACTTCAAGCTATGCAAAACCAGTATAAGCTGACCGTTACTTGTGCGAAAAGATTATACAAAGCGACGCCAAGATAAACTGGTTTTGTATAGCTTGATGTGTAGCCGTGTGTACATATATTCACCATGTAAAGGTGTTTTGAAAATAATTGCACAGCTGGTTGCATTTTGTATTGATATCTTAGAAACAGCGTTGGCGTATGTCTGCCTAATAAACAATGCCCTTAGATCGGTACTAAGTCTACATACACTATTTTGTACAGCGGCATGCGTCATCATTACTTGATTTCTAAATCGTGGGTAATAAAAACAGCCTGTAATTGTTGCACTGCAGGGCAAGGGCCTCAGCTTTTACAAAGAAGGAACGAACATTGACCACTACGCTTGATCAGTGCACCATGGCGTTTTCTCACGATGTTTTCCTTGACTAAGAAAGTTCTTATGACAGTCGCAGTGGACCTGCGGACGGCGAGCGTTGGGTGGCTCGCCGTCCGATCAGAACCAAGCCCGGGTCGACGGCGCGTTGTCTTCCACGCGCGCTTCAAAGAGATGTCAGCATAGTAGACGGGGCCCGCTAGGGCTAGTGCCTGCCATGGTTGCGGAATTTGTTCGAAAGAGTTACCGCGGCCCCGGAACGCAAAGGGCATTAGGAGGAACACGGACGGGTTTTAGTCAGTAAGAGTCTGACACTCCCTTCCGCTCCGCCCAGAGCGGAAGAAGTCATTTGATGATTTCCAATCCTTAAAAAAAAAGACATTGAAAAAGTGACGTTGGTACAGTCAACATCGAAATGAAGTGATGATAGCTCAAAGTTTCAAAGTATTTCATGAATAAAATAATACCACTATTATTGTTTGTAAATAAAAACGATAGACTAGAGAATTATTTAAAGACGTGTGTTATGCCATATTAAATTAACAATTATTAACTCCAGAGATAATTTATTTTGAAATTCCAAAATTATCATCGACTTTTTTGCTGTAGTCTGTATATGACTGGTTTTAAACCCGCAACCATGCATGGCTAAGTTCCAAAAGTCTGCAGTCTGACAGAGATAGGAAAATACTTCTATTCGAAGTATTTGCGTACCTATGTTTTACTGTGAATATGTTATGTTATACCAGGTATTTTTCATGCATACGAATTGCCAAAATTATGTTTTATCTCATTTACTAGCGTCGCATCGTGACTAATAAAATTTCTTATTTCTTTTCATCTTTTATTTAACTGAACGTAAATTTACGGCACTCTGTGAATCATACTTTTCATTATTTACTGTTACAGCTCCTTTTGTTCCCAAAGGATGTCCAGGAGACAAAGTATTTTCAACTCAAGGAGAGGCTCATAGTTCAGCATCAGCCAGTGCAGCATATTCATTTTCAGACCCAGAAACTAAATCATCTGGATACTCTAGTTCTGAATCTTCATCATCTTCCTCATCATCATCTTCTTATACATCCATTACTAGTGGCTGTGGAGGTAACTGTTCTTCTGTTTCAATTATTATCCCGCATTCCATACCATATTTCATTCATCAGTGTATTTTAACATATTTGTCAGTTATGTATTTAGTTTTTAAGGGATCCGCAGTCCAATTAATGATCATTTATGATATTTAATATTAGAATACTTGGTTGAAAGATCAAGTTATTATATATGCACATATGTTGTGAAACAAAGAATAATGTTTGAAAAAAAAATATTACCTCTTTTTTCCAGGGAATAAATGCAATGATCCTAATGCAGTATTCAAAAAATGTCCAAACCCATGTCCATTGACATGTGCTGAACCAAATCCCAGGCCATGTCCCAGGATGTGTCTTAAGGATGGTTGCGAGTGTGCCCCTGGATTTATTCTCAGCGAGATTGGCGGAAAATGTATAAGACCTAAGGATTGTCCGGGTACAAATATTATAAAACTACTATCGTATATTTTTAAAGTGGTCCATTGCCAATTACAATTTTAAACCACATTTGCTTAAATTATTACAGGAAAACGATGTCCAAAAAATGCACATTACGTTACAAATGACGAAGCATGTCGGAAGACCTGTGGGAATAGGTTGTTGCCAACAACAGATACGGCCGGTGCCTGCGTACCATACACAGGCTGCGTCTGCGATAATGGCTATGTCAGAAAGTATGATAATGCTACAGGACCATGTATACCTGAAAGACACTGCCGTAAGAATCAATCTATCAAATACATCGTAAAAATGATAGTCCTAAAATAATCTTACTAATTTCATTCTTTTTTTCTAGCACCAATTCCGAAGCAGTGTGGAATAAATGAAGAACCAACAAGCTGCAGAATTATCTGTCCACCGCAGTCTTGTGACAGTATCTTCTCTTCGTATTACTGCCTGCCGTATGAGTGCGAGCCTGGGTGTGACTGCCTCAATAACTATCTAAGAGACTCTGATGGAGTTTGTATTCCGTCCGAAGATTGCTTTAAAGAACGTATGTATTGATGTTATCTAATCCTGTTTACTTTTCAGATTCTCTTTCAGGCTATAATTTACTAACGTTTTGAAACAGCAAAGTTTTCAATTAAAATGTATTTTTGTTATTAGCTGAATGTGGACCAAATGAAGTACTATCTGACTGTGAAATAGTGTGTCCCCCTCAGTCATGTGAAAGCCTTTACACTACGTACCTGTGTGCGGAAGGTAATTGCACAGTTGGATGCAATTGTATTGATGGTTACCTTAGGAACAGTCTCGGGATGTGTATACCAAGCGAAGAATGTTATACAGGTCGGTGTTCAAGATTTTATTTTCCTTTAATCAATATGTTTATTAATTAATGACTTTGTCTTCGTTCACTCATTCTATATCAGTGTCAAGGTTAATTCTTCAATAACTTCATTAGCCTTATTTTTCTTTTTTTTTGGCTTTTACAATAACATATACCTAAACGTCTTTTAGGCATACCCCAGGGTTCCTCCTTCGGACCAAAAGTAATACAATGTTGTTAATCATTTAATAGATCCAACGGGATGTAACGGCGATGCCAACGCCACACACGTGGAATGCGGGAGTGCATGTCGACCGACTTGTGAAAATCCGGATGACCAAGCCTGTATTCTTATGTGTGTTTTGAACGGGTGTGAGTGCGATCCGGGATACATTCTTTCTGAACCCGATGGCGTATGTATTGAACCAGAAGATTGTCCAGGTAAATGAATAGATTTTTTTTTAGATTTGTCTGTTGAACTCTGCGTTTTTTGCCTTATTGCTAGTGAATGAGTCTGATATAAAACTAATCTAAATGCGAGTGAGATGGCTCTGCAATTTGCAACCTGTCTGAACGATGTGGTGACTATGAACGTTATCTGCTTTTCTGACACGGGACTATGTAAATTTGTGGACAAAAATAGGCTGAGCAGGTTTGAATTCGTTATTGATAATTTTGGTATTCTTAATTTTAGGCGGATCTCCAAGATGTGGAGCAAATAGAACCTATGTTGATTGCAACGTCGGTTGCCCATCAAACTACTGCCCAGTTGATGATAGTCGAGCAATGGTAGCCTGTTCTGCGCCGTACCCTTGCCCTGGTGGTTGCGCTTGCAAAGCAGGGTATTTGATGGTGAGCTATGATGATCCGAGGTGCATCTTGGCTTCAGAATGTCGTAAGTATTTTTTTTAATCTATTATATCTAGCTGAGATTTTTAGGGAGAAATATAAAGCATGGTCACAAAATCATATAAAGGCTTAATTCTCCATCATATTGACCTATTCGTCAATCATATCACTTTATGTAAAGGACCGAATTACAATAAACATGTTTGTCAATATCTTTATTTGTTTGTAGCACCAGTGGAATGCTACAGACAAAATGAAGTCTGGGATCCCAAGCCATCAAACTGTTTCTTAGAGAGATGCGAGGATAGAGGCAGTGTATGTGATTTTCCATACCCTGCCGCGCCTAGATGTGTATGTGAAGACGGTTACTACAGGAATGCAAGTGATGTTTGTATTCCTGCTTCAGAATGCCGTAAGTTACTCAGAAATATTCTCTAAATCTTTGTTTCTGATAATAAATCTATTGAAAATAAAAATTTTAATCTTCAAAATCTGAAATTTCGTTTTTGTGCCAATAGGGTTTTTAAAGACTATCTTCACTTATATTTATTTGTAATATAACCTAGCTTCGAGGTTTCTTTGTGTTGTATTATTGTGTATTAAAATGTGTACGAAAAGAGTGACCGTACTTAAGTACGTCCAGCGCACCCTGGGCAGTCAGCCTTGCGACCAACCTTGCTGACTGGTTCATCTTTTCACGACGGCATGAGGTATTCGCATATAGGTCATGCCGATACGAGAGTAGATTGTTTATAGATATAGTAATCGGAAACTCCAACTTAATAGGTGACTTACGTACACGTTCACCCTATACAGTAGACTTTTATATTGTAGCACAACTGGGATGTAAAGGCGATCTCAATGCAACACTGAAGCGGTGTCCGAGTCCATGTCCAAACACTTGTGCAGAACCGGACAATTCGAACAAACCATGTATTGAGATATGCCTCCCGGATGACTGTGAGTGCAACCCGGGATATGTACTGACCGAAAAGGGAGGAAAATGTATCAAGCTTGAAGACTGTCCAGGTAAAGCTTAGTTTTTTAGAAATTAATAATGTGCAATGGATTAGAGGATTTCGCTCAACTTCTCCGAAAGTGAAAGTCAAACTGCACTTTACTGTCGCGATGACCAAGGAGTGCTTACTTCAGGCTAGTGGCAAAGACAAGCTTGCTGGCTTTGTGATAAAGATTAACTCATCGAGTGTGGTGACTAGGACATTACTTCTATTTCGGGAGACCAGCTTAAGACTGCATTACAAGTTGAATGACTATGCCGTGACTATGTGTCAGTTATTAGAGCCTCATCTAGGAGTAACGTAGGTACACAAATAATAAGGCCGGCAAGTTGGATGTTTCTCCAACTACCTGGTAGTAACCACATGCAATGTGATATTGACGTTAAACGACGTTGGATTGTGTTCTACCCTCTCCCTTACGCTCCGTATTATTATTGCGATTTGATTACAGCAGAACCAGGATGTGGAGGTGATCCCAACGCAGTATACAGCGACTGTCCGAGTGCTTGTCAACCTACCTGTGCTGACCAAGATACTAACCTACCATGCATTGCAATGTGCCTAGAACCCGGCTGTGTATGCAAACCAGGATATATTTTGACTAAAAAGGGTGGACGATGTATAGCGCCCGAAAACTGTCCAGGTACTCAGTTTTTTATAATACATAAAGAATTCCTTCACAAAATAAATTTGTCAGATAATTATTGCCAAAATTGTACGCATACATAACTTCAAATATTTGTAGTGCCTATAATATAGTAGCGTTTCATGTTGTAGCACAACTGGGGTGTAAAGGCGATCGCAATGCAACACTGAAGCAGTGTCCGAATCCATGTCCAAACACCTGTGCAGAACCGGACAATTCAAACAAACCATGTATCATGATATGCCTTCCGGATGACTGTGAGTGCAACCCGGGATATGTACTAACTGAAAAAGGAGGAAAATGTATCAAGCTTGAAGACTGTCCGGGTAAGGTCTAGTTTTTTATAGAAATTTATAGTGTGCAATAGGATACAGAGGCCTTCGCTCAATTTCTCCGAAAGTTAAAGTCAAAGCAACTGCTTTTTACTGGCTCCGATATGATCGATAACTTCAAAATTTGTAGTGCTTATGATGTTTTAGTTGTACTCATACCATATTTGTTCCCAATGCAAGATAATACTTCATAAGCAAAAGGTGAAGTTTCTGTCGTTGCTCTATTTGATAATATAAATTGCTTTATCAGTAACTTAAATTAATCTTTCTACTGTTCAACGTATTATAGTTTGCAATAATTTGAAAAATATTATTATAGTTCTTGGTTGCAACGGTGACCGCAACGCAACATTCAAGGAATGTCGCAGTGCTTGTCCTGCTACTTGCGCTAATAAGGATTTGAACCTTATGTGTCCTGCTGTCTGTCATCCAAGTGGCTGTGAATGCAATCCGGGATATGTACTGACTGAAATAGGAGGAAAATGTATCAAGCCTGAAGACTGTCCAGGTAAAGCCTAGTTTTTTGGAAATGAATAGTGTGCAATGGGTTAGAGGATTTTGCTCAACTTCTTCGAAAGTCAAAGCGACTGTACTTTACTATCATAATGAGCAATGAGTACATGCTTCAGGATAGTGGCAATGACTAGATTTGAGATAAAGAACAGCTCCACTTCCACTTCGGGAGACCATTTAAGACTGCATTACAAGCTGAATGACTAAACCTTGACTACGTGCCAGTCATCAGAGCCTCATCTAGGAGTAAGGTACACAAATAATAAGGCTGGCAAGTTGGATGTTTCTCCAACTACCTGGTAGTCACCACATGCAATGTGATATTGACGTTAAACGACGTTGGATTGTGTTCTACCCTCTCCCTTACGCTCCGTATTATTATTGCGATTTGATTACAGCAGAACCAGGATGTGGAGGTGATCCCAACGCAGTATACAGCGACTGTCCGAGTGCTTGTCAACCTACCTGTGCTGACCAAGATACTAACCTACCATGCATTGCAATGTGCCTAGAACCCGGCTGTGTATGCAAACCAGGATATATTTTGACTAAAAAGGGTGGACGATGTATAAAGCCCGGAAACTGTCCAGGTACTCAGTTTTTTATAAAACATAAAGAATTCCTTCGCAAAATAAATTTGTCAGATAATTATTGCCAAAATTGTACGCATACATAACTTCAAATATTTGTAGTGCCTATAATATAGTAGCGTTTCATGTTGTAGCACAACTGGGGTGTAAAGGCGATCGCAATGCAACACTGAAGCAGTGTCCGAATCCATGTCCAAATACATGTGCAGAACCGGACAATTCAAACAAACCATGTATTATGATATGCCTTCCGGATGACTGTGAGTGCAACCCGGGATATGTACTAACTGAAAAAGGAGGAAAATGTATCAAGCTTGAAGACTGTCCGGGTAAGGTCTAGTTTTTTATAGAAATTTATAGTGTGCAATAGGATACAGAGGCCTTCGCTCAATTTCTCCGAAAGTTTAAAGTCAAAGCAACTGCTTTTTACTGGCTCCGATATGATCGATAACTTCAAAATTTGTAGTGCTTATGATGTTTTAGTTGTACTCATACCATATTTGTTCCCAATGCAAGATAATACTTCATAAGCAAAAGGTGAAGTTTCTGTCGTTGCTCTATTTGATAATATAAATTGCTTTATCAGTAACTTAAATTAATCTTTCTACTGTTCAACGTATTATAGTTTGCAATAATTTGAAAAATATTATTATAGTTCTTGGTTGCAACGGTGACCGCAACGCAACATTCAAGGAATGTCGCAGTGCTTGTCCTGCTACTTGCGCTAATAAGGATTTGAACCTTATGTGTCCTGCTGTCTGTCATCCAAGTGGCTGTGAATGCAATCCGGGATATGTACTGACTGAAATAGGAGGAAAATGTATCAAGCCTGAAGACTGTCCAGGTAAAGCCTAGTTTTTTGGAAATGAATAGTGTGCAATGGGTTAGAGGATTTTGCTCAACTTCTTCGAAAGTCAAAGCGACTGTACTTTACTATCATAATGAGCAATGAGTACATGCTTCAGGATAGTGGCAATGACTAGATTTGAGATAAAGAACAGCTCCACTTCCACTTCGGGAGACCATTTAAGACTGCATTACAAGCTGAATGACTAAACCTTGACTACGTGCCAGTCATCAGAGCCTCATCTAGGAGTAAGGTACACAAATAATAAGGCTGGCAAGTTGGATGTTTCTCCAACTACCTGGTAGTCACCACATGCAATGTGATATTGACGTTAAACGACGTTGGATTGTGTTCTACCCTCTCCCTTACGCTCCGTATTATTATTGCGATTTGATTACAGCAGAACCAGGATGTGGAGGTGATCCCAACGCAGTATACAGCGACTGTCCGAGTGCTTGTCAACCTACCTGTGCTGACCAAGATACTAACCTACCATGCATTGCAATGTGCCTAGAACCCGGCTGTGTATGCAAACCAGGATATATTTTGACTAAAAAGGGTGGACGATGTATAAAGCCCGGAAACTGTCCAGGTACTCAGTTTTTTATAAAACATAAAGAATTCCTTCGCAAAATAAATTTGTCAGATAATTATTGCCAAAATTGTACGCATACATAACTTCAAATATTTGTAGTGCCTATAATATAGTAGCGTTTCATGTTGTAGCACAACTGGGGTGTAAAGGCGATCGCAATGCAACACTGAAGCAGTGTCCGAATCCATGTCCAAATACATGTGCAGAACCGGACAATTCAAACAAACCATGTATTATGATATGCCTTCCGGATGACTGTGAGTGCAACCTGGGATATGTACTAACTGAAAAAGGAGGAAAATGTATCAAGCTTGAAGACTGTCCGGGTAAGGTCTAGTTTTTTATAGAAATTTATAGTGTGCAATAGGATACAGAGGCCTTCGCTCAATTTCTCCGAAAGTTTAAAGTCAAAGCAACTGCTTTTTACTGGCTCCGATATGATCGATAACTTCAAAATTTGTAGTGCTTATGATGTTTTAGTTGTACTCATACCATATTTGTTCCCAATGCAAGATAATACTTCATAAGCAAAAGGTGAAGTTTCTGTCGTTGCTCTATTTGATAATATAAATTGCTTTATCAGTAACTTAAATTAATCTTTCTACTGTTCAACGTATTATAGTTTGCAATAATTTGAAAAATATTATTATAGTTCTTGGTTGCAACGGTGACCGCAACGCAACATTCAAGGAATGTCGCAGTGCTTGTCCTGCTACTTGCGCTAATAAGGATTTGAACCTTATGTGTCCTGCTGTCTGTCATCCAAGTGGCTGTGAATGCAATCCGGGATATGTACTGACTGAAATAGGAGGAAAATGTATCAAGCCTGAAGACTGTCCAGGTAAGGTCTAGTTTTTTAGAAATGAATAGTGTGCAATGGGTTAGAGGATTTTGCTCAACTTCTTCGAAAGTCAAAGCGACTGTACAGACACGAGCATAAATGTATTACTATGGGCACATCGGCAATTATATCTGTCCCAGGAACGAGTTCAATAATATCTGTCTGCACGAACGCAGCACAAACATCTGATCATTCATAGGCATCATATTAAAGTGACAACTTCCCAAAACAAAAACATTTGACGATATTCGATTCAAAATAATGTGATACCTTTTTGCAGCACAAACATCTGATCGTTCAAAGGCATCATATTGAAGTGACAACTTCTCAAAAGCAAAAATATGTGACGATTTTATCTATCGATAATTATCTACCCACAAAAATATAATAAAATAGAATTTTGATTTTTAATTTGTAGATATATAAGCATAGTATCAAAATCTATCCAAAATATAATAATTTTACAAACTCAAAAATAACATGAAAGATAAAATGGAAGATAGAATTATGTCAAATATTTTTGCCATCTACTTATCGTCATATATTTTTGCACGTTACTGAGGAACCAATGCAAATGCTGACAGAAACACAGAATTAGTAAACGGCACATATTTTTGCACTCCAAGAGGTATCACATTATTTTGAAACTAATATCGTCACATATTTTTGTTTTTGAGAAGTTGTCACTTCAATATGATGCCTTTGAACGATCAGATGTTTGTGCTGCAAAAAGGTATCACAATATTTTGAAACTAATACCGTCACATGTTTTTGCTTTTGAGAAATTGACACTTTTTGATGATGCCTTTGAACGATCAGATGTTTGTGCTGCGAAGAGGTATCTTATTATTTTAGAACTAATATCGTCACATGTTTTTGCTTTGGGAAGTTGTCACTTTAATATGATGCCTATGAATGATCAGATGTTTGTGCTGCGTTCGTGCAGACAGATATTATTGAACTCGTTCCTGGGACAGATATAATTGCCGATGTGCCCATAGTAATATATTTATGCTCGTGACTGTACTTTACTATCATAATGAGCAATGAGTACATGCTTCAGGATAGTGGCAATGACTAGATTTGAGATAAAGAACAGCTCCACTTCCACTTCGGGAGACCATTTAAGACTGCATTACAAGCTGAATGACTTAATCTTGACTAAGTGCCAGTCATCAGAGCCTCATCTAGGAGTAAGGTACACAAATAATAAGGCCGGCAAGTTGGATGTTTCCCCTACTACCTGCTAGTCACCACATGCAACGTGATATTGACGTTAAACGACATTGGATTGTGTTCTACCGTCTCCCTTACGCTCCGTATTATTATTGCGATTAATTGATTACAGCAGAACCAGGATGTGGTGGTGATCCCAACGCAGTATACAGCGACTGTCCGAGTGCCTGTCAACCTACCTGTGCTGACCAAGATACTAACAAACCATGCATTGCAATGTGCCTAGAACCCGGCTGTGTGTGCAAACCAGGATATATTTTGACTAAAAAGGGTGGACGATGTATAAAGCCCGAACACTGCCCAGGTACTCAGTTTTTTATAAGACATATTGAATTCCTTCGCAAAATAAATTTGTCAGATAATTATTGCCAAAATTGTACGCATACATAACTTCAAATATTTGTAGTGCCTATAATATAGTAGCGTTTCATGTTGTAGCACAACTGGGATGTAAAGGCGATCGCAATGCAACACTGAAGCAGTGTCCGAATCCATGTCCAAATACCTGTGCAGAACCGGACAATTCAAACAAACCATGTATTGCGATATGCCTCCCGGATGACTGTGAGTGTAACCCGGGATATGTGCTGACCGAAAAGGGAGGAAAATGTATCAAGCTTGAAGACTGTCCAGGTAAGGCCTAATTTTTTAGAAATGCATAGTGTGCAATGTGTTAGCGGATTTCGCTCAACTTCTCCAAAAGTCAATGTCAAAGCAACTGCATTTAACTGCCTCGATGAGCAATGAGTACAGACTTCAGTCTAGTGGCAATGACTAGCTGGCTGACTTTGTGATAAAGAACAGCTCGTTGAGTGTGCTGACTAGGACATTACTTCTATTTCGGGAAACCAGCTTAATAAGACTGCATTACAAGTTCAATGACTACGCCTCGACTATGTGTCAGTTTGCCTTTAGAGCTTTGTCCAGTAGCAAGGTACCTATACAAATCATAAGGCTAGCAAGTTGGATGTTTTTCCTACTACCGGGTAGTCACCACATGCAAAAGATAATTATGTTAGTGGTACTCGTACCATATTTGTTCCCGATGCAAGATGTTAATATTTCTTAAGCAAAAGGTGAAGTTTCTGTCGCTGCTCTATTTAATATGTAAATTGCTTTATCAGTAACTTAAAGAAATCTTTCTACTATTCAACGTATTATAGTTTGCAATAATGTGAAAAATATTATTATAGTTCTTGGTTGCAACGGTGACCGCAACGCAACGTTCAAGGAATGTCGCAGTGCTTGTCCTGCTACTTGCGCTAATAAGGATTTGAACCTTATGTGTCCTGCTGTCTGTCATCCAAGTGGCTGTGAATGCAACCCGGGATATGTACTGACTGAAATAGGAGGAAAATGTATCAAGCCTGAAGACTGTCCAGGTAAGGCCTAGTTTTTTAGAAATGAATAGCGTGCAATGGGTTAGAGGATTTTGCTCAACTTCTTCGAAAGTCAAAGCGACTGTACTTTACTATCATAATGAGCAATGAGTACATGCTTCAGGATAGTGGCAATGACTAGATTTGAGATAAAGAACAGCTCCACTTCCACTTCGGGAGACCATTTAAGACTGCATTACAAGCTGAATAACTAAACTTTGACTAGGTTCCAGTCATCAGAGCCTCATCTAGGAGTAAGGTACACAAATAATAAGGCTGGCAAGTTGTATGTTTCTCCAACCACCTGGTAGTCACCACATGCAAAGTGATATTGACGTTAAACGACGTTGGATTTTGTTCTTCCTTCTCTCTTACGCTCCGTATTACTATTGCGATTTGATTACAGTAGAACCAGGATGTGGTGGTGATCCCAACGCAGTATACAGCGACTGTCCGAGTGCCTGTCAACCTACCTGTGCTGACCAAGATACTAACAAACCATGCATCGCAATGTGCCTAGAACCCGGCTGTGTATGCAAACCAGGATATATTTTGACTAAAAAGGGTGGACGATGTATAAAGCCCGAAAACTGCCCTGGTACAATATTTTTTTTATAAAACATAAATCTTTCGCCGTATAAATTCGTCAGAAAATTATTGCAAAAATGTTACGCATACATAACTTCAAATATTTGTTGTGCCTGTAATATAGTATTGTTTCATGTTGTAGCACAACTGGGATGTAAAGGCGATCGCAATGCAACACTGAAGCAGTGTCCAAATCCATGTCCAAACACCTGTGCAGAACCGGACAATTCAAACAAACCATGTATTTTGATATGCCTCCCGGATGACTGTGAGTGCAACCCGGGATATGTACTAACCGAAAAGGGAGGAAAATGTATCAAGCTTGAAGACTGTCCAGGTAAGCTCTAGTTTTTTACAAATTTATAGTGTGCAATGGGTTAGAGGCTTTCGCTCAACTTTTCCGAAAGTTAAAGTCAAAGTAACTGCACTTTACCGTCACGATGACCTATAACTTCAAATATTGAATGCTTAAGATATTTTAGTTATAATCACATTATATTTTTTTCCCTATGGAAGATTGTAATGCTTGCAAATGATGAAGTTTCTGTCGCTGCTCTGTTTGATATGTAAAATGCTTCAGCAGTAACTTTAATTAAAACAAGTATTCAACGTATTATAGTTTGCAATAATTTGAGAAATATCATAGTTCTTGGTTGCAACGGTGATCCCAACGCATCATTCAGAGAATGTCGCAGTGCTTGTCCTGCTACTTGCGCTAATAAGGATTTGAACCTACTGTGTCCTGCTGTCTGCCTTCCAAGCGGCTGTGAATGCAACCCGGGATATGTACTGACTAACGAAGGAGGAAAATGTATCAAGCCGGAAGACTGTCCAGGTAAGAGCGAAACCACACGGTCCGTTGCCGGAGCATTGCGACGCCCGAGCGGTGGCGCTGCGTCGTCCTAGACATAAATCATAGTGACATGTCACGCGATGCGTTGCGACATCGTGAGGCGATGCAACGCGCGCGGTACGTACAAGGGGACCAGAGAGACGAAGCGGGGAGGGATGATGCGGTGCGACGTCAGAGCGGCAACGTAGCGCAGAACGCACGTTTATTTCACCCCATTGTCGTTCAAAGGCTGACACACTCAACACTTAAACGGTCGTATTAAGCGGCGTTGCGTTGCGACACCGCATTGCCCGTGTGGCCCTCAGTATGTCTACGCAACTGAGCAACACGCAACGCAATGGAGCACTAGATTTGGACCAATCCAGTGAAGCCGTGTGGCTTCACTGGATTGGTCCAAATCTAGTGCTGCGACGTCGCATCGCAACGCAACGGAGCAGTATGGCTTCACTCTAAATCAAAGCGGTGCGACGACGTAACGCACCGGCAACGCTCATGTGGCCTCACTCTTATTCGTAAATTGCTTGAGTATGGTGTTTTAGAAAGACCATTGTTTCGTTAAAATGCAACATTTGGTATAATTACGCTATTACGGCATGTTTCTCATTTTGTATAAATTAACTGCCATGTAATGGCCAAGAATAACACTCCAGAAGAAAACCAAAAAAAGATTATTTACTCATGAGTCTTGCGAACCGAGAACTAATTGTAGATATAGTCTAATGCTAGACTCCCTTCATCTAATAGTCCTTACCTTCAAACAAATTTAGTTGCCCATATTTTACAGCTGAGCCTCAGTGTAACGGCGATCGCAACGCAACATTTAAGGAGTGTCCGAGTGCATGCCAAGCAACTTGTGCAGATCCAGACACTGATGGACCGTGCATCGATATGTGTATGCCGGATGGCTGTGTGTGTAAACAGGGATATCTTCTGACTAAAACTGGTGGACGGTGTATCAAGCCCGAAGACTGTCCAGGTATCATCTAAGTTTGAGTTAATACGAATTCTGTCCAGATCTTGTCAGTGCTGAATTTAGTTTTTTTTTAGAGGAAACTGGTTGCATTGTAACATTAGGTAAAATAAGCTCCTATTTTTCCTCCTGAACAAGGTGATGTAATGAAAGGGATTACTGTAATTTGATTTTAATCCACAGAAATCTAATTGTCTTGTTATTTAGATTTCTGTGTTTAAATTCTACTTTATGCAAGCCAAAAAATCTGTGAGGGTCTTTAGAATAGATAAACTCATATTGAGCATGCCGAATCGGTGCAATTGTGTGATACGATTTACTAATGAGTTTTCATTTTATGTAAAAAAAAACCTTTAATAAATTTTATTTTTATCAGTTTACGACGTTTTAATGACTCAGCATTAACTTAGATCTTACCCACAATTTGCAAAAATCGCAAAAGTTTTTATTAATGCAAAAGCAACGGTACTTCGTAAGTCTATGTAAAAACATTTTACCTAATTAATCTTCATAGATATTTTAATTAAATAATGGTATTTTTTTATAAAACACACCTTTATCCCTAGACACTAGATGTGTTTTTAAAAATGGACTGATTACCTGGGTCGCGGGAATCCGCTGAATGCGAGAAGCACAGAACCGGTCGATGTGGCCATCTGGCCATGTTTGGGGGAGGCTTATGTCCAGCAGTAGACGTCTTTCGGCTGAGTGATGATGATGATGAGATAATAAATATTGCTCATAAGATATATTATGTATTACCTTAACTTAACTTGAAGAACAGCTCCTTACATTATTCAACTTCTTGAGAACCATGTTTTTCTTGTCCATGGGATTCCACAGACTATCAATAAGGACAATGGTTCGCAGTTCCAATCACATGAGTTCAATCGTTTTCTTAATAAATACTAGGTAATCCATGTTTTCTTTTCCCCTCGATAATGCCCATTTACCCATTGATTTTCTTTCTTAGGTGGATCACCAACGTGCGGAGTAAATGAAACCTACGTCTACTGTAAAGTTGGTTGCCCAACAAATTACTGCCCAGTTGACGACAGCCTTTACGAGGTAGCTTGCGATCCAATATGGCCATGTCCTGGAGGATGTGCTTGTAAAGCTGGCTATTTGTTGACCACTACCGATGAAAGATGCATCTTATCTTCTGAGTGTCGTAAGTGCCTGTATTTTACTTTGTAAGACAGTTCGTACGGAGAAGTAGTACCTACTATTTCTGTATGAATGCCGGAGAGTCTTTACAACGTTGTCTCTAAAGCTGACATATTTAGGCGGCGGTAACCACTTACCACCAGGTGGACTGTTGGCTTATTTTAAAATGAGATCATTAGGAACATAAAAAGAACTCACAATAAACAATTAAATATGGAATTAAAAAAGTCAATAATTGAATCAGATGATGTGAGGATAAAACTTTTTTTTTTCTTTTTGTAACAGAGTTGATTGCCGATATCAAAAATATCCTCTTTCAATATTAATCTCAGCGATACGTGACTCATACGTATACTCATGACATAAAATTCCAATTATACACTCAAAAATAGTACCATAATGCTTTATTCACGTGCATCTCTAATAAAATTCATTTTTTTATAAATTACTGTTCTCTTTAAAAAAACTTTTTTTCTAATAAAACACACTTCCGACCGACCAAGGAGTTTTCAATTACGTTTTTTAGCGGCTGCACATTATCTGTCACCTCGCTCGCTAAGGCGCTTGCGTGCGAAAGCACACGCATGCGCGGTGGGCTGCTGGTTTTGGGCGCCATAATATTGTTTTTGTTTTAACTTTAGTTTTTTATTGTTACAATCGAATAATCAGCAAAAGTAAGTAACATTGTACGTATTTTTTTTAGCTCCGGTTGAATGTACTCGACCAAACGAAGTATGGAACCCCAGTCCTCCACCTTGCTTACGTGAGAGATGCGATAACAGGAACACCGAATGCGACTTCCCTTATCCTCGTCCACCAAGATGCGTCTGTATAGAAGGTTACTTCAGGAACGAGAATGATATTTGTGTTCCTGAGTCGGAATGTCGTGAGTAATATTATATAGAATTAAAACATTCGAGTCCACCACACTTTTCATAGAGCTCATACGCCATGCCGCCATACATATGGTTAGTGGACCTCCCAGGACCTCGGCATTACGTTTGCGTTAAGAGTGAACCCTCGAGGAGGATTCCTGCCATTAGGTTAAAAACCGTGGAAAATACGCTACTACGTCGTAAAATAGGTGGTTCCTTGTTTCATGACGGTATATTTTCCAAGAAAAACCTACACTTAAAATGAGCCTTCGACGAGGGCACCCGGCATGGCGAATGCGACTTCAGAGAATGGCGAATGCGGCACTGGACGTGTTAAGTCATAAAAATATCCTATACAATGGGTTGCCTTTGGGCCCAAATCTTCCAAGCACTCCATCGCGTGCTATCATTATACAGCTGGTTAGTTTCTTTACATAAGAAAACAATGAACTCTGCTCATCGTTCTGTACAACTTTTACTATGGGACAAATATTGAATTCGAAAAAAAAAACTGTTCCATACATTTTGTAAAGCAACGTTTTTTTTGGAAGTTGTCTGACCGGTCTTGCTGTGTACAACTACAACTCAAACAATCAACGTCATATGTTTGAACTGTCCGCTTTAAGTTTGCATCACGCTTCTCACTAAGCTCTGTATCTCCATAAATGGGACCTGGACATAAATGGAATGGCAGCCTGTCTTTTGGGCACCTAAGGGCGTATACATAAAGGGAGCAGGTAACCAGCTTCGACCTACCAGCGCTTATCGGTACTGGTCCGTGCAGGTAACCGCTACATAAAGGAAGCGGGTAGAAGCAGGGGCTGGCATTTTTTAACAAAAATACGCCTTGTTCCCTTGCAAATACAGCAACACATGACGACTTACCAGCGCTGATCTTGTCGGCGAAGTTCGGAGCTTGTCGGCGTTGGTTTGCCACACAGTATGGAGACTACCTGCGCCGACAAACTGCGCGGACCAGCACCGACAAGCGCTGGCAGATCGGCGCCGGCAACCCGTTTTCTACGTGTATACCTACGCACTTAATCGTTATTATTATTCCTTTGTTTGTTGGCCATTTTGAAAATTACTAGAAGAGGGTTGAAAATGGCAGCGTTACTATTGTTATCGGTATTTGCTTCTCGCTCGCGCAAGTTCTCTGTGAGCAAAAGGCAATTAATACATCCGGCTTTTCTAATTCCATTCTTTAATTAATCGAGTTGTACCTACATTTAATTAGTTAGAAAGACAATATTTGTATCTATTCGAAAGGCTAAATAATTCGGCACAAAATTCAGCTTCGTAGAGCTTCCACCGCAATGGAATAATTTGCGTTGATCAAAAAGGCTCAAAGAGGTTCAGTTCAGATGACAGACAAGACGTTAGCGGGATAAGACTCTAACTAGTTTTACAGCATAGCTTCCTTCTAAGGGATTGGCTAGGGATAACCATGAACAGTGAAAACCAAATTTTTATTATACAGGGTGTTAACGAATTCGTTTAAATCACGTGATCTGTTAATAGTACAGATTAACCCGGCACTGGATTCAGACAGACTAAAAAATAAAAACCACACGAAATTTTTATGTGATAGAAAATTTCGATGCCATGCATAAATGAATGAAGGCACGGCGACACAGTTAACTTGGGACGCTAAAATTACTCAGATATAGAATATCTACCATTGTTCATATTTTGAAAAAAAAAATGTTGTTTCTGAAAATAACCTACGCTGGGTCAATCAGTGTCACTAGTAGATCAAACGGTTTGAAGGAATTACACGAATTCGTTTACACTTACTCTACCTACCAGTATAAGGATATACTGGCCAATAATTCTATAAGATTCTCATATTATTACAGCAAAAACAGCATGTAACGGCGATTTCAACGCAACATTCGTGGATTGTCCTAGTCCATGTCCAGCTACCTGTTGCGAGCCAGATTCTGACAGACCATGCATAACTGTATGTGCTGACCCCGGCTGCGAGTGCAACGATGGGTACATACTGACTAAACCTGGTGGCGTATGTATTAGACCATCAGACTGTGAGGGTAAGAACATATTGAATATCTCTTAAAAAAGTGATGGTGTTTCAATTATTTAGCTCATCTTCCGGCTCTTTTACCATTTGATTCGTTTTTGCGGTCGGTGCAATAGGTTTTTCCCATGTTTCCCAATTTAAGCTGCTATTTCAGTTTTTATTTTCTTTTAAGCCATAACATCTGGTTCATCTAGCTTCACTGTCCAGACGCAGACACTATAGTTAAACAATTCCGCGAATCATAATATGTAAATCACGGGACAGGGAAGACGATCTATCGATCCATTCCTTGGTTTGCCTCTTCACTTATACAGGGTTAATTGAAAAACACCAACAACCTCTTAAGAGGTCATGGCACTCATCATTGTGAACAACTTTTACTATGGGACCAAATCTGAAATCACAAAAAAAAACAGCTGTTCCCTAAATTTATGTTCGCTTAGATCGTCAAAATGTAGGGAACAGCTGTTTTTTTTCGCGATTTCTTGTTGTTGTTGAATGTTATAAAAAAATACGCGAATTTTGAAAAGTTGTAGAACAAAAGTTGTTCAATTTCCGATACCGAGTAACCCCATAAAATTCTTAGAGTTGATTTTTTAATACCTTGTGTGATAACAATATACGTTTTTTTAGTATTTCTCTTACTAGAATCATAGTAGTAATTTTTACTTATTTTTAGGGGGCTCTCCATCATGTGGACCTAATCAGACTTATACCACTTTCAAGATCGACTGTCCCATGAAGTATTGTCCAGTGGGACCGCATGAAATATTTCGTATCTGTGATCCAGTATATCCTACTCCATCAGGGTGTATATGTAAGAATAGCGACTATTTGATGCTGAATAAATATGATAAAACTTGCATCTTAGCTACCGAATGTCGTGAGTATATTTCATTTAACATATAAATATTATGAAAACCGTTGTTTTACAGGTACAAAGATAATCAGAATAAATCTTATTTAAGAGAAATCGTATTGAGTAATTAATTTTTTTTTAAGTAAAATGTAGTCACGTTAAAATTATGTTTTTTGTCATAATTTTAGTGCAACTAATAATTTTATTCTCCTGATGATTAGATTACTGTTATTCTCCACTTGAATCCTATACGAATCTCACGTTGACAATTTTTATATTGTTTTATCTTATTTGCAGCACCGGTAGAATGCCCTGATCCAAACGAGGTGTGGAATACCGCTCCTCCAACAAGCCATCTTGAAAAATGTGGAGATATGTATTACAGTTCCAGTGATAATCAGTTCCCAGTCAGGCCCAGATGTACTTGTAAAGAAGGTTACTGTAGAGACCTAAATGATGCTTGTATTCCTGTTGAAGGATCTCGTAAGTAATTTGGACCTAGTAAACGCCTACTGAACAGAAGCATCTTCCAAATTTCGCTTCAGAAAACAGTCAAGGTGAAATGCTATAATTACTGTGTTTGGCCAGCTGACTCGAGAGTTTAGTGAACCCACCGTGTATTTTCCTTCCTGTTACGTTTATTAAATAAAAATAATAAACTTCACAAGCCAGCAACAAGGGTTTTTGAAACGAAATTTAACCATTTCTGCATTTCTATTACAGCTTGTCAAAAACCTGATGCATGTAAGCGGACGTGTACGGACCCGAATCCTCCAAACTGTGATTGGTCTCCACCGAATGTCAATATAAACGGGTGTGATTGTAAAGAAGGCTATGTTTTATCGGAGTTAGGAGGAGATTGCATCAAAATTGAGGACTGTCCTAGTAAGTATCTGTCACTTCACTGTAAGTAACTTACTATTATTATTCTTGTATTAATAATGCAGCGTAATCAGCCCATTGCAGTTCCACAGCTAGGCGCGATTCTCTTCTTAGAATGAAAAGAGTTTGGTCACTAGTTCTAGCAGATATACAAGTAATTCAATCATTCATAGGATTTTGTAATTCTACATTTCCAAGACGGACTTCAAAATGCATCGCTAGCAAATTAATTGATAGCATTTAGGCGGATCTCACACTACCACGAGCCACGCTCCGGTGCGCGGGGCGACGGAAACGCAGATCTGCACCGTCATGCGGTTTTATCTGTCTCCGTGCGGGGCCGCAGATGAACCTGTCGACATTGAGTTACATCGTCGACACGTCTACAGGGTGTTAACGAATTCGTGTAATTCCTTAAAACCACTTGATTTACTACTGATGTAGACAGGCCCCGTACGGGATTTAGTTTGATTAAAAATAAAAAAATAAAATTATTATTTTTTCATGCGGCTTTGTTACCGATCGTATCTAAACCACCTAACAAGGATTCAGTAAAAAAAATATAATTTTTTTTGCAAAAAAAAAAATTATTTCTGTGAACATTTTCATGCCACGCATAAATTCATGAAAGCACAGCGACACGGCTGGCAGGCACTACTAACGCGATATCGCTCTTTGCCGTCAGATAACTCAAGGCTCTAAAATGACTCAGAAACAGAAATTCAATTTTTTTTATATATTTTTTTTCAAATATTCCCATTTAGCTTTAATCTGTGTCACCAGTAGATCACGTGGTTTGAAGGAATTACACGAATTCGTTAACACCCTGTATTGTTAGCAAAAATCTGCGCGTTTCAGCAGATCCCAGTATGCCATACCTTGTGGGACACCACGCGCCACCGCGCGTGATCGCGTGATCTGTGCGCAGTCTGCAACCACGCACGTCGATGCGTTGTCAGTGTGTTGCACTATGCGTGTTTTATATACAGACTGAAGTACTTCAATAAACGTTAAAAACGCAGCCCCGCTTCCCGGAATGTGGCGCGTGGTAGTGTAAGATCCGCCTTAGAATTCTAGTTGTTAAGTTCGTCTTATTAATCGTTTTCTTTTGTCAAAAAGAGAACATATTTGCAGCACTGCATATAAACCCGTTAGATTTTAACAGACCTGCCTCAACAGAAGGTTATCATAATTAATGAGCTAGCGTGATTTCTTTCAACCGTATCGTTAGATTCCCCCGACTGCAACCCTGATAAAAATATTCTTAAAGCTAAAATTACACTTTTATATTTTAGGAGGCTGCAACGGTGATCCCCACGCGATAACCAAACAGTGTCCTCAACCATGCCCGTCTACTTGCCAGGCACCAAATGCTGTTCATTGTAAAAGAATGTGCGAACCAATCGGATGTGAATGCGAACCTGGTTACATTCTGTCCAATTCTACTGGTCGATGCATCTTGCCTGAAAGATGCCCAGGTATGTGAAATATTATTGATTTTGTGTATTCTTATTCTTATTTAGACGAGCTGATTTTTCATTGCTCAGATAAGTCTTATCTCATCCCTAATAACAAATGGCAGAATTTTCTATAGTAAAAATCATTCCTCTGTTAAAAGATGATAATCTAGGATAAAATAGAAAATTGGTCTTAAGAGGTTTAGACAACGATGCCCGGGAACAGTGAATTTGAGAAAACAGTTAAGAGTTGTGACGGTCTGTCACGTACTTCTAATCTAAAGGTACAAGTCCGAGACGGACTGCAGACTGCAACCGGAGACCGCAAGTCGCATAGGTTTGTATGAACCAGTAGTGTCGTTTGTCTGCTGCTGTCATCCGCGGTTGCAGTTTGCAGTCGCCGTTGGAATACTACCTTTCAGGTGTGCACTTTAAAGCACTTTGCAGTTTACAGCCCGTCTCGGACTTGTACCTTAATAATTAAAAAAATATTATATTTATTTTAAAACCGTAATACGATATGGGGCCACTTACAGACTAGGGACAAGTTTCAGCCATCTGTCACAGATCTATTATGACAAAGTATTATAACAAATTCTAAAGAAATGGATGCTAGGGAAACCCCGAGTGCAACGCATAATACAAGTGCCACAGTAAGAACGACCCTTAGAAAGAATTAAGGAACTGAGCAAAAAAAGGACAATAAATCTATTGCGCAAAATCTTGGAAATATGGTCTTAGCGACGTGAAATGGAATATCAAGGATTCAAGGAAAGGCAGTTGGTGCTAGACTACGATAAGGGACGGTCGTTAGTAGTTCCGACCCAAAAACTAGTTAAGTTAGAATAATCTAAGAGAGTTAGCGTTACGCCATATTAGGGCATAGTCGTTGTCAGTACCAAAGGCTAGATAGGCTAGAGTTATGTAGGAGAGGTGGATTTGGACCACTTTAGGAGACGGTCAGCAGAATGGCTCTGCCTCTGCTCTCTGTTTATTAACTAGGAGACTTGAGCAAACCTGGCTGTTATTACTAGTTCAAATAAACAATTATAGTTTAGCTTAAGTATAGCATACTAGTTTATAGCTAGACTTAATCAATACTAATAAAATGTGCAAGTGCGAATCTCCATGAGTGCGTGAATGAACGAGTGGGTGAGTGTTTAACTATATTTATCTCAGGCTGATTATTATTGTTTATGTACAATAACTATAATCTACTTTAATATCATGTATCTTTTATGCCTGAATATGGCTATGACTGAATCGACGAAATTAGCATTTAACGAGACACGTATAGGACGGAAAGCGGCCTCACAACCTGCTATGCCGTCCCCAACTTGGGTAGATTAAGGAAGTGTAAAATGACGACAAATTATACCACTTAAACGTAAAACAGATGTGATCGCGAGATACAAATATCATGCAACCGACCGACAATACGCTGCGCTTGCGCTAGTTTAAATAACTAATTCTAGTAAGGGAGCGGTCTTCACTCAGGGTTTAATTAATACTAATCGCCTATTACTGTTAGAAATATGTATTGCTGAATGGCAGATGGACTAAGTAGGACTCTGTCTTAGGATTGAGTAAGACATGAGAGTTTAGGGAACGTGGCCCGCTATTACAGGCGTTAGACTTTAGCGGTATACGTACGACACGACAGCCGCTGCAAAGCCGCCCCGCGTGATGATATGGGGTTCGATTATAAAGTAGTTAATTAATAATTATAACACAGAGGTGTTTCAGAACGCAAGCGTTACGTATCCCTTGTTTCATCCCTTTGGTTTTATCTTATCATTGCGATATATGTCACTTGCATCCCTTGCATTGTCTCTTAGCTTTCTTAATTATGACATAAATATTATGACAATTTAAATATTATTTGATGTCCTCCAAACGGTGGAAGAGTGACCAGAGTCGGCCAAACTCTACAGGGATGTGCGGATGGCGGGGCACGGTCCCTTCCCCTTCGGGGGAAGCCGTCGTAAACACTACCTTTCTTTATTAGGATTTCGTCTTTATTCATACAGAATTCTTTTACATACTTCTTTTTATTACTTTTCCTTAATTTGCGTAATTCTATTTTTGTAAATAATATTATGTTTTCTTTATATAGACTCAATTAATTTATTCACCTGACAGACAGTACTGTGTTAATGGGGAGTTTGTTGCGCCGTTTCTTCTTCACAGCATAAACACTAGGAAGCGGTGAAGGGAGGGTTTTTTGTGGGCTGTCTATTGTAACATTGATGTTCAAAAATAACTAAGTAATTCTAGTCTATTTTAAATAAACGAGTTTTGAGTTGAGTTTGAGTTTAGATATTGGTAAAATGAAAATTTTATCAGGTTGGGGTTATGAAGAACAGTGACAAGGTCTACAATAAGCAAAGCATTATTGGCATATGGTGGTAAACCAGAGTTTTTCTAAATATAGAACAATCCAGACAAACATAATGACTAAAACCAATAGATTTTTGTGTTTAAAAGTATACTTCTGCCTTTCCAAGTTCATTTATTTTATGTTCTTAGGTGGAAACCCATGCGGCAAAAACGCACACTTCGTCCCATGCAAGGTGCACTGCCCCCGAGACTATTGTCCAGTGGATGACAGCAGAGCCATAGTTGTGTGCGATCCTCCCCGCCCCTGTTTGTCCGGCTGTGTTTGCAATCTGAATCACAAAAGGAAAAGCCTCGAAGATCCCAGATGTATCGTGTCGTCTGATTGCCGTAAGTATTTTTTTATGTTAATTGCGTTTTCTATTTGTGAGACCTATGGGCTACAAAAAAACATAGGAATTAAAACTGAAAATTGATCGTTTATGTTGTTTTCTATGTGGAAGCACCGAAACTAGAAAATTTCATTTTAAATTAACGTTTGTCAGCATTGTGATCATGGAGGTACAATAGTATCACGATTTAATAAAGTATCTTGTTTGAGTTGAAAACAAATGTTAGTCAGAAGATAATAGGCTAAGGTGGGTTAAAGTGCAACTCAATGTTACACTTATTATTGTTTTTATCTTTGATTTTACCGTAAATACAATACCTAGATAAATAATCTTTCTTTATCACTCAAAGATTTACTAGGAGAAAACTCATTTTTGAGTTAAGCTCGCCTTTGTACATGACTTCACTAAATTGTATTTTTATTTATTGTAATTTTCTTGTGTAACATCAAGAATAAGAATAAATATGACAAAATAAAGAATAGAAATATTTGTCGCGATATGAGGATCAGCAGAATAAGCAGGACAAAGCCGAGAATCGAGACATTTTGTACAATCATTAGGCGAATACTCAAGACCATCCTATAGAAGCCATCAAAGATGTTGTAATTAATTTTGTTTGAACGTTACAGCTCCAGTTGAATGCACCAGACCAAACGAAGAATGGAGTTCCTGCCCATCAGCATGCCTTGCTGAAAGATGTGAAGATGTCAATAATCAGCCATCTGTTTGCAATACTCTAGTATTAAACTGTGAGCCTGCTTGCATCTGCAAGAAGAATCACTTCAGGAATGGAACAGATATTTGCATTCCTGCTGAGGATTGTCGTAAGTTGAACTCTTAGCTGCGTTTGTATTATGCGAATAACTTGTACGCAAGATTCAAATTACACATAAATATGCGTTAAACGTTGTTGTTACAGGATTGAATATTATATTTTATTTATGAACTTCGTACATTGAATTATTTTCCATCTAGCATGCATAGGTCATATTTATTATTATTTTTACTAAATTTTATCTTGTTTATGGTCGTAAAATTAACAACTTAAGAGCGTGTACGCCGAACGGCATTTCATACAAATTTTCAAGTCTTTGTCTTTCGTAATGACTGAACCGATATTAATGAAACTTCACACACATAATCAGCATACATAGGACTAAAAAGTTAGTAGAGAACATTTTCCAAAAATAGTGCTACAGTTAAATTAGACCGATTTTAAATTTTCAATACAAACAGAAATTTCCAATTATCTTTTTTTAGGTAACACATTTCGAAAATGTTTTCTACTAACTTTTTAGACCTAAGTATCCTGCTTATGTGTGTGAAGTTTCATCAACATCGGTTCAGTCATTACGAAAACCAAAGACTTGAAAATTTGTATGAAATGCTGTTCGGCGTACACGCTCTTAACTTTGAAATTAAATTACAGCAAAACCAGGATGTGACAGCGATTTGAACGCAACATTCGTGGATTGTCCTAGTCCATGCCCGGCCACCTGTTGTGAGCCAGATTCTGACAGACCATGCATAACTATATGTGCTGACCCCGGCTGCGAGTGCAATGAGGGGTACATTCTGACTAAACCTGGTGGCGTGTGTATTAGCCCAACAGACTGTCCAGGTATGTGCATTATAAACTTCTTCTAAGAAAGTGATATTGTTTCCGTTATTTAGCTTATCTTCCTTCCTTTTCTCATTAATTATTACATTTTTGTGTTCGTCACCAGCCCTGTTAGTTACTATCTTTTTTTTACTTTCTTCTTAGCCTTATCATCTTTCATACCCTTTATTAATCTGATTTTGGTCTGTCCTTTCTCTCAGATTTGTGTTTTCATTTTTCACTTGGCATTCAGTTTTATGTATAACAGAATTTTTGCAGTAATATTTATATTATTTTTAGGGGGCTCTCCATCATGTGGAACGAATAAGACCTATACCAGTTGTAAGGTCGACTGTCATATGAAGTACTGTCCAGTAGATGAACATGAAATAATGGTTATCTGTGATCCAGTATGGCCTTGTCCATCAGGATGTGAATGCAAGGGAGGCTATTTGATGCGTAGTACAAACGATAGAACTTGCATCTTAGCCAGAGACTGTCGTGAGTATATTTTCTATTTCTTAAATAAATTCTATGGTTCTATCGAAGACAATCATTTTATACTTATTTGCAGCACCGGTAGTATGCACTGAACCAAACGAAGTGTGGAACCCCAGTCCTCCAGATTGCGACTTTGAGAGATGTGAAGATATTTATAATAATTGCGATGATGCGAGCCCTGGTCGGCCAAGATGTACTTGTAAAGAAGGTTACTACAGAGACCAGAGTGATATCTGTGTTCCTGCTGAAGAATGTCGTAAGTAATTTACCAAAGATTTTGATGAGTCATTTATTATATGTCTTCAGGTATATACAAGGTTAGTCGGAAAGGGGGTACTAATCCGAAAGGGTGTTAAAGTACCCATGATAATGAACAACTTTTGTTCTACAACTTTTTCCAAAAGTCAATAGTTTAAGAGAAATAGGTGACCAAACATCTCGAAAAAAAAAAACTAAAATCTATCTACCCCAAGTTATGATCAGCTGTGTTTACATTTTAGGTCATATTTGGGGTTTTAAATTAAAAGCACCATTTTCTGAATTTGTAACTAAAGCAGGAATTAAGAATTTTTGAAAAAACTAAAATAAAAATCATTTTATATGGAAAAAAAATTAGCGAATTTTGAAATTTTAACACTCGCTTTAACATCGTCATCAGTGATACTTTAAGTGGTTTGCGGATTAGTACCCCCTTTCTGACTAACCTTGTATATATTATGTACCGGAAGACGCAGCGTGAGAAGGCCTCTCACAAGATGAACCGATGATCTGGTGAAGGTCGCGGGAATCTGCTGGATGCGAGAAGCACAGGACCGGTCAATGTGGCGATACTTGGGGGAGGCCTATGTTCAGAAGTAGACGTCTTTCGGCTGAATGATGATGATGATGATTCATGATACAACGATTCGTAGATAACTGCTGCTGACCGTTAACTAGGGGGTTTACGTTCTTTACTCACTGAAGCAGATTGGAAAATTTTATCAAAACCATTACGCTTGGCAGTTAGAATGGCTGTCGCATTATGGTTATCTACATCAGTGCATTAACATGCTACGGTCCGATGCCATGCTTATGTCAAACCCAAAAATGTAGGAAACAGAACAGATAAACTGATTGCACCACTCGGTGTTCTTTTTTGGAAATAAATGATCGTCTCATGAGAAAAAAAAACCCCGTGCGTAAGAAAATTCACTTCCATCAGCTTCCATCTACGAAGTGTTGAGAAGGATTTAAGCTACCTGTATTTCTAAAAAATTGCATTTGAATAACCGAGATGCTTGGACTCCGAACCTCATTTCTATATTTTTCATTTGAATTTTGACTGGAGGGATTTCGATCATAAATCTGTTCTGGCAAAAATATGATTTTAAGGATTTTCCAGATTTATTATTGTTCTGTATAGAATGCGGCTTGCAAGCAGTTCGAAAACCTTTGTCTTCGTGGTTTATGTTCTCTTCAGTAAATCTTTTTGATGCTTCAAATGTTGCGATCAGTAATGAAGAACTTTCTAATGATCCTGATAAACCGTCTTCTATATTTTTTTTGGCCACATGTACAATAATATGGTTTGAATGCAAAATAACTTTATTTAAACTGTTAAAAAGACAAATCGAATATTTAACTTCAAACAATTTGTTGCTGCTATGGATTTAAATGAGAAAAGCGTTTCCTCTAACTATTATTTCGAGAACTTAGAATCCATTCAGATACAAAGGTATATTGAATCTCTCTATTCGGATTTTTTGGAGCGAATAACACGAAACTGAAAAGTGAAAATAAATCCCGGCTTTTAGGAAGAATATCGATGGCTTAGCTTGAAACCCAAGTGAAACAGGTTTCTGCGACTTAAGTAAAACTAATAGAAATATTTCGAGGTTGGATAACGCTGTAGCACCGTTTTTGTTTCACGGGTCATGTATGATATACAGTGATCGGAAAAAGGTGAGCTAATTTACCTAAACTTCAAAGAACAGAGACAAAAACTGGAGACTTCCTTACGACAAAATTTTTTTTCGTGAAAATTATTCCGGGTTTCGGGACATCACTATTAATTCACATTTTTTTATTCACGTTTTCTGTACTATTAATATTAATGTTAATAGTACAGAAAACAATTAAATTCGTTTACTATTTTTGTTTCCCAAAATTGTCACAAAACCTGATGACACTATTAAAAAAGAGATTGTTTATTGTTTTCAAAAAAGGAGATTGTCTTTTATGTTTTGAAAACAAATGAAAGACAATCTCCGAGAAAATTCTCCCGAAACAAAAATGTTGTCGTAAGGAAGTCTCCAGTTTTTGTCTCTGTTCTTTGAAGTTTAGGTAAATTAGCTCACCCTTTTCCGATCAATGATGATAAAATATTAGACTTGATCGTAAACTTTTTTGATTCATTTATGATTTTGCAATACCTCTGTATTTAAGCCCTCCAGCAATATTAAAAAGGCTAAGGCTGATTATGCTGATGATTTTATATACAATACCATATCGTTTCGATCATGCTTTTAAAATTATCGTCATACATTCTTACGTAAATAAAAGCCTGCAACATAGTGCGACCAAAACTAATTGATGCAATTTAAAAGATATCTACAAAAGGATATCAAGGGGGAAGAACATTATCCAACAAATTAAATTTATATGCACATTATTGCACATTCCTTGCATCTCTCCTATCATAATGGAGTGTCTGTTGTCGTTATTAAGTTTCACAGTATTCTGTTCGTCATTGTTTTGTTTTTCTTTCGGAAAGTCTTTTTTCGAGGCTATCGTTATCATTGGTTTTGCTTTTGAAATTCCATAGCAAATTCATACCCAAGTGGGTTCAGATTCAGGGTGTTCAGATATGGTAAATAAATGACTTTCTGGATTGCGCGAAGTGACTGCGAATTGTGATGTGATTTTTAGAACCATTTATTTCATTTTGGTGTTACTGGAGCAGTCTTGACAAGCAGCCAGATGATTAATGCCTATTGAACACAACATACAACAACTAAATATCGGTAAAATCAGGATCAATGAGGAAAAATAAAAAGTAAAAATAAATTGTTCACTAGATAAGACACAGTGCGAATCGTCGCTTATTCCATGCGTAAACGAACCACAATTTTACCATAAAACTGCAAGTTTATTTAACATCGTTCTTTTATAGCCAAGCTGAAATGTGGTTACAATGAAGTAGCAGTCCCCTGCAGGCAAATATGTCCACCACAAAACTGTGAGATCGCATACACCGACTACGCTTGTACAGAAGAATCTAAAATATGTGAACCAGGGTGTAACTGCCTTCCCGACCACCTTAGGAACGGTAGCGGGATATGTATACCGAATGAAGAGTGCCCTTGTAAGCGTCTACTTGTAATAAATACGACATCACAAGCCTATACCATTGCTTTATCAAATTCACTTTGAGAATCATTCTTAAAAAAAAAATATGGACTTAAAACAAAATTACGCTCAATAGACATGAAGATCATTATTAGAGTTTTTTTTAGAAGCATTATTATTTCAAACTTTGCAGAAAGCATTAAAATAGCTACTAAAGTTCACCAATGACAATACCTTTTCCACCTCAATCTCGACACTATACATTATTTTTAGATCCGTCAACTCCCGTCTGTGGGATAAACGAAATAGCAAGAGACTGCAGAAGAATTTGCCCGCCACAAACTTGCTTGAGCAAGTACGCGTTATACCTTTGCATAGAGAACATACCTTGTGAGCCTGGATGTGACTGTGTTCCAAACTATCTGAGAGACGAAAGAGGAATATGTATTCGAAGTGAAGATTGCCCAGCGCGTAAGAATTTCTTCATGTAGACTGTTTTCCTTCTTGCTTATTTCTGTCATCTGTTTACTTCTTCTTTAATTACTCTCTCTTTTTTCCACTGAAATCTAGATTTTACTTCTCTTTCATCAAACTAAGTGAGGCCGCAGACCGGCACCACACGCTACACGCAACATACATTTAGGGCGCCACAATTTACGCGGCAACAAATGTATCGTGTATACGCACATCGGAAACACATTTGTAGCGTGGCACTAGCAACAGAATGTCGACATCGTCGTCAAACGACGACGATTTTTTGATGTGGCGATTAATGAGAAAAAATAGACGTTATTGGGTTCATCCGTTTAATCAAAATTGTATAGGTTAGGTATAGGTACTTCCTTTCATTGGATTTTTCGCCGATCTTAGTCCATATCATTTCTGTAATCCATCTGTTGCTATACATAGTGAGCGTGTGATTATATAAAATAGGGTTTCTTTCAACCTCTGCAATTAACTCAACGTAAAATTCCACGTTGTCTTTCATGTTTGTGAAGCACGGCGCCACATAAAACGAACGTGTTCGATCTTGAATTCGTGTGGCGCGGAAAACGTCTCGTCACAAACTGCACCTACTACAACTGTGTCCTTGATGTGCGGGTTTACATACAACTATACGGGGGCGATAAATGTGTCGCGTTTCAAATGTGGCGCTACAATTATTGTAATACAAATGTATCTCTGGTGTGCGGCCTCAATAAATGTTTTAGCGTTAAATTGTGCAGCATCGCGCAGTCTTGTGTTTCGGTGCCGCACGCATACGTACTGTCGTGTTTTCGTTCTTTCTACTACAATCTATTTCTAATCGGTAAATGAAGGGGTAGTGAAAAAGTCCTTATAAAGGGTATAGCTCATACCCTTTTCCTCTAGGAGCACAGATGTTATGTTCTTGAGAAGCCAATTTTCTTCTCTTTCACTGGTGTATGCTCTGCCTACAAATGCCACTGTCTGCTCTTGGACTCAGTTTTCAACAGTTTTCTTTCCTGCTGTGACTATTCAATACGAATAAAATTACTACATATGCCAATAACAATATTTATTGTAATCATTACCGTAACTATATTTCTATTGCAGCCTGTCAAATACCTGATGAATGTAAACGGACGTGTGCGAATCCGAACCCTCCAAACTGTATTTGGTCTCCACCAAAATCTAATATTGATGGGTGTGATTGTAAAGAAGGGTATGTTCTGTCGGAATTAGGAGGAGACTGCATCAAAATAGAAGAGTGTCCGGGTAAGTACCAGTTTCTTAATATTATGGGTTCATTCCATTTCCAGCCTAGAAATCAAATTCTATCTATCTATATGGTATCAATAGACTTGTCATCCTTATTGTTACTTCTCTATGATAAAGTTACTTCTACCGAGAAAAGAACATTTTAGTTAAACTGCAAATAAACTGTTAAATTTTCTCAGTCATATCTCGACGGAAAACACTCCTTTGAAATTTGTCGTTCGAGTCAAAATCTTTTCTTTTAACGTTATTGTAGAAGTACGAATCAATATTGTTTACCAGGGTCACTGTCCAGACAGCAGACGCAATAGTTAAACAATGCCGCGTTTCATATGTGATTCACTTTAAAAGGGGTTAAAGTATTTTAGAACGAGGAACTACGATGACACTTCTTCCACGTGATACACACGCGAGAATCAAACAGTGTCCTCTATTATGCCCGTCTACTTGCCAAGTACCATTACTTACCATATTGTTAGACTCCAGACTCTAATAAAAATATTCTCAAAGCTAAGATTACACTTTTACATTTTAGGAGGCTGCAACGGTGATCCCCACGCGAGAACTAAACAGTGTCCTCTACCATGCCCTTCTACTTGCCAGGCGCCAAACGCTCAGCCCTGTAAAAGAATGTGTGACCCAATAGGATGTGAATGCGAACCTGGCTACATTCTATCGAATTCAACTGGTTTATGCATCTTGCCTGAAAAATGCCCGGGTTGGTGAAATGTTATTGATTTTGTGTGTTCCTATTCTTACTAAGAAGAGCCGATTGTTCATTGCTCAGATAAGTCTTACCTCATCTCATTAACAAATGACAGATTTTCTATAGAAAAAAATTAATGGTAAAATACATTGCTCCGTTAAAATATAGGTATATAATATATGGGATAAAATCCGAAATTGGTTCTAAGAGGCCATAATGCCCAGGCTGAGATAATTTGAGAAAATAAAAAATAAACTTTAAAAAAAGTAAAAACCGACTTCAAAGAAATACTAAAAGGAGTAAAATAATTACCATAATATAAAATTAACAGTTTCAGAAGTCGGTGGCTTCTATTTGCTTCAGTGTAGAGTTGCACCGACTTCTGAAACTGTTAATTTTATATTATGGTAATTATTTTACTCCTTTTAGTATTTCTTTGAAGTCGGTTTTTACTTTTTTTAAAGTTTATTTTTTATTAAATACGTTTTAGTGTCATAATTTTAACACCCTCCTTCATAACCCTTCTTTTTGGCTTTGACGTAGTCAGGCATAAAAAGTCCTTTCAAATGATACCTTACACGATATAATGAAAACATTCCAAAAGAGGGGAGGGGGGGACACGCACTTCCTCCTCTTTTCAAGTAGTCAGTTCCCAACAACAAATATAAACAAAGCAATATTAGTAATTTGAGAATTTTGCTTTGATCCGATGAGGAGTTCCGTTCCATATCTCTGAAGTTCATGGTCTAATCCTAACAAAATTTAAATGGGACCAATCGGAAAGTATACCCTTTCGAACAAAAAAATATTTTTTCAAATCGGTTCATATATGACGGAGTTATGAGGTAACAAACATAAAAAATAAAAAATAAAATACAACCGAATTGAGAACCTCCTCCTTTTTGAAGTCGGTTAAAAATAAAGAGGTCTACACCGAAAAAGGCATTAAATATTGGCATAATTATGATGTTTTTTTCCAAACCTTGAACAGTCCAGGCAATGATTGAAGCTAATAGATTTTTAAGTTTTAATCAGGAGTCGTAGTCTTTTCTCCTATCATACGGATCCAACGCGTAAATTAGCTACTACTTGCGAGCGTTTAAAAGTATACTTCTTCTGTCTTTCCAACTTCATTTATTTTATGTTCTTAGGTGGAAACCCATGCGGTAAAAACGAACGCTTCGTCCCATGCAAGGTGAACTGCCCCCGAGACTATTGTCCAGTGGATGACAGCAGAGCCATAGTTGAGTGCGATCCTCCCTCCCGGTGTCTGTCTGGCTGCATTTGTAATATTAATCACAAACGGAAAAGCCGCAAAGATCCCAGATGTATCTTGTCGTCCAATTGCCGTAAGTAATTTATAATGTTGATTGCTTTTTCCATTTTTATAGGCTTTGGGCTACAAATAACATAAGAAATGTAATGGTAAATTGATTAGTAAACAGAGAAGCAAAAAATAAAAAAGAACTTAATTTTTGTTGGTAATGTGATTTTAGAGATAGTATACTTAAGAAAACTTTTGTTAAAAAAAAATCAAGTCAAAAGAAATAGTAGACTTTTTGTATTGAACAACTGTAATAGGATATGCATTTGAACAGTTGTTTTTATATTTGGCTTTATCGTAAATACGTCTAGATTGTGATGAAATGAAGGCCCTATGAATATTTGTCGTGATATGAGAACCAGCAGAAGAAGCTAGAAGAAGGCGAGAATTGAGACTACGAGTCTCAATTCGAGTAAATTAGGCGAATAGTCCACAGCATCCTATGTAGATTCCATCAAAGATGTATGTACGAGTAATTAATTTTGTTTGAACGTTACAGCTCCAGTTGAATGCACCAGACCAAACGAAGAATGGAGTTCCTGTCCATCAGCATGCCTTGCTGAAAGATGTGAAGATGTCAATAATCAGCCAACTGTTTGCAATACTTTATTATTAAACTGCGAGCCTGCATGCGTCTGCAAGAAAAATCACTTCAGGAATGGAACAGATATATGCATTCCTGCTAAGGATTGTCGTAAGTTGAAATCTTAGCTGCGTTTCTTTTTGCGAATAACTTGAATGCAAGGTTCACGTTAAAATAAATATTCGTTGAACTCTATGTTGTTACAGACTTGAATATTGTATTTTATTTCTGAACTTTGTACCATGAATTAATTTCCATCTCGTATGCAGTGATAATTATTATTATTTTTACGAAATTTCTCTTATTTATCGCCATAAACTTAACAACCTAACTTTGAACTTCAATTACAGCAAAACCAGGATGTAAAGGCGATTTAAACGCAACATTCGTGGATTGTCCTAGTCCATGCCCGGCCACCTGTTGCGAGCCAGATTCTGACAGACCATGCATAACTGTATGTGCTGACCCCGGCTGCGAGTGCAATGAGGGGTACATTCTGACTAAACCTGGTGGCGTGTGTATTAAGCCAACAGACTGTCACGGTATGGAGTTTTATAAACTTCTTTTAAGAAAATGATAGTGTATCAGTTATTTAACTTATCTTCCTGCCCTTTTCTCATTTATTTCATTTTTGTGATCGGCGCAGTACTTCTTTTAATCCATCCCTGCCTTATATATTTTTACTTTTTTCTTAGCTTTATCATCTTTCACGCAATCTTCAATCTTATTTTGGCCTGATCTTTCTCTCACATTAGTGTTTTTTGGACCTTTTTTTTTCTTGATCTTTACATTTCATTTTATGCATAACAGAAATTTTACAGTTATGTTTATTCATTTTAGGGGGCTCTCCATCATGTGGAACAAATAAGACCTATACCAGTTGCAAGGTCGACTGTCATATGAAGTACTGTCCAGTAGATGAATATGAAATAATGGTTATCTGTGATCCAGTATGGCCTTGTCCGTCAGGATGTGAATGCAAGGGAGGTTATTTGATGCTTAGTACAAACGATAGAACTTGCGTCTTAGCCAGAGACTGTCGTGAGTATATTTTCTATTTCCTAAACAAATTCTATGGTTCTATCGAAGACAATCATTTTATACTTGTTTGCAGCACCGGTAGAATGCACTGAACCAAACGAAGTGTGGAACCCCAGTCCTCCAGATTGCGACTTTGAGAGATGTGAAGATGTATATAATAATTGCGATGATGCGAGCCCTGGTCGGCCAAGATGTACTTGTAAAGAAGGTTACTACAGAGACCAGAGTGATATCTGTGTTCCTGCTGAAGAATGTCGTAAGTAATTTACTAAAGATTTTGAGTAGTCATTCATTTTAAAACGACACTTAGATAACTGCTGCTGACCGTCAACTATGGGGTTTATGACACGCTGAAGCAGATTGAAGAAATTATATCAAAACCTAATTACACTTTGCTGTTAGATTGGCTGTCGCAGTATGATTATCTAAATTAGTGCATTTATATGCAGTCCGATGCGATGCTTATGTCAAACCCAAAAATTAAGGTAACAGAACAGATAAACTGGTTCCACCTCTCAGTGTTCTCTCTTGGAACTAAATTATCACCTTTTCAGCATGAGAAACAAAAAAACACCAAGGGTAAGAAAAAAACTTCCATCTACGAAAAGGTTCAGAAGGATTTATAGCTACTTGCATTTCAAAGATATTGCCATAGAATAACCGCGACGCTTGGACACTGAACCACATTTCTATATTTTTCATTTGAATTTTGTCAGGACGTAGGGAGATCTCGATCATAAATCTGTTCTAGCAATATTAGGATTTTAAGGATTTTCCAGATTTTTTATTGTTGTGTAGGGAATGTGGCTTGCAAGCAGTTTGAAAACCTTTGTATTCATGGTTTATGTTCTGTTTAGTAGATCTTTTGGATGCTTCAAATGTTGCGATCAGTAATGAAGAACTTTCTAATGATCCTGATAAACTTTTTTTTTATTTTTACTTGGATGTCTAAATATACATTAAAATGGATTGAATCCAAAATTTTAACTGTTAAGAAGACAAATAGAATATTTACCTTCAAACAATTTGTTGATGCTATGGATTTAAATGAGAAATGCGTTTCGTCAAACTATTGTTTGGATAATTTAGAATCCTTTAAAGGTAGCTATATAGGTATAATTGCTTTGTTCGGATGCCTTTGAGCGAATAACACGAAACTGAAAAGTGAAAATAAATCCCGGATTTTTGGAAGAAAATTCGATGGCTTAGCGAGAAACCCAAGTGAAACAGGTTTTTGCGACTTAAGTCTAATAGAAATATTTCGAGGTTGTATAACGCTGTAGCACCGTTTTTGTTTCACGTGTGATGTACGATATAAAATATTAGACTTGATCGTAAACTTTTTTGATTCATTTCTGATTTAGCAGTACCACTCTCCAGCAATACTCGTATTAAAAAGTTTTAGGCTGATTATACAGACAATTTAGGATACACAATACTATATCGTTTCAATCGTGTTTTTAAAATTATCATCATAAATTCTTACGTAAATAAAAGCCTGCAACTAATTACGTCCAAAACTAATTGATGCAATTTAGAAGATATCTACAACAGGATATCAAGTGGGGTGAACATTATCCAACAAAGTGTCTTTATGTGCACATTATTGCACATTCCTCGCATCTCTCCCGCCTTAATGGAGTGTCTGTTGTCGTTATTAAGTTCCACACTATTCCGTTCGTCATTGTTTTGCTTACTTGTTTTTCTTTCGGAAAGTTTTTGTCGGGGCTATTGTTATGATCCGTTTTGCTTTTGAAATTCCGTAGCAAATTCACACCCACTTTGTTCAGAGATGGTAAACAAATGACTTTCTGGATTACGCGAAGTGACTGCGAGTTGTGATGTGGTTTTTAGACCCGTATAGCGGAAACATGCTTTCATTTTGGTGTTACCGGAGCAGTCTTGAAAAGCATCCAGATGATCAATGTCTATTGAACACAACTTAAAAAAACGAAATGTAGTTAAAATCTGGATCCATGTGGAAAAAGACGAAGTTAAAAAACAAAATTACTCTCAATAGATATGAAAACCTTAATTAGATTGTTTCTTAGAATTATTATTATTTTAAACATTGCAGAAAACATTAAAAGTGCTACTAAAGATCACCAATGACAATACCCCTTCCACCTCAATCTCGACACTATAGGTTAATTTAGATCCTTCAACTCCTGTCTGTGAGATAAACGAAATAGCAAGAGACTGCAGAAGACTTTGCCCGCCACAAACTTGCCAGAGCAAGTACTTGTTATACCGTTGTATAGAGAACATACCTTGTGCACCTGGATGTGACTGTGTTCCAAACTATTTGAGAGACGAAAGAGGAATATGTATTCGGAGTGAAGAGTATCCTGCGCGTAAGAATTTCTTCATGTAGACTGTTTTTCTTCTTGCTTATTTCTGTCATCTTCTTTCTTTTTTTTTCTCTTCTTCTTTACTGTCTCTCTCTTTTTTCCACTGAACTCTAGTTTTTACTTCTTATTCTACACTAGAGATCAAACTGTCTTAGCGTGTAGTTTTGTGTTTTGGTGCCGTACGCATACGCGCTGTCGTGTTTTCGCTCTTTGTACTACAATCAGTTTGTAATCGGTAAATAAGGGGGCATATGTTCTTGAGAGGCTAATTTTCTTCTATTTCACTGGTGTAAGCTCAGCCTACATATTATGCTACTATCTCCTCTTGGACTCAGTTTTCTACAGTTTTCTTGCCTGCTGTATCTATTCAATAAGAATAAAAATACTACATCGGCCAATAACAATGTTTCTTGAAATCATTACCGTAACTATATTTCTCTTGCAGCCTGTCAAATACCTGATGAATGTAAACGGACGTGTGCGAATCCGAACCCTCCAAACTGTATTTGGTCTCCACCAAAATCCAATATTGATGGGTGTGACTGTAAAGAAGGGTATATTCTGTCGGAATTAGGAGGAGACTGCATCAAAATAGAACAATGTCCGGGTAAGTACCAGTTTATTAATATTATGGGTTCATTCTATTCTTCATAGGAGTTTGAAATAAAATATTTTCAGCCCGGAATTCAAATTCTATCCATATGGTATCAATAAATAGACTTGGCATCGTAATTAATACTTCTCTACAATCAATTTTATTCTACCCGGGACAAGAACTGCAAATAAACCGTTAAATTTTTATCAGTCATATCTCAACGGAAAACACTCATTTAAAAGTTATCGTTTGAGTCAAAATCGTTTCTTTTGTTATTTTTTTCTATAATCTGTTTCACTGTAATGTTTTATGTTTAACTAGCTGTACCCGGCATGCGATGCAATGCACTTTTTCCTACTTCCTACCTACCCACTACTTACCTACTACCTACCTTCAGAAACAAAATCAAAATTGTAACAAAAACTTAAAACCATTTTCATGCATGCGGTAAACAAATGAAGGACATACTGAGATAATTTCATTTTTTTTTTAATCTCAAAATTTCGTTTCATATGAACCTTCTCCTGACAATTACGAACACAACAAAAAAAAAATTTGCGAAATCGGTCCAGCCGCTTACGCGTGATGGCGTGACCAAGGGAAATAGGGATTCATTTTTATATACATAGATTTCTGTATTGTATTCAAATAGTTTAGTTGATGTTCGTTTTTTAGTATGCTAGTCAAAGTTTTCAGTAATAGCATTTAATTAAAATTGATGAAAATATTTTTTTCCTTAACTTTGACACTGTAATTCATCTTATTTATAAACTTAACAACCTAACTTTGAATTTCAATTACAGGAATACCAGGATGTAACGGCGATTTAAACGCAACATTTGTGGATTGTCCTAGTCCATGTCCAGCTACCTGTTGTGAGCCAGATTCTGACAGACCATGCATAACTGGATGTGCTGACCCCGGCTGCGAGTGCAATTACGGACACATTCTGACAAAACCTGGTGGCGTGTGTATTAGACCAACAGACTGTCCAGGTATGTGCATTATAAACCTCTTCTAAGAAAGTGATATTGTTTCCGTTATTTAGCTTATCTTCCTTTCTTTTCTCATTAATTATTTCATTTTTGTGTTCGTCACCATCACCAGCCCTGTTAGTTACCATCTTCTTTTTTACTTTCTTCTTAGCCTTATCATCTTTCACACAGTCTATCCATCTAAGTTTGGTCTGCGTCTTCTCATAAATTTGTGTTTTTTTTGTTTTGCTAGAAACAGACACTCAGTTTTATGCGTGTAACAAAAGTTTTACAGTTATATTTACTCATTTTTAGGAGGCTCTCCATCATGTGGAACGAATATGACCTATACCGGTTGCAAGATCGAGTGTCCAAGCAATTACTGTCCACAGAGTGAGCATGAAATAAAGATTATTTGTGATCCAGTATGGCCTTGCCCGACAGGATGTGTATGCAAAAGCGGCTATTTGATGCTGAATACAAACGATAGAACCTGCATCTTAGCTAGAGACTGTCGTGAGTATATTTTCTATTTCTCAAACAAATTCTATGGTTCTATCGAAGACAATCATTTCATACTTGTTTGCAGCACCGGTAGTATGCACTGGACCAAACGAAGTTTGGAATCCCACTCCTCCAAATTGCGACTACTTTGAGAGATGTGAAGATATATATAATACTTGCGATGATCCGAACCCTGGTCGGCCAACATGTACTTGTATAGAAGGTTACTACAGAGACCAGAATGATATTTGTGTTCCTGCTGAAGAATGTCGTAAGTAATTTAATAAAGATTTTGAGCAGTCATTCATTACATGAGGACTCGTAGATTACTGCTACTGATCGTTATCTCGGGAGTTTACGTTCATGATTCACTGAAGCAGATTGGAGGAAACATTTCAAAACCATCACGATTGGCAGTTAGATTGGCTGGGTGTGGCAGTACGATTATTTACATTAGTGCATTGATATGCTGCGAGCCGATGCGATGCTTATGTCAAACCTAACACTGAGAGTAACAGAACAGATAAACGGGTTCCACCACTCGGTGGTCTATCCTAGAACTAATTTACCGCCTTTTCACATTGAGAAAAAACTCCTAGAGTAAGAAAATTCATTTTCTTCCATCTACGAAGGGTTAAGAAGGATTTATAGCTACCTGCTTTTCAAAGATATTGCCATAGAATAACCGCGACGCTTGGACACTGAATCTCATTTCCATATTTTTCATTTGAATTTTGTCAGGACGTAGGGAGATCTCGATCATAAATCTGTTCCGACAAAAATAGGATTTTTAAGGATTTTCCAAATTTATTATTGTTGTGTATGGAATGCGGCTTGCAAGCAGTTTGAAAACCTTTGTCTTCATTGTTTTATTTTCTTCTCAATAATTCATTTTGATGCTTAAAATGTTGCGATCGATAAAGAAGAACTTTCTAATGATCCTGATAAATCGTTTTCTATTTTAATTTGTTTGTCTTAAACTGATGAAATGTAATAATTTCATGTAATAATTATATAGTTTGAATCCAAAATAATTTTATTTAAACTGTTAAGAAGACAAATCTAATATTTATCTTCAAACAATTTGTTGCTGCTACGGATTTAAATGAGAAATGCGTTTCCTCTAATTATTGTTTGGACAATTTAGAACCCCTTTAGATACCTATATAGATATATTGAATCGCTTTGTTCGGATGCCTTTGAGCGAATAACACGAAACTGAAAAGTGGAAATAAATCCCGGCTTTTTGGAAGGAAATTCGATGGCTTAGCTAGAAACCCAAGTGAAACAGGTTCTTGGGACTTAAGTAAATCTAATAGAAATACTTCAAAGTTGGATAACGCTGTAGCATCGTTTTTATTTTACGGATGATGTACGATATAAAATGTTAGACTTGATAATATCGTAAACTCGTAGATTAATTTATGATTTTGCTATACCTCCGTATTTAAACTCTCCAGCCATACACCTATTAAAAAGGCTTAGGCTGATTATGCAGATAATTTAGTATGCAATACTACATCAATTCAATTGTACTTAAAAAATATATCTACATTCTTACGTCAATAAAAGCCTGCAACTAAGTACGTCCAAAACTAATTGCTGCAATTTAGAAGATATTTACAAAAGGATATCAAGTGGGGTGAACATTATCCAACAAAGTAACTTTATATGCACATTATTGCACATCTTTGCCTCCCTCCTGCCATAATGGAGTGTCTGTTGCCGTTACTAAGTTACACACTACTCTGTTCGTCTTTGTTTTGCTTACTTGTTTTTCTTTCGGAAAGTGTTTTTCGCTGCTATTGTTTTGATCGGTTTTGCTTGTGATGCTCCATATCAAATTCACACCCAATTTGTTCAGCCATGGTAAACAAATGACTTTCTGGATTACGTGAAGTGCCGGCGAGCTGTGTTATGATGTTTAGAACAATTTAACAAAAACATGATTTCATTTTGGTGTTACTGGAGCAGGGTTGAAGCAGCCAGATGATAAATACATATGGGGCACAAAAATACAAAAAGACGACACGTTTGGTGCAGTGGCTAAGCGATTGGCTTCTGCGCTACGGGTCGTGGGTTCGATTCCCACACGGAACAAAAATTTGTATGGGCTACAGATGGTTGTTTCAGGTCTGGGCGTTTGTGTATGTGAGATTTGTGTCTGTAAACGCACCCACGGTACAAGAGAAATCTTAGTGTGGGGCAAAGTACTACATAAAAAAAAAAAACTGTGATTTGATCTAGATGCTAAAGAATAAATGCATGAAACAAAAAAAAAAAAAAAACATTACTAAATGACAAAGAAACCGGTGATGAATTCTATAGATATTTTCTATGTCGTTTGCAAATCCTGTGAGTATCGTTTTCAATAACTATAACAATCTTTACCGTTACCTACGTCACGTCTATTATGTAATGATGTAAAACATAAACATCAACGCTGTCAGGAAATAATACATTTGTACTCTCAAATAAAAAATCCCCGTGCACGAGACGGCACCATTTTAACCTCACAGTAACATCTGAGTCATCATCCAGTTCAGTGTAGTGTTTTTATATCCTCATACAGTCTGTTTTCGCGAAGTTCGTTATATAAGTGGTATTTTATAGACCTTGGGAAGTGTTACAATGTTGTTCGTCTATCTTTTAGTAGTTTGTTTAGTTCATAGTGGTGTTGCAAAAGATGTGGAAGAGGAAAGTAATACTAATATACTTACGGAATTATTGAAATGAAAATACACCAGTATGCTAATAAAGTTATTTTGTTCTGTCTTTTGGAAATAACTAAGAAAATAACTTCGCATACAAACTAGACAAGCTTATTGTAAATTTTGTACGAGAAGTTTTTTTTGTAAATTCCAGTGTGTTAAAAAATGTAATCTAAGAATTTTGGGGGTTTACTCGGTATCGGAAAATGAACAACTTTAATGTACTTAGTACTTAAAACAACTTTTCGAAATTAGCATATACAGGGTGTTAACGAAATCGTGGAATTCGTTTAAATTACGTGATCTACTGGTGACACAGACTAACACTAAATGGGAATTTTCGAAAATAAACTAAAAAAAAAAAACCAAAAAAAACCTTGGTTTTCTATTTCTGAGTCATTTTAGAGCTTTGAGTTATCTAACTGCAAAGAGCGATATCGCGTTAGTCGTGCCGGCCAGCTGTGTCGCCGTGCTGTCATTAATTTATGCGTGGCATCGAAATGTTCACACAAATAAACCTTTTTTTTTTGCAAAATAATATTTCTTATTTTTTTATTGAATCCTTATTAGGTGGTTTAGATACGATCGGTAACAAAGCCGCATGAAAAAATAATATTTTTTAATTTTTATTTTTAATCTAGCTAAATCCTGTGTGGGGCCTGTCTACATCAGTAGTAGATCATGTGGTTTTAAGGAATTACACGAATTCGTTTACACCCTGTATTTTTATTACTTTCCATACAAATCAAATAAAATAGTTTTTTTGATCTGTATGGAAAGTCAGAAATGTTTCGCGTTTCACTTCGCTAATCACTTTCTACAGTTTCCACCATTCGTTTAATAATACACACCCGTTCAGAAACAAATCGATTTTTTGATTGATTATAGTGCTAATCAATCATTTTGTATTGGAAAGTATTATTTTTGAAGTGTGCCTTAAACATTTTTTGTTTTTATTTTCATTTATTTTAAAGTGCTATTTGAGGTTGAGTTAGGAATTTTGCCAGATATTGTATTAAGTATTAACATAGACTGTCTGACTTCCTATCACATGGCTTATAATAATTATCAGTGAATTAGAAGTGCCTGATAGAATAGATTTGTCTATCTTGAAGTGACTTTCTGTCTTTTTGCGAGGTCTTCCAATTGGCAAAAACGTGCCCTTAAATCTAGAAAAGCACACGTGATATTTCACTCCGGAAAATAAAGAACTTTCAACGCGAGCGGAGCCGTGAACGCTTTTGCCGAAATTATATGAATTTCTAATCTATATCGCAGTTTATTCAGTTAAATTTAGTCCACGGTCAAATACAAATGATTCAACTTAAGCCTCAACGGCCATAAAAGTCAAAAACGTATCAGTACAAACGGTAATCAGGGCTTCTATTATTTTGGTCGTTATCAGAAGGCTTTATAGATCTCTTGAATGCCATAATGACAGCCTCTGCAGATGATAGTCGGTTCAAAGGGCTTAACGGCCGTCTGAAGTAAGGATTTTGTATATAACCATCTTCAGATTCGATTTTAAGCTTATGGTAATATACTTTCTGCCAACTAATGTTATGTTGGGTTTGAGCTCATTATTTTATGAAGTTTTAGGGTAAATAATTTTTTCGCGGTTTTAAAAAGGTAGGTAGTCAAATTTAGGACTTTTTTGAGATTTTTGGACAGTGTATTTATTCCCTGGTACTTTTTTTATGCTACTTTCGTACGATCTATCTTTCTAGAGATTACAAGATTATACACACACTTTAGTGGACATACTTTAGTGGCGTCATGTTTATCAATTTTTAGTACCATTTCAAGATATTTAACATTTTGATGATTATAATTTTCATTTATTTAGCTTTAACAATATCCTTTGTTGTTGCGGCAAATGTAGAAAATTTTAAAAATGTTGTTTCCGTTGGTAATGCAAAACGTCGCTTATCCCAGGCGTAGACTAACCACAGTTTTACTTAAAAACCGCGAGTTTATTTAACAACATTCTTTTATAGCCAAACCGAAATGTGGTTACAATGAAGTAGAAGTCCCGTGCAGGCAAATATGTCCACCACAAAACTGTGAGATCGCATACACCGACTACGCTTGTACAGAAGAATCAAAAATATGTGAACCAGGGTGTAACTGCCTTCCCGACCACCTTAGGAACGGTAGCGGGATATGTATACCGAATGAGGAGTGCCCTTGTAAGCGTCTACTTGTAATAAATACGACATCACAAGCCTATACCATTGCTTTATCAAATTCACTTTGAGAATCTTTCTTACAATCAAATATTTATGACAGAAGACAAAATTACGCTCAGTAGACATGAAAATCAATATTAGAGTTTTTCTTAGAAGCAAAATTATTTCAAACTTTGCAGAAAACATTAAATAGCTACTAAAGATCATCAATGACTCCATTTTCTACCTCAATCTCGACACTATAGATTATTTTTAGATCCATCAACTCCTGTCTGTGGGATAAACGAAATAGCAAGAGACTGCAGAAGAATTTGTCCGCCACAAACTTGCTTGAGCAAGTACGCTTTATACAGTTGTATAGAGAACATATCTTGTGAGCCTGGATGTGACTGTGTTCCAAACTATCTGAGAGACGAAAGAGGAATGTGTGTTCGGAGTGAAGATTGCCCAACGCGTAAGAACTTCTTCATGTAGACTGTTCTCCTTTTTGCTTTTATCTGTCATCTTCTTACTTTTTCTCTTCTTCTTTACTTAGTCTCTTCTTCTTCACTTTCTCTTGTCTCTGTCTTTTTCTTCTTCTTGTTTTCTGGTGTTGCTATTCTTTACCGCACATTCACATTCACAGCATTCACCTAGGAGTAGCTGAATGCTGTATGATTTAACAAAACCCAGCACGCTTGATAGAAGGATCTACGGTTCTACTGCTAAGCTATAACCTGCAACCCCACAATAAAGTTTAGCGCCAAGCAGTTTACTGTGTTCCGTTGTGCGATGTGAGAACCAGAAGCGTATAGAGGAACCCCTCTTTATGATTGCGACGTGGATTTGTGTGCTCCATTTTAGACCTTGTCTGTGCGGTATCAGGGGCCTAATTCTCCTAAAATAAATTGTTACCAAACGCAATCGAACCACAACCGTCAGTCAGTTTTTGTTTTCGAAAACTTTCAAAATGATTGATTTTGTTTTTTGTGTCGAACAATTTGATAGCTTTTGAAATTGAGAACTGTCTGAATGAACGGTTCGGCCTTGGTTCGGTTGTGATTCATCAAGATTTATTTTAGGAGAATTAGGCCCCAGGTGCGACTAGGGCCAAACGCGACTAAGTTAAGGAGTAAACAAAAACTTTCTCTTCTTTTCCAATGTAATATAGTTTTAATATTTTCAATCGACTTCGAAAAGGAGGAGGTTCTCAATTCCTCGAAATGTTTTTTTTTTTTCTACTTTACGGATTCTTTCTTTTATACATTAGGGATCAAACTAACTGTTTTAGCGTTGAATTGTGCAGCATCGCGCAGCATTGTGTTTCGGTGCAGTACACACTGTCGTGTTTTCGTTCTTTCTACTACAATCAGTTTGCGATCGGTTAATAAAGGGGCGAATGTTCTTGAGGGGACATTTTTCTTATTTTTCCCTGTTGTAAGCCCAGCCTATAAATGCCACTACCTGCTCTTGGACTCGGTTTTCTACAGTTTTTTTCCCTGTTGTGAATATTTAATAAGGATAAAAATACTACACAAGCCAATAACAATGTTTCGTGAAATCAATACCGTAACTACTTATATTTTTATTACAGCTTGTCAAATACCTGATGAATGTAAGCGGACGTGTGCGAACCCAAATCCTCCAAATTGTGATTGGTCTCTACCAAAATCCAATATTGATGGGTGCGATTGTAAAGAAGGATATATTCTATCGGAGTTAGGAGGGGACTGCATCAGAATAGAAGAGTGTCCGGGTAAGTACAAGTTTGTTAATATAATAATAATTTGGGTTTATTTCATCCTTCATAGGTGGTCGAAATACACGCAAAAATCGCTTAGTGCCCTACGTGTCCAATACAATAATGCATTCAGGGTGTTGTAGCGGCTGCCGCGGGCTTGCAGCGCGTCAGGCATGTTTGCGGACGCGCACGTCGACGGGTTGCACGCCATACTGCGCAAGCGGAGCGCCGCCACGCTCTGCAGAGCCCGCGCCAGCACTAACAACATCCTGGAGATGATAGCGAGCAGGCTGGACACTCGCTTTAGTAGGCATTGGAACAGCCTGCACTTAAGTGCGTGCGTGTATACCTACTAACATAGAAAATAAGTTATCTTATACTAAAAAAATCTTGTTTCTGTTATTTTAAATTTGTTGTGTGTAACTTTTATGGACCGTAATTAGGTCTGAATTAAATTATTTTTATTTTATTTTTAGGAGTTTGGAATAAAATATTTTCAGCTCGGAATTTAAATACTATCGATATCGAAAGGTATCCATAGACCCTAATTGTTATTTCTCCACGATAGTTTTATTCTATTTATAGAAAAACATTTTGATAAAGTTAATTTTTTCAACGGAAAACATTCATTTCAGGAGGTTGCAACGGTGATCCCCACGCGATAACCAAACAGTGTCCTCAACCATGCCCGTCTACTTGCCAGGCACCAAACGCTATTCATTGTTATAGAATGTGTGACCCAACTGGATGTGAATGCGAACCTGGTTACATTCTGTCGAATTCAACTGGTCGATGCATCTTGCCTGAAAAATGCCCGGGTATGTGAAATGTTAATGTTTTTTGCGTTATGTCTAACCTATGGATTCTTTCAAAAAATTAGTCAAAGATCATTTCTTCTCTCAACACATTTTTATTTCTTTATGATATTAATACCTCATCATCAACCTACCTTGTTTTTCCTTATCATATAATTATATAACATAATTATGTATATTTACAATATACAGGGCTACTGGTAATTCGACGTATTCCTTGCACCACGTTGTAGGGGGGCTAATATGCAACAAATTTAACCCCACATATGTTCTACGAAATTCAATGGATTTCGAGATATTGCAATTTTTATATTATTTTTAATAATACCCCGAATTCCTCCTTAAACATTATTTATCTATAAAATATCAAATTGATCGGCTTTGATTATGATATTAGCTTGTAGCTGATATTTTTACGAAGCTTTCTGCGTATTTAACTGTTCTGAATGACCATCCAATTGAAAGTAATCATTAAAAGTTAAATAAGTGTATTAGAAAATCGTCGAGGTACACGATAAAGAATGATGTTTATCTCAAAAATTTACTATGACACTAAGTGTACAAAATGCAAAACAAACATCCTTATTTAATCAGCTATCCAACGAGGTATAGACGTTCAAAAAATATTTAGAAACTAATGTAAAAATGTCTTATAATACTGACAAAGGCAATTTCTGAAAAATCTCTACAAGCACGCAGGTGGCCCGTTAAGTGCAATTCATTGCATAATCCTTACGTAGAGATTAAACAGCAGTCTGTCGGGCACCAACTGTCCTCTAAATGTCAGGAATGTCAGGATTGGATTAGGTCAGTTCATTAGGTTATGTTTGGTCAGGGTTAGGTAGGTTAGGTTAGGACCTAAGTGTGGGAGGGAACACCGGGGTGGTTTTAGTCAGTAAGAGTCTGACAGACCCCTTTGCCCACCCCCAGGACGGAGGACATCCATGAGGATATCCAGAAGGCAAAAAAAAAAATGGTCAGGTTAGGTCGTTAGGTTAGGTCACGGTTAGGTTTAGGTTCCGCCGGTTAGGTTTAGGAGGGCGCGAGACGATCTCCGGCCACCCTAGTGTGTGGCCTGCGGGCGGCGGGTTAGGGGACCCGTCGCCCGACCAGTAACAGGCCCGAGAAGGCGGCGCGCCGTGTTCCACGCGCGCCTCTCAGGAGGACGTGGGGCAAAGGGGTAAAGCCCCACAGAAGGAGAGGTCCGCCAGGGGCTGGCGGACCGGGGCCTGCCGGGGTCGCGGTGCATGCAGCTGCGAATCCCGTGACCCCGGCCATAGGTCAGGAGAAGGAACACCGTGGGTTTTGAGCCGGTAAGAGTCCGGCATAACCCTTCGCCTTCCCCGGGCGGAGGGTATCCTTGAGGATTATGCCACGAGAAAAAAAAAAAAAAAAAAAAAACGGTTAGGTTTAGGTTAGATCACAACTTCGATGCCCTGGAATCTGGAGGCGAGGGCCCTCGCGCTGAGATATCGCCAAAGCGAGGAGGCGCTTGAGCGGATTGGTCTCCACCAGATCCTAGTGGCTGTGGAGGGAACGACTTGCGCAACCCAGCGCAGGGCACGCCGCAATAATGGCGGTAAGACCCGTAATGGAGGAGTGGCTGGAGAGGCGGCATGGCAACCTCAGCTTCCAGATGACGCAGGTGCAGATATCTCAGCGCGGGGGCCCTTGCCTATAGATCCCAGGGCATCGAAGTTGTGACTTAACCTAAACCTAACCGTGACCTAACCTAACGACCTAACCTGACCATTTTTCTTTGCCTACTGGATATGTTCATGGATGTCCTCCGTCCTGGGAGTGGGCAAAGGGGTCTGTCAGACTCTTACTGACTAAAACCACCTCGGTGTTCCCTCCCTACACACTTGGTCCTAATCCTAACCTAACCTACCTAACCCTGACCAAACATAACCTAATGACCTGACCTAATCTAATCCTGACATTTAGAGGACAGTTGGTGCCCGACAGACTGCTGTTTAATCTCTACGCGAGGATCATGCAATGAATTGCACTTAACGGGCCACCTGCGTGCTTGTAGAGATTTTTCAGAAATCGCCCATGTCAGTATTATAAGACACTTTTACATTAGTTTCTAAATATTTTTTAGACGTCTATACCTCGTTGGATAGTTGATTAAATAAGGATGTTTGTTTTGCATTTTGTACACTTAGTGTTATAGTAAATTTTTGAGCTAAACATCATTCTTTATCGTGTACCTCGATGATTTTATAATACACTTATCCAACTTTTAATGATTACTTTCAATTGGATGGTCATTAAGAACAGTTAAATACGCAGAAAGCTTCGTAAAAGTATCAACTACAAGCTAATATCATAATCAAAACCGATCAATTTGAAATTAAGAGATAAATTGTGTTTAAGAAGGAATTTTGGGTATTATTAGAAATAATATAAAAATTGCAATATCTCGAAATCCATTGAATTTCGTAGAACATATGTGGGGTTAAATTTGTTGCATATTAGCCCCCCTATAACGTGGTGCAAGGAATACGTCGAATTACCAGTAGCCCTGTATATGTATAATTTTTGTATGTAAGTATTATGTCTATGTATTGTGTTTAGTATGTATTTTGCAGCAGTTCACCACGGACTTATTCATTCTCTATTCCCGATCTTATTCATTGTCTTTCTGTTCATCCAAAGGTTGTCTGGTAGATTTCGCTGTCAGCGATAAGACCGCCATTGTTCCCTTCAATATATGACTTCAATGTATAAGAGTTGTGTAAAGGTACTATTCCGAACCGAGCTGCTGTGCTGCCAACTGCAACTGCCGACAGCACGTGCAGCGACTGCATGAAGTCGGCCGCAGCTGCACTACTGGTCGCGACGGCGACTGCACGTGCTGCTGCAGCGGCGCTTGGAAGCCATTTCATATAAATACATACAAACCAGTAGTGCAGCTGCGGCCAACTTCATGCAGCCCCTGCACGTGCTGTCGGCAGTTGCAGTTGGCAGCTCGGTTCGAAATCGTGCCTTTACAATTTTGGTGTACAATAAAGTATATTGTATTCAATTCTATTCTATGGATTTTTAATCACTCTGACTGTCTCCAACTTTATTTATTAATTTTATGTTCTTAGGTGGAAACCCATGCGGCAAAAACGAACAATTCGTTCATTGCAAGGTGAACTGTCCAGGAGACTATTGTCCAGAGGATGACAGCAGAGCCATAGCTATGTGCGAACCTCCCTCCCGATGTCTGTCTGGCTGTATTTGTAATCTGAATCACAAAAGGAAAAGCCGCAAAGATCCCAGATGTATTGTCTCGTCCGATTGCCGTAAGTGATTTTTAATGTTAATTGCGTTTTCCATTTATGAGAGCTTTAGGTAAGAAATCACATAAAAAAAATTGATCGGTTATATCGTTTCAATTGCTTCGTATTTCGTATTCGTTATTTTCAATTTGCTTCGTAACGTTTGTCAGATTTTAATTTTAGAGCTGTACCTACTTTATAATTTTTTATTGAAAAAATTGTTCACTACGGCGGAAATTATTTGACTGCCCTGAACATAGGCATCCAAACTTTCGCTCGTGTATATTTAGCAAGAATAATGTAACGGTAAAAACTATTACATAAATATTGCTTAAAAATGGCCAGTCCAAGGATGATGTTACTAAAATGGTAATTACAAGTCATTTGTATCGCAACCACTTGTTTCGGCTGTACTGTTAGTCAAAACTAAGAATAGACTATTTGGTGATATTGCATTTGACGATGGAATGGATTTCAATACAATATTTATTATTTGTTTGTACTTCTTAGAATATTGAAGGGTAGGTATTACAAAAACAGTTGGTATAGCCAATATACAAGGTGTAACATAAATAACGCACAACCTTTTAAGGGGTCACTGTATTCATCATTTTGAACAACTTTTACTATGGGAAGAAACCGGAAATCGCGAAAAAAAAATCAGCTGTTCCCTACATTTTGACGAGTTATGCGAACATAAATGTGGGGAACAGCCGTTTTTTTTCGCGATTTCACCTTTTGTCCCATAGTAAAACTTGTAAACGTACAGTGACCCCTTAAGAGGTTTTGCGTTATTTATGTTACACCTTGTATAAATGATGTCCCGAAACGTCAACTTCAAACGTCGCCGGGAACAAATGATGGGGCAGTTTATATTACTGATCAGAAAAAATATAAAAAAAGTTTCGTAATCGTTTTCGAGTTTTAAAGTTACCATAAATAAAATTTTACCTGAAATGTGTTTTAAAGAAAACAACTATTTTATTTATTTTCTGAACTGTCCTAAGCTACCCTATTATTTGTTGGCCTATTTGTTACCCTATCAGTTGTTGGCTTGACTGAGTTTCTGAACACCCAGTGTATTGAATCTTATAGAAACATTCGTCCCAATCAACAGAATAAGCAGAAGCGAGAATCGGGACAAATACAAAAGGTGAACACACACTTATCCGAGCTGAACGCATCGAACGAAACGAATTTTAGAATTCTGTGTAAGAAATCTTATGGAACCTCGCACACTTGCCCGCGTCGAATCGTCCGAATCTGGAAGAATCCCAGAAACCCTAGATGAATTCGGATGACGTTATCAGATTCGGCGCGGCTTATGCGGTCGACTCGATCGATACGCTAGCCCATTCATCTTCCATTAATAAAGCACTGACAATAGAGTAATAACAGGCGTAAAGGAAATATAAACGATTTCTTCGGCGCGGTCGATTCTTTCGGTGCGGATATGTGTGCGTGGCCTCCTTGACTTCGATTCGTTCGATGCGTTCAGCTCGGATAAGTGTGCGTTCGCCTCTAGAGTACTGAAGGAGCATAGAAGACATTCCAGAGCTAATAAAGATATCATCAAACTTGTATTATGTAATTAACATTATTTGAACGTTACAGCTCCGGTTATATGCACCAGACAAAATGAAAAATGGAGTTCCTGCCCATCAGCATGCCTTGCTGAAAGATGTGAAGATGTCAATAATCAGCCATCAGTCTGCTATCCTTTAATATTAAACTGTCAGCCTGCATGCATCTGTAAGAAGAATCACTTCAGGAATGGAACAGATATTTGCATTCCTGCTAAGGATTGTCGTAAGTTGAACTCTTATTTATTTATTGTACATAGCAATTTCGTCGCTTCCGTTCCATTCCGCGGCGATGTAAATTGAGCCTTAGAAGCGTTTTCACGATACATTTGTTTTTTTTTAATAGCAATATTACATTTAAGTATTGAAGCCATGACTTTTGAACTAGGTTGTAACCTTGTTAAAGGAATCAGTGCCTTCTCCCATTTTTATTACACCACTATTTATTTAATCATAACTTCCTAATCCTAACTTCCTAACTATAATATTATAAACGCGAAAGTAAGTTTGTTTGTTTGTTACCTTTTTACGCCTAAAACACTAAACCGATCATCTTGAAATTTTGCATATACGTTGTCAGGTGTACAGAAACGTACAGAAGGTACCCTAACCTTTCATCCCGAAAAAAATTACTGTTCCCGAGGAAAGCAACAATAATGTCCATCCATAATTGTGTAATTCTATCCATAGTCACCTATTAACTCTAGTGGCTTGGGGATATGGCCATTATTGCAATGGTGAATGTAGGTATAAAGTAGAAATAACTAAAAAAATCGTCAGTAGGCAGATATTATTGCTTCTTTATATACACACCTCTATACCTACATGTATTTATCATGTAAAGGTGTTTTGAAAATAATTGCACAGCTGGTTGCATTTGTATTGATACCTTAGAAACAGCGTTGGCGTATGTCTGCCTAATAAACAATTCCCTTAGATTGGTACTAAGTCTACATACACTATTTTCTTATTCTTATCGTTACTTGATTTCTAAAGCGTAGGTAAATAAAACACTCTGTAACTATCTCCCTGCAGTACAAAGGCCTCTTTTTATACAAAGAGGGAGCGAGCATTGACCACCACGCTTGCTCATTTGTTGATTTGCTTACGATGTTTTCCTTCACCGTAAATCTGAGGTTTCTTAGATGAACTAAGAAAGTGCTGATGACATTGAAAAAGAGACTCCCGTCGTAGAACCGGTCGTCCATTCAGACTCCGCAATCACACCGATAATTCAGCCCTCATCAAGCTGCCCCCCCCCCCCCCTAAGGTTAAGTATTTTACTCCCCCCCCCCATTGGCTAGAGACCCTTCAGGTCTCGCCAATAACTGCCCGGTTACGTAGAAATGGTCCCCTAGGACCATCTACAGCAGTCCAATAAATTAAAAAAAAAAAAAAAGAGACGTTGGTACAGTCAACATCAAAAGAAAGTAGCTCAATGTACCAAAAGTGTTGTATGAATGAAATAATACCACTATTATTGTTTGTAAATAAAAACGATAGACTAGAGAATTAGTTAAAGACGTGTGTTATGCCATATTATTTTAACAATTGTTAACTCCAGATATAATTTATTTTGAAATTCCTAAATTATCATCGACTTTTTTGCTATAGTCTGTATATGACTGCTTTTAAACCCGCAACCATGCATGGCTAAGTTCCAAAAGTCTGCAGTCTGACAGAGATAGGAAAATACTTCTGTTCGAAGTATTTATGTACCTATGTTTTACTGTGAATATGTTATGTTATACCAGGTATTTTTCATGCATACGAATTGCCAAAATTATGTTTTATCTCAGTTACTAGCGTCGCATCGTGACTAATGAAAATTCTTATTTCTTTTCATATCTTTTATTTAACTGAACGTAAATTTACGGCACTCTGTGAATCATGCTTTTCATTATTTACTGTTACAGCTTCTTTTGTTCCCAAAGGACGTCCAGGAGACAAGGTATTTTCAACTCAAGCGGAAGCTCATAGTTCAGCATCAGCCAGTGCAGCATATTCATTTTCAGACCCAGAAACTAAATCATCTGGATACTCTAGTTCTGAATCTTCATATTCTTCCTCATCATCATCTTCTTATACATCCATTACTAGTGACTGTGGAGGTAACTGTTTTTCTGTTTCAATTACCTTTTTAAACCCCTTTCATTCCGAAAAAAGTAATGTTTCCGAGAAAAACAACAATAACGTTCATAGACGGCGCCACGTGTCTTTCGAATCACGGTTTAATTATATTTATATAGAAACTTTAGTAGTATGTTATGAGATTTTTTGAGCTTAATTAACGCGAGCGAAGCCGCGGGCAAAAGCTAGTAAAATATAAACAACCATGAAATCGTCAAAGCATATACAAGGTTAGTCGGAAAGGGGGTACTAATCCGAAGCCCACTTATAGTATCGCTGATGACTGTTTGGAAGCAAGTGTTAAAATTCGATATTTTTTTTTCCAAATAAAATGATTTTTATTTTAGTTTTTTCAAAAATTCTTCATCCCTGCTTTAGTTACAAATTCAGAAAATGGTGCTTCTAATTCATGACCCCAAATATGATCTAAAATGTAAACACAGCCGATCATTACTGGAGATAGATAGATTTTAGTTTTTTTTTGAGATTTTTGAACATCTGTTTCTCTTAAACTATTGAGTTTTGGGAAAAGTTGTAGAACAAAAGTTACTCATTATTATGTGTACTTTAACACCCTTTCGGATTAGTACCCCCTTTCCGACTAACCTTGTATATGTGTGAGAGTATGTGTGTGCGGCTGTGTGAGGCGATGCAACGATGCTAGTAATTTGTACGCAAGATAAGGTTACAAAATTAAATAATTATGTGTAATGAAAACGTTGGCTCGCATTTTAATTCCCAATATATTGCATTGAATTACGTCCTGTATGCAGGTATAACGTAATATCTACGTGCAAATTATTTCGTTTAAAAAGAAAAAGCTACTTTTATACTAGAAATGCACCTACTTTAAATACCAAATCACAGTGAAAATCTTTCCGTAAAATCTTATCAGTTATACTGAAATATTAGGTTTAGTTTTCTAATTAATAATGTGGTTATTTTAATTTAATTCTTCTTTTTTTTGCAGCCTGCTGAGGACAACTACTACTTATTACCAAGGCCAGTCTATTTCTTTATTTCGTTCAAGTATCATAATCTTTTTTATTTGCTCCAAAATTGCTTTGTTCTAGTTCCAACTCCATAAAACTTCGACTGTTGTCTTGTTCACACAGTCTAATTTTAGTATTGATAAATAAAATAATGTATTTTCGAAAAAAAATGCGGTGTTTTTATTCCAAGAAATGTTCTTGTTTTCCCTCAAAATACAATACAATGAAGGTCTCATGAATCAAATAAACACTACTAATTTGTTCTTCAGAAAGTTTTGCGTGGAGGAAGACAAATCGGCCCATTCATCTTACGCAGGTTTTGTTTTGAAACAATTCGATTATAGTAAGTATGGTGGAGTCCAGCTGTGTTGTTCCATTGGAGAAATATTTCTTAAATATAAATGGTGAAACTACGGAGTATTAGGTTTAGCCGTGTGCTAATCGTAGGAATATAGCACATCTGGGGTTGGAGGGAATACACTAGCGAATCCTGCGATCCTAACCTAAGGTCTTTAAGAGGCCGGTAAGAGTCCGGTATAATCCTCTACCTTCCCCAGGGTAGAGGATATCTATGAGGAATTTCCCACGACAAAAAAAGGCGTGTATTCCCAGAGGTTCCGTTGAATTTGTTTCATGATGGAACTACTGGGTTTTTCTTTCCCAGAGGTTCCATTAACTGGACTAATGAGATTTTCATTCCCAGAGATTCCGTTAACTGGAGTACTGGGAATTTAGTTTCCCAAAGAGCAAAAATAACGACAAAAATAAATACTCTAACGACGATTTTCGTAATTTTTTTTTGCTAGGGTAATGTACGCGTTTTTTTGCAAAAAGTAAAAATAAACAATAAAATTCAATCAAATCCGGGTCAACAACGTAGTTAAAAATGTCACTGAACCTCTGGGAAAGAAAAACCCAGTAGTTCCATCATTGTACAACTTTAACGGAACCTCTGGGAATACACGAAAAAAGGCATTTATTAATACATAAATAAATCATATCTAATTATTGGTAGTCGTAGGTCTACGTTTTCTTTCGTTATAAGTCAAGATCTGGCAAATATTAAGTTTTCTTCGTACATAGATCTGTAAAATAGGCCTACACAGAAGCGATGCAGTAGCATTGTATCGATTCAGCATGTCTACTTGACTACTGTAAACGCACGGCTGTATCGCCCGACATCGGGGTAAGTAAGAGTCATAGAAGTAATAAGTACCTACCTACTACGTGCAAGAGTAAGCACGGAAGCTCACCGCAGGCCACACGTAGGCAGACTACAGGAGATACAGAATTATGACAGCGTGCACCTTAGTACACGGCCAGCGATAGAATCGTGTCAGTATCGCGGCCGTTTTGGGACTGTCTCTTAACTGTATTGCTGCCAAAGTGATAATTGAATTTGATTTCTCTAAATCAATCTGTTACGGACACTTTCAATGTTAATGAAATGTTTTTTTAAGACTAAATGGCGCCGGCTTTTCCCATCTGACTAGTTCTGAGGGAAAAAGCCGAAACAAACACAGAGGTCAAGGTCTCTTTTAAAGTCCAGACATTGTGGTATAAAAACTATGCGAGAGTAACAACGTTAGGAATGGCCTTTTGAGGAAAGAATTATAGCAGGTTTGTGTTGACCTGTACGAACTGACGGAACGCATGCATCAGCCATCGTGTAGCTTAACCTTATTCTAGGGATATTTAGGGTCAAAATCTTAGAGCATATACCTATGGAGGTAGCCACAGAACAGATAAAAGACGTTAGAAGGGCCTTGTGGGCGGGGCAGGCGCGCCGCACATATGAGCAAACGCTCATATGTCCACCGAAATTTGTTTTACCGGTCAACAGTCGCGCTCTTATTGTGACAGCGTACGGAGATCCGCGATAAAAAAGAATTATGCCGTCTTGCATTATTATAACGTGACGGAAAAGAAGCTAGTTGAGTAGTGTAGCCAGAGAAGGGATTTCTTTTCACCGGCATGTCCAAAAACCTTATAATAACAGTAATATTTGTAATTATTGCAATAGTATTATGTGATTTGTAGAAAAAACGATACAATCGCACACAGATGCAAAATTATACATTGCTTGCAATACATGGGTACCATCTTGTACTACGTGAGCGACAGCGCAATGTATTGCGTTCAATGTGAAAGTCGAGTGCAGCGAGCAATTGTTTTAATACAGCGAAATCCATACGTATCGATAGTGTTGTACCAAGTTGTAAACAATATCGGTATTAAATATGTGTGTATATCTACAAATGATTATTATCAGATAATTAAAATAACTTTGTTTATTGCCACGAATTATATTTTAAATTTTATTTTTAGGTTTCCAACAGGTCCAGACAAAAGAAAACTGGATTGAGACAACTGGTAGAATTGAGTGGATACCTATTAAATGTAGCACAATTAGTTCTTAACATTTTGCAGAAAATTATGCAATTAAAATTCACAGGGTTATTCAAATTAAATTAATTAAATTATATTATATTAATACGCCTACGGGAAAACATTAAATATGGCCGTGAAATTCAAAATTTCTTTAGTTTTTTGCAAATTATAGCTTTTATTTACGTTTATACTATTCAAAATGCGGTTTGCGTCGGTAACGGTTATTCAATAATATATTCAATATTCAAAAGTCGTAAGTATAGCTACTTTTCTAGATTTACGATGCTCGAAAATAGAATCGTTTCCGAAAAAAACATGTTTTAGAGCATTACGATGATGATTCATAATAATTGACATGATTTTATTGATTATTATTAGCAAACTTAGTATCGTTACGGGTGCAAACAACATAATTATGACGTAAAACAGACCTGCAATTAGCAAAAAACTAAAGAAAATTTGAATTTCACGGCTATATCGGATGTTCCCCCTTAATTTGACATTATTATTTATACAGGGTGGAATCGTTAAGTGTCAACAGACGATTTTTTCGGCAATTTAAGAGATATTTAAAAAGTTAAGGCTATTATCAAAACTAGACTATATGGAGAGTAAAATATTATAAATAACTTTAGGAAAAAGAAAAGTCAGATATTGAAAATTTTGTTTTTCGCTCCGTCCATACATTTAGTATGAGAATTTCTTTCAACTGATCGTACCAATCATAACTACGTAATCTCTCTCTTCCTTACTGTTAATATGACGACGGAGTTAGCCTCAATCGACTTCGGTCTATCTTAGTCATATCTGTAATAAACCTTCATATCACCAAATTCCTGAGCACTACATAAATCTAACCCAGGATTTCGAACAGAAAACAGACAGATTTTGTAGTTCCAGATTGCCTACGTAATGCGATAGCCAATTATTTTCATGTCTAATAAATAATAATAATATTGCAACCAGTTTGTTCAACTAATAAAAATATTAATAGTTCAATAACAATGTTCCATAATACACGGCGCTAAATACCGTCACGAAGAACTTGTGGCTGTATAGAATAGAATAGAATAGAATAGTTATTTATTTGCACAGAAAGCAGGTACAAGTTTCAGATGTTAAGTTTAAAATGATCCGTATACTAACTACCTTAACTAAGGCATGCAAACAGTTTAAGCTTTAATAACAAAACACACTCAATAAAACTATCATTATCACATTCAATCAAATCAATACAAGTTTACCATGTCAAAATGAAATTCAGTAAATAATTTGAAATAGGCAATATAATACATAATGTCATGTTTAATAAAATGGGATTATAAATTCGTCAAGTTTGAGGTCTATACAGTTAAATAAAAAAAAAAAAATATGAATTAGTACAAGTCAGGAGTACAGAGATGTCACATTATCAAATTAAATTCGTATCGGTCAAAAATTCGCCAATTGAGTAATAACATTTATAAATTAATAGATTTGTCAATTTCTTCTTGAAAAGTGGAAATGTCTCATTTTTTATTACATCGGATATTTTGTTATATATGATCGGACCCATACATATAATACTTTTCTTTAATAGGGCGGTATCGGAACCACTAACAATTAACAAATTTTTATACTGCCTCCTGATTGGCCGGTTTCTATTCTCGGATACTTTATTAAAAATATGCATATTTGACTTAACAAAAACTGCCACCTCGAAAATATAAAGTGATGGGAATGTGAGTAATTTTAGGGACTTAAATACAGGTACGCAGCTATCTGTTACTATTAAATTGCACATAGCCCTTAAACACCGTTTTTGCGCCTTGAACACCTGTTCCCTCAGACTACAATTTCCCCAAAATATTATGCCGAATCTCAAAATCGACGCGACTAACCCGTGATACGCAATTAACCTTGTGGCCATATTTACTTTTTTAGACAAGTTAAAGAGTAGATACGCAGCTGTACTAAGTTTTTTGCATACTTCTTCTGCTTGTGGCTTCCAAGTTAATTGGCTATCTATCATAATGCCAAGGAATTTTGCAACTAGTACTTGATTTGTATAACAGAACTCCTCTGCCTACGCTTTAAGGGAATAGGCATTAGGTCTATTTTTTTTTATTAATTAAATAAAAAACTATAAGAACAACAATTTTTTGAATTTAGAACTCAAAGATAACTCCGTCGTTTTTTTAGTAACTTGTTATTTTTATTTTCAGCCAGTTCAATTGATTAAAAGTTGAAATAAAAAATGTTGCCGACTTTGTCAATAGGTACAAGAAAGAAAGGTTATCCTTTTTTATTGAGTTATTATTAATCCAGTAATTCAGTAAACAATTCAGCTCGAAAATAAAATGCAAAAAAACTATAAGCTTCTTGAATATCTCATGAACAAAAATGTCATACTGGCTGAGTGAACGGAAGTAGGTTGTAAAATCAAAATTCTCGATACATGGCGGTTATTTTCCTAAAAATATTTATGTTATTTTAGTTACTAGGCGGCCTAGTTTTGATATTAGCCATAAGTTCTGAAATATTTCTTAAACTGACTGAATAATCGCCTGTTGACACTTAACGTTTCCACCCTGTATGTGTTGAGGAAGTTCACACTATTCGTACCCCGTTCGAGGGTCTCAAAATTAGAGCGAAAAATTGCAAAACTTAAAGTAACAAAATTACAATAATTTTATCGATATATGTAATCGACCTTTTGGTCGCCGTAACATGTATGAGAAATAAATTTGAATTTACGCGTATGTGAGTGTACGTCGAACGCAGTATTTGCGTTAGTGTGACAACTAATAGCAAACTCGAAATCTATGTGCGTGTGGTTTATTTGTGTGCGTAATGCGCGTACGTATTGGGCTCTTGCTTGTAGTAGGGTTAAAGAGTGGGAGAAAAGCGGCGACACGCGTTCTAATACAAATCAGGAACTATTTCCTTTCTAACCTCTTTATCTGTTCTGTGGAGGTAGCAATGCGCAAGTTCCCAAACATTTTATTCTGCCAAATTTTGGGGGGGGGGCGGTAAACACGTACAGCACACATTTACAGCTTAACACATATAAATATCGTGTAGCTATGAACTCACACTAAAATAAAAGCCGGAATACAAACAAATAAACACGCACACTAACAATAACTTCGTCGTATTTATTTATGTTGACGTTTAACACAAACGCAAAATATAGTGATGTGGTATGATAAAAGACCGATAAACTGAATGATAAAGGAATGAACAAATAAAATATATCATTTCATCTCGTGGAAAACAACTTGTATGTAAGGTAAAGGCACCTAATTCCGCGGTGTTTTCACCATAACTAGAAAGAACATTAAAAATTAAGTATTTAATATACCTTTCTGTAGAATTGGCTATTTTTATCAGAAGTATTATATATCTTATTTTTGAAATATACTCACAGTTTGACAATAAAAGTTTATTAATAATGTCAAATTATTTAAAAATATGAAGAAGTCCGAAGCACCTAATTCCGATGTAAAAATCCTAATTCCGATGCATTTGGTTCCTAATTCCGAGTGTACAAAATGCAAAGGAAAGGAGGTGGGGAGAATGATACATGATGTTCAAAAATTCAAGTCAATTTATCTTTGTTTGTCTTTGGATCAGTCTCAGACTCTGTCTTACATGATTATTAATATGGTACCACAATATGTAATTTACTTAGATAGGAATTCGGGAATATTGTACTGTCGAGAAACTTTATAAACACTACTGCCATTATGAATTGCTGTAATAGCATTTTGGAGATCCTCTTCCTTGTATTTTTTTCTTGGCTTCATTCTCCTACAATAAAACAATTATAATAATAAAACAATTTTATTAAAAGTATATAATATATAAGTATAACTATATCTGAGTATATCGGAATATGAAAGTTATTTTAAAGGGAAAATTTTATTCTTGCAGTTACTAAAACAATACTAAAGTTTTGAACAAGCTGCGTAAGATAATGAACACTCTGTATTTAACGTGTGTCAATACCACGGAATTAGGTACTAATATAACCTTATTCCGACTTAAATACATCGGAGTAGCGTTTTATAATACTAAATCAAGATTTCTAATTCCGAGTAATTAAAGTAAAAGATTTTTTAATATTAAACAAATAAATTAATGTTCAATTGCGATATCTTTGTAAAAATATACAAAGCTCACTCAGGATTATATCAGAACACATTAATAACTTAATTTACTGTTCTTAGCTTTTCCATACAACGAATTAATAAAGTACCTAAACAGGCAATCTTTGACCTGCTACAATTAGTAAATGCGAAGCCATAGTGTATCTCGGAAATAGATTTTTATATCTATTGGTTATTTAAGTAATCAGAACTAAAATATTAAGTTCGTAATCATAAATCTGTCTTCAAAATTTGAAAAAAAGTCAACGTCTATTAAATTGCATTTCCGTGGTATACATCGGTATTTAGGAACCAACTAAAATATTTGGCACCTAATGCCGCGGTATTTTAAAAACGTATTTTCTCCTCAATTTGTAAAGAAAATATTAAAATGTTAACTGTTTTCAATAAAAAATATAACCCTTCCAATATTTCAACCTAAACAAAAACTCACACGGTATAAAATTATCATACAAAACACTATTTAGCAAATCGTATTAATCACGTGCATATTATGGTCCGAAATGTATGAAGCGCGCGTTCGAGTCAGCTGCTAGCGTCAAACTTACTGTTTATTTTAAAACGTTAAAGCGCCAAAGCACTCTTTTGCTCATATAAACTTAAACAGATAAATTATTAATTGATTAATGTATCTTGCAAACAAAAAGAACTTGTAAATTGCTTGAAAACGCCGTTATTCTAAATACATCGGAATAAGGTGCCATTTTTAGAACCCCTCGGAATTGGGTTTTTTTACCTTAATTATTGTTATTAAAATAAAACAATTGTAAGAAGAATAACAATAATTTATTTTAAAAAAGAGCTATGGAGCACAGTATACTTGGTGTTAAATTAACTGATCGAGTTCGAAACACAATACTGCGCTCCAAAACTCAAATTGTCGACGTGGCTGAAAAGGCCGCCCAGCTGAAGTGGGACTGGGCAGGGCATGTCTGCCGTATGCCAAATGAGCTGTGGGCCCGTATAGCACAAGAATGGAGCCCTGAGACAGCGAGACGGGGTCGCGGCAGACCGCGCAGAAGATGGCGGGACGAGTTGGATGCCTTTCTTGAGATTTGGCATGAAGCTGCACAGAATCGCGACAAGTGGAAGGAATGGAGGGAGGCCTTTGCCCAGCAGTGGGACAGTACAGGCGAATAATAATAAACCCCCTCTGGGAAAGGCGTTACCTCACCATGAGATTAACGTAAAACCGGAGGGAACATTAGATTAGCTTTCTACAACCCCATAATATAGTAAAAAATGTGTCATGAGGTCTACTGAAAAGCTTACAAACCGCAGGGCAGCTTGTGGCGAGCTTTTGGTGAGTGGCGACACTGCGTACCTTATTGCCTCAGACAGTCGGTCAGGGCCTCGTCTTCAGTTTGCCTTTATTGGCTGGCTGGAGTGGAACCCCAAGAGTGCCCGCAGGACTCTCAACTCTGGCTTGCCTTTATCGGCCGTCAAGAGGGGGGCCACCAGAGCTATATGCTCGGAGGTGGAAGTGTCTAATGGCGTAATAGTGGGGAAACCCACTCCGGGTCTTTTAGACCCGCGACGGCGAAACCGGGGCCACACTTCTCTACACCTCTAGCCGCTCACACGTTTGTTGCCCCCTTCGCCTATACATATACTGGCGGCATTTCAGGGGGCCCAGCTAGTGAGCTGGCGAGTCACCGTCTGCCAACGCATTTCAAATTTAAACTTGAAAGGCAGACGCCGTTTCTTCCGGCAATAGAAGTTATCTAGTCCACCTAACACCCCTTCCCATAGACCAGATATTTTTCACCATATTTTACAATAGTCTTGCACCCACCTGGGACGGTCCATGACTGTACTCCAATAGTGCAGCCGTGGATAGTCCCCGGTTGGTGCCCCACCCCATTTTAGATTAAAGTTCTCAAAGGGGCCTCTGCGCGTTGGACCTGTGTCCTCGTGTATGCCTTCCAAAGGACCGGACATCTTCCGCACGTAAGATGATCCGTGACTACAGAGGGATGTAATAATAAAAATGAGTCTTATATTATTTTCGCTAAAGTTAGGTACCATTAACAAATATTTAAAAAAAAACAACACTCAACTAAAATTTTTTTTTTTCATCCTATTTTGTCCCACTGCTGGGCAAAGGTCTCCCCCATAGCCTTCCACTCATCTCTATGCCTTGCCTTCTCTGGCCAATCTCCCATAAACGAATCTAAGTCATCACGCCAGCGTTTCCTAGGCCTCCCTCGGCGACGACGCCCGTCTTCCGGCACCCACTGTGTGACAGCTAAAATAATAACTAAATAATAAATATTTTAAAATCACGGCAATCAACTTCCGCAATTTAACTTACAAGTGGATAAGAACTACAGTGTTTTCATATTTTTTTTAATAAAATAAAGAATAGTCATAGAGACTACGGCAGAAACAAAAAGTTAAATAGGTACCGGGTGAAAATAAATATTAAGTACTATCGCTGTATCGCTACGCGTGGTCTGTCAATTCGAGGAGCTTAAATGCCTCACGTTAAGAACACCCGTGCGTGACTGCCTCGTTAACATGGTCATCACACCTGTATTCCCTGAAGGGTGGGGCAGAGGTGTATAGTAAACCCTCATTTTGCAGTTATGTTTAGTTCCTTTCCCTTGTAATAGGGGGCGAGTCTATTGCCATCAACCAGGCACAAATCCAGACTCTGGGCTGCTACTAAGAAATTCCACACGGAATAATCCAATAACACTTTGCCCGACCTGGGGCAAAGTGTTATTGAGAAAAATTTCAAAATTCGATCAGTTTTATTTCCATGCAAAACGATTAATATTTTGTTTTTTTTTTAATTCTTCATTTCTGCTTTAGATATGAGTTCAGAAAATGGAGCTTTTAAACAGTGACCCCAAAATATGACCTAAAAGATAAACAGCTGATCATAGCTGGTGATACATAGATTTTAGCGTATTTTTCATGAAATCTTTGAACAGCTATTTCTATATAAAATATTGACTTTTCGGGAAAGTTGTAGAACAAAAGTTCACTATTATGGGTTCTTTAACAATAACACCCCTTCAGATTAGTACCCCCTTTCCGACTTATCTTGTATAGATGTATTAGAGAACATTTTAACCACGATTCAGTCGATTGTGTTCGCTGCACACGTAATAGGGTTTAAATATTAATTAAAGTTAAATTTCTTGATTGAAACTTAGTTCTATCATTGTTGTTGGAGGCAAAAAAACCTTTTATTTTTTGTTAAATAGTATCAACAAGGCAAAATGAAATAAAATCAATAACAGAGAACATTATGAGAAGCGGTAAACCTCTTTGTAATTTTCGTTCATTCAATTATATTCACATTGTCCCGTCACTGCCTCTCGTTTTAAAATATTTCTGTCAATTTCTGTCACAAAAGATGACAGCTAAGACGTGAATTATATTTTTGAAAATAATGCAAAATGTATACATGTTTGCCGAAATAATGCTTATTAGTGACAGAAAACTCCATGTTTGAGGAAGCAGACCGCTTTTTGCACGAAAATACCGAAGAATTAACCATTTTTACGAGGTGTGTGTCGTGACACGGTACGATATGAAATGGCCAGATATCGCGAGAGAACTAGTTTTTATAATCGTCTATGGCCATACGTCACGGGGGTACGTCAGAGGGGCAAGCGTATTCTTGCTCCCTCCATAGGTATATGCTCTAAGGGTCAAAATACACGTCCGATACTTGCTTCCGGGAGCCGGATCCGACTATCTGATCGGATTCATGAAATACACGTACGATTCTCGTGTCCAACTTTTTCTGGACGACGACAACGCCCGGATGATGCTTACGATTCTGACATCTGATCCGGTAGTCTGATCGTATGTGTAATTCATGTTCAAACAAATGTATGTCGCGGAGGCCTTCCGATAGTCTGATCAGACTATAGGAACCGACTATTGGAGGCAAGTATCGGACGTGTATTTGGGCTCTTATTAGTAGTATCGCTGCAAAACGTTGTCGTGGGTTTCCGTCACATCAACAAGTTAAGAAGTTTATAATCAACACGAGCTATAAGCCTCTTCGGGTACTATCTTTAAAAATATAAATATATAAAAAAAAACACCACTATACTGCTGTCAGAAAATAAAGAATTTGGTTTGGAAACTCAAATCAACAAGTACTATATTATCTGTCTATAAATGAAACTCAAAATAAAATTATTCGCGCTCGTTGCGAAACCACTTATATGCTCATGGTAAAATATAATTCATAATACAGTTCAGCTTAGTATAGTATTTTATAGAGCCCAAGAGAGTGATTAATGTCATAATCTCAATGTTGTTCGCTTACCTTCTCGTGGTTTGTTTAGTTCACTATGGTGTTACAGAAGATGTTAAAGATAAAGGTACGAATTAAATAACAGTTTTATAGTGTGTGTTTCCTTGTCAAGAATGGCCACCATATCTTTACCCGTTACTGTCACTATCGACTTCATATCAGTGGTAACAGTTTGATATTGATAGCGCCTTTCATCATCATCACGATCATTATTCAGCGGAAAGATGTCTAATGCTGGAGATAGGTCCCCCCAAGCATCGCCACATCGACAGGTCCTGTGCTTCTCGCATCCAGCGGATTCCCGCGACCTTCACCAGATCATCGGTTCACCTTGTGGGAGGCCAACCCACGCTCGTACTAAATGTATGAGCAGAGTGTCTTCCGTCGCGCGTCACTTTTTTTCTGACAAACATTTTGTTATGATATGCATCCGGCGTGCAGCGCTAAATTTACTAGCAGGTAAAATTTCACACAAAGGAGGAGGCGGAACGCGTGAGGGAGAGGCAAACCTCACGCCCTAGCCGTCGCAACAGAAGGAGACGCCCCGGGCGTCGGGAGTCGCAGGGCGATTCCCGGCCGCCGTAGGCGCGGGCCTGCGGACGGCGAGCATTGGGTGGCTCGCCGTCCGATCAGAACCAGGCCCGGGTCGACGGCGCGTTGTTTTCCACGCACGCCTCTTAGAGGTGTCAGCTTAGTAGATGGGGCCCGCTAGGGCCAGTGCCTGCCAGGGTTGCGGAATTTGTTCGAAAGAGTTACCGCGGCCCTGGAACGCAAAGAGCATTAGGAGGAACACGGATGGGTTTTAGTCAGTAAGAGTCTGACACTCCCTTCCGCTCCGCCCAGAGCAGAAGGAGCCATATTTATGATGATTTCCCAACTATAAAAAAAAAGATAAAATTTAACAAGTTATTGAATCAAGTGCTTGCTTAGTCGGTAAAACTTTTAGAAATCGACTTGATGTGGGTGTCCGTCAGCGGAAGTCGTTTGAAGAAGCCAACTTCCGCACTTTAACTTGCTAATGGATTTAGCTCTGACGAGGACATTATTTTTATTTTTCTCAGCAATAGTCCAGCCTAAATATGCGATTCTTACCTGGTATGAAAAATAAAACTAAGTACTCAAGCCAATCATTAAGCTTCTTGAAACAAAACTTACCGTATTGATGATGAGTTACGGTTTACTCACGTGCATTTTTCTGGATTGCCTGACTAATTTTAGACACAAACGGAACCCTTAATCGTGAGCTGAACGCGCGACGAGGTCGCGAGTCGAACTGGCACTACACCGCGCTGTATAGTGTTGCACTCGCGACGAGAGGGCGCGCGCAACTCGCGCGCTCAGCGCGTTTTCAGTTCATGATCAAGGGCTCCGTTTGGGTCTGAAACAAGTCGGGCAATCCAGGGCAATCCCGAAAAATGCACGTCAATAAACTGTAACCAATCATTAATATGAACGTGTCTCACGAAAGTTATAACACAAAAAAATAACATTTCTGTATTTCTTTTATAGCTTGTCAAGTTCCTGATAGATGTAAGCGGACGTGTGGTGCACCGAACCCTCCTAACTGTGTTTGGTCTCCAGCAAAATTTAATATAAACGGGTGCAATTGTAAACAAGAGTATATTCTATTAGGAAGGAGTTGTATCAAGATTGAAAACTGTCCGAGTAAGTATCACTTAATGATGGTGTTCTCACACGGAGGCATAACATGTAACATACAAGTAATAAAAATTTAGAACAAAAATATTACAGTTATTGAAATGAAGAATGTTATAGTGTTATAAAATGTTACCGAGCAAAATAGGGTTTTTTGAGACCCACGAGGCTAATAGCCACGAACAGACCTTTAGACTTAGCAGGCGTTTGGACATATTTTTTAAACTACTTTCTTGCATAGGCCCGGCGACTTTTCTTAGCGTGTACAAGCGGCCTAAGTAAGTCTAAGGGGTACACTACAATAATACGAAAAACTAAAGTCCGATATTCTTAATCCCGATTTTTATAATACCTACCGATTTTCATAATTCCGAATGGTTTAAAACTCCTAATATGACAATTCCGATTAATCATAAATCCTACTTTTATAAATCCTAAATTACAAAACGCCTAACGTTTACAATTACGAATATCAAAATGCCGAGTTTCAATACACCTAACAATAAAAAGTCAGTTTCAACAATAATCCGAAACATCAAAAACACGAATTCCGATTATTAAAATACCTATTCATTAAAAGTCCGAAATTAAAACGCCTAGTAAACCTAAATAGCAAAACGGGAACACCCAAATATTCCGAAATATTTTATTCCGAATTTGGATATTCCGATGTTCAAAAATCCGAATTTGAAAATTCCTTAAAAATAAAATACCGATTATTAAAAAACACGAAAGTTATTTTACCGAATGTCATAAATACGATTTATTTGTTTTCCGACTTTCAAAAGTACGAAGAATTAAACATCCGATGTGTTCTTGGCCCGAAAAACAGCATTCCGATTTGCAATTTTCCGAAAACAATAAACATTATGTCAAGCAATAGAGTATTAAACATAACACAGCAGAAAGGTGAGCAGTTGATTAGGTTAGGTTAGAACTGCGACCCCCTACGCACGAGCCGAGCGAGCAAAACGAGCGTGCCGCGGCAGCGGCCGGCGAGTGCTGGAACCGATTAGTTACATATACTTAATAAAAAAGCGCGTAATGCGTAATGGTGAGTTTAAGGAAAAAAAAAAAAATGGGAGAAAAATATTTTTCCACAATTATGTTATTATAAGTAGGGAAAGTGATTCTGTCATTAGTTTCTTTTTCTACCTTCCTATGAATAAGTAACTTGCTCCCTTTGGATAAAGTTGAACCATTGTGTGTTAACCTGTTTTGTTATTTAGGTTTCCTAGGCGTCTTAATTTCGGACTTTTAATGAATGTATTTTAATAATCGGAATTCGTATTTTTGATGTTTCGGATTATTGTTGAATCTGACTTTTTATTGTTAGGTGTATTGAAACTCGGCATTTTGATATTCGTAATTGTAAAAGTTAGGCGTTTTGTAATTTAGGATTTATAAAAGTAGGATTTATGATGAATCGGAATTGTCATATTAGGAGTTTTAAACCATTCGGAATTATGAAAATCGGTATTATAAAAATCGGGATTAAGAATATCGGAATTTAGTTTTTCGTATTATTGTAGTGTACCCAGCAGAGAGATATACACGAGCAACTCTACTTTGCTTTTTATTCAAAGATTATTTAAGCTTAAATCACACTTCACGTTTCAGGTGCATTAGGCTGCAACGGTGATCCTTACAAGAGAATCAAACAGTGTCCTTTACCATGCCCGTCTACCTGCCAGGCACCAAATGCTACCGCTTGTAAAATGTGTGAACCAATCGGATGTGAATGCGAGGCGGGTTATATACTTAATGATAGAAATGGTCTATGCATCCCGCCTAATATATGCCCAGGTAGGTACAAGATTAATATTTAAATATTATGTATGGATAAAGGAAAATGGTGAAAATAGTATAATTATGAAGAGGTTTCCACCACCCATCAAGGTATATTTGGTAAACGAGAGTTTCTTTTTGTTTTCCTCATGTGGGGTTGGGCTGGTAGGTATATAAAACTTCCTCATCACACACTGGGAATAGACGCGTGTTGTAAGATTCAACAAAACCTAACACGCTTGATGATAGGATCTATACGGCCCGCTCTACTACCTACCACCTGAACAATCTATAGCGCCAAGCAATTTACTGTGTTCCATCATGTGTATGTGAGAGCCAGTGGGCTATAGTAGAATCTCTCTATATCTCTGTTATTTGAACTATTGTGCTCCATCTTAGACCCTGTCTACGCTAACCAGGTGCGACTTCTGTCAAACGCGACCTAGTCAAATAATAAAATAAAAAAAGCTTCAAGATGGTCCAAAACAGCCATTAGTAAAAAAATAGGAGTAAAATAAATAAATTAAAGTCTAAGATAGGACAAAATTTATTTAAATTGTTATGTTCTCAGGTGGAAATCCATGCGGCAAAAACGCACACTTCGTCCATTGCAAGTTGGACTGTCCAGGGGACTATTGTCCAGTAAATGACAGCAGAGCCATAGCTATGTGCGATCCTCCCTCCCGGTGTCTGTCCGGCTGTATTTGTAATCTGAATCACAAAAGGAACAGTCACGAAGATCCCAGATGTATCGTCTCGTCCGATTGCCGTAAGTGATTTTTAATGTTGATTGCATTTTCCATTTGTGAGAATTTTAGGTTACATTAAAACATAGGATAATGGAATATTGATGGATTTTATTGCTTCCTGAGTATGACTTATGAATCAAGTAACTTTGTTTTTGTAGGATTGGGATTTTAAGTAGCCCAAAATAAGATATGAGTTGAATTTTACCCGATACAAAAATTGCTTAAGGATTGATTGATTGAGGTAGCAGCACCAGGTAGAAGGAGAACCCTGTACCGTTGTATCAAGAGGGTTAATTAGTTGTATTTTACAAGCTTTTATTTCCATTATGGGTACACTCACATACATCAGTCAAGTCGCTGATCCGTCACGTCAACGTTACATCTCTTAGAAATCTAACGTTGACGTGACGTTTGTGCACTTCTATGGCAACAGTACATTTATTTTACCTTAGATAAAACAATAGTTGAATTTCGACGAAAATCGAATGACGCATCACTTAGTGATTTCGTGTACAGCCAGCTTAAGCGCTTGACGTGCCTGTGACGTGACGTTGGCTGAAACGCGCTGGCCGTGACAGTGACTGACTCGTGGGGCCAACGTCCTTCCAATACTACAGAACTATATTTTTTGTCGTGACTGATTGGCGACTTGACGGTGACGTGATTTGTATGAGTGTACCTTAAGCTCGGTCACACATTATTGGAAAATTTTGATTCTGGCCATACATTTTGTACTAGATCCCACACACTGTCAGAATTTGCCGGAACGGCAGCCTGCTGGCTAGTACAAAATTTATACGCAGAGGGACTTCGCGCAAACGTCAGAAAATTTCTGACAGAAAGTTCTTATAATCTTAGAGCAACGCGGTCGATGTCTCAGGCCCGGACTCCACCAAAGCGGAGACGAGACGAGCGGAGCGGCGATGTTTTTTAAAAAACCAACAGAATTTAGTTATTCACATATCTCGTCTCCACTCAGCTTATGTGGATACCACTGAGCGGAGATGTATCATATTGCACATGCCATGTGGGCGCGATGGAAACGGAGATGTGAGCTTTGCCTCGCAATCTGACGATGGCGCGCTGCGGAGATTAGATGTGTGCGGCGTCACTGCACGCCGGTGTCACACTTCTCATGTCAACTGGTCATGTCAACTTGTTCAACATGACAGACGTCTACTTTTCGTGTCAGATCGTACTAAACTGTGCGTTCACATCCAACGCTCGCCGCACGCAGCTCAGTTCCGCTCTAGTCAGCGCACATCTCCACCCTAGCCAGCACGCATCTCCGCTACAGTCTAGCCAGTACGCATCTCCGCACCGTTTCGGTGGATACACTCTAGTTGAAAAACATCTCTGCTCGTCTCCGCTTCGGACATCTCCGCACATCTCCGCTTTGGTGGAGTCTAGGCCTCAGTCGGGAGTGGCCATAGCGTTCTCTTTCAATACAAAAAACTCTGTCATTTTTTGCGGGTCATATGCATTCTACACTGTAGCTACGACATTCACACATTAAAAATAAAACAAAATTAGGTCCCATGTGATGCGAACTGTCAAAAGGGCCTAAGCGAGTTGACAGAGGGGAAATTTTCCGTATGGCCACTCCCGATTACGTCAACCGCGTTAGTTTAAAGCCGGGGCGCCAGATACAGCTTCAAAAATTTCAACATTTGTTTGATTGCTGTGTGTGGCACGGGACTTTGGATATGTGTTGAAATTTTGAACAAAGATTTGCCCTTTGCCATGCTGAATGGGTTTTTAGCACACATCAAAGCGTTCAAACTTCAAATGTGTTCAAATAGCATGCCATACTTGCGCAAAGTCCAGTTGCTAGCATTGCTGAGTGGAAAGATCGTGCGTGGTAGGAAGATTTATTTATCTTTGCGTGCGTTCAAGATCGTAATTTAATATAAATTAAATAAATAAAATAAGACACTTTTACGTGAAAAACACAAGATTGCAATTTACATATGCTGTTTATACACACATCAAAAGTGTCTAGGGATCAACATATATTTTTGCAATAACTTTTCTCCTGATTGATATTAATTAAAATTTTCTTTAAGGATTCATCAAATAAAGTGTTTTCGTTTGTCACAGTAACGATAAACCAAGTCACCTTTGCATTAATAAAGAAATTTGCCATTTTCCTAATAAAGGGATTTTTGACATTTGAACCACTAACACAAAAGTTCGAAAAAAAGACTGAAATAACAGTTTTCTTTAAAATTTTATTGGGTAACTTAAACAATTAATAATCCGTGTTTCTACCGCGAACACTAACAACACAAGAACATCGGTTTGGCATACTCAAAATGAGTTCATCCAAATCACGCTGTGGAATGGCCGCCCATGTTCGTTGCAACAACAAAAAAAGGTCTTCTTGCGACTGGATACCCTCCATATTCGGCAGAGCTCTTCTCTGTAGCATATCCCATGCATGCTCAATCGGGTTCAAGTCTGGCGACTGAGCAGGCCAGGGCAGGACATTGATGTTAGCTGCGGCGAGAGTCTGTCTTACAACTCTTGCGGTGTGCGGTCGTGCATTATCATGCATTAACTGAAATAAGGGACCGATTTGCGCTTGTAGAGGAACGATGACGTCTGATACAATCGTCTCAGCATAAATTTGAGCGTTGAGGTTGCCTCTGATCCAAATCAACTCAGTTCTTCCGCCGATCCAAATACCCGCCCATACCATGATGGTTCCACCACTATAAGGATGGACTTCCTGGCAGGATTTTAATCGCTGTTGGCGTCCAGGGGTTCTCCAGTGTCGTATACGTCTTGTATCCGGTCTCATACCAAAACGAGACTCATCAGAAAAGCACACGAAACGCCATTGTTCTTCTGCCCAATTTCTGTGTCCAAGAGCCCATTGATATCGAATCCTACGATTGTGCATTGCTATAGGTGGTACCCGTAGCGGTCTTCGGGAATGAAGGTTCACTTCATGCAAGCGGTTTCTGACTGTTTGGTCGCTAATTAAGTTCCCTGAAGAGTGATGAAGCCTCACGGCTAACATCATGGCGGTTATTGTTGGAGCTCTTCGAGTTAAGATTTGAATGTATCGGTCTTGTCTCCGTGTGGTGCAGCGATACCGTCCTCCATGGCGCTCAGCCACGGTACCAGTGCTTCGGTAACGTGTCCAAAGTCGACTGATAACACTCTGACTTGTATTCAGAGCTAAAGCCACAGTACGTTGCCGGGAACCAGCTTCTATCATTCCCACGGCTCTGAGCATTTCTTCCCTGCTTAAATGACGTCGCCGCTCCATAATAACGTTGGTTTTAATCAGTAGTAGGGAAACAGTAGCACTAATAATGTCTTCAATGCGTTGTATGTTTTTATAGGGAAAATATTGACAGCTGATTTTCATCTTTTACTCGAATTTGATTCACAGTTCCTGATTCAAATTATGAAATGCACCAAAAAGGATCCATATAAATTTATAAAATCATAAATTTATTACAAAGCCACATCTCAATCTCAAGAAATCCGCATAAAAATGCTTGATCCCTAGACACTTTTGATGTGTGTATTTTGTTGAGAAACATTCGTTATTTTGTATGGACCAACCATTGATATATTAAAAAAAAAATATCAATGGGACCAGCAGATTTTTTTCTCGAGATCAGTGTTGATCCCATAGTAAAAGTTGTACAGAATGATGAGCAAAGTTTATAGTTTGGGGCTGTAAGAAGATTTAAAAGTCACGTAGTATATGTGATATTTTTGCAGCCCCCTGAAGAAGATCATTGTTATTATCAAAAACCAACATCTTTATAATACCCGAACTAAAGTATCATATCAAGGACCTAATTCTCCTAAAATAAATCTTGAATCACAACCGAACCAAGGCCGAACCGTTCATTCAGACAGTTCTCAATTTCAAAAGCTGTCGAATTGTTTGACACAAAAAACAAAATCAATTATTTTGAAAGTTTTCGAAAACAAAAACTGACTGACGGTTGTGGGTCGATTGCGTTTGGCAACAATTTATTTTAGGAGAATTGGGCCCCAGGTCACTGACTTATTTTATTTCTATAAAACATATACCTAAAAACTTTGTTTGTTTTCTTGTTCAAAGTCTAATATTACTTAGTTTTGATTAATAAATTCTGTCCAGAAATAATAGCGGTATTTTATTCTACACATTTTCCCACAAAATACCTACAATAAAATTAAGGTCTCATGAATCAAATAAACACTACTAATTTGTTCTTTAGAAAGTTTTGCGTGGAAGGAGATAAATCGGCTCATCCATATTACGCAGGTTTTGTTTCGAGAAATTTCGATTATAGTAAGTATGTTGGAGACCCAACTGTGTTGTTTTATTCGACAAATGTTTGTACTACATAAAAGGTAAAAATATATAGTATGAAGTGGAGAATTCAGGTGATGGTAAGCAAAGAATAATAAAAAAAAACGGCCAAGTGCGAGTCGGATTCGCGCATGTAGGGTTCCGTACCATTATCTATAAAAACGGCAAAAAATCATGTATGTTGTATGGGAGCCCCCCTGAAATATTTCTTTTATTTTAATTTAATTATTTATTTTTAAAGTGAATATATAACTAAATATTTTGTGAATATTTCAAGCGTCTACCTGTTGCCGTTATCAATATCGAGCAAAAACGAGCAAAAAAATCACGTTTGGTGTATGGGAGCCCCGTTAAATATTTATTTTATTCTGTTTTTTTTTGTATTTGTTGTTATAGCGGCAACAGAAATACATCATCTGTGAAATTTTCAACTGTCTAACTATCATGGTTCATGAGATACAGCCTGGTGACAGACGGACAGACAGACAAAGAGACGGACGGACAGACGGACAGCGGAGCCTTAGTAATAGGGTCCCGCTTTACCCTTTGGGTACGGAACCCTAAAAACACATCGAATTGAGAACCTCCTCCTTTTGTTTGGAAGTTGGTAGTAGGATAGTATTTAATTTGTGGTAGTCATTGGATACTATCTAGGCACTTCTATCTTCTTTATTCAAGATTTATGCATATTTGTGGCTTGCTAAAAGTTGCGGATGACAAAATAGCGGTCATTCCACAAGAAACTTGACCTTCTTCGAGCGCGAAATCAGTTTTTTCAAAAGCAAACTACACTCACCGGCATAATTAGCGGAACGTTTTAATTTTTTACATTTTTTTATTATATGGCACTGTTATTGCTATAACAATTTTTTTATTCAAAAGAACCTTCAATTAGGACTTGCATGTTAAAGAAAAATTTGGTTTTCCTAAGCGATTAGAGGTAAATTAGGCCCAGTTTTGATTTTACAAAGATTTTGCCCTTTTGTGTTTTTGATCGGAACTTTGTTTTATTTAAGTACTGGTGGTTTGGCCTTAGTGTATTCATTGCATTTGGAGAATAAACATTGCGTAGAGGCTGAAAGAAGTAATTTACCTGTGACAAAAGCTACGAGGCATGTTACAGTGATCGATGAAAGTCAAACCTATCGTGCAATAAGTTAAGCACTGGGTGTATCGATATTAGTCATTCCTCGCAATGTCCATTGGTACAAGCAGACAGGATGTTTTGTTAGAAGATGAGGACAATGCAGAAATCAAGGAAAAAGCGCCGTTGATGATTGTTTTATGACAGATCAAACCGGTTAAGGCTCTGAAAAATTGGAGCAATGCTGCTATTCGGACCTGTAGCATCCTAAAGGTGGTCCGTATTTTGCTTGTGAGTATGCGGAACGAAAGACGACGTCTCATTGAAGGTAATCTGATGTCTAACGCGACTGTTGAATATCCAAAACATGCTGTACCTCATCGCGTAGTGAAATTAAGTTTTGCTCAATAACATCGAGATCGGACTAAGGAATTAGAAAGAGATTTTTTCTCAGGGGCAAGCTGTTTTTTGATATACATTTTTTGGATGTGAGGCATAGAATATGGATACGTCATGGGAATCGCTTTGAACAGTAAAATTTTACAGGAATGTGTCTTATGCTGGAGACTCCAATAATGGTTTGGGGTGTCATTTGTTTTGAAGCGCACACGGAGTTAGGCATTATTGAAGGAGGCTTACCGGCTGCTTATTTTTGTAGGATAGACATCCCAGAACCTCATGCAATGCCACTTGACGAATGATCAGAAAAGAAAAAAAAATTTTGCTCGATAGTGTGTGGCCGAACTGTGTATTCGTGGTCCGCAATTTCATATAAGATGTTGTAATAACCCACCAGGGTGGGTCATCTTGGACCCCGGACATAAGTGCAATAGAATATGACTTGGCCTTGACGGGAAATAGGGTTAGAGAAAAAAATCCAGGCACCTTGAAACATTAGAGGATTAAAAAGTGTTTCATGCGAGTATGGGGACAATTTGCCTTAAGAAAAGATAATGGATTAATAAATTGCACGGAAAAACATGTCATAATACTGATAAGGACCCTAGCAGTATAGAAACGGACGCAAAACAAACAAAAAAGTATAATAAATACCAAATTAATTATTACAAAAAATATGCGCCAAAAATTACAAAATGGATATTTTAGCCAATTAAAGATTTAAATCTCCAAAATCAATTAAATGATTATTGATTATTTGTCCTTATACTGAATTTAACCCTAATTATAAAATATTTAAACAAAAACATTAATGTACAATACAAAATTATGGAAAAAACACGGTTTTTTGTTGCGTTCCGCTAATTATGCCGGTGAGTGTAGAATGCTACGGTGAAAAAGAAATCACGAAATATTTTTCCTAGAGTCAAAGCATTTAGGTCTTCTTTTCTATGAAATAAAAGTTAAGATAGACATGAAAAAAGGCTCATAGCCAACCAGGAATGTAATATAGCGATTGTTTTAAAAAATGTAGTAGTAGTTGCAGTTAGTTATTGCCAACGAGCACTTATATTTTCCTCAGAACGACTGTAAAAGTGCGGAGTTATTGCCTTTTTGCTGATTACTTAAAAGCCAAGTGTAGCCCATGTTTCATATTTCATCGATGAAAATTTTAATCGCTTTTGCATGTATTATTTTTGGCTGCTCAAACGACCAATCTGTAGGTAATTGTTTTGAATTACACCATAATAATAGAAAAAAATTGAAACAATTTAAAACATTACGGGATTATAATACCTACTAATATAATAAATGCGAAAGTAACTCTGTCTGTCTGTCTGTTACGCTTTCACGCCTAAAGCGCTGAACCGATTTTGATGAAACTTGGTACAGAGATAGTCTGGACAGCGAGCGACCTCTAGTTCAAAATAATCTTAATTTTAATTTGGTGTTTGACGAAGAAATCTGTCTTACGTCAATACTACTTTTATAAAAAAAACCTATTTAAAAAATGTATTACAATAAAATGTGATAACAACTTAAAAAAGAGAACTAGGTATTAATCTAACAATATTTACATAATTACAAATAAAAGTATATACAAATAGAGAAAAATATATCCTAAAAATAATAATTTGTAACATCTCAAAACTTAAAGCTTTGTTTAGTGAAACAGATTATTTATTGACTATTACATAAAATTATTTAAAATTACTTGAGGTCGCTCGCGGCTTGGCCCGCGTGGATGTCGTTTATCGCGTATTCCGTATTTTTCGGGATAATATTATAATTCAATCATGATTCGAAAAACACGTGGTGCCATCTATTATGATAAGAACGCTATTGTTGTTTTCCTCGGGAACAGTACTTTTTCGGGATGACATTTTGCATATACGTTGTCAGGTGTACAGAAATGGACATAGGGTACCATTTCTGTACACCTGACAACGTATATGCAAAATTTCGGGAGGATCGGTTCAGTGTTTTAGGAGTGAAAAGATAACAAACAAACAAACTTATTTTTGTATTTGTATATTAGTTTGGATTATTTAATTTTGTGGCATTATTAAACATTGACCGCCGTCAAAGCTTTGAGTTTCCAGATGTTGCAAATGGCTTTTTAATTTTTTAAGTATGTTTTTGATCAATTTAATTAAATTAAACCTTTTTTTTCTAATGTGCCTGCGTTTATTTTCTTTTTTGAATTCATCTTCTACTATGACCTCCAAGGATTCTTCATTATGTGCTCTTTCATCTACGTAGTTTACATCAAAATTGAAACCGAATCAGCTTGATATTATAAGGTTTCAAAATTTCTTGATGACACCTCTATTCTTGAACAAAATGCCTCTCAAATTTCAAAGTTATAAAACTTTTAGTACCTATCTACAAAGTGAACAAACTTTGTGAGACGTTATGGCTAAAATTGATATTTTAATATTCCCTTGTTGTCAGTTTGAATCAAATTTTAAAGTAATCTTCGGATTATTAAAGTTTACCCTTGAACGTACTGTGATTTAGTATTCTCTGATGTGTTTTTATGAGGCAATTAGTCAAGTTATTAAGCGTATAAAAAAGCGCATTAATTATTTGGAATGCTTTACTTAGTCAAAATTGTAAACGTATCTTTTCTTAATGCCTAGTATAAATTGAAGTCGCTGTTCTGTTCGTCCATTTACTTTTTATAAACTACTCAATGGATTTTGATGCAGTTTTCATCGTAATTTTGGTAATTTCTTTCAGAGGGTTTTAAGCTATAAAAATTAACCGAGCGAGGATGGGACGGGTCGGTAGTAAAATATAAATAAACAGGAAAGACTGCTTTTTTTCTAATGTATTGCTTGTAGATTGAACTTGCCTTGACTGTCCGGTTACGTAGCCTAAATGGTCCCATTTAATCTACGTAACCTGGCAGTTATTGGCGAGACCTAAAGGGTCTCCAGCCAAAAAGAACAAGATTAGCATGACGTGTACATATCTATGTTTAAGAGCGTGTACGCCGTACGGCACTTCATACAAATTTTCAAGTCTTTGTTTTTCGTTATGACTAAACCGATTTTGATGAAACTTCACACACATAAGCAAAATAATTAGATCTAAAAAGTTTGTAGAAAACTTTTTCGAAATGTCTTACTTAAAAAAAGATAATTGGAAATTTCTGTTTGTATGGAAAATTTAAAATCGGTCTAATTTTATTGTAACACTATTTTTCGAAAATGTTTTCTGCTAACTTTTTAGTCCTATGTATCTTGTTGATGGGTATGAAGTTTCATTAAAATCGGTTCAGTCATATCGAAAAATAAGGACTTGAAAATTTGTATGAAATGCCGAATGGCGTACACGCTCTTAATACCTTTACAAACATTTTTAACACAAAGGTGTACTGTCATACACTCCATTAATTTCATAACGGTATTCAGTCCCATCTAGCAAATAGGGGATTTACACGGGTCGGTTTTTACAGCACGGCTAGGCCGCACGGTGAAAATTGTCACCTTTTACGACACCCACAGGAAGAGATGGGGTAGTGCTATTCTTTAAGTCCGGCACTACACGAGACAAAAGAAAATATACGCTATAAATATTATTCTTTCATCTATCGGTGCAGTGGCAGTGGTGGAGTGGAGGAGCTCGTGGCTAATTAACAACCTGCTAATAGAAAGTTGTACTTGCCGCTGTCAGTCCGTGAATGGGTGACAATTCGTTACACATCGGGGCATCTCCGTGCCTCAGAGAGCACGTTAAATAGTCGGTCTCGAGTGTCACACGAATATCTATGACAGTAGTTACGGGTAGTCAAAAGCCCGAATGTGAGAACCGGTCTAACCTTAGGATATCGGCATTGCTCAGTAACAGGATTGCGGAGGTCTGATGGTAGTCGCTCCGTGTAAAATACTGGTGTTCAGCCGCATCTGGTTAGACTGGAAGCTGAACCTAACATAGTTGGGAAAGAGCTAGGCAGAACTCATTTAAGCAGCTAAGTAAGTAAGTAAGTTAAGCTAGGCATTTTTTTTTCAGGGTATTGGTGGGGCTGCCTCGATTCTGCAGCATATCGGGGATGTTCGCGGACGCACATATAAACTGCTTTTACGCAACAATGCGAATGAGGTGTGCTTCTTTGGTGCGCAGGGTGCGAGCCAGCTCCAACAATATCCTGAAAATGATAGCTAGCAGACTGGATTGCACATATGTAAACCACTGCAATGCCATCTCACATGGGATGAAATAAATAAAATGTAAATATACTAACATAGTTCTTAAGTTTCACTAACACATTTGAGTCTCTGTTACTTGATCCTTGATCAATAAAAATTATAATTATTACAGTATTATTTATCGGTGCATTGTGTTGATTTTGCAATATTCTAACATATGTATAAAACAGAAGTAGGATACTGAATCCATGTAGGTTACTAAATATGTATTACATAATATAAATATGACCTCACATTTTCTGTTAGGTATATGATAAATAAGACATAATAATTACCAGCTCGACACATGCTTGTTGTCCCGAAGGATTTAGCTAATTATCAACATGTGGGTATACACGAGGCGTAAACTTATTGGAACAGAAAAAAGGCCGAACTGAAATGTTGAATATAGGTGCCGTCTTCTGAAGGTTCGTTCTGCTTAGGCTTTTCCCAACCATGTTGAGATCAGCTTCCAATCTAACCAGACGAGGCTGAATACTAGTAATTTACACATAGTGACTGCCATCAGACCTCTGCAACTCAGGCAAAGCAATGCCGATATCCTAAGGTTAGACCGGTTGTTAGAATTTCTGGCTTCTGACTACCCGTAACGATTATCATGAGTATTCTTATGACACCCGGAATCGACGGTTTAAGGTCACAGCTCATTAGAGCTACCCGGCATCCGACCCGCATTGCCTCGCCTCGTGCGGTTAGTATTCTTTACATTAACTTGTATGGATGTGCGCTCACTATATCAACTCCGTAGCGTCACCGGATCGCCTCGGGCGTATGCCGTCTACGCGCGGACGACGAGTTGACCACTCGGTGACAACTCGCTGCTTGCATGCTTGCCTTGCGTTGCTGCGCATTGCCGACGCACAAGTCCCGAGTGAACCGCGCGCTGCCATCGAGTGGACTCCTCCGACGACTCCTCTGGTTGACCACGTGACGTTTACTGGTGATAAAGCGGCATCCACCCGTGCACCACCTGCTAACAACGAGTGGACGCAGAGCGATGAGGCGATGCGGGACGGCTGCCGGGTGGCTCTAATGGTGCTCCCACACTGCTGTTAAAAATGTTTACAAACATTTTCTAACACTAACAAATGTTAGGAAAAGACAAAAATATCAGATAATAATGAATCTAATTAGTCTAATATAGATTATTAGATAACGTTTCAATAGATTTTTAAAGATATTTTTTTATTTATGTTTGTTTAGAAAATGTTAACTAATGTTTGTAAACATTTTTAACACCGGTGTGGGAGCACCTTAATGTGCTGTGATCTTTCACGTGATTCCGAGGCTCGTTGGGTATCGATGTGTAACGAATGGTCACCCATCCATGGGCTTACCGCGGCAAGCGCAGCTTAACCTTGCAAATCATTATGATTCGTGCGGTGTTCCGTCTCCGTCTGCGATCTGCGTCTGCGTAGGTAACGTTAAAACAAAACTAATTAATTTATCTAAGTCCAGATTGATTAAACGAAATTGTGTTTTTTTCTTTCATCTATTGTTACTGTAACAAAAAAACATTACCTTTCGTCTTTAAGCCACAAACTACATTTACTTACGTCACCAGGTATCAAAATAGAAGAAGAAAAATTGCACAGCATCCCTACGACTCGTTTATAAGCGAAGAATCTCTGCATTGTGAAGGGATGTTTTTGTGTGAGCCATAAATCAATCTGCGGCGAAAAGATTCCCCTAAAGTTTTTGCTAGAATCCACGTTCAGATATAGAAAGAGAGTTTTTTAAATGAGAATAAATTACCTTATATTTAGGAGTACAATACAAATAATGTATTAGGTAGGTATATTTACAGTATAAGTTATATTAAACTAGCGGCGAGCACGGCTCCAGCTGCTTGTATTTTTTTAAATTTTCATGTGGTATAAAAACAAAAAAAAGTGCGGAAAATATATTACCTACAAAAAATTACAGCCTTTTTTTGTCTTTCTTGGAGTACAATAATCACCAAGATCAGTTTGGTAGTTTAACCAAGAAAACGTAGCACGTAGACAGTCACATTTATAATATTTGTGTGGATACCTGTACTTAGTTGTATTCTTAATATGTGTTTATTTATATCTGGGCTCAAACAAAATAAATAGAGCAGAAGTCTAAAATACGTAAGGAACTGTTTTCAGTTGATTTCATTTAATATTTGTTGATTTATAAATCTACTAGAGGTCGCAGCTTCGCTCGATGTCTCGCGTAGATATTTCGAGGTTTTCGGGATAAAATCAGTAATACAGTCAAGTAACCTATGTCCTTTTTTGGCTTCCAGACTATCTCTGTACCAAGTTTCATCAAAATCAGCTCAGCGGTTTAGGCGTGAAAGCGTAAAGCCGGGTCCGCTGCGCCGTGTTTTCGTGTTTGCAAACAGGATAACATTGTTTGCTAACCGATTAGGGGCATGGCCTAACAGTTTTGTTCGCAAAAACACAATAACATGTTAGAAAATTGTAGCTGCGGACCCGGCTTAACAGACAGACAGTTACTTTCGCATTTATAATATTAGTAGGGATTATTAGGGATTGAGGTTTTATGAATAAATATGGACATCCGTACAGAAAATGCCCTAAGGAAGACAAAAAAACCTTTTTTTTAAATAAAGCACCGCTTTTTTTATTAAAAAAAGGAAAAAAGTATAAACAATAAAGTTCTCTATTATGGTATTTTATTGTTGTTTAAAATAACCAGCTCATGTACATTTCGCACCACATTGTTTATTTTGTACCAGACATACCAGTCTATAGACTCGCTCCCGCTTTCATACTCCCCATCAAAGCTAGCCAACCGAAACTCGTAAAAGAAATCCCCATCCGAGTACACTTTGTCTGTACTTGTACGAGTCCGGCCGTCAACCAAGTAACGTTCGATTAATCAGTCTTATTAGTTCCTCCACAAACTCTTAACTAAATAATTGGTTACGATAAATGTTATTCTGCGAACTGTAATTGGTTTTCGTCTTATTTGTTTGTTCGCGGTTGATTTTTCTTTTATTTCTTTGTTTGGTTATTTTCGGTTATCTCTGTGTGTGTTATTCTTGTTTGTGTGCGTATCTTTTGTGATTTATAGGGCGTCGATGGCTGGATATTGTCGGAGATCTTAATTTGATTTTCAGTAGCTTTTTGCGGTTTCTGCACGATCTATTGATCAAAAGTTACTTTTTTTCTTAATTATAATTTATCATTGACTTGACATTATCCATTAGAAGGTCCTTTATTCCTGTGGGCGTAGAACTAATAATCTGTTTTTATGTAGACACGTAAATATACTTAACTATAGGTCGCTCGCGGCTTCGTCCGCGTGGATGTCGTTTATCGCGTGTTCTGTATTTTCGGGATAAAAGTAGCCTATGTTCTTCTCCAGGTTCCCGACTATTTCTGTACCGAGTTTCATCAAAATCGGTTCTGCGGCTTAGACGCGAAAGCGTTACAGACAGAGTCACTTTCGCATTTATAATATTAGTAGGGATTGATAGTTTATTTTTCCTTCATCACTAGACATAGAGATAATTAGGGACCTATAGGTAATTTTGGGTCTATGCCCAACGTCTGCATTTCTGTACATGTTAAATCTTTGCCCTTACTATTTGTTAATGATGATAAATGGTTTTTATTTCTGTAAATAAATAAGGGCTCGTGGCTAATTGACAACTGCTCGGATCATGTGATTTGTAAGGTTAAGCTGCGCTTTCTGCGGTCAGTCCTTGGATGGGTGACCGTTCGTTATACATCGCGATCCCGCCGTACCTCGGAAAGCACTTTAAACCGTCGGTCCCGGGAATCATACAAAGACCTATGACATTCGTTACGGGTAGTCCAAGCCCAAAAGTCTGACAACCGGTCTAACCTTAGGATATCGGTATTGCCCAGTAGGAACGGAGATCTGATGGCAGTCGCTTCGTGTAAAATACTGGTATTCATCCGAATTTGTTTAGACTGAAGTGACAGCTTACCCCCATATAGTTGGGAAAAGGGTAGGCAGAACAAATAAATCTCATCCAGACACTTTTACCAGTCAATTTTATATGTTTTTTAAGACTAGATGGCGCCGGCATTTCCTAGCTCTGAGAAGAAAAGCCGAAATAAACTCAAAGGTCAAGGTCTCTTTTAAAGTCCAGACATTGTGGTATACAAACTATGCGAGCTACTATGCTAACCATGATATGTACGAGCTAAAGCATTATTCTGATGCTAAAACTGCATACTTTGTTTCAGTAATTATATTTTCTTTCAACTACCAAGTAATGTTATCATTAATCACTACAAAATCGATCACAAAGGACGTATTTTTTGCTTAGAACCAAAACAGTGCAGAAATGTGCTCATTATTGCACTGTTTTACATTAATGCACAGTTTTTTTATTTAGATTTTACCACAGATGTTTAATGTACCTATCCAATTATGTTTAATATAAAATGTATGCGTAAGATCAAAAAGATGCTGGCTGAAAATAAAAATCTGTTATATAAAACAGACTTGGTGAAAAAAAAACAAATGGCGCGCATTTTGTACCATTGTAAAACTTTGATACTTCATATTTAACAAGAAAAGTTGAAAAAAATGTTTTATGGATATTTTATCACGGTGGGTAGATTGGTAGTTGAAAGAAAAGTAGATTACGCACCTTGCTTAAGTGAGTAATTAATGCACTCGTGATAATTTAGTGCTCTCGCATGCGCTCGGGCACCAACATAACACTCGTGCATTAATAACTCACTTTGCGCTCGGTGCAACAAACTACTATTATTGATCAAGTAACTAATTAAATTGTATGAAATACTAGGGATCGCTCGCGGGTTCGTCCGCATGGATGGCGTTTATCGCGTATTACGCGATTTTGGGGGTAAAACTAGCCTATATTCTTCTTCGGGTTCCAGACCATCTCTGCACCAAGTTTCATCAAAATCGGTTCAGTAGTTTAGTCGTGATAATGTAACAGACAGACAAAGTTACTTTCGCATTTATAATATTAGCAAGGATTACCAATTTGCTTATTAGGAGAATTTAATGTTTACCGGTTTGATTAAAGGATAATCCTGGCAAATAGATCTTGTAGATTAAATACGAGTGTCTAATATTAATTTGTTAGACAGCAATCAGCAATAAAGAACGTGACGACTCTGATAACTAATAACGGTTTTGTTTTTATATCTTATTTATCTTGGATAGGTATTCGAAGTCAAACAGGGTATCTTGCTTACAGCCGATATTAATTACCGATCTCAGAAACTATGAGTTAATGAGGTTTTTGATGTTACTTCTATTGAATTTCTGTCGTAAGTAGGTATGTAAAATAACATCACGCCTATATTCTACGAAGGCTTGGGCAGAGATGTTTAGTACATCCTCATTTTGTTGAAGTCCCATATAATAGGGAGCGAGCCTTTTGCCATCAACCGGGCATGAATCCAGACTCCGGGCTGCAACTGAGAAATTCCACACGGAAAAACTCAATAACACTTTGCCCGACCTGGGGATCGAACCCAGTACCTCACACTCAGCAGTCGCGCTTGCGACCACTACACCAACAAAACAGTCCCTTCAATGGGTATGTTTTAAAGGAAAACGCTCAATCCGCTTACTAATGATAGCGTACACGGAGAAAAATTACAATAATCTCTGACTAAATCTCTCTTCTCTAAATCTGAAATGGGTCAGCTTCCTTTTATATACCTCTACTGATGTACTCTAATCAAATACTCATTTAGCGTAAATGTACTCTTAATTTTGTTCATAATATAAAAACTAAATTGAAAAAAGTTTCAGATTACCACTAACAATCTCTTGAAGTTGAGTTTTTTCTATCTTATACAAAACAATTTAAGAACTTATTCAATTTTATTTTATAACACGTGGACGCAAATTCGAAGTCATTAAAACACGCTCCTTGTGTGAAGTTGAATAGAATTATCCTCCTTATAAATGTTTTCATAAGCAAATGAACACAAAAAGCGGGCTTTCCACAAACAATGACATTAAAGGTTAGGTTTCGCTAGCAATTACCTTCTCAAGGATGCACGTAGTTAAGAACGTCATTACGCTAACAAATTTTCCTTTTACTCAACTTTTGAAATACAGACATTTTTTAAATGATTATATCAATAATGATTAGGTACCTAAAGCTATGTAGGTATTTATTAAGCAACAATTGACGCGCAACACGTGACGCTCAACATGTTTGGAAACGTTGCACAACAGCGCGCGACGTTGCCAGATGACGCGTAACAGGGGCCCAATTCTCCAAAAATAAATCTTGATAAATCACAACCGAACCAAGGCTGAACCGTTCATTCAGACAGTTCTCAATTTCAAAAGCTATCAAATTGTTTGACACAAAAAACAAAATCAATCATTTTGAAAGTTTTCGAAAACAAAAACTGACTGACGGCTGTGGTTCGATTGCGTTTGGCAACAATTTATTTTAGGAGAATTAGGCCCCAGCTGTTGAACATCGGTGAGTCATGTTAGAATGAAGCCTCACTGCTCCGTTGCGACGTCGCAGCGCTCGATTTGGACCAATTGCGTAGTGTTGTGACGTCGCAGCGCTACATTCGGAATCTATAGATTGGTCCAAATCTAGCGAAGCGACGTCGCAACGCAACGCAACGGAGCAGTGCGGCTTCACTCTTACGAGTTATTAGGCAACGCCGCGCGCTGTTGTGCAACGTTGCAAATATTGAGCGTGACATGTTTCGCGTGTTAGCGAAACGTGTCTATTTATATTTTTCCTTTAAGTTATGATAATTATTCTAATGAATATCATAACTTAACTTAAAGGAAAACTAAAACTTAAATTAAAAATTTAAAACATCTCCGACATGATGATGGGATTTCATCAAACATAACTAAAAACCATTCTTTGTCCGAATCGATTCATCTATTTGCAAGCTACAGTCTCACAGACTGATAGACGAAGGGTTCAGAGTGTTGTTGGTGTAGAAAGGAATTAAATAATAGACTCAATTTCTTTTTTTTTTTTTTTTATATAAATTGTTGTAAGTACTCATCAGATAAAAGATAGGAAAGAAGTTTCTTAAAAATAAGTAAAAAACTTTCTTACAATACTTGATAAAGAAACTAAATTTTAGAAAGCATTTTCCGTAATTCTAAAAAGATTTGTGTATTACAAAAACATATCGAAAAGTTAACTATAAACTAAATTATGAGCTCAGTCCAGTCCAATTGATATTTTTTCTTACAACACCAATACATCAAGTATTTACTAAAATTCCTTCCATACTTTTGCTTACACGACCTTTTTGTTTTGACTTAAAATTTCCTAGATTTTAAACAATACTTAGTTAGCTGGTCAGTCTTAATTACAGTATCCCTCATAGTTTATCTCCGAGGGTAAAAGTTACTTTTTCAATTGTTTTCGCTTGAAATTTTCAAGTTCCTTGAATTCTTCTTTCGGAGTTCGCATCAGAAATTTTCCTGTAAATTATGTAAAAGGTCTTGTTATAAGAAAAATTCTCGTTTAAGTTTTTAGCGTCTGTATAGTCGGCATCAAATATATCGGGACGAACAAAATGTTCATAATTTCCGAAACAACTAAAGAAATTAAACTTTATCTCAATGGAATAAAATTCTTGTCAGAATGTCACGGCTGCCCCATTTCAAAACCTAGTAAGGGACACTTTTTACAAAAATCGTTGTTTTGCATAATCTTGCTAACCTAGAAAGTCTCTACCAAATACAAAAACACGTCGAAAACTCACATAATAAGCAGAAATATTTAAACATCGATACCTAGTAAGTGTCATTCACTGCCTCTGATCATATTAAAGCCTAGTAAGTCACTTTAATCACATGGTTTTACTTAACATAAATACATTTCAAAGGCTGGACGATTTAACGTTTATGCGCTCTCCTGTAAAATTTAGTTTTAGGCCTTTACTCATTTTTGAAATTGGACAGCCGGATAGTTGTCGTGTACTGTGTTTATTCTGAAAAACTCCTTGTATCATTGAGATATAGTTTAATTTTCTCTGTTGTTCAGATCATTTTGAACAGTCTGATATACATAATATGATGCTATAATTATGGTGCTGAGTGTACATAAAAGGTTCATTAAATAAGTGATATTTTTTGATTATTAATTAATAATCACAGTCCTGAAACTTTTTTGGAATGCGTAATTAGATATCAAAAGTTGGTCTTAAAACAATGAATGTAATTAATTTGAATTTTTTTGCTCAATATTCCTTTGCGTGTTCCTTATTTTTAAATAAATCTATGACATTGAATCAATAATAACAGACGCTACTGAATCTACTGGCAGGCAAGGTATTTTAAGATAGTAATCACAATTAGTTAGTAGGTAGATACAGAATAGCTGAAAGCAAAAGAACAGGCTTGATGGCCAAGAAATCTCTTGATATGGAACAAAAACAATAGCTGAACTACTAAATCACGAGTCAAGTTCACACTTAGCTACTGTTATAATACTTGCTTCAACAATACTAATTACAAAGATCTCATCTTGAAATGATGTCAGAGAATTTCACGACGAGGCCGTTTACACAATTTCCTATCATCCTCGGAATGTAATAGGTATCACAACAATTTTTCCGGAAGAATCTTAAATACATTTTTAGGGAAATTGAATTTTTATTCTACAGCACGGTCCACGGGTACAGAAATTCTTTCGAATATTAAACTGGGTATAAAAGTTTCGGTTTTCCGGTATTATTTTTAGGAGCCAAAATCTTAATTATAATTATGTTCGAGGTAAATAATATTTTATACCCCTCAACAATTATGAGATACAACGAACATATACAAGATGTAACATAAATACAACCTCTTAAGCGGTCACTGTACTCATCATTATGAACAACTTTTACTATGGGACCAAACATGAAATCGCGAAAAAAAAATCTGCTGTTCCCTACATTAATGTTTGCATAACTCGTCAAACTCAAACTCACTCAAACTCAAAACTCGTTTATTCAAAGTAGACTAGTGTTACTTAGTTCTTTTTGATAAACCTACACTCAATATATATAGACTCTAGCTACAGTTAATGTGAGAATAATGTAGGTCAATGTCAGTAGTACAAGAATAACATGTGGGGTGTAAAATGTAGGGAACAGCAGATTTTTTTTTCGCGATTTCAGTTTTGGTCCCATATGAAAATTTGTTCATAATGATGAGTACCGTGACCCCTTAAGAGGTTGTACACTCATTTTTGTTACACCTAGTATGTAAAGGTACTGATTATTTTGGTAGATTTTTTTGCCTGTACATTTGTGAAAGGAGGGAGACTAAAGAAAAGATGGATGGATTGTGTGAGAGGTTATATTAATGAAAAAGGAGTAAATAATAGCGGGACGGTTAATAGGGAAGAACGGAAGAGGAAAACATTTTGTTCGACCCCAAGTCACTTGGAGGTTACGTATTATAATACCTAAGTTTATTCTAACTACTAGCTGGTGCCCGCGGCTTCGCTCACGTAACTTAGTTTTCTTTAATGTATAAGTATGTATACTTAACAGAGTTTCGAGGGATCGAGCTAACCTTTGCATTTTAGAAGCCTTGGAGTTTCGTGAAAGACTCGACCTTTTTCTAAAAGGCATAATTAATAATTATTTTTTACCCGATAATAACAATAGCCAAATCAAAGAGTATAAATCAAATGGGTTCGTAAAAATTGCCAGCAAGTAGTAGTATAGATTATAGTAGTAGATAGATAAATAAAATTCTCAGAACAATAAAAGTAAACCAACCAACAAAGACAACAAAGGTAACCCCCGTTTCTATAGGTTCGGAGCGCCACATCGGCACCTATAACATCATTAAAAAACCTCTCTTTTTGACATTTGTAGCGTTTTTCCAACAATTTGCACGTATTTTTTCTGGAAAATATTCAATGTACAGATTTTACTTCGTTACGATTTTATTATATGTATAGATTTTCAAGATAACTATGTATGTACAGTCAAAAGACCTACCGTTTAAAATACCTAAAGATCGTTTCACCGATTTTTGTAATAACTAATGAACGAAATCCATAAAGGAGAATTTATCAACGGTTTATTCAACTACAGTTAATTCACTTAAGGTTGATTAAACTAACGGACGATTCACCTACTATTGATTTATCTGTGGTCTTGTGTTTGATTTTGTATGTGAAAACATTTCTGCGAGCAACTTGGAAGAAAGAAAGCACAAAAAACCGGCCAAGTGCGAGTCGGACTCGCGCACGAAGACGAATTATCTTTAAAAACGGCAAAAGAGACCCCTTTATTTAATAAGATTTATTTCTTTGTTTTTTAGTATTTTTTGTTATAGCGGCAACAGAAATACATCATCTGTGGAAATTTCAACTGTCTAACTATCACGGTTCATGAGATACAGCCGCTGTTGACAGACGGACAGACGGACGGACAGCGGAGTCTTAGTAATAGGGTCTCGTTTTACCCTTTGGGTAGGTACGGAACCCTAAAAATCGTTGAATCATAGTTTATTTACATATAATTAGGTCATTAAGTTGAAGCGTCCATTAGGTATTTCATACATAGTTGAAATATCCAATACCTTAAAAAGTCATTAGATTAATCGTTCGTTAGTGCAATTAATTTTAGTTTAATCAAGATTAAGTAAGTTAAACACCAGTTGAGTCGACCAATATGCATTATGAACATGTGTGAATCAACCGTAGTTATCTTGAAAATAGTTAGAATAAACTTAGATATTATAATACGTAACCAACTTGGGATAAGGGTAAGCAGAAGAAGTAGACACTTGTGAAAGGAGAAATGAAAATATGTTTTGTCTGTGATGTACTTATTTGGTTGTAACACTACTTGGGAGAAGTCCAGCTATCCAACAGTGAGAAAAGCTAAAATGATTGTTTGATATACCATTATTCAAATTTGAATTTTATTTATCGTTTTGCGTGAAGGAAAATGTTTTACTTCCTTTTTGGTATGTCTACACCAGCGCGCTTTCATGCTCATCTTGCGCTTTCAACTTTCAATTCCTCTTGCGTCAAGCGCATGCAATATTGATTGCCATAAGACGCATGCAGCTTATCGTCTACACCGGTGCGCCTCGATCAGTCGTCAGTCGACATACAATAGACGGATTAGCGTGTGCTAGGGACATGCGCTTTTGTCGAACTAGTATTAAGGCATGCGCTATGGCGCTTCACGCATGTTTTAGACGAAGACGCAAGGTGAACATGAAAGCGCTCTGGTGTGGACATAGTTTATGTTATAAAGATTGATAATATCCACATATCAGTCAGTCAGTCTAGCTACGACACTTATGGTAGATTCCTATGATTAACCGATCGTTATTGGTTAAAATTAAATCCCTGTATCTTTATCAATAATGAAGCAAGTACCTTTCCATACGTTAGTAGCAATTACCTTACCGGCAGTAAAAAATGCTACCATTGGTTATATTGTTTTCACGATAAGAAGATTAAAATGACACATGTCAATAGGAGTTGCTAGACATGTGACTGTAGTCGATTCAACTATCGATACAATTTGTAAAATTTCAGCGAGAATTTGACAAATTATTGTAATGTGATTTTATGTACATTTCAAATACTTGTGATTTAAGTAATTAGGATTAAGTCAATTAGCATGCATATCTTCAACAACAGACGATTACGTGCTGATGTGATAATGAATCCAGCAGGTATGGGATGAGTGAAAATAAATGTTTATTTATCACCATTATTAAGCCCAGTAGCCGGGTCGCGAAAAAGAGGTTTATCTTGCGAAAGGTTCGTCGGTCCTGAATTTTGGATGTGTTATGTTAGGTGTTTTTATGAAAAGCCCACAAACAGACACACAGACAGAGAGAGAAATAGACAGCCAAACAGAAAGACAGACATGGGCTTCAAACCTATAAAATACCTCTGATTTTGAGTCGGGAATGAAAAATAAGAATTTAATTTTCTACAAAATTGATGTGAATAATTTTTGGCATTAAACCCATAAGGAGTTATTTAATAAAAACTCATTTTTGGGTTCTTTAACCCAAGATGGCAGAGCGCGCCGAGGTCACTCAAGGTACAACATTTGTAATTTTTATAAGTACACATATCCATAACACATGTCCAAAATTTAGGACTGACCGACCTTTTGCAAGGCAACTGGGCTATAATGAGCCTTATTTTAATTATTCAATCAACTGAGCCTATCGTCTATAATTATTAAGAATGGTCAAAATATTCATTCTGTTAATATAAATTTATCGAAATTATTTTATCGATACGCACGTCTCTGGCAACTGGTACCATCTGACGCAAGTTTGAAAACGCGTCGGGGTTTTTTCAAAATCATTTAAGTAATATATAATTATGGCGTTAAAAACATATAACTATATTGTTTCTATGTTTCTGATTTTAAAACAACCTTTTGGGTAACGTTTTACTAATATTTTAAATTGATTTAATACTTGTTGAATTAAATTGTCATACACAAGCGCCATTACAATTTATTTTCATGTCATGAACTGACATCTGCCAAATTAATCAAGTTACCGTGAAAGCAATATAGCAAAACGATCCGTTTTGGGCCATAGAAACCGGACATTAGTGAAACACTACAATACAGGAGGCTGAGACGGCGATTTATGTAGTATATTACAAGCTAAAGACATGGGTTTTGAAGAAGTGGCAGTTTTCTCTGGAAGGACAGATCTCACGTGCTATGACAGCACAGAAAACATTTGATAATTAGTTTGTGAAGGTGATTGCAAGATAATAAGAAGAAAAACTTCTATTAAACAACTGGTTACTGGCCTAATAGATAAAGAAAACGTAGTTACCAATAAGGCAATTATACTTACAACAATCGACAGGCAAAACGCAGACTCCCAATTCATCATGGAACACGTAACCAGTCTTGCAGTCGCAGCTGTTGTACCGGCAGCCGCTGAAGCAAGTTTTGTTGACCTCCTTGTAGTCGGAGCAGGAGTTGCCGCAGTGGTTACCGCAGCCGGATGTCGCGTTGAAGTCGCCGCCGCAGCTAGCTGTAAAGGGTTAGATATTTATCAATATGAAGTATTGAGACCACGTATTTATTAGGGGACAAATGTTGTGGGACATTTGTCACCTGCGAAATCATGGGATGTCGACAGTTTCAAGAGACATTGCTCGACGTAGCCAGGCATCGCTCGACTTTGCCCAATATCGCTCGTCGTCACCAGACATCCGTCGATGAGGCCAGTCATCGCTCGGCATCGCCAGACATCTGTTTCCACGTCTGTTATCGTGTTATGACTAGTCGTGCGATGCTGACAGACGTCGGTGGCGTCACGTGTCGTCGTGGGACATTTGTCCCCTAATGAAAACGCAGCTTAATGTTTTCGCGAATATGGAAACCCATAGCCAGATGTGGACGGTGACCAGCTGAGTTGGTGATGATGGAGTTCCATATTCAGCAGTAGATCAAACACGCCACATGCTACGATCTTTACATACTCCTTTCGTTCAGACATCTTGTCATACACGCACGCCGGTCGAGAGTACTACGCACCTGTCCTAAAGAACATCATCAATAACATCGATATATGTCTTTCTAGGCTGTCCTTTACCGGCGTTTCTACTGACATCCGTCTTATAAATTCCTTTTGTTGATCACAGTTCACTCATTCTCTCAACACGACGAAACAAACCTAATCATACTCCTTTAAATTTTTGTCACTACATTATCTATTCTACTATACGGTATATCTACCATGATTAAAATGTATTAATAGTTAAACAAAACCACCTGCTGCTGTAACTTAACAATATTCCTGAAAATTAATTATTTCATCTTTCTCAAAGTAAATTTAAATTATAATGAATCATAATGTCATAGCATTATTGTGCCAGAGGCAAATTAAATTATATTATGGAATGTAATTGTTAATTCTCATTGTAAATGAACTGTAAAGTTTTTATAAGAAATAAATTTCTTTAAACCGAAGACAAATGCGTTTTCAAATCATCAATCAATAAGGTATAAACACTTAACATAAGTTATACAATTAAAAAGTAGGCATTATTACTAGTGGTCGTTAATAAAACGTATTACGCCGAAATATAACAGACTATGTGTACATTGCGTATAGCGTTTGCTATAGCGGCTCTGACTTCGCGCTATATTATAACGCCTCAACCTTACTCAACGAATAAAAGTCTAAACGCGCACAGCGGGGCCAGAACGAGATAGCAAGATAGCGTAGCGACTAGCAACAGCGCGTAAGGGAATGAAATACTATTATATTCTTTAGTGTACAGCGCGTTGCGAGATAACATTTACCGCGCATCAAGTCCGTTTAGCATGTTGTTAAATAAAAATTATAGCGTCTCCGCGTTCAGACTGCGCCCGAGTTTTGTAACACCGCGTTATAATGATAGCGTATAAAATAACAGACGATAATAGAATATATTTTATAGTATTTATAACACGTCTATAGTTTATAGCGGGTTTGAACATCACTAATTATTACGTGTCTGATTCCTGTTGACGTACGCCTTATTTTGTGGTAACGTCATTTAATTTAGTGCATTACTAATAAAATTTGTTTGTGGTTGGGGTTTGTAATTAATTATATTAAAATAATAATTACTTTCCTTGTAGAACGCCTACATCATAATGGTTTTAGCCGCAAACATACGATACAGCATGACTAGTTAGTCGTTTTACATCCGAAAACCGTGAACTATGCTCATCACTCTGCACAACTAATATAAAACAAACTTTGAATTCCTGAAAATAAAATCAGCTGTTCCATACATTTTCTTGATCTTTGACTGTTTTTTTCACCTATTTAGAATTTGTCCCGTAGTAAAGCGACTAAACTGTCATGCTGTATTCCTTTGTGTACTAAGAGATGACCAAATTATTCTATTAAGAGAATAGTGACAGCACTGGGGCCTAATTCTCGTAAAATAAATCCTGATAAATCACAACCGAACCAAGGCCGAACCGTTCATTCAGACAGTTCTCAATTTCAAAAGCTATCAAATTGTTTGACACAAAAAACAAAATCAATCATTTTGAAAGTTTTCGAAAACAAAAACTGACTGACGGTTGTGGTTCGATTGCGTTTGGCAACAATTTATTTTAGGAGAATTGGGCCCCAGATCTTTAACACAACTTTTAAACAAGAATCTCAATCTTGCTACAGAAATTGGTGATTTCTAGCAAGACCTTGCAAAAAATCGTTTTCTTGAAACGGATACGATATTTTTTAGGGTTCCGTACCCAAAGAGTAAAACGGGACCCTATTACTAAGACTATGCTGTCCGTCTGTCACCAGGCTGTATCTCATGAACTGCGATAGTTAGACAGATGAAATTTTCACAAGTGATGTATTTCTGTTGCCGCTATAACAAAAAATACTAAAAAACAGAATAAAATAAATATTAAAGGGGGCCCAATACAACAAACGTGATTTTTTTGCCGCTGTCCGTCCGTCCATCTGTCACCAGGCTGTATCTCATGAACTGCGATAGTTAGACAGTTGAAATTTTCACAGATGATGTATTTTTGTTGCCGCTATAACAACAAATACAAAAAAATATAATAAAATAAATAGGGATCCCATATAACAAACGTGATTTTTTCGCCGTTTTATAGATGGTACGGAACCCTTCGTGCGGTGAGTCCGACTCGCACTTGGCCGGTTTTTTGTTACAAGTATCGCTTCTTCGGCAATTTATATCTACGGAAATTACAGTATACGACGCTAACATGCTTATACTTTATTCTACTACTTTGTAGGTCTCACTCGTCTCACTATACCTACTTAACCAACTCGGCGTACGTAATACCCGCACCCACAGACCACAAACTTGACTCACTTCTTAGTTCTTACCGACTTTAGGCGACTTCAAATAACAAACTTATTCCACCTACTGCTTGTTTAATTTGTGGGCAAAATTTCGATTCCTATTGTCTGCATGAGTTCTACAAGGATGATAAGTAAGAATTTTGGGAAGTTATAACATAGTTATGAATATGTATGTATGTGTGTAAAGATAAAGTTGAGAGATAGAGTTGATTTGCGAGGTTAAGCTGCGCTTGCCGCGGTCATTCCGTAGATGGGTGACCGTTCGTTACACATCAAGACCCCTCCGTGCCTCGGAGAGTACGTTAAACAGTCGGTGCCGGCTGATACATGAATATCTATGACAGTCATTATAGGTAGTCAGAAGCCTGAAAGATTGACAACCGGTCCAACCATAGGATATCGGCATTGCCTAGTAACTGGGTTGTGGAGGTCTGATGGCAGTCGGTCTGTGTAAAATACTGGTATTAGCCGCATCTGGTTAGAATGGAAAATGACCTCCAACATAGATTGGAAAAGATAAGGCAGAACGAACGTGTGCGAAGATAGAGTTAGCTACTAATTTAGTCAAGGAATATTAGTAGTACGAGTAGTCTTCATCTTCTTCTCCGTGTCAGCATGAGCTATACCAGAATAGTTCATACTGTGGTGAAAAGATTAGTCAGTCAGCAAGGTTGGTCACCGATGGAGGCTCTTTTAATGCACCCCACGTACGGTAGTAGTGGTAATATACATTATAGTGGTACCTAATACTTGGTCGTCTAAGGAATGTTGGAATTACAAATATATCTACGAGGTTTTTGTTTTTCCTTTCTTGAGAAATGTTATAATGGAGTCATATTCCGTATATTATATCCGTTGCATATTTAAATTGAACCCAGCAATGATAACGCACTGGAATCCCTTACTGACCTTGGCAAGCTTTCAAGATGCAACGACCGCTGACTCATCAAGACCATCGACCTCCTGTCTCGGGGACCGGGGTCGGGGATCGGGGGGAGTGAAACGCATGCAAACTACGCAGAACTCCGACTGTGTAGTCGGCATTAACAACAACTTTCAAAAATGACATCACGACTAATCCATCGCCCAACATCAACTGCAGTAGCCCGCCAGCGATAAGATCCGCCTGGTTTGAGGATTCTCCCTTTTTGATGCTCCAATGTAGACATGCCTCGTTACTCCAAACTTCAAAAAAAAAAAACGATCGTCAAAAATATGCAAGTTATTGCACCTGAGGGGCGGCTGGTGGGGCAAAGTGGAATAATTCGAGTCTTCGGTATGCAAGGTCCATTAGTGTCGCGCATCAGACATGCGCACATATTCTGGTCGGCATAGCGAAGTGCCCCCCCCCCCGCATCATATCTCCTAGGTTCTCGGAATTCGCACACTCGAATTTATCTAAACTCTCTTAGGCTATTTTCTAAATTGTCTTAGGACAATAAAGAAATCTTCTATGAAGTTGCGAGAGACAACAAGTTTACAACCTCTAGTTACAAATTTCAAAGCGGATATATAAATACCTACTATTAATTCAATCCAAAGCAACCTGTATAAAATAATCCTCAAACCATCGAAACCACTTAAAAATCTAAAACATCCAACTTACGGCACTCGGTCTTCGGTATGCAAGTTCCATTAGTGTCGCGCACCAGACCGTCTATGCACACACATTCCGGTCTGCATAGCGAAGTGCCCCCTCCGCATCGTATCGGGGATACCGATCCTCGCATTGCGCACACTCGATGTGATCTAAAACCGCGCCCATTGGACTATTTTCAAAATGGCCGTAATACAATCAGTACATTTTCTATGAAGTTGGGAAGAGACCACAATTTTATACATCTACTTATAAATTCAAAAGCGAATCAATAGATTTTACCTACCTTTAATTCGATCCAAAAGCACCGTTACTAAAAACTTCGTACTATCCAAACCACTTAAAAATCTAAAACATCCAACTTACGGCACTCGGTCTTCGGTATGCAAGTTCCATTAGTGTCGCGCACCAGACCGTCTATGCACACACATTCCGGTCTGCATAGCGAAGTGCCCCCTCCGCATCGTATCGGGTGTCCGAGGTCCTCGCAAGTCTTAGGTCCGCAGTGTGCACACTCCACGCTTACTTCGTTTTCTTTGCACACGGAGCGTTTGACGACTGAAAATTGAATTATGTTAAAGAATTGAACTTATGATGATAGTGGAGTAAAGCGTTGATAGAGTGTTGGGTTGCGTTGGTCGAATTGTGGGTAGAACCTGGATAAGATTGACACAGGATCGAGGCGAATATCCGTCACCCGACCAGTAACAGGCCCGAGAAGGCGGCGTTCCGTGTTCGCACACGATGACGTAGGCCAAGCTCTCACAGAAGGAGAGATTCGCTAGGGGTTGGAGGACCGAGGCCTGCCGGGGTTGCGGTGCATGCAGCTGAAAATACCGCGACACCGGCCAAAGGTCAGGAGAAGAAACACCGTGGGTTTTTAGACGGTAACAGTCCAGCATAACCCTTCGCCTTCCCCGGGTGGAGGGTATCAATGAGGATTATCCTACGATAAAAAAAGTATAGAGGTGAATGGCATAGTTCAAGGGAGGCCTATACCCAGTAGTGGGATATTGAAAGCTTTAGATGATGATGATGATGACACGCAAATACATACTCACACTTGGAACAAATACGTGCTCGGAGGATATAAAATTATTGTTTACTGCTCTTATACTCGTTTTTAGTGTAAAAAGCCATGCGAGTTGTCGTTGCGGCTTAAAACCACCAATAATGGCAAAGAAACACTCGCTATTTCGCATTAGTCGTTTGTTTTCAGCTGCTTAATGGAAATTCCTTTCTACCAATTGTTAAAGAAGAAAGAGCTTCTGTTAACTGTCTTTCTCCTAAAAGTTAATGAAACTCCTCTTTGTACGAAATGGCAAATATCTTACTGACGAAATTAAATTGCACTTTTGTACAAGGGTTTTAGTTGAACTACTGTTCCTATTTCCTAAGGGTGCGTACACATCTGACGAATGCGCCTGTTTGCGAAAGGCTCGCGAGCTGCACGCGTGGATTACGTAGTGCGATCTGTTCACGCGTTGCTCCTGCGCCGAACACGCGCATAAGCTACGGGCCGCACGTGTACTGCGCTAGAGCTGCCTGCATGCACCACGCGTGCTTGCTTCCTCCCGTCGTCAACCACACAGTTTGTTTATAACTACAACTGAAGGGTATCAAAGGAAGCGAACTAAACTCCATTCGCGCGATATGCAAGATCACAGAACGCGCGCATTGTGCGCCTTACGTGAGTTGTATAAAAAAGGCGCACCAAACAGTTGCAGTAATATACGCGTGCCAAGCACATGCAGCGCATTCGCTGGCGCGTTTGCCAGATCTATAAAGACCCTAGATATAAACGGGCAAAGTTTTCATTTATGAAATAAAAAACTTGAAAGTTCATGACTTTCAAGAAAAGGTGAATTCGAAAAGTTTTTCAACTATCCATGTGTATTATGTCCAGTGGTGTAAATAAAGCCGCGTCTACACGCTACGTTCCAATACAATCGGTTCAGATATGCACGAATGGCGAATGAACTCTTATTTTAGGAGCCAGTGATCCGAGCGCGCTTGGAAGTTTGCTTTTCATTCGATTGCTCTGCATTTTCGAGTCAGATGCGACAAAAGCAGCCGGATAAATTGAATTTGAATTGGCAAAAGTTCTATTATTAAAATTTCTGTTAATATACAGAAAACTACGGTAGTTATTCACCAATATTAATTCTCTGTATAAACAGCTGTTTACTCGATTAATATACTAGAATATTAGGTGAATGGTTGTTTAACCAGAGAATTAATGTTTGTTAAGAGTGGGTACAGAGGATAAACTTTAAAAAAAAACAGTCCTTTTTTCGTGCTTTTGTTACACTTTTCGTGAATAGTCATGAAAAGTGAAATACTGCCTACTTACTACTAATACCTCGAAGTAATGCCTCGAAAAAAATTAGATTAATATAGCAAAGGTATATGCGCGTATATTAAAGAACTGCTGTTATTGTATAAATTGCAGCAAAAAAATATACCAAAAAAAAAATGGGCCTTCTGACCTTTGAGCAATGTTACGGAGGAACACTGATTCCTAAGATACAGGCTTCTGCCTAGTTTAGGTTTCAGGGGTTCAAACTGTTTGTATAAACTGTAGCCACATAATATGTCGACATAAGGGAACCGCTATAAAATTCTCTACGAGTCATTTACATTAAAATGTAGGTACTAGCTACTCGTACCATGTAAACGCAGCTTTAGTTAAGAGAAAAGCGTCGTTGTAAGTTTCTACACGTATCTACTGGTTATAAAAATGCACTTTAAAGGTATGAACCAACACAGATCTTTTCCTCCTTGTACGTAGCATAATCTCTTTTGTACCAAAGTCTTTCTTTTGATAGAATGTTCTCGACTTTTCTTGAAATAATGCTTTTTCCGAGGTCAGATTCTCTTAAGTATGTATCTCAAATATTTGATACGGAAAACGTGCACGTAGGTAACGTGTTTCATGTTCGTTCTCATAAAAATGCAACGGGGAAAATTTGCAACAGGATGTTGCAGATATTTTGTACTCGTAGGTAGTACGACACAACTAAGAAGTCGCTTCGACAAACTTCGTAAAACCGATCATTTCTGAACTGAGTGCGACTTCAATATCACTAATGTTAAATAAACATAACATCATGCCTGTACTCCCCAAAGAGTTTGTCCCAGAGGTGTATAGTACACCCCTATTTCGTCGTTGGGTTTAAGTATTGTTGGCCACCGGTTCAGAATAAAGGATTCATAATAGAAAACCAGACATTTCAGTATAAACATAGATATTTATTACTTCCTTCAACATAAACCACAAATACACTCGGTACAATTCCAATTATTTCCAATTATTCAATACATAATGATTTAATCTGTACTTACACTTGTATCTGAAGTGTTACCATTTAATCCAAAATTACACAGTAAGTATCACTTGATGTTCACACCTCGACGTCTCTGACAAGACTGCCGAATGACTACCAATAACTTTTTAATCATGAACGAATGAATGATCGATTGAGTGAATGTAAGTAATATGACAGTTACCAGAGACAATCTAATATGGTATTACCAGAGACAAGCTAACAGTTCGGCCATCCTGTTCAAAGCGTGTCCTCACGCGTACAGTTTTATACACACTATAAAAACGAGTTTCACTATTTAAACACCAACGATAATATCGTTAAATTAATTTAATTATGTAAACTACAAAACAATCATAGTCTTAATTAGGTGTTATTTTTCCAGTAATCAAACAGTTGTATAACATTGGCAATCTAGCAACAAATTATAGTTATAAAGAATATAACACAACAGTATCTATACTTTCTAAAACATTGTTTTATGAAATAACAATTACAATCAACCTATTCCTTCTTCCTACGTCGCTCTCGGTTGTTATTTCCTGTGCTCATCCCGAATAAATACTTTTTCCTTCTTTCTTTTTCTCCTTAACCCTGAAGGCCGCGATCTCAATAAAACACCTTCATTTTTCTGTGAACTCATTAATATAACTCAACCAATTAATATTAGTAATATAAAGCACATTTAATCCTGTAATAACTTAAAGTTTGTTATCTCTACCTTGTTTTCACTATTGCTACTACGTCTAACCTCTTCATTACTCTCCAAATCTCTACAAAACGCCAAGACTACATCCTACATCATGCATACAAGACTACATCCTGTCGATAACGGCCACGTTTGCGGGACATGGAGGTGTCTTCAATCAGATACCTCTCATTAGAAAGCACCCTTACCACGCGATCATGGTCCTTGAAACTTAACCACTAGTATCCGACACGCACTATCGTGGTACACCCATCTCTCAACGCAAACCTAATCTCCATTCCACACTTTCTGATTTCCCACACCTATCAAATCCCTATGTTCTCTAGCCGTTGTTCACCAATACCTTCGCTCGCTCTACCCCCAGCCTATCTAACTCCTTCAGATCAGCTACATCGGCGGCATTAGACACAGTAGAGTACAAAATTCCTTCCGTTCCGCTAGCAATGCCAAAACTAAATGACAATTCAGTGACCCTTTCCAGGTTATGTTATGGATCGTGGCACCGTTGCCTATCTGGACTTCATAAATACAATCATCCCAGGTTTCTTCATCTTGGCTACGGAAAAGTTGACAGAGCGTCCAAAATAAGTCCACCAAAACGTTCGACTCGCCCACTCGCTTTAGGCGACGGTATTGCCAATATTCTTCATTCCACATAAAGGAACAAACTCTCTAAATCTTTTACTGGTAAAGCTTCTTTCCTAGTCGGCTGTCAGGCGAGAAGGCATATCAGCCAATACGTTCTTCAAACACTCGTATACTCATCTATGATTTATTATTTTTGACAGCAGTTATACCAACATTACAATAAAACCATAAAACAATACTTGCAAATAACAGCCACCCCCCTCGCTCTTAATGAAAAGACCTAGGCAGTCCGCATCCACCGTATGGAGGTAACGCTGATTCCTTCGTTTAGATGAGAGTTACCCTCTCACTCACCAGCAGGCGCCTTGCACAGAGCCCATTCCAAACACCTTTTTCAAAACAACAAAGAGCCTCATCAAATCTGCAATGCCCAACTTTGTCGTGGTTTCCTCCGTACATCTCCTTCAGACCTCCTTAGAAACCAGCGAAATATTATATATCCTGCGTTATTCATGACCGTGCACCCCTTTTGCAGAGTATATTTTCAAACATCTGCACTTCCTCATCCAACATTCTGCGCAATGGCAAAAAGTACTCAACTCAGGAATGTTCAAAATACAAGTTCCCATGTATGGGGACCGAAACCAGGCCGCGATTACGCGTTAGTATGCACCACTCGATAGCCAAGTCGAGACTCGATAACACAATCAAACACCTGTAGCTGGACCCAGCAGTGTACAACTCGTGAGATTTCGTGAAATCAGATTGCGCTTAGTAAATGTGAATCCACCAGTCAGTACAAATTGTGATAGCAAGCACACTATAAGTCCACTCAAAGACGCTAGCACCGCCAAGGTAGAAGATTCCTAGGAGCGAATCTCATATTCGTCAGGGAGAGGTTCTACGGCCCAAAACATGAGACAGATCGAAACACTCCTACGAAATCGTCTTGCAAAAGCACACCCGTCAGTCCGTCCATCTTTGCACGCATCGGTGTGTAACTTGTGTTGTTGCTTTAAAATCACACAAAGCTAACAATAGACGCCACGTAAGTAAAGTATCAATCCTGAATACCACTCCATATCCATGCCACCTCCTTTCGAGTGCCAGTCAATGGTAATGTCAAATACCTATTAATAAACAAAACATTAAATATCAATCATCAATCAATTAATATAAATTCGTAGACGACCCCAAAAATTTACCAATTTCACGCTGGTTTTAAGTGCCGGGAACTTCGAGACACCATCTGCTCTCCCACCACGTGACCGTATACATGAGTCCACTTCAAAACCCAACAAATCAATTTCCGTAAGCATTTCGTTAGCGCCCGTAAATCGTAAATCCTTCAGATCATTAAAAACAATCCTGATGTTTATTAAGTTATGTTTAAAAATAGACACGCTAATTGTCTTTTAATTCTGTTTTAAAACTACTTTTGTTTCGTAAATAAGCTTTATTTCCTATTTATAATTATAACAAAGTGTAACCTGACGTCATGGCTTCCCCGGTCTCGTATGAAAGTGCCAGACCCAAAATGGTGTTTTTCTTTTTGCAATTATGTTGAGCAATGGCTACTAGCCCATTCAGCCAATGCCAACAAGTTCCTCGCCACAATTTATCAAATCATCAGAGCTATACGACTCAAAAGTCTTCTGTGAACATTTTTTTTAAACTTGTAGTAAATGCAAATGTTTAGTGTTGATAGACCGCGTTAGCAAAGAATTCCCAGAAATTGCTACATCATCCTTACGACGTATTATATGCAAGTAGGGAACCATGACCGTCTTCGATACGGCATCTACCAGATAAAAGATTCTTAGCCTTCTTCACCTCGAAGCGAACCACGTACGTAAATGCTCCCATCAAATACTAGATTAGATGCGATGGACACGAAACAACAATGTCACCACTAGACAATAAGTATACAGGGTACACCCTTTTTTTTCCAAAAAAATCACCCTGTATGGAATTTGAATGGTTATTAAACTAGGCACCTCAGTATAAGAACGTCCTAGGAGCGCGGGACAATCCAAAACGCAATCGTGAACCACTCGAACATCTATAACCTTCTTGACACCTTGTACCTCAACACTGGCTGTTAGTGTACATACAACAATAAAATTCACACCCATACCTCCAAGCAGTAGAATATTAGAAGAAACCTTTACATGGAGACCAAGTTCCCTAGCTCTACTAACTGTAATAAATGAACACAGACTTCTCAAATCTAATGACTTTACGTAGCCACTGCAACTATCAGCTGCGCATAACTTGGGAACACCGACTTCTCAAATCTATAGACTTGATACAGCCCAGTCACTGATCCCAATATCGAAAAACGTATCTGTCACTGTAACCATCAGTAACGCATAACTTGAGAAGACTGACTTCTCAAATCTAATGACTGGATACAGCCCAGTCACTGATCCCAATATCGAAAAACGTATCCGTCACTGTAACCATCAGTAACGGATAACTTGAGAAGACCGACTTCTCAAATCTAATGACTGGATACAGCCCAGCCACTGATCCCAATATCGAAAAACGTATCCGTCACTGTAACCATCAGTAACACAAAACTTGAGAAGACGGACTTCTCAAATCTAATGACTGGATACAGCCCAGTCACTGATCCCAATATCGAAAAACGTATCCGTCACTGTAACCATCAGTAACGGATAACTTGAGAAGACCGACTTCTCAAATCTAATGACTGGATACAGCCCAGCCACTGATCCCAATATCGAAAAACCGTATCCGTCACTGTAACCATCAGTAACGCATAACTTTAGCCGATTCGTTATGAGTATAATTATGCTCTTTGAATACGTATACTCTAAAGCTGGGATGGCCAGATTCATTACAATAAAAGCAATTGAATTTAATTAATCGTTCAGGATTTAAAGTTGTCGATGTGTTGCGTTAATAAGAGACCTGTTATCATACCCATTTCTTTTGCTTGTATGTTGTAACTTCTCTAGTTTGCCCTACTTTGACTATTCTAAAATACTGACTCACTAAATTAAGCTACTTGAACTCCCACTTTTGTGGCCTGATTATCTACTCTATTTAAAATTCAATCCACCGCCTGTTTCCTATGAATTTTACACCTATTCAGTCAATTCAGTTTTATGCAATAAAAATTTATTGTTCCAATGATTAACCATACACGACACGTTTAAAATCTCAAGTACTGTAATTATAGACACAATAGATAAACAATGGCACTGACGAACCGGTTCGTCGGTCGGGACGTTAGCGGTTAATTAGCATTTCAGTAAGGAGTTCAGCATAGTTCTCACGGCAAGGGAATAGATAACTATTTTTTCTTCAATGCTCCCTACTTATGCAAAAGAGAAGGTCATCTTTGATACCACGTTTTCGTAACCCCAGTATGATTAGGAAGGACGTAATGTATGTTGTTTTTCATATAATCCACATATTTCCGCGCATTCTTCAACTTTAGTGATCCGTACTAACAGAGTCTGTTCTTTACTCATAGGCTTCAAATCCGTTACGATGTTTGCGTTAAATTTTAACTTATTTTTATCTGAACTCCAGGCTTTATTTAACACTAGCTTTTGCTCGCGGCTTCGCTTGCGTTAATTTATAATTTTTTGATCCCAAAATATAGCCTATAGCACTCAGGGATAACGTTGCTTCCTATTGGTGAAAGAATTTTTGAAATCGGATGTGTAGTTCCGGAGATTACCTCCTACATACAAACAAACAAACAAACAAATTCTACCTCTTTATTATATTAGTGTAGATTGTTATAGTCAACACAATACTAATTGGTAAAGACTCACCCGGACTCGAGCTATCGTTGCGATATCTCCTTCGCATTGATCTTTCTCCTGTATTCCTGCTTTTCGTTTCTTGTAATTTTGTTCGTTCATTGAACTGTTCATTTATGATAACATTTCGCTTTTTCAAATTTCTGGTCCATCCAGTAGTATTCATTCCGCTATCCAACGACTTAACTTTCCCTGCTCTCTAACCTGAGAACTCCCTGCTCTCTAACCTGAGAACATCCTGGCCGTCTGTCCTAGCCAAAATGCTCTAATCCTGAACATTTCCTGGCCCTTTAACCTGGGCGATCCATCGTCATCTATAACCATCCATGAACATCAGTCCTTCCCCTCGACTGTGTCTTTCCTTGTCCATTGTGAGTGTATCTGAAACTTACAGTTGTAAAGCTTAGTGTTTGTTCATAAACACGAAACAATATTTAAGATTATAATAAAAGTCAAAGTCATTGTTTTATTATCATAATATTGATCCAATATTGTTCCATTTATAATTGCATTATTTTAAAGAAGCTATTAAGGCAGAAATAAAGCAGTTTTCTTTTCCATCTCTATCCTTGTAAGCCATACTATGCAAAAACACAAAAAAATAATTTAAATTAATTTGGTGCGTCATCATATCATGATAATAATTACACGAATAAAATAACCGTACCAATTCTACTTTGAATAAAGTAAACTAAAATCTTTATATAAATATCCTATTAATGTTATAATATCTAAGTATGTAATAGAACACAGACTACCATATCGATTGGTCGCTTAACAAATTGAATAATTATGAATCTACCACAGTAGAAACTTCCATAAATTCATAGTCGAAATTAATACTTCGTTTTCTAAATATGGATGATGTGATATTTATTAATAACGGTTCTTTAATATTATTACGGTAAAGAGTAAGGAAATAAATATCGTATGACAGATGGAAAAGAAAAATAAAATATTTGATATTTATTTTACTTAAATAGCCAGAAAAATATATTTACCGGGTGGGAAAAATAAATTACACCTGATAATAAATGACATCAAATATCCGTTAAAATGTGGACGTGAAAAAGGGAATTATGAGAATTCCCTTATTATCCCGCTTCTGAACTGTTGGCCACCGGTTCAGAATAAAGGATTCATAATAGAAAACCAGACATTTCAGTATAAACATAGATATTTATTACTTCCTTCAACATAAACCACAAATACACTCGGTACAATTCCAATTATTTCCAATTATTCAATACATAATGATTTAATCTGTACTTACACTTGTATCTGAAGTGTTACCATTTAATCCAAAATTACACAGTAAGTATCACTTGATGTTCACACCTCGACGTCTCTGACAAGACTGCCGAATGACTACCAATAACTTTTTAATCATGAACGAATGAATGATCGATTGAGTGAATGTAAGTAATATGACAGTTACCAGAGACAATCTAATATGGTATTACCAGAGACAAGCTAACAGTATTAGGGGGCGAGCCTATTGCCATCACACTACGGGCTGCTACCGGCAAATTCCACACAGAAATATCCAGTGATGACACGTTTGGTGCAGTGGCTGAGCTATTGGCTTCTGCGCTACGGATCGTGAGTTCGATTAATACGTGGAACAAAAATGTGTATGGCCTACAGATAGTTGTTTCGGTGTTTAACACTTTGCCCGATCTTGGGATCGAACTCAGGATCGAATTTGTATGCCTGTAATAGGTACTAAATGGCATGGCAGGGTCTAGTATACAGAGCTATTGATAGGATATTTGCTTCATTATTGGTAAAGATACAAGATTCTTAATTTTAACCATTAACGCTCAGTAAATCCTAGGAATCGGTCAGTAGAAAATAAAACAAAAAGTGAAACTTACCTTCACTATGTATGAAATAAACCCAATAGGTGGTCACAAGAACAATCACGAACAGCTTAGACATTTTAACGACAAACGTCCACTATACCGGCCGACCACAAAACAAGTGACTCTTGAAAATAATTTTAATTCCAACCAGATTCTACTATGACATTCACATTTTTCCTTTTGAATGAGTAATTCACGGGATTACACAACTAACTTAATGTTTTCCTTCAATTCTGACTCGTTTCAATTAACAATGTAATTACTTTGTTAATTTGTTAAAAATCTTAAATCGAGTTTAATTTGTCTCGGTCTAAAAGGAAAACACGTGATTTTGCTCATCTTTTGTTTTTGTGTGATATTTTCCTTATGACCTAAGGTAATGTCATTTCTGCAGCCATGGTAATAAGAACGTGGTATGAGTTCGTTTCCCTCTTAAGTATCAGCAATTTAGATAAGGAATCACAAGACTGACTTTTTACGTCGGCAAACAGGCTGACGGTTCACCTTATGGAAAGTGGTAATCGCCGGCTATACACCATAGGCCCGAGGTACCCGAAAGATTTTAAGCACGCTTTTCTGATGGTGTTATGAGTCAAATGCGAATATCAACGAAAGTCCAGATCAGTTTTTTTTTTTGTTTTTCTGAACATAATAAATCAATTAACTTTAGTACTTCCTTGTAAACAATACTTTAGGATGAAATGGCAACATTTATAAATTATCGTGTGAGTGGATAAGAAACTTCTCACTTCACAACCCTCCCCGACAAATAAGACATACGGCGAGAGGGATATGGTATGACAAAAGTCGCAACGCCGCGTTCATAGGACTTGTTACCACAGATATTTTTCGATTTGTGAATTTCCGTTAGTAATGAATATTTCGAAAATTAAGCTTTATTCAACAAACTATATCCCAGGTTTTCTTCTCCAATTAGGCATCGGAATCGATGGTTAAAATCTTTCGGGTACCTCGGGCCCACGGTCTATACCTATACCAATAACACCAAGAGGATTGCTGATGTATTGCGGTTAGCAATTAGAGACAAAGTTGGAAAATCTCATGTGCCTGTAATTTCACCGGCATGACGGCATCCTTAAAACCGGAACACAACACATATGGTGGTATAAGTAAACTACAACAAACTTTTTTTTTCTCTTATTTTCAACTTTTAGATAGAAAAATATTGAGAAACAGAGAGAACAAAAGGTGTTCATTATACATTATTATGCTTAACCGGTGTCGTACCGGGTGGCACACCGATCTGCCACCGCTATTATTTATCTATTGTATATATGTTTACGGTAATTGAGTGATTAATTTAATAAAGGGTAACATCGAAAAATGGCTCCAATACTTAGACTAACGCGGTTGACAACGTCATCAGTCCGGTGGCCGCGTTGCCCCATACTCCAATAAAACAAAGGCAGGCTTTTCCCCGGTACGTATCAAGACATAAGCTTTTTCTTTAATGTCGAAAAGGAATTCATCATTCAATTCTAAACTCGGTCTCTTTCAAACCTTTGTTTGAACATTAGTCGTTCCAATGATTACTATATTATAAAATGAACATTTTCAAGAGTCGGTGCTAATCCACGCTGAACCAAATTGAAGGCACCGACTTCTGAAAATATTAATTTTATAATATAGTAATCATTTTACTCTTTTTCGTTTTTTGAAGTCGGTTTTTCTTTGATTTTTAAAGTAATTTTATTTTAAGTGGCTTATACAATACATAAACATGCAATTACAACAATCGCAGGTAATTTGCTGTTATCCATTGAAGAGTTTCATTGTCAATATCCGAGGGCCTTCATCAGATCTTCACCAAATTTAAATGGGACAACATCGGGAGAAAACTCTTTAAAAAAAAATCGCATCAAGTGTGTCTTTAAAATTTGAAGAGTTCCCTCGATTTCTGCAGGATCCCGTCATCAGATGCTGATTTGATGACCATGGGACCACCTGGAAAGTATACCCTTTCAAACAAAAGAATAATTTTCCAAATCGGTTCAGGCGTCTTTCAGTAATCGGGGTACCTACATACATAAAAAAAAGATTCCGACGAATTGAGAACCTCTTCCTGTTTTTGGCGTCGGATAAAAATCGAAAATCAAAATACGGAAATTCCGTTCAAAATCTGAATACAAAAATTCGCAAATACCAAATATGAAATCCTGAAGAATCGTCCGCTGACACAATATCTCCGGGCTAAGGACATCTTCCCCCTCAATTCTCTCTATTTGTCTCAATATACTCTCGGCATCTATCGGATTTCTTTTCAAAAGCTTCTTATCCCTTGTTTATAGTTTTTGCTTGGGTTGTGAAGTGTTTGAGTGCTTACATCAATTCAATATTTCTTTCATCGCTCGTATTTGATCGTAATTTAATATCTGATCTGCGGCAAGGATTCTCGTTCGAAATAATTGAAATTGCATTGATTTTATATTATCTTGGCTTCAGAAACATAATATCTACGAGATCAATTATATTTATTTTGCAATTGTTTCAGTAATTGTTTTCTAATAAACATTGCTTTGAAAATGTTATTGGATATAAAATAACAAAATGATTCATTGTATTCTGTTTGGTTTTATTGGAAATTGTGAAACATAAAGTATGATTTGTCATTTCTTTATTGTTTCATTATAAATATTTATGATCGTAGGCATTATATGAAATTTCTTTATTGTTACCTACTTAATGCCATAATAAGCTATAAACAAAAGAAAAAAATACATTATAAGCATAGGTATAATTATATTATACTACCGCAATTTTATTGAAGTTGACTCATGCCAAATGACACATTATTATGCACCCAAACCGCGTATTGTAGGATAATGTTTGGTTAATTGTTTCCAGAATTCTAATTAACGTGTTTCCTTAGAAACATAGCAACAGAAATTGAAGTGTCAACATTTGCGGTTCGTTTATCAAGAACTCCATGATTTCGGGGAAGTTTTCGTAATTTTGTAGTTGATAAAATATATTGCCCAACATTCCAATAGACTACAGACTTTGTTATAAGTACGGATATCAAATCAAATCAAATCATTTTTTTTATTTCACATAAACCAATACAGGCGCTTATGAAAAGTCAAATTTAGGTGCATGGTTCCAATTAGTCGTTTCCTATGGAGAAGAGCCGGCAAGAAACTTGATTACTCTTTTTAAAAAAAAGGAAAAGGATAAATACAACACGTAATGTAATTTAACTTACGCCAATCATTAACTGGTATATAAATATTGCTAGCATTTCTGAAAAAGTTTTCGATACATAGGTATACATTGAGGGATGTACTTTTGTTCCTCGGCGCAAACGATCGGCGGAGTCTACATAATTATACTTATTTTTCCCGTCGATAAAATGATGTCTAGTTTCAACCAATTTCATAAATGCTCACTTTATAGAGACATACTCTATAAGTAGAAGAGTTACTAAACATGCTAAGTAGAATTATTTATTACCGTTTATCTTTTTAAGGATAACATTTACTAACTTTTAAAGGATCTAAATCTGATGCCGAAAGTAAAGAATGACGAAAAACTGATAGAAAACATTATTCTTAAGAAAAGAATATAAATAACACCAGTAAAAGCCGAAGCTGTTGCAAACTACTTAACTTTAGGTTGGTGTAATCTATTTTAGCTGTATGAAGTAGCTAAGTGTAGTCAGGAAACTTGAAGGAAAATAAATATCGTCGAATAAGAGTTGTTGGAGTAACTTCGAAGTTGAGCGCGGAAGTAGTTTGAAATGTACGAGTACGTTCGTTTAGTGAAAACAGGTACAGTATTCTCGTGTGTAAAGAGCTTTTTGAACCGGTTTTGTGTATGTTTAAAACATTTGTAAAAGTTGTTGGAACTTTACTACTTGAGTGAGCGATGCGTTACTAATATTCGAATTTTGATCAACTTTGCGGTGCTGTAAATATGAAATGCGGTAATGCAATGGTAATTCATGCTTATTTAAAAAAAAACAATGATTTGTAGGTATGAGGAAACCAGCACACCCTAAAGGGCTCAAAAAGTTATGAACGGTGTATGTAGTCCGTTAAGTCGCATTGCAGCGTGGCGGACTAAGGTCAAAACTTTTCTCATTCTCAGAAGAAGCCCGTGCTCAACAGTGGGACAGTAATGGGCTGATTGTCATGAGTAGTAGGTTACGAGATTTGTCTTCGCACATTTGAATAAGCATAAATATTTATGGATAGAAGAAATGGTACATAGACAGGAACTGCTGTAATTTTCAAAAATATTTTTGGCTGTATTTTTTGTTACTAGTACAGGCTTCGAAGAATGAAAAGCCTACACCACAGAACTTATAATAAGAGAATAGAAATGGTATCAATTGTTTTTCCTTCGGGAACCGATGTCGCCACTTTTTTACCTCTAACTCATACATAGAAAAAACTAGAACCATAACTACGCAATTACGCACACAATTACTTGTACATTTACTACTTACAATTGTGAAGCTTAAGACTAAGAAAGAGCGTTGAATAAACACCTACCGCATATTATACTCACACATATATAATTATTTTACATTTACGCTAGTACTTGACGCAAGATAAAATGTTATCGATTGTTACAATTTGCAGATGCAGTCGCTAGGGGATTTCTAATATTAAAGGATTTATTTTATTTGGTGTGGATGGAAATTAGTCCATGAAGAAGGTTGATACATAATTATAATTAGTGACGATTTACATCATAGTCCAATAGTATTAGAATGTGACATGTTTGGCTGTGTCTATGGAATTGCGTGTGTTGAAGAATGATGTAAGATGTGTGTATGTGTATCTGTAGAATGTGTTAGATATCCTTTACGAAAATCAGTATTATAAGTTTCAATTGTACTGTGTATTATCTTGCACTGTGTGTTAATTTATTTTGTGTTCTTTGATGAAAGATATATTTAAAAAAACTTTTTAATTTTATTTTTAATATTATTTAAATTTTTTTTCAACCTATGTTGTCCCACTTCTGGGCAAAGGTCTCCCCCATAACCTTCCACTCATCTCTATGCATTGCCTTCTCTGGCCAATCTCCCATAAACGACTCTAAATCATCACGCCAGCGTTTCCCAGGCCTCCCTCGGCGACGACGCCCGTCTTCCGGCACCCACTGGTTATATTAAAAATAAAGTTATAGAAGTCTTGATTAACAAATCACAAAATCATTTACAAAAATTGTCAAAATACCTAGAGTTGCTTACAAAAATTATGCTTTAGTAAATATCTATTTGCTGTTTTGGGTTGCTTAAAAATACTTATTACCCTGTGAAGTGAAGGTATTTGTTTAAAAGTTGCCTTTTTGATATTTTTGGCGTTGAATTTTTCATAAGGTAATGTAGGCGGATATCTATACAACGTGTTACATAATTCCGCTTAAACAAGAAAATGTTAATCAAGTATTCTTTTATGGTTGTTGTCATTTACCTTTCGGGGTGCATGAAAAGAGCCTCCACGAGTGACGATACTTAAGTACGTCCGGCACACCCTGGGCAGTCAGCCTCGCTACCAACTTTGCTGCCTGGCTAATCTTTACACCACAGCATGAGCTATACGAAAATAGCTATACATATATAAATAGAGAAGAAGATTTACCTCTCAGAGGAAATTAGGTAAGAATGTAAATAACTTTCTGGGTAGTCTACTCTTTATTTTTATGTTTTCAGGATAGCTTTTCGGTGATGATTTTATTTTATGATTCGTCAAATATTTTTTTTTCGTCTTGCTTTTCTTTTAAAATATTGCCAATAGACTCTTTACAAAGGACCTTTTAATCCCTTTTCGGCTTTAGGGGTATTTTTGTAACACGTTGTATACCATTCCATTACACATTTTGTTAATAGAATTACATGATTGTCCATGGGCACTTGGTCAAATTGGTGAAAATAAATTTCTTTAAAAATGTTGATACCTCCGAAATGATACTAAGCTTTAGCTGACACATGATTTTTAAATTTTTCTAAATTTCTTCCCATTTGCGCATCATCATTCTGTCGAATGACGTCCACTGCTGGACATAGGCGTCTCCCAAACAATGTGGGGGGGGGGGGGGGGGGGGTTAACGAGCAGGTTGGTTAGCGATCGCAGTATGGTTGTTAAAGTATTCAGAGAACGCTGCTACCCATCCTCTAGTGAATCCCTTAGTCGCCTTTTACGACACCCACGGGAAGAGATGGGGTAGTGCTATTCTTTACGCCCGTTACCACACGGACGTAAAGAATAGAATAGTTTGGCCATCAATTGTAGTATTTTTAAATCCATTTAAATTTTTTGACTTGACTTGTTGACTTTTGATTTGGATTAAAATAAATTATGAAATGAAATGACACCAAAAACGGAATAAGAAAATAAAATAATATTATCACTGGAATTTTAACAAATCAAAATTTCTTGACTACTGTGGATATATCGATAACTGGGAAACACTGATATCACAGCACTAACTCACGTCTGCCAACAGCGGCCGTACTATGGCATACTTGTGGGTGAGAAAATATCGTTTATTGTTTTAATCCATTGCGGTGTCTCAATCGTAGCTTACTTTGTGTTCCGAACTTAAACAAGCAATGTATATCGAATTACTTGGTAGTAACAACATTCGGTGCTGTTTTTAAATTTGTCCGCAAAATTGTTGTTTTTATTAATATTACCTATGTTATTTTTTAAATTACGGTATTCACCAGTGGAATGTAATCCTTTTAGAAGCACAGTCACCCTTTCCTGAACAATTTCCACAGTTGGATACGCTACAATAACCCATTTTATTGAACAGTTGTCATGACGACGGTTCGTTTCAGACTGAGCCCGGTAAATCAAACATCTGGCTTTTCAACCAGATAGGCGCCTCGCGCTTTTAGCTGAAGTAACATTTCTATTCCTCTTATTATAAGTTCTGTGGCCTACACTTACTTAGCTTAGGAATGAGATGTATTTGTAGTAATAGTAGATGATTGAATGGTAGATGTTGAAACTGCATTTGATCACTTTCAGATGAACAAGGTAATGCCCAGTCTCGATTTGATATAACCGTTTTTGGTGACTAGGTGAATTGTATTTAAGGAAGCTTGGTTTCCCAAGGTAGTGTTGAAAGGTTATTTAGTCGTTAAGTTCGTTTTAATTATTATAAATTCAATAGCAAGTACTGATACTGTAAAGTTTGATAAACCATGCAAGAGCGAAGAAAGTGTTGGTGTAATAAAGAAGCGAATACCTAATCCATCTTCCAATAATCGCGTGTTGTCAAGTATATTAGCATAAAGCCATGTTCAGCAGTGTCTTAATGCTACAGGTAGTGCCTGACATCTAAACGCTCAGATTGGAGACACCTAGTTCAGCAAAAATTTTATGACTATGAAGAGCAAAAAAGGCTGCATTAGATACAAAGCGTGATGACCTTAAGGCCAAACCACCAGCAGTCATTACATACAATTATGTTAACGGTGTATTGACGTGTCCACATTGCAATCGTACCTTTTTGGACAATATTGGATACACCAGTCACAAGCAAGCACACTTCATGAACCTAAATGCAACCAGAAACCGTCGCTGTGGCCGAAATCGGCCTGGATATTTGAGGCCGTCAGCGCAAAAGTGGCTTAAGCCATATTTTTCGCATAAGTTTTGTGCGGTAAATAATTTCAAACATGCTAATTTAAATTCAAAAATGGCTTAACTTTATTTTGACATATAACAACTAGATGGCGTTAAAATCATTATTTTTGCATTAAAACTTTTTGATCTGGTTTGAGTGCAATAGTTGCCTTCAATTTTTAAATCTATACTAGCAGTCTCAAGTTTAAGCCACTTCTGCGCTGACGGCCTCATATATTACGGTCATCATCATCAATGTTTTGTACAGCAGCTGAGCGATAGGCTTCTGCGCAACGGGTTGTGGGTTTGATTCCCGCACGGAAATAATATTTATACGGCCTACAGGTACTTGTTCTGGGTCTGGACAAGCATGTAAAGATTTGTGTCTATAAGCGAACCCATGAACCACGACACAGGAGAAATCAACTTCACATGTTTTTTTAATAAAAACAAAAAACAACACAAACTTAATTGTATGATAGTGTACTTTTTGTCTCAAAATATTACCGGAAAAGTCCTCAAAATTACCTCGTTTCTTGTTATTATGTACTTTTACCTGGTTTCTTGTTATTCCACTAAACTTATTTCCAATTAGTAAAATACTTGGAACGAGAGTGGTCTAGTTTCCTTGTCTTAATTGAAGTGCGCCATGCAATTACTAAAACTCCGCATTTATGTTGAATGCGAATAATACGCGTCATAGTTGTCGTTTTAATTTAGACTACATTGTTGAATTTAAGGTACCTAATCACTTTAAATGTTAAAGTTGGTCTTACAAAGTTTCACTGGTTTATATTCCATAGGTTTGTGTATTAACTGAGATGATTCAACAAATAAACGTTTAAAAAAATTGCGATTGTTAGCTAAACCATGGAACGGTCTTCTTCTTTCGTATCGATTGACCAAACCATTCAATCTATACATATAAAAGGAGAAGCTGACTGACTGACTGATCTATCAACGCACAGCCTAAACCGCTGGGGTTAGAAAGTTGAAATTTTGACAGTAGGTTCCTTTTGTAACGTAGGCATCCACTAAGAAGAGATTTTTCGAAATTCAACCCCTAAGGGAGTTAAATAGGGGATGAAAGTTTGTATGGAAAATCGTCACTTAACGGGTTCAAAATTTCACGCAAGCGAAGCTGCGGGCGAAAGCTAGTGTTCATATATGGTGTCATGTATTTTCAAATTAAACAGGCTTACACGTTGTAACGGAGAAAGAAAGCATCGTGAGGAAAACACTGCACATCCGAGAGGGCTCCTAACAGTTCTTGATGGTGTGTGTAGTCCGCCAACTCGCATCAAGCCAGCGTGGACTAAGGCCTAAATTATTTTCATTTTGAAAAGAGGTCCGTGCCCAGCAGTGGGACACTAATGGGCTGATGATGAAATGATAACATTATAATACTAAAATCAGGTTCCTTAATGTTAGCGGAAGTCAGATGGCTTTCATACGGACAGGACGAAGTGCATGAAAGTAGCCTCCTCAAGCTACGTTAATTTAAATCGTACCGCGATTCTGGAAAACGTCCGGCGAATCCTGAATAGCAAGCACTCGGTAACGCAGAGTCTAGCTGACTAATTATAACACCTCGATGATCAAATTCAGCTCAAACGACATCTCTGAAAAGAGAGATGACCTATTCTTTGTCGGAATCTTATCTAATTTCACAAGGATCGATAAGGAAATAACAATATACTTCCGTGTAGAACAAAATCTGTTCTGAATGCACATTTCGATACTATTCCTGATATCATGTCCTTTTATACAGTTGCATCCAGTTCGACAGTGCTTCCTCCTTTCATATTTACACGTAAAGTATACTGTCACAGTATGTCTATGGAAAGCAGATTATTTCGCAGTCACTCAGTTCTTCGTATGAGCCACGTTTTGTGGGATCTGGAGCTAAAGCAAGAATTTTATCTGTTTAATTTAAGGCAAACAATTTATCAGTGGAAAAGCCGGTAGAGGACGCCATGGAAGGACATACATCGATGTTATTGATGATGTTCTTCAAAAAAGACAGATGCGTAGTACTCTCAACTGGCGTGCGTTTATATAAAGATGTACGAATATGGATGAAGGGATAGGACTACGTAAAGATCGTAGCATGTGGCGTTCTAAAGTGTTTGTATTTTTTTTTCCTTTTCTAAATCCTCATAATGTCAGTCAAGTCATCATAATCATCCTCCCTTCACCAGGGAAATGTCAAAGTCAAAGTTTTTTTTCAAGTAGACCAAATTACAGGTGTTTTTAAAACGTCAAAACTAGGTGTACGGTTCCAAAAGGTAGATCTCATTGAGAAGAACCGGCAAGAAACTCCATGGTTTTTTTTTTTTATATAATAGATAATGATAATTTCACTACAGTATCGTGAGAAAAATAGTATGAGAATAATGCAGGTTAATGTAAGAAATAAACTCATATATGAGTACCTACCTAGGAAATAGAAAAATACGCCTTTTGGGATTGCCATAGCAGTTAAGAGCTGACCAGTCTCGACAGACGGCATCCGTTCACGAGCATGACGTGCACATCCGCATCGCTCAGCTCAACCATGTTGCAGGGAACTCAACGATCGGATGCACGACGCCACCGTCAGCAGGACATTTTAGTGAGCATGACGAACTCATACTACCTGGCAATAGGCAGGTGCATAATAATGATATGAATAAAGGTGTATCATAAATTACTGCAAGATTCTCATACTTTACAGTTTAGAGAGTAGGTACCTATTTAGGTAGGTATTGTCTTTTTATTGTAAAATAAAAATATATTAAAATAAAAATTGTTAAATAATATCAAAATATTAGCTAGAGTATTAGCAATTTATACATGCCAAAGGCCTAATGCCAAAGGATATGCCGTACTCTTACCGGCTAAAAGCCCATGGTGTTCCTTCTCCTGACCTTTGTCCGAGGTCCTGGGATTCGCAGCTGCATACACCATAACCACTTCTGATTATCATTTCCCAAGGGAAAATGGCTTGAGTTTATGTATCTATGTAAATAATAAAAGAGTCTGTCGGGGACGGATTAAGAACACAATTCCTCCCCGTCGCTGGGCAAGCGAGTCGTAAGAGGCGGTAAGCCTGGCACCATAATTGTGCCCGATAATTGGCTCGCTACTTGTGAATCAGTGTATTATTTATGTGTGATAAACCGTTTTTTTTTTTACCTATAATAAAAGTACATCTCTGAAATACTAAGTGGGCGAAAGACTGAGGGCGAACACAAATATTGAAAAGGGCGACTTAAAATTACGAATTTGAGGTACCTACGAGTTATTCAGAACGATCAGTATAATAATTCTTAAGCGAACAAATTTCACTCACATTATTGTTGTATGTTTGTAAGGTTGTTTGGGTTTCCAAAGGAGCGTCGACGGAGCCCTTCTGCGCGGGACTCCTATTTCTGTCTGCAGGGTTTAAAGTAACCTAACAACGAAGTGGATGACGGGGGCTTCGTTCGCTCGCTTCGAAAATTACCTATCCGTGTCGGGGTACCCTAAATTAACGATCAAATATATTTACTTCACACATTGCCGGTGGACCAGCAGGTACTCTATACAATCCCTAGGAAATGTATATTTTCGCCCACTCAGTATTTTTTTCGCCCAAGTTAGCATTTAATTCAGACACTTGAAATTTTAGTTGCTAGTTTAGATTAACTGTTTCCCACCGCTAGTAGCTCATTTTACGAATTTTAATCATTCATAATTATCGCCAGTTAAGTTAATTTTTCGCAAATATATTTAATGCCGCTCGGTTTAGTATTAAAGTATCTCATTAACAGTCTTCCATGTATTATTTATTCGCCCGATTAATAATTCCCCATATATTGTTGTATTTGCATATTTGTATATCATGGATTTCCGCAAAGTAACGCCTGATTCCATCATTTACCTCTGCTTATGCCTGCGGAGATTACAGGCATGAATATGCGAGGTAACATAAATAAGGGCAGCACAACCTCTTAAGGGGTCACTATACTCATCATTATGAACAACTTTTATTACGGGACCAAACCTGATATCGCGAAAAAAATAGTATAAGTAAAAGTTGTTCATAATGATGAGTACAGTGACCGCTTAAGAGGTTGTGCCCTTATTTATATTACAGCTTGTATATATTATGTTAATAATAAAGTGGGCTTTAAACCACTGTCAATTACCTCACAGTTTACGATAGGACCGTCTAGGCGTCTACCCGTACGTTTAGCTATTAAAATCCAAAAGATTTATTTGATAGTTTGTTCCTCAGTATGGGGCAGTTTATTCATCATTTAATAGGGTACTAGGAAGCGCCTAGGACATTTATAGCAGCACACAAATGTTGGTGCACTTAAGTGCTAGTAAGATTAAACTCCGATCACCAACTTCGGTAATTATAGAGGCCGGTAGAGGAGGCTCGAGTTCAAAATGATGTCTAAGCGCTGACGAGATGATAACGATGAAAGTAATTATGTGTGGACAACAGTATGTATTACAATTTTGGATGGATCTAGTACTCGTTTCTATTGAAAATGGATGAAGGTGGACCTAATCCTTAATTTTAGAATAAGCTGAGGATTAAAAAAAAACGAATCCGGTTCATATGAAAACTTCAATTTATTTTTCAACGCATACGGCCTCGTTTATGAAGACGCGGGGCGTGGCGCGTCACGTGCGGTACCTATGGCGTCTCGCGACGCATCGTACGTTTCTTCAGTTCACAGACAGGTGGCGCGGCGTGTGCAGCGGCCCGCATCATCACACGCGCAAGCACAAACATATGGCAATGTACGATGTTGTTTACGAAGAAGCGGGGCGTGCGACGCCGCGGGTCCCGTCGCGGCTATAGCTACGTTTAACCGTGAACGGAGAATTGAGGGAATAGCTGGTCGCAACGATGCGTAAACCGCCGCAATAAACGTCGCGTGCGACGCGATGCCATCCGCGGGCTCCGCCTGCATTTCAAGCAAATGCGTGTAAAATCGCTTCTCCGTAAACGCTCTCATGCAACGCCATATGTTTGAATTTAGTGCGGGCCGCGTCGCCCAACGCAACGCGCGACGCCCCGCGTCTCCGTAAATGAGGCCTATGCACACCTAACCAATGAATGCCAACGAACAGGTGTAGATACCGCTAAAAACCGAATGAATCCATATTCGTTCTATACATTGGCCTTCAATGGCTACGTGAGCAAAACAGAAATTTCTCGAAATTGTACAAATATAGACAAACAATGGTAAGTACTTACGACATTCGCCCTCAGAAATAAGGTCCCATGCCATTATCATAGTCTGACATACATCAACCGTTGCAGACACATCAAAAGGGTAAAGAGTGCAACAAACAGTTTCTGGCCCAATCTCAATTTCTTACTGCAGGTCAATTGACGAGTGACTTGGTGGCGTAGTGCGTCGGGTCGTTCAATTCAATTCATTTATTTTCACATTTCGTTGAGCTCCCTTAAATAAGGTTGAGCTAAGTCCACGATGGCTGATGCATGCGTGCCGTCAGTTGGGACAGGTCAACTCAAACCTGCTATGGCTCTTTCCTCAAAAGGCCGTTCCAAACGTTGCCCTACATTGTTACACTCGCATAGTTTTATACCACAATGTCTGGACTTTAAAAGAGACCTTGACTTCTGAGTTTGTTTCGGCTTTTCTTCTCAGAGCTAGTCAGATAGGAATTCCGGCGCCATCTAGTCTTAAAAAGACATTACATTGACTTTTAAAAGTGTCTGTAACAGATTTATTTACAGAAATAAATGTCATTTATCATTTAGTGTGACTATTAATTTCTAAATGTTTATGTGGATGATATCGTGTATTCCGAAATTTCAAAATATCTATAATATTAGGTTTATGAAAATTAGCTTGAATTTCAATTACATTAAAGACAAAAGAGATTATAATTCACGGAATAAACGTAAATAGCTTGAAAGTCAGAACAAAGTTTCATCGCAGAATGTTACAAAAAAGAAAAAAAAAACGGAGAAAAACTCTTTCTTGAAGTTATTACGAAAATAATTCTTGCTAAGGAATACCTGAAGAAAATTCTGGCTGGTCTACAAAAACATAATTTGAGAAAATACAAACAATTCAAGATGACAAAGAAAACATACTTTTAGACGGTCTTGAAAGCAATTGTTTTTAAAATAGGCGAGTATGATCCAGAATGTGCCTTTTATAAAATTCTTAATTCAGTACGCGCAATTATTTTTAATGCATGAGATTGCATTATCATAACAGCAAAAATAACAAAACACTCTACGCTAGCTGAAATTAAAATTTGTTTACGCATATTTGAATATTGTTAATGCGATGTTCGTGAAGGCTTTCAATTTTGTTTAAATTAATTTGATAACGCAGTCTATGTTCTTACGAAAAAAGACTAAGGTTTAAAACGCACTAGCGGCCAGCCGCAATACGGTGTGCCGCTTGCGGCTGGCCGCACATCGATTTTTACATGAAACCGCATGATCTCAACACACTAGGCGTTAACTAACTACTAACTTTCGTAATACGGCTGGCCGCTAATGCGTTTTAAGCCTTAGTGTGGCGCCACACCATACCGAATTTACGCGACCGAACTTCGGCGTCTATGTTTTTTATATAGGTAAAACGCGATGTAATTTCAGCCTGGTATGTCGCGGGTAATTTAAAAAGCATTGCAGGCGTAATCATGCCGAACTTCGGTCGCAAATCTTCGGCATAGTGTGTTTAGCCACTTACACTCACTCACTAATACACGTTGGTAAAGTAATACCAAATAACGTATAGTTAAACTGACATTCATGACATTTATTCACCATTTGTTGTAAAGGGGTATTTCCAAGACGGTGTTTTCTAATATTCTGTAGGTTGCTGATCTGCGAAATCCACAAATATTGTTGAAAAATTTAAATTAAGGCATCATTTTCTGCACATCGCAAATTAACTTTTGAACACAATATCTTGTCGCAATCAAACTTATATAAAATTATTAACACACTAGCTGTGTGCCCGATGGAATTTCCTATCGGCAACATTTCAGGGACCATCCAACTTTTCTCAAAATGACGATCTTCCATACAAACTTTCGTCCCCTATTTAACCCCTGTTAGGGATGTATATTCAAAATTCTTTTCGTAGTTCTCACCTACGTTATATAAAGATCTCCTGTGCAAAATTTCATGCTTCTAGACCTACCGGTTTAAGCTGTGTGTTGTTTGTCAGTCACATTGACTGTGTTAGAATTTTATTAATTAGAAGATTCATTTGGAGTTCATCTCATTCATGTAAAAAACTAGACATGACTGTTAAACCCAAAATCACGAACTATTCAACAAATTTAAAAATCCAACCTGAATATTCTAAAAAATTAAATAAACCCATCTAACTTCCAACTTTTCCCATTTAAAATTGTGCTCCGGTTACAAAATTGCATAACTTGATGCAATTAAAGATGACTCGCTGTAAAAAATCCAACTCAGCTCTTTCAATATAAAACTTTATTATGAAGGATGGAAAGTTTTAATAATCCTCAGAGACAAGCGTCGAGGACGTCCGAATCGGGTGGTGTAACCTCATTTCACACTGGCTGAGTTTCACTCATTTATTTTTAAGGTGATAACTAAGTTTATTATTAATGTGGTCATTTATTTTGCACCTCGAGATAATAAGAGGCGGTTTATCGGTTGGTTGAAAATTTTAGTAACGTTTGTTTTAATTTAACTTAATTTTCGGGCTTTTTTGTTAGTTTTAGGCTTCGTTTATGGAGCAGCGGAATCCTGCATACTGCGCTGCGTTTCCTGCAGCAAACTGCTGATACATGATTAAAGCGAATTTTTGATAACCATTGTCGAATAAGTAAATTAGGTATATCACAATATATTGATTTACTTTGTAATTATTTTATGATTTATAAGGTTAAATATTGTTAAAAATTATGTTTCCCACAAGAATCATACTGTAAGCATGTAGCAGTGTGGCACAGGTTTATCCTAGTACATGCTCCTATCATGCCTCTATTATCACTAAGATTTATATTGTATTTTACCATTTTATTATTTGAATAAATAGTATTATTTATTGATACATACAACTTTAAATGAAACACCACGGGTGGAAAAATGCATTACGCTTAATTGAGTTGGCCGCTCGCATCAATCGCGCTTAGCTCCGCGTCACCATGAACGAGGCCTTTTTTTAAACGTTTAAACAGCAAACTATTTTCAAATTAATAAAAAAAATGTTATTATTGTCTGTATTCTATCTTACCAGAATATATTGTTATTCATCATATTATACAATCTGAGTCGGCAAGGGGCTACTAATCCGAAAGAATACCTAGTTATTAACATAGTTACCGATAATAATGAATAAGTTTTGTTCTAAAAATTTCCCCAAAACTCAATAATTTTAGAGGAATAACTGTTCAAATATTTCTTAAAAAATACGCTAAGGCAACTTGAGCTACGTTTAAATTTAGGTCATATTTCGATATAAAATGTGCGTATTGTACGTATCTTTATTTACATTTGGAAGCAATGAATCCGGGTCACCAACATGATCCCGAAATTAAGAATGGTTAGTTTATACAAATAAAAATTATTTCATAGAATATTCAAGAAGTTTTACTAATTTTATTTGAGTAGTATTAAATAGCCTAAAAATATTTTTTATTTAAATAAGCTATAATTCTTAGTTTCCGAGATATTAAGGTTTATATTAGTGAGCCAGATTCATTGCTCCGGAGTGTATTTATTACACTACTTTTCCTCGCACAACTTCCTACCAGTGAACATCGCTGTCCCACAAAGTTAGTCTTCATGATGGACCTAGAGCGTGGGACTGTTAATAACAGTAACTAGCTTCCTCACCGCCTCGGACTTTCCCTCCAAGTGCGAAACGATATTACGGACGTTCGTCATATTTTTAAAACTTTTCTTAACAAGTTGCTAGTTTTTTTTTAACAGCTAGTGCTTGCATCGTAGCTTGTACATGTTTTTAATTGAGAAGACGAGCAGTTTATTTTTCTGAAATAATTTATTTTGCTGTGCAACTCTAGTTGTTGAATTTTTTGGTGCGTGAGTTTGTACGAGTAGGTATATGCTGGGAATTGTTCGTTTTATGTTTTTTAATGAATGCGATGTTATGGATGCTTGTTTGTTAATCAATTACAAAGATAAAAAGAATGAAAGATAAGACAGATAATTCCGTAGTTCTTTATTATGTAAAATTTACAAAATATCGCCATATCCGCCGTCAGCCACATCGTCAAAATTGGCAAAATATAGCCTATCGTATTTATAATTTTTACACATATTTCGATGATAACCCCTACTAGCGTTTACCTGTATTTTGGGGACACGCAAGTATCCTGGGGCCTAATTCTCCTAAAATAAATTGTTGCCAAACGCAATCGAACCACAACCGTCAGTCAGTTTTTGTTTTCGAAAACTTTCAAAATGATTGATTTTGTTTTTTGTGTCTAAACAATTTGATAGCTTTTGAAATTGAGAACTGTCTGAATGAACGGTTCGGCCTTGGTTCGGTTGTGATTTATCAAGATTTATTTTAGGAGAATTAGGCCCCTGGTTATATCCTGGATGTATCTTGGATATATCTTATTTATAATACTTTAATTTTATTTGTGACTGTTTACAGTTTACTCACGTGCATTAGGTATTCGGGAGTGCCCTACTAGTTTCGGACCCAACGGAGTCCTTATGGCGCTTATAGAGGCGAAAGTACATAAACATTATTTCTGTCAACACAGAGCATTTAAAATTTCGTATGTACAACATTTTAGTTAAGTGTTGTAGTAGAACACCAAATATCAACACTAGAGGTTTTGAATACGAAGTGATTAGTACTAAAAACGACCGTTTAGCATTAATTACTATAATTTCTAACCTAGGAGGTCAAGTGTTGTTCTAAACTACATTACTTGACTAAGATGTTGTACAGACGCCAGCACATCAAGCTACTACAATCTGTCAAAGGAAATGACCAGTAATACCATAGGCGCTTGCCTAGGTCTCAAAATCCATGTGCAGCAAAGATTATTATGTTTCTGCAATTGTCGTATTCTATAATTTACAGATCAAAAAGTTTCAGGAGAATGAAAGCCAGGAAAACTTAGAAAAAGAAAGAACTTTTCTCTGAATAATTAATAATTTTAATAGATTTTCATCTTTATCGCGAAAGCATTAGGTTCAAGGTTGATTGGGAAAATTTTACAGTTTCGGTTAGCTTGACCTGCTGGCGTCTGTACACACGAAATTTGAATATGTTTTGTGTTGAGTTTTTTTTTTTAACTGGCGCCACTTTCGCGGCCTTAAGCGCCTTAATCATGAGCTGAACACGGGGCAAGGTCGCGAGTTAAACTCAGGGCGATTCCGAAAAATGCACGCGAGTAAACCGTAAAGCTATCATAAATATGAATGTGCCTCGAAACTTATAATACAAAAACTTTTTACGCGGTTGAAGCTACAGGCATAACTTGTATTTATATTAAAACTAGTTGGACCCACGCGGATCCACGAGATTTTTCTATGTCAGAAACCATCGCTGCCTTGTGTAGCTCACCAAAGTTTCATCGCAATCTGATGAATGGTATAGGAACACTTATGGGACAAAGAATCATTTTTAACCGACTTCAAAAAGAAGAAGGTTCTCAATTCGTCTGAATGATATTTTATAATTATATGTATATAGGTACACAGGGTGTAAATAAATTTGTGTAATTCCTTCAAACCGCGTGATCTACTGGTAACACAAATTAACCCTAACTGGGTTTAATAGAAATCAATTTAAAAAAAAATGATTTTTCTATTTACAAGTCATTTTAGAGCTCCGAGTTAATTGACTGCAAAGAGCGATATCGCGCTAGTACCAGCTGTGTCGCCATGCTTTCATTTATTTATGCGTGACGATTAAATGGTCACTAATAAGAAAAATTGGTTATTTTTTTATCGAAACCTTATTAGGTGGTTCAAATACGATCACTTAAGACAAGCGCAAGTTTTTTTTTCTCTCTTTTGTCCCTTTTGTCGTCAATCTAAATCAGTAGTAGATCATGTGGTTTTAAGGAATTATATGAATTCGTTTACACCCTTCATAGAAGATAGATTATTTCTTCTTACCCAATTACTACGGCTTTCGATGGTTATGTACCATCTTTACTAAGCGCTGTGCCGATCTTCAAATAAATCTCCCTAATCTGTTGACCGACATCTTGAACTGTTTGCTTAATACAATTATTGGATTACATAACTGAATAAATTAGTGGCTTTATCAAATTATTGGTGCAAATGGTATTATGATAAGACAAAGTTGATTTAGTGACAAAAATTTAAAGAAGTATGCTTAGGTGGTTTGGTGATGTTGAGATAATGAGTGAACGGCGATTAACAGAAGGAATTTATAAGGCGGGTGACAGTAGAATCGCCGGTAGAGGACGCCCTAGAAGGACATACATTGATGTTATTGGTGAGGTTCTTCAAAAAGGACGGTGCGTAGTACTCTCAATCGGCATGCGTGTATGACAAGATGTATGATCGTGGACGAAGCGAAATGAGTATGTAAGGATCATAGCAAGTGGCGTTCTATAGTTTCTGCCTACTACCATGGGAAAAAGGCGTGAGTTTATGTATGTATGGTATTATTGGTTGTTTAGTTCATGTCAAAATTATTACCTACTGATCTTACCTATAACATGTCGAGTGTAATCATTATGTCGATTAATCCCGTAAGCGAACATATTGCCAAGCGGGCACGAATCCAATCCTGCAACTCAGTATTTTTTCATCTTATTCTCGTTTGACCCTAGTCGTATGTGATGATAAGCGCAGACAGTCTAAGATGGAGCAGAATCTAAGTAACAGAGATAAAGAGATATTCCCCTATAACCCGCATCATCATTCAGCCGAAAGACGTCCACTGCTAGACATAGGCCTCCCCCAAGCCATGTTGGGGAGGTTTGCCATAATCGCCACGCTTGGCAGGCGGGTTGGCGATCGCAGTGTGGTTGTTAAAGTACTCAGAGAACGCTGCTGCCCATCCTCTAGTGAATCGCTTAGTCGCCTTTTACGACACCCATGGGAATAGCTGGGGTAACCCGCATGCACTCACATAAATCCGAAGGGACACAGTAAACGTGTGGTTAACCACACATTACATTCAGGTGAACCGTTTAAATAAATAAATAAAATAAAATAAAAATCATTTATTTCGGGTTACTTACACCCATTGAATTAATACATATTAAAAGATCACAGAATATAAATTAAATGATAAAAAATTTACGTATTAATATTAAATTCTTAAATTAAATTAGATTAAGAATAATGAATATAAACGCTCACACTTTTGTTGCCCCCTTCGCCTATATTACTGGCGGCATTTCAGGGGGCCCAGCTAGTGAGCTGGCGAGTCACCGTCTGCCAACACAATTCAATTTTAAATTTGAAAGGCAGACGCCGTTTTCTTCCGGCAATTGAAGTTATACAATCCACTTAACACCCCTTTCCATAGACCAGATATTTTTTACCATATTTTACAATAGTCTTGCACCCACTTGGGACAGTCCATGACTGTACTCCAATAGTGCAGCCGTGGATAGTCCCCGGTTGGTGCCCCACCCCATTTTAGATTAAAGTTCTCAAAGGGGCCTCTGCGCGTTGGACCTGTGTCCCCGTGTATGCCTTCCAAAGGACCGGACATCTTCCGTACGGAAGATGAGCCGTGATTTGAAGAAAGATGAATATAATAATGTAAAAATGTAATTAATTTGTGTAGAAAAATGAATAAATGCAATTATAATGTCAGCAATTAAAATTTAAACAGCATTTAAAATCATATTAAATAAAATAACAATAAGCCCTTTAAACTCTGGCGATGTGTCTGCCACAACAGTGCCTAATGTAGGGGCAGTCAAATCGCTCATATAGGTCCTACTTACAAGCGTGCAATTTCCAAAGCAGGTATCGAATCCAGGACTTCGTGTGCATCAGCCACAAGGCCAATAACGTTCGTTTGTAGGTAGATACAAGGTTAGTCGGAAATGGGGTTGTAATCCGCGGGTTACTAACTGTATCATTGATGACTGTTCTAAAGCAAGTGTTAAAATTTCAAAATTCCATCATTTTAATTTCTTTTAGCTTTAGTTACGAATTCAGTAAATCGAGCTTCTAATCCGTGATCCCAAATATGACACAATGTAAATATAGCGATATTATGGATGGATTTTAGCGTATTTTTTATGAAATCTTTGAACAGCTTTTTCTCTTATCCTATTTACTTTTGGGGAAAGTTGCAGTGAAGTTACTTTGACATCCTTTCTGATTTTATTACCCCCTTTCCGACTCACCTTGCTTATCATAGAAATGATAAAATTAAACGTAAGCTTGCTAATGTTTTAAGAACTAGATGTAGAACGGCTTAGCTGCAGACTGTCCACCACCAGTTCCAGTATCCGGATCAAGGAAAATGTCTTTGCCCTCATCTGTCATGATTACGTCAAACAGAAATGCGTGATGATGGGGGTGCATGAAAAGAGCCTTCACGAGTGACGATACTTTAATACGTCCGGCGCACCCTGGGCAGTCAGCCCCGCTACCATCCTTGCTGACTGGCTAATCTTTTTACCATGGCATGAGCTATTCTTGTATACTCGTACCGACACGATGGAAGAAGAACACAGAAATCTAAAGATTGTATATTTATTTCGATTTAGTGACTGCCTCGTTGGTCTAGACTGCTGAGCGTGAGGTCCTTGGTTCGATCCTCAAGTCGGGCAAAGTTTTATTGTGTTTTTCCGTGTGGAATTTCTCAGTAGCAGCCTGGAGTCTGGATTTGTGCCCAGTTGATGACATTAAGGTCACCTCCTGCCTAATACATGGGACTCAAACATAACGGTGAAATGAGGGTATATTATTCACCCATACCCAACCCTTAGGGGTTTATAGGCGTGATGTTATGTTATTTAGATTTCTGTGATGCATATATCCAACTGACCATTTCCTTTAAGTGAAGCAGAGCCTCAAATTAATCCAGTAAGCACCATAATGAATAATATGTGTGTTAATAGAATTACACGGTTACAAATTAATTAAATACACACTGAAAATCATATTAAAATTAATTACATCAACGAAAATTTCGTGGTGTCGACGAATTATCTGATTTCCAATTAACGCTTTACTTTGAGTTGATTAATATAATTAATTGATAACTTTAGGTGATTTACTTGTTGTAGGTTTTATTATTATGCTTAAAATATTATACAAGAATACGCGCCCCACTCTTTGTCTAAATTGCTACAGTAAGTATATTATAAATTGCTATTGTGTTAGTTTTATCGCCACGCACTTGTTATAAGGCCTGAATTAAATAGAAGCGGCATAAGGTGCAGGCGGGGCGCAGGCGGGGCGCAGGCGCGTCCCTTTCATACATTTTGTAGGAAAAAAAATTGAAGCGGCACGACAAAATGCCGACATTATGCCGCTTCAAATTCACGCCTAAGATGTGTGCATTCGAAAACTAATATAATTATGAGTTCCCGTCGTAGAGCTGGTAGTCTCATCAGACTCTGCAGTCACACCGATAAATTCAGCCCCATCAAACTATCTCCTCCTGAATCCCCCGCTAGCAAAGCCTCAAGCCGAGGTCCGCGAGTCCCACCAGGGGTCGCTCTTAGTGAAAAATGCACGCAATGCCGGGTGCCCTCGTGCAGGGCTTTACCCGACTACGGCGAAGCCAAAAGGAAGGGTAATGATTTTGGCATTCTATGTATGTAAGTATGTTTGTATGTATGTTTGTATGTTCCACCGTAGCGCCTAAACTACTGAACCGATTTTAATGAATGAGGTGTCAATAGATTTGTAATAATGGCCCGGGTAACATAGGCTATATAAATTTTATCAAAATTTTATATGACGGAATTTAAACCTAAGATTCTAACCTCGAAAAAATTAAATTGAGATAATCATCACGTGTTTGGTATCAAAAGAAAAGTCTTGGAAAGCACATTACAAATATGTATACAGGGTGTTAACGAATTCGTGTAATTCCTTAAAACCACATGATCTACAACTGATGTAGACAGGCCCCGCACGGGATTTAGCTTGATTAAAAATAAAAAATAAAATTACTATTTTTTCATGCGGCTTTGTTACCGATCGTATCTAAACCACCTAATAAGGATTCAGTAAGAAAATAAGATTTTTTTTTTGCATTAAAAATGTTTTATTTTTGTGAACATTTCGATGCCACGCATAAATTAATGAAAGCATGGCGACACGGCTGGCAGGCACGACTAACGCGATATCGCTCTTAGCAGTCAGATAACCCAAGACTCTAAAATGACTCAGAAATAGAAAACAAAGTTTTTTTTTGAAATTTTTTTTTAGTTGGTTTTCAAAAATTGCCATTTAGGGTTAATCTGTGTCATCAGTAGATCACGTGGTTTGAAGGAATTACACGAATTCGTTAACACCCTGTATATATCATATTGTTTAGTTAAAATATATGTTTAAAATGCGGTCGTACAGTTCGCGCGGCAGTCCTATTTGTGCCTATTGGTGCCGCGGTCTATACCCTTTCTTAGAATGCGACGATGTAGATATTACACGGCTAGTGTACCTTTATGTCCGATCGGGAAACGGAAAAGTATTAAATAAAAAATAAAGTTAAAAAACTATAACCCGACTACGTAAATAAAAAAGGGGTCTAAAAAGGACGAAACAAGAAAATTATTCAAATAGAAATCCAGAAATTCATAGGTACAAAAATGATCAAGGTAGAACCGTGGTCGAACTTACTGTGTGTTTAATGGAGGTGTTTCTGGCACCTACATGATCATAGTAGGTATACAGTAAGTGCGACCACGGCTCTACCTTCACCATTTTTGTACCTATGAATTTCTGGATTTCTATTTGAATTATTTTCTTGTTTCGTTCTTTTTAGACCCCTTTTTTTATTTACGACGTCGGGTTATAGTTTTTTAACTTTATTTTTAATGTATGTTTTTCAATCTTGGAAAATGCACCGTCATGAAAGAAGCAAACACCAATTTTACGACGTATTTTTCACGGTATTTAACTTAAAGCCAGGAACCCTCCTCGAGAGTTCACTTTTAGTGCAAACGTAATGCCGAGGAAGCTCCTGGAAGGTCCACTAGCAATATGTATGGCGGGATGGCGTGTGAGCTCTATGAAAAGTGTGGTGGACTCGAATGTGTTAAGGTGTTAAGCATCTTCTCTCAGGGTCCTAATTTTCTATTTTTTTTCGTCAAAATTGTGACACGTCATAATCTAGCCATAAGATTAAAATTCCAGCATTTCCCCACAAAATTATAAGTAAGATATTTGAATGCAACAACGAAAATTACTTTCTACCTCAATAGATTATTTCGTTGCTTAGCCAAAACTACAAAGCCAAAAATAGGAAAAGCGAGGAAATCTCTTGCATTTTAAACTACGCATTACCCGTAGTAATGAGCGAGCAAAACGAGTGGTTCATAATAAAGGCTTGCATACACAGAGTGCAAGTGACGGACAAGTGGGTCACGGTAGGGAGCAGTTTTATGAAACTGTTGCCTTTCCACAATTGCTCCGTCCCGCATACAGTCATTTAGGGTGCTTGCATAAAGAAGTGGGTTCCCGGTAAAGACAAATCAGTAGTCTTTTTATCTCACGAAGACGCGTCATGTGACTTTTATGATAAACACATAAGGTTCATATTGCAATGATTCATGCGTCTTTGTAAGATAAAACAACTATACGGGTCGGTATCGAATGGTGCGGGTAAAATAGCACGTGTTACCTTATGCGCTTACACAGAAAGAAAGAGGTTGAAACTTGTCGGTAAAAACTACCTAGAACGGATCATACGGGTTTAAGAATTTAAGGTATAAGATTTGTATGTTTTTTTATATAGGTTGACCTGCACTGATCTGTACCGGTCTGCACTGACAAGTCCGGACCGGAAAACCTGCATTCTAATTGCGCAACATACTCGTAATCGTTATGACTATGATTTTGACAGGTCAACAATTTCTATAGCAAGGTTTGTATTAACAATCCGACTTCTCCACAACTATGTAGGTACCTCGCAATGAATATTGTTTTTGACACATCAACTGTCATGATTGATGTTGTTATGCAATTACCCTGCTGGTTCCTTTATGCAAGTACCCTTATGCATTACATCCGCTGCCATTGCACGTCGGTCACGCACGATTTCCCGACTCGCACTCAGTGTATGCCAAACCTTTAACCCCTCACACGGGGTCGACAGAATACTACAGTCGGTCGGTAAATTGCCTCATTACACTTAAAAACATAATTCCTTCGCTGTTGTTGGACGAAAATTTAAATAGTTAAATTTATTCTTCTGAAATTGTATATTTATTTGACTATGTAGCTACGGGTTACAAATAGGCTGTCTGTTTCACAGGAGGTATCTTAAGAGGCCATTTTGGGATTCATTCAAGAGTGTCTTAGTTTAATGCTTTTGATATCGGTATATTATATATGCACGTTTCTATGCCGATAATATTGTAATATTTTTTTATGTGTATTGCAAGTCATCAAATGACTGCTTCCTTTCTGGGCGGAGCGGAAGGGAGTGTCAGACTCTTACTGACTAAAACCCATCCGTGTTCCTTCTAATGCCCTTTGCGTTTCAGGGCCGCGGTAACTCTTTCGAACAAATTCCGCAACCCTGGCAGGATAATATTGTACTGCGACCACGACTCCTGACGTCAAGCGGGCGAATGTTTTTAAGTAATCTTTTTTTGTTTGAGATTTTTGTTCACTTTTCGTGACTATGGAAAGAAAACTCATCGGTACCTGTTAATATGTCGACATCAGGGAATCGACTTAAAGAAAAATCTTGTTTTTTTTTCTCTTATCCCAATCCCAATACAGGCGCTTATGAAACACAACATAGACACACAGAGAACACAATAAGACAAGGTAAGGTACAGTTACAAAAATTGCATTATATTTCCAAGATAAATTACTGTAGAAATGAGTAGTCGTATTTATGCTAAGGAGCATGTTAGGTTTTACTTTATCATAAATGAAAAGTTAAAGACAAATTACAAAACATTTAGCAAGCGAGACGCTCCAGTAATTGTCATCCCTAACTTAAAAGACTATAAAACAACAGAGAATTTCATGTTTGTTTATATCTACTTTCCCAAAGTTAAATCCAACTTTATTTTTAATCAAACGACTTTGTCACTGAGATCATAAAAAATCCAGTCCTCATTTTCAGGGTAAACAGTTTCTTATTTACTTCCAATATTATGCTAGGCTAAATTAAGATTTATTTCTCTAAGGACAAGGTTAGAAATCGAATGGAGTGACTTAATTGTGGAGGTATTGTTTTATTTTGATGAAGTGGAATGGAGGGCGGGCATACACCGTGGTTGATTTGATGCAAGATATACCGAATATATGGTTGAGGAGATAGGAAGATACTGTTCAGTTACTGGTTTAGGTAGTTTTATTGTCCTGAAGGATATTTTTGTATTATAACTTTCGTGAGACACATTCATATTTATGATTATTTACGGTTTACTCACGTGCATTTTTCGGGATTGCCCGACTAGTTTCGGCTAGTAGTCGGGCAATCCCGAAAAATGCACGTGAGTAAACCGTAAATAATCATAAATCTGAAGGATATTGTTATGGTATGACAATACGAAGATTCATTTAAGTTTGTGAGTGATTAGAAGAATGACAAATACGTAGGGTTTTAGAGTAACTGCATCTTTAAAAACGGATGTTTAAAAAATTAACAGAGTAAATGACAAGTAAAGAAAGAAAATCAATTTATTCAACATGCTAATCAACACACTACTTAAAATAATGTTAAAACGCGCAAGAACGACGAAAACATTTTTTTTAACTCCCACCTTAACCCTTTATAAGGCAGTGGCAATATTTTCGCCACCAACTTTTTTGGAAGATGTCCTGAAAGCCTACATGTTATATTTTTATTTTTAAACCTGGAAATATCACAATTTTTAGCTAGTTTCTACAAGAACAAAAAAAAATACAAGCGAATTTTTTTTTTTAAAATTTTTTTTTTTTTTTATAAAAAATTGCCAAATTTTTTGTTATTTACTTTTCCTAAAACCTTTTGCCTTATAAAGGGTTAATTATTACTCTTTATATTATACCATTAGTAGACTAAAAATACAGAAATGCATCGCATTCGCATGTGAATGGGTCATCACTCAGCATAATGCTGAGTTGTGACAGCATTGGGACTTTTCCTAACATGCAACACCAAAAGCGCCGATTTTCAGTGACGATCTTGGGTGACGCCATCGCGTAGTGATAGCCTAACGATTGACTAGCCTTTCATGCAGGAGGATCCGAGCTTGATCCCAGCCCGCACTTCTGACTTTTTGAATTCATATGCGGACCAGAACTTGATTAACCTTTGCATTAACGACGAAAGAAAAACATCGTGAGGAAACCTGCATCTCTGAAAAAAAGATCAAAGATCAAAAGATCTCGATGTGTAGTCCACCAATCTGTGCCAGGCCAGTGTGGCGAACTACGGTCTAGACCTTTCTCATTCTGAGAAGAAACTCGTGCTTAACAGTGGGGCAGTAACGGCCTGATTATCTTATGTTCTAAAAGATCTTCTATCGTGTCGGCACAAGTATACAAGAATAGCACATGCCGTGGTGAAAAGATTAGCCAGTCAGCAAAGATCGTAGCGGAGCTGACTGCCCAGGGTGCGCGGGACGTACTGAAGTATCGTTACTCGTGGAGGTTCTTTTCGTGCACCCCCTAATTCCCTATTCTAAAAGATAAGAGTAGTAGAGCTCCTTTGGAAAGAGTTCGTCCGGGGAAGTACTTCCTCAATACCTATTTCTGCCGATAAGCAGCATTGCTGTGTTCTGGTTTGAAGGGTATATGGGTGTCAGTGAAATTACAGGCACATGAGACTTTCAAATTTTGTCTCTAAGTTTGGCAACGCATCAGCAATCATCGTGGTGTTGTAGGTATAAACATATAGGCGGCGATAAGAGAGGGATTCGCCTATTTTCTGCCGGAAATTATGAGACAATAGCTAAAATCTGTAGAAATTAAGCCAATATACGACCCAGTACAGTACAGCTATGAAGCCAATAAATAGCCTTTAATGAATTTTGAAGACAGTTTAGTGAAACAAGTCAGTCAGGACTACAAAGCTAATGAAAATTAATGGGAACCCTAATTACTCTCCGTCCAACAGTTCACCGTAAGTGTCTCCGACTTCGCTTTTAAGTAAGATAAAGAGAAGTCACAAGTTCCGATCAATAATTCATTTATCTTTAATATAAAATACGAGCCAAGATTTCCACTGAAATACATTCGAACCTATTATCAAAATTATAAATCATCTTTATCTTGCGTTTTGTCGATTTCCTCCTTCCATTGTTTGTAAAAGATCGACGCTTTGTCGACTATGAAATGGTAGTGATTTCCTTAATCGTCAAGTCCATGGGAAATTTTACTTTATTCCTACAAAGATGGAGTCCAAATTGTTGTCTGTCGATGTGTTTGTGGCAACTTCCTTACCCAAACACTCGAATTCGGCGAAAAGTATTTTATGACGTATGCCAATAGATTGATAACTATAGGGCTTTGGTCACACCCTTCTGGGTAAATCTTTGAAGTGTATTATTAGTTTTATATTGAACGTAAAAAGGATAACATGTATACACGCTGACATTTAATTGGTTGTTTCAAGAACAAACGTTGTTCAGACCATGGCCTACTACAATGAAAGGGCAACAAATAAAAAAAAAACCTTGGTTTAAAAAAAAAACACAAAAAAGACCAAGTTAATAAAGTAGTCGGCGCTATGATGGTTCAAGTTATTTGCCGGGAACTTTACCGCGATTGTCGCGATGAGTACTTTAATGTTACTGTTAATATTTGAACACGTTTGAGCAACATAAGACTTTATAAGAACGTTCAAACGCCTAGTAGGTATTTTCTTTTTAATATTTTTTTGATACTGTATGATGGTAGTAGACCATGGTCTGAACAACGTTTGGTCTAGTAAAACAACGAATTAAAATAAATGTCAGCGTGTAATGAAGTATTTTTTTGTTATTTTAATGTGAGAGATAGTTAACTTTATAATAATATTTATATACAGCGTGGAAGGGACATCGTAACACAAACTTCGTGAAAAGGTTCCTCATAAAGCCTTAAATTAATTTACGTAAGTCATTAATATCACAAATGATAGGTTACAGATGTTGTCATTTTTAAGCGCGCAATGTACTGCGAATGCAAACAACGAGTCACAATCACAACCGCAAGCCATTACTCCGCTAACGCGGTACCGGTGCGCGGCGCGGCGCGGCGGCCGTACAGTAAGTACAGTGCCTACACGCATACGCACGCACACATCACAAGTCTGAGTTCGGCACGGAGTCGCGTTGCCGCACAACGCTTTTGTAAACGTGAAAAGTAGCATACCTACGTTTACACTACTGATAAAGAAATCACCTAACAAACACATTGATAAACCGAACTTGAAATTTAGTTCAATTGACTGATTGCTTACAACAAAAAACAAAACATTGCTCGTTCGCTCATAAAATAACATAAGTAGGTACCTACCTAATGATTCCGATGAGGTACCTACCTACCTACATGGCAATTAGTTGCAAACAAATTAACACTCACCTTAATCTCTCTTATTAGGAGTGAGGGACTCCTAATAAGATAGGGTTCAAAGTGGCCGCCACCAACTTGCTCACAAATCCTAGCGCGGCGCAGAGTTTCAGCGTAGACACGGGGGAATAAGGTGGGGTCTCGGACATACTCCGCACGGAGCGTCGCAAGCGATCTCGCATTTCTGCTGCCGTATTGCACTCCGTAACAAAGTCCCTATCTTGACCCCACAGACAAACATCTAGTGGGGTCAAGTCTGGTGATCGCGCTGGCCAGGGTTGTGGATCGAACCTCCCAATCTACTGGTCACCAAAAGTCGCTGTAAGGTGTAAGGCTGTCGCACTGGAAGAGTCACGTGTGGGGGAGCGCCATCGTGTTGGTACCACGCATCCCGGAAGTGGGCCACCGGCATCTCTCTAGTTACGGGCACTAAACGTATGGTTACGACTGTTACGTATCCGAGGCATTTTCGTTCAAAACACACACAGTACAACACAGACAAAAAAACAACTCTACTGATAATAACTAATACGCTCAAATCCAAAATCACGAAAAACAACACAACCGTTTACAATGAACGCAAATCGGAAACTGAACTGATCAAAAATCGGCGAAATTCAAAATTTTACTTCCTTTAAAATTTCGCCGACAAGCCGTCATAGACTCGTAGGCACCTAGATCATGCACAGACCAATAAAATGATAGACTGTGCCAACGCATTAAGTTGTACTGACAAAATAAATTGCGAAAATGGATAGGGTTAAAATTTACTAAAGATCAGATTACATCGGTTAAACAAAGGTGTTAATGCAAAAACAACTGTTTATAACAAAAATTGCCTAAAAAAAAGGTTAATTACTAAAAAAACTTATTTTTTTACATTCAATTTATTAAAATTGATAACAGTATTGGACATACTATCAGAAATCATTAATAATCCCAGATAAAAAGTCTAAATAAAAGTAGTCAATCTGATATTAATTTACGTAATAACGCATCTGTTAGATTCATAGGCACTGGCCGCTATAGCTTTGTCGATACCGCGCGTCGGCGCAGCGGCATGTCGGCTTCTTTGAGTGAGCGCGCGCTCAGTGACTAGTGCCTACACTGCCTACTTTGTTGCACTCACTTACTTTGTTGCGATAACCTCGGTTCGTGAACTTTACCAAAACAGCTGATCGGGAGCACTTTTTAAGTTTGATTTTCATTGCTGTTTTACGTGAAAATTGTGAAATAATTGTTTTTTTCTTTTTTATCGCATTGGGATGGAAAACAATAATGATTTTATACACTATAAATTAAAAAAAACTGCAAAAAAAGTCGTAAAAATTAAGAAAAAAGCGACGCAAAATTCCAACGCTGGGGGGTTCAGAATCATGTACTGGATCCATGGTACACGTATACGTTACGATGTCCCTTCCACCCGGTATTATAACTTTCGTGGGACACATTGTTATTTATGATTAGTTGCGGTTTACTCACGGGCAATTTTCGAGATTGCCCGACTAGTTTCGAACCTCGAGTTCGACTCGCGACCTCGCCACGTGCTCAAGTGATGATAAAGGGCTCCGTTTGAGTCCGAAACTAGTCACAATCCCGATAACGCACGTGACCCGTGAACCGTGACTAATCATAAATTTAAATCACGAAAATATTTCAGTGAGTTATTAGACAGTGCATAAAATTTTCGTCAATCCTGCCGCAGGATCGTGACCAAATAACCAGTAACCCTGTATAGTCGCGGACTTGAATTACTACCCTAAAGTCTATAATTGCTTGCACATTACTTTTTCAGAAGGTCGATATGACAAGTTGATATGACATCTTAAACCTTATTGCGCACAGTGTGAGAAGGAATCGACTTTGAAATATGATAAACATTTCGAGCCCGCGACCATATATGTTTTTTAATATGATGATGGTCTATCGTAGTAGCAACAAAAAACAATATTCAAATTATACATTTGCATACCGACGCTGAATCTTGTTTTAGCATCATCATAGTCATTATATCGACAATGAGTGGAATTTCCAGTTATGAGTCAGTTACATAATTTTTGCATAAAACGTATTTATAAAGGAATCCCCCGAATACTGATAGTTTGACGGATCTAAAATGCAATGAGTTTACTTTTTACCCGACTGCGCGACAGAAAGGACAGGGTTATGTTTTCACACGTATCTTTGTATCTATTCTATTCTTTATACCCTCGAAGCAGCCCAACGGCTGGATGGATTTTACTGAATGAGGTGTCTATCGATTCGTGCAGTGCGATGGTTATAGGCTAAAATGGTGACCTTGAAATACGAAAAGGGGGGAGAAACAAAAAAAAAAAGGTTATATTATGTGGGATATCGCTGAATAGGTCTTTTAATTAACAATTTTTTTTTGTTTAAGATACTCTTCTTAATTAAAACTCGTATAATTTAAGCCTCCTGTCTGTTAATAACGATGAACTACGATTACCAATTCGTCTGCAAAGAATGGTGATTACGGAAAATTTCCTTTTGGTCGTTTAGGACCATGTTCATGTTCAGCACTGAACGTTTACAGTTTTACAGGAACGATGATAAAGAATGAAATAATTTTAACTTGAACACACCGTAGCTGACCTCTCATTGTACGGAAAGCCTATACAATGCGAGATCAAGTGATACTGGAAATATATAGTTTGATAATTATGCCGTGTGTGCCCGTTCAACCAACCTTTTAAATCAAAATCATTTTTTTTAAATGGACGACTTTAGCTTCAATCTCGTTTATATAGACTCAATTGTTTGATTGATGTATGCCATTAACAAAACTTAAAAATATTCTCATTTATACCCGACTACGCCAAAGACGAAGGGTTGTGTATGTTTGTATGTCTGTAAGTTTATATCCTCGCACAGCCTAAACTACTGAACCGATTTCAACAAATGAGGTGTCCTTGGATTGGTGTTGATCTAGAATTTCTTAGGTTACATGACGTTGTGGCCTGCGGGCAACGGGTTAGGGGACCCGTCGCCCGACCAGCAACAGGCCCGAGAAGGCGGCGCGCAATGTTCCGTGCGCGCCTCTCAAGAGGACGTGGGGCAAGGCCCCACAGAAGAAGAGGTCCGCCTGGGGCTGGCGGATCGAGGCCTGCCGGGGTCGCGGTGCATGCAGCTGCGAATCCCGTGACCCCAGCCAAGGGTCAGGAGAAGGAACACCGTGGGTTTTTAGCCGGTAAGTGTCCGGCATAACCCTTCGCCATCCCCGTGCGAAGGGTTATGCCCATGAGGATTTTCCCACGATAAAAAAAGGGTACATGACGTCATAGGAAAACCTTTACTATACTTTTGCCTCTCTCAAATCGTTTCAAACTTTGAGATGGGTTAAGTTCCATTAATTATAAAATCTACATCCGTGTAGGTAGAGCCACGGAAAAGCTAGTTTAAATATAACATTACGTCAGTCACGTTAAATCAATTCATAATGGTAGGTTATGTGTAGTTACATAGATTAATTTTGTTTATTATCATAACAATCGTGACTCGTTCTTAGACCTTCATTTACAAACTGGTTTTGCTTAGCAACTCGATCGTAGATGTTCTGTAAACATACAGAACGTACATATATTAAAATATAGTAGAATGGAATTCGTTCTGCCTAGACTTTTCCCAACTATGTTGGGGTCAGATTCCAGTCTAAACAGATGTTGTTGAATACCAGTATTTTACATGGAGCGACCACTATCAATCTATATGTTCCGTGTGGGAATCGAACCCACGACCCGTAGCGCACAAGCCAATCGCTTAGCCACTGCACCAAACGTGTCGTCAAAATGCCGATATCCTAAGGTTAAACCGGTTGTCAGACTTTCGGGCTTCTGACTACTCGCAACGACTGTCATAGGAATTCTGATGACACCCGGGACCGACGATTTAATGTGCTTCCCGAGGCACGGAGGGGTCTTGATGTGTAAGGAATGGCCACCCATCCATGTACTGACCGCGGCAAGCGCAGCTTAACCTTACAAATCAAATGACCCGCGCGGTTGTTAGTTAGCCCATCGAATAGAATGGATTAAAATGTGTAAAATCAACGCATTCATAGGGATTTTTCTGTCTTCCGCAGATGTCGGTGTGGTGATGAAACCTCATTTCCTATTGGTAACGCATTTTAGTATCAAGCGGAACGCCTTCTTATTGATATACGTGTGTGCGGACGGAATCTACATTCGCACCCCGCAGAAGTTCCATATCCGCGGAAGACAGGAAACGTCTTTATGTTTGTGCAAGTTGTAGGAGACAATAGAAAAACTTTTTTTGTTGGAGTTAGTTAACTTATTTTTCTTAATTAAAGCAATTTTTCGGTCTTATGTTCGGCTAGAATTTAAGGCTAAGCAAACATATTTAAATAGTTATTATACATACGTAAGTGTTTTTTTTTTGAGTTTTCTTTTCTCTTGACTCTGGTCAAGGTCTGACCTTGGTGGCAGAGACAAAGTCTACGATGGAGTGAGCTTACTCAGAAGCCTGTTCACTCTAGCTTTGAAGAGATTCGGGTTTTATTTAGTTCATAAGTTTCTTTTAAGAACTTAAGAGAAAGTCAGATCAATGTTGACCTTGAAAGTACATTTCTGTCTTCTCCTTAATTATTCCTAGATACACTCTCGATCTTTAGTTTTCAAGATCCAATCAAATCCTTTGTCTCCACTCAGCATAGAATAATTTCAAGTTAAACTATTGCTTACTGATTAAAATTCTTATATTTTTCATTATCAACGTAAAACGCTAAAGCAAGAAGGACTGGAGCTATTAGTCGGTCTCTGTGGCGAACTCTTTAATCTTGTTCAAGCTACTTAATAGCTACAAAAAGTATTACTCGAGTAAAATACTGCAGTGCGATCCAGCTAGAATAAATACGCCTATTAAAACTGCTGCACTATCTATTGAAAAACGCAACGTTAGCAAAGTTTTATGTATAAAAAATGCAAAGTAAAAACATGTTTTCTATTTAAAATTGTTGACCTATTTTGAAAACAGAATATGCTAAAAATCTTCTGTAATATACATAGTGACTACTTAATTTTTTTCAAACATTTTGCTATTACTAATGCAAATGAAAGAAAAAAAACTGTGTAAATATTCATAAACCGGATAACTTATAAATTTATCTTTGCTAAGAATGTTTCTTTTCGCAAATCAAAGTTACAGATGTACCAGTCAAGTCATAAACGTACAGGATTATGGTATTTTGAGGGGAGTTTTATAGCTTTCCTTTATGGAAGTGTAATAAAATGACAACCATATTCCTGGAGAAAAAGTTGCAATCTTGGCAAGAGATGACCCAGTAACGTCGAAATCTTAGGTATCATGTCGCAATCTCTTCGGCAAAATCCATTAGTGTTATGATGTAGTGTTACATAAAAGATTTGCTGGAAGTGGCACCATTTATTTTTATTTATTTATTTATACTTCTATGCACTATGGTGGTACATAAGGCGGACTTAGCAGAAAAGCATGGAAATAGGTACAGCGAAAAATAAATAATAAAAAAAAACCCGGCCAAGTGCGAGACAGAAATACATCATCTGTGAAAATTGCAACTGTCTAACTATCACGGTTCATGAGATACAGCTTGGTGACACACGGACAGACAGCCGAGTCTTAGTAATAGGGTCCCGTTTTTCCCTTTGGGTACAGAACCCTAAAAATGAGTTGACAATTTCGAACTGAATATAGTACGAATTTATAAGATAAATATAAATTACATAAAATACAATTAATAAAATATATAGAAATTGTAATATATTAATCAAATACAAAACATTATGAAAACCTAAATGCAATTATGACGAAGACTAAATTAGATGATTAGGAGTGCAGCGACTTCAAGTAGTACTTATTCCTTAACTTTGCGTTTGAACGAGAATTTACCCGGAGCTTTTTTAATATCAAGGGGGAGCACGTTCCAAAGTTTGATTGCTGAGACAGCGAAGGACTTAGAAATGAAACCTGTGCGGTGGGAAGGTATTTGGAGAAGTAAATTTTCAGAAGCACGAAAGTTGCGATTGTGAGAACTGCCCAAAACTTGAAAGTATCTTTTCAGATAATCAGGAGCACATGAATCGTTCATAATGGAGAAGAGTATACAGAGAGATCTGAGGGATCGTCTCTGCTGGATAGGCAGCCATTTATGCTGAAAACGATAGTGAGAAATGTGATCATATCTACGAAGTACAAAAATAAAACGAATGTAATTATTAAGAAGACGATACAATTTGTTCAGAAGTTCTTGGGATAAATCAGAGTTACAAACATTGCATAATCAATTACTGGGAGCACAAGAGACTGGACCAAAAGGTTTTTAGTGGTAGATGGGAGGAAATGCTTAAACCTATAGAGAGATCGCAGTATGGCCGTGACGCTCTGGCTAACTTGAGTGACCTACTTGTTCCAACTTAGCCTATCGTCAATGTACAAACTCAAATCCTTCAAGTAAGGTGATAGAGGAATGACTGAGTGGTTGAAAAGTATCGGCATGAGGTGATAAATATTCATATTTTTTAAGTGGAACGAGCTACCTACAATCATTGCTTGGTATTTACTTACATTTACATCAACTCCGAATTTATTAGACCAGTCAGCGATCGTGCGTAAGTCAGCGTTGAGGCTGGAAATAATCTGTCATCAATCATTTAATCTGTGACTTCTAGTGTGTGATGCCAAACAACTTGTTGTTACAAAAGACAGACACCCAAGGTCATTATTTTTGCCGGCAGCATCTTTAACTAACGTTATTACAGCAATGGTTGCCTCTGTTTTACCAATTTGTTTCTTAATTTGACTATAACTTTTTTATTTATTAAATTTTCTTTTCTCGTCCTTCGTTCACTTTTCGTGACTATGGAAGCTTTATAGGTATTGTAACTATCGTTTTTGCTTCTAGGTGATGAAGACAGTAACTTCCATGACCGACTATAAAAATCTGATAAAAAATTGTACTTATCTGTTTTAACTTTCATAAAGTTAAAATAAATACTTTAATCTTTTATTCTACAGTCCTTTGTAAGAACTTATCATGCCTGAGGTGGGTTCTTTTTATTTCATTGTGATGATTAGGTTTTATAAGGAAACAGTGAGAATGATGAAGACCATATCTGGTATAAAAATCTACGTCTCTTCCAGTCATGTATTTCTGTGTTCCATATGCTACAATTTGTCGCCCCATGGACACATTAAGAGGAATATCATTTCACTAATGGACCGTTGTGTGTAAGTGTAAAAAAACTGGCACGAAAACATCCCTAGCGTATATTTAATATACAGAGGTGTTGATGTGTGAAATATCATCATTATCATACGATTGTTATGTTGAAGGTTCCGATATTATAAGGATATTGCGTGAGATTGACATTTCTTTTTTGTTGGAAGTTTAGAATAAATTGATTAAGTAGCTACTGGTTTTAGGAATTTATTTAGAAATAGTATTTTATTAAAGCAAAATAGTGGACCAAAGATTTGGTGAAGATCGCGGGAATCTGCTGAATGCGAGAAGCTCAGGACCGGTCGATGTGGCGATACTTGCACTGCTGGATATAGGCCTCCCCGCCTATGTCCAGCAGTGGACGTCTTACGGCTGAATGATGATGATGAAGTGCTGACACTGTTGTGTCAACAGTGACTGCGACACTATCCGTCAACTCCCGGCTCGTTGGCTATCCAGATGTTGCAATGAATCTTGTTTGAAAAATTACATTTAATTTCGTTTGACAGCGTACAGAGTTGTACGGCATTTTTGGTACGAAAATGTACGAGTATTCTGAGCTCTATCCGCTCCAAAATTGGCAAAAGGGGAATTACCTCCTCGGTTTCTTTTTCTGAAGGTCTCGCACGTTTATTACGGAGACCGTTTGACGTAGGATGTTAATATTCGATGTAGTTTTCCTTAAAAATGATGATGGCAAAACTGTTTTCTTTGTATAATCTCATTGACAACGGAGTTTGAAACATGATGGGCCACGTCGAGATAATATATTTTACAGCATACATTTTTTGGAAAGAGAATAATCACAAGAAAATATAAAGGAAAACTTATGAAATTGCAATGTTTAAAACCTACGCGATGACTCTTATCGGTAAACTTTCTTTTAGATATATCTTAAAACTTGCCCCAAATGCAAAACTTTATTCTATGCTGAATGGACAAGTAATCACAATTTTGAGTTCGGCAGATGAGTTTTCCAAGAATCTAAATCAAAAGGTCCCACAAAAACTAAAGTTTTCAGTGGTGTGTTATGTCTGCTAACTCGCACCAGGCCAGCAAAATAGACTCATGCCTACATCCTTCTCATTCTAAGAGGTCCGTGCTCAGTAGTAGGACAGTAATGAGCTGACTGATAAGAGTAGTAGAACACCTTGTGAAAGGGTTCGTCCGGGAAGGTACTACTTCCATAGCTATTTCTACCGCTAAGCAGCATTGCTGTATTCCGCTTTGAAGGGTATGGGTGCCGGTGAAATTACAGGCACATGAGACTTTCCAACTTAGTCGTAGCTGGCAACGCATCAGCAATCTTCTTGCATGTTAGTGTAGCCAGTTTCCGTCAGGTGTATATAGGAGACTTTAACCACTTACCATCAGGTGGGACGATGTTCGCCAACATATTACAAAAAAAAAGATTATGCTAATTCAAATCATCTCCTTTTTTATAAGTTTCAATAGTAACAAAATCACTCACACTTTGGCAGTTTTTTTATCACGTTGTTCAACACATTAATCCGCCAAAAAACTTGTTATTATAAAAGACAGACGCTCGACTAGATCATTATCTTTACCGGCAGCATCTTTAACAAACGTTACCATAACAATGGCGTCCTATGTGTTACCTATTTGTTTCTTCATTTTAGTTTTAACTATTGTTTCTGCTGCACCAGCTGATGAGAAACCTTTTGGTGAGTTTTTAGTTTTTGTATCTAATTTTATGTTGCAATGATTGACGACCGAATCCAAAAACAGTAACCAATCTCTGGATTGATGTAGGTTTTTTAAATTAATTCTGTTGAATTTCTGTTAAAAAGCTTTAACATCATCATCACCATCTCCCTGTCCTTATCCTACTCAAGGTGGGGTCGGCACAACATGTATTCCTCTTCCATTCTCTCTCTATCAGTCGTCATCTCAGGACTTACTCCTTTGTTACCCATATCATCCTTTACACAGTCAATCTTTCTTTGGCGTAGTAGGCCATCCAGAGTTTTTGGATTGAGATCAGTCATGGGTCTCGTTACCATCATCTTAAAAAACCGGTGATCCATGTTTGGCATTCGTAATTTTTGTTAGTTCAGATGCAATACTTTACTGCAATTCATTTTGGTCTATTTATTTATGCGTTTGGATACAATTGTGCATGTAACGTTGGCATAAATAATTTTAAAACTAGGATTATCCGTTCATCTTTGAGTATACGTAGAGTGTTTATTTATTTCATTGTGTTATCAAAGGCACTTTGGACATGGAGTATAATAATTTGATTAAACATTTATTATTTCTAAAGGATTAAATAGTAGTGAGTCATTTCTCGATGACTTAGCTTAGAATGAATAATTATAGTTATTGTAAAAAAAATGCAGATTTCGGATCACATGCATAGTCCCTAATTATGTTTCTGCTACGAATGGTTGTTAATAATCTTTAAAAAACCGCCAAGTGCGAGTCAGACTCGCGCACGAAGGGTTCCGTACCATCATCTATAAAACGGCAAAAAAATCACGTTTGTTGTATGGGAGCCCCCTTAAGTATTTATTTTATTCTGTTTTTTAGTATTTGTTGTTATAGCGGCACCAAAAATCGATCATCTTTAAATTTCAACTATCTAACTGTCACGGTTCATGAGATACAGCCTGGTGACAGACGGACAGACGAACGGACAGCGGAGTCTTAGTTATAGGGTCCCGTTTTAACCTTTGGGTACGGAACCCTAAAAAAGAACTGTCATCGTTACATGACGTTTCTGTGCAACTCCTTCATTTTCATTCTTGAAAGTTATCATTTTCTGTTCAATGTTCCAGATTGCCCGAAAAATGAGAAATATTATAAATGTGAGCTGGAGGTTTGCCAAAAGACCTGTGCTCATCTGAAGAATCCGCCTCCCTGCCCGTCCATTGCCGCTGGCTGCTTTAAGCCTGCCTGTGAATGTGTAGACGGATTCCTCAGAAATTCTGCAGGAACTTGTATGCCTTGGAACTTATGTTGTAAGTTATAATTACTGTCCTTTATTCATAGTAAACACATATTAATTATATTTTTAAATACAAATCATAAATAATAACAAAACAATATACATTTGAAAGTATGAAAATAGTATCTCACCGGCATCGGGGACAGGGTCCAAGCTGCCGGCAGTCAGGGCTCCAGAGAAAGAAACCTCCTCACTATGCGTGCCGTGTCAAGGAGTACTGCTTTCTGTATCAATGTAGCCGCCCAACGAGAGCCTCATGAGGTTTTGATCGAGGCTCTTGACTATTAGGCCATTCGCCATAACGACTATCAGGACAATGTCTGCTGGGTCCACATCCCACATGCTGTCAACCTCGTGTGCTAGATCAAAATATTTTATTTGTTCATCTTTCTCAGCTCTCACGACGCTCTTTTTTCCGCCTGATAAAAGTCTTTTCAATACTTTATTCAGGCGGCCAAAGAAGCGCTCCCGTAACAATTGTCTCCTGTCGGTCTCACTGATGCCTAAAGCCTCCGACATACCCAAGTATTTGTAGGTCTCAGTTCGGGAGAAGCTTCTAAGTTGTATGGAATTCGAGAGTTGGATTCCCTCGGATTCCACAATCTCCCCTCGCTTTACATGCATGACCGCAGATTTGTCGACACCAAATTCCATCCTGATAGAGTTACTGAAGTTTTCAGTTACCTCCAGTAACTCCATCAGTCGCAAAATATTTGCTGTTGTTATTATATACTTCTTCCTATTGTGTCGATGGTACAGTTTGCTAGATTAACGTAAGCCAGTAGGCGGTCAAGGTTCTCAATGGTGCATCTCTACGAGCACAAGGCTGTTCTGTGTCTGTATACGATTCTCACATATTATAGTCTACTTAGGTTCGTAGACGAATCAATGATAACTATTATAGGCCAATGCAATCATCTTGATCATATTTGACCTTCATTATAACGATACTCAAGTAGAGATCAACTATGAAAACATGGCATGCTCCTCCAACATTTGTCTTCAATGTTTGTGTGTCTAGGCACGTCAACGAGTCACGATGTTTGTGTTTGATATTTAGTAGATTTATTGCTGGACTAGTGCATAATTAAAGTGAGTGAATGACACGTTGTAAATATTCTATCTCACACTTTTTTACTTGCAGCATCAATGGAAGGACGTGCTATGTTATCGTAGTTAATTTCTACGTCCAGGGGGCTTACTATGACCTCTTAAAGCAGGACAGAAGTTGCCTGGAAATTGAACTGCCCTGATTTTTTATACTATGACATCGTTAGAGCAGGCCTGCGGCAGGCCTGCTACGATGACGTTTACGAAATCCGTTCGCCTTTTTTTGTATAGTCTTGTCGTACCATGAACAGGCATTACCTTGCAACTTGGTTCAATAGTCGTTCACCTTTAGTACTGTCACGGTACGATTTTAGCGATTCAGAAGCATGCCTGCTTTTGAACGAAAGTTGACTGGCTGGCATTTGAACGTTTTCATAAGAGGGCATAGTAAGCCCCCAATGCATCCTGGGTAGTCAGCCTCGCCAGGGCCGCATTTAAGGGAGGGGTTTTTATCTCAGGGCCTCCACAATAGAGAGGCCTCTATGAAAATAATAGTTTATGAATTGTTTCAGATGCGAACAAAGTTTACGCCTTTCCTGAAGAGGAATGAAATCACATTCACAAGGTACTTTTTTAAAAACATTTCAACGGGCCTACACTTCTTAGTTGCCCCAGGGCCTCCAAATCAATAAAATATATATTTAATACCTTCCTATCTTTGATTACCTTCGTCCGTGTGTCACTGCAAGGGTACCAACTGAAAATCAGCGCTGGGTGTTTGACGCCCAGCATATGCTGAGTTGGTGACCCTTTCGGAATGGGCACGCTCGACAGCATAAAATATGTGTGTTTGATTCTTTTCTGTTTTTTTATTGTTTATGCTGTTATTGTGTCCTTAGCTGAATAAAAATTATTTCCTTTCTTTATTTCTTTCAAATCTTTAAGTTCCGCTTGCCTCGCTAACAACCTTTCTGACTTGTTAATCTTTTTACCACGGCATCAGCTAAATGTGAAAAGCTCGTACTGACACTAGAAAAGAATAAGCCATTAGCGGATGGAAATAACTGTTTTTGTTTTCTTGTTTCAGAATCATTGACGACCAGTTCTTCCATGACCAACTATTAGAATCTATATAAAAACTTATACCGGTTTTGCAAAATTAATTTTTTTTTTTTTTTTTTTAAAAGTGCCTGTCATTTTATTGATTTTTTCCTCATATCTTGGTTTAAACTTTGTATGAAAAAAAAAATATAAAAAAGAACACAGCCACCAGAATAAAACAACATGATTGTCCTTGGTGTTTCATGGAGATTTATTTACTTTGATTGATACGGTTTTCAATAACCAATTACATCAACCAAAGGAGCGATATCAATAATAAACATTGGGATATTTATAGTTTTTCTAGGAAAAGCACAATGAGAGAATTTTTTGTGTAATTTCATTTCATTTTACACTTCATGAAAAAATTGATTATTATCGGCATCCATTATAACTATTATAAGTTACACGCTTAGATTTCTCTTGTATCGTGGGTGCGTTTACAGACACAAATCTCACATACACAAACGCTTAGACCCGAAACAACTATCTGTAGGCCATACAAATTTTTGTTCCGTGTGAGGCCTTTTGTAGAGAAGGTGAGGATGAACTACTTAGCTACTAAAGAGGAGATGAAATATAGCATTGATGAGATGACAATACCATATAAAGGCAAAAAGATGGGTAACGGATAAAAGGAGGCAATATAACCCTATGATATTATTATTAATCACGACAAATAACGTCACGTACACGTAGTTGAGCAAACAGCTTATTCGTAACGCTCCTCTTTTTTGCCTTTAAAATATTAGAAATGTCCGCGAAAAGTGCCCAACAAGCTATTAGTGACTTAACTAAAACTGTGAACTTGCTACTGAGTAAAGTATCGTCGCTTGAAAAGCTTATTATCGAACAAAATAAGCAAATTAATAAACTTGTAATCGGTGAATCGTCAACAACAAAACCGATTTCTAACGTTGGTGAAGGTTGTACGGAAGGCTGATTGTAGGAGTAAATGATACAACGAATGCTGTTACAATACTGACTTTATTATAATAGAACATGGGTTTATATGTAATTACTACTACTACTACCTCACATCTCCCCCCTAAAAATCAATAAAATAAAATTTACAATTTATTTTATTGTTAAGATACAAATTTTAATGACAAGGAGTACAAAATAAACATTGAAACGCATTAATATGACATGCGTTAAAAGTATTTATATAGACATAGGTACAACATTATAGAATTACACTAAAGATTATGATTACATTGATGACATACACGGTCCGCGATCTTAATTTAGTAATCTCTGGTTACATTTGGTGTCATAACTTTATAATTGTTTGATAAGTACATACTTACAATATAATTTATAATAACAATTATGACACTGGAGATAACGTAATATAACTATTTAATCATGATATGGTTTCGTTCTGTTTTTATGTATAATATTATTTTTTCCATTGTATTCGATCTCCACATTAGGTGACAAATCCCTAATCACTTTGTATGGTCCAGAATATAAATGTTTAAGTTTATTGCCAGTTTCATTTTTTATTAAGACTTGATCGTTTGGCTTATAGCGTGTTGGATTGACATATTGATCGTATCTACTTTTTCTATCTATCTTGCTAGCTATCAAATTTTTTCGCGCTTCAGTTTGAGAAACTTGAAGGCGGTACTTAAGTTCAAGGGGGTAATTGTCGTAGTTATAAAGGGGCTCTACGCATTTTGCCAAATTATTGGGTAGGTTTATAGATGCGAAGCCGGTTGACAACGTTGTCAACCGCGCGGTTGACAACCATATTTTTGGATAACAACCGTTGTCTACGGTTGTTTACCATTTTCGACGGCTTGAAATGGATAATAACCTGTTTTTTTTAATGGAATCAGTTTTTGTCCTTAGGTAATAGATAGAATAAATAGCCCCACTTTAAGGGAATCGATTGTTTTTTTTTAATTAATTATAGATTCTTTATTTTAATGTAAAGTAACTTTTATGAGAGATTTCTTTTAGCGTAGATACCTTAATTTTGAAATAATTACTTCCGAATTGAGTAATTGGGTAGTAGTGGCAACGTCGCTCAAGGTCTAGCGACAACCCGCGCGCAAAATAATTTGTAATTAAGTAGGTACCTAATTATTTACGAGTTTCGTATAACGTAGGTAGATATCTACCTACCGGTTAAAACGGGGTAAATAGAGACCCAGGGGTGAATAGATACAAAACTTTAAACGAGTTTTCATGGTTGAATTAATGTATCTACGTGTCAGTTCAGTACTAACAAGATAACAAAATTCTTAATTTTAATTCAGTAAAAATATTCGAGTCCTTCTAAGAAACAAACAACATTTTCAGTTTCACTATCGTAAAAAACCATTTTTAAAGTTACAAATAAAATATTTTAGGCTCAAAACATAACCAACCTTTTAGCTTGCAGTCGGATAAACGACCGGTAGTCAACCGTTGTTTATAGGTTGATAACGGCTACTTTGGATAATTATCGGTTGTCAACCGCTGTTTTACAACTATAGGTAGGTTACACTTTCTACCATATACGAGTTCAAAAGGCGAAAATTTTGTTGATGTGTGAACTGTCGTATTATACGCAAAACACCAGAACGGTAACCAAGCACTCCACAATTCGGGTTTTTCTTCGACATGGATTCGTAAAAACGCGCCCAAATTTTTGTGTGAGTTTTCTAGCGCTCCGATGCTTTGGTGATGATTTCGTTTTCTACATCAGCTCTACGTTTCCATATAGAATATCTCAGTCTATCTCTTCTGATCCCGTTTGTAATCCACCGCTGGTGACAATTTTTATATATTTTGAAGACACCATACAAAAACGCCAAAGATACTAATAGGAGTACCACGAGTAAGATGATGTTGGTCGTACTGGCGTGCACTGCCAGCTGCCTGATGTCAGCTGTGTTACTTCCACCTGCTGCGTTTTGTGGAACTATAACTTCTTCCTTGGTGTTAGTGGTACCCATTTTGAGGTGAACTTGTAAAATTTTTACAAAATAAAGTAGCAATCACGCCAAGTTCAGGCAAAAGATTGATCTCGGTGCAATACATTATGACACCGCTTGTCCCGGTTTGGTCAAAGGAATGTAAACACTGTTCGCGCTTATTTTACTGTCACGGTCGCCATGTACGGAAGGCTGATTGTAGGAGTAAATGATACAACGAATGCTGTTACAATACTGACTTTATTATAATAGAACATGGGTTTATATGTAATTACTACTACTACTACCTCACAAGGTAATTCGGAATCGCTAACGAGTACGCGACCAATACGTGAGGCCCGTGCTCGGGCGGCATCGGCTATCTCCGCAGGAGCAAAAAAGGTAGCACCGAAACCGAGCCCTGCTACTGAGACCGCCGTGACGTCGTCGCCGACCGCGACCCCTACTCTGAGCGCGCAGACGAGCCCACAGCACACTGACGTCGTTGCATCAAGTGAGGTACTGGGGAGTAGTGTCAATGATAATACAGCGAATGGGGCCGACTGGGTCGAAGTTAAGTATCGTCGTAATCGACGATCGCTCGAAAATGTGACCCGTGGTACGGCCTTACCCACTACTACTAATCTTCTAGCTGCGGACCGCAAAACATACTTACACCTATATTATGTAAAGGTTGGGACTACATCTGAACAAGTCATCCAACATCTTCAAACAATTTGCCCGGAAGATAATTGCTCAGCCGAGGTTTTAAAATCTCGTGGTGACTATGCTTCATTTAAATTATCTGTGCCTACCAGGAATACATCTAAATATTTATCACCTGAGTATTGGACTGAAGATGTCTGCATAAAGACTTGGAGTAATGGATTTCGTCGGCAAGCCGCACAAACCAGTAAAGTCTAAATGTTATTCATTCTTCTATCAGAATGTCAGAGGTCTTCGATCGAAATTAGACTCCTGCAAACTAGCAATTTTAAGTGAATCAGCTGACATATTCGCTTTGACCGAAACATTTCTCGTAAGTAGCTTATACGATGCCGAGTTGTTTACTAGCGACTACACGGTAATACGTCAAGATCGTGCTTATGATGCGGGGTGGGGAGGAGTACTACTAGCCATTCGCACGCAATACAAAGTCCAACAAATTGTTGAGATTGACGGGTATACCGAAGAAATAGAACTTGTGGCTGCAATTGTTTCTCTAAAGTATAAGAGAATACTGATATGTGTTGTATATATCCCACCTAGCTCGAATGATGAAAAATATTTGAGTACATTTTTGGTCATAGAAAATATTATATCAAAATATCCGAAATTAGACGTAATGATTCTGGGTGACTTCAATTTAAACTCATGTAGTGAAAACGTAAATATGCAATTTGTCTACTTACTTTCATTTTGTAAACTCACACAATTCAATACGACAAAAAATGCATACGGTAATATACTGGATCTGGTGCTGAGCAATCTGTGCGCTAAGTACATACGGATGACGGAGGACGTAGAACCGTTAGTGCCGGCGGACGCGCACCACCCAGCGCTTGGCGTCCAGCTCAGCGTCCCGAGGCCGACTGCGCGCGCGCAATTATCGCAACTCACAGAACCACTCACATACAACAGTTTACCACCACAATGGAATTTTAGGAAAGCAAATCTACATTCGCTTTATGAATCGTTTGCCTCTATAAGTTGGAGTGATATAGGTATTTAGTTCCGATAATGTTGACGAAGCGCTGAATAAGTTTTACGACTGTATTGATAAGTGTTGCGTCAACTCACTTGTACCTCTTAAAAATATTAATTGTAAGCAATTTGAATATCCGGTGTGGTATACGGGTGAGATTATTCATAACATCAAACAAAAATATTACCATTTAAAAAAGTTTAGGAAATTTAAGGCAGAGTTTAACCTAGAAATGTTTAAATATTATAGACTACATACAAAAGACCTTATTAAATTAGCTTACAGTAATTTTATCAAGCGAACAGAGAGGGATATAAAAAAGAATCGAAAGAACTTTTGGACGTTTGTAAAGGATCAGCGGTCTTCCAGAAGCTCTTGTACTGAATTTGAGTATGAGGGTGAGGTTGTGACCGGTTGCAGTGCTGCTAATGCGTTTGCTAGTTATTTTAAATCAGTTTTCTTATCTCAACAGCCCAATTTGTCTACTGAAGTTGCTGAAAGTGAAGCGTCTAGTTCCTTATGCTCTTCCCGGATTGCACTTGACCATATAAGTTCGGCTGATATAACGATTGCTGTGAAGCGACTGAAGGCTGATTCATCGGGTGGGCCTGACGGCATACCACCTTTTATCGTAAAAGACTGCATATCTGCCTTTGAAAAGCCCCTTTTACACATTTTCAATTTAAGTTTAAAGACTGCAACATATCCAGCATTATGGAAACTGTCACGTGTCACACCTATACCCAAGGATGGCTCCAAATCACAAATTGTTAACTACAGACCCATTGCTATATTGTCGGCATTCGGGAAGTTGTTTGAATCAATTTTAAATCGACATATTACTAGGCAGGTTGACCCACTACTAAGTGACTGCCAGCATGGTTTCAGGGCTGGGAAGTCAACCACTACCAACTTGGTGAATTTTGTGGATTATACTGTCACTGAAATGGATAGTAATAAGCAAGTAGATGCAGCATACTTTGACTTTAAAAAAGCCTTTGATCGTGTCCATAATGACGTGCTTTTGAAAAAGTTTGCAGCCATAGGATTTACGCCAAATCTTTTAAAATTGTTTGCAAATTACTTTAAAAACCGTAAACAATACGTTCAACTTCTCGGCTATCGGTCAGACCCTTATGAGACTTGTTCTGGTGTCAGTCAAGGCAGTACATTGGGACCGACACAGTTTCTCATAATGGTGAACGACTTGCCGGATGTCGTCAGGACAGCCAAATGTCTCATGTTTGCAGACGATTTGAAGCTATTCTTGGGCATTGGGTCCATAAAAGACAGCGACGCGCTCCAGCGGGACATTGATAATGTTGTAGCGTGGAGTGCGTGCAACGCTTTAGACTTTAACTATACGAAATGTAAAACCATAACGTTCACTCGATCTCGTTCACCCAACGCTTACACATACAAAGTCTCTGATGTTCCGCTTGAACGTGTCACAAAAATTCGGGATTTGGGGGTCATTCTCGACACTAGTATGACTTTCAACACTCACATACCTATTATCTGTACTAGAGCCTATAAGTCACTGGGATTTATTATGAGGCAATCAGCACGCTTGCAGGATAGGGGGGCAATCATGGTCCTATACTTTGCTTATGTGCGCAGTATCCTGGAGTATAACTCAGTTATTTGGGATCCACACGAGGTAAAGTATCGGACAATGATTGAGAAAGTTCAAAGAAAATTTGCTCGTTTTTTATATAAAAAACTATTCGGCTACTATCCTTTTTTGTATCCTTCGCTGTTCGTTTCTGGTATGGTGGGTTTGAACACACTGGAACTAAGGCGTAAATGTGCTTTGATGATCCATTACTACCTAGTGTTAAATAGCAGGGTCAACAACCCTACAACCCTTGCTCGTTGTTCCCTCTCAGCACCTGATCAATACACTCGGCTGCGCAAGCGTCGTCTATTGGCGGCACCGCCGGTACGTACATGTACTGCTCAATACGCTCCCACAAGTCGTGCTGTATCAATGCTCAACGCCCTGATTGCTCAGCAGCCAGATGTTGATATTTTCAACAACAACCTTAAACAGTTTGTTGTTTACTGTTTCGAGTTCTTGATGATTTGATGATTGAGAATCATGTTTAAAATTATACTTAATAAGAAATAACATGTTAGCTTACTGTACGTGTTGGGTAACTGTAAGTACAGTAAGCAATTGCTTTTAAATAAATAAATAAATAAATAAAATTAAGTGGGGTTTCAAAATTTTATCCGAGCAGGCAAGTAGAGCATTGACTGTCTACGTCTTCGTACTCTATGCAGATGCAGATGCTCTTATAGACAACTGCGGAGTCTTGGTACCATACGCCGAAACAGGCTAGAGGGTTGTGAAAAACTGCTAGTGAGTGACAAATCCTTAAAGAAAATAAGTAGAGGATCATAATGTCAGCTAGTGGAAAATAACAACAAGTTGGCAGTGGTCAAATGGTACGACAGTAAGGTAGTCACTTTACTCAGTACCTATGGCCGATGCTTACCTTGTGAGAAAGATAAAGCGATAGGTATAGTGAGGAAGTGAAGGCCCGGGTTCAAACTCAAACTCAATAGTTTAGAATTGTATTTCGTTACATTAATTTATTATTAAATAAAAAAAAAAAAAAGATTTTTGACTGATTATTGATCATTGTAATGTTACTATATTATTATAATGATACTTTTGCAAGCCAAGATATTAAAAATAAATAATTTTATGTAGTGTATTTTTCAATTTACAAATGCTTTTTTTACTTTACACTCAATATTTTGATATGATTTATTTTTCATAAAAACAATCACACGACCCCTGAATTCGGCAATTTCCATTAAACTGCACATCATAATTTTCAGTTACTTTATGGAAAACCTGGCAAAGTCCAGTATACTGAACATGTATTTTATTAGAATCTATATATACGAGATTTTTTTTATAATTTTTCCTAGGTCTATTGACCTCTAACGTAAACAAAACTATTTAAAAAATATTTTTTTTTATTATTTTTTGGTTACGCAAATTCAAATAATCTCTTTTTTTATAAGTAACAATAGTTACAAAACCACTCACACTTTGCCAGTTTTATTTTTTTCATCACGTTGTTTAATATATTGACTCACCAAACAACTTGTGTTATTATAAAAGACAGACGCTCGACTAGATCGACATTATCTTTACCGGCAGCATCTTTATCAAACGTTACTATAACAATGGCGTCCTATGTGTTACCTATTTGTTTCTTCGTTTTAGTTTTAACTATTGTTTCTGCTGCACCAGCTGATGAGAAACCTTTAGGTGAGTTTTTAGTTTTTGTATCTAATTTTATGTCGCAATGATTGACGGCCAAAACCGAAAAACAATAAGTGATTTCAATCCAAGAAATCTGGATTGATGTAAGTAGATTTTTGTCATTAATTCTATTGTATTTCTGTCTAAAACCTTCATCATCATCATTATCAACATCTCCCTGTCCTTATCCAACACTATGTGGGGTTGGACAACACGTATTCCTCTTCTATCTCCTCCATCAGCCGTCCTGTCAGTATTCACTCCTTTCTTACCCATATCATCCTTCACATAATCCATCTATCTTTTCTTTGGCCTAGTAGGCCATCCAGAGTTCTAGGATTGTAACTACTTATGGGTCTCGTTGCCATCATTTAAAAAAAACACCCGTGATCTGTGTTTCGCATTCGTAGTTTTTGTTTATTCAGATGCAATACATTTTGGTCTATTTATTTAAGTGTATGTATGTAATTGTGCATGTTACATTGACATAAATTATTTTAACACTATGATTATCCGTGCGGTCTTTGAGTATACCTTGAGTGTTTATTTGAGTCATTGTAATAGCAAAAGCACTTTGATCATGGTGTATGATAATTTGCTGTTTACGTAGTTATACGGAAAAATCAACATTGTTGTTAGTTAACTGAGGTTTACAAAGGTTACATAGGTCTTACATGCTATGTGTGTTTGATGTTAAAGCAGTATTTATTATACATTCAAGTTATTTCGATTAACGTGATTTCAAAGTATTTTAATTTATCTTATCTTATGAGCCTGTTGTGTCTCACAGCAAGACAAAGGCCACCTTTTCTTCTTTCCTTATTCCCCGATCTTAAGCCAATTCTTTAGGTAGAAGTCTAGCTCATTTTAATTTATGAATAAGTAAATGACTCACATCATCAATTTTGTAGGTTTTATATCAAAATATAGTAGAGATTTTACAATTATTACTCCCGTAATTCATATTACTTCTATGGTTTGTGCAACGCGGTTGACGACTGACGTCGACCGCATTATTCTAGGATTGTTAACAAAACTTAAAAAAAAAGAACTGTCATGACGTTTCTGTGCAACTCCTTAATTTTCATTACTGAAAGTTATCATTTTCTGTTCAATGTTCCAGATTGCCCGGAAAATGAGAAATATTATAAATGTGAACTGGAGGTTTGCTACAAGACCTGTGCTCATCTGAAGAATCCACCTCCCTGCCCGTCCATTGCCGCTGGCTGCTTTAGACCTGCCTGTGAATGTGTGGACGGATTCCTCAGAAATTCTGAAGGGACTTGTGTGCCTATAAACAAGTGTTGTAAGTTATATCGAGTGACCTTTTTATCTTCTTCTTAAGGTGCATGAAAAGAGCTTCCACGAGTGACGATACTTAAGCACGTCCGGCGCACCCTGGGCAGTCAGCCGCGCTACCAACCTTGCTGACTGGCTAATCTTTTCACCACAGCATTGAGCTATTTTCGTATACCTCGTGCTGACACGAGAGAAGAAGAAGAAAAAGATCTTCTTATCGAATCGACGGTACAGTTTGCATCGATGGGGTTGGAGTGGCTCGTGGCTAACTAACAACCGCGCGAATAATACGATTTGCAAGGTTAAGCTGCGCTTGCCGCGGTCAGTCTGTGGATGGGTGACAGTTCTTTACACATCGAGACCCCTCCATGCCTCGGAGAGCACGGTAAGCCGTAGGTCTCGGGTGTCATATGAATAACTATCGCGCAGTTGTTATGGGTATACAGAAGCCCGAAAGTCTGACAACCGGTCTTACCGTAGGGCATATAAAGGAAGCGGGTAACCGGCGCCGACATGCCAGTGCTTGTCGGTACTGGTGCGTGCAGGTAACCGCTACATAAAGAAAGCGGGTAGAAGCAGGGGCTGGCATTTTTTAACAAAAATACGCCTTATTCCCTTGCAAATACAGAAACAAATGGCGGCCTACCAGCGCTGATCGGAGCAGGTCGGAACTAGTCGGCGCAGTTCGGAGCTTGTCGGCGCTGGTTTGCCACACAGTATAGAGACTACCTGCGCGTACCAGCACCGACAAGCGCTGACAGATCGGCGCCGGCAACCCGCTTTCTACGTGTATACGCACTTAAGGTATCGGCATTGCCCAGTAAATGGGTTGTGGAGGTCTGATGGCAGTCGCTACGTGTAGTACTGGTATTCAGCCGCTTCTGGTTAGATTGGAAGCTGAGCATGGTTGGGAAAAGGCTAGGAGGAAGAGAAGAGAGGATAACGATTGTTGTTTTCTTGTTTCAGAATCATCGACGACCACTTCTTCCATGACCGACTATTAGGATCTATTTCGAAATCTTGTACTTGTTTTGTAAAATTCTATTAAAAACTTAAAATATTTTTGTTTAAAACACTTTGTTTATTTTTCCTCATGTATTACAGTTTCACAAGTCAGTACCTTCAATTTGGTTCAGCGTGAATTAGCACCGACCATTTTATATAAGTGAACTGTATTTGTTCTTTTTTTAGTATATAAATTTAAACCGATTTTACTTGTCTTTGAACCGATTTTACTGTTTTTAGTTTTTTTGAAGTCGGTTTTTCTTTTGTTTTTAAAGTTATTTTATGTTCATTATTTTTATTTTTTACTATGAGCTGGACACACCATTTCATAGTAAAAAATCTGTTAATGCGAAGTATTTGAAATAAGTACAAAAAAGTTGTATTTGTGGTGCGGTTTGAACTGGTTTGAATGACTGAAAAGACCCTATTAATCATTAAATATTTGATTGACAGACAAAAGAATTACTAAAAAAATAAATAACTATAGACTTTTGCACATTAAGTGACCTTAAAATAGAATTCCATACAATTGACTTTTGTTTTTTCGCGTCATGTCCAAACAATATTTAAGAGGCATCTCTTAAATGAGAGTTGTTTATTAAAGCGCATAAGCGTATATGGGGGCGCAGGCCGCGTAGGTAGCGCAGCACCTACAAGGGCGGTAGCATTGCACGACATCAAAGGCGTTGCTTAAAGGCCTACGCAGACCGGGACGGCATGGCAAGGGATTTAAATTTTTACTAATGGACATTCAAACGTATCCATATAGAAATACGACATAAATTGCTATGCTTTAAAATGATGCCGTGGCATCGTGGCAATTTATGTCGTATTTCTATATCGATACGTTTGAATGTCAATTAGTGAAAATTTTAATCCCTTGCCATGCCGTCCCGGTATGCGTAGGCCTTAACTGTGGATGGTAAAACTGTGACTGAAAGGTGTTGCCTGCACTGCCTGCGCGCCCGTATTCGCTTAGGCTAAGAGTGGGCTACTTCCATTGCTGACACAAAACAATTTGCAATGACTTGCGCATTCTAAAACCAATAATTACTAAAAAAAAATCCTCGTAAAAGTGCAGAAAGCAAAATACATTTTTTTTACTTCTTATTGATTCTCAAAAGTGCAAAACTGCAATAATGTTACTATGTTTCGCTCACATAAAACAAAACAATACAAAGTATGGCAGTACAGTTTGCGAACTCTATTAATTAAACGCAACCATTTCCTCTGTGGATCTCATAAATAACAAAATATAATGCAGCCTTCACAAGTAGATTGCAACTGTGGGCATAACATGGAAACTAACATTTTGCCGTAGTAATTCTAAGCTGCCTAGCACATGTACACACATCCTCCAAATTAAAGTTAATTACTTTACCCTCTAACAAAAACCGTCTACAAAGAGAATAGCAACGACTGTTTTTACAAGCCAGGGATATAGTTACAGTATATTTTTTTCAGAAAATAACAAAATTACTCGTTGTTATACTGGGAAAGAGTAAAAAATATACTCTTTTATCTACGCTGTGGAATACAGTGTGGCTGACAGTTCCTAATTCCACACACGTTTCAAGTTAACGTTTTGCGTAAATAAAAATATTTTTTTTAATATTTGTAACATGTAATAAAACTTTTTGATGTTTTATGTACAGCCGCGGACTTGAAATGTTTATCAGATTTCAAATTCGATTCCTTATCACACTGTGCGCAATAAGGTTTAAGATGTCATATCAACTTACATAAGTATTAGTTAAAACTGTGAAGCGTCGATTCTAGCAAAAAGGCCTCTTCCATCCACTTTTTGATGTTATGAACTCCTTTTTAGGTATGCGTCTAGTCAAAAGTTGTATCTATATAGAGCGAACATGATTGAATTTACTAAGTAGGTTGATTTTTTTTCTATGCTGCCTAGTATATAGCCTCTTCGAATTAACCCTTTTAAGCCAATTAACAAAAAAAAACTTTATCCTGTTAATACTTTGCGAGCGATAGAGCGACCTTATGAAAATGTAATGTGCAAGCAATTATAGACCTTAATTGCACCTACTTTACTTTTTTGAGTTTTTTACATTTTACGTAAAACAAGAACATGGGGGGCTCGTGGCTAATTTTTGTTTAGTTTCTGTTGATCATATGAATTGCAAGGTTAAGCTGCGCTTACAGCGGTCAGGCCGTAGACGTATGGCCATTTGTAACACATCAAGACCCCTTCATGGTTTGGAGACCACGTTAAACCGTCAATCCCGGGTATCATACGAATACCTATTAGTATGTCTACACCAGTGCGCTTTCACGTTCATCTTGTGCTTTCAACTTTCAATTCCTCTTGCGTCAAATGCATGCAATATTGATTGATTGCCTTTGACACATGCTGCTTATCGTCTACACCGGTGCGCCACCAGTGACGGATTAGCGTGCGCTAGGGGCATGCGCTTTTGTCGAACTAGTATTAAGGCAGGCGCTATTACATGCGCTATGGCGCTTCAGGCATGCGTCAGACGAAGACGCAAGATGAACATGAAAGCGCACTGGTGTGGACATAGATTATGACAGCCGTTACGGATAGTCAGAAGCCCAAAAGTCTGATAACCAGTCTAACCTTTAGGATATCGGCATTGCCCAGCACCTAACTGGGTTGCGGAGTTTTGATGGCAGTCGTTCCATGTTAAATACGGGTATTCTGCTGCATCTGGTTAGACTGGAAGGTGACCCCAACATAGTGTGGAAAAGGCTAGGCAGATAGATAAGAACATTTTAATGACGTACAATACGGTCGATGTATCTTGGCAAGTCTGAAGTTAGCTGATTAGCTGCGCAGTAGACAATTTCGTTTCTAAAAGATTCATTGCGCAGCCAAACAACTAACTTCAGACTAGCCAAGATGTCTGCCGTATTGTACGTAATTTTACTGATTTGTCTTGTTTATTGATTGTTAATTACTGGGCTAATTCTTCAGTTATATCGTTATTATCGTTTATCATTTGTATTTAGAGACGCGACTCAAATTAGCTATTCTATTTCGAGACGCAAGTCAAATGAGCTGTTCTATTTAGAGGCAATTCGAATTAGCTGTTATATTTAGAGACGCGACTCAAATTAGTTATTCTGTGAGAGACATAATAGACTCAAATTAGCTAGGTAACATTTATCATCTATAAAATAATAATTCAATCATTATAATAATAATTGCATTGATTAAGAACACGCGTTACGCCCAAACAAAAACTCATTTTTAAAAAAAGTACGGATACAGCGTTTCCATTTTGCATTATACCCGCAAAAAACAACTTTTCGGAAAACCACAGTCCGTTACAACATTTACAGTATTCCTGTTGGAATAACAACAGCAACGCGAATTTTTGTGTACATTCGTGAGTGAGCCGTTTAAATATTTCGTGATATTCATAAACAGTCAGTTGTAATGGCTGAGATATTTTAATTTGCTTCATGAATAGAAAAGGGAAGTTTGTACTCCGGAATTACGTTTATTACGTGTTAGAGCATCGTCGTTACTTCCTAAATGTTAGTGCAGGTATTTCAAATGAGAAGGTAGGTACTTACCTCTTCCATCATCACTACATAGTACTCGTATGAAACAAAAGTCGCTTCCCGCTGTCTGTCTGTCTCTATGTATGCTTAGATCTTTAAAAGTACGCAACAGATTTTGATGCGGTTTTTTTTAATAGATAGAGTGATTCAAGAGAAAGGTTTTAAGCTATAAAACATACACGTGCAAAGCCGAGGCTGGTCGCTAGTAGTGTTTATAAACTACAGAATGTGAGAATGCGGGAAAAGTAAGGTGTTTGACACATGAAGATTTGGGAATTTAAGAAGAATAGAGTGACAAAACTGTGCGAGCGGGAGAGCATGACAAGCAAGAGGGAGAAAGAAGAAGAAGACAAAAGAGGTGTAAAACACGTGCGGTTGGACTGAGTGTTCAAATAAATTAAATTAAATAAGTTATCCAGAATATGAACTGTTCTCATATACTACGATCTTACAGAAAAAAATGTAGACATCGTATCGACTTACACACTAGGATTTTCAATTTATTAGCCCTGATAGGATACAACAGTAATTCATAAAATTATATGCTGTTACAGAAAAAAACGTATTTTTAAACCGTTTTTTACCTTATGCTAAATTAGAGTTGTCTGAAATCTGTTCAATAATTATGGTTTCAACAAAGTTTGACACGTGACCAATATTAGAAAATGAAGCCATTGTTCCACTAAAATGACAGCTGTCAAACGTTCCACTTCGCGCCAAAAGCCGACGCCAATGAAATGTCACCATTCAGCCAATTTAAATTGTGCACGTTCGGATATCCGTACAGAATATGGACGCCGCAAGTTTCTATTGTTGAGCGTCAATGGAGCTACGTAATTTGCATAAGCAAAGTTGAAATTTAAGGAACAATGCTCCGCATTATTCGGCTTTAAAGTGCTAGTACAAGTCATACTGGCGTTTAATGGTTTATTGCACGTAATTCGTGCTTTGTTTTATTTTAATAGCATTATAACATTCAAACAATGTATAATTATGAAAGTCGTACCTACAAATTGTATCGACGCACGCGATTGCTTGTATAAATATTTAATCGAGTTATTTGGTATTAATTTGAATTGTTCCGTGTAGATTTTATCGAGTTATGGGGTGGAAATTACATTAATTATTTAAGGTGGCCCATTCTTTTGGTTATATTTGTATTACTTGCTATTATATTAAAATTCATTCAATAAACAATATTATTTGATATTTATGTAAAATCTACCATAAAAATCTCGCCTGATAATGTTAACGCAACTTTGCTTATTAATTCTTTTTGTTATTTTTTCTGACTTCATTATTTGTCACGATACTCTGTTCAACTAAAGATGAGTCCTGACGTAGCGGGCATTTCTTAAAGGTGCTATTCCACCGGTGACTGCAAACTGCAGACTGCAACCGCAGATCGCAAGTCACCATTGGAATAGCGCTTTTAAGATGTGCGGTTTAAAGGTGCTATTCCGACAGCGACTGCAAAACTGCAACCGCAGACCGCAGCCGCAGATCGCACCGCAAGCGATATAGCCCGTGAGCCAGCAACAGTTTTGCCGGACCAATTTCCTCTCAAGCGATAACTCGTGGAATGCTTCAGAGAGTTATATTATGCAGCATGGTGAACGTCAGCTGCCGCTCCGTGGGTGGGTTGGGCAAAGGCAGCCCATCAAACATGTAAAAACAAAAAAAGTTTTCAGTCATTTCCTCCCGACTGAAAATTTGTTAAATGATAGTTAACGCAATTATTCGAAGATAAAAAAAAGTCAGCTGGCCGTACCGTGGTGGATTATACGTCAGCTGGTCACATGAACATGCAAAAAAATTTTTTTCGTTCAGTTATTTCCTCTCACTTGAAAATTTGTCAGATGATAGTTTACATGCTATTTTGAATAAATAAAAACGTCAGCTGGCTCTATGTTGGTGGAAAGGTCGTCAGCTGATGCAGTGAAAGGTGGAGCATGGGAGCCAAACGTGAGCGCCGATCGCTTATTTAAATACGTCAGCTGACGGGTTTTCCACCAACATAGAGCCAGCTGACGTTTTTATTTATTCAAAATAGCATTTAAACTATCATCTGACACATTTTCAAGTGAGAGGAAATTACATAACTACAGTTATTCGCAATAGCTTCATGCACGCGCCCTTATATGTACCAATCAAATCAATATTCTCATTAATCAATCAATCAGCAATATTTAAATAGACGCACTTTGGATAGAAATCAATCCCGTTAAAATTTATACGCAAGGATAATCTACCGAAGCAGAAAAGAAAAAAAAAGAAACTTGTGAGCCATTCGAAAATAAACTTGAATTTTAATGTATAAAAATGTCCAACGTAACTCCTTTTTGTGTTTTTTGCCAAAAAAACAACTTCAAAGTTGAAAGTATTCTGCGAAGAAAGTTTGAACAAGTGCAGTGAAGTTTTAAATATTCGAAAATGTAATAGTAGTAGTATAATGTCGTGGCCATATCTTAGAATTGATCATTTCATGATGTGGCCGGCCATTTCATGAAATGGTTGTATTTCATGATATGGCCAGCTAAAACTGACCATATCATTTAAACGTCAACGTTTAGTGATATGTCAATCCACGTTTGGCCATATCATTAATGTAGGGTGTCCATGATATCAAAGGTTTAATAAAAAAACAAATGAAGGAAGCATGTACCATGCAACCAAAAGCAAGCCAGCATGCAAGTGTTTCTGAGTTTGCTCCGCCAGAAGACTCGCTTTGTCGCCCCTTCACTTCGCTCGCACACTCGACCAGCGCTGCGCTCAGGAGGTCGCCGACTCGCTTCGCTCGCCACCTTCCCCCACTCGCTACGTTTTGGCCTCATGCACTCGTTCCACTCAGGACCTCCTTCGCGAGCTTCTGGCTCCACGCTTTTAAATAACACTCTAGGGTTAGGACAGGGTCTGACCACGTGCAGTCGGGGTACGCTGAGTCGGATTTACATAAAATGGATCAATTTTATTAATTATAAATCTTTCGAATGAATGCGTCGACCGCGTAAGTTTCGATGATTATTTGTTCTGTAGTTTGACAGGTTAACCAGATAAGTAACCGAACAAATACAATTCTATGAAAAGTTCACCCGCAATTACCATGAAGTCATATTTTGAAATCCAGTAGTAATCCATATAGTCCGTTAATTTTCGTTGCGTGGTCACCCTACTTTACTTAATATTATTACCTTTTTTGTCAGAATAATTGTCCGCCGCCACGATGCATCACAAAAACAAAACGATATCAGCGCCTCTAACAGTGGATAATGTAACTAATTTTATGATATGATCAATAATGTTTGACCACATCATGAAGTAGCCGTGCGTTTAGCTGATCATATCGTCAAACGCTAATTTATTCATTGATCTGGCCAGGCCACATCATGATGTGGGCAGCGGGTATTGGCCATTTCATGAAATACAACCATTTCATGAAATGGCCGGCCAAATCATGAAATGATCAATTCTAAGATATGGCCACGACATTATACTACTACTATTACATTTTCGAATATTTAAAACTTCACTGCACTTGTTCAAACTTTCTTCGCAGAATACTTTCAACTTTGAAGTTGTTTTTTTGGCAAAAAACACAAAAAGGAGTTACGTTGGACATTTTTATACATTAAAATTCAAGTTTATTTTCGAATGGCTCACAAGTTCCTTTTTTTTTTCTTTTGTGCTTCGGTAGATTTTCCTTGCGTATAAATTTTAACGGGATTGATTTCTGTCCAAAGTGCGTCTATTTAAATATTGCTGATTGATTGATTAATGAGAATATTGATTTGATTGGTACATATAAGGGCGCGTGCATGAAGTTATTGCGAATAACTGTAGTTATGTAATTTCCTCTCACTTGAAAATGTGTCAGATGATAGTTTAAATGCTATTTTGAATAAATAAAAACGTCAGCTGGCTCTATGTTGGTGGAAAACCCGTCAGCTGACGTATTTAAATAAGCGATCGGCGCTCACGTTTGGCTCCCATGCTCCACCTTTCACTGCATCAGCTGACGACCTTTCCACCAACATAGAGCCAGCTGACGTTTTTATTTATTCAAAATAGCATGTAAACTATCATCTGACAAATTTTCAAGTGAGAGGAAATAACTGAACGAAAAAAATTTTTTTGCATGTTCATGTGACCAGCTGACGTATAATCCACCACGGTACGGCCAGCTGACTTTTTTTTATCTTCGAATAATTGCGTTAACTATCATTTAACAAATTTTCAGTCGGGAGGAAATGACTGAAAACTTTTTTTTTTTTTACATGTTTGATGGGCTGCCTTTGCCCAACCCACCCACGGAGCGGCAGCTGACGTTCACCATGCTGCATAATACAACTCTCTGAAGCATTCCACGAGTTATCGCTTGAGAGGAAATGACTGACAAAATATACCCTCTGGCTCACGGGCTAATACTATTGTTGCAGTTTGCGGTCTGCAGCCCGTCTCGGACTTGTACCTTAAATTGTAGCTGTAAGGAGACTGCTATCGAAAAAACGTAAACGACAACATCAAAAACCGTAAATATCTCATTTAACATATATACAAGGTGTTACATAAATAACGCACAACCTCTTAAGGGGTCACTGTACTCGTCATTATGAACAACTTTTACTATGGGACCAAACACGAAATCGTGAAAAAAGCTGTTCCCTACATTTTGACGAGTTATGCAGACATAAATGTAGGGCACATCTGATTTTTTTTCGCGATTTCTGGTTTCCCTTAAGAGGTTGTGCGTTATTTATGTTACACCTTGTGTATTGTTTTTAAAAATGTTTCATATTCTTTGTATAGTAACGTTTTGTAGAAAAACCTCGGAACTCACCTTACCTTGAAAAGGGTAGGTATATGTTTCTACTCTTAAAAATAAAACATTAAATAGCAATTTCATCAAAACCAAACGCAATGAAAATACTGTTTTTGTTAATTATTTCCTCATATCTTCGAGGCAAGCCATCTGTTTGTACAGGAAAATGAGAAGCGTCGCATTCTTGTCTCGACACTCAACGCTATGCATTTGTTTATGTCAACAGTACCACAACGACGGGATTTATCACCGAGCGTCGTCGGTGAATTAGTTTCTTACAAAAATAACACACTGATACAACCTACTAATGTTTTGCGTGTTATTTTCACATGCGAATTGATATTTAAAAAAATATTGTGATTCATAATCATCCCATTACTGTCACGTCGGGCACGGGTCTCTTCTTAAATGAAAAGAGTTTAGGCCATAGGGCGTATACATAAAGGAAGCAGGTAACCAGCGCCGACTTACCAGCGCTTATCGGTACTGGTCCGTGCAGGTAACCGCTACATAAAGGAAGCGGGTAGAAGCAGGGCGTTGTTCAACAAAAATACGCCATATTCCCTTGCAAATACAGCAACAAATGACGGCCTACCAGCGCTGATCGGAGCAGATCAGAACTTGTCGGCGCAGTTTGGAGCTTGTCAGCGCTGATTCAACACACAGTATAGAGACTACCTGCGCCGACTAACTGCCCGGACCTGCACCGACAAGCGCTGACAGATCAGCGCCGGCAAACCGCTTTCTACGTGTATTACGCACTTAGTCCACAACGATGGCTTGATGCGGGTTGGCGGACTACACACACCATCGAGAGCTTTTTTCATAATTAAAATATTTTTTTAATTTGTATGGAAAGTTATAAAAAATACGCGAATTTCGCAAAGTTGTAGAACAGAAGTTGTTCAATTTCCAACCAATAAATAAATAAATAAATTTCCGATACCGAGTAACCCCATAAAATTCTTAGAGTTGATTTTTTAACACCTTGTATATCGGAGATGCAGAGGGATTTTTATCCGAAATATCATCGGTATCCGCCATATTGCACGTGGTTGAGTAGAATCAGTGCGCACACCCGGCGCGGTTAGCTCTGGACGTCAAATGTGTCGTCACACTCTAGTCTCACCTCGGCATCTGACAGATGTCGAACGTCACATGCGACAGTTCATTTGACAACCTTGCCTAGAACTACTGACTCAATGACAGCTGTTATCGATTTGATTAATCGACTAGAGTATCTCAAACACAAATAGATGGTGCCACTAGTATGTAAACAATCTGTTTACTTCACTCCTTCGACATATCATCATCCTCATAGACCTTTACGTTTTTAACAAATTATTTACCGCCTCCTACCATTCGCCTCTTAAAAAAAACCTCATTTTGCTGCTTTGCAAAGTAATATCTTAAACTTTACAAAGTTTCTAACAGAATTTAATATTATTGAGCAAATATTCCAAAAGTTACCGCACTATTGGTGTAATATAAAGCTGCTCTTAACTTAAACAAACTTGAAACGCAAACGCCTAAGCACTTAAAACAAGTGCACTCATACTTGGTTATTAAGTTACTCTTTATGTTCACATGTTTGCTTCAATCAAATAATATAAGGTCGTTGTCTGTTAGTATAACCACAGTAGATGTACCTATCAGCTAAAGCGCTTATTACACTTGGCTGAATTTAGTCGTCTTAATTCAGTCGATACTGAATTTAGTCAAGTATAAACGCAATTAGCAAGCTAGCATCCTAAAAACAAAATTAGCTTGCTAATTGCGATTATACTTGACTAAATTCAGTATCGACTGAATTAAGACGACTAAATTCAGTCAAGTGTAATAAGCGCTTAAAGCAGTACCTCAACTTATTATAATCGCCTGAATTGACTCACTCACACAAACACGCACTGTATACTGAGTATAATGTACTCTTTGTAATGACAGCCGGGATTGTGAAGCTCACTTACAGCCAGTTTCTTCATCAACAATTGAATTAGTAAAAGTGTTACTACTTTTACTTGACCTTTAAGCCTCGTCCCCACTAGGAACATTTGTCGAGCGACATGTGTCCCCGGTGACATCGGGCGATGTCGGGCGACGTCGGACGACATCGCCGCGATATTGTTGAAACTGTTCCTTGTCACACAGTCGATGAAGAGTAGTGATAGAAGCCTCGTCCCCACTAGGAACATTTGTCGAGCGACATGTGTCCCCGGTGACATCGGGCGACGTGGGGCGATGTAGGGCGACAGAGCCCGATATCTCCGGGGACACATGTCGCTCGACAAATGTTCCTAGTGGGGACGAGGCTTGATACAACGGCAAATGTGTTTCTTCATTCAAGTAACAGCTAAAGTTAAAGTCAAAGGAGCTGCCATAACACAAACGTCGTAATTTCCCCAAAAAACAGTAGAGAGCTTTTTTACACATGGCATCACTGCAATTTTACTGTCAAATGCATGAAAAGAGCCTCCACGGGTGACGATACTTAAGTACGTCCGGCGCACCCTGGGCAGTCAGCCCCACTGCCAACCTTGCTGACTAGGTAATCGTTTCACCACAGCATGAGCTATTATCGTATAGCTCGTGCTGACACGAAAGAAGAAGAAGACTGTCAAGTAGTGCGAAATTTCAAAGTGAAAGTTCTTTGTGACGTTACTTTGGCTGTTAGTTTTGATGAAGAAACTGGCAGTTAGTAAGGTCTCACCAAGTAGTACATGTTACTCCTATGGGTCTAACGTACAACTTGATAAAATGACGTTTACTTTACCTTTCACAACAGCTTATTGAGCAGACTGTAAAGGTTAGAGGCAAAAGTAACAGTAAAATCAACAGCTAAAAGTGTGAAGAAACTATTTTTACCGTAACTTAGACTTTGTCACGTTACTTTGGCTGTTACTTTTGATGAAGAAACTGGGGCCCAATTATCCTAAAATAAATTGTTGCCAAACGCAATCGAACCACAACCGTCAGTCAATTTTTGTTTTCGAAAACTTTCAAAATGATTGATTTTGTTTTTTGTGTCAAACAATTTGATAGCTTTTGAAATTGAGAACTGTCTGAATGAACGGTTCGGCCTTGGTTCGGTTGTGATTTATCAAGATTTATTTTAGGAGAATTAGGCCCCTGGCCGTTAGAAGTCTTTTTGCAATGCGTGTGTGTCTGTGTGAGTGTGCCAATATAGGCGATTATAGGTAGTTGAGGTACTGCTTTAGCTTCGAGATATGTATAGTTATACAAGGTTAGTCGAAAAGGGGGTACTAATCCGCGGGCCGCTCAAAGTATCAATGACGACTGTTTCAAAGAGTTTCAAAATTTAAATATTCCATAATTTTAAATTATATGCAAAATTATTTTTGTTTTAGTTTTTTCATAAATGATTATCCCGTCTTTAGTTACGAATTCAGAAAATAAAGCTTCTAATCCGTGACCCTAAATATGAACTAAAATGTAAACAGATCATAGATAAGGATTGAACAGGAGAAGGAAGGTTTGAACAGCTATTTATTTTAAACCATTGACTTCTGGGGCCCAATTCTCCTAAAATAAATTGTTGTCAAACGCAATCGAACCTCAACCGCCAGTCAGTTTTTGTTTTCGAAAACTTTCAAAATGATTGATTTTGTTTTTTGTGTCAAACAATTCGACAGCTTTTGAAATTGAGAACTGTCTGAATGAACGGTTCGGCCTTGGTTCGGTTGTGATTTATCAAGATTTATTTTAGGAGAATTGGGCCCCTGGGGAAAGTTATAGAATAAAAGTGATTCATTATTATCGGTATTTTAACACCTTTTCGGATTAGTACCCCCTTTCCGACTAACCATGTATATGGCAGACAGCCATCTACAAAAAAAGTTGCCAAATCATAAAAGAACCACAACCGTCAGTCAGTTTTCGTTTATGACGAAAATACAACTAACCTACAGCATTTTGGTTTAAATTTATGCGAAAAACAATTTGTGTCGTAGATATAATATGAGAGATGTAATAAAGTTTTCAGTTTATTTAAATATGATATTTCTTATTCAAAATTCAGTCACATTAACGTTATGTTTACGTTTACTATAAACTTCACAGTATTCGTGCTAGGCCTACCGAGTGGTGGTTATGTTTCGTTTGTAATTTGGCAACAACTTTATTAGTAGAATTAGTTCCTTAGTCGTAAAAAAAATATGTGCGACTACCCACATGACATCATTAAATAACTACCAATATGTATGTTTATGATTTACAAATTTTGTTTAAAATTACTTATTCTCTGCTTACTACCATAGGATCATGGCGTAAATCTCAATATGGGTTTTTAATTGCGATAGTAACTACGGCGTTGGTTTCCTGGCAAACTCGTCTGCAGCCCCTGATTCAGATTCGTCAGTTTTCGAACGATTCTGTTTACCTACTATCTCTTTTTTTCTCGTTACGAGAATCGTAGACGAAACGAGTTAACAAACCAAATCGGTTGACAGATTTACTTCTTCATGTTCTTCACCTTCTTGGCGCTGATTACAATAATTGATACTGCGATTGTCTAGCGTGGTAATGGTTGTACTATAAAACTATTTGCTTCACTAGTGATTAATGCCGCAACATATTAGAAGGCCAATGTTGAACATAGCGAAATGTTAATGTAAATGAATGATATCACCATCACGAACAACAAAATATTATATTTATGATTATTTACGGTTTACTCACGTGCATTTTTCGGGATTTCCCGACTAGTAGATGTTCGTCTCGCGACCTCGCCGCGTGTTCAGCTCATGATTAAGGGCTCCGTTTGGGTCTGAAACTAGTCGGGCAATCCCGAAAAATGCACGTGAGTAAACCGTAAATAATCATAAATATGAATGTGTCTCACGAAAGTTATAATACAAAAACAAAATATTATGTAAAGAATCGCCCGACCCTTAAAGAAACAATAGGGATTTCAAATCTTCCTTGTAATTTAACCAATGTAGCGACATCTTCAGGTATTGTTTACCTATCCACTCTAGTCTGTGGTTCGATTCGTTTCGTTTTTCCTTACACGCTAGAACAAACAATGTGTGTACATAATTCTGTTTGTTGAGGAAAATAGGTTTATCAAGTTTCTTTGAAGTGATAAAAGGCGGTTTCCTTTGGTCGTGTAAGCTTCAATTTGCTTTATTTTTACGATTGCTACCGCTTTTGTTTCAGGAAATAGTTTTGTATCTATTTCGGGACTTGTTATGTTAACGTAAATTATTTTTATTACAATTCACGTTGTGAGGTAGACATTAATAGAATTTGGGGCTTGGATGGAAAAAAAAAAACTGAAATTCTCATATTTTCAATCTTTAATTTAGTATAGTCCGGCCATTTAAATCTACTTTAATACCACAGTGTACCTATACTTGATCTTAGACCTACTTACTACATACAGTGGGTCAACGCCCATACATTTGACAGGTCCTATGAAATGTCAAAATTATGTAGGGGCGGAGGTTATGTCCCAAGTATGCAGTATGGCTACTCGGGACATAACCTACGCCCCTTTACCCCGCAACCCCCCGCTCGATTGCTCTGCGACAATGTTCTACGTTGACCGACTGTAAGGAGTAAGATACAGGTAGACTGTGCTAATACTATAAAAAGGTAAAGTTTGTAAGATTGGATGTAGGACGTAATCTCTGACACTACCCAACCGATTTCAAAAATTATTTTACCAATGTTTAGAATGGACCTTCAGGATGTACATAGGTTATATACAGGGTGTAAACGAATTCGTGTAATTTCTTCAAACTGCGTTATCTAAGGGTGACCCAGATTAACCCTAAATGGGTAAGTATTTCTGAAAATCAACTGAACAAAAAATTAAAAAAAAACTTGATTTTCTATTTCTGAGTTTAGAGCATCGAGTTAACTGACTGCAAAGAGCGATATTGCATTAGTCGTTCCCGCTAGCCGTGTCACCGCTGCTTTCATTAATTTATGTGTGGCATCGAAATGTAAACTAGAAGAAAAAAATATTTTTGCAAAAATGATGTTTTATTTTTTACTGATTCCTTATTAGGTGGTTTAGATAAGACCAATTACCGCTACCGCATGAAAAAAAAAGGTTTTAATTATTTTTTTAATTTTAATCTAGCTAAATCCCGTGCGGGGCCAATCTACACCTGTAGTTAGATCATGTGGTTTTAAGGAATTACACGAATTCGTTTACATCCTGTATAATCATGTGAGTGATGCCGCGGGATCCAGCTAGTTTTGTATACCTAAAAGTAAACAAACCTTTCATTGTGAAATTTTTATTTGCTTTAAGAATCCATGAAAAATTCACATTCGAAAAGAATTGAAGAGAAAGACAAAGTTTTCAAAAGATTTCAGTTCTTGAAGCAATATGAATGTTTCACAATCAAAGGTTTACTTACCCTTAATACAAAATTTAAATGGCTGCATTATAACAGTAAACGCACTACGATGACCGGTCTAGTGATTTTGAGGATTGCGGCAATTTCGACGTTCAGTATTCGGTTTGAGACTGATTCAAAGAGAATATTGCCTGTAAATTCAACAATTTCCTAGTTAACTGTCGAACCAACGAGCTACACAAGTTGAACTAATCTGATTGAAATAGTTAGGTAAAAGTAAGTCTGTTCTATGTGGTCTAATCTAACAAGTACTTTAAAGTATGATTTATTTGATTACTAGAAAAATACAGTAGAAAAAAATATGTACCTAAATAGAGATTACTACGATATCATGTCAAGCCTCTCCACAATGTCACTGCAAGTAAAAATGTGTGAGAAAGAACATTTACAACGCGTCATTCGTTTAACGCAGATGTGTACATTCTGCAGGCCAACAAAATCATGGTCGCTCGACAGATTTAACATCACTAACTATCAATAAGGTACCGTTTGGAGGTTTGTATGAATGAGACACATGAGAAGTAATTCTTTTTTTTCTTTGCTTTATTTTTTTTCTTTTGCTGTGCTTTATTTATTTTTTTCTTTTGCTCTTCTTTATTTTTTTTGTTTTTGCTATGAGCTATTTGGTCCTTGCAGACCCTTTCTACGTGATGGGGTAGTTATTGCGAGACCTGAAGGGTCTCCAGCCAATGTACACATGTGTATTGTCGAGCGGTCACTTTAAGCACTTCGAGCAGTAAATCTACTAACTATCAAACACAAACATGTGCATCTGTACTGACTCTGAGGGATCAAATCTTAAATCCACGCAAAAAAAAGACAGAATTAGTAAAAATTGTAAAAGTCAAAGTCAAATAGTTTTTATTTCAAGTAGACCAGATCACTGGTGCTTTCAAAAGGTCAACACTAGGTGCTCGGTTCCAAGTAGTAGGTCCTTTGGAGAAGAACCGGCAAGAAACTCCATAGACACTCTTTTAAAAAAGTAAATGTTTTGACAATTTTCATTGTAGTAATGTAAGAACAATGCAGATTAATGTACATGCAGTTAACAACATGGAAAGCAATGAGAAAGTTAGCCTTTTAAAACGATTGCCATAGCAGTTACGAGCTGACCAGTCCCAACAGACAGCACCCGTTCACGAGCATGACGCATGCATCGGCGTCGCTCAGCTCAACCATGTTGCAGGGAACTCAACGACCCAATGCACAACGCCACCATCAGCAGGACATTTTAGTGAGCATGACAGACTCATACCGATAGACAATAGGCAGTCAAATATTAAAAATTAAAGTGTAACACTATATGCTGCATGGTCCTCCCATTTTACAGCCTTGCGTAGGTATTAATAGAATAATATTAAAAACCTGATGGGATACTCCAAAAAATTGTTAAACGCGATTTAAAAAAGTTATGGTCGAACAAGACATGATCCCTCAGTTCAGACGCTCGAAATAATGACAAGGCATGGTGACTCGTTGGCATATGCACGCACACACTGAAGACAGATATTGCCGTGCCATCTCATCGTAGTTGATCTCTACTTTCATTATTCCTCCTACGGGGTAAGCAGAGGTGTTTTCCTATTACAGGAGTCTGTACATCCACGTTTCGCCTCTTGTAATAAGTCCCATATAATGATGATATAGGTGGCGGGCCTATTGCCATTTTCGGGTGCAAATATAGTGCTAGGTTCGTCGCCTCTTACGGCTCGCTTGCCCGGTAACGGAGGGGAAATCATATTTACTATGGACATAATAAAAGGTAGACATAACTTCAAGTAAAATGTAGGTAGCTGAAAATATAGCCGAGTCTATTAATTTTGTCAAAAACAATTGAAACAATAAATTGAATACAGTTGGGCAAAATTTACGCCAATACTCACGCCTAATAAAGCTATCTTTTGAAAGGGAACCTCTTTTAACGTACCAAAAAATCGAACACATTATTCGAAGTTTCACTTTAAACGAATCCATGTCTGCTTTTGTATGGGTACTAGTAATTCAAATCTCTGTGATAGCGTGCAATGGATGTGGAATTTAGAGATGTAATCGTATAAGTGGGATAGTATTAAGCCAGTAAGGGTGGGCATCTTTATTACCACGTCGTTATAAGTTTCTCTTTTAGTGCAGAGAGGTTTTCTTTTAAAATTAGTACCGTAATATTTAAGCACGTGAAAAGAGGCGATAAACCGTCGGGTGAAAAGTTATTTGTGTATATACATTTTTTACAACCCCTTTTTAGATATTTTACGTCTTTGATTTTATTTTCTTTTGATATTACGAGTATCTTCGCTGTTTTAGTCCATTTTCAGCGAAAATACTGTAGAAAGTTTAAATTGGAATTCCGGGTTTTTTGAAACCACCGCCGTTATTTTTTTTTATAAAATGTGTGGCTATTCAAGCCGACAGCCTACCTGAAGGTAAGTGGTTACCGCCCTCTATTTTCACAAAATCAAAAAAACACTTTTTTGCAAAAAAAAAAATCTTATTTTTTTACTGAATCCTTGTTAGATGGTTTAGATACGATCACTTGCCGCTACCGCGTGAAAAAAACAAGATTTTTATTCTTTTATTCTTAATCAGGCTTTTTCCCGTGCGGGGCCAATCTACACCAGTAGTAGATCATGTGGTTTTAAGTAATTACACGAATTCGTTTACACCCTATATGGTATGTCTACACCAGTGCACTTTCATGTTCATCTTGCGCTTTCAACTTTCAATTCCTCTTGCGTCAAGGGCATGCAATATTGATTGTCATAAGACTCATGCAGCTTATCGTCTGCACCGGTGCGCCTCAGTCAGTCGTCAGTCGACATACAATAGACGGATTAGCGTGCGCTAGGGTCATGCGCTTTTGTCGAACTGGTATTAAGGCATGCGCTATTGCATGCGCTATGGCGCTTCACCCATGGTGTACAAAGCGCACTGGTGTAGACATACTACAACACCAAGAGGGTTACCGATTCGTTGCCAAACAAAGAGATAAAGTTGGAAAGTCTCATGTGCCTGTAATTTAACTGGCACCCTTCAAACAGAACGCATATTGGCATAGGAACGAGATGGGTGGCATGCTAAAGAAGAAGCTTATGCCCAGCTGTAGGGTTGTGGAGGTTGAATATGACGACTAATAATGGCGTGATAACGCTTCTTTTTGCAGTTCACTCACTTATATTCTCACTAGCTTTTGCCCGTGGCTTTGCTCGCGTTAATTTAGAATTTGACAATCAACTCTTAGCACACTACTAAAGTGTCTATAATAATATAATTCTATCATGATTCGAAAGACACGTGGCGCCATCTATTACCGTTATTGTGGTTTTCCTCGGAAACAGTACTTTTTTCGGGATGAAAGGCACCCTATGTCCGTTTCTGTACACCTGACAACGTATATGTAAAATTTCAGGATGATCGGTTCAGTGGTTTAGGCGTGAAAAGGTAATAAACAAACAAACTTACTTTCGCATTTATAATAGGTATTAGTGGTCGCCTTTTATGCCCAACAAACATCCATTAATAACTGACTTATTTTTATATAACTCCATTTTATTGACCTCAAGTTTTCACATTATATGACCGCAACGTGGACGGTCATTGCTCTTTTATTTTCTTTCACGTTCACTTTTAGAGTCCATTAAATTTATTATTTAGAGTTGTATGATTTATTGTTGGTACACTTTTAATCTAAGTAATAGATTAAATGTGTTTATTTCTCTAATATTATAAAGTGTGAAAGTTTGTATGTTTATTATCCAATTGCAATGCTACTGTGTCGTTTGTGGTGACGAACGGACGTAGGGACCATTAAAAGAGCTTACGCGCGTAACGATGCGTACGTTGAGTACATCCGGCGCACCCTGAGCAGTCAGCCCCGCTGCCAACCTTGCTGACTGGCTAATCTTTTCACCACGGCATGAGCTATTCTCGTATAGATCGCGCCGACACGGCAGAAGAAGTTAGGCGATCATGTATTCTGAATACATAGAGGATTTCATCATTTTCATCCAGGAGTGCGTGGACTTTTGACTGTATCTTGGATTAGTGTATAGAAGAGTTGTCTTCTGAAAATATTTGAAATTTTTACCATTATAAATTAGTTGTGATAAGTTTTTTTTCAGTAATAAACCGTAGATCACAGAAAAATCACACGTCCTCCTGAGTTGGTTCTCGTAAAAAGAGATAGGATAAGGATTACGCGATACTCACTAAATTAAATAGCAATAAACAGATACAGGGTGTGAACGAATTCGTGTAATTCCTTCAAACCACGTAATCTATTGGCGACACAGATTAACCTTGCATCGATATTTGTCAGATTCAACAAAAAAATAAAAATGAAAACATTGTGTTGTGTTTTTGAGTCATTTTCGCGCACTAGTCGTACCCACCAGCTGTGCCGCCGTGCTTTCATTAATTTATGCGTGGCGTGAAAATGATTTCGATATAACATAAAAAAAATGTATACTTTTTTTCTTATCTTTTTATTGAAACCTTATTGTGGTGTGGTGGTTTAGATAATTATGATCATTTACCCACGCCGCAAGAAAAAAAGATTTTATTTTATTTCACTCGTGCTAAATCTCGTGCAGTGTTAATCTATATTATTAAAAGATCATGTGTGTATTATTAGAAGATCATACCCTGAATAGCAGAACCTTTAAACACTAAAAGAATCGTAATTAATTACCTATCTAATGTGATGTCCAGTCCGCTTGATAAGCGTTCGCTGTACAATTGTAAAGAGGCCTTTGTTTATAGGTGGATAGCTACTGTACTGGATTCATCACATTAACCAGCATTAATTCGCTTAAAGCTGAATAGTTTTTAGACATAATTATCCGCATTACCTATGAACATAAAGCGACGCGGCCACCGACGAGTCTGAGGTCAACCGCGTTGCTCTAAGCCTTTTTTATCTTTGGAAATTCCTCATGTGTATACCCTTCGCCCGGGGAAGGCGAAAGGTTATGCCGGACTCTTACCTATCAGCTAAAAACCCACGGTGTTCCTTCTCCTGACCCTTGTCCGGGGTCGCGGGATTCGCAGCTGCATGCACCGTGACCACGGCAGGCCTCGGTCCGCCAGCTCCTGGCAGACCTCTCCTACTGTGGGGCCTCGCCCTACATCCTCCTGAAAGGTGCGCACGGAACACTGCGCGCCGCCTTCTCGGGCCTTGTTGCTCTAAGCCCGTGAAAGACGTGTGTTTTCTGCTGAGAAAGCACTTTATACGTATAGCATGCGCAAGCGTGCTGAAGCATGCGAAAGCTAAATCGATGCGATAAGGTGAAAGCATATTCATACAAAATGCTCATTTTCTGTGAATGAAATGCTGATGTATACTGATGACTAAACATAAAATTGTGATACCTAAATTTAGATTAAGCAAGACTAGTAAGTCATTTCGAGGTAATGGCGTACGTTTATATAACAAGCTGCCGAAATCTGTAACAGATTTTACCGAGGGAAAATTCAAAACACATATTAAACGTGTCCTCACTCAAAAAGCATACTACAAGATTAAGGACTACGTTGACGACAGGAATGTTTGGCATTAGTTCCTGCACATGTGGCTTCCCTGGTACCTCATTAACGACGTATGTGTATGTCTATTAACTATCCTCAATTATGTTTTTTTTTTTTTTTTATTGCTGTCGTTACTTTCAAGATATCTTTTATCTTATCTTACAATGATTTTTTCTCTAAGTTTTGATGACATTTAATCATGTCAATTGTTTTATATAGTTTAGCTTCATTTTATATTACTATTATTTATATTGTGTTATTTTTTTTTCTTTTTGGTTAATTTTTGTACTCAAGACTTGGTATTACATTACTCACAGGTCTGTGGTCAAGACTACATTGTTCTCTCCTAACTATCATAAATCATAGTACTGTATTTACTGAAGTTGTTAAAGATATTCCTTTTTTTAAAAGAGTAACGAGGAGTTTCTTGCCGGTTCTTCTCCATAGGAAACGACTAATTGGAACCGTGCACCTAAATTCGACTTTTCATAAGCGCCTGTATTGGTTTAAGTATAAAATATTTTTTTTTGATTTGATTTGATGCTAGGGTAGTACAGCTCCTTGAAGTACTACATCCATACTTATTTCTACCGATAAGCAGCATTGCTGGGTTCCGCTTTGAAGGATATGGGTGCCGGTGAAATTACAGGCACCCGAGACATTACAACTTTGTCTCTAAGGACCAACGTATCAGCAATCTCTTGGTGTTGTAAGTGTATATAGGCGGAGGTGACCACTTATCATCACGTAGGCCGTCGATGTCGGCGACGGTAAAATATTACATTGCAAAAAGAAAAAAAGAATCATCAAAATTAATTCATAACTGGTGGAATAAACGCGTGAGAAACATACAAAAAAAAACAGTTGATTTGAGAACCTCTTCCTTTTTGAAGTAGGTTAAAAAATGTATTTAGTCCCTTACAACTTGTCCTTCTCTTAATAAAAAATAAAATTTATGAATCTCTGTGAACTGGCCGCTTATATTTTTTGTAATCCAAGATCAACGTATTATTTGCAGTCGTTGAATACTGTAGCCACACATAAAACGAATAAAAAATGTTAAGCTTTTGTTAATAAACTTGCAATATTATGCCTCATCCTTTCGGTTGAGTATGATATTGGAATTTTATTAGCAAAACATATAGTAAAAGCACTGGTTTTATCATCTCAAGTCTCGGTAGCCAATGGCAGTGTACTAGGATTATTTATTTATGAAAAAGAAAACCGATTTTTTTGTTAAACGAACCACTACAAAAATGAATCTCTTAAGTATAATTCACACCTAACGAAGCGCGTAGCAGCGCATCGGTACGCATCGGAACAGACAAAAGCGCAATTTATAATACAATAGAGATTGGACACTTATCAGTACGGTTAAAAGTTCATATTCGCATGTGCTCAAACGGCAACCGAGCGGACTCGGCGGCAGCCGCGAGCATGTCACTGAAAGGGCACGGATGCGCGCGAATGGTCGCGTATGCGCCCGCATGCTGAACCCGCCTGTCGACTGGGCTTGGGCGTCGCCGCCTCCGCTAAATACATACAAATATGAACTTTAACTATTACAGATACATGTCAATTATTATTCTCTTTACTGCATTGTAAAATATTCCATCAGCTCCGATGCGCTTTGCCAGGTGTGAATAGTACATTACTCTGCATTGACTCGCACGGAGCCGTCTTATATTCACTCGCAAAACTTATGTTTTGCAACGAGAATTATACAAAGAAATACCATATCTATACTTTCTAACCTAAAACAACAATTTTAATTCTCCAACAGTTGTTCGAAGCAGTTCAATGGGCATACATTTAATGCGTTATTTCAATTAGTTCAATTAAAGTAATTGGTTAATACAATGTTATTCGGTTGTCTCTATTCAGACCACGTACTGCTTTCCCCATCTTGTTGGGAATGGGCCTTTCTGTAATGTGGGCAAAGGGACTATTTATTTAGCAATTGCGAAGGTAAACTCGTCTAAAATTATTTGTATCCGGTTATGAACATTGTTTTAGTATTTTAGTAGATATTTCTCGAAATTTGAAAGGAGTATGCTTATGTGGTTTGCTCATGTTGAGAGAATGAGTGGATGGCGATTAACAAAAGGAATTTATAAGGTAAATGTCAGTGGAAACGCCAGTAGAGGACCTCCTGAAAGGACATAATATATGTAAATCGATGTTATTGGTGATATGCGTTTATGACAAGATGTTTGAACGTGGACGAAGTGAAAAGAGTATGTAACAATCGTAGCATGTGGCGTTCTACAGTTTCTGCTTACCTCCATGGGAAAAATGCGTGAGTTTATGTATGTATGTTCTCGAAATTTCCTCATCCACCTATTTTTGGGATGAAATGACAATTGTAGTTGTTGAGATTTTTAAAATATCGTGTATTTAGGTATGATATTAAGTAATGTCTTTGAAAAATATAAAGATGGGTCTCGTGTAGTGCCGGACTTAAAGAATATCACTATCCCATCTCTTCCCGTGGGTGTCGTAAAATGCGACTAAGGGATTCTCTAGAGGATGGGCAGCAGCGTTCTCTGAGTACTTTAACAACCATACTGCAATCGCCAACCCGCCTGCCAAGCGTGGTGATTACGGCAAAACACCCCTTTTGGGGGAGGCCAATGTCCAGCAGTGGACGTCTTTCGGCTGAATGATGATGATGATGATGATGGGTACCTGTCTGCCTAACCTTTAACTAATTATGTTGGGGCCGGAATCCAGTCTAACCATATGCAGCTGAATATCAATATTTTAAACAGAGCAAGTATAACACTAAAATATTGTGTAACTTTAATTACTTTAAAAAATAAATTCTGGGATATTTACTCACCTCCCGAAAAATTTTGATTAACTGGTTCGACTCCATCGTTTTCAGACTGTATCCAAAAATCCGTGATATAACGTATCCGAATATCGACACGAAATAAACAAAAAAAAAAATATTGTTCCTATGAAACATGAACTTGTAAAAATATTCCCAATTTATTTCACGTTCCGATGCGAAGTCTGATTCGTTTTTCCCGTTGTTAATTGATATTAAATTTTGTAACAACATCCGACGAAAAGGCTTCGACAGAATTGACCTCAATAAAGTAACGAATATTTAATGCTTCTAGAGAAATAAAAAGGACTTGTTTATGATACGTTACTTTGACGGAAATGGCTGAAACGTCTTCCTGTACTGTTCTCATAGTAACAACATTATGTGTGTAGATACACACGTAATAATTAGCCCATTATGTTGACACGTTTCTTGCAGTGGCTGAGCGATTTGCTTTTCCGCTACAGGTCGTAGGTTCGATTCCCACACGGAACAAATATTTGTATGGCCTACAAATAGTTGTTCCAGGTCAGGGCGTTTGTGCATGCGAAAATTTGTGTCTGTAAACGCACCCAGAATACAGGTGAAATACAAGAGGAGGCAAAGTTTAAAAAAATGAGTTCATTTAAAAAAAAAACTCTCCCCCTTTCGAGCACGGACCTCTTCAGAATGAGAAGGGCCTTAGGCCGCTACACTAGACTGGTGTGAGTCGGCAGATTACACACACCATAGCAAGCATTTCATGTTTTTGAAGCACTCTTTTTTCCTGTACCTTTTACGCAAGTGATAATCAAATTTCATACCTACCGCGACCATAAATCCATCATCAATATTTTTTTATATTGAAAATCTAGTCTATTTTGAATAAATGAGTTTTGAAGTGTAATGGTAAGCGCATATAGGGTCTAAGATGTAACTCACGAATTCAAGTATCAAATTATTATCTGTAAACGAATGTATAGCTCCCGCGGCCCCCGACCTAAGTGTGCGAGGGAACGGGAGGGAAGGGACAGACCCATCCGCCCACTCCAGGCCGGAGGACATCCATGAGGATTACCACAATGTAAAAAAAAGCTTAATTATTATACTTCCCCCCCATTGGCTGGAGCCCCTTCAGGTGTTGCTAATAACTGCTCAGTTACGTAGAAACGAGGACCTAGATGGTCAGAAGGAAAGTCCATGAAGGAAAACAGAAAAAAAAAACTCTGGCATCCTTACCCTTCAAATCAGAATACAGCAATGCTCCGTGGTGGAAGAAATGAGTATAGTAGGAGTACGTTCCGGAGGAACTCATTCACAAAGAGCTCTACCTGCTAAAAGTGCAATGCAATATCTTCAGCCAATCTAATAGAAAATTTTAGCAAATGATATCAGAAGTTGCCCAAAGGCAGCAATTTATGTTCCAATTTTATTACCCTCAGACATCGTGTCTATAACAATAGGAGGTGTACGGCTGTTCTGCCACTTGTGGAACGAGGTGAAATCGATACACTCGAGTGTTATTTTTTCATTACCTCGGCAAGGTACAATGTCCTACGAAAATATTAAAATTACAATTAGGTACGGTTCATTTGATATCTTTGTTGGAGTTCCGTTTCGGATGTCAATTGTAATTTAATGTTTTGTAAAAATACCTTTGTTGTTGTAAAACAGAAACAGGAATATCAAATGATTTTATTTCTTTTTTATTATCTAGTTGTACTTTGTCCTGTAATCGCCAGGCTTGCACGTCTGTCAAATGCAGTATTATACAAAACGACTAAATAAAAAATGGCTTACCGGCAAATAAGCACCGCTTTTTTAATCCTATTCTTTATGTAGTCGGGGTCGGGTCAAGAGTTCCTTATTTTAGCTAAACAATGAGTCAGATTATGATCCGATACTATACAGGGTGTTAACGAATTCGTGTAATTCCTTAAAACCACATGATCTACTACTGGTGTAGACAAGCCCCGCACGGGATTTAGCTTGATAAAAATAAAAAATTAAATTCTTTTTTTCATGCGGCTTTGTTACCGATCGTATCTAAACCCACCTAATAAGGATTCCGTAAAAAAAATAAGAACTTTTTTTAAAAAAAAAAAAATTATTTGTGTGAACATTTAGATGCCACGCATAAATTAATGAAAATACGGCGACACGGCTGGCAGGAACGACTAACGCGATATCGCTCTTTGCAGTCAGATAACTCAAGGCTCTAAAAAGACTCAGAAATTGAAAACCAAAAAACATTTTAGAATTTTTTATTGGTTCGTTTTTGAAAAATTCCATTTAGGGTTAATCTGTGTCACCAGTAGATCACGCAGTGGTCACCCATCCACGGACTGACCGGGGCAAGTGCAGCTTAACCTTGCAAATTATATGATCCGCGCGGTTTTTAAATTTCCTTAAAACATATTAGAATTACAAACGAAATCACTACTCCGGGAGCATGCAACCGCCGCCACTCAGAACGGAATAAAAGTTAATTATTCATTCGTAGTGTTCTAAACCACATTTTACCGTATTGTTAACTAGAACATGTTGAAAGTGAGAGGTTCAAACAAATTACTAACTTAATCCCTGTTTTATTATGGTAGGCTGTTGTTCATTTTAGAAATAATTGTTGGAAATATTTATAGTAGTAGTTGTTGTATTGTATGTAGTAGAGGTCCGTGTAGTAGCTGGGGTAGAGCTCCTTGTAGTAGAGCTTCTTGTAGTAGTTGTAGTAGAGCTTCTTGTAGTAGCGCTTCTTGTAGTAGTTGTAGTAGAGCTCCTTGTAGTAGCGCTTCTTGTAGTAGTTGTATTGTAGTAGAGGTCCGTTTAGTAATTGTAGTAGAGCTCTTTATAGTAGAGCTTCTTGTAGTAGTTATATTGTAGTAGAGGTCCGTGTAGTAGTTGTAGTAGAGCTCCTTGTAGTAGAGCTTCTTGTAGTAGTTGTATTGTAGTAGAGGTCTGTTTAGTAATTGTAGTAGAGGTCCGTTTAGTAATTGAAGTAGAGCTTCTTGTAGTAGTTGTATTGTCGTAGAGGTCCGTGTAGTTGTTGTAGTAGAGCTCTTTGTAGTAGAGCTTCTTGTAGTAGTTGTATGGTAGTAGAGTTCCTTGTACTAGAGCTTCTTGTAAAATTGTATTGTAGTAGTGCTCCTTGTAGCAGTTGTAGTAGAGCTCCTTGGGAAAGAGTTCGTCTGTGGAAGTACTATCATCATACTATTTGCCGACAAGCAGCATTGCTGTCTTATGGTTTGAAGGTTGCCTATGAAATTGCACTGTTATAGGTATACATATATAGGCAGCGGCCCACATTTGGGCATGTTTGCTCACCTATTTTTATAGCGTTAAAAGTTTTTCTCGTCATAATTGTCCTGAGAGATGCCAATGTCCCGCAGTGGACTGCAAAGTCTGAGTTGATTTATTGATTGATACAATTTTTGTAGTTTATTGCGAAGAATTAGCTACATTTGCCTATTATGATTTCAAGGGATGGTGAAATCTGCCAAGTATGGTGGACTCGGGTTTATGCAGAGTTTACGAGTTGCCTTGGAAACTTGCACTACGTGACTATAGCCTTAGTTAAGGCGGTTACTCGGGTCAGTGTGATTGACATATTGACATCTAGGACAACACGGTCCTATCTGGGGCAAATATTGGCGAGCGCAAGCGTATATTGTACTATTTGTAAAATAACTAGAGGCGATAAAAAAATGTGTTTTTTTTTAGAAAATACGTATTTTAACTAACTAGTGTATAAAATTCGAATATGGGCATAACATGCTTTTACCTACTTTGGCTGTTTTTTATAACGTATACATAACGTTCAGAGCAATACATTCAGTAACAGTAACTTGCTCAACAAAACTATTTTTAAATGTATCGGTATTTGAAATATGAGTCGAGTAGCCGCCTTACCACTCGACCCAATTGCTACCAAGATGCTAACCAAGACAAGGTTTAACCCGGCGGTGCTTGGATTCATTGAAATATTAATTTAGATCTTAATAAACATCTCGATGTAGATCTCCTAAGTGCCTGAATCCTCTCGAGCCTAGGTCTTACAGAATCCAGGCAATAGTTATTCGCAAAGGGTTACTTACAGAGAAGCAACTACAGAGATTTCGATAAATATATAATTATCTTGCTAGCTTGAATAAAATAGTGAGCTTGGATCAAATATTGGTTTACATTGGTCAATGTTTAGCCAACACGCCAACGTGGTTTTCTTAACAAACACAATTATAGGACAGTAGAAGTTAATAATTTACTGGAGGTCTTATTCTGAATATTAAAATTAATAATAAAATACAGTGTCGTGGTCGCAGCCAGAAATAAACTGACCCATCAGTCTCCAGGGAGCCGTAACACAGGACTACTATTTAAGACATTTGAATCATTTGTCTACGATATTTTATCATCCCACTTACATTTCAACGTCATCGTATTAGTTGTAGATTATTTCATATGGTCTTCTTTCCTCGTGTGAGCTTTATGAAAATAGCTCATGCCGTGGTGAAAAGATTAGCCCGTCAGCTAAGTTGGTAGTGGGGCTGACTGCCCAGAGTGCGCTAGACGTACTTAAGTATCGTCACTCGATGAGGCTTTTGCAATGCTCCCAAAATCTCACATGTTTATTAGATAGGAATGTCGACTATTTTGCTGATAGAATCATTATGCGAAGACTTTGACTTTGTAAGGAAAAAGAGGAACTAAATGGGACTCGAATAATCACAAACTTGACTCTCAAAAAAGAAGTGATGACGAAAAAGAGGAGGATCCACAACGCAGCCCCCAGCCGGAGGCAATTCACCATCCAGGAATACGTGCTGGCAAAAACAACTTACCAAACCGCAGCTGCAGAGGCAGCCACAGCCAGCCGATGAAAGTAAAACATAAGCAACTATACATTATAAAAATATAGAATCGGGCCTTCTCGCGTAACAAACTTTAAGAGGCACAAAATACCTTTTATCCCGACGTTTCGGCCGAATTTCACCGGCCGTGGTCACGGGTAGACTGAAGTGGCGGAGCAGTTGTCATCTTCGTGAAGCAAGGGCATTTTCATCTACCCTCACTCGATCTTGATTTTTTATAAAATTATCGTCGGTATTTTGACACACCACACTAACGACGTCTTTACACTCGCCTAAACCGTGCCGTTGACGATAACACTTGCTGATGACCTAAACACAACAAAGAGAAAGAAGAAGAGTTTAGAAGAGTAAGAGCTTGTGTATCGCAAGATCTTGAGGTTAAGCTATGCTTGCCATAGATGCGCATACGCATCGAGACCCCGTCGTGCCTCAGAGAGTACGCTAAGCAGTCGGTCCCGGGTATTTACGACGGGCAGTCTAAAGCCCGGAAGTCTGACAACCGGTCTTCAGGATATCGGTATTGCCCTGTAAATGGGTTCACTACGTGTCCGTGGATGGACTGGAGGCCGACAAGTTGACAAAAGTCTAGTCAGAACAGAGAATTTGGATTGAAAAAGCTGGAACTCGTATCTAACCTATCAACAAAATTCTGTGGAGAAATTCAATGATCAGAATACGCCTTTAGATCCTTATCAAGAGCGTAATAAAGCCATTTCTTGGCCAATAAGGGTGGGCTATAAAACTTTCACGTAACATAGGCGTGGGGTCTGTTGGTAAGCTGCAATTTTTATTGTCTTCGCTGTGATCAAGTGTTTGTTTAGACACGTAATGTGGGTGAGCTCTTAACTCTAGTGGTGTGGATGTGTCGATTTAAGTGGAGTAATGTGTCTATTTAATTGGATGTCTTTTTTTAAGACAAAGAGTTACGACATACCAATGTATCGTGGTTTTTCGAAAATTTAGGTCGAGATTATTATGAAAAAGACAATTTAACAAACCACATTATTCATATTAGTTTTTGATAGATATTCTGTTAAATATATCACTTATAGTATATTTGATAATAATTACCTATACGGGTGTAAACGAATTCGTGTAATTTCTTCAAACCGCGTGATCTACTGGTGACACTGATTGACCATGCATATGTATATTTCAGAATAAACAAAAAAAAATTCAATTCTGGTATTCTTTCATTCAATTTTGGTATTCTGCATCTGAGTAATTTTAGTGTCTCAAGTCAACTGACTGCGTGAAGAGATATCGCGCTAGTCGTGTCCGTCAGCTGTGTCGCCGTGCCTTCGTTCATTTATGCATGACATCGAAATTTCCTATAACATAAAAAAAATATTTGGGAAAAAAAAGTTATTTTTTCTTTGTAATCAATCTAAATCCCATGCGGGGTTAATCTATACCATTAATAGATCACGTGGTTTGAAGGAATTACGCGAATTCGCTTGCACCCTGTATACATACAGGTCAAAGAGAGAATCTCATTTTTTGAAGTCAGTTAAAAATAAAGCGTTCTATGTTTGATAATTCAGAAGAAAAACAAAGCAAAACCCTCTGATTAACAGAAGACTACATAAACCTGATAATAGATTCAAGCACAATTCCCACAATAGTGTTGTACCCGTATCGGAATGTTCTCGTTCCAATAAAATATTCTCAATAGAGAAACAATGGCAGCATTAACACTCGGTTCTCAAACCGTTCCGATTGAAATTCGATTCCGAAAACATGCATTGAATCAAGAACGTATCATGAGAATAGCGGTGTCGGCATTTTAGTGTGAATTGGTATTTGGCAAGTATTTGTTATACCCAAATATACCGCATAACAGTTCCACAACGGTAGTACCTAGTTAACTCTTTATTAAGGCAGTGGCAATAATTTTGACATCGGCGTTTTTGGAAGATGCCGCGACAGCCTCTTTGCTATATTTTTATTTTTAAACCTGGGCATTACTGTTTCTTACTATTTCATTTAATAAAAAAATAATACATTTATTGTTTATAAAATATTGTCAAATTGTTTGTTAATTACTTCTCCTAAAATCTTCTACCTTAGAAAGGGTTAAAAAAGCCTCAGGCCCTGATTCCACCAAAGCGGAGATGTGCGGAGATGTCTCGTAAACAACCAATAAGAATTCGTTTTGAGTTGAAGCTAAGCGGAGAGATTTGAAAATAACCCAATCCTATTGGTTGATCGAGACATCTCCGCACATTTCCGCTTTGGTGGAGTCCGGGCCTTAGTTACGCTAATTATCATATCAGTCCATAAAAGTCAATTTCTCCTTATTCGTATCGGTATGAGATTATACGAGAATAGCTCATACCGTGATTAAAAGAGTAGTCAGTCAGCAAGATTGGTAGCGGGGCTTACCGCCCGGGTTCGCCGGACATACTTATGTATCGTCTCTTGTGGAAGCTCTTTTAATGCACCCCAATGTGCCTGTCAAAGTATTCTGATGAATAAGGTCTACCATTGGACGCAACAATGAATGATCTTAAGAAACATTGCTCTTAATCATCACGCTTGGTCATCTTGGATCATCACAACTAATAAGTTACATCGATGTACCTGATCGAACAATCAATGGCAGTCGCTCATTTTCGCGCCTCATACATTTATTTCGTCAGCGTGAAGATCATTTTTACTGCAGTACTAATAAACATTCGTGTTCTTGAAGTCGCACTCCGTTCGGAAGTGCTCGATTTTACGAAGTTTGCCGGTGCCACTTTTTAGTTGTATCGTACTGTATGTTTTTATTGGTAGGATGTGTGGTATGCACTTTGTTGTCTATCTCTTTCTCTTTTTGGCAACGTTCATATCTTTTCCGCGCTTCATTTTTATTCTTTAAGCGTAGTGTGGTCTTAAGTTTATGTGATTGACAGATTTATAAGTTCATCAATTCTTTATTCGTGCATACATGATATAATGTTAAAACAGGTGGTACGGTAGGCTTAAGACTATGGGATCAGTTATGTACCCTGTAAATTCAAAACTTTATTTATCGTTGCTAGATATTTTAATTGTAATTCGATTTTTTATTAATTAATTTAATTTATAGATTATTGTACTTTTTATCATTTTTATTTTGTTAATAATACCTATTTAATTTTAACTGTTGTATTATTTATCAATTTTAATTAAGTATTAATTGATTTTATTGCAAACCTAAGTACAGATAAGCTTCAAACGTTCTGAAGATTGATTTCAACGTAGATATGTCTATTCCAGTTTTAGCCTCTAATCCTATTACTGGCTTATCATAGTCCCATTACGAACAAAGCCCTTTTCCGAGAGTATCGGTCCAACTATCGGGAATCTGTCTTAACCACCGCCCGGGACATTTCCATATTAAAGCTGCGAAAAACAAGGGATAAGATTAATGTAGTTTGTGTTAGATTTTGATGTCTGTTAAAATTCTTAATAGGCATTCTATACTAGGGAGCAAATAAATCGAGCCACTTCTATTTTTCACGTAGTTATAATTGTTATTATTTTTGGTATTATGGAACAGATCAATTCTAAACATATATCGCCTAGAAGGTTATTTGATAACCTTTACAGTGAGGGTAGTTTTTTGTATTTTGAATAATATAATTCATGAAATCAAAACTAATAACCAGGACACGTGAAAAAAGAAGTGGCTCGATTTCTTTGCTCCCAAGTGTATATGAAGTTTTAGCAGGTATTTGATATATTTTTTTGTAGACACTACTCTAAAAAGTCAAAAGTAAAATAGTTTTTATTTCAAGTAGACCAGATCACTGGTGCTTTCAAAAGGTCAACACTAGATGCTCGGTTCTAAGTAGTAGGAAAAAATAAAAGACTAGCTTTGACCATACTATTATGTAACTTATTTTCTTTCTTTTCACTTTTATCTTGTACTTCTAACTCGCTCACACACAAAATATCTCATAATATTCGCTTACTCTTTCTTAATACTAACATTTTTTTATCTCTGTCCTACTAAAACCTCACTACTAAAAAAAAAACATTGATATTTTTACATTTTTCTTTGATTATTAATAGAAATCATGATATGAACTCTACAATGATTAAAACTGACTCCACTAGATATCTTACATAGACAGATTAAAGCACATTTCATTTTTGAAAAAAGTTTGTCATTAACCTGCAAGTGTATTGTTAATATTTATTAATACTAGTAAAATGGGACTAATTGAGAACCAAGGAGCTAATTGGAATAACCACGGCAAAGGAGATTACCTACTCGAAATATTTTGAAACTTTTAAAATATAGGTACAACCTTATTTTTACTTTATACGAAAACCGAGACACCCCAACAAGATTTTCATCAGAACTGCCTGAATATGTGTATTTTTTTAGTAAGTCTCCAAGTCACACCTTAGTTTACGTCGCGTTAAGTTCCCTAAAAAGTGTGAAATGCCTGAGATGTGCTATGCAGGGGTTGTCTAATACACGGAAACTGACGGAGAGGACCGTCTCAAGCCTCAAGGTGTCTATTCCCGTCAACTGTTATGGGTAGAAACCTACTGAAACAAAATTTAAAATTATGAAAAAAAAAAGTCGTGTAAAAAGTATGTCAATCGATTCTCCTAGTGATTCTAAACAAACTAGTTTCAGGTTTAGTATATACTAAAACTAAGCTTGTATAATAACATTGAAAACGTAAATACATACATAGCACCTGTAGCCGTAATGTCATAAAAAGCAGGTTCCTTAATTGAATTCCAATTAACCCTGTGGTTCTCAAATAGGATTTTACGGTAGCTGCTAATAATATAATCACTCACATTATTTTAATGTGTTTCATTAATTATTTATTTGTTGATTCTATGAGTAAATTCCGATATCAATAGTGTTCCTGCAGCTGAACCCTACTCTGCGACCTTTTACGATTGTTTGTGTACGGAAATAGAAAACCATAACTATATTGAATCCATTTCCTCCTCAAGATTGGCTGTAGACATCGCAATTACTTCAGATTGGAATAAGAATAAACCGGTATCTAGTACAATGGGGACTCGAATTATTGTTGTCTTGATATTCAGCCGAAGGAGAGGGTTCTTTGAAGAATCGTAGAGTGGTTTGGACTGCAAACATCATGATTATTGGTATCTGTTAATTGCAGCATCTTGAACTTTTATGAAATTCTTTTGGTGTAGGTACAAATAGCCCTTTTCCTGTCATGCGTATTTTCGCCCACACGCGAATCTGGTTCGCATGCAAGCTGCCCGCATCCTATCATTTCATACATGTTTTTCCTATCACGCGGAAATTATAACTGCATTAACAAAGGAGTTGTAATGGAAAGCTTGAAATATTGTTTACATAGTTTCTACAAATGCATACGAATATATGACATTTAAAATATTTCGTAAATTCAATTGATGTTTAGGGAGAAATTCACTTGAATTTCGCTATATGTATACATGTTGGTTCTCGTGACTGTACACTCGGGAGTAATGAATCCAGCATTCTAATTGCGCAACACACTCAAAATCTCTACGACTATGATTTTGACAGGTCAATAATTTCCATAGCAACGTTTGTATTAACAATCCGACTTCTCTATAGTTATCTACCACGCAATGAATATTGTTATTGACACATTAACTGTCATGATTGATGTTGGTTACGTTACGTAACTTAGACTCGCCAATATACGTATACATCGGCCGTGTTGGCCGACGTATCTTGGCGAAATTAATAGTTAGTATTAATAGTCTATAATTTTTTTTTTTATTTGAATATGCTATCGTTCTTAGTTTCCAAGATATTAAGGATTATGTAGTTGACCCAGATTCATTGCTCACGAGTGTCTATTGCAAAAAGTTTTGTTGTTTTTTTTTTTTTTTTTTTTTTCTATTGGACTGCTGTAGGTCGTCCTAGGGGACGGTTTCTACGTAACCGGGCAGTTATTGGCGAGACCTGAAGGGTCTCCAGCCAATGGGGGGGAAGTAAAATACTTAACCTAAGCTAACTACTTGTACTACACTAACATCATGACTACCTGCAACAACAGCACTAAGGGCGACCCCTAGTGGGACTCGGACCTCGGCTTAGGGCGTTGCTGGCGTGGACATAGGGGGGGGGAGACAGCTTGATGAGGGCTGAATTATCGGTGTGACTGCGGAGTCTGAAGAGACGACCGGCTCTACGACGGGAGAGCTCGGTGGATCGTGACCGGCGGCGGTGGGACGTCGCGACGGGCCTCGTCGGCGAGGACGGTATGCCGGACGGCGGCGGACGTTGTGTAGTGTGCTGGTCGATTTACTCGCCTCCTAGAGGAGGGTTATTTCGTCGTCGGGTTCTAAAAGTGTGTGCCTGGGACGGCGAACTTTACTTATGAGAGAGGGACTGTAGTCGGCCGCTGCGGCGACTAGGGGGTTCGGATGGCGGGGGGCATTGTCGAAGTAACGCTTGGAAATGCGTTTGAGGTATTGCCTGATGGTTGGCATTTTTAGATCGAGATGGAGTTGGACGTTACGCATGAACCACGGGGCAGCCGCGGCTCTGCGCAACACTCGATTCTGGAGGGTTTGGAAGGAATTGAAGCGACAAGGCTTTACGTGTGCGAACACGACGCTAGCGTAAGTCAAGATGGGGCGGATGCACGTCACGTAGATTCTCAGCTTATTTCTAAGTGACAATTTACTGCGCGCTCTAAGGATGGGGTGGAGGCGACCGACAGCGAAAGCGGCGCGAGCGCGCACCGCTTTGATATGGTCTCGGAAACTCAGATGGTGGTCGAGGATAACCCCCAGGTATTTGGCTTTCATCTCCCAAGGGATCTGTTTGCCGAACATGAGGACAGGACGGATGTGGGTGTGGGAATCACCGTGTCTCTCGAAAAGAACGGCTGCGCTCTTTTCGGGATTCACCTCTATTCTCCATTTCCGGAACCAGACCCCGAGGGTGTTGGCTGCGGTTTGAAGGGTTCGAGAGATGCTATCGAGACTCCTACCGGAATAGTAGATAGCCGTGTCGTCGGCGAAGAGAGCCAACTTGGCCAAGCCACGTTTGGGAATGTCGCTGGTGTACAGCGTGAACAGAAGGGGCGATAGCACGGAGCCCTGAGGGACGCCGGCGCGAATGGGGTGAGGGGACGAGAGGGTGCCTTCTAGGCGATAGCGGAAGGAGCGATCCGACAGAAAGTCTCGAATGATGAGCACGAGACGGTCCGGCACGTTGAATTGGTACAGTTTGTATAATAAACCGTTGTGCCAGACCTTATCGAAGGCTTTCGCTACGTCGAAGAAGAGCATGCCCGTTTTGTACGAGCGCATAAAACGGGAGCTAATGTGTTCGACTATGCGGTGCAATTGTCGAATGCAACAGTGCTGGGTTCGAAAACCGAACTGTTCGTCGGGGATGAGTTTACGGGAGTCAGCGAAATCTTTTAAACGGATATAAATGAGACGCTCATAGATTTTCCCAAATACATTGAGAAGGCTGATGGGGCGGTAACTAGTGGGCTCACTCTTGGGTTTGCCGGGTTTGGGGATACCAATAACGGTGGCTTGTTTCCAAGCTTGCGGAAAGATGTTATTACTCAGAGCGCCATTGAAGATGGCGGTCATGAGGACTATGAGCGGGGCGGAAAAGTGTTTGATCACCTTATTGGTGATACCGTCTGAGCCGGGGGCTTTCCTAGGTTTGAGTTTCCTCACTATCGTGTGGACCTCGTCTACGGTGATGGGGGGTAAGGGGTCGTCGGGGTCTTCATCGGGAGGGAGGGTGGCCCTACGTTCGACCTCGCGATTCACCTTGGAAAGATGGACCGGGTCTACGGGTTGGGTGCTGGGAGTACATTGGGCTTCTAGACTGTCGGCTAGACATTCGGACTTTTCGTCGTCTTCAAAGGCCGGCCTTTGGTTTGGACGATTGAGAGGGGGAGTTGAAGCTACACAATCGGATTTTAGATTTCGTTGTAATTGCCAGAAGGCCAGATGGGATGGCTCTAAGTCGCTCAACATCTTGTCCCAGCGGGCTTCCCGAACCTCCTGTACACGTTTCTTTACAGCACGCTGTAGAGAACGCATATGGGCGCGGTTAGCTTCGCAGGGAAAAGAGTCGTAGGCACGGATGGACGCGTTCTTCTCCGTCAGCAGTTCACGCACATCGTCCGGCCGCTTCCAGCGGTGTTCGTCCACCGCTGGAACCTGCCGTGAACATTCGTTCACCACGGACTGTACGTGACTGGTGAGGGAGTCGATCGCGCCCAGCGTGTCGGCGATCGTAACGATATCGTCGGGGATGGAATCTAAGTGAACGGATGAGGAAGACTTGAGGCGCTCCTCTAGTTTTCCCCAGTCCGTGACAGTTTTGGTCGGGGCGGGTTGACCAGGATCCGGGGGACCACCCCGGGGACCTAGGTGAAGGACTACGGGGCGGTGATCGGAGTCTAGCTCTTCATGCGTCTCTATAGAGCGTAGACCGAGGTTTACATTCTTTAGAAGCGCTATGTCAAGGACATCAGGCTGATGGTTAGGGTTATGGGGGTAGTGAGTAGGACACATCGGGGCGATAACGTCGAATTCGAGCTCCGGGCTCAACTGTTCGAGGTTACGACCCGCGTGGTTGTTGGAGTTGCAGCTCCACGAGAGATGTTTGGCATTGAGGTCGCCCGCTATGATAACGGAACCTCCGCCGAGGTCAAAGAGGGCTTTAAGATCGCTCCGGAGTTGGATCTTATTACTGGAGGGAGGATTATACACCGAGACGATTGTGATCGGCTGGTGTCCTGTCATGCCTAGTCTGCATATGGAAGTTTCCAGGAATTGGAGACCAGGGGGAGGGTCTAAGGGAGTGCAGTACAGGGAACGTTTGTAGTAGATGAGAGTACCACCGCCCCTACTACGGGTCCTGTCGTTGCGAACTAATTTATAGTTTGCAATTCCAGGGTTCCTGTTGTGGGGCTTGAGAAACGTTTCCTGCACTAGGAAGATGTCAATTTGATGATCACGCAAAAAGATTGCGATCTCATCTCGTTGACCGTTAACGCTGTTAGCGTTGAAGAAGCCTAATTTAAGGGATCGGGGCTTAATTCTACAGCTTTCTGTATCCATTGGAATTTATTGGATGAGGAAAATGACTATGTCATCTAGTTCGCAGAGGACATTGATGCGAGCGATTGGATCGCCTTGAGAGGCGTTCCAAGCGGAGACTATGTTATTCGCCCACTGCGTATTGCAGGAGGAGAGGGTTTGGATAAGGCTGGGGATCGTGTCCCTAAGGAGCACTTTAGTGGACGAGAGGGAAGTGGAGGGAGCAACCGCTGTCGGCGCTGGCCTGGGAGCGAGTGCGGAGGCGGGTGCGGGGGTGGGTGTGGGGGCAGCCTGTGATGTTGGGGGACTACGTGCAGCCTGTGAAGCAGCTGGCACTATAGTGGGAGCGGGGATAGTGGAGCTCATCAGGCCGGGGATAGCCGAGATTGGAGGACTTGTGGTTCGTTGCTGTTGCTGGGGCAACTGGGTACTGGGCCTTAAGGCGGGGAACGACTGCTGATGGTTCAGCGCGTTCCATGGGGACGGCCTTTGGGGACTGAGGCGGGCGGGGAGTTGGGAAGAAAGAGGGGGAGCCGTGGAAGGACTCTCTCTTTGATGACGGGCGGCTGAGCGTTTAGCTAGGTTAGGGTTGCGCTGTTTTGGCGCTTTAGCGCACCCGCGATAATTCGCAGGGTGACCAGACTCGCCGCATAAAACGCAGCTGGGAGGCTCGAGACATAGGGACCTATCTTTAGGACGTTCACAGTCGCTAGTGCCGTGGTCGCCCAGGCACTTGACACACCTGGGTTTCGCGTAACAATTACGCTGTGAATGGCCATAAAGCTGGCAACGGTGACATTGACCAGGCGGACCGGACTTATTGGGGCGCTCGACGCTTATGCCAGACAGGTGGCACAAGGTCTTAATATTATAGACGGTCTTAGACTCGTCTGAAGGCTCGCATACTGCGAGGACCATGTCGTAGGGGGTGCCACCGCGGCCGCGGTGCATGCGGTGGACTTCCAAGACAGGAATGTTTTGCGACTTAAGGTGGCTGAGGATGGCGTCGGAGTCAATCTCCTTGGGGATGCCGCGGATAACGACTCTGATAAGTCGCTCATCGGGAAGGGCAAAGGTGTGGAATGACACGCTTTTTTCCCTTAACATACGCGTGAGATCGCGGAAGTCTTTTGACGTGGGGACCATGACTTTAATGCCCTGTTGGGTGGTGCGGGCACTAAGATAGTTGATCTTGCGATCAACACACATCTTGGACACATCGGTCCACTTCGCCTTGTCCTGAATGTACAGAGGCGGAGGAGAGGGCTCTTTCCTCGGAGCCAAGGTTTTCGAGCCGGTAACGAGACGGGGAGAGGAAGGACGACTGGCCTGCGGGGAGGTATCCGGGACGGGACTAAGGGAAGCAGCCGACGCGGGGGTCGCAACGGTTGTCTTGGGGGTTTTAGCCGGGACTTGGCTGGAGGAGGTCGCCTTATTTTTGCGGGCACGCTTTTTCCCCTTTCCGACTACGGTAGTGTAGCCTTCTGAGGAAGAGGAAGCCGACGAATAGGATTCGGACTCAATATCGGAATCGGGGACTAAGGGCTCTGACGTGTCCATTGATGACGTCATCTCTGGAGCATGTTGGAGGGACGGGGAAGGGGTGTGTAAATTAGCGGAAGGCGCAGCTGCGGAGTGCAGGTGCGAAATTTCCATTGTTTCCGGAGACAATGGACCGGGAGAGAAAGGCGGAAGCGATAAAAGGCTTGGAATGCCATTGTTCTCGTCGAACAATGGCTCTCCTTCGCCGAAATAATCAAAGTCGGTATCGCAGGTGGGCGATAACGGATTAGTAGTGTGCCTTATGGGCCCACTACTAGGAATACGAGCGCCATATTTAGCGAGAAATTCGGGGTCCTTTAAAAGTTCCCGGAAGAACGCTAACAACACAGCGTCAGACATCTCGGAAAAGATGCCTGAGCCGTGTGTAAAAAATGGGAATTAGGCTTAATAAAAACGCGGCGCGCACAAGTACGCGACTATTTTTAGTAACGGCCTATAAGTCCTAACAATTTAATTTTTAAAAAAACGCGATTCCCCGGGTGTATGAGCCCGGGGGTGTGTGAAAACCCTCCCTGTCGGGTATAGACAGGGAGGTTGAGTGCCTATTGGTGAGCCCTAAGCTTGTAATCCCGTCGCCAGTCTTATTGTGCGAACGGGTTCCTAAGTCTCTAGTGAGGTGCAATACTAGAGAGTGCTAGATGGGAGAGAACGGGGTTAGAGCTAGCGTCGACTAGGAGACCCCCCAAGGCCGGTGGTACTAGCTCCTTCCAATTTTCGCCTTGCCCTGAAGGGGCGCAGCTGGTGTATTGGGTCAACACCCACTCGGTTTCGTTAACACTGCAAAGTATCAGCCGAGGACCACGAAACTGTGGATTTTCCCTGAAGGGGCACACGCGTTTGACCAAGAAATAGGCGTTCAGCCACCGCCTTGAAAAAGGCAGCTTTTGAACTTATAGTCGTGAAGTGGAGAACACTACGGCGTGGCGTAGCGATATTCGTGAGCGAGCACGTCGAGAAAGTACGCAGCGCGAGTTGCGGCACGTCCGTCCTCAGCGAGCGTCGGAGCGCGAATGGGAGTTTTGTTGATGTCTATTTTCGATAGAAATATCATTTTAAAAACAGACATATCCTTTTTATTACATTTTGTGCATTCTCAAAAAAAAAAAACTGAAATATTTTCCTAAACATAGCCGCTATCAACATTATTAGCGAAAGCAAAAAATCTACAAAACATTAGACATTAATTCCACATCTATGAAAGTTCTTGAAGTAATGACCACGAAAACAGCATGATAATTTTTTAAATGTAAGTTCGACGACGCGGCATTCTCAGAAGGAGATGGCGTGACGAGTTAGACTCTTAACGGGAAGGACAGGCCGCAGAAATCCTTAGGCTCAATTTACACAGCCACGGAATGGAATGGAAGCGACTTTTTGCAACGAAATTGTACGGTCAGCAACAAAAGTAGCTGAACATTTTAGTTTTTAAACTTTGCATTAATTAGATAACTAATTGATAGGAAACAAAAACTTTAAGATACACTTAGAGCTGTAGCAGCTCTAGGTGTCTACACTCGTATTAAAGTTTTAGTTTTAAAACAATTAGTTTTATAATTAAATGCCAAGTTTAAAAACTCAAACGTTCAGCTACTTTTGTTGCTGACTGTACATAGCATAATGAACTTTATGTCAATTGTATAAAGTACAAACTAAATACGAGCCAAAAAAAGGTCGTGGGTCTTCCGGGGAATCCTCGCGCATTCTCGAGAATTCCCCTAGCTACTGTCGGCGCCGTCTGTGGAATCCGCGGCAAGTGGCGCGAACGGGAAATCGGTCGGGACGGTCACAGTAGTGCGGTGCTAAGCGTTTATGATGATCATTCGCTGGAAAGCGCGGGAATTCTCGAGCATTCCCGCGAATTCGCGCGCCTGTAGCGTCATTCCATTCCGTGGCGGTGTAAATTTTGAGCCTTAAACCAAGAGGAGTGGAATGAAGGTAAGGAGGCCTTTGCTCTGCAGTAGGATGATTATAGCTGAATAATCTTCTTCTTCTTTTCGAAAAGAAGAAGCTGAATAATAATAATCGACTGAATATTCTCCGACATCGAGATCGGAAACCTTTATTAGCTAAATGCCGTTTTGTACCTTTTTCTTTAACAACAACATTGCTCTTTGTTATTGATAATGCTTACATATTGCATGTGCATTGGTGACATGAATATATACATGAACAGTATAACAGTATGTTATAAATATCTAGTTAGAGCTGCTACACACCCCTATTGTGAACGTATATAATCCTTTGTCGCCGTTTACAACACGTTAGGGAAACAAGGGGTATTTTCCGAGCTCACAGCACCTGATTTGCCTATTACATTTTGATAGCATGCTAAAATATTGTTATTACGTGCATTCACATCCTTCTCACACATTCATGTTAGTATAGACATAACAGAGCAACACATAGCAACAAGCGCTCCGCCATTAAAATTTATGTTAAACGTATACAGCCAAGTCGAAATTTACATACGAAAAATGGACATATTATGACGTCATCCTGTAAATTTTATACGTCATTTTGTAAAATTACACGTCGTTCAAGCGTATTTCGTATAAAATGTAAATTTCCTTGGAGGTGTGACTATTTTAATACAATGGCAACATTTGGATCAGGGACTTTCAGTAATGATGTTATTACGATGGCTCGTTTCTTTCTTTCTTTTTCGTCACAGTTGTCACAATGAAGAGCAGTTGGAAATAATTTTGACATAAAGAAAATGTTTAATTTAACGTGCGGTTTGAGTTCTATCCTTACGTAAATGAGGTTCAAGATTATTCTGAGGCGACTTGTTTTTTTTGAGATTCCCGTGTTTTGATTATATTCTGTTCAACGTAAGATGAATCCTGACACTCCTGACATAGCGGTCATTTCGTAAATTGTAGCCGTAAGGGGATTGCTATCGAAAAAACGTAAATGACATCATCAAAAACCGTAAAATAGCTTTATTATTCATGTTTTTGTTTTTAATATTTTATATTCTTTGCATGGTGCCGTTTTATAGAGAAACGACAGAAACGTCGCTGACGATGAAAAGAGTTTAGAAATAACGTTTTAATGACCATGTGTTTTTTTTTTCTGTTTTTATTTTTGGTGGTACGTTCCAATATTAACGTTTTTAACGTAAGTTTTTACGCGATTAGACCCGAATCTGTATTTTTATAATACTAACGTTATTACAGTACATTATTTTATGATAACCTATAATAAGCTATACACTCTTTCATATAAACGATGGTTACAGTTTGTTCAACTAATCTATTGCCATCTCTATTCAATGTCATGCAAATGACAAGGACAGGTATAATTTAATCAGCATTTACAAATACAAAAAATACAATACAAAATAAATTATTGTGAGTATAAAAAATTGCAACACATTTAAACGTGTTTGAAGCCTCCCTTTAGGCAAACAATGCCTGTATTAGGAGGCTCCGCTTTTTTACATCATTGTCGTACACTTATACTAACTAGAGTTAATACAGTGCACTGCGACCTTGGGTAAATATGCAATGTTAGTAACTACATTTTTCTGTATATAGCTTATATTTACTAATCTGATGAAAATTAAAGAAGAAATAAGTAAAAATATGTGAGTAAGGTTGCATTTCAAACAAAAACAATAAAACTTATATATTTTTTCCCGGTTAGTGCATGTGAAGTAGTGTATAGTGTGGTAAGTAGTGCAGTGTTATGTGTGGTATGTGGTGTGCGCGCGATTTGGTGTGATGTGTGACGTGGTGCGTGGTGTGGTTTGAGGTGTGTGGTGTCGTGTGAGGTGTGTGGTATGGTGTGGTGTGTATGGTGTGTGTAATGAGGTGTGTGCGTTTAAAAATGGCAATCTTTTACATGTAACTGGCAATATGTCAAATATTCCCCCTTCCCTACATATAAATATAAGTTCTTAAAAATAAGTTCTTAGAAATAATGCACGCGAGTAAATCGTAACTAATCGTAAAATATGAATGTGTCTCACGAACGTTACAATATAAAAAAAAAGTTCTTACAAATTTATATCTTCTATTAACGCGAATATTATTACAAAAACAATCCTTAATTTAGGAATATTTTACGAAAACAAATCTACTACTAAAACCTACGCCGCAATCTCATTTCGAGCTCTGGTTATTCCGACCGATAAGCCGAGATTACTTCTAAAAATCGCCGAGAAGAGATTGCTTAAAAAAAGGGACCAAGATTATACCGATGAGGCGAATCAAGAGCCTACGAAGACCATTAGGGTTCATTGACCTGCCTCAGTATCAACACTGGATCTGTGATGGCGTTCGTTAAAATCCGTCGCGTCGTTTCACACTGCAAATTGCATCAAAAGAATTCCGTTGATTCGAATTTCAAGTCTTTCAATCGTTAGGGAGTGAATTTTCGATTGAATATCCAGTTGGTGCCGATAACTACAGCTATTCAATAGCAATTTAGGTATTAGCTGGTATTTCGTTGGAGCATTGGAAAAATGGGTGTTATTTTCGATCATTTTCGTTAATCTATATACAACCCTATTTTTTTGTATATGTTACGGCTAATAGCCAAAGTGCGGCTACACCTAGTTTTAGCCGGGTACAACTAGGTGCAGCCGGCCACATGCGGTTAAACTTAAATGTATCCTACTTATCTTCGGTTAGAACTAGGTTTAGCCTTCATCATAGCGGCTAGAACTAGGTGCAGCCGCACACCGATGGTTAAGGGTAACCCCGACACGGATAGGTTAGGTTCGAAGGGGATGACGGGGGCTAGAGTGAGCGAGCGAAGCGAGCGAACGAAGCCCCCGTCATCCCCTTCGTGTTAGGTTACTTTAAACCCTGCAGACAGAAATAGGAGCCCCGCACAGCGGGGCTCCGTCGACTTAAGCTCCGCCTAGTTCTAACCAACTGCTACTGGTTGCACCTAGTTGTACCCGGCTAAACCTAGGTGTAACCGCCATTCGGCTTTTAACCGTAACATATACACATAAACCGACACCCCAAAAAGATTTTTATCAGAACTGCTTGAATATAATATGTTTTTTTTATAAATCTTCAAGTTTCCGGTAGAATACGCAGTGTGTTTGGTATGTCATGTAGGGGCTCTCTAATATACGGAAAGTTAGCGAGCCGACCGTCTCAGGCCATTTAAGGTCGCGCCACTCAGGCCATATTCGCGGTCCACTGATATGCGTAGAAGCCTATTAAATCTAAGTTGGAATAATAATTTATTTTTATAAAAAAATAAACGTTAACATTAAAACTATACCAATCGATTCTCCTGGTGATTCTGAACAAACTTGTTTCAGGTTTCGTTTATACTAATAATAACCTTGTATTTCTATCAGCACATAAAATGAAAAAAAAAGAACGCGCGTCTCTATTATCATAATTTTATAGTATCATTTATTATGGGGACAGTTGATAGATAGATAGAAAATGCTTTATGCTCCATGAAATAAAATAGAATCAGAAAAAATTAACGGCACAATGGCGAACTCCATTCTGCTCTCGTGTCAGCAGGAGCTATACGAGAATAGCGAACTCCACGATTGCAGTTGACTCCCATTAGATTGTAGTATTATCAGTTTTGTCTGTCCATTCTATCGGTCAGTCGGTTCTTAATCTAATTTTATTACTTCTTGCATACCAGAAATAAAATTCTCCCAGAAATGCAAAAATATTTTTTTGTGCGGACAGCAGACAATTTCAATTCTACAAATTAATGGGTTCAATAACGTGTTATCGGCTTTCAGTTTTAAATTACGGTCGAGACTTATGACGTCGCCAATGGTAATCGGAATTGACTCCATTAATATCTGAAACAATAAAAACGTCGTATTGAACAGTTTTTAATAACCATTAAAATCGTATGATTAGGTTTTTGGGACTCTAAAATTCAGTTTAGCATAAAAATTAGGCCAACATTGCCTGAAATTCGTTGAACCCGTGATTAAGAACATTTCGTGATGACCGTTTTGTCGGCGCGTTGGAACTTTTTTAATAAAACCCAGTTTCTCTTTTTCCCCTAGGAATAAATTTTGATAGGGGATGGACTTTAAAAAAATCGGGGTTTCCAAATAATTTATATTTACAGAGGACTTGAGTTTGCGATACTTAAAGGGTTTGGGTACACAATTTATATAATTATTTGAATTTAACCCACTTACTTAAATATTGTAGGTAAGCTCAACGGTAATGTAAATTCTTAGTAATTGAGGGTAAACAGGTCGTCTGTAACAGTCAATAAGACCATAATATTATGGGTTTATTTAAGTTTGTCTTATATCCATATAAATAGCCTCATTTGTTAAAGTGCTCTACTTGTAAACAAACACTTTGTTATTCTAGAGGTGACTAAAGATGCTAAGTTATTTATAACATTGAACATGCAAAAATGTTTTAGTTCTCTTTGTGTTTATTTTTAATAGCGTATCACATCACACAGCTCTTTTAGAACACCTATCATGTTTTCTCTGTATCAACCTAAGGTCGACTGGTAGAAAATGCCTATGGCAATAAGTCCACCTCTGTACAAATTATGTGCGAAAGTATAAATAAATAATTAACATGGATAAAAATAAACGTGATTTTAGTCGGGGGAATATTTCTTAAGTTGAGGCGACATTGGCGGGATTCGACGAACCTGAATTCGTCACAGCGCGTTTCGTTGTTGGTGCTATATTGGTGGGATCGAGTCGGAATGCTCGTCGAAGTTCGTCGTATTGTCGTGGCAACACGCCATGAATATAAAGGCCCCAGGGTATTTTTATAAACATTTTGTACTAATTACAATCTCTGAATATTGAACCGGAGATTAATTTTTCTTGAGATTATTACTAACTAGAGGTCGCTCGCGGCCTGGCTCGCGTGGCTGTCGTTTAACGCGTATTCCATATTTTTCAGAATAAAAATAGCCATGCCCTTTTTTTTTATTCCTTCACTTGGTCGCATTTGACCCTCGTCGCACCTGATGGTAAGCGCAGACAGGGTCTAAGATGAAGCACACGAATCCAAGTAACAGAGATATAGAGAGATTCCCCTATACCTCTCTGGCTCTCACATACACACGACGGAACACAGTAAACTCTTTGGCGCCGGACTTTAATGTGAGGGTGGTAGCTAGCCAGGCGGACCGTAAAGATCCTACCACCAAGCGAAAGGTTGTCACCTGATTGGCACCACCCGGGGATCACGTGTGGGGTTTCGAACTAAGGGTGCCTTCCCACGAACGAGGGTGACTCAGCCCCCAAAAAGCCCCTTCAGCCCCTTCTCCAGGTTCCAGACTGTACTCTGACTGGACCAAGTTTCATCATCAAAGCGTAACAGACAGAGTTACTTTCGCATTTATAATATTAGTAGGGATTAAAATTAGCTTGTAAATATTTGTTGCTGATTATGAGATTTCCCCGGATCAATAGAGCGCTACATATAGGAATTGGTGATAGAATACAAGTGAGCGCTATTGCAGTGATAGCTTAGCGGTTGAACGCTTGCCTTTAATGCAGGAGGATCTGAGTTCGATCCTGGCCTGCACCAATGACTTTTCTAGTTCATGTGCGGATCATAATTTGATTACCAATTACGTGAACAGTGAAGAAAAAACCATGAAGAAACCTGCACATCTGAGAGGGCTCCAAATAGTTTTCGATGGCGTGTGCAATCCGCCAACCCGCGTGGAGAACTGAGCATTAAATTCTTCTCATTCTGAGAAGAGACTGGTGCCCAGCAGTGGGACAGTAATGGGCTGTTGATGATGATGATGCAGAGCGCCGTTGCTTATTCCACTAAAAATGATTCTATTAGCACAAAAAATTGTTGGCAGCCAATCTACAAGGTTAGTCAGAGAGGGGGTACTAATCCGAAAGGGTGTTAAAGTACACATAATAATGAATAACTTTTGTTCTATAACTTTTCCCAAAAATCAATAGTTTAAGAGAAACAGATGTTCAAAAATCTCAAAAAAAAAAAACCTAAAATCCATCTATCCCCAGTTATGATCAGCTGTGTTTACATTTTAGGTCATATTTGGGGTCATGAATTAGAAGCACCATTTTCTGAATTTGTAACTAAAGCAGGGATGAAGAATTTTTGAAAAAGCTAAAATCAAAATCATTTTATATGGTTTTTTTTTTATCGAATTTTGGAATTTTAACACTTTGCTTTCAAACAGTCATCAGCGATACTATAAGTGGGCTTCGGATTAGTACCCCCTTTCCGACTAACCTTGTATAAACCAGATTCATATACAAGGTTAGTGAAAAAAAGGGTACTAATCCGAAAGGGTGTTAAAGTACCCATTACAATGAATAGCTTTTGTTCTACAATTTTCACCAAAAATCAATTATGAAAGAGAAATCTGTTCAAAGATTTCATAAAAATACTCTAGAATCCATCTATACTCATCTATGATCAGCTGTGTTTACATATTAGGTCATATTTGGGGTCACAGATTAGAATCTACATTTGCTGAATTCGTAACTAAAGCAGGGATGTGGAATTATTGAAACAACTGAAATAAAAATCATTTTGCATGGAAACAAAATTATCATGCTTCCTTGAAATAGTCATTCGTGATACTTTAAGTAGCCCGTAGTACCTCCTTGACGACTAACTTTGTATACAAATATGCGAATACAATATTTAGTTTCTTAATTGCATATTTGTATGTCGTGGATTTCTGCAAAGTAACGCCTGATTCCATCATTTAAGATTCATATATATACACAAGAAGAAGCAATCTGTCATCATTAAAATGATATCCTTCTCAATTATGAATGCAAAATGTAAATTCAAGATCATACATTACAGAAGAAAATCAAATAATAATTAAAGTCTCGCTGCGTCTACATTTCACGGTTGAAAGACGGGAGATTTATATTAATCTTAGTAAGCAGACCAAAGTATACGAAACAATTCAAACGTTTCAACAGTCTAAAGTATAAAATACAGGCTGTATCTGAATTTGTGAAATTCCTTCAAACTGCGTAATCTACTGGTGACACAAATTGACCCTACACAACCTAATTTGTTGTTCAAAAATAAACATGTTTTTTTTTCAGTAATTTTTGCTCCCCGACTCAAAGTCAAAGCATTTAATTCAATTAGACGATTTATCGATAAATTAAATTCACTTTTGACTTGTTAAAAAAAAAGAAGTTACTGCCGCGTTCCAAAGTATAGATTCTTAAGGAGAAGAACGGGCAATAAACTCCATGGACACTATTTTACAAATATTTACTTAAACTCAAATATTTACATAAAATGGTGACAGTTGTGAATAAGAAAAATAATTGTGAGAACAATGTAAGATATGCTAGACTAAAAGGAGTTCCTACAATTCATTTGCCATGGCAGATTAGAGATGACCAGTCCGCGAGTTAAATGATTGCGTGGAGCAATATTGCACTATTAGTGCCTGCTCGCTGTGTTGCCGCGCTTTCATTTATTTACGTGGCACCGAAATGTTCTAACCAATAAAATATTTTTTTACAATATTTTTTTTTGCAGTTTTTTTATTGATTCCTTGTTAGATGGTTATGATACGATCACTTACCCCTACCGCAGGAAAAAAAGTTTATTTTTATTTTTAATCTATACCCCTAATGGATCGTGTGGTTTTAAAGAATCCGTTTACACCCTGTATATCTTAGCCAACATTCATTAACTAAAGTTTTTGTTTTGATGGAAACGATATTTCAAACAAACTTAATAATTAGACGTTGATAAAACTTAGTTAATATTTTAACGAAGGACACGTTTCCGCGAGAAATCTTCGGGTGTTATGCTTTCATTATTGTTTAAGTAAATAAGTTTATTGTTATCGCGTACTTCTGTTTTATTTACTTAAGAATTATGTTGTTTCTGCAAGCATCCAAATCCCAGGGAACTAATTGAGTTTTGAATTTGAGTTTCGTGGCTGTTTTGGGTTGGCCGGAAAACCTGCAAACTATGATGTTTTTCAAAGATATATGTATGGTCGCGGACTCGAAATGTTTATCAGATTTCAAAGTTAATTCCTTCTCACACTATGCGCAATAAGGTTTAAGATGTCATATCAACTTATGTCATATCGACCTGTGTAAGAGAAAGGTGTGGATTTGAAATGACTCACCGGTGATCTTCTCTTCCACTGCCTCGCGCTCCTTGGGCTCGGCGGTTTGGTCGATTCGGATGAGGCTAAATCCAGCAGGGAACCTTACACGAACTACTCCACAGGTGCTGGTCTTCCGTACGGCCGATAGTGTGAGTTGCGGAGATAGAAAGCGGGTCTCAACACAACAAAAGTATTTTATTTGATTTTAAAGCGCGGAGCGCGGTTTCGCCGTGTGGGCAAGGATTCGAGAGAGAGATAGTTCGCGGAATCGCCGCTTGGAGTGCTAGCTGCGCGACGTCCGCAATGCCGTGATTGGCTGCCGAATTCTACCAATAGCCAATCGGATTGCTAAGCAAGCTTCCGCTCAGACACCAGCGGTCAATCAAACCACACCAATTATCAATACACATACTCGAAAATATAAAGTGTCGTGTGATGAAAAAATCTAATTATTTATGTTTTTATTATTATTGTTTCGGGACGGAACATGCCGCTCGCCTTGAAAGAATGTAGTTCTTTTAACACTAAGTTAAACTAAGTTAAATATTAACTGTCTCAAAAATAGAGACTTATAATGAAAACTGCTGAAAGCATGAAAGAATTTATGTAACTAATTTACTAAACTAAGTACTAAGCTAACATTCGCAACAAAATAAACGAGTCATTATTCTAACGGTAATGGACCAATTTTTACAACAGAACGTTTAGCGTAGGTGTTACCCATTTGTAGGGTTACCACACGAGTAACATTATCCGAACCAGGATGAAGAGCATGAACACGAGCAAGTTTCCACTGCAACGGTGGTAAATTGTCGTCACACACTACAACAATAGTGCCTTCTCGGATTGGTGAACCGCGACTACAAAACCATTTATTACGTTGTTGGATTTCGTGTAAATATTCACGACTCCAGCGCTTCCAAAAATGTTGGATGCACTGTTGTATCCAGCGCCATCTCGTGAGTCTATTGGAATTACTCTCTATCAATGAAACGTCCGGTAGGGCCGTTAAAGGACCTCCTATCAAAAAGTGAGAGGGTGTTAAGGGTAAAGGATCCGACGGGTCGGAACTTAACACGCAAAGTGGACGTGAATTTAATACTGCTTCGATTTGGCAGAGAAGTGTATGCATCTCATCATAAGACTGAGTCTGAGTACCTAATACACGATATAGGTGATGCTTAAAACTTTTCACACCTGCCTCAAATAGGCCCCCAAAATGTGAAGCATAGGGAGGCTGAAAGTGCCAAGTAATACCCTGCTGTAAGGTTTTACTATTAAGGTCGGACTGAACCTTATCATTTCGTAAAAATTTATATAATTCTTGTAGGTAATTATTACACCCAACAAAGTTCTTTCCGCAGTCAGAATAAATGTCTGTACATAAACCTCTACGGGACGTGAAGCGTCGCAAAGCTGCTAAAAATGCGTCGGTTGACAACTCAGACACAAGCTCGAGATGTATGGCCTTAACGGACATACACACAAAAACTGAAACGTAACATTTAATAATTTTGGCATTACGAACTTTATTTGCCCGAACATAGAATGGACCTGCGTAATCAACCGCAGTCTTAAGAAACGGTCGTTCAGGTGTAACTCTGACGGCGGGTAGCGGACCCATGCAGGGTTGCGTGCGCGAGGGTTTCGCGCGAAAACAACGAACACATCGATGTGTGCGTGAGCGTATTATATCACGACTACACAAAATCCAGTACTTCTGGAAAAGTATGTATTGAATGGACTGTGGACCCGCATGTAGGTGGGTAATATGAGTATCGTCAATAAGTAAATTTGTGAAATGATGTTTTTTAGGTAATATTAATTGATGTTTTGAATTGTAAGGTAAACTCGATCCCACTAAAAACATTAAATGTAAAAAATGCCAAGTCTCTATATGCAATCTTTCCACCGCAAAAAGTTTTAAGATCTCATAGAAGCCAAGTCCTATTCAATTTATTTTGTAGTTAGTTATCTATCTAGTGACTGTATTAATAGTTTTATTTCTATTATAATTATAGTGACTTGGCAATGAGCACAAATTAAAAGCTGCTTGCTGTGTGGAATTATGTGCGACTGTTATTGACGAATTGATATCTATGAGTACTATGATTACATTAGTTGTTATGCTGATGTGTGATTTATGATACGCAGACGTGATTTTACGGCCAATGAGTAGTTATGGTCACCATCGACTACGTGCGTCAATACATATTTAAGAAAACCTAAGTTTATTTGATAAGAACATGACAATTATTATCTATAGGTACCTATATTTAATGGTCAAATCAAAAGAACTTAACTAATCCTGTGATATTAAACATTACGCGTGCGTTATGCGTTACTTTCACCTCCTCCAAATATATTTGTTTCTTCTTGTGCTCATTGCCAAGTCACTATAATTATAATAGAAATAAAACTATTAATACAGTCACTAGATAGATAACTAACTACAAAATAAATTGAATAGGACTTGGCTTCTATGAGATCTTAAAACTTTTTGCGGTGGAAAGATTGCATATAGAGACTTGGCATTTTTTACATTTAATGTTTTTAGTGGGATCTCATTTATTTTTTGTAGGTGGGTCTCTTTCTTTTCTTTTTGGGTGACATAATAATGTCTTGTTCATCAACTGCTGCTTTGCTTAGAGCCTATTCTCTGTCTCTATCTCTTTTGTTTTTATAACTAACTAACAAACTAAATATACAACAAACTATGTATGTATTAAATTAGTATTTTTAATAACTAACTATTTAAGTAACTAATAACTAGCTGATTCGGATATCCATAAACTTCGTTTCGCCGAATATAAATTTACGTTATTATATTTTTTTAGTTTCTAAGTGGTTTTTTTCATAGATAGTTGGCGCTATCATACGAATTTCGCATGTGGACACGACACCCATGACGCGTATTTTGTAAAGTATCACAGCGCCATCTTGGATTTTGACTTCGACATCCTTTTCATCATCAGCACCCCCGAAAACAAAGGGACACGATATCCAAGACGCATATTTTGTAAAATTTTACAGCCGCCATCTTGGATTTTGACTTCGACCTCATTTTCGTCATCAGTGCCCCCGAAAACCATGGACACGACATCCATGATGCGTATCTTGTAATATTTCGCATCCGCCATCTTGGATTTTGACTTCGACCTCATTATCGTCATCAGCGTCCCCGAAAACCATGGACACGACACCCATGACGCATATCTGGTAAAATTTCACAGCCGCCATCTTGGATTTTGACGTTGACCTCATTTTTGTCATCAGTACCCCCGAAAACCATGGACACGACACCCATGACGCATATCTTGTAAAATTTCACAGCCGCCATCTTGGATTTTGACGTTGACCTCATTTTCGTCATCAGCCCCCCCGAAAACCATGGACACGACACCCATGACGCATATCTTGTAAAATTTCACAGCCGCCATCTTGGATTTTGACGTTGACCTCATTTTTGTCATCAGCGTCCCCGAAAACCATGGACACGACACCCATGACGCATATCTTGTAAAATTTCACAGCCGCCATCTTGGATTTTGACGTTGACCTCATTTTTGTCATCAGCTCCCCCGAAAACTATGGACACGACACCCATGACGCATATTTTGTAAAATATCACAGCACCATCTTGGATTTTGACTTCGACCTCTTTTTCGTCATCAGCACCCCCGAAAACCATGGACACGACACCCATGACGCATATTTTGTAAAATTTCACAGTCGCCATCTTGGATTTTGAGTTTGACCTCATTTTTGGCATCAGCACCCCGGAAAACCGTGGGAACGACACCCATGACGCATATTTTGTAAAATTTCACAGCCGCCATCTTGGATTTTGATTTTGACCGCCCCCGCCCTCTTGAGGGAAAACTTGTGAGATATTAAAACTTTAAACAATTTAAATTAGCCTTTATGAATGATATCTAGATACAGTAATAAATGGGTTCATATAGTTACATACTTAGTATACACCTCTGTCCTACCCTTCGGAGAATACAGGCGTGATGGTATGGAATCTCATTTCTCAGATTTTGCCCTAAATAAATAACAATTTATAAATAATCTACACCAATTCAATATTTTTTGTACGTAAACAAAGAACAAAGTTAACAATGCAGTCGAATACAGTCGAAATTCATACACCATGTTCCTGGCAAAATGGCAAATATAAAATTGTTTTCTATAATTAACTATTTTTTTATGTTTTTATAATTTTTCCTTTATATGTGCCTAATAATCTATCTTGATACCAAATTTCAAGGTTCTAGGCCTGCTAGAAGTATCTTAGAATTTTGATGATCGGTCAGTCAGTGAGTCAGTGAGTCAGTGAGTGACAAAATGATGTAACTTTGATCGATGATAACTCGTAAACTATAGGTTCAAATATGATGTAATTTGGAAGTTTAGCTAGTTATAATGATTACTCTTGGTTACCGAAAGTTCAAACTGCTAGCTTTGTCCACAGCGAAGATATAGGGGGGGTGAAAGGGCCGCGAATGGCTTCGAGAAAAGATGGTACGGCCGTGCCCGCTTTGCTCGAGACTTGGCGGGGCACTGCCGTGCCCCCAGATTTGTGAATCCGCCCACCTACACGCAAATTATTTTCTTTATCAATGAAAGGGTTTAATCTTCGTAATTTGTTAGAAGGATATTTACCTTGTGAAATGTTGTGAAAGTCATCATTAAAACATGAATGTTGAACTATGGTAATAATTCGATGCAAACTAAAATTATACTCGGGCACGGTAATATGTTTTGGATAAGAAATGTGAACTTTCTTGCATTTGTTATAAAATCTAAATATGAGTGCAGTCACTCTTACGAGTTTTCTTAAAGAAGAAAAGCGTGATATGAATTCTACATCATCAGGAGGTGACGTAGTGGAAGAATTAGCTAGTATAGGTAAGTTACGTTTTTCTTCGGTAACTTTAGGTATAACCTTGGGAACTGGCCAGTAGGTAGGTTCACGTACGAGCCATGAGGGACCATGGAACCACATGTCATTTTCAATGAAGGTCGCAGGCAACATGCCGCGTGAAGGTGCATCTGCCGGATTATCGGCAGAAGGAACATGTCTCCAACTACTCGATGGAAGTTTTGACAGAATTTCACTCGTACGATTAGAAACGAAAGTTTTCCATTCGTGTGGTGGGGAGCGGAGCCACGCTAACACGATGGAGGAATCAGACCACGCGAAAACGTGTTCATCGTTTACGCGGTCACCATAAATGTTTAACACTTTATCAATCAGCTGTGATAACAAAACAGCGCCACAAAGTTCAAGACGCGGGATAGTGAGAACCGGTTTAATTGGTGCAACTCGCGTTTTAGCGAGTATAAGAAAAGAACTAACGTCATTGTCATTGTGCGCTATACGGACATAGACACAGGCAGCATATGCCCTCTCGGACGCGTCGGAAAACCCATGTATTTGAATGGAACTAGTGTCTGTAAACACGTGACGCGGAATTTTTAAACTGGGTAAGAGTGGTAACTCATTAATAAAATTAGACCAAGCGTTAACAATATCTAAGGGGGGAGGTTCGTCCCAATCCACCCCTGAGATCCATAGCAACTGAATTAAATATTTAGCATATAGCGTTACGGGAGATAACCACCCCATGGGATCGTATATTTTAGCAATTTGTGACAATATGGATCGTTTTGTGATCGTATCTGTGGTTACTTGAACGCTGAACGTGAAAGAATCTAATTGTGGGTTCCACTGAAGCCCTAGAACTTTTACTTGTTTGTCATTCTCCATTAGAGCGAAGGAAACATTCTCAGGCCGCTCGCCATGAGAATCTTGCGGGTGTACTGCAGCGAGCACCGCTGGCGAATTACTTTGCCACTTACGAAGTTCAAACCCTGCCGACATACAAATACCTACTAATTCCCGTTGTAAAACAAGAGCCTGCGAAACATCGCTAGCACCTGTCACCACATCATCTACGAAGACCTGATCCTGGAGGATCTTGGAACCTAACGGGAAGTTAGAGGATTCATCTCGAGCTAGTTGGTGAATAGTTCGAAGAGCTAAATAAGGAGACGAACTAACGCCGAAGGTGACTGTACGGAGGCGGTAATCGCGTAACGGCTCAGATGGAGATTTGCGCCACACAATGCGCTGGAAATCCCTATGAGATTCCTGAACTGAAATATTTCGATACATTTGTTTGATATCAGCCGTAAGGGCGATAGGATGAATACGGAATTTTAATAAAATATCCACTATATCTTGATGAAGCTTAGGTCCCGTAAGGAGCACATCATTGAGAGAATTCCCATTGGAAGTTTTACAACCTGCGTCAAACACGACGCGTGTGCGAGTAGTCGCACTCGACTCTTTGACCACGCAGTGGTGCGGAATATAATAGGTATTAGCTGAAGAAGTAGGTACATCGACCGGCTCCATGTGGTTGAGATCTAAGTACTCTTGGAGGCACGCGTGATAATCCAATTTCAGCTGAGGATTACGCTCTAATCTATATTCTAATTTTCGAAACCTGGCGACCGCAGTATTACGGGATTCGCCGAGGGGAGAAGCATCAGATTTGAAAGGAAGAGGAACAACGTAACGCCCTGTATCGTCGCGTGTATGCGAGCTAACGAATATAGATTCGCACAATAATTCGTCGGGATTAAGTAATTTATTTTCGGGAAGAGATTCTAACTCCCAGAATCTTTTGAGGTTCATGACGTCATCGTAAGATGAGCTTAAGCTACTAAAACAAACTCGAAGTGAAGTAGGTGGATGTTGATCAAACGAGACACTACCCAACAATAAATAGCCAAAAATACTATTCATAGCCATCGGCGAACCGGGTACGCCTGTGATAACATTATTAAGCATTATGTGGGATAGTATATCCGCTCCTAATAACATTTCCACTGGTTGTGGAGTATAAAAATTCGGATCAGCTAAATTTAAATTTTGAATGTGTGACCACCCTATATAAGGCAGTGGCACACTCGGCATTTGTGAAACGAGTTTAGGTAAAATAAAAGCATCAACTGGAATCGAAGGCTGTTCCGCGTTTCTAGGCGTGATACAGCATGAAACTAAACCATTCGGGTAAACAGGTTCGTTATCACCAATACCGAACACAGGGATGTGTGCGCGTTTACGTTGTAAAGCTAATCGTTGCACACAAGCCTCCGTAATAAAGGTTGCTTGGCTACCCGTGTCAATAATGCACCGAACTGTGTGTTTATTACGCAGGTCCACGTATACATCGATGAGCGCCGTAGATAAGAGCACCGTACTCGCGCAAACTGAAGGAGCGATGGATTGCGTACTATCGCCACTCGCGTGATTCACGGCTGCCATTGCGTGTGAAGAACCGCCCGCGGAAACATCTAACTTCTCCGAAGAAGAGAGTGAGTAAGCACTAGGATTCGGTTCATTAATAACCGGCAAACTATGTGTTTCAAAATGAAGTAAAGTATGGTGCCGTTTACGACACGAACGACAAACAAAGTTAGATTTACATCGTACTACATCGTGACCTACGTTTAAACAATTATAACAAACATTTTTGTCTTTTATAAACGAATACCTATCTCGCGGAGATAAGTTAAGGAACTTAGTACATTTTGTCAACGTATGTTGAGCATCGCAACACAAACAATTTTTAAATTTATTATTACAATCGTGAGACTGAGTGTCTGCATTATTATTATTATGATTATCGTAAGTCGCTGGTGCGACGTTAGATGCGAGCGACCGGCGTGGATACGCGCTGCCGGCGCCGGCGCCTGCGCCCCCAGTGCCGGCAGCGCGCGTCGACACCGGTGTTCGTAAACTACCTACTTTTTCGGAGTGATTGTACTTAATTGGCGGATTGGAGTTAGGATTAGAAAACTCATCTGCAGATAATTCCCGTTCCAAGAAATTAATTAACACACTCACGTCAGGTATATCCGACGGTTTTGATAATGATAATTCGAATCGTTTGCGGGTATATGACGGAATTTTACGTAATAAAATCGTCACCAATAAAAAACTCCATTCCGCTATGGGAAGATGCATAACTTCTAAAGCCTTGATGTTTTCTTGATAGACATTAAGTAAATTTCTTAAATTATGACTATTTCTATTAACAAAACAAGGTGTAATATCCAATATTTTCTCGAGATGTTTAGTGGCAATAGCTCGTTTGTTATCATAACGCGAAAGTAACATATCCAATGCGACACTATAATTCTCGTCTGTAATCGGAATAGACTTTATTAAATTGTATGGTTCATTTTTCAAGGCCAATAACAAGTACCTAAACTTCTCCGTATCCGAGTAGGCATTCCTGTTGTGCACTAAAGATCGAAATAAATCGTAGAATGAGGGCCAATCCGTGGATTCCCCAGAAAATGTAGGCATTGGAAGGGTAGGCAGTCTACTAGCGCAATTATTATTGTAGTTAGGTATTACTGAATTATTTAGTAACGGACTATTCAACGAACTTCTACGTCTATGCTCTTCATCTAGTTGTTTTAATTTGTTCATGTGAACAACTATCGCGTAATAAAAATCGTTAAAATCGTTACGAATCTTAAGCTGTTCCTCTTTGTCAAACCTATTAGACTTTATGAGAGATTTTTCGATTTTTGATTGAAGTTTAGAGAATTTCCTCTGTTGCAAGGTTAAATCTTTAATACGCGATCTAAACTGTTCATCATCGGTATCTATGAATCTTAATATACGTTGAAGATCATCGAGAATTACTTCTCGCTCGAAAATATCTTGTTGAATTTCCGCCATTTTGGGATAGCCGCGTGGCGACGTAAAATAAACGACAATTAAATGAAAGAAGGGAAACAACACGACACTTTAAACCAGTACGAAATTAAGATCCGCTCGAAGGATCAAAAGTATGTGTAAGAGAAAGGTGTGGATTTGAAATGACTCACCGGTGATCTTCTCTTCCACTGCCTCGCGCTCCTTGGGCTCGGCGGTTTGGTCGATTCGGATGAGGCTAAATCCAGCAGGGAACCTTACACGAACTACTCCACAGGTGCTGGTCTTCCGTACGGCCGATAGTGTGAGTTGCGGAGATAGAAAGCGGGTCTCAACACAACAAAAGTATTTTATTTGATTTTAAAGCGCGGAGCGCGGTTTCGCCGTGTGGGCAAGGATTCGAGAGAGAGATAGTTCGCGGAATCGCCGCTTGGAGTGCTAGCTGCGCGACGTCCGCAATGCCGTGATTGGCTGCTGAATTCTACCAATAGCCAATCGGATTGCTAAGCAAGCTTCCGCTCAGACACCAGCGGTCAATCAAACCACACCAATTATCAATACACATACTCGAAAATATAAAGTGTCGTGTGATGAAAAAATCTAATTATTTATGTTTTTATTATTATTGTTTCGGGACGGAACACGACCTTATGAAAAAGTAATGTGCAAGCGATTATAGACTTTAGGGTGGTAAACATTTCAAATCCGCGACTGTATACATTTTGCGGTTCAACATGTATAATATAACATCACGCCTGTATTCCCCGAAGGGTTGGGCAGAGGTGTATAGTACACCCACATTTTGTTTAAGTCCCTTGTAGTAGCGGGAAGCCTATTGACATCAACCGGGGACTAATCCAGACTCCGGGCTGCTACTAAGAAATTTCTCACGTAAAAACCCAATAACACTTTGTCCAACCTGGGGATCGGACCTAGAACCTCACGCTCAGCAATCACGCTGGCAACCACTAGACCAACGAGGCAATCACGTATAGTATACGATATAGTCCGCATGCAAGTATGGTACACAAGGCGGATGAGAATAAACTATAGATAAATTGTAAATCTTCTGAATAAATACATTCTATTTGTTTTCAATCTACGTAAATATGATCATGTGTCCGTATATCGATCGCTTCTGAAATGGTTGCCTATTCGCCAGCGTAGAGTGCAAAGGGCATTGACTACCCTTTTCTCCTTTCATGACTCTCCCACTACCTACTTATCTAACTTCTCATTTCCAGTATTTATGCTCCAGTCACGAACTAAATTTTCGCTCCTCACACGACCGTCTCTTACAATGTCCCTCTCACCGTTCTGACTATATGCACTCTTCTTTTTTCGTCCTGTCTATTCTTCTGTGGAATGCGCTCTCTTCGGAAATCAGGATGGCCACTAGTCGGTACTGTTTTAAAATTAAAGTACGTGAGCACCTTCGCCATAAATTAGCAGAATCATCTTAACACTGATTTGTCCTTGTACGATGCTAGTTCAGGTAGCAACTTCGAAGAAAATTATGTGGTATATCCTTGCTTGTAGGCTTTGAATAATATTGTTCTGCCTAGCCTTTTTCCAAGTACGTAGGGTTCAGATTTCAGTCTAATCAGATGTGGTTGAATACCTGCATTTTAAAGGTCACAGCTCATTAGAGCCACCTGGCACCCGACCCGCATCGCCTCGTTGTCAGCAGGTGGTTCACGGGTGGATGCCGCGTTATCACCAGTAGACGTCGCGTGGTCAACCAGAGGAGTCGTCGGAGGAGTCCACTCGATGGCAGCGCGCGGTTCACTCGGAACTTGTGCGTTGGCATTGCGCAGCAACGCAAGGCATGCATGCGAGCAGCGAGTTGTCACCGAGTGGTCAACTCGTCGTCCGCGCATGGAAGGCATACGTCCGAGGCGATTCGGTGACGCTACGGAGTTGATGTAGTAAGCGCACATCCATATAAGTTCATATATAGTGTTCAGGGCCTCGCCTCGTGTATGAACAAATATTGCTGGGTTTTCCTTCTATTGTTGCAGGTATCGTGTAGTAATAATTTACTCAAATAAAACTGGTATGTATCTTTACAGGTTTACTTTAGTTTGTTGTTACAGTTAACAATTACAATTGGTGAATAATTATACAATTATTAATTTATGATTGTGAGAGAGGTGGCGCGTGGTGTCTGGAAGTGCGTCGTGCCAAGAGAGCGTTCCCGCGCGGCGAGCGGCCACTCGTCACTCGCTCCTCCCGGACCACGTTCCAGCCCTACGACTCTTGCGCCCCCGAGCGGATTATATTCGCAACGCGGGAGTCGGCGTTGACATATAGAATCCAAACCGCACGAGGCGAGGCGTTGCGGGTCGGATGCCGAGTGGCTCTAATGAGCTGTGACCTTAAATGGAGCGACTGCCATCAGACCTCGGCAACCCAGTCACTCGGCAATGTTAACTCTAGACCATTGTCAGACCTGAGACCGACGGTTTAACGTGCTCTCCGAGGCACAGAGGTCTCAATGTGTAAGGAATTAAACTAAAATAATTACAAAAGGGACGAACTTGTTCCAATTATTTCCACTATCAGATGGTTTCTACAGACTATCACACACCCCTGGGGAAACAATATGGATGCATTAACTTGCAAATTGCATCAACGTAGTGACTTAAAGTAGGTACACATACTTTGGTGCAACCGACAAAGTTAGGTCAATTACCTCGGGGGCTTGGAAGTGAGACTAAAAGGCATCACACACTAAAAGATAGCACAAAGTTTGAACAATAAGGCTGCAGACACACTGAGTGTATCTTGCGCGGCTTATTTTTCGTCGCGTTACGCTGATGCATCCCGATTCTCGATACGTACAAATTCTCCTGCGCGGCCTCACCACGCATATTGCTATACTTTGGTTTTTTTTCTATTTGGCTGCTTGTAAATCGTCTTTGCGGACCGTTTGTACGTAACCGGGCAGTTATAGGCGAGACCTAAACCCCCTTATTACAAAAAAGATGGTTTAAACCAAGACTTAGGGTGTTACCACACCAATCGATCGATCGTCGATCGATGCCATCGATCGATGGTAGAATAGATTAGTCGACGTCGATCGATAGTTTCTACCACACCAATCGATCGATAGCCGATAGATGCCATCGGTCGATGGTAGAATGGATTGGTCGACGTCGATCGATAGTTTCTACTAGACCTATCGATCGATAGTCGATCGACGATCGATCGATGGTAGAATGGATTGGTCGACGTCGATCGATAGTTTCTACCAGGCCAACAACAACGCGTCCTCTTGTGAATACATTTCAAAAGAAACTGATGGTATATAGCCGGGGTTAATCGATCTACGTCGACCGATGCCATTGACCGGCAATCGATCGATTGGTTAGTCGACCGGTATCCGTCGACCGATGCCATCGACCGGCAATCGATCGATTGGTTAGCCGACCGGTATCCGTCGATCAATTAAAGCTACCACACCAATCGATCAACGTCGACCGATGTCGATCGATGCCATCGACCGGCAATCGATCGATTGGTTAGCCGACCGGTATCCGTCGATCAATTAAAGCTACCACACCAATCGATCAACGTCGACCGATGTCGATCGATGGCATCGATCGACTATCGATCGACTGGTGTGGTAACACCCTAAGGTAAACCCAGGTTTAAAATATACCCATCACTTTCTTATGTCGTATAACAAAAAGAGACGGGGCTATTTTAAAACCTAGGTTTTTCTTAGACCTTTTTTTGTAATAAGGGGGAAAGGGTCTCCAGCTAAATATTACTATACGTCGTGCCGTTACGTCAAGCGTAATAGGGCCTAGAAGTTTCACGCATATCTTGCATTCGATCGATGTGGCTGGTTACCGGTCACTGCGTAACGTCGGTACTGCTTTTATAGGGAGAAGTGATGCGTCACGTCATATTTGGCATATTTTCAGAAACTACAACCACACAGCTACAGACACATTGATGGTATCTTGCGCGGCTCATGTTTCGTCGCGTTACGCATATGCATCGCGCTACATAGAAATTCTGCTGCGCGGCTTCACCAGGCGTATTGTACGTTGTTCGTACGTTGTACGACGTTTCATGCGCGCGCATTACTGCGCAAGATACGCGGCGCAACATACGCGACGCAAGATACGCTAAGTGTATTTTGGCCCTAAGAGGCAAATTTTGCTGGAAACACATTCAAATATGAAGTTCTTGGATTTATGTTCTTCATCAAACAACAGTTGACATCAGTTGGGTATAACTTATTCAAGATTGGTACAGTCACGCTCGTAAAGTTTTGGTATATGGGTTACGAATATGAAGTATATTTTAATACATTAACAAAACGTTAGTAAACACTGTTTTGGGGTTGGTTTCGGGAGCCTTGTGTAAGAACTTTTACTTGACAAAATGAAATTTTGATTTCTTATAAGTTTTAATTTGGAATTGGAATTATTAACAACAGTTTTTGTGTTTACCTTCTATGGGGAATGTAGATAATTATGACGAATTTTTTATACACCTCCATTTTTTGTTACAATTTAAATAAAACTTGATCGAATTAAATTGGGTGATTTCTGTATGTATATAATAATACTTCTCCGTTACAATGTTTAGGCTGCGTTTACACATGCGCGATTTTTTTTGGCGCAAAAGCGCGCGTCTCGTACGATTCGCTCTCTCCTCAGAAACTTTGGAATTTAATAGTTAGTCCCTTGTCTTAACGTACATTTTTTACTGATGTAAAGTATACGCGCACGCTCAGCGCCCGAATAGCTATTGCGTAGTACACGCATTGCAATCGCGCAGCGCCCACACTGCCTCCATTCTTCCGGCTAGAACGGCAAATGCAATTTGAGATCTATTGATGTATCATCATAAGACTCAAATTATATACAACAAACAAAGCGAGTTAGACGCGGTTGCTGTCGCGCGTGGTGTGCGCTTAGCGGGCACGTGTCGTCTGAACGCGCCCTTAGAGCTCACAGTTTTATATTACAAAGCCGGTGATCTTTAATTCGAGTCTCATTTCCAAATGTTATTAAAATGGTCTACCATTTTCGGTGTCACTTCAAATACAAAACTGAAACTTTAGATACCTATTAAATTAAATAGAAACTAACGTTAGCGTCAGATGATGAACAGAGGGCCAATTCTAATAATAAAAATGTTGCGAAATCGTAAACGAACTTCAACCGTCAGTCACCATTTGGGTTACCGTCCTTGCCGAAGATGCCCTATGCGATGTTCCAGCGTCTTGCACGATCCACCGAGCTTTCTCGTCGTAGAGCCGGTCGTCTCTTCAGACTTCGCAGTTACCCCGATCAGCCCTCATCAAGCTGTCTCCTTCCCAATCTCCAGCCAGCAACACCCTAAGTCGTGGTTCAATACTCACTAGGGGTCCCACTTATGGTATGTCTACACCCGTACGCTTTCATGTTCATCTTGCGCTTTCAACTTTCATTTCCTCTTGCGTCAAGTGCATGCAATATTGATTGCCATAAGACGCATGCCGCTTATCGTCTACACCGGTGCGCCGCGGTCAGTTGTCAGTCAACATACAATAGACGGATCAGCGTGCGCTAGGGGTATGCGCTTTTGTCGAACTAGTATTAAGGCATGTGCTATGGCGCTTCACGCATGCTTCAGACGAAGACGCAAGATGAACACGAAAGCGCACTGGTGTAGACATAGCTTTAGTGCTGTTGTTGCTAGTAGCTACGATGTTAGTATAATATAAGTAGTTAGCTTAGGTTAGGTATTTTACTTCCCACCTATTGGCTGGAGATCCCTCAGATCTCACCAATAACTACCTTGTTACGTAGAAATGGTCTGCAAAAACCATCTCTAAGCAGTCCAATCGAAGAAAAAACCGTCAATCAGTTTTCGTTTACGAAAATTATCAAAATGTTTGGTTTCGTTTTTATTGACAAAGATGTTGAATGATGTTTTTGGTTCGTTCTCGGCAACATTTTTTAGTAGAATTGCCCCACTTAGTAGGTACATTAAAAAAATTGTGTTTAAACTGTAAATTGTAAAATATTGGACTAAAGTGTCCCTTTGTCCAATACAACAGTCACGTACTCTAAAAACAATATTTATTTGTGCCGCTTCGTCATCTGCGATATTGTTTACAAACTGTTATTATTTTTGTGTGAATTTCGTTCTGAATAAAGATCTGTTGTTTATTCCAAAACTGATGAATTCATTTTATTTTGAAAATGTTTTTGTTAAAAGGTTTTTGTTTGTTTTGTGTGGAAGATGTTGAAATATAAATGAATTGGCTCGCTCTCAATTCAAACTGCAATTGGTACTGTATTGGGAGTTAGAATTTTAGAGCAAATCGCTAGGTTACACAACGTAGCTTGAATTGATTTTTCAAACATCAGGTGGATTTATAAATGTAATTACATTTGACAGTGCATTTGCACTTTGTTATTTTGATTTGCAGAAATTTTCTATCATTTTAATTTTGGAAAGAACATCTATAAATTATAACTTAATAAGTTAAATAAAAAAATCATCACAAAAATTTGTAAGCCGACTTTTCTGCTCTTATTTTAATCTTATCACAAGGAATTTTAGAGAGCCTGCGATGAGCATCAAATAATCCGATTAATGTCGAAGTAAAAAAACATCATGGCGGCGTAAAAGCTAATTTTAATAAAGTGCCCGCGCTACTTTGGCACATTGTCAGTTGAATTGAAAAGTATACTTTTCACTCAAACTAATTGGCGTTTCCATAGATTTACGTTTCACAAGATAAGTATCACTTTCAATTTGAAGGCGTGTCGATGGCGTATTTAAAATAGTATTATTTGATTTAGATTTGGTCTTACTATTAGCGGGAGGATAATAGATTAATAAAAGCTGATTATATTGATATTTGACATTCGTTAGTTTATTGGAATTGATCTTGGTTCAAAGATCGTTTTTTTTTGTAATCGTATCTGTATAATCATCTCACTGTCCCTGTGTGGGGAGGGGACAAGATGGGGTCAGCATCATGTTTTGCTGACCCCACGTTCCACCATTCCTCTTCCATTCTCCTCTATCAGTCGGCATCTCAGTACTCGCTACTTTCTTACCCATATCTATCTATCTTTTCTTTGGTCTACCTCCTACTTCTAGTAACATGAGTTTCTTCCCTCCGCATAACACGTCCATACCATGCTAACCTCCTCAACTTTTCAGTCACCGGCTCTACTTTCAAACTTCCTCTGACATACTCATTTCTTCTTCATTCTGAATTGTATCTGTATTAGTCCAAGACAAAAAAAAGCGTTTACACTACACAAGCATGAGTATAAAGAGTGTGTTTTAGTATGTTACCACTTAGGACAGTTTATTTAAAAGTCATAATAGTGAGGCTCACACTAACCAGTGGCAAAAACCCGAAAATAAAGTAATTTTTGTCAGAAAAAGAAACTGGTCCTCCATCAGAGATCAACTACGATAATATGGCACGGAGGCATGGAGGGGTCCATTGACACTGCAAGTAAAAATGTGTGAGAAAGAATATTTACAACGCGTCATTCGTTCAATGCAGATGTGTGCATTCTACAACTTTCGGTCAAACTTAAACAAAAACATGGATCAACTCGACAGATTTGACGTCGCTAATTAACAGTATGGTACCGTTTGGAGGTTTGTATGAATGACACATGTGCCTTGCCGAGCGGTCACTTGAATTATGCACAGGGGGCTTACTATGACCTCTTATGAAAACGTTCAAATGCCAGCCAGTCAACTTCCGTTCAAAAACAGGCCTGCTTCTGAATCGCTAAAAATCGTATCAAGGCAGTACTAAAGTTGAACGACTATTGAACCAAGTTGAACGGTAACGGCTTGTTCATGGTACGAAAAGTCTATACAAAAAAAAAGGTCAACGGATATCGTAATCGTCAACATAGCAGGCCTGCCGCAGGCCTGCTCTAACGATGTCAAAGTACAAAAAAGCAGGGCAGTTCAACTTCCAGGCAACTTCTGTCTGCTTTAAGAGGTCATAGTAAGCTCCCTGGTCGATCAATAAATCTACAAAATATCAAACACAAACAAGGTGACTCGTTGGCATATGCACACACATTGAATACAGATGTTGGAGAGGCATGTCATGTTACTGTAGTAACTACAATTAATCGTTTCTCGCTAGCAATGAGACCAATTCTGCCAGCTGTAGAAATTAATTCGAGAGTATTTCGGCTTTTATGTAGACAGATATGAAAGAGCTTTTATTGAACAAGTTTATTTTTCTTACAAAAGACGCTTTGAAATGATGGATTTGCTAAGTATTTGAAATGAAATAATTAATTAAGATTTTCAATAGTAGCGTTGTAATGAAACGAGATTAAAATAATTAAGTGTTTTTGTGACTTTTTGTGATTCTATTTTTTATTTATACTTTAGTACAAATTTTTTACAGAGGTGGACTTAATGCCTATAAAGTATTTTATATCAGTCGACCCTAGGGTGATGCAGAGAAAACATGGTAGATGCATTAAAAAGAATTAAGTATGTGATACGATACAATATTAAACATAAACACAAAGATAACTATAACCTTTTAATGTTTTTAAACTTTCGCGATTTGTACACATTATAAAAATACAGATTCGGGTCTAATCGCGTAAAAACTTAAAAAAGGCACTAAATACCTTTTTATCCCGACGTTTCGATTAGACCCGAATCTGTATTTTTATAATATAACCTTTTAGGCAATAACTTTATACTTATAAAAATTATACAAATATTAATAGATTTTGTAAATATTATTTGTATAAATATCATAGAATAATAAATAATATATAAAAACTAAAAAAAAAAAAAAAAAAATTGTGTTAAAAAAATCATGTGTTTAAAATGAATGAAAAAATACTTAATAACTTTTGTTCTACGATTTTCTCCAAAAGGAATTATAAGAGAAATTGCTGTTCAAAGATTTCATAAAAACTACAAATATAAATATATTTACGAACAGATTAAAACAAATCAATAAATCGTATTCATATGCATCATCACTACGTAGTATAAAACAAAGTCGCTTACCGGTGTCTATCTGTCCCAATGTATGCTATCCTTAAAACTACGCAACGGATTTTGATGCGGTTTTTTTAAATAGATAGAGTGATTCAAGAGGAAGGTTTATATGTATAATACATTGCACTCGTGCGAAGCCGGGGCGGGTCGCTAGTATATAAATATACACCGTGTCCCAGAAAGTAGTGTCAAGCGGAAGTCCAGAGGTAGAGCACCCTTAGAGCGTCCGAGAATCCGTGAAAATACGGATATAAAAAACTCGGACCGAATTCGGATATTGCTTTACGCACTGTATCCGATCTGAATCCGTGAAAATACCGATCTAGAATAAAAATCTCGGACCGAATTCGGATGTTGCTTACGCACTATTCCGATCTCTGATCCAAATTCAAACAATTCAGAGGCCATCTTTGGCCATTTGGCCTCCGATTTGAATCCCAGGTAGTGCGAAAGCGTTCATACAAACATTACTACGGCTACTTCGGTCCGTCAATATTTCTTCCGAATTGGAGACTCGATGACGGATAGAAATCGGATGACGGATGCCGGATTTAGTGCGTAAACTACCATACAAATAGTTCTATGGCTACTTCGGAACGTATTTTCACGGATTTGGATCGGATTCAGTGCGTAACCCCTGTTAGAGTTCCGCGATTTTTTGTAGTTTTCGAGTTATGATTTCTTTTAATGTTTTAACCAAACTCTGACTTTAATGCCATTTTTGATCATAGTGTCATGAATAGTTGAGACAAATGCGTGTTCTATTTATCTAATTTAGAAAAAATAACTATTCACGTCACTACCTACATATGTATATTTATCTATTTTCAGTTAACTTCTCTTATTAAAGCTAGAATATTCATGGTTTCACCTGCCATTGTTAACTGTCAGATTCAATATAGTGCAATCAAGAGCAGATTCATTATAGTGTGCAATCAAGAGTACACTCTGACTGCACAATATAATTTAATCACGGAATAGGAAAAACAAGTGGAAGTGCCACGCAGCTATCGCGCGTAAGGTACAATTAAGGTACAGTCAGCATCAAAAGTAGCTGAACATTTGAGTTTTTAAACTTTGCATTAATTAGATAACTAATTGATAGGAAGCAAAAAATTTAAGGCATACTTAGAGCTATATCTAGCAGCTCTAGGTATCTATTAAACTTTTTGTTTTAAAACAATTCGTTTTCTAATTAATGCCAAGTTTAAAAACTCTACTGTTCAGCTACTTTTGATGCTGACCGTACAAGTCCGAGACGGGCTGCAGACCGCAAACTGAAAAAGTAGTATCTCTTGCAGTGCAATCTGTGGCTGCGGTCTGCGGTTGCAGTTTTGCAGTCGCTGTCGAAATAGCACCTTTAAAGTGCACACCTTAAAGGCGCTTTTCCGATGGCGGCTTGCGTGCAGTCTGCAGTTTGCAGCCCGTCTCGGACTTGTACCTTTATGCGGAGATCCAACACTTGCTCAAGCGATTAGCTACTTACTGTGACACGATGTCTCAAACTCATACGTAAAATATTAGAATCATGCCTTACTGTGCAATTTTACCGTATTAAAATGATATAAATAAATATTAGCCTGTAACTGTCTCGCTGCTGGGCAAAGGCCTCTTCTCATACAAAGAAGGAACAAGCATTGATCGCCACGCTTACTCACTGCGGGTTGGCGATTTCAGGCCATTAAGGCCAGATTTCCTCACGATGTTTTCCTTCACCGTCTGTCAGTGGCATCTTAGATTAACTAAGAAAGTATATATGAAATTGAAAAAGTCACATTGGTACATGCCTGGGCTTGAACCCGCAGCCCGGTGCTTAACAAGCGGGTCCGTAACCTCAGGGCCACCACGACTTATTAAAATGATAGCAGAACAAAAAATGTATCTCACAGAGGTGAGATTCTAAGTAGAGTCAAAGAGAAAAAACAAATTCTAGAACAGATAGACAGAAGAAGGGGGGAAAATGATTGGTCACTTACTGCGACATGACAGCTTTATAACCAACTAGCTTTTGCCCACGGCTTCGCTTGCGTTAATTTCAAATTTGACAGTCACACTACACACTCATCGTTCGGTACGCTGAGAACGTCATACGTGTTTCTTAGTAGCTCCGCTAATTATATTCAAGAATACGTGAAAAAGTGATTATTGTAGTGACTATCCCATACCAAACGATTTGCTAAGAATCACCCTTTCGAACTGTGTACAAAATTGCTGAGCCTATTGTGTAATTAAGTGTTGAAACGTTAAAAAGTGTTTAACAAGTAATACTTTTTCAAATAATCTAACTACCGACCGTACGGTAAACAAAGAACTGGACTTTGACCCCATTAGCGTCGAGTGCACTGAGATTTATTCCTAATTACAACCGACTGACAAATTCGCATAAATCGCTAATCGTCACCGTGGCGCATTAGTACTGAAGGCGACATTACTTATATGTGACTGTGCGTTCGAATCCGAGTACCACAAAACATAATATCTTTTTTTATACTTTTTGTGTTTTTTTTTTGCATCTTTTTGGCGTAATTTACACAATGCCTCCTATAGGACGCACTCCTCCAAAGACTGCAAACGCAGTAAATATTGTGCATGTCCAATCAGAACCGGACATGCAAAAAGCACTGCTGAGCACACCGGATACATCAAACGTGTCTCTTCGTCAAAAACGTCCGCGGATAGATCTCTCGCCCGATACCGTCGATACCGGGCATGCGAACACTGCCGGTGGAGATGTGCTGGTTACCAGACCAAAGTCTCCTACAGACACAGACTCGTCAATACTCCTCTCTGAAATACGTTTGTTGAGACAACAGGTATGTGACCTAAAAGAACAGAACACGGACATCGGCTTAAAACTGACTCATGTTTCCGAAGCAATCAACCAAAAAGTCGAAGATTTCAATAGAAAAATTGAGACACGAGATAAGGAAATCGTATTGCTTAAAAACTCCATAAGCGAACTCCATCACAAGCTAAATAACTACGAACAGAGTAACATGAGAAACGAGCTAGAAATAACTGGAATACAAGAACAAAACAATGAAAATCTCTTGCATATAACGATGCTAACAGCAACGAAAATTGGTGTCCATCTAACAGAGACTGACATAGACGAGGTATACCGTGCAGGCCAACGACGCACTAATCCAGTAGGAAAACCAAGGTCGATTGTCCTGCGGCTCACTCGCCGAGCTAAAAGAACTGATCTTTTAAAAGCCGCCAAAGAGAGACGACCACTCACCTCTGACGACATCATTCAAGGAACCTCCTCAAGAATTTATCTAAATGAGCGCCTGACAAAAAACAACAGAATGTTATTTCGTGAAGCGCGCACGCGCGCGCAGTTACACGGTTTTCAGTTCTGCTGGGTACGCAATGGAACGATATACGTGCGGAAGGTTGAAAAGCAGCCACCAATCCCCATCCGGACTCCGTTTGACTTGGATGATAAAGTTGGTCTCCCCGAATCCACGGATATCGCCTGCCGGGGTAACATCGAGGGACCCCCTCACACTTTGGACGATTTGGTGGTTTAATGCGGTTTGTTTATGTCTTAAAACATTAACCTTTCATTTAATACTGATTGATTTCTATAACTTATTCATCCTTTGCTTTTATATTACAAGAAACCTATGTAAAATGTGCACGTATACCATGCTACACATCACAATCATAAAACCAAAACATATATTACCTACTCAAGCTATTATCGAACGACACACCCCTAATACACACATACACAATGAACCCACACTCAATATCCCTACCCTTCGAACTTGCACATGCTACAAACATACAGTAAACCTTAGTAAAATAAGCTCGGATGATACGTTACTTTCCCTGCACACCATAGTCACGAAACCAAATTATTTATTGCTTACAAAAACTATAGTCGGACCACGCATCTCTAACACATACATACACCATGAACCCACACTCAAAACTCACATCCTTTGCATTCACACATTCTACAAACATATAATAAACTCCAGTAAAATGTGCACGGATACTATGTTACTTATCTTGCACATCATTGTCATGAAACAGAATTATTTCTTACCTACGCAAACTATAACCGGACCACATAATATGTCTAAAACACACAGATACACCAAATCCATGGACATACACCATCCTAGCACTTGCTACCATGCAATGTACCGTAGGTCAATGATCTGTTGCACTATATCTATATGCGTAATAAAAACGGATTACCTCCTCATGTCAAATAAAGTTATAACCCTGTCAAATTATTGCATTTTTAACTCTGGTCTCCAAGTTACTGACACTAAATTGGCACATAGCTCTAATCAACTTTACTACAATGTACTAAAAAATGACGAACTTCATATCCAATGAATTAGATAATAGCATCGACTTGGAGTGTCAGGAGCTAGACAGAGTTGAAGACTGTCAGAACGTATTGACGGCAAGTTATAACCTAAGAATTTTAACCTTTAACATCCGTAGTATACAGCGCAACTTCAATACCTTTTGCATAGCGTTAAAGCGGCTTAATATCACTTACGATGTTATTGTTCTCACGGAGTGCTGGTTAACAGATGGTTCAATAATTGGACAGATTCAGGGTTACACCTCATACTGCACAGTGAACAACCTTAACTAGAGCGGAGGTGTCGTAACGTATGTTAGAGATTGCTGGAACGCGACAGTTTCAGAACCCCCGCTTCAAGACGCTGAATCTCTGTTAATAGTACTTTCCAAAAACATATCTTTAATTGCCATCTATCGATCTCCATCGCGCAAACCTGATAACTTTATCTCCTCGCTAGACCCAATACTCAGTTCAATTAGCAAATATCCAACAATCATTGTGACCGGTGATATTAACATCAATCTTTTGTCGACATCAGACCTTCCAAAGTCTGAATATTTGTGCTTGATGTCTGCACATGGACTGAAACAGGTTATTTCTAAACCAACTCGTCAAGACTCATGTCTCGACCACATATTCCTAAAATCACGTTACCAGACTGCTGTAGGCCTAGTTTGTGATGTTGACATCACTGACCACCGCATGGTAATGTTGGGGTACAATATGCTCGCTCCTTCCGGCTCAAAACAACATCAACGCACAATAAATAAAATCGACTTTCCTGTATTGATAGAGGAACTAAAAAACATAGATTGGTCTGGAGTGGTATCCGAGCTGGATGTTAATAAAGCAACCAATGAATTCAACAACATTTTAACATGTGCAGTAAAAAAACACACTGTAGAAAAAAAAATTAGCCGCTCGAAATACATTTGTAAACCCTGGATTACACCCGGACTAATTAGATGTATGAATCACAGGGATAAACTGCACCGTGATTCTAGTAAACACCCCAATGACCAAACAAAAAAACTCATCTATAAACGTTACAGGATTTTTTTCACAAATATAGTTCACAGGTTAAAACGCGAACACGACAATCAAACATTGGAAGAAAACAAAAACAATACTAAAGGCCTCTGGAAAGCTATCAGAAACATAAGCGAACATAAAGATAACAGAAGTAACTCAAATGACCTACTTAAATGTAAGGCGTCTGCACAGGATTCAATTGATAACTGCAATGAATACTTCTCCTCCATTGGAAAAAACCTAGCCAATAAAATTCTCTCAGACACAAGTGAAACTCTGGAATCAGTTACTAGTAAACTACAGCTAGGAGAGCCTCGAAGTACAAGTTTCTTTATGCAACCTACTGACGTTTTTGAAATAGACAAGATAATTACAAATCTAAGAAGTGATAGTGCCCCTGGTCCTGATAATTTTACACCTATGCTAATTAAACGAATAAAAAGTGAAATAATATCTCCACTAAACCACATAATAAATCTTAGTTTAAGTTCAGGTACATTTCCTAACTTATGGAAAGAGGCCCAGGTCACGCCAATACATAAGAACGGACCAAAACAAAACCCAGCTAACTACAGACCCATATCTTTATTGGGAATATTTTCCAAAATTTTGGAAAAGATAGTAAACAAACGACTTGCCTCGTATCTTGACACCAACAACTTAATAACTAACAAACAGTTTGGCTTCAGACATGGAAGATCCACAGAAGATGCAGTAAGTCTCTTAGCTAAACTTGTTACCTCGTATTTAGATAAAAACGAAAAGAGCGTAGGAATATTTCTCGACCTTGCAAAAGCCTTTGACACTGTTGCTGTTCCTATACTTTTAAAAAAGCTTGAGACGATCGGTATCAGAGGTTTGCCACTTAAATGGTTTGAGACTTATCTTACTGATAGAAGTCAATGCGTAAAAATAGGAGATAGCATCAGTTGTCAAAGTACTATAGAATTCGGAGTGCCACAAGGTAGTGTCCTGGGGCCAACACTTTTTATCATATATATTAATGATATTCATCGCTCCATTACCCAAAGTGCAGATGTTATCTGCTATGCAGATGACACTGTTATTATTTTTCACAACAAATCTTGGGAAACAGTACATGAAGAAGCACAAAGCGGCCTGACTAGCATCAAGAAATGGCTTGATCTGAACCTTCTGTCACTCAATATAAAAAAAACGAACTACATATGTTTCCATAAAACTCTTGCATCTGCACCAAAGTTTCCTCTTCAACTCAAAATCCATTCTTTAACTTGCGGCCTATCCCCTGCGGCCTGTACCTGTGAAGGAATTAAAAAGGTCGAATCTCTCAAATATTTGGGGGTTTTAGTTGATCAACGCCTTTCATTTAAACCTCACATTGATCTAGTAGCTAGACGAATCAGAAAACTGATTCACGTAATGAAATTGTTAAGGAAATCGGCTAACAAAAAGATCATACACTAAGTGTACGTGGCATTGTGTGAGTCAGTTCTCTGCTACTGTATAACCGTTTGGGGTGGAGTCGGCATAACCACTATGTTACAACTGGAAAGAGCTCAACGTTCAGTGCTGAAGGTTATGTATGGGAAGCATTTCAGACATCCGACAGAACAACTTTACAAGGAAGCAACAGTACTTAACGTTCGGCAATTGTACATACTAAAGCTAGTGCTGAAACAGCACAGGGCTACTATCCAATCTACAGAATATTCCCAACTTCTTAAGCATCGAATCTTCAAATGTCCAACTGTTGCAGTAAAAACCGCATTTGCACAACATATGCAAGAATTTATGCGCGGTTTCATCTATAACAAAGTAGTAAAACTCTGTGATATCAAACATTGTAGGCTAAAGCAAGCTAAAAAAATTGTCCACAAATGGCTGTTAGCTCAATCATACTCAGAATCTGAAGCATTTGTTCGAGTTATCAAATGACACAAGCACACCCTCACTGACACCCTCACACACACTCACCCACATCCACATTTCCTTACACTCACATTCATAACACTCACACACACCAGCATATCAAATTTGCACTTTAATACGTGGTGCACAATTAAATATTTTTTTGTTACTTTATAATATTATTGCCCTTGTACTTTTAACCTTTTACTGTTCTGATTTACCTAACTGTATTAATATTAACTAAGTATTCTATCAGTTATTACTTTTAGTTGTTTTGATTTAGTGTTATATAACATTTTGCACAATATGAATAAATAATAAAACTTTACAGTATCGACCCCAGAAAAACCAACTGCTAAAACCTCTCAAGGACTCCACGAGACAGGCTCGACCTAGTGTGGAGTCCACAAGTTAAAATATTATAAATTATGTTTCCTTTTATAGAAAATTAATTCACGGGTAATGTTATTGTATTATTATATTATATATTTTAAGGAAATGTGATCGATCTTATTCTGGTAAATAAATGATTATTATTAAAAAATGATTATTATTTGTATCTCTTTGGACATCACGGCTCATCTTCCGTGCGGAAGATGTCCGGTCCTTTGGAAGGCATACACGGGGACACAGGTCCAACGCGCAGAGGCCCCTTTGAGAGCTTTAATCTAAAATGGGGTGGGGCACCAACCCGGGACTATCCACGGCTGCACTATTGGAGTACAGTCATGGACCGTCCCAGGTGGGTGCAAAACTATTGTGAAATATGGTAAAAATAAAACTGGTCTATGGGAGGGGGTGTTAAATGGACTGGATAACTTCTATTGCCGGAAGAAAACGGCGTCTGCCTTTCAAGCTTAAATTATTATTACACTATAATCGTATAATTCAATCATGATTCGAAAGACACGTGGCGCCATATGAACGATATTGTTGTTTTCCTCAGGAACAGTACTTTTTTTGGGATGAAAGGTACCCTATGTCCGTTTCTGTACACCTGACAACGTATATGCAAAATTTCAGGATGATCGGTTCAGTGGTTTAGGCGTGAAAAGGTAACAAACAAGCAAACTTACTTTCGCATTTATAATATTACTAGCTGAGCCCGCATGCGTTGCAATGCACTTTTTCCTACTTACTACCTACCTACTATCTACCTACTACCTACTACCTACCTACTACCTACCTACTACCTACCTACTACCTACCTACTACCTACCTACTACCTACCTACTACCTACCTACTACCTACCTACTACCTACCTACTACCTACCTACTACCTACCTACTACCTGCCTACTACCTACCTACTACCTACCTACTACCTACCTACTACCTACCTACTACCTACCTACTACCTACCTACTACCTACCTACTACCTACCTACTACCTACCTACTTACTACCTACCTACTACCTACCTACTACCTACCTACTACCTACCTACTACCTACCTACTACCTACCTACTACCTACCTACTACCTACCTACTACCTACCTACTACCTACCTACTACCTACCTACTACCTACCTACTACCTACCTACTACCTACCTACTACCTACCTACTACCTACCTACTACCTACCTACTACCTACCTACGTTAGGAACACACCTACATTGCTTAGACAACAGTGAGTGCTTGTAATTTAATATGAACTTTATACCATAGCAATAAAGCTCAAATTGACTACGTTTTAGTTAGAAATCATTTGTATGGGAAAAAGAAAAGGGCTATTTTTAGGGTTTTTCCAGCAATAATTCTAATTTTTCTCGCCGTAAAAACCATCCTTGAACTTCAACGAACATTTTAAAAAAAGATTTGGCCAAATTGGTCCAGGCGTTGTTGAGTTATGCGCTTACCAACACATTTTGCGATTCATTTTTATATTATAGATTTAGGATTATGGTTAGGAAAACCAGGTAGAATAAGACGAAAGTGCACAGGCCAATTGAAGAAAAAGACAGAAGTGATAACATACAGAGAAATGAAGGAATTGGCTCTGGATAGAGAAAGATGGAGATTGCTACACCGACAAATGCCCAGCACTTAAATTTTGGATGGACAGAGGTGTGTAAAGTATTAAACTTTGATAACAAAATTGTTATGTGTGTTCAGCGACACTGGTTTTTATACTAAGGAAGTATAAAGGCACCTCACAGGCCGAGGACACATGTCTACGGTGCGGCGCCGGCCGCTTCGTCTAGTGGAAGCACGTCCCGTTCTCTGGGACAAGACAAACGAGGATTATAAAGATAAAAATTTGAACATTTGCACCGCGTCGGCACTCGGCAGCAATTATACGTCGGGACGTGCTTCCACTAGTGAAATTAATAAGTCGACATCTAAATTGTCAGCCATTTTTATTAACACGTGCGAACTAAGCAACAGCAAGACATAAACTGGCGTAAGGTGTGCCGTGCGCGGCGCCGTGCCGTTGCGCGGTGGTCGGTGCCGCGCCGTAGACACGTGTCCACGGCCTTACGCGGTGTTGGTTGCTTTCACGAAATATTTGAAATTCGATGCTCTTCCTCTCTTTGTTTCGTTTATGTCTCTGTCTTTTGTTTTCAGTCAGATAAGTGCAATTACAACTAATTGCCTACGCATACTGGCTAAGTGCACATCGTATGAAAGTTTTCCGTTTGAAATGCAGCGTGAACTACTAATCAGTCGCACTAATTAGTCTGCAAACGGCTCTTTTTAATTAACATGCATATAAAAATGTCAGTGCGTACTTCCAATTAAAATGTTTTTAGTTTTTACACACGCATGGGCCTGTGAGTCGACTGACGTAATTGGCTGTTTTTTTAACCAGAGTTATTGGGTCAAAATTTCAGGTCAAAGTGAAGTATTTGATTTCTGCAGGTGTCATGTAAATTGAAAAGTGAAAGATGATTAATAAGTTTAGTTTTTTTGTGAAAGATTTTTTTTTAGTTTGTGTAATCTGATCAAAATACAGACTATTAACATAAAATAATGTCACGCCTGTATTCCCCGAAGGGTTTGGCAGAGATGTATAGTATTCTCTCATTTCGCCGTACGCTCATTTGCGACAAGAACGTGTTAAGTCCGAAAACCAGATTATTCAAAAACGCCTTTATTCATAACTTTCGAAGGCGTTTTCAGAAAAATCCGGTTTTTGGACTTAACGCGTTCTTGTCGCAAATGAGCGTTCTTATTTAAGGGGACCCTAATGCCATCAACCGAGCACAAATCTAGAATCCGGGCTACTACTGAGAAATTCCACACGGAAAATCCAATAACACTTTGCTCGACCTGGGGATCTAATCTAAGAACTCACGCTCAGCAGTCGCGCTTACGACCACAGGGCCAACGAGGCAGTCAGTATGATCTGTTTAGTCCTAGAGTTTTCTCACTTTGGCCAACGTTTCAGCGTTCGTCACTTCGGCATTCATTCAAATGATTAATAATTTAGAAATGAATGTTGTAGTGCTACTTAAGAGCGTGTACGCCGTTCGGCATTTCATTCAAATTTTCAAGTTTTTATTTGTCAATATGACTGAACCGATTTTAATGAAACTTCATACCCATAAGCAGGATACAAAGGACCAAAAACTTAATAGAAAACGTTTTCGAAAAATAGTGTCACAGTTAAATTAGACCGATTTAAAATTTTCCATACAAACAGAAATTTCCAATCATCTTTTTTTTAAGTAAGACATTTCGAAAATGTTTTCTAGTAACTTTTTAGATCTAAGTATCCTACTTAAGTGTGTGAAGTTTCATCAAAATCGGTTCAGTCATTACGAAAAGCAAAGACTTGAAAATTTGTATGAAATGCCGTACGGCGTTACACGCTCTTAAAGAGTTAAATTTGTCCCGTGTGTGGAACGGGCTGGAATATAAAATTTCCACACCACACGCTGGGAGTAGACGCCATGTTGTAAGATTCAATGGAATCCAGCACGCCACGTGCTAGAGTATTGAAGTCCGACTGGCTAGCTACTACCCTCCGGTGCTGAGCAGTTCACTATATTCTTTCATTACTATGTGAGAGCCAGAGGGGTATACGGGAGTCCGTCTATAATGTTCGCTGTTTGGATTCATGTGCTCAATCTTATGCGCTTACTATCAGTACCCCAAGTGTGAGTTTTTTTACGTTGCTACTGTAGTTGCGTCACGCCAAAAATGTATGAAAATTTGGGCAGCGCCTCTAGCGGCAAATAGCGTGATTAAAAATTGTTTGACATTTTTGTCGTAACGCAACTACAGTAGTCACGTAAAAAACTCACACTTGGGATACTGGTGCTACTACAGTCAAACGCGACCAAGTTAAATAATAATAAAAAAGGTTATTTATAAGTAACTAGCTTTCGCCCGCAGCTTCGCTTGCGTGAAATTTTGAACCCGTTAAGTGACGATTTTCCATACAAATTTTCATCCCCTATTTAACTTCCTTAGGGGTTGAATTTCGAAAAATCCCTTCTTAGTGGATGCCTACGTTACAAAAGGAACCTACTGTCAAAATTTCAACTTTCTAACCCCAACGGTTTAGGCTGTGCGTTGATAGATCAGTCAGTCAGTCAGTCAGCTTCTCCTTTTATACTTATGTATAGAATATTACAGCCTCTACTCAATAAGTGTACTTGATACATATTAATTTACGGTTTCTCAAAAAAAAATTTACAGAGGCGGACTTAATGCCTCTGTGCGTATACACGTAGAGGTTGCCAGCGCCGATTTGCCAGTGCTTGTCGGTGCTTATCCATACAGTTAGTCGGCGCAGGTAGTCTCTGTACTGTGTGGCAAACCAGCGCCGACAAGCTCCGAACGACGCCGACAAGTTGCCATCATTTGTTGCTGTATTTGCAAGGGAACAAGCCGTATTTTTGTTAAAAAATGCCAGCCCCTGCTTCTACCCGCTTCCTTTATATAGCGGTTACCTGCACGGACCAGTACCGATAAGCGCCGGTAGGGCGGCGCTGGTTACCTGCTTCTTTTATGTATTTTCAACTTACATCTTTTATTTAGTTTAGTAACAATAAAAGGGCTCCGTTTGGGTCCGAAATAAGTCGGACAATCCCGAAAAATGCACGTGAGTAAACCATAAATAATCTTGTATAGGTAGTAACAATAACTTCGAAATTGTACAAAATCATCAACTTCGAAACCTCGAGCACTACTTAACCCGTAAACAACCCAGTATGTACATAAAACGCGTCCATGAATTCGTTAATCGGCTGCCGCGAGCAACAGACCGTGGCACCGCAAAAATAAACTAATGAAATCGTAATTAGGGTTAATGTTGGCCAGATTCCGCCCAGTTTCGTCTGTGGTTAACCTGTACAGAACTACCCGTTTAGATTTATAGGGTTTTCATACAAGATTTACGACTATCATTTATTATTCAGTATCTGCGGTACAATCAGGATTTATGACATACTTTTCGGTATGGTTTTATACGAATAAATAAACTATTTTATTGTAATATCTTGGCGTGGCGTATGATAAGTGTTTTTGCTGAATAAAGGTATTTGAATATTTTAAATGTTGAAATGCGAAGCTTTTTTGGATTCACGCTGTAACTTGAATATATGTTCGGGCGATGTGGTTTGATTTTATTTTTTTATAAAAAAAACAATATTTTGCCGACTGTATTTTTTGTAGGAAAATTATTGCTTGTTTTTGCAGGGAGTATACAATTTCAGACTGATGAATGATTGAAATAACCGTGCATGTAATTTTAGCAAGATGAATTTTGGTAATGGAATCTGAATTAAAGAAAAACATAATATCCGTTACTTTGCTTTGACGCTCGAGGTACTAGTTGATAGGAAGAGGGTAGTCACGTTCTGTTATATTGCATTAGGTACAAATCCTTTGTTTGTGGTGTTGATATTCTGGGGAACACCAAATAAAAAGAAATTGCTTATGAGGCCGAAAAAAGATGTATCACTTGTATGGTGAACTTTAAATCAACTGACAACTGTAAACCACACTTGAAAGAGATGATATTACCATTCCCATGTACATACCCAACACACACACACACACACACAACTTTTATTGTACAGTCAGCATCAAATATATTGGGACGAACCAACTGTTCAAAATGATCGGAACAACAATGCAAGGTCTGTTTCAGTTCATTCTTAAACACACATTGCATCTGAAACACAGTATTATGAACAGTCTGTTCGTCCCGATAAATTTGACGCTGACTGTACATATTTGCAATAACTTTATTTTACCTATGTATGTACTACAATATAATTTGAAAACTTTGAAATTTTATGATATTTAGTGTGTACTATCTAAAATGAGTAAAATACCCAAAACCATGAATAAGAAAAAATACGAAATTAAACGAAAAATAGTTTTCGGACATAGCACCAAGATAAGATGATTGTTGATTAGATGATAATGCCCACAACACAACACCACATATTATACTGGTTTAATCCCATCTCTTCCCCTTCCCATCTCTTCCCCTATGCGTTTATACTACAACTACAAAAATTAAAGAAGAGGAAGAGATGGGAAATTTTTGTGGGTATAAACCTGGGGTAGGCAAAGTACGGCCCGCGGGCCAGCTCCGGCCCGCGAACCCTCCCTTTTAGAGCAAGAGTCTATGGCCAAAATAGCTGTAATAACTATCTGAGCCAAAAATGATAGTCCTGGCAAAACAAAAGACATTTTCTTTTTTTGGAATTCTGACCCCCTGCAAAATTTCTTTCAGTTTTTTGGCCCCTGATCAAAAAAGTTTGCCAAACCCTTTAAACTATAAACGAATAGCGGAAGAGATGGGAAGGGGAAGAAATGGACTAAACCCAGATACCGGTAAACCGAGGTTACTTTAAAATACAGGGGCGACATTGATAGTTACTAAAAATATTGCATTTGGTTAAATATCTGTGTGAAAATGGAACTTGTGCATTTTAATTTAATATTGTAGGGAACGTTGACAGTTTTCCTATTTTACCATTCAGTATAGAGGTGTCTGCGAGATGGTGATGATAAAAAATATTAAATGACACCCCTGAATATGTAAAAAAAACGAGTTTTAGATTTCTCGTTTGGGGCTACTTTGAAACTCAATGATAGAACAGAGATCATCAAAGTAGAAGGTCTACGGTCCAAGTTTGATAAGGAACATTTCTCCTTTTTTTTCTCGAAAACAATGCTCTGTTATTTTTTTTATGTTGCCTATTTGATTTTATATATATCTGTTAATTCAGTTTATATTAAAGATTTTTGTTGTAGCATCTAAGATCAAAAATAAATAAGATGAAGACACATGAAGCTCAAAAAATTTATCAAAGCATCCCCGTTCTACGGTACTATATGTGTAGCCTTACCTGAAAAGCGTGATGAAATGAAATGCACATGGCAATATTTATTTAATTAAATCCCGCCAAACATGTCGACTGTAAAAAATATAGTGGTAGTTTGCGTTTTCATAAAACTTGTTACAGATAGTCAGGTATACCTGTGACATGATAACTATGTTACAGTGTTGCAACTCCAATTTCGTTCGTTTGAAGTCATTCTTCATATTTGATAGCATTTTTTACGAGTCCAGTGTATGGTGCAACCTACTTTCCAAAAACTGTTGGTGGAATATTTGAGAGTTTATTTTATAGTGTTTTTAGGACCTGTCAAACTAACCTCAAGGAAAACATATGGAATGAATAATATGCTTTAAATATGGTCCCAGAGATATAGAATAACAGCGTATAGCTATGTCTACACAAGTGCGCTTTCATGTTCATCTTGCGTCTTCGTCTGAAGCATGCATGAAGCGCCATAGCGCATGCAATAGCGCATGCCTTAATACTAGTTCGACAAAAGCGCATGCCCCTAGCGCACGCTAATCCGTCTATTGTATGTCGACTGACGACTGACCGAGGCGCATCGGTGTAGACGATAAGCTGCATGCGTCTTATGGCAATCAATATTGCATGCGCTTGACGCAAGAGGAATTGAAAGTTGAAAGCGCAAGATGAACATGAAAGCGCACTGGTGTAGACATACCATATAGATACTACAATCATGTACATATTGGTCTACTTTTCTGTTCTGCCTAGCCTTTTCCCAACTATGTTGGTGTCAGCTCCCAGTCTAACCAGATGCGGCTGAATACCAGTATTTTACACAGAATGACTGCCATCTGACCTCCGCAACCTACTTACTGGGCAATGCCGATATCCTAAGGTAAGACCGCTTGTCGGACTTTCAAGCTTCTGACTACCCGTAACGACTGTCAAAGGTATGTCCAAGGATTGACCGCGGTAAGTGCAGCTTAACTTTGTAAATCGTATGATCCGTGCGGATGTTAATTGGCAACGAGCCCCTCAATACATTGTTCTACTGTACCATCAAAATATTAAAAAAATTGCTGTCACGGACCAGACAGATAGATCCACTTCTCTTCACACTCACGGTACTACTGGTCCACAAATTACACACTATGGTTGTGCTCGGAGTTGCTCTGACGGATGGAATCCGACACGAGGTGATCGGGCGAAGAACCAAAGTATTCTACATAGCCCACAGGATAAGCAAGCCGAAGTCGCAATAGGCCGGCCATATTAGCCGTAGAACCGATAATCATTGGGGTGTTCTTAAGTGGAGACCGTGAATCAGGAAATGTAGTGCCCTCAGATTAGACGGAGTGACGATCTTCGCTAGGTGGCTGCTAGCAGCTGGATGAGAGAAACCAGCGATCGAGCTTAGTGGTGTTCACGTGGTGAAGCCTATATCCAGCAATGATTGCTATAGGCTGATGATGACTATGAGATAAAGAGATAATTTTAAACCTGCTTGAAACTTATTTATAATCATTGTTTCGTATCAGCCTAGTATTTTCCTAGCTATGTTGTATTTAGCTTCCAGTTTAACCAGCTTTCTTATTGCGCAACACAGTCGTAATCTCTATTACTTTGATATTGACACTAAAACAATATTCATTGCGTGGTAGATAGTTGCGGAGAAGTCGGATTGTTCATACATACGTTGCTATAGAAATTGTTGACCTATCAAAATCAAAACCATAGCGATTACGAGTCTTTTGCGTTATTAGGATGCAGATGGTTATTAGTATCTTCTTCTTTTATCGTGTCGGCACGAGCTATACAAGAATAGCTCATGCCGTGGTGAAAAGATTAGCCAGTCAGCAAGGTTGGTAGCGAGGCTGACTGCCCAGAGTGCGCCGGACGTACTTAAGTATCGTCACTCGTGGAGGCTCTTTTCATGCACCCCGTTATTATTATTGCTATATATTTTATTAGTATTATAGCATTGCTTTTATTGGTTGTACGTTCCCGAACAGAAAAATGGAATAAAAATAATTAAAAACCTGTGATTTTACTTTTTATTTTTCAATATTTTATTCCATTTTCACTCTTGAAACGCGTTTCAAAGGTATGGTATGTTTTTGTTTTCATTGTTCAGAAGTATTTGAAGCTTTTGACTATCACTAGCAGAGTTTAAAGTGCATACTGCTCTTAGTATAACGTACCAAAAAGCTTTTCGTTCGTCCTCTAAACTCCTAATGCAATTTTAGACGTCTCTAAACTTTCCGAGCCCTTTGAAGGCGGAATAGAGAGCTATTAAAATGGCTGAAAATTCATTTCAAGGAAGAATTTGGCATTACGAAAAATCGTTTGAAGTTCATGTAAACTAGATGGCAGCTAGAACGCTTTACAAACTAGGTATGCTAAGAATCAGTAAAAACTGAATTGCGCAGCACACTCGTAATCGCTCTGGCTGATTTTGATAGGTCAACAATTTCCATAGCAAATTATGTATTATCAATCCGACTTCTCCACAACTATGTATCACGCAATGAATATTGTTGTATTATCAAAATCAAAGGCCATAGTGATTATGAGTGTTTTACGCAATAAGGATGCAGGGTGACATCATCGCGTGTGCGTTAAAGCCCTTTTTTTAATAAAAAATGTTGTTTATTATCATTTTAACTGGCTGATACTTTGAAGATACTCGTAGATAGATAATATACTTTACTGTACACCATAAAGCCGGGTCCGCTGCGCTGTATTTTCGTGTTTGCAAACAGGATAACATTGTTTGCTAACCGAATAGGGGCGTGGCGTAACAGTTTTGTTAGCAAAAACACAATAACATGTTTGCCGAGAGGAATGGATACCATCCCCCGCATTCGCCTGCGGGAAGGGGAAGTGACGCATTTTGTGTTCGCGCTCATTGTAGGAAGACGCCAGACGTCAGTGTTGCCAGGTCTCTCGATTTTCCGGGATATCTCCCAATTTTAGTAAATGTCTCCAGATGTCCCGGATTCCTATTCAAAACGCCCGATTTTTTAAGAACACCACGGCTTAAACTTTCTTTATTGTTTTCCGAACATGTTTTGCTAACTTGTTTCGATGAATCGTAATTGTTTTGCTATCAAGTGTTCCCTAAGTTTCTGTTTTAATATCTGTTGCTATTCGTGAAAACCTGTAATTGGCTTTATGTCACTAATGTTAATTACTCATTCAATTTTTTGTAGCTGTTGGTTTTCCTAATAATAATAAATAAATAAAGGCGCAGCGGACTGGCTGTTTTGCTAACATGGTTTGATAACTTGTTTTGATAACATGTTTTGTTAGAAAATTGGCGCTGCGGACCCGGCTTAAGAGTAGTAAAAATACAATCTAAATCCAAGTCTAATTAATGGTAAAATGGTCTTGTCGCTAATAGACAAATTTTGGTCTGGACAGGAAAGTAGTAAAAATGGAAGTAGGCCGCGGTGTACTAGTCACTATGTCTTTAAATTCACGACTCACCTTCCGTGCGGAAGATGTCTGGTCTATTGGAAAGCATACGGGGGACAAAGGTCCAACGCGCAGAGGCCCCTTTGAGAACTTTAATCTAAAATGGGATGGGGCACCAACCGGGGATTATCCACGGCTGCACCATTGGAGTATAGTCATGGACCGTCCCAGGTGGATGCAAGACTATTGTTAAATATGGTAAAAAATATCTGGTCTATGGGAAGGGATTTTAGTGGACTGGTTACTATTATTATATATACTGCACAAATAAGTATGGAAGTCTTAAGGTCATGGCACAGTAGACCGGCACAACAACTGCACAGCTGCAGCACGGCGTCGTCGCCTCGAATTTAGGCTACGGCTAGCCGCCAGCGCGCTAACGACTCGCTGTCCGCGCGCCGGCCGCGAGGTGCAAGCTCGCTGTCATCGCGAATACAATTGTTATATGGCATTTGTGATTGAACACGCCTAGGACTTGCACGTTTTCATAATGTGTTCCACGACGTTGTTTCGCTGGCGACTCGGAGTCGACGCGATGTAAGCACGCAGTCGGCACGCTGTAAGCACGCGGTCCGCTCGCTTGCAGCGCGCTGTCTGCGAGACGGGTTGTATGGTAGCGGCAAGCGCGCTGACTGCCCGCCGTTGGCTTTTTCATATTGACATTATGAAATATATATTATACGACACACAATTTAATGCTCTATTTTGAATGGCAAGTTAATTGCTGGGTTGGAGCGGTGCCGTTGCGGTGCCGGTATAGTGTGCCATGACCTTTAATGAATATTTAAGGAGGATATTAGGAGTTAACGCTTGGTTAGTTAAGTTAGGTTAATTCTTCGTCTTCTTGTCCTGTGTCGGTACAAGCTACAATAACCGTTCATGCCGTGATGAAAAGATTAGTTAGTCAGCAAGGATAGCAACGGGGCTAATTGCCCAGGGTACGCTGGACGTATTTATGTATCCTCACTTGTGGAGAGTTTTTTAATGCACCTCTACTACATCCATAGACGATCTCACTGTTTAGTTAACATAGGCCTTTCGAATACCTACAAAAATATAATCAATTTTGTTGGTCAGCAAACAAAAAATACAATTTTCTTTGATCAAATTGAACAATCAAATTCAGGACCTCAATCTTCCATCTTAATAGACCAAAGAAGCGTCTATAACAGACACAATTTACGAGCCAAGAATAATTTTAAAGAAAAGGGTTAGTAACTTGTCACTATCCGTAAGATATTGAAACCCTTACTTTATTTATTGCTGAATGTAACGTCTCGTGGTGCTGACGTAACTACCGTTTAGTGATTTACTGATCCGAGGTACCTTATAAAGATTTTGTTATATACCTAAGAAGAAAAAGACATTTTCATATGAGAAAATGTCACGTGCAAATAAGGACATATTAACTATCATTGTGAACAAGGTCCAAACTACCCATGGTCCAGTTATGAAAGAAAGAAAGAAAGAAAGAAAGAAAAAATATTTATTTGTCACAGAGACACACACATAATCATTGTGAAAAAAAAAAAAAAAAAGAATTAAAATAATAAAATAAAATGGTCAACTGCGACAAAAAGGTGACCACTCAGCATAATGCTGTGCTATGGCGTGGACCACAAACACAGCGCTGATTTTCAGTGATCACCTATATGACGTGCGGATGTTAAGCCAGTTATAAGGCTTATATATATATTTAATACTTATGTAACTAAAATAAAATAAATTATAATTATACCCCTTCTAAAATAAAACAACAAATACTTAAAATTTAACATAAAACACCCTACACACACACCACCATCAGTTAACATATATTTTTATGCGAAATGTTTATTATTTTAATTTTAAACACCTACCGGCAAAATCTAAAAAGTAGGTAAACAAAAGCCTCCTGACCTACTTTCTGCGCCCCGCTTTTGTCTCTTTTCCGCACCGACATAGCTATGGTGTTTGGTTGTGTGTCATTTCGCCGGCGCTGCGCGTGAGTCATGGTGGTGTGATCGTGTGACTGGAGCGTTGCATAATTTAGATTTGCTCGCGTGATTTCGCAGTGTAGGTGCTTTGTTAAGACTATGAATTGGTGGAATGTAAGTATGTACGGTGTCTATTTACAACTAAAAACGACATGAACTATCATAAGCACAACTTAACAACATATTTATTGTTTTAGACAAAAAATATACAAATGGCAAACCTTATTGGCGATATGGTACTTATACAAAAATTTAACTAAACTACATACCTAACTATGCTATAAGCCGCGCCGCCTCAAGCCGCTTGGAGTACGATGTGCCTTGCCCATCGATCATAAACATAACGTGAGTACTTACCTGTTTTCATTGATCCTCTATATTATGATATTGTTCATCTGTAGAACAATATTTGCTCTGTTTTTTGGTTTTCGAAAAGGTACTTTTTTAAATGGCATTTAAAATTTGCCTGCGTTTTCAGGGATCGCATTGGAGGTGGCAAATCGTTCCAGCAGCGTGTGGCGGCGTACTTGAAACATCCCCTAAAGGCTGTGGTTTTATAATGAGGCATCGAGAGCGGGTTGGACGTAGAACGAGTGGAGTAGCCGTAGTGATCCTGTCTCCAGCTTATCTTTTTAAATAGGTATTCCGGTTTGTGCGTATTTATGATTCCAAACAATAAGCTTGCTAAATGTAGCTTCCTTCTGGCGTTCATTTTTAATATATTATGTTGATTTAAATATGGTGTGACGTGATTCCTCCGCGGTATACAAAAGCAAAATCGGGCACACGCATTTTGTACTCGTTGGATTAAACGTTCTGTACGGGACAGGAGACAGGGCCCATATACAGCGTCGCAATAGTTTAATTTTGATAGTACTACGCTATCCACCAACCTCTTTCTTAATGCGACACTAAGTAGATCTCTCACCCTGTACAGAACCTTTAATCTGTAGAAACAATTTTTAACCACACCGTTTATGTGATCTTCAAATCGAAGCCCCGGGTCGGTAATAAGACCTAAGTTACATGCTCTTTCTACTCTTTGTATGCTCTCCCCCATAATTTTAACGTCGGGTTTTGCAGAAAGTATATTATTAATTTGGTTTTTGCTCCCCATAATCATAAATTTTGATTTTTGAGGGTTCAGTACTAGGCCGTTGCTCATAGACCACGAAGAGATTCTATCTAGTTCCGCGTTTAGGATATTTACGGCGGATGCGGTGTTACGGGCATTAAAAGAGACATATAGCTGTGTATCATCCGCGTATATGTGGTATTTGCAGTCCCGAATACATCCAGATACGTCTGCACTATATAATATATAAAGTAACGGTCCCAGCAGCGATCCCTGTGGGACTCCTCTGGATATCAACCGTGAGAAAGAAATTTTCGTCGAACCGTCTTTTTTCCGAACCTCAACTTGCTGTGATCTGCCCGTTAGGTAGCTCTCAAACCAACGTACGGTTTGACTATCAAATCCGTAATATGCAAGTTTAGATAATAATAGGGAAATATTAATTGAATCGAATGCCCGTGAGTAATCTAGCAATGTCAAAATCGATCCCTCTCCAGAATCCCGGGCTTCAAGGATGTTACCTACAACGTCTGCTAAGGCTGTTGTGGTCCCGCGACCCTTTCTGAATCCCGACTGCAGATTCGGTAGCATTCCGTTAGTTTCGAGGAAATCGATGACCTGCAGGTAAACTACTCTTTCCAACACCTTGGACAAGCAGGGTAATATGCTAATAGGACGAAGATCCTTATATGTTTGTGGATCAGAGTTTTTCGGAAGTGGCCGTACGATTGAATTACGCCATAACTCGGGAAATGTGTTCGAGGTTAAAGATCTGTTTACTAATTCAGTTATTGCCGTTAAAGATTGTGGAAGGGTAAGATCTAACATATCTTTCGATATCCTGTCTATCCCTTGCGCATTCGTGGATATGTTAGTTAAAATTTTTAGTACTGATTTTGAATCTGTTGGTTTTAATTGAAATTCAGCTGCTCCGTAACGATTAAATTCAAAAAAGGTTAGCTGCGAAATGGTAACGTGTGGATCGCCCGGAACATCCAGAAATGCTGAATTTATCCCGTCGGGGTCGTCGAACTGTTCCGGTAGCACATGATAATCCTTGATCTCTGGAAGGACATGCTTTTTTAAATTATACCATAATAATTTTGAATCATTTAGATTATCATTAATATATTTAGTGAAAAACGCTTTCTTTTCATTTAGTAATCCAGTTGTTGCCTGGTGCTTTAAATCCAAATAATATTGTCTGTGTACATCTTGTTTGGTCTGACGATACCGACGGCAAGCACAATCCCTCAACTTAAACATTAATTTTATATTGTCCGTTATCCAAGGTGTTGGCTGAGTTTTAAAAAGCCTAGTTTTTAACGGTGCGTGTGTATCAAAAAGCCAAGTTATGTATGAATTGAAGGAATGTACCATATCATTAACGTCCTGTAGTTCACAGATTGAGTTCCATGGAATTGCCTCCAGATCCCTCCTGAAATCATCAACTGATATACCCCTAATCGGACGATATGTCACCAATTTACGTGCCGGTTTTTCTTTCTTAAAAACGATTTCGCATGTGACAAACGAGTGATGGCCGAGTTCTGTTATATGGTCTACATCAACGCCCCGGTACCGTGCATCTGTACATATCACGTCAATAAGGGTAGCACTGTCTCCTACAAAGTGCGTTGGACTCGATACAATTTGGTTCATGTTAAAATAATGTAAAAATTCCTCGAGTTTTTTGGTTTTAAAATTATTTGTATCCAGAATATTTACATTTAAATCTCCCAGTAATATTACATTATCATACGGAGCCAACGCGCACATGCTGTCTGTGATTGCATCAAAAAAATCATTTAAATCTAGCCAAGGAGGACGGTATACAGTTCCTATTAATAACTTTTTTGCTTTCGCTGTAATATTCATCCACATTTGCTCCACCTGTGGATGGTGGGGGTGAGCTCTAACTCGAGTACTAGTTCCGGTTTTAATGTAAAAAGCGACGCCCCCTCCGCGCCCTTCGCGAACTGTCTCCGGCCGCGGTATATGTCGCAGTTGATATCCAGGAACTGCTGGAGCTCGGCCTTCCTCCCCCCTACGCAACCACGTCTCATTGATAGCCATAATGTCAACTGAATGGTGGTTCATAGCAATAATAAACTCATCATGATTTGTTGATAGTGAACCCGCATTCAGCAGCCCAAACTTAATGTGCTTATTACATGGCATTGGTATTTTTATTTACAATTAGCCTATACGTACGATTACAACATACATAAGACAAGCATAATACGAATAACACTAAGTAATAAAAATGTAGGTATGTATAAATGGATAATACACCAGTATATAAGCTAAGACGTTCAAAGCCAAACAAAAATAACAATATAATAATAAAATGTCCATTCAAAATAGCAAACACAAAAAATATCTTTGACGAAAAAAATAACACAACAGAAATAAATATAAAACACATATTAATTACAAACAAACACGTATTAATTTTGGGGAGATTTGTTTGTGTCTGGACCAAAAACACGGAGCAAGTCTGTATCATTGCGAATAAGACTCGCTTTATCGCCGGGCTTATGGCGGGCGAGTATGTGGCCGTGCTTTGTCCACACGAACTGCCAGCCGAGACGTTGACTAGCCTCCCGCGCTCGACGAAATAACTGACGGTTCAGTTTGGTCAGACGTTCGTTAAGATAAAATCGTTTTGGAGCACCGGGCATGTTTAGATCTGTGGTGTTAGCTCCACGGCGCACTCTCGCGGCGCGCATCAATTCGTCGCGCAAGTCGCGGCGCGCAAGGCGCACGACAATGGGGCGCGGGCGAGTCTCCACAGCGCCCGCGGCGCTCGTAGCATTCACCTGCCTGATACCGACACGGTCCACGCTCACCAAATCGCGCTCCTCGATCTGCACGCCCAACTTTGTCGCAATTAGCTTAATTGTGTGATTGAGATTTTCACCACTAGCTTCAGGCAAATTCGAAATCTCCAAATCGTTCGACATTAATTGTTGGTCCCTATCATTAAGCTCATTTCTCAGCTGTGCGACCTCCTCCGAAGCGTTCATGGGGTTCGCTACCGTTACTTTATGTTCGAGAGCGCCCATTCTAGCATCCATGCCATCTAGACGCTCCCTACACTCGTCCACTGAACACTTTAGCTGGTCCCGATCTACTTGGAGGTGACATAAATCCGCACGAATACTATTAAATTCTTCGCGCATAGATAGTAGCTCCGCACGTAGCTCCTCTTTAAACATTTGACGTAGCTCGTTTTTAAGAGTAAGTAGCATGGCAGGTATATCGGGGGAGTTATTTTGGACATCACCCGACATGCTGGAGTTCGTCATACTTGTGTCCATGGACTTATCAGGCGCATGGTTCCCTGACGGTGTTATGTTTGGCTTACCCAAGGTTTTGTTTCTACACTCTGGGCATCTCCAGGTGGGGGTAATGGACCCTGACAATGATAATAAACCGCACACTCGGTGATAAAGTGCATCGCACTTATTGCACTTAGCGGCCTCTAGCGGCGATATAAACTTTGCGCATCCACCACACTTCGCTGCCGGCATGTTGATGCGTACAGTTGTTATAATACGAGCTGCGTGCGATTGTTTGCAATCGATCTTGCTATTTGGTACTCTGAAGTTTCGACAGATGGCGTTGTTCTAACAATTTATGTTTATGGTAAATTGTGGGAAGTTCAATGGTGTAACAACACCATATAACGCTGCACTACTTAAGGACTGAATACGCACACACCGGGTACACTTCAAAAACTGTTTATTTTGTATATATGTAAATACTAGTTTACTTTCTTTTGTATTTAGGGTAGTTTTTAAGCACTTTAGTTTATAAGTTTATTATTTTGATCTTTTTAATCTTTAAACATCACTGGTACACTGTAAAACGATATGTGTCGTCTATCGTACTGTATGCTAAACTTTTATGAATATATACTTTAAAAACAAATCCTTATTTTATTTTAAAATGATACTAATACTGACACGGCTTACACTAGCTTAACGTCCGTGACGTCACTCCTTTAAAATGATACTAATACTGACACGGCTTACACTAGTTATGCGTATTTTTAAGGCCTTTATAGGCTAAGTTAAGGTGTCCCCTTCTCTTCAATTAGCTCATAATTATGACTCCATTGGTCTAGTGCGGCTGTCACATTTCAAAACCTAGTAAGGGCTTAAAACGAAATTTTACAGGAGAGCGCATAAACGTTAAATCGGTCAGCCTTTGAAAACTATTTATGTTAGGTAAAACCATGTGATTAACGTGACTTACTAGGTTTTAAAATGATCAGAGGCAGTAAATAGCACTTAGTAGGTATCGATGCTTAAATACTGCTTACTGTGTGAGTTTTCAACGCTGGTGTTTTTGTATTTGGCAGAGACTTTCTAGGTTAGCAAAATTATGCAATAAAACGACTTTTGTAAAAAGTGTCCCTAACTAGGTTTTGAAATGGGAAAGCCAAGTGGTCGAAATCGCGACTGCTTAGCGTGACGTCCTGGGATTGATCCCCAGGTTGGGCAAAGTGTTACTGGGTTTTTCCGTATGGAATTTCTCAGTAGCAGCCCGAAGTCTTGATTTGTGTCTGTTTGATGGCAATAGGTTCGCACCCTATTACATGGGACTTAAACATAACGGCAAAATAAGGGTGTACTATACCCCTCTGCCTAACCCTTCGGGGAATACAGGCGTGATGTTATGTGAAAGTCTCAAAATTCCTTACTTACGAGGGATAGTTCGATAGACCTTGTCCGAAAGTTGTTGTCATCGGATGTTCTATGCTAATCGAGGATACATTCCTATTTCAATCAGTTTATCTGGTCACTGGATCGGACAGAACTGCATAATGAAACGGTTTGTTTACTCCGTATCTTCTTCGGGTTGGTTGAAATGGAAATCGAAATGATAATATGCAAACCTTTTCACTTCAAAACAAACTATTACGACACTATTTGGTGAAATGAGTGTGTGAAAGTGTCGATAAAATGCGCAAACATTTGCCATGTACGTGTTCGTAATTTTGTAGTTGATCTCAATAATGTATGCATTATTTATTGAAAAATTATTAAAAAAAAAACACTTTAATCCACATAAATATTAAAAAATATACCTACCTATTTAAAATTACCTCCGTCCGTGGCGTCACTGCAAGGGTACCTACCAACTGAAAATCAGCGCTGGTTGTTTGACGCCCAGCATATGCTGCGTTGGTGACCCTTTTGCCATGCTCGACAGCATAAAATGTGTATGTTTAATTCTTTTTATATTTTCATTGTTTCAAAATCAAAATCAAAGTCAAAAGTTTTTATTTCACATAAACCATTACAGGCGCTTATGAAAAGTCGAATTTAGGTGCACGGTTCCAATTAGTCGTTTCCTATGGAGAAGAGCCGGCAAGAAACTCCATGGTAACTCTTTTAAAATCCATATCTTTAACAATTTGAGTGGGTACAGTTATGACTTAGAATAGTTATGAGAGAGCAAAGTAGACTTAAGAGCAGGAACCACACAAAAAAGCAAAATGAAAAATATGGTCAGAAATTAATTAGGTATCCAGGCATCTAGCAAGTCTACAAAGCTCTCACATTTACAAAAAGTAAAAGGACGCTAAACTATATAAAACAACTGACATGGTTAATTGTCATCAAAACACATTACAAAGAAAATCACTGTATAATAAGATAAAGATATCTTGAGAGTAACGTTAGTAATAAAATAAAAAAAAGCTAATCGTAATGAGGTTAGTTAATAGACATAGGTACACATACGACGTTAATGAGGTACCAGGGAAGCCACATGTGCAGAAGGAGTTATTGCCAAGCATCTTTATCGTCAACGTAGTCCTTAGACTTGTAATATGCTTTTTGAATAAGGACACGTTTAATATGGGCTTCAAACTTTCCCTCGGTAAGATCAGTTACAGATTTCGGCAGCTTATTATAAAAACGCACGCCATTTCCTAGAAATGACTTATTAGTTTTACTCAATCTAAATTTGGGAATCACAATTTTATGTTTATTACGTGTATTTTTGTCATGAAAATCGCTTCTAACATTAAACATATGCAAATTTTTCCGAACATACATAATATTTTCAAATTTTATACTGTCAGTGTCCTGGGTTGAATATAATTTATTTTCTTTCTTTCTGTGCTTTCATGGGTGTTCTGAGATCAATCTCATTCAAATTACAGTTCGATGCATTCTATTGGTGGCTGTGAAGTCAGCTGCGAGCGCACACAATGTCACACACATTCATACTGCAACACCGCGAAATGGGAGACCGCGGGTTACGGGCGGCTTTCGGGCTGGTGTGCCCTGGCCCGCCAACCCCGCATTTTCCTAGTACAACGTGACGTGTGTCAACTTCACTGCCGCCAATTAATTCAATCCTACTCTACCTGTGCTTTCTTTAAATAATAATTTGATTGCGACTTAATAGATACACAAATGAAATAGATGTTGGTTCTCTAAATACGAACAGCTATCACCAATGTACACACCAAAAGTAAATCACGCCTACAAGATGTGAAAACAAAATCAAAAATTCCACAACACATCCAGCGCAGGTGATAAAATAAATATTTATAGTAAATAAAAATGTTCCGTATCTCACAAGATCCCACTGGAGAGGAAGGAAATCAATTGATAAAGTTGGAATACACAGTATTCCCCGGCAGGGCGATACGTTTTCATTTGCCTGTCGCATCTAGAATCTGTGATTGTACCAAACCGGCACATAAATTCAAGGGGAAAACATAAAAGTGGGGGAATGGGGGAATGGTAGAAAGGTATTCTGTTAAAGTACTTTGTATAGAATTGTTGTTTGCACTTGGAAGGATTTTGTTATAATGGAGGATCTGCGTGTACTTGACCTATTGAAGTTTGTTGTTTTCCTTGCTTGTAATGGTTTATGTGAATATTTATTTTGCTTTGAAGGATTTAGATTAGATTAAGGGGGATGTAAACAATATTAGTCGAAAACGGGGTATTAATCTAAAAAAAAAGTATTAAAGTACTTACCCATAATAATGAATAACTTTTGTTCTACCACTTTCCCCAAAATTCATTAGTTTAAGAGAAATAGCTGTTTAAATATTTCATAAAAAAATATGCTAAAATCTATCTATCCTCAGTTATGATCAGTTACTTGTGTTAACATTTTAGTTCATATTTGGGGTCCGCATCAGGAGCTCTGTTTTCTAAATTCGTAACTAAAGCAGGGATGAAGAATTAATCAAACAACAATTTTTTTTTTACACTTGCTTTTACACATTCATCAGTGATACTTTAAGTGGCCCACGGATGAGTGGGGTACTTTCCGACTAACCTTGTATAATTGTATAGGTAAATCAATTTTAAGTTTATTTTGCACTTCGACTCCGACTATTGAGATTTAGGAATTTATTTACTTTGTAACCACTTCACAAATGACTTTTTCAATTTAACCCTCTCTTTGTAAAGCTCAAAATGTAAACTAAATACAATTATGAGATCGGTTCACACGTACGCTTTTTACTGCAAAAGGAGGATCGAACGTGAGATAAATAGCTAATATCGAGGATTTGTGGCTAAGCGGTGGCGGTTTAATTTCCCCGTGGGAAATACATCTAAAAGTATATATGTAAAGTGGGTAAAACTATTAAATTGGTGCTATAAAATTTATTACGTGTTGGTCGTTTTATCTCTGCGGTATCGATTTCTGCTGTAGTTTAAATGTTAATAGGATATTATGGGTTAATGTTAAGTTTATGTTTCGTTTGAAATACGTATAGTACGCGTAAAATAACTTTGCCCCTCTGAAGTCAGGAACAGAACGCTCAAAGCCTGTTTTTGGAGCGGCAAAGTTATTTTACGAGTACCAAATTAATTTTCCTCTCTGAAGTGAGGAACAGAACGCTCAAAGCTTGTATTCAGAGCGGCAAAGTTGTTTTACGACTATCATCTGACATCAGGAAAAGTACGCTCAAAGCCTGGTTTCAGAGAGGCAAACTTATTTTACGAGTGCCAAATTAACTTTGCCTCTCTGAAGTGAAAAACAGAACGCTGAAAGCCTGTTTTCAGAGAGGCAAACTGATTTTACGCGTACTAAACAACTTTGCCTCTCTGAAGTGACGAACAGAACGCTTAAAGCCTGTTCTTAGAGCGGCAAAGTTATTTTATGCGTACCAAATAACTTTGTCTTTCTGAAGTGAGGAACGGAACGCTCAAAGCTTGGTTTCAAAGAGGTTCCAAACTTATTTTACGCGTACAGTGCAGAAGAAAATTATTTGTAAAAAAAATTATTACTTATAGTTGTTAGTATGAGTCGAGAATTGACCAAATATTTTTTTATTATTGTTGTTTGTTGTGGCTTTTATATAACGTAATTAGAAACTACGAAACGGTTGCCAAAAACAATCATTGCTCTTTTATTTAAAACCATAATAGTTAGCCAAAGTCGTATTAGATTGTGCGTTTCAATTAAAAAGTATATTTTCAGTAGAAGCCCAAAGTAATATAGTATAATCTGCCAATTGCTGTCCCACTGCTGAGCACGGGCCTCTTCTCAGAATAAGGATTTACGCCTTATATTACGCTGGCCTGTTGCGGGTTGATGCGGAAACAGATGACCTTCTTCTCTCGTATTGGCAAGAGCTCTATAAGAATAGCTCATGCTGTGGTGAAAAGATTAGACAATCAGCAATGTTGGTAGCGGGGCTGACTGCCCAGGGTGAGGCGGACGTACGTATGTATCATCACTCGTAGAGGCTCTTTTTATGATTTCAACAGATGATAAAAATATTTAGGCCCAGACTCCACCCAAGCGGAGATGTGCGGAGATGTCTCGTAAACAACCAATAGGAATACGTTTTGAGTTAAAGCTAAGCGGAGAGATTTGAAAATAACGCAATCCTATTGGTTGATCGAGACATCTCCGCACATCTCCGCTTTGGTGGAGTCCGGGCCTTATTCACAAAGCCATATAGTGCATTTAGAACATCTCTATGTCAGTTCCTCGGTACGGAAAAACCGTATTTCCGTAAAGTTCAATCAAAACCGGTCGTAAAACGAAGGAAAAGCTACAAAAACTTGTACCATGCTAAAGGAAATTATAAAGCTTCCCACTACAATTTACTTTAAATTACAAGCAAACTTGATGGTGTTGTGATTGTACGTGAATAATTTTGCATTCTTGATTTAAATCAATATAAAGTTTTCCCTTTGGTAATTTAATCAGCAAGCTAATTCCGCAAAGTTGTTGACAAATCACATCTGAACCACATCCAACTCAAACATTTAGACAGTTTTCGTATACGAAACTTGTATTCTGTTAATTTTGAGTAGAATTATTTATTATTTATGCACAAAAATAGTCACACCGATAATTCAGCCTTCATCAAGCTGTTTTTCCCACAATCCCGCCAGCGTCGTCCTAAGCCGAGGTCCGAGTCCCACTAGGGGTCATCCTTAATGCTGTTGTTGCTAGTATTCATGATGTTAGTGTAGTATAAATAGTTAGCTTAAGTTAAGTAGTTTACTTCGCCCTTCCCCCCGGGTTGGAGACCCTTCAGGTCTCGCTAATAACTGCCCGATTACGTACAAACGGGCCGCAAAGACAACCTACAAATAGTAAAACAGAAAAAAAAAAAATTAGTACAGAGGCGGACTTAATGCCTTAGGCATTTTCTACCAGACCTTAGGGAGATGCAGAGACAAATTCATACAAACAGAATAAGTAAATCTTCCCTGTTGAATTGGTACCTATATATTTATGAATGTAATATATCACCCCAGAGCAAGGATAGTTTCAAGGACGGGTCACTCTTGCATACAAAAGGGGTGCTGAAAGGTGTCGTAACAAATCCTTTTGCAAGGCTACTTCAATTCGTCCTATAAAATACCCTAGTCGCGTTTTATGACACCTGCGGGATAAGAGAATGATCTATTTATAGTCTAGGTAGCCACTAACTGTGTGAAAGGCACATATATTTTATAACAGAATGGAAACACAGTGTTATTTACACTGCGAGAGTAACATTCTATAGTATGTCGGATAAATGAGATTTTATGGGAAAATAAAAGGGACTTTGAAATCTATGGATAGCTGTCATCATCGTCATCATCATTCAGCCGAAAGACGTCCACTGCTGGACATAGGCCTCCCCCAAAAAAGGGGGTTTGCCGTAATCACCACGCTTCGCAGGCGGGTTGACGATCGCAGTATGGTTATTAAAGTACTCAGAGAACGCTGCTGCCCAACCTCTAGATCTAGAGAATCCCTTATTCGCCTTTACGACACCCACGAGAAGAAATAGGGTAGTGCTATTCTTTAAGTCTACACACTACACGAGCTGAGAGTATGGATAGCTACACCAACAAAATAGCCTAGTACGATCGATACGTTTTAATAGTTGTTTCAAATGAATGGTTAATTCTTTAGTGGCTCTAAGTTATAATACGTCCCTTTGGGCAGGATTTTTGTTACAATATTACGAAATAAAAAGAATTTATACTCCTCACAACAGTCTGGAAATAAAACACGTTGTTCTTGTGTTCGTTTGTTCCGCCTAGCCTCATCCCAGCTATGTTGGGGTCGGCTTTCAGTCTAACTAGATGCGGTTGAATACTAGTACATACATATTTTACACGGAGCGACTACCATCAGACTTCCACAACCCGGTTACTGGTCAATGCCGATATCCTGAGGTTAGACCGGTTGTCAGACCTTCCAGCTTCTCACTATCCGTTACGTTGTTCTTATGTGTCAAGTCATATATTCTTTAAACAACTATCACTAATAACGATCGCCCTATACCAGTGTTGCTAGACCACGATTTTAAGTGTTGCCTATACAAACTTCACCTAAATACATTTATCCGAGTCTAAAAATATCTACCCTTTTCCAGAAACATTGCATACCTACTTTTCACTAATATTTCCATCCTTCATTTTCCTTGGCTGATAGACACAATGCCATCCATCTATTTAGGACATTTAGTACATCCATCTATTTAGGGTACACAAATATGAATAAGCAAATATCAAATCGTATATAAACTATCGGCAAATGAGCGGGCAGATTGACCTCATAAGGGTCAATATGACTGACCGCAATAGATAACATCACTAGTTAAATAAACGGTTGAATAGACCACAGTGATGGAGCCCACAGGCGAAAAATATTTTTCTTATTTTTTCTTTTGTCTTATATTATTATATCGAAAATTACAATGTATGTATTTTCTTATTACGCATGCTTTTTTCCTTACGAGGTAAGTGAGCGGTATCAAAATGTTTGTACTGTTTAAGCTTTATATGTTGGTTTTTACGGAAAATGTTATTCATCTTGTGATTACCATATGTTGTATCCAATTTGTTGCGGCAAGCATCGCCGATTTTCAATATATTATGTTATAATTTTATAACAACCGTAGATAAATCAATATTGTCACCATCAATCACTTTTTATAAGTAATTTAAACCTTTTTAATCTAAATGATGGAATCAGGCGTTACTTTGCGGAAATCCATGATATCGCTGAACAATGTTCAGCGGAATTAAAACTAGATATTGTATTTGCATATTTGTACCTTCTTAATCATCATGGTCGTACGAATACCTATAAGAGTCGTTACGGGCAATCAGAAGCCCGAAACTCTGTCCGGTTGTCTAACCTTAAGATATCGGCATTGCCCAATAACTTGCGTTGCGGAGGTTTGATTATGCCAGTCGCTCCTTGTAAAAATACTGGTATTCAATCACATCTGGTTAAACTCGAAACTGGTCCCAACATAGTTAGGAAAAGATTAGATAGAACAATTTTTCTCTCTTCTATTCTTTATGGTCCGCGTTCCTTTTTTTTATGAATTTTAATAATGAATTCACTGCCGCGCGATCACAACACCCTCCACAATATCCTTCCAGCCAGCGGCGTATTTGGGCAGTCACGACCATTGTTCAGCTCATTACTGATACATATTAATTAAACACCACCCCTTATATAACAATAGTACAATTGAACATACAGTTCGATACCTCAAGTTCATAGTGTAACAGGTCTGAATTTTAATGGTATTGATTCAATCAAACATTTCCTCATTTATAACTCAGTACTATTGAGTTACAAATAAGGAAATGTTGTATCTTTACCGAAGGATTACACTTGTTAGGGTAGGGTTATCTTTGTATAGGGCACGACGCAATAGCGGCGGTAAGACCCGTAATGGAGGAGTGGCTGGGGAGGCGGCATAGCGCCCTCAGCTTCCGGCTGACGCAGGTGCTCTCGGGACATGGTTGTTTCGGGAAGTACCTGTGTCGTATAAGCCGGGAGCAGACGCCCGGATGTCACCACTGCGTCGACTGCCCCGAGGATACGGCGCTGCACACGCTGCAGGCGTGCCCCGCGTGGGCAACGCGGCGCCGTGAACTAGTCGCGGCAGTCGGTGGTGTCCTCCCGCTTCCGGCCGTGGTTATATCCATGGTCAGGAGCGAAAGTGCGTGGGAAACCGTCGCCTTATTTTGCGAGGAGGTGATGGCGATCAATGAGGGAGCGGAGAGGGAGAGAGAGGCGACTGCCACTCTCCCTTCCCGAGCCAGATGCACGTTGCGCCGGACGGCGCGCGACCTCCGGCCAGCCTAGTGTGTGGCCTGCGGGCGGCGGGCTAGGGGGCCCGTCGCCCGTCCGGTAACAGGTCCAAGAAGGCGGCGCGCCGTGTAATGCGCGCTCTTCTCAGGAGGATGTGAGACAAGGCCCCACAGAAGGAGAGGTCCGCACGAGGTTGGCAGGCCGAGGCCTGCCGGGGTTGCGGTGCATGCAGTTGTAAATCCCGTGACTCCGGCCGAAGGTCAGGAGAAGGAACACCGTCGGTTTATAGCCGGTAAGAGTCCATCATACACGTCGCCTTTCCCGGGAGAAGAGTCTCCATGAGGGTATTCCCACAAAAAAAATAAGGTTATCTTTGTGAAAAAGATATAAAGGATTAAGCATAACGTACAATCTATTTTCCTCATTATCTCGTGACTAATGATTAAGCTATTATTACACTTTTGATACATCATGTGATGATGAGATCCGCAGGAAAACCAAGGTAACCGACATAGCTCGAAGAATTGCCAAACTTAAGTGGCAGTGGGCGGGGCACATTGCTCACAGAACGGATGGCCGATGGTGCCGAAAGGTTCTGGAATGACGACCGCGTACCGGAAGACGCAGCGTGGGTAGACCTCCCACAAGGTGGACCGATGATCTGATGAAGGTTGCGGAAATCCATTGGATGCGAGAGGCACAGGATCGGTCGATGTGGCGATGCTTGGGGGAGGCCTATGTCCAGCAGTGGACGTCTTTCGGCTGAATGATGATGATGATGATGATGACACTTTGGAACTGAGGTATTGAGTTGTACTATGCTAGTTTATTATACGTTATATTTTATTTGTTTATTAATTTATGCACACACAGCACTTAATGAAAGATAACTTAATCAGAACCGTAGCGTACAAAGGCACTGCTTATTTCTTAATGAAATCTTTTTAAAATAAACCCGTCTTTTTTATAATTAAATCTCGTCTTGTACACTATTTAACTTCACTATTGTATTGCTTCAAGCTTAAGAAATAGAAATCCAACACAAGAAAGAAAGAATAAGTCCTTCCACAGCGCTAAAGTACTGTAAAATATGATTAGAAAACTCACACAATACTAGGTCTTAGTGAACTTAAGCCGTGTGAACAACGAGAAATTCTCACTAACGCTGTATAAAGCCTACAAAATGTACTCATAAAGTTTCTTACTAACTTGTAGTCACACGACCACACGAACAATAAACTTCGCTTTTTATTTAGCAAAAATAAAAGTCCGCTTTACATTCGACCCCGATAAAAATAATTTAATGACAAAATATTTTTTACTCTCTACGTATGTAGCATTCGCATATTCGTGAGTTTATACAAAAAATTGTACCCGTGTAAGTAACAAAATGTAAAATTTACACCTAACATCCCCGGTTTAGCCTGTAATATACTCGTATACGGTCTCGTAGCTCTGCAGTCAGTGTAGCGTTATCGCGATCGTGAACGGACGTCTACGCCGTAGCGCGTAGCACCGTAGTTCGCGCTACGTATCGCACTCCTACATAGTGACAGTTGATTTAAAAGTAATTGAAAAAGTTTTTCTCAATATTTTGTTGTTCATCTGTGTATCGTAGATTGTGCTGTGTTGATTTTCTTCGAGATTTTTTAATGAAAGTAAGTATTTCAATGAGTTTGTCTCAAGTTTTTATTGGTCTATGTTTCGTTTGTTATTGTGTCGCGGAGTCATTTAATTATTTGTTTTAGTGCTTAACTTTGCACGTTTCACAAAGGTAATTAATTTACTTTGTTTTTGTTTAACGAGGGTGTGTTTAATTGATGTTTGTTTAATTATTATTAATTATAGGCAACCAGGCTATTAAATAAGTAGCGGTACTCTAAACGTGGTTGAGTACCGTTACCGTAATTAGTAATAATTCATACAGTAACTATTCCTGAAATGCATATTGTATTACTTACTTCGGAATAATTTATGCATGTACGTTTAATCAGTTCTAATATGTCTATTAATTGTGTATTATTGGAATAGAGTCTAGATATTTTCTTTGCATCATTATAATATTAATACGTGAGCATCGAGGTATGATGTCGTTCTTTATTTTAGTATTTATTTTAAAAGGAGGGGAATGAGATTTATATCATTTGAAAGGTACTGTGCTACAGAAATTCACAAAAAAAAACACGTGTGTATTTCGCTGTTAAAGCAGGTCAAATGATGGTCAAATTCCGAGCACAACCGATAGTAGTATTAGTAACTTGCCAGCATTTTCTTTTAGGTAACTAAACAGTTGTGTGTTGGCATGGCTTTCTCATGGTGATTTAAGAAACGCATACCCTTTATATTACAGCCATAAATTCTAGAACACAAATAAGACTATAAATAATACTCTAAAGAATCCTAAGCCGCATCAGACTGTTTTATTCCCGTGATGAAAACATACGTGGAGTGCATTAAAAGAGCCTTCACGAGTGACGACACTTAAGTACATCTGGCGCACCCTGGGCAGTCAGCCCCGCTACCAACCTTGCTGACTGGCTAATCTTTTCACCACGGCATAAGCAATTCTCATATAGCTCGTGCTGACACGAGAGAAGATTTTCGTAATTTAATTATTGTTAATTGAATTACACATGCGACGCCTAAGACCAAAACTAAATAACTTTCGTGAGAAACATTCATATTTATGATTAGTTACGGTTTACTCACGTGCATTTTTCGGGATTGCCCGACTAGTTTCGGACCCAAACGGAGCCCTTAGTCATGAGCTGAACACGCGGCGAGGTCGCAAGTCGAACCTTCGGAGCCCTTAATTATGAGCTGAACACGCGGCAAGGTTCGACTTGCGATCTCGCTGCGTGTTCAACTCATGATTAAAGGCTCCGTTTGAGTCCGAAACTAGTCGAGCAATCCCGAAAAATGCACGTGAGTAAACCGTGAATAATCATAAATAAAAACTAAATGAATTACGTCAAAAATATTCCTAACATTTTTTACAGCGAAATAAAATATTCTAATTCTTACAGACTGTCTCATATTTCCACTTACAGCACTCAAATTCTAAAGCACTTATATCTACTTACTTCAAATTATAATACCTTCTAGTTCTGCTAGCCTTTTCACAACTACCTATATGTTGGGGTAAGCTTTCAGTCTAAACAGATGCAGCTGAATACCAGTATTTTACACGGAGCGACTGCCATCAGACCTGTGCAACCCAGTTACTGGGCAATGCCGATATCCTAAGGTTATACCGGTTGTCAAACTTTCGGCCTTCTGACTACCCGTAACGACTGTCATAGGTATCCATATGACACGGTTTAACGTGCTCTCTGAGGCACTGAGGGGTCGATGTGTGACGAACGGTCACCCATCTACAGACTGACCGCGGCAAGCGCAGCTTCACCTTGAAAATTATATGATCTGAACGGTTGTTAATTAGCCGTGAGCCCTTCGATTTTTTTTTACAGTGAAATAATATAGGTACCCTAATTCTTACAGACTATCTTACACACCGATAATTCAGCACTCATCAAGCTGTCTCCCTCCCCTAGGCGGCCAGCAACGCTCTAAGCCGAGATCTGAGTCCCACTAGTCCCTAGTGCTGTTGTTGCAAGTAGTCACGATGTTAGTGTAGTACAAGTACCTAGTTAGCTTAGATTAAGTATTTTACTTCCCCTCCCCCCCATTGGCTGGAGACCCTTCAGGTCTCACCAATAACTGCCCGGTTACGTAGAAGGGGTCCCCAAGGACCATCTACAGAAGTACAATAGAAAAAAAAACAGACTATCTCATATTCCCCGTCCATATTTTTCCACTCACAGCACTTAAATTCTAAATCACTTATACCTACCTACTTCGAACTATAATACCTTATCAATACAAATGAATAGGTATCCCACATTTCAATCTAATCAGGGCTTTAGTACAGAGGTCCCCTTTAATCACTCCGTGAGGCCCTAAGCTAATCCTGTTCACGAGTTCTTAACACGGAACTCCGACGTAATAGCATTAATTTAATATAACCTGAGTACATTGGCGACTCGTGTTCCTTGAATGGCAATCTGAACTAATTTTATATGACTTTTGGGATGAAGAAAATGTTGTACGGATATGTGATTAGGTGATTAGAAGTCATATTTTTTATTGTACGTATTTCGATGCTTTTTCATTTAACTGGTAGTTGACTGGTAGTCTCGTGTAGTGCCGGACTTAAAGAATAGCACTACCCCATCTCTTCCCGTGGGTGTCGTAAAAGGCGACTAAGGGACTCTCTGGAGGATGGGCAACAGCGTTCTCTGATTACTTCAACAACCATACTGCGATCGCCAAGCCGCCTGCCAAGCGTGGTGATTACGGCAAACCCCCCTTTTGGGGGAGGCCTATGTCCAGCAGTTGACGTCTTTCGGCTGACTGATGATGATGATCGACGGGTAGAGAATGCCTTTGGCATTAAGTCCACCTTATGGACCATCAGAGTACATAGAAGTATAAATAAATAAACAATTAGACGTGTGAAGTGAATTTCAATAGATAATTATGTAGATATAGGAAAACCGACACTTCTTTGCACGTTGGTCTCAGATCCCACCCATCGACCATCAAAATCACCATGCGGTCCATCTAGTCCTTAGTTGTGGTTGACGGGGTATCAAAAAGAAAAAAAAAGTTTTCTTTTATTCTTTTCTGGGGAAAAGGAACAATGATTTAAAGTTGCCCCTCACTAGCAACACTTCTGATCTATTACATGCGTTTACAGACAAAAAATCTTTAAATGCACGAACACATGGATCTGAAATAATTATCTGTGGACCATACATATTCCGTGCGGGACTTGAATCTGCGACTCTGGTTTACGATCCACTGAGCTCCCCCATCGTGGCCAGTCGTGTTTTCAGCTTTCGTATTCAAACCGATAATTCAGCCCTTATCAAGCTGTCTCCTGCCCCCACTCTCCCGCCAGCAATGCCCTAAGCCGAAGTCCGAGTCCCACTGGGGGTTGTTCTTAGTGTTGTTATTGCTAGTAGTCATAATGCTAGCTTAGAATAAGTAGTCAACTTAGATTAAGTATTTTACTTCCCTCCATTGGCTGGAGACTCTTCAGGTCACGCTTATAACTGTCCGGTTACGTAGAATGTCAATTTCTAGAGAATTTCAATGCAACTGAGATTTCAAATGCAAGAACTATCTACAAGTAGTTAAATAGAAAAAAAAAACTGGCCAAGTGCGAGTCGGACTCGCGCACGAAGGGTTCCGCACCATTATCTATAAAAACGACAAAAAAAACACGTTTGTTGTTTGGGAGCCCCCTTAAATATTTATTTTATTCTGTTTTTTAGTATTTTTTGTTATAGCGGCAACAGAAATACATTATTTGTGAAAATTTCAACTGTATAACTATCACGGTTCATGAGATACAGCCTGGTAACAGACGAACAGCGGAGTCTTAGTACCTAATAGGATCCCGTTTTACCCTTTGGGTACAGAACCCTAAAAAAATAATTATAATACAATTAAACAATTCTTGTTCTAAATTCTCCTCTCACAGGTTTGGTGGAAGAGATTTCTTTTAGAAATAAACTGTACTTTTGTACGCTATGCTCCTGATGAACTTATCGTTTATCAAGGGTTGTGTGTACATAAATTATTTTTAAATAAACAAAAATCTGCTACCCTTAACACAGCAGCTAAGTGATAATCATGTCATCGTTATTTGAACAACCATGAATGAAAAAGTTTTCCTCTTCTTAGTCCTTTTCTTGGTCGCATTTTACCCTCGTCGCAACTGATGGTAAGCGCAGACAGGGTCTAAGATGAAGCACACGAATTCAAGTAACAGAGATATAGAGAGATTCCCCTATACCTCTCTGGCTCTCACATACACACGACGGAACACTGTAAACTGCTTGGCGCCGGACTTTAATGAGAGGGTGGTAGCCAGCCAGGCGGACCGTAAAGATCCTACCACCAAGCGAAAGGTTGTCACCTGATTGGCACCACCCGGGGACCACGTGTGGGGTTTCGAACTAAGGGTGGGCTCCCAAGGACGAGGGTATAACTCGCCCCCTAAAAAAAAAGTTTTAAAAGATAGATCTTTGAAAAAGAAGTTATCCTGCGATTTATCAAACACCAAAACAGACTTCGATTTATTCGCATTATTGTTTCATAAACAACTCAATTCGATTAGGAATCAATCCATTAAAAAGGTTGACGTGTCCGATTTCCTGTCAGTCTTCATCAGTAAACTGTCGGTTGATATGGGTCAGTACCTACTTACAATTTCAAAGTTTCTTTAATAAAACCCAAATAAATCATTGAAAATGTTTAATGCTAGAGCTACTACCCTCGGGATACCCTTGGAATGAACGTCAAAAAGGCCATACATGTTTTACATTCAGTCCGTTTCTATGGAATTATTTATTAGACGCTGAAGCCCTGTGAATGTGACGCAGGGATTAAAAATAAGGAGATTATCGCAATTATGACACTAATTCTAAACCCTCTCCCACTTATTACGAGATATGGTTTAAAACAAGTGAACATTAATCCCAGATTTAAAATATGACCATCACTTTTTAATGTCATTTCACAAGAGAAATGGAACCTTTTTAAAACCAGTTTTTATTTAGACTATCTCTCGTAATAAGTCTATGTTTTTATATTCAGGGCCGGGAGATTGAAGTGTAGGTGTTGTCACTTTATCCAAGGCTTTTGTTTCACGTCGTCAACAGGAACGAAACCTTTATTTATCCCACTTAGTCCGGGTATTATTACAGCCGCTTCAAACAGCAAACAAAATATTATAGGATATATTGAACACTTTTCATACACACACATATCACGCATACGCGCGCACACATACACACACACCCTCCCACGCACATAATTGTTATTTTAAAATAGTTTGGGGCCTAGTTTATTAATAAGTTTTTAATATGTTTAGATTTAGTCTGGAACAATATTTTTGTATAATGCTTTGATTGGATGATAAATGAGAAAAACGTTTATTTCTATTCAAATTAGCTTTTGCCTGCAGCTTCGCTTGCGTAAAATTTTGAACCCGTTAAGTGACGATTTTCCATACAAACTTTCATCCCCTATTTAACTCCCTAAGGGGTTGAATACTTTAATAGTAGTACTTTAATAGTTGTCTACATTATAAAGGGAACCTCTGTGCAAAATTTCAGCTTTCTATATCCAAGGATTTGGGCTGGACGTTGATGAGTCAGTCAGTCAGTTAGGACTTTTCTTTTTATTTATATATATAGATACAGATACAGTACACATACAATTAAAGCTAAACATACCCTACCACTAATAAAACAAAATTATACAAACAAAAATATTTATTTTTTTGTAATGCCAACATGTCGCTATGATGACATGATAATGATGGTATAACGATATGGACGACAGGATAATATAAAAGAGTGATACTGCTAGGTTTCAGAGAGTCCTATGTACGGTAGTATACTGCGATAGACAGAGTTCTTCTTCATCACTGTGAGAATAGCTCATGCCGTGGTGAAAAGATTAGCCAGTCAGCAAGGTTGGTAGCGAGGCTGACTACCCAGGGTGCGTCGGACGTACTTAAATATCATCACTCGTGGAGGCTCTTTTCATGCACCCCAACTTTTCAGTCTGAGTTGATAAGATAAATTAGTCCTATGTCTACGTGTCGAAATATGCAAGTTCATAATCAAAATTATTTTTCTTTAGCACACACACAAAAATTGATCCATTTAGATAAATATGCCTAAGTCACGGTGAAATTAGGCGCACCCTGTAACGTTATTAATGAGTTTCCGATATTGCCTCCACTCTGCTTCTGAATTTAATAACCTACCCTAAATTTTGGAAACCAACGTCTTTTTTTTATTATCAGCATTTTTCAATATTTCTCCTGCTTCGGACGCTCGTGCTGACTTAATTTAGGAATCGGATTTACTTATAAAGTATTATTTATGTGGATCGTAAAGATGTGGTTAAGCAACCTAAGGCCTCGGTCATGGAGAAGTGGAGCTTAGCGCGGAGCGTGAGGGTGACTAATCAACATTGAGCTATGCTGATCGGTGCTGTGCTTAGCTAAGCTAACTTTCTAGTGCCATGTTTGTTTTACAAATAACTTTGAGCTGCGCTAGTACCTATTAGACGGAAGGCCGAGTTCGTGGGCAGTACGATGAGGAGCGACTGAGCACGTATCGCGTGATCCCTGCTATATCACTACATAGTATAAAACAAAGTCGCTTCCCGCTGTCTGTCTGTCCCTATGTATGCTTAGATCTTTAAAACTATGCATCGGATTTTGATACGGTTTTTATTAATAGATAGAGTGATTCAAGAGAAAGGTTTATATGTACAATATATGCATATTATAGAAGAGAAAAACGCGGAATACGCGATAAACGACATCCACGCGGGCGAAGCCGCTGGCGACCTCTAGTTTTATACAAAGTGCAGAGCAGCAGGTTTGGTTTGTTTCTTCATTATAATCTAAGAGGAGCAAACTGACTAAGTAAAGCATAGCACAGCACAGCGCAGCATAGTTCAATGTTGATTAGTCACCCTAAGGCCTCGTTTATGGAGCCGCAGAGCTTAGCGCGAAGCGTGATCGAAGCGTTTAGTGGACACTTGGAACATTAATTTTGAATCGTTATCATTTATTTGAATTGTCCACTTTACGCCTCGCGATCTTCAACGCTCTATCTAAGCGTTTAAGGAGACGCGTTTTATCGCGCGTAGTTTTCGTTTTATGTATAGGCGGAAAACGCGGTGGAGTACGCGGTTGATTCCGCGTCCCTATAAACGAGGTGTAAGATTTTGTTTTCAGACCGAACCTCTATATAAGTTTATCATCGGTTTGAAATGTTTTAGTAAAATGACTTTTATTTAATCTGTCATACCAAAATTAAATTTATTATTATTTCGAGTAAATTAATAATTAATTTTAATACCGACTACCTCGTTGGTGTACCTAGTGGTTGCAAGCGGCGACTGCTGAGCGTGAGGTCCTGGGTTCAATCCCCAAGTCGGGCAAAATATTATTGGGTTTTTCCGTGTAGGATTTTTCAGTAGCAGCCCGGAATCTGGATTTGTGCCCGGTTGATGGCGATAGACTCACCCCCTATTACATGGGACTTGAACATAACGGCGAAATGAGGGTGTACTATACACCTCTGCCCATCTCTTCCAGAATACATAATGTTATGTTTATTTTAATAAATATGGATTTTAAATTTCGATTATTATCTACATATAGATGTTTAGGGCAATCTTTGTTTCCAGTTGAGCGGAAAGTGGCCATTTTGCGATTTTGGCATCTTTCGTCCATCCCTTTTTCGGCTCATCAAATACCTACCCCTATTATAGGTACTAATGGGTCCCCATTAGAGCCACATGGTATCAATTAATGTTGGGCGTTATAACATATAACAGCTAATATAATTCATTATACATTTCTAATATTCTAACCATTATTTATTTGCAACAAAGACTGTTATAATATATATTATTGTCTATATTTAGTAGTCGCCCGCCACTCGCGTCGAGTCGTTAAGTCGGCCGAAAGCGTCACACAATTATGAACTTTAACCCACAAATAACAAGAGCAAATTTTTACCACCGTTAAAATAACATAAATATTTATATAATATTAGTGTGAACTGGTTTCATATTACTGGCAAAATAATATTGTCGTACTTTACATCGTATTAAAGCATCACACAATTATGAACTTTAACTCACAAGTAACAAGAGCAAATTTTTACTACCGTTAAAATAATTTTATATTATATTAGTGTAAACTTAGTTTCATATTACTGCAAGTCTTCTGCTCTATTGATAATTAGTGTTCCTTCAATACAATACAATATAATATATATTACAACAGTTAAAAACAACAGTTCGAAAATTATAATATAATGTCTAATGCATTAGGAAAATATATCAGTTACGCCCAACATTAGTATCAATGTTGCGTGAACTCGTTCTCTTGTAATAGCCATCGATTGTCCCTTTTTGAATGTGCTCTGTGTTTTATCCAATGGTAAAATCGCAACCATAGTTATTAATCCACATATACTACATACATACATAGTACTTACGTAAGTCAATACTTGTTATACCGGCTTCCGACGGTGCGTGATAGCGCGCACCGCGACGCACGAGCTCGCACCGACGCACCATAGGAAGAGACTCGTCCGTGGTAACGCGGACGCGTGTGGAGCGGTGCGCCGTATCCGCATCACACACCCTCATAAGTGGCTTACCACGGTGCGTGATTTTAAGGTGGATCCAGACATTGCGAGGCATGCGCCGCGAACAGCGCACAACGCATACCTCGCAATGTGTGTACCTTCATATTCGTGGCGAGGAATGTGCTACGCACGTGCGTGTGCATAGCACATGCCTCGCCACAAACATGGAGACAGACAAACGAAGTGTTATGTTAATACGTTGGTATGCTTTTTCGACACGCATGCCTCACTCCGAGGCATTCGTTGTGCGTCGTTCGTGGCGCATGCCTCGCAAAATCTGGATCCACCTTTACGGATGATACCACGCACAGCCGGTGCGCGCTACCACGCACCGTTGGAAGCCAGCTTTACAAATACTAGACGTAGCAAGCATGACTTAAGCCTCATAATAATATGCACTAGGCAACAGTTGACGCGCAGCATGAAGCTCAACATGTAGCAACATGATGAGCGACATCGTGCAACATAATGATGCGTATTATTTTTTCAGTGTCATGTTTCGCGTCATCTGGCAACGTTACCAAACATGTTGAGCGTCACGTGTTGCCCGTCAATTCTTGCCTAAAGCCGGGTCCGCAGCGCCAATTTTCTAACATGTTATTGTGTTTCTGCTAACAAAGCTGCTAGGCCACGCCCCTATTCGGTTAGCAAACAATGTTATCCTGTTTGCAAACACGAAAACACGGCGCAGCGGACCCGGCTTAATGAATACATGGCTTAAGAATTTTAAAAGTGCACTGCGGTCGATCTGAATCCGAGGAAATACGATGCGAAAAAGTTTCAGTACTATTTTTTTAAACGGTTGTGCACTGCAACCGATCCGAATTTTATAGATTTGCAGCCGAGTTTCTTCGGATCGTATTTTCTCGGATTTCGATCGGAAACAGTGCATAAGTGCACTAAGGAACATAACATACAAAATTCAGGCTAGGCTTGTACGTTTCTACCCTTGTGACAACTAACCCTATGGTGCGTACTAAATCCATACAAAATGGAGTATTTATATGATTTTAATTAATATCTAATAGAATTCTCAACATAATTACTGTTCGAACTAAAACTAATTATTCTAGGTATTTTGCACATGAAGTAGAAGCTTATTTTTCACTATACTGTGAAATACATTTAATGGAATAAAGGAAGCTTCGATTAATTATTCAGTAAAAAATGTAATTATATATTTTTAATACAAAAGTAATATTTATTTTATCGGACCGCTTAACAAGTAATACTATAATTTGTAATGAGTATCGTTAAATATTAATTAATACAGAAATATAATATTATTGATATCATTTTGCGTTTCGGTCTTAAAATAGGGATCCGTGAGTATCATCAGAGATACTAAACGAATTTTGAGGTAAGAAAAAGAGTATGTTTTTTTTTTTTATTAATTGACTTCGTCGCGCGTGACCCTAGTCGCACCTGATGGTAAGCGCAGGCAAGGTCTAAGATGGAGCACACGAATCCAAGTAACAGAGTGTTAACGAATTCGTGTAATTCCTTAAAACCACATGATCTACTACTGGTGTAGATTGGCCCCGCACGGGATTTAGATTATTTAAAAATAAAAATCTTTTTTTTTCTCATGCGGTTGCGGTAATTGTTCATATCTAAACCACCTAATAAGGAACCAGTAAAAAACAAGAAAAGAAAAATTAGCATTTTTTTTATTTGTGTGATCTTTTCGATGCCACGCATAAATTAATGAAAGCACGGCGACACGGCTGGCGGGTATGACTAACGCGATATCGCTGTTTGTAGCCAGTTAACTCGGGGCTCTAAAATGACTCAGAAATTAAAAATCATGTTTTGTTTTTATTTATTTTTTTCACTTTATTTTCAGAAATAACCGTTTACGGTTAATCTGTGTCACCAATAGATCACGCGGTTTGAAAGAATTACACGAATTCGTTTACACTCCGTAGAGAGATTCCCTTATACCCCTCTGGCTCTCACACACACACGACAGAACACATTAAACTGCTTGGCGCCGGACAAAACATGCACTCGGTATTAAGAATTTTCATACATACATATTTACTTACACCTGTAATCCCCGAAGAGGTAAGCAGATGTGTTGTTCTATTACACGAGTACACCCACGTTTCACCTTTTGTATTAAGTCCTATGTAGGTGTAGTTTTAGGTGATGTAGGTGGCGAGCCTACTGCCATTGTTCGGGCACAATTATAGGGCTAGATTTGTCGCCTCTTACGACTCGCTTATCCCGTGAAAGAAAAGAATTGTTGACTGGTAGAGAATGCCCTATGGCATTAAGTCCGCCTTGTGTACCACCAATGTACATAAAGTTTAAATAAATAAATAAATAAATAAATTGTATTCTGAATCCGTCCCTCTCGTCCTCCGAATTTTATACCAGAAAAAGTACCTATTTTATATTTCCTCTAGTCTCAGTAGTTCGGTTGTTTTGTTCGGGGCCGGACTACTAAGACTAATTTTGTCTGATTAGTTCGGTTAACCGAACTGTTTTCTGTAGTTGTGTAACTTGTGTTCTGTAGTTCGGTTAATGATTTCAGTATTATCCGGTCAGTATTTTTATGAAAGAGCTTATTAATTAATAACTACCAAACTTTTTTTAATTATTTTATGTTTAGGTACATCCCTAACCGGACTACTGAGACTAATTTTGTCTCATTAGTTCGGTTTGACGTCATAACCGAACTAATGAGACAGAATTAGTCTCAGTAGTCCGGTCCCGAACAACACAACCGAACTACTGAGACTATATTTTTGAGGCTATATTTTTTTTAACTAACCTCACGATAGTCTGCTGCGCTTACAAACGTTAAACCAATGATGCGTCAAAATAAATATGTTGCTCCCTACCTTTAACATCACTACTTGGCAACATCCATTAAGTTTAAGATTAATTCAAGACATTAGATAGTGTCGGACCTCCATCTAAACTTACAACAGTGGTCAAAGGCTCGATTAATGAGAAGGTCTCTACGGTTAAGACGGGGTTACACTTAAATCTCTCTGACTTTATAAATCGTTACTTTGAGGGGAGTATGTTTTACGTCATAGGCTTAATTTTCTAAGACTTAGTAGTAATTGTTTTAGGTTTGGTACTTCATTATGCAATAAATCAAAGGAGCAATCAGTGTGTTAATCACAGTTGCGAATTTCATTACCGCGATGTACCTTACTGCGAAAGTTTTTTAATGCGAAAATAAAATGACAAACAGATTCTGGCACTCGCCGGCCGCTGCCACGGCACCGCTCGCTTCGCTCGCTCGGCTCGTGCGTTGAGTGGTCACAGTTCTAACCTAACATACCTGTCAGCTATCTGTTTGTCATTTTATTTTCGCAGTAAAGAACTTTAGCAGTAACGTACATTGCGGTAATGAATTTCGCATCTATGAGTTTCGGCCGAGCAATCATTATGTTGTTAATGTTCTAATCACGAATTTAAATATGGAACGTTCATGGGCATGCAAAATACATTTTTATTAAATCAGACAACATCATGCCTGTATATCCTGAAGGGTTAGGCAGAGCAGTATAATACACCCTCATTTTCTATATAAATAAAAAGAAAAGTCCTGACTGACTGATTGACTGACTCATCAACGCCGAGCCCAAACCCAGAAAGCTGAAATTTTGCACAGCGGTTCCCTTTATAATGTAGACAAGGAATAAGGAATGATTTTTCGAAATTCAACCCCTGAGGGAGGTTAACCCTTCGGCTCGACGAGATTTTGACATTTGTCATATCCGCTGACTCGGGGAGTTGTCGCGTTAATTAATCGAATTAAGTCACTAAATGCAGGAATTTGCACGCAAGTTTTAAGTATGAATTTAATGTGAAAATTATTTTATTTCATTAATATTGTACCTAATATGTCTAGTAAATTTCTTTAAAAATGTGCTGTTTACGTGAAGCTACGTCAACATACTGCGAAATTAGAATAAAATAGCTATTTAATATACCTATATCCAAATATTAGTTGAGTTAGATTAGCTCAAAAACAATAATTAACGTACCTAGTTACGTGTTGAAACGCTGAGGGGACAAGCTAAACATAGTTTCTTTTTCTTTTCATGTTCATTTTTACCATTATTCAAGTACAAAAACGCGTAATAAAACACAATTCAATTTAGTAAAAATTGTACGTCGACTTAATTCCAACCTAGTGCTGACCATTAATCCAAAATTGTTAAGACAATACAAATGTTGCATTCAGCCAAATCGATACTCATTCAGCCTAATCGATATTCATTCAGCCTTATCGAAAAATAATCGTTAAATAAATAAAATCGCTCGAAAGTTAATTAATGACATTTATTTATTTTCGGCATAGCTACAAATAAATAATTTCACGCGAATAGAAAGTATTTTTCAAAAACATAAAGTATTGGCACAGATTAAATATTAGTACAAGTAGAATGAACACGAAGATATTTTAAGTATCTAATAGATTTAATTAGAATGTATTACCACACACATTCTCTCCTATATTACTACACTACCGTCATAACGAAGAGTGCAGTAAGCGCAATTTTTGAACACAGAATATTTATCCTTTTGCGTCTGCGTAAGCGTAACCCAACACTAAGGTTCAAAATTCTATGTTATAAAATTGCACTTACTGCACTCTTCGTTATGACGGCAGTACATGCAGTCGGTCAACGCCAACGCGGTACATTGTCGCAGAGCATTCGTGCTAGGGTTTGCTGAGGAAAGCGAGCAGTAGAGAGGCGGAGCTTATGTCCCAATCTGCCATACCGCAGCTCGGGACATAAATTCCTGGGCCTTCGCTTCCTGATTTCAAATAGAAGTGAAATGATTTGTATATATAATAGAAGTGAATGGTTATTTTCATTTTTCGTTGTACTAACCACTTTTACAACTTTGATAATGTTTTAATCCATTATCTGAGCAAGCACCTGGTGTAGTGACGATTAATAGGAGCTGCCTATACCCAGCAGTGCACTGCAATATAATGATTAGTATAAATATTTAATAATTTCAATAATACACGAACAGACACTTTTTCAATCTTTGACCTCGTTTTCATGGGTCCAGACGGAGCCGAGTAAAAAAATATTATGCAGGATTGTTTAGGACATTAAGTGTAACAAATATCAATACAAGCCGTTTCTGTTGGATCTGGGTTTTTTTTGCCCATTCTCCTTTGCGTTCAAAATCGATCTCGAAATAAAATACTACTTCAAAATCCAGAGGTGCCTAGTCTGAGGTGAAACATTTACGAGTTCGTGTAATGTTACAATTATTCGCCATTTTCACATAACAGAATGTTCATTGCTCGTTTTAAGTTCTAACTTATTCGAATTCTAACTACTACATTAAAAGTAAATGCTTCCGGTCAGCATCCGACTTAAGATGGCCCAAGGCCTCATCAATGTCTCGCATCGAGAATGCCAAAAGCTTTCCGCCATTAAATCTTCCCCGAAATCAAATACTCACTACGCCTATGTCAGATATACTGGGCACTCTATACCATCTACGCCTTCAAAAAATAAAGTCTACAATGTATGACCTCTTCACCCTCTTCACCTCTCTTCTGTTTTTTTTTTCGCTTATTCACAGCCGTCAACCATCTTGGAATAATAAAATTAATATTCTATGGTACATACCTATGCAATTTAAAATTAGTACATGAAGGCGTAGGCGAGGTACCTAGATTTCGCACTATTAAGATCCCGTTTAACAATTTTAAACCTTATTACAAGGACCGTTTCGTAGATAATTATTATTTTACTGCCGATATTGCGTCAAATTAGAATTTATTTTTTGAATTTTGAATAAAGAATATCAGTCTACGGACGCATTGGATTCCACGGTGAAGTTTCGGTACGAATATTTATTGATGTAGCCACAGCATTATGATTTATGATGAATCTAAATCTATTTTATTTTATTAAAATGTACAGACCTACTGACTTATTACGATATTTAAAGAAAAGTATCTTTGATTGCTTGATTATAATTTTAACATAGATAGAATGTTAAATTACATCAAACATGTAAAATATTTATTATAATTTAAAAAATCGATTTTTGGTTGCACTTATTTTTTATTAAATCGATTCGAACAAAATCACAACGAAATAATCGATTCACATAATCACTTTCTCACATCAATAACCATAAAAAAGTAATATGGCGGCTGATTCCGAATCCCAAATTGACTAGTGATAACAAAGATTTTGTGATATTTTACGTACGTTTACGTTTTACGTTAAAACATGGGCTTTTTCTAGTAGTATATCGCATTTGTCAATAGATAATGGAATGTTTTTAACCACGCCTACTACGTAACGTGTGGTATTAGTGATAAATGAACAACAACAAATGTTCAACTGGCGGGAAGCTTTTACTTTGGATATCAAAAACTTTGTTATCACTGCTAAATTTACCAAAACTATGGATGATTTCCTCGAATTAATAAATGATTTACTCATTTTGTGATGTATGGTAGTCCAGAATCCATTCTTTTTATGATTTTTAGCGTCCACCACGACTGTCATCAAATGGCGGTTATCGCATTTATACATTCAGTTTTGTAAAGGTAAATATTAAAACTCGTGCGCTAAATAGGATTGATTCAATGGTACTCAAACTTGAGCTTTTTATTTAGTTCTTATAATTTCATCCAGTAACAAGATCCGATAAGTAGATAATTAAATGTTTACATTACTAATTAGGATGTCGTATGACCTAATTCTGGGCCCCAATTGGGGTCGAAAACGAGTTTACGGTAGTTCTTGTGTTCGTCCCCTTTCGGGGCCCGCTACGGACTATACGGTTAATAGGGGATAAAAGTTGTATGAAAAATCGTCACTTAACGGGTTCAAAACTTCACGCAAGCGAAGTTGCGGGCAAAAGCTAGTAAGTTATAGGGGGCGAGCCTATTGCCATTAACCGGGCAAAAATCTAGACTGCTACCACACGGAAAAACCAAATAAAATTTTGCCCGACCTGCGGATCGAATCCAGGACCTCACGCTCAGCAGACCAACGAGGCAATCAATGACGTACAGTCCGCGAGGCCTAAGCTGAGCTTTGCATTTATGTGAGAACGAATGCAGACGCGTCCTTTGCTTGGTTTAAACCGGTTTATACTGCTTTTCGGCAATCGATACTATGTGCACTCACACAAATGCAAAGCTCAGCTTAGGCCTCGCGGACTGTACCTGTGTCGTAAAGGACCATGGGGGATTTTGTATGGACACCGTCCCCACCCTCCAACAGTCCTGGGATACATATTAATATGTTCGTTAGGAGCCACAAAAATATAATCTACCTATTTTAGGTGAAAAATGGATGGATAAACAAAAATCGATTTTTCTTTATATTGTTGTGTTAAAAGTACTTTTTTAAGATAAAAGTAATGTTTGTGTTGATGCTGAAGCCCAGAAGCTTTTCTGCCTGTTGACATTGCTTTCACAATAGAATATTGAACCAAATCAAACCAATATCTCGTGCAGTCGTGTGCCTGCGTATGCTTTACTAAATAGCGTATTTCTATTTAGCGAACATTCGCACGGGCATATTTTTAACACGGCGTTAGAAAACGCATGCAACACAAATTCGATTCAACGCTCACCGCCGAGCTTTGAGCCGAATTTGCGTTAGGTAGATAATATAATTGTAGCCACTAATATACAAGGTGTAACTTAAATAACGCACAACCTCTTAAGAGGTCACTGTACTCATAATTATGAACAACTTTTACTATGGGACCAAAACAGAAATCGCGAAAAAAAACAGTTGTTCCCTACATGTTCGCATAACTCGTCAAAATGTAGGGAACAGCAGTTTTTTTTTCGCGATTTCTTTTTTGGTCCCATTGTAAAAGTTGTTCACAATGGATATGTACAATGACGCCTTAAGAGGTTGTGCATTATTTAAGTTACACCTTGTAGAGGTATGGGATATTCGAGAAAAATGTTTAGATCTTTTTATCAAAATTCCTTAGTAGTCCAATATTATAACAAGTTTATTATAATAGTAAAACAGTGGCCACTTTGCCATTTTTATATTCCTTTTCATTGCAAACTATTGAAAAACATGTAAAAAGTTACAATAAATACTGACATAAAAATACGATTTGTACGTAAACCCCACTCATTTGAAGATTGTCGCCATAGTAAAGTTTTGTCAACGTATTATTATGCTTCGAATGAGATATGTTTCGAATCTGTTGGAGGGTGGGGACATTTTTTCCCAAGGTCCTTTAGTAGTAAATCTATGGCAAGATGACATATTTATTTTATTTCTAAAGTTAAGTGCAAATACTGTTTGTTACCATGACCAGCAAGCTTACTGCCGACAGGATCGAGTTTTGAATCGAGTCAACTTAGTGTCAATTCTCACTCTTTAAATCGACAAAAGCGCACAATTGTGCACCGGCTCGAATAAAAATTAACGACTGTTTTTGATATTTGTTAGTTTTAAATCAAACCTCAGCACGGTCGTGCAGTTTTGTCGATTAAGAATTGACACTAAGTCGACTCGATTCAAAACTCGATCCTGTCGGGAGTGAGCCTGCAGGTATCAATCTTTGACAATTTTAAACTTAACTAAAAATACGTGTAATACGGCCTACAATAATATGCACATACTTCTCTGCTATTAAATTTGCACTAGAATACCTGAAATGTAGATGAAAACTCATTATTATTCAGTTGTTATTGACCTAGAAACTCAGTCGTATATTAATGAAATAATAATGTGTTTTGCCGTTGCATTTCACGAGGATAGGAAAACCATTTCAATTTCAACTTTACGTAACTGTTTTTAAGAACCATAATACCTAAATATCGGTATCATAAAATTCACTCTCTTCAATATTACTAAAATGTTAATTTGATGTTGTTTCAGAATCGGAATGCAGCAGAATCAGGGATATAGGAACATGAAGGTATGTTTAAATAACTGTTCAGATAACTTCAGAAGACATGGCTATATTAAAAGTATTACTGAATAGCCTAAACGTTGTTGGCAATCGAAAGGAAGTTTTTAAACCTTTTGCAATGATTACTTAATTACGAAGATTGCTTGCTCAGCATATAGTGGCTTCTTTTTCTCTTGTTTCGTCACGAGTTAGTTATACGGGAATAGCTCATCCCGAGGTGAAAAGATTAGCCAGTCAACAAGGTTGGTAGCGGGGCTGACTGCCCAAGGTGCGCCGGACGTACTTAGGTATCGTCACTCGTGGATGCTCTTTTAATGCACCCCAATATAGTGTCTATCAGACCTGAACAAAAGAACCAGGAAAGTTCTTGATGGTGTGCGTAGTTCGTCAACCCTCACCAGGCCAGCGTAGTGGACTACTGGCTTAACCCTTCTCATTTTGAGAAGAGGCCCGTGCCCAGAAGCGGTCCAGCAAAAAAAGGCAGAGCGTTTTTGGGAAAGCCCAGGTTTTCAAAAGTGAACTACCATAGGTTGTTGATGATGTGGATAGTGATGAATCAAATGTTATTGGAAAAAATCAACAGACTGTAGGTTTGTCGAAACCTGAGCCTTTGCATTAGCTTCTAATGATTATTTATTTATTATACTTTTGCACAAAATTTGTACAGAGGCGGATTTAGTTCCTTAGGCATGTTGTACCAGGCATACATACTAGGGTTTTCGCCCCGGGTACCCGGAACCGGGAATTCCCGGGAATTTTGGGATTTTAGGACCCGGGAATTATTTGGTGGGAATCCCGGGTACCCGGGAATTATTTGAAATGAAGAAATGATGATGAAAAATTAAGGGTCTACACGCTTCGGAAGATTTTAGAGCATTTTCTGTCTCTCTCGCGTGAAACGGACATTGTACTGCGTGGTGTGAACTTAGAATGGGGTAAATGTATCGTGATGTCAGCACACAGTAGGTAGGTACTGTTGTCTCTGTCTAGTAAACAAATTCTAAACGCTTGATTTTTTTTTCGTAAATATTTCGTGTAGAAACTATAATACACAATGCTTTTCTTTTGTGTAATTTCGAGATTTATAATGAAAATATACAGGGTGTAAACGAATTCGTGTAATTCCTTCAAACAGCGTGATCTACTGGTCACAGATTAACCCTAAATGGTTTTTATTTTAAATACAAAAAAGTGTACTTTCAAAAAAAAAAAAAAACATTTTTCGAGCGCTTTTTGCGCCCCGAGTTAACCGACTGCAAAGAACGATCTCGTGCTAGCCAGCTGTGTCACCGTGCTTTCATTCATTGATGAGTGGCGACGAAATGTTCCAATGAATAAAAATTTTATTTAGCAATTTTATTTATTATTTGTTCCTTATTAGCTGGTTATGTTTCGATCACATATCGCCACCGCAAGATTTTTATTTTTTTTATTTTAATCAAGCTAAATCCCGTGCTCAGTCATTCTGCACCAGTTAATAGATCAAGTGGTTTTAAGGTAGGTATTACACGAATTTGGTAACACCCTTTATAGTCATTCACCCTATTGTTATTCCGTAATATTTTGCCATATTATATGAAGAGAAAACTTTTTTTTCATTAAAGAAACTCGCGACGTTGCACAATAAATGACAAACTGTTCCTAGTTCAATTTTATAAATAAGTGTAAGATTTTTTATTTTAATAAGAAAAGTCGATTGGTAGATATGTTAGACAATTTATCATGTTTAAAGTACTCACACAAGTTTAATGTTGAAATATACGAGAAAAACTATATTTATACAAAAAACATGAAAATTCCCGGGTACCCGGGAATTCCCGGGAATTAAGAGAAAAAATTCCCGATTCCCGGGAATTCAAATAGGCCGGGAACGCGAAAACCCTAATACATACTTAACTTTTTAGTGCACCTACCATATTTTCTCTGCATCACCCTAATGTATGCAGAGAAAATATGGTAGGTGCACTAAAAAAGTTAAATATGTAATGCGATACAATATTAAAAATCAACACGAAGATAATTGTAAAACATTTTTGGTAATAATATTTATACTTGTAAATCATACAAATATAAGACAATAAAATATTAGATATCATATTCATATAAATATATTAAATGATTATGGCTACGTATCATACGATCAGAGTATTTTATCAGATACTTAATGAGTGGATATTATGTGTTTAAAACAAACGAGCATAATTTATTTACATACATATAATTAAATTATTTTAATTAGGCACTTGGTGTAAACAGGATGTCGTATAATTTTCACGCGCCAAAAAGTTTTATACGTACTTTCCTTATTGGCAGAATTGGAAAAGAAAATGTTTACGTTAATTTTGTAATGTTGTTAAGAAATTAACCTTCGTTGTTAAAATGAGATAATTGCATGAGTTTTACATTTCCCGGTTGTTATTCGGGGTTTGCTTTACTTCAAGGAAATTTTCGCGTGTTTTAGTAATTATACATCCGACTCATGATAATGCTGACAGTTCAACCGACTTTCTGTTCAACGTGTTTGATCTTCGAGATTTTTGTCTATAAGTTCACCCACGATAAAATTGAACCAGGCCTGTGAGAGAGATCGGTATTTTTTTTGTCATTTTTTACAATGCGCTTTCTCCACATGTGACGCGCAAAATATCGGAAAATAAAAGTTTTTCCTAACAAAATTACGAAACCTATCTACATTTTTAATACCTATCAGACATATTGTAATAACACCGTCTGTCTTTTTTTTTTTTTTGACATAGCTGATATGCCCCCCTCCATAAAACTGTGACGTTTCTGGCCGGTACTGATCTGTTTAACTATTTTGTACGGTTTTTACCGTAAAGCGACGGGACATGGTTTTGGTTGTGGGCTCTCGTACTAACGAAAGCCCACATCTTATTAAATAATTAGCTTTCGCAGAGACTGTCGTCTTACTGTCTTTCGACCTCTGCAATCCTTAGGGAATTTACAATCTGAAATTCTGCCGTATTTCAGATTGCAGTATGTTACTGCAAATATCTTTGAAGTTCTACCTAGCTTTTTTCCCAACTCTGTAGGGGTCGGTTTCCAATCTAACCAGATGCAGCTGAATACACTACCAGTATTGTCTATGCTCACGTACGACGTACGCTACGTAAGAAGGCTCAAGGTCACCCAAAGGGCAATGGAGAGGGCTATGCTCGGAGTTACCCTGCGTGATTATATCAGAAATGATGAGATCCGCAGGAGAACCAAGGTAACCGACATAGCTCGAAGAATTGCCAAACTTAAGTGGCAGTGAGCGGGGCACATTGCTCGCAGAACGGATGGCCGATGGGGCCGAAAGGTTCTGGAGTGGCGACCGCGTACCGGAAGACGCAGCGTGGGTAGGCCTCCCACAAGGTGGACCGATGATCTTTTGAAGGTCGCGGGAAACCGCTGGATGCGAGAAGCACTAGACCGGTCGATGTGGCGATGCTTGGGGGAGGCCTATGTCCAGCAGTGGACGTCTTTCGGCTGAATGATGATGATGATTGTCTACGCAGCGATTGCCATCAGACTACCACAATTCAGTTCCTGGGCAATGCCGGTATCCTAAGTTTCGACCATTTGTCAGACTTTCGGGTTTCTGACTACTCGTAACGACTGTCATAGGTGCTTGTATGACATCCGTGACCGACGGTGCGTTACCATGTTTTCTGATAGTCTCTTTGGTAACAAACGATTACCCATCCACAGACTGACCTCGGTAATTGCAACTAAACCTTGCAGATCGTACAATCCACGCGGTTGTTAATTACCCATAAGTCCCTTTCAAATATTCCTGATAGAATTTATTTATCGCTTTCTCATTGCAAAAGATGATCTAGACTGTATACAGGGTGTTAACGAATTCGTGTAATTCCTTAAAATCACAATGATCTACTACTGGTGTAGACAGGCCCCGCACGGCGTTTAGCTTGAATAAAAACTAAAAAATAAAATTCTTTTTTTTTTTCATGCGGCTTTGTTACCGATCGTATCTAAACCACCTAATAAGGAATCAGTAAAAAAATAAGTTTTTTTTTTCAAGAAATTACTTTTATTTGTGTGAACATTTCGATGCCACGCATAAATGAATGAAAGTACGGTGACACGGCTGGCAGGCACGACTAACGCGAAATCGCTCTTTGCAGTCAGGTAACTCAAGGTTCTAAAATTACTCAGAAATAGAAAATCAATTTTTTCTTTAATTTTTTTTTCAGATTTATTTTCAATAAATCCCATTTAGGATAAATTTTTATTACCAGTAGATCACGTGGTTTGAAGGAATTACACGAATTCTTTAACACTCTGTATAACCAGTATACCCGGCTTTACTTTGTTTCATATTTAACTTATGATTTCCCATAGGAAATAAGGAGCAATAAACATGCCTTTGCACGGAACAAGTACAACACTACAGAACTTATAATAAACTGTAGCATAGTATGAAGTTATGCGGAACGGAAGTTAGGACAGCTGCCTTGTCATAATTACGTGTAGGTAAACTTTGGTTTTACCAACTTTGTTGCCTTCCAAAATGATCGAACCCTTTGCATGAAATATTCAATAGTTTAGGAATACAAGTGACCGCACATTATAAACTTTTTGTGGGTTCAATAATTCTTCATTGATTTTGTCGGTGACGGAAGTACTTTATCGAACTAAAGATAAAGATAAAAAGATAAAGAATCATTTATTTGGACACAGCACAAAGAGACAACAGGTAAAAATGTGATACAAATAAAAAAGTCTTGGGTATGTGTCTCACGGCTGGACCAAAAAGGTGTCCAGATCAGCTTAATGTCAAGCACTTAAGTACTTGACGCTGGATTTCGTCTGGAACCTTTATGCTCCACGGATGTCAGGCAGCGGTCATGCCCGTTCACTTAAACCAACGTGTGTGTATATGTGTAGTGCATATAAAGAAGGAAAATAAATAGATACGCAATAAATAAGGAACAAACTAAAAGTGTATGGAATAAGTAATATATAATATTTAAATATAGCAATATTTTGTTGCGTCGACATCATCGCTCACGCAGGCATACGTTATCTGTGCGCGCAGCTATCAAATATTATAAGTACTGTAACTCTGTCTAAAAGCTCTGTTTGACAATTCCGTGCGTTGACAGTCAGTTTGTATGACAGAATGTCAACGATTATCATCATCATTTAGCCGAAAGACGTCCACGGCTGGACATAGGCCTTTCCCAAGCATCGCCACATCGACCGGTCCTATGCTTTTCACATTAAGCGGATTCCCGCGACCTTCACTAGTTCATCTTTCCACCTTGTGGGAGGCCTGTCCACACTGCGCCTTCTGGTACGCGGTCGCCACTCCAGAACCTTTCGGCCCCATCGTCCATCTATTCTGCGAGCAATGTCAACGATGTTGGACTTATTTTGAAGTTTCATGAATGACATACGAAGAAATAACACGTCAAATGATGATGGTGACGATGCCTAAAAAGACATTTTTTTCTATACTAAGAAACAAAAGAAAACTTGCGCTGGCACAAAAACAAAAGGCTGTACACAAGCTCAATTAGCTTAATCAAAAAATTACATGGCCATGCGGTAAATGTATCGCGAAGGAAGGACAAAGCCCTTCATGACACTAATAATAGTGATACAAACCAGAATACTACAAAAGTATCCTCACTGGTCTAGTGGCCGGTAGTGGAACCGTCGAACATAACATTTTGCACTCGATTCCAAAACACAGAATAATAAATCGTACTACATGCAGAAACCTGTCTCTCGAACTTAAGCGCCAAATACCAAGAAAAATGCGCCCCACACATGTGAAATAGGGCTTTAAGGTAACGCAATATAGTTCCTATTCCACTGTGCATTCGTGCTCTTACTACATTTCGGTTCGGTCACTCACTAACAGTCGGTTCGGTTTTCTTTTGTTTTACTCCGGAGACGAAGCGATGCGTAGGAATATTTTCATTCCTAAACCGCGGAGTGACACTGGTCTGTCCAAAGTTAGGGTCGCTACGAAGAAATTCAAGAAAAACCTAATAAAAGTTTTTCTAAGCAGTGAATTTCAATAAACCACTTAATAAGTACAAACGAATGAGAAATAGGGGGCGCCCCATAGTAAGGACTTAATACCGTCACTATTGGAGTGTGGTATTACAACTGTACCCTGCTTAACCCTACGGGAAAAGGGAAAAGCCCCGCTTGTCATCTCCTGTAATGTACGCCTGCTAAGTGTTATAAACCGGAACACTAAATAAGTTAGAAAGTGTGGTGCGGCTAAAGTGCTATCGATTAAGTAGTTACACCAGCAATGTTGTTGTAATCGCGTTTAAAACTTCGGTTCATCAACTTAATATGTAAGGGTTTTCGTGATTAGATTTTCTTTTCTTCAACTTAACGCCAATCAGTGCTTGGTTCAGGTTTTCTTCCATGTTTTTTGTGATTCTGAGCTTTCATTCAAGTCTTTCCTACTTTTTTAGTCAGATCTTTGGACTGTTTTGTACGTTGCAATCCAAGTAGGCCTGTGTCACTCCGCGGTTTAGATATGAAGACATGCCTACGCGCCGCTTCGCCTCCGGAGTGAAACACAAAAGAAAAGCAAACCGAATGTTAATGAGTGACCGAACCGAAATGTAATGTAATAAGTCCGTAAACGCACAGAATGGGCGCTCTTGCCTTAGTGCGTATACACGTAGAAAGCGGGTTGCCGGCGCCGATCTGTCAGCGCTTGTCGGTGCTGGTCCGCGCCATTAATCGGCGCAGGTAGTCTCTGTGTGGCGAACCAGCGCCGACAAGTTCCGACCTGCTCCGATCAACGCTGGTAGGCCGTCATTTGTTGCTGTATTTGCAAGGGAATGAGGCGTATTTTTGCTAAAAAATGCCAGACCCTGCTTCTACCCGCTTCCTTTATGTAGCGGTTACCTGCACAGACCAGTACCGATAAGCGCTGGTAGGTCGGCGCTGGTTACCTGCTTCCTTTATGTATACGCTCTTACGCTGAGGCCAGATTTTGCGTGCGTGGTTCGTATTTTTCTGGGTACGCATTAGTTTTGTAGTGAGGTTTCTGTATGTAGTAGTATTTATTATTCTGTGCCTCAAGTTCGGGCATACCTCATGCCGTGGGCACAGGCCTCAAACTTTGAGGTCCTACCTACCCGTCTTCCGACAAACGTGGCATGCCTACTTCCACTTTTTGCTCTCTACTATGTTTTTGTATGTCTGTTTGTTGAAATAATACCAATCAATGTTGAATGTTGCCTTTCTATAACACTCCTCATGATTAACCCAACACATACTCAGACACAACACAAACACCACACAAACAATACACCTCACTACATACACAACACTCAAACACAATTATTCTACAATTAGTATATGAAAGCAACCTTAGATTGCACCTCACTGTCCTAAGCGTTATCTATATACTCCTATGGGAATTAAGGCCTGGGGAAGCTTAACACAGGCTACTATGTAACCTAGGTAGGACGTCAGATCTTCTTTTGTAATTGTTACTCCAATGATTTGATGATGTATCCCTAACTTGCTAAAACTATATTTTTTTATAGACTGCGCCACATTTCCAGTGAAATAAATATTATCGTTCTTATTTTGTTTAAAACACATCATAAAAAAAACAACATACATTTAAAAATATAAAAAAATAATAGTAGCCCACCGGCATCGGGAACTGGGTCCAAGCTACCAGGGGTCAGGGCTCCAGAGAGAGGAATCTCCTCACTATACGCGCGCCGTGTCCAGAAGTACCGCTTCCTGAATCAAACCCTGTTGCACAACGAGAGCCTCATAAGGTCGATCAACAGATCGAGGCTCTTGGCTATCGAGACTCTCGGGACTATCGGGACAGTGACTGCTGAGTCCACATCCCACATGCCGACAATCTCTAGTGCTAAATCAAGATAAAATAACTATTTATTATTATCATGTACGAACGTAACCAAAGCAGGCGTTCAGTTTCATGTGGCTGCACGAGTAATGGCTTTGATAGTCAAGCAGCTGATTGAAGCATCGGGTTTATTTAAGAATAGCTTTCATTATGGCGGGATTGATAGAGGCTCCGGTTGTACAAAATACAGGAGTCTCTTAAAAACTTGATATAACCAGTTAGCCCTTTTAAACGACATACGTGGGCGAAGCGGGGACTATCTATTTTAAGCTGCAGACCACAGGGTTATAATTAACTTTAACTTTATGTAAATAAACTCATATTTCGAGTAAAACGCGGTATAATTTTAGGTACATTACTATTGAAAAATTTGTGCTTAATTTTTAAAGGTTATCTTCTGCTATATCTTATGCTAAATATGTACCTAGCATTTATTTGAGTTGCCTGAAACATGAATATGAATTACTATTTTACGTGAAGCCGTGACGGTTTTGTTTTTATAACACTAGTAGGTATGTCCAGTAAGTAATACATTTATTTTAATGCCTTCATTATTGAAATTAAGTATAACTAAGCAGAATTTTACTTATGATTTGAATAAAATGTTCCATAATTTTTACGTGTTTGCGCAATTTAATTATGCCTTTTTTATTTCTTTGTTTATTTCACCGTTTGATGTCGACAGAGGTTGAATTCTCAATTAATTCAAGTAATATTAAATTCATAAACAGCAAAAACGTAGTGATATCTGAACATCATTGAACAGATTAAAAGCAAACCGACCGCTGTCGTACTAAGTATTAAATTTTCAATCACAAAGTTTTGTAAGAAGTCAAATAGACACGACAGCAAACAGTTTTATGAAGTTTCAAAATTTTGTAGAATTCGTAGTCAAAATAACTCTACCCATAAAATCCTAAACAAATCCCAAAAATAATATTTCAATTCAATTTCCGTAAAGCTTTGTAACAGCAACCGCATTTGATCAATAAACAATCAACCATTGTTTTTGCAAGCGCCGTCACCAAGCAAGATGGCGTAATTTCCACAACTGTGAGTAGGTACCGAAACAACTCCATTGTTCTGGGGATGGCACACCAAACAAAGTTATGAATTCGCTCCACCAGTCCGATAAATGAGGCTCATTTCCATCAAGTGTTTACTTTGGTTCCTCATCAAAATTTCTTGAGTGACTTGTTCTGGGATTCGATATCATTTTGCCGTCTTCGTATACCTTTCGAAATGTAAAATCCTTTTGGAGATACGAATTCAGAATCGTTTTTGGAAGAGGTTTCAATTTTACTATTCTTTGCGACGATAACTTCGGAGACGGATAAGTTGGAAAATATTATCGCAACGCCAAAAAGTTGGTTGTGGATAAGTTTTAGAATTTTTCAATACTTTTGCGATACTGTAATGGGTCCTGTGGGAAGATGCTGTTGTTAAAAAGAGCAAAAATAGTTTCTTAAATTCTTCGGTCATGCATAAAAGGGCACTGGTACTTATGGTATGTAGTTGAGCAAAATTGTCGTGTTTTGTTTTACTTATGCTTCTTGATGAACACACAAAGATTGATGGCACGGTTTCACAATGTGTTTCAAGACTATGTCTTTTTTAAATAGTACTTGTATTATATATCTAGTTGCTAGTAAGCACCAGCAACCGGAGGAATACAAATAGATTCAAAAGTTCCTCTTCTGAGAAGAACTTTTGAATTTGTTTGTATTATACTTGTCCTTAAGCAAAAGGAGCTCCTCGAGACTTCCTCGTCTCTGTACACCTTCAATCATTTCCTTCACTATTCTCTTGGACTTGTCAAGTTTCAAACTTACGACATCTAATTTGTACTACTTTCGCAGTTATTTTGTTCGGAGTAACAATACTTAGGAAAGTCCCCAATATGTTTTATTTTTTCTTTCCTTTGTTCTTTCTTGCGAATTTAGTAGAAAAAACAACAATTGAAAAACGAAATGTTCTGGTATAAAGATACATTAGATCATAGATTTAATTTATTAGTAGCTCATCACCACAGAAGATGTCTGGGTCAACAGTATCGTAGGGTCAACTTATTTGACTGAGAATTTCTAGTTTACTAGGATTTGTCGCTGATTTCATTCCGCGTGACTGGCTAGAATATAAAAATTTCTCACCGCATGTAGGAACGCATTTTTTAAAATTCAACAATACCCAGCACGCTTTTTGGGAGGATTTAAATGGCCTGGCTGGCTATCAACCACCCTCAGCACCCCGAGCAGTTTACTTTGTTCCGACGTGTGTATGTGAGAGCCAGAGGGGAAACTATTGGTATGTCTACACCAGCGCGCTTTCATGTTCATCTTGCGCTTTCAACTTTCAATTCCTCTTGCGTCAAGCGCATGCAATATTGATTGCCATAAGACGCATGCAGCTTATCGTCTATTCCGGTGCGCCTCGGTCAATCGTCAGTCAACATACAATAGACGGATTAGCGTGCGCTAGGGGCATGCGCTTTTGTCAAACTAGTATTAAGGCATGCGCTATTGCATGTGCTATGGCGCTTCACGCATGCTTCAGACGAAGACGCAAGATGAACATGAAAGCACACTGGTGTAGATATAGCTATAATCTTTGCTACTTGGATTCCTATCCTCGATCTTACCCTGTCTGCGTCTACCATAAGGTGCGGCTAGGCACTAGGGTCAAACGCGAGCAAGTCAAATAATGTATATAAAAGTGGCTTTATGAAATTGCCCTGCCATTTGAGTTTAAACTCATGCGCCCTATTTGAGAATACAAACACACTTGAATTTTTATTGCATGGTCTCGATAACTTCTTTTATACCACGTAGACATATCTAATTCTATCATCCAACACATTTTGGCGCGAGAAATGCTTATCATAAATTAATTAAAATTGTTCTGTCATTTATTTGAGTACCTATCCTTAATTAAGAAACAATTATAGAAGCAGAAGAGTGTAATTTTGCTGAGATTGTTAAGTTTCTATTTACGAGACTTTAATTAAAGAAACAGACATTTTCTGAATCATAGATATTAATTAGACGTTTATTATTGTGATTCGTTTTTGAAATTAATTATATTCTCAGCTATGTACTGCTCGTTACTATAATTATACTAGGGGTAGCTCGCGGCTTCGCCCGCGTGGATGTCGTTTATCACGTATTCCGTATTTTTCGGGATGGTATAATTCAATCATGATTCGAAAGACACGTGGCGCCATCTACGAACGTTATTGTTGTTTTCCTCGGGAACAGTACTTTTTTCGGGATGAAAGGTACAACAACACTGACAACGTATATGCAAAATTTCAGGATGATCGGTTTAGTGGTTTAGGTGTGAAAAGGTGACAAACAAACTTACTTTCGCATTTATTAGTTATTATAGTTAGGAAGTTAGGATTAGGATTTGATTATTAAATATTTGATTTTATTAAGTACTTTTAATAGTAGTCACTTATCAGTATATTTCTTTGGATTTAGATCTTAGAGCACCGAATTAAAATTATCAGGGCGAGCAATCTATAGAGTTTAGAGTATACTATTATACAACGGGTTAGGAGTATATATAAATGTTTATTTATTTATTTGCTTGAAATATGGTACACAAGTTGTTACATAAAAAATAGACCAAGACATATTTCACCAGTAATATAGGCATGCAAATATTAAATTAAGTTACACATGTATACATGTCAAATGAATTTAGAATTTCAAAAAAAATAGAATTATACGTTATATTACATAATTTATCTAACAGCATGATACAATGTCTCTTAATAAGCGCAGTAGCGGCAAGAACTATTTTTTAAGAAATCTTTAGTGGAGTAAAAGCTTTCTTGAACCACTTTCGCAGTGCACAACAAAATTTTTTATAAGGTAATTCTTCCATCCCCTTGGGCAAAGAGTTAAAAATAAGTGGTGTTTTAGTGTCATCATCATATATATTATGACCTAATAGAGAGCTAGTCCTATTAGAGACCGAACTGGACTTCTAGATTGCGTCTCACTAAGGAATTCCCTTTACCGCAATGTTGCCATCATTGCTTTTTCATCGCTTCAAAGCGCTTTAACAACGATAACTCAGTAGTGCCAATGTAGCAGCGAAGGCATTTCTTTGGTTTAATGCTCTCTACAGTAGGAATCGTTTTTTTTTTACCTTTTCCTTCTGCCTAACCGGGCAGTTATTGGCGAGACCTGAAAGGTCTCCAGCCAATGGTGGGGAAGTAAATTACGTAACATAAGCCAACTACTTATACTACACTAACATCATGACTACCTGCAACAACAGCACTAAGGGCGACTCCTTGTGGAACTCGGGCCTCGGCTTAGGGCGTTGCTAGTGGAGACTTGGGGGAGAGGGAGACAGCTTGATGAGGGCTGAATTATCGGTGTAAGTTGGAATCGGTGTTATATCAACATAACAATAATGTACTGTGTACCCGACAACCTTCATCCATAACCTCTTAGGAAGCAAAAAAGGACACATTACTTGATTTATGAGTTATGGTCAAAGTTAAGTTAAACTTGTTACTCAAAACACCCACTAAATATTTCAGACCATTTTACATAAACTAACCACTAATGCCTACCAATGTACTTACTAACATCTTTAGTATCTCGAAGCAACCGAACTTGGGGTATTTATTCAGCCGAACTTTAGTTTTGCGAACTTTTAAAGTACTTCCACTGTTCAGTTCGTGTAACAAAGGTAGTTGGGTAAGTTGAGTCTAACAAATGGGCATCGGAGGGAATTAAATGGCGGGGAAACGGGAAGTCTCGCATCTCTTGTTATGCTAATATTTGGCCTCGGGAGATGACAAATTGCGATGCATCCTATAAAAACTCGACGGACTTAGGAGGCCGTGACGGACTTCTGCCCGAATAAAACTTCCTATCTGTATCTTACAATGTCTTTATCTTCCCAAAGGGATAACCCTAGCAGTGTACGGTCAATATATTTAGGGTTCCGTACCCAAAAGGTAAAACGGGACCTTATTACTAAGACTCCGCTGTCGGTCTGTCTATCTGTCCGTCTATCACCAGGCTGTATCTCATGAACCGTAATAGTTAGACAGTTGAAATTTTCACAGATGATGTATTTCTGTTGCCGCTTTAACAACAAATACTAAAAAAAACAGAATAAAATAAATATTCCCATATAACAAACGTGATTTTTTTGCCGTTTTTTATAGATAATGGTACAAAAACCTTCGTGCGCGAGTCCGACTCGAAATTGGCGGGTTTTATTTTCTTTTTCTATGTTTACGGCCCGACCGACGAACCGGTTCGTCAGTGCCATTGTTTATCTACGGTATTGTGTCTATAATTACAGTACTTGAAACTTTAAGCTTTTTGTGTTAATGCAAAACACGTATAGACTGCCAGTAGGTAATTGTGTTTTATGTACGGAACGTCTTAAGCTCTCGATCTTGACAAATGTCATTGATGTCGTCATCCTTTAGTAAGATTGAAGCGCGGAGCTCGCGAGGACTTTTAAGCAGGTAGTCTGGCTAGCAATAGTTGTGACTAGTTTGTAGGTAGATGTCAGAATGAAATAGAAATTTATTTTATTTATTACATTGTAGTATTTCCTTTGCGCTGCGGCATGAGAAAATATTTGAACAGCTCATTTAAATGTCACTAAGTGTTATGATTTGTTGTTATGCCTCGATGGTGACTCAAAACAGCAGTATATTTTACCGAATGCGGTTTTAATATTACTTATACTTATTTCTATGGGTTTTAACAACATAATACTATTATAATCTTCATCACCTGGGAAGAGCCAGAAAATAGGTGCGAGGGCCAAAATGATTACCTACCTATTTCCATCGCCAAAATGCGTTGCTGTGTTTAGGGTTGAAGAGTATAGGCACAGTAGACATATAAGCTAAAGCAGTACCTCAACTTACTATAATCTCATGAATTGAAACACTCACACAGACACGCTCTGTATACTGAGTAGTTTTTTTGTTTTTGTATGGAACTGTATCCCGAAAACACCTTCTTTGTCTTGTTGCAGTGCGTGTCTGTGTGAGTGTGTCAAATCGAAAGATTGTAGGTAGTTGAAGTACTGCTTCAGCGTATATGTCTTCTGTGGTATAGGTCACAGCTCAGTAGAGCCATCCAGCACCCAACCCGCATCGCCTCGTCGCTCGGCGTCCACTCGTTGTCAGCAGGTGGTTCACAGGTGGCCGCCGCATTATCAACAGTAAACGTCGCGTGGTCAACCAGAGGAGTCGTTGGAGGAGTCCACTTGATGGAGCGCGCGGTTCACTCGGGAATTGTGCGTTGGCAATGCGCAGCAATGCACGGCAAGCATGCTAGCAGCGAGTTGTCACCGAGTGGTCATTTCGTCGTCCGCGCGTGGACGGCATACGCCCGAGGCGATCCGGTGACGCTACTGAGTTGATGTAGTGAGCGCACATCCATACAAGTTCATATAAAGAATACTAATCGCACGAGGCGAGGCGATGCGGGTCGGTGGCTCTAATGAGCTGTGACCTTATAGGTGCCGGTGTTATTACACAGACTTTCCAAAATCGTCTCTAAAGTTAGCAACCCATTAGTAATCCTCTTGGTGCTGTAGGCGTACAGAGATGGCGGTAGCCACTTAACATCAGGTAATGTCAATCATCTAATCCAATCTTATCATCAGGCTTTACTTCGGCTTGTTTACTAACCTTCATATAAAAAAAAACAATTAGGTTGAGTATTTGATATTCTAACATACAAATCTCTTTTCAATAGGTATAGACACAATATCAAATGAAAGGTCTATTTTTATTTAAATATTCATTAAAGTTGCTAAATCCTGTCCCCATAATCGTCTATTTGTCCTTAAATCCTCTTGACACTAACGAATTTTAATCTAAGCAAGTTTCATGACTAAATGCTGATTTACAAAGGAGAGCTACGGAATAATCTTGGAAGGTATCACTGTCATTCGCCGCGACCCTGTTCATTTCTGCAGACAAAAGCCTCTTTGTAACAAAGGGGTCTTGTTAAAACTATAATATCCAAGGAACCTGAGACGTAAATATAATTTAAAACGGTAGAACATTTCTTGTTAAAAATAATAGCCTTTGCTCCTTAATCCTGCATGTTTTTTTATTGAAAAATGATTGCCCGTTGTAAATAGGATTTTTCTAGTGTAGTGGATGCGTTTACATCCATAAATAAATCATCACAGGATAATCAAAGGACAAGCTAGTCAGATAAAAAAGGTCAGACTGCTTCGGCTGATCGACATAGAAAGGGAAATCCGTCGAATGAAAACAGCTTTTATAACGTTGGGTGCGTTGATTCACGATGACGACTACCCTTCTTTATGTCCTAAACGTTGCCCAATTTTGCCAGCTACCGACTAACTTGCAACTCATAGCGCAGAAGCTAATAGCTGAGCTACTGCTGTAGTGTATGTGATTGCGTGTGGTAGGTAACAAAAGAAATAAGTCCAAAGTACACAAGAGGAAGAATAAAAGTTTATTGGCACACAGACACAATCACCTGCACTACATTGGTGACCCCGACGTGATCGCAGGCTTCGGGATGTCATCAGGGTTCAAAGGAATCTGGTTGTAAGCTTTCACCAGGTCAATCTGAGAGAAGACGGTACAGCCAGACAGACTATGAGCAAAGTCTTGGATGTGTCGGATGGGGTACTGGTCCGGGATTGTACGTGCGTTCAGCATCCTGTAGTCGCCGCACGGGCGCCATCCGTCATCTTTCTTCGACGCTAGGTGGAGAGGCGACGACCACGGTCACTCGGAATGGCGACAGGGGAAAGATGACGGGTGGCGCCCCTGCGGCGACTACACGCAATCACCTACACTACACTGCTAATTGAGCCATCAAATAGTTACTACAGATTAAACAATCTTACCTGAAGTGAAGTTCTACCCATTTGAAGGTGATATCCCAGGAAGATGCACATGTTGGATTAGACATATAGACATATAATAATATAAATATAGCTGTAGGTATGTATAAATGTAATGAGAGAAAGATAGAATAATATATAAACCAGAATTATTTACCATGAATAGTTTAATATGAAAACTACAAATATCTTTGACTAAAGTATACTAATAATTACTTATTTCACTTGAACAATAATTTAGCAATATCAATGTACTAGATATTAGGAATAGCAATAATGTAGGCTGTTATGGTTATAGAAATGGATATAGTGAGCATAGCATTACAGTTAAGACCAATATCTACCTATCAGGGGCAAAGCGGGTATGGTAAATGAAACCAACATAGACTCTCCACCACTGAGAGTACTTATATTTGGGTTAGTTGTTAGTTACATGTTATACACAATATAATTCACAAGAATAGAAAATAATAAGGACAAGCTAGTCAGATAATAAAATAATATAGGTCAGACCATAGCAATGTCAAGCTAAATAATATACATAAACACACATAGCAAATAATATATAATTATTTACAATCAAATTAGCATAGACATATTTATAATCAGACTAGCATAGTAACAGTGTAAAATAACAATCAGAGTACTTAACTTAGTATCTTCCTGTAATCGTTCCAAGACTAATGTAACCCTATTTTGAGAATTACCTCCCTTTTTATAACTTTATCAAACAATAGCACAAAAGTAATCATAAGGCGCCATTTTCAACCAATCAGAGATTGTCATACATTTTAACTAAATAACTTTAAACATTGGTAATAATAATAAGATCTAATTTAGCAGAACTGTTTTGAAACATAGTCAGATAATTACTTCATTTTTATAAGCATTAGATTGTAACCTTTAAATAACATTCCATAAAACATAACATCAACTGAGCTTACTTTAATTACTAAATCTATCTAATAATGACAAATTAGTAAGTTGAAATAATAAAATAAAATATAAGGAGCATTATAAACATCATACATGATAATGGCATTGTTTCTTTTTAATTGTGAAATAAATAGTATTTTGTATTGAACAAACATTGCCACAGATCATAACTTTCGTTCGGAAATCATGACCCATAGTTGTCTGTTCGTTTAGAAATGCTTTTAAAAGTAAAAAGAAACAAGAAACACAATAAACGGAACATAATATAAAAAGCTTTAATTATTACAATTCTACATACTCTGACACACACAACACTAATTGGAATATGGCGACTTGTAAAATATGATACGAATATAGTCCTAAAAACTATGCACACTACGGGTTGTTAAAATGTCGGTAAAAAAAAAACATACCTTCATGATCCGATAGCACTGGCGAGATATTCTCCGACGTGCTACGCTACTGCTTTCGAATTTGGAACGAACTGGAACGCGCGACCTTTTGTCGCTTTTATTATTTTTCTTTTTGAGTTTTTTAAACTTCGTTCTCAAATAATCACTGTAGTCGTTTTTGTGACTGCATTTCGGCATTGGTTTACCCTTTTTCTCGTAAAAAGAGGAATTGTCGTCGTGATCGGCGAAGCACTAAAATGCGAATGGATGACAAGTACAGGAACCAGAGAGAGGAAGAGAAATACCCACAAAAAAGGAAAATAAATGAATGCAAACTTTGTAGATGAGAGGCGATATCTAAGGCCCCTTGCCCACGGCGACTTTTTGTAGCGATGCTGTCGCGCGTCTTGTAAACGTGCTTCTGCATCGCTACTGAATCTACTACTATCGCTCCAGAATCTGAGCGAAGGTACACAGCCAGCGACAGCATCGCGGCTGTATCGATACAAAGCGCGACAGTATCGTTATTGCTAAAAAGTCGCCGTGGGCGAGGCCTTTTAGACGTATTACTACAATGTTAGCTTAATATCAAAAAACGAAGCAATGAAGAATTACATCAGCATAATCTTCAGAATGAGAAAGGTTTAGTCCACCATGCTGGCGTGCAGGCCGAACATGCGCAGCGCGACATAATTTTCTCATCGCATTATCTCGTGCCGAGGCGAGATTGTTATCGGTAGTGGGTAGCGCTGGGCAATGTTGACAAAGGAAGGTAGTCGTCGATATGGATCAACCTACCCGATATTATAAAGGCGGTGGTCATTCGACGAAGCTGAGCATTGTATGTTCATCAACTGAAGAAGTCTGACTTTTTATATCTGTGTAGCTGGTCCTTATTTTATGATCTTGTAATAATTGTGAAAAGTATTGTATTGTGATCTAGTTCATGTTACTAACACTAACCCAAATACCTACCAGTACTCTCAGTGGTGGAGAGTCTATGTTGGGTTTATTTACTACATTTACCTTGCTCGGAATACTGACATACCGATATTAGATATAACTGTTATGACAGAATCACCCCTTACACGATTATGTTATTGTGTCTTTTACAAGATATATGCTTATCGCGTCTCGACACAAGATAATGTAACAACATACGTAGACTATATTAAATATACATTACGGTTATCATGCATAATATAGTTGTACTAGAGGCTCGTTTAGTTCTGGACTCAAATGGAGTTATGAACACTTCACGCGGCGAGTTCGTGAGTTGAATTACTCTTATGAGAGTAGATGTTTCTGCTACGTGTGAGTAAACAAAGTTTGTAACATACCTACGTATTAATTAAAAACTTATTTATTGGTCCTCGGTTTGTTATAATTATTTTATTTTGTGATATTGTACTCACAACTATTTATTTCCCGTTGTAAAGTAAGCTGTTTTGCATATAATTTTGACAAAAGTAACGCTAATAAAATGGGCAAATTGTTAGAACGGATGATGGTAGATGGAGCCCAATCTTGACGGGATGGTGGCCGAGAGAAGGGAGAAGTAGTTGGACGTTCTTCAGCATGGTGGATTGAAGACATCAAACCTGTCGCGAGTAACAAATGAATGCGACTGGCACAAGACCGGGGTAGGTGGCATGCAAAAGAGGAGGCCTATGCCCAGCATTGGGATTGTGGAGGCTGAATACAGATAGATTAGAATAATAAGCTATGAAATAGATATTCACGAGCGCAAGGATACGCGGGCGGCGCGGTGCAGCGCTAGCTCGACTCGCGAACTCTGCGTAAGCTCATGATTAAGGACTCCGTTTGGGTGCGAAACTAGTCGAGCTATCTCGAAAAATGCACGTGAGTAAAACGTAAATAACCACAAATAACTCACGAAAGTTATCAGAAATATAAAATAGATGCTATTAAAAAAGTCCAATGGAAGGTAGGTATAAGGTGTAATGAATTCAGGCTATTTGCTGTAAATCTAAGCGAAAGGAAACGCGTCGCAATTTTTGCTATGCTGATATTGGAAATTAAAGAAAAACACCTGCTTGTGTATTCTGTGTGAATTGTGAGGATCGTCCTTCGGGCTTGGGATATTCCTAGTATTTACGATCCATTTCCATTTGAACAGTTTGATTATTAAAAGTGCTATTGTGGTATAGGTTATAGTCCTCTCGCCTTTTAACGGTCAAAATTTCTAATTGTTAGATGACTAATTGAAAAGGATGATTACTTTATAATTTTCTGATCGGAGAATTAACCACAACGTTCAAAATTATGTACGGCTGTTAATACTGCAAGTATATAAATTATGCGACTGTATTCTCTTTTATTTACTTTAACATTATGATTAAATGTAATAACAATCCAAACGTTTATTCAGGGATTGAAGGATCAAATCCGAAATGATGTTACCCGACAAAGAACCAAAGTATCTAGTCGACATAGCCCACAGGATAAGCAGGCTGAAGTGATCGGCTGGCCATAGTAGCCGTAGAAACGTTGATCGTTGTGGTAACCAATTTCTTGACTGGAGACCGCGAATCGGCAAACGTAGTGTGGGATGCCCTCAGGCTAGGTGGAGCGACGATTGTCTCAAGGTGGCTAGTAGCAGTTACATGTGAGAGGCCTAGGAACAAGGTCAGTTGCGTGTAACTGGAGAGGACCCAGATTTCCGCAGTCACAGTCATTCCCGCAGTGGACTGTAATTACGGCGTAGAATCAGGGTAGGTGATATAGGTACCACACTTCTTTTAATCCATCTTTGTTACGGTTTATATAGTTGTGTTAGAAATCTAATCTAAAACAGGGGAAGGGTAAACTGTTTTTCATCAGAAAAACGCAGAAAACAAGGCAGCGGGCCAAGATTAAAAAAAAAAACCTTTTTGAATAATTAAAACTAAAACTAAAATTTTTGGTTTAAATAATTAGGTACAGCTGTTTGTTATGGAATTTTATAATTATCTATGTACCTATTTATTTTATACCTATTCGTATCGACGAGGCTGTAATAATATATTTCCGAGGGCCATACACTCTTGCTCTAAAAGGGAGGGCTGGCGGACCGGATTTAAACTTTTTATGGGCCAGAGCTGGTCTGCGGGCCGTAGTTTGACAACCCCCGATCTAAAAAATGAGTGTTATATCACGCAAACAAAGGCCTGGACAAGAGCTTGTCTCATATATAACTTCGTAACTAACTAAAAATACAATCTTGAAATAACTCACATCTGTTTGTCTAAGGGTCCAAAAAAGTTCTAATAAGCCGAAATGTTGTACATGTATTTTTCTAGTTAATAAAACTTTCACTGGCATTCAAATATACTGTTTCGTCTCGACTTTGATTCGTGAAGAAACTCCCACAATATATCAACGTGTAATGGGAATTTTCGGCTGATCAAAGGGCCTCGAAAAAACCCTTAAAATGTAGCCAATTTGTTTCTTTCACCCGATTTCGTTTACTTTTTTTTCATAAGAAATATCTAGTCTAGATTGGGTATCATAAAATGTTGTTTCTAAGATTCAAGATCGATATAATAGTTTTAATCAAAAGACGTCTCATATTAACAATACTTAGTTAAGTGGAGACGGTTGATTCCTATAAAAAAAATACAACCGAATTGAGAACCTATTCATTTTTGAAGTCGGTTAATAACCTCTAAACAAACTGGTATTCAAAATACTGTGATCACCAACAATTCTGCTAATCGTGGTGATTATGACGATATCCCAATGACCGCTCAATGAAGAACTGAATGGCAACCGAACCAAAACCGAAAACAAAACTAAACATTTTGACAGATTTCGAGAATACTGACTGACTTTGTTCGTTTGCTATTTGGAAAACAATTTTGTTAGTAGAATGACCTTCAGGTCATTGTTCAATAGTGGACATTAATACAGCCTGATGAGATGTCGAGTGTTAATACGAATACCTATGACAGTCCTTATGAGTAGTCAGAAGCCCGAAAGTCTGACAACTAGTCTAACCTTAGGATATCGGCATTGCCCAGAAACTGGGTTGCGACGATCAGATGGCAGTCTCTCCGTGCAAAATACTGGTATTTATCAAAGTCAAAGTCAAAGAATTTATTTCAATTAGACCATTTACAGGCACTTTTGAATTGTCGAGAAATAAAAAGAAGTTACTGCCGCGTTCCAAAGTGTAGATTCCTATGGAGAAGAACGGGCAATAAACTCCATGGTTACTCTTTTTCATCAGATATTTTTACAAAAATTTGGTTACATTGTGAATAACAAAATAAATGTGAGAACAATGTAAGTTAAGCTATAGGTACTAATAAGAGTACCGTAGTAGTAGTATCCGCATCTGGTTAGACTGGAGGCTGACCATAACATAGGGCCTGTCCACATCTCCACGTCACGACGTCGGCGTCGTCAACGTGGGACGGCGCGGTAACGCGGCACAGTGCGTTGAAATAATGAGCAAATTTACGGTACCTTATCGTTACACGTTCCGCCTCTAGCCGCAAGCGCACACGTTAAGCGCTCCGCCCGCTCTCTCCACGCCCGCGAGTTAGTCGCCGTCTACGTGCTCCGATGCTTTAAAACCATACCTTACTGTTTCTCTTATTAAAATTCAGGATCTACATGGTCAACGATAAAAACAATGATCCTGACGTGCATTTTTACGATACGGTAACGTAAATTTGCACGTTATGTCAACGCACCGTGCCGCGTTACCGCACCGTTCCACGTTGACGACGTCGTGACGCGGAGATGTGGACAGGCCCGAAAAAGGCTAGACAGAAAGAATCTAGTCGAGTTTCGTCCCTTTTATACATATAGTGATCTGTTTGTTCTGATCTCTATACCAATAGAAAACGAGGTAACCTAATATTGGTACAAAATCCAGGCCGATCGCAATTTTTATTTAACGCACGAACTGCGTATTAAATAGAGGAGTAATTTTTTTACAAAAAAAAAATAGAACCGAATGGGAAAATAACTGTCCAAGTTCCGAATATTTCGCGAAATATGTTTTGTTTTCTTGTGTGGGCGAAAATCTTCTAATCCTTGACGTTAGTTGGCGTTGCCTTTATAAGGCGAGCGAAGAGGCGACGAAAAGACACGCTCTGAAATCCCATTCGGGGTCCCGCAAGAATAATACATGTGGGATACTGTCACAAACTGCCAACTTAGGATGCTTAGGCTTCCCGTCCAAGGACAGCTAGTTGAATGTTGCTGCGGTAGCGAATATTAAGTTTGTATTTTGGTAAATAAAATTTGATACATTCTGAAATATTTTCATTAACATGTCGTGGTGGCCCGGAGCGTACAGACCCGCTTGTTAAGCACTGGATTGCGGGTTCAAACACAAGCCTGTACCAATGTGACCTTCTCAATGTCTGTACTTTCTTAGTTAATCTAAGACGCCAATGACATATGGTGAAGGAAAACTTTTTTTACTTGCTGCACCGTTGGACGTCATCATGTCAACGCCGGCTGTCGCTGAAAACCAGCGCTGTGGCTCTGTCTCGTACGTGAGTTATAGCATTATGCTGAGCGATGGCCGTTTTGCGCGAATGTGACGCATATTTTTCTCAGTAGTTTCTTTTTGATTTTGTGTAGTTTTATTTTTATTTTTGTGCGTCATGTTGGCGTGAATAAATATTTTTTCTTTCTTTTCTTTCTAAAACATCATGAAGAAACCTGCATTCTAATTGCGCAGCACACTCTGAATCGCTATGGCTTTGTTTTGACAGGTCAACAATTTCCGTAGCAATGTTTGTAATAACAATCCGACTTCTCCACAACTATGTACCAGGCAATGAATATTGTTTTTGACACATCAACTATCATGATTGATATTGGTTACGTCACGCAGTTGCCCTGCTAGACCTAATGGTCTGAAATTGCCAACACGCAGTGAGCAAGCGTGGTGATCAATGGTCGTTTCTTCTCTATAAGAGAAGAGGTTTATACCCTGCAGTGGGACAGTATTTATTTATTTATGCCTTCATTAATCCATAACTTAAACTAAATAACATAAGAAAGAAAATTAAATGGTTTTAACATAGGTATTGTTTGATTTTAAGTCATGGCCCCATCTCGGATATAGGCCTTCTCCAACTGTCTCCATTTTTCCCTATTTTTCGCCACCTCCATCCAGTTTCTGCCCGCTATTTTTTGTATATCGTCGGCCCAACGATCTTTGGGTCTGCCTCTTGGTCTTTTTCCTCCTGGGCCCTTCCATTTTGTGACTAGCTTTGTCCATTTCCCAACTGACATGCGGGCTATGTGGCCTGCCCATTTCCACTTCAGGCACTGTGCATGCTTACCCGCGTCTATTAATTTGGTTTTATGCCTTATATCTTTGCTCTTCTGTTTGTCTATAAGCTTGATACCTAAGATGCTCCTCTCCATAGCGCGTTGGCAGGATCGTATTTTTGTTTTTGTGGATAACGACTATAACCCTCCAATAAATGGGACAGTAACAGGCTTATATATTTAAAATGTTGCGCTTTTTTTTAGAGTGGCCGCGTGAATAAAAAACAATGACCCATTTGATATCAGAATATGTACCGTTTATCCTTTGCCAATAAGGATTTGCTTTTAGTTTAGTACAATAAAACTTCACGATCTTGTGATCAGGTGTGTTTGTCGTGCTATTGCCTCTTGTTGTTTTACGATTTACAAAAGCAGTTGGTACTCCCTTTGAAAACAACGTACATTTTTTTAGAAAACATTCTTTATCTTTTGCGAAATGCCTTCGTTTGTTTACTGCGTAAAGAATGTCCCAAACTTTTGCGACTCCAGAACTTTTCGGACCTTTTTTGATAAATCACTTTCTCTAGGATAAATTTTTTCTTGTTATCGTGATTGTTCTGCCTAGTCTTTTTCAACTATGTTGGGGTCAACTTTCAGCCTAACCAGATGCGGCTGAATACCTTTTACATAGAACGACTGCCATCAAACCTCCGCAACCCAATCATTGGGCAATGCCGATATCCTAAAGTTATACCGGTTGCACAGACTTTCGGGCTTCTGACTACCCGTAACGACTGTCATATAGGTATTCATATGACACTCGGGTTTGATGGATTAACGTGCTCTTCGAAGCGCGGAGGGTCTCGATATGTATCAAACGGTCACTCATCCACGGACTGACCGCGGCATTATCGTTCATTGTTAATGACACCAGCAAATGATACCTCCAGGGGTGTGGTTGCCAAGCGTATTTGTTAAAGACACCACTAATGAACAGTGTTGTTGCCTTTCAGGACATCAACGAGTATGGTGTAAACTAACTGTCATATTATATTATTACAAATTGTGATATCCCAACATTACGGTGGTGTCGTTAACAAATCCTTTTTGGCAACCACACCCCTGGGGGTATCATTTGGTGGTGTCATTAACAATGAACGGGCATTATATGATCCGCGTGGTTGATAATTAGCCACGAGCCCCTCAATGAACTGCAATGTTCATATTTCAAAGTGCCTAAATTCTCCAAAACTCTCCTAAGTTCTACGTCTGTGTCAGTGTTAATAAAAAAGGAATATGCGGGGAGTAAAGCCGAGGCCCCGAATCAAGTCACTCATAGCGAACGCAACTCAACACCAAACGTAATCCTCTTATCCTAATATGAGATGGTGGAAGCCTTTTTATATAAGAAGATATATGACATACTGTATACGGAATATTAGTGCACTGTGTACGTTAGGTGGATTTCACACTACCACGCGCCACGTTTCGGTGCGCGGGCCTGTGTTTTTTGACGCTGACCATAAGTGGATAAACACACTATGCCGAAGATACGCGACTGAAGTTCGGCGTCTATGTTTTTTATATAGGTAAAACGCGACGTAATTTCAGCCTGGTGTGTCGCGGGTAATTTAAAAAGCATTGCAGGCGTAATCATGCCGAACTTCCGTCGCGTATCTTCGGCATAGTGTGTTTAGACTCTAATAAAATATGCATAGTGCAACACTCTATATAAAATATGCATAGTGCAACACTCTGACAACGTATCGATACGCGTGGTTTCAGACCGCGCGCAGATCACGCGATCACGCGCGGGGCCGCGTGGCGTCCCGCATGATATGGCACACTGGGATCTGCATTAACGCGCAGATTTTATACTACTGAGTACAGTTCACAGTACACAACACGATCGCGGTGGTCGACCGTGAATTGAACTTTATTTGGTGCGGGGATATCAAAATCTGCGGCTTCCGTTACCGCAAGCGTTGATGGGTCGCCCCGCGCACCGGAGCGTGGCGCGTGGTAGTGTGAGATCCGCCTTAGTATACAACCATCCATCAAGTATAAAAAGCTGTATTTTCTTCAGACGCACAGATTTTTACTATTTAGTTACTGTACACAGCACGGGCGCGGTGGTCGATCGTGAATTGAACTTTATTTGGTGCGGGGATTTCGAAATCTACGGCCTCTGTCCCACGCGCGTTGTGGCGTCGCCTCGCGCACCGGACCATGGCGCGTGGTAGTGTGAGATCCGCCTTAGTATATCCATGAAGTATAAACAGCTGTATTTACTTCAAACGCACCAATTTTTACTATTGAGAAACTGTACACTGCACGGGCGCGGTGGTCGACCGTGAATTGAACTTTATTTGGTGCGGGGATATTGAAATCTGCGGCGTGCGTCGCTGCGCGCGTTTATGCGTCACACCACGCACCGCCTTCGACTCAATTTACACCACCCCGTAATAGAATAGAATGGAAGCGTCAGTTTTGTCTCATGACGCTAGAAGGCTCGCGAATTCGCAGAAATGCTCGAGAATTCCCGCATATTCCAGCGAATCATCATCATAAACGCTTGGCACCGCACTACTGTGACCATCCCGACCGACTCCCCGTTCTCGCCACTTCCCGCGTATTCCACAGACGGCGCCGACAGTAGCTAGGCGAATTCTCGAGAATGCGCGAGGATTCTCCGGAAGACGCGCGACCTTTTTTTGGCTCGTATTTAGTTTGTACTTTATACAATTGACATAAAGTTCATTATGCTATGTACAATTTCGTTGTAAAAAGTCGCTTCCATTCCGTTCCGCGGCGGTGTAAATTGAGCCTTAGTATACAACCATCCATCAAGTATAAACAGCTGTATTTTCTTCAGCGTCTGTTTTAAGCCAGTCTTATGAGGATTTTCTCGAGAACGGGTTTTAATGTGCGTTTGTCTTTTGCGTTGTATCAAAGTTTTCCTTGCTTCAAAATGAAAATGGATTAACAAGTTTAAAAAAAAAATACGCTCGGGAGCAATGAATAATATTAAAGTTAAATTAATATTAAAGTGTAGGTATGTTGAAGGTCCGGACCACCAACATAAACTTTAATATCTCGGAAACAAAGAATTATTTTATTTATTTTAAGTTCACATAACAGTAAATAACTTATAAAATAAGCCCCACAAAACCGTAGTACCTAATGATTTGACTGTGGGATCTGGTAAGTCTTGAGCTAGCGTATTCAAATAAAACGTATTTAGAGACTACTTTAATATTTTTTTATCAATTTTATTTGAGAAGTATTTGCTCCTAGATAAGTTTTATTAAGAAATAATAATCAAAAATGTTACGCCGGATTCTTCATTCAATCAACATAACATAGGGTTACTTATTAACTGGCAAAATTTCACAGAGTTTACTAGGTATCATTAATAGAACACATTTTTTAAACAAAAACACGTGCGCGCTCTTAGCTACTGTATTAGTTGGATATATCTTGCTATCAAAATAATGTACTAAAGTTCAGGTATTATTTTATTTGAATGAGTTCCATTAATGATACCTGGTAAACCTGTGAAGATCTGCCAGTTAATACAAATAACCCTACATAATTATGTGTTAAATTAATGGAGAAACTAGCTTAACATTTTTATTAATCACTTTGTAAAACTTATCATCCAGGAGCTATAAAATAAAATTATACCTATACCCTTTTCACTATAAGGTGAGTCCTGACGTTTCTCCACAAAAACTCCCCCATACAAATAACATCAAATATTAAAAAAAAACATGGATAATATAGCTATTTTACGGATTTTCGTGATGTTTTTTCGATAACAGTCTCCTTACTGCTACTCCTTAATCTATGAAATGACCGCTAGGTCAGGAGTAATCTTACGTTGAATAGAGTAAAGTAACCCATCAAATATTTAGTTTGATGTAACCCTGTCTTTATTTTTCACCGTTATTTGGCTTGTTCACAATTTTTCAACCGTGCTACAGTTTGTCGAGATACACAGTCAGATTTTAGGGATGTTCCAATTACGAAGAACTAACATTGACAATAGCTGTTAACAAATAGTGTACTTGTTTGTCTGTGTGGTTTCAAGCGAAGAATAGCGCGCGATATACGCGCAATAACAATACACTAGAATCACCAATCTGTTGGCCATTCATGGCCATTGTGCATCTCTACTAATATTATAAAAGCGAAAGTAATTCTTTACCTGTCTGTAACGCTTTTACGCCTAAGCCGCTGAACGGATTCTGATGAAACTTGGTACAGAGATAGTTTGGAACCTGGAGAAGGACATAGGCTAATTTTATCCGGAAAAATACGAAATACGCGATAAACGAAATCCACGTGGGCGCGGCCGCGAGCTACCTCTAGTAGGTATTCTGTACGTATATAATGCATAAGCATAACCAGTCCATTACAATCCCAGTTTTGGGCATGGACCTCTTCTCAGAATAAAAAGTGTCAAAACTTAATGTGTACTAACACTTATGAGAAGGGTTTAAGCCTTAATTTACCTGCTTGGGGCCTAGGGGCCTACTTATGAAGCTTCGGCTGACGGATCGCACGTTTTCCAACTACGAAAATGTTTCAGATCCGACGACGGTTCCATTTTCGCGATTTGATATTTTATTATTCGTTCACCCTACTCCCAAATGTTAATTGATATCTATAATACTGCCGTGCTGAACGCAAAAGCGGTACCTATCTCACGGAAAGTTAATTTTGAGAAAATTGAAGTTTTGTAAATATAGTTTCCTTATCCTCTTAGTAATTTGAAAACTTTTTTGTGTTGTGCGGGAACGTTTTAAATAAGATACCGCTATTTGGCTTAGTTCATTGGATGCGTATTTCTTCAAACTATCCGATGCCATGAGTAATGTAAAAGACACTACAATTTAATCGTTCAGGGGTGATTCTATCATTACAGTTTTAGCTAATATCGGTATGTCAGGATTGCGAGCAAGGTAAACACAGTAAATAAAACCAACATAGACTCTCCACCACTGAGAGTACTTGTATTTGGGTTAATATTAGTAACATTAACTAAATCACAGTATATTACTTTACACAATTATTACAAGATCATAAAATAAGGACAAGCTAATCAGATATAAAAGGTCAGACTTCTTCAGCTGATCAACACGGAATGCTCTCGCTTCGTCGAATGACCACCGCCTTTATAACCTCGGGTGGGCCGATCCATATCGACGACTACCCTCTCTTGTCAACATTGCCCAGTGCTACCCGCTATCGATAACACGGCCCTCCTGCAAAACACACGTCCTCGTGTGTTGGTGGTTGGTGGTTGACGCACCATCAACCCCATCGTCAAGATTGTACATCAAGGCCTGACTTCAGTGACACCTTCGGACCTTAAACAGAAACAAATAATACAGTACACATCTCGGCCACACCTGATCACTCATCTTTGACCTCGTCATGTTACTCATGTCTTTGACCAAAGTAACACGAAGAGCATCCAAAGAATGTTTGAATCGATTAGAGCTTGTTATCCCATCGACGGCCAACAAGCTCATCACCAGTGACTTGAACTAGTTGATATTCATTCAGTATCAACCTAGTTCTATATTCGTTCATAACTTCTCGTATCAAAATCCTACAAACATCCACACATTAGATTTCCAACATTTTCACAATAAAATACTATCTCAGATGCCTATTAGACAGTTCTACTTTGGTTAAACATCAAATTTTAGTTATTCAATAAATCATAATAGGTACATAAACACACAATCTCATTATACACAAATTCATAAAATCATTTAAATACATTTACAATATTTTTCAGGGCTAAATATCTCATTATAGTTTTTCACAAATTCATAATACATAAACACTTAAAATATTTCTTGGTTAAATATTTCAACGATTCACAAAGCCATAATACATAAACACTTAAAATGTTTCATTCGTAAAAATCTCATACCTAATTATTCACAAAATCACAACATAATATCTCAATAATTTACAAACTCATAGTACATTTAACACTTAAAATATTCCATGATTATACATCTCAATTATTCACAATTCATTGTACCAGCATATAAACACTGCAAACTCATAGTAGGTTAAACACTTAAAATATTTCAAGATTAAATATCTCATTATTCACAAACTCATAGTACATATCAACCCTTAAAATAATTCACGATTCAATATCTCATTATTATTCACAAAATCCTACATTCTTAAATATCTCAATTCTTCACAAAATCATAAAACAAACATCCTAAATGTTTCATGGTTAAATATTTTATGATCATTATTCACAGTAACTATCATAGTACATAATTATAAACACTTAAAATATTATCTCAATTATTCCCAAAATCATAATACTTAAATATCAACCTTTAAAACTTTTCATGATCAAAATAATGTCTCAATTATTCACAAACTCATATTACAAAACTGACATGATGTTTTAAACATAACATTTCTATATTGCGCTAATAATCCAACCTTTTTACAACAATACAATACATATTTAACACATCTTTAACGAAAATAAGTCAAATTATTTCTTATTTAAAAATAAATTTGACAAATTAATCTTTAACGGAAGTCATCATAATAATTATCGTCAATAATAAATACAATTTCCTGTTTTCGTCTACAAAAAATACATTTTAAACCATATTAAGTAACAAACTACTTTTTAATTTCAATAAACTATTTTGCACCATTCTACAACAAGAATTGTAACAAAACCAATAAAAACAAATATCAATATTTTCAAAACTTTTACAAAACATTAATTCAAAACAGAATCTCATTTTCACTGCATTTTCATTTATCAATTAATAGCATCACCCGCCTTGGATTTAGCCAACTCATTTGGCATCACCCGCCTGGGATCCTGCTTTATCAACATGGCATCACCCGCCTTGGATCTAGCCATATCATGGCATATCCCGCCTTGGTTCCAGCCCTATAACAATTGCTTCGCCACGTTAGAGTTTCAGTTTTCCCCAGGCGAAGCCTTTGGCCAACCCCGGCTGGCCAAACCGGGCGGTGCCAAAGATCAACCCTGGTTGCATCTCACCACAAACTCTAATACGACTTGCAATGTATTTTCCTACACGAATAAATACAGATGCCGTATTTATTTTCCACGAATAAATACAGATACCATCATATTTATTTTATACTAATAAACACAGATATCATCTCATTTATTTTACACGGATAAATACAGATAACATCTCTTTTATTTTACATGAATAAGCAAAGATATCATTTAATATTTATTTTACACGAATAAATAACCTCTCATATTATATTTCCTTCATCAAAATTCCTTCACACATAATAAAATGGTTGTGACTCACCGGATTTATCACATTTTCTCATTCTCACACTTCTCACCATTGTAATATCAAGTTTTTGTCAGTCCGTCTATAGGGGATTTAACTTTTCAAAAATATTTACATGTGGGTATACAATCATAATGTGGACTGGTTTTTTCTTGTTCCACTTCTGATGTAAAAGACACTACAATTTAATCGTTCAGGGGTGATTCTATCATTACAGTTTTAGCTAATATCGGTATGTCAGGATTGCGAGCAAGGTAAACACAGTAAATAAAACCAACATAGACTCTCCACCACTGAGAGTACTTGTATTTGGGTTAATATTAGTAACATTAACTAAATCACAGTATATTACTTTACACAATTATTACAAGATCATAAAATAAGGACAAGCTAATCAGATATAAAAGGTCAGACTTCTTCAGCTGATCAACACGGAATGCTCTCGCTTCGTCGAATGACCACCGCCTTTATAACCTCGGGTGGGCCGATCCATATCGACGACTACCCTCTCTTGTCAACATTGCCCAGTGCTACCCGCTATCGATAACAGTAATAACTTTAGGTTTTTTTTTTGAGATACCGCTTTTGCGCTTAGCACAGCAGAATAGTAGTTCGTTGTTTGGCAATACTTTAATCATATATTTATAAGTTCGATATTCGTCGTTGTTTTGTTTTCATCCGAGAATTCGATGTTCGTTTTTCGGACTAGGCCTTCTGGTTGGCAGACTACACATGGAGGGACTTTCTTTTGCAGCCCTCGGATGTCCATATTTTCGTACAATGTTTACCTTCACCGTTAACGCAAGTGATAATAAAATTTTGATTAGCATGAATTCGAAAAGTCAGAGGTGCGAAGCGAGTTCTCAATCAGACTTACTGCATGAACGACGTGTCCAAGCGCTACGCTATCAATGATTCTTCTATGAACAATGAAGACTTTACTACAACCATTTAAAACATTAAATCTAGCTCAGTTCATTTTCCGTTTATCTCCAAGTTCCAAGTCTTCATGTGAAATAATTTCTCGCCGCTCGATCTATTCACTTTACGGTTAGTTCCTGCACTTCGCAGGTGGCGCTATCTATCGGCGTCGTCAGGTATTACGTAAGTTTAAGATTTATTACTTGAGTGGATTTCGTTACGGTTTCTTCGGAAGAAATATGATTAATTGAATTGGATAAAATGTTAAAAGGATTCATAATGACATTTCTATTTTATTGTAAGATATTTTTAGGCAAAAGTATGTGTTCCTATGGTATTTCCTAAATGAAATTAAGACCTAGCATTTTATGTGACAGAACGAGTTATCTTCCTGTCCTTATCGCAATTTATTTGGGATCGGTAGAGCATGGCAGAACCTACGAGTATAGGGATTAAAATATGAATCTACCTATCGAAGTACTCGCTGTGAATACAAATTTCTCTCAAAACACCCAAAAAGCATTTTTATTTGTTGCTATGCCATAGGCATCACGCTGGCCAAACGGGTAGGTGTACATAAGTCACTCCATTTAGACTTGTGACGTTGCATCATGTCATCCGGTCTTTTTGTTATTTTTTTACACATGGTAGTCCTTATAGATACCCCCACCTTTGGAAGAGACGAAGGGTTATGTATGTCAAACCCTTAAACAGTGGCGTAGGGTGAAGTTTCTTAAAAGGGAAGCCGGACCAAAAAATGCTTACCTTGCTCAAGTGTGATGCGTGATTTCCAGTAACTACTCGTTTCAAAAGGGAAGCCAATAGGAATCGAGTTGTATGGAGCCTTCGCCACTGCCCTTAAAAGCACTAAGGTGTTCCTTCTACTACCTTCAGCCGGAAGTGAGGGATTTGCACTGCTCCGGCACGTCACTGATCTAAGTTATTTAAGCTGGCATTAACTTAGCTGTCAAAGCGCCACAATACTCGATCCTCTGCCTTTTGCATCCAGTCTACCCTCCTTGAATGTGTGTCCTGACTGAGTGACGGCGCACGGGCGTATTGCGGATTGCGGAGCGGCTTTACCGTGGCTTTACCGTCGATGCCTGTCTTTAGTGCACGCGGGAAAGTTGACGCGTACGCGCGTGTTTAGTGTTTCGTTTATTTTACTTTGGTTTTAATAATGTCGATATCAAAATTCAAACGTTTCGAACATTTATTTAATGTGCCGTTCATCTCGCCTGCGCGGTGCGCCGTCACTCAGGACGCACACTTACAACTCACTAGTCCAACTGTCAAACTTGTTTAAAGACTGCCATCTTGAATATTGGTCCCGCAAAAAATAAAAACACAAAACCCAATAAAAGAAAACATAAAAAGGGTATCAGTTTGGAGAGAAATATAAATTTGCCTACCAATTCATCAGTTAATAGCAAATTGTCTACATTGAACTGATTCGGTCCACCGTTAATAATGGGTCCTCTTGATCTTACAAATTGCCAATTATGTTTACACGATTCTAATGAAACCCTTTGGCGAATATCTTTTTGTGATTCAAAACGTCCAATTTTGTATAGGACCGATTTGAACATTATTGGTAACAAACAGCGTGACGTTTTAAATGTATTCATGTACATTTTTACTAATACAACGATATTTTTAGTCTACACAAAAACACAGATTACCAAAAATGTTTTTATCAGAACTGCTTGTTTTTTTTTAAATACAGGGTGTAAACGAATTCGTGTAATTCCTTCAAACCGTGTGATCTACTGGTGACACTGATTGACCGTGCATAGGGATTATTCTCAAAAAAGTGGCTCTGTAACCTGTCGGCCAGTTTTTAGTGGAAATGTGTGGTTTTTTAAATGAAATTTATTAAATTCTGTACAATATTATACTTAAAGAGACTTTTCACACAGAGGCAGAGTAATTATAAGCAGATTGAAGTGATACATTTTCAACAAAATAAATTTGTAATATCGATTTCTCAATAACTTGTCATGTCCAAACACAACGAGTCACACTTTGAGGTGAAATAAAAAAATAACCATTTTAAATAGGGGTTCAAAACCATTCAAATACAGGTCCTTATATCATTAACTTTGACTTCATTTAAATTATACATTATGAAACAACATAATTTTCGAACTATTCATGTTTAAAATTTGTCCGGAGTGATTTCCTCCATAACCTGTACTTGTACATTAACGCGTATCACACAAATACTACTACGTACTCAACATCCCATTCCCGCGTAAAATGACCAGGCAGTATCTGGCTAACCGCTGCCAAGAAAAGATTTTAAGAATTTTGCGCCATTTTTCTAGAAATTACGTCTAAGCACCGCAATCGGAGTTTGTAACAGGTATGTTATCTACAATCTGTCTTTAATATTTTTATTTGTAGGTTTTTTTCAGAATAAACAAAAAAATATTTTCAAAAAATGAACCATTGTATTCTGTATCTGAGTAAGTTTAACGTCCCAAGTTAACTACTAAGTAGAGCGATATCGCGCTAGTCATGCCCATCAGCTGTGTCGCCATGCCTTCATTCATCTATGAATGGCATCGAAATTTTCTATCACATACAATTTTTATTTGGGAAAAATAAGTTTATTTTTATTTTTAATCAATCTAAATCCCGTGCGGGGTTAATCTATACCATTAATAGATCATGTGGTTTGAAGGAATTACACGAATTCGTTTACACCCTGTATACATGGTGTAAACGAATTCGTGTAATTCCTTCAATTTCGATTCGATTTTCTTCGATTTTTCTTTCCCATTTCTACTAAAATCTAGTAATAACTCGAGATTTATAACTGAGGGAGAAGCCACACGATGCGGTGCGGTGCGGTGCGGTGCGGTGCGCCGCCGCGCTGCAACAATTTTGCCGCATCAGCGTGCAGACGTAGTACGCGGCGATATACCATGGAAATTTGTATGTATTACGCCGCAGCGGCACCGCTCAGGTGCCGCGCCGGAGCCGCACCGTATCGTGTACCTTCTTCCTGAACCTTAGTATTTTCATTGCTTTCAAAGGGAACCTAAATATATAAACCTTGTAAAAGATCTTCGAAACGGTACTCATTCAATATCAAAATATCAAGATTACTTCAGTCTTTTGAATGATAACAAGTAGACTCAATAACGCATCTATACAAACTGTCAATCCAATATTTCTTAAGGTCCAAACAGACTCAAATTGAGAAATACTCGAGTGTAAGAATCAATTCGTATTCACGTCATATTGGCGCCGCAAACCAACAATGGGTTAGTTAGACCCTTTGGCCTATGAGGGATGCCGATATCGACCATGTCCCTTATCTAATAACAATGAAAAATTGTTCGGATAGATGATTGAAAGGCTTTTTACACCGAAATATATGTTTCTTTTATTATTGTAACATTTTTGCTCTGTAGGTATCGGAAAGCGTTTGTAGGTTTTGTGAAATACAAAATGGAATACAGGAAAAAAGTTTTTTTTTGCAACGATTGAATATCGGAAATGTAAAATAAAGAACTGCAAAACTATATAACAAAAAAAATGGACAAATATAAAAACGGATGCAAGGGTTTTTTTATTTTAAAATGCTATAAACTACTTCAAGATGTACATATAATATGTTAGCATCAAATTGTTTTTTTTTTAAGAATATTATTATTTACCTTTATCCGAACTGCGATTCACATTCGTAATTTCAATAACTTTCGTTTTGACAATACAACAATATTATTATTATATTAATAGAATATTCATTGCGTGTCACATCATCCGCCTAGCCTTTTCCCAACTATGTTGGGGTCGGCTTCCAGTCGAACCGGATGCAGCTGAATATCAGTATTTTACATGGAGCGACTGCCTATCAGACCCCCACAACCCAGTAACTGGGTAATACGATACTCTTGGTAAGACTGGTTGTCAGACTTTCTGACTTCTGACCAACAGTAACGACTGTCAAAGATCTACAAATGACAGCCGGGACCAACGGCTTTACGTGCTTTCCGAGGCACGGAGGAAACTCGCTATGGTAAATGGTCACCCATCCACAGACCAACCTCGGCAAGCGTGGCTTAACCCGGAAGATCGGTCTATGCGGCTGTATTTATTTAGCCACGATCTCCTCCTCTCATTGCGTGTCACATATACGACGTATGTATTGTTAATACATACGTTGCTATCGAAATTGCTGACCTGTCAAAATCAAAGTCATAGCGATTACTAGTGTTTTGTGCAATTAGTGTGCAGAATTAATGATTAGTTTCCATCGAAATGCGACATTAATGCAATGCAGCAATTCGGCATTGCTTGAACCGAATTACAGCAAATGGCATGTTGAGTTTAAATGCGCTCAGCGTGATATATTACTCGCTCGTGACCTATACACTAGTACCTAACACATTACTCCTAATTTAGGCACTCTAACGATGTATTGTCACGCTTAGCGGGTTAAGGGTGGCTTGAGGAGTCAACCCTTAACGAGCAGGTGCACATAAAATCAGAATAGAAGAATATTAAGGAAAACACTTTAACCATACAATAGTATATTTTAATAATAGTTACAAGATTATAATATTAAGATTAGTTAACAGGGCGTGGTTCTTTACACAGTACGATACGAGGAGTCCAGGGTCTTCAGGTGTAGGTAGACAGTAGTACTTAACTAGGCGGCTGCTGAGGCGCGAGAGAGCACGAAGTGCAGCGTGCCGGCCCTTTTATAGGCGCACCCCGCTAGTCGCCACCGCTGCACCGTCACACACCCCCCTCGTTAGGTCAGAATTTTCCCTAAGGAAAATTCTCTGGTCTGGAGGGTGTATCTGGCCAGCAGCTCCTTGTAGGCTCCCTGAAACAGTAAAGGAAGCAGTATCAGAGCCTTACAAAAAAAAGAATATCTTATACAACTACATATGTATAACCCTACAACAAACATACATCACGCAAGCAACGGCGTCCTAGGGTAACCAGTCATACTTCTCATTCAAAAGGCCAACACACACACGTAAGTGATTAGACCGTACACAAATATCAAGATGCGAGTTCCCGCATTATAGCAAGACGCGCTAAGGCTATACATAATAGGTGACGTCATATAAGAAAAAAAAATTAGTTGATAGAAAGTTGCCAAACTAAACTAGCCCTATGAATAATATATCTAGGGATCGGCATAATATATTTAGACCATTAATCAAGCAAGCACTACCAGAAGATAAAATTAAACTAAGTACAAGATTACAGTCAGACTACCAAATGATCGAAAGATAATAGGTAAGTTCAAGTAAAATAATAAGTACCAAACAACAAGTGACTCATAGGTTTGGTATTAATTAACGCATCGGCCGGTCGGCGCACCTAGCGGTAGCAAACAATAGCGAGTCATTAGTTGAGTTACCTACAATGCAGAAAGATGACAACTGTAATAGATAATGTTATAGGCATATGTACTTATGAATGTTTGCTAGTAAAAATTGTTTCACTACTCACGACGAAGAAATAACGACATTTATTATAATACGAAACTATTACTATTGTGACCGATTACTCAATAGGTAACATTTGTTTAGGAATTACCTATGTGTTATTATTCTTTGTAATTAGTTACTTTTAAATCTTTTATATGCCATTCACCTAGCGGTTTACCTGACATATCAGACAATTTATATACTAAAGGCGACTTTTTAGAAACAATTTTACATTTAATGAATTTAGGAGCCAATTTCTTACTGAAATATTTATCTTTATCGCTTAGATAAAAAGTTCTACGCCAAACTACGTCACCCACATTGAATTCTGCCGGTTTGCGGCGAAGATTATAAGACTGACAATTGCGTTGATGAGCGGCTAATAAAGCTGCTTGTACCTTTTCAAATATAGAAGATAAATAGCCCAAAGATTCAGCATAACTATCTCTTGGCTCGTGCACTATATTTGGATCAGAATCACTAACAATATAATGGGAACCACACATAACCAATTCGCGACCGTAGACAATAAAATTAGGAGAAAAACCAGTAGTTTCGTTAACAGCACAGTTAATCGCAAATTGAATTTTTGTTACTAAAACGTCCCAGATTCGATGATCGGTTGATATAAAAGTAGAAATAGCTGTCATAATTGTTTTGTTATACCTTTCAACCGTGTTTACGTGAGGCGTATACAAGGGAGTATAATGTAAATTTGGGATTTTATATTTTGACAATAGGTTTTTAAAAGTTGAGCTAATAAATTGTTTACCATTATCTAAAACGATAGTGGATGGAATACCATGCACTAAGAAAACATATTCCTCTAGAATTTTTGTTATTATTTCAGCGGTAGCCCGCTTAATAGGAAAAAGCAAACAGTATTTAGAGAAACAACAGCTGACAACAAATATAAAGGTGTTTCGTTTTCTACTAGGAGGTAGTGGACCAATCAAATCGATACTTATCATTTGAAATGGCTTCTGACACGATTTAGGCCTACCCATATGACCCAAAGTAGAATGATTTTGATGTTTGTGAGAGATACAAGCATCGCACGAGTTTACGTACTTGACAACGTCAGAGTACATACCTGGCCAATAGTAATTAAGCGCAAGACGTTTGTACGTTTTAAAGATACCAAGATGACCAGCAGTGGGCAAAGAATGATTTTCAGACATGATGCTATCCCTTAGCTCAGACGGAATGACTTCTTTCCACTGAAAATCCCTAGTGAGTGGATTTAAATCCTTTTTAAAACGATACAATTTATTGTTTATTACCTGATAGTCGACAAAGGAAGTCGGAGAACTTGAGCAACCTTTATAGATATTTAAATACCAAGAATCATTAGTAGAAACCGGTGAATTTAAATTAGAATCAGTACTAGTCTCCACGTCATTAATAATGGCGGAAACAGGTACAGAACGAGAAAGAAAATCAGGCAAAACATTTTCAGAACCACGACGATGTCGTATTTCAAAATTATAAGAAGATAGACGAACTCCCCATCTGGCTAGTCGACCAGTAGGGTTGTTTAGAGTTAGAAACCATTTTAGCGCAGCGTGGTCAGTATATACGACAAACTTATTACCGTTTTCCACATAACAACGCCAGTTTTCAATAGCAGAAACCACAGCCAGAGCCTCGCGCTCCGTAGCACTGTAGTTCTTCTCTTGACTAGTAAGAGACTTGCTATAATATGCTATGACTCTTTCCTCTCCATTCAGAATCTGACAGAGAACAGCTCCTATACCGTAGTCACTAGCATCAGTATGGATTTCAAAGGGCTCAGAATAATCTGGGCAAGACAGAACAGACGAAGAAACAAAACAATCCTTCAGCTTATTAAAAGCTTCATCAGTCTCAGCAGACCAACAAAACGGAGGAGAATTTTTACCTTGAGAGGTTAATTTATTTAGAGGTGCGGCAATTGAGCTAAAATTTGGAATAAAACGCCTATACCACGAAGCTGCGCCTAGAAAACGACGTACTTCTTTTCTATTAGAGGGAGTGTACAGTTCAGGGAGCCTACAAGGAGCTGCTGGCCAGATACACCCTCCAGACCAGAGAATTTTCCTTAGGGAAAATTCTGACCTAACGAGGGGGGTGTGTGACGGTGCAGCGGTGGCGACTAGCGGGGTGCGCCTATAAAAGGGCCGGCACGCTGCACTTCGTGCTCTCTCGCGCCTCAGCAGCCGCCTAGTTAAGTACTACTGTCTACCTACACCTGAAGACCCTGGACTCCTCGTATCGTACTGTGTAAAGAACCACGCCCTGTTAACTAATCTTAATATTATAATCTTGTAACTATTATTAAAATATACTATTGTATGGTTAAAGTGTTTTCCTTAATATTCTTCTATTCTGATTTTATGTGCACCTGCTCGTTAAGGGTGGCTTGAGGAGTCAACCCTTAACGAGCAGGTGCACATAAAATCAGAATAGAAGAATATTAAGGAAAACACTTTAACCATACAATAGTATATTTTAATAATAGTTACAAGATTATAATATTAAGATTAGTTAACAGGGCGTGGTTCTTTACACAGTACGATACGAGGAGTCCAGGGTCTTCAGGTGTAGGTAGACAGTAGTACTTAACTAGGCGGCTGCTGAGGCGCGAGAGAGCACGAAGTGCAGCGTGCCGGCCCTTTTATAGGCGCACCCCGCTAGTCGCCACCGCTGCACCGTCACAGTATTATTACGTAAGATTGAAGCAGACGTGTGTTTTCGTATGCCAGCAGCACTATAAGGTTCTGAAAGTGATACCAATAACTAAAGCATTCGCCACACTAAGCCAGACCGCGGGTCACGAGCGGGTCGTGTCGACAGCGGTGAGCCCGCTCTCGCATTTACTGTGACGTGCTTCAAAGTAATCCCTAAAAAACAACTCACGCGGGTCCACCGTCAACATGCCCCACTTGCGTCCTCGTTTGTTGTGGTGAATGGTTTAGGCCTTTTATCACGGTCGAATACTGGTAAGTACCTAACAATAAACTTGTCTCAGACATTTCTAAAGCCACATTATGAATCGTCCACACGTATTTGTATCGACATTGTATAGAAACTATATTTTACAACACAAGTCACCGTGTAAAGCGATGTACTGTATGTACAGTCAACCAAAGAGATAGACGAGCAACTAATTACATTCATATTTGAACAAAGTTATGTGTATATTGAGTGGCCAAGTTTTTGCCATCGCTTGTCTGAGCGTGTCTTCTGTATAAAAACGTATTGCGCTCACATTTACAATGACAATTGTTGACTTAGTGTATTGATATATGTTGTTTGCCGGTATATCTAAGGCAGTTTCCCTACGGTGATGCAGGCATGTCAGAGCGATAACAACCGTGTGCGTATTACAGTGACGTGCGTCAATGCGGCAGCCGTGAGCGCTGCGCTGTGCGACTCCATACAATTCAAAGCTATGCTAAAATCGTTCTGATGCGTGTACGTCGCTCCGACGTGCGTCGCCGTGGATGAACCGCTTAACTCTTTTGCTGACTGTACATGAACCCGCATGCAAGTACCGCGACATGTACCGTGATTAATTGTGCCCTGGTGTGGTTGGAGCTTTACATTTACTACGAACTCAGAACATAATAGAGCTAGAAGGCCAAAGTATTTCTTGCTACCTTTACACCGAGAGGATCAATTTCTTATCTATTCAACCAACACTAATCCACTGCTAAGTACACTGTAGGCCTTGTACTACTTTACGCCAACTTATACCGCAGTAAGCCAGTCTTATCAACCGAAGTGTACGAATAAATTGAATTATGGTACAGTTCCTAACTATGACCGAATAAGACGTTCGTGGTCGCATTCAACTTATAAAGTAGCTTTTGCTGGTCGCTTGGTTCAGCTTAGATATCGAACATCAACATGATTATCACAATCGGCCCATTACTGTCCCAAGAGAAGGGAAAAAACCACACTTTAAAAAAAATAGGTTCCGCTCTTGACCTAGATTTCGCCTGATGGAAAGCAATGGATGAGGTCTACGATGGAACGAGCACACCAAGAAGATGCCTATTTATTATTGCTTTAAAGATTTAACGGATTACAAGCTATGACCACACCAGTGCGTTTTCATGTTCATCTTGCGTCTTCGTCTGAAGCATGCGTGAAGCGCCATAGCGCATGCAAAAGCGCATGCCTTAATACTAGTTCGACAAAAGCGCATGCCCCTAGCGCACGCTAATCCGTCTATATTATAAGTCGACTGACGACTGACCGAGGTGCACCGGTGTAGACGATAAGCCGCATGCATCTTAAGGCAATCAATATTACATGTGCTTGTGGCAAGAGGAATTGAAAGTTGAAAGCGCAAGATGGACGTGAAAGCGCGCTGGTGTAGACATACCAATAGGTGGTGGGGAACACTGACGCCAGCAAGGAGTCTGCTAAGCCTTTCTCATTCTCAGAATGAGAAGTTCTTAGCATCTCTGACTTTTCAAATTCATGTGCAGATCGGAATTTGACCATCACTTGCGTTAACAGGGAGGGGAGGAGCTCGTGGCTAAATAATTACAGCCGCATAGACCGATCTTCCGGATTAAGTCACGCTTGCCGAGGTTGGTCTGTGGATGGATGACCATTTACCATAGCGAGTTTCCCCCGTGCCTCGGAAAGCACGTAAAGCCGTTGGTCCCGGCTGTCATTTGTAGATCTTTGACAGTCGTTACTGTTGGTCAGAAGCCAGAAAGTCTGACAACCAGTCTTACGAAGAGTATCGTATTACCCAGTTACTGGGTTGTGGAGGTCTGATAGGCAGTCGCTCCATGTAAAATACTGATATTCAGCTGCATCCGGTTCGACTGGAAGCCGACCCCAACATAGTTGGGAAAAGGCTAGGCAGATGATGACTTGCGTTAACAGGGAACGAAAATAATTTGGGAAAGCCTGCACACCTGAGAGGGCTCTATAAAGTTCTCATAGATGTGTGTAGTCAGTCCGCCAACCCGTACCAGGCCATCGTGGTGGACTAAGGCCTAAACCCGTCTGATTTTGAGGTGACGAAATTTCTGCCGACGGATCGCACGTTTTTCAACTACGAAACTGTTTCGGATCCGACCATCGATTCGATTTTCACTTACTCACAACAATTTTCACATAATGAGCTGATTCGACTCTACACACCGAATAATTATCTCCGTAGCAGAAAACATCGACTGCTAGACGTGCCTTCGTGTCTGACTGCAGCCCGTGCTGCGTCTCCCGTACCGCGCGTATTGACCGCACTAAATAAGCTCGTGGAAGCCAACCCGGACTGCGATCTATTCGCTAACAAATTCGCCAATTTAATGGCTGTGTGCCTACATTTTTGTGAGAACAATAGTATTTAATTGTTGTTATAAGTTTATGTTTGTACTTATTACAATGTTTGATTTATGTAATGGGCATTGTGCATTTTTTTTAAATCTGTTAACATATGAAAACCATTTCGAGGAATAAGGTTGTTAACGCCATCTAGTGACATTTTATCCACAACGCGTCGCACCCTCTAGCGTCGAGTAGATGGAGGCTCGACGGAAGCTGAGGGAGCAAGAAGCCAACATCTTTACTCCTGTGAGACCACGAGAGCGCTGCAAAGGGACCGCTGATTGGTCGTCCCGAGAAATTTCTAGAAGATTCGATCCACGGGTCGACCGGATGATCGAGCGGGGCGACGAGCCAGAAGAAAACGAACACGAATGGTAGTCGGTTCACCATCGTATCGTCTCACAATTATAACTTGAAAATTCCTGTAAATTAATAATCTATCTGTATAACAATAAACGCTATCAAAATATATAATAAAGTACCGTTCATTGAAGGAAGCCCTTGACCACCACACACAACACAAACATATTGGACCTTCGAACCGGATCGGGGCGCCTTCAAGAAGTACTGGAACTGGAAGTCGGCAACCAGCAGAACTGCAGAAAAACGGTCAGGCCATTCAGAGTTCCTATCCAAACCCATCCTTAAGGATCATTTGTGCTAATATCGTGTATTCTTGTGTAAAATTCCAGTCATCGAGTCATGCCGCGAGCCCGCGTCTAAATAAGTACCTACCCACTTATATCGCTCGAGCGTCGTGGTCGTGCGTGATTTCGAATTCGATCAAGCAACCTAAAACTGTAAGTACTTTCTTTTGTCTCGTATAATCTCCCAAAATGCCACTTGATGATTATAAAGATTTGATTAAGAAAAGGGGTGTAGTTAAAGGAAAGTTTACTGTATTCGTTAAATACGTGCAATCATTACAAGACGTAGAAATATCAGAATCTCAAAAGATAGCTCTCGAAGATCGTTGAAGGAATATTGTGACACTATTAGAACAGTTCTCAACCATTCAGGATGATATAGAATTTCACCTACAGGATTCAGAACAAGATTTAGAAAAGCAATTAATTGAAAGAGAAACCTTCGAAAATCTATTTTATGAGATCACCTCAAAGGCGAAATGCATGCTAAAGAGTAAAGAAATTATTGATAACGATGTTAAGGTCTGCAACAAGACCTCTAGCATTACATTACCCACCATTTCACTGCCCTCCTTTGACGGTTCATTTGAACAGTGGTTAGAGTTCAGAGATACCTACATATCCCTAATTCATAATTCTAAAACTATCGATGACATTCAAAAATTCCATTACTTGCGATCCGCTCTCACTGGCACTGCTCGTCAAATAATAAAATCGTTACAGTTTACCGCTGAAAATTACACAATAGCTTGGAGTTTATTGGAGAACAGATTTAATAATAATAGATTACTCGTTCAAAACCATGTTAAAGCGCTGTTCTCAATACAGTCTTTACACAAAGAATCTGCATTTCACATTCGTAGGTTAATAGATAACATACTAAAAAATATTCGCGCTCTTAAAGGTCTAGATGAGCCCACAGATCAATGGGACACTCTAATAATATTCCTTATTGTTACTAAGATGGACCCAACTACCGAGAAGGAGTGGGAAAACCATAAAAGTGCACTTTCTAAATTACCTACCCACGTTAATAAAAAATTAACACTTAACGATATGATTACATTTCTTACCGACAGGGCAGATATGTTAGAATCTATTAAAGGTACACATGAGTCTAGTAAGCAAACGTCAGAGGGTTCTGTAAAGAAATCATCATCATTCAATCAATCGAAGCATGCTAGCTCACATAGCTACGTCGCAACACGTAATAATAACAACAATAATTCGTCAAAATCATCACAAAAATCTAATTGGCACAACGATTCAAAACGTTACCAAAGGTGTAATATGTGCAAAGAGAATCATTCACTATATTCGTGTAGTAAGTTTAATGACCTTCCTACGAAGGACAAATTATTATTCGTAGACGAGAACAAACTTTGTAAGAATTGCTTGCGCGCCGGACATACCGTGTCTCATTGCTGGTTCGGCGCCTGTAAACTATGCAATCGTAAACATCATTCGCTTCTTCATGATAACTGCTGTGATAACGGCAACTCGTCAAAATCTGTAGGGACGCACGACGCGCATACGCCGCGCCGGCGCCCACATCGAGCCGCGAGTCCGAAGCGACGGGTAGCACAGCACACAGTTCAGCGCTACACAGTGCGTCAACTTCAACGCGGCAACAAGTTGATAATAAACGTTCATTTCAAGAACCCGTTATTCTTTCGACGGCATTATTGGAAATATTAGACAATGATAATAACTATCATACTATTCGTGCTCTTTTAGATAATGGCAGTCAACATTCTTTTATCACAAAATCATTATGCGATAAATTAAAAATTCGTTTTATACAGTCCACAGTACACGTCGCAGGAGTAGGTAATTCGGTAACCCAATCTACACAATCATGTAAGGTGCAGTTGCGATCTAAAAATAGTGAATTTAATATGCAGTTAAATTGTCTCGTCTTACCTTGTATTACCGCAACGTTGCCCTCCGTCAATCATAATATCGCTAAATTTATGATTCCAACCAATGTATCACTCGCCGATCCTAAATTTTATCTGTCTGTTGTTCAATTTTGATTTGTCAACCGTAAGTGCGTCAAAGAACTTATCTCTAGGTGAATCCTGTCAAAATAAAACCTTAGGTTTAGGTTGGTTCGCAAATACAGATGAGTTACACTATACGACTAAACTAAAGTTAACCGGAAGTCACGTTACTAAGCGCATTATGTTATCGGCAATTTCACAAGTTTACGATCCGTTAGGTCTATTAGCGCCTATTATAATACTTGCAAAAATATTACTACAAAAATTATGGACGTATAAAATCGGATGGGACGATCCGGTCCCTCATGATATTTTAATTAATTGGAAAAAATTCGTTGACACTCTTGATTGTTTAAGTAAAATACGTATACCACGGCAGGTTATTAATAGCAAAATGCAATATATAGAATTGCACATATTCACGGACGCCTCTCAAAATGCTTACGGCGCTTGCGCTTACGTGCGTATGTACTCGGATAACAATACTAATGTGTCCGTAGCCTTGTTATGCGCTAAGTCTAGGGTCGCGCCTGTCAAACCGATAACCATACCGCGTTTGGAATTATGTGGGGCATTATTAGGTGCAAAATTGTACACAAAAATTAAAAGTTCACTTCGTTTAAATTTCACAAATGTTTATTTCTGGTCGGATTCCACAATTGTGCTGGGATGGCTACGAATGTCACCTAACACTCTCAAAACATTTGTGCAAAACAGGGTGGCTCAAATTAATGAACTCACGGGTAGTTTACAATGGTTACATGTAGGAAGTAAATCCAACCCAGCTGACTTGGTATCACGCGGGGTTACGCTGGACGTGTTGCGCACCACTGATATTTGGTGGCACGGCCCGCCATTTTTGCACGAACGTCTTTGTAATTTTAACTATGATCATAGTTGTCATAACGTCAATTTTAACGAGTTGCCAGATATTAAATTAACTACCACACTGTTGGTACATCAAACCAATCAGAATACGTTTCCTTTTGATAGATTCTCCTCATTTATTCGTATGAAGCGTGTAGTGGCTTATATGTTACGTTTCATTGATAATGTTCGTACTAAAATAAAGCTAAAACGTAAATACGGCCCGCTTCAATTAGATGAATTAAATAGATCTATTACCAAGTTGACTAAAATGTCACAACACCAATCGTTTCCTGATATGTCATCAAAAAATAACTCACCCTTAAAACCTACTCGTAATATTTCTGGCCTTAATATTTTTCTCGATAATAACAACATTATTAGAGTAGGAGGTAGGTTAGATAATTCTTCATGTTTTTCATACAATAAAAAACATCCAACCCTCTTATGCAGTAAACATACCTTTACACGTTTGTTGTTTCAATACGAGCATAATCGCCTTCTTCATGCAGGTCCTCAATCACTGTTAGCTAGTATACGAGAAGATTGGTGGCCCCTCAGAGGCCGTGATCTGGCTAGAAATGTTGTACACAGATGTGTAACATGTACACGAATTAAAGGTAAAACGGTTTCAGTTCAAATGGGTAACTTGCCCGTAGAAAGGCTAGAGCCAGGTTTTCCGTTTATGAGGTGCGGTGTAGACTATGCAGGACCCATGTTTATTTTGAACCGTAAGGGGAGAGGCGCTAAACTGGAAAAATGCTATATTTGTTTATTTATTTGTTTCTCAACGCGTGCAGTTCACTTAGAATTAGTTACTAATTTAACAACAGATGCGTATATATTAGCTCTAAAAAGATTTGTTTCTCGAAGGGGTAAACCGGCTGAAATATTTTCAGACAATGGTAAAAATTTTGTTGGGGCAATGAAGGAAATTACCCAATTTTTAAAAAAACAATCGGGATAATATTATGGAAATTTTAGCTAATGATAGTATAAAGTTTAATTTCATACCACCCTATACACCGCATTTTGGGGGATTGTGGGAGGCAGGAGTAAAGTCTTGCAAATATCATATTCGTCGTGTTATTGGCAACGCGAACCTAACGTACGAGGAGTTTAGCACGATATTAGCTCAAATCGAGGCCGTCCTAAACTCTCGACCCATGTACCCACTGTCCGCAGATCCGACTGACCTTCTTCCCCTCAGCCCTTCTCTGTTTCTGATTGGCCGACCGCTCACCGCACCCGCCAGTCCAGACCTGACGACTACAGCTTCACATCGCCTGTCCCGTTATGACCGCGTGGAACAGATGCGCCAGCAGTTCTGGCAGAGATGGTCAAAGGAGTACATAGCGGAGCTGCAGACCAGAACGAAGTGGAAGACAAGTAAGGAAGAATTGGTACCTAATACTCTCGTACTCATCAAGGAGGACAATCTCCCGCCTCTAAAGTGGCGCCTGGGAAGAATTCTTCATACTTTTCCTGGAAAAGATGGCGTGTCACGAGTCGCTGACATCAAAACAGCAACTGGAACGATACGAAGGAAGAATCAGAAGGAATTGAAGGAAGCCCTTGACCACCACACACAACACAAACAAAGGTTACTGATCACATCTCACTATTTAGAAATGGGAAATAATCATGGATTATTGGTATTTCGGGTTATATGTGAATGACCTTAATTTATCCTCCAAATGACGTCATTGCTGGCAGTATGGCAGTAATGCCTTTGCCTACCCTACGATTGTAAATAAAAAAATGATAGACGTGGTCACGTGACGTGAATGTCATAAATAATAAACAATAAACATAACCTCAATCCTCAACAGAAATTCAACTTTTACTATTATAGTGTTTTATTGAGACGGTCAAGCAATAACGATGGAATATAGGAAGTGCTTTGTTCCTACCTGCAAGAACGACACTAAAAATAGCCCAAACAAAATGTTTGTTCGTGTTCGGGAACTCAACTTTCGGAAGGTTCCGCGAGTCAGCTTTGATAAAAGTATCACTCATGGCGATTGGTTGATCGGTAAATAATATGAAGGGCGTACGATCGAGATTAATTGCAATAGCGGCGTAACGTGGTATTTTGTTTGTTATGAATTAAAAGCAAGGAACTTAGTAATGTGAGGTTATTATTTCGTTGATTTGACAGTTGACACTATTGACATTTGACATCACTGTTACAGTTTTTAGAATATGGATTGAGGCAAAGGCCCAAAGATTTTATGCCACTGATGACGTCATAGATCAGAAATGATATTGAATTTTAAATAATTAATAAAAAAATTATTACAATGAAAATAACAAAAATATTTAAAATGGTTTCTTAGATTACTCTATATTTACAAAATCTAAAATAAAAAATTGTGGTCAAGAATTTTGCTTCATCCCCATTGGTTTCTGAAGCCGTGTAAATCAATAAATAAATAAATAAAAAATTAATAAATAAATAAATAAATTCACATTTTGTTTTCCCTATTCTGAAATCATAATTGACATCTAGTAGTTTGTTGTTTGCCAATACTTTGACCAATGACTGTATCCAAACTAGCGATCTAGTTTGGCGGAATTAAAGCTAAATGTTGTATTAGCATATTTTTATGTCATGGATTTTCGCAAATTAACGCGTGATTCCATCAATACTTTGATCGTATATTTTTCAGTTCGATATTCGTCGTGGTTGCGTTTCGATCCGAAACAATGTTCGTTTTTCGGAGTAGGCCCTCACTGTGCCCAGCTTTGGGACAGTAATGGGCTGATTATAAATGAACCGTATTGGATGTCTTCAATGCAATTCTCTAAGATCTGAAACTAATACCACCTCTGAAATACATGCTAGAATACGTTTAAACTGTATATCAATAGTCCGATAACGCGACACAGTAGATACAAGACTAATGCATTACTTCGCTCGACGAAGCCGTACTAATACATGTTCTAGGTGTTTATACATATATTAGTGTGGGTAATCGGGTAATAGGATTATTTCCAAAGAGAAATGAGGGTCGTTAATTTTAATTAACGTATTTTTCAAACGATTTATCTTGGTCATTTCAGCGCTGAGCTGGTAAAATAACATTACAGGTTTATACAAAATCGCTGTGAATTGGATGAAGCTGATCGATCGCTCGATGAGGTTAAGCAATGATGCAAGTCAATTCGTGGATGGGTAGCTGTTCTGGAATCATTAAAGCCTTGGAAAGCAAGTGTGAGGGATGTATTATTTACCTATTTCAAGTTCTATATTGTATTAATCTTTGTAACAATGTAACCATTTATATGTAATATTCTATCAAATATATCTCATTATTATTCAGGCATCGACTGGTTTCATTTCATATCAACACCGCACCTTACATGGCGACCCTTTTTTATTTTTTTTTATTTTGGGAAAATCCTCATGGATACCCTTCGCCTGGGGAAGGCGAAGGGTTATGCCGGACTCTTACCGGCTAAAAACCCACGGTGTTCCTTCTCCTGACCCTTGGCCGGGGTCACGGGATTCGCAGCTGCATGCACCGTAACCCCGGCAGGCCTCGGTCCGCCAGCCCCTGGTAGACCTCTCCTTCTGTAGGGTCTTGCCCCACGTCCTCCTGAGAGGCGCGCACGGAACACATGCGCGCCGCCTTCTCGGGCCTGTTACTGGTCGGGCGACTGGTCCCCTAACCCGCCGCCCGCAGGCCACACACTAGGGTGGCCGGAGATCGTCGCGCGCCCTCCGGCGGCGCCCGGTGCGTCTGGCGCGGGAAGGGAGAGTGGCCGTCGCCTCTCTCTCCCTCTCCGCTCCCTCCTTGGTCGCCATCACCACCTAGAAGGAGGTGACGGCTTCCCGCCGAAGGAAACAATATGCGCGCTGCGAATTTGAGACGTTCGAGTGTACTGTGTACCTACTCAAGTACCTACCGCGAAATATTAGTGACAATGGGACGAGTGCAGATTTATTGTAATCACAAAAACCGTACGAAACCTTACCATGCATCTTGATTTTAATTTTACAATGTAATTATATTACAAAAAAAAACTTCAATGTTTTTAATTTTTTTTTTAATAAGTGCGGTGATGTGATGGTTGTATTATTTACCTATTTCCAGTTCTATCTTGTATTTATCTTTGTAACAATGTAACCATTTCTAAGTAATATTGTATCAAATATATCTCATTATTATTCAGGCATCGACTGGTTTCATTTCATATCAACACCGCACCTTACACAAGTTTAGTTAGGGCGCGTTCCCACTTTGTCGTGACGACATAGATAATCGTGTAGTTATAAGTGTCGTGGCTTATATGTTTAAATGGAGGTGTTCACACATACGACACGATTTTCTGTCGTCTACAACATTTTTTGCAGTGACAACAGATTGTCATGACAGTGGGAACGGCTAGCACGACAGTCGTAAAACGATAAAAAATCATTACGACTAAATCGTGACCGCAAATCTATCGTAGCCACGATAAAAATATCGTCTCGTCTTTTACGACACACACACACACACACACACACACACACACACACACACACACACACACACACGTCTTTTTTAACGACAAAGCGACTGCCGTGAAACGATAAAATGTCGTCGCGATCTAATGGAAACAGCTAGATACGATAGTCGCTAAACGATAAAAAAAAATTGACGACAAACAATCGTATTAATGGGAACAGCTGGAGACGACAGTCGTCCAACGATAATTTAATCGTTACGACATAGTGGGAACGCGCCCTTACACGAATATGTCTGACAGTACTTACGGGCAATAGGCTCGTCCCCTATTACGTGGGACTTAAACAAAACTGCGAACTGAGAGTGTATTCTAGACCTCTGCCAACCCTTCAGAGAATACATGTGTGATGTTATGTTTTATTCCGGAAAGTTAAAACACAAAAAATGGCCGACATTTAGTTCAACCTGATTTAAACCGCATTCACTGCATGTAAATACACGATGAGAATATTATGATAATGATTATAATATGCACATTGATAATTATCTTTAAATATTAACTTAATGCTCGTTATTTAATAACAACTCGTAATACTAACAACGTTTTCAATTCCATTGCGTTTTTCACTGTTATTTAAACTCAGGCAATTGTATGCGCTTTGTACGCCATAAATGGTAAAACATGGAGCTCCTTCCTCACTTGTATTGTTTACTCATCTTTTACAAAATAAATATACCTTTATCTTTATGAGCAGTTTGCCAGTTCATACAACTTCTTGTATTAATGCATGGATAATTAAGACCACACACAGCTCGACCGCCGAACGGTTGAGTTTCAAGCGGTGTGCGCCCGAACGCGTACAATATACACGGCGACGGTCTCGCTGTGCGGTGCTCTGTATAGTTCCATATGATTTCATACATCTTACTGTAGCAATCACAACTAGCCAACGAACAGGGCTTGATGCCGCTAAAATTGAATGAAACCGGATTTGTTCTATTCAAAGTTTGGTCATATTTTTTATGTTTATTTTTAAACTTTGCCCCACACTAGAATTTCTCGTGTATCGTGGGTGCGTTTACAGACAGAAATCTCACATACACAAACACCCAGACCCGAAACAACTATCGGTAGGCCATACAAATTCTTGTTCCGTGTGGGAATCGGACCCACGACCCGTAGCGCAGAAACCAATTGCTCAGCCACTGCACCGGACGTGTCGTCATCGTTCAATAAATGATGAACTTCGTTGGCGTTCGGTAGCCCTCGTTAGCTAGATTTGTATTTGTACATAAAACGCATGCAGTTTACACGCAACCGTTGCCGGTCGAGCTGTGCTTTACATTCCCTCCCTCAAAATAAATCATGGAATCAGGCGTTGCTTTGCGGAAATCTATAACATACAAATAATGTAAATACGATATTCAGTTTTAATTCCGCTAAACTAGTTCGCTAACTTGGATGCAGTATGTCGTATCACCCTCCCACTCACATATGCACATGCAGAAGGAGCGAAAAAATGCAACATGCAACTAAACCGATACGACACGTTGTTTCGACATCTTCGAGGCATCTTCAGGAGATGTTGACACGTCGACATCTTTCGACGAGTCATTGCATTTTTGTATTCCCTCCCTCCCTTACATTCTTCTTCTTCTTTATCGTCGCCTTTCCTCATTAGAGCGTTTGTCGACACCAAAGAGAAACGAAATTATTTCGGACCGAGTTCGGAACGACGTGACGGCAATCGTGTGTCCACCGTAACCGATCTCTGTGGTTCTCAACACAACATGTAAATCCGTGCACCGGCGCCGGTAATCTCGGATGTAGTGGACAAAGGCTGACGTGATTTGTATTGCCGGCATTTCGGTTCGTCACAATCTCGGGCCGAGTTCTAGCGGTAGTGCCGAACTACTCACAATCCCGGCGGCTGAGGTGACGGCGCTCGGATGACGGACGTGCGGTGGACACGCAGCCATAGCAATGTCGTCACCCTCCGCGCCAACTGTCGTATCTAGCAATTGATAATTTTCCAGTGGTTACGTTAGCTGTGGCTTTATTAATGAATTAATAACTTTTTATGTTGCTCTTAGCTTACTCTTGGCTTGGTTAGTAGTTGCCCTAAAGTGCTTAGGTATCTATTTATTTATTTCTATTCATTTGAAGCAGATATGTCACTCTGTGAGAATTACTCTAAAAATTATCAATTGCTAGTTACGACAGATAATGGGGAGGGTGACGATGTGTGTATCGCTACTTCAACAACGTCATCTCGATCTCGGTGACGGCGGTGGTGGATAAACGCCCTTACGGGGTCGGCTTTCCTAATCATGCGGCGCCATCTATTCCGCTGGTAAGCATCATCTTCACTAATCCTAACACCTTCATATTACTTTGGATATTCTTCAACCAGGTGGTTTAAGGTCTTCCTTTCCCTGTTTTCTTTGTAGCCATGGAAAGACACTTTTTCACGACGTGGTCATCAGTATTCGAATTGTGCACATTCGTAATTTTGACAGCTTTCATTTTGACACTACAACAATATTTATTGCGAGGTACATAGTTGTGGAGAAGTTGGATTATTAATACACTAGCGACCCGCCCTAGCTTCGCACGGGTACTATAATATGCATGTATTATACATTAAACCATCCTCTTGAATCACTTTATCTATTAAAAACCGCATCAAAATCCGTTGCGTAGTTTTAAAGATCTAAGCATACATAGGGAGAGACAGCGGGAAACGACTTTGTTTTATACTATGTAGTGATACGTTGCTTTGGAAATTTTTGACCTGTCAAAGTCAAAGCTATAGCGATTACGAGTGTTTTGCACAATTAACATGCTGGTCTTCATGCTACGTGACTGTTCCATCTCAGCTTGGATTTTGAGAGTTTTTCATTTAAAGGGGTGACTTTAAAACTACCTCTAACTTTAGCTTTGGCCTTTACATTGCTGAGAATAAATAAATAAAAAAGTAATAAGTGTAATAATAAATACACTGACCTTATCGCTGGTGTCTTGTAAAAAGGTCAGGTGCGTAGACTGCGTGGTACCTACACTACTAAAAGATGAATGAACTATGAATATAGAAGGAGTACAAGAATTAGGTTAGGATCGTAGCATTCATACTAGTGCTTGCCCTACTCCATTAGAGTGTGTAAAGTGAACATCAAAAGTAAATGACGATCATCATAGTATCAAAAGTGTTTTATGTATGAAAATTTTGCTAATATAACTATTATATTGTAAAAATAATTATAGAGTAGTTAAAACTATAAATAATAGTTCATTCTGCCTAGCCTTTTCTCAACTACACACATCAAAAGTGTCTAGGGATCAACATATATTTTTGCAATAACTTTTCTCCTGATTGATATTAATTAAAATTTTCTTTAAGGATTCATCAAATAAAGTGTTTTCGTTTGTCACAGTAACGATAAACCAAGTCACCTTTGCATTAATAAAGAAATTTGCCATTTTCCTAATAAAGGGATTTTTGACATTTGAACCACTAACACAAAAGTTCGAAAAAAAGACTGAAATAACAGTTTTCTTTAAAATTTTATTGGGTAACTTAAACAATTAATAATCCGTGTTTCTACCGCGAACACTAACAACACAAGAACATCGGTTTGGCATACTCAAAATGAGTTCATCCAAATCACGCTGTGGAATGGCCGCCCATGTTCGTTGCAACAACAAAAAAAGGTCTTCTTGCGACTGGATACCCTCCATATTCGGCAGAGCTCTTCTCTGTAGCATATCCCATGCATGCTCAATCGGGTTCAAGTCTGGCGACTGAGCAGGCCAGGGCAGGACATTGATGTTAGCTGCGGCGAGAGTCTGTCTTACAACTCTTGCGGTGTGCGGTCGTGCATTATCATGCATTAACTGAAATAAGGGACCGATTTGCGCTTGTAGAGGAACGATGACGTCTGATACAATCGTCTCAGCATAAATTTGAGCGTTGAGGTTGCCTCTGATCCAAATCAACTCAGTTCTTCCGCCGATCCAAATACCCGCCCATACCATGATGGTTCCACCACTATAAGGATGGACTTCCTGGCAAGATTTTAATCGCTGTTGGCGTCCAGGGGTTCTCCAGTGTCGTATACGTCTTGTATCCGGTCTCATACCAAAACGAGACTCATCAGAAAAGCACACGAAACGCCATTGTTCTTCTGCCCAATTTCTGTGTCCAAGAGCCCATTGATATCGAATCCTACGATTGTGCATTGCTATAGGTGGTACCCGTAGCGGTCTTCGGGAATGAAGGTTCACTTCATGCAAGCGGTTTCGGACTGTTTGGTCGCTAATTAAGTTCCCTGAAGAGTGATGAAGCCTCACGGCTAACATCATGGCGGTTATTGTTGGAGCTCTTCGAGTTAAGATTTGAATGTATCGGTCTTGTCTCCGTGTGGTGCAGCGATACCGTCCTCCATGGCGCTCAGCCACGGTACCAGTGCTTCGGTAACGTGTCCAAAGTCGACTGATAACACTCTGACTTGTATTCAGAGCTAAAGCCACAGTACGTTGCCGGGAACCAGCTTCTATCATTCCCACGGCTCTGAGCATTTCTTCCCTGCTTAAATGACGTCGCCGCTCCATAATAACGTTGGTTTTAATCAGTAGTAGGGAAACAGTAGCACTAATAATGTCTTCAATGCGTTGTATGTTTTTATAGGGAAAATATTGACAGCTGATTTTCATCTTTTACTCGAATTTGATTCACAGTTCCTGATTCAAATTATGAAATGCACCAAAAAGGATCCATATAAATTTATAAAATCATAAATTTATTACAAAGCCACATCTCAATCTCAAGAAATCCGCATAAAAATGCTTGATCCCTAGACACTTTTGATGTGTGTATATTGCGTGCGGTCATCTTCCAGCCTATCAAGATGCTTCTGAATACCAGTACTTTACTCGAAGCAACTGCTATCAAACCTTCGCAGCCAACCCAGTTACTGGGCAATGCCGATATCCTAAGGTTAAACCGGTTTTCTAATGCCTCTGTGGTGCCGGACGTAAATAATAGCACCCCATCTCTTCCCATGGGTGTCGTAAAAGGCGACTAATGGATTCACTAGAAGATGGACAGCAGCGCTCTGCGAGGCACGAATGAGTCTCGATGCGCAACGAATGATCACCCATCTACTTTTATTTTATTTATTTACTTATTTATAGTTAATTAAAACGGTACAATACCAATTAAAATAATAACATGGAGACAAAATATAGGTTATAACATAATAAAAAATAAATATTAGCCTGTAACTGTCCCACTGCTGGGCAAAGGCCTCTTCTCGTACAGAGAAGGAACGAGCATTGATCACCATGCTTGCTCACTACGGGTTGGCGATTTCAGACCATAAGTCCAGGTTTCCTCACGATGTTTTCCTTCACCGTATGTCAGTGGTGTCTTAGATTAACTAAGAAAGTACCTATGAAATTGAAAAAGTCACATTGGTACATGCCTGGATTTGAACCCGAAACCCGGTGCTTAAGAAGCGGGGCTGTAACCTCCGGGCCACCACGACGATAGAACATAATAATGTACCTAAATCTATAACTGACCGGGGCAAGCGCAGCATAACCTTGTAAATAATATATTATGATTTGTGCGGTTGTTAATTAATCTCGAGCCCCTCATGAAGTTACGTAGGTACTTATTGTATGTGTATGTAAAATAGGCTAATCCACTGAAATTTTACTGATTAAAAGGCCTGCCGTTGTTAGTAAACAAATAGGCGGTGTCTGGCGACCTATTTGCTGCGTGGTTTCAAGTACGAATGGCTCTAATTGTAACTGACTAATCAGTAAGTCTGTACATATACAAGGTTAGTCGGAAGGGGGGTACTAATCCGAAAGAGTGTTAATAAAGTACTTATACTAATGAATAATTTTGTTCTTAGACTTTCTCCAAAAGTAAATAGTTCGTAAAAGAAATAGCTGTTCAAAGATTTCATAAAAAAACGCTAAAACCTATTTTTCCTCAGCTATGATCAGCTGTGTTTACATTTTAGGTCACATTCGGGGTCACAGATTAAAAGCTCCATTTTCTTAAATTCGTAAGTAAAGCAAAGATGAAGAATTTTTGAAAAAACTCAAGTAAGTAACATTTCCATGGAAATAAAAACGATCGAATTTTGAAATTTTAACACTTGCTTTGAAACAGCTTTAAAACAGTCATCACTGATACTTTAAGTGGCTCGCGGATTAGTCCCCCTTTCTGAATAACCTTGTGTATAGGTATCTATTCATCACGAAACATCGTGTCGTGTAGTCATAGTAGGTATACGTCATACTTGAGAACCCCATGAGGTAAGCCAAGGTGTATTATTGTACACCAACATTTAACCAAAGCCATTATTCAGTCTCACGAAATTTGCGGGGACCCAATTGAAGTTTACCGTACACGAATCCTAATTCCGAACTTCTGTTGAAAATTTCTTAAAAGAATAACGCAACTATTTGCTCGAATTTGGAACTAAACCCAGTATCTTACGCTTTCCGGCAGGCCTGGAATTTCTCAGTAGTAGCCCCGGTCTGGAGATGTGCCCGGTTGATGGCAATAGGTTCTATTTCATGGAACTTAAACAATGGCGAAATAAGGGTGTACTATGCACCTCTGCCCAACCCTTCGGGGAATACAGGCGTGATGTTATGTTATGTGTGCTTCATATTATTATAATATTCTCTTCACACAAACTATATCGCACCTATCAAACAAATACTATAAGTAAATACAACACGTAAATCCCAAAATTACACTATCAATAGTTAATTAAATCAGCTAATTAATCTAACATAGACACATCATAAACAATAGAATGTGCTCAAGGATTAGGTTTCATCAGATTAAAGGCGACAATGTAATCTAAATTCTCTATGGCACAAATCCTTTCATTTGGTGTAAAGCCTTCAACGTGGCTTAACGTGTTAGGTTGATAGAATGATACGTAAAGATACCTTGCATTATAATAATTTGCATACGTATTCCGAGGGAAACTGTGATTACAATATTTGTCAGAAGCAATAATATCTGACTATGGAAACAACGGAATAAATATGTGGCTACGTATAGAACGAATAGCCGTAGTATGAGGGTGCCTTTCCACTAAAGATGTGCTATGCAACGTTGCTATGGATGCATTTGATATCCACCAATCATATTCATCGGTCTACATAGCATAGCACTGGTGGAAACTGATTCAACTAAACTATGTTTTTTATATGGAAGGATGCGTGCTGTGGATGTGTGCTATCGATGCGTGCTATGGATATGGATGTGCGCCGCCGCTCCCCGTATCTTCCCTATTGTCGATACGTCGCATAGTTCGAGCTGCGCATCTTCCTCGCACAGCTACATAGCTTAGCATCAGTGGAAACGGTCACATAGTTTCGTAGCTTAGGTTTTACATTCACGCAGCATAGCTGCATAGCACATCTCTGGTGGAAAGGCACCCTTAATGTAGGTAGATATTATTGCTTTTGGCTAAACAAATATTATTTAGTAATAAAATTTCAAGATTGGCTGCTGTTTCATGCTTTTTTTTTACCTTGGCTTTGAACTGTGTTACTATTGTACAGTCAACATAAAAGAAAGTATGTATTGCTGAAAGTTTCAACATAGTTTATGAATGAAAACTTACATAGATACATTTATTATCAGCCCATTACTGTTCAACTGCTGGGCAAGGTCTGCTTCACAGAATGAGAAGGGGTTAGGCCTTAGTTCACCTGCTGCACTATACTGGTGCGAGTTGGCGGATTATACACACCACTACCACCATTTTTTTAAAGCCCTCTCAATTCAAAATGTTTTTCTTCACTGTTTACAGTTAACTCAAGTGAAAAAAAAGTTGGCAAACTTGCCAATTATTATTTGTGTCAAATAAAGATGATACAAAAGTGAATTTTAAAGTAAATGGTTTTAGACCAACAATGAATTGCTGACATCATTAATTTTAACTAAATATTTATCGAATTGCTGTTGTACAGTCGTACAATTTGTCCATATACCACTGTAACTCCGCGCTAACTGTTTTATCTAGCAATTGACGAATTGATCAGTAGCGTTAGCTGTGGCTTAATTAATGAATTAATAACTTTTTTATATTGCTTTTGGCTAACTCTTTAAGTTAGCAGTTGCCCCAAAGCCTTATGGTATCTATTTATTTATTTCTATTCATTTAAAGCAGATACGTTACTGTGTGAGATTTTTTCTGAAAAATTATCAATTCCTAGTTATGACAGTTAGCGCGGAGGGTGACGATATGTACGAATAACTTTGTACAAATTACTTTTTATTTGATTACCTCGTTGGTCTAGTGGTCAAAGCGCGACTGCTGAGCGTGAGAGCTTGAGTTTGATCCCCAGGATAGACAAAGTGTTACTCGGTTTTTCTATGTGGCATTTCTTAGTAGCATACCGGAGTCTGGATTTGTGCCTGGTCGATGGCAATAGGCTCGCCCCTATTACACATAGAAGCTGACATTTAATTGGTTGTGTTACTAAAATAAACTTCGTTCAGACCATGGTTTACTACCATTATAAAGAAACAAAAAAAATTTAAAAAAATACTAGGCTTTCTTAAAAAGTCTTATGTTGCTCGCTCAAACGTGTTCAAACATTAACCGTAACCATACGTAACATTAAAGTACTCATCGTGGCAATCGCGGTAAAGTTCCCGGCAAATAACTTGAACCATCGTGGCGCCGACTGTGCAGGTCCCCCCTCTGACTTGTATGGTTTTATTGTTTGTGTTTTTTTAAAGACTAATGACTTTTTTTATGCTATAGAATGGTAGTAGACCATGGTCTGAATAACGTTCGTTCTAGCAGAACAACTAATTAAATGTCAGCGTGTATACAATCTTATTTTTACTTTATACGAAAACCGAGACACCCCAACAAGATTTTCATCAGAACTGCCTGAATATGTGTTTTTTTTAGTAAATCTCCAAGTTACACCTTAGTTTATGTCGCGTTAAGTTCCCTAAAAAGTGTGAAATGCTAATGCCTGAGATGTGCTATGCAGGGGTTGTCTAATACACGGAAACTGACCGAGAGGACCGTCTTAAGCCTCAAGGTGTCTATTCCCGTCAACTGTTATGGGCAGAAAACTACAGAAACAATATTGAAATGTATGAAAAAAAAAAGTTGTGTAAAAAATCTGTCAATCGATTCTCCTAGTGATTCTGAACAAACTAGTTTGAGGTTTAGTATATACTAAAACTAAGCTTGTATACAATAGACTGTGTTTTCATTTTGACCTTCAAGATTTCACGTCTCTGTTACTATGTAATGTGGAAATATATCTACGGTTCTCGGTAATATGTGATTCAAGAGCAATTCAACCTATATCGATCAGTTAGTACATACTATTTTATCAATGGCTACACGCCTTCTAGACTACTATAGACTGAGTTGATTGATTGATTCGCCTTCAAATCAGGTTATTGATAGAACCAGAGTTCGCGAAACTACGTACAGCGAAACGTCAATCATTTTAGTGGAACACGCAGCTTCCCGCTAGCTAGTCATAATATTATTTTTATCCATTTCTGAGAACTATACCACGTATATTAAACTTAGTCAATATTAAACTTAATGATGATTGTACAAAATTTCAAAGGAGCTTTATGAATCTAAACACAGATGAATGTTAAAATAATAGAATGGACAAAACTAAATAATAGTAAAAACAAAACACAACATGCACTGTTGAATTCAAAGTTTCAAAAATGGTATCAACTTTTGCTGTAGATTGTACACAGATACATACGTACAATACAATACAACTAATAAGTTACATCGATGTACCTGATCGAACAACCAATAGCAATCGCTCATTTTCGCGCTCACGCTTATTGCCTCAGCGTAAAGATATTTTTTTACTGCAATACTAATAAATATTCGTGGTCTTGGAATCGGACTCAGTCAGACTCCGCAGTCACACCGATAATTCAAACCTCACCAAGCTGTCTCCCCCCCCCCCCCAATCCCCCGCTAGCAACGCCCTAAGCCGAGGTCCGAGTCCCACTAGGGGTCGCCCTTAGTGCTGTTGTTGCAGGTAGTCATGATGTTAGTGTAGTACAAGTAGTTGCCATTGGCTGAAGATCCTTCAGGTCTCGCCAATAAACTGCCTAGTTACGTAGAAATGGTCCCCTAAGAACACCTACAGCAGTCCAAAAAAAAAAAAACGGACTCTGTTCGGAAGTAATCGGTTTTACGAAGTTTTCCGATGCTACTTCTTACTTGTGTTCGTACTGTAGGCATTTTCCGGATTTCACCTACGTTTCGCAAATAATAGAACCACGTCCCACCGAAAATACGTCATAATTACGACCGCCCGTGGTTACCTACTATATATTATTAGATTACACAGCTTTTCCCTTACATTTCGATTACAATCAAGGTGAAGTCAGGTCCCCGTTTTTTTTACGCTTACTCTCACGCATTTTTACCGAGTTACAACAAAATAACATGTTTAAATTACATTCTTTTTTCAAATATTTATTGCGTGCAAATCTTTTCGAGGAAAAGTGTTTTTTTATCTTGGAATAGCATCATGAATGCGGAAAGGTGGTATTTTTTATTCACCTGCTTTTGATATTCTTTGGTTTATTTCTATTGGCATAATTTGAATGCAAGTGTAATTTTAATGCGTTTTAGAATATGATGAACGATATAAGTTGAGAATGAATATGAAAATGTGTTACGCGAACTTATAAATTTAAATTTTAAGAGCCACAAACATAATAATATCTTATGGTTTATGTCGGGCCAACCTCGCTGACTGGCTAATCTTTTCACTACAGCTTGAGCTGTTTTCGTATAGCTCTTGCTGACACGAGAGAAGAAGAGAGAAGAAGAAGATGGTTTATGTTCGAATTCGCTTGTCTATGCAGGGTGTAAGTAAAAGAATTCGTGTAATTCTTTCAATCCGTGTGATCTACTGGTGACACAGATTGACAAAGCACTGGTTTTACATGAAAAGCAAAAAAAAAAAACATAAAAAACCTGATTTTCTCTTTCTGAGTCATTTCATAGCCGCTAGTCGTGCCCACCAGCTGTGACACCGTGCGTTCATTAATTTATGCGTGGCATCGAAATGTCACCTACATTTTTTTGATTTTTTTTTTCATTTTTTTTAGTTGCGACCTTATTAGATGGTTTAGATACTATCACTTACCGATAAAGCAAGAAAAAAAAAACAAACTAAATTCCCTGCTGCATCACTCTGGGTGCTCAATTCTACTAACAGAAACTTTTACTAATTGTAACTGAATCGTTTATTCAGACAGTTTTCGTTTACAAAAACTATCAAATTATTTGACAACAAAAACAAAACCAAACATTTTGACAGTGTTCGTAAACAAAAACTGTCTGAATGAACCATCCAAATTGCAATTGATAAAAGTTTCTGTTAGTAGAATTGGGCTCCAGGTTCATGTGGTTTTAAGGAATTACACGCATTCGTTTTTACCCTGTATAGATATTTTAATTTATTGTCTTTTGTAGGTCAGAAAACTTAGGAATTTAGCACATTGCCGTCGTATTGCGTTAATCCTAAAGGACGGTGCGAAATATCCGTGGTATCCGAGATTTCTCAAAAGAATCGTTTCAATGCAGATGGAGGCTACCAACGGTCGCGATAAGCAACGCATTTCAAATGAAGTCATTCGTATTCCTTCGGATGCGTTCGGTTACATTCGGGTTTATTCGGTTCCCAGGTTGATACGTACGCAGAAATGTGGACTAAAGTGTGAATGCTTACGAAAGGCTTTGCGACGAATACGTTTCCGATTCCAAAGGGTCCTTTTGTTTTGAAGTACCCTTGGCCGCTTGGGTGCGTGTGTCAACTTGTTTAGAAGGATTTTCGTGTTTGCATACGTATCAATTCGATTATGGTGTCACGAGTTAACTTTATGTTTACCTCTTATTGAGAAAAGCGGCCACTTTTTTCAAAAGTATTTTTAAAATATTTGCTTGGATGCGAGATTATTTAAGAAACATTTTTGGTCTTTCATAATCAGCTTATAGATGTCCCAGTGCTGGGCACGGGCCTCTTCTCAGAGCGAGAAGGGTTAAGGCTAGTCTACCACGATGGCCAGGTGCGGGTTTGTGGATCAAACAAAGTCGAGAACTTTCTTTGGGCCCTGTCGGGTGTGCATAATATTTCCTCACGATGTTTTCCTTCGATGTTAACGCATGTCATAATCAAATCCGATCCGCACATGAATTCGAGAACTCAGAGGACTTAATCGAACGTATGTGGCGGCTTGAGTATTTTTTTGTGACCTACGCAAATGTTCAGCTGATTGGTGGCGTCGTGGGTCGGGTCGTTGAGCTCCCTAAAATATAAGCTACATGATGGCTGATGCATGCGTGCCGTCAGTTGGGACAGGTCAACTCAAACCTGCTATGGCTCTTTCCTCAAAAGGCCATTCCAAACGTTGCCTTACATTGTTACACTCGCATAGTTTTATACCACAATGTCTGGACTTTAAAAGAGACCTTGACCTCTGATTTTGTTTCGGCTTTTCTTCTCAGAGCTAGTCAGATAGGAAATGCTGGCGCCATCTAGTCTTAAAAAAATGTCCATTTCAACCGCGCGGCCAAGTCATGAAATTTGATGAAACTTTGCCAGGAATTAGTGGTAATTTGTTACTATACACACCCCTTTTCCTGAATTTGTTGCAAAAAAAACTAAGATGCTATGACCAAAAATAGTTGGCCGCTAGAACCGCCACTTGCCGTACTCATCGCCTGAGATTTCACAGAAACTAAATAATGCAGATTGGTGAATGATGCATCAAAAGAAAGGTCTTTATTTGTTGTATTTGTTGCAAAAATAAAAAACCTCAAAACGTAACTATACAAAAAGTTATACAATATTTGGTTTCCAGGCTAAGGGTAGGTAGGTATCTCACCATAAATATGAAATTAATAGAGGCTAATGTGTATGGACAATTAGTTGCTAATTTGTTGCAGCGAATAAACAAGAAAAAGTACTAGAAAATAGGTTCAATAATTTATTAGAGACGATTTTAGTTGGCCTCTCGGACGGCAATATGCCTAAAATACAATGGCGTTTATTTCGTTATTAAAAGTAGGTTCAAGCTTAGTTATGGTACTGATCGATAGGTAACGTAACCTAGTGTGGATAAATGTGGCGAAACTGGCGGTTAAACTTATATTTTAGGAGATATTCACTAAAATATAGTAGTATGAGACTGTATTAGAGTAGTGTGACCATGAATTTTCACAATGAATAGAGACTGAAGCTTGATTTTTGGGATGTTCGATAGCCATATCTGAATTTTTTAGGGCGAGTGCTTGTATAAAATACACTTTACTTTAGTATACTTTATAAAAGTAAAAGGAGGAAATCGGTTAAAAGTTCTTCATTTTAAAATCAACACAAAGGCAAAAAATCAAGTGATAACCATAGTCAACAAGATAAATATAAAATCTTCAACTAACACAATATTATATTTATAATATTAACTGACACAAATGTAAGACACAGTGTAAGACATAGAATGTAGACATATTTTCTTACAGGTACTTAATTCAATTTTAAAAAAGAATTGTCGTCGTAACAAAAATATGTATTTTTATTTACAAAATGACATTTATAGTGGTCTATTTTTGTGCCTGGTACAAATTCTATAGCACCAACTAAGAAATAATAATTGTCTTTAATATTAATAGGAATCGGCAGTTCAGTGAGTAAAACTGAGTCTGCAGCTCCATTTAAATCAAATGTAATGATCTCGCCTAACTTAAGCTCACCTTCTAACTGTGTGTCACATTTTTGACACATGGTGTTAATATTTTCATCAAAACAAATTGCTTCTTCTAAGCTTGTTATTCCAAAAAACTTTAAAACGTCAAGGTTAATTAAAATAAATACGTGGTCTCTTTTCAATTGGTTATTACAATTTCTACAAGTTTTCAAATACTGAGCACTTGTAAAATATTTAATAAATATGTTTTCAAATATACAAGGTTAGTTTTAGTACTAAAAACCTGAAACTACTTTGTTCAGAATCACTAGGAGAATCGATTGACATATTTTTTACACCACATTTTTTTTTTCATGTTTCAATAGGTTTCTACCCATAACAATTGACGGGAATAGACACCTTGAGGCTTGAAATGGTCCTAAGTCAGTTTCCGTGTATTAGACAACCCCTGCATAGCACATCTCAGGCATTTCACACTTTTTTAGCGAACTTAACGCGACATAAACTAAGGTGTAACTTGGAGATTTATTAAAAAAAAACACATATTCAGGCAGTTCTGACGAAAATCTTGTTGGGGTGTCTCGGTTTTCGTATAAAGTAAAAATAACGTTGTATAGGCCACATTGCAACTGCAGTCTTTATTTTTGAAAAAAGTTTTTGATATTTCCGATCTACAGTTGTAAATTTGTTCTATACCATGTGCTCCGTTCAAAAGCATAAAAATGTAATTAATGACGCAATCTCCTTTTAATTTACTTAAAAAGCTTTTGAAAGCTGAACTTCTAACACAGGTTTGACCTATCAGATAAAATGCCGAACCGAAGGCACATGTATTGAAATAACCTAAGCTTTCCCTTAAAGCTACATTCCCGTTTCTTATAAATACTATTTCATCATATTTTTTGAGGCGATTCTGTGTATTCAATTCTCCTCGCCATTTCTCCAAATATGATGGTCTCGACAAATAAAAATCTTTTTGTTTGATTTGTTTTTTTACCTTTTCTTTATTATAAATATTTTTAGTTATGGCACGCCTAGGCCGTTGTTTAGATTTTAATAAAGTAGATAGATAGATAGATATAGTAGTAGAATCGAAGTATTTTAATTGATTTAATGCCAAGTGCAATTCCCCTTTGATATAATCGTAATGTTGCTACAAATATTCGTCAATTCGTTGTCTCGCTATTTTTGTTTTAAAGACTAACTGTTTTAAAGTGCGAAAATAGCTTTCTACACATGAAGACGATGGGCTTAAAATTTCAGATTTGAAATAAGGGCACATAACGTTACTCCACAAAGGAAGTTTTATAAATAATCTTTTTAAAGTAGGGATAAAAAGTGGTAAATAATATTTACTACTTTTACCAATGTAGGAGTTTTCAGCGTTGCGTTTATTTTCATTTTGTACTAAGAGATCGTACCACGTGACAATGTCTGGAACGTCGTCGGCATCATCGAAGAAAATTCGATCACATTCAAATTCTTGTGCGCTGATTTTAAAAACGTTGAGCTTTTGATCAACGATTTGTCCTTTTACTTTTATAAAGTATGCTAAAGTAAAGTGTATTTTATACAAGCACTCGCCCTAAAAAATTCAGATATGGCTATCGAACATCCCAAAAATCAAGCTTCAGTCTCTATTCATTGTGAAAATTCATGGTCACACTACTCTAATACAGTCTCATACTACTATATTTTAGTGAATATCTCCTAAAATATAAGTTTAACCGCCAGTTTCGCCACATTTATCCACACTAGGTTACGTTACCTATCGATCAGTACCATAACTAAGCTTGAACCTACTTTTAATAACGAAATAAACGCCATTGTATTTTAGGCATATTGCCGTCCGAGAGGCCAACTAAAATCGTCTCTAATAAATTATTGAACCTATTTTCTAGTACTTTTTCTTGTTTATTCGCTGCAACAAATTAGCAACTAATTGTCCATACACATTAGCCTCTATTAATTTCATATTTATGGTGAGATACCTACCTACCCTTAACCTGGAAACCAAATATTGTATAACTTTTTGTATAGTTACGTTTTGAGTTTTTTTATTTTTGCAACAAATACAACAAATAAAGACCTTTCTTTTGATGCATCATTCGCCAATCTGCATTATTTAGTTTCTGTGAAATCTCAGGCGATGAGTACGGCAAGTGGCGGTTCTAGCGGCCAACTATTTTTGGTCATAGCATCTTAGTTTTTTTTGCAACAAATTCAGGAAAAGGGGTGTGTATAGTAACAAATTACCACTAATTCCTGGCAAAGTTTCATCAAATTTCATGACTTGGCCGCGCGGTTGAAATGGACATTTAAAAAAAACATTACACTGACTTGTAAAAGTGTCTGTAACAGATTTATTTACAGAAATAAATATCATTTATCATTCTTTAGGTACCTAATAATACCAACAGTGTTACCCACGAACGTTCCTACCATACTAATTGAAATATTCCTGTTACCCTCTACACCTAAACTAACTATTAGTGTACCTTGTTTATCACAATAGAATATTCGGGCAACCATGCAGGATGGAGTTCACTAATGCTTCGTATACTTTGTGCACATTTGCTGCGACAAACAGTATCGCAAAAGTGTTGTTACGTGCCTAATACAAGTGCCGAAACATGTCGTGCGACATGTATTGCAACTTGTTGTTCTGCTTATAGCCTTTTCCAAACTATGTTGGGGTTAGCTTCCAGTCTAACCAAATACCAGTATTTTACACAGAGCGACTGTTATCCGACCTCCGCAACCCAGTTACTGAGCAATGCCGATACCCTAAGGTTAGATCAGTGGTCAGACTTTCGGGCTTCTGACTACCGTAACGACTGTCAAAGGCATTTGTATGACACCCGGGACCAAATGGTTTAACGTGCTCTCCAAGGCGCGGAGGGGTCTCGATGTGTAACGAATGGTCACCTAACCATGGACTGACCGCAGCAAGCGCAGCTTAACTTTGAAAATCATATGATCCCCGCGGTTGTTAATTAGCAGCGAGCCCCTCCTATGTATCGTAACTTGAGCCTTGACAAAATGTATAATGTAATGTATCGACACATGTGGCCGGTGTGGAAGGGATATATATATATAACTCACAACCTCTTGATCGGCAATCCAACTTGTCATACTTACAACAAAAAACATCTTAAACATTATCGCAACGTCCGAGCCGTCCGTACTGAGCTCCCCCGTCGTAGAGCCGGTCGTCTCTTCAGACTCCACAGTCACATCGATAATTCAGCCCTGATCAAACTGCCTCCCCCCTAAGTCCACGCCAGCAACGCCCTAAGTCGAGGTTCGAGTCCCACTAGGGGTCGACCTTAGTGCTGTTGTTGCAGGTAGTCATGATGTTAGTGTAGTACAAGTAGTTAGCTTAGGTTAAGTATTTACTTGCCCCCCATTGGCTGGAGACCCTTCAGGTCTCGCCAATAACTGCCCTGTTATGTAGAAACGGCCCCCTAGGACCGTCTACAGCAGTCAAATAGAAAAAAAAAACTTAAACATTGTTTATAAATAAAATATTTTATATTTCAGACATCAACGACGCTTATCCTGCTCCTCCACTTATCTCTTCACACAGTCGACGAAGGGCACGCCATAAATCCAAGTAAGTATAAAAGTACTCTTACTTTGTTAGCTTATTATCATTTTGTTTACTGGGACCGTAATTTGTAACTTTTGTGGCATAATAAAGGGGATTTTCGCTTCTTTGAATGTCATAAACCTTAATCTGGGACCTTCAAATGTCGGTCATCGGCGCTGGATTAAGTTTTTCTTTGACATCGTTATTAGTTTGGAACGAACGGCCGAGATTAGGCGGTTAAATAAGATGCGTAGTCTGAAGGTCAAAGGATACTTGCTTTCTGTTGGAACAAGGCTGTGTTATTACTAAGACACAAAATAAGGTATTTTGAAAAAAAAAATACTTACATTTTTCTTGCACATTCGTACATAAACATATCCATACATTCATCAAAGTAGGTACAGGAAACTCACAACATCAACACCCGCAACAAAAATCGACTATACCTACCACCATCAAGAATGAAAATGTTAAACGAAAGTCCGCAATACATGGCAATAAATTAGGATACAAATTACCACAAGAAATTACAAAAGAATTAGGATAAAAAAATACAAATTACCACAAGAAATTAACCGAGAAACGAAAATTCATACATATATTCAATAGTAAACTAAAAAGTTTTCTTATTAAAAAATGTTACTATTCCGTTGAAGAATAGTTAAATACAAAAAACAATGACACATATTAAATAAATAAAATACAAAAACTATCTAAAAATAATTACCGATAAATTAATACGGCAATCGCATAGATATTTTAATTGACTTTTTTTTTCTGTTATTGTAAGTATTATTAATTAAAAAATAGATGTATGGATTTATATGTAGGTATACACTTGAAATATTATGTTATCCCTCTTTGCAACGCTTGTAAAACGCCGCTAAGTTTTAAGCACCACTAGTGAGTAATAAGACCTGTATTTGTACACTTAGTAAGCAAATAAATGATTTGATTCTTTTTACTGCCCCCAAATATATCGGTGATCAATGCTATATTCCAGAAACATAAATCTGACTGTTCAGTAATGAAATTCTTTACAACACCTGATCTTTCATCAAGCGAGATTTACGCGTGTGCTCTGTTCATTCACTTAGGTATATCTATGTATGTACTTAGTAATAAGGACTTACTCTGATATTTGTTCATCGATAGGGATGTGAGATTCTAGACCCGTATATGTGTATGGGTACATCCTAACATTTGAAATTGCTACCAGATAATTAGTTAAAGTTAGCTAGTAGGTACTACTTTGGTACTACTTATTATATATATATATTAGTATCTACTACAGTAACAACCTACAAAAATATTAATTTAGCTTAAGACAAAAAATATCGGTTTCGAAGATACCTAATACAATTTGATTAAAAAACGACGAATTTGTTACAATTTTTGCCAAACAATATTGGCTTTGAAATTAGTATTTTATTGAAAACATCAGCTACTTTATTTTTTTATCAAAATTTAAGTAATCGCCTTACGTTCTAGGTTTACTAAACAGGCTCCAGAAAGAAGGCGAAGTAGTGGTTAGAAAAAGGTGATATCATAGTAAAATTAGATATTCGTTTTTTTTGTAAAAGCAGTTAGATACGCTTGGGCACTGTTTACTAACTTCAACTTCCCAATGTGGCACCCTGCCAGCAAAGCAGCTGCAAGTGGTAGAATAAACACAAACAAAAGCCTGAGAAGTCAGGCCAATGATGGATAGTAACGTCATCACCAATGCAGTGGTGGTTTTGTTTCCAACACGCTTACTCAGTATGGTGGCACAGACGTCTTAGATGACGACGGGTGAAACTGTCCTTTGTAGGAGAGGATCAAGTTCAGCAGTAGACCACTATGCGCTCTAACCATAGACATTTAAGATTCAAAGTTTCTTATTTAAAATAGGCACACAACATACCTACACTTAAAAAAAATCGAGGGTTTTGTTGCATGGTTGCAAAAAGTAGATCCTATGGAGAATGTTTTATTTTCTATTTTCCGCGGCTACATTCTGCCACTAACTTTGGCATTTAGAGGTTTACACGCGGGACTCGGGTAGACCGAGAGCGGTAATGAACTAAATTTACTTTTATCGATTGCATTGAACCGCTCTAGATTCGGACTTTTCCATTCGATGGAAAAAAACATAAAAAATCCATAAAATATAAAGTCTGAAAAAGGTAAACACGATGAATGTAAAGATACACAAATACCAATGAGCTTTACATACATAATATCAGTGATTGAACTGCACTTCAAAGAACATATCTTAGCAAAACATCAAGCATTCATTCTTTCAAACTACTTCTTCAATAAATTTTGTGATGTCAAACGAGATTTTACGATCCAATTTTGTCTGGATTATACTCTCGTCAATGTGAACTCTTTTATTGTTGACATAAAAGTCTCATAGGAGTCTTTCAATATGATGTATCGCGCATAATATCATGACTTGAATTAGAAATTACTGATTTATTGTTATAGGAGACAAGAATAATCGAAGTATTTTGTCTCACAGCTTGCTATCTAGTGACAGTGAATTATTGTCTGTAGATACTTTAATCTACAGACATGATTTGTATTAGAAATGTAATAATTTTCCAGATCATTAGAGAGTTTTCAAAAAAATACGAAAATAAATCTTTTATTAGAGATTATTATATTCGAGAATATAGATATAATTATCATGTACTTCCATTACATAACTGCACTATAAAAACGCAATAACGATTTGAATGCAACTCGAATAAACACAGAAATAGCTACATTCAAAATGCACGATACAATTTAACGAGATAATACAATAAAAGATTTAGTAGCGTTCAGCAATATTCATTATTATGAACTATGCAAATTATTGTTCAGTTGAATAATTGACGCAAATTAACATAGTTTGCAATTTTTATCAGAATTTGGAGAAATCAAATTTTAATGCACAGTTGTAATTTTAACAGTCTGTGTATCGTCATCGGCTTTATCAGACGAGTACCATCTGACCTTTATTGGAAAAAGGCAAAAACGGCCTAAAAAATGGATGAAGAAACTCATCGCGCTTTTGAATAAGTAACCGTTTTAAATAACAAGTCAGTCCACGATATAGATTTCAAATTTATATAACTAGATTTTCACCTGTATAATGAGCCAGTTCCACCGGAAGGAGACCTGAATTTATTTTAAATTCCAACTGTGCGACACCTTAAAACATTTACATGTTAATACCAGCTGTTGCGAGTGGAGTCGTTGTATTCATATCACTCGTAGTTAAAGGAAAACACTCGTAAAAGCTTTATGTTAATAGCTCTTGCCCGCGGCAACGTGTGAATGTAAGCGCCACACAATGTCAACGTGTTGCCACTAAAACGATTACATGTGTACATGTGCACAGCTCCATTGATTTCGTTAGATTACTCAAACGTTTGCTTATTTTATTCGGGATATTGATGGTTTCTGAAATACCATCAAATTAAAATTTTAGATGTTTACGCAAATAGTTTAAGGGACTACTTAACATTATAATAAGCAGTGATAGCCTAGCGGTTGAGCGCTTGTCTTCCATGTCTTCCGCACCTCTGATTTTTCAATGTGTGTTTCCACCATCACGTACCAGGCCAGTGTGATGGTCTAAAGCTTAATAAACACTCCTCATTCTTAGAAGAGGCCCATGCCCAGCAGCGGCAGAGTAATGGACTGAAGGTCATAACATTATGTTATGACCTTCTTAAGGCTCAAAGCATCGTCATATATTTAACATTTTAGAATACATTTTACATTACCAAAATTGTTTACTCTTGACATTTCATAATATTTTCCAATTTACTGTTAGCAATAAACAAAACCTATTTACATAGAGAGTTCCAAGAAAAAAACATAAAATAAAGAGCACGAATCACGTCACGCTCATCCTGATATAATATTATCAAAAAATGTCATTTATTCCCAGCCGATTATGCTGTAGGTAGGGCGTCAGAATATCAGGGAGATGTTTTCCCCAAAAATTATACCGCAAATAAAATTTGGTGTAATGCAAGTTTATCATCAATTTTGCTCAAAATAACGTCTTGAATATCTCATTTGGCACCGTTGAAGATTACGGTGAACTCGTAAGTCGGCGCCAGAGAATTTTTACATAAAATATTCATCATTGCTAAAGCCCCGAATCGCGTGCTATGTTCGTCACCACTTTTTTTGACGGTTTATTTGTTCCCTCTGTTTCATTAAGCATTGTCGTTATAGCTTTTATTATATCGTTGAAAGGTAATTACGTTGTACAATGAGGGCTTTTGTGTTTTTTATCATTTTATTTCGAGGTGGCGAATGTCACATGTTTAGGACAATGGATTCATATTTTTGGGTTATATGTTTTTTTCTTCGAAATGATTTTTTTGTTGGTTCCCATTGTATGAAATTTTACCTACCTAAACTGGGTTAATGTTTGTAATATGCTTCACCTCGAATTTATTTCTAACAAATATAATATTATTATCGTCGTGTTCTTAGTTCCATTTTTCAAATTTTTTGGTACATTCAAAGTATTTCTTAAGAAAAATCAATCTTACTGACATTACTGAACTGAACTAGATTCGAATTTAGTAATTTGAAAATTAACCTTATTATAATAAATATTATCTTCTATACTAAAACTTTGATGGGTAAAGTTATTGAAATGATCAAGAAAATAAATCACCTCGTAAAACAGTCCAGACGGCAAATAAGTTCCTTTTTAAGAGAAATCAGGCCACTGAGCCTCAATTCTTATTGTACCTAATAATAAATCTTTGATTTGACACTGGTTCTTTGTTTTTAGTTAGTTATTACAAGGGTACTTAACTAACATTTTTTACCAATATAAGAATATTCATAAACTTAACATTTTCCTTAACTGATAATCTGATATAGGTGATGTTTCAGAGCTTTGACAAAGTTCTTGGGAAGGATTTGAGCAAATGGGTTTACCTCAGATCCTTTGTCCCAAAAGGAAGATATAATTATGTTCTTATCCCTGAATAACTACTATCTGTTGGGTTATTCTTAGACATATTGTACCAAATGCGAACATTTAATGTAACAGACTCACATATCTTATAATTATTTAACATTTGCAATAATGATGGCCAGAATACCAATCAATTATATATTGGTCGCAATTTAAGTTAGAAAAGATCTCAGTTGAGAATGATTTTGGCCTAAGCAATAAAGAAAAGCTCTACCTTATAGATGAGAGAGGATAAAAAAAAACTAGGGTTTAATGTCAAACTGAATTGATTGTTTGGCAGAAAAGTAACTTTAAGCTTGGATAGCATATTAGGGTAGCATTCTACAACTTTTTCATTAAATCTATTTATATTTCTTATTTCATTTACCAGGTTGTACGTGCATCCGCTTCACGTCTACGTACGGCAAGGAGCGTGGCACGTTCAGCAGCCCCGACTACCCGCGCCCTTACCCGCCGCGCATTGACTGTCTCCTCTACACTTTCGTCGCGGCGCCCCACGAAATTGTTGAGCTCGTTTTTACTGACTTTGACATCTATAAAGGACATCTTGAGTAAGTATTTTTTATGGACTTCTCTGTATTTTACGCTCACCGCAATGGGATGATTCGTTTATTGTTTTTTAATGGCCCTAGGGAACTACTGACTTTTCTGATCATAATAATAATGAATTTTATCTTTATCCCCATGAGACTACTTTAGTAGGCTGTATTTACGTATGCGATATTTTGTGAGTGGTTAAACCGTGAAACCAAATTTTAGTTTATAACGTTATGTAATTATGTTGACACGAAAAAATTGTAATTTTAAATAGCAATACGTAACTTGATTTATGGGGCAGTTATGGCTGTGGTATCATCCAATAAAAAGGGAAATTCATATCAACCAACCAATTGTTAAATTGCTTTTAAGGCCGTTACAGTTGTGCTTCCATCAGTCGAACGTTACAAGTTCAACAATGTTTTCCACACAATGTTTCGCTTCAATTTGCGAATAAATGAACGTTGAATTTTAAATTTTCCATTTCGTGGTAATCTAAAGCCGGTATTAGAACTGGCTACTGAAACCAATTTGTGGGTAGTCTTAGAAAAGACCAGTATAACTTGGAATCTAGACCCGTTGTATACCTATAATATTCGAGTTTACTTTATTTGGTCAGTGTATTCAGAAACAGAACATTAATTTGATGACTTCAGTAACTATACCAACATTGTTACAACTACATAATATAAACATTAGATATTATACATGTTTTGATTCGAATGTTTAATTATTCTCTCTCTTTAATTTCAAAACGGTAACTCCATCGTATTATTTTTTTCCTGAATATGTTTAACAATAAAATTATTGAATTGGTAAAGAAAGGTTACTGCATCGTCCAGATACATCAAAGTAATTCATTATCTTAACAAACACTTTTACGTTGGAAGCCAAGCAATGGATACACTGTACGCATGCCCTTGATTCCCAGATCATCATGAAAATGACGACCGTCCTCATTAAGTAAATGAAAGGGGAACAAACATACAATATTACTGCCCTTTAACTTAACTTGACAATAACCAGCCTGCGAGTCAACGTAAGGACGCATTTACATTTTCGTCACATTTGTAGCAATAAAGTTGCCGATGTAAACGTTTGAAGACAGCAGTTTGGGAACGCAATAATGCTCATTTAAGTGTAAGGAATCCCTGAATACGCGACTTTCAAATTATACGACCGAGTTTATTATTGTTCGTTTTTTATATCGCTCTTTGTAGAAGAAAAAGATTCAAAAGAAATATGTATGGAATACGTATTATATCGGATAACATAATAACGCGTTTTGTAGAAAAAAATATCTTTGTCTGGCATTTTGAATATTGCAGGTCGTAGACTGATAATACCATAAAATGGAACTCATGATAACTATTCTGACAGCGACATGATACAATTCAACATTCCGCGAATTATATTATGTCGCCGTCATAATTTGTTTTGAACAATAGTGACAATTCATAGTTTTCTGTGAGTTACGTTTTTTTTAACAGATTATTCTATATATGTTGACGATAGGGACGTGTGGCGCTTGTTCTTTTCTGCACATGTGGCTTCCCTGGAAACCATTAGTTTTGATATGTAGTTTTATGTGTGTATCTATATTATTTAGATACGATTCTGATGTATCTCAATTCATACAGAATTGATTTATATACTTTTCTATTTTTGAATTATTACTTTTCTTATATTTGCATAATTTTATTATTGTAAAAAATATTATGATTTTCTTTGTATACACTCAATTAATTTATTCACCTGACAGACAGAACTGTGTTGCTGGGGAGTTTGTTGTGCCGTTTCTTCTTCACAGCACAAACACTAGGAAGCGGTGAAGGGAGGGCTTTTTTGTGGGCTGTCTATTGTAAATTCAACGTTCAACAAGAACTAAGTAATTCTAGTCTATTTTGAATAAATCACTTTTGAGTTTATTTAAAGGATAAATTATGTAATGATTTCCAGTAACATATCGATTGGCGTTTCTCATTTCTCATCTCTAAAGAGCAAATTCTAAAAAGAACGAGCATCAGATACCGTGCATTAATAAAGGAACAGGCAATCTCTCCCAAAATACAAAACGTACGGTAAATAAAAAGGCAAACGAATTTCCATTCCCGTCAATGAATTCAGAATCCAACTCCTAATTCTGATAATGAACCAATATCTAAAAGCAAGGCAATCAATGTAATTGCGAACGAAGAAACGGAGGAAGAAAAAACCGTATGGTTAAATACTCCTGATGGCGTTATTTTAATCTCATCTCACAATAGATACATCGAGAACAAAAAATCTCATCTCGAAATTGCTCTATTCACTTCGTATCCTGAACCAATTACGACGAAATTAATGTTCGCTACATATACAGTGTGGGATGAGTTTTTACTGCCGGTTCTCACTTATATTTCGCTTGTGGAATATTTCTTATGTTTAATCTAGCTATATGGGTATGTGTTTATTTATGTACGTTTCCAAATGCTTTACGTTTTTTTTTATTATCTGTCGTGAAGTCCATTTATCGAAAAATAGTATGTTCTTCCAGTTTATTCATATCAGTTATTATTATTGTCTTATTCTGAAAATTGGCTATTAGGTATGCTATAAATATCAGAAAAGGAAGAACTACCTTTCCTAAAATTATTGTTGACGGTATAAACATAATTTCAACAATGCTTTTGTTTTAAAATTTTAACTTGTGATTTCAAATTACATTATCTTTCCAGAATATATAGAGTTCATTATAGCGCACTAATTTAGTGAAAATTATAAAAAATGATGTCAGAGTAGCACTGTGGTACTTACAAAACTATCTTTTGTTTGGCCGTCGTTTGTCTCTGTCCCTGTACCACTATTGTTAGCCATAAATATAACGCTCTCACGTGGAAGTAAGTGGAAAATGTTCAATGTGTTGGAGACAGGAAGATATTTTTCGGCCGAAGTATGGCATTTTTAACAGATTCAACGCTTATTGTTATCAGAGCTCGTGATTTTTTTAGTTTAAGACTGTTGGGTTTTCTTGGAAAGAATTTTATAGTACCGTGTACAGGAGACAAAGAGTTGGCAAATATTTTTATTTGGAGTCTGAAGATTTGTGGATGTGATATTTGTCACAAATTATGAGTGGGAGGTGTTTTCTTTTTTATTCAGGCGTAACAAGGTAGGCACGTGTATGTTATAACATATGACTTTTATATTTATCTATTTTTGGAGGTGAACGAGCTACAACTAGGTAATGTAATTTGAAACCAGTGCTACCAAAAGTTATAGAACTACTATTTTGTTCTGATGCAACACTTTTCGTACACATCAATTTTGATACATAGGTATTAGGTAGGTATGTCAGAGTTAGAGTAATTTCAACAACACCAATGCTCTCGTTGTTTCTTAATTAAGAATATTTGAGCAATCATATATCGCTATCCAGCTACCATTCCAAAAATAAACAGTATTAATCAGTCGTCAAAACTCAGCAATCGAAAAAAGAAACAATCAAACCGCAAAAGCAAAAGCAGAATTGTTTCGCGTCACGAAGTCCGCGTTTATTTTTTCGCAGAAACTTTTTACTTTGATAAACTATCGGTACTTTTGTCCCACGTAGTTTTTTTGAAAGAAAAAAGTATTTTTCACAACTTTGTCTGTCATCAGTTGAAAGATTTACTGTTCTTTTGTTTCATTCGTTTGCGATAAAGTATGGCCAGATGAATTGTGAAGCAACAATCGTTACTTATAAGTTTGTTTCCATATTGATCTTGGGGAGAAGAAAAACAGATTTATGAAGCTGCTTCTTCGCTATGCGCAAATGTAAAACTCAATATAGTTTATTTTACTTGCTTCCATACAAACATTTATATCCAAAGTATGAACTTACCATAATTCTGAAGGAGATAGATTTGCAAAATATTCAATGTCAATATTCTATGCGATTTGATTCATTTTACGATATTTCGAACCTCAAAGCGATAGCCTTTAGAGCTTTACACCTCGTGAGCGAAATATACGGGGCTATACATTCATACATATTTCTGAAAAGATGGATTCACGGTTAGATCGGAGCCGTTTCAGCCCTGCTTAAGCGAATAATACCGGGATTGCCAAATCCAACCCTCTTTCTTTTTGAATAATTTTGACGAATTCGCTTAGGATGGTGCCATTAAGGATTTAAATTGCTTTTATCTGTAGAAGGTTATCTTTCGGAACATTATTTCTGTCCGAATTTTTTTAAGCTCTTCATTAGCTGGAGAGGTTGTATGACATCGTTCTCCCGAATTTTGCTCTTGTCAATATTATTACGATGTCTTGCAGGCCTCTCATGTGGAACCTGTATATTAGTGATATGTTCTTAACTAGTGTCGGCAAGTTTAACTACACACTCTATGAGGCCCGAAGGAGCCGACTGCTCATAATTCCTAATTGAATTACTGTGTAAGTACGCCGTAGTGCAACGAGTAATGTTTTACTAGATTAGATACTCAATATTGAGCCGCATTCCATTGTTTATCTATTATGTCTACATTTCTATTTATATTAATTAATACAAACAAGATAAGTTGGTACGTTTACCAATGGATCCCACATTTAATCCCAAAGTTTTAGTAGCTACAAATATTTCGTTTAAAATAGGTAAAAGCAGACAAGTTATTAACAAAATTAATATTACAAATACACGTATGATTTTGTTTCGGTGCTTACACGCGTAGGTATGTCTCGGGAGATTATAATTTAGGGTCTTGTCTCACTGTTGACAAGTTACGAAAAGCTTTTATTACCGTTTCTTCAAGATGTTAGGGCTACACAATATCACTTGTTTTCTTTCCAGCTTGTAAATTACATTGGGTTTGTACCTGTAAATTGAATACGTCTCTAATACAGTATTAAGATAATTCTTTCTTAAATAACATTATTATGATAACTAAATTATTCTCAAGTCATGCATGTACATAAAAAAAACTGCTATTATAAATACTTCAGATGTCACGTTGCGTAAGAATTACAGAAGCGACATAGATGTATCGTCTACCCCTACAATTCATCAATAACGATCCCAAATAGATTGGGTATTTCGGGACACCCCCAAAGGACACGAAAACATTTTTTACATCAAATTGTTGATCGTTAGTCGCTAGCAGTGGGACCAGCCCTTGCTCATAACATCATTTGCACGACGACTGGAATATTTTTTTAAATGTATTTTTTAGCGCTGTGAAATTCAAAATATGTGTGACATAGATTTTAATAAGATATTTCACCTTGATGATATAGGTCAAGTTTACAGATGGCTTTGTGCTAGATTGTGCGTTTCTCTTTTATCCTTGTTCCCTAGCTTACCTTAATTACTTTGTTCTTTTTTTTATTTTAGACTGCCTCGTTAGTCTAGTGGTCACAAGCGCGACTGCTGAGCGTGAGCTCCTGGGTTCGATCCCCAGTTCTGGCAAAGTGGTATTGGGTTTTTCCGTGCAGAATTTCTCAGTAGCAGCCCAGAGTGTGAATTTGTGCCCGGTTGATGGCAATAGGCTCGCCCCTATTACATGGGACTTAAACATAACGGCGATATGAAGGTGTACCGATTAATTTATGCATCTTGCCTAGGAACTGCGCTCCTCTAAACTAAACGCGAGTTGCCTTAGTATCTTCTACAGCTTCTTGTTACGTACTCTACAAAAAAACTGCTAAAGACATAAACACACAGTGTAAATTATTTCGTCCATATATTATGAACACATCAAAGTGTGTGTTCATAGATCACGTGAAACGTGACGTTCCTGACGCGACTGTCGTTACGTCGTACCGACTAATCGCTTGGAACTAACAAACGACGCGACGCTGTAGAATAGGTTCGCTTGACGCTTTTGTACGCTCGCCTTTACGTGGTACTGTTTGATATATTGGTGTGTGCGTAAGTTAGTCAAGTGAATTTATTAGGTGTGGTAATTTCAACGGGTACTAAATATAGTTGGTGATTACTATTAATTTGGATTACATTCCAGAAGACAATTTGAATTTATGGAAACTTCTGTGCCTAAATTCAAATTATGTCACACTGAAGAGGACTTCATAATCATTAAATTGTTTCAGACGACCCTTGGAACAAGAGATAGCTTACTATTAGGCGACTACTACGTTGCTTGTTGAATAAATGTCTAGAGAAATTCATGACAAACTAAATAATAAAGCTTTCAACCGCAGATTTCTTTAATATTCTCGTTTATTCGTTGTAAATCCTTAAATATTATATTTTTAAATACACATCTTAAAAAAATAACAATATCAATTTAAAAAATAGTAGCCCACCAGTATCGGGAACAGGGTCCAAGCTGCTGGCGGTCAAGGCTCCAGAGAAAGGAACCTCCTCTCTAAGCATGCCGTGTCGAGAAGTAGGTACCTACTACTTTTTGTATCAAACCTTTGATCCAACTGCCCAACGAGAGCCTCATAAGGTGTTGATCGAAGCTCTTGGCTATTAAGCTATTCGCTGTAACGACTATCGGGACAATGGCTGCTGAGTCCACATCCCACATTGATTTGATTTAGCACAACCTCATGTGCTAAATCAAGATATTTCAATTGTTTTTCTTTCTTAGCTTTTACGAGAGAAAGTGATATCAACAATCAAGGTTATTAATTTAGGACTTTAAAATTATATTTCAGTACGAATCATTCCTAAATCAGTTAATTAAAATTACGATGAAACCTAGGATTACAGAAAATGGACCGCGTCAAAGTAAAAAAAAAGGTTAATGGTAATCCGTAGAAAAAATGCTTTACACCGCTAAACCACGCACCTATAAACGGGTAAAACAAAAACCACGTTTGAAAAGCCAAAGCCACAAATGCTAGTGCATGCTGTCAAAAGCCCCGCTCCATTATATAAAGCGAAAGTGCACGCAAACCCTTTCTGCTGTCAGTCGGGAGACCAGTTTTACGCCGCACGTTTTTTACGTTCCATGTTCAGAATTGTTCGGCACTATTCAATAGTCTAGTGTCAGCCAAAAAAGTTGATCGGGGTGATTGAATATTCTGATGTTCGCTGTTTGAGGGAAGGAACTGCAATTGGGACGCGAAGGCAAATGAAAGCAGATGATATCCATTACAACCAATCAGACCGAATTAAATTGACGTAAGCAATAATGTCAAACACATTTGAGCCAATGAAATTGTTTTAGTACCAACGATTATTGCGCCATAAGTTTTCCAGTTCGCCACCCTTTCTTATTTTAGGGTCAAACTGACGATACAATTTCAGCGTCTACTTCTAGTAATGTACTATTTTAATGACCACTTCGGTGATCAAAGTTAGGAGAAGTTGTTTCTAACGATTAATAAAATTAAACATACTATACACTTAAATCTTTTACAGATATTATATCCATGATTAGTTACGGTTTACTCACGTGCATTTTGCGGGATTACCCGACTAGTTTCGGACCCAAACGGAACCGTAATCATGAACACGCGACCAGGTCGCGAGTCGAACTGAAGGGCTCTGATTAGGTCCAAAACTAGTCGGGCAATCCCAAAAAATGCATGTGAGTAAACCGTAACTAATCATAGATATAATATTTGTAAAAGATTTAGGTGTATAATATGTTTAATCTTTAGAAGCATCTAATCTTAAATTCTTCTTCTTAATCATAAATATGAATGTGTCTCACGAAAGTTTTAACACCTCTAAAAGATATTATATCATCAGAGGGTACCATTTAAATAATTAAACTTTCTGGAATTTCATATATGTGTCTTGCTAAAACTTTAATAGTCTCTGAAGTTGAACACGAATTTCAACAGAACAAGTACAGAGTACGAACCAATGAATGCATGCAAATTACCTACGTGTACGCAGTAAGCGTGCTAAAGGCCCACATTAGCGCTTTAAACGTACCTCTGAAAGTTCTATCTTACTCGTCTTCCTATCGTTACCTCGGTTCTATGTAACATAATTACCTATTACCGCCGGTTCCTTTCGCAGCTACCGCAGCATTGGGAGCATCAAATACACTATTTTCTTCCGTAACAAGCACGTCCAAATTGTATCCTTTGAAAGTTCGAGCCAAAAGTTATCACCAAACCCGCACACAAGCAAGCCAATTTCTCACATTATACAAATTCGAAACTTCACGCGAACACATTTCAGTGCCAATTTGGACTTTAAAAGAAGCTTTACCTAATGCTATAACATCGGGGAACGGCTTTTATCTAGTCGGAAAAGAAAATAAAAGACAACACGTTACGGACCAGGAAAGCCGGCAAAACCGTGGTCAAAGTCCGTATTCCGAACATTAATTTCGTAGTTTTAAAGCGATACACGAAGCGTAAACGCGTTTTATTTTTCGTTTCGTTTTATTGCGTGTTTTGCTGAATAATAAATGATTAATTAAAGCGTGAATGGAATAAGTTTTTGTGGATTTAATACCTGTGATATTTGAGTCTTTATGAACGTGGTCATGTATAGCCTTTTACGTGAGAACAAAATGAGTTCTGATGCAAGACCATGTGTGCGTACAGTCGAAGTTGGTATTGGTATTCAACATAAAGTAGTACTGCGGGACCAAGATACACAACAAAGCAACTGGAGTGTTTCTACTTGCGCATATTGCGGGCGTAATCTGGAGGAACGCCCGTGAGTCACGCGTGTACTCGTACATTTCACTCGTGCAATGAATTTATTTCCTATTCTTATGAACATTTTCCTTTGTAAATCTATCAATATCTTTTTCTCATGTATATGTGTCGCTATGGCTGTTAAAATCTATATCATCATGTCAAACATCATCGATTGTTATTGAAAGAAAGATGCTGGTGCATATTCTCAGGTCAATCTCTTGGTCGTATTTTCAGAAATTTTCAAGTTTATTCCCAGCTACAATAACGAAGTTTACCTCCATTGCATCATACTAAACAACCATCATTGCCCTACCAATCTATTTCACATCACATTCTTTATACCCACGACGCGGCGACGGGACGTACAGTTTACGTGAATAATTTGTAAGCGATACGCGTCATCCGTCATGCAAACATCATCAATCATCGTCAGTAACAGAATACACCTGCGGCTGTAATTTGACTAACATACCGTAATATTTCATGACGTAATTGTATGAGCGGGATGAATTAAAGTTAGCGTACAGTGAACAGAATAGTTATGTTAAAGGCTTTATAATGGTTTGATATCATAATGGCTTCTGATTTCTATGGAAACTAAAGTACTAACCTAGACTTTCATGTAGCTTAAGGAATATGTCTACTAAAGCTAGTATATTGTTAACTTCTGCAAGCTACGTAGCTGGTAGATTCGTAATCTCTTCTATGCATTTATATTTAAGACGTCTTATTGAAGCTACAACCCTCGAGACATTAACAAAAATGAAACAAAAAACAAACATTGTCTGATCTCTTACTTTTAACTGCTAATAAGGAAGCTACTTAGGTTAACCATTAACTTTTATATTTGTTGGTTTAACGGCTTTTAAATCGGTATTTACAGGCAAACAGTCGCTTCGCCTGAATTCACATTAATTCTTTTTTTTTTCTTTTCCCACAGTTTCTCCTACAAAAATTCAAATAGAATATCTAGCTTTAATTCCGCTGAACAAGATCGCTAGTTTGGATGCAGTATGCAGCACCACCCTCCCGCCCACAAGTATATGCACATGCAGAAAGAGTGAAAAAATAGCAACATGCAACCAAACCAATACACAAAATAAACAATATACAAAAGTGTATTGGTTTGGTTGCATGTTGCATTATTTTTTCACTCTTTCTGCATGTGCATATACTTTTGGGCGGGAGGGTGGTGCTGCATACTGCATCCAAACTAGCGATCTTGTTCAGTAGAATTAAAGCTAGATATTCTATTTGCAATGTCATGGATTTCCGCAAAGTAACGCCTGATTCCATCATTTATCACTGTCTCTCTCTAAATATCATCTGGTTCATTTGTAGTTATAATGGTAAGTCATAAGCGAAACATTGCAGCAGTAAATTTATTGCAGCTCATCGCCATATAGATTAAAATAAACAGACAAACTAGCTGTACCCGGCATGCGTTGCAATGCACTTTTTTCTACTTACTACTTTCCTACTGCTTACCTACTACCTATCTTCAGAAACAAAATCAAAATAGTAACAAAAAGTTAAAACCATTTTCATACACGCGGTAAACAAATGAAGAATATCCCTTTGGGACATAAATGTAAGGTCATGACCAAAAAAAAATTCGCGAAGTGTGAGTTTGGTCACGACGTGACCAATTTAGGCGCGTCGTGTTCCTTACCAAATTTGGCATAGTAAAGTTGTGTTTGACACGCTAAAATTTTTTCGGATGCAACTAGAATATCAGGCAATATAAAAAGCCCATGTGTCAAAGCTTTAAAATGTACGGTTGACAAGTAATAAGAAAAATAAAAATGTTGCGGCGTCAGTCCGCCATTTTGCTCGCGCGCTGTAAGGTCGTGTCGTGTTGTTTTGTGTTGTGTTAATGCATTATTCGTGTTTCTGCGTGTATCTTTGTGCTAAAATGTGCCTGAATAAGTGCTGATTGTGTATCAATAATTATATTGTGAATGTGATAAGGATTTCTATGCGAAATCTCAAAATGAACGGCGCTGGAGGTCATGTTTTGGCGCGAAACGCGGCGCATGACGAAACATTATCGGTAAGTTTTTTTATTAAAATATGTTAATAACCAATTATAACAATGTTTATATGTATCGTCATATTGTTAGATAGGCATTATACTGTATTTTTTTCAAAATGGGAATGGGATAAGGGATAAGGACATACTGAAATAATTTGTTTTTATTTTTTAAATATCCAAATTTTCTTTCATAAGAACCTTCTCCTGACAATAAGGAACAAAACAAAAAAAAAAAGCGAAATCGTCATGAAAACCACTCACGCGTGATGAGACCAAGGGAAATAGGGATTCATTTTTTTATAGATTAAATTCAATACATTTTGCAACCCCACTGATTGATGATTGACCCCCTGATACATACACAATTCGGACGGAGTCTGTGCGATCATTCGCAGTTGGTTCAGAACACGTTTCTTCGTTATCAGAATTAGCACCTACACTTATTTCCCGTATCGTTAGAATGTCCAACCATTCCCCGTCTACATCCCCGAATAGGTGTCCTCTGCTTCGAAACATGCTCGTTGCAACAAATTATAGACGTGCGACTAGCATTGTTCGAGAACCGCTCTATTTTTATTGTTCTGCAGATCTCGGGAATGTGTTGCGGGTATTGTTTTAAAAACTCCCTTTTTATCTACAGTTAATTTAGTGTTATTATTCGGATTAAATTGACCATGCATTGCCATTGTAAGCGGTTTGGTCTTAGCGAAATGGCTTCAATTAATTTTATTAGAATTTGTATAGTTATTTTAAGTTATTTTTTCATTTTAAGTGCTTATTCTCTTTCATGTGAATATTTACTTACTTAAATTGAAATGGTAATCCCAGTTTTTGACTAGCACTCTCAAAAGTTTTAAGAGATTATGTTTATAGCTGAACGAAATGTTTTTAATCGCCAAAGAAATTGTCGTTTTATTTTAAAAGTTTTAACTAAAATAAATATTATAATTTGAAACGTTCAAAGCTAGCGCTTGGAGCATCTAAAATAATATACGAATACCTACAAAAGGATGAAGGGTGTTTAATTGAAAACCCTTTCCTTTATTACATTCCACTATGTAAAACATGTTACTATTAAATCTGTTGAAAGATTGTATATGTTTACCATAATATAGTACTATGTTTACTATATAAATACTGTAGAAAGATTGTATATGTTTACTATATATACGTTGACCTTGTTTCATTATACAGCAATATCCACTTATCACATGATTGAAATTGGTTACCACCGCCGCGAAAGGGTCTGCTGATTCGTTGCCAACCTTTGTAGAAAATTTCGCTCGTAATTTCACTGGCAAACGAGAACACAGCAACGCTGCTTTGAAGCAGAGTTAGGTATGGTGGTAGCACTTCACCGGACGAATTTTCTCACAAGGAGCGGTACTATTACTAAAGTAAGATTTCGATCTGGTTTCTCTTATTGTTAAATCAACAATCAAATGAAATACCTATACTCATTGCATCTACAAAACTTTAGTACGGCTAACTTAATTAACTACCCTGCTAAGTACCTTTTGTGTAGTTCGGTTTTCATCAAATTCCAGTGCATACTTTTCATAAGTCAGAATAACATCATTGAAAACCACAGGAACGAAGAGACGAAGACCTCGTTAATAAATATTGATAGAATAAACAAAAGTCCACTCAAATAGTCTTCCGGGAAACTTTTGTATTATTAGATTCCTAGAGTGCTCTTACGTAACAGACTTGACAATGGACCCCGAGATCTGATAATTGTGTAGGTACACAACGACCAACTTTTTATCTCCCTTTCAAAACTCTTAGGGAATAGCCTGAAAGGAAATGAGTAAGGAACTGTAGTTGGGACTTGAGAGGAAGTAAATAAAAAGTAGTGCGGGTAAAATAAACCACTTAAAATGGCTTCAATCTATTTCGAACTCACAATGATGTTTAACGTACATTTTTAATTCAATCGCGCTACGCTGATAAAGATGTAAAATTTTATTCAAATCATTTTAAAAATTCATATTCTTTTGCCGTCTACAGCTGCGTACGAATAAACGGTAAGGTAGAAGAATAAAACGCATAAATTCACTTAAAATAATTTCTGAGAATTTTCTGTCATCTGCAAATCTAGTCTTGGCTCAGCTGCAATATTTTTGGGCTGAGATAAAATCTATGGTATGCGTTATTTCTCATATGAATCATAGTTACTTGTCAGTTTTGTTTTCACCTAAGTTTTCTTGACTTTGTTATTTCTGTGCATCTTCTATTAGATTATGGTCTTTTATATCATTATTTACAGCAGCCTGTCAACACTAAACATTTTATACTTTCATTTCGTCAACTAGTTTTGGCACTTCCGCAAATGCCCAGTAACTCGCAAAAGAAATCAATAATATCGGAGGCTTTATTAGGAAAGTTTCTAAAAAGTTCTTTTACCAGCCACAACTGACTACGGAAACTATACATCTTCGTTCTATTTTGATAAGTTGTGATTCAATACTTAGAGCAACTCAGCCGTCGGCAGCCACGTTGTTTTAAGGGTTCGATATATTTTGGTATTGTTTCAAGCTGAAAATATCGTTTATGTTTACCTTGTTGTTTGGTTAGATAGCAGGATAGAGAATCGGATCACAACAAAAAAACAAAGTAAACAATATGAGAGGCACGGAGATAAATAAGCCACCAAAGAACACTCATGGATAATATAGAGGATGGACGACAACATAAACCTTATCACTATGAGTTGATAAACGATGGGAAGTAAGGCTATACAACAGAAACCCTTTCTCCTCCAATGTTTACGGCTTACGCGGTACATAATCACCAGATACATTATTGTATCCCCCAATCAGCGAAGCAACAATGTTTGACACATGTATGGGTAGTAATTTGACCCCCAATTACTTACACCCCTGACGGTAACCGTATAATAACTATGGTAGCAAATACAGTATGTATATCAGGGGCTTTGGAACACACTACCTCGAACCGACTATCGATATGACATACGATCTCGTAAATTTGCAGGATGCTGCAACTGAACAAGACGGGAACTCGTGTTTACCTTCATAAAACCCGATATCGGGCTTTATTGTAGTCGCACCGTAGTTATACGATGTTGAACAGGGAAACATGTGTTGTGTGTATAGCAATAAACATTTCATAATGTAACCAAACACTAGGAGTTCCTGTTTTGTGGGAGCTGTCACGACTACAAATCACATGCACAAACATTTGGATTTGGAACATAATAATAATTTGCAAGACTAGAATAATAATACTGAGATTGTCTACCCGAAATCGTTTGCTTTAGTCCTATTATACAAATGTAAATATATACGGGACGCAACAAAATTACAGAGGCGAGGTTAATGATACCTAAAGCATTTTTGGAGCTTCGAATTTTAAATGTTCGTATGCTGAACGATTCACATCAGTTTTAATGCCACAAGAAAAAGGCAACTTCATCGGTCAAGGTCAATGCAATAAATTTAGAAGTCCCGAAATTCGTTCAATCAAAAGTCATTCTTCCGTTTCGGCAATGACCTTGACTTCAAAAAACAGACAGATAGAAACAGTTTCACCATTGGATCTCGTACAAAGTATTTACAGAGTTCCGATGACGTAGCCGCTACGAAGCTGCTCGCATAAATTACTTTCAAAGGAGAACACGAACAATGAGCATTGTATCTTTCATTGTGCAATGACACAAAATAATGGGAATACTGCATAATGTGCTGAATAGAACAGTTGTGCGTATGAATTCACATACAATGCTTATACGGCCGGTCCAATGCCAGAATATGGTTGTTGATCGCCACATAGTCGTGTCAGGCTGTTGGCAATATAATTTGTGGGACAGCAATAGTAAATTTATATTAATATTGTGTTGGATGTTAAAAACGAAGTGCCAATTCTCATTGTAGACTGTATTGATTCGTCCTCCTTCCATTCGTCGTTCCTTCAAATCAAAAAGCTTCATTCAACAAAGGTTTGAATGAGAGTAAACTGACACTTTAATCAAAAAATGTCAAACTAAACGAGAAATTCGAGCATAATGATAAAACTACAAAAAAAAAATTGATTAAGTTAGCAAAATACAACCTTATTAATGTTAGTTACAAAAACCGAGACACCCCAACAATATTTTCATCAGAACTGCCTGAATATGTGTTTTTTTTAATAAACCTCCAAGTTACACCTTAGTTTATGTCGCGTTAAGTTCCCTAGTAAAGTGTGAAATGCCTGAGATGTGCTATGCAGGAGCTGTCTAATACACTGAAACTGACCGAGCGGACCGTCTCAAGCCTCACGGTGTCTATTCCCGTCAACTGTGGGTAGAAACATATTGAAACAAAATAAAAAAAATTGAAAAAAAAACAAAAAAAAAATGTTGTGTAATAAATATGTCAATCGATTCTCTTAGTGATTCTGAACAAACTAGTTCAGGTTTAGTATATACTAAAACTAAGCTTGTATAAATATGATTTTTATTAAAATTTTTAGTAAATAAAATTAGGAACAAAACAGTTTTTTTTAGAAGGAAATTTAGAAGGTCGCCTTTTTAAAAAAAACACCTTTCCAAATGTTCCAGGACAGTTTCTGTTCGAAGATCTTTATTGTGAATTGACAAATTAATGCTGAATCAATTTTCACATCGATGCCTCGAGTTCCCGCTTGGGATAAAACTTTTCATTACCGGAACAGGACTGATGAAATCAATAAAAGTATATTTTTTTAATTGGCGATAGCCATTGCTGTATATTTTCACATCATAGCAGTCGTTATTTTAATTTATTTTGCTAATATTGCAATATTTACTCAGAATATTTCAGTGCTATAAATTGACAAAACCAAGACATTATTCCATGTAATTAACGTTAATGAGGAAAATGTGTTAATTTTGAGACACATGTCTCACATGAAAAATGTCTTATTAGACTAGTCATCATCATACATTGTTCTCACATTTTTATTATTCACAATGTAAACAGCTTTTTGTAAACATATGATGTAAAGAGTAACCATGGAGTTTATTGCCCGTTATATTCTTCTCCTTAAGAAACTACACTATGGAATGCAACAGTAACTTTATTTTTTTCGACAATCCAAAAGTGTCTGTCAATGGTTTAATTCAGCGGTTTTTCTCCAGACTTTTTTTCTCATAGACCACTTTCAAAATTTAGCTGGTTCCGGTGGACCCCCTGCAGTTACATTTCTACCATATTACCATATAAAATGTGAACAAAGATCTTTTTGTCACGCCAACGTAGACCCTTGTCGAGACTCCCGTGGAGCCCGGGGGGTCCACCTGGACCACTTTGGGAAACTCTGGTCTAATTGAAAGAAATGTTTTTACTTTGACTTTGAAAGTTACTTTAATAAACGTTTGCGAAGATTGTACTACTCTGTTCAACGAACGATGAGTCTTGACATAGCGGTAATTTCGTACATTGTAGCATGCTATCGAATCGAATATAATTAATAAATATCGAATGGAAAAAACGGGACCCTATTACTAAGACTCCGCTGTCCGTCCGTCCGTCTGTCACCATCTCATGAACCGTGATAGTTAGACAGTTGAAATTTTCACAGATGATGTATTTCTGTTGCCGCTATAACAACAAATACTAAAAAACAGAATAAAATAAATATTTAAGAGGGCTCCCATACAACAAGCGTGATTTTTTTGCCGTTTTTATAGATACTGGTACGAAACCATTCGTGCGCGAGTTCGACTTGGATTTGGCCGGTTTTTTAAAAATATTTGATACTAGCTTTTGCCCGCGGTTTCGCTCACGTTAATTACGCTCAAAAAAACTCTTAACACACTACTTACTAAAGTTTCTATAATAATTTAGTTCAATCGTGATTTGAAAGACACGTGGCGCCATCTATGAACGTTATTGTTGTTTTCCTCGGAAACAGTACTTTTTTCGGGATAAAAGGTACCCTATGTCCGTTTCTGTATACCTGACCACGTATATGCAAAATTTCAGGATGATCAGGATGGTCAGTGGTTTAGGCGTGAAAAGGTAACAAACAAACAAATTTACTTGCGCATTTTTAATATTAGTTAGGAAGTTAGGATTCATTGTATGGTGCAATTTTGAAGAGAAACGTCAGGACTCACCTTACGGTGGTAATTCATTGGTTATTTTTATTCATTTCCACAATTTCCCCAGTCTATTTGCTAATCCACATAGCTTCCAGAAAACTTGCTCTTTTTCTGAATTTCCTATGTTACGCGAAGTGGCTGTCGTCCGTAGCTCATTAAAATGCTATAATTATTTTAAACTGGCTAATTAGTGGACATTGTCCCCATCCACTTGATTATACAGGGTGGAAACGAGCACTTAGAAGGAAAGTACCTACTTTAAATATTGAAGAAAGATCTACGAGCGCATTTATTTAAACTTTTAAAAATAAAGTAAAGATTCCTCGTTTGACTGCCTCGTTGGTTAAGGCTGCTTTTCCACCAGAGATGTGCTATGCAACTTTGCTGTGAATGCGTTTGATATTCACCAATCATATTCATTGGTCCACATAGCATAGCACTGGTGGAAACTGATAAAACTAAGCTATGTTTTTTATTTGGAAGGATGCGTGCTATGGATGTGTGCTATGGATGCGAGCTATAGATGTGTGCTATGGATGGTCGCGAGTGATGTAGCTATGTGCAGATGCCTCCCCTATAGTTGATACGTCGCATAGCTCAACCTACGCATCTTCCTCGCACAGCTACCTTGCGGCGACGCATATTTAGAGCACATCTTACTCGCTCCGCTACATAGCTTAGCATCAGTGGAAACGGTCACATAGTTTCGTAGCTTGGCTTTTACATTCTCCCAGCATAGCTGCATAGCACATCCCTGGTGGAAAGGCATCCGTAGAGGTTGCAAACGCGACTCGACTGCTGAGCGTGAGGGTTCGATCCACAGAACTTATAATCGATCCCTAGGTCAGGCAAAATATTATTGGGTTTTTCCATGTGGAATTTCTCAGCAGCCCGGAGTCTGGATTTGTGCCCGGTTGATGGCAATAGGCTCGCCCCCTATTACACGAAACTTAAACATAACGGCAAAATGAAGGTATAATATGCACCTCTGCCCTACCCTTCGGGGAATGCAGGCGTGATGATATGTTATGTTATTATAAAGTTTCCATTGAGTAAAATCTGCTACCTTCATTACCGATTTGAGGTACTTTTCCCTTAGGCACAGGTTTCCCACCCTGTATGGGTATGATTCCTTCGTTTCCTAAACTAAACGAGGAGTGGCATTCTTTTTTTTTTTTCTATTGGACTGCTGTAGGTTGTCCTTGGGGACCCTTCCTACGTACCGGGCAGTAACCTCCAGCCAATGGGGGGGGGGGAGGAGTGGTATTACCGGGAACTAAATTTTTGTATGACCTACAGATAGTTGTTCCGAGTCTGAGCGTTTTTGTGCATAATATGAGATCTGTGTCTGTGAACGCACCCACGACACAGGAGAAATCCAAGTGAGGTGAAAAATTTAAAAACATAAAAAAACACCAAACGATGTTTCATAACATTATTTAAAGCTGTAAGTTCAAACTGTATTTGCGTTTAATTCTCGCACACCTTTTAATTTTCCATTTTCATATCTCGTGGGGTATTTGAAAATAATCTGACGGAAAATGATTACGTTTCCGCCCTCTCGCCCTCGTTGAAAGTGGAATTTGGCCAAGGACGAACAGCGATATCATTAAACAGCATTAAGCTTGTCATATCGCCTTCCAATTCTTTTTTCTTCTTCTTTCAAGCGTTTTCTTTGCCCAACTGGCTTTAGTGTGTTTACTTTATAATGCATAATATGGGTGACAATTACGTCAGTTTAAATTACCTACGTTCTTATTAATCTTTAGATTTTATAATATGAGTCAATGGTCAATCGTATACTGTATTTTGTTTATACACAAACAGCTTTTGACTGTGATCATCATCATTCAGCCAAAAGACGTCCACTGCTGGACATAGGCCTCCCCCAAAAAGGTGAGGGGTTTGCCATAATCGCCACGCTTGGCAGGTGGGTTGGCGATCGCAGTATGGTTGTTAAAGTACTCAGAGAACGCTGCTGCCTATCCTGTAGTGAATCCCTTAGAGCAATAGCGCACTAGCGACCTGGCTGCGCGGCCATGACGCGCAGCCAGGCCGCAAGGGTTGCGATTTGCTACGCGGCCAAAACCGCGGCTACAATCGTCAGTTGCACATACAGCGCGCTTCAAAATGGACGTTGAGGAAATAAAAGGCGTACAAAGGGATTATTTCATAATTATTTCACCGACCTTCAGCAATATGATGACAAGTTCATTAGTTATTTGCGGATGAGCAAGTCTCCGTTTGAAAAAGTGTAAAAAAAATCTTAAACAAAAAAAAAAAAACTCTTTTGGCGTAGTCTTCTTCCAGAATGCCCTCCTCGTCTCAATCTCAGGTATAAATCAGGTATCTATCTCGATGGCCGCCGCGACCTAACCGCTGCGGCCAAGCCGCCAGTGCGCTATTAGCCTTAGTCGCCTTTTACGACACCCATGGGAAGAGACGGGGTAGTGCTATTCTTTACGTCCGGCACCACACGGACATTTGACTGACAACTGACTGGAAATTAGAGTACAGTTCTAATAGGTAGACCTATCTAATATAATAGGTCTAATCTAAAGTAGGTAAAGTCTAAGGACTGCCTCGTTGGTCTAGTGGTCGCAAGCGCGACTGCTGAGCTGAGCAATTGAGCTGTGTTCCATCCCCAGGTCGGGCAAAGTATTATTGGGTTTATGCGTGTGGAATTTCTCAGTAGCAGCCCGGAATCTGGATTTGTGCCCGGTTGTTGCATTAGGCTCGCCCCCTATTATATGGGACTTAAACATAACGGGGAAATGTGGGTGTACTAAACACCTCTACCCAACCCGTCGGGAAATAAAGGCGCATTTATGTACAGTCTAAAGTGTACTTTTGGTACCTACTTGTCAGTGTGTGCTGCTGCCCATGTAATTAGCTAGCCATCCACGCACGGATTCGACCGACAGGCGCATCTCGGATCCGATCCGTGATTTCGCCACACACGTACAGATTTGCCCACCGGGCGCGACTTAGATCGGAACCGTGATTTCGTGTACACTACCAAAGCATTAGTGCGCGACTGAGGCGCAATTCGGCGAGCACATCCGTCGCTACGCACACACGCACAGTTGCTACTCAGATCTGCCGTACCCGATCCGGTTGTTTTGAGCACGGGCAGCGGGCAGGCACCCGGCGGGCATATCCGTGTCTGTTCTCACCATACACGCACGGATCTGCCTGCCAGGCACGTCTGTTCGGCTGATCCGGCGGGCATATCCGTGCGTGTATGGCTAGCTATTGTTGTCACAAATAACACTAGGTTTACGTAATTTAAATCAATACACGCAGAGCAAAAAATACAGCATATTTTTCCTCGAAAATTCATCAGGAAATCACGTCACTTATACATATTTTTATACCTGTAAACATCCTTATGTTACAGTCGCGAAACCCGACAATCACAGTCTTCAGATTACTCGCTCCCGCGGGCGTGTTCAACGTGGAGTCATAAAGAATAATGATTTGTTCTCAGTAACTTTGTCACTGTCAACTTTATGTTAAAGTAGCGCTGTATAAAAGTTTACTTCCTTAATTTTCATAGTGAAGATGTTTGTACCCACTTTGCAGGTACTTACTGGACGACAAAATAATAAATCTTGTGTGATTTTTGTAACAGTGAAGGTTTTTAATTATTAAAGACATAACATAACATCACGCCTGTATTCCCCGAAGGGTTGAGCAGTGTTGTATAGCACCTACAGCCTCATTTCGTCTTTATGTTTATGTCCCATGTAATAGAGGATGAACCTATTGCCATCAGCCGGGCTACTATTGAGAAATTTCACACGAAAAAACTCAATAAAGAAGACAAACCTTTTTTTTTGTTTTTAGGATATATCAAATGATTTTTTCCGCTCTGGGCGGAGCGGAAGGCAGTGTCAGACTCTTACTGACTAAAACCCATCCGTGTTCCTCCTAATGCCCTTTGCGTTCCAGGGCCGCGGTAACTCTTTCAAATAAATTCCGCAACCCTGGCAGAACACTGCCCGACCTGAGGATCGAACCAAAGACCTCACGCTTAGCAGTTGCGTTTTGACCACTAGACAACAAAGCAGTAATTATAATAGAATTTAGAAGAAAATCTGATTTAAAATCTACAGTGATTAGTTTCAGGAAATCTTAAAAAAAACTTAGGATCCTTGCCTAGCCTAATTATGATACAATAGCAAACGCTACTCAGCTTTAAATTGCCGTTAAGTCTCATGCTGTGACAGTGACAGAACAAAATTAACGGCAACTTAAAATTTATATTCTGTTCAACGTAAGATGAGTCCTGAGTTCTAAGGTCATTTCAAAATTATTTCCGTAAAGAAACTGCTATCGAAAAAACGTAAAACATCATCATCACAAACCGTAAAATAGCTATACAGGGTGTAAACGAATTCGTGTAATTCCTTCAAACCGCGTGATCGACTGGTGACACTAGGTAATTGACCCTGCATAGGTTTTTTTTCAGAAACAACAAAAAAATGTTTTCAAAAAATGAACCATGGTATTCTGTATCTGAGTAATTTTAGCGTCCCAAGTTAAGTGACTGCGTGGAGCGATATCGCGCTAGTCGTTCCCGTCAGCTGTGTCGCCGGAGCTTCATTAATTTATGCATGGCATCAAAATTTTCTATCACATAAAAAATTTATTTGGGAAGAAAAATTTTTTTTTTAAATTTTTAACAATCTAAATCCCGTGCGTGGTTAATCTATATCTTTAATAGATCATGTGGTTTAAAGGAATTACACGAATTCGTTAACACCTTGTATTATCCATGTTTTTTTTGTATTTGATATTCTTTGTATGGTAACGTTGTATAGAACGTCAGGTACCTTAAGGTGAAAAGGGTGTTGTAGCGTTTGAGTATTTGGCCAATAGTTTATCGATTTGACAAAACAAGACAACTTAATTTAGATATCAATATGGCCTATTTTAAACCACTGCCATGAACATGACATTCATTTTGAACAACATAAACGAAATCACAAATCCGGCAAGCGTAAAAACGGATAACTGACGTCACAGCGCGACATACTAACCGTTATAATTGAATGCTGAACCGAAAGGGACAAAAAGAAACTCATTTGTGCCGGACATGTTATGAGATTAAACCGCGTGTACGATGTACCCACACAACATCGTACTGTAACGTTGTTTTACGTACGAATGTAGGCCTCAAATTAACTTCAACTTGTTCGGTTTGTTTTTGAACGATCGCACCTGTTCCACAGTGTATACAGGGTGGTAATTTGAAATGGGGCATGAAGGGCAGCTACCTTAACCATTGTAGCTACAGGAAAACGTTCTTAGAAGACCACCCCTAACTTTTGGGATAATTTCAATCGGCATTCACAGATTTTGAAAAAAAAGTACAGTCAGCGAGAAAAATGGCTGTTTTCACAAAACTTTTTTATGATGCCAATCGATCCCATTTTCTATAAGGATCAAAAAACTCTTCCGGACCAACTGAGGTTTGAGTACTAGAAACGTCAGAAATAACAAAAAACTATTTGAGATGGGTTAGTTATAAGGGCAGCTACCTTAATCGTTGTCGCTACAGGAAAATTTTGATAGGAGACTGGCCATAGTTTTTGACATTATTTCGAACTGCATAAAAAGTTATTGAAAAAAAAAAATTGGTACAGTCAGCAAAAAAATTGTCAGTTCTTACAAAACTCTTTTATGATGCCAATCGATCCTATTTCCCATAAGTAACAAAATACTCTTCTGGACCTACTGCGGTAAAAGTACTAGAAACGTCAAAAATCACGAAAAACAACATTTTGTTAAAAGTGACGTTAAGGCTGAAAAAATAAATTATTTTATTTTCAAAATCTGTGAATGCAGTTCGAAATATTTTCAAAAAACATGGATAGTCTCTTAAAAACATTTTCCTATAGCCACAACGATTAAGGTAGCTGCCCCTATTACTATCCCATCTCAAATAAGTTTTTTGCGATTTCTGACTTTTCTAGTACTCCAACCTCAGTTAGTTCGGAAGAGTCTTTTGATCCTTATGGGAAATGGAATCGATTGGCATCATAAAAAAGTTTTGTGAAAACAGCCCTTTTTCTCGCTGACTGTACTTTTTTTTAAAATCTGTGAATGCCGATTTAAATTATCCCAAAAGTTAAGGGTGGTCTTCTAAGGACGTTTTCCTGTAGCTACAATGGTTAAGGTAGTTGCCCTTCATGCCCCATCTCAAATTACCACCCTGTATATGCTAAAGCAGTACTTCAACTACCTACAATCGTCCGAATTGATATACTCACACAGACACGCTCTGCAACAAGACTTCTAAGTTATCATCGGAATACAGTCAGTCACGGCTGTCATAGAGTACACGACAAATAAATAATGTATTTATTGTTTCACAAACTAGGTGATATACCTACATGCTTAGTACTTTATGTGCAAGAATGAACAGATGATGTACTGCTGTTACTTAAAAAAGGAAACCCTGTGCTATAAGTACCAGCTAACCTTAAGTGACACAGTGAGAGCAGTACTTGATATTACATGTAGATATGTTAGATGAAGTTGACGTGACAATAATAATAGGTACATTCAATTAATAATATTATTATTATTATTTGTATCTCTCTTTATGTCACGGATCATCTTCCATGCGGAAGATGTCCGGTCCTTTCGAAGGCATACCCGGGGACACAGGTCCAACGCGCAGAGGCCCCTTTGAGAACTTTAATCTAAAATGGGGTGGGGCACCAACCGGGGACTATCCACGGCTGCACTATTGAAGTACAGTCATGGACCGTCCCAAGTGGGTGCAAAACTATTGTAAACTATGGTAAAAAAATATCTGGTCTATGGGAGGGGGTGTTTAGTGGATCGGTTAACCTCTATTGCCGGAAGAAAACGGCGTCTGCCTTTCAAGTTTAAGTTTGAAATGCGTTGGCAGACGGTGACTCGCCAGCTCACTAGCTGGCGAGTCACGAGTCTTCTGGGCCTGCCGCATGGTCGTTTTCTGCCAGTTGGGATCCACTTAGTGGTTATTTTAGCCCATTGGCAATTAATAATAATAATTAATAATAATGCAGGGGTACCAACTGAAAATCAGCGCTGGGTGTTTGACGCCCAGCATATGCTGAGTTGGTGACCCTTTCGGCATGGGCATGCTCGACAGCATAAAATATGTGTGTTTCTTTTATGTTTTTGTTTTTATTTTTTATTGTTTATGCTGTTATTGTGTCCTTAGCTGAATAAATATGTTTTCTTTCTTTCTTTCTTTCTTTCTAATAATACGGAAACAAAATTTCCAAAGAGTAGAATCGCTTGAACTATTAGTAAACTAAGCTTGTGTAAGTGGGAAGTGGTTATTTGTGTGCGTAAATGTTGCGTGTATGTATGTGTATAAAGTGTATGTGTGTGTGTGTATATGTGTGTGTGTTCACAAAGAGTGCATTATACTCAGTATACAGTTCGTATCTGTGTGAGTGTGTCAATTCAGGGGATTATAGTAAGTTGAGGTACTGCTTTAGCTTATATTATATCTACTGTGCCTATTCGGATTAATTCGGCAATGTTCGCTTGTTACGCCATGACACGTTGATTTATTCAACGCTAAAAAAGTCTTGTAAACAAATACGGAATATAACCGCAAATTGAATTTCAGATTTGAATTTTTTCGTTAATTAAAAATATGGCAGCTTGGGGTTCGGGTGTCGGCTTTGTTTTTGTTATAATGGCCCCTTATTTCATCCCCATAAAAAGGTAATCGTAACCATAGATTATATGTTTTTTTTCTTTTAGCATTAAACAATTTCTGCAAGAGATTTCGATGAACATGATTTGCAAGAAAATAGAGAGGGTTAGTTCGCGGTGTAACAATAAATAAAAAAGCAAACGAACTTAACTGTTAGTGACGTTCGATGATTATTAAGCGATGTGATTCGCCCGAGAGATTGCACACCCTCCCATCCCCACTGGTATTTCAAAGATTGTCTCTTCAGATCTGCCCCTGCGTTCATGAAATAGCTGACGACCAGCCCGCGACGGTGACAAAAGTGTATGAAAGCGATTTTCTAGTTGAACAAATTAGTATCCACTTTTATATTTAAAAACAAATAAAAGCATTGAAAAATACCTGTAATTTCCCGTCCAGAGCAAATAAAGTGGAAGATAACCGAAGTATCCATTTTCTTTTCCCTAGAGTCACCCCATGTTTGCTTTCATTGTTCAATCCACAACAAAACACAATAGTACAATTATTAAATATTTAACTACTTAATAATTAAACAATCTCTATAGAATTATAGGAATAAACAGTAAAACGTGAGGCACAAAATATGAAATTAGAATTTCGAACATCAGCATCGATAACTAAATTCATTTAAACTATTCGCTTCGACAAAATATTTCCAACTCGAAACTCGGCCTTCAACGACATTTTAATATCGAAAATTATTTTGATTCTACCCTTTTAGGTTAATACCCTGTGGGAATACTGTACCTACAGAAGGTACAAATGACACATTAAGCTCTCGGTGTTAAACAAAAGGATCGCATTCTTGTATGATTATTGTTATACATATACAAGGTTAGTCGGAAAGGGGGTACTAATCCGAAGCCCACTTATAGTATCACTGATGACTGTTTGAAAGCAAGTGTTAAAATTTCAAAATTCGATATTTTTTTTTCCAAATAAAATGATTTTTATTTTAGTTTTTTCAAAAATTCTTCATCCCTGCTTTAGTCACAAATTCAGAAAATGGTGATTCTAATTCATGACCCCAAATATGACCTAAAATGTAAACAATGCTGATCATAACTGGTGATAGATATATTTTAGAGATATTTTTTTGAGTTTTTTGAACAACTGTTTCTCTTAAACTATTGACTTTTGGGAAAAGTTGTAGAACAAAAGTTATTCATTATTATGTGTACTTTAACACCTTTTCAGATTAGTACCCCCTTTCTGACTAACCTTGCATATATCTATACACCTATACATATAATATCTATACACATAATAAAACAGTAAAAAAACTGTGTCTGTACATTGAATATATTTAAAAAAAATGACTGAGGGGGGTTTAGAAATAGTAATAGAGCACGAATCAAAAAAAAAAATCTGTCTGTTTGTCTGTTTGTTTGTACACGCTAATCTTCGGAACTACTGGACGGATTTGAATGGTTTTTATTTTGTTGTATAGGTATTAAGTCTGGGCAACATACAGGCTATAATTTATCTTGAAATCTTGAACACCTGATACAAAACCGCAACAGACCAGCTAAACTATAAGAGATACAAAAATGGTACCATAGCAAAAATTGTTCCACGTGATAAGCATTTTCTGTTGAGAGAATAAATTTGAAGATCTGGAACACCTGAAGTGGAACTCCAAGAGCCCAGCTACACTATAACATATATAGGAATAAGGTTTTAGCAAAAGTTGTTCAATCTGATAAGCACTCTCTGTTGACTTATAAAAATCGAAGATCTGGAACACCTATTGTGGAATTCCAAGCGCCCAGCTACACTATAACATATTATTATATAAGAATGACGTTTTAGCAAAAGTTGTTCAATCTGATAAGCACTCTCTGTTGACTTATAAAAATCGAAGATCTGGAACACCTTTTGTGGAATTCCATGCGCCCAGCTACACTATAACATATATAGGAATGCCGTTTTAGCAAAAGTTGTTCAATCTGATGAGCACTCTCTGTTGACGTATAAAAATTGAAGATCTGGAACACCTATTGTGGAATTCCAAGCGCCCAGCTACACTATAACATATATAGGAATGACGTTTTAGCAAAAGTTTTTCAATCTGATGAGCACTCTCCGTTGACTTATAAAAATCGAAGATCTGGAACACCTGTTGTGGAACTCCAAGAGCCCAGCTACACCATAACACATATAGGAATGACGTATAAAAGTTGTTCGGTCTGATGGGCATTTCCTGTTGACTTATAAAAATCGAAGATCAGAAACATCTGATGTGGAAATCAAAGCTACCACTAATTTCACTGTATAATTATAAAATAACATAAGCTGGGAGTACCTCCACGCGATGAAGGCGGTAACAGTTTAGGACTGATTTTCGATGACGATGGTATATCATTGGAAGTTTGACTCTACTGGCCAAAATTCCCGTTAATTTTTTTTATTTTATCGAATAAATATGCCTTCGGGCTTATGTTATTTGAGTGTTTAATTTCCTTTTCCATTTATTTTCGTAACACGGTAGCCTACCCGGTAACGCAGGGGAGCAGTCACATAGATGTTAATTGATCAGATATCTTCACAATAAAACTATAACCATGCCTATAAAGAGGTCAAATCTTTCCCAATGTTCCAAAGGAGCTAAAAGATTGAGGATCATAAGATCCCAAGAATCTACCGTAGAGCGTCAGGAGAGACTTAATGCTGTTCGAGAATATCAGGTTGCAACTCGCTCCGTGTAAACTTCTTCGGATCGCGAAGCACGCCTGCGTTCTCAGCGTATTTACGCATCTACATTCAGGTCTCTAGAGACCAGTGAAGAATATGATGCGCGACTGACCGCTGATCGTGAACGTCATGCATTGTCTCGCGAGTCGGAGATGTTCACGGAAAGAGAATTACGCTTGAGTTCTCAGCGTATATACACATCGACTTCGAGGTCTCTAGAGACAAGTGCGGAACTTGATGCGCGACTGACCGCTGATCGTGGAAGTCATGCATTGTCTCGCGAATCGGAGACGTTCACGGATAGAGAATTACGCTTTAGTTCCAAGCGTACCTACGCATCGACTTCTAGGTCTCTAGATACAAGTGGGGAACGTGATGCCCGCTGATCGTGAACGTCACGCATTGTCTCGCGAGTCGGAGACGTTCACGGATAGAGAATTGCGCTTGAGTTCCAAGCGTATCTACGCATTGACTTCTAGGTCTCTAGAGACAAGTGGGGAACGTGATGCGCGACTGACCGCTAATCGTGAACGACACGCATTGTCTCGCGAGTCAGAGACGTTCACGGATAGAGAATTGCACTTGAGTTCCAACCGTATCTACGCATTGACTTCTAGGTCTCTAGAGACAAGTGGGGAACGTGATGCGCGACTGACCGCTGATCGTGAACGACACGCATTTTCTCGCGAGTCGGAGACGTTCACGGATAGAGAATTGCGCTTGAGTTCCAAGCGTATCTACGCATTGACTTCTAGGTCTCTAGAGACAAGTGGGGAACGTGATGCGCGACTGACCGCTGATCGTGAGCGACATGCATTATCTCGCGAATCGGAAACGTTTACCGTTACAGAATCACGCTTGAGTTCTCAGCGTATTCGTACATCTACTAACAGGTCTTTTGAAACGATTGATGAACGGGATGCGCGACTAACTGCTGATCGAGATTATCATACATTGTCCCGAACACGCACACAACAAAATATTCATAATCAGTTAGAAAGTGAGAGAGAAAGAATTGCTGGAGTACGGCATAAAGAAACAGAAGAAGAGCGCAACGAACGTTTGAATTCTGATCGACTTCGACATTCTCTGAACAGAATGTCGATATCATCTGAAGAATCGGATGTGGACCAGATAAAGTTTAAGAGATATAAAAATGGTGCCATGGCAAAAATTATTTCATGTGAAGAGCATTTTCTGCTGTGAGAATAAATTTGAAAATCTGGAACACCTGTTGTGGAACTCCAAAGCCCAGCGACACTATAACATATATAGGAATGACGTCTTAGCAAAAGTTGTTTAGTCTGATGGGCATTTCCTGTTGACTTACAAAAACGAAAGATCTGGAACGTCTCGAATCGTCTCGCGCATCCCGTTGTTTTCCCGTCCCCGGGCTCTTAGAATTCAACATCAGACGCTTCAGATCTTCGATTTTGACGACCCCGTTGTCGCTGGCATAAGCAACAGAATCCGCGTACGAAGTCGCGGGCAGAAGCTAGTATTTAAATATTTCACTCAAACATTATTATAGAAAATTATCGTAATAATGTCTGAATATTATTTATTAAGCGTATATTATAGCTACTCGTGTGATGGGCTCAAAGCCTAGGCTACAATAATTAATTAGAATATAGTATGCGTTTAATAGCACAACAATATCGCTCAACTCGCTATAAAAACAAAAAACATTTAAAAGTATAAAAAATAGTAGCCTACTGGCATTGGGAACAGAGTCCAAGCTACCGGTGGTCAGAGCCTCAGAGAGAGGAACTTCCTGACAATACGCGCCGTGTCGAGAAGTACCGCTTTCTGCACCAGGCCCTTGATCCAACCGCCCAGCGAGAGCCTCTTAAGATGTTGGTTGAGGCTCTTGGCTATTAAGGCATTGGCCGTAACGACTCTCGGCACAACGACTGCTGAGTCAATCTCCCACATGTCAACAACCTCGTGTACACGTCTTGATATTAGATAAATGAATAAATTATTGAAAAAATAGAATATAGTATGCATTTAATAGCACAACAATATCGCTCAATATTCATTGTTATGTTCACGTTCTCACTTGGCTGTTTTACATATTATTGGCTTGTATAATGTATTTGTAATATGCTTTACTATACAGGATGTAAACGAATTCATGTAATTCCTTAAAACTACATGATTGAATTACTGGCGTAAATTCGTCCCGCACGGAATTTAGAGAGATTAAAAATACGTTTATTGTCTTGCGATATTGGTAAGTTCATCAACATTTCGATGCCACGTATAAATGAATGAAAGCGCAGCGACACGGCTGACGGGCACAACTAGCGCGATATCGCTTCGCACAGTCAGTTAACTCGGGGCGCTAAAATGAATCAGGTAAAGAAAACGAGGTGATATTTATGTATTACAAAAACAGATACAGGGTCAATCTGTGCCACCACGAATTCCGATACAGCCTTTATTGTAGAATATATAGTAGATATAGCGTAGTCTGAACTGGGTTTTCCAATCATAACACTAAATCGTAATACTATTTCCGTCTAGCCAAAACCACAAGTCACTTATAATTATACAAATAAACGTACGTCCCGTAAATATAACAGGTACTTTTAGTGCTAAAAAGTGTACCGTACGTGAAACTCGTGTAGTACCAGCAAAATGGCCGTAAGAAGTTGTAGTCACAAGCTAGCTAACTCTGCACAATGTACCCGGATTTTAGCAGAGTTGAAGATGTTTTACCAAGTACTAAACGCTTTAGTGGCTGAAAGTGTCCGGCCATAGTGTATTAGTGTAAGTTTTATGTTAAAAGTTGTACATCCTCTCTGAAGTAATGACATTGCCCGTACTTACTGACTGCAAAATCTAGTGGATACGGTAACACAATTTGTGAGCTCTACCCGTGTGAACCCGGACTAAAAATAGGGCATCCCACCTCTACCTAAGTGTCGTAAGAGCTAAGGGATTATATTAGGCTTATGGGCTACAAGGTTCACAGTCCACAGCTGTATCTATCTAGCTTTAAAAGGGTTGCGGTAGGTAGATTTTCTGACGCTTTTAATTTTTCTAGAGGCCGTTGCTAAAGTGGGTTCATTTTTCGGCGGCAAAATGGGGTGACGATACCCAGCGCCATTTTTTCAATGAAACGTTTACTATGGTACAAGAAAGAAAGAAAAGAAAAAAAAAATTGGACACAGTGCAAAGAGACACAACCATACATAATTATGAAAAATTGGAAAAAAATAACTTAAAAACATTGATACTAACATCAACATAATCATAATTTAGGTTGCGTCTCAGATCAACTCAATAAATTAATACAATTACAAGTACTTGGCGCTGGTTTTCATTTGGAACCTTTGTAGAGTCACAAGAACAAATATAAATAGGTACACGTAGCGAAATTATAAAGACTTATGAATATTCAACATTTGGCCGAAAAACGTCCACTGCTGGACATAGGCCTCCCCCGAGCCATGTCGGGGGGTTTGCCATAATAGCCACGCGTGGCAGGCGGGTTGGCGATCGCAGTATGGTTGTTAAATTACTCAGAGAACGCTGTTGCTCATCCTCTAGTGAATCGCTTACTTACGAATATTATAGCTTTTGAAATATTGCATAATTTCAATCAGCATTTAGGGAGAAAATCACTTGAATTTCTCTGCCTGTATACATGTTAGTGCTCATGACTATACTTCACACTAGACATGTTGTTTCGCGAAAATATCACCACATTTTTTCGTCCCATGAGTTGTGTCAAAACAACATAAGCTTAATAAATATTAATTATACTCGTAGTGTACATTGTTGGACAATTTAGGTTTTACAAAATTATGACCGCCTCGTTGGTCTGGTGGTGGCAAGCGCGATTGCTGAGTGTGAGGTCCTCGGATCGATTCCAAGGTCGGGCAAAGTGTCACTGGGTTTTTCCTTGTGGAATAATATAATAATAATAATAATGAGAGAGATATGAGATACACAGATAATGAGAGAGCCACACGACCGAAAAACGCCGTACCGGCTTGGCAGTGTAGGATCGAGCGCCGTATTGCCGAGGCTAGGGCACTCATCGGCAAGTTGGTCTGCTTTAGGGAGGGCAATAGTCGACCGAGAGTGATGCGCTTTGTGAGACGAGCATTCTCGGGGACTGATGTCAGCCCTCGAGAGTATATGTCTCGTGTCACAGAGCGCATCGACTTCCTAAAGCAGAAAGTCTATGCATGGGCAAACCGCATACGAAGGTATAGGCGGCGAGTGGACCGGTATACCCAGAACCGCCTCTTCCAAAGCGACGAAAGGTGGGTATATAGAACCTGGGAGCGACCTGATCAACGTGTGGGTGACACGCGCCTACCGGATGATGACGTCATGAATGCATTCTGGCGCAATATCTGGTCGGTGCCTGTCACTCACACTGAAGGTGACTGGATGCAGGAGGTCCAGCGAGCATGCGAACCGATTCAAGAAATGGGGGACATAATTATTAGTCCCCAAGACGTAGCCAGTGCAGTCCGTCCAATGTCAAATTGGAAATCCCCTGGCCCGGACGGACTGCACAACTTTTGGTTAAAGTGGCTGCGCAGTTCGCATGCTCGTTTGGCCTCACAATTCCAGTCATCTTTGGAATCTGGGTCGCTTCCACAGTTCCTTACTACAGGAGTTACCCACCTGCTCCATAAATCAGGTAGTACCGCGGAACCAAAAAATTATAGACCGATCACGTGTTTACCGACGGTCTATAAAGTTCTTGCATCCATTCTGAGAGCAAAGATTAATAATCATATTGATAATAATTCGATCATGTCTGCTTCTCAGAATGGATGTAGGAATGGGTCCCGCGGTACTAAGGAGCTACTCCTCATTGACATGGCCATCAGCCAACAGGTTCGCCGATCCCGAAAGGATCTGTCGACATGTTGGATAGATTATAAGAAGGCCTACGACTCGGTGCCACATACATGGCTCATGAGGGTGCTGGAGTTGTATAAAGTAAATACAACTCTATGCGCCTTCCTGACGTCATGTATGGGGCAATGGAGGACGGTCCTTCACTATCCAGGATGTCGGCAAATTCAAGGGATGGGTGAACCAATTAGGATTGAGCGAGGTATATTTCAGGGCGATAGTCTGAGCCCGTTGTGGTTTTGCCTAGCCTTGAACCCTCTAAGCACACTGCTGGAGGGGTCAGGGTTAGGCTATCGATTGAGAAGAGGTGGTCAGGTAATATCCCACCTCCTTTACATGGATGATCTGAAACTCTTTGCCCCCAACAATTTGCGACTGCTAGAGTTACTGAAAGTAACTGAAACTTTCAGTAATTCCATCAGGATGGAATTTGGTGTGGACAAGTGTGCAGTCATGCATGTAAAGCGAGGGAGGATTATGGAATCCGTGGGAACCCAACTCTCGGATTCCGTACACCTTAGATCCCTCTCCTCAACCGAAACCTACAAATACTTGGGCATGTCGGAGGCGTTAGGCATCAACGAGATTGACATGAAGCAATCATTGAGGGAGCGCTTCTATGGCCGCCTGAAAAAAGTACTTAACAGTCTTTTATCAGGCGGAAATAAGGTGCGCGCCTTCAATGGTTGGGTCATGCCGGTCCTGATGTACTCCTTCGGCATACTCAAGTGGACTCAGACCGAACTGGACGCCCTGGATAGGAGGGTCCGTTCGCTGCTGACTGCTAATCGCATGCATCACCCACGCTCATCGGTAATGAGACTGTACATCCCGCGGAAGTGTGGGGGTCGAGGCTTTTTAAATGCCAAGACCCTCCACAACCGCGAAGTGTGCAGTCTCAGGGAGTACTTCTCCCAAGCCGACGTGGGGATGCATCGAGATGTAGTAGCAGTGGACAAAGGACTCACCCCGCTCTCCTTGGCTAAAGAGAACTGGCGCAAGCCTGTAGTGCTGGATACCAATGGCCGCAGTGATGTATGGCGGAGCAAGGAGCTTCACGGACGCTTCTACCGGGCCCTTCATGGACCCGATGTAGATTTCCTAGCGTCCGTGGCCTGGCTACGATTCGGTGACCTCTTCGGGGAAACCGAAGGTTTTGTCTGTGCAATTATGGACGAAGTTATGATGACGAACAATTATAGAAAATATGTTGTGAAGGACGGCACGGTTGACATCTGTCGGGCATGCCACTGTCCCGGTGAATCTATCCGACATATTGTCTCTGGTTGTTCTCGTCTTGCTAACGGTGAGTATTTGCACAGACACAACCTCGTGGCTAGGATTATCCACCAGCAACTTGCTCTGAAATATAATCTTGTGGACGCAGAAGTACCATACTACAAGTATGTGCCCGACCCAGTTCTCGAGAATGGTCATGTCACATTGTACTGGGATCGATCTATCATCACTGACAGGACTATTGTAGCCAATAAGCCTGATATAGTGGTGATAGATCGATCAGAGCGCCGCGCAATGATTGTTGATGTCACTGTCCCGCATGACGAGAATCTCGTGAAAGCCGAGAACGATAAAAAAATCAAATATCTTGATCTGGCACACGAGGTTGTCGACATGTGGGATATTGACTCAGCAGTCATTGTGCCGATAGTCGTTACAGCCAATGGCTTGATAGCCAAGAGCCTCGACCAACATCTGATGAGGCTCTCGTTAGGCGGCTGGATCAAGGGTTTGATTCAGAAAGCGGTACTTCTGGACACGGCGCGTATCGTTAGGAAGTTCCTCTCTCTGGAGCCCTGACCGCCGGCAGCTTGGACCCTGTTCCCGATGCCGGTGGGCTACTATTTTTATATTTTTAAATGTTTTTTTTATTTTTTATTGAAATATTTAAAAATGTAAATAATGTGTACAGAAAATGAATAAACGAAATAATAATAATATAATAATGTCTCAGTAGCAGCCTGAAGTCTGGATTTATGCCCGGCTGGTGGCAATAGGCTCGCCCCCTATGACGTAGGTATTAAGCCTGGCGTCGATTACAGCCGAAACGCGTCGAATCGAGTCGAGTCGCATTTGTTCCGTGCGAGGCGAAACGGTCAGTAATCGCAAGTGATTAAAACAGAAATTCGCGTGACAACCAATGCGCGCGAGTGATTCGATTCGGCGCACTGCGGCTCGTCGCTAATGGACGCAGTTTCATACTAAATATACAGGTTGAAATTGTAAACACTCGACAAACCGAAATGGGAGATTGTGCTCATCACTATGAACAACTTTTACTGTGGGACCAAACCTGAAATCGCGAAAAAAAAACAGCTGTTCCCTACATTTATGTTCGCATAACTCGTCAAAATGTAGGGAACAGCAGATATTTTTTTTGCGATTTTAGGTTTTTTCTCATAGTAAAAGTTGTTCATAGTGATGAGTACAATCTCCCATTTCGGCTTGTCGAGTTTACAATTTCACCCTGTATAAGGGCGAATTTTTTCGATTCGATTCGACTCCACTCGGCGAGCCTAGTGGACGCCAGCCTTTAAACATAACGGCGAGGATGTACTATTATATATATACAGCTCTGCCTAACCTTTCGGGGAATTACAGGCGTGATGTCTTAATTGACAAATTAGCCTTTTATTAAATTAAAATCTAATTCAAACAAATTGAATTCAGCAACATGATTTACCCTCTAACATAATTCAAACAGCGTATTTTCTCAACAATAGCCAATGTTACCCCGAAACTATAGCCGAAACGGAGCAATAAGGTGAAACCAGTTGTTACTTGGCTTTCAGTATAATCTCAACATGGCTAAGGGCAATTCTTGCTAATGTATAATCATTTGTCTGTAGTTTTCCACTCGACCTGCATTGCCCCAGGGTTTTAATTAATCTGAATCCCTTTATTGCCCTCGTAATGTATAAATTCTCTTTGTAAAATTAGTCTTTGGAACCCTTGATTTCTGTTGTTGGCAAAGTGTTCAAATAGAATATTGTTATTGCTTTGTTATAAAATTATTACTTTTCCGAAATATTGTCCTTTTAGGAAATGTTGTGGGTACTGACTGATACGTAAATTATGCTTATTAGTAATTTAAAGAATGATTTCCATAACTGAGCCATTCAATTTTTAATAATTAAAGTTAATACTGTTTGAGGTTTAAATTTGCAAGATTTTTTCCCCTGTAACCGAAAAAGTACAAGACCTGTGACTTTAATGTTATAGATTAGAAAGTGTATTTTTCGTTCGAGATGCCAAAAAAATAGAAATAAAAGAGTTATTATTTGCTTTTTCGAGAAATTTAATTATTATAATGTGCTTTAGTCGTACAGTCATTTGGCTCATAATTGTATAAGCAATTTTTTTATTTTCTCTTTTGTTTATCGTCTATGATGTCTATCGCGTATTATGACGATAATATTTTTTCTACTACAAAATCTCAAATATAAATTAATTAGGTGTTCCTCTTGTCCGGAGCATAATTACATTTTATTGTCTACCAGTACCTATTAGTAAAATGTTCAATTTATTCCTTACACAGATGCACCAGAGGCGACTACCTGAAGGTGTACTCCGAAGGAGGCGTTCACGGTCCTGGACCACCCGGCGTCAACGAATATTCAGCATGGTCCAGGGTGCTATGTGGCGGCAGAGCTGATGCACCACCGGCATTATACTCCCATGGACCTTTATTAGTCCTAGAACTGCATACAGGAACCAAAGGAACCAATGCCACTGGATTCATCGGAAACTACAGGTTTATAGATAGAAGTAAGTCATTTTCCACTTGAAAAAAATACAGCGTAGATACCTATTACTGATCAGAAGTTGTCATCATCTCCCTTCCCTTATCCCACATTAGAGCGTATACATAAAGGAAGCAGGTAACCAGCGCCGACCTACCAGCGCGGGAACTGATCACTTTTCCGAATTTTTTTTGTTCGAATTTCATTTTACCGAAAACTATTGACCGACGTCTTTTTTGCTATATGCATTATTTGACATATTTTTAGACCATCGGAGTATCATTTGTCATAGGTATTAGTTTACCGAACTATTTTTCGCCGATTTACAAAATAACGTTTTGCTATTGGTCTAAAGTTCTTTTGAACTTTTTTCATTTGCTAAATAATTTATTTGCCATATTTTTACCACGCTGAAACAACATTTTACGGAATATTATTTGGTCACAAATATATAGCCGATTACTTGGTAGCATTTTCAATAGAGAGTGCCTCCGCTGCACCCAAAAATAACGCCATTGGGAACCGGCGGTACATTACTGCCAGCAGCCGAGATTAAAAACATCGGCTGCCGGCACCCAAAATGGACACCAGCGGCGGTAATAAGTTGTTTGGTAGATATGTTAGTTAAACGGTAGGTTAGATTTTGGGCCAAAAACTGTAACTTGTCTTCCAACTGACTAATTTCAAGAGCGAGCGAAGCGAGCTCGTTATTTTGAGGCACCCGACACGGATAGGTTAGGTTCGAAGGGGATGACGGGGGCTAGAGTGAGCGAGCGAAGCGAGCGAACGAAGCACCCGTAATCCCCTTCGTGTTAGGTTACTTTAAACCCTGGAGACAGAAATAGGAGCCCCGCCCAGCGGGGCTCCGTCGACTCTGCTTTGGAGATCCAAACAACCTCACAAATATCCCCTTAAGTTTTTCATTCGTTTTTATTGTAAAAATGAAAGTGGGTGACGAATAATCGACTCATGAAGAGTTTGAAGAGGCCTTGAAGGTGTATAAAAATACTGTATGCAGTCGGCGCGGCGCCAGCAGCCAGTTTGGCAACCGGCGCCGGCACTCGGAATGGCAACCGGCGCTGGCAGCGGAGGCACTCTTTTCAATATTAAATTAAAATAGTGTCATAAAAAATCAATATGTTTTGCTACAGTGGTATAATGAATGTTCGGAAACATAATACTTCGAACAAATGTTATTTCGGCTAAGTGTAACTACGGTAAAAAGTTTTTCGACCAAATGAAACGTCGGAGTAACGAAAAAAACGAATTGATAATAGGTCAACTGATATAGTGGCCGACGCGACTTCGATCAAGTAAAAAAAAAACGAAACGCTAATAGTTGAAAAGTTTTAGGTGTAATGAAATTCGGTCAAATATTTTTCGAACTTATGATAGGTAACCACCAGCGCTTATCAGTACTGGTCCGTGCAGGTAACCGCCACATAAAAGAAGCGGGTAGAATCAGGGGCTGGCGTTTTTTAACAAAAATAGGCTTTGTTCTCTCGCAAAGACAGCAACAAATGAAAGCTTACCAGCGCTGATCGGAACAGGTTATAACTTGTCGGCTAAGTTCGGAGCTTGTCGGCGCTGGTTTGCCACACAGACTAGAGACTACCTGCGCCTACTAACTGCGCGGACCAGCACCGAGAAGCGCTGGCAGATCGGCGCCGGCAACCCGCTTTCTACGTGCATACGCACTTAGGTGGGGTTGGGGCATAACACGTATTCCTCTTCTATTCTCTTTTATCAGTCATAACCTCAGTACTCACTTCTTTCTTGCCCATACATATCATCATTCACACGATCCATCCAGTCATATTTACCACTCTTCTAGTAACATGACTTTCTTCTATCTCCAGTGATAAAAGTTGAATCAAAAGTTCACATTCATAATAAAACCTAAGAAACTTGTTTTTTTAGTCAATAGAATATTTAAGTGAAGCTAGTTATTTTTTTATGGTCCAGTAAATATACTTCTAGTTGAAATAGAATAAATTCAATTCTCACATTCCATTAAAGTAATAACCTAGCTCTTAAAACAGATGCCAAATAAAAACAAGTCAGAAATAGAGTGTCCCATTCAATAACGAATCAAACAATTAAAGACACACTTAAAACTTTACGTTATGCTAGAGCAAAAATATTCGTAAATAAACTGCTCATTTTATTCCTAACTTCGTTTATTCGATCCATAAACTTTTTACTCTGTGATCATTAATTCTTATTACAGTCAATCTCCCTCGTCCTTGGCTGTCCGTCTCTGTCTAATCAAATCAGTGTCTGGTTTGGTTACCTTAAATATATCAATTAATTTAATACAACAAATAGCTTGAGCGATGTTAGTATTAGGCAAATAAATGGAACAAGATCCAAAGGATTTACGAGTTTCGTTAAAAATGTCTAAAGATTTATTTAATGTTGATTTTAAAATTGGCAAGATGATTTCATTTTATTTGTCTGTTCAATTATTTCATTTGTTTTATTAACTTTGCCGTTTTGTTTCATTTTATTTGTTTGTTTATAATCTTACCTATAAGTTTTTATTTTTGTCTACTTTTTTATTGAATTTTATTATGAGTTTACATTTATCTGAACTTTAGTAAGGCCATAACCACCCATGTCAGATGCTTTACATTTATTTAAACATTGGTAATGCAGTTCGAAAAGTTTAAAAATATAAACAATCTCTTAAGAACATTTTCCTTAAGCATCAACGATTTAGGTTACCCTTAACACAACCCATCTCAAATAAGTTTTTTGCAATTTCTGACGTTTCTAGTCCAACCTCATTTGGTCCGGAAGAGTCATTTGATCCTTATGGGCAATAGGATCTATTGACATCTTAAAAATGTTTTGTGAAAACTGCCCTTTCTCTCGCTGACTGTACATTTTTTTCAAAATCTGTGAATGCAGATAGAAATTATTACAAAAGTTAGGGGTGGTCTTCTAAGAACGTTTTCCTGTAACTACAATGGTTAATTAAGTACGCTGCCCTTCATGCTCCATCTCAAATTACTACCACATAAGTATAACTATGATGAAAACATACACCTTAGTCTAAGATTTTCTAAAAAAATGTACAAACAAATAAGAAAAAACCTAGCCATACGTAAGTGAAAACTCAAGTAAATGACGTACTTAACACTTACTCCCAGCACAAAACACCAAACAAACATTTCACTCACGTAACAGATCGACTTCCATTCATCGATTTCTAAACTTTTCCAATTTATAAAACTTGTATCTTGTTTCCTAGGAAATTTCGAGACAGACGGTGTACAAGTAGCTGAGACGTGGTGTGATTACGTCTTTCACTCTCAGCCGAATAGACCTGCGCATGGACGGTTGTATAGCCCCAGATATCCATCAAGTTATCCAAGCAATGTGAGGTGTACTTATCACTTTAACGCTAGGTGAGTGTGAGTTTTGTCAAGTTACTGTTCTGCTTAGCCTTTTCCCAACTATATTGGGATCAGCTTCCAGCCTAACCAGATGCGGCTGAATCGCTTCCGGCCGTGGTTCTGTCCATGGTCGGGAGCGAGAGTGTGTGGGAAGCCATCGCCTTCTTTTGCGAGGAGGTGATGGCGACCAAAGAGAGAGCGGAGAGGGAAAGAGAGGCAGCTGCCACTCTCCCTTCCCGCGCCAGACGCACTGGTCGCTGGAGGGCGCGCGACGTTCTCCGGCCACCGTAGTGTGTGGCCTGCGGGCGGCGGGTTAAGGGTACCCGTCTTCCGACCAGTAGCAGGTCCGAGAAGGTTCCGTGCGCGCCTCTCAGAAGGACGTGGGTCAAGGCCCCACAGAAACAGAGGTCCCAAACCCGAGGCCTGCCGGGAGAAGGAACACCGTGTGTTTTTTGCCGGTAAGAGTCCGGGCGAAGGGCATCCAAGAGGATTTTAGCAAAAAAAATAACTAAAAAGATGCGGCGTTATACCAGTATTTTACATGGAGCGATTGCCATCACAACTCCGCAACCCAGTTACTAGGCAATGCCGATATCCTAAGGTTAATGGGAATTTCGGAAAGGGAATTTTGGGCTTCTGATTACCTTTAGAGACTGTCATAGGTATTCGCATGACACCCAAGACCGACGGGTTAATGTGCTCTCCGAGGTACGGAAGGGTCTCGATGTGTAATGATTGGTCACCCATCCACGGACTGAGCTCGACAAGCGCAGCTTAACCTTGCAAATCGTATGATTTGAGCGTTCGTTAATTAGTGAGAGCCCCTCTGTTAAGTTAAACATAACATAATCAGGCCATTACTGTCCCTCGGTTGGGCACGGCCCTCTTCTCTTTCCTTTGTTAAGTTACTACTGCTAAACTTTATTTCCTGCAAAATACTGCAATAATCATTTATTTTTTACTGCAACAATCCTGCCGCCGCAGTGTCGTAGAGCGAGGCAATGACCATTCGTTAGTTGCGACGCAAAAACATGCGTTGCGGTGTGTGGTACCGCATACATTTGCGATGTGGTTCCGTGTTTGCTCTGACGTATATTCCAATGGCATAAAACACTTAAGATCGATATTATTTTTTTAAATTAGCTAAAAGTGTAGAGGGCACAAAAAAAGTCAAGGATTTGAAGTTATAATTAATTTAATTAAAATCTACCTCGGACTACGTCGCTGCTGAGAGTGAGATCCTGGGTTCGATCCCCAGGTCGGGCAAAGTGTTATTGGTTTTTTTTCTCAGTAGCAGCCCGGAGTCTAAATCTGTGCCCGGTTGATGGCAATAATCTCGCCATGGGACCTAGACATAACGGCGAAACGAGGGTGTACTATACATCTCTGCCCAACCCTTTGGGAAATACAGATGTAATGTTATGTTTAATATGAATTTAAGAATAATAAATAAAGTTACCTTATTACAGTCTTTTGGAAACACATTGGCCACGCGAACTAGAACGAGTTAGAGAGCGTAGTCTTCAAAGATGATTCACAAAGACCAATTAACATATCGCTAATAGCTACATACATAAACATACATAAATTACGCCTATTTCCCATGGGGGTAGGCAGAAACTGTAGAACGCCACATGCTACGATCATTACATACTCCTTTCGCTTCGTCCACGGTCATATATCTTGTCATACACGCACGCCTGTTGACAATACTACACACCTGTCCTTTTTGAAGAACATCACCGATGTATGTCCTTCTGGGGCGTCCTCTACTGACGTTCCCACTGACATCCGCCTTAGAAATGTCTATGTTATAGCAATAAAACTGATAAAGCTTAAACTAATTGATCCAATTACTAAATTCTGGTTCAAATATAAATTCAGAAGTCAAATACTTCACCTACAAATCTAACTCCAGTCATTACATTTCTAAGTACTCTAATACTCAACATTCTTACTGTTTTAGGCACAACGAGCGGATCAAGTTAGTTTTCGAAGAGTCGTTCCTCCAGAAAGGCGACGAGAGGTATTTAGAAGTTCGCTTCTTTAGTAAAATGTCCTCTGCCTTTCGGTGTTATAACTTTCCCACTTTTCAGTTGCCTCAATCGTGCTGACATCATAAAAGTGTTCGATGGACGGACTTCGTCGGCGCCGGTACTTGCAATGCTCTGTAACGACGTAGTAGGTACGAATTACTTTGGATTTCTGAAAAGGAATCGTGATTTCTTTTTCTTTATTTTATTTTGAGATGTGTGAACTGTAAAGGAATATAGATAGATATAATAATATTATTTATTGTATACTTGTAAAGTTACACAAAGTTATTAAGGGTATAACTGCGATCTTATCGCTAATGTACTCGTACATTAGCAATGGCATTTTAAAGGTTGAAAACTTATATGGATTTTAATAAGCGGTAATTTGAGAAGTCGTTGACCCCCAACGCAAAAAGAGAGGTGTTATAAGTTTGATCCCTATATCTGACCCTATATCTGTATCAGTCTGTGGCACCATCGCTCTCAAATAGATGAACAGATTTCAGTGTGGTTCTTAGCTATGTTTGATGTGAATCGCTTTCGCCATTTCAAAGTTGGGGTAATTTTTTTTTTTTCGTGCATGTTTTACTTCTAAAATAACTATATATTTCGTATTTCGGTAGTCAGTAAAAATATGATATTTACACGTTCTTTTTTACGCAGGTTATGAGATTCTAACAACGGGTCCAGATTTATTGGTGCAATTCACGGCCAACTCCAACATACCGGGCCAAGGATTCAAAGCAAGCTACCAGTTTCAAATGGAGGACGACCCTAACGCAGGTTTAGTAAGCATGTTATAACAAATTATGTCAACAATGGCTGTTAATGACTTATCATTAAACAATTTAATTACCTACTATGAATTAATAGGTGAAACTTCACTGTTAACATATAAGGAGAGGTACCTTTCACACGTTCAGTGCCGGGAGCCCTCTAGGAGGGCACCCTGTAGTCGCATTCGCCATGCCGGGTGCCCTCGTGGACGGCTCATTTTAAATGCAGATTTTTCTTGGAAAATTCACCGTCCAACAAGCAAACACCTATTTTATGACGTAGTAGCGTATTTTCAAGGTTTTTAACCTAATGCCAGGAATCCTCCTCGAGGGTTCACTCTTAGCACAAACGTAATGCCGAGGACCCTCCTGGAAAATCCACTAGCAATATATATGGCGGGATGGCGAATGAGCTCTATGAAAAGTGTGGTGGACTCGAATGTGTTAAAATATATGTCGTTGTCCTGTTATCTATAGAAAATAACAATACGTACTTATGGGTGACCCGAAACTCAAAGACAATTCGGAAACAAATAATGAGGCAGTTTCTTCTTCACAGCATACACTGTACGAAGCGGTGAAGGGCGGGCATTTTTGGGGGCTATCTTTTGTAACATTGACGTCCAAAAAGAACTAAGTAATTCTAGTCTATTTTAAATAAATGAGTTTTGAAGTTTAGAGCCATTACGCACTGTCGACTGGTCGCCGGAGACTTGGTCTCTCGGCATCCAAAACAGCGTCGTCGCCCGGGTGACCGGCGATCAAGTGTGTAAACACCTATTTAAAACTATAGAAAGTCATGGTCGCCGTCGACCAAGTCTCCGGCGACCAGTCGACAGTGCGTAGTGGCTCTAAGAGCCAATTAATTTCTTAACATCCATAAGAGCCACTACGAACTATCGAGTGGTCACCGGAGACTTGGTCGACGGCGACCGTGAATTTCTTTCTATACTTTAAATAGGTGTTTACGCACTTGGTCGCTGGTCGCCCGGGCGACTACACTTATGTTTTGGTTGCCGAGAGTCCAAGTCTCCGGCGACCAGTCGACAGTGCGTAATGGCTCTTAAGGATGTTAAGAAAATAAATCAAAACAAACGCTTTCGAGTTTCAAAGTTACCGTATTAAACGTTTTCCTCATAAATCGAACTATTAAATACGTTTTTTTTAAAAGCATACTACACAAATAAAAAAACAAAAAGTCTGAGTATTCATAAACTGAACATTCATACCATTTGTTACCGGCCCGACTTTTGAGTTTGAGGTTGAGTTTCGGGACAACCTGAATGTATGTATAAAGAATGTGCGACTTTTCGTTACATCATCGAATGCTTTTGTTTTATTATTTATCTTGTGTTTATTTGTGAGACACAAAATTATTTTATTTTCATTTCTAAGAGCAACAGCTGTTAATAATAAACAGCTATTTCATTTCAAACTTGATAAAATTTAATACAGTGAACCACAATAATCTTTTCTTTCTCACCAGATGGGGATATTAATAAGAAATCAAGTACAACGGAGGCAATATCCGGCTTAGGGCCGGCTGTAAGCGCCGCGAGTAAGTACTTCAAATAATGTTGCCATTTAAAAACACAGCGTTAGCGTTTTTGTAAACAAAATCACGTCATATATTATTAGGAGAGTGCCATTTTTGTGTAAGACGCTTTGTAGACGGTTCTTATAAATTTTCTTGCAGCTTTAAGAGTGCCACGAGAAAAAAGAGAAAATGTTGAAGTACTTATGCATTTTTTCCGTAAAATGTGTGAATTTCTGTACTGGTTTTCATAACTTATAGTGTACTGAATTGTTAATCGACGTCAAAAAACGGAGGAGGTTCTCAATTCATCGGTTTTTTTTTAAATATAATATGTTCCCCGATTACTCAAAGATGCCTGGACCGATTTGGAAAATTCTTCTTTTGTTTGAAAGGGTATACTTCCCAGGTGGTCCCATGGATATCAGGTTAGGATCTGATGATGGGATCCTGGACAAATCGAGGGAACTCTTCAAATTTTATAGGCACACTTGAAGCGGTTTTTTGTTTGAAAGAGTATTCTCCCGAGGTGGTCCCATTTAAGTTTGGTGAAGATCTGATTACGACCCTCGAGTATTGACAGTGGAACTCTTCAATGTAACAGCAAATTACCCACGATTGCTGTACTTGCATGTTTATGTACCTACTGTATAAACAACTAAAAAAAAATACTTTAAAAATAAGAAAAACCGACTTAAAAAACAATAACTAAACAAATGTCTCCTTGATAACTTTAAATTCTAACATGTTTTGATTGAGCGAACTGATTACGATGAAACAAAACTAAATGTTACTCCAAAATACTTACGCACAATATTTGTCTATAAACAGACAAACAGATAGAGACAAATATTCCAAAAATGATCGAAATTGGTTATCTTTTAACGCCGTTTTTTTTAAAAATATTTAATTTGTTCTAATACTCCAAGTTTACAGATTTATTATATGTATAGAAGATCAAGTAGGTACAAGAATATTTAAGAATGATTTAGGCGCCATCTCCACGAGCGAGTGAATCGCGGCGATATTCTCGCCGTGCCATCAAATTCAATACTAACTATCGCCGCGATAACATCGCCGTGTGGAGCCACGTTCTAAGAGATTGTATAGAAATACGTGGCATGACGATAATATCGCCGCGATTCTTTCGCTCGTGGAGACGGCCCCTTAGCTAAAAAAACATTATTTTCAAATTTGACGTTTCGTACCTGTCCATTCAATCTCAGGAATTAAAAAAACTAACTTTATGTACATTTCAAATTCAATTGGCTGCAATTAATAATGGAAAGAGTTCTAGTACTGCTATACACGTTAAAGTTACTTTCCAAAGGTTTTTAAATTCAAGTTTCAAATCCTCCATTGAGTTTATCTCAAAAATATTTGGTTCATAGAATCGTGCCAAATTGGTTAAGAATTTATTGATACGAAGTCGGAAATATGAGACTTACTTTATATACTTTACAAGAGAAAAATTCCTCGTGGTTCCGGATTCAAGCGGTACTCACTTACATTGCCATTAAGATATTTTCTTGACCGTTTCAACGTTCCTCAAGTATGTTTGTGCTAAAAATTGGACTTGCTTAGGATGCTACGGATGCCAAACACAAACCTTTTATTTTCTTTTACAAATCTATAGTATATACCTACTTTATTAAGCATTAATGGGAAAGAAAAGGTGACAAAAGATATTGATTGACAATTAGCATCAGATGTTTTCATTAAAAGAGTCTCACGAGTGACAATACTTACCTGAGTACACCCTGGACAGTCAAATGTTTTTACCACGGCAGGCGAAATTCTTGTTAAGCTCTTGCTGACACAAGAATGAGAGAGAGAGAGAATAATAGGAAGAGTAGTAAAGCAAATTGTAATTAAATGCTAATGTCAGATTAAAAACCACTCCCGCAGGAAATAATTCGCGAAAAAACTATATTGCATTAACCCTATTACAAGTAATAATACACAAATGTAACGTGTACAGTACGACACAATTACGGACGCATCGGCAAAGTTCTTAAAACCGATTGCTTCTGAACTGAGTGCGACTTCAAGACCACAAATGTTTGTAGAACTGCAATAAAAAATGATCCGTACACTGACGCAATAACTGCGAGAGTATATCGATGTAAATTATTACTTGTGCTTGTGTATGTACTTGTGTATGTACTTGTGTTGTACTGTACATCTCATTTTTATATCAACTAATGTTCTCATCCCATTAGTAAAGTGACACGTTCATTCCAGCGTCATCCTGCCATCAAGTATTCAGTAGTGATAAGAGCAAGACCGGAAAATTGACTTCACCCCTCTACCCTGCCCCGTACCCGCAGAAAACGCAATGTCATTACGACTTTCTGGCTCGAGGAAGAGAGAGGGTTAGACTTGTGTTCGAGGACTTCAGCTTGCAGAGAATAACGGAGAATATAATAGAGTAAGTTAAAATTTATTACATGACTTTGTTTCTCTATGTTTTTGAGCATAAATCGAGACTATTTTCTGTCTAGCTTATTCGCAACTATGTTGGGTTCGGTTTCCAATCTAACGAGATGCAGCTGAATAGCAGTATTTTACACGGAACGACTGCCAACAGATCTCCGCTATCCAGTTATTGGGCAATACTGATATCCTAAGGTTAGACCGGTTGGCAGACGTTCGGGCTACTGACTACCCGTAACCACTGTCATAGGTATTCATACAACACCCAGGACCGACGGTTTAGCGTGATTTCCGAGGTACGGTGGGGTCAGGATGTGGAACGACCGGTCGGTCTACGGACTGACCACGGCAAACGCAGCACAAACTCGTAGATCGTACGTTCCCCGCAGTTGTTAATTAGCCTCGAGCCCCTCACGTAGCCCTGAGTAGAAAAATTAAATGGACTAGACGTCGCATTAGGATCCCGGTCTCACTTTCTACTTTCTACAATTATCACCTTAGCCTGTGACGTCATTAATGTCCACAATCAAAGAGAGATTGAGTGAGACATTATTTGTTTTGTTACTTTTTATGCCTTCGCAATGCTACTCCGACAGAAATATATTTAGAATCGCACATTCTCAAAGTATCTTCTCTAAGTAATAAAACTCTGACACCGTCTGACTGACTATATTCAAAACCGGTAGGCCTAGAATCATGAAATTTTACAGGGTTTGAGCACTAAGAAAAGATTTTTGACAATATTCATCCCCTAAGGGGGTCTAACAGGAGATGAAAGTTAGTATAGAAGTTCGTCATTTTTAATGTATGCAAAATCCCATCGGGCAAACGGCTAGTAGTTTTATAACTTACTATTGGTTGGTATACTACCAACATGAACATCGAACAATGTCCAAAATAAAAATAAAATAGAAGAACTTCTTTGAAATAGAACTTTCAATGACACAAAACAATATTACCTTAACAAAACAGAATGGACAAGTATGAGAATCGAAAACAAAGCACTTGAAACGATATCGAATAAGCAAATTTACTTTGTTACAGTTGCGAGAGTATGGATTCTCTCGATGTATTTTTGTATGTAGACGGGCGTCTCGAGAAGATGGCATCATTTTGCGGCAACGATATACCGAAGCCAATAATGTCGAATGGACCCAAGTTATCTATTGAGTTCCGTGGAATATACTCATCGAGACATAGCAGGGGGTTTAAGATATCATACTCCTTTGTTGAAGGTACTTTTTTCTTTTTATCTTAATTTCGTATGTGTGGTCATGTCTTTGGTTTATTGTGATTGATTGATATCAATTTGTATTTCTTCGGGCTGCTGTTTTTCTTGTCTACATCTTAAGGAAAAGACTGACGCATAAATTCTATGTTTGAAACCTTTTGTATTAACATGTAGGAGAATAAAAATTCTAAAAAAAAATTGACGTTTCTCCATTCTTTGTCAAGTAAAAACGTTGATTAGCTATTATCTAAATCAATAAATGCTGCTGTAAAAAAAAGATATTGCAAGCAATCAACGATTCTTTTTTCAAAAGAATGGTTCTGATCTAGGGAATTGCTTAACAGTATATTGTATTACAATACTAAGGTAAAAGAATAAGCAGCAAAAACTACGATCCCTCGCAGTTCTCGGGCCATTTGGGTTTGATATTTCCATGTTGAAAAAATGAAATATTTAAGTTCGGACCTGTCCTTTAGCTTTACTTGCATTTATTGGGTTTCGTACAAGTATGAAGAGAACTTCGTTCATTTTAATAATTAATCATAAGGCCTAGTTGTGTCCATCTACTGACATCAGGACAAAATAGTAGTCTCTTAGAAGAGGCCCGCGTCTAGCAATGGGATAGTAATATAGTTGTGTGTATAGTTAGTATAGTAATATGTAGTTGTGTGTGTAAAGTTTTAAGTTTTAAGGAAATCAATTGTTGATCTTCGCTTCTTAGGGGAAATTGGATTTTCAAAGTAGATAAGATATTTGTGTAACAAGAAACAACTGTCTAGAATTTAAAATAATAAATTAAATTTAAAAATAATAGATTTAATCCACAAGTTAGTGCCTCTGACGACAATAAGCGATAGAAATAGGGTGATTTCACTCGATTCAATTATAGTAGATATATCACTGAAAGTTTAAACGACGCTTTCAGCGTGTTTGAAAATCTTTTCTCATTTCCACATCGGCATTCAGACCACCACGTATTCCTACCTCATCATTCCTGATGCGGTCCGCGCGTAATTCTTCACATTTTCTGACTGTTCCCATTTGAAACATGGTGACGTTGCTTTCGAACGCTTTTTATTTTAAAATAGGAACTAGGAACTTCAAAATTCTTGCTATTTGGAAGAATTTTGTTTGAAAAGCTGCAATATTATTTATATTTTGTGTGTTTGTGTTTATCTTAATGATTGATTCTAGTATTTAATTATACACATTCAAAGATGTGGAAATACTTTATGATAAAAGAAGAGAAAACTTAGAAAAACATTCAAGTGTAAAAACAAATCGTAAATTAATATCTTGAAAGTATCTCCATTCCCGAAAGCCTCAATTACACCAAAATTCACGGACATCAAAAAACAAAAGTAAAAAGTTTTTGACTTTCAGATTACGGGATCGCAACGGGGAGCCAACTTTTAGAATTTCCATGTGCCTTCGTATTTAATAGCAGTGAGAGGGGGAGAGGGGTGGTGACGTCACCAAACCACCCTGGCCTCTATCCAAGGGACACAGAGTGCAATTACTTCTTCTACGGCAACGAAAACGAAAGAGTACATTTACATTTCACTTACTTCGACGTCGAAGGTGTGGTCCCGTAAGTAATTCATTTGAATACTATTAGGTTTAGAAAAATCTTCAGTTAAGTGGGTTTCGTCACTATCGGAGTGCGAGTTGATAAGGGTGTTTCTTTGGGAGCTTGAAATATTCATACTGTAGGTACACCAGAATCCGGCTTATTTAAGGGTCCAATACGAGTAGTGCTAAAACATGTCTAATCCGGCGTGATCTAGGTCGGCTCTGACATGGTCTTAACTATAAGTGTCGATTTGTATCCAGTGACTAACATTGTCATGATGTTCTCCAAAACACTCTTAAAGTCATCCGTTCGTTTATGTCTTTTATCGAAATCTTAGTGGAATTTGAACAAAACTAGAAGCTCTTAAATAACACAGAGAAATAAATGAAAAATCTGATGAAGATTGCTTTACAGGTGTGAAGCTGTATCAGCCAGTGATTACGTCCAGTTCTACAGTCAGATGATTGAATCACAAAGTCACCGGCATTGTGGTCAGTTGAAAGAGCTCCAAGTGACGTCAGAGAAGAATTTCCTTAGAATAACTTTCAAGTCCAACGACAGACTTGATGGTACAGGATTCAAAGCAAACTACATATTTCTTAGAGACTCCGAGATGAATAGTATAACTATGCCGAATTCTATAGACAAAGGTTTGTGTTTTGCTAACGTTCACTAATGTAAGTAAGAATGGAGTGATCATGATGATGATACGCGTAAACGCCGAGACTGTACGCCATGCTCGTGGCCGATCGGCAATAAGCCGTATAATGGTGATGGTTACGCCAGCAATCATCCAACGACAGACGTTTCATACCCCACACACAGCTCACAAATTCGCGTATTGGTACTCCATTCCCACTATTCCGGGTTCAGAACTTTTACATAAAATATGATTAAGTTCGTTTGCAAGTTCGGAGTTAAAACTTTCGAAGACTAATTAATGTAAGTAAGAATAGAGTGATCATGTATGGGTAAATGCTGCAACTGGATGCCTTTCCAATCACTATGTTTATCCCCACGACAGTGGCCAATCGGCAATAAGCCGTATAATGGCGATGGCTACGCCAGCAATCATCCAAAGTCAGACGTTTCATATTTCCCAAACAGCTCACAAAGCGTATTGGTACTCCATTTTCACTGTTCCGGGTTGAGAACCTTGGTATTTACTTATGATTAAGTTCGTTTGTAAGTTTGGAGGCCAAACTTTCGAAGACAGTTTGGTGTTCCTTTAGGATCCGGTTGGTTCGAGCGAGCTTCAATGCTCGGTAGTGTTTTTGTTAGAGATTGTTGAGAGTTCTGGCTTGGGGAAATTTAGGTTGGTGTTGGATACGTATCTTATTATAACTTGACGATATTTCATAATATATACTGGTTTATTGAAGCAAATACATAATTTGTTTCCTAAAGAAACAATTTCAGGGATGGAAAATTTAATATCCCTTGAAATATGGCCTTGAAATTGTTTAGGAGTTGTAAAAAGTGTCCCCAGTAAGTAATAATTTGGGACACTTTTAACAACTTTTTAACTGTTGTTTGAGGAACTGTTTATGCCTAGCTGGAAACCAGTTTCCATGTTTTATTTTATTAAGCTCGCTGCTTCATCTTAAGTAGAGGTTTATTAAATGGTAGGTACCTACTCTAATAGACGCGTTTCACATTATTCCAAAATTGTTGCTTAAATTACACCTGTACTCGGTGTTACCTTAAACCTTGCCAATGTCGAACAAAATCTAGTTACTCTAACTAAATCTATTCCACTAAAACCTCTAATCTGATGGCGTCCAGCCACTACCGCATGTAATCCATCTCCCGAATGCTTTAGCTTTTCAGTCCCATTCAAATCATGTCCATTGTGTTCCCGTCCCTCTAACAATAAAGACGTGAGTGTGAATTTACTTTGCAGATCAACAAAAGAATTTTAAAGACCGAATTAAAATGAGTACCAGACTTTGGTCAGGTTCGGGAATGGATTTTCCCGTGAATTTGTGGTTTTCGGCAAAGAATAGGCTACTTCAACTCCATGGGTGTCGTAAAAAGCAAATAAGGGATTATGTTAAGAAGATAACACCAGCTTCCTCTTTTATTATTATCACCAATCTGATTTCCAAGCGTAGTGATTATGGCAAGATCTCTTCCGGAGATTGTAGCGATCAATGGAGCACTCATGTTCCATAGTGGATTTTTAAGGAGGGATACGATGAAGGAAGTATTGACACCAAAAAAAAGTATGGAATACAAACAATAAAAATTAGAAGCAGGTAAAAATTGATTTGCAAACTATTTAAAGAAGAAAAGAGAAGCTAATAAAACCGTGTTAAACCTCACCCAAAGGGCGATAGGTAGCGATACTGGGCTTATGAATTAAAACATCCAGAACTAAGTACTCATCACGATCCCTGACGCTTAAACAAATCCTCTTAACTACGGGTAAATGGAAGGGGCTTACATGGAAATCGAGTAATGACTATAAAATGAATTGAAGACAAACTAGAAAACCTGGCATATAAAGGAAAACTATTGAATTTAAAACTAAGAGATCGTCTAATCTAAAACTGAATGCCCGTCGACTAAATGTATTAATTATTTAAATGTGTGAGAGAAAATGTGTATGACTGAGCAACGAATGATGAAGACCAATTTGTGTGTGTCTATCTACTTTTTAACCAACTTAAAAAAAGAGGAGGTTCTCAATCCGTCGGTTTTTTTTTTATGTATGTTCCCCGATTACTCAAAGACGCCTGGACCGATTTAGAAAATTCTTCGTTTGTTTGAAACGGTATACTTCCCAGGTGGTCCTGTGGTCATCAGGTCAGGATCTGATGATGGGATCCTGGAGAAATCGAAGGAACTCTTAAAATTTTATAGACAAACTTGAAGCGATTTGGGTATTATTTTTTTGTTTGAAAGAGTATTCTTTCGAAGGAGGAATGGGACCACTCATTTAAATTTGGTGAAGATCTGATGAAGACCCTGGGAGATTAACAATGGAACTCTGCAATGGATAACAGCAAATTACCCGCAGTTGCTGTAATTGCACGTTTGCGCGTTTCTGTCACTCAAAATAGAAAAATAAGATTACTTTAAAAAAAGTAGAAAAAGTAGAAGTCGGTTTCTACTTTTTTTTAAAGTAATGTTAATTATTATGTCACCGTAAACATATTGGAGGGGCATTTAATTTTAGGTCAGACGTTCTCCACCCAACGTATACCTAATTTGATATTAATTACAAGACTTCAATTTCACACACTTCAAAAATACCTTTGTTAAGACTTCATCAACTACTAAATGTAGTCTTAACGAAGACGAACTAGACAAACAATAATTTGTAACTAATTCTAATATTGTTTCAGGTGCCACGTGTTACACGTCAAAATTCCTAGTACTTGTATGTTTGTGCGAAGTCATATGGAATATGAGATAGTGAAATTAATAACTTTGTACAACTAGAAAGAAATTATAAAATAAAAATATCTGTGTTACTAATGAAGTATTTGAATTTTGCCGATTAAAGTAGAACCGTAATATCAACTCTTAAGCGTAGTTCAGACTACACTATAGTATAAAGCATATAGCAAATATTGTATAGCACAACGATATTGCTAAGCATACATTTTATATGGACACGTTCACACAACGCTATGCTGTAAAGTATTGGTTTCCTGTACGCGATAAATTGGGCGATTCTTAGAGCTATATCGTACGATTCTCAGGTCCCCGCCCCGCTTCACTTCCACCCCGTCCGTCGCCCGACGGATCGCCGTCAAATAACTTGCTATACATAGTAGACCCGCTTGCGATATAGCGTATAGTGTGAACGGCGTGCTATATAGTTATAGCTTATGACGCAATATGCTTTACTAATTCGTCGCCCAGGAGTGAAAACCTGCAATTTGGTCATTTTTACTCTTACAAGAGAGCCGCTCTATTTGAAATTAGTTTGTAGGCACCGAAACTGTACAGGCTGTATTGGGTATAACATTCGTAATAAATATAATTGACTAGCTTTTGCCCGCGACTTCGTGCATGTGAAAGCCCACAGGAACCGTGCAATGACCAAATGCATTCCCCAGGTTTTCACTCCCGGGCGACGATATAGCGAAATAGTGTATCGTAGTCTGAACTGCGCTTTAGGGCTTTCACGACTATAGTTTAACTCTTAACTGAGGTACAAATATGACAGTTTACCAGTAAGATTCTCTATAGAAAACCTACCAAACCACCATTTGTTTCTTATTTATCCGACGATTGGGAAATGTATACTTAATGTATTTAAAATGAAAGAGGCAGACAACGACGCTGATGGAGGTGCGTTTTCCTATGATTTAGTAAACGATTCGTATCTTGCGAAAAGTATAACAAAGTTTTTCTTTTACAAAAATTCTCACTGTGGGAATCAAAGTTGTGAACCTTAAGTGGATAATTAATGGAATCAGGCATTACTTTGTGAAAACCCACGATATACAAATATGCAATTAAAATCATCATCATTCAGCCGAAAGACGTCCACTGCTGGAGATGGGCCTCTCCCAAGCATCGGCACTTCTTTGTGTTATCCACGTTGGGTTGCCATAATCGGCACGTTTGGCAGGCGGGTTGGCGATCGCAGTATGGTTGTTAAAGTACTCAGAGAACGCTGCTGCCCATCTTCTAGTGAATCCCTTAGTCGCCTTTTACGATACCCATGGGAAGAGATGGGGAACTACTATTCTTTACGTCCGGTACCACACGGACGCAATTACAATTGCAATTACAATATTTGGTTTTAATTCCGCAAAATTAGTTTATCAAGCTTGGATGCAGTATGCAGCACCGCCCTTCCGCCCGCAAATATGCACAAGCAGAAGGTATGATTAATATAAAACCGATACGACACGTGTTTCGCCAATTCCGTGGGGCATCCACAGGAGATAATGAGTCACCGACCGCTTAGACGCAAATAAGTAAATAATTGGTAAAAGTTTTTTTTTATATTTTTGTTATTTGGCTTGGTCGCGCTTGACCCTAGTTTCACCTGACGCAGACAAGATCTAAGATGGAGCACACGAATCCAACCAACAAAGATATAAAGAGACTCTCCTATACCCCTCTGGCTCTCACATACACGCGATGGAACACAGTAAACAGCTTGGCGCCGGACTTTAATGTGAGAGTAGTAGCTAGCCAGGCGGACCGTATAGATCCTACCACCAAGCGTGCTGGGCTTTGTTGAATCTTACAACACGCTTCTATTACCAGCGTATGGTGAGGAAGTTTTATATTCTAGCCCGTGACACGGGAAGATTTCTATAAAAGCATCTTGTATTTGTATAATTAGCTTTGTATAATATTAGAACCCACACTCCACACTTACTCACTCCACCTCTCAGTTCAATGATGGGGTGCCCGTGTTTTTGCCGAAGTATTTCATATCGAATTTTATTACGCCGACAACGATTCGACGACGTAATATTTGCCGAAGCAATTTTTACCCTAATTTGATTTCGCCGAATGATTATTAGCCATCATATTTATTTGGCCAAAAAATCATTCAGAAATTTTGTTATAGTCGAATACTTATTTGGCTATTGTTTAATTTGCCAAATAAGTATTCGCACAACATTATTTACACACAGCGGAATGTAATGTTAATCCGACTCAGCGCACTATAGTAGAGAGTTAGATCCTAGAGTTTTATTTAAAAGCGTGGAGCCAGAAGCTCGCGAAGGAGGTCCGGAGTGGAACGAGTGCACGAGGCCGAAGCGGAGCGAGTGGGGGGAGGTAGCGAGCGAAGTAAGTCAGCGACCTCCCGAGTTTAGCGCTGGTCAAGTGTGCGAGCAAAACGAAGGGGCGACAAAGCGAGTCTTCTGGCGGAGCAAACCCAGAAACTTGCTTGCTTGCTTGCATGCTTGCTTGCTTGCATGATGGGAAAATGAGCCATCTAACAAGTGTTAAGTGACCAATAATACAGTTGACTAATGAAACAGTGGCCAGCAGACGAGTCGGCGTAACAAAAACTTACAAAACATAATTAGGAACTTTAATCATTCGGCGTTTTAATTATTCGGCGAAATGAAAAGTGGCGAAAGGTTGTCGGCCAGATAAGAATCGGCTAATAATATTTCGATATTCCAACAGAGAACCTCAATGATGAGTGTGGATCATTGAACTGTGATATACCTCTATCCATTCTTTCAAAGGATTCCTCCCAGGATTTCAAGGGGGTGTAAAGCGACATGAGTGACATGCTAACCAAAAGTAAGGTCCAAACGAAGAACATTAGCACCCACGTCACGTAAAGATCAAGAGATCGAAGTTAAACTTGACTATTTTAAGCATTCTCTACGAAATCTGAATGAATATTTATCTTAGAGTACCTAAAAAAACTGTCAGATAAGGGAGTGAAGCGGGTTTACTTTACGAGTATAATAAAGTTTCTAAGATAGGTAGGTACTAAATTCTCTAGGTTTTGAAATCTAGTTTAGGTTCCTACATGCCATCGGCTCAGAGTGAAAACCTCGGGAATGCATTTCGTCATTGCACGGCTGCTGTGGGTTTTCACGTAGACAAATTCAAGGGCAAAGGCTAGTCAATTATACAAGGTTAGTCAGAAAGGCGGTACTAATCCGAAAGGGTGTCAAAGTGCCCATAATAATGAGTAACTTTTGTTGTACCACTTTCCCCAAAAGTCAATAGTTAAAGCGAAATAGCTGTTCAAAAATTAAAAAAAGATAATATGCTAAAATCTATCTATCCTCAGCTATGATCAGCTGTTTTTACTTTTTAGGTCATATTTGGGCTCAATTGGGCACGAATTAGAAGCTCCATTTTCTGAATCCTTAACTAAATCAGGGACGAAGAATTAAAAAAAAAACTAGAATAAGTATTATTTTACATGGAAATAAAATTGATCGAATAACACTTGCTTTAGAACCGTCATCAATACTACTAAAAGTGACCTGCGGATTAGTACCAGGGGGTAATTGACAGGGGGTACAGAGAGGGTTCTGACTAACCTTGTATTTATTGCGAAATTTATATACCCAATAAAGGCTTAATTTCGTTGCCTACAAAATAATTTCGCATAGAGCGACTCTCTTGTAATTTTAGCACCTAACGTCGTGATAAAATAAAAATGACCATATTGCATTCGTGAGATTTTCACTCTAAGGCGACGATACACGTATCGGGCGTAGATAAAGGCAATTCTAAACCACATTCATGAAATTAAGCAAAGTTGATTTAAAGCTAATAAAACCGCATTAAATAGTTTACCAAATCCTAGCTAACATCAACACAAACAACAACCCTTTTGCTAAATAGACCTAGCTATTTCACAGGAACTCAAAAATTAAAGCAATGCCTACAAACAATGCCTGCCAGAATTTAAAAACTATTACATAGTTATTTTGTTCATAAAATAATTAGTGTATGAAATGAACACTCATTAAATGTTAATGAACATTTAAAATATTCACATGAGTTAACATTAACTGCAAAAGGTTTTGTTCCACGAATCTACACTTAATGAGAATTGTAAGTATAAGGGGCGATCTACATGAATCCGAGGTTTACAACAGAATGCGACGGGTTGAAGCTTATCGTAAACTAACCGCATTTTAATGAAACGGTAGTCGGGCTGTCAGAGTCTCACTGCAAGATGTGATTTTCACTGTGGTCAAGGTTCCTTAATTACAATGAGAACATCGTAAAAAGTACTGCTACTATGAAATATAAAAGACGCAACTACATAATCGTTCAGGGGTGTTTCTATCATTACAGTTATAACTAATATCAATATGTCAGGATTGCGAGCAAGGTAAATGTAGTAAATAAAACCAACATAGATTCTCCACCACTGAGAGTACTTGTATTTGAGTTAGTGTTAGTAACATGAACTAGATCACAATATAATACTTTAGGTACACAATTATTAGAAGATCATAAAATAAGGACAAGCTAGTCAGATATAAAAGGTCAGACTTCTACAGCTGTTCAGCACCGAATGCTCCTGCTTCGTCGAATGACCACCGCCTTTATAACATCGGGTAGGTTGATCCATATCGACGACCACCCTCTTTTGTCAATACTGCCTAGGCTACCCGCTACCGATAGCAGAAACTACAACAATTCACAATGGTTTACAATAATACGAGTAATATTGCAAAAGGTGGTCCTTTCAAACAAAAAACAGCTATTTACTATGATTTCATGAACAATACTAATATAGCTCTGCCTCGTTGGTCTAGAGATCGCAAGCGCGACTGCTGAGCGTGAGCTCCTGAGTCCGATCCCCAGGTCGGGCAAAGTGTTATTGGGTTTTTCCGTGTAGAGTTTCTCAGTAGCAGGCCGAAAGGTTTTGGAGTGGCAACCGAGTATCGGAAGACGCAGCTAGGGTCCCACAAGGTGGACCGATGATCTGTTGAAGGTCGCGGGAATCCGTTGGGTGCAAGAGGCACAGGACCGGTCGATATGGCGATGCTTGGGGGAGGCCTATGTCCAGCGGTGAACGTCTTCCGTCTTTTTTTGGCTGAATGATGTAGAACCCGGAGCCTGGATTTGTGCCTGATTAATGGCAATAGGCTCGATTCCTATTACGTGGGACTTAAACATAACGGCGAAATGTGGGTATACTATACACCTCTGCCCAACCCTTCCGCGAATATAGGCGTGATGTTATGTTATATCCAATTATAGCAATACGTCATATAACTATTCCCAAAGTTGACCTATCCGTAAGTAAACTTAATTTCGGTTGACTTGCGTTCAGCTAGAACCGGCTTTAGAACAGAACGCCGGCGGCGTAACAGAACCTTTGGACAGCACATAGACTTCAAAGTTTGCATATAATTATGCCGGACATTTTAGAAACATTTTGAGCAAATGCGAACTTAGGCCTTATGCATAATGGAAGCAGAACGAGCGAGCTACATCCATTATTTGCTAGCGTTAGCGGGGTAGATGAACTGCTATCAATCTTTGCTAAGAAAGTTTATAGGAATTTCTCGTAGAAGCAGCTGTCAGTAACGGAGATTTATTAGTCAAAATCATACCAACTCTGATTGAAATCTCGAAATTTCCAACTACAATACAAGACTCCAGAACTTTTGGTATAGCACATTACAGTTTACGGCTGGACATCGAAGGCAGAAGCCAAAGACAGGGCCTTACGTAGAAGTTCTAGGGCCCCGAAACATCATGTGATTGAGGGCTGTCGAAGGGGCTTTTATTATTTTGTTCCGGAACCCTATGCTTGGTAGCCCTACGGCCTTACCCAATAAGCGGCTTAGTGATAGCAGACCAAGCCATTTAGCCCAAAAAAGTCAAGCATTTTTTAAAGTTTTTTTAGACGTCAGAGCATCGTCTGTTCGCAGTTGGTGTTTGAGGAAGCTAGAACAGTAACTAGAAGAGCAAAGTATTTATTGTATACTGCGGAGTTACAGAACCTGAGTTCCTGGGATCGAGTTACGGGTCAGGCAAAGCGTTATTAGATTTTTCGGAGAATTCTCAGTAAGGGCTTAGAATACTTCCCGATAAATTGCAACAGACTAGTACTACAGCCATGAGTTAACTATGGGTACAATAGTACATCTCGACGTTTCCACAAATATAAGCACAAGGTTTTAATTATACTGTATGTATGCAAATAAAAGCGTGGAGATATATATACGACGATATATGAAGATAATAAAGGGATAAACCTTCTGGGATCTGCGTTAACGCCCGTCTCAACGTAGTTTAAGGTTCTGAGAATTCAATACTGAATCTGCTGTGGCAAGTTATTATGGAAATGAATCTCCCAAACGACCCCAAACTTCGATTTGTAAGTTATGAAACGTTTGGAGGTCTAGATAGAGTTTCAGCTGAATTCTGTGAAGTTATCTGTATAAAGTTTTTCGGACAAGAGGTTTGTTAGTGTGTTTTCCTTCTTGGAATTGGTTCTTTGAAGTAATATTTTACTAATCATTTAAAATAACATTAGATCACGTCTGTGTACCTCGAAGGATTGCGCAGAGATGTATAGTAGGTACACCCTCATTTCGCCGATAAGTCCCGTGTATTAGAGGGCGAGCCTATTGCCATCAAACGAGCGCATTTCAGGACTCCACGATGCTACTGAGAAATTCCACACGGAAAAACCCAGTAACACTCGTGTGTTCCCCGAAAGACTGGGCAGAGGTGTATGGTGTACATTTTACACCCTAATTTCACCGTTATGTTTAAGTTCCATGTAAAAGGTGGCAAGCCTATTGCCATCAACCGGGCACAAATCCAGACTCCAGGCTGCTACTGTGAAATTCCACACAGAAAAACCCAATAAGACTTTGCCAAACCTTGGGATCAAACCCAGGACCTCATGCTCAGCAGAGTTGCGACCACTAGACCAACGAGGCACTTATTAATCATTTATGAAAATGCAAAATCCTTCTATTTAAATTACTACCACCGAAAATAAAGTTTATAATTTGAATTATTATTGTTTCCATGTTACACAAACATGGCAGGAAATTGCAGCTAATTAATTTAGTAAAACGCAGCTAATCAATTTAGGAAAGTATCTTTGTAATGCCACAAAGCAAAAAACTGTGTCATCGTCATCACTATTAGTTAAAATTCTACTTCTCTAAATTAGAACTAGCGTGAAGCTATAACTACAAATATATTAATATTCAGCGCGATGACGAATCTCTTTGGGCAACAAAATTTAATTTAAAAAATCTCCTTTCTCTCCATTATCGAGTTTGGAGGGTGAAATTCGTTGAAAGTTTGCGGTACAAGTTCTATACTTACAAAGAAAACATAACTTTTCTTTAAACTCCATCAGCCAACCACCTTGTGGCGACATCTATCACGCCACAAGCAACTACGCAACACTGCAGTGGTAGCTGCCTACACCGGACACGAGGACAACTCTCAAGATGACGTCACGAATCCTACATCGCGGTATCAAAATGTAGCACGCAGATTATATATTATATACCACCGCCCAAAATCAGCCGTTGGGCAGTAGCCCGCCAGGCATAAGACGCGCTTTTTTCATCGGAGGAACACCATGCCTCCAAACCCTTATACTTCTTTATTTATCATATTTTTATAAGAACTACTGGTACATCCAGTAAGTAAAGACCTAAACTATTTCTATAACATGAAAATTATTGGTTGATGTTTAATCGCTGTCACCCAAGGAGAAAACCAATTTATTTATGCACGGTGTTCTGAGAGTATAAAGTTGGGTGCTTGGTGGGGCTGCGTTAAGTTGCTAGGAGTCCAGTTGAAGAACAGGCCTCTAACAAGATGGAGTTGCGGTCACACAAAGGATTCTGAGGAAACATAGACATAATCATCACGTTTGGCAAATACATTGGTGATCGCAATATGTTGAGCCGTAGGAATTTTTCTAACTGACACAGCGTAAACAGACAATCATCTAACTACGTAGTTATTACTAAACTAGTATAACAGATAGTTCAAAACTACACAACTATTTAAGAGATATGTAACAAAATATATTCTCTACTGGAGAAGTGTTAAGCAGGATTTACTTACAGCATTGAGGAGAACAAAATCCTTCCCCGCTAACCGCTCAAGAATTGCACCAACCGATAATAATTTATGAAGGCGACGGACAACGTCTATCGGACCGTGTGAAAGGACCGAAGGATTCACTTTCAGGATTGTTTACACTGCCGTGATGTGGGTGAAACTGACGTCTAAGCGGTTTAGTTTCAAACACTCGCTGCTAGTGACCGCAAATTGTGTACAAGACATCGCTTTTGTCTGACCATGATGTTTGGTACAGTTCCAAGAGGTCCTATACAAACTGCATGGTCTCTATTAATTAAGTTTTGATGAATTGCACAAGTATTTGCCGCAGTTTACACGTGATTAAGCGGATACTGAAGGGTAAACTGGGGTATACCCCTGTTGTGTATTATGTATTATGAAGGGGTTCCGCTGTTACCTTTAAGTGCGTTTCACAGTAAATTGTGCAATGTTCTCCTTGCTTGAGATATTAATGACGCCTTTTACTCTGCACTAAACTTTGTTCTCAAAATAAATTAAAATTTTCTTGAAATGTATCCCAAGAATGAAGTAGATATATGTTCCGTGTGGTGCCGGACGTAAAGAATAGCACTACTCCATCTCTTTTCATGGGTGTCGTCAAAGGCGACTAAGGGATTCACTAGAGGATGGGCAGCAGCGTTCTCTGAGTACTTTAACAATCATACTGCGATCACCAACCCGCCTGCGAAGCGTGGCGATTATGGCAAACCCTCCCAACATGGCTTGGGGGAGGCCTATGTCCAGCAATTATGGTCTTTCAGCTGAATGATGATGAATGATGTATAATAAAGTTATGTTTTTGGGAATTTGTAATTTGTGTATTTCGGCTAAATTTGCGGGTAGCCGAATATTAGCTCTACGGGGCGCTTAACTTTAATCTTATTAGAATTTACCACAATATTCATGAGTATACTGGACTGGTCGCTGCATAATCAACACGGTACGTGATTATATTGCAGGCTCTATTTAGAGCGTCAAGAATATTACGTTTATAGTACTAACGAGGGGGTTATTCTGCAATTAATCTCTAAAGCTAAGCACAAGCTGTTTGTTTATAATCAGTTTTAGAAACAGCAATCTACGTGTTTTTGAAACATTGATACGTTTTGTCGGCAAATGCTCCAAACATCGTTTCAAGAAGAAATATTTACTTATTTTTTTAGAAAATGCTGGCAACTTAGGGCTTTCGTTACGTTAAGCGTGCGCACGCGGCAGGTGCACGGAGCGGGCGCACGCTCCGGGCCTGCGACGCGGGCCTAGGATCTGCGGCGGGCGTCCGACGCGTGCGCCTGCTACATGCAGCGGCGCTAGTACAATACTGGTCTCCTCCAGCGGGTACAGTTGTATCGGATAGACAGACTACCATGGATTATTTGCTAATTTATTATTTGGCAAAATAACGCTACCAACGAAGGCATTTGATCAGCCCTTTCACGAGAATGCACTTCAATTATTACGTGCACCGTATCGACGTTCATCGTTGTGTGTAATGCATCCCTCCGACGCGTGCAACCCGCAGCACGTAGCGACGCTTAAATGATTTCGAAAAACAAGTCCGCGAGTGGACGTCCGCCGCGTGCGCCCGCGCCGCGCTCCCGCCACCCGCTGCGCGTGTACACACGGCTACACATCAAGCTATACATTTCCAGTTTACACTGACCTCTCATTGTAAGGAAATCCTATACAATGCGAGATCAGCTTATACTGGAAATGTACAGCTTGATCTGTAGCCGTGTGTACACGCGCAGCGGGTGGCGGGAGCGCGGCGCGGGCGCACGCGGCGGACGTCCACTCGCGGACTTGTTTTTCGAAATCATTTAAGCGTCGCTACGTGCTGCGGGTTGCACGCGTCGGAGGGATGCATTACACACAACGATGAACGTCGATACGGTGCACGTAATAATTGAAGTGCATTCTCGTGAAAGGGCTGATCAAATGCCTTCGTTGGTAGCGTTATTTTGCCAAATAATAAATTAGCAAATAATCCATGGTAGTCTGTCTATCCGATACAACTGTACCCGCTGGAGGAGACCAGTATTGTACTAGCGCCGCTGCATGTAGCAGGCGCACGCGTCGGACGCCCGCCGCAGATCCTAGGCCCGCGTCGCAGGCCCGGAGCGTGCGCCCGCTCCGTGCACCGGCCGCGTGCGCACGCTTAACGTAACGAACACCTTAAGTTGCCAGCATTTTCTAAAAAAAAGAATTTAATATTTCTTCTTGAAACGATGTTTGGAGCATTTGCCGACAAAACGTATCAATGTTTCAAAAACACGTAGATTGCTGTTTCTAAAATTGATTATAAACAAACAGCTTGTGCTTAGCTTTAGAGATTAATTGCAGAATAACCCCCTCGTTAGTACTATAAACGTAATATTCTTGACGCTCTAAATAGAGCCTGCAATATAATCACGTACCGTGTTGATTATGCAGCGACCAGTCCAGTATACTCATGAATATTGTGGTAAATTCTAATAAGATTAAAGTTAAGCGCCCCGTAGAGCTAATATTCAGCTACCCGCAAATTTAGCCGAAATACACAAATTACAAATTCCCAAAAACATAACTTTGTTATACATCATTCATCATCATACAGCTGAAAGACCATAATTGCTGGACATAGGCCTCCCCCAAGCCATGTTGGGAGGGGGTTCGCCTTAATCGCCACGCTTGGCAGGCGGGTTGGCGATCGCAGTATGGTTGTTAAAGTACTCAGAGAACGCTGCTGCCCATCCTCTAGTGAATCCCTTAGTCGCCTTTGATGACACTTATGAAAAGAGATGGAGTAATGCTATTCTTTACGTCCGGCATCACATGGAACATACAACGTGTTACAAAAATACCCCTAAAACCGAAAGGGGGTTAAAAGGTCCCTTGTAAAGAGTCTATTGGCAATATTTGAAAACCGTAGCATGACCCAAAAAAAAAAGAATTTGGATAAAACATAAAATATTCATCACTGATACGCAACCCTGAAAACATAAAACTAAAGAGTAGACTACCAAGAAAGTTATTTACATTCTTACCTAATTTCCTCTGAGAGGTAAGTGACATGAAACATAAAAGACTACTAGATTAATATTTTATTTTTCATGGGGAATTATGTAACACGTTGTATATCTACATCATTCTTGGGTTAGATTTCAAGAAAATTTAAATTTATTTTGAGAACAAAGTTTAAAGTGCAGAGTAAAAGGCGTCATTAATATCTCAAGCAAGGAGAACATTGCACAATTTACTGTGAAACGCACTTAAAGGTAACAGTGGAACCCCTTCATAATACATAATTCACAACAGGGGTATACCTCAGTTTACCCTTCAGCATCCGCTTAATCACGTGTAAACTGCGGCAAATACTTGTGCAATCCATCAAAACTTAATTAATAGAGACCATGCAGTTTGTATAGGACCTCTTCGAACTGTACCAAACATCATGGTCAGACAAAAGCGATGTCTTGTACACAATTTGCGGTCACTAGCAGCGAGTGTTTGAAACTAAACCGCTTAGACGTCAGTTTCACCCACATCACGGCAGTGTAAACAATCCTGAAAGTGAATCCTTCGGTCCTTTCACACGGTCCGATAGACGTTGTCCGTCGCCTTCATAAATTATTATCGGTTGGTGCAATTCTTGAGCGGTTAGCGGGGAAGGATTTTGTTCTCCTCAATGCTGTAAGTAAATCCTAATCCCTTCGAGCGTCCAGCCATATTTACGTGTAATTAAAAGAATGTCATCGCGCTTCGTGGGTGGTCCACGCGATGACGCCATGTCTAATTAAAACGTCGATATCTCTTAAGTTACGCTAGCTAGCTCTCTACAAGTTATGTCGTTGGAATTGTTATTCAATTACCTAACCGATGATATATAGATTAGTATAGTTAGCCTTGTAATGTATTAGAAATTGTAGTGTAGTTTTCCGGTTGGGGAAAATTTTCCCATTTTCCGGTGAAAATATATTTATAACAAAAAAATAAAAGTAGTTTAACACTTCTCCGGTAGAGAATATATTTTATTACATATCTCTTAAATAGTTGTGTAGTTTTGAACTATCTGTTATACTAGTTTAGTAATAACTACGTAGTTAGACGATTGTCTGTTTACGCTGTGTCAGTTAGAAGAATTCCTACGGCTCAACATATATTGCGATCACCAATGTATTTTCCAAACGTGATGATTATGTACATGTTTCCTCAGAATCCTTTGTGTGACCGCAACTCCGTCTTGTTAGAGGCCTATTCTTCAACTGAACCAAGCACCCAACTTTATACTCTCAGAACACCGTGGATAAATGATTTGGTTTTCTCCTTGAGTGACAGCGATTAAACATCAACCAAAAATTTTCATGTCATAGAAATAGTTACTTGTCTTTTCTTTACTTACTGAGTGTACCATTAGTTCTTATAAAATATGATAAAGAAAAAGGTTTAGGGGTTTGGAGGTATGGTGTTCCTCCGATGAAAAATGCATGTCTTATGCCTGGCGGGCAACGGCTGATGTTGGGCGGTGGTATACACGCTTAATTTTAATATATACTAAACCTGAAATTAGTTTGTTCAGAATCACTAGGAGAATCAATTAACATATTTTTACAACTTTTTTTTTTTATTTTGTTTTTTCATAAATTTCTATTTTGTTTGCGCTCCCGCCACCCGCTGCGCGTGTACACACGGCTACACATCAAGCTATACATTTCCAGTTTACACTGACCTCTCATTGTAAGGAAATCCTATACAATGCGAGATCAGCTTATACTGGAAATGTACAGCTTGATCTGTAGCCGTGTGTACAAACCCGTTGCACGCGTCCGCGCCAGTTAGCGCTGCTCATACTATTTTTCAATACACACACGCGAGGTGGGTACCCACCCGCCGCGTGCGCCCGCTTAACATAGCGATGGCCCTTATATAAGGTTCAATCAAAATAGGTGGACAAACTTTTACAGATCACAGTACTCATGAATATGAACAACTTTTACTATGGGACCAAAACTGAAATATAAAAAAAAATATCAGCTGTTCCATACTAAAGTGCAATACCTAACGATCAAAATGTATGGAAGAGCTGTTTTTTTTTATATTTCAGTTTTGGTCCCATAGTAAAAGTTATTCATATTCATGAGTACTGTGATCTGTAAAAGTTTGTCCACCTATAATATTTTGATTGGACCTTAATACATACATAACGTTGTTTAACCATTGTTTAACTGCATCGTTGGTCTATTGATTGCAAGCGCAACTGTTGAGCGCGAGGTCCTGGGTTCGATTCCCAACTCGCGCAAAGTTTTATTGGATTTTTCCATGTGAAGTTTCTCAGTAACAGTCCGGATTCTGGATTTGTGCCCGGTTGATGGCAATAGGCTCGCCCCCTATTACATGGGACTTAAACATAACGGCAGAATGAGGTTGTACTACACCTCTGCCCAAGCCTTCGGGGAATACAGTCGTGATGTTGTTAGTAATTCTGCTTAAATTGTAAACTGAATAACTCAACTTTGCCAAGTCCTACAAGAATGCTTTATAAATATACATGGAAAAATATACAATTATACTTTATTTTTAGTAAATATAAAAACCGAGACACCCTAACAAGATTGTCATCAGAACTGCCTGAATGTGTGTTTTTTTTTTTATAAATATCCAAGTTACACCTTAGTTTATGTCGCGTTAAGTTCCATATTAAAGTGTGAAATGCCTGAGATGTGCTATGCAGCGGTTGTTTAATCTGCCAGGGTTGCGGAATTTGTTCGAAAGAGTTACTGCGGCCCTGGAACGCAAAAGGCATTAGGAGGAACACGGATGGGTTTTAGTCAGTAAGAGTCTGAGACTCCCTTCCGCTCCCCCCAAAGCGGAAGGAGTCATAATTATGATGATTTCCCATACATAAAAAAATGTGTTGTCTAATACACGGAAACTGACCGAGCGGACCGTCTCAAGCCTCAAGGTGTCTATTTCCGTCCACTGTTATGCGTATAAACCTATTCAAAGAAAATTTATATTTATGAAAAAAAAAGGAATAGTAAAATGTGGTGTAAAAACTATGTCAATCAATTCTCCTGGTGATTCTGAATAAACTAGTTTCAGGTTAAGCGTATACTAAAACTAAACTTGTATATATTTTTTCATGTTTTATAATATTTGTTCTAGCCGAAAACCGCCAATCTCCTTTCCGATAATGTGTGGCCGGGCTTAGGTACGTGTTGATTCAGAAAGTGCTGGCAACTTATATTCGAAACATTGTATACAAGGTTAGTCAGAAAGGGGGTACTAATCCGAAAGGGTGTTATAGTACCCCTATTAATGAATTACTTTGGTTCTACAACTTTCTCCAAAACTCAATAGTTTGAGAGAAATAGCTGTTGCAAGATTTCATAAAAAATACGCTAAATTCTATCTATCCTTAGCTATGATTGTGTTTAAATTTTACCTCATATTTGGGGTTGTGAATTAGAAGATCAATTTTCTAAATTCGTAACTAAAGACGGGAAGAATATTTTTTGAAAAAACTAAAATAAAAATCGTCTATTAAGGAAATAAAAATTATCGAATTTTGAAATGTTAACACTTGCTTTATAAGAGCGCGATGAGCACACGATGCGTTGCGGCGCCGCACCGCAAAGATTTCACCGTATCAGCGGACACACGAGCGGTGCGGCGCCGCAACGTTGTTATGTCGCAGCGGCGCCGCAGCAACGTTGGACAGTCTGTTACGCACGTCCGTCGTTACGTCCCTTGTGACGCATAAACAACTGAGCGGTGCCGCTCCGACGTCGCAACGCATTTACCCCTCCCCGCCTCGTCTCGGTGGATGCAAGTCCGGTGCGGCGCCGGAGCGCATCGTGTGACATGCCACAGATATTTCTATGTAAGACAACGCAGCGACACCGCTCCGGCGCCGCACCGCCGCCGCAACGCATCGTGTGCCCCCGCTCTAACATTCATTAATGATACTTTAACTGGCCTGCGGATTAGTACCCCCTTTCCGACTAACCTTGTATATGCAAAACACTGTTTACCCAAAACATTGTTTAACCAAAACGTAATTTAACGCGGCCTTTCCACAGATTTAGATTTTATTTGTTTTCTATTTAGGTGGGTACTAATATAATGTTATTATTTTCCGAGACGGATTAATTTTGTAAATTTCATTACGTTTTATGTCTGTGGTTTCATTTTCAATTTTCTTTTCCGCCGTTTATTCTTCATTTAGTCGTAAAACAAAACCTATATAATGCCTCTTTTTTGTCATTTTGATAACTCATAAACATTTATTATAAACTTATGATCCGTTGTCTTGGGTGAGTCATTAAGAAAAGAAGATTTCTCGAAACTTGATATTGTTGAGATGAGATGCTTGTAATAATAGACTGGACGTTAATAAGGCTGATTATATTCTTTGTCACCAATTATGTTGAAGATTATTAATTTGTTTTATAAAGCCAGGTCCGCTGCGCCGTGTTTTCGTGTTTGCAAACAGGATAACATTGTTTGCTAACCGAATAAGGGCGTGGCCAAACAGTTTTGTTAGTAAAATTGGCGCTGCGGACCCGGCTTAACATTGTTCGCTAACCGAATAGGGGCGTGGCCTAACAGTTTTAATCGCAAAAACACAATAACATGTTAGAAAATTGGTGCTGCGGACCCAGCTTAAAGGGTTGTATCCGAATTCGCGTATTTTTTTAAAACCGGGTGATCTACTGGTGTGGCACAGTTTGACCCTGCATGGAATTTTTTCATAATCAACAAAAATGTTTTTCAAAAAAACAACATTGTGTTCTGTTTCTGAGTTATTTTAGCACCCCGAAGTTAACTGACTAGGCCGAGCGATATCGCGTTAGTCATGACCGCCAGCGGAGTCACCGTGCTTACGCTTAATTCGTTTTGACGTGGCATCGAAACGATCTATCACGTCAAAAAAATTTTTAGCAAACTTTTTTTGCTTAATTTTTTGTTGACACATTATAACGTGGTTTACACACGATCACTTACCCCGATCGCAATAAAGATATTTTATTTTTTATCTTTATTCATCTATTTCCCGTCCTGCTTTAATCTATGCCAGTAATCATGATCATTATTGATCATATGGTTTTAAGGAGTTTCACGTATTTGTTTTTACCCTGTATTTAGCTGGCGCTATCCCAAGGTTCGGCAATAGCTTGTCTTTGTTGTTGGTCATTGCCGCCATCATCAGCATGGTACGCAAAATGAATAACAGCAGGATACTATCGTAATATGACAGTAAAAAACAATTGTGAGTTCGTAGCGAGAACGTGACCGGTACCCTTATTTCGAAAGTTTACAATAAGTCAGTTACCGAACGATTTAATTTCTCATCTCGTTTTCTCTCGTTACGAGGATCGTAGACAAAACGAGATAACAAACCCAATCAGTAGACAACTAACTTATCGAAGTGTTCTACATCACCTTCTTCTATCGTGTCGGCACGAGCTATATAAGAATAGCTCATGTCGTGGTGAAAAGATTAGCCAGTCAGCAAGGATGGTAGCGAGGCTGACTGCCCAGGGTGCGCCGGACGTTCTGAAATATCGTCACTCGTGGAGGTTTTTTTCATGCATCCCATGCATGCATTCTTTGCATACATCAGCTGGGCGTTTGTTAAAAAATCACGCAAAGAAAACCACTTGGAATTTAAAAAAAGATTTTCATTTGTAATGAATAATAAATCTCTGAATTAAATAAGTTGATAGGAAAATACGAATAAATTGGACGAAAACTGTTATTAAACAAGACGTTTTATTTTACTTTGATTTAATTATTGACGCTTGAGGAAAATGTAGATGAGAAACATAGCATGTGGATTGAAAGCACTGGTACAAAATAGAACTTATACAGACTCATCAGTGACTTCAAGAAATTTAAACTACCGGAGGTTGCCAGAACTAAAATAAAGGGTTTTCTTAAGTATATCTATAAATACATATATAACATGTCTCTCTCTCTCTTTCATCCTATCTGGGGATAGGCTAGAATATAAAACTGCCTTACCGCACGCTAGGAAAACACGTGTGTTGTAAGATTCAACAAAACCCAGCACGCTTGGGGAAACGATCTATATGATCTGCCTGGCTACTAACCTCATATTAGAGTCCGGCGCGAAGTAGTTTACTGCGTTCTATACCTTGAATTCGAGTGCTTCGTCTTAGACTCTGTCAGCACTTGCCATCAGGTGTGACTAGGGTCAAACGCGACCATCATCATCATCTTCCTGCCCTTATGCCATGTTACTTGGGGTCGGCGCAACACGTTTTCTTCTTCCATTCCGTCCTTTCACCCGTCATGATATCACTGACTCCCTTCTCTATCATATCATTCTTCACACAGTCCATCCATCTTTTCTTTGGCCTCCCTCTTCCTCTCCATCCACATTTATATTCATAACTCTTTTCGTCTCATGCGTTTCATCTCTCCTCTTCACAATAAAAAAATAAATTCATAGAACAAAAAAGACTCGCATAGAAAAAACTATAGCGAATCATAGCGTCAAGACAATTATACTACATATGAAAACAACAAGAACAGGCTTCTTCTTCTTCTCTTTTGTCAGCATGAGCTATATGAGTATAGCTCATGCCGTGATAAAAAGATAGCAGTACTGACTGCCCAGGGTGCTCCAGACTTACTTAAGTATCATTACACGTGGAGGCTCCTTTAGTGTGTGGTGGCATCTATCCACGCCACATGCGAATTATTCAAGCCTACATCGCGATATCAAGATTTAACACGCAGATAGCATATATACAACTTCCCAACATCAACTGTTGGGCAGTAGCCCGCCAGGTACAAGACTCTGCCTGGTTGGAGGATCCTCCCTTTGGTTGGAGGAACACCACACCTACTTTCTCCACAAGTTGCACCCCCAAGAATAATTAAAAAAAACGTTACTATAAAGTTGCAGAAGAAATGTAATTAACAAAATCCTTAGAACAATTCAAACTAGTGAAAACAGTGTTTCAGTTAAGAGCTTTGAGTGCTTGTTACTTTTCTTCAACACTTAGCTAGGGCTTTATTGCCTCGTATCACATTATAAACGCTCACCATACCTCTTAAGCTGTCGGGATAGTCCTGATTATACAAGTTGAAATTGTAAACACTCGACAAACCAAAATGGGAGATTGTCATCACTATGAACAACTTTTACTATGTGACCAAACCGGAAATCACGAAAAAAAAAACAGATGTTCCCTACATTTTGACGAGTTATGCAAACATAAATTAATGTAGGGAACATCTGTTTTATTTTTCGCGATTTCCGGTTTGGTCCCATAATAAAAGTTGTTCATAGTGATGAGTACAATCTCCCATTTCGGTTTGTCGAGTGTTTACAATTTCAACCTGTATAAAACTTTATTCTTGGTTATGCTCTAGCCAAACAATGTTAGGCAGAAACACTAGGAAGCAGTGAAGAGCGAGCATTTTTTGGACCCATTTTTTGTAATATTGACGTTCAAAAAGAACTAAGTAACTCTAATCTATTTTGAACAAATGAGTTTTAAAGTTTGAAGTGAACTTTGAAAATCAATTAGAACGCGTTTCCCGTGTGGCGACCGGCTAGATTATAAAACTTTCTCACCGCATGCTGAGAATAAACACGTATTGTAAGATTCAACATAATTCAGCCCTGTTGTAGAATATATACGGTCTGCTTGGGTAGGTACCACTTTCACATTAAAGTTCTGCTCCAAGTAGTTTACTGAAATGTGCAAGTCAGATACCACCTTACACCCTGCCTGCGGTTATCATTAGGTGCGATTGTGCCCAAACGCGATCCAGTAAAGGAATAAAAAAAAGGTTTATATTGCTGTGACGTTTATAATACATATCGGGTGTAAAAAGACCCATAACGATAACGAAAACTACGTATCCTACCCATCATTGGGATCATTTTTTTCTACTAGACCATACCTGGGAAATAATTGGTTCGGGAGATATTGAAGGTCAAAGTACACATTTTTTTTTAGTTTTTTCCAAAATCGAATACTAAGTGATAATACTAAACTTTCTTCCAAACAAACATTATCAAAGTTTTCAATTTTTCCTAACAAATTACGCATTTGAAGTTACAAAAACGCAATGAATATCAAACGCACACAACCGCCTTGGCTCAGCTGTGTAGCCGCTGCACAACACACACAGGCAAAATCGGTTACATGCATTACATTGCATGCTACAAAAAACAGCGTTTTTTTATGCCTAAAAATAAAAGTCGTTTCTCAGCAATTATTTTTGGTCAATGTAATTTAGTTTGATGGTACGTAGATTTCGGCTATGTGATGGGTCTTTTTACACCCTGTATATAACATACATAAACTCACGCCTGTATTCCCCGAAGGGTTGGCAAAGGTGTATAATACACCCACCGGGCACAATTCCAGACTCCGGACTGCTACTAAGAAATTCCACATGGAAAAACCCAATAACACTTTGCCCGAACTGGAGATCGAACCCAGGACCTCACCGCTCAGCAGTCTCGCTTGCGACCGCTAGACCAACGAGGACGTCAAAGTACGTTTATAATATAATCAAAAATCAGAGAAAAGAAAATCTCAAAGACATGAAACAACATGGTCCCCCTACACGTACGTGTCTAATGGACGGGGTTCAAGTAAAGTATACACCTGCATTACTAGACTCGTTAGTTGACGGGTACCGCGAGTGCATTTACTAGCACCTACCTAGTATCTGTTTCAGCTACTTACACTGCTAGGTGGTCTGTGAGTTAGACATTAGTTTCTAATCTGGGAGAGTATAGGATGAAGTGTTTTGTAGATTGATACTTAAGTTTTGTGTGGTGCAGCTTAGAACTGTTATGCAGTACGATTGAAAGGATACAAAGTTAGTCGGAAAATTGGTACCTATCCGCAAGCCACTTATAGTACCTATCACTGATGACCATTAACGTAATTGCAAATTTCATAATTCGATAATTTTAATTTTAGTTTTCTCAAAAATTCTTTATACCTACCTGCTTCACAGATAACGGATCTTCTAATCCGTGACCCCAAATATGACCTTAAATGTATAACAGCTAATTATAACTGAGGATAGATACATTTAAGCGTTTTTTTTTATATCTTTCTACATCTATTTCTCTTAAACTATTGACTTTTGAGGAATGTTTTAGAACAAAAGTTATTTATTATCATGGTTACTTAAACACCCTTTCGGATTAGTACCCCCTTTCCGACTAATCTTGTATATGTGAGATTATCAAAATATATGAACGTATGTACTCAGTAAATACAAACGAGATTTATTTAGAGAAAAAAAAATAGCTTCATTGAACGCCGCCAGCATAGAAAATTTATCCAAGAAGTTTTAATAACGCAAGTTAAAAAGTTGGAATGAGCTGTGCAAAGTATTTGTTTTGTTTTCAGTTGATTAACATGAGATTAACAACATGTCGGAAAATCAAAATTTTAATAGGGTGCTCTTTAGACGGCGTACATAATTTTCTTCTACTTCAAATAAATGCCGGAATGTCTGTTGGATAAAACCCTTAAAACTGAATTAACTTGACAAATAGGAGATTTAAAAGGTTGAGTATTAATTAATTTATTCGCTAGCCAGCTTTAATAAATTATATCCCTTTCTTTCATGTTTTAAAAATTAAGTTAAGAGGGTGTTAAGTCAGAATGTATAATTTTATTTCTTAGCTTCATCTTTTATTTAGTTATGGCAGCTAAGCTTTTTTATTATTCTTTAGCTTCTATCCTAGTTGCAACTGATATAGTATGACTACACCAGTGCTTTTTCATGTTCATCTTGCGCTTTCAACTTTCATTTCCTCTTGCGTCAAGCGCATGCAATATTAATTGCCATATGACGCATGCAGCTTATCGTCCACACCGGTGCGCTTCGGTCAGTCGTCAGTCGACATACAATAGACGGATTAGCGTGCGCTGGGGCATGCGCTATTGCATGCGCTATGGCGCTTCACGCATGCTTCAAACGAAGACGCAAGATGAACATGAAAGCGCACTGGTGTAGACATAGCTACATATAGTTAGTAAGCGCAAAAAGGGTCTAAGATGGACAACGTGAATCCAAGTAACAAAATTATAAAGGAATTCCCCTATACCCCTCTGGTTCTCGCATACACACGACGGTACACAGTAAACTGCTTAGCCAGACTTTCATGTAATGGTAGCTAGCCAGTCAGGCTGTAAAGATCCAACCACCAAGCGTGCTGGGTTTTGTTGAACCTATAAGATTCACGCATTTATTCCCAGCGTGCGGTAAGGCAGTTTTAAATTTCTAGCCCATCCCAAGACAGGGCATTTGTTTTCTGTCCAGTTTAGAGGCTGATTTACACGAGGATGGTTTTTCGAATCGAGAAACAACGAGGAAAAAAAGAGTTCAGTCTTTGTTTGTCTCTAGGATGAAAACAGAGACATCATGAGACTCGCTTTGGTAAACTGTCTTCGTGTAAATGAGCCATTACTCACCTAGTCTGGTCACACTTTGTTTTATCAGATTGAGAGCAACATACACTACGTTTGAATGTTCCTGTTCTTCATTCAAGAACACTTGTCTCAGTTCATTAGTCCTTTGGCCATTTGGTGTACAATTCTTCGTCTGTTTAACCAGTGAAGTGGTTACGTGGTAAAGTTATAAAAAGGCGCTAAGAGCTAAATAAAACAGTATTGAAGTTACCACGTACCTAATCTTCTAATTGAATATACGTATAAACTAAATTAAATTATTGTATACAAATTATAATATGAATTAAATTATTATTGGAAACACTATTGAATTAATTAAATAATTTAGGTATCTAAGCAAATCTAGACTGCGGAGCGAAATTGAGCGTGCATTCGCCTCGGGACAGGTCGAACACTGAAGATATCACCGGAGCAGAATTTTTGGTACATTATAATATTTTAATTGACCTCAAGAATGACCGCCTTATCGAGAGCCTATACAGCTGTTCTCTACCGCGTCATCTGCGGCTAGTTCTGTAGCGGTCGTTGCCTCTGTCAAGCCTATAGGAGGTAGTTCGGAGTGCCACGAGCTGCTTCGGCAATATCCGGCGATCACGCGATCTGCTGGAAAAGAGCGGCAGGTCACTCACAACACCGTACATCATATCCGCACCACCCCTGGTCCGCGCATATCTGTGGGATATGTGGGGATGGGATGGGGGAGTGATGTAGCGGCAACTATCACGCCACATGGAAAATACACAGCATGTGGCGACATCAATCACGCCATATGAGAACTATCCTAAATCGCGATATCAAGATGTGACACGCAGATAGTATATTGGGTGTAAGGGACGGTGTATCGAAAACTGAAACAGTTAATTCAGCCCATTATTCTGAATCGAAGTTAAGTCGGATTTTTTCTCGGAATTTTCCAAATTTACTGGAAATTGCTAATTTGCCTGTTTTGTTGTATTTCAATAAGTGTTTTGGCAGGTAAATAAACTGGGTGTAAAGGACAGGTTACCAAAAATTGATACAGTTAATTTAGTTCATTATTTTGAATTGAAAATCCGTGGATAATGTCAACGAAATCTTTCGAATTTCCAATTTATAAAAAAATACATTTTATTTTTGCAACGTGCTGTGTGTCCTAATTGGATTGCTTATTTTACAGCAGATAAAAGTAAAATTTGTGGAAAAAAAATCGGAAAAGTCGGAAAATTCCGAGCAAAATTTCCACTTATTTTCAATTCAGAATGATATAAGATAATAGGCTGAATTCACTGTTTCAGTTTTCGGTACACCGTCACTTACATCTGGTATATACAACCGCCCAACATCAACCGTTGGGCAGTAGCCCACCGGGCACAAAGACCCGCCCGGTTGGAGGATCCTCCCTTTTTGTGAGAGGAACACCATACCTCGTTCCTCTACACTATGTTTGAAAATTCCTGTTCTTCATTCATGAACTTTTGTCCCAGTTTATTAGTCCTTTGGCATTTTGGCGCACAATTTTTCGTCTATCGTCATTTGTAGAGATTCGTTATCAAATTATGTGCACTATTAGCGAAGCCCTACGTTATAAATGACGTACTTATAGTTCTAATAAAGTCGTGGTGGCCCGGAGGTGAACGTCCCTCTTGTTAAGCACCGGGTTGCGGTTTCAAACCCAGGCAAGTACCAATGTGACTTTTTGCAATATCATATGTAGTTTCTTAGTTAATCTAAGACACCGCTGCCATACAGTAAAGGAAAATATCATGAGGATACCTGGACTTAATGGTCTGAAATCGCCAACCCGCACTGAGCAAGCTTGGCCATCAATGCTCGTTCCTTCTTTGTGTGAGAAGAGGCCTTTGCCCTACTGTAGGACAATTACAGGCTGGTTAATGATTATTATTATTTAATAATAATCAAATAATACAGGGTGTACACGAATTCGTGTAATTCCTTCAAACCGTGTGATCTACTGGTGATACAGATTAACCCTTATCGAGTTTGAAAATCAAGTAAAAAAAAATCAAAACATAATCTTGGTTTTCTATTTTTGAGTCATTTTAGAGCTCCGGGTTAACTGACTGAAAAGAGTGATACCGTCAGCTGCGTCGCCGTGCTTTCATTAATTTATGCGTGGCATCGAATGTTCACTCAATTTTTTTTTGTATTAAAATCTTTTCTTATTTTTTTACTGAATCCTTATGAGGTGGTTTAGAAACGATCACTTACCAATAACGCAGGAAATTTTATTTTTTATTTTATTCATATTCCCGTGCGGGGCCAATCTACAGCCGTAGTAGATCTGCTTGGTTTTAAGGAATTACACGAATTTGTTTACACTCTGTATAGATACAAGTAACTAGTAATAATCTCAGCTTTGCACACCACTCAATAATAATCGATTAGAGTATTAGTTGTGTGCGCAACACTCAATCATTGTTCAAGAGCATTCATGTACAGTCGCGTATCGTCTCCGTATCGTGTTACAATCCGTTTCTCATACAGTTCCCACGTTATATAGAATTAATGCCTCATTGACATTATTCCGTACTGTGAGAGCTTAATCTGATGTTATGACGTAATCTACATACCTACAGGAACATGTTACCTAACTAGGACAAGACTTAATAAAGGCCGTTAATATTTTAAGGCGCATAAATTGCTTGCGGAATAAGTGGAGGTATTAAATGCTTATGTAGATTTTGTAGTAAATGGAATTGTATGGTTTTTGGCTAATGATAGGGCGCCATTTCTATCCTTTAGATGTTGTTAAAGGCAAAGCACTGCGTTAATAATAAATAAATAAAGAATAAAAAACTATAATACACTCGGGAGCAATCAATCCGGGTCACCATTATAAACCTTAACATCTTGAAAATTAAGTATGCTAGCTTATTCAAATAAAAATGCTGTATTTATTTAAGAAGTTTTGTTTTTATTTTTAGGTTTATTTGAGTAATATTAAATACTCTATAGACCATTTTTGTTTGAATAAGCTGGCATTCTTAGTTGCCGAGATATTAGGGTTTATGTTAGAGTGTAAATATAAATACATTAAATAAATATTGCAGGTTTATGGCTCCACGTGGAACCACAAACCAGCAATATAATTATGTGCTTCCAAATACGCATACCGTCTTTCAATAAAACCGACTCCAGCAATAGGTCGAGAAATATCGAATGCCTTGTCTGTACTAGGCAACGAAAGCATATGAATGGCTTTCGCCGATGGACACCAAACGCTCGCTCGCCTTCGCTTTTGTATCCACACAGAGCGAACCTTTGAACTTACAATACACCGCAGGGGAAAGCCGAACGTGGGCTAAGGACTTCTTACGCATTCGCTCGTCTTCGTTGAACCATACACACCCACTCATTCGCGTTCCTTCACTTTCGTTCAGTTGGTCTGTACAAGGCATAATAAGAATAATAATAAAAGCTAATTGGATTTAACTAACATACGTATTAAAAAATCATTCTATTCATGAACAAAACTACTTCCAAATACATTTAATGGTAAGAACGTCAAAGTAAAATAAACCTTTTATTAGCGACACAGCCAAAGACATTGGCGGGAAAAGGTAAACAAGAAAAAAAACTCTCGTCAGAATTTTACTTGGTTCATTAAACAAAGGTGGGGCCAGAGAAACTCCGAAATGAAATACAAAGGCCGGATGGTAACCGATTCTAATTTTCCGAGCGAATTAATTCCAAAGTTGCGTTCCAAGAATGTCAATGGACAGACACATTTTTCCACCAAACTGTTTCCCCCTTATCACAAAAGATGGTTTAAACCAAGACTAAGGTAAATCCAGATTTAAAATGTACCCATCACTTTCTTATGTCATATAACAAAAAGAGACGGAGCTATTTTAAAACCTAGGTTTTTCTTAGACCATCTTTTGTAATAAGGGGGCATAGGTTTAATTTTATAGTTTTTATTTGACTTTATCTTGCTTGAACCTTTTTTTTTTTTCTTGGTAAAATCCTCATTGATGCCCTTCGCCCGGGGAAAGCGAAGGGGTATGTCGGACTCTTACCGGCTAAAAACCCACGGTGTTCCTTCTCCTGACCCTTGGCCGGGGTCACGGGATTCGCAACTGCATGCACCGCGACCCCCGCAGACCTCGGTCCGCCAACCCCTGGCGGACCTCTGCTTCTGTGGGGCCTTGCCCCACGTCCTCCTGAGAGGCGCGCATGGAACACTGCGCGCCGCCTTCTTGGGCCTGTTACTGGTCGGGCGACGGGTCCCCTAACTCGCTGCCCACAGCCCACACACTACGGTGGCCGGAGATCGTCGCGCTCCCTCCGGCGCCCGGTGCGTCTGGTGCGGGAAGGGAGAGTGGCAGCTGCCTCTCTCTCCCTCTCCGCTCCCTCCTTGGTCGCCATCACCACCTCGCAGAAGGAGGCGACGGCTTCCCACATCTTGCTTGACCCTAGCCGCACCTGATAGTAAACGCAGACAGAGTATAAGATGGAGCCCACGACTCCAAGTAACAGACAAATAGAGGGTTTCCCCTAAACCCCTCTGGCTTTCACACACACACAAAGGAACACAGTAAACTGCTTGACTTTAATGTGATGGTTGTAGCTAGCCAGGTGGACTGTAAAGATCCTACCACCAAGCGTGCAGTAGTTGATGTCATATGTCCGTTAATGGATACTACAGATATTGAGTTAAATAGACACCGCTTTGTTATAAAAACAAGCGCGTCTCATTTTTATTCCAACTACCTACATGATGAGGTTAACCTCCTCAATTTAAATTAATTTAATGCTGTGAAGTAAACATTGCGCACGCCTCGCGCGTGGTTCGCAATGAAACTCACGCATATGCACTCTGTAACCATTCGCACTTGCGAATACGGAAGCGGTCGAGATCGAACTGACTTAGCAACGTAACGAGTTGGAGTATTGCTCCTACCTAATGGCACGCAAAGTAGATTAACTTACGTTATCGCGCAGCGGACAAATTAGTAAACTTCGTAATACGATGTTGGAGTATAAACTGTTTTTTTTTGTCGCTAAGAAATTTTTTCAGAGTTGAATTGACTCGTTAAATCAAAAAAAAAACTTTTTTCTTACGACTTAGTTTGTCGAGTTTGTAAGAAGAAATGATGTATTTTCTTATCTCGAAATGTTGGTGAACAAAAATTTATGTACGGATCATTGGATTATGCATTTGTTCGGCAGTTTAAAGCCGCGTACAGATTATGTTCAATACAACATGCAAGGTATGTGCAAAGCAACATTTCGTACATTTTAGCATATTCACGAGCACAGGTGTGTTGTGTTGCACATAATCTATTCGCAGCTTTACTTATACAACGTGTTATATAATTCCCCTTAAAAACGAAAATGTTAATCAAGTAGTCTTTTATGGTTGTTGTCATTTACCTCTCAGAGGAAATTAGGTAAGAATGTAAATAACTTTCTGGGTAGTCTACTCTTTACTTTTATGTTTTCAGGGTTGCGTTTCAGTGATGATTTTATTTTATGATGTGTCCAAATTTTGTTTCGGGTCTTTCTTTTATTTTAAAATATTGGCAATAGACTCTTTACAAGGGATCTTTTAATCCCCTTTCTTTCTTTGGGTATTTTTGTAACACGTTGTATATCAACCTCTTATTTCTACTCGTTTTCATCTTCACAAAAAAAGCGTTCAAAAACTTCAGTTCTTCAAAGATTTATCATGGCAGTCCTTAACTTGCCAGCTATTTCGATTTTCTCATAACCCTTAGCTCTTTTTGCAAAGCCCTAGTAAATTGGATCGCTTAGAAAAGAAGGTTTAGTTTACTTTTTATTGACGTTCGTTTTCATTGCAACGCATAAAACTGTAAGAAAAGTTGTAAAGTATTACTCTATTTATCTTAAACTGTTAATAGGGAAACCTCATTTGAACAGTTTCAAAGAGACCAGTTGAAACGAGATAAGTTTGTAGTATCACTTTACGAAGGAACAATTTAGAGAGTTACAGTTGAACTATCTACTGAAATGCCCCTTGATTAAGTACTAAAAAGCAAACTATAATGAGACTTGTAATATCTGAGTGAAGTTTAGTAGATCCAATCTAGAGTTAAGCATGGCCGAGAAGTCTGAACAGTTTAATAAGTAGTTTGAAAATGTTTAATGCTTTTTAGTTTGATTGGGGTGCATTAAAAATAAACTTTATAAAAATTAAAAACCGACTTCAAAAAAACTAAAAGGAGTAAAATAATTACCATAATATAAAATTAACAGTTTCAGAAGTCGGTGGCTTCTATTTGTTTCAGTGTAGAGTTGCATCGACTTCTGAAACCGCAAATTTTATATTATGGTAATTATTTTACTCCTTCTAATTTTTTTGAAGTCACTCGGTGTCGACACAGAGTGTCGAGTGTAATGTGTCGCCGTGTATACTTACCATAAGAAAAACATGAAAAAAAAATACGAGCAAAATCCCATGCAGGGTCAATCTACCCCAGTCAGATCATGTACTTTTAGGGAATTACACAAATTCGTTCACATCCTGTACTAATTTGGCAGCACATACTAACTCCCTTACATTTATTAACTTTACGGAACACTGTCCTCTGTACTATATGAGAGAAAAAGTTCGGAATGCGGGCGCCACATTAAATGTGTTCACACATTGCTTTTGTTCAAATACTTTTAGATGGAGAATTCTTGTTCCTTGAGATTGCTCGATGCGTACGTTGTACGGGCGTGTTTTAATTTTGTGGGCTCAGTAATTATATGGCGGAGGCCTCTGGGAGTTCTTTGTGTGAATATGACAGTGAAGGCCGTGTAGTCCTCGGAAAAATACTCTCCCTTTTATGAGAATATATGGTGGTGTGTAGATGAAATGAGGACTGGGACAATCGCTATTAATATCGGGGTATATCTATCTGGCACGCCCCAATCATATTTTTCGATGGGTGATAGCATATCATTAAGACCTTATTTTGTACCAAAATAATATTAATTATAAGTATTTTGTACCTCAAAAGTTTTTGATATAATTGATGTTTTAATGCAGCGTCCGGCTAGCGGGCCCTCAAAAGATTTTTTTAAATGTTATGCTTTTGATATCACTAAGATATTGTACCTATTATGTACCTTACAAATCCTGAAGTGCAACTTTTCAAGTGCTATACTTATCAAAATATTCGTAAATTAAATAAGCTTCCAGTCAGCAGGCTGGTGTTGACATACATCATCGGTATGACAGGTTATCTTGTATGGGTCACTTGAAAAGTTGCAGTTCAGGATTTGTAAGGTACAAAATCTTAGCCCTCTTCGGTGACATAAAACGCTTAACATTTAAAAGCATCTAAGGGCCCGCTAGCCAGACGTTTCATTAAATCGTCATTATATCAAAAACTGTTGAGGTACAAAATATTTGTAATAAATATGATTGTGGTACAAAATAAGGTCTTAATGACAAACTATCACCAGTCGAAAAATAAGATTGGGACCTGTTAGATAAATATACGCCATTAATCGCCGTGCAATCGCATTACTATCCTGTTGTAATCGCGCTACTGTCTCGTTGCAAGAATTGGTACACAATATTCTTACCAAGGCCGTGACACTAAAAGAAACCCAAAAAATAATTGTCCAAAGTCTAAAGTTACAAAGAAGGAATTTTGTTACAAAAAAGGAAGACTTTTTGTGAACAAAAATTATATAGCCAAAAAATACGCAAAACAATGTCTCCTCATTTTACCCTTCTTAACTTAACAGCCATTAAAACCAACGAAATAACGGTATAAGTACACCAAAAGCACATTAATCCTTAAAACGGGTAATTATAATGAAATTTTGTAGCCATATACTCTGAACAACGTGTGAGAATAATTTAGTAGAACATTACCACACCGTAAATAGTGTTTTATCCCATAATAAATGAAGCGTGCTTTATCAGATTATTTAGCGTTAAATTTGAGTATAATGGCAGTATTATTTAATTAAGTCGTCAACCATATGGGTCTTGAATTTCATGTATATGGTTAATATTAAAGAGAACTCTAATGGAAGCATCATCTGTGTCCTGCTGATTGGTGGCGTCGTGCATCGGGTCGTCGAGTGGGAACAGGTCAACTGAAACCTGCTATGACGGTTTCCTCAATAAGCCATTCCAGACGTTGCCCTACATTGTTACGTACACTCGCATAGTGTTATAACACAATGTCCAGACTATAAAAAAAAATACTTTGATCTGTGAGTTTATTTTGGCGTTTCCTCTCAGTGATAGATAGGAAATAAGTCTTTAACACTCTCACTGCCAGCAATATATAGCATGGTTCCAGTTCAGCAAGCCATGGAGTCCGCCGGCGGGTCCCAATGATTCCGCTGCGGCAGGCCATCACTCAAAATTAAATTGACTTGACTTGTTTTTTTTTTTCAACCTGTAGCTCACTATATGCGCACGCCTATACTAGACATATTTTTAGTAGTACAAAAATCTGTTTGAATTTAGGGGGTCATAGCGGATCCCACGGCATGCTCAAAGCATTCTTAACTAGCCGCTGGTGGACCCCAAGGCCTGCTGTTAATGTTTCTTTAAAACAAGACCGGCCCTTTGCACTCGAAAACTTGGGGCCCGCCAGCGGATCCCATGGCAGTGAGAATGTTAATAGTTAAACATAAAAACTGACTTGTAAAAGTGCGTTAAAAGATTGATTTACAGAAATAAAAATCATTCATCATTAAATTTATCTGGAAGCAATGTGGCACAAATGCAGTAATAGCCTTGTGGTTGAATACTTACCTTCCATGCAAGAGGAGTTTGAACCCAGCCTGCACCTCTGACTCTTCAAGCTCATATGTGGATCAGAATTTGATTATCACTTGCATTAACGGAGAAGAAAAACATCTTGAGGAAACCTGCACACCTGAGAGGGCTTCAAAATGTTCTCGATTATGTGTGTGCGCACCAGACCAGCGTGGTGGACTAAGGCTTAGACCCTTCTCATTCTGAGAAGAATGTCAATGATTTAGGCCTAAGTAAGTAGTGGGACAGTTATGGGCTAATTATGCTATACTATGCTATGTGCTTTTGGCACGTATCTTACCAGGTTCATTGTCCAGGCTCCAGAGTGGGAATGGTCCATAAGTCCAGTTACGTTTTTATCCTTATGATGTGTCCTGCCAAGTCCGCATTAAATTAAAGACTTTCTTCTATCGTCCATAGTGTCAGATGGCTTAGAAATTGTACCGGCAAACAGACCACATACGGTCTGTGGACTGGTGTGGAAGTTGCTCTATAGACCGTATGTGGTCTGTGGACAGTGAACCTGTTACTACATTAGGCCAACAGATGTATTTAAAAAAAATCAAGACATCTATTCATCATCATCATTCAGCCGAAAGACGTCCACTGCTGGACATAGGCCTCCCCCAAGCATCACCTTATCCTCCGGTCCTTTGCTCCATGTTGGGTTTGTCATAATTGCCACTTGGCAGGCGGGATGGCGATCCCAGTATGGTTGTTAAAGTACTCAGAGAACGCTGCTGCTCATCCTCTAGTGAATCCCTTAGTCGCCTTTTATGACACCCATGGGAAGAGATGGGGTAGTGCTATTCTTTCCATCCGGCACCACACGGCAGATATGTATTATTCTCATGAAAACTATTTTTAAAGTCTCTCACAGCTGTTATTAAAATAAATGCACAAAAAAACTTACGCTACTAAAATGACCGAATACTTTTATTTACCGAGCATTATTGGCTAAAATGAAGACTCTTGTATATTAATCAATACTGAAGCAAAGCCCCCTTTGCATAGTAGATCTTCATATACAACAGCAGCTGTCACAGGTAAAATAAGCTTACGAGTAAATAATGCTTTGCAGAAATTCATGGCATACAATTATGCAATTACAATATTTAGTTTTAATTCCCCCAAACTAGTTTATCAAGCTTGAATGCAATATATATGCAGCACCACCCTGCCGCCCGCAAATATTATGCACATGCAGAAGGTGTGATTAATACAATGCAACATGCAATGCAACGCGATACGACACGTGTTTAATTTTAAGCTTGATGGAGTAGTTTTGCGGAAGCAACACTAAATATTGTAATTGCATATTTGGAGCTTACAAGTAGGTCTATGTATTTATATGCCCATTTTGCCGTAAAAATGCTACTATGGGTGAGCAAAATAATTCATTTTTGGCTATAGGAACCGGATCATATAACTCATAAATAACAAGACCATTTAAGACCTTTCCAGGTCCAGGTCTAGGTCTTTAACTTGATCAACATAAGGCTTCATCGTAGTTGGGCAGCGCGTTGCATTACGTTGCGTCGCGTGGTTCGTGTAATTCCTTCAAACCGCGTGATCTACTGGTGACACTGATTGACCCTGCATAGGTTTTTTTCAGAAACAACAAAAAAAAGTTTTCAAAAAGTGAACCGTGGTATTATATTCTATATCTGAGTAATTTTAGCGTCCCGAGTTAACTGACTGCGTGGAGCGATATCGCGCTAGTCGTGTCCGTCAGCTGTGTTGCCGTGCCTTCAGTAATTTATGCATAGCATCGAAATTTTGTATCTCATAAAAATATATTATTTGGAAAAAAAAAAGTTTATTTTTATTTTTAATCAATCTAAATCCCGTGCGGGATTAATCTATACCATTAATAGATCATGTGGTTTGAAGGAATTACACGAATTCGTTAACTGTATATTGTAGTCACCAAAATCAGTTGGGTTTAAGCGCAAATTAATACACGAACCGCACACTTGACCTACGATTCGATGATATTTGGTATTAAATTATGAACACGTTGCCGGGTAATGTATCATATATGATTCATTGGCGGTCAAGAGGCGTTTATGCATGTGATACATCAATACCTGTCTTGACCGTTCCTGGGTTGTGGTTGGGTTAACCTGAATTACTATTGGTATTTGTAGGTCAATTATTCATAGTCAAGTGTTGATTTGATTACCGTTATTTGCAAGCTGGGAATGGAAGAAAATCTTATACCGCGTTTACATTCAGCCCTTTCCGTTGCCGCTTGCCCTGCCGTACATTTCCTCAAATATTGCTGTGGCAACGTCAACGGAAATGAGTGTTTACATTGCCGCTTCGTATGTATTTTCAATTCGACTCTTGGCAATCATAACGTGGAAATTATCGCAGCGTCGGCGCTCTGCCTTATAAGTTTAATTAATTACATAAATGTTAAAAAAGAAATAGAATTCAAAAGAGACGTCGTCGCCAGAGGAGATGGTGGATGATAGCAATTCATCGTAATAGAACAATGTTGCATTTTTTTCAAAGATATTAAAAACTTTTGAATGGAATGGAAATGACCTGTTTACATTCTCGCGTTTCTCAGTTTATTCCCCACGTCCCTGTTTGTTGCCGCGGCAATGGGCTGAATGTAAACGCGGTATTATAACGAGTGGAAGCAATGATCGCATCATAAGAAGGGTAAACAAACCTTTGAGCGCGCAATATTAATTTTGCTTTAAGAATCAACTGAACTGCCACGTTAGTCTAGGTCTAGTGATTGCAAGCGAAATTGTTGAACGTGAGGTCCTAGGTTCGAACCCCGGGTCGGGCACAAAGTGTTATTGGGTTTTTCCATGTGGAATGTTTTAGCAGCCTGGAGGCTATTTGTTATTGCAATAGGCTCGCCTCTTATTACATGGGACATAAACATAATGTCGAAATGAGGGTGTGCTCTACGATATGTTAATGTATTAAAATTACCTACACATTTTTAGAAATCACAAATAATTGAAGAATAAGTTTTAAGGTAATGTGTATATTTAATGAATTCATAAAGTAAAATGAATGTTTCACGATCAAAGCGTTGTTGATTAACTTTTAAACAAAATTTTATAACCGGACTGTAGTGCGATCACCACAAAATCGTGGAATAAGATTTTGTTATTATTTGGTGATCAGGAAAGTTCGTTTACCTTGCGTGATGATTGGCGATAATGATAATAAATAATATCTAAGGGCTCGCTCACACAGAACAACCGTATTTCCAGGAACGTTTTTAACGGATCCGTTGCTGCTGGAGGTGATGTTCACATTGCATTTACAGTACCGTTCCCCCGTGCCACGCCCCGCGTGGTTTCGTTTTCGATCCAATAAAACGGATCAGTATTTTAATACTGTTGTGTGTGTGAACTCGCTCATACAACTACATACGCCATTACCGAATAATAACTTAAAAAAACGGACCTATAAAACGGACTGCTGTATATTTTGTCGGATCGCTATTTTTACTGAATCTGGAATACTGTCATATGTGTGAACTCGCTCATACAACTACATACGTCATCGCCGAATAAAAACATACACGATAAAGCGGATCTGTAAAACGGAACTCTGTGTGAACGAGCACTAACAACCATTCACTGGTACCGATCTAAGAATCAAGGTTATGCTGGTTTCACACGAGGGCAGAACAGTGAGGCAGAACAGTAGGACAGAACAGTTTGGAAGGACAGTGGCGTTCAAATATAGGGCCAAATAATAGGATAGTCCGCGAGTGATAGCGATGAACAATCGGGTCGCGCGCGCGCACTCTGTCCTGCTCTTTGCACTGCACTGCCCTCGCGTTCACACGAGTCCAGCCACAAGCCACGGGGAGCAATGTGCCCTGAAAAAATAGACCGGCGAGCTATTAACTGTTCTTCTGCCTTGGTTACTGTCAAGTCTCGGCGTGTGCGTTCAAACGGTAGAAATACTACGCTGTCTACTACTTTGCCTCACTGCCCTGTCCCCGGGAGAAACCAGCATTAGTGATGCAAGCGGTTGATTCATTTATTTATTCATTTAAGGCACACCAATGTCGTATTAAATAAAACTAGTTTACATTATCATCATCATTATTATCAGTACAGTGTAAATATGTCACTCGTTTATATGGTGTACACACCATTCCAATTTAAGTATTAATTATATCACACATTAATATTATAATAACATCATTATCTAGGATTGTTTGACACAAATTGAAATTGCATTACATTACTTCATTAAACTCGTACATTAGATTGCATTAATTCATTTGTACATAAATTACTTTCATAAAATAGATTAACTATTTACTTAAATTAAAATTCGAATGTCATTATGATAAATAATTACAGATTGAAATAAATTGCATTTTTATATTTAGAACACGCTTTCATCATCATTCAGCCGAAAGACGTCCACTGCTGGACATAAGCCACCCCCAAGCATCTCCATGTTGGGGGGGTTGCTATAATTGCCACGCTTGGCAGGCGGGTTGGCGATCGCAGTATTATTGTTAAAGTACTCAGAGCACGCTGATGCCCATCCTCTAGTGAATCCCTTAGTCGCCTTTTACGACACGCATGGGAAGAGATGGGGTAGTGCTGTTCTTTACGTCCGGCACCACACGGCACCATTTACTTATTGCATTACTTAAATTAAAATTCGAATGTCAATAAGATAAATTGAGGCCGTCAGCGCAAAAGTGGCCTAAACCACATTCCCTCGTATAAGATTCATTTGCGGTCAATACTATCAAACATGCTAATTTTAATTAAAAATGGCTTAGATCTTATTTATTATTATTTAGCCATGGTCATCCCACTGCAGGGCAAAGGCCTCCCTACCCTCCTTCCACTCCTCTCGATTTACTGATTTCTGCGGCCAATCCTTCAAATAAGTGTCTAACTCGTCCCGCCATCTCCTTCTGGGCCTACCGCGACGTCGTCTAACGTTATGTGGGCTCCACTCAGTGGTGAGTTTTGCCCACAGCTCGTCCGACATGCGGCAGACGTGACCAGCCCAGTTCCACTTTAAGCTTGCGGCTTTCTGACCAACGTCGGCGATCTGAGTTTTGGAGCGCAGTACACTATTCCTTATACGGTCTGATAACCGGAATCCTAAGATACTGCGCTCCATGGCTCGCTGGCAAACCCCGAGTGCGGACTTCTGATGTTTTGTCAAAGACCAAGTCTGAGCACCGTAGGTGAGGATAGGCAGAATACATACGTCCATGAGCTTTTTCTTAAGGGTGAGAGGGAGGTTACCCTTCATAAGATCTTTCATGGACCAATAGCTTTTCCAGGCGTTTTCTGTGCGTCTTTCGACTTCTTTTTCTTGTCTGGCCTGGAAAGAAACTAATTGGCCCAGATAGACATATTCTTGGACGTATTTGATTTCTGCACCATCGACTTCTAACCTACGTTTCGTACTATTAGTCATCAACTTGGTCTTCGACATATTCATCTTCAGTCCGACCTCGAGGCTTGCTCGGTTGAGTTCAGAGATCATGGTGCCTAGTTCCGATGCCGAGGAGGAGAAAAGTACGATGTCGTCGGCGAAACGGAGATTTGTTAACCTTCTCTCTCCGACAACAATGCCCCTCTCATCCCAGCATTGTGCAAGCTTCCTGAAGACCTCTTCTAATGTTGCTGTGAATAGTTTAGGAGATAGCGGGTCTCCTTGTTTCACTCCTTTGTGTATGGGGAAGAGTTGGCCGAGTTTGTGTAGTTTTATGGCAGCGGTACTATTGTGATATATGTTTCTAAGCAGATTGATATGTGTGGTCTCTATTTCTTGGTTCTGCAAAGCTTCGAATATTGATGTATGTGTGAGGCTGTCGAAGGCTTTTGCATAATCGATGAAGGCTATATAAAGTGGAAGTTTAAATTCGTGATATTTCTCAATGATCTGGTTTAGAGTGTGGAGATGGTCGGTGGTAGAGAGGCCGCGTCTGAAACCTGCCTGTTCCGCAGGTTGGTGTTGGTCTAATTTTCCGGCAATTCTATTTTCTATCACTTTGATAAAGGATTTATAAAGATGTGAAACAAGGCTTATGGGGCGGTAGTTTCCTAGGTCTGATTTTTCTCCTTTTTTGTGTAGAAGAATTATATTAGAGTGACAAAATTTATCGGGAAATCTACCTGCTTCTAAAATTGAGTTAAAAAGGTTTGTAATTTTTGGCAAAAGGATTGGTTCCCCAATTTTTGAAGCTTCGGTGGTAATACCGTCTTCGCCAGGACTTCTGCTATATTTCATGTTTACTAATGCCCGATGAACTTCGTATCCGGTTATAGGTGGGATGTTTTCGGGACATGAGTAAGCTTCTGTGGCTTGTTGGGGAACCATAGTGTTATCGGCATAAAGGGATTTGTAATAGTCTGTGCAAATGCTAAGAATTTTTTCCCTGTCGCCTTGTTTTACACCTTCACTATTCCTTAAGCTACCTATCGCTGATTTTCCTACTTCTCTTCCTCTCATTGCGATTCTAAGGGACCGGTTTTTCTCCAGAGCTGTTTCAACTATTTCTACGTTGTAGTGGCGTATATCTCCGCGAATCTGTCTTTTAACCTCTTTGTTCTTTGCACTGTACTCTGGTGTGTGTATGGTTAATGCTTGACGTTCTTCAATTAATTTTAGTGTGGAAGAGCTCAGCTTTTTAGTTTTATTTTTGGATGTTTTCATTTTTTGACTTGCCATTTTAATACACTGTGTAATATTTTTATATTGTATTTCAATGTCGTCTGAATCTACATTAAGTGTGCTGAAACTGTTCTTCAATTCAAGTGTAAAATGGTCTTTATTAGCTATCAACGTGGATTTATCTATCCGTTTAATAGAACTTTTAATCATACGGATTCGTTGTATCTTGAAATTGAATTGTACTGTAATTCTGAGTGGGCGATGGTCGGAGCTAAATTTTAAACTATTAAGGGCTTCTATATTGGTAATGATCTGTTTAGTTGAGGAGAGACTGAAATCTATTTCATTTTTGGTAAAACCATCTGGAGAAAACCAGGTCCAACGACGCTGAGGTTTTTTGTAAAAGAAACTGTTGTTAATTATTAAATTAAAAATGGCTTAGATCTAGTTTGACATATTATGTATTATTTATTTTTTAATTTAATTTAATTAGCATTTTTAAAATCATTTACCGCACTAACTCCCATAGGAAAAAAATGTGGTTTATGCCACTTTTGCGCTGACGGCCTCAATTACAAATTGAAGTACCTAAATTGCTTTTTTAGATTTAGAACAAGCTTTATGCCGCAAATACTACCAAGATACACTGGAACGTCTATTCATGGGTTAGATGGATATGCCTTTTGTTCGTAAAGAGCGATAGACATGAAGCTTACTTTAGCTTTATTGTAAACAGGAGCAGCATAACATTGTTGGCTTTGCTGGTTTATTCAGACAATCTAGCCTCTGTTGGCCGTTGCCGGCCACTGCCATCTCTGTGTGAATTGAGGTGAAAAGTAGACGAGAGACTTTTAAAGTTTTAAAAGTCGTGATTTTTAGTCCAGTTTAAAAAAAGGAGTTTTTTATGGTTCCGCACCCAAAGGGTAAAACGGGACCCTATACTAAGACTCCGCTGTCCGTCCATCTGTCCGTCTGTCACCAGGCTCTATCTCATGAACCGTGATAGTTAGACAGTTGAAATTTTCACAGATGATATGTATTTCTGTTGCCGGTACAGCAAAAATATTAAAAAATAAAATAAAATTAATATTTAAGGGGGCTCCCATACAACAAACGTGATTTTTTTGCCGTTTTTATAGATAATGGTACCTACGGAACGACTCGCACTTGGCCGGTTTTTTTTTGCCTCATCATCATCATCATATCCATCATTCACTCGAAAGACGTACACTGCTGGACATACCTAGGCCTCTCACAAGCATAGCCACATCAACCGATCAACTATTTCTCGCTTCCAGCGGATTCCCGCAACTTTCACCAGGTCTTCGGTCCAAATTGTGGAGCCGCGTAACTGAAGGCGCAACGTGGGTAGACCCCACGCTTACCACGCTAACCTTTCAACTCCATCAGCCATCCATTCTGCGATGCTCTGTTCTGTTTTTTTGCCAAAGGAGAAGAATTTACGGAACAATCCAAATCCAAAAAAAGGATGAAGCTGACTACCTCAAAAACAAAACATTAAACAGAATAAAGCTTTAAGACTACACCCCTATACAAAGGGAAAGATAAATAAATACAAGCTAGTGGGCGACGAAATGATAAAAGATCCCAACCGAGCAGGGAACAACAACATTTTCGCCTTGGTAAATGTCGTATCAACAGATTGATTGATATTCTTGCAAGCCACCAAGCGAGCGACAGTGAAGGCTTGTTCACAATAGCGATTGTTGGTGAACGGAACGGAATATAGGGTTGGCGAGGTAGGGTTGTCGTCAACATTCTTGGACAAACATGTAAGTTTATTATACTGTCATTCCTTTCTACCGTTTTTGTTTTTGATAAGAGTATAAAGGTGCGTACATATTATGTAACATAAAATGTTATAAAACGTTGTTATATAACATGTTTCAGTAATGTGGAGACTGAATGCTATACAACATGTTATAATAACAAACGTGTTATTTAACATGTTATTAATATTTACAACAATGTCAATAAACTAGGACGAACCCAGCATCTACATTTTTTTCTTTTGTTACATAAAAGTACAACAGTCGCTGCAGCGGCTAGCAAAACGTCTTCTCGTGTCTACATTGTGAACAGCACTGCAGGACGACAAATAAAAATGTTATATAGCATGGTTATATTGCATTGTCATTCTAATGTGTACAGTGTTGTTATATGTTGTAATGTTAAAAAACAATGTTACATATTGTGGACGTGTTATATAACACAAGTTACACAACATGTTACTACTCAATCTGTACGCACCTTAATATAAGTTCGCGAACCAAGGGATAATAGTTAATATGCCATGGTTACATCAATTGTTTGATAAGATTTGTAATTGCAGCAAAATTTGATACAGGTTGAAGTTAGAATACAACAAATTTTACTAAGAGCTGAATTTCAATCGTCAGATAACTTTTGTATAGAAAATACGTCATATTCATTCCTCAGAAAAAAAATTCTGACTTTTGAGAAATCAGCTCAAGGAAACTTATTAAGAAATAACGGTTGCACGCGGTTTCACTTACATCATGGGAGAACTATTTCATATACCTAGATAAATGTATTATAAGTGCTAATCCAGGACTTATTATTTAAATAAAAATATTTTTTATTTGAATAACCTACCATTCTTAGTTTTCGAGATATTAAGGTTTATGTTAGTAGCCCAAATTCATTGCTCACGAGAAAATTAACTTTATTTCTGTGTTACGCATAAATAAATTGTTAACCCTTTATCTATTTTTCCGCACCCACGTTTAAGTAGTAAATAATACCATCTGGCGATGAGTTCTAGTTTTCTGTAATAAAAAAACGAGTGTGAATTTATAGGCAGAAGAGCATAAAATAATGCGTCGAGCGTGTCGCGCAGTTTATTGTGTGTGCTACTTAGCGCGGAAATATGTCAGGAACATTTAGATATTAAACCAATCTGACTAATGTAGAACTGCAGTACTTACAAGTGTTTCTGTTATCTCTTTTTAACCGACTTCGAAAACAAGGAGATTATCAATTCGATGCGAAACTTAATTTTTTTTATTTATGTCCACCGATTTCTCCAGATTTCTACAGATTTGTGGACCGTTTTGATGAAATCTTTTTTGTATAGTCCGAAATATTTTCCAGTTGGTAGTTGGTCCATGCTAAAGGGGAATGCCAAGATCCGGCCATTACAAAGTAGTATGAACTGACATGCCGTAATTTTGATAATTCGCGTTTATTTTTTGTAAGATTTATGTAATATAAATAAAGTCTGGAGAAGTACACCGTCGGATAGTCATTTTAAATAGTATTTCAATGTTTTGGTTAGTAAGTTTCAATGCTTTTTATCTGCAACTACAAATAGAAATGTTGCACAGATTAAAAATCAAATTATATCGATACTAAAATTACATTTATAAATCGATTACAACTATGAAACAATAATGTAATTGTAAATAATTATATCACAATAATATCATGTTATTTATTTATTTTATTTACACAAGTATTTATTTTTTATTCACGTTTTCTTTTTTGAATAATGTGTTAAGTGAATTGTGCTCTTCCATTATTAGCTATTATAAATTATAGTACTAAGCTTTATTAGTAATAAGCTGTTACGAATAATCCTAGTAACCACTATAACACAACAGGTTTGTCACTATTGTTGTGATTTATCTTAAACGGGCTACTTTTCTTATACGAAACAAAATAAATAACATAATATTTTATTAAGCTGAGTATGTATAGGTACCAAACACGTTCAAGTGTTAGTTAACATATTTAATTAATCTCTTTGATTTAGGTATATTAATTTAAAATTAATATTTTGTAATATTATGAAATAATTTACAAACATGCTATTATTACTATCAACTATTTATGTAGCGAAATAAGTGCCTGTATTTCTTTTTTTATTTTATATTCCATTCGATGATATGCATACTTGATAATCGATTACGTTTAAAATCGAATATTGTTATGAGATTATTTTAATGGCGACAACACCTTTGTCACAATTAAAATAACTTCCACTTGTTTCTTACAATTAATTATGCGACAAAGTAAGTATCTCTATCGAAGTAAGAAACCATATTAAATGTAATTATTCCTTATCGTGAATACAATATTATGAATTCCGATTGGGCAAGATTTTTGTTAAATAAAGTACTTTGTTTAGTAAAAGTATGATTTTTATATAATTTGGTAATATGGCATGCATGTTTTATCATCGTTGCCATGGCAACGCCAATAAAAGCCAAATTCAAAATAATAAAAGATTTATTTTGACTTGGTTTTGGTTTGGTTATTTAGGTATTATTCTGACCAAAAATGGTTTAATTTTGTTATTTACATAATTAAATGCTTTAATCAAACAATAATATTAAGATTTTTACAAAAATATTGAAGGTCTATCAATATGACAAGGATTAAAAAAATTAGTCATGAAAATGTAGACGGAGTATAAAGAAAGTGTTAGTTCGATTTTAGAATTACTTTTCTTGCCTAAGTTAAAAATCTACTATTAAGGTCAACTTTATCGACCTATAACTTTTCTTGGTGTACTTCCAGCGGAAATGTTGTTATTGTAATACATTCTACAATATTTGCCCTTTTTAATAAGATATGTTTCATTCTTGTTCCTTCTGGCCGAGTCGTAAAGGAAATCTTGGCATTCCCCTTACATTAAGTTAGGTTAAGTAGTTTATTACACAATTTAATTAGTAGTTTGAAAATGAATTATCTATATAAATAAAGTTCGTTTTTTAATCCCTGAGACTGAATTGACATGCGAGGAACGACAAATTTGAATAAAAAAATCCAAAAATTTATAAGTTTCACATTTGCGCCTGTCAATTTTGTCTCCGAGATTAAAAAAACGAACAATAGTTGTAGTAGTGGTCCACGAATTTTTACACTATTTTAAATGTAATTTGTGGCATTAAAAGGTATTAAATGAAAATCATTAAAAGAAGAAAAACCGACTTAAACAAATTGAACGTTGTAAAATAATTAACATGTTATAAAATGATCAGTTTTATAAGTCGGTGCCTTCAATTTATTTCAGCGTAGAAATGCACTGGCTTCTGAAACTGTTAATTTTATAATAATACTAGCGACCCGCCCCGGCTTTGCACGTGCACGTTTTATAGCTTAAAATCTTTTCTTGAATCACTTTATCTATTAATAAAAACCTCATCAAAATCTGTTGCGTAGTTTTAATACATAGGGATAGACAGATAACGGGAAGCGACTTTGTTTTATACTAGTACATTTTACTGTTTCGACGCCGCTTTAGTTCCCCCAAGTAATCCCAAAATGCATTACAATGATTTCCGCCTTTCATGTCCGGTCCGTTCTAGCTGCCTTTTTCAGATCGTCGCACGTCAATTTATGTGGTTCGCAGATAATGCACTTTCAGCAACTTTTACCCGTTCTCCGAGCGATAACATGATTAGAGACTGCTATCGAAAAACGTAAACGACATCATCAAAAACCGTAAAATAGCGATATCATCCAAGTTTTTATTTTTATTAATATTTAGCTTTGTATTGTAACGTTATGTAGAGAAATGTCAGGATTCACTTTACGGCGAAAATGGTACAGTTGACTGTTCATTATTATGAATCACCTAAGAACTCGAATCAATTCTAGCATTCATAATTTGGCTTCAACAACGAAAATACCTGAGTAAAACATTTAAATAACTTTGTGTCTAATAAATCTGGGCATTCACTCATAAAAATAATCTCTAGCTATATTTTATACCAAAGGCCATTTGTTCAGAGGAACACCACAGTCTAATAATTGTATCCAGTTAATCAATGTCACGTTATATGGAGCAATCAAGAAGGTTATTACTAGTTATAAGCCAAGATTACGAGTTTCGGGTTCGAGTGCCGTCTATCAATTTGGTTTAATCTACACACTACCTATGTTTGAGCTATTAATGTTTGTTTTGTTCATGTCATAGAAATAATTTTGCTATTTCTCTTTTTGTTGTTGAAAATTGCAACGGTTGCCGTTGATGCTATTAGATCGCAATGCATGATAGAGAGCAACAATTTTGTTTAAAATCTGTAATTAACATTGAGCCCAATATAATGCTACATTATTTATATCCAGCAATCATTTAATTGTCCAATCTAGAATTTAACTGGTGGATGGTGTGTGTAGTCCGCCAATCCGAACAAGACCAGCGTTTTGGAAGACCTAATTATCATTCTATTGCCTTTGTCCAACAGTGGGACAGTGATGGGCTGATTATGATGATTTTGATAGAAATTTAATCGAGGGCTAAGAGGTCAGTTATTTTCCATTCCTAGATAATGGACTAACTTGCAACAGGTTAACAATTGTACACTTTTATGTTATATTAAACTCATTTAGTTATTACCATTGCTGATTCATTAAATTATTTTTTAATACTCTTATATATAATTCTTCTATAATTGCTTTTGCATGCTGTGTTCTCTCATAATTGAAGGAGTACACTGGCTATATAATGTATGTAATGAGACTTATTACCATTATCTTTTTGTGTATATCCTTTGTCAGAGACCCATAAGTAAATAAATATTAAACAAAAATCTCAGAAATGACAAAACAATTCCACAAACAAGACTAACACATGGCAACAAAAAATTTAGCTAATTGTAATACCTTCAATGTTGTCACACTGTCAATATTTTATACTACGTAATTGGTTTATTCATCGGTATTGAGGCTTCAATCACTTCGAATAGGTACGGCCCAACAATAGGAATCATTTTGTGCTTGTTCAATACAAGAACATGAATAGATTGTCTGGAGTTTGTAAATATACACCTCATGTTATTTTGCGTCTTTTCTTGGTGATGGGTTTCTTGGATATGAAACTGATTTTATGGTTGAAGAATTCACATGATTTTAGGAGTTGAACCAAAAGTCATGGATCACTGGAATCAGTACTTGCGGTAGTTATGTCCAGAAATCCAAAAAAACGTGAAAGCAAGAGAACATGCATATTGATGGGAATTTCTTTTTTTTTACAATCATTATTGATTCTAAGGCATCGAGAAATTACTCATTTACTATTAAAATCTAGTTTTTTTAACCGAATTCAAAAAAAGGAGGAGGTTCTCAATTCGTTCAGTAATTTTTTTTTTTTTTTATTTATATTTGTACACCGATTACTCCGAGGTTTCTAGTCGGATTAGTGTGTTTCTTTTTTGTTCGTTGCAGTATACTTGTCATTTGGTCCCATAAAAATTTCATCCAATTTGGTTCAGTACTTTTTATTTCGTGAGCATTTTTTTGATTACTGCTATGTGGATGATGTAATTATTTTTATATATGTTCGGGCATAACTCCGTCATGTAAGAAGGATTTGCAAAATTCTTTTTTTGTTTGAAAGAGTATTCTTCCGAAATGGTCCCATTTTAATTTGGTGAAGATCTGATGAAGACCCTCGGAGATTGACAATGGAACTCTTCAGTGGATAACAGCAAATTACCTGGGATTGCTGTAATTGCACGTTTGTGTATTGTTTATACCACTAAACATAGATAAATAAAATAACTTTAAAAAAAAGTAAAAACCGACTTCAAAAAAAACTAAAAAAAATTAAAACTGTTAGTTTTATAATATGGTAGGTAATTATTTTACTCTATGTAGTTTTTTTTTGAAGTCAGTTTTTACTTTTTTAAACGTTATTTTTTAAATATCTAGTACGTGAAATATTCACTCACGTGTGACGTCTGCGACACAACTCAGTTGTGAGTTGTGACGTCACACAACATGACACCTGTAAATATAGAGCGTAGAGATTGGTGGGAATGAATTTTATGACGACACGTGATATGACAAAAGCCCGCCAATATGACATATTATAAAATCCCTGCTAAGTACTATAATATTATAAATACGAAAGTAACTCTGTCTGTCTGTTACGCTTTCACGCCTAAACCGCTGAACCGATTTTGATGAATCTTGGTAAAGTCTGGAACCTGGAGAACCCATAATGAAGTCGAAAAATACGGAATATAAGACAAACGATATCCGCGTGGGCTTAGCCGGGGCGAACTCGAGTATGAAATATTTTTAAAAAGATATTTAATATTAAAATTATATTTTTTGTTAGAGAAACAATTTTTGAATGTAATTTAAAACGGCCTTTCGACAAGATAGTTAAAAAAAAATCGTGCTTATTACATACGACTATTCAGGGTTATGATTACAAATGAGGAGGTTAGGAACAAAAAGTATCACTTACACTTTTCTGTTTTGTTCAGAAATCGAGAAATTCTTTTTATGAGTAGCTTGTTTGCCTTGTAAATTGCACTTTTTGAACCAAATCTATTCAGAAATTGATAAAATCCAAGGCTTTGAGTCCAATGAGAAAAAAATTTGATACTGAAATCCATAAATGTAAAACGAAATATGTATCACCAAACGTGAAGTTATAAGCCCCCAGATATTCAAAACTCGTAGCTCATCAAAAGGGTGTGAAGATTAAGTAAAAAGAGAAAATATTACAAAAAATTCAAGCATTTTCACGCCACACAACAAAGATGAGCCTGCTTCCTGTCACAAAGGTATTATACCCTGAAAAAAATGGTTAAAATATAATCCGGTGAAATCTCCTTTAACGGCGTAAAAATACGTCTAATCCCCAATTTCTCTTTTAAAAAGGGTCAATTGTTACGAATTCGTTTTAAAAAACATTCTTGCTTATTCTCTTGTGCAGATGGGGTTCGTAACTTATTAACAGTCGCGTAAACCATATGATTTGCAAGGTTAAGCTGCGCTGGCCGCGGTCAGACCGTGGATGGGTGACCATTCGTTACACATCGAGATCGAGACCCCTTGGAGCATGATAAGCCGTCGGCCCCGGATGTCATATGAATACCTATGCTGCCGTGCAGGCCCTAAAACGCAGTAACAGGTTTTTTCACGTTTTTGAGTTGAATATTGAACCTTGACGGTCACGCTATAAGGAACACAGTGATATTGCCGGTTTTTAGTTCGGATGTTCTAAACGGTTAAAAAGTCGAATTAGTGAAAGCAGTAACTTACGTTTGCAGGTCTAAATATGTCATAAGACTAACTAAAATACAGTAATAGCTGTTACGTCTACCACGACTCGTCACTTTACCTATTTAAATGCAGTAAATATCTTTATTACCACTAAAAATCTTTATTCTACACTCAAACAAATATTGACGCATATAAATTAAAACGCAGTAAGTAGTTTTTGTACCAACAGTATTAATACTGCATGGTTGATCACTAATTTATTTCAGGCGAACTACTGATTAAAACGCAGCAAAGTACTTGTATGTGGTATTTTATTTAATTTTAGTCTTATTCAAGTAGGTTCTTAGAGTGAAAACCAACTAAAGTGCAGCAAAATTAAAATTCTTTCTTTTACTGCTTTTACTTTAATCGCAAATCACGTTCGAGTATGAATGCTACTGTTTAAATTGCAGTATGATCATTATTTACTGCAGTATAGTCGGTATTATTTTAAAGGTGAAAATAACTTAATGCTAATTAAATAGCAGTATGAGTAGCTGTAACTGCATTATAATTGGTAACTTGAACAATGCTACTTCATTCCACTGCAATCGAGACCATATTTTACTGCGTTCTAGTTAGGATCTGTCGCTCTCTCTCTCGGTCAATCAGTCGTGTCGAACGCTGCCGCGGAAGAAAGACGTTTGTGTCCGCGTCGTGCCGGTGGTGTAGGTAGTGAATACTGCCGTGCAGGACCTAAAGTGCAGTATGAGAGAAAAAGCGGTTTCGAGTAAATCGCGAAAAACTTTTTGACGCAGTTTTTTTTTATATTATTCATTTGTATGGTGGATATTTTTATTGCCACGAGGACTACCTGAGAACAAAGATTATATCTACGAATAGAAATATGAATTTAGTTTATTAAGTTCTAAATAAAACGATTTTTTCCAAAATCATGGCAGTTACTGCACGCAAAAAGGTACACGTATGCAGATTAAAATGCGGTAAAAATACTTGATACTGCAAAATCTTTGATTTATTTGCTACTTTGCAGAGTAATTTGCAGCATAATACCTACCTTTTTTACTGCATTTTAATTTGTATCTTGAACTAATTGCACGTGTAGTATGTAACAAATTTTCCAACTTACGAATTATGTCCCAGGTAGGAATTTACAGAATAAAACAATTTTATGTATGGAATAAGAATAACGTTTATTTTTTAACAATTTCTGCTAATGTTGTTACTTATCTTTAGGCGTTTCGAGCACATGCGGCTATAAATATACTTAAGAAACAATATTAAATAGTAAGAAACTTTTTGCTTTCGCAAGAAACATGAGATCTTTTACTTAAATGGCACATGGTTTATACCTATCTACAAATAAATCACAAAAATCTTAGATATCAAAATAACATAAAATAAATGCTCAACATTCGGTTCATGTTCACAAGGCATGCATAATCATAAAAATAATAAAATAGGGTATAGTATATGATACGCGTATCGTTTACTCGGTATTATTAGGTAGCTTTGGACGACCGAGCTTGGGAACAAGCTACGCTCCCCATCCGTTTTGGGGGCCTCGGCGTCCGCAAAATTACCAGTATAAGTCTACCGGCATTCCTATCCTTGGTTCACAGTACTGAAAAATTAACCAGTAATATCTTAGCCAACTCACTGGTTAATTTTGAGGTAACGTGCTTGACCGAGGCTTTGAATGCTTGCAAAATCGCTTGCCCGAATACGGATCCGCCCGTCAACCCATTTTCCCAGAGACAGTGGGATGAGCCGCTCTGCGTTGTGATACGGAATCAACTTATAAATACGTCAATCACAACCGCTGAGCGTGCTCGCCTGCTGGCTGTGGGTGAATGGGAGTCGGGCCTATGGCTTCAGGCACTTCCGTCGCCCAACATAGGTACTATGTTGGACGACACTACTTTCCGGATCGCTACATGCCTTCGTTTGGGTGCTCCATGCGGTGCTCCGCATCGCTGCCATTGCGGTGAAGCCGTCGACAGCCTCGGACACCACGGCTTGTCTTGCAGCAGGAGTGCAGGTCGTATAGCACGGCACGCCAACTTAAATGATATTATCCGTCGTGCTCTTGTCACTGCCGGCGTTCCAGCTGTATTAGAACCCAATGGCTTGGCACGTGACGATGGTAAGAGACCAGATGGCATGTCATTGGTACCATGGAAGATGGGTAGACCTCTGGTATGGGACACAACGTGCGTCGATACCCTTGCACCATCCCACCGTCCTAGCTCGGCAGGCTGTGCTGGCGCTGCTGCTGCAGCTGCGGAGGCCCTCAAGCGGCGAAAATATAATAACTTCATCAGTAATTATATTTTCGAGCCGTTCGGGGTCGAAACACTCGGGTCGTGGGGTCCGAGTGCCCGACTTCTATATAGAGAGGTAGCAAGGCGGCTGGTCGACGCTTCCCGTGACCCGAAGGCTGGCCTCTACTTTGGCCAAAGGATTAGCATTGCCATACAACGTGGCAATGCTGCCAGCCTTCTGGGCACGCTACCAGTGGACAGCGATGCGGAGGAATATTTCGATGCCCTATTTTAGTTTATAGTTTTATTCGGATATATTTTTCATTATTTGTATATTTTTGTTTGTAATTATGTAAATGTGTGTAAATAACTTTGTAATCTCTTAGGTAGGTAGGTACCAAAAACAAAAGATATAAGTAAATAACAAAACACGAATGTATCAAAAAAACCATAAGTCCTCAACATTACCCGTTTTATAAGACGGGTATTTAGTCTGAACGACCCAAAGCGAATGGACCGCTGGCCATTCGACCGTAACCAAAAATCGTCTGCGTTTCAAAGGTGTTATTTACTTATATTTTTGGTTTTTGGTACCTACCTACCTAATAATACCGAGTAAATGATACGCGTATCATATACCCTATTTTATTATTTTTATGATTATGCATGCCTTGTAAACATGAACCGAATGTTGAGCATTTATTTTATGTTATTTTGATATCTAAGATTTTTGTGATTTATTTTTAGATAATAATAATAATAAACCCCCTCTGGGAAAGGCGTTACCTCATCATGAGATTAACGTAAAACCGGAGGGTACATTAGACTAGCTTTCTACAACCCCATCATATAATAAAAAATGTATCATGAGGTCTACTGAAAAGCTTACAAACCGCAGGGCAGCTTGTGGCGAGCTGTTGGTGAGTGGCGACACTGCGTACCTTATTGCCTCAGAGAGTCGGTCAGGGCCTCGTCTTCAGTTTGCCTTTATTGGCTGGCTGGGGTGGAAGCCCAAGAGTGCCCGCAGGACTCTCAACTCTGTCTTGCCTTTATCGGCCGGCCAGAGGGGGGCCGCCAGGGCTATATGCTCGGGGGTGGAAGTGTCTAAAGGCGTAATAGCGGGGAAACCCACTCCGGGTCTCTTAGACCCGCGACGGCGAAACCGGGGCCACACCTCTCTACACCTCTAGCCGCTCACACGTCTGTTGCCCCCTTCGCCTATGTACTGGCGGCTTTTCAGGGGGCTCAGCTAGTGAGCTGGCGAGTCACCGTCTGCCAACACTTCAATTTTAAATATTGAAAGGCAGACGCCGTTTTCTTCCGGCAATAGAAGTTATCTAGTCCACCTAACACCCCATCCCATAGACCAGATATTTTTCACCATATTTTACAATAGTCTTGCACCCACCCGGGACGGTCCATGACTGTTCTCCAATAGTGCAGCCGTGGATAGTCCCGGGTTGGTGCCCCACCCCATTTTAGATTAAAGCTCTCAAAGGGGCCTCTGCGCGTTGGACCTGTGTCCCCGTGTATGCCTTCCAAAGGACCGGACATCTTTCGCACGGAAGATGAGCCGTGATGTCCAAAGAGATACAAGATAATAATAATAACCCCCTCTGGGAAAGGCGTTACCTCATCATGAGATTAACGTAAAACCGGAGGGAACATTAGACTAGCTTTCTACAACCCCATCATATAATAAAAAATGTATCATGAGGTCTACTGAAAAGCTTACAAACCGCAGGGCAGCTTGTGGCGAGCTGTTGGTGAGTGGCGACACTGCGTACCTTATTGCCTCAGAGAGTCGGTCAGGGCCTCGTCTCCAGTTTGCCTTATTGGCTGGCTGGAGTGGAACACCAAGAGTGCCCGCAGGACTCTCAACTCTGGCTTGCCTTTATCGGCCGGCCAGAGGGGGGCCGCCAGAGCTATATGCTCGGGGGTGGAAGTGTCTAAAGGCGTAATAGCGGGGAAACCCACTCCGGGTCTCTTAGACCCGCGACGGCGAAACCGGGGCCACACCTCTCTACACCTCTAGCCGCTCACACTTCTGTTGCCCCCTTCGCCTATGTACTGGCGGCTTTTCAGGGGGCCCAGCTAGTGAGCTGGCGAGTCACCGTCTGCCAACACTTCAATTTTAAATGTTGAAAGGCAGACGCCGTTTTCTTCCGGCAATAGAAGTTATCAGTTCACCTAACACCCCTTCCCATAGACCAGATATTTTTCACCACATTTTACAATAGTCTTGCACCCACCTGGGACGGTCCATGACTGTACTCCAATAGTGCAGCCGTGGATAGTCCCGGGTTGGTGCCCCACCCCATTTTAGATTAAAGCTCTCAAAGGGGCCTCTGCGCGTTGGACCTGTGTCCCCGTGTATGCCTTCCAAAGGACCGGACATCTTCCGCACGGAAGATGAGCCGTGATGTCCAAAGAGATACAAATAATAATAATAATAAAATCATTTATTTGCCTGAAATATGGTGGGTACACGAGATCTTAAATTAAGTTATAGCACAGGACATATTTCACCCTCATTACGGGCATGCAAAATTGTAGTTAATTTACAACAATTATTTGAGTAACATTACAATTATTAGAACCATTTGAATTATAATTATTACAATCATTAAAATTAAAATTATTTGCAGTGATTACAGTTACTTAAATTATTTAAATATTATTATAGACTAGGTCACAGGAAATAAAAGGAAAATCTTAGTGGGCACCAAATCGACATGTGCTTTTATTCAAAAAATCTTTGAGGGTATAGAAACTCTCCTGGATCAACCATTTTCGCAAGGCACAACAGAACCTTTTATATGGCAGGTCAGTCATTCCTTTGGGCAAAGAGTTATATATTAGAGGTGCCATATAGGCACAGTTATTTCTAAACAGTTCTAGCTTAGGCACAGGCATCTTTAAGGGCAGGTGGTTAATTTTACGTTTAAATGTATTGTCGTTGGTGGTAAAAAGGTGACTGTGGTATTTAACAAATTTAGCTACTTCGTAAATGTAAATACAGGGAACAGTTAGTAGATTTTTGGATTTAAAGATCGGTTTACATGATTCCGACCAATCCATGCCGTACAGTGCCCGAATGCATTTCTTTTGTGCTATGAACACCCTCATGATGTCACAGGAATTTCCCCAGACAACTATGCCATACCGTATAAATATTGTTTCTTAAGTATATTTATAGCCGCATGTGCTCGAAACGCCTAAAGATAAGTAACAACATTAGCAGAAATTGTTAAAAAATAAACGTTATTCTTATTCCATACATAAAATTGTTTTATTCTGTAAATTCCTACCTGGGACATAATTCGTAAGTTGGAAAATTTGTTACATACTACACGTGCAATTAGTTCAAGATACAAATTAAAATGCAGTAAAAAAGGTAGGTATTATGCTGCAAATTACTTTGCAAAGTAGCAAATAAATCAAAGATTTTGCAGTATCAAGTATTTTTACCGCATTTTAATCTGCATACGTGTACCTTTTTGCGTGCAGTAACTGCCATGATTTTGGAAAAAATCGTTTTATTTAGAACTTAATAAACTAAATTCATATTTCTATTCGTAGATATAATCTTTGTTCTCAGGTAGTCCTCGTGGCAATAAAAATATCCACCATACAAATGAATAATATAAAAAAAAACTGCGTCAAAAAGTTTTTCGCGATTTACTCGAAACCGCTTTTTCTCTCATACTGCACTTTAGGGCCTGCACGGCAGTATGACAGTCATTACGGGTAGTCAAACCTCGAAAGCTCGAAAGTATGACAACCGGTCTAACCTTAGGCGCAGGCCAGACAGAAGGGGCGCGGCGCGCAACTGGCGCACCTGTGACACGCTACGGGCGCGCATGTCGCACGCTACGGGCGCGCATGTCGCACGCTATGGGCGCCCGTAGCGTGGTACGGTGCGCCGGCGTGCGTGTTGGTGCCATTCAAGTGTTTGATTTTGATCTGACAACATGTCTTTCTCTGAAGACGAAGACATGCTAGCCCTGGTGCAACTTGCCAATTTGCAAAGGAAAAGATCGTACGGCGCGTTATTCACTGCAGACTGCCCGGGCGCCGGCAGTGAGCTGGCGTTGCAACTGTAGCGTGTCGTCTCGTCGCCTCTTCAATATTCTTTCATACAAAATGTTTGAGAGGGACGGGGGCAAAACAGATAGAAGCGATGCACCGATATGGCGTGCCAGAAGTGCGCCGGCACCTGTGCCCGGCATCAAAATCTCTCAATATGATGAAAGAACAACTCATCTATGCACTAACTTTTGTTTTCAATAACTTATCAATCGGCGGTTTTTCCTATTAAGAACAGAGATTTGACATTATTTCCATGGAGCTTATTTCCAATTTCTATCTATAGTAGGGAAAATCGTTGATAATAAGTTAATGGAAACGGCTATTAGCCTATCAATCGTTGCCTAAATCTCTCTATGGATCTTCTTGTCAAAATGCCAGGAGTAGTTAGGATGACGAAGACTTAGCCTAGCGTCAATCATTATTGTAATGCTTGACATTATTGTAACGCCTGCATTTCCTATGATACCTTCGTATTTCACTCGACATTTTACTTATATAAGGTCTTGTTTTAATAATCCACGATAGTTTTGCATAGTGCCTTAGTAAATGCGAAAAATGAAAAACCTAACACAAAAAAAAAAAACTGAAGACAAAATAATATAATTTCTGTCAAAAAATAATTTTATGAATCAATCATTTAATGGTCAATTTATTACTGGTTTTTGACGTGTAATAACATCCGTACATGTTACCTATCAATGAGCACGGGTTCGATGCTCGGTTGCCATTACAACGTAGAGCCCCATGCAGAAGTATTTAAATGATTTATTAATTACAAAAATATGACAAAGAAAAATATACTACTGATTTAATTTTAACTATTTATTCTGTAGTGATATTTACACTATCTTCATCATTCACTAAGGCGCTATGCAAAATACCGTGGACCGTTAAAGTAAGACCTTATATAGGTAGCATTAAAACTGTCGATAGACATAATTAACATCATAATCAGCCCATTACTGCCCTACTGCTGCGTACGGGGCCTCTTTTCAGAATGAAAAGGGTTTTTAGGCTTTAATCCACCATGCAGGCCTGTTGCGAGTAGGTCGGGAACATTTTTTGAGCACGTTTCCTCACGATGTTTTCCTTCATCGTAAAAGCAAGTGACAATCAAGTTCTGATCCGCACATGAATTAGAAAAGTTAGAGTTGCGGGCCAGGGTCGAACTGATAGTCTCTTGCATGGAAGGGAAGCGATCAATCGCTAGGCTATCACAAACATAATTGAGGAGGTTCTTTTCAAAACTTGACTATTCCACTTTCGACAGAAATGCTTTTTCTTTTTTTTTTTTTGATTGCTGACCTGGAAATTAATACTCAGCGAAAATAAAACTGGGCGAACACTTGATAGATACACCAGAAAAAAAAGAATAAAAGACATGATTTCGTCAAAAGTAGATTATTCCACTTCAAAATGACATAACGCATTTCAAAAATACGTTTTTGGAAAAAAATATGATTAATCCAGAAGTTAATTAACTATTTTAGTCCAAATTGCCACAAGACATATTTTATCCCTACATTTTTCAGTCAGAATATTCTTTACTTTTTTAATAAGGCAAGCTGAATTTTTGATTTTGAACGATTACATAGCACTACGTGGCGTTTGTTTGACAGTTTAGACACAAAAGTCATGTCTTAATTGTCATTTTTAACTGAGCAAGTGGACCGTGCTCGTAACAAAACTTGATTATTCCCTATCAGCCGCGTCAAAACTAGATTATTCCATTTCAAATTTTGGATTTATTCAAAATAAATTATAGCAAAATTTTTGAATCCTGTACAAAGCAATGACTTATCTTGTCGTCTATAATAATGCAACAAAATTTCGGGTTAAATACATAGTTACATACCTAAAAAACAATTTTCTCAAATTGTGCAAAAACATAAAAAGTGGAATAGTCAAGTTTTGAAAAGAACCTCCTCAGTTATTGTTATCGCATGGCTGTTAGGGGTTGGTATAATAACACATAATCTATTTTATTAAAAGCTATTACATTCAAACCATATAATTTTGACTTGGCCTAAAAATACTGCGCATAATTTTCATTTAATATAACGTTCAGTTTTAATAATAAACATTTATTTTAGTAACATTTTGTCTGACGTTCATTTAATATAATTGTCATTTTGCATAACACTATTTTATATACGTATCATTTTGTACACTAAAATGTATCCCATCTAATTTTATTTGATGATTTTGATTTTCAGAAGCTTTTTAAAAACGCAGAAATAAGTAGGTACACAGAATACAGAAACCAGGTACGCAGGCATTGTTCCATGTTAACATACATGCATGCCTGTTCCTATGAAGAAAATTTAGGGTATTAGGGTGGGCCCAAAGGTGGAAAGCGGGGGCACAGGGGGCTGATCCTTCCGCAACAAGAAATAAAATCCACAAAAAGACACGCAATGCCAGTTTTGAACTGACATTCATATTTTATTTATTTTTTAAATTAATTAACATCTTTATTCCTTCAACTCATAATTTGAGAAAATAATTTTCTGGTATTCTGTGGTAAACTGCTTCAGTATAACTTTTCGCAAATAAATTCAACTGGTATTCTTAATAAAATCTATAGGAAAATTTTAACATTGAAAACCGTTCATATGTAAAGTTTAATTTCCTGGGACTTGTTCCACTGAGTACTTGCCTTTGTCTCTGTTAGTCATTGGATTCAGCTCCGCGCTGCACGCTTTGTTCAGACAGATATGCAGTGTTTTCTATGTTCAGCGATTGTTCTGGCGAAATTAATTTCTGTTACAATGTAAGGAAGAGTTAACCGTTTCACACAAATTATCCGCGTTTTACCTAACATAGATACCGTAAACTTAAACTAGATTATCTTTCTATAGTCTTGAGTATATTAAGGAACTTAATTTACGACCCTTCCCAATTCATTTTTTTATTCGTGAGAAAATCCTCATGAATGCCCTTCGCCCGGGGAAGGCGAAGGGGTATACCGGACTCTTACCGGCTAAAAACCCACGGTGTTCCTTCTCCTGACCCTTGGCCGGGGTCGCGAGATTCGCAACTGCATGCACCGCGACCCCGGCAGGCCTCGGACCTCTTCTTCTGTGGGGCCTCGCCCCACGTCCTCCTGAGAGGCGCGCACCGAACACAGCGCGCCGCTTTCTCGGGCCTGTTACTGGTCGGGCGACGGGTCCCCTAACCCGCCGCCCGCAGGCCACACACTCCGGTGGCCGGAGATCTTCGCGCGCCCTCCGGCGCCCGGTGCGTCTAGCGCGGGAAGGGAGAGTGGCAGCTGCCTCTCTCTCCCTCTCCGCTCCCTCCTTGGTCGCCATAACCTCCTCGCAGAAGGAGGCGACGGGTTCCCACGCACTCTCGCTCTCGACCATTGACAGAACCACGGCCGGAAGCGAGAGGTCACCACCGACTGCCGCGACTAGTTCGCGGCGCTGCGTCGCCCACGCAGGACACGCCTGCAGCGTGTGCAGCGCCGTGTCCTCGGGGCAGTCGACGCAGTGGTGAAAACCACCATTCCCAACCCCTGGGTATCGTTGTTGTTCAGCCTAGCCTTATCCCAACTAAGTTGGAGTTGCGGCTGAATACCAGTATTTTACTCGGACCGACTGCCATCAGACCTCTGCAACCCACTGGGCAATTCCGATATCCTAAGATTAGACCGGTAGTCAGACTTTCGGGCTTCTGAATTCTAGTAATGACTATTATAGGTAGTTGTATAGATTCGCGTGGCACCCGGGACCGACAGATTAAAGGTATCGGGTGTCGTAAAAGGCGACTAATAGCCGAATACAATGAATCACCTGGTGTTAATGGTTTAAATTAAGATTGCTGTATCTTTACCAATAATGAAGCAAAGACCCTATCCCCCTTAATGCAGAAGATGGTTTAAACCAAGACTAAGGTAACCCCAGATTTAAAATATACCCATCACTTTCTTATGTCATATAACAAAAAGAGACGGAGCTATTTTATTTAAAACCTATGTTTTTCTTAGACCACCTTTTGTATTATAGGGGTCAAAGTTTGTATAGTAGACCATTTTTTATTATTTGAATTAGTAGCATTTGACCCTAAGCGCACCTGAAGGTAAGCGCAGACAGGGTCTAGATGGAGCACACGAATCCAAGTAACGGAAATAGTGGAATACCCCATACCCTTCTGGCTCTCACATACACACGACGGAACACAGTAAGCTGATTGGCGCCGGACTTTAATGTGAGGGTGATAGCTAGCCAGGCGGACCGTATAGATCCTAGTGCCAAGTGTGCCGAGTTTTGTTGAATCTTACAACATGCGTCAAGTTTTATACTCTAGCCCGTGGTGGTAAAACGGGATACCTTTCATACGATAGTAGCTATCACAAAATTAGTTTGCGAGTCCATTTAAATGCCCAGATTGTTAATAAAATATGCTAAAATACACAAACAATTCACCGCACGATGGGATTGGCATTTTGTTATTTTACTATACTTGGGAGCAAATAAATCGAGCCACTTCTATTTTTCACGTAGGTAAAATTGTTATTATTTTTGGTATTATGGAACAGGTCAATTCTAGACATATATCGCCTAAAAGGTTGTTTGATAACCTTTACAATAAGGGTAGTTTTTTTTGTATTTTGAATATATAATTCATGAAACCAAAACTAATTACCAGGACGCGTGAAAAAAGGAGTGGCTCGATTTCTTTGCTCCCAAGTGTAGGCAGGTGCTCCACAAACTGCCGTTTATTATTTCTCCTAAACAACTCTTGTCCATACTAAGGTTGTCTGAGATTGCTTTTAATGACAAGACCGCCCTTCGTATTGTTTCTTAACAGGATGTATTAATTTTGACTGTATTATTTGTGTTCAACCCTTCTCATTCTGAGAAGAGGTCCCTGCTCAGTAGTGGAACAGTAATGGGATGATTCTTTTCTTTCTTCTTTTAAAAAACGTTGTCCCACACTAAGGTTTCTCTTGTATCGTGGGTGCGTTTACAGACACAAATCTTACATACACAAACGCCCAGACCTGAAACAACCATCTTTAAGCCATACAAATGTTTGTTCCGTGTGGGAATCGAACCCACGACACATGGCGCAGAAGCCAATTGCTTAGCCACTGCACCAAACGTGTCGTCAAATCGATTCAAGTCGATTAATATGTAATGTTATTTTATTACTATTCTAAGTACCTAATAAAGAATGCATTATGTACTAGCATTTACATAATTCATAACTAACTATTTATCCCTACTTAATATTATAAGGCCCGGCGCAGACGACGGACTTTTTGTCCGGCGGACTACCACGGACAAGAATGAACGTAGTTGGTAGTTGTTGTCATCGCAGACACTAGATTTCTAACGACAACTACAGACAAAATTACCGTCGTATTCGAGTCCGTATTAAATTTCGCGACCGGCAAAAACTACCAACCACGTCAATTCCTGTTCGCAGCAGTCCGCCGGACAAAAAGTCTGTCGTCTGCGCCAAGCCTAAAGGCGAAAGTAACTCTGTCTGTCTGTCTGTTACGCTTTCACGCCTAAACCGCTGAATCAATTTTGATGAAACTTGATACAGAGATTGCCTGAAACCTAGAAGAGAACAGGCTACTGTTATCCCGAAAAATACGCGACAAATGACATCCACGCACATTCTAATATTGTACGTATTCTATTTATTTGTGTCGTTATTGCTCTTGGTATCACAACGGTCCTATCTGAAAATCAGCGATCCGCCATTTTGTGTTTTTGTAAATGTTCCATAATTTATCTGAGATACGAGTAGGAGCCATTTTGGCCCTCGTGGAGGTTGTTAAAATATTTTTTGTATATTTTGTGTATTGTGACTGCCTCGTTGGTCTAGCGGTCGCAAGCGCGACTGCTGAGCGTGAGGTCCTGGGTTCGATCCCCCGGTCGGGCAAAGTGTTATTGGGTTTTTCCGTATGGAATTTCTCAGTAGCAGCCCGGAGTCTGGAATTGTGCCCGGTCGAAGGCAATAGGCTCGCCCCCTATTACATGGAACGTAAACATAACGGCGAAATATGGGTGTACTATAGACTTCTGCCAACCTCTCGGGAAATATAGGCGTAAGTTTATGTTTAAGTGTACTGTTTAACTTCTTGTAAGTGACTACCTATGCGAGTCCGAAATAAATATTTTTTCTTTCTTTCTCACTATCATTAAATTCTTTAATATTTCGATGAATAAGCTATACCACGTACTATTATAACAGTTATCGTTTACGACAACGCGTACGAAAATGCCATGCTATAGTACCTAATAATTTAGAAATTATCACGATCATGCTCGTGCCAAGTTTCGTTTCTTGCATTCTGAGAGCCTGTTCACAGTCTTGCCCTTGTTTTTGTAGTACGAACTTAATGTTGTTTCGACTATAAATAGAGTACCCTTATATTTCCTGTACCTAAGTGTCGGTAGAAGTAAAACGCGTACCAACGTACGTACGTTTTGTTAGAGTATACCATTAATATTATAAAATGAGGACATGAGAATGACAAAAATAAAAAGAAAAAACGAAGGAAAATACCTAAGTTTTTTTTACCAGTTATGTAACGGTGAAGGGAAGATCGTGACTTAATCTGCAAAATAGAGAGGAAACCAAAAAAAAAGTTCTCGATGGTATGGTTAGTCAGCTAACCCGCACCAGACGAGCGTGATGGTCTAAGTGATCAATCAGACTGCACTAGCGGGAGCGGGGGCGGGCGCGGGCGCTTGGGTCTCGGCGTCTGCGTGTTCACAGTAGTGCCGAACGAGCTATCGTACGACGTTTCGGCGGGTGAATCAAAATGGTTTAGAACCACACGCGCAGTCACCTAACAGACGCTATATGGGTCTGCTGTATGGGTCCAGCCGTGAGACACATACCCAAGACTTTTTTATTTGTATCACATTTTTTACCTGTTGTGTCTCTTTTGCTGTGTCCAAATAAATGATTCTTTATCTTTATTTGTATATCACTGTGAACGATACGGGTGGACTGAGCCATTAGAAACACCCGCGCCACCCGCGCCCGCGCCCTCCTCATGCAGACGCGCGGCTCGCGGGAGCACTGTGAATGCAACTGGCGTCTACATACATTTTGATTTACACGCGCCCGCGCTAGCACCCGCGCCCGCCTCCACTCTGAATGAGTACTAAGGTATAAAGGATTTGTCACACAGGATGCGTTCTGCGTCCTCCGGTCCGGTCAAATCGAACGCAGCCCGCATCCTACGTGAACATCATTTGCGTTTTATATATATTTTATGTAATTACGATCTGACTATGCGGGCACAAGCAAAGAACGTAGGAAACGCACCGGTCAGGGGGTCGGGGTAGGAAGGTAGCGGACGGGCTGCCCGGTTGCGGGCAGGCGGGCAGTGGGCGGCGGGCGACGGGCGGCGGTCCGGACAGTTCATAGGGGTGATCGATATTGCAAAAACATCAATGATGACATCGATAATGACATCAATAGCTGAACATCGATACTTGATGTTTACCGAACACAAAACATCGATACAAACACAACTACACGCAATCAAATATAAAATGGCCGCTGTTTGCTCTGCCCGTCAGAACGCTGACCGTGCCCGGATCGCTGACCCGTTGCCCTGACCATGATGTTCACATAGGATGCCGGCTGCGTTCGATTTGACCGGACCGGAGGACGCAGAACACATCCAGTGTGACAAGTCCTTAAATCCTTCTCATTCTAAGAAGAAGCCCATGTCCTGCAATGAGATTTATAATGAGAGTTATGATGCAGGTGTAAAATAACTTAATATTTAAATAGCATAAGGTACTTTATTGACGGGTAGAGCAATACATGTGTCGTCTTTTTATTTTTGTTTATTTACACACACGAACTCACGCTCATTTCCCATGGGTGTAGGCAGAAACTGTGTAACCACATTGCTACGATCCTTACATACCTTTTTTTTGTATTCATTTGTGTATAAAACATGGTAGCATTTAGGTAAAAGGTAAAAATATTAGATCGACATGTTTTACCATTAACGTTCACAGAAACACACGTAGATATCGGAATTTATCTAAACAGGTTTTTTTTTGGAGCTCCATAGATAGAGTACATTAGCATGTACCAGTTGTCAAGGTCAGTTATGTTTCAATGTTGAATCGCCATCAGAAGAGGATTCGTACGATATCAGTGAGGAGACATCTGATGCATCGCTTTTAGAACAATTTACTTACACCCAGCAGGAAGAAGAAGAACAAGCAGAAGAAGAAGTACAAGAAGACGAACAAGAACAAGAAGAGGAAGCAAAATTATCAGATGATTATGAATGAGACGCATAATTTTACCTATTTTTTTAGAATTCACACGGCTTTCATCATTTCCAATAGTACCTACCAGTTTTTACATATTTTTAAATAGTATTGAATTAAACAGGGTCACAATAGATTGTGGAATAGGCCTATCGGGGAAACCACGTTAAAAAAAACGCACCAAGTACACTACCTCCCCGGTGGCGTGGAAACGTGCATATTATAAAGAATACAACTTTTTCAACCATTATATCTCAGAAACGATGACGTTTAGGAGAAAAATTGTAGACAATTTTTATAGATAACTAGCTTTTGCCCGCAGCTCCGCTTGCGTGAAATTTTGAGCCCTCGTTAAGTCCCTTGTTAGGAGCAGTTAAAAAATCAAAAAAATCTTTCATCCCCTATTTCACCACTTACGGGGAGAATTTTCAAAAACCCTCAAACACGTGTATATTTATTTCTCACCAAGAGCCTACAGTTTTAATTCCATGCTTCTTACTTCAAAAGTAACAGATTTCTCATACAAACTTTCAGAACTTATTTCACCCCCTTAGGGGTGGAATTTTCGAAAACGCTCAAACACGTGTAGCTTTATTTCTAACCAGAAACCTTAGTATTTAATTTCATGCGTCTTACTTCAAAAATGACGAACTTACACACAAACTTAAAACCCCTATTTCACCCCTTAGGGGTTGAATTTCGAAAAATCCCTTTTTAGTGGATGCCTAAGTTACAAAAGGAACCTACTGTCAAATTTTTAAGTTTTTAACTCCAGCGGTTTAGGCTGTGCGTTGATAGATCAGTCAGTCAGTCAGTCAGCTTCTCCTTTTATGTATATAGATTGCATAATCTACAATTTTTATCTGACCTATTATTATCATAAAACTTACCGTTTGACTAAAAAACCCATATTTGCGAACTTTGACCAAGTCTGGGATCGATGGAGTCTTTTTACATTTCATTTATAATAGTGTTCCGAATATTCGTACCAATTTTCAGCTCGATGCGAATTTTTGCACTTTGAAATGTCTACTTTGACCGAACTATAATCAAATACATAAATTAGACGTTGTAATTTAAACCTCAACCTATTGCAGACTAGTAATAGACATAAGTTTACATAACGAAACAGGCTCAGCTTTCCCTCGTACCATTGATGCAGCGACAAGCCAGTGAGCCATGTAAAAAAAAAACAGATAATTAAGAATAATATAAATAATTATAACATTTTAAATATTTAGTAATAAGGAAAATTATTAAAGCAGTCTTCCTCTCTCCTACTTATCTAAACTTATGCTGTGCTCGACAGGGTCCATAATTGTTTCTATAATTAATATTTACCACCTGTATGACTGTTTACATTATGGATTGCAATAAAGATTTGAGATTGAGCTGGAGTAATCTAGTACGTAATATGTTGTATAGGATTCTGCCATTTCGCGGTCATAGTGTCGTCGGTCGGTCGGAAGATACACCGCTTACCTACAGATAAGGCTGATAGATATTTTATTATTATTTGTGTCTGTCACCCCTAATCGCCCCTGATGGTAAATGAATGAAGAAAGAAAGAAAAAGCATTTATTTTCACGCCCAAACAGAGCCACATGCATACTTAAGAATAAACATAATATTTCTTAAAATATTAATGTGAAAGGCAGAAACTGTAGAACGCCACATGCTACAATCCTTACGTACTCCTTTCGCTTCGTCTACGGTCATACATCTTGTCATACACGCACGCCGGTTGAAAGTACTACGCACCTGTCCTTTTTGAAGAACATCACCAATAACATCAATGTATGTCCTTGTAGGGCGTCCTCTGCAGTTTCTGCCTACCCCCATGGGAAAAAGGCGTGAGTTTATGTATATATATATTAATGTGAACTTTGTTCTAAATAAACATAAATTGAACTTAAATTTAAACATTTAACTGCCTGCAAAAAACACAGACAGGGCTTAAGATGAAGCACACGAATTCAAGTAACAGAGGTATAGAGGGAGTCTATAGTCTCTATTCCCTCTGGCTATCGTTTACACACGACAGAATAAAATGCGTGGCGAGACTTTAACGTGAAGGTTGGTAGCTAGCCAGGCGGACTGTTTATATCCTACCACCAACGTGCGGGGTTTTGTTGAATCTTACAACACGCAAACATTCCCAGCGTGCGGTGAGGACTATTCTAGCCCGTCCCCACTAGGGATATACACAGCTGCTGTACACTTTTCCCTTTCAACCCTCTTATAGCCGATTCCTATGCTTTACGTAGTTATTGGTTAAATATTTAGACTCTTGTATCGTCACCAATAATGAAACCAAGTTTCCGTGGCCCATCTGGAAATCCCTGAATCGCCGCCGATCTCAAGTGGGAAGATGTAACTCCAACCTCGTCAAGTGGGGCTACCTGAACCAAACAGCAGCGGGGTGTGGATGTGGAGCTGTGCTGCAAACTATGCCCCATCTCCTGTCCTGCCCTCTGAGCCCAACAACCTGCAGCCAGAGTGATCTCTGCGCAGCCATCGATGGCGCCGTAGAAGTGGCGAAGTTCTGGGCTAACAAAATATAATGATTGTCGTGCCAACGAGACGAAGAAGAAGACCAATAATGAAGCAAATACCCCGTAGCTTTGCATAGTATACCCTCCCATAAGTTTGTAACTATCACAAGTAAAATTACCTTACGAGTCTATTTAAATACTCAGTTTGGCATTAAGAAATACTACCATTAGTATTATTGAATGTTTTTATATTTTTATTTTTATAATTTTATTATTGGTTATTATTTATCACTAGCTTTCGCCCGCAGCTTCGCTTGCGTGAAATTTTGAACCCGATATGTGACGATTTTCCATACAAACTTTCATCCCCTATTTAACTCCCTTAGGGGTTGAATTTCGAAAAATCCCTTCTTAGTGGATGCCTACGTTACAAAAGGAACCTACTGTCAAAATTTCAACTTTCTAACCCCAGCGGTTTAGGCTGTGCGTTGATAGATCAGTCAGTCAGTCAGTCAGCTTCTCCTTTTATATGTATAGATTAATTTCCTTTATTCATTTTTAAACAAATTGATTACATTTTTAAATATTCTAATAAAAACATAAAAACATTTAAAAATATAAAAAATAGTATCGCACCGGCATCGGGAACAAGGTCCAAGCTGCCGGCAGTCAAGGCTCCAGAGCAAGGAACCTTATTTATCATTATTATTACTACCATTGGTAAGCAAAACTATCCGTTTTTGTCCAAAGGAACCGGGCATTAACCCTCTAAAATGAAATATGGAGGTGCAAAATGCATAAATATTAGTTCTCATAGCAAACTACGAATACTGATTAAGCATCCTGAACCACCGCATAGTAACCACACAAGATTGATTACACTAAACTATCTTCGAAAACATTCTCAGCCCTCAATAGCCCTCAAAGTTGAAAAGCGCCCCACCCTGTGAGACACTCGCCTTATTTCGCGTACATTGCTCGGCTCGGCTAAATTATTCATCGCACGGGGCAGTGTCGGCCGTCCTGTCGCACTCAACTTTAGTATTCCCCCGTGTATGGTACTTACAGAATTATGTATTATGTTGCGCCGTAATATGTACGTGGACAGAGATTATTGTAAAGCCGTGTAGTAATGTAGATGAATTTTGTTGAGCGCCTGAGATGATTTGTGGGGCGACGAAATTGTGTCTGCGTATCGCAGTTTGATATTCATGGTTGTCCGTAGCAAAGGAGGTGCGGGGGACATTATTCTGAAGCCGAGTATTCACTTTTGTATATAAAAACTGTTTCAGGAGACATAATCTACGTGTTTATTTAGGTATTCATTGAATCATTTGTGTACACACAATACATAAAAGACACAACTTAAAGATAAGTGAATCAAGACCATAGCGTACCAAGGCACTGCTTATTTCTTAGATAAATCTCTTTCAGCAGATCTGCGAGAGGAGATTTAAGAATAAGAAATGTAGACAATAGTGTATAAAAACAAAAGAAACAGATAAATATGCAGACTCAAAGAACCGCATAAATACACAGAGAAAAAAATATACAATAAACTTACAAATGCATGGAATACAATAAACATGCATATTTTATATACAACTAAATATATGAATATTTAAATTGCAAACAAGAACAACTATAGGGTTAAGAAGAAATAGTGTTCTGAAACGTTGATAAATGTCGCGGTAAATACTACGTGTTTCATTTTGTTTTGCACTTAATTACAGTGTTCCTAGGGAGCAAGCTGAAACATCAGTTTCGCAACAGATGTTTACGAGTGTGGACGTATGTTTCACTTGTTTATAAACATAAAAATAGTGTGGCAACGAAAAGATTTTAAAGTTTAGCGCTCTTTGAGACACAATAACAGCTGACTGATGTAAACAGCAAACCGCTTAGATACATTCCAACTGAAAACGAATGTGTTTTCGGGAAAATAAGACATACGAGACACAACACGACTAGACGACACGACTTGCAATACAATTTCACCTTCTCTATCAAGGTCAAGTAAGAGTTAAGTGTTTTATGCCTGAATTCCTCCTACACTGATGTTGGTTGCGTACGACACCAATGAACCCATGCACATGCACCGCTGACGCCAGCGTTGCAGTGTGGTCACAGAATAAATAGTACAAGTAGTGGTGCTTTACAGCACCAGCGTAAGAAGAATTCATGCCTTACTTAAGGAAAGAAACTTAGTTTAATTATTGTATTTTTAATCGACTTCAAAAAAGGAGGAGGTTCTGAATTCGTCGGAATCTTTTTTTTTGTACGTTCCCCGATTACTCAAAGACGCCTGGACCGATTTAGTAAATTCTTCTTTTGTTTGAAAGAGTATACTTTCTAGGTGGTCCCATGGTCATCAGGTTAGGATCTGATGATGGAATCCTGGAAAAATCGATGGAACTCTTCATAGCAAAACTGCATTAATATCTTAACATGTTATAGTTCTGCAAATCCAGAGGAGGGGTATATTATAACATCACGCCTGTATTCCCCGAAGGGTTAGGCAGAGGTGTATTATACTACAGGGGGTGCATGAAAAGAGCCTCCACGAGTGACCATACTTAAGCACGTCCGGCGCACCCTGGACAGTCAGCCCCGCTACCAACCTTGCTGACTGGCTAATCTTTTCACCAAAGTATGAGCTATTTTCGTATAGCTCGTGCTGACACGAGAGAAGAGGTTTATACTACACCCTCTTTTCACCGTTATGTTTAAGTCCCCTGCAATAGGGGTATAAATACAGTCTCCGGGCTACGGAGAAATTCCAAATGAAAAAACCCAATAACACTTTGAATGACCTGGAGATCGAACCCAGGAGCAACTCAAACTCACGGTCAGCAGTTGCACCTGCGACCATTAGACCAACGAGGTAGTTTGCAGTCCACAAACTGTTTTTTCACAAGAAATTTCTTGTCCTAGCGGTCGAGGAGTCAACATATCCTGAGGATGCCCCGTGCAGGGGCGAAACACGTGTCGTGTATTGGTTTGGTTGCATGTTGCATTATTTTTTCACTCTTTCTGCATGTGCATATACTTGTGGGCGGGAGGGTGGTGCTGCATACTGCATCCAAACTAGCAATCTTGTTCAGCGGAATTAAAGCTAGATATTTTATTTGCATTTTTGTACTTAAATTAAATCAATAATTAATTCAATACTGTTCACATGAATTTCTAAATTAATACCCAACAATCTAAAATAGCCTTTACAGTTTAGGGTCAAAAGGGTAATAAGCTATCATTAGCATTTCTAGAATTAGTGCACTTAAACAACAATAAATAATTAGGGAGATAATAATAATTATGAACAGTACACACAGTTCATTGACATTATCAGAATTCAAATACAAAAATAGCTAACCAAAAAAAATGCTGAATTATCTCGTGCCAAGACGACGACAAAATGATCTCGCGCTACGCATGTTAGCCAGGCTGAAGTAGGCCTGTATCACTCTGCGGTTTAGGGACAAAACAGCGTTAAGCGGACGCCCGCGCGGTTCCATATAAAAGTGCTCCGTCGCGGGAACACACGCGGGCATACGTCGCGGAGAGGCGAGCCCCGCGCCCACGCAATGGTTCCCACCTCCGTGCGGCGGGTATTCAATAAACGGGCTTACTGGCTGTCGTATTTTTTTTGCTAGTCGTCATTTTGCTGTGTTACTCGTATAATATAGGTATTAAGTTCTCCATCGACACGACTGTACATGCACACCGTTAAAATTGAACTAGCGACTCTGCGTAATTAAAATAATCCGGTCTCCGCGACGGTTACCCGCGACGTGGATTTCCACGAACGGGACGGGACGGCACGGACGGGTTCCCACGGAGCCCACCCGCGTATACATGCGACCGGCGCCCGTCGCGGGCGCCCGCTTAACGCAGTTTTGGCCCTTATATAAATAAAAATGCCATCGCGCTATTTCATCCCCGGAGTGAACTAGAAGCTCAATGCATTAGTTGAGTTGGAGTGCGGTTTCTGTATCTAGTAACTATTTACTATTAGGTGGCAGAAGTTACAAAAAAAAGGATATAACGCCTGTTTTTCTTGAAGATCTGAAGACAGAGCTGTACTGCACCTCAGATTTCCATCAGGGTCCCCCCCTATCTATTCACATGTCGCTGGTGACAGTGTTCAGTCCCACGTACCCTCTATTGCCAAATATTCGGACAATTCAGAACTACGGAACTTTTTATTTGTTCTGCCTTAATCAGCATACTGCAGGGCAAAGGCCTTCCTACCCTCCTCCCGGTTTAATGAACTCGGGATTGCTGTTAGTACATAATACTGGGAATTCATTAAATACATAGGTGCATTACTCACGCCTGCTTCCCGCTGGGGTGACAGAGATAATTGAGCGCCACCTACCACACTCCTGAAACACTTTTAACGCTTCTTCTATCCATTATCTTTTCAATACATTGTCGTTGATTATTTGTACCACGAACATCCCCTAAGGGTCTCCCCACACTTATCGACAGCCTCCACTAGGTGCAGCTGTACGAGCCAAGACGAACGACGTCACTTAGGCCCGGACTCCACCAAACGGCAATGTGCGAAGATGTCCGAAGCGGAGACGAGAAGAGATGATTTTCAGCTAGGGTGTATCCATCAAAACTGTGCGGAAATTCGTACTGGCTAGACTGTAGCGGAGATGTGTGCTGGCTAGGGTGGAAATGTGCGTTGACTAGAGCGGAACTCAGCTGCGTGCGGCGAGCGTTGGATGTGAACGCACAGTTTAGTGCGATCTGACACGAAAGGTAGACGTCTCAGTCATGTCGCTATTGACATGACAAGTTAACATGAGAAGTGTGACACCGCTCACTGCACGCCGCACACATCTCGTCTCCGCTGCGCGCGGTCATCAGCTTGCGAGGCAAAGCTCACATCTCCGCCTTGTACCGCGGCCCAGCTTAATCTCAGCGAGGAATAGCTCACATCTCCGCTTCCATCGCGTCATACAAATATGATACATCTCCGCTCAGTGGTATCCACTTAAGCTGAGTGGAGACAAGATGTGTGAATAACGAAATTCTATTGGTTTTTTAAAACACATCTCCGCTCCGCTCGTCTCGTCTCCGCTTTGATGGAGTCCGGGCCTAACACCTGTGGCGGCATCTATCTCGCCACATGCGAACTAATCCTACATCGCGCAATCAAGATTTAACACGCAGATAGTATATATACAACCTCCCAACATCAACCGTTGGACAGTAGCTCGCCAGGCACAAGACTCCGCCTGGTTGGAGGATCCTCCCTTTGGTTGGAGGAACACCACACCAAGTTTCTCCACACACCCTTATACCGTAGACATAAAGCTTTTTCCGACTGGCCTAAGCCGATTCCGCATCGATAAGTGTGGGAAGATCCTAAAGCTATTACAGCAACCGCATACCAAATCTAACTAATCTAGATTAGTTTGCGGTGCTAGTGGTTAAGTGAATTAGGTACTGAGTGCTTGAAAAGCTGATAAAATTGCAACATTTACGTACGAATTATTCATTAGAGAGACGTAGGGTGAGGTTTAGAGCTTGTTATCAAAGAGCAGGTACAACAAAAACAGCTTACCGCAGTTTTTATGAGTTGTGCGGTGTGATAAGCCTCTGGGGAGCATACTGCTTCATAAAATATACCGACGAGCTAAACAAGATGACGGGGGTCGACTGTTTTGGGAAGGCGGTGAGTCCATAGGCATGGAGCAACTAAACACAGGTATACAACGTGTAACAAAAAAGCGTGGTCATATTTAAGGGGGTTGTTTAGACTTTGTTCAGAACACCATTTGATAGGTGAAATAATAAAATCTGGCCTAAATTTTTTTGCTCCCCATTTTTTTTGGTTTTACCTCTCATATGTTGCTATGAATAGGAGTCCAAACAACCCCCTTAAATAATTATGATCACGCTTTCCTAATACATGTTGCATAGAGCTACTTCAAATTCACTGTTGTATACTGTTTAGGTACGGTATGACGAAACTTCACAGGGTTATAAATATTATTAATAAATCAGTATTAGATAAAAAATATTTAATCTTAATTTTTTCAGATAATCATAAAACGCACAATCAGCAAATTTTAGTCCCACAGCTGGGCAAGGGTCTCTTCTTAAAATGAGAACGGTTTAGGCGTTATGCCTGTTTCACACGAGAGCAGGACAGCGAAGCAGAGTAGTCAGCAGGACAGTATTGTTACTATTTGAACGCGCGTTTACTGTTCTGTTCTGAAGCAGTTCTGTTCTGCTCATTACTCTGCCTCGCCGCCCTGTCTTTGTATGAAACGGACATTAGTCTACCACGCTAGCCACGCCTAGTGCAGGTTGGTGGATTACACGCACCATCGAGATCTTTAAGGAGTCCTCTCAGATGGTCCGCCAGGGGCTGGCGGACCGAGGCCTGCCGGGGTTGCGGTGCATGCAGCTGCAAATCCCGCGACCCCGGCCAAGGGTCATGAGAAGGAACACCGTGGGTTTTTAGCCGGTAAGAGTCCAGCATAACCCTTCGCTTTCCCCAGGCGAAGGGTATCCATGAGGATTTTCCCACGATAAAAAAAAGAGTCCTCTCAGATGTGCAGGTTTCTTTACGATGTTTTTTCCAACGTTCACGCAAATAATAATCAAATTCTGATCTACACATGAATTCGAAAAGTCAGAACTGCGGGCCGTCGTCGAACTCTGACCCTCCTAGATGGAAGGTAGTCCTTCAACTGCTAAGCTATCACTGTTTTTATCATCATAATATCAGAAATGTCCACTACTAAACTACAAGGACCTGCAAATTATCCAATTAACGGACAAAGGGGCAATTAATTTATTATAAGAATTAATTTTAAGCTGCTCAAATTAATTTTCCTCAATAACCCTCGGTCCTGGAATTACAATGTACTTAATTGGTATTAGTAGTAAGAGTGATTAGTTCCTACAAATGCTGCTACCTATCTTTAACCGACTTTAAAAAAAGGAGGAGGTTCTCAATTTGATGAACTTTTTTTTCTATATTTCGTTCAGCGATATCTTCGCCAATTGTGATCCATTTTTTCTTTTGTTTGAACTAATATTAGAATTTGTTTACAAGAATATTCTCCCGAAGTGGCCCCATTTAAATTTGGTGAAGGATGTTAAAGTCCTTCGGAGATATAGACAATGGAACTTTTCAATGGATAACAATAAAACACTCGCGATTTCTGTAATCGCATGTTTATGTATTGTTTATGCCAGTTAAATCAGAAAAATATGGCAACAAAAAGGGCCGGTGCCCACTGACGGCACGGCATGGCATGGCGTGGCAAAGGATTTTCTTCGTGGACAAAGGAGAATGGGCAAAAAAAACCCAGATCCAACAGAAACGGCTTGTATTGGTATTTGTTACACTTAATGTCCTAAATAATCTTGCATAATTTTTTTTTTCCTCGGCTCCTTCTGGACCCATGAAAACGAGGTCAAAGATTGAAAAAGTGTCTGTTCGTGTATTATTGAAATTATTAAATATTTATTCTAATCATTATATTGCAGTGCACTGCTGGGTATAGGCAGCTCCTATTAATCGTCACCACACCAGGTGCTTGCTCAGATAATGGATTAAAACATTATCAAAGTTGTAAAAGTGGTTAGTACAACGAAAAATGAAAATAACCATTGAACTAGTCAACCGAAGCCCCCAAGGCTGTCAATAGGCCGAAGGACCCTTCGGCCTTTTAATATCATCAAGGTAGAGGATTGACTATGCAGTCACTAGAAGTTCTCTGGACAACCATCCGGTGTTCTCTGACCAAGTAAATATCTCGCATTACTGAGATGGAATAATTAGGTAGTTATGTCGAATAAACAGATTTTTTTTCTCTCTTTTATCGTGCGTGCGTTTATAGACACAAATCTCACATACAAACGCCCATTTTTAGATGTAAAATATGTGCTTATAGCATTTTTCATTGTACCACTTTAACAACTTTGATAATGTTTTAATCCATTATCTGAGTAAGCACCTGGTGTGGTGACGATTAATAGGAGCTGCCTATACCCAGCAGTGCACTGCAATATCATGATTAGAATAAATATTTAATGATTTCAATAATACACTAACAGACACTTTTTCAATCTTTGACCTCGTTTTCATGGGTCCAGACGGAGCCGAGGAAAAAAAAATTATGCAGGATTGTTCAGGACATTAAGTGTAACAAATACCAATACAAGCCGTTTCTGTTGGATCTGGGTTTCCGATATATGAAATTTGCCCATTCTCCTTTTCGGATTTTCGACCTTATTTCAAAGACTTTAGCACTGACATTATTTTATTTTAATCGAAACGTCTCGCGTAATGACGCGACTTATCGCGGCATACTGCGGAACGTCACGTCATTCCCCGAGATGCTGTGACACGTGGCGGGATACTACGGCACGTCGTGACATTCCACAATATGCCACTATAATTATTGTTGTATGTTAAGGAAAGTGAGTGCTAAAGGTGTCTCGCTTCATCCTCAGCGACAACAGCTATTAATACTAAGTTCCAATCAATCATTTTAACAAAATACACAACCAATTTAACATTAGCACAGTACTGAACTGAACGAGTGAGCCCCAGGTTGTGCTTGCATTCGGGCCTGCACCCACTGGCGGGACGGCATGGCAAAGGATTTATTGTATTAAAATAATTTTAAACCTTATTTTAATAACTTTAACACTTGTATTTGCTTAGAATACCGCGGATATACCACGGGATGCTTTATCGTGCCGCGGCATACCGAAGCATCCCGCGGTACGGAAAATCATAAAATACCATTTTATAAAATTAACAGTTTCAGAAGTCAGTGCCTTCAATTTGGTTCAGCGCGGATTAGCACCAACTGCTGAACTGTAAATTTTATAATAATCCTTTTTTTCGCTTTTTAGTCACGGCTCATCTTCCGTGCGGAAGATGTCCGGTCCTTTGGAAGGCATACGGGGGACACAGGTTCAACGCGCAGAGGCCCCTTTGAGAACTTTAATCTAATCTTATAATATTTATTATTATGTTTATTTATTTATTTTATCCATAATCCCTTAGTCACCTTCCACTACCCACAGAAAGTGAGAGGCGTTCTATTCGTAACCGAAACCAGACAAAGTTTTCTCACCCATTAATCAAATTTTTCAATTCAATTTCCAACGGTGACTTGCAAACGGCTAAAAGGGCAATCCACTGCCTCAAAAAATATATTTCGTGCGATATTGGATAACATTTTTTTAATCAATATCTATATCCTATAGATGGACAGGTATTTACTATAATAAATTGTACATTTCCCTTAATAATTTATTACTGTTTCGTAATAGTATTTTAGAGTAATGAAAAATAACCTCCTCCATTTTGTAGTCGGTTGAAAATGAGAAAGAGTTCTCGATGGTGCGTGTAGACTAGCGATGGGCGATTATTACTAAAACTAATCGACTTAGTCGATTGTTCAGTCCAGTCGATGACAATTGATGTTAGTCGATTGTTATCGACTAACGGCGCGCAGCAGGAGACAACCACTGATACGGTTACCGTATCAACTTTAACTACTAATTTGTATTGAATCGTGGCGCAGCGCACGTATTACTATACTCGTACTACTAAATAAGTACTAAAAGGTGGTGCGTGCGTTGCCGCTGCGCCATAATTCAATAGCTAAGAGTCCGTGCGCCACTACTTACAAGTACAACTGCAGTTATTATGCGATTGGCGCTAATAGATTATTTAATTGTGTATATAGGTACTGTTTATATGTGTACTGTCTCAGTTTACATTTAGTAGTTCGTCGATTGTTATTCGAATAATTATGACGAGGAACTACAAAATCGACAATCGAATGCGCAACAGTACAATTTTCGATTCAGTCGATTGTTTTTTTTGCAACAATCGCCCATCGCTAGTGTAGGCCGCCAACCCGCACCAGGCCAGCATGGAGGACTAAAGCCTCTACCTTTTTCATTCTGAGAAGCAAATCGTACCCAGCAATGGAACAGGAATAGGCTGATTTATAAGAGTAATAATAAGTAGCTGAAAACTAGCTGCTTGCAGTCTACAGGTTGAAATTGTAAACACTCGACAAACCGAAATGGGAGATTGTACTCATCACTATGAACAACTTTTACTATGGGACTAAACCGGAAATCGCGAAAAAAAAAACAGATGTTCCCTACATTTATGTTCGCATAACTCGTCAAAATGTAGGGAACAGCAGTTTTTTTTTTCGCGATTTCCGGTTTGGTCCCGTAGTAAAAGTTGTTCATAGTGATGAGTACAATCTCCCATTTCGGTTTGTCGAGTGTTTACAATTTCACCCTATAAAGTGTCAATTAAGAAGAGTTGGCTGAACTGCGGGATACAAACCTTATTGCCTAGGGAGGGCAATGTTCCTAGCTTCTATGTCAAAGGACTTGAATTAAATACGGAAATAGTCAAACACTCAACTACCCCAAATAAGTGTTCTTCGTGCTTTACCACGCTCTCATTATACTTTACTACCTTTTGCCCGCAGCTTTGCTTGCGTGTTTAACTTAAACTGTAATTTTAAACCCTCGTTCAGCCCATTTTTAAGTGTAGTTTTAAAGTACAAAAAGTCAGTCTTTTATTGTTCATTTTGAAGAGTGTTTGAGCCTTTCAAGTTTATAACCCTATGAAATAAGGATTTTCATAAAACGTTAACAACCCATTTCACCCTTTTAGCGATGAAATTTCTAAAAACTCTTCCATAGTGGATGCCTATGTTATTAGAGGTACCTACTGTCTAAAATTCAAGTTTCTTACCCCAGCGGTTTAGGCTGTGCGTTAATAGATCAGTCAGCTTGTCAGTCAGTTTCTCCCCATGCTTCTTACTTCAAAAGTATCAGATTTCTTATACAAACTTCCAGCACTTATTTCCCACCTTTAGGGGTAAGATTTCCAAAAACGCTCAAACATGTGTACATCTATTTCTAACCAGAAACCTTAACATTTAATTTCGTGCTTCTTACTTAAAAAGTGACGGACTTCCATAAAAACTTTAATCACCTATATCACCCTCTTACGGGTAGAATATCGAAAAAATCTTTCTTAGTGGATACCTATGTCACAAAAGGAACATATTGTTAAATTTCATGTTTCTAACCTCAGAGGTTTAGACTGTGCGTTGATAGAACCGTCAGTCAGTCACAAAGATAGATTATAAATAATCCTTATGAAGTTCAGAGAAGGGTATGATATGTGTACTTTTCTTTTTCTACATACATTATGCAGATTTTCACAGACAGCGCACCGGATTGTCTACTATGCAGCTGACCTCTTCGTAGGGCATCACCAACAAGGTCAATATACCTAAGCCCTAGGGAATCGTCAAAGATTATTCAGAGTTTATAGAAAGAAGAAAAAAGAAAAGCATTTCACACGTAATTTGTCAAACTCTCAAACTTGACGGGCGTAGTATCAATAAAGTTTTGAGACGTTTTTCCGCTCTTATAAACAAGGGTATGCCGCTGCCGATTAATTTTATCGCGGGACCGCCAAGTTCCTTTTTGAATTTTATGAATAGCTTCGCATTTGGCGTTCCGTTGACTTGGGAATCTGAGCTGTTGATCCTTTTACTTGATGAGGGTGAAAAAATATGTCATCATTTGGAGGACTTAATACCAGTTTTAATATTATTTGGTAAATAAAATTATTCCAAGTGACGGTTTTGTTGGGGATTTTTATCGCTTCCAGATTTATGAAAACTGTCATACTCCTTTAAGCTAAAATACTTAGGCAAACCAAATGTTAACAAATCATTTCAATAAGTAGATAATTTTTATAATGGTTGAAGGGCCTTACAGGTATCTTCGTACACTAAGAATGGGACAATAAGGCTGCTTTTCCACCAGAGATGTGCAATGCAACGTTGCTATGGATGCGTTTGATATCCACCAATCATATTCATTGGTCCACATAGCATAGGACTGGTGGAAACTGATTCGACTAAGCTACGTATTTTATATAGAAGGATGCGAGCTATGGATGGTCGCGAGTGGTGTAGCTATGTGCAGAGCAGTTTACCTACAGTAGGCGCGAGTTTGTCATTGTAAGTAGACACGCATTTTCGTAGCACATCTTACTCGTTCCGCTACATAGCTTAGCATCAGTGGAAACGGTCACGTGCCTTTCCACCATAGATGTGCTACGCAGCTATGCTGCGAGAATGTAAAAGCTAAGCTACGAAATTATGTGACCGTTTCCACTGATGTTAAGCAATATAGCGGAGCGAGTAGGATGTGCTATGAAAATGCGCCGCCGCAAGGTAGCTGTGTGAGGAAGATGCGCAGCTCGAGCTATACGACGTATCGACAATAGGAAAAGTACAGGGAACATAGCTACACCACTCGCGACCATCCATAGCACGCATCCATAGCTCGCATCCATAACACGCATCCACAGCACGCATCCTTCGATTGGTGGATATCAAACGCATCCATAGCATAGCTGCATAGCACATCTCTGGTGGAAAGGCACCCTAAGGGCTGCATATTATAATAAAATAATATTTTTCGTGTAGACGGTGGGCCCATGTCGCGTTCAGCACATGGATGGGTGACCATTCGTTACACATCGTGACCCTCTGTGCCTCGGAGAGCACGTTAAACCCTCGATCTCGGGTGTCATACGAGTACCTATGATAGTCGTTACGGTTAAGTCAAAAGCCCGAAAGTCTGACAACCGATCAAAACGCAGGATGTCGGCATTGAGGGACAACTGGGTTGAGGAGATCTGATGGCAGTCGCTCCGGTTAAAAACTGCTATTCTGCCATAACTAGTTAGACTAGAAGCTGACCCCAAAATACTTGAGAAAATGCTAAGGCAGAGTAGACAGCGTGCCTTTTTTTTTTTTTTTTTTTTTTTTTTCGTGGGAAAATCCTCATGGATGCCCTTCGCCCGGGGAGAGCGAAGGGGTATGCCGGACTCTTACCGGCTAAAAACCCACGGTGTTCCTTCTCCTGACCCTTGGCTGGGGTCGCGGGATTCGCAACTGCATGCACCGCGACCCCCGCAGGCCTCGGTACGCCAACCCCTGGCGGACCTCTGCTTCTGTGGGGCCTTGCCCCACGTCCTCCTGAGAGGCGCGCACGGAACACTGCGCGCCGCCTTCTCGGGCCTGTTACTGGTCGGGCGGCGGGTCCCCCAACCCGCCGACTGCAGGCCACACACTACGGTGGCCGGAGATCGTCGCGCGCCCTCCGGCGCCCGGTGCGTCTGGCGCGGGAAGGGAGAGTGGCAGCTGCCTCTCTCTCCCTCTCCGCTCCCTCCTTGGTCGCCATCACCTCCTCGCAGAAGGAGGCGACGGCTTCCCACGCACTCTCGCTCCCGACCATGGACAGAACCACGGCCGGAAGCGAGAGGTCACCACCGACCGCCGCGACTAGGTCGCGGCGTTGCGTCGCCCACGCAGGACACGCCTGCAGCGTGTGCAGCGACGTGTCCTCGGGGCAGTCGACGCAGTGGTGACAACCGGACGTCTGCTCCCGGCCTATGCGACACAGGTACTTCCCGAAACAACCATGTCCCGAGAGTACCTGCGTCAGCCGGAAGCTGAGGGCGCCATGACGCCTCTCCAGCCACTCCTCCATTACGGGCCTTACCGCCGCTATCGCGGCGTGCCCTGCGCTGGGTTGCGCAAGTCGCTCCTTCCATCCTTCCACTGGGATCTGGCGGAGCTCGCTCCGCTCAGGCGCCTCCTCGCGCTGACGATATCGCAGCGCGAGGGCCCTCGCCTCCAGATCCCAGGGCACGGATCCGGCTAAGAGGCTCGCCGCCTCGAAGGAGATCGTACGGTATCCCCTTATCACCCTGACGGCCATCGCACGCTGCGGTCTCCGCAGGATTGCGACGTTGCGGGCCGTCAGGGTGTCCGCCCATATTGGGGCCCCGTAAAGGGCCATGGACCGTACGACCCCCGCGTAGAGCCTCCGGCAGGAAGCATTGGGCCCCCCCAGATTGGGCAGCAGCCGCGACAGTGCAGCCGCGGCGCCCATCAATTTCGGCGTTAATTGCCGAAAATGGGGCCCAAAATCCCATCGGCCGTCGAGGACGAGTCCCAGGTACTTCATCGTCGACTCGACGCCGATGCGGACGCCTCCCACCACGATGTGAGATCCCGAGGGTGGTCCCTTCCGAGGCCCGTGGAAACACAGGGCCTCGGACTTCTGCAGGGCCACCTCGAGACCCAACCGCCGGATCCTCGCGACGACTTGCGCAACCCCAGCTGTCGCTAAAATCGATGCCTCGCGGTGCGTCTTCCCCCTTGCTGTGACCAGCGTGTCGTCGGCGTAGCAGGTCACGCTGACACCGTGGAGGAACGCACCGCGAAGCACCCAGTCATAACCGATGTTCCACAGGAGAGGCCCCAGGACCGACCCCTGTGGAACACCGCATGACGTCTCTCGCCGACCCCATCCTTCCCGACCCGGGTAGATTACGGCTCTCTCTGCCAGGTAAGCCCCGACAATGCGGCGGAGGTAGGTCGGCACCCGATGGTATTCGAGTGCCGACCGTATGCAACTCCAGGGCAAGGTATTAAAGGCATTGGCGATGTCTAGAGACACCGCCAAGACGACCTCGCCCCGGGCAACTGCTTCCTCCGCCTGAGCCCTCACGTGCATGATTGCGTCCACCGTGGAGCGACCAAACTGGTTATCCGCCAGATCTGGCCCCACCCCAGTCATGTGCGTGACGAGGCGGTCTGCAATTACTCTCTCGAAGAGCTTGCCCACCTCGTCCAGCAACACGATGGGGCGGTACGCAGACGGTGAGTCTGCGGGGCGCCCCTCCTTCCTGAGCAGGACCAGCTTTCCGGTTTTCCACCGGAGCGGAAACTGGCCCCGCTCGCAACATGCGCTAAAGAGCCCCCTCAGTCGGGGCCCGAGAGCCTTGAGAGCTAGGACCCATGCACGGCCAGGAATGCCGTCGGGTCCCGGGGCGGTGTTCTTGGCTTGAAGCCTTCGCACCGCCGCTCTCAGCTCTACCCGGGTCACTTCGGGCACGTCGTCGTCATCGTCGTCCGCGCTGGATGCCATGTGAGGCGGAACCATCGGCGGTGGCGTGTGCTCCGCCCGCGAAGGGAACAGAGCGCTCACCACTCCCTCCAGAAGGTGAGGCCGGAGACTTTGGGTCAGTGGGGGGGCCCACGGGCGGAGTTTGCCCCGTACCATAAGGTATGGGCGCCCCCACGGGTTTCGGTCCAGAGTCTCCAGCATTTGATCGTGGGCCGTAGTTTTGGCCCGCGAGATAGCCTTCTGAAGGGTGATCTTCGCCTCCCTGTACCCCTCATACAGTTCCGCCTCCGCAGCTACCGCATCCGAGTAGACAGCGTGCCTGCGCTCAGGTTTGGTGTGACATGCTTCATAGTAATACCTTGAATACAAATAGCGCGGGCTCGCCAAACAACACGCTCCGCTCGCGACCCGCGTTTAGTCTTCTTCTATCTTTTCGGCGCGAGCTATACAAGAATAGCTTATGCCGTGGTGAAAAGATTAGCCCGTCAGCAACGATGGTAGCGAGGCTGACTGCCCAGGGTGCACCGGACGGACTGAAGTATCGTCATTCGTGGAGGCTCTTTTCATGCATCCCCCCGCGTTTAGTGTTGCGAACTCTTTACCAGCAAACTGCCTAAACTATAAACGAAACCCAATTATACAGTTGGTTTGATAATAAGCCACACCAAAGCAGAGAAACAATCGTAGCTAATTACTAAAATCCCCACTTTGATGATAAATGCTCCACATTACCCTACCGGTCACCTGCACTTGAAACGCACAGCTCCAATTCAGTAACAGAGGTCATTATGTCAGCGGACCATTTGAGTCATTAAACCGCTGCGCTAACGACCAAGTGTGGTCCGATTCAATTCCATACGGGCGCGACCCTAAATATGGGGTGTTGATGCAGTATACGCGAGGTTTTCAGATAATCTTTTTGTGAATGAAATGGTGATATTTGTGTTTGGAAACGGATGTGATTTAGTGGATTTTGAATGTTGTGATATGTGTTTTTTTTTGTAAGATTGTACGCGTAGCGGTAACACCGAAGCCTAAGGTTTTGTTGACGGAAGAATTGACAAAATAGCCTTTTCTACGATGGACATGCTACGCCTGCTGAAACTAGAGAATGGGCAGCAGCGTTCTTTGAGTACTTTAACAACCATACTGCGATCGCCAACCCGCCTGCCAAGCGTGGCGATTATGGCAAACCCCCCCAACATGGAGCACAGGACAGGTGGATGTGGCGATGTTTGGGGGAGGCCTGTGTCCAGCAGTGGACGTCTCGGCTGAATGATGATGATGGTAGTGAATTATAATGCTACTTTTGGAATCTTATTTTAAGGTACACCTTAAAATAGAATATTTACCAATAAATATGTAAGAAATGTGTGCTGTGTACCCGACACAGATTTCTTACAATATAATATACTTATTGATAATCACAATTATGCGGGAGACTAAAAGTCGATGGTATTTTTAAGTTCCAGTTTCCCTATACAACAGTCTAGATATAGTAGACCTGTAATACTGGCTGTACACTCTCCCGAGACAGTCCGAGACGATAGCGTCTCGGACTGTCTCGGGGAGAGTGTAAAAGTTGAGGATAGAGATAGCTCTATCCTCAACTTTTAACATCAAATAGCAAAGGACAACATCTAAGTCTCGGGCTATCTTAGCAAGAGTGTGCATCTGGCATAAAAAGGACAGGACTCACCTGCAAAGGACCTGGACGCGGCGTCCACGAGGGTTTGTAGATCAGCAGCGTCACGATCGTTGACGATCACGTCACGGTCCGATCACGTCACGGTCCGATCACGATTATTTTATCTAGTATTTGGCTACTTCAGTTTAGTTCTTATATATATACACACACACACACACTGAGTGTATTTTCAAAAGTTCAAGCATTTTTGATACGCTTTTCACCGTAAATTGATTAGTGACGTTTCTGTTCAAAACGGTACCGTACAAAGAATATCAAATAGTTAAAAAAAAACCTAGATAATAGTACAAAACGTTACAATACAAAGAATATCAAATAATCAAATAGTTAAAAAAAACAAATCTAATATAGCTATTTTACGGTTCTTCATGATGTCGTTTACGTTTTTTCTATAGCAGTCTCCTTACGGCTACAATTTACGAAATGACCGCTAAGCAGGACTCATCTCATGTTGAACAGAGTGTAGTATAAATTCATATTTGCAGACTCAACACGTTTTGATACTTTCTATTAGGAAAATATGCGTAAAAAGAAAATTGATAACATAAGCATGTGCCTGGTAGAACCTCAGGTTTGCCTGAGCAAACCTCTGGTGAAACTTTAAATATTAAAAAGTCTTAACATTGTCGTTTCCTTAGATTTCGTTCAACCACAGTTTCCTCTTAAGGTAAGTATACACTAGAGCATTTTCTCGAGCATTCCCATGTAATGTAACGTTCTTACGAATGGTACAATACAGGCAAAAACTCAATTTAAAAAAAAACATTTAAATATCGTTTGTGTATATAAGTAAATATCTGATTTATGTTATATTAAAAATATTTAAAAAAGCATTTAAATGTAATTTAACATTCCTGCGAATGCTCGACACGGGGTTCGAAGTAATGCTCATGACGAGTGACCATTTACCTGTAACATTCCTTTCTACTTTGCGTTTGCCAGCGTGTCTACGCTCGATAAAATGTTTCAAAAATTCGGTCGTTTGTTCGCAAAATAAGTTGTAACAAAGTGGCGAGCGTCATGCTCATTATTCGGTTCGTGAAAAGTAGAGCGGCTCGATGTTTTCTTACAAGTAAATGCTCTAGTCTATATTCACCTTTAGACAAAGTTTTCAAATAATGACCGGACGTCATAAAGATGGTAGAATAAAGAATGTACTACAAAAAGACAAGCAATTAGGCGCGGGTCGCGATATATCACGCTGGACAGGTAGCAACATGTTGCCGTGATGTCTCCTCTAATGGCGGCTGTTTGTGGCCCAACTTAATTCTGTTGTGGATAACAATACAATTTCCTGCAGAGGATCAAGATTTTTGGTCTTACTTTTTCCACACATGCCTTTTACGGAATCAAAAGATAGTCCGGAGTACTTTCAGAGTTAGTTACGCTGGAGCAGAAAATATTATATTAGCAACTTTTGAAGAGCACTGAGTAATTTGGGTAGCGTGGAATTTTTAACACGTAATTAAAACATTCGTTTTATTTTGAAGGTAGCACCGAGCTTGATTAATCGATCCTTGCGAATTCTGCTCGGGCTCTGTGCAAAGCTGATAAGAGTTATTCCCAACGAATCGCGTGATTCGTTGCTAGTTCTTTGCATCGTATCTAGATAGCTAGAATATAGCTCTAAAAAGGTCCTAGATTGTTATTGTAAATACCTATTCCTACAAGATTCGTTGGGAATGTACAGGTTGTGGCTTAAATAGTGGTCCAACGTTGAGGGGTCGACATATCACATACCACAATTTGAACCATTTTTTACCGTAGGACTCATTTTTTTTAAATTAACTCCTCCCATCACTAATTTGGCTGTAATTTCAACCAAATACATTATTTTCCTATTTTGTTTTTTGTTTATAACTGCTGAATACATGTGCTATCATATATGTAGGTATTATGCAAATAATAATAGGAAAATAATGTTTTATGTTGAAATTACAGATCTTTCGAAAAAAAATTAAAGATTGTTTTATTTTGAGACTTTTGGTAAAAAATTGTTCAAATTATGGTATGTGATAGCTGAATATATCGCGTACCGACCCTTTAACGTTGGACTACTATTTACGCCACACCCTATAAAGTAACGTGTTTCGCCACTACACGAGGCATCCTCAGGAGATGTTGACTCGTCAACTGCTTGGACGCGCTTCCACGCGCTCCTTGAAGAAGCGAAACACGTGTCATATTGGTATGGTTGCATTATTTTTTTCACTCCTTCTACATGTGCATAAAGTGGGCGGGAGAGTGGTACTACTGCATCGAAACTAGCGATCTATTTAGCGGAATTAAAGCTAAATATTGTATTTGCATATTTCTCGCAAAGTAACGCTTGATTCCATCATTTAGCTCCTCATCTCCACAGCAAATCTAATGCTACTATACCCTATTCACTTAAAGTCATCCCTTCGTTACCTTTAACGGTAGGTTACGAGAAGATACCTTCATTTCTTCACCAAACATTACTTAAAACTTAGATACCTATTTGTTACGACAGAAATATGAATAAAAGGTTCGTTCGCGACCAGTGAGAGATTGTTGCAATATCTCTTCAGTCGGAGAAGGGACGAGCTGTTATAGCAATGAATTATACAATTTGTTATGCTTTGTGCCTGGGGGACCGTTTTGGGGCTGCAGTCGACTATTACGGCCTTTTTTATATCTTGATGATCGTTTGTTTGACTTTATTGCGTGTTTTATAATTTAATCACGTTTTTTGTGTCACTAATTTCTTTTGTTTCTTTTGGGTACGATGGAGATGTTGATGAGTTGATTCGTTTTTGTTTTGAGGTTGTAATATTTAATGTACGGAAAACGATGTTTTGGTGTTTGTAGAATATGATAGGTTAGTTAGCGCATCGTAGACCGAAGGCAAATAAATTATGTGTGCTGCAATGTTAGTGTTGTACTTATGGGACTTATGTGATGTATTGTCAGTTGGGGCACTAACATATTTATGGATATTTAAATACATTGTATGATGCACAACATTTCGTAGTTTTGGTCTGTGTGAGAAATAAACTCACATAAGAGTACCTACAGACAGCACTCATTCATGAGCATGGCGTTCACATCAGCATCTGTCAGCCCAACCATATTGTTGGGAACTCAACGACCGGATTCTAATCTTGGAATATCGAAATCTTCTATTCACGGCATACAGAATATTATGTCTCTTTCTAATATTCCATGCTCCCACTAGTTATGATGATGATAGACTATGGTGCCGAAGAATGTGTATGTACAAAATATACAATAGGAAGCGGTGAAGGGCGAGCGTTTCTGGGGGCTGTCTAATGTAATTTTGACGTTCAAAAAGTATTAAGTAATTCTAGTCTCATCATCCTCCTGCCCTTATCTCAACTTATTTGGGGTCGGCGCAGCGTGTGTTTTTCTTCCATACGTCTCTATTAGCCGTCTTCTCAGTAGTCACCCTCTTTCTAGTCATATCACCTTTTACATGATCCACCCATCGTTTCTTTGGTCGTCCTGTACCCCAAGTGTGAGTTTTTTTCGTTAACTACTGTAGTTGCGTCACGACAAAAATGTATGAAAATTTAGGCTGTGTCTCTAGGCGCACCGGTCGCTAACTACAATTCGCGCGTTAATTGAACGGTGCGCCTAGAGACACAGCCTAAATTTTCATACATTTTTGTCGTGACGCAACTACAGTAGTTAACGAAAAAAACTCACACTTGGGGTACTGTACTCTTATAACCATCGACATTCATAATCAAAACTTTTCTCACTACATGTTCCTCATTCCTCCCCATCACATGCCCATACCATGACAACCGGTTTTCTAGTACTCAATGGAATAGAATTACTGCTAGTCTATTTTGAATAAATGAGTTTTGAAGTTGAGATATACATTTATAATAATCCTTGTCATTATTTTAGCCCCTTTGCCTTGGAATCAAACTTACAATTTAATAACAAACGGGCGACGTAAAACGGTTATGATATTGGCGGGCAAACACAATGGGTTTACGGTTATATTTAATTGAATAATGACTGCCAGTAAACAAAGGAGTAATAAGCTATTAATCTCGCCTGCACAACAGCTCAGCGGTACCATGGAACTCGTGGTCGCTCAATACAAATATTGCTTTCCCTTTCCACTTGTAAGACCCTTTAAGCCCGCTAAGTTCATGCCAAAACCTTACCTGATATTTTGTGTCACGGTCTTTAGCAATGACTAAGGTGAAATACGCCAATTATTTGACTTGGTGGTAAGCGCAGACAGGGTCTAAGGCATCATTCACACCAAACGTATTGTCCGCCGCTGACTGTGAGCACGCGTTACGCAGTTTATCGCTTTTCAATATACATTTAACTTCTTGTTCACACTGAACCGACTATACGCTATTACGTAGTGCGTTGTGACAGTGAGCATACTCACAGTCGACGGCGGACAATACGTTTGGTGTGAACGATGCCTAAGATGGAGCACACGAATCCAAGTAACGGAGATAGTGGAATTCCCCTACACCCTTCTGGCTCTCACATACACACGACGGAACACAGCAAACTGCTTGGCGCCGGACTTTAATGTGAGGGTGGTAGCTAGCCAGGAGGAGGACTGTATAGATCCTACAACTAGGCATGCCAGGTTTTGTTCAATCTTACAACACGCGTCTATTCCCAGAGTTTGGTGAGGAAGTTTCATGTTCTAGCCTGTCCCCACATAGGATACGTGATGGTGGATTAGCTGTTTCTGCTTATGGGGCCTATGGCCGCTAGAAAATACCTGTACCTGGTGTGTGACACAGACGACCAAGTTTTCCGAAGACCTGAAACAAGGCCAAAAGAGCTGCGGAATGAAGAGAACCGGGCATTGTGACGCAACTTCAAAACGACGTATGGCCCAGCAGTGGGCATTAGGCTGAGTAGAATATATGATTGACCAGCTTTTGCCCGCGGCATCGCTCGCGTTAATTTTTAGTAAAAAAAACTCTTAACACACTAATAAAGTTTCTTTAATAATATAATTCAATCATGATTCGAAAGACACGTGGCGCCATCATATCTTTATTGTTGTTTTCCTCGGGAACAGTACTTTTTTTCGGAATGAAAGGTACCCTATGTCCGTTTCTATACACGTAACAACGTATATGCAAAATTTCAGGATGATCGGTTCAGTGGTTTAGGCGTGAAAAGGTAACAAACAAACAAACTTACTTTCATAGTTAGGATTGAAGCATGCTATAAAACTTTGCTTTAAATGAGATCGCATTACAAAACTCTTTTTGGTGCACTTACTTTGTTTTTAGGGTTCCGTACCCAAAGGGTAAAACGGGACCCTATTACTAAGGCTCCGCTGTCCCCGTCTGTCTGTCTGTCCATCTGTCACCAGGCTGTATCTCATGAACCGTGATACTTAGACAGTTGAAATTTTCACAGATGATGTATTTCTGTTGCCGCTATAACAACAAGTACTAAAAAACAGAATAAAATAAATATTTAAGGGGGCTCCCATACAATAAACGTGATTTTTTTGCTCGTTTTTGCTTGATATTGATAACGGCAACAGAGAGATGCTTGAAATATTCACATAACACTTAATTATACATTCACTTAAAAAAAAAAAAAAAAAACAATTATTTAAGGTGGGTTCCCATACAACAAACGTGATTTTTTGCCGTTTTTATAGATAACTAGCTTTTGCTCGCGGCTTCGCTCGCGTTAATTTACTTTCTACATACAAACAAACAAATAAATTCTACCGCTTTATAATATTAGTATAGATAAGCCAATTTTTGATAGGTACCTTGGGTTACATTATTGTAAATTATTTACAGATCCCTAATTTTTTGATACTAAAATATAGCCTATAGCACTCAGGGGTAACGTAGCTTCATATTGGTGAAAGAATTTATGAAATTGGATGAGTAGTTTCGGAGATTACCTCCTACATACAAACAAACAAACAAATTCTACCTCTTTATAATATTAGTATAGATGGAACGGAACCCTTAGTGCGCGAGTCCGACTCGCACTTGGCCGGTTTTTTTCTGCATCACCTGCTCCCTGGAACACCTGGTCGACTGGTAGAAAACACCTAAAGCTGCAGACACATTGAGCGTATCTTATGCGTCGCGTTACGCGTATGCATTGCGCTACATAATAATTCTTCTGCGCGTCTTTACCACACGCGTTTTACATCGTTACGCCGAGCGTAATAGGACCTAGAAGTTTTGTGCACGCGCATTACTGCGCAAGATATGCCACGAAAAATACGCTTTGTGTGTTTAGACGCTTAGGCAAGTTAGCGTCTGTGCAATTTTTGTATGAAAGTCATCATCATCTGCCTAGCCTTTTCCCAACTATGTTGGGGTCGGCTTCCAGTCGAACCGGATGCAGCTGAATATCAGTATTTTACATGGAGCGACTGCCTATCAGACCTCCACAACCCAGTAACTGGGCAATACGATACTCTTGGTAAGACCGGTTGTCAGACTTTCTGGCTTCTGACCAACAGTAACGACTGTCAAAGATCTACAAATGACAGCCGGGACCAACGGCTTTACGTGCTTTCCGAGGCACGGAGGAAACTCGCTATGGTAAATGGTCACCCATCCACAGACCAACCTCGGCAAGCGTGGCTTAACCCGGAAGATCGGTCTATGCGGCTGTAATTATTTAGCCACGAGCTCCTCCTCTCTCTTTTGTATGAAAGTATAAATAAATAAGATTTGCATAATAAACATTTATAACTATTCAAAGCACTCTCAACAAACAACAAAATTGCTAAAAATTGTTTGGTTGTTTAATAATCTCGTAAACGTTTAACGAAATTCCTGTGAGATTCAATCGTTCACATCGTGGTAGCACCGCGAGCTCGCTAATGAAAACAAATGAATATCGTACGCTCATCGCTACTTTCATGAGGCATTCTTTTGTACTAATAAATTTTAGCCAAGATGAATAATTAATGTTCTAGACGGGAGAAAATTGTTGCTATTTTTCGCTCATTTACGCACCCTTTCTCGAGGTAAAACCGTTACATTGTCATTCAGCAACTTTTTGATGTAACTTTGTGAACTAGGGACTAAGTTGGGCGTTCGCTTGGGTTAATGAAAAACTTAGCGAAACTAAGTTCAACTGGACTACAGATAGTTTAATCCACGAAGACGCGCTTCACTCTTTGTCTAAATCACTACAGTGCCACAGTGTATCTTATAAATTGCTACTATGTAAGTTCTATCGCCATACAATAATAAGGTGTGTGCATATGCAGACTAACATAAGACAACTAGCTTTTGCCCGCAGCTTCGCTTGCATGAAATTTTGAACCCGCGTCTACCCCTTTTTAGGTGTACCTAGTTGTAAAATCCAAAAAATCCGGGTTTATTATTTATTTTGAGAAGTGTTTATGCTAAATATCAAATTAAGTACCCCTGGAATAAGGATTTTCAAGCAAATATTAACAACCCATTTCACCTCTTTAGGGGTGCAATTTCTAAAAACGCTCAAAAACGTGTATGTTTATTTCTAACCAGAAGTCTAGATATTTAATTCCATGCTTCTTACTTCGAAAGTACCAGATTTCTCATTCAAACTTTCACAACTGATTTAACCCCCTTAGGGGTAGAATTTCCAAAAACGCTCAAATTCGTGTACATTTATTTCTTACCAGAAACCTGTATATTTAATTTCATGCTTCTTACTTCAAAAATGACAGACTTACATACAAACTTAAATCCCCTATTTCACCCCCTTAGGGATTGAATTCCGAGAAATCCCTTCTTAGTGGATCCCTACGTTATAAAGGAAACCTACTGTGACAATTTCAAGTTTCTAACCCCAACGGTTTAGGCTGTGCGTTGATAGATCAGTCAGTCAGTCAGTCAGCTTTTCCTTTCATATAATTATAAATAATATATATAGATAATATGAGATGTGTGAATACGCACTACGCGGCTACCTCTCACAAAAAGGAGTGGGGCGCGTCTTCGTGGATTGAATGCACTGTAGTCTAAATTCTACAGATACCTTTACCTAGTCTAATCCTAACTTCCTAACTCATATTATAAAGGCGAAAGTAAGTTTGTTTGTTTGATACCTATTCACGCCTAAAGCACTGAATCAATTATCCTGAAATTTTGCATTATACATTGTCAGGTGTATAGAAACGGACATAGGGTACCTTTCATCGCGAAAAAAAGTACTGTTCCCGAGGAAAACAACAATAACGTTCATAGATGGCGACACGTGTCTTTTGAATCACGATTGAATTATATTATTAAAGAAACTTTAGTAGTGTGTTTAGCCTCCTCGAGTGACGATGCTTAAGTACGTCCGGCGCACCCTGGACAGTCAGCCCCGCTACCAACCTTGCTGACTGGCTAATCTTTTCACCACAGCATGAGCTAATTTCGTATAACTCGTGCTGACACGAGAGAAGAAGAAGAAGTAGGTGTTTAGAGTTTTTTGAGCTTAATTAACGTAAATTCTGCTCATTCATCAAATATAATTCCATTGTTTAAGACACCGCGGGAATACAAAGCTTGTTTGGCGGAGAACACGTGTAACATATAACAGAGCTATTACAACTAGAATTCTATCTCGATACTGTATAGGTACCGTACAACATTGCTGAAATTTTTTGTTCCCAGAATTTAATTTAATTAAAACCTATGGCCGAACTCGCAATCTACAAAACACGAGTATAGAACCGAAAAAATATATGCCACAAAAATAAACAGTGACGTCGTATAAAAAGGTGGGAGAATTTCCATTTTAATAAGCTTATAGCGGGCTGGTGACTTTAGATAACGTGACAAAAGGTATTTGGTACAAGTCTACATTTGCGGCTTGACAGCATTGATTAAAGATGCCACTTTAACGATGGAAAATGTTTAATTAAACTATTCCTCAAACCTTTCTTATATCTACAGGGTGTAAACGAATTCGTCTAATTCCTTCAAACCGCGTGATCTTTGGTGACACTGATTGACCTTGCATAGGTTTTTTTCAGAACCAACAAAAAAAGTTTTCAATAAATGAAACTTGGTATTCTGTGTCTGAGTAATTTTAGCGTCTCAAGTTAACTGACTGCGTGGAGTGATATCGCGCCAGTGGTGCCCGTCAGCTGTGCTGCCGTGCCTTCATTCATTTATGCATAGCATCGAAATTTTCTATTACATAAACATTTTATTTGGAAAAAAAGTTTTAGTTATTTTTAATCAATCTAAAGCCCGTGCGGGGTTAATCTGTACCATTAATAGATCACGTGGTTTGAAGGAATTACACGAATTCGTTTACACCCTGTATAAACGAAATCACTACTGTTTCTCTTATACAAGGTTAGTCGGAAAGGGGGTACTAATCCGAAGGCCATTTAATAGTATGACTGATGACTGTTTTATGTGGTATGTGTTAAAATTTCAAAAATCGATAATTTTTATTTCCACGGAAAATTAATGTTACTTTAGTTTTTTCACTTTAGCTGATCATATCTGAGGATAGATAGATTTTAGCGTTTTTTTTTTAAATCTTTGTACCGCTCTTTCTCTTAAACTATTGTCTTTTGGGGAAACTTGTTGAACAAAAGTTGTTCATTACTATGGGTATTTTTAAGGTGTGTACGGACTGCGCGTTCCTGTGTTACGCGTAGTCGTAATACGCTGTCCACGCATACATTGGATACGCGTACAGCTACTGTACGGAAACAGACAACACAGTACTGTTTGTACTCGCCGACTGAAGGCGGCTCGCGACGCTCGCGCGGCACGCGTTCCCAAAGAGTGTACGCGTAGCTGCAAGTATGGACATGGCGTTCCAGGACACGCATAACCGACTACGCGTACCAATGTACGCGCTGTGCGTACACACCTTAACACCCTTTCGGATTAGTACCCCCTTTCCCACTAACATTGTAGATAAAAGAGCAGACTGCTATACTTTTGCATAAAATCAGAATGAAACAAATAGTTTTATTATTATTTATATATTTATGAGTATACGATTATTTTATGAAATCATCCAAAACATATTTCAACGCTTTCGAGAGTCATTCTTTGATTTGGTCCACGAACATCTCCGATCCACATATCAGTGATTGGTAGTCTGTTCACGTTTGAACTTTGCATCTCTATGATGGTGCTGCTCCAAACAGAACTTCCCTTCTGAAACAATAATTATTTTTGATCGAATATCTTTACCGTTTTTATTCAAATGAATAAAGAGTAGTGTGATGTCCGCTTGTTCCTAAAACTCACTGTACCAAATTTCATAAATTGAAAGACATAGATTGGGCTATGTCTTATGAATAGTCAATCGTTTGACTTGTATAAAAACAACCTTTGACCGTGAAAAACATTCCATGATCTTTAAAAATCCATTAACCATTATAAAAACTTAATATAAAAATCTAAAATAATTAAAGAAGGTAGGTAATTTCTTGGTAATACACCGTGGGCTCAGGGTGCCCGAAAGATTTTAGCCACGCCTTTTTGATGGTAGTATTAAGTCAATAATGTTGTATCAATATAAGTCTCATACAGTCAATTTAAGTATTTTATTTTCCGGAAGTAAATAATACAATCAACTTTAGTACTTCTTTGTAAACAATACCTTAGGTCGAGCTGGCAACGTTTAAATTATCATGTGAGTGGATAAGAAAACTTGTCACTTCACAAATCTCCCCGACAAAACACGGCATCGGCGAGTGCGGTATGGTATGACCAAGGTATAACAAATATCGGAACGCCGCGCTGATAGGGCTTGTTACTTTAGAGATTTTTTGATTTCTGAATTTCCATAAATAACGAATATCTCGAAAATTAAGCTTTATTCGACAAACTATATCCTAGCTTTTCTTCTCCAATTAGGCATCGGAATCGAAGGTTAAAATCTTTCGGGTACCTCGGACTCACGGCCTATAAGATTTAGCTGACAATTTGTTCCCATAAATATCTGTCTTCTATAAGAATTCACATATAACTCACACTCAGTTCTTTATAAATCCAGATAGTTACAAACCCGGTGAGAACAGTTTCACCAAATTAAGCAAACTCAGACACGAAAAACTCTTAAGAATAAAACAAATACATCAGACAAGTCTTACCGTACATCCATCGGTGGCAGGTGGTACAGAATAAAAAAATGGTGATTTACTAGTAGGGTAGGGGCCAATCACTACATCATTCCACGTTAGCAATTTCATAGAAGATGATAACTTGAGTTTAGGATATGGAACTGAATCTAGGCAGTTATATTTTAGTGTTTGGCGAACGGATTCTGAGCGTGTTTGCAGCCACACTATTTGTTCTGTTGTCAACTGAAACAAAGAGATCGATAGTTTTAAAATCAGAACTGCTTTGGTATAGTGAAGGTGAGGGGTAAGTCCGAAATAGAAGTAAACGCCATATGCTGGGTGTAGCAGCGTTTCTTCACCATACGAAGACAAGTAAGTTGAATGATTAACGCTCCATGAGATGGTCGGCGCAGTTGCATTGATAAAAGGGAGGAAGCAAAGCGCCTCTAATAAAAAAATTACCTGGTCCCTTCTAAAACGCCAGGTTGCCAACGTATTAGATCCATAGTCCAAGGATATAACGGGAGTAAAAATTACGATTTCTTTGAGTTAGGTACCTAAGGTCTACGGTGCTAAAGCCTTTTCGGAATCCGGCTTGTTCGTAAGGCTGGAAGTCGTCAAATCTGCTCGCGAGACGGTTCGTGATGACTCTTGAAAACAGCTTGTAGACATTAATTACTCAGAAGTGAGATGGGCCTGTAGTTCTTCAATACGGTTTTATCACCCTTTTTGAAGAAAAGTATCACCACATCTCTGTTCCATGCCTGTGGCGTTTTCCCCTCGAGTATGACGGAATCAAACAGCTTCTGAATGGCCTTAAGGACCAGTTTTCCATCCGCCTTCAGAAGTTCGGCCGTAATTCCGTCATCACCCGGCGCCTTGTTGTTTTTAAGGTGCCATTTTTTTTTATTAAAAACTATTCGTCTGCCTTCTGATTGCGTCTGATTGTCCTTGCGGACCCTTTCTACGTAACCGGACAGTTATTGGCGAGACCTGAAGGGTCTCCAGCCAATAGTGGGGAAGTATAATACTTAACCTAAGCTAACTACTCATTCTACACTAACATCATGACTACCTGCAACAACAGCACTAAGGGCGACCCCTAGTGGGACTTGGACCTCGGCTTAGGGCGTTGCTGGCGGGGGTTTGGACGGGGGGGGGGGGGAGACAGCTTGATGAGGGCTGAATTGACAATATTATCATGACTCACTTTATATGTTTCTTTAACTTCAACTCCGAGTTCACTCAACCAGAATGTTCCATTTCCAGAATTGTACTCATGCAAAGGGGTTGTTGCTTTTGTACGAATACATGTCTCTTTGGTGGTCATATTGCAGTATACTTTAAAGACACCCGATGGTGGTCCCATATAATAAGTGCCTGAAAAAAAGTACCTATTGATAATAAATGTAGACCTTGTTAAGGGTAATAAAAAGTCAGATCATAAATTAGTCCAGACACTTAAAAAATAAGTTATGTAAAAATCTAGAAGCCAGTATGCAGAATGCTTCTGTATACTATCGTCGTTAAATGCAGAAAGGTTAGTTGAACACTAGCAAACATAATAAAAACAAATTCGACGAAAGACAGACTAAATTACTCTATGATTGGTTGAATTAATTTTTTCGTCAACAGATCGCGTACGTAAACTCCCGTACCTACTCGTACGGTCATACCAATGTATAGACAGTTATTATGAATGAACAATGCATTGGGTATTTTCTTCAATATTTAGACCTAGAAGCTAATGGACTAAGAGTTTTAATAAGAAGCTTAAATACGCTTATTCAAAGCTCAAAATACATCTTCTCACCGCTGACAACACCGTGCGGTGCAAATTTACAAGTGCCATCTGCTGGTTCGTCCTTCGTCCCAAACGATTTAACGTCTTCGGATTTATATTCTTCTGTAAAAATATCACAACCATTAATATCTGTATGCTCGTACGTATTATCTCTTGTATCCTGAGAAAGGTTAAAGCGTAAAATGTACAGCTTCTTCAAACGATAGCTGAAAGGTTGCTGCGTCAGTGATTACTGATCGACAAGGCTCGGATAACCCAGACGCGTAATGGGATATTCATACAACTTATCTGCTTTGCCTTTGAGAGGGCAGATGGCTTACTTCACAGTAACCAGCTTGATTACCTATAGTAGTAATTCAATTGATGCGATTGTGGACGATATGCTGCATTAGCTTCCATCTTGAGATACTTATTTCTAACAGCAGATTTAAGCAATATAGTACCAATCCAAATAGGTAAAGCTTCAAATAGTTTTGATGGTACATGAGAAGATAACCAAAAATACATACCTTCCTTAGGCGTAAGTTTACAAGGGCATGTTCCGGGCCGTCCAGGTGTTCCAGGAGGTCCCACAGGACCCGGCAACCCTTGTGGTCCCTGACGATGGTAATAAATAGGTACATATAGACACACACAATTGAGTTCATATCCAAGTTTCAACCTATGCTCATAAACTTTAGACCAAATACAAAACATTTTTAAATAAGTTTTTTGGAAATTAGCTGCCCCTGAACTCGTACCGCCATATTATTTTTTTCGTGAATATTTTTGAAATTTTCTACAAACCTTGTCCTGACAGTAAAGAACACACAAAAAAAGGAATTATCCAATCTGGTGCAGTAGTTCGGAAGTTATGTGCGTACATACATTTCGGCGATTGATTTTTATTTATACGGTTTATTGCCGATCGGCCACGGTCGTGCGGTTATGTAGATATATCAACTGTTACAACAGGATTTTGGTTTGCCTTAAACAAGTTCTCTACAATGACAACCAAAGATCGGACTAATAGTCCCGGTTTCCAAATATGTCTATAGTGTCACAAGCAGATCGGATCCAAGATATTTTAACAAATAAAAATAGAAAAGTGCATTATATACGAATCAAAGAGTCAAAATAGAATTATAAATAAGTGACTATTGTGTGCTATCGTTTGCAAATAAATCGTACATGAACTAGTAATTCAAAATAAACAAATAAAAGTAACCAGTGAGTGAAGTGATTTTATGGACGTTGACAATACAGAATTCCATCAAACACAATAACAGTTTACTAAAAAGTGCTTGAACTATCGGCTGCTTACAAAATAGATTGATATTATTATAAAATAAATAGAAAATAGATTCACAATACCGCCGTTACGAAAAACAAATAATAGTAACTCTACTCACCGCCAGACGGCGCCAAAAACCAGGCGCGTTCCAGCTCACAATAAAAACATATTTGACATGTAGAACATTACCATATTTATAAATTATATTAAACGCCATCTAGAGTTACAAAAGCCACGAGTATATTGATAATCGAATCTACTCACCACAGGATGGCGCTAGTGTGATATAGTTTAACTACAGATATTATAAAATTAACTCAGATAGACACTGTGCCCACGCCATCTAGTGACGAATAGTTATAACAGATCAATACAGGCTGAATAACATAGAATGGAGTACCAGAACGTTACCTTTCGGTCTCAAAGGTCCAAAAAATTAAATGAATCCTTAAACATATCCTTTGTATCGACCACCTCAGATTGTTTGGCAAGAAGCTTACCAGATTTATCCACTGTACAGTTATATAACCAAGACTCTGAGTGCTACAAAGAACAAATACTAGTATTACAGGAGCAACTGCAAACAGCGCATGATGAAATAGATAATTTAAACTCGGAAAACAGCAATCTTAAACAGCAAATTAATGAACAAGAACGAAAAATCCACCAGTTAAAACAAATTTGTACAGGCTCGCCACAAGCTGTAAAAATTACTACTTCTCTAAAAAAGAAGGAAAAACAAAAACCACTACAAGAAAACAATTTGAACATGAGTATTAGAGATCTTGGGCTTCAAAGAGTTGATGATAATATACCAACAGATGGCGACACCAGTAACATACGCAAACATCAACAAAATATACCATTGTCTGAAGTAGTTCCAGAAACACAAAATTCGCCAGGATATGGCGTTGGCGTACATGAAATGACAATGTATAACTCCAGTCACAATCCATCAGAAAGTGGAACTAAAAACTTAGTAAATACGAGTGTACAAAACAACCAAAGAAGAATATTCATTATTGGAGAACAGCAGTGCATAGGTCTTTGTAAAAAACTTACAATTTCGAGGGATACAAGTAAATATGAAAAATACAAAATATTTTCCTGTATAAAACCGTTTGCTAAGTGTAACGAGTCTTTGAAACCATGTTATAATTTGAACTTAACAGAAAAAGATTGGGTATTATTATGTATCGGCGAAAATGATACAGATCCAAACCAAATCCAATTTCATTTAAAGAATACTTTAGAATTGTTGACGAAATGTAATGTAATAATACTTAGCGTTAATAGAAATAGATGCCTAAATGAAATAAAATTAAATACACTTATAAAATTTACCTGTAGCACTTACCATAATTGTAATGTTTTGGACATATCTAATTTAAATGAGAAATATTATAACTATCACTACTTACAGGGGCATATATGCCGGTTAATCAATCTAACCATAGATACAAAAGACTATGAAAACAAATACATTCCTTCTAGTACAAATAAAGCAAAACCTTATTATCCTACTGTTATTAAACAGAGCGTACCTAAACGTTCTCCTTTGGCTTCCCACGGACAAAAAGGGACCATCCCATATTATTTTCCTATTATTAAACGTAATTCAACTAGAACTTCTTTTAAAATCTTTAATGATGAGAGTTTTTTATGCGTAAGCCGAAGGAAGTAAAAGGCGCTTTATGGGATAAAACAAGACTACTCCATCAAAACATCGCAGGTATTCTAAATAAGATTCACTCCATAGAGCTATGCCTAACTGAACTCGCCAAAAATAATTATCCAATACAGATTTTATGTTTCAGTGAGACTTTTGTAAAAAGTGGGGATGAGTCAAATATTAGTATTAAGGGATATACAGTGGGCAGTTACTATTCGAGAAAAAAACAAAAGCGTGGTGGTACGTGCATTCTAACATATTGCGGAATTGACTGTAAACCAATAGAAGTGTGTAAAGAATGCTCTTGTGATAATATATTTGAATGTTGCGGGATAGAAATCCCCAGTATAAATACAATGATAATATGTTTATACAGAATACCTACATCTGACATTAATTCTTTTTTTAATAAATTAGAAATACTATTACATAAATTAAGATACAAAATTATAAATAAAAAAATCATAATAACAGGTGATTTAAACATTAATATACTATTAAATAATAAAAATTCAATTACTTTAAAAAATATCCTTACAAATTATAATTTAACTTTACGTATAAACGAACCAACACGACAAAATAGCTGTATAGATCTCATAGCAAGTAACCACGAAGAGGCATATGGTACAGTACACCGGCTCTATCTATCTGATCACGACACCGCGCAAATGTTAGAATTTCCAGGGAAGTGTGAAAAAATCTCACGATATTGGTACGTGAAAAAACGTGATTTTAGTGAGGAAAATATAGATAAGTTTCTATACTACATATCACAATTATCCTGGCATGAAGTCTACGCGGAATCAGACGTAAATGAATCATTCAGTATTTTTCATCAGGAACTTACATTGTATTATGAGTTGTGTTTTCCCTACTATAAATATAAAATCAGTTCAAACAGTCAATCTCCTTCATGGATTACTAAAGGCTTGAGAAAAGCCAGTGCTAGTAAAAGACAGTTAAGGTTTACATATTATAAATATAAGAAACAAGACACACTTAAAAAATATAATACTTACGAAAAAATATTAAAAAAATGCATCATATGGTCAAAAAGAAATATTAATAGAAAACAACTTAATAGAGCAAAGAATAAAGGAAAAGCCACTTGGGATATTATAAAAGATAAAAAGAATAGTATCAAGTCGATTAACAGCGTAACATCAATACAAAATGACGGAAATGTTATTTACAACCCAACTCAAATTGCAACATTATTTAATGACTTTTTTATTAATATCAGCAATGGAAATAATTTACATTCGCCTAACGTACAATCACAAAAAATAAAAATAGATGTTAATGATAAATCAATATTCTTGAATCCCACTTCAGAGCTTGAAATTATAAATATTATTAAATCATTAAATAACACTAAAGCAGTGGGGTATGACTCTATTACTACAGAAATAATTAAAGCAAGTGATCGTGTCATTGCCCCAATTCTTGACCATATAATAACAAATTCATTGTCTCAAGGAATATTTCCTGATAAATTAAAGAATTCTATTGTTAAGCCATTGTATAAGAAAGGTGATAGAAAGGAACCAAATAACTATCGTCCTATTACTCTTGTACCCATACTATCAAAAATTTTTGAAAGGATTTTTTACAAGAGATTAATTGAATTCCTAAATAAACATAATATTATTAAAAAAGAACAGAATGGTTTTCAACACAATAAATCAACTTCTTTAGCAGCATTCTCTCTTATTAAACATATAACCGAATACATTGATGAGAAAATTCCGGTGGTAGCCGTATTCTTTGATATGAGTAAGGCTTTTGATTTTGTAGATCATGAGATCTTGCTTAACAAATGCGAAAAATATGGCATTAGAGGTGTAGCTTTAGACTGGATAAAAAGTTTTATAACCAACCGTAAGCAATGTGTTGAAATCACTAGTATAAATGATAGCCATGAATGCAATGTACATAGATCTTCATACAAGGTCAATAAATACGGCGTTCCACAAGGGAGCGTTTTGGGCCCCTTGCTGTTCCTATTGTACATTAATGACTTACCAGATTCAATAAATTGTCAAAGTATTCTATTCGCAGACGACATATCTATAATAGTGCCATTTAAGGATAAAGATACATCCCACGAAAGTAATATAAGTAAAGAGGTTAAATCTACATTAAAATGGTTAAAAGCAAATAAATTAAATGTAAATCCGTCAAAAACAAAATTCATAAAATTTGGTACGTATAAAAGTAAACAGTCTGATAATAATATTATTAACATAAAGATAGAAAATGACAGTATAGAAGAAGCTGACAGTATAAAGTTCTTAGGTATAACTCTGGATGGATTTTGTAACTGGAAACAACATGTAAGTGACGTTAGCCTCAAACTAAGCAGATTTGTCTACGCCCTTAGAAAGCTTCGTACCGTGTCCGATGATAAGACTGCAGGAATAGCATATAAAGGTTATGTAGAGTCAATCCTTAGATATGGGATAATAATATGGGGGAATTCGACTGATATTGGTCAAGCATTTGTTGTACAGAAGAAATGTTTAAGAGCTATTTGTGGAGCAGGTCCACTTGACTCTTGTAAACCTTTATTTAAAAAACTAAATTTGCTGACATTGACCGGCATGTATGTTTTTGAAGTTTCAGTCTTTGTAAGGAAGTATAACGATTTTTTCAAATTCAAGGGGGATCATGTAACTAAATACAGACCAAGAGATCCTACTAAGATAATGATTCCATATAGTAGAACAACTCTAAATAAAAAGAATGTTTATCACATGTGCATATCAGTTTTTAACAAATTGCCTAAGAGCCTCAGGGAACTTCCATTTAAATATTTTAAAATTAAGTTGAGAAAGTGGCTAGTAGATAAGTGCTTTTATACCATAGTAGAGTTTATGCGACATAAAACTATTGAATCTGATTATTTGTAAAATTTTAAATAATGTAATATAATAATAATAAAAAAGATGCTAAATAATAATATAACTTGACATTTGTATGTAAAATAATAGCATTTTAACTGTTTTATATAATATAATTATAAACATTTGTATGCCTAATACAGGCAGAATATAGTTTGAACTATCCACCATTGTAATATCTGGTACCACCTGTATTCTGTGCAAATAAATCTTTCTTTCTTTCTTTCTTTCTTTCTAGGGTCTTGGAGTTCAAAAATAGCTGATACCGAGCAGGCTAAACATTCTTACCTCGTTTCCCGGATTACCAGGTAATCCAGCTTCACCAGGAATTCCCAGAATTCCCGGCATACCCTTTGAAAAAAAAAACTTATTATTCAGTCTCATCCATACACGTTTTGAGTCCAAAAATAGAAATCTACATATATAAAAATGAATTTCTGTTCGTTAATCTCGCTAAAACTCGAGAACGGCTGGACCGATTTACCTTATTTTGGTTTTGATATATTTGTGGAAGTTCAGGGAAGGTTTAAGTGTTGAGAAAATATGGAAAAGTTGCGAGGGAAATAGTAAAAACAACAATTTTATTTTCCCATACAAACTGTTCCTACCTGTCAAACATTTGATGTTCGTCCCGTCGGTACGGTAAACTCGGGTCCCCTCAAATTAAAGAACATATAATTATGGGTTTCGAATCGACAACATATTATTATATCTGATCCGATCTACCAGGGTAAATGATAAATGATTTTAATTTCTGTTAATAAATCTGTTACAGATACTTTTACAAAACAATGTAATGTTTTTAAACTAAATAGCGCCGGCATTTCCTTTCTGACTAGCTCGGTGAAGAAAAGCAGAACCAAACTTAAAAGTCAAGGTCTCTTCTAAAGTCCAGACATTGTGGTGTTTGTTTGTCTCTTTGGTTGGTGTGTGTTATCCATAGGTTAAATAATATTAAAAGGTATTTATCATTCAACTGTGAATAATATGAGGAGGCTGCCATCGAACAAAGTTGAGGTCGAGGGTGCTCAGAAGCTGTAGCTGGCAAGAGTCACACATTAGTATCCATTAATAGTAGATTGTTGCACCGAGCGCAAAGTGAGTCATTAATGCACGAGTGTTATGTTGGTGCCCGAGCGCATGCGAGGGCACTAAATTAGCACGAGTGCATTAATCACTCACTTCAGCAAGGTGCGTAATCTACTTTTCTTTCAACTACCAATTTACCTACCGTGATAAAATATACCTACTCAAAATAAAAAGTCAAGTTAATGAAAACAAGGTTATACTGCGACTTTTGCGGCAAAAGGTTATTAACAATTTCATTTGCAGCTGTTTTTATACTTTCTGGACTTGAATTCATATCGCTATCTATTTCCATTTTTTTAAACTTTTCTTGCTAAATAAGAAGTACCTATCAAAGTTTTACAATGGTACAAAATGCGCGCCATTTGTTTTCTTTTTTTTTTCACCTATTCGGTTTTATTCAGCCGATTTTTATTTTCAGCCAGTATCTTTTTGATCTAATGCATAAGAATGCATACATTTAATATTAAACTTAACGGGAGACATTAAACCTCTGTGGTAAATTTATATCTAAATAAAAAATAAAAACAGTGCAGTAATGAAATTTCATACAACATTTCTGCACTGTTTGCAGTGCAGTAATGAGATTTCATACAACATTTCTGCACTGTTTTGGTTCTAAGCAGAAAATACGTATTTTGTGATCGGTTTTGTAGCGATTAATGATAACATTACTACGTAGTTGAAAGAAAAGTAACTTTACTTCATTTATACTACTTACCATTAATCCCGTTGGACCCGGCATTCCATTTAAACCCGGAAGCCCCTAAGATAAAAAAAGTGTATTATTATTATCAGTAATTTTTGACATCAGAGTTTTTGGCATGTATCTCTCTGTGCCTCGAAGAGTACGTTAAACTGTCGGTCCCGAATGTCAGGGCCTACTCCCTAAGTCCATCAACAAAGTAAGTCGCCCGTCCGAAAGGAGCACGAAACGTAGGAGTGAACAATACAAGTGTCAAGTTCAACTTTTCGGACGATCGATAGTAGGCACGCACTTTGTTTTTTTTTTTTTTTTTTCACTGCTCTTGGTTTTTATGTCGGCAGGTAGTTTGACAATACTGCCACAGATGTGAGATGTCAATAAGGGAGTGTTTGACTGTTGTTTTTATACTATAAAAAACAAACCGTGTTCCTCCTACGCTTTCTTTAAAATAATACCAAATTGTTGTACTCGTACATTTCTAATAGTAGTCAGATACCCTATTGTCTTTTAATTTTAACATGTTTTTTATTTTAATATTTCTATGTTCAAGTATTATGTAATTCTGCTTTTGTGTGTTGTGTTTTCTGTATGTGCCAAATAAATGCCTTATATCTATCTATCTTAGGGACAACTGTCAAATCGTGTTGTCATTCATTCTTAGTTCGGGCCCCGAAATAACGGTATGTTCGTAGGTGATAGGGAGTAGGAAACGCTCGTAACTAAGGCCGAAACCACGGAATTCGTGCTTAGGGAGTAGACCCCCTGATACGATCCACGAACGGAACTAATTTTCGTATAGAGTACGCGTGCGCGGATGGATTTATTTGGCGCACAGTAAATGGATAATTTGCTGTGTTCCATGTGGTGCCGGACGTAAAGAATACCACTACCCCATCTCTCCCCATAGGTGTCGTAAAAGGCGACCAAGAGATTCACTAAAGGATGGGCAGCAGCGTTCTCTGAGTACTTTACCAACCAAACTGCGATCGCCAACCCGCCTGCCAAGAGTGGTGATCATAGTAAACCCCACCAACATGGCTTAGGGGAGGCCAATGTCCAGCAGTCGACGTCTTTCGGCTGAATGATGATGATGATGAAATTGATAATTTTATGGACTTATTAGTTTATTAACTCAAGGTTTGCCAAAGAGCGATGGAGCGTAGCGTATTGGGTATTAAGCTCAGTGACCGAATACGTAATACCACGATACGCTCCAAAACAGGAATCACCGATGTGGGTCATAAGTCTGCAAGACTGAAGTGGGATTGGGCGGGTCATGTATGCAGATTGCATAAAGACAGATGGGCTAGAGTCGTCACGCAGTGGGTGCCGGAAGACGAGCGTCGTCGCCGAGGGAGGCCTAGGAAACGCTGGCGTGATGACTTAGATTCGTTTATGGGAGATTGGCCAGAGAAGGCAAGGCATAGAGATGAGTGGAAGGCTATGGGGGAGACCTTTGCCCAGCAGTGGGACAAAATAGGTTGAAAAAAAAAAATGTTTATTAGATTAGGCGAGCATGAGGGGCTCGTGGCTAATTAACAACAGCGCGGATCATACGATTTGCAAGGTTAAGCTGCGCCTGCCTGGTTGCATTATTTTTTCACTCTTTTTGCATGTGCGTATACTTGTGGGCGGGAGGGTGGTGCTGCATACTGCATCCAAACTAGCGATCTTGTTCAGCGGAATTAAAGCTAGATATTCTATTTGCATTTTTGTATGTCATGGATTTCTGCAAAGTAACGCCTGATTCCATCATTTATCATAAATTATGTCAAACACTTACCCGCTCCCCTCGATCTCCTTTATATTCCCTGGTCTCGTGAAATGGTGGTTCCTGAAATAATGAAATTTATAAAATATTAACTTCTTGAATTATTATTTTAGTCTTAGGATTACAAGCGCGTAAACGTGAGGACGGGCTAGAATATAAAACTTTCTCACTGCACGCTGGGAATACAAGCGTGTTGCAAGATTTAACAAAACCCAGTACGCTTGGTGGTAGGATCTACGGTCTGCCTGGCTAGCTACTAGGGTTTTCGCGTTCCCGGCCTTTTTGAGTTCCCGGGAATCGGGAATTTTTTCTCGAAATTCCCGGGAATTCCCGGGTACCCGGGAATTTTCATGTTATTTGTATAAATATAGTTTTTCTCGTATATTTCAACACGAAACTTATGTAAGTACTTTAAACATGTTATATTGATAAATTGTCTAACATAACATTTAAAATAAAAAATCTTACACTTATTAAAAAAAAAACTAGGAACAATTACAGTCATTTATTGTGCGACTTCGCGAGTTTTTTTAATGAAAAAAGTCTTCTCTTCATTAAATATGGCAAAATATTACGGAATAACAAATAGGGTGTATGACTATAAAGGGTGTAACCAAATTCGTGCAATGCCTTAAAACAACACGATCCAACTACTGGTGTAGAATGACCGAGCGATTTAACTTGATTAAAAATAAAAATCATAGTTTTTTTTGCGGCTGCGATATGTGATCGAAACTTAACCAGCTATTATGGAATAAATAAAAAAAAATGCTAAATTAAAATTTTATGCGTTGGAACATTTCGACGCCACTCATCAATGAATGAAAGCACGGTGACACAGCTGGCTAGCACGACTAGCACGAAATCGCTCATTGCAGTCGGTTAACTCGGGGCGCAAAAAGGGCTCGAAAACAGAACTTTTTGTTTTGAAAATAATCTATTTTATATGTAAAATAAAAACCATTTAGGGCTAATCTGTGACCATTAGATCACGCTGTTTGAAGGAATTCGTGTACGAATTCGTTTACATCCTGTATAATTTCATTATGAATCTCGAAACTATTACGAAAAAAATAAGCATTGTGAATAGTTTCTACAAACGAAACTTTTACAAAAAAAAATCAAGCGTTTAGAATTTGTTTACTAGACAGAGACAACAGTACTGTGCGCTGACATCACGATACATTTACCCCATTCTAAGTTTACACCACGCAGTACAATATCCGTTTCCCGCGAGAGAGACAGAAAATGCTCTAAAAACTTCGGAAGCGTGCAGACCTTTAATTTTTCATCATCATTTCTTAATTTCAAATAATTCCCGGGTACCCGGGATTCCCGCCAAATAATTCCCGGGTCCTAAAATCTACAAATTCCCGGGAATTCCCGGTTCCGGGTACCCGGGGCGAAAACCCTACTAGCTACCACCCTCACATTAAAGTTCAGCGGCAAGCAGATCACTGTATTCAGTCTTGCATATGAAGGAGCTAAAAGGGAATAGGGGAATTCTTCTATATGTCTGTTACTTGGATTCGTGTGCTCTGCTCCATCTTAGACCCTGTCAGGTGATAGTAAGCTCAGGTAGGTAGGTAGTAGATGGATTCCCCTATACCCCTTTGGCTCTCATTTACACACGGAGGAACACAGCAAACTGGCGGAGTAAACTAGAGTTTAATGTAATGGTAGTAGCTAGCCAGGCAGACCATATAGATTGTTCCTCCAAGCTTGCTGGGTTTTGTTGAATCTTACAAAATGCATCTATTTCCAGCATGCGGTGAGGAAGTTTTATATTACAGCCCATCCCCACGCGGCGACTGGGTTCAAACGCGACCAAGACAAATAATAAAAAGATGAAACCTTTTATTTCTTGTAACCTACATTGTTCTTACAATATTTTTATCGCAATTCGGTATGTAAAGTAACAGTTAACCTATGCTTATTCCAAAATCGTTTCGAGTTTTAGTTTGGTAAACCCTATTTTGCAATTTTTAGCTTGTTGAGATTAGCTCTTTTAATTATAAGATGGTGTTTATTTTATCAGAAATGCATGAATTCACTTGACATCTAATTGACCTCTAAGCGACTATCTTCCTTTTTCGTGACGTAGGAAAACTCTATGGTATTATACTTGGCGTAGACAAAGAATTGTTTCTTTGTCAATGGTAACCCTTCCTATCGCGTGACGTCATCACTAGAAAAACTTAAAAAATAACTACCGTGTAGAAAACAAAAATATTTAAATTAGTTTCTTTAAATTGCATAATCTTTAAGAATAAAATATAAAAAAATACTAAAAAAAATTTTACCTACATACCAAATGGTATTAATCTTTCGAAAAAAATAGGGAATACTTTTATTTCGGGTCCAAGAAAAAATACTCACTGCAATGAAATCGACTGATCTGCCCCCTGGTTCACCTCTGTATCCTTGGTCGCCCTGAAATTACAAACTAGTTTACAGTAATCTATACATAAGTATAATAAACCTGTAAACTTAACGCGTTTGTACATAGGAAATATTAAAAAATATTAGCGGAGTGGTTTAAGGATAACCAATAGAATATGTGTACGTGTTTGTCGGTTTGTTTGTACATGCATAACGTAAAAAACATTGACTTGTGGCGGCATCTATCCACGCCACACGCGAACTACGCAACACACCGGTAGTGTAGACGATTACAGCGACAATATCGACAACTCTCCTAATTGACAGTTATCGCGCTATCATGATTTAACACGCAGATAGTATAATATAATACAACCGCCCAACGTTAACCGGTGGGCAGTAGCCCGCCAGGCACAAGACTCCGCCTGGTTGGAGGATCCTTCCTTTATGTTGGAGGAACACCATACCATCATCCTCCACAGACTCAATGCAGTTGAATTTTATAGACAAATATTGCGCGTATCTCGGAGTAAGTTTCAGTTTTTATTTCATCGCTGCATCGTAATCGGTTTGCTCAATCAAAAGATATTAGATTTTAAAGTTATCATAAAGAAGTTTGTTTAGTTATTGGGACGCAATATGGGTTTCCGACTCACGCGGACGGAGTATTATAATTTTAGTAGTATAATCTGCGAGGCCTGAGCTGAGCTTTGCATTAGTGTGAGTGCACATAGAATCGATTGCCAAAAAGCAGTATAAACCGGTTTAAACCAAGCAAAGGACGCGTCTGCATTCGTTCTCACACAAATGCAAAGCTCAGCTTAGGCCTCGCGGACTGTAGCTCCTTATGAATATATTCGTTCCGGGTAGTTCTACCACCATACCTGTTTCTGCCTCGGCAGCATTGCTGTGTCCCGCTTTGGAGGGTATAGGTGCCAGGGAAAGTCAGCCTCGTCTTTTTAACTTTGTCTTTACAGCAAAGGAGGATGGGCAAAAGTATGTGAGACTTAGCCCTCATGACCGATAACGGTCAGTCATATAGCCATATTATTTTAATGGTTACGACGATCCACCTCAAATCGTTATGGTTTAAAAGCTATGGCGACATTCGTCAATTTCAATTCATAATCATTTTTGACTTCGACGACACGTTTGGTGCAATGGCTGAGCCATTGGCTTTTGCGCTACGTGTCGTGTGGGTTCGATTCGCCTACAGATAGTTGTTTCGGGTCTGAGCATTTGTGTATGTGAGATTTGTGTCTGTAAACGCACCCACGATACAGGAGAAATCCTGGTGTGGGGAAATGATTTATAAGAAAAAAAAACTCACTTTTTCTCCCTTTTGTCCCTTTTCACATTTTTCACCATGCTCCATAAGTGCTAAATCATCCTAAAATTAGAAAATGTTAATTATATTATTTTTTTACGACAATGAGATATTATTATATTACCTACACAGTGTGTTTCTGTATAATGTGCACAGACGAAAACGGGTGAAAGTAAAAAAATTGGAAAAACAGATTTGAATAAATTGAAGAGTGCCTAGTAGTGACACAATAATGGGCTAATTACTTATGTTATGTTTAATATTTTACTTACGACTTTAATGGAGCAGGTAACTGAAAAAAAAGACATGATTAGAAACTTATACAGGTTGATCAATCGAGAGGGGTCAGGAGGGAGAAATCTTAAACTATTAGAATTAGAGATTTTTCCTAATGAACCATGTTGTCAAATTTAAAGTAAAAAAATAGGAATTTCTGAAAAAAAATCATGCACGTTGCAGTAAACTCCTTTTTAGTTAGTTTTTATATTTTTATTATCTCAGAAAGCTTCGCGCAAATGCCAACAACAATTGTACATTTCAAGTCAATCCATCGACTAATTTTCGAGTTTTGCGTACACAAACATACGGAAGTTGATTTTTTATAATAATATACAAGGTTAGTCGGAAAGGGGGTATTAATCCGAAAGGGTTTTAAAGTACCCATAATAATGAATAACTTTTGTTCTATAACTTTCCCTAAAAATCGATAGCTTAAGAGAAATAGCTGTTCAGAGTTCAGAAAAAATACGCTAAATACTATCTATCCTCAGCTATGATCAGCTGTGTTTGCATTTTAGGTCATATTTGATATCACGGACTAGAAGCTTCATTTTCTGAATTTGTAACTACAGTCAGCTGTAAATAATTTTTGAAAAACTAAAGTAAAAATCATTTTGCATGGAAAACATTATCTAATTTTGAACAGTCATCAGTGGTACTTTAAGTGACCCGCGTATTACTACCTTTCTAACTAACCTTGTATAAAGATAATTATTAAATTAATAATTAAATTATATTACATTAATTAATTATTAAAATAATGTGATACGTTATCTAGTGTTTACGCAGTTACCGTTGTTATTTCGTTTTAAATTCGTCAATACTGTCGGAAGGAGGAAAATATTTCAAATAAGTGTTTATTAGTCTCCTAAAATGATGTCATGCTGATTTCCTGCTTATGTTACATACCATATATAGGTTATTAATATAAATGCAGTGATGGTAAATGTAGGTCGGTGTCACACCGCGGTTTAGCAAGTTTTATGAAAAGACTAGCTTTTGTCGTCTTGTCGTCTTGCCGTGTCTTGTCTCGTGAAGTGAGGATTTTCCATACAAACTTTCATCCCCTATTTAACTCCCTTAGGGGTTGAATTTCAAAAAATCCTTCCTTATTCCTTGTCAACATTATAAAGGGAACCTTTTTATTTGGCCTGGGCGTTGGTGAGTCAGTCAGTCAGTCAGAACTTTTCTTTTTGTTTATTTAGATTAAAATGTCCTTCACGATTTTTTACTTTTTCTAGTTCTTTTACTTTCTTTGGTACGAAAGATTCATTTGATTCTTATTGGAACAGGGATCGACTGCCGTCAAAAACATGATTCTGAGAAATGGTATTTTGCTCAGTGACTAAATTCTGAGAATGTAGTTCATAATTTGCCAGCAACCGGACTCAAAATCCGGACTGGCTTTGGCCTGTCAGGCCTTTAGATGCGAAGAACTGCCAGGCAAATGCCTTTTGCCGCCTTCAGGCCGTTGGATTTTCAGGCTGCTACTGAGAAATTCCATACGAAAAATCACAATAACACTGCCCGACCTGGGAATCGAACCCAGAAACGCACGCAATCGCGCTTACGACCACTAGACCATCGAGAGTCTTATATCGGCAAAATGTAGGTTCTGGTCAGAGAAAATGTTCAATTGTTCATGTTCAATGCATGATCACTGGAGAAAGTTGTGTTAAATTTTTGAAAATAAGCTTTTCTTTGTTTTACAAAATATTATAATTATCCCCTTCATGTTTAATTTGTATACTTATAATCTAATCTAACCGAGTCGGGATGCTCAGACAATTTAATAGCTGTTTTTACTTGCTGATCAAATATTTACATTGCGAATCATTTAATTACTTCCCATAAATTTATGGGAATACAGTTATTTTCTTTACACTATTAGTAGGTATCTAAAGGTGCTCCCACACCGCTGTTAAAAATGTTTACAAACATTAGTTAACATTTTCTAAACAAACATAAATAAAAAAAATGTCTTCAAAAATCTATTAAAATATTATCTAATAATCTATATTAGATAAATTAGATTTATTATTATCTGATATTTTTATCTTTTCCTAACATTTGTTAGTGTTAGAAAATGTTTGTAAACATTTTTAACAGCAGTGTGGGAGCACCATTATTCTTCACCTTACCTAACTTTCTCGTACATTTCTTACTGGCACGGTCTGTGTGCTGAAAACAAAATCAATTCAGTTTGATCTTCATCATCATATTTATAATCAGTCCGTAAAAGTATGCTGGTGGACGTGAGCTTCCCAACAACCGCTATAAAGGGGAAATTGTCATGATCATCACACCTGGTTGAGTTGGTGATCGCAGGTTGTCTTTAGTAGCAGACAAGAGTACGCTGCTGCCTGACCAAATGACGTAATACCTTAGTCGCCTTTACTCTTCGAAGAGCCATTAAACACTGTCGACTGGTCGTCGGAGACTTGGTCGACGGCGACTGTGACTTTCTATAGTTTAAGGGCCACCGCAAAATGGGCGACTTGTCGCCGCGACTAGACGCGGCGTTGTCGTTTGCTTCTGGCGTCTTGTCGCCGCGACTAGACGCGGAGCTGTAGCTTGCGTCGGCGACTAGTCGTTACGACAGACGTCGTGCAGGAAACGATCATTAGTAGTAGAGTATTCGAGAGAGACGGCCCTGTTGTTTCACAGCGAGACTGACGCTGTGCTGTCGCGCGACTGTCGTAGTGTGTTCTCGTGCACAGCGCGACTCCGCGACTCTGACGCCAAGTGTGCGGAGCTTTGAATAAAATATATGAAAATTATCGGCCGCAGCCTGTCGTCGCGTCTAGTCGCCGAGCTGTTACTGTCACGTGTCGCCTAGTGTGCGCCTAGGCTAAATAGGTGTTTTTGCACTTGGTCGTCGGTCGCCCGGGCGACTATGCTTATGTTTTGGTCGCCGAGAGACCAAGTCTCCGCGCGACCAGTCGACAGTGCATAATGGCTAGTCCTAGCTGGGCAACGCAGTTCGTTGCATTGAGTCGAGCATCGCGTCACCAAAGTATCAAGCAATATGCCTTCTGTACCTTTTCAATGTGAGATGAGTTCTGACGTTTCTCTATAAAACGTTACCATACAAAGAACATCAAATATTTTTTAATAACAAGAAATGGATAATATATTAATTTTACGGGTTCTGATGGTGTCGTTTACGTTTTTTTCGATAGCATTCTCCTTACGGCTACAATTTACAAAATGACCGCTATTTCAGGACTCATCTTTCGTTGAACAGAGTATAGTGGCCTACGTGAGCAGTGCATTTAACAGAGCGGCGCGTTTAGTTAGTTTTTAGCGGTTTGACTGCAGCAGAAATTTTAATTTATCTACTTATTTATCTTTTTACTGTGTACGCAGCTGTTAGGACACTCGTACTTCATTGTAACATGCTGCTCGCACTGCCCAAGTTCCCAGCGCATTATAGAGATTATGCGGTTTCGAACATGCCCTAGGTCAGGGGTTCCAAAACTATGGCTCTGGGCCAAAACCGGCCCGAGAGCACCAACAATCCAGCCCGCGGCAGTGGGCCGTATTGGTGGTGCTCAGCAAAATTGCAGTATTCTTGTATGGTAAACTGACTAGGTCTTGGCCCCTTGGGACTTAATAAAGATGTCAATGTGGTCCTTAAGCTAAGTCTACACCAGTGCGCTTTCATGTTCATCTTGCGTCTTCATCTGAAGCATGCGTGAAGCGCCATAGCGCATGCCTTAATACTAGTTCAACAAAAGCGCATGCCCCTAGCGCACGCTAATCCGTCTATTGTATATCGACTGACGACTGACCGAGGCGCACTAGTGTAGACGATAAGCTGCATGCGTCTTATGGAAATCAATATTGCATGCGCTTGACGCAAGAGGAATTGAAAGTTGAAAGCGCAAGATGAACATGAAAGCGCACTGGTGTAGACATACCAATGGGCTAAAATTTTGAAGACCCTACCCTAGGTGATGGTGTTGGTTTGATAAAAACCCACTATGTTCTTTTATATTCAAGAATCTTTAAAATTTTAATGGGTTACACACAAATCATAATAATAAGTCAATTGGTGCCGATTCTCTTGTTCACCAAGTAAACTAAAATTAGAGAACTGCTATCGTTTACTAACATACAGCGTGAGAAAAGGACGGTGAAATATAAGAACTAAGTTAGATATATCAATCTACTTTACGCCTTCACCGTGTTTTTATTAAATACGTTCTGACGCGTCGTCTATAGTAAGGAAATTTTAGTTCAACTAAAGGTACATACAAGTCCGAGACTGGCTGCAGACTGCAACCTCACACCAATAACTCAGCCCTCATCAAGCTGTCTCCCCCCCCCCCCCCCCCAAGGCCCCGCCAGCAACGCCCTAAGCCGAGGTCCGAGTCCCGTTAGGGGTCGCTCTTAGTGCTGTTGTTGCAGGTAGTCATGATGTTAGTGTAGTACAAGTAGTTAGCTTAGGTTAAGTATTTTACTCCCCCCCCTCATTGGCTGGAGACCCTTCAGGTCTCGCCAATAAACTGCCCGGTTACGTAGAAATGGTCCCCTAGGACCACATACAGAAGACCAATAGAAAAAAGACTGCAACCAAGTCGCCATCGGAATAGCGCTTTTAAGGTGTGCACTTTAAAGGTGCTATTCAGACAGCGACTGCAAAACTGCAACCGCAGACCGCAGTCGCAGATCGCACTGCAAGCGATACTACTTTTGCAGTTTGCGGTCTGCAGCCCGTCTCGGACTTGTACCTTAAAGACAGCTCATATTTACGTTCGTTTCTTTCTTATTTTATTAGAGTGAAAAAGATGGCAATAGCCTTAATTAAGTTTAGATTGTGCACAACTACAGAATCGGCACTAATGTTATTTAGATTTGTGTTGATGTTACTTGGAATAGATGTATTTTTTCCGGTAGGTTTGTCTCTAGATTTAGATTACTTAATCTACTATGCTTAGTTTGCACCTGAATTTACATTTCGCTGCTTGAATTCAGAAGGGCCACAAATCAAAATAACTAAAAATCCTTTTTATTGCAAAAATCGTATCAATTCTGTTTATATTTTTATATGCAAAAAAGACACCCAGTATTTTCGCATTAATAATAGTCCAATCACACTACTGCCCTCTTTGCATTTTTACACTTTGGTGGCTAATTTCAGGTCAAAGCCGCCATTTTGTCAATTGTGACCTGCGCGAATTCTGCGTGACCACACGTATTCTTTGTAAAAAAGGGCTACATTTCCAAAAATATCTCAGTTTCATTTAATTTTTTTATTAAATAAAATTTATGTTAATATTAAAAAGTGCCACATTTTGGAATACGACCGTATTGAATTTAAAACACATGTAAGTATAACATTATTTTATCAGCAAAAGTGCCGTGTTTTGTAATGCGTTCTTTTTGAATTTAATTAAATGAAATGAGTTTTATGATTATTTTACGAAAAAAAAGGTGCAGTATTTGGAATGCTTCTGTTTTGCACAAAAGATTAAGGTGAATATGACAGTTTTTATTGAAACAAATATGCATTATTTGTTTAGGTTGTTTTTATGTTTCAAAATTAAATCAAAAATTATAATAATTAGAGTTTCAATCAAATTATTAACATATGCTTAAAGCTTAATACTAAATATTTGACAAGGCGCCTGGCCGAATAAACCGAATATTCGACCAAACTAAAATTAGTTTCTAAGTTTTCGATAATTGTGTTGCCGCGTAATCACGTTGTTATAAGCATGTATTTTGTCCGTCAAATATTCTGCTAACAACATTGTTTCTTAATTTATAGATGTGCACCTTAAAGAAAAATGTCTGGTAAGATTAGAAAAAGAGAAAGACAAGGAAAGTGTAGGCAAAAACTTTGTAGTCGCAGTCTATGATTTACAAGCGGTAATGCCCTATCCACAAGGTGAAGTATCAAGCTTCTATTACGTCCCAAAGCTGAATCTTTTGAATTTTACTATTACCGAGCTTGGTACTAATAAAAAACTTTAAAAAAGTAAAAACCGACTTCAAAAAAAACTAAACGGAGTAAAATAATTATCATTTAATAAAACTACCAGTTTCAGATGTCGGTGTTCTACGCTGAAACAAATTGAATGCACCGACTTCTGAAACTGGTAGTTTTATTAAATGATAATTATTTTACTCCGTTTAGTTTTTTTTGAAGTCGGTTTTTACTTTTTTAAAGTTTTTTATTTTATACTTTTTAGTGCCACAAATTGCAATTACAATAGTGTACAAATTCTCGGACCAGCACTACAACTAGAACGTCGTCTACATACGATTTGTGTATTTTTTTTTGTTTTTGTTGTTTTTTTCAAAAAGTGCTATATCAATTTCAATAAAATTTATATGGGACCACCTCTGAAGTATGGCCTACCAAAGAAAAAAAGAATCATCAAAATCTATTCATAATTGGCGGAGATACCGCGTAACAAACATACAAAAAAAAAAAACATTCAGACGAATTGAGAACCTCCTCCTTTTTGAAGTCGATTAAAAACACTACACGTTTTGTGTGGCACGAAGGAGAAGGAGGCCGCGGCGCTAACGAAATAGGTTCATGCGTACTTATGTACTTAAAGAGTTTGCACGATAAAGCAAGTGAAGATTTTGACGTTGTTTTTTATAGCCACAATTGCTGTGGTCAACAGAAAAATAAATTTATGTTGGCAATGTATCAGCACGCCATAAATGAGTTTCCGAAACTTAGGAGCATAACTCATAAATTTTTAAATAAGGGGCACACCCAGAATGAGGGGGATGCTGTTCACTCCATCATTCAGAGGAATATCACAAGAGCATTAAAATCTTCGCCAATTTATGTACCTGACCAGTACATAACTTTGATTAAAACCGCAAAGAAGAAAAGGACACCTTTTACTGTAAAGGAACTCACACATGAGAATTTTATGAATTTGAAATCTCTGGCTGTTTGCAACTACACCACCAATGAAGATGGAGACAAGGTGAAATGGGCAGATCTTAAAGTCATTAAAACTGATCAAGAGCTTATGCTTCTTCGTAGGAAGTCTTATATAAAAACATGTTCTTATGAACATGTTTTTATATAAGACTTCCTACGAAGACGCAGAGTATGCCCAAGTAACTACATTAAAAAGAAGGCAAAATGCACCTGAAACTGGTCCGCGAACTATGAAAAAACTCTATGCCAATAAGTTACAAGTTGCTGAAGCGAAAAAACAAGGCATTTTAAACCTGATTGAAAAGAATGTGATCCCAAAGTATTACGAAACTTTTTATGCTAATCTTTAATATGATCATAGTTTTAAATGATAATTAAGTAAGTTTACTTATTTAAACCAGGGTATTTCTGAGACTGATTGATACAGACTGATTTTAGTAGAGGAATAATTTAAAGTGTTAGTTAACGTTAAACGTTTTGCTTAAGCGAGATTATTGTGATGACTTTTACTCTGTTCAACGAAACATGAGTCTTGACAGCTCGGTTATTTCATAAAAGATTGCCGTAAGACCGCTATCGAAAAAATGTCAACAACACCATCAAAAACCGTGAAATAGCTATATTAATTGTTTTGTTTTTTTTTTTTAATTGTATAAAGGTTGATTTTATAGAATGTTATTGCAAGGTATTGCTATCATTTAGTTATAATTGCGTATTCTTAACACATTGCACTAAACAATGATAGAAAACATCTAGTAAAACTTGTTTTTACTATGATTTGTGGCTTTTTATTAGTTACATTCATAAACAATATGGTAATTTTTTATAAGCAAAAGGGACTTATGTGATGTTTTACTTAACTGGGTAAAATTTACAGGAAATATGAAATTATAGACGAATAGAGGCTTGAAATATACATCCGATGATATACAAGGTTAGTCGGAAAGGGGGTACTAATCCGAAGCCCACTTATAGTATCGCTGATGACTGTTTGAAAGCAAGTGTTAAAATTTCAATATTCGATAAAAAAAAAATCCAAATAAAAAGATTTTTATTTTAGTTTTTTCAAAAATTCTTCAGTTATAAATTCTTTAGTTACAAATTCAGAAAATGGTGCTTCTAATTCATGACCCCAAATATGACCTAAAATGTAAACACAGTGGATCATAACTGGTGATAGATAGATTTTAGAGATTTTTTTTTGAGATTTTTGAACAACTGTTTCTCTTAAACTATTGAGTTTTGGGAAAAGTTGTAGAACAAAAGTTATTCATTATTATGTGTACTTTAACACCCTTTCGGATTAGTACCCCCTTTCTGACTAACCTTGTATAACACATAGGTATAGAATCTATATTTTTTTAATAAAAAAACAAATACCACGGCCAAAACTTTGATGAGCTCTCCTGTAAAAAAATGACTTTTAGACTTATGGCCCCTTTGAATTTAAGCAGCGATTTCTTAATCTATTTTGCTTACCAGTGTCATTCCTGGAATTTTTGCTGAAACAAACAATAAGACGATGTAATTATTTATTTGTGCAGAATTTGTGTATCACATGCTTTAACGGCGAAGGAAAAGGTTGCGAAGAAACCTGCACACTTGAGAGTAGGGTTCCCAACTATACTGTTAAAAACAGTATTATACTGTTTTTCACTACATTATACTTTTTAGTGTCGGACAAAAAAACTGTATAAAAATACTGTTTTTAACATCATTGGTAGTACTTATTTTTGGGCTCGCCACACCACACAGTCGCGCGATGCAGTGCATGCAGCGCAGGCCTCCCTCGTTTCAGAACGAAAAGGGTTTTTTCTGTCATGAATGCAAAGTGGCGGGCCGACAGAAATAGATCTTCCATAAATTTAATGAAAAATGAGCTCCTTTTAATTTTGATTTCACTTCTAGTAAAGCTTATGAAGCCTTCAAAAATGACACTAAATTGCTAAGTTGTGCGAGAAGCACCAAGAAATATGTTTTTAAAACATTAAAAATCTAAAATAGGTACTGTTCATTTTATTGAAATATTGTTGATTTTCTTTCTCCAACCTGAATATACTGTATCTGTGGAGAACGTTGTTGGTTGCACATTTGTATAACCCTGTATATTTTTATTTTTTGTAATATTTAATGTGTAACTGTTTGTTTTCCCGAATAAATAAAATAAAATAAAAAATAAAATACTATATTTCTTGCAAAAAAAGTTGGCAACCCTACTTGAGAGGGCTCCATAAAGTTCTCGATGGTGTGGGTAGTTTGCCAACCCACACCAGACCAGCATGGTGGACTAAGGCCTAAATCCTTCTCATTCTGGAAAGAGGCCCGTGCCCAGCAGTGGGACAGAAATAAGCCGATTTTTGCATTTAATTGTGTCAGTTTCTGATATCAGTTCAAAAATGTTATGGTATGAATAGGGCCTTTTTACTGTCATGCAGGTTCGTGCCTGCGTGCGTGCGACATCCGCATGCGTGGCGCTCGCAGTTCACCTTTTCGTGCGTGTTTCACGCATCACAATAAATACATGTATGAAAAGGTGAAATTCAGGCGCCACCGGTGCGGGTAACTCACGCATGCGGGCACGAGCCCGTGTCATAGTAAAAAGGCCCTAATAAGTATGTATAGCCGCGGACTAGAAATGTTTATCACATTTCAAATTCGATTCCTTGACACATTGGCGCAATAAGGTTCAAGATGTCATATCTTTGCGAGCGACCGAGCGGCCTTATAAAAAGGAATGTGCAAACAATTATAGACCTTAGGGTGGTAAACATTGCAAGTCCGCGACCGTATGTAAAGCCTGGCGTCGATTACAGCCGAAACGCGTCGAATCGAGTCGAGTCGCATTTGTTCCGTTCGAGGCGAAACGGTCAGTAATCGCAAGTTGTTAAAACAGAAATTCGCGTGACAATCAATGCGCGCGAGTGATGTGACTCGGCGCGTCTCGGCAAGTCGGCACGTCGCTGATCGACGCAGTTTTATAGTAAATGTATAGGAGGTGAATTATCGCGAATCTATTCGACTCGACTCGGCGAGTCTAGTAGATGTCAGCCTTAATAAAAACAGTGTAATATTAGAAATACTGCGGTTGGTCCTCAGAATCTCTGACATTACCTACAATTTTTTTAATGATTTCACATAATCATCACAGTGACACAGTACATATTTAAAAGAAAGGATGAGAAAAATTTTAAAGAATATTATTAACTGTATGTAAAAAGCTAGTAAAAAAATTAGCACAAAGAATTTTGTGGGGCTATAAAAAAATATTTTAACAACTTCACTGTCCAGATAGCAGTCACAATAGTTAAACAATGCAGATTTTCATATGTGATTCACGGGACAGGGAAGTGGTTAAGATTAAATTTGATTTTATGGAAAGTAATTAATAAAGAATAGAATATAATTTCGAAAAGTTGTACTACGAAAGCTGTTCAATTTCCAATACCGAGTAATCCCACAAAATACTGAAGAGTTAATTTTCTAACACTTTGTATAAATTAGTATTTAAATACCTGATGAATTTTGAAGTCCAAGATTTATTAGAACAAATACAATGCATGATAACACTTTAACGTCCATTTTTGCGGTCGTTGCAGACTGACTAAGAATATAAGAGGAAATAAATATATAGGTAATAATTATTCTTCTAGGTTTTCCTTAAAATATAAATATATGTAGAATCATTGGCCACAATCAAATATTCCCTTTAAGACCAGAAATAGGGATAATCGTATTTTGAATGCATACTATGCATAGGCACGTATATAAAATTTTACCTCATATTTTAGTACTGTGATATCTCGTTTTTACTAGAAATGAAGAAAGAAAAAGCATTTAATTCTTCAATTATAATAATGAAAAATTAAACTATACCACTGCCGTCAAGCAATAAGACAAGAATAAAATCAATCTGAAACTAATATTTAATGTTAACAACGAAGGAGAACAATGATTTGTTTTATTTTTTAAGGAAGTTCGAATATTCACCCAGGAACTCGATACTACGTCAGCTGAATTTCAACGAAGCGTTTAACTGTTGAATACGCGCCCTCTATTGATGTATAAACGAACTGTTTCCTCAGTTGGAATTGTAGAGAAATAGAACAGGACATGACATGTTATCCCATGTTGAGGCAGTTGCGGTCTAAGTTGTTGGTACACCAATATGCCGATAGATGGCGCTAAAGAAAGTTTCGCTGTCTTCTTGCAATAGAGGGTCCTTGCAAAACGAAATCAGATGGCAGCACTGTAATAATAAAATACTTGTTAGAGGTATTTGAGGGTTTATTTAATTATTTTATAACGGAGCACTTTTAACCAGCCCAGTCGCGGCTATGTCGGGAAGAGAGGGGGGGAATGACGCTTTCGCTATTTCCTACTTCCTGTCAGGTATCTCAATGTTGCCATACTACAAGTACCACCGTCAGTAGGTACTCATCACAAACAATCGGAACGAGTTAACACAATCGAGTCCACCAAACTTTTCATAGAGCTCATACGCCATCCCAACATACAAATTGCTAGTGGACCTTCCGGAGGGGTTCTCGGCATTACGTTTGCGCTAAGAGTGAACCCTCGAGGATGTTTCCTGGCATTAGGTTAAAAACCTTAAAGAATACGTTACTACGTCGTAACATAGGTGTTTGCTTGTTTCAGGAAGGTGAATTTTCCAAGAAAAATCTGCATTTAAAATGAGCTTTCCACGAGGACACCCGGCATGGCGAATGCAGTCGCAGTGCCGGGTGCCCTCCAGGAGGGCACCCTGTAGTCACAGGGTGCCCTCCTGGAGGGCACCCGGCACTGAACGTGTTAAATTAACATCATCAATAATGCTAAACACGTGTTAAGCAATATTGATGGTCCTAATTCATTAATAATTAACATTATTTATTCATTCATTAACAACATAATTACATCACAAAAATGCCTGCTCAACAAACAGAAAATGCCAGAAAAGGACAGAAAATGCCTGCTCAACAAACAGAAAATTATAGAAAATGCCTGCTCAACAAACAGAAAAGGACAGAAAATGCCTGCTCAACAAACAGAAAAGGACAGAAAATGCCTGCTCAACAAACAGGAAATGACAGAAAATGCCTGCTCAACAAACAGAAAATGACAGAAAATGCCTGCTCAACAAACTTCATTCATTCACTTTAACTATGCACTAGTCGAGCAATCAATCAACTAAATATCAAACACAAACATACATGGTGACTCGCTGGCATACCTATGCACACACCCACACACACACACACACATTGAAGACAGATGTTGGAGGGGCGTGCCACGTTATCGTAGTTGATCTCTATCTCCTCTATTTTTTCATCATCTTTCTGAAGTAAGTATACTTTCTATAAAATAATACAAAAAAATTGTAAGTACGTTTTTAACAGTCGTCAAATACCCTATTGAAAGTATCATGTCGAGTTCCATAAATTGAACTGTAACTGAAATTGGAACGGCATTATAATTGATCTTTAGTGCCTAAAGAATATCTTTATGTATCTATATGTCCCGTGTGGTGCCGGACATAAAGAATAGCACTAGCCCATTTCTTCCCATGGGTGTCGTAGAAGGCGACTAAGGGATTCACTAGAGGACGGGCAGCAGCGTTCTCGGAGTACTTTAACAACCATACTGCGATCGCCAACCCGCCTGCCAAGTGTGGCATTATGGCAAACCCCCCCAACATGGATAACACAAAGAAGAAACGGCCCCTAGTCCCAGGCGGCACTGCTAGCCCTGGTCAAGGTGAAGGTCGCGGGAAACCGCTGGATGCGAGAAGCACAGGACCGGTCGATGTGGCGATGCTTGGGGAGGCCTATGTCCAGCAGTGATTGAGTTTGGCTGAGTTTGGTTGATTGACAGTTTGGCTGAGTGATGATGATGATCTATATGTTTAAATAAAAATGAATCGCCGAAATGTATATACGCGCATAACCAAACGACTGCACCAAATTGAATAATTCTTTTTTTGTGTGTTTTTCATTATCAGGAGAAGGTTTGTAAAAAAGAAAATTGAAAAAAAATCGTCACGAAACAAAAAATATGGCGGTACGAATTTTGTCCGGGTCAGCTAGATTAAAATATTTTAAAAACTCCGCAATTCAACTTCAATTTATTTTCTGATTCATTTCATCATTGGGCTAATTTCTGAACACGACAACATTGACACGTTCAGAAATTAACTCAATTTCAAAAGTTTTTTTTAGGAATACTATATTTTATTCCGGAGTTTTAAAAAGATTTTAAATGCAGAAAATTCTCAGGGCTGCAGTCTCGACATGAGATAGCGATTGGTAAGCTTACGAAAAACGGTATTCATAGTGCAGTATTCTTACAGGGAAATGATGCCTGTTGAAAAATCTCCCAAAATTTTAAGGAAGATTGGTAAAGATGATTTTATCCTAATAAATATTTAAAAATTAAAAAATATAAATAAATTACATAAAACTATAATTGCAACACCTATTTTACATTGAAATTATATTCCTTTATCGTTTGAAGTACAAAATACCTTATAAATGGACGTAAAAGTTTCTTTCCTTGCAACACTAGCACATGTTACAGTATTTGTCAATTGTCACTTTGTTGTTATTTGTTAAGTGTCATGTGCTCTTTTTTGTGAATTTTAATTATTGAAAATTGTTAAAGTTTAGATAGTTATTAGACAAAACAGACAATGGGTGATAGTCACTCCGACTCACGGCAACACGGGTGCGTTGTCGTAGAATGTAAGAAAGTAAGTAGGTACCTGCAATGGAACACCTATTGTAGAGTCTAAGGGCGCTTTAAATTTAAACTGTTGGTGTCGGACTGCAGTCGTGCGGTGCAGTGGTGCGGTCGGGCGGCTTGTGTTGTCTGTACCGTGCACGCACGGCGGCAGTACGGACTACGCGCTGCTCTCTCGTCTCGTCAACTGTATGAAAAAACATAACCACCCGTCCGCAGCACGACATCCGCACCGCAGCGGCAAATGATATTGTATACAAAAAAAATATCATTGGCTGCGGCACGGTTGCAGTCCGACACCAACCGTCTTTTAATTAAAGCGTCCTATAATTTCGTTTGTTGTACACTTTGTACCTTAATAATGTTTACGTTTGTATTCATGTTTTAGACGTAGACGTACAACACGTCCTTCAAGTAACCATATAGAAGCGTTGCTGGCCAAATAAGATGCTCGGCCGTTTTTCAGCCAGAAGATGATTTACTGTTCATCAAGGAAAGGTGAATTTTGAGTTGGCGTGGAAGGAAGTTGCTGCAGAGCTGAACAATATTTGAAACGGCTCAATGAAATAAAATAAACAGAGGCACTGGCTTGTGATTTAGTGGAAAATCGTTGAAGAGATGGTCGTAATTCATTTTGGTTGCTAATAAACGTTATTTCTTTATTTTATTTTTTATTTACGAGCTTGTTATACATCTTCTTTGATACCCGATAAAGCCTGAGACTACTGCTACAACTACAACACCTTATAAGCAGATAAACGTTTATTTTCAAATAAAAAATCTCTTGCACAACTTATCGATCGTAATGAATACTTTGCGGGCTTTCCAATTTGCTCGCAAAGTTATTCGCTAAAATGACGTTAAATCGTAAACTTGACAGTTGAATTCGCTACGTTTCCGACAAAAATCAATAAAAAAGTTGTCATTATGACTTAAATAGTGATGTGCCGAGTTGGCCATTTATGGTATTTGAATAAATTAGTACTCGTTAAAAAGAGAATCGATTCAAAACTCGAATCTAGATGCGATTACTGCGCGTCAGGTATTCAAGTACTTCATAGGATTCGACTACTCTAATGTTTCTCACTTCCAAAAATACAAGCAAAAATACAAAATATGGGTAAATTGGAAATACAAATCAGTTTTATTGATAAGTCAATAAAAAGAAAAGTAAACATTTTAAATAATTAGAAATCATATTCTTACTGTCTGATATATTGTATAATCACAAAAAAAATCTCTTTTTGATTTCTAGGGGCCAAAATTAAATCAATTCAATTAACTATTTAAAAAAGCAAATTTACGATACTTATTACCACTGTCCAACACTTAACAGATCAATCGCTTCGAAACGAATGTCACTTTAATGTTAATATACAAGGTTAGTTGGAAAGGGGGTACTAATCCGCAAGCCACTTAAAGTATCACTAATGACGGTTTTAAAGCAAGTGTCAAAATTTCAAAATTCGATCATTTTGCATGGAAATGAATTTTTATTTAGGTTTTTCAAAAATTCAACATTCCTGCTTCAGTTACGAAATCAGAAAAAGGAGCTTCTATTTGGTGACCCCAAATATGACTTAAAATGTTTCAATGTTATAACTGAGGATAGATAGATTTTAGCGTATTTTTGTAAAATTTTTGAACAGCTATTTCTCTTAAAATATTACTTTTAGGAAAATTGGTAGAACAAAAGTTATTCATTATTATGTGTACTTTAACACCCTTTCGGATTAGTAAGCACCAATAATTCTTAAAACGCAACTGGACAATCAAACTCTCGCGATCACAAGAAAAACAAACAGGTACACAACAACAACCTGCATTTTTCGGAAGAGAGGGGTCCCGGCAACAGCATAAGGTCGCGAATTAAGTACTCGGTTCAGTATTCGCGTTCCTACTATGAATACTCGAAATCTTTACTCGAGTTGCGAGCATTCGAATACTTCAATTCTATAACTCGAGGACACAATCACCTATCTATAGTTTAACTGACTCGATACATCACTATCACTTAACTACCGATTTCGGTTGATAAGTGATAGCGATACATGTCGAGACTGCAGTGCGAGCACGGTTCTTTTTATCGAATTTTATCGAGACGTTAAGTTATCCACTCTAAACTTCAAATTTGACATAAGATATTGATAAAACGACAAAGGTAGCACGGATCGCAATTTACCATTGATTTAAGAAACATAAGAGGATAAGCCCTAAATTGATGTTTTTTTTAAATACTATGCCAATATGTACCGCGTTAAAAATATTATCTGTCTCGTTCTTACACGTAATTATTTACAAATGTAAAAAGTGTGTACACTATTATGTCATAGATTTTAATTTTCTATTATCATTTTTCAACGTCACCAAGGTCCGCCTTGAAGGATATTTTTGACATGACGCCATTTTAGAGAATTACTTATGTCTTTCGTCTGTCATTCAAGCTTTGTTCGAAGTTTATTTATAGTTTTACAGTGAAGTTTGGGTGTTTAGGTATTTTTTGTTGTATTATAAAGGATAAGTGAACAAAACCTAACATGACAAAGTGTTGCATCAGAAGATGTAATTCATTGCTGAGGGCGGAGTCCACGCCATAAGAGGAAAACTTGGCTTCAGATCATGTGACCACATCTGATATCCTCTTATTTTTCTTTCATCAATGTAATTTACCGACGCCTCGATATGAAGTCGACATACTCGATAAGATGTAACGATTATATCGACTTTTGACAGTTCTTATTGGTAAATTTCTCGAATTATCTCGAATTGTTGTCGTCTTTAAAAAGTTGGTCGATAAAGACTTTTTGAAGCGAAAAAATGGATTTTGGAGAAATCATCTTGTTAATGTTGAAAGCAGAGCGTGTCGGGACGTGGAAAGGATCCACAGCGGAGTATTTTTTTATTATTCTGTGGTTATTTTCTAATTGCTTAGATTATTTAATAGTATTGTAAATATTTTAGTGATAGTATTTGTGTATCTGCATATTTCTGGTGTTGCTATTTGTAAAGTTGATAAGCTGTCGAGAAAACATAGCCGTCGACAAGGCTCTATAAAGTTCCCGAAGCAAGTTCCGTGCTACCGACCCTCGATAAGATTCGGTATGTTTAAATTTTTATCGACTCGAGATCTTATCGAGTCGATTCGAGAAATTTATCAATTCTTAACGTCAAATTTGACATAAGATATTGATATAACGACAAGAGCTGTCGTTTTATCCATATCTTATGTCAAGTTTGACGTTTATAATTGATAAATTTCTCGACTCGACTCGATAAGAAGAACCGTGCTCGCACTGCTGCTGCGGGATCAATAGTAAAACTTTACCAATTTCTCAAATACTTAATCCTAATTTTTGTGTACAAATCCTGCTAAGATTCTTTTCGGTGTTTATTGTTTGACGCCACTTACGGCATAAATATTTATTTATTTATTTATATAGGTTCGCTTACAGTTAATACATTTATACTTATAAATACGAGTATAATATGTTTGTAAGAAGAAAGAAGAAGCAAAGAAGAATCAACGCAACAAAATCTAAACTTTCACGCAATAATTGAAAGGCGCAAAAAAAACCTTACCTACGTACGAATCCATGATACATAGATCAAGGAAAGTCCTCGGAGACTTACCTTTGTTTCGAAAGTTTTTGTGTCACATATCGGTCTCCTCCGATTTCTTTTAAGTTTCTGGAAAGTTTATAATTTCTTGTATACGGTCCATTAGCTTAACTTTGCGTCAGTGATCTGTCGAATGTCTACTTCGGTCTTAAGGGTCCTCTCGAAAGAAAAGCGTGCAGATGAAGCAACTTTTCGCCGGCGTTTACAGAGAAAATATATCTGAAAAAATAGGTAGTAATCTACAGGATACGATACGTAACTTGGACTTGCCAGATTTTTTCTATCGGCATCACATAATAAGAAAAAAACCACCAAATCACCTCCAAATCGTTGAGATGAAACCATTTTACTCCTACATTTTTTATCAAAAGACTATGAAAAATATCTTCTGCTTTGCAATACAAAGGGCAATAACTTGGACTTGTTACTTTTTTAAAATATGTATTAGTTTCATTATATTAAATTAAAAATGCGTCAAATTACAGATTGCGTCTATGTCACACTCGCACTCGTCCCTCTCTCTCTCTCGTCGACTCGTCGTAAGTTAGTACGGTACCAAATGCTCAAGGTCGTTGGCGTGAATACAAGCCTTAAGGTATTAGAAAAAAAAAAAGTGTTTGTCATGTAAAGTCAGCTATAAAAAGATGAAAATACTTAGCAAAATTAAGCAGTGAAATTGAGAATAATACGTGAAAGTATTTTTTCAATTTCACGAAACGAGTTTTCGTATGTGTTGGCAAATGATATGTTAAACTAGCTTTTGCCCGCGGCTTCGCTTGCGTTAATTTAGAATTTCACACACTACTCCATAATAATATAATTCAATCACGATTCGAAAAACACATGGCGCGATCTATTAAAGTTATTGTTGTTTTCGTCGGGAACAGTACTTTTTTTCGGGATGAACGGTACCCTATGCCTGTTTCTGTACACCTGACAACGTATATGGAAAATTTCAGGATGATCGGTTCAGTTGTTTAATTATTTTTGTTGAACAGTTTTTTTATAAATGACTTGCTTTATTACGTAGGTACATGTATATGTTGTGTAAATGCTCGAACTATGGTAAATTCTAAGATTTTCCAGTAAAACCTAAGATTTACCAAGTCTGATTGGTAAAAGTCCGAATTGTTCTGTGATAATTGTTAATTTCGGACTTTTACTAGCATTCACTCGGTAAATCCTAGGTTTTAACCTCAGAGACACGGTAAATGTTGAAAAATAGCTATGCCGAGACAATTAAAACCAAATGATAAGAATCATTTATGAATAAAATATTTAATTACTAATATTTGTAATGTTTAACTGATTTTTATAATGTCCGTTGCATCAAAGCAAGCCGCCGAGCTTGTAGGATATTTACTGAAATAAAGATGTACATCTTTATTTCAGTAAATATACTACTTACCTTTTTTTTTTTTGGAGTAATTTAAATTTTCTCTTTTCTACATAATTATGCCATTTTGGTAAAATGGATTTTTCATAACTTTTCACGTCGAGTTCGCCTCGTGTCGGCTCCTCACATAACCTTAATTAAATATACTTAGATTTAAACTCATCAATCTGGTATGTTTTTCTTTTATAATATATATATCATACCGGATGCAATAATAACAGTAATTTTAGTTAAATTTAATATAGCTATATCTAATTAATGTAAGATCAATGTAGCTATACCCTAAGCCTACAGGGAATAAAAGCAATTCATATATTAAAGTTTTGTTTTTATTAATTCCTCCCGCTTGAAGATTAAAAGTTCAACTTTACTCGGTAAGCTTCCGGTTACTTTGTTGTGTTAGCTCCTGGCGCCCGAAACATTTATTTTATATTCATTTATTATTTTGGAGCACACATATATTTCTATTTTGCCCTAGTCCAAGTGTTGAATTTTCAATAAACACCCAACTATATTTTTTTTTATTTTTTGTATCATTACATTTGGCAACAAGTACTTGTAAATTCAGATAATGTAAACATTTTTTTGAATGTGTTGATTTTAATAGTTATTTAATTTTGACCTCTCGATTAGTCAATGCTTATTTTTTTTAAATAAAATTTCATCAATGTTGTGCTTGTAGGTAAATGTATACGTCCCTAAAAGGAACAACAGGGTTTTTGTTACATACTGTATATTCGGTTGTACTGTTGATAAAAAACATGCCAATTAATCACCGAAACATACCATGTGAAACAAACAACGTTTGTAGGTAAAAAATAGTCAGGAAACATCTAGAATGAACTGGAAACACATCCATTTCCCCGTGTTCGAATCCTACAATACGTTTCACGAATGCAACTTTCTACTTTCTGACTGGCCGAGCAAAACGAAACTGTCACATGCACGCGTAGGTTTAGCACGAAATGGTTACTAAACAATTCTTATTAGACTGTCGGTTTCATGACTCGATAGCAATTTAAATCGTGTTTGTAAAATGCAATTTTAATTGTAATAACACTTAATTTTATTGGAAAAGTTTCCGAGACTAAAACTAGCTGATTGACGCTTTGGTTTCAGAAAACCCAAATTAAATGAATTGGTACGGTAAAGCATTCTAAACATGCTTTTCGGTTCTTATAGTAAAAAATGAATCGTTTTGCTTACCAAGGGTAACATTTTTATTGCCAAACTGGGCATATAACTTGTGATAAGTAGGTACTTACATATGTGAGAGTCTATTATGTAAAGCTACAATGTAAAGTCTTTGTGTCACACGTCCGTATGGTGCCGGACATAAAGAATAGCATTTTTCCATCTCTTCCCATGGGTGACGTAAAAAGCGACTAAGGGACCAAGGGACTAAGGGACTAGAGGATGGGCAGCAGCGTTCTCTGAGTATTTTAACAACCATACTGCGATCGCTAATCCGCCTGCCAAGCGTGGCAATTACGGCAAACCCACCCCAACATGGTCGATGTGGCGATGCTTGGGGGAGGCCTGTGTCCAGTTGTGGACTTCTTTCGGCTGAATGATGAAAGTCTTTGCTTAATTTTTGGTAAAGATACAAGATTACTGGTCACGAATGTATTCGCTCTGGAATCCAATAAACAAGCTTTTGTTTATTGGAAATCACAATAGGTATGTTTTTTTCTATATTGACATTTCTCATACCCATAGGTTGCTCTGCCTTGATTTTTCCCAGCAATATTGGGGTCAGCTTATCTAGCTATTTAGCTTAAAAAACGGAATTTTACACGGAGCGACTGCCATCAGACTTGCGCAACCCGGTTACTGTGATATCCTAAGCTTAGACCGGTTGTCAGACTTTCGGGTTTACTCGTAACAACTGTCATAGGTATTCATAATATGAATTCATCATATTATGATACCTGAGACCGATGGCTTAACGTGTTCTCCGAGGCACGGAGGAGTATCGATATGTAACAAACGGCAAGTGCAATTTCGACGGGTGCAAAGTAAAAAATGGTATCTGCAAACTGGTTGTTTGCAGATGTCATTTTTTACTTTGCACCCGTCGATTTAACCTTGTAAATCGTATTTTTAATTATCCGCGATCCCCTACTGATACCTATAGCTATCCTCTTGAAAAAAGCCCTAAGTAAAGTTTTAGTCGACAAGACTCGGATTTAATACAGGTTGCCAAACATGAAGGTACCACTCTCATAAATTGGGTCAGCTGTGACATAAGGAAGTTCATACACATAGTATATTATTTACTACGTCATCTTATATGAATATCCATCACGTACCAGATTTGATGGCCTTTGAACACGTTACGTACAAAGTATTTCATTCATAGTACGCTTTACGCTATGTAAACTGTGAAGGAAAATGTTGCATGCAGACCTCCTTCTATAAACTGTATAAGTGTTCATACAGTTTTGTTTACACGGTAAGTGTATGGGATAATTATGGAGTTTATTTTTGCGTTATACAGGTTTCTTCTTTCGTGTGAACTATGCGAGAATAGCTAATGCCGTGGTGAAAAGATTACTCTGAGGCTGACTGTCGAAGGTGCGCCAGACATACTTAAGTATCACTTACTCATGAAGGCTCTTCGAATGCACCTAAAAATAATAATAAATCTCTTCGAAGCTCTTAACAAAATCGGCCCCGCACTGGATCGAAAATCCAAAATCGGCTGGTTGTGAGAAGCAATGGGCCGGTCGATGTAGTGATGCTCGGGGGAGGCTTATGTCCAGTAGTGGACGTCTTTTCGCTGAATGATGAGTAAATTGAAATAGTTTTCTTATTATATGAGGTCATTACTGGACTTGAGGAACGTTCCATACATTTTTTGCCGATTCTCCTTTCACCTCTTGATACAGAAGAATAAGGGCCGATTTTTTAAAACGTCAACTAACTTTTATTTGAGGAATAAAATATATGGCCGTTTGAGGTATTTTCTTTAAAAGAAGCTGTCAAAACGCCATCATTATTCCTCAAATAAAAGTTATCCGATTATTGAAAAATCGGCTCTAAACTCATAAAATATAACGCATGGACAATTACGTGAACAGACTTTTTTCTTTCAACATTTCACTATCTCGATCGATTTAATTGCGGTTTTGTGGTGTCAACAATTGATGGCCTGAACAATGGACACTAGGTTACGTTAAACGTGGCTTGGAATGTTGCCAAAGCAATTAGTTATGGATTTTGAGTTTTGAAACTAAAATAAAAATATACGTCATAAATATCTGTCCGTATTATATCCACAGTTGAACTTTGGCTTTGTTATAATGAGGTTATGAGTAAATATTGCTTGCCGCGGTCAGTCCGTGAATGAGTGACCGTTCGTTACACCTCTGTGCCTCGAAGAGCACGTAAAGCCGTTGGTCCCAGGGGCCTAATTCTCCTAAAATAAATCTTGATAAATCACAACCGAACCAAGGCCGAACCGTTCATTCAGACAGTTCTCAATTTCAAAAGCTATCAAATTGTTTGACACAAAAAACAAAATCAATCGTTTTGAAAGTTTTCGAAAACAAAAACTGACTGATGGTTGTGGTTCGATTGCGTTTGGCAACAATTTATTTTAGGAGAATTGGGCCCCTGGTGTCATAAGCATACCTATTTACAGTCGTTACGGATAGTCATAAGCCTGAAAGTGTGACAAGCGGTTTAACCTTAGGATATCGGCATTGCCCAGTAATTTGGTTGAGGAGGTCTGATGCTAATCGCTTTGTGCAAAATACTGGTATTCAGCCACATCTGGTTAGACTGGAAAATATGTTGGAGTCAGCTGACTCCAACATATTTGGGAAAAAGCTAGGCGGAAAACAGCATTTGGCGTTTGCTGCTGTATATTGTCTGGATATATTAACTTGATCCTCTTTACGACACTCATCGCAGATGTATTCTCTTTTCCTGGAACTATCCCTTATGGCGTGGCGCGCAAAACGCGCGATGATCGATGTTGGTGTATTTTAATTCGCGGTTTGATTCGCGGATTAATTCGCGTAATTAAAACGTCGATATCTCTTATGCTACGATAGCTAGCTCTCTACAAGTTACGTCGTTGGAATCCCCTTGGCACTTGTTTTTGCGCTTGCTGTCAGTATTTTTATTCTAACCGCCACATCGGCGGGATTCGACGAATATTCGCGTTGTCGCGATCGTAAGCCGCGAATGTTCGTGTGACAGAGTGGCCCCAGGGACCAAAATGTTTCCTCAAAATAATAGCACCTATTACATTCACAGTATTCGTTCTTGTCAAATTCAACGAATCTTTAACGTTTGTGATGTCCTTTATATTCAACAGAATCACCAATTTTCTATAATTGTTTCCCATTGCCAATATCGTTGAGTGGTATTTAGAATTCCCCTTTGATAGCTCAGTACTTTGATTTAAGATTTGTTAAGAACAGATTACTATTGTTAATGAAAATGTCTTTGGTTTTCAGGTTTAAAGACGACTTTTGACTTGTTTTGAAAACTCCTTCAGTTTTGATATATTTTATAGGATAAGCATTGCCATACAACGTGGCAATGCTGCCAGCCTTCTGGGCACGTTACCAGTCGACAGCGATGCGGAGGAATATTTTGACGCACTATTTTAGTTTATAGTTTTATTAGGATATTTTTTTATTTTATTTGTATATACTTTTATTTGTAATTATGTAAATATTATAAGAATAATGTATATAGGAATTGTATATTTTATAGTAATAATATTGGAGTAACGTGCATTCAAACTACGCTATAGGTCCTGTCCACATCTCCTCCACGTCACGACGTCGTCAACGTAGAACGGTGCGGTAACGCGGCACGGTGCGTTGACATAACGTGCAAATTTACGTTACATTACCACGTTCCGCCTCTAGCCGCAAGCGCACATGAGCGCTCCGCCCGCGCTGTCCACGCCCGCGAGTTAGTCGCCGTCTATGTGCTCCGAAGCTTTAAAATCATACCTTACTGTTTATTTTATTAAAATTCAGGATCTATATGGTCAACGATAAATCTAACAATGATCTTAACGTGCATTTTTACGATACGGTAACGTAAAATTGCACGTTGTGTGAACGCACCGTGCCGCGTTACCGCACTGTTCTACGTTGACGACGTCGTGACGAGGAGATGTGGACAGGCCCATACTATGTTAAATATAACGTTGATCTTATAGCACTCTCTACTGCCTTGTTGGTCTAGTGGTAGACAGCGCGACTACTGTGCGTGAGGTCCTGGGTTCGATCCCCAGATCAAGCAAAGTCTTATTGGGATTTTTCTCGTGGAATTTTTCAGTAGCAGCCCGAAATCTGGATTTGTGCCCGATTGCAATAGGCTCGCCCCCATGGGGCTTAAACATAACGGCGAAATGAGGGTGTACTATACATTTCTGTCCAACCCTTCCGGTATTACAGGCGTGATGTTATGCTATCTCATAGCACATTATCACTCTGTATACATTTTTTATGGCCACGTACATACTTAGGTATACCATCTTAATATCTTGTTATTATGATATGTTTGCTTATGACTTAATATGCTATGATATTAGCAGAATATTATAGCGTAGAAATGCGCTATAATGCTAATTAGAAATACAATACACAAGCTTCTAATTAGATAGCGCCAAATAGGGAACAATCCGCTTTCTACTAAAATTATAATACTCTAGGTAAGCACTTAGTTGCTGCCCGAATTGCAACCGATGACGAAATGAGGTATAATTATACAAGCTTAGTTTTAGTATATACTAAACCTGAAACTAGTTTGTTCAGAATCACTAGGAGAATCGATTGACATATTTTTTACAACACATTATTTTTTTAATTATTTTTTTCTTATATTTCAATTTGGTTTCAGTAGGTTTCTACCCTTAACAGTTGACGGGAATAGACACCTTGAGGCTTGAGATGGTCCGCTTGGTCAGTTTCGTTGAATTAGATAACCCCTGCATAGCACATTTCAGGCATTTCACACTTTACTAGGGAACTTAACACGACGTAAACTACGGTGTAACTTGGAGATTTATTTAAAAAAAACATATATTCAGGCAGTTCTGATGAAAATCTTGTTGGGATGTCTCGGTTTTTGTATATACTAAAAATAACGTTGTATATTATACAGGCTGTAAACGAATTCGTGTAATTCCTTCAAACCACGTGATCTACTGGTGACACAGATGGTATGCCGCCGTTTGCCCGAATTTTATTTGCCCTAATATCATTTGCCTTAATAGTCAAAAGCCATAATATTATATGACGTAATATTCATTTGCCCTACTCTTATTTGCTATATTAGTCACGTGCTAGCTTTGTTTCCCATAAAGTCACTTACCATAACATCATTTGTCATAATCATTGTAAGCCCTAATTATCACATGCCCTAATTATCACATGCCATAATTATCATATGCCATAACATCATTTGCCATCGACATTGGGTGTGTAACGGTTGTTGTATCAGGAGAAACTGGATGCAATCGGGACTTTAGGGCACCCCGACTCGGATAGGTTAGGTTAGAAGGGGATGGCGGGGTCGTTTGAGCGAGCGAAGCGAGCGAATACACCCCGCCATCCCCTTCGTGGTAATTTTTTTATAAACCACCCAGAAGTAGTTTGGTTAGGTACCATTTGAGTTATTGTCTAATAATTATTATGGCATTTAAATATTATATCTAATAATTATTATGGCAATTAAAAATATGAAAAACAATACGTATGGCACTCGTATCTTAAGGTATCTAAGTTTCGGGCAGTTAAAAGTATGTCATATGTCTTTTAGGGCAAACAAAACATTCGGGCAAATGAAATTCGGGAATATGATGATTATGGTATATAATCTTCGGGTAAACAATAGACAACCGACACAGATAGATGATGAAAATCATGAACTCAAAATTTTCTATTTGTGAGTCATTTTACAGTCCCGAGTTAACTTACTGCAAAGAGCGCACTAGTCGTGCCCGACAGCTGTGTTGCCGTGCTTTCATTACTTGATGCGTCGCAAGGTTAATCAAATTTTTTTCTTCTCTGTTTTAAGTCCTTTTTATTTGGGTTAGACAAGATAGCATACAAATGCCGCAAGAAAAAAAAAGAATTAATTTTTTTAATTTTTAATCTTGCTAAATCACATGCGGGGTCAATCTCCACCATTAGTAGATCATGTTTTAAAGAATTACACGAATTCGTACACAATCCATTCACTAAAATCTGATGTAATAAAAACCAAACCCACCAAACCAAACCAAACAAAACCTCATTTATGTGTTAAAAGGTAAACAAAACCTCATAAAATCAAGCAAACCTTTTCAACTGATTACAATTTATATTTATTTGCTATGTTATTTAATTAAACAATTGTTGAAGTGCAATCATAAAATATAATTCAGTGTTCATTTGTAATTATTTCTGATTTTCACGAATTTTAATTGTGATTGTAATTATAAGGTAAATCACCGTGCTGATTTATTAATGGCCTAGAGATCGCCTGCAGCTTCGCCCGCGTGGATCTCGTATATCGCGTAGATATTCTGCGGTTTTCGGGATAAAAGTAGCCTACGTCCTTCTTCGAGTTCCAGACTATCTCTGTACCAAGTTTCATCAAAATCGGATTAGCGGTTTAGGCGTGAAAGCGTAACAGATAGACTTTTTTTTTTCAATTGGTCTTCTCTAGGTCGTCCTAGGGGACGGTTTCTACGTAACCGGGCAATTATTGGCGAGACCTGAAGGGTCTCCAGCCAATGGGGGGATAACAGATAGACAGAGTTACTTTCACATTTATAATGTTAGTAGGGATTACGCCCGATCTAAGCACACCATAAGTTAGGCAGCGAATTAACTTGTCGATTGAGTGAACTTAAGTATTATGCTAAGTGATGACCCATTCACATGCGAATGCGACGCATTTCTATTTTTTTAGTCTACTAACATACTTTAATTTAGGGTATAATAAACACAGTGCTTCAATCCCTTTTCAACGTGAGGTGAGTGCTGGGGTTTATGTACAAAACGGTACCATACAAGGAATATCAAATATTTTTAAAAACAAAAACATGAATAATTCAATTCACTTTATTTATTTCAGACAAATTACAATAATTTTATAAATCACCCATACATTAACTTTAAAATAATGATATAATACAATCATGGAATCCCTGAATCAAGAACGTATTACGTCCAGTTTTGTCCAGTGTTCCATGAAGGTGCAGTCAGTGTCCATTCTCTCCGCAATGAGTTGCAGGAAGCTCTCCGCAATGAGTGCGAGGATAGGTAATGGGCTCTTTTCGAATATGAGGGAGAATAATACACATTCCTAGCAACACATTCCTCGCAACACATCCCTCGCTCGCATTTCATGCTTGTTTTGTATGAACAAAAACCTCGCGCCGCTAAGCCCATATCCACTGGAGCTGCGCAGAGCGAAGCTAGGTAAATGAAGTGATTCTTTTGGTGCTTACAAAACACATTCCTCGCTAAGCAGTTTAGCACAGCTCTGGTGAATGCTCAGCCTTAATTAGCGTATCTATTCTCTGGCGATGATCGATTGTCATTTGTCTACAGGCACTGATGCCCAACCAAAAAGTGGGAAACCCATAAATGTAGCTATTTTACGGTTTTCGATGGTGTCGTTTACCTTTTTTCGATAGCAGTTTTCTTACGGCTGCAATTTACAAAATGCCCGCTACGTCAGAGGCCAAATTCTCCTAAAATAAATCTTGGTAAATCACAACCGAACCAAGGCCGAACCGTTCATTCAGACAGTTCTCAATTTCTGTTACTGTTTAACAAAAGATGAGTCCTGGGGCCCAATTCTCCTAAAATAAATTGTTGCCAAACGCAATCGAACCACAACCGTCAGTCAGTTTTTGTTTTCGAAAACTTTCAAAATGATTGATTTTGTTTTTTGTGTCAAACAATTCGACAGCTTTTGAAATTGAGAACTGTCTGAATGAACGGTTCGGCCTTGGTTCGGTTGTGATTTATCAAGATTTATTTTAGGAGAATTAGGCCCCAGGACTCATCTTTTGTTAAACAGTAATTTTTTTTTACGTAACTGTTGCACGTTTTGGCATTATGTTATGTAGAGTGTCGATTTGCGTGTTGCATTTGATTTTAATTCTTTTCTTCTTACTTTCTCATTAAATTACTAAAGTTAACTCGCAATATATCACTTTAAACAGGAGACAACTAAACTAGTTTAGTAGTTTCATATTCGAATTGTGCTAACTAACAAACAAAGTTTGATTATAATTAGCAAACCGCTTGTTTACTCGTAGCTTTTGAGTTAGTTACTACTCGTAGTAGCACAAATTTTGTAGTTACTTTTTTTAAGGTACTAATATAGTTTATAATCGTGTAGTGACGGACTTAAGGAATAGCACTACCTCATATCTTCCCGTGGGTGTCGTAAAAGGCGACTAAGGGGTTCTCTAAAGGATGGGCAGCAGCGTTCTCTGAGTACTTTAACAACCATACTGCGATCGCCAACCCGCCTGCCAAGCGTGGCGATGACAGCAAACCCCCCCTTTTGGCGGAGGTTTATGTCCAGCAGCGGACGTCTTTATCTGATGAATATAGTAATATTGTGTTACTAATTACAAAAAAGATTTTTCTGTGACGTTCAAATGAGGTTTTCGACATAAGTCATCCTGTGGCGAGTTAACACGCTACTTAACTTCATAATAATCATAATTAGCCCAAACTATCCCACTACTGGGTACAAGTCTCTTCTCAGAATGAGAAGGAGTTAGGTCTCAGACCACCATACTGACCTGGTGCGGGTTGGTGGACTACACTAAACAGTGTGTACACGGGCTCAATAAAGTTCTTAATTGTGTGTGTACTACACACACGATCAAGAACTTTTTCGAGCCCGCTCAGGTGTGCAGATTTCCTTACGATATTTTCCTTCACCGTTATCGCAAGTGATAATCGAATTCTGCCGATTTACGTGCGTTAAGTACGTGCGTAAATCGGGCTTTAGTCATGCAATTGAACCCTTTCCAAGGAACGCATTAAAGTCCGGCGCCAAGCATTTATTGTGTTCCGTCGTGCGTATGCGAGAGCCAAAGGGGTATAGGGTATCCCTCTTTATCTTTGTTACTTGGATTCGTGTGTTCCATCTTAGACCCTGTCTGCGTTTACCAATAAGTGTGACTAGGGTCAAACGCTATCAAGACAAATAATAAAAAATTGCACTTTAAGGGTCTTGGAGAGAACCGGAATGAAATATCTATGGCATTTGACTCATAGGTCGAACAGTGTCATTATAGGATGTTTTTTTTTTGGCTTTCATTAAAACAGCCTTCACGAGTGACGATACATAAGTATGTCCGGCACACCCTGGGCAGTCAGCCTCGCTACCAACCTTGCTGACTGAATAATCTTTTCACCACGGCATGAGCTATTCTCGTATAGCTCGTGCCGACACGATATAAGAAGATAGGGTTTTTGAGTTAGGATAATCTCAGTATTTATATTCCATCTATGTACCTATATAAGAAGTAATCCCCATTTCCCTTGGTCACGGCATCACGCGTGAGCGGCTGGACCGATTTCGCAAAAATATTCTTTTGTTGTGTTCGTAATTGTCCGGAGAATGTTCTTATGAAAGAAAATGTTGATATTTAAAAAAAAAAAAAAAAACTCAGTATGTCCATATTCTTCATTTGTTTACCGCATGCATGACAATAGTTTTACTATTTTGACTTTGTTTTTGAAGATAAGTAGTAGGTAGGTAGTAAGTAGAAAAAGTGCATTGCAACGCATGTCGGGTACAGCTAGTCTCTTGATAATTTATTTCGGTTGTGCTAAATAAAGCAGTGATAGCCTAGCGGTTGAACTGTTGCCTTCCATACAGGAGACTCCAAGTTCGAACCCAACTCTCCTCTGACGTTTCGAATTCATGTGCGGATCAGAGTTTAATTATCACTTGCGTTAACGGTGAAGGTAAACATCATGAGGAAATCTACACACCTGAGAAGGCTCCATAAAGTTCTCGATGGTGTGTGTAGTTTACAAACTCACACCAGACTAGCGTGGTGAACTATGGCCTAAACCCTTCTCATTCTGAGAAGAGGCCGATGCCCAGCAGTGAGACAGGAATGGGCTGATTGTGTTGTGTGTCAAAAAACGTTTTACTTAATTTCTTTAATTTTTTCTTTCAATAGCAGTCTGAAGTATGGTGTCCGAATAATAGATCACAGACGTTCTAGAAGATTCTACTCGTTTAGATGACGACACTCAATGTACAGTTCGAGTTTCTTTGTGTAAATCCCACTGCGACATTTATTGCGATATCTCGCGAGAGTCGCGTTGAAAGCAGTGTATCCAGTAGTCCGAATATAAAAGGAACAGAAATAAGTGAGAGACATTTGTGTCACAATAATGTTGTATTCTATAAAGGTACGACCACATTTGTAGCATTTCGGTGTCTACCGATTAGATGTATCGTATCGAGTATTTGTATCCTAAGTATGGACGCCAATTTTGACCATACCATATCACTAGCCGTATCGTGTTAAAAATCGCGTCCATACTTACCAAATATTGTATCGTGTCAGTATATCGGCATTAACGTTCTAAATGTGGACACTACAACATTTTCTCCGATCTCCAAAGTGTTATATGTTTTATAACACTTTCGTTATACCAACTCATCATCAAGAAGGTCTAGTCTTTTCCTTGGCAAATGACAAACTGGCAGGCGGAGCGCAGGAAATGATCGCGTTTCAAATGCATTCACGTCCAAACTTGTCAAGACCTTCTGTATCCACTCTGATGATCGCGGGAAAACCGACAAGTCTGGGGACGCGGTGTATCACGTATCGTATCGAAACGTCGTATCGTGAGACGTTATCAAAATACGTCCATAGAAAGAAAGAAAGAAAGAAAATACGTTTATTTAATACAGACCAAAAGCCACACAGTACAAAACAAAACATAAGAAAAAACAAAATAAAATTAGCAGGGAAGTGTGCCTCACGGCTGCGCCAAAAAGGTCCAGTTCAGCAAAAAATGCCAGACAACTAGTGCCCGACGCTGGTTTTCAACTGGACCTGATGTGTGAGGTGACGGATGTCAGTGTACTACCGATACTACCGATCATGATACGTGATCATACACAAGGTGTATCAAGATACGCGGTTAGTGCGGGTCGAGCCGTATCAGACACGGCGTGTATCATTGTCACGTATCATTTTACATCCTAACCAGTGATCATGATACACGTCGGTGCCACGCAACGGAGATACGATACGCCAAAATGCTACAAATGTGTACCTTTCTTTAGACTGAATACCGTGACCGATGAATCCAACATGACACCTCTGCCTTCCCATTCAGGCAGTAGGGACGTGATAATTATGTAGATATTATTAATTAAGACGACACAGCGGTTTTAAAAATGTCATATCATTCATTTTCGTTTGTGGTAGGCAAAACACAATGTCATCTGGGATGAAGAGATTGTTATGACAAATGTTCGCCCCAGGAAACAGGTACAACCTGCACAGTGGTACGAATTACGAACTGGTGTAGAAAAAAGTTCGAACATTATTATTTTATAGAATTAAAGCTAAACATTAAGAGAATTGACCGCCGCGTCCTCATGTCTGCTGATAACAATGCATACCAATCTGTCTGCCAAGATTGTGGTCATTGCCGCTTTGACCTGTCTTTGAATAGGACATTGGGAGGCATTTGTTCAACAGTAAACGTTTACAGTGACAATGTATCATAGGAAAGCTCTTGCTTGTATTAAATATTAGCCTGTAACTGTCCCACTGCTGGGCAAAGGCCTCTTCTCGTACAGAGAAGGAACGAGCATTGATCGCCACGCTTGCTCATTGCGGGTTGGCGATTTCAGACCATTAAAGTCCAGGTTTCCTCACGATGTTTTCCTTCACCGTAAGTCAGTGGCGTCTTAGATTACATAAGAAAGTACATTTGAAATTGAAAAAGTCACATTGGTACATGCCTGGGTTTGAACCCGCAACCCGGTGCTTAACAAGCGGGTCTGTTAGCTCCGGGCCACCACGACATTACAAGCGGGTCTGTAACCTCCGGGCCACCACGACATTCTGCTTGCTTGTATTAGATATGTTTTTTTTTTTTTTTTTGAAAACTTTGAAGCTATGTCTTTACCGACATGTGAAATGATAGTAAGGTGTTTTAAAATGAAATTGGAGCTTTGGCATTCTGAAAGTCAACAGTGCGTTAGAACAAATCCGGATATGGGGTAAATTCGAGTGCGTATACAAGAATAGAGTGCGACGCCATTTTTCTGTCCTTTATTTTAGTCCGCGTCGTAATATTTTGACGACACATTCTGCGGAAAATTCATTTGAATTAATTTACCCTATATTTGGAATTGCCCCAACAAACCTTATTTCTAGATAGTCAAGTATAATAACTATGCCACATTTTATATACGTGACTCATGACTCTATCTAATTATACGAATTGTAACTCCATAGAATATTGTATATTATTAAATAATTAATATCAATTGAATGTAACCAGAGTGTTCTTCTGGTTAAATTCAATTGATATCTTTTATCTAATTTAATCACAAAACAGTGTCAATCAAACATGACATGAAATTGCGGTTTTCATTGAACGATAGTAAATTGCACATAACCAAAATATCAATTTTATTCACACAAATGACAGCAACATTCAATTAGATTTCAAGCGACGTATTTGATAATTTTTCTTTAAATCAACTCCCATATACAAGATTAGTCGGAAAGGGCAGGCCACTTAAAGTATCACTGATGACGGTTTTAAACGAAGTTTTAAAATTTCTTAATTCGATAGTTTTATTGCCATGAAAAATATTTATTATTTTAGCTCCCTGCTTTAGTTGCGAATTCAGAAAATAGTGCTCCTAATTCGTGCAGCTGATCATAGCTGAGGATAGATAGATTTTAGAATATGTTTTATGTAATTTTTGAATTTCTTTCCCCAAAACTCTCGACTTTTGGGGAAAGTGGTAGAACAAAAGTTACTCATTATTATGGGTACATTAACACCTTTTTGGATTAGTACCCCCTTTCTGACTAACCTTGTAGAGTTTCAGGACAATACGTCTCAATCATAATAAGCATTGTTAGTTAAACAATAGGGTGCATGAAAAGAGCCTTCACGAGTGACGATACTTAAGTAGTACCTACTTCCGTCCAGCGCATCCTGGATTATTAGCCCCGCGAATAACTTTTTTTGTTGTTGTTTTGGGTTCTCATCTTTACCTAAGCTTAATTATGAGTACAGCTGAAAACACTATTTTACTATTCATATGAAGACTACAGTTTACACGCGGTTTCACTCATGTAATATTTGTGTAAGTGTAATTTCATCAAATTAATCATCTGCAAAAATTAGTAAAATGTGTTCACTGTTAAGTTATTAAATTAATTCCGTTCCATTATATCTGTGTCAAAATTGAGCGTAGTTAAGCAAAGAGCGACCATCGACGAAAAACGCGTGTTGAGATATATGCTAACTGGCTAATCTGTTTATCACGGCATGAGCTATTCTCATATGGCTCGTGCCGACACGAGAGGAAAAGTGAAAGTACATGAGGCGTGAAAACTTTGTCGCCTCTGTGCCCACGATTTACGACTGTATACCCACTGTGCGGTTTTATCCGGTTGTCATGTACCAAAGCTACTTGTGTCTTGTTTGTCTTAACTTCTGTTGTAATTATTCATGCTTTTTTGTTGGTGTAATTATGTTTTTCTTAATTAGAGAATTTTGCTGATGTGGTCGTTTCTTTGTTTTGATGTGCGACTAAGTTTAAGGAGGCAATTTCTGAGGTTTCTGTTTAAAATTTAAAAGATTTTTCAATCTTTGTTTTTTCAGGTAATAGTGCAAATAATGCAGGGCAAATAATGACTACTAATTTTATTACATATCTACGTACTTATATACACTCGGCGTCACAAAAATCGCACCTCTCCGAAAATAAGTTTCAAGCATGTCCCGCCATCAACGAATACATTAAACCCAATGAATATTGGTATCAGTTAATATAATTGATATAACATAAAATGAATCCTTACTTCCCTTGGTCACGACATCACGCGTGAGCGACTGGGCCGATTTCGCAAAAAAATATTTTGTTGTTTTCGTAATTGTCAGGAGAAGGTTTTTATGAATGAAAATTTTGAGATTTAAAAAAAAAAAACTGTGTATGTCCATATTCTTCATTTGTTTACCGCATGCATGTAAATGGTTTTAACTTTTTGTTACTATTTTGATTTAGTTTCTGAAGATAAGTAGTAGGTAGGTAGTAAGTAGGAAAAAGTACATTACAACGCATGCTGGGTACAGTCAGTTTGAAATAAAATTTAAATTCTATTGTGTTAGTGACTGTTACAAAAAAACACCCTGTCGATTTTTTTAACGATTTCATGTAACTTTTAAAATAGCTATCCCGTAGCCCTCTTATAATACACATTATCGATACTTATCAGAAAATGGCTGCCCATCAACACAGCGTACCTCTTAGGGGGCTAATACACTATCATCTATATGTATACAGGGTGTTAACGAATTCGTGTAATTCCTTCAAACCACATGATCTATTAATGGTATAGAATAACCCCGCACGTGATTTAGATTGATTAAAAATAAAAATGTTTTGTTTTTTCCCCCAAAAAAAATGTATGTGACTGAAAATTTCGATGCCATGCATTAATGAATGAAGACACGGCGACACAGCTGACGGGCACGACTAGCTCGATACTGCTCCACGCAGTTTGTTAACTTGGAACGCTAAAATTACTAAGATACAGAATACCATGGTCATTTTTTGAAAACTTTTTTTTAATTTATTCTAAAAAAAACCTATGCAGGGTCAATCAGTATCACTAGTAGATCACGCAGTTTGAAGGAATTACACGAATTCGTTAACACCCTGTATATATCTAGGACCGTATATTGGATCATATCTCTTATATGACCTAAAATACTGATATTCAGCTGCATCCGGTTCGACTGGAAGCCGACCCCAACATAGTTGGGAAAAGGCTAGGCAGATGATGATCTCTTATATGACCTCTAGAGTCATATCGTCATATCTTTGTATGGCGAAATGGTTCATACAAAGATAAAACTCTAGAGGTCATAATAAGAGATATGATCCTAGATACGTACTGTATGGATCGGAATGTTGGGCCGTGAAGAAGACGGATGAAAAAAGATTGCATTTATCGGAGATGAGAATGTTGAGATGGATGTGCGGAGTGACCAGAATGGATAAGGTCAGGAATGAGTATATGAGGAAGTTTGAAACTGGCGCCAGTGACAGGAAAATTGAAAGGGAACCGTTTGTCTTGGTATGGGCATGTGAAGATGAGGGATGAAACGCATGTGACCAAAAGGGTTATGAATATAAATGTGGATGGGTGGAGAGGAAGAGGGAGGCCAAAGAAAAGATGGATGGATTGTGTGAAGAATGATATGAAACAGAAGGGAGTCAGTGATATCATGCCGGGTGACAGGACGGAATGGAAGAAGAAAACGTGTTGCGCCGACCCCAAGTAACATGGGATAAGGGCAGGAAGAAGAAGATCCTAGATATATGATAGTGAACCCTTATACTCAACGAAATATGAGTCCTGACATACCTATCGGTCATTTCGTGAATTGTAGCCGTAAGGAACTTGCTATCGAAAAACGGAGACCACATCATCAAAAACCGTAAAATAACTATATTATCTGCTTTTTAGGGTTCCATACCCAAAGGGTAAAATGGGACTCTATTACTAAGGCTCCGCTGTCCATCTGTCCGTCTGTCACCAGGCTGTATCTCATGAACCGTGATAGTTAGACAGTTGAAATTTTCACACATGATTTATTTCTATTGTCACTATAACAACAAATACAAAAAAACAGAATAACATAAATATTTAAGAGGGCTCCCATACAACAAACGTGATTTTTTGCCGTTTTTATGGATAATGGTACGGAACCCTTCGTGCGCGAGTCCGACTCGCACTTGACCGTTTTTTTTAATATTTGGTTTTCTTTGTATTCAGTGGTAACGTTTTGTAGACAAACGTCAGGACACACCTGACGTTGAAAAGGGTATAGTAATGTGCTTATACCCGTGACAGAAAATACACGTTATCGCTACGAATCAATTACGTTCTATCACTCTTTTAGAAAACCTATAAATAATAAAGGACAGCGATACATCTCAGCGAGGAAAAACACCTACTTCGATGAACGCTATATTTCATACGACCGCTGAGAGGTATTGCGAAATAATGAACATATTGGAACATTGCCTTGTGTTTTAAACATTATTGTCAGGCTTTGAAAGTTAAAGCAGTATAACTCGTACTAGTTTAAAAATACTGATATTTTTCGACATCTGCGGTGCGAGCACGAATCTTTATATCGAGTCGATTCGAGAAATTTATCTATTCTAAACGTCACATTTTATATAAGATACAGATAAAATGACAGCAGTTGTCGTTTAAATATATTCCTAGAAAGATAGTACCTAATGAATTGCTTTCGTATAACTATGTTACGGTATATAATTATATCCCTAGGGATATAGCTATATTACGGCTTTATCTATCATACTGCGACATATATGTCGCATATATGTATCTATAGATAAAACGACAACTGCTGTCATTTTATCTAATATCTTATGTCAAATTTGTCGTTTAGAATAGATACATTTCTCGAATCAACTCGATAAAAGATCCGTGCCCGCGGGGCTGGTTAGAGTGAGAACCGACTCAAACATGGCTGAAAATAATATATTTTTTAATGATGACACCTCGTGCTGCATATTATTATCAAGATCACCGATAACGCTATGTATTATGATTAGCCAAATAGCACTCATCAGGAATATTTGAACGCCGAGCTAAAACTTAAAATGAATATAATAAAGTGAATGGCCTGATTCCCAAGAGCCTCGATCAACATCTTATGAGGCTTCCGTTAGGGGTCTGGTTCAATGGCTTGATACAAAAAGCGATAGGTACTCCTCGGCACGGCACGCATAATGAGGGGGTTTCTTTCTCTGGAGCCCTGACCTGACCACCGACAGCTTGGACCCTGTTACCGATGCCGATGGGCATTTTTTAAATATACAAGGTTAGTCGTAAAGGGGCTACTAATGATCCGCGGGCCACGTGTTAAAATTTCAAAATTCGATAATTTTTATTTCCATGGAAAATGATCTTTATGGTGTGGAGAACTTTTGAAAAAACTAAAGTTTTTTCATATATTCTTCATACCTGCTTTAGTTATGAATTCAGAAAATGAAGATTTTAATCCGTGGCCCTAAATATATGACCTGAAATGTAAACACGGCTGATTATAACGGAGCGAAGGATAGATAGATTCTAGCGTATTTTTTATGAAATCTTTGAACAGCAATTTCTCTTAAACTATAGACTTTTCAGGAAAGTTGTTTTTTATTATGGGTACTTTAACACCCTTTCGGACTAGTACCCCCTCTCCGACTAACTTTGTATATTGTTTTGTATTAGATGTATACTTATTTAAAATATAACGTGTGTGTATGAACGACGAATAAACGAGAAATATAATAAAACTCCTTTTACGCTTTGCTCAAACTATTTACAATAATGAATTCAGGATATCAAAAGTACCTACAAACTGCGCTTGTTATCACTAACACACACAAAGAGATATTTCTTTCATGCAAGGCATTTTTCTCGGTATTAACACTAACTCTAGTTGAGGGCTACATTTCATACGCCTGAAAGTTATTGCGAAACAAAGAAGATATACAAGGTCTAAACCTGAAACTAGTTTATTCAGAATTACCGGAAGAATCATTTGTTTTATACCACGTTATATTTTTTTCCAAAAATAAGTTCATATTTCGAGTTGGATCCTATAGGAACCTACCTATTGAAGGTTTCTACCTATATCAATGAACCGTGAATCGTCGGTAAGTTTCCGTGGGTTAGACAGACAACCTCTGCGTAGCACATGTCACGCATGTCGTACTCTTAAACTAATATGTGACTTGGAGATTTATATAAAAAAACATAAATTATATTCAGGAAGTTCTGAAATAAATCTTGCTGTGGTGTCTCGGTTTTTGTGTACCTACGCTAAAAATAGCGTTGTATTACGCGATGTGTTTTGTCCTCAGATACCCTAGGTAAGACTCCTGTCAATAAAACTTCTTGTATGAGAATGAAAAAACTTATAAGAACAGAACGTTCCAGATTTACATTTGCATTTTTTGCTATTGTAAGTTTTTGAGGAAAGCTTGTGTCTTACGGCGGACAGAGAAATATTCAGGGGGCCAATTCAACTAACACAATAATTGCCAAACGCAAACGAAACGCAAACGAACCACAACCGTCAGTCAGTTTTTGTTTACGAAAGCTGTCAAAATGATTGGTTTTGCTTTTAATGTCAAACAATTTAACAGCTTTTAAAAACGAAAACTGTTTGAATAAAAGGTTCGGCCTTGATTCGATTGCGATTTATCAAGATCTCTTTTAGGAGAATTGGGCCCCCGTAGACCTCTGAATGAAGTGGGTATTTTAACCTTAGTTCAATACCTAAGTTTACACTGGTTGATTTTGAGATAGGTCTGCAAGGCCTAACAAGAAAACTATAAGAGTCCCCGCAGACCACAGACTATCGGCCGATAGTTTGGTTGGGCTGCTAGCGCGCACACTTTTTTTTTTTTTTTTTTTTTTTTTCGGGGTGGAAATCCTCATGGATGTCCTCCGCCCTGGGGTGGGCGGAGGGGTCTGTCAGACTCTTACTGACTAAAACCACCCCGGTGTTCCATCTCACACCTGCGCCGAGGGTCGCGGGAACTTACGACACTTCCGCAACCCCCGGCTGGTGCCGGCCCGCCGCAGCGGGCCTCCTCGGGTTAGCGGGGGGAGTGAGGTGTTAGACTCCCCCCGCGCCGTCTAAGAGGGGCGCGCTTGGAACACTTCGCGCCGCCGCCTCGGGTCCTGATGTGTGGGGGGCGACAGACTTCCCCAAGTCCGTCGCCCCTGGACCCATTTAGGGGGGCTGGAAGAGGGCGTTGTCCGCCCTCCGCCGACGCCCGGTGCGTCTGCTGCGGGCCGGGTGAGTGGAGGTGATCTCCCTCACCCTTTCCGCATCCTCCTTCTGCGACATGACCGTGTCGCAGAAGGACACCACCGCGTCCCAGGACTCCTCGCTGTCGACCATGGACTCGACCACGGCCGACAGCGACAGGTCACCGCCTACTCCTAAGATGAGGGCACGGCGCGGCTCCTCCCAAGCGGCACACTCTGCCAGCGTGTGCCACGCCGTGTCCTCCCGGCAATCGCCGCAGTGGTGACACCGGGCGTCTGGCTCCCTGTTTATGCGACACAGGTACTTCCCGAAGCAACCGTGCCCCGAGAGCACCTGCGTCGCCCGAAACGACAGGGAGCCGTGCCTCCTCCCGAGCCAGCGCTCGAGCACCGGCCGGACCGCCCCGACGGTGGCGAGGCCGGCGGTAGGGCGTGAAAGCCTGGCTAGCGCGCACACTGGGCCAACTAAACAGTCGGGTTGTCGGTGAGGGCGCATACCAGATAACAGTCGGCCGACAGCTCTCGAATGATTTGCTAGTTGATAAGCGACTTTTGAAGAGAGCGGTTGCATAATTATAGATTATTACATAGAAAATTTTACGATTTACGATGCAATCCAAATTACTAGATTACCCGAAAAATGTATTCGCTTTATATCGAATAAGCATAACCAGCTTTTTTCAACTTCCTCTATCAAATTCACGATCGACATTTTGATAAGCAGCGATGGACTAGAACTGGACAGCGCTCATGAAAAATACGCATGACCAGCCGGCGTCAAAGCTCGGAGCAAACTGAAGTACGGGCTGAGTCGACCGACTAAACAACCGGTAAGTGTGCGCGCGTGGATGAGCGCCATACTGATTTAGCAGTCGGCCAATAGTTCGCCGACAGTTCAGTTTGAAGGCAATCGTGTAGCCCATCAAATGTTATTATCGGCCGATACCGAATCGTTATAATGTGCGCACTTGCATACATACTGATTAAGATATCCATACTGATTAAGATGCCGACCAAACTATCGGCAGATAGAAAGTCTGTGGTCTGCGGGGGCTCTTAGAAATAAAGAGAAGTCGCCAAACGAACTATGAGTATGAGAGTATGAAAATAGCTGCGTTTTTTTTTTCTGTAAAAGTAGCTTGTTTAGCAGATGCAGCTGACCTGTATGTAATGTACAATAACACAAAATGCAATGCAAATCGTGCAAATGTATGGTATATGCAGTGACGGACTAGCAATCTTGGCCGCCCTAGGCCGTGTAGTACCATCCGCTCTAAATCGTTTAATACCAGCCGCCCCTTTTTCAACTCCATTGCTGAGCTAAGATTTTTTTCCCGCGTTTGGCGCCCTCTCTTATTTAGCCGCCCTAGGCCCGGGCCTAGTCGGCCTTATGGGTAGTCCGCCTCTGGGTATATGGTAAATCAAAGTTCAATGAAATCCTCCAGAATTGTTCTAGGTAGGTATATACTTTGTTTATCATTATTTATTTACATAAATTAATTAATATAATAATATAACCTTTTTTGTATATGTATAGACTCAATTAATTTATTACTTAACAGACACTGTGTTGCTGGGGAGTTATTTGCGCTACGCTGTTTCTTCTTCACAGCATTCTTTCATAAACACTAGGAAGCGGTGAATGGCGGGTTTTGGGGACTGTCTTTTGTAATATTGACGTTCAAAAAGAACGAAGTAATACTAGTCCAATTTGAATAAATGAATTTTGAAGTTGAAAGGAAATAGCAATTTTGTAAATTTTCTTGAATTTCCTTACATTTTATATTAAGTTATTTGAATTCGATTTGGCCATGCAGCCATATTTCAAAAACTCATTTGTATACGTCTTAATGCAGCACACGAAGTAGTTCAATAATTGTCTAACGCTTCCATATAACAACCTTAAAATAATAATGAATAGAAGAAAGAAAGAAAGAAAGAAAATACGTTTATTTGCGGTAAACATGACGCAAAAAAAATAAACACAAAAAACAAAAAAAATAAGAAGGTTGAGGGAAACATGCGTCATATCCACGCAAATAAGAATACAGATTATGTTAACCTTATTAACGAACCTGTTCATAGTTTACTCACTATTCTTACTGACAGTAATTTATTTTTCTTAGATACTTCTTATCGTTTATACCTCTTTGCTTGGTGGAAGGATCTATATATGGTCCACCTGGCTAGCTACCACCCTCACATTACAGTCCGGCGCCAAATAGCTTACTGGCTTCCTTCGTGTGTATGTGAGAACCAGAGGGGTATAGGGGAATCCATACCCCTCTGTTTCTTAGATTCGTATGTTCCATCTTAGACCCTGTCTGCGTTTACCATCAGGTTTGACTAAAGTCAAACGCGAGCAGGTCAAGTAATAAAAATAAATTAAGAAAGAAAACACTTATAATTTTGAACTCGGTTTTTTTATTCGATTGCTAGCAGCATATTAGCCGTAAGCTATTAAGTAAGACTACAAATTCAAATTCTTAAGTCTATTATTACGTATTTTCCGTTAAATTTAAAGTACAGTCTGCTTCATAACAAAGTGACTTTAAATGTTCGTTACGTGGAGTTCCAGACAACTTTTCCTGGAATTTTGTTCTCTTTATCCTGTAGTCTTTTCTGTGCAAAGACAATTTTGAATAATCGTTCCGGGTAAAAAGTTTGAAATTAACTTTTAAACGAATTATTAAATCACAAGTTTGGACATTCTGCATTTTAAGCTGTCCTTGTGTTTGTTTCATAAAATTATATAATTTTTAATGGTATTTACGCGGATTCTGGTGTAATGTCCATCGCGGAAACGCTAAAAAGAAGTCATAGAGAGTGAGGAGGAAGATAGCCTCACATAAATTCAATCGGCTGTCCCATTTTAAAATCTAGTAAGGGACACTTTTTACAAAAATCGTTTTAATGCATAATCTTGCTAACCTAGAAAGTTTACCAAATACAAAAACACCAGCGTTAAAAACTCACATAATAAGCACATATATTTAAGCATTGATACCTAGTAAGTGCCATTCACTGCCCCTGATCATTTTAAAACCTAGTAAGTAACTTTAACCACATGGTTTTACCTAACATAAATACTTTTCAAAGGCTGATTTAACGTTTATGCGCTCTCCTGTAAAATTTCGTTTTAAGGCCTTACTAGGTTTTGAAATGGGACAGCTGCAATGTCATCTGGCCGAAATTCACTCTTTTGGATAAGAATTTTCTGATGACCGTTAATTGTAGTTATAACACAACATAATCAACTCATTATTGTCCCACTGCTGGACAGAATTGGTTTAGGCCTTAATCCACCACACTGGCCTGGTGCGAGTTGGCGGACTACACACACCATCGAGAATTTTATGGAGCCCTCTCAGAAGTACAGATTTCCTCAAGAGGTTTTTCTTTCCTTGTAAAGCAAGTGGTAATCAAATTCTGGTCCACACTTGGATTCGAAGAGTCCAAGTTCTGGGACCTTCCTATCCTGTCCTCCGCATGGAAGACAACTGTTCAACCGTTAAGCTATCGCTGCTTATCATCATCATTCAGCCAAAAGACGTCCACTGCTGGACACAGGCCTTCCCCAAGCCATGTTGGGGAAGGCCTGTGTCCAGCAGTATGGGAGGGTTTGCCATAATCGCCACGCTTGGCTGGTGGGTTGGCGATCGCAGTATGGTTGTTAAAGTACTCAGAAAACGCTGCTGTCCATCCTCTAGTGAATCGCTTAGTCGCCCTTTACGACACCCATGGGTAGAGATGGGGCAATGCTATTCTTTACGTCTGGCACCACACGGAGCGCTTATAATTGTAGATATTATGTAAAAAAAAAACCTAGGTTAGTCCTCATGAATATCCTACTGTCTCCCTCTGGGCAAGACGAATAGATTGGACTCTTATCGACTAAAACCACCGCGGTGTTCCTCCTACGACCTTTGCAACCCCGGGGCACAGGATTCGCTATGTAATTTGCCAACCTATGTTCTTTAAACATAGGCTTATTTCTCTATGCTGGTAACTAGTAAATGGTGCTGGCCTTGTGAATATTAATCCGTATGGAATTTCTATGAAATCATGTTTCTTTTTCAAATATTATTATTTCAAGTTTATTGACTGTTTCGTTGATCCAGTCGTCGCAAGCGCGACAGCTGGACGTGTAGTCCTGGGTTCGATCTCCAGTCGAGCAAAGTGTTATTGTTTTTTTTTTGTGTGGAATTTCTGATTACCAGCCCGGAATATTTTATTTTATTTTATTTTATTTGTTTGGGACAAAAAACAGTTACACGTTACATAATTATAACAAAGGTGTTAAAAGATGAAAATTGCCAAACATGTAACCCACACTATTGTCCACGAGTTAAAAAAGAAAGAAAGGATATGTGACATGACGGACGTGCCTGTATTGCACATCAAGTTTATTATGATTTTTTATATCTTCTCAAAGTGTCACCCCTAAGATGATTGTACCGATACTCGAGCTCGTTGTGAGGAACTTTGGCACAACAATTTCAAGGGTTTTCAGAGAGAAAAGACAAAACCATTTTTTTAAATTTGGATTGCTCTTTTGTAAAAATGTCTAAATCAATGAAGAGTGAGTTATATGTAGCCACGAGGCGGCGGAGAGGTGCCCGCTCACCAGCGTTTGTTCTGCACTTTTTAGTGTGGAACAAACGGGGAACGCGCACCACTCGCCGCAAAATAGTTCTAGGTACTACGTAACACAAATTATTGGTAAGATCAATACAATCAAACTTATTGTTACATATACCGTGTAGCGTCATGACCATGAGAAATGCACGCCTGGACTCCAAGTTTAGAACATTATACAGACTCAATAGGTCGGTGTAATGAATTCTAGTGCGATAACATCTGTAATGCATACTGCGTAAAAATTTTTTTTGTACCATTTCTATACACTTATTGTATTTATCATAGAAAGGGCTCCAAATTGGGACAGCGTACTCCAATTGAGACCTAACTAAGGTCTTGTAAAGGAACAGGAAAGTAGACGGTTTTTTAAAATCATTAGAAGATCTCATGACGAAACCATACATCCGAAAAGCTTTATTGACTATGTTGTTAATATGTGTGTCCAGGTGCAGCTTTGAGTCAAGCAACACACCAAGATCCCGCGTGGACTCGACTTTGTTTAAAACAACGCTATCTAAGGAGTACGAAAAATTAATAGTGCTTTTATTTTTAGTGAACGAAATACAATGACATTTTTGTAAGCTGAGATGAAGCTTATTATCCTGACAGTAAGCAGCAACTCTCTTGAGATCCTCTTGGAGTAGTAAGCAATCCTGAATACTCCTGCAGGATTTATAAATTTTCATATCGTCAGCATACAGTAGGAAATGAGAGTTATTAAAACAAGATTTAATGTCATTGATGAAGAGTATGAAAAGAAGAGGGCCCAAAACTGATCCCTGAGGCACCCCGGATGCAACAAAAGTACAGTCGGATTCAAAACCGTTGATGTCAACTTTCTGAGTTCTATTAAATATGTAAGATGCAAACCAACGCAGTAAATCTCCTCGAATACCGTTGAAAGCTAATCTTTCCATAAGTAATTTGTGGTCTACCTTGTCGAAAGCTTTCTGGAAGTCCGTGTACACAGCATCTACCTGGACTCGGTTATCCATGTTCTCAAATAAAAAGTCGGCAAAGATCATAAGATTAGTGGTAGTAGATCGGCATTTTACGAAGCCGTGTTGTTCGGGTATAATGAGATGACGCAAAAGGGGAAATATAGAGCTATGTACGAGACCTTCGAAAAGCCTAGACAAGGAGGACAGTATTGAAATAGGACGGTAATTTTCAATATTGCTCCTAGCGCCACTCTTATAAATGGGAGTAATAAACGCAAGTTTCCATGCACAGGGAAAAGTACCATGTCTTAAACATTTGTTAAACATAATATGCAGGGGGATGCATATATATTATCCGCTGTTTTTATTAAAAATCTAGGTGGCAAGCCATCGGGTCCAGGCCCTTTAGTGACATCTAAGGATTCTAGTGCCCTTTTTATTTTATTCATACTAAGATATATACTAGACAGGCAGGTAGACTCATCTGTAAATAGATTTGGAGGTTCCCAGTTTTTTGGATCAAAGTTAGAGGGTTCATAAACCGAATTAAAAAAGGATGAAAAAAGATTGCAAAATGTAATTGGACTGTTAGAAAAAGTATCTTTGAAGTACATGTGAGCTGGAACACCTGATTTCCCCTTGCGGTTGGATATATATGACCAAAAATGTTTGACATTGAGAGGTATGCTATCCTCTACAGAGTTGATATATTTTTTAAGGCACGTGGCGGATTCCGTTTTGAAGCACCTACGATGGCTGGAAAAGTCTTCATAATCGGATAGGTTATGGAATTTTTTCCACTTGATCCAAGCACGCTCTTTTTTCTTAAATATGTTGATAAGTGATGCGCTGAACCAAGTTGGAAACCGGGAAGTTCTGGTCCGTGTGTAAGGTACGTGAGATCGAATTAAGCCATAAATTATATCATAGAAAGTGTCAACCATTTGTTCAGCAGAAAGCGGTCCAAGCATGTCTTCCCAGTCAAGTTTCTTTAGTTCACAATTAATCAGGTCATAGTTTGCTTTGTGATAGTTATATTTCATGTTACTAAGACGTTTCATAGGTGTAAAAAGTGTTACCAGTGACGTAAATACGGAGAATGGTGGATGGTGGCTGTCGGGAGGTAGTAATTCTACACCTGATTGTATTTGACACTCGACGTTAGATAAAAATAAATCCAGAGTCCGACCCAGATTATTTTTTATTGTGTTATGTTGTGAAGCATTGGTAGCAGACATGAAATTAAATAGGCAACGATTTATGCCACTAGTTGGCTGCGCAAGCACACGGCCGTCGAAGTGAAGCCAATCAATATCAGGTAAGTTGTAGTCCCCTCCCACATAAAACGATTCGGTACAAGGGTCATTGAGTATATTCTGCAGCATATCTAAGTGACTAACGTACAAATGTTCATGTGTGCGAGGAGGTACGTATGCAGCGCTGATAATGTGGCGTCTATCCGAACGCGACGCAGGCAGCTGGATCACAACGTGCTCGATGCCTGCCTGAGCAGGTCGCGTCGTCAATCTAATAGGCCGTAGCTCCCGAAGAACCGCAATGGCAACCCCCCCACCATCCCGTTTGTTTGTGGCGATACGATCGCGGTCGTCTCTAAATACAATATATCTATCATCGATGAATTCATTGTCGGCAATATTAGGTGTAAGCCAGGTTTCGGATAGTATGATTACGTCAAAAGAAAACGAAAGTATGTTCATAAATAATGTGTGTAATTTAGTTCGAATTCCTCTACAATTTTGACAGTATACAGATATGTTGTTCGTGAGCATTGAGAATTAGTTGGGGTAGCAATAAAGTATACAATAGGGATAAGAAGAGAGTGATGTATTATTATAAAGTTGGAGCCAGTATGTACATGACGAATAGCAGTTACAGAATTCACTTAAGTAGTAAAAATGGTCATTTCTATTGTTTAATATGTATGCTACCACCGGTATTAGATGGCTGTGATACATTACAGATACCAGGGTAGTAACACAAACATAAGAAAAATCACAGTTACGTACGCGCACACCATAGCAGAGTAATTGTATTGCATGACACACAAACGATATTGTCCAAACTTGCTTTATATTTGAGCCGTTACTCAGCCAGAACGCAAAATAGTAAGAAAAACATAAATGAATTGGGACAACTAGGCTTGCAATCAGGCAAAGCAATATGTATCTATAGATTTTATTAACAATAGGCAGTCCTATTAATACAGCTATAACTGTTACATACAATATTCCTACACATGCATAAAAGTAACTTAACTTATCGAGTACTATAACTATAGACACAATAGATAAACAACGGCACTGACGATCCGGATCGCCGGTCGGGCCGCTAGCGGTTAAAACAAACATAGAAAGACAGAAAAAAGACACGAGCTGTAATAACTAAATGATCAATACAAAAAAGCATAGTGCATCTAAGTATTTTATTTACGTAGGGAAATTTTATTAATGTCGTTAAAACAACGTATAGCAAAGGTTTTCGAGTTATCTGTTTCTTTGACAAGCACAGTAGCGTTTTTAATCCAGACATATTTGTAGTTATGTTCTTTGGCCATGACGCGACATTCTCGAAATAAGTTTTTGTTAAACAATGTTAAGTGTTCATTAAGATAGATGTTTTGAGTAGTACCTGATATGCCAATGCTGTCGGTTTTTAGAGTTTTATGTAGACGAAAAGCGCTTAATACGTTGTTACGAAGTACACGTGATGAGAATTTCACTATGATGTTTTTCGGTCGGCTACTATCTTGACTGCGAGCAGGAGGCACACGATGAATTGCTAAGGCATCCTGACGAGAAATAGGGCATTTAATGGCAGCTTGCTGCGCCACGCTTGGCTGGTGGGTTGGCGATCGCAGTATGGTTGTTAAAGTACTCAGAGAACGCTGCTGTCCATCCTCTAGTGAATCGCTTAGTCGCCCTTTACGACACCCATGGGTAGAGATGGGGCAATGCTATTCTTTACGTCTGGCACCACACGGAGCGCTTATAATTGTAGATATTATGTAAAAAAAAACCTAGGTTAGTCCTCATGAATATCCTACTGTCTCCCTCTGGGCAAGACGAATAGATTGGACTCTTATCGACTAAAACCACCGCGGTGTTCCTCCTACGACCTTTGCAACCCCGGGGCACAGGATTCGCTATGTAATTTGCCAACCTATGTTCTTTAAACATAGGCTTATTTCTCTATGCTGGTAACTAGTAAATGGTGCTGGCCTTGTGAATATTAATCCGTATGGAATTTCTATGAAATCATGTTTCTTTTTCAAATATTATTATTTCAAGTTTATTGACTGTTTCGTTGATCCAGTCGTCGCAAGCGCGACAGCTGGACGTGTAGTCCTGGGTTCGATCTCCAGTCGAGCAAAGTGTTATTGTTTTTTTTTTGTGTGGAATTTCTGATTACCAGCCCGGAATATGGATTGATACCTGGTTGATGTCAATAGGTTCGCCCTCTATTATACATAACGGCAAATGAGCGTGGACTATACATCTCTGCTCAGTCATTCGGGGAATACAGGCGTGGTGCTATTTTATTTCAAGTATTATATCTAAAACTAACATGACATTCTAGCCGAGGAAGCCAAGTAGGAAAATCGTGACGCAAAGGAAAAGAAAGCCAAGAAAGGAAGATATAATTCCTTCAACCGTCGACTTTTGCTCCCTTCAGGAAGAATAGCAAGGATTATGCCATTGTCGTTGGCATGCCACGTGGAAAATTGCACTTACGCTGTTATTAAGAAAATGCCTCGGACCCCTCGTCCGGTTTCGACCGAATCGAAATGTTTTTGGTCGACTGTACATATAGACTAATATTGTATTTGATGTTCCAAGGTTTTATAAAGTATTTGTACATTTCTTTGTTATTGTGTTTGATCATGGAACGTTTGATAGGATTTCCAAGATATAAGCTCATCATTGGATGTAATTAGTAATCGATTTGGCTTTGGTATTTTATGTTTGCTGGGGTGAAAAGGTTGTAACTGGCAGTCTTTATAATATTGATACTGATACATATTTACGTTAGACAGAAACGTTATGTTTTGTGCAGAATAAGTATGGTTAACATTATGGTCACAATTAAAAAAAAACGCTAAAAAAGCTTTAAATTCAGTATTAATTATAAAGCCTTTAAGCTAATCTTTAAAATTAAATTAAATTTAGTGTTTAGATACTATTTAATCAAAACTATTTAATTTAATTTAAAATGTAAACATTAACAATCAGATTGCAAGAAGCAAAAATAAAAAAAGCAAGCAATAATAAACAAAATACATAATTTATTATTTGAGTGTTAGAGTTATTTATAGTCTTATATATACATTGAATATTTTCTTAGCATAAAACCGTTAAAAGTTTTGGAATACCTGAGATTGCTGATAAAATACAAAAACTTGAGAAAGGACCAGTTAATTATGCCTCGATTTTTGTCGAAGAATTTTTGGCCAAAACCACAGATAGTTTCGATTGATCTAAAATCATTTTTGCAGGCACCCTTGATTGATAAACATTTGTTTATAAACACTGTGTCAGGAACAACAAACTATGTATTTCTGAAAAAATGACATGTGTTGCGGCAAACATTAACGTGTTGTATTGTGTTTTGCGGTTTGTTGCGGTGCGCCAGGAAAGCGAGCTTTTTAAGCTCTAATTTTAGGTGCATTTTGCACCTCCATATTATATTTTAGAGGATAAAAAAGATTGAAAGGGAAAAGTGTACAATAGCTGTAAAGTGTATATCGTGTGGGGACCGGCTAGAATATAAAACTTCCTCACCGCACGCTGGGAATAGACGCGTGTTGTAAGATTCAACAAAACCCGGCACGCTTGGTGGTAGGATCTATACGGTCCGCCTGGCTAACTACCACCCCCTACATTAAAGTCCGGCGCCAAGCAGTTTACTGTGTTCCGCCGTGTGTATGTGAGAGGTAGAGCCAGGAGGGAGAGGGCATCCCTCTACATCTCTGTTACGATTCGTGTGCTCCATCTTAGACCCTATCTACGCATATCATCAGGTGCGACTAGAGTCAAAAACGGCCAAGTCAAATAATAAAAAAAATAATAGAAGCTAAAACATCAGTTTAGTAACTGATTTTTACAGGTAAATATATGGTAGTTAGTCTTGTCTGTAAATTGTATCTGACTAATTAATACAGCTAGTCTGTCATATGCAATTTCCGTGAAAAGGAAAACGACATGAAATGGCCAAAACCAATGAACTACGTTTTGCAAACTAAAACGGACGCACACAAAATTCAAATTCACGGAATATTATTATCAAATGGACCAAAAACCACTAGGGAGGAACTAAAATTACTAGAGCGCGTTAGAAAGCGCACATCCGCTTACGAACGTGCAAGTGCAATTTGCAATATTACTGGCATTTCTACCTAGGGAATCAAGTTACTTAGCCAAGTCCATTCTAAGCAATTGATCCTAACTTAGTCTAAGTTTTCCTGGTCATTCGTTTTTAGGACCTTTCGTTACGGGATGTTACTTCCTTAAATGCTATTTACAGGTTGAAATCGTCTTGCCTTCCTCACTTAGCTGATAAAATGAGAATGCGTTGTAATCTGGTTACTGTATTTTCTAGGTTACCTAAGCAAATTGTTTGCGCAAATTGTACTTATCTCTATTCCTTGGTGTGTCGCTTAGTTGTTCTGTTGCCTCAGATACTAACAGGTCTGAATTTCGGTTTTACATATACCGGATGACTTTTTTTTACCGTCTGTAAAAAGATTAGGTATAATAGATGAACGGAATAGAACCCCATGGAATAGTTTTTTATTTTAATTTTAATTGCCTTTAATGAAAGTTATCCCTTTGAAGTAAATGTTCTTACTAAATCTGAAGTAAAATTGACAATTAGACTTGTAAAATTATGTAATTTAATCTCACATACGTACAAAATATAGATATAAGCTTTTAATGATATAATTAAGTTAAGACACTATTAAACGTTGCTGCGTGGCGCAACAAGCGAACGTTTAGCGATGGAGATGCGAGCCGGACTGGTCGGCGCCGGCACCGGCGGGGTGCGCGGGAACGCACATCGTACGACCGGCCTGCGAGCCAGATGTTGCTAGAGCATTCAGTTGGCCACTTTTACAATATGCGTCCTACAACAGTAATTTTGAAGTGAATAAATCGATTAAATAGTGTCTAAATTTGAATCATTACACATCTGCGTATGATTTCTATAGTAGGTGTGTATAGATATATCAATTACATAAAAAGATAAAGAAAAAGTAAAACTATGCCCAGGCCTTCTACTCCTACCTATTATACCCAATTTTTGTCCAGGCGGTAAAAAAAGTAATTTCGGTATAGTCATGACTAACGGCTCGTTCCCACGGCAACATACTGTTTTTTGCAGGACTTCAGTGGCGGAAATATTTTCAATACTAGCGTTCATACGAGCATCCTGTTTGCGGGATCCTGCAAAAACCCAGATCCCGCCGTCCTACAAAAAGTAGGATCCTGTCGTAGTGACCAAAATATTTCAATTAAAGTATACACACGAGCGTCTTGCATTGGGTTTTTAGCTAGATTTATTAGAGGTTAAGGACTAAAATAGAAACAAACTTTGAATTGAATATTAACGTTTATTATAATTACACTAGGAATCTGATATACGTCTGTTTGCTACGAGTTCGGTAGACAGAGCACAGATAACTATACATATACTAGTCAGAGACAGAGTGACGACGATGACAGATTACAAAATAATATTGTTTTATAGACTGTCAAATTGGTTGCGTATTGATTTACTTTTTAAACTGTTTTACATTTGATAATATAATTTGTTGATGGAAAATAAACTAAATAATTTATACTTAATTATAAATTAATTTTTGCATAAATAAAATATAATTCAACACGCCCCCTCAAAAATTAATTATCATTAATTAAATCAATACTTTTACATTTATAATTACCTATAATAATTCAACAGAACGTATATCACTTCCAAGTGTTTGCTGGGAGTATGTAAATACAATTATGGTCCAACATTTGTTGCTAGGATTAGGGAAACCCAGTAAAACCTAATCAGACCATTTGATTTAATTATCAACAGGCTTAATTAACCAAATAAACTGAAGTACACATAAAAATCTTATTTCTTACTCTAAACCTATTTTACATCTCATTTCTTCAAAAGAAACTTCTGGTACCGGCTTTGTCAAAACATATGCCAGTTGTTGACCTCTGGGAATCTGTGGGAATATAATTTAACTTTATTATATTTTTCTCAATTACATACTTAGTTCCCCTGAAAAATGATTCTATGTCAATATGTTTTGATCTTTTGTGATTAGTTGAATTATTAGCTATGCTAATACAGCCGTTATTATCTTCAAATATAACAATAGGTTTATTAATTTTTATGTATATACTTTCTGCAAGAGACTTAGGCCACAAAGCTTCTTTGACAGCTTCATACAAAGCCATGAGTACATGGCCTCTTCATTTACTGAAGCCGAGTACAGCTTCAGTAGATGAAGCTTACACTGAAGTTTGTCTCTTTGTACTCCAAGTTATTGTACACTGCTCAAACAGTTTAAATAAATAACTAGTAGTACTTTTTCTATAACAGTGATCATGACTACCCCAATCGGAATCTACGAATCCACATATAATCAACTCTTAAATCTTTTTAGGTTAATTTTAGATCCATAGTACCTTTAAGATACCTTAACACCCGTTTTAAACATTGTCATAATTCTTTATTATTATTATTTACGACTCAATATATTTACGGATGTACTTAAATCAGGGCGAGTACATATCATAATATACATTAAACACCCTATATGACTACAACATGGTGCATCATATTTATCTTCTAAATTTAACGCTTCATAATTTAGTTTAACTTCAGTAGGTGTACTTGTTTATAGGAGTACAGTCAATCATGTTAAACTTATTTAAAATTGCTTGAATATAAGCACCTTGATCGAATGTAATTGTGTCAAAGTATTTACTTATTTTCATGCCAAGAAAGAATTTTATTTTAGATCAATTATTTCAAATTTGCTCATTCTATTTTTAAAAACATTCATTGTCTGAACGTCAGCACATGCTATAACTATGTCATCAACATGTACAACATAAATGTTTTTCATAATATTTCCTTTATCTAAAATATGTATACATCGATCAATCGGTGAATTTTGAAAACCTTTATGCACAAGAGATCGCTCAAATACCTCAAACCAACATATTGCAGCCTGTTTCGGCCCGTATAGGCTTTATTTAGTTTACATACATAATTATTATATTTACATAGAACGCCTTCAGGAATTTTTATATATATTTCTTCCTATATACATTAAAAATGCAGTATGTATTAAAAATACATTTAAAAATGCAGTCTTTAAATTATTATAATTAAATTAATTTATTAATTCATCCATTTATGATGAATTAATAAATTAAGTTGATTTGCAACACTTATTATTAATCTAAAACTGGCTATTTTAGCGACAGGTGCAAATGTTTCATTATAATCAGTAAGATATTTTTTTCACTGAAACCTCTTGCAATAAAACGTGTCCTATATCTTAAAGATTTTCCAAACTCGTCATTTTTATTAGTAAAAATCCATTTTAATCTACTATTTTTTTATTCTTTGTTTTGGCACTAGAGTCCATGTATTATTAATTCTATGGGAATCTAGTTCATCTTTTATAGATTGCTGCCAGTAAGACCGATCATTTAGCGATTCTTTTTCATGAAATGATTTAGGTATTGTACAAGTAAATGATTGAGCAATAAACAAACAATCATCATCAATTTCTTTATAGGAAATAGGGGGACCGACCTTTGAGCCTTTCACTCCTTCTTAACTGACAAGAATTATCGATATTTTTGTCAGTGCTACAAGTTTTATTAGAACTTTGTTTATTGTCAACATTGGGCTTTAGTATGTTGTTAGTCATTTAACTTGCGAGTTTTACCACAACAAACCAATTCATCAGATTTTGGATTATCTGACTTGTAATCATGTACTATTGAACTATCTGATTTTAATTCCACTGATTTTGAACCATCCAATTTTGAATCATTGGATTTATTTCCATCAGTTTTTTTTTTTAGGTAGGTATCAGATTTTATCTCAGGTTCATATCGTATATCTTTAACAATATTACGAATTTTCCTTGGACTGTCTTGTTCATCAGATTTAGATTTATCTGATTTAGGAATACTTGTAATTTGAGACCTAGTAGACACTGATTTAAACACTTGGTCACTATCAGTTTTGTCTTGAGAATATTCAACATTATTCTCTTCAGGCTTTAATAAATGCCTGGACTCAGTAGACACTGATTTAAACACTTGGTCACTATCAGCTTTGTCTTGAGAATATTCAACATTATTCTCTTCAGGCTTTAATAAAGGCCTGGACTCAGTAGACACTGATTTAAACACTTGGTCACTATCAGTTTTGTCTTGAGAATATTTAACATTATTCTCTTCAGGCTTTAAGTAAAGGCCTGGATACCAGAAAATTAGTCTCATCTACTATAACAACCCTGACAGTTACATATTTTTCGCATTCTGTGTTCCATACCTTATAACCATTTGAACTATAGCCCACTAATACATATTTATTTCCATGACTTATCATCAAATTTAGCTTAATTGGTTTTATTATGGACATACACAGTTGAACCAAACACCCTAAGAGATTTAATACTCGGTTTTCTATCATGCCACAATTCATAAGGAGTTTCAGATTGTTTCAAGGCTTTTGGTTGGCATAATATTTTTTAAGTGAACAGCGGTTAAAACTGCTTCAACCAAAAACACTTATCCAACACAACACAACATAGTAATTCTTATTGTCAGCTGATGAAGGAGTAATAGGGCCACATACACCCGAGTGCATGATATATACTGGTCGTTTTATGTATTCTTTATCTTTAGATTTATTAAAAAGGCAGCGAGTCTGTTTACCATTATGCAAGCTTCGTATAAATCATTAGTTGCAATTATTGTTTCAATTTGTTGTATGTCTTCAATCATATTATAACATTTCAATTCAAAGAATTTACTCTTGCGAATAATATGGCCTAGGCATTGATGCCATAATTTATAACTATTCCTTTATATACTTGGGAAACAGACTGACTTATTTTTATAGGTATTTTAAAATCAAAAGTAATTAAATTGTGTGAATTTTTACCTTTCATGATTGTTTTACCTTCTTTCATAATGTGAGTGCCACGCTGATCAAAAATTATGTTCAGACCAGCCTGCTGCATCTTTGAGACGGATAATAAATTGTACGGTACCTCACGGCAGTACAGCTCATTCTCCAAAACGCCTGGAACGTCGTTGTTGCTCACTTCATTAATTGAACCTCTTTGTAGCTGAAATAAGTAAACCATTATTAGCAACAGAAATTATTATTGATGTAATTAAATGTTCGCGTGTAATAAAAATATAGTCCCTGTTAATTATGTGGTCGGATGCTCCAGAATCCAACAAAAATGTAACTATGTCTGCATTATCTTCTTGCTGGTACCCTCTAGTCACAAATGCGTATCCTGAAAAGTCGTCGGATTTCCATGCTTGCGATAGTTGGACAGCTTGAACTGTTCTCGTTTTGTCAGACGTATTCTTCTGTTTGTTCGATCGTTTAAAATAAAAGCAATCATTCTTAAAATGTCCCTTGCGTCCATAATGATAGCATTTTGTAAAATTTGAATTTTTGTGTCCTTTAATTTTTTTATTTTGATGCGGGTATGTTGAATTTCCAGTATCGAACTTTCGTTTGTAATTAATTTCCGTTTTATTTTCCACATGCAGAATTTTGATACTTGTATTTCCAGATGCTATATTTATCGCCTTTAAAAGGCTTAATATTCCGTTTTTGTTTTAAATGTTCCATTACGAAATTTCAATAACAACAACGCACAAGGTTACTCGACACTGAAGTTACAATTTCAAAACACTGATTTTAATATCGCGGCACTGGGCACATAACCTATTAGAGGTTAAGGACTAAAATAGAAACAAACTTTGAATTGAATATTAACGTTTATTATAATTACACTAGGAATCTGATATACGTCTGTTTGCTACGAGTTCGGTAGACAGAGCACAGATAACTATACATATACTAGTCAGAGACAGAGTGACGACGATGACAGATTACAAAATAATATTGTTTTATAGACTGTCAAATTGGTTGCGTATTGATTTACTTTTTAAACTGTTTTACATTTGATAATATAATTTGTTGATGGAAAATAAACTAAATAATTTATACTTAATTATAAATTATTTTTTGCATAAATAAAATATAATTCAACAAGATTAGCTAGATGAAAACGGTTGCTCACTGAGCGCTCTATTTCCTACTTACTACCTACCTACTACTTACCACTACCTACCTTCAGAAACAAAATCAAAATAGTAACAAAAAGTTATAACCATTTTCATGCATGCGGTAAATAAATGAAGAATATGAACATAGGTACTGACATAATTTCGTTTTTTTTTAAATATCAACATTTTCTTTCTTAAGAACCTTCTCCGGATAATTTAGAACACAACAAAAAAAAATTGCGAAATCGGCCCAGCTCCACGCGTTATGCCGTGATTAATGGAAATAGGGATTAATTTTTAGATACAAAGATTATTAAATAAATCTCATATAGACACTTTTACAAGTCAATAAATGTTGTCAATATTTATTGAACACATTTTACAGTTTTTATGTTGCAGTAACAACCATATACCGTACTACGATATAAAAAACAAACTTTAAAAAAAAGTAAAAACCGACTTCAAAGAAATACTAAAAGGAGTAAAATAATTACCATAATATAAAATTAACAGTTTCAGAAGTCGGTGGCTTACTATTTGCTTCAGTGTAGAGTTGCACCGACTTCTGAAACTGTTAATTTTATATTATGGTAATTATTTTACTCCTTTTAGTATTTCTTTGAAGTCGGTTTTTACTTTTTTTAAAGTTTGTTTTTTATTAAATACGTTTTAGTGTCATCATTTTAATCCCCTCCTTCATAACCCTTCTTTTTGGCTTTGACGTAGTCGGGCATAAAAAGTCCTTTCAAATGATACCTTACACGATATAATAGAATATTTTGAATTAGAACAAAATTATTATTATGTGTTGAAAGAAAAACACACAGCGTCGATATGAAGATGATTTTGTGAACGTACTTATTAATCCCTGCTCTATGGTATTATACCTGTTTGTCACCGGCGAGGGGCCAATATTTTTTCATATTTTTATGAGGTATGTATGGCAACCCTTTTGAACTGTCATAGTCTCTTCACCAGGAAGATATTCCTGCGACGCTGTGTGTTTTTCTTTCAACACATAATAATAATTTTGTTCTAATTCAAAATATTCTATTATGTGTTTACTTAAAAACACACAGCGTCGATATGAAGATTTGTTTGATATCTGCTGGTGACAAACACAAAACGCTATGTGATAGAATAATAAATGTTTAAAGAAGCACAAGAGAATTACTTATATTAAAGTAATCTCACTGTTGATGTTCAATCAGTCTTAGAGAGAATAAATCTCTACAATTTCTTAACAGAAATATCTTGTAATAATTATATATCATAAATCAAAAACAATTTAACTTCTTCATAATAAAATCAACACATGACATTACATCAATTAATCCTTAATTATATGAGAAAGCTGAAGATTCTCAAAGAGCAATAAGGTTCCTTTGTAGTCATTCCTATTTCTTTACAATAGGATTTCCTGAAAATATGTTAACTTCCAGTTTCTCCTACACATAAGACATATAGACAGCATATCATGCATAGGACGAGTCTCTATCCAGACTCTATCCAGTTGAGGCTACTGTAGACCTGAATGATCCTAAGGTAGCTGCTACTCCTATATCACTCAAAACAGGTCTTTACCAATCCCTCGCAACAGTTTAAGAGGTAGAGACTAATTCGCCAATTATTGTAATATATAAGTCGTACTATAATCTGTCTTCTTGGCTTTTCATTTCTCCTGATAGGAAAATTAGATGTTTGATACATTTAACTGGGTAAACCTGTTGTATTGGGTGTTAGCAATAGCCATCCTGATTAGCTATGCAAAACCGAGCTAGTCCTAGAAGCTAATACTAGCCTTAGGATTATATTATTTGCTGAAAGAAATATAGAATTCTCATGTTTTTCAAGTGAGAGCATACACTTGTCTTTTAAATACTAAAACAAGAAAAGCTACATTGAAGACAACTTGAGGATGCCATACTGGTGGCTTCAGGTTCAGTAGTTGTGCTGTGGCTATAGCCTTATTATTATATAGTACTACTTGCTTCAGAAGTGTATGATCTTCTGCTTGTTCTTGTTTCATTTGACAAAATGTAAAAAAAAAAAAAAAAATGACGATTTATGTGATGCCAACTGAATTATACATGTGTAGCTAACATTGTGCTGTAGGCAAGATCTGTACATGTAAATAGGCAAGAAATCTAGCTATCTGTTGTATCTGTGACTCTTTGAGTATTGACTTCATCATCAACACATCATATCACCAACTTCTAATGGCTGGATAGTAGGTGTCAATTATCCATGCCTCCATCTGGTATTTAACAGCTGTTTATCTATCTCTGACCAACAGTGGTTTTATTCTCCCCACCTCCAACTAACCTAGCCTGAGGGGTCAGTTGGTGTAAATAAGCTATGAGCTGGAGGTAAGCCTGATGCTGGATCTATTGGACTCTCCGAAAGTCTTTCTATGGTCACTGGCGGCTCTAGGGCTAGGCTTTCGTGACTTCATATCCGCTACGCTAACCAATAGGTTTTTCCCCACAGTGGTGTTATGGTAGTAATATATTGGTCTCTGGCATTGTTTAGTTTCGCTATAACTCGAGGAGTGAAATTGGGGGGGAGGAAATATCCCCCCTAGGCGAAATTTCCAATTATGAATGACGGAATTCGCGAATTCAAAATTCATGTTAAGTGATGTCTGCAATCTAGCAAGACGTATCTGTTGAACACGGTTGTTTCTGCAGACGAGAAGAGATCTGCGTCTGAAGTGCCCCAACGATGTAATAATCGGTTTGTTGCAGTGGGAAACAGACTCCACTTAAATAGCCGTTGTCTTGAGAGGCAATCGGCTGTGCAGTTGTACCCCTCCGAGAGGTAATGAGCTGATAGAAATCTGATTTCCTTGTCAACTTCAGCAACTTGCGATTTATATTGAGAAAACTCAGGGATCGTATTCCACCTTCGATCCACACTGTCCGAATATCAGACTGGACTAAAAGGTTATAATAATCAAACAAAAAATAAACATTACAGACCATGTGATCGATTCCGAATCGACACATACACTGCTAACAGCTCTTTCCAATTAAAAAGGCTATTTACCCTGTTCTCCCATTCAGATGCCTGACATCTGAGTATGGATCAACTGGGCGTCCCAAACCCGCGTCCGCTGCGACGTTTGTCAAGACGAGAAGGCATGGCCGTTGGTGTAAAACCGTCGTGGTCTTGGCGGCCTAAAATTGTTTAACACCTTTGGTGCCAACACTTGACTCATTCTATGGTTGCGGAATAAGCATCTCGCTTGAAGCATTCCAGGAAAATTTTAAGGTACTGACAGTGTAGTCAGCCCCTTGAGGACCAAAAACGGCGAAATTCAATTGAATTAGTAAATTTTTATTTACTTTCGCATAAATTCTCTTCAGAGTATCGCCTAATAAGCCCTATCTTTCCATATTTTTTCTTCGGGCAATGCTATTTGGTTTATTCTGGTAAGTATTCCATTTGATGTACTAGTTTCAGTATCAATTTTGGGTACTTTAGTTGCCTTCCCAGTCATTCCAAGAGTCTGAAGACTTCCACAGTCTGACAGATCAACTTGCACTGGTTCCTTCTAAGAGTCTGAAGACTTCCACAGTCTGACAGATCAACTTGCACTGGTTCATTCCAAGAGTCTGAAGACTTCCACAGTCTGACAGATCAACTTGCACTGGTCCACTCCAAGAGTCTGAAGACTTCTGCAGTCTGACAGATCAATTTGGACTAGTCCTGATGGACCAAGGAGAAATCTTTTACATAGACTAAAGATTAATGGCAAATTGGCATGAATTTTCTTATGAGCAATACGTACCAATTCATCGCCCAAAAGGGAGAGATGAAATTTGTAGTAACTCACCCTGGTAAAATAATACCATGTGTTAACAAGGGCATTTTGCTCTTTGCATGTAAATAATATGCATTGGAAATATCCAATTCCACTATGCAAACTTATGCTTGCCAAACCTCTGATATTACGGCATGAAAAATTAGTCAGAAATTCTTGGTATGAATGAACATACATGTTCAGTACATGGAGGTCGAAAACAGGGCGGAGGCCACCGCTGCTCTATGGTACTAAAACATTTTCAACAGGAAGCGTAGGCTTGCCAGTTTTTTATTTTCTGATGCCTGTCTGTGTGGGTGTGCACCTGTTACCCCTTCAAGTATTTTATTATCTGTGTCATTTCCGGTGTAACTTTGGTACTGTATCACCATAATATACTTGTGGAAGGGTATATTATTATCAGAGGGCTCATTCAAGAATTGAATGTAAGAACCAGGGAAAAATTATAATTGTAAAGCACTCTGTTCCTAGAACTATACATGCTGTTTTTCTTCCCCTTAATATCTAAATACTGACAGTAATTTCTTATTTTAAGGAAAGGACTATTATTCTTATTATTAAGTCTGGTTTCCTTTAGGAATCTCCTATGGAGTCTTGTTTTATCAGTCTATAAGTTATCCTATCTGAGCTGCATTGATGTAGGTGGGGTAGGCTTGTTCTCCGTTAAAGACTTTATATTGTTTACTTTCTTTCAGTAAGTAGTCATACTGAGTTAGGTATTTGTACCCCCAAGGATTGTATAACTGATGTTAATGTACAAAATGTGCCAAATCACAATGCAATCAAAGAGATGTTCTACAGTTAGAACTCTTCTCATACCTTAGAAAGTTACCTATGTATTAGGTACATCCACAAACTACTAAACTAATTGTAAAAGCTGATCAAAGCCAAACAAACTTATTATTTATTCATTTTTAAAATAAATTTCTTTACATTAATTTGCCAAGTGAGTTGTTGGCTCAATTTAACATTTTTAAGATTCCAATTAAATAATCCTTTCCCCAATTGAGAAGACAAAACTCTTTGTTTAACTTCAGATCTTTGAAATCTGTCTATTAAGTCCACACTTTTGAACATTTTAGTTCCATCCAATCATAAGTATTTAAAATTTTAAAATAAAGATTTCAACACTAGACCGCTGGTCCACTGACCATTAACTAGAGAACTCAGAACTCTGCTACACTGACTTTCTGTGTAAAAAGTGTCTGAACAGTGCTTGGAGTTACACTTTTGATTATCTTTGCAGTATCGGTCACCATCTCGTGGTTTTCTTAGTCTAGTTGCCCAGAGCTAGGATTGACTAAAAACTCCGCCATGGAGCATGACGGTACCGCCTTATAAGGAACGGTCAGAGTGGATGTCCACTCAGATATTAAGTGAGATTTGGTTTGCATAATTTTATGGGACAGAATATTGCAAATAATTTGAAATCTGACTTACTTGGTGGTTTGACTTACTATTCGTGAGTCAACTATGTCCTATTGTGGTTTTTTCTTGTCCTCTAGCTGGGCGGGAACGGCTTACTTACCACCTGAGGTCCTGACTGTAAAGTTTGCCTCTCCATTGACCTGATCTAATGTATCGGGACTTTACTTCTCTCCGTGAGAATACGATTCGAAGTCACGAATCGTCACATTTTCACTTATTTTACTAACATATCCGTAACTTTGCACTTCCGCACTCCAAAATTACGTCGATACGTACGGGAAAACTTAAGAAAATTCACTTTTGTCGAAGCGAAAAAAGTTTTCGACCGGTGAGCGGGAATTTCACAAAACGCTATGACAGTTCAAAAGGGTTGCCATACATACCTCATAAAAATATGAAAAAATATTGGCCCCTCGCCGGTGACAAACAGGTATAATACCATAGAGCAGGGATTAATAAGTACGTTCACAAAATCATCTTCATATCGACGCTGTGTGTTTTTAAGTAAACACATAATGAAAACATTCCAAAGGGGGGGAGGGGGGGACACGCACCCCCTCCTCTTTTCCAGTAGTCAGTTCCCAACAACAAATATAAACAAAGCAATATTAGTAATTTGAGAATTTTGCTTTGATCCGATGAGGAGTTCCGTTCCATATCTCTGAAGTTCATGGTCTAATCATAACAACATTTATATGGGACCAATCAGGAAGTATACCCATTCGAACAAAAAAAGAATTTTTCAAATCGGTTCATAAATGACGGAGATATGAGGTAACAAACATAAAAAAAAAAAAAAAATACAGACGAATTGAGAACCTCCTCCTTTTTGAAGTCGGTTAAAAATTATGCGCCTCGACAATTTCCGTGTTTCCAAATTCGTACGAATTATGCGGCTCAGCCAATGTTTATTTGTGTGTCTTCATAATATTATATAACGCAGGCTTCATCCTATTTAGATCAATTCGAAATAAGTCACTTAATTGGTGGCATAATTCGAACAAATTTGGAAACACGAAGATTGCCATATAGCCCGTTATACCGTATGGAAATTCTAAAGTCAATTCTGAAATGGGTTCAAGGAGCGTTTTACCCAAAATATAATCTCTATTCAAGCATCAACTTATTGGTTTATGACAACCTTGATAACAAGGGTACAAGTTTCCTAAGACTAATTGCTCGAAGTTCATTGCCAATACAATTTTAATAGGGCTTTCACTTTAGTCTAGACTACAACTTAGGTGATTGTTTAAAATTGACTTTATCGTTGTTGTATTCAGCTGTGAACTTTAAAACTGTTGGATCAATTTTGGTATCGAAAGTTTTGCTGTAAGCCGATGACATTAGTTTTGGGCAAAATAATTTTAGACATTTTGAATAATATACTCTATTCAATATAACATTCGAATTTTAGCAAGAAAATGTATAGAAATGATCCGTAATGGTCAATTAGAATGAGTTAAAACTGGTTGAATGTTGTTTTATAGATAACAGATTTAAAGAATTTCGTTTCACATAAAATTTTACTCATATTATCATTTCATAGAATAGTCAATACGCAGAATACTTACTTTGAAGAAATTAAAATAATTGATTTTTGTTACAAAAAAAAATTTATGTTTCGATATTCGTATCATAGAATAACAAATCAAATATTCTTAATCCTCATATTGTTTAGTTAATATAAAACTTATTACCAAGAAAAACATTTTATCGAGTGACAGTTTCTAAACGTTTCAATTCATACCTTTGACAAAATGCAAATCCTCCTATATTTCAACACAGAAATAGGTGTGTCTGCAGGGTTTAAAGTAACCTAACACGAAGGGGATGACGGGGGAGCTTCGTTCGCTCGCTTTGCTCGCTCACTCTAGCCCCCATTCGAACCTAACTCATCCGTGTCGGGGTGCACAAAATTCCCGAGCTCTCTTCACTCGCTCTTGAGTGCATAACGTCTATTTTTAAATTTTCGTTGAAATAAAATACCATGGAAAAATACACCGAACAAAAAATATTCGTTAAAAAATAATTCTACTGTTTGATAAGTTTGTTAAATAAAAAAAATGTGATTATAAAATTAATTGAATTGTGTTTCTGTGATATGTTTTATTCAAGTAAATAGTCGTTGAAACAATAATATTCGAGATAAAAATACAAGGACCAAATATTATTAGAAACATTTTCTGCGAAACGAAATTCTATGACATTTCTGTCTGCGAAACAAGGGAACACCGTTAAAACTCTACTTGATAAAATGGTTAAAAAAATATTCTTGCTTATAGTGGGCCATTTTTGTCTAATGTTGTATGAAATGAAATATAAATATCTACATCAATTGTCGCTTAATATAACACCGCAGATATGCAATTTTACCGTTTTGCGTTTTTATTATGCGTTGGTGTGCATTTTTTAAACTCATTGGACAGCGATTTCATTCACGCCTTTTTATACCAATAGAATTCAATAAAACTAGCCATTGGCTGTAATTCAATAATTGTATCATTGCAATTTTGTGGCATCTGTTATTTATTTTCGGAGTCAATTTTGATTCCCCTGTAAAGTTTCAAAAATGCACGTCGCGGTTTAACGTAATATCACGCCTGTATTCCGCGACGGGTTGGGCAGAGGTGTATAGTACAACCTCATTCCGCCGTTATGTTTAAGTCCCATGTAATAGGATGCGAGCCTATTGTCATCAACCAGGCACAAATCCACATTGCAAGCTGCTACTGAGAAATTTGACACGGAAAACCCCAATAACACTTTACCCATCGCAGGACCTCACCGCTCAGCAGTAGCACTTGCGATCAATAAACCAACGAGGTAGTAATTAATTCTAAATAATCTATATTTTTTTATTCTCAGACACTGGACATGAGCGTATGTATAATTATAACATAACTAATTTAACATCCGTTGAAAACTAAACCAAAGTAATGTTATGAATACTTGTTTATTTTAATGAATCCAATTAAATTATGAGTAAAGCTGAAAACTCTGTTTTACTATTCATATGAAGACTAGAATTTACACGCGGTTTCACCCATATAATATTATTGTTAGTGTAATTTCTCACAGAGTAAATTGATAAATCTGTAAAAATTTGTAAAACGTGTTCACTGTTAAATTATCAAATTCATTCGGTTCCATTATACCTGTGTCAAAATTACACGGTGATATAGCACTAAGTGCATTGCGTCCGTTTCGAGAAAATCTGATCCGAGGAAATTCAGATGCAAATCTATGAAATTCGGATCGGAAACAATGCACAAGCGCTCTTACCCTTAGATACTACACTATCATATATCTATGATCATAATTTTCTCTTATAAGACCTCTAGAGTCATATCTTTGTAAAGCGAAATTATTCATACGTCTATATTACATTGTCATATATCTACGACTCAATAGATATAATATGATCATAGACACATGATAGTGTAATATACCCCTTAAAAACGTAGAAGTTCTGTAAAACATGTCCAGATCATCAGGAAAAAGGAAGAAACTGGTGTCGATTCTGTTGTGCACAAACGAACCTTAATTTAGGTTATTGCCATCTTTTTTACTCTGATACAATAAGAAAGAGACGGACGTAAATAAGACGTGTCTTTAGAATAACTAAAATTTCCATACACTTTTAGACGATACGTCAGAACGTGTCGACTAAAAAAACGGTAAAGTTCAAGGAGTGACATCTGTAAGTTCTTATCTATCACCGTCCTTTTCTCGCGCTGTCTGTTAGTAAAAGATAACAATTCTCTAATTTTAGTTTAGTTGGTGAACAAGAGAATCGCCCCCAATGTCCTACATGATAGGTTAGTTTCAACACACAACACACTGCGCTTACTACAGTAAAGTTAGAACTGTGACCTATGTATCTGAGTCGAGTGGACGTCAAAATTAGTAAGTTGGACGCGGATGAGGCGTGCAACTATGTTTACAATTAAAACTGCGTTTTCGTTAGGGGACAAATCGACGGTCCCTACGTATAATTCCCTAACAGCAAATGACAAATTTTACGGGAGAGCGTTTCGAAGTTTCAAACACGTGTATTATCATATTCTACTCAACCTAAAGTCATGTTTGGTATGAAGATTTAATACGAGATATATTTTATGTTTAAAATGTGATATATTTTATATTTTAAAACATAGGTCAGAAAAGTCTCTTTTAGTGTATTTTTCTTCACTGACTTACTTACTTACTTATACATTGGAATCTTCCCTATTGCAAATAGCTTAAGTGGTACTTATTGACTTTGACGTGGTTGTTTTTAAATTAATCAAAGTGACAATTGCCATTTATGACCCATTTTCCTTGGGGAATATTGCACAGTACCCAACGTAAAATTACTGGATTACCACTACTGTTGTCAAACGTCGGAAATTTTAATAAATTTTGTAGATAAGGGAAATTTCGTGTGTGGATTTAAAGTCCAATTTGCCAACTAATAAGTACTTACTTTTGTTAAACTAAACGATGGTGGCCTGATCTACTAATTGTACGTAGGGACCGTCAAAATATTCCGCGACACGTGTCGCTAGTGCCAAAGATTATCGCGCTATGTCAACAAACATCGCTAATGACATGAGTCGCGAGACATTAGTTAAAATCCTATCAAGTAGCGCGTGCGGTCACGAATGTAATGAATGATGTGCGGCCATTGTAGGAACTGTGACCATAGATTTAATTATACCTTAATGTAAATCAGCAAACTCGCGGGCAATAGTCGTCTACTTAGGAAATTACAATGCACGAAATGATCTTATATAATAATACCAAGTAAACAGTGACAAATGAAAAGTCATTACGTGCGTTGTAATTTATTATCACACATCACCTTTTTTAATTTTGACAAGAGAGGCTGACAAAAAAATACGTAGGTAAATTTAATTTTAGAATCAAAGTGACCTCTTTATTATATTTAGCTGTAAGTGAACAAAACAAACATGATATAAATATTAATAATGTGGTACTCGTAGGAAATCCTTTGTACCCTACATGTTTGGCATAGGACGTATGAATACAAAACGATATCAAGTGGCATTTTGGAAGCGTGGGTAAATGTTAGTGTTGTGCGTCAGTGGGGTACCTACTGTGAATAATCAGGGTACTATACCTACGTCAAAAGTTCTAAATTAGAGAACAGCTTTTAGTAAATTCTTTTTGAAACCTTTGAAAAGCTAAAACCTGATTTTATTTTACGCCTGTATTCTCTGAAGGATTGGGCAGAGGTATAAAGTACACCCTCATTTAACCGTTATGTTTATGTCCCATGTAATAGGGAGCGAGCCTATTGCCATCAACCGGGCACAAATCCGGACTCCGAGCTGCTACTGAGGATTTCCATACGGAAAAATCCAATAACACTGCCAACTTGAGGATCGAACCTAGGACCTCAAGCTTGCGACCACTAGACTAACGAGGCTTTCGTGTCATGATTTTGATTTTATTTAATTCATTTGAGATTGATTAGTATATTGTATCTTCAGAGGGAATGGCAATTAAAACTTCAAGAACTTTCTTGACAGAAATCTTAGTACTCCTGCATTAGTTAATGACTGAGGTAATTTATATTCCTCCAAACAGCGATTTTTCATACAATTGCGAAAGAAATCTCTTTTGTAATTTATGACAAGTCCATGCTTTTTTTTTTATTTTTTTTTAATTTAATTAACTGCAGTAGGTCGTCCTAGGGGACGGTTTCTACGTAACCGGGCAGTTATTGGCGAGACCTGAAGGGTCTCCAGCCAATGGGGGGAAGTAAAATACTTAACCTAAGCTAACTACTTGTACTACACTAACATCATGACTACCTGCAACAACAGCACTAAGGGCGACCCCTAGTGGGACTCGGACCTCGGCTTAGGGCGTTGCTGGCGTGGACATAGGGGGGGGGGAGACAGCTTGATGAGGGCTGAATTATCGGGGTGACTGCGGAGTCTGAAGAGACGACCGGCTCTACGACGGGAGAGCTCGGTGGATCGTGACCGGCGGCGGTGGGGCGTCGCGACGGGCCTCGTCGGCGAGGACGGTATGCCGGGCGGCGGCGTTTATTGTCGATTTACTCGCCTCCTGGAGGAGGGTAATTTCGTCATCGGGTTCTAAAAGTGTGTGCCTGGGACGGCGAACTTTACTTATGAGAGAGGGACTGTAGTCGGCCGCTGCGGCGACTAGGGGGTTCGGATGGCGGGGGGCAGAGTCGAAGTAACGCTTGGAAATGCGTTTGAGGTATTGCCTGATGGTTGGCATTTTTAGATCGAGATGGAGTTGGACGTTACGCATGAACCACGGGGCAGCCGCGGCTCTGCGCAACACTCGATTCTGGAGGGTTTGGAAGGATTTAAAGCGACAAGGCTTAACGTGTGCGAACACGACGCTAGCGTAAGTCAAGATGGGGCGGATGCACGTCACGTAGATTCTCAGCTTATTTCTAAGTGACAATTTACTGCGCGTTCTAAGGATGGGGTGGAGGCGACCGACAGCGAAAGCGGCGCGAGCGCGCACCGCTTTGATGTGGTCTCGGAAACTCAGATGGTGGTCGAGGATAACCCCCAGGTATTTGGCTTTCATCTCCCAAGGGATCTGTTTGCCGAACATGAGGACGGGACGGATGTGGGTGTGGGAATCACCGTGTCTCTCGAAAAGAACGGCTGCGCTCTTTTCGGGATTCACCTCTATTCTCCATTTCCGGAACCAGACCCCGAGGGCGTCGGCTGCGGTTTGAAGGGTTCGAGAGATGCTATCGAGACTCCTACCGGAATAGTAGATAGCCGTGTCGTCGGCGAAGAGAGCCAACTTGGCCAAGCCACGTTTGGGAATGTCGCTGGTGTACAGCGTGAACAGAAGAAACAAGTCCATGCTTTTTATTGCAAGCTTTTATTTAACTTCGTTCGTATGTGTTTCCGATTCAAAATTTATAATCCATCGTTCAAGCACTTTTTGGCATCCGATTGAGCTGAAATTTGGCGTAACTTCGTAACTTTGGTGACAATGCAATAATATTGTACCATAGAGCTAGTCTGATGATGGAGCAAGAAGAAAAAAGCTTTTTTAAAAAAAGGGTTTTTTGATAGCTGGATTCTAGTCTCACTTTCAAAGCATTGCAACAATGTAAACTTTGTAATGTTCAATTCTTGCAGGTTGAGGCATCTTCTTCCCCGTCAGCGTCTTTTCCTTATTAAACGGCAAAACATGGCATATTTCTTATCAAGAAACCACACAGCAATAGACATTATTATCACTTCATAATAAGCCTTAAAAGTCAATTACTAAACCCTGCAGAGCATCATAAAACTAAGTCCTTTATAGTGGTCGTCAGCCAATAGCCCGTCGTTCTTCACAGTTCATTTGAGGAGAACGTTAAAAACAAGTCTAGGAAACACTTTATCTGGAACGCCAGAAAGCATTAAGTGCACCTCTTTTATTACTTTAAACTTCGAGTCTCGCTAGATATCGTATTTCTCAGACGACTCGCTATTTGGTACAACATAAATACCAGCTTTAAGACCGTTAATATGGATGAGGGCGTTTGTTTTTAGATGATGGATCATAAACATTCATGCCGATGTGAAATTATTTATGGTGCTTGAAGGTGTGCTAGAGCAAGTACTATCATTATCTTCGAGAATCTTAAACTCAAACTCAAAACTCGTTTATTCAAAGTAGACTAGTATTACTTCGTTCTTTTTGAACGTCAAATTTAGATAGGTACAAAAGACTGCCCCCAAAAGCGCCCACCCTTCACCGCTTCCTAGTGTTTATGCTGTGAAGAAGAAACGGCGCAACAAACTCCCCAGCAACACAGTTCAGTCTGTCAAGTGAATAAATAAATGAGTCTATACACAAAAAAGTAAAATATTAATTACATTGATTAAATTATGCAAGTTGATGATGATAAACAAAATATTTACCTAGAACAATTCTGGATGAATTGAAAACAAAAGTAAAAGTATCTAAATATAGATAATTCAGCATAATATAAACACACAACTATATACCTACGCTCAATATATACAAGGTTAGTCAGTAAGGGGGTACTAATCCGAAAGTGTGTTAAAGTACACATAATATTGAATAACTTTTGTTCTACAGCTTTTCCCAAAAGTCAATAGTTTAAGAGAAACAGTTGTTCAAAAATCTCAAAAAAAGTCTCTAAAATCTATTTATCCCCAGTTATGATCAGCTATGTTTACATTTTAGGTCATATTTGGGGTCATGAATTAGAAGCATCATTTTCTGAATTTGTAACTAAAGCAGGGATGAAGAATTTTTGAAAAAACTAAAATAAAAATCATTTAATTTGGAAAAATAATTATTGAATTTTGAAATTTTAACACTTGCTTTCAAACAGTCATCAGCGATACTGTATGTGGGCTTCGGATTAGTACCCCCTTTCCGACTAACCTTGTATATAGGTACTCTATATATTTCAATACAATAATCGTTAAAACTTTTAAGAACAAACCCGGCGAGTTTGTCGCCTTTATTGGGAGTGTTGCTAGAGCTTACGTTAATTCTCACCTGTCGCTATGCCCAGCACAACACATTTTTGACACAAGACTTGATAAATATACAAGGTTAGTCGGAAATGAGGTACTAATCCGAAAGGGTGTTAAAGTGCTCATAATTATTATGAATAACTTTTATTCTTTCGTACATTTACTTTCCCCAAAAGTCAATAGTTTAAGAGAAATAGCTGTTCAAAATATGCTCAAATCTATATATCCTCAGCTATGATCAGCTGTGTTTACATCTAAGGCCATAATTGAGGTTACGGATTAAAAGCTCCATTTTCTAAATTCGTAACTAAAGCAAGGATGAAGAGTTTTTGAAAAAACAAATAAAAATCATTTTGCAAGGAAATTAAAATTATTGAAATTTGAAATTTTAACACTTACTTTAAATAGTAGTAGTCAGTGACACTAAGTGGCCGCGGATGAGTACCCCCTTTTCGACTAACCTTGTACCTATAAATATCAAACTCAAAACTCATTTATTCAAAATAGAATTACTTAGTTCTTTTTGAAAGTCAGGTTTACAATATTATAGACATTCCAAAAAAAAAGCCCTCCCTTCACCGCTTCCTAGTGTTTTTGCTGTGAAGAAGAAACGGCGCAACAAACTCCCCGGTAACACAGATATGTCTGTCAAGTGAATAAATTAATTGACTCTATACAACGAAATCCTAATATTTTTTACAATAATAAAATTATGCAATTACTTACAGGAAAAATAAAAATATGTAAAGTAAGCATATAAATCAATTCTGTATGAATTGGGATACATCATAATCGTATCTAACTAATATAGATGCGTAACCAGGGGAGGGTTTTGGGGGTTCAAACAAGACAAAACAACATAAGACAAAATAAGAACAGGCGTGCGGCATATCTCATTGATTACTAACTATTACCTACATTAAAATATACGGTGGTTTGGATTCCTCCGCCACCGTCGATTATCGGATCGCATTCAGTAATCTTCGTATATTTTCGTGCTCTTTCGTATCCTACGCACTTTTATTCGCGCACTGATTTTTTCTGTACCTATGTATTTTTCACATATTTAATATTTTTCTTATAAAAGGGTTATTTTATGTACTTTTAGTCGTTTTATTTTCTTGACCCCCCCCCCCCCCCCCATACTAAAACCTGGCTACGCCCGTGATGGATACTTACATAAACTTACATCTAAAAACTATTTTTTATTAGGGAAGCCACATGTGCAGAAATACAGACAGAGTATCAAAAATACAGACCTATTAGATCAACATCAAATAAGCAATCACCAGATTTAAAACCATTGAGGTGATATACAGATTCAATCATTTGCATCCATAAAAACAACCAATCTGTAACAGCACTTAAGGGCAATTAAAACCCACCATAGCAATAAAAAAATCTGAGGCATAAAATACAGCGCCATAACAAACAGAACATGCGTTTTGATAAACGCAAAACAATGAAACACAAACATTGTTAATTAATGTACGAGGCCCTAATCCATTCAGAGCAGACGATACAATTTTCTCCGAAGGGCCCAGGCGAGAAAATACGAACACAAAGATCTAAGATGGTTGCCACTTAAGGAAATTGCCCGTAATAAGACAATCGGCAAAAAATAAATCTGCTATTACCGAGACGACGAGACTGATGGCCGTCGATGTGGACCTGTTTCTTTTTTTTTGAATAAAGATAAAATGCGAACACCAACGGTTTGGTAGGGTAGGCTAAAAAGGTAAAAAAAAGAATTTCAATTTCGAAAACTGGGTCCTTGAACTATACAAGGTTAGTCAAAAGAGGGTACTAATCCGAAAGGGTGTTAAAGTACCCATAGTAATGAATTACTTTTGTTCTACCATTTTCCCCAAAAGTCAAAACTTTAAGAGAAATTGCTGTTCATATATTTCATAAAAAATCGCTAAATACTACATACCTATCCTCAGCTATGATCAGCTATGTTTACATTTTAGGTCATAATTATTTGGGGTTACGGATAAGAGCTCTATTTTCAGAATTTGTAACTAAAGTAGGGATGAATAATTATTGAAAATACTAAAACAAAAGTCATTTTCCATTGAAATAACAGTCATCAGTGATACGCCCGCGGATGAGTCCCCCTTTCCGACTAACCTTTTATATTCCTTTTTGAAACGATTACTTTCTGAACTTTGCAACTGTCACAACGATTATAGCTACCCATTAACCTGATATGGCACCCTTCACCACAGATAATAATACCCGCTGAAAATCAAACAAAGGAGACACAATCAACGGGAAAAGAACCAATTAAACAAACAGAAGTGGAGACGGTATTGCGACTAAATACATGCGATTAATCGCACGACCATGCGATTGATACACCGACCCTGATCCCGGTTATGACGTAATTTACAAAGACAACTAATTGCACAACTAAGGCTCCGAAAGCTTTGACAAATTGTAGTACTCAATAACGCAGGGAAGACTGGTTTTAGAGATAAAACGTGAGCCATTTGTTCATAACCTTAGAATGTTCAGACAAATCGTACTTGGGCGTGAACTTAAACGAAATGTTAGGAAAAAAGAAAATCTTTCATATTCTGGTTGAAATATTGCTTTACATAATTTAGTACTAAAAAAATCAAAGGGAAAATAGTCTGGCTCTGATCTCTCCAACTCGTTGGTTTTTTTTTCTGTACCGATCTGCTGAAGAAGTCTGACCTCTATAGTCTAACTAGCTTGTCCTGATTATTTTTCTGTTCTTGGTTTGTGCCCTATTGTGCCCTAGCTCATGTTACTAACTACTAATCTAAATTTAAGTACTCTCAGTGGTGGAGAGTCCGTTTGTTTTATTTTCTATATTTATCATCATGCCCGCATTGACGTACAGAAATGAGCTATAACTGTAATGATAGATTCAGTTCTACACGATTCTGTTAGCTCTCTCTGACATATCTCAATAACAATACACAAAAAAAAACTACATACTAACTTTATTTTGAGACGGGTGGGGGTTAAAGGCATCTAGCGGTGGACCACAATAGGCGGCAAAAACAACGAAATGTTTTCGATACAATGTAGTAATTTTTCGGAAACAAAACGCTATATCCATATCAGGTAATACTCTAACATTTTTAGCTACCAAAGTTTTAAAAGATACAGCCAAGTTATCGTGTAGTATTTATGCAAACATTATTCATTTTATCCGTTTTATCTACCCTTGACCACGATGCCTGTTATGTAAAAAGGTTCGAAAGGCAGGAGATAAACAAAATAAAATTTAAGCATAACCGCAATATTATCTATGAATTTTAATTAATGTTGGTACTCAGTGTTCTAAGTTATTCTTTATTATAAAATAAGAAGGTAGGTAAATTACATAGGTACATCAAAATTACAGTCATAAAGAGTGAGACGGAAAATAACGGATTTACTAAGAGTTGACTTCAATCACCAACACACCTTACACCATCAATTCACATTTTATTGAATTTCATTTCTATTTATTTTATTTGGTACTATAAACAATTAGGTATTACAAACAATGAGACTTAAAACTAACAATAAATTGTGTAATCGACAGCGTTATTCATAACATACATGCAACATTACAATATATATCAGACGTATTCGCTAAATATGAATGATGAATATAGGTAAACATTAAAAATAGTATACAAATTCACTCATAGAAAATGGACATTTTATATAAACATGCGAACGTATGCTTATAGAAAATAGGCATTTTATATAAACATGCGAACGTATGCTTATAGAAAATAGGCATTTTATATAAACACGCGAATGTATGCTTATAGAAAATGGGCATTTTATATAAACATGCGAACATATGCTTACACCTTAACTTTTGCATCGATTTAGCTTTTGCATGCTTTAGAGCACTGTAGCCTTGCTGTAGAATATTTACTCCGCAGGTGATGTAGGAAAATGAGTGTGTCTAAAACCATCCAGCCTTTGGCGAATTAAATGCAGATTAATGTGATAAGTCCCTAAACTCTACTTTGGTTGACGTTTATTATCCAACGGTGGATTTAATGGGTCAAATAGATAAAAACAACAAAAACGCGACTTTTACGCTATAACTCTATCTACACTGTCCCACAAAAAAATACAATTTAGTTACATTTATTACACATGCGTACATTTATGTATGTCGTCAAAATTGTAACTGTTATCATTTTTATATTTTGACTACCGATTAATGGATTCAACGCACAGGGGATGTCGTCATGTATAATGAGCGTATGTGTGTGCGATGCTTCTATTATTAGAATCCTAACTTCAAACAAACACAAAAGTTCCAAACACGACCTAAAAGACAACAAAAACGGAATTATCATAATGGAAAAGACGTTTAGAATCATAAAAGGGGTTAACGCTCCCATTTTCCTCAAAAGGACTTCACTTTTGGTTCATCACGAAGATTATGCCGGTTCCTGACGTCACATGTCATGACGTCGAGGAAAGTTGGACAATAGAAATAAAATTGAACAATAAGACCCTTTTGAGGGTTAATAAAGAGATTAAGACACCTGTTGTTGGAGCATTTATTTTGGTACGTGACAAGATTTAACGGTGACGGTGTGCAGTAAAAGTTTAAAAGTTTCGGGTTACGGGGATATGACCTTTAATGATGTCTTTAGAAGTCTGTACGGTAAAAATGTTGATTGAGATATTTTGATTGTTGTTTTCAACGGCCATTGTAGCAGCTTTTTTATTTTGAAAAAAAAAGCCTCAAAACTCATTAATTCAAAATAGACTAGAATTACATAATTCTTTTTGAACGTCAATGTTACAATAGACAGCACACAAAAAAGCACTCCCTTCACCGCTTCCTAGTGCTTATGCTTTGAAGAAGAAACGGCGCAAGAAACTCCCCAGCAACACAGTTCTGTCTGCCAGATGAACAAAATGAATTGAGTTTATACAAAGAAAATCATAATGTTAAGAAAAGTAATAATAAAAAAGTAGGTACATAAAGCAATTCTGTATGAATTGAGACAAAATCATAATCATATCTAAGTAATATGGATACATACATAAACCTACACATCCATCCTCTTTTAAGCCAAATGTAATGAATAGGTTGATTAAGAGTGAGTGATATGATGAGTAAACGTATCTAAAAGTGATCAATAACCAAATAAAAATAGTTACGACGATATTTTACTGAAATAAAGTAATTTTTAAAACTTGTTCAACCAACCGTTCGATCACATAGAGGTGAAGTTTTGCGATTCTAAAATGTATTCAGAATATTTAGGCACTAGATTCTACACGGCCTCATCAAAATATTCAAAGAGACGAAAGCCATAAATTATATTATCCATTCAAACCTGAACGCTTTTTATCACTTAAGTTGATGGCCTTGACCTCTGAGGTGGATGAGAAATTCGATTTTACCGGTACAAGATAAAGATGATAAATGTGAGCAGAATTGTCGCATTCAAGCATTTTTTCTTGGAAGCCTATTCAATTTTTCACTTACAAAAAATGTGGACGTGGAAAAGGTATAATTAATTTTTGTGACATCATTTTGCCACTGGCATACTTCAAATTACAAATATATGTCTTAGTTATGCCCGTTATTGAGGAGTTCCATTATACAGGGTGGAAAAAATCAATGGGCCCTGAAGGGAAACCACTTTAAATCCTTAAGATAGATTATTTTTCTTAAAGGAAACATTCCTTTAATTTTAAAAAGAAACAAAACTGCATTCACAGATTTCTCGACATGCTTACCTAAACCGGGAATCGAACCAGTTAAAAAAATTAAAAAATAAACACTCGCTATTTTATTTCATTAGTCGATACAGTCAATGTTAGAGATAAAATTTCTCCAATAAACATTAGGTCTTACACTCATCTGTCGTACAAGATATCCATGAAATCTGATATTTAGGTAGTACACAAGGGCTTTAATCAACATTACCTAGACTAGAATGTTCACTTTTAACAAGTAAAAGACACGTTATAATTTTCTTAAAACTCTAACATCCAAAGACATTCTATGAAGTACAAGCTTGCTAATTTATCTCTAAGTGTATTTGTTTTTTTTTTATTACAAGTACCTCGTTGAAGACTTAGATAAGAAAATCATTTAATTGGTAATAATAATTCTATGCACATTTTATTTCTTAGACGGGGCGTTCTGACAAAAAGTTTAAAAATAGAACGTTCCGTTTGACAATAATCCTATCGATTAGTAGAATAAAATAGCGAGGGTTTATTTTTTTATTGTTATCTGGTTCGATTCCCGGTTAAGGTAAGCTTATCGAGAAATCTGTGAATGCAGTTTTGTTTCTTTTTAAAAATAAAGGAATGTTTCCTTTAAGAAAAATAATCTATCTTAAGGATTTAAGGTAGTTTCCCTTCAGGGCCCATTGATTTTTTCCACCCTGTATATATAACTCCGAAGGTCTTCATCAGATCTTCACCTAAATTTGACTATTTTAGGAATTTCACTTTCTAATTATTTTTTTTATCGAAATCTGTACCTAAAACTATGTTTGAGTTATGCCAGAAAGTAGAAAAAAAACCAGATGAATTGAGCGAGAACCTCCTCCATTTTGAAGAAATCGGTTGACAATAAGCTATAGACATTTAGGGCTGCTTTTTATTTCACAATGGTGATAGTTGAAAACAGCAAAGGGGGCTATTACACTATCATATATCTAGGATCTTATATAGGATCATATATTATCTCTTAAGCTGGCTTCCCACGGTGCGTGGTAGCGCGCACCGGCTGTGCGTGGTATCATCCGTAACATCACGCACCGTGGGAAGCCACATTATGAGGGTGTGTGATGTGGATACGGCGCACCGCTCCGCAAGCGTCCGCGTAACCACGGACGAGTCTCTTCCCACGGTGCGTGATTTTATGGATGATACCACGCACCGTGGGAAGCCAGCTTAATGGAGACAAATAATACCTATTATAGTAAGAAAATGTATAGGAATACAACGTGTTTGCTTCCTTAGGATTCAACACAGTATTATGCCTTTTTGAACCTTAATGGTCAATCAAGATGAGCTAAAACACTACTTGAAGAAATCGTTCAAAAGAGATTCGTGCCTTGGTGAACTTGTCTATAATTATATGAAATGGAGTATAGTCGCATTCAATATAAAACGCAAAGTTACCTTTCGCTTTTATTAAGATTACTTCTCAACTTCATAAAATTATGCACGATTGAAAATCGAAGAAACAATAAATGTACTCGTTAAAGGTTGATTGCATTAACCTAGACGATTGCGACTCATGTAAATCTTGTGATTAGCATAGGTCAACAGCTCGAAGTGTTGTTACAAATTCAGTATTCGACATACGTCTATCATAAGCCTTGGTCGTATTTTACAGGATTTGGCAAACATTTGATATCTGATCTAGCTACACGTATTCTGTGTGATTTGGAGTCTCATAAGAACATTTTCCTGTAGCTAGAACGATTAAGGTAGCTGCCCTTCACAACCCAACCCATCACAAGTGAGTTTTTTTTCATGCACCGTGGAAAGCTGGTATAAAATGGAGTTTATTATTAGTTATTTACAAAACAACCACAAACGTGCAGTATCAGTCATTGTATTCTAAAACATGTTGAATCTATCTATCTTTAATATCTTTGGCTTCAAACGGATTTTTTAGGTGAAAGATGTAATGTTTTGCCTAGTAAAATTAATTATCAAAACACCAAAACATAAAATATCAAAAGCATTGATATACAAACACATAGACCTCATAGACCTCGTGTCAGCGCATGTGCATCTGAACTGAGGGATCAAATCTTAAATACGTTCAAAACAAAAAGGCAGAATTAGTATAAAAAAAACCTGATGGGAAGCTCCAAAAAATGGTTAAACGCGATTTATGTTAAAAAGTTATGTTTTAGAAACTTGATACCTTAGTTCAGACGCTTGAAATAAGTGTCGCATCATTAATCTCAGAATATATCAAATGTGCTGTAGTTAATAATTTGTAAAAGCTTTTAACAAATTCCCGGCTCACTAGAACGCTGCATTACAAAATTATTGCGGTTTAACTTGATCCCTCAGATCATTACACTTCGTGACGGAGTGATCTTTAAAACATATTTAATTATAAACAATGTGTCCGGTCATGGACTAGCAATATTCTAGGTACTTATAAAACAACTATTCTAGTACACAAATACACTACACACTAGGGTCCAATCCACTTCCCCGCTATTTGGCAGCCATTTTGCTTTTTTGTTTCGATATTCTCTAACTTAAAGTTATGATAATGTGAACCCATTGTATTGTAATATAAACGATAGACAATATTCTTGCCCTCCGAATAAGCCTACTTTTTTCTCAATAGGACCAAAACTTGGAGAGATATGACTTTTTTTGTACACACGTACAGAATATCTCCACAAAAAAATGGAAGTGGATTGGACCCTAGTTTATAGTGTATTTGTGCACTAGAATAGTTGCTATATGAGTACCTTGAATATCGCTAGTCCATGACCGGACACACTGTATAGATAATTTAAAAATTACTATAAAAGGTGTTAAAAAATCAACTCTAAGAATTTTATGGGGTTACTCGGTATGGGAAATTGAACAACTTTTGTTCAACAACTTTTCGAAATTCGCGTTTTTTTATAACTTCCCATGCAAATAAAAAAAAAAGATTTTAATTGATTTGTAGGGAGAGGCAAAAAAAAATATTGGAGAATTTCGAAAAGTTGTAGAACGAAAGACGTTCAATTTTTGATACCGAGTAACCCCACAAAATTCTTGAGTTGATTTTTTAACACCTTATAGAGCCAAATAATGTTCCCTCACCATTCTTTTGGTACTGTATTCTTTTGGCTACTGGAAAAAATCTTGATATGCCGTTTGTATATTAGAGTACTGGGTCATCATTATCCTCCTGCCTTTATCCCAACTTATTTGGGACGGCGCAGCATGTATTTTTCTTCCATACATCTTTATTAGCAGTCATCTCAGTAGTCACCCTTTTGGGAGCCTGCCGTTTTACCAAAATTATTTTGACCAAATTTCATTACCCAAACGCATTTTAGCAACCTTTTTTTAGACCAATACAAAATTTTGGAATGATTTTAGTACGCACATTTTCATTTGGTCAAATTTTTACTCGGCAGAATAATATCAAGGATAATATCATTTAGGCATTTGGCCTTAAAGCAAATGATTTATTAAAGCAAACAATCTTTAGACAGTAAAAATTTAGTCAAATTATTGTAACACGCTTATATCTTTTTTAAATCGAAACAGCTAGGTTAGGTTAGGTCAGAACTGTGACCGCACAACGCACGAGCCGAGCGAGCAAAGCGAGCGTACCGCGGCAACGGCCGGCGAGTGCTAGAAACAAATTTTTTATTTTGCCTAAAATATGTTATCCCAACTGAAATATTTGACTACATTAAAATTGGTAAAAGTACTACTTGGTAAGCAAATTATTGTTTAAACGTTCACTTGCCAAACATAAGGTTTGCGTTACAATTTATTTGTGAAAAGTTTATTTGCTAAGTAGTAATTTGGCAAATGAAATTATGCGGAAACTTGTTTGGGAAGTGAAAATTTGGCAATTTTTTTTTGATGAAACAAGGGTAACCCCACCCTTTTCCTAGTCATCTCATCTTTCACATTATCCATCCATCATTTCTTTGGTCTTCCTCTACCATAACCATCCACATTCATACTCAAAACATTCCTCACGACATATTCCTCATTTCTCCGCATCACATGCCCATACCATGATTACCGGTTGCCACACAATTTCTCAGTCACCGTCGCCACTTTCAGACTTCCTCTTACATTCTAATTTCTAAATGAGTTCATCAATTAGAGTACTGGGTGAATTTGTTAAAAAGAAATTGTGACCCAGAAGTTACCGGTTCACAAGTGCTCCGAACCGAATATAGATTAAAAGGCAAAATAGATTAATTTACGTCAATGTGTAAAGTCAAATCTTCGTATGGTAAAAAATGGTTGTAAGCTAAATTAGGCTTTGTGATTGTTGGCCACCGGTTCAGAATAAAGGATCCACAATAGAAAACCAGACATTTCAGTATAAACATAAATATTTATTACTTACTTCCTTCAACATAAACCACAAATAGGTATATATAGGCCTATACTCGGTACATTTCCAATCCGCCGTCCGGCATACCGTCCTCGCCGACGAGGCCCGTCGCGACGTCCCACCGCCGCCGGTCACGATCCACCGAGCTCTCCCGTCGTAGAGCCGGTCGTCTCTTCAGACTCCGCAGTCACACCGATAATTCAGCCCTCATCAAGCTGTCTCCCCCCCCTATGTCCACGCCAGCAACGCCCTAAGCCGAGGTCCGAGTCCCACTAGGGGTCGCCCTTAGTGCTGTTGTTGCAGGTAGTCATGATGTTAGTGTAGTACAAGTAGTTAGCTTAGGTTAAGTATTTTACTTCCCCCCATTGGCTGGAGACCCTTCAGGTCTCGCCAATAACTGCCCGGTTACGTAGAAACCGTCCCCTAGGACGACCTACTGCAGTCCAATAGAAAAAAAAAAAAAAAAAAAAAAAAAAAAACATTTCCAATTATTCAATACATATTGATTTAATCTGTACTTACACTTGTATCTGAAGTGATCATTTAATCCAAAATAACTTACACAGTAACTATCATTTGATCTTCACACCTCGACGTCTCTGACAACACTGCCGAATGACTTCCAATAAGTTTTTAACCATGAACGAATGAATGATCGATTGAGTGAATGTAAGTAATATGACAGATATCAGAGACAAACTAATATGATATTACCAGAAACAAGCTAACATGATGGTCCACCGAGCTCTCCCGTCGTAGAGCCGGTCGTCTCTTCAGACTCTGCAGTCCCACCGATAATTCAGCCCTCATCAAGCTCTCCCTCCCCCCAAACCCCGCCAGAAACGCCCTAAGCCGAGGTCCGAGTCCCACTAGGGGTCACCCTTAGTGTTATTGTTGCAGGTAGTCATGATGTTAGTGTAGTACAAGTAGTTAGCTTAGGTTAAGTATTTTACTCCCCCCTCTCCATTGGTTGGAGACCCTTCAGGTCTCGCCAATAACTGCCCGGTCACGTAGAAATGGTTCCCGAGGACCATAAAAAGAAGTCCAAAAAAAAAAAGCATTGTGGTATTGTGAATCTATCGAAGGTAGCTATCAAAACTTTTTACTCAATATTGCAAAATACGGTAAAAGTCAGGGAGGCTAGAGGCACGTCAGATGCATCGTTAAAAGTTGCAAGTTTTCGCGTAGCCGGCAAGTTTACGAGCTACGAACGAGCTAGTTAACATTAGTTACGTACATGTAATAAAATATGTAGATTTTCAGTTTAGGAGTTTGAAATCGGTCATTCAAACGGAAATAAAAGTTTTATCTATAGGTGCTAGGCGTTTTGAATGACATCATTAAACTTATCGGAGGAAACAATAAAATCAAGCTGGGAAAAATTTGGTGTTAAGAGCATGCCTCTTCCTGGGAACAAAACCTGGGACCTAATTCTCGTAAAATAAATTGTTGCCAAACGCAATCGAACCACAACCATCAGTCAGTTTTTGTTTTCAAAAACTTTCAAAATGATTGATTTTGTTTTTTGTGTCAAACGATAAGACAGCTTTTGATTTCAATTCAATTCAATTCAATATATTTATTTGTGAACATAGGTATATAATAGATGTTACAGTCCATGCAGTCGATCACTATGCCTACCATTTAATGGTGTACAAATGTTAATTAATTCTATTCAAATAATACATCAAAGAATATAATAAATCAATAACATAATAAATCAATAACAGGGAAAGAGTCAATAGGAATGTCAAGAACAATATGAAATATAAATGAAATATTGTGGTATAAATGTCAATTTTAAAACTTGAAAACTTGAAAACACATCATTATGATTTTGAGAACTGTCTGAATGAACGGTTCGGCCTTGGTTCGGTTGTGATTTTTCAAGATTTATTTTAGGAGAATTGAGCCCCTGCTGTGTTTAGCAGTTAGCAGTGGTCCGCGCTCGACTTTTTTGCCTCTTTACAAATTATTCTTCAGGCAAAAGATGTCCATTGCTGGACATATGCCCCTTCTCACCTCATCGACCGATTCTGTGCGTCTCGCGTCCAGCGGAATCCGCTAGATGCGACCTTCATGAGCTCATTGGTCCACCTTATGTGTCCTCCCTTACCTCCCCACGCTGTGCCTTCAGATACGCGGTTGCCACTCCAGAATCATTTAGACCCATCGGAGATCCGTTCTGCAAAGAGAATAAAACTAGTCTTTGCCGTTCTGTGAGCAATGTGCCCCGCCAACTGCCACTTAAGTTTGGCAATTCTTCGGCCTATGTCGGTTACCCTGATACCTATTACTGCTTCTTCTTCTATCGTGCCGGCACGAGCTATACAAGAATAACTCATGCCGTGGTGAAAATAGTAGCCAGTCAGCTAGGTTGGTAGCGGGCCGGACTGCCCAGGGTGCGCCGGACGTACTTAAGTATCGTCACTCGTGGAGGCTCTTTTCATGCACCCCAAGATATGATATAATATGATATTCCTGCGGATCACATATAATAAGCGCAGAAACACTGATTACAACGGTAAATAATAAAGGGTAAATTACACATTTGCGTAGTGATTGAGTGCTTGGTTTCTGCGCCGAGGGTTGAGGCTTCGATTCCTGCACGGGGCAAATATTTGTGTAGCCCGCAGAGCTCTGGATCTGGGTGTTTGTGCATGTGACATTTGTGTGTGTAAACGCACCGACGATACAGGAATAACAATAGTGTAGGGCAACGTAAAAAACAAATAAAAGATACCTACTTATATATATTTTTAGAAAAACTTTTTTACCATTTTTTGTTTAAAACCCTTATATAGTCAAAATAAAATCTGCATTCACCTTTCCACATTAACAGCAAACAGATGCAATAAAATTTAGAAAAGAAAAAAATATTTAATCAGAACAGAATTTTTTCTATCGGCACAAATCCGTTACCAATCTATTCGTTTTGTAAACCACCAAGAGGGCTGCAAGAGAATTCTTAAGTAAAAGTTGTGTTAAAGTTTATTTTACTCACGTACCAAAAGAGAATGGGCAACATATGAGCACACGTTGGCAATGCGGTCACGGATACACCTGAAGGCGCTGCTAGATGTATCCTTTGTGTTGGAAACATACGGTATTGACGAGTGTGCACGGGTGCGATCGCATTCAATCAATCAACTAAGCCTATTGAAGTTAATTGACATAAGACTACACTCATCAACATAAACCTTAGAGTGTATTTTAACTTATGTTCTGAAAATGTTCTCAGACTACCGCATCCATCCCGGAGTTATGATATTGCTCTTGATAGTGTAGATAGTTCATAATCGCCTCAAGGGTTCAGTAATAAATAAGCTAATTTTATCTTCTATACAATTTTCTCAATTAGGGAGAGAGGAGCTCGTGGCTAAATAATTACAGCCGCATAGACCGATCTTCCGGGTTAAGCCACGCTTGCCGAGGTTGGTCTGTGGATGGGTGACCATTTACCATAGCGAGTTTCCTCCGTGCCTCGGAAAGCACGTAAAGCCGTTGGTCCCGGCTGTCATTTGTAGATCTTTGACAGTTGTTACTGTTGGTCAGAAGCCAGAAAGTCTGACAACCAGTCTTACCAAGAGTATCGTATTACCCAGTTACTGGGTTGTGGAGGTCTGATAGGCAGTCGCTCCATGTAAAATACTGATATTCAGCTGCATCCGGTTCGACTGGAAGCTGACCCCAACATAGTTGGGAAAAGGCTAGGCAGATGATGATGACAATTTTCTCAAATCCTGAATTTCAATCACAAATCAAGTGTTTCACGGAAGATTTCCTTTATATATTTTTTTTAATTCCGGCTCCTTCATTGTTTAGTCTCTTTGAACACGAATACAAAAATCTATTCTTCCTCTTAGTCTTTTCCCAACTATGTTGGGGTCAGCTTCCAGTCTAACCAGATGCGGCTGAATATATCAGTATTTTACACGAAGCGACTGCCATCAGACCACCGCAACCCAGTTACTGGGCAATGCCCATATCCTAAGATTAGACCGGTTGTCAGATTTTCGGGCTTCTCACTATCCGTAACGATAGTCATAGGTACTCTTATGATACCCGGGACCGATGGATTAATGTACAAAAATAATCTCTATATATAAAAATGAATCGCTATTTCCCTTGGTCATCGCATCACGCGTGAACGGCTGGACCGATTTCGCTAATTTTTTTTTGTTTTGTTCGTAATTGTTAGGAGAAGGTTCTAAGAAAATTTTGATATTTAAAAAAAAAAACTAATTATATCAGTATATCCATTTCTTAATCTGTTTACCGCATGCATGAAAATGGTTTTAACTTTTTGTTACTATTTTGATTTTGTTTCTGAAGGTAGGTAGTAGGTAGGTAGTAGGTAGGTAGTAGGTAGGTAGTAGGTAGGTAGTAGGTAGGTAGTAGGTAGGTAGTAGGTAGGTAGTAGGTAGGTAGTAGGTAGGTAGTAGGTAGGTAGTAGGTAGGTAGTAGGTAGGTAGTAGGTAGGTAGTAGGTAGGTAGTAGGTAGGTAGTAGGTAGGTAGTAGGTAGGTAGTAGGTAGGTAGTAGGTAGGTAGTAGGTAGGTAGTAGGTAGGTAGTAGGTAGGTAGTAGGTAGGTAGTAGGTAGGTAGTAGGTAGGTAGTAGGTAGGTAGTAGGTAGGTAGTAGGTAGGTAGTAGGTAGGTAGGTAGTAGGTAGGTAGTAGGTAGGTAGTAGGTAGGTAGTAGGTAGGTGGTAGGTAGGTGGGTAGTAGGTGGGTAGTAGGTGGGTAGTAGGTGGGTAGTAGGTGGGTAGTAGGTGGGTAGTAGGTGGGTAGTAGGTGGGTAGTAGGTGGGTAGTAGGTGGGTAGTAGGTGGGTAGTAGGTGGGTAGTAGGTGGGTAGTAGGTGGGTAGTAGGTGGGTAGTAGGTGGGTAGTAGGTGGGTAGTAGGTGGGTAGTAGGTGGGTAGTAGGTGGGTAGTAGGTGGGTAGTAGGTGGGTAGTAGGTGGGTAGTAGGTGGGTAGTGTGTAGTAAGTAGTGTAGTAAGTAGTGGGTAGTGGGTAGTAAGTAGGAAAAAGTGCATTGCAACGCATGCTGGGTACAGCTAGTATAATTTAAAAAAAATGTATTTTTTTTGTCTTAATCGCACCCGCCCAAGTGTACCGAAAACGGTGCGGCCGCCATTGTTTATCTATTGTGTCTATAATTACAGTACTACACAGGTTAATACCATTTATTTTAAGCATAAGGCCCAGTATCCACCAAAACGGAGAGGAGAGGAGACGAGAGGAGATGTTCCGCGAAGCGGGCAGGTTATTTCCACCAAAGCGGAAAGGAGATGCGTAGCGGAGAGGAGATGTGAGCTGTGCGTAGCGGAGCTGTGAGCTGTGAGAGTTCGGGTGCGCGAGGCGCGGAGAGAAGGCAGCAGGGAACGAGGCGCACGAGCGCGGGCTCCGACCGGCCGCTCTGCCGCGCCGCTTCCTCGCTCGCGGCACAAAACTCTATAGAAAAATGAGATATCTCCTCTCTTTTCCGCTTGATCCATTTCCACCAAAGCTAAGCGGATAGGAGATGTGGAAATAATGAAACCTGATTGGTTCATCAAAACACATCTCCTCTCGTCTCCTCTCCTCTCTTCTCCGCTTTGGTGGAAATTTAAAGGAATAAAAAAACATGCAAGTGTAATAGAATAAAGAAATGACAGGCTGCAATGAATAAGAAACGTTCAAATTATTGATTCGTATGTTTCAAAATATCACACCTTATTTTCACACTTGACAAAGCAACGCCTGATTCCATACACGTAATACAGTCTCGTTTATATTGACATTTTATATACTAACCCTCTGTATTTTTCTTTGTCACGCTTATTTTTATGAGAATAAATTTATAACCCTTCTCTCCAATGGGGTTTTTATTCACCGTAAAGTTAGTCACGTTTGTTTTACACCATATTTTTTTCTCGCTCTTTTTTACGCGTCATTCGGCAGACTTTAATGGCAGGTTAAGTTTGGTAGAAAGAGGTTCATATCACTTTTATAAAGATTAATGAAGTGTGAAAATGTGTGTCGGTATTCAAGTCTATTTGTATAGGTTAGGAACTCTCTGCAGATATTGTTTGAGGTTGCCTTTAAAAGGTTGAGTTAGGAGGGTAGCAAAAATGCTCGGAGCGTTATGAATGAGTTCCCACTCATATTAATACACGGAGAATATTTTTCTAGGCTTAATAATTGTTGGGAACGATATCGTGAATCCTAGGAGGAGCTGAACTCGTTGCCGATAATTATCTCGGCGGGATTTTTCTTTCACAATAAACTATGCCACAATAACTCTATTTTGTTAAAGTGAGATTGATAGTTATGATCAGTTATTTTGGATTGACCAGCCGCGTGATCAGCTCATGATTAAGGACTTCGTTTGGGTTCGAAACTAGTCGGGCAATTCCGAAAAATGCACGTGAGTAAACCGTAATTACTCATAAATATGAATGTGACTCACGAAAGTTACAATACAATAAAAAGAGATTAATAGTGATCAGAGAAAAAAAAAACATGTTTAAAAAGCAGTCTATAAAACTACTGACTGAATCTCTATAACTCAAATGTACACCGAAATAACCAGTACTAAAAGACGATAAAACTCAAGTTGCACGGTTAAATAGTAGCTTAGGCGTAGACCACTAGTGGACTATATTTCCGACTATAACTCGTGAACAGTCGGGCTTTCTGCCAAATCACCTATGCGACTACGTGTTTGCCTACTGGCGCAATTTATGAGACCAAGCGATTGATACAGGACCGAGAAAAGTGACCTAGTAGGCACGGGAGGCGTATAAATTTTCAACAGCGGGTATATTCAGGCTAGGTGAGGTATTGTTATAATTGCTCACTCAATCGTGTGCTTTCGGCTGCGAAAGCTAAACCGATGCGAGAAGGTGAAAGACTGCTTAAAGTTCGCAAAGGGTCCTCTGCGCGTTGGACCTGTGTCCCCCGTATGCCTTCCAAAGGACCGTACATCTTCCGCACGGAAGATGAGCCGAGAATATAAAAAGATACCAATTCATATTATGTACAACGGCTCAACGTGGGTGATGACAGTATATTTCATAAATTAATGATCATAAGCATTTCTCTTCGCGTCTAACAAGCCGGTATGTTCCGTTAAAAATCCGGAATGGCTGGGACTTCTGCAAAGTCAGTGGGTGAAAGGAACCGTTGACTGATAAGTAATACAGGATAGAAATTTGGGATGGAGCTGCAAGGGTTAAGGAAAAGACCTCACCTTCTCCTTCACCGCTATTTACAACACGACACGCGCGGGTAGAGAGGGGTTGGCCTATTCTTTTTCTAGAACCACATGATTCCGGATGATGACGGTGACGGTTACCTTTTATCAGAATAGGCTAGAGCCTATTCTGTTGGATGTTGGATTTTATTGCAATCTAAGTATAGTAGATTAGAATCTACCATACTCAGATTGCAATAAAATCCAACATGAATTAAGACAAATTTCTCTGACTAATAACTTAAAAAGCCTACTTAATTCAACTCAATACATTTACGGTAATCATAAGTCACGAAATACAGAAAAACGCGATCAGTACCTTTAAGACTTTACAGAAATTGGTTTATAAATCAATGAAAATGATAAAATGAATGAATTCTTTATTTCAATGCCAATGAGAGTAATTATAAATTCTTAATTCGTGCGATCCCATCAATGGTATACCTATAGGTATAATTATATTTTTTAATGGTGCCCTTCGCTTTTAATTTGGACCACGTATTTATAAGTCATATTATTATGTCATTCTAGGCAGTGGTTGTTTATGTATGAAGCGTAGAATAGCTGATATAGTCAAACTTGTCGTGTTGAATGTGCTACCAATATGTCAGAAATAAAAATACTTTCTACCTTTATTATCTTTTATAAAACACAATTAATTAGTGAATACACTTCAAAAATAATGCTTCCCACTTAAAAATGTATGGTTTGCACCATAGTCAATCAAAAACCATTTAGTCTGAACGCATCCATTAAACGAATGGTGGAAAGTTATCAGCGAAGTGAATCGTTTCTGGCACTCGCCAGCCGCTGCCGAGGCACCGCTTGCTTTGCTCGCTTGGCTCGAGCGTTGCGTGTTCACATTTTTAACAAAACCTAACCCACCTTTTAGCTATCTACATGTCATTTTATTTCTCATTGCAGAGGAGTTTAAAACTAGAAGTATTAAAATCATAGTGCTTTAGTCATTTTAAAGTCGGAAATTTTTAAAGTTCATCTATGTATATCCCCAAATTTATTTTGCGATTTTATTTGCGAACACTTAAATAACCTAATATTTGCTAATGACCGCCTTGATTTCAAAACAAAGGTTACAAAAATGACCTAGAACGACCGTTTGACCGGGCGAAAATATCTAGACCGATAATAAGCAAACGCTAATCTGGAAAATCCTATGATTGGATTTCTTATAATCCAAATTATTGCTAGAAGCACAGAACTTGGGGATTATGTGTCTATCATCTTTCTAATTATTTTTTGCAAAAAAGCGAAAGTATATCGCACATATAATCATCATTCTCCTGCCCTTATCCCAATTTATTTGGGGTCGGCGCAACATGTGTCTTTTTCTTCCATACTTCTCTATTAGTCGTCATCTCGGTAGTCACCTCCTTTCTAACCATATCATCATTCACACATTCCATCCATCGTTTCTTTGGTCTTCCCCTACTCTTATAGCCATCGACATCCATACTCAAAACTCTCCTCACTACATTTTCCTCATTTCTCCGTAACACGTGCCCATACCATGACAACCGATTTCCACACAACTTTTCAGTTATCGATGCCACTTTCAAACTTCCTCTTATGTACTCATTTCTTATTTTATCCATTCGTGTAACAGCACACATTCCTCTTAGCATTCTCATCTCTGCTGCATGCAATTGCCTTTCATTCATCCCTTTTGTGGCCCAACATTCTGATCCATACAAGATAGCAGGTCTAATCATGCTTTTCGCATATTATCGCACATATAATATTAAACGAATATAATAATATAGGTATGGTCTGCCTAGCCTTTTCTATGTTAAGGTCAGCTATCAGTCTAATCAGATGCAGCTGAATATCAGTATTTTACACGGAGCGACCTCCATCAAACCTCTGCAACCCAATTGGTATGTCTTCACCCGTGCGCTTTTATGTTCATCTTGCGCTTTCAACTTTCAATTCCTCTTGCGTCAAGCGCATGCAATATTGATTGTCATAAGACGCATGCAGCTTATCGTCTACACCGGTGAGCCTCGGTCAGTCGTCAGTCGACATATTATAATAGACGGATTAACGTGCGCTAGGGGAATGCGCTTTTGTCGAACTAGTATTAGGCATGCGCTATGGCGCTTCACGCATGCCTCAGACGAAGACGCAAGATGAACATGAAAGCGCACTGGTGTAGAAATAGCTAATTACTGGGCAATGACAATATCCTAAGGTTAAACCGGTTGTCAGACTTTCGATCTTCTGACGACTGTCATAGGTTATCGTATAATACCCGGGACCGACGGCTTAACGTTCTCTCCGAGGCAAATTAATTATTCAAAATAAACGAACTGATAATAGAACCAAATCGATTAATAATCGTTAACCTTTATTCGTATTATCGATTAATCGATTGGATAAATAATCGAATCGGCATACCTTTATTGGTAATCATATCTGCAAGTGGGCTGCACATCCAGGCGCAACTGCCAAATTCAGCTTATTTGGGTGTTGCATAGTTGCGTTGTTGGATGTGCAGTCTATTTGCACTTATGATTACGAATATGAAACTAAATATGTTTCACCAAATGCGGTGTTATTATTTGTCGTCCGTGGGCGTCTATTATTACTCCCGTCCTTGCATAGCGATCCTGCCAGTGCAAGCGAGTTGCGCGCTTGTTTAGGATAACTGTCCGTATGCAATAAAGAACTAAATATTGTTGCTAAGTGGGTTATTGATAATATTGTTACTAAGAGGAATGTTCGAAAATCCAAAAAGAAGCGGACTTTTCGTCTATTTGGCATTTTATTTTATACTGGCAAAGTTCAGAGTGGCGTCACACGGAAATGTAAAACCCGGAAAGTTTAACGGAATGTTATGCTAAAAAAATATTAAATTCCTGTTATAAAATTTACAACAGTTTCAAAAACTAAAATAGAACGTAGGTGAAATTAATAACTTTTTGTTCCGTGTGCACAGTGGTCCGAACCACATTCATTTAACAAAACTTTTTACAATGTTGTTCACAAATTAGCAATGAAAGGGGACTTTTCATCGCTAATTTAAACTGTTACTGTTGAAACTTTTCCGATATTTTTAACCGACTTCGAAAAGGAGAAAAATCTATTCGATGCATTTCTTTATTTTATTTAGAAAACCAACAGCGGTACATAAAATATATTACAAAATATGTATATTTATTGTATGACTAATAATAGGTTTCCCTATACAGGGTGTTAACGAATTCGTGTAATTCCTTAAAACCATATGATCTACTACTGATGTAGACAGGCCCCGCACGGGATTTAGCTTGATTAAAAACAAAGAAATATAATTATTATTTTTTCATGCGGCTTTGTTACCGATCGTATTTAAACCACCTAATAAGGATTCAGTAAAAAAATTAGATTTTTTTTTATGAAAAAATAAATGTTTTATTTTTGTGAACATTTCGATGCCACGCATAAATTAATGAAAGCACGGCGACACGGCTGGCAGGCACGACTAACGTGATATCGCTCTTTGCAGTCAGATAACCCAAGACTCTAAAATGACTCAGAAATAGAAAACAAAGATTTAAAAAAAAAAAATTTTTAGTTGATTTTCAAAAATTCCCATTTAGGGTTAATCTGTGTCATCAGTAGATCACGTGGTTTGAAGGAATTACACGAATTCTTTAACATCCAGCATAACAAGAAAAAGTAACATGCGAACGGATCATTCGTAAAATAAGTTTAAATTCAAAAGATACAGTAGGATAACCGATTAGTCTCAAGTTACCTTACTTTAAATTACATTAAATCTTTCTGCTTTGCTTAAACTAAGAGCTAGGTACATTGCTTGTTGTTTGCCTTGTTTTATGGTTTTCACTATTATGTCCTTTGAAGATAGATTTAGTAGGTACAGCTAAATAAATCAACCTGAAAGAAACAAGTATTATAGATTTGAGTAATGCGTGTCAGTACACAGTTTTTGGTATAATCAGTCGAATAGTTTCTTTTGTATACACCTATTTCTCCGAGATTTGTGGACCAATTTGAGTATTTATTTTTTCGTTGGTGTGAAATACTTTCGTGTTGTTCTCGCATGCATTTTATTAAATTTGATGAGGTCGTTTTTTTATACAATAATACTTACCCTTTTCAACGCAAGGTGAGTGTTGGGGTTTCACAAGGTTCTGTCGATAAAGAAATGGAAATAGATAACCATGTCCACATCTTTATCGACTGAATACCACTGACTTTAGAAAACCCAGCACGCTTGATGGTAGGAATCTATACAGTCTGCCTGACTAGTAGTGCAGCTATCACCCACACATTAAAGTCTGGCGTCAACCAGTTTTCTGTGTCCCGTCGTGTGTATGTGAAAGCCAGAGCACAGAGTGGAGGCGGGCGCGGGTGCTAGCGCGGGCGCGTTTAAATCAAAATGTATGTAGACGCCAGTTGCATTCTCAGTGCTCGCGCGAGCCGCGCGTCTGCATAAGGAGGGCGCGGGCACGAGTGGCACGGGTGTTTCTAATGGCTCAGTCCGCCCGTATCGTTCACAGTGATATCGCGTCTATTAGGTGACTGCGCATGTGGTTCTAAACCATTTTGATTCACCCGCCGAAGCGTCGTACCATAGCTCGTTCGGAACTACTGTGAACACGCAGACGCCAAGACCCAAGCGCCCGCGCCCGCCTCCGCACCCGCTAGTGTAGTCCGATTAACCACAGAGGGATATTGGGGAATCTCTCTTTATCTATGTAACTTGTCTACGCTTATCATCAAGGTAGATTAGAAAGACGAAAAAAAAATCGAAGCTGCGGCAGACTGAATAAGTCGCTTATATTTGTTCAAAAACGTTAAATGGATAAATCATATCAACTGTCGATCGTCGGAACTTCTAATGCCAGCTGCTGAGTTCTTACAAGTTATAGTTTTTTTGGGAAAGCCCTTTATTATACTTACCCTAACATCATTCATATTCAGAGTTACTAACAATATGAGAAACTTAAGAAATATTGAGGCTGGTATTCCGAGTATCGATATTTTAGTCATTAATCGTGTCTTCGTTGAATAAACACTAAGAAGACGTGCCAAGTCTAGTTTAAGAGTTCACCAACCTTCACGGAAACGTTCCCATATTTCTCTTGGTATGTTATCAATATGTGTTACTAACGCTTGAATTGAAGTTCCAAACAATGCCGATGTTGGAGTTATGTGGATACGTGGTACGGTTATAAATTGCAGTTTAGAACTACAGCAGAATTGGAATAAATATTTCTAGAAGTTGTGGTGAGTTGATTGAGGAAGGAAAGCTACGTGCTAGCAGATTTTCTCACCTTTAAAACTCTGTCCTGTTTGGTATACACATGATAAGTCCAAAATTGTATATTTTCTGTTTTTATCAACCATACTCTTTTTTTTTATTTCCATTTTTCTGCTCTAGGTCAGTCTCCTGCTGCTAGAAGCTGTACACGTAATAGTTTGATCTACGACTGATAAGTCTTTAAAAATAATCCTCGTTTGATACATTTATGTTATACTAAGTAATCCATGACTTTGCAACACAAATACATAATGAGCTTAAGGTTCATTACTGCACAGTATAAAACAGAGTCGTTTCCCGCTGTCTGTCTGTCCCTATGTATACTTAGATCTTTAAAACTACGCAACGGATTTTGATGCGGTTTTTTTATTAGATAGAGTGATTCAAGAGGAAGGTTTTAAGTTATAAACGTACACGTGCAAAGCCGGGGCGGGTCGCTAGTCATTAATAAGAGAAACAGGACATTGAATTATTTAACGAAATATCGTTTAATTATTTTATTTCCTGTTTGGTACAAAGTTGATAAGTAACACATCATAAATTAGTCGATGTTATAATATTTTACTCGTGCAATAAAAACCTAACCACAAAAAATATAATAAATGTCATCAATTTGTTTTATTAAATGAGTATTTCAATTTGTAGCAATTTTTTCAAGTTAAAAATGTTCCTGCTGTAAAATTAGATTTTTGGACTTATCATGTCTGTACCAGACACCACAGAACTATTTCAGTTTACCGAGTTTTTTTCTGTCTCTGAACTCGGTCTGTCGCAGTTCAACGCTGTACTTAAACTTTTTGTCTGTAGTATAAAGCCTGGTCCGCAGCGCCAATTTTGCTAACAAAACTGTTAGGCCACGCCCCGATTCGGTTAGCAAACAATGTTATCCTGTTTGCAAACACAAAAACACGGCGCAGCAGACCCGGCTTTAAAGTTCACCACATAATGTATTGTCAATGAGGGTTAAAGGGGAAGAAGGTTCAATGTCAAACATTATTAGTTTCGAGATAATTGAAAAAAAAGTTTGTCTTTATTCCATTATTTCTTATAGCCATAGTAACTTTATTTGAGTCTCATATTTAATAGAGATGGGCCGAACATGGATTTCACCGAATACGAACATTCGGCCGAATATTCGGTAAAACTTTTACCGAACCGAATATTCGGCCGAATATTCGGCATAATTGATTCCCTAAAGTAAACAATACAAGTCTGAATGCGTTTACGAAAAGCGCGCGGATGGGCGTTTTAAGAAAATTTACCTTCATGTAACTTAAATAAAAAGTTAGTAAAAATGTGAATTCTTAAGGTTATGTTCCTGTATTATTATAATTATTCGATTTGGTCTCTTATAAAGATCTCATATTTGTCTTAGTATGTCACTAATATTTATAATAGAGTAACTCTGTTTGTGTAGGGGTAATTGATTGATCTCTCAAATGAATACCTATTAAAAATGCAATTAATTCTTTCTCTTAAAAAAACTATATTGGTTTAATACTTTTAACGTTTAAACTTTAAAGTTTATAAGACAATAACTGTTTATTCTCAATAAATAATTTTTGCCACTTTAAGTAGAAACTAGAAATATGATTATCATATCTGCTGAAATGTTTTAATTTAATCATGCAATTCTTTCTTACGTTATAGACCTGATTAAAATAACATATATTATTTTATTATACTTAAATAGTTCACCGTAGCTTAATCCCAAAATAGCTACATACTTTTATTTGGTTTTTAATAACCATCTTTTTATCTGCTGTTATTGGAAATAAAACTATAGTGCCGACAAAAACATGTAAATTACTTACCTCATAAACATAAACCATTTAACACTCAACTCATACTCAATCATACACGGCTCAATACAGTAAAAACACTTTGAGTACCACTTTGCCGAACGTTCGGTGATTTAGCCGAATATTCGGCCGAATACGAATATTCGGTAAACCTGCCGAATATGCCGAATAACGAATATAAAACGAATATTCGGCCCATCCCTAATATTTAATTGTTCTAATTCAGCATTATCTGGTTTTGCACTTTGATAACTTTTGTAATTTGTTACTTCTGTGCATTGTTTAATAAATATTTATTTAAATAAATAAAAAGAATAGTCCTGACTCACTTCTTCTATCGTGTCGGCACGAGCTATACGAGTATAGCTTTTGCCTTGGTAAAAAGATTAGCCAGTCAGCAAGGTTGGTAGCGGGGCTGACTGCCCAGAGTGCGCCGGACATACTTATGTATCGTCACTCGTGGAGGCTCTTTTTATGCACCCCAACATACTGACTCACTGACTGACTGATTGACGGACTCATCAACGCCCAGCTCAAACCCTTAGACCTGGAAAGCTGAAATTTTGCACAGAGGTTCCCTTTATAATGTAGACAAGGAATAAGGAACAATTTTTCGAAATTCAACCCCTAAAGGAGTTAAATAGGGGGTGAAAGTTTGCATAGAAAATCGTCACTTAACGGGTTCAAAATTTCACGCAAGCGAAGCTGCGGGCAAAAGCTAGTTGAAAATAAATTTACTATGATTCTTCTTCAAATAAAATGTTATTGGGTTTTCTCAGTAGCAGTCCGGAGTCTGTATTTGTGGCCGGTTGACGGCAATAGGCTTGCCCCCTATTACATGGGACTTAAACATAACAGCGAAATGAGAGTGTACTATACGCCTCTGCCGAACCCTTCGGGGAATACAGGCGTGATTTTTATGATTCTTCTTCTCCTGTACTCTTCAAATGTGAGCACTTTGTAGTCGTTAATGTAATAGGTACATTTACTTTAACTTAGTCGCGCTTAAGTACTTAAATCTTGTCGTTGATAGCGTTAAGTTTCGGGTCGTCGGGCATCTGACGACCCTACAGACACATTTTATGGTCTAGCTTAGCGTTGCTGATACATTCATCATGCAAATGCATATATATCGCAGCTAACTACATTGTTCTTACACAAATTATATCTCAACATTGTAAAATACTTCACAGATTGTAGCAAATATCCATGGAGTGTCTTGCTGGCTCTTCTCCATAAAATCTATAAGGAACCGTGCAAAAAAAGTCTCGACGTTTCTTAAGAGCATGCACTGTGCTATTTTGAAACAAAAAGTCTTGAATCTGGATTTTTAAAAGCGATAAAAATGCAATGTGCTTTCATAAGTGGTGACTATCGTGATTTTCTGAACGTCACGAAGCCAATGTCCACTTTTTTGTGACGTTTGTATATACAAAACGAAGTGTCGTGGGTTTACACGAGAAGTAATAACATTATTACTAAATAGGTCCCCATAATTTACGGACCAGATCGAATCAAAAAAATTATGAATTTGGAAAATGATACTTACATTACATCCGAACGGCTTGAATGCTGCGAGTGATCTTAGTTTTTGCTACCAATTTTTTTGTCTAATTTTAATACATAAACTCACGCCTGTATTCCCCGAAGAGTTGGCAAAGGTGTATAGTATACCCACACTTCGCTGTTTATGTTTACGTCCCATGTAATAAGGGGCGAGCCTATTGCCATCGACCGTGCACAAATCCAGACTCCGGGCTGCTACTGAGAAATTCCACACGGAAAAACCCAGAGACAGTTTGCCAGACCTGGGGATCGAACCCAGGACCTCACGCTCAGCAGACGCGCTTGCGACCGCTAGACCAACGAGACAGTCAATTGTAAGTATAGTAACACAATTTTTTTTTTTTTTTTTACTAGCCTATTGACTGTCCCACTGCTGAGCAAAGGCCTCCCCTTTTGTCTTCGAAACATCTCTATTTTGTGCCGTTTCTGACCATGCTAGCCCCGCAAACACGTCTAGATCGTCACGCCACCTACGCCGAGGTCGACCTCGGCGGCGATGTCCTCCTTCAGGCGTCCAGTAAGTAACACAATATAATATATTATCATTAACCAATACACTAGAGGATAATAAAACCTATTTTTTGAAAAAGTATTCAGTAAATAGGTTAAAAACGGTGCTTGCAATAGATTTTTTATAGCAAAATTTATTGATATAAATAAAAACTAATCAACGTTTTCACTAGACAGAAAATTAAGTAACAACATATTCTTTTTTTAGAATTCTTACTTACAAATATAGAGAGAAAACGTTTCAAACGGGGGTTGGTCTTATCCTTAAAGATTAGCTAGAGCTGGTAGTGCTTTTAAGCCAGTTTTGGTCACAAAAGTGCCAATTCTCAGTCGCAAAATTGCAGCAAGAACGCTAACTTCAATAGACCCAAAGCCAGCTTTGACAAGGAATTGACTGTGAAGGTATACTATACACTGATACACACACGCGGCCTATTTTCTATTCTATACATATACGTTTCAAATGTGCATCCTACAAATCCCCTTTACTCCTTTGACAAGCCAATTCTGTACTAGCCTGTGCGGCATTCAATAGAAATAACTTTGTCTGCACCTTAGATCGTAGAAAGTTGGAAGATATGCCAAAGGATCAGGATCAGAATTTTTTTTCCCGTGTGGAGACGGGCTAAAATGTAAAACTTCCTCACCCCACGCTGGAAATAGTCGCGTGTTGTGAGATTCAACAGAACACAGCACGCTTGGTGATAGGATCTATATGGTCCGCCTGGCTAACCATCCTGAAATTAGAATCCGGCGCCGAGTAGTTTACTATGTTCGGTCGTGTGTATATGAGAGCCAGAGAGGAGTTCCTAGTGGCCGAGTGGAAGGAGCGACTTGCGCAACCTAGCGCAGGGCACGCCACAATAGCGGCGATAAGATACGTCATGGCGCCCTCAGCTTCCGGCTAACGCAGGTACTCTTGGGACATGGCTGATTCAGGAAGTGCCTGTAACACATAAGTCGGGAGCAGACGCCTGGTTGTCACCACTGCATCGACTGCCGAGGACACGGCGCTGCACACGCTGCAGGCGTGCCCAGCGTAGGTAACGCAGTGCTGTGAACCTATATCTCTGTTACTTGGATTCGTGTGTTCCATCTTAGACCTTGACCCTGCGCTTACCATCAGGAGCGATTAAGTCAAATAATGAAAAAAAAAACATAATTATAAGAGCAAACAGAATTCGCCAAGAGATACCTTATGCGTGGAGCTGTACGTGTGGAAACGTCACAGCCTAATTCCTGATTTTCGTAATCAGCCGCGATAAACATATCAATGTGCCGTGACATCAATTAGCAATACCACATTCTAGCCACTTCGTACTGTCACGTGATGTACCGAGTACCTTAAAAATGGTTCCGAGCTGCCTTTAAAATCTGTCAGTATCAATCTAACGTTGAATGACTTTTTGGAGTAGGTAAGTACTTAATTATTGAACACTGGGCAATACTTTGGCCCACCGCTCATTATTATATTCATAGTTACGAGAATTTTGTATCAAAAAACAGCAACCGATTGGATATAGGAGTGAATCTGTCATTACAGGTACAGCTAATCTCAGTCTGTCAGGATTGCGAGCACGGTAAGTATAGCAAATTGAACCAACATAGACTCTCCGCCACTGTGACTTCTTATATTTAGGTTAGTGGTTAGTTACATGAGCTAAGTTAAAATATTCTTGTTATATATATATATATTAAAATATCCTTGAACTAAAGGTACTTTTTAAAAACATAGACACTGAATCACAATCAGTTATTAAGTTATCACAACAAATATCAATCAAGGGAAAATGCTAAAATATCGGACGTTTCTCAATGGCGGTTATTTTACTTACTACCCTAGAGTGCATGCGCGTGCCGCTCTTTTTAACCTGTGGTACACGTTTATCCCATGTTGCCAACAATATAATAATTAACACAACATCAGAAAATAAGGACAAGCTATTCCGATATAAAAGGTCAGACGGCTGATACACACAGATTGTCCCGAGTCCATCGAATCAAAACCGCCTTTATAACGTCGAGTGCGTTGATCCATATCGACGATTATCTTCCTTTATCAACATTGTCCATTATTACCAGCTACCAGCACCACTTGGCCGATACAATATACATAATTTTTGGTTCTTTTTGAGCCATTAACGTTTGCTATGCTTTGTGCCACAAATAATAGATTGATAGCCAAACACCATTATTAGGGGTGACATTTGACTCGGTTCTAGTTTGTTGCTATGTCCCATCTGTCTTGTTTCTATAATCTTTGGACTGTACCATGCCCAGGAGTAAATTTAGCATTCAGATGTACTGAAATTTGGTTTGTATAACAAACAATGCTCCTAGGGACTTTTGGTAAACAGTGAACTACAAACTGTATTATTGCGTTAGTAGATAATATATCATTTAAGATTTGGGGTACCGTTTACATTATTTAAGTTAAGCAGACTTGTTTGGCTTGACAAGTTGAGTTAAGTATCAGTCAAAGCTGAGTTAGGCTAGGACATAAACTGGACCCGTCAGGATTGTAAGAGGTTAACAGGCCCGAGAAGGCGGCGCGCAGTGTTCCGCGCGTGCCTCTCAGGAGGACGTGGGGCAAGGCCCCACAGTAGGAGAGGTCTGCCAGGGGCTGGCGGATCGAGGCCTGCTGGGGTTGTGGTGTATGCAGCTGCGAATCCCACGACCCCGGCCAAGGGTCAGGAGAAGGAACACCGTGGGTTTTTAGCCGGTAAGAGTCAAGCGTAACCCTTCGCCTTCCCCGGGCGAAGGGTATGACATGAGGAAGTAACCACGACAAAAAAAAATGCAAACTGGACGGACGTGAAGGAATTTGTCTTACGCTTTACACTTAGAAGAGAAACTATGTAGTGCTACATGCAAGTTGTAACAAGTTGTTAATATAAAATTGGCCAAACCGCTTCAACTTAAAATTACAGCAGCGCAGTTGTGATGAGCGGAAACTTTAACTGGAATATAAAAACTTCCTAATTCAAACGGAAGAGTACAGCTTGACATAGTCTATAAACGGAACTACACTCGGGAGCAATGAATCCGGGTTACCAACATAAACCTTAATATCCGGAAAACATTTAAACATTGTTTTGTGTGTGTTGGTGACTCGGATTCATTGATCACGAGTGTAATTTTTATCCGTGTCAGTTAGTGTTTTGTCAGACGATAAAGGGGTTTGTGTAACTTTGTATGGACTAGTGGCGTCATTTTTTTTTTCAGCGGCCACCAAAAATTTTCATATTACATTGTTGTGCTGTGTTAAGTATACATAAATGTTCAATTATTTTTGTCCTAAGTAATATCGAAGATGAGATATTTACATTTGAAGATTTTAAAAATATCGTCTATATAAATACTCTAATTACTGTCCTGCCTAAAGAAATCTTAGTTATGTTTTTAGAAGTTTGGTTTTACGACCATCTATCAATATGACGTTAGTATTGGGTCTTGGAAAATAATAAAAACACATTATTATACTTTATTGCATTTGATTACATGATAAATAAAAATACAATTTTTAACTCTCTTCGTCCATTTCGTTTTCAGTGTCACGTCGAATAATCGGATCTAAAAATTGTGCCGGTGCAGTCAGATTATTTTGATATCTACCCCATCCCATGTACCATATAATAGACATTATATGCGAACAGCAGCCTAAGGTCCGTTTTCCAATAATACATGAGCAATAGTGGCCCAATATTGCATCCAGCCCTTGTGTAGCTCTTTCTACGAGAATATACACGTAATATATCGGTAGAGATGAATGTCTGGATTAGATCCTGCTTCTAAGAAGCCACGGATCAATCCAGTTTAAGGTTTCCGCCGAAAAATCATTAATATTGGGTTCTCTGCATACTTCAATCACCTATGAGCCGTCACTTTTTACATGTTCTCCGTAGTAGCTACGAGCTTGTTGTACTTGATACGTTGCAAGTGCATAGATAATTAAATCATCGGCACTTAAAATAGGAAAGTCATTCAGCCCAGGAACTTCAGCATTCAGCGGTCCATTCATTTACGTCATTGTATTTGATTTATTTTATTTGGAATTCTTAAAAAAATACGGCAGAAACTTAAAAGAGTGCAGTAGAATATAGTAACTTCTTCGATTTTAATGAGCAATACAAAACCAAATATCTCCGTTCCGATATGGTTTAGAGAAATGTATCCATCATAACTTTTGATCGCTTTATTTTGTTCTTTCATAATATTCAAGTTTCATTACTGGCTGCTCAACTTCAAAACGACGCCAATTTTACCCAAACCCCTTTGTATTAAGACGCTCAAATTCATTTAAAATAAATTACGACTATCCGAAGTCCTACCAGAGTTCTTATTTTGAACGTGAAATTTTACGACTAGTGGCGTCCCCATTTTTAGTGCTCTTATGTGCAGAGCTGTACTTTCCTCCACGGTAAAGTTTTAACTTAAATTTTTACACATGTTTCTGATTATACCACGAACTTTTTGTTGTAAAAAGACATGTACATCTCCATAATTTCCATGAAATTAAAAAGCCTTAGTTCTACTTTATTCTGCCTAGCTTCTTTCTCAAATATGTTGGGGTTGCATCGACAGATCCGGTTGTTATCTCGTTTCATATCATCATTCCAGTAACGAAAGAAAAAGAGATAACAAACCAAATAGTTCGACGATTGACTTATCGAAACATTCTGAATCAGGGGGTAAATGCGGCTACTGCGGCATCAGACCTCTGCAAACCAGTAACTGGGCAATACCGATCCTAAGATTAGACCAATTGTAAGTCTTTCGGTTCCGTGTAGTGCCGGACGTAAAGAATAGCACTACCCTATCTCGTGTCGTAAAAGGCGACTAAGGAATTCACTAGAGGATGGGCAGCAGCGTTCTCTGAGTACTTTAACAACCATACTGCGATCGCCAACCCGCCTGCCAAGCGTGGCGATTATGGCCCCCCCCCCCCCCCGCCCCAGCATGGCTTGGGGAGGCCTATGTCCAGCAGTGGACTTCTTTCGGCTGAATGATGATGATGATGAAGTCTTTCGGACTTCTGACTTCCAGTAACGACTGCCATAGTTATTCGTATGACATCTAAGATCGACGTTTTAACGTAGCAAATTGACCTGAAACTATCCACGTACTGACAGCGGCAAGCGTAGCTTAATTCTGCAGGGGGGTTACCATGATCTGTTACAGCAGGATTGTTTTAATATTATTACGAGAGTGGGAAAGTAACAGCGCTAGACAGCTCTCTAGCGCTATCTCTTACCCACTCTCGTAATAATATTAAAACAATCCTGCTGTAACAGATCATGGTTACCCCCCAGATCACACGATCCTCGCCGTCGTTAATTAGCTACGAGCCCTTATTTTACCTATTTTAATAAAATGATAAACCAGCAAATTCTACACCAACAAAAACATAAAAGAGAAATAACAAAACAGAGACATTTCCCTTGTAATCAAAGTCGTTGACTTCGATATTTTAAAGGGAGTTTATCAACAAAAACAGCTAGCTCATCAATCAACGTCTGATCCGAATCTTACGCGCCCAGCTCCCGTCTTAAGCCTTGCTGTGTTCAAATAATTCGTTTAGGCCTTAACACTGAGTCGCTGGGTTACACTAGGAACTAATGAATAATGTTTTCTTTGGGATTTAAAGTACTTTTGCGTTATGTTAAATGACACACAGGTTATAAACGAATTTCATGTAATTCCTTCAAAACGCGTGATCTACCAGTGAAACATATTGACCTACAACTGTTTTTTTTTCAGTCAAAGCAAAAAGTTTTTTTTATAAAAATAACCTGATTTTCTGTTTCTAACCTCCGGTTTCTGATTTGAGAATTCTAGGATGAGCACTACTTAGTAACATTTGAGTACGGAGTTGTCAAAAAAATGACGGATTTTAAAGCATTATTTTGACAACTTTTTACTCAAATATTACTTATGTAAGTATTTGCTTATCCCGAATTCTCAAATTAGAAACTGGAGGTGAGTCATTTTAGCACCCCGAGTTAACTGACTGCAAGGAGCGATATCGCGATAGTCGTGCCTGCCAGCTATGTTACTGTGCTTTCGTTCGATTTTGCGTGGCATCGAAATGTTCTATCACAGAAAATATTTTTTTTGCAAAATATATTTATGCTTATTTTTTTTTTGAAACTTTATTAGGTGGTTTACATACGATAACTTACCACTACTTACAAGCTAAATCCCGTGCGGAATTAATCTATATCAGTAATAGATCATGTGGTTTGAAGGAATTACACAAATTCGTTTATAGCCTTTATATGTGACTATTTTCTTCTTCGTGTCGGCACGAGCTATACGTGAATAGTTTATGGCGTGGATATTTATCACAACATTGCTGCACAGTTCTACAAATGCTGTGTATTATTTTCAAGTCTACTCTATTATTCTAATATTGTAAAGTGGCCAACTACACGTTTTGGGGAACCCTGTAAGTATAATAAGCAATTGTTTTAAATAAAACAATAATGGTAGTTGGTAGCAGGGCTGACTGCCCAGGGTCCACCGGGTGTACTTGAATATCATTCATGCTCGTGGAAGCTCTTATCTTCAGCAGACACTAATGAGATACAAATAATTAATCTATTATCATCGACTGAATCAGTCTGGCGCAAGGACATAATGCACCCCAATGCTACGTGACTATCAATATATTGAATGGTTTCGAAAAAATATAAATAAGACGCGTACTTTAATCTTCTATTTTATTTTAATCGCTTTGGTGTCTGTCCATTTAGCTGCCACAGCTTTTGTAAAATATCGTATCAATATGGGCAAACACAGAATAAACTGCAATAACAAAGTCATAACCTAAATGTTTGGTTTCGCTGCTGATAATAAACAAGGAACACAACTCCCATATTTTCTTTTCCAATTCCAATATGCAGTACAAAGTAAATAAAATAACTAGACAACTAAGATATCTCAGAGGCTATGGATTGTCAACAAGTTTGTTAGAACAAGAACTTGGCGTTGGCTCAGGGCATGGAGTATTTAGCAAATGAAATGACAACGTGGTAATGTTTTCTCTGAACAAGAAAAAGTCCGCAAAATACGGTCGCCTATTCGACGTGACGACGGCACACAATTAGATCGTAGCTTTGTCGTATCCTCCTGTTTCCTAAAAACAACGAACTGAGTCATGATGATCACTTTATTTCCTCATAATTGTTTATCTGTTTGGAAGTCTATCTTCAACATAAACTGACATGATGTGAAAAAGAACGATCGAATCAGAAATACGTTGTGTGATATAACCATGAAATAGAAAATACAAATGGAAGTGCCCTTATACTTTCGTAGTAAGGGAAACAGTGTCGCCAAACTAACATACAGTTATATTGAAAGATATTAAAGTTTTATACAAGGTTAGTCGGAAAGGGGTACTAATCCGAAGGCCACTTATAGTATCACCGATGACTGTTTTACAGCATGTGTTAAAATTTCAAAATTCGAAAATTTTTATTTCATGTAAAATAAATTTTATTCTAGTTTTTCAAAAATTCTTGATCCTTGCTTTAGTTACGAATTCAAAAAATATGACCTAAAATGTAGACACAGCTGATCATATCTGATGATAGATAGAATTTTGCGTATTTTTTATGAAACCTTTGAACAGCTATTTCTCTTAAACTATTGACTTTTGGGGAAAGTTGTAGAACAAAAGTTGTTCATTATTATGCGTATTCTATCACTTTTTCGGATTAGTACACACTTTCTGAATAATCTTGTATTTTATACATTTCTGTGAGAAACATTTTTCTTCCTGCAATCATTTTTACACGTTATAATTGAACAAAAAGACATGATTCAATTTTACGTATAGTTCCAGGTATCATACCACAGAAAGCAGCTGATCGCGTGAACCAGTGCTGCGGATCTCCGCATACTTGTGACACATGCGCTATAGCTGCGTGGGCACTTCCACTTGTTTTTTCTATTCCGTAGATGTGACGTAAGAAATCATTGAGTGGCAAACGTTGCTTTTCTTTCGTACCTCTCACGTGGGAATATCCTCATGGATACCCTTCGCCTGGGGAAGGCGAAGCTCTTACCGGCTAAAAACCCACGGTGTTTCTTCTCCTGACCTTTGGCCGGGGTCGCGGGATTCGCAGCTGCATGCACCGCAACCCCGGTCCGCCAGCCCCTGGCGGACCTCTCCTTCTGTGTGTTCTTTACGTCACCTAGAAATATTATATTATTAATCCATTTACGCACTACTCCTTGCCAAGAGTAAAAACCCCGTGACTTGGCCTCTGCTTTGACGCTTAGGAAATCGTTTTCTGGGTTAAGATTTAAAATATTTGTTCATAGCTTATAACTTTGAATGTTGGCAATGGAATCTTTTATTTAAGTACGTGGTGTCAAGATTTAAGTTACTTTACAGTATTAAAGTAATATGCTCGCTTTGAGATTTGTTTTGAGCAAGTTTGATAAATCTTAAAACTTATTTTGATTTTTTATATGAATGTCTTGATTTTAGCTAAAATTTTAATTTCATCGTCAAATAAGTAAATTAGGTATAATAAATTTACATATTTATTTTTGTATGGATTTATAATATAAAATATTGTTAAAAAACTGTTACCTACGAGTTCTACACTGCAAGCAATTCTGTCGCCTATGGCACAGGTTTATCCTGGTACAGGCACCTAACATTAGAATAGAATTATTTACACCGTACCTATATTACTATTTTATTTTGAATAAATGTGATATTATTATTATTCCGTTTATTCATTCTATAAAAATTTTTTTTTTTTTTTTTAAATATCGGGTGTAAAAAGACCCTTAACGATAATGAAAACCACATATTCTAACCATCATTGGGATCATTTTTTTCTACCAGACCATACCTGGGAAACCAATGGTTTTGGAGATATTGAAGGTTTACTTTTTTTTTTTAGTTTTTTCCGAAAACATATTCTAAATGATAATATTAAACTTTCTTCCAAACAACCTTATCAAATTTGCAATTTTCCCTCACAAATTACGCATTTGAAGTTACAAAAACGCAACGAATATCAAACGCACACGACCGCCTTGGCTCAGTTGTGTGGCCGCTGCACGCATGCAAACGCGCGGCATCGCCACAATCATACATTGCGCGCTACAAAAAAAAAACGTTTTTTTATGCCAAAAAATAAAAGTCGTTTCCCAGCAATTATTTTTGGTCAATGTAGTTAAGTTTGATGTACAGAGTGCGTAGATTTCGGCTATGCGATGGTTCTTTTTACACCCTGTATGTGTCATAATGAAATAAAAAAATACACTTTTAATTAATACATAACACAAATATACACAATAGGTTTTTATTCGTGAAAAAGGACGTTAAAAACATACAGAGTAAAAAAATCCATTCTAAATCATAAAATCACCAATTACGTTGTTAATCAAACAACCGTAAAAACCCGAGCACCTTTTTAGTTTAATATGCGCTATCCATCACGCGTGTTTTTTACTCTACTTTTTTCTTAGTTAGGTATTTTATCTTCGTGACACTTGATACAAAAAAGCTGTGAAAAACGAACTGTTCTTTTTTCACAGTGACAAAGTGCTAAAATTCAAGCAAGGTGATTCATTTGCATTGCGCTCTCATCAAGCGGTCCAGTATTTTTAGATAAGCTCGACTATTTTTCATTTTAATGTGTCCTGTTTTCACTCCCTTGTGCCAGTCCGATTGTACTGTGGAGTACCAGGTGTTTAAATAATTGCGTTTGTAATTTTTCTTGCTGAAAATTTAATACGGTTTGCTGTTAAAAAAAGACTAGATGCTTGTCTTCCTGTACCAAGTATTGTTGGAGGCGATTAAGTGATTTTATTATGATGATGGCATCCGTCTGCCTGTCTGCTTAGCGTCTTCCCAACCATGTTGGGGACAGTTTTCAGTCTAACTAGATGTGGCTGAATACCAGTGTTTTACACGGACCGACTGCCATCAGACCTTCGCAACCCAGTTATTGAGCAACGCTTGAGCAATGCCAATATTCTGAGGTTAGACCAGCTGTCAGACTTTCGGGCTTCCTGACTACCCGTAACAACTGTTATAGGTATTCGTATGACAACCGGGACCGACGGTTTAACGTGCTTTCCGAGGCACGGAGGGGCCTTGGTGTGTAATGTATGGTCACCCATCCGCGGACTGACCGTGGCAAGCGCAGTTTAACCTCGCAAATCATATGATGGCGCGGTTATTAATTAGGCACGAGCCCCTCTGAATAAATGAATGCGAGCAATTGAAATTAAAATTGATTTGAAAAGGTTAACCAAATCAAAGTTGATTTAGTTGAAGCTAATAGATTCATTAATTGGTTAACAGTATTTAAACTTAATCCGATATCAAACTTTTTAAACCGAGCAAAGCTAAACATTTATCTATTAAAGAATTAGACATACGTTTTTCACACGCTTGGTAGTTGAAATATTATACGTATTGATATTGATTTGGCTGCTAAGGTCTGATGGTAGTCGCTCCGTGTAAAATACTGGTATTCAGCCGCATCTGGTTAGACTGGAAGCTGGCCTCAACATAATTTTTTACACATCAAGGCCCCCTTGATGTGTAACGAATGGTCACCCATCCACGGTCTCACCGAGGCAAGCGCAACTTAACCTTTCAAATCGTATGATCCACGTGATTGTTAATTAGCCACGGCCTCCTCCGAACTGCGATTACAGTATGGTCGATTATATCTTGGTCGCTTTAAAGTTCGTGCAGGTGGTCACGCAAAAGATTTTTTAGGAATTAAATGGTTTTTTATTAGCATTAAATTAACACCATCATAAAACCGCCCATTTTTAAGCAAAGTTTATTGAAAAGTTTTTACAATAACTTTTTTCTTCCTGAGTGTTCGCACCGTATTGTTCGCAGTAAAATTTATAGTTGCTACCTCTATGGGCACATGTACGAATCATTAAGCTAGGCCGATGACTTCGCCTTTAAGTGTCCAGGACGAAGAAAACAACGCTCTCTTTTCAAATAATTTAAAGTCAACTGTCACTAGAACTTTTCTCCGCTTTATGTCTGCTTGACGCGCTGTCAGCTCTCGCATCATTTTTTCATTTATAATCCGCTACTGAGTCTCAGAATTACCAGTGATTCAGGTATTACCGCTCGCGAGTGCAAAAACCACATCGGGAGGCGCGCCTTTCCCATCGCGTAAATTGCTCTGTGCTCGCGTAAAGAACTTTCAGTGGAAAGACTCTCGCCATCCAGAAAAGCTGCCGTCTGCAGCATATAAAGGCGTTGCGAGTTGGCTGGTTTGCTGGTAAGTGCATGTGCTTTCTTATTACAAGGCTTCTATAGCATTTACTGCGAACACGGCCCTTCTCCTTCGCATCCGCGCCGCAATATATTTTGCCGTCCGCTTGCTCCACCACTGAGTGTACTAGCGTGAATGTTCAGAAAGCCTATGTTCAGGGCGGCCAAGATATCGGCTGTACTGTACAAATGCAACTACATATTACGATCAATGCGAAATAAAGACATTTACCAACGTTTTGAAGTAGACGTCTAACTAGAGTACGCTACTGACTACTTATAAATGATTAAACATAACATAATCAGCCCAGTACCGTCCCACTGCTGGGCATGGGCCACTACTCAGAATGAGAAGGGTTTATTCCTTAGTCCAGCTCGCTGGCCTGATGCGGGTTGGCGGACTACACACACCATCGAGAACTTTATAGAGCCCTCTCAGGTGCACAAGTTTCCTCACGATGTTTTCCTTCACCGTTATCGCAAGTGATAATCAAATTCTGATCTGCACATGAATTCGAAAAGTCAGAGGTGCGAGCTGGGTATGCATGGAAGATAAACGTTCAACCGTTAGTGTAGGGTGTGGACTGTATATTTTCGGGGATCTTTCACTACTTCAAATAAAACTCACTTAAACTTTCACTATTATAATTGTTTATCTTGCTGACTATTTGACTGTGGCACTTTATAATAATACTTCACATATATTACAACACAGAACTTTAATACACATAACACAATAGTAACACACAAAAATAATAGCACATAGAAACAATAACACATAGAAACACATAGAAATAATAACACAATAACTTACACTTTAGCACATAGAACAATTAGAGAACACATAGAACAATTACTAGAGAACACATAGAACCTTACTTGCTGACTACTTCTTGTACTGCGAACTGGATCCGGACTACATCCTGAGTGTTTTTTTTTTTTTTTTTTTTTTTTTTTTCTATTGGACTGCAGTAGGTCGTCCTAGGGGACGGTTTCTACGTAACCGGGCAGACATCCTGAGTGGAAATCGTCCCTATATTTATAGTCGGCTAGGGGGGTACAAGTAGCGCGGGTATGCGAGGTTGAATAGGTTGATTGACCAATGAATTGCTCTAAACTCGCAAGCCCCGCCCCCAATAGCCTTGGTTCCTAGATCAGGTCGGAACCTGTCTCGACAAGTTACGACCTGCTTACATTTGTATCGGACTTCGTTATTTCGACTAGCTATCCTACTTGATTTCATAATATTACGTAATTACATTCTTTACAATACGCGATCTTTATTACGTAAACTTCTTTGTTGCTCGGCGTCCTTTACATCTCTCCCCCCGGCGCAGCTTGCGTAGCCTCTTCTTTCTTCACAATGACGACGAGCTTGCTCACGGGGCGTCGGAAGGTCCCCGTCTTGGTCCTTACTTCGGCGACCCTGATGCCTCCGTCCGGTCCTCGATGTGTTCGCTCCACCACTCCCATCGGCCAGACGTTCCGCGGGAGGGTGCCGTCCACTATGAGGACGATGTCGCCGTCTTGCAGTGGTCGCGCTGCGTTCTGTGGCTCGCCGCGTGGCACCAACAGGGGTAGATATTCCCGGACCCATCGGGCCCAGAATACGTCGGCGAGAGCTTGACTTGCCCGCCATGTTCTTTGGTCCGCTTCGTCGCAGGGTCCCGTCGTTGGCAGGCCCATGGAGGACCCCAGCAGGAAGTGGTTGGGGGTGAGCGCCTCTGGATCATGTGGGTTCACGCTGACGTGAGTTAAGGGGCGCGCGTTGATGGAGAATTCTGCCTCAGCGAGCAGAGTCTTCAAAACTTCTTCGGACGGCGCCTTCTCTCGTAGCGTGACACTGAGAGCGGTCTTCACTGACCGCACCATTCTTTCCCAGGCGCCTCCTTGATTTGGCGCGCCAGGGGGAATGAATCGCCACTCCATTCGATGCAGTTGCCCTACGTCTTTCAGGGCTGGCAGCCACTCCTTGTAGGCTGCCCTGAGCTCTTGATCGGCTCCTCTGAAGTTCGTGCCGTTGTCTGAATACATCAGTTGCGGCCATCCTCTGCGTGCCGCCATTCGTCGCAGCGCCATTATTGCTGAGTCGGTTGAGAGGGATGCGGCGAGTTCCAGGTGTATCGCCCGGCATGTGAGGCACGTGAATAGTGCGCCCCACCTCTTCTCTCGTCTTCGACCGACCTTCACCATCATCGGCCCGAAGTAGTCCACGCCGCAATTGGAGAACGGTCGGTGGAACGGGTCCAGGCGGGCTCGTGGCAGGTCTCCCGTGGCTGGTGTCTGTGGCGCAGCTCGAAGTTTCCGGCAGAGAGCGCAGTTTCTCTCTACCGCACGTACGGTGGGTCGCAGGTGAATGACCCAGTACCGCTGTCTTAGGTCGTTGGTCACGCGCTCGCGGTTGGCGTGTCCCGCTGCGCAGTGTTCCCGAAGCACCAGGAGCTTCGTGAGTCGATGGCGGCCGTCCAAAATAATTGGCCGCTTTGTTTCTTGGGGCGCCGTAGCTGCCTCGATGCGACCTCGTACCCGCAGGAGGCCGTCTTCTAGCGTTGGGTCGAGCTTGTATAGCCTGCTCGTCCTAGGGATGGGACGAGCCGACTGCATCCTCTTCAGTTCCTCGCCGAAACTTTCCTGCTGCGCTCGTTGCAGGAGTTCCTTTTCGGCGCGCTGAATGTGCTTGTGCTCTAACCTCGTAGCGGTGCGTCGACACATGTCGATGAAGGCGAGTGCCCTGGCCGCGGCCCTCACCAGTGTCTCGTACTTTGAGAAGCGAGCAGGATCAGGTAGCCAGCTGTCTCGTGGGCCCTCGGCGATGTGCAGGACCTCTCGTTCGTCTTCATCGTGTGACGTCTTCTGGGGCCATTGCTCCTCTGGTAGGTGCAAGAAGCTAGGCCCCTGGAACCATCGGTCGGTTGCGCTGATCGGCGCGTCGGTGAGTCGGGTGGCGTCGTCAGGCGCGGCGTCCATGTTCTGCTCGATCTTGTTCAATAGGCGGAGCGCGGCGTTGTAGCTGGGTGGCATGGTGACGTCGTCGTGTCGCCATGGCAGTCCGACCTCGTAGCCACCGTCGATCTTCCTCGTTGTTTGTTCCATGATGGCCATCGCTCGCTGGTCGGCGTCGCTTACGCGTGGTTCTCGCGCAACGCCTAGCGCTTCTATCTTGAAGTGGGCTTCCACTAAGTCGTGAAGCCGCTGGTGGTCGTGCTGCTCATACAGGTGCAACACGTTGTCTTCATTCATGACCATTCTGCGTGGTGCGGTCCCGTGCACTACCCAACCGAGCTGCGTTAGGGATGCAGCTGGTTGGTTGGGGCCGCCGATCCTAAGCTTGCGTGACACGATGCATTCCCAGTGGTCTGTCCCCACCAGGAGTCCGGGGCGTGCTGGTTCGTAGCACACTTCTTCTCGTGGGAGGTCGCGCAGGTGCTCGTACTCCAGCAGCGTGTCAGGTATTGACTGCTGGTGAAGCCTCAGGCCCTTCATGGTTCTGGCCCGAAGCTGATGCGGTGCGCTGCCCTCGCCGATCCCTTTCACTTGCACCGTGACGATCTTGCTGTCCATGTCCTGTGATGACATGTTGACGCCGTGGATGTGCAGAGGTTGCGACATCCCTTCTGCCCCGATGCTCGTCGCCAGGTCCTCATCGATGAGGGTGATGGTGGCTCCTTCGTCTAGGAGCGCGTGCGTCTTCACCTCCCCCCGTGGACCGGTGATGACGATGGGGCATACCTTGAGGAGAACAGTCTTCGGGCCGTTGGCTGATCGGGTAGCCACCGACATGACGGCCTCCTCCTTGAGCGGTTCTTCTGTCTTCTTATCAGTCACTGACTTAACTTCGGGTGACTCCTTCCTGTCTTGGTGCAGCGTGGCGTGATGAGGCCGGCGGCACTGGTTCACACCGCACAGCTTCGCCTTGCACGTGATGCGTCGGTGCTTCTTGTTAGCACACTTGAAGCATACCTTTTGGTCTTTGACGAACTCCCAGCGCTGGTCAACGGTCATCGTCTTGTACTTCGGGCACTGTGTCAACCCGTGGTTCTGCTTGCAACTGGGGCACCCTTCCTCGTCGGCATCTTCGGTCGTGGTGTAAACTGCAGGTGACCTCTTCTTTAAGGTCACGGCAGGCCTGGTCTCCTTCTTCTGGTTCGTGGTCGCGTTGCTGGTCGGCGGGGCGTACGTGTATCGTAACGCCCTGTCTGCTTCGCGCATCAAGAAGCGAGATAACATGACGAGTTCTGGCTCTGCCGTCCCTTCGTTGTCATAGGCGAAGTCGCACCACCGGGATCGAAGATGTGGGCTAAGTTTCTCCAGCACTTCCCGGGTCAGTAAGGGATTGTGGAGGTAACCCTTACGGTCTATTGTTTTTAATACACAGATCGTGTTGTGTATTTTAATAGCGAAGCTGTTCAGTTCACTGGCTGAGGAACTGGGTTTCGGCATCTTCTTCAGGTCTTCGAGTGCTTTATCGATGATTACTTCCGGTCGACCAAAGCACTGCTTCAGAGTTTTCATAATTGCCTCTGGTTCGGTGGCCGTGTGTAGAAGAGCTGATACTGCTTCTCGTGCTTCGCCTTTCAGGCAATTTCTCAGACGCTGTAGGTTCTCTGCCGGTGACACGCTGTACATATTCGTCGTGTCGTAAAAGGATGCCTTGAACGGCAACCAATCGTTGATAGCACCAGAGAAGGTCGGCAAGTCTGTATGCCGTAGTCGCGGTCTGGCCATCTTCTCCAGGGTCGCAGCTAACTGGTCGATGCTGTTTCTGGCTCTCGTTGGCGTCGGTGATCTGCCGCGTGTCGTGTCGAAGCGTAGCCGCTTCGGATCTTCCCTGGTCTCTGCGCTGACACCCCCCTCCCCCCGTGAGCTGAGGGGGTTGGTGCGCAGCCATTGGTCCACCTTCTGGTGCTGGTGCTCCTCTCGAAGTGGATCTTCGTGGATGCTCTCCTGGTCGTCCTGGATCGCGGAGACCTCGGCAGCCAACCTTTTCTTGACCAGTTCTGCTTCAAGGTCAAACTCCTTTCTTCGAATGGCCGCCAGCTTCTCGGCCGCCTCAAGTTCAGCCAGTCGTAGTCGCGTCGTTATACTGGTCGTTGACCTCACTGACCGCGGCGGTGACCTCGTCCGTTGCCGTTCTGACGATGGTCCTGCAGTGGCGCGGTCCGCGACGGTGGTTGGCCCTATCATACTTTCAACCTGAGGTGACGCTGGTGGGTTCACTGATAGTCTTCGCAGTCGTTCGCGTTCTATGCGTTCCGCCTCACGGTGACGCAACAACTCTTCGTCCCTTCGTTCTAGGGCCCGCTTCTGTTCCTCCAATTCTGCTAAGTCACTTTGACTCCGGGTGACAACCATCGCGTTCGGTAGATGGTGCACAGTAACTTTAGCAAAATTAGTCGGCGGTGAGTTGCAGGTAACACCTTATTTGTACTTACTCTGTGTTCTCTGTGGTCGCGGATTCTTCCTTCCTTTAATCCGGCTCGAAGGACCAGAAACTGTAGGGTGTGGACTGTATATTTTCGGGGATCTTTCACTACTTCAAATAAAACTCACTTAAACTTTCACTATTATAATTGTTTATCTTGCTGACTATTTGACTGTGGCACTTTATAATAATACTTCACATATATTACAACACAGAACTTTAATACACATAACACAATAGTAACACACAAAAATAATAGCACATAGAAACAATAACACATAGAAACACATAGAAATAATAACACAATAACTTACACTTTAGCACATAGAACAATTAGAGAACACATAGAACAATTACTAGAGAACACATAGAACCTTACTTGCTGACTACTTCTTGTACTGCGAACTGGATCCGGACTACATCCTGAGTGGAAATCGTCCCTATATTTATAGTCGGCTAGGGGGGTACAAGTAGCGCGGGTATGCGAGGTTGAATAGGTTGATTGACCAATGAATTGCTCTAAACTCGCAAGCCCCGCCCCCAATAGCCTTGGTTCCTAGATCAGGTCGGAACCTGTCTCGACAAGTTACGACCTGCTTACATTTGTATCGGACTTCGTTATTTCGACTAGCTATCCTACTTGATTTCATAATATTACGTAATTACATTCTTTACAATACGCGATCTTTATTACGTAAACTTCTTTGTTGCTCGGCGTCCTTTACAGTTAGGCTATATCACTGCTTATTGGAAAATCAAAATTTTCCGGTCACGATTCACCGAGCTCTCCCGTTGTAGAGCCGGTCGTCTCTTCAGACTCTGCAGTCACACCGATAATTCAGCCCTCATCAAGCTGTCTCCCCCCTAAGCCCCCGCCAGCAACGCCCTAAGCCGAGGTCCGAGTCCCACTAGGGGTCACCCTTAGTGCTGTTGTTGCAGGTAGTCATGATGTTAGTGTAGTACAAGTAGTTAGCTTAGGTTAATTATTTTCCCCCCCCCCCCCCCCCATTGGCTGGGGACCTTTCAGGTCTCGCCAATAACTGCCCGGTTACGTAGAAAGGATCCCCAAGGACCATCTACAGCATTACAATAGAAAAAAAAAATATCTTCTAAACGGCACACCAATCTTTAGCAATTTGTTTTCAACCAAATCCAATAACAAAAAAGAAATCAATGGCACTGATACACTAAACCTGTTCTTCTAATTACTTCTACTTGGTAATTACAAGAAAATCAACCACAATACAACAGCGGGGTAAACTTACAAGTCAATTTGTTACCATTTCGTGTAAACACAAGTGGTCCACAAACTTCGTGGTCAAAGTTATACAATAGAAACTATTCTATCCATTGTTGTGGTTCCCAGACGGGCGGCGGCAGTGGATTGAACACTTGCGTACAGTCTGAAACGTAATTTATAAAGATTTCTGTTTGTTCATTAAATAAATATAGACGACACGTTTGGTGCAGTGGCTAAGCGATTGGCTTTTGCGCTACGGGTCGTGGGTGCGATTCCCACACGGAACAAAAATTTGTATGGCCTACTGATGGTTGTTTCGGGTCTAGGCGTTTGTGTATGTGAGATTTGTGTCTGTAAACGCACCCACAATACAAGAGAAATATTAGTGGCGCAACTTTAAAAAAAAAAAAACCATTGCGTATTATTGGTGTTCCTTACTATTTTTGCAAAAAAGGAAAGGCTTTGACTTTCCTCTGCAGTCAGGTTTAAATTTTAATATTGGAATTATGAAAGATTATAAGCGTAAAGCATATTAAAATATATTCAGATTAAGGTATTGTGATTGCTGATAAATATTGCTTTAATTAAAGCGAAATTATAAATACAGGCTGTAAGGGGAAACGCCGTCATCCTTGAAAGCAGTGGTTTGGTTTCATTTATAGAACGCAAAATCAATGAAATATAACAAACTTTTTTTTTTACATTCTGTATATCTGAACCAATCAGCTCACACATGTGAAAATGTTCACCTTATTTTTTTTCGTCTGTACTTTTTTAATGATATTTCCACAAAATGGGCCAAAAATAGAACTCAATTTACCAACAAAATTCTTAAGAACATAATGTCACATTTTGTCGACATTTTTAAGTTCCCTATTACTTTCATGAATCTCCAAGCTGCCTAGAAAATCTTTTATCACAGGTAAACCTTGAGCTGTTCTCTCAATCAATCATTTTACGTCAGCGATGTGTTGTATCTAGTTTCCTCTCACGTCTGCGCGTTAACGTCAAAGAACGCTTTATTTTATGATCACGCGCGAAGGTAAAATATATCAGACGTTATGGCTAACACTTTTGTCGGTGGTTGTACTTTTATACGTTAACATAGAAATAATTGATACGACTTGTAAAATGGTGTACAATCTGTTTTAGTCAATTTACAATGTTTTGAATTAATTGTGACATTTTGTAAAACAAAATGTATTAGTTATTTACGATTAGTATTTCAAGATTTGTGTTCATTGCTATTTAAGTAATATTATTTTACGTTTGAAGGCAGTGCTTAAGAAGATGCCACTTTTGCGAGTTATACAAGTTTAGTTTTAGTATACACTAACCCTGAAAATAGTTTGTTCAGAATCACTAGGAGAATCGATTGGCATAGTTTTTATACCACGCATTTTTTTTTTTCATAAATTTCATTTTGTTTTCGGTAGGTTTCTACGCATAACAGTGGACGGGAATAGACACCTTGAGGCTTGAGACGGTCCGCTCGGTCAATTTCCGTGTATTATACAACCCCTGCATTGCACATCTCACACATTTCACACTCTACTGGAGAATTTAACGCAACGTAAACTAAGGTTTATTTGAAAGTTTATTTCAAAAAAATACATATTCCGGTAATTCTGATTAAAATCTTGTTGTGGAGTCTCGGTTTTTGCGTATACTAAAAATAGTATTGTATAGATTGCTTGTCTGCCATTTTAGGGTAGATTACAGGGAGTTTGTTGCGCCATTTCTTCTTCTCAGTTAAAACATTATAATAGGAAGCGATGAAAGGCGGGCGTTTTAGGGGGCTGTCTTTTATTGTCAAGTACCTACTAATTGATTTTAGTCATATTTAAATAAATTTTGCTTTTAATTTTGAATCTTATTGAACCGTAACCATGCCTACTGCTGAATATATGTAAGCCTCCCCATCCACCGTGTTATTATATACAGTGGTGGACATATAATTAGAAACACCAAGTGTGACTTTTATTTTTAGTACAATTTAACTTGATAATTAATATTATACTTATCATACAGGGCTAATTCCTATTTATCTATAATGTATCCACATCATGAAGTATTCCTATGTCAGTTTTGGAAATATCATACAACCGTTTATGTAAAAACTGGTATACTTTATAAAATAAAATGAAGCAGCACAACGTACTAAGGTGGACAACTTATTAGAAACAGAAAAAAAACATTAGCATAAATATGAACTAAGGTAACGAAACAATAAATAATGAAGTTAAATGGTACAAACGTTTTATAATAAACAATTAATGTTTGGTTGGGAAGCCGCTGCTGTCGATTACAGCTCTACAACGACGTGGCATTGATGCTATCAATGTTTCATACATTTCCAGGGAATAGTTCTCCAAGCTTCTACAAATGCGTCTTAAAGTTGTTGTAGTATGATACTAGTAGTAGTACGATATTAGTGATATGTTTATTGGACTATGTTTTCTTTACAATGTACCACAAATTTAGATTTGATTCAAATCCGGACTATTTGCAGACCACTCTAACACCGACACTAAAATAATACAAACCAAAGAAACAGCGTTACAGCATTTCTAAGAGACTAATTAGTGTCGGTGTTAGATAGGTCTGCAAATAGTCCGGATTTGAATCAAATCTAAATTTGTGATACATTGTAAAGAAAACATAGTCCAATAAACATATCACTAATATCGTACTACTACTAGTATCATACTACAATAACTTTAAGACGCATTTGTAGAAGCTTGGAGAAATATTCTCTGGAAATGTATGAAACATTGATAGAATCAATGCTACGTCGTTGTAGAGCTGTAATCGACAGAAGAGGCTTCCCAACCAAACATTAATTGTTTGTTATAAAACGTTTGTATCATTTAACTTCATTATTTATTGTTTCGTTACCTTTGTTCATATTTATGGTAATGTTTTTTTTCCGTTTCTAATTAGTTGTCCACCTTAGTACGTTGTGCTGCTTCATTTTATTTTGTAAAGTATACCAGTTTTTACATAAACGGTTGTATGATATTTCCAAAACTGACATAGGAATACTTCATGATGTGGATACATTATAGATAAATAGGAATTAGCCCTGTATGATAACGTCAGTGGAAAGGTAAAAAGACTAAAGCGCCACTTTTGGTCAAAATGAGTTATATATACAGTTCGACTGCAATTTTTTTTCTGCGTCGATTGGTCTAGGTCTCGTGGTGATCTGAGCACTTTTTTGGCGCTTTAGCATTCCAAAATTTTGCCTGTAAGTACATTGATGAGTGACTAAAGCGACGTTTTTTCGATGTTTTATAGGTTGACGTCGCTTAAATACTTTTTATCTAATTACTTAAGAGAAACGATGGCTTATCAGTATTATTCGATTTCTCATACAAGCTAAAAATGCTTATTAGTAATTAATCCTTCAGACTAAATCCATTTCAGTGGTTTGTTAGTAAATCTGCATTATTGTGTCGTGGTATTGTTGGCGTTTTAGTAAAAACCGTTTTACAAATATTTGTAATGAATGGCGGTTAAGTAAAAAAAAATATCCCTAAATTCAATAAGGAAGTCTATTTAGTAGTCAGTATGAGATTTTATTTAAATAGTGCGAAAGGCTATACGTCTCATTTAACAAAATAATGATACTTAAATTTAACTTACAATTTTCATTTTTAAATATTTCTCTAAAAAAAAACATTCATGAATATAAAAAAATGTATCCCACCGGCATCGGAAACAGGGTCCAAGCTACCGGTGGTCAGGGCTTCAGAGAGAGGAACCTCCTAACAATACGCGCCGTTTCGAGAAGTACCGCTTTCTATATCAGACCGTTGATCCAGCCACCCAACGAGAGCCTCTTTAGGTGTTGGTCGAGGCTCTTGTCTATTAAGCCATTCCCCGTAACTATTATCGGCACAATTACTGCTGAATCAACATATCACATGTCGACAACCTCGTGTGCCAAGTCTTGATATTTCATTTCTTTATCTTTCTCAGTTTTCACGAGGTTCTCATCAGGCGAAACAGTGATATCAACAATCATTGTGAGACGCTCTGTAATTAAAATATTTAAAATTTAAAAATACCCCCTTCTTTGTAATGTGGCTGTCGATCCTTGTAACCGATTATTAATTATTATTGCGGTGAGAAGCTGCTTTCCATAACGAGTCATACGAGCTCAAATACGATGGTCTACAACTAGTCATTGCGGAGGGCGGATAACCTCCCTGAGCCACCTTAAAAATCCTTGTTGTCAAAATCACTGAGTCTGCCTGATTATTAGCTATTTCGAAGTTAGAAGTGTTAACAACCTTCCAAATCCAAATTCCCCTAAAAAATTGTACCCTACTATTATTGTCACTAGGTTTGCAATGTAAGTCAAATGGATATCTATTGTTTGGTTGAAATCTCTACTCCAACTGTGAACTGCAGAGCTGATCATTTTTAAACGGCTGAACCGATTTCCATTAAACAGCCTATAACCATCCTGATTTAACCAGCCTTAAAAAAAAACCGTACGGCTCGTGCGCGCGAGTGCAACCTGTGGTCATGGCTTCAGAGAAAGAAACCTTTGCACAATGCGTGCTGTGTCAGGGAGTACCGCATACTGTATCAAGCCTGATCTAGCCACCTACCGAGAGCCTTTTGCGGTGTTGATCGAGGCTCTTGACTAATGACCTAATGCCATTAGCCGTAACGACTATCGGCACAGACTGCTGAATCTACGTCCTAAATGTTGACAACCTCGTGTGCTTCGTGCTTTTTCAAGTTTCACGAATTTCTCGTCATGAGGGACAATAATATCAACAATACAATCATTGTGCGACACTCCGGCCGATCACTTATCAGGCTTTTTGAGAACAACAGTCCTGTGGGTGATGGATGATAGATCGATTCAAGAACTGAGTCGGACATACTTGAAGTGTGGTACACGATGTAGGAACAAGATTGTATTTCAGAGCATGTTGCTGGTGAATAATTTTGGCCTCCAGGTTATGTCTGTGCAAATACTCTCCGTTTTCCCGGACGGTGGCATGCTCGACAATGTCAACCATTCCATCCTTCACAATATATTTCCAGTACTTGTTCGTCATCATAACTTCGTTCACAATTGCACATACAAGACCATCGACGTCGTCTAGAAAAAATAGCTAGATACGAACGCTTGCTTTGCCATACTTTTTTGCGGTCATTCAAAGGTGCTATGTATTGTAGGTTTGCGCCAGTCTCTTAAGCCCAGGAGAGCGAGGTCAGATCCTTGTTCACGGCAATCACATCTCCCTGAAACTGTACATTTCGCGGTTGTATGGGGGTATTTGCGTTTAAAAACTCTTGATCCCTATACATATATCACTTCCGAGGAATATACAGCCACATCACCGATAAGCGCAAGTGATGCATTCGATATACAATCAGCAGTGCACGGATCATTTATCTAAGGCTTCAAGAACCGTTGAAGTCCACTTGACTATGCCAAAGGATTCATCAAGACCGGCAGGACCCAACCGTTAAAGACCTTGCTTCCGCCCAATAAAACATTTTTCTGGACATATTCAGGCGGCCTGAAGCTCTCCCACAACGGTTGCTTCATGTCGGTCTACCTAATGCCTATCACCTAGATATACCCAAGTCTGTGTAGGTTTTGGGGAGTGGGATCTAAGTTACTTTAAGTCCCTAGGATCCCACAATCTTCCTTCACGTTTCATGCATAACTGCATATTTGTCCACATCAAATTCCATACTGAAAGAATTACTGAAGTTTTCAGTTACCTTCAGTAACTCCATCAGACGCAAGTCGGTGGGGGCAAACAGTTTTGGGTCAACCATGTAAAGGAGTTGGGATATTATTTGACCTTTTCTCCTCACCTGGTAGCCCAGCAGTGATTTCTTCAGCAATGTACTTAGAGGACATAAGGTCAATCAAAACCACAAGGAACATTAGCCCTAAAATATATCATACTCGATCCTGATCGGTTCTCCACTACACTAAATCTGCCGACATCCTGAATAAAAAAATTTAATGGTTGGATTTCTGCATGGGGCAGCCGACGTGGCTGTATTGCATAAAATCATTAAGTCCGTTGTTTGGGTTTTAACAATATTTCTGCATTGGTATTTAAAAGTTTTTCACATCTCGAAACGTCGCAAAAAAGATTTAATGTCTAAGTAAAATTACATGCTAGTATTTAAATAACATTCAAATTAAAAAAAATACATAATTTTCATTAGTAGGAATGGTACCACTAACATGAAACTTTTTGTGCTTTAGTAATTTTACTCTCCTGTGTCTGTAAATCAGAATCGTATTTAATTAGTAGTAAGTAATTTTACTTGGACAAGATTAAATGTAAATATTCTTGTTAGGGATTTATGCTTTCCATTTATGCAACACATAGAACCCTAAGTATGTTTACTTGGTTATATTTTAGTACTTGATGGCTTGTTAGTAATTTTCGACTGTGGGTACAAAATCATCTAGGGTGGATTAGTATTTTGACCTTACCGAGTTTTTCGAAATGATTAGTTGATATTGACTAAAGCGACATTTTTCCCACGAACCAGTAGAGATAGAAGCTTCATTCAAAAACCAAAAAATAGCAAAAAATCACATACCATTGGTATGTAAGTTTCATTAAGATACCTCATACAGAAACATTGTAATGATTTTTTTTCGTCAAAAAAAAACTTTAAAACGCTCTCCTGTAAAGTAGGTATATTGGCGCTTTAGTCTTTTTACCTTTCCACTGACGATAAGTATAACATTAATTATCAAGTTAAATTGTACTAAAAATAAAAGTCACACTTGGTGTTTCTAATTATATGTCCACCACTGTATATAGACTACCTCTGAGAAGGAAGGCCGAAACAAACTCAGGGGTCAAAGTCTCTTTTAAAGTTCAGACATATTTTCTGTAGTAAATATTTGTGTGAGGACAATGCAGTGCAATGCCTGGACTGGCCTTTTGAGGAAAGTTCCAGAGCAGTTTGAGAGGACCTGTCCCAATAGAAGGCACGCATGCATCAGCCATCGTGTAGCTCAACCCTATCTTAGGGAGCTCAACGACCCGACGCACAACATTACTACCAGCCAGGACTATGAAAGTAGGCAATACAATACTCAAATCGCCAACCTATTATGAAAATACTGAAAGTATTAAACCTGTATAATACTCACACTCACAATTTTAGGCATTATTACAATATTAATAATGCCACAACAGTATTATTTACAAATTATATTAATATTTTACAAAGTTTTTTTTTTTTTTTTTAAATTTTTTATGGGAGCTGCTGAGTTCAATCCAGGACTCACTTTTCACTTTTCGAATTGTAGACAGAAACGAAGCGTTTTGCTTACCAATGGTAGCATTTTTTATTACCAAACTGGGTACATAAATAGTCTCATAAGCTAATTTTACATGTCGTAGCTACTAACATATCAGAGGGCTACGCAAAGCTACGAGCTTTGTTTCATTATTGGTAAAGTAGCAAGGGCCTTAATTTTAACCAATAAAGCTCGATATAATTTATCGAGGAATCGGCCTTATGTCGATAAATTCTTAACTATTTTCATCCTATCCTATCTAGAATCTCCCTCGATATTTTATAAACACTTACTTTTATGGACCTTGTTTATCGAAGAGAAAATACGAGTAAATTTTTCCCGAGCACTTAGTGCGACGTTGTGTTGAAGGCTATTTATAGTTTAACTTTATTTAATAGTTAACTTGTTGTAACAGAAAGAAGTTCTGCTAAGGTTTTTAAGCATTTTACTGAATTTAAACGTATTGAATAGGTACATTCAGCCCATTACTGTACTACAGCTTCTTCTTCTTCTCTCGTGTCAGCACGAGCTAAACGAAAATAGTTCATGCTGTGGTGAAAAGATTAGCCAGTCAGCAACGTTGGTAGCGGGGCTGACTGCCCAGGGTACGCCGGACGTACTGAAGTATCGTCACTCGTGGAGGATCTTTTCATGCACCCCAAAATGTCCTACAGCTGGGCACAAGCTTCTTCTTTTATACCTCAGTTCACCACGCCGATCTGGTGACCATTGAGAACTTAACGCAGCCGTCTCAGGTGTGCAGGTTTCCTCACGATGCTTTCCTCAAGTGATAATCAAATTATGATCCGCACATGAATCCGAAATTCTGAGGTGCAGACCGAGTTTGAACTCGAACCGTTCAACCGCTAGGCTAGCACAGGGGCCTAATTCTCCTAAAATAAATCTTGATAAATCACAACCGAACCAAGGCCGAACCGTTCATTCAGACAGTTCTTAATTTCAAAAGCTATAAAATTATTTGACACAAAAAACATAATCAATCATTTTGAAAGTTTTCGAAAACAAAAACTGACTGACGGTTGTGGTTCGATTGCGTTTGGCAACAATTTATTTTAGGAGAACCGGGCCCCAGCTATTCAGTATTGTCGTAACTTTAAATATTTGGGTGGGTATGGGTAGCTCAGTTGATACGCAATAGTAAAAATGATTTTGGAATAAGTAAAATACAGAAGAGTCTCGTTGGTCTGGTGGTCGTAAGCATGTCTACTGAGCATGAGATCTCCTGGTCGGACAAAGTGTTATTGGGTTTTTCCATGTGGAATTTCTCAGTAGCAACCTGGATTATTTTGTGCCCGGTCGATGGCAATAGGCTAGCCCCCTATTACATGGGACTTAAACATAGCGGTGAATTGAGGGTGTACTATATACATCTGCCCAAAACTTGGGGGAATACAGGCGTGATGTTACGTAATGGTAAAATACAGAAATAAAAGATATCACGAATTATTTACTACTAAAATAATTTGTTTCTCAAAAAATTACTATAGACTCTGTTCACCCAAACATGAGTACTGCGGCTCGGTCATTTCGTAAAATGTACCCGTATGTCGGGAACATCGTGGAGTGAGCGCCATCTGTTGTCCGCCACCTAACTAACCGTGACGTCAACATCGGACCACCACGGCCCGTTGGAGGGAGGAGACCGGCTCGCTTGGTGCGCCCGGGGGATTGCTTCTTGGACCGTACGACGGAACACTCGTCTAGAGTATTCTGTGTACATCAGCTGAAGAAGTCTGACCTTTTATATCTGACTAGCTTGTCCTTATTTTATGATCTTGTAATAACTTGTAATAATTATCTAAAGTATTATATTGTGATCTAGTTCATGTTACTAACACTAACCCAAATACAAGTACTCTCAGTGGTGGAGAGTCTATGTTGGTTTTATTTACTACATTTACCTTGCTCACAATCCTGACATACCAATATTAGCGATAACTGTAATGATAGAATCACTCCTTAACGATTAAATTGTAGTGTCGCTAACATCAGAAGTGGAACAAGCAAAAACCAGTCCACATTATGATTGTATACCCACATGTAAATATTTTGCATAATACTCCCCTGTAGACGGACTGACAAAAACTTGATTATACGAGTGAGATTACAATGGTGAGACCGAGAAAAGGTGATAAATCCGGTGAGTCGCAACCATTTTATTATACCTACTTATGTGTGATGGGAGTTTGATGAAGGAAATATAATATCAAAGGGTATTTATTCGAGTAAAATAAATATTAAATGATATCTGTGTTTATTCGTGTAAAATAACAAAATATGGTATCTATATTTGTTTCTGTAAATAAATGCGTTGCAGTCGCATTAGAGTTTGTCGTGAGATGCAACCAGGGTTGACCTGAGGGAGGCACCACCCGGTATGTCAAACCGGGGTTGGAACATGACGAAGCCTTGGCTGGAGACCCTTCAGGTCTCGCCAATAACTGCCCGGTTACGTAGAAACCGTCCCCTAGGACGACCTACAGCAGTCCAATAGAAAAAAAGAAAAAAAAAAAAAAAAAAAAAAAAACATGACGAAGCAATTGTTATAGGGCTGGAACCCAGGCGGGTGATGCCGTGATATGGCTAGATCCAAGGCGGGTGATGCCATGTTGAGAAAGCAGGATCCCAGGCGGGTGATGCCAAATGAGTTGGCTAGATCCAAGGCGGGTGATGCTATAAATTAATAAATAAAATGCAGTAAAAAAAATAATGTTTTGAAAATATTGATACCTATATGTTTTTATTGGTTTTGCTATAATTCTTCTTACAGAATGGTGCAAAATAGTTTATTGAAATTAAAAGTAGATTGTTATTACTTGTGGTTTAAAATGTATTTATGTTGATAAAGCCCAGGCGGATGATGCCAAATAAGTTGGCTAAATCCAAGGCAGGTGATGCTATAAATAGATAAATGAAAATGCAGTAAAAATGAATGCTTGAAAATATTGATACCTATTTGTTTTTATTGGTTTTGCTATAATTCTTGTTGCAGAATAGTGCAAAATAGTTTATTGAAATTAAAAAGTAGTTTTGTAGGTACATAAAAAAAAAAAGTTTAAAATGTATTTTTGTAGATGAAAACGGAAATAGTATTTTTTATTGGTAATAATTGTTATAGGTCTGGAACCCAGGCGGGTGATGCCATGATATGGCTAGATCCAAGGCGGGTGATGCTATAAATTGATAAATGAAATAAATGTTAAAGTTTCTAGTTAGAAATAGAAGTACGTATTTGAGCGTTTTTGGTAAATTAAACCCATGAGGGGGTGAAATTATAAGAGTTGAAATTTTGTATGAAAATCATTATTCCATGGGGCTATAAACTTGAAATTTGGCAAAGACTCTTCAAAGTAAATAATTAATAAATACAGTGCTTTATAGTGTTATTGTAAATAAAATGAAGTGGCCACACAGCCTCACATATAGTATTGCTTATATTTTAATTGCGAAACTAGATAAAACATTTATACCATAATCTACGCCATGATAGAAACACCAGCAAATGTGAATAAAGCTTGGAAAACAACTTGGTACGTTTAAGTGCAGCGAAAGCTCTTTAAATGCAAGTGATTCCAAGTGGTAAGCTCTAGGAAAACCAGGACTTAAGTGTGGCATAGTCCCTTTGAGTGCGGTTGACCTAGCAGTAATAGAAGCATTTGCTGATGGTTCAAATGTGTATTATGGCTTTGTGAATCATTGAGATATTTAACAAAGAAATATTTTAAGTGTTTATTGGGTACGGAAGCCTAAAAATTATTGTTGCATAATAATCATTTATTGAATAACTATAATTTGATGTTTAACAAGTATAACTTTCTTATGAGGCATCTGAGATAGTATTTTATAGTGAAATGCTTCGTAGGAAGTGAAAATGTTGAAATCTAATGTTTGTAAGATGTTTGTTATGAAAAGTTATGAACGAATATACAACCAGGTTGATACGGAAATAAATATCAACTAGTTCAACCTAGGGTTGATGAGCTTGTTGGCTGACGATGAGATATCAGGCTCTATTCGATTCAAACATTCTTTTATGATTTTCATGTTGCTTTGGTCATGGACATGCACATGAGTAACATGATAAGTCAAAGATGAGTGATCAGGTGTAACGTAGATGCGTACTGTATTATTTGATTCTGTTTAAGGTCCGGAGTTGTCACTGAAGTTAGGCCTTGATGTATCATAATCCTCGCCAGGATAGAAACACCAGCAAATGTGAATAAAGCTTGGAAAACAACTTGGTACATTTAAGTGCAGCGAAAAGCTCTTTAAATGCAAGTGATTCCAAGTGGTAAGCTCTAAGAAAACCAGGGCTCTTAAGTGTGACATAGCCCCTTTAAGTACAATTGACCTAGCTGTAAAAGAGTGGGCATTTGCTGATGTTTCAAAAGCGTATTATGGCTTGCGGTTCATTCATGCACAACTAGTTCTGATGCTGGTTTTGTTTCAGTGTTTTACCTAGACTCGTGGGGCGCCTGGGGCATGCGCCTTGCAGGATGGCCGTGTCGGGAACATCGTGGAGTGAGCGCCATCTGTTGTCCGCCACCTAACTAACCGTGACGTCAACATCGGACCACCACGGCCCGTTGGAGGGAGGAGACCGGCTCGCTTGGTGCGCCCGGGGGATTGCTTCTTGGACCGTACGACGGAACACTCGTCTAGAGTATTCTGTGTACATCAGCTGAAGAAGTCTGACCTTTTATATCTGACTAGCTTGTCCTTATTTTATGATCTTGTAATAACTTGTAATAATTATCTAAAGTATTATATTGTGATCTAGTTCATGTTACTAACACTAACCCAAATACAAGTACTCTCAGTGGTGGAGAGTCTATGTTGGTTTTATTTACTACATTTACCTTGCTCACAATCCTGACATACCAATATTAGCGATAACTGTAATGATAGAATCACTCCTTAACGATTAAATTGTAGTGTCGCTAACACGTAAGGAGACTGCTAAGGAAAAAACGTAAACGACATCATCAAAAACCGTAAAATAGCTATGTTATCAATGCTTTGTTTTTAAAAATATTTGATATTTTTGCATGGTAACGTTTTGTAGAGAAACCTCACTAATTAACTTACGGTAAAAAGCGTTTAAGATAATAATGATGTACAATTTCAACGAATACAAACACAAAAGTTATAAATCTGAGGAAACTCCAACTCGATTCAACAATTTCACACCCCAACAATATACCTTACCATTGAAATATTTGATTACAAATTTCAACAAACCGTGTAAAGAAATATCGCGTTCGCACTGATATTTCAGCGCCAGTTTATTTACACGACGGGTTACTTCGATTCGATTTCATGATTCTATTCTCGTGATCAAATATTTGAAGCTCCACAAGTTTGTTGTACCGAATATTGGAGTCAAAAGCGAAATGTAGCAATCGGTGTGTAATAATTAGTTCGCGGTAGTTTCTATTTAAACCTACGTCAGTTGGAAATGACAAGTTCGACAGGCACTTGATGTGAAATTAGATGCTTAACCACAGATATAGGGTTAAATAGATAACGTAAGTTGACCTTAAGTTGAGCGTATATCATTCGAGGGTTGCAACTGAAAGTCAGCGTTAGGTAGTTGGTACAGTTTGATTAATTTTATTAGGTGGCTGTGAATTTGACACAAGTGAGGTGTCAGCGGCGCTTCACGGAGTTGACGTGTGAGTGTGTGTGGCAATGCACGCGCTCGCAGCTCACTTCAGAGCCGCCAATAGCATTACATCGAACTGTACCTGATACAGCCACCTGATATCCTGCTGAGCTGATGGCCCTTTTGGCAGTTCTGTTCTATTATTATGTTTTTTGTATGCCTCTTTATTGTTTTTGCCGATATAACTTATCCATTTCTATTTATTACTGCTTACCGTGCCATTCAGTTGGAGCAATCCTCCAAGATGTTACACTTTTGAGTCAGTTCTCTCTCAACCGTTTCCGCAAGCGCGAATCGTTGCAAGATGCATGTGCTCGACCCTTGTGTAAAGGCCAAAATGCACTTAGCGTATCTTGCGCCACGTACTACGCAAGATATGCGACAAAATACGCTTGAGTGCGGCTGCAACCGGTTGTACACGCGGATAGTTAACTTAACATCGATCGAAACTTCTAGGTCCTATTACGCTCGGCGTAAGAGCGGTTACGCACTGCATCCGATCCGAATCCGAGAAAATACGTTCTGAAGTAGTCATAGAACTATTTGTATGGTAGTTTACGCACTAGATCCGACTTCCGTCATCCGATTTCTCTCCGTGATGCGTGAGTTTCCAATTCGGAAGAAATATTGACGGACCGAAGTAGCCGCAGTACTGTTTGTATGAACGCTTTCGCATTACCTCGGATTCAAATCGGACGCCAAATGGATGTGCCAAAGATGGCCCCTGAATTGTTTGAATTTGGATCAGAGATTGGATAAGTGCGTAAACGATATCCGAATTCGGTCCGAGTTTTTTAGACCTTAGATTCGTATTTTCACGTATTGGGATCGGATGCAGTGCGCAAAGCAATATCAGAATTCGGTCCGAGTTTTTTATATTCTTATTTTCACGGATGGATCGGAGTGCAGTGCAGTGGAGTCGGTGCAGTGAGTGTGTAATCGCTGTAACGACGTATAATACGCGTGATGAGGTCGCGCAGGAGAATATGTATGTAACGCGATGCATACGCTTAATGTACGATTTTCACCAACCGGGCCACGCAGCGGATGCGTGAGCGTGCGCCCGTAGCTGACCGCGTTCGCTCGACGGCTACAAACTTCTGGAACCCGGGCGCATGCGCGCGCGTGCTTGCGTATCTGCTAGCATACTCTCAGCAACTAGTGATGCTTTCGTATCGCAGTCACTTTCTACCTGCGGTGTGGCCGAGCGGAGCCGACCGGACGCGACGATAGCCGAGCGCCGCCGTCCACGTACGCGAGGAGCCGACCGGCTGCCGCGTTGTCCAAGCGCAGCCGACCGTCTATGCGGCATACACGCGGATCTAACCGAGTTCCAAGCAGTGTAAATTCCATGCAAACATGAAACTTAACTATTGTATAGAAGCCTGAATTTCCTTTGGCACAGTGTGAAATGCGCTCCGGCGCGCTCCGGCGGCGCGTAACATGCGCTGCGCAAGATACGCTCAGTGTGTCTGCAGCCAGTTACTTTCCAGAGCTAAATTGCATTATGTAGGGGAACAAAAAAAGTGATACACATGCTTTCAACTTAACAAACATGCGGTATCTATATAACTCAATATCTGTGTGCTTAACTTTAGTTTAGAATGTGATTAAATCCGAATATCCTACACAGTATAAAACAAAGTCGCTCCCTGCTGTCTGTCCCTATGTATGCTTAGATCTTTAAAACTACGCAACGGATTTAGATGCGGTTTTTTTTAATAGATAGAGTGATTCAAGAGGAAGGTCTATATGTATAATACATTGCACCCGTGCGAAGCTGGGCCGGGTCGCTAGTAGAGCACTAAGGCTGATTAATGAGCCAATACTAGGTATTTAATGGTGTGTTTTTAGGATAGAAATTTACGATCTACTAAAATCTGTGCATTTTGTATCGGATCTAATTTTCCCGGTCTATCAAGCTGTGTAATTTTGATTAATTTTTAGTGGAAGAGCGAGATTCGCAGACCGCACTTAGACTTTACTTTACCAAGTAAAATAAGCGTATCATATAAATATGAACATTATTCCTATAAAATTTATGTTCACATTCGTGTGAAACGTTTACTTTACTTAGCGAAGTAAAGTCTAACTACACTACACTTTAGTGTAGTATATAGTTTGGGACCTACATTTGAGAGACCTAAATGGTACCATGATAGATTGTAGGTAAAGTAATATTCAGTTACGTTCAAAAATCCCTATTTTTTTTTATAAATAGGCAATCATTTGATAAAGGCAGTAAAAATTCCGAAGTATAAATAAAATTCCATTAAAAAGGCAATGTGAGAAAGTTCAAAAAAAACTTTTTCAATCATCAAAATGTTACCTTTCAAACACGATTAAATATTTATGAATCTACAGATGTACATTCCGTTTGCACAAACTTCTAATAAAAATATACTTTTATCTTTTCCATTTGCCCGCAAGAGTGTTTGAGAGACGGGAGGAAAGTGAACCGGTTCTCTCGATTTTTTGCCTAAAGTTATAGAATTCCTTGAAACCACAGCGCGTATGTAGGCAATAAATATTTTAATTTTAAATTGAGGATGATAAAAACGCGTATAAAACAATTCTCTATGAATTGAGACAAAATTATAAGTCATTCATTCATCATTCTCCTGCCTTTATCCCAATTTACTTGGGGTCGGCGCAACATGTCTTTTTCTTCCATACTTCTCTATTAGTCGTCATTTCGGTAGTCACCCCCTTTCTAACCATATCATCATTCACACATTCCATCCATCGTTTCTATCTCTAGTATCTAAATTTCTCTAGTATCTAATTTCTATCTATAGTATCTAAATAATTTCTATCTATAGTATCTAAATAATATCAACGTCGCGTAATATCGCTGGATAGCGTCAACTACGGGTGTCGCGGATATTTTTGCTAATCCTAATCCTAACTAATTATAAATGCGAAAGTAAATTTGTTTGTTTGTTACCTTTTCACGCCTAAACCACTGAACCGATCATCCTGAAATTTTGCATATACGTTGTCAGGTGTACAGAAACAGACATAGGGTACCTTTCATCCCGAAAAAAAGTATTGTTCCCGAGGAAAACAACAATAACGATAATAGATGGCGCCATGTGTCTTTCAAATCATGATTGAATTATAATGTCATGGAATGGTATAATGGAAACTATTATATTTATTAACGTGAGTGAAGCCGCGGGCAAAATCTAGTGAATAATACAAGCAGCTTAAAAAGATCTTTATAAACTTTCATACATAGCCTTACCGCGTGAAAAGCTAGTTTCAATTTAAAAACAACAGAGTTTTTAAAAAGGATACACATTTTTATATCCAAGTTACTGCTATATTTTTTATCAATTTCTTAAGCCCATAACCAAGCTCAGGTGTTCTCAGAAAAAGTGTAGAATTTTACTTTCTAGACTTTTTAAGTCTGTTCAGGCATTCACATCACCAGCGCTTTTGAAAATTTAAATATTGCTAAGTAAGTTGGTTTTTCATGTGGCACTTGTATGTTGTTAGAAGAAAGAGTAAAATAATATTTAAGCTGCTTATGTACTTAACTGAACTTGTACCTACATAATTTTATCATATTAACTAGCTTTTGCCCGCAGCATCGCTTGCGTGAAATTTGGAACCCATTAAGTGACGATTTTCCATACAAACTTTCATCCTCTATTTAATTCCTTTAGGGATTGAATTTCAAAAAATCCTTCCTCATTCCTTGTCTATATTATAAAGGAAATCTCTGTGCAAAATTTCAGCTTTGTAGGTCTAAGGGTTTGGGCTGGGCGTTGATGAGTCAGTCAGTCAGGACTTCTCTTTTTATTTATATCGATAATATCACGTCTGCATTCTCCGATAGAGATGGGGAGTGTAGATGATAGGAAGGAGCAATGTGGCAAACGATATGTATTTTTGGTCGTCCGTGCGCCCAGTGCCGGGATACAGATAAATGGTCCATCGCCGTATTCGTTTTTATTGTATAACCTCGGTTACCCTGCTCCCTGCAAGTTTCCCTTTGACACCTGGGTACGCACTTGAATCTGACCGACCCGTTTCTTTTATAAAAAACTAGCTGTGCCTGCGACTTCGTCCACGTGGAAGTCGGAAAACAACATTGCGTCGCAACAACGAATATTTACTCATTTAAAAAAATTCTAATCTCATTTATTCCCAATCAGGTTACTGCTCGTCCCCCATACTAAATAGCGCGATAATTTATACCCTATAACCTGATCCGACCTGCAACAAATATGTTTTCCAAATATTAACAAAATCTGTCCAGTAGTTTCGGCGTGAAGCTCAAACATACAAACAGATAAACAGACAGACAAAAATTCTAAAAACTCTCTTTTTGACATCTGTAGCGTTTTTCCAACAATTTCCACTTAGTTTTTCTGGAAAATATTCAATGTACAGATTTTACTTCATTACCTACGATTTTATTATATGTATAGATTAACCCAAACATAAGTATTGCATAGGTTTACGTACAATTTAATAACAATACAATCAAAGCGTTAGGGAGAATTCACACGTACTACAACCACACCACATCGCACCAACAAAAAGTGGGCAAGCAGTGGTTACGTGTGAATAGTGTCACTGCAGCTTCTTGCAGTTGCGTTGTGGTTGCGAGGTAGCCGGCTGCTAGTGCGAAGTGTCACTGATGGTTGCGTTACTGTTGCGATGTGGTCGGTATCGACCACACGGTTGAATTTCGCGCCAAAATGTGGTCCGTGTGAATTAAACTATTTATTTTCATACAAATTAGTGCCCACCCACGTGTTGTTGTTGTGGTGTAGTTGTGGTACGTGTGAAACAAGCCTTAAGCTAGAGACAAACTGATCCCACGAATGCAACGTAGGTATGTGATGCATTATGACATCTGGGCAACTGACAATGCAAACATTTTCTATGAAAGTACGTGACTAAGAAACAGACTTGTTACACGTTGCGTTGCATATGACAAGAGTGTTTCTAGATCATTTATTTTCATGGAAAATGTTTGTATTTTCAGTTGCCCAGATGTCATAATGCATAACATACGTAGCATACGTGGGATCAGTTTGTCTCTACCTTTATTGTGTCGCTAACAAGTAGGTCCGGATGGGTACGAATCGACGGACCCGCATCCCTCGCGTTATTGATCGATGTACACACCCAATCTCAATTCGGATACCGATCCGACAGTATCAACCGCTTTGACAGTATCAACCGCTCCGATGGAAGCTACAGGATACAGGTACGCCGCCGGAGCTTGAACATGCACTAATCGGCAGTACCGCTCGGAAGTGAGTCACGGACTGGTGAGGGCGGGTCAAAGTGCGACACTCCCGCACTCACACAAGAGAGAAGAGAGGTGCGATGCGGTGCGCCGCCACACGGCGACCATTTTGCCGTATTAGCGTGCACACGTAGTACGTGGCGCCGCAAGAGCCACGCGCTGCGGTGCGGCGCCTCACCGCACCGTGTGGAACGACTCTCCATCAAAACATCAGTGGTCTGCCACGCCAGAGCGGTGGCTCATACACCTTCCCCCCTCGTCTTGGTTCGGCGCGCATGCGGCCGCGGCGCCGCACCGCACCGTGTGGTAGGCATGGAATTTGTATACTACGCCATAGCGGCACCGTTCAGGCGCCGCGCCGGAGCCGCACCGCATCGTGTGCCTTCTCCCTAAAACAAGCCCGACTCCAAAGTCCGGATCTTGGTTAAACAGCCGAAACCACATGGGTCCAATGGACACGGGACCTAGATGTAGATCCGGGCGACTCTGAATCATCTTCGGACCTAGCGACTCAAACCAGCCATGACTGCCTCAAAAGGCAATTTCAGACGTTGCCCTACATTCACATTACACTCGCATAGTTTTATACTACAATGTCTGGACTTTAAAAGAGACATTGACCTCTGAGTTTGTGTCGGCTTTTCTTCTAAGAGCTAGTCAGATTAAAAATGCCGGCGCCATCGAGTCCTAAAACAACAATACATTGATTTGTAAAAGTGTCTGTAACAGCTTAATTTCCAGAAATAAATATCATATAAAATGTAATTTACCCACCTACCCATCTCTACTTCCCGAGGAGATGGGCACAGGTGTAAAATATGGCCGAAATGTCTTGGCTTTGTGCAGATAGTTGCGCAGTAGATTTTTCAGGAACAATATGGTGTTTAATTGACCTTAAACTAACATCATATTAGGTGCGGTCATGTTTTAAATCAAGTTTATTTGATAGTTTTAACCATGGACGTACAAAAAAGATCGGACAGATTTTCGCTAACAAAAAACTGTGTCACTCAGAGTCAGTCAGTTTGCTGTACGTACAGGCTGGCACGCACACATTCACAAAAAAAGTCAGTCATTACACGCGTAAACGTCAACAGAGTCGGGACAAAAAGCGGCAAAAAAAATTAAAATATAGCATGTCTTGTGTGGTGAAATGGTGTAAAAACCGTAGTGATCGGAAGAAAAAAAATCCAGGAATCACGTTTCATAGGTCAATGAATAATTCAATCACTTAATTCCCAATTGTATACAATAAAATCAATGTATTCACCAGAAGAAAAGAATCTGTCACAAGGCCAGTGTTGTCAATATTCACGTGTGCAAATTACCCTAAATATGGAAAATTTATAGTTTTTTGTTCAATTCAATTTATTTATTACTAGGTATTTTATTTATATATTTTTTTACTAGATTTCCTAAAGAAAATGAAGTATGGAGAAATAATTGGATTAAAAAAATGAGAAATTGTAACGGTGAAAACGATTGAATTCCAAACAAATACAGTGTCATTTGCAGTCTACATTTTGAAGCTAACGAGATATATAATACAACTAAAGGAGGACTCCGGTGTGTTGTTACATATGCAGTACCTCAAAATGTAAATTAACAATCTAAGCTAACATGGAATTTATTTTGCAGATATTTTCATAGGGAGATTTGGTTCTTACCATTAACCTTTTCAAATGGCACGGTATAATTCTGCCGACATTTCCAAGAAATTTGTCTGCCAACCTGTATTTGTCTTAAAATAAAATGATAAAAAATGGGTAAATTTGGCTAACATGACAACCCTAAATTCATTCACACTTAGATAGCCGCCGCCATTACGGGACACAGTTTTGTCTTAGCGGGAGTTCCGTCCGATCTTTTTTGTACGTCCATGGTTTTAACAATCATATTCCGTCCTAGCTGGCTAGCGTAGCGCATTGCCTTTCGTCGAGCATCGCGTTGCGAAAATAACAAGCGATATGCTTTCTATACTAGTTGCCTACTTGAGCCACTGCTCTAGCAGAGTGATGCGTATAGTTTGTTTTCAGAGGTTTGACTGTGGCAGAAATTTTAATTTAGCTTTACTCATCAAATACTATAAAGACTGTATTACAACGCAGCTGCTAGGACATTCGTATGTGTTGTAACGTGCTGTTTTAATACGCGCCGTCCGACGCAACGCAATGCCACGCTACCTAGGACGAAGGCTGTTTTCTTTCTGAGTATAACCATGCGCGAAATATCGGAGAGCCTATATGTCCAGGGCGGCCAAGATAAATCTACTGTGCTGTACTATTGTACACGCACGTTTTGCCACTAACGGGGCAGGAGACAAGTTTTTTGTCATTTACTGGGCACAATTCCAAACTCCAGACAACAACTGTAAAATTCTTAAGTAACATAAAAACCAAATAACACTTGGCCTGACCTGAAAACCGCACTTTCCAGCCGCGCTTCTAAACCAACGAGACGGTCCTTCATCCCATCTTGTCATTACAACCACGTCATCCAAGGCTAAGAATGATCCACCCCTTGTCACTCCATAGGTGTCATATGGGACTTCTAAGGGATTACATCAGTTGAATGCAGGAACCCCTAAAATCCTTACTCGACGTAGTCCTAATGCACTTTGAAGGGTAAAAACAATGTAATGTTTTAAGTCCAGTATTAAATTAAATAGTCATATTGTAACCTCCACCCGTTTTATAGTCACCTAATAATTAGGATGGTGTCTAAAATGAAATAAAACGAGTGTGTCTAATAAAATAATTCCGTGTAATACAATAATAAGACACGCGACTATGCGGAGGCACACAAATTTGTAAGGTCGTGGGTTTACGGCCATCTGTTGTCACATCTGCAGTGAAAGAGACTTCCCTGCAGAAATTCGGCAGAAGTCCTCCCAGGCCGGAGATGGTGGTTGGCCGATGATGCACGTTGGTACGGCGAGTGTGGCGGGAAAGTGCAGCGGGGCGACTTGCTCAGCGCACCACGGATGATTTATCTTGCCGTATGCAATCGGGCAGTTTTTAACCTGGCCGTAGTTCCTGGAAACCACCTAAATCGGGATCACAACACTTACTAATTACGTACGTCTCGGCTAGGGCGCTTCGACGGGACGCGATTTCTAGCTAGTGATACGTGCACTCAGATTCAGCCTAGTAGCGACTGCCTCGAGCTACGCAAACGCAATCATATCATCCCTAAAATCACGCACCGTGGGAAGCCACATTATGAGGGTGCGTGATTCGCAGCTATTTTCTCATTCCAAAATACAAAGTGAAAGAGAACTCACAACCCACCTTCGCATTTACCGACTCGCGGTGAATACGGCGCACCGCTCCACACGCGTCCGCGTTACCACGGACGAGTCTCTTCCATGCGTCGATGCGAGCTGGTGCGTCGCGGCGCGCAATATCCCACACCGTGGGAAACAAGCATTAGGAGAATACCCCTGCTTAACCCTTCGAGGATTACAGGCGTGACTATATAATGTCCATCTATTCATACACGAAATATTTTAAGGGATACATCTATAAGTTGTAAAGAAGCCCAAGAAAAGCGAATTTTTTTTTTCTTTAATTATTTTTATTTGCGTAATTATTATAATTATAAAAAGGCTTGAAGCATTTTGCAAAAATTAAAAAAAAAAATTGTCCGTTTCAATGATAATAAATACTACGTAGAAACTAGCGTAATGGATGTTGAAAATAGTAATGAGCCAGTATTTGTTATGTGTATCAAGTAAATTATTTATTTAAAAAAAAAACTTTTTTTTTTATTTAAATGGCCTCTTTACCACCTATAGATGTATCCCTTAAAATATTTCGTGTATGAATAGATAGACCTTATATATATACGTATAATCTGGTAAAGCTAGAGTTAAAAGCTAGCATTTAAGCAAGTCAAATCTACCTTTGTATACTATCAGCATAATGATTATCGTTTGTAGAAAATAACGAGGCAAAAACGCGACCTTTTAAATGTAAAGTACTTTGAATATAAAATGAGGGGTTTCGTTAAAGGAATCATAATGAAAATACTTCAAAATAACTTAAAAACAGCTTGTATTTTAAATCGTTCCATTTTACTAAAAGAACGTGTATTTCGTCATCATAAAAGAGTTTGACTTTCGTCAGCGGAGCTGGAATTTTCATTTTTGCTTGTTTTTATTTAAAAAATCTAAGAACATGATCTGATGTCATTATATGTCTTAACTCTGGCCCACAAGATAGGTTATACCTAGTTTGTTAGTCAATGTTGAAATAATGTGTAAAAATAATAAGTTACAACTATAAGCACTATGTTTTGTTTTTCTACTCCCAAACTGAATTTCGACAAATCGTTCTACGACATGATTTTACTTCGACACTATGGAACTCCAACATTACGCTACTCCGACAATTATGGTATTATTGTATGATAATTATTTTACTCCGTTTAGTTTTTTTTTTAACCGACTTCAAAAAGGAGGAGGTTCTCAATTCGGTTGTATGTTTTTTTTTTATGTTTGTTACCTCAGATCTCCGTCATTTATGAACCGATTTGAAAAACTATTTTTTTTTTGAAAGGGTATATTTCCCAATTGGTCCCATATAAATGTTGTTATGATTAAACCATGAATTTCAGAGATATGGAACGGAACTCCTCATCGGATCAAAGCAAAATTCTCAAATTACTAATATTGCTTTTTTATATTTGTTGCTGGGAACTGACTACTGGAAAAGAGGAGGGGGTGCGTGTCCCCCCCCATTTTGGAATGTTTTCATTATATCGTGTAAGGTATCATTTGAAAGGACTTTTTATACCCGACTACGTCAAGCCAAAAAGAAGGGTTATGAAGAGGAAGGGGTTACATTTATCGCACTAAAACGTATTTAATAAAAAATAAACTTTAAAAAAAGTAAAAACCGACTTCAAAGAAAAACTAAAAGGAGTAAAATAATTACCATAATATAAAATTTACAGTTTCAGAAGTCGGTGCAACGCTACACTGAAACAAATAGAAGCTTCCGACTTCTGAAACTGTAAATTTTATATTATGGTAATTATTTTACTCCTTTTAGTTTTTCTTTGAAGTCGGTTTTTACTTTTTTTTAAGTTTATTTTTTATTTGAAGTCGGTTAGTACTTTTTTAAAGTTTTTTAATTTACTTTTTACTCCGTCACTTGAACTTGAAAAAGCAGTCAAAATCACAAAGTCAAATCAAAGAAAGCAAGGTCGTCAGAACAATTTCACCAAAACCCCAAAACTTTTCCTAAAGAATTTAAATGTGATGCTTAAAACACAATTTAGATTCACTACATGGAGCTTTATAACGAAGGAAAACGGAATATTTCCGTAAACATCAACCCTTTTCGTGTAATACGGTTAACAGAGATAGCGCTCTAGTACCAATTCATGTTTCAAAAATTAAATTTTTCTTCCTACTTGTTAAGTAAACCGGTAAAAAGTGGTCGTAGCTGGTAGCTTCGGGAAAGAGGATTTTCACTCGCAAAAAGTCACACCAAAAGTGACTCCGTAAAATCCCCACTGGATTTCAAACCTTATTTTCCAAGCAATAAAGTTGAGGAACAAACAAGAGAGCATTTTTCTGTTTGTGAAAATAAGTTTGCTAGTTGTATACAGGGTGTACCAAGTAAGTTTCGCGACATGTAGAGCGAGCCGCACTGGTGTTTATTTTAAAAGTTGGAAAAAATGTCGCCTCAGAGAAATGCAGCATTGCTAGGAAAATATATGTTGCTACGAGGAAATTGCATGTCCGCGATTAAACACGGGACTTTTGAGGAAAACTGTGGAGGAAATATTTATTTCTCGCAATTTATCAAATGTCAGCTGGACTTTTTCTACAGTTTTATTCTTGTCCGTGAGATCACTCCCGACTGATTTATTTTATACGAGAATTTAGTTTTGTTACATGTAATTACACTAAGTAGGCGTTGTATAAAAAACATTTTAGAAGTCTACGTAAAATACACACGTACTTCATTAACATAACATAACTTCATGCCTGTATTTCCCGAAGGGAAGGGCAGAGGTGTACATTACATGCTCATTTCACCTTGAAGTTTGAGTTCCATGTAATAAGGAGCTAGCCTATTGCCATCAACCGGGCACACACATCTAGACTCCGGACTGCTACTGAAAAATTCCATGCGGAAAAACCCAATAACATCTTGCCCTTCCTGGGGATCGATCGTACGTACTATCATCATCATCATTCAGCCGAAAGATGTCCACTGCTGTACATAGGCCTCCCCCAAAAGGGTGGGGTTTGCCATAATCGCCACGCTTGGCAGGCGGGTTGGCGATCGCAGTATGGTTGTTAAAGTACTCAGAGAACGCTGCTGCCTATCTCCTAGAGAATCCCTTAGTCGCCTTTTACGATACTCACGGGAAGAGATGGGGTAATGCTATTTCTTAAGTCCGGCACTACACGAGACCAAAGATTATGCAAATACGTAATGTTCAAAAATGGGTAGACTATAAATGGGTTAAAAGATGAACCAGTATTAATTGCTCAAAATTATCACTAGATCTATTAGGAAACTTTTCAAATAATTCATATTTAAATGTAGACGAAACTTTCTTTGCTAAAATGGGTTTAAATACTAAAGAGATAATAATTAATTGTGAAGCGGGAAAGTGAACAAATATCAACCCGAATTTGATTGCCAGAAATACATAATTATATTAATTAATTATGTAAGAAAAGTTTCGACGTATAAAGTACTAGACTGTATAAAATACACTTGGTGTGATTGGTCATCTCTGAAAAAAGCACTGTGCAATGACTGAATGTGAATGAATAAATGCATGTAACTGATTTTTATCTTTACTTTTTTTATTTAACACACTAATATAAGTGCCTCGGAAAGCACGTTAAGCGGTCGGACCCAGGTGACATACGAATACCTGTGACAGTCATTACGGGTCGAAGCTCGAAAATCTGACAGCCGGTTTAAACCTTAGGATATCAGCATTGCCCAGTAACTGGGTTGTGGTGGTCTGATGGCAGTCGCTCCGTGTAAAATACTGGTATTCAGCCGCATCTGGTTAGATTGGAAGCTGATCACAACCTAGTTGGGCTAAGCAGAACATACAGTGGTGGACATATAATTAGAAACACCAAGTGTGACTTTTATTTTTAGTACAATTTAACTTGATAATTAATATTTTATGTATCATAGAGGCCTTATACCTATTTATCTATAATGTATCCACATTATGAAGTCTTACTATGTCAGTTTTGGAAATATCATACAACCGTTTCTGTAAAAACTGGTATACTTCATAAATAAAATGAAGCAGCACAACATATTAAGGTGGACAACTAATTAGAAACAGAAAAAAAACATTAGCATAAATATGAACAAAGGTAACGAAACAATAAATAATGAAGTTAAATGGTACAAACGTTTTATAGTAAATGTTTAATGTTTGGTTGGGAAGCCTCTGCTGTCGATTACAGCTCTACAACGACGTGGCATTGATTCTATCAATGTTTCATACATTTCCAGGGAATTTTTCCCCAAGCTTCTACAAATGCGTCTTAAATTTGTTATAGTATGATACTACTAGTAGTACGATATTAGTGATATGTTTATTGGACAATGTTTTCTTTACAATGTACCACAAACTTAGATTTGATTCAAATCTGGACTATTTGCAGACCAGTCTAACACCTACACTAATTAGTCTCTTAGAAATGCTTTAGCGTTGTTTCTTTGGTTTGGATTATTGTAGTGTCGGTGTTAGATTGGTCTGCAAGTAGTCTGGATTTGAATCAAATTTAAATTTCTGGTACATTGTAAAGAAAACATTGTCCAATAAACATATCACTAATATCGTACTACTACTAGTATCATACTACAACAACTTTAAGACGCATTTCTAGAAGCTTGGAGAAATATTCCCTAGAAATGTATGAAACATTAATAGAATCAATGCCACGTCGTTGTAGAGCTGTAATCGACAGCAGAGGCTTCCCAACCAAACATTAATTGTTTATTATAAAACGTTTGTACCATTTAACTTCATTATTTATTGTTCCGTTACCTTTGTTCATATTTATGATAATGTTTTTTTTCTGTTTCTAATTAGTTGTCCACCTTAGTACGTTGTGCTGCTTCATTTTATTTTATAAAGTATACCAGTTTTTACATAAACGGTTGTATGATATTTCCAAAACTGACATATTAATACTTCATGATGTGGATATATTGTAGATAAATAGGTATAAGCCCTGTGTGATACGTAAAACATTAATTATCAAGTGAATTTGTACTAAAAATGAAAGTCATACTTGGTGTTTCTAATTATATGTCCACCACTGTATGTCGGGTGCAAAAAGACTCTTAACGATAACGAAAACCACATATTCTACCCATCACTGGGATCATTTTTTTCTACTAGACCATACCTGGGAAATCATTGGTTTTGGAGATATTGAAGGTCAAAGTATACATTTTTTTTTAGAGTTTTCCAGAAACGAATTCCAAGTAATATTACTAAACTTTCTTACAAACAAACATTATCAAAAATTTCAATTTTTCCTACCAAATTACGCATTTGTAGTTACAAAAACGCAATGAATATCAAACGCACACGACCGCCTTGGCTCAGCTGTGTGGCCGCTACACGCATGCAAACGCGCGGCATCGCCACAACCACACATTGCGCGCTACAAAAAAGGCGTTTTTTATGCCAAAAAATAGAAGTCGTTTCCCAGCAATTATTTTTGGTCAATGTAATTTAGTTTGATGTACAGAATGCGTAGATTTCAGCTATGTGATGGGTCTTTTTACACCCTGTATAAGGCCGATTTTACCAACGTCGGTTAATAACGAATTAATTTGACATCTTGTCAAAACGTCTAGTTTATTTCTCAGATAAACGCTAACCAACGTTAGTAAAATTGGTTATAGTCCATAATAATATTAGGTATAAGGCATGTTATAGTTTTTCAATCAACAATAACCTCAACGCTTTGAAGCCTAACGAAGCGATAGCGTGTAGAAAGGTCTATATCCGTCCTAAATAACAACTTAGCAAGTGCTAACCCGTCGCCCTTAGGCACGAACACAGCCCATTTCACTTAAGCGAACCATAACATCTACCATGGTATATCTACGGTCTTGTGTTAAAGCTATATAATCTTCTAATATACTTAGGATCAAATAAATCGAGCCACTTCTATTTTTCACGTGGGTATAATTGTTATTATTTTTGGTATTATGGAACAGATCAATTCGAAACATATATCACCTAAAAAGTTATTTGATAACCTTTACAATGAGGGTAGTTTTTTTGTATTTTGAACTACATAATTCATGAAACCAAAACTAATAACCAGGATATGTGAAAAAGGAGTGGCTCGATTTCTTTGGTCTCGTGTATATAAAAATGAATTGCTGTTCGTTAGTCTCGCTAAACTCGAGAACGGCTGGACCGATTTGGCTAATTTTAAACCGACTTCAAAAAGGAGGAGGTTCTCAATTCGGTTGTATTTTTTTATTTTTTTTTATTTTATTTTTTTATGTTTGTTACCTCATATCTCCGTCATTTATGAACCGATTTGAAAAATTCTTTTTTTGTTCGAAAGGGTATGCTTCCCGATTGGTCGCATATAAATTTTGTTATGATTAGACCATGAACTTCAGAGATATGGAACGTAACTCCTCATCGGATCAAAGCAAAATTCTCAAATTACTAATATTGCATTGTTTATATTTGTTGTTGGGAACTAACTACTGGAAAAGAGGAGGGGGTGCGTGTCCCCCCCTCCCCCCCCCCCCCCCTTTGGAATGTTTTCATTATATCGTGTAAGGTATCATTTGAAAGAACTTTTTATGCCCGACTACGTCAAAGCCAAAAAGAAGGGTTATGATGGAGGGGGTTAAAATTATGACACTAAAACGTATTTAATAAAAAATAAACTTTAAAAAAAGTTAAAACCGACTTCAAAGAAATACTAAAAAGAGTAAAATAATTACCATAATATAAAATTAACAGTTTCAGAAGTCGGTGCAACTCCACACTGCAGCAAATAGAAGCCACCGACTTCTGAAACTGTTAATTTTATATTATGGTAATTATTTTACTCTTTTTAGTATTTCTTTGAAGTCGGTTTTTACTTTTTTTAAAGTTTATTTTTTATCATTGTGAATTATTTGTGGAAGTCCAGGGAAAGTTTAAATGGTAAGAAAATATGGAAAAATTGCGAGGAAAATAGTACAAACTACAATTTTATTTTCCCATGCAAACTGTTCCTACCTGTCAAACATTCGATGTTCGTCTCGTCGCGCGTCGGTACGGTAAATTCGGGTCAAATCAAAAATATTGTGTATCCAAAAACACTTCAATAAACAGATTTTTAAACCAAACACTTTTTTTCTTTACGTGGCATTGCAAACGCATCGGTACAGCTAGTTTTAAATAAAAAAACATCTTTGTATACAACGTTATTTTTAATATATACAAAAACCGAGACACCCCAACAAGATTGTCATCAGACCTGCCTGAATATTATGTGTTTTTTTTTAATAAATCTCCATGTTACACCGTAGTTTATGTCACGTTAAGTTCCCTAGTAAAGTGTGAAATGCCTGAGATGTGCTATGCAACGGTTATCAAATACAACGAAACTGACCGAGTGGACCATCTTAAGCCTCAAGGTGTCTATTCCCGTTAACTGTTATGGGTAGAAACCTACTGAAACAAAATTGAAATTTATGAAAACAATAAAAATAAAAAAATGTGGTGTAAAAAATATGTCAATCGATTCTCCTAGTGATTTTGAACAAACTAGTTTCAGGTTTAATATATACTAAAACTAAGCTTGTATATAAATAGCATTTGTTTGGTTTCGAGTTGTATTTATTGTAAAGGTTGTATCCAAATTCGTGTAATTCTTTCAAACCGCGTTGCCTACTGGTGACACAGATTGACATTATTGTGGATTTATTTAGACAAAAAAAAGTGTTCTGCTTCGTTGTTCTTTTAGCGCTCCCAGTTAATTGACTGCGCGAAGCGATATCGCGCTAGTCGTGGCATCGAAATATTACCTGTAACACAGATTTTTTTTATTAATTTTAAAGAAATGTTTTTTTGCCTTTGTTATTTTTTTGTTTTTTTTTTTTAAACCGTATTACGTGAATTAGATGCGAACACTTAGAGCCCAAATACACGTCCGATACTTGCCTCCGATAGTCGGTTCCGATAGTCTGATCAGACTATCTGAAGGCCTCCGCGTTATACATTTGTTTGAACATGAATTACACGTACGATTAGACTATCGGATCGGATGTCAGAATCGTAAGCATCGTGTATTTCATGAATCCGATCAGATAGTCGGATCCGGCTCCCGAAAGCAACTATCGGACTTGTATTTTGACCGTTACCCTACCGCAACAATAAAGCCTTTTTTTTCTAATCACTCTAAATCCCGCGCAGGTTTAATCTGTACCAGTAATAGATCAAGTGGTTTTAAGGAATTAGACGAATTCTTCTACACTCTGTATAACCAAGGAATCATTAAATCTTTTTAGTGTTGTGACTCCGAAGAATTAATCGAGTATAATTATAGCGCTGCAAAGAAACACGACTTAAAAAAAAAACACATCAGAAATTAGCATCACGTTGACGATAAATAAACAGATATTAGATATTTATTTTAAAAAAAGCACTAGGCTTTGTAATTTAAAATACCATCAGCAGTAGAATGAAAAAGGAGTTTTTTTGCACAATTTAATATGTCAAAAAACAGATCACTCGTTTTAGCCTTAGATACTTTAATAGTGAACTGTGTGAATAAAGACAATCTTTAATACTTTATAATATTATCTAAAATATTAAATCTTAATTGAATATCGACAGCTGTTCAAATATTTAACGTTGAACTAACTGTACCCAATTTAAAGTAGGCTTTGACAGCATAATTTAGCAAGAATTTGGTATGCCTGACCAGACGCACTTTGAGTATTAATGCAAATAGATAGTCAACTTCCAAACTTGTCTAGTAATTAAATAACATTATTTATTAGATAAAGTTTCGAAATGAATATTTTATTTTAATTTAAAGTTTTAATTGTCATTGGCTGACAGTTATTGCAATATATGGACCTTTTATTGTAGATTAATTTCGTTTATTATAATTAGATACTAAGAAACTTTAAGAATTTGAATCTTGTTTTAGTTTGTAATGAATTTTATTTTTGTAATCTAAATGATACTTAGACAAAGGTAAGGTGGATACCATTTGTGCACACTTACGTGTGTAGTGACTTATTTTTTTAAATTAAAATTTGAAATACCAGGTAATTTTATATTTAAATTGAAGTGTCATTTTTGTTTATTTATTATAGACTAGCTGTGCCCGCGACTCCGTCCGCGTGGAACTCGGAAAACAACATTGTGTCGCAGCAACTAAATAGTGTATATGTATGTATTCCATTTATTATAATAATAGACAAAGGTGTCCCACCAAGGCACTTATATCTTTTAAACCATTTCTTTAGGTAGAGTTTCAGCTCTTATTGATTGACCGTAAAGGTTCATATAACCATAATACTAAAAACGCGGTGCTTATTTCCATACATTTCCTTGCTAAAATGGATTATAATTGAATATTGATATTTATTGTGATAATGTAACGAAACCTTATCGCGATACAAAAATGGCTACAACGCCATCTAATTACAATCGGCGAACTAAATCAAAATATTTTACGCAGTGCAGTCTATAAAATGATTTCATTCGAGGTGTGGAATAGGAAAGTACTTTAAATATATAAAAATTTCACGTATAGAAGACTTCATTTTATTTTTATAGTTAGAAATAGGTACTGCTTTCAAAGATTTCACAAAGTTTGATCTGGAAATCGAACCAACCCAAATGCGAAAAAATATCATCTGTATTTTTATTTCACCAATCGATAGGATCAATAATACGGATCAAATCGCTCCAATAAACATTGTCTGAAATTGATGGAAGACCATAAAACCAAAATTGACTAACTTATGTAAGTACATTTAAATTCAAGCACTTGTTAATTGTTGTTAAGTAGTTCTTATTTTTCCACTTCGTTCAATTTAAGACAGTGTGTTTGTTGGAGAGTTTTGATCCTGATTATTGACCATAAAGATATTTTCAACAGGTGCCTTTGCAGATGGTATAGCTTTGTCAGTTTGATTCCCGGTTCAGGCAAGAAAAAAAAAAAACAGTAAAGGCAATATTTCTTACTTTTAAAAATAAAATGAAGTCACCTTTGAGTGAAATTTGCAATTTTTAATATTTAAAGTACTTTCCCTTCATCGTTATGTGTTTTGGGACATTACCTAAGGCTTAAATAAACTTAATAAAACGGCGACGACAGGCTAAAAACATTCCAAAAAAATTACAAAAAGTGTATTTTTTTAAAGTGAGGTTTTAACGCAGGACACTGAGCCAGCGACCGTTCACTGCAGCACTTACTTCAGTCTACAGCTTATAGTACGCAGTATATGGAAATAATGTTCCGTTGCTCGGCATCTATGAGCAATAGCGTGATAGTTTATATACCAGCATAAGCGCAGGCCCATCAAAATCGATTCACGCGATTTTACGATCCGAATATTAAGCTTATACTTCGCAGTATGTGGAAATAATGTTCCGCTGCTCGGCTCCTATGAACAATAGCGTGATGATATATGTACCAGCAAAATTTTCGCTCTTTACGCAACACATCATCCCAAAGTCCCATCAAAATCCATCCACGGGATATTACGTGATGTCCGGACGGAAAGACAAACAGACACAATAATTCTAAAAAAAAATGTTATGGTTTCTTTATCGATAGTATAGTACCACCGAATCAAAATTTTGGAAAAATATTTAATTACAGACAAAGTGCACTTTGAATTTTATTAATAGTAAATAGATTTATAAATACATATTTAAGTATTCATAATAAAATATATGAGTATTTCAAATTAATCTATCGTATTGCCTTGCACAATTAAAAATTTAGAATACCTACACTTGCTTATGAAATTGAATGTATTTCTCTTCCACTGCCATTAAGATAGATAGGTACCTTATAAATTTTAAATAACATTATCCTCGTTTTTTATAAAAGCTTAGTTAGTACCTTCTTCGAATAGCATTTCAATAGACCTTCCGTAGACTGAGAATAGTTATATATTCGTTGATTATATTTCCTCACAACGTGATTTGATACACGTAACGCCATCTATTGAAAAGAAATGGTAAGTATACACAAATACATGCTAAGTTCTTCTAGAAAACTTTAAATTCGCATAACTTTTGATTGCGTGAACCGATTGCGATGAAACAAAAAACATATGTTACTTGGAGATAAGCACAATATTTATTTATAAAAGTCAACAACATTGGATCAGTTGTTTTTATGTGATGCTTGAACAAACAAACAGATAAACAGATAAACAGACAAACAGATAAACAGACAAACAGACAAAAAATCCAAAAATGTTAAAAATGGGTTCTATTGGTTATAGTTTAACACCCCAACCAGGTTTTTTCAAAATATTTGCTATGTACAGACACGACATGTCTACAGATTTATTATATGTATAGATTATAAGTAGTTTACAATATTATTCTATTAGAAATATTATGTTTTATTCTTAAGTATGTGTGTGTGTCCGCTTGGGCGTAGAAATAAATGCTTTTTCTTTCTTTGTGTGTAACTCACGACATTTTTTACGCGCTGACATTGTAAGCTAATCCAGGTTTGTTTAAGCAGGAGCGGTAATCTTAATGTTTTTTTAAAAGCGTCATTTCTATACTAATATTATAAAGAGGTAGAATTTGTTTGTTTGTTTGTATGTAGGAGGTAATCTCCGAAACTACTCATCCGATTTCAAAAATTCTTTCACCAATAGGAAGCTACGTTATCCCTAATAGTCCGGTCAAGTTAGCCCAAAAGATAGGGGTAGGTTAACAGAAATTCGCATAGAGCTGAAAATTGGTACGAATGTTTGGAACACCATTATAAATGAAATGTAAAAAATCCCCATCGATCCCACACTTGCAAAAAAAATATTCCAGGTCAAAGTTTGCAAATATGGGTTTTTTGCGTTTTTTAGTCAAAGGGTAAGTTTTATGATAAAAATAGGTCAGACAAAAATTGTAGATTATGCAATTATCTTTAAGAATTGTCTACAATTTTTCTACCAAATGTCACCGTTCCTGAGATATAGTGGTTGAAAAAGTTGTATTCTTCATAATATGCGTTTCCACGCCGCCTGGAAGGTAGTGTACTTGGCGCGTTTTTTTAACGTGGTTTCCCCAATAGGCCTATCTTACAATCTATTGTGGCCCTGTTTAATTCAATACTATTTCAAAATATATAAAAACTGGTACTATTGGAAATGATGAAAGACGTGTGAATTCTAAAAAAATTGGTCAAATTATCCGTCTCATTCATAATCATTTGATAATTCTGCTTCCTCTTCTTCTTGTTCGTTTTCTTGTATTTCTTCTTCTGCTTGTTCTTCTCCTTCCTGCTGGGTGTAAGTAAATTGTTCTAACAGCGATGCATCAGATTTCTCCTCACTGATATTGTACGAATCCTCTTCTGATGGTGATTCAACATTGGAACACGACTGACCTTGACAACTGGTACATGTTAATCGCCATCAGAAGTGGATTCTTACGATATCTCATACGATAATAACTCAGAAACGGTGACGTTTAGGAGAAAAATTGTAGACAATTCTTATAGATAATTCCATAATCTAAAATTTTTGGCTGATCTATTTTTATCATAAAACTTACCGTTTGGCTAAAAAACGCAAAAAACCCATATTTGCGAACTTTGACCTTGAATTTTTTTTTTTGCAAGTTTTGGATCGATGGGGACTTTTTACATTTCATTTATAATGGTGTTCCGAACATTCGTACCAATTTTCAGCTCTATGCGAATTTTTGCACTTTGAAATGTCTAATTTGACCGGACTACTAAGTGCTATAGGCTATATTTTAGTATCAAAAAATTAGAGATCCTTAAATAAATTACAATATTGTAACCCAAGGTATCAAAAATTGGCTTATCTATACTGTCTATTATAAAGAGGTAGAATTTGTTTGTTTGTATGTAGGAGGTAATCTATAATTTAACGCGAGCGAAGCCACGAGCAAAAGCTAGTATCTAATATTTTCTTTTGTTTTCTCATAGAAGTGAATAATACCTAAGTATTCTTTTTGAGAAATAAAGATTCTTAAACCATAATAGTACAGTTTTCGTTACAATAACAAACAAAAAAACATTATGTCAATTTTTGTAAACGGAAACAGCATCCAAATTGCGTATCACATTCGTAATTTCAATAGCTTTCATTTTACAGTACAACAATATTCATTGCATGGTACATAGGCAGTTGTGGATTAATCTGGTTAAGAATCTTTATTGCTCATAAGAATTACGAAGGGCATTCACTTACATGAGAAACAATTAGTATCAAAATAAGTAAACTTACTAATGAGCACATGAGGCAATGAGTGTACAGAACATCAAAGTAGGTATTATTCATAAACAACAATAAAACAGTTAGTTAATCTACCTAATTTTATACAGTAAACTATGTAGTTCTAGTAGCAGAAGGAACAAAACATTGCAAAACAAAATTAAAATTATAAGTACACAGTAGGTAGTTGTTAATAAGTACAACAGAATTAGTGGACATTTGACAAGAAGCGCCAAGTTGATACAAATACTGAGCGTAGTCGATATTTTCCTTAAAAGAGACTATTTAATCGGATTGTTAACATACATACGTTGCTATAGAAATTGTTGCCCTGTCAAAATCAAAACCGATAAGCCGAAGTAGCGATTACAAATGAATTTGTGCAATTAGGATGCTGTAGGTACGATTAAAGAAAGTCTCGTGTAGTGCCGGACTTATAGAATAGCACTACCCCATCTCTTCCCGTGGGTGTCGTAAAAGGTGACTAAGGGATTCTCTAGCGGATGGGCAGCAGCGTTCTCTGAGTACTTTAACAATCATACTGCGATCGCCAACCCGCCTGCCAAGCGTGGCGATTACGGCAAACCCCTCCCCCCCTTTTGGGGGAGGCCTATATCCAGCAGTGGACGTCTTACGGCTGAATGATGATGATGATAACGATTAAAGAAACATGAAAGATCATAGCTGGTTTCGTGCTTCAAAAAATACTCGAAATCACTATACAATTCTGGTAAATTAACTGTTGTAATCTCTAGCTTGACAATTGATTGAACAGTAATAAAACAGGGTAGTACAGTAAGCGTGCTTCATTTTTTAATTTGGCTTACTACCTTTTATAAATTATAAAAATCGTAAAACTCACGTGAGATGAAATTCAGCTGACACGTTTTTAGTTCCTGTCCTAGATTTTTCATTTCATTAAAATTGAACGTGAAAACTGAGTAAACCATATCTGGGGAAGCAAAAACAAATGTATGAATTAGAAAGTTGGCTACCTACTTGCTACTTAACCAAGCCTCCATGAATTAAATTATTTCATTTTTTTTTCTTATTTCTATTTATACTGTGGCTTTGTCCTTACAGGATAAACGTAAAATTTATATTTGTACAAAGATATAAGTGTATATCTTCCTATTCCCATTATAAGGTACTTCCTTTCTGAGCAGTAGCCATAAAACAAAGCCTGATAAAAACAAATAATAACTATTAACTTTATCTATTAACCTACTTACAAACTTGTGTCTGAACAATGGCCCAAATAATAATAAAAGACTTATTTTCAAAGTTTCAATAAGTGGCTAATCCACTTTCGAAAATACCATGAACGCGAACTATCTAGTTACTGCATCAAACTTCCTCACAAACTATTACGTTATTTTACGTAGGATGTATTATTTTTTCCGTGTAACAAAATTCGTAGAAAGCATGTTATATCATAATAAGTTCATTAAAAACACATAAACGTACACAAACACATAAAAACAGCACACACACAAACATTAACTACGCGGACAATAATTAGTAGCGTACTACCCATAATATCACTAAGAAATAATGAAAAGCAACGTACTAACCGAATGTAGAACTTAGAACTAAGTGTTAGGGAGGTATCAGGAGTTGACCTGTTTTTTTTCTGATAGGTACCAGGGAGTGGAGGTTCATTGGAAAAAAGGGGCATTTTGCGAAAGAGACATTTTGCGAAAGAAACATTTTGCGAAAGAGGCATTTTGCGAAAGGGACATAGATACAGTTACCTCAACGACATCCACGCAGACAGTCTCACAACATTTGTTAGAAAAGCCAACATCAACCATTTAAAACAAATTTAACACTATAGTTATTGGGTTTTCGTTGTGGAATTTCTCAGTAGCAACCCGGAGTCTGGATTTGTGCCCGGTTGATGGCAATAGGCTCGCCCCCTATTACATGGGACTTAAACATAACGGTTAAATGAGGGTGTTACTATACACCTCTGCCAACCCTTCGGGGAATAGAGGCGTGATGTTATGTTATAACACTATAGTCTCCATAATAACTATTACCATACATAACTCTTTTACAATTAGGAGCTCGTGGCTAAATAATTACAGCCGCATAGACCGATCTTCCGGGTTAAGCCACGCTTGCCGAGGTTGGTCTGTGGATGGGTGACCATTTACCATAGCGAGTTTCCTCCGTGCCTCGGAAAGCACGTAAAGCCGTTGGTCCCGGCTGTCATTTGTAGATCTTTGACTGTCGTTACTGTTGGTCAGAAGCCAGAAAGTCTGACAACCAGTCTTACCAAGAGTATCGTATTACCCAGTTACTGGGTTGTGGAGGTCTGATAGACAGCCGCTCCATGTAAAATACTGATATTCAGCTGCATCCGGTTCGACTGGAAGCCGACCCCAACATAGTTGGGAAAAGGCTAGGCATATGATGAACTCTTTTCCAATTAAGTAATGTAGGCAATAGCATTTTTTTATTGTTTTTATCTGATTACGTGTATTTGAAGTTTTTTTTTTGTTTTAAGTAAATTGTCAATTTGCAAAAATTGTTGCATAATTATGGTGTTTACCTATAATTAGGTGTGTAGTAGTACTAAGATCACTATTCATTGTTATTTTATGTTAATGTTAATCTGTAACATCTGTTGGTAGACCTAAGGAAATAAATAAAGAAATTTTGCGAAAAATACATTTTGCGAAAGGGATATTTTGCGACCGGCAGACATTTTGCGAAGTGGACGTTTTGCGATTGAGCCCTACAAACAGTGCCTGTTTCCTGATATACAGAACTGGTTGCTATCTATTTCAGGAGACAGAGCTCCTTTGTGAGATATAATGGTTGTTAATAAACGTTATTTTTATTATTAAAAGGACAAAAAAAGGATAAATAATTAAAAGCATTCCGTTGTTTTGTGAAAAATATTTGAAAGCAGATATTTGCTAGCTTTTTAATTAAAAATTAATAGTTTCACAAAAAATTCATACAATATTTATTGGCTTCAATAGAATAACTGTTATTTATAAACCCATATCCCTATTTTTTACAGAAAAAAACGGATACTACGTCATGATCACTTTGAAGTAGCCACTTAAATGGATTGATTAAAAATCAGTATGTAAATAAGGCTTCGAATCCACTGAACAACGTCCATTGCAGTCAATTTCGCATAATTTATCAGTTTGATTCCGATAATGGTCAGTAGAAGCGAAATTTTATTCCTCTACTATTTCAATGATGTCTATGTATATTTGTGATGAATTATCAATCGTATACACTGTATACTATACTCGTGGAGAGAGAGAGAGAGAGAGAGGAGCTCGTGGCTAAATAATTACAGCCGCATAGACCGATCTTCCGGGTTAAGCCACGCTTGCCGAGGTTGGTCTGTGGATGGGTGACCATTTACCATAGCGAGTTTCCTCCGTGCCTCGGAAAGCACGTAAAGCCGTTGGTCCCGGCTGTCATTTGTAGATCTTTGACAGTCGTTACTGTTGGTCAGAAGCCAGAAAGTCTGACAACCAGTCTTACCAAGAGTATCGTGTTACCCAGTTACTGGGTTGTGGAGGTCTGATAGGCAGTCGCTCCATGTAAAATGCTGATATTCAGCTGCATCTGGTTCGACTGGAAGCCGACCCCAACATAGTTGGGAAAAGGCTAGGCAGATGATACACTGTATACTATACATACAGCCTAGCCAGCTTCTATCCGGACTTGAATTAAAAAAGAAAAAGATTTTTAATATTTATTACAAAATAATTTCTATACCTAAATATATTTATATCAACCCCGGCCTATTTCCAAGTCTAGTCTATTAGTCTGCTTACCTCTTTGGACATAATCAAAGGTGTTATGTAACGTTTATCATTTTTATAGCTGTGAGCGCGTCTCCACTTACATGCAAAGGTGCTATTCCGACGGCGACTGTAAACTGCAACCACAGACCGTAGCAGCAGACCGTACCGCAAGCGATACCACAGGCTCATATACACCAATGTGACTTGGGGTCTGTGGTTGCAGTTTGTAGTCGCCGGCGTAATTGCACCTTAAAGTTTTTAATTCCAGGATAAAACCCTATATTATTCTTGTCAAGTGATCCTTCTGCCAAAATATTTACCAACCGGTTTGGCGGTTTCAAAAGTAACGTTTTACAAGAACAGAAAAATAAATTAATGGACGACGCCATTCATTTATTTTTAACAATACAATTATTAATAGCTTGATGATTAAACTAAATGCTATTTTTAAAAGAAATAAAGTACGTCTTCTTTCAAAGCTTTTCACTTCATTGCCGTTTTATACTACTCATTTATTGTAAAGATTTTTTGACATTTAAAAGATTTTCGCAATTAATTATCCTTGAAAAGGGTGCAAAAATAATTGTACAGGATGTCCCTATTTCAGATACGAAACAAATTTTTAACTTAAATTATTTCGACGCAAAGCTAAATAATAGGCATGTAGCAATAATAATCCTCTTAATAATGTTTCACATATTAGTTGAATATCTTGTTTATTTACGAAGGAACTATTTTCGGGACTCACTCTTTGGGCTTTCATTCATTCTTCCCACGGTTTCATCATTCAAAGCGTGCTTTGCAACCTGTTAAGGTTTTTAAGTCGTTTATCGTCATAGAAGTAAAAAAATTACATAACATCACGCCTGTATTTTCTGAAGAGTTGGGCATAGGCGTAATAGGTACTACATCCTCATTTCGCCGTTTTGTCCCATGTCTAACGCGGCATCCTACGTCAGCGATCTAGAAGCGATGCGAAGCGGCGCGGTGCGACGCGAAAACAACAAACAGTCGATACCTATTGAAGTGGCCTACGTGACCAAACGCACGTGGAGAGCGATGCGACGCGGCGCGAAGCGAACGTGATCAGTTGGCTTAATATTTTCTGGATGAGGTGCCGTACAGTGCTACTGAACTGCGGCGGCGCGCAGCGGGCGGCTCGCGAGCTCGTAGGACAAAGCCGCCGCTTCGCATGCATCGCATTGAATTCGCGTGTCACCGCATCGGATCGCTTCGCAATTCGCGTCGCTTTGAACCGCCTACGTAAGACGCTGCGTAAGGGCGTAAACATAAGAAGGAAGCAGGTAACCTGCGCTGACCTACCAGCGCTTATCGATACTGGCCCGTGTAGGTAACCGCTACATAAAGGAAGCGGGTTGAAGCAGGGGCTGGCATTTTTTAACAAAAATACGCCTTGTTCCAAACACAAATTCGCCCAAATACAGCAACAAATGACGACTTACCAGCGCTGATCGGAGCAGGTCGAAACTCGTCGGCGCAGTGCGGAGCTAGTCGGCGCTGGTTCGCCACACTGTATAGAGACTACCTGCGCCGACTAACTGCGCGGAGCAGCACCAACAAGCGCTGGCAGATCGGCGACGGCAACCCACTTTCTACGTGTATGCGCACATAGGGAGCGAGTCTATTGCCATCAACCGGGCACACATTCAGACACCGGGCTGCTACTGAGAAATTCAATACGGCAAAACCCAGTAACACTTGGCCTGACCTGGGGATCAAGTCCATAGGACCTCACGCTCAGCAGTTGCGCTTGCGACCATAACACGAACAAGGCGCTCTTCTATTTTCTTAATTTGTTTTACAAATTAGTCGAATGTGTTGTTTATTACGAAACAACTGTTTCTGGGAATGGTGAATTTCATCTACTCGTCTCACGGACTCATCATACAAAACGTGCTTTGGAACACCCATAACAAGTTCAAACTTTTACCGTCATAGAAGTAAAAAATACACAATAATTCATTTATTTCACGATATTTTTATTCAAATTGAAACGTGGAATTGAAAACTGATTTCAAAAAGAAACACCCCTCACTTTTCATGGCCCATATTCAGACGTTTACGGGCCAATATGATTCACAGAACGAAAGGTTTTTCAGAATTTTATATTTAAAAACGCTACAACGAGAAATAAAATAAAACGTTGAACTATAAAAATAACAGCTTATTTTAATTAAGCCTCTATTTATTTTTATGAGCCTACAACGTGGTACAGCGGAACATTGTTCTGTAACTTTTTTAATAGCATAAATCGTGAGTGTTGTTTTGTTAACATTGAATTTTTATTAAAATGTTTTAATACGTGTACGTGAGAAATTCCGGTGCTTGTAACAAAAAGTAGAATATAGTAAAAGTTTAAGGCATCTGCTCTCAAAGTCAAAAGGAAAGCGACCCATCTAAAAAAAATGTTTAATGTTTGTGACCCACCATGTACCTAAAATGTAGAAAAAAGCATACACTGGCGAAGTGTTGCCACTGTCGTCCTATCAGTTTCAGGGCCCACCCATCCGCTCGCGACCCACCGGTAGCGACCCATACTTTGGGAAAAACTGGTCTAAGGTTTGGTTCAGCTAATGTTACTTATCGTTTATAGTTTAGATAAATATAAGCACAAAATTAAGCCTATGTCACATAGAAAGCAAGTCGTGGCTGGTGTCTGTTATTGCTGGTTTCTAAGAGCTACCGAGCGTTATTGGTTAAAATTAAGACTTTTGTATCTTTACCAATAATGAAACAAGAAAGCTTTGTATAGTAGACCCTTCCATACGTTATGTACGATTTCCACCAAACGGTCCGCGCCGGAGCGCGCTGGAACGCATTTCACACTGTGCTAAAGGAAATTCAGGCTTCTATACCTACAATAGTTAAGTTTTATGTTTGCATGGAATTTACACTGCTTGGAACTCGGATCCGCGCGTATGCCGCGTCAACCAGTCGTCTGCGCTCGGACGCCGCGGCAGCCGGTCGGCTCCTCGCGTACGTGGACGGCGGCGCTCGGCTGTTGTCGGGTCCGGTCGGCTCCGCTCGGCCACACTGCTGGTAGAAACTGACTGCGACACGACAGCATCTCTAGTCGCTGAGAGCATGCTAGCGGATACGCGAGCACGCGCGCGCATGCGCCCGGGTTCTAGCAGATTGTAGCAGTCGGGCGGACGCGGTCGGCTACTGGCGCGTGCTCGCGCATCCGCTGCGACGCACTGCGCTGCGCCTCTGCGTGGTCCGGTTGGTGAAATCGTCCATTAGAGTTGTCAAAATTAAAATATCTATATCTGTCTATTTATATCTGCCATCACTAAGCAAAACAATTCGTTTTTGATCATAGGAAACAGGCATTACTCGGCTACTTATGGGATAGTATGATCGACGTAAAACTGACAACTGCTGCGCCGGCATGGTGGCAAAGCAATGGTGTCGCGAAACGGGCTACGGCGATCGTCCAACTCCCGCCCCGCAGTCAGTATGACGTTGCTTATAACACAAAGGTAACCAGTAGGTACGGCGCAGAGACCGTTTTCTATCTGGCGGAGGCGTTATATTTTTGCTTATACCAGACGCGTGTATGAGGATATTGCCAACATAAATAAAATTGAAGCCTTTGATATTTCGACTTACAGCTTTCTGAGAAATCCATAAGACTCAATTTTTATCCTTTTTGTTGGCGTTGGTACCGCTAGGGTATCTGTTTGTTTAGAATGTATGTACAAAAACATTAAAGTACGGATAAAAGTAATTGAAAACAACGTTTGAAAACTTTGTGCGATCCTTTTTTTCTTGAACGCACGGCTACATATCAAAACATACATAAAAATAATACACACACATATAAAATATAACACATATTTATAAAAATATAAATATATATTTCCAGTATGAGCTGATCTGGCATTGTATAGATTTCTATACAATGAGAGGTCAGCTTATATTATTGAAAACTAGCTTGATATTTAGTCGTGTGTACCTAGTTGAAACTTGTATCCAGAATATAATAAATCGAGTTTATCTAGTCACCGAATTCGTGACTCTGAACTATTGGTGTAGGCTTAATTAAACACAGAATATTGGTATTGAACAAACGATCATAAAATTAAATGAGATCATTAATATTTCTAGTTCAGCTTTGGCTAGCATTATATTGCGTAATTAATCAAAAGGATTTATCATTGGTTAACTACCTAGCAGTAACACGTTGCGGATTATGAAGTCCCGAATTAGATCAACAGATCATAAATCTCACACACTAACACACAAATAATTTGTTTAGTACGGGAATTAAACCCGCCACCTTAAGCCACTGCACCAAGCTGTTGAACTCGTAAATTTCCTTTTCTTTTCTGGACAAATAGGTACAGTACCTGTTTCATTAGATTTATTTATTTATTAAAGGAAAATCTACAGCTAAGCGTACAGTTTATATAGATATAGATGATATAGATGGCCTATGCACCGCTGCGCCTCCGGATAACACAAAAGAAAACTGAACTGAATGTTAGTGAGTGACTGAAGTGAAATATAAGGGTCTGTACAGATCTGGCGAACGCGCCGCGAATGTGCTGCACGTACTTGCCACGCGAGCAGTTACTGCAACAGTTTGGTGCGCCTCTTTTATACAACTCAAGGCTTGCACAATGCGCGAGTGCTTCGCGCGTTCTAGGCTCTTGCAGATCGCGCACATATAATTCAGTTCGCTTCCTTCAATACCCCTCAGTTGTAGCTATAAACAAACTGAGCAGGTGAGCCCTGAAGTACGGGTGACGGCGGGAGGAAGCAAGTATGCGTGCTGCATGCAGGCAGCGCTAGCGCAGTTCACGAATAGATTGCACTACGTAATCCACGCGTACAGCTCGCGAGTCATTCGCAAACAGGCACATTCGCGGCGCATTCGTTAGATGTGAACGCACCCTAATAAAATCGCGAACGCACAGCGGAATGGGAACTCTCTCGCCTAATATTAAAGCTTAATTTCGCGTACGTGCAGCACATTTTTCAAAGTATTTGCTGCATTAGTTGCGGATTGAGGTTTCTGTACGTTTATTGTTCTGTGCCAAGTGATAACATTTTTGTTGGCTATTACAACTTTTACGGTATATTCTTTAAAGCAGGTATCTTGGAAGAATGTAGCATCGCAGCCAAGGAGGCCACTACAGCAGCTTAATGTCACCACTAAACCAAGTTTTAGTTACCTACGTTTTATGTTGACATTAAAAATTTACTTAACAACGTGAAATTCCCGGGACTTATTTCCGACGATGGGGAAATATTCAAATGCGTACATACTTACAGTTACCCAGTTACGTGAACTTTGTCGGAATTATAATTTAAGCTATTAATATTGGGTAAGCCTAATGTGAGGTTTTTTTGTAACGAAGTTTTGTTAACGGTTTGTGATGTGGAATAATTTTAATATAATTATACTTTCGCAAATATTTTTTGTATGCTGCCCTTTTGTCACTATTTCTGCACTAGGAATTTTCTATTGGAGTTTACCGACAAAAATCATGACATGCAAACAGATAAAAATACCTGCAGACCATACAAACCAATACGCCGATCGGCATCCTAATCGCGCAGAGCACTCGTATCCGCTATGACTTTGATTTTGATAGGTCACCAATTTCTATAGCAACGTATGTATTGTTTAATCCGTCTCCACAACTATGAAAAACGCAATTAATATTGTTTTTGACACATCAACTGTCATGATTGAAGTTGGTTCCGTTACACAATTGCCTTGCAGATCTCCATATAATAATCATTGTGAGTATATTCCAGCTATTTTAAATTTAGAATTATCATACTTTTGGATTAGAAACCTTAATTCTTTTAAACATTATTTCTATTGCAACTTAAAAAATTGTATGACTATTACTGTAGTTGTTGTCATTCTAAAATCAACATAGATAACTTCTTCTTAAAGGTGATTATTGTGTAACCAAGTTAGAATGAAATGAAATTAATTTTCATACATTATTTTATTGGCTTACGTTTACCGTACTTGCCCCGTAAAACGCGTTTGCATGATACGTAGCACCTCGTAGACGTCTACGCCGCTCTACATAAAACTTCTACGTGACCGCTACGACTTCGGAGAATAGCTACTTCAATAATTATTTACGGTATCAACTGCAACCAGGTAGGAGTGATGGCCGTCTTCACTTATAAATGTCTAATTGACCTGAGAAATATACCTAGATACTATAAAAATGTTCTGCTTAGCCTTTTCCCAACAATGTTGTTGGCTTCCAGTATAACCAGATGCGGCTGAATACCAGTATTTTACACGGAGCGACAGCTGTAAGACCTCCGCAACATAGGTAGTGGGCAATACGGATATCCTAATATTAGACCGATTGTCAGACTTTCGAGCTTTCTGACTACCCTTAAAGACTATCATAGGTATTCGTATGGATACATTATTATTTAAATAAATGTGGTCCATATTTATTTAAATAATAATTTGGGTTGATAGGAACGCTGTTCTCAGGTTTCGAATACTCCTACCTACTTGATACCTACTTGATACCTACTTGATGCCTACTTGATACCTACTTGATGCCTACTTGATACCTACTTGATACCTACTTGATACCTACTTGATACCTACTTGATACCTACTTGATACCTACTTGATACCTACTTGATACCTACTTGATACCTACTTGATACCCACTTGATACCCACTTGATACCTACTTGATACCTACTTGATACCTACTTGATACCCGCTTGATACCCACTTGATACCTACTTGATACCTACTTGATACCTACTTGATACCTACTTGATACCTACTTGATACCTACTTGATACCTACTTGATACCTACTTGATACCTACTTTATCACTTTAACATTCATAGGAGTAAAGCATTGTCACATTTCACTCTAGTCGCATTTGATGATAAGCGCAGACAGGCTCTAAGATGGAACATACGAATCCAAGTAACAGATAAAGAGGGATTCTCCTATACCCCTCTGGCTCTCACATACACACGACGGAACGCAGTAAACTGCTTGGCACCGGACTTTAATGTGAGGGTCGTAGCCAGCCAGGCGGACTGTCTATATCCTACCACCAAACATGCTGGGTTTGGTTTATCTTACAATACGCGGTCTATTCCCAGCGTGCGGTGAGGAAGTTTTAAATTTTAGCCCGTCTGGCTTGTATGAACAAAAAAATAAAATATTAAAACCTTTTCCAGTTTGCGAAACATTCAAACCGTGAGTAGCTAGTGATAAGCCCGTCTGCATCACCCACCGGATTTCTTGAATTTTTAAAAGGCATACTGCGATTTCAACTCGGAGACGAATTACCTATTTAAGATGCGAAGATCTTTAGACCCGCGGAATCTGATGCTGCTCATTTTTATTACGTTAAAATACGTTTTGTTGTAGACAAGGCTCAGAACTGGTTGAAAAAATATCGGTTAGTAAAAGTCGGTTTCGCATAATGTTTTTGTTTAGAAAGAAACCGATAATAATTTTGTCCTATAAGCGAAATAAATGAGTAAATGTCGTGGTAGTCGTAAATGTCGTCGTGGCTTGTAGGTTCAAACCCAGGCATGTACCAATGTGACTTTTTTCAATTTCGTATGTACTGTCTTAGTTATTCTAAGACACCACTGACATACGGTGAAGGAAAACATCGTGAGGAAACCTGGACTTACCTCCGGTTTCTGAATTGAGAATTCTGGGATATGCAGTACTTAAGTAACATTTTTATTGACGGATTTTAAAGCATTTTTTTGACAACTCCGTACTCAAACACTACTTAAGTATTGCTTATCTCGAATTCTCAATCCAGAAACCAAAGGTTAATCATCTGAAATCGACAAACCTGCAGTGAGCAAGCGTGGCGATCAATGTTCGTTCCTTCTCTGTATGAGCAGAGGCCTTTGCCCAGCAGTGAGATAATTTACAGGCTATTACTTTCTTACCCGAAATAAACCGGTTTAACTCAATGCGCCTGATAGCTTTGGAGCTGCGTTAACAACCTGTTAATAAAAGTTTGAAACTTGTAAATAAAAAGTTTTAGAAACATTTCAAGGACGGAATACCGGGTAATACCGGTTAATGAACACTAATCTTAAAGATAACTTTATTTCAGAATAACGCTTACCGGTTAACAAGAACGAAACCGAAATATTGAGCTTCTTATGCATATATATTTATGGTCTCACGAGTTTGAAAATTTTACCGGTTTCTGAGCCTTCGTTGTAGACAATTTAAATCAATATTCTCTTGTAAGATTATTGATAGATAAAAAGATATATACATTAGTTTATAGGCGTGGGTAAAATGTTATAGTATTCGAAACTCCGTGCAATATTTTTCTTTAGTATTTATTTAGAGGGAGGATTTGGTAGAGGTCAATGTCCTGCTGTCAACAGCTATGGACTGATTTTATTGTTTTTTTCTTTTGGTAATTAAAATGGCTATTAGCTTGTAGCATTATTTTAAAGAAGGTTTAGTTAGAGTCTAGATTTGATTCACATTTACGAAAATAGCAAAATGTTTTTTTTTTTATAACGCTTCTCTGCGCACTAGCGTTACTTCCGTGTCGTAGGTGCGTTTACCGATACTAAATGAGGGGCTCGTGGCAAATTAACAATTGAACCGAACATATGATTTGCGAGGTTAAGCAACGCTTGCCGCGGTCAGCCCATGAATGGGCACGTAAGGGTGCTTTTCCACCAGAGATGTGCTATGCAACGTTACTAGGGATGCGTTTGATATCCACCAATCATATTCATTCGTCCACATAGCATAACACTGGTGGAAACTGATTCAACTAAGCTACGTTTTTTATATGGAAGGATATATGATGTGGATGCGTGCTATGGATACGAGCTATGGATGCGTGCTATGGATTGTCGCGAGTGGTGTATCTATGCCCGCCGCTCCCCGTGCCTTCCCTATTGTCGATACGTCGCATAGCTCGAGATGTGCATCTTCCTCGCACAGCTACATAGCTTAGCATCAGTGAAAACGGTCACATAGTTTCGTAGCTTCGCTTTTACATTCTCGCAGCATAGCTACATAGCACATCTCTAGTGGAAAGGCACGCTTAAGCTGACGGTTCCGAATATCATACCAATATCTATTACAGTTGTTACGGGAAGTCTGAAGCCCGAAACTCTGACAACCAGTCTAATCATAGGTTATCGGTATTGCCCAATAACTGGGTTGCGGAGGTCTGATAGCAGTCGCTCCGTGTATAATACTGGTATTCAGCGGCATCTGGTTAGACTGGAAGCTGACCCCAACATAGTTGGGAAAGATTAAGCAGTACGAACTTTTATACCGACTCCAGCAGGTCAAGCTACCCGAAACTGTCAAATTTTCCCAATGAACATTGAACCTAATGCTTTCGCGATAAAAATGAAAATCTATTAAAGAATTTCGACAGATTGTAGTAGTTTGATGTGCTAGCGTTTGTACATTTGCTTGATGCCTTTTAGAGGGATAACAGACTAAAGGTATGTTAAGGTACAAGACCGAGACGAGCCGCAGACCGCAAATCTCATTGGTTTGTAGGAACCAGTGGTATCGCTTGCGGCTGCGGTCTGCGGTTGCAGTTTTGCAGTCACTGTCGGAATAGCACTTTTAAAGTGTGCACCTTAAAGGCTCTATTCCGACGCCGACTTACGGTCTGCGGTTGCAGTCTGCTGTTTGCAGCCCGTCTCGGAATTTTACCTTTAAGTATACATGTCTGTACTGTCATAGCCTTCAGGGTACTTAAACTAGACGGTTCTGTTACGCACAAATCTGTAGGTACATATTATTATAAAGACTTTAATAAACTTCATCATTTATTAACCACTTAATCTCCCCCAGAGAGTTTATCTTTGCGTTTTCAACCAAAATTAACATTGAATTGTAATTAATTAGCTATTTAAATTGTGTTTTTGTAAGTAAACCGTCGAAGTTTCACAGTATCGGTAATTTAGCTCACTTAAATATACAATAATTAATTAATACTTTGCGATATTTCTGTGAATTTTGTGTGATATCAGCTGTATCTATAAATTCTGTAAGTTTCTTAATTAGCGTTCGGTAAACAAGCTTTGATAGTGTAGGTTGTTTTATTTTATTAGTGAATTCTACGAAAGAAAAACATGGACGAAAATATTAAGTTATACAAACTTAAGTTTAAGTTAATATTAGCAAATTTTTTGTTACCCTTTTGGCAGCAAACTCTGGTATTTTTTTAAAGATTTTTTTAATTAGAGATTTTCTTAATTAGATTGATCATGGCCTAAAACTAATATTTAATTCTAAAAATATGGTTTTCATATTACTGTCACACTGAAAACATTTTTGCGAAATTAAAAACCGATTTGTAGAAAGAGTTGTTATTAAAATCTTTCATTTTTGTACGTTTATCATCTGCCAATACATACGAATACTTTTTTTGAAAATTAAAAGAATCCTTTCACGAATTCTTCTGATTTTAATTTTTTTATTTTGCTAAGTGTTTACTTCTTTTTACAAGCTTTTATTTAACTTGCAATGCATGTATGTTTGTCCAGGTGGAATCTTACAACTTGCAACTGAATTTCAAATGAGCTGAAATTTGGTATACACGCGACAAACTTTTATATCATTTAATAAACTGTGTAATACATGTGCTAAATTGATCGGTTTGATTTAATTTAAAGTTTTATTTTGTTCTTTTTAGGGCAACCAAATAAAAGCTTGTTTTTAAAAAGTACATTTTTTACCATTAATTAATTGACTGCTGACTGTGCAGTCAACCCCGCTATTACCCTTATTGACTGGCTAATATTTTCGACACGACATGAGCTATTCTCTAGTAGGTCGTGCCGATACGAGAGGATGAATCTGTAACCCTTGATTTCCTCTAGCAACATCATGGGGTTTACATAATCAGCTCATTACTGTCCCAATGCTGGGCAAGGGCCTCTTCTTAGAATGAGAAGAGTTTAGGCTTTAGTCCACCAAGCTGGACGTGGTGCGGGTTGGCGGGCTACTCACACCATCGAGAACTGTTTAAAGCGCTCTGCAGGTTTCTTTACGATGTTTTTCTTCAGGTACAAGTCTGAGACGGACTGCAAACTGCAGACTCCAACTGCAAACCGCAAGTCACATTGGTTTGTATGAACTAGCAGTGTCGCTTGCGGTGCGGTCTGCTGCTGACATCTGCGGTTGCAATTTGCAGTCGCCGTTGGAATACTACTTTTAAAGTGTGCACCGTAAAGGTGTTATTCGGACGGCGAGTTGCGGTCTGCGGATGCAGTCTGCAGTTTGCAGCCCGCCTCGGACTTGTACCTTTCATCGTTAACGCAAGTGATGATCAAATTTTGATCCGCACATGTATTCGAAAAGTCAGAGGTGCGGGCCGGGTTCGAACTCGAACCCTGCTGCATAGAAAGTTACCGTTCAACCGCTAGGCTATTACTAGTTGTTAATGGGGATTATACTACCCCCAATCATGGGGATATCTATATAAATAAAAAGAAAAGTGCTGACTGACTGACTGATTGACTGACTCATCAACGCCCAGCTCAAACCCTTGGACCTAGAAAGCTGAAATTTTGCTCAGAGGTTTCCTTTATAATGTAAACAAAGAATAAGGAAGGATTTTTTGAAATTCAACCCTTAAGGGAGTTAAATAGGGGATGAAAGTTTGTATGGAAAATCGTCACTTAACGGGTTAAAAATTTCATGCAAGCGAAGCTGCTGGCAAAAGCTAGTTATTATTAATATATCTATATCGCGCGTCGCGTTAAGAGGGCTATCGCATTTTCTCACCTCTCTCGCTCGCACAGGACCATATTTTTTAAGAATGTTAAATTAAAAGATGCATTTTTTAATAATGTATTCAATGGGCTCCCTTTAAAATAATATTAATTTAATAGGTATAATTATTAAAAACATTTTTATTGTGACATTTATTAAACTTATCTCAAAAACGGATCATAATAATTATTGAGCTGAGTTTATTAGGGAACACGATAGTAATGTGTTTTTAATAATGACCTATCAAATTAATATTATTTTAAAGGGAGCCCATTGAATACATTATTAAAAAATGCATCTTTTAATTTAACATTCTTAAAAATATGGTCCTGTGCGAGCGAGGCAGGAGACAAAATGCGATAGCCCTCTTAAGGCATCGTTCACACCAAACGTATTGTCCGCCGCCGACTGTGAGTATGTTCACTGTCACAACGCACTACGTAATAGCGTATAGTCGGTTCGGTGTGAACAAGAAGTTAAATATATTATTGAAAAGCGATAAACTGCGTAACGCGTACTCACAGTCAGCGGCGGACAATACGTTTAGTGTGAACGATGCCAAATAGGTTTTATAAACCAAAAGGATCTCAAGTTATACAAGCATAACTTACAAGAACGGTACATAAGTTATTTTGTGTAACAACACAACTTTTAAAGTTTCAAAGCGTCGCCTATTATTCCGATGACTTAGCCCGCTAAGAATAATGTCACAAGTTACCAACGCAAGGCATCCCATTAAAAGTTCATGCCGACACTACAGAAAGCGCAAAGTTAATTACCTACGTCAAGTAGAAAATTTACTAGACACCTACCACTAATTTCCTTTAAAATTTTCTTTGGTTAAGTTCAAGTGTTTGAGTAATTTAATTATCCTTTGTTTAAAGCTGTGGATTTTTGGGCTTAAATCTGTGGTGTCTGGAAGGGAACTAAAGATAATTGTTCTGACATTGAGAGATTAACTGATGTGTTAAATTCTCTGAAAATATTTGTTTCAGTAATATTATCATACAGGCTATGGAGCGAGCTATGCGTGGAGTTTTTATTTAAAACTAGCTTTTGCCCGCAGGTCCCTTGCGTGAAATTTTGAACCCGTTAAGTGACGATTATCCATACAAACTTTCATCCCCTATTTAACTCCCTTAGGGGTTGAATTTCAAAAAACCTTATTCCTTATCTACATTATAAAGGGAACCTCTGTGCAAAATTTCAGCTTTCTAGGTCCAAGGGTTTAGGCTGGGCGTTGATGAGTCAGTCAGTCAGGACTTTTCTTTTTATTTATAAAGATAAGTTCCGAACGTCGTGGTGACCTGGAGTTTACAGACCCGCTTATTAAGCACCGGGTTGTGGGTTCAAACCCAGGCAAGTACTAATGTGACTTTTCAATATCATATGTACTTTCTTAGTTAATCTAAGACGCCACTGAGATACGGCGAAGGAAAACATCGTGAGGAAACCTCGACTTAAAATGGTCTGCAATCGCCAATCCGCAGTGAGCAATCGTGGTGATCAATGCTCGTTTCTTCCCTATGTGAGAAAAGGCCTTTGCCCTGCAGTAGGACAGTTAAGCCTCGGTCTCGAACTCAGCGTTGACGGGGCGGCGGCGGCGGCGGCGCGGTGAGCGGCACGGCAACGCAGACTCGGTCTCAAAGACAGCGGGCAGATCGCGCGGCGCTAGAGCGGCGTAGGGTTGTGTTATGAGAAATTAGTGCCTTTATTAGCGAACGAACTGTCTAAACAGCAACGACAACATCTTTTCGAAATAATTCACTCCACCTCATCGGCGGGTATTTTGAAACGTCGGTCGTTAAAAAGCAAAAAATAAAATGCACAGCACTACGTCAATGAAGACGCGGGGGCGCCACTCATCGCTCGTACGCCGCTCCCCGCGCCGCTGCTTTCGAGGCCAGTTCCATATAAATCTATGCATTGAAACGCGCCGCTACTCGCTCACACCGATAATTCAGCCCTCACCAAGCTGTCTCCCGCCCTAAGTCCCCGCCAGCAACGCCCTAAGCCGAGGTCCGAGTCCCACTAGGGGTCCCCCTTAGTGCTGTTGTTGCAGGTAGCCATGATATTAGTGTAGTACAAGTAGTTAGCTTAGGTTAAGTATTTTACTTCCCCCCCATTGGCTGGAGACCCTTCAGGTCTCGCCAATGACTTACGTCGCCCGGTTACGTAGAAATGGTCCCCTAGGACCATCTACAGCAGTCCAATAGAAAAATAAAATAGCGCCGCTACTCACGCCGCCGCCGCCGCCTCGCGCCCTCTTTCTTCGTGTCTGTAGCCTTACAAGCTAATATTTATTTTAATGTTTTATTTCTCATTTTAACATTTCTCCTTTTTTCCCATTTCAATACAAACTATAAAAGCTCTCAATACTCCCCTTTTTATTGTACGACAAGGTTTTCCATAAATGGAATAGGGAGCCCACTAAAGTGGTCTAAATGGCCGAAATTTGTCAAGAAGTTAAGATGTAAGTTATGGTATCCATTGTTATAAGACTCGAGGGGCGTAAGGCGCACTTATCAAAGCCTAACGAAGATTTATACTGTGACGTCGCTTATTTTGTCCCTATGATACTCGTATTTTTTACGGAGCAAAATGTTGAAAATATTTTTTTGTTCCCCGGAAATGTTGGTTGGATGAGTAATATGTTTGTTTGCTTACAGCTTTGGAGTGAGACATATACATATGATCGCAGAGGGAGTTAAAATATGTGTGTCAATTGTATTTTGTTTGTTTTGCAACACGTGTTTTATTCTGGTATTTTTATCGGAGGAATAACTGCTTACTTTCAAAAATCAGGAATGAGCTTTGATCGCGCTTGCTCACAGCGGGTTGGCGATTTGAGACTATTAAAGTCCAGGTTTCCTCACAATGTTTTACTTCACCGTATGTCAGTGGCGTCTTCGATTAACTAAGAAAGTAATACAGTATGTTAAATAACAGAAGGCGTTCCCTTAAACCCGTTAATCTAAATCTAAATAGTAGCGTGGCGTAGTAGCGTGGGGTGCATGAAAAGAGCCTCCACGAGTGACGATACTTAAGTACGTCCGGCGCACCCTGGGCAGTCAGCCCCGCTACCAACCTTGCTGACTGGCTAATATTTTGACCACAGCATGAGCTATTTTCGTATAGCTCGTGCTGACACGAGAGAAGAAGTAGCGTAGATAGGTTAAATGCGATTTTGACATGTTTTCCAAATTGATAGACAAGTACGCATATACAATGTCCGATGCTTTGCCTTTTTTTTTTGTGGTTTTTTGTTTTTATTGGGATTTTTTTTTTATGGTATTTACGGGCGCTATTGTATTGCTGGTTAACGGGAATGCCTTTCTTTAGTTAACATACATAATTATGACATTGAAAATATCACATTAGTATATTTTGAACCCGCGACCCGGTGCTAAATTGGTATTTCTACACCCGTGCGTTTTCATGTTCATCTTGCGCATTGGCAATCAATTTTTCGCATGCAACATTGATTGCCATAAAACGCATGCAACTTATCGTCTACATCAGTGCGCCTTGGTTAGTCATCAGTCGACATACAATAGACGGATTAGCGTGCGCTAGGGGCATGCGCTTTTGTCCAACTAGTATTATGGCATGCGATATGGCGCTTCACGCATACGTCAGACGAAGACGCAAGGTGAACATGAAAGCGCACTGGTAGACATAGCTAATAAGCGAGTTTGTAACCTCCGGGCCACCACGGAGAAATGAGAAATGTTGGAAATTAAATAAAGTGACGTACTCATATCATATCAAGACGACTGTGTTGTCTGAAGTGAATGAAAAAATATAGGAACCTACTATTGTACACAATACACACTATGAATAACACGCGATCAGCTTTGCCAAAATAATTGCACTATGACGGTGGAACTGGCACAACGCGCTACGGGTCACGGGTTCGATACCCTTGTGCATGTAAGACTTTCTTCTGCAAATGGAATTACGATACAAGAAAAAGTGTGGAACAACGAAAAAATGTGTCCCATGTGAAATAAATTAGGCTTAATGTGTACAGTCAACATCAAAACTAAATGATGATTGGTCAAAGTTTCAAAAGTTGTTTTATGAATGTTAACTTGTTTTTTATTAATATTACTATACTAAAGCCAATATCGAAAGAGAATTAAAGGTTATTACTAACTACGCAATTATCAACTTTGACATGTGTTTAAGTTCATTTTAGAATGCGTTCTCTGAGTATTTTAATAACCATACAGCGATCGCCGGTGTCGTAAAAGGCGACTAAGGTATTCACTAGAGGATGGGCAGTAGCGTTCTCTGAGTATTTTAATAACCATACAGCGATCGCCGGTGTCGTATAAGGCGACTAAGGTATTCACTAGAGGATGGGCAGTAGCGTTCTCTGAGTATTTTAATAACCATACAGCGATCGCCGGTGTCGTATAAGGCGACTAAGGTATTCACTAGAGGATGGGCAGTAGCGTTCTCTGAGTATTTTAATAACCATACAGCGATCGCCGGTGTCGTATAAGGCGACTAAGGTATTCACTAGAGGATGGGCAGTAGCGTACTCTGAATATTTTAATAACCATACAGCGATCGCCGGTGTCGTATAAGGCGACTAAGGTATTCACTAGAGGATGGGCAGTAGCGTACTCTGAATATTTTAATAACCATACAGCGATCGCCGGTGTCGTATAAGGCGACTAAGGTATTCACTAGAGGATGGGCAGTAGCGTTCTCTGAGTATTTTAATAACCATACAGCGATCGCCGGTGTCGTATAAGGCGACTAAGGTATTCACTAGAGGATGGGCAGTAGCGTACTCTGAATATTTTAATAACCATACAGCGATCGCCAACCCGCTTGTCAAGCGTGGCGATTATAGCAAACCCCTCCATGCTCGTCTTTCGGCTGAATGATGATGATGACGATTTTGTGTACATCGTGGGCCCGAGGTACTCGAAAGATTTTAACCATGTCTTTCTGATGGCAATATGAGTCAATAATGTTATATCAACAAAGTCCAATTCGGTAGGTAAAGTAAAAGTTAGTTAACATAATTATATATTGATTCCAAAACCGTTTCGAGGTTTTAGTTTGGTAAACATTATTTTGCTATTTTTAGCTCTTAAAATTATAAGATGGTGTTTATTTTAGCAGAAATGCATGAATTCACTTGACATCTATTTGACATCTAAGTGACTATCTTCCTTTTTCGTGACCTAGGAAAACTCTGGTATTTTATTTGGCGTGGACAAAGAATTGGTTTCTTTGTCTATGGTAACCCTTCCTATCGCGTGACGTCATCACTAGAAAAACTTAAAAAATATATTAAAAAATAACCACCGTGTAGAAAACAAAAACATTCAAAGTGGTTTCTATAAATAGCCTAATCTTTAAGAATAAAATATAAAAAAATACCAAAAAAAAACTTTACATACCGAATTCAGTCAATTTAACTATTTTGTTTTTCGGAACATAGTAAATCAATTAGCTTAGGTACTTCCTTGTAAACAATACCTCAGGTTGAACTGGCAACGTTTATAAATTATCTTTTGAGTGGATAATAAACCACTCACTTCACTAACCTCCCCGACAAAACACGACTTATGGCAATTGGGGTATGGTATGATAAAAGTCGCAACGCTGCGTTTGTATGGCTTGTTACCCTAGAGATTTTTCCAGTTGTGAATTTCCGTAAATAAAGAATATCTCGAAAATTAAGGTTCATTCAAAAAACAATATCCTAGCTTTTCTTCTCCAATTAGGCGTTGGAATCGATGGTTAAAATCTTTCGGTTATCTAGGGCCCACGGTGTATAAAATAACATAATAAACAACACTAAATACTAGTATTATTAAAATTTTCAAATAATCATTCCATGCTTCATGAATTAAAAATTTAAATAAAAGTAAAAACCGACTTAAAAAAAATACTAAATAAAACATACAAAAAAAAACATTCAGACGAATTGAGAACCTCCTTCTTTTTGAAGTCGGTTAAAAAGTCACAAGCTTTTCTGTTGACTGTACCATTCTAGCTATGTAATTTATCTAATGCAACATTCATAGAAGCTACATTTAAAATAGCATTGCATTTGAATAACTCACTTATCTTTAAACATTCAAACATCCGTATTCTATGTAGCCATTGCCGCTATTAATGCCAGAATCAGATAGTCCTTTATGGCTTTATAATATTCCTGTTTCGCTCACTGACTTCCTTTTGCATGGGGGAAATTACTCTGAGTAATATAAATGGAATCGTGAAGGTGTGTCGAATAGGCGTACGCGTCTGCTTATACACGTAGGTAGGTTTACGGAATTTTATGATGATATTCGTTGTGATGTCGAAACATGAAATATGTACTTACATAAATGTACTGTACTCTATTTAATAAAACGTTAGTCAAATAAGACCCATTATGCGAGCCACTCGTACATTTTTATATGCTCAGCAAATTTCTATTCTCGTGTAACCTAAATTAAATTATAACTTATAATATTGATGACGTTTTCAGCGTATCTACGCATCTGCTTCTAGGTCTCTAGAGACATCAGACGTTTCAGATCTTCGATTTTGATGACCCCGTTGTTGCTGGCATAAGCAACAGGATCCGCGTACGAAGTCGCGGGCAGAAGCTAGTAAATCATATATTTTTAGTGTATCAAGCGCACTCAAGCAGCATGGTTGTCTTATTCTATCATATCAGTTAGTTAGAACGCCATGCACATCATCAGGCACCAGCAGCCTAACCTAGCAGGCATCAGCAGTCGCTAGCTCATATCAAGCATTTCGGTTGTTTTAATAGCAAGATTTAAAACACCGAGTTTATCAAACATCATCAGTCACAATGCAGGAAAACATTCCTACATCTATTTTAGCACGGAAATGTATAAGAAATAAGCATTGCTTGCGGCAGAAATTCAACAAACAACATACTTCTATGAACCTTAATGGTTAATCAAGATGAGCTGAAACTCTACTTTAATAAATGTTTGAAAAGATATTCGAGTCTCGGTGAGCCGTGAAATGGAGTACTTATACTTGTGCATATGGCTCCAATCGTAACTTCAGAAAAATTGTATATCCTGAAGAAAAGTTGACGATAATCCAGAATATACAAGGTTAGTCAGAAAGGGGGTACTAATCCGAAAGGGTGTTAAAGTACCCATAATAATGAGTAACTTTTGTTCTACCACTTTCCCCAAAAGTCAATAGTTTAAGAGAAATAGCTGTTCAAAAATTACAAAAAAAATATGCTAAAATCTATCTATCCTCAGCTAAGATCAGCTGTGTTTACATTTTAGGTCATATTTGGGGTCACAAATTAGAAGCTCCATTTTCTGAATTTGTAAGTAAAGTAGGGACGAAGAATTTTTGAAACAACTAAAATAAAAATAATTTAACATGGAAATAAAAATTATCGAATTTTGAAATTTTAACACTTGATTTAAAACCGTCATAAGTGATACTTTAAGTGGCCCGCGGATTAGTAGGTACCCCCTTTCTGACTAACCTTGTATTATACCTACCTCTGAACCAAATGTCCGTGAATACTCGGGAGCAACGAATCCGGGTCGCCAACATAAACCTTAATATCTCGGAAACTAAGAATGCTAGTTTACTCAAATAAAAAGTTTTGTATAGACTATTTAATAGTATTGACTGCCTCGTTGGTCTGGCGGTCGCAAGTGCGACTGTTGAGCGTGAGGTCCTTGGTTCGATCCCCAGGCCGGGCAAAGTGTTATTGGGTTTTCCGTGTGGAATTTCTCAGTTGCAGCCCGGAGTCTACATTTGTGCCCGGTCGATGGCAATAGGCTCGCCCCCTATTACATGGGACGTAAACATAACGGCGAAATGTGGGTGTACTAACACCTCTGCCAACCCTTCGGAGAATACAAGGCGTGATGTTATGTTAATACTACTCCAATAAAATGTTAAACTAGTCTGTAAAATAATTTTTATTTGAATAAACTAACATTTTTATTTTCCGAGATATTAAGATTTACAATGGTGACCAGCACGGCAATAGTGTAAAGCCGGGTCCGCTACACCGTGTTTTCGTGTTTGCAAACAGGATAACATTGTTTGCTAACCGAATAGGGGCGTGGCCTAACAGTTTTGCTAGCAAAATTGGCGCTGCGGACCCGGCTTAACATTGTTCGCTAACCGAATAGGGGCGTGCCCTAACAGTTTTGTTCGCAAAAACACAATAACATGTTAGAAAATTGGCGCTGCGGATTCAGCTTAACGTAACAATCATGTCAGTTGGTGTGTCAAAAACGATATTCATTGCGTGGTACATAGTGCGCGGATTGTTAATACATACGTCGCTATGGAAATAGTTGGCCTGTCAAAATCCAAGCCATTCAGATTCGGAGTGTGTTGCGCACTTAGAATGCCGGATTGATTGTTCCCGTATGTATTATGTCAATACTTTCTGTCAGATGTTTTTCCTAAACTTATTGGTACCAAAATAAAAGCTCAACCACAAAATAAAACATAAAAAACAGGAAGCAAACTAACGACGAGCGTGATTTAAAAGTTAAATAAACAGTCGCAGAATTCAAACTACTTTAAATTAACTCTGCATCCATTTTAAACTATTTTGTTACGGATTCAGCGAATTAACAAATTTATCCGCAACCCGTTCTAAAGTTAAGACATCACTGTCGCTACGAGAATAAATTGCCCGAGTTGTTGCCCGACCGAAACCGACGACGCCCTCTTGAGGGCACTTCGCCTAAGAAGTACTATTGTAAAGAACATTTCATATTATACAAGGCTTTTATGTGTCACTTTCAAAAATAGAAAGAATAAATAAAGAAAATTCAATTAGCGAATATTTTTATTCAAAAAGAAGTAATTTATTACTGAAATGTTTTATGAATAGAATTCGGCCGCAGTTCGAAATGCCAAAAATGTGAAATGTAATTATTAATTAGAAGGGAAACTTAAGTTTTAGTATAATTTTGAATATTAAAACATTTTCGTAAACATTAAGAACCTTTATTTCGCAACTCGTTTGAATAATTAATTTTAACCTATTTTTACTTTTTTGTTTCTTTTATTCTTGGATCAAGAGTCTTATAAACAAAATATTTTTATTCAAATGACCCTTTTATGTTTGATTCAATGCTGAAATTTATTTATTTATAGCACTCCAGCGACTCATTCACGACTACATTTACTTAAATAATATTAGCTTTTAGTATAGTTGTCGCAATCTAATAGGTCAGATTTGACGTTTGCATAAATGCACATAATAAATGTGTACAAAAGTTGCACGCCTTCGATCTTGAAGAAATTCGCCTTTTTATTTATCTAAACATCGCGCACCCATTTTATAATGAAACTAAAAGCCATGGATTGGAGAAATTATTACTAGTGTTGACATTACCCCAAGTATTTTGACAGGTGTCAACTCCGACCTATTAAGGCGGCTTCCCACGGTGCGTGATATCCCGCACCGGCTGTACGTAGTATCATCCGCCACATTATGAGGGTGCGTGATTCAAAGCTATTTTTTCATTCAAAAATACCAAGTGAAAGAGAACTTGCACCGCACCGCACCTTTGAATTTACCGACTCCCGGCGGATACGCCGCACCGCTCCGCACGCGTCCACGTTACCACGGACGAGTCTCTTCCCATGGTGCGCCGGTGCGAGCTCGTGTGTCGCAGTGCGCGATATCACGCACCGTGGGAAACAAGCATTAGATTGCCACAACTGTAAATCATAGGGTTCTTGTCACTTACATGAAGGAGTACACAGCGCTTAATAACAAAGCACGAGTACTTTTAGGTTACAAACAGAAAAAGTAAATCAAGTACACCACTATTTATATTTAAATCTATAAGTAGATACCTAATAGCCGAGAGGTATCTTCCGAAATCAATTAAATAGAAAAAAATAAATGCAAGCCGTAATCAACCACTGCTTAGCTTCAAAAAAGAAGGAAGTTTTCAATTCGATGCGTACATATTTTTTGAAAAACCTTTGAACGTGTAACTTTGCTTTAAGAATCCAATCAACATACCTACACATTTTTTTGAAAACCTTAACACTTTATTATTCTGTTGTTTAAAAATGTGTATTTTTAAACGATTCTTTACGCAAAATGAATGTTTCCCGATCCGGATTTTGTATAAAATAGAATAAGCTGCTTTAGGTCGGGAATAGGATTGAACTATTTCTCCATTTAAGCGAGTGTAAAACCTCCTTAGCTTTAACCATAAGTTACAATACACTTGAGTTTTCACACCCAAACCGGGTGACTGGCTTCATGTTATCTCACAACTTTTCGGCTTTCTTTCAGCTCCATATTATTTATTTTTCCTAGATAAAAACCCTACGGGAAAAGTTTTTTTTCACTAGATTATACTTAGATTATTTTGCTTGATTTAGGCATAAAGAATTGGCCAATTTCCAGTGAAGATAGTAATCACTACATAGTATAAAACAAAGTCGCTTCCCGCTGTCTGTCTGTCCCTATGTATGCTTAGATCATTAAAACTACGCAACGAATTTTGATGCGGTTTTTTTTAATAGATAGAGTAATTCAAAAGGAAGGTTTTAAGCTAAAAAACGTTCACGTGCAAAGCCGGGGTGGGTCACTAGTTCTAGATAAGTAACCGGTAGGAAAAAAGAAGTACTTTGAACTGTGGTGGAAATAGGACCTAAACCAATATGAAAATAAATAGAAAAGTTAATATCAAATATAGGATTTCCTCGTATTTGCTTATCCTTTGGTTGACAGTCGTCCACAAGTCAAATAGGGCTTTTGGAGGCCATTTTTGTATTTATATTCATGTATTTTCTATTTAAAGTGTTCGCCAGACGAAACGCGGAGCGCAAGCGGGCGTGTCGGCAGCGGGCCCGTGTGATTTGTATTCAAGGGATTACTTTGAAGCATGTCACACCAAATACGAGCGTGGGGCGTGAAGGTGCGCTCGCATTCAGTGTGACATGGCTTCACAGTAATTTCTTGAATACAATTCAGGTGGGCAAATGCGAGCACAGGACGTCAACGGGTCGTGTCAACAGCGGACTCGCGCTCGCATTTATCTTTGGTATTATATACTTCATTATACTTCATAGTAATTACTTGAATTGGGGGGTGCACGAAAAGAGCCTCCACGAGTGACGATACTTCAGTACGTCCGGCGCTCCCTGGGCAGTCAGCCCCGCTACCAACCTTGTTGACTGGCTAATCTTTTCACCACAGCATGAGCTATTTTCGTATAGCTCGTGCTGACACGAAAGAAGAAGAACTTGAATTGCGTACATGCGTAGGATTGCTATAAATGAAAAGCATTTGCCGCGTTTGATTGGCATTTTAAGATAAAAACAGGCGTGCGTCCGTCATTATTCTGAGACAGGCACTAGTTTTCGCTTTTGGCGTATAAAAGGTTAGTCAGAAAGGGGGTACTAACCCGAAAGGGTGTTAAAGTACCCATAATAATGAGCAACTTTTGTTCCACAACTTTCCCCAAAAGTCAATAGTTTAAGAGAAATAGCTGTTCAAAAATTACATAAAAATCTATCTATCCTCAGCTATGATCAGCAGTGTTTACATTTCAGGTCATATTTTGGGTCAGCGATTAGAATGTCTATTTTCTGAATTCATAACTAAAGCAGGGACGAAGAATTAAAAAAAAAAAACTTTTTTATGGTACCGAATAAAAATTATCAAATTTTGAAATTTTAACACTTGCTTTAAAACCGTCATCAGTGATACTTTAAGTGGCCTCCGGATTAGTACCCCCTTTCCGATTAACCTTGTATAAAAAGCCTCCATTAGTGACGATATTTAAGTAGGTACCTACTACGTCCGGCGCACACTAGGTAGTCAGCCCCGCTACCAATCTTGCTGACTATTCTTTTTATGAGCTTGATAGCTCGTGCCGATGCTAGAGATAGAGAGAGACCTTATACAGACATATTTCTGTAAAATCTGTCATTTTAGGCACTTTAGACATGCATGCCTCTATTTTGAAATGGTAACTCAACTAACGCGGACCCGCCGACGAAACGCCTCGCTCGTGCCCGCGTGTTCTATGGCCAACGCTTAAATAATAATAATAATAATAAATCGTTTATTTCAGGTTAATACCCATATAAATTAATATTTACATAATTATTACATAAATTACATTTAAATTAAAACACATTACATTATTAAAATCAATATGAAAAATTAAAATCAAGATTAAAATCAAATTCAAAATTAAATCAACATCCAAAATTAAAATCAATATTAAAATCACAATTAAACAAATTAAAATTACAATCAAAATTAAAATCAAAATTAAAATTATAACCAAAATTAGATCACAATTACAATCAAAATTAAAATCACAATAATAACAATTAAAATTAAATTAAAATCGAAATATTCTTATCATTTTTACTTAATAAATGGTGACGAACTGGCATGCAAGTGCATCCACCTCTCCAACATCGCCGAGTCCCACCGCTCGGACAATACGCTCAGGATACTGTTAGTGCTGCCTCGGAAGCGACTTAGTAGCGAGGCGCTCCGCTTCCTAATAATAGCATGAAAGTCATCGGTTTGCGCCTGCGCGAACATCATAGAAGCGCTACAAAACCGCGGCAGCCCCAGCAGCACCCTAAACGCATTGTTGTACTGAACGCGTATGGCACTGTATGCTCCCTGCACATAGTTGACCCATAGGCTGCACGTATAAAAAGACTGACAATAGGCTTTAAATAAGGTCACCTTTACTTGTTCAGTACAGCGTGCAAATCTACGTGCCAACATGTTACAGCGAACCGACAGCGCCCTACGTTCCCGCTCAATGTCCTCATTGTCAGACAAGTTGTCTGTGACCCAGTGGCCCAGGTACTTAAAATGGTTAACCCTATTCAGACTAGCACCACCAAGAGTGATCGAAGGTATAAAAGAGTAGCATTTGGTACCGGCTTTGAAAATCATGTACTCACTCTTCTTAGGGTTGTACCTGAGCCCATGAGTCTCAGCATATGTCTCACAAATGCGCAGGAGTTTTCGCAACCCCCCAATCGACGGGCTCAGCAGCACCATATCATCCGCGTAACTGATATTATTGATAGGCACTCCGCCTATTGAGCAACCCGCATTAGCACTGCTGAGCTCGCCGATCAGCTGGTTCATGTACAGGTTGAACAAGCGGGGCGAGGTTAACCCCCCCTGCCTCACACCGCAATCCAACCTGTACTCGTCGGAATATACTCCCGCCCATTTCACACTGTTCCGCTGGTGACTGTACCAATACCTAAATATCGACACTATCTCACTCGGTACCTGTGCCTCACTGTGCAGCTTGTGCCACAGCATGTCATAATTTACCAAGTCGAACGCTTTCGAGAGGTCTAGGTAACAAGCGTACACCGGAGTATTTCTAGCTGTGTAGTACTGTACAGTCTGCTTGAGACAGAGGATAGCACTCTCAGTCGACAAGCCAGGCGTGAAACCAAATTGAGCGTCATGTACATGAAGGTGCTTCTCCAGCTGTCTGTCAAGCAGCCTGTCCAGCACCTTGGCTATGACAGTAGCGAGCGAGATAGGCCTATAGTTAGATACATCCGATACATCACCCGTTCTGTTTTTTACGATCGGAACTACCACCGTGTACATGAGGTCATCAGGTAAGTAATTATGGCTGATGCACAGATTAAACAGCATGGCCAGTACCCTCGGTAGATGCACACCAGCGTGCTTAAAGTGCTCGATGCTAAGGTCATCATGACCTGGAGACTTACCTCTCACCATTTTCTTAATAATGACAGCTATATCCTTGGCTGTAAAGTTGATACTAACGTCCCCATGCTGACACTCAGCATCAAGCACCTGCGCCGCCGGCCCAAGCGGTGACTTCACCTTGAAATGGCGTTGGAAGAGGCTAGCAATGTCACATGGATCCTGAGCGTCACCTACACTCACCGGAAGGCTCGACACCGGATTTAATTTATTTGTTGACTTCCAAAATTTATTGAATTTCTTATCAGTGTGATGCTTTGCAATAATGTCCGTTCTGATCTGATCCACATTGTTTTGACAGTATTTCAATTTAGATTTAAATAATTTTCTAGACTTACACATTTTATTATAAATATCTCCGGATTTAGGTTTACCCTGTAATAGCCATGTCTGAAAACAAAGTCGAGCCTCCCTGTGAGCACTACTCACATATTTGTTCCAGCCAGGTACATATGTATTGTACTTATGTTTAGGTACACGATAACTTAGTTCCGCGCCCCTAGATAATATACTAACGATATCAAGGTACATTTTATTTAATAACATCTTATGGTCCTGATTATTACATAAAGTATCTGCACAATTAACAAATTCCGATGGAAAATCTAACTCTCTAAGATTTGAATTACAATAATCAACATATTTTTCTATCTGAGTTTGATCCCTTTCTCCCCACTTTACCCGACTACAAACTTTACTATGGTTAACACGTTTAGGCAAAATACCATTAAAGTTACATTGAACTGATATAGGATAATGATCTGACCAGTAGGTATCATATATGACGGACACTTTAAGTACAGATGATCGTGCGGCGCTTGTTATTAAACAATGGTCTAGCCACGACTGTGTACCGCTCACCTGGCACACGAACGTATGTGAGTCACACGGCAACAACTCCATATCTACACACGACCACGATTGTTCCGCACAGAAATCTAATAATTCTTTCGAAAATAAACCGCCAGGGTGTGAGTTGAAGTCACCAAGCATAAATACTGATTCTACATTATTGCTTTCAATTATTGCACATATTTCACTGAGACACTCCGAAAACAATGGCAGGTTTTCACTTTTGTTTATAGGCATGTATACCGAAAACACTATAATTGTGCGTTCATCGTCAAGTTTCACCTTAATCGCAGCGAGACGCACACTACGACACTGTATAACAGACACCGACGGGAATGCAGATTTTCTCCACAGCAGAGCTACTCCTCCGTATGGCCTCCCAGTTAGGACTCCTTCAGATGTATCCACAGCGGACTTTCCCGTGTATGAGAAATAGCGACATCAATATCACCCAGGAAAGGCAAGTCGTGAGGAAGCAGCCAGGTCTCTTGTAGTGCCACAATGTCCGCCGAGCGGCAAAGTTTTCTCACGCATTCAACGGATCTTTTAACATTTTTACAATTAAAGCTAATGAGTGTGTTTTTGTTAATCATTAATTTTGTATGGATGTTCAAATAGCCATAATTATCTCAATTTTTCACTGAGGCGGTACGACGACCAAATTCCACAAAAGGGCGATATATTACTCCCTCTGGCCAAAAGTCATCAGTCAAAAATTTTTCTAGTTTACACTTAGGGACATACACCTTATAAGCATCATAATCTTTCATCGATTTCATGTTCATTTTCTCTAATCGTACGTCAATGTTAGTCTTGCTCTTAACATAGGTTATGATGTCACACACGGACGTGTCCTTTGACACATTATAAATGTAAAGAGGTACCTTACTGTCTGCCGCCTTGAACTTGGAGTCAGCACCAACCGTAGCTTTTCCAGTTTTTCCCACAAAGCGATTCTGAAGCCTTTTTCTTTGAATAAGAGTCCATTTCTCATCCTGCTCCTGGGATTTCCACTCACCTTCATGTAACACATCAGAGAAACTTTTCTTTGCAATTGCACATCTATTGTTTTCATTTGCGGGAGCTGTGTGTACCGCAGTAGCGGATACTAGAGGCGGAGTCGGATGACTCACCAGTGGTGTCGGCAGCGGCTGGCGAGCGACGTTCGGCTCACTATCAGCTGACTTGCATTCGAGCGGCCGTCCGTTAAAAATACCGCACGGTGTTTTTACACTACCCTTCGTTGGTAGGATGTTATGCTGTGGAGACAATGCGGGGGGTCCACTCTCGTACTCAAAGCTCGATAATCTAGTTCTTCCAACACCCCGTCTTAGGGTAATATTGTTAACAATCGAAGCATTTTTGAGCACTTCAATTTCCAATTCCAGTTCCTTAAACTGCTTTAATGTCACGTATTCGTCACAAATTCGTTGCATTTCGCCTTTCATTGTCACCAAGTCTTTTAGTAAGCGGGTAACATCTACGTGGTCAAATAGTACCGGCGGCAATTTATGCAGATTAAAGAGAAGGTCAATCGAATATCACTGCCAGAAATCTATTAAACCTATTCTCCAACATCGGCCTCCCACGCAAACCAATATAAATAAGAAATTCAGGGCAATATTGCCGTAAAAGTGTATCTATGTTATTTACTTGTAACAAAAATAAAACAATCAATTTTGGTAATATCATCACGCTTAAATGTACCTACGTAGAAAACTAATTATTTATCCAAAAGAATATTTATTTTACTTTGAATGATAGATTGAAGAATGTTGTGATGAGACAAAGTTGCGGTTTAAAAGATGATGTAGTGACAAAAATTGAAAGGAGTATGCTTCGGTGGTTTGGGCATGTTGAAAGATTGAGTGAACGTCGATTAACAAAAGGAATTTTTAAGGCGAATGTCAGTGGAAACGCCAGTAGAGGACTCCCTAGAAGGATGTCCTTCTAGGACAGGTGCGTAGTACTTTCAACCGGCGTGACTGTATGACAAGATGTATGACCGTGGACGAAGCGAAAGGAGTATGTAAGGATCGTAGCATGTGACGTTCTACAGTTTCTGCCTACCCCTACCCTAGTTTATGTTTGTATGTATGTAATTTTTTTTTTTTTTTGTAATGTAATATTTATTTCCAGTCTTACCAAGAGTATCGTATTACCCAGTTACTGGGTTGTGGAGGTCTGATAGGCAGTCGCTCCATGTAAAATACTGATATTCAGCTGCATCCGGTTCGACTGGAAGCCGACCCCAACATAGTTGGGAAAAGGCTAGGCAGATGATGATGTAATATTTATTTGTTTTTGGTAAACTAGCAATATAAAAGTATAGAGAAAAAAACAATACTTTACGTACAATGATGTCCATTAAAAAACCTCTGAGACACTTAAGTAAGTAAAAGTACTACAAGTAAGGGATAAAAATATACATACTACTTATAGATGTAGGATCTCTTTATGAACGAGTTCATCCAGTGAAGTACCTATTTCTGCCACCCAGCAGCAATGCTGCGTTCCGGTTTGAAGAGTATGGGTGCCGGTGAAATTACAGGCACATGAGACTTCGTAACCACGTCTGATAGGTTAGCAGCGCATCGGCTATCCTCTTGGTGTTATGGGTATATACAGGGTGTAAACGAATTCGTGTAAGTCCTTCAAACCGCGTGATCTACTGGTGACACAGATTAATACTAAATGGGTACCTATTACAGAAAATCAAGTAAAAAAAAAAGCTTAGTTTTTTATCCCTGAATCATTTTAGAGCTCCGAGTTAACTGAATGCAAAGAGCTATATCGCGTTAGTCGTGCCCTTCAGCCGCGTCGCTATGCTTACATTCAATTATGCGTGCTATCGAAATGTTCACTGAGATAAAATAATTTTTTTGCAAAAAAAAAATCATTTTTTTTTTTCTGAATCCTTTTAAGGTGGTTTAGACACGACCACTTACGACAAACGGCATGAAAAAAAAAGAATTTCATTTTTAATCAAACTAAATCCCTTGCGGGGCTAATCTACACCAGTAGTAGATCATGTGGTTTTAAGGAATACACGAATTCATTTACACCTTGTACAGAGGCGGTGGTAAAGACTTCCCATCAAGTGGACCATCTCGCCTTGTTTCCCAAAATCATAAAAAAAAAATAGTTTTATCTTGAGACTTCACGGCATGCACTAAAGAAGCGAAGCTCTTAAAAGATAAAAGAAAAAGTAATTATTTCCAATGACAGGCTCTCGTCTCTTCGGCCCTTTGGTCTGATTCCTTGCCAATAAAGGTTAAAGAACTAATTAAGTTGGGAAACACATAAAAGTGGGGCTTTTATGCCTCTTACTTTGACGTTATTTTCTCTTCGGAACACATCAGTACTGACATGCAAGACTTATTGGTTTCTTTATAAAGCTTTGATGTGGGTATCTAAGTATTAGTTTTAATGAAAAAGAATGATGTAGTAAATGATTATAAGTATATTTGTTAACCTCTGAATGTTGTTGGAAAATCGATAAGAATGAATTTTCCCTGTCAAATATTCTCCTCTCTGACAATTTTGGCGTAAAATAAACTTGCTAGCAATGAATCCGGGTCACCAACATAAGGGTGCCTTTCCACCAGAGATGTGCTATGCAGCGTTTCTATGGATGCATTTGATATCCACCAATCATATTCATCGGTCCACATAGCATAGCACTGGTGGAAACTGATTCAACTAAGCTACGTTTTTTATATGGAAGGATGCGGTCTGTGGATGCGTGCTATGGATGGACGCGAGTGGTGTAGCTATGTGCGGAGCACCGCGACGCCACTCCCCGTGCTGCGCATCTTCCTCGCAAAGCTACCTTGCAGCGGCGCATTTTCGTAGCACATCTTACTCGTTCCGCTACATAGCTTAGCATCAGTGAAAACGGTCACATAGTTTCGTAGCTTAGCTTTTACATTCTCGCAGCATAGCTGCATAGCACATCTCTGGTGAAAAGGCACCCTAAACCTTAATATCTCAGAAACTCAGAATGCTAGCTTATTTAAATAAAAAGTATTTTATAGACAATTTTATACTTATTAATTTTATTTGAGTACTTAGTATTAAATAGTCTATAAAATATTTTTATTTGAATAAGCTATGATTCTTAGTTTCCGAGATATTAAGGTTTATGTTGGTGACCCGGATTCATTGCTTCCGAGTGTTTATTAAATCAATATAATAAATTAATTATTGTTATATGAAATAAACAAATAGCAAAACAACCACATCCTTTAAAGCCTAATTTGTTTCAACTGTTTTTAAACTACCGCGGGTTTGTACATATTAGAATCTATAACGGGTCTAAATCGCGTTTAAGTATTCAACGGTACGACACCTTTCTACTCACGTTTCAACTGAATTACATCGGCCGTGGTCACGGGTTTAATTGGTGACTGGACTAATAATTAGTTTTTGTATTATAACTTTCGTGAGACCCATTCATATTTATGATTATTTACGGTTTACTCACGTGCATTTTTCGGGATTGCCCGACTAGTTTCGGACCCAAGCGGAGCCCTTATTCATGAGCTGATCACAAGGCGAGGTCGTCTAGTTGAACTACTCGCGACCTTGCCGAGTGATCAGCTCATAAATAAGGGCCCCGTTTTGGAAAAATGCACGTGATTAAACTGTAAATAATCATAAATAATAATTAGTTGGCTAGAGCTTGAGCTCAGAAGTCACACATTTATAATATTAGTATGCATAAGCAATTGTTTTCAAAAATAAACATTCAATGATTCTGTATCAGGGACTGAATATTCCTAAAGTTAAGATACCTTTAATATACGGTATGATGTCATTTCTACGAATATTACAATACTTAAATATAATAACAGTACTGAAAAGTAGTCTGGAAATGCGTAACGGTATTATTTTGGTATCAGTACCTAGACCCAAACCCATGGGCTTTCTTTGATGAACCGCCGCGACATCTTGTCATTCGTTATGAAATCTCAAATAACATCAATGTTTCATTAGTATGATACACTCGTAAATTTTTCGTAGTAGGTATATGGCCAAACCTTAATACAACAACGGTATCCTAATATATTAAAGATATCGCAACTAGGGATGATATGTATTTACGCTACCACGTTTTATAACCAGGGCTTCACTTCGAAGTAGGACGCCCTAGTGCGGACGGGAAATACTTGCAAGTCTGAAAGTATCACGTGGCTCGCGGTAGCGCAAGCGCGCGCCTCGCCGCCCCCGAGTTGAAAATACGTGCATAAGAAATCGATCCGTGTTTTCATTTATCTACGGAACACAATCGTATTTGCGAAAAAATACTTGGAAGATCAAATTTGTAGGATGACATGGATCGATTATCGGGCGCTAGGCTCGAGGCGCCTAATAATGCCAAATTCTTTCAAGTATTTTAAACCCTGGTTTTCGACCCTGGTATTTTTACATACTAATACTCGGAAGCCCTGGTATTGAATTTTGCAAGTATATCACATCCCTAATCGTAACCTCGTACCGTAATCGCTTTCAATCCCGGTTCTGTATACCATAAATCCAATCACCAGTTAATTGTTGTGTCGTTTATATCAAACGGAGTGGAAACCATTTACATTCAAATTAATAACTGATCCTTCACACGGACAAATAAAACCGTCGATTGAATTAAAAATCGGAATTGTTATCCGGTTTTTTTCCTGTTTTGTGGATTGATCGAAGAAAAATATCCGCTTCGTATTCGATCTATCCGTTCATATTCGCCCACCAGTATTGACAATAGAACACGATATAGATACTCCAAATAATAGAGCAGTGGTAGCTTAGTGATTGAAAGTTTGCCTTCGATGTCTCACTTAAAGTGGCTTTCCACGGTACGTGATGTTACGGATGATACTACGCACAGCTGATGACCACGCACAGCCACGCACCGCAACGAGGGTCTTTCAACGATGCGTGTTCGTCTGTATGGGTGCGTGATTCGAAGCATTTTTGATATTCCAAAATGCCAAGTGAAAGAGAACGTATCGCTGCAGCTGCAGCTCTCAGCAGGAACCTGTACCGCACTTTTGAAGTTACTGGCTCGCGGTGGATACGCACAGCTATGCACGCGTCTGCGTTACTCGTCCTACCGTAAATATATGGTGAGCTCAAACAACAAACCCTAATAAACCAATAACCAATATTGCATAAATTATTCCTAAACAACCAAATGTTTCCGTTTTACCTCTTTCTTGGGAAATAATGTGGGAAATTATTCTAAATCCTGGTAAAATTAAAATATAAACTTCTGGATGAACAAAAAATTTAAATAAATGTTGATATAAGATTGGACCTCCTCCTCCAGCAGGGTCAAAAAGAGATGTATTTAAATTACGATCTGTTAAAAGTATGGTAATAGCTCCAGCTAAAACAAATAAAATTCAAATAAATAAAGGCAATTTGATCAAAGGATAGGCTATTTAATCGTATATTGATATTGTTGTAGTAAAATTAATAGCTACTAAAATTTATGAGATTCCCGCTAAATGTAATGAGAAAACAGCTAAATCTACAGATCTTCCACGGTCCACACGGACGAGTCTCTTCACATGGTGCGGCGCGAGCTCATGAGGTGCGGTAAGCCACCTTAACACTACTAACACTGATACACTGACTTTTCTATCTCATGTGCGGATCAGAATTTGATTATCACTTGCATTAACGGTTATGAAAAACATCGTGAGTAATCATGTACCAACATCAGAAAGGGCTTCAAGAAAAATCAAGTTATCGATGGTAGTCCGCGAAAAACAAACGTCGAAGTTTCGTATCGAACCAAAATAACGACGAACATCGAAATTATAAATACAATGTGTTACATAATTCCCCTTAAAAAAGAAAATGTTAATCAAGTAGTCTTTTATGGTTGTTGTCATTTACCTCTCAGAGGAAATTAGGTAAGAATGTAAATAAATTTCTGGGTAGTCTACTCTTTACTTTTATGTTTTCAGGGTTGCGTTTCTGTGATGATTTTATTTTATGATTGTCCAAATTTTATTTTTTTGTTAATAGACTCTTAACAAGGAACCTTTTAGTCCCCTTTCGGCATTAGGGGTATTTTTGTAACACGTTGTATTGGATCAAAATATTGTCAAACAATAAACTACTAGATGTCAATTAAAATTTGGGAGTAATGTACGAAAGACATTATTATTATGTCGAATCGTGAATATCAAAGCGATCGTCGGATCACACGAAGAAGACACTTTCGTGGTTGGAAAACGTGCGATCCGTCAGCCATAACTTTGTAGAACGATTTTCGAAGTAGTCCTACTGGCCAGTGTAGTAGACTAACAGCCCGTTCTCACTTGTCGGTTGTTGGGCCCGGATTTTAATCGGGTGTCGGCGCCTCTGTTCACACTAATCGGTTGTCGGCCACAGTCGAAGTTGGTTCCAATTTTTAACACTCTACGCGAGGCGACTGTACACGATAGACGTCGACGTAGTTCTTGTTGTGATGTAGAATTATTTAGGAAGAAAACGAATAAAGACAGCTAAGGAAAGAAAATATTGGGTGCACCCAATCCTGAAAGAAAGATTTAGTTTGGGAACATTTCAGAACTTAATAACCGAATTGAGAAGTGACGAAATTAAGTTTTTCAATTATTTCAGAATGTCAATAAATACCTACATTCAACGTTCTATTACTCACTCGAATGTCAGTGAGTATGAGCAACAAGGGGTCGTGGGGAGAAGGTTGTCAGCCCCGACATCCGATGAATGTGAACAGCGTCATACTTACTCATAAGGCGCGATCCCATTAGGCAAGTTACTTGTATGCAAGTTGCAAATTGCATACAACTTGAACAAACCTGCATACAAGCTACAACTTGTATGAGGTAGTTTGAACTTGTATATTTTTTAGTCAAGTGACGTGCAAATTTAACGCGCGAACGTTAGTTGCACTTTTCGAATTGCGAACGAGTGATTGACACCGATGATGTCCAACTCAATCGTTGAACATCTCCACTTGTATGCAAGTTAAACCTGCATGCAACTTGCACACTCTCAAAAACATGTTGCCAATGTAAGCAACTTGTACGTAAATGTGACGTCATACTTGCATGCAAGACTTGCCTAATGGAATCGCGCCTATAGGCAAGCAAGACCCGACGGTATTTTTTTCCGAGCGTAGAGGGCTGGCAAAATACCCGACATTTCTTGTCGGCGCCGACACAAAATCGGTGTCCGACAATTGTGAATAGCTTCATATAAAATGCTCTGTCACTGCAACATCCGATTAACATCCGGGCCCGACAGCCGACAAGTGGGAACGGGCTGTAAGGCCTAAATAAACCGAGAGGTCCGTGCCCAGCAGTGGGAAAGTAACGGGCTGATTATGTTATGAAATTTAAACTTGGTTTCTTGGGCATGTGACTCGCGACTCATGGCAGCTTAATGTTTATTTTAAAGAACCCATTGAGAAGAAATACCAAGGTTATTTTTCCTGACGGGTTAACAGTCAACACTAAACATTTATACAGGCAATTTAAAATGTACTTATTGTACTCAAGTCACTCGTAAATTTAGTTTCCAAGAACGTAACTTTTACAAGCTGTACATTATTCTTGTAACAGGTAAACAAGTAGCCAGTTAAATGGTAAACTATCGCAATAATACACTAATGCCCTCTTAAATCCGACACGTTATTGCAGTAAGTCTGAACCATACAATATTTCGTGTACTGTAATTTGGTGCCGAGTTTAAAGTGAGAGAACAAAGTAGCTCCCACACATTGGCTGGTTATATTGGGAGCTACCTAACTTTTTAGTTTCTTAAATCGGCCATCAGTTCCAGTGAAAGAAAATGTTAATCGTAACCTAGTTGTGTTTTTTGATAGAAAAAAAAGCCTGATAACGAAACCTTTCCAATAAGCAAAACAGCTTAGAATTAAAATCTTGTGGGTTAAATGTTTTCTTGGATATACAAAATGGTTGGCACATATTACTAGATACTTTAGTAATTAACGAAGCCAATTATGAAAGCTATCTCACAATTAGCTTCGGAATCTTTATCTATTATTTAGTGTATGTGTCGTATGTAAGGAGAGGCTTGCTTACATAATGACTCGCTAGATACTATTAGCGCCAAACATTTTAAATTGTCATTGTATTTCTGTCAATATTGAAAATGCATGTAAAATTTATTTTTTCTCTTAATAAAGCACAGTATTATAAACCCAAGAAAAGTATTAAAAGTCAAATGTTATATTGTTTGTTGCTGAAAACAATTATTGAACTTCAACAATTTTCTTCTACAGATCAAACAGCATTTATTGTCGTGGCCATAATGTAACGTCATAATCCACGTTACTGCTTTGTTTACATCTTTTTTTAGCCACAAATCATACAAATAAAATTATTTCTTGTGCTTTATTCAAGCAGAAATCGCACTTACTAATTTACCTCAGTGAGAAATCAAACAGTTTGCTAAGAAGAAATTATTTAAAGATTTATTCACATGGATTTTGATGTCACTTCCGGCATTTTCGCAGACGACGCGTTCCGAGATTGCGTTCCGTTCCACAATAAAAATGTAAAATAAAATAATGAACTGTAAAATAAGTAATGCGTTAAAAAATTTAAAAAACAATGCAATTTGTTTGTTGACTCCTGTACTAGGTATGCATATTTAAATAACTAGCTGTGCCCGCGACTCCGTCCGCGTGGAAGTCGGAAAACAACACTGTGTCGCAGCAACTAAATAATCCATTTATTATAATAATAGACAAAGGTGTCCCACTAAGACACTTATATCTTTTGAACCATTTCTTTATGTAGAGTTTCAGCTCCTCTTGATTGACTGGATTATAATTGAATATTGATACTTTTATTGAAGATGTAACAAAACCATAACGCGATACAAAAATAGCTACAACGCCGTCTTGTTACAATCTGCGAACTAAATTATGATTTCATTCGAGGTGTGGTAGGTATAGAAAAGAACTTTAAATGTTAAAAAAAAAAAACTTATAGAAGACTTCATTTAATTTTAATAAGTTATAAATCGGTAGGTACTGCTTTCAAAAAGTCTGATCTGGAAATCGAACCAACACAAACGCGAAAAAATATCATCTATATTTTTATTTCACCAATCGATATGATCGCTCCAATAAACATAGTGCCTGAAATTGATGGAAGACCATAAAAACTAACATTAAGTACCTACCTAACTTAGGTACATTTCAATTCAAACACTTATTTGTTGTTACTTCTTATTTCTTGCACTTCCTTCAATTTAAGACAGTGTGTTTGTTGGAGAGATTTGATCCTTATTATTGACCTTATAGATATCTATCAACAGGTGCCATAATATAATACCGGATAGTACATAAAGCTTTGTCAGTTCGATTCCCGGTTCAGGCAAAAAAATCAGTAAAAGGTAATTTCTTACTTTAAAAAAAAGTGAAATGAAGTTTCCTTTTAGTGAAATTTGCTATTTTTAATATTTAAAGTACTTTCCCTCCATGGCCACGTCTTTGGAACATTACCTAAAGCTTAAAAAAACTCAATTAAATAAACTTAATAAAACGACGGCGACAGGCTTTGAATAGTTCTGACAATAATGAACAAAATAAAATAAAATGTAGAAAAACATTCCAAAAAGTGCATTGAGTAGATAGAATGATTACGAAATACTAAATTTCAACGAAAGCACTGGGTGAGCGCTTTCCTTGCAAATAATCATGGCCACCGATTTCAATTTGAATTTGGACCTTATTTTCGGCATCAGCATTCCCAAAAAGTATGAACATTCAATGAACAAAAATCCTACTATTAGTCCACATCCTGAATTAATTTTATCGTGAACAACAATAAGAAATTGACCTAATAAATTCTAAATAACAATATCTTCGTTTTTTTTTTTGTAAAAGCTTAGTTCCTTCTTCATAAGGATAGCATTTCATTAGACTTTTCGTAGACTGAGAATAGGTACCAATTCAACAATGAATATTAGGTAATTTGTGGATTTATTCGTTGTAAAATATTTCCTCGCAACATCATTTGATACACGTAACGCCATCTATTGAAAATAAACTAATACATGCTAAGTTCTTCTAGAAAACTTAAAATTCGCATAACTTTTGATTGCGTGAACCGATTGCGATGAAACAATAAACATATGTTACTTGGAGATAAGCACAATATATGTTTATAAAAGTCAACAGCATTGGGTCAATTGATTTTACGTGATGCTTGAACAAACAAACAGATAAACAGACAAACAGACAAACCAACAAACAGAAGAAACAAAATACAAAAATGTTAAAAATGGGTTCTTTTGGTTATTTTTTAACACCCCAACCATGTTTTTTCAAAATATTTGCTATGTACAGATACGCAAAGTCTACAGATTTGATAAATGTATAGAAGATATTGATTATTTGCATATCTTTTGAATGCGTGAACCGATTGCGATGAAACAAAAAAAATATGTTACTTGGAGATAAGCACAATATATGTTTATAAAAGTCAACAGCATTGGGTCAGCTCTTTTTACGTGATGCTTGCATAAACATGCAAACATATGTTTAATCTTTACTTCCCTAGATGGCGTTGGCGTCGAATTAGATCGCGCTATGGTTTCGTTACCGCGCGATTTATAAGTTCTAGACAAAAATTTCCTAGTTACTTAATTGGCTGGAGACCCTTCAGGTCTCGCCAATAACTGCCCGGTTACGTAGAAACCGTCCCCTAGGACGACCTACTGCAGTCCAATAGAAAAAAAAAAAAAAAAAAATCCTAGTTACTTCTAAACCACGATTTTATTATATGTATAGATGAAAGAGTTTTGAATTACATGCATGTTCCCTATTGTTTGAAGTTGATAGTGGCAGAATTATGTTATAATTATATTTAGGTCTAATTCTATTCAGTGAGTTGTCGTGCAAGCGACCCTAAGAGATATATGTATTAAAAAGATAAGCAGTAGCATCCTCATAAAATAAGGTTATTTCACGACCATGAATAGCAGAGGTCTGATAGCACAGTAGTAGACTTTAATGGCTTGATACGTTTTTGATAGTAAACTTAAAAACTATGCTGTTCCGCAAACACACTTAACATCATGTCGTGCATGCTCTGATATGCCCTGACCTGCACAATTTAGATAGCCATTGACACGCTAAGAAAAAGAAGACCTTAAGAAACTATACCTACTTTTAAAATTACACAAAAATAACAGTATTAATCAATCAGTTTCATTTCACTGCTTCAAATCTGATCAGTTTTCTCTGGAAATACAATGGTGCAGGCGAGTAAATATTCGATTTTACTGTTACTTTAAATACTTGAACTGGAATGCCAGGGGCCTAATTCTCCTAAAATAAATTGTTGCCAAACGCAATCGAACCACAACCGTCAGTCAGTTTTTGTTTTCGAAAACTTTCAAAATGATTGATTTTGTTTTTTGTGTCAAACAATTCGACAGCTTTTGAAATTGAGAACTGGGGCCTAATTCTCTTAAAATAAATTGTAGCCAAACGCAATCGAACCACAACCGTCAGTCAGTTTTTGTTTTCGAAAACTTTCAAAATGATTGATTTTGTTTTTTGTGTCAAACGATTTTATTTGATAGCTTTTGAAATTGAGAAATGTCTGAATAAACGGTTCGGCCTTGGTTCGGTTGTGATTTATCAAGATTTATTTTAGGAGAATTGGGCCCCAGCTAGCAAATATTTTAACAATAGAATGTAGCTTGTAGCTTTTCCTTCAAGTGTTTGAATACAAACTATGTGAAGTAGTGATAATTATGAGTTAATAGTGGGTTATGAACTTGTTTTGTTTTTAAGCATTAGGAAGAGAGAAAACTATGTCATCGTTATGCCTAGCGAGTTACCCAACTATGTTGGGGTCAGCTCCCAATCTTACCAAATGTGGTTGAATATCAGTAGCTAGTTTTACATGGAGCGACTGCCATTAAACCTCCGCAACCCAGTCACTAGGCAATGCGGACATCCTAACATTAGACCACCCGTCAGTTTTCAGAGTTTTTGACTACCCGTAATGATTGTCATAGGTATTCGAAGGGCATCAGGGACATCAGGGATCCGCTGGCGGGCCCCAAGTTTTCGAGTGCAAAGGGCCGGTCTTATTTTAAAGAAACATTAACAGCAGTGGGGTCTGCCAGCGGCTAGTTAAGAATGCTTTGAGCACGCCGTGGGATCCACTGTGACCACCTAAATTAAAACAGATTTACGTACTACTGGCCTGCTAATAAGGAAAAAATATGTCTAGCGTTGACGTGCGCATACAGTGAGGAGCTACATGTTGAAAAAAAAAAAACAAGTCAAGTCAATTTCATTTTGATGGCCTACCGCAGCGGAATCGTTGGGATCCGCCGGCGGACTCCATGGCTTGCTGAACTGGAACCATGTTATATATTGCTGGCAGTGAGAGTGTTAACGTATCTCTCTGAGGCACTGATGGGTTTCGATGTGTTACGCAGTTGTGTTACTGCCCGCGGCAAGCGCAGCTTAGCCTTGCAAATCATATTCTGGCGGTAGATAATTCAAGGTTTCAGGAGTATTAGATGTGGTGTTCCTAAAGGGAATATCTTTGGGCCAAGTAACATGGGGGACCTTGTTTCTCACTGTGAGAGCGATTAAAGTTATGGAGCGAATATTAAGGAATGCCACACTTGTTACAGTTCCTTCATCTCTCATAAACTAAGTCAGCTCTTATCATGTATCCCAATGAACACATTTGAGAGACAACAAAAACAATTTCAACAGTACATAAACACGTTCAGTGGTTTACTTAACAGCTGAAGTTTTTGTGTCGAACTCGACAACCCCGTTTTAGAGTTTGTTAGAAGTTTCGTTTAAGGTTGTGGCACACGACAGTAAAATCTCTGCAACTCTTCACTTGGTTTATGCTCCTGTTGTAAATTGTACATTTTGTAGCGTACAATTGTTTGTATTTTGTACATCACTGGGTACATCTATTTATACTTCGTTATAAATTGGAATGAAAAGGATGGTGTTTTTTATAAGTTCAATATACCACGTTGTTTTTTAGAACTTTTAAAATTAAGTCTCTTTCACTGTTCTGTTAGGTGTGTCGACTTTAAAGGTTTTTTTTACTGTAAGTTCTGTTTTATTTTACAGACGATCTCATTCTTTATCTATCTTTCTCTTTACTTAGTCTTATCCCATTTCATTTGCCAGCCCTCCTCGTCATTTTTCGCTAGATGTGTCTGGTCTGTTCCGGGGCGTCGAGACATCTACTTGAGCTTTCTTCAGGTCGTTATTGATAACAGAAATACACGTAAAACAAAGTCATTCTGTATCTATAATTTATTTTAAGTTAATAAAAATTCGGTAATAGGACGGTAGTATTGTGTACGAAATTTAACTGTAGCAGATACCTATCAATTTATAAAAATATATTGACAAAAGGATTGACTAAACTGTTTTTTTGCCGGCGGCATGAAAAAACGATTGGAATTTTCAGCAGAAACTCAACAAAATACCATTCATATTGGGATCGAAAAATAGAAATTTTGTTGTTAGTTTTACAATACTTACCGAGGTTTTTTTGTGTTTTGTTATCAATATCTAGCAAAATAATAACGAACTGCCCCGTTGGTCTTGTAGTGGTTACAAACGAATGGTAAGCGTGAGTTCCTGGGCTCGATCCCCAGGTCGGGCAGAGGTATTAATTTTTTTTTGTGTTTTGTTATCAATATCTAACAAAGTAATAACAAACTGCCTCGGTGGTCTTGTAGTGGTCACAAACTCGACTGCTAAGCGTGACTTCTTGGGCTCGATCCGGGCAAAGTGTTATTAAGTTTTTCGGTGTGGAATTTCTCAGTAGCCGAAGTCTGGATTTGTGCCTGGTTGATGAGAATAGGCTCGCCCCACATATTGTATAATGGCGTAATGAGGGTTTACTATTACACCTCTGCCCAACCCTTCGGGGAATACTGGGGTGATGTTATGTTATTAACATTGTTTTATGTATTGTTGAGACAAAAACAATATTATTTATTTTCTTGTTATGGAACCTATTTAAATTTTTATTTTTTAGAAAACGTTGCCCCACACTAAAATTTCTCTTGTATCGTGGGTGCGTTTACAGACACAAATCTCACATACACAAACGCCCAGACCCGAAACAACCATCTGTAGGCCATACAAATTTTTGTTCCGTGTGGGAATCGAACCCACGACTCGTAGCGCAGAAGCCAATCGCTTAGCCACTGCACCAAACGTGTCGTCGGAATTTATTCCGTCCAAGAATTCATTCATCATCCGTCATTGATTTTCCGTCTCCGAAATAGAATTACTGAAATTGTGCATCCGGTATAGTGTTTCAAAGAAAGTTTCCTAGTTTTCAATTTAACTATTTTCCTGAGAAAGTCAAAGCCATAGTCGGAAAACTAATAAAATACAATGAAAATTAAAGTCACCGCTCGCTGACTTTGATGAAATGCAATCCACAGAGAAATGTTAGCGCGAATATTATTACAAAAATTAGCAAAACTAATAGTTTTTTTTACATCCGTTCATATCTATGACTAGTTACGGTTTACTTACGTGCATTTTTCGGAATTACCCGACTAGTTTCGGACCCAAATGGAGCCCTTTATCGTGAGCTGAACACGCGGCGAGGTCGCGAGTCGAACATTTTTTATTATTACTTAACTTTGTCGTGTTTGACCATAATCGCACCTGATGGTAAGCGCAGACAGAGTGATGGATAAGATGGAGTACACGAATCCAAGTAACAGTTAAGACTAGCATCCACTAGGCTCGCTGAGTCGAGTCGAATAGAATCGCAATAATTGGCCTCCTATACATTTACTATGAAACTGCGTTGATCAGCGAAAAGCCGAGTCGCATCACTCGCGTGCATCGCTTGTTACGCGAAGTTATGTTTTAACGACTTGCGATTACTGACCGTTTCGCCTCGATTCGTCTTCACACGGAACAAATGCGACTGGACTCGATCCGACGCGTTTCGGCTGTAGTCCACGCCAGGCTTTAGAGTGATTACCCTATACCCGTCTGGCTCTGAAAACTTCTTACAATTTACTATAATAAGTCGGGCAAAGGTCTCTTCTCAAGTTTCCATACAAAGAAGGAACGAGTTTCATCATCACGCTTGGTCACCATTTCCAGGTTCCACCACAATATTTTCTTTTACCGTACGGTCTTTGATAACTTAGAATGTCCACTGAAAAGTTAGCAAGCTAATATCTGCCTATCGACGGTTTTAAACGCATAACATCACGCCTATATTCCCAGAAAGATAGGGCAGAGGTGTACAGTACACCTTCATTTCGCCGTTAAGTTTAAGTCCCATGTAGGGAGCTCCCAATAGGGGGCGAGCCTGTTGCCATTAACCGGGCACAAATTCAGACTCCAAGCTGCTACTGAAAAATTCCACACGGAAAACTCAACGGTTTTAAAATTGCTTATAAAAGCCCCCTAGGTTTTGAAATAGATCCATTTTACGGGTATTATTTATTTATTTTCAATAAAGCTCTTAACACAGACTAATAACAACCTATGAACACCAAGAATAGGTAGGGTCATTTGCTAATAACAAGCTTCCACATCCACATACCATTAAAAGGTCATCTTAGTAGCTACATGCCAGGTTTGGAATCTGGGGATCTACTCCCTAAGCACGAAGTCCGTGGTTTCAGCATTAGTTACGAGCGTTTCCTACTCCCTATCACCTACGGACATACGATTATTTCGAGGCCCGAACTAAGAATGAATGACAACACGATTTGACAGTTGTCCCTACTACCGATGTGTTTTTGCCCGTCCGAAAAGTTGAACTTGACACTTGTTTTGTTCATTCCTACGTTTCGGACTACTTTCGGAGTAGGCCCCCTGCAACGTGGTGCTTAATAAGTGGATCGGTAAGTCACCGAACATTTTGTTTCTTTTATCTAAATGGCGAGTACTTTATTGGCGAGACCTGAAGGGTCTCCAGTTAAAACCTGACGGGTCTCCAACCAAAGACCTGAAGGGTCTCCAGTCAAATCTCCGAACCACCACAACATTAAAATTTATATTGAAACAAAATTATTTCTCACGGAAATATCAAAGTTAATTACAGGTGTTTATTAGGCCAGTGAAAATTAGCAGTATTGTTCGAAGACTTCTGAGGATCCCGTAATTTCGAAACCGCTAAGAAATTAACAGGAGCGTAGGCCTGTTTGAATATTATTTTAATTTCAAGATTTTCGCAACTTGGTTTATATTTTCATTGTTTGAAATGTAATTTCGATTCGTATGACGGAGTTTGGAGACAGCTGTTCAATGAAAATTATAATAGTTTCGTGTTCAATGTCTGAACCTTTTTAATAAAAGACCGTCTTTATGAATTTTTAATCGTGCATTAATAATAAGTTTTATATCACCGCCTCTTCAGTCGAAAGTGCGGTATCCATTGCTCATACTGCGCTTCGGTGCCCAGGTTAAGTCAGGCATGTATCAATCCGCAGTTTAGGTACGAAACTGCGGATTGATACATGCATCGTGCGTATTGGTGCGTAGGCATGTGCCTACGCATCGTTGCAACTGCGGAGTGAAACACGAAAGAAAACCGAATCGAATGTTAGTGAGTGAGCGAACTGAAATGTTAAAGAGCAGCGAACGCACAGCAGAATGGGAACATTCTTGCCTAACACTAAAGATCAATTTCGCATGCGCGGAGAACATTTTTCTAGGTATTTGTCGTATTAGTTAGGGAGTGAGGTTTCTGTTCGTAGTAATATTTATTAATCTGAGTTAAAAGCTTATTACACTATTCTGAATTTAGGAATACTAATTTGCATTTAGGCTAAGCGAAGGTAGGAACTATTCTGACTGGCTAATTAGGATCCTAACCGACCTAACTCTTATCACACTTTCCTTATTCTTATCCCTCTTAGATCCTAAGAAATCCCATTCTTGAATTTATGAATAGGATAACAGTGTTAACAGATAACTTATAGTGTGACAAGCCTTTTAAGTATTTTTTAGTGTAGATTTGAAAACTGTACCCTTTGATGAACTATTCCAAACACATGATTAAACAATTGTGATGATACACGTCACTATTTTGGACGTAACGGTTATTTATAAAAAACCATTATATCATTGTGTTAGTAACAAAAAGTAGATAAAATAACGCAATAATGCATTCAGTATTTCCACTTCACAAAAGGCTTTATACGGCTTAGGTCAGTTCGCTTTTTTATCCTGCCGCTATTTCCGATATCTCAATTCTATTTTCTCTAAAGATATCGGCCGTTATGTACAAATTGCCATGTAAAACGTTAGCCGAATAAAGCCCTTGCCACACAGAACGCGACCGGGCACGGCGCGACCCTGTCACTTTTTACTTCGTTGTTTTATAAAACTTTTTCCCGCCCTAGGATTTGTCCTGTATCGTGGATGCGTTTCACAAAGCAAGTGTGTTGTTAAGGCCATAATTAAAAGATGATATTAACTTCAGTGGACTGTATTACAAGATTAAGTTACAAGTTACAAATAGTGCACCCCGACAATATAATGCGCGAGCGAAGTGAAGCGTGGTCTCTTCCTGGCTGTCTGATGCGTTCTCTCATGGAGGCGCGCGCGGCCGAGCCGCGCGAGCTACGGCGGCTGATTGGCTGGCGCCGCGGGCGATAGTGATGTGACGGCGCAATGCGTTGTGTGTCATAGACATGTGCCTTTACAGACACAAATATTCACATGCTTTGTGCTCCTAGATTCGAAACATTTATCTGTAAACCATACAAATACTTGTTTCTTGGGTGAATAGAACCTGTGACTCGTTGCGCAGCAGCCAAGCGTATAGGCATTGCCCCAATCGGGTAGTCATGCAATATTACATCATAAATCAAATAAAATAAAAAGGCCTTTACTTTCTTGCAATTACATTCTGATTTGACCCATAAATCTACTGAAAAAGTAGAACCATGCTTTAGTTTAGTACAGTTTAGTTTTTTTAGGGTTCCGTACCCAAAGGGTAAAATGGGGCCCTATTACTAAAACCCCGCTGTCCGTCCGTCCGTCTGTCACCAGGCTGTATCTCATGAACCGTGATAGTTAGACAGTTGACATTTTTACAGATGATGTATTTTTGTTGCAGCTATAACAACAAATACTAAAAAACAGAATAAAATAAATGTTTAACGGGGCTCCCATACAACAAACTTCATTTTTTGCCGTTTTTATAGATAATGGTACGGAACCCTTCGTGAGCGAGTCCGACTCGCACTTGTTTTGTATAGTATAAAGTTATACTTCTATTAAACACACGAACTTTTTACAATATTTTTATTTTTTTAATAAGTATTCAAAACATATAATTAAACTTTAAAAAGACTTTAAATTGAACTAGTAGAATAATATTATTTATAATGCTCTCATTACATCACTGCCCTGTCTGCGCTGTGTGTGTTGCCTACCATGCGGCGCTCAGCCATCTTTCAATATGACGTCACTCATACTATCCCTTGTACCAGGACCGTCGCCATTGCAGGCATCGACGCCTGACTTAAGTCTACTAACCCGCTTCTATCTGACGAAGGCTTTATAATACACATCCATTGTCATACACAATGGATTCTAAACTCTTTATAGACCTATCATTTTCTGCGGAGGCACCTCCTATTGGCTAAAAATTATCTATTTTCAATGCTGAAATTTTTATTTTCAGTGGAGATTTCTCCTGTATCGTGGATGCAGATAAACAAAGTTTCACAAGCACAAACACCCGAATGGGGAACGAATATCTGTAGGCCATGCAAATATTTGTTTAGAGCGGGATTCAAACCCGACCTCTTAACGTAGCGCAGCCACTGTGGCAATCGGGTCGGATTTTTTTAAATCAAATATGGCCGGATTTTGCGTTCGCTGTTTAAAAGTACGCACGGTGCCCCAAGAAAAGTATCCTCTGAAAGGATTATTCCGATCTGTCTCCCTGATCTGTCCCCTTGTCGGTAACAGTGGAACAGATCGAAACTTTTTAAAAATTTACAATAAAAAATTTAAATTTAAAACCATTTATTGATTTGCACACATTTTACAAAGAAATTAAACCCACCAAACTGTGTGACAGTTTGTCGGCGGGAATAGCGCTCAATGAACATTTGGTAAAAGTTGGACAGTTTTACTTATTAGCTATTTATTTAATTTAATAATAAAAATTAAAAAAATATAAATATTCATTCAGTTTACCTAATCTACTCTCAAACACAATATGAAGAGGTAGTAGTGTATACTTATACATTATTAATTATGTATATTAAAAATTATAATTTTTATCTTTTCTTCTTCTATTTCTTTAATCTACACACATCAAAAGTGTCTAGGGATCAACATATATTTTTGCAATAACTTTTCTCCTGATTGATATTAATTAAAATTTTCTTTAAGGATTCATCAAATAAAGTGTTTTCGTTTGTCACAGTAACGATAAACCAAGTCACCTTTGCATTAATAAAGAAATTTGCCATTTTCCTACTATAGGGATTTTTGACATTTGAACCACTAACACAAAAGTTCGAAAAAAAGACTGAAATAACAGTTTTCTTTAAAATTTTATTGGGTAACTTAAACAATTAATAATCCGTGTTTCTACCGCGAACACTAACAACACAAGAACATCGATTTGGCATACTCAAAATGAGTTCATCCAAATCACGCTGTGGAATGGCCGCCCATGTTCGTTGCAACAACAAAAAAAGGTCTTCTTGCGACTGGATACCCTCCATATTCGGCAGAGCTCTTCTCTGTAGCATATCCCATGCATGCTCAATCGGGTTCAAGTCTGGCGACTGAGCAGGCCAGGGCAGGACATTGATGTTAGCTGCGGCGAGAGTCTGTCTTACAACTCTTGCGGTGTGCGGTCGTGCATTATCATGCATTAACTGAAATAAGGGACCGATTTGCGCTTGTAGAGGAACGATGACGTCTGATACAATCGTCTCAGCATAAATTTGAGCGTTGAGGTTGCCTCTGATCCAAATCAACTCAGTTCTTCCGCCGATCCAAATACCCGCCCATACCATGATGGTTCCACCACTATAAGGATGGACTTCCTGGCAGGATTTTAATCGCTGTTGGCGTCCAGGGGTTCTCCAGTGTCGTATACGTCTTGTATCCGGTCTCATACCAAAACGAGACTCATCAGAAAAGCACACGAAACGCCATTGTTCTTCTGCCCAATTTCTGTGTCCAAGAGCCCATTGATATCGAATCCTACGATTGTGCATTGCTATAGGTGGTACCCGTAGCGGTCTTCGGGAATGAAGGTTCACTTCATGCAAGCGGTTTCTGACTGTTTGGTCGCTAATTAAGTTCCCTGAAGAGTGATGAAGCCTCACGGCTAACATCATGGCGGTTATTGTTGGAGCTCTTCGAGTTAAGATTTGAATGTATCGGTCTTGTCTCCGTGTGGTGCAGCGATACCGTCCTCCATGGCGCTCAGCCACGGTACCAGTGCTTCGGTAACGTGTCCAAAGTCGACTGATAACACTCTGACTTGTATTCAGAGCTAAAGCCACAGTACGTTGCCGGGAACCAGCTTCTATCATTCCCACGGCTCTGAGCATTTCTTCCCTGCTTAAATGACGTCGCCGCTCCATAATAACGTTGGTTTTAATCAGTAGTAGGGAAACAGTAGCACTAATAATGTCTTCAATGCGTTGTATGTTTTTATAGGGAAAATATTGACAGCTGATTTTCATCTTTTACTCGAATTTGATTCACAGTTCCTGATTCAAATTATGAAATGCACCAAAAAGGATCCATATAAATTTATAAAATCATAAATTTATTACAAAGCCACATCTCAATCTCAAGAAATCCGCATAAAAATGCTTGATCCCTAGACACTTTTGATGTGTGTAATTCTTTATCTTTAATCTATATATTAATTCTTTATCTATAATCTATATTTTATTTCCATTTCTCCCCCTAAAGAACAGCAGGGGGACAGACCAGAAATAATTCGTTTGATCTGTCCGTTTGTCTTGGTGACAGGGGGACAGATCGGAATATTCCCACCGAACTGACCTTTTAGTTCTGAGCACAACATGCATTCGATAATGATTTATATCGATGCCTAATAGCCGAAAAGGGATAAGCGCCATTTTTGCCATATGGACTTAAAATTATGTATCCTTGGAATCGTCTTTTTTTCTGTGTTCATGGTCTAAGTCTCATGACTCTACGACATACTTTTTGTTGCTTAGGCGGTACGTAAATTAAGATCCTTAGCCTAATTCCAGTCTCCATTTGGCATCGATATTTATTTATTTACTTTAATTAAAATGATTTTAGACCAATTACAATAATTAAAGACAGTTAATAGAAGACCATACATACAATACAACGAAAGAAAATAAAAATTAAAAAGTTATTCTAATAATTCTAATAAACTCTTTCATAAATCCCTGATAATGCTCCTGACAGTATATTCTTTCACTCGTTCATGATGCATTCCTCTGGTAGTACTCCAGACATTCCGACAAAATCACCCTCCATTCATCCCCAAACATATCACAATTCGGTCTGGCGTCCAGGAGGGCATTGAGCGCGGTGAAGCTTCGCGGTATGGGTGATCGTGAACGAGCCACAGTACGACATGTCGGAACAGCAAACAGTTTATGTTTTCTGCTCCGGCGGTAATTATTTGGAACAAATAGTCGATGATAGTGTGTTCGTTGTGCTCAGAACCAAAACGTCAGTAGTAGGATACTTCTTTTCTTCGGGCAACGTGTGTACCTGGGTAGGAGTAAAAGCAACATTCTGACTACGCAACGGTAGCTTCATTTCGTTAAATTTAGTTCAAACATTACAACAAAACAGTGAGCAATGTTTCAGGAATATCTTCTTTAATAATCTGTTATCTGCTATACACAAACAGGGTCAGTAGGTACAGTCATTATATACGTGAAACAAAGCTTCTAAACCACACATGTACAGTTAGTGTGTTTTACAGTGACTACGATAAGTTATAACTAGGACAATACCAAGATTTTATGTTTTATGCCACCGACTATAATAGACAACGGTAATAAAAAGCAACCGTAAAGCCTCGATAAAACAATGCTTCGCGGTAAAGCACTTACAGAAATAAGAACAGAAGGACCACTTGATGAAAAGCGAGTAATGAAACGCATGGACACAAAAAAAAAGTCTCAACATTGTGATCTAACATACACACGATGAAACATAGTAAACTGCTTGGCGCCGGACTTTCATGTGAGGGTGGTAGCTAGCCAGGCGGACCAAGCGTGCTGGGTTTTGTTGTATCTTACAATACGCTTCTATTCCCAGCGTGCGGTAAGGAAGTTTTATATTCTATGCCGTCCCCACACGGGTGAAAAGGTCCGTTTCGCTTGCCTCGCTTCCCTGCGCCTCGTAAGGAGAACGATCAGAAGCCAGAATGCAAAGGTTGTGTAACTTTAAGCCAATTTCACAGTCTCGTAAATCTTTGATTTCTCGACAATTTTTTTCTCGTCCCGAAGTTGGCATAATTTCTCGATGCGAGAAATCTCGAGCAGAAACCCTACTCCCCATTGATTTTGTTATCTGAATAAAAGTATTTTGACACATTAAAAAAAAACTGTTTTTAATTAGATTTATTATTGTAATCGAATTGATCGAGGAACGACCTCTGCATAGCCACTCCTAATACTATTGAGGCAGCCACACACTATTCGTGAATTATTTAATAAACCATTGACACGATAGGATAGAAAGGAAATTGAAGAAAGGGATAGACAAACGATTTCCCCTAGGACTCAAGTTCTTCGTTTTCTGTTTCGCCGTAACTCAAGGAATTATTTTCGCCAGCAGCCTTATCAATTTGTGCACTTATACAGAGAAAACCTTCTGTGTATCTATATGTTTTGTGGTACAACAAGCGACTTTTACTGCCATCCCAACGCATCGGACGCTGGCTTGTTTGATAGCAAGCACAGTACACAAGTTTGGAGGGTCGATTAAAAACTGAATATGTAGGAAGAGAACTCGGTTTACGCCTTTATCCACAGTTTATTTCGGGTTTTTACGTTTTTCGGACGTTAGAGCTCTATGCAGTTATGGTTTAATGGAATAGAGTCCTGAAAATTGGCACGAAATATCAAAAAATTTATATCACACCCGTGTGATATGAACTTTTGATATCGTTACGCGGTTTACGGTCGGGATTATAACTGAATGTAACTCGGAAAAAGTTTTAGAGATAAAAATTTTACATAGAAAAACTACTGCCTATATTATGTTGTGGTTTGTTACAACTCATTAGTTATATTTTACAACATCCTTAGGAAGTCACTGTGACTTAAACAAATAGGGAAATAATGTAGAAGGATGTCTAATACAGTTATGCGAATTTTAGGACCAATAGGTTGATCTGTCCGAAATTATTCCAAAAATACAAATTCGGAAACCCGAAGATTGCCGAGGCAATGTACAAAATTCAACAGGTGAGTAAAATAAAATCGAATATAAAGGCTCTAATTTAAATATTGTCGGCGACTAAAATTTGTAAGCATGAGGGGCTGGTATATTGGTTCGGTATCATGAATATTACACATAAATCTTGCGCAAAATCTGCACATATTAATATTTACTCAACTTCTTATAGTAACGCACGAAAAGATGTTTGATTTTGGATTTTGGGGTGCATGAAAAGAGCCTCCACGAGTGACAATACTTAAGTACGTCCGGCGCACCTTAAGCAGTCAGCCTAATTGGCTAATTTGCTAACTGGCTAATTTTTTCACAACAGCATGAGCTATTTTCGTATAGCTCGTGCTGACACGAGAGAAGAAGAAGAAGTAATGCACGGGCAATATGTGAAAATGTTAGCCTTTTTAAGAATGTCTTCGTTTATTGTTATTCTATTAACCTAACCATTTCCTTAACCGTTTCATCTTAAAATATTGGTAATTGAGTTTTAGACGTCAGATGACTTCCATTTGACCTATGTCACCGCTCAGTGAAAAAATATAAGCCTTCTCCTGAATACTGCTCCATTTCAAAATTTTCTTTCAATATCCTTTGTAATGTATTTTTAATCTTTCAGTTATGAATATTCATTGAAATATTAATGTGCAATTTAATTTGGGCACATTTGTGAATACCGGTAGAGTTTTGTATAGAACATTGAATGTACGGATTATAAAATAATGATACATAAACTTTGAATGAGGATTAAAAATAATTGGAGTCTATTGAGGGGATGCCCTTGTTATGTTCCGTTATTGGGGAATTTCAAAACATCTCGATTTCCCAAACGTATCAATACACTATGTATAGCCCGTGCCATGATTCACTGTGTGTGTGTGTGTGAATCATGGTACTAATCGATGAGACTCTGATGACCAGACATCAGACGTTTGGTACCGTGGGTGGATTACCCACGGTACTGGAATATTCCTAGAGTGTGGGAGGGAGAGTTAAAAGAAACAACCTGTTATGCCTAGCAGCGTCTCCGATGCAAGAGTTTAGTCTCTGCACCCATCTGCTTGCCCAATCGCTCAGTATGGTGATAACGATTAATATAGGAAGATATTTTTTTAGGTAAAGCTTCTGCGGCACGCTGGAGGGGAATGCTTCGACCAATTAGCCAGCACGCTGATATAATCGCTGCTAGCGGCCAACAGGCGATTGGCTACTCGTTCCCCTCCCGCGTCCCGCAGACCATAAGGAGGGCAATATTAAGGCGGTTTATCTATAATAGGATATCTAGAAAGTCAGTGCAATACGATAAAGTGTGATAGTCTTTAGTGCTGATGATGATAAATTTTCAGCGAAATTCGTCACCAGTTTGCGTCTTCTCAAAACGACTGGACAATACGAAGGATATAAATATTTGTTAGCTTAGCGAAACCAAGTTAATCTCTTCCTTGCATGTCCATGTTTAATTACTTCCGTAGCCCACATTAATAAGTATTAATCATGCAAACCTCCCATTTGTAAAGCCTTCTCGTTAGATGAATGAGTATCTGTTATCTTCAAGCATGAGTAGTAAGGAAGGCAGAAATAAAATGAAAGCGCACTTAGGTATTAATAACTTTTCGGGCATATTATTATAGTGATATAACGACAAATATAAAAACTATAACACTAAACACCCGCATAGTTTATTCACGAACATCTCTGAAAATATTTTTATCGTAACAACCATTAGACTTCCTAAAAGTTTTTCGGTATCGTAAGCACTACTACTTCTCCTAATAAACACGAAACCCATTTAGTTATTTGCTACACCAAGTTACAGGTAACTTCTCAAACAAAAAGAAAAATAGGGTAAGTTTACCTATTTAAACAACTTGTTAAATGATTTCACATTGCGTATTTTTTTCAAAAGCTTCTTGACATTGAATCGAAGGTGAATATTGTTCTGTTTTCGCTTATAGAGCGCCCACTTTATCTTGACATGCGGCGCAATATCCCTACATTTCAATGCACTCAAATCGATATATAAATTGAAAAACTTAAGGTTCACTCTTCTTGCTCTGCCACTATTAGTGACAAATGGGTCAAATAAGAACGTCTAACAAAGGTCATGACCTGAAGAAGCCACGGGCTGGATGTGGAAAACGGACAACCTAGTGATGTGACGTGTTTTGGAAGAAGCATATCTGTACCAGTAGACTGTATTATGCTGACCTACATATATATGTAAAAATAAATAAGTTCACTTTATAGCTCCATAAAAGCAGGAGCATCTGAGTTCGATCCTAGCCCGTACCACCGGCTTATCTAATTCATATGCAGATCAGAATTTAATTATCACTTTCGTTAATGGTGACAGTAAAATATCGCGAGGAAAGCTGCACACCTGAGAGGGTTTCAAGAAGTTCCCGTGGTGTGTAGAATCCGCCAACTCGCACCAGTATCGCGTGGTGGACTAAGGTCTAAATCCTTCTCATTCTGAGAAGGAGCCACTGCCCAGCAGTGGGACAATAACGGCTGATTATGCATGACATGCCAAAATATACTGGACGCTCTGGACGTCCCGTGAGTAACAAGAAAGTAGATTTAAAACTTTTTTTGTATAAATTTTAAAACTTTGCTAGACGTGTTGGAACAAATCCCATCTGCCGCGTCTACCATCAATTCAATTTGAGTGGTTAGCCGTCACTCACAGTTGGCGTCATAAAGCGGGCTATACACGGACGACAATTAAAATGACAGATTTTTTTATTTGGATAAACTCATTTAGCGATCCGTCTGTTGATCATTAAGTTTAATACACTTAAAAACGAATCAAGTTTTATGTGTTTTTGGAGTTAACTTAGAAGAAAATGGGTTATTGCGATGATTGCGAGACTAACGATGTCCATATGTCGCTACTGGGATCCAACAGAATACCAGCGTCATGAATATTTGCCTGGTACATGCTGAGTTGGACTCCCATTTGGTGCAACTTGGAGACACACACCGCACTTTGAATTTTTTTTTTTTTCATATCGATTGGTTTTTATGTCGGTAAGTAGTTTGACACTACTGCCACAGATTGCCATAAGGAGGTGTTTGACTGTTGTTTTTATACTATAAAAACAAGCCGTGTTCTTCCTACGCTTTCTTTAAAATAACAAATTGTTGTACATTTCTAAAAGTAGTCAGATACCCATTGTCTTTTAATTTTAACGTGTTTTTTATTTTAATATTTCTATGTTCTAGTACTTATTATGTTTTATGTGCTTTTGTGTGTTGTGTTTTCTGTATGTGCCAAATAAATGTCTTATCTATCTATCTATCTTACTTAAGATAATTATGCAAGTACACATAACATCACGCCTGTATTCCCCGATTAGATGGGTAGAGGAGTACAGTACACCCTTATTCGCCGTTATGTTTAAGTCCCGTGTAATAGGATGCGAGCCCATGACTATCAACCGCGCACAAATCTAGACTCCGGGTTGCTACTGAAAATTCTACACGGAAAACCCAATACCACTTTGCCCAACCTGGCGATCGAATCCAGGAACTCACGTTCAGCAGACGCGCTAGGCCAACGAGATAGGTAATGCAATATGCAAGTACTGGAAAGTTTTTTGCTCTTACCAGCACTTGTGCTGTATAACGATTGCAAAATTGATTCAACAATACGTACCAATTGCTTTAAAAAGATTTGTAATTATAACGTAATAAGTATTCACGAAGAAACAAACCTGAGAATATAATGCAGTTGTACAAACCATTTTTTTAATAATCGCTCCTCACCTTCCTTTAGAAACTCTCTAAAATCCAAGACACTATTATTTTTCAGGCAGGTGTAATGTTAAAACAGTATTGAATAACATCAGGTGGCTTAATTTCACGGGTCAACGACTTCGCCACGTCTCCACCGAGGCCCAAACTCGAGCATACCCCAACTTTATTATCCGGTTCGTGAAGTCTCGCTAACGGGCTCTCGTTTAATCATTTAATCAATGCTTTGATATTTACTGTTAACTGTCGAACCCAGACTTGAAGATTTAATTTCATACATCGTTTAGTTTTACTGGCTGAAAATCATTTAGAGTCCATGATAAATTATTATTTAAAAAAAAACCTTTCTTTATTTTGATTCGCTTCAGAAAATCAAGTCTTGCATAATATTGATAATATTCTTGCGACAAATTTTCTCTTCAATGGCAAGCTTTAACCCAAGATTATCTCATACAAAAGAAATTAAATAAATGTTTGAAGGCTCGGAGTATTAACTTTTAAGAGTATTGAAGTTTGAATTTTGACCTTTAATGCGACACATAAAGTTACGGATGATCTAATAAAATTTTGGACGTTTCAATCATATAATATTATTTCGTAGTCCCAATTATTTTCTGTGGACTCACTATGCAAGTCATCTCACAAAAAGATTTAAGTGCTATTTTGCGAGTGCACTCTAAAAAATCACATTAATCAATCAGAAAACATGGATTTTTCTTTTGCATAGCACTGACATTTCTGTGATGCCCGTAAAAACAGAGTTTGTAATACCACATTGCTTGAAACCAGGACTTCAAGGTCTATAGCTGCAATAGCAATCACTAAACCAATGATGCAGTTACTATTAAAAATAGCTATTAAAAAAGTAAATGAAACAATATTTAATTTTTTAATAGCTTGGCAAACAAGCTGTCGGCCCACCTGATAAAAATGGTTATCACCACCTACAACACCAAAAGGATTGCTGGTGCAACCCTAGAGACAAAGTAAAAAAATCATTTATGTGCCTGTAATTTGGTCGGCACTACCCTTCAAACATACAGGACACGTCTCACGTCGGGGAAATGACTCCATAGAGCATTTGGTCGTATAGGGCAGAGTGGAAGGCACCAGACCGCGCGGAAGGTCAATGATGCGATGGACAGACCAAATAAAATCAGCCGTAGGCGGCCCCTTGTGCGAGTGCACCAGAATGACCACCAACAGGGACAGATGGAGAGACATCGTGAGACGAGCTACATAAGCTGCAGTAACTCATAGTGCTACATGACGACCACGACCGCTCTGACAAGAGCGAAACGAATAAGATGAAGACTCTCCAAACTGGATCACAGCAATGCTGCTTAGTTGCATATATGGTGATAGTACTTCCCCAGACGAGCTGTTTGACACAATTATTTTTAATATTGTAACAGAATTTCTAAACCGTAACTTAATTTTGAATAAATGATTTCCCTATAATGAACTCAAATACAATTTAAAAGTTAAAACTACAGATGGCGACCTAATGAAGGCGGAAGAATAAGAGAGTTGATTGAAAGCTCAAAAATTTACGGTAATGTTTAGTAAACTTCTACTAACCGATTAATGGGTTAGATATGGAAACTTTCCATAAAATTACTCTCTGTGCAGAAGCTAACAAGCCAGGCGTGTGCGGTGTCGCGAAGGTAAAATATAACAAGACTGTGGAATTTGTGAGAATGTTAAGTCTGAAACCTACCCAATGGAAATTCTTCACGAGTTGCAAAAGAAAAATGTCACACAAGAACAGGATAGGAAAGTGTCACATATTTTTTTAAGGGGCAAGTTTTCATCACATACCTTTTATCTGAGGAATAAATATAGCGGTTTCATTTTGTATAAAAAATATGTCAAGCCGTCATATTTATTCCCCAAATAAAAGTTATCTAATGATTGAAAATTTGGCCCTAAACGAAAGAAAGAAAAATTGTTTATTCGCGCCAACATGACACACAAAAATAAAATAAAATTATAAACAAAACCAAAAAGTAATTACTGGGAAAAATATGCGTCACATCCGCGCAAAATGGCCATCGCTCAGCATAATGCTATGATTCACGCGAGAGACAAAGCCACAGCGCTGGTTTTCAGCGACAGTCGGCGTTGACATGATGACGTCCACCAAGTAAAAAGACGTGCAGCAAGTAAAAATATATAAATAAATTCAAGATACAAAAATAAATACGCAAAAAATAGGGAACATTCTAAAACTGTGGGGTATTTTTCTAGTCCGTGGGTATAATAATATAATATTTAAATATGGCAACATCGTCGCTCACGCAGGCATAAAATAAAATACATACCCACTTTTCTAACTCTTAATAAACTATCTACAACAGTTATGCAATATAGCACTATGAAATGCTAAAACATTTATGAAAATACTACCTTATTTTCTCGAAAACCTATCTCAACTAAGTCTCCTTATTTCAAATCTATTTCGAGTTCGGACAATTTTCCTCCAAAACCAAGGAACATTTTATAAACCTAATTTCTTAAGAAAACAGTGCTTTTGAACGTACGGGCCGAACACCAAGTCATTTGAGCCAGCAAATTGGAGACACGTGACTAGAAAATTTTAACGAACCTTAAGATCTCTAGAAGCGTTTGGTTGATGGGAAAAAATGGGTCTCGACTAACTAGGTCAAGTGAGATTTTAGTTTTCCGACAGTCGCCTAGTCACTAGTAGTGGTTTGGAGGAACAGTTTTGTAGCTAAAGAAAATTAATAAAGAAGAAAGCTTTAGGTTAAAGACAAATTGACATTTGAAAGCTGACTCTTTGTTGGCAAAAAATGGGTGCGTCTCATATCGTATAAAGTTATTTGGTATATTTTCATTTCAATAACGTTCACAAGATATAATAAACGTGAGTTATACCAACTGTTGATATAATTTCTTTAGATATAACATTTATATACTCGAATACTCATTTCGTCTAATAATATTAGATATAACGTTTATTCTGATCGAAAATCATTTAATATAAAACTCTTTTGAACTAACGCTTACTCCTTGCATATTTACATTCAAGTAGGACGGAGTGACTAGATTAGGGTACCCCGACCAGATGGGTTAGGTTAGGTTAGAACTGTGACCACCGACGCGCGAGCCGAGCGAGCGAAGCGAGCGTGCCGCGGTAGCGGCCGGCGAGCGCTACTTCCAAGAGGGTTTCAGTTACCAGGTTAGGGCACCCCGACGAAATGGATTAGCTTGGGTTAGGTTACAACTGATTTTGTTGATTTTATGTATTTGCTCCTAATAGACTAAATAAGTTTTATGTCATTTGAGTGGTATATCGAACGATTTTATATTCAATGTATGTTATGCTTATAAAACTTAGTTATTTTAAAATTATATCCAAAGTTTATTATATTTACTGATCGTTATATCAAATGAAATTATTGATTCAGTTGTTATCAAATCAAATACTTCAAATCAAATACTTTATTCAATAAACTTACATAATAATAATATTACATTTGGTACTAGCTTCCACACTAGGATTCCCTGTGTCGTGGAGGCTAGCCGAAACTAATAGATACACATATACTATACATATAACAGGCTACAAAAGGCGATAGATAAATACCTTAAAGACTAACATACATATCAAAATAAATTCATACATATTAAATATAACTTAATAGCGCACTATTATTGTACACGTAGTGTCGGCGTCGTGTTGCGTTGCGTGGTGTCGCGTAACCTTCCGCGGAAACGACGATACACGACACCCTTCGGCCAAAATTCCTCTTTTAGGAAGGTGTCTAGATGTTGAGTTGGAACCCGCACCACAAACGATTTAAAATTCACATTATGGCGCGACTCCAACTTCTCGACCCTCAAAGTCCAATTGGTCTTGATAGTAATGTACTCCACGATCTCCTCAACCTTCGTGGAGTGATGAAGACGGGACACGTACAGCTGCGTCGAGGGTATTGCTGGTCGCAGCAGCATATTGGGTCCTGTCAATGCGGTACCGCATTTGTTACGAGAACTTGGCTTCCGTTTTCGTTTTTTCTCCACCTTTATGAAGCCGTCTTGGTCTGCATTTCCCCGATTGAGGGATTGATGCGTGATGGGCACAATGTTTTGAGCTCTGCTCTTTTGCGCCCCTTCGCCTATGGTGGTCGTTTGCTTTGGCCGCTCATATTGAACGGGAGGTAGTCTAGCGGCTGCTGCGTAAGCACGAGGTGTTGACGTACTTATTCCTGACGTCACCTCAGCAACGGCAGAGGTGAGACGAGTGGGGCAAGGTAGGGCATTGCTCCTAGTAACGTCGGCCGTTGGCGAGTCCGATTTCGCTGACTTGCAACTCGGCGGCGATGCACTGTCTGCTCCATGACGCATGTTTACGTTGGACGCCTCGGTTGACCCACTTACCGCAATAGTGTTGCGTAAGACCACCATTTCGGTATGAAGTTCACCTATGATGTTTTGTGAAGCCTCCAACTTCAACATCACTTCAGCCAGACTTGCTTTCAGGATTGTTACGTCCTTTAGCAGCCTGGTTACGTCAACAAAAGTTGGCACGTTATTCGGGTCGGTCTCCTTCAGTACCTTAATAATGTCCTGAAGGCTCTTCTCTCCCTTTTCATCCCTCCTACGGGACGGCATTTTGTCGACTATATCGAGCGACTCGTACAGCAGCGCCTTGGATCTGCGAATCTCTGCTTCATTGAAGTTCGATGTGCAGATCTGCATAACGCTCACCTCGTCCGTAACGCCCAATTGGTACTGCAGGAACGCCAGGAGCTCACTAACTATGAGTTTCTGGGAACTCATGGTATTGACGACGGCAGCGGCTAATATGCCGCGCCTAGCGCGAATTTAAATAATTCAAGTCGTACAGCGAAACACGTCCGTTTCCGAGCGCGCATTACACACAAATCACACACAAGTTATATCTTCTGAATATTAGAGATTTTGTAATTATATCATATATTATATTACTTACCCCAAAAAATAACAATATTATTATGGAATTTCATGCTCGTAGCTAAGTTCTGGGCTGACACAATTTAGATTGCCATTGACATGGTAAGAAGAAGAAGCACAATGATTTATGGTATCGCATTGAATCGATTCTCGAATTGTTGGGTAGAAGTGGGTATCACACCCTCATTTTGCCGTTATTTTTAAGTCCCATATGTAATAGAGGGCGAGTCAAATGCCATCAACCGGGCACGAATCCAGACTCCGGGTTGCTACTGAGAAATGATGCACGGAAAAACCCAATAACAGTTTGCCCGCTCTGGGGATCGAACCTAGAACCTCGCGCTCAGCAGTCGCGCTTGCAACCTATAGACCAACGAGGCATTCTCATTAAATAGAAACCTCAATCCTCCTCATGTGCTCCGCGCATACGAGCTTTAGTTTTAGATGAGAGCAATGGTTCACTCCGGAAGTGAAGCGTTGCATTGACATGTTTTGATATCTAGGTCCTTAGACAAAGTAACATCGCTTCGTAGCGAAACGATATCTAAATTCGTCATCGTCTCTATTGTCGCGATCGTTTTCGTTCGATTCGAAATCCGACCAATAACTACAACGTTTTAACATTCGTTTCGTTATCTTTTTTGGCGATCACGATCGAAGCGAAGGCGAACACTAAAAGCGCTGCTTGTCTACGCATTTGTATGGGATAACCACGATAAACAAATCGTTTCGTTTCGAATTATAACATTGTCTACCAACTTGCGATAACGATGACGATTGACCACGTGACATATCGCGGCTTATGTCAATCCCATACATTTTAGTCTTTTCGAACTTCGTTATCGTTTTTAAATTATTACTTTGTCTAAGCCCCCTGGACCGCTGAGTGACACAGGCCTAGTAAAAGGCTTAAAATAAGTCTTAAAGTTGGCTACAACCTTTTTTAGATCATTGTTGAAGCATATGCTTAGTTATAGTTTATAGGCACACATTTAAGTTAAGCAATAAATCTTAGAACTGATTAGTATAAGAAATTCGTCAGGCATCGACGAAGAAGGTTGTATACCTAAGTATAGTTTTTAGAATTAATATATTTTTGTTTTTAGAATTAAGTATAGTTTTTAGAATTAATATTTATTATGACTTGCAAATAAAGTTGCACTGCGTACTGGTAGTCATTGGAGTCGTTTATTTTCTAAAATTCCTAGTGAAGTTCTTCTCAATATAAACAATAATCGACAGAATTATTGGACAATATAAAAAACCAACAAAAAGTCAGTCGCCTATGGTTAGTTTATTAGATTTTTTTACATCTGCAATTTTTCCTTAAAGAAAAAAATTATTATAAGTATACTAGCTGTACCCGGCATTGCAATGCACGTTTTCCTACTTACTACCTACCTACTACTTGCCTACTACCTACCTTCAGAAACAAAATCAAAATAGTAACAAAAAGTTACAACCATTTTCATGCATGCGGTAAACAAATGAAGAATATGGGCATACAGAGATAGTTTCGTTTTTTTTTAAATATCAAAATTTTCACTCATAAAAACCTTCTCCAGACAAGTGACCGGTTGCGTCCCGCGTATCGTCCGGACGACACCGCCGTTGTTTATCTATTGTGTCTATAATTACGAAGAAGAACAAATAAAAAAAAAAAAGCGAAATCGGTCCAGCCGCTTACGCGTGATGCCGTGACCAAGGAAAATAGGGATTCATTTTTATATACATAGATTATGCATGTACTTTCCAAGCATGGTGGCAAGCAACTTGAAGAATAATCCGGTCCAAATCCTTGCAAATATTTTCAAAAGTGAAGGACCGTAATCTTGTCGAAACCAAGAGTTATGGGGACGCCAAAGCATCATGAATTTAAACTGCTTTGGGCGGAATGGTGTTCATTGTCGGCTAAATTAAATTTTCAACGTTTCGTGAAAGAGTGTTTGAATATTTTTCATAGTGAATTGAGCGTGATAAATACACAAGGAGAATGTTCTTAAACTTAAGCTAGTATATATGTACAAGGGTCATGAATATTTGAAATATTGCATATACAAGGTTAGTCGGAAAGGGGGTACTAATCCGCAGGCCACTTAAAGTATCACTGATGACGGTTTTGAAGCAAGTGTTAAAATTTCAAAATTCGAAAATTTTTATTTCCATGTAAAATACTTTTTATTTTAGTTTTTTCAAAAATTCTTCGTCCCTACTTTAGTTACGAATTCAGAAAATGGATCTTCTAATTCGTGACCCCAAATATGACCTAAAATGTATACACAGCTGATCATAGCTGAGGATAGCTTAGCAAATTTTTTATGCAATTTTTGAACAGCTATTTCTCTTAAACTATTGACTTTTGGGGAAAGTGGTAGAACAAAAGTTACTCATTATTATGGGTACTTTAACACCCTTTCGGATTAGTACCCCCTTTCTGACTAACCTTGTATTACAAACTGAATTAATCGCAGTCACTTAGTTATCAAAAAGGAATTGAAATACTGTAGACACATTACTATGTCTGTTTTTTTTATAAATCAAAACATGCTCGCATATGTTACAACTGATCTGTTTCAGATATTCTAAATCTAGAGTAAGAACGGTTACGCACTGCATCCGATCCGAATCCGTGAAAATACGTTCCGGAGTAGTCATAGAACTATTTGTATGGTAGTTTACGCGCTAGATCAGACTTCCGTCATTCGATTTCTCTCCGTCATCCGTGACTCTCCAATTCGGAAGAAATATTGACGGACCGAGGTAGCCTAATTCTCCTAAAATAAATCTTGATAAATCACAATCGAACCAAGGCCGAACCGTTCATTCAGACAATTCTCAATTTCAAAAGCTATGACATGTTTTGACACAAAAAACAAAATCAATCATTTTGAAAGTTTTCGAAAACAAAAACTGACTGACGGTTGTGGTTCGATTGCGTTTGGCAACAATTTATTTTTGGAGAATTAGGCCCCTGTTTGTATGAACGCTTTCGCATTCCTTACGATTCAAATCGGAAATATGCCAAAGATGGCCCCTGAATTGCTTGGATTTGGATCAGAGATCAGATTAGTGCGTAAGCAATATCCGAATTCGGTCCGAGATTTTTAAACTCTAGATCCGTGTTTTCACGAATTCGGATCGGATGCTGTGCGAAAAGCAATATCCGAACTCGGTAGGTACGAGTTTTTTTATATCCGTATTTTAACGGATCCGGATCGGATGCAGTGCATAACAGCTCTAATAGCTTAAATTCATACATTACAACTCTTTATTGTACACAAAACCAACAAGAAACATTACTATAAAATAGAGATGTGCAATGGGCGGTTTTATCGCACTAGGCGATTTCTGCCAGACAAACTTTTGATGGACATGATTTGCAAGAACATAGTAAAGACTAGTTCGCGGTGTACCTAACAATAAATAAGGAGACATTAAATTAAATACACTAAATATATCTACAACACTTATAAATAATCATAGTTGGAAAACCAATTGAAAGTATTTAATTTTTTTTCAAAATCCAGCAAAAGTTGAGAAGAAATTCCTATAGTAGAAGATCAGGTAGTGTTCACGTAAACGCTTCCAATCTACTTAAAGTAATCAGTTACACTGTTCGGGATAAAATAGCTACCTACCTTCGGTAAACCTACCTCTGATAAACGAATCTATCATCGACCGGGACACGAGGGACCTTAAACACAAAGTGACATGTTCACGAATCCGAACAAAACAGTGAAGTCCGAATGCTTTCACAACATTAATGGATACGATTGACTAACTTTTGTGACATGGAGCATAGAAACCAGGCAGACAGGTAAGGCAGGCCAAGTATTTGTACTATTTATAGCCTGAGCCTGCCTCTCTATCGGAGCGAAGAGGAGCGGAGACGATGAAACTCGACCAAAGAGAGTGGCTCCGTTGCCGGTAACGGCACCCAAAAATAACGGTATTGGGAACCGGCGGTATATTACTACCGGCAGTCGAGATTAAAAATGTCGGCTGCCGGCACTCAAAATGGACATCGGTGGTGGTAATAAGTTTTTTGGTAGGTATGTTAGTTGAAAGGTAGGTTCGAATTTGGGCCAAACACTGAAACGTGTCTACCAACTGACTAATTTCAAGAGCGAGCGAAGCGAGCTCGTTATTCTGGGCACCCCGACACGGACAGTTTAGGTTATTTTAAACCCTGCAGACAGAAATAGAAGCCCCGCGCAGCGGGGCTCCGTCAACAATGCTTTGGAAACCCAAACAACCTTACAAACATCCCCTTAAGTTTTTCATTTGTTTTTATTGTGAAAATGAAAGTGGGTGATGAATAATCGTCTCATGAAGAGTTTGAAAAGGCATCGAAGGTGTATAAAAACAGTGTATATTGGCGCGGCGCCGGCAACCAGTTTGGAAGCCAGCGCCGGCACTCGTAATGACAACCGACGCCGACGCCGGCAGCGGAGGCACTCCCCTCGACCAAATACGATAAAATTATTTACTTAGCCCATGTAAGTTATGTGATAACATTAGTATCTTGTTGGTGACTTTTATCGTTTCTGCTCCTCTCCACTTCAGTTGACAGGCAGCCTCAGTGTTATGCTAAACTTTAAGGTATCTTTGTGTAATTTGCATCTGAAGTATACTATGATTCTTTCCTTATATACCGGATGATTTTTTACCGTTTGGAAAAAAATTGGTAGGTATAAATATGTGAATGGAGTAGAAGGTTTTGGCATGTTATACCGATACGTATACAATTTCTGTAGGTAAATGCGCACTTCTATGATGAAGGCAGGATTTAATCTAGCGCCTAACCATTCACAATAGCAATAGCTTTCATTTTGAAAATACAACAATATTCATTGCGTGAAGCATAGTTGTCATCGGATGGATTGTCAAATCGCACGGTACAATGGACATTGTCGAACTGATAGAACCTACACCGTACTTAAAACCTTGGTTGACTTTCGTGGGCATTCGTTTGCTGTAGTTTTTGCATTAAACTCACATCCCAACCAGGAGTTGTAATTCGAACGTATCTTTAAACATTAAAAAACCATGCAGCTGTCAGCACGTAGCATGACGTGACATTTGTAGTACCACCTTTTTCATCATCATCCCCATCCACCTTCTTTCTATTTCATATTAAACCTTTTTTATGACTGGCCACAAATGTTTTGATGATATTCAAAATTGGATAGCTTGGGCTTGTCAAGGGAAGGAAAAGAGAGAGGATTTTTGATAAAAGTGGTATTATTTTGCTATAAGTATAAAATATAATATTTAAAACTACTGGCGTATAATATTGCATGCAACACCTGCTTTTACTTTGGACTCGGAGGATTTATCTTATGTGAGCTAGGCAACCTGAGCATCCACATTCTATTGAAGAACCTGCGCCCCCCTGGTACCAAAGTGAGAAGCATTCCGGTGCCCGATGGCAACCCCTTCTCCCTTCTTTTCAACTTCGTCTCCTGCCCTACCTACACTTACGAGATCGGATCCTGGCTATTCTCTACCGCCATGACTAAATGCGCTCCAGCCGGTCTGTTTGCTGCCACCAGTTTCTATCAAATGGCTGTGTGGGCCATTGGAGAACACCGTAACTACAAGAAGGAATTCGCTGACTACCCTAAGGGACGTAAAGCTATCTTGCCTCTTATTCTACAAGGTTAGTCGGAAAGGGGGTACTAATCCGAAGCCCACTTATAGTATCGCTGATGACTGTTTGAAAGCAAGTGTTAAAATTTCAAAATTTGATACTTTTTTTTTCCAAATAAAATGATTTTTATTTTAGTTTTTTCAAAAATTCTTCATCCCTGCTTAAGTTACAAATTCAGAAAATGGTGCTTCTAATTCATGACCCCAAATATGACCTAAATTGTAAACACAGCTGATCATAACTGGGGATAGATAGATTTTAGAGTTTTTTTTTTGAGATTTTTGAACAACTGTTTCTCTTTAACTATTGAGTTTTGGGAAAAGTTGTAGAACAAAAGTTATTCATTATTATGTGTACTTTAACACCCTTTCGGATTAGTACCCCCTTTCTGACTAACCTTGTATAAGCATTTTATTATTGTTATGTACATGTATTAGAAATTGAATGCTTAATGCGATTCTTTGTAATTGGTGTAGCAGACGTGCTCAGGCGATCCTAGGGCCGTCTGCTACATTACACATTATAGTATAAGGTCTTACTTTACAGCGACGAAGCGACCTCCATTTACTTTCTATGCTCTGTGTTCTGTAACAAGTTGGCCGTCACCTAATGGGCGCGTCAACGCTTCCGAGCGTCTCTTCAGACAAAGATGTAATTATTGTCGTATCGAGTTTACTTTATTAAAGCTTCGAAGAAATGATAGGACTGTCTCTCGCAAGATTTTCTTCCAAAACAAACCTGTTATGGATGTCGAGAAGTTCTTGACGAGTTCGTTGGAAGTATATTTTTAACAACGAAGTGTTAGATTGTTTTTGATACAGGAGTATAGTCTTTCGGATAAATGTGATTACATTACAAAACAAAGTGAACTTTGAAATACATAAATGATAGCCAAAAATAATATCTAATGATAACTAACGATAGGTAAAATACACATAACAAAATAATATAGTAGGTACAATGAATACGTTCTGATAATTGGTTCAAGTGACTAGGTAAAATTTTAGTATCAGGGTTTTCGGTGTATAGTCTTTAACAAAACAAAAACGATGTATGTGTGGCGGCATCTATCACGCCACATGCGAACTATCCTATATCGCGCAATCAAGATTTAACACGCAGTTAGTATATATACAACGTCCCAACATCAACTGTTGGGAGGCGAGTAAATCGACCAGCACAATACACAACGTCCGCCGCCGTCCGGCATATCGTCCTCGCCGACGAGGCCCGACGAGGTCGCGACGTCCCACCGCCGCCGGTCACGATCCACCGAGCTCTCCCGTCGTAGAGCCGATCGTCTCTTCAGACTCCGCAGTCACACCGATAATTCAGCCCTCATCAAGCTGTCTCCCCCCCCTATGTCCACGCCAGCAACGCCCTAAGCCGAGGTCCGAGTCCCACTAGGGGTCACCCTTAGTGCTGTTGTTGCAGGTAGTCATGATGTTAGTGTAGTACAAGTAGTTAGCTTAGGTTAAGTATTTTACTTCCCCCCATTGGCTGGAGACCCTTCAGGTCACGCCAATAACTGCCCGGTTACGTAGAAACCGTCCCCTAGGACGACCTACATCAGTCAAATAGAAAAAAAAAAACAACTGTTGGGCAGTAGCCCGCCAGGCACAAGACTCCGCCTGGTTGGAGGAACACCACACCTCGTTCCTCCACATTGATGACCCCGACGTGATCGTCATAGACAGTGTTTCCACACTGGTGACGTCACACATAATCAAGATCAAAAAGCAATCAAGATTTAACACGCAGTTAGTATATAATATATACAACCTCCCAACATCAACCGTTGGGCAGTAGCCCGCCAGGTACAAGACTCCGCCTGGTTGGAGGATCCTCCCTTTGGTTGGAGGAACACCATAACAAGTTTCTCCACATATGTATTATCGTATTATTTAAAAGTAAAACGCATTAAGAACATGATTATACAGGGTGGGTAAAAAATCGGAGATCAAAGGAAACAAGGCGATAGTTGGGGTTATTTGAAGCATTTTTTGGTACTACGTTTTTTTACACTAAGTTTCTAAGGTCACAAATAATTTTTCGTGAGACTTAAAAGATATTGAAAAAAGTGCCAATACTCATAAATCATGGTACTCACTGTCATAAAAGCACTTTCAAACAACTAAACACTATTTATTGTTTTAAAATAGGTACCCATTTTACTCTAATTGCCTATTTATTATGATATTTTCTTAAAAACACTCAAATTGTCATAACTTTTAAGGAGATCAAGTTACGGCACTGTCACACAGATATTTTTGACTGCAAATAACCCCAACTATCGCCCTGTTTCGTTTGATCCACTATTTTTGACCCAGCCTGTATAAATACCAGTTTTTTAAATTATTTTTTCTCTCCTTCTTGACCACTATTTCACCTGATGCACACTTGCTTATTAAATTAAATAATCTATTTACTCGAGATTTAAAAAGTCCAAGGTTATAGCTATCGTTAATCTCGTATTCTTTCAATCTACCGTATTCTTTGACCATGAACCATGACCTTAACACTAGAGTGCACGCGCGCTACATAATTATTAGGGATGGGCCGAATATTCGTTTTATATTCGTTATTCGGCATATTCGGCAGGTTTACCGAATATTCATATTCGGCCGAATATTCGGCTAAATCACCGAACGTTCGGCAAAGTGGTACTCAAAGTATATTTACTGTATTGAGCCGTGTATGATTGAGTATGAGTTGAGTGTTAAATAGGTTATGTTAATGAGGTAAGTAATTTACATGTTTTTGTCGGCACTATAGTTTTATTTCCAATAACAGCAGATAAAAAGATGGTTATTAAAAACCAAATATAAGTATGTAGCTATTTTGGGATTAAGCTACAGTGAACTCTTTATAATAACGTAAGAAAGAATTGCATGATTAAATTACAACATTTCAGCAGATATTATAATCATATTTCTAGTTTCTACTTAAAGTGGCAAAAATTATTTATTGAAAATAAACAGTTATTGTCTTATAAACTTTAAAGTTTAAACGTTAAAAGTATTAAACCATTACAGTTTTTTTAAGAGAAAGAATTAATTGCATTTTTATAGGTATTCATTTGAGAGATCAATCAATTACCCCTACACAAACAGAGTTACTCTATTATAAATATTAGTGACATACTAAGACAAATATGAGATCTTTATAAGAGACCAAATCGAATATAATAATACAGGAACATAACCTTAAGAATTCACATTTTTATTAACTTTTTATTTAAGTTACATGAAGGTAAATTTTCTTAAAACGCCCATCCGCGCGCTTTTCGTAAACGCATTCAGACTTGTATTGTTTACTTTAGGGAATCAATTATGCCGAATATTCGGCCGAATATTCGGTTCGTTAAAAGTTTTACCGAATATTCGGCCGAATGTTCGTATTCGGTGAAATCCATGTTCGGCCCATCTCTAATAATTATGTAACCCTGTACGTGTAATATTATCGTGTATTTTATTAACTAGGCGCTCTACAGTGTAATCATCTAGTGTATTTCTCAAGTGTTTACGAATTGTATACTGTGTTTTACTCATTTTATGTCTTATTTAGAGAATTAATTGACTCGTAAGTGGGCTACGCCTATAGCCCGCGTGAGCGTTCAAGGAGTATTTACGGGCTCGTGCATTCTAATGGTATTACTACACCAGTGCGCTTTCACGTTCATCTTGCGCTTTCAACTTTCAATTCCTCTTGCGTCAAGCGCATGCAATATTGATTGCCATTGACGCATGCAGCTTATCGTCTACACCGGTGCGCATCGGTCAGTCGTCAGTCGACATAGAATAGACGGATTAGCGTGCGCTAGGGGCATGCACTTTTGTCGAACTAGTATTAAAGCATGCGCTATTGCATGCGCTATATGGCGCTTCAGGCATTCGTCGGACGAAGACGCAAGATGAACATAAAAGCGCATTGGTGTCGACATAGCTTAATGTTAATCGTGAAAATAGGGCCAATAGGCACGAACATTGCATAGGAAAACTTTAAACATATTTTTAAAACTATGTACAATTTCAATTATTGCAATATACAATAACATTAACATTATAAACACACAGCACCTGCGGTCGTAATCGTTTAAGAAGCACTTTCTTTAACCGAATTCCTATTAGCCGCCTAGTTCTCTAATAACCCCAGTTTACGTACAAACGAATATAAAACAAAAACAAAAATTAAACGTAGAAAGCATTTCTTAAGTATTCCACAAACTATGCGACGGAAATAACACTCCAGAATCCATTTCCAATTGCACCCTAACAATGCTGTACTCGTAGCAGTTTCGAACAAAACAAACGATATGGGCCACCAACAACGTCCTCGTATTTGCATGGCTTGCACTAAAAAGTCTTACAAAACTAATACACTTACGAGATTCGCTTGGTACTCCGAACTGGCTAAGTCCACAAAGAGATGCAATACCCCACTTGACTTAGTTCCTTGGATGAAATGCTTGAAGTCTCCTTTGGAGAATTTTGTAAGTATATAGGATTTTTGGGTTGGGCGGTGGAAGTATCTTACTGTAATACAATGCATTATAGTAAGTATTTTTGAAAATTCATCTATCTATATCTATCTACACAGGGTGTAAACGAATTCGTGTAATTCCTTTAAACCATAATTATGATCTACTAGTGGTGTTGATTGATTGTGACCGGGATTTAGATTGTTTAAAAATAAAAAAATTACAATTTTTTTTTCTTGTGGTAGTAGTGATCGTATCTAAACCATATACTATAAACCATATACATAAGACCAAATGCCATAATCGATTACTGTCTTTGGTAATATTTTGCCGAGTAAAAATTTTACCAAATGAAAATGTGCGTACTAAAATCATTCTAAATATTGTATTGTTATAAAAAGTTTGCTAAGATGCGTTTGGGTACTGAAATTTTGTCAAAATAATTTTGGCAAAACGGCAGGCTCCCAGTTTTATTATTATGATAAATTCCGCCAAATTATTTCGATACGACTAATAAAATTATCATAGGCGACAGCTAGGTAATTCTTCATTACGCAGTACCTAGAATTTTACTTAACACCTAGGGAATTACATTGCTTTATTAGATTCTCCACAGATCATATTATAGTTAGTATGATGTACAATTCTAGAACGAATATTTGCTGCTTGACCGACGACTAGACGCATAAATCTTACTCCAGTAGTTATCAATTATTCATGTTGTATGATGCTTCAGAATATTCTGTGCTACCTAGTACAGAAAATACGTACTTGGATATGTTAGGTTGATGGCTTCTTTTGATTGTAGAACTGCAATACAGTATACAATACAATGCTCTTTATACACAAAACAAACCATTCCGATCTGTCCCCTTGATCTGTCCCTTCGTCGGTAACAGGGGGACAGAATAGAATATACTTTATTGTACACCAATTGGTAAACATCGTGTTAAAAGTAATTAGATATTAAATTGCCTTTTTAATCTCTAGACCGCAGACGTCCGCTGTTAAATATGCATCGCTATAATAAACTGTTGTGAGAAAATATTGCCATAACCTCATATAAAAGGAGAAGCTGACTGACTGACTGATCTATCAACGCACAGCCTAAACCACTGGGGTTAGAAACTTGAAATTTTGATAGTAGGCTCCTTTTGTAACGAAGGCATCCACTATGAAGGAATTTCTCGAAATTCAACCCCTAAAGGGGTGTAATAGGGTGTTTAAGTTTCTATTTAAGTCCGTCATTTTTGAAGTAAGAAGCATGAAATTAAATAATAAGGTTTCTGGTTAGAAATAAAAGTAAAGGTGTTTGAGCGTTTTTGGAAATACTACCCCTAAGGGGGTGAAATAAGTGTTGAAAGTTTGTATGAGAAATCTGGTATTTTTGAGGTAAGAAGCATGGAATTAAATATCTAGATTTCTGGTTAGAAATAAACATATACCTATTTGAGCGTTTTTAGAAATTGCACCCGTAAAATGAATTTTTGACGTTTGTATGAAAATCCTTATTCCAGGGGTTTTATGTTTTTTACAACTAAAAATATCTGAAAAGGGGTAAACGCGGGTTTAAAATTTCACGCAAGCGATGCTGCGGGCAAAAGCTAGTAACCTCATAAATCTTGCTTAGCAAATTGCTGATTGCTCTATAGGTACTGTCTACTGTTTCCAATGCTAATTAGGAGAACGCTACAGCCCATCCTCTTGGCAATATGCATTTGCATCATTATCCATTCAATGATGTAATTCGAACTAATTTTAGGCACACGACGATTTATTGTTGAAACGGTAAGGCACCTCGGGCGAATCCGATTATCGTATCCGTATCGCTGACGCGTATTAAGATCGTTAGTATGGACGAATGATACGCGGTCTCGAAATATCGTTCTGATCCGGCTCGTTCCAGTTAGAAAGAAGAAAGAAAGAAAAAATATTTATTTGCGCCGATATGACACACAACAAAAAAAAAACTATAAACAAAACCACAATGAAACTTGGGAAAAATATGCGTCACATCTACGCAAAACGGCCATCGCTCAGCATAATGCTATGACTCGTGCAAGACGGAGCCACAGCGCTGGTTTTCAGCGAAAGCCGGCGTTGACGTGAAGTTCGCGTCCGGCCTTTGTGACGGAGCTCAATACGATACGGGGATAAATAAACTAGGCTTCCACAACTACGCTCGGGAGTAATGTATCCGGGTCACCAACCAAAACCTTAATATTTCGGAAACTAAGCATGCTAGCTTATTCAAAAGAAAAGTATTTTAAAGGTGAGGATAAACTAGAGCATTTACTTGTAACAAAACATCGAGCTGCTCTAATGTGTCACCCTTTCACGAACCGAACAATAAGCACGACACTCGATGCTACGAGTATGTTACAACTTATTTTTGCAAACAACCGAGCGAATTTGTGTAACATTTCGTCGGACAAAAAGACGAGCGCGAACGTAGCACACGCGACCTGCAGATCCGACATTTCAGCGAAGTGTAAACGCAAAATAGAAAGGAAGGTTACAGATAAATGCTCACTTGCCGTGAGCATTACTTTAAATACCGTGTCGAGCATTCGCAGGAACGTTACAATATGTGAGAATGTTTTTTTTTTAAATTGAGCTTTTGCTTGTATTGTACCATTCGTAAGAACGTTGCATTACATGGAAATGCTCGAGAAAATGCTCGAGCGTATACTCACCTTTAGGTGGCGACTGACATGAGCATTTGCTCGACGTAAGCAAATGCTCGTGCGATGGTTGCTTGGCTCACTGTGCTAACATGCCAAATATTCGACTTGTAACGTGCTCAGCGAATATTCATGTCAGTCGCTCGCCACCTTCATAGAATATTTAAGAAGTTTTATTAATTTTATTTAAATATTATTAAATATTTAAAAAAAAAAGTATTTTATAAAATTATTATTTGTTATTTGAATAAAGGTACGAGTTCTTAGGCGACTGCATACAGCAGCAGCAGACGACGTGTCGCTCCGAGACTACCGGTTTCTATGTATTTCTATGAAATAACTTCCGCACCTAGCGACACGTCGCCCGACTACATGTCGCATGACCGCAGACGACGTGTCGTGCGACCGCAGATCAGTAGTGCCACCGACGCTGGAGCAACGACACGTTGAATCTTTCTCAAAAAATGAGTTTTTCCATTTCCGAGGAGGAAAAACTGATAAAACAGGTGGCCCAATGCCCAATATCCTGCACTGTACCATCTAACAAAAACAAAAGATACAAAAGTAAATCGCGATCGCTAATTCTAAACAGGTCAGACATCTTGTCTCACGGAACATTCAGATCTAACTGAAATACGACGTCTCGTCTGCTGCAGCCATCTGCAGTTGGGTTCGGAATCATGACTGCAGCGGCATGACGCTGCGACGTGTCGCTACGACGTGTCGCAACGACACGTCGTCTGCTGCTGCTGTATGCGGTCCGCTACGAACTTCGTACCTTAAGGTACGCAAGCGACTGCCGCGGCAGCAGCACGTGCAGTCGCCGTCGGCTGCTGCAGCGGCGCTTGGAAGCCATTTCATATAAATACATACAAATCAGTAGTGCAGCTGCGAGCGTTACTTCGACACTGCCCCCCGCCGTCCGAACCTCCTAGTCGCCGCAGCGGCCGACTACAGTCCCTCTCTCATAAGTAAAGTTCGCCGTCCCAGGCACACACTTTTAGAACCCGATGACGAAATTACCCTCCTCCAGGAGGCGAGTAAAACGACCAGCACACTACACAACGTCCGCCGCCGTCCGGCATACCGTCCTCGCCGACGAGGCCCGTCGCGACGTCCCACCGCCGCCGGTCACGATCCACCGAGCTCTCCCGTCGTAGAGCCGGTCGTCTCTTTAGACTCCGCAGTTACACCGATAATTCAGCCTTCATCAAGCTGTCTCCCCCCCCCTATGTCCACGCCAGCAACGCCCTAAGCCGAGGTCCGAGTCCCACTAGGGGTTGCCTTTAGTGCTGTTGTTGCAGGTAGTCATGATGTTAGTGTAGTACAAGTAGTTAGCTTAGGTTAAGTATTTTACTTCCCCCCCATTGGCTGGAGACCCTTCAGGTCACGCCAATAACTGCCCGGTTACGTAGAAACCGTCCCCTAGGACGACCTACAGCAGTCCAATAGGAAAAAAAAAAAAAAAGTGCAGCTGCGGCCGACTTCATGCAGTCGCTGCACGTGCTGTCGGCAGTTGCAGTTGGCAGCTTGGTTCGAAATAGTACCTTTAAGCTATCATTCTTATTTTCAGAGATATTAAGGTTTGTGTTCGTGACCCGGATGTATCGCTCCCAAGTGTAGATACGGAGCTCGATACGATACGATGATTCGATACGCCACAATGACACATAGTAGGAGTGGGCGATACAAATCGTATACTATAGATACAATATCTATATATCGGCACAATATCCAATACCTATATATCGGACGGTACTGAATCTATATCAGATATCCGCGTACCTATAGGAAATAAAGCGCGACGAGTGACAGAACAAGACACTAGGTATACCGATATCGTATCGCATGATGTGATATTCGGTTCAAACTGATTCGGGTACAGTAGTAGTTAGTAGTACGGTGGTAGGTACCGTATCCTTGAGATGCGCGCGGGCGGGAGTAATGTAGCTAAAATGATGTACATGAATCGAACAAAACCGAAATCTAAATATCACAGTACCACTTTCGATTTCGAGTTCCACACTGATTCAGCCAATATATAGATACCTATTGAAATATATAGATGCAATATCCGATATTCTAAACCGATACATAGATACGATCTGATATAGCGTAAAAGCGATATTACCCATGCCTACTGGACCCTCTTTATCTTACTTTTAATTGTTACTGACTTCAAGAATAAAACCTTACACAACGTAACACAGCGTCTTATTCTCAACGCGTCTATCAGCACGATCTATGCGGTTTCGTGTTACTGTTACACGCGAGACAGATCAGACAAACAACGTAGAGGGAAGATAACCTTACACTAAAGCTTTGTTTTCCGCATTCCGGCAATACAAATGAAAACATATGTACAGGGTGTAATTGTTTATTTCTAGCAAAATAAACATGGAGGTTGCATAATACACTAGATTAGGTATCTAATTTTTAAATATGGAGTAAATGTTTTTTTTTGTTTATCTGATAATACTTAGTCGAGTTAGTTAGTAGAGGAGCTCGTGGCTAAATAATTACAGCCGCATAGACCGATCTTCCGGGTTAAGCCACGCTTGCCGAGGTTGGTCTGTGGATGGGTGACCATTTACTATAGCGAGTTTCCTCCGTGCCTCGGAAAGCACGTAAAGCCATTGGTCCCGGCTGTTATTTGTAGATCTTTGACAGTCGTTACTGTTGGTCAGAAACCAGAAAGTCTGACAACCAGTCTTACCAAGAGTATCGTATTACCCAGTTACTGGGTTGTGGAGGTCTGATAGGCAGTCGTTCCATGTAAAATACTGTTATTCAGCTGCATCCGGTTCGACTGGAAGCCGACCCCAACATAGTTGGGAAAAGGCTAGGCAGATGATGATCTGATAATACTTAGTCCTGCGTTTGACCGCCATCTCGCCTGATGTTAAGCGATGATGCGGTATTCGATGGAGTACGCTTGCCCAGCTTTTTACTTAAGGCGCTTCCCCCAGTGAAAGTGGCGCCATTTCAGAAAAATAAAGAAAAAGAAAACACTTTTTTAAATACAAGCTTTTATTACTGGGGAGTAAAAAGAACTAAAAAGTTCAAAATAATTTAATGTATGTATGAGTATGTAAAGTATATAACTTAGTTGCACCAAGTACTTGCTTGTGCTACTGCTAATGTTAGTGCTAAAAATAAACTTTAAAAAAAAGTAAAAACCGACTTCAAAGAAATACTAAAAGGAGTAAAATAATTACCTTAATATAAAATTAACAGTTTCAGAAGTCGGTGGCTTCTATTTGCTTCAGTGTAGAGTTGCACCGACTTCTGAAACTGTTAATTTTATATTATGGTAATTATTTTACTCCTTTTAGTATTTCTTTGAAGTCGGTTTTTACTTTTTTTTAAAGTTTATTTTTTATTTAATACGTTTTAGTGTCATAATTTTAACCCCCTCCTTCATAACCCTTTTTTTTGGCTTTGACGTAGTCGGGCATAAAAAGTCCTTTCAAATGATACCTTACACGATATAATGAAAACATTCCAAAGGGGGGGAGGGGGGGACACGCACCTCCTCCTCTTTTCCAGTAGTCAGTTCCCAACAACAAATATAAACAAAGCAATATTAGTAATTTGAGAATTTTGCTTTGATCCTATGAAGAGTTCCGTTCCATATCTCTGAAGTTCATGGTCTAATCATAACAAAATTTATATGGGACCAATCGAGAAGTATACCCTTTCGAACAAAAAAAGAATATTTCAAATCGGTTTATAAATGACGGAGATATGAGGTAACAAACACAAAAAAAAAAAAAAAAAAACAATTGAATTGAGAACCTCCTCCTTTTTGAAGTCGGTTAAAAATAGTATTTTCTTTGACAGTTGATTTGACACTAACATTATATGACAATAACATTAGGAAAAGTTTGATGCAATCGAGTTTTATAGTGAAAAGAAATATACCATTTTAGAGGTACATTATATCCCATATTTTTACATAAAAGCGTGTTACACCTTCTTTAGTGTTCTTGCTGTCAAAATGTAACACGCTCTTCACGCACTTCGGTGGGCGAAGCGCCTTAATCAACGTCGATAGCATGTTCTTTACGAAAGTTAACATATAAACATAAAATTTCGTAACTCTCGTACTGCATGTTGTCAATAAGTACCTACCTATATTTTTTTTTAACGAGTGTATCGTTCTATGCGTTATCTATAAGTGTGTAGGTACTAACTGCCTCGTTGATCTAGTGGTCGCAAGCATGATTGCTGAGCGTGAGATCCTAAGTTCAATCCCCAAGTTGGGCAGTGTTATTGGGTTTTTCCGTGTGGAATTTCTCAGTAGCAGCCTGGAGTCTGAATTTGTGCCCGGTTAATGGCAATAGGCTCGCCCCGTTTTTTTTTTATCTTGGGAAAATCCTCTTGGATACCCTTCGCCTGGGGATGGCGAAGGGTTATGCCGGACTCTTACCGGCTAAAATCCCACGGTGTTCCTTCTCCTGACCCTTGGCTGGGGTCGCGGGATTCGCAGCTGCATGCACCGCGACCAATAGGCTCGCCCCCTGGGACGACTAAATGAGGATGTAATATACACCTCAGCCCAACCCTTCAGGGATGACTGACGGATTATAGGGGATGTCATGTTATGTTTATGGGTAGGTACGTCTCAAACTTTGCAAAATTTTGCCCTTGTTTGCAAACAACCTTTGATTACAGGAAACTTATACTGTATGTTCCACAGTGACCTCGTGCAGTAAAAAGTGGTAATGAAGCTGTGATTAAAAAAAACACCCTGTATAGTGCGGTTCATGGAGGGCGCAGGTGCTGCGAGGTCACGCTGCGGTTCCTCCAACGAGTCAGTATATTAATAATTTCATGAAATATGTTCATGAGTCTGTGTCGTAATGCTTCCGTTCTTAGGCACAAATTATAATAATAATATTAGACTATTAGGGTGCTTTTCCACCAGAAATGTGCTATGCAACGTTGCTATGGATGCGTTTGATATCCACCAATCATATTCATTGGTCCACATAGCATAGCACTGGTGGAAACTGATTCAACTAAGCTACGTTTTTTATATGGAAGGATGCGAGCTATGGATACGTGCTATGGATGGTTGCGAGTAGTGTAGCTATGTGCAGAGCACCGCGCCGCCGCTCCCCGTGCTTCCCCTATTGTCCATACGTCGAATAGCTCGAGCGGCGCATCTTTCTCGTACAGCTACCTTGCGGTGGCGCATTTTCATAGCACATCTTACTCGCTCCGTTACATATATAGCTTAGCATCAGTGGAAACGGTCACATAGTTTCGTAGCTTAGCTTTAACATTCTCGCAGCATAGCTGCATAGCACATCTCTGGTGGAAAGGCACCCTTATGCGGAAAAAGTAAAATGTAGTATTATCATCATCATCATTCAGCCGAAAGACGTCCACTGCTGGGCATAGGCCTCCCCTAAAAGGGGAGGGGGGAGGGTTTGCCGTAATCGCCACGCTTGGCAGGCGGGTTGGCGATCGCAGTATGATTGTTAAAGTACTCAGAGAACGCTGCTGCCCATCCTCTAGTGTATCCCTTAGTCGCGTTTTGCGACACCCACGGGAAGAGATGGGGTAGTGCTATTCTTTAAGTCCGGCACTGCACGAGACAAATGTAATATTATATTTCATTAAAATGTTATTTACATTTATTTTTGTCCTGAGGGGGTTATAAAGCCGAGTCTGGTGAAATATATTTCGTTTCAAATTCGACATCATAACTGTAAGTGCACATTAGCACATTCATTCGGCAGTTGTCATGCAGTTGCACTGACTACATCCTAATTGCCTTCCAGATGCCTTTGGCAGTTGCATATTGGCTGTTGCATAGTTTACAGTTTTGAAACGATATAATATGTTTCAACAAACGCGACGTTATTAGCCCTCTCATAATTGGAGTTTAAAAGAAAAATTGAGACTGCCTTCCTCTTCATCATAGTGTTCATAATTAGCTCCATTTTTATTTATGCGAACATCGTTAACGCTAGTACACAATACATGTAAATTAAGAAGGAAATAACGCGACAGTACATACATATTTTTCAGGGGGCTCCAAAAAATAAGTGTCAACGCTTTGATTCGTAGCAAAACGCAGTAATATTCGCATTTCAGTGAGAACTTACCCAAATCGTGCCAAAAACTGACAGTTCCTTACCAACCAGACAAATCACTCACGCATTTTCTGTCAACCTTCATTTATTCCTACTTCCCGACTAATATTATAAATGCGAAAGTAACTCTATCTGTCTGTCTGTTAAGCTTTCACGCCTAAACCGCTGAACCGATTTTGATGAAACTTCGTACAGAGATAGTCTGGAACCCGAAAAAGGAGAGGCTACTTTTACCTCGAAAACCGCAAAATATCTACGCGATAAAGGAACTCGCTTCTTCTCTTCTCTCGTGTCAGCAAGAGCTATACGAAATCAGCTCATGCTGTGGTGAAAAGATTAGCCAGTCAGCAAGGTTGGTAGCGGGGCTGACTGCCCAGGGTGCGCCGGACGTACTTAAGTATCGTCACTCTTGGAGGCTCTTTTCATGCACCCCAAGGAACTCGCTGACTACCCCAAGGAACGTAAAACTATCCTGCCTCTTATTCTATAACCATTTTATTATTGTTATGTACTACTAGGTAATGAATGCTCTACACCATTCTTTACAACTGGTGCAGCAGACGCGCTCAGGAGATCCTAGGGCCGTCTGTTAAATTCTGCCGTACGTTGACTAAAAGGCAGTTATAAGCCACAGTTGGTCAAATTTGAGGTTTTGATGCCATTTTATAGAGTTGAAAATTCTCTATAGTCCTGTCTTGGAATTGTTTTTATATCTGTTGTAGTTGCGAAGTTACACATAACACAAAGTGGCTAAGGTATGGTTAGCGACTTTTTAGTATCGTATTACTCATTTAACATAATTACAAAATGCTTAACTAAAAATGAATTTTGTGAAAAAACTGAAAGGGATAGATAGCTGAAATATACTGAAAATTATAGAGCAATTAATACTGTACCTATTTCAATTAACAATTTTGTTTCCCTTTCATAGAGACAACGATTCCCACCTTTTTCGCTTATAACTCAAAAGTAGACTTTTGGGCTTAGCTGCCTTCTAGATAACGTACGGCAGCATTACAGTTTGACATCCAAGCGAGCGAAGCTGTGGGCGACCTCTAACAATAAAAATCTAATTTTAAAATATTGCAATAGCCATAACACGTGCTCGTGCGTGCCAGTGACATTCAAATAATTAAAGATGACTCAGATGTTATGTTATAATGATGAGTAAGAACGCTATGCAAATTATTTGCAATAAAAAAAATTTTTTTTCTTCGTTTCAATTTTCATGGCAAGGCTAGGTAATTGTGTGTTTAGATTATGTTGAATTATCTATATTTAGATACTTTTACTTTTGTTTTCAATTCATCCAGAATTGTTCTAGGTAAATATTTTGTTTACCATCATCAACTTGCATAATTTAATCAATGTAATTAATATTTTTACTTTTTTTGTGTCTATTCATCATTTAATTATTCACTTGACAGACTGAACTGTGTTGCTGGGGAGTTTGTTGCGCCGTTTCTTCTTCACAGCATAAACACTAGGAAGCGGTGAAGGGTGGGAGCTTTTGGGGGCAGTCTATTGTACCTACCTTTTGACGTTCAAAAAGAACTATGTAATACTAGTCTACTTTGAATAAACGAGTTTTGAGTTTGAGTTTATGGTGAAAAGTTTGGCCTCGATTCAGTGTTATGTAAATATTTATGTTTTCATTCTTTAATAACCATGATAATAAATAAACTTATTTTTCATTCCGTCAGTATCTTATCAGATTCACCGACAGCACGAATCAATAGATAAGTATACGCTTAGTAGACTGATAAGACAAACAAATTAATGATTCACCACATGAATGAAAAAAATAATACAAACATATCTAATTTTAGATACTGTAGTCACTTACGTAAACAAACAGTAGAGGAGAATACCGAAGTATGAAACCATGGTCACAGTAGACATATAAGCTAAAGCAGTACCTCAACTTACTATAATCTCATAAATTGAAACACTCACACAGACACGCTTTGTATACTGAGTAGTTTTTTGTTTTTGTATGGAACTGTATCCCGAACATACCTTATTTGTCTTGTTGCAGTGCGTGTCTGTGTGAGTGTGTCAAATCGGACGATTGTAGGTAGTTGAAGTACTGCTTTAGCTTATATGTTTACTGTGCCATGGTGTTGGAGATTAACATTATGCAATATATTATGTTCTAATCCATTCCTAATCATAAAAGTTAAATTGCGAATCATCATTCAGCCGAAAGACGTCCTATGCTGGACATAGGCCCCCCGCAGCACTTTTTCCTTGACCTTCATCAGGTCATCGGTCCACCTTTGTTGGGGAGGGGGCTACCTACACTGCGCCTTCCGGTAATTCAAACATTGCCCTCTCCAATGCTTTGACCTTCAGCCTTCTTATGAGGCCCATTGTGAGCGACCTCATTTCAAATAGCGAATGAGTCATCGATAATATTGTGCAATAGCACCAAAATTGCGTTTTGATACCAAACAGTTATCAATATTATTAATTGTTATCTCTTATTGTACTTAGTGGATTCTTTTCGTGCCTTTGGTTCAACAAAACACCGATGCCACCGACTTGAAGCCTCACATCTATAGCTCAGTGAATCAGTCGATCGCTGTATCGTTAGCGCGTGGCGAAATCGACTAGAGTAATGTTTGCATGAAGTGGGCATGCCAACTGAACTGAGTCACAAGCTCTGAGCAAAAGGTTATATTTAGAACACGACTTTTCTAATCAAAAATACTACACACCTGGTTTAAACTAAAGTGATATTACAGAATATCAATTAGTCTGAATTATCTGGGGCAATACATTGTTCAGACTGATAATATGCTTCCTGACTTTTGGCAAAAAAACAAAATCAGGTAAATACAACTTGCTTTTTTGTGCAAGCCGAAATGGTGGGAGCGCCATTCATTACCAATGAAAAAAAACTGAATTAACTTTTATTTATGTAACAACTACCATGATGGTAAAATATTACCCTGAGCGGTGGATCACTTGGCTCGCGGGTCGATGAAGAACGCAGTTAACTGCGCGTCATAGTGTGAACTGCAGGACACATTTGAGCATCGACATTTCGAACGCACATTGCGGTCCGTGGAGACACAATCCAGGACCACTCCTGTCTGAGGGCCGGCTGAGTAAAATACAAATGCCACATTGCGCTTATAAACGTGCACGTGCCTCTCTACCTGTACATGGTGAGACGGCCGAGCACGCTAGAGTGCATATGACGGTTCTATAACGCGGACGACTAGTGCGACCTCGTTATAGTCCGTTCAAAAATTCAACTAAGTACCTACAATAAGACATTGTCATACGATGCAACGTAGTCAAAAGCGATGTGGGTGCAGAGCGATCTCCAACGTGTATCGTTGTCAAACACGACGACGAGGACACGCGTTGGTGTTTGTTTAGCACACATATGCGCTCTTTGGTCGGTTACATAACGATACTAACCTGGGGGTGGTATATCACACCGTTTTTGTGCTGCTTACTTGACGAATTATTTGTAAATGAGCAATAAAACGTCCAGTACGATTGTATGAAAGTATGTCTCTTTGTATATAACAAGTAGGTAGACTCAACGTATGAGTCTGCTTCGTTAATTTATTGTTGGCCTCAGATCAGGGAGGATCACCCGCCGAATTTAAGCATATTAGTAAGCGGAGGAAAAGAAACTAACCAGGATTTCCTTAGTAGCGGCGAGCGAACAGGAAAGAAGCCCAGCACTGAATCCCGCCATTGTTCAAGTGGCGGGAGATGTGGTGTTCGGGAGGTTCCGCTTTCTCGTCGCGGTCGCTCCTGTCCAAGTTTTTCTTGAACGGGGCCGTTTTCCCGCAGAGGGTGCCAGGCCCGTAGCGACGGAGGACCGCAGCGAGAGGGACTCTCCTTAGAGTCGGGTTGCTTGAGAGTGCAGCCCTAAGTGGGTGGTAAACTCCATCTAAGGCTAAATATTACCGCGAGACCGATAGCAAACAAGTACCGTGAGGGAAAGTTGAAAAGAACTTTGAAGAGAGAGTTCAAGAGTACGTGAAACCGTTCAGGGGTAAACCTGCGAAACTCGAATGACCGAAAAGAGAGATTCATCGTCATTCCGCGGCGTACGGATGCGCGCTTCGATGCTACCGGCCTCGGTTGGATGGCACGGGTCGCGTCCGTTGAACGTCTGCGGACGGCGTGCACTTTTCTCTTAGTAAATACATCGCGACCCATTCGATGTCAGTCTAAGCGCTGTTCGGAACCTCGCCCCATTGCTCCTTCACGGGTATATTGGGACCGCGACGGTGGCCGACTGGCTGTCGGACGGTAGTTTTGACGAATCGCGCACGCGTTTTAAACGCGTCCGGCTCGACGCAAGTCAACGTCGTTTCCAACGTCTACGCCATAGTGCGGTCGTGGTTGCGGCGCGTCTGTTGTCGCTGCCGTGTTGTCTCGGACTGTGCGCGTCTTTGTCTGCGATGATTCAGTTTCGGGCACTCGCAGGACCCGTCTTGAAACACGGACCAAGGAGTCTAGCATGTATGCGAGTCATTGAGATTCATAAAACTGAAAGGCGCAACGAAAGTGAAGGCGTGCGCTGGCCGCGCGCTCAGGGAGGATGGAGCGTCGATCTAGGTCGATCTCTCGCACTCCCGAGGCGTCTCGTTTCCAATCCGTGAATGCAGGCGCGCTCTGAGCATAAATGCTGGGACCCGAAAGATGGTGAACTATGCCTGGTCAGGTCGAAGTCAGGCGAAACCCTGATGGAGGACCGTAGCGATTCTGACGTGCAAATCGATCGTCGGAACTGGGTATAGGGGCGAAAGACTAATCGAACCATCTAGTAGCTGGTTCCGTCCGAAGTTTCCCTCAGGATAGCTGGCGCCGATTTCAACAGTCTCATCCGGTAAAGCGACTGATTAGGGGCATTGAGGCCGAAACGACCTCAACCTTTTCTCAAACTCTAAATGGGTGAGTACTCTGGCTTACTTGAACGATGAAGCCAGAGATCTGATGACGGTGCCAAGTGGGCCAATTTTGGTAAGCAGAACTGGTGCTGTGGGATGAACCAAACGTAGTGTTAAGGCGCCCAAAAAATGCTCAAAGTTACCAAAAAGAAGTGAAGTTATTTAAGACACCAGGGCGGTGGCCATGGCAGTAAGCATCCGCTAAGGAGTGTGTAAAAACTCACCTGATTAGAATAACATCGATCTGAAAATGGATGGCGCTATAGCGTTTTGCCTATACACTACCGTTACGGGCATGTGCGACGTCCTTTGCGATGTCATTAAGCCGTAACGAGTAGGACGTGCGCGGCGGAGAGCGCAGAAGGGTCTGGGCGTGAGCCCGCTTGGAGCCTCCGTCGGTGCAGATCTTGGTGGTAGTAGCAAATACTCCAGCGAGGCCCTGGAGGACTGACGTGGAGAAGGGTTTCGCGTGAACAGTAGTTGCTCGCGAGTCAGTCGATCCTAAGCTCAAGGAGAAATCTTATGTCGATGTGGCGGGTTTTTTCACAAATATGTATTTTATTATATATATAATGATAAATAACGCCCTTTGAGCGAAAGGGAATCCGGTTCCTATTCCGGAACCCGGCAGCGGAACCGTTTCAATAATCGTTCCCTCGTTTTTACAGCGAGTGTTCGACGGGGTAACCCAAAGTGGCCTGAAGACGCCGCCGAGAGGTCTGGGAAGAGTTTTCTTTTCTGCCTGAGCGTTCGAGTTCCATGGAATCCTATAGAAGGGAGATATGGTTCGGAACGCGAAGAGCACCGCATTTGCGGCGGTGTCCGGATACTCTCTGCGGACCTTGAAAATTCAGGTGAGGGATGTAAGTGGAGATGTCGCGCCGGTTCGTACCCATATCCGCAGCAGGTCTCCAAGGTGAAGAGCCTCTAGTCGATAGAATAATGTAGGTAAGGGAAGTCGGCAAATTGGATCCGTAACTTCGGAATAAGGATTGGCTCTGAGGACCGGGGCGTGTCGGGTTTGGACGGGAAGCAGAAGCAGCCGGTGCCGGGCTTGGGTCGATACATTTGCGGCTCTCGAGGCGCGAATGTAGAAGCCGGGTCTGCGTTCCGGCCCTTTGCAGATCTTCCAAGCTGTAAAGGCCGTATCGGTTTCGTCTCGTACGCGATCGGCGCGGTTGTATACGACCGCCGTTCAACGGTCAGCTCAGAACTGGCACGGACAAGGGGAATCCGACTGTCTAATTAAAACAAAGCATTGCGATGGCCCTCACGGGTGTTGACGCAATGTGATTTCTGCCCAGTGCTTTGAATGTCAACGTGAAGAAATTCAAGCAAGCGCGGGTAAACGGCAAGAGTAACTATGACTCTTCAAAGGTAGCCAAATGCCTCGTCATCTAATTAGTGACGCGCATGAATGGATTAACGAGATTCCCGCTGTCCCTATCTACTATCTAGCGAAACCACAGCCAAGGGAACGGGCTTGGAAAAATCAGCGGGGAAAGAAGACCCTGTTGAGCTTGACTCTAGTCTGGCATTGTAAGGAGACATGAGAGGTGTAGCATAAGTGGGAGATCGTTCGCGCGATCGTCGCTGAAAAACCACTACTTTCATTGTTTCATTACTTACTCGGTTGGGCGGAAGCGGTGCGCGGTCGATATTATCGGCGGGCGCGCGGTGTTTCGTTCCAAGCGTGCAGAGTGGCGACGTGGCGGCAACGCTCGTCGCCGTACAACTCCCGCGTGATCCGATTCGAGGACACTGCCAGGCGGGGAGTTTGACTGGGGCGGTACACCTGTCAAAGAATAACGCAGGTGTCCTAAGGCCAGCTCAGCGAGGACAGAAACCTCGCGTAGAGTAAAAGGGCAAAAGCTGGCTTGATCCCGATGTTCAGTACGCATAAGGACTGCGAAAGCACGGCCTATCGATCTTCTTGCGTAAAGAGTTTTTAGCAAGAAGTGTCAGAAAAGTTACCACAGGGATAACTGGTTTGTGGCAGCTGAGCGCTCCCAGCGACGTTGCTTTTTGATCCCTCGATGTCGGCTCTTCCTATCATTGTGAAGCGAAAATTACAAAGCGTTGGATTGTTCACCCACTAACAGGGAACGTGAGCTGGGTTTAGACCGTCGTGAGACAGGTCAGTTTTACCCTACTGATGGCTTGTCGTTGCGATAGTAATACTGTCTATTCCTACAATAACAACAGTGTCGGACATTTGGTTCATGCACTCGGTCGAACGGCCGGTGGTGCGAAGCTATCATCCGCGGGATAATCTCTGAACGCATTTAAGAGAGAAACCTACCTAGTCAAATTCGGCAAGGATATGCTCACTGTGGAGCCCCGAGAGTCGGGAGGCTCTAAACAATGTGACTTTGCTAGTCGCACTTCACCACGTGAGGTATGACGTTGAAGCCCATTTGGATCGCGGAGATCGATGCTGTCCGTTGAACGCGTGCATCACGGCTCCGAAGGTCCGAATTTAACTCAGTTCGATGTCGGGGCTCGGAATAGTCTGTAGACGACTTCCGTTCCTGGCGGGGTGTTGTGCGTGGTAGAGCAGCGTTGTCCTGCGATCTGTTGAGACTCAGCCCTACGCCAGGTGATTCGTCCGAGGACGATGATTTACTGTGTGATATACAAGTTGTTGCGACATACGCGCGCACGTACTACAAACACTTGCTTCTGTATTATGGTACGTTTTGTGTGACCGCGTTTGTATGTTATGTACGAGGCACGAGTCTGCACGTTATAAACCATTTTAGGTTGCATGTGTTTTAGTAGCGGTGTTGTTGTTGTCGTTTAGATGTGTGCAACATAAGTTAATTCTATTAATACACGAACGGAATTTCGCCTCAAATAACAACCTGTTGAGACTGAGCCCTAAAGCAAGGTGATTCGTTTTCAGAATAATTTAATACACGAACTGTACCAGGTAATTCGTTTTCTGAATAATTTAATACACGAACTGCACGCGTCAAGTCTTGCGCATGCACGCAATACTTAATCTTAATAGGTTTGTGAGCAAAATGATTGTATTTAGTAATAACTACAGACAACGTAACGGAGTAACTAAAAAAACTAATTCGCGATTATTCGCAAGTGAGCTTTTTTTTTGAATAACCTTTTACTTCTGCTACAGTTTGTCTTAATGTGTTTTTTTTTTATTATTTGCCGTGGCCGCGTTTGGCTTTAGTCGCACCTGATGACCTAATTGTAACCGCAGACAGGGTCTAAGATGAAGACACGAATCTAGAGATAGGGAGCGAGAGATTCCCCTATACCCCTCTGGCTCTCACATACACACAACGGAACACAGTAAACTGCTTGGCACCGGACTTTAATGTGGTAGCTGGCAGGTGGACCGTATAGATTCTACCACCAAGCGTGCTGAGTTTTGTTAAATCTTACAACAAGCGTCTGTGCCCAGCGTGCGGTAAGGGAGTTTTATACCACCACCACCCTACCCTGTGGATAAAACCATAAATGAGTATTAGCCTAACTAATATAATAAATTCGAAAATAAGTTTGTTTGTTACCTTTTCACGCCTAAACCACTGAACCGATCATCCTGAAATGTTGCATACCGTAAACCGAAGATACTTTGATTATTTTTTGAGCTTCATGTATTTATATCTTATTTATTTTTGATTTTAGATGCTACAACCAAAATATTTTATATAAACTGAATTAACAGTTATATACAATGTGTTCGGTTATGGACTAGCGATATTCTAGGTACTTATATAACAACTATTCTAGTACACAAATACACTACACACTAGTCCAATCCATTTCTCCGCTATTTGGCAGCCATTTTGCTTTTTTGTTGAGATATTCTATATGTTATAGTTATGAAAACGTGAACCCATTGTATTGTAATGTAAACGATGTACTTATACATTATTGTTGCCCTCCGAATAAGCCCACTTTTATCTCAGTAGGACCAAAACTTTGAGAGATATGACTTTTTTTGTACACACGTACAGGAGATCTCGACAAAAAAATGGAAGTGAATTGGACCCTAGTGTATTTGAATACTAGAATAGTCGTTATATAAGTACCTAGAATATCGCTAGTCCTTGACCGGACACATTGTATAAAACCAAATAGGCTAAATAAAAAAATAACAAAGCATTGTTTTCGAGAAAAAAAGGAGAACTGTTCCCTATCAAACTTAGACCGTAGGGTTTCTACTTTGATGATATCTGTTCTATCATTGAATTTCAAAGTAATCGAGAAATCTAAACATCGTATTTTTTGGATAATCAGGGGTGTAATTTAATATTATTGTCTTCGCCATCTAACATCGCAGACACCTCTATACCGAATGGTCAAATAAGAAAACTGTCAATGTTGCCTACATAATTAAATTAAAAAGCATAAGTTCCATTTTCACAGAGTTATAAGAACAAATCCAATATTTTTAGTAACTATCAATGTAGCCCCTGTATTTGAAATTAACCTAAGTATATGTTGTTGGTGTACAGAAACGGACATAGGGGTACCTTTCATCCCGAAAAAAAGTACTGTTCCGAGGAAAACAACAATAACGTTCATAGATGGCGCCACGTGTCTTTCGAATCATGAATGAATTATATTATTATAGAAACTTTAGTAGTGTGTTAAGAGTTTTTTTTGAGCTTAACTAACGCGAGCGGAGCCGCGGGAAAAAGCTAGTAAACTATAAACATACAGTTTTATAAATATTCACATCAGACTCAGTTGTCAGGACAAAATACATACGAACACAACAACATCTATGTACTTATATTAGCAGAAAAACACGTACGACTTTATTACAATTAGTTTCCCCGATTAGATAATAACATTAGAAACATACGAGCCGCCCTTTTATTAACTTTCGCAGCGATAGAGTTGTCATTGATGCCGCAACGTAGAGCTGGACTAATAGTCAGGAAGCATGAACGACTTTTTAAATGATCTGATTTTTGTTCTTATCTCGTAATTAATAAGGATACTTTCTTCAGAATCATTTTTATTGGCCTTGCGAGAGCATTAAAATTATTTACGGGTATCCCAAAACTTAAAGTCAAACCGGGAACAAATGATAAGGCAGTTTTTGACAGACGAGTTTTTTTTTTAGTTTTCATTTTCCAAGTACTTTTTTGCTTAAAACATTTAATAGTTTGGTTTATGAGGTATAGTTAGGTTTATGAGGTACTAGCTTTTGCTCGCGGCTTCGCTTGCGTTACTTTAGAATTTAACAATCAATAACGGATTCAAAATTTTACGCAAGCGAAGCTGCGGGCAAAAACTAGTCATAAATAATTATGATATTTTTATTCTCAGCTCACCAACTATAAGAAGATAATAAAATAAAAAGTCTAGAGTCGGATGGGGCACAATTAACAGCCATTCTGAACTCGACCATTCTTATCTGGTATAGTGGTCGTTTGTCTAAGCTCTCGGTACTTTAACATTAAGCATGTGTTCGTACAAAAAGATTTATTGCTAGTCTTGAAAACATTGGGAAGATATAAAATGCTTTTTCTTGTCTTGTAAACAACGTTACGTCTATAAAGGTGGAGTTTTAAAAGTTTAAAATTGGATAACATTTTGGTTGTACAGTTCCGAATTTTACGAGTCACTCGTACGGTTTTGTATACAAAGAAAATTTCTGTACTCATGTAACATACATTAAATAACTTATAATATTGATGATTAGGCGGTCCGTACATCCGTAGTCACAAGCATTGTCATTTTCGTAGCATTTAACGGATTGAAGGCCGAAATCATAGACACAATAGATGCCACCACTGATTAGCGGCGTTGGGACATTAGCGACATTAATAGATCATATATTTTTAGTGTATCAAGCGCACTCAAGCAGCATGGTTGTTTTATCTATCTATCACATCGGTTAGTTAGTACGCCATGCTTATCATCAGGCACCAGCAGCCTAACCTAGCAGGCATCAACAGCCACTAGCTCATATCAAGCATTTCGGTTGTCTTAATAGCAACAGTTAAAACACCGAGTTTATCAAACATAACCACATGTCATTCACAAATGTAGGAAAAAACGTTCGAGGTGATGTTAAGTGATAGTGAATAAGTGAATTTAATACAAATGCTACCCATAAAGAATACATTACAGACAATAATTGAAAGATTAAAAACAATTGAAAGGAGTATGCTTCGGTGGTTTGGGCATATTGAAAGATTGAGTGAACGGCGATTAACAAAAGGAATTTATAAGGCGAATGTCAGTGGAAACGCCAGTAGAGGACGCCCTAGAAGGATATACATTGATGTTATTGGTGATGTTCTACAAAAAGGACAGGTGCGTAGTACTCGTACTTTCAACCGGCGTGCGTGTATGACAAGATGTATGACCGTGAACGAAGCGAAAGGAGTATGTAAGAATCGTAGCATGTGGCGTTCTACAGTTTCTGCCTACCCCCATGGGAAAAAGGCGTGAGTTTATGTATGTGTATGTACAGACAATAAGAAAAGTGCTATTGGACATATTCTTAGTAAAAACAGTTTGAGTTATAATGAAATTACCCATTAATGTAATTACAAGGCTAGATTGTAATCATATTAGAGCGCATCGTTTAAAAGCACTCTAAGACCAGGAAAAAAAAAGAAATGCAGGAAAACATTCCTACATTTTTGGTCCTTCGAGGCAGAGGCCACGATTCAAGGTAAGCGTTCACAGGTCCGCAACGCATCGGACGGATAGCATCAAATTATATAATAATAATAATCTTTATTGCATAACCAAGTGACAACTATACAATTACATTTAGAATTTATAATCTCTGATATAACTAAGATGCATTATACTTTATACAAGGTCAATTGATTTCAGTATTCTTTCTATGGTTAGTCCTACAAATGCGTTCACTAATCAGCACCGGGCGCACTGCGCTCGTCTTATTATCGTCAATGCCGCGCATGCCGATGACGTCATTCGGATTGCCGAATGACTATGCCAAAAATTCGATTGCTCATAGCAGTCGCGTTGGCTTTCCAAACGCTGCGAATACACTGGATGTATTACACTCTACGGATCCGTCTGATACAAAAATGCGTAACTGTGAACGCTTACTTTATAATGAGGACTTGATAAGGCAACTGAGAAAATGATAAGATTATGTGGCGCAAAATTTATGGCTAAAAAAAGTATAAACACATGGGCTTAATGGGTCTAGTACAAAATTCACGAAAAAATTTAGTGAGTTTACATACACCGATAGGTAGAAAGACCAAGTCACACCGCCATATAAACTAAAAAATACCAACCAACTAATTTAAATCCTATGTCATCATCACAATCCCTAATTTAGCTTACAACCATACGAAGTTTCGACTGCACTCATTGGCGTAAATTAGACTTCTTTTTCACGTTTTAGTCCACATTCGGTTCAGTCATTTTTGCGCGCTGCCCCGAGGTCTATATTTACATGTTCTGTAAATACAGTAAAGAAACGATATAGTACCAACGATATAAGTCTTCCTTTGACGTTTATTCTTACTTTGTATCAAGATTGTAAGATCAGAATTATAATTTGATTTCGTAAACACGTGGGTGTCCCCATCCAACACCCTTACACATATTAGTTGCTATTAATAGACTAAACTCAAGTTATTAAGTGTTTGATTAAAATCTGAAGCCACGTGGGCTTAAACATAGTTGAGACCACTAAATAAATATCTAAATTTAGTGTGCTTTGTTAGGACAAACTAAACTATACGGGGTGGCGATTATGATACAATAATAAATGATACCACGTGTTCTATAATGTGTTCTAGCACCGTACACGAAAAATCAATTACTTCCAAGCACATTTTTTGTCGCATGATTTTTCAATTTATCTCATTCATGTAGATGAAGGGACGTTGAAGTGGAAACTTATGTTAACTATATTTCTTCTACACGTGTAAATAAAGATAATTTTGGTTTAAACGGGTCATAGATTTACGTAACTTCGCATAGAAATCTTGATATTCGTAAAATTATTAAATCGTACGAAAATTCCTGTGACTAAACTATTGAATGTACATGATTGACTATTTGTGTTCGCTCGTAAAACCCGACATAGAACACGTGGTATTGTATCGTCATCGCCACTTTGTATACATTTACTTGGCCAGGGTAAGAAAGTACTTAACTAATGAGATTAATTGCCAAAAAAAATTCATAGTTATCCTATAGGTACCTACAACTTTGTCCGCGTAGAAGTCGGTAAACAACATTGTGTCGCAAAAACTAAACAATATACAGAAACTCCATTTAAAAAAAAAAAACTAATAACATTCTCTCCAAACAGGTTAGTGCTCTCATCGCCCTCATTTAATAGCGTGATAATTTGTACCCTATAATCTGACCCGCTCTTTAACGGATGTGGCTGCCTAGTAGCTAGTAGCTAAATGGATCTATCTAGTAGCAATGGTGTGAAGCACAAACATAAAAAAAATAAAAACTACATTTTTGGCATCAGTATCGTAGGATGCGAAAATAAACTCGTTTGTTCTGGTGACGTCATGTTCCATAGAACAAATGGGAACCAACCGTCGCCGTTACGGGTAGTCAGAAAATCGAAAGTCTGACAACCAGTCTAACCTTAGGATATCGGCATTGCCCAGTAACTGGGTCGCGAAGGATTGATAGTAGTCGCTCCGTGTAAAATACTGGTAATCAGCCACATGGCAAAAGACAACGCAGAAGAAAGAGAAAAAAAAACATAGTCCCCACGACTTTAATAAAGATCGTAAAAGTTGGGTAGAAAAAGAAACAACTTCTTTTCATATCTTCCACCCAGGATAGCTTGTCACTTTTTCTAATCATATAATTTTAACTTCAACCACATGACTATCAAATATGCAAAACGTATTCTTTTATAAAATCTCATGAGGACCCCAGCATTAATTTTAGGACGAAAAAAACAGACTGAGATGAATTACGAACGACGGCTGACTAAGTAATGGGATGGATGGCGAATGTAGACCAAAACTGTACTAGAATAACTCCAGGGAATCAACGTTTGAACAAGAAATATAAATTACTATACCGGCTGTCCCAAAATCAAGTGGTCACAGAGGGAAAGTACTTTTAATATAAAAAAATACGAAATTTTACTTAAAGCCTCGTTGGTCTGCGTTGGTCCGGGGTTCGATCCCCACCCGTCGCCCGACCAGGACCGAGAAGGGCGGCACGCATGTGTTCCGTGCGCGCCTCTCAGGAGAACGTGGGGTGAGACCCCACAGAAGGAGTGGTCCACCAGGGGCTGGCGGACCGAGGCCTGCCGGGGTTGCGGTGCATGCAGCTGCGAATCCCGCGACCCCAGCTAAGGGTCAGGAGAAGGAACACCGTGGGTTTTTAGTCCCTATAACCCTTCGCATTCCCCGGGCGAAGGGTATCCATGAGGATTGCCACAAGATAAAAAAATATGGGTTCGGTCCCCAGGTTGGGCTAAGTGTTATTGGGTTGGAAATTCTCAGTTGCAGTCCGGTGTCTGCATTTGTGCCCGGTTGATGGCAATAGGCTCGCCCCCTACTACATGGGACTTACACATAACGGCGAAATGAGGTATTATAAACCTCGGACAACCCTTCAGGGAACAAGACGTGATGTTATGTTTTACTTAAAGAGATTTTATTTTATTTTTAAGTTAAAAAGTACTGCTTTTTAGTTTTTTTTCAAGTCTCCTTCCTCTAGTGTTTTTTTTTTTTGCTTTTGCGTCAGTTTGATTTCAGGATCAGGCACGACACTTATTAAAAATGTATGAATGCAGTATTTCTTACTTTAAATAAAAACCGTTCCGTACCATTATCTACAAAAACGGCAAAAAAAGCACGGGAGCCCTCTTAAATATATATTTCATTCTGTTTTTTAGTATTTATTGTTATAGCGGCAACAGAAATACATCATCTGTCATTGACTTAGAATAAGTGATCAACTGTCTAACTATCACGGTTCACGAGATACAGCCTGGTGACAGACTGACAGCGGACGGACAGCGGAGTCTTAGTAATAGGTTTTACCCTTTGGGTACGGAACCCTAAAAATGAAGTCTCCTTTTTCTCAAGTAAAACTCATCCTGTATATTGTATATTGTGCATTATTTCTGAGACACAGTCCATTGGGTTCTAGGAATTCTTAAGTCCTTGTGATCTCAACTACAATAATATTTTATTTATCTATTCATGTTAAGCTATCTGGGTCCACAGCGATCTCTCTTATTATTAAAAAAATCCGGAATGAGAATAATAATACTTCATGTTTCATATTGCTATTTCACAATTTGGAATCTTGTAAGCTATTTTTATGTGAAACAGAAAAGATGCGCGTTCCGTTTGTCTAATTCTATTGGTTTCTGCGCTACGGGTCACGAGTTTGATTCTCGCACGGAACAAATATTTGTATGGCCTACTATATTTCTTCCGGGTCTGGACAATTTGTGCATGTGGGATTAGGTATATGGGATAGGATCCAGGAAATTCCTAGTGTAAAAACATACATAAACGCACGCCTTTTTCCCATGGGGTATGCAGAAACTGCAGAACGCCACATGCTATGATCCTTACATACTCCTTTCGCTTCGTCCAGGTTCATACAACTTGTCATACACGCACCTGTCATTTTTATTTATTTATTTAAGAAACATGGAAGACTTACAGCTAAACAAACCTAGAATAACACAAATTTAGTCACCAGAGTGCCAATGACAAGTCTTCGCCTATGGAGACAGTATACATCTATACATATCATAAAACAGTAAAAAAACTGTGTCTGTACATTGAATATATTAAAAAAAAAAAATATTGAGGGGGGTTTAGAAACAGTAGAAGAGCACGAATCCAAAAAAAAAAATCTGTCTGTTTGTCTGTTTGTCTGTGTGTCTGTTTGTTTGTACACGCTAATCTTCGGAACTACTGGACGGATATGAATGTTTTTTTTTTTGTTGTATAGGTATTAAGTTTGGGCAACATATAGGCTATAATTTATCTTGGAAACTTGAACACCTGATGCAGAACCGCAACAGACCAGCTAAACTATAAGAGATACAAAAATGATACCATAGCAAAAATTGTTCCACGTGATAAGTTTTTTCTGGTGAGAGAATAAATTTGAAGATCTGGAACACCTGTTGTGGAACTCCAAGAGCCCAGTTACACTATGACATATATAGGAATGACGTCTTAGCAAGAGTTGTTCAGCCTGATGAGCACTCTCTGTTGATGTATAAAAATTGAAGATCTGGAACACCTGTTGTGGAATTCCAAGCGCTCAGCTACACTATAACATATATAGGAATGACGTATTAGCAAGAGTTGTTCAGCCTGATGAACACTCTCTGTTGATGTATAAAAATTGAAGATCTGGAACACCTGTTGTGGTATTCCAAGCGCCCAGCTACACTACAACATATATAGGTTTTAGAAAAAGTTGTTCAAACTGATGAGCACTCTCTTTTGACTTATAAAAATCGAAGATCTGGAACACCTATTGTGGAACTCCAAGAGCTCAGCTACACCATAACACAATATAGGAATGACGTCTTAGCAAAAGTTGTTCGGTCTGATGGGCATTTCCTGTTGACTTATAAAAATCGAAGATCAGAAACAACTGATGTGGAAATCAAAGCTATCACTAATTTCACTGTATAATTATAAAATAACATAAGCTGGGAGTATCTCCACGCGATGAAGGCGGTAACAGTTTAGGACTGATTTTCGATGACGATGCGGATCATAAGATCCCAAGAATGTACCGAAGAGCGTCCGGAGAGACTTGATGCTGTTCGAGAACATCAGGCTGCAACTCGCTCCGTGGGAACCTCTTCGGATCACGAAGCACGCCTGCGTTCTCAGCGTATTTACGCATCTAAATCCAGGTCTCCAGAGACCAGTGAAGAATATGATACGCGACTGACCGCTGATCGTGAACGTCACGCATTGTCTCGCGAGTCGGAGACGTTCACGGATAGAGAATTACGCTTGAGTTCCAAGCGCATCTACGCATCGACTTCTAGGTCTCTAGAGACAAGTGGGGAAAGTGATGCGCGACTGACCGCTGATCGTGAACGTCACGCATTGTCTCGCGAGTCAGAGACGTTCATGGATAGAGAATTACGCTTGAGTTCCAAGCGTATGTACGCATTGACTTATAGGTCTCTAGAGACAAGTGGGGAACGTGATGCGCGACTGACCGCTGATCGTGAACGTCACGCATTGTCTCGCGAGTCGGAGACGTTCACGGATAAAGAATTGCACTTGAGTTCTCAGCGTATCTACGCATCTGCTTCTAGGTCTCTAGAGACATCAGACGTTTCAGATCTTCGATTTTGATGACCCCGTTGTCGCTGGCATAAGCAACAGGATCCGCGTACGAAGTCGCGGGCAGAAGCTAGTTTTGAATATAGTATAAATATACTGAGTACGCAAGGGTTTAATAAAAGATATAACAGATTAATAAACTATAACTAATTATAAACTACTGCAAAGTAAAAAAAAACTAAATAATATAAAACTACCTATTTAAAGAAATTAAGGCTTAAGCACCTTCTTGCCGATGACACACTGGTTGCAAAGGGATCAATACCGTGCTGCTTACACAGATTATTGAAACTTTTGCATGCCCGCACAATATAACTATTCTGCCTGTAATTTGAAGATGCACCAGGTATACGGAATGGTGGATTAAAAAAGAATTTTGACAAACATTCTTTTTGAAGAACATCACCATTAACATAGATGTATATTCTTCTAAGGCGTCCGAGTGTTAATTATTTACATTACGTTTAACATTATATACCACTCAATAAAGCAACATAATAATAATACAGAGTCTGTGCGGGACGGATTAAGATTGTAACACTCGCATGGTTTTATACCACAATTTCTGGACTTTAAAAGAGACGTTGGCCTCTGAGTTTGTTTCGGCTTTTCTTCTCAGAGCTCAGTCAGATAGGAAAAGCCTGCGCCATCTAGTGTTAAAAAACATTACATTGACTTGTAAAAGTGTCTGTAACAGATTTATGTACAGAATATCATTTATCATTTAAGAACACAATTCCCCTCCGTCGCTGGGCAAGCGAATCGTAAGAGCGCTTGTCCACAGCCGCCGTCACCGAAAAACGAGATTATTTCGCACCGAGTTCGGAACGACGTGCCAGCGATCGTGTGTCCATCGCGACCGATCTTGGTGGTTCCCAAAATAAGACATAAATCCGAGCACCGGCGCCGTCAATCTCAGATGTAGTGGACAAGAGCAGACGCGTTTTGTATTGCCGTCATTTCGGTCCATCACGATCTCAGCGGAGTTCTAGCGGTAGCGCCGATTTACTGACAATCTCGGTGGCCGAGATTACGGCGCTCGGATGACGGACGTGCGGCGGACACGCGGTCATAGTTATGTATGTATCGCTACTTCGGCAACGTCATCTCGTTCTCAGTGACGGCGGCGGTGGACAAACGGCCTAAGAGGCGACGAACCACCATAAGGCTAAGCGTATGCTGAGACGTAGGTGACGCAGCGCAGCACAGTACAGATTTTGCCACGCAGGTCAGGCGAGGCAGACATAGGCCACGACCGCATGCTGCGACGCAGCTCGAAGACACATCCCAGTTTTAACTAGTACAAAAAATAGACATGTTCGAGTTGACGAACGTTTTTTTTAATAGTCTGGATGATTAGTATCACACAAACAAGGTTCACAACGCACTAATTCAATTAAATGTTCTGTCATTGCAATAAAATTCGAATTAGCGGTAAAAAAACACATGTCGACTAGTGGTGGTTAATAAAACGTATAGCGCCAGAATATAACAGACTATGTGTACTTACATAGCGTTTAGCGTTTGCTATAGCGGCTCAGACTTCGCGCTATAATATAACGCCTCAATCTATTCAACGAATAAAAGTCTTAAACGCGCACAGCGGGGCCAGAACGAGATAGCAAGATAGCGTAGCGACTAGCAACAGCGCGTAAGGGAATGAAGTATTATTTATATTCTTTAGTGGACAGCGCGTTGCGAGATAACATTTACCGCGCATCATCAAGTCCGTTTAGCGTGTTGTTAAATACAATTATAGCGTCTCCGCGTTCAGACTGCGCCTGAGTTTTGTCACACCGCGTTATAATGATAGCGTATAAAATAACAGACTATATGAATATATTTTATAGTTTATAACACGTCTACAGTTTATAGCGGATTTGAACATCACTAATGTCGACGCACGCGTCGCGTAGAAATCTGTGCCGGCACTACAACGAGGCGCAGAGCAGGGCAGACGCATGTCTGCGTCACACGCGTCTGCGCCGTAGCGTACGCAGCTCTTAGTACGTTCATACATTACAAAATCTGCTCTGCGCTGCGCTGCGTGCACCTGCGTCACCTGCGTCTCAGCATACGCTTAGCCTAATTGTGGCCAAAAACACCTACAACATGGGACCTAAATACTAGAGGCGAAACGTGGGTGTACCAGACTCCTGTAATAGGAAAACACCTCTGCTTACCCCTTCTGGGTTTATAGGCGTGAGTATATTTAATACCGCTGCAAGCTCTACCACAATGGACTATAGAAGTAACTTGTAAAATGTCATGTCTACGTGCTTCTCATGTATACGACTTATGAACAATGCGGCAGGGCCGAATTAGGTTTGGAGGCCCTGGGGCAACTAAGAATTGAAGGCCCGTTGAAACGTTTTAAAAAAGTACCTCGTCAATGTGTCATTTATGTTTTATCTAAAAAAAAGAACTCATATTGTTGAGGCCCCTTTCTTGTGGGGCCCCAGAATTAAAGCCCTTGTTGCCCTCTTCTAATTTCGGCTCTGACAATGCGACTCATACAATGTAGGCTATCATAATAGGTAGCAAGTTGTCTTCATGATGTGTCTACGTGATTTAGTTCCACAAGAGAGTAATCTTTAACGCTGGAACTGTATCCTTGAAATGCATTCATAGAATATGAACAAAAGAACATTTTCTTTAGATTATGATAGTGATGTGATATGTTTGCTTAAGCCCGGTCCCTATGGCTATAAACAAAGCGTTTTTCTTACCAATAGTATCATTTTTCATTGTCAAACTTGGCATATAAACTTAATGACTCTAATTTTAAGTGCGATAGCTACTAACGAATGGGGTATCTAACTATGCAAAGATAATATGGGGTATTATCAGTATCTACAACTCCTCCTATTTATATATGTTTAATGAATAAGTATCTCAGGGCCATAAAAAGCGTTTAATTTACTGATTTCAAACGCCTACACATTTTCCAATAAATTCATCAAATTGATTGATATCTTTTTTTAGTCGGAACACCGCACCGCCCAAACAATGAGAAAAGAGACCCTTTCTGTTCATTTCCCATTGGATTTCCGAATTTCTTCGACTTGATTGCAATATATATTTTTTATATCGCCCCATAGTCGAAACAAATGATACATATAATGAACTTACTATATAGGTGAAAGGCGGGCGTTTTTGGGTGCTATCTTTTGTTACATTTACATTGAAAAAGAACTAAGTACTTAATTCTAGTCTATTTTGAATAAATGAGGTTTGAAGTTTGAAATTCGAATTATGAAAATGAAAGAAAACTTGGAAAAGAAAGCTTTCAGTAAGTATATTCGAACTAATCCATACAGTGAGAGACAAAATATGTCTTTAATTGCGACGATACTGCGACGTGACGATACCGATAACCGATACGAGAGATGTGAGGCCATGCACTGTCGAAAGAAAATGGCAGATTACAGACAGAAAACTGACAAAAAATGGCAGAAAACAAGATGGTCATGATGTCCCATTAATCGATTGCTTTCAGCAGTCTATGAAGAAAAGTCATATTGTGTGTTGGGTTGATCGATTGTTAATAAATGAATATACGTCTAGTTGGATGAGAAAGAAACAATTAATAACGTCATTAAGTGACGAACTGACAAATAAATCTAAATTAAATTAAATAAATATAATTGAATAGAAGGTATCCGTACTATCACCATATACCGCTATAGTATATTCACACACACATTTGCAACTTCTCATGCACTCTTACACACTCACCCACACTGTACGAGTACACTTAGCAATGCTTAGATGGTGCTATACATGCAGCAAAATATTTTTGCTGCATGTATAGCTATTAAATTGTAAATCTGTAGTTGGCTGTAAGACTAGTTATATTTTATAAGATTAAATAATTTCAAAGAACTAATTCCGTTAATGTAGTGTGCTAGATGTCATCAATCAATTGGGCGTATTGAACTTTTTACTAGTCAGATTAGACATGTGCAGCATATCCTCTCCGCACGCTGGGAAAAGATGCGTGTTGTAAGATTCAACAGAACCCTGCACGTTTGGTGGTAGGATCTATACGGTCTACCTGACTAGCTACCACATTAAAGCCAAGTAGTTTACTGTATTCCGTCGTGTGTATGTGAGAGCCAGAGGGGTATAGAGGAATCCCTCTATATTGCTGTTACTTGGATTCGTGTGCTAGACCTTAGTAGACCTGTCTGCGCTTACCATCAGACTAAGGTCAAAAGCGACCAAGGTAAATTATAACTAACTACTGGAGTGCATTAAAAGAGCCTTCACGAGTGACGATACTTAAGTACGTCCGGCACACCCTGGGCAGTCAGCCCCGCTACCAACCTTGCTGACTGGCTAATCTTTTCACCACAGCATGAGATATTTTCGTATAGCTCATGCTGACACGAGAGAAGAAGAAGAGAAGTGCATTAAAAGGGGCTCCACGAGTGATGACAGTCACGTCTAGCGCATCCTGCGAACTCAACCTTGCTGACTGGTTAATTTTTCACCACGAATATTTATTTATTTATTGATTCGCCTACAATTGTTACACATTTTCATGGTAAGGTTACATGTGCAATAGTTAAAAAACATCCGTTGTGTACAATATCAATCGGCAAACACAGCACGCATAAAAAACAAAAAAAAATATACTTATATGTACAATCGAAACACAAATTAATCTAATACAATTGGTTTCTTTTTACATGTTTTTAAAATAATATAGGTAAACTTTATTACAAAAATCTAGTACTTTTACAATTGCATGCTGATCCTATGAACTTGGTTCCTATAGTTATTAAGAGTGGAGCCAAAAATATTTAGCTTACTCTCAGATTTATTGAAGAGTCTACACATTCTGGGGACTGGCGAGTTAATACCTAAAACTGTTTTCCGATGGGGTGGGTAAAATAACATAAAAGGTTTCCGCGGGTATTTGTGGGGAAAATTAAAATTAATTCTAACAAACGAGTTGTGTACAGTCGATATTAATCTGAAACTATCAAAATGTACCCAAAATATTTGTTTTTGACAAAACGCCTGTCGTACTCGTCACGTCCCGTATAAAATCACTTACAAAGTGTGTTTATAACTCAATTTTTGTGCGAACAACATTATCTGTCCAATAATAGTAGAAATATAGGCATGCCGGTTTAGTACATTTTTCCTTATGGCAAATACATGCGCTCTGGGATAGATATGAATGTGTTATTTCCTTTGGTACAATAATAAAGTAATACCCATAAGGGAAGACGGCTCGTTTTTGATATTACCGATAGTAATAAGCACGGTTATAACTTGTTTTGAAATGTCAATGTTGTTTTGATGTAGGGCTCCCGGTTACTTTTGTGTGATTTTGTGTTTCGTATGTCGAATACGACGTTTTAAACACAGCTGAGGCCTAATTCTCCTAAAATAAATCTTGATAAATCACAACCGAACCAAGGCCGAACTGTTCATTCAGACAGTTCTCAATTTCAAAAGCTATCAAATTATTTGACACAAAAAACAAAATCAATCATTTTGAAAGTTTTCGAAAACAAATACTGACTGACGGTTGTGGTTCGATTGCGTTTGGCAACAATTTATTTTGGGAGAATTAGGCCCCTGATCATAGCTGAGGATAGATAAATTTTAACGTATTTTTTATGAAATCTTTAAGCAGCTATTTCTCTTTAACTATTGTATTTGGTGAAATTTGTAGAACAATCGTTATTTATTACTACTAGCTTTTGCCCGCGGCTTCGCTCGTGTTAATTAAGCTCTAAAAAACTCTTAACACACTACTAAAGTATCTTGATTCGAAAGACACGTGGCGCCATCTATGAACGTTATTGTCGTTTTCCTCGGGAACAGTACTTTTTACGGGATGAAAGGTACCCTATGTCTGTTTCTGTACACCTGACAACGTACATGCAAAATTTCAGAATGATCGGTTCAGTGGTTCAGGCGTGAAAAGGTAACAAACAAACAAACTTGCTTTCGCATTTATATTATTAGTTAGGATTAGGATTACGAGTTCTTTAACACCTTTTGGATCAATACCTCCTTTCCGACTAACCTTGTATAGGTAATTCAGTTTCAAAGGGATAATACTATTGTATAGAAAAAACTACTCAACCAAACTGAAATTCATGTGAGACGAGATTAACTAATAGGGAGTGCCTCCGCTGCTAGCGCCGGCACCCAAAAATAACGCCATTGGGAACCGGCGGTACATTACTGCCGGCAGCCGAGATTAAAAACATTGGCTGTCGGCACCCAAAATGGACACCGGCGGTGGTAATAAGTTGTTTGGTAGGTATGTTAGTTGAAAGGTAGGTTAGATTTTAGGACAGTGACTGTAACTTGTCTTTCAACTGACTAATTTCAAGAGCGAGCGAAGCGAGCTCTCTAATTTAGGGCACCCCGACACGGATAAGTTAGGTTCAAAGAGGATGACGGGGGCTAGAGTGAGCGAGCGAAGCAAGCGAACGAAGCCCCCATCATCCCCTTCGTGTTAGGTTACTTAAACCCTGCAGACAGAAATAGGAGCCCCTCGCAGCGGGGCTCCATCGACTCTGCTTTGGACACCCAAACAACGTTACAAACATCCCCTTAAGTTTTTCATTTGTTTTTATTGTGAAAATGAAAGTGGGTGACGAATAATCGTATCATGAAGAGTTTGAAGAGGACTTGAAGTTGTAAAAAAAACAGTGTATGTAGTCGGCGCGGCGCCGGCAGCCAGTTTGAAAGCCGGCGCCGGCAGCGGAGGCAATCCGGACTAATATTGAAATTATGAATAAATTCTTCAATCTGCTCAATTGAGCAATGTTAATTAAATGTTAATGGTTAATTAACCAGCGTTTTAGACTAGTATTGAAACATGGCAAACTGCTATTTACAGTTGTTATTACTCTGAAAGATTATACATAATACTCGTATGTATATCGGAAATATCCTGTTTTTTTGAGAAAGGATACATTTTTGTACAGCAGTAGACTGAGCTGCCTGCTGGTAGGTCGATCAGAAAAGAATATGAAGAAATATCTATTATGAGCTGCCCCGAAGAATAGCTAATAAAATAACAGAATTTACTAATAGGATTAATAGCTTTTTAGCTTTCTAGGGCGTTATTTATTAAAAACTGGATGGTACATATGAACTGAATACTTTATTACGACCCAGTTATTATTACAATGCAGGAATATCAAACACAGTCATAATTACAATCTATTTATAAACAAAACAAAACGACTATTATAACAATTGTGAACATTCGTCCAAACCAAAAGTCGCAGCAAAACATAGATTATACATATAGACTAGGCTAGCGCACTACACAATGTTTTATAGACCGTTTTAACAGGTCATGAAGTAAACATGTCAGACTACCGCCATGACGTATTATTCCATTACGTGATCCTCAGTTTCAAACTACTTTCTGAACAATTTGGAAGCATATTTTTCATAAACATACAGTTTTTAAAGTGCATTTCTTATAGTCTAGATATGTTAGTATTCATAATTCAAACTACAAAGGCGGACCTCGAAGCAATTAACGCAGATCGCTACCACAATTCAAAGCGCATTAATCACTTCGGCACTACATCAGTGTAATCTCATCTGAAACGCTTGGTTACAGCGACGCTGCGGTTTTCTACATCTGCTGCAGAAGTATAGCTGCGACAGAGAGCTAATGACTTTAGCCTTGGTCTATGTGAAGGCAATGACCTAGTGATTGAATTAAAACTAAAAGTTTGAGCCGAAACTCTGTTTATGGAGCTGTTTTGGAGATGGGGTTTTTGGCATACAGAATGCAAACAGATTTTTAACCGACTTCAAAAAGGAGTAGATTCTCAATTCGGTTGTATTTTTTTTATGTTTGTTACCTCAGAACTCCGTCGTTTATGAATCGATTCGAAAAAATCTTGTTTTTTTTAAGAGGGTATAACTTCCCGATTGGTCCCATATAAATTTAATCGAAATTGATTCAGCGCTTTTTGAAAAAATCAACAAAAACTAAAAAAATACACAGTTGTAGTAGTGGTCCAAGAATTTGTGCACTATTGTAATTGTAATTTGTGGCACTAAAAAGTATTAAATAAAAAACTTTAAAAAAAGTAAAACCGACTTAAAAAAAAACTAAACGTAGTAAAATGAATTATCATAATATGATATTTATTTACGTTACATAGTAAAACAGCGCGGGCCATCCGCGGGTTGGTTTTACTATGTAACGATCCAAGACACTCAATGCTCGTGGCCCGCGACGCTTTCTAACCGCGCTGGCGAAAGCAGCACTGTAAAACCAGCCTTAGAGCGATTACGCACTGCATCCGATCCGAATCCGTGAAAATACGGATATTAAAAAACTCGGACCGAATTCGGATATTGCTTTACAATATATGCTTTATAATATGCTTTTAATTCAGGGGCCATTGTGGCATATCCATTTGGCGTCCGATTTGAATCCGAGGTAGTGCAAAAGCGTTCATAAAAACATTACTACGGCTACTTCAGTCCGTCAATATTTCTTCCGAATTGGAGACTCACGGATGACGGATAAAAATCGGATGACGGATGCCGGATGTAGTGTGTAAACTACCATACAAATGGTTCTATGGCTACTTCGGAACGTATTTTCACGGATTCCGATCGGATGCAGTGCGTAACCGCTGTTATACAGAATTATGTAGAGAATGTAAAGTAACTAAACAGTCATGCTATATACCTACCAATCAAACAATTCTTTGATCGGTACGCTTACATTCCTTAGGTATTGTTTAAGACTCCCTCATTCAGTTTAAGATTTCTCCCTGCAGAGCCCATTTATCTAATAAGTTTTCAAATGAATGAGGATTTAATCTGCCGTTTATTGTGTGTTAAAATTGCAGTACAATCCACTCTCAAAGTTACTAGATAGTCCAATAAACCATCTATTATTGAATTTCTAGAATATCACTGTTGTATAAAATGAATTGTTTGCTTTACTTGAACTAAAGCCAGAAATATTGGTATTATGCTTGTTCAGATTGAATATTATTCGTTATGATTTTATTCCTCTTTATAGTTTACAATATTTTACTTTTTGTAGTATAGTACTGCGGGTTCAATCCCAGACATGTACCTACTAATGTAACTTTTTCAATGTCATATATACTTTCCTAGGTGAGGAAGCTGGTGAAGGAAAACATCGTAATGACTTCAATACTAAAACTCGGTCTGCAATCGCCAACTCGCAGTCAGCAAGCGTGGTGATCAATACTCGTTACGTTTTTGTATGAGAAGGGCCTTTACCCTTCAGTGGAACAGTTACACGCTAATATTTATTTATTTAATTTAAACTGTAGTAACTTTTCTGTCAGACAGGTCGGACAAGCCGTGGTTTTTATTTTTGGCTTAAATTCTTTTTAATTTTACAGTTGCAGAAAAAAAAAAAAAAAATGTCATTAATAATAATAGTAAATACCCCTCTGGTTTCTAAAACCCCACCATATAATAAAAAATGTATGATGAGGTCCACTGAAAAGCTTACAATCCGCAGGGCAGCTTGTGGCGAGCTGTTGTGAGTGGCGACACTGCGTACCTTATTGCCTCAGAGAGTCGGTCAGGGCCTTGTCTCCAGTTTGCCTTTATTGGCTGGTTGGAGTGGAAACCCCAAGAGTGCCCGCAGGACTCTCAACTCTGACTTGCCTTTGTCGGCCGGTCAGAGTGGGGCCGCCAGAGGTATTTGCTCGGGGGTGGAAGTGTCTAATGGCGTAATAGCGGGGAAACCCACTCCGGGTTTTTCAGACACGCAACGGTAAAACCGGGGCCACACCTCTCTACACCTCTAGCCGCTCACACGTTGTTGCCCCCTTCGCTATGTACTGGCAGCTTTTCAGGGTGCCCAGCTAGAGAGCTGGCAAGTCACCGTCTGCCAACGTATTTTAATTTTAAGCTTGAAACGCAGACGCCGTTTTCTTCCGGCAATAGACGTTAATCAGTCCATTGAACACTCCTTCCTATAGACCAGATATTTTTCACCACATTTTACATTAGTCTTGCACCCACCTGGGATAGTCCATGACTCTACTCCAATAGTGCAGCCGTGGATAGTCCCCGTTTGGTGCCCCATCCAATTTTAGATTAATGTTCTCAAAGGGGCCTCTGTGCTTTGGATCTGTGTCCCCCGTATGCCTTCCAAAAGACCAGACATCTTCCGCACGGAAGATGAACCGTAAATTTAAAGAGAAATAATAAATAACACAGTCTAATTTATGATCCATTGCTATTATTGGGGTTCATTTTCCAGTTTTCAAACATATTTTTTTCACACTAACGAATATACAATATTTGTACACAAAACAATCAAGATAGTTACTTACACTATGATAGCAATAAATAAGAGGATAGATGGTTAATCCACTTATTAATTCTGAACAGACTACAAAATACTGTTAAAATCCAAGTACTCTAATTTGTAGATGTCTCCACTCCATAAAATTTCAATCTACTTAATTATACTCCCAAATTCTCTTGAATATACTAATTGTTCGGCACATACTAAGAAAATAAATTATGAGAGGCAAGAGTCACGTTTAATTTTCAGATAAATATCGCTCGGTCCCTACACGATGAAATATTCATGAAGACAATGTAATTTGTTACCGATATTGCTCCTGTATGTAGCTGTGGCCGTAATTTTACTCCTAACATGCAACGTTGACAAGTAAATGAGTTTTTTATAAATAAACCAGACAAGTCTGGTGGTGCTTCTATCGAGATTAATTTAATAGAAAGACATTTTTGGGGATGGATAGCTAATTTTAGTAAACAAGATATACTTAAGTATGCTCAAGTTATTGACGTTGGTGTTTTGAAAGGTAAAGGTAAATAAAGTATGAGACTTGAAGGAACGGACATTTTTCAAGAATCTACGAAAATATTATAGGTATTGATTTCACAGTAATTATATTACGTGGCTCTGTCTCGTTCGTGAGTCACAGCATTATGTTGAGCGATGGCTGTTTTGCGCGGATGTGACGCATATTTTCCCAACAGCTTTTTTTGTTTTCCTAACATATTTTTATTTTAGTTTTGTACGTCATATCGGTGCGATTATATTTTCTTTCTTTATTTTTATATTTATGAATGCAGCCGTCGGCCTTAAATGATATTGTATACGACTCAAAGGATCAGAATTTAAATACACGCTTTTTTCGGTCGTAGTGTGAGTTACAATATGATTAAAATAAAGTTCTAACAGTACATACCCAGGCCAAATACGTTAAGAGAAATAAAATACACGGTATATACTGACTTACGCACTTGTATTGGTAGATGGTATACACATAGGAGAAAGGGTGGATTTTTAAACAGAACTTGTTGACAAAAGTCGTATTCTACCATCCATCATTTTACTGAAAACCGCTCCGTACTTCGATACTGAAACTGGGAAAATAGCAATAAAATTCAAACTGCAAAAAACGGCTATGAGCCAGCTACATTCGAACGATTGATTTTATTCGATATTCTACTACAATAATAAAACTGTAGAAATAGCTAAAGCTGATTATATGAATACTAATTTATGTAGTTAGCGTCCTATAATAAGAAAATAAAACATGTAAGCGTGGAATATTGAATCATAGAAAAATAACAGTGGTAAATTGTATTTTTTTTAAACAAACGGCAAACTGCCATCCAAGTCAAAGAATGAGAGCGAAATCTGATGATTCAAAAATTAAAATCGATTTGAAAAACTAAACTAAAGCAAAGATGATTTCGTTGAAGCTAATAGACTTATTAATTACTAAATAGTATTTAAACTCAAACCGATATCACAATTTTGTAACTGAGCTATATAAGAATAACATCTATCTATTAAGGAATCAGAGATTGTTTTTTAGACGCTTAGTAATTTAAATATTATACGTATTGATATTGATTTGACTGCGTCGTTGGTCTACTGGGGCCCAATTCTCCTAAAATAAATTGTTGCCAAACGCAATCTAACCACAACCGTCAGTCAGTTTTTGTTTTCGAAAACTTTGAAAATGATTGATTTTGTTTTTTGTGTCAAACAATTTCATAGCTTTTGAAATTGAGAACTGTCTGAATGAACGGTTCGGCTTTGGTTCGGTTGTGATTTATAAATTTTTATTTTAGGAGAATTAGGCCCCTGGTCGATCCCCAGGTCGGGCAAAATGCTATTGGGTTTTTCTGTTGGAATTTCTCAGTAGCGCTTACTCGGAGTCTGCATTTGTGGTTGATGACAATAGGCTTGCCCCTTATTACATGGGACTAAAACAAAACGGCGAAATGACCGTGTACTATACACCTCTACCCAACCCTTCGGGGAATACAAGCGTGATGTTAAGGTTTATTAATATTGATTTAAGTTTGCTTTACACTAAAGACGCAAATTAATATAATGTTGAGAGGAAAACTGAAACTAGAGGAAATTCTAACGTTCATGTAATATTAATAACAGATAATGGGCAACAGAAGTGATTCAGGTCCAATGCTTGTTTCATGAATGTGTGAACATCAATCCTGTGCTCGACCAAGTAGAACTCCAATCAATACCCGCTGACATGAGGTGAGATGCTTTTAATTGGAAACTAGGTGCGGATGTATAACTGTTCGGTTATTTAATAACCTTAAAGATGTATTTACAAAACTGTTATAAATATACAGTTTTTAGGGTTCCGTACCCAAAGGGTAAAACGAGACCCTATTACTAAGGCTCCGCTGTCCGTCTGTCTGTCCGTCTGTCTGTCCGTCTGTCTGTCCGTCTGTCTGTCCGTTTGTCTGTCCGTCTGTCTGTCCGTCTGTCTGTCCGTCTGTCTGTCCGTCTGTCTGTCCGTCTGTCTGTCCGTCTGTCTGTCCGTCTGTCACCAGGCTGTATCTCATGAACCGTGATAGTTAGACAGTTGAAATTTTCACAGATGATGTATTTCTGTTGCCGCTATAACAACAAATACAAAAAAATCGAATAAAATAAATATTTAAAGGGGCTCCCATACAACAAACTTGATTTGTTTTTGCTCGTTTTTGCTCGTAATTGATAACGGCAACAGGTAGACGCTTGAAATATTCACAGAATATTTAAAACAAATATTTAAGGGAGCTCCCATACAACAGACATGATTTTTTGCCGTTTTTATAGATAATGGTACGGAACCCTTCGTGCGCGAGTCCGACTCGCACTTGACCGGCTTTTTGGTATATTTTTCGATGAATTCGTTTACGGTATTTAGACTTTTTTATTTTTGGCCAGTCAAGTTTCGAATTACATAATTCGTAGGTAGCCTCCGAATGCATGTTATGATTTGATAGCATGATTTTTTGAAAACCTACGTAAATTTTACGTTATCTTATCATCTTGGTTCCATATTTTTAGTTTGCTTTTTATGCAGTCGGGTTTTGTGATTTTTATAATTATTTGGTTTCAGAAAACAACCTAATCTTATATATAAAGAGACTGGTACTGACTGACATTTCATTCATCAACGCAGAGCCTAAACCACTAAAGCTGGAAATATGAAATTTGGACAGTAGGTTCCTTACGTGACGCAAACATCCACTAAGAAGGGATTTCTCGAAATTCAACCCCTAAGGGGGTGAAAAGGGTGATTAACGTTTGTATGCAAGTCCGTAATTTTTGAAGTAAGAAGCATGAAATTAAGTATTAAGGTTTTTGGTTAGGAGTAAATGTACACGTGTTTGAGCGTTTTTGGAAATTCAACCCCTAAGGGGGTGAAATAAGTGTTGTAAGTTTGTATGAGAAATCTGGTACTTTTGAAGTAAGAACCATGAAATTCAATATTTAGGTTACTGGTCAGAAATAAACGTACACGTGTTTCAGGGTTTTTGGAAATTCAACCCCTAAGGGGGTGAAATAAGTGTTGTAAGTTTGTATGATAAATCTGGTACTTTTGAAGTAAGAAGCATGAAATTTCACGCAAGCGAAGCTGCGGGCAACAGCTAGTCTTCTATATATATAAAAATGAATCGCTATTTCCCTTGGTCATCGCATCACGCGTGAACGGCTGGACCGATTTCGCTAATTTTTTTTTTGTTATGTTCGTAATTCTCAGGAGAAGGTTCTTATGAAAGAAAATTTTGATATTAAAAAAAAAAAAAATTATCAGGTAGTAGGTAGGTAGGTAGTAGGTAGGTCAGGGCACGCCGCGATAGCGGCGGTAAGGCCCGTAATGGAGGAGTGGCTGGAGAGGCGTCATGGCGCCCTCAGCTTCCGGCTGACGCAGGTACTCTCGGGACATGGTTGTTTCGGGAAGTACCTGTGTCGCATAGGCCGGGAGCAGACGCCCGGTTGTCACCACTGCGTCGACTGCCCGGAGGACACGGCGCTGCACACGCTGCAGGCGTGTCCTGCGTGGGCGACGCAGCGCCGCGAACTAGTCGCGGCAGTCGGTGGTGACCTCTCGCTCCCGGCCGTGGTTCTGTCCATGGTCGGGGGCGAGAGTGCGTGGGAAGCCGTCGCCTCCTTCTGCGAGGAGGTGATGGCGACCAAAGAGGGAGCGGAGAGGGAGAGAGAGGCAGCTGCCACTCTCCCTTCCCGCGCCAGACGCACCGGGCACCGGAGGGCGCGCGACGATCTCCGGCCACCGTAGTGTGTGGCCTGCGGGCGGCGGGTTAGGGGACCCGTCGCCCGACCAGTAACAGGCCCGAGAAGGCGGCGCGCAGTGTTCCGTGCGCGCCTCTCAGGAGGACGTGGGGCAAGGCCCCACAGAAGCAGAGGTCCGCCAGGGGCTGGCGGACCGAGGCCTGCCGGGGTTGCGGTGCATGCAGCTGTGAATCCCGCGACCCCGGCCAAGGGTCAGAAGAAGGAACACCGTGGGTTTTTAGCCGGTAAGAGTCCGGCATACCCCTTCGTCTTCCCCGGGCGAAGGGCATCCATGAGGATTCTCCCACGAAAAAAAAAAAAAAAAAAAAGGTAGTAGGTAGGTAGTAGGTAGGTAGTAGGTAGGTAGTAGGTAGGTAGTAGGTAGGTAGTAGGTAGGTAGTAGGTAGGTAGTAGGTAGGTAGTAGGTAGGTAGTAGGTAGGTAGTAGGTAGGTAGTAGGTAGGTAGTAGGTAGGTAGTAGGTAGGTAGTAGGTAGGTAGTAGGTAGGTAGTAGGTAGGTAGTAGGTAGGTAGTAGGTAGGTAGTAGGTAGGTAGTAGGTAGGTAGTAGGTAGGTAGTAGGTAGGTAGTAGGTAGGTAGTAGGTAGGTAGTAGGTAGGTAGTAGGTAGGTAGTAGGTAGGTAGTAGGTAGGTAGTAGGTAGGTAGTAGGTAGGAAAAAGTGCATTGCAACGCATGCGGGTACAGCTAGTAAATAATAAAATACAAAAAGTATATGAAAGGTAACTATCGCTCGGTGTAAGTTAGAAATAACAAAACACTTTTTTCTCAAAACTTTTTTTTTCTTTTTCTTCATATGGCTGATTATAAAAATTGCTCTAACCGTTTTGCGATCGTAAATTGAGTCTTCATGTTAATTTCATAGCAGGATAGCGAACAAAAAGGACCGAACAAAAAATTTCGTTAACAAGCTTGTAAAAATGTTTAACAATCTACCCAATCTACTTTAGGGATCGGCTTTTCGAATTTTAGTTGAGTTTGGTATCGCGTCACGTGATATTTTTATCAAGGTACGTCACTTGTGTAGTGGTTGCTGATATTTCTTCCTATATTCTTATTTTTGAAGCTTTTAGTATTTATATTCGTATCGATATTAATTATACTTACCCAATATTTTTTATCTATTCGACTTTTTTTATTTTTATAAAATCACTAGCGACCCGCCCCGGTTTCGCACGGGTGCAATGTAATATACATGTAAACCTTCCTCTTAAATCACTCTATCTATTAAAATAAACCGCATCAAAATCCGTTGCGTAGTTTTAATACTTTGCGGCCAAGTGTACCGAAAACGGTACGGCCGCCATTGTTTATCTATTGTGTTTATAATTACAGTACTACACAGGATAAAGATCTAAGCATACATAGGGACAGGCAGCGGGAAGTGACTTTGTCTTGTACCATGTAGTGATTATTACCCCACACTCGGATTTCTCTTGTATCGTGGGTGCATTTACAGACACAAATCTCACATACACAACACCCATCGTAACGTTGTCCCACACTAGGGTTTCTCTTGTATCGTGGGTGCGTTTACAGACACAAATCTCACAACGCTCAAACCCGAAACAACTATCTGTAGGCCATACAATTTTTTTTGTTCCGTGTGGGAACTGAATCCGTGGCGCACAAGACAATCGCTCAAACACTGCACCAAATGTGTCGTCGGACTACTTGTCGATTGTCCTTAGGGATGGTTTCTATACAACGGAGCAGTTATTGGAGTGATCTGAAGGGTCTCCAACCAATGAAGAGGAAGTAAAATACTGAACCTAAGCTAACTACTTATACTTACCACACTTACATCACGACTACTAGGAACAACAGGAGTAACGGCGAGGCCTGTTTAAGGTTCCGTACCCAATACGTAAAACGGGACCCTATTACTAAGACTCCGCTGTCCGTCCGTCTGTCACCAGGCTGTATCTCATGAACCGTGATAGTTAGACAGTTGAAATTCACAGATGATGTATTTCTGTTGCCGCTATAACAACAAATACTAAAAAACAGAATAAAATAAATATTTAAGGGGGCTCTCATACAACAAACGTGTTTTTTTTGCCGTTTTTATAGATAATGGTACGGAACCCTTCGTGCATGAGTCCGACACGTACTTGGCCGGTTTTTTTTTCTTGGCAAATCTTCATGTATACCCTCCGCCTTGGGGAAGAGAAAGGGTTATGCCGACCCACGCTGTTCCTCCTTCTAACCTATGGCTGGGGTCAGGGGATTCGCTGCAGCATGCACCGCAACCCCAGCAGGAAGGGCGACCCCTAGTGGGACTCGGACCTCGGAGTTGCTGGCAGGAGATTGGTAGGAAGACAGCTTGATGAGGGCTGAATCGTTTATCTTTTTTCTCATACTTTATTCAAGTTGTAACACAAATAACGCACAACCTCTTAAGCGGTCACGGTACTCATCATTATGAACAACTTTTACTATGGGATCAAACGTGAAATCGCGAAAGAAAAATCAGCTGCTCCCTACATTTTGACGAGTTATGCGAACATGTGATATGGTGTTGGAGACGAATGTTGAGAATACCTTGGACTGCGAAACGCACAAATGCATCGATCCTGACTCAGCTCCGAATAAAAACTCGCTTGTCCATTTTATACCGACAACGTATTCTTTCATACTTTGGCCACACAGTGCGCAGAGGCGACGAAAATTTGGAAAAATTGATTGTGGTTGGGAACACCGAAGGCAAAAGATCGCGCGGTCGTTCACCAACAAGATGGACCGATCAAATAAAAGACTCGTCGTCATCCAAATTCTACACGGTTGTAAGAGACGCGCTGGACAGAAACCGGTGGAAGCAGATCATCCGCTCCAGATGCAACCCTAGTGCTGACCACGATCCTCAGATATGAGGGACCGACCCTAGAGAGAGATGCGAACATAAATGTAGGGAACAGCTGATTTTTTTTTCGCGATTTCAGATTTAGTCGCTTAGTAAAAGTTGTTCATAATGATGAGTACAGTGAACCCTTAAGAGGTGGTGCGTTATTTATGTTATACTTTGTATAAAATGAGAATATAAAAAGTAAAAAAAAACCTATTAATATTAAAACGTCGCGTAGTGTCACCTTGCTATTATGCCAAATTATCTCAGTTCGTTTCTGCGCTTCATAAATCCAGATTGTTCTATCAACTTGACCTTTACAAAATCCTCATGATATCTTGGCATTTAGGATATACGAATACGGCGCCATCAATACTTCAAAGCAACCACAAGATTTCAATCGGGTTCCTTCGGTACTGACAACCCCTTAGGCCTCAGAATGTCCCTGAAACCGACATTTGGGTAATGGGACGCCAAGATTCGCTGTCATGTGACTTTGAATCCACATCAGAGATTCGGTTGAAGAAACTTTACTTAAAGAATTTATTGAGTTAAGCCTGATTTTAATCTGATTTCATAACGAATTTCTTACATTGTTTGAATGTGAACTCAAAGTTAAAAATGTTAGCTGAATAATCATTTGTTTAAGAACTTTATTTTAAAAGATTATTCAGAAAATATGTGGAGTTTTTATGTACTTTTAATTTAAGTTCTTGCCTGAAGCATACATTTTTATTTGACTACAAACTTGCGTCAGCACAGAGAGATTCAAACCTAAAGTCAACTTGAACATCATAATAATTTTCAATTAGTTCTAGATTTATCTTGACATTTTTAATTCACGTGATCTCAGAATTATTTTTGGTACCTACTATGAATGAAATTGTAACCAGAACAAAATAACAATTAAAAAACCGGCCAAGTGCGAGTCGGACTCGCGCACCAAGGGTTCCGTACCATCTATATATATAAAAGGAGAAGCTAACTGACTGACTGACTGATCTATCAACGCACAGCCTAAACCGCTGGGGATAGAAACTTGAAATTTTGACAGTAGGTTCTTTTTGTAACGTAGGCATCTACTAAGAAAGGATTTTTCGAAATTCAACCCCTAAGGGAGTTAAATAGGGGATGAAAGTTTGTATGGAAAATCGTAACTTAAAGGGTTCAAAATTTCTTTTAGTATTTTTTGTTATAGCGGCAACAGAAATTAAACATCTGTCATCTGAAAATTTCAACTGTCTAACTATCACGGTTCATGAGATACAGCCTGGTGACAGACGGACAGCGGAGTCTTAGTATATATATATAGTATAGGGTCCTGTTTTATCCTTTGGGTACGGAATCCTAAAAATCTAAAACCGACTCTTAAATCGTTTGTGTAGTCCGAATCCGTGAAAATAGCGTATTTTCACGGATTCGGATTCGATTCGATACAAGTGGTTCTGCTATACTACTTATTAATTTTATTTGAGTAGGTATTATTAAATAGTCTATAAAATACTTTTTATTTGAATGATAGCTTCCGAGAGGTATATGTTTGTAATCCGGATTCATTGCTCCCGAGTGTATTCGCCACGTTTTTTCCCGATCCGTATGTTCTCGCATTCGAATCGGACACAGTACAAGCAAGTTTCATATTATGCAGTACACACAAATAATACAGCTTAAAATCAAAGTCAAGGAATTTATTTTAATTAGACCATTTACAGGCACTTTTGAGCTGTCGAAAAAAAAAGAAGCTACTGCCGCGTTCCAAAGTGTAGATTCCTATGGAGAAGAACGGGCAATAGACTCCATGGTTACTCTTTTTCATCGAATATTTACAAAAATTTAGTTACATTGTGAATAAGAAAAATAAATGTGAGTAAAATGTAAGGATATGCTATGCTCATAAGAGTACAACTCATTTGCCATGGTAGATTAGAGATGACCAGTCCCAACAAACGGCGCCCATTCACGAACATGACGCATTATCATCATCGCTCAGCTCGACCATTTCATAAGGAACCAACAGCGGGACATTTGAGTGAGCATGACATACTCTAACCGCCAGACACCAAGACATTTTTTTTTTGTTAGTAAATCGTTACATGGTATTTAAATGATACTCAATTATTATCTAAACTATGTATTGCAGTCTAATTTTTGACAGTTGCGCGCACAGATAAAGTAACGTATGCCTCCGTGAGCGACGTAGTACTTATTACTTCTATGGAGCGACGATGCCGAAGCAACAAAATGTTGCCATATTTAAATATTATATTGTTTATTGCGTATTTATTTATCTTCTTTCTTTACATACACTACACATATACACACACATGTTAGTTTAAGTGAACGGGCATGACCGCTGACTGACATCCGTGGAGCACAAAGGTTCCAGACGAAAACTAGCGTCAAGTACTTATAGTGCTTGACATTAAGCTGATCTGGACACCTTTTTGGTCCAGCCGTGAGACACATACCCAAGACTATTTATATCACACTTTTTATTTATTGTGTCTCTTTGTGTTGTTTCCAAATTAATGATACTTTATCTTTTACATTTACATGTTCAATGTGTATAAAGAATGCCAAATAAGTAAAAAAAAAAGTAAAAAAGTGGTTACCCTGTAATATGCAACTAGGTATTTCATGTCTGTCGCTTCGGCTTAGCGCTGTAGTAACTAGTTTCCCCCGGTCCACTTTCACGAGTTTTACGCAAAGAAAATTTAGAAATTTTGTACCGTGTTTTTCTTTTGTTCTCGGATTAGCAAAGGACTCAGATTATAGGAACAAAGAAAATGAGGTTGTCAATGGAGAAAATATGGGTTCTAATAGCGCCAATTTTGTTCCCGCGTGTGCACTTAGCAAAAAAGTTAGGTATACAGGCAAACAACGGATATAAATGCACTAAGCAGGCAACTGTTATTGTAATTGTGTGCGTAATAACTTTTGCATGCTCAAAAAAGCCACGGCACAGACGTGGCCACTCAACACACACATTATTTGCCTGTATAGTATCTCTTCGGTTGACTGTACTATAGCTAAAGTTTCATAGTTCTTCTTCTCTAGTGGTGAAAATATTAGGCCGTCAGTGAGGTTGACTGCCCAGGGTGCGCCGGACGTAATTAAGCATCGTCACTCGTAAGGCTTTTTACTGCATCCTTCGGTTTCGTAGTCATGATGGTTTTAACATTTACTTCAAATTTTTAATTTCTGACGTCAAGAAAGCATTATCAACTGATCGATCACCGGAAACATAGACACGATAGATAAACAATGGAAGCAACCGCAAATATGCGGCGCTGGTCATTAATGTACACGAAGGTACACAATTTCTATTAATTACATTGTTTATTTGCAATTTGCACAATTAAGCTCCTATTACTTCTTTCTTTCTATTAAAGTTGAACACTAAGAGCCCAAATACACGTCCGATACTTGCCTCCGATAGTCTGATCAGACTATCTGAAGGCCTCCGCGTCATACATTTGTTTGAACATGAATTACACGTACGATCAGACTATCGGATCGGATGTCAGAATCGTAAGCATCGTCCGGCCGTTGTCGTCGTCCAAAAAAAGTCGGACACGAGAATAATTGTACGCATCTTTTATGAATGCGATTAGATAGTCGGATCCGGCTCCCGGAAGCAACTATCGGTCGTGTATTTTGACCCTAATTGCTTACTGTACTCATAGATAGACATATCTAGAATTTCAAAAATGTTTTTATCATAATCGGTCTTACAAACATTCTATTTCTACTCTGTGGTATAGTGATGTGACTGCGGGCATTGTGATTTTACGTTGGGCCACATTTAGGCTGAGCATGCATCAGAGATGTGCTAAGCTGCGTAGCGAGGAATGTGTTTTGTAAGCACCAATAGAATCACTTCATTTAGCGAAGCTAGGCTGCGCAGCTCTGGTGGATATGGGCTTAGCGGACCGAGGTTTTTGTTCATACAAAACAAGCGAGAAATGCGAGCGAGGGATGTGTTGCGAGGAATGTGTTGCTAGGAATATGTGCGAGGATTTGAAAATATGAGCCTACCAGTCAGTCAATAGATGATATTTCGAAGAGGTAGATGATCATTTGTACATATTAACAAATTACGCATTACACATTCCTCGCACAGCTCTGGTAGAAAGGGTCACACCGTTTCACATCCTCGCTACACATTTTCGACTACACATTTTCCTCGCACAGCTCTGATGGATGTCCAGCCTAAGTGCCTTGTTCGCTCGGCACAACCTTATTTCTAATCTTACATACTAAATATCTCACAATCTTTTAGGGAACACTCCGCCTAAATAACTATAACTTATCGGTTTAGTTTTATACGCTCAGTTTTGACGTCTTATCTAATATAAGACATAGCCCTTAGGGAAATCACGAAACCTTCAATATAGATGGGTATTATATGAGAAGTGAGTAAAGCTTCCTACTAGAGGTAATCAAATAGGTAAGTTAACGAATTGATTAAACCATTTCAATTCCGTACCGTAAAAATAAATTAAAGCATTTTATGCATGGATAAATACGCATTAATTTTTTAAACATGTGTTTGTTGTCGTTAAGGCAGGTAAAATGACTGTCGAATTTCCACCACAAGCGATACCAGTATTTATAAAAATGAATCAACGGAATATATACCTACTCATCATCATCACTATCACTCAGCCAAAAGACGTCCACTGCTGGACATAGGCCTCCTCCAAGCATCGCCACATCGAAAGGTCCTCTGCTTCTCGCATCCAGCGGATTCCCGCGACCTTTACCAGATCATCATGGGCCTCCTAAGAAAGCTCAAGGTCACCCAAAGGGCAATGGAGAGGGCTTTACTCGGAGTTTCCCTCCGTGATCATATCAGAGATGATGAGATCCGCAGGAGAACCAAGGTTACCGGAATATAATACTAGCCTGTAATTGACTCACTGCTAAGTAATAGGGATAATAAGTAGATATAAATAAGATAGTTTGTACACTGGAGTTTGCCCTTATCCATATTATTATCAATCTCTTTCTATCACTCAAAGGTTTGGTAGTAGAAAACTCATTTTTGAGTTGCAGCGGTTACACACTGCATCCGATCCGAATCCGTGAAAATACGTTCCGAAGTAGCCATAGAACTATTTGTATGGTAGTTTACGCACTACATCCGGCATCCGTCATCCGATTTCTATCCGTCATCTGATTTCTATCCGTCATCCGTGAGTTTCTAATTCGGAAGAACAATTGACGGACCGAAGTAGCCATAGAACTATGTTCGGAACCTTCTCGAATAGAGGCGGCACCGGCGACGGCGTCGGCGGGGGCACAGCGGGGCGCGGGTGAAGAGGCGCTCGCGCCGGCCATCTCGGATTTATAGGCTTGAACCGCGACGGAGCAGACACACATTATTATATTTCCTTGAGCATTGTACGCGCGTCAAGTAATTATTGTAAAATCAGCAATAAAATATTGAAACCAGTACTTAATAAATAGCATCATTGAATACAGTCCTCAAACTCCCTAACGAATTGGTCCTTCGCAAGAAAATTTCAAGACGTCGGCGTTTGCAGTGCAGGAAACAACGTGGCGAACACGTATCTCCGTGAGAAGAAATTTACAAGAACGGAGTACTGTGGCTACAGATCGGTAATTAGTGTGTCGTTCCATTGAAACATTTCCGTCCCTTCATACTTTCTAAACTTTTTCCAAGCTTTATTTTTTGGCCATTGAATCTGTTCCATTTTCTTTCCCATATTTTTTAGTCATCGCATTCATTTCGATTCACATATTTTATATCCAGTTAATGCTCAAACTCATTACATAGCTGCGTAATTAGTTGCAGAGCGTTCATTAGAAAACTTGTTTTGCACGTGCACGCGGTAGCTTGACCGCTGATCAATCCAAGGTCAACTTCGGTCGCTTCTTTGCATTATTGATTCATCGCGCTGTTTGCTTAATTTTACCTACATATAACTTAATTAATCTTTATTTTAATTATGGAGACTAAAGTTAGAGAATTAATTAAGAAACGTGCAAGCTGTAAGGCTAAGCTTACGCTTTTTAGCAATTATTTTAATGTAGTCAATTCTTGTGCTAGGTTAAGCGAACTGCAAGTAACAGAACTGGAAACCAGACTAGATAAAATGGATTTATTGTATAATGACTATGACAAAATACAGGGGGAGATCGAGATGCTGATGGAGGACCCCGGCGAGGCATTGGGTGATCGTGAAGCTTTTCAAAATCAATACTTCTCCTTGGTGTCCTCGGCGCGCGAATTATTCCGGCGTCATCGGGAGCGAAGAGCCAGCGTTTTGGTGAGTTCCGTACAAGTTTCAGACGATAATGACGCCACACAGTCTAAACATAGTGTTGTAAAATTACCTCAGATTAGTTTACCGCATTTTGATGGAAGTTATCAGCATTGGCTTGAGTTTAGAGACACATTTGATTCCTTAATACACAAAAACACATTGTTGGATGATATAAGCAAATTTCACTACCTTAGGTCCTCGTTGAAGGATGCTGCTGCCTTAATTATTAGAAGTTTGGACTTTAACTCTGGTAACTATAGCATCGCTTGGGATCTATTGACGAAACGGTATAATAATAATCGTCTTTTGGTAAATAATCATGTTCAATCGTTATTTAATGTCGAACAGATAGAAAAGGGCTCTAGTAAAGCAGTACGTTTTCTGGTCAATGTAACCACAAAAAATCTAAGGGCTTTAACAATTTTAGGACAACCAACACAACACTGGGACATATTGATCATTTATATTGTGGCTCATAAGTTGGATACTAAAACTTATATTCATTGGGAAGAATTTAGAAATACATTATCAGAGGCACCTACATTATCTCAATTTTTATCGTTTTTGAATAACAGGGCCGACTTATTAGAATCAGTTGAGGAATCTGACATTAATAAAAACAAAATCTCAAACATTAAAACACATAAACAAAAGAGCTTTGCAGTAACATCAAGCGATAATAGTGGTTCAAAAAAAGGTTCGAGCTCAAATTGTCCAATGTGTAAACAAAGTCATATCTTATTTAAATGTGATAGTTTTCGTAAACTTTCTTCAGAGGTACGTAATCAGAAGGCTAAAGAATATAATGTTTGTCTTAATTGTTTAAACCCGGGCCATGCCGAAAATAAATGTAAATTGTGGGCTCGGTGCAAGTATTGTAAGGCTAAACATAACACACTGTTACACGTGGACAAAGATAGTGAGCCGCCTGCCAGTAATCAAATCACGGATAATGTTACTTTAACGGCCAAAGCCATTCAGAATACTACTTCTTCCACCGTTTTGCTTTCCACAGCACGGGTGAAGGTGCGAGATAGCAAGGGCGTTCATCACGTTGCGAGGGTGCTCTTGGACAACGGCAGCACCGCCAATTTTATAACTTCGAAGCTGTGTGGTAAGCTGGGTTCACTTAAACGTAACGTAAACTCCAAAATAACGGGTATTAACCAGCAAACTTGTAAAAGCACACAGTCTTGTTCTCTAGTCTTAGAGTCTTATTCGGGTAATTATAAAACAACTATTGATTGTCTAATATTAACTGAAATAACTAAATCATTACCATCGACATTAATTGATATTAGTACTATTCCACTGCCATCAGGCATCTGTCTAGCTGACCCTCACTATTATAAACCGTCAAGCGTAGACATATTACTAGGTGCTGAACAGTTTTGGAATATTTTGGGTACTAACACCATCAATTTGGGCAAATGTCAACCTAGGTTATATGAATCTAAATTAGGATGGCTTATCTCTGGGTATATAGCGCAACCTAGTCCATCCCGTGACCAACCAGTGTGTAATTTCGTTCAGGACATGAAAACTGAACTGACACGCTTCTGGGAACTGGATTCTATATCTGATAAACATTCGATGTCAGCCGAGGAACGTGCATGTGAGGAACATTTTTTACGCACTACTACTCGTGGTAATGATGGACGTTTCATTGTAGAAATGCCATTTAAACAGTCACTCGAAGCATTAGGTGATTCATATCAGATGGCGAAGGTTAGATTTCTTTCGCTAGAACGTAGGTTCGTTCGTGATCCCTTATTTAAAAATAGGTATATTAATTTTATGCGCGAATACCTAGAACTAGGGCACATGTCTGAAGATAATAATTCAAGTGATATTATAAGTTACTACTTACCCCATCACGGTGTTATGCGTGAGCAAAGTACCACAACTAAATTAAGAGTTGTCTTTGACGCGTCAGCTGTGACAACTTCGGGTATTTCTTTAAATCACTTACAAATGATTGGTCCCACTGTGCAGGACGATCTTTATTCTATTTTACTACGCTTTCGGCAACATAGATACGTAGTGTCGGCGGATATTGAGAAAATGTATAGAGCTATAGAATTAAATGAATCTCAACGTTCTTTACAAAAAATCCTATTTCGATTCAATCAATGTGAACCGCTGAAAACATATGTGCTTAACACAGTTACTTATGGCACGGCATCGGCACCATATTTAGCGACAAAATCACTCGTAAGTCTCGCTTCACAGGCCTCAAATAACGGCGTAAAACAAGCAATACAAAAGGACATGTACGTTGATGATTATCTTGGTGGCTGTGACACTGAGTACGGCACCATACAGTTATGCAAGGAAGTGAGTTCGATTCTCGCTTCTGCTCAATTCAAATTAAGAAAATGGCAATCTAATAGCCCACAAGTGATGAAGGGTATATTATCATGTCTGGATCCTCATGACAATAACATACTCGACTTAAATCGTAAACAATCTCCTAACACTTCTAAGACATTGGGTTTAAACTGGGTTTGCGATTTAGACATATTAACTTTTTCTATAAACATACCTCCAAGTAATAAAATAACTAAACGTCATATTTTATCTAGCATTAGCCAAATCTTTGACCCATTAGGCCTAGTGGGGCCATGTGTCGTATTGGCAAAGGTAATAATGCAAAAATTATGGTTAGAGAAATGTTCCTGGGATGACCTAGTTTCTCGTGACACACAAGAACGTTGGTTGTCGTTTGTTGCTATGTTATCATGTCTGAATAATTTAAAGGTACCACGGTATGCATTTGATGTTAACTATAAATTCATTGAGTTACATATTTTTACAGATGCATCTGAATGTGCATATGGGGCATGCGTCTATGTTCGATGCTTAAATAATGATGGTACAACGACCATTCATCTTTTAACTTCAAAAAATAAGGTCGCTCCCATTAAAAATACAACCATACCCCGTCTTGAACTTTGTGGGGCATTATTGGGAGCAAGACTGTGTGCAAAGGTAGTAGCCTCATTAACTATTAAAATAAATAAATTTCATTATTGGTGTGATTCCACAATAGTTTTATGTTGGTTATCTACATCACCAAATAAATTAAAGCCTTTTGTCCGTAACCGTGTCAGTGAAATACAAGAAAGTACCGGGGAAAACTCGTGGAGATACGTTTCGTCGAAAGAGAACCCGGCGGACTTAGTATCCCGCGGGCTGAGGGGCGATCAAATCGGCACCTGTTCATTGTGGTGGTCAGGCCCAGAGTTTTTAAATTTCGGTGAAGATCGTTGGCCAAAAATGCCAAATATAGGCTCGAATTCCAACATACCTGAAATTAAAGTTCATTTACTAGATAATTATCAATCAACTCAATCGGTAATCAGTCGTTTGATAAGTAATAAATCAAATATAAACAAACTGAAACGTATTATCGCTTATATACTTAGGTTCATTTTTAACTTACAAAATCCTAATGACAGGTTGTGTGGTCATTTATCATGTAATGAGTTGCAGGAAGCGTGTACAGTCATATTACGTATTAGCCAAATGGAAATGTTTTCTGACGAATACAAAACACTTAGTTTAAAAAAGCCATTACCTAGGAAAAATAGGCTAGTTTCATTATCTCCATTTTTGGATAATCGCGGTGTCATTCGCGTAGGTGGTAGATTAAGTAACGCTAACTACAGTTACGATATTAAACATCCCATATTGTTAGATAGTAAACATCACATTACAAAAATATTATTTCGTTGTGAACATGTTAAACTTATGCACGCAGGGCCACAACTTCTTTTGTCACACATTCGTCAAACTTACTGGCCTATAGGAGGCAGAAATCTGTCTAAAGGTATATTCAGAGAATGTGTCAAATGTTTCAGATTTAGAGCTCAGGCGGTGCAACCAGTCATGGGTCAACTACCCTGCACGAGGACACAGCTTGAATTTCCTTTTTATAATTCTAGTGTTGACTACGCCGGGCCAATGCTGATAGCTGACCGTAAAGGTAGAGGTCCCAGACTTATCAAGTCTTATATCTGTGTGTTTGTTTGTTTGGCAGTAAAGGCTGTCCATCTGGAACTTGTCACGGATCTTACCAAAGACGCTTACATGGCTGCGTTAAAGAGATTCGTTGCTCGTCGGGGTAAACCACACAGCATCCTTTCAGATAATGGCACGGCGTTTGTAGGAGCCTTTAATGAGCTTGCACAATTCTTATCAACTTCAAATTTAGAGACAGATCTTGCACAAGATGGTATAAAGTTTAGTTTTACGCCTCCATATAGTCCACACTTCAATGGTATAACAGAGGCCGCTGTTAAATCTACAAAAAAACATTTAAAAACTATTGTTCATTCTTCTCATTTAACGTATGAAGAAATGAACACATACTTAGTCCAAATTGAGGCTATATTAAATTCCCGTCCCCTTGTTGCCCTTTCTTCGTCACCTGACGACTTTACCGCTCTCACCCCCTCTCACTTTTTAATTGGACGACCGCTAATAGCAGTTTCTCAGCCACAGGTACACTCCATCAACATCAACCGATTGGACCGCTACAAGAGGATTGAGCATCTCCGACAACACTTTTGGAACCGATTTAGTCATGAATATGTTGTCATGTTGCAGCAGAGAAACCGATGGCATGCGTCCACAGGTGAACTTAAATTGAACCAACTAGTTCTAATTAGAGAGAAGACGCAACCACCACTACGATGGTTAATGGGCCGTATCATCAAGGTGTTTCCTGGTCCTGACGGCGTCAAGAGGGTGGCAGAAATTAAAACCAAGAAGGGGAAGATCACAAGGGCCTTCAACAACATATGTCCTTTACCTATTGAAGACAACACTTCAACCCGGGCAGGATGTTCGGAACCTTCTCGAATAGAGGCGGCACCGGCGACGGCGTCGGCGGGGGCACAGCGGGGCGCGGGTGAAGAGGCGCTCGCGCCGGCCATCTCGGATTTATAGGCTTGAACCGCGACGGAGCAGACACACATTATTATATTTCCTTGAGCATTGTACGCGCGTCAAGTAATTATTGTAAAATCAGCAATAAAATATTGAAACCAGTACTTAATAAATAGCATCATTGAATACAGTCCTCAAACTCCCTAACAACTATTTGTATGGTAGCTTACGCCCTACATCCGGCATCCGTCATCCGATTTCTATCCGTCATCCGTGAGTTTCTAATTCGGAAGAACAATTGACGGATCGAAGTAGCCGTAGTACTGAAGTGTTTGAATCAGAGATCTAAATAGTGCGTAAGCAATATCCGAATTCTGTCCGAGATTTCACGGATTCGGATTGGATGCAGTGCGTAAAGCAATATCCGAATTCGGTCCGAGTTTTTATATCATTCTTTTCACGGATTTGGATCGAATTCAATGCGTAATCGCTCTTAATCTCGCCTTTGTAGGTACATCACTTCATGAAATTGTAATTTTTTATTGAAATTTTCTTGTGTACAATAAAGAATAAGAATAAAAGCCTCTTTTCATACAAATAAATATAAAGCATTAATCAGTATTAAATATACAGCGTGTTAAAATGATAGTCGCTACGGGTAGTCAGAAGCCTGAAAGTCTGACCTTAGGATATCGACATTGCCCAGTAACCAGTAACTGGGTTGCGGAGGTCTGACGGCAGTCGCTCCGTGTAAAATACTTGTATTCAGCCGCATCTAGTTAGACTGGAAGCTGATCCCAATATACTTGGGAAAAGGCTAGGCCGATATACAACGTGTAACATAATAAACGCAAACCCTAAAAGTAGTTTGTTAAGAATCGGCTACTGAATAGATTTCAGTAATTTTTAATACGTGTAATTTTTCTTAAGCTGCCTTTTTATTGTTCCGTTCCCAAAGGGTAAAACGGGACCCTATCACTAAGACTCCGCTGTCCGTCTGTCCGCCTGTCCGTCTGTCCGCCTGTCCGTCTGTCCGTCTGTCTGTCACCAGGCTGTATCTCATGAACCGTGATAGTGAGACAGTTGAAATTTTCACAGATGATGTATTTCTATTGCCGATATAACAACAAATACTAATATCAGCATCTGCCTAGCCTTTTCCCAACTATGTTGGGGTCGGCTTCCAGTCGAACCGGATGCAGCTGAATATCAGTATTTTACATGGAGCGACTGCCTATCAGACCTCCACAACCCAGTAACTGGGTAATAACGATACTCTTGGTAAGACTGGTTGTCAGACTTTCTGACCAACAGTAACGACTGTCAAAGATCTACAAATGACAACCGGGACCAACGGCTTTACGTGCTTTCCGAGGCACGGAGGAAACTCGCTATGGTAAATGGTCACCCATCCACAGACCAACCTCGGCAAGCGTGGCTTAACCCGGAAGATCGGTCTATGCGGCTGTAATTATTTAGCCACGAGCTCCTCTAAATAAACACAACAACAAATACTAATATATAGAATCAAATAAATATTTAAGGGGGCTCCCATACAACAAACGTGATTTTTTTGGCGTTTTTATAGATTATGGTACGGAACCCTTCATGCGCGAGTCCGAATCGCACACGGCCGGTTTTATTTTCTGTTAATAGAGATAAAAAAATTGAGCCTTATGTCAACATAGTAACACTAAATTTTAAATGCAGTTAACAATGAAAAGTAAAACTATTCACTAAAATAAATGATATTACAGCAAATAAATGTAAAATTTCATTCTATGTAATGTATTGATAACTGAATATTTGAATTGAATTGGGATGTTTGTGTGCGTTGTCTCTGTTATATGTATGTTGTACACGACGAAATCTGCACAAACAAGTACTCCTAGTTAATCCTCTAGATTGATTTACAAACATCCGAAAACCAGTTGCAGACAACAATTGGCATTGACTGAACTGTCTCAATAAATATCTCCAAACGATCCAATTCCTAGTTTCAACACAATTATAGTCTGACAAAAGAACTTGAATTGGAATAGACTAATATCTACGTAATATCATTTTCCTTCATACATTAGCAGCCTATCCGTAAAATAGGCTCTATTGAAGATATAAAATGTATTATAGATACAAAGACTAATACGTTTTCGTATTATCTATATTCTATTTAATATGACAATACTAGCTTTCGCCCGCAGCTTCGCTTGCGTGTTTTGAACCCGTTAAGTGACAATTTTCCATACAAACTTTCATCCCCTATTTAACTCCCTTAGGGGTTGAATTTCGAAAAATCCCTTCTTAGTGGATGCCTACGTTACGAAAGGAACCTACTGTCAAAATTTCAACTTTCTAACCCCAGCGGTTTAGGCTGTGCGTTGATAGATCAGTCAGTCAGTCAGTCAGCTTCTCCTTTTATATGTATAGAAGACTAGCTTTCGCCCGCAGCTTCGCTTGCGTGAAATTTTGAACCCGTTATGTGACAATTTTCCATACAAACTTTCATCCCCTATAACTCCCTTAGGGGTTGAATTTGCGAAAAATTCCTTCTTAGTGGATGCCTACGTTACAAAAGAAACCTACTGTCAAAATTTCAACTTTCTAACCCCAGCGGTTTAGGCTGTGCGTTGAAAGATCAGTCAGTTAGTCAGTCAGCTTCTCCTTTTATATGTATAGATACAAATAAGACGCATTTTAGCAAGGAAATGTATAAACAGGGTGGTAATTTGAGATGGGGTATGAAGGGCAGCTACCATAACCATTGTAGCAACAGGAAATCGTTCTTAGAAGACCACCCCTAACTTTTAGAATAATTTCTATCTGCATTCACAGATTTTGAAAAAAAAATACAGCCAGCGAGAAAAAGGGCAGTTTTCAAAAAAAAAAAGAATATGATGCCAATCGATCCTATTTCCCATAAGAGTCAAAAGACTCTTCCGGCCCAACTGAAGTTGAAAAAAACTCGTGATCGGCTAGACCTTAATCGATGTGGCTACAGGAAAATGTTCTTACGAAACAGTTCATAATTTTTGAACAAAATTAGCCTTCCGAGACACGTACATATATCACGTGTCTTGGTGGGCCTATTTTGTTTATTGTTATATTAAATAGAGTACAGATTTTTTAAAGGATATCTTAAATAGAATTTATATATTATTTATTGAACCACCTAAGAATAGTCTAAGTAGACGGCTGTGGTTTTAAGAAGCTTATAAGCGCTACAGAGTTGCAGCATCCTCTTGAATTCAGATAAAACATTTTGAGTTATAGGTTTTACTTGACCCGACTGTAAATCTAGAAACAGTGTGTAACATCATGAATATGGACTAGTACCCCAAGTGTGAGTTTTTATCGTTAACTACTGTAGTTGCGTCACGCCAAAAATGTATAAAAATTTAGACAGCGCTTCTAGGCGCTGCGTTCACTGTAATGTAACAGACGGCCCTAGGGTCTCCTGAGCACGTCTGCTACACCAGTTGTAAAGAATGGTGTAGAGCATTCAATACCTAGTACATTTACTAACAATAATAAAGTGCTTATAGAGTAAGAGGCAAGATAGCTTTATGTCCCTCGGGGTAGTCAGCGAGTTCCTCTTGTAGTTCTGGTGTTCGTCGATGGCCCACACAGCCATTTGGTAGAAACCGGCGGCAGCAAACAGACCGGCCGGAGCGCGTCCAGTCATGACGGCAGGTAGCATTCCGGTGCCCGATGGTAACCCCTTCTCCCTTCTTTTCAACTTCGTCTCCTGCCCTAACTACACTTACGGGATCGGTTCCTTGGCTGTGTGGGCCATCGGCGAACATCAGAACTACAAGAGGAATTCGCTGACTACCCCAAGGGACATAAAGCTATCTTGCCTCTTACTCTATAAGCACTTTATTATTGTTATGTAAATGTAATAGGTATTGAATGCTCTACACTATTCTTTACAACTGGTGTAGCAGACGTGCTCAGGAGACCCTAGGGCCGTCTGTTACATTACATCACTAACTAAATTCGTGCTAGAAGTGAACGCTGCGCCTCGAGGTGCTGCCTAAGAGCGGGGGCACACGATGCGTTGCGGCGCCGCACCGCAAAGATTTCACCGTATCAGCGGGCACACGAGCGGTGCGGCGCCGCAACGTTGTTATGTCGCAGCGGCGCCGTAGCAAAAAAATCGTAGAGAAAACAAATCGAAACGTGTGAGCGCATTTCCTTCCTTGTGACGCATAAACAACTGAGCGGTGCCGCTCCGACGTCGCAACGCATTCACCCCTCCTCACCTCGTCTCGGTGGTTGCAAGTCCGGTGCGGCGCCGGAGCGCATCGTGTGGCATGCCACAGATATTTCTATGTAAGACGATGCAGCGACACCGCTCCGGCGCCGCACCGCCGCCGCAACGCATCGTGTGCCCCCGCTCTAAGTTTTCATACATTTTTGGCGTGACGCAATTACAGTAGTTAGCGAAAAAACTCACACTTGGCGTACAGCTAGCTGCTCTTTTCCTCGTAAAAGTTCTTCGATAAAAACTTTATTTATCCAAACTTGATCCTGGCGAAATATTACAGCATGACTGGTTAGTCACTTCACATCCGAAAACCACGAACTCTGCTCATCATTATGTACAACTTTTACTACGGGGTGCATGAAAAGAGCATCCACGAGTGACGATACATAAGTATGTCCGGCGCACCCTGGGCAGTCAGCCCCGCTACCAACCTTGCTGACTGGCTAATCTTTTCACCACGGCATGAGCTATTTTCGTATAGCTCGTACCGACACGATAGAAGAAGAAGAAGAAGACTATGGGACTAATTCTGAATTCGTGAAAACAAAAACTGCTGTTCCATTTGAATTCAGAGTTTGTCCCATAGTAAAAGTTGTACAGAACGATGAGCAGAGTGCAAAGTTTTCGGATGTAAAGTGACCCAGTCATGCTGTATACTGAAGCCACGTTTTTATGTACATTGTTAAGATACAAAGACATTTTATAGATGTAAGTACTTTGTTATGCAATAGATAGAGTCTGTAATAAAACAATGAAAATGTAGTCCAAGAATCAGAAACTATAAACTATACACAGTATGTTAACTAACAAAAGGTGTTCCCGTTATCCAGCAACACTAAAGCGTAAGTATACCTACACTAACAAAAAAAAAATTACGAGAAAAAAAATGATACGTAAAAGCAACGCTTACTGTACATGCAAACTTGTCTATCAATGTGGAAAACACGGCAACATCGCATTTACCTAACCTATCTACGACAACTATCTAATATTGTGATCTTAAACAGGCCGTTTCGAATTGTTTTACTTACATTTTTATTTTTCGGATTTTTTTTACTTATTTTTGTCTTTTACATTTTTATTTTAATGCATCTATTGTGTAAATAACGGGTTTAAGGGAACGCCCTCTGTTATTTAACATACTGTATACATATCAGTCTTAAAGTGCAGAAATGTAATAAACAGACAATCGTCACACCCACAGCCAACTATACGTGTCTCAGCATTCAATACGGTTGATGCAGATGCAAATATTGACCATACACAACCCTAATGTTTGGCCATCTTACCAATGTTTAGGGCCAATTCATATTTGATGTTCATCATCTTTCACACAGCTCCAATGTTTCGACGGTCCATTTTCTGCAGAATAAGCTTGGTTTTACTACCTATAGATATTCTGCAGACTTAGCGAGTCTGTATATTGGAAATATAAAAAATAGCGCGACGCGTTTGAGGATAACCAGTAGGTCATTTTTGGAATATTTGTCGGTTTGTTTGTGCACGCATTACTTGAAAAGTACTAACTCAATGTTGTTGACTTTTATAGAAAAATATTGGATGTATCTCGGAATAACATTTAGTTTTTGTTTCATCGTAATCGGTTAGCTTAATCAAAAGATATTAGAATTTAATGTTATCAATAAAAAAGTTTGGCCATCTTACCAGTGTTTAGGGCCAATTCATATTTGATGTTTATCATCCTTCACACAGCTCCAATGTTTCGACGGTCCATTTTCTGCAGAATAAGCTCGGTATTACTATCTATACATATAATAAATCTGTAGAATGGGCGTGTCTGTACATAGGAAATATTTAAATATAAAATAGCGCGGAGGTTCGATGATCGATGATGATGATCGAAATTATTCTATTGGTTATCCTTTAAGATCAATTTTGAATCTTTGTCTATATTTTGAAAGAAGATAATTTTTGGAATATTTGTCTGTTTGTCGGTTTTTTTGTACATGCATCACATGAAGAGTACTGACTCACAACGGTTGACTATTATACAAGATATAACTTAAATAACGCACAACCTCGTAAGGGATCACTGTACTCATCATTATGAACAACTTTTACTATGGGAACAAAAGTGAAATCACGAAAAAAAAAAACAGCTGTTCCCTACATTTTGACGAGTTATGCAAACATAAATGTAGGGAACAGTTGATATTTTTTTGCGATTTCAAGTTTAGTCCCATGGTAAAAGTTGTTCATAATGATGAGTACAGTGATCTCTTAAGAGGTTGTGCGTTATTTATGTTACACTTTGTATACAAATAGGTATTGTGTGTATCTCGAAATAACATTTAGTTTTTGTTTCATCGGTTCGCTCATTCAAAAGATATTAGAATTTAATGTTATCAATAAAAAAGTTTAGTTATTGCGACATAATATCGGTTACCGACCTCCACGCGGACAGAGTCGCGGACAAAGCTAGTAAGAAAATAAGGAAAATATTTCTGTTTCCATTGATTCAAATAAATAATTCTTCCTCTGCGAACGGAATTATGATTGAACAGTAATTCATTTGCCTGGTTCTTGAGGGGTAGAAAGGTATTGGAATGCGTATCTTACCTACCTTTCGGCAATTGTTTTTGGCGCAGGGAGTAATTGAGGGCAAGGAGGAAATTGGGAAGGTGGGTACAGCGATTATGTAGCCACGTAATGTGATTGGAATTTCTTTGGTGACCACGATTAGATCGCCATCGACAAACTAAGGAGGAATCCACAAGGCTTTAGCAATTTGCCAAGTCCTTGCATAGATAAACATCGTTTGCAGTTGCGACCAGTTGGTCTGTGTGGTTCAAATTATAAATGAGATCCGGGTTAGATAGTGCACACCAATGCCTTTGCTGAGACCACTAATCCTTTGAAATCGGTTTCAAACCGATATGTATTCAATTGCAGTAGGAAGTTGCATGGTTTCTATAGCATATTATATTATTTAGATGGATAAGATTTTGGTAGTGAGGTCCTAGGTTCGATCCCCATGTCGGGCAAAGTGTTATTGGGTTTTTCTGTGTGTTCTTCATTAGCAGCCCGGAACATGGATTTGTGCCCGGTTGATGGCAATAGGCTTGCCTCTTTTACATGAGACTTAAACATAACAGCAAAATGAGGGTGTACTATCTATACACCTCTTCCCAACCCTTCTAGGAATACAGGTGTGATTTAATGTTACGTTAAATGTAAATAAATAAATAAATTACTTAACGAATAATTAAAGTTACTAAAATAACAGTATCACTTGATTTACTTGTTTAATAAATAATTTAAATCCTCATAATTTTCATATGCTGCTTTACTAAAAGAGTAAAACTGAATTAATTAATTAGTGCGTTAAATGCTGGACGACAAAATCGCTTAATTATAAATATTAATCCTAGCAAAAAGAGTAAATGATTAAAATATAATTATGTAGATTTTTTTATTCATTTGTTTTTATTAGTGTTGGTAGTGTATTTTGCGTGTTTCTGTGTTATTGTTTTTCGTTTATTAATTTTAAACTTACATATAAATTATATTTTTAAATGTCATTTAAAAATATAAAAAATAGTAGCCCACCGGCATCGGGAACAGGGTCCAAGCTGCCGGCAGTCAGGGCTCCAGAGAAAGGAACATGGCTGAGCAGTAGTATTTTACACGGAGCAACTGCTATCATACCTCGTTATTGTTTTTTATTGTTGTATCTCGTCTGAATTCACGGCTCATCTTCCTTGCGGAAGATGTCCGGTCCTTTGAAAGGCATACACGGGGACACAGGTCCAACGCGCAGAGGCCCCTTTGAGAATTTTAATCTAAAATGGGGTGGGGCACCAACCGGGGACTACCCACGGCTGCACTATTGGAGTACAGTCATGGACCGTCCCAGGTGGGTGCAAGACTATTGTAAAATTTGGTGAAAAATATCTGGTCTATGGGAAGGGGTGTTAGGTGGACTAGATAACTTCTATTGCCGGAAGAAAACGGCGTCTGCCTTTCAACATTTAAAATTGAAAAGTGTTGGCAGACGGTGACTCGCCAGCTCACTAACTGGGCCCCCTGAAAAGCCGCCAGTACATAGGCGAAGGGGGCAACAAACGTGTGAGCGACTAGGGGTGTAGAGAGGTGTGGCCCCGGTTTCGCCGTCGCGGCTCTAAAAGACCCGGAGTGGGTTTCCCCGCTATTACGCCATTAGACACTTTCACCCCCGAGCATATAGCTCTGGCGACCCCCCTCTGGCCGGCCGATCAAGGCAAGCCAGAGTTGAGAGACCTGCGGGCACTCTTGGGGTTCCACCCCAGCCAGCCATTAAAGGCAAACTGGAGACGAGGCCCTGACCGACTCTCTGAGGCAATAAGGTACGCAGTGTCGCCACTCACCAACAGCTCGCCACAAGCTGCCTTGCGGTTTGTAAGCTTTTCAGTAGACCTCATGATACATTTTTATTATATGATGGGGTTGTAGAAAGCTAGTCTAATGTTCCCTCCGGTTTTACGTTAATCTCATGATGAGGTAACGCCTTTCCCAGAGGGGATCTTATTATTATTACTCTTTCTTCTTCTTCCAATCATTAATAAGTTACAACAAAGTTCATCAACAAACAAAACATCTAAACCCGATCAAAACCCAATAAAAAAATAATGACCCTTCAATCCAAACTACAGTTTTATCGCGTCCCGACGGATTTTATGAACCAACATTATATTGCAGGGGAAATATATTAATCAATATAATGAATAATACCCGAAACATTTCAGTATTTCAGGACCTAACATTACAGTAACGGTCACCAAGGGAACAGAGATACAAGTTTCATTTACGATAAGATAGCGTAATATGCGCTGTAAATATAAAATTTATGATACTATTAATACAAGGTAGGATGAAATAAAATCTACTTTATTACTTTTTTCAGGCAAAGGCTGTACGCCAATTCCTTTGACAGCAATTGGTAACGGAAAACCTGTATTCTGGATAAGAAAAAGGGGTCATTGTTTCAAAGAGACCTGATAACAAAAATACCTACCTATTATTTATGATAATAATGTTTTAGGCCTAATAGTGTAATAATGTTTAGAAGGGATCGTGACTAATTATCATCCGCGCAGATTATGCGATTCGCAAGGTTAAGCTGCGCTTGCCGCAGTCGGTCTGTGAATGGGTGATTATAAGCCGTCGGTCCCGGGTGTCATACGAATTCTTATGACAGTCGTTGCGGGTAGTCAGAAGCCCGAAAGTCTGATAAAAGGTCTAACCTGAGGATATCAACATTGGCCAGTAACTGGGTTGCGGAGGTATAATGGCATTCGCTCTGTGTAAGGGTACCTACGCACTTTGCGGTTAGCCGGAACGCGATCAGCCTTCCGGTTGGCCGCAATCAAAAATATAGTGTTATACGCACTGCAATGCGGCATCAAAGTGCGTATAAAAACTATTTTCTCGATCATGTTTTTGATTGCGGCCAATCGGACGGCTGACCGCGTTCCGGCTAACCGCAAAGTACCTACTTAGGCGCACTTAAATACTGGTATTCAGCTGCATCTGATTAGACTGGAAGCCGACCTCAACATACTTTGAGAAAGGCTAGTTAGAACGATTATAATAATGTTTCAACTTATACTTTCGTAAGTTATAAGTCGTAAGCCAACACTACTCACTGATATAAACAATGTTTCTGATAGAAGTTAATGTTTCTAGAAACAATGTTTCAGAGCTTTTGCAGCTGCCGTCAACAGTGTTTACCACAACATGTAACAACGTTTTAGTAAAGCCTTGTATTCACTTGGCAACAATTGACGCTTAAAATGTAATGCTAATGCATGCTTATCATAGGATATCCTATAGGAAAAAATACTACTCTGCATTAAAATTTCTTACATGTACAGGCACTTTACAAAAACGCGTATTGTTCGTCAGCCTTGCTCATCCCCTAAACAAAAACAAGCGCGAGATAAGTGAACCATACACCCTTTTACCTGAACGCGTATAAAACATTATAACGCGCTTCCTGTATAAAATATGAACGTAAATGGAAGTTGCAGTTTCACTCACCTCAAAGACATCGAGTGACTCGTCTTTTTAACATTTTGTACAGTCACCTACAGAAGTTATTGCGCGGAGTAAATTGGGAACGTGGCTGGCAATTCTTGGCTTTTATAAAAGTTCAGGTTACGTGTGGTCGATGGTAAATAAATTACACCACTAATGCCCGGTTCTTATGGCCAAAAACGAATCGTTTTGCTTACCAATGGTAGTATTTTTCATTGCTAAACTGGGCATATAAATACACTAGTGGGTTGCATGAAAAGAGCCTCCACGAGTGATGATACGTAAGTACGTCTGGCGCACCCTGGGCAGTCAGCCCCGCTACCAACCTTGCTGACTGGATAATCTTTTCACTACAGCATGAGCTATTCTCGGATAGCTCGTGCTGACGCGACAGAAGAAGAAGAAGAAGAGAAGAATACACTATAAGCTAATTTTACCTGCGATAGATAGTTATGTATCACAGGGTCTACTATTCAAAGGTATGGAATATTTGCTTCATTATTGGTAAGGACACAAGAGCCTGAATTTTACCCAATAACGCTCGGTAAATCATAGAAATCGGCCATAGGTCACATTTTTATTCCTGAACTAGCTTTTGCCCGCAGCTTTGCTTGCGTGAAATTTTGAACCCGTTAAGTGACGATTTTCCATAAAAACTTTCATCCCCTATTTAACTCCCTTCGAGGTGTAATTTCAAAAAATCCTTCCTTATTCCTTGTCTACATTATGAAGGGAACCTCTGTGCAAAATTTCAGCTTTCTAGGTCCAAGGGTTTGGGCTATGTGTTGATGAGGCAGTCAATCAGTCAGTCAGTCAGAACCTTTCTTTTTATGTATTCCTGAATATACTAATCGGTTTTATCAGAAAATAGGCAACAATTTCCAAAGTTATTAGTGGCATTACTAGGGAAACTGTTTAATTTCAGGCGATTGTTTCAGTTGTATACATATCGATTAATGGCAATGAGCTTATTATCGTCCGACATTGCCACTACACGTGTAAACCAACTAATTACGAGCCGTTGCTTTAGTTAGCCGAAACCTGACGCGCTCTTTACACTATGTAATTTAGTGTGCCAATTTAGGCAACTATGATGTTAAAGCTTTTTAGATGTAGCTCTTTTCACTACATAGTCCGGTCAAGTTAGCTCAAAAAATAGGGGTAGGTTAACAGAAATTCGCATAGAACTGAAAATTGGTACGAATGTTCGGAACACCATTATAAATCAAATGTAAAAAGTCCCCAGCGATCCCACGCTTGCAAAAAAAAATATTCAAGGTCAAAGTTCGCAAATATGGGTTTGTTGCGTTTTTTAGCCAAACGGTAAGTTTTATGATAAAAATAGGTCAGACAAAAATTGTAGATTATGCAATTCTCTATAAGAATTTGTCTACATTTTTTCTCCTAAACGTCACCGTTTCTGAGATATAATGGTTGAAAAAGTTGTATTCTTTATAATATGCGTTTCCACGCCACCTGGAAGGTAGTGTACTTGGCGCGTTTTTTTAACGTGGTTTCTCCAATAGGCCTATCCCACAATCTATTGTGATCCTGTTTAATTCAATACTAATTCAAAATATTTAAAAACTGGTACTATTGGAAATGATGAAAGTATGAATTCTAAAAAATTAGGTCAAATTATCCGTCTCATTCATAATCATCTGATAATTCTGCTTCCTCTTTTTCTTGTTCGTCTTCTTGTACTTCTTCTTCTGCTTGTTCTTCTTCTTCCTGCTGGGTGTAAGTCAATTGGTCTAACAGCGATGTATCAGATGTCTCCTCACTGATATTGTACGAATCCTCTTCTGATGGTGATTCAACATTGGAGCACGACTGACCTTGACAACTGGTACATGTTAATCGCCATCAGAAGAGGATTCGTACGATATCAGTGATAAAGAATACAACTTTTTCAACCATTATATCTCAGAAACGGTGACGTTCAGGACAAAAATTGTACACAATTCTTATAGAGAATTGCATAATCTACAATTTTTGTCGGACCTATTTTTATCATAAAACTTACCGTTTGGCTAAAAACGCAAAAAACCCATATTTGCGAACTTTGACCTTGAATATTTTTTTTTGCAAGTGTGGGATCGCTGGGGACTTTTTACATTTGATTTATAATGGTGTTCCGAACATTCGTACCAATTTTCAGCTCTATGCGAATTATTGCACTTTGAAATGTCTAATTTGACCGGACTAACATGTTTTGCCCCAGTTTTTGAAAGGCAATCTAATAATATGTATGTTGTCAACATGTGAACCGTGACCCAAAATACTAACAACCAATCGCATCTCTTGACATGAGATTTGACAGCTGATTAGCGGAGTACCTGGCTTTTTTTATGTAGGTAGTAGGTTGCCAAAAAAGCCGGCGGCCCACCGAAAAGTGGTCATCGCCGCCTATACAAGGTTAGTCGGAAAGGGGGTACTAATCCGAAGCCCACTTATAGTATCGCTGATGATTGTTTGAAAGCAAGTGTTAAAATTTCAAAATTCGATATTTTTTTTCCAAATAATATGATTCTTATTTTCGTTTTTTCAAAAATTCTTCATCGCTACTTTAGTTACAAATTCAGAAAATAGGGCTTCTAATTCATGACCCCAAATATGACCTAAAATGTAAACACAGTTGATCATTACTGGGGATAGATAAATTTTAGAGTTCCTTTTTTTGAGATTTTTGAACAACTGTTTCTCTTAAACTATTGACTTTTGGGAAAAGTTGTAGAACAAAAGTTATTCATTATTATGTGTACTTTAACACCTTTTTGGATTAGTACCCCCTTTCTGACTAACCTTGTATATGTAGATTTACAACACCCATAGGATTTCTGATGCATTGCCAACCTGAGTGACTTGAGAAGTTGGAAAATCTCATGTGCTCTTCAAACTGGAACATAGTACTGCTGCTTGGCGGCAGAAAAAGGTATGGTGGTAGTACTTCCCTTGGTGAACTATTTTACAAGGAGCTCTACTACCATTTTATATTTAGGGCCATATAAAATCTGGATAGATACAAAAAGTACCTATCGAAATCGCAATGTTAAAATGTCACATCCGGCTGTAGTACACGGCAGTACCCAAATTTATCTTCAGAGGTGATGTAACAGGGATGTTTTATAGAACGCGTTGTCTAACGGTTTTGGCAAAAATATCCGCTCAACAATGGACGACTGAAATATTCTGAAATACAGGAAGCGTTGTCTCAACTTACGACAATGTCGTTTTACTACGGTATGGTGACCATGGTTTTGTGAATTTTAAATATTAACTCTTATAATTTGTGCAGAAAACACCCCACTTGTCTTTTTATGTGTATGTGACAAAGAGCATTTGTGGTAATAGGGCAGCCGCATCCTACCCGCCCCAATAAACCCATCTAATAATTCTACTAATATTATAAATGTGAAAGTTTTTAAAGATGTTTGGATATTTGAAAGAAAGGAACTAAATTTTATTCAGCCAGGGACACATTATTAGCATTAACAATAGAAACATAAAATTAATAAAATATAGTTACACATTTTAAGCCGTCGAGCATGCCCATGCCGAAAGTGTCCCATCTCAGCATATTCTTGGCGTTAAACACTCAGCGCTGATTAGGATGTCTGTTACTCAATCACCCATAAACGGATAAGGGGATTTGAGTGAAATTTGGCATACTGGTAGAATATGTCCTAGATTAATACATAACATACTTTTTTTAACAGCACATGAAGTAGTTCACCTAGAGTACGAGTGAAACCGAAGGCAACAGTTAGTATACAAATAAATAATTGGATTGTTTTGTTTTATTACCCATAACCGTATACCTAGATAAACGTCAAGTGAGGTAATTATTGTACGTTGAGAGGTTTCTTATGGTGTGCAAAATCTAAGTTACTTAATTTGTACAGAAGCCCATTTATGCAGAGGTTTATTCAAAAGAAGTTTAATCGACATGAATTCTGTTTACGGGCGGATATAGTAGTGCTGGACCGAGCTAGTAAAAAAAATATTTAAAATAATGTGGAAATGTTACACATAATTTTAGACGACACGTTTGGTGTAGTGGCTAAGCGAGTGGCTTCCGCGCTACGGGTCGTGGGTTCGATTCCCACACGGAACACAATTTGTATGGCCTACAGATGATTGTTTTGGGTCAGGGCGTTTGTGTATGTGAGATTTATGTCTGTGAACGCACTCACGATACAAGAGAAATCTTAGAGTGAGGAAAAGATAAAAAAAATGTGATATTGTTAAAGGTTAGCTATCTTTTGTTATGTGAACCATAATAACAGTCGTCAACAAGAAAAACAGACAAAGGATCCACTACATCCTTATTTGCAACATATTTATGGACACACTACACATGAATCACGAGTTCAGAAGCGTAACTATGAATAAATGTGTCTTCCTTGAGTCCAGGATAAATAAATAGTTAGCTTGGTTGTTTGAGAGTTATCTTAACAGAGAACATGGAACAAAAACATGATGACTTAACAGCTTGTTTTTAAAATTACAAAGTTGTATTAAAATAGTAAAATGCAGTGATAGCTTAGGAGATCGAACCCGCACCTCTGATAGGGGATTTACACGGGTCGATTCGACTAGACCGCATGTGACTAAAATCGCAAGCCCCAAAGTTGGGTGTCATCCGACATTTGCCGTGCGGCGACAAGCCGCATGCGGCGGGTGACTAAAATCGACCGTGTAAATGGTCAGTTGCCGGCGATCGCCCGCCGCATGAGTTGTGTTTTGCGCTGTGTTGTTCCGCTAGAAACGAACAAGTTGCATGCGAATTTTGTCAACCGGTGTAAATGGGGTGGCTATTCGATTTTTACAAGCGATGCGACTGATGACTTGCCGCACTTTTCAAATTCATGTGTGGATCAGAATTTGATTAACACTTGCGGTAACGATGAAGGAAAACATCGTGAGGAAACCTGCACACCTGAAAAGGCTCCAAAAAGTTCTCGATGGTGTGTGCACTACGCACTAGACCAGCTTGGTGGATTAAGGCCTAAACTCTTCTCGTTTTAATAAGAGGCCCGTACCCAGCAGTGGGGCAGTAATGAACTGATTATGTTGTGTTATGTATTAGAAAAGTAAATGTGGGTAATGGTATTAAACGGGCGTCAACCGCAAGGCAAAACAGAAACGGTATAGTCCGGAAATTACATTTTTGTATAAAAGGTAAACAAAGCTGTGTTTGCAAAACATTGTTTTTGATTTAAAGTTCCATTATACGAGTACATATACATTTTTAAAAACCTAAATTTATTAAAATGTATATTTTAAACGAGTCTTAGCGCAAAATGAATGTGACAGCCATTTTAATACCTTTATCCATTTTTATCTTGCTGCAACTTCATATTTTTTAACCGACTTCAAAAAAAGGAGGAGGTTCTCAATTCGGTCGGTTTTTATTTTATTTTATTTATATACACCGATTACTCCGAGGTTTCTAGTCCGATTAGTGTGATTATTTTTTTGTTCGATGCAGTATACTTGCACTTTGGTCCCATAAAAATTTCATCCAATTTGGTTCAGCACTTTTTATTTTGTGAGCATTTTTTTGATTACTGCTATGTGGATGATGTAATTATTTTTATGTTTATTCGGGCATAACTCCGTCATTTAAAGACGGATTTGCAAAATTCTTTTTTTGTTTGAAAGAGTATTCTCCCGAGGTGGTCCCATTTAAATTTAGTGAAGATCTGAAGAAGAAAAAAAAATGGATATCAGCATATTACCCGGGATTGCTGTAATTTCATGTTTGTGTATTGTTTATGCCACTTAAAATAGGAAAATAAAATAACTTAAAAAAAACGACTTCAAAAAACACAAAAAGGAGTAAAATAATTACCATACTATAAAACTAACAGTTTCAGAAGTCGGTGCCTTCAAATTTGGTTCAGTGTAAAATTGCACCGACTTTTTTTTTTTTTTTTTTTTTTTTTTTTTTCTATTGGACTGCTGTAGGTCGTCCTAGGGGACGGTTTCTACGTAACCGGGCAGTTATTGGCGAGACCTGAAGGGTCTCCAGCCAATGGGGGGGAAGTAAAATACTTAACCTAAGCTAACTACTTGTACTACACTAACATCATGACTACCTGCAACAACAGCACTAAGGGCGACCCCTAGTGGGACTCGGACCTCGGCTTAGGGCGTTGCTGGCGTGGACATAGGGGGGGGAGACAGCTTGATGAGGGCTGAATTATCGGTGTGACTGCGGAGTCTGAAGAGACGACCGGCTCTACGACGGGAGAGCTCGGTGGATCGTGACCGGCGGCGGTGGGACGTCGCGACGGGCCTCGTCGGCGAGGACGGTATGCCGGACGGCGGCGGACGTTGTGTAGTGTGCTGGTCGATTTACTCGCCTCCTGGAGGAGGGTTATTTCGTCGTCGGGTTCTAAAAGTGTGTGCCTGGGACGGCGAACTTTACTTATGAGAGAGGGACTGTAGTCGGCCGCTGCGGCGACTAGGGGGTTCGGATGGTTTGCACCGACTTCTGAAACTGTTAGTTTTATAGTATGGTAATTATTTTACTCTTTTTTGTGTTTTTTGAAGTCGGTTTTTACTTTTTTTTAAAGTTATTTTATAAAATAAGCTGTTACCTAAGTAATCATGCTAAAGATTATGGTTTGACAAAAATCATGCTGTTGCGTTTCAACAATTTACAAGCAATTCGGTATAGACCCCGTTTAATTTAGTTACTCTCAGATATTGATATTGCCCACGCGTGAACAATTGAACATACTAGAAAGTTGCGCGGGCTGAGGTGGCGGGAGGTGAAACGGCGTGGCGCGGCTGTACCAGCAGATTTTTACTGAACCAACGCCATTTCGGAGCAACGCCTTTTTCTTTGTATATTTTAATAGAATTATAGTTTATATTAATGTGAAGTCTATTTGCTTCGTGGTGAAGTCGATTGTTTTACTTATCATCGCCTTCAGATATTTATATCTAATTCACAACCCCCAATTAGGATTTAGTTAGAAGCTCGTTTAAAACAGTTAATTTAAAATTATTTAATTAATCTTTCGTCGGAGTACATGCACAGGAAACCGATCATAGGCGCCACACGTAATAATAAATGTGTGCTCGATTTTCTGTTCTGAGTTGATTTTTTTCCGCCACGTGTGCGCCATCTTGAAAACCTGGTGTGACCCACGTCCCGTAACCGGATATCGGCCTAGATAAAAAGATTAAATGGTAGGTATTGTTGTGGGCACGATATATATTTTGGATAGGTATTTTATCGATAAATCTCTACGCGCTGATAAGTTGATGAGATAGGTTGATGAGGTCATTGTAATTTTGTCGACACTGGCTATCGCTGAAAACCAGCTCTGTGGCTATGCTCTGTGCATGTGCCACAGCAATACGCTGAGCAATGGGCGATTTGCTTGGATCTGAGGCATTTTTTTGTCAGCCTATAGTCTCCCACTGCTGGGCAAAGGCGTCCCCCAAAATCTTCCATGCACTCTTTTCCTAGATGTGACGCATATTATTATTATTTTTTCACTTCTTTTTTTGTACTTTTTGACGCAATTAAATCTGTATTCTTCCTTTCTTCTAGGTAAGTATAACTCGATTACATAACGAACGGAATTGATAATGGCGGCTCTACTAGTTTTGTCCTTGCCTTACGCTCACTAACGATCTGATCAGATAGTGGATCCACCATTTCTAATCCCATTCTGTAATTAATCGAGTTGTAGATATACAAGGGTACTAATCCGAAAGGCTGTTAAACTACCCATAATAATGAGTAACTTTTGTTCTCCAACTTTTCCCAAAAGTCAATAGTTTAAGCGAAATTGCTGTTCAAAGATTTCATAAAAAACGCTAAAATCTACCTATCCTCAGCTATAATCAGCTGTGTTAACATTTTAGGTCTTAATCGTAACTAAAGCAGGGATAAATCATTTTTAAAGAAATTAAATTAAAATAAGAAATACAAATTATCATTTTTTTTATTTTATCATTTTTTTTTAAACAATCTTCATACTTTAAATGGCACGCGGATTAGTACCCCCTTTCCGACATACCTTGTATATTTTGAGTAAACCGTAGTGCATTTTACAACGGGCCCTAATTCTCCTAAAATAAATCTTGATAAATCACAACCGAACCAAAGCCGAACCGTTCATTCAGACAGTTCTCAATTTCAAAAGCTATCAAATTGTTTGACACAAAAAACAAAATCAATCATTTTGAAAGTTTTCGAAAACAAAAACTGACTGACGGTTGTGGTTCGATTGCGTTTGGCAACAATTTATTTTAGGACAATTGGGCCCCTGGTGTAGTTGAAATACTCTAAAAGTTCAAACCTTGGTCCTTGGTTGGCTTTTCCCCACCTCTCTGCGACTGGTCTTTATATTCGATCTTTTGCTTGATGAATGCTGGTGTTTCTCATTCTTCCTAAAACAAATAAAAAGTTTTGAAAACTAGTTTACCTAAAATTATATAACTGCCTGACTGCCTCGTCTTCTAGTGATCGCAAGCGCGACTGCTGAGCGTGAGGTCCTGGGTTCGATCCCCAGGTCGGGTAATATTTTATTGGGGGTTTCCGTGTGGAATTTCTCAGTTGCAGCCCGGAGTCTGGATTTGTGCTCGGTTGATGGCAATAAGCCACCCTCAGCCCGACCTTTCGGAGAATACATGCGTGATACTATGTTATTTTTTCCTTAATTCCTGTATAAACGAGCAACAATACCCTGAAAGTGTTTCAAGAAGCATCATAAAACGATGAATATAATAGATATTTATTTATGACTATGCAGCTGAAGTTTTAATATTATTACAACTCCTTAGTATTCTGTGAATGCTATTTAAACGATTGTGAAGTGCAATCTCGTGTAGTGCCGGACTTAAAGAATAGAACTACTCCATCTCTTCCTGTGGGTGTCGTAAAGGATTCTCTGGAGGATGGGCAGCAGCTTTTTTTTTTTTTCTTTTTTTTGTTTTCTTTTTTTTTCTATTTGACTTCTGTAGGTCGTAGGGGACGATTTCTACGTAACCGGGCAGTTATTGGCGAGACCTGAAGGGTCTCCAGCCAATGTGGGGGAAGTAAAATACTTAACCTAAGCTAACTACTTGTACTACACTAACACATCATGACTACCTGCAACAACAGCACTAAAGGCGACCCCTAGTGAGACTCGGACCTTGGCTTAAGGCGTTGCTGGCGTGGACATAGGGGGGGGGGGAGACAGCTTGATGAGGGCTGAATTATCGGTGTGACTGCGGAGTCTGAAGAGATGACCGGTGAGATGAGGGTTATTTCGTCATCGGGTTATGGGCAGCAGCGTTTTCTGAGTACTTTAATAACCATACTGCGATCGCCAACTTGCCTGCCAAGCGTAGCGGTTACGCCCCCCCCCCCCCCCCTTTGGGGTAGGCCTATTTCCAGCGATGGACGTCTTTCCGTTGAATGATGATGATGATGAAGTGCAGACAAGGCAAAACTTCAGATATTATTTATTTTGTCTTTAACTTCGTTCTGCCTACCCTTTTCCCTTCGGAATACAGGCGTGATGTTGTGTCACTGTCAAAATAAAATTGATAATACCGTTTTCTAATAAAAAAATGTAAGTTAAATGGGCGTCGCGGGGATAAGTGCCGAATACTTTTTCTTCTCTGTTCGCAAGATTTAATGTTGCGTGTAATGTAACGACTTCGCCATGGGGGTTCAACATTTTCTTTGAGGACAACATAAAAAACGCAATATTTATATATTATTTGGTACATTTACGGCAATATTTTAGCCAATTGGTTTGGTATTATTAAGGCTGCAGACACAGTTTTTGTTTTCTTTTTTAAAAAAAAAACGTTACCACGCCCTGGGCTGGGACACCTGGAACAACTATCTGTAGGCCATAGAAATATTTGTTCCGTGCGGGAATTGAACTCACGAAGCCAATCGTGTCATCTGAACACTGAGCGTATCATGAGCGGCTCGTGTTTCGTTGCGTTACGTATATGTATAGGGATGTACCCAAATTCTTATGCGTGGCCTCACCCAACGTATACGCCGAGCGTAATAGAGCCTATAAGTTTCGAACGCATCTTGCGTTCGATCAATGTTATCCTAATCCTAACTAATATTATAAAAGCGAAAGTAAGTTTGTTTGTTTTACGCCTAAACCACTGAACCGATCATACTGAAATTTTGCATATACGTCGTCAGGTGTACAGAAGCGGACATAAGATACCTTTTATCCCGAAAAAAAGTACTGTTCCCGAGGAAAACAACGATAACGTTCATAGATGGCGCCACGTGTCTTTCAAATCACAATTGAATTATTTATTATTATAGAAACTTTAGTAGTGTGTTAAGAGTTTTTTTGAGCTCAATTAATGCGGGTGAAGCCGCAGGTAAAAGCTCGTATTAACTATATTCGACGTATTTCCAGCTGAACGCGCCTTAAGCGCGTGAGCATAATGCTGCCGGAGGAGAGGGGTGCGGGGGCCGCGGTACTACGCCGCGCGATGCGCCGGCCCCGCCGCCGCGCCGCCGAGAACATTCTGCAAGACGCCGCGGTCGCAAACGCACATATTTAATAATTGTCATCGTAGCGATCGCGTGCTCATAAATCTTATAAATGTAAGGTGCAGTTTCAAAATTTAATTAAATCATATTATACAAGTTGAAGAGAGACGTTTATTTACTCAATCCTCAACACCAGCGGCTACAGCCACTAGTAAGCGTATTTTGAATCGCGTATCTTGCTTAGTACGATACGTAAGATACGCTTTGTGTGTTTTGGCTCTAATAGTTCTTAAAGTTAGTTCTACTTTTACATTTAATTGGGGTGCATGAAAAGAGCCTCCACGAGTGACGATACATAAGTATGTCCGGCGCACACTGGGCAGTCAGCCCCGCTACCAACCTTGCTGACTGGCTAATCTTTTCACCACGGCATGAGCTATTCTGGTATAACTCGTGCCGATACGATAGAAGAATAACATTTAATTTTGTGGATTTGCTTCCTAAATTATCCATGTTACATAGTCCCAAGATCGTGCTAATATTAATTTATTGGATCCTATGTTTACTACATGAATTATGGTTATTGAATGGTTAGATTATTCATTTATTTGTGTGTTGTTCGGCTGAAGATAGGGTATTGCTAAGGTTGAATCGATTCAGGGATTAATTCACATAAATATTGGTTGGAGTCTGTAGCTGATCATCTCTGTGTTAAAGGGAATATTTGATGTATAATGTGAAAGAAAAGACCAATGACTGTGTAGACTGAGCAGCTTTATTGTAATGACAAATGTTACAAAATCAAAAAAAAAAACACGTTAACCAATACAGGCGCTTATGAAAAGTTGGATTTAGGTGCACGGTTCCAATTGGTCGTTTCCTATGGAGAAGAGTCGGCAAGAAACTCCATTACTCTTTTAAAAAGGATATCTTTAACAAATTACATGAAGTACTATGATTTAGGATAGTTATGCGAGAACAATGTAGTCTTGACCACAGGCAGACCTGTGAGTAATGAAGTAGCAAGGATTGAGTACAAAATAAAAAAAAAAAAAAAAACAATATGAATAATAGTAAATTACATAATTACCTATATACGGATTTACACGAAGTTCTCTCATTTACAAAAGATAAAATGAAGCTATATGCCATCAACAAATAATATAATGTATTATTAAGTGTCGAGCGTGCTCGTACAATATTGGTAACTTCGTTCTGCATATACAAGGCTAGTCAGAAAGGGGGTACTAATCCAAAAGGGTGTTAAAGCACCCATAATAATGAGTAACTTTTGTTCTACCACTTTCCCCAAAAGTCCATAGTTTAAGAGAAATAGCTGTTCCAACATTAAATACATGCTAAAATTATCTATCCTCATCTATGATTCTATGATGTAGCTGTGCTTACATGTTAGGTCATATTTAGGGTCACGAATTAGAGGCTCTATTTTCTGAATTCGTAACTAAAGTAGGGATGAAGAATTTTTGAAAAAACTAAAATAATAATAATTTTACATGGAAATAAAAATTATCCTATTTTGAAATTGTAACACTTGCTTTAAAACCGTCATCAGTGATACTTTCCCCCTTATTACAAAAGATGGTCCAAGAAAAACCTAGGTTTTAAAATTGCCCCGTCTCTTTTTGTTATACGACATAAGAAAGTGATGGATATATTTTAAACCTGGGTTTACCTTAGTCTTGGTTTAAACCATCTTTTGTAATAAGGTCCTTTAAGTTTAACTTTCCGACTAACTTTGTATAATCTCCCTTAACGAAGGTCAGTAAAAGCCACTCATCCAAAAACCAGTAGCTCCATGGCTTGTAAAATTTATTTAAAATAAGACGAACCCTGACCTTAATTTGAATTTGATTTTCCTGTAGGGAGAGCTATTCTATGCCCAGAAAAATCAATTCGATCGCAACTCCAAATAGATTTAACCTATGTAGGTACAACGTTATTTTTACCATATACAAAAACCGAGACACCCCAACAACATTTTCATCAGAACTGCCTGAATATGTGTTTTTTTTTTAATAAATCTACAAGTTACACCGTAGTTTATGTCGCGTTAAGTTCCCTAGTAAAGTGTGAAATGCCTGAGATGTGCTATGCAGGGGTTGTCTAATACACGGAAACTAACTGAGCGGACCATCTCAAGCCTCAAGGTGTCTATTTCCGTCAACTGTTATGGGTAGAAACCTAATGAAAATAAATTGAAATTCATGAAAAAAAAAACTGGTGTAAAAAATATGTCAATCGATTCTCCTAGTGATTCTGAACAAACTATACTTGGGAGCAAAGAAATCGAGCCACTCCTTTTTTCACGTGTCCTGGTTATCAGTTTTCATGAATTATATAATTCTAAGTTGACAAAAAACGACTCTCATTATAAAGGTTATCAAACAACCTTTTAGGCGATATATGTTTAGAATAGGCTTGTGTCCATTAAGAATAAATATAATGGATAGGGGTTTATAATGATTAATTATATTATGGAGAAAATAACAAATTAATTTTAATTATTAAAAGCGTTAAAGATTAATAATATTTTTAAAAAATAAATTTCGTAAAATGAAACCTTTAGTCACGTGACAGTGAACACCAATCAGAAAGCGTTACGTCACGCCGTGCGAAACTCCAATCTTGTCTTTGAAGTTTCGAGTATCACTACCGGTTCTTGATAAAATTTTGGTTTTTAACAATTAATATCAAGTTGATACAGTTTTTGCTAATTATAATTTGAAAGAATTAACCATGGAATCTGGATTCAGCAAAGCAGACAGTAATAATTTGCCCAGAATCGATGCCGTTATGCTTGGAATTTTTTTCGCGTCGAACAGTGACTTTTGCTCATCTGAATTTCGCAATGTTAAAACTTCCTTGTAAGTATAAAATATTTATTATAAGCTTAAATGCTATGTGACATTTCAGTTCGGTACACAGTATCTATAAGAGAACAACTTGGAGTACAACTTTCTTTTGATTCATTCAGACACTCTTCTATTATCATCTTTCTTTGTTTTTTTAGAATATATGGCCGTTCTGTACTGCTGCATGTTCGTTTTCTTCTGTCTTCTTGACATCCAAATTTACTTGGCATACAACCTGGTTTCATGCGCACTTGTGATACTGTTCCCTTCATATGATACTCCATATAATTAATCATATCATTTGGCAACTAGAATAATAAAAAGAGTAGGTATGTTTGTAACATTAATTAGAAAACTAAAATAAAACGTTCACTCCTAAAAGTGAAACAACTTAACCTGAACTCATGTATTTCTTATTTAGAAAATAGGGATTCTACAAAACACATCTAGTTTGCTCGAATTAAGTAATAGATTGTATTGTGTGAAATACTTACATCAAAATGATCTTCACAAAAATACATTCTTGAACCTGTTGATAAAGTATGAGCATCATCTCTTCTTGCAAGTTTTAGCCACTTTTTCCGTATTTCTCCATTGTTTGGAACATATATAAATAACTTGTTTGGCGTTTTTATAGTCGTGCTATCACACTGGGGCACTATACAGTACTTATAATATGAGAAATTCACTTTTAAACGATAAAAACTAGCTATAACGAACGAAGACACGATCGCTCTTTGGTTTGTTTCGCACGGCGTGACGTCATTCAAGACGCCATGACAGTCTTGTGCGTTTTGGAACCAAATTGAAATTGTTTTTTTAAAACGCGAAATTTATAATGTAAACGCTCGATTAAAAATAAATAAACCTTTTTTTTAGATAAAATGCCTAATAAGCTAAAATATTAAGCAGTTATTGAAATTTTGTCAACTAGCCTATTGATCTGTTCCATAATACCAAAAATAGTAACAATTACTTATACGTGACAAATAGAAGTGGCTCGATTTATTTGCTCCCAAGAATAGTTTCAGATTTAGTGTATACTAAAACTAAGCTTGTGTATATTTTTCTCTATCAAATTCTAAACGACACATAAAATGTCGGGCTTTCAACACACTTGGCTTGCTTTCCTCTAGACGTCAAAATGGTGTTAATGTCCAGTCAAGTTGGCACCGAATCGCCGTCAACAGAAATATATTATAGCAGAATTCTTTTGAATGGTTAGCTGGTCAGCGCATATATTGAAGGGGTCGACACATAACAATAGAAACTGATGTGTTTGTAAGGAAATGCATTCACAATACGGCTGTCGAGGATAAGGGGAAAATATTCGTAAGCATATCTTCAGATCAATTTATTTCACATCAGAGACGGTGATGTTTGTTTGTGATACTTCAGTTTTTATCAATCTATCACAGTTTGCTACATAGCCTGGAAAATAAAGATTTGAATCTAAACATAAAATTCTAGATTCCTAACAATTTCTATCGCTTGTTAAAATTACAATATTTTTATCTCCCTTAAGCCATATTTTTGTATTTGTTACTCCAATGTTGATTTATTTCTTAGATTAACCTGCATTATTCTTATACCATGTAGGATCACCTTTTTCATCATCATCCACTTCACACATTTTACCTTCTTTTTATTTACTATAAACCTTTTTTTATCACAGGCCACATAGTTTTGGAACACACTCTATATTCAAAAATTTGAAAAGCACTATAAAATAAAAAGAAGCAAAGTTGCTTTTGCAAGGGATTCTAAAAGCAACCACGAAAGTGAGCGGACTGGTGTCAATTGGAAGGGGACTACTACTGAGCCTCCGGCACTCCGACTTACTGGAGGGAGTCGCCGCACTGCTGACCTTCCAGCACTTCGCCTAGACACCATACTACTGAGCTTCCGGTCACCAAAATATCACTCAGAGAAGTTTTGTGTATCTGTTACTGCAAAACCTCGAACTGCGGTAAATCCTAAGATTTTCCAGTAAAACTTAAGATTTACTAAATCTAAATGGTAAAAGTCCGAACTGTTCTGTGATAATCGTTGATTTCGGACTTTTACTAGCATTCCCTCGACAAATCTTAGGTTTTACCTCAGAGACACGGTAAATGTCGAAAAATAGTAGTTTTTAGACATGTTTGGGGCATTATCGTACCTATTATTTTTTACTGTTTATAAATGACAATTAATAATACCAAATGATTATAAAAATGAATAATTTGATTATCCAACGTAGATATATGTTTGTGAGAAGAAAGTTTTATTTTTGTTTAACTTTACAAAAAGCATTTTAAAAATATTTTAAAATGATGTTGGTAACTTATCTACAGCTATTGAGTCGTAATTATAATGTTTGATAAATACTTTCTAATTATATAATAGTTTTATTCCTAAAACCAACATTTACTAATCGTCGTTGGTAAAACCTAGCATTTGCCAAACGCTAATGGTAAAAGCCCAAAAAATTGTCTCATTTTATATCATACTTTACATTTACCAACTCATGATGGTAAATCCTGAGATTTACAAGTGAAACCTAAGATTTACCAATATTCGGACTTTCACAGTAACATATCCACTATTTTTTACGTGCTATTACTCCGAATAAACATTCCAAATTTTAGCGTGTGTTATTAGGGACTCTAATAATTGTTTTTATCCATATTATAATGTTGTCTTCTCTTAAGTGTTTTCCTTGTTTGTCCGGCTAGGGTTAGGTAGGAACCCTTACTAATAACTCTTCCTTACAACTGGTGTGGCAGACGTGTCCCTAGGTTCTCAGGAGATCCTGGGGTGGTCTGCTACATTACAACCATCTCTCAAACTACTGTAATGGAATTGCAATCAATTATTTTAAAAGAGTATTCATGGAGTTTCTTGCCGACTCTTCTCCATAGAGCCTACCTTTTGTAACCTTGCACCAAGTTTTCAAAAGTGCCTGAAATCTGGTTTATTTGAAATAAAAACATTGACTTTGAATGAAGTAAGAATATACATTTATTTTGCAAATTTTGAAATACTTATAACAATTTCCTTTACAGCCTAATATCGGAACGAAATTCCCAAAAATTGCTGTATCGGACCGAAGGACCAGAAAACAAAACATTCGAAATTAGATTATTCCAAAGCCGTACCATTAAAAAGGTTCGTAGTTTCGTAATTAAAACTCCTTGCACATAACAAAGTAATGACCGGTTTATATTCAGGTCAGTCGGTAAATATTCAGGCGAAGGGATCAAAAACAGGCAATGTTTGTATTTTCCGAGCGTGACTTGTCTACAACAACATCGGGAAGTAAACATTGTAAAAGAAACAATAGTTCTTTGATTCACTTTTCTGAACAAAGGTTAAGTAAACGAGAAATGTTTTCTTTATTCAGAAACGGCCTTGAGGGACTTGTGTTAAATTGGCGAAATAACGAGTTTTTTTTGGAAGTACTAAAGCCGATGATGTGTGTAAACGTAAATTGTGTGTAAACATCCTCATCCGTACTTATAAATGATGGTAGAAGAATGTTTAACTGAAATGGATTTTGAGTCTATTGCCATCTCTATTCATTGGCATACAAATAACAAGGACAGATACTATTTAATCAGTGTTTAAAAATGACAATCTTTTATAAGGAAGTGCCAAAGTACACACAAAAAAAAAACGTAAGATCACATTTTAAATTACAATCACGCTTAGCTTTCTAAGACATAATTTCTTCTTCACCCTGTAATAATTTACTTCAGAATAATCAGATAAAGTATAAAAATAATAATATTGAAGTAAAACTATTTTACCATGTGTCGACACCGGAAATTACGATTAGCGTAAGGGGCAATAAGTGTATTGTCCCTTACGCCAATTGAGATTTCCGTTGTCACTATAATGTACATAGATACAGCAAACAGGCGAGTATAAATTGTAGTGCCTAGCTGAAGTCCAAAGAAATAAAATATGACTTGATGTGCTGTCTAGATATTTAAATAGTTTTTCTGGTAGCATTTTCCTTCTCTCCTTATATTTATGAAAAACTGTATTTAATAAATTAACGCGTGGGCGATGAAGCTTAGTTACTAATATAATAAAGTTTTTTTTTTTAAATATTTGTATTATATTTTCTTCAGCCGCATGCATAATGACCGCTGGGCAAGAATCTCCACACAATGGGTGCCTGAAGATGGACGGCGCCGCCGAGGTCTGCCCAGAAAGAGGTGGCGAGACTGCCTAGAGGCGTAACGCAAGAGCTGGTTTGAAGTAGCACAGAAAAAGAGTACATGTAAAGAACTTGGCGGAATCTTTTGCCCAGCAGTGCGACAGAAAAGGTTGACAAAAAGAAAATAGTTTGAAGAGACAGTGTACTAAAAACTGAAATAGCTAATTCAACCTACTACCACATACCACAATCATATGTTTTTTTACAAACTTTAATGTACCTTTTAAACATAATTTGAAATACAATAAAAATAGATATTTCCAGTGAACCCTAGAAACTCCGCAAAAAATATATTTTATTTATGAATCAGAATAAGAGGCTGAATTATCTGTTTCTGTTTTTGGTACAATAATATAATAAGCTCTTAAAACCTTGGTATATTTGCAAAAAAAAACCATGTCCAGAGTTGTATAGCGTGATAGAAATATCCAGACAGACGAAATATATTAAGAATGCTACAATCAATACATTAAACGGCTACGTATTATATACTTAAATATTTTAGCTCATAATACATTGTTCTACCTAGCCTTTTCCAAACTGCGTTGTGGTCAGCTTCCAGTCTAACCAGATGCGACTGAATACCAGTATTTTACACGGAGCCACTGCCACCAGACCGCAACCCAGTTACTAGGCAATGCCGATATCCTAAGGTTAGACCGGTTGTCAGACTTTCGAGCTTCCGAGGCTGAATTCTCCTAAAAGAAATCGTGATAAATCGCAACCGAATCAAAGCCAACCGTTCAGGCAGTTTTCGTTTTCAAAAGCTGTCAAATTGTTTGACACAAAAAACGTAAACTAATCATTTTGACTGTTTTTGTAAACAAAAACTGATTGACGGTTGTGGTTAGTTTGCATTTGGCAACAATTTTGTTAGTCGAATTGACTTTCTGACTACCCGTAACGACTGTTATGGGTATTTATTTGACACCCGAGACCGACGGTTTAACGTGCACTCCGACGCTCGGGGTGGTTCTCGATTTATTTATTTACTTTAATTAAAACGGTCTTAGACCAATTACAATAATTAAAAATAGTAATAGAAGACGATACATATAATACAAGGGAAAGAAAACAAAAATTAAAAAAATATTCTAATAAACTCTTTCATAAATCCCTTACAATGCTTCTGCCAGTATATTCTTTCACTCATTCATGATGCATTCCTCTCGTAGTACTCCAGACATTCCGACAAAATCACCCTCTATTTATCCACAAACATATCAGAATTCGGTCTGGCGTCCAAGAATTGAACGCGGTTCGATGTGTAACGAATGATCACCTATCCGGACTGACCACAACAAGCGCAACTTAACTTTGGAAATTAATGTTCTGCGAAGTTGTTAATTAGCCATAAGCATCCCTTAGCTCATCTCTTCTCTTTTCTATCGTGTCGGCACGAGCTATACAAGAATAGCTCATGCCGTGGTGAAAAGATTAGCCAGTCAGCAAGGATGGTAGCGAGGCTGACTGAGCAGGATGCGCCGGACGTACCGAAGGATCGTCACTCGTGGAGGCTCTTTTCATACACCCCTTACACTTAGCTCATAATAAGTACTATAATTAAACAATGATTACATTGAGATTAAAATTTGTTTACGTCTATAGAAAGACTAAAAATCTCTTCATAAACAATGTTTTACTTAAAAGTCTTGTTCAGACAATGTTTTCTAAATCCCAACAAAATTGTAGCCTTCGTTCAAGGTCTTACAATATTCAAGATTTACATAATCAAAATACAAAAGAACAAATGTACAGTCAACAAAATAGTTAGGTATATAGGCAAACAGTGGAGATCAATGCACTACGCAGACAATTAACGTTGTAATTGTGTACCTACATAGTAACTTTTTATACATAAGACATGGTCAGACAAGCGATGACAAAGACTTGGCCACTCAACACACGCATAAAGGTCATAGCACATTATACCGGCACCGCAACTGCACAGCTGCAGCATGGCGTCGCGTCGCCTCGAATTTAAGCTACGGCTAGCTGCCAGCGTGCTAACTACGCGTCGTCCGTCAGGTGTAAGCTCGCAGTTTGCGCACCGGCCGCGAGGTGCAAGCTTACTGTCACCGCGAACACAGTAGTTATTTGACATTTGTGATTGAACGCCTACACTTCCACACGCCTAGGATTTGCACGTTTTCATGACGATGTTGTTTCACTGGCGACTTGGAGTCGGCGCACAGTAAGCACGCGGTCCGCTCGCTTGCAGAGCGCAGGCTGCGAGTAGAGTTGTATGGTAACGGCCAGCGCGCTGACTTCATAATGTCAATATGAAAAAGCCAATGGCGGGTTTTTCATATTGACATTATGAAATATGTTATACGACCCACGATTTAATGCTCTAATTTGAATGTTAAGTTAATTGCTGGGTTGGAGTGGTGCCATTGCGGTGCCGGTATCACTATACCGGAGAGTTAGGGTTATGGCACACTTGCCATAACCCTAACTCTATTGAAATACTAATGTAATTAGTTGCCTGTACACTTATCTCTTTGATTGACTGTACAAGAATACTGTCTTATTCGTTCCAATCCTAAAAATAATACTGGGATTCAAATAATATTGCCTAGACGAACTTTACTTTAGGTTATCGGTATCAACCACTAATTGGGATGAGGTCAGATGGTAGACGCTTCATCTAAGATATTCAACCGCATCTGGGTTGACTGGAAGCCACTTACATAATTGGGACAAGGCTAGAATATTGCTAATGAAGGGTCTTGTATAGACTAAGGGCTTTTTTATTTGGTATCTGGGCAGGGTCGCCTATGATTTTGTGGTTTAATAGGGTTCAAAATAACACAGAAATTAGTGGTGCTTACTGTCTATGAATAAAATATAGGTATACCAACAGCAAATACATATATAGCATACTAAAACAATTCGGTATAATATCAACAATTTCTTATTTGTATGCCCATAACAGGTACACATAGCACTCATAGAATAGAGAGTAGTATAGTAGTATACATTGTTACAGTCCTTAGGTTACCTACCTAGTAACATAACTAGTGGTGGTTAATAAAACGTATAGCGCCAAAATGTAACAGACTATGTGTACATAGCGTATAGCGTTTGCTATAGCGGCTCTGACTTCACGCTATATTATAACGCCTCAACCTACTCAACGAATAAAAGTCTAAACGCGCATAGCAGGGCCAGAATGAGATAGCAAGATAGCGTAGCGACTAGCAGCAGCGCGTAAGGGAATAAAATAATAATATATTCTTTAGTGTACAGCGCGTTGCGAGATAACATTTACCGCGCATCATCAAGACCGTTTAGCGCGTTGTTAAATAAAATTATAGCGTCTCCGCGTTCAGACTGCGCCCGAGTTTTGTAACACCGCGTTATAATGATAGCGTATAAAATAACAGACTATATGAATATATTTTATAGTTTATAACACGTCTACAGTTTATAGCGGATTTGAACATCACTAAACATAACCTTACGTAATGCATGTGCGTATGTGCTACAATACCGCAATACTACCACCATACCTATTTCTGCCGCCAAGCAGCATTGCTGTGTTAGTGTGTTGCTGTGTGTGTGCTTATAGGATATAGGTGCCGGTGAAGTTACAGGCACATTACATTTTCTCGGCTTGCTTGCTAATCTATTACATTCGAAACAATGGTTTAGTTTCCTAACCTTATGTAACATTATTGTATGACAAAGTCGGATAACTTTCAATTCCTATCTATAATATTTAAAACTAAATGCCTAACAGCTGTTTGTTATCGATGCGCGTGACCTTGGTGGACTTCACGGACCTACATTGCTCACAACCCCACCTTTTATCATACTGGCGCCCAACGTGAGACGCCGATGTGATCACACAACAAGCCTTTTGCTACCAACAATAATTTATAGAAGGATTTTTTCACAGAAACATCACAGCAACGCATTGAAATGCTGGCTTAAAATTTTCTAGCAAGCAATTTTTTTAACGAAATAATAAAAAGCTAACTTATTTTTTTTTATCTCAACATCAGCCGATAAAATGAGAAAAAATAATATCGGTCGTTCAATCTAGCATTGTCTTCACAGATCAATATCCAATACACATATAGACGGCGTCTTTGCTAAAACTACATTGTGCCCTGAATATTTCACACCAATCCTACAGAATAGTTCGCGGGTACAAGTTCAAAGGTCACTGACCGGCATTGTCATGCTCATGAATTCGGAATCTTTATAGCCAACCCCAGAATCTCATGAAAGCCTGGTACTATGTTATTAAAAGGATTGAATATTTAGGTCGCATGTCTCAGTGATGCGACTGTAATGTAATTAGTAAATGGATTTGTCATAGATTACATTACGTTGATTACAGTTGCTCATTACGCGGAAGAGGATTATTTTTGAAATGTTTTTGTGTTTTATCCGTGTTTGTTTGATTCGCTATTCAAAAATGGAATGTTTTAAATTCGAGTGAACGTTGTTTAGTTCAAATTGTGTACATTTCATATAGTCCAGTCAAAATAGACTTTTAATTTCGGTATAATTCGCACACAGCTGAAAATTGGTACAGACTTTAAATACATCATTACAAATTAAATGTCAAAAGTCCCCATCGATCCCACTTCTGCAAAAAAGTTATTCAATGTTAAACATAATGAAAATCGGTTATTCGTAAATAGGCGTACAAATTTATTAAACCCTGCCTCCTAAATTAGGATACCCTGTGTCTTAGGAGTCAGTGTTCTACTGTCACTTGGACTTTAACTTATACCTCATCAAGTAAACAGTACAACGCTAAATCAGCAGGGTGATACACGGTAAATAGGTACACATACAAAACAATATAAACAAGGAAAGAAAAAGTGGTGAATAAGGAGTACTGTGAGTGAGTGTGAGTGCGCGTGTGCGCGCATTTGTGTGTGTGTGTGTATGTGTGTGTGTATGTGTGTGTGTGTATGTGTGTGTGTTTGTATATTTGTGTGTGCGTGTGTGTGTGTGTGTGTACAGTTGTTGAGAATGTTATTAATATAGTTATTACATATGAAGGAAGTTAGTGTGGTTATGCAGTGACCTGTTTCGAATTTAATTATGACATGGGCAACAGCAGTTTCTCAGTCTGAGCATAGTCAAGAAGATAATCTATATTACTTAAAAGATAAAATATCACTTAAAAGGTAAGTATTATCGTCATAGTAGATTGTACAAAGGTGTAGAATATGCGATTTTCTACAAAAAAGCACTGAACTTATTTTTCAAACAAATTCTGGATTCGTTTTAAAAAAAACAGCTGTTCCACACATTTTTTTACAATTTATAGTTTTTTGTAAAAGTTGTACACAATGATGAGCAGAGTCCGTGGTTTTCGGATGTAAAGCAACTATCCAGGGGCCTAATTCTCCTAAAATAAATCTTGATAAATCACAACCGAACCAAGGCCGAACCGTTCATTCCGACAGTTCTCAATTTCAAAAGCTATCAAATTGTTTGACACAAAAAACAAAACAATCATTTTGAAAGTTTTCGAAAACAAAAACTGACTGACGGTTGTGGTTCGATTGCGTTTGGCAATAATTTATTTTAGGGATTTTGGGCCCCAGTTACGCTGTATTGCATACACAAGTATCAATTATTTATCCTATAATTAATCTTTCCACAGAGATTTCCCTCTTTAGCAAGAACTTTAATTAAATCAGAATTAACACTATGCATACATTATATTGTAACACTAGTCTTAAACGGAGGAGCTCGTGGCTAAATAATTACAGCCGCATAGACCGATCTTCCGGGTTAAGCTACGCTTGCCGAGGTTGGTCTGTGGATGGGTGACCATTTACCATAGCGAGTTTCCTCCGTGCCTCGGAAAGCACGTAAAGCCGTTGGTCCCGGCTGTCATTTGTAGAGCTTTGACAGTCGTTACTGTTGGTCAGAAGCCAGAAAGTCTGACAACCAGTCTTACCAAGAGTATCGTATTACCCAGTTACTGGGTTGTGGAGGTCTGATAGGCAGTCGCTCCATGTAAAATACTGATATTCAGCTGCATCCGGTTCGACTGGAATCCGACCCCAACATAGTTGGGAAAAGGCTAGGCAGATGATGATGACTATTCTTAAACAAGTTTACCAAGCGTTGTTGGACTAAGGAACATAAATTATATTTTACGACTGTGAACACACGCTTGGCTGTAATTTAATCTTTAACGTTTTGGGACGACTTGGGATTACGACCGAGATTTGAGATATTCACTTCGTTATAATACATTCAATTACTTGCCTTGTTTTAGCCTTGTTTAATGGAATAACATGTTTCTGAGACAATATATGGTCCGCTTATAATTTCTGCTCAGCTTTTAAGTTCTTGTCTCGTGTCAGCACAAGCTATACGAAAATAGGTCATGCTGTGTGTGACAGATCGTGGGGTAAAGAAATACTCAGGTTCTTGATACACCAGTATATTTTCGGGCAGCACTTCCTCCTTCAAATACAAGTTAACAATAGCACAAAGGGAGTGCATGGAAAGACCCTCCACGAGTGACGATACTTAAGTCCGTCCAGCTCACCCTGGGCAGTCAGCCTGGCTACCAACCTTGCTTGGCTAATATTTTCACCACAGCATGAGCTATTTTCGTATAGCTCGTGCTGACACGAGAGAAGAATAGCACAAATTTACACAATCCTTCTACTTTTATATGGCTCAGAAGCCGTTACAATACAATTTTACTTAACAAATATAAGGTACACCAATATCTAATGACGTCACTACCGGTAAGTATTTTTTAAACACGAACAATTATCTTAATTTACAATTACTTCATAGTACTGATTCTAATTATTAATAATGAGATATAACATGATCCCAATAATTATTTATAATAAATAATAATAATCTTTATTGTTCAAAAAAAAAAAACATAGATATCAGTACATAAATAGCACTAGCCTCCACACTAGGATTCCCTGTGTCGTGGAGACTAGTCTCTTTCGTTCAAATCAAAATACATTAATCATGAGGATGTGACATATGTTGCGAGGTGGTGTCACTAGGGCTGATGATTAGTTGCTAACATGAGGTAAAAAGATTAGCCAGTCAGCAAGGTTGGTAGCGGGGCTGACTGCCCAGGGTGCGCCGGACATACTTAAGTATTGTCACTCGTGGAGGCTCTTTCCATGCACCCCCTTTGTGCTATTGTTAACTTACTAACTATTGCACTCCCTTAGCTTTTAAGTATGATACACATTAGAACACATCGGTGCGCAGCATAGCGGCTCGCGTCGACGCGCGTTTGAGCGGATCGAAGCGCTTTTAAGCGATATTTTGCCAGATATAAATTGTAGAGGATTTATCAATTTGCAAATTATTATTTTTCATGTTGTGTTTAATTATTTTGCTCTATACTTGGTACTTCATTACTTACTGGTCTGACCTCAAGACTTTATTGTTCTTTCATAACTATCCTAAATCATAGTACTGTATTTATTAAAAATGTAAGTTCAAAAACTAAAACCCGACTACTATAAAATGAATGAAACAAAAAAATATTATCATCTGAAACTTGTTTCCTGCAAACTATTCAATATTTATCGTCTATTAAAAAAACAACTTACACGGAATATATTTTAGTGTATTTAATAGACATGTAATTCATGGTGATGTTCAGAGAATAGCCGTGAGCCGTTGTCGTATGCCATTTCGCCCTAAAGCTACGATCGCCTACTACTGTTCACCGCTGCAAATAATACCCGAATATCAAAGTCTGTGGTACGAAAAATAAAATCAAATGAATAGATAACACTGAAAAACACGTTCGTACTTTGAAAGTCAGTGGTTTCACTTAACACCGTCTAATACATTAATTCACTTGCTTTCTAGACATTACTAATTTAATATAAGTTACTAAAAGGGTCGTCTAAATATTACGTGACTGAGAAATGTGAAAGTTTTGATATTATTCTAGTAACTTGATTATTAACCTCTTGATGCATTAACCTCTAAAATACAAACATAGTATTAAGGCGCCCGTCCACCTGTCTGCGTCGTAACACAGACTCGTGTGGAAGGGATTAAAAAAAAAGGATTTTTGTATTACACAATGGGCATTGTGCATTTTTTTTAAATCTGTTAAGATATGAAAACTATTTCGAGGAATAAGGTTACTAATCACATCTCACTAGAAATGGAAAATAATCATGGATTATTAGTATTTCGGGTTATATGTGAATGACCTTAATTTATCCTCCAAATGACATCATTGCTGGCAGTATGGCAGTAATGCCTTTGCCTATCCTACGATTGTAAATAAAAAAATGTTAGACGTGGTCACGTGACGTGAATGTCATAAATAATAAACATAACCTCAATCCTCAACAGAAATTCAACTTTTACTATTATAGTGTTTATTGAGACTGTCAAACAATAACGATGGAATATAGGAAGTGCTTTGTTCCTACCTGCAAGAACGACACTAAAAACAGCCCAAACAAAATGTTTGTTCGTGTTCGGGAACTCAACTTTCGGAAGGTTCCGCGAGTCAGCTTTGATAAAAGTATCACTCATGGCGATTGGTTGGTCAGTAAGTAATATGAAGGGCGTACGATCGAGATTAATTGCAATAGCGGCGTAACGTGGTATTTTGTTTGTTATGAATTAAAGGCAAAGAACATAATAATCTGAGGTTATTATTTAATTGATTTGACAGTTGACACTATTGACATTTGACATCACTGTTACAGTTTTTAGAATATGGATTGAGGCAAAGGCCCAAAGATTTTATGCCACTGATGACGTCATAGATCAGAAATGATATTGAATTTTAAATAATTAATAAAAAAATAATTACAATGAAAATAACAAAAATATTTAAAGTGGTTTCTTAGATTACTCTATATTTTCGAAATCTAAAATAAAATATGGCATTAAGTCCGCCTTGTGTACCACCAATGTACATGAAGTTTAAATAAATAAAAAATTGTGGTCAAGAATTTTGCTTCATCCCCATTGTTTATTACTTTTTCTGCCTCGTTGGTCTAGCGGTCGCAAGTGCGACTGCTGAGCGTGAGGTCCTGGGTTCGATCCCCGGGTCGAGCAAAATGTTATTGGGTTTTTTTGTGTGGAATTTCTCAGTAGCAGCCCGTAGTCTGGATCTGTGCCCGGTTGGTGGCAATAGGCTCGCCCCCTATTACATGAGACGTAAATCATAACGGCGAAATGTGGGTGTACTGTACACATCTGCCAATCCAACGGGGAATACAGGCGTTATTTTATGTTTATTAACTAAATTCTTTCACAAATCATAGTGAATTTGCATGTATATTATTCTTTTGTTTGAGACAGTATCGCTTCGTTAATAAAACGTCGGAAGGAGTCTTGCATCTTTCATATTTCAGATCTTATAAATATTTAACAGTTTTGGACCGCGAAGCATCCTATCACAATATTTTGTGAGTTGCAGTAAATTTGGTTAAAGTTGAATGAGATAATTTATAGTGTTCCCAGACTAAGGTTATAAAATGTAATGTAACGTTATAAAATACTAACATTTCTGTTACGTTTATATTTTGTTTAGTATTTTTGTTATGTAGGTATCAAAACTTATATCATAATCATAAAATAACTTAATAAGCCCATTACTGTCCTGCTGCTTGCCCGAGTCTTGAGTAGTGCCAGACTTAAAGAATAGAACTACCCCATCTCTTCCCGTGGGTGTCGTAAAAGGCGACTAAGGGATTCTGTATAGGATGGGCAGCAGCGTTCTCTGAGTATTTTAACAACCCTACTGCGATCGCCAACCCGTCTTCCAAGCGTGGCGATTACGGCAAACCCCCTCCATTTTGGGGGAGGCCTATGTCCAACAGTGGACATCTTTCGGCTGAATGATGATGATTATGTACCAGTGCTGGGTACAGGCCTCTTCTCAAACAGATCTCAAGATCTCAGTCCACCAGGATAGTCTGGTGCTGGTTGGCGGACTACATCGAGAACTTTATGGAGCTCTATCAGGTGTGCTAGTTTCCTCACGATGTTTATCCTTCACCGTTAACGCAAGTGTTAATCAAATTCTGATCCGCCCATGAATTCGAAAAGTCAAAGGTGCGGGCCGGATTCGATTCGGACCCTCCTGCATGGAAGGCAACCGTTCAACCACTAGACTATCACTGTACTTAATTTTATTTTAGAAAACTTATATTCCATTTTATAAACTCAGTGTGGATGCTCCATTACACTAAAGGTACAAGTTAGTAGCCGACCGCATACAGCAGTAGCAGACGACGTGTCGTTACGACACATCGTAGCGTCATGTCGCTGCAGTCATGATTTCGAACCCAATTACAGATGGCTGCAGCAGACGAAACATCGTATTCCAGTTCTAAATGTTCCGTGAGACAAGATGTCTGACCTGGTTAGGATTAGTGATCGTGATTTACTTTTGTATCTTTTGTTTTTGTTAGATGCATCCTACAGTGCAGGATATTGGGCCATCTGGTTTATCAGTTTTTCTTCCTCGAAATTGGAAAAACTCATTTTTTGAGAAAGATTCAACGTGTCGTTGCTCCAACGTCGGTGGAACTACTGATGTGCGGTCGGACGACATGTTGTCTGCGGTCGTGCGACGTGTAGTCGGGCGACGTGTCGCCAGCTGCGGAAGGTATTTCACAGAAATACATAGGTAGAAACTAGTAGTGTCGGAGTGATACGTCGCCTGCTGCTGCCGCATGCAGTCGCCTACGAACTCGTAACTTAAGTAGTATTAATTAACAATCAACTTTCCACTTACCTAATTATTATAGTAAATGAAATGCCAGTAATCATACAAAATTATATTATTGTGAAATAAATGGTTGGTTAATTCAACGGAATTAATTTTATAAATTAATATAAATTATTGGAATGATTGACTGCTCAATTTAATTAATTAAATTGCGAAGAGTATTTTGTTTTCCACGTTTATTTTCCACGTCCAATTTTAATCAGATTAGTATTATCTAAAGACATACTGTAATTATTTTGTAATAATAACTTGCAAGACCCGTTTATACATAATTGTTATCGCTGTCGCTCTATAAATTAGATGCTATCAAGGGTCTGCTGCCGAAGTCTCTTGACATACAAAATGTGACCGAAAAAACCCGGCCAAGTGCAAGTCGGACTCGCGCACTGAGGGTTCCGTACCTTGAAAGAAAACTCATTATGAAAAGTTATATTTTCATTTGGTTTGGAACCCTACATATAATAGGGGATTTACACGTCTAAATGACAATTCGACTAAGCCGCAAGTGACTAAAATCGCAAGCCTCAAACATGGGTGCCATCCAACTTTTGCCATGCGGTGACAAGCCGCATGCGGCGGGTGACTATAATCGACCATGTAAATGGTCAGTTGCAGGCGATCGCCCGCCGCATGAGGTGTGTTTTGTGCTGTGTTGTTCCGCTAGAAATGAACAAGTTGCATTCGATTATTGTCGACCGGTGTAAATGGAGTGGCGATTCAATTTTTACAAGCGATGCGACTAGTAACTTGCCGCACGGCTAAAATCGACCCGTGAAAATCCCCCACAAGTATGTTTGGAAAAACTTTTTGCTGATTTAAAAAAAAACTGCTAAAGACTTTGTTTTACTTTACCTGTAATATTAACATAAAACTCTATTAACTCAATTTATTCCAGATTTTTCGCATTGCAAACTTCGGCGATAAGGCGGGAGGAATAGTATTTTCACAGTCATATTTCATCATAAGTCAAAAATTATGCAGCATAAATGCAAAGAGCACAAGTAATTCTTGAAATAAGCAGCTGTGACAGACAGCCGGAGGAAGTCGCACCACGACGTATTCCACATTGGGCACCCGCTTTTACGGCACCCAAGTTAATGGCACCTGAGGTATTCCATATTCGGCACCTATCGGTATTTTTCGCAGGTGCCATTAGTGGAACAGTTTATTATTTAAAATTTTATTCCACTTTCGGCACCTACGAACCAGTAGGTACTAGTGATGGGACGTTTACTTTTTATAGGACGTTAAAATTAAAAATTCGATTAAAATCAGTAGAGTTTAATAACATGATAAAAATTTAACTTCTTTATGTATTTTAATATAACAATCGGTTTCCTTAATCACATTATATTGCAAAATCAGCCTTGAGTTACGATAGTTTTTTTTTTTTTTAATCTTTTGACACTTTTTATCAAACATGATCATGCCAGCCTCATCGTACACAATAGAATTTAAAAACAAATACTTTTTAGGTTTACATACAATTATTTCTCTTCTTGATTAACTTTGTAATTAAAATTCAACTGTCTTTATTTATTAAAACTACCAGGAAAGCAGAAATGATCTGGAACTAAGTGCTTAAGCGACTTTACTACTTAGCTTAATAATGCTAAAATTATAATTTTTGAAATTGAATCAATTGTTGTTTTGAAAAGTACCAGGGTGACAGCCTAAACGATGTCACTAAGATGTGCACCAATGATTAAACACAAAAAGGAATATAAAGTATTCCTTATTATTCACTATATCGATAGAAGTCTTAAAACTGTCCTATATCTTACCTATAACTGTCACTTAGTGATATCGTTTAAGCGCCTATTTTCTGTTCATTTTTGTCGCCCTGGTACTTTTCAAAACAACAAATGATTCAATTTCAAAACCTGTATTTTTACCATTATTGAGCTATGTATCTTAAATCGCTTAAGCACCTAGTTCCAGTTCATTTCTGCTTTCCTGTGGTAGTTTTAATAAATAAAGACAGTTGAATTTTACAAAGTTAATCAAGAAGAGAAATAATTGTATGTAAACCTAAAAAGTATTTGTTTTTAAATTCTATTGTGTACGATGAGGCTGGCATGATCATGTTTGATAAAAAGTCTCAAAACATAAAAAAAAAAAAAAAAAACTATTGTAACTCAAGGCTGATTTTGCAATATATGTGATTAAGGAAACCGATTGTTATATTAAAATACATAAAGAAGTTATATTTTTATCATGTTATTAAACTCTACTGATTTTAATCGAATTTTTAATTTTATCGTCCTATAAAAAGTAAACGTCCCATCACTAGTACCTACTGGTTCGTAGGTGCCGAAAGTGGAATAAAATTTTAAATAATAAACTGTTCCACTAATGGCACCTGCGAAAAATACCGATAGGTGCCGAATATGGAATACCTCAGGTGCCATTAACTTGGGTGCCATAAAAGCGGGTGCCCAATGTGGAATACGTCAGTCGCACCATAAGGATACTTTTTTAGCATTTTTTTCCGGAACCCTAAAAACAAGTGAAAATACGTGACGTTTAGCGGGCCTTTTTTTTTTTTTTTTTTTTTTTTTTATGGATGGGAAATCATCATATGACTCCTTCCGCTCTGGGCGGAGCGGAAGGGAGTGTCAGACTCTTACTGACTAAAACCCATCCGTGTTCCTGCTAATGCCCTTTGCGTTCCAGGGCCGCGGTAACTCTTTCGATTAAATTCCGCAACCCTGGCAGGCACTGGCCCTAGCGGGCCCCGTCTACAATGCTGACATCTCTTTGAGGCGCGCGTGGAACACAACGCGCCGTCGACCCGGGCCTGGTTCTGATCGGACGGCGAACCACCCAACGTTCGCCGTCCGCAGGCCCGCGCCTACGGTGGCCGGGAATCGCCCTGCGACTCCCGACGCCCAGGGCGTCTCCTTCTGTTGCGGCGGCTGGGGCGTGAGGTTTGCCTCTCCCTCACGCGTTCCGCCTCCTCCTTCGCTAGCATTACTGCTTCGCAGAAGGAGGTGACTGCTTCCCATGCGCCCTCGCACCGGACCATGGATTGAACCAGGGCCGGACGCGAGAGGTCGCCGCCGCCGGACGCCTCTACGAGGACACGGCGGTGCTCCGCCCAAGCAGGGCAGACCTCCACCGTATGCTCCACCGTGTCCTCCGGGCGATCCTCACAGTGATAACACCCGGGCGTGTCCTCCCGCCGAATCCGAAACAGGTAGCTTCCGAAACAACCGTGTCCGGAGAGTACCTGCGTCAGGCGGAAGGTGAGGACGCCGTGGCGTCTCTCTAGCCACTCCTCAAATAGGGGACTTATCGCCGCAATTGTGGCGTGCCCAACGTTTAGCGGGCCTGCGGTTACAAAACAAACAAACGATGTCCATCCATTTAAATCAGTATTAGCTACCACTAAAATACTTTGTACTTTATTGACTCTTTCCTTAACAGTGTAAGCAGAACTTCACCTTTATCAAAGTCACGTAGGGCTATAATGTCCCGAGTTTAAGAGCCAAAGTAACCCAAACACGTATTTCTATGTGTAAGAATTAACGTGTGACGGGAGAAAACCCTTTCCCTTCTATACATTTGATAATAACCGTTTGATACCGCCGTGTTCGGTGGTTTAAGCAAGGCACATAGGCTATTTACAATACGGCCGACGTATCTTGGCGAGTCTGAAGTTAGTTGTATGGCTGCGCAATGAATCTTTTAGATACGAAATTGTCTACTGCGCAGCTAATCAGCTAACTTCAGACTCGCCAAGATACGAGTACGTCGGCCGTATTGTAAGTTGCTCGAAATACAGTTGATCGCCTTTTGTTTTTTAACTGAAGGCCACCAAACGGTAATTGCAGACACAAACAAATAGCGATTAGCTAGATTAGACGACACGTTTGGTGCAGTGGCTAAGCAATTGCCTTCTGCGCTACGGGTCGTGGGTTCGATTCCCACACGGAACAAAAATTTGTATGGCCTACAGATAGTTGTTTCGGGTCTGGGCGTTTGTTTGTGAGATTTGTGTCTGTAAACGCACCCACGATACAAGAGAAATCTTAGTGTGGGGCAACGTTTTTATTAAAAAAGAAAAAAAAGAAGCTGTGTTTCAAGGAACTTAGTGGCACATCTGCAGTCAGCCTTAGACTGCGTTCAGGCTTAGTCGCTTTACATTCGAAAACCATGAACTCTGATTATCTGTTCAACTATGGTATGGGACAAACTCCAAATTCGTAAAAATACAGTTGTTCCATACATTTTATTAAGCAAAATTGATTACTTGTATATATTTCTGTATTTATTTTGTTTTTAAGTTTTGTTAGTCGAAAGTAAAAGATGTTAACAAGGCGACTGGCAACAGTATTCATATTTGCGTACTAGTAAAGTTCTATTTCGGAGAAATCTGTCTTCTAAGCGTTGTCAAAGTTTAACGTATTTATTGAAACTAATCGTAACACTTTAGGCGTATGCTACACGTTCAATATTTACCTATAATGTTGTTGTTGCGCCGTTTCTTCTTCACAGCATAAGCACTAGGAAGCGGTGAAGGGAGGGATTTTTTGGGGGCCTGTCTATTGTTAAATCTGACGTTCAAAAAGAACTAAGTAAATTCTAGTCTATTTTGAATAAATGAGTTTTGAATGATATTGGAATCGCGATCCTGGATGGTGATATTTATTGCGCGTTTAACCCATTCCCATACTTTTTTTACTTATCCTCGGAAAATCACCCGGGGAAGGTGAGGGGTTATGACTCTTACCGGCTAAAAACCCAAGGTGTACCGTCTCCTGATCCATGGCCGGTATCGCGGGATTTGCAGCTGCATGCACTGCAACCCCGGCAATCCTCGGTCCGCCAGCCTCTGGTGGACCTCTTTTTCTGTGGGGCCTCGCCCCACTTCCTCCTAAGAGGCGGAACGGAACACGGAACACTTGCGCCCTGCCTTCTCGGGCCTGTTACAGCTCGGGCGATAGGTCCTTTAACTGTATGTAAAGTGTGGCCGGAGATCGTCGCGCCCTCCGGCGGCACCCGGTGCGTCTGGTGTGGGACGGATAGTGGCCGTCGCCTCTCTCTTCTTCTCCGCTCCCTCCTTGGTCGCCAACACCACCTCGCAAATGGAGGCGACGGCTTCCCACGCACTCTCGCTCCCGACCATGGACAAAACCACGGCAACCCATCCCCATCCTCCCATACACTGATTTAACCGCTAATGTCCCAGCACCACCGATCAGCGGCGACAGCTATTTGTTTATCTATTGTGTCTCTGAAACTTGTTTTCAATGGGTTAATCGCTCAATAAACTTCGCGATCCAGGATCGCGAAATTAGAGTTCTTGAACTATTATTAGAAACTCTAGTTGGCAAGTTCTGAAACGCCTTTTCTATTGAGAAGAACAGACAAGAACATCTAAAGTTACTATTGTCTTGAATATAAACGTTTTTCTGAAGTTATTTTGACATAGACTCTGGTAGTGGAAGAAACTACTTGATCTACATAGTAACAAAATTTATTCTCTTAGTACTCCTAAAATTGAATAGGCCGTTCTATTATTATATTGACATTACCAAATTCACCTGTTGAACGTAGTTATGAATGGACCTATCCATAACAGTTTTCTTTTGTTCTTTGTAATGATCTTTGTGTCACAATAACCGTCTTTCTTTAATGATTGATTATTGTTACTTGTCATTATACTTAATTTGTTTTATTACATGACTCTGAAGAAGTAGCTACTTTCAGTGACTATTCAAACAATGACAGTATATATTTAATATTTTCAACTTCTACAAATTCCTGTTGTTAATGAGTCTCCTAGGGCCCGTGGTTTTAATTATTACAGATGACAATTTTGGTCTTGCTCCAAAATGTGTCAAGGATTTTGGAGTGTTTTTCCGCAACCTGGGAAGGATAACTTATATTAAAATTAAGGCAGCTGTTATTTCAGGCTCATAAATTCACTTTACTATGATGATGTTTTTTTTTTTATACTTAACTTGGTCGCTTTCGTCCCTAGTTGCACTTGATGGTAAGTGCAAACAGACTGTAAGATGGAGCACACGGTAACAAAAATAAAGAGGGATTCCCAATACACTCCCCTGGCTCTCAATACACACCACGGAACATAGTAAACTGCTTGGCGCTGGACTTTAATTTGAGGGTGGAAGCAGCCAAGTGGACCACCAACGTGTTAGGTTTTGTTGAATCTTACAAGACACGTCTATTCCCAGTGTGCGGTGAGGAAGTTTTATACTCTAGCCCGTCCCCATATGGGACGTAGAAGCATTATTATCACTGATCGGATAATCGGGCGCTAATATACCTAAACTTAATTTTTATTCCCACGAAAGAATAATACAGACATTCCTTTCAGAATCCCGGGTCCCGAAATTGTTTGAAATTCCTGAGATTGCTAAAAATGTTACCTGCAAACAAAATATAGTTAGAAGCCGTTGTGAAAATGAAAAAAAACAAAAACCTCTTCTGTTCGTATAAAATTAAATAAATTAGTCGATTCGATCACTAATCTGTTAGATACAATCAATTTCCCCTACTTGAGGACATTGTGCACATTATACTTTTTTATTGATATTCCATTTGTTTGAATAAAATAAAAGTTTGTTATGGTTGTTTTTACAAAATTGTTCAATCCCGGGAACCCGGGATTACTTATTTATTCAGAAAGGAATGTCCATATTATTCTCTCGTGGGAAGAAGTTTGGGTATATAAGCGCCCGATTATCCGATCACTTATTATACTACGTAAAAAGTATTAGTATTGCGTCTCATCACATAGGATATTTTGTCGTTAGCGAACAGTACTAATAGCTGATTCAATCAAACAATTGCGAGCCTAAGCATTTGATACGGAGCTAATATATTCGTTTGGTGCAGTGGCTGAGCGATTGGCTCACGCGCTACGGGTCGCGGGGTCGATCCCCGCACTGAACAAATATTTATATGGCCTACAGAGAGTTGTTCCGGGTCTGAGCGTTTGTGCATGTGAAGATTTGTGTCTGTAAGCACGCAAGATGCAGGAGGAATCCTAGAGTGGTAGAGAGTATTTAAAAAATAAAGAATAAAAACAAGGTTAGTCAGAAAGGGGGTACTAATCCAAAAGAGCGTTAAAGTACCCATAGTAATGAATAACTATTGTTCTACCATTTTCCTCAAAAGTCGATAGTTTAAGAGAAATAGCTGTTCAAAAATGACATAAAAATACACTTAAACCTATCTACCCTTAGCAATGATCAGCTGTGTTTATATTTTAGGTCATATTTGGGCTCACAAATTAGTAGCTCCATTTTCTGGATTCGTAACTAAAGCAGAGATGAAGAATTTTTGAAAAAACGCCGTCGTCCCATGACCACACCTGCCATTGTTTATCTATTGTATCTATAATTACAGTACTTGAGTAATATCGAAATAAAAAATATCGAGTTTTGAAATTTTAACACTTGCTTCAAAACCGTCATCAGTGATACTTTAAGTGGGCCGCAGATTAGTACCCCCTTTCCGACTAACCTTGTGTATCAAGTGTTCGTCGCATACGAGTTTCGTTTAAAATATTCGCTGGATCTTTACTTGCTGAGACTCGGCTATTTGGGGTATGGCAACAAATTTTCTTGCTATTCCACATTGCATCCGTGTCTGGAGCTGTGGAAGAATTTTGGTATTCTAGGTCTCAGCTCGGGTGGGATGTTTTGCATTATTTTGCGTTCGATATCACAACATTGGTTTTCTTGGAAAACTTTATGTCAAAAACTCAATTTTTATTTTTTCAATATATCTCTGATAATTAATTTGCCTTCGTAATAAAGAGGGCCGTATGTGCAATTTTAGAATATAGAAAAGTAAACCTTATTAGTTAGGCTTATCATATACAACACTTTTTTTACAAAAACCGAGACACCTCAACAAGATTTTAATCAAAATTACCGGAGTATGTATTTTTTTTAATAAGTTTTCAAATTACACCTTAGTTTATGTTGCGTTAAGTTCCCCAGTAGAGTGTGAAATGCGTGAGATGTGCTATGCAGGTTGTCTAATACACGGACACTGACCGAGCGGACCATCTCAAGCCTCAAGGTGCCTATTCCCGTCCACTGCTGTGCATAGAAACCCATTGAAATAAAACTGAAATTTATGATAAAAAAAGCAAGATTGGTATAAAAACTATGCCAATCGATTCTCCTTGTGATTCTAAACAAACTAGTTTCAGGTTTAGTGTATACTAAAACTAAACTTGTATACAGTATAATATTATTGTAAAAACATCACTTATTGCTTTTATTACTCGTACGGCAGTAATGGTTACATAATGAACCACAAATTCTATCAGCAACAATACTTTTCAGGCGAGAAACTCATTAAAACGCTGTGTAAAAATCTTTGTCCATATTATTTGTTCGCAAAAGGGGTTTAAAGTTAAACTTAACAGCCCTCACACGTGTGCTTGATGGAAATTAAGGTTTAATAACTCGGGATATGCGAATTATATTGATCCTAAATTGTAACCGTAGACCGCCATTCTAAAGGTAAATGCGGTAGGTATCTCAGGGAAAGCTAGTTTCGAGAAAATTCTTCTTCTTCTTCGTGTCGTTGGCACGACAATCATCATATTTTGTTAGCCCAGAACTTCGGCACTTCCACGGCGCCATCGGTGGCTGCGCAGAGATCGCTCTGGCTGCAGGATCTTGGGCTCAGAGGGCAGGATAGGAGATGGGGCATAGTTTGCAGCGCAGCTCCACATCCACACCCCGCTGTTGTTCGGTTCAGGTAGCCCCACTTGACGAGGTCGGAATTACATCTTCGAGAAAATTGAAGATTTGTAAATATAGTTTTAGATAGATAGGGAAAACTTTTTTGTGTTGTGCGAGAATGTTTTAAATAAGATACCTCTATTTGGCTTAGTTCATTGGATGCGTATTTTTTTAAGCTATCTGATGCCATAAAGGCTTCAATACACCAAAGCCGCCCGGCCCCAGCGGCTTCACCCGGCGGGTTATTGCGAACAACTAAGCGAGCGAACATGACGCAAAACAATTAGTGAGGTCCGCCAGGCTTGCCGGGCTTTGGTGTGTAGAGGCTTTAAGATTCAACTTTACGATTTTTTTTGAGATTCTTTTGGGCTTAGTTTGGCGTCATTGTTCTCGTAAGCGCGGCTGGCGAGCGTAAGGGCGCGGGTTCTTAATTGAGGAAATGTAATTTAATTTTTCGCTTAGAAAATTTTCTATAGTAGTCTTATGGTGTTCTGCGTAGTTAAAAATAGAATATACTTTATTGTACACCAAAATTGTAACACAGCTCTTAAACAATATTATATATTGAAGGGTACAATTGCGGTCTTATCGCTGATAGCGATATCTACCAGACAACCTTTGGATGAACAGGAAGACAATGAATAAGATAGAGGGGGTAGTCTACATACATATGTTATATAATTATGTGATAAGGAAAAACAAGGTAGGTTGATGATAAGGTATTAATATCATGAAAAATAGAAATGTGTTGAGAGAAGAAATGATCTTTGACTAATTTTTTAAAAGAACCCAGTGACTGAGCTTGTCTTAAGTTTTTTTTTTTTTTTGTAAAATTTTGTCATAAACTCCTACGGCCCTCCCGATGGAAAGTGGTTAGCACCGCCTATTATACCTACAATACCATGAGGATTGTTGATGCGCTGCCAAATCAAGATACAACGTTTTTTTGTTTGATTCTCCTTTTCTTCGTTGCCTTGGTTCACTCTTCGTGCCTATGGAAGCCTCATGGGTACCTACCTCTTTATACGTCGGCATCAGGGAGAAACAAAATTATGCCTATAATTTGACAACCTATAGGTATGGCCCCCATTAATTCCATAGAAATTTCATAATTTTTTTTGGTCGACGTCTTCTTCTCTCGTGTCAGCACGAGCTACAGGAGAACAGCTCATGCCACGATGAAAAGATTAGCCAGTCAGCAAGGTTGGTAGCGGGACTGACTGCTCAGGGTAGGCTAGACGTAGTAAAATATCGTAAAATGACGACATACACCACGACCACTTACTGTTTGAACTTCGTTTCATACATGAAATCTCATATTTATATGCAAATTTATAAGAAAAGAGATTTGTGAAGATACAATATAAGATTACTTTAGCTCCTGAGAAAATTAAATTAAATATTTGAACGAGTTCAAAGGTTCAGTTTCAAGATTTTATTTATTTTTCAGAGATAAGTTACAGTTTTTTTAGAGAGAAACGAATTTTTATTCTAAAATATATATTTTATAAAGATGAACGTTCCATACGTACATACGTATGTACTACAGAAGACCTTAACACAAAAAGTTCCTTATTTATTGCGTATCTATTTATTTTCCTTCTTTACGTACACTACACATATACACACACATGTTGGTTTAAGTGAACGGGCATGACCGCTGACTGACATCCGTGGAGCACAAAGGTTCCAGACGAAAACCAGCGTCAGTACTTAATTTTAATTTTATTTATTTATTTAATTCAGGCATCAAGGCCCATAGAAAATATACATTACAATATAATACAATAATTCTAAAAATACTATACATAAACAATATCTAAAAACTACTTCACACGTAAAGTCGGCGTCGTGTGTCGCGCGGTGTCGGGTATCCGGCCTCGGAATCGCCGGAACACTACACCTCTCGGCCAAAATTCTTCCTTCGTGAGGGTCGACAGATGTTCAGTCGGCACCCTCACCACAAACGAATTGAAATTCACGCTGTGGCGAGACTCCAACCGCTCGACCCTCAGATTGAGCTTGGTCTTGATACTGATGTACTCTACAATCTCCGCGACCTTTGTAGAGTAATGCAATCGGGACACGTACAGTGGCGTCACTGGTACAGCAGGACGCAACAAGAAGTTCGGCCCGCTCGGTGCAGTGCCGCACTGGTTGCGACAAGAAGGCTTCCTCTTCTTCTTCTCCACCTTGACAAAGCCATCTTAATCGCACGTGTCTTTTTCTGGCAGATCCTTGTGCGTTGATTCACAACGCCTCTGCTTACCCCCTTTAGCTTCTTGCCGCTTGGATTGCAACGCAGCAGGTTTGCTAGTGGCGACAATAGTAGCGTAGGCCTGTTTAGGGGTCGACGTACCTACACGTGTCGTTACCTCTGCAGGTGTTGAGGCAGGGACGGCGGCGGGACACGATGCATCGCACACAATATTGGCAGCCGTTGACGTAACTGAATTCGCCGACTCAAAACTGCAAATGGATGCATTTTGCGCCCCGCGACGCATGTTCACATTGGAAGCGTCATGTGACCTACTTACAGAAATAGCCTTGCGTAACAACACTACTTCGGCACGTAAATCACCTATGGTGTTATCCGACGCCTCCAACTTGGACTGCACCTCAACCAGGCTTGTTTTCAGGAATGTGATGTCCTTCAACAACCTGGTGACGTCGACGTGATCGAAAGTGACGGGGGGCAGCTTATGCAGCTCCTTCGCCACGAAAGCGGGCACGTCATCCGGGTCGGTGCTCTTCATCATTGTGATGATGTCCTGCATACTCTTCTGGCCACCATCCCTCCGTCGGGACTGCATCTGGTCAACTTTGCCTAGCGCTTGGAACAGCAGCAGCTTGGCACTGCTTATCTCCTCCTCCTTGAAACTGGACTTGCAGATCTGCAGGATGCTGACCTCGTCCATGTAGTCAATGGCATGCTTAATAAAAGTCAACAGCTCGTTGGCTATGAGTGGTTGACTCATAACGACGAAAAACGGGCAGCGGCTACAGCCGCACAACACGCGAATAAAATATTCGTACTGAGTAGCACACACACGTCCGTACTCGACCGCGCATTGCACTACTATATCTATTGTTGTATATATATTGTTGTTAAGTGCTTGACATTAAGCTGATCTGGACACCTTTTTGGTCCAGCCGTGAGACACATACCCAAGACTTTTTTATTTGTAGCACATTTTTTACCTGTTGTGTCTCTTTGTGCTGTGTCCAAATAAATGATTCTTTATCTTATCTTAAAAAGACGAAGTTCAAATTTTTTATTTTTTTTGTTTTTTACTATTCTATTGACGGTTCTACTGCTGAGCAAAGGTCGTTTGGCCTTCCAACAATTGTGAAAAGTGTTAAAATAGACATGATCTCTATTTTGTGCCATGTTTGACCATGCCAGCCCCGCAAACACGTCTAGATCTTCACCGTTGTAATTTAATAGGTATATTGTAGTATGTGGTAATTTAATATCTAGGTAGTATGTAATTTTTTAAGTACTATGTGTTTAAAAAAAGATCCTCGATCGTTAACGTTATTCTATTAAACAGAAAAAAAAGCTTTTCATTCATTATAGATGTATAATTCAATAACGAAATAAAATGGTGTCATTTTACGATCCTTTTATATGACTGTTATTTATAATATGAAACATTAAACGGGCTGTTATAATTCTGCTTAATAGTACCATAAATTCGCTGTAAAAATATTTTTAATGTGTAAATACTACTCTATAAGTATTAACGTAACAAAGAATAAATGTTGTGCTATTTAGCATTAAAAAAATAAACAGTTTTTACAAACGATCAATATCATAGATGTAGGTCATTTCGTATAAGTAAAGCTAGAGACAAACTGATCCCACGTAAGCAACGTGTGCGATGCATTATGACATCTGGGCAACTGAAAATACAAACATTTTCTATGAAAATAAATGATTTTGAAACACTCTTGTCATATACAACGTAACGTGTAACAAGTCTGTTTCTTAGTCATGTTCTTTCATAGAAAATGTTTCTATTGTCAATTGCCCAGATGTCATAATGCATCGCATACGTTGCTTACGTGGGATCAGTTTGTCTCTACCTTAAATGATTTAGAAACACGCTTGTCATATGCAACGCAACGTGTAACAAGTTTGTTTCTTAGTCATGTACTTTCATAGAAAATGTTTGCATTGTCAGTTGCCCAGACGTCATAATGCATCGCATACGTTGCTTACGTGGGATCAGTTTGTCTCTACCTTAAATGATTTAGAAACACGCTTGTCACATGCAACGCAACGTGTAACAAGTCTGTTTCTTAGTCACGTACTTTCATAGAAAATGTTTGCATTGTCAGTTGCCCAGACGTCATAATGCATCGGATACGTTGCTTACGTGGGATCAGTTTGTCTCTAACTTAATAATCATACTCCGCCTTTTCTATTACTGTCCCATTGCTGGGCACGGGCCTCTTTTTAGAATGAGAAGGGTTAAAGGTCTTATCCACAAAGCTGGCCTGGTGTGGGTTGACGGTCTACAAAAACCATCAAGAACTTTTTTAGAGCCCTCGCCTATGTGTAGGTAGTTTCCTTCACCGTTAAAACATGTGATAATCAAACCCTCCGCACGAAGTCCGTGGTTTCGGCCTTAGTTACGAGCGTTTTCTACTCCCTATCACCTACGGACATAAGATTATTTCGGGGCCCGAACTAAGAATGCATGACAACACGATTTGACAGTTGTCCCTACTACCGATGTGTTTTTGCCCGTCCGAAAAGTTGAACTTGATACTTGTTTTGTTCACTCCTACGTTTTGGGCTACTTTCGGACGGGCGAATAACTTCGTTGACGAACTTAGAGAGTAGGCCCCCAGTACATGAATTCGAAAAGTCAAAGATGCGAGCCGGGTCGATCTCAGACCCTCCTACATGGATGACAATCGTTCTACCGCTAGGCTACCGTTATTTTAAAATAGAAACATAAATGACCTAAAAACTAGAACTATTAAAAAAAACGTGCCGCGTAGTTCGCAGTGAGTCGGAGCTGCTAGCGGTGAGTGGTGGCTGTGGACTGCGTCGACCAGGAGAGAAGTGCCTCTGCTAGTTGACCGGCCGAAGTGCAGTATGATGCGCCATGATGCTGGAGTGGGCTGAGGGTTGTGACCAGGCTTTCGCGTTCGCTGCAGGCTAGTGGTCACATCACCCGTTGAAGCCGAGGATGCTAGCTGACTGTGGAACTCGCTGCTTGCTGCTCGATTGAATGCTGTGCTGCTGAGGGAGTGATGATGTGGCTGCCGAGGCTGCGAAGGTTGTGTGTGACGTCACTAGTGTGGAAACACTGTCTGTGACGGTCACGTCGGGGTCACCAATGTGGAGAAACTTGGTGTGGTGTTCCTCCAACCAAAGGGAGGATCATCCAACCAGGCGGAGTCTTGTGCCTGGCGGGCTACTGCCCAACGGTTGATGTTGGGAGGTTGTATATGTATATACTATCTGCGTGTTAAATCTTGATTGCGCGATGTAGGATAGTTCGCATGTGGCGAGATAGATGCCGCCACAAGTTAAACAGGGGATGAAAGTTTGTAAGGAAAATCGTCACTTAACGGATTCAAAATTTCACGCAAGCGAAGCTGCGGGCAAAAGCTAGTATTTTATACGAATAGACTGAATTAACTGAGATATATAAAATCACATAGACTAGATAAAAAAAGCTATAGGGCATAGTTTTCGATAAAAAAAAGGAGAAATGTTCCTTAGCAAAGTCGGACCGTAGGTTTTTACGTTGAAAATCCCTGTTTTATCATTCAGTGTCAAAGTAGCCCCAATTAGGACTCGAATTTTGTATGTAATCAGGGGTGTGATTTAGTATTTTTTATTTTCGCCATCTAACTTCGCAGACACTTCTATACCGTATGATAAAAATAGGACTGTCAATTTTGTCTATACAGTTAAGTTGAAATGCATAAGTTCCATTTTTACAGAGATATATGACCGAATGCAATATTTTTAGTAACTAACAATGTCGCCCCTTGATATCAAAGTAACCCCGATCGTTGGTACTTAATACATACCTACCACAAACGGCTAATTATAAGAGAACTGGGAAACTCGCCAAATGTCTGTTCCATTCTACCGGATTTTTCTTTTAGGCGCTGAGAGCGACACTTTTCCTCGCACACGAGCTGACTACTCCAAAATAAAATGGAGGTCAATTCCGCCACTATAATTTGAACTTTGAAAGACATCGCTGGTTACTGAACTGTAGCAGAAACGAGTATTTTTTGTTAGCAAAGTTTATTCAGACGTTGCCCACGGATGGAAACTGGATACTCTTACTAACAGACTATAAATCACAAAACATCACGCCTGTATTCTTCGAAGTGCTGGCAGAGGTTTTAAGTACACCCTCATTTCGCTGTTATGTTTAAGTCCTACTTAATAGGGGGCGACCCTATTACCATCAACCGGTTACAAATCCAGACTCCGGTCTGCTACTAAGAAATTCCACACGGAAAAACCCAATAACATTTTGCCCGACCTGGGGATCGAACCCAGGGTCTCGAGCTCAGCAGTCGTGCTTGACCAACGAGGCACTCGTATAAATAAAGCATCAGAATTCTCGGTCATGAGGAAAAAATCTCAAAATCAACGTAGCCTACAGTTGGGTGATCGTAGGAAGAAGTTGTATTAATACTTAAAAGGATGCTGCTGCTCATCCTATTGACAAAAGCCGTCTCTAAACCAGATAAGTTCGTTCTGACTAGTCTTTTTCCCAACTATGTTGGGGGCTATGTCAGCTTCCAGTCTAACCAGATGCGGCTGAATACCATTATTTTACACGGAGCGACTGTCATCAGTCACTCCGTGTTACCGGTTGTCAGTTACCGGTTGTCAGACTTTTGGGTCGGAAGACGGTTGTCAAATGTTAGTGCAGATTCCCACGTTCGCGCAATTTTTTGCAAATGGCCGACAAATTAAACGATCTAGAATTAGAATTTATTTTTAAAGTGAAATATAAATTATATTTAAAAAAAAATGTTTATTTACTTTGAAAATGTGGCACATTGCATAATGGGTGGGTGTGCAAAATTTTACATTCATAAATCAAAACAAATAAATAAAAAATCATCGCAAAATAATAAATAAATTACTTTAAAAAAAGTTACAACCGACTTCTAAAGTTTCAGAAGTTGGTGCAATTTTAAACTGAATTTTATAATATGGTACCTAATTATTTTACTCCTTTTTTTTTGAAGTCTGTTTTAATTTTTTTATTTCAAGTGGCATAAACAACACCAAACATGCAATTACAGCAATCGCGGGTAATTTGTTGTTATCCATTGAAAAGTTCCATTGTCAATCTCCGTGGGTATTCATCAGATCTTCATCAAATTTAAATGGGACCACCTCGGTAGTGTGCCTATAAAATTTTAAGATTTCCCTCGATTTCTTCACGATCGTCATCAGATCCTGACTTGATGACGATGGGACTACCTTGGAAGTATACCTTTTCAAACAAAAGAAGAACTTTTCAAATCGGTCCAGGCGTCTTTGAGTAATCGGGGAACATACATAAAAAAAGATTCCGACGAATTGAGAACCTCCTCCTTTTTTGTTTTTTGAAGTCGGTTAAAAATAGTACAAAATATCGTAGTTAAACTGTATAGGTATTTGGCGACTGTCGATTCAAATGACGCGCACTGTAGGTAGCTAAAATATTAGCCAACAAAACATTTTATAATACAATACATTCGAAAGTTACGTTTTAGTTATTGAATTTTAGTTAATTAGGTATTAAAAGATCAAAGAGAGACAATTCATATTTTATTTATTCCTACAATAAGCCTTTTAACAATTATGAATCTCGATATTCTATTTAGAATATCATAGAAAATTCTCGAACAAAACTGAATTCTGGAGACGTCCGGAATAAATTACTGGTATAGTCTGTTCTAAATTCAATTTCGATATCTTTAATACTAAATGAAGATAGAAAAAATCCAACGTTTTCCTTTATTTCCTCTCTTGGGCTTATTTTAATTCAATTTGCTATCGTGAAGTGTTTTGGCGTGATAATAATTATTATGTTGGGAGGCAGGAGGCTTATGATTAGGAAAATGTCAACCTTCGTTTACTGTTTCTTTTATAAAACGGTGCTGATAGAGAATTTGTATGTTTATTCAGGTTCAGGGTCAATATCCCCAGGTCGGGAAAAATGTTATTGGGTTTATCCGTGTGGTAAAGTGTTATTTCTCAGTAGCAGCCCGGAATCTGGATTCGTGCCCGGCAATAGGCTCGCCCCCTATTACATGGGATTCAAACAAACGAAATGGGGGTGTACCTCTGCTGAAACGACACGTTTGGTGCAGTGGCTAAGCGATTGGCTTCTGCGCTACGGGTCGTGGGTTCGATTCCCACACGGAACAAAAATTTGTATGGCCTAGGTACAGATAGTTGTTTCGGGTCTGGGCGTTTGTGTATGTGAAATTTGTGTCTGTAAACGCACCCACGATACAATAGAAACCTTAAAGTAGAGAAATTTAAAAAAAAAACTTCATCTTCAAAACTCATTTATTCAAAATAGACTAGAATTACTTAGTTCTTTTTTAACGTCAATATTACATAAGGCAGCCCCCAAAAGCTCCCTTCACCGCTTCCTAGTGTTTTTGCTGTGAAGAAGAAACGGCGCAACAAACTCCCCAGCAACACAAATACCCTTCGGGGAATACAGGCCTTATGTTATGTTATTTAGGTCATAGACCCGATCGTTAAGCACTGATTTGAGGGTTCAAACCCAGGCGTGTACCAATTTGACTTTTTCAATACATTATGTACGTTCTTAGTTATTCTAAGACGTCACTGACTCACGGTGAAAGGAAAATATAAGGAGGAAACCTAGAGTTATTGATTTGAAATCGCCTTGCTCGTTCCTTCTCTGCATGAGAAGAAGCCTCTGCCATGCAGTGGACTAATATTTATTTTTAATTTTTATACAATGTGTCCGGTCATGGACTAGCAATATTATAGGCTATAATAGCTATAACAACTATTCTAGTAAACAAATACACTATCCACTAGGGTCCAATCCACTTCCATTTTTTTTTGTTGATATATTTTGTACGTGTGTACAAAAAAAGTCATATCCCTCAAATTGTTGGTCCTACTGAGATAAAAGTAAGCTTATTCGGAAGGCAAACATATTGTCTATCGTTTAAATTATAACACAATGGGTTCACATAAAGACACAGTTGTAGACAATATCTCAACAAAAAAGCAAAATGGCTGCCAAATAGCGGGGAAGTGGATTGGACCCTAGTGTGTAGTGTATTTGTGTACTAGAATAGTTGCTATACAGCGTGTCCCAGAAAGTAGTGTCAAGCGGAAGTCCAGAGGTAGAACATCCTTTGAGGTACCCAAATCACCCCCATGTATGTTCCGCGATTTTTTGTAGTTTTCGAGTTATGAATGTTTTTCATGTTTTTTAATCAAACTCTGACTATAACGACATTTTTGATCATAGTGACGTGAATAGTAGAGATACATGCGTATTTTTTTTTCTAAATTAGCTGATTAGTGACCCTATCGAATGCATAAACATTTGTAACCATAGATATAACGGATGCGTTACAAAAAAATATTGAATTGTCATAAAGTTAAAATCCTGCATGTTTCCTAAATCTTTGTGGGTGATTTAAAAATAAATCTCCCTAAACTTTTTTTGTAAGATGTATTTTATAAACTTATCCATTTTATCAGCTATTTACCCTGTAAATTTCATTGAGCTATCTCTACGACATCACAATAAAAATTTCATTCAAAGCATACAATATCGAAAATTCCAGTTGTAAAAGGGTGAATGAAAAATTGATTGAAACTAACTAATAACGTCTTTTTTAGTAACCCTCGACGCAAAAGGAGGGGTGTTATAAGTTTAACGTGTGTGTCTGTGTGTCTGTCTGTGGCATCGTAGCTCCTAAACGGATTTTGATTTAGTTTTTTCTTTTGTTTGAAAGGTGACTTTATCGAGAGTGTTCTTAGCTATGATTCAAGAAAATCTGTTCAGCCGTTTGAAGATCATCAGCTCTTTTCTGGTTGTCGAAGGGATGTGAGCAACTTCTACTGGCCTGATCGATTCGAAATTTACTATCCTGTGACTTCAATGATATTACAATAACATGGTAACCTTGACCTGATACTCAAGCATCATCTGAAACAGCATGATACCCAACTTACAGTAGAGGTATTATGTGCCTATTGATTCTTTAAGTTTATGATAAGTTGTAATGACCTCCTTCTTGTCACATGTCATCAATATCATTGAAGTCACAGGATAGTAAATTTCGAAACGATCAGATCAGTAGAAGTTGCTCATATCCCTTCGACAACCAGAAAAGAGCTGATGATCTTCAAACGGCTGAACAGATTTTCTTGAATCATAGCTAAAAATACCCTCGATAAAGTCACCTTTCAAATAAAAGAAAAAACTAAATCAAAATCCGTTTAGGAGCTACGATGCCACAGACAGACACACAGACACACACGTTAAACTTATAACACCCCTCTTTTTGCATAGAGGGTTACTAAAAAAGAAGTTATTAGTTACTTTGAATAAATTTTTCATTCTCCCTGTTACAACAGGAATTTTCGATATTTGCTTTGAATGACATTTTTATTGTGATGTCGTAGAGATAGCTCAATGAAATTTACAGGGTAAATAGCTGATAAAATGGATAAGTTTATAAAATACATCTTACAAAAAAAGTTTAGGGAGATTTATTTTTAAATCACCCACAAAGATTTAGGAAACATGCAGGATTTTAACTTTATGACAATTCAATATTTTTTTGTAACGCATCCGTTACATTTATGGTTACAAATGTTTATGCATTTAATAGGGTCACTAATCAGCTAATTTAGAAAAAAAAATTACGCATGTATCTCAACTATTCACGTCACTATGATCAAAAATGTCGTTATAGTCAGAGTTTGATTAAAAAACATGAAAAACATTCATAACTCGAAAACTACAAAAAATCGCGGAACATACATGGGGGTGATTTGGGTACCTCAAAGGGTGTTCTACCTCTGGACTTCCGCTTGACACTACTTTCTGGGACACGCTGTATAAGTACTTAGAATGTCGCTAATTCATGGCCGGACACACTGTATGTTCAGGTTTATTTGGAAAACAAATTTTCAAATACACCTACAACCCGCACGTAGAGCATTGGGGATTTCCAGTTTGGAAACTGTCTAGTAATCAAGTCATTTTACAGGGAAAGGCGATGTTCTCGCTCGTTCACAAGGAACGTATTACAGTCATCGGCTAACTCTACCTACGTGCACGGTGTACTGTAACCTACATACGTTAGGCACAAAGGTGTTACTGTTGTACATATACGTTACGTTGTTGTACGGAAAATACACGAGGAAGGTCTTTTATGCTTTTTAATATTATTGAAAGTACTTTTAGTTCTACGGTTTTTGGAAATACCCCTTTGGGAACATCTTCTTATATAGGGCGTCTCACGACTTTGCCACATGGAGGGAAAGTATCTTAAATACTGTAGATAGAAAAATTTACTGAATGAAGACTTCATTTTTATTTTAAAACCAATACGAACTGCATTCAAAGAATTTTAAATAATCACCTGTCTGAACCTGGAATTGAACCAGCTAAATGTGAATAAAAAACCTGTAATTTTGTTGTACTGATCGAAAGGCTCGATCATAAACATTTATTTCTTCTAAATAACGTAGGGGGACAAAGGATTTTCTTAATGAACATTTTCCTTCCTGGATCGGTACTCATGAACAAATCAGATCAGATGGCCTCCGAGATCCCCAGATCTAACCCCGTTAGTTTTTTTTATTTAGCGGTTATGTAAAAGATTTAGTTTACAGGAACCAGTATGAGAGTGTACAGGAGTTACAAACTGAACTTAGAAATGTTATTTTAAACATTCACCATGAAAAAATAAATAAAACAATGGAAGTGAAATTATTAAAATAGTTACAATTTGTACACAACAGGTAGACACATTTTGAGCATTTAATAAATTAAATTTATTGTAAGTTGCAATTTAACGTACCTTATTATTTTAAATAAATGTTAATATTCTTGGTCTTCCTTTTATTTTAGATGCTTTGTTATTTAGAAGAAATAAATGTATTTATATGATCGAGCCTTTCGATCAGTACAATAAAATTACAGATTTTTTTTCACATTTAGCATGTTCGATTTCCGGTTCAGACAGGTGATTATTTAAAACTCCTTGAATGCAGTTCGTCTTGTTTTCAAAATAAAAATGAAGTCTTCATTTAATTTTTTTTTTATCTACAGTATTTAAAGATCTTTCCCCCTATGTGGCAAAGTCGTGAGACGCCCTGTATAGAATTCAATCTAACTTCAAAAATGTAATCTAAATCAAAAGAGCGAGCAATCCTACTTGACGAAACTTATGGTGCAGTAGTGAGCGATTGACTTCTACACTTCGGCGTACTATAGTCTTGAGTTCGATTCCCGCACAGAACAAATTTTTGTATGGCCTACAGATAGTTGTTCCGGGCGTTTGTGCATGTGGAGAGATTTGTGTCTGTAAACGCACCCATGACACAGGAGAAATTATACAGCATGTAAGGGTAAACACCGTTATCACTCAAACCATGGGTAGTTGACGTGAACACAAAAACATAGGACCGAGTAAAAAAAACAGAATTTAGCGGCGCGGCGGCGCTACGACGCGGCGTACACGCACTCGCTAGCGAGACAGCTGACTGGGGTAGCGAACTGTGCGGGGCCGTGCGTCGGGCCACGCAGCGAGTTCCCCGCGCCCCCTCCCGTAGCTTGTTGCCCCCGCACGTAGGGTGAAATGCTGTCAAGTGTGCTGTTTCAAGGATAACGGTGTTTACCCTTACAGCTTGTATAGAGTGGGGCAAAAGCAAAAATAAATAAAAAGACTGCCCTCGAGGCATACTTAGGGCTTTTTTGCTCAGTACATAATTAACACATACAGCCAACAACAGTGTTGATACAAGAACCTACACATTATCGATTCATAGTTCTGCAGAACGTTCCAACATTTCATTCGGCTCCACGATTACCATTTCATCAAAATTCAGTTTTACCTGTCTCGCCGTCTCCACCACATCTAGGATATGCTCAACTCCGCTTGAGTTCTATAACTCCATTTCCTTTAACTCGGACTTTCAGCCAGCTACGAATTCTGATAGCTGATGCTCGATACTGTAATTTAATTTCTAACACGGCACGCTCCATGTCTCTTGGAGCCAGTCTAAGGCTTAGTTTCAGCTAATGCATGGTTATTGTTATAGTCAAGTTTAAAATTTAACAGCAGCCTTATTCATTATGGCACACAAAATGTATCACGAAAATAATACTGCCACGTTACCATCCCAATGTGCAATTGACAAATAAAGTATTCATTTTGAAATTATTGAATTTGACATTTATTGTCAAATGGCATTTGCAAACAGAGCGCCATCATAAACCGCAAAGATAATATAATTGTAATAGTAATGCGGTCGCTGATTTTCGTATGTTTTTAAATTACATTTATGGGCTGGTTACACTCACTTTGACTAAACCGTAACACGTTGGTGTGTGTGTATAATTAGAACCTTTATTAACTTCAACCACTTGTTAAAGTTGTAAAATAGAGTATTGGCCGATTTTACTAATGTCAGATAACATTATCTGAGGAATATATTGGATAAAAGGTAGGTTAGTTGGTGCAACTCAGCCTGTGTTTGTAGACAACGTCCTTTGTAAGCGGCCATTTCTCAAACACACTGTTAAATTATAGTAGTCTGTGTACAAAACGATGTATTATTACTTGTGGTTTAATTAGTTTGGAACGATTATAGGTATAACGTCGTAATGGAAATCGAGAGGTTTCCACTAATAGAATCAATAAGTTTGGGTATAACACTAATGTTACAAGTAAATCTGTTCAATCCTGCAACCCCTTTTTATCTCAAAGAACGTTTTAAGTTCCTTCATGACACTCATACTAGAGACTTAAGATCATCGGAAGATTTGAGACTTTCAATGCCCTCGCATGCTACCAAATTCTATGACAAATCGTTCACAGTCCAGGCTATACGTTTGTGGAATGCGCTGCCGATGCCAGTAAGACAAGCTCAGTCACTGGATTCTTTTAAAAAATTAGTCAAAGATCATTTCTACTCTCAACACATTTCTATTTCTTCATGATATCAATACCTCATCATCAACCTACTTTGTTTTTCCTTATCGCTTAACTATATAACATATTTATGCATATAAACAATATATATAATATATATAATTTTTATATGTAAGTATTATGTCTATGTATTGTGTGTAGTATATAGTATATATATTTTCCAGCAGTACACCACGGACTATCCCCCCTATCTTATTCATTGTGTTCCTGTCCATCCAAAGGTTGTCTGGTAGATATCGCTATCAGCGATAAGACCGCCATTGTACCCTTCACTAAATTATTTTGTATAAGAGCTATGTTACAATTTTGGTGTACAATAAAGTATATTCTATTCTATTCTATTCTAAATGTGAAATATTGTGAAAATGGATGTTTGGATGTTTGTTGCTCAATCACGCATGTTTATGTGATTAAGTAACTGAACGGGCTGAAGGCTGAACGGATTTGAATGGAATTTGGCACTCAGATATACCTTATCCTGGATTAATACATCAGATATCTACTTTTTATTCGGGTAAATTAAGTAGTTCCCCTAGGATGCGCCTGAAACTGCAGGCTTAGCTATAATAATACTACCAATATGCAACAAGCATCGATCGTAGCTAGAAATATACAATATGATGTCTCAAAAAGTAGAGTCAAGCGGATCAAAAATGTCATTAAAGTCAGAGTTTGGTTTAAACATGAAAAGAAATCATAATTAGAAAACTAAAAAAGTCACGGAACGTACATGGAGGTGATTCGTGTACCTTGTAATGTAACAGACGGCCCTAGGATCTCCTGCGAGCACGTCTGCTACACCAGTTGTAAAGAATGTGTAGGGCATTCAATACCTAGTACATAACAACAATAATAAAGTGCTTATACGAGTAAGAGTCAGCGTAGCTTTACGTCCCTTGCAGTAGTCAGCGAGTTCCTTCTTGTATTCACAGCGTTCGTCGATGGCCCACACAGCCATCTGATGGAAACCGGCGGCAGCAAACAGACCGGCTGTAGCATTTAGTCATAGTCATAGTAGTAGACGTAGACGACAGCAGGTCCGATCGCCGATCTCACAAGTGTAAGTAGGGCAGGAGACGAAGTGAAAAGAAGGGAGAAGGGGTTACCGACGGGCACAGCTTCTTTATCTGGCTTTCCAGTTGGATAACATGCCACAACTGTTAATAACACCAAGGGAAACACGTAGAAGTTCCACAAATGCTTTTTATTTAACTTGATACGCTTCATTACAGTGTAATATCAAAAACTGTTCTGCTATAGAAATATTCCAAATTTCAGTTTACAACATTTATCAATATAATATAATCAACAGTAAATCATTGTCTCAAAAAAACATCACCATGGTGTCCAAAACAATCTCCAAAAGCCCCGTCTAAATTAGAATCCCTATCTGTCATCAATAAAAAATATCAAATATAAAAATGGCCAGTCGGTGAAGATGACGATCATGAAGGTGATACTACAACCTCTAAGGATACTCTACCTCTGGACTTCAGCTTGACACTACTTTTTGGCACACCTTGTATATTTGGTATCCGACATACCAGAAAATATAAATTTTATTCTCTTTCATGATAGCTATTACACAAAATTTAAAAACCTGTTGATTATTTGCAAACATTTATTTATTTATTTATTTATACTTCTATGCACTATGGTGGTACATAAGGCGGACTTAATGCCATAAGGCATTCTCTACCAGTCAACCTTAAACATTACATAGTTTAACCTCTCCATTGGTTCGTGAAGTGTCCTACAGTCTGTTTTTTAATCTCGGAGACTAAATTGACAAGTACAAATGTCAAACTTGTAAAATTTTGGAACATTATTTTCATATTTGACATTTCGTGCTTGTCAATTCAGTCTCCGAGATTAAAAAACGAACTTACAGCGGTTACGCACTGCATCCGATCCGAATCCGTGAAAATACGGATATAAAAAACTCGGGCCGAATTCGGATATTGCTTTACGCACTGCATCCGATCCGAATCCGTGAAAATACCGATCTAGAGTAAAAATCTCGGACCGAATTCGAATGTTGCTTACGCACTGTTCCGATCTCTGATTCAAATTCAAACAATTCAGGGGCCATCTTTGGCATATCCGTTTGGCGTCTGATTTGAATCAGAGGTATTGCGAAAGCGTTCATACAAACAGTACTACGGCTACTTCGGTCCGGCTAATCGGATGACGGATGCCGGATGTAGTGCGTAAACTACCATACAAATAGTTCTATGGCTACTTCGGAACGTATTTTCACGGATTCGGATCGGATGCAGTGCGTAATCGCTCTTAAAGTACATGCATTGCATTCTATAGCGAAGCGTGTGTTAGAGCCATTACGCACTGTCGACTGGTCGCCGGAGACTTGGTCGACGGCGACTGTGACTTTCTACAGTTTAAATAGATGTTTAGGCACTTGGTCGCCGGTCGCCTGGGCAGCTTATGTTTTGGTCGCTGAGAGACCAAGTCTCCGGTGACTAGTCGACAGTACATAATGGCTCTAAGCTTACCAAAGCATGCTCATACAAAACGCCCATTTTCTATAAATGAAAAGCGAATTGATGCGGACAGTATGTTTTTTAGTCACTTAAAAGGATATTCTTTGCTTTAGTAGATAAGTGTCAATTTTCATTCTTATATTTTTAATTAGCCTTAAAAACATTGTTGGAGCTAACGTTTTAATTTGTAGCAAGCTTATTTTGTTCTACATTAGTCTGTTACTTGAATTTATTGCCTCAGTTATCTTAAGCTACGTTGAAAGTTTAATACCCTTAACAACTATCCACTAAATCATAGATTACAGAAGATAAATACTTGGATATTTTGTGGCAAAAAAGTTTTGACAGCTATATTGTTACTGTGTCTATTTAAGTCTGTTTATTGTAGGATAACTTTTTCATCATCATCCTCATACATCATTTCACCTTCTTTTTAGTTATATTAAACCTTTTTTTATCACAGGCCACTAGCACGTTACTAGTTCGACAAAAGCGCATGCCCCTAGCACACGCTAATCCATCTATGGCGTATTACGGCAATCAATATTGCATGCACTTGACGCAAGGGGAATTGAAAGTTGAAAGCGCAAGATGGACATGAAAGCACACGGGTGTAGACATACCAATAAATCTTCCTCACCGCACGCTGGGAGTAGACGCGTGTTGTGAGATTCAACAAAACCCAGCACGATTGGTGGTAGGATTCACGTCCGCTGCCAAGCAGTTTACTGTGTTCCGTCATGATTATACGAGAGCCAGAGGAGTATAGCGGAATTTCTCTATATCTCTGGTACTTGGATTTGTGTGCTCCATCTTAGACCCTGTCTGCGCTTACCACATGTACGACTAGGATCAAACGCGATCAAAAAATTAGTTTACTCACATGTTTTCCAACCACTGGTTCGACTAACACGAAAATATGCACTCGAATAAACCGTAAACATTTGTAAAAGGACTATGTTATAACTAATTTATTTTTCCATCGTTTGCTCTGCTAAAATATTCAACTAACTATTTATCATTGTTTCAACAAACTTGATTTTGGAAATGGAACTGGAAACCAGACAAACTATAATAACTTAGCAGCATATTACCAACAGTAAATAAAAAAAACTTTCTTGAATGTTAACAAAAATGATTTTAATACAGTGTGAGTCTCCATAACATGCACATTATGCACATAATTTTATCGACGGAAAAAATAAATTATAACAAAAAAAATAAAAAACTTGGTTTTTTAGACGTCAACTTTTTTCATTGTAATTTTTGAACCAAGTAATATCAAGTTAAAATAAAAACAGTTATGATTGTAAATAACAGGCAATGATGATTAAATACAATTTACCCAAAAAAATATTGTCACTTAAAATAAGGAAGAATTATACGGAAAATCTGTTTTTTTATTGATCTTCCCTTTTATAAAAATTATGTCTAGTTTCTCCCAATTCCATAAGTTCCCTTTATGGAAACACATTGTATATATCTCTTGTAAGATAGATTGACGATTTCGTCATGCCTTGAACATGATGCAATATGTACCATCAACAAGTTACAAGGGCCAACCTAGGTAAACGAATATATTTTTCAAATACCCGAGAAAAGTCAAGATGCCAATACATCAGGATACAAAGAAGGCAATCTAAATAGATCTCAGCTTTTCTAGTGTTGAACTAAAAACCCAGTGCAATACACCATACATAACAAATACGGTAACATTATCATCACTCAGTTCCACTCGGAACAAAAAAAAACATTTATCAAGGGATTGATTCCGTCTTTACTGTTCCCTCGGGCTTGTTCATATTTGTACGCTGTGAAAATTGGAACTAAAATAACAACAGACTAGGTGAAGAACGGCTCCGTTCACAAAGTTGAGTGTTTGTTCCGCAAAGATTTCTGAGAAAGTCGCATTGTGTTTATTTTTTCGTAATCATCAAGCTGTAAGCTATCTCATGTAATGTGAAATATTTTCGTATAAAGACCTTGGGATCTTTATTGAGAGTTTGGATGTAGGTACACAAATAGCCGTTTTATCATATTATTAAGCTACTTTCGGGTACCTCTAAAATGTCTTCTTCCTCCTAGCCTTTTCCCAACTATGTTGGGGTCAGCTTCCAGTCCAAGTAGAGCCTACTCCCTAAATCCGTCAACGAAGGTAGTCGTACACACACATACAATGGGGATGAAGCAAAATTCTTGACTACAATTTTTTATTTTAGATTTTGAAAATATAGAGTAATCTAAGAAACCATTTTAAATATTTTTGTTATTTTCATTGTAATTATTTTTTTATTAATTATTTAAAATTCAATATCACTTCTGATCTGTGACGTCATCAGTGGCATAAAATCTTTGGGCCTTTGCCTCAATCCATATTCTAAAAACTTAACAGTGATGTCAAATGTCAATAGTGTCAACTGTCAAATCAATTAAATAATAACCTCAGATTATTAGGTATGTTCCTTGCCTTTAATTCATAACAAACAAAATACCACGTTACGCCGCTATTGCAATTAATCTCGATCGTACGCCCTTCATATTATTTACCGACCAACCAATCGCCATGAGTGATACTTTTATCAAAGCTGACTCGCGGAACCTTCCGAAAGTTGAGTTCCCGAACACGAACAAAAATTTTGTTTGGGCTATTTTTAGTGTCGTTCTTGCAGGAACAAAGCACTTCCTATATTCCATCGTTATTGCTTGACCGTCTCAATAAAACACTATAATAGTAAAAGTTGAATTTCTGTTGAGGATTGAGGTTATGTTTATTGTTTATTATATACGACATTCACGTCAGGTGACCACGTCTATAATTTTTTTTATTTACAATCGTAGGCAAAGGCATTACTGCCATACTGCCAGCAAAGACGTCATTTGGAGGTTAAATTAAGGTCATTCACATATAACCCGAAATACCAATAATCCATGATTATTTTCCATTTATAAATAGTGAGAGGTGATCAGTAACCTTATTCCTCGAAATGGTTTTCATATCTTAACAGATTTTAAAAAAATGCACAATGCCCATTATCCTGTATTTATTTGTAGGGGTTGAATTTCGAGAAATCCCTTCTAAGTGGATACTTACGTCACAAAAGGAACCTACTGTCCAAATTTCATGTTTCCAGCCTTAGTGGATTACGTTCTGCGTTGATGAATCAGTATGCCACTCAGGGCTTTTCTCTTTATAAGTATAGATAGATGATCTATTAATGATGACCTAGTAACCCAGTGAAGTTCTGCCAGTTAATTTGAAGTAACTCTAAATAAACTTTAATACATGCGGTCACTGCAAACAACCAATACTGGTTCGCTTCGTAAAATGTGGCTAAAATTTTACTGTGGTTGAATAAATTATGATACGGTTTCACTTTTACCTGTGTTCCATGTTAAAATGTTCCGTGAACAAATTAATTTTATATTTTGTAGGAATACATAAATATTGCTTCATTTTATACAGTGTACGTTTCCATAAAATGCACATATGGTATTGGGTGAAACCAGACTTAATTTTAAAGGCGGAAAAATATGGTTTTGTAGACGTTAACTTTTTTATTGTAATTTTTGAACCAAGTAGTCTCTCATGACAAAACAAAAACAGTAATTAATGATTGCAAATAAGATGCTATAACGATGAAATAAATTAACAGCCAATAAATACCATCACTTAAAAATAAGGAAAAATTTACAGAAAATCTGATTCTTTACAGTGTTTTTTCAATAATTGCAAACTAAGAAAAAAAAATTGTGCATAAGGGCTCCGTTTGGGCCCGAAAAAAGTAAAGCAATCCCGAAAAAAAATTGGTCGTGAGTAAACCGCAACTAAACATAAATAAGTTTTTTTTTATTATTTTTACCGTCGATAATTTTGTATAGTTTTAACCGATTTCATAATAGGCATGTTGACAGCATCAATAAATTGTAAATCTAATTAGTCCGCCAGTTAGAGTTTTGAAAAGTAATGGACACGTATTTTTGCTTTTGCTAAATCTTGAATATTTGGAAAGATAAAACGCATCAAAACTCGAGAGTGGCGGCTTGTGACGTCAGAAGCAAGTAAAATGTGTACTTGCTTGTGACGTTTTGCCAATTTTAAAAGTGTCGTATCTTCGTCAATTTTGATTTACTTATCAAAAGAAAAAATACGGGTCAAATATATTTTGATAATCTAACTGACGGCCTAATTAGATTTTTTCAGTCGAATACCTTATTATGTACACTGTATTTATATCAATTGTATTTATATCGTCTCGCCTGGCAGCTGGTGTAGTATGACTACCGTATAAAAAAGTTTTGTCGACGGAAGAATAGACAAAACAACATAATTGTCATTATGTCTATTCATTCGTAGACAAAACTCTTGTATACGGTGGTCATGCTACGCCAGCTGGAGCAGTAATAATAGCAAATCCTCTGTTACTCAAGTCCAGCAGATGACGGTTTGTTTTGTCAAAAGATGGGACATAAAAGCGACGGTAGGTAATGATGATGGAGGCGTTCTGCGTTCTATCTCTCTTCAGAAAAATATAGACATAATAATATCATAATTAGTTACCGCTTACTCACGTGCATTTTTCAGAATTTTCCAACTACTTTTAGAGTTTACTTTCTTTATTTTAGTTTTGAATCCAAACGCAGCCCTTACGCGGCTTCCTACGTGAGCGATCTAGAAGCGACGAGAAAACAACAAACAGTCGATACCTATTGAAGTGGCCTACGTGACCAAACGCACGTGGAGTGCGGAGCGGCGCGGCGCGAAGCGAAGCGAACGCGATCAGTTGGCTTGATATTATCGCGCGGACTGGATGCGGTGCTGTACAGTGCGGCGGGCGGTTCGTGAGCTCGTAGGACAAAGCCTTCGCATCGCATCGCATTAAATTCGCGTGTCACCACATCGAATCGCTTCGCAATTCCGTTCGCTTTGAACCGCCTACGTAGGACGTCGCGTTAATCATGACCAATTCCGAAAAATGCACGTGAGTAAACCGTAACTGAGCATAATAGGTCATGAATGTCTCACGAAAGTTATAATACAAAAATAATAATATCAGTCACAATGCAAGGAAGAAATCGTAAAGCAAAGAAGCATTCTTGACATTCGGTAAAAAAGGACAGTTCAATAATAGCTCAAAGTGACGGTAACATAAAAACCGGAAACTTTCCATTTTTTTCGTAAATCTTCTCGAATGATTTCCAAAACGTTTTTTATAAGTCAGCATAGATTCGTTTATGCAAAAGAAATCTTCACACAATAGAGGAGAATCAGTTATGAATTCACCTGTCATCTTGAATGGAGTACTCAGGACGGTCCCTTTGTCGTGACGAAAGGGATTTATTATATTTAGATGTTGCAGCCAAAATGGTGTATGAACAAAATAAAGAAATATATCTTTTTTTCCTCTTTTTTAAAAGGAACTTGGGACAGATTGCTTGGAAAAAAAATACGAAAATTGGTGATTTTAAATTCTTGTTTCGGAATCTTTATTTAGTAACGTAACATCACGCCTGTGTTCCCCAAAGGGTTGGGCAGAGGTGTATAGTATACCCTCATTTCGCCGTTAAGTCCCATATAATAGGAGGCGAGCCTATTAACCGGGGACATGTCCAGATTCCGGGCTGCTACTATCAAATTCTACATGGAAAAACCCAACAACACTTTGCCTGACCTAGTGATCGAAACCTAGACCTCACGCTCAGCAGTTGCACCTACGACCACTAGACCAACGAGGCGGTCTTTATTTATTGTGATCCAAATATAATACTTCCGGAGACAACATTTTTATTTTTTTATTGTTGAATCGATTTTGTGTTTCAATAAGTTAAAAGCATACTCGTACATACACTGCTTTATAAAAAACATGTTTTTCTTTCAACAGTACATGAATCCAATACGCAAATACAAACATTATTTTTCCGACGTAAAGTAAATTCAAAGTACACACATCAAAAGTGTCTAGGGATCAAGCATTTTTATGCGGATTTCTTGAGATTGAGTAGTGAGTAGTAAGAGGCTTTGTAGTAAATTTATGATTTTATAAATTTATATGGATCCTTTTTGGTGCATTTCATAATTTGAATCAGGAACTGTGAATCAAATTCGAGTAAAAGATGAAAATCAGCTGTCAATATTTTCCCTATAAAAACATACAACGCATTGAAGACATTATTAGTGCTACTGTTTCCCTACTACTGATTAAAACCAACGTTATTATGGAGCGGCGACGTCATTTAAGCAGGGAAGAAATGCTCAGAGCCGTGGGAATGATAGAAGCTGGTTCCCGGCAACGTACTGTGGCTTTAGTTCTGAATACAAGTCAGAGTGTTATCAGTCGACTTTGGACACGTTACCGAAGCACTGGTACCGTGGCTGAGCGCCATGGAGGACGGTATCGCTGCACCACACGGAGACAAGACCGATACATTCAAATCTTAACTCGAAGAGCTCCAACAATAACCGCCATGATGTTAGCCGTGAGGCTTCATCACTCTTCAGGGAACTTAATTAGCGACCAAACAGTCAGAAACCGCTTGCATGAAGTGAACCTTCATTCCCGAAGACCGCTACGGGTACCACCTATAGCAATGCACAATCGTAGGATTCGATATCAATGGGCTCTTGGACACAGAAATTGGGCAGAAGAACAATGGCGTTTCGTGTGCTTTTCTGATGAGTCTCGTTTTGGTATGAGACCGGATACAAGACGTATACGACACTGGAGAACCCCTGGACGCCAACAGCGATTAAAATCCTGCCAGGAAGTCCATCCTTATAGTGGTGGAACCATCATGGTATGGGCGGGTATTTGGATCGGCGGAAGAACTGAGTTGATTTGGATCAGAGGCAACCTCAACGCTCAAATTTATGCTGAGACGATTGTATCAGACGTCATCGTTCCTCTACAAGCGCAAATCGGTCCCTTATTTCAGTTAATGCATGATAATGCACGACCGCACACCGCAAGAGTTGTAAGACAGACTCTCGCCGCAGCTAACATCAATGTCCTGCCCTGGCCTGCTCAGTCGCCAGACTTGAACCCGATTGAGCATGCATGGGATATGCTACAGAGAAGAGCTCTGCCGAATATGGAGGGTATCCAGTCGCAAGAAGACCTTTTTTTGTTGTTGCAACGAGCATGGGCGGCCATTCCACAGCGTGATTTGGATGAACTCATTTTGAGTATGCCAAACCGATGTTCTTGTGTTGTTAGTGTTCGCGGTAGAAACACGGATTATTAATTGTTTAAGTTACCCAATAAAATTTTAAAGAAAACTGTTATTTCAGTCTTTTTTTCGAACTTTTGTGTTAGTGGTTCAAATGTCAAAATTCCCTTTATTAGGAAAATGGCAAATTTCTTTATTAATGCAAAGGTGACTTGGTTTATCGTTACTGTGACAAACGAAAACACTTTATTTGATGAATCCTTAAAGAAAATTTTAATTAATATCAATTAGGAGAAAAGTTATTGCAAAAATATATGTTGATCCCTAGACACTTTTGATGTGTGTATTTATATTTTTTCTGTGAAAAGCTATTCATAATATTTACTTTCTACGTATTTAAAACACCACTAGAGACTACTAGTAGAAGCTCGTGGCTAATTAACAGTCGCGCAAATCATACGATTTACAAGGTTAAGCTGCGCTTGCCGCGGTCAATCCATGGATGGCTGACCGTTTGTTCCACATCGAGACCCCTCCGAACCTCAGAGAGCACGCTAAGTCGTCGGTCCCGGGTGTTATACGAATACCTATGACAGACGTTACGGGTTGTCAGAAGCCCGAAAGTCTGACAACTGGTCTAATCGTAGGATATCGACATTGCCCAATACCTAACGGGTTTGCGGAGGTCTGATGGCAGTTGGTCAGTGTAAAATACTGGTATTCAGCCGCATCTGGTTAGACTAGAACTAAGCCCAACATAGTTGGGAAAAGATTAGGCAGATGTAAAATACTGCAGGGCACGCCGCAACAGCGGCGGTAAGACCCGTAATGGAGGAGTGGCTGGAGAGGCGGCATGGCGCCCTCAGCTTCCGGCTGACGAAGGTGCTCTCGGGACATGGTTGTTTCGGGAAGTATCTGTGTCGCATAGGCCGGGAGAAGACGCCCGGATGTCACCACTGCGTCGACTGCCCCAAGGATACGGCGCTGCACACATTGCAGGCGAGCCCTGCGTGGGCAACGCGGCGCCGTGAGCTAGTCGCGGCAGTCGGTGGTAACCTCTCGCTTCCGGCCGTGGTTCTGTCCATGGTTGGGAGCGAAAGTGCGTGGGAAGCCGTCGTCTCCTTTTGCGAGGAGGTGATAGTGACCAAGGAGGGAGCGGAGAGTGAGAGAGAGGTGACTGCCACTCTCCCTTTTAGCGTCAGACACACCGGACGCCGCCGGACAGCGCGACCACCTCCGGCCACCCGAGTGTGTGGCCTGCGGGCGGCGGTTTAGGGGACCCGTCGTCCGACCAGTAACAGGCCCGAGAAGGCGGTGCGCCGTGTTCCACGCACGTCTCTCAGGAGGATGTGGGGCGAGGCCCCACAGAAGGAGAGGTCCGCCAGCCCCTGGCGGGCCTAGGGCCTAGGCTTGCCGGGGTTGCGGTGCATGCAGCTGCGAATCTCGTGACTCCGGCCATAGGTCAGGAGAAGGAACACCGTGGGTTTTTAGTCGGTAAGAGTCCGGCATAACCCTTCGCCTTTCCAGGGCGGAGGATATCCACGAGGATATTCCAACTAAAAAAATAAAAATATTTTTTTTTTATGTAAAACACTAGTTAGAAGCTCCCATTACATTATGATAGCTCCAAATGGATTACCTTAGAAATTTTTCTTTAATTCTTTACAAATTAAAGTACTTAGACATCTCAGTAGGCAAAAATGCTCAAGACTTTTACCTAATAACTAAGTTAAAAGGCGAAAGTCCCGAGTGTCTGTACTAGAGAACGTAATCGGCATAATTACGTCGTTTTCATAGCCAGCCGACTTCTAAAGTCCAAATAAGCCTCGTTCAAAGATACTTTGCTAACGAGACAGCGAAACTTTAAGTATGAAGCAACCAATTGACAGTTAAAGTTTTAATGTAAAAATTGGGCTGCGATGAATACCAAGGAGTAAAATAAAGTTGTTAATTCTTAGTGTCGGTTGCTGTCGTAACAACGACTTAGGAACTAATTCAACTAAAGTTTCCTAGATAATTAGAATCAAAATAATTTTACACTGATCTAGAAATTAAACAAAAACTTAGAGCGAGACAACAAACCTATTTTCATAATCCATTTTGATTTTTTATTGCTCCCGCCTGGGGACGGACTAGAACAGGGCAAACTTTGTTTCTCAGAGGCTAGAAAAATGCAAGAAATTGTGCAGGGAGCCAGAATAAAAAAATGCATTTTATCATGCCAGAACTAACATTTTTGGCTCAAATAATTAAGGCCTTTTTGTTATAAATAAAATAAAATACACACACTCATACTCACACAAACACACATCCATAACACTCATGTACACCCAACAACACATGCACATTCATGCACATGCTCACACACGTTCACATAATTATATTATTTTGTTTTGCTTCATCCATGTACTGTTTTTGTTGTGTTTTAAGTAAGTACCTACTGTTGTGAAGGAGCGGAGTCTTTTAATACAGGCATTATTTTGCTTAAATGAAGACTCCAAACCCAAAATTGTTTTCTGTATAACTTTTGGACACAATAAACTTTATTATTATTATTATTAAATAAAATTAGTTTATTGCAAGTAACAAGACTCATATACAAACAAATACATAAAAGGATACAGACAGGATAACAAGCACAGACGAAAACGAACACTCACAAGGTAACAATATGTCTGTTGCAGCATTGCCGGATATATGGGCAATCCAGTCTGTTGGCGATCATCGCCAGGACGGTGTTGGCGCTACCCCGCACTCTGCGCACCAGAGACGCGCACCGCTTGCGCATCGTCGCGTAAAAGCAGTCGGTGCGCGCCTCCGATGTTATGGCCATACTCCCTTGCTCTAAAAGGCAAGGTTGGCGGGCCGAATTAAAACGCTCCGTGGGCCGGAATTTGCCCTCGGGCCGTAGTTTGCCTACCCCTGAGCTAGAATGTAAAACTTCCTCACCGCACGCTGGGAATAGACGCGTGTTATAAGATTCAAGAAAACCCAGTACGCTTGGTGGTAGGATCTTTACGGTCCGCTTGGCTAGCTACTACCCTCACATTAAAGTCCGGCACCAAGCAGTTTGCTGCGTTCCTTCCTATGTATGTAGGAGCTGCTGTGTCGTGTGCTCCATCTTAGACCCTGTCTGCGCTTACCATCAGATACGACGAGGGTCAAACGTGACCACGAAAAGAAACGAAAAAAAATAATAAGTATAATACTGACTGCCTCGTGGCTTGGTGGGTTCAATCCCCAGGTCTGGCAGTGTTATTGGATTTTTCCGTGTAGAATTTATCAGTAGCAGCCCGTAGTCTAGATTTGTGCCCGGTTGATGGCAATAGGCTGGCTTCCTATTACATAGGATTTAAACATAACGTTGAAATGAGGGTGTACCATACACCCCTACCCAACCCTTCGGGGAATTCAGGCGTGATGTTATGTTAATCTTTATAATTTATTTATTTATTTAAGGATCACCAACAAAGGACATTGTGATGACCGGGGTTCCAAATAAACTGACAAAAAAAACAAAGGTGGCTTATACAGTTTAATTAACGGTTACCATTTACATTTGGTACATATGTGTAACACCTTATCAACTAAAAAAACAATCTTCATAGATTAGTTGGCCGTACCGAAAAATAAATTATGACAGCGGAAAACTAAAAAAAATATAAACAATTTCTAATAAAAAATATCCATAAACAATACAAAAAGATTCGCGTGAAGTCGGAATCGAAACCGAAGATAAATTATGTAAGTCCGCTGTCCTGCCCCGAGACCAATTGGTTTCTTAATAACTGCAGCGAATATGTAGTTCTTATGCCGCAATTTTCAATATGCTGCCATATATGTTTACTTGAAGTCGGACCTTTATCCGCAATATAATATGCCTGGACAATAAGGGCGTTTCCGCAAGCTGAGGACAAAATGAGAACAGTCAGCCTTGCAAAACATCTCCAATTATCCAACATACATTTCGTTAAATAGACGCAAACACTTACCCCGTTACTTCCACTATTCCCACACAAATACACTATATTGCACCAAAGACAATACGTACTATGTACTTTCTACAATAATTTCCAAATTATGCTGTAATTTCTAGAATTAAAAACAATTAATTACGGAGCAATCGTTAGGTAGTTCCTTTCTGTTTTTTCACCAATTCACATCTCCCCGATATTATTTATTTTTACTGCCACCGTCACTTGTCAATCGTCTAAAATTATGTTAAGACAACTACTGTGGCGAGCCTAGTAACGCCATCTCGTATTATACTTGACGACTAATCGATATTGATCATTACAACATACACAATTTGTCGGAAACAGTCAAGTCAGTGTACTCCTTCACTTACAGGAGACCACAACATGTTTTAAGGAAATAACTAAACACAAGTACTAAATTTTTAACAATAACAGTCTAAATGGATCACTACTGAAGATATATAGTTACAAAGAAGAGTTAAAATATGTTGAACGTTAAAGTATTACAATAGACAAAAATTAGCTAATACCTATAGTTAAAATTATTCAGACTTACTAATTAATTAATTAACATGAGAGAGCTTCTTTCACGTTTTTCTTGTATCTATAATATATAATAACAAGTAAAACAAATAATTATGAATCGACTGTTCGATCTACTTAGTTTGCTCAGTACTTGCTTGGTGGACTAGTTACTTAATTCACAACTTGCACTATTCAAATTAGAATCGAATTTGACTACGAGAGAAAACCATCGAATGCACTCCAGTTGAGTAATCGAATAAGTCAAATACGCGCTGCCGTCCTATTTCTAGAAGGCCGTAAAGTAACATTTTGCCGAATTCGAGTTTTATATACCACGTAAAAGCGGTTTTTTTTTCTCTATCTTTCAGTCTGGTTCATATTTTTCTATCATTTCAGTTACGAGATCCAGAGACCACGTGCACGGCTAATTACATCATTTTTAAATATAATTGCGAAATGAGGGTGTACTAACACCTCTGCTTAACCATTCGGTGAATGCAGGCGTGATGTTGCTATGTAATATTGTGAGTTTGTTTATAACAAAAGAACCTACAACTATTATATCTAATGGTTCTAATAATAACAGGAAGTGAGCAAGTTATGACAAATTATGATCATAATATCCATCATTAAGGATATTAAGAACAAGAGCGAACCAAAAAAATATCAACATAGAAAATGACACCATACGAACGAACCGAGTGCCAGTAAAACAAAGCTTTTGCACCAAAGCATTTTTTTGTATGGGCCCAATGTATCTTTAATAATCTTCCACCTTTTCTCAGAGCTATGAGCGATATAAATACCTTCAAAAAAAACTACACGAATTATTGATAAGTAAATGTTACTACTCTATAAGAGAATTTCTAGATGACAATACATTGAAGCGGATCCATTGAATGAATAATTTGTAATTTGACATAAATATATAACTATTTTAATAATTTAATCATAATGTATTGCATGATAATTGGATGTATTATATTTTAACTGCACATTTACCGAAGTTGTGTCATGAATTTTGTATGCCTTAATGGCGGGACATAGCAGACTTACCTGTATTTAGCACAACATCTTATGAACCTATGAGGAGCTCGTGGCTAAATAATTACAGCCGCATAGACCGATCTTCCGGGTTAAGCCACGCTTGCCGAGGTTGGTCTGTGGATGGGTGACCATTTACCATAGTGAGTTTCCTCCGTGCCTCGGAAATCACGTAAAGCCATTGGTCCCGGCTGTCATTTGTAGATCTTTGACAGTCGTTACTGTTGGTCAGAAGCCAGAAAGTCTGACAACCAGTCTTACCAACAGTATCGTATTACCCAGTTACTGAGTTGTGGAGGTCTGATAGGCAGTCGCTCCATGTAAAATACTGATATTCAGCTGCATCCGGTTTGACTGGAAGCCGACCCCAACATAGTTGGGAAAAGGCTAGGCAGATGATCTTATGAACCTATGATCCACAATAAAATTATTTGAATTTGAGTGCTGTGAGCCATCTTAGTTTATGCTGCCAATTTTTTTATCCATTATTATAATACCTACAATATTATTAACCAATTCACCGGGGCACAATAAGAACTCAACATCTTTTGAAAAAATAATCGCTGGAATCGCAGTAAATCAGCTTGAGAGAATTTAAGTAAATAGTTTAAAAACGTTGCTTGCAATTTGTTTTCAATGAATTACGTAAAAACGAATCAATGTTTTCACTAGATAAAGAATGACGTAACAACATAATATTTATTTTTCTGAATGTTCACTCTCATAAATATGGAGAAAAAATGTTTTAAATGGATTTTTTGCGTCCGTCTTGTTCATAACAGCCTAACAACTATCCGGTGTTTAAGGCCCGGACTCCACCAAAGCAGAAACGAGATGAGCGGAGCGGAGATGTGTTTTAAAAAACCAATAGAATTTCGTAATTCACACATCTCGTCTCCACTCAGCTTAAGTGGATACCACTGAGCGGAGATGTATCATATTTGTATGGCGCGATGGAAGCGGAGATATAAGCTGTTCCTCGCTGAGATTGAGCTGAGCCGCGGTACAAGGCGGAGATGTGAGCTTTGCCTCGCAAGCTGACGACGGCGCGCAGCGGAGACGAGATGTGTGCGGCGTGCAATGAGTGGTGCCCACACCTTTCGTGTCAGATCGCACTTAACTGTGCGTTTACATCCAACGCTCGCCGCACGCAGCTCAGTTCCGCTATAGTCAGCGCACATCTCCACCCTAGCCAGCACACATCTCCGCTACAGTCTAGCTAGTACGCATCTGCGCACTGTTTCAGTGGATACACCCTAGCTGAAAAACATCTCGTCTCGTCTCCGCTTCGGACATCTCCGCAAATCTCCACTTTGCTCGAGTATGGGCCTTATCTTATACATAATATAGAACTACGTCCGGAATACCGAACTTTGAATTGTTTCCCGAAAACTAGAAAATTGGAGACCGTTGCGAAATCGTTTATTCGACTGTTAAATACAAATATAAATAGCAGAACTAGACTTATACTGAAACGAACAAAGAATTGAATGACGTGTCAGAGGACACTCCAAGCCAAAAGAGGGACAAATGCCCATTCTTCCACTACGTCAATAAAATCCACAATTAAGTGGACCATTTGAACACTGGGCAACAAATGGCCTTGAAAATCGCAACACAAACTTACTTATTGTTTATTTAACATTGAGAAAACCTTTATCGGGTCCGTTTATTTGAGTTAGCCATTGGCCTACAGTCGCTTTTTAATGACCAAAGCAAAAAAATGCGAAAGTGAAAAAAGCAAAAGTATTGTATGGCTAAAGGTATTGGGTGGCCGTATTTTGGCTACTATCGCGTGAGAAACTAGTTGCTTTGGTATAGTGACTAGCGGTCGCGTCTAAAAAGTTGCTCGATTTCCGCTCTCGTTGCTTGCAGTAGCCTTCGCATCTGTACGTGCGATTGCGATCGACCTTATCGCTTTAGTAGCTGTATTAAAAGAGCCCCCACGAGTGACGATACTTAAGTACTTCCGGCGCACCTTGGGCATTCAGCGCCACTACCACTCTTGCTCTATTCTTGCCTAGCTTTTGCCGACAGGACAGAAGAAGAAGCAACTGAATTTCCGAGGCTAATCAAACCGTCCCACAATATAAAAACCATTTTTTATTCTATAAAAATCATTCACTATGGTCTAAAATATGTTTCGCACAGTTATGCTAAAGTAGTGCATGAATTATTACCATTTTAAAACTGTGCAAGACTGGAAGCAATTTACTGAATAACAATAAACACTATTTTAGACGTTAAAATGATGAATATGCCAGCCAAATGCAATAAATGTCGGTAAAAGTGTAACATTTCCTGCAAAAAGACTAACACCAAAGCATAGATGTTCTACACTGTACGCGAAACAAAAATTAAAAACACATTCCATACAAATCAAAAACACATTGCAAGCTAAAATGAACTACCGTAGCCCTACAGAACAAAAACCGTTTCTTTTCTACAAAAACCTAATCTAGAAAACATTTTGCACGGTTATGCCTAAGTGGTGCATGAATTACCGAGTTAAAAAATGCGCAGGCTCTCTTTACCGTAACGACGACTGAATGCAATTTGCTGAATATAATGACCGTTGTTAACTACTGAACTGAACTGTGAAGAAAGCCGTTGTTTAGCTCGCAATTGAAAACAGTAGAAGAATTGTTAAGAGTTTCATTTCAAATTCAATTTATAAGTTGTTCGTTTGATATTTGTAGGGTTATAGTTTTGTTCGAATGTAATTGGATTAACCGGTTCTGTCGTGGACGGAAATAGTTTTGGCACTGATATAGAAATCATAAGGTTCCGTATGCTGGTATTATTGTTAAAAGTAAGACTGGCTCATTTGAACTTTTTTGGATGCTTGATCCTATTGACAGAAAATGTATTTGTGTCAAAAATGTAATATGTAAGAAAAATATTTAGAACGAAAGTGCTTTACTTCGTAAATTAATATGCCAAACCAAAATACAGCTAAATGCACAAAACAAATTGAATTTTAGAGAATTAATCAAAAACCGAATTCCATAAAAAACCGGGAGAATAATCGCAAGACAGAATTCGGTACTGAAAAGAGTTATTGTACCCGAAAAAGTCATGACAATAATCAAAATATAATATTCAAATATGTTATGACTTTCTCTAGTTCAATAACTTTGATATAAAATATTGTTGGAGATATGATTATGAGATTTTTCGTTGTGATTCTCTTATTCTATCTCTTTTTGTATACATATTTTACCCCGAATTTGATTCGGAACTTTTAGACGTAATATTAGGTTTACTCTTAAATTAATTAATTTTATATAACTTACTTAAACTTGGCAGTCCTGTTGACCTAGTTACAATCTTACTACTAAATGCGTTGCTACGAACTTTTACTTGGTGTGATAAATATTACTGAATTGAACGAAATATTCGAGAAAATTGTTGAAAATACAGTGCTTTGAAAACTTAATAAATTTAAAAAATATATCCTGTATATATTTTTTACTCTATTACTAGTTCCGAGATTTTTTTAGACAGTTAGTTTAGTTTTTTTTTTTTAGTTTTCGAGATATCATTTCTTTTCATGTTTTAACTAAACTGACTTTAATGACATTTTTGATCATAGTAACGTGAATAGTTTTTTTTCTAAATTAGACGAATAGAGAATCTAATTTTACCGGTTGCGTCCCGCGTTTCGTCCAAGGACGACACCACTGTTGTTTATCTATTGTGTCTATAATTACGGTGATTGAGAGAAAAACACACATTTGTCTCAACAGTTCCTGACACCATGGTCAAAAACGTCACGTCACGAAAAATACTATAACTCTAAAACTATAAAAATCGCGGAGCATACATGGAGGTGATTCGGGTACCTCTAAGGATGCTCTACCTTTGGACTTCCACTTAACACTATATTTTGGTACACCTTGTATAGTGGAGATAGATCGATCAGAGCGCCGTGCAATGATTGCTGATATCACTGTTCCACAAGAGGAGAATCTCGCGAAAAAAGAGCAGGATAAAGAAATTAAAAACCTTGACTCTTTACGCGAGGTTGTCGACATATGGGAGGTTGACTCAACAGTCGTTGTGCCGACAGTCGTTACTACCAATGGTTTAATAGCCAAGAGCCTCGACCAACATCTGACGAGGCTCTCCTTAGGCAGCTGTATCAAGGGTTTGATACAGAAAGCGGTACTCCTTGACACGGCGCATATTGTCAGGAAGTTCCTCTCTCTGAGGCCCTGACCAACGGTAGCTTGAACCCTGTTCCCGCTGTAGCCAATGGGCTACTATTTTTATAGACATATTTAACAATACCAATGAATATGTATAGAGAATAAATAAACGAAGTAATAGACTTACTGTCCATCTATCCCGTAATCTGCCAAAGTTAAAGGCTGCCGACGGCACTCGGTAAGATAAGAGATACAATAATAGTCTCCCTTATCTTTTCGCTTAAACTCCTGGCTGGCTTTGATGTGTTATCACAGCAAGATGTGATTAATGCACGAGGGGTTAGTAGCTGCCTATCTTCTGACGTAACCCGTTACTCGCCTTGACATCACCTACCACAAGAGTTTTTTTTTAATGTAATCAGGCCGACAGTCCACCTAATCGTAAATGACTACTGCAGCATTTAAACACCAATAACCCCAAGAGGATTGCTGATGCGTTGTCAACCCTAGAGACGAAGTTGAAGGGTATATTATTATTCTAATCGACTGCTTGTAGATGGTCCATGCGGATCGCTTTTACGTGACCGAGCAGTTATTGGCGAGACCTGGTCTTCAGCCAAGGAAGTAAAAGAGTGTCGTGTACCTGTAATTACATCGGCATCCATACCCTTCAAATTGGAACACAAAAATGCTGCTTGGAGGCAGAAATAGGAAAAGTGGTAGTACTTCCCACTACTATATCTTTCTGCCTAGCCTTTTCCCAACTATTTGACGACACGTTTGGTGCAGTGGCTAAGCGATTGGCTTCTGCGCTACGGGTCGTGGGTTCGATTCCCACACATAAAAAAAAATTGTATGGCCTACAGATGGTTGTTTCGGGTGTGGGCGTTTGTTTGTGAGATTTACTTACAATGTTTTCTAAAAGAAAAAAAAAAGAAAAATATTATGTTGGGATCAGCTTCCAGTCTAACCAAATGCGGCTGAATACCAATATTTTGTACGGAGCGACTGCCATTAGACCTCTGCAAACCAGTTAGGTACTGGACAATGCCGATATCTTAAGTTTAGACCGGTTGTCAGACTTTCGGGCGTCTGACTACTCGTAAAGACTGTCATAGGTGTTCGTGTAACACACGGGACCGATGGCTTAACGTGCTCTCCGAGGCACTGAGGGGACTTGATGTGTAACGAACTATCACCCATCCACTGACTGACCGTGGCAAGCGCAGCTTAACTTTGCAAATAGTATGAACCACACAGTTAATAAGCCGTGGAAAATCATCTAACCTTACTTCCCAGAACTACTTCTAGGTAGGAATTAATTAGTAGTGATAAATGATATGCCGAAAACATGTACTACACGACCCAGTGTACCCCATAAACTCTTTGATTACGATAACGGAAGCTTAGAAACATCCGTTCCAAGTTCAATAATCAATAGATTAGTTGGCCGTGAGCACACCTACATCTCACACATTCCCATACGTCACGCGACGCCATGACACCCGGCGCGAGCCGCCATTAGAAAATGATTTGATTGATGTTTCGAATGTGAATCCTTAATGGTGTATTGATTGATAGAGCGTTAAGTTTATTGGAGTTTGAAGGTGTATTGAATTACGTAGGTTTCTGTTAAGATGTTGATGTTACTTTGAGAAACGTCAAGTTTGGTGGTTCTGTGTAATCGAATAGTTTGTACTCGTATTTGATTTCGTTTGTCGATAAATGTTATACAAAGTTATTCGATTAACTTTGAAGTGTTTATTGTTTTGATTGCTTGGATTTTCTTTGCAGTTGTGTATTGAATTCATTTGAAAGTGTCTGAATGCAGCGCAGTCTGTAGGTAAACAATCGATGACAGTAATATGGCCAGGGCAAAGATAAAACTGAAAAATAGGGAGCCGCGTATTCGACTTATTCGATTACTCAACTGGAGTGCATTCGATGGTTTTCTCTCGTAGTCAAATCCGATTCTAATTTGAATAGTGCAAGTTGTGAATGAAGTAACGAGTCCACCAAGCAAGTACTGAGCAAACTAGATCGAACAGTCGATTCATAATTATTTGTTTTACTTGTCATAAAGATTAACATAACATCACGCCGCATGTAATTGGAAGCGAGCCTATTGCCATCAACCGGGCACAAATCCAGACTCCGGGCTGCTACTGAGAAATTCCACAAGGAAAAAACCAATTACACTTTGCCCTACCCTTTGCAGTTTGGGTGATCGAACCCAAGACCTCACGCTATACAGTAGAATCTTAGTCCTAATCCTAACTTCCTAACTAATATTATAAATGCGAAAGTAAGTTTGTTACCTTTTCACGCCTAAACCACTGAACCGATCATCCTGAAATTTTGCATATACGTTGTCAGGTGTACAGAAACGGACATAGGGTAACTTTCATCTCGAAAAAAGTACTGTTTCCGAGGAAAACAACAATAACGTTCATAGATGGCGCCACGTGTCTTTAGAATCATGATTGAGTTATATTTTCATAGAAACTTTTGTAGTGTGATAAGAGTTGATTGTCAATTTCTAAATTAATGCGAGCGAAGCCGCGGAGAAAAACTAGTCGTTTAATATGATTAATTTTTATTATTTCAAAAATCTGTTATTTTAGCCACATTCCGTTTATCGGAAGTACCGTACTACAGGTATGTGCCCGACCCAGTTCTCGAGAATGGTCATGCCACATTGTACCGCGATCGATCTATTATCACTGACAGGATTATTATTGCCAATAAGCCTGATATAGAGATAATGGATCGATTACCTTTATAAAAAATACTAGCGACCCGCCCTGGCTTTGCACGTTTTATAGCTTAAAACCTTCCTCTTAAATCACTCTATCTATTAAAAAAACCGCATCAAAATCCGTTGCGTAGTTTTTATTTATTTATTAAAGGAAAATCTACAGCTAAGCATACAGTTGTAGCGTTAAGTAGGGAAGCAGAAAGCCAATTACAGATTTTCACACATAGATAATTGAATACATAACTTTTGGTGTTTACACTAGTCTCAACAAGTTAACTACTTTTAAGTACTATTCTATTCTAATAGATGCGCACTATTTTACCAACTAATTACAAAATCGAAAAAGGTTTTGATACTCACCCGTAAAAACAATTAAAAGTGGTACAGTTCTTACAAAAAAAAAATCAAGGGTTAAGCACCGCTTTGCTGCTGTGATACTGGTTGTATATGGATCTAGATCATAATTTTTGCATATTTTGTTAAAGTTTCTACTCGCTCGCACTAGGAAGGATTTTTTAAAAGGAGAGAAGGAAGAAGGAGTTTTAAAGAGCTAAGCATACATAGGGACAGACAGCGAGAAGCGACTTTGTTTTATACTATGTAGTGAAGTATAAAGTTCTGTTCTTTAGACACAGACAATTACATCATTATTAAAATCAGACTATAATTACTGAAATATGTACTTGAAGGAATGTTTGCAGCTCCAGTGCACAGTGTTTCAGTCTCGTTACAATTAAACGGGTTAATTCAGTTACACATTAATAGCGAATTCCAGGAAATACAGAATTAACTGGTTTATTTTGAATTTTAATGAGACTTACGTACTTATCGAATTACCTGAAAACATTTCATCGTTCGAGTTTTCGTTATACTTAATTGTTTAACAATTAAGTATGTCGTAAACTTCCGCGAATTATACACATTATAGAATTTGAATAACTGGTTCAGATCGCGGTTAAAAGCGATATTTAGATAGTATTAAAGAATATTGTAAAATGAAAATGTATACAAGTTTAGTTTTCGGATACACTAAACCTGAAACTAGTTTGTTCAGAATCACCAGGAGAATAGATTGATATAGTTTTTATACCACATTATATTTTTCCTTATTTTTTTTATAAATTTCAGTTCACTTTCAATAGGTTTCGACGGATAACAGTGGATGGGAATAGACACCTTGAGGCTTGAGACGGTCCACTCGGTCAGTTTCCGTGTAGACAACAACATTTTTTTTTTCTTAGCAGAATCCTCATGTATGCCTTTCGCCCGGGGAAGGCGAGGGTATGCCGGATTCTTACCGGCTAAAAACCCACGGTGTTCCTTCTCCTGACCCTTGGCCGGGGTCGCGGAATTCGCGGCTGCATGCACCGCCGCGACACCGGCAGGCCTCGCCCGCCAGGGGCTGGCGGACCTCTTCTTCTGTGGGGCCTTGCCCCACGTCCTCCTGAGAGGCGTGCACGGAACACAGCGCGCCGCCTTCTCGGGCATGTTACTGGTCGAGCGACGGGCATAGCACATCTCAGGCTTTTCACACTTTAATATGGAACTTAACTCGACATAAACTAAGGTGTAACTTGGAGATTTATTAAAAAACACACATTCAGGCAGCTCTGATGAAAATCTTGTTGGGGTGTCTCGGTTTTTGGGATACTAAAAATAAACTTGTATATTTATAGCATAATATTAAGTCTGTGTATAACCATACAATAGAAACTACAAGTGGAAGTGCCACGCAGTTATCGCGCGTGTGTTACAATTATGCGGAGATCCGCAACACTGGCTCACGCAATGAGCCACCTGGGGCCTGATCCACCTAACTAAAGAAGTTCAGCACAGTGAAGCAATGAAGTTTCAATCAAAACAACGCTTTTCGTATTCTCTTAATAGGCGATCGCTGTCAGATACTCTCGCGTGAACTAAACTGCAGCATCACTGCAATTTGATCGGCGCGTCATGAAATTACCTGAATTAGGCTAAGCGTATGCTAGGATGCAGGTGACGCAGCACAACACAGTGTAGATTTTGCAGGGTAGGATAGGCGAGGCAGACATAGGCCACAACCGCATGCTGCGACGCAGCTCGAAGACACATTCGAGTTTTAACTAGTACAAAGAATAGACGTGTTCGAGTTGACGAACGTTTTTTTTAATAGTCTGGATGATTAGTATCATACAAACAAAGTTCACAACGCACTAATTCAATTAAATGTTCTGTCATTGCAATAAAATTCAAATTAGCGGTAAAAAACACGTGTCGACATGCACACGTCGTGCAGAAATCTACGCCGGCACTACAACGAAGCGCACGGCAGGACAGACGCATGTCTGCGTCGCACGCATCTGCGCCGCAGCGTACTCAGCTCTTAGTTCGTTCATGCATTACAAAATCTGCTCTGCCCTGCGCTGCGAGCACCTGCGTCACCTGCGTCTCAGCATTCGCTTAGCCTTAGCCTACTGCTGTGACGCGATGTCTCGAATTCATACGTAAAATTTTAGAATCATGCCTTGATTTATCCAATTCTAACGTGTAAAATGATAGCATGACGAAAAATGTATCTTACAGAGGGGTATAAAGTATATCACTTTGATATTTTTCAACATAATTTTTTTGTCAGTTTGGCGACACTGGTTCCCCGTACTAAGGAAGTTTATGGGCACTTCTACAATAGATACCCGTACATTAAAGTTCGTATGTAAAAGTCTAGAAGTCTGTTATTTAAAACCCTTTCACACATTAATAAAACATGTTTGATAAGAAACTTCTGTAACAAAAAAGGTCACATAATTCCATGACCATCTAAAATCTGCAACTATGTTCAACTTTCATTCTGTAGACACAAACATAAGCTACGTCATAATACAGGGGCAGCAAACATTTTTTCCAAATCCCAAAGGTGGCACGTACGGGGCTTCGGGCCATAGGTGTACCTACATAAAGTCGGTCGCGATTCACGATTGCTACGTTACATAAATGTTGTGTACCCCAGTTGTTCCGCTGCGCTACCCGCCATATTTCTTTATTGGTTACGAGATTTTACTGGGCGCCACAAATCAATGGGGCATGGAAAAAGTACTTACTTTTATTATTAAAAATAATAAATTTCATTTGAAGAAGACTTCAAATAAGAAGTTTTAATAAAATTACTAATTTTAAAAATAAAAGAAAAAGAGACAAAAAAAAGTGTAAAATGATCACCATTTATTATAAAATTAACACTTTCAGACAGAAGTCGGTGCTAATCCACGCTGAATCAAATTGGAAGCACCGACCTTTGAAACTATTAATTTTATAATATGGTAATAATTTCACTGTTTTTAGTTTTTTTTTTTTAAGTCGGTTTTTCTTTTATTTTTAAAGTATTTTATTTTTCTATTTTAAGTGGAATAAACAATACATAATAAACATGCAATTGCGGGTAATTTGCTGTTATCCATTGACAGTTCAATTGTCAACCTCCGAGGATCTTCATCAGATCTTCATCAAATTTAAATGGGACCACCACGGGAGAATACAATTTCAAACAAAAAAAAACCCAAATACCTTAAAGTGTGCCTATCAAATTATTTTTTCTTTCTTTTTCTTTAAATAAAAACGTTGCCCCACACTAAGATTTCTCTTGTATCGTGGGTGCGTTTACAGACACAAATCTCACAAACAAACGCCTAGACCCGAAACAACCATTTGTAGGCCAAACAAATTTTTGTTCCGTGTGGGAATCGAACCCACGACCCGTAGCGCAGCAGCCAATCGCTTAGCCACTGCACCAAATGTGTCGTCAATTGGAAGAGTTCTCTTGATTTCTCCAGGATAACATCATCAGATCCTGACCTGATGACCATGGGACCACCTGTGAAGACCACCCTTTCAAACAAAAGAAGAATTTTCCAAATCAGTGCAGGCGTGTTTGAGTAATCAGGGAATATACATAAAAAAGATGTCCGACGAATTGAGAACCTCTTCCTTTTTTTGAATTCGATTATAAGAAAGCATTCGTATATATTTTTTTGTGTGCTAATTAAACGGACTTCTTTTTAATAGCATTATTCGCCTCTAAAAATCTACATTGGCTTCTAAATTACTAAGTCAGCCACAATTAACGAGCGTCTGAATGATATTGGTGCCGATTCTCTTGTTCACCAACTAAACTAAAATTAGAGAATTGCTATCTTTTACTAATAGATAGCGCGAGAAAAGGACGGTGATAGACAACAACTAAGTTAGAGATGTCAAATTAGTTTACGCCTTGAACTTCACCGTGTTTTTAGTCAACACGTTTTAAATGCCGTCTAAATTTGTATGGAACTTTTAGTTCAACTAAATTTGACAGCTATTATTTACGTTTGTCTCTTTCTTATTTTATTAGAGTGAAAAAGATGGCAATAGCCCAAATTAAGTTTAGTCTATCCATAACAGAATCGGCACCACTATCTTAGCCACTAGTTATCTTCTATATAAGCCACTGTTCGTCACCCACTTTCATTTTCACAATAAAAACAAATGAAAAACAAAAAGAGTCGACGGAGCCCCGCTGTGCGGGGCTCCTATTTCTATCTGCAGGGTTTAAAGTAACCTAACACGAAGGGGATGACGGGGGCTTCGTTCGCTCGCTTTGCTCGCTCACTCTACCCCCCGTCATCCCCTTCGAACCTAACCTATCCGTGTCGGGGTGCCCAAAAATTTAGTTGGCGTTGTAAAAAAGTCGAATTAGTTTATTAGAGGTTATCTCATTTTCCCGTTGCTTAGTTATAAAATGAGAAGTTTGGTCACGTGGCCAATAAATAAATTTGTGGCTTGATTTATTATTTCTCTATTTTTTTTAAGTAATTTTCCTGTTTGTTTTTTTCTGATTCTGATATCGACACTAGTATTTCCCCTATATCGATGCGTTTACAAAACTCAAACTCAAAACTCGTTTATTCAAAACATAAATGTTCACATGCCACACATGTTCACAACTATCTATAGTCCATACAAAAAATCAAATTTGTCCGTGCGGAAATCGAACCCACGACTCGTAACTTAGAAAGCCAATCGTTCAGCCACTACGCTAAACGCGTCCGAAAATTAATCATTGTTCCATAAAACTGATGATTCCTGAAACAGATTTTTACGCATCAATAGATAATTTTAAGCTTTAAATTGTAAGCGGTATTATCATTAAGCGGTATCGATTCCTGAAAATCAGATTTTAATATTTGAATATCATTCGCTATATTATATTCTTTGTAATTCTGTTTGATCAATTTTGGTACAACGAAATTGCGATTACTGGAACTTCTGTAATTGACCGATATTTGTTTCTATACAATACTTAGAATGACTACCATTTTATGATTCAACATAATCAAGTTTTTGTAAATAACATCGTTTATGGGTGCCTTTTTTCACGTGTCTGCCTCGCGGTTGAACGGTTGCCTTCGGTGCAGGAGAATTTGAGTTCGAATCCGGTCCGTACCTCTGACTATTCGAATTCATGTGCGGATCAGAATTTGATTACTCTGATGCTTTTCCTTCATCGTTAAAGGTGAAGGAAAAACACTGTAAGGAAGCCTGCACATCACAGGGCTCCATAAAGTTCTCGATGGTGTGAATAGTCCGCACCAGACACGTAGTAACCCGCACCAGGCCAGGTGAATTAAGGACTAAACCCTTCTCACTCTGAGAAGCTGCCAGTGCCCAGCAGTCGTACGGTAATGGACTGAATATGTATTGTATTTATGCTTATGCATAAATACATACGTATTCATAAACATACTAATCTGACATACGCAACACTTGTATTCTCCTAAGGAAACCCTTAGCCAAATGCCAATATCGGCCCAGCAGGCAGTGATAGCTTTTTTTTTTTCGTGGGAAAATCCTCATGCGTACCCTCCGCCGGACTCTTACCGGCTAAAAACCCACGGTGTTCCTTTTCCTGACCTATAGCCGGGGTCGCGGGATTCGCAGCTGCATGCATCGCAACCCCGGTAGGCCTCGCCAGCCCCTGGCGGGCCTCTCCTGCTGTGGGGCTTTGCCCCACGTCCTCCTGAGAGGCGCGCGTGGAATACGGCGCGCCGCCTTCTTGGACCTGTTACTGCTTGGGCAACGGGTCCCCTAACCCGCCGCCCGCAGGCCACGCACTAGGGTGGCCGGAGGTCGCCCTTCGGCGACGCCCGGTGCGTCTGGCGCGGGAAGGGAGAGTGGCAGTCGCCTCTCTCTCCCTCTCCGCTCCCTCCTTGGTCGAGGCAGTGATAGCCTAGAGGATGAGCGTTTGCCTTCTACGCAGGAGGGTCTGAGTCCTATCCCGCACCAGGCTAGCGTAGTGGACTAAGGATGAACCCTTCTCGTTTTGAAAAGAGATCCATGCCCACTTCGGTCAATAATGGGCTCATTATGCACGAATAATATAAGATGCAATTCACTCCGGGAATTCTATGGTATTATTTTACTATTCTATTCTGTTCCATGGATGCAAGACGTTACACGGACCTATGGTCTTTGGTCTGACACGTCTGCACCTCGTCCGCGTCTCAGTAGATTGCGCAAATGCCGCAAAGCATTTCTTTTAAAATATCATGAAAAGGACAAGGCGTCCGTCCTATGTCCACGTCTCGACCTCCCTTTAAATTGGGTCCAACATCCAAATAAGATATTCTACAGAATTATATACCAACAAGCTTCGATCCGATTATACAAAGGTAATAACGGGAAATGGAGTCCGGACTCCGGACGTTCGGGTCACGCTGAGTCACTGGGCGTGTTCTTACATCTGTCTTCGCCTTAACAGATGATCAATCTATTTTGTATTGGCACGTAATATGTTACTTATGTTGTTTTACGCTTTGGTCGTTATTGGGGTGGGCTTCAATCGATAATAATAATTTGTAAGTGGGTATGCGTATCATAAGATTACAAATATATGCGAAAAGATGGCTAAACCTAACAATTTGTGAAGTAGTGATAGCCTAACGGCTGAATGGTTGCCTTCCATGCAGGAGGGTAATTTTTAGAAGGATTTAGTAAGTAAATCCTTCTAAAAAATTACGCCGACTCATTTTGCGTCGCGTAAATTACGCTCGTCTGGCTTCAGCCTAAGGATAAACACCGTTATCCTTGAAATCAGTGGTTTGGTTTCATTTATAGAACGTAAAATCAATGAAAAATAACAAACTTTTTTTTTTAATTTTCTTTTTGCCTCAAAAGCATTACGGCGCGGGGAACTCGCCGCGTGGCCTGACGCACGGCTACGCACAGTTCGCTACCCCAGTCAGTCAGCTATCTCGAGTGCGTGTAAGCCGCGGCGTAGCGCCGCCGGCGCGCCGCGCCGCTCATTTCTCGCGCGTATTTTTTTTTTACTCACTCCTTTATTTTTATGTTTAAGTCAACTACCCATGGTTAGAGTGACAACGGTGTTTACCCTTACGTGCTGTATATCTGCAACACCTCTACGTCACGCAAAATACGCGCTCAGACGTGGAGTTGCGGACACCAGCCCGTTATACCATATAACCTTATCTACAATACCAAGACCAATAAAATACCAAGCTTATGCGTTGCCAACCTTAGAGATACAGTTAGAAAGTCTCAGGTGCAAGTAATTTCACCGACAACCATACCCTTCAAACCGGAACACAGAAATGCTGCTTACAGCAGAAATAGGTCTGGAGATAGTACTTCTCGGAACAAACACTCAATTAGCTCCACTACTCTAACTATGTATTACTGTATTTCAATACGTATTTATTACCGTAGTAATTATTCTACTAAATGTACTCTACAGTTAATTTGCGAATAACACTGTAGACTGCACCATTGTTAAAATGTCAGTACACTCGGGAGCAATGAATCCGGCTCACCAACATAAACCTTAATATCTTGGGAACTAAGAACGATAGCTTATTCAAATAAAACTATTTTATAGATTACTAGTGGTCGCCCGCAGCTTCGCCCGCGTGTATGTCGCTTATCGCGTAGATATTTCGCAGTTTTCGGGATAAAAGTAGCTTGTGTCCTTCTTCGGGTTTTAGACTCTCTCTGTACCAAGTTTCGTCAAAATCGGTTCAACGGTTTAGGCGTGAAAGCATAACAGACAGACAGACTGAGTTAGTTTCGCATTTATAATATTAGGAGTGATTCAAAACGAATCAAATAAAATTAATAAAACTTCTTAAATATCTATCTTCTATCTATATACAAGGTTAGTTGGAAAGGGGGTACTAATCCGAAGCCCACTTATATTACCGCTGATGACTGTTTGAAAGCAAGTGTTCAAATTTTAAAATTCGATATTTTTTTTTCCAAATAATGTGATTTTTGTTTCAGTTTTTTCAAAAATTCTTCATCCCTGCTTTAGTTACAAATTCAGAAAATGGTGCTTCTAATTCATGACCCCAAATATGATCTAAAATGTAAACACAGCTGGTCATAACTGGGGATAGATAGATTTTAGAGATATTTTTTTGAGATTTATGAACAACTGTTTCTCTTAAACTATTGACTTTTGAGAAAAGTTGTAGAACAAAAGTTACTCATTATTATGTGTACTTTAACAACCTTTCGGATTAGTACCCCCTTTCTGACTAACCTTGTATAAACAAAAAGAAAAGTCCTGACTGACTGACTGATTGACTGACTCATCAACGCCCAGCCTAAACCCTTGGACCTAGAAAGCCGAAATTTTACACAAAGGTTTCCTTTATAATGTAGACAAGGAACAAGGAAGGATTTTTCGAAATTCAACCCCTAAAGGTGTTCAATAGGGGATGAAAGTTTGTATGGAAAATCGTCACTTAACGGGTTCAAAATTTCATGCAAGCGAATCTGCGGGCAAAAGCTAGTTTAAAATAATTAGAAATATGAAATAGTGCAGATACTCAAAGGTTTTTGGTCAATCAATTCTACAGGGTGTTAACGAATTCGTGTAATTCCTTCAAACCACATGATCTATTAATGGTATAGTTTAACCCCGCACGGGATTTAGATTGATTAAAAATATAAATAAACTTTTTTTTCCCAAATATTTTTTTTATTTGATAGAAAATTTCGATGCCATGCATAAATGAATGAAGGCACGGCGACACAACTGATGGCCACGACTTGCGCGATATCACTCCACGCAGTCAGTTAACTTGGGACGTTAATATTACTCAGATACAGAATACCATGGCTCATTTTCTGAAAACTTTTTTTTTGTTGATTCTGAAAAAATCACCAATAGATCACGCGGTTTGAAGGAATTACACGAATTCGTTAACACCCTGTATAATAAAATTTTATGTACAGACGCCAGCACATCAAGCTACTACATCTGTCTTTCTTTAATAGATTTTCATCTTTATCGCAAAAGCATTAGGTTCAAGGTTGATTGGGAAAATTTGATAGTTTCGGGTAGCTTGTCTGTACATTACGAAACAATTAAAAAATCAATTCAATTTGTGCTCTGAAACTAGTAACTTATTCTGCTGAAGCTGTTGCTGTATCTTTCCCAATTAAATCCTGACAGGGACCAATAAGGCGATTTTATTTATTTGAAGCAGACTTCCTCCATGTTCAAAGGTTAAAATATCGTTACACAAAGATCGTAACAATTTAATCTGGCTAGGCTATCACTGCATAGGCCCATTCATAATTGACTAAAATGTTGTTAACCCCGAACACAGCATCAAACCACACTTTATTAACTCAACAGAACTTCAATCAAAACGAACTTCTTTTGAAACCAGGCTCACCCACAAACTTGAAACTACAATTCGCAAACACAGCACAAAGTTTAACAACGGCCAATACAAGAGTCTAACTCAGAGCGACCCTCTGGGAGTGACCGCGCGTGCTCAAGCACCCGTCTTAAGCTAACGTAGCACGTGATTCAACGAAGTTTAAAGGGAAGCTGTTGTTATAATTGATACAGACAGGGAAAGTAGATTTTTAGGGTTCCGTTCCCAACGGGACTTTATTACTAAGCCTACGCCGCCTCCGTCTGCTCGTCCATCCGTCTGTCAGTCACAGGCCTGTATTTTTTTAACCGTAATAGGTAGCCAGTTGATATTTTTACAGAACGTGTTACTATAGCAATTATCATGGCAAATATTTATTAAAATTATATAAAGTCTATATTGTTTTCACGTTAAGAAGATTAAAATGACACATGTCAATAGGAGTTGCTAGACATGTGACTGTAGTCGATTCAACTATCGATAAAATTTGTAAAATTTCAGCGAGAATTTGACAAATTATTGTAATGTGATTTTATGTACATTTCAAATACTTGTGATTTAAGTAATTAGGATTAAGTCAATTAGCATGCATATCTTCGACAACAGACGATTACGTGCTGATGTGATAATGAATCCAGCAGGTATGGGATGAGTGAAAATAAATGTTTATTTATCACCAATAATAAGCCCAGTAGCCGGGTCGCGAAAAAGAGGTTTATCTTGCGAAAGGTTCGTCGGTCCTGAATTTTGGATGTGTTATGTTAGGTATTTTTATGAAAAGCCCACAAACAGACACACAGACAGAGAGAGGAATAGACAGCCAAACAGAAAGACAGACATGGGCTTCAAACCTATAAAATACCTCTGATTTTGAGTCGGGAATGAAAAATAAGAATTTAATTTTCTACAAAATTGATGTGAATAATTTTTGGCATTAAACCCATAAGGAGTTATTTAATAAAAACTCATTTTTGGGTTCTTTAACCCAAGATGGCAGAGCGCGCCGAGGTCACTCAAGGTACAAAATTTGTAATTTTTATAAGAACACATATCCCATAACACATATCCAAAATTTAGGACTGACCGACCTTTTGCAAGGCAACTGGGCTATAATGAGCCTTATTTTAATTATTCAATCAACTGAGCCTATCGTCTATAATTATTACGATGGTCAAAATATTCATTCTGTTAATATAAATTTATCGAAATTATTTTATCGATACGCACGGCTCTGGCAACTGGTACACACGGCTACACTTCAAGCTATGCAAAACCAGTATAAGCTGACCGTTACTTGTGCGAAAAGATTATACAAAGCGACGCCAAGATAAACTGGTTTTGTATAGCTTGATGTGTAGCCGTGTGTACCATCTGACGCAAGTTTGAAAACGCGTCGGGGTTTTTTCAAAATCATTTATGTAGTATATAATTATGGCGTTAAACACATGTAACTATATTGTTTCTATGTTTCTGATTTTAAAACAACCTTTTGGGTAACGCTTTACTAATATTTTAAATTGATTTAATACTTGTTGAATTCAATTGTCATACACAAGCGCCATTACAATTTATTTTCATGTCATGAACTGACATCTGCCAAATTAATCAAGTTACCGTGAAAGCAATATAATCAGAAAGGGATTCCCATAAAACGAACCGCAAAATAAAACATTTTTTCAATGTCTTTTGTTCCATCTCTATCTTAAAAACGGTAATACATGCCAACATGAAACTTGGTTTGATTCTAGCGCACACTCTATAATTAAACAACTCACAATAAAAAGGAGGAAAGCTAGTGGTGATACGGAACCATTAGTGCGCAAGTCCGACTTGCACTTGGCCATTTTTTTATTATTACATGTTGTATATACAGAATGGGGATGATGCAATAATTTATGTACAAAACGAAGTATTTATGTCTACACGTGCAAAAATTACGATTCTAAAACAGGACTATTGGCTGATCTTGTACCACCATAGTGCGTAATGTGGTCAGTATACATACAACCTTATTTTTAATTTATACGAAAACCGAGACACCCCAACAAGATTTTCATCAGAATTGCCTGAATATGTTTTTTTTAAAAATAAATCTCCAAGTTACACCGTAGTTTATGTCGCGTTAAGTTCCCTAGTAAAGTGTTAAATGCCTGAGATGTGCAGGGGTTGTCTAATACACGGAAACTGACTGAGCGGACCCTCTCAAGCCTCAAGGTGTCTATTCCCGTCAACGGTTATGGGTAGAAACCTACTGAAACAAAATTGTTTAAGAAAAAAGAAAAAAGTGGTGTAAAAAATATGTCAATAGATTCTCCTAGTGATTCTGAACAAACTAGTTTCAGGTTTAGTAGGTATATATTAAAACTAAGCTTGTATAATGTCATTGGATACAGTCACACCGATAATTCAGCCCTCATCAAGCTGTCTCCCCCCCCCCTATGTCCACGCCAGCAACGCCCTAAGCCGAGGTCCGAGTCCCACTAGGGGTCGCCCTTAGTGCTGTTGTTGCAGGTAGTCATGATGTTAGTGTAGTACAAGTAGTTAGCTTAGGTTAAGTATTTTACTTCCCCCCCATTGGCTGGAGACCCTTCAGGTCTCGCCAATAACTGCCCGGTTACGTAGAAACCGTCCCCTAGGACGACCTACTGCAGTCCAAAAGAAAAAAAAAAAAAAAAAAAAAAAATATAATGTCATTGGGATGAAACAGTTCTATCAGAAAAGTACAAAGACGTAAATATGGTACGGTTATGCTTAATTAGTGCAACTGAGCCTAAATTATAATTATAGAATATGGTAGTATCACCACCATATTCTATAATGCATTTTACGACCTTACATAAAGCACACACGTGATAATTTGCGTGAAATATAGCATGTACTAATCTAGGAATATGGAGCCTACTGTCTTGTGTTCAGTCGATACATGTTGCTTCAATTAGGACCAATAGAAGCCTACACGTACGGCACAGACCGTATCAAATGATGTAGAATAATGCGACACACTTATGGCTGGTTTACACGTTGCGAGCTAGCGTGCGAGTCAGCCTGCCGAGTAGCTGTAGTGCAGTAACTCGTACCGTATGGACGTATCTTACGAGTTACTCGCGCGTGCTAGTTAGATAGTAGCACGCATGCGAGTTACTTATTTTTTTTTTTTGTTTTCACTCGCCTGCTCGCCTGACAGCAGTTCGCACATGGCAGCAGCACGGACATCACTCGCATTGTTTGGACGCTTTTGGTAGTAGCTCGCCAGTGTCGACAGGCAGTTGCGAGCGGTACGGGCACGAGCAGTAAATGTAAAAGCGTTTAGACTTGTTCAGGTGTCACTCTCATCATTGCTTTACATTTTCGGGGCTCTTCATGATAAAGCTCCTTGAAAATGGTACATGTTGCCCTGGAAGATCTTCTTGCCATCCAATCTCTAATCCAAACCCTTTTCCTGCTCTCTTGTTTTGAAATTTTTTATAAGCATTTTCCAATTCACAGCTTAATATTGTGGTCACAGACCTTATTACAGTGTTTTAACCGTTAACGTCCCGACCGACGGCCCGGGTCGTCAGTGCCATTGTTTATCTATTGTGTCTATAATTACAGTACTTGAGTAATTAAGCAAAGCACGTTGACTCGACATTACAACAACTCGCATAAGACTAGGCAGTTATTCGAATTATGTGGACAGCACAGGTGAGCCCAGCTACTGGCAAGCGAGTACACAATGCGAGCAGCTGCCTACTGTCATGTCAGTAGCTCACAACGTGTAAACCAGCCATTACACATTATACATATATACACTTACATATTGTTACTAACCTACCTACCACAAATAAGTTTTTTTGCGATTTCTGACGTTTCTAGTACTCCAACTGGTGGAGCAAGCGGACGGAAAATATATGGATGCGGAGCAGATGCGAAGGAGAAGGGCCTCGTTCGCAGTAAATGCTATAGAAGCCTTATAAATAGCAAGCACATGCACTTACCAGCAAACCAGCCAACTCGCAACGCCTTTATATGCTGCAGACGACAGCTTTTCTTGATGGCGAGAGTCTTTACACAGAGTTCTTTCACGAGCACAGCGCGATTTACGCGATGGGAAAGGCGCGCCTCCCGATGTAGTTTGCACTCGCGAGCGGTAACACCTGAATCCCTGATAATTCCGAGACTCAGTAGCGGATTATAAATGAAAAATTGATGCGAGAGCTGACAGCGCGTCAAGCAGACATGAAGCCGAGAAATGTTCGAGTGACAGTTGACTTTAAATTATTTAAAAAGAGAGCGTTGTTTTCTTCGTCCGTCTCGACATGAAATAGCGATCGGTAAGCTTCCGAAAAACGGTATTCATAGTGCAGTATTCTTACAGGGAAATGATGCCTGTTGAAAAATCTCCCAAAATTTTAAGGAAGCTTGGTAAAGATGATTTTATCCTAATAAATATTTAAAAATATTTAAAATATAAATAAATTACATAAAACTATAATAGCAACACCTATTTTACATTGAAATGATATTCCTTTATCGTTTGAAGTAGAAAATACCTTATAAATGGACATAAAAGTTTCTTTCCTTGCAACACTAGCAAATGTCACAGTATTTGTCAATTGTCACTTTGTTGTTATTTGTTAAGTGTCATGTGCTCTTTTTTGTGAATTTTAATTATTGAAAGTTGTTATCGTTTAGTTAGTTATTAGACAAAACAGACAATGGGTGATAGTCACTCCGACTCACGGCAGCACACGGGTGCGTTGTCGTAGAATGTAAGAAAGTAAGTAGGTACCTGCAATGCAACACCTATTGTAGAGTCTAAGGGCGCTTTAAATTTAAACTGTTGGTGTCGGACTGCAGTCGTGCGGTGCAGGGTGCAGTGGTGCGGTCGGGCGGCTTGTGTTGTCTGTACCGTGCACGCACGGCGGCAGTACGGACTACGCACTGCTCTCTCGTCTCGTCAACTGTATAAAAAACACAACCACCCGTCCGCAGCACGACATCCGCACCGCAGCGGCAAATGATGTTATATACAAAAAATATCATTGGCTGCGGCACGGTTGCAGTCCGACACCAACCGTCTTTTAATTAAAGCGCCCTATAATTTCGTTTGTTGTACACTTTCTACCTTAATAATGTTTACGTTTGTATTCATGTTTTAGACGTAGACGTACAACACGTCCTTCAAGTAACCATATACATAGAAGCGTTGCTGGCTAAATAAGATGCTCGGCCGTTTTTAGCCTAAAGATGATTTACTGTTCATCAAGGAAAGGTGAATTTTGAGTTGGCGTGGAAGGAAGTTGCTGCAGAGCTGAACAATATTTGAAACGGCTCAATAAAATAAAATAAACAGAGGCACTGACTTGTGATTTCGTGGAAAATCGTTGAAGAGATGGTCGTAGTTCATTTTGGTTGCTAATAAACGTTATTTCTTTATTTTATTTTTTATTTACGAGCTTGTTAAACATCTCCTTTGATACCCGATAGAGCCTGAGACTACTGCTACAACTACAACACCTTATAAGCAGATAAACGTTTATTTTCAAATAAAAAATCTCTTGCACAACTTATCGATCGTAATTAATACTTTGCGGCCTTTCCAATTTGCTCGCAAAGTTATTCGCTAAAATGACGTTAAATCGTAAACTTGACAGTTGAATTCGCTACGTTTCCGACAAAAATCAATAAAAAAATTGTCATTATGACTTAAATAGTGATGTGCCGAGTTGGCCATTTATGGTATTTGAATAAATTAGTACTCGTTAAAAAGAGAATCGATTCAAAACTCGAGTCACTGACTTGAATCTAGATGCGATTACTGCGTCAGGTACTCAAGTAGGTACTTCATAGGATTCGACTACTCTAAAGTTTGTCACTTCCAAAAATACAAGCATAAATACAAAATATGGGTCACAAAATACAAATCAGTTTTATTGATAAGTCAATAAAAAGAAAAGTAAACATTTTAAATAATTAGAAATCATATTCTTACTGTCTGATATACTGTATAATCATAAACAAATTCTCTTTTTGATTTCTAGGGGCCAAAATTAAATCAATTCAATTAACTATTTAAAAAAGCAAATTTACGATACTTATTACCACTGTCCAACACCTGTCCAACACTTAACAGATCAATCGCTTCGAAACGAATGTCACTTTAATGTTAATATACAAGGTTAGTTGGAAAGGGGGTACTAATCAATGATAATATAAACTACTATAGATACGTTGCCCGCGCTCTGTAGTGGCTAGATGAATGCAAGGTAATTGCCTGACATCCATTTAGTCGCGTAGCAACCGTTGTCGCGGCTGTACGTGAAATTGAATTATCTTGTGTGTAATAACTTTCTCTATTAGCGAAAAAAAATGCCGTCCTGTGTGTATAGAAAATGTAATAATTATACTGCAACTGTAAAAGATAAAAAAGTGTAATTTCATGCGTAAGTATCAAGAAAAAATATTTATTTAATTTAATTTTTTTCGATGCAGCGTAATGGCGGCTAGCGAGGAAAATCGGCAACTTTGCATCAGTGTTTATAAAACCTACATTGTTTTTATTTCGATTAATTATAAATATGTTTTATTAAACCTACATAATGAATTATCAATGTAATAAGGTAAGTGTACCGGTGATGGACGGTTTAAGGTCGATGGAGTGAGTAAATAATTTCCAAAAAAAAAAGTTTCGATCCGATTCTTGCAATGGTTGCAGATAAAGTTGGTTAAGGATGTTTAGCATCTAATAAGAGTATATTTCATTTATTTTAGTAATTTCTATGAACATAAAATTACGAAACAAATTTGGCTTAAAATTATCTAGTAATGGACGAGTCATACACCAATGATTGACGCCTAGTAATGCACAGTGTTCCGGCCTTGGACACCTAGTAATGGACACTTGACATACACAAATAAATAAAAATACTGTTGACTTAGAAACAATTTTTATTTGTTATTACGTTTTCTTAAAGCAAAGTTATTATTAATCATAAAATATGATGACTGTAAGAAAACTTGTTTGTAGTACCTATAGTAATGGAATGAACCAGTGATGGACACACCCCTAATGAACACGTCGTCCATTACTGGTAAAAAGCTTTATAAAGTCGTCGTAAAAAGATATTTTATTGACCTCGCCAAAAAATCTTAGAATCGACTAAAATCTTTAAAAAAATGCACTACCCTAGTAATCGACACTGTGTCCATAACTAGGACGTGTCTTAAAAACAGGTACCAGTTTTGGACATAGCAAAAAAAAGACAAACCACGTCATATTTGCAATATTTTAAAATTATTTTGAATGGAAAAGAGTTTAATTATGCTACAAACTTAATATTTATTAATTATTACTTTAATTGATTTTACAAAAAAATTCATCAGCACATTACGTCGTTATCAAATTCACTAAAAAAAGGGTATCACCGAAGACACGGGCTGTTTATCTTTCCACCATCTTGAAACTGAACAATTGACATACATCAACTGTCAATATTTTGACACTTAAATCCCTTTTATCTATGGTAAAGTATTGCTAGGTAACAAAAGCGTTGTAGTATCCTTATTTTTTAGGACTCAACACAAAATGTTCATCACTGGTACGCTGTCCATTACCGGTACACTTACCTTAGACCAATACTCGAATCGTATTCGAATCATACTCGAATCGTACCTATCTCATCAAGAGGTCATCACAGACATTTACTGAGATTCTTACTTGGTTTCTTTGATTATATAAATAAAGATTTTTACTTATGTTTTTATTACATTTTGTTTTATTAATTGAGGAGCTCGTGGCTAAATAATTACAGCCGCATAGACCGATCTTCCGGGTTAAGCCACGCTTGCCGAGGTTGGTCTGTGGATGGGTGACCATTTACCATAGCGAGTTTCCTCCGTGCCTCGGAAAGCACGTAAAAGCCGTTGGTCCCGGCTGTCACTTGTAGATCTTTGACAGTCGTTACTGTTGGTCAGAAGCCAGAAAGTCTGACAACCAGTCTTACCAAGAGTATCGTATTACCCAGTTACTGGGTGTGGAGGTCTGATAGGCAGTCGCACCATGTAAAATACTGATATTCAGCTGCATCCGGTTCGACTGGAAGCCGACCCCAACATAGTTGGGAAAAGGCTAGGCAGATGATGATGTTTTATTAATTAAATAACTATAATTACTGTTGCGAAATACTGCATTCATAATTTTAAGGATAGAGAATAATATTATTTTACCCAAAAATCTACTACCTACCTATATCAACACGAGAAAATTGAGTGTAAATTTTTCCCCACATGCCTCTTTTTGTACGCGCTCGACCAATGAGCATGCGCCAAAGAATAATAACGTAACCTAAGATATATATTTATCTCTCTCTAACAACAGGAATTCCTTAGATGACATTTAATTTTCTTTCCTTCTTCGTACGTTTATGTAGCTAACCAGCTACCGATATAGTATTTACGCTGATTTCGAGTGCCGTGATGTTGATGCATGACGTGTCTATTTATAATATGTCATTGGTACTAATCCGCAAGCCACTTAAAGTAGGTATCATTAATGACGGTTTTAAAGCAAGTGTCAAAATTTCAAAATTCGATCATTTTGCATGGAAATAATTTTTATTTTAGTTTTTTCAAAAATTCAACATTCCTGCTTCAGTTACGAAATCAGAAAAAGGAGCTTCTATTTGGTGACCCTAAATATGACTTAAAATGTTTCAATGTTATAACTGAGGATAGATAGATTTTAGCGTATTTTTGTGAAATTTTTGAACAGCTATTTCTCTTAAAGTATTTCCTTGTAGGGAAATTGGTAGAACAAAAGTTATTCATTATTATGTGTACTTTAACATCCTTTCGGATTAGTCGGCACCAATAATTCTTAAAACGCAACGTGACAATCAAACTCTCGCGATCACAAGAAAAACAAACAGGTACACAACAACAACCTGCATTTTTCGGAAGAGAGGGGTCCCGGCAACAACATAAGGTCGCGATTTAAGTACTCGGTTCAGTATTCGCGTACCTACTATGAATACTCGAAATCTTTACTCGAGTTGCGAGCATTCGAATACTTCAATTCTAACTCGAGGACACAATCACCTATCTATAGTTTAACTGACTTGATACATCACTATCACTTAACTACCGATTTCGGTCGATAAGTGATAGCGATACATGTCGAGACTGCTGCCCCTGGACACTTAAAGGCGAATTCATCGACCTAGCTCAATGATACGTACATGTGCCCATAGAGGTAGCAACTATAAATTTTACTGCGAACAATACGGCGCGAACACCAACCTCAGTTGCTCCGCAAGAGTCTTTTGATCCATGGGAAATAGGGTCGAATGGCATCATAAAAATGTTTTGTGAAAAATGACCTTTTTCTCGCTTGTTTTTATTTTCCAAAATCTTTGCATGCGTATAGAACCTATTCCAAAAGTTAGGGATAGCCTTCTAAGAACGTTTTCCTGTAACTACAATGGTTAAGGTAGCTGTCCTTCACGCCCCATCTGAAATTACCACCCTGTTTAGTTGACACACAGATAATGGAAAACTCAATGACTGTCTTCAGTGTGCTCGAAATAGACGTCGGAGACTCAAAAGACATAAAACACATGAAAAGTTGAATTCCTGAAATAATTTTACTAACACAATTTCTTAGAGAAGTCTCATGACTCAGTTTCAAAAGTCACCTTAATAATTTCTTAAAGAGTCTTCATTATCTTTTAAACTCGACTACACTTTAACTGACTATAAAGCCAGAAAACTAGTTTTCTAAACGAGCGAATATTATTAGGTCAAGCATTGGAAAATTTTCTTCAACTGAACATTATATTTGCAAATTGTAAAAACTTTTTACTTCGCTCCGAACAGCGAAAGGAATAAAGTAGTCCTTGATAGGTACTAGACAATGTTTTTTCAAACTCTTACGCTCATCTGGCAAACTTCTCTTTATTCCGATGTGTCTGGAACGTGTATACGTAGGGACTAAAATTTTAGAGGCTCAACTTAAAATAATAGCTGCAAAAGTAATATCGGGTACGACAGCTGTGAACTGAATAGGAATTGCGTATTTCTGATATCGTATTTTTTTATTATCGGAGAGAATCACTTGATGTTGGAATCATTAACTTATCATGATAACCGACTTTAAAGTTGCTTTAAGAGTGATTAAAGTAATTATGGTATGTCTACACCAGTGCGCTTTCATGTTCATCTTGCGCATTCAACTTTCAATTCCTCTGCGTCAAGCGCATGCAATATTGATTGCCACAAGACGCATGCAGCGTATCGTCTACACCGGTGCGTCTCGGTCAGTCGTCAGTCGACATATAATGGACGGATTAGCGTGTGCTAGGGGCATGCGCTTTTGTCGAACTAGTATTAAGGCATGCGCTATTACATGCGCTATGGCGCTTCACGCATGCTTCAGACGAAGACGCAAGATGAACATGAAAGCGCACTGGTGTAGACATAGCTTTATTGTTGGATGATGATCCACCCTCGTGCTCTCTGTGCCTCTAAGCCGTCGGTCCCGGATGTTATACGAATACCCATGACAGTCGTTACGGGTAGTCAGAAGCCCGAAAGTCTGACAACCGATCTAACCTTAGGACTTCGGAATTGCCCAATAACTGGGTTGCGGAGGTCTGATGGCAGTCGTTTCGTGTAAAAAACTGGTATTCAGCCGCATCTGGGGGTCTACTCCCTAAGCACGAAGTCCGTGGTTTCGGCCTTAGTTACGAGCGTTTCCTACTCCTATCACCTACGGACATACGATTACTTCGGGGCCCGAACTAAGAATGAATGACAACGATTTGACAGTTGTCCCTACTACCGATGTGTTTTTGCCTGTCCGAAAAGTTGAACTTGACACTTGTTTTTTTCACTCCTACGTTTCGGGCTACTTTCGGACGGGCGACTAACTTCGTTGACGGCCTTCGGGAGTAGGCCCCCTGGTTAGACGGAAAGCTGACCCCAACATAGTTGGGAAAAGATTAGACAGATATATTGTTGGCTAATGATGATTGGTAGTCTAGATGTTTGAATATTAATGAAGGTCCAATCGCTGTTTTTGACTGAGCATAGTCGGAGGCCAAACAAAATATAGATAACAGTACATATTTGGGGTGCATGAAAAGAGCCTCCACGAGTGACGATACTTAAGTACGTCCGGCGCACCCTGGGCAGTCAGCCCCGCTACCAACCTTGCTGACTAGCTAATCTTTTCACCACAGCATGAGCTGTTTTCGTATAGCTCTTGCTGACACGAGAGATGAAGAAGTACATATTTAAAGTTAATAATTATTGAATGCAAAGACAACGTGCATTATAAAAACCTCCACGAGAGACGATACTAAGTACATCTGGCGCACCATAGACAGTCAGCCCCGCTACCAACCTTGCAGACTGGCTAATCTTTTCACCACGGCATAGGTTATTCTCGTATAGCTCATCCGATACGAGAGAAGAAGGACGTCATACAAATGTAGACTTTCACTGTTACCGAATAAAGCCTTTTATAAAACATCCAAAAAAATAGCACACCAGGTCCACTCCATGAATAATAAGGCATGGTTGAACGGAAGTTGGAACAAGCGGACTGTGTGCCTCTGTTCGGTAATTGGTGTACAATTTCAATTTACTTGTTCATTTGCCTGAAACTGTTCACAGCCTTTGATTCTTGTAATAAACCACTGTTCGGTCACGAATAAATCTTTTGGGTGATTGTGATGAGAAACGTCCTATTAATTAGATATATTCTAACCAGTTTATGTGTCCTAGCAAAGAAGTGTGTGGGAAGAATAGCTAGAATATATCTGCGACATTAGGAAGAGCACATCTTCTGGATCCGCTCATTGCATCTAAGTGTGCGTCCATATTGCCGGCCTAGCGCGGTTGCGATGACGGGCGCGAAATATCAAACAATTATGAAACCACCTCGCCGCTTGCATTTCGGTCTTATCGCTCGGCGTATGCGCTTCTGTTTTTTTTGTTAAATATCTCTATATCTTTAGGTATTTACTAGCTTCTGCCCGCGACTTCGTACGTGGATCTTGTTGCTTATGCCAGCGACAACGGGGTCGTCAAAATCGAAGATCTGAAACGTCTGATGCCGAATTCTAAGAGCCCGGGGACGGGTAAACAACGGGATGCGCGAGACGATTCGAGAAGTTCCAGATCTTTCATTTTTGTAAGTTAACAGGAAATGCCCATCAGACTAAACAACTTTTGCTAAGACGTCATTCCTATACATGTTATAGTGTCGATGGGCTTTGGAGTTCCACAACAGGTGTTCCAGATCTTCAAATTTATTCTCACAGCAGAAAATGCTCTTCACGTGGAATAATTTTTGCGATGGCACCATTTTTATATCTCTTATACTTTAGCTGGTCTGTTGCAGTTCTGCATCAGGTGTTCCATTTTCCAAAATAAATTATAGCCTATATGTTGCCCAGACTTAATACATAAAACTACAACAAAAAAATATTTTTTTCCCGTAATTCGGCAGTGGATCCCAAGGGTACACTGAATTAACAATAATATTGCAAATAACTTTAAAAAAAATTCTTTATAAACTATATTTGGGGTTTTTCCTTCAGGAGCTACTATATAAAAACCGGAAGCGTTGCTGACCCTTGAAAAAGCAACATAAAGTTGGCCATGAGAAAAACAGCTGGTTGTCAGGTCAACACCAGCGGCTTTAAGCGTCTGCCCTTCTGACTTTTTTATTGTCATGGCAAAGCATGTAGTCACAGGGAACTGTGTGCGCTTAAATTGAAAGGGGAAATTGTTGGGGATGAGTGGTATGTGCGGTATGAACACATTCTCACCGGCACCACACCGAGTGAGGATAGTTGTAGCAACAATTATATTACGTTGTAAAGCGTTGACAATAAGACGGGTTCCGTTGCACAGTTTTGGCGGAGTTAAATTTCGCATCAGCATTATGGGAACACCGACTTTAAGTCTTATTTTATGAGCAGGGAGACCACTCGCTGTGAGTGAATTGAGAAACTAAACGGGGTAATTAGTGGCGTCGTCCTGATTGACAACACAGTCGAAAGAAGTGTAAACCAACAATATCCGCCAACAATTTTTGATAAATTTTTTCAGCTTGATCATTTTTGGGGTCAATATGGCGCGTTCGCATAACCATGAATTTTCTAATAATCTAAGTGACTGCTCCTCTGCGTTACCGGGTAGGCTACCGTGTCACGAAGATAAATGGAAAAGGAAATTAAACACTCAAATAACATAAGCTCGAAGGCATATTTGGGCATGTTTGGGCGTAGGAATAAATACTTTTTCTTTTTTTCTTTCATATTTATTCAATAAAAAAAATGGGAGTTTTGGCCAATAGAGTCAAATTTTCAATGATATACCATCGTCATCGAAAATCAGTCCTAAACTGTTACCGCCTTCACCGCGTGGAGGCACTCCAAGCTTATGTTATTTTATAATTAGGATACAGTGAAATTTGTGATAACTTTGATTTCCACATCAGATGTTTCTGATCTTCGATTTTTATAAGTCAACAGGAAATGCCCATCAGACCGAACAACTTTTGCTAAGACGTCCTTCCTATATGTGTTATGGTGTAGCTGGGCGCTTGGAATTCCACAACAGGTGTTCCAGATCTTCAATTTTTATACGTCAACAGAGAGTGCTCATCAGGCTGAACAACTCTTGCTAAGACGTCATTCCGATATATGTTATAGTGTAGCTGGGCTCTTGGAGTTTCACATCAGGTGTTCCAGATCTTCAAATTTATTCTCTCATCAGAAAATGCTCATCACGTGAAATAATTTTTGTTATCGTACTATTTTTGTATCTCTTATAGTTTAGCTGGTCTGTTGCGGTTCTGCATCAGGTGTTCAAGTTTCCAAAATAAATTATAGCCTATATGTTGCCCAGACTTAATACCTATACAACAAAAGAAAAATCATTCAAATCCGTCCCGTAGTTCCGAAGATTAGCGTGTACAAACAAACAGACAAACAGACACACAGACAGACTTTTTTTTTTGGATTCATGCTCTATTACTGTTTCTAAACCCCCCTAAACTATTGTTTTTTTAATATATTCAATGTACAGACACAGTTTTTTTACTATTTTATTATATGTATATATAGATAAGTGTGATTCAATCTAAACTACCTATATGGCAAAGTAAACATCCACACCACAGTAATCGCACAATAATAAGAAAATTATGGAGCGAATAAATTAAAAATTCACCATTAACTTGTCTGCTTTTATTTATTTCGTGCAAACCATCTCTTATGTTCAACACATCCCATCTCAGGATCGGACTATCATGGCTTGCAACACCTTAAATACGCCTTAACGCTACAACGGCTCGCACGTCACTGTGGCCACCGCACGCCTCCGCCGCCGCGTCCGTCACAGGCCCTAGTCACCGCGCGTTCATTATGGACGACGATTTAGATGACATTAATCGCTTTCCATCAGGCGAGATAGAGGCCAAAACCGAAAGCAATTATAAAAAAGGTGAAATTTTCTACGTAGGTAGAGGACCGAACCCTCAGATACAGATTATTTCTTGTTATATTTAGGTACTATACATTTATCCCGTGCCGAGATAGAATATAAAACATCCTCACTACACCCTAGGAATAAACGCATGTTGTAAGATCCAACAAAACCCAGCACGCTTGGTGGTAGAATCTATACCGTCCGCCTGGCTAGCTACCACCCTCACATTAAGTCCAGCGTCAAGCAGTTTACCGTGTTCCGTCGTGTTTATGCGAGTTATAGGGGAATCCGTCTTATCTCTGTTACCATCAGGTGCAAATAGGGGCGAACAAGACGAAAGAATTAGAAAACGCGTGCCCAGATGTGCTTACCTAACATCAAAATTGACTTAATCTACATGAAACAAAGTTATGTTATAAACTGAACACATTACGTGCCATGGTGGTCATGGCTGCGCATGTTTACCTACGTTTACGCGACCCTTTTATGCACCATTACAAATTTTAAACACCATCCCGGATGTCGTTTAAGCATGGTGTTTGAGGTTGTTAAACTAATTAACATCGTATTACAGCCATTTTGCTACGTCTATTGCAATAACCATAGTCGGTGACTTCACACGGAAAAGTGCTTTAAAGTTCGGGATGTGCGAAAAGTTAAATGAAACAAAATGTATTTTAATAGAATGTGTCCGGTTATGGACTAGCAATATTCTAGGTACTTATATATCAACTATTCTAGTACACAAATACACTACACACTAGGGTCCAATCCACTTCTCCGCTATTTGGCAGCCATTTTGTTTTTTTGTTGAGATATTCTCTATCTTAAAGTTATGAAAATGGGAACCCATTGTATCGTAATGTAAACGATAGACAATATTGTTGCCCTCCGAATAAGCCTACTTTTATGTACACACGAACAGAATATCTCAATAAAAAAATGGAAGTGAATTGGACCCTAGTGTATAGTGCATTTGAGTTCTAGAATAGTTGTTATATAAGTACCTAGAATATCGTTAGTCCATAACCAGACACATTGTACCTATATGGAAAAGTGTGAGTGTTTTTTTCCATTTGACTCCTTGTATATGGTCCTGGACCGTTTCTACGTAACCGGACAGTTATTGGCGAGTCCTGAAGGGTCTTCAGCCAATGGTCTACAATATCGAGGGGATTGCTAATACGTTGCTAACCTAAGAGAGAAAGTTGGAAAGTCTCATATTTCTGTAAATACCGGCACCCATACCTTTCAAACCAGTACATAGCAATGTTGCTTAGCGGGAGAAACAGGTATGGAGGTAGTACTGTACAAACCTGGACAAACTCTTTCACAAAGAGCTCTGCTACTCTTAAGCGATTAAGAATAGCTCACGCCAAGGTGACAAGATTAGCCAACCAGCAAAGTTGGTAGACGGGCTGACTGCCCAAGAGCCCAATTCTCCTAAAAGAAGTCTTGATAAATCGCAACCGAACCAGCGCGCAGCGGTGCGAGCACGGATCTTTTTATTGAGTCGATTCGAGAAATTTTATCTATTCTAAACGTCAAATTTGATGTAAGATATAGATAAAACGACAACAGCGTCTGTAGACAAATGGCAATCGATGATCGCTAGAGAACAGAAACGACAATGAGATGTACTGGATTGACATAAGCTTTCGACCGGTCAAGCGATCTGTTATGTAATTTCCATACATTTAATTGGCGTATCTATTCTCTGGCGATCATCGATTGCCATTTGTCTACAGACGCAGTTGTCAATTTATCTATATCTTATGTCAAATTTGACGTTTAGAATAGATACAGTTCTCGAATCGACTCGATAAAAAATCCGTTCATTCAGACAGTTAACGTATTCAAAAGCTGTCAAATTGGTTGACACAAAAAAGAACCAATTAAGTATTTTGACAGTTTTCGTAAACAAAAACTGAATGACAGTTGTGGTTCGTTTGCGTTTGACAATCATTTTGTTAGTTGAATTAGCCCCCTGGCGGCGCCAGGTATCATCACTCGAGGAGACTTTTTTGATTAACCTCAAATGTTGTTGTCGTTAAAGGTTGCTTTTTCGTAGATAATAAAAATGCTATTTTATCGTCCTCTAGTATTTTTATCAACTTTCACTAGTGTTACGTACAAAAGATGATCAATTTCTCAAACCTAGGTCATAATCTGACAGAATGATGTATATTTCTGAAATAAAATAATACCTCGATCAATCTTTTTCTCTTGTATGTTTGCTGCAGACATTATTGTGTTTATCTTTAATGTATTAGTCCTATGAAAGGATGAGTCTTTCATAATAAAAACTTCATTTATAAACATGTCGAATAGGCATTATTAAAAATGTCTATACAATTATAAGCTATCTTTTAATTGATAGAAAATGCGATTGCTGGTCTCCATCCATTCATTGCAATTTCCCATCTCAAAGTAGGATGTCAGACACGCTAACAAGGCTGGGCCATAAGCTGCAGACACACTGAGCGTATCTTGCGCGGTTCATTTTTTGTCACGTTATGTACGATTTCCACCAAACGGGCCGCGCCGGGGCGCGCCGGATCTTCGGAACTACTGGACGGATTTGAATGATTTTTCTTTTGTTGTATAGGTATTAAGTCTGGGCAACATATAGGCTATGATTTATTTTGGAAACTTGAACACTTGATGCAGAACCGCAACAGACCAGCTAAAGTATAAGAGATATAAAAATGGTGCCATAGCAAAAATTATTCCACGTGAAGAGAATTTTCTGCTGTGAGAATAAATTTGAAGATCTGGAACACCTGTTGTGGAACTCCAAAGCCCATCAATACTATAACATGTATAGGAATGACGTCTTGGCAAAAGTTGTTTAGTCTGATGGGCATTTCCTGTTAACTTACAAAAGTGAAAGATCTGGAATGTCTCGAATCGTCTCGCGCATCCCGTTGTTTACCCGTTCCCCAGGCTCTTAGAATTCGACATCACACGTTTCAGATCTTCGATTTTGACGACTCCGTTGTCGCTGGCATAAGCAACAGGATCCGCGTACGAAGTCGCGGGCAGAAGCTAGTTTTATATAATTTTCACGCCGTAAAAAATTATATTTCGCTGTTTAGTGCCAAGACAATTCAGTGACTTTTATGTCAATAGCATTTATGTTACTACAACATGTCAGATCGTTTTAGCCGTAAAAGCAATCTATAGAATGATTTTATAGTCTTCTGTAGCTGATTGTAGTTTTATACTGTAATAAATAAGGCACGTTTTATGATCTGAACCTAGGTTGCAATTTTATAGTGGAACATGACCTTTAACAATTAACAGAATGGCTATGGTGCGGTGCCCGCATACCGTGCGGTAGGCGTGAGGTTAATGCAATATTGCTCTTAATTTAATTGTCAATCCTGGCAACAACCTAGATGTTTATAACCTACGAAAATTTCACCGAATATATGAAGAGTAGCATAATAATCCAGAAACCGGAAAGCAATTCGTTTAGAATAGCCTACCTAATCGATTTCAGCAATTTTTATGTGTGATTTTTTAAACAAAACCTGTTTTTTATTTTTCACGTAACTACCTACCTACTTTCAGTCAATCGCGTTAAAGAAAATTAAGCTAAGACAATAAGACTGAATTGTGAATGTATGTAGCAATGAAAAACCAATATCTACCAATGTCTTTAAAAAATGTGGTTAAAACTATTGTATAGTACTTAAAAGGAACGTAGCATGGGCGTTCTACAGTGTCTGCCTACTGCCATGGGAAAAAGGCGTAAGCTTATGTATGTAGGTATAGTAGGTACTTTTAACTTCATATTCTAAATGGGATGTCTTAGATCATTTCTGTTACAGATTGTATAATCTATAATGTCACGAGCGAGCGTGGGAGAAAACCGCACAATGATTTCTAAACCATTACGACCAATCAATTTATGAACTAAAAAAACACGCCTCTTCAAAATAATTCCAACACTTCCTTCCTTCAAAGTTAAATATAGCCCAAGGGCTTCTAATTGATTAGAACAAATAACACACCTGAAGAGGCGACGTAGAACGCAAAACTTCCCTCCTTGAAAACCCACAGATTCAATTTAACTTGGAATAATATTTTTCGTTTAGCTTTTAACAAAAGTAATATTCGTTCACAATGTTCCTTTAATTCCCCCATCTTTGTTTGATCCGGGACCGTAATGGAGATTGTAAATGGAAGAAAAACCAAGGGATAATACGCGAATTTAGGCAATGCGTTCTTTGATATTCATAGATGCGTAATGTTTGGTAGCTTTCAATCTTTATGTGTTGTCGTAATAATCTTATTGCAATTTCTACAATGGGATTTTGATGAAAATTTTTAATCTTTTTTACAGTAACGTTGCAAACTTCACGAAATAAAAATATGTACGGTATCTTGCATGTTATAATTACGGAGAAATCCTTGTTGAAATGTTTAACTAGTAGATAGGTGACAACCTGGCCCTGCTCAATACAAACACAGTAGATATACAACGTGTTACATATTTCCCCTTAAAAAATAAAATGTAAATCAAGTAGTCTTTTATGGTTGTTGTCATTTACCTCTCAGAGGAAATTAGGTAAGAATGTAAATAACTTTCTGGGTAGTCTACTCTTTACTTTTATGTTTTCATGGTTGAATTTCAGGGATGATTGAATTTTTTGATTTGCCCAATTTTTTTTTGGGCCCTCCTTTTATTTTAAAATATTGCCAATATACTCTTTACAAGGGACCTTTTAATCCCATTTCGGCTTTAGGGGTATTTTTGTAACACGTTGTATAAGCTAAAGCAGTACCTCAACTTACTATGATCGCCTGAATTGACACACTCACACAGACACGCACTGTATACTGAGTATAATGCACTCTTTGTATGTGACTGTATTCCGATGATACATAAGAAGCTTAGAAGCTTCGATCAATAATAGTCTCATTGATCGAAGGTTAGAAGTCTTGTTGCAGTGCGTGTCTGTGTGAGTGTGTCAATTCGGACGCTTGTAGTAGTTGAAGTACTGCTTCAGCTTATACAGGGTGTAAACGAATTCGTGTAATTCCTTCAAACCGCGTGATCTACTGGTGACATAAATAACCCTAAATGGGTATCTCCGAAATCCAACTAAAAAAAATAAAAAATAAAACTTGGTTTTCTATTACTGAGTCATTTTAGAGCCTCGAGTTATCTGACTGCAAAGAGCGATATCGCATTAGTCGTACCCGCCAGCTTTTTTTTATTTTTACTGCTGTAGGTCGTCCTAGGGGACGGTTTCTACGTAACCGGGCAGTTATTGGCGTGACCTGAAGGGTCTCCAGCCAATGGGGGGGAAGTAAAATACTTAACCTAAGCTAACTACTTGTACTACACTAACATCATGACTACCTGCAACAACAGCACTCTAAGGGCGACCCCTAGTGGGAATACCCGCCAGCCGCGTCGCCGTGCTTTAAGTAATTTATGCGTGGCATCGAAATGTTCATTGAAACAAAAAATATTTTATGCAAAAAAAAAAAACTTTTTTTTTCCTGATTCCTTATTTGATTTTGATTTGATTGATTGGTGGTTTAGATACGATCAATTACCGCTATCGCATGAAAAGAAAAGATTTATTTTTTATTTTTAATCAATCTAAATCCTGTGCGAGGCTAATCTACCAGTAGTAGATCATGTGGTTTTAAGGAATTACACGAATTCGTTTACACCGTGTGTATATACTGTGGTACAAGTTTGGCTGGTATGTTCATAATATATTACTGTTCTCTGTGGCTTGTATGTAGCCCAGCGCACAGAGTTCAATCTACGAACTCGCGTCCCACTCCTACTACACAACCAACTATTGTGTGGAGAACAAACACAATAGCAATTTATAATGCACACTTTTGGACTAAAGCGATTTACACAAAGAGTGGGGCGCATCATCGTAGATTGAACAATTTGTATCTGTGGTAAACGATTTTTGAGCAATGATTTATTTGATCAAGTTTTCAGTACCAGCGATTGGGGTGACTTTGATATCAAAGGGCGACATTAATAGTTACTAATAATATTGCATTTGGTCATAATTATATCTCTGTCAAAATGGAACATATGCATTTTAGCTTAACTGTATAGGCAATATTCATAGTTTTCCTATTTTACCATACGGTATAGAGGTGCCTGCGAAGTTAGATGGCGAAGATAAAAAATACTAAATCAAACCCCTGATTATATACAAAATTTGAGTCTTAATTGGGGCTACTTTGACAATGAATGATAAAACAGGGATTATCAAAGTAAAATATTTGCGGTCTGACTTTGATAAGGAACATTTCATTGCTCCTTTTTTATTGAAAACTATGCTCTGTAGTTTTTTTTTTTAATAAGTCTGCGTGATTTTATATATCTCAGTTAATTCAGTCTATATACAATATTTTTGATGTAGCAGCTAAAAGCGAAAATAAATAAGATACAAACACATGAAGCTCCAAAAATTGATCAAATAACCCCGCTATACGGTACCTAGTTCGTTGGCGCAGATTGTAATTTTGAGAGAAGTAATTTGAACATTTGCTAATCTTACAGTATTTAATTTTCCAGTCTATATGTACGTTTCTATAAAAAGTCGCCAATAATAAATAAAGAGAAAAAAAACATTCTAATTTATTAATAGTTTCCGGTTTTTCAGTTTGTGACAACAGCTACGATTTATTTAGTAATGTCGAACTCATTTGAAGGCAAATCATGGAAAGCAACTAGTAAAATTACTGAATCTACTAGCCATTATTAATATTTTGAGTCAGGATAAAATAATCCAAGGCCCCTTAATTTCCTCGTATCAGCAATAATGACAACGTACGGATCTTCGGATAGCCCGCATAGCAGGAAAATTCTAAACGTTCCACCCCATTGCCATATAAAAACATGTAATAGAGGATTGCTTACAAAGAGAAGGGATATTTGCTTACAAAAATACACGCGCCCTTTGCCACAATCTTACATAAAGGCCAGACATTACAGACGCGATAATGCTAAAAAGAAGTATTTTCTAACAAAAAATCCAGTTATCTAGGCTTTTACAATAAATTTTGATGGGCAAACAAAGATTTCGTTTGATACCCGAATTGTCGCTATCGTAATCACTGTGAATTCTTGGAATACGCAGTTTCTTAGATGAGTTCGAAAAACGTGTTGTATCCTACAATAATTATATAATCCTACGGTCGAAAATAATAAAAAGTTCTACATACAGAAACCTCACTCCTGAAGTAATACGGTCTTCTTCTCTCGATTCAGTACAAGGTATACGAAATAGCTCGTGCCATGGTAGAACGATTAGCCTGACGACCTGAGTATTGTCACTCGTGGATGCCTTTTTGATGCACCCCAATAATTCTCGTCTTTTTCCCAAGGTGTAGGGTATACAATCATGAGGGATTTCGCAATTTCGCACGTAAAATATAAATAAAAAAATAAGGTGCGCCACGTGCAGATGAGTTCAACAATTGGGGAAACTTAGTCATTCGCCCTTACATCTCTTCTAATTATTACATAAGCGTGCTCCATCGTAGACCGCATCATCGCATATCATCAGGCAAGATGGCGGTTAAGCGCGGGCCCATTGTCAAATAAAAAATAAAAATAATTTGAAAAAAAAAAAAACATATCTTGACTTAGCACATGAGGTTGTCAACATGTGGGATGTGGATTCGGCAACCATTGTGCTGATAGTCGTAACGGCCAACAACCTAATGGCCAAGAGCCTCGACCAACACCTCATGAGACTCTCATTAGGTGGCTGGATCAAGGGTACAGAAAGCAGTCCTCCTCGGAACGGCGCGTATTGTGAGTTCCTATTTCTGGAGCATTAACCACCGGTAGCTTGGACCCTGCTCCCGATACCTCTATTTTTATATTTTTAAATTAATCTCTTTTTTATAGAATTTAATAATTGCAATAAATAATCAAAGTGGCGACTTTGAAGAGTTCACTCCAATAATTCAGTCCTCATCAAGCTGTCGCCCTCCCAATCTCCCGCTAACAACGCCATAAGTTCAGGTCCTACAAGGGATCTCCCTTAGTGCTGTTATTGGTTGTCGTCACGATGTTAGTGTATTAAAAGTAGTTAGATTCAGGGGCTGGAGGGTTGAGGGCTGCCGGGGTTTCGGTGCGTGCAGCTGCGAATCCCGCAACCCCGGCCGAACGTCAGTAGAAGGTATACCATGGGTTTTTAGCCGGTAAGAGTCCACCAAGAGGTATAACCATTCGCCTTCCCCGGGCGAAGGGTAGAGATGAAGGATTTCGCAAGTTTTTTTTTTAAGTATTTTACTCGCCCTCCCCCTCCCCATTGGCTAGAAACTCTTCGGGTCTCGCCAATAACTACCCGTATACGTAGAAACGGTCCGCAAGGACCATCTATAAGGAAACCAAAAGGAAAAACTTCTTAAGAGTTCGAAAAACTTTTTATAGTGATGTTAAACTCAATATAGGACATAATACTACCGAAACGCATACTATTATCTGGTCTCGTAACTTACATTTTGTATACCATTATCCATTGTGCTTTATGGGTGCTCTCGGTCACTATGGCTACACATCCCATTAGTCAGTCTCTCCCCCTCTTCCCGAATGTTTATCTATGTATAGTTTAACAAAATGGGTGGTTCGATGAACCAATAACCGACAGAGAATTGAAAGTTGTATCACTTTCTGTTTCAAATAAATAATTAAATGGAAGATCATAAAACTAGTATTGTTTGTACAACTTCGTGTAAGAAAGAAAAACGTTACAGCAACGTTGATTTTAAAATCAATGAATGTTTCGTTCGCATATTTCTATATTTATTCTTTTTGTTTTACAGGAAAATCTTTTATTATCCATACAATACTGCACTACATTTTGTAATATAACTTATGTGCGTACGTATCGCTGTTGGTTATCTAAATAAAATTAAAAAAAACTCTGCTTAGTTTTTTTCTTAACGTAGGTATTTTATCGTATTTTTTAATAAATAAACAATTATAATTCCTCGACGGTCTCGTTGATCTACTAGTCGCAAGCGCGATTGCTGAACGCGAAGTCCTGGGTTCGATCCCTAGGTCGGGCAACAGAAATCCACACGAAAAAACCCAATAACAGGGTTTTTTCTTAGTAGCAGCCCGGAATCTGGATTCGTGCCCGGTTGATAATGTTGATATGGCCATAGGCTCGCCCTCTACTACATAAGACTGTACTTACTATACACCTCTGTCTAACTCTCAAAGAATACAAGTGTGATATTATGTATAAACTCTTAGTTTTTTTTGACGTAGGTTTATTTATTGTATTATTCAATAAATCAAATAATGTTAAAGTTTTATATTCCCAAAACTCTTATTTGACAGTTGCATTTATATTTCCACTACCACCTGTATCAAAACAAAACATCATAATCACATCTTCCCCAAAACGAATTTCAGATGAGGGATGGGAACCCACTGTCCCCTTGTCAAGTGACATCATAGTTGGGAGACAAATATTTCGGTAGGTATTTTCGACCCAACTGACCTTTTGGTGACAGCGGAAATAAATCATAACGTTCCATTTTAGGTAGTCTGTAGGTAATGACTGTTGCTGAACACAGCTAAACATTCATTAGCAAAACATAGTACAACTAGCTCGGAGTCCCACATTTTTAAGCAAAGGGTAAAACGGGACCCTATTACTAAAACTTCGCTGTCCGTCCATCCGTCTGTCACCAGGCTGTATCTCATGAACCGTGATATTAAACAGTTGTAATTTTCACGGAAGATGTATTTCTGTTGCCGCTATAATAAAAAATACCAACTAAAAAATAGAATAAAATCAATATATACGGGGGCTCCTATACAACAAACGTTGTTTTTTTTTTGCCGTTTTTATAGATAATAGTGCGGAACCCTTCGTGCGCGTGTCCGACTCGCACTTGGCCGGTTTTTTATTTAATTTATTTTTCTATTCGTCTGCTTTTAGATTTTCCTTGTAGACCATTTCTGCGTAACCTGACAGTTATTGGCGAGACCTGATGGGTCTCTAGCCAAAGGTGGGAGAGTTAAAATACTTAACCTAAGCTAACTAACTACTTATACTATATTAACATCATGACTACTAGCAACAACAGCACTAAGGGCAACCTCTAGTGGGACTTGTACCTCGGATTAGGGCGTTTCTGACGGGAGACCGTTGTTTCCACTGCTGTACATCGGACTTTTCTCAGAATAAGAAGAATTTAAGCCTCAGTTTACCTCGCTAGCCTAGTGCAGGTTGGCGGACTGATAATGTACCACACACTATTGAGAACATAATTTCTTTTTTTTAATCCTCTCCTGTTTCCTCACTTTTCCTTCACGATTAACGCAACTGATACAGTCTGACATACATCTAAATGAAGGTGACAAAATAGAGATCTAATCGAGCGCGTTTACCGAAAGAAGTCCCTTCGGCGTTATGTCGGCACCACTGATTTTTCATTATAAAATTCTCCAAAAGAATGCAAAGTCAGTGGTGTCAATATAGCGCAAAAGAGACTTCTTTCGGTGAACGCACTGTAACATGAAATGCACTGGATTTGACAGGTTTTGGACATCTTCCTTCACAAGCAGTGCCGCCATCCACGTTCATTTAGAGCAGGGGTGGGGGCAAACTACGGCCCTCGGGCCAACTCCGGCCCGCGGAGGGTTTTAATCCAGCCCGCCAACCCTCCGTTTTAGAGCAAGAGTGTATGTATGGCCATAACAAATAGCCGTAATTATTTGAGCCAAAAATGTTAGTTTTGACAGAACAAAATTCCTTTTTTTTTATTCTGGCTCCCTGCAAAATTTCTTGCGTTTATCTGGCCCCTGAGGAAAATGTTTGCCCACCCCGGATTTAGAGCCATGTCGGACTCTAATCTAACTCTGATCCACACATGAATTCAAAAAATCTTTCTGAAAAAACGCCTGTGTTATAAACATACGTTTTAAATCATCATCATCCTCATTCAACCGAAAGACGTCCACTGCTGGACATAAGCCTTCCCCAAGCATCGCCACATCGACTGGTCCTGTGCTTCTCGCATCCAGCGGATTCCCGCGACCTTCACCGAGTTTTAAATCAAGGTTACAGTTCTTAGTTTACTACATAAATATTGTAGATACCTGCGAAAGGAATCGAGAACCTAACTTCAATTTATTTCTGCATTCTCCAAATTTATTTCCAGCAACAACCATTTAAAATTAAATTGAGATCTAACGCGACGTCCAAAACTTGTTGAGTTAAGGCTACGTTGGCGTACATTAATTAGAGTTCCCAAGTCAGGGTATTAAGAGGCAGGCCCTAAAATCTACTATATCAACCAACCCGATACCTACGGAAGTTATAATAAAGCAATTTCTATCCAAAAACAGGAAAATTGTAGCTTGATTATAATTTGATTTTAATTTATGTATTCAGAATATAATTTATTCCGATCGCATAAGACATAAATGAATCCGAAAAGTTTATTAATGGGCATTTCGAAGGTGGACGGTTGCTCTCCTGAAAATCGTGTACTGAATTTATAATAATACTATTTCGTACTCCCGTTATTGTATAAGGTTTAGATGTTGACGATGTTATTACTAACACATCGTTATTAACCAACAAAGGCTTTAGTTTTATTTCTAGGAAATAGATATTCAAAAAGACTTCAAATCCTCCCATACCCATATGAGTAGAGGGAGTGTTTTTTTTGGGACTTCTGTGCTTACAGTAATTTAAATATTATGATAATAACCAAAATAAGTAAACAAGTCTTATCCTGTGTGGGAACGCACCTCACCGGACGCTGAGACGCGTGTTGTAAGATTCAACAAAACCCAGCACGCTTGGTGGTAGGATCTATACGATCCGCCTGGCTAGGTACCGCCCTCACATCAAAATCAAGCAGTTTGCTGTGTTCCGTCGTGTGTATTTAAGAGCCAAAGAGGTATAGGGAATCCCTCTATATCTTTCTTACTTAAATTCGTGTGCACCATCTCAGACCCTTTCTTACCATCAGGTGCGACTAGGCTCAAATTTGACCAAGACAAACAATGAAAAAGGGTATTTTTTGAGTTTTCCTATAATAATAAAGTTGTTTTAAACCCGTACCGAAACCAATGACATCAACGAGAATCTTTTAATCTTATTCTCGTCATGTATGATGAAATAGCTCTAGAATCTCATATTTATTTTCTTCAACCATAAACTACAAGAGCGCAAAGTTATGACTTTATACTTTTATATAGATTACTAGAATATTTCTTTTTTTTTCTAAGTCTTGTCACTTACCTACTACTAAAGAGAAATGAGGGTAGGACTTGCGAAATGTGGTACACGAATTGTTTTATTACGTTTTATGGCACCGACTCTACCTGCTAAGCTTCGATATGACAAAAATGGAACGGAGATTCTACGTACCTACGTTTTTCTAACATTTTTGATAACAATTTCCAGGGTTTCTTTTGCGTAAAAATGCTGATTAAACATTTGTTATCGACACTACAATTTAATCTAATTTAATTAAAGTGATTCTATCATTACAGTTATCGCTAATATTGGTATGTCAGGATTGTGAGCAAGGTAAATGTAGTAAATAAAACCAACATAGACTCTCCACCACTGAGAGTACTTGTATTTGGGTTAGTGTTAGTAACATGAACTAGATCACAATATAATACTTTAGATAATTATTACAAGATCATAAAATAAGGACAAGCTATTCAGATATAAAAGGTCAGACTTCTTCAGCTGATCTACACAGAATACTCTAGACGAGTGTTCCGTCGTACGGTCCAAGAAGCAATCCTCCGGGCGCACCAAGCGAGCCGGTCTCCTCCCTCCAACGGGCAGTGGTGGTCCGATGTTGACGTCACGGTTACTTAGGCAGCGGACAACAGATGGCGCTCACTCCACGAAGTTCCCGACACATTGGCAATACAATTTACAATGCAGATTAGACATTAAAGCACGTTTTGATAAAAACTATCTCTAATTTAAGAGTGTGTGTTTCACGTCACTCGAAAGGCTGATTTGATCAGTCAAAAAAAACTTGTGAAATGTATAAAATTCTGATGACGTTTACATTTTGACGGTTCCGTTTAAGAAGCCCGCCATGATGATTTATCGGTCCTAGTGTGTTCACCTTAATATGGCTAGTAACTGCTCGATTGGCTTCTTGGTTTTGAGACGCCCCAATGGAATCTCACACTAAAATAAAAATTAAAAGTCGTCCAGCGGCACTATAGACCACCAAAATGAATAACAAACATTTAGTAAATTTCTGATGACAATTTTAAAGGGGGCCAGAACGCAAATTGCAAACACACTCTAAATCACGTAATCTTTTGTTTTCACGGTTTAATAATTTCCACTGCACTGGAGGGGCTCGTGGCTTTTTAACAACCGCGCGCATCATACGATTTGCAAGGTTAAGCTGCGCTTGCCACAGTCAGTCAGTGGATGGGTGACCGTTCGTTACACATCGAGACCCTTCCTTATCTCGGAGAGCATGGTAAGCCGTCGGTCCCGCGTGTTATACGAATACTTATGACAGTCAGAAGCCCAAAAGTCTGACTACCGATCTAACCTTAGGATATCGGCGTTGCTCAGTACCAAACTGGGTTGCAGAGGTCTGATGGCAATCGCTCCGTATAAAATACTGGTATTCAGCCGCATCTGGTTAGACTGGAAGCTGAACCCAATATAGTTGGGAAAAGGCAAGGCAGAGATATAATTTTAATGTCCACTACACCGTATGTTTCAAGAATCCGTCTTCTGTACTACTACGCGCTACTACGCGCCACGCAATGTTTTTTTTTGTTTTTTTTTTAAAAACGTTGCCCCACACTAAGATTTCTCTTGTATCGTGGGTGCGTTTACAGACACAAATCTCACAAACAAACGCCCAGACCCGAAACAACCATTTGTAGGCCATACAAATTTTTGTTCCGTGTGGGAATCGAACCCACGACCCGTAGCGCAGCAGCCAATCGCTTAGCCACTGCACCAAACGTGTCGTCGAATGTTGTTTTATTGTCTATTAATAGAAGGGAACCACAAAGCAGAAAGCTTTTAATCATTCTAATTATGCATATAACAATATTCTCTTGTTGAATAAGCAAAGATATTTATTCGAGCGTTAACATCTATGGTGAGTTCCGGGGCCATGATTTTAACGGAAATTAACTATTAATTATCTTAACTAACGTTATAATGGAAGGTGGGTTCGGTTGTTTCACTTTCACAGCCATAAAAACCTACCTGCAAGACACACAGGCGGACAAGTTAATTCAGAAATATGTCATTTCTTCCATTTGCTTATGAAACCATAAGAAGGCTGGTGGTTCTTTGGGCAGGTAGGTTGGAGGTTTCCGCAGGTTATCTATTGCTATTGATGGCTATCCTGAGGTATTGAAGGTATAAGAAGCAGTGATAGCATAACGGTTGAATGCTTCCCTTCAATGCAGGATGGTCTGATTTCCATCCCGGCCCGCAACTCTGACTTGTCAGTTACGTGTGCTGATCAAAATTGGATTATCGGTTGGTGATAACATGCATCAGGCCAGCGTGGTAGACTTAAGCTTAAACTATTCTCATTCTGAGAAGAGGCCGGCGCCCAGCTGTGGGACAGTAATGTGGTGATTATGATATGGTGAATATGATATGGTGAATATGCTTATGCCGAGGTACCGAACTAAACTCGTTTACTCGTTAGAGCTCTTACACACGAGCGGCATGTTCCCAACGGCAGAGGTAACTGCAGCCGACAACCGTCGACGCGTCGACGGCAGCAGTTGACGCGTCGACGGCAGCAGTCGACCTATAGCGACACTTGCAGTTGTTGCCGCTGCCGCTGATCTTCGAAGTTGAAATGTCGACGGCTGCCGTCGACGCGTCGACGGCAGCAGTCGACCTATAGCGACACTTGCAGTTGTTGCCGCTGCCGCTGATCTTCGAAGTTGAAATGTCGACGGCTGCCGTCGACGCGTCGACGGCAGCAGTCGACCTATAGCGACACTTGCAGTTGTTGCCGCTGCCGCTGATCTTCGAAGTTGAAATGTCGACGGCTGCCGTCGACGCGTCGACGGCAGCAGTCGACCTATAGCGACACTTGCAGTTGTTGCCGCTGCCGCTGATCTTCGAAGTTGAAATGTCGACGGCTGCCGTCGACGCGTCGACGGCAGCAGTCGACCTATAGCGACACTTGCAGTTGTTGCCGCTGCCGCTGATCTTCGAAGTTGAAATGTCGACGGCTGCCGTCGACGCGTCGACGGCAGCAGTCGACCTATAGCGACACTTGCAGTTGTTGCCGCTGCCGCTGATCTTCGAAGTTGAAATGTCGACGGCTGCCGTCGACGCGTCGACGGCAGCAGTCGACCTATAGCGACACTTGCAGTTGTTGCCGCTGCCGCTGATCTTCGAAGTTGAAATGTCGACGGCTGCCGTCGACGCGTCGACGGCAGCAGTCGACCTATAGCGACACTTGCAGTTGTTGCCGCTGCCGCTGATCTTCGAAGTTGAAATGTCGACGGCTGCCGTCGACGCGTCGACGGCAGCAGTCGATCTATAGCGACACTTGCAGTTGTTGCCGCTGCCGCTGATCTTCGAAGTTGAAATGTCGACGGCTGCCGTCGACGCGTCAACGGCTGCAGTTACCTCTGCCGTTGGGAACATGTCGCTCGTGTGTAAGCTCGCTTACCCAAATGTACTTGCAGGTGATTTTGACGTTTAGAAAAGGTTTTTTCTGAGGATCCTAATTTAAAAACTAGACATAACGGACTTAGTAAAAAGCAGGGTTGAAGCTGCGAGCAAAAGAAATAGCACCTACAATACCTTCATATAAAAAAATACAGTTTTGCAACCGAAAACCCGGTTCCAAAGTTTGAACAGAACCCCATAGTTTCCCATGGGTGTCGTTAACAGACTAAGGGATTAAACAAGGAGGATGTATGTACTTATAACATCATTTTGCGATCACCAATCCGTCTAACCGTTGTAATTATGGGAATATCCCCAAGGGATCTACCGTTGAAGCCGGTTTATGAGATCTTTGTTTTGAACGGCGTTTTCCTGGTTCCATAATTCCATAAATAATAAACATCTTAATTACAAACCAAACGTCATTATTTAATTATGAGCTTTAGCTTTTAATGTTAATTATTTGGTGTAGAAAGAAATTTATATTACGGTTATTAAAAGCGTAAGTTTTCGAAACATATACAATGTAAATATTATTGGACCTTTCCTTAAAGTTCAACGCAGACTAGAGACAGTTCTCAGCGTACTTTTTGTACGTACAAAAATACTAAGAATACACGCTACTTTTTAGTCCGCCGAGTGTATTATGCAATGCAGTTCTAAATGTTATATTTTCACCGACAAAAAATTACACAGAGGACTGTCCTTCATCTGCGGTGGGTTTAATAAGATTTTTATTTTAACCTACTTATACTCAGTTCCTGTGGCCAAAACGGCTCGTTTTGCTTACGAATGGTAGCATTTTTTATTGCCAAACTAGGCATTAAATAGACTCGGAAGTTAATTTTACTAGTGACTCACGTATGGGAGGGTACCTATGCAAAGCATAGGAGTCTTTGCTTTATTATTGGTAAAGATACAAGAATCTAAATATTTAAATAAAAACGTTCAGTGAAGCATAGGAATCCGCCATTAGTAGCTATTTGTTTTGGAATGGAAAACCTTCTTCAAAATACAAGATCTTAATATTGTACCTATTTGCTTCTTTACGAACGACGTCTCAGAAATATTTTGACCCCGATTGATAAAATGTGCCAGTTCATATTAAAGAGCTCGCTTGAATATCTAACAAGCACGTACTATTCATGCTTGACTCACGAGCAAACATTACTAAAATGCTGAAACGATATTAATTCTCGTTACGTCTCGGTATGTCGGAGGGTTCCGAGGTTTTGCAGCAGGCGCAGTTATCAGAATTTCTATTTAACTTCAATGCATTCATGCATCAATCATATAAAGATCAAAAGCACTTATCTTGTAGCGATTTCACGTTGTGTTTAAAGAATTTGTTGTATATGAAAGGATAATGCTCTACCTAAACACATAGTTTGGAACAGCTCTTAATTTTTTTGCTTGTAAGTATAAAGTAGTAGAATCCCTCTGCGTATTTATAGAATATACAAGGCCAGAACGCATCCATATGAAACTAGCCGCGTATACTTTAGAATGTTCCGGGTGAAAAAACGGATTCAAAACTGTACAGTGTCAGTTACATTTAAGAAGTGACTTAACTTTTTCAAACGGGTTTGTTAGGAAACAACACTTAAATTAATATGACTTTACTATATTGTTTTCACGATAAGAAGATTAAAATGACACATGTCAATAGGAGTTGCTAGACATGTGACTGTAGTCGATTCAACTATCGATAAAATTTGTCAAATTTCAGCGAGAATTTGACAAATTATTGTAATGTGATTGTATGTACATTTCAAATACTTGTGATTTAAGTAATTAGGATTAAGTCAATTAGCATGCATATCTTAAACAACAGACGATTACGTGCTGATGTGATAATGAATCCAGCAGGTATGGGATGAGTGAAAATAAATGTTTATTTATCACCAATAATAAGCTCAGTAGCCGGGGTCGCGAAAAAGAGGTTTATCTTGCGAAAGGTTCGTCGGTCCTGAGTTTTGGATGTGTTATGTTAGGTGTTTTTATGAAAAGCCCACAAACAGACACACAGACAGAGAGAGAAATAGATAGCCAAACAAAAAGACAAACATGGGCTTCAAACCTATAAAATACCTCTGATTTTGAGTCGGGAATGAAAAATAAGAATTTAATTTTCTACAAAATTGATGTGAATAATTTTTGGCATAAAACACATAAGGAGTTATTTAATAAAAACTCATTTTTGGGTTCTTTAACCCAAGATGGCAGAGCACGCCGAGGTCACTCAAGGTACAAAATTTGTAATTTTTATAAGAACACATATCCATAACACGTATCCAAAATTTAGGACTGATCGACCTTTTGCAAGGCAACTGGGCTATAATGAGCCTTATTTTAATTATTCAATCAACTGAGCCTATCGTCTATAATTATTACGATAGTCAAAATATTCATTCTGTTAATATAAATTTATCGAAATTATTTTATCGATACGCGCGTCTCTGGCAACTGGTACCATCTGACGCAAGTTTGAAAACGCGTCGGGGTTTTTTCAAAATCATTTATGTAATATATAATTATGGCGTTAAACACATATAACTATATTGTTTCTATGTTTCTGATTTGAAAACAACCTTTTGGGTAACGCTTTACTAATATTTTAAATTGATTTAATACTTGTTGAATGAAATTGTCATACACAAGCGCCATTACAATTTATTTTCATGTCATGAACTGACATCTGCCAAATTAATCAAGATAATGTGAAAGCAATATAATGGGATATATACAAGGTTAGTCAGAAAGGGGGTTAGTACCCCCTTTCTACTTTAACCCCCTTTTGGATTAGTATCCAAAAGGGGGTTAAAGTACCCATGATAATAATAACTTTTGTTTTACATTTTTTTTTTTAAATTCAATAATTTAAGAGAAATAGATGATCCAAGATCTCAAAAAAAAGCTCTAAAATCTATCTATACCCAGTTATGATCACGATCAGCTGTGTTTACATTTTAGGTCATATTTGGGGTCGTGAATTAGAAGCACCATGTTCTGAATTTGTAACTAAAACAGGGATGAAGAACTTTTGAAAAAACTAAAATAAAAAACATTTTGCATTGAAAAAAAAAAAAAAACGAATTTTGACATTTTAACACTTGCTTTAAGACAGTCATCAGTGATACTTTAAGCGGCCTGCGGATTAGTACCCCCTTTCCGACTTACCTTGTATAAATGACCTTTAAAAATAATAGTTTCCACTTTAAAAAGGCTTAGCTTTAAAATTAATACTTTACTTTAATTTTAATAACTCTAACTTTAAAAGTTTGATTTCAAGTTTCAATCCCTCTATATATCTGTTACTTGGATTCGCGTGATCCATCTTAGAGCCTGTTTGCGCTTACAATCAGGGTCAAACGCGGTAAGTAAAATAATAAAAAAGGTACCGTAGCATTTTTTTTTATTTACTCTCCCGATAATGTGTTTAGTCCGCCAACCCACACCAGCAGGCTTACTCCCGACAGGATCGAATTTTAATCGAGTCGACTTAGTGTCAATTCTTACTCTTGAAATCGACAAAACTGCACGACCCCCGCTGAGGTTTGATTTAAAACTAACCAACTAAATATCAAAAACAGTCGTTAATTTTTATTCGAGCCGGTGCACAATTGTGCGCTTTTGTCGATTTCAAGAGTAAGAATTGACACTAAGTCGACCTGATTCAAAACTCGATCCTGTCGGGAGTGAGCCTGCTGGTCAGCATGGAGAACTAAGGCCTGAACCCTTCTCATTCTGGGAAGAGGTCCGTGCCCAGAAGTGGTACAGTAATGGACTAATTAATTATTCTTATGCTATTTTAGTCTGTGCACAACAGAATTAGTTTATAGATAGTTAAATTATAGTTATAGCACAGTCTACCTATATCTTACTCCTTACAGTCGGTCAACGTAGAACACTGTCGCAGAGCAATCGTGCGGGGGGTTGCGGGGTGAAGGGGCGGAGGTTATGTCCCGAGTAGCCATACTGCATACTTGGGACACAACCTCCGCCCCTACATAATTTTGACATTTCATAGGACCTGTCAAATGTATGGGCGTTGACCCACTGTATGTAGTAAGTAGGTACACTGTGGTTATAGGTAGTACACAGAACACAAGAAAGTTTAGAAGCTAACAAATGCTTATACAGGCTTAACCTCAGTGGGTCCGAAAAAGCATTTTGATCCTTTTAAGAAAATTGAACGATTGGCTTCATAATTTATTTTTTTGAAAATATTCTGTTTTTTGCTGACTTTACAATTTTTTTTAAAATATCTTTGAATAACTTCGACATACGAGCATACATACACACATCAATAAAAAGTTTGCGATCACTTTGAAAAATTATGTAGCCTTTTTGAAGCCGAATTTTCTAACCGGGATTCAAAGCGATAATTTATTTATTTATTTATATAGGTACTCTATATTGTACATACACCAGGTTAAAAAAACAAGGAAAACCAATTTAAATACAAAAAAATGTACAATGGGCGGACAGTACAGATGATTATAAATTATCATTTATCATGAGAATTTATGATTATCATGATAAATATAGATAGTCAGATTTCAGTTGGACTTTGAATTCGGAATCTTCACATACATAATTATGCTAGTGATCGCAAACTTTTTTTGATGTGTTGTCGTATTTACAAAAATTATGGATAGGTTTTCCTGTAGCTACAACGGTTAAGGTTTCAAGCCTTTATTGCCCCAACTCAAATTACCACCCCTGTATACGAAAACCTTAATACGCTACCATTTGAAGTTTCAGTTCCAACGCGCGCACAGTGGTTTCATTTATTTACTGACAGGTCAAAAATAAAAATGTATCAAGAAAGGTTGAACTTAAAGCTCTTTATATTGTCGCCTGTGAACACTCAGTTTGTCCAGATTACAAAATAAATAGCTGCAGAAGGTTTCTTCCTTATTTACGATGCAGTTACAAGCTTATGCATGCAAAGGCGACAAGCGAAACGAAATTATGACACAGTTTGGCTACAAATTTGACCGAGAAACAGAATAGCACTCAGTTATGTGTAAGTAACTTTTTGCGAGTTCAAAAGAGTGGGTTTTCTGTACTTTCTTCTTACATGATCAGATGTAAGTGACACGCCACGGATATGACCAACAGTCGCGTCTGCGGATATGAAGTTTTGTCCAGCGAGAGACGTTTTTAGAGCACTTGGTTTAAAATACTATTTTAGAATGAATAGTGCTTGAGTGTTTTGTTTTTAAGTGAGGTTTAACTTGCTTCTGGCGTACTCGTGTTAGAAATTCGAGTTTTAGCTTTCTATTTTTTCTTGTATAGAGTATATGAAAAGTTATTTGATTCTAATAGGCCAAGAACGCATGTTAAGCTGCAGACTGTCCTTTCCTGGGGTACTGGACTCGTATGCACAGCTGAGGGACGAGTGCAGCGGGAAATGGATTTAGTTATTAAATTGATTATTATTTCATTGTTATGTAAATTAAGATAATTGTGTTACTAATATAGTCTATAAGCTATATTACTAACATAATTACTATGTATCATAGTCTGAAATAAGGTAATATTAGTAACTTAATAGCGTGTAAGTGTAATTGGGAGCGCATTGCCGGGGACGCGACGAATGCGCGAGCGATTCCCGGCTAAAGATAGTAGGAGAAACACCGTGGTAATCGGTAAAAGTCTAAAATAACCTCTGAAATATCATCTTCCTCCAGGCGGGATTCATGATTCATGATGCATTCACGTTATAAAAAGAGGGGCGCATAATATTTATGTTCTCTAAAGTTCAGCTTCAACTGCACGCGGTATATTGCACCCTGTCGCCAACTCACAATCAACAGATGATTAACCATTTAATAAGCCAGCTTAAATACCCGTTCCGTGTGGTGCCGGACGTAAAGAATAGCACTACCGCATCTCTTCCCGTGGGTGACGTAAAAGGCGACTAAGGGATTTACTAGAGGAGGGCAGCAGCGTTCTCTGAGTATTTTAACAACCATACTGCGATTGCCAACCCGCTTGCCAAGCGTGGCGATTATGGCAAACCCCCCTATTGGGGGAGGCCTATGTCCAGCAGTGGACTTCTTTCGGCTGAATCATCAAATACCCAGTCGTGTGACGGACAGCAGCGTCATTAGTGTATCTTTTTTTCTTTCTTATTATTAGTCTTGGTCGCATTTGACTCTATTCGCAACTGATGGTAAGCGTAGACAAGTTCTAAGATGGAGCACACGAATCCAAGTAACAGAGATATAGAGGAATTTCTCTGCACCCCTCTGGCTCTCACGTACGTAATGCGCGTGTGGTAGCTAGCCAGGCAGACCGCATTTAGATTCTACCATCAGTACCTACGTTCATTTTCTTTCTATTGTTTCTTGGAGATGATCCTTGCGGACGATTCCTACGTAGCCGAGCAGTTATTGGCAAGATCTGAAGTATCTTCAGCCAATAATCTATTCTCAGCGTGACAAAGTTTTATATTTTAGCCCGTCCTCACAAAGGAGCAGTACACGCAGTACAATTGCAGCATACGAGTGTGTTAAATGTCACAGAGCAGCTTTTCCGATGTTCTTCTTCTTAGCATGTCGATGACAATCTACACCGTGTCGGTCCAGAACTCAGCAATGAGTGTAGCACTATCCGTAGCGTCCATTAGTTTTTGTGGCGTACAGGTAACAGGGCAGGCGGGGCATGATGTTAAGTGCGCCATAGTTTGCGGAACAGCACCATATTTACACTCCAGGTTTGAGTTATCCGCAAATCTCCACTTGAGCAGGTTTTCCTTGCTTCGACCAACCAAGCCAAGCCAAGGTCAGCCAAACCAAGGTCAGCCAAGGCAACTCATGCCCAGGGGGGAGATCTTCGGAAGGAGCAACAAACGATTTTCCGATGTGATTACTCGTTTAATGAAGAGGCATTCAACCACTCGCGAGTAGCATAAGGCTATTAGCAATGATGGTGTTAGATTGCAATCAAATATGATTCACTGTTAATGACTATTTGTATCCCAGCCACCACTATTAAATGCATCAACACCGAAGCTCAACTGTGCGTGATGTGGCAAACAGTTTGTTGCATACACAGATTGGTCAATCGAACTGGGTGATTAGTTCGGCTCATTAGCTGTATGTCGACCGAAATAATTGAGAGCTCCTATTACGTACATGCGTGATCTGTATTCAAGCGCCTTTGGTTAACTTTATTTAGCTAAGATCAGAAGGGCTTGTAACTAAATGGCTGCCGTTCTGATCAGTAGATGAGCTTGATTGACCCTCTTTAACACAATGGTCCTCGCCGTCAGATCCGTCAGGCAAAAATCTGGTAAAGGTTTCTTCTTCTCTCGTGTCAGTACGAGCTGTACGAAAATAGCTCATGCTGCGGTGAAAGGTTGGTAGCGGGGCTGACTGCCCAGGGTACGTTGGACTTACTTAAGGATCGTCACTTGTGGAGGCTCTTTTCATGCACCCCTGTAAAGGCTGACAATGGGTCTTTTCGTGATACACCGGTAGATATCACTGTGCATAATACTATTACAAGGTGTTGATTTGTAACCGTGCCATATTTCTAGAGCAAATGTTCCAAAATGTGCTTGATCATCTAAAATACATATCCAATTATACGGATATTTAATAACCATCACTTAGAAACATTAGCGAGGGTTTGAGTCTAAAACTTTGAGAATGAATCCCGAACTGCCCCGAACGACTACGAGAATAAGTTACCAGGCAGCAGCACGTTCGCCGCGTCGAATTCTGCAATTTTAAAAAAAAAAATTTTTGGTAAATTTGCACGCGTCGTTTTTGTTTCACGCGCGTCACATGGGGAGAATTTGTTTATTTACAAATATATAAAATTAAAATGCAATTTTTTGGTATTGATTCGTGTTTAATATCGGTGATATAGTCACCTCCTTAAATATGGCATGGCATGGATACAGATCAACTTCTTGTATACCAATGTAGTATCGCATCTGATTAGAATAGAAGCCGACCACAACATATTTAGACAAATATTATAATTATAAAGGCATTTGGTTATCCTTATCAAAAGCAGCCACCGTACCGTACTATGCGTGGGTTTGCGGGCGAGGAGAAGCAAATTAAAGTGTTTGATATCAATTACAAGTCGTACTTTGACAAACACAAATAAAATGATGCACAAAGATAGACGACGTTCCACCGAGTACGTGGGGCGCGAGCGCACATGCATCCAATCCCAATCACTTTTGTTATCTTAATAATGATCACCATTAATAATCAACACCGGGGTTTTGCTCGATAGCCCTGACGTTATCTGTCTAGCTTTTCGCGGGCCGCCTCCCCAGTCCTCGGTGTTACGTCAAATTGACATTGACCGCTGTCATCTGGTAGATGTCATTCGTCCAGGAATCAATTAAGTTTGGAGTCGTCAAGCCAATTCTCTCGACGCGCCGACACGGCCACCCTGACTATCGCACGTCCTCGTGCGCTTGGTCGTCCTGATATTGCCCATCTGAAGTTCCACAGGAAACAACATTTCATTACAGTCAGCTCGTCCATTCCTGACATGCAGGAGTAACGTTTAAAATTTAGAGATCCCTCGCGATGCACTACATTGTAGCTCCGTTTGGGCTGGGCGTACTAGGTTTCATTGCCCAGCCACTAAGTCACTGCGCGGCGTAGACCGGGCATTCGAGGCCTCTACGACTAGCCACCGACTCATAACATTACCACAACCACTTACTGTGTGATGTGGGCCGTGCGTCCTAGGCCTCTTCGACCAATTACTAACTCACCATGCGGCCTAGACCGGGCGTACTGGGCCCTTCCGACCAGCCACCATCTCAACATGCGGCGTGGACCGGGCGTACTGGGCCTCTTCGACCAGCCACCGTATCACCATACGATGTGGACCGGGCGTACTGGGCCCCTTCATCCAACTTACTATGCGGTGTGGACCGGGCGCACTGGGCCCCCTTCGACCAACCACCAACTCACCATGCGGTGTGGACCGGGCGCACTGGGCCCCTTCGACCAACCACCAACTCACCATGCGGTGTGGACCGGGCGCACTGGGCCCCTTCGACCAACCACCAACTCACCATGCGGTGTGGACCGGGCGCACTGGGCCCCTTCGACCAACGCTTAGCAATTCCTATTATCATGAGTAATTATCTAAAATGGGACTGGCGATGGGTGAAGAGCTTTCGCGAATGATGCCAGCATCTAAAAGAGTCTGCACTTTATCTCTGACGATTTCTTTTTCAGCAGGCGATAACCGATAAGGGCGCCTCTGAACAGTTTTACATGGGTCTATAAGATCAATTTTTAACTCACCTGTGGTCTACTATTTACAATTATTTCAGTCATTCTGCACCAATGTGTTAGTGCTCATTAACATCAGTAAGCTCATTAACACGTTCAACACTGACGGACAATGGTGGTGACACTACAAAAACATTGATTTTGCCAAATTTCATCGATAACTATAAACTGCTCTGATTTGCGGTCACCCGTGGGCGACGCGGCCAAAGTGTTGAACAGACAAATGCTTCCAATTTTATTCGCGCTCGGCTTCGCCTGACCATGACTGATCGTGCGCTCCAAGTACATTCAATTTCTTTTGCAAGAAATCAAGCCTCTCAAATAATTGCCTTTACGCGCCCAACACATATTGAACACACATATTACGGATTAGAGGATATCTCGTCCGCATCCTTCAAAATTACACACATGATCTACCTCACTACAAGTTAAAATCATTTTATGAGGGATCAGAAGAATTAGGTACAAATGGTTCAATCTTACCAGGGTTATGACATTGGTTGCAATCATAAGCTTGTCCGTTACCTCGCTCGCACTTCAGTACCTGACGGCAATACACATGGTGGCACGACGCAATCACACTTGTAGCACATCACGTCCCACTGGGCAGCACCACCGAAGAGTCCATGCGAGGTTTGACGTGTTGCAACCGGTCGGCAGATCCTCTGTCCCGTGTTGAGAGTCCCAGAATCAACTTTCAACCCATTTAAACTAACAATCACGATTAGACCGATTCGTAAACAGGAGGAACATTCACAATTTTTTTTCTTTTTTTTTTTATTGTACTGCGTAGGTAGGTACTCGTATTTTTTTTTTTTTAAAATAGCAATAGCGATTTATCAAGAAACAACTTGTATACTGTCTACAAATTAACACAGAAAATAAGATAGGCGATGGAGCCTATCCCACTTCTGATAAAGGCATTTGGTTATCCTTATCAAAAGCAGCCACCGTACCGTACTATGCGTGGGTTTGCGGGCGAGGAGAAGCAAATTAAAGTGTTTGATATCAATTACAAGTCGTACTTTGACAAACACAAATAAAATGATGCACAAAGATAGACGACGTTCCACCGAGTACGTGGGGCGCGAGCGCACATGCATCCAATCCCAATCACTTTTGTTATCTTAATAATGATCACCATTAATAATCAACACCGGGGTTTTGCTCGATAGCCCTGACGTTATCTGTCTAGCTTTTCGCGGGCCGCCTCCCCAGTCCTCGGTGTTACGTCAAATTGACATTGACCGCTGTCATCTGGTAGATGTCATTCGTCCAGGAATCAATTAAGTTTGGAGTCGTCAAGCCAATTCTCTCGACGCGCCGACAATTATAATATTAGATAAATATTTACCCCGTTACCCCTCACAAAAAAAAACTCCTAAAAACGTACCACGCGGCTACCTCTCATAAAAAGGAGTGGGGCGCGTCTTTGTGGTTTAACGCACTGTACCAGATGATTTTTTTTCTATGTAGGGATGGACTAGAATATAAAACTTCCTCACCGCATACTGGGAATGGACGCGTGTTCAACACAACCCAGAACACTTGGTGGTAGGATCTAAACGGTCCACCTGGCTAGCTACCACCCTCACATTAAAGCCCGGCGCCAAGCAGTTTACTTTATTCCGTCGTGTGAATGTGAAAGCCAGAAGTACGGGGGAATCCCTCCATGTCTTTGTATGTCCCACGTCCTGTACCGACCAAGTTTAGTACTTGGATTTAAACAATATGAAATAAGTTTACGGATGCGTACCTCCGCGTACCTTGATTTGCAAAAGCGTAACTCTTACCATTTACGTGAAAAGGCCAATTGAATTTGGTGCGTACAGAACGAGCTCGTTCTGTACAACCATATGATTGAATGATGATTGGTCTTTTGTTATGATATAAAACGGATGTACCTAGGATGTACTCCACATAACTGCATTTGGTATTTAATAACTAATTATAAAATGAACTGAAATATGCATTTGAAGTTGGCGCGTACGAGGCGAGATTCAGGTTCAAAGCAAACCTAATACATAACAGAAATTGAGATGTAGGCTGCATGTACCTTTAATGTACTCACCAAATCGTAACTTTTTACTTCCGTACACTTATTTCATATTGTTTAATCCAAGTCCTAAACTTGGTCGGTACAGGACGTGGGACACGTCTTTGTTATTTGTATTCGTGTGGTTCTCAGACCCTGTCTACGCTTACTATCAGGTAAGATAGGGTTAACGCGAACAAATCAAATAATAAATAAAAGCGCACAGTTGTGTGAACTGTGAGCTTTTTATGACCAGTAGTCAAATAACGCAAGCTGCTGTTTTTAATCTAGAAGTCAACATGAAATACGAGTAATTTATGAGCAAAGAGCGACACCTGGCGGCGCGGCGTGAGGAACCCGATATCTTTTTCCCGTAGAAAGTAAGTGAACAAGTGCCTTTATTTAATTTTCTCTGTTCATAGCAATAATGACTTATTTCCTTGGTTGTAGACAACCGGTTACGACAATGTCTGCAATTTTTATAAGACAATCTTATTTTCTTTTTAATTTAAATTTACTTTCCTTCTGCATCAAGTAAAGTGCTATTGGGGATGTTATTACTGTGGGCTAGGGAGTTAATTAATTAGGTTATGTACCAAGTTTTTACCTTGATGTTCTCTATGGCGATCTATGGTGAATTTCGTCGTAAAGTTTTAGCACTACTTACGCTATAGTTTATGGGTTAAATAAACCATCCTTTATAATTATTTTACCGTACCATAACAGCACTCAGTACTTACCTTAAGGCAAGAAAGAAGTGAGTACTAAAATGATGGCTGATAGAGAAATGGAAGAGGAATACATTTTGTTCTGGCCCCACCTGTTCTAAGATAAGGGCAGGGAAATGATGATGATGAACACCGTGATTATTATAATAATATCTTGATAATAACAAAATTAAAGCCATTCCTGCAAACTTTACTCCCGTGTGGGGACGAGCTAGAATATAAAACTTCCTCACTGCACGCTGGGAATAGACGCGTGTTGTAAGATTCAACAAAACCCAGCACGCTTGGTGGTAGGATCTATACGGTCCACTTGGCTAGCTACCGCCCTCACATTAAAGTACGGCGCTCAGCAAATTACTGTGTTCCGTCGTGTGTATGTGAGAGCCGGAGGGGTATAGGGAAATCTCTCTATAACTCTGTTGCTTGGATTCGTGTGCTCTATCTTAGACCCTGTCTGCGCTTACCATCAGGTGCGACGAGGGTCAAACGCGACAATAGGAAAGTAAAAAAAAAAAAAAATACGACCTTTTAATTAGAAAAATATGGTAGCAACTAGCAGAGTCCGCGGCTTTGCTCAAGTGAAAAAAATGTCCTTATAATCCACCATCATTAAGTCAAACTAAAAACAGAAAGTGATCATAAGTGATGTGATCTTCTTCATCATCTTAAATGGTAGCTATTACAAACGGAGTCTTTTCCCCTTATTTTAAGGCAGTCTATTTTTCAAGCCATAACAAGCCTCTATTGGCAAGGAAACCGTAGGAACCAACCACAGAATATAGTTAAATAGATACGAGAACTTAGTGAAATTGTATGAAAACAAGATTGTTACATTTTTGTACCAACTACCTACGTAACGAGGGCTGTTTAGTAATGAGAAGTAAATATTGCGCTAGTCTCACACGCGTCTGCGCACTGAGAGGCCTCACGCACCATCCTGCAACCAGTCGCGGATATTCTACAGAAACAGAATGGTCAAGAGAGAACTGACTTCGCAGACTAATACTTTGTAGCATTGCTCTTACGTAGTGTTGCTAAAGTGGGGTTTAAGAAAAAGGAGACTTGCCAGCTGAAAAATGTGAGAAATCAAGATTTCTTAGGTTCACAAAATGGTAAGTAAGTATTGATGACATTTACCTAATTATTTCAATTGTTTTATATAAGTTTAGCTTTATCTTTTGTAAATGTGAGAACTTCGTGGACTTGCCTATACATAAATTGTGTAAATTACTATTATTCATATTGTGTTATTTTTTTATTGGTTTTTTTGTTCTCAAGACTTGGTATTACATTACTCACAGGTCTGTGGTCAAGGCTACATTGTTCTCTCTTAACTATCCTAAATCATAGTACTGTATTTACAGAAGTTGTTAAAGATATCCTTTTTTTTAGAGAGTAACCATGGAGTTTCTTGCCGGCTCTTCTCCATAGGAAACGACTAACTGGAACCGTGCACATAAATTCGACTTTTTATAAGCGCCTGTGTTGGTATACTTATGTGAAATAAAAAAAAAATGATTTTGATACCAGTTATGTTCATGCAATAATCATGCATAAAATTAATTCTCAAAAAATCTTCAATTTTTTTTAAATCGGTGTATCGGGAATTCGGGAGACTATACCCAAAATCGGGAGATCTTCCGATAATTTAAGAACTTTTACAACACTGCTCCTACGAAAGACACGCAAAGTAGGTAAACTTGTATTTTCTATTTAATGCTATATCTAAGGAGCCAACCATTTGTTATTAAACTGTATCAGTTGGATTGTGTGACGATCTAGCAGTGTACAGGCTAAGTTAGATAGACCGACAGTGTACAAAGGCCTGCATCAATTCAATTTGTATGGCAATGTAAGGCACCTTGCAGTATCATATATTTGGCTGTATACGTCACCTCCACGTATACTCCTTTGTGAAGTTTTCGTGGAAGAGAAACAAATCCAATTATTTGTGAGCTAAGTATTGAGCAATACGGAGGAGCTCGTGGCTAAATAATTACAGCCGCATAGACCGATCTTCCGGGTTAAGCCACGCTTGCCGAGGTTGGTCTGTGGATGGGTGACCATTTACCATAGCGAGTTTCCTCCGTGCCTCGGAAAGCACGTAAAGCCGTAGGTCCCGGCTGTCATTTGTAGATCTTTGACAGTCGTTACTGTTGGTCAGAAGCCAGAAAGTCTGACAACCAGTCTTACCAAGAGTATCGTATTACCCAGTTACTGGGTTGTGGAGGTCTGATAGGCAGTCGCTCCATGTAAATTACTGATATTCAGCTGCATCCGGTTCGACTGGAAGCCGACCCCAACATAGTTGGGAAAAGGCTAGGCAGATGAAGTATTGAGCAATACGGTTCATGATATGGAACTAGTAGATACTGATGTATCTACCAGTTCCATAACATGAACCGTATAAACACCTACATAGTATAAAACAAAGTCGCTTCCCGCTGTCTGTCCCTATGTATGCTTAGATCTTTAAAACTACGCAACGGATTTTGATGCGGTTTTTTTTAATAGATAGAGTGAGTCAAGAGAAAGGTTTATATGTATAATAAATGACAAACACGCGGGCGTAGCCGCGAGCGTCCTCTAGTTAAAAACAATTTTACATGGAAATAAAAATTATCGAATTTTGAAATAACACTTGCATTAAAACCGTCATCAGTGATACATTAAGTGGCCCGTTGATTAGTACCCCCTTTCCCTTTCCGATTAACCTTGTATATGAACATGCTTGAAGAATGATCTAAAAATTCGGACCTTCATTAAATTACGAACAAAAAAGAGGCTTAACTTTAAGTACTTGATAAATGAAAGAAAAAGAAATAAGGATAAGTTTTTAAGAATCCATCTAAAAATAGCCAAAGAGAAAAAAATATAATTGGCTTAAGATATCGAAAAAATATGTTAATAGTTCTTACGAAAGCTTAGCCAAGGATTAGAATCTAATTGGCCAGTCTGGTGCTCCTTACAGAGAAATATAGGATTGATTGAAGAAATTCCCACTTAGGTAAAAACGCACTTAACATTTCTTGTTCTTTTTTGGTCAGTGAAGTTTGAGTAAAGAAAAGAAAATCCAGTGGCACGCACATAAACTATATTCTAATTAACCATTCAATCAGTGATTCACTCAAAAATACTCACCTACAACCGAAAATATCTTTATTTACTGGCACTAAATTCCGCTTATTGCACGAGAACCAACGACTTACTTTTGAAATTATTTTTTAATTCGAATGTACCATTGTGGAACTATTGTCGTATTTATTAGCATGAAAAAATGTACTGAGATTCGAGTGGAAAAGAGAAAAAGCATTAAAACATCGTGTGATAGACAGAAATAGATATATTATGACGCCATAACATACTGCAGCGAAAAAAGAGACAATTGTCCCTTGGTGCGTTCAACGTACAAAATGAAAAAGTGACAAAAGTCACTTCGTTGCATGCTAGCAGCTAATTTTGGATGAATAAAAGACTAAACAATTTTGCCATTGCGTTCCTAAACTAAGTTTGTAGTTTGTAGCACTTACGCTTGGCTTAAGTTCGCAACTGTGTAAGTAGCTACAAGTTGCTTGCTCTCAAACGACCCATTCGCTTTAAAATAAACAGGGTGGCTTGAAATTCAACGTAAAGCCAGGAACAAATGATAGGGCAGTTCAAGAAAGTAAAGTATTTTTTTAAAAGCACATTTCATATATACATTACAAAGTAAAATTTTACTACTGGTAACTTTGAAACTCGAAAACGATTAAACGTTATTTTTTTCTGAACTGCCCTACACTGCCCTATCATTAATTTGTTCCCGACTTGACGATAACTTTCGGGACAACCTGTATAACTAGCGCAGTAAGAAAAAAAAGATACATGGTACGATTTGCGCTGATTTATCTTTTTTAGCGTAGTTTTTTCTCACTTGATTTTTTTGACTTAAATACGTCTAAAAATTCACACCAGATACTGTGTGACACTTCAAAAATCTTGATGTAACGTTTTCATGACGATACAAAACCATCAAATAACATCGTAACAAAAAGTCTTAGTGTTTTAGGTTTTAGTGTTATTATAATCGGCCGTGTGGTGCCGGACTTAAAGAATAGCATTACCCGATCTCTTCCCGTGGGTGTCATAAAAGGCGACTACGGGATTTACCAGAGAATGGACAGCAGCGTTCTCTGAGTACTTTAACAACCATACTGCGATCGCCAACCCGCCTGCCAAGCGTGGCGATTATGGCAAACCCCCCCAACATTGCTTGGGGGAGGCCTATGTCCAGCAGTGGATGTCTTTCGGCTGAACGATGATGATAATTGGCACATAGTTCCGTTTCGAGCGTGGTTCATGCGAGTTTTAACTCAAAGCGACCATTTACGCGTGAGTGAGATTTTTAAATCAGTATAGCTCGAGACTCAGACCATCTACGACGCTGGTTTTGATCTCAAAATATAGCTTTAGGTGAGATTAAGGAGGTGAAAAATATAGATCATTATTCTGTAACAGTCTGATGCTTCCAATGCTAGTCGGCAATCGCTCTAGTACCAAAGAAAATAACAAATGAAGCAGTAACACAGACGGCAAAACGATCGCACGAGCATAAATTATGTTTAAAATTAACCTTGGACTACTTCCCTTCACGACGAAAGACAGGGATTGAATCCCTTACGGTAGCAAAACAGACATACTCTAAAACCGAACCGCCACTTGGGCGCCAATTTGAGGCTGAAAATCCGCTAGGCGGCGCCACTGTAGACTGACGTGAAAATTACAGAATCGATACTCGTATTAATACAGATACTCGTATTTTGACTGTAGAATTGGTCTGCAACAAATAATTTATCAAACTATTTTTTTTATCTCTGCTCGTCTTCCGTGTGAAAGATGTCCGGTCCTTTGGAAGGCATACGGGGGACACAGGTCTAACGCGCAGAGGCCCCTTTGAGAGCTTTAATCTAAAATGGGATGGGCACCAACCGGAAACTATGCATGGCACTATTGGAGTACAGTCATGGACCATCTCAGGTGGGTGCAAAACTATTGTAAACTATGGTAAAAAAATCTGGTCTATGGGAAGGGGTGTTTAGTGGATCGGTTAACCTCTATTGCCGAAAGAAAACGGCGTCTGCTTTTCAAGTTTGAAATTGAATTGTGTTGGCAGACGGTGACTCGCTAGCTCACTAGCTGGCCCCCCTGAAAAGCCAAAGCAAAGGGGGCAACAAACGTTGCCCCCTTCGCCAAACGTAGGGGTGTAGAGAGGTGTGGCTCTGGTTATCAACTGTTATTATTATGACGGCAAATCAGAACTAATTTGACAGTTTAAAGTGCGTTTCACTAAAGAAGTCCCTTCGGCGCCATGTTGGCACCACTGATTTTTCATTGTAAAAGCGTCCGAAACAATGAAGAGTCAATGGTGCCAACATAACGTAGAAGGGACTTCTTTCGTGAAACGCACTCTAGTAATTTTCTTACCTCAGTTCTCAGTGGCACCACCTTGTTGGCAGAAAAAATCCTAGACATTGCCCTGCATTTCTGCTAAAATAAACTTGAATCACATTTCGTTACCTACGTTTTGATTTCAAATAATTTCAATGTCACAGAGCTAGTTAAAACTTTGCAAATAAGGACGGTGAGGGAGAAATGAAGCAATAAATAAACAAACGAGCGACCCGCGTGGCGAAGTTCATAAAACAAATTGTGTTATCGTGACCCTATTTAAATGGCGTATTGATGTCGGAAATACTTTGTTGGATTCTGTTGATGTTTTGTTTTAAGACTGCTACTAAATATATTATGAAGGACCCTCAGGCTATTATTTCAGTCGAAAAAACGAAACAGGGGACATTTTACGCAGCCGGACTAACAAACGCGGCACGAGAAAGTTTTTTTAACGCTTTATCTCATGGAGAGACGAGATAAGCTATACATTATCTCATATTTATGATTAGTTACGGTTTATTAATTTTTAGGGATTGCCTGACTGGTTTCGGACCCAAACGGAGCCCTTAGGGCGTTTGTCCAATGCCGCTGTCACCGAGAACAAGATAACAAGAGACGTTGCCGAAGTAGCGATAGTCATTACTATGGCTGCGTCTCCTACGCACGTCGTCGTCGGAATCTCATTCTCGTTGACGGCAACGGTGGGCAAATGCTCTTAATCATGAGCTAAACAGACACTGGTCGACTCGCGACCTCACCGCGTGTTCTAATCATAAATATGAATGTGTCTCCCGAAAATATAAAAATATACAGTATCTCGTCTCGGCACAAGATAATTCAACGAGAAAATTATCTCACGCTGCGCATGTTTGATGTTAGGTAAGCTGCTCTTTGTTACTCCGTGGTTTAGGTATGAAAACATGCCAAAGCGCCGCATCGCCTTCCGAATGAAAAACAAAGAAAACCGAAACAAATATTAGTGGGTGACCGAACCGAAATGTAATAAGACCGCCAAAGCACAGCGGAATTGGAACATTGTCGCCTAAGGGACTAGTTATAACAGCCGCCCGAGGCGCGCGCCAAATACGCTGCGCTTCGGGCGCTTATTAAAATTGTATGAATTTTCTATACAACGGATTACGTTGCATAGAAAATTCATCACGCTGCAGTCCGGCGTCATACGCGCCTATGACGCGAGCCCCTTCCGGACGCCCTAGGCGCGCCTTTCCTGGTAGTATTTTCTGCATCAATAATAAATTTAAAAGAAACACAGCACTAAGTCTGTTGCGATTCAAAAGTTACAGCTAAAATGTGGGCATTTTGTCGCGTTTGGCGTTCTTTGGGGGAGCGTATGTTCAGCGTTCACTGCGCGCTCTTCGTGCGCCCTAAACGCAGCCTACCGAGTACGCGTTTTTTTTTTCTTTTGAACTGCTGTAGATTTTCCTTGTGGACCGTCTACGTACGTCTACGTCCGGGCAGTTATTGGCAAGACCTGAAAGGTCTCCAGGCAATGGTGGGGAAGTAAAATACTTAACCTAAGCTAACTACTAATACTACGCTAACATCATGACTACTAGCAACAATAGCACTAAGGGCGACCCCTAGTGTAGGGTTGCCATCCGTCCGGGTTTTCCCGGATTTGTCCTAGTTTAGAGGGCATCCGGGGAGCGTCCGGGCGGGGCTTCATTTGTAGTCCGGGTTTAAAAAATTAAAGTTTTGAGCCGCCCGCGACACTCGCACTGTGCCCGCACACCGCGATCAGCCGACGAACCGATTCGCTAAACAACTGTCTGACATGTCCGGGTTCTGGGCTCTAAAATCCGGGGTTTTCACACGTCTTGTCCTAGTTGCCAAATTTTAGAGACGGCAATCCTACCCTAGTGGGACTCGGACCTCAACTTAGGGTGTTGCTGGCGGGGAGTTGGGGAGGAGACAGCTTGATGCGGACTGAATTATCAGTGTGACTGCGGATTGTGAAGAGACGACCGTGATCGGTGGGCGCCCCGTACGCTTTTTATGACTAGTCCTTAACAATAAAGTTCAATTTCGTATGCGCGGAGCACATTTTGTTGGTATTTAACGCGTTAGTTTGGGAGTGAGGTTTCTGTACGTGCTACTATTTATTAATCTGTTCTTTACGTTTGAGAGAGTGCACGTCCTCATAAACTGTTCCGATAATCACGCAACCGGGCCGCGTTCCCGATTCGTTGCAAGGACAGTAGCCGTAGTACGCACGGCTACATGTCAAACAATATATTTCCAGTATGAGCTGATCTCGCATTGTATAAACTTTCCGTACAATGAGAGGTCAGCTTATACTGGCAAAGTACTGCTTGATGTGTAGCCGTGTGTACATTAGGGTGGAGCGGTCATGTATGGAGATTTTGTAATTTTGCAATTTCGTTTTCCCTGGGTGTGCAATAGTTGCTCTATCATATACTCATCACGAATCTAAAATATATTTAAAAAATATTGAGGTTTAGTACTGCCCCAAAGCCCATAAAGTTTTGAAAAAGTTTGCAAAATTACAGATATTTTCATGGATTACTATTACCATTAAAAATCATTCACCATTCAATAAAATTACATCATAGCGTAAAGTAAGGAATAGGCTGCCACCTAGCTATTTTTCTCGTTTTTTTTGTATGCTTCCTCTCCCTATGTTAATGAGTGGCGCGTGCCGCGTAAACGTCATATTATTTAGTGCAATTATCGACACCAACGTAATGTGACGCTGCATTGTTTTAGCGCCAAATATTGTGAAATTGATATTATAAGGACATTATTAAGTGTTGAAAAGCTATTTGGATTGTTGTGATAAATAAAACAGTATGGCTGCTAGAAGGAGTGATTTAGTTTGCCCAATATTTGGTTCTGGATGTGATCAACCAACCAGTGTTTTACCTACTTACCGTGACCTAATGAGAGCATTTTTATGGATAACCCGACTCGAGGGTAACACTAAATATGACCAAGTGACACATACTACATAATAACACATGCGAAACCATAGCTCAAAGTGTAGAAGGTAGGAAAGGCTTCAATTCCTACCGTAGCCCGTAGTACCGTAGTCTTAATAATTGTGAAGAGCTCCCAATCGCAAACTTCCAACGAATCAGTTGTACTCTGCCACTGATCACGAAGATAAGCAAAGTAAGCAAGACTTAAGTACAGATCAATTGTATTTAAAAGAAATGTGTGACGCAATAAATTCTGGACAATGTAATGAAAGTTTGGCAAAAAGAGATCCCGGTAAAATTACGCATTCAAGATGGCTTACAACAGCGAATAGGATCCTCCGACTTTATGTTGGATCCCAATCACCGCATGAGAAACTTGTGACACTCGTCACTTTCATCTTGAAAGTATACGCTCCCATCTGGTTTCAAATCAAGACTGAACCATCGTGTTTTCATGGTGCTAGACATTTACACAATACCATGATGCTGTCACGCTATTTACCTGACGCTTTGAAAGCTGTCGTGGACCCAGTTATTCAAAGAAATGGATATTTTGGACATGTGGAAAACATATTAATTGCCATGTTGGGGGACGAAAGGCAACACATCAAGGAATTGGCACTAAGAAGAATATTAAGATTGCGACAATCTGAACAGCGGGATAAACCAGTTCGTGCTTACAAAATGGAAGATTTTAATTTTGAAGCAGCAGAGTATTACGACATGATAAGTTGGAGCACAATAACTGAGCCATCCCTAACAAAAACAGTTGACACACAGATTATTATTCAAGCAATTCAAGAGCCAAGTTTAATTGAAACTGAAATATTAGAAAAATATAACAACTATCCTTGCCACACCCAAGCAACAGAGAGATGTGTCAAAATTGTGACAGAAGCATCAGCTGCGGTTTGCGGAGCCTTGAGACGAGATGGATTTATAAAAAACAGGCTGAAATCTCGCAAAATTATGCCCGTATTCAATACCAAATAAAAAATAAACTTTAAAAAAAGTAAAAACCGACTTCAAAGAAAAACTAAAAGGAGTGAAATAATTACCATAATATAAAATTAACAGTTTCAGAAGTCGGTGCAACTCTACACTAAAACAAATAGAAGCCACCGACTTCTGAAATTGTTAATTTTATATTATGGTAATTATTTCACTCCTTTTAGTTTTTCTTTGAAGTCGGTTTTTACTTTTTTTAAAGTTTATTTTTTATGGCTTTGACGTAGTCGGGCATAAAAAGTCCTTTCAAATGATACCTTACACGATATAATGAAAACATTCCAAAGGGGGGGAGGGGGGGACACGCACCCCCTCCTCTTTTCTAGTAGTCAGTTCCCAACAACAAATATAAACAAAGCAATATTAGTAATTTGAGAATTTTGCTTTGATCCGATGAGGAGTTCCGTTCCATATCTCTGAAGTTCATGGTCTAATCATAACAAAATTTAAATGGGACCAATCGGGAAGTATACCCTTTCAAACAAAAAAAGAATTTTTCAAATCGGTTTACAAATGACGGAGATATGAGGTAACAAACATAAAAAATAAAAAATAAAATAAAAAAAAAAATACAACCGAATTGAGAACCTCCTCCTTTTTGAAGTCGGTTAAAAAGATTTTAAGGCAGAATAATAGTTAAGTGTTTTTTTTGGAATTTTTAATTTTTTTTTGATTATTATTTTGATACCTTGTTTTAATAATTTCGTCCTATTTTTTTTATTTGTTTCCAGAATATACCTAAACACTACTAATTATTAATTAAAGTTACTAATATCCTTACACATTTTTTTGTTTAGTTCATTTAACGCACCCCTTTTTTTCAATAATTATGAAACTTCGATCCCCCTGGGGCAGTACTTGCAATAACAATTATTTTTTTTTATTATTTTTTTCCGTAATGGCTACTTACATAGCAACTATTCCACACCCAGGCATTTCAAATTTCAAAAAAAACAAAAATCGCTCCACCCTAGTGTACATAGCTGTGGATGTCAATAAGTTGAGTATCGGCTGAAACCAAAATCTCTGGAATCTGGGATGTAGGTTTTTGACATTATCTACTTGTATTGATTTTCTGTCAAAAACTTACATTAATCCAAAGATTTTGAATTGAGATGATAATTGATAATGCATATTGGTTTCGACCGTAAATCAACCTATTGCATTCCTCATTTATTCAAAAGATACGAAGACTGCAAATTACACTACAAGCGATGATTTAGTGGATTTTTGTTGTGTGAGGACTGGTTTCCTAGTCAGTCAATATGGAAAATGACACATCCGAACGGCACGAATGCTACTAGCGATCTTAGTTTTTGCTGCCAATTTCTTTATAACTATTATTGTAATACAATATATTAGTAACCAATTCATTGCATAATAAAACCTATCGTTGGAAAAAAGTAATTGTTGAAATCCCATTAAACTAGCTTGAAAAAAATCAAGTAAATATGTTTAAAATGGTAACCAATTCACTAGAGCATTATAAAACATATCGTTTGAAAAAAAAAGTCGATATTCCATTAAAATAGCTTGAGAGAATTTAAGTAAATAATTTAAAAACGGGGCAAGCAATTTTTTTTTAATACTTTCTTTTCAGCGTTTTCATTAGATAAAGAATTAATTAAATAAATGTTTTTTTTCCCCTCTTTGTAATTATTTTGAGAAAATGTTTCATACAGACTTTTTGCGTTGGTATTGTCCATAAGGATGGCAACTTGCTAGATTATTCAGACATCTGTTAGTCTTTATATACCATTCAGTCAGCAGCAACTGATGTTGAAGGTGCTTGATGTTGTGAGCGGCCCTTATTAGATTTCCTTACCGCAACCTAAAGACGTGAGGAGCTCGAGGCTAATTAACAACAACACGGATCAAGGTGAAGAAGAAGAAGAAGGCTAAGCTGCGTTCGCCGCAGTCAGTCCGTGGATCGGTGACCATTCGTTATACACCGAGATTCCTTCGTGCCCCCGAGAGTATGTTAAGCCGTCGGCTCCGCGTGTCATACGAATGATAGTCGTTACGGGTAGTCAGAAGCTCGAAAGTCTAACAGGTCTAACCATCACTGCCCAGTAAGTAGGTTGCGGAGGTCTGATGGCAGTCACTCCGTCTGAAATACTGGTATTCAGTCGCATCTGGTTAAACTGGAAGCTGACCCCAACATAATTGGGAAAAAGCTGGGCATCACGAACCTAAAGACGAAACAAATAATATCTGAAGTCTTGCCTTGTCTGCACTTCACAACCGTTTAAATAGCATTCACAGAATACTTTGAAGTTGCAATAATATTAAAACTTCAATTGCATAAATAGTCATGAATAAAGATCTAGTATATTCATCGTTTTATGATGCTTCTTGAAACGCTTTCAGTGTATTGTTGCTCGTTTGTACGGGAAGTAATGAAATGAGGCTTACATGCCTCACCTTAAGAACACGCGTGACTGCCTCGTTAACATAATATCACGCTTGTATTCCCCGAAGGGTTGTGCAGAGGTATACAGGGTTTCTTTGGAAGTACGGATCAAATCTAATAGGGCCGTGGGCGAGGTCATTTCAAAACATGTAGTAGTAAAAACTTGAGTAAAATTTTTGCCAGACCAAAAAAGCCTTTGCAGTAAATGTTTTTTCTTATTGAACACATGTTTTCTAGCTGCGTAAAGGTTAATACCACAAGAAAGGCCTACTGTTCGCCAAAGTCCTGAAAAAAAATGATAGCTCTGTTAGTTTTTTGTGTTTTTTTCTATGCGAAGTGACTGAAAAAAAAAACAATAATTGGTCCTAACTTTTGAATCGTAAAAAATTGCACCGACATTCTCGGGCTTAAAAAGTTTGGAAATGACATTGCCCACGCCCCTATTCGATTTGATCCATACTTCCAGGGACACCCTGTATAGTACACCCTCATTTCGCCGTTATTTTTAAGTCCCATGGGGGGCGAGCTTATTGCCATCAACCTGGCACAAATCCGGATTCCGAGCTGCTACTGAGAAATTCTACACGGAAAAACTCAATAATACTTGGCCCGAACTGGAGATCGAACCCAGGACCTCACGCTCAGCAGTCGCGCTTACGACCACTAGAACAACGAAGGTAGTCGATGAAAACATCACTACATAGTATAAAACAAAGTCACTTCCCGCTGTCTGCCTGTCCCTATGTATGCTTAGATCTTTAAAACTACGCAACGGATTCTGAAGCGGTTTTTTTAATAGATAGAGTGTTTCAAGAAGAAGGTAGTAGAGAAAAATGCGGAATACGCGATAAACGACATCCACGCGGGCGAAGCCGCTGGTGACCTCTAGTACTGAATAAACTGTTCGGTATAAAAATATTGCCTTCGAATAAAAAATTAAGTGTAGCATTCCATGCAAGAGTGCTTTATTGATGTCTCATTTTCTTGGCTTTGTTTACATTGAGTGGATTCACGGAATTTTCATTATTATTGTCGACTGAAGAATTATGTTTGCAAAAAGAAAATTGTATTATTTGTTTTATCGGAAAACAGTCGTTTAGCTTTGAATTAAAACATGAATTCCATATTCTAGAATTTAGTCTTTTCAGTGCCAATAAAGGTGGAGACAACTTGAGGAAAATCTATATTTTAACGAGCTTTAAAAAATTTCGAGGTTCTATATTTTACGCATAATTATGTTATGCGTAAAATATACGCATAACATAATTATGCGTAAAATATACGCATAACATAATTATGCGTATATTTTACGAATAATTAATTATGCGTAAAATAATAACATAATTATTTTACGCATAGTTATGTTATGCGTAAAATATAGAACCTCTTCGTTTTTTAATAAGTATGTTTACCGATTTCTCGGAGATTTGTCGACTGATTTGAGTAAATCTTTTTTACTAGGTGTGGAATACTCTTGAGTTGGTTCTATATGAATTTCATTAAGTTTGATTGAGTTGTTTGTTTATACAACATTATTAGTAGATTAAAAATGAATTACCTTTATAGACGACGTTCTAGTTGAAATAGTAGTTGTTCACGAATGTACAGACGCCAGCAGGTCAAGCTACCCGAAACTGTCAAATTTTTCCAATCAACCTTGAACCTAATGCTTTTGCGATAAAGATGAAAATCTGAATTATTCCACTTTGCCCCACCAGCCGCCCCACTGGTGGGGCAAAGTGGAAAAAATCTAATTTTGGAGTGGAATTTGCCCCACCAAATTTAATTAGTAGTACAGGGTTGGCACTGGAATTTGTGTAAGTAAGTATGCTAGTATTTTATATTTTTTTGGAATTAAATGTATATCTAAGTGAAATGTAAACTTGTGACTTAGTTTTTTTTTTTTTTTTTTCTATTGGACTGCAGTAGGTCGTCCTAGGGGACGGTTTCTACGTAACCGGGCAGTTATTGGCGAGACCTGAAGGGTCTCCAGCCAATGGGGGGAAGTAAAATACTTAACCTAAGCTAACTACTTGTACTACACTAACATCATGACTACCTGCAACAACAGCACTAAGGGCGACCCCTAGTGGGACTCGGACCTCGGCTTAGGGCGTTGCTGGCGTGGACATAGGGGGGGGGGAGACAGCTTGATGAGGGCTGAATTATCGGGGTGACTGCGGAGTCTGAAGAGACGACCGGCTCTACGACGGGAGAGCTCGGTGGATCGTGACCGGCGGCGGTGGGGCGTCGCGACGGGCCTCGTCGACGAGGACGGTATGCCGGGCGGCGGCGTTTGTTGTGTAGTGTGCTGGTCGATTTACTCGCCTCCTGGAGGAGGGTAATTTCGTCATCGGGTTCTAAAAGTGTGTGCCTGGGACGGCGAACTTTACTTATGAGAGAGGGACTGTAGTCGGCCGCTGCGGCGACTAGGGGGTTCGGATGGCGGGGGGCAGAGTCGAAGTAACGCTTGGAAATGCGTTTGAGGTATTGCCTGATGGTTGGCATTTTTAGATCGAGATGGAGTTGGACGTTACGCATGAACCACGGGGCAGCCGCGGCTCTGCGCAACACTCGATTCTGGAGGGTTTGGAAGGATTTAAAGCGACAAGGCTTAACGTGTGCGAACACGACGCTAGCGTAAGTCAAGATGGGGCGGATGCACGTCATGTAGATTCTCAGCTTATTTCTAAGTGACAATTTACTGCGCGTTCTAAGGATGGGGTGGAGGCGACCGACAGCGAAAGCGGCGCGAGCGCGCACCGCTTTGATGTGGTCTCGGAAACTCAGATGGTGGTCGAGGATAACCCCCAGGTATCTGGCTTTCATCTCCCAAGGGATCTGTTTGCCGAACATGAGGACGGGACGGATGTGGGTGTGGGAATCACCGTGTCTCTCGAAAAGAACGGCTGCGCTCTTTTCGGGATTCACCTCTATTCTCCATTTCCGGAACCAGACCCCGAGGGCGTTGGCTGCGGTTTGAAGGGTTCAAGAGATGTTATCGAGACTCCTACCGGAATAGTAGATAGCCGTGTCGTCGGCGAAGAGAGCCAACTTGGCCAAGCCACGTTTGGGAATGTCGCTGGTGTACAGCGTGAACAGAAGGGGCGATAGCACGGAGCCCTGAGGGACTCCTGCGCGAATGGGTCGAGGGGACGAGAGGGTGCCTTCTAGGCGATAGCGGAAGGAGCGATCCGACAGAAAGTCTCGAATGATGAGCACGAGACGGTCCGGCACGTTGAATTGGTACAGTTTGTATAATAAACCGTTGTGCCAGACCTTGTCGAAGGCTTTCGCTACGTCGAAGAAGAGCATGCCCGTTTTGTACGAGCGCATAAAACGGGAGCTAATGTGTTCGACAATGCGGTGCAATTGTCGAATGCAACAATGCTGGGTTCGAAAACCGAACTGTTCGTCGGGGATGAGTTTACGGGAGTCAGCGAAATCCTTTAAACGGATATAAATGAGACGCTCATAGATTTTCCCAAATACATTGAGAAGACTAATGGGGCGATAACTAGTGGGCTCACTCTTGGGTTTGCCGGGTTTGTGACTTAGTACATAGGTAGTGTTTTTGAATAAAAGCACAAAAATAATTGTTTCAATTTTTTTATTTAGTAGTAAGTAATAGTAATAAGTAGGAAGTACTTAAAGGTAAAATTTTAAAGCGTGTACTTCAACCATTAGTGAGCTAAGTAGTATCGCATAAGCAGCTACTTCCAGTTCATTTCTGTTTTCCTGGTAGTTATAGGTATAGGACATGAAAGTTATAATAGGACAGTTTTAATTTAGACTTCTATCGATATAGTGAAAATAACGAATACTTTATATTCATCTTTGTGTTTAATCGTTGGAGCATCGTTTAGGCGCATGTTTTTTTGTATATTTCTGTCACCCTGGTACTTTTCAAAACATCAAATGATTCAATTTCAAAGCCTGTATTTTTACCATTAGGGCCTGCGCAGACGACGGACTTTTTGTCCGACGGACTACCACGGACAAGAATGAAAGTAGTTGGTAGTTGTTGCCATCTCAGAAAGTAGAGTTCTAACCACAACTACAGACAAAACTACCTACGTGTGCGTTGAGTCCGTGTTAAATTTCGCGACCGGCAAAGACTACCAACCACATCAATTCCTGTCCGCGGCAGTCCGCCGGACAAAAAGTCCGTCGTCTGCGCAGGGCCTTATTGAGCTAAGTAGTAAGTTGCTTTTAAGCACCTAGCTCCAGTTCATTTCTGCTTTCCTGGTAGTTTTAATAAATAAATAGTTTTAAAACGTCTATCGATATCATTTTTATTATGTAGGGTATCCTTTCATGCCTAAAATGCCAAGGTCTGTAACCGCCCTAAAACTTCTAGGTCTGTAACAGTTATTATGAAAAGCATGAATGAGAATGGATTAGGAGGAAATTGACCTCTGCAGAGTCCGCGGCCCAAATTACACGGAGTAGGAACAGTAGTGGAAAAGTTGGCCGAATGCGTGGGCTAGAATACCATGGAAAAAAAGCGTAGTTAAGTCGACCCATTGGATTTAATTTCATCAAAATGAAAAAAAGGTGCGAAATAAAACGTATCAAAATATGGGGTATTATTCCCCGAAACGCACCAACGATGAAACAGAGAAGAGCATGAAATAGAATACCTACTATAAAAATGGGGATCCCTTCTTTTCGCATATTGTTCTTTGTCCTAATATACTTCGGTATAACGATTTTGGCACAATTTTTTTTGGCATAATAATACTTCGGCATAATTTTTTTAGGCATACATTTTATGTTGGCATAATCATCTTAAAGACTAATTTGTTTTGGCATAAATTTGATTCGCATAACGTTAGTAGGCCTAATGACTATTAGCATAACGTTAGTTATGATAATTAGAAATGTTTTACATTGTCTAATAATCTAGTCGCAGGCGCACCCCGACACGGATAGGTTAGGTTCGAAGGCGATGATGGGGGCTAGAGTGAGCGAGCGAAGCGAGCGAACGAAGCCCCTTGTCATCCCCTTCGTGTTAGGTTACTTTAAACCCTGCAGACAGAAATAGAAGCCCCGCGCAGCGGGGCTCCGTCGACTCTGCTTTGGAGCCTCAACCTTACAAACATCCCCTTAAGTTTTTATTGTGAAAATGAAAGTAGGTGACGAATAATCGTCTACCGTATAGGTACCTATAAAAATATGTTTTAATATCATTATGCGTAAATAAATTTATGCTTTAGGATATTACGCTTAAAAAAGTTATGCTTTAGAACTTTATGCTTAATCATTATTATGGTTCGAGAAATTATGCTTAAAAAAATTATACGTAAGCTGTTATGCGTAATTATATTATGCGAAAATATAATTATGCCAAACAAAATTATGCTAAGTTATATTAGGTCTTAAAATTTTATGCAAATGGATAGGGAACCTAAAAATGATATCGATGTACGTTTGAAAACTATTTATATATTAAAACTACCAGGAAAGCAGAAATGAACTGGAGCTAGGTGCTTAAAAGCAACTTACTACTTAGCTCAATAATGGTAAAAATACAGGCTTTGAAATTGAATCATTTGATATTTTGAAAAGTACCAGGGTGACAGAAATATACAAAAAAATATGCGCCTAAACGATCTCACTAAGTTGTGCTCCAACGATTAAACACAAAGATGAATAAAGTATTCGTTATTTTCACTACATCGATAGAAGTCTAAATTAAAACTGTCCTATTATAACTACTTAGTTCACTAATGGTTGAAGTACACGCTTTAAAATTTTACCTTTAAGTACTTCTTACTTTCCTTCCAGAAACAAAATGTCAATAAAAAAATGAAATAATTATTTTTCTACTTTTATTTAAAAACACTACCTATGTACTACCTAAGCCACAAGTTTAAATTTTACTTAGATATACATTTCTTTCCAAAAAAATATGAAATACTTAGCATACTTACTTACACAAATTCCAGTGCCAACCCTGCCTCACTAAAATTAAATTTGATGGGACAAATTCCACTCCAAAATTAGATTTTTCCACTTTGCCCCACTAGTGGGGCGTCTGGTGGGGCAAAGTGGAATAATTCGAAAATCTATTAAAGTTTGACAGATTGCTGTTAGCTTGATGTGCTGGCGTCTGTACACTATTGTAATTTGAGGCACTGAAAAGTATTAAATAACGTATAAAAATTATCTTATTATAAAATTAACAGTTCCAAAAGTCGGTGCCTTTAATTAAAGTCAGTTTTAACCTTCTTTTTATAAAAGGTGGTAGACACTGAACGGTCGAATTAATTGGTTGATTACGGGCGAGATTCACAACCGCACTTAGACTTTGCTAAGTACACTTTACACGAATAATGTCCATATTCGTATGATACGCTTACTTTACTTAGCAAAGTAAAGTCTTAGTGCAATCAAGCCCTTTAATCACGTGTTTCACAAATATGCAACACATCAATCGTTAATAATGTAACATGAATGTGACTAAGTTCAATTTTTAGAAGCATGTGATTCAAACAGCTCAAACTAAAGGTACAAGTTCGTAGCCAACTGCATACAGCAGCAGCCGTCGACGTGTCGTTACGACACGTCGTAGCGACACGTCGTCTGTTGCTGCTGTTGCAGTCATGATTTCGAACCCAACAGCAGATGGCTGCAGCAGACGACACATCGTATTCCAGTTAGTTCTGAATGTTCCGTGAGACAAGATGTGTGACCTGTTTGGGATTAGCGATCGCGATTTACTTTCATATCTTTTGTTTTTATTAGATACATCGTACAGTGCAGGATATTGGGCCACCTGGTTTATCAGTTTTTCTTCCTCGGAATTGGAAAAACTATTTTTTTGGGAAAGATTCAACGTGTCTTCGCTCCAGCGTCGGTGGCACTACTGATCTGCGGTCGGGTGACACGTCGTCGAGCGACGTGTCGCTAGCTACGGAAGGTATTTCATAGAAATACATCATAGAAACCAGTAGTGTCGTAGCGACACGTCGTATGCTGCTGCTGTATGCAGTCGGCTACCAACTCGCACCTTAACAGAGCAAGCTACACGAGAAACTGCGTTAGAAAAAAAGTACACAAAGTACGACTGGAAAAATCTGTTACAAAACTTTTTTAGCAGACATCCTTTCAGAAACGTCCATATTTCTATGTACTTCTCTGAGTAAAATTTCGCCTTTCTTTATTGAAAGTAAGCGGTCCACATAATCCAACGAGGTGTGGGCCTATTTTCTTGGTCCCGTGTGTAACACTACTGAATTGGGGTTGACGGTATAAAAGTATTATCGATATGTTGGCAACACCGATTATACATATTTGAGTCTGTGGGCATTACAGTGTAGTTGACTATGAGGTTGACTTTGTGAGGTAGCTTTGGTAGGCTATTGAACGAAAGTAATCTACCTGACGTAAGCTTATACGTGGCAGTATGTAGAAATAATGTTCCACTGCTCGACACGTATGAGCAATAGCGTGATAGCAGGTATAATAAGTACCCTATTAAGAGCAACTATATTTTTTTAAACTTTGCCCTTCACTAGGATTTCTCCTGTATCGCAGGTGCATTTACAGACACAAATCTGACATGCACAACGCCCAGAACCGAAACAATCATCTGTAGGCCATACAAATATTTGTCCCGTGTGGGAATTGAACCCGTAGCCTAGAAGTCAATCGCTTAACCACTGCACCAAACGTGTCATCATAATTTACACAACACATCAGCGAAAATCCCACAATCCATTCACGGGGTTTTACGTTGAGCAAATATATATAGTACAAATGATGCTAATTTGTTCTTGTTAATTTTAAATTCTAATATCTTTTGATTGTCTGCAAAGTACTTTTGCATGGGTAGTGGCTGAGAAAAAAACCCAAATGACGAGAAAAGATCATCTTTCCTCGTCATGTAGGGTTCGGAATGGGCTATTAGAATATTTTACAGATAGTTCAATGCACAAAGACGCGCCCCACTCTGTCTAAATTGCTACAGTGGTACATTATAAATTGCTGTTGTGTTAGTTCTATCGTCACACAATAGTTAGATGTGTGCACCCGGCGGCTACCTCTCGCAAAAAAACGAGGAACACATCTTCGTAGATTGAAAGCACTGTATCAGACGAGATTCCTGCGTGATGACGGGCTTTAATATAAACTTCCTTGCCGCACGCTGAGAATAGATTCACACCGATAATTCAGCACTCATCAAGCTGTCTCCCCCCCCTAAGTCCCCGCCAGCAACGCCCTAAGCCGAGGTCCGAGTCCCACTAAGGGTCGCCCTTAGTGCTGTTGTTGCAGGTAGTCATGATCTTAGTGTAGTACAAGTAGTTAGCTTAGGTTAATTATTTTACTTCCCCCCCCCCCCCCCTATTGGCTGGAGACCCTTCAGGTCTCGCCAATAACTGCACAGTTACGTTGAAATGGTCCACCTACAGCAATCAAGAAGAAAAAAAAAGGTTGCAATTGACGCGTGTTGTAAGAAAACCCAGCACGCTTGGTGGTAGGATCTACCTATACTGTCCGCCTGACTAGCTACCACCTTCAGATTAAATTCGCAGTTTACTGTGTTCCGTTGCATGTTTGTGAGAACCAGAAGTATAAAGGAATCCCTCTAATTTTTGTTCCTTAGATTTTTGTACTCCATCTTAGACCTTATCTGCGCTTACCACCAGGTGCGACAGGGACCAACGCGAGCAAGACAAAGAATTAAAGAAAAGGCGTGATTTTTAATTATTTAAAAACGAATAAACTGAAACGAATTGTTTTTTAATAGACGTCTGTAACCGGTTTATGTTATTAAATGCTCATTTATGAACTGGCATTGTTCTACGTTCACCATTTAACGCAAATTATAATAGTAGAATGCTCTGACAAGCAGCTTACTGTTATACATTTAATACAAAATAATCTCGCCCGCGGCCATAAGCGCCACAAAGTGCCCAAACCGCTGGAAAATTGAAATGTGCCTATACAAAAATAAACAAAAAGAGTTGTTTTCCAAATATTCTATTAGTTTTATTAAAATTTTGAAACAAACACCCAATGTACCTATTCATCATATTTATGACTACAAATGATCAGGGGGGTTACCATGATCTGTTAGAGCAGGAATGTTTTAATATTATTCCGAGAGTGGGAAAGAGACAGCGCTAGACAGCTCTCTAGCGCCATCTCTTACCCACTCTCGTCATAATATTAAAATACTCCTGCTCTAAGAGATCATGGTAACCCCCCAGAGCGGATGTTCCCAAAATCAATACATTTGGCAAACGGAATGGTTGTCACAGGAATATACTCATCATCATCATCACATGTGACTTTTACGACACTCACTTACTTTCTGCCTAGCCTTTTCCCAACTATGATGGGGTCAGCTTCGAGTCTAACCAGATGCGGCTGTATACCAGTATTTTACACGGAGCAACGGCCATCGGACCTCCACAACCCAGTTACTGGGAAATACCGATATCCTAAGGTTAGACCGGTTGTCAGACATTCGGACTTCTGACTACCCGTAGCGACTGTCATAGGTATCCGTATGACACCCAGGACCGGCGAGTTAACATCCTCCCGAGGAACGGACTGGTCTCGATGTATAACAAACGGTCACCCTTCCACAGACTGATCACGGCAAGCGCAACTTAACCTTGCGAATCATATGGTTCTGTTACATCCCCACGTTGTATCCTAAAATGCTTAAGCAGCACCTCCTTATCGCCTTTCTATGGAAGAAGCCCTAGTTGGCGGACCATCAGTTCAGTTCGGGTTAAGACGCCTACCAGCTAGGTCATTAAATCGGGGCATCTGCCAAACAAATCGCGTAATTTTGTGTTAACCTTGTATCCAAATATATTAATTCTCATCAATTAAATAGTTTCCTTTTTTAAAAAGACCTTTAGAGTGTCAGTTGTAACATTGGTGGCAGCGGAAAGGGATAAGTAAATCCCGGAACGTCTCGCGAAGTGTTATGGTTGTGTAGTGTATGTGAAAGTGTGATCCAGTCCCCGATTTATCAAGGTTAAAGTTCTGACCTTCAACCCGAACTCAGAACTAATTCCAGGCCTAGAAGAGGCCGCAAATTCCTAATCCGGGCCCAAAAGAGGCCATTCAGAGGCAAAGAGAGGCGAATCCAGGCTGAAGAGAGGCCGCATATTTCTAATCCGGGCCCTAAAGAGGCCATCCAGAGGTAAAGAGAGGCGAATCCAGGCTGAAGAGAGGCCGTTCATAACGTATCCGGGTCCCCAACCAAAGACCCAAGTCGTCACCAGTCCACTGTGCAGTAAGCGATACAGAGAAGTTGCGCCGCAAGCGTATCCTACGGGACTACTCGTATCCAGCACCGACCGGATCAGACGTCTTCCAGTGATTCCACAAACCAGGATTATGAAGTGTTTGTGTATTCTGTGAGTCAGTTCAAGTGATTATTATTTCAGTTCTAATTATAACTTTTATTTGTCATCTACAACGCTTGTAATATGTAAGTTAATTCTTGATAAGACACTGTCTGTTAAAACAATGCCAGTATAAACATCCATCACCCACGTATTTTGTTTCTCGGAACATAGATAAACCGTACAGACCAGTTGGCTAAACTACTCAATACCGTGGCTTTGTCTGATATTATATTTTATTTTACTTTTATAACTAATTTTAATATCAATCATGTCAAAATCAGACTCGAAAAAAGACGTCAGAGAAGTAAGAGACGAAGAGCATTCCCTTAACGTTATCTTAAAATTTGTTAAGCCATTCGACGGAACCAGAGAAAAGTTAAATGCTTTCTTACACAATTGCGACAATGCGATATCAATAGCATCCTCGTTTCAGGAGGAAATAGTCTTCAAATTGATTATAAGTCAACTAGAGGGCAAAGCGCAGAGCGCATGCTCTATAAAAGATTTTGAAAACTGGCCTTCTCTTAAAGAATTTCTAAAAAACCAATTCGGCGAGCGTAAGCATTATGCCCACTTGCTCACCGAGCTCCAGGAGTGTAAGCAGAATAGTCAGGAGACAGTCAATCAGTTCCATTTACGTGTCGAAACGTGTTTGTCTAAGTTACTCACAGAGGTAACAATATCCAATACAAGGAAAAGCGAACTTGTTGGGAGAGTGGCTGCGATGGAGGATCTAGCACTTCATACCTTTAACATAGGGTTACATCCTCGTATAGCTAATATCGTAAGGTGCAGAGATCCTAAAAACTTAAACGAGGCCGTTAATTACGCGATTTCCGAAGAAAAAATACAGCAGCATTCATTTAAACAGAATGTTCCTCTTAAAAGAGACAATTACAGATCTCCATCTAAGCCCAGCCAACAAGATGGTAACAATCCTTCCTCTTCCAGGGACCCACCGGTGTGCAGATATTGCAAAAAGGTAGGTCATATCCTAGCGAATTGTAAATTGCGCGAGTATAATAACAAAAAATATAATAACCAACCGTTTTCCGTAGTACAACCGTCCAATTCTAAACCTAAAAATCCTCACGTGAACTTCGTTAACGATGAAGAAGATTCTAGGGATGAGTCAGAGCCCGAAGAAAACGACAATTTAAACTAATCAATGTCTCGCAAAGGTGTCGCACGGGACACAAACAAAAAGTCGACACCGTCAATCGTATATCCAGTACTCCTATATCTTCGAATGTCACGCGACAGGGTAACCAGCCCCAAACTGAAGGCATTCCGAGAGCTACACGACAGGGTAACCAGCCCCAAAATGGAAGCTCTCTACATGTCAAGCGACAGGGTAACCAGCCCCAAACTGTAGACATGTTAAAAACTTCATCCTTGAATGTCAAGCGACAGGGTAACCAGCCCCAAACTGTAGACATGTCAAAAATTATATCCTTGAATGTCAAGCGACAGGGTAGCCAGCCCCAAACTGTAGACATGTTAAAAACTTTATCTTCGAGTGTCAAGCGACAGGGTAACCAGCCCCAAACTGTAGACACGTCAAAAATTATATCCTTAAATGTCAAGCGACAGGGTAGCCAGCCCCAAACTGTAGACACGTCAAAAACTATATCCTTGAATGTCACGCGACAGGGTAACCAGCCCCAAACTGTAGGCATTCCGAGAGCTACACGACAGGGTAACCAGCCCCAAAATGGAAGCTCTCTACATGTCAAGCGACAGGGTAACCAGCCCCAAACTGTAGACATGTTTAATCCTGTTATATCCATGTCTGTCCCTGAAAAAGAAAATGATAATAATTATTGTAAAGTGTATAATAATAATAATAATAATAAATAACTAATAATTAGATTAACGTAAAACCGGAGGGAAGATTAGACCCCCCTCTGGGAAAGGCGTTACCTCATCATGAGATTAACGTAAAACCGGAGGGAAGATTAGACTAGCTTTCTACAACCTCATCATATAATAAAAAATGTATCATGAGGCCTACTGAAAAGCTTACAAACCGCAGGGCAGCTTGTGGCGAGCTGTTGGTGAGTGGCGACACTGCGTACCTTATTGCCTCAGAGAGTCGGTCAGGGCCTCGTCTCCAGTTTGCCTTTATTGGCTGGCTGGAGTGGAACCCCAAGAGTGCCCGCAGGATTCTCAACTCTATCTTGCCTTTATCGGCCGGCCAGAGGGGGGCCGCCAGAGCTATATGCTCGGGGGTGGAAGTGTCTAAAGGCGTAATAGCGGGGAAACCCACTCCGGGTCTCTTAGACCCGCGACGGCGAAACCGGGGCCACACCTCTCTACACCTCTAGCCGCTCACACGTCTGTTGCCCCCTTCGCCTATGTACTGGCGGCTTTTCAGGGGGCCCAGCTAGTGAGCTGGCGAGTCACCGTCTGCCAACAGTTTTCAATTTTAAATGTTGAAAGGCAGACGCCGTTTTCTTCCGGCAATAGAAGTTATCAGTCCACCTAACATCCCTTCCCATAGACCAGATATTTTTCACCACATTCTACAATAGTTTTGCACCCACCTGGGACGGTCCATGACTGTACTCCAATAGTGCAGCCGTGGATAGTCCCCGGTTGGTGCCCCACCCCATTTTAGATTAAAGTTCTCAAAGGGGCCTCTGCGCGTTGGACCTGTGTCCCCGTGTATGCCTTCCAAAGGACCGGACGTCTTCCGCATGGAAGATGAGCCGTGCACTGAGAGAGATACAAATAATAATAAAAATGTTTATTTTGCACCTTCAAGTTTAACATAAAGAACCAGGTTTACAATAAAATAGGCCGAAAGGTAGTTACATTTACATGTTAGAGTTGCAACTAATACCTAAGCTAAGATAACTTAATATCTTGTATTATAGGTATCAGCGCCCACCCTCATTTGCATTTCGTATAATTTATACATTAGAGCCGAAAAGCTTAATATGGTTTTAGTTCAAAAATTAAAAAAATAAGTTAATCAGATTCTTTAAAAAAATAAAAATTAAAAATTATAAAAATTATACAACAGTTGAAAGCTTACATAACCATGCAAGAGGAAAAGTTTGAGGTAAGTAAATAACACTAATAAGGAACTATTTAAGAACAGGAAAGAATTTAAATATGATTGTGTGTTGTAAGTGGGGGTGTGGGTGTGTTGGTGTGTATGTGTGCGTGAGTGAGTGTGTGTGTTTGCGTGTGTGTGCGGGTGTGTGTTTGTGTGTGCGTGTGTGTGGGTGGGTGTTTGTACGTGTGGGTGCAAGTGGATGTGAGTTTGGGGGTGAGGATGAATATGTGTGCAGGGTGTGAATGTGTGTGCGGTGTGTCAATGTATGGGGTGTGGGTATGTGTGTGTGGCGTTTACACTACTTAAATATTAATACGAAGTATTTATGCAGGAACAAGAAGCAGTTTTTCTGTTTCGTCATATGATAGCGATATAAGCCAGCTGATCACCTTCTGTTTACAGTCTCTCTTTGTCATGGAGACAATTTCATTTTTTTTGTTGGCTATATTATATAGTCTTGGGCCTAGAAACTGTTTAAATCTTTGAGCAAAAGATGTTCTACAAGGCACAGACTTAAATAATTGTAACCGCCTTCTTCCTGTATTTCCTTTTTCAGTCAGGGTGTTTAGCCTGACACTGGAATGTTGTCTCATAATTAATAATAGTACAAAAAGTTTGCGTACAGTTAATACTTCACTAACCCTGTATAGCTCCGTGGTAGAAAAATACATGGGTTTAAAGTAGCTAACCTTAAGCAAGGCTCTTTGAGCACGTTCAATAATTAAATTATGCGTTTTGGCAGCACCACCCCAGGTAGTGATGCAATAAGTTATAACCGCTTGACACAAAGAATAATAAATCATTTTCATTAAGTTAATATTGGCTGAGTGTCTGATTTTCTTGAATACATATATAAGTTTCCTAATTCGGTTTGAAAGATTGATGATATGATTTTTGAAGTTAAAGTTTTTGTCAAATATAATACCTAAATATTTTATAGATTCTACGGAAGATAATGACGGACAAGAGCAATATACAGTGTCAGTATGACAAGTGTGAGCGATTAAGTGATGAGTTAGTTGAAGCGATTTACTGGGGTTACGAATTGTGAAAGGGATGAATTTAGTTTTCTGTGTATTTAGTGAGAGGTAATTTAAGGCGAGCCATTCAGTGACCATGTTGAATCCATGTTGTGCCTTTTGGTAAACTTCATCCCAGGTTTCACCATGGAATGTCAGGGTCGTATCATCGGCATAGGAAATAATTTTACAGTTTTCAATATTAAGTAGGGTAAGCTCGTTAATATAAACTAAGAATAACGTTGGGCCCAAAATACTACCCTGAGGCACTCCATGGGTAACAGGCAGATCATCACTCGTATAATTAGAGATTTTTACCCTTTGTGTTCTTCCGGATAGGTAATCTTGGAGCAATTTCAGTTGATTTCCTCGAATACCGAGTTGATGTAACTTGTTAACTAGGGCGGGAATAGAAACCGTGTCAAAAGCCTTCGCCAGATCAAGAAAAATAGTGAGACATTTATTTTTGCTGTCTATGGTTTTAACAATGTGATCAGTGAAATTGTTTAATGCATCTTCTGTGGACTTGCCGGATCGGAAGCCAAATTGATGATTCGAGAGTAGATTATGTTTTTCTAAATATTTTATTAGCCTTATATTAATTATCCTTTCTAAAATTTTTGATAGAGATGTAAGAATAGAAATTGGTCGATAGTTAGTGACACGGCTTCCATCACCACCCTTGAAAATGGGTCGAACTATAGACCGTTTAAGTGAGTCGGGAAATGTGCCCAGCTTTAGGCACATATTAAAGATATGCGTAAGCGGAGGTACTATTTTATTTTTTATCAATTTAAGTATATCAGATGAGATTCCATCATCGCCTGCAGAACAGTTACTTTTCAGGCCAATAATTAGTTTTTCAATTTCTGTTTCATCAGTGTCAAGAAGAACAAATGAATTGCCACATAAAGACGACGTTTTGCATTGCTGAACATTGGATGTGGCACTGTGAAGTGATACAGTTGGAGGGGTGATTTTGTTTGCTAAGTTTTCCCCAATAGTAGCAAAGAATTTGTTTGTGGCATTAACAGATTCATGTGGTGTTGGCTCTATTGAAAGCAGATCCAATGAGTTATCTTTTTTTAAATTTCTATTTGTTATATTATTTATAGCATTCCATATATTTTTACTATTTGTTCCTGCTTCTCTAAGTAGCTTTTTTTCATATTCACGCTTTAATTTCCTTACAAGATTATTATAGAAATTTCTGTATCTTTTATATGTGATTTCAAGCACTACGTTATCCGGATTTTGTTTTAATTTTTTGTGCATCCTATCCCTGTTTCGAGTACATCTGATGAGTCCAGTTGTCATCCAAGGTTTCAGAATTCTGTTTCTATTTGTTATATTTAGTATTCTTGTATTTATTTGTATGATATAAGTAATTTTAGATATTAATATGTCTATAGCCTCATTTGGGTTAACCGCGTCAAAAATTGCAGTGAAGTCAAGATGATCACATGCCATCTTTATAGCTTCATAGTCGAGTTTTATTATTTGTTTTTTTATTGGTCTATTTACGTTTTTAACTTTAGCACAGCACAATATAGGTGCATGATCAGTAATAAGGGAGTCAATTATAAACGTACTTACAGGCATATTCGTTTTCAAAATTACATGATCTAGACAACTATTAGCACGTGTTGCTTTATTGAAAGCTGGAAGGAAACCATTCAGAGATAGAAAATCAAGGTAATCAAACAAAAAACGATCCGAGCTGTTGGTAGCAATATTTATATTAATGTCGCCTACAATTATTATATTCTTGTAAGATGATAAACCATCTATTATTTTTTGTAAGGACATTAAGAAGTTATTTATAGTTTTGAAGCAGAAAGGACGGTATAGTGCTATAACAGCCAGACCACAATTAGTTTTAATAAGTATGCAGTTTGCCTCTTGTATGACGGGTTCTTCAAGAGAGGCTTTGATATTATTTTTTACGAATACTACAACCCCATCATTCTGATTATAGTGCGAGGATGTGGACAAACTTAAATATCCATCGAGGATAGGAAGATTCGGATTGCATGACATCCAACATTCCGAAAGTACAATAATGTCACTTTCAAATTGAAATCTGTGTAGGAGGATATTCAAACTATCAAAGTTAGCATTAAGACTGCGTATATTTTGCGATAGAATTTTTATGTAGCAATTCGGTTGTTTCAGAAAAGATACACAACGCTCAGGTTCACAGGATATGGTATCGGATATCGAATAGTTATCAATAGCACATAATATTTCATTATCGAATTTTAAAGTTATATTGTTCAAAGGAGACAGCGTAAGGGCTTACGAGACCATCTAGTGATGGGATGGGAGGCGTTTTACTTAGCAAGCACTCTGATAGCATCAATACTTCCGTTATTATGTATGTAGTATGATAATTTATAAATGCTTTAAGTTGCACCGCATAATTTCGGCAGTTAGTGCGTAAAGCTTTATTTGTAATATTATGTATGCGTATATTATGAAACTTGTAAATGTGTTTCTTAGACAATCGTACACGTGCTCGAAAAGCTACTAAATACATTTTACTTAATAAAACTATTTTAGCACGTATGTGTATTATTTGAATGTGTTGAAAGTGTGTGTATATAATTATTGTGTATAAGTGGTAGTGTAGAAAGGTGTATGATTTTCGTATGATTAGTGTGTAATTAAAACTACTGTAATGAACATTAGGTTTACAGTGCAAAGTTATATCAAGAATCATTAGTTCAATCAACAAGTTATTTCTATAACAAAAAAGCATACAGAAATCTATCGTAAACGGAAGACAAAATTGACCAGTTTTAGAGCTTAGTCATTCTATGTTTAGTTGTAGCTTGCCTAAGTCTCTTTCAGAGTCGATCCGTATCGCGGGAATACCCTCCTTTTTTCTCAAAAAAATCTTACCGTACGAGACCCAGCAGTAACTGTATTCAAGGGTTTTTGCCTTTTCTCGTGCAAGATAAAATAATCGCCTCTTCTTAGCTGTTAGATTTTCAGACATATAGATTGGATTTCGTTCGCCATCTGACAGTATGTCTTTTGCGGATAATTTGTTATCTCCATTTTTCTTGTTGTAGTTTTTGTAGGCTTGTAGGAGACTGTCTTTAGCAATAACTGTGGTCAGGTCAACTACAACTGTGCCACTATTTTTATCGGATTTGGACTTCAGGCGATAAATATCTCGAATGTCTGATTGTTGTAGGTGGACATTCAGAACCTTACTGGTATTAATCAGAGTCTCGGAGAGAGTAACTTTGGTTTCAGTTTTGCTCAATGGTAAGTTTCTTAACTCCAGGCTAGACGATTTATTAAAAGTCTCTAAACTTTCTATTTTCTCCTCCAGTATCTGTATATAAGCTAATTTTTCTCGGTTTTCCTTCTCCAGCTGGCCCAATTTTGGTAGCAATTCGTCATATTTTGCTGATAAGAATTTGGTGGTTTTTTCTATCTCAGCATTTTGGCCCTTAATATCATTTACTGTAATAATCAATGTATTATATTTTGTATCCTGACTTTCCGTAAAATCCTTTATCATTTTTCGAATTTCCCCTAAGAAGTCATTTAAGTAATCATCGTGTTGATGCTTGCGTTTGAACCTCTGTGTGATGTTAGAGAGATTCTGTGGCGATTTTGGAACAGCGCTTACTTCTGGCTCAGAATCATAAAGCATTTCTGTTGGCTTATTCGGGGGAGTTCTCCTCAACATGATTCAAAGCGTTATATATTTCAGATAAAAACAATATATTATCTCTTATATTATTTTACTTTACAAGATTATCCAATAAAAATGTGCAAAAAGAACCAAAAAATGACAAAAGTTTTACTGGAGCGATGTTGGATTTGAACTTGAACACCTTCACACGGCATCTATAGTGCTATACCGCTAGACCAGGTGAGCTTAAGTAATTAACTTGTAATGTTAGTTCTCTAACTAATTAGTAATTGTGGAGCGCAAGAATAAATGACCTTGCATTGTTTATCAATGTCACGGCTCACAAACGCTTCGAGTAGGTACACGTTTTTTCTTTCTTCTAATTTTAATAACTTCGAGATGCCTCTTTATTCACTGACTGTCACTTTATATTCTCTGCACAGTTTAATAGAACAGCTCTTTGGCTACACGTTACGAATATAGCACACACCAATTGATGCAGATTTTACCAACTTTTGAATTAAAAACACGGATACAAAGAAACAGCTGTCTGACTCGTACCGGTGCACCAAAGGTAGTCGATCATAATGTATGAATTAAATACTAATCCAAAAAGGTACTTACCTTATATCGTTGTGCAGTCGTCTGTTAGTAAGAATCCACTTACCCTTCTGATAGATTCAGGAGCGTCCTTGTGTATCTTAAAAGAATCTTGTTTATCCAATCCTCTTAAATTAGAGGTCGATAATGTTAAAGTGAAAGGCATCGACTCTAAGGAAGGCTCGATAACAAGCCTTGGTTGCCTCATTCTAGATTTATGTTTAAACCCTGAGTGTACAGTGTTACACAAATTCCACATCTTCAATGATATAAACCTTCCTTATGATGGTATTATAGGAAATGACTTATTTATGAAGTGTGCCTGTCGTATCAAGTATGACACTGGTTCTCTAGAAATCATGAACCATCATGTAAAGCTGTCATTTAATCATCCGTCCTATGAAATAGAACCACGAACTGAAACCGTCATAGAGTGTTCAGTTAGAAATCCAGAAGTTAAGGAGGGTATAATCTTAGATCAGCATATCTCTGAAAAATTATTAATAGCTAACTCCATAGTTAAAATAAAAAGTAATAACCGAGTGAATGTCTCAGTCCTTAATATGTCTGAAGAACCTATTTCTGTAAATTCTAACCTTTTTCTAACCCTAATTCCTATTAGTAAAGACGAAATATATTTATCTCAATCTAACGAAAGTTGTTTTGAGAGAACTAATGAAGTCCTCAAACAACTACGAACCTCCCATTTAAATTCCGAGGAAACCGGTGCTCTTTATGATCTTTGCAGTGAATATTCAGACGTATTTCATCTTCCCGATGATAATCTTACCGCGACTAGTGCTCTCAAGCACGAGATCAAAACGAGCTGTTCGCAACCTATAAATGTAAAATCATATAGATTTCCAGAAGTTCACAAAGAAGAGGTCAGGACCCAAATTCACAAAATGCTCGAACAACATATCATACAACCATCAGTCTCTCCGTGGTCCTCTCCAATCTGGATAGTGCCTAAAAAAGTTGATGCTTCCGGGAAGAAGAAATGGCGAATAGTAATTGACTATCGCAAGCTCAACGACATTACTATTGGTGAAAGCTACCCTATACCTCAGATTAGTGAAATTCTAGACCAGTTGGGTAAGAGTAAATATTTTACAACACTCGATTTGGCGTCCGGTTTCCATCAAATCGAAATTTCAGCTGAAGACGTCCCTAAAACCGCTTTTAGTGTACCTGAAGGTCACTATGAATTTGTGAGAATGCCGTTTGGGCTCAAAAATGCCCCTGCAACTTTTCAGAGGCTTATGAATACAGTGTTGTCAGGCCTTCAAGGCATTCATTGTTATGTTTACCTAGATGACATAGTCATTTACTCCTATGACCTACCGTCCCATATAAAAAAGTTATCCTATACATTTGAGAGATTAAGAAATTTTAACCTAAAATTACAACCGGACAAATGTGAGTTTCTTCGCAAAGAAGTTACTTACCTTGGACACACCATCAGCGAAGAAGGTTTAACGCCTAATCCTGAAAAAATCAAGGCTGTGAGCCAATTTCCTGTCCCAAAATGTCCAAAAGATGTCAAGTCATTTCTAGGCTTAGTGTCCTATTATCGTCGTTTCATACAAGACTTTTCAAAAATTGCTAAACCCCTCACTACTTTATTAAAAAAAGATATACCATTTAATTGGTCTAATAATCAGCAACTTGCTTTTGAGGAATTAAAAAATAAACTGATAACAGCACCCCTTTTAATATATCCTGACTTTACCAAACCCTTCGTCCTGACTTGTGATGCTTCAAATTACGCTATTTCAGCGATACTCTCTCAAGGTGAAGTGGGCAAAGATCGCCCAATTGCATTTGCCTCCCGCACTTTAAACAAGGCAGAATCTAATTACAGTGTAACGGAAAAAGAGTGCTTAGCTATTATTTTTGGCACGAAAATATTTCGTCCATATCTTTACGGCTACAGATTCAAAATCATAACCGATCATAAACCATTAAAGTGGCTCTTTAGCTGCAAAGATCCAGGTTCCAAACTAGTCAGATGGAGACTCAAACTCGAAGAGTTTGACTATGACATAGAGTATAAAAAGGGTAAAGTTAACTGCAATACTGACGCTCTTTCACGATATCCTGTAAATCCTATTCAAATGCCAAACCCTATACAGATACTTACCGATAAAACAGCTCCTGAGAGCTCACTTCCTCTACCGCAGCCCGTAACTGCTCCTGTTAACCCTGAAAGTCCTGGATTACCGGATATTCCAGACTTACCTGATTTTATAGACTTACCAGAAGGTTTTGAGCTACCCGAAAACTTAGAACTCCCCGAAGATTTTAATATTCCTACACCGCCAGAGATCCCGAATGACGATGACACATATCCCAAGTGCCTGAAAACAATAAATAGTAAATCAGTTCAATTTAATACAATAATTCACGAACACAATGAAACTTTATTAAAGGCGAAATTAAAAATTCTAGTTATACCTACTTCTATTGACCTTGATGAATCAAATCCCAATGTCTCAGAGACTATTGGCAACCTTTCGGAAAGCAATGAAATTCTTTCCAAGGAAAGGTCATTACATTTCTTCTTACCATTTGAAAATAATAATATATTATACTACTTACTCTTTGTAAAAGTTCATCACTTTGACCAATGTAATTATGATGATATCTTCAAGAGTCTCAAAAATCTGAAATTTGAGTTAATGAATAAAAACATCACTGAATTTGGTATAACAGATTTTCGTAATCCATTCGATTCACATAGTTTTATAAAAATTCATAACATATTAATGTATCTATTTCACAATACCGCGATCAACGTCCATATCTTCAAAAACACCATAATTTATCCTTCTGCAACTGAAATTACTCAAATCTTGAGAGAAAATCATGATATCCCTATTTCAGGTCATTTGGGTTCTAATAGAATGTTAAACAGAGTCCAAGAAAAATATTATTGGCGTAGTATGCGCAAAGATGTCGAAAATTACGTTCGAAAATGTGAACAATGTCAAACGAACAAAGCCCTACGTAAAATAAACAGAGCCCCAATGCAAATTACTACAACATCTACGCAACCTTTTGAACGTATAGCACTCGACATAGTAGGGCCCCTTCCTGAGTCCGGTACGAATAAACTAAAGTACATTTTGACAATCCAAGATGACCTCACTAAATACTCAACAGGATACCCAATTTCAAATGCTACCGCAGAAGAGACCGCCGAATGTCTTATCCATTTTATATCCCAATTTGGTATACCTAAGACAATATTAACAGATCAGGGAACTAATTTTACAGCGGAATTATTTAAACAGACCTGTAGTTTTCTAAAAGTAAAGCAACTTTGGTCTAGTCCTTACCATCCACAAACCCAGGGTGCATTGGAAAGAAGTCATGCAACTCTGAAGGAATACCTTAAATCCTTCGTCGATGACAATCAACCCAATTGGCCAAGATATGTTTATACAGCAATGTTAACATATAATACAACCGTTCACTCCACTACAAATTACACTCCATATGAGTTGTTATTCGGCCATAAACCATTTATACCGACATCAGTTTATGACACCGCTTTAGAACCAACTTATAGTAGTTACGTCCGTATCCTGCAACAGAGAATGCGATTTTCTAGAGAAAAAGCCATAGAAAACATTCTAAAATCAAAAACCAGATCTAAAACATATTATGATAAACATACCAAACCCATAAAATATAAAGCAGGAGATATGGTCTACCTCAAACATCACCCGCGACAAAATAAGGCCTTGCTGCCTATATGGAAAGGTCCACATAAAGTGGTAAAGATAAACGGTAATAATACGTTGACTTTACTTGTAAATCGCCGTCACGTCAAATATCATTATGATGAACTAAAATTGGCAGAAAGCAGTACTTAGTTTATGCTTCTTTATTATTCCATAAGTCTAGTTTTAATGTATAAGTTTAAGTAAGTAAGTGTTTTATTCATATTTCAGAGTAGCTGCATACCTGTCCGTTGTAACGTCAGATATCGTGGAACAAGTGACTGAAAGTCCGGGCATATACTTCGACCCAATAGGAACTATTAAATACGTTAAAGATCATATCCATTTATTAGTACCCATAGATATAGCATATATTAAACCTCACATAGATAACATTAATAGTGTGATAAAAACTACTGGGCTCTTGTGCCAACAAAACGAAATAATTAAAGATTCAGAATGCCAAAATATATTACAGCCTCTGGTTTCACGACTTACCGATGTTCTGAGAGATTACAGTGCTATATCGCATCTAACATCTGTCCGAGGAAAGAGATCAGCTTGGTTTGCCGGAGTTGGTTCTCTTTTCAAACAAGTTATAGGCACGATGGATGAAAATGACGCTATAAAATATAGTAAAGCAATTCAAACTCTGGACTACAATAATAAAAAGCTTGCGTCTATCCTCAAGGATAATATTTTGATTACTAGTACAGCAGTTTCCCGTTATAATGAGACTTTAAAAGTCATAATAACAAATGAAGCCCGTTTGAACAAAGCTATTAATAACCTATCTATTAGTTTTAAAAATTTGACTACTGTATCTGATAAATTGTATATGAAATCAGAAATTAACAAAATTTATAATGAACTTACCTCTTCTCTGCTTACTCTATCTTTTAAACTGGATGATATTCTGAATGCTATATTGTTTAGCAAAAGTCACGCTCTACATCCATCTGTCTTAACGCCTGAACAATTGTATAATGAATTAGTAAATAATATTAGAGAACTACCTAAATATGAAGAATTAGCTTTAAGTTTAAATTTAGATAATATTCACGCGTTCATAGAAATATCAAAACTGTTATGTTATTTCGATAGTAATAAGCTAGTTTTTGTCATTAAAATTCCTCTAGTATACAGTATGGAATTTGACTTATATAATTCTATATCTGTACCAATACCACACGATGCCAAAAAACCAAATTCCTATGCTATGATTATACCATCATGTAATTATATGGGCATCAGTAAAGATAAATTAACTTATACATGTATAACTGATTTAAAAACCTGTATTAAATCTATAAATAGGATCTATATTTGTGATGACATCGATAGACGTTCAGTCCAAAGCACACCGATTTGTGAAACTGAAATATTAACAAAAATTGTAACTAAAATGCCCGAGTATTGTCAAACTAAATTAATTCATGGACAAATAGATATTTGGCAAGAGCTGCAAGGAAACAGATGGATATTCGTCCAGTCTGAACCACTTAAACTCACTATTCATTGTAAACCAGATCTAATAGAGTTTAAACTGTTAGGTACAGGTGTACTTAACATGCGGCCAAATTGTACAGCCTCCTATAAGAACAGGGAACTCATAAGCAAAACTAACCTTTATATAAATGTAGAATCTATAACATCTGATTTTAATTTAATAAGTGACCCATGTTGTAATATAGACAAGTTTAATCTGGCTAAATCTCAATTGTTACCTTTAGAATTGTCCAATGTAAACTTTAGAAAAACTTCCTAATATTGTGAATAACCTAGTGTCAGATGTTGATAAAATTATAAATAATCCCGGCCCCAACTTGATTAAATACCATTCTCATTATCCCGTTTTAACATACTGTTTAGTTATATTAACAATAATTTTTATTAGTTATAAAGTTTTTAAGAAATTTGGCAAATGTCCTGATCTAAGAATGAAATCAAACTCACAAAATAATAGCCCAGCAGATAGCGATCAAGAACCTGAACCAATTCCTTTTCCAAGACTCAGAACTTCCCCGTAACTTTCCATAAAACAGTAAAGTTCCTCTTAAAGCGGGGGTTGTTACATCCCCACGTTGTATCCTAAAATGCTTAAGCAGCACCTCCTTATCGCCTTTCTATGGAAGAAGCCCTAGTTGGCGGACCATCAGTTCAGTTCGGGTTAAGACGCCTACCAGCTAGGTCATTAAATCGGGGCATCTGCCAAACAAATCGCGTAATTTTGTGTTAACCTTGTATCCAAATATATTAATTCTCATCAACTAAATAGTTTCCTTTTTTAAAAAGACCTTTAGAGTGTCAGTTGTAACAGTTCGCGCAGCTGATAATAATTAGCCACGAGCTCCTCACGACATCCGCCTACAATACAATATCTTAATTTGTTCGAATGCGGTCATGACAGGTCTTTAACGCGTTCAGTGCCGGGTGCCTCCAGGAAGGCACCCTGTAGTCGCATTCGCCATGCCGGGTGCCCTAGTGGAGAGCTCATTTTTAATGTAGGTTTTCTTGGACGATACTCCATCATGATACAAGCAAGCATCTATTTTACGACGTAAGACCGTATTTTTCACGGTTTTTAACCTAATGCCAGGAACTCTCCTCGAGGGTTCAGTCTAAGCGCAAACGTAATGCCGAGGATTCTCCTGGAAGGTCCACTAGCAATATGTATGGCGGCATGGCGTATGAGCTCTATGAAAAGTGTGGTGAACTCGAATGTGTTAAATAAATAAAAAATGTTCACATCACATTCTGCCATTTGTGGCGTGCAAACTAAACGTTCAAATTATAAATACAACAGTTAAAATAAGAGAATGAATGACCTTCGGGGATAATCAGTTTAGATCTATTTAACACTTGGTAATAGTAGAGCTCACCGTGAAAGAGTTTGTTCGGGAAAGTACTACGACCATACATATTTCTGCCACCAAGCAGCATTACTATGTTCCAGTTTGAAGGGTATGGGTGCCGGTGAAATTACATGCACAAGAGATTTTTCAACTTTGTCTCATAAGTTGGCAAACGCATCAGCAATACTCTTGGTGTTGTAAGTGTCTAATTAGGCGGCAGCAACACTTCCCATCAGGTGGGTCAGCGGCTTGTTAGCAAACCTATTACATAATTTTCTTCTTCTCTCGTGTCAGCACGAGCTATAGGAAAATAATAATATGATAATAAATTCTTTATTTCGAGCACAAGACTCATATAGGGTTAGTTACAATTTACATACACCTATGTGTTAGTAATACATACATTTTGGTACATGTAACTGACAGCAGTGAACTATATACGGACAATCCACTCTGTCAACAATCATGTTCAGGACCCTGTTGGAGCTGGCTCTAACTCGTCCCACAAGTGATGCAGCGCGCTTGCGCATTGTGGTATAAAAGCAGTCTACATGCGCCGCTGCAAACATTCCTGACTCACTGCAACGACAAGGCAACCCCATCAGTTTTCTGAATGCGTTATTATATTGGACAATAATTGGAAACACAGCATGAGCTATTGGAAAATAGCTCATGCTGTGGTGAAAAGATTAGCCAGTCAGCAAGGTTAGTAGCGGGGCTGACTGCCCAGGGTGCGCCGGACGTACTTAAGTATCGTCACTCGTGGAGGCACTTTTCATGCACCCCATTACATAATAAAATACTTAAGAATTCAGAAATTTTATTCTACAAAAACGAAGTGACAACTGTTAATAACAGTCAAAGTATTGGAGCTCATATTTTAGACCTATAGGTTTAATTAAAGGCTTAATTGAACAGGCGAAGGCCGCAGTGAAGCCGCATCTGCGGACTTGTGGTAAGTCACGTTTTAATTCGATGTGCTGGACTGTCCTTTATAGCGGCTTTGGTCCGATCTATAGTGGATAATATAACTATGAATAACGGTAATGATAGGGTAATGATATTGCTCGGGCAATGATAGCATGAAATAATGATTAAAACGGGATGTGTAAAGAAAATGGATGAGCGATATTTCGAGCTATAACATCACGCTAAATTAAACAAAATCTTCAAAACACTGTTTTTTTATCTCTTTCTATGCTTTTCTTTTTAACACATGCCAAGGTTGACTGTTAGAAAATTGTGTGTGTGTCTTATGGCGTTAAGTCCGCCTTATTCACCACCTTAGTGCATAGAAGTGTGATAAATAAACAAATTGGTTTGCAGAAAATTAAATGATAAGAACTGTTTATGACGCTTATAGCAGCAAAAATGGCGCCACTTTAGAAAAAAAAACATTATATCTACACAATATACTGAAATTTTGTATGTACAGCATTTTAGTCAAGTGTTGTAGAAATTTTAGAACACCGAATATCAACACTAGACCGTCTGGATTCGAAGTTTTCGAAGAAAAAACGGCCGCTTTTGGCATTAATTACTGTAAAATTCTAAGCTAGGAGGTCAAGTGTTATTATTGGTGTTTTAAAATTTACACTTGACTGTTGTGTTATATATAATGTTTTTTTTCGAAAGTGCTTCACTTTTGCTGCAATAAGCGCCTTAATAAACAAAAGGATCTAAGCAAGAATGCACTTAGAGAGTTTTCTTTACAGTATGATGCTACGAAGCTCAATTGAATAAGAATCATCGAAAGTTGGAGCTGATGACTCACGAAATGGTAGCTGCACAGTGTAACAACCGTCAGCCTCACGTTGTTGTGTTGATTGATAAATGTCCTCGCAAGGAACGTCGTCTGCAGAGTTATCATTCAACAACATCATCATAAAATCAGCCCATGACCACCAACAGATTGGTGACGCAGCATGTCTCTCTCCTATCAAAAGAGAAAAGAGGGGATTCTTTGCCGGATAACAAGCATCCTAATTCCATAACACACTTGCAATTTGCAATAGCATTGATTTTAACCGGCCAACAATGTCCATTGCACAGTATGTTTTGACAACCCGCCTTCTCAACCAATACATATACAATGTGTCCGGTCATGGACTAGCGATATTCTAGGTACTTATATAACAACTATTCTAGTACTCAAATACATTATACACTAGGGTCCAATTCTCAAAATGTTGGTCCTACTGAGATAAAAGTAGGCTTATTCTATACAATGGGTTCACATTTTCATAACTTTAAGATAGAGAACATGTCAACAAAAAAGCAAAATGGCTGCCAAATAGCGGGGAAGTGGATTGGACTCTAGTGTGTAGTGTATTTTTGTACTAGAACATCATCATCATCATTCTCCTGCCCTGATCCCAATTTATTTGGTGTCGGCGCAACATGTATTTTTCTTCCATACTTCTCTATTAGTCGTCATCTCGGTAGTCACCCCCTACTAGAACATTTGCTAAATAAGTACCTAGAATATCGCTAATCCATAACCGGACACATTGTATATTAACCAAGCCATTAATATTGTTGTCAGGGTCGGCCCGGTCATATAGGTGAACTAGGGGACGGCCTAAGAGCGTTTGTCCACCGCTGCACCGCCGCGTTCACTGAGAACGATATGACGTTGCCGTAGTAGCTATACATACATTATTATGGCTGGCTGTCCACCGCACGTCCATCATCTCGGCCGCCGAGACCGTGAGTAGTTCGGCGCTACCGCTAGAACTCGGTCCGAGATTGTGACGGGCCGAAGTGCTGGCAATACAAAACACGTATGCACTTGTCCACTACATCCAAGATTGATGGCAACGGTGCACGGACTTTTGTTTTGTGTTGAGATTAGATCGGTCGCAGTGGACACACGATCGCCGGTCACGTCGTTCCGACCTCGATCCGAAATAATCTCGTTTCTCGGTGACGGCGGCGGTGGACAAACGCTCTAAGGAGCTCGACTTTGGGGGAGCGGTATGGTGAGGATGAGCGATGGACGAGTCAGCGCCTAATTCAACTAAATAAAGAAGTTCAGTTGTAGTGTAGTTGTAGTTTCGATCAAAACAACGCTTTTAGTGTTCTCTTAATAGGCGATTGCTATCAGATACGCTCGCGTGAACATAACTGCAGCATCACTGCAACTTGATCAGGGCATCATGAAATTCCGTGAAATAATTAGCCTACAGTTCGTACTACCCGTTCATGTTACGTGAAATTTTTGTTTCAAGGGTCACCATTTCAGTTATTCGCCTAGGGTGCCATGTTTGCACGAGCCGGCGCTTAGGCTAAGCGTATGCTGAGACGCAGGTGCACGCAGCGCAGGGCAGAGCAGATTTTGTAATGCATGAACGTACTAAGAGCTGTAGTGCCTCGTTGTAGTGCCGGCACAGATTTTTCCGTGACGCGTGCATGTCGACACGTGTCTTTTAACGCTAATTCTAATTTTACTGCAATGACCGAACATTTAATTGAATTAGTACGTTATGAACCTTGTTTTTGTGATGCTAATCATTCAGACTATTAAAAAAAACATTAAAAGAGTTATTAATGATAAGAATTGGCAAGGAATTAAAACTCGAATGTGTCTTGGAGCTGCGTCGCAGCATGCGGTCGTGGCCTATGTCTGCCTCGCCTGCCCTGCCCTGCAAAATCTGTACTATGCTGTACTGCGTCAGCTGCATCCTAGCACACGCTTATTATTATTGTATGGCCAAAGTAAAAGCTTGTGATTGCGACTGTGTTACGCAATTACACCTCGTTTGTGGAGACGGGGAGCGTGATGCGAGGCGTAAAATGGACAATTCAAACATAATTATGACGATGTGTTAGAGCGTTTATGTAGACGCATTTTTCCGCGCGTAATATAGTAGTTGTTTGTAATGACAGTAAGCGTCTCTAAACGAGGCGTTAGGATACATGTGTATGCTTCCTAATTGTGTTAGTTACTAAGAAAACAGGCGGCGTTTAACAAAATATACAGGGTGTAAACGAATTCGTATAATTCCTTAAAACATGATCTGTTACTGGTATACATTAATCTCGCACAGGATTAAGCATGAATAAAAAAATTAAAAAAACCTATTTTTTTGCGGTTTTCGTAAATAATCGTATTCAACCACCTCATAAGGTTTCAATAAAAAAAATAAGCGATTTTTTTTCTAGAAGGTTTTTTTTTAATTTCTTAAACATTTCGATGCCACGCATAAATTAATGAAAACACAGCTGACGGACACGACTTGCGCGATATCGCTCCGCGCATTCAGTCTACTCGGGGCCCTAAAATTACTCAAAAATAGAATACCATTTCATCTTGAAATTTTTTCTTGTTCCATCTTTTTAAATCCCAAACAGGGTCAATCAGTGTCACCAGCAGATAACGCGGTTTGAAGAAATTACATGAATTCTCTCTTCTCTGTACTCTGTATACATTTTCAGGCGCCAAGTATTCTAGACGTTTAGTTTTACATAGGTAGTTAAAGTGTCGTGTGCTTTACGAGCTACTTAAAGCTTTTTCTATAAGACAGAGGGGAGTTTAAGTGTAAAGGGAACATATAGATTAGCTTCCTTTGCTCCGGCAACAAGTAATTTTGACGTAGATTCTTTTGAGTTTTTGTTTAACACACGATGCTTAACCGTTTTATGCACCTGCCGGTTTTTATGGACTACTTTCAGAAATAATGAACTTGATCAAAATTTATTTTTTTCCGGCTATTATAGATCCTACTATTACAACTCACGTCAAACCACATAGACTGCGTAAGGATATAATGGCTTTATAGTTATTGACACAAAAAATACTACTTAGTTGCTTTTTGTACACATCATGAACGGCGAATAAGAAATCATCGTTTGCTGCAATCACCAATTCTATTCCGAAAAGTGATGATTTAGACCATATTCGCTCGCCACAGGGGCTTGAAAATAGGAAAAATATTCAAACCGGTTACTGCCCAAGTACATAATTATGAACTTTTCTTTTCGATTTTATTATACTTTTAAACGGTTTGACTTGGGTAGTAGTAAAACGGTTTCGTTTAATCAACCGATTTTTAACGTTTTTTAGGCCTTCAATCAATGCGCCGTTAGTACACATTAATTAGCAACGTTCGTTTGTTAACACACACTGATTGGAACTTTTCCTTTTCGTACACATACCTATGTGTTCATATAAACCGTAAGCCTAAGATCTGACGATCTCGCGGAATAAAACGGTTTATTGCGGTTGTCAATAATGCTCACGAAATGGTTGCAGTCCGACAAAACCGTTATAGAACGATGAATAAACGGTTATTTGTAAACCGATTCCAATCTCTGCTCGCCACAGTTCATTAATTGCATCGGTTTTTGCGGAGTGTCATCTGCATTCTAGAGGTTTACGGTATGGATAGTTAAGCAGATATATTTATGAATGAATGTTAACAGATAATTGAGACCTGGAATTTACAAAGGTGCTAGATGATTATGGCATAAAGCAAAGATAATTTGATAAGTCTGTTTATTTAAAAAAATATTAAATCAACACAATTTTTCTTATTACTAAAGTGCTATTGGGCCATGAATGTAACTATTTTAATTACACGAAAATAAAATTGTTCACATATTACATAAAATACACAGGTTTAAATTTTTGTTATAATTTTTAGTTTTTGTAGTTAGCTCCTTTGTAATTTCCAGTCCTCAATTCATAATCAGAGAATGGCATGTTTTATTATTTCTATTAAAACAAGTGAGTAGCGAATCATAATATATCATTCTGCCTAGCCTTTTCCCAACTATGTTGGGGTCAGCTTCTAGTCTGTTTATCTATTTTACACGGAGCGACTGCCATTAGAACTCTGCAACCCAACTGGATTGTGTAGTCGCGCGTCCGAAAGTAGCCCGAAACGTAGTAGTGAACAAAACAAGTGTCAAATTCAACTTTTCGGATAGGCAAAAACACATCGGTAGTAGGGACAGCTGTCAAATCGTGTTGTCATTCATTCTTAGTTCGGGCCCCGAAATAATCGTATGTGACAGGGAGTAGGAAACGCTCGTAACTAAGGCCAAAACCACGGACTTCGTGCTTAGGGAGTAGACCCCCAGATGTGGCTGAATACCAGTATTTTACACGGAGCGACTGCCATCAGACCTCCACAACCCAGTTATTGGGCAATGCCGATATCCTAAGGTTAGACTGGTTGTCAGAGTTTCGGGCTTCTGAATACCCGTAACGATTGTTAAAGATATTCGTAATACACCCGGGACTGACGGCTCAACACGTTGAGCGCCAAGCCCAAAAACTGTGATTCGTATTTTTTGGACTTTGCATTTTTTTTGCCTTAATCGTCTAACCTTATTTTAATACTTTTTTAATAACATATGTATGTTTAAATGTGTTTCCTAGTGGACACATTGGCCTCCGAATAAAGCACTGCCTGTGATTCCCAAAGGAAACACGCGGCCTCTGGAGGTGGTACTTTGTGTTTCCGGAACACATGGCGCTCCACGTGTCGTGTTTTCCAAGGCACGGAGGAGTCTCAATATGTAACGAATGGTCACCCGTTCGAGGACTGACCTCGGCAAGCGCTACTTAACCCTACAAATTAAATGCTCTGCACGGTTGTTAACGAGCTTCTCATCATGTTAGCAAATATTTAATTCATAATCGGAGAGTGGCATGCTTTATTATTCCTATTAAACCAAGTAAGGGCTCTTCCACACCACGTTTTTTTCCGGCGTTGTCGACGCGCGTCGCACGCAATTATAACGCGCTGCAAACGCGATGTTATCGCAACGAATTTACCTATTCATACGTTCATAAAATTGTAGTATGCAGACGACGACTTTTTCGCGAGCTGTCGACGCGCTCGTAGCGCGGCGTTACATCGATACAAACGCGTTGTCACAACGCGTCTCTTTAGCTGCAAACACATAGGTACAGCGCGTTTTTATCCAAGGAGAGTTGATCACGCGCGTCTGTAGCGCGGTTCATGTGAGTTTACAGCGATGCCATCGCAAGTAATCTGCCTATTTCAAGTTTAGCAGTGCCGACAACGCGCGATAGCGAAACGCGTGTCGACGGCGCCTGAAAAAAACGTGGTGTGTTTGAGCTCTAAGTAGTGAATCATAATACCTATATCATACCTACGTACTCATAAATTGTACGTTTACTTCCGCCTCCCATCTTAATAAGACGCCACGTATAATACTTCTTTATCAAACTTATTTGTTCGTCCCAACAGTTACGACAAATAGGAAACTTAGGCTTCTTACTATAAGAAGGTTTTCGACTCCGTAAGAGGCTTATAACTTTTTTTAGAGCTTACCCATGTAACGGTATAAGAGTAAAAGGGTAAACGGGTATCCATGAATATTTTGTAAGACGCCTTTAAGGGGTACTGTACAAACAAAAGCATTACTTGTGTATTATCGTGACTTTATGAATAGTAATGATTACTGACTGATATGGACGTCATCATGTTATCGCCGGCTGTTGCTGAAAACAAGCGTTGTCGCTCTGTCTCGTACGAGAGTCACAGCATTATGCTAAGCGATGCCCGTTTAGCGCGGATGTGACACATATTTTTCTCAATTTTAAGTTTTTTTTTGGTTTTATTTATACTTTTATTTAATTTTTGTGCGAAAAATTGTTTATTTTCGCCAAAATGTGGCGCCAATAAACAATTTTTCTTTCTTTTCTTGATGTGACTGATCGTTGGTCTAGTGGTCGCAAGCGCGACTGCTGAGCGCGAGGTCCTGGGTTCGATTTCCAGATCGGGCAAAGTTTCACTGGGTTTTTCCGTGTAGAATTGAACAGTAGCAGCCTGAAGTCTCGATTTGTGCGCGGTTGATAGCGATACACTTGTCCCCTATTACACAATATTTCAACATAACGGCAAAATGAGGGTGTTAGGTACTATAACAGAGGTGTATAGTAACACCTCATTTCGCCTCTACCCTTCGGGGAACACAGGAGTGATGTGATGTAGTAATGATTGTTTATCTGTATGGTTTAAAGCTGCGTATGCACTAGGGGACATATGATGCGGGGAAATTCAAGCTTGCGGCATCATGAAACGATGGCTCGATATCGCCAGACATCTGTTGCCGCGACATTTACGTACTATGACTGACTAGTCATAGTACAACATGACTTAATGTTGCCGGGAATCACTAGCGTATTTACGAAGATAATCAGGATTACAAAAATAATCCCAAAATTTTCCCGTAAAACTTAGTTATATGAACTAACAATATTCTGAAATCGTGCCTCGAACATGAAAGAGATTCTTCAGCAGAATTCGGTTGAGTAAATAAAACATACGATATTATTTGTGAGGTACGCGACGTGAATATAAATAAATTTCATAGGAAAAGCAAATCGAGTGAGGAATCCTAGTGAAGGATAGAGTGAACGGGGCAAAAGGCTTGTGTGATAGAATTCTTGAGTGACTTCGTTCGTCGAACCACTTAATAATTTTATAAGAATTTTTTTTTTGCTCCTGTTATTTTCAATTGGGTTTAGTTAATATTTCGTATGGTGCCGTGTGGTGCCGGACGTAAAGAATAGCACTACCTCATCTCTTCACATGGGTGTCGTAGAAGGCGACTAAGGGATTCACTAGAGGATGGGCAGCTAGCCCATCCTCTAGTTAACATTTTCGTAACGTCTGTTAACATTTTGGTGTACAATAAAGTATATTCTATTCTATTCTATACCAACCTATAATCGGTCACTGCTGAATATACAAGGTTAGTTGGAAAGGGGGTACTAATCTGAAAGGGTGTTAAAGTACCCATAATAATGAGTAGCTTTTGTTCCATAACTTTCCCCAAAAGTCAATAGTTTATGAGAAATAGATGTTCAAATATTTCATTAAAAAATGCAATATCTATCTATCCTTAGTTAGGATCAGCTGTGTTTACATTGTAGGTTATATTTGAGGTCACGGATTAGTAGCATCATTTTCGGAATTCGTAACTAAAACAGGTAGATAATTAATCAGTACATAATTAAAAAAAAACTAAAAAGAGAACATTTTATATGGAAATAAAAAAAATCGAATTTTGAATTTATCATTCTATTCAGCCAGCCCTCTGCTGGACAAGCTTACTGCACCCGACTTACTAAATCTGAATTTGATTACGTCACTTTTTTCTTTAAATCCATCTCTAGTGCGGCTATTTAAACGTATAAAAGATAAACCAACCTTTGATCGTGAAGAAATCATTTTTATTTTAAGAATCCATTAAATATGCTCATATTTAGAAAACGGTAACAAACTTAAAACATTTAAAAGCTTGTATTTTTAATCGATTCTTAAAGCAAAATTAATGTTTCCATATCAAATTTTTGTTTATCTTTTAGCTTTCTAGAAATTTCTGTCAGAAAATTTCTGACGTGCGTCTCTGCTCATACATTATGCACTAGACCCCGCACACTGTCAGACTTTGCCGGATCCCTCAGTATGCGGCATCGTCCTAATAGGCGGGAGATCATGCGATCGTGCGATGCGTTGGTGCGACTGCTCAATCCAATATCTTAATGTGAGTAATATTTTTTATTTGACAGTTTACAATGGCTTATTAGGACCAAATTGTTCTATTCAAAATTGAATAAACACCATTTTATCGTATACTTTAAGATATTTGATTGAACATTCGCACCATTGCATCGCACGATTGTGCGATCGCCCACCTATCCGACAGCGCCTGGGGCCTAATTCTCCTAAAATAAATCTTGATAAATCACAACCGAACCAAGGCCGAACCGTTCATTCAGACAGTTCTCAATTTCAAAAGCTGTCGAATTGTTTGACACAAAAACAAAATCAATCATTTTGAAAGTTTTCGAAAACAAAAACTGACTGACGGTTGTGGTTCGATTGCGTTTCGCAACAATTTATTTTAGGAGAATTGGGCCCGTGTTGGCTCTCGTGTGGTGGAGCTCGTGGCTAAATAATTACAGCCGCATAGACCGATCTTCCGGGTTAAGCCACGCTTGCCGAGGTTGGTCTGTGGATAGGTGACCATTTACCATAGCGAGTTTCCTCCGTGCCTCGGAAAGCACGTAAAGCCGTTGGTTCCGGCTGTCATTTGTAGATCTTTGACAGTCGTTACTGTTGACAACCAGTCTTGCCAAGAGTATCGTATTACCCAGTTACTGGGTTGTGGAGGTCTGATAGGCAGTCGCTCCATGTAAAATACTGATATTCAGCTGCATCTGGTTCGACTGGAAGCCGACCCCAACATAGTTGGGAAAAGGCTAGGCAGATGATGGGCCCCTGTTGGCTCTAGTACAAAATGTATGCACAGAGGGTCTTCGCGCACGCGTCAGAAATTTCTGATAATGTGCAGCCGGGCTTATACCTTAAAGACTAAACACTATATACCGTAGTATACGACAATCTGATATAAAATTTGTAAACACACAGTTACCCTTTTGTATAAAAAATAATGATCACCTAAATAATCGATAGTAACCCCATAACTTCAAGCCAACCATGTTTACTTGCCATAAATACCCCATCAGTCCCGTAGACTAAACTGCCAACCAACAAGCCAAAGACTATAACAGAACCTATGAACAGTACGTTATCGTACATTAACTGCTACTTACTTGTGTACAAACCATTAAAGGGGTCTATTTTGGAGTATGAATACGACAAGGTATGGGGGGGGTGGTAATGCATGCGCTAAACTATAATGGATACAGATATTTTTTATATACCCATAATATAATTTTATTTGTACGCAAAAACTAAATACAGAGTAGTGTCTTGTGATTAAGTTGGACAATAGTAACAAAGTTTAATAGTTTGACGCCTAAACTAGGCAAGAAGCCTATAGAAGGCAATGTTCCCGAAATTGCAGTGAGTGACCCTTAGATGAGTTACGTATTCATTTTATAATATTATCAGCTCGTACTCTGTGTTGCAGACAGTCCTTAAATAATCATACCCCCTATTACGACACTTCTTAAGACGTTAATAATGGATGACCTGTCCTTTTCTGGGAATCACACGAATAGTTACTTATTTTTTCTGTACACATTTCATTCATTTGTCAACATATTTTTATCCGATTCTTAAAACTGTTGACAATTTTGAGACTATAAATACTGCATAGGTATCTCTTTGCACTTCAGCTGACAGCTCACACTTATTTAGACGCGTTCTACAGCTTTTAAGTTCATACTCTGAGGTAGAAACCATTAAAGCAGTCCATTGAATAGCTCAAGGAAATGGTTTCTTTCATTTTACGACATTAGTTGTCGGGTAAATGGCCAACATATTTCGTGTTAGGCGTATTACCAAAATAACATATTGTGGCGGGAAAATTGACTCCCGGGTACTGTCGCTTGTATTTTTTTAAATAAATAAAAGCATTGTTTTTGTTTTTTCTACCAACATCATTGTAACTCCAAATGGCAAGAACTATCGCAATTGCAAAACATTCTGCATCAATAGCTTTAATTTTGACAGTTCAACAATGTTTATTGCACCGTATGTTTTAACAATCCTTCGTACAGTCAAAAAAAGAGTTAGTTTTACAGGGAAATATTTTACAGCAATCCAATGGGATATTAATGCACTACGCAGGCAATCGTCATTGCAGATACGTGCGTAACTAACTTTTTATACGTAAGATACGGTCAGAAAAGCGATTGCAATGACTTGGCCAGTCAACACACGAAAACCTTTTTTAAATACGAATGTAATTAGTTGCATGTGTAGGTATATCTTTGGTTGATTGTACGACATCTATTCACCCCGTAATATATTGTTGTTTTGTCAAAATTAAAGCTATTGTAAATGAGTATACAGGGTGTAAACGAATTCGTGTAGTTCCTTCAAAGCGCGTGGTCTACTGGTGACACTGATTGACCCTGCATACGTTTTTTCAGAATCAACAAAAAAAGTTTTCAAAAAATTAACCATAATATTCTTCATCTGAGTAATTTTAGCGTCCCAAGTAACTGACTGCGTGGAACGATATCGCGCTAGTCGCGCCCGTCAGCTGTGTCGCCGTGCCTTCATTCATTCATGCAAGGCATCGGAAATTTTCTATCACAAAACATTACGTGGAAAAAAAAATTGTAATCATTTAAATCCCGTGCGGGATTAATCTATACCATCAATAGATTATGTGGTTTGAAGGAATTATACGAATTCGTTTACACCCTGTATAATGCAATTATGGTTGTGGGTAACCAACCTAGACCTTAAATTATGCGCACAATCCAATCTGACATGCAGGAGCGCTGTACGATGGTAATGAATTTAATGATGGGTGCGAGACCACGCATAGTCTTTCAAAGAATTCAGGCTATATTTCTAACATAGCCTGGCTCTGTCGATATTAAAAATAAAATAATAATATGAGCCTGTAACTGTCCCACTGCAAAGCATAGGCCTCTTATCATACAGAGAAGTAACGAGCATTGAACGCCACGCTTGCTTACTGCGGGTTGACGATTTCAGACCATTAAGTTCAGGTTTCCTCACAATGTTTTCCTTCACCACTTGTCAATGGTGTCTATCGATATTACCTCTGGCTTTTTCTAAACATTTTTTCGTAAAAGGTTTCAGTAAAAATTACAGGCGATTCGCTAGTGTTACTCCAAGTTATTACTAGCCAGTGAAGTACAAAGGCCTACGAAAAAAAAAACAAAAAAATGATAGCACAAAAACACTTTCTATTTAATTCCATGTGCTCTGAAATAGGCCCTTGATACTTTTTTCCTAATTCGAATCGCAAACGAATCCCCCAATTTTCCTTTTCTGAATGTATGAGTATCAATTTACATTATAATTAAGAATACTCCCGCTAATGTATTCTACTACGATTTAGTATAATTGCCTAAATGTTAGTCTCAGAACTATTAACTAATACTGCGGCAATTAAGATACCAGCGTTCCTGTAATTAGAGAACGAATTTGTAATGGCTGTCTCGCAGATTAAGTTATATAATTATGTTGAAGTTAGACTTTTGGGTCAGGTACAGGACATTTTGCAATGTTAATCATTATTAACATCTCCAATTATTCGTGACTAGGAATGTTTTTTTTTTTGTAGTTGTCCCTCTTGCTTTCTGCGCCCCTTATGGAAAGTGGTTACCGCGCACTTTGAGCGGGACAGTACCGCTTTTGGGATACATGTCCCGCTATCCCCAAAAATACAAACATGTCCCGTTTTAAAAAAAAAGGCGACCCGAGGCAATGAGTTCAATCAAAAAAGGGCGCGTATTTAGTATTCAGCGTAAATACGCTTCCTGATGCGACTAAATAGTCGCATCAGGAAATCGAACTGCCAACGCTCAAACTATGGCGTAACGCACCGTGTGACCGGGCATGGCAGTTTGCTTATCTGAATATATATAGAAAACCAGACTACACAAGATTAGTAGGAAACATTAAACTTATTTGTACTATTCTTATGAAAATAGTAAAAATTTACAGGCGTCACGTTCTGAGGGAATAAAATAATGGCCAGGTTAAGCATGTCTGATTAGACGCTTTACATCCGAAAATCATGAACTCTGCTCATCATCATTCTGTACAACCTTTACTTATGATTAGTTACGGTTTACTCACGTGCATTTTTCGTGATTGCCCGACTAGTTTCGGATCCAAACGGAGCCCTTAATCATGAGCTGATTACGCGGCGAAGTCGCGAGTCGAACTGATAACTGTAACTGTAAATAATCATAAATATGAATGTGTCTTACGAAAGTTATAATACATACAAAAACTTTTATAATGCAACAAACGCCGAATTCGTGAAAAAAAAAAACAATTGTTCCATACATTTTGTTAAGCAACATTGATTATTTTACGTACAGTCTCAGGGAGTATTTCCTTCAAGCTGAAGGGGAGATGCATCGAGATGTGGTCGCAGTGGACAAGCGACTCACCCCACTCGCCTTAGCTAAAGAGAACTGGCGCAAACCTGTAGTACTTAGTACCAATGATCGCGAGAAAGTACGGCAAAGCCAGCAAAGCTACACGGGCGCTTCTATTTTCTATCCTTCTAAATGGAACAGCTGTTTTTTTTTCACGAATTTAAAATTTGGCCCATAGTTTTGCGCTTTGGCGCAGAGTTCATGGTTTTCGGACGTAAAGCGACTATCCAGTCATTTTGTATACACCTACAACACTAAGAGGATTACTGATGCAGTACCAACCTTGGAGACAAAATTGGAAAATCTTATGTGCCTGTAAATTCACCGGTACCTATATATACCCTTGTAACCGGAACACAGCAATGGAAGGAAAGGAAAAAAATAAGGAGTACCTATAGCCTTCGTTTATTTTTATATGTTTCACCAAGTTTTTTGGTTCGCCGATACAATCTTTGGCCATTGTGATTCCGTTTGAAATCCCTCGATACATTGATTTTTATAAATAAATAACCGTTAAGTTGTCTTCACAAAACCGTTATCCTAGATTAACCAAATACTCTAGAGAATATTGGTTCATCGGAAAACTGAAAGACTTTTTCAATTAAATGGGATTCTACAATGTTTTTGTAGGTTTAACATTTCTTCGGAAATACTTAAGGGACTAGTTACAGTTTTTTGGAGCGTGTGCTCAAGGGCCTGATTCACCTAACTAAAGAAGTTCAGTTGCAGTAGCGTTGAAGTTTCGATCAAAAAAACGTTTTTCGAATTCTCTTAATAGGCGATCGCTGTCTGATACGTTCGCGTTAACTTGATCGGCGCATCATAAAATTACGTGAATTATCCTACGCTGCGTTTCAGCGCACCGAGCGCGCGTTAGACGCTGACCGTAGTGTCGCCAACGAGCGTCAAACGCGCCAGAATGTCTTAACTGTCTGTCTTAATTCTGCAACTTTTGAACCGTCAACATCATTAGTGTGTGTTTCATTTAACTTTATTATTAATGCAGAGAAAATGACAAGGAAAAAGGGAGGGGTGGGCAACATACGCGCATATGACGCTCGCTCATCGGACGGCAGCGCTTGATGTAATCCGTGGCATAGAAATTCATACAATTTTAATCAGCGCCCGCAACGCAGCATTGTTGCTGCCCATCTCGGGCGCCTGTTATAACTAGACCCTGAGGTGTTAGATATACCTATTCATTTACAATAAATTGTTTTATTGTACACAAAACAAACAAGATTTATTATTACAAAAATAAAGATGTATTCTAAGCGGTCTTATAGCATGAAGCGATTTCTGCTAAATAACTAAAGCTTTGTATGTTATAAGTTAGAAACTAGTACAAAGAGGGCGTTTGTCAACCACCGCCGTCACCAAGAATGAGTTGACATTGCCGAAGTAGCGATACATACATTACTATAGCTGGGTGTCCACCGCACGTCCGTCATCCGAGCGCCGTCATCTGGGCCGCTGAGATTGTGAGTAGTTCGGCGCTACCGCTAGAACTCGGCCGAGATCGTGACGGACCGAAATGCCGGCAATACAAAACACGTCTGCACTTGTCCACTACTACACCCGAGATTGCCGGCGCCGAGCACGGATTTTTGTCTTGTGTTGGGGATCACCGAGATCGGTCGCGGTGGACACACGATTGCCGTCATGTCCGAAACAATCTCATTTCTCGGTGACGGTGGAAATAATTTACAAGTTAAAAAGAAGGGTAGTTATTATTATTTAATGAAAATAGTTTCGTCACCAAATTGTGATTTATGTGGAGTGGTTAATGATGTCCTTCATGTCTTGATGGAGTGTGCCCGGAATGAAAATACTAGGATAAATATTTTTGGACCGTTTAAAATAAATGACATTGGCATTTGTAACACCATTCTGACTTTTCCAGTGTCCGATAAAGCAAAACTTTCGTACAAATTAGTAGTTAGTAGATCGTAAGCTAGTGATAAGTAACGTATTTATAAGTTATCAATTATTATTTTTTCCCGCACTGGGCGATGTGGTCGCTTAGCGACAAAGCCCTGTAAATAAAGTACAAAAAAAAAGAAAGGTAGTTCGCGGTGTAACAATAAAATTACTAACCATCTCTCGCATCGGCACGTGCAATACGAAAATAGATCATGCCGTGATTAGTCACAAGGTTTATAGCAGGGCTGACTGCTGAGGTTGCATCGGACGTACTTAAGTATAGTTGCTCTTGGTTTTTTTATCAATCCGATAATTATTCCACATTCATCTAAAACACTGAAATGCCTTTGAAAGGAATTAGACAAAAAAAAATACAAACAGCGATAGATCACCAACTCATTATCTAATGGCTTCTGCGCACAATGGCTTACGTTGACGTTGGCGCGCTCTCAAAGGATAGTCACATTCCTCACGGATTATTAAGCTACTTTTTTTCATCTCTTGTACGATGTCACGGTTTTTCGCGCAGCCAATCACACATTTCTTTTGAAAAACCTTCTTTTTACACACATATAGCGTTGAAGAGAAACACTGGAGTTCTGCCAAGAAATTGAAAACTTACCGAGATTAGGTATACAACACTATTTTTAATATACACAAAAACCGAGACACCCCAACAAGATTTTAATCAGAATTACCGGAGTATTTTTTTTTTTAATAAATCTCCAAGTTACACCTTAGTTTATGTTGCGTTAAGTTCCACAGTAGTGTGAAATGTGTGAGATATGCTATGCAGGGGAGTTGTCTAATACATGGAAACTGACCGAGCGGACCGTCTCAAGCCTCAAGGTGTCTATTCCCGTCCTCTGTTATGCGTAGAAACCTATTGAAAGAGAATTGAAACTTATGAAAAAAAAAGGTAAAATATAATATGGTGTAAAAACTATGTCAATCGATTCTGATAGTTATTCTGAACAAACTAGTTTCAGGTTTAGTGTATACTAAAACCACAGTCTACCTATATCTTACTCCTTACAGTCGGTCAACGTAGAACATTGTCACAGAGCAATCGTGCGGGGGGTTGCGGGGTGAAGGGGCGGAGGTTATGTCCCGAGTAGCCATACTGCTACTCGGGACATAAATTCCAGGGCTCGCACTTTTTGATTTCAAATTTGATTGATATCGTTCATAGAAATTATATTGATAATTATGTATGAGAATTTTATTTTATAGTCTGTTTACTAATCCAAGATGGCGGCATACATACATTTTCAAATGATTGTTCGTGGGAAGTCATTTCTACGGTTTTTGGGGTCATTGATGCCGAAAATGACGTCAAAATCCAAATGCAAGATGGCGGCCATGAAAATTTTCATGTAATCATCCTGGGTGTCAATTTCATAGTTTTCGGGGTCACTGATGCTGAAAATGACGTCAAAATCCAAATCCAAGATGGCGGCCATCAACATTTTCATTCAATCATCATGGGTGTTAATTTCATGGTTTTCGGGGTCACTGATGCCGAAAATAACGTCAAAAAATCCAAATCCAAGATGGAGGCTATGAAAATGAGTAAATTAGTCGTCATGGATGTCAAATCCAAGGTTTTCTGGGGTGCGGATGCCGAAAATGAGGTCAAAATCGAAATCCAAGATGGCGGTAATAAAAATGTCAAATTAGTGGTCATGGGTGTCATTTCCATGGTTTTCGGGGGTACTGATGCCGAAAATGAGGTCAAAATCGAAATCCAAGATGGCGGCAATAAAAATGTCAAATTAGTGGTCATGGGTGTCATTTCCATGGTTTTCGGGGGTACTGATGCCGAAAATGAGGTCAAAATCGAAATCCAAGATGGCGGCAATAAAAATGTCAAATTAGTGGTCATGGGTGTCATTTCCATGGTTTTCGGGGGTACTGATGCCGAAAATGAGGTCAAAATCGAAATCCAAGATGGCGGCAATAAAAATGTCAAATTAGTGGTCATGGGTGTCATTTCCATGGTTTTCGGGGGTACTGATGCCGAAAATGAGGTCAAAATCGAAATCCAAGATGGCGGCAATAAAAATGTCAAATTAGTGGTCATGGGTGTCATTTCCATGGTTTTCGGGGGTACTGATGCCGAAAATGAGGTCAAAATCGAAATCCAAGATGGCGGCAATGAAAATGTAAAATTATTGGTCATGGGTGTCATTTCCATGGTTTTCGGGGGTACTGATGCCGAAAATGAGGTCAAAATCCATTTCCAAGATGGCAGCTTTTAAAATTTCAATTTAACCATCATGGGTGTCATTTCCATGGTTTTCGAGGATGCTGATGACGAAAATGAGGTCAAAATCTATATTCAAGATGGCGGCCATGAAAATTTTCAAATTAGCCGTGGTGGGTGTCAAATCCATGATTTTCTGGGACGCTGATTACAAAAACGAGATCCATTCTCAAACACCAAGATAGGGACCACGTTTTACCTGGCAAATTAAATTTAACTGGTAAATTTTTTTGACCGCCGTATATTGTCGAGGAATACTTAGTCTTTATTTCCAGCATCAGCACCCACGAAAACCATAGAAGTAATAACCATAAATAATAAGTAATTTTCTATGGCTCCTTCCTGGATTTGGGAATCATTTATTACTCTTACCTACCCCCGCAAGCGTTAGCCACTGCGACTGTAACCTCGACAAAATTTGTAGTTTTAAATATTGTTAGTAAATTCCAGCATAAGATGGCGAACTTGCGGCTACATACCTTTGCATTATTTTGACAATCGTCAAAATTACGCATGCGTGGTTTTCTTTTTGCGTGTCACTGTTTCTATAAAACGTTAATTAATTTGGACGTTTGTTTGACAAAGTTTGTGTAATTTGTTTTATGTGACAACCCTATGACAAGTGTTACCAATTTTGACATTTCATAGGACCTGTCAAATGTATGGGCGTTGACCCACTGTATGTAGTAAGTAGGTACACTGTGCTAAAACTAAACTTGTATACATACACACATCAAAAAAAGTTTGCGATCACTAGAGCTGATATAATTTTTTAAATTGAACTTTATCAACAATGGAACTGTTTTATTGTTTTATATTCTAAATCTATATTTTTAAATAAAGAATCTAAAAAGAAGAAGAAATCATAATATAATCTACCGTAACAAAAAAGATTTCGATTTTTCAAAGTGATCGCAATTTTTTTTGATGTGTGTACACACATAATCGGCCCATTACTGTCCCACTGCCGGCCATGATCCACTTCTCAGAATGAGAAGGGTTTAGACCTTAATCCACCACGCTGGCCTGGTGCGAGTTGGCGGATTTCACACACCATCGAGAACTTTATGGAGCTCTCTCAGGTGTGCAGGTTTCCTCACGATGTTTTTCTTCACCATTAACGCAAGTAATAATCAAATTCTGACCAGCACATGAATCTGGAAACACGGGAGGGTCCGCATCTGTATGGAACAGTTCAATTGCTAGGCTATCATTGCTGCCGCGATTACCGTCACAATGAACAATAATTATCTGCTTTTATTTCGTTTATTCATCTTTGAACACATTTCTTGTCATTTTTAAATCTATATATATAAAAATGAATTGATGTTCCCTAGTCTCGCTAAAACTCGAGAACGGCTAGACCGATTTGGCAAATTTTGGTTTTGAAATATTTTTGGAAGTCCAGGAAAGGTTTAAGTTGTGAGAAAATATGGAAAAGTTGCGAGGAAAATAGTAAAAACAACAATTTTATTTTTCCATATAAACTGATCCTAGCTGTCAAATATTTGATGTTCGTCCCGTTAGTACGGTAAACTCTGGTCCCCTGAAATTAAAGCACGTATTAATTATGGGTTATTCACAATATTCGGATTATCGCGTATTTAAATTTTAAGAATGCAAATTAGTGTCACACTTATTTTATCTAAGTGGCATTGCAACGCATGTCGGGTACAGCTAGTATTTCAATAAAAATATAAAAAATAGTAGCCCACCGGCATCGGGAACAGGGTCCAAGCTACCAGCGGTCAGGGCTCCAGAGAGAGGAACTTCTTAACAATACGCGGCGTGTCCAGAAGTACCGTTTCTGAACCCTTGATCCAGCTGCCTAACGAGAGCCTCTTCAGATGTTGGTCGAGGCTCTTGGCTATTAATCAGCTTATATTTATTATTGAAAAGAGAATCCATGGAGTTTACTTCCGACTCTTTTCCATAGGACCAACTTTTTGGAACCGTGCAACTAAATTCTCGAAGTTTCTTAGCAGTATGTCATTGTACTGTGCCGATTTCAAATAAAAAAGTCTGGAATGTTCTCTCGCTTTTCGAAACCCTAAAGTCCACTACACAATCTTTGTTAATAAACTCCCAAGAATATAGTCCAACCAAAAGTACAAGGAGGATTCATAAAACAGTGAGGTTGATGACAAGAGCCGAATGAAAGTGGTATAAACAAACTGAGGAGGCGTTATGGCTGGATCGTGACAAGACTCTCTCGTAGTGGCTTCCACGCCAAGACACAAATTGTTCCCAGAACGTTTGCAGACAAATAAATAGAAATCGCAATGAATGTGGTGAATAAAATGCAATTTTTATTGCTTGGTTAAATATTTCTGCTGGAACGCCTTTGAATTTTCTAGAAGGGTGAACGAACTTTTATGGAATATCTTAATGTTGAATCTTATCATAAGAATCGCATGAAACTATTGCTTCTCTTATCTGATTAGTCACAAAATGATTTGCTTATCTATCGATCGAATTACCGTGTCAGTTTTGAAACTAATTCGATTCAAATTTCGAATTCCCTTATACCTACTCATAAATAATTTTGTAGTGCAATCTACTGAATGTTTAGTTTTCGTATTGAACAAAGTTTGAACAAATCGTACAATTTACTCTTGTACCCCAACAATTGCCCCTGCATCAGACCTTGTAGTCGTCGTAGGTGTTAATCTATCATACTCACTGATCAGAGTAACCTCCTTAAACTACGATTTATACCAGGAAAGCAGAAGACTCGTTCCAATCAAATCGGGGCAAAGAAAAATTTAAAAGAATGCCTGCCGATCTTAAGTAATGTAGAGGCACATGAAGTACTGTTTCGTTACCGTCAAAGAATAGGCCACCTCTTTTCTAGCCGTGGGTGTCGTAAAACAAAGTTTACGTTAATCTTCGCAATAAGTGTCAATATCAACATGAATCTAAATAGAAATATATGTATTTATTTCGTTTCTTGTTTGCACTTATATTTAGAAGAGATTATGTCACTAGTGGGTGCAAAAACCGTGTATTTACGATAATTTTCCGGGGAACTTTTTGTCTAAGACTTTTACGATAATGTCCATCTAAATTGATGAAATACAACAGATTAGTTAGAGTAGCCTCTACCACAACAACTTTGACCTCAAAAAGAAATAAAAAGATAGAATATGATACACCCACGTAAACCTGAAGCAAGTGGATTACTTTGACACGAGAGGACACGGTAGGTGGACAATTACGGTTTATGTCTGTGGTTTAAGCTAAAAATAGACAACCTCATCTCTCCCCGTGTCATAAGAGGTAATACTGAGATTATATCAAGAGAACAAGTTGACTATTACACGACAAGATTTTACTGCAGTCTGTCTTCCATGTTGCCATGGTTTTGAAAATACAGGGTGTTAACGAAATCGTGTAATTCCTTCAAACCACGTGATCTACTGATGACACAGATTAACCCTAAACAGGAATTTTCGAAAATCAACGAAAAAAAAAATCTGAAAATTTTTTTTGGTTTTCAGTTTCTGACTCTTTTTAGAGCCTTGAGTTATCTGACTGCAAAGAGCGATATCGCGTTAGTCGTTCCTGCCAGCCGTGTCGCCGTACTTTCATTAATTTATGCGTGGCATCGAAATGTTCACAAAAATAAAATTATTATTTTGCAAAAACAAATTTCTTATTTTTTTTACTGAATCCTTATTAGGTGGTTTAGATACGATCGGTAACAAAGCCGCATGAAAAAAAAAGAATTTTATTTTTTTATTTTTAATCAAGCTAAATCCCGTGCGGGGCCTGTCTACACCAGTAGCAGATCATGTGGTTTTAAGGAATTACACGAATTCGTTAACACCCTGTATTATTACACCTTTGTCACACGTCAGAACGTTAATTGTGGTGGTTGGTGTGGGAAGGCATATTTTAAGGTCTTCGGAAATTCAGAGCCGGATTTAGGGGTAGACAGCAGGGTCTTTAGTTTCGGGCCCTCCACAAAAAAGGGGCCTTCGCAATATGAGTGTTAGTTTTTTTTTTAATAAGAATGTAAATGACACCTGCTCGGCAATTGCGTAACCAACATCAATCATGACAGTTGATGTATCACAAGCAATATTCATTGCGTAGTACATAGTTGTGGAGAGGTCGGATTGTTAAAACAAACGTTGCTTTGGAAATTCTTGACATGTCAAAATCATAGCCATAGCGATTACGAGTTTGTTGCGCGGTTAGAATGCAGGTCACCATGCTTTTGAAATTGTCATTACACTTTTATCATACGTAAGAACGTTAATTATGGTGGTTTGTGTGGGAAGCCATATTTTAAAGTCTCCGGAAATTCAGGGCCGGATTTAGGAGTCGGAACAGGAGCTTTAGTCACGGGGCCTCCACAATATGAGTTTTTGATTTTTTTTTTCAGATAAGAGAGAAAAAGACACCTGCATTCTTATTGCGTATCACATTCGTAATTTCAATAGCTTTCACTTTGACAATGCAACAATATTAATTCAACTTGGTCGATGTTGATTTAATTTGCAGTATAATTTAGAGTGCTTTACAGGAAAATTATTAACTGCACTAATTTTCCTCATGCAACGTCGCTGGAAGGTTGCTAGTTAATAACCTGCAAAATTTAAACGAAATGCTAGAAAATCAGAAAGCAAATTCATTAGTATTTTAATGTCCCGTAAAATTCATTTGAATTTCTTCTGGTAACTAGGTACCTTTAACCTTTTAGCTGACTTAATTCAATCCGCACCATTGATTTTAAGTTATTCGCTACGGGATTAAGCAATAGGTCTCCTTCTGTGTTGTTTTTGTTTTGTTTTTTAAAGCGCTTAAAAGTCACGAACTCAATTTGGAGGCTTAGCGAACTGATAAGAACTTATTTGTTGACTTGTTGGTGGCTTTAAGAGTACAATTTCGAAAGTCAATTTAAAGTCCTTCTAGATATGATATGATGATTATTATTATATGACTTAAAAATAGTAATTATGTACCTAGTAGGTATTTAAAATTGGTAATCTTTGTTATCTATAAATCTTTATTGCCATGAATGTCTGCATCCAGTTTCGAAGTACTCATTGATAAAAATCAACAGAGCCCAAACTCGAATACATAGTTTTGCTGTGGGTACTTATATGTGTCTAGCGAAATTCGCATAACGACGTCATCATCAGACTAGCTCAAACGTATTATGTTCTTTTGGCATCAGTACTACATGATTATGCAAAAAGACATCAATAATTTTCAGCCAAAATCGTAAATAGAAAAGAAAGCACAAAAAAAGATTGATGATTGTTTGATTTTCTTCGAAATTGACAATAATGCAAAAATAGTAGCCATTTGGTCCCAACATTCCCGGCTCACTTCCACAAAAACGAGGTTTCCTTCATTACAAAAACTAATTTTAATTAAATGCTCATGAAATACTCTGCGCCATCATACTACTTTCAATTCTGTAACGAGTGCTAGGCACAGCATTGTTAAGGCGCCTGCCATTCTACTTTTAACTCAAATAATTCATTTTTTTAGATCGTAGAACGGACGTATGAACAGGTGTAATTTAATTAAAGCTTGTTAATACAATTTGTTCTGCCATTGTAGTAAAAGCTTGAACCGAGCAAGTCATTTAAGCTGAATCATGCCTTCAAAGTACTCAAACTAATTTTATTGTCTTTGTTATAGAGGTACAAACTTTCCGGATATTATATTTCCCACGATTAAATATTAATAAGCGTATATAGTTCAAAGGCTTCTTGTGGATCCGTAATGGGAAAAGTCAAACTGTTGAGTTACTCTCGCAAATTTTCTCCTAGGACAAACTTTGACGATTGATACGAGGGTTTATTATAGTGGTAATACAGGCTGTAGAGACTTATGTATGTACCTACGTATGGATTGGAATGTTGGGCCGTGAAGAAGACGGACGAAAAAAGACTGCGTGTAGCGGAGATGAGAATGTTGAGATGGATGTGTAGAGTGACCAGAATGGATAAGGTCAGGAATGAGTATATTAGAGGAAGTTTGAAAGTAACGCCAGTGACAGAAAAGTTGCAAGGGAACCGTTTGTCTTGGTATGGGCATGTGAAGAGGAGGGATGAAACGCATGTGACCAAAAGAGTTATGAATATAAATGTGGATGGATGGAGAGGAAGAGGGAGGCCAAAGAAAAGATGGATGGATTGTGTGAAGAATGATATGAAAGAGAAGGGAGTCAGTGATATCATGACGGGTGACAGGATGGAATGGAAGAAGAAAACGTGTTGCGCCGACCCCAAGTAACATGGGATAAGGGTAGAAAGAAGAAGAAGACAGGCTGTAGAGACTTATAAGCCGGAAAAAAAAAAACTGGCAACTCCACCTCGGTAAGATGCGATTAATGGCGAGAAAAATTTAAGCCTTCTGAACATTTCATCGCGCCATCAGAGAGTCTTCCACCTGGGCACGCGTTGCCGAGGCCAACTTGGAAGACTTTAAACAGACTCCGCACCCAAGACGGCCGCAGCAAAGAGAATCCCCTAAGGTGGGGTTTCGCTGATGTCACCAATCTTCAGTGCCTATGCGGCGTCTCTCCGCAGACCATGGCCCACTTTTTGTCTTGCGCCGTGTGACCTGTCACCTGCACGCGTGCGGACCTAATGACTGAGTCAGCGAATGGTGTCGTCGTATACCGCCTTGGGAAACTTGCAAGCCACTTTTTACAGAATTTAGAATCCTTACCCTAGCCTGTATGTACATCCTGGAAGCAGCTAAGTTTGTTAAGTCAAACCGTAACCTATTTAAAACAGCTAAAGATCTGTTTCCCAGAAACACAAGAAACGCAAACAGAATTGTTTTGTCAAATGTACCAAGAACAACTATGTATTTAAAAAATTGTAATGTTATGTGTGGACGTATATATAATGCCATTCCTGATAATATTAAAGAATTGCCTTCAAATAGATTGAGAAAAAAACAAAAAATATGGCTGATAGAAAAATTATTTTATTCAGTATCAGAATTATTTAAATAAGTGAAATTGCTATTTGTATGCTACGTCTTAATTATTACTATAATTACGTTGCTGATGAGATGAAATGAATTATTGTATGTGTGTATATAAGCATATTTGCATGTCGTAAAGCGACATAATGTATCTAGCACTGATTTTTAAATTGTTCATCTTTATGTAACCTACATTTTGTGCAAATAAAGATATTCTATTCTATTCGTGGCTGAATTTTGGGCCAAGCAAAAAATTTGGCAAAATTATATTATTTAGTATTTATAATTGCCATCGATACGCTAAGAAGAAGGCTGTAGACGAATCTGTGTAATTCCTTAAAACTACATGATCTATTACTGTGCGGGATTAATCTAAACCAATACTTTAAAAGCCCCGCTTTTTTTTAATATTTCCCTTATGACATGCCTAAAAATCATATGTACGAATACAGATAAAATAATACATGAACCTTAAACCTGTGTAAGCACTCGAATCGGGCAGGTTTATTTATTTTTCCTGACCGACCTTTTTCACTTATAATTTATCATCGTTTTTTCATTATATTAAACAGATAAAGGAAATTATTTTAATGTCCATCATTTAATACAAAATTGTTCCGAACATACATAATTTATTTACGTACCTTAACCACCATTTTACGTTTATTATAAAGTTCCGATTTTATCGCAAATGAAATATTATATTGTTATTTATGGCAGGTCCATTCACGGTTGATATAAAGGCTCAAACTGTGAGACATAGCGGTACCCGTACAATTTTGGACCGAAGCACATAAAGCTACTACAATTTGTCAAACTTTAATAGATTTTCATCTTTATCGCAACAACATTTAGGTTCAAGGTTGATTGGGAAAATTTGACAGTTTCGGGTAGTTTGATGTGCTGGCTGTGCTGTACATAGATTATATTTATTGTATTCTGCCTAGCCTTTTCCCAACTATGTTGGGGCCAGCTTCCAGTCTAAAAGCCTTTACACAACAAAGCCGCCGACCCGGCGGCTTCACCCGGCGGGATATATTGCGACCAAGCGAGCGAACATGACGCAAAACAATTAGTGAGTTCTACCAGGCTTGTACGGCGGCTTTGGTGCGTAGAGGCTTTAAGCAGATGCAACTGAATACCAGTGTTTTACATGGAGCGAGTGCCACCAGACCTCCGCAACCCAGTAACTAGGCAATACCGATATGCTATGATTAGACCGGTTGTCGACTCTCAAGCTTCTGACTACCCTTAACGACTGTCATTGGTATTCGTATGACAACCGGAACCGACGGCTTAACGTGCCTTCCAAGGCATGGAGGGATCTCGATGTGTAACGATCGGTGACCCATCCAAAGACTGACTGTGGCAAGCACAGCTTGACCTTGTAAATCGTATAATCCATACGGTTGTTAATTAGCCACGAGCTCCTCACTTATTATAAACTAGCTGTACCCAGAATGCGTTGCAATGCACTTTTTCCTACTTACTACCTACCTATTACACCTACCTTCAGAAACAAAATTAAAATAGTAACAAAAAGTTAAAACCATTTTCATGCATGCGGTAAACAAATGAAGAATATGGACATACTGATATAATTTCATTTTTTTTTAAATATCAAAATTTTGTTTCATAAGAACCTTCTCCTGACAATAAAGAACACAACAAAAAAAAAAATTGCGAAATCGGTCCGGCCGCTCACGCGGGATGCAGTGACCAAGGGAAATAGGGATTCATTTTTATAAATATAGATAATATCGATTCTATTTATTGTAGAATCGATCGAATTGAAGTTAAATATCTAGAAACAATGAATAAAAATTTGATATTAAATTGTTATTAAACAAATAAGTGCTCTTCCTCTCTTCTACTACACTATGCTGTGCCCGACAGGGTCCATAATTGATCCTATAATCTTAAGCCTACCACCTGTATTTGACATTATGGAATGCAATAAAGAAATTGAAATTACTAAAAAACTAAATTCATATCTGCTGCCTATCGTATAGTCCATAACTTAGAAAATTGTTTGATCAACATCGAACCATAAACATCGGTGGAACAAAGGATGCAAAGTTTATGTCAAAGACATTGAAAATAACCGTAACTTATGAACAATGATATCGGGTTCATTCTCTTACTTTTGAAGTATAGTGAAGAAGATTAATATACACAATGACTGGTTAGTCGCTTTACATTCGAAGACCATGAACTCTACTCATCGTTCTGTACAACTTTTACTGCGTAATATCATTGAGTCAACATAACCCTTTTCCTGTGGCGGCCATACTCGTATTGCGCGTTTTTTGGCACCTGTGGAGCTATAATTCGCGCATTATTTTATTACGGCGCGTCTAATTAAAACGTCGATATCTCTTATGTTACGATAGCTAGCTCCCTACAAGTTACGTCGTTGGAATTGCTATTAAATTACCTATCCGATGATATATAGATTAGTATAATTAGACTAACAATGTATTAGTAATTGTCGTGTAGGTTTTCTGTAACGGAAATTTACCCGAAATTTAAAAAAAAATGTTTTTCATAATAAAACTAAACCATTATTTAACTAAACTATTGTTTTATATGCATAAATACACCTTATTTCACACTAATAAAACAAAACAACAGCACCCGTAATAAATATTTATGATACTACAAGCTTATCAGTAAAGTGCCGACAGCGGCGCGTGGGCCGTTTCGGGCGCCACAGGCGAAGGGATAAAAGTACAAGTCCGAGACGGGCAAACTGCAGACTGCAACCGCAGACCGCAAGTCACATTGATTTGTATGAACCAGTAGTGTCGCTTGTCTGCTGCTGTCATCTGCGGTTGCAGTTTGCGGTCGCCGTTGGAATACTAGCTTTAAGGTGTGCACCTTAAAAGTGTTATTCGGACGACGAGTTGCGGTGTTCGGATGCAGTCTGCAGTTTGCAGCCCGTCTCGGAGTTGTACCTTTTAGGTACGAGTTCGTAGCCCACTGCATACAGTAGCAGCAGACGACGTGTCACTGCGACACTACTGGTTTCTATGTATTTATATGAATACCATCCACAGCTAGCAACACGTCGCCCAACTACACATCGCATGACCGCAGACGACGTGTCGTCCGACCGCAGATCAGTAGTGCCACCGACGCTGGAGCGATAACACGTTGAATCTTTCTCAAAAAAATATTTTTTCCAATTCCAAGGAAGAAGGCCCAATATCCTGCACTGTACGTTGCATCTCACAAAAACAAAAGATACAAAAGTAAATCGCGATCGCTAATCCCAAACAGGTCAGACACATTGTCTCAGGGAACAACCAGAACTAACTGGAATACGACGCTGCCGTCTGCTGCAGCCATTTGCAATTGGGTTCGGAATCATGACTGCAGCGACATGCCGTTGCGACATGACGCTACGACATGTCGCAACGTCACGTCGTCTGCTGCTGCTGTTTGCAGTCGGCTACGAACTCGTACCTTAAGGCTCAATTTACACCGCCGCGGAATGGAATGGAAGCGACGAAATTGTACATAGCATAATGAACTTTACGTCAATTGTATAAAGTACAAACTAAATACGAGCCAAAAAAGGTCGAGCGTCTTCCGGGGAATCGTCGCGACCTTTTTTGGCTCATATTTAGTTTGTACTTTATACAATTGACATAAAGTTCACTATGCTATGTACAATTTTGTCGCTTCCATTCCGCGGCGGTGTAAATTGAGTCTTAAACTCATAAATATTGATACTCTGTTCACCCAAATCTGAGTCTTGACAGCTCGGTCATTTTGTAAATTGTAATGAGACTGCTATCTAAAAAAATGTATTATCGTGATCCATGCTTTGTTTTTTAAAATATTTGATATTCTTTGTATGGTATCGTTACTAATCAACTTACGGTGAAAAGGGTACAGTGACAAACACTTTTCTATGCTTTGAAATTTCCAAGTTATTCTAGCTCGATAAAACTCGTCACTTCCCATTGGTGCCATACGCGACTAAATACACTTCTCATCAAAAAAATCGAAACACTTCCGAAATTATCTTTGTGGCGACAATTAAACAAAAAACAAGCATTAATTCATGACAGAAAAAACATAATTTAGTAGCTGGAAGTTTGGCCTTTACAATGGTGTACGAAACTTCCAAAAATTTGTTTTTTTTTTTTCAATTTTTATCCTATAAATGAATGGAACATTGTTTTGAGAGAAACGCGTGTTTAGAGTTGGAGTACATTTGTCGTGCAAAAAACGAAAAATAACGCATTACATTAAAATGTTCTGTTTGTAATTTGTTGATTAGGCTCTGTGACGTCTGTTAGAAAGTTTTTTTTCTAACACACATGCATACTTCACCCGCAGCAGCCGCCTAAGAAGTGGCATTGCTGGATTCTGGGACTAGTCAGCGTGTTGTGGCTGCAATCTTGCATCTAAGCCTCCTGTCTGTTCATAGAGTGTACCAACGCTATCGGGAGACTGGTTTATTTACGCGCCATCCAGGATCTGGTAGGAATCGGGTCACTTCTGCGTGAGACGGCCGGTTTATTGCAACCGTTTGTTTGCGAAATCGACGCCTTCGCGCTTTTCAACTGCAGCAGCAGTTCCGAGTAGTTCGAAGGGTGACTGTAAGTGACTCTACGATTTGAAGAAGATTGAAGGAACGTAGACTGGTACCACAAAAGCCAGCTAATGGGGCGAAATTAACAACAGACCATCGAAGAGCGCGCCTTAACTTTGCACTTGTGCACTTAAATTATTCAAACCTACAAATGAGCAAGGTTCTCTTTTCTGACGAGAGTAAAATTATGGAACATCAACATAAGGAATTCTAAACCTTATGCTACCCACTATTAAATGGCATTTAGTATTTATTTGAAAAAAACATGTTTTTTCTAATAATCCATTCAAAACAAAAACTTGCGAGGTGTTTCGATTTTTTTTGGTGAGCTCTTCGATGGTCTGTTGTTAATTTTGACCCATTAACTGGCTTGTGTGGTACCAGTCTACGTTCCTTCAATCTTCTTCAAATCGTAGAGTCACTTATAGTCACCCTTCGAACAACAAGGAGCTGCTGCTGCAGTTGAAAAGCGCGAAGGCGTCGATTTAGCAAACAAACGGTTGCAATAAATCGGCCGTCTCACTCAAAAGTGACCCGATTCCTACCAGATCCTGGATGGCGTGTGAATAAGCCAGTCTCTCGATAGCGTTGGTACACTCTTTGCATAGACAAGTGGCTTAGATGCAATCTTGCAGCTACAACACGCTGACTAGTCCCAGAATCCAGCAATGCCACTACTTGGGCGGCTGCTGCGGGTGAAGTATGCATGTGTGATAGAAAAAAACTTTCTAACAGACGTCACAGAGCCTAATCAACAAATTACAAACAGAACATTTTAAAGTAATGCGTTATTTTTCGTTTTTTGCACGACAAATGTACTCCAACTCTAAACACACGTTTATCTCAAAACAATGTTCCATTCATTTAAAGGATAAAATTTGAAAAAAAAAAAACAAATTTTTGGAAGTTTCGTACACCATTGTAAAGGCCAAACTTCCAGCTACTAAATTATGTTTTTTCTGTCATGAATTAATGCTTGTTTTTTGTTTAATTGTCGCCACAAAGATAATTTCGGAAGTGTTTCGATTTTTTTGATGAGAAGTGTATTATGCCACAAGAAGCCAAAGGCTTTTTATCCGTTCTAAGAAAAATATAGCATCTCTAATAAAGATTTTATTAAAATTTTCATCAAACTAGTGACTTCGAAACTTATTACATTTAAAACCGAAACTTTCAATCGAATATTGGAGCCCAAACAAATTCGAACTCACCCAGATAACTGACCAAACAACCAACTTTGTTACGCGTCACTGCGTCCAAATAGACCCAGAATTACTCTAACACTCTCCGATTAGATATTCCCTGGATATTGGATCCAGGTAAAACTTATCGGATTATGAAAATTCCCGCATGATTGTTGTTCGGCCAAGCGAGATGTGATTTCACACTGACCAACTCCAACTGCCAAGATCCGAGAACTTTCCTTGTGGAATGACCGACATTTCGGTCGTGACGTCGTTACAATGTCACTGCGGGCGGTCAAACTTATGGGGTTGGGGACCGCTTGTCACACCGTCATGAGGAAAATGTACGGATAGAGAATTAAGGAAAAGAAAAATATAGTTACGTAACTGTGTTAAGAGTGTTTTTTTTTCAGAGGCAATCTATTTGTATTATACAATAAACTTATCTCGAGTAAAGTTTAATCTTGATTATTCTGTCTTCGTTTGAGAGATTTTAAAACACTTTTGTCGAAGAATAGTTAAATAAACCTGTACAAAACTGTGCCAACACTGTGTGGTCATTAAGTAAAGGACGAATTTTTTTTTGCAAGATTTAATCAACCTATTATAAGCTTATATGAATTCAGGCTCAGATCTAGTCCCAAATAAATAAGGCATCCCCGAATATTCAAGTAAATCCAATCCAAAATTAACAGGAAAGACAATCATCTTTTTGATACAATTTCACGGCAGAATAGATGGGTTAACCTTATGTTTAAGAAAATATAATTTATCTTATCACAACAATACTGTTTAGTGCACCTACCATGTTTTTTCTCTGCAGCACCATAAAGCGTGAATTACATAAAAACGGCGTAAGGCACAGGCGCGGCGCAGGCGCGTCACTTTCATACGTTTTGTCGTGCCGCTTCAAATCTTTTTCGCAAAAAATGTATGAAAGCGACGCGCCTAAGCCGCGTCTGCATCTTACGCCGCTTCTGTGTAATTCACGCCTTATGTCGACTGGTACAAAATGCCTAAGGCATTAAGTCCGCCTCTGTACTCATTTTCTGCATAAAGAATTTGATGATTTTTGGCAGAAAGCCAACTTTAAACCGTAGAAGGACAATGGTACTTTCAAACCAAGACAAAAAACGCTCTCCGTCCCTCGAGCACAGCTAGTTTATTATAAAAGGTTCTAGAACCACTACGGTGTCACAGACGTAACGTTTAGGCGTTTTCCTTATAAATCTTACTTAAGCAGTGACCCACTCGTATAAATTGAATGTTAAAGCTTCCACAGTTTGTATCCTACATATCGTACAAAATGCTAACGTTCAATCTAAGTAGAACAAGGTTCAACGCAGAATACAAATGTTTTGTATTTCGAGGTAATTTCTTTTCTCTTCTTCTTTTCACAAGGTAGAATTGTTGCTGAGTTTAGCGTTTAAGTTTCTAAGTACACGTAAGGTATAAAACGAGGTACATTTGTCTGACAAAAAGTGTACTCTAGCTCCCGCCCGTAGGCTAAAGGTACAAGTCCGAGACGGGCTGCAGATCGCAAACTGCAAAAGTAGTATCGCTTGCGGTGCGATCTGCGGCTGCGGTCTGCGGTTGCAGTTTTGCAGTCGCTGTCGGAATAGCACCTTTAAAGTGCACACCTTAAAGGCGCTATTCCGAGGGCGACTTGCGGTCTGCGGTTGCAGTCTGCAGTTTGCAGCCCGTCTCAGACTTGTACCTTAATTCACGTAACTTCATGACGCGGCAATCAAGTTGTAGTGACGCTGCAGCGAGCGTATCTGACAGCGATCGCCTATTAAGAGGATACGAAAAGCGTTGTTTTGATAGAAACTTAACTGTAACTGAACTTCTTAAGTTAGGTAAATCTGGCCTCTGGTTCTATGGAGACACGGGGACCACCGTGCACTCTGCCGCATTTTCCGCCGCGCGCTATATACATACAAAACAAACAGTACGCGCGAAAACACGCGTCTCTATTTTAGACTGATTTTACAGTCACGCCTACGGCTGTCGGCGCGTAGCTGTTCGATACGTTTCTACTACCTCGTCGTTTTAGTCTTGCGCTGATCACCGCCAAGTATAGTCATTTTGACAACACTCATCGGGACGTATGACACTACAACGCTCTCAGTGATAGAAGGTGCGTCAGCGCCGCGCGGTCTGCGATGCCGACGCGACCGCTCTCTCAGCGCCAACGCTGCTCGGCGCTTAGCAATCACTCTAGACTAAAAAAACGCTACATTTGCATGAAGCATATTCAACCACGCCAATAATTGAACCCTCGTCAAGCTGTCAATCTCCCGCTAGCAACGCTCTAAGCCGAGGTCTGAGTCCCACTATCGCCTTTAGTGCTGTTGCTCCTAGTAGTCATGATGTTAGAGTATAAGTAGTTAGCTTAGATTAAGTATTTTACTTCCCCTATTGGCTGGAGACCCTTTACGTGTCGCCAATAACTGCCTGGTTGCGTAGAAACGTTCCGCAAAGACCATCTACAAGCAGTCCAAGAGAAAAAAAGAAAAAGAATATGCATATTCAACGGTCAGCGTTACTATAAAACCAGCCTTAGTCTACTTTACGCCCCGCATTACGGGCCACGCTAACTTCAGCGTCGACATTAACAATTAAACTAGGCCTAGAATGAACAAAGTATTTCCTTACGACGAGTGTGGTAAGAGAATTAGCAAAATGAGACTAAAGGCCATGGCACACTATACCGGCATCGCAATGGCACCGCTCTAACCGAGCAATTAACTTGTCATTCAAATTAGAACATTAAATCGTGTGTCGTGTAATATATTTCATAATGTCAATATGAAAAAGCCAACGGCGAGCAGTCAGCGCGCTTGCCGCTACCATACAACTCAACTCAGAGCCCGCGCGCTGTGAGCAAGCGGACTGCATGCTTACTGCGCGCCGACTCCGAGTCGCCAGCGAAACAACGTCGTTGCGCCGTCGCCCGCGCTCCTTTCGCAAATGCCATATAACTACTGTGTGTCGCGGTGACAACAAGCTTGCACCCCGCGGCCACTGCGCGCAGACTGCGAGCTTGCACCTCGCGGATGACGCGCAGTTTGCGCGCTGACGGCTAGCCACAGCCTAAATTCGAGGCGACGCCGTGCTGCAGCTGTGCAGTTACGGTGTCGGTATAATGTGCCATAACCTTAATACTCCATCCGTAATTGTTTAAAATTAAAACTGTACATTCTAAACTTAAATTATTAAGCTCTGTTGTCTCCATCGAGCAACGTAGTAGAGATCTTTGTTCTACTTGATCTTTGTATAAGATTAAAGAATGAAAGTAAGATAAGATTTAAATTGTATCATAACTTCTCATCCCCTTAGCTCAGCACAGAGAACCAATTTAAATGTAGTTTGCAAGTTTTATTAGTAGCAAGCATGGAAGAAACAAGCTTAACTTATGTAAACGGTAGCAGGATATATGAGTTGCTTATGAGAAGGTTATAAGGTAACTTGTATTGAGTTAGATGGAAACGGTTTTGTTTGTAGCAAGCGAGACTATAGAGGAGCTCGTGGCTAATTAATAACCGCACAGATCATAATGATTTGCAAGGTTGTGACGGTGGCAGTGGTGGCGACTGGCGGGATGAGTCTATAAAAGGCCCGGCACGCTGCAGTTCGTCCTCCGGTCACGATCCACCGAGCTCTCCCGTCGTAGAGCCGGACGTCTCTTCAGACTCCGCAGTCACACCGATAATTCAGCCCTCATCAAGCTGTCTCCCCCTCCCCCAAGCTTCCGTCAGCAACGCCCTAAGCCGAGGTCTGAGACCCACTAGGGGTTACAGCACAACAGCACTAAGGCTGTTGTTGCAGGTAGTCATGATGTTAGTGTAATACAAGTGTAGTTAGCCTAGGTTAAGTATTTTACTTCTTGACCATTGGCTGGAGACCCTTCAGGTCTCGCCAATAACTGCCCGGTTACGTAGAAACGGTCCCCAAGGACAATCTACAGTAGTCCAATAAAAAAAAACCTTTCGTCCTCTGTCGCGCCTCGGCAGACGCAAGTTAAGTTCTACCTACACCTGAAAACCCTGGACTCCTCGTGTCGTCTAGAACCACGCCCTGTAGATTAATTTGTAATCCTATCCTAACCGATATTATAAATGCAAAAGTAAGTTTCTTTGTTTGTTACCTTTTCACGTCTAAACCACTGAACTGATCATCCTGTTGCATATACGTTGTCAGGTGTACAAAAACGGAGATAGGGTACCTTTTATCCCCAAAAAAGTACTGTTCCCGAGGAAAACAGCAATAAAATTAATAGGTGGCGCCACGTGTCTTTCGAATCACGATTGGATTATATTATTACAGAAACTTTAGTAGTGTGTTAAGAGTTTTTTTGAGCTTAATTAACACGAGCGAAGCCGCGGACAAATGCTAGTTTCTTATGAAACTTCTTACATTTTTTTATAAAATACATATTTTATGGTTAAAAATGTTTTCATTATTCTTCCGTAAGTACACACCTGCTAAGCTTCTTGGTAGATTTTCTGTGCATATGCTGGTTAAGGGTTGACTCTTCAAGCTATACTTAACCCCTAAGCGTGACAAGGTTAAGCTGCCTTTGCCGCGGTCAGGCCGTGGGTAGGTGACCATTAGTTCAAAGTCAAAGTTTTTTATTTCAAGTAGACAAAATTACAGGTGCTTTTAAAACGTCAAAACCAGGTGCACGTCGTAGTTATACGTCGAGTCCACTCCATGCTGTAACAGCACGTTAAACCGTCGGTCCCGGGTATCATACGAATACCTATGACAGTCGTTACAGGTAGTCAGAAACCCGAAAATCTGACAACCTGTCCAGCCTTAGGATATCGGAATAGCCCAGTAACTGGTTTGCGGATGGCAGTCGCTCCGTGTAAAATACTGGTATTCAGCCGCATCTGGTTAGACTGGAAGCTGACCCCAACATTGTTGGGAAAAGGCTAGGCAGAACAAACGGTAAGCAAGACTTTAATACAGAAATCGATAAATAGAATACAATAGTCGTTTACTGTTTCCTGTATTCCAGCAAAGAGTACTGTATTCATACAAAAAATTATAATACCGAAAGCAAAAAGGTTCAAGCGTCAGCATAATTACCCTAAGGCCCCTTAGGGGGGCTTGCCAAGCGCTGGTTTTCAGCTCAAACTCTTGACTTCCATTTACAGAAGAAGAAAAAACTAATGACATAATGAAAAACTTCGATTGTTCGATTGATGTCTTTAACTTAATTAAAACAACCCCTAAACTTCCACTGAAAATACACTTGACAGATGTCGAAATCTAAAAAACTGGATTTTTCAAAATACTATGTCGGGATTGGAACTAAAAAATTGGAGCTTTATAAAGCGATTCTCGGGACTTCCATTTTTGATACTGTAGAGTTTGTACTAGTTTAGTTTGTACTGTTTTTAGATTATACAATCAATAGAACATGGGATGCATGAAAAGATCCTTCAGGAATACGATGCTTAAGTACGTCCGGTGCACCCTGGGCAGTCAGCCCTGCTACCAATCTTGCCGACTGGCTAATCTTTTCACCACGGCATGAGTTATTCTCGTATAGCTTGTGCTGACACAAGAAAAGAATATGAAGAAGAAAAATTTATCAGACTAAGTTTTATTTGCGATGTGTTAAATAAAGATTGGCTTTATTTATCTAAACATCGCGCACCCATCCTAAAATCCATCGGGTTCTACGGAAACGTCAAAACAAAATACATTTATCATGTGTCCGTTAAAATTAAAAAGTATGATTTTATAATGTCCCTGTGCGTGTGTTAGGTGGTAATTTATTAAAATTGCACTGTGAAATACAAATAATTGTTTCTGGCTTTTAACTGAAATATTTAGTAATGCTTTCTGTATATTTCGTAGTAATTAAATAATTAAAACAATTGGCAATGGGCTAACAGTAGTACTGAATTTGCAAAAGAATATTAATTAAATATGAGCATTATCGAGAATTCAATGTTGCGTTACAGTTTTTATATTATAATAATTTTCCCGTGTTCCCGAACAGGCTAGAATATAAAACTTCCTCACCGCATGCTGGGAATAGACGCGAGTTGTGAGATTCAACCAAACTCAACACGTTTGGGGGTAAGATCTATACTGTTCGCCTGGCTAGCTACCACCCTCACATTAAAGTCCGGTGCCAAGCCAGTTTCATGTGTTCCCTGTGTGTATGTGAGAGCCAGAGAGGTATAGGGGAATCCATATATCTCTGTTACTTGAATTCGTATGCTCCATCTGTTGTGTCTTCGCTTACCATCAGGTGCGATTAGGGTCGAACACGACCAAGTAAAATAATAAAAAAGAGTATTTTTAATCTTTCGTGTTTATTTTGTAGCCTTCTTTATATTTGGTTTTGCTGTTTGGCCCCCTCTTTGTGGCATTTGTCCCACAGCCAACAATGAGCGAGAAGTGAGTAGAGCTAAAAACTAGAAAAGAGTTGACGAGCAGCGAGAAGCGATTGTGTAGTTCCGATAGTTTTGTCGCTGGGCTATAAGCTTAGAATAAGAAAAGCGAGTGTGCGAGTGCGACGCGGCGACGGACGATTACTCGCACCACTCGCAAATGACCGCTGGTTGGTCTCTCGGTGTGAGTTCTGACCGCCAAGCGAGCATCGCTGAGCAAGTATCGCTGAAGGGATACCTTCTTTTCGCATAATGTTCTTTGTCCTAATATACTTCGGCATAACGATTTTGGCACAATTTGTTTTGGCATAATAATACTTCGGCATAATTTATTTAGGCATACATTTTATGTTGGCATAATCATCTTAAAGACTAATTTGTTGTGGCATACATTTGATTCGCATAACGTTAGTAGGCCTAATGACTATTAGCATAACGTTAGTTATGATAATCAGAAATGTTTTTACCATTGTCTAATAATCTAGTCGCAGGCGCACCCCGACACGGATAGGTTAGGTTCGAAGGGGATGATGGGGGCTAGAGTGAACGAGCGAAGCGAGCGAACGAAGCCCCCGTCATCCCCTTCGTGTTAGGTTACTTTAAACCCTGCAGACAGAAATAGGAGCCCCGCTCAGCGGGGCTTCGTCGACTCTGCTTTGGAGCCTCAACCTTACAAAACATCCCCTTAAGTTTTTATTGTGAAAATGAAAGTAGGTGACGAATAATCGTCTACCGTATACCTATAAAAATATGTTTTAATATCATTATGCGTAAATAAATTTATGCTTTAGGATATTATGCTTAAAAAAGTTATGCTTTAGAACTTTATGCTTAATCATTATTATGGTTAGAGAAATTATGCTTAAAAAAATTATGCGTAAGCTGTAATGCGTAATTATATTATGCGAAAATATAATTATGCCAAACAAAATTATGCTAAGTTATATTAGGTCTTAACATTTTATGCAAATGGATAGGGAACCATCGCTGAGCGAGTATTATCTATTTATCTTTGATAGTTCTTGTCGCTCAGCGACAAACTAGTGGAGCGAGTCCTCGCCGGCAGTGTGAACAGTCAGCGATCAATCTAAATATATAAATCTAAATATTATAATCTAAACATATAAAAGCGAAAGGTCACTCACTCACTCACCACGAAATATCGAAAACCGTTAGACGTATGAATGAAGATGAAATTTGGCAGGAAGATAGTTCATAGTTAGTAGACGTGCGGGAAAAGAGCCTCCACGAATGACGATACTTAAGTACATCCGGCGCACCCTGGGCAGTCAGCCCCGCTACCAACCTTGCTGACTGGCAATTTTTTTCACTACAGCATGAGCTGTTTTCGTATAGCTCTTGCAGACACGAGAGAAGAAGAAGTAAAAATATATATAAAAAAATTTGCAGCAAAAATTAATATTGCTCGCAGCACTGGGCCGTTCGGGTGTGTCATTTTCCGTATTGATTTTTTTTTTGTTTCGGCATTTTGCTTGCTTACGTATCGTCACTCGTGGACGCTCTTTTCATGCACCCCAATGCAGGTACTTGTACACTGTTTACCTGAGACAAAAATAAATATGAATATTATTTTTACCATAATTGTCCATAAACTGTCTGAGCTTACATCGCACGTTTCACCTTTATTATCACCGTGTATTTTCAGTGCGCGTTACCACTTCCGCAGGGAAATTTTGCGACAGCCAAAATTTAAATTTATATTATTATATCTACTTTAATTACCTTGCTGCGAACAACAATGGGTGTAGAAATTACGTATTACAAACAGAATAGCAGCTTCAAACCCGTGATTGGCAGTTACAAGTGTGTAATGTGTATTATGAATCTCATGTATTGCGGTCTCTTTTATGTATGAAATTAAATACAGGTTGGAAAACTGTGTCTGTAAGGAAAGTACTTTAAATATTGAAGTGAGCAAATTTGAGTCAAAGGAAACATTCCTTAATTTGTAAAAGTAAGTACCTCAATCGAGCCGACACAATTGTGAAAAAATAACACCTTATATTTTTATGGCACCACTTGATCGACTCAATCGTTGGTTCAACCAAATTGATTCACTTTCAGCATGTGCTGTATACACAGTATCTATAAGTGAACTGTTAAATTCACATTGCTTGGAAGATTTCGTCGAATCAGGTCGTATACTCGGGTCGTCATTTGATCGTTTTTTATTAAAGAATAATTAAAAACGAAGCGAAGGAATCGACGATGTTGGTGGATGCGTTCATGGATATTAAGAAAACCAAGCTTAGGAGCTTCAAACAGTCTATTGAGGAAATTGCCAGAAGAGGATCCAGATTCATACATCAATCATCAATTGATTCATCATCAATTGACAATTCTGGCATCCTTCCGCGATGCTGCAGCACGCACGAGTGAATATCGACGTGTGAATCGTTCAATATTGTGTTTACACATTCATTTATCGTTCAACTGCGTTGAATAGTGAACGCCAAAAGTGAAAATATTGAGCATGTTCAATTCTTTCAACGCGATTGAATGCGATTGCACAATGACATTGAATAATTCACTTTTATGTTTACATGGTTCAATTTGGTTGCTTCTTCCAAATTGAAAGGCAGAAGTGAACCGTGTAACATCACCATAAGGATCAAATCTTTTCAAAAAACATTAAATCTTTTTCACGAAGATCATGAAATTTAAATAGTATAAATTGAATTCGCTTCTTGCATCAGTCTGTTTGTCCGCTTACTTCTTTTAAACTATTCCATGGATTTTGAACCGCTTTTCATTTAAATTTAGGTAATTTCTTCCGGATGGTTTTAAGCTATATAACATACCCAAGCGACGGCGGGGCGAGTCGCTAGTAACTTATAAATTCAATAGGACAAGGCACCTTAATCATTGCAGATAGAAAGTACTTAGTGGTTGTTTTATTTTAGTTTTGCAAATATGAAAAACAGCGTCCATCGAGTTTATGATGAAGACAGTTGTAATAAACCAATGATTATCAATTTAAGCAAGCATCTAATATGCGGGTTCTATAATAATACGCATAAACATAGTCTCAAGCAGTCTACACACCAAACCCGCCGACCCGCCTTCAAGAGTCGCCGACATTTTTCCGGCGACTTCACATTTCGTTCAAGTGGTAAAACTTTGTCGGCGGCACGAAATCAGTAACTTTTTTGGTAGTTTGAGAACACTAACACGTCACTATAGGTCGAGTGTCGGCGGGCAAATAATACGCAAGTCGCACACATGCCGCCGACATGTTGCCACAAGTCACCGGGCGACACGCGCGAGTACAAGTCGCCGACATGATTCTTTTGAAATAAAGCCGTCGACATCAAGCCGACCGGGCTGTGTCGGCAGGTCGGCCGGCGGGTTTGGTGTGTAGACTCCTTTAGGTTCTTGACGAAAATAAAAGATGTTAGAATTAAGATTCATCAAATAATGCCCACCGGCATCGGGAACAGGGTCCAAGCTACCGGGTCATGGCTCTAGAGAGAGGAACTTTCTAACAATATGCGCCATGTCCAGAAGTACTTACAACTTTCTGAATCAAACCCTTGATTCAGCTGCCTAACTAGAGCCTCATCAGAAGTTGGTCTAGGCTTTTAGCTATTAAGCCATTAGGTGTAACGACTATCGGCACGATGACTGCTGAGTCAACATCACACATGTCGACAACCTAGTGTGCCAAATCGAGTTATTTGTTTTTTTATCACATTCAGCTTTCACAAAATAATCGAATATAAAACGATGAGAACTAAAAATAAAACAAATATACCACACAAAGAATGAAACCATAACATTTCACTTAAAAAATGGCTGTTAACAAAAACACGGCGTCTAACCCCAAATTCCTCCGGTTAAAAGACCGCCATGTTTATTTTTTCTTCCTCAGTAAAGCCTTGTACAAGTGTTATGGTCCCGCATATTACGGCGACAGTTATTTCAATAAATTCAGAGCTGAATCCTTTTCGTTTATTTAGGCAAATATTATGACTGCAAGCTTCCTTGTTTTCGTTTTATGAAAAAAGGTTAATAATAATACGAACATCAGGCTATACTATTATTTTTATTATTTGACTTGGTCACTTTTGACCCTAGTCTTACTAGTCTTAAGCACAGACAGGGTCTAAGATAGAGCACACGAATACAAGTAACAGATATATAAAAGGATTCCCCTATACTGTTCTTTTTAAAACAAAGAAAGATCGGCGATTGTATCACTGTACGGTAAACTTCCAAAGATAAGCGACAGTGATAGCCTAGTGGATGATCGCAAGTCATTTGTCTAGGAGGGTCTAATTTCGATTCCGGCCCGTACCTTAGAATTTTCGATTTCACGTGCGGATCAGAATTTAATTGTCACTTGTTTTTAAGGAAAACTTCGTGGGAAACCTGCGCGCCTGAGAGGGCTCCAAAAAGTTCTCGATGGTGTGTGTATCCTGCTAACCCGTACCAGGCCACCGTGGTAGACTGTCTGGACGTGTCTCACTCATGCCCATACACTTCTCAATGAGAAGTGGCTCGTGCCCAGCAGTGGGACATTAATGGGCTAATTAAACTAAACGTCCACTGTTGAAATGAAATGATATAACGAGGGTAGTTCACTCATTGGGGGTACCTCGTCATCAGAGTCCAAGTTTGACTTGGTGTAGGCAGGAAATAATAGTCACAACACTGATTATAGTCCTGTATTTATTCACTCTCGATAATAAAATAATAAAATATCTAATGATCAAACCGATGGAAACTGATTAAAGTACGGAAACGCGGTAAGTTCGGTGCAGGCTGGCAAAACGACCTCTAGCCTTCGTGTCTCACTACAAAGTGACTTCACTCCAATCAAATGCATCCAATGTCAAAAAGAATGACAGCTGACAGCTTACCGACAACCGTCAAACAAGACATGCCACGCCCCGCACCGACCTCACCCAAGCACACTGCTTGACGTTTCCGACAATAGATGGCGTCCTACTTCATTAACAATAATCAATAGTCATTCTAATAGTTGTGCTTCTGTGTTGATTCTGCGACAGATATTTATTTCTGTAAATAAATCTGTTACAGACACTTTTACAAGTCAATGAAACGAACGAGTTGAACGAGGGACTTTTTAACCTCGTACATCTAATAGACAATATGACGACCGCCCGTTGCCGCTGCAACGAGAATATTGCTAATATCACTTTAAACAAACAGATTAGTGATTCCATCGACGAACTTTATTAAGTTAAAATAAGAAAAATAATAATACTTTTGATTACCTGTACAAGAAAATACATAGAAGTATATATAATTATTTTTATCTTCGCCTTCATTGCTATATTAAGCAGGTCTACAGTTGCACTAGTTTACCTGATAAGCCTTAATGTACGACATCAATTTACCTAGAAGCTTTAGAAGATTCAACCAAGACGTAAACTGATAAAGCTACGGGTTTCCAGGAAACAAAAAAAACCTTTTATTCCTAAGACGAGATGTACTTAGCCTAGTTTAAATAGAAATTGCCTTCAGGCGCTATTCATTGGAGTTGGAGGGCTTTCCAATGATAAATAAGAAAATAAGATTTTTTTATTGAAATTGTTTCCAATTAGCAAGAAAATCGAATTGTTATTATAATAAACAGCTTCACTGGTTAAACTCCGGCTGTGTAATTTGATATTTCTGTTGGAAAAAATCTTAATAATAGTCCGAGGCGGAAATTATGTCCGCTAATGGGCTTGCTGCCTTCAATAAACCGCCGGCTATTAAAGGCACCATAGTTTCTTTGTGAGTATAACCTAATAGGGATTAAATGCATGTCAATTATGGATAGAGTATCCACACCCCCTTACGTTTATCCCCTAATGTGCAAGATAACAATTTTTCAGGACTTTGTAAATCTTCACAACGTTTTATCAGTTCTCGCAGTACTACGAGAAAATCACCCAACACAACAACACAAAAAATGCATTTCGTAGATAAAAATAAAAAACATGAAATGAGGCTCCACAAGTGACGATACTTAAAATACGTCCGGCGCTCCCTGGGCAGTCAGCCCCGCTACCAATCTTGCTGGCTGGCTAATCTTTTCACCACGGCTAAGCTATTCTCGTATAACTCGAGCTGACACGAGAAACGATAGATAAAAAACTACCTAGATTATTTTCTTCGAAATTTTCTCCTGTAAAATTGTGTTTTTGCACTTATACGTAGGGTAAAAATGATAATTATCCATGGATAACTTCTTATTAACTTCTGCGCCTAATTCACTGAACCATCCTTATTTAGCCGCTAGTGCCGGATACCAGTCGACGGAAAGCGACGCGCTTTGATGCAAACTTTGTGAAACCCGAGCATCGAGAGTCACATTAGCTGCCGTTCAGTTTAGCGTGCGCTTTCAACGCGGGAACTGTACGACTGACTGACACTAGAGTTGCAACGATATATCGGCCAACCGATAATATCAGAGCAAACTATCGATATTATAACATTGCCGATACGATATTATCGACTTGCCGATATGATGGGTTTTTAGCGATTTTATTCACTTGAAATATGCTTTAACAAACACGGATTTTGAAATAGTCTGGTTACTTTAACTTTAGCAAGGCACCACTGAATTTTCTACTGAACGTAAGCATCTAATAGTCTATGGTGGTACGTGTCGTGCTACTCGTACCTACTAATTTACTGTTATCATAAAAGTTTTAAGCTTTGTGATCAACAACATGAAAAGAAGCAAAATATAAAGTTTTTATTTTTAAAAAAAGCAAATTTCGTAATTATTTTCTCTCAATTCACAAAATATTTATACCATCGATAAAAATGTACGACATTGTCGATAGATATATCGATATTTTTATAGATACATAAATCAACTTGCATCACTACTGGCGCCGTAGCAAACCGCGCTCAACGCTCCACGAATGCACGCCATATTAACTACACTACACTAAAACTAAGCAACCGCAGAAACTGCGTATAATACTTTATCGTGTAGCTACATACTATATTGTATCTGTCATTGATTGCCAACACTTAAAAAATACCCACAGCTTTCTCATTAACCCAAATGTTATGCTACACTTGCCCAATGTTTTCTTATTTCGATAAAAAAACGCAAAAAAAAAGGATTTAAATGAGGGTAGGAAAAATTGGAACAAGAGTTACTACCATGTTTTCGCACTGGCAACACGAACTTTTTTAATAACGCTCCATTATGCGAGTTTGGTATCACTTTCGATTCCATATCAGACCACTCTCGCACTTTTATAACTTTTCCGAGCCATTTTTTTTATCGAAATTACTCTACCGATTTAGTTTTCGCGATGAAATAGATAATGTCAGTCTGTGTAAGAATTTGAATAAAGTTAATGAAATTAAACAACTCATATAAAATAAACTACCTATACTTTGTTCCACGAAAGACGAGTCCTGACATAGCGGTTATTTCGTAAATTGTAGCCGTAAGGAGACTTCTATCGAAAAAACGTAAACGACATAATCAAAAACCATAAAATAGCTATACGAGTACCATGTGACTTTTTTACCGTCTGGAAAAAAAAAACATATTAGGTGAACGCAGTAGAACCCCAACGAATAGTTTTTTTTTTTAATTGCTGCTTTGGAATTTATCTTTCAATAAGTAGGTATTATAATTTGAAGTACATTTTCATACTAAACATATATCAATAAAAACAGGAATTTTGAAGTAAAGAAATCGATTAAATAATATGTAAATTCAAATCACCGGCGTATGATTTGAGTTTCTATAGCAGGTATCTATAGATATGTCAATTTCAAAAAAGAAGAAGAAAAAAAAAATCCAAAGCGTTCTACTCCATTCACCGAATTTTTTTCCAGACGGTAAAAAAGTCATTATCCGTGTTTTGTTTTTTAAAAATACTTAACTTTCTTTGTATTTAGTATTGTAGAGAAACTTTAGGACTCACCTTACGTTGAAAAGGGTATAAATCAACTAGTTGAGACCTAATGTAAACCAATTGGCAATAAAGAAGACTTATTGGTCTAGTTACGTACAAGTTTGACTGCGGACCTGACGCTTTAAGTCCTATTCTCAGGTCCGGTGAATATTAATTGGACTTTCATTGTGTCAGACAAAAAGGGATGTAAGTAACTTTATATCGTCGAAATTCACGAATTTAGCTATTAGTTTTAGCTGTCCTTTGGCTTCATACAGTATGTTAACTAACGAAAGACGTTCCCGTTAACCAGCAATACTATAGAGTAAAAAAAAATTTCCAACCAAAACAAAAAAAAAAAAAAAATATCACAAAATATAAAATTGATACCTAAAAGCAACGCTTACTGTACAATTGTACATGCGCACTTGTCTATCAATTTGGAAAACACGGCAACATCGCATTTAACTTATCTACGCTACTATTTTGGTTTTAAACAGGCCGTTCCGAATTGTTACTATTTATTTCGGATACAATTTATTTTTTTCGGTTTTTTTTTGGTTTTTTTTTTTGGTTTTTGTTTTTTTTTTATTAATGATAATTAGATTAATGGGTTTAAGGGAACGCTATCTGTTATTTTACATAAAGTATACTAAAAAACAGTTTGTTTTGTAGTAGGTGTAATTTTTAATGTTTCCAACCTGGGATATCTTAATAGTTTAACGCGAAAAAATAACGACAAACTGTAGTAAAGCCCAGTATGATTAATAACACAACACTTGAATGAACTCGATACCTTCCAACTCTTGTTTTAAGTTCCCTCATTATTCTCTTTTTACGAAAATCCGAAGCAAACAAAGATTAAAAGTTTTTGCGAAACAGCGAAAATCATTTACTAACATTTTGCATTTAATTTTATTAACCATTGCAATGTTAGAAATGAACTGAAAATAGTGGCGGTTCACAGTAAGAGAAAAAGTTTCTATAAGCACTTTGTGGAAACGTAATACGAACCCACAAAATGCTTAGAAAAAACATTTATATTTATTCTTAGAAAATATTATTATGTAAAATAATATTTAAGTTGAAATAAGTGATAATAAATAGATAAATTATAAGTGCTTTTATTTGCGATGTGTTCCTTTTTGCACTGTAATTCAGTTATTATTTAATTATTTAGTATTGTATGCCAACCCTTTAGGTGGATCTCACACGCGCAACGCTACGCATAGATACACACGCACGGTGTCGGGGGCCCAGATCTGCACCAACATGCGGTTTTATCTACGTCCCTGTACGGCCGCAGATTTCGATATCCCCGCACCAAATAAAGTTCAATTCGTGGACACGTCTGTTATTCGCAAAAATCTGCGGTTACTGCAGATCCCAATGTGCCATACTTTGCGGGACGCCACGCGCTTCCGCGCGTTTTCGCTGATCTGCGAGCGGTCTGCAACCACGCACGTTGATGCGTTGTCAGTGTGTTGCACTAGGCGTATTTTATATACCTACAAACTGAAGTACTTACAGTCAACATTTAAAAAACGCAGCCCCGCGCATCGGAGTGTGGCGCATTGTGTGTGTGTGTGTGAGATCCGAATTAGGGCTTCACTTTAGAGCTCCAATGGGAGGCTTATGGTCATAACAGTCATAAGTGAACATTTCCGGGTTGATGATGATGACGACTAAAGTTTTGTTATTGTAGAATAAACAGGTTTTTATATTGCATGATCTAAAATTCAAAACACTCTCAGTTTGTGAAATCAAATTTGATTTTTTTATTTTCTTATTCTTTATTTTCTTAACTTCAATTGTCTGGTTTACAGACTGTTACGTGACTCAAAACTAAATTAAACTTGTATAAGCGGTAATAAAATGCCGCCAAAGTGTTTTAACTTTGAGGTCGCTAATGATAACATAAATATTGTCCGTGTAGTGCCTGAGGTTGTTCCGCAGAACATAAAAATTACTTCTGACTAATATAATAAAGTGAGAAAGAACGCTTTTCTACTGTTCAGTATGGTAACGTTGGGACAGTAGATCAAGTTCCCAGAAACAGAAATTTAATACCTTTTAGTTCTGTTTAGCCTTTTCCCAACTTCATTGGGGTCTGCTTCCCGTCTAACCAGATGCGGCTGAATACCAGTATTTTACACGAAGCGACTGCCATCAGACCTCTGCAACCCAGTTACTACCGATTGTCAGGCTAAGCGTATGCTGAGACGCAGGTGACGCAGGTACACGCAGCGCAGAGCAGATTTTGTAATGCATGAACGTACTAAGATCTGCGTACGCTGCGGCGCAAACGCGTGAGACGCAGACATGCGTCTGCCCTGCTCTGCGCCTCGTTGTAGTGCCGGCACAGATTTCTGCGCGACGCGTGCATGTCGACATGTGTTTTTTACCGCTAATTCGAATTTTATTGCAATGACAGAACATTTAATTGAATTAGTGCGTTGTGAACCTTGTTTGTATGATACTAATCATACAGACTATTAAAAAAACGTTTGTCAACTCGAACGCGTCTATTCTTTGTACTAGTTAAAACTCGAATATGTCTTCGAGCTGCGTCACAGTATGCGGTCGTGGCCTATGTCAGCCTCGCCTGCTCTGCGCGGCAAAATCTGTACTGTGCTGCGTTGCGTTCGCTTGCGTCTCAGCCTCAAGCGTGCGCTTAGCCTCAGACTTTCTGCTGGCTTCTGATCACCCGTAACAACTGTCATAGGTATTCGTATAACAGCCGGGACCAACGGCTTATCGTGCTCTCCGAGGAACGGAGGGGTCTCAATGTTGGTCAGCGGCATCTGGGTAGACTGGAAACTGATCCCAATATAGATGGGAAAAAGCTAGACAGAACATGTGGAGGAATTGTCTAAATCTGTTTAAAAATTTTAGTTCAATGACTAATGTCAGAGCTCTAATATTCTTCCATCTCTTTCTTCTTTTATCTGCAAGTAAAGGATGGTAATATTTTTAGTTAGATTTAGTCCGTGCAGGTCATTGGAACGGAAAAGCAAAGTGAGACAAGTTTTGCATTGCAACTCATCCCACGCAATAAAGATACTATAATGATAATAAAATAGAGGTCGTGACTAATTAACTAGGTATCGAGACACATTCATTGTCTGGAGGACATTTTAAAATGAAATATGGGTGGCGATGATTGCACTCATATTTCAATTTATGATCGATTTACTCACGTTAATTTTTCGGTATTACCCTACTTGTTACGGACCCAAACGGAGCCTTCAATCATGAGCTGATGAACAGTTCGACAGTAAATCATCACACATGTGAATGTGTGTTCAAAAAAAACCGGCCAAGTGCGAGTCGGACTCGCGCACGAAGGATTCCGTACCATTATCTATAAAAACGGCAAAAAAATCATGTCTGTTGTACGGGAGCCCCCCTTAAATATTTGTTTTATTTTAATTTATTTATTTGTTTTTAAAAGTGAATATGTAACTATATATTCTGTGAATATTTCAAGCGTCTATCTGTTGCCGTTATCAATATCGAGCAAAAACGAGCAAAAAAAACACGTTTGTTGTATGGGAGCCCCCTTAAATATTTATTTTATCCTGTTTTTTAGTATTTGTTGTTATAGCGGCAACAGAAATACATCATCTGTGAAAATTTCAACTGTGTAACTATCACGGTTCATGAGATATAGCCTGGTGACAGACGGACAGACAAACGGACAGCGGAGCCTTAGTAATAGGGTCCCGTTTTACCCTTTGGGTACGGAACCCTAAAAAGACATTATTGCACTATTGAGTGTTGGGTAGGACAATGTTATCTATACATATACATACATATAATAAAATTATAACTAAAACTGTACATAAAATCTTTTTGGAAACAAGTGAGTGCAACGCATCTTAGGAGCGATAGTGCTTGTTCACGTACAACTCGCGGGTGCGAGCGCGGTGGCGGGCGCGGTGGACTTGGCGAGTTCGTGTTCACATTGACCGCCAGGCGTTTGCGCGAGTGTGACGTGTTATCAGAGGTTGTAAACATGGACGACGATCTTTTGTTTTTAAACGAAAATTATTTCCTAAAATGGGATTTCATACCTTATACTGTGGTTACAAAAATAAAGCAGTTTAAAATACCTATAAATATGAATACTTTTATTTACCCTCCATAACAGGAAATAATTCAACAATTTCTTTCCATAACTTATAAAGGACGTTTCTGTTCATATGGTAACGATGTTTGCTTTGCCAAATTGGAGTTCTTGCCTGAATAGATGAAAAACGTGCTATCATTCCCAGCGACAAGTTCAAACGGGTTGATCTTACCTGACGACGCGAGTTAATCGCGCGCTCCGCCGCTAGTTCGACGTGAACACTCGCAAACAACTTCATACGTTTGAAATTATCGCGAGCGCGCCGCACGCTCCCGTCGCGAGTTCGCCCGCTACATAGCCCGCACCTGAGTTTTGTACGTGAACACTTGCATATTATGCCATACGTTTGATATTTCGCGACCGCGCCCGCCACCGCGCCCGCGAGTTAACGTGAACAAGCACCTGTTGCCAAAAATTTAGATTTTAGTTTTTTTTCTGTTACTCCTTTTATATGTTTGACCTTCACGCCAGTACTACGGGACAGATCGAATTGAAATTTGGCATACACATACGTTAAAGAGCGGGTCAGGTTATAAAGTACAATTTAACACGGTATTGGGTTTTTTTTTAGATTGAACAGAAAACGTCTAAGTAATCCATTTCAACTAACTTGATTTACTGAACATTATTTTCTAGGCAACCAAAAGCTAGAATTACTTGTGTTCTAAGTCTTGGTAAATTAGCTTTCCTGCAGCAAAAGTTATTGTCTACGAATTTACTTTGATCTTACTTTTCTCATTGTTTCGTGTCTCGTGGTGTTCTCTAAGGCATTATATCGTTAAAACAATTAGGGAGAAAACGTTTCAGCATAGTTTTAGTGTTTTTATGAACTATCATACTATAATGGTTCTTTGTTAATGCTTTTGGATTGTTTGTAATGATGCGAACTGAGTTTAGTGCATTAATGTTCGATTCTTATGATTTACCTAAAGCGGGACTGCTGAGCGTGAGGTCTTGGGTTCGATCCCCAGGTCGGGCAAAGTGTTATTGGGTTTTTCCGTGTGGAATTTCTCAGTAGCAGCTTGGAGTCTGGATTTGTGCCCGGTTGATGGCAATAGGCTCGCCCCCTATTACGTGGGACTTAAACATAACGGCGAAACGTGGGTGTACTATACACCTCTGCCAATCCTTCGGGGAATAAGGCGTGAAGTTATGTTTTATTATTATGTGTCTTAAGATTTACCGAGACTTTATCATTATCAGACCATTACTGTCCCACTGCTGGGTACGGGCCGCTTCTCAGAATGAGAAGGGTTTAAGCTTTAGTCCTCCTCGCTGGCCTATTGCGGGTTGGCGGACTACATACACCATCGAGAACTGTTTTAGCCCGCTCTGGTGTGCAGATTTCCTCACGAAGTTTGCCTTTACTACTGTGGAGAAACCAGGTGTTGTGTTCCTCCAACCAAAGGGAGGATCCTCCAACCAGGCCGAGTCTTGTGCCTGGCGGGCTACTGCTCAACGGTTGATGTTGGGAGGTTGTATATACAAGGTTAGTTTTAGTATATACTAAACCTGAAACTAGTTTGTTCAGAATCACTTGGAGAATCGATTGACATATTTTTTACACCACATTTTTTTTTTTGTTTTTTTTTCATAAATTTCAATTTTGTTTCAGTAGGTTTCTACCCATAACAGTTGACGGGAATAGACACCTTGAGGCTTGAAATGGTCCGCTCGGCCAGTTTCCGTGTATTAGACAACCCCTGCATAGCACAACTCAGGCATTTCACACTTTTTTAGCGAACTTAACGCGACATAAACTAAGGTGTAACTTGGAGATTTACTAAAAAAAAACACATTTTCAGGCAGTTCTGATGAAAATCTTGTTGGGGTGTCTCGGTTTTCGTATAAAGTAAAAATAACATTGTATACTATCTGCGTGTTAAATCTTGATTGCGCGATGTAGGATAGTTCGCATGTGGCGAGATAGATGCCGCCACACTACTAACCCAAGTGATAATCAAGTGATAATAAAGAATAGCACTACCCCATCTCTTCCCGTGGGTGTCGTAAAAGGCGACTAAGGGATTCACTAGAGGATGGGCAGCAGCGTTTTCTGAGTACTTTAACAACCACACTGCGATCGCCAACCCGTCTGCCAAGCGTGGCTATTATGGCAAATCCCCCCAACATTGTTTGGGAGAGTCCTATGTCCGACAGTGGACGTCATTCGGCTGAATGATGATGATGATGAAGTGATAATCAAATAATGATCCACACATGAACTCGGAAAGTCAGAGATGCGGATTGGGATGAAACACTGACCCTCCTGCATAGAACGCAAGCATTCCACCGCTAGGCTAACCGAGAGTTACAAAGAAGTAAAACTAGCGATGTATTGTAAAATAAATTAGTAATAGGTATGATAATGTTAATGATCAAAATTGTCTCTACGTTTTTAATTTTAATTATATCATCCCATTTTATGTGTTTTTAAATTGCCAGGTAATTTCTAGAAGTAAATGAAACTAATAGATTATTACAAAAAAATCTAATCTAAGCAGATATTTCAAAATTCTAAAAAAATAATAATGCATTGTAATAGGGACAAAACTGTCACATTATAAGCGAAAGAAATTCATTTACTTAGAAATACATCGCTAGGTTTACTTCTTTGTATTGTTTTTTTTAACTTAAAGTAATGAATTTTATAAGTAAAAGTAGACAAGTAATTAGAGTTAATGTAGAACTAATCGCCTATCTAGATTTTGTTTTTTTAAAGTGCGTAATTTAAAAGTACATCGCTGGCTAACTGTTATAGAAGAAGTAATTTTTTATAAAAAACTAAAACGGAACAAATTGCGTATTATGCATATTTCGATAGAACAAAATAATATAGATCTAATTATTTAATATATTCGTTAAAACGCAGGGCGTGGTCAATCGCTAGGTACAGAGACACGTGTTCACACGCATCATGAATCGTAAAAAATGTCGGACACGTCTTAAATCACGTATCGTCTTTTAAAAAATACGTTCGTCAAAAAACACGAATCGTGATTTTTTTGTGACGGATCCATCGTGTTCGATAGTTCATCCAAGACTAAGAATTACGAAACGAATGTGAACATCAATTCGGATATTTTGCCGAATTGTGATAAAACACGATTCCGTATGCAATGTAAACGTCCATCCGTCATGACGTATCGTGTTTTATGACGAATCGTCAATGAAAAAACCCGTGTGAATGAGCTTTAACATGCGCGGCTGACCGGGCGGTCAGTTCACTAGTGCTGGCTCGCCCATCTCGTTCCCTCGCCATGCAGCCTCTAAAGTTAAGCACTTTAGGCTCTCGTCTAGTTCGACTATTTGGTCGGGACGACAGTGACAGTTTGACAAAAAAAAATGCTGCCATTGGTGGACAAACTGATTCGTTTTTACCGATGTGAACCGGGCATTAATAAGTTCAATGTTACATAGGGTTGATAAATTCATCATAATTTTTGGTCTCATTCTGCTGAGCGGTGCCTTGATGCACGTTTACCAGGGAGCCAATTCTACTAGAAACGTTGATCAATCGCAACCGAACCGAAGCCGAGCCGTTCATTTAGACAGTTTTCGTTATCAATAACTGTAAAATTATTTGATAGTAAAAATAAAACCAAAAATTTTTATAGCTTTCGTAAACGAAAACTGACTGACAGTTGTGGTTCATTTTAAGTTGGACTTCCGTCGATTACGGCCCATGCAACTGAGGTGTCTGACGCGACAATACCAAACACTATGAAAATGTATGGCGCCGCATAGTGTAGTATCATCGCATAGCCTCCTCTACACGTCGACAGATTCATCAGCAGATGTCATCTGCGAATGCGTCCGCCGACGTGTAGACGGGGAAATTTGCTCGTCTGTGGTAGGTATTTAACGTCGGCAGATGCATCTGCCACCAATCATTCGCGCTCCGACGCTCGCTGAGGACGGACGTGCCGCAACTCGCGCTGCGTACTTTCTCGACGTGCTCGCTCACGAATATCGCTACGCCCCGCCGTAGTGTTCTCCACTTCACGACTATAAGTTCAAAAGCTGCCTTTTTCAAGGCGGTGGCTGAACGCCTATTTCTTTGACAAACGCGTGTGCCCCTTCAGGGAAAATCCACAGTTTCGTGGTCCTCAGCTGATACTTTGCAGTGTTAACGAAACCGAGAGGGTGTTGACCCAATACACCAGCTGCGCCCCTTCAGGGCAAGGCGAAAATTGGAAGGAGCTAGTACCACCGGCCTTGGGGGGTCTCCTAGTCGACGCTAGCTCTAACCCCGTTCTCTCCCATCTAGCACTCTCTAGTATTGCACCTCACTAGAGACTTAGGAACCCGTTCGCACAATAAGACTGGCGACGGGATTACTAGCTTAGGGCTCACCAATAGGCACACAACCTCCCTGTCTATACCCGACAGGGAGGGTTTTCACACACCCCCGGGCTCATCCACCTGGGGAATCGCGTTTTTTAAAAATTAAATTATTAGGACTTATAGGCCGTTACTAAAAATAGTCGCGTACGTGTGCGCGCCGCGTTTTTATTAAGCCTAATTCCCATTTTTTACACACGGCTCAGGCATCTTTTCCGAGATGTCTGACGCTGTGTTGTTAGCGTTCTTCCGGGAACTTTTAAAGGACCCCGAATTTCTCGCTAAATATGGCGCTCGTATTCCTAGTAGTGGGCCCATAAGGCACACTACTAATCCGTTATCGCCCACCTGCGATACCGACTTTGATTATTTCGGCGAAGGAGAGCCATTGTTCGACGAGAACAATGGCATTCCAAGCCTTTTATCGCTTCCGCCTTTCTCTCCCGGTCCATTGTCTCCGGAAACAATGGAAATTTCGCACCTGCACTCCGCAGCTACGCCTTCCGCTAATTTACACACCCCTTCCCCGTCCCTCCGACATGCTCCAGAGATGACGTCATCAATGGACACGTCAGAGCCCTTAGTCCCCGATTCCGATATTGAGTCCGAATCCTATTCGTCGGCTTCCTCTTCCTCAGAAGGCTACACTACCGTAGTCGGAAAGGGGAAAAAGCGTGCCCGCAAAAATAAGGCGACCTCCTCCAGCCAAGTCCCGGCTAAAACCCCCAAGACAACCGTTGCGACCCCCGCGTCGGCTGCTTCCCTTAATCCCGTCCCGGATACCTCCCCGCAGGCCAGTCGTCCTTCCTCTCCCCGTCTCGTTACCGGCTCGAAAACCTCGGCTCCGAGGAAAGAGCCCTCTCCTCCGCCTCTGTACATTCAGGACAAGGCGAAGTGGACCGATGTGTCCAAGATGTGTGTTGATCGCAAGATCAACTATCTTAGTGCCCGCACCACCCAACAGGGCATTAAAGTCATGGTCCCCACGTCAAAAGACTTCCGCGATCTCACGCGTATGTTAAGGGAAAAAAGCGTGTCATTCCACACCTTTGCCCTTCCCGATGAGCGACTTATCAGAGTCGTTATCCGCGGCATCCCCAAGGAGATTGACTCCGACGCCATCCTTAGCGACCTTAAGTCGCAAAACATTCCTGTCTTGGAAGTCCACCGCATGCACCGCGGCCGCGGTGGCACCCCCTACGACATGGTCCTCGCAGTATGCGAGCCTTCAGACGAGTCTAAGACCGTCTATAATATTAAGACCTTGTGCCACCTGTCTGGCATAAGCGTCGAGCGCCCCAATAAGTCCGGTCCGCCTGGTCAATGTCACCGTTGCCAGCTTTATGGCCATTCACAGCGTAATTGTTACGCGAAACCCAGGTGTGTCAAGTGCCTGGGCGACCACGGCACTAGCGACTGTGAACGTCCTAAAGATAGGTCCCTATGTCTCGAGCCTCCCAGCTGCGTTTTATGCGGCGAGTCTGGTCACCCTGCGAATTATCGCGGGTGCGCTAAAGCGCCAAAACAGCGCAACCCTAACCTAGCTAAACGCTCAGCCGCCCGTCATCAAAGAGAGAGTCCTTCCACGGCTCCCCCTCTTTCTTCCCAACTCCCCGCCCGCCTCAGTCCCCAAAGGCCGTCCCCATGGAACGCGCTGAACCATCAGCAGTCGTTCCCCGCCTTAAGGCCCAGTACCCAGTTGCCCCAGCAACAGCAACGAACCACAAGTCCCCCAATCTCGGCTATCCCCGGCCTGATGAGCTCCACTATCCCCGCTCCCACTATAGTGCCAGCTGCTTCACAGGCTGCACGTAGTCCCCCAACATCACAGGCTGCCCCCACACCCACCCCCGCACCCGCCTCCGCACTCGCTCCCAGGCCAGCGCCGACAGCGGTTGCTCCCTCCACTTCCCTCTCGTCCACTAAAGTGCTCCTTAGGGACACGATCCCCAGCCTCATCCAAACCCTCTCCTCCTGCAATACGCAGTGGGCGAAAAACATAGTCTCCGCTTGGAACGCCTCTCAAGGCGATCCAATCGCTCGCATCAATGTCCTCTGCGAACTAGATGACATAGTCATTTTCCTCATCCAATAAATTCCAATGCATACAGAAAGCTGTAGAATTAAGCCCCGATCCCTTAAATTAGGCTTCTTCAACGCTAACAGCGTTAACGGTCAACGAGATGAGATCGCAATCTTTTTGCGTGATCATCAAATTGACATCTTCCTAGTGCAGGAAACGTTTCTCAAGCCCCACAACAGGAACCCTGGAATTGCAAACTATAAATTAGTTCGCAACGACAGGACCCGTAGTAGGGGCGGTGGTACTCTCATCTACTACAAACGTTCCCTGTACTGCACTCCCTTAGACCCTCCCCCTGGTCTCCAATTCCTGGAAACTTCCATATGCAGACTAGGCATGACAGGACACCAGCCGATCACAATCGTCTCGGTGTATAATCCTCCCTCCAGTAATAAGATCCAACTCCGGAGCGATCTTAAAGCCCTCTTTGACCTCGGCGGAGGTTCCGTTATCATAGCGGGCGACCTCAATGCCAAACATCTCTCGTGGAGCTGCAACTCCAACAACCACGCGGGTCGTAACCTCGAACAGTTGAGCCCGGAGCTCGAATTCGACGTTATCGCCCCGATGTGTCCTACTCACTACCCCCATAACCCTAACCATCAGCCTGATGTCCTTGACATAGCGCTTCTAAAGAATGTAAACCTCGGTCTACGCTCTATAGAGACGCATGAAGAGCTAGACTCCGATCACCGCTCCGTAGTCCTTCACCTAGGTCCCCGGGGTGGTCCCCCGGATCCTGGTCAACCCGCCCCGACCAAAACTGTCACGGACTGGGGAAAACTAGAGGAGCGCCTCAAGTCTTCCTCATCCGTTCACTTAGATTCCATCCCCGACGATATCGTTACGATCGCCGACACGCTGGGCGCGATCGACTCCCTCACCAGTCACGTACAGTCCGTGGTGAACGAATGTTCACGGCAGGTTCCAGCGGTGGACGAACACCGCTGGAAGCTGCCGGACGATGTGCGTGAACTGCTGACGGAGAAGAACGCGTGCATCCGTGCCTACGACTCTTTTCCCTGCGAAGCTAACCGCGCCCATATGCGTTCTCTACAGCGTGCTGTAAAGAAACGTGTACGGGAGGTTCGGGAAGCCCGCTGGGACAAGATGTTGAGCGACTTAGAGCCATCCCATCTGGCCTTCTGGCAATTACAACGAAATCTAAAATCCGATTGTGTAGCTTCAACTCCCCCTCTCAATCGTCCAAACCAAAGGCCGGCCTTTGAAGACGACGAAAAGTCCGAATGTCTAGCCGACAGTCTAGAAGCCCAATGTACTCCCAGCACCCAACCCGTAGACCCGGTCCATCTTTCCAAGGTGGATCGCGAGGTCGAACGTAGGGCCACCCTCCCTCCCGATGAAGACCCTGACGACCCCTTACCCCCCATCACCGTAGACGAGGTCCACACGATAGTGAGGAAACTCAAACCTAGGAAAGCCCCCGGCTCAGACGGTATCACCAATAAGGTGATCAAACACTTTTCCGCCCCGCTCATAGTCCTCATGACCGCCATCTTCAATGGCGCTCTGAGTAATAACATCTTTCCGCAAGCTTGGAAACAAGCCACCGTTATCGGTATCCCCAAACCCGGCAAACCCAAGAGTGAGCCCACTAGTTACCGCCCCATCAGCCTTCTCAATGTATTTGGGAAAATCTATGAGCGTCTCATTTATATCCGTTTAAAAGATTTCGCTGACTCCCGTAAACTCATCCCCGACGAACAGTTCGGTTTTCGAACCCAGCACTGTTGCATTCGACAATTGCACCGCATAGTCGAACACATTAGCTCCCGTTTTATGCGCTCGTACAAAACGGGCATGCTCTTCTTCGACGTAGCGAAAGCCTTCGACAAGGTCTGGCACAACGGTTTATTATACAAACTGTACCAATTCAACGTGCCGGACCGTCTTGTGCTCATCATTCGAGACTTTCTGTCGGATCGCTCCTTCCGCTATCGCCTAGAAGGCACCCTCTCGTCCCCTCACCCCATTCGCGCCGGCGTCCCTCAGGGCTCCGTGCTATCGCCCCTTCTGTTCACGCTGTACACCAGCGACATTCCCAAACGTGGCTTGACCAAGTTGGCTCTCTTCGCCGACGACACGGCTATCTACTATTCCGGTAGGAGTCTCGATAGCATCTCTCGAACCCTTCAAACCGCAGCCAACACCCTCGGGGTCTGGTTCCGGAAATGGAGAATAGAGGTGAATCCCGAAAAGAGCGCAGCCGTTCTTTTCGAGAGACACGGTGATTCCCACACCCACATCCGTCCTGTCCTCATGTTCGGCAAACAGATCCCTTGGGAGATGAAAGCCAAATACCTGGGGGTTATCCTCGACCACCATCTGAGTTTCCGAGACCATATCAAAGCGGTGCGCGCTCGCGCCGCTTTCGCTGTCGGTCGCCTCCACCCCATCCTTAGAGCGCGCAGTAAATTGTCACTTAGAAATAAGCTGAGAATCTACGTGACGTGCATCCGCCCCATCTTGACTTACGCTAGCGTCGTGTTCGCACACGTTAAGCCTTGTCGCTTCAATTCCTTCCAAACCCTCCAGAATCGAGTGTTGCGCAGAGCCGCGGCTGCCCCGTGGTTCATGCGTAACGTCCAACTCCATCTCGATCTAAAAATGCCAACCATCAGGCAATACCTCAAACGCATTTCCAAGCGTTACTTCGACAATGCCCCCCGCCATCCGAACCCCCTAGTCGCCGCAGCGGCCGACTACAGTCCCTCTCTCATAAGTAAAGTTCGCCGTCCCAGGCACACACTTTTAGAACCCGACGACGAAATAACCCTCCTCCAGGAGGCGAGTAAATCGACCAGCACACTACACAACGTCCGCCGCCGTCCGGCATACCGTCCTCGCCGACGAGGCCCGTCGCGACGTCCCACCGCCGCCGGTCACGATCCACCGAGCTCTCCCGTCGTAGAGCCGGTCGTCTCTTCAGACTCCGCAGTCACACTGATAATTCAGCCCTCATCAAGCTGTCTCCCCCCCCCTATGTCCACGCCAGCAACGCCCTAAGCCGAGGTCCGAGTCCCACTAGGGGTCGCCCTTAGTGCTGTTGTTGCAGGTAGTCATGATGTTAGTGTAGTACAAGTAGTTAGCTTAGGTTAAGTATTTTACTTCCCCCCCATTGGCTGGAGACCCTTCAGGTCTCGCCAATAACTGCCCGGTTACGTAGAAACCGTCCCCTAGGACGACCTACAGCAGTCCAATAGAAAAAAAAAAAAAAAAAAAAAACTGCCACCAATTCGTTTGCTGTCGGTTTTTGTGGCACGCAACAAGGGGTTTCAGCGCGAGCGCCTGGCGTCTGTCCACACGTCTGACGACGCACCAGTATAATATTATCGGAGTTGCGAAAGAGAGTGCAAGCGTGCTTTTTGCAGTTTTTTTCTCGTTTGAATTACCTAATGGCTAATATGAGCACTGACGAAACATTTAAATTCCTTGAGTTGTATCAAGCAACTAACTAAACTAACTTTACTGCGATGCACACTCAAGTAGTACCTAGTTAAAATTATAAAATAAATAAATAGCTGTGGCAGCTACATTCTCAACATCCATTTTTTTTAGTGTTGCGTGCGTGCGAGTTGTGTCTGTCGAGAAGTAACACAGGCTGAACGACCTACAGACTTGTGGTCGGCTCGTGGTGATCCATCGACTGATGCATCTGTTAACGTCCGCGGACGCGTCTGTCGACGTGTAGAGGGGGCTTAAGAAGCGGCGCTTCAGTCGCGCGCGTCTTTCGCATCGGCCGCGACGCACGGAAGTCTACGTTTAGCAACATCATACATTTCATTAGAATGAGCCCTCACGTTTTCTAACATAATTAGTTATTACAAGGTAAACGACTAAAAAATAACGTTCAAAAAAATACAATAAAAAGTTTCTTGCCTCGAAACCGTAACTCCAACTTTGAACAAAAATGCGTGGGTGATAATACTGTTTATTTTTGTTCTTAATTCTCATTGAAAAGTTTTGGTTGTGAGTTTCCAATCTAATTTTGGCGATATCGTGTTGCCACGCTAAAATAGACTACAGGCGAAAATATTAAAATATGAAGATAAAGCATAAATGCATTTATAAAGACTTTATTATTTATTGGTCGCCTATCAATAAATAAAAAAGAATAAGAAGAAGAACTGCAATGAATCGCCAAACTTAAGTGGCAGTGGGCGGGGCACGTTGCTCGCAGAACGGATGACCGATGGGGCCGAAAGGTTCTGGAGGGGCGACCGTGTACCCGAAGGCGAAGCGTGGGTAGGCCACAAGGTGGAACGATGAACTGGTGAAGGTCACGGGAACCCGCTGGATGCAAGAAGCACAGGACCGGTCGATGTTGTGATGCTTGGGGGAGATTTATGTCCAGCAGTGGACGTCTTTCGGCTGAATGATGATGATGATACATTACCTCCTCTCAAATCCATGTAGGTATAGATATTTATTGAGAGTAATGCAGAGGTTTTTTTTTTGTATTAGAACTTTCGCAGATTCTTTTTCAGGTTCCTTTTTTTTTAAATCGGGAAAAAGCCATAACAATTTATTCAGATTAAAAATGTTTCAATGCGTGGGCATCTACTACGTACGAGAACTATCCCTCACTTGTTTTTTTTTTCTCAAATGCAAATAATGTCCATCCAAAGGTTGTCTGGAAGAAATTGCCAAGTGCGATAATACCGCCCGTTGTAAATCTCTATTCATAATGTTTATTGTTTGTTTTGTGTACAATAAAGAGTATTGTATTGTACTCAATGGTTTTTTGCATCAAAGGAATGCCACAACCTTGCTAATATCCTTCATTACTGTTTTTACGTTTAATGTGTTAGATCGTAAATTTATTTCAGCATTTTACAACTTAACAAGGTGATAGAATAAGCAGAGCAACTGACAGTACCAATTAAAAGTTCTAACACTCTGATAAAGTTTAATAAATGTGTCGTCATTTCTACTACAGTTAGATGTTAGCTTGTTTGTCTCGCTCGCACTGCTATAATTACGATTAGTTAGAAAGAGAGATCGTCCGGATTGCTAAAGGGTAATTATAATATCCTAAGGCATTAAGTTCGTTCACGCGAAATTAATATCAGTTTGGCTGGAGTTGTGATCGTTGGTTAACATTTTATGTAATTTTCTTTTAATTTTATTTAGGAACTTTCATTAACATGAAATCACACCTCTATTCCCCGAAGGGTTGGCAGAGATGTAAGTACACCCTTATTTCGCCGTTATGTTTAAGGGTTTTTAAGGGTTGCTTTTTAATTGTTATGCAACATCAATTCGTAGCCATCATTATCGTTTTATTTAACCCTTTGACCGCCACGGACGTCTATGGACGTTAACTGTAAAAAAGTGGTGTTTTCGACGTGCCATGCCGTCGGAGGAGTCGTGAGCATGTTTTAATTTGACGTCCATAGACGTCTGTGGCGATGAAAAGGTTAAATAAAATACACGCAATTATAAAACAAAATCATTTTATAATAAATATCGATATTAATTAAACATATTTTTAAATCCCTTTTTTTTCGATATATTGTGGTCTGTTTTCAACCATTTTCATCTATGCACATTATCCAGACATGGTATGGATAGCAGAAATCATACAGAAATAAAAATTCAAAAAAAAAAACACGTCATAATCCCATTGATCAAAGGAATATTTTTGATAACGCCTACACAAAAAAGTGGGTGGAATTTTACTGAATAATAAAACACATTCTAAAAATACAGATGCTTAAAAACATTAAACCGTCTGTATATTTACTCTAATCTTCATCCATTGTGGTACGGACATTTAATTTTGTCTCCGCATGCTCTTTTAGACTAAAAATACATGTAGGGTGGTCTGGATTTTATTACTTAAAATTAATATGTTTTGTCATGCTCAACTTGATCACTATGTCTGCCTGTGGGCGACATGACTAAGTAGTTTTTAACCGACTTTAAAAAGGAGGAGGTTCTCAATTCGAATGTTTGAATTTTTTTTTTATTTGTGTTAGAGCATGTCTACATCATATGTGGACGGATTTGCAAAATATTTTTTTTGTTTGAAAGTATATTATCCCGAAGTGGTTCCATTTAAATTTGGTTAAGATCTGATGAAGACCCTCGGAGATTGACAATGGAACTCTTCAATGGATAACAGCAAATTACCCGGGATTGCTGTAATTGTATGTTTGTGTATTGTTTATGCCACTAAAAATAGAAAAATAAAATAACTTAAAAAAAAGTAAAAACCGACTTCAAAACAAACTAAAAAGAGTAAAATAATTACCATATTATAAAACTAACAATTTTAGAAGTCGGTGCCTTCAATTTGGTTCAGTGTAAAATTGCACCGGCTTCTGAAACTGTTAGTTTCATAATATGGTAATGGTAATTATTTTACTCTTTTTAGTTTTTTTTTAAGTCGGTTTTTACTTTTTTTTACGTTATTTTATAAGATGCTTAACGTGGGTGCGAAAACATTTTCATCTGAAAAAATCAAACATGTTTTTTTCTATAATTAGATTGGCCAAATAATCCTATGAGACAGTGCTGTTCTACCATCTCGAATTTAGTGTCAAGGTCACTTATGCTATCCGAATTCGTGTAATTCTATCTTCGGAAATTCCTCTTGTATTCCTTTTGCCCGGGGAAGGCGAAGGGTTAGGAATATTCCGATCTGTCCCTCTGATCTGTCCTCTTCGGGGGGCCAATCAGGAATAAAAAAATCGATCTGTTCCCCTGTCACCAAGACGAACGGACAGATCGAACGAATTATTTCTGGTCTGTCCCTTGCTGTTCTTTACAGATCGAAACTTCTTATTTCTATTTAATTTTGTCCTCCACAAATAGAAATAAAAAAAACTATCTGTTCCCCTGTTACCGACGAGGGGACAGATCTGGGAGACAGATCGATCGTGTTCGAGCGATATCGTGCTAGTTGTGCCCGCAAGCTGAGTCGCCATGCCTCCATTTATTTATGTATGCGGCATCGAAATGTTCTATGTGATCATACAATAGTTTTTTTCGCAAAATTGTTTTTTTTTACGCTTTTGTAAACCCTATCAGGTAGTTTGGAAACGATGACTTGCCATTATCGCAAGACAAAAATATTTTTTATTTTTAATAATGCAAAATCCTGTGCAATGTTAATCTATACCGGTAATAGATCACGCAGTTTTAACGAATTACACGAATTCGTTTAGGGCGTAAGCGAATCTCCACACAATTCGTCATTACCATCCTAACTTTTTCCAAAGCATATCAAAGCCGGCTTTAAGCCTCACCTAATGCGACTGAGTTGCAGTATATTATATGGAACGACTGTCTTTCTACCTCAGTAACCAAGCATTAAAAAGTACATCGTGATTTAGATATCCCATTAGAAAAACCAAAGACATAAATTTACAAATCTGTATTTAATTACCAACCTCCCTAGAAGAGCCTAAATGAGTAGGACAAAATAAATATGTACTGAGCCGTATAATAAAACGGAAAAATCCTAAGCGTATACCTGTATTTTTTCAGCCCACATTTTTAGCTATTACATACTTTAAAATTCCGGAGCTCGTAAAAACTCCCGTATTAATATAATCCATGTCAACCTTTTATAATAATTTTGCAAAAATTAATTACAGACTTTATGGTTTTCATACGAGCATAAAATTGAAACCCGAAATAACCTTTATCCTAATTAAGCATACCTTTACCTTCATTAAATTTTAGTAAAATAAAATGGCAAAATGACACCTCTAAATAGGTTATTTTTTATGAAGTTAGGTAAGTGTCACACTGACCACCACTATCTAGCATTAGCAGCCGTGCAAAGAAGTAGAAGGGACAACAACTTTATATAACTATAACATAACACCTTGTTGACTTTTCTGGAATATTTTAAGCCAGTATCACGCGTGTTTAGTGGATGGGTACATAACATCCTAATCCTAACTTCCTAACATTATTATAAAAGCGAAATTACGTTTCTTTGTTTGTTACCTTTTCACGCCTAAACCACTGAACCGATCGCCCGGAAATTTTGCATATACGTTGTCAGGGGTACAGAAACGGACATCGGGTACCTTTCATCCCGAAAAAAAGTACTGTACCCGAGGAGAACAACAATAACTTTCATAGATGGCGCCACGTGTCTTTCGAATCACGATTGAATTATATTAATATAGAAACTTTAGTAAGAGTTTTAGTTAGTTTAAGAGTATTTTTTGAGCATAAAACTCGAGCGAAGCCGAGGGCAAAAGCTAGTAAACATATTATAAAGTATAATCAGTTCCATTATTGTCCCACTGCTCGGCACGGACGTCTTCTCAGAATGAGAAGGGTTTAAGCTTTATAGGTAAACCGCCGTAAGCTTGGCCCTCCCGATGGTCTGCGGCACGCGGGAGGGGAATGAGTAGCCACTCGCCTGTTGGCCGCCAGCAGCGATAGATAACGGTGGTCTGGCTAGTTGGTCAAATCATTCCCCTCCCGCGCCTTGAAGCATCGAGAGAGCTAAACTTACGGTGGTTTACCTATGTTGGCCACCGGTTCAGAATAAAGGATTCATAATAGAAAACCAGACATTTCAGTATAAACATAGATATTTATTACTTCCTTCAACATAAACCACAAATACACTCGGTACAATTCCAATTATTTCCAATTATTCAATACATAATGATTTAATCTGTACTTACACTTGTATCTGAAGTGTTACCATTTAATCCAAAATTACACAGTAAGTATCACTTGATGTTCACACCTCGACGTCTCTGACAAGACTGCCGAATGACGAATGAATGATCGATTGAGTGAATGTAAGTAATATGACAGTTACTAGAGACAATCTAATATGGTATTACCAGAGACAAGCTAACAGTTCGGCCATCCTGTTCAAAGCGTGTCCTCACGCGTACAGTTTTATACACACTATAAAAACGAGTTTCACTATTTAAACACCAACGATAATATCGTTAAATTAATTTAATTATGTAAACTACAAAACAATCATAGTCTTAATTAGGTGTTATTTTTCCAGTAATCAAACAGTTGTATAACATTGGCAATCTAGCAACAAATTATAGTTATAAAGAATATAACACAACAGTATCTATACTTTCTAAAACATTGTTTTATGAAATAACAATTACAATCAACCTATTCCTTCTTCCTACGTCGCTCTCGGTTGTTATTTCCTGTGCTCATCCCGAATAAATACTTTTTCCTTCTTTCTTTTTCTCCTTAACCCTGAAGGCCGCGATCTCAATAAAACGCCTTCATTTTTCTGTGAACTCATTAATATAACTCAACCAATTAATATTAATAATATAAAGCACATTTAATCCTGTAATAACTTAAAGTTTGTTATCTCTACCTTGTTTTCACTATTGCTACTACGTCTAACCTCTTCATTACTCTCCAAATCTCTACAAAACGCCAAGACTACATCCTACATCATACATACAAGACTACATCCTGTCGATAACGGCCACGTTTGCGGGACATGGAGGTGTCTTCAATCAGATACCTCTCATTAGAAAGCACCCTTACCACGCGATCATGGTCCTTGAAACTTTACCACTAGTATCCGACACGCACTATCGTGGTACACCCATCTCTCAACGCAAACCTAATCTCCATTCCACACTTTCTGATTTCCCACACCTATCAAATCCCTATGTTCTCTAGCCGTTGTTCCCCAATACCTTCGCTCGCTCTACCCCCAGCCTATCTAACTCCTTCAGATCAGCTACATCGGCGGCATTAGACACAGTAGAGTACAAAATTCCTTCCGTTCCGGTAGCAATGCCAAAACTAAATGACAATTCAGTGACCCTTTCCAGGTTATGTTATGGATCGTGGCACCGTTGCCTATCTGGACTTCATAAATACAATCATCCCAGGTTTCTTCATCTTGGCTACGGAAAAGTTGACAGAGCGTCCAAAATAAGTCCACCAAAACGTTCGACTCGCCCACTCGCTTTAGGCGACGGTATTGCCAATATTCTTCATTCCACATTATAGGAACAAACTCTCTAAATCTTTTACTGGTAAAGCTTCTTTCCTAGTCGGCTGTCAGGCGAGAAGGCATATCAGCCAATACGTTCTTCAAACACTCGTATACTCATCTATGATTTATTATTTTTGACAGCAGTTATACCAACATATACAATAAAACCATAAAACAATACTTGCAAATAACAGCCACCCCCCTCGCTCTTAATGAAAAGACCTAGGCAGTCCGCATCCACCGTATGGAGGTAACGCTGATTCCTTCGTTTAGATGAGAGTTACCCTCTCACTCACCAGCAGGCGCCTTGCACAGAGCCCATTCCAAACACCTTTCTCAAAACAACAAAGAGCCTCATCAAATCTGCAATGCCCAACTTTGTCGTAGTTTCCTCCGTACATCTCCTTCAGACCTCCTTAGAAACCAGCGAAATATTATATATCCTGCGTTATTCATGACCGTGCACCCCTTTTGCAGAGTATATTTTCAAACATCTGCACTTCCTCATCCACCATTCTGCGCAATGGCAAAGAGTACTCAACTCAGGAATGTTCAAAATACAAGTTCCCATGTACGGGGACCGAAACCAGGCCGCGATTACGCGTTAGTATGCACCACTCGATAGCCAAGTCGAGACTCGATAACACAATCAAACACCTGTAGCTGGACCCAGCAGTGTGCAACTCACGAAATCAGATTGCGCTTAGTAAATGTGAATCCACCAGTCAGTACAAATTGTGATAGCAAGCACACTATAAGTCCACTCAAAGACGCTAGCACCGCCAAGGTAGAAGATTCTTAGGAGCGAATCTCATATTCGTCAGGGAGAGGTTCTACGGCCCAAAACATGAGACAGATCGAAACACTCCTACGAAATCGTCTTGCAAAAGCACACCCGTCAGTCCGTCCATCTTTGCACGCATCGGTGTGTAACTTGTGTTGTTGCTTTAAAATCACACAAAGCTAACAATAGACGTCACGTAAGTAAAGTATCAATCCTGAATACCACTCCATATCCATGCCACCTCCTTTCGAGTGCCAGTCAATGGTAATGTCAAATACCTATTAATAAACAAAACATTAAATATCAATCATCAATCAATTAATATAAATTCGTAGACAACCCCAAAAATTTACCAATTTCACGCTGGTTTTAAGTGCCGGGAACTTCGAGACACCATCTGCTCTCCCACCACGTGACCGTATACATGAGTCCACTTCAAAACCCAACAAATCAAACTCCGTAAGCATTTCGTTAGCGCCCGTAAATCGTAAATCCTTCAGATCATTAAAAACAATCCTGATGTTTATTAAGTTATGTTTAAAAATAGACACGCTAATTGTCTTTTAATTCTGTTTTAAAACTACTTTTTTTTCGTAAATAAGCTTTATTTCCTATTTATAATTATAATAAAGTGTAACCTGACGTCATGGCTTCCCTGGTCTCGTATGAAAGTGCCAGACCCAAAATGGTGTTTTTCTTTTTGCAATTATGTTGAGCAATGGCTACTAGCCCATTCAGCCAATGCCAACAAGTTCCTCGCCACAATTTATCAAATCATCAGAGCTATACGACTCAAAAGTCTTCTGTGAACATTTTTTTTAAACTTGTAGTAAATGCAAATGTTTAGTGTTGATAGACCGCGTTAGCAAAGAATTCCCAGAAATTGCTACATCGTCCTTACGACGTATTATATGCAAGTAGGGAACCATGACCGTCTTCGATACGGCATCTACCAGATAAAAGATTCTTTGCCTTCTTCACCTCGAAGCGAACCACGTACGTAAATGCTCCCATCAAATACTAGATTAGATGCGATGGACACGAAACAACAATGTCACCACTAGACAATAAGTATACAGGGTACACCCTTTTTTTTCCAAAAAAATCACCCTGTATGGAATTTGAATGGTTATTAAACTAGGCACCTCAGTATAAGAACGTCCTAGGAGCGCGGGACAATCCAAAACGCAATCGTGAACCACTCGAACATCTATAACCTTCTTGACACCTTGTACTTCAACACTGGCTGTTAGTGTACATACAACAATAAAATTCACACCCATACCTCCAAGCAGTAGAATATTAGAAGAAACCTTTACATGGAGACCAAGTTCCCTAGCTCTACTAACTGTAATAAATGAACACAGACTTCTCAAATCTAATGACTTGATACAGCCCCACTACTGATCCTAATATCGAAAAACGTATACGTAGCCACTGCAACTATCAGCTGCGCATAACTTGGGAACACCGACTTCTCAAATCTATAGACTTGATACAGCCCAGTCACTGATCCCAATATCGAAAAACGTATCTGTCACTGTAACCATCAGTAACGCATAACTTGAGAAGACTGACTTCTCAAATCTAATGACTGGATACAGCCCAGCCACTGATCCCAATATCGAAAAACGTATCCGTCACTGTAACCATCAGTAACGCAAAACTTGAGAAATCTAATGACTGGATACAGCCCAGCCACTGATCCTAATATCAAAAAAACGTATCCGTCACTGTAACCATCAGTAACGCATAACTTGAGAAGACAGACTTCTCAAATCTAATGACTGGATACAGCCCAGCCACTGATCCCAATATCAAAAAAACGTATCCGTCACTGTAACCATCAGTAACGCATAACTTGAGAAGACAGACTTCTCAAATCTAATGACTGGATACAGCCCAGTCACTGATCCCAATATCGAAAACCGTATCCGTCACTGTAACCATTTACCATCAGTAACGGATAACTTGAGAAGACCGACTTCTCAAATCTAATGACTGGATGTACAGCCCATGCAGCCACTGATACCAATATCGAAAAACGTATCCGTCACTGTAACCATCAGTAACGCATAACTTTAGCCGATTCGTTATGAGTATATTATTTATGCTCTTTGAATACGTATACTCTAAAGCTGGGATGGCCAGATTCATTACAATAAAAGCAATTGAATTTAATTAATCGTTCAGGATTTAAAGTTGTCGATGTGTTGCGTTAATAAGAGACCTGTTATCATACCCATTTCTTTTGCTTGTATGTTGTAACTTCTCTAGTTTGCCCTACTTTGACTATTCTAAAATACTGACTCACTAAATTAAGCTACTTGAACTCCCACTTTTGTGGCCTGATTATCTACTCTATTTAAAATTCAATCCACCGCCTGTTTCCTATGAATTTTACACCTATTCAGTCAATTCAGTTTTATGCAATAATAATTTATTGTTCCAATGATTAACCATACACGACACGTTTAAAATCTCAAGTACTGTAATTATAGACACAATAGATAAACAATGGCACTGACGAACCGGTTCGTCGGTCGGGACGTTAGCGGTTAATTAGCATTTCAGTAAGGAGTTCAGCATAGTTCTCACGGCAAGGGAATAGATAGGGTCAAGTGTTGTACCTATGGACGGCTTTACCTACGGACACTACCAATATTCCAAAAACTAAAAGGCGTAAATTCATAATTTGAACGCATTATTAATCTTTTTTTGACAAATGGCAACACTGACTAACTGTCATTGTGCTGGCAGTAATAAATCTGTTGTGATGTGCTGTTGAAGATTTTTATTTCAAAAAGTAAGTTTTTTTGTACATTTTCAAGGAGCTTTTCTGTGAGGTAACTTAAACTAGAAGTATGATTGTAGATGCATTACAGATCTTAGTGGTTTTTCATTGAAATAAGGACTATTATGCGATTCTATTAATGCTCTGTAGAAAGATTCAACTCTTTTTAGCTTATGTCTTAATATTTGTACCTGTGGACAGGGGAATAAATGTACCTGTGGACTGTCCATAGGTACATAATATCGGTTGTACCTGTAGACAGTAACTTACACAGACAAATTATTACATTTGTTTTGGTTTATTTTTTCAGTGCCACTTAATTAAACCTGAGTGAAACGGGATAAAATATGTCCAGACACTCTTTCTGAAGCAGTTAGAGGTCAAATGTGGATGTTCAGTTCGTAAGGTGTCTTGTCAAAATCTACCATTTTTAAATATTTTCAACTCAATAATGATAATGATTTCAATGAAAAATTTATAGAGTTATTGAAAAATGACGTAAATAACCTCCTCCATTTTTTGACGTCGGTTAAAAAGGTGTTTCGAGAGCATGAAGAAATTATTTTACGTGAATATTTAGAAAAGGCAGCCTATATGAATTGGGTCTACATTTCAAACAAGTTCGGGAACTCGCCTAGCAGTTTTAAGTGGCAAAAAATAAAGAAAATACTCCTAAAAGCTGGAATCAATACAAAATGGCTGGTATAGGATGGTTTCGGTATTATTGACAACATTTTCCAGAATTCTCGCTACGAAAACCTGATTTTTTTGCAATGTTAAATGCTTGCCTATAGGTACATTACCGTCCATAAGTACATTTGTGATGTCCATAGGTACATTTGTACGTTGTACCTAGGGACGAAATAAGAGTTTTTGAAGATCTTTAATTTTCGAAGCAATTGTTTTTGCCATCGCATTTGAGACTAATAATTATTAAGAGTTGATTAGTTATTAAGCCGTACAATAAATAATTTCGTGATAAAAGAATGAGGTTTTTTTAAAAAAAATACTTTTGTTTCAAATTCTGAAAATCGTCCACAGGTATAGCACATGCCCCTAACTATTTTTTCTTCAATGCTCCCTACTTATGCAAAAGAGAAGGTCATCTTTGATACCACGTTTTCGTAACCCCAGTAAGATTAGGAAGGACGTAATGTATGTTGTTTTTCATATAATCCACATATTTCCGCGCATTCTTCAACTTTAGTGATCCGTACTAACAGAGTCTGTTCTTTACTCATAGGCTTCAAATCCGTTACGATGTTTGCGTTAAATTTTAACTTATGTTTATCTGAACTCCAGGCTTTATTTAACATTGTCATAGTCAACACAATACTAATTGGTAAAGACTCACCCGGACTCGAGCTATCGTTGCGATATCTCCTTCGCATTGATCTTTCTCCTGTATTCCTGCTTTTCGTTTCTTGTAATTTTGTTCGTTCATTGAACTGTTCATTTATGATAACATTTCGCTTTTTCAATTTCTGGTCCATCCAGTAGTATTCATTCCGCTATCCAACGACTTAACTTTCCCTGCTCTCTAACCTGAGAACTCCCTGCTCTCTAACCTGAGAACATCCTGGCCGTCTGTCCTAGCCAAAATGCTAAATGCTCTAATCCTGAACATTTCCTGGCCCTTTAACCTGGGCGATCCATCGTCATCTATAACCATCCATGAACATCAGTCCTTCCCCTCGACTGTGTCTTTCCTTGTCCATTGTGAGTGTATCTGAAACTTACAGTTGTAAAGCTTAGTGTTTGTTCATAAACACGAAACAATATTTAAGATTATAATAAAAGTCAAAGTCATTGTTTTATTATCATAATATTGATCCAATATTGTTCCATTTATAATTGCATTATTTTAAAGAAGCTATTAAGGCAGAAATAAAGCAGTTTTCTTTTCCATCTCTATCCTTGTAAGCCATACTATGCAAAAACACAAAAAAATAATTTAAATTAATTTGGTGCGTCATCATATCATGATAATAATTACACGAATAAAATAACCGTACCAATTCTACTTTGAATAAAGTAAACTAAAATCTTTATATAAATATCCTATTAATGTTATTATATCTAAGTATGTAACAGAACACAGACTACCATATCGATTGGTCGCTTAACAAATTGAATAATTATAAATCTACCACAGTAGAAACTTCCATAAATTCATAGTCGAAATTAATACTTCGTTTTCTAAATATGGATGATGTGATATTTATTAATAACGGTTCTTTAATATTATTACGGTAAAGAGTAAGGAAATAAATATCGTATGACAGATGGAAAAGAAAAATAAAATATTTGATATCTATTTTACTTAAATAGCCAGAAAAATATATTTACCGGGTGGGAAAAATAAATTACACCTGATAATAAATGACATCAAATATCCGTTAAAATGTGGACGTGAAAAAGGGAATTATGAGAATTCCCTTATTATCCCGCTTCTGAACTGTTGGCCACCGGTTCAGAATAAAGGATTCATAATAGAAAACCAGACATTTCAGTATAAACATAGATATTTATTACTTCCTTCAACATAAACCACAAATACACTCGGTACAATTCCAATTATTTCCAATTATTCAATACATAATGATTTAATCTGTACTTACACTTGTATCTGAAGTGTTACCATTTAATCCAAAATTACACAGTAAGTATCACTTGATGTTCACACCTCGACGTCTCTGACAAGACTGCCGAATGACTACCAATAACTTTTTAATCATGAACGAATGAATGATCGATTGAGTGAATGTAAGTAATATGACAGTTACTAGAGACAATCTAATATGGTATTACCAGAGACAAGCTAACACCTATAGCCCACCACACTGAACTCAAGAACTGTTTTTAAGCCTTCTCGGATTTGAAGGTTTTTTCACGATGTGTTCTTTCACCGTTAACGCAAATAATAATCAAATTCTGATCCAGATATGCCATCGCAGCATAATTTCTGTCATTATACAACGTGTTACATAATTTCCCTTAAAAAAGAAAATATTAATCAAGTACCTAGTCTTTTATGGTTGTTGCCATTTACCTCTCTTAGGAAATTAGGTAAGAATGTAAATAACTTTCTGGGTAGTCTACTCTTTAGTTTTATGTTTTCAGGATTGCTTTTCAGTGATGATTTTATTTTACGACATTTTCTGTTTTAAGGGAAATTATGTAACACGTTGTATAAATAGATGCCTTTGCAAATCTCTTAATTACACTACGTACGATATGAAAAAAGAGCTTAAGCTTCCTTTTTATAACTTTTTGGATCGATTATACAAGTTAATGAGGAAGAACGAAGCAGTAGAAACTCCATAATTTCTCCCTGACATTAATCACATATACTCATCAAACCAAGACGAACATCCCATAATTTAGCAAACGACCCGTTTTACGGCGAAAAGTTCAGAAAACGAATAATAATCCAAAAATTCTTTATAAAACTCGAATTGCATTCTCCAAGTGTTGCATTTTCTTAATTAAAATATGGGATGTGCAATTAAAACCGATGATATCGTAAAGATGAAGTAATAAATTGAACTGAGACCCGTAGAGTTACCGCCTGAGCCAGATGTTTCATAGTTATTACACTTTGATTAATTGTTTCCTTAAGAAATGTTTGTAGTTTAATCATTTATGAATAGGGATGTTATTTTTAGATTGGAGACTACAGATTTGTGACTATGTTTAAAAATATTATGTTCTATCTCATTAATTTTAGATGACAACCTAATAACTATTCATGACTGAGATGATTATTCAACTTAACGGCGTCATTTATTTCTTTCTTTCACACCAATAATTCAGCCCTCATCAAACTTACTTCCGCTAGTAACACCTTAAACCTCGGTCTGAGTCCCACTAGAGGTCGCCATTAGTGCTGTTGTTGCTAGTAGTAATGATGTTAGTGTAGTATAAGTAGTTAGCTTAGGTTAAGTATTCTATTTCCCCCCCATTGGCTGGAGACCCTTCAGGTCACGACAATAACTGCCCGGTTACGTAGAAACCGTCCCCTAGGACGACCTACAGCAGTCAAACAGAAAAAAAAAAACGGCAGCGCTTGATGTAATCCGTGGCATAGAAATTCATACAATTTTAATAAGCGCCCGCAACGCAGCATTGTTACTGCGCATCTCGGGCGCCTGTTATAACTAGACCCTGAGGTGTTAGATATACCTATTCATTTACAACAGAACACTCTTTATTGTACGCAAAACAAACTAGATTCATTATTATTAAAATAAAGATTTATTCTAGGCGGTCTTATAGCATGAAGCGATTTCTGCTAGATAACTAAGGGCATTTATCAACCACTGCCGTCACCAAGAATGAGTTGACATTGCCGAAGTAGCGATACATTACTATGGCTGGGTGTCCACCGCACGTCCATCATCCGAGCGCCGTCATCTGGTCGCTGGAGACCCTTCAGGTATTGCCAATAACTGCCCGATTATGTAGAAATGGTCCGGAATGATCTCTACAAGCAGTCCAATAAAAAAAAACAACTTGGCACATTTTTCATTATATCTATATTTAGGTACCTTTTGGGCTTCCGACTTCTTGACTCTGTAGGGCCTTCAGATAAGATACGAAACCTATTCTTCATGACGAAATAGACTATTACTTAGATATTGATTGATATTCTCAGAATATCAATCGTTCTTCGATGCTTCAACTTTACGTAGCTCTGTTATACTTAAACTAAAAGTAGTAACATGCGATATAAACATATTTTTGTTGCAGTGTCCACAAAATATGCCATCTCATGAAACTAATGAAATAATAATAAATAACATCTCATGAAATAATACATCAGCGGATATAACTTTCATATTATCTACCAAATTGATGGCTTTGGGGTGCACCATTTTCGCCTCTTGGTTTCCTCCCTCTCACAAAACTTTTTCATTAGGAAGACAGATCCTTTAAGCCTACTTTTTCGGTAAACAATTTGGTTGACAAGACAAACAAAATCAATCGGGTTGACCTTGATTCATTTTGCGCAAAGATAAAATCGTTTCAGGCAAACGATTTTAGCTAAACATTTTAGTTGATAAGTAAACAAAAATGTCAACTGCGTTGTTACCACAACCAAAGTAGTGCCATATTAGGTAATTCGTGATATCTCAATCTGTAGCTTAAATACAAAGTAGTGCTATATTAGGTAATCCGTCATTTCTTAGGCAGTAGCTTAAATCAAAATGGTGTCATATTAGGTAACCCATCATTTCAAACCTCCGATTTCTGAATTGAGGATTCGGGATAAGCAATACTTAAGTCGTATTTCAGTACGGAGTTGTCAATAAAATGCTTTAAAATCCGTAATTTTTTTGACAACTTCTTACTCAAATGTTACTTAAGTACTGGTTATCCTAGAATTCTCAATTCAGAAACCGGAGCCTATCCTGTAACTTAAAATTAACGGTTTACCTACACTACCTTGAGTGTCATTTAGGTAAGTAAACCGTGATTTTTAGCCTATAGCTTAAAATCAGAGCAGTGCTATATTAGGCAATCCGTCATTTCTTAGATTGCAGATTTAAATCAAAATGGTACTGTCACGAGCACCAACATGTTTAAACGTATCGAAATTATTAAATGCATTAAAGAAATAAATATATAGGAATTCCTAAAATATTGTTTACATAGTATCTACGAACACTTACGAATGTGCAGCTTGAAAATATTGCATAAATTCAATCAGCATTAAGAGAAAAAATCACTTGAAGTTCTCTACGTGTATACATGTTAGTGCAGTGCTCATGACTGTACCATATTGGATAATCCGTGATTTTTGAGTGCAGTTTAAGAACAATGTAGTGCCAAATTTGGTCATGCGAGATTTCTTAGCCTGAAGCTTAAATACAAAAGTAGGTATATTAGGTAATCTATAGTTTCTAATAGTCTGTAGCTTAAAAAACTGAGAGAAAGTCGACAGAGATGCGGAGGAATATTTTGATGCCCTATTTTAGTTTATAGCTTTATTAGGATAAGTTTTTCTTTATTTGTATATACTTTTATTTGTAATTATGTAAATATTGTTTGTGTAAATATGGTAAGATTAATAGTTCTGATTAATAAAACAAAAAAAAAATTATATCTAAAAAAAAGAGAAAGTTAATATGACATATTTGGTTATCAAAACAACAGAACAGTAAATCCTATTTTTTTTTCTAGAGCGAAAATCATCACTACTTTCCAGTTAAGCTTTAAATCAACAACGTTCTTCTTACTACAATCCTCCCTCTTTTAATGATCCCCATGCAACGGATAGACAAAAGGCTCTCACACAATATGTCTCAGTAAATACAGGAGAAAACCACTCACTCTGCTTAAACCTCCTATTTACATATCGTTAGCGCCAAATGACCAGGAACTAAGCTACCCTGAGGGACACCTACGGTTTATGTGTAAAGTAAAATCCTGCAAAATGTCCGAATTGAATTTTTAAAGGGCTTTTTGCTTTCATCTGATACGGTTACTAAAAGGCAATTTTTTTAAATGTTACCATATTATTTTTCAGATAAAAGCAGATTGGTATTTGGTAATAAAAAATGTTGGTACATCGGATTTGTGTTTACGGTTAATTTCATTTTTCGAACACTATTTGTGCACGGATCGAAATGATTTTTATTCGCATATTTTCTTTCCTGTTATTCCAAATCGCAGTTTAAAAAAATAAACTGCGTGTTCGAATAATTATAGAAACACTAGTGAAATGACGAAAGTTTTTGTATCTCACATTCTATTTTTAAAAAAATAAACTGCGTATTCGAATAATTAAAAAAAACACTTGTGAAATGACGAACGTTTTTGTTTCTCACATTCTATTTTGAAACTACCCTCAAGGCACACCAACGACATATTTACGAAGGTAAACAATAGGTAACACAAGTCTTCGATTCTGTGTAAATATATCACTTATAGGCATGCACAACATTCTCATTAAAAGGTGATCAACTATTCGTAAAAATTTTAAACAGTTACAATACGGCCGACGTATCTTGGCGAGTCTGAAGTTAGTTGTTTGGCTGCGCAATGAATCTTTTAGAAACGAAATTGTCTACTGCGCAGCTAATCAGCTAACTTCAGACTCGCCAGGATACGTCGGCCGTATTGTAAATATTAGCAAAAAAATCATGTGTTAAATAATAAATATACAAGGTTAGTCGGAAAGGGGGTACTAATCCGAAGCCCACTTATAGTATCGCTGATGACTGTTTGAAAACAAGTGTTAGAATATTAAAATTCGATATTTTTTTTTTCCAAATGAAATGATTTTTATTTTAGTTTTTTCAAAAATTCTTCGTCTCTGCTTTAGTTACAAATTCAGAAAATGGTGCTCCTAATTCATGACCCCAAATATGACCTAAAATGTAAACACAGCTGATCATAACTGGGGATAGATAGATTTTAGAGATTTTTTTTTGAGATTTTTGAACAACTGTCTCTCTTAAATTATTGAGTTTTGGGAAAAGTTGTAGAACAAAAGCTATTCATTATTAGGTGTACTTTAACACCCTTTCGGATTAGTACCCCCTTTCTGACTAACCTTGTATAATAATAACGTATTATTTTTATTTAATTTTCTAATGTAATCTACATTAGAAAATTAAATAAAAATAATACATTTCGTCAAATTGTACTAAAATAATACAACCATTCAGAATCACAATAAAATAATTGCACAAGGTAAGAAAACTGGTAAATAATAGTAAGTATTGAGATAACGTGATAAAAATTAACAGAGAAAAATAAAACAAATATCGTAGGAAAATGCGAGAAAATGCAAGAATCACTGTATGCAAAAGCAAGTCCAGTTTTGAATTAGAATACAGGTCGTTAGTAGATACCCGTGTAGAAAGGTCTACAAAAGTTTTTGCTGAAACACAATCTCGGATATAGGGTCGAAACGTTATTATTCCTTGTTACAATCCCTTTTTTGCTAACGAAGCGGATCGTTGATTGCGCCACGATGTACTCGTAGTAGAACAAATATATTTCACTTTTGTTCATTTCTTTTTTTGTCGACGTTACAAAAATAACTAGATACATCACAGTTAGAATATCAAGTTAAAAGCACAATACAATAAAAATGTTATGGCGCATTTACATTAAGTCGGTGACCAAATTGTGTCGATCGTATGCAGTCAGATGTGGCTTGAATTTCATACAATCTCGTTGCGAACATCGATGGGGACAGTTGTGTTTCCAAAAGTCGGTTATGACTAAATACGGCCAACCGATCTAATGTAAACGCGCCGTTACTCATACACTCTTGTTACCTTAATCATATTTGTATATAAATTGGTATTGCTTAGTGCTCTGCTAATTGCATTTTAAATATAGTCTAAGTGCCTTGACATAAATCTGAATTTTCACTATCTCGATTTGTAAAAACTTTTAATTTTATTTTTAATTCACATTCACACAAGCGTTAAAATTTTTAAATAAAGAAAATTTAAACTTATGTCTAGGCCAATTAGACTGAATATTAAATGCAATCACTATGCGAAAAGCATTAATAATTTCTTAAAAAGAAATGAAATGTTTATTAAAGTTAACTTTTAAATGTTGCTTTTTACTAAATACATATTCGAGCATATTCGAGTTGCCCTGGGGTTTCTGGTTATTTCTGTTTACGCATTGCATAATTATGTACCTTTTTCCCTCTCGACATAATGAAACTATTTTTTTTTCTAAACTTATTCTACAGTCTGAAATTTTTAATACACATAATAAACATTGAAGTGTAGGTTATCAACGCACAGCCTAAACCGCTGGGGTTAGAAACTTGAAATTTTGACAGTAGATTCCTTTTGTAACGTCCACTAAGAAGGGATTTTTCGAAATTCAATGCCTAAGGGGGTGAAATAGGTGATTTAAGTTTGTATGTAAGTCCGTAATTTTTGAAGTAAGAAGCATGAAATCAAATATCAAGATTTCTGGTTAGAAATAAAGCTAAATGTCTTTAAGCGTTTTTAAAAACTCAACGCCTAAGGGGGTGAAATAAGTGTTGAAAGTGTGTATGAGAAATCTGTTACTTTTGAAGTAAGAAGCATAGAATTAAAAATGTAGGCTCTTGGTGAGAAATAAATGTACAAGTGTTTGAAGGTTTTTGGAAATTCTACCCTTAAGAGGTGAAATAGGGGATGAAAGGTTTTTTTTTTTATTTTATAACTATTCCTAACAAGGAGCTTAACGAGTGCTCAAAATTTCATGCAAGCGGAGCTGTGGGCAAAAGCTAGTAATAATATAAAATGGAAAAGTTTTTAAGGAATGAGTTGTATTTTTTAATTTTAATTTTACTTTGTTCTCTTGTTCAATATTCCGAATGTAACGAGCATTTTCAGGCGCGACTTAACTTTACATAATTAAATTAAAATTAATCAACACGCAGCGTGAATTAAAATTAAAAATAATATTTTTGCCATCGAGAGCAATACAAATAAAATATTAAAATATTATCTGTATTAAAAACTCCCCGCTTACGTAGAAACGGTCTTTAAGGACCATCAAAAGTAGTAAAAGAGAGAACAAAAACCTACTTTAAATCAAAGCTATTTTAATTCAACCCTAGCTCGTCAAACAAAATGTCAGTCTTTATAAGCCGAACCCTTCATAACAAAACATCGTAAAAAATGAGTCTCGTTAACGATCATACGTGAGTATAAATCTCTTTACACAAACACATCCTGTCTGTAATAACAGATAAGTTATCCTTAGTAGCAACATCCAATGTTTTTTTTAGTAGTATCAAAATAAATTAGGGAGCTTTAGTTCCATTTTGGTGCTTAAAATATTTATTTTAGTAGCTTGGGGATCATATAGGCCTATATCTATCGATCTTACTATAAAAACTAATGGTCGGTTGAATGTCGACGGAAATGCCGTCATTGTCTAGACATTATTTTATATTTTAGGGTTCTCACATGGCACAAAGGCATAGTTGTAATAATACTGGCTGTTGCCCGCGATTTCACTCGCATCCTAGGAGAACTACGTCACGTACCCGGAATCAGGGTAAAAGTAAAGTATCATATAATAATATGTTAATTTAAGACATGGCCTATCTATGTCCCAATTTTCATCTGAATCCGTTTAGTCGTTTATGCGTGATTGAGTATCAAACATCCATCCATCCATCTTGAGAAACAGATTTATAATGTTAGTAGGATTAGTAGGACTATGGTGCCGATTCTCTTGTTCACTAACTAAATTAAATTAGAGAATTGCTATCTTTTACTACCAGATAGCGCGCGAAAAGGACGGTGATAGATAAGAACTAAGTTAGAGATGTCAAATTAGTTTACGCCTTGAACTTCACCGTGTTTTTAGTCGACATGTCGTCTGAATTTGTATGGAACTTTTAGTTCAACTAAGACAGCTCTTATATGTCTCTTTTTTATTTTATTAGAGTGAAAAAGATGTCAATAGCACAGTGTACCTACATATTACATACAATGGGTCAACGCCCATACATTTGACAGGTCCTATGAAATGTCAAAATTATGTAGGGGCGGAGATTATGTCCCAAGTATGCAGTATGGCTACTCGGGACATAACCTCCGCTCCTCCACCCCGCAACCCTCCGCACGATTGCTCTGCGACAATGTTCTACGTTGAGTAAGGAGTAAGATATAGGTAGACTGTGGCAATAGCCTAAATTAAGTTTAGTTTGTCCATAACAGAATCGGCTCCAATGTTTCATTATAATATCTATTTAATTTTAATTATATGTAGGTATAGATACTTCTCAGGCTTTTAATATACCTGCGTATTGTGTCTCTCATCTCTTCTCTAAATAGCAAATATTGAAGTTGGTTTTTACGTCTGTCTGTTTGTCCGCTTACTTCTTCTAAACTACTCAATGGATTTCGATGTGGTTTTCATCTTAATTTGGGTAATTTCTTCCTGAAGGTCTTAAGCTATAAAACGTACCCGAGTGACGCTGGGGTGGGTCACTAGTTAGTAATACTATAGAAAACAAATTGATCTTATGGTAAGCTACATGAAAATGAACATCTCTTTGTTACAGGAGTTACAGACAGCCCTCTATGCAGAACCTGCGTGGAGGAGAATGAAACGGCGGCCCACGTGCTACTGAACTACCCTGAGGTCACCAAATACTACAGGGCGAATTACTTCAGTAGCCTGAGTACTCGCCGAGAGGGTCGTCATCAAGGGTGGATCGAATAGATTTAAGGAAAAAATCACATTACACCGTGCCGTGTCAGGGCTGGGACCGGGCGGGAGCTCAACGTCGAACAAAATGCTTCGGTACAAAATACGTAATTTTTAGTTTATACAAAAACCGAGACACCCCAACAAGATTTTCATCAGAACTGCCTGAATATGTGTTTTTTTTAATACATCTCCAAGTTACACCGTAGTTTATGTCGCGTTAAGTTTCCTAGTAAAGTGTGAAATGCCTGAGATGTGCTATGCAGGGGTTGTCTAATACACGGAAACTGACTGAGCGGACCGTCTCAAGCTTCAAGGTGTCTATTCCCGTGAACTGTTATGGGTAGAAACCTACTGAAAAAAAATGTAAAATTTATAAAAAAAAATGTGGTGTTAAAAATATGTCAATCGATTCTCCTAGTGATTCTGAACAAACTAGTTTCAGGTTTAGTATATTCTAAAACTAAGCTTGTATATTTTTGTACCGAAGCATTTTGTACCGTTTCTTCCGGGCCGATCATTGACGCTAACTGAACAGCATTAAGCGACAGGGGTCTTGCTTTGGTAAAAAATGTATGCGACGCTGAGCTCCAGTCTGGTCCCGACCTTGACACGGCACGATGTAATGTAAATCATCCTTTATACCCACGCGCACAAAAAAAAAAACGTGCTTTGTCGTGGAGTTGCGGAAAACAGCCCGCAACACTTTATTATAAACTACTCCATCAGTCGTCAAACATCGTACTGCAATTACCAACCCGTCAGTCTCACTTGACGGTTCGCTGTCGTGAATGTTTATCAGATTTTTTTACAACACCGCGTCATGAATATAGTGTAGGTATTAGGTATTATTGTACTTACGCATTACGCTTGAGTTGTCACTGAAAAATTCCAAAATTCCTTTCCCAAACTGTGTCAGCAGAACTAATTAAACACTTCAGTCATTGTACAATTAGTCTTTGTTAATTTCACGAAAAAAAACCACTACATCACCAACAATTAAAATAAAACATTCAAAAAGAAAGCATTAAAAAAACATTCAACGCACTGGGTAAATGTTTACGGACATAAAACAAACCTTTTGGAACCACATTGGGATCGGATTGTTTGATTTTAGATTATGCTAATGCTGACATACTGTGCAATGATTTGTGGTTGGAACAGTTGCAGTTTATACTACTGTTTTTAGAACTACTGACCGTATTTGAACAGCGAACGTGGAACGGAATTTGAACGATGCGAACTATTATGTCATCTTTTTTGTAGGAGTTATTAAAATGTCACCTGCCAGTTATTTTTATTAAAAATCCTCGGGTACTTTGAATTTTTACGGAATTTTTTGTAGTTGCCTGTGTTTGGACATTAGCTATTTTTATTTATGATTAGTTACGGTTTACTGACTTGTATTTTTTAGGATTGCCTGACTAATTTTGGACCCACACGGACGAAATGGATATTATGAATGTGTGTCACGAAAGTTATGTAAATGACACAACAATATAATCGTTCAGGGGTGATTCTATCATTACAGTTTTAGCTAATATCGGTATGTCAGGATTGCGAGCAAGGTAAACACAGTAAATAAAACCAACATAGACTCTCCACCACTGAGAGTACTTGTATTTGGGTTAGTATTAGTAACATTAACTAGATCACAGTATATTACTTTACACAATTATTACAGGATCATAAAATAAGGACAAGCTAATCAGATATAAAAGGTCAGACTTCTTCAGCTGTTCAACACGGAATGCTCCCGCTTCGTCGAATGACCGCCGCCTTTATAAGCTCGGGTGCGTTCATCCATATCGACGACTACCTTCCTTTATCAACATTGCCTAGTGTTACCCACTAGCGATAACACGGCCCTCCTGCAAAACACACGTCCTCGTGTGTTGGTGGTTGGTGGTCGACGCACCATCAACCCCATCGTCAAGATTGTACATCAAGGCTTAACTTCAGTGACACCTCTGGACCTTAAACAGAAACAAATAATACAGTACACATCTCGGCCACACCTGATCTTTGACCTCGTCATCTTACTCATGTTCATGTCTATGACCAAAGTAACACGAAGAGCATCCAAAGAATGTTTGAATCGGTTAGAGCTTGTTATCCCATCGACGGCCAACAAGCTCATCACCCATGGCTTGAACTAGTTGATATTCATTCAGTATCAACCTAGTTCTACATATATTCGTTCATAACTTCTCGTATCAAAATCTTACAAACATCCACACATTACATTTCCAACATTTTCACATTTTCATAAAATACTATCTCAGATGCCTATTAGACAGTTCTACTTTGGTTAAACATCAAATTTTAGTTATTCAATAAATCATAATAGGTACATAAACACACAATCTCATCATACACAAATTCATAAAATCATTTAAATACATTTACAATATTTTTCAGGGCTAAATATCTCATTATAGTTTTTCACAAATTCATAAATTACATAAACACTTAAAATATTTCTTGGTTAAATATTTCAACGATTCACAAAGCCATAATACATAAACACTTAAAATATTTCATTCGTAAAAATCTCATAATTATTCACAAAATCATAACATAATATTATCTCAATAATTTACAAACTCATAGTACATTTAGCACTTAAAATATTCCATGATTATATATCTCAATTATTCACAAACTCATATTACAAAACTGACATGATGTTTTAAACATAACATTTCTATATTGCGCTAATAATCCAACCTTTTTACAACAATACAATACATATTAAACACATCTTTAACGAAAATAAGTCAAATTATTTCTTATTTAAAAATAAATTTGACAAATTAATCTTTAACGGAAGTCATCATAGTAATTATCATCAATAATAAATACAATTTCCTGTTTTCGTCTACAAAAAATACATATTAAACCATAAGTAATAATAACAAACTACTTTTAATTTCAATAAACTATTTTGTACCATTCTACAACAAGAATTATAACAAAACCAATAAAAACAAATATCAATATTTTCAAAACTTTTTCAAAACATTAATTCAAAACAGAATCTCATTTTCACTGCATTTTCATTTATCAATTAATAGCATCACCCGCCTTGGATTTAGCCAACTCATTTGGCATCACCCGCCTGGGATCCTGCTTTATCAACATGGCATCACCCGCCTTGGATTTAGCCATATCATGGCATCACCCGCCTTGGTTCCAGCCCTATAACAATTGCTTCGCCACGTTAGAGTTTCAGCTTTCCCCAGGCGAAGCCTTTGGCCAACCCCGGTTGGCCAAACCGGGCGGTGCCAAAGGTCAACCCTGGTTGCATCTCACCACAAACTCTAATACGACTTGCAATGTATTTTCCTACACGAATAAATACAGATGCCGTATTCATTTTCCACGAATAAATACAGATACCATCATATTTATTTTATACGAATAAACACAGATATCATCTCATTTATTTTACACGAATAAACACAGATAACATCCCTTTTATTTTACATGAAGCAAAGATATCATTTAATATTTATTTTTCACGAATAAATAACCTCTCATATTATATTTCCTTCATTAAACTTCCTTCACGCACATAACAAAATGGTTGTGACTCACCGGATTTATCACATTTTCTCGTTCTCACATTTCTCACCATTGCAATATCAGTCGAATAATCAAGTTTTTGTCAGTCCGTCTACAGGGGATTTTATTTAGCAAAATAATTTACATGTGGGTATACAATCATAATGTGGACTGGTTTTTTCTTGTTCCACTTCTGATGTAAATGACACAATAATATAATCGTTCAGGGGTGATTCTATCATTACAGTTTTAGCTAATATCGGTATGTCAGGATTGCGAGCAAGGTAAACACAGTAAATAAAACCAACATAGACTCTCCACCACTGAGAGTACTTGTATTTGGGTTAGTATTAGTAACATTAACTAGATCACAGTATATTACTTTACACAATTATTACAGGATCATAAAATAAGGACAAGCTAATCAGATATAAAAGGTCAGACTTCTTCAGCTGTTCAACACGGAATGCTCCCGCTTCGTCGAATGACCGCCGCCTTTATAAGCTCGGGTGCGTTCATCCATATCGACGACTACCTTCCTTTATCAACATTGCCTAGTGTTACCCACTAGCGATAACAGTTATAATACAAAAATTCGCTATTTCTTGTTTTTTGTAAGTTTCTTATTTCTTTTCCTTTTCGAAATTATTCATTACTGAGAAATACATGTAATTGAGAATCCTTTTTATGTTACATTAATCTTGTGTAATGTGCTCGGCGTTGATTCCTTCCGCCACTTTTTATTCCTAGGTTAGTACTCTGTTTAGATAAAAACAAACAAATAAATATGAAAGCCCTACAGAATTATTGGCACATTAAGTGCCCGTAGGATGTTAGATATCAGGATATTATTATATTTTCTATCTAATTGTCTATTTGCAATAAAGGTTAAAGAAACAAAGTAAGAATTCTAGTTTCAACCTACGCAATTGAATAAAATCTACCTACGCATATTTTTATTCGATTATGGAATTCGAATACAATGACACCACGCATCGAACTTTAAAACAAAATACTACATTCATATTTCGAACCCGCTTTGTCTTACCCAGCGCATGTCAAATGGGAATTAAAATTCACTGTAGTTCAGAGGGTATATATTCTGTAAGTTTAAAATAAAGTTTTCGAGTAACATCATATCTGGTTGAAAACACTAGAAATACAGGAACTGCACGACAGAATATCCTTTGTGTTCATTTCCGTTCCATATCTGGGGTCCTCTTGGCAGCCGTCCAATCTAAGGGGTAACGGATACCAGGCAGTTATTGTGTCAGCACAGATTTCTGCTTTCTTGCCTTTTTTTCTTGCATGTAACTTACCCGTGCGATAAGGATGTTTGAGTCCATGTTTAGGGGAAATTGTTTACCTTGCAATTTTGTAGTTCTTATTATTTATAGAGTGTAAACAAATTCGTGTTATTTCTTCAAACCGCTTGATCTACTGGTGGCACAGATTAACCATAAATGGGTTTACTATAAAACCGATACAAAAAATTAAAACTTGATGAGTCATTTTAGCGCTCCGAGTTAACTGACAGCAAAGAGCGATATCTCGCTAGTCGTGCCTGCCAGTTGTGTCGACGTGCTTTCATTAATTTATACGCGGCATCGAAATGTTCTATCAAATAAAACATTTAAATTATTTTTGCGATTTTTTTTTAATCCTTAATCGTTTGTTTAGATATGTTCACTTAACCGTATTCTTTTTTTTGTGTTTGTCGTTAATCTTTATCCCGTGCGGGATCAATCTACACAGATAACGTGGTTTTAAGGAATTACTCGAATTCGTATACATCCCTGTAGATTGTTTACACTCTGTAGGTGTCAAGGTAGTGACACACTATTGGCTAAAAACTAGTTTATTCTGTACTCTTGATCGATTTTGGTTGTTAGGTAATTAATATATTAGGCTTTCTTTTTTTTAATGATAAGCATGTAGACCAGTGTTTCTCAAAGTGGGCGATAACGCCCCCTTGTGGGCGCTGGAGGCCTAGAAGGGGGCGGTAAGGGACCCAGAAAAAATTGGGGGGCGTTGAAGTGGTTTACGGGGGCGATGGCTGATCTATAATTTCATCTACTTAATGTTTTAAAATTCACTGAAATTAAAACCTACCTACTACAGAACATCGATTATTTAGTTCATATTTCTGCCTTGTTACAATCAAACATAAACACTAAAAATATTTAACATTAGCTTGAGCAATCAAGCTTTAATACGTTTTTGTTATATAATGCGATTTGTGCAATCCTGTATCAATCGGCTCGTTCATCAATACTTGTTCTTACTTGCTCAGTATGATTGAGCGTCGAATGAGATACACGAGTTTGTGCATGTTTGTCTTATTTCTGTCGGTGCGTGCTGTATTTCAATCCTATATAAGAACACGTAATATTTATTTCATTTTCATTAGCGGTTTCGCGCGCAATCTTTACGCATTACTTACGTATTTGCGAAAACAAAAGCATGTCGGAAGCAAAAAAGAAGAGACAACAATACAGTGCGAAATATATTAAATACGGTTTTATTGAAAATACCACAAACCCCTCTTCGCTTTCTTTGTCTAAAAACATTTTCGAATGAAGCGATGAAGACTTCAAGATCAAGCGTCATTCATCGACAACATTTGGTTGCTAGAAATTTAAGTGAACGTCTGTTTCAATCACTGCAACATGTCATCAAAGCAGTCAATAAAATCCGAAACAGCTCTTTAAATGACAGATTATTTAATCAGCTTTGTGCTGCTAATGATGAAGATTTCAACCGATTGCTGTTTCACACAGAAGTGCGTTGGTTATCAAGAGGCAATTGTCTGACTTGATTTTACAATCTGTTTGACTCTGTGATAGAGTTCTTGGAAAACAAAGACACAGAATTGCGCGAAACCTCATCACATCAAAGAATGATATCTCGTACTTACCAGATCTGTATAAATTGTTTAATTATATAAATCTCCAACTTCAAGGTGATGACTTGAACTTAATTAAAACAAAAAATATTGTTGCTGCTTTTGTAGCCAAACTGCTGTTACACAAGAAGAATATCGGCAGACTTGAATTCCATAATTTTCCCAATTTATCAGTATCTATGTTGCGTTTTAATTGCTCTCACTCGTAAAAAAATCTCGTTTAGAATGTAAGTTTAAACTCCAGACTACACAATATAGCACACTATAATTTACTATCTGTAATGGCACATTAGATTTACTATCTGTAATGGCAAGGGAAACACATGTGAAATAAAATAAAATAAATAAATAATATAATTAAATGAAAGTAATGAATGTCAATGTGGTTTTCAAGATGAGGTAAAGTAAAAAAAAAATGGGGGGCGCTGAAAAATTATTGATTTCCAAAGTGGGCGGTAGATGAAATAAGTTTGAGAAACTCTGATGTAGACAGATTATAATGACAGCAATCCTATAGTAATCTTTCACTTCCTAAAGCAATAAATATATTTATTGAAACATGAAATAAAATTGTTATAGTATATTGATTTTATGAACGATTCAGTTTAGTTTCTATTTTAGAAAAGCAAAATATAATTCTAGATAAAATAAATTTTAATTAGACTTCTTTTGTTGAAATGTATATCGATGTTAAAAAACAATGGAAGTGCATATTTTTCGCGCATTATTTAACGTATTGCTTACATTCTGACCTCATTTTTACCCGACTTCAAAAAAAGGAGGATGTTCTCAATTTATCGGAATCTTTTTTTATGTAAGTATTTTCCCCGATTACTCAAAGACGCCTGGACCGATTTGGAAAATTCTTCTTTTGTTTGAAAGGGTATACTTCCCAAATGGTCTCATGGTCATTAAGTTAAGATCTGATGATGGGATCTTGGAGAAATCAAGAGAACTCTTCAAATTTTATAGGCAAACTTGAAGCAATTTGCGTATTTTTTTGTTTGAAAGAATATTCTCCCGAGGTAGCCTTATTTAAGTTTGATGAAGATCTGATGAAGAACCTCGGAGATTTACCATGGAACTCTTCAATGGATAACAGCAAATTACCCACGATTGCTGTAATTGCATGTTTATGTATTGTTTATGCCACGTAAAATAGAAAAATAAAATCACTTAAAAAATAAAACCTAAAAAGAGTAAAATAATTACCATACTATAAAATTAACAGTTTCAGGAAGTCGGTGCCTTCAATTTGATTCGGTATGGATTGCCATCGGCTTCTGAAACTGTTAATTTTATAATATGGTAATTATTTTACTCTTTTTAGGTTTTTTAAAGTCGGTTTTTCTTTTATTTTTAAAATAATTATATTGTTACCTACCATTAAAAACAAACAGACAATAAAAATTGTATTTTCAATCAATGCGAACTAACGATATTCAACTACTACGACACGTTTGGTGCAGTGGCTAAGCGAATGGCTTCTGCGCCACGGGTCGTGGGTTCGATTCCCACACGGAACAAAAATTTGTATGGCCTACAGATGGTTGTTTCGGGTCTGGGCGTTTGTTTGTGAGATTTGTGTCTGTAAACGCACCCACGATACAAGAGAAATCTTAGTGTGGGGTAACGTTTATAAAAAAAAAAAAAAACTACTTAGTTACACAGAATAGCACCGTTCGATAACGAATCATACGAACAACCGAATTATTCGATTCCAATTGAATTAAATCTTACATTATTCGACTGTATACATACCATTGTCCAAAAATGAATAAAAGAATTAACAATCACATATATTTGTTTGGACATTTTAATTTGACCCCGGCAAACAATTCATTTACTTAATTGACTCGTGCGCATAAAATTATATTTGGCATTGGTTGGAAATTAAATAGACTTTATTTGATAAAGTGACAAACGAGTGAGAGTGGTGAAAGAGTCGATGCTCGATGAAGAAATAATACACGATCTTTTGTTTATTCGATTAACACCCTCATTTCGCCGATATGTTTAAAGTCCCGTGTTATAGGGGACGAGCCTATTGCCATTCGTATTTATTCGATTATTCCTATTTTATATGAATGGATACTGAAATGGAGCTCAGTTTATAGCTATGTTCGAGTTTTTATTGGTAAAAATCTGTACGATATGGTTTAAAAAAGTTGTTTTTGAATTTGGATACTTACGATTCCATCGGAGAAATATGCGATTCGTATCGAATCGCACCAGCTTAGGGCCTTTGTTACATCTATCGACAACTCTGTTCGACACTGGATATCTTCCGGCTGATATGATAATATTGACTTTACGTTATGAGGTACATTATGTTCGACACTGGTTATTTTGGTCTGTAGGAGTATGGTGCGGGTTGATGTAGGTAAGTCAACTTTTTAGGAGTAGCATCTTGGTATAAAGTTAGTTAAGAAATATTACTTGTCATTTTAATTTGCTAAATCTTGATGCATTTATCATTTCTCTTTTAATTTCCTATTTATTAGTTATTTTCATAATATACAGAATGACTGGTGAGACACTAACGAAATATATTGCCGCAAATATATTGCAAATATATTGCCGTTGCCCTTGAAAGGGTTAAGGGGTCATTGTACTCATCATTATGAACAACTTTTACTATGAGACCAAACATGAAATCGCGAAAAAAAATCAGCTGTTCCCTAAATTTTGACGAGTTATGCGAATATAAATGTAGGGAACAGCTGTTTTTTTTTTTTGCGATATCAGGTTTGGTCCCATAGTAAAAGTTGTTCATAATGATGAGTACAGTGACTCCTTATGAGGTTGTGCGTTATTATGTTACCTTGTATTTATTATGTATTTCATATCTAAATAATTTCATGTACGGTACTAAACGTACATGTAGGTACACTACGACTGCTCGCTATCTGTTTCCACTCTTTCAGTCCATTCTAAGGTTGTCTGGAAGAGAAGAAGTTATGTACAATGGGCGGTCCTATTGTACATAATTATATATTTTTTATTCCTTGACATGTTACCTAGTGTATACAGGTCTTTAAGATTGGTTTTGTCTGCCTCAGCAGTAAAAATGTGTATTTTGAATTTTTATAAGTATTATTTTCATAATAAGAGGCAGCAGTCGTATCGAATAAAACTCTCTTTGTTACTTCAAATATCGACTTTAACGGAAAACAAGTTAACTCAGATTTAACTTTAAGTAAATAAACAGTCATTTTATGTTCAAAACATTTATTATTCTCTGCTTTCAATGTTGACACAAGTTTACTAATCCCTGCTTTACTTCAGTAAAGCTTTAGTAACGTATAAAGTACGAGCAACATCAAATTAAAATATATATTTGGTTATGACAGGTATAGAGATAGAATATTAAAATATTGTAATAACTAAAATATAACATTTATAAACACTGAACAAGAAACAAATTCATCAAGTTTTGGTCGGAAATTTTTCGTAGGTGAGAGTAGGTAAATAGAGATTTTATAAAATTACAGTTATTTTTTTACAAATTTGATAATTCCTAACATATCTTATGCATCTTACTTATTAGAAATTGAGACGCTTAAGGCACAGCAAAATTACATCTAACTAGAATATACAACTATTATAGACACTCTTGGTAACAATCTTTATTCTATTTCGCAAATTGTGATATGTACAAAAATATTTCCATCTTTATAATCTAGCATTATTCTTATAAATTTATTGAAAGTAAAACATTCTGAGTATACATTGTATACATAATTACATAAATGCATTGGTGTGTGATGAAAGTAATAAATAATACAGAAATAATAAATAAACACAGCTAAATACAACTAAACCCAAACAAAAAGCCGATTACACGAAACGATACACTGAACAGAAATACGTCTTTTGAACTCCACTCAATTATTGGCACAATTTCACTATATTTAGTCTCAGTGTCAATAAGTATCGGTTCCAGTTCTAGAACCGATATTCCTCAAATCAGGCATGCGTGTTGTCTCTTCGCTGCCTTTCCAACTGTTTTCTATGATTGTGGCGTTTTCTTGCTATTATTGCTATTAATATCACAACGACAGCTAGGGCTACGGCTATTCCTATCCACCAGTAAGTATTATACGACGCCTCTTTCGTATTTACTTCATTTTGGTCCCCAGCTGCTACAGGATTCTTTATCTCCAAAACTCCTACAGTAGACGTTTCGACGCTAAACTTAGAATTTGATTCTTCGCCTGTATCAATTTCGTTGTGTACAATATCTTCATGAGTTTCTACATTCTCAGGTTCCTTGCTATTTTCCTTGTTCTCTGCTGAAGATGGGATTTCGTTTTCTTCAGGCACTTCACTAATTACAGGTTCAATATAATCGTCAGAACTATCAGTTTCTGTTGACGGTTCTAATTGATTGTCTAAGTATTCATCCAAAAATTTGTAGTAGTCTGTCAGTCCCGTATATTCTAAACCGTATTCTCGTTTCGCGAGTAGGTCACTGACCATCTCAGGCCAGACGGTTCCGTATCCTTGCATCATGGCGTCTCTGTAAACAAATTGATTATTTATTATAGACCAGTCTTTCTCGAAGTGGGTAATAACGCCTCCTTGTGGGCGCTAAATACCTACAGGGGGCGGTATAAGGCGTTAAAAGTGACGACTGCGAGTGAGATTTTTAAAATGTGGTAGTGTTAAAAAAATTAAATGGCGCTAGAAAATAATTGATTCCCAAAGTGGACGGTACAACAGATAAGTTTAAGAACCTCTGTTATAGAAATTGTAAAACATAATATAGTAGATTGTATTCGTATAAAAAAATACTTACATCAATCGATCGTTATTTTCAGCTATATGGTTTAATAAATCAGATTCGTCAGACATGAGTTCTTCAGCAAATGACTGGTAGATTTGGTATTTTAGTATTAATCCCATAAATTTTCTGTAACAATAAAAAACATACTTAGAAAATTATAATCTATTCAAATAAAAATAAATCGCCGAAATGTATGTACACGCATAACTTCCGAACGACTGCACCAAATTGAATAATACTTTTTTTTGTGTTTTCTTTATTGTCAGGACAAGGTTTGTACAAAAGAAAATTTTTAAATCTTTTTTAAATCTCATAATATGAAAAGTGAGTGAGTGAAAGAGATAAAAGACTGTGAGAGATCTTCAAAATATTCACTAAAAAAAATATGGCGGTACGAAGTTCGCCGGGTCAGCTAAGTAGTATTTTTTATTAATCGAATGCCCACAATTTGCTTTATATTTTCAAACGAAATAGGACTACAATTCAAGAGTATAACTAGCATAAATACCTAATCCGATTGGAACGTTGATTTCATGTAAGAATAAGAAAGAAAACTATTTTCATCTAAATTACCCAAATGGAGCAGTCGGAAAATTAAAATTTAGCTTTATTATTTACTCACCCAATATAAGGCTTATTGAACATCATATACGAGTCCCCAAGGAAATCACTGTCAGACGTTTCTATGAAAGAGAAATTTTTGCGGAAGTCGCTCCAACTGCTTGGTATTTTCGCGTACGGTATAGCTCCCATTAAAACTTTTATTCTCCATTCGTCGGCTGCCAAATAGAAGTTTAGTCTGCAAGGAAAATATTTTGATAAAATATCAAGGATGTCCTATATGAAAAAGTTACATTTGATCTTAACATATCATAAAACTTACTTCGGTAAATCTCTCAAAGCCATAATCAATTGTAAAACAAGGCGATGATGGTTTGGATTGTAGTTGAAAAGTTCTAACGGGAACAATCCAGCTTCATTCAGAGCATGCGGGTTCAGGGAAAGTAGCGACACGAAACCAGGAATAGCTTCATACACAGCTGGAACAAACAAAACAGTGAGATTCAAAGTTCCCAAAGAAGTAACTTCGGAACTAGAACGGAATCTTACCAGAATAGCGGGAAGCCTCTCTCAAAATGTAAGTGTTATTGCTGTGTAAATTAATGGTCTGCTTGTAGACAATCTTCATGACTGCTTCGTGAGCTTCTATGAAGTTGGCTATGCTGACATCTTTACAAGTTATTGCTCTAACTTTGTTGGGTTTGCACCAATCCACTAAGGTTGGCGGACAAGTACTATTGAACACCGATTCAGACCAAATATCTGGATGTGCATCTCCTAAGTTTAGCGTTTTGATGAGTTTTGCTGCTTGTTTGAAAGCTTCCGCTCCACCCAGATTCTGTGAAGTAGATTTTCCTTTATAAATATGATCAGTGTAACTCTATATTGATTTTAACATCAATATTCGAACAGTAAAATCAATGTCGATCAATAGTAGTAATTACCTTTAACTGTAGATTTGCGTGTACTTTCTGGTAAATTCCAGCATGTTTTGGCAGTAGATTTTCTATTAGATTAGACCAATCATCTCCTGTTAATGATCCTGTAAAATAGCATTCTAGTTTACACCTATATTTACACTACAATTGTAGTTTATTTTCGTTACCAGACGGTATCCTATGACCTTTAGTTTTGGAAAAGAGCTTCAATCAAAACAGACTTTTTGTGGGTATTTTTGAGATAAGAGTATCTACACACAAATACATCCACTTAATCAAATATTACAAGGGAATTTAAGTCTGAAGAGGCTAAAGTTACATTCTTGGGAATCGTGAACCCTAAAATAAAACTTTCGAGAATGTTACATGTGATGAAGGGTGTATAGTTAGTTCTCAAGGGTATCATCGTATGGCAAATGTTTTAAAGTTTTGGCTACATCTAACGTAACTGTCGTGTAGATAAACTTTAAGTAAGTAGTAGAAGAGCCACATAGAATTTTACAAATAAGATTTTTTTAAGTGCAGCATTCTCATTCAAATAATTTCATTCCGTCAGAAGCAGATGAATTTGATTTGCGTAATTATTCCTTTATGATAAACTTTTGTCTTTATTCCCTGTTATTCTTCTAATTAATTTCCCTGCGTTGTTTTGCGTAGTGGTCGTGGTCTGTTTCCAGAGCTATATTTCTCGTTACTGGCTCGAACAAAACAAGTGAAATTGCCTAGGCTTTAGTTACTGCTGTGCATTGAAACTATTTATTCTGTTTACCGACTGCAACAACTTTGCCGGTTTTAATTTTAACTTCGATATAACTTTTGCGTTGGGTGTTTTCAGCGTGTGTGTTTATTTGAACTTTACTTTGTAGAAATTAATATGGCTTTGGGAAAGCGGTTTTACATTTTTTCTTTGATTATGTTTTATTTATCATTGGATTTCGTCGGCATCATATTTTTTATGCAAATTCATTCAGTGGCACACAAATTTTTTGACGTTTTACCTAACGTTACAACATAAAGAGAGTTTGAAACTGTACAACACTGTCAATTTTTAAATATTAATAGAGAGGCTTAAGTCTGCGAGGTACTTACTCAGTAAATGTACAGGTAGAGGCTTGCCGACAGCATCAGAGCCCTTGAGCCTGAGTGCAATGTATTTATGAAGCTTCATGTAAAGAGGTTTCACATTTTCCCACAATTCTCGAGCCTTGAGTATAGCACCTTCGTACTCGCCCAACGCATCCCAGTATTCTTCTACGGAGTTGTAATCTATGGAAAAAATGGTTATATTGATAGGTTTATCACCATTGTATAGCTTACAAACAAAGACATTCTATAGTAGTAAATCTCTTTGTATGTCTGACAGTGGTTCTCATTCAAAGATGCTTGAGTATCTTGTTAAAGATACCTTTTATAATACGTTTAGCTATTCGAGTAATTTATAATAAAACCAATAATGCATACTGTAACTGATTTAAAAGTATTTACGTAGAAAAACCCATTCGGATTAGGTACACATTACAAATAATTAATTATTTCATAATCATCTCAACTTTGACCTTTAACTTCAACATTTAGCTTTTTCAACAAAAAGCCATTTTCTCCCAACTTCATAGCCGACAAAGTTTCGAATCTTGCCTCGTTATGTACTTATTGACAAATCCTAAATGGGTTTTCAGACGTTTCAGTGTAAAATTCCCAAGAGGAGTTGCTTGATCTCAATTTGTTGAATCTTAGTTTAATATTAATTACAAAATTAAGATTCATCATTTCACAAATCTACTCTTGATATAAATGCGCTTAGATATGTAATTATAATTAACAAACGTAATATCCTTAAAAACACAAAACTGGAAGGATTTGAGTAATCAATTACACTTATATTTAATGTCTTGTTTTACTATATATTTACAAATTTCTTAATGATTTCTCGCAAAATTACCGTCTGTTTACTTCTTAACATATTTTTTTTATTTTTTTCTATTGGACTGCTGTAAGTGATCCTAGGAGACCCTTCCTACGTAACCAGGCAGCTATTGGCGAGACCTGACGGGTCTCCAGCCAATGGGAGGGGGGGGGGGGAAGTAAAATACTTAACCTAAGCTAACTACTTGTACTACACTAACATCATGACTACCTGCAACAACAGCACTAAGGGCGACCCCTAGTGGGACTCGGACCTCGACTTAGGGCATATATTTACAATATCTGTTGGCACGTTACTCTCAACAAATACGCTACAAAGTTTTGAACGTAACTGGGTTGTCTTGGTGTATAATTTTGTAACAACCAATGGATTATTTTAAGCGTTCATATTTTTATTTAAATTCTACTTATTTCTTCAATAACTAAAAGGATTATAGATACTGCATCCAAATTACGTATCACATTCGTAATTTCAATGGCTTTAATTTTGACAATACAACAATAATTCATTGCGTGGTACATAGTTGTGGAGAACTCGGATTGTTAATACATACGTTGCTATGGAAATTGTTGACCTATCAAAATCAAAGCCATAGCGATTAATAGTGTTTTGGGCAATTAGAATGCTGGCTCATCAAGAAACAAAAACTATTATTATCTTTAAGTTTCGTGCTATCTGTCTCATTTTAAGGCGATGTGGCAGTGACAGCACGAAATTAACGGCAACTTAAAATTGTGTAGCGTGTATTCGGCAATAAGGAACGTACATTTAAGATTTTCTTTGGTTGACTGGTAGAGAATGCCTAAGGCATTAAGTCCACCTTTGTACTTTTTTGTTGCACAAAGTTTAAATAAATAAGATGATATTAGAAAACAAATCAATGTTTTTACAAAATTACTCAAATTGTTTTCTTATTGTGAGTGTTATTATTAGAGGAGCACTTAAAAATATTAATTAAATAATTTTAGCTAGTTAAGGTTTTGTGAAATAAGCAGTAATTTTTATCTTTCTTCTAAAGTTTATTATTTTGTCTTTTTATTAAATTTTATACACGTACATCACGTTAGATATAAATTACGTTTTCATTGCTAGTAATTTCCTGATAATAAATAAATCTTTATCGTTTTAGCAACAAATGTATTAGAAATCAATAACAGTCATTAAAATAATGGTATTGACTATAATAATTCATCTGTTGTTCTATTAATTAATTTGAGTTATAGCCTCAAATTAATCATTGCAATATATAGATATGTACAAACCATTAAGGTAATGAATTAATCACTATCTATTAATTAGATACATAATTATATTGATAATAAAATTACTGCTTTGATTTAGTATTATAATTATGTACTAGATAGTGCAAGTTATATCACATATCGATGGCCCCACCGAATAAACGTGTAAGAGAAAAATGACAACTTTTCAGGAAAAAATAAAAACGTTTAAACTTCAATAACGCTCATTCCATTGTAAATAGGTATAAATAATGTAATATCGAATTATAGGTAAAAAAATAAACTGTAGACTTGTGTATTTACTTTTTTCTAAATATCAACGAGTTTCAGGAAATTCATGAAAAACGATTTAATGTTAATACTCTTGTGAAATTTGCATGACTAGGTCACAGCAATATATCATTACACGTTTATTCGTGTAATAGTACACAACGAATAAAATGTACTGGAATGTTACACTATTATTCTCCGTAATTCAAGTTTATTTTGAACCCAGCTATAACTATTTACACGCTTGTTTACAGTACATTGTTCTGCTTCTATATGATTGGAAACATCGTATGCATTTATATTAGTGTTAATAAAATCAGTTTTAATTTATGTAATACATCTTTGTTAATGCAAGGTATAATAATATAAATAATTTCGTAAAACCAAAAGTATTAAATTCTCCACCTCAAGTGTACATTAATTCAAATGTGAAACTTGACGGGAAAGCGTTAGATCCGGTTCCCTCAACTGTCATCCTGGGCATCACAGTACACTCTAAATTGCAATGGGGACGTCATATACAGGCACTTGCAGGCAAACTGAGTTCTGCTGCATTTGCCGTCAGGAAAATTAGGCAGTCGACTGATGTAGCTTCAGCTAGGTTGGTGTACTTTGCATACTTTCACAGTATTATGTCTTATAGCACATTACTGTGGGGTTCGGCTGCTGATGTTGGTACTATTTTCATATTACAAAAAAGAGCAGTCCGAGCTATTTATAATCTAGGCTGCCGTGAATCGCTTCGTGAATTATTTAAGGAAATAAATATACTTACCCTACCATCTTTGTATATGCTTAGTAACACTATGTACATTCGAATAAATATTGCCCAGTATAACAAGAAAAGTGACGTCCACAACATACATACTCGCAATAAACACAAGCTAACAGTACCTGGTTTTAGACAAACCAGCAAGACGTTTATGGGGAACAGTGTTAGGTCCTACAATAAATCATTTATTAAGAGCATTTTAAATAATTTCTCAAGAGCATTTTGATATCTAAAGCTTATTAAAACATAAATCATTATATCGAAGATAAAGATGCCTGGCGTACAACTCCGTCCTGCACATTGCGATCCTCTGGCCCTGTGTAACTGGTTGTTTGTATGACCTAACATTATTTTTAATGTTTACTTCTAGTATTCTTCTTTTTATTGACTTAAAATAACCTGTACATGATTTGATCAATTTTCATATATTTTTTTTTATTCAAATACTGAATTTTTTATATTCCTATTATAATTTTATTATTTAATGTATAATACTCTGCCTAAATAGTCTGATATTGTTTATAATCATAATTTGCATAATATCATTTTCCAATCTGTAAAGTTTGAGCATCATGCAGCAATTAATGATACACCTATAATCATATCACATTACTGCCCATTGTCTGGTAGTATGAGTCTGTCATGCTCACTTAAATGTCCTGCTTATGGTGGCGTTGTATATCCTGTCATTGGGTTCCCTGCAATATGGTTGAGCTAAGCGATGCGGATGTGCACGTCATGCTCGTGAACGGTTGCTGTCTGTCGGGACTGGTTAGCCCTTAGCTGCTATGGCAATCCCAGAAGGCATATTTTTCTATTTGTTACTCTTATGTGAGTTTATTTCTTACATTAACCTGCATTATTCTCATTCTATTTCTCACACTACTGTAATGGAATTGTCATGAACTACTATTTTGAAAAGAGTATTCTTGGAGTTTTGAGCTCTTCCCCATGCAACCTACCTTTTGGAACCGTGCACCTAGTTTTGACGTTTTAAAAGTGCCTGTAATCTAGTCTATTTGAAATAAAAAACTTTGACTTTGACTTCAAAAGGATGAAATAAAATACAGATATTATAAAGAATAAAGAAAATATAATTATGTATTTGTCCACGTGAACAGAAAGTACAGTTACAGTTACAAAGAAAGTAAATTTCTTGATTAAAAAAAAACGGATTGCGATATTAGAAACACTAATCCTCCTCCTCACTGTCATTGGAGACCGAGATGGAGTTTTCCAACGACAGTAGATTTATAATATTTATAATTGAATGTAATTGCGCGAAACAAAATTATGTAATAGCGCGCATAGAATCACAACAAGACTGTCCTTCCGAGCTAGTCACCTTTTATTTTTTATTTTTTCGAGGGAAAATCCTCATGGATGCCCTTCGCCCGGGGAAGGCAAAGGGGTATGCCGGACTTTTACCGGCTAAAAACCCACGGTGTTCCTTCTCCTGACCCTTGGCCGGGGTCGCAGGATTCGCAGCTGCCTCGGCCTTGGTCCACCAGCCCCTGGCGGACCTCTCCTTCTGTGGGGCCTGGCCCCACGTCCTTCCTCCTGAGAGGCGCGCACGGAACACCGCGCACCGCCTTCTCTGGCATGTTACTGGTCGCAGGCCAGTACTAGTACTACCCGCAGGCCACACACTATGGTGGCCGGAGATCGGCACGCGCCCTCCAGCGCCCGGTGCGTCTGGCGCGGGAAGGGAGAGTGGCAGCTGTCTCTCTCCCCCTCTCCGCTCCCTCTTTGGTCGCCATCACCTCCTCTCAGAAGGAGGCGACGGCTTCCCACGCACTCTCGCTCCCGACCATGAACAGAACCACGGCTGGAAGCGAGAGGTCACCACTGACTCCAAGCTAGTCACCTTATTTTACTCGCATCTTACCCCCCGTACCCCTTTCTAACGTTACGTACGATTACAATAGAATTTATCGCGTAAACATTTGTTTATTTACCGTTACTAGGTATAAACTTAAATTAATATGCAATTAATGCACTTAATGTTTGAATCTTTAACACAATTGTTAGAAAAAAATAATTAAAGTAAGAGATAATGCAATACTTTAATTTTAATAACCTATTTATATTCAAACTTCCATTTTGTGGAATGAAACATTGGTAATAAAATTTGCATACATTTCTATGCGAATAAACGAGTAAGAAGACGTTACCCAAATTCGGAAACAATCACAAATCTTCTCAAACGTCTGTAGGTTTTAACATGTTTATTCTTGTGTACTTGGCGACTCAAAAAGCATGTAATAATAGCATAAACTATTATTCGTATAATTTTAAAATTAATTATTTCCCTAGAATAAAGAAATTCACTATTATAATAGGCGTATTTTGAGTCTAAAATTCATAAAAAAAATTAAGTAGGTGCTGGATAGGCAAAAGAAACGAAAAATGAAATAAAAAAAAATTCGTGTAAGAACTCTTGCACGTTTATTCGGCGGGGCCATCGATATCGTAAAGAGCAATATTATTATTAAAACAATACACTGATAAAAATTCGCTAACATATGCCCATTAAAGAGTTAGCTTGCAAAGATGACTCGTCACCGTGATAATTTCGTCACTCTTGTCAAGTTCATGGGCATGTGTAGAGATACACCCGGTTTTCGTGTTGTAACGCGAACTCACTTCCTTGGGTTTTTGTCAATTCCATGGGTATGTATGCCCATGGAATTGACAAGAGTGACGAAATTGCCACGGTGACAAAAATCACCCGTGCGCGCTCTTACATTTGCATACACATTGCAATTTTTTAACCTCCAAACAAAGAAATAATAAAGCTTTCACACCGTACTCAAAAAACAAGCAACTTGTTACTTTAATTACTATTGTGTTTTTATTCCATTGCACCTCTCACACAACACAGACATTAACTTTAGGTGAAATTAAAAACCTCTCATCCTAGCCTTCATGTAGTTTTAAAGCGAAAACTTGTCTTTCTTTGTCCCCTTTGTACACACAAAATAAATTAGTATTTTTTAAACAAAGGTTCAAATGAATTTGTTTGTATTTAGTTGGTTTAATGTGAGTTACGTTAACCGCACATTCATTAATGATTTTACATTACTGTTGTGTAACCATTAAAAAATTATAGGTATTTCGATACCGGAAGTATCACTTAGCGTAAGGGACATTTTGGCCAAAATGAGTTATATACTCGTTGGATTCGGAATTTGCTACTCCATCGACTGGCGTACTCAGAATTTGGATTATCTTGAAAAAATGTCTCTTACGTTACTCATTTTTGAACAGCCAAGAACAATTTTTGTCTATAAAAAGGATGTAAAAGACCTTAATAAATATTTCTTATACGAAAAGTAAAGTAAGTCACTGCAGTCAAATAGTTTGGTCCCTTACATTAAACTTTATTTTAAAATGTTTTAACAAAATGTATAGAATTGTCTGTTACGTTAATGTTACATGTCTATTAATGTTGCATTTTGTTGCAAGTAAGACTTTCCTGTTAAAGATAATGGTAATATAGAACCGTATTACTATGGCGTTAAGGTCTATGACTTGTGAGACTTATTTTTCATTAGAAAGAAATAAATCCGTTCATTTTAATCAACACTTTTATTTTAGACTCATCGTAAATATTTGTTTTAAATATTTTTTTGTTTCACGGTTAAATGGTGTTAAAATCTTGGTATTAATAAAGTTTTTTCAACTTGAATTGAGAGATATAATCTCTGTAGTAATAATTGTTCACTTTCTTTATAATTGTCTGTTACGTTAATGTTACATGTCTATTAATGTTGCATTTTGTTGCAAGTAAGACTTTCCTGTTAAAGATAATGGTAATATAGAACCGTATTACTATGGCGTTAAGGTCTATGACTTGTGAGACTTATTTTTCATTAGAAAGAAATAAATCCGTTCATTTTATTCAACACTTTTATTTTAGACTCATCGTAAATATTTGTTTATTTGTTTTAAATATTTTTTTGTTTCACGGTTAAATGGTGTTAAAATCTTGGTATTTATAAAGTTTTTTCAACTTGAATTGAGAGATATAATCTCTTTAGTAATAATTGTTCACTTTCTTTATAATTTTTCTATTAACCTTAAGGTTTATGCAATGTTTACTGTTTTCTGGTTAATTTTCGTTTAAGAAGTTTATTTTCGTTTTACGAGTAAATTATGTTCTCATCATAAAGTGTATTATGTACTTTCTTTGATTGGTATAGTACAAATAGGATAAGTAGTCTCAATTACAGGGTTAGAAGACTGTTAATTTAGTTTCAAAAGTTTGTGTTAGTTTACTTTCGGTTTTACGGGGAAAAAGACTGTTTATTTAGCTTGAATCGTTTGTATTAAATCAAAGTATTGATTAATATGGATGGTTTTATTTATTTCTTTTAAAAAAATAAGTCTCACAAGTCATAGACCTTAACTCCATAGTAATACGGTTCCATTTACCATTAACTACAATAGGAAGGTCTTCTTACATCAAAATGCAACACTATTATAGACCTTTACACTAAAACAACACACAATTTTCTTATCGTTCTTGTTACGTACATCATTCACGTCGGTTTACATCTAAAATTTGTGTAGCGTAGGGCACAACTAAACATGATTTTTTAACGTAAGGGACATGCTATTTTCGAAACTACTAGGTTTTCTTAAATTTTGTATTTTTAGTATAATAGAGACAAAAAATCTAAGAAACTTTGTCCTAGACCCCATCAAAATCGAACCATAAAATAAAAAGATACAGACAGTTTTCGAAAATAAAAACTGTTTTTTGGCTCTCCTGAAAAGTCGTGTTTTGTCCCTTACGCTAAGTGATACTTCCGGTATCGATTTATTAAATTTAAACTGTCGATGCATAAAATCACTATTGTTGCACGGTAATAATTGTGCTGTATCTATCCATTAACGAATTACCAAGAACCCAAAAATATATTTCCCACGTAAGTAAGTAATGGATTAAAGCCAATTACTTTGTGTGGCATCAAAGTGGCTGTTTATTTTGGGTATTGTACTACACTATACAGGGTGTAAACGAATTCGTGAAATTCCTTCAAACCACATGATCTATTGATGGAATAGATTAACCCCGCATGGGATTTAGATTAATTAAAAATATATTCATTCATTCATAAATCTATTATATTTATGGACATATCTTTATACCTTTACTATTCTATTGTAACTTTAAAAATGAGATTTATTTGTTTGTTATTTTTATTGTTGATTTTCATTTATTAATCTTAATTTTTGTACCTTTTTCGATGGCTTTCAATTTACCTAACCCAAAGGTTGACTAAAGCCAGCCTCGTGTGGAGTATATTAATAAATAAATATAATTATTATTTCTTATACAGAAAAAACATTTTTGAAAATAAAGTATAATGGTGGACTTTATTGCCAACAGCAAAATCTTCCAGGCAACCTTAAGAAGGATAAGAGAAAATAGTACTTACTGTTTTGTTTTGAAGCATTTCTCAGTAAAGGAAGTATATGATGCAAATAGTCATTAAGATCAGGCAAGTTCTTTTCCCAAGACTGTTTCATGCGATGCAGCGTCTCTTCATCCTGTTGTCGAGCCAAGTTGTAGTGTAACTCTGTTTAATGAAATTATTTCAAATTAGAAAGACTTTTTGACAATTATATACCTACAAGGATAGTCGGAAAGGGGGCACTAATATTTGGACCACTTAAAGGTACAATTCCGAGACAGGCTGCAGACCGCAAACTGCAAAAGTAGTATCGCTTGCGGTGCAATCTGCGGGTGCGGTCTGCGGTTGCAGTTTTGCAGTCGCTGTCGGAATAGCACCTTTAAAGTGCATACTTTTAGCATACGCTATTCCGATGGCGACCTGCGGTTTGCGGTTGCAATCTGTAGTTTGCAGCCCGTCTCGGACTTGTACCTTTAAGTAACACCGATGACTGTTTTAAAGCAAAGCGTTAAAATTTCAAAATTCGATAATAAATTTTATTGCCATGAAAACTGATTTTATTTTAGTTTTTTTGCCAAAATTCTTCATCAAAAATATTGCGGGTTTATGAAAACAACTTTTCGATTAAGGGATCCGTTTCTGAAATATTAATCTTTAAAGTGCTGATTTTTGTTAGAGTGAAGTGTCCCCTGCCAGCTAAACGGTTAGTTTTGGTCATGTGAAAAAATTCACGGTAGTAGTATATACGACGAAGTTAAAAGGAAAACTATCACAGCTAAGTAGGCCTTACAAGTTTACGAGTAATAGTCGACCAACTTATAAAAGTAAAAATTTCGTACAAATTCCATTGAAAAATTACTTATTAGTTGTGTAAAACAGGTTACTCCGCATTATTTTGTGACTGCGGAACCCTATTATTGTGTGTAGACCGACACGCACTTGGCCGGATTTTTAACACCCTTTCGGATTAGTGCCCCCTTTCTGACTAACCTTGTACAGGCTATGCCTGAGGGAATTAATATCAACAGTAGTATTATTAGACCAAGCTGAATTCAAAAGTTCTGTTTGTTCTGAAAACGGTAACGCTAATTAAGTAAACACGGATTAGTGTTAATTTTTGATTTATACATTCAAAAGGATTTTGTTCGGTTTGTATAAATAATAAAATCGTTTTAATTTATTAGTTACTAGCTGTCGCCCGCAGCTTCGCTTGCGTGAAATTTTGAACCCGTTATGTGTCGATTTTCCATACAAACTTTCATCCCCTATTTAACACCCTTAGGGGTTGAATTTCGAAAAATCCCTTCTTAGTGGATGCCTACGTTACAAAAGGAACCTACTGTCTAAATTTCAACTTTCAAACCCCGGCGGTTTAGGCTGTGCGTTGATAGATCAGTCAGTCAGTCAGTCAGCTTCTCCTTTTATATATATAGATAAGCCCTACTAATATTATAAATGCGAAAAAAACTCTGTCTGTCTGTCTGTTGCTGGCATAGGCTACTTTTATTCCGAAAACCGCGAAATATCTACGCGATAAATGACATCCACGGGGACGAAGCTGCGGGTGATCTCTAATAAGGTATAAATACAATAAATGAGTGAATGACACACTCATTTTTAGGGTTCCGAAACCAAAGGGTAAAACGAGACCCTATTATTAAGACTCCGCTGTCCATCCGTCCGTCTGTAACCAGGCTGTATCTCATGAACCGTGATACGGTAAAATGGGGCTATTTGAAAACCACGGGGCTAATTGGAATTTAGTAAACGAATGTGCTTCTTAAACAATTATTGCCACAGGTGCTATGTATTTACGATTTCATTGTTATTGTATATTTCACTAATAGAAACTGTAGATACTCGTCTATACTAATATTACAAAGAGGTAGAATTTGTTTGTTTGTTTGTTTGTATGTAGGAGGTAATCTCCGAAACTACTCATTCGATTTCAAAAATTCTTTCACCAATAGGAAGCTACGTTATCCCTAAGTGCTATAGGCTATATTTTAGTATCAAAAAATTAGGAATCCTTAAATAAATTACAATATTGTAACCCCAGGTATCAAAAATTGGCTTATTTATACTTCTATTATAAAGAGGTAGAATTTGTTTGTTTGTATGTAGGAGGTAATCTATCAATTAACTCGAGCGAAGCCGCGAGCAAAAGCTAGTAGTTTATAAAATATGACGAAAAATCTGCTATGCCATGTTCGTGCCAATTAGCCCCATCGTTCCCAAATAGCCCCATTTTACGGTAGTTAGACAGTTGTAATTTTCATAGATGATGTATTTCTAATGCCGCTATAACAAGAAGTACTAGAAAACAGAATAAAATAAATATTTAAGGGGGCTCCCATACAACAAACGTGGTTTTTTGCTCGTTTTTGCTCGATATTGATAACGAAAAGAGGTAGACGCTTGAAATTGTCACAGATGATGTATTTCTGTTGCCGCTATAACAACAAATACTAAAAAACAGAATATAATAGATGCTTAAGGGGGCTCCCATACTGCAAATGTGATTTTTTTGCCGTTTTGTAGATAATGGTACGGAACCCTTCGTGTCTTCGTTCGTGTCGAGTCCGACTCGCAGTTGGCCGGTTTTTTATGAGTAGTTACAGTTTACTCACGTGCATTTTTAGAGATAAGTTTTATTAAATCATAATTTTAATTTATTCGATCTTAAAACTATTTCGTTTCAATAGTTTGACGATACGAGCGTCATGTGCTTCAAAGCCTTCAACTATTCATCATCTGCTTAGCCTTTTCCCAACTATGTTGGGGTCGGCTTCCAGTCGAACCGGATGCAGCTGAATATCAGTATTTTACATGGAGCGACTGCCTATCAGACCTCCACAACCCAGTAACTGAGTAATACGATACTCTTGGTAAGACTGGTTGTCAGACTTTCTGGCTTCTGACCAACAGTAACGACTGTCAAAGATCTACAAATGACAGCCGGGACCAACGGCTTTACGTGCTTTCCGAGGCACGGAGGAAACTCGCTATGGTAAATGGTCACCCATCCACAGACCAACCTCGGCAAGCGTGGCTTAACCCGGAAGATCGGTCTATGCGGCTGTAATTATTTAGCCACAAAGCCTTCAACTATTATCAAACTATTTCAGAATATGACTAAAACTTAAAGGGCCTTATTGCAAAAGATGGTTTAAACCAAGACTAAGGTAAACCCAGGTTTAAAATATACCCATCACTTTCAATGTTATATAACAAAAAGAGACGGGGCTACTTTAAAACCTAGGTTTTTCTTAGACCATCTTTTGTAATAAGGGGGAAAGTGGCCATAACTTATGAATGAAATAAAATCTTTTATTTTCGCTGCACACGCCCAACAGCGTTTAGTACTTGATTTCTAGTCGGATTATTCATAAAGCTTTACGTATTATTTTATTCTTTTAGACGGAGCTGCATAAATTTGTTTAACCCGTACGTACTCTAGAACATATTCTAATTGTAAATATAATAAAAAAATACAATTAAAAATAAAATTCAATTTCTTGCAGAAAATAATAATTTGAAACTTGTCGGCCACACTGCCGTGTATCCGACTTTTGAATCGTTACGCAGCAATTTAATTAATTATGCTTATAGCATCTGGCTGCATGTGCAACATTTATGCAAATGTAAGTCCATTTATATTCTTTTGAATGTGAAAATACAAGAAAATTCTCGCATGAGACCCCCTCGGGAGTTAATTTGTAGAATGCATTTAATTTTAGAGTTGTACCTTGCGTGCTAACTTGAATCGTCCTTTAACTTGGCACTCATGCTTTTACGGGAGCATAAAATCTTCACCGCTGTTCTTTTTCTTCATAAAAAAATACAAAGTGCTCTTACGAGAGATGAGAAATTAACTTTTTACAAACATTCGTCCCTTGTGCCGTGTTATTAAAAGTTTCTTCTTACTTTATGAAATTCATAATGACTTTAGAATTTTATTTCGCGAGCGGTCGTGTCGTGTTCCTATTTGTCTTTCGACTTCCGCCCTTCTTCGGGACTTACGAAGCTATTAATTTATTTTTAAATTCGGGATCCAATTTTTTTGTTATCTCAAATAGATTGTTCTTCTTTTGGGTTTGTTTTAGCTCTAATATGGTCAATTTGGCTATTTTTGGAAATTGGCTTTTGATATTTATGATTAGTTACGGTTTACTCGCGTGCAAACGGAGTACTTAATTATGAGCTGATCACGCACGCTTAAATATAAATGTGTCTCACGAAAGTTATAATACATTTAGTTTTAGTTTTTGAGATTTATTTAGTTCAAGGTTTTTTTTTTATATTTTATCATGTTAGAAATAACTTACTTTAAATGCTGAAAACAATCATTTTTTTGCAAAAATTCATTGTGTAATTATAGTCTTTAATTTTTAACCCGCTGCCCTATTCCTTCCTGAGTTTATTATAATTTTTATTTAGATACGGATTTTATGATTTAATTTCATCAATGATGAAAAAAATTCTTCTTAGATAAAATTAGTTCTTTAAAAATACATGATATTAAAGCACTATAGCCTGTGGGCAGTACAGGCTAGATAAAGTAACGATCTTAAGAAGCAGCTAGATGAGACAGGCCGCGTGTCAAGTTCAGAGGCGTGTATTTGAAGAGGCCTTTGTCCAACAGTGAACTGCTAAAGGCTGATGATGAAAGCACTATAATAATGAGAAAGGTCATACCTCTTAATGTACAATTGGTCGTAGTTCCACAATCGTAGTTGGTAGCGAATCTTATTCTGTTTAGAGCGTTATCCCCGAACGTGACAAGCTGAAAAAATATAAATAAGTATTAGAACTATTGTCATTTGCACGATTCGCCTGTATTCCTCGAAGGCTTGGGCAGAGCCAGCAACTGGACACAAATCTAGACTCCAAGCTGCTACTGAGAAATCCCACACGGAAAACCCAATAACACTTTGCCCAACCTGGGGATCGAACCCAGGACCTCACGCTCAGCAGTCACGCTTGCAATCACTAGAGCAACAAGGCAGTCATAAATATGTATACTTATAAACGTAAACAAGTCCACACTAATATTTCTCTTCACAAACAAACACAATATCTAGTCTAGTCATGATATTTGTATGAACTGCAGACACATTGTCTTCAGGACTGCCTAATAAATCTAACCCACGACCCTGAAAGCGGAAGGTGGACGCTACACGACTAAGTTTTCGGGTCATCAGATATGAGAAAAACAAAGGAAAAAATGAAAAACTCCCTGCTCTGTCATGCAAGTAGTAAAACTTAACGAGTGGAAATGAATTATTGCTATTATGGTTGCTTGATAGACTGAGCCCTCAATAATGTATTAAAATTTGCACAGAGGAACCTCCACTAAAATAAGGCTATACATACATAATCAGGCCATTACTGTCCCACTGTTGGGCACGGGTATTACCGGATGAGAAGGGTACAGACCTATCTACATATATGTCCACCACTCCGGCCTGGTGCGGGTTGTTGGACTACACATACTATCGAGACGTCTATGGAGCCTGTAGTGTTTCTGTATCTAACTTATGACGTTATCTCGAGCATACGGGTAGTGGGGGAACAGTCACGTGAGAGCCACGGACGAGAACGGACTTCTACCTGCCTACTGGTGTGTAACCGAGCCAACAATTAACACCCGAGGTACTGAGAGTACTACAGAGCCCGTCTTCACCGTTAACGCAAGTGAAAATCAAATTCTGATCCGTACATGAATACGAAAAGTCAGAGGTGCTATCCAGGTTCGAATTTTGCCCCTCTCGAAATCAGACTATGCTTGTTTATAGCCCAGAAAATGGCCGAAATAGCACATAGGTACAAGAGAACTGCAGAGACTGCCTATCCTCTTGACAACATTTAGTCACCTTTTAAGCTACCTCCCTCTAGCCCTCGGGAAGAGAACAGGTGGCAAATATAGGACGCCCTATATATAGGGTATCGGAAAATGTGGAATAGGAGGCCTTATTACCTCTTCAGTAATAGGTCTACAGGGTGTCCCTGGAGGTATGGATCAGATTGAATAGGGGCGCAGGCAATGACATTTCCAAACTTTTTAGTCCTGAGAATGTCGGTGCAATTTTTTTCGGTTCAAAAGTTATGACCAATTATTGTTTTTTTTTTCAATCACTTCGCATAGAAATAAATCATAAGAAAAACTATCAGAGCTATCATTTTAAGACTTTGGCGAACAGTAGGCCTTTCTTGTGGTAATACTTTTACGCAGCTACAAAACATGTGTTCAATAAGAAAAAACATTTACTGCAAAGGCTTTTTTGATCAGGCAAAAATTTTACTCAAGTTTTGAAATGACCTTGCCCACGCCCCTATTCGATTTGATCCATATTTCCATTGACATCCTGTATGATTGGGTTATCCTCAGTATTATAGAAGTTATCACCATTATTAGAATCATTATGAAATTTTACGGATTTATTGGATGTTTAAAAATGTCCTTTTTGTGCCCACTAATTTAAAAAATACCTTAACTATTTATAATCAAACTGGAAAAAAATCAGAGCCCTAGAAAGTTACGGGTACATTTTCAAATTAAGATTATTCGTATCAACATCGAAAATTACCAAACTTTATTTTTATTTATTACTTTACGTATTATTGAAGAGGTTGACCTCATATTCCACATTTTCTTTTGGACCACTCGCTCCGTTACACCCAGTATATTCTTAAAGCACCCTACTTTCATGCAAAACATGTCCTAATAAAAACAATAAACTTTATGCGGTGACGCAACCTCATACAAAAGGCTCTCTGCGAGACATCGGTATAGCGGCGGTTAGCAATATATTTTACGGATAAGACTCCAGCATGGACGTCATAAATAAAAGCAAAGATTTATGTCCAATTACTTCCTGGTATCTATCGTAATAAAAATAACTAAATGAATTTATTATGTCTCAGGTGTATAGTGTTACTGTTGATAGGAGAACGTTTCTCAGAACGCTTATTGTTGGCTTTTATAGAACATCTCGTATAATTAAATGTGATAAAAGCCGTCTTTGTGTATTGATGTACTCGCAAATATGCGACTTCCTACGTTAGTGGGAACGTTACAACATATTTATGATTAGTTACAATACGGCCGACGATCTTGGCGAGTCTGAAGTTAGTTGTTTGGCTGCGCAATGAATCTTTTAGAAACGAAATTGTCTACTGTGCAGCTAATCAGCTAACTTCAGACTCGCCAAGATCCGTCGGAATATTCCGGTCTGTCCCCGTGATCTGTCATCTTTGGGGGACAATAAGGAATAAAAAAAAAATCGATTTATTCCCCTGTCACCAAGACGAACGGACAAATTGAACGAAATATTTCTGATCTGTCCCCTGCTGTTCTTTAGGGGGACAAAGAGAAATAAAAAGTTTCGGTCTGTCCCCCTGTTACCGACGAGGGGACAGATCAGGGGAACAGACCGGAATATTCCGATCCGTCGACCGTATTGTACGGTTTACTCACGTGCATTTTTTTCGGGATTGCCCGACTAGTTAACTAGTAGACATGTTACAACATGTGTTGTATATATGCAACAATACACAAGCACCCCAATTAAAATATTCAGTTATAATGATACATACACTAAAATCTTACTTTTGTGTGCTTAAATATTGTTTATTTAAAAAAATAGCATTACTTTTTCGCTGTAAACTACATTTAAAATTCTTAAATCTGGTCTTGACAGAAGGCTTAATTTTGTTAATCTCAATTAATAGACTGAATAGAATAAAGTACGTTTAAAAAATTACACATATTAAAAATGGCTGACATCGATTCAGTTGCCGATTCTTAACGAACTAATTTTTGGGTTTACGTTTACTATGGTACACGTTGTTAAAGGTTTTCAGGATTGTCAATATCCCTTGTTTTGCTTGTTTGTTGAGATTTACTTGTGTCGTGTTTATGCTAACAATATTTAAAGACGACACGTTTGGTGCAGTGGCTAAGCGATTGGCTTCTGCGCTACGGGTCGTGGGTTCGATTCCCACACGGAACAAAAATTTTTATGGCCTACAGATGGTTGTTTCGGGTCTGGGCGTTTGTTTGTGAGATTTGTGTCTGTAACGCACCCACAATACAAGAGAAATCTTAGTGTGGGGCAAAGTTTAAAAAAAATAAAATAAAAATAAGTAACATTGAATACCTAGTCCTATAAGTTGAACGCTTGCCTTTCATGCAGAAGGTCTGATTTCCAAGCCGGCTAGAATCTCTGACTTTTGGAATTCATGTGAACGGTGAAAGAAAACATTGTGAGGAAATCTGTGCCTGTAGACAAATGGCAATCGATGATCGCCAGAGAATAGATACGTCAATTAAATGTATGGAAATGACATAACAGATTGCTTGACCGGTCGAAAGCTTATGTCAATCCAGTACATCTCATTGACGTTTCTATTCTCTAGCAATCTTCGATTTCCATTTGTCTACAGGCGCTGGTCAACTGAGAGGGCTCCATAAAGTTCTCGATAGCGTATGTAATCCGCCAACCTGCACTAGGCCAGCATGGTAAAGCCGTAACCTTTTTCATCCGAGATGAGGTTCGTGCCTAGCAGTGGGGCAGTAATAGGTTGATTATGAACATTGAATAGTTGAGACTTTAAATCAAGTGTGTGGTAAGAGGTATCTAGAAAGATAATAAGTAGTCTTGTTAAGTCCTTATCTACTTCTCTTCTCTGTATTTTTGTTGAAGTCAACGCACAAATCTTGTAGTTGTCTTAAACAAACTGCTTTTAGCGATACGACCGCCGTTTGTAATGTTTTATTTATGTTGTTCCTGATATTTTATATCTATTTTCTTTTGGTGTACAATTAAGTATAAGTACTATTCTCAACTTTCTTCTTCTATCATCAAAATCATGACTTGCATACAAAACGACAAACATAACCTTCAATAATGATACACGAGTTTGTGTGGACTGGTTTTCTAACCAAAATCATTCCGTATGATAGAACGTGCCATTTCTTTCTGACATATCGATTTTACTATATTCGTATCATTTGTAAATTAGGTATTTTCTATGTACATTTAAAAATAATTTTACCCTTATCCACTGCTCAGTGTCAAGCAGCGTATCGCCTGGCTGCAGTAACAGCTTCACTTTGCGCCGGAGCACATTGTCATCGGCGGAGAGCGCATGCGCGGTGAGGGCGCTTTTGATGTCAGTAGTTTGCTGACACACGAACATGCCGAATGTTTTGTCTCGTTCCAACTGTTAGGAAGATTGTTGATTAGTGATATTGAAGAAAAAAACCTATTATTTACAAAGTAGGTACTCTATAAACATCATGGGTGAAAAACTGGAATAAGAATCTAGTTAGACAACAACGAATAATCAGCGAAGTAAACAAAAAAAAACCTTGTATTGACAAAATACGTTACGTGGACGCAACGAACCTACTTATAAGACACTTAAGACAACAATATTACACTCGTTTATTAAAGAAAGAAAAACGAGAAATTTTAGGTGCATTTTGCATACTGCTATTTGTTAACACATAACCTGACTGTGGATTACAATAAAAATCTAGTTTAAAAACTGTTCTTTAGTTTCATTTCAATCAAATTCGATTGAATCAAAACTCAAAGCTGTCAGGAGTAAGCCCCCTGGGGGCTTTAATTTAAACTCGACTCGTCATTATTTGTGTAAGCCAAATTCATCAATACAAAATGAATACATATGTCACTACCATGGCAGCTACATAATCCACGTATACAAATTAATAATATAATTAAATCTTGTTTTAACATGTCATACTTACTCATTGTTGTTGAATTTACAACGTTGAGTATTTACTTAATTAAAAGCCGTGAATTGTATTGAACAATACAAATAATTTATTTTGTTACAAAAAATAATTAAATGTCAGATTTGGGTTTGTTGTGTATGTTGGCGATTCATGTGTAAACCTAAAAAATGAAATTATTTTAATCCTTTTATATCCAAAATATGACTCACCCTAATTTTACTTAGGCTGTTTTAGGGTTTGGTACTGCGTAAAAATAAAGCCTACCCTCATCTGTTTTAGTTTAGCTTCAAAGTAATCAAATTAAATGTTTTTATTGTGGTCATAGGTTATACAGACAGATGTTAATAAAAAATACAGTTCCAATACGTCCTGCCTAGTAGGCAAACAATAATAATTATCATAACACGCAGTATCAAACATTTAACATTGCATATAAAACTTCAACACTACAATACTTCTTATTTAATAAATTTTGAATCGGGAGCTTTTTTAATTAAAAAATTACGTAATGTTGAAATTGTTCCATTAATTTTAAACTACAACTTTAAAATCATTTGCGACGCCCTGCGACACCGTGCTCGCATTTGACATTTCGTGTTCCATAATAGTTCCTTGTATACAACTCATGCGGACTCGACGACAACCCGCAATGCTCACGACACGGGTTTAGTTTAAAGTCACGAGCACCTATGTATACACGTAGCGAAATTATAAAGTGCAATTGTAATGGAACACTTAAAATATTGTTTCCATAGTATCTAGGAACACTCGCATAAATTCAATCATCATTTAAGGAGAAAATCACTTGAATTTCTTCACGTGTACTTATTCATGTTAGTGCTCATAAGTGTATCGAAAGCTTTATTACAAGAGTCGATGGATTTTACTTGTTGACTTTTGTTTTTTTATTATGTTGTGTTAGTTTACGTTCATTATTTTTCTTAGTAACTAGTATAAATACTTATTTTACTAACCTTGGACGCCAATCCTTTACTATTTCCAGTGAGCTCATTCCACGCAGCATTGGCTCTCTGTTCGCAGTGGTCTACATAGTCTAACTCCACTAAATCTACTAGAGACACTAGCCATCTTCTGTCATCAGCACTGGATGAAGTGCCGCATTGGAGAGGAGACAGAAGGGCGTAGAAGCAAATGAAGAGGAGTGAGACTGTTGGCCTCATTGTTGATCTGCGAAAGAAGAAAATAGAGGTTACTGTGTTGAAATTATAAGAGATTACTTATTATATACGCAAACGAAGGCTTGACAGACAGAATATGAAAAAAAAACTTATAAATTGAGTATCATTTAAGATATTTAGAGATTACAATTTGGTAATCATTCTACTATTTAAGTAGTCAAAATTATGGTCCATATCCAGCGGACTGCTGATGTAAATGATGATGGAATATTTTGCCTAAAAATTTTATCTATTTTTGGTTATCAGCTAAATAATACAAGGCAATGTTTTTTTTCTATAAATTACGGTACCCAAAGCAAGTCTTTCAAAGTATTATCTCATCACATAAAAACTGACGTAATATTAGATACTACCATTTGAAATGATGTAACAGTTCCGAACACCGATCAAAAGTTGAACAAAAACTAAACTGATAAAGTACTTTTGAGAACACGTCAAACACTTTATGCAAGACAACAGAAAGCACTCATTGTTCCCGCCAAGGCGTGACATGAAGCCGAGAAGTTTATTATAATGAAATGTTAACGTACATGCACTGAAAGAATTCTTAGAGCTTTCTCAACCAAATTCTTCGAATAAGTTATAGACTTAGAAAAAGAGAGCATAAGATTCTATCAACATTTGGTTGAAAGCCGTGATTTATAGGCGTATAGAAAATGTTTTCTACAGAAGACTACGTATCTTAAAGCTTTCTATTAAGTTCTTCAAACAACTTGTTTCTGTAGTCATTACCTTCTTTTACACGTTCGGCACGTGCAAATTATCAGATCGCACCTTATTGCCGGCCCATTAGTAGGAGATTTGATGAAAGGCCTTCTAATCTATATTGGATTCGCGTGGATTTAGTAAAATCCCTTCTCATTGAGGAAATCCGCTTTTTATTACAGGACAGACCATCAAATAAATGGTGAAGTAAGTAGAAACGTAACAAGTTTTTCTAACAAGAAATTTGTACTGTACCGTTTTATAGTTGTCATAAAGTATAAAGTTTACAGGTATCCCTAACTTATGTGACATACATAAAACAACCCATTTCATGATTACTACTGACTACAACCTTCCGTGATTGTTCCATTTAATGTCCTTTTTCAGTGTGATGACATCGCACATTGTCATCACGTCATCCATATAAATTTTATAAGCGAAAAAGTTACTCAATTTATTCATTTTTGCAAGTCAATTTCAAATAGAAAGAAATCAGAAAGGATAGAATTCAAAGAATTTTGCTGTCACAAATTTTGTTTTCATTTTTTTTCGCAAAGCTGACGTCGGACGACTGAATCGGGGCATACTAATAAAATGGTAATCTATGAAGCAGCGAGGGTATACATACATATATATTTACGACGTTCGTTGGCGTCGATTCTTTAATATCCTGAAACGACTCTATCGTGACTACTTAACATTTACAAGAAAATATCCAACAAACATTTTGTTACCTTATGTTATTCTAGGAATGAAAATCAAATCCCTAATTCCAGGTTCAACGAAACAATTGCCGGGAGGCACAATGATTTTGGAACCTTTCCTCTATTAACTCATTATTTATTATGAAACCCGAACTTCGCTTAAACAACCTGCGCAGTATCAATTATCTTAGCAATAAGGGAGCACCCCAAAAACGAAAATTAATGAGGGTGCCGCAAAATTAAAGATTTTTTTACGTTCACCGTTAGAACCGGGGCCATTCATCCTTTATTCGTATAAAAGGGTCACGATGATAAAAAGAAAATTAAAGACCAGACATTCATAAAGCGATTGTTGCTTTCATTAAACTTCTTTCAGACGAGATATTAAAACTACATCAAGTGAAGAGAGGAAATGCAAAAGATTTTTTATGCAAATTACATCCTGAGTTATCGCTGCAAATTCCCGAGAGAATGCAAGCTTTAGAGGTTCTGAAATTAAATCATTTGTTTAACATGTAACGAAAACAAAGAGTTTTAACGGCTGCGCAAATGTAACAAACTCTCTGATTACTTCTAAAATTTCAACTTTTAGTACGAGAATATTATTTGCAAATTTTATGGTAAAATACTAGAGAATGTTCAAGATTTACCCTTGCTAAAAAATCTGCGATAAAAACCATAATTTTGCATAACCATGCTACATTAATTCATGTAAAGTTTCATTCATTTCATTACCGGAAACATGAAACAGTAATTTGCGTCTATTCAGTATTACGTCGACACCTTATTCTAGAAAAGCACTGACACGGTCTCGTTCTCATTAATGCAAATGTCCCGTAACTTTCTTTGACAAACATTTCGGGTATAATAACTCAATTTCCCGGACTCGTTCCGGTTGAATACCGGTGTCAAGTTGTGTGACCTATTTCAACGAAATTTGCCTATTATACGCCATGTCAAGCTTCCAACGAAAGGCAGCTCAATTGAGCGCAACGGGAGTACGGAAACCGGTCGTCCTATCGATGCGACTGTTCCTATCAGCGCTGGCAACGATCCGACAGCTTTTTGATTTTCAATTTAAATTCTAATGACATAAGACTCAATTTGGTTCGGGCACCAATAAGGTTTTCTTTTTGGTAACGTGTAATGCTTGACCGCATTTCAGATAATGTTCCGGCGTGATATGTGGGAATTGTAACATGATTTCGGAAAACGTGCTCAATTTGCTTAACCGCAAAGGATCAATGGAGGAAAATAAGTTTGGATCATGTGAAAAGTATGAAAAAGGTGAAGATACAAGCACTTACCATGCAGTGTACTCTTCTTACAAAGAAGTAATGTAAAGGCTATCAATATTATCTACTAAAACTATTATAACTTTGAATAATCATGCAAAATCTTCACGTATACGAAGTTTTGTGACAAAAAATAAGATATTTGAAAGTTTCCAACAGCCACGATCGCTGACGAGCGAACATTAGCTAGACTTCACGCGAATACTGATATGACTTCAGAAGTTTCTCTTGAAAATGCTCTAACAGCTGATGCAGATGACTTGGCATTATCTTTTAATGAAAAGTACTATTTTTAGTGTAGTTCAGATGGATTAATGTAGTTATAAGTTTCGCTGTCTGTCACTTGCTGTGTTCAGAATTAAGAGCATAAATATTAAATGTAAAATAGTGTTGTTTTTATTTTCATCTAGTCTTTACGTTAAAAGGTTTTGGTTGATAAAATATTTCTTGCTTCTTTGTTAACGTTAGCTTTTCTTTTTGTAATAGCTTCTACCATCTGTAGTTGCGATATGATCTTAATTTGATTGATTTCTCAGTTAGTGTTTGAAACACTCTTTAATTTATGTTCCAATCGTTTCCGGCTTAAAGTATTGTGAACTCCTTTAACAGGAAACTCATAACTAGTTTTATACATGAAATGTAAATCCCATAAGAACAAACAACAAAATAATAAGCTCTGGAAAGAACATTAATAAAAATACTATAAGGATTTTCCTAAATAAATGTTATATTAACTTCCGCTTAAATCCTCAGAATCCCTTGCACTAAATATTTGCATACTTCCCCTAGCGTCCTATTAATTTTTCAAAGGGTTGTAACTTTCCGAGCCAACTCATAAGGTTTCCTTGTAAGTGATCCCTGGTCTCGAGGTATTCCAATCACGTATGATCTTCAATTACTTTCCTCACGGTCTAGTGAGCAGGGGCTTTGTTGTGGCTTATTAGGGAAAGGGGAAACAGTCATTAGTGTACCAGGAAACTCCTATTTAGATAGGATAAAGGAATTTTTTGTGCACTCTTGTGTGAAGTTTGTGGTTATAATGAAGAATTTAATTGGGTTGTTGCTAGTTAAGACGAAGTTTACTAGGAAACATTTTGTATCTCAGAATACGTTTGTTTAAAGGTCTAGCGACATGCAGTGACTTGCATGTGCAAACAGTGCTGTCAGTATTAATGGTACAATACGAAACAACTAAGAAATCGCATCGGATAACGTCGTAAAACCGATCACTTCTGAACTAAGTGCGACTTCAAGACCACCAATGTTTATTAGTACTGCAGTAAAAAATATCTTTACGCTGACGCTATAAGTGTGAGTAGCGCAAAAATGAACGACAGTTGTTCGATCAGGTACATCGATGTTACTTACTAGTTCTGTTGTACTGTACTGAGCGGTAAACCCTTTTACTCACATGTGAAAATTATAATTTGTGCAAATGAGAGCCTGTACATTTTTACGACAGACAATTCGTTACTGACAATAATTGCAATCAAAAATTACGTTAAATATTGAAGCTAATTTCTTATGATTACATTTAAAACAGTGGATATAACCATCCACCTGTTCAAAATCCATAATATTCTGATCTAACTTTTACGGTATACATATTAAAGGTACGAGTCTTATTTGAGAACCATTTCGAGCACGTAGTTACAAACCTTAATACCCATTCTGCATCAACACTCATTCCATTACCATTCATAATAGACAATGCTTCATATTCATGAAAAATCCTCAGAGACTACGGTGACAGCGAATGCACAGACGTAAAGAGATTATATTACTTTGCATATAACATGTTCTTAGCTTACCACACATTACCAAGTCACTTAAAGCTATTTGCTAGAACTAGTCTGGAGATGCAGAGTGTAATGAACCCACAATGAACCCTATTAACGTTTACAGAGATTTCATTATATTATATGCAGCGGTAACAGTCTTTGAAGGTACATGAATTAACCTTTCTAGAACTTTGTATATGCTGTCTGGATTTTATAAAATAGCTTTGTTAAGTTCTGCTTTGAATTTGACCTGTCAGCAGCATAATCAGCTCATTACAGTCACACGGCTGGGCATGAGCCTCTTCACAGAATGAAAAGGATTTAGGCCTTACCGCGCTGGCCTGGTGCTGGTTGGCAGACTATACACACCATCGAGAACTTTATATGGGGCCCTCTCAGGTGTGCAAGTTTCCTAACGATGTTTTCCTTCATCACTGTTTGTCACACCACTGATTCTTCCACACCATTTATTCCTAACTAGTGCTGTCCTAGTACCTTTAATCGGGCATAAGGTTTTAAGAAAAAGTAAATAACAAGCAATTTGGCAATATCTAAAATTTTAATAAAAAAAAAATATGGATCATTTTTATTTTCTATTAAAGAAAATAGTGAAAAATTGTGATATTGCCAGGTTACAAATTAAAAATATAATCGTCTCTGCATCACCCTAATGTTGACCGGTAGAAAATGCCTCAGGCATTAAGTGCGCCTTTGTACGGTATTTTTTTACTTGTGCATTAATAAAAATAAAATTAATTTATTTATTAAAAAGTTTTAATAAATAAATAATATAACTAAAAGTAAAAAAATCTAAATAGTCGGCAAAGAACGAAAGTCGGCAAACGCTGATCAGCAGATCGACTTTATTAGAATATAAAGGTAGGTACTGCACTAGCAATTATCGTATTCATGGTGTGGGAAAATTTGTGATGTGACAAACGAGAAAAAAAATCCTGTTTGTCATACTGGTGTGATAATTTGGTGTGATTACGAGTCGGCAATGGAAAATTCAGTGATGCGGACCGGATCCGAAATTAAGAATTATCAACTGCAATTATTTATCTAAGAGGTAATTCTTGTTAGTGAGGAAAACATTGTTCTTTATAGCATTAATCTATTAAATATAATTTGCTTTAAAATATCGATTAGCAGGTTAGTTATAATGCTGACTGTACAATTGCTCATTATTATCGCCACAAACGTGACCGTGATTTAGGGCAATTATTCATTTCAATAATTTTTGACTGCCTCGTTGGTCTAGTGATAGCAAGCGCGACAGCTGACCGCAAGGTCCTGGGTTCGATCCCTGGATCGGGCAAAGTGTTGTTGGGTTTTTCCGTGCGGAATTTCTCAGTAGCCGTCCGGAGTCTGACAGCTGACCGTAAGGTCCTGGGTCCGATCCCAAGGTCGGGCAAAGTGTTGTTGGATTTTTCCGTGCGGAAATTCTCAGTAGCCGTCCGAAGCCTGGATTTGTGCCCGGTTGATAGCAACAGGCTACATACGGTTGATAGCTACAGACTGGGACTAAAGGCGTGATTTTATGTTATGTTAATGTTTGATACACATACAGAAATAAATCCCATAAAGAAGCAACAGTAAAAAAATCAACAGTAAAGAAATCAACGACTATTTATATTGTTTTAAAAATTAGATCTGGTCACAACGAAGTGAACTGCGAATGTAATTTCTTTTAAAAACATTTATTTGTGGCTAAAGCTAACAAGCGATGTGCGGTGCATTAACAATGTTCTTGTTAAACCAACCAACTGCAACATGTGTGTACGCTAGAAACGCTGCGGGTTAAATTCAAAATTCCATGCTTGCTTGTTTTTCAATGGGATTTTTTGTTTCGACTGTTCTATCTCTGGCATGACTGCCAATGGTTGATGTGAATAAAAAAACATGAATAATTATGGTAATTCTTCTTTTATTTACTTACCATACCGCGCCAGGCCATCGTGGTGGACCTTCTTATTCTGAGAAGTGGCCGAGCAGTGAGACAGTAATGGGCTGACTGGTTTATACTGATCAGTAAACTTAAAACTTTTGTAATTACTTATTTTGTATTATAACTTTCATGAGACAAATTCATATTTATGATTAGTTACGGTTTACTCACAAGTTTACTAAAATCTCTTTACACACACGCATACACACTTACACACAAACTCGCGCACACATACACACACATACAATTAATCGTAACTTTTTCTTGTTTTTTATACCTATTTGTACGTTTATAATGTAAGGGAAGTGCGGAGCCTTCAACTACAGGCATTTTCTATGCCTAAATGGAGACTCCTCCACAGACAATGTAAACCGAACATAATATGAAATAAACTTATTATTATTACTCACGTGCATTTATCGGGATTTCCCGACTAGTTTCGGACCCAAACGGAGCCCTTAATCATGAGCTGATCACGCGGCGAGGTCGCGAGTTCAACCTGTTTGGGTCCGAAACCAATCGGGCAATCCTAAAAAATGCACGTGAGTAAACCGTATGTAACTAATCATAAGGTAGTCAATGTCTTGAAAGAGCGTTAACTATCAACGAAATCCATCAAAGACCATCATACTAAAAGGTATGTCACCTTATTTCAAATTTAAATAGCACGGAATGGTCGCTGCATACGTAACGTGTTTCAAGCCGGACGCAACGAGACGTCAAGTTTTTGAAACATCGTTTCATAGAAAATGCTAACAAAAGAGCATACGTCACGGGCGTACGGACAGGGCGGGGACGGAATGAAAAAAAAGGTTGTACCAAAAACGTCGACGACGATTTTTACCGTGCCGTGTCCCGCGTGTGCCACGTCACGTCCGTATTTCCGTTGCGTATGCACAGGCGCGGCGCTCCGAAGATTTAGTAGTGACGCGCGTGTCGTATTGATCTAGAAAACATAATGGTTGACGAAATAATTATAGTTTTGTGTCTCTATCGCGGTGCGTATGCATTATACAAGTTTATTCAGAAAGGGGGTACTAATCCGAAAGGGTGTTAAAGTACCCATAATGATGAAAAACCAAATGTCAATTTCCCCAAAAGTCAACAGTTTAAGAGACAAAGCTGTTCAAAAGTTACATAAAAAATACGCTAAAATCTATGTATTCTGAGTTGTGATCAGCTGTGTTTACATTTGAAGTCATATTTGAGGTCTCAAATTAAAAGCTTCATTTCCTGAATTCATAACTAAAGCAGGGTTGAAGAATTTAAGAAAAAAAAAAGTGGAATAAAAATAATCGAATTTTGTAATTTTAACACTTGCTTTAAAACCGTCATTTGTCTGCTGCTGTCATCTGCGGTTGCAGTTTGCGGTCGCCGTTGGAATACTATCTTTAAGGTGTGCACCTTAAAGGTGTTATTCAGACGGCGAGTTGCGGTCTGCCGATGCAGTTTGCAGCCCGTCTCGGACTCGTACCTTATGATATTTATCTGCTTTATCTACCTTTGCGATACATCAAACATGGGATTCTTCTCTCTCAGCTCTTGCCTTACAAGGCACAACAGGGATTCCAGAGGATTAGACAATAGAACCCACCTGTGAGCTATTACGATCTACCTACCGAGAATGATAATGGCCATATCACTGATATTGATATCGTAGCGGTCTATAGCAACACAATGCTCGCAACCGACAAACTAAGTTAGTGGAACAATCGACTATAGTGCATTCACAGAAGTTGTTATGATGTACGCAGAAGCGTATCTGTGATTGGAACTCGGACATAAAGAACTATACAGGGTGATTGGTAAAGCACCAACAACCTCTTAAGGGGTCATTGAACTCATCATGATGAACAACTTTTACTATGAGACCAAAAGTGAAATAGCGAAAAGAAAAAAATCTGCTGTTTCCTACATTTATGTTCGCATTACTCGTCAAAATGGGGGGAAAAGCATTTTTTTTCTCGATTACAGGTTTGGTCACTTAGTAAAAGTTGTTCATAATGATGAGTACAATGACCTCTTAAGAGGTTGTTAGTGTTTTACCAATCACCCTGTATAATCCCTACTAATATTATAAATGCGAAAGTAACTCAGTCTGTTACGCTTTTACGCCTAAACTGCTGAACCGATTTTGATGAAACTTGGAACAGAGATAGTCTGGAACCTGGAGAAGGACATAAGCTTCTTATACCCCAAAAAATACGGAATACGCGATAAAGAACATCCACGCGGGCGAAGCCGCGAGTGTCCATTAGTATTACCATATAAACGAAACAGTTGATTTCGACTTCCTCACGTTAAGTGTAATTTTTTATTATTATTTGATTGGACCTTAGTTGTTGACCGTGTCTAGTCGAACTAAGATGGGCACACGAATCCAAGTAACAAGCGATATAGAGTTATTTCCCTAAACCCCTTTGGCTCTCACCTAAAAACGACGGAACACACTAGTGCCGATTCTGATACGGACAAACTAAACTTAATTTAGTCTATTGCCATCTTTTTCACTCTAATAAAATAAGAAAGAGACATACGTAAATAAGAGGTGTCAAATTTAGTTGACCTAAAAGTTCCATACAAAATTAGACGACATTTAAAACGTGTCGACTAAAAACACGGTGAAGTTCAAGGCGTAAACTAATTTGACATCTCTAACTTAGTTGTTGTCTATCACCGTCCTTTTCTCGCGCTGTCTATTAGTAAAAGATAGCAATTCTCTAATTGAATTTAGTTGGTGAACAAGAGAATCGGTACCAGTGAACTACTTGGCGCCGGACTTTAATTTGAGGGTGGTAGCTAGCCAGGCGGGCCGTATAGATACTACCACCAAGCGTGCTGGGTTTTGTTGAATTTTACAACACGCAATCTCAGTGTGCGGTGAGGAAGTTTTATAATCTAGTCAGAAGACACATCGTTATTCACTTTGCGTGTATGGTGTTACAAGACCACATTATAAGAGCTCAAACACACCACGTTTTTTTCAGGCGCCATCGACGCGCGTTTCGCTATCGCGCGTTGCCGGCGCTGCTAAACTTGAAATAGGCAGATTACTTGCGATTGCATCGCTGCAAACTCACGAGAAACGCGCTACAGACGCGCGTGAGCAACTCTCCTTGGATTAAAACGCGCTGTACCTATGTGTTTGCAGCTAAAGAGACGCGCTGTGTCAGCGCGTCTGTATCGATGTAACTCCGCGCTACGAGCGCGTCGACAGCTCGCGAAAAAGTCGTCGTCCGCATACTACAATTTTATGAACGTGCGAATAGGTAAATTGGTTGCGATAACATCGCGTTTGAAGCGCGTTATAGTTGCGTGCGACGCGCGTCGACAGCGCCTGAAAAAAACGTGGTGCGTAAGAGCCCTTATGTTCTCAACTATCATAATCTATGCTTGTCCACAAGATGATGTGAGTAATTGAAATATAATTAGGCATATCATGTTCACTAAAATTACGGTTGCTTTCAACTAACTTTTAACATAAATCACATCTTCAAAAGCTTACAAGATGACTTCATTTCGTTAACTTTAAAGCTACAAACTTAACATAAAATTGACTACAACGACAAAGGATCCTTAGCGTGCACTAAATTAAGGCCTTTGAGAGCTTGTATTGAACAGCGCTCAAATCCTCCCATCTATAAATGGTTCGGTTTAACGTTCACTTTAAGTAATAATGGCCTGTCTATCGGTAATGGAAGTTTAATTTTGAGGGTATTCTTGGGATTAGCGGGTTTACTTTGTTTTAAAATTCACTTATTTTGCAGTTTTTCGATCCATCATGTTTCTGTCTTGGCCCTTGGACAATGCAAATGGCCTATGGCCCATGGAAATGACATTTGCTCGTGCGTAAGCAAATGTCATTTCGATGCAATTCAATATTTCTGCAGCCGTTTAAAAAAAGGCACTTTGTCTAGGGGGCCTGTTCTTGTGATCTGTGAATTTGATTCTAAATTGCGTTAACGGTGAAATAAAAACATCGTGAGAAAACATGCACACCAGCAGGCCTAGACAAAAAACTTTTCTGATAGCGTTAACGCCAGACGCTAACGTCAAAATGTATGGCAATTACATTACCCGTGGAAAGGACACGTAACGTCACGCTGAGTTCGTAGATAATTATAAAATTGTAACGAAATGCTAAAGCTAACGCGACTTTAGCGTGGCGTCTCTCAGACAAAGTGGTAGACAAGTGGTGTTTTTGACAAACGCAAACGTCACTTTTGGCGTCAGTTGCTCACACTCGCTAGCTGATACTCGGACCCCTGAAAGGGCTCCATGAAGTTCTCTATAGTGTGTGTAGTCCGCCAATCCGCACCAAGCTAGCATAGTGGACTCTTTAGTCCACCCTTCTCATTCTAAAAATGAGCCCGTACCCAGCAACGGACAACAGCCGCCTGATTATGCTATGCATATTTCTGTCAGACATAATGTTCTTTTAGCCCCAAAAAAACTGTCAGTTATGAGAGGATTTACGAAGAAGCAGCCATGAAAGATAGCGACATTAGAAGAATACGAAAGTGCAGGTAAACATAATAACATACTTATTAAATTACCTAAAAGGTTCCTAGCCATTATTTATTTCCCGGCGCGGCGGTCGGTTGTTCCGAGCCATCTGTATTTAGTATGACCCAGGGAAAACAGTAAAATAATAGCGTACGGTACAAGTACAGGTTTTTTTTTTGTTTTCTTTAAATTTAATCTGCAACTGGTGGCCTGAAACATAGGCTTCGACCTAGCTTAGACTGGTAGTCTCGCAAAATATTGTAATAAAATATGGTTTACTCACGTACATTTTTCGGGATTGCCTGACTAATTTCGGACCCAAACGGAGCCCTTAATCGTGAGCTGAACACGCGGCAAGGTCGCGAGTCGAACTCAACTAGTCGGGCAATCCCAAAAAATGCACGTGAGTAACCCGTAACCCTCACTGAGATTTCTCTTGTATGGTGTGTGCGTTTACAGACACACATCTTCACATGTACAAACACCCAGACCCGGTGTAACTATCTGTAGGCCATTTGGCCCGTGCGGGAATCGAATCCACAACCCGTAGCGCAGAAGTCAATCGCTCAGCCACTGCACCAAACTTGTCGTCAAAATGCAATGTTCTAAGCAATATGTGTTTATTATAATCCTTAAATATTGAGATCAGAAATAAACAGAATATTTAAAAAAAAAGATTAATAAACTAATCAGGTGTATGCTATGTCATAGTATTATTTAGTTTCCAATTAATCAATTACTATTTAAGGCATTTGATGCTAGTTACCAATGTTAGTTCAATCTAAGTAGTTGACCAAACCGCAAATGCTGTTACGTTTGGGACGTGCGGCAACAATACTATTCTCTGTATTCGCAATCTGTTCTGTTTTCATTGAAAAATCTCTTCTTTTTTTGGCTCAGTCGAGTTTTATCCTAGTCGCACCTGTTGGTAATCCCAGACACGGTCTAAGATGGAGCACACGCATTTAAGTAACAGAGATATAAAGGGATTTCTCTATACCCCTCTCAAAATGGCAAATTAATGGGAAATGTGGTGAAAATATTTTTTACGTCATTTAAGCTTCTTGTTTTTTAATTTAAATTAGGTTCATACCTATATCATTATTTAATTAGTATTTTACTGACCCAATGGTTAATGAAAATAACAACAAAAAATTTTGAACGTTCTCCAAAAATAATGCTTTCCACTACAAAATTAATAGTTCGCACTGAAATCAATCAAAAACCCATTTGTTTCTGAACGCACTCATTAAACGAATGGTGGAAAGTGATCGTGATCGAGAAACGAAATGCGAATTATTTCACGTGCGTTGAGTTGTGACAGTTCTAACATACCTAACTTAGATTAGGTTATGATGGGGCTGACAAATGCCTAAAAGGATAAAAGTCCCTAATAAAATAAAGAGAAAAAAAAACATACCTAACCTACCTTTCAGCTATCTGTTTGCCATTTTATTTCTTATTGCTTTGAAGTTAAAAGAAAACTATTATTTTAAAGAAGATTGTATTCAAAGTAAAGTGCAAACTATGAATTTTAAAGCTAAGCATTTTTAAAGTGGTGAGTATTATTTTTAAGTTTATTTATACACTAGCTTTTGACCGCAGCTTCGCTTGCGTGAAATTTTGAACCCGTTAAGTGTCGATTTTCCATACAAAGTTTCATCCCCTATTTAACTCCCTTAGGGGTTGAATTTAAAAAAATCCTTCCTTGATCCTTGTTTACGTAATAAAGGAAACCTCTGTGCAAAATTTCAGCTTTCTAGGTCCAAGGGTTTGGACTGGGCGTTGATGAGTCAGTCAGTCAGGACTTTTCTTTTTATTTATATAGATATATGTATATCCCAATTATGCATCGTTATTCTTTTATATGGCAATAATTTATCCGTGAAAACTGAAATCCTACTTTTCGCATCACTGTGTGTCACTGAGGGCGCTCATGCGTTTGTCGCGCCTACCCGCAACCGCACGTTCAAAGTGAACACTCAAAACCACAAAGGTATTCGAGTAATACGAAAACGTGCCGTACTAGCACTAATTAATCTGGCATATCATCATCATCAGTCCACAGCTGGACATAGGCCTCCCCTAAGCATCCCTGTTGAGGGGGTTTGCCATAATCACCACGCTTGGCAGGCGGGTTGGCGATCGCAGTATGGTTGTTAAAGTACTCGGAGAACGCTGCTGTCCATCCTCTAGTGAATCCCTTAGTCGCCATCTACGACACCCATGCCATGGGAAAAGATGGGATAGTGCTATTCTTTACGTCCGGCACCACACAGCAATCTGGCATAATCCACCCATTATGGTCCCACTACTGGTAACTGGCCTCTTCTTAGAATAAGAAGAGTAAATGCTTTAGTTCACCACGCTGGCCTGAGAGCCTACTCCCTATATCCGTCAACGAAGTTATTCGCACGTCCGAAAGTAGCCCGAAACGTAGGAGTGAACAAAACAAGTGTCAAGTTCAACTTTTCGGACGGGCAAAAACACATCGGTAGTAGGGACAACTGTGCCCCGAAATAATCGTATGTCCGTAGGTGATAGGGATTAGGAAACGCTCGTAACTATGGCCGAAACCACGGACTTCGTGCTTATGGAGTAGACCCCCACACAACATCGAGAACATCTTGGAGCCCTCTCAGGTGTGATACTTTTGCGTTGCGATGCAACCCAACCCGGCCCGCCTGGTGGACGCTATCCTTCAAGGAAAATAATAAATAAATAAATTGTTTATTACCACAAAGTTCAAGTACATTGCACTGCATACAGATTAGAGTTCTTAATTTAATAATAGACAGATAAGTACAATAGGTTCAACTCTGTCCCCTAAACTAAGCTAGGCCTGTATCTTAGGGGACAGTGCTAAAAAAAGGTCCGTAAATCTCCGGGCCACCACGTCCGTACACTCGGAACTAGCACTAATGTAAACGGCGCGGCATGTACAACAACGCGTACAATTTTTTCCTCATTAAGCCCCCGATGAAGCTGGGATTAATAGAACCGAAATTCGATACTATTTGTTTCTCTTTACAGGAATTAAGGGGATTAAATTTCAAAAATGTTTTTGATGTTCACCCGGAAATTCAGTGTAAAACGTTCGCTTTTTGTAAGTTTTGTTCATATTTTCATGTTTTAACGAATTCGTGTAATTCCTTCAAACCGCGTGATCTATATTGGTGACAGAGATTGACCTGCATGGTATTTATATAGATTGAACAAAGAAAAAACATAGTGTTCTGTTTCTAAGTCATTTTAGCGCCCCTAATTAAGTGACTGCGCGAAGCAATATCGCGCTAGTCATGCCTGCCAGCTGTGTCACCGAGCTTTCATTAATTTATGCATGACGTCGAAATTATCTATCACATATATTTTTAGGCAAATCAATTTTTTTTTGCTTTTTTTAAACCTTTTAACTTCGTTTAGATGGAATATTCCGGTTTGTCCCCCTGATCTGTCACCTTTGGGGGACAATCAGGAATAAAAAATTCGATCTGTTCCCTGTCACCAAGACGAACGGACAGATCGAACGAAATATTTCTGGTCTATCCCCTGGGGCTATCTTTAGAAATAAGGGACAGATCTTTTTATTTCTAAAGATAGCCCTATCTTTAGAAATAAAAAGATCTGTCCCTCTGTTACCGACGAGGGGACAGATCAGGGGGACAGACCGGAATATTCCGTTTAGATTCGATCACTTAAGGTCAAAATAGACGTTCGATACAAGTGTCAAGAAGCAAGCTTCCGGGAGCCGGATCCGACGGATTCCTGAAATACACGTACGATTCTCGTGTCCGATTTTTTCTGGTTTCATTTGTTTTCTGTCTGTCACGCGAAAAACTTCAATCAGTCACACGGCAGTGGGTCGACCCAAGTTCGGATAATAAAAGCGACGCACCGGCCATATGTTAGGTACGAGTATATTAAGGAATAAATCAGAAAATCATTTTAAGCAAATTTTTTAACACACTAATAAAGGTACGGAACCCTCAGGGCGCGAGTGCAACTCGCAATTTTCCGTTGTTTTACATTTTTTTTATGATGGTAAGTATTGAAGTATCTGGCATTAGACGAAAAGTGTGTTTATAAGCAACTGAATTTGTTAATTTTATAATATCACTTGTTACTCTTGTTTTTGATCGTACTTCAATCAATGGCATTGCGCTTGTGATTAACAAACTCGCTAGGTACTCGCAATCTGATAAATAACCAAAACTAAAAACAGTACAACCCTTTTCGAGACGAGGTCTGATAAATAAGCAAACCAGTATCATCCTTTTAACTCACAGTCGGATAAATAACCGTAGTCGTACTTAGAACTACGTCCGTACTTGTCGATGCTCACTTTTGTAATGACGAATCGGAAAGAAAAATCGTACGTGTATTTCACCTCTATACAAATGTACGCGCCGCGCGCCTTCAGGCAATCGGATCGGAAGCCACGCCCGGATTATGCTTACGATTCTGACATCCGATCCGATAGTCTGATCGTACGTGTAATTCATGTTCAAACAAATGTATGGCGGGGAGGCCTTCAGATAGTCTGATCAGACTATCGGAACCGACTATCGGAGGCAAGTATCGGACGTGTGTTTTGACCCTTAACAGTATTGCATTTTTTTAAAATCTTTCTTTGATCGTTCTGCGGGTTTAATTTACACCACAAGTAGATCATAATTATGGTTTTAAGGAATTACAGGAATTCGTTTACCTTTGCTCGATATTCGTATGTCACAACAGAGATCCAACAAAATACCAGTGTTAGGTATGAACCTAACATTATGCTGAGCTGGACACCCATTTTTTTAATCTAAGACACACATTGCACGTTAGTCGTAGACTACTAAGTAAATGTCAAAAACTGTTTTCTTTAAACTTTCTTTAGCATCTTGCAAAATTGTCGCCAGACTAAATTATCTCTTGTGTATGTTCTATAATATGTTTTTGTAATGTGTCTTGGTTGTTAAATAAACGTTATTTCTTTTCATTAAGTTTTGAGGTTTTTGGTGTGTTAGCAGAGTAGGTACTTTTATTATTCTCTTCTTTTTTGCGAGTCTATCAGAAATCGTTAAGGGTTTTTATAACAGAAATGTAATAACATAGTTCAAATTCTTATTCTTTACTAGCTTTTGCTCGTAACTTCGCTTTCATGTTTGAATAATTGGATAATGGCTGTTCGTAAACCAAAAAATAAGACCTAACTCTCCCCTGCAAACCCCTTGTTAGGGGTAATTTTTAAATTTTATATAAACGTTAACAACCCACTTTAGCCCTCTAGGGGTGGAATTTCCAAAAAAACCCTTCCATATAATGCCTACGTAATTATAGGTACCTACTGCCAAAATTTCAAGTTTCTAATAAAAGCGGTGTAGGCTGTGCGTGTATAGATCAGTCAGTCAGACAGTTTCTCCTTTCATAAACTCAACTACAAGCCGGGAACTTAATTATAGTTTATTATACAAAAGAGTTTAAAAAAAAACTTTCGTATTACGAAGATAATAAAATTTTACTTCATTAATCTAAAACGATTAAATGTGATTCTTATTAGTCAATTTTTAAAAAAGGGTTTTTTTTTTAACTTTCATAAACTGCCCTGTCATTTTTTCCGGCTGACGTTGAGTTTCTGGACATGCTTTATACAGAAATATCATTGATATTTTTTTCTACTCTCTCCGGTTTAACTCCTCGATATAACAGTACAAAATCTACTTTGAAAACCAATAATTTCCTCTAACGCGGCCACAAATTCGTAAGAGAAAATGCATATATTGATAAGTCGGTTGCAATCCTTCGCCGTAGGTTACTGCCATGAAATATGCATACCGATGCGCGCTCGATGGAACCCTATTTCCATTTGCGATTGCATATAATGTGGGTACGAGACATTGGTACTAAATATGAAATATTATCCACAACTCGTAGTTTGTACAGCTCTCTGGTACATTAACTAGCTAAAAATTTAGAGCTTTAAAAGTGTTTTATGACCCTTTCGGCTGGCTATCCGGGTGGCGTAAGTGGCCGTTGCTGTTCTGTTGATAGTGTATAAAATATTCGTATATTTTGTTGGGAGAGACAAAATTGATTTACTTGAAGCACTCACATGAGACCGTTAATGTCTGTTGCTCAATAGAATGAGGCTTTATTTGCTCCATAAATAATAATAATTGCTACAACAACCAAGAAGGTAGATTGATGATCAAAATATAATATTAAACGATGTGTTGCTAAAAGGTAATAGATGTCATATTTATGATTATAACGTTTTTTTAAAAAAAAAAAAAAGAAAAAAAAGATTATTTACGGTTTACTCACGTGCATTTTTCTCTCTCACTCACTCACTCGCGAGTTCGGCTCGCGACCTCGCCGCGTGATCAGCACATGATTAAGGGCTCCGTTTGGGTCCGAAACTAGTCGGGCAATCCCGAAAAATGCACGTGAGTAAACCGTAAATAATTATAAACATGAACGTGTCTCACGAAAGTTATAACACAGTAATAGAGGTCATTATGGGAAAAAGCTGAAGTTAAAATATTTAGAGAGAAGAAACTAAATACTTGGCAAAAAAAGGAAAGCTAATTTTATTGATCGTGTACCTAATTACCTATATCTGAATAGTTTACTCATATTAACAACATGGAGTGAACTAAATATTCAGTCTAGCGTCCGGGATCTAACGTTAAGATTCCAAAGTAGACTCGGTGCCTGGCTATTTTTTTTTTCGGGAAATGTGCAGCAGATTTGAACATGATACTCCGTGATTATAGTCTGCCAATGATTGTAAGCATCACTGCAGAGCTTAAAACTTCGGTTCAATTCCCAGGTCCATATGATATATTAGGAAACAAGCCGACGGCCCTTTGATGGAAAGTAGTTGTTGTCGCCTATGCAGGGTGGGTAAAAAATCGTGGATCAAACGAACATTTTTTGGTAGTACATTTGTTTTTACAGTAAATTTTTAAAGTTACATAAATTTTTTCGTGAGACTTAAAAGAAAAAAGTGCCAATACTCATAAATCATGGTACTCACTGTCATAAAAGCACTTTCAAGCAACTAAACACCATTTATTATTTTAAAATAGTTACTCATTTTTCTCTAATTGCATTATTTATTACAAATTTTGATATTTTCTTACAAACACTTAAATTGTCATAACTTTTAAGGAGATCAAGTTAGGGCTCTGCCACACAAATATTTTTACTGCAAATAACCCCAACTATCGCCCTGTTTCATTTGATCTACGATTTTTGACCCACTCTGTATACACCTACAGCACTCAAAGGATTGCTGATGGGTTGCCAACCTTAGAGACAAAGTTGTGAAGTCTTATGTGCCTGTAATTTCAACGTCACTCATACTCTTCAAACCGGAACAAAGCAATGCTGCTTGGCAGCAGAAATGGGTATAGTGACAGTTCTTTCCTGAACTGAACTCATTCACAAGAATCTCGCATTACTTACTTAAGGTACAAGTCCGAGACGGGCTACCGACCGCAAACTGCAAAAGTAGTATCTCTTGCGCTGCGATCGGCGGCTGCGGTCTGCGGTTGCAGTTTTGCAGTCGGTGTCGGAATAGCACCTTTAAAGTGCACACCTTAAAGGCGCTATTCTGATGGCGACGCGGTTGCAGTCTGCAGTTTGCAGCCCGTCTCGGACTTATACCTTTATTCCTATTACCACTAAATGGGAATTCAGACGACTATAGATTTAGAAATTATAACACAGCTCTTACACAATAAAATACATTGAAGGGTACAATGGCGGTCTTATCGCTGATAGCGATTATTCATACCGAGTCATAATAAAATCGTCATCTGATCTGAGAATCATAACGACTGGAAATAAACCTGAAACAACGAATACATTGCAGTCGAAACGAGCATTAGCAATTCGGATACGTGCTTACATAGTTTGCCTCTCTCGGATGTTGGTTATTTGTTGGAATGTTGGTATCATGTTGCTGCATTTTAGAAATTCTGATATTCCACCAAAACGTAAATGTGAAAAGGTGCCAAGTTCAAAAGACTTGCAGGATAATTGGCTGTGCCGATAAAAGCGTTGATTAAAAAGTTCCTTAAATCATAGCTACGGGAATGCGTAACGCAATTGCTCTAAAAGAAAATTTTGTTATGCTTCTTACTTTTAAGTTACTTGGCAAATTTTAATGGTCAATTATTTGCGTAAAATATATAAGCTTAAGATTTACCTTAGCCAGTTGTCACATTTATACAACAAATAATTGATTTTTCTTTTGTTTTTCTTTTGGTCTGCTGTAGATGGTCCTAGGGGACGGTTTAAACGTAACCGGGCAGTTATTGGCGAGACCTGAAGGGTCTCCAGCCAATGGGGGGGAAGTAAAATACTTTACCTAAGCTAACTACTTGTACTACACTAACATCATGACTACCTGCAACAACAGCACTAAGGGCGACCCCTACTGGGACTCGGGCCTCGGCTTAGGGCGTTGCTGGCGTGGACTTAGGGGGGGGAGAAGACAGCTTGATGAGGGCTGAATTATCGGTGTGACTGCGGAGTCTGAAGAGACGACCGGCTCTACGACAGGAGAGCTCGGTGGATCGTGACCGGCGGCGGTGGGACGTCGCGACGGGCCTCGTCGACGAGGACGGTATGCCGGACGGCGGCGGATGTTGTGTATTGGGCTGGTCGATTTACTCGCCTCCTGGAGGAGGGTTATTTCGTCATCAGGTTCTAAAAGTGTGTGCCTGGGACAGCGAACTTTACTTATGAGAAAGGGATTGTAGTCGGGCGCTGCGGCGACTAGGGGGTTCGGATGGAGATTTTTGTGTAAAAACTTGCCAGGTGAAGTATTTAGCAGCAAAGAACATAACATTTTTTTTTATCAATTCACAAATTTTTATTTTCCTTTTGCTTTTATGTTTTATTGGACTGCTTGTAGATGATTCCAGCGGACCGTTCCTCCAGCCAAATTCCTGCAGCTATGATATGATCAAAAATAGTATTGTTCAAATGTAGTGCAAAGAATTCGTTATGATATTGTAACTTTGGAATAAATACTGGAATTCAAAAAAGTGGAATAAGTAGAAGCAGTTACAAAAAAAAATGGTTGTTTTAAATTATATACCTATTACCTACTATACCTATTTGTTAATTGATAGATAATGAATATTACAATTAAAAGAAAACTAACTCGCATTATAATTTTCATATGGTCATACGAATATTTCAACCACATAATGCGTTTATCGTAAAAGGTAGCTAAGGGATTATATGAAAAAAATGGGCAGAGACATCCATTCATAATATGATAAATAAAATAATTCCGGCTTTCCTTATCCGCCTACCAAGAGGGATAATTTATAGCAGTACCTTCCAGCATCGTTCATAATAATAAATAATATTCGCGCTGTATTCACCGGTCAGTGGACATTAACCAAAAAGTTGAAGTTAGATGAAATAAAAAATAAGAAAAAGATACAAACAATCGATTAGATCAAATAGAGAAAAACATTTATATAAGATAATAGAATAAACAGCATTAGAACATCACAGAGGCTCCGCAAACAAACTAGCGTAACGTAGTCGAAAAACTTTCATGTTGACACAGCAAATGTAATCCCGCAAATCGCATTCATAAAAAGTCCAATATGTGTCCAAGAGACCGAAGCAGTCAACACAGCCAAGAGCCAACTTAATCGTATCACGATAAATACGTGTAAACGAATAAACTTCGCACAAACAAGCGCCAGAATTCATAAAGAACTAAGTTTCTAACTTCCAACGGGGCGAACGTAAATTCGAACCGAGTTATCGGTCCAGAGTCATTTCCAGTAATGAGTTGGGAACTTACCTGGTGTCAAAGTTGCTAAGTTAGTACACCGTGATGATCTAATCATGGTTTACAAGACTATTAGCGACTGAGTTGGATTCAAAGGTAAGTTTAAACAACTATCTCATCTTACCAACTGTGTGTTTGCTGAAAGTGTTTATGGTATAGCATTGAATTAAAAACAATCAACGGCACAGGTAAGAATAAATTAAGAATAGAAGCTTAAACCTCGAGTGGGTAGATGCTAGATGTGATGATAAATTAATGTGAATGATGATGGTGACGATTTTGATGATGTGCTTATTACATTTAAAAAAGTTAAGAAAATCGTTGTTCGATTGAAGTAAGAAAATATCCCATTCAAACATTTGGACTCACTTTCATATAAAAGATTCAAAAGCAGAAACTAAAACTTTCGGAAATGTTACTCTGAAACGATTTCGTATGACTATTCAACTACTATTTTTTAAACGTCTGGAAAGAATAAAATCGGTTTCAACAAAAGATTGATTCATCTCTGTCATCTCCACTTTTATAAATCGAAGGAAGAAATCTACAATCGATCTCAAATTTTATTAACTGAGTTTAATTAAACCGTCTTCACCAGTCAAAGACCTTTAACGAGACACTCGGGATGTCTGAAGTTCTAACAAAGTTAGTAATAGAGACTGTACCCTGTGTCTGAGTAATTAATTTAGAGAGGTGACATTGTTGTGATCAAGCACAAAATTAATTTAAAAGTACGTAAAACTTGCTTCTCTTTAATCCTTGTGTGATACCACAAACAGATGAGGAAAACAAAGTTGGTACATTAAACAAACAAAATAATACAGACGGTGCAAGAAAACACGGGTGTAATTATGAAACCTCGTAGTTACACAGAGCTTGTAAGAGAAAACAGAAAATAATTCCATTTACTCTTATTACAAAGATTATTTTTATTTCAATATAAATATAATCTTGTGTTAATTGATGAAGTGGAAGATGTAGTTATATTTTTTCTGCCAGCAACAGACATTCTTATTAAGAGAAATGTCAAAAGGAATTATTAGTAAAAATATGAAAAGTTGACATTTAATTTGGAAATTGCTAAATTCTTCTATCGTGTCGGCACGTGCTACTAGAATAGGTCATGCCACGGTGAAAAGATTAGCCAGTCGGCAAGGTTGGTAGCGGGGCTCACTGCCCAGGGTGCGCCGGACGTACTTAAGTATCGTCACTCGCGGAGGCTCTTTTCATGCACCCCCAAATTGCTAAATAACAAAATAACATGAAATTAGAATAGGATAAGCTATAACAAGCTCATTTTGTATTAAAACTACCAAAACATATGTATTCTTCATAATGGTATTGGTCGAAATTGATTTGATAGTCAAAATCCTGTTGACGTAACCGAGCAAACATTAAACCTACAGTAATCTGCAACTTGTTCGACTTCATGATCAAGTTACATCCACTAAAGCCTTTTATTTAAGCCTTTGCATATTTATTATGTTAACGCATGATCGCTAGTTTCGTTCCTAGAATAAGAAGGCAGAGAGTTAATTTAAGAATACTGACATATACAAGGTTAGTTTTAGTATATGCGAAACCTGAAACTAGTTTGTTCAGAATCACTAGGAGAATCGATTGACATATTTTTTACACCACATTTTTTTTAGTTTTTTTTTTTTTTCATAAATTTCAATTTTGTTTCAGTAGGTTTCTACCCATAACAATTGACGGGAATAGACACCTTGAGGCTTGAAATGATCCGCTCGGTCAGTTTCCGTGTATTAGACAACCCCTGCACAGCACATCTCAGGCATTTCACACTTTTTTAGCGAACTTAACGCCACATAAACTAAGGTGTAACTTGGAGATTTACTAAAAAAAACACATATTCAGGCAGTTCTGATGAAAATCTTGTTGGGGTGTCTCGGTTTTCGTATAAAGTAAAAATAACGTTGTATAAATCAAAGTTTGTCATAGGCTTGGTTGTCAACGCCAATATTGATTGTATAGTATCGACGCAGTTCATCGCCACTGGCACCGTTATTACTTTCATCTTCATCATGCCAGCAATAAGACTATGCATAAAGCTTCTTAAAAGATTTTCAAAATGCTAAGATTACATGTGTTTGGTCAAAAACAGTACCGATGCATAACATTGAATTTTTAACATTGAAAGGGGTAAAAGGAACAGATTTTATGAGATTGCTACATGAACTTCCCATGAAAACCATCCCAAAATGTAGTACGAAAACGTACTACCTACTGATGCAAATCTTTGATAAACCATTTCTGTCTTTCCCAGAGTTATCAGCCAATTCTGAATCATACAAAACGAAAAGGCGTCTAGGACTGTTTCAACTATCTCATCTTACAGACACAATTTCGCCAAGACCCGAAAATATTTTCTTATCTGATAGGATCTCTGTAGAATGTTATTTCAAGCAACACCCTGAAGTTTCTCCCTCAAATGCCAATGTTATGTATAGAGACAGAATAAATTTCGGTAAAAATAAATTGGTTCATTCACATTTCTTGGTATTAGCAGTTGTTTCGTTTTATTTGACCTTGGGGTTCAAGGTAATTTTGCTTGACACTTATTACTTTGCTTTCATTAAAATAATGATTATATCTACTAGACCCCTAGGGTTGCAAATTATAACTGTATTTTATGTAGTAATTAGTTTATTTGGAGCAGCAGCTAATAAAATTTATTCATTTCACATCAAAACCTGAGGTAGAAAGAACAATGGCAAAATCATTGCTAAGACTTAAAATAAGCGTCTAATGATAAGAGGTATATTAAAAAAAGCCTTATTTTTTTCTAGATATTATTGTACATTTAACATTTGTAAACGAACTCTCTGAAAAAAATATAATACATTTCAAAGTTTTACTGATATTCCCGTTAATTCGAATAATTTTTATTTGTTGTCCATGCTTCTTTACTTTTGCAACACTTTGAGAGATGCCCTTATAATTAATTTCGAAGATTTTTTATCAGCTATGTTAATAATATTTAATACTTAATTATTTTATAAGATGTTTTATTTCTATTGAAGAATTATTATTCAACAATTCATGAAACAAATATCAAAATAAAGACAGCAAAACTTGGCGTATATTAGGAAAGAAATAGATTTTCGATAATCCTGCTTACCCAATAGAAGTATATGAAAAAAAAATATAGTAACACAGACATGACAATGCTTTCTTTCAAAAACTGTCACTGTCAATCCTAGATTTGTCAAATATCAGTATATTATTAAGCCCTTAGTAGACGAGATCGAGGCGCCGGGTGAATCCCGGCCAAACTCGCAGACGATATGGTTTGTACCAGCTAGCTAGCCGGGTTAAGTGCCACTTATATGGGATGCGCCGTGCGTACAACCGGCCTCCGCAAGGAGTGCACATAGGCTACCGTACCCGTCTGAGCACAGGGTAGCCACGTCGTGACCGATCACGGCGGCAAGCTGGGCCATCGTTAGCAACGGTGTCGTCAAATAGCTGCATACTGTCCCATACATATCCGACATCCAGACTTACTACGGTTTGAAACTGTGCGTAGCCGGTAGCTACGGTCCTAAAAACAGTGTTGTCAGCAAGGGGCCTAACTTTACTGCCTACACGGCTACGCCTGTCGTTGGACGTAATTATTATAATTATATAATATTCAGTGATAGTGCTACGGCTTCTGACAAATATTTAAAACTTTTACGTTGCGTTAACTTTACGTTGTGCTACTCATTAACCGTATAGTCCGTAGCGGGCCCCGAAAGGGGACGAACACAAGAACTACCGTAAACTCGTTTTCGACCCCGATCGGGGCCCAGAGTTAGGTCATACGACATCCTAATTAATAATGTAAACATTTAATTATCTACTTATCGGATCTTGTTATTGGATGAAATTTATAAAAACTAAATAAAAAGCTCAAGTTTGAGTACCATTGAATCAATCCTATTTAGCGCACGAGTTTTAATATTTACCTTTACAAAACTGAATGTATAAATGCGATAACCGCCATTTGATGACAGTCGTGGTGGACGCTAAAAATCATAAAAAGAATGGATTCTGGACTACCATACATCACAAAATGAGTTAATCATTTATTAATTCGAGGAAATCATCCATAGTTTAGGTAAATTTAGTAGTGATAACAAAGTTTTTGATATCCAAAGTAAAAGCTTCCCGCCACTTGAACTTTTGTTGTTGTTCATATAACACTAATATCACACATTACATAGTAGGCGTGGTTAAAAACATTCCATCATCTATTTACAAATGCGATATACTACTAGAAAAAGCCCATGTTTTAACGTAAAACGTAAACGTACGTAAAATATCACGAAATCTTTGTTATCACTACTCAATTTGGGATTCGCAATCAGCCGCCATATTACTTTTTTATGGTTAATGATGTGAGAAAGTGATTATGTGAATCGATTATTTCGTTGTGATTTTGTTCGAATCGAATTATAAAAAAAAAAATAACACCAAAAATCGATTTTTTAAATTATAATAAATATTTTACATGTTTGATGTAATTTAACATTCTATCTATGTTAAAATTATAATCAAGCAATCAAATTTTTTTTTTAAATATCATATTAAGTCATTGTGTACATTTTAATAAAATAAAATAGATTTAGATTCATCATAAATCATAATCCTCTGTGGCTACATCAATAAATATTCGTACCGAAACTTCACCAACTTCACCGTGGAATCCAATGCGTCCGTAGACTGATATTCTTTATTCAAAATTCAAAAAATAAATTCTAATTTGACGCAATATCGGCAGTAAAATAATAATTATCAACGAAACGATCCTTGTAATAAGGTTTAAAATTGTTAAACGGGATCTTAATAGTGCGAAATCTAGGTACCTCGCCTACACCTTCATGTACTAAGAATATTAATTTTATTATGTCCAGGATGGTTGACAGCTGTGAATAAGCGAAAAAAAAACAGAAGAGGTGAAGAGGGTGAAGAGGGTGAAGACTTTATTTTTTGAAGGCGTAGATGGTATAGGGTGCCCAGTATATCTGACATAGGCGTAATGAGTATTTGATTTCGGGGAAGATTTCATGGCGGAAAGCTTTTGGCATTCTCGATGCGAGACATTGATGAGGCCTTGGGCCACCTTAAGTCGAATGCTGACCGGAAGCATTTATTTACTAATAATGTAGTAGTTAGAATTCGAATAAGTAGAACTTAAAACGAGCAATGAACATGCTGTTATGTCAAAATGGCGAATAATTGTAACATTACACGAACTCGTTAATGTTTCACCTCAGACTAGGCACCTCTGGGTTTTGAAGTAGTATTTTATTTCGAGATGGTTTTGAACGCAAATTTATGAAATTTTTGTCGTTTTATTTGGACAGGGGTGCAAAGGTAACAGTAGTTCAGCCATCTTTACTTGGCACTTTTACAACATTTTTTAGACCTTAACATTTTGTCGAGCTGATAGTCGCAGCGGATAAGCCTTGCAGCAGTAGGTAGACATAAGTTATTCTTAAATTCAAGATGGCGGCCTTGAAAATTTACTTATTATTTCATAATTATATTATTTCCATAGATTTCGAGGGTGCTGATGCCGAAAACAAATTCTACTCCTAAATCCAAGACAGCCGTCATGAAAGTTCACTAGTTGAATGAAATTTACTAGCCCTTAAATCATGGGATTGACACCCATGACAGTTAGCCAATTTGCGTATCCGCCATCTTGGATTTGGATTTTAATCTCATTTTAGGCATCAGCACCCCCGAAAATCACGATTTTGAAACCCATGACGACTAATTTGCAAATTTTTGTACCCGCTATCTTGGAATTTAATTTTGACCCCATTTTCGGCCTCAGCGCCACCGAAAACTACAGAATTGACACCCATGACGACTAGTGAACTTTTCATGTTTTGGCCTCATTTTCTGCAACAGGAGCCATGAAAACCATGGAAATATCACCCATGATGAATAAGTAGTAAGTTTTCGTAGCCGCTATCTTAGATTTAGAAATCGATCTTAGCCATCTTTGTTTTGTGAACCGACCCTATATCCTCCAACATTATTAACACCTGATTATAGTAGTACGTCCTCTATCTTATGAACTATTTCACTTCTATTTGAAATCAGGAAGCAAAGGCCCAGGAATTTATGTCCCGAGCTGCGGTATGGCAGATTGGGACATAAGCTCCGCCTCTCTGCTGCTCGCTTTCCTCAGCAAACCCTAGCACGAATGCTCTGCGACAATGTACCGCGTTGACCGACTGCATGTAGTAATATAGGAGAGAATGTGGGAATGCATTCTAATTATGTCTATTAGATACTTAAAATATCTGTGTGTTCATTCTACTTGTACTAATATTTAATCTGTGCCAATACTTTAGGTTTTTGAAAAATACTTTCTATTCACGTGAAATTATTTATTTTTAGCTATGCCGAAAATAAATAAATGTCATTAATTAACTCTCGAGCGATTTTATTTATTTAATGATTATTTTTCGATTAGGCTGAATGAGTATCGATTTGGCTGAATGCAACATTTGTATTGTATTAAAAATTTTGGATTGATGGTCAGCACTAGGTTCGAATTAAGTCGACGTACAATTTTTACTAAATTGAATTGTGTTTTTTATCCGTTTTTGTATTTGAATAATGGTAAAAATTAACATGAAAAGAAAAAGAAACTATGTTTAGCTTGTCCCTTCAGCGTTTCAACACGTAACTAGGTACGTTAATTATTGTTTTTGAGCTAATCTAACTCAACTAATATTTGGATATAGGTATATTAAATATCTATTTTATTCTAATTTCGCAGTATGTTGACGTAGCTTCACGTAAACAGCACATTTTTAAAGAAATTTACTAGACATATTAGTACAATATTAATAAAATAAAATAATTTTCACATTAAATTCATACTTAAAACTTGCGTGCAAATTCCTGCATTTAGTGACTTAATTCGATTAATTATCGCGACAACTCCCCGAGTCAGCGGATATGACAAATGTCAAAATCTCGTCGAGCCGAAGGGTTAACGTACTACGATTTCACTCCTCGATTTGGAGTTGAGAAGTGAAAAGTGGCGCATGGATTTTGTATATTTTTCTCACGGACTAGATTTTTCTGTGTAGTGATTGACCAAGTGAATTCCTCTGAGTAGGTATAGTCTCATAGGGAGTGGAACAACTTATTTAGTAACAGGGAGAATAAAATCGTGGTATGTGTCATCATGGAGGAAGTACCTATCTAAAATGTGGGTTCCCTACGTGACATCGAAACTCATTACATCGAATGTCGCAGCATCGAAAACGGTGCATCGAAGGGTCACATAATCGATGGTACGCTACATCGAATGTCGTGAAATCGAATGGTTACAGTATCGAACGGTCACATAATCGATGGTACGTTACATCGAATGTCGTGAAATCGAATTTTTACAGTATTGAATGGTTACAATATGGACTGGTTGCAAAATCGATGGGTTATTGCATCTTAAGATTGTTGTATCCATTAGTTACTGCACCGAATAAAAACAAATTAAACACACAAGAAAACAATATTAATAAAAAAAACATGTTTAACTGTTATACAATTCGCTGTGATGAGAAATCGATACTGTAACCATTCGATTTAACGACATTCGATGTAGCGTACCATCGATATCGTAAACTTTCGATATCGAGACTTTCGATGTGGCGTACCATCGATGTAGAGTACCATCGATTATATGACCCTTCGATGTACCGTTTTCGATGTTGCGACATTCGATGTATTGAGTTTCGATGTCACGTAGGGAACCCCTAAAATGTTCATTGTCATGACATTGGTGTGTTACAAAGGAACCAAGGCATCAAAGAATTAAATAAAGAAATAAAGCAGCACCAGCAGAATTGTTGTGTTACTTATTAAGAAGAGCAAAAGACAAATAAATATAATAACACGAAATCTTTTATTTATACCCTATACCTTACAAAGTAGATTTTTAATTTTTACTGAACTCGTACACCTATGTTCATACCATGGACGTACGTTCATACAAAACTATAACCGAGGGATGTGCTCGCAAATGATTGCATAGGCTCGGGTGTGTTTATATGGGTTTCATTGAATTCACAACATTTTTTAGAATGATGTTTTGTTGATTAGGGCACCAGGCATAACGCTAGGCGGCTAGACTATCAAAGTGATATTCATGGGATTTTTAATAGAAAGATCTGCTGCACTGATGAAAGATAGAAAGAATTGAATTACATATTTAATAAAAAATGTAATTTGTTTTGTATCATCGTATCATCGTAAATATTCTAAGCTAAATATACTTTCCGAGCTATTTTCTCAAATCCTAGGGATAAGTAGCGAATCGCTTATTTCATCAGAAATGGCCTCAGTTCATTAAGAATATTTTGCGAATACACAAAGCCTACGATGACACGAAAACGTTACAATTTATTTACACAGATAAAGTGAAGTATCAAAAGTTCGCCATTGTTCTTTCTATTTCTAGTTACGCAAAACTTCAAACTAGAATATCTTGAATTCGAGAGTCTCTTTAATAGTAAGCCTGAAGACAAATCTGTTCAGGAATTCAAGCTCTATACTTTTACATATGTTTCAATAGCAGACGCAAAAGATTATTTCAACAATAGTTTGTTTGGGAGTTTGCCGTTGTTCTTTCTTCTTTATATTTTTTCTTCATCGAAAAATAGCCTGCCACGCGACATAATGATCAAAGAGACCTCAAGAAGTTTTTAGACAAGGTCATTTCCTTATTACCAATTGTTGTTTTACGTAGGCTTTCCATCAAATAGAGATTCTTGGCTGCTTGTTTAGCAAAATTAATGTAAAATGGCAATGCAAAGAAGATTCTTCAGAATTTTACGCGTGTGAACTTATTCTGCAACATGTTTTAATATGAACAGAGTCACTTAAGGCTGACCACAGATGATACGCACGGCTACAAATTAAGCTACAAACATCCAGTACAAGCTGATCTCGCATTGTATAGACTTTCCGTACAGTAAGAGGTCAGCTTACACTGGTATTTTATAGGTTGATTGTAGCCAGTAGGTACACAGTAACTTCAGACACAGTTGATAGCTATTTGTTTTTAGCGGCAGCGACTGTGTGTCTTCAAGCACTAAACTGTTTCGAGTTAATGTTGTTCAGAGGCACAAAACTGTGGCTACGGACACAGTATCCTGTCCACTTTGTGGTCCATGTGTGGTCAGCCTAAAACAAATACTGAGGGAAATGCGCAATCCGTTTCTGTAAGCATGGAACCCCCGCAATAGGTTGGCAAAAGTGTTATTACTGATTGCAATTAATAATGCAAAAAAATCTTATGACTTTATGGCTAAAAATATAGCACTTACGCAGTTGGAATGCGTTTCTGCTCATAAACTTTGTAGCGAAACATTATAAACTTACAACTTTGTGAGAATTATAACCTCATAATACTTGTCTCAAATAAAACCTCGTTTGAGTCACTGACCTGAATCAGACTTGAGATCCTGCCAAGTTTAGACTCTTGGCAATTTTCGAGCGTAAGCGAATGTATGAATGGGATGGTAATCAAAGGATGAAATCAATTTTTCTTGCAATTTTATTTTAACTTTTATTCTATTAAGTAGGAGATGCTGTTTCTGTATTAAACTGAGGATGAAATAAAAACAAGCTATTTCATAATTACATCGAGATAAAAAAAAAGCTAAGTGCATGGTTCATAATATTATGTTACATAAAAGCGAGGCATACTCTTTTATTAATTAATTCCCACGCATACTTAATTGGCTTGTAACCTGATGTACAGTCAACAGCAAATGTCGATGAATGTTTTTAAATTTCAAAATTCAGTCAAAATTCAGGAATTAGTTGTTTGTCTAAATTCATAATATTATTCTTTAACCCTTTATAGAATTTTTGAAGATTTTAGGAAAAGTAAATAAAAAAGAATTTGGCAATTTTTTACGAAACAAAAAAAAAGAAAAGAAAAAAGAAATGTTTAGGTGTCATTTTATTGTTATTAAAGAAAATAGGAAAAAAATGTAGTATTGCCAGGTATAAAAATAAAAATATAACAAGGAGGGTTTCGAAATATCTTTCAAAAAAGTTGGTGGCGGAAACATTGCCACTGCCGTATAAAGGGTTAAAGAATTAACTACTCTATCGTTGTTTATCGGGCTATCCACGGATTGACCGCGGCAAGCGCAGCTTAACATTGCAAATCATATGATCCGTGCGTTTGATTTAGCCACAAGCCCCTCAATGCAATGCATCATGTATAGATGTCCATACATAGTGCATTGTATGTTTTGCCAATCAATGTTGATGTGTTGTCAAAATCAAAGCTTTTGCGACTGCGAGTGTCTTTCGAAATAAGGGTGCAGTTCTGACTTAACAGTCAGAACTGCACCCTTATTTCGAAAGACACTCGCATTGACTCGGATTGAATTATATCTATAGGTATAACTACTTATAGATATAATTCAATCAATCAATCAAGAACTGCCGAGCTAACATGCGCAGTATGAGATAATTTTGACGATGCATTACCTGGTGCCGAGGCGAGATAAACCATACATTATCTTGTCTCGGTACGAGATAATTCAACGACAAAATTATCTCGCGCTGCGCACGTTAGACTAACATCAGGCGTAGCATGACCACCGTAGATAACGGTTTTGTCGGCTGAAGAATAGACAAAACTAGCGACCCACCCTGGCTTCGCCCGGGTACAATGTATTATACATATAAATCTTCCTCTTGTATACCACTATCTATTAAAAAAAACCGCATCGAAACCCGTTGTGTAGTTTTAAAGATTTAAGCATACATAGGGACAGACAGCGTTACGCGATTTTGTTTTATACTATGTAGTGAGGACTTATTTATTGCCACTGTTTTTATGTAATTTTGTCTATTTTTCAGTCCACAGTATTTTATCTATTTAAATACTAGGTCACTAGATAAGTCTTGCAATACACTAGTTCTACTAATGGAGGGTAGTTATAAATATTTTTTTCTTAAACTACAGTTAATATCTTAATAGTTCATATAAAATAAGTCGACATTATTTGTTTAGTTAGCTGAGTATAATTTTTCCAAATAAATAAAATGTGCAAGTGTTCTAATGACAAGTTGCGCGTTGTTATGCGCTACAACTTTCTGCGTAAGCTGTCTGTATATGAGTTTGTGGAAGAAATGAAAACTGTTTTGGGGGAAAAGTATCCACATCGCACAACAGTTTACCGATGGTATCGTGAATTTGAACGTGGTAACTTTAATGTTAATGACGCTCAAACATCAGGGCGTCCCGTTGAGGCTACCGGCCCAGAAAACGTGGCGAAAGTGTCAAAATTATTAAAGGAAGATCGACGTATAACATATCAACAGATAGAGGAGATTCTGCAGATAAATGCACCAAGCGGACACAAAATTCTTCAGGATATCCTTGGCGTTAAAAAAGTTTGAACGCTATGTGTGCCGCACGACCTCAAAGTTGAAAAAATGAGGCTAGAGTGAACTGGTGTAAAAAAAAAAAAAATTTATGCAAATGGTAGGTACTTCAAATACCAACATTAATATTGTTACTTGTGACGAAACCTGGCTGTATTATTTTGATGTACCTTCAAAAACCAAGAATAAAGTTTGGCTGTTTGAAAATGAGCAATCTCCAGTTCAGGTGCGGAAATCACGTGCAGTTAAAAAAAAGATGATCGCTGTATTTTTTACACGGCGGGGTATTTTGGAACGAGTAGTATTGGAAAGTCAGCGTACTGTAACCGCCTCCTGGTACATAAATGAATGTTTGCCCAAAGTTTTTCAAAAGCTTCAGGAAATTCGACCAAATTCGAGAATGGACACTTGGCGTTTTCGTCATGATAACGCTCCCGCGCATCGAGCATGTGATACGGTCGAATTTTTGAATACCAGTGGTGTTAAAGTTCTTGAACATCCTGCGTACAGCCCAGACCTAGCTCTATGTAACTTTGTTCTTTTTCTAATAATTAAGGATCAGTTGAAAGGGAGGAAATTTCAAACAGATACTGAGCTTTTGGCTGCTTGGGATCAGACCTGCTCAGAACTCCCAGAAGCAAAGTGGAAGGACATTTTTGATTATTGGTTTTTACGCATGACTAAGTGCATAAACTGCCATGGAAATTATTTTGAAAAATTGTAAAAATAAAAGCTGTATTGCAAAACTTATCTAGTGACCTTTGTATTTAGTTTCAGAACAGCATGATACTGCCGAAGAAGCATCGCAATCCGCAAGAAACATCAATATTCACTGTTGATATTGTACGCATAGGGAATCACGAGTCTCCCGATATTTTTTATGTAGTATGGAGGTATTGAACCTTAAATCCACTGGCACTCAATCTATTGGGGTTGGGAGTTCATGCATGATTGGCCTTAACTGTCACCCTTAGTGGGCATAACACATGTTCAGAATTTTTTATTGACGCACTCGTGTGAATTTTTTCATATAGTTCTCCTTCATCGTATGCAGTAGCGATGTACTAGTCGGGGCGTCGGAATTTAAAAGAAAAGTATTGTATGTATGACTCCTACGTTGGCACTTATGTTTATTGCTTTTCATTAGACAAATTGTTTATAACGTAACATAATCTCAGCCCATTACAGTCCCACTACTGCAGGGATGCACAGACTTATTAGGACCAGGGGCCACTCGGGCAGCCTATAATTTAAAGGCGGCCACCACAATTGAAAACTAAAAAAAAGAAATAAAGTTTACTGAAAGAATTAAACATACATTAATTTTTAATTCGCATAAAAGAGTTTAATACGCTTGCGGGCCGCACGTGGCCCGTGGGCCGCGGTTTGTGCATCTCTGCAGTACAGTTCTGGGGGGTTACCATGATCTGTTAGATCAGGAATGTTTTAATATTATTCCGAGAGTGGGAAAGTGACAGCGCTAGACAGCTCTCTAGTGCCATCTCTTACCCACTCTCATAATAATATTAGAACATTCCTGCTCTAAGAGATCATGGTAACCCCCCTGGACACAAGCCTCTTATCAAAATGAGAAAGATTTAGGGCCTAGATCAGGGCTGGGCCAACTGTTTTCATCATGGGCCAGAAAAATGCAAGACATTTTAAAGGGAGGCAGAATTCAGAAAAGAAATGCATTATGTTCTGCCAAAACTAACATTTTTGGCTGAGATAATTACGGCAATTTTTTATGGGCTATGAGCTAACACTCTTGGTCTGAAACGGAACGTTGGCGGACCGACCCCTACGGCCCGCGGGCCGCAGTTTGCAACACCCCTGGTCTAGACTATCAATATTTTTGCGCAATAAAATTTAATAAAAATATTGAGAGTTTCCATGCTTGCCCCTGTTTTCTTTCAATATCATCCACAAACTATAAAAATAATATTGCACAATTTAAAATATGGCACAATAATATTGATAGTCTAGTAGTTGTTTTAATGCCCTCTAAGTTGTGCCGATGTTTTCCATCACCGTTAACGCAAGTGATAGGAAACCAAATTCTGATGTGCAAATGAATCTGAAAACTCGAGATGTGAGCAGCACAATTACTTAATTATGCAAACTTGAACATATATTAAAATATACATGTAGGTATTCCTTTTCATTCTTTTTTTCGCCAGACAATGTTTATGTGCCTATTCGATTTCAAAGTACAGACACCAGCACATAAAGCTACTACTGTCAAATTTCTTTAATAGATTTTCATACATAATACATAAACTCACGCCTTTTTCCCATGGGGGTAGGCAGAAACTGTAGAACGCCACATGCTACGATCCTTACATACTCCTTTCGGTTCGTCCACGGTCATACATCTTGTCATACACGCACGCTGGTTGAAAGTACTACGCACCTGTCCTTTTTGAAGAACATCACCAATAACATCAATGTGTCCTATAGATTTTCATCTTAATCGCAAAATCATTAGGTTCAAGATTGATTGGGAAAATTTGACAGTTTCGGGTAGCTTGATAAGCTGGCGTCTGTTCATTTTCAGATAGGTCTATGTTTTGCATGAAGTGAAACTGAATCGCTAATGTTTTTCAAGTACTAAACACTGAACATATTTGAGGGGCTATACCTAATTAACAACCGCGCGGATCATACAATTTGTGAGGTTAAAATACGCTAGCCGCGATCCTTCGCGGTTCCTTACACATTGAGACCCCTCCGTGCCTCAGAGAGCACATTAAGCCGTCGGTCCTGGGTGTCATACGAATACCTATGACAGTCGTTTCGGGTATTCAGAAGCCCGAAAGTCTGACAACCGGTCTAACCTTAGAATATCGGCGTTGCCCAGGAGGTCTGATGCAGGGTTCGAAGTGATAATTATCATTGATCTTTGATACTTATCAAGTGTTGATAATTATCTTTGATAAGTATAATCGAAAATATTTGCCACTGGTTAATTTGTCGCATTCAACGACTGCGTGTATCGGAATACGCGCCACTTAACTTCAATAGCGGGGGATTCCCCGTGTCGTCGTGTTTCGTATCTGACTGAACTAACTGTCAAATGTGTGTAACGTATTTACTAAACTACTTGCTTCTAAGTGTTAAAACGCACTAGCGGCCAGCCGCAATGCGGCGTGCCGCTTGCGGTTGGCCGCTAGTGCGTTTTAAGTCTAATCAGTTAAAAAGGATTGTTAGGCTTATATCTGTTTGATAATTATCAAGGGCCATATTTATCATGATAATTTCAAACCCTGGTCTGATGGCAGTCACTCCGTGTCAAATACTGGGATTCTGCCGCATCTGATTAGACTGGAAGCTGACTCCAACGTAGTTGGGGCAAGGCAGAACAAACAGCAAACATATTTATTAAGCATAAAAAACTTTAAAAAAGTAAAAACCGACTTCAAAAAAAAACTAAACGGAGTAAAATAATGATCATTTAATAAAACTACCAGTTTCAGAAGTCGGTGCATTCAATTTGTTTCAACGTAGAACACCGACTTCTGAAACTGGTAGTTCTATTATTTTACTCCGTTTAGTTTTTTTTTGAAGTCGGTTTTTACTTTTTTAAAGTTTTTTTTATTTAATACTTTTTAGTGCCACAAATTACAATTACAATAGTGTACAAATTCTCGGACCAGCACTAAAACTAGAACGTCGTCTACATAAGATTTGTGTTTTTTTTTTGTTTTTGTTGTTTTTTTCAAAAAGTGCTGAACCATTTACAATAAAATTTATTTTTTTACAATTTACAATATAATATGGGACCATTTCTGAAGTATGGCCTACCAAACAAAAAAAGAATCATCAAAATCCATTCATAATTGGCGGAGATATCGCGTAACAAACATACAAAAAAAAAACATTCAGACGAATTGAGAACCTCCTCCTTTTTGAAGTCGGTTAAAAACTGCCCAAAATGTTCTGCAGTAGATAATAAAGCTAAAGTGGTTAATGAAAGTACCATATTTTTCCTTTACGATCAAGTTTCGGTCATCTAAGGGAATGCTTCCCTGGTTTCAAGGCGGCCATTCTTTCACAAGTAAACTTTGCCGCGGAACTTCGCGTTTGTAATTTTGTATGAGAACTCCTCGCTTTTTACTTTTTGTGTTAACAACCGGTTCTTTAATGTAGACATCGTATTAATCAGTAGTAATTAAGTAATTACGGTTTAGCAATTGTACTTAAGTGTGAAAGAAGATCTGGATTTTAGTCTGCAGACACACTGAGCGTATCTTGCGCGGCTCATGTTTCACCGCGATACGCGTATACATCGCGCTAGATACAAATTCTCACACGCGGCCTCACCATGCATATTTATGGTGTTAAAAAATCAACTATAAGAACTTTGTGTGGTTACTCGGTATCCAAAATTGAACAACTTTCGTTCTACAACTTTTCGAAATTCGCCATTTTTTTAATGCCTGACCATACAAATCAATTAAAATATTTTTTTGATTTCTATAGGAAGTTATAAAAAATACGCGAATTTCGAAAAGTTGTAGAACAAATGTTGTTCAATTTCCGATACCGAGTAACCCCATCAAATTCTTAGAGTTGATTTTTCAACACTTTGTATATCGTTGCTCCAAGCGTAATAGGGCCTAGAAGGGCTAGAAGTTTCGCGTGCATCTTGCGTTCTATCAATATTAACTATATTCTGCGTATTTTTGATAGCGTATTTTTCGTCGCATGTCTTAACTCTTTCACGAGCTACGTCACTACTCGTAAGTGCGTTTTGACCCTTACAGGCTGGTTTTTAATTATTATTTATGTATTTCAAACATTTCAGTATGCGTACTAAATTGTTTTTAGGGTTCCGTACCCAAAGGGTAAAACGGGACCCTATTACTAAGGCTCCGCTGTCCGTCTGGCCGTCTGGCCGTCTGTCCGTCTGTCTGTCCATCTGTCACCAGGCTGTATGTCATGAACCGTGATAGTTAGAGAGTTGAAATTTTCACAGATGATGTATTTCTGTTGCTGCTATAACAACAAATACTAAAAAACAGAATAGAATAAATATTTAAGGGGGCTGCCATAGAACAAACGTGTTTTTTTTTTGCTCGTTTTTGCTCGATATTGATAACGGCTACATGGAGACGCTTGAAATATTCACAGAATATTTAGTTATACAGGGCTACTGGTAATTCGACGTATTCCTTGCACCACGTTATAGGGGGGCTAATATGCAACAAATTTAACCCCACATATGTTCTACGAAATTCAATGGATTTCGAGATATTGCAATTTTTATATTATTTTTAATAATACCCAGAATTCCTTCTTAAACACTATTTATCTCTAAAATATCAAATTGATCGGCTTTGATTATGATATTAGCTTGTAGCTGATACTTTCACGAAGCTTTCTGCGTATTTAACTGTTCTTAATGACCATCCAATTGAAAGTAATCATTAAAAGTTAAATAAGTGTATTAGAAAATCATCGAGGTATACAATAAAGAATGATGTTTATCTCAAAAATTTACTATGACACTAAGTGTACAAAATGCAAGACAAACATCCTTATTTAATCAGCTATCCAACGAGGTATAGACGTTAAAAAAATATTTAGAAACTAATGTAAAAATGTCTTATAATATTGACAAAGGCGATTTCTGAAAAATCTCTACAAGCACGCAGGTGGCCCGTTAAGTGCAATTCATTGCATAATCCTCGCGTAGAGATTAAACAGCAGGCTGTCGGGCACCAACTGTCCTCTAAATGTCAGGATTAGATTGTCAGGTCGTTAGGTTATGTTTGGTCAGGGTTAGGTAGGTTAGGTTAGGACCTAAGTGTGCGAGGGAACACCGGGGTGGTTTTAGTCAGTAAAAGTCTGACAGACCCCTCTGCCCACCCCCAGGACGGAGGACATCTATGAGGATATCCAGAAGGCAAAAAAACAATGGTCAGGATAGGTCGTTAGGTTAGGTCACGGTTAAGTTTAGGTTTGCCGGGAGGACACGGCGTGGCACACGCTGGCAGAGTGTGCCGCTTGGGAGGAGCCGCGCCGTGCCCTCATCTCAGGAGTAGGCGGTAACCTGTCGCTGTCGGCCGTGGTCGAGTCCATGGTCGACAGCGAGGAGTCCTGGGACGCGGTGGTGTCCTTCTGCGACACGGTCATGTCGCAGAAGGAGGATGCGGAAAGGGTGAGGGAGATCACCTCCACTCACCCGGCCCGCAGCAGACGCACCGGGCGTCGGCGGAGGGCGGACAACGCCCTCTTCCAGCCCCCCTAAATGGGTCCAGGGGCGACGGACTTGGGGAAGTCTGTCGCCCCCCACTCATCAGGACCCGAGGCGGCGGCGCGAAGTGTTCCAAGCGCGCCCCTCTTAGACGGCGCGGGGGGAGTCTAACACCTCACTCCCCCCGCTAACCCGAGGAGGCCCGCTGCGGCGGGCTGGCACCAGCCGGGGGTTGCGGAAGTGTCGTAAGTTCCCGCGACTCTCGGCGCAGGTGTGAGATGGAACACCGGGGTGGTTTTAGTCAGTAAGAGTCTGACAGACCCCTCCGCCCACCCCAGGGCGGAGGACATCCATGAGGATTTCCACCCCGAAAAAAAAAAAAAAAAAAAAAAAAAAAAACGGTTAAGTTTAGGTTAGGTCACAACTTCGATGCCCTGGGATCTGGAGGCGAGGGCCCTCGCGCTGAGATATCGCCAAAGCGAGGAGGCGCTTGAGCGGAGTGGTCTCCGCCAGATCCTAGTGGCTGTGGAGGGAACGACTTGCGCAACCCAACGCAGGGCACGCCGCATTAGTGGCGGTAAGACCCGTAATGGAGGAGTGGCTGGAGAGGCGGCATGGCAACCTCAGCTTCCAGATGACGCAGGTGCAGATATCTCAGCGCGGGGGCCCTTGCCTCCAGATCCCAGGGCATCGAAGTTGTGACCTAACCTAACGACCTAACCTGACCATTTTTTTTTTTTGCCTTCTGGATATCCTCATGGATGTCCTCCGTCCTGGGGGTGGGCAGAGGGGTCTGTCAGACTCTTACTGACTAAAACCACCCCGGTGTTCCCTCGCACACTTAGGTCCTAACCTAACCTACCTAACCCTGACCAAACATAACCTAACGACCTGACAATCTAATCCTGACATTTAGAGGACAGTTGGTGCCCGACAGACTGCTGTTTAATCTCTACGCGAGGATTATGCAATGAATTGCACTTAACGGGCCACCTGCGTGCTTGTAGAGATTTTTCAGAAATCGCCTTTGTCAGTATTATAAGACATTTTTACATTAGTTTCTAAATATTTTTTTAACGTCTATACCTCGTTGGATAGCTGATTAAATAAGGATGTTTGTCTTGCATTTTGTACACTTAGTGTCATAGTAAATTTTTGAGATAAACATCATTCTTTATCGTATACCTCGATGATTTTCTAATACACTTATTTAACTTTTAATGATTACTTTCAATTGGATGGTCATTAAGAACAGTTAAATACGCAGAAAGCTTCGTGAAAGTATCAGCTACAAGCTAATATCATAATCAAAGCCGATCAATTTGATATTTTAGAGATAAATAGTGTTTAAGAAGGAATTCTGGGTATTATTAAAAATAATATAAAAATTGCAATATCTCGAAATCCATTGAATTTCGTAGAACATATGTGGGGTTAAATTTGTTGCATATTAGCCCCTGTATAACGTGGTGCAAGGAATACGTCGAATTACCAGTAGCCCTGTATATTAACTTTAAAAATTAATAATTAAAATAAAATGAAACAAATATTTAAGGGGGGCTCCCATACAACAGACATGATTTTTTTGCCGTTTTTATAGATAATGGTACGGAACCCTACTTGCGCGAGTCCGACTCGTACTTGGCCGGTTTTTATCAACGATACTCGAATTATGACTCATTTTCCGTGTCAACAGTGCAGTGACAGACATGAACTCGTATGCAGTTATATATGTAGTATATACTACTAATATTTGCGTGCAGGGATTGGAGTTTTTGATTGGATTCCTGTACCCCTAAGTGCAGCAAGCTGAACGCTCAACCACTGCGTTAATCTGTTCGTCGAGTTAATTGAACGATTACCTTAACCTTTCTTTAACAAAAACTTCAAAAGAAAATCCCTTCTATCATAAATATTCATATTTCAACTACAGCATCAAACACAGACTTCAGATCGTTAATTCTTAAAAGAATCTAAGGTTTAATGTTTCTAGCAAATAATAGAAAACGTAACTGTTTTTATATTAAAAGAGATGTTTGAATTTTCACTGTTTTCAGATTAACACTGTTATTTTTTTCTTTTTATTATTCATTAGAGTATAATAGAATATAAGAAATTGAACTTTAAATTTCATTTTCTGTTAAAGATGTACTAAACACAACTATTAACAAAACTAAACTCTAAATTTAAAAACTTTTATTTAATAAAAAAAATCAATTTTGTGCAAGATTAATTAAACTAAATCATGGTTACATGGTAAAAAAAATGTTTGCTATAGTCTCATACTATAGCAAACATTTTTTTTTTGCTTTTCTTCAAATCATACACATCTTTATAAACTCTAAGCTCCTCTATATTAATTGTATCATAATTGTGCTCAAAAAATGAAAATAGGCTGGGAACCTTATGGGACTTAATCAAGAGAGGGTATACAGGGTGTTAACGAAATCGTGTAATTCCTTCAAACCGCGTGATCTACTGGTGACACAGATTAACCCTAAATGGGAATTTTCGAAAGCTAACAAAAAAAAAATCATTTTTTTTTTGTTTTTCTCTTTCTGAGTCTTTTTATAGCCTTGAGTTATCTGGTTGCAAAGAGCGATATCGCGTTAGTCGTTCCTGCCAGCCGTGTCACCGTACTTTCCATTCATTTATGCGTGGCATCGAATGATCACACAAACCAAAATAATTTTTTTTGCAAATCAAAAAAACTTTTTTTTTACTGAATCCTTATTAGGTGGTTTAGATACGATCGGTAACAAAGCCGCATGAAAAAAAAAGATTTTATTTTTTTATTTTTAATCAAGCTAAATCCCGTGCGGGGCCTATCTACACCAGTAGTTGTTCATGTGGTTTTAAGGAATTACACGAATTCGTTAACACCCTGTATAGTCCTCTGTTATGGGAGAATACCTCTGCTTACCTCTTCAGCGATTACAAGCGTGAATATAATTATGTATGTATTTACTCTCTTCGACTTTTCCTTTTTGTGTAAGACTCAACACCCACATCCTCCCCCTCATAATCCTACGATCCATAAAATGGTTCTTTACAGCTAATTTCAGTACTTGTCCTTTTTTCTAGAATCGTTCAATCATATTCTCTATTGTGAAGAAAGTGCCTTTCATACAAATCACATTTCCAACCACAATACGAGAAAAGTTCTTAAGAAAATATTCGAACAAAACTAATTCGTTTTTATTATGACTCAAATTTATTTTATCTATAAACCTTTATTTATTACTTATTGAAGTTATTCTTACTTCTAACCATAATGATGTTGATATTATTGAGTTTGAAGAACATAATAGTATTTTTTTATGAAATTTGTACTTTCAAGGATATATACAACGTAAGTCGGAAAGGGGGTACTAATCAGAAAGGGTGTTAAAGTACCAATAATAATGAATAAATTTCCCCAAAAGACAATAGTTTCAGAGAAATAGCCGTTCAAAGATTTCATTACAAATACACGAAAATCAGCTATGTTTACATTTGAGGTTCATATTTGGGGTCACGGATTAGAAGCTTCATTTTTTGAGGTTGTTAGTATAGCAGCGACGAAGATTTTTTGAAAAAAATAAAATAAATAATATTTTGCATGTAAATAAAAATTCTCGAATTTTGAAATTTTATCACTTGCTTTAAACAGTCATCAGTGATACTTTAAGTGGCCGGCAGATTAGTTAGTACCCCTTTTCGACTAACCTTGTGTAGGGCAAATTACTACTTGGATCAACACGATCCGGTAATTAAACTCACACAAAAATTAAGACAAAAAAAACAATAATTCCAAAACAATAGATAATAATTAAAACAACACACCTAGAGCCCAACCCAAAAAGCAATTTACACAAGTTGTCACTGACTAATCCTTTATAACTAACTTAAGTTACGTAAGTTACGTCAAACGAGATAAACAAAGGTAGTAAGTTACGGCCGTTTCTAAAACAAAGGGCGATGTGATGCCTAGTCTTAATTAAGTATTCTAATGTTTAAATACGAAACACGGTCACACATTGTTGAAGAAAGATTAAGGTTGCTTATGGGTAAACCCATTTATGTCCATCAAGTTTCAACTGAATGAGTTTGATGAATGATTTAAATAAGTTTTCTATATCAGTAAAATTCAATATGATTAAGCAAAATGTAAAGAACTTGATCTTGACTTATATGGGCATAAAAATAACGAAAAGGACAAAGATAGTGTGTAGAAATAAGAATTAAAAGGAACTCACACATGTCTTAGGGATGAAATACTCATTATAAATAAAGCCAATTACATTATAGTCTATGGTGACAATAAAAATGCTGACTGAATGTATATAATATTCCTGAAACGACTTGGGCAGATAATTGAAGAAGTAAGAATAAATAAAACTTTATCTACTGAACAATTCAATACCCCAGCTTAAATTTCTGAAGATTTATAATGTTAGAAGATGTTAAATATTTAACCGAAAACAAACACTCCCAACTATTTAAAAAAAAAGTAACTGGAATCTTCAAATCTTTTACGACTCCTGGGTCAACCAACTTAAAGCTCAGGGCTGGCTCACTAAACATAACATTCACAAAAAGGTCCAAAATCATAAACATGCCTTTTGACCGCATTAGACAAGCCTAAACCGACAGGTTAAAGTTAAAAACAAACTGACGTAATAGAAGATAATTTTTCACTTGTTGAATTTTTTAGTGCTTGTACCTGTTAGGAACGGTTCGCTCACACGATCTCTTTGAATGTTTTACAGGAGTCCCCACTTTGCAGCCGCCCTTCGCGATAAATGATTCATGACTAGCTTCCTAGAACGTTGGAATGTTCAGTGTTGTTGAAAGCATCGCAAAAGGGCTGTATAAATCCAGTACAATGTTCGTCGAGATCCTCAATGTTGCCTGAGTTTTTAGAGCAGTATTTTGTTTTTTATGGTGTGGGTTTATGCGGTTTTTAGGAGTTGCTGAATGCAATAAAACTGCTACACTTGTTGAAACATGCAGAGATACAAAATATGTGATTTTCCTTAGTCAAGTCTCCTTTTCCTTTAAATCCCTTTTAAATCGTGCCCCATTTCTATAACTCTGCAAGTTTATATATCTGTATCGATCACTTATTTAGATTTCTGTGTTCAAAACTCAATATTCATTGTCTTTAAATAATTTCATGCAGATGACTTATTTATCTTTTGGAAACGTCCTCTAAACCCGTAAATGGGAACTTTTTTCGTCCTCGACAGAATAAATATTAGTTCCATAATTTAATTTTGTTATTTTCCATTTTTTTCTATTATGCAGATTGCCCTCGTACAGTCGTAAAATAGAGCGTTAAAGTAAAACTACACGAACAATACTGGCACGTATGTAGTTGTATTCATCTTTTGTTATATTATTTTCTTCCATACTTTAGTTTTTGCAAGTAGACGCAAGTAGAACACCGAGTAATCTAGAAGCACCTCATGTAGTGAACAATTTCTTAGATATACATACTTTTTACTCCACATACCAGGTTTACTACCTGCAAAGAAAAAAAATAAGATTTATTACAAGGAAACAAATATAAGTACCTACTTACATAGATCATTCATTCAAGATATATATAAGCCTACACTCAAAGAACTAGCCTGCAGAAAAACCTTTGAAACTCATCCAGTAATTACTTGGCTTTCCCAAATAAGCTCGTTCCAAAGTCCTTACGATTGCCATTCACACATAATCCTGCTCAAGAGAAAGCGACAGTCTATCATCCTATTAGTGCTGAGCTAATCCAAATAATGAACAACATGTTATTTTAGCCAATCAACGGGCGTCAACTGCCTCTATTGATTCATAAACCAATCAATTCAGCTCAAACTGTCGTTCAAACATACATGTTTACGTAGGTATGAATTCGGATTAATCAGTTTTGTTAATACAACAATGATGGTAATGCGGTTTAAAATTAATCATACAGTTTATAAAGTTATTAATTATAGTTTAAGCATCAGGAGTTCATTAGGATTTAGTGCACATTTAATGCTTTGCTAATGAATTTATCTATTTCATGTTTAGTATAAATATTTAGTGTTACCAACCCTAGATATTTCAATTTGCATTTACTCGAAAAATAATAGAATGACAGTTTTCCGACCTCATCTAAACAATTCATGTGGAAAAAAATTGAAAGCTTTGAATAATTTATGTAGGACCAAAACATTCTCCGTTTTTACAATTCATATGGTAAATAGGTAAACAATTCAAATCCTTTTCTCTTCTCAAATTCCGTTCCTGAAAATTATCCCTTTCAATTTTGATAAAACAGCCTCAAAATACATAAGAGCCAAAGCTGGTTTATTTCGGTATTCATCATCAAAAGGCAGTTGATCTATCTTCAGAAATGTTTGTGGAAATCCATACCCATGATTCCGGTTTGATTCTATTGTCATGAAATCTCTTCTGTCTGCATGGCTTAGGATGAGCGGATCAGTTATTTAGAGTGCAAGCTTTCTTAGAGTTCGAATCAAGAGGCGGAGATTTGTAAAGTGCGAAATATTCCAACTTTCTGCACAACAGAAGTTAAAGCAGAGATTTCAAATTTATCTACTATTATGATTTCTAATTTGAACAAAAAATCCTTCGTAGCAAGTAGGAAAGTAAATGAGGAGCGTCTGTTCAAAAGCTTATACATATTCATATTTTAAGTTTTTTTTATATCACTTTCTTTTTATAAAAATGTATCAAGTTAAGCAAGTAATCTTGTCCCAAACGCTATACTTGCCCATAATAAGTCTCTAAAAATCGTGATCCCATCAAAAAGTTATATTTACATTAGATGTACACACGAAGGGTTCTTGTCAATACTGCCGTTTTTTCCAGTTTTCCTTTTAGAGTGAAGTTATACCCTTTTGAACAGACGCTCTTCAAATACGAGTTAGCAAAAGACAAGTTCATTAGACATAATTATTAACAAATCGAACAACATTCTACTTACACAACACCCTCGTGATTGCTATGGCTTTGATTTTGACAGGTCAACAATTCCCATAGCAGCGTATGTATTAACAATCCAACTTCTCCACAACTATGTACCACGCAACGAATAGTGTTGTATTATTAAAATCACGATTACGAGTGCTTTGCGTAATTAGGATGCTGGTCAAAATAGATGCAATTTTGATGATGCAGCCAATGATACCAAAATAAGAAATACTAGTCAGCTGGAAGGAAAATCTCCAAGGACCAAAAGAGACGCAATTTACTTCAATGCAAATTTTTTTGAGCAATTTGCCTTTGCTTCTCTAGATATATTTTGAGACAAAGAAAAATCTTTATTTGTTTGTTTACTGTCAAGAAAAAGTCTATAAACAGTGTTCATAAAATTCTTTTGCTTGTGTTGATCATTTCTATGATAATAAAGAATATTGTCTCTTTTTATGAGATCGGTTAAACTGATAAGACGTTTTGATTTTGGACTGTGTTTCAATGACCAATGTCATAGATTTGTGTAAACAAGGCATATTCTTTAGCCAACTCTTTATTATGTATTTTTGTACTATGAGAAAAACATACACAAATCTTGCGAAAATTAAAACTTCTTTAAAATTGACGTTTCAACTTGGAACCTATGTAGACTCAATACTTCTTAGAATCGAAAAAGACATTAGAAAATAATAACTAAACAAAACGTTCAATGATAAACGTTTTACGATACTTAATGAAGTTTGGCTTAAAATTCAAAAATTAATAACAAACCCAGTATGGATGTTGATAAATGGACCCGATATGGCCAACAGGAATTTCCAACCGAAACCTCGTTTGCAACTTACCCGGATAATCGATTAGCTTACTTGGCGATTAATATTGCCAGGCTTTTAGATAAACGATAGGATGAAACGATTGGATAAGATGACGAATATTTTCTTCAAATGGCTCATACAGTGACTATGTTCGTCATAATCGTAAAGGAAAAAATATGGAGTATTTAAACATAGCTATAATAATAATAGAGGCTAGCTAGCTTGCTTGTTTTGTAAATTCAAGCTATCAATGAAGAGAGATCATGCAGATAAAATGTTATAATATTAATAATTAGATCGCTAAAATGCTCGACAAATAAACTCGAGAATAATAACTCCAGGCGCTCTTTATGTATAAATACAACGGCCTACAGACCCGGCGTAATTGTATTGAGCCAATGTATTTCCAACTAATGTCACTTTAATGGGCACTGAACAATATAGAGGACCGCTTAAAATTCTTGGTGAACGGGTCTCTCGAAGAAAGCCTACTCCTTGATAAATAGCGTAGTTCGTTTAATATTTCGCTGTATAGGTACTTGCCTCTGTTCCGGATTCAGCGACGTGATTAAATTTAATATTCAAACAAAAACCACTCTTGACTGAAAGGAACAAACTGAAATGCTTCAATCGTTTCCAATAAAGATAATTATGACAAATATCCGAAATCTGTGGTGCACAACATTAACAACCTTTTCAAATGAACGCAAATATTTTTTGTTATAAAATCGTAAATATTACTGGAAGATGGACTTGGAAATTATTGGGATTAATAACAAAAATAATATGAACAAGAACATCAGTAACAAAAAGATGAAAAATAATAATTTTAGTTTTACAATAACTTTGTGCTGCAACAATTTAATACAAAACCGCGTTATGACAAGGAAGCCATTCGTTTCTAGAACAATTGCGTTAAAGATATAAGATATGATATTATTATAACTTGACGACGTGATTTTCTACCACAATAACCCGTTTTCCTCGGTTTGTTCTCAGAATATAAGATTATATTAGCTTCAGATATACTTTAATGGTTTATATTCCTAGAGGAGCAAAGACGTCATTAGTAATTTTGTTAACATCAGAACGAGAATCTCGAAAATCAAAATTAAGTTAATTTGGCTAATTGCAAAGTAAGGCTACGTGCTTCTTCCTGCCTCGATGACAGCAAAAATGACCCAAATCAATCCAGATAAGGACATCAATGAGTAAGCAATTTATTTTGACCAAAAAATCCTTAAGAGCATCTATTTCTGCGAAGCTTGGGTATAATTGTTCCAATTTCATTATTCTTCATTACAGTCCGAAAGATAAAATTCGGAGCTACAATAATTATTTTCCATCAAATCTAAAAGATCTTATTGGATGAAATGAATAAATTAAATTTTGAAGGACTGGACGCCCTCTCGATATTCATAGCGCTTATTGGAAGCACTTTTCCCTATGAAGTGTTTCATTTCTATCTTAAAAATGAAAAAATCTAATTCCATTTATTTTGCAAGGTTGTTTCGTTAAATAATTTTTTCAACGCTTCTGTAACTAAAATATTTTTGATATACTTAAGTGAAATGGACATGATATTTTAGCTCTTACTAGACTCAAACGAAAAATAATAAAGACCTTAATATTCCAGTAAGTCAAGTTGGGCTAAACTATTTGAGAGTCAAAAGCGTCACAGCAAAGGATTTACTCAAGCGTTGAGAAAATATTTTCTGTTAAAATATTGTACTAACTGTGTTTAACTTAGAGAGGAGGATCGCTATTTCCCCTCCACTCTATGCCTAAGGATACTTTAGTAGCCTAAATTAGAGTTCCTCGTTAAGCCTACTTAAAGCAGGTTAGAGTTTAAATTTTAGCCCAACTGAGACGCGACCTAAATAAACCAACGAAGTTTGTGAACTGACAAACAGAGCAGGACTTTATATTAAGTATTTAATCACGTACCCTTTTTCTCGAAGGACGTGAGGAATATTCTCGCTTAAAATGACAGCTAGCAATTTATTATTAAAATACCTATTTATGTTTACATCATTCTTTATATTCAAGCAATTTTCTTGTCGAATGACAAAGTCTGCTTTACTTGAAGGAAATGTTTGTTTTCCCTGTCATTTTAACTTAGGATATGAGTTTTTTAACCTATGGAATACTAAATCAAAGCAGATTTTAGTTATCAATGCGTAACTGTCCAATTCATCAATCCTTAATAATTTATTATCTTGCGGCCACAAGAAGAAGAGATCTTATCTCCCGGGACGCACACGACTCATTAACACAATATGAATAGATATAATACTATAACAGTAACTTTAATATTAAATTCAATCCCAGATTAAGGCTCTGAAAGATCATATCAACAGCACTAAAACAATATGATGGTGAGTTTATGCGAATATAACCCATATGTGTTAAAACACTATTACTTAAAGTTTTAACTCCGCAATATGGTTAAAGTAACGGCTCTTTGATAGCCCACACCACCGCTATTACGTTACCCGTTACCCATTACCCCTCAATTGATTTTCTAAAGTTGCGCTGAAAGCCACAACGCCACATTATTTCGCTCGTTCCTTTTCTTCCGTGCTAATAGTAGCCCTTTGACCGCCGGAGTAATTTTCCAGCTAGAGCTGACGCTATTCGTTGAAATACTCAAAAACTTTGTTGGTGTTTTATTTACGTTGTAGGATTTAATGAAATACAAAAGTTCCATATTTAGGTTAGGAGTATTTGGGACCTCATACATGTAATAAACTTAAGATAATAATTATGCTCTGACTTAAGTAGAATAACAGATATGTAACTTCTTTAAAGACAATAAAAATATGATACCGAATGCAAGTATTGACAACCATATTTCACTGACAGTGTTTCACGATCTGTTCCTACGATGTCTTCGAACAATTCTCAGAGAATATCCTGAATATCGTTTTACATACAGCTTTCAACATCCACACAGTAAACGTTAACGTCAAACAAAAGACGACTGAACGTTAGCACATATCATACATACATAATTTAGCTGAAGCTCCATACACAACAATAAAACTGGAAGAGTTTCAGAATCGCAGTACTTTTCGCTTTTGCAACGGTTTTATACCTTTTGTATCTAAACTGATGCTCTTAGCAATTCCAGTAATGTTTCAATGTGTGAGGAAATGTAAAATACTTGTACTCAATGTGTTTTAGAATGCGGTAGCATCCAACTAGGGATTATTAACAGTTACGGTGATTAATACGATCCCAAAACCGTGTTAGGTAAATTAAATATGGAAACGGAAGGAGGCTTATAACCCGTAGTGGATAATTTTATTAATATTTAATTTAGAATTAGTAATTGGGAATGGTCTTCTTCTTCTGTCGTGTCAGCACGAGCTATACGAAAATAGCTCATGCTGTGGTGAAAAGATTAGCCAGTCAGCAAGGTTGGTAGCGGGGCTGACTGTCCAGGGTGCGCCGGACGTACTTAAGTGTCGTCACTCGTGGAGGCTCTTTTCATGCACCCCATTGGGATGGGAATGGTGATAATAACGATGATGATTTGATCACAATCGATCAAAATTTACACTTAGTATCTAATAGTTTTTCTGACAACACATTCGAGGTTGCTTCTGCTGTTAAAGTTTTTGCAATATTTCCAGCATGCCAGAATCAACGCACACTAACCATTGGGTCTCAGCAAAGTTTAACTCTTTAGAAATCAACAGATCACAGGCGTAATGGTTAATAATATGTACTATTAATAAATATATTTCAGGTCAAAAGGCTAAAAATAAAATTATACGATAGGCCCAGTCAAGGTCACACGCAAGGAATTTACATTGTGCTCCAACCAATTGACCTTCCAATCATGAACACTAAACATTCAATGAACTTAATCATACAAGCTCTGATACAGATCTTATTGCAAATAAAGACGTATCATTTTGTCTGTATCTGGTTATTAAGGGAACGTTATCTGATTGAGATAGATGCGCACAGAATAATAATGGAAACCGTTTCTTTTGTACTCACGTACATACAATTATATAAACAGAAACGAATGTTTTTTTTAGTGACGGTAGACAGTTTTCCAGAAAGTAAAGTACATATTCTTTCTTTAGCAGAGTTGAGTGTTGTTTTGAGGCTCCATTAAATATTATTTACCCGAACAATACAATACAATTACTCCAGAACTGAACAGAACCGAAATTCATCTTGAGTACCAATTACTAAAACCAACAAAGACCTGAATCAGTCGTTAGTAAAATCCCTTTCCACAAAGGCAACCAATCAATTTCCTCCGGGAATAAAATATTAATAATAAATTCAAACACAACAATAATACGTAAATAGTTCCGAAGGAACCGTGAAATATTAGTAGGTACAATTCGTAGTTCGTACGTATCCTTCGATTCATTCCCCAAGGCAGAGTACTATCCGGGGAGATTACTCCGGATTTTTCCCGGTCCGAAAACGGCGAAGTTGAAAGTTTGCAACCTATCGAGCTACTTTGCTCAGAGTGTGACGGCAAATGTATGTGTTTGGAAACTTTTTAAAAAGCTCTTTGTGTGAAAATCTATTGGTCGGTGCGTTCTTCTCTTTTGGATTATTTTAACTGCACTTTTGAATAAAGGAAGTTTTCGATTTATTCTTGTTTATTTTTACTTAGCTGGTTTGAAAGAGATTATCGTCTAGCTTTTGATAATGGAAGGCTATATAGCTATTAAACAAAACTATTTGAGTCATCCACACACAAGTATCTTTTTTATTCTCTGACTTAATCACGTTTCACCCTAGTCACACCTATTGGTCAACGCAGATAGGGTCTAAAATATATTTGAGTACCAAACATCAAATCCGCCACTGTCCAAAACGATCGTTTGACCGTCACTTGGATTCCTGAAAAAAATCATCTAAAATTTTGACAATACATTACATTTCATTAACGATGCTCGTGAAAACTAGCTACTAGACTCGATGATATTTATAACGCAGGTCTCAGCGTATCAAAGAAGAAAACACAACTTTTCCACTATTTATATAAAACAAACTTTAAGCCGTATGCTATTACTGTATCGCCTTTACATTTCGACCTTTAAAGTTCCGACTATGTTGTGTTACTTCTAGAAGTTCCGCTTACTCCACAGGAGATACGATACGATGCAAAGTCAGAATTCCCAGCATCGACTTTGAGACTTCTCGTTTACTTCGAGTCTGTTTTCTGTTTTAACAGGTTCTTGATTCCGCACCAAGTTAATAGTTGTTTCAACAAACATTCGTTTGCTTTTTACCCTCAATTACTGAGCATTTATGTAGTTTAAATGTTGAATATAATTAGTTTCATTGTAAATTGTGTTCGTTGATGCTTCTGTTCTTGATGTTAGTTTATGTAAAACTTTATTATGATTACACAATCTAAAATTGTTGAACTACCACGAAATGGAAGGAAACGGTTCATCTAAAGCGAAATTGCATATATTTGTTTGATTTTTTTAAATTGTTCATACCAGTTATAACCATTGAGGTTTATCATTACCATTAAGATTCTAGGGCGTTATATAGTAATCAACCAAATACTCTAAACAGCTAGATATAAAAACCTAGTCCTTAAAAATAATATATATATATTTTTTTAAGAAATATAAAAGTTGAATGCCATTCAATAATTGTGTTTTATTAATAACTGTAAAATTTTCATGAATGCTGCTTTTAATTACGAAAACGTTAGATCTTCAGTTTTCAAATAACAACCGCAACTCCGCAATATGATTTAGAATTGTTTCAATGCAATTTGAAATTACTGTTTTCATCGTTCATTTCAAAGCTTTCCCATCGTAAAGAAAATAATACATTTTATCCACATCGAGTGGTAATACGAATAGCAGTAATAGAAATATATTTATCATTCGATCATATCTAGATACATTTTTAATATCCTGAGGTTCAAGAGATTTAAAGAACTAAAACAAAAGATAGCCATAAATAATTGTTTCCTTACCCTTAACGTTGACGAATATTAAAAAATTGGAAGGCAGATGACAAAACAATTTCCAACTCCACCCAATGATAGCCGTTGAAAACGAATTTCGATTAACACCTGCGGAATTCTGAACTTTTTCCTACGGTAGTGTGAACTCAAACAAGGTTATCAGGCGTGCTTCTCGAGTGCCAAACAAAGTTGCCAGGTGATCTGGAAATCCGGGATCGTTCTGGAATTTAAATAATTCGAGATCTGAATTTTGAATTCTTGTTTGGGATTGGTCTTTGGATTTAGATTGTGAGAACTGCCGTTAGCAGTTGCAGTAATCCACAATTTGGAATTTGAATATACTTTAGAAGAGATTGTTCATAAGATTCAGTATTCTCTTGTTTATTTAAAACCACCCATGATGCTATCTCAATACTAAAATTCAGGATTCGTTTAGCAATTATTTGTCCTAAAAATTCGTTTACAAAATTTGGCAATCCCTTCCACGATTCCACAATGTACATATTGCCCAATATTTTAAAACTTTTGGGGTAGATTCATGATAAAAATTCTCTGATAATGTCTGTATAAGTTGTGTATCTGTGTGTGGTTCTAAATATAATATTTATGTGATGTGTGGAAGTACTGCATTGGCGAAGTTTTATGTCATAGATGGAATCGGGTTGGGTGATATGAATTGGAAAACCTTTCATGAATGAATGGATCCACTTATATTTGTACTAAAAGTAATGGACATATTTCCAAGAAATGTATGAAGAATATTTTCGGTGATTCAGATATTTTCTTTGAAAAAAAAGAAGACCAGGCATGCAATCAAATTATCTAATGACGAGAACTAATCTTTGGTATTTAGTGACAAAGGTACCTATGTGAAAGTCAGTTTCATGAAGAATAATCACAGTATGTATTGCTTAATTGTATCAAGTCATACCTAGAAATATTACCACGTCCTTTTAAAAACTTGAAAGTTCACAGCTGAATGAGAACATTAGATTTCCTTCAGATCTAAAATATTTAAAATAAAATCGAAACTCTCGCCATAAGTCAACAATCGTTTCCGCACTAACCTTTAAAACAAACTGAACAAAATCCGCGAAAGATTTGGGTTCATGCAAACAATAAATATACATATACGTAGGAAGTTTTACATTGCACGTTTGGCATTCAAACGTATGTTATATCCAGGAAGATAAGCAACGATGGATGATATTGCGGAAGTTGGACCAAAGCCGCAAAATAAGGGGCCGTGCAGATTCAATACGTGCATGAAACTTCGATTAGACTGTGTATACAAAAGGTATTGTTCCTGCATTGGATTTGTGTAACTCTTGTAACATAATACGAGTAACATTATAAGGAATGTTTGTGAGGCACAGTGTGGTCTCGGACTAAGAATAGGCGCATTATAAAGAGAAAAGATAGGGTTACTGTACCTGTAGTTATCGTGATTTATCGCTCCTTTTTGGCCAAGATCAGAAACATCAGTGACTTAGTCTCACAAGTTCGTGCGTAACCGTCCCCCGGGGCGACAGACGTTGGGGGGACGCGGTACTCTAGATGTAATCGGGGGCGGAGAAGGTGTAGCGGAGAAGGGAAATGCGCTCGCTTCACCACAAGATACTAGATGCTACCGCGTCCCCCCTACGTCTGTCGCCCCGTAGCACGCGCACGAACTTATCGGACTATGGCAAGCACACTCTCAAGCTGAAGTGGTACACACGGCTACAGATCAAGCTATACATTTCCAGTATAAGCTGATCTTGCATTGTATAGGATTTCCTTACAATGAGAGGTCAGTGTAAACTGGATTTGTATAGCTTGATGTGTAGCCGTGTGTACAGTAAACCTGAGTCCTAAAGGCCTCTACACACCAAAGCCCGGGGGCTTCACCCGGCAGGTTATTGCCAGCGGATTATTGCGGCCAACTAAGCGAGCGAACATGACGCAAAACAAGCCTGGCGGACCTCACTAATTGTTCTGCGTCATGTTCGCTCGCTTAGTTGGTCGCAATAACCCACTGGCAATAACCCGCCGTAGAGGCCTTAACAGAAGCCGTCTTTGTAGCCGAAATCGGCCGGAAAATTCATTATCCTCATCATCATTTATCCTAAAGGTATTTGAACGTCTGCAAATTTGTGCATGGGCAGAATGCAGCCTGAATGAACAGATTACCCTCATAAATCTTGTAGACGATGTGGACAAAGACGCAGATAACAGTAAAGGTCATGGCACACTATACTGGCACCGCAACGGCACCGCTCCAACCCAGCAATTAACTTGTCATTCAAATTAGAGCATTAAATCGTGTGTCGTTTAATATATTTCATAGTGTCAATATAAAAAAGACAATGGCGGGCAGTCAGCGCGCTTGCCGCTACCATACAACTCGACTCGCAGCCCGCGCTCTGCAAGCGAGCGGACCGCGTGGTTACTGCGCGCCGATTCCGAGTCGCCAGCAAAACAACGTGGTTGCGCCGTCGCCCGTGTTCTTTTTAACCGACTTCAAAAAGGAGGAGGTTCTCAATTCGTCTGAATGATTTTGTTTTTTTTTTTTTTTGTATGTTTGTTACGCGATATCTCCTCCAATTATGAATGGATTTTGATGATTCTTTTTTTGTTTGGTAGATCATACTTCAGAGGTGGTCTCATATAAATTTTATCGAAATAGTTTCAGCGCTTTTTGAAATAATCAACAAAAACAAAAAAAAATATACTTAGATGACGTTTTCGTTTGTGGTTCCCTTATGCAAAAGTTTTGATAAGGACTTTCAATCTCTGCTATAACTGTGATCACAGAAACATTAGCCAAGAACAAAGAAGTTTGTATGTGTTTGTAAGGAGCCGTCATGATAATTATACATTAATTCTCAAAGAAAACTACTTAATTGTAGGAAAGATTACGCAATCGTGTCATTTAAATTTGTAGTCTTAAACCGTGTACTTTATGGCACTAAAACGTATATAATAAATAACTTTAAATAAAAGTAAAAACCGACTTCAAAACAAAAACTAAAAAGAGTAAAATAATTACCAAAATATAAAATTAACAGTTTCAGAAGTCGGTGCAATTCTACACTGAAACAAATAAAAGCCACCGACTTCTGAAACTGTTAATTTTATATTTTGGTAATTATTTTACTCTTTTTAGTTTTTGTTTTGAAGTCGGTTTTTACTTTTATTTAATTATTTTCCTGCTCTTCGTCGAGAGCAATAGCGATCATTGCTAGTTCGCGCAATGTAAACCGAGACATTATGAAAACATACAAGTCCTAGGCGTGTGTCAGTGTAGGCGTTCAATCACAAATGCCATATAACTACTGTGTTCGCGGTGACAGCAAGCTTGCACCTCGAGGACAGCGCGCGGACTGCGAGTTTGCACCTCGCGGACGACTCGTAGTTAGCGCGCTGGCGGCTAGTCGTAGCCTAAATTTGGGGCGACGCCGTGCTGCAGCTGTGCAGTTGCGGTGCCGGTATAATGTGCCATGGCCTTTACGAGGTACCTACATACTGCCAGGTTATATAAACAAAAATGTGTAGACGTTAAAATCATAGTATGCTATTTTATGTTTATTTGTATAATAATTATGTTGTGCTCTGTCCAAATAAATACTTTTCATACATTAATACAAATATTAATTTGAACATTATTCAGTAGCTTTGGATAAATAGACGTAATACGCGGCTCCAACATTTAAATACACAGTTATTAAAAATAATACAACATTTTTCGTTAAGGTATTTTATAAAAATCATGTCACAAATATTGAAAAAAAATATGGTTAAATGAATGCAGCAAACTGTTTTCAGATTGAAATAAACTATCCAGAAACGATGTAGGTAATGCTAGGAGATTTCATATGTAGTTTCGGTGACATTAAAATGTGATGGTACAATTAGACTGATCTGATGATAAAGCCGGAGGGTAGTCACAAGAAACCAGCAATCGCATGTAGTAAACCTGTCCCCCCTTATTACAAAATATGGTTTAGACCAAGACTAAGGTAAACCCAGGTTTAAAACATACCCATCACTTTCTTATGTCATACAACAAAAAGAGACGGGGCTATTTTAAAACCTAGGTTTTTCCTAGACCATCTTTTGTAATAAGGGGGGTCAAGTTTAGGCCCTTAACTGCTCAGCTAATATGCGAGTACTTTTTGGTGACTTTATAAAAAGTTGATTAGTTATTTTTTTCTCCTCAGTAACGTCAGCAAATATATCAGAAATCAGACTATGACAAAGGAAGGCGAAGTAGAACAGTACTATCTGAATCCTCCGACTTATCAATATAAAATAACATTGTCATGATATTCGATTATTACGGAAACGAAGTAACGTGCTGAATGTAGCACAAAATAAATGCATTCACACATGAAAATACAAGCATTCCTGTTACGGTTGACGACTTCGACGCCATTGTAACAAATGACTGAACGCCACAATTCACAGCAAGGCTAAAATTTGCGCGACAATAATAGACAGAAAATGTTTGTGTTAATATACTGCAAGTTATGCAGCAATTGTGATTCTACACGATTAATTCAGTTCATTGGATTGTTTATTAACAAAATAGCTCTTCGATAAATCAAGGATAATGTTTGCTTCGAGTGCATTGATGTTCTAGAGTTAAAATCTGCATCACGGTGGGCATATTTATGTTTAGACGTTTACAGGCGGTGGTTTTACCGTGCGAACAGTTCAAAATTGTAATGTTGTTGTGAAGACTGTGCCTTTGTTAGGTGGTCTATATTCTTCCGAACAGTGCTTCGAATGCGTAAAAACATAGATGTTGTTAAACTTATACAGGTGTCCCTAAACTCAACATCAAGCCGGAAACAAAATATGGTAGGGCAGTTTATGTACGGTCATGAAAAAAAGTTGTATTAAAAATTAAAGGGTTATGCGGTAAAATTTTATTCATGGTAACATTGTTAGACGAAATCATTTTTTTCTTGTCTTCCTTATTGTTATACTTAAATGTTATTTGTTCCCGACATGACGTTAAGTGTTGGGACATCTTGTTTACTGATCGATATATGTAGAATCTTCTCAACATCAGAGAGCGTTTTATGTTAAAATCGTCACGTGATTTTTGTACTTAATCGCAGTTATCCGTATAGTTATTATAAGTATTACGTTTCCGCGGGGTTACGCAACGAAATAAGTACGGAAAATTTGTCTTTAATTACCGTGTCGATCACATGTACTTCTAATTAAGGAAGAAACCTTGTAAATTAATGGAAATCAAATATGCTAGGTAAGGCTCACATTTAAACAAACCTGTTTACACTCAAGGGATAGCTTTGAAGATTGGAATGTTGCCAAGAGCCTTGTTTTGATGTACAACGCAGGCAACAAGGCGTCATGCTGAATTCGAATTACTTTCTGACAGCTCGCCTTTGTTCAGTGGCTGACCGGAGATTGTTACGATGGGTACCAAGACGACAAAGTATCCACTTCCTTGAAGAGAAAATCTTGCCAAACATTTAGATTGCAGTGATAAAGAATATGCTTACGCGAATGAGATTTGTAAAAGTCAACAACGTTGATAAAACTAAAATATGTAGCTATGATAATTACGTATTTTTATATTAGTAGGTACTTAAATAAATGTAGTGATGAAACTCATACATTTTGTAATATTACATTAAAGCAGTTTGTAGAAGCTAGTTATGGAAGCACAACCCATACAAATACTCCGTATGTCAGCATAAAAGCTCTCGATGCACTGTGCTTGCATGATTATTCCCAGAGAGAAAAGGATGGCGGTTGTTAGACTAAGATATAGGACATAGGCACTTCGTGTAAGCATCTGAATCTGTAAACACGTCAAGTCAATTTAATTATATCATTTTAATTAATTAATTTTTATTTTTAAAAACACCTTAAGTCGCTCCCAAATCCTGACTGGCGCAGCCGGTAGGATCACTGAGAAAAACTTTCCCGCGTTCAGTGAATATTCGCGAATAGACTTTTCCCGATTTTCCCGCTCGTGCGCGGTGTACAGCGAAGTGATCCGAAGAACCAAATAAATATTGTCTGAGACGAGGGGCCTTGAGAGCTGATGATGGGCGTGGCAGGCTGGTGAGTACGACTTTTCACCTCCTACATATCCCTTTGTTAACTTGGAATTGGACGTTTTCCATTTTGACTGTTTTATGGTTTTCTTAAAAGTAAATTATAAGTTTTTAGTAAAAAAAAAATATAAATACCTAACGTAAATACATATTTGTTGTGTATTATACAGTATTATATCATTTATTGAGTTAAGTTAGTAACATTAATTACATTTCGATGGCCCCACCGAATAAACGTGCAAGAGTTCTTACACGATTTTTTTTTTATTTCATTTTTCGTTTCTTTTGCCTATCCAGCACCTACTTAATTTTTTTTATGAATTTTAGACTCAAAATACGCCTATTATAATAGTGAATTTCTTTATTCTAGGGAAATAATTAATTTTAAAATTACACGAATACTAGTTTATGCTATTATTACATGCTTTTTGAGTCGCCGAGTACACAAGAATAAACATGTTAAAACCTACAGACGTTTGAGAAGATTTGTGATTGTTTCCGAATTTAGGTAACGTCTTCTTACACGTTTATTCGCGTAGAAATGTATGCAAATTTTATTACCAATGTTTCATTCCACAAAATGGAAGTTTGAATATAAATAGGTTATTAAAATTAAAGTATTGCATTATCTCTTACTATAATTATTTTTTTCTAACAATTGTGTTAAAGATTCAAACATTAAGTGCATTAATTTAAGTTTATACCTAGTAACGGTAAATAAACAAATGTTTACGCGATAAATTCTATTGTAATCGTACGTAACGTTAGAAAGGGGTACGGGGGGTAAGATGCGAGTAAAATAAGGTGACTAGCTTGGAGTCAGTGGTGACCTCTCGCTTCCGGCCGTGGTTCTGTTCATGGTCGGGAGCGAGAGTGCGTGGGAAGCCGTCGCCTCCTTCTGCGAGGAGGTGATGGCGACCAAAGAGGGAGCGGAGAGGGGGAGAGAGACAGCTGCCACTCTCCCTTCCCGCGCCAGACGCACCGGGCGCTGGAGGGCGCGTGCCGATCTCCGGCCACCATAGTGTGTGGCCTGCGGGTAGTACTAGTACTGGCCTGCGACCAGTAACATGCCCGAGAAGGCGGTGCGCAGTGTTCCGTGCGCGCCTCTCAGCAGGAAGGACGTGGGGCCAGGCCCCACAGAAGGAGAGGTCCGCCAGGGGCTGGTGGACCAAGGCCGAGGCAGCTGCGAATCCCGCGACCCCGGCCAAGGGTCAGGAGAAGGAACACCGTGGGTTTTTAGCCGGTAAGAGTCCGGCATACCCCTTTGTCTTCCCCGGGCGAAGGGCATCCATGAGGATTTTCCCTCGAAAAAATAAAAAAGAAAAGGTGACTAGCTCGGAAGGTCAGTCTCGTTGTTGTTGTTGTGATTCTATGCGCGCTATTACATAATTTTGTTTCGCGCAATTACATTCAATTATAAATATTATAAATCTACTGCCATTGGAAAACTCCATCTCGGTCTCCAATGACAGTGAGGAGGAGGATTAGTGTTTCTAATATCGCAATTCGTTTTTTTTTAATCAAGAAATTTACTTTCTTTGTAACTGTAACTGTACTTTCTGTTCACGAGGACAAATACATAATTATATTTTCTTTATTCTTTATAATATCTGTATTTTATTTTATCCTTTTGAAGTCAAAGTTTTTTATTTCAAATAGACTAGATTACAGGCACTTTTAAAACGTCAAAACTAGGTGCACGGTTCCAAAAGGTAGGTTGCATGGGGAAGAGCTCAAAACTCCAAGAATACTCTTTTCAAAATAGTAGTTCATGACAATTCCATTACAGTAGTGTGAGAAATAGAATGAGAATAATGCAGGTTAATGTAAGAAATAAACTCACATAAGAGTAACAAATAGAAAAATATGCCTTCTGGGATTGCCATAGCAGCTAAGGGCTAACCAGTCCCGACAGACAGCAACCGTTCACGAGCATGACGTGCACATCCGCATCGCTTAGCTCAACCAAATTGCAGGGAACCCAATGACAGGATATACAACGCCACCATAAGCAGGACATTTAAGTGAGCATGACAGACTCATACTACCAGACAATGGGCAGTAATGTGATATGATTATAGGTGTATCATTAATTGCTGCATGACGCTCAAACTTTACAGATTGGAAAATGATACTATGAAAATTATAATTATAAAACAATATCAGACTATTTAGGCAGAGTATTATACATTAAATAATAAAATTATAATGGGAATATAAAAATTTCAGTATTTGAATGAAAAAAATAATATGAAAATTGATCAAATAATGTACAGGTTATTTTAAGTCAATAAAAAGAAGAATACTAGAAGTAAACATTAAAAATAATGTTAGGTCATACAACCAACCAGTTAGACAGGGCCAGAGGATCGCAATGTGCAGGACGGAGTTGTACGCCAGGCATTTTTATCTTCGATATAATGATTTATGTTTTAATAAGCTTTAGATATCAAAATGCTCTTAAGAAATTATTTAAAATGCTCTTAATAAATGATTTATTGTAGAACCAGCACTGTTCCCCATAAACGTCTTGCTGGTTTGTCTTAGTCTAAAACCAGGTACTGTTAGCTTGTGTTTATTGCGAGTATGTATGTTGTGGACGTCACTTTTCTTGTTATACTGGGCAATATTTTTTCGAATGTACATAGTGTTACTAGGTATATACAAAGATGGTAGGGTAAGTACATTTATTTCCTTAAATAATTCACGAAGCGATTCACGGCAGCCCAGATTATAAATAGCTCGGACTGTTCTTTTTTGTAATATGAAAATAGTACCAACATCAGCAGCCGAACCCCACAGTAATGTGCTATAAGACATAATACTGTGAAAGTATGCAAAGTACACCAACCTAGCTGAAGCTATATCAGTCAACTGCCCAATTTTCCTGACGGCAAATGCAGCAGAACTCAGTTTGCCTGCAAGTGCCTCTATATGAGGTCCCCATTGCAATTTAGAGTCTACTGTGATGCCCAGGAAGACAGTTAAGGGAACTGGATCTAACGCTTTCCCGTCAAGTTTCACATTTGAATTAATGTACACTTGAGGTGGAGAATTTAATACTTTTGGTTTTACGAAATTATTTATATTATTATACCTTGCATTAACAAAGATGTATTACATAAATTAAAACTGATTTTATTAACACTAATATAAATGCATACGATCTTTCCAATCATATAGAAGCAGAACAATGTACTGTAAACAAGCGTGTAAATAGTTATAGCTGGGTTCAAAATAAACTTGAATTACGGAGAATAATAGTGTAACATTACAGTACATTTTATTCGTTGTGTACTATTACACGAATAAGCGTGTAATGATATATTGCTGTGACCTAGTCATGCAAATTTCACAAGAGTATTAACATTAAATAGTTTTTCATGAATTTCCTGAAACTCGTTGATATTTAGAAAAAAGTAAATACACAAGTCTACAGTTTATTTTTTTACCTATAATTCGATAATACATTATTTATACCTATTTACAATGGAATGAGCGTTATTGAAGTTTAAACGTTTTTATTTTTTCCTGAAAAGTTGTCTTTTTTCTCTTACACGTTTATTCGGTGGGGCCATCGATTTATAGTTTTAAATAATAATAATAGAGTTCATAGAGTTATTAGATTCGTATACAGAACATAAAAATGTCTGAAATTAAACTTATACCGAATGAATTGTACAAAATTATACCAACCTTTGATGGGAATAAACGCCATTTAAATTTATTTTTGCGAAAATGTGAGTATATAATTGATAAATTTAAATCATCAAATTTGCAACATGAATATTTAATGCATGTTGTGACTAGCCGATTAGCGGGCGACGCAGCTGCACTTATCAGCGAGCGCGATGATATTCTATCGTGGGCGGAATTCAAGGAATTACTCGTGTTACACTTTGGGGATCCGCGAAGCGAAGAGTGTTTAGCTATCGAACTAGAAACATTAAAGATTAAACATAATGAGAATTACACCGATTTTTGTGCACGAATTCAAACTGTAAAATCAGTGCTGTTGTCGAAAGTCAATCAAATTAGTGACCAGAATTTGCGAGTAAGTAAAACTGCTATATACAACAACACAGCCTTGCAGGTATTTTTATATAATTTATCTGAGAATATGGTACGCGTTGTTCGTTTAAAAGACCCTAGCACTCTGGAACAGGCTTTGTCTATAGTTTTAGAAGAAGTTAATTTCTATGATCAGTATCAGATGCGCGGTAAGGTGTTAAATGCAAGTCATAACTCTAAACCTCAGTCTAGTAGTACAGCGGTACCACAACAAACTCCTAAATTCAGTTTACCTCAACAGCCTACAGGTTTTAGACCGATGATGCAACCATATCAATTATATAGAAATAATTTTGGCGCAACACCCAAATTTAATTTCGGGATTCCACCAAATAAACCGGTTAACGTACCGGGACATGTTCAAAGTAATGCTCAATCCGGTATGAATAAACAAAATTATGTTCCACCTCAGTTTGGATACCGACCTAATGCCGGTTATAGACACCCTGGTTATCAACCAATGCCACCAATGCATCCGCGACAGTTTGGTAATCCTAATCGTTTGGCAACTCCTCAACAAAACTCGCAAAATAAACCTACTCTAGATAACACAGATGTTACTATGAGGACTGCCCCGCAAAGAGTATCGCAGCCGGGTTTTCGTCTCAATGAATTAGAACTCTATCCCTCTTACAACTGTTATTATACTTACCCTGTAGACTACGGCTATGATGAAACTGCATATTTCCCTATCGAGGAAAATAATTATCCGATAGGCTTAGCACCTGAAAACCCTATGTTTGAGATAGATGAAATTAAACAGATTGAAAATGTTGACAACACTGATGGCTCTACCTCCGAGGACGAAAATTTTCTGATACGAGCCTCCGTACATCAGAACCTGAAAAAATAATATTAAACTGTAGTATAAAATTAAAATTACCGTATATTTACATACCAGAAATAGATGGAAAGTTCATGATCGACACAGGTAGTACCCGATCATTTATACATCCTAGAAAAGCGATTCAATATTACCCTGATTATATATCATATGAGCCCTTCGAAGTAGTCAGCACACATGCCTCTAGTAAACATAACCAGGTAATACATATTCCATTGTTTCCTGTATTTCAATGTAGCGATTATCATAAATTTTATATGTACAATGTAGATTCATTTTATGATGGGTTGATTGGAAATGATCTCTTAAAACAATTAGAAGCCGTTATAGACCTAAAAAAACACATACTGGTAACAAAGACGACTCAAATACCAATTCACAATAATACAGAACATATTATAATACTTCCTCCACGAACAGAAATTAAGGCAAGCTTACCTATCGATATGTACAACGGTGAAGGAATACTCAATTACAAACAATTCTGTGAAGGAGTACGTATGCCTACCGCACTTGTTAAATGTACAAACGGCTATGCAACCACAGTCATACAAAACACACTCGATGTACAGATGGAACTTTGTGTCACTAAGCCGTTCGTAATAACCGAATATAAAGAAAACAAATGCCATATAAATTCCATAAACGACCAAAATATAGAGACTGACCAATTATTACGCGACAATATAACAAAATTACGACTAGACCACATGAACGATGAGGAACGAAATAGTATAAGACAGCTATGCGAAGAATATAGAGATATATTTTATTGCGAAAAAATACCTTTAAGCTTTACTAATCAGGTAAAACACTGCATTCGGACGAAAAATGAAGACCCTATTTATACAAAACCGTATAGGCAAGCCCCCGCTCAAGCAGCAGAAATTAATAGACAGGTCGAAAAACTTTTGTCAGAAAGCGTAATCCAAGAGTCCTTTTCGCCTTGGAGCTCACCAGTCCATCTCGTTCCCAAAAAGCCCGATGCTTCTGGCGAAGTAAAATACCGAATGGTAATCGACTACAGAAAGCTTAACGACATTACAGTTGACGACAAATACCCCCTACCTAACATAACAGACCTTTTCGACAAGTTAGGTAAAAGCACATACTTTACGACTTTAGACCTGGCCAGTGGCTACCATCAAATTGAGCTAAATAAGGACGATATACCTAAGACTGCTTTCAGCACCCAAAATGGACATTACGAGTTTTTTAGAATGCCGTTCGGACTTAAGACAGCTCCGGCAACTTTTCAGCGAGCCATGGACAACATCATGAGAGGTTTGCAAGGAATACATTGCCTAATATATCTTGATGACGTCATAGTGTATTCGTCTAGCCTTCAGGACCACTTACAAAAACTTAGAGCAGTCTTTGATCGACTCCGACAGACTAACTTGAAAATACAACTTGACAAGTCGGAATTTTTACGAAAGGAAGTTTTATATCTAGGACATAACATCACTAAAGACGGACTAAAACCTAACAGCGACAAAATTAAAGCCATTCTAAATTATCCTGTCCCTAAGACCACAACAGAAATAAAAAGTTTTCTTGGTCTCATCGGTTATTACAGAAAGTTCATTAAAGATTTCGCTCAAATTACGCAACCTCTAACGTCTTGTCTAAAGAAACGAAATAAAATTATCATAGACCAAAATTACATAGATGCCTTTGAAAAATGCAAAGAAGTTCTGACTAATTCGCCTCTGTTACAATATCCTGACCCGACTAAACCTTATATATTAACAACTGACGCCTCTAACGTAGCCCTTGGTGCTGTCCTATCTCAAGGACCAATTGGAGCAGATAAACCAGTTGCATATGCAAGTCGCACGCTTAGCGACACTGAAGCGCGTTACAGTACAATAGAACGAGAACTTTTGGCAATAATTTGGGCTGTAAAACATTTCAGGCCCTACTTGTACGGCCATAAATTTCAAATTTTCACTGACCACAGACCTCTTGCTTGGCTTTATTCTCTAAAAGAACCCAACAGTAAACTGACTCGGTGGCGTCTCCGCCTCCAGGAATATGATTTTACCATTGTTTATAAAAACGGGAAACAAAATACCAATGCCGATGCATTATCACGCATAAAAGTTAATGCTATCGATTCCGACGAAAATTCATCAATGGATGTTAACCTAGACGAATTAGAAATACAGAAAGTAATAAAACAACTTAAAGAACTTGAAAATTTTACTGCGAAACCTAAAATAGAAAATCAAACAGAAATAGTTACAATTTCGGACTCTGACTCTGACGTTACAACACCAGTAGACTTATTTCAAGAAAATTTCCCTATCCCTTCAGTAACCAATAGTAGTAGAACAGACACAGTAACTTCAGACATAGAACCAGACTCATTAGGTATTCCAATTTTGAGAGAAGCAATTGACACTAAACCCAATCAGATATTAGTATTTTCATGGTTTCGAAATAAATTACAAGTGCAAAATTTATCCCGAAAAAATCAAAAAGTTTTAGAAATATTTCTCCCATTAGATAATGAAGAACTAGTTAAGCAATTTTTAAAAGAATACGTGACACCTAAACGTAAATATTTCATTTATTTTGAAAACGAAATTCATAGAAGATTATTTACTAAAGTTATAATAGAAATTTTTAAGAAAGGTTCAGTAGAATTCTTTGAGTGCACAGATAGAGTAGTATACGTAGAAGATGAGAAAGAACAAAAAGCGGTTATAATAAAGCACCACGAAGGAAAAACGTGCCATAGGGGAATTAAAGAAACAATAGTTAGGATACGCAGGAATTATTATTGGGAAAACATGCAGGATACGGTAGCAGCAGTAATAAATATGTGTGAGCCATGCAAACAGATGAAGTACGATAGAAAGCCGTTAAAGCCGATGTTACAATTAACACAGACACAGGATGCCCCTTTTCAGGAAATATTTATTGATTTATTCAGTATAGAAAATAAATACTATTTAACATTAGTAGATGCATTTAGCAAATTGGGACAGGCTATCGAAATTCCAAGTAGGCAAACAACAGAAGTAGCGCGAGCCTTGATTAAGTACTTTTCAATATACGGTGTGCCCAGGAAAATAACCAGTGACCCAGGCACTGAGTTTAACAACCAACTTATGCGTGAGCTTTTGGCTATGTATAAAATAGAAATTCACATAACAACGGCAAACAACCCTAACTCTACCGGTGTCGTAGAAAGATTCCACTCCACCATCATAGAAATATATAGACTTGCAAAATATGAGCATAAATGTACAGATGCCGCTTCTGTAATGGCATACTCCATAATGGCATACAACCACACTATACACTCTACTACAGGATTAACACCTTTCGAAGTAGCATTTGGACACACAGACTCTGGTAAAATATTTAATGTAGACGTTGAAAAAGCATACACACAACAATTGGTTAAAGATCATGCGAAACGAACAAAATTCCTGTACAAATACATAACTGACAAAATTATTGCCACTAAAGAAAAAGCTAGAGAAAAGAAAGGAGGTGAAGCTGAGCGAAACTTACAAGAAGAAGAGAATATTTTCGTAAAAGACATTAACATAAGAAAAAGTAAAGATAAACCTAGGTACCATAAGGCAGTAGTAAAAGGAAAGGTAGAGAGAAACGTAGTACCAGTAAAAATAGGGAATAGACAAACTAAAGTGCCCTTAAAGAACGTTAAACGTCCTTCACAGGTCGTGGCTGATCATCGTGGTCTTGAACCTGACGATCAAGACCCAGGGCCTTCAACTTCAAGAGATTAAAAATAACCCAGGCGTTTTACCTGTTAAGCAAGGACAAGCGTTTATAGAAAAAGATAAGTGGATTATAGTTAAGATATTAGATTTTAAGGTGATAGAAGACGATTTAGTATTAAATATTAATAGATATAAAGAGTTTAGTAATTTAGTAGACATTCATAAGCCCTATGAAAATGAGTTCCAAAATATGAAATTGCAGGTAGAACACTTACGCTATTCAACAATCAAAAAGTTCAGGCAGCTTATTCCATCAAAACGGTTCAAACGTGGTCTCATTGACCCTCTTGGATCATTGATTAAAACACTTACCGGTAATTTAGCTCATGAGGACGCGATTAAGTACGATACTCAGATTGCAAACTTGAAAATAGGTCAAACACACATAGATAAAAAAATAACTATAATTTCGAAAATGCTTGATTCTGTTATTAACAAATCTATGTCTCTACAGGAAAATATTCAAATCTTAGACGACCGTATGAAACGCATAGAAAGAATAGTAAAAAATATAGGCACTAAAGAAAATAACTCTATATACTCTATATATGTTTTAAGCATGTTTGATATGTTTGTAAGTAATTTTAGAACGATATATATAGTTTTAGATGAGATTGAAACTGCATTATCATTTACAAAAGTCTCTGTTTTACACCAAACTATTGTTGACCCATCTGAACTACTATCATTGTTAAGCAACATTTCTAAAACTGAATGTTTAATGTATCCTGTTACGGAAAAAACTCTAGTGATGCTAGAAAGAACAATGTCTGTTAAAGCGTATGTAAAAGAAAACCAAATTACATTCATTATGGAAATCCCGTTATTAGACAAAAATAAATATAATTACTTCAAGATTTACTCATTGCCAATTTTCAATAAAAATGAAACTGTTATTATAATTCCTAAATATCCCTACCTTATGGTGAAAGGTCCCATGTACTTACCGCTAGCTAGCCCTTGTGAAGAAATCGCAGCCAACCAGTTCCTGTGCAAGGAAAATGTTTTTTTTTTTTTTTTTTTTTATTTATTTATTTCGTATAAACATAAAACTATCATTACAGGTACTTATTACCTAATGCAATAGCCTATGTACATAAATATTAAAAACTAAAACAAAAATTGTAACATAAATACTAAACTAACCTAAACAAATTACACAATAAGCGACCCGTGTGAATTCGTTCAATGTACACAAAAAGAGATCTATTCTATGAGCCATAGTGTTGAGCGCACGCAGCGCACGCGTGAGCGGTGCGCGCTGCAGCAGGCATGTACGCGCACGCGGCACGGCCAGCAGCTCCGGCCGCCGCCGCCGCCGCCGCCCCACGTACTCGTCCGGGACGCACAGCTGGAGTACCTCCAACACGTTCGGATTATGGATTTTTCCACGGATTAATTTAAATAGGTAGACGGTGAGAGCTACCTCCCTTCTTACTTCGAGCCTGTAATACCCCACCATACCCAGAACAAATAGAGTAGGGTACAGGAGCGGATAGCCTGGGTATACCCCATACTGCTTCAAATACACGAACCTTACAAATTTGTTCTGGATACGTTCCAGCATCAGTTTGTACTTCTCCTCGTGTGGTGACCATATTACGGCATTACACTCCAGGTGACTCTTCACGAGTGCCTCGTACAGTGCTTTCAAAGCTCCTATGTTCGTGAAGTTGTTTGCTTGGCGCAATATTAGTCCCAGATTCCGGTAAGCTTTCTTGCACACATCAGTGATATGCTGGCGAAATTGTAGATCAGCAGTGAAGCGTACACCTAAGTCCCGTATGTCTGTCACACGCTGTACCGGCGCCCCGTCCATAAGGTATTGGTAATGGCTCGGGGTTCGTGCGCGACTGAAAGACAGCACGGAACACTTAGTCACATTAAAAAAAAGTCTATTTTTTAAGCTCCAACTTACTATGCTATCTATATCTCGCTGTAGTGTGGCGTGGTCTGCGTTATGCTCAATTTTATGAACCAGTTTTAGGTCATCCGCGAAAAGTAAGGGCGTAGACTTGTTGGCTACCTTCGGTAAGTCGTTTATTGTCAAAATGAATAAAAGAGGCCCTAAATTACTCCCCTGACTCACCCCAGATCTTGTTGGGTAGGGATCCGAAAGATGTCCGCCACAGTCAACGTATTGACATCTGTCCCGAAAGTAACAGGCGAAGAATGTTAACGTATGTGGGGTGCACCCCATACCGGCCAGCTTGGCCAGTAAGATGTCATTGTCGACTGTGTCGAACGCCTTTCGGAAATCAAAGTAAGCGACATCCACCTGCAGCCCAGCATCCACCACGGGTACCAGATTTGTCATCAGATCCAGTAAGTTCCCAGTCGTCCCTCGCCCAGGTCGGAACCCGTGCTGAGCGTCGGACAACTGAGCGCTCACCTGCGGATAAAGACAACCGTGGATGGCCGCCTCAAATATCTTTGCCGGAGTACACAAGATCGCCACAGGTCTGTAGTCAGTGGGCGCCGTCCCTCCCCTGCCCTTCGGTACTGGCACCACACGAGTAAGTTTCCAGCGTTCCGGGAACGTCGCGGTCTCTATACAGATGTTAAACAGATGAAGTAACGGCTCGACTAATACTGCCCCACAGTCCCTAAACACAAACGCCGGTATCCCGTCAGGCCCCGCTGAGCGCTTGGGCGGACAGCGCACGAGCGCGCGGCGCACGTCGGCGGCGCGTAAGCGCTCGAGATACACGCGCGCGCCCGGCGCCTCAGCCACGCGCTCTGCGTCAGCGCTGGCCGCCTCCACGCTCAGCGTGGCCGGCTCCCGGTTGTACACAGACTCGAAGTACCGGGCGAACTCTCCCGCACACTCAAACTCGGACAATACTTTACCGTCTTTTATTATTTTGCGATTGGACGAGTTTCCGGTTTTAGACCTAATGAAATTCCAAAATGCTCGCGGTTCTTTTGCCAGGTGACTTTGGACGCGGTTCCGGTATTCGTCGTGAGCTCGGGCGGTCTCGGATTTAACCCTCGCCCTGCACCGAGAAAACGCTTCGTAGTCCTCGCTCGACCTACTAGATTTATATTTTTTATGTAGCGCATATTTGAGTTGTATGTCCCTAATGATCGCACTCGTATACCATACTGGGTAAACGTACCTACTGCTCCTCGAACCGGTCTTTTTTAGGGGCACATACATACTAAAGATCTCATAGATTTTATCATAAAATAAATTTAATATAACGTCCGGCTCCGTACAACAATATAAATCAGTCCAGTCTATTTCACTCAAAGATTGATAGAGAGTATTAAAATCGGTTTTGTTGAAATTCCATTTTTCGCGACATATCGATTGCGCATACGGGTGTCGCACGTTCGACTCAGGAGTATAGTCGTGCACAGAGTGCTCGCGGAGCGCGGGACGGGCAGTGAGTGCGAGGCGCACGTGCAGCGCGGGGTGGTAGGCATCGACGGGCTGCAGCGCCTCGTCCGCGCCGCGCACGCTGACGTCAGCGCCGCGCGCACCCAGCACGAGGTCCAACTGCCTCCCACTACAGTTCGGTATCTCGTTACACTGAACGAATTCACAGAATGCCATAAAATATTCAAAATAGTTAACAATGTTACTATTACAGGAACACAAATTAAAATCACCTAGAACTACTAACTTATTTTTATACTTTACACATATATTTTCCAATATTTTAAACAACACCATATACTCATTCTCGTCCGTCTGCGGAGGAATATATACCGTACAACACGTAAATAGAAACCGTTTACCTCTATACACACTAGCACACACTAATTCAAACTTGTGATCGTTTACGTTAACGTTGCCTGGGATCGCCACTCGCCGTAATTCAAATCGCGGTGTGGCCACTAAAAGTGCTCCCCCTTGTTTGCGGCCGTCAGCGCGATCGCATCGCAATATTTGATATCCTGGCACGACAAACTCCGAATCTTTAATCGCTGCATTGAGACCGGTTTCTGTGATTGCAAACAAGTCACACCCTGAGGATTCCAGCAATGATAAAAATTGGCTAGTTTTTGTCCTAATTCCTCTCACGTTCTGGTATAATATATTATAATATTTCAAAATATTATGTTTGTATTTGGTTTGGTTTGGTTGGTCGACGAAACCAATTAATCCATTCACATATTTCTACATTTAATGGCCACGATTCCGGGTCGCAAAGCCTGTCAAAGTCAGTTACAGTAACGCCAATCTTAAACGATGCATAATCCCGCTCACTCTTAGGTCTTAACTTTTCAATAGAAATTTCCGACTCATTGCCCAGTATTCCTATAATATGCTCTTTTAATATATCTTCCGTAGTAGTTTTATCTAATCTCCAAATATGTAAATACTTTTTCCGTTCAACCGCTTTTAACAATGTAACTGACGAATTGCCACCTTTTATTATCGGTTTACTTCTCTTTTTACTTGTAACTTCTATCCACTGGCTATTGCTCTGTCCATCTGCGACGACGCGGCGCGTGGGGGGCTCGCACGGCGGCGGCCGCGGCGGCCCGGGTGCTCTTGCTCGCGCCGTCTTGGCCGCGGCCGGCGCCCGAGCGCTGTTCGCGATATTATTGCCTAACGATGTATCTACGCTAGTAGCTCCTGGTGTAATTAAGGCACATTTTTGTTGAGCATGACCGATGGTATCACTGTTGTTATATTGTATCCTGAAAGTACGTGCATAGAACAATTAATGAATTTTGCTTCAAACCTCAGTTTGTGTAAACCCCTTGTGGTTGATCTGGAAAGCCTTAAAATACAGCCTATTGATTCTGCCAGCTGGATAATTTATACTAAAAATGAAATAATACTTACCGAAACGTGTGCCACTGATGTTATCAGGAAATCGATCAAGGGTACATATATCTTAGAAATCAATGAAGACTGCAGCGTCTGTCTGGGAAATATTAAATTAAACAAAAGGCAATATAATTCAGGAAAAATACAATATAGAGTAACGCCGATGACAGCTCTACCCAAATTGAAGGAAACTTCTGTTAATTGGAACAAGACAGTGAACTTAAACAACCTGAACTTTGACGATTTAAAACATCTATCCTATACGTTAAAAAGTGAAATAATCGAAAGTGATAGTGCGGTGAATACAAAAAGTGTTAGTTTAGGTACTGTAATGCTTTATGTAATCCTAGTAGTAACATGTTTTAGCGTAATAATCTGGAAGAAAAAGTCTTGTATAATTCAAGGTCTGCGAAATCATCGGAATCCAAATATTCCCGGTAATTTCGCACTTGGTGAGGGAGGAGTTATGGAAGCACAACCCATACAAATACTCCGTATGTCAGCATAAAAGCTCTCGATGCACTGTGCTTGCATGATTATTCCCAGAGAGATAAGGATGGCGGTTGTTAGACTAAGATATAGGACATAGGCACTTCGTGTAAGCATCTGAATCTGTAAACACGTCAAGTCAATTTAATTATATCATTTTAATTAATTAATTTTTATTTTTAAAAACACCTTAAGTCGCTCCCAAATCCTGACTAGCTTTCACAATTTCCAATAAATCGTTGAGAAAAAAAACAAACACAATTACGGATTATTGCAGACGTAGCAATATACCTCGTATACAATGTTCTTTGCAACCGCAATTTGTTTTTAAAAGAATGTCAATAACTCTCAAAGGGTAACAGGGTCACCTTTACTGAAGTGCTAAACCATTTAAATAAGGAGATGGAAAAATGCGTACCTTTCTCAAGACGATTACACCATTCGTGTATTCATTTGAATGAAATAACAAGCAGGTGTATTATTTTTATTGTAAAAATTACAGGAGCATTTGTTTTACGCCATAAAACACCCCAGACGATTACATTATTTTACTTACGAGTAAGGGCAAAATGGATGAAGGTATTTTCAATGTCACTTTTATGAAAACACATTACAAGTATCTCAATTTTAATAGCTGCTGATATTTTTTCATTAAATCTGACGTTTGTTTTTATTCTAAAAACATTAATAATGTTTTTCGAGTATTCAATTTAATTATGTTTAATTTTGTTAACAAGTCGAATAAAATTGCTTTACTTTAATTTCGATATAGACACAGAAATTTTAGTGCAAACAAAGAAGTAATTAATGTTACTTTCCCTCTGGCTTTGTTGTTTTTCATCAAGCATAACAATGGGTGTTCTTTTATAAAGATTCATAGCACATCAAAGAAGTTGACGTGACGTGTGGCAGACTATACAGAATGCATGCTCATTAACACAATGTTGGGTAGCACAAAGTATCGTATCATATTAATTACTAATAAGTACGTAGTCTGATAATATAATAAGTTAATTTTAATATATGGATGTAATTAATAAACACTATGATTATGATTTGATTTTGATACGTATGTCTAACGATCGAAGCCAAGTAATTATAAAACTTTCTAATGAAAAGTTTAGTTATAGATAAATTGGTGGCTTTATTACTCTTGGTAAATAGACGGACTAAATTAGCAGTGTACATTAATTGTCTGGTCCGATAATTTCGACATCTGATGCCCCTTCGGCTATCATAAAGCACTAATTGCGAGTAATAATGTCAGCATCAATAAACTCACAGCATGTCGGCAAATTTGTAAATGTCCAAATACAATGTTTGAGAGGAAACAGAAATGCTCAATATAGTGCACAAATAATTCCATTCACTTTTTATGAATGACCAGTGCACCGGCCTAAGCTATTAATAAAATTGATGATAACATGATTTGTTTACACACGTTTTGTGTCTCAGATCCGACAGCATGTCAGGGTTGGGTTATCGATAAAGTCAGCGATATGATAAGAGTACACGCATCCTTCTCTTATTTATGTGAAGATGTTTTGGCAAATGCTATTTTTCGTCCTATAATTTCTTCGCGAATGGAATTGTAGATTTATTTTGAATATCTATGTCACCTTATTGGTCTAGACTGAGTTTGATCTTCAAGAAAATAAATATCAATGTTAATTAACAATTCGTTCAAGATCGATTCGGGCTTAGTTACATCTTGCAGGTTGATATTAGCAATTGGGCTAGTAAAATCATTTGCCAATGTCAAAGACTTAGTAGGTATATGAAAAATGTACTTACTATTACAGTAGCTATTGTTATAACTATTTAAAACTTCAAATTAAATTTCGTGCAACCAGGAAAGCCACCACATAGAACTGTGCCAAACGCGATTGTTTATCTAAAGTGTCTCGCGTTTTGGAAAGCCAACGCTCTATACATTCGAGATGTTTTATGACTTTATTCTAATTAGTTTCTGTCTCATTTTAGTTATAAGTTACAGGTACTTAAGGTCTTAACTTTATAAAGAGAGATATTATTCCGAAATTATTCCGGTATGTTTGTGAGTTTACAACGAAATTCGTCAGTGTTTTTGAGGACCTTTTGTATTGTTTAGAAACTAGAACTAGTATGTACATATTTTGAAATAAATATGAATCCTAATACTTCCTCGTTCCAAAACATATAAAGCCTAATTCATACTATAAAAAGGGGCATGACGCTACAATAGTGCAACTATTCGTAGAGAGGACGAAAGGTCAACACAAGTGCAAGTCATATAAGTGACTAATGGATCGAGTTTTGACACTTAACACAAGGGCCGAGCCCAGTTGCTTCTATTACTATACCGCTACATTATAATGCTTTGTCATTTGCTCTGTCATCCAAACTGTCAATATAATTATATAATCCGCTTTAGCTAGATATACCCACTTGAAGACTCATCAGCGAGACTAGTCGGTCGTTAATCTAGGTTGGTTTAAAAGTTTATTTATGTTCTGTTTTTGGGTTTCAGCGGAAATCAATGATGTGCACGATAAATGAGTAGATTTGGATTAAAATGTTTGCACTAAATGAAAATATTTGGATGCAGGTCTGCTGGTAAATCAATTACACCGCAGTGGGTAGAAGGTCAGGGTGAATTTTTGGTTAGATTATTATGTAGGGCATTTGACTTATTTTTTATCCCGATGAACGAATATAATATATTCACAGAGGAATCACTTCTGTCTTCACTGTCGGGTTAACTAGTTCAATTATGTTTTGTTGGTTTAAGATATTCAGTTTCAGATATTCATATAAAATGTGTGATAATTGTCTGTATTGCTTCTGGCAGCTGTGTGACGGGATGTTTACGTTAAATCCAAAACAAGTTGATGTCAGTATAGTTAATGAATATTTCAGTAACACGAATTTGAAAATTAGGTTTATTGATACTAAGGTCGTGGTAATAAATTGGATTAATGCTAATGCTATATTGATATCTGATGTTATTTATTATATCGTTCGGTATTTGAAATTAGTTTGTCGTCACGTGTTGATTGGATTGTAAGATTATAAATCACATTGGAAATGAACATTTAACGTTTCCACAGGGAAGAATAAATCAAACCGGTAAACCTAAACCGCAAAATGACAATGTTATGGTTAACGCAAAATTTCGAAAGGGGAACGCCCATAAAATGCCTGAAATGGACAGAAAATACGAATAGTCCTTAATTCTAATTAGAATTAAATATGCATAATGAATAATTCTCAAGTTTGTAAACGTAGGAGGAAAATATAACGATCTTTAAAATATTTCGCTTGATATCCGTCTAATTCATTCTTATTTTTTAATGGACAACTGTGTTTAATCTGACATGTGTAATCGACATTCAGCCAAACAAGAATTTTCAAATAATTTATCGAAGTATTTTATAGAATTATTGCACAGTTATCGTTCATTTAGAATAATTCGACCTAATTATAACGTTTATCTAATGAAAGTAATATTATATGCATGTCAATATTAATTAAAATAAAATTATTTTCAAATAAGAAAAAGTATCGTAGGCTGCATGGATAACATGTCCTTTGCCTTACTGACAGTTTGATATTGATTACTGCATTTCATTTTTCCGTTGAATTGTGGTTTTGAATTGATCGATTCACATTTTGCGTTTGCGACTTGAGTATAACTTAATAGGATATAATAACGACGACTTTGGCCATTTTTAAGGATTTTGATTTTACTTCTGCACACGTTACCCCTTTTCGAACTCGACTTAGATTGAACCCGCCTTGACGACGACTCGGCTTTTTGACGACGGACCTGGACCTGCTTTTTATACGACTCTGCTATTGTTTTGGACTCTTACACCGTGTACATTTAAAAATGGATGGAAACGTACACTGTGTTAATTGCTATCTCGATCTTACAGCGATGAGACGTAATGTCGTATCAGAGCAAAATGATGAAGTACGTCGTTTAATACAGGCATGGATAACACCATTAGCTGTAAGTATATTCATTCCATAGTTTTTGTGAATAATTATATTGAACTGAACGCACTGACATTGAACAATTAGTACATTGTTTTTTGTTCTTTCTCACAGGTTGAACCAGGTAGTGTTGTTTGTGATGCATGTCTTAGATTAGCGGTTCACACTATCACCGAGACACCTGGAACCAGCCGGCCAGGTAGACAAGTAGGCCACCAACATGTGTGCGTTTGCTGTGGACAGTCTGTTCTACGACAACGATCACATGTTGTAAGAAATAGCAGTGATCGTGAGAGGCACATAATGAATGTAGTAGCACACAGAATCCAACCACGCCAGGTAAGTTCATTCCTCTGCCCTAATTCTGTGTAATTCCCTCTTATCCCGTGCAAATAACGTCACTATCATGTCTTTTAAAAACTTATCACAGAGTACTTTTTTATGCATAGGTTTTCGTTCATCGAGCTTGAAGTAAAACAAAACCAACTTTTACTTTTCATTTTGCTTGCAGCTACGTTCTTCGGATTTGATCTGCCACCCATGTTGGCAACGATGCAGCCGGGCTACCTCACCCCCTACTACTCCTTCACCAAGCCCGAGTCCGGTACCCAGTCAGGCAGGTAGTTTGAATATACCTCTACATGAAGAACCTCCTCAAATAAGATCCAGCGTACTGTTACCTAATTACGGAAGAGCAGTTGATACTCAAAGTCATTGTTTCTATCCAGGATGTAATATGATTGATAGACATGTGGTACCACTTTCATTAAGGGTGTGGCTCTTCAAGGACTACAAGTTTTATATACCAAAGAATTCAAAAATATGTAGTCATCATTTGAATAGTGACTTTTGGCATGAACTCCCTGCTTTGGAAGATATGAATCATGAATTCACTGTGGACCACATTGAAGACTTTGCATCATTTGTGAATTATGAATGTCGTGCTTTGGACTTCGAAAATATACACTTAATGGAAGAACATATGGTGTGGTACTTTTTAGGAATGAGTAGAAATAGTTTTGGTACTCTAATGGGAGAGGTGCCCCGATTGGCGCAAATGCATAGAGGTTCTACTGCCCTTGGAGCTTACCTGATGAAATTGAGAACTGGAGATTCTGATGAAAGATTATCATCTCTTCTACAAATACCGAGAAGTACTCTGGAACGTCTAATGGCTAAAGCAAGGGAAAAACTGCATCAAGATTTTGTTCCTATGAACCTTGGAATTGGACATATAACAAGAGAACAAATAGCAGCAAGAAACCTTGTTCTACCAAATGGGCTGTTTGGCGAAGTCGACGGAATAAGGAAGCCTGTCGTAATTATTGATGGAACATATATCTATGTACAAAAAAGCTCCAACTATTTGTATCAAAAAGAGACATATTCTCTTCACAAATATCGAAACCTTGTGAAGCCATTTTTGCTTGTTTGCTCCGATGGCTATATAATCGATGTGTTAGGCCCTTATCCAGCAACAACTTCCGATGCTCAGATAATGATTAGTGAATTTGATGAACCCAGTAAGCCATTGAGACAATATTTTCAGGATGGTGACGTATTCATTCTTGATAGAGGGTTCAGGGATTCCATTCCACTTTTGCAATCTTGCAATTATAGTGTTCACATGCCATCAACACTGCAAGTAAATGAAATTCAATTATCCACTCTGGAAGCTAATAAAAGCCGAAGAGTTACTATTTGCCGCTGGGTTGTGGAAGCCGTAAATGGAATATTCAAGCAGCAATTCAAATTATTTCGCCAAGATTTTTTTAATAGAGCTTCGAGACATTTAATGGTAGATTTCTCTATAGCAGCAGCATTAATTAATAGGTTTTATACTAGAATAGTTGACAGGCCAGATGCTGTTGATATTTTGCAAATAATACATCAGAATATGTATACAGAAAATATACTAGCTGATTATGTGATCACAAATAATTTGAATCGTCGCAGAGCGCAATTCCAAAGCATTAATATAAATCCTAACAATGTTGCTGATTTCCCACAACTGACATACAGCGAAATGGTTTTGTTGGCATGTGGTACGTACCAAATAAAACAGGCTCGCTCATACTATGGCGAGCACACACGAGCGAATGGTATTTATAAGATTGAAATATGTAGGGAACTGGATAACGAATTAGTTGAGCATTTATCTCTTCCGGGTAATTGCTTTTTACTTCGAGGAAAAATACAAAGCAGACATATTTCTCAAAAAATATATTTTGTTTATATAATAATTAACAATTCCTTATCAGGGATAAGGGCTTTACAGCATCGCTATTGTAACTGCCTCGTGGGACGGCGAACAGTTGGTACCTGTGCCCATACTATGTCAATAATATGGTACTTAGCATGGGCCCGGTACCAACCCAATATCAATCCTCCTGCACAGTTTCTTGATGATGTGTTAGTGGTTTTTAATGATGATTAAAACATTTAAATGCAGTTTTGTTTATTAATTATTGCGTAATAATCTTAAACCTTGACTTAACCTATATTTTAGAAAAAGATGTTTGGAACAAGTTTTGCCGAGTTTTTTTGTAATTATTGAAAATGATATGGGTTCCCTACGACTTATAGTGCAATTTGGCGTATATTTCATTGTTGTTCATTTCAGGCATTTTTTTATGTGGCTGATGGGCATTCCCCTTTCGAAGCCGCAAATGATTATGTAAAATCCATTCTAGCTCAAAACTCTGAGATGTTTTAAAATAAGTTACTTCCTTGTTTCGAGTAACACGACCACAAACAAGACTCTTTTACTATTGTAGCGAAAACCTATAAGCCTTTGTGATGCCCTCAACGTATCCTTAACAAATTATCATTTTCATCTGGAAGCCTGAAGGATCGAAAATTTTGCTGTTGCGCAGTATGCAACATTCAAGCCCCCATTGTTCGGCTTACGTCTTACATCTTGCATGCTTTCCTACAGTAGAAATGTGCCTTCAGGTAACCATTGTTGTTGGACAAGCAAGCAAATCCCGCCATTTTTATTCCCTTTTCAGACACAATACCAAAGTTTTTCCGCCGTGAGCAAAAACCAAGGATGGAAAACAATTGTCTGTTTGAAACAGTAGAGCTTGTAGAAACCGAGTTTCGAGGCTTAGTCCAAAAATGTTTAATTGTTATTTGGTTTTACGTGAAAATAGCTGCAAGTTTGGTAAAGTGTGCAGTTCTTTCATTGTTTTAAGTAGCTACATGTAGTTTACCTGGCCTATTGTCGAAGTGCGCCATGGATAGATCTTTCTCTTTCATGTAGATGTGATACTTTAAAGTTTTGAGTAGTAATACTGTCACTACCTATTATTTCAGAAGCTAGCTTTTAGTAGTCAATGTAATATTTATTTATTTATTTACACTTTCGCACATAATTTGTACAGAGACGGACTTAATGCACTGTGTACCCGTCGACCTTAGGGTGATGCAGAGAAAACATGGTAGGTGCACTTATGTATGTGATGCGATACAATATTAAAAATAAACACAAAGATTACCGTAAAGTATTTTTGCCAATAACAATAATAATATTTGTGAGCACTTGCCGCTTTTAATGATATTCATAAGAGATATGCAATACAATATGCAATACCTTTAGCAAAGCGAAATTTTATCAAGCCCAATATTACGACAAAGTATTTAAACTTTATTAACCAGTTAAACAATCATTAGACATTGAACAACAGGCAATGTTAACAACCACATAAAAATAAACAATGCCAAAAAGCGGTTATTGCATAGAATCAAACATTGATGCTCGTTCAAAGCCGTAATAACAACGTTTAAAGTATAAAATTAAACAATATCGCAGCTATTGTCTTTTCAATTAAAATCAATGCTTTGAGAGCAGATGTTTGTCGATAAAGTCGGCCTGAAATTGGCATTGATTTTTCGTAGGACCCACTTTTGTACAGACAAAGGTGCTTATTATCTTGTTCACTAACTAAACGAAAATTAGAGAGTTGCTTTTACTAACAGACAGCGTGAAAAGAATGGTGATAGATTAGAACTAAGTTAGACATGTCAATCCATACTTGGGAGCAAATAAATCGAGCCATTTCTATTTTTCACGTAGGTATAATTGTTATTATTTTTGGTATTATGGAACAGATCAGTTCTAAAAATATACCTATCGCCTAAAAGGTTATGTGATAACCTTTACAATGAGGTAGATTTTTGTCAACTTATAATTATGTAATTCATGAAACCAAAACTAATAACCAGGGCACGTGAAAAAAGGAGTGGCTCGATTTATTTGCTCCCAAGTGTAGTTTACACCTTGAACTTTACCGTGTTTTAGTCAACAAGTTCTGACGTGTAGTATTATGGAAATTTTGGACAACAATTAAATTTGACAGCTCTTATTTACGTCCGTCTCTTTCTTATTATATCAGAATCAAAAAGATGTCTTTACCATAATATAAGTTAAATACAAACTTAACTTGATTTACCACAAGGACAACAGAATCGGCACCATTACCTTCCTATGTGGTGGTGCACTAAGAGCCTGCACGAGTGACAACACTTAATTAGCTATTACCTGCGCTTTTAGGGCCGTCAGCTCCGCTACAAACCGTGCTGGCTGGCTAATCTGTTTACTCTTTCTCAATCTGCAGCTCATGCTGATACGAGAATTGTTCGCCCCCAAAATTTTGCTACTGATTGTCATTTGTCTTCAGTCTACGTAAATGCTACGAAAAAGCAGCACTGATGAAATTAATTAGGCAACCGATGGTCAGTCGTCGGCAAATCCACGTGCAAATTCTAGATAGGTACCTAATATGTACGAATAATGAAACGTCAAATGGCTCGACGTTAGCAAGTCTATGCAGCCCCCGTTTTGGCTTCACTAGAAATTTTGGACCGAAAACCGTCTATTGTTGAACGGGCGACGATTAGGCTCGGATACTTGATGAGTCAATTGCGTTAACTGTTCAGACGGAATCTGATGGCAGCATGCGGCTTTAGCTGAACGGAGGCCGAATTACCGATTTAGTGACGATAAAGCTTAGATCTTGGAAGTAACAGAATTTTATGGTGAACCTAATAGTCCATTTCATACTTATTGTTTTGTATTGTACACAGTTTTTCTGATCGCTTTCGTGAAGTTATTTGTTGAAAAAGAGAAGTACATACAACGTAAAAGAGACATGTAAGACGAGTACCGTTTTTTTTGTGATTCACAAAAGTTATAAAAGTTCAAATTGACGCAGAAATTTCTAACATTCTCAGCTCGTTAGGAAACTCCAAGAAATGTTTTGGAAAAAAGAAGATACAAATTGTGTTAAAGTAAGTTTTGATTGTTAAGAAAATTACTTTACAGCGAGTAATATCAAAATAACAGGTATAAAACAGACGTATCAAGGTGATATCATTAAAAGTCGCATACATTCTCATGATACTAATTTTGTACTTATTAGCAAGGTTTTAAAAGTTATATTACGGTAACAGTAAATATTTTTATCACATTTGATAACCGTTCGTCCTAGCTAGACAGCGCAGTGCGTTGCACTGCGTCGAGCATTGCGTCACGAAAATAACAAGCAATATACCTTCTATAGTGGCCTACGTGAGCAGTGCATCTAACAGAGCAGCGCGTATAGTTTGTTTTTAGCGATTTTAATGCGGCAGAAATTTGAAATACTATAAAGACTGTATTACAACGCAGCTGTTGGGATGTTAGGATGCGTTGAATGCTTGTTGCGGCGCACTGCCAGACGCAAGGCAATGCAACGCGCTGCCCAGCTGGGACGAAGCCTAAGCCATTGTTGCCCGAAAAAAAACCCTTTTCTTACTTATCATCATGCATTCGTTAAATATTTGCAAGAAGGTCAGGGAGTTAAATCGTATTTATAAATGTTTTAATAAAGCATGTATACAGGGTGTCAAAAGACCCATCACATAGCCGAAATCTACGCACTCTGTACATCAAACTACATACATACATTATGATACATACAGACATATACATTGGCCAAAAATAATTGCTGGGAAACGACTTTAATTTTTTGGCATGAAAAAAAACGAAAATGAAATGAAAAAATGAAAAAAATTATAGTTGTGGCGATGCCGCGCGTTTGCATGCGTGCAGCGGCCACACAGCCGAGCTGAGGCGGTCGTGTGCGTTTGTTATTCATTGCATTTTTGTAACTTCAAATGCGTAATTTGTTGGGAAAAATTTAAATTTTTGATAATGTTTGTATGGAACAAAGTTTAGTATTATGACTTGGAAATCGTTTATGGAAAAAACTAAAAAAAAAATGTGTACTTTGACCTTCAATATCTTCAAAACCAGTGATTTCCCAGGTATGGTTTGTTCGAAAAAAATGATCCCAATGATGGGTAGAATACGTGGTTTTCGTCATCGTTAAGGGTCTTTTTACACCCGATATGTATATGAGATAAAACATGAACGATCTCCAAGGCACACACAATGTTTTTAATAAATAAATATTTTTGTATTTTGCATAATCTAAGTATTCATACATTAGTCATAATGTTATGTCAAAACAACCACCTCATTTATCATCCAGTAACAATCATACAATAGGTACCTTCAAAGCCACATTCAACTCATAAACCAAATTACTTTGACCTACAAAGTTCGAAAGTTCATCCAGGTGATACCGTCTTTGGGACGAGGGCGAAAAACTGCGTTCATCCAACTTCAAAGGGAAAGTCTAAAGTAAATAGAACATGATTAAGGCCTTTTTTCCACAGTCGTCGACACGGACCACAAACTGTGGCGACGACTCCGAGCGTTCTTTATACAATGTGAGAGTATGTGTATGGAGACATAAAGTGCACATAATTATGAAATTGTATGAAACTAGACATAATTCTAGACACGAAAATTTTATGAAAAAAAATGATTTTATAACTGTAAATGTTTTCATTGTAATTTTTGAACCAAGTGGTGTATAATGTTAAAACTAATACAGTAATGATTGTAAGTAACAGGCAATGACGATGAAATAAAAAACAGATGGAACACATTGAACTGCTTGGCGCCGGACTATAATTTGAAGATGGTAGCTAGCCAGGCGGAGCGTATAGATTCTACTTCCAAGCGTGCTGAGTTTTGTTGAATTTGACCACACGCGTCTATTCCCAGCGTGCGGTGAGGAAGTTTTATATTTGACCCCGTCCCCACACGGAATAAAACGTCGTTTCATAGTCGGTTCATAGAACTATAATATGGCGGTTGGAGTCATCACCACACAGTTTCTCGTGTCGTGTGCCGTGGAAATCGGCCTCAGACCATTCAATATTAGATATCAATTTGTTAATCCCATTAGTAGGTAGTTTCTCCGAAACTAGAATCAAGATTGTATTATTGTTTATTACACTTGGGAGCAAAGAAATCGAGCCATTCCTTTTTTCACGTGTCCTGGTTATTAGTTTTGGTTTCATGAATTGTATAATTCAAAATACAAAAAACTACCCTCATTGTAAAGGTTATCAAATAACCTTTTAGGCGATATATGTTTAGAATTAATCTGTTCCATAACACCAAAAATAATAACAATTATACCTACGTGAAAAATAGAAGTGGCTCGATTTATTTGCTCCCAAGTATATTTAAAATGATAATGACAATTCTGTTAAGTAATCCGTGCTGCAAAAACATTATTAGGATGTTCGGGTATCGATTTCGCATTATTAAGTTTAATAGGAGTGAACAGCGTCGGGCTACTATTGATTTTGAGAACCGAATTACCAAACCGGATATTATGGCCGGGATATTGCTGCAATATACATAATTAAGCTAAAGTGGACATTCTTCTCTCTTGTATAGCTTTACTGGAATAGCTGTGACGGTTAGGCAGTCAACAAGGTTGGTAGTGGGGCTAGCCAGGTTTTGCCGGACATACTCAAGAATCGGCACTCGTGGAGGCACATAATGCACTTCCAAAGTTATCATGTCTATAACGGGTAGACCAAGCCAATATCCACGCACTGGCGCAAACCAGGAAGATAACCAAAACACAATCTCCTGCGTTCTGTGACCAACAAGATGGTCGGATGGGATCATAAATATCGCAGGCCAGGATGACACTAAAACAGTAAGCTAATTCACGTAATTTCATGACGCACCGATCAAGTTGCATGACGCTGCAGTTAAATTCACGAGACCGTATCTGACAGCGATCGCCGATTAAGAGAATGCGAAAAGCGTTGTTTTGATCGAAACTGAACTGCAACTACACTGCAACTGAACTTCTTTAGTTAGCTGAATTAAACTGCTGGAGGCTTACACTCAATAAATTGACGCAGACTGAACAGCGAGATAGATAGATACAGTACAACACGAATAAGAAGTCTCGTCGGCAAACTTCGTCAAACCGATCACTTCCGAACTAAGTGCAACTTCAAGACAATGATTATTTATTAGTGCTGCAGTAAAAATGATCTTTACGCTGACGCAATAAGTGTCAGTGGCGCAAAAATTAGCGACTACCATTGGTTGTTCGATTAAATACATCGATCCACTGTTATTCTTTTTTGCTGGGCCGAGACCAGTTGCTGATCTGCCAATGTCTTTTGGGACTAAAGGGGCGCCACTACGTATTATATGTATTATATTGACACTGGATATGTATGTATAATATTTCCTCCTATTGATAAGGGAGGAAGCGTAGCAGAAAGTATTGCGTGGAATATAAAGTAGGTGACACTGAGGATTTGTAGAAAAATCTCGAATCTTTATTTTGGAGTTCAAGTAAGGTTTTACTAGACGGATTTTTAGCTGGCTTTGGAATTCAATCGTGAAGATCTTTGCAAGGTATCAAAGATATGGTAAAGGTCACATAGTAAGTAAATGCCAAAGCAAAGGTCTTGTTTAATTATACTTAGACTTACGACATATCTCTAAAATGCAGCATGTTAGTCACTTTACATCCGAAAACTATGAAGTCTGCTCGTTATTCTGTACAACTTTTAGTATGGGACAAACGTTCATGGTATTCGTGTAATTCCTTCAAACCACATGATCTATTAATGGTATAGATTAACCTCGCACGGGATTTAGATTGATTAAAAATGAAAAAAAAAGTTTTTTTTCCATATAACATTTTTATTTGATACAAATCGATGCCATGCGTAAATGAATGAAGGCACGGCGAAACAGCTGACGAGCCCGACTAGCGCGATATCGCTCCTCACATTCAGTTAACTTGGGACGCTAAAATTACTCGGATACAGAATAGCATGGTTCATTTTTTGAAAACTTTTTTTTGTTGATTCTGAAAAAAACCTACGCAGGGTCAATCAGTGTCACCGGTAGATCACGTGGTTTGAAGGAATTATACAAATTCGTTTACACCATGTATATGCAAGTAACTAACAAACAAGCAATAATATATTTACAGACAAATGTACTGGTCGCAGGTTTAAGCATATGGACGCGTAAAACGTCTTTTATCTGTTCTGTGCGTAAATGGTTTTTGGGTGGTATGGACCAAAAGTGCTTTAAACCATTTAATGGACCAAAACAGTGCAAATACGCACTGTACCAATACCACAAACAGTTTCATGAACAATTACATAATACATAATAGAGTTCATTGAATTAAGTAATGGTTTTGCAAAATGACTTCCGCGGGTATGAAAAATTGCAATTTACAACTCATCTATCAAGACAGTCGTCTGTATATTCTATCTCTTTTTAAAATGTCTCGGTTGTATCAAATACTATACGTTTTCTTTACTTTTAATAAGTGAAAAAGTTCATAAAAAAATCTCAATGTAAATTGAATTTTGAAATAGAGTTCTGCAAGTACAACAGTCGCCAATTAAAACTTTTCTTTCGTTCAATATTGAGTGACGAAAGGCTATGTAAGACTAGCAGGCTGACTGTATGTGGTTCTCAATAAGGAAAAGGCTACCACGCCTGTACCCGAGAATATCGTGGAAGGCGATTAAGGAATTATCTCAAGAGAGTGGACAGCAGCTGTGGCCTCCTAGGTATGCAAAGACTTTTTTTTTCAATTGTACTGCTCATTGATGGTCCTTGCAGACCGATTTTTCGTAACCAGACGGTTAATGGCGGGACCTGAATGGTCTTCAGCCAACGGTGGGGAAGTAAAATACTTAACCTAAGCTAATAAACGTCTTATAAAACGGGTAATGTTGAGGACTTATGGTTTTTTTGATACATTCGTGTTTTGTTATTTACTTATATCTTTTGTTTTTGGTACCTACCTACCTAATAATACCGAGTAAATGATACGCGTATCATATACCCTATTTTATTATTTTTATGATTATGCATGCCTTGTAAACATGAACCGAATGTTGAGCATTTATTTTATGTTATTTTGATACCTAAGATTTTTGTGATTTATTTTTAGATAGGTATAAACCATGTTCCATTTAAGTAAAAGATCTCATGTTTCTTGCGAAAGCAAAAAGTTTCTTACTATTTAATATTGTTTCTTAAGTAAATTTATAGCCCATGTGCTCGAAACGCCTAAAGATAAGTAACAATATTAGCAGAAATTGTTAAAAAATAAACGTTATTCTTATTACATACATAAAATTGTTTTATTCTGTAAATTCCTACCTAGGACATAATTCGTAAGTTGGAAAATTTGTTACATACTACACGTGCAATTAGTTCAAGATACAAATTAAAATGCAGTAAAAAAGGTATTATGCTGCAAATTACTCTGCAAAGTAGCAAATAAATCAAAGATTTTGCAGTATCAAGTATTTTTACCGCGTTTTAATCTGCATATGTGTACCTTTTTGCGTGCAGTAACTGCCATGATTTTGGAAAAAATCATTTTATTTAGAACTTAATAGACTAAATTCATATTTCTATTCTTAGATATAATCTTTGTTCTCAGGTAGTCCTCGTGGCAATAAAAATATCCACCATACAAATGAATAATGTAAAAAAAAACAGAGTTAAAAAGTTTTTCGCGATTTACTCGAAACCGCTTTTTCTCTCATACTGCACTTTAGGGCCTGCACGGCAGTATACTACACTAACATCATCACTACTAGCAAAAGCACTAAGGGCAACCCCTAGTGGGACTCGAACTTCGGCTTAGGGCGTTGCTGGCGTTTGCAGAAGTATCGTTAGTTCCCGTGACTCCCGGCGCAGGTGTGAGATGGAACACCGGGGTGGTTTTAGTCAGTAAGAGTCTGACAGACCCCTCCGCCCACCCCAGGGCGGAGGACATCCAAAAAGGAAAAAAAAAGGGCGTTGCTGGCGTGGGATTGGAGGGAGGGACAGCTAGATGCTGGCTGAATTATCGATGTGACTGCGGAGTCTGAAAAAACGACTGGCATGGCGGACGGACTTTACGGCGGGCTTCGTCGACGAGGACGGTAAGCAACGGCGGACGCTGTGTAGTGTGCTGGTCGATTTACTCGCCTCCTGGTGGAGGGTTATTTCGTCATCGGGTTCTAATAGTGGCAGAGAGTTTTGAAGCGTTACGGCCATATAGATACGCAGTGATAGCCTAATGGATAAACGCTTGCTTTGCATACGGGTGCGTCAGATTTTGATCCCGGCCCGCAACTCTGACCTTTTCGTTCATGTATGGGTCAGAATTTTGATTGTCACTTGTGTTCACGGTGAAGGAAAACATCGTTAGTGATAGCACAGCTGAGACAGCTCTATAAAGTTTATGGTAGTGTGTTTCCACCAACTCGCAGCGTGTTGGACTAAGGCATAAACCCTTCTCATTCTGAAAACAGACCCGTGCTCAGCAGTGAGACAGTTATGATCTGATTATGTATGGCAATATATGATGGTACGGTGACGCGGTCAATAGGAGGCCCATGTAATGTTCAGTCAATTTACGGGCTGGAATGATGATGAGTCAATTGTTCAATTGTACTACTTAGTACGGGTAGAAGAAACAAAAAACATACATTTGAAAAAAAACCCCTTCTTTTTAATGGCTCAAGGAAGTATCATCAATCATAGCTAAAAACCAAGCCCATAAAACCAGCTTTCAAACAAACAAAACTGCATTGAAATTGGTTCATCCGTTTGGGAATTAAAGTGCCATAAACTGACACACCTTATTTTGTCAAAAAGAAAACTATTGAAAAATATTAAGGAAGTTTGAGGAGTATAGAAACCTGCTAATTATATCTTCGAAAGGTATCAATTTTAGTGGCGGTATTATTGTTGATGCGAGCACTTGATTCTATTATTCAGTAACTTGATATCAAAATGTATCGTACCTATCTTTCTTTCGTTAGATTATCAGATGAAACAAAAGTTACAGATAATAATGTCTTCTTCATGTAATTTATGTAGTATTCTTTTTATGGGGATGACAATATTATTGTAGAAGAACGAGGTGTGGTGTTCCTCCAACCAAAAGGAGGATCCTCCAACCAAAGGGAGGATCCTCCAACCAGGTGGGGTCTTGTGCCTAGCGGGCTACTGCCCAACGGTTGATTTTGGGAGGTTGTATATTTACTATCTGCGTGTTAAATCATGATAGCGCGATGTAAAAACTGTCAGGCGTCAACTATGAGAGTTGTCGATATTGTCGCTGTAGTCGTCTACACCGGTGTGTTGCGTAGTTCGCATGTGGCGTGATAGATGCCGCCACATTATGATTTACAGTACAACACAACTAAGAAATCGTATCGGCAAACTTCGTAAAACCGACCACTGCCGAACTGAGAGGGACACCAATTCCAAGAATGTTTATTAGTACTGCAGTGAAAAATGATCTTTACGCAGACGCAATAAGTGTGAGTGGCGCGAAAATGAACGACCGCCATTGGTTGTTCCACCAGGTATACTCAAACTCAAACTCAAACTCAAAACTCGTTTATTCAAAGTAGACTAGTATTACTTAGTTCTTTTTGAACGTCATATATACATAAGACTGCCCTCAAAACGCCCACCCTTCACCGCTTCCTAGTGTTTATGCTGTGAAGAAGAAACGGCGCAACAAACTCCCCAGCAACACAGTTCAGTCTGTCAAGTGAATAATTAAATGAGTCTATACACAAAAAAGTAAAATATTAATTACATTGATTAAATTATGCAAGTTGATGATGGTAAACAAAATATTTACCTAGAACAATTCTGGATGAATTGAAAACAAAAGTAAAAGTATCTAAATATAGATAATTCAACATAATATAAACATACAATTATATACCTACACTCAATATATATAGACTCTATATATTCCAATACATTATTATTACTACAGTTAATGTGAGAATAATGTAGGTCAATGTCAGTAGTACAAGAATAACAATGAGAAATTGCCTTAATGTTGTCATAGCATGTAAGAGCTGACCAGTCCCGACAGACAGCACCCGTTCACGAGCATGACGAGCGCATCAGCATCGCTTAACTCAACCATATTGCAGGGAATTTAACAACCCAATACACAACGCCACCGTCAGCAGGACATTTTAGTGAGCATGACAGCCTCAACTGCCAGACAATAGTCAGGTTTATGTAGGAATACACAAAAAAAAAAAAAAACATACTAAGCATGACAATAATGGCTACATGATACTCACATTTTACATTTTGTAATTATTACAATTCTAAATAGCTTGATGCCATGGGCATTACTAAAAAGAAAACTGATACTACCGATATCAGAATCAAAGATATATAAAATTATAATACAATATATAATGAGTAGGTAAAAAAAAAAAGATACCTACAGTTAAATGTTAAAAATTAAAAATTTCAGGAGTGCCAGTGGGTCGCAGTGTGCAGTTGGGAATCGTATTCCAGACATTTTTATCTTCAATGTACTGGTTTATATTGTAATATGCTCTTGACATTAAGACACGCTTTACCAAAGACTTGAATTTCATGTAAGGCAATTCAGTAATACAAGATGGAATTTTATTATAGAACCTAATACTATTCCCCAAAAAAGACTTACTAGTCTTGCAAAGTCTAAAACCAGGAACCACAAGTTTATGCTTATTTCGAGTATTCAAGCTGTGTGTATCACTTTTCTTACTGTAACTCGCTATGTTTTTACGGACGGACGTACAAGATATTTTGGTAAATGTACAAAGATGGTAAAGTAAGTATATTGATCTCCTTAAATCGTTCACGAAGAGACTCTCGAGAGCTTAAGTTATAAATAGCTCGGACTGCTCTTTTTTGCAATATGAAAAGTGTCTCGACATCAGCAGCTGACCCCCACAGTAGAATGCCGTAAGACATAATACTGTGAAAGTACGCAAAATACACCATCCTAGCCGTAGTCACATCAGTAAGCTGTCTTATTCTCCTAACAGCAAAAGCGGCAGAACTGAGTTTACCCGCAGTGGCCTCTATATGAGGCCCCCATTGTAGTTTAGGGTCTATTGTAATCCCTAAAAAGACTGTTGAGGGAACAAGATCTAACCTTTTCCCGCCCAGACTTACATTTGCGTTAATAGGAGCTACATTTGGTAATGAAAATTTAATGCATTTGGTTTTCTTAGCATTTAAAAGAAGATTGTTGGCAGAAAACCAATTCGAGATTGAATTTAGTGTGTTATTAGGTTCTATAAGATCCCTGTCCTTTCTATTTACTTTAAATATTAATGATGTATCATCAGCGAAAAGAACTATATTTGACATATTATTGTCTTTCATCATAAATGGAAGGTCATTAATATATACTAGAAACAAGAATGGGCCAAGAATTGATCCTTGGGGTACTCCCATTCTGACTCGCGAGCCTGTAGAGATGACATTATCAACAGCCACCCTTTGTTCCCGATTTGACAAATAGGAAGTCACAAGATCGATGGATCTACCTCGGATTCCGTAGTACTTCAGTTTCAGGGTAAGTGTGCGGTGATCCACACAGTCAAATGCCTTAGAAAGGTCACAGAACACACCTAGAGCATCCTGTTCCCCCTCCCAGGCCCCTAATATGGTTTTAATTAGAGTGGATCCAGCATCCTCTGTAGATCGTCCTCTTGTGAAGCCAAACTGTTTGTCGTGTAATATTCTATGTGTGTTAAAATGTGTAAGCATTTGATTTAAAATTAGCTTTTCAAAAATTTTGCTTAAGGCTGGTAGTATGGATATCGGTCTATAGTTAGACGCGTTATTTGAGCAACCTGCTTTGAAAATGGGTATGATTTTACTGGTTTTCATGAGATCGGGAAATATGCCGTCAATAATACAAGAGTTAAAGATCTCTGCCAGCATTGGGGCGATCTTAGTAATTATTGCCGCCACGGCTTTCGTTGACAAACCCCAAAGGTCTTCTGTTTTTTTTATTGTAATAGTTTTAAAAGTTTTTAATATGTCAGTGTGGGTTACAAATTCGAACTTGAAGTTAGGTACTCGTAAATCTACATTTTCTTTCAAAAAATGTTCTGCTGCTACTGGTGACGATGGAAGATATTTTGTAGTCTCTAAAGGACATATAGAGGTATATCGATGTAGCTTCTTTGTGTCGTAACTATACCTAGTCATGAACTCCTTAAAGCTTTTAATCAGTGCATCGTGTAGTCATAACACTTTGAACATATTGAAGTTCCCAATGGCGTACTCCATTGGAGATATTGGAATATGTCCTGGATTTTCTATGCCTGGGGAGGTCCCATTCATCTATATATAGACGGAGCAGATACAAACCGACCAGAATGAAATATTTGTAAAGCAATGATTGAAAACGACCGAGATCTGGAAATACAAAACCAATAACTATTTTGGTACGTTGGTATTCCTATTTTATGAATATGGAATTTAAAGCTAAAAGAGATGCAGCGAGAAGTTTATTATCCATCTTGTGTTTTATGTGTTCGTTGCCTCCGCTCTGATTAAATTTCAACTAGTATAACAGCTTGGATATGGAACTAAAAGGGATCGGTTCCATACCTGGATAGCGACTTAGGCGCGTATGAATCAATGGCTCTCACCTAATAGCTTTCTCTTACTCTTGTTTCCCACGGTGCGTGATATCGCGCACCGCGACGCACGAGCTCGCACCGGCGCACCATGGGAAGAGACTCGTCCGTATTAACGCGGACGCGTGCGGAGCGGTGCGCCGTATCCACATCACGCACCCTCATAATGTGGCTTCCCACGGTGCGTGATTTTACGGATGATACCACGCACAGTCGGTGCGTGGTAGCGCGCACCGACTGTGCGTGGTATCACCCGTGGGGAGCCTGCTTCAGGTGTCGTATTGTTATTTCTGATTTGATAAATAAACATAAAATCCTTATGAAATGTACGAAATTCCGATGAAGTTTACATTTTTAACAATTTTTAAAATTATAACAATACAGATTCGGGTCTAGTCGCGTAGAAAGCCGAATAACACCGGCCGTGGTCACTGGTAGACTCTACCCGAGACCACGACTGGTGTAATTTGGCCCAAACGTCGGTATAAACAAGGTATTTAATCCCTTTTAAGTTTCTACGCGACTAGACCCGAATCTGGGGGCCTACTCCCTAAGTCCGTCAACGAAGTTAGTCGCCCGTCCGAAAATAGCCCGAAACGTAGGAGTGGACAAAACAAGTGTCAAGTTCAAATTTTCGGACGGGTAAAAACACATCGGTAGTAGGGACAACTATCAAATCGTGTTGTCATTCATTCTTAGTTCGGGCCCCGAAGTAATCGTATGTCCATAGGTGATAGGGAGTAGGAAACGCTCGTAACTAAGGCCGAAACCACGGACTTCGTGCTTTGGGAGTAGACCGGGGGGTCTCGTATTGTTATAATATAAACTGTACAAATGGAGAAAGTTTTTTTTTTTTAAATTCTCCTCTCATGTCGCCATGTTAATATATTGGTGTTAGGCCCGTAACATCAAACAGCACTTATTTAGAATTTTATTCATTTTCTAATTCTTATCTCATTAGAAGCTACCATAAAGTAGAATTCCATAATTTATTTATTTTTTTCTTCCCATTTCATAACAAAACTATACTTAAATTGAATCAACTATACCTACTTAAGTGGAATCTCTTAAATGAGAGCTGTTTATTAAAACGGATCTTAGTGCCGACTCGGAAGCTAAATGGGTTCATGCAGAAGCCGTAATTGCTAATGAAATTGTCATGAAAATTATAATTATGTATGGTAATTATTATACAGGCTGTAAACGAATGCGGCACGATGGACCGACGATTTGAAGAAGGTGGCTGGCAGCGGATGGATGCGGGCTGTACAAGACCGGGATGGTTGGCGATCTCCGGGGGAGGTTTACGTTCAGCAGTGGACGGCAATAGGCTGATCTTCTTCTTCTCTCGTGTCAGCACGAGCTATACGAAAATAGCTGATGCTGTGGTGAAAAGATTAGCCAGTCAGCAAGGTTGGTAGCGAGGCTGACTGCCCAGGGTGCGCCGGACGTACTTAAGTATCGTCACTCGTGGAGGCTCTTTTCATGCACCCCAAATCCCCAATAAGCTGATATGAAATGATGAAAGAAACGAACTCGTGTAATTAAGCATGACTAAACATAAAAAAAAAACTATTTCTGGCTTGCGATTATTTTATGTCATCTCAATCATGATAAGTATTAAATAAAATAATAAGGGAAAAAATTGCATTTAATTTTTATGTGATAGAACATTTTGATACTATGCATTTCTGAATGTTAGCATAGTAACACATCTAGCGGACGACTAGCGCGATACTGCTCCGCACAGTCAGTTTACTCGGGGTCAATGACTCAAAAACAAAAGACGATGTTTTTTTAATCTTAAAAAAATTACTCGAATTCTGATACAACCTGTATACAGAAAATCGGGAATGGGCACACATTTCGCTTATTGTATGAAAGCTAACCATACACGTGCTGTGTATTTAATGTAATGGCTCATTACGTAAAACGTATCTACATGTTTCACACGAACTAATGAACACGCGTGTTGCGTGTTCGTTAGACCTAATAGTATAAAATGGTATGTGTTTCTCGTATATGATGAGATCCAAGGCATAGGCGAAGCGGAAATTAGAAGGCTAATGGAGAAAAGTAAAAACGATTAAGAACCGTCCTACTCAATCGCACACTTTTTTCACTAAGAGTGCCGATATGATTAGGGGTATAGAAAAGAGCCTCCATGAGTGACGATACTTAAGAACATACGTCCGACGCACCCTGGGCAGTCAGCCCTGCGACCAACCTTGCTGACTAACTAATCTTTTCACCACAGCATGAGCTAACCTTGAAAAAGCATTTGTCGAGAGAACTCTTAAATTTACAAAAGTCACTATAGCAGGTTCATGTCATAGCCATAAAGTGTCAGCCATGTTTCATTTCATTTTATGTTATTTTATTTCATTTTATTGGAAGGTTATTTTTTATTTATGTTCGTATCGTAATTTCTTTAAATAAGTGTTTGTTTTTTTTCTCAATTACAAGTTTAATTTGTGTTGTTTTTTGTTTGTAAATTCTTTTTTATTTCGTTGAATTTCGTGTGCACGTATAATTTATAATGTTATTCTAAATGTCAGGGGCCAGCTGAAAATCAGTGCTGGACCCCTTGTTACACATTCTAATTCGTTTGATGTTATAATTATGTGTATGTAACTTGTGTATGTGTGACAAAAATAAATGGTTTAAATGGTAGCTATTCTCATGTACCTCGTACCGACACGAGAGAAGAAAATTAGGGAACATCCGAGTTTAACAAAATACATTTTAATCACAAGGGCCAACATCTCGACATGACGTATAAGTGTGATTGGTAGCATAGTTCCTTGTGAAATAAATAGTTCGCCTAGAGAACTACTACCACCATACCCATTTCTACCGCTAACAGCATTGCTGTTTGAAGGGTATGAGTGCCAGTGAAATCACAGGGTTGGCAACGCATCAGCAATTCTTTTGGGGTTGTAAATGTTTATAGGCGGTGGTAACTACTTACCATCACGTCAGCTGTCGGCAATGAAAGAAATTTTAATGACAGAGGCGGTTATTGAAACCTAATAGAACTTATTGAACCTTTAGAAGTAAACTAATTGTGTACTCACTAAAAAGATTTATATTCTTGATATTTCCTGATTTTGATTATTTCCTTTTTATAACTGTCGTAAACTGTAAAGATCGAGGGATTTTATCTCTGGACCTAAAAATGTTCAGAAAAACCGAAGTACCAAAATTTGACCCTCCAACACCGCCCAATAAAGAATTTATCCTCTTCTAGATTTGTCCGTAAATTCAACACTTTATAGGTCTCTCGAACAAAATCTCTTCACTTTACAGATTGGACGACGTGTAAAAAGCTTTGTATAAACTCCTAACAAAATCAGTGACGCGACATAACAAACTGCACAAGATTGAATGTCTCAATAACTTCTATTTATTTCAAGTGTTCCGCGTTATTGGTTTTCTGGGTGCTGACGTTTTTTAACAAAGAAGTTGTTTGAAGGAATTCTCCTTCGATTTTGGAGCGAAAAAATCGGGAAATGCAACAGCTTTTCAACTTCCTGGAAGTCAATTGAATGGATTTGATAGTCGAGGACAACATTCACATAAGAAGAATCATCTTCTGATCAAGGTAGATAATATTACTTTACTCAAAAAAATCTCTGTTTGGGCTTAAAATCATCATATTTATCATAGACTAATCAGCATTAAAATAATATCTACATATCTATGTACGTACTCTTTGCAGGTATTGTTAAACGAATTGATGGTGAGCACTGTATTTTGTCCCTTAACCCTCTCTGAGAGAATCGTGATACTAAAGATATTTGAAAATGCAAACGGCTCATAACATGGAAGCAAATGGAGTAAATGTATTCCGAACATTTCCTTAATATCAACAAACACACATTTGACCTGATTATAAAATGAAAGGAAGTAACGATAAAACCGGTGGAACACGAATTACTTTTGGCACATATCCATATTGTTACGTCACACATAACAATTTGTTTTCGGTATCGATATGCCACAGTAATAGTAAAATTCGATTGTTTCTTTAGTGTCTAGAAGGTTATTTAAGCAATTATGTACAGTCTCCACGAGTACATTTAAGTACGTCCAGCGCATCCTGGGCAGTTAGCCTCGAAACCAACCTTGCTGACTGGCTAATCTTTTCACCACGGCATGAGTTATTCTCATATAGTTCATATTGACACGGAAGAAGAAGATTCACAAGAAGAAGTAGACAGCAAAGCTGAGCAAAGTGCCCCAAAAGAGGAGAGACTAACCACCAATAGCAGTCGGCAGTAGACTCATAATAATGATGCTGATGATAAAACTAGAAAGAAATACCTTAAATATGTTTAAGCTACAAAAACTTTTTTTAAATCAATATTTTCTAAATCCATCTAAAAGCACTCGCTTAGTTGAGTAAGATGAGTCCAAACTTAAAAGATTACCATTTGTCATTTCTGAGTTCTTGTACACTCACTGTAAGATCATCTCTATAGTAATATCACATTATATTGACACATAACCTACTGACTACACATAATTTGTATGCAAAATTTCAGCCTGTTTAGATAACAGGAACTAACTCATAAATAAACATGCAAGGTTTGTGGCAGACAACGAAGCAAGTTAAACAAAAGCTATTTAAAATAGATACTTTCTACCCCAAGAAAATGTATTATTCCGTTGTCAAAATCGCTAAATGATATAACATCCAACCATACAAAGCCTACATATAATTAACGCCAGCCACTCAAGGCATAGTAAAAGCAGAATCTCGATCTAAACTACCTACGTATTTCACGTAATATACCGTAGAACGGGGTTACTTTGATCAATTTTTTGAGCTTCATGTGTTTGTTTCTTATTTATTTTCGCTTTTAGCTGCTACATCAAAAATATTTTATGTAGACTCAATTAACTGAGATATATAAAATCACATAGACTAGATAAAAAAAACTATAGAGCACAGTTTTCGATAGCAAAAAGGAGAAATGTTCCTTATCAAACTTGGACCGTAGAGCTTCTACTTTGATGATCTCTGTTCTATCATTGAATTTCAAAGTAGCCCCAATCGAAAAATCTAAAACTCGTTTTTTTTACATATTCAGGGGTGTCATTTAATATTTTTTATCATCGCCATCTAACATCGCAGACACCTCTATACTGAATGGTAAAATAGGAAAACTGTCAACGTTCCCTACAATATTAAATTAAAATGCACAAGTTCCATTTTCACACAGATATTTAACCAAATGCAAAATGTTTAGTAACTATCAATGTCGCCCCTGTATTTGAAAGTAACCCCGGTTTACCGGTACTTCCTTCTAAGATAAGACCCACGCTCCTCACTCACGACTTACACCGAGGCATTGGACAAGATTACAAGACATTACCCAGTACTATGACTGCGAACATTTTGCTTAGATTAGAAGCCGACCGCTGGAATACCAACAGCAGTAAGTTTATGACTCGAAATTATGATTTTGTTGAATATCTCCCTATTATCGCCGCAGATTGCAGTAAAATAAACTTAATTACGAATAACGAAAGCTTCTTCTTTGGTTAATTGCAAACAGAGTACTCATTTTCATAGTGTACTGTGTCACTTGCATGCATTTTCTCTATCATCCCCACTTTGTGTACGAATAATAATGTACTTATAATAATGTATTGTGTATGTTTAATTAAAGTAATAATTGACCTCGCAGTATTATATACATAGTACACAACACACAATCACAACGTTCGTTTGTTTTTATTGCAAGGGCACTTTTCGAAGTTTGTACGTCACACAAAAATGGGTTCGAAGTAATTGAAAATCAGCGTCAGGCACATGTCTGGCTGATTTTCGAACTACTAGCAAAGCTAAAATGGCCACCTATTTCGATGCAGCTGTATGATACTTGCTATGATTGCCTGTAAATGTACGCATCATCATCGATGTCAGCATTAAATATTTTACTTCAAGTAGATCAGATTACTGGTGATTTTAAAAGGTCACTTCAACTTCAATTCTCATTTATTCAAAATAGACTAGAATTACTTAGTTCTTTTTGAACGTCAAAATTACATATAAGATATCCCACAAAAGCGCACACCCTTCACCGCTTCCTAGTGTTTTTGCTGTGAAAAAGAAACGGCGCAACAAACTCCACAGCAACATATAATGTCTGTCAAGTGAACAAATTAATTGAGTCTATACACAGCATGAGGTAATATCAATTACAATAATGAAATTATGCAAAATGCGGATGATAAACAAAGGTTAAGTAGGTGGTCAGTACTAGGTGCTCAGTTCCAAATAGTAGGTCCTACGGAGAAGAGCCGGCAAGAAACTTTATCATCATCAGTCAGCCGAATGAAGTCCACTACTGGACATAGGCCTCCCACCAAGAATCGCCACATCGATCGGTCCTGTGCTTCTCGCATCAAGCGGATTTCCGCGACCTTCACCAGGTCATCGGTTCACCTTGTCCACCCAGGCCGCGCCTTCCGGTACGCGGTCGCCACTCCAAAATCTTTCAGCCCCCTCCGTCATCCGTTCTGCAAGCAATGTGCCCCGTACATTGCCACTTAAAAAAGAATGACCAAAAGCAGTAGCAAAAAGTGCAAAAAAAAATACATCAAGATCAAAATATTATACTCGTAGTAATTATTTTCATATTTTTTTTACGACATTACGCGTCGTTGATTTGATTTTTGAACAGGGAATTTATTTTAAAGTAAAAAAGTGTTGATATTGTTTTATTCCCTTTACATGACGTTCCGTTTCACATGATTTATGATCACTATAACCTTGAATTTTGAAAGTGTCATGACAACATCTTTCAAAAAACACGTAAAAAAATTTATTTTGCCGATTCTACATTAATTAAAAACAACTCGAATAGAATAGAATTTTTATTTAAACGATTATCTTTTTTGTTTAATCTATGGTTAATTTGCCGTTCACAGCCGGTCACAGAGATGTAGAATGCAATACCTAGATGCAGATTACTGTTTTTTAGAGCAATAATAAATCGTGTATGACATGTCCACATGGTCAGGTTATTTAGATTATTTTTTAAATCTCCGTAACTCGCGTTTTGTTTACAAAAATAACTTTTTAGGAGTTAATAATTATGATAAGTGTAGTCTATAAAAACAAAGTTTGACTTTGATGCAGCATGGTACGGGACTCCATACATCCATGAGCATTATCCTTTCACATTTCATGAACTGCAACTATCAAATCATTCTTTCTAAGTTTGTTTCACCCAGTTTACTCAAAGGACCAACATTTATTCGCAAAGCGACGTCGTAACAGTAAATAAAGTAACTCAACGCCAACAGTTTAGTGTGGTTGATCGTGTGAACACTTCAAAGTCCATACATTATTTACCAGTATTCAAACGGCTGTTTGACTAACGATACACTGGTTACAGTGAAGTTAAGCTGGCGAACAATTTGAACATTAGCGGTTGGTTTAAAATAGCGTCGATATAATACGATTAGGATTAGCAGTACCTTGTTTCCTAATTTAGGTTTTGTAAATAATATTCGCATGTCTTCTTGAACAGACCGTGGATCTCACCGATAGTAAATTTAAATCTTACGTAAAGTTTGTGTCATTAAAAAGGCGTACTATGAGATAAACGATTATGATGGGGTGCATAAAAAGAGCCTCCACGAGTGACAATACTTAAGTACGTCCGGCGCACCCTGGGCAGTCAGCACCGCTACCAATCTTGCTGACTGGCTAATCTTTTCACCACAGCATGAGCTATTTTCGTATAGCTCGTGCTGACACGACAGAAAAAGAAGAACGACTATATTGACTATAGGGACTTGTGGCGCTTGTTCTTTTCTGCACATGTGGCTTTACTGGAAACCAATAGGATATGAAGTTAAATGGCGCAGTTATCGGCGTATATGATGCAATGTAAAGTAATCGCAGCTTGTATGTAATTTAAGTCGTCTGTGTGATGCCGGACGTAAAGAATAGCACTACCCCCATCTCTTCCTATAGCCTGGTATACACGGGTAGTAACTATGCTACTAACTATACCAATGTAGACAGCATTAGCAGAGTACAGTACTAAAACTTGAAGGAGTAGAGTGACTAGCCTCGCGGGCAAGCTACTCTACCTCTTGCCTTCCCCCACCACGGCGCCCACTCTACTCTACCGAACACTTTACCGCCTACTCGACCCATGTATACGTAAAGTAAACTTACTGCTCAAGTCCCGTTCATGGCGTTTTCTTTTTTCCGGACGATATTTGAGCGACTTACGTGGCGTTCTAAGAAACACTAGTTACTCTACTAATAAAATATAAATCTACGTGTAGACAGTTACTCTACTGAAACTATTAGAGTACTTGGAATTGGTAGAGTATTACGCTAGTTGACTCTAGCGTTAACTCGACCCATGTACACCAGGCTTATGGGTGTCATAAAAGGCGACTAAGAGATTCACTAGAGGATGGGCAGCAGCGTTCTCTGAATATTTTAACAATCATACTGCGATCATTAACCCGCCTGCTAAGCGTGGCGATTATGGCAAACCCCCCCATCATTGTTTGGGGGAGGCCTATGTCCAGCAGTGGACGTTATTCGGCTGAACGATGATGATGATGTAAGTTAATACTTAAATAACGCAAGTTACTCCTGAACGACAGCTTACGTGTACACTACTAGCACAGTCTACCTATATCTTACTCCTTACAGTCGGTCAACGTAGAACATTGTCGCAGAGCAATCGTGCGGGGGATTGCGGGGTGAAGGAGCGGAGGTTATGTCCCGAGTAGCCATACTGCATACCTGGGACATAACCTCCGCCCCTACATAATTTTGTCATTTCATAGAACCTGTCAAATGTATGGGCGTTGACCCACTGTATGTAGTAAGTAGGTACACTGTGCTACTAGTATAATGGATGACTATTAAAATTAAGGATACCTTCCTTAAACCCTTAACAAAAGATCCGTCGAGTGGGATGTCCTGAGTAAGCGACAAACGACGCGACATGATTGTCGCTTACGCAGAGACACCTCGTAAGAAAGGCTTGTAGAGATATTTTTTTTTGTGTATTGGACTTCTAGTAGATGGTCCTTGCGAACGGTTTCTACGTAACCGGGCAGTTATTGGCGAGATCTGAAGAGTCTCCAGCCAAGGCTATGTTCTATGTTAGGAGATGTGGTTTCCGCACTTAGTCCTTTAAGTGGACCATTGTACGTGGGCCATGGCGGCCATCATTCCAACCAGCCCACCTCATTCCAGAAGCAGATCAGGGCTCTCAATCCGCTCAGAACATTTGCGAGTGATTTCGGTGCACCAAGAGTTTTTTCTCGTATTCGGGTGACCCCTGTGCATTCCAGGAGCACGTGTGCGACCGTTTCTTCGCCCCCCATACATGCTCTGCACAAAGGGCTGTCCGAGAAGAGATGGGGTGGTGCAATTCTTTACGTCAGGCACGACACGGACGTCAAGGCTTTTAGAGAGTTGCATTCGTATTATTTACGTATACGTACTATTCAGCGACACGCTTCGAGCACCACCACTTTCGGGATTCCACTCCTGAATAAGCTACTTAGCGTTGAGCCCTCTACAAGACTGTACCTACACAAGCTTTAGTAAAAATAAACAACCATTTCATTAAATGAAAGCAAAGAACTAAAGATGTTGTAAACACAGTATTAAGAGCGTGTACGCCGTATGGCATTTCATACAAATTTTCAAGTCTTTGTTTTTCATAATGACTGAACCGATTTTGATGAAACTTCTCACACATAAGCAGGATACTTAGGTCTAAAAAGTTAGCAGGAAACATTTTCGAAATGCCTTACTTAAAAAAAGATAGTTGGAAATTTCTGTTTGTACGGAAAATTTAAAATCGGTCTAATTTAACTGCAACACTATTTTTCGAAAATGTTTTCTACTAACTTTTTAGTCCTATATCCTGCTAGGTACGAAGTTTCATTAAAATCGCTTCAGTCATATCGAAAAATAAGGACTTGAAAATTTGTATGAAATGCCGAACGGCGTAAACGCTACGCAGAAAAAAGCCGGCCAGATTTTTTCTGGCACACATAGTTTCGAAAAAAAAAATAAACATCATAATTATATTTTTCCAACCGAAACATAGCTGTCAATGTTTAATTGACAGCAAAGCGGTTCGACACAAACATTTTTTTTTCTCGATTTTTCTAACTAGAACACGCGTAACATTTTAGTGTTTTGAACACTTGCCAAATAGGTCAATGACATAGCGACAAAACTTGTGAATATATCGGATTAACTATTCACATTTTTGTTCGATTCCCCTTTTATACTTGCGATCGTATATATGTATTTTTTTATTCTAGCGCCTTTCGGAGAAAAGATCTAGTTTCTTGAAAGTTCTTTGACCTCATGAATTTTAGATCGAGGTTTTTGTTACTATGTTTGATTTCATGTCTAGGTCTTATATGCTCTATTGTTACAGATCTTTCTTAGAATACTAAATGCTCTGCCTTGCTTTTCCCATCTATGTTGGGTTCAGCTTCCAGTCTTACCAGCAGTGCAATTCTGTAGGAACCTCACCTCGATCGCGACTGTCAATTACACACTTGTCGTGACACAGCGTAGATAACAAAACTACGCGTTATTGATTATACTGTTGATTATCTGTGTGTTATTTGCTTCTATTATCCATACTGTGACATTATGAATATCGAGTTAACCGTCGATGTTGAGGTAGGTTTCTTACAGAATGACACTACAGATACGTCTGAATACTAGTATTTTATACGGAGCGACAGCCATCAGACCGCCGCAACCCAGTTACTGGACATTGCTGATATCTTAAGGTTCGGTCCGGTTATCTGACTTTCGGGCTTCTGAGTACCCGTAACGACTGTCTTAGGAATTCGTATAACACCCAGGCCCGACAGCTTAACGTGCTCTCCGAGATACGGAGGGGTCTCGATGTGTAACGAACGGTCACCCATCCATGGACTGACCGAAGCAAGCGCAGCTTAACCTTGCAAATCGTATGATCCGCGTGGTTATTAATTAACCACGAGACCCTCAAAGAATGCTAAATAAAGGAACATAAGGCACATTTGCGTAGGTGGACACTTTCGTATCGATACTTCTGGGCTCAAAGGGCGTTTAGCACATTTTTGGCACAATTATATTTTCACATTATTATAACGAAAATGCGTTTTTTTTGTTGTTTTTTGCTTCTCCTGAAAACCCATGTTTTGTGCTATACTCCTTTTGAGCCCAGAGGTATCGGTATATTTATAGGCAGCAGACAATTGTCCTCAAATTGTTGTCAAAGGAATTCCTTGTGGCGATTAAATCCATTAATACTGACGAAATCAACGGTGTACATAAATGTTTATAGAGAATATATTGTTTCCTTGTGGTTATCATCTCCACACACTAACTCAAGACACAACACGAAATCCATTTGTATCGAATGCAGCCTATAGAACTACACAAAACAATTACCAGTAACTTGGAATATACAGACTAAGCTGCTAAGCCTTCCCTTACTAAAGCCGCAACGAGCAGCTCTTGTCTCTACAGGCAACTCAAAAATTATTCTACCATCCCGTTTCTAACAAGTCATTTCTTCTGGATTAATAGAGATTAAAATCTGATCCGCACGTGAATTCAAAAAGTCACGAGGTGCGGGTTGGGATCGAATTCAGGAATACTTTTGCATGGAAAGCAAGCGTTCAACCGCTAGGCTATCATTGTTCGGTTATAATAAAATATTTCACTAATGTGGAATTTTGTAAGAAACATATTTTATAATTTAATTAGAGTTCATTAATTAACTTTACAATGATACAATATTAACTAACAATAGTAATGTAATCACAAATAAAAATATAGACAAATAAATAAAAATATATCTTAATAAAACTATAAACTAAATTAAAACTAAAATATCCCGCATCGCAGTCTACTGGTAACGTGCCCAGAAGACTGGTAGCATTGCCACGTTGTATGGGCTAATCCTTTGGCCAAAGTAGAGGCCAGCCTTCGGGTCACAGGAAGTGTCGACCAGCTGTCTTGAATCATCTCTCTCTCCTATAGAGTTGGGCACTCGGACCCAACGACCCGAGTGGTTAGACCCCAAACGGCTCTAATGAAGTTATAATAAGTTTACTTTTTCATAAAACATTTTTCATAAAACATTTTTCATAATCCATACTAAGATGTTTTTTTTCTTAAATACCTAGCAAACATGCAGGCTATGGAAAAATTCAAACTGCAAAACCACCATCCAATCTTTTTGCTGATACTGCAAAGCACGTTGGACTAAGCGCGGCTTTACCGAATTTTTAACGTTTCCCTGGAAACGATGTCATATCTAACCCAGAACGTGAAGGCGGAGGGAAGAGATTATGTCACTGTCATGTGGGGAACCGGGATTTTATGGAAAAATGTTTTAAAGGAAAATCAGAATTAAGTAGAAATGTTTCACAAGCACACTGGTATATAGAATATGGTGAGAGTTTCGTATTTCATAAAATATTAGAACGGAGAAATTGTTAACAAAGTCATCTGCGAGTTAATGAAATAGTAGCTAGCTTGGTTACAATATACATGTATATTGTTTTGTTGTGTGAATGAATTGTAAATTGGTGGTGACTATTCCGTAATAGCAGCTAGCTGTCTCTAGGCTGGATAACTAGTATTCTGAGAATCGTTATTAATCAAATCGGTATAGGTTCCCAAGAATATCGGTAATTCAGCCAATTTGCTGCAGAAGTCATATAGCAATAATAGCAACCATCAGATCGCTGCATGTAAAATATGGATTTAAAGCTGAATCTGGTTATAAAAACGTATACTGTGCCTTTAAATATTCTACGCGATTAAATTCGAGTCAATATCGTTAATATGAATCGCGTTACATTCGAAGCCGACCTTAACAATATTGTAAGAAAACTAGGCTTGATAATATTCATTAAAACACGAGTACCTATCAACTAGTTTCTAAAGAACTAGTCGATGTTTACTCGTGCGAGTCAATACTGCGTGAAAGCTAAACACTCAATTTCCTAAATTATAGTGAAACGTAATTCTAACAAAGAAACTACAGAATCGGACGCTACGTAATGTTAACTCATAAATCTAATCAATAAGTTATGAGTTATATTCTGCGAACTAGCAAACTATAAATAAACAATGCAGAACTGAGATCAAGGCTGAAACGAATACGTAGGACGGCAGCGGATACTATCAAAAATTGGATTAAAGATGATTCATGGTTGTATCGCGATCCGCCATTTAATATGAAAGCAAAAGAAATAAGCATTCGCGTTTTATTTTGTAAAGACGAAGGATAAATTGAAGATGTTTCGTCACAAAGGAGAATGACAAACAATTCAGATATTACTAAAAGCGATATTCTTAAGAATGAAGTTGTATTCCTTTCTGTTTGCTTTTCAAAATGATTCGGGCATTCATCATTGTTAGCGGAATTGAGAATTATGGAATGATACTCCAATTACCGAAGTCGTCGACTCCGTCGGACAATAGCAATCGTCTATCATTAAGTACTTGAAACTGTTCCTTCCAATTATATCCACAAGCTCGTTTTCTTTCATAGGTTGTGTAGCGCTAAGCGGTGCAACGATCCACAAATCAATATTTAGTTAGATATTAATATTGCCGTTTCATCCTAAGACATTCCGTGGGCGTGAACCTGAATCACCTGTTTTTGATTAAGGTTGACGCCCACAGAATGTGAAATATCAAGTTACTTTGGGTTTTCATTCAAATTCTGAGCATAGTTAATAAGACAGTATCCTACTGGGAACATTTCACAAAGCGATCTATGACTACAGAGGTATGTTCATCGTTCAGCCGAAAGACGTCTACTGCTGGACATAGGCCTACCCCAAGCACCGCCACAGTGACCGGTCCTGTGCGGATTCTCGTGTCCTTCACCAGATTATCAGTCTACCTTGTGAGAAGCTTACCCACGCTGCGCCTTCCGGGTGAACGTCTGTAATGTTATCAGAAGGTAATCAAACTCTTGTATACACGATTCTATAATTGGCATTGCTCACTCAACAACTTACCGTTTTTCATTATAACTACCCGTCAGTAAGATAAAGTTGAAAAGATTATTTTTTCGAAAGATCGCGTTTCATATTTCATTACACACGAAGTGTTTTCTGGAACTTACAAGAGCTATCTATTACTTGAGCTATATTCTAGAAGTTAATGAAGCTTTGATAAATGAGGTGTGAAACGATTCATCATTCCACCCGTGAGTAAATAGTGAGAAATCAGCTTAATATTTTGTTTCTCGTAGAAGTTGTGATCTCTAGAAAATGATGTCACTATTGTAACATTAATTGTTACATGTCTTAATTCTTAATAATATAATAAAAAAAATTAATATAAGAAAATTATTTACAATAATATTATTTAAAAAAAAAACTATTTACAATACTAAAATAAAAAAATAAACTAATAATGAACGCATCAAATCAGACTTCTGGCCAGCTACAGTTTATCACCACGTACGATTAAAACAAGCGACATATTAGGCACCCAGAAACTAGTTCCTTTGTTCTCGGCGCGGGGGGCAAGGTCCATAGGACAGACACTTCCACGTCGCCGCCGGCAGGACGATTCTGGTTGTCGAGGCGAGCGCACGTCAGACTTTTTCACGCTCCCTAACACGAATTAATATCGTAATCGCGATCAAGTTTTTTTGAAGGCGTCCCTACCGTTCCCTCGACATTTAATTACTTAACTAAATCAGAAATACTCCGATCACTGGTAATAATCGACGTTCAAACATATTCTGTGTGTGTGAATTAAACCCCGATTGGGGTTTCACGTACACCTTAATTCCCTGCTTCCCCGTGGGGGACAGTAGCGGGACAACCTGCGAACCCTACACCAGCAGTTGGACCTGGCGATCGACGCGCGAGCACTCGTCTCCTGCAGCGGCCAGTGACGTCAGGGGAGTGCTAGACCAGTGAGGAGGTTAATCGCTGTATAGGCCCTAACCCAATTTTTATCGACCCTCATCTACCTACCGAGTTATTTTTAATAAATGTTCCAATGTACTGCCTACCTACTTTTCATTTAATATCCTCCTAGGAATACCTGTGCCTAGGTTAGGTAGGATAAAGTAGCGTAGCCGTAACTGTAGTACCGGGACACTGGCGCCCTTAATCGTGGTAGAAATACAGCTGATTAATTCCTCCTCCATTGGTTGTGGGTTGTGTATGTTAGTGGTTGTCTGTGTTAAACGTCTTTATATTTTATTTTTTTTGGTTTTTTTTCCGTTACTAATGTGTACACGAATTTTCAACTTCTTTGTATAAGTTAATCTTGGTCATTATTAATCTACCCTACGTTAATAATTATTCATTTAAAGTCGTTTAGTTGCATAGTTTGTTAAAATATTATTTAAACCTGTTTTCGTCTTTGGCACCTAAAACGACGCTTTAAACCTTTTTCGTCTTGGGCACCTAAAACGACGCTTTTGCAAATTGTTCGTTATAAATCTTCACATTAAAAGAAATATCGTATTTTTACAGTCATATAGTACACATTAGTAGCATTTTTTTTTTCTTTTATGATTTTGCTTGAATTTTTTATTTTTTCCTTTTTAATTATTTTTATTTTTCCAAAAAAAAAAAACCAGACGTTCTTAAATTTTGTTTTGTAACAGAACGGAGAACGTGTTGTTTCTTTTCCTATGTTTTTTTTTTTTTTGCTTTTGCTTTTTGTGTAGTGAGCAGTAGAAGTGCGTCACTTACCCTTCTGTTTCTTTTAATTAATTTTTATCATGCTTCCTATTAAGTTCCTGTCTCTTCAAAAATCAGAGTTGGAATATGAAGTTCGTATTAGAGGCGCGACTCCTGCACCTTCTGTTGAGGAGTTACGGAAACAAATTATAAAATTATCTCCTGATTTACCCTCAGAATATATATTAGAGTCTCCACTCGATGTAAGACAGGACCTTAAGGGTTGCTTAGAAGTCTTAACGAAAATTCAATTAAACCTTGACGCTAGTGATCCTAGTGTTGCTTCACTATTGCGGACACAGAATATGTTGAATCATTTACACAATCGTGTCGAGAGGATAACGCGTAGTGACGACATTAAAACGGAATATGACGACATTGTTAGCGGTTATAAAATTTTCTCGCAAAAGCTTTCTGCCTTGCTAGCAAAAAAACCTTCTGCTAGTACATCTTCTAATGTGGCTAGTGCTAGTTTTGTCAAGGAATCAGCACCTGCAGTGCCGGAACTACAGAACGTGATTTCTGTGTCATGCGATCGTACATCATCTGATTTAACTAAATTAAAATTTACTGGCAAAACTTGTGTTCGCTCGTTTATACAGCGTGTTGATGAATTTATACTGGCTAGGAATATTCCACAACAAAAAGTCCTAAGTTTTGCATCTGAAATTTTTCAAGACGATGCCCTTCACTGGTATCGTGCGGTAAAGGACAAAGTCAGTTCTTGGCCTGAGTTGGCGCGTTTATTAAAAGAGGATTTTAGTCAAACTGACTACGATTATAGACTCATTTCTGAAATTCGTTCTCGTACTCAAGGAGAACGTGAGAATATAACTATTTATCTAGCAGTTATGAATGGAATGTTCTCGCGTCTATCTACTCCTCTTCCTGAAGCAGATCAATTGGAAATTCTCTTGCATAATATTAAACCCTGCTATGCTAGTACATTAGCAGCAGCTCCTCAAATCTCAACCATAGACACTTTGCGTTCGTTATGTCGTAACTATGAGACATTTCAGACTCGACTGTCACAATTTCAAGAGCCTCCTAAGGTTACTTCCGATACGCTAGCTCCTGAATTTGCGTACACTAAGGATGACCATAAACCTATAAATAAGGCAAATAATAATAACAATTACAATAAATATAATAATTCAAATAGTAACTACAATAATAACAATCAATATAGAAATAATAATAACAATCAATATAGAAATAATAATAACAATTACAATAAATATAATAATTCAAATAGAAACTACAATAATAACAATCAATATAGAAATAACAATAATAATACTCAAAATAACAATAAATATGTACATGCAATTAAAGAGGCTAAAAAGGAACCCTACTGTCCTAGGTGTCGAAATAACACCCATCACATTCGTCAATGCAAGGCTCCACGGGACATTGTTTGTTTCAAGTGCGGTATGAAGGATGTGAAGACACCCGACTGTCCTAACTGTCGTAAAACTGATACAAATTCAAAAAACTAATTAAGCAGAGTTGTAACAATTTTAGCAAGCAAGACTGGGAAACTTGGCTTGATTTTATAAGAACATTTTCCTCTTCATACAGAGTTGCTACAATTCTGTTATCAAAACCATTGAACGATTCTAGGCCTTATGTAAATATTAAAATCAATAACATCGATGCTGTTGGGTTACTTGATTCTGGAGCTGCAGTTTCGATTCTGGGAAACAATTCTCATTTACAGCTTACAGACTGCACTTTAAACCAGGATGGCCACACTAATATGATAGCTGCTGGCGGTCAATCATTAAAAACCTTAGGTTACATTCATTTACCAGTTACATTTGAGGGCCAGTTTCACATTATTAAGGCATATGTAGTTCCCGAAATTGAAACATCAATTATATTAGGCGTGAATTTTTGGCGCGCTTTTCGAATTTGCCCTAATTATATAGGTAGTATCACAATGTCAAATGCCCCTTTGGCAGAAATAAAGGTAAGTAGCGATGAGCCATTTATTAACTCCTACGATAATTTGTTGGCGTCGCAGAAAGCGATAGCTGATAATGTCATTGCGCAGTTTCGATCTATTTCTACTGAAGAAAAGGGCCTGGGTAGAACAAATTTGATATGCCATCGCATTGACACTGGTGACGCACAACCAATTAGACAACGTTATTACAGGATGTCCCCCGAAAGGCAGCGCATTTTAATTGAGCAGGTGGACGAAATGCTGTCCCTTGACGTTGTCGAACCTTGCGAAAGCGCCTGGTCTTCTCCCGTGCTCATTGTTAATAAAAAGAACGGGCAACCAAGGTTCTGTTTAGACAGCAGGAAGTTAAATGCAGTGACTAAGCGCGATGCGTACAATTTGCCATATGTCTCGGAGATATTGGATAACCTTCGCGATGCTAAGTACCTGAGCAGTATCGATTTGTCCAAAGCTTTTTGGCAACTGCCTATAGCGCCAGAAGACCGCGATAAAACCGCATTTTACGTTCCGGGCCGTGGCACTTTTCGTTTTAAAACAACTGCGTTTGGATTAACGAATGCCCCCGCAACGCAACAACGTCTCGTTGACTTGTTATTTAGTGACATGGAGTCTAAGACCTTCGCTTATTTAGATGACGTCATTGTTATCAGTTCTAGCTTTGATGAGCATGTTTCTCGATTGTTGAGAGTTTTGGACAAATTGAGACAGGCAAATTTAACAGTGAACTTCGAAAAGTGTAAGTTCTTTCGAAGCGAACTCAAGTATCTAGGATACGTGGTAGATTCCCGTGGTTTACGCACTGACCCAGACAAGGTGGAAGCCATTATTAACTTTCCGACCCCTACAAATAGGAAGGAGTTGAAACGCTTTCTCGGCACTGCTACGTGGTACCGACGTTTCGTCCCTAACTTTAGCACAGTGGCTGGTCCACTCAATAAGCTCACTGCTAACGGGAAAAACGCTCCTTCTTTCAAGTGGTCACCAGAAGCTGACGCGGCCTTTAATGCGTTGAAAGAATGTTTGGTTTCCGCTCCAGTACTTTCTTGTCCGGACTATTCCAAACCTTTTGAAGTGCACACCGACGCAAGTAGTTACGGAATTGGTGCTATGTTAACACAGTCTGTTGACGGTAAAGAACACCCAATTGCCTACATGAGTAGATCTTTCACCAGCCCAGAGAAAAACTACAGCATTACTGAAAGGGAGACCCTTGCTGTGTTAACGGCTCTCGAGCACTGGCGATGTTATCTCGAAAACGGCCAAACATTTACGGTGTACACTGACCACTCCGCGTTAAAATGGTTTTTGTCTCTGGAAAATCCCACAGGACGACTAGCACGATGGGGGGTAAGATTGTCCTCATTTAATTTTATTATGAAACACCGTCGAGGTGTCGACAATGTTATTCCTGATGCCTTGTCTAGAGCTTTTCCCGTTAGTGCAATATCTCTAGCTAATGCCAACACAGGTGATGTCTGGTTTAAAAAAATATACAACGGCTGTCTGACTACTCCTTCAAATTTCCCTAACTTCACCACTAAAAATAATTCGTTATTTCGACTCACAAAAAATATTAACAGCCAATTAACATCAGAATTTGACTGGAAGGAAGTCGTACCCAGCGAGTTCCGTGAAAGCATCATAGCCGAAAATCACTCTGAGCCAACAGGTGGACATCTTGGCATTTTTAAAACCTATCGGCGTTTGTCGTTAAATTACTACTGGCCAAATATGCACCAGGACGTCGTTAAATATGTAGGTTCATGCTCGGTTTGCTTATCTTATAAGGCACAAAATCACACTACATTGGGAGAGATGGGTCGTCCTAAGCAATGTTCGAGACCTTTTCAGATGATCTCAATTGATTTTGTGGGTCCCCTTCCCACCAGTCGAAAACAAAATTCATATATATTCGTCGTAACGTGCTGTTTTTCAAAATTTTGTCTTATTTTCCCAGTACGTCGCGCAACTGCGGATATAGTAATTAAAATTTTAGAAGATTCCATTTTCTTGGTTCACGGAGTTCCTCAAACAATCTTCTTGGACAATGGGACGCAGTTCATAAGTTCGTCTACTGACGCGCTATTTAAAAAATATAAAATTCCTAACGTTTATTTCACGCCGAAGTACACACCACAAGTCAACACGGTAGAACGATACAACAAAACTATTGTCACTAGTTTGTCTACGTTTGTTGGAAACGATCATAGATCCTGGGACATCTCCATCCCCAAGGTTCAGTTTGCGATAAACAATTCCGTTAATGAAGCCACCGGTTATACACCGTCATTTTTAGTTTACGGTAGGGAATTAGTTTTATGCGGATCGCACTATACTGATAATGACCTGGGCGATGAAGTGTTGTTCCTTCCTCGCGACTTATACGCTGAAAACTTAGGGTGTCTTCGATCGATATTCAATGATGTGCAGGCTTCGCTATGGCACGCACATGAAAAGAATACTGCACACTACAACCTACGTAGAAAGCCGGCTGAATTTAATGTAGGAGACACAGTCTACAAGCGCGCATTCGTTTTAAGTAATAAAGACAAGTATTTCAGCAAAAAGCTTGCACCCAAATTTATCAAATGCCGTATAATTGAAAAACGGTCTCCACTTGTCTATGTTCTGGAAGATATGTCAGGAAAAGATATAGGCGTCTGGCATATCAAAGATTTAAAAAACATTAAGTGTAGTTAAATGTTGTTAAGTGTTATTTTTTTAAATGTTGTAGGAGTTGAGACAGTTCACCTTTAAATTAACTTCTTACGACTAGCATTGGTTTTCTGTGCGATAAATCACAGATAACTTGTCTACGTAAGGTCGCGTCAACATCATTTTATATTGTTGAAGCTATTGTGTAAGGTTGTTTGTTTGATATTATGGAAGGATTTTGAAAGATGATAGTATGAATGTGTAGTGCTAGTGGTAACCTATAGACGAGTTTTCTTTGAGAACAAAACTCTTTCTGAGACGAGGGGGGTAATGTAACATTAATTGTTACATGTCTTAATTCTTAATAATATAATAAAAAAAATTAATATAAGAAAATTATTTACAATAATATTATTTAAAAAAAAAACTATTTACAATACTAAAATAAAAAAATAAACTAATAATGAACGCATCAAATCAGACTTCTGGCCAGCTACAGTTTATCACCACGTACGATTAAAACAAGCGACATATTAGGCACCCAGAAACTAGTTCCTTTGTTCTCGGCGCGGGGGGCAAGGTCCATAGGACAGACACTTCCACGTCGCCGCCGGCAGGACGATTCTGGTTGTCGAGGCGAGCGCACGTCAGACTTTTTCACGCTCCCTAACACGAATTAATATCGTAATCGCGATCAAGTTTTTTTGAAGGCGTCCCTACCGTTCCCTCGACATTTAATTACTTAACTAAATCAGAAATACTCCGATCACTGGTAATAATCGACGTTCAAACATATTCTGTGTGTGTGAATTAAACCCCGATTGGGGTTTCACGTACACCTTAATTCCCTGCTTCCCCGTGGGGGACAGTAGCGGGACAACCTGCGAACCCTACACCAGCAGTTGGACCTGGCGATCGACGCGCGAGCACTCGTCTCCTGCAGCGGCCAGTGACGTCAGGGGAGTGCTAGACCAGTGAGGAGGTTAATCGCTGTATAGGCCCTAACCCAATTTTTATCGACCCTCATCTACCTACCGAGTTATTTTTAATAAATGTTCCAATGTACTGCCTACCTACTTTTCATTTAATATCCTCCTAGGAATACCTGTGCCTAGGTTAGGTAGGATAAAGTAGCGTAGCCGTAACTGTAGTACCGGGACACTATTTAGAGAACTGTTTCTTTTAATAACATTTTTTTTAAAATATAAGGCAAAAATTGCTGTAAAACATCTTACAAACAAACGGATCCAATTTAGTATTAAGATGTCTTGTAACACATACAATTACTAATAATACGCTCAGAATCACAAACGTACATATTTTCATAAAGAAAACAATATTACTAAACCAAGCCGAGATATCAAGAGAACTTTGTGTAACAGAATCATATTAATATTTATACCGAAGCACATATTCACAAACGTTACTTGCTTATTATTACCCAACCTAACTGGATCTCTCATATAATTTGTAAGAAAGTTACATCTTTTCCAGACAAATATTTCGTCGGTAATATTTAAATTGGCCAAAATTAAGCTTGCTGCCGACCGAAGTGGCATATTTACTCGTGTAACTCAAGCAAAAAATTTGAGCGATTTATAATGTACGTAATTGCTTAGACAAAACTCCAACTGGTATTGTGAGCAATATTTTTACATTATTCGACGTCAACAACGCCTATTTTACTTTACTGTTTGTCTTTTGCTTCTTTGTCGTCTTTATCATATCTATTAGATACTTACTATTCAGTATTTTGAGCACAAATTATAATAATTATATACACACCCTGTCCACAGCGCCATGTAAATTAAAGACTATTTCGTTCATAATTCACTTATCCTCCGTTTCTAGTAAGTGATACACTTGTCTAACTATCTCACTCAAACATAATCTGTCACATTACATTCACTTCTTCTTCTTTCATATTAGCATACATTTAATATTTCTATCTCTTTCTTAAGTCAACTGTCGTTCCATACCTTACACTTTGATGATTTATTAACTTCATTTGTTTAGTCGCTTTTTGCTTCTTCTGATCTTTACTATGGTATTTCTCCCTACTCTTTTCTACCTACTTACTAACTCTTAAGTTTTCAAATAAACGTTACTAATTAAGTATTGAAGACCATCAAAAATATAAAACAAAATTATCTCGTACTCAAGGACTAATTTTATGCTTTGTACAAGAATGTTTCGAATCTCATATTGTACTGACTGAATATAGGTCCTCAGTTAAATGGTTCTCCGCCTTTCGCATTAACATACGTTAACCTTTGGATTGTCATTCCACTTGAATACGGACATTCTATACGACGTTATCCTCCAACATTGATTTCAGCACCACGCGTTTCACATAGTTTTTTTTTTATGTTTATCTACGTTAAGGATGGTTAGTGTTTTAGTACTTTTTACAAACATTTTCGTTTTCTGACAAGATTTTTATATTTTTGTCTCCAAAATCGGTCCAGGCATTATCTGGTTTAGTCTAGCCTATAAATTGGCTAAGATATCTGAAATAACGATGTTTATATAAAATAGCGATGGTGGAAGCAAGCCGATAAATTGATGTATAAAGAAAATATTGAATCATAAAAAGATAAATTTATGGAAGAAAAATGGAAGACTAAATAAAAAGAGTTGACCAGAACTGTCGTTACTTATAAATAGCTCACAGAAGCAAAGCACCTACTATTGAAATTATATTGCTTATATAGGCCAGTAAATAAAGCCAATTATAGTTAACCAATTGCTCTTCAGAAGAAATATCCTGAAGAGGAAGTAGAAAACTATGGCAGGTTAAAGTATAACATATCTAAAAGATTTAAAACTTATTTTCTACAAACGAGTTACTACTAATGTGTTTGTCCATCCGAAAATTTATTTATTTATTTGGACCTCTAACAAAGAATATACATAGCTCAATCTTATAACTAAGATAAATAATTATTTATTATGTGTACTCCTTCAATTATAGGAGGCCACATCATGCACAAATTAATTGCGATTATAAAGAAAATATTATACGCATGCAAAACAGTACAAAAATATTACATTTAAACTAAAATTACATAAATAAAATTGAAATTTACTTATTCGCTTTAATTTATTGAATTAAAAATTAAAATCCAAATGTAAAATTATTTGTGTCTCTTAACTAAATACCCTGATGGACAAATACTCTAACACTACTCAATTATAATATGGCGTTAATTTCGTGCTATTACTGTCACTTCGCCTTAAAGTGACAGGGACAGCACGAGACTTAGCGGCAACTTAAAATTGAGTAGCGTTGGAGTATTTGGCTGTTAGAGACACAAATAATTAATTAAAGCCGACATTTTCAGACTAGCAGATTTGGTACTATAACATCTATAGTGCAACAAATCTAAGATACAGGTACCCTTAGACGTTCCACATTCGACCACTGGTGTCAGAACGAAAACTCGCAGTGCAATCTGATTGGCTAGTGGTCAAATTCGGCGAGCAATCACTGCAAGGAAGACATGCCTAGTCCAATAAAATTGAAAATCTGACAGCTGTAAAAGGTATTTCTTAGATTGTTTGCACTGTAGTGTGAAGTTGCTTTAATTCACATGGAATACGAATATTATCACAATACAGAAAAGTTACATTATCTCTCTTTTAACACAAAATATCTCAATCGCAGATAGCAGATAACGGTGTATTCTAAATTTTAGCAGTCACGGGTTCCGTGTCGACGTTCAATATATTATAATAAGTCCAGGATCATCCTGCTGTCATTGCGCTGAAAATCATAAATAAATCAGCATTCAATACCGAGTACATTTGTAATTCATGATTTATGCTTGTTTTGTTTGATATCAGGAGCAGATATTTCAGCTGGGTCTATATTAGTTTAGTTGATAACTTAAAAGCAAGCATAGTTTGTACTGGATTAAGGAAGTTAGAAGTTTAGCTAGTCTATCAATACTTCCTTTATTGCTTCTTGTATGTTAATGATTTTGATCCCTGCATAATTATCTTCTCTAGTTTTATTTTTTGACTTCGTCGCTTTACAGCGCGTGGTCAGCGCAGACAGAGCTTAAGATGGAGCACACGAATCTAAGTAACAGAGATATAGAGTGATACCATTATTCAACTAGTTATTTTGGTCCTTAGTGGCGCATAAGGTAAAATGTAGCGGGGTACTGTTTCTTGATTTTTATTGATCATTGTTCAGTAATATGGCCTTGTCTCCTCTATTTTGCCTTAGCATTGAGTACTTGCTTGTGATTTTAATTTTGAAAGTATCTATTAATGGATCAATTTCATTTTATGCTAAAGAAAAAATTAAAATTGAAATATCTATGCCACAGGCTTCTACTCCGTTCAACTATTATACCCTTTTTTTCCAGACAGTAAAACAATTCCTCCGGTAGCTTGACTTACTTCAATTCTGTTTTTCTTACATATATCAATATGGTAAAATTGCTTCGACACAAACCACCAGCTCAGTATGCAATCGTTTGGCCTGAATTCATAAATATATTATCATTCAGTATTGTGTACATTGCTAAATCGGGAAAAGGATACATTTCGGACGATTTCATTTGTTGACGTTCGTGAATAAAAGGTATTTTTAATGAAATTGTAAGCGTCACGAGAAGATTTAAGCAGATCTGCTACTAAGCACAATACAACTTAATATTAGCCTGATATACAATGTTAATATAAATTAACTGGTGAAAGTTTACAAGGGTATTTCTTTTTCTTTCTCGTTCTCTCACTGCTGAGGATCGCGACCAGCTATGCGTTGCGGTCTTCTGTAGTGTGGACCGCTCGGTACATGCTGCCGCCAGCCTTCTTGATTTCGAAACTGTTTATGCTTGTTTCCCACGGTGCGTGATATCGCGCACCGCGTCGCACGAGCTCGCACCGACGCACCATGGGAAGAGACTCGTCCGTGGTAACGCGGACGCGTGCGGAGCGGTGCGCCGTGTCCACATCACGCACCCTCATAATGTGGCTTCCCACGGTGCGTGATTTTACGGCTGATACCACGCACAGCCGGTGCGCGCTACCACGCACCGTGGGAAGCCATCTTTAAGGGTACCTACTAGGTATCATTAAATGAGGTTTAGGTATTTATTAATTTGAAAATAGTACTATTAATGGTACCTACTTAGTAACTCAGTGAAGTTTTTTTTTTCTGTTTTTCTTATTTAGATTTTCCTTGAGGACTCCTTCTACGTAACCGGGCAGTTATTGGCGAGACCTGAAGAGTCTCCAGCCGATGAGCCAGTGAAGTTTCGCCACTTGGTTTAAAGTACAGTACAACACAACACAACTACTAAGTTATATCAATGTATGATACAATGTGTGATCGAACAACCAATGGCTGTCGCTCATTTTCGCGCCACTCACACTTATTTCGTCAGCGTGAAGTTCATTTTTCACTGCAGTTCTAATAAACACTCGTGGTCTTGAAGTCGCACTCAGGTCGGAAGTGATCGGTTTTACGAAGTTTGCCTACTGTAACCCTGTATAAATGTTTCAGTTCAGAACTTCGGAAGTGTTAGCGCCTTAAGGTGCAGACACATTGCACGTATTTTGCGTGGCTCATGTTTCGTCACATTACGCGTGTGCATCGCGGTACAAAAAAATTATCCTGCGCGGCCTTACAACGCGTATTTTGTGTCGTTGCGCCGATCATAACAGCGCACGCATTACTGCGCAAGATAGACTAAGATACGCTAAGTGTGTTTTGGCCCTTAGCGGAAAAGCTAGAAAAAAGGGGGTACATGAAAAGAGCCTCACGAGTGACAATACTTAAGTACGTCCGGCGCACTCTGGGCAGTCAGCCCTGCTACCAACCTTGTTGACTGGCTAATCTTTAAACCACAGCATGAGCTATTTTCGTATAGCTCGTGCTGACACGAGAGAAGAAGCGGAAAAGCGGCTAAAGATAACTAAAGGACCCGCTCAATCTAAGTAGTTTACATGTAGTATTAAATCTAATTCTTATCTACAAGACTTAACAAAGCGATAAGAGATCTAAGTCCTAAGAAAAATCTCAAAGATCAACTTTTAGGAATCCCGGAAATGGAACACCCGAGCTCTATTTCCGCTTCAAACCTCGCGTCAACAGCCAAGAAGGCAGCATTTCTCAACGTTTAAGAACGATAATACTTTATTTATTTTCAAAATTATTCGCCTTCAGGACAAGGGACTAATAGCTTTATAAATAAAAGGCAACGAAAGCCCCTTTTACACGGATATACAAATAAAGGGCGTGACAGCATTCCATATAAATTTTGCACATATTTACACGAACATGTTGGCGATGCAAACATTGCGAAATGTATTAGTAATATCAGGCGTCATTGAAATAAAAAATAAAACATTTAGAGCTTCCGTTTTGTGACCGAAAAATGGCTGCAACATTTTTTTCTTTTGTTTGAAATATGAATTTTTTTGGTGAAAAATCTAAACCAATGGTTTCGAGTATGTACTGAAAATGTAAAACAGAAAAAATATTTTTTAGTTTCGTTCATAGTTTATATAATATTTGTTTGTTTACACAGTATTACTTTCCTTTGTCTGTCGTGCAAGCCTTCCGAACAAAGGCTCATGAATATCCTTTTATAGGTCTATAAGATACATATAAAAGACAAATATGCACTCATAAAGAATAATAGACAAAACCCAAACATTATTCTTTCACAGTCACACAGTTAATAAAAACCACTACATTATCTACTAATGCTACCAGAAAAACATAGTGAGCGCACACGCTTTTAGATTTTGCATATTCCATACTTCTTTTATAAGAAGCAAAACTTCGCTCTTGCAACTTGAGCGGGAAGTGTACACAGAATATCTCAATAAGTCCACACGGTACAAATACCGGGAATACCGGGTTTTATTAAAACCGTGCTCTGAATATTTGGTGGAGACATTTTCACCGTGTATTTATGTTTGTAATAAAAATAATGCTGTTTGCAAGCTGATCCCCGATGAAAGAAACAAAAGTATAGGTTGGTTTTCCTTCCAGAAGTTTTAACAGTTCAGATATTTCGTCACACGTGCACTAGAATTCGGAACACCCCATGCGGTGCTAGGAGCCGATAGTCTGACATTATAGTTAATGAAACAAATCTTGGTCCTTTGCTACGCGGCCACGTCGTTAATTAAACAAAACAATGGTGATGCTATACAAATAATTACATACTTGTACCGTATTCTTTTGCTTGATAATCAGCAATCCCAAAAGATGTTTCAAAAAACCGAGACCCACGGACAAAGACACGAACAAAGAATGAAATTCTTTACGTTCTGAAATTTCGGTATTCATACAAAATCCCGGTACTGAATACCTACTTTTTCCATAAGTTTTAACACAATGAAAAGCTAAATCCTATTCATTTTTACAATTCCATATTTTTTGTACCTACCCTTTTAATTTTTTATTTGCCTTTTAAGCTCAGAACATTTAGAACAGTACTGCAAATGAAGATATAATTCTTGTATTTCTAGAATTGACATAGAAATATTACGTTATCGCTGGTCCTTTATTAAAGCCGTGCTCTGAATATCAGGAGTGGTAACGAGGATCTATAAATATTAAACAAAAATATATTAAGTATCCTTTCTGCAATAAGATGTCGTTGACACGGTGGAAATAAAGATTTTATATTTGTACAAGTTAAAATGTTTTTTTTTATTTTATTCTATTGCAGCTGTTTTATATAATTTTAATCTCAAAAAATATCTATCGTAAAAACAAAACATTTTGTTGTTTATTTCATTTGTACAAAACATTTGTTTGTTCGTTACAGTTTAGAGTCCAGTTCCAAGAACCAACTATTAATAAAGTGCACATATCAGCTATCAAACAATTCCATTGTATTGACTTGGAGTGTCTGGAACTTGACAGAATGGAAAACTGTCAAACCTTTTTGACCAATAATTATAACTTTAAAATACTTACATTTAATATTCGCAGTATACAGCACAACTTTAATACTTTTTGCGTTGCGTTAAAGCGACTTAATATTGTTTATGACGTTATTATTCTTACGGAATGCTGGCTAATAAGTGGCCCTGTAATTGGACAGATTCAAGGTTACACCTCATTCTGTACGGTGAATAACCTCAATCAATGCGGAGGAGTTGTTACGTACGTCAGAGACTGTTGGAACGCCACAGTCTCGGAGCCTGCCCTTAAAGACGCTGAATCTCTCTTATTAGAACTCTCCAGTAACATTTCGTTAATAGCTATCTATCGATCCCCATCTCACAAAAAAATTGATAACTTTATTTCCTCTTTAGACAAAATACTTACTTCAATCAGTAGCTATCAAACAATTATAGTTACCGGAGATATTAATATAAATCTTTTATCCACACGTGACAACTCGTGGTCGGAATACTTATGCCTAATGTCCGAACATGGTTTGAATCAGGTAATTTCTAAGCCAACAAGATTAGACTCATGTTTGGACCATATATTATATTCCTTAAATCTAAATATCAGACTGCTATAGGTCTTGTCTGTGATGTAGACATCACTGATCACCGCATGGTGATGATGGGGTATAACTCGCTAACATCCGCGGGTACAAAATGTCAACAACGTACAGTAATTAAAACGAATTTCCCTGCGTTAGTAGAAGAACTCGGAAATACTGACTGGACCGGAGTGGTATCTGAGCTAGACGTAAACAATGCGACCAATAAATTTCACACAATTTTAAATAGTGCAGTCAAGAAACATTCCGCGGAAAAAAGAATTAGCCGCTCAAAATACATCTGTAAGCCCTGGATTTCACCGGGTCTTATTAGATGTATGAATCATAGGGACAAACTTCATCTTGATTCGAGGAAAGACCCTAATGACCAAATTAAAAAACTAATTTATACTCGCTATAGGATTTTTTTTACCAATCTTGTGCATAAGCTAAAACGCGAATATGACAGTCAAAAGCTAGAAGAGAACAGACATAATACAAAAGGCCTATGGAAAACTATTAAAAATGTTAGCGAATACACAAATAATAGAAGCAACCCGATCGACCTACTTAAATGTAAACCCACTGCACAGAAATCAATTGACAACTGTAATGAATATTTCTCTTCGGTTGGCAAAGATCTGGCCAGTAAAATTCTCACTGAAATAAATGAAACCCAAGAGTCAGTTATTCCCAAATTAACTTTAAGAGAGCCTCTAGGCATTAATTTTTTCTTGCAACCTACTGACTTTTTTGAGGTTAATAGAATCATCGTCAACTTAAGAAGTGACAGTGCCCCTGGTGCGGATGGATTTACACCAAAACTTGTTAAAGAGATCAAAGATGAGATAATAATTCCCCTAACCTACATAGTTAATCTTAGCCTAAGTTCAGGTATTTTTCCTAACAAATGGAAAGAGGCTCAGGTCACTCCAATACACAAAAACGGTTCGAAAAAAAACCCCGCTAACCATAGGCCTATTTCCCTCTTGGGAGTGTTCTCTAAAGTTCTTGAAAGGATAGTGAACAAACGTCTAACATCCTACTTAGAAACCAACAAATTGATATCTAATAAACAGTTTGGCTTTAGACAAGGCAACTCAACAGAAGATGCAGTAAGCCTCTTGGCCAAACTTCTAACATCTCATTTAGATAACAACGATAAGTGCATTGGAGTGTTTCTCGACCTCGCTAAAGCATTCGACACCGTTGCTATCCCGATACTGTTAAAGAAGCTGGAGACGATCGGTATCAGAGGATTACCACTTAAATGGTTCGAGACCTACCTTACCAACAGACGCCAATTTGTTAGAGTAGGGGATAGCATTAGCTGCCAAAAAAACATTGATTTTGGAGTGCCACAGGGAAGCGTCCTTGGCCCAACTCTATTCATCATTTACATGGACGATATACATCGTGCGATAAACCGAAATGCAGAAATTATATGCTATGCTGACGACACGGTGATAATCTTTCACGATAGATCATGGAAATTAGCACAGAAAGAAGCTCAAAGCGGCATGACTACTATTAAACAATGGCTTGACTTAAACCTACTTTCACTTAATATTCAAAAGACTAACTTCATTCCTTTTCATAAAACTCTGGCTTCGGCACCAAAACTTCCTCTTACTCTTAAAATCCACTCTGCAATTTGCAACTTACCTCTGTGCTCCTGCGAGGCAATTAAAAAGGTCGAATCTCTTAAATACCTAGGGGTTTTAATTGACCAACGCCTTTCGTTCAAACCCCACGTTGTACTAGTAGCCAAGCGAATCAGAAAACTGATTCACATAATGAAACTGTTACGTAACACGGCCAACAAAAAGACTTTACAACTCGTGTATGTGGCATTATGTGAATCAGTCCTCTGTTACTGTATCTCTGTATGGGGTGGAGTCGGCATAACCACCATGATACAAATCGAACGAGCTCAACGATCGGTACTGAAGGTAATGAATAGGAAACCTTTTAGATATCCTACTGATCTTCTATATAATGAAGCGTCAATACTTAATGTTAGACAACTGTATATTCTTAAAATAGTTTTAAAGCAACATAAAATAATTATTCAGTCGGCGGAATATCCTCAACTACTTAAACGTCGAGTATTCCATTGTCCACCGGTAATAGTAAGAACCACTTTCGCACAACACATGCAAGAATTTATGCTTAGCTTTTTGTATAACAAAGTAGTAAAAATCTGTGATATAAAAAATTGTACAATAAAAAAAGTTAAAAAGATTGTTAAAATATGGCTGTTAGCCCAATCGTATTATGATACAGAATTGTTTATAAGGGTAACTTCGTAACGCAAACATTCTCACACTCTCACTCACACTCACTTACTCTTTCAACACACCCTCACTCACTCACACTTACTCTTTCAACACACCCTCACTCACTCACACTTACTCTTTCAACACTTACATACTCTTTCACACGCTCTCAAACATTTACACTTGGCACATTGTAATTATTTTAATATCCGTTTTGCACTTACTCAATATTGTTTACTTGTTTTTTTCTTTTAATTCGTTTAATTTTCTAAACTTAACTTCAAATTTTCTAATGATAATCATACAGTATCGACCCCAGAATTCCTTATGTTAAATTATTGTGAATGAATAAAACTTTAGGATTCCACGAGACAGGCTTGACCTAGTGTGGAGTTCATCAGTTAAACGTCTCCTTTTGTGTCTCCAAATGATAATTCATTATTGTAATGTAGCTTTTAAGGAAACGTAAACAGATAATGTATTTTTTTGGTAAATAAACGATTATTATTATTTCGTTTATTCATTTAAATACATATAAATTACATTTTTAAATATTTCATTATAAAAAAAAAAAAACATTTAAAAATATAAAAAATAGTAGCCCACCAGCATCGGGAACAGGGTCCAAGCTGCCGGCGGTCAGGGCTCCAGAGAGAGGAACTTCCTAACGATACGCGCCGTGTCCAGAAGTACCGCTTTCTGAATCAAACCCTTGATCCAGCTGCCTAACGAGAGCCTCATCAGATGTTGGTCGAGGCTCTTGGCTATTAAGCCATTGGCTGTAACGACTATCGGCACAATGACTGCTGAGTCAACATCCCACATGTCGACAACCTCGTGTGCCAAATCAAGATATTTGATTTTTTTATCATTTTCGGCTTTCACGAGGTTCTCGTCATGCGGAACAGCGATGTCAACAATCACTGTGCGGCGTTCTAATCGATCTATCACCATGATGTCAGGCTTATTGGCAACAATAGTCCTATCAGTGATGATAGATCGATCCCAATACAGTGTGACATGACCATTCTCGAGAACTGGGTCGGGCACATACTTGTAGTATGGTACTTCTGTGTCCACAAGGTTATATTTCAGAGCAAGTTGCTGGTGGATAATCCTAGCTACGAGGTTGTGCCTGTGCAAATACTCACCGTTAGCAAGACGAGAACAACCAGAGACAATATGTCGGATAGATTCACCGGGACAGTGGCATGCCCGACAGATGTCAACCGTGCCGTCCCTCACAATATATTTTCTGTAGTTGTTCGTCATCATTACCTCGTCCATAATTGCACAAACAAAACCTTCGGTTTCCCCGAAGAGGTCACCGAATCGTAGCCAGGCCACGGACGCTAGGAAATCTACATCGGGCCCATGAAGGGCCCGGTAAAAGCGTCCGTGAAGCTCCTTGCTCCGCCATACCTCCCTGCGGCCATTAGTATCAAGTACTACAGGCTTGCGCCAGTTCTCTTTCGCCAAGGAGAGCGGAGTGAGTCCCTTGTCCACTGCGACTACATCTCGATGCATCCCCACGTCGGCTTGGGAGAAGTACTCCCTGAGACTGCACACCTCACGGTTGTGGAGGGTCTTAGCATTTAAAAAGCCTCGACCCCCACACTTCCGCGGGATGTACAGTCTCATTACCGATGAGCGTGGGTGATGCATTCGATATGCAGTCAGCAGCGTACGGACCCTTCTATCCAGGGCGTCAAGTTCGGTCTGAGTCCACCTGAGTATGCCGAAGGAGTACATCAGGACCGGCATGACCCAACCGTTAAAGGCGCGCACCTTGTTACCACCCGACAAAAGACTTTTAAGTACTTTTATCAGGCGGCCAAAGAAACGCTCCTTCAACGATTGCTTCATGTCAGCCTCGTTGATGCCTAACGCCTCCGACATGCCCAGGTATTTGTAGGTCTCGGTTGAGGAGAGGGACCTAAGGTGTATGGCATCCGAGAGTTGGGTTCCCACGGATTCCATAATCCTCCCTCGCTTTACATGCATGACTGCACATTTGTCCACACCAAATTCCATCCTGATGGAATTACTGAAAGTTTCAGTTACCTTCAGTAACTCCACCAGTTGCAAATTGTTGGGGGCAAAGAGTTATTATTATTATTATTATCATTTTTCCCAAACTCCACAAATCATCCAAGCAAACATTAAATGTGGATTTTTCGAGTAAAAGATCTACTGCCTAAAAAGTCATAAAAAGCTATTGATAATGTCAAACGCGACCCACTGTGCTGCCATTTGTCAAAAAGTGACAATGTGAACGTGTAATTAGTCACAAATGTTCCGGTACACCTCTATAAATTTTGGTGGAAAACAAGCTTGACAAAAATGGGGATCAGTACTTTATATAACTTCATCGCTTATGTTTCGGGGAGTTTAAAAATGTCAACGCAATACTGTGACAGAAGGAGACAGAGCTACTTTTTGCGCGTCGTCACTTTCTTTATTAAATTACACTAGCATTGTCTTTAATTTTACAATAAAAACTACAAAAGCTTCTACATTATCTGTGTCAGAAACACTTTTACTAATGGTTTTAGCCTTTACTTTAGAAGACTTCTCAGGTACAAAATTACCATTGACTGCAGGCTGTATAAAAATAACAATTCTTATTTAATCAGGCACGTATAACAAAACATTTCAAACAATTCCAAGTGGGGCAAGGTATTAAAAAGACTAGCACGTCGTTGTTTTAAATTAAAACGTTGGACCTAAGTTTTTATACGGCTATTAAAGCCTGGTTTAAATACAAAATTCTAATAGAAATGTCACAACGTTTTGTTTAGGTTCACGCTTAATATTCATATTCGTTTTACGACAAAGCGAAATTTTTCAAAAATGTATTTAGCGTGTACTTAAATTTTTCGGAAGCTAAATATACGTTTTAATTATTCAGAGGAGATTTTCGACTGTTGTTTGCTTCACCGAGTTTTGGTTTCATATCATATTGTGCAAAAATGTAGGTCGTCGCGAACTTTTGCAAGAACATACAATTTTTGGGACCGTATTGTGGACAGCAAAATGGCCATATGTGCGGCTGTATGAATAAATATTTAGGTCAGCATCCCTATTGTTTTAAGTGTCGTTGTTCATAAAATCGTAAAAAAAACAGTGTAATAGTCTGTTAACCTTTACATCTTAACTAATATTATAAATGCGAAAGTAAGTTTGTTTGTTTGTTACCTTTTCACGCCTAAACCACTGAACCGATCATCCTGAAATGTTGCATGTACGTTGTCAGGTATACAGAAATTTCATCCCGAAAAAAAGTACTGTTCCCGAGGAAAACAACAATAACGTTCATAGATGGCGCCACGTGTCTTTCAAATCACGATTGAATTTTATTATTATAGAAACTTTAGTGTTGTGTTAAGAGTTTTTTGAGCTTAACTAACGCAAGCGAAGCCGCGGGCAAAAGCTAGTATCACATATTTAAGACATCTTTAGGACTCTGCTGTTTAATTGAAATGGTACTTAGCCCCAAATTTTCAATAATCCACTGTTTAGTCGGTGAAAATCGTAAGAGAAAAACAGTGTCTTTTAACCTTTACATATCTCATATTTAAAACACCTTTGGGGCTCTCCTAAATGTTTAGTTGGATTGGTCCTAATCCCCAACTTTCCTCCAATCCAATATTTAGTCGGTAAGACGCGCACCTATGAATATTTCATCTTTGTTGACTTGTATGTTGGATGCTATGTTCAGTGCAGATAATACCAACTAAAAAGTCGACGACAACCGATCAAACGGTTGGCTTTGTTGTAGTACTATAATATAATAATAAGACATTTATTTCAGACGTAGTCCGTATACAACGTTATTTTTAGTATATACAAAAATCGAGACACCCCAACAAGATTTTCATCAGAACTGCCTGAATATATGTTTTTTTTTTCAATAAATCTCCAATTTACACCGTAGTTAATGTCGCGTTAAGTTCCCTAGTAAAGTGTGAAATGTCTGAGATGTGCTATGCAGGGGTTGTCTAATACACGGAAACCGAAACGGAAGTTTAAAACCCCTAATATAAGCACAAATGAGATAAACCTAAATAATAACCATAAATAACATAATAAACCTAAATAAATAAAACATACAACTTATAATACACCTATACCAATACCTATATACTCGATAACGAATTACTCGATAAACTATGTTATTTTAGTTCTAGTACCTATCCATAATTAAAAGTATTGTGTTTAAATATAACAATAGTCAAAAATTAGGAACTATGTAGCTAAGTAGACACATAAGTAAATTTATAAATATGTATACTTTTATCTAATTAGAGCCCTCAAATATTGCAACACCTGGAAAAGGTTGCTAAGCTGTACCTACTTTATATAATAAGACCTGTATTATTTAACCTTAGTGTGCAAATAAATAGTTTGAGTTTGAGTTTGAAACTGACCGAGCGGACCATCTCAAGCCTCAAGGTGTCTATTCCCGTCAAGTGTTATGGGTAGAAACCTACTGAAACAAAAAAGTAATTTATGAAAAAAATAATTGTGGTTTAAAATATGTCAATCGATTCTCCTAGTGATTCTGAACAAACTACGAGTAGTTTCAGGTTTAGTAAATACTAAAATTAAGCTTGTATACTATAACTTTAGACGATTGGTTCGCTCTTAGTGCTGTTTTTGTATTATAACTTTCGTGAGACATATTCATACTTATGATTAGTTACGGTTTACTCACGTGCATTTTTCGGGATTGCCCGACTAGTTTCGGACCCAAACGGAGCTCTTAAGCATGAGCTGAACACGCGGCGAGGTCGCGATTTGAACTCACGAATTCGAGTTCGAATCGCGACTTCAGCACTAAGCTGTTGTTGCTAGCAGTCATGATGTTAGTGTATTATAAGTAGTTAGCTTATATGTTACGTATTTTACTTCCCTCCCACTGGCTGGAGACCCTTTAGGTAATGTCAATAACTGCCCGGTTACCTAGAAAAGTTCTGCAAGGACCAATTTATTGAAAATTATCATATACATTCCAAAGTGTTTAATTACAACTAAACTGGAGCCTAATTCTACCAACAGAAACTTTTATCACTTGCAACTGAATCGTTCATTCAGACAGTTTTCGTTTACAAAAACTATCAAATTGTTTGACAACAAAAACAAAACCAAACATTTTGACAGTTTTCGTAAACGAAAACTGTCTGAATGAACGATTCAGTTGCAATTGATAAAAGTTTATGTTAGTAGAATTGGCCCCTTGTATTGGTGATCAGGGGCCTAACTCTCCTAAAATAAATCTTGATAAATCACAACCGAACCAAGGCCGAACCGTTCATTCAGACAGTTCTCAATTTCAAAAGCCATCAAATTGTTTGACACAAAAAACAAAATCAATCATTTTGAAAGTTTTCAAACACAAAAACTGACTGACGGTTGTGGTTCGATTGCGTTTGGCAACAATTTATTTTAGGAGAATTGGGACCCAGTCGGTGTCTTCTGGAGACCTTAAATTGAATCAGTTAAAAATCTGCTGGTTCCTCCAGTTCGTAATTTACCCTTGAGGTCACTTTTATTTTTTATAAATAGCAAAGTTTTTTTCACTGAGTAAATCACAGCGATTTAAATGAGCAAAGAAATACCAGCCATCATTGTTACTTTAACTTTATATTCTAACAAAATATAGACGATATTGCAGCTTCTAGGTAATCTACTCCGGGTAGAGTATTACCATCCCACAAAAAAACACCGCCAAGATTTCCATAAGACTTTCGTATTAATTTCACCCCAACCGCAACGTTGCAACGAAACCTAATCCTTCGATAGATTGAAAGCACTAATATGGCATCTTAAGGCGTCACGCAAAGAATTTCATATAACCAAGGAGGCGATAGTAATGAGATACCCATTTGTCTTGTTAGGGCTTCACCAAAATGTTCAAGTAACGACGCTCTTATAACTCTGTGAGACGTCGACGGCGCGGATGAAAACATCAATTTTGTACTAGATCCTGATTTCCAAGCTGACAGACACCGGTAATGAGCCGTTTTTGGAGTATTTCATAAAGGAATGGTGAATGAGGTTTTAAAGGTGATGGTAATGGTATGTTTTATGGAGATTTTACCTTCAGTATGGGAATTTTGTCAACTTGATGGGGAGTTGGCATTTTATTTTCCGGTGCCATTTTTGTAGTACAAAAAATGGCGTAACGCTTTCAAGGACGGTAAATGCGTGTGAATTTTTACGTGCAGAAAAAATTCAAATATTTATATTGTTAGAGATTTAATGACGTCATGGCGGTTTTGACATGTTTACTTCACGACCTGTCAAAACGGTATACATATAAAACAGTATGTAGTACGCTAGTCAGGCCAGGCCCTTTCTTTTGCTGCGACCTTTGGTTTAGACGGACGTTCACAATTGTTATAATTATTGTTTTGTTTAAAGATTTTAATTATTACTGTGGTTGATATTCCTTCATTGCAATGATAACTGATCGTAATAAAATATTCAGTTCACAAGTACCACCCTGTATTTAATAAATAACGCCCCAGAAAGCTAAACATCTATTAATTCTATGTGTAGATTCTGTTATTTTATTAGCTATTCTTCGGGTTAGCTCATAATATCTATCTATCTATATAAATAAAAAGAAAAGTCCTGACTGACTGACTCATTAACGAATTATTCCACTTTGCCCCACCAGCCGCCCAGCCCAAACCCTTGGACCTAGAAAGCTGAAATTTTGCACAGAGGTTCCCTTTATTATGTAGACAAGGAATAAGGAAGGATTTTTTTGAAAATCAACCCCTAATGGAGTTAAATAGGGGATAAAAGTTTGTATGGAAAATCGACACTTAACGGGTTCAAAATTTCACGCAACCGAAGCTGCGGGAAAAAGCTAGCTTTTGCCCGCAGCTTCGGTTGTACTATATATTTTTTTCTTTCCTGCTTGCTTTCTCTCTTGCTGTGGAAATACTAGTAAATATGCACAAATAAACATAATGTTTAAACAGTAAAAGTATTTTTTGGTAAACAATGACACATAATACTATCATATTCAATAAATCGGTTCAGTTTCCGTTTTAAGTTTTGTAGCCATTGTTAGCAGATCGTAATATTATGACCGTTTTATACCTCAACAGGGTATAAAGTCTGTTTTACGATATTGGAAGTAAACTGAATTTTGCGGTTCTTATACGTTGTCATAATACGATGCCTCTATAAAATATTTTATAATTGTGTGTGTGAATCATGGATTTCAAAAATGATGAATAAGGGATTATTCAGTAGGATAGAGAGCAATTATAGCTGTCTAGTCTATGGAAACCCATTTTTAGCTGTCCTATGTTCTAAAGTAGAATCAGTTTGAACGTAAAATCAGTTTGAACGTAAAATCAGTCTGAACGTAAAATCAGTTTGAACGTAAAATCAGTTTGAACGTAAAATCAGTTTTAACATAAAATCTGTTTTAACGTAAAATCCGTTTGAACATAAAATCATTTTTTTAATAACATGCTTAAAGTTAAATCAGTTTTGTCGTAAAACTAGTTTAAAGAAAATCTATTTTTAGATTACGGTAAAATGCAAGTATAAAGTTACTGTTCAGACTTATATATAATTCTCTGTTACAGTGCCTTCGTCGTCTATATTATGCTTCGTTTCATGAGCCCGTAGTAAATGAATCGAAACTTCTTCTAAATTCACAGAAAAATGTGTATGCCATACAATGTTATCGCAAATTAAAAACTGCAACACCGGAGTGAAACACAAACGAAAACCGAACTGAATTGACCGAACTGAAATGTAATAAGAGCGCGAACACACAGTGGAATAAAAACGTTGTTATCTTAACACTAAAGCTCAATTTGCCGCATTAGTTAGTCTGTGAGGTTTCTGTACATAGAACTATTTATTATTCTATGCTCAAAATACCGAAGGCCATTTTAGTCGTCAAAGAGTAGGTACCTACGTATCCCTTGAATCCATCCGAAACAATTTACATCAATAAATATTCTTATACACAACCCAACATTTATGCACGATATAACCAAAAGGAAACATAAAAGTGAAACGTTTACATTGCTCTAGATAAACGTATAAAGGCCGATCCTATAAAAACTGTCGGTAAAACGTTTCGACTACTGTCATGAAATGGGAATTTTGTTTGATTCAATGTATCGTATCTTGATACTGACACGGCTACTCGGAATTCTGGCTTTTCAACCATTATTTATTTCGTGCCTTTTTGCTTCCCTAACTTAAAATTGAGAGCTGTGGTAGACGTGTGCTGAAAGCCGTATTTGATTGAATGAAGCCGCCATGGGATATAGAAAGAAAATCTGCAGCATTCACACGTGAACCGTCAAGTCAATTTACAGATTCGGGACGTAGTGAAGTTACCAATAGACTGCATAGCACGTCTATAAAATCAGCAGCTGACATGGCTTAAAGAGATTAAGGCTGCTTTTCCACCAGAGATGTGCTATGCAACGTTGCTATGGATGCATTTGATATCCACCAATCATATTCATTGGTCCACATAGCATAGCACTGGTGGAAACTGATTCAACTAAGCTACGTTTTTTTATAGGGAAAGATGCGTGCTGTGGAGGCGTGCTATGGATGCGAGCTATGGATGCGAACTCTGGATGCGAGCTATGGATGCGTGCTATGGATGGTCGCGAGTGGTGTAGCTATGTGCAGAGCAGTGTACCTACAGTAGGCGCGCGTTTGTCACCGAGCACATCTTACTCGATCCGCTACATAACTTAGCATCAGTGGAAACGGTCACATAGTTTCGTAGCTTAGCTTTTACATTCTCGCAGCATAGCTGCATAACACATCTCTGGTGGAAAAGCACCCTTAAACTTTGATTAATTTTACCTAACTCGCAGGTTTAATTTTCAATAGGTAAATATGAGGACACAGTCTTACGATCTAGGCACTAAATAGAGTAAGTCAACGACTTCGACATAGCTGACACAGCCAATTTTTAAGCGCAGCTCGGAAAAGACTTTCGCCAACTACACCACGCTGTTCCGTTCGACGACTGTATTGACTGTGGCTAGGCTGTACAATCTAACAGCTGCATGTTTGTATTAGCCAATCGGATATGTTAATGTTCCTACGGTTTGTCATATCAGATATCCTCGTCAGATTTACTGCCGAAACCTGTCTAATTTGAATTTCGTTGAACGTAAATTAATTTACCATTCAACATGCAATTTCTAGTTAACACACCAACGGTTTCTAAGTTAAGAATTCTAGAATAAGCTATACTTAAGTATCAGGTATTTGAGTACCGAGTTGTCAAAAAAATCATTAGAACTTAGAACGGGATATTTACCATGTTTATTATTTGTTGTGAGTTTCCGATATTTCGGCACCGTTACAAGCGTCATGATCACGGATGAACTGAAGTAATTGCGGGTGGATGTTTATGAGCAGACAAAACGGTCTACCCTCTTTCTTGTTCGTTTTTTGCGTTCGACGCTACTACCATTGTCACTTATGTCACTCACAATACGATTCTGTTCCCGGCACACAAAACTCACTGTATCCGCTCGGTAAATATCCCGTTCTAAGTTCTAATGATTGTGTTAGTGACCATGTCAGTTTAAAAACTTAAATGTCAAACAAATGTTTTATAATCCATCATTTTTTTGACAACTTCGTATTCAAATATAATACTTAAGTATTGCCTATCCTAGAATTATTAATAGTATCGTTACTGGCCCACTGTAAGCCCTTCATAAGGATTGATGAATCATTCATCGTCTCATGCTTGTCCTGCAAAAAGTTATTTAACATCATCATTGACTTCAACACTTTCTACGATGATAACAATTTAATCTAATTTTAGAAACAAGAACGGCAGATTCATTAATAAGTAAAGGGCGTACCATCTTCTAAACTTTGTTAGCAAAAAGTTATTTCGTCAAATCAAATAATTAACAAATAACCAATCGACAATTCAAACACCTGATTCAATAAAATACATTTGCTTCTTATAATAGAATCGCAATTTGCTAAGAATGTTGCAGAACGTAGATAATGCAAAATGCAGGCTTATACTCGGAAAACCCAATATTTATATTTGCTTTTGATCAAATATTATTTTTAATTAGAAGTATGGAAAAAGCAAGCTGTTGTGGTTATCCATTCTAAATGTGTTTATTATGACTGACGCAAAAAGGGAAAATGAAGATTACTGATTGCTTTAAAATTTGCGATGGTATACTGGCTTGGGATTTAGCCGAATACTCATCAGCATAATAAGTACGTTTTATAAACTCTCTGACTTTTTTTTATTAGTTGGTAGGCTTTAGTGTAAACTATACAGGGTGTAAACGAATTCTTGTTATTCATTAAAACCACATGATATATTACTGGTATAAATTACCACCGCACGGGATTTATTTTGATTAAAAATAAAAAATAAATAAGTAAGTGGTCGTAGGTTTCAATAAAATAATCAAAAAAAAAACATGGCATTATTTTTTTTGTCCGACCTCCTACATTTAGATGCCACACAGAAATGAATGAAAACACGGTGACAAAGCTGGCAGGAACAACTAGTGCGATATCACTCTACAGTCAGTTAACTCTGGCGCTAAAATTAATCAGAAACAGATTTTTTTAAGACATTTTTAACAGTAGATCATGCGGTTTGGAGGAATTTGTGGAGAAACCAGGTGTGGTGTTCCTCTGAACCGCTACAAATTCATTTACACCCTGTATGCATAACGATAATCCAACAGGAAGTCTAAAAAACTTGCTAAAACGATAGCAAGAAAATATTTTGTTAAGCGCGGAAATATCTTAGCTTACTTAAGAATTTCTTACTCAATTTAAAATATTAGGCCACCGACGCAGTTACTTACCTATACAAATAAATTTATAGCGTCTATATTGGTTACTTAATCACCGCATACGCAACCATAAATGGGAGTTATGAACGTTTTTATTAACCCTAAGAATAAACTCTATTTGAATTGGAACGGAGCATGGAACTCTAGATATGTAATGAACCATTGAGTACGAACCCATAGCATTTTATTGGAAATAACATAGAGTGGAAGGTAAAGCACTAAAAGATTGGACGATGCTGTTCGATGTTTGTAAGATAGTAAAAACTTTTGCGAAACTCCGGGAAAACATTGGATTTTTATTGAATTAAAACTATTAAAATGTCTCCTGCCATCCTTAAAGCGCTCCGAGATTTCGTAAGAGATTCAGCGAGAAGTGATAAATTGTTTTATGATATTACAGTTTAACAAAGGAAACAGTCTTCTGCTGTTGTTGATAAAGGCTAAATGTTTATAAGTACCTCGTTATTCATTATTATCATTTCCAGCTTTGTCTTAAGAGCCAGCTACATTTGATTGTTCGCATAATTTACCTAATAAATAAACACTAAAGATAATTTCTTCAGAATGACTCGAGAAACTCGAAGTCACTGAGATTTCGTTTTATAAACCAGCACAAATAAAACTACTGTTTGTATTTTTTATTGGCAAAACTTCAAAGGGTTAATCAGAGGGTCCTTTTGAAATAAGAAAAACATTGAATCTCAGCCGAATGAAACTTATTTCATGAAGTAGATTTATAAATTTAAAATGTCACTTACGGGATATCTTCCGTGATTATTTATTGGTTTGAGTTCATGGCGCTTGCAACAGCGTCGAAATATAAAGGGAACTCAAACCAATAAATAATCACGGAAGATATCCCGTAAGTGACATTTTAAATTTAGAGACAAACCGTGAAAGCTTAAAACAGTGTTTAAGTAGATTTATTTTATCAGTCTGAAAAAAACCTATCCCCACAGTAGACTAGCAAAGGCTGAGTTGATTATGATGATGATGATGCAGGATATTAATACGACTTGAAGGATATCTTTACTTCTCTACCAAAGTTTGTTTCACGAATCCAAACCGAATATATCAAAGTAGAGATCTGAACTTCCAAGATAATGAATATAGATGACACAGCAATGCAAAGAAGGCAAAATATCATTCCTTTGTTCTTGGGAAGGAAGCGCAGTATTACGAGGCTCTTAACCATAGAACAGCACAAACAATTCTGTTGAGTAACATGACTGTACATTGTAATGTTAATATGCTCCAACATACGCTGACAAAGAGACAGCAGACAACACATCGTAAACTTGCAAAAGCTAATGTTCAAGATGCAGCCACTTGATGTGCTAATTAACAATCTTCCTTGCATTTTAGTTAAATGAAAGTTGAGCGTACATTAATTACAGCTGGAAGGAAAGTGCAGTATAAACTGAAAAATAAGTGATGCTGTTTTATTCTGATAAGTTAGAAGAAAGTTTACAGTAGCTTGAGAGTTTTATAGCTAGAATAAGTGCAATATTATTATATTACGAGCAAAACAAAGATTAATAGAAAACAGATTCTCACAATGGCTACAATAATGTGAGGAATAACTGTAATAACTAAAGAAAATACTTCACAAAGCGATCAAAACAATGCGCCCAAAATTACGAGGCGAATTTGTGTAACCTTATGACTATAACTTTGGCTCATGCTTAGTGAGTGTGTAATTTCTCAATGTTTATTAAGTAACTAAGTTACGAATATGAAACGTTTAGCTTACGAAGCTATCACATAAATTCTTGCCTCTCTACTCAGTAAATCAGGATATTATGTTATTATGTAAGGTCTCGCAGAAATTATTTCTTACGAGATACCAACTTTTTTTGACGTCGCCTAAACCTTTTTGTATTAAATATTGAATATAATAGACCTGCAAAGAATATTTAAGAATAAAGATCATAACTGGAGTAACACGATCGTATAATATATTTAATAAGCATTAACTACAATTAGATACACGTAATGCGATAAGATCAATCTATATTACCTATTAAACGTCATATTTTTTGTTGATATAACATTACCTCGATTGGGAAAAGGTCTTTAAGAGCAGTAGGATCAATTGGCCGACATTGTAACTAAGAGATACAATATTATAACTGAATTCATAGAATCTAAAACCTGAAGTAAGGAAAACTGGATTTAATGATCTGAAATCAACACCACGCAGTGAGCAAGCGTGGTTATCAATGCTCGTTCTTTACCTGTGACGCGGCCTTTGCAGTGCAGTGGGATAATTTCAGGTTGGTATAATTACAAGATTTGCGAACAAACCGATTAAGTACATTATTCATTAGATTAACGTTTACGATTACGTTATATGTTTGTGATTATGCTACAATGTATGTAGATTACAGTAATCCACATTAATCTGAATCACATCGATGCAGTGCGCTATGCGTCACAGTTATGTGTGTCGGCCAGAAATCATTCTGCCGCGACTGTTCACTGTGACAACGTCAACGTTCTGTATTGACGTTTCTCTGTATTGTAAACGTCAAAGATAGATTATATTAATATTGTGTTCTATTTTATACATGGCAGGATAGAAAATTAGTACAAAGGTGAACAAAAGAGTCACATAAAAAAAAATGTATCTGTTGTTGTGGGTTGTTAGGATTATAGTAGTTTCATATTATTTTTATTCTCATCTCATTGCGTAATGGCAGTGGTATAGTTTGTTTTAATTACCATAACTGGAGTATTAAGGGTCTGCAAACTTAACTTTAGGATGATGATAATGACGTTTTTAATTTTTTTAAACGTTTTTTTCGAATATTCACTCACCTACATACATTTTGATATCGAACTCCGCAATAGATATCAAGTTTAGTCGTGTTATTTCGTCGAGCACATAATATTATTGTAAAGATAAAATAACCAACATTAAAATGATTTAATGGACTTGCATCCGACTTCATTAATAATTTAATTAAACGTGTGACCTCAACAATGACTACGTCCGCCTTCTGTCCAGCCTGCAGCAGCGTGTCCCACTAGGGGTCGCCCTTAGTGCTGTTGTTGCAGGTAGTCATGATGTTAGTGTATTACAAGTAGTTAGCTTAGGTTAAGTATTTTACTTCCCCCCCATTGGCTAGAGACCCTTCAGGTCTCGCCAATAACTGCCCGGTTACGTAGAAGGGGTCCCTAAGGAAAATCTACAGCAATCCAACAGAAAAAAAAAAACACCTGTCCAGTGGCGCGTACTCCACTCAAAGAGTGCTACTTTTTGTTAACTTCATAGGAATGTAGAATACTTCCTGACGGAAATATTTGTTTAACTTGGCTCCAGCTTCCCCTTTTGACCATTCAGCGCTGCTAATTGGCTGACGACAGTGACAAGTCCACCAAATTTTGCGTGTTTACGTAGTGTGAACCGTTTAGTATGCGGTACGGCTCTGCGGTCCCCGATCCGCTTGACCGTTAGGTATACAAGTTTGGTCGGAAAGGGGGTAGTAATCCACGGGTAACTTAAATTATCACTAAAGACTGTTTTAAAGCAAGGGTTAAAATTTCATAATACGATCATTTTTATTTCCATGAAAAATGAATTTTATTTTAGTGTTTTCATACAATTTAATCTTCTTCACTGCTTAAGTTACGAATTCAGAAAATGGACCTCCTAGTTCGTGACCTCTAATATGACCTAAAATGTAAACACAGCTGATCATAGCTCAGGATAGATAGATAGATTTAAGCGTATTTTTATGAAATCTTTGGACAGCTATTTCTCTGAAGGTATTGACTTTTGGGAAAAGTGGTAGAACAAAAGTTACTTATTATTATGGGTACTTTAACACCTTTTCGGACTAGTACCCCCTTTCCAACTAACCTTGTATATCTAGAACAGGTACCAGCGATTGGGGTTACTTTGATATCAAGGGGCGACATTGATAGTTACTAAAAATATTGCATTTGGTCATATACATATTAGTTTTTTTTTTTTTTAACATTGCCCCACACTAAGATTTCTCTTGTATCGTGGGTGCGTTTACAGACAAAAAATCTCAGAAACAAACGCCCAGACCCGAAACAACCATCTGTAGGCCATACAAATTTTTGTTCCGTGTGGGAATCGAACCCACAACCCGTAGCGCAGAATCCAATCGCTTAGCCACTGCACCAAACGTGTCGTCAATATTTTCCTATTTTACCATACGGTATAGAGGTGTCTGCGAAGTTAGATGGCGAAGATAAAAAGTAATAAATCACACCCCTGATTATGTTCACAAAATTCGAGTCCTGATTGGGGCTACTTGACACTGATGCGTACTTTGAAACAGGGATTATCAAAGTAATAGCCTACGGTCCGTCTTTGATAAGGAACATTTATCCTTTTTTGTATCGAAAACTATGCTCTGTAGTTTTTTTTTATCTAGTCTATGTAATTTTATGTCTCAGTTAATTCAGTGTAAGTATATAAAATAATTTTGATGTAGCAGCTAAAAGCGAAAATAAATAAGATACAGAAACACGAAGCTCAAAAAATTGATTAAAGTAACCCCGTTCTACGGTACCTATTATTTTAGAAGTGGATTGCTTTAAGCCGAGTTTTAATCGATAAGTTTATATTGAAAACATTCTCGTCAATCTGCGTCTGAACGATATTCGTCAGCTGTAAATAAATAGCTAAGCGTAGAGCCAATCTCTTCTATGAGTTATAAGAAGTTGTCCTATAACTACACAATTTCGAAAAACTACGAGTATAATAACAAAAATCCCCTTCGATTGTAAATCTAGAAAACTAGTGAACCGGTTTTAATGGGGGCTTTATCACTTAAGTTTGTTTTTTACGATGAGATCGGAGTAGTAAAACTTGACAGAATGTCCTCACGGTATTTATCAAGTTGGGTTGCTGAAAATTCTGGTCTCTTCCGGAGTAATGTTCTGAAAACGAAGGTAGTATTTATTAAGGCTACGGTAACAAAGGACAATGGAAAATTGATCCAATCCAATCTTCTCTCGTTTCGCACGAGCTATAAGCGAATAGCTCATGCCGTGATAAAAAGATTAGCCCGTTAGCAAGGCTAGCCGCAGCGCTGCGCTGGGCAGACAACAAGGGTTTTTTTTTCGATTGAACTGCTGTTGGTCGTCCTAGGGGACCGTGTCTACATAACCGGGCAGTTATTGGTGAGACCTGAAGGTTCTCCAGCCAATGGTGGGGAAGGAAAATACTTAACCTAAGCTAACTACTTGTACTATACTAACATCATGACTACCTGCAACAACAGCACTAAGAGCGACCCCTAGTGGGACTCGGCCGAGTCCCACTAGGGGTCGCTCTTAGTGCTGCTCGGCTTAGGGCGTTGCTGGCGGGGACTTAGGGGGGGGAGACAGATTGATGAGGGCTGCATTATCGGTGTGATAGTCGCACAGGGTGCGCCGGACGTACTTAAGTATCCTCAAATATTATAAGTATTCCCAATCGAAATTAACTATTCCAGTAGTGAAGTTACAGTTTTCGTCAATTGATTTATTAACTAATCACAACATAGCTATTTGCTTCTAAACTCATTGTAATAGCTCTAAGCTGCTCAATGTTACAAACATTAACTTATCTAACCACATCTATATCTAACTTTATTCCAAGTAAAGCATTAAAATACATAAATACACGTAGGTGAAATATACTAATGTTTATTTACCATAACGAAGTAGTTTCGCATAAGTTTTGTGTTACGGAAAAGGAATAAATATTACGATTACGTAGACCGCACGATTTTATTGGAAGCAATAAATTAGGAGATCACATCTGTACTGCCTACATCGAAGTTAGAGAAAAAACGGAATATATTTGCTTATTTTTCTGTACAATCCGAACATCCTGGTAAAGTAGAAACGGAGCTGAGGTAAGATCGAATTAAGATAGATAAGTATGATAGATGGTAGCATCTTCATTAGGAATAATAATAAATCTTTATTGAAATGCTTCTTCTTCTTTTCGTGTCGATTGGCTCGTACTAAATTTTGTCCAACCAGTATTGAGCAACCTGTATAGCTCTATCATTGGCCTCGTTTAGATCTTGGATGGTGCAGGTGGTTGTGCACGACGAGCAACTAAGGAGGTGACGCATGTCCTGTGATGGTGCTCCATACTGGCACTGCGTTTGGGATGGGTGAAGAATGCCCCATTTGGCCAAGTTAGTTTTACAGCGGCCAACCTGGGTCCGCAATCGATTGAGAGATTTCCAGATTAAGAAAGAAGAAGATTGAAATGCTATCTGATTACTATAAATTAAATTCTTAGATCATAAAGATTTTCCCTACTTTTTAAACAATTAAAATACAAAAGAACTTAATATCTACTTTTTAATCCCAGATTTGAATTTGTCGGGCGTAAATGCCAAACTTGTCAATATATTTCAAGTTTATGCCAGTCAAATTACTATCTGGGATTAAAAAATAGATTTTACGTTATAATATAGGTAAAAAAATACTGAAGAGAAAAAAAATATCTAAAAAAACCCATCCAACCATAATAGAATATAACCCGGTTTTGACCTTTTATCTATGGCGAACATGAGTGAAAATTCTCCATTCGCGCTCCGACGCTCGCTGAGGACGGACGTGCCGCAACTCGCGCTGCGTACTTTCTCGACGTGCTCGCTCACGAATATCGCTACGCCCCGCCGTAGTGTTCTCCACTTCACGACTATAAGTTCAAAAGCTGCCTTTTTCAAGGCGGTGGCTGAACGCCTATTTCTTTGACAAACGCGTGTGCCCCTTCAGGGAAAATCCACAGTTTCGTGGTCCTCGGCTGATACTTTGCAGTGTTAACGAAACCGAGAGGGTGTTGACCCAATACACCAGCTGCGCCCCTTCAGGGCAAGGCGAAAATTGGAAGGAGCTAGTACCACCGGCCTTGGGGGGTCTCCTAGTCGACGCTAGCTCTAACCCCGTTCTCTCCCATCTAGCACTCTCTAGTATTGCACCTCACTAGAGACTTAGGAACCCGTTCGCACAATAAGACTGGCGACGGGGTTACTAGCTTAGGGCTCACCAATAGGCACACAACCTCCCTGTCTATACCCGACAGGGAGGGTTTTCACACACCCCCGGGCCCATCCACCCGGGGAATCGCGTTTTTAAAATTAAATTGTTAGGACGTATAGGCCGATACTAAAAATAGTCGCGTACATGTGCGCGCCGCGTTTTTATTAAGCTTATCCTCTATTATTACACACGGCTCAGGCATCTTTTCCGAGATGTCTGACGCTGTGTTATTAGCGTTCTTCCGGGAACTTTTAAAAGACCCCGAATTTCTTGCCCAATACGGCGCTCGAATTCCTAGTAGCGGGCTCATAAGGCACACTACTAATCCCCTGTCACCCACCTGTGTTAACGAAACCGATCATTTCGGCGAAGGAGAGCCATTGTTCGACGAGAACAATGGCATTCCGAGCCTTATGTCGCTACCGCCTTTCTCTCCCGGTCCAGTGTCTCCGGAAACAATGGAAATTTCGCACCTGCACTCCGCAGCTGCGCCTTCCGCGAATTTTCACACCCCTTCCCCGTCCCTCCGACATGCTCCAGTGATGACGTCATCAATGGACACGTCAGAGCCCCTAGTCCCTGATTCCGACATTGAGTCCGAATCATATTCGTCAGCTTCTTCATCCTCTGAAGGCTACACTACCGTAGTCGGAAAGGGAAAGAAGCGTGCCCGCAAATCCAAAGCGGCCTCCTCCAGCCAAGTCCCGGCCAAAACCCCCAAGACAACCGTTGCGACCCCCGCATCGGTTGCCTGCCATAGTCCCGTCCCGACTACCTCCCCGCAGGCCAGTCGTCCCTCCTCCCCCCGCCCCGTCACCGGCTCGAAAACCTCGGCTCCGAGGAAAGAGCCCGCTCCTCCGCCTCTGTACATTCAGGACAAGGCGAAGTGGACAGATGTGTCCAAGATGTGTGTTGATCGCAAGATCAACTATCTTAGCGCCCGCACCACCCAACAGGGCATTAAAGTCTTAGTCCCCACCTCAAAAGACTTCCGCGATCTCACGCGCATGCTAAGGGAAAAAAGTGTGTCATTCCACACCTTTGCCCTTCCCGATGAGCGGCTTATCAGAGTCGTTATCCGCGGCATCCCCAAGGAGATTGACTCCGACGCCATCCTCAGCGACCTTAAGTCGCAAAACATCCCCGCCTTGGAAGTCCACCGCATGCACCGCGGCCGCGGTGGCACCCCCTACGACATGGTCCTCGCAGTATGCGAACCTTCAGACGAGTCTAAGGCCGTCTATAATATAAAGACCTTATGCCACCTGTCTGGCATAAGCGTCGAGCGCCCCAATAAGTCCGGTCCCCCTGGTCAATGTCACCGTTGCCAGCTTTATGGCCACTCGCAGCGTAACTGCTATGCGAAACCCAGGTGCGTCAAGTGCCTGGGCGACCACGGCACTAGCGACTGCGAACGCCCAAAAGATAGGTCCCTATGCCTTGAGCCCCCTAGTTGCGTTCTATGCGGCGAGTCTGGTCACCCGGCGAATTATCGCGGGTGTGCCAAAGCGCCAAAACAGCGCAACCCTAAGCTGGCTAAACGCTCAGCCGACCGTCACCAAAGAGAGAGTCCCTCCACGGCTCCCCCCCCTCTTTCATCCCAACCCCCCGCCCGCCTCAGTCCCCAAAGGCCGTCCCCATGGAATGCGCTGAACCATCAGCAGGCGTTCCCCGCCTTAAGGCCCTCTACCCAGTTGCCCCAGCAACAACAACCATCCACAAGACCCCCAATCCCGGCTATCCCCGCCCTGATGAGCTCCACCATCCCCGCTCCCACTATAGTGCTAGCTGCTTCACAGCCTGCACGTAGTCCCACAACATCACAGGCTCCCCCCGCACCCACCCCCGCACCCGCCCCCGCACTCGCTCCCAGGCCAGCGCCGACAGCGGTTGCTCCCTCCACTTCCCTCTCGTCCACTAAAGTGCTCCTTAGGGACACGATCCCCAGCCTTATCCAAACCCTCTCCTCCTGCAATACGCAGTGGGCGATCAACATAGTCTCCGCTTGGAACGCCTCTCAAGGCGATCCAATCGCTCGCATCAATGTCCTCTGCGAACTAGATGACATAGTCATTTTCCTCATCCAATAAATTCCAATGGATACAGAAAGCTGTAGAATTAAGCCCCGATCCCTTAAATTAGGCTTCTTCAACGCTAACAGCGTTAACGGTCAACGGGATGAGATCGCAATCTTTTTGCGTGATCATCAAATTGACATCTTCCTAGTGCAGGAAACGTTTCTCAAGCCCCACAACAGGAACCCTGGAATTGCAAACTATAAATTAGTTCGCAACGACAGGACCCGTAGTAGGGGCGGTGGTACTCTCATCTACTACAAACGTTCCCTGTACTGCACTCCCTTAGACCCTCCCCCTGGTCTCCAATTCCTGGAAACTTCCATATGCAGACTAGGCATGACAGGACACCAGCCGATCACAATCGTCTCGGTGTATAATCCTCCCTTCAGTAATAAGATCCAACTCCGGAGCGATCTTAAAGCCCTCTTTGACCTCGGCGGAGGTTCCGTTATCATAGCGGGCGACCTCAATGTCAAACATCTCTCGTGGAGCTGCAACTCCAACAACCACGCGGGTCGTAACCTCGAAGAGCTGAGCCCGGAGCTCGAATTCGACGTCATCGCCCCGATGTGTCCCACTCACTACCCACATAACCCTGACCATCAGCCCGATGTCCTTGACATAGCGCTTCTAAAGAACGTAAACCTCGGTCTACGCTCTATAGAGACGCATGAAGAGCTAGACTCCGATCACCGCCCCGTAGCCCTTCACCTAGGTCCCCGGGGTGGTCCCCCGGATCCTGGACAACCCGCCCCGACCAAAACTGTCACGGACTGGGGCAAACTAGAGGAGCGCCTCAAGTCTTCCTCGTCCGTTCACTTAGATTCCATCCCTGACGATATCGTTACGATTGCCGACACGCTGGGCGCGATCGACTCCCTTACCAGTCACGTACAGTCCGTGGTGAACGAGTGTTCACGGCAGGTTCCAGCGGTGGATGAACACCGCTGGAAGCTGCCGGACGATGTGCGTGAACTGCTGACGGAGAAGAACGCATCCATCCGTGCCTATGACACTTTTCCCTGCGAAGCTAACCGCGCCCATATGCGATCTCTACAGCGTGCTGTAAAGAAACGTGTACGGGAGGTTCGGGAAGCCCGCTGGGACAAGATGTTGAGCGACTTAGAGCCATCCCATCTGGCCTTCTGGCAATTACAACGAAATCTAAAATCCGATTGTGTAGCTTCAACTCCCCCTCTCAATCGTCCGAACCAAAGGCCGGCCTTTGAAGATGACGAAAAGTCCGAATGTCTAGCCGACAGTCTAGAAGCCCAATGTACTCCCAGCACCCAACCCGCAGACCCGGTCCATCTTTCCAAGGTGGATCGCGAGGTCGAACGTAGGGCCTCCCTCCCTCCCGATGAAGACCCCGACGATCCCTTACCCCCCATCACCGTAGACGAGGTCCACACGATAGTGAGGAATCTCAAACCTAGGAAAGCCCCCGGCTCAGACGGTATCACCAATAAGGTGATCAAACACTTTTCCGCCCCGCTCATAGTTCTCATGACCGCCATCTTCAATGGCGCTCTGAGTAATAACATCTTTCCGCAAGCTTGGAAACAAGCCACCGTTATCGGTATCCCCAAACCCGGCAAACCCAAGAGTGAGCCCACTAGTTATCGCCCCATTAGTCTTCTCAATGTAATTGGGAAAATCTATGAGCGTCTCATTTATATCCGTTTAAAGGATTTCGCTGACTCCCGTAAACTCATCCCCGACGAACAGTTCGGTTTTCGAACCCAGCACTGTTGCATTCGACAATTGCACCGCATTGTCGAACACATTAGCTCCCGTTTTATGCGCTCGTACAAAACGGGCATGCTCTTCTTCGACGTAGCGAAAGCCTTCGACAAGGTCTGGCACAACGGTTTATTATACAAACTGTACCAATTCAACGTGCCGGACCGTCTCGTGCTCATCATTCGAGACTTTCTGTCGGATCGCTCCTTCCGCTATCGCCTAGAAGGCACCCTCTCGTCCCCTCACCCCATTCGCGCAGGAGTCCCTCAGGGCTCCGTGCTATCGCCCCTTCTGTTCACGCTGTACACCAGCGACATTCCCAAACGTGGCTTGGCCAAGTTGGCTCTCTTCGCCGACGACACGGCTATCTACTATTCCGGTAGGAGTCTCGATAGCATCTCTCGAACCCTTCAAACCGCAGCCGACGCCCTCGGGGTCTGGTTCCGGAAATGGAGAATAGAGGTGAATCCCGAAAAGAGCGCAGCCGTTCTTTTCGAGAGACACGGTGACTCCCACACCCACATCCGTCCCGTCCTCATGTTCGGCAAACAGATCCCTTGGGAGATGAAAGCCAAATACCTGGGGGTTATCCTCGACCACCATCTGAGTTTCCGAGACCACATCAAAGCGGTGCGCGCTCGCGCCGCTTTCGCTGTCGGTCGCCTCCACCCCATCCTTAGAACGCGCAGTAAATTGTCACTTAGAAATAAGCTGAGAATCTACGTGACGTGCATCCGCCCCATCTTGACTTACGCTAGCGTCGTGTTCGCACACGTTAAGCCTTGTCGCTTTAAATCCTTCCAAACCCTCCAGAATCGAGTGTTGCGCAGAGCCGCGGCTGCCCCGTGGTTCATGCGTAACGTCCAACTCCATCTCGATCTAAAAATGCCAACCATCAGGCAATACCTCAAACGCATTTCCAAGCGTTACTTCGACTCTGCCCCCCGCCATCCGAACCCCCTAGTCGCCGCAGCGGCCGACTACAGTCCCTCTCTCATAAGTAAAGTTCGCCGTCCCAGGCACACACTTTTAGAACCCGATGACGAAATTACCCTCCTCCAGGAGGCGAGTAAATCGACCAGCACATTACACAACAAACGCCGCCGCCCGGCATACCGTCCTCGTCGACGAGGCCCGTCGCGACGCCCCACCGCCGCCGGTCACGATCCACCGAGCTCTCCCGTCGTAGAGCCGGTCGTCTCTTCAGACTCCGCAGTCACCCCGATAATTCAGCCCTCATCAAGCTGTCTCCCCTCCCATATGTCCACGCCAGCAACGCCCTAAGCCGAGGTCCGAGTCCCACTAGGGGTCGCCCTTAGTGCTGTTGTTGCAGGTAGTCATGATGTTAGTGTAGTACAAGTAGTTAGCTTAGGTTAAGTATTTTACTTCCCCCATTGGCTGGAGACCCTTCAGGTCTCGCCAATAACTGCCCGGTTACGTAGAAACCGTCCCCTAGGACGACCTACTGCAGTCCAATAGAAAAAAAAAAAAAAAAAAAAAATGAAAATTCTGGGAAAGGATGACCCCAAAGAAAATAAACTAGAAAATTATACCTAAAAACACAGCCAGATCCTTCAATGTTATTATGATTTTGCTTAGATCTAGATAAGTGTAAAAATAACTTAAGTAACCGCCTAGTATATCAGCGTAATGAAATGTATGTATAGCAAACACAGCCTGCTGCATATTATATCAATACCAGGAAAAGCAATCACTCCAGTAATAGCCATAATCAACAAAGACATTACCTTAACATATTCTACTATCATTGATATAATGAAATTTGATATAGTGAGTTAATAAAACTAAAACGAACATTTAAACATAAAACACAACAGCAACAACTACTTTTTCCTGTACACAAAAACAAGCCAGATACATTACTAAAATAAAATTTATGTACAATGGGCTGTCTTATCGCTGTATTCGTTTTCTGCCAGATAACAAAGTAAGGACAGTATAGGCAGGAAAAAAACACTTCTATCAATAAATCCCTATAACGATGCCAAGCGATCGTTTAAAAACCAAACATCCCAATATATTTACAAAAGGCACTAAACTTACCACTCCGTTGGTGAAAGTCCATTTTAATTTAGCAGAAAGCGATACAGAGACAAATAGAACAAATCCTTTCAGAGCGCTACGAATGTATCGACGAAGAGTGAAACAATTCTTGTAAGGGAACATCTAAAATACATAATAGTGCACTTTACTGCCTGATATGAGGGTTTCTATTTAAATAGATGATACTGCAGAAAAGTATATCTAGGAAAGTTTGTCGTAAGAATTTTCTTGTACCGAGATTTACATGTTCAATAAATAAAGACTATTGTTAAAGACGATACAAAAGATAGAAGTAATGGGGTGAAATATGCGGTTGGAGATGCAATTATGGAATCCATATATAACAAAATGCTCATAACGACATTGAGGAAGCTAAATTATTATAATGAGTGCTGAAATTACTAAGAATCACGTTTACAACCAAAGCTATAATAATGTAAATGTCAAGCTGCCAGCCTATCGCTTATCTGTTGCTGCAAGAAATAACCAAGACGTAAAACTCAAATGAGGATCTCCCGAGTTTTATGAGTTCAGCGGGATGATAAACAGCTGTTTTACTTTCACTTTCAAATCAGTACAAAATTTGGTAATTCAAACGAAATGATATTAAATTTTCTGCACTCAAAAAACACAATCCAATTCTCGATATAATAGGATCTTTTCGTTAAATAAAAAAAACAAAAAAATCTTGAAATCATTAAAAGCACGATTCGAAGGAGAAATAATAAAATATTCAAAGAACTACTAGCTCTTAGAAGGCGCCCACTGTGCTTTTATGCAAACACTAGTATAATAAAATGTTATAATAGACAAGACTGCTTTTTATTCATTTTTAAAATACACAATTTTATTTTGCCGATTTGTACAAGAAGATAGGATCAAAGCGCTGTTTTGACAATGTACTTGTAAGTGAATATAGTTACGAGAATATACCCTTAGTGACCTTTTCCACAAAATGATCCCATAACAAAAGAGGACAATATCGAAGATCAGATCGACCGATTCAGGCTTTCGAACCTTAAATATAGACATTAAGTATGTAATGGAAGTATGGAAACATTTTTTCGCCCATTTCAACACCCACCCGCACATACTTATTTACTAAAAGCTTTTGTAGTCACCAAATGTTCACCGAACCGATACATAAAATTTATTTGACATCCGAAGATGCGAGTAATCATTTCACTTTTATATTCTTTGTCCTCTCCCAAAAGAATCGTTTTAAATATCTTTAGTGTTGCATAAAAGATAAGATCCAAAAACAAGACCGAGACATTTTATGATGCAAAACTCTCGGACAATATTTGAAATGAGAATATTCTGAAAGTTCATGTTAACTTTCCAATTTAGCTAGGCTAAAATTGGCCAAATGTTGGCTTGGAAGCTTAATTGGTAATCTATACGATGGGAAATTGACTTGGGACCAATATGTGAGGATAATAATCTATCGCGCTCGGTTTTGCTCATACTGGTAACTGAATATTCATTAATACTAGTACCTATTAGTCTCGTACGTCTGCGTAGAGTTTATGTTTTAATTGAAAATTAATATTTCAAAACCTGTGTATTCCTTTGAATTATTGATGATTTAATCGGGTTATTTTGATTGAATCTCTAGAAATTCAGATAATTATTATTGTTGCATTATTCAACACAATTTAGACGACCATCGTCAAATATATGATTGAATTCGATTCTGTGAAATATTTTATCATTTGAAATTAAGCTATCGTATCGAGATTAACATGAATCAATATCTTTGTATCGTGGTAAATACTCCGCTTAATACACCACCCACATCTATTTACTTTTCGTCGAAGCTTGTAATCAATCATGTTTAATTTAGTTCGAGGAACTCATCTAGCATTCCGTTCGACGCAACCAAAAACCGGGAATCACATCACGAGTTGCAAACAACTGGTCCTCCATTCGTGGGTACATCGTATTTGTGTACCTTTAACATGCATGTATATACTTACGCGTACAATCAGCTCGATGTATGCCACTCGCAGTCCTGCGAACAAACGGAGTTTGTATTAGTAATGTGGGAAACGTGAACGATTTTCAGTCAAGTCAGCCGGGCATGCGTTTCCGTGAGGTCTTGAACATTTCTTTTATCGACGTTTAAGCGTTTGATGTTTGAGAAAGAAGATGAAGTGGTGGCTTTTTTGACGGCAAAGGAAGTTCAAAAGTGAATTGATATTGATGGCTATTGATTTTGTTAGCTATCGTGAACCCAGTATAGGCTCCAGCGTTCCCAAAAATTTAGAAGTTTTGCTGTAGTTTGTGTATGAAACAACCATTTTTTTTTGAAAGAATTAAATATCTATTACTATAATTCCCAAAGAAGATAAAACAACAAATGGTGACGTGAAAATTTTGAAACCAGAAATAGGAATGTAAGTGGTAATAGTTTTATCTCGTAAAATATGATCAGTTAATCTGAAAATGTTTCGTTTACGACTGTTTTTACTGCAGTTTTCAACTATCGGCATCCGAATCGATTTAACAAGGAATTTAAACTAGTGAAATGGAACTAGGACTAAGCTTTAGATTGGAAAGTCAGAGTTTTAAAGCGTTGAATTGACAACCTAAAGCTATTTCTATTTGTAAATAGCCACGCGTTGCGCTAAACAAATTGTCGTTGCTGTAACTGACGGTTTTCTTCCTAAAGACTATACAAATCCTTACACGAAAACAAATATAAGATAAAATGCTCGCCAAAGTTTTCTAAAAAATGTTTTAGAAACTTGTCGTAATTACTCAGAGGTTTTTAATTTAACCTTCTAGAACTGTAAAACTCCTTTGATTATTCAAAGCAAAATTCATTTTACACCCGAAATGTTTACGACAATAACAGTTTAAGGAAGTCATTACGAGAACAAATAAAAGTGTATTAGAATTTTGCAAAGTCATTTTAATTTCTGACACTGCAAGCGCAACCGCACCATTAGTAGAAAATGATTTTAGGCATTCCAACCACATAAAAAAATGAAAGATTAAGCCGTAAAGTTGTTCCGGCTGGTGGAAAGAATCTGGAAGCTTGTTTACGTAAATCTCCCGGGCGTCTTGGATCCCACAACGAATTTATGTAATCAGGAACAAAAATACAAGCAACAATAAAAATACTTCATTCATACGTCTTGGGTTTCGTTGGCGGTGTTCTATTTTAATTTTGATGCATCGAGGTTAATTGTTTTATTCAATCTCGGTTCCTGCAATTTGAATATTCAAGTTTCATTAGTTTCCTGTATTTTCTATTTACATCGAGAACAAACAGTTGTTGCTTCTAAAGACAATTATTATACTATTTCAGGAAACGCTTCGGTCAGTCCAACTTTGTGAATCCAGATACAAAATTTTAAACAGAAGCCAACTTATTAAGCTGTCAAACTATTTTGTTGAGCGTTTCCTGAAATTCGAAATTTCTCTACTGTACTTGAGAAGCGGAAAATATTAACAAGAGTAGTTGCTACGTGTAATTAGCGTAGGTAGTGTAAGTGCCTAATTAACGTGTCTACAACAAGCCTTATTGCAGTTCAAGGTATGATAGTCAGTTCATCATTCATGTTTAATTAGGACGCGTTAACTGAAACTGGCCGACCTTGGAGCAGTATTGATTATGTACTTGCTAAATTATTAAGACTCCTAGCGGCTTAGGCTCAAGAGGCCAAGAGAAAGCTATCAAGATTAAGCAAAGTAAAGTGCTCTTAAAATAAGGCAGCTAGATTCTTCGGATATTGATATGATTGGATAGGAATACATTAGTATTGAAGTAGCAAAGGCTAATCATGTTGGTAATGTGGCTAATCTAAATAAAGTGTGAATGATCAAACTTATCACCAAACGCAGCAACAAAGTCGTCGATCTCAACAAAGGATCGGATGACAAATTGGCCCCTTAAATGTAACAAGTCGTAATCGTAAAAAGTTCTTAGGTATTAATGGTTATGGCTCGTTTATTTAAGGGTCTTTTTACGAGGTTTTGCAACCGTCGCTATAATTCCAATACAAATTGGCAAAACTGAATAAGGTCAAAACCAAACGTACAAATATTAAATTGTTGGTAGTATTCATATTTCATTTAACCGGTATGTATATTTGATATTATTCAGTACGTGCAGTTCACTAAGCTTGAAATTATTTCTCGTTGAACTTTGCGTCGACTGCAAAAATATCTTACGCTGTTTAAAAATTATTTGCTTATTTTTTTCTTGTTACTTTTTGGGATGAACTTTCTAACGCAGTTTCGACTTTCTAATTTAGAATCTAAAATATTAGACAACCAGATTAAAGGGATCGTTATCTTTAACATTAAAGAGCATAGAAATACAGATAACTGGCCAACTAAGGTCAACTTTAATCAAAGTAATGGTGCTCTGGAGAAATTTATTAAAACCCTTGATTGGGTCCCTGATACAGATGTCTGTCTTAAGACATAGGGGTTGTTCAAGGGTTGGGGTTGAGTTGAATAACTTAATAGGACCGGTGTTGGGAAATTTTATGATAGTACCTACTTTGGTTTTTGTTAAATTAATTTCTACGAAGCTAGTTGAAGTACCTAAGTAATTCAAGCAGGCGGATTTGCTTTCGCAAATATTATTAAGATGTTATTGAATCAAGATTAGGTATCATAGCCTATAAAATTTAAATTACATTAAAATGATTACATTAATTAATTTCTACATTAAATTTTAACACTGAAAACATGATGTCTTCAGTATCTTCATATCCACCCAAAAAAGCTAAAGATGAGATGACAAGAATTATGCTCTTCTCAAAATAGACGCCGCAACCGCTCTGGATCGAAATAAATGTGGAAAGCATGTTTGCTTTCCCCATTTATTTCGATCCAGAGAGGAGAGCCGACCCTAGATAAGATAAGGCAAAGGAAGAAGAAAATGAATGAGCTCTTCTCAAAAGTGTGTATCAATCTGAGTAGTGTTAATTGGAATCTCTTCAAAGTTCAAAGCCCAACTTATCAGTTAGTACTTGGAACTATTAAAGTCGGAAGTTCCAATAGGTTGGTACCATGTTTCACACCTATTAACATTGAATGATTTGCCAACAAACGTCTACTCATGAAGTAAAGATAACCATCACAGTTGTAATTTGCATCCTTGTTATAGTTTTATGATAGTGTTAGTACCGATGAACTAAACTAAGTTTAGCTGAGTAATTTCGTTGTTAACGTGGACCTTTCTTATTATGATGGCAATTTTAATACTAATATAAGCAAATGCAATATAATGTTTAAGGTTGTATACATGTTTGTCGTATTTAACACGGAAATCAAACATTTCTCATTCACGCGAAACATTAGCTAGTAGAAAAAAAGTAGTTTTTTTTAGATATTTCCCAGTATTTGGCGGGTTTCTTTCCGTAGGCTTCAGTAGGTACAGGAGCTTTTATTACTTTTTTTGTTACCCCTATTTTTTCACTATTGCGTTTTTTACACTATTTGTCGATTGCGAGCTAATGTTACGAAACTATTTGTGCAGTAATAACGTTTTAGTTCTTACACAAAAATAATGTAACAAGTTTGTTATTCAAAATTTCCAATATACTGCACAGAATCATAATTGGTAGACTTGGCTATACCCAATAGTTTACGAACTGTATGCTAACCACAAGAAGTGTTACTCAAAGTTTGGGGCTTAGGAAAGTAAACTTGGTAATTTATGATGTAGATGTCTGCACGTTTAGACTTCGTCACGTGTTGGATATTGGCCATAATCTTCACTTATATAGTTCGTTTAAATCGGTTTTTTGGTGTATTACTATGGTTTATTTTCACAAAAGAAACAGGTTCAGGAGCTTCTCCACGACCACCACCTCCACCATTATTTGATCTACTAACTAAGGCAAGTTGTTAAATTTACGCTGGGTAGTTGCAAAAATTGGGGGAGGCCTATGTCCAGCAGTAGACGTCTTTCCACTGAATGATGAAGATGATGAGTTGCAAAGACGTCATAGATGGTTATAAGAGTAGAGGAATACCAAGGAAACGATGGATGGATAGTGTGAAAAAGGATATTAAAAGAAAGAGGCTGACTGTTGAAATGACTGTTAATAGAAATGTATGGAAGAAAAACACAATCTGCGCCGACCCTAAATAAGTTGAGATAAGGGCAGGAGGATGATGATGAGTTGCAAACACGCTATAAACTTTTAGGCGTATTTTCTAATGTTGATACGCCTGTGCCTGTAGAAAAATGGCAAACGATGATCGCTTGAGAATAGAAACGCCAATTAAATGAATGGAAATGACATAACAGTGGCTGTAGACAAATTGCAATTGACAATCGCTACAGAATAGAAACGACAATGAGATGTACTGGATTGATCATAAGCTTCGACCGATCAAGCGATCTGTTATGTCATTTCCATACATTTAATTGGCGTGAGTATCTATTATCTAGCGATCATCGATTGCCATTTGTCTACAGCCACAGATCGCTTGACCGGTCGAAAGCTTAGGTCAATCCAGTACATCTTTCTATTCTCTAGCGATCATCGACTGCCATTTGTCTGCAGGCACTGATATGTATAATGTTTGAAATGAAAACTGAAACATCAGTGTGTAGGCCGGAAAGATTAGGATTCTAAGTAACATACACAACGTACACAATAACAAATTAAAGCATTTACTTCTTACGACCTCGAACAATCTACACAACTCTCAAATGCTCTTACCAACTTAAAACTCCTAATGTACGTAAAACGCAAAACTTTTCAAAACAACCTTTCCCCTAAATTGTTAAGGGCTTTACATATAATTAGCTGTTTAATTTGTTCAGTAGCTAATATCGAATATCGCGCGGATACTACAATTAAGCCTGACTTTACCTCACAAAATTAAAGTTAAACAACTCCGTTGACATTAATCCCATCTAAACGAGCTTTACATGAATATCAAGGTGGATTCTCAACATTGTTAGGTATCATAACTCGGTAAAACAATATTTACTCGGTTGAATGAGAAAAGTATTAATAGGTGCCCTTTACATTGTATAAAGCCTCGAATTCATAGGTACTTTAGCTCGATTATCATGTACGCTGTTCTCTGTCGAATCACCTAGTTTCAGATTCAGCCATATAAATATGATGTAACGAAATGAATTTGTAATTACGTACAGTATTAGTTTTAATATTAATAGAGATACTGATAGTTAATAACATAGAATAATGAGCGCGTGAGCAGATGAAAGTGACAGGACGTCACAGATAAGCGTCTGTAGACAAATGGCAATCGATGATCGCTAGAGAATAGAAACGACAATGAGATGTACTGGATTGCCATAAACTTTCGACAGGTCAAGCGATCTGTGATGTCATTTCCATACATTTAATTGGCGTATCTATTCTCTGACGATCTTTGATTGCCATTTGTCCACAGCCGAAGGTACGAGGGTGCGTTCCATTTATGCGGTTTATGACCACATTCCAGTCCAATAAAAGACAAATAATTAAGAACACAGTTTTCGTTCCGGTACATCAGATGATTCAACGTATCCATACGTCCACAAAAAATAGAACACAAAAATCAGCCACTTACTGGCCCACGGCAGGGCCTGTCCTCAGAATAAGAAGGGTTTAAACCTTAGTCCACCACACTGGCCTGGTGCAAGTTCTTCTTTCATGTCAGCACGAGCTATACGAAAATAGTTCATGCTGTGGTGTAAAGATTAGCTAGTCAGCAAGGTTGGTAGCGAGGCCGAGTAAGTATCGACTACGCGCCATCGAAAACATATTTTTGCGTTGAAAACCTCGCAGTGCTGCACGTTTCATCAAGATGTATTTCTTCACCGTTAAAAAGAGCAAACCGCGTGAAATAAGTTCGAATCAAGCTAATATTGCTATGTTTTCAGCATTTCCAAATAGTTAGAAGTTCAATTTTGTCATTTTTACACATGGTTGGTGTTATGTGGTCGTCTGGGGATTGTCTGGTATATAATGACGTTAGTGTTCGTCTGGATGCGCTTTTCAGACTCCGCAGTCACCCCGATAATTCAGCCCTCATCAAGCTGTCTCCCCCCCCCTATGTCCACGCCAGCAACGCCCTAAGCCGAGGTCCGAGTCCCACTAGGGGTCGCCCTTAGTGCTGTTGTTGCAGGTAGTCATGATGTTAGTGTAGTACAAGTAGTTAGCTTAGGTTAAGTATTTTACTTCCCCCCATTGGCTGGAGACCCTTCAGGTCTCGCCAATAACTGCCCGGTTACGTAGAAACCGTCCCCTAGGACGACCTACTGCAGTCCAATAGAAAAAAAAAAAAAAAAAGTCTGGATACGCGCCATAACTCACTTTTATATTCCACGACTTAGTTTACGCTATTTTCATAAGTGCTATTAATCCATATGTGAGGATAAAACGAAAAATATCATCTGCTTTATACAGAATTTTTAGTATACACCAACGTCGGAACACGTCAAAAACATTTTGATTGGGCCTACCTAAACAAAGTTTTATTAAACCAACCATTACATATTAGTTGTGTTGCGTAAAGTAAAGAGAGGGATCATATTATTTGCATGGTTAAGCAGCGCTTGCTGCGGCATGTCCATGGATGGGTGACCATTCATAATACATCGAGACCCCTCCGTGCCTCGGAGAGCACGATAAACCGTCGGCCCCGGGCGTCATAGGAATACCTATGACAGTCGTTCTAGGTAGTCAGAAGCCCGATAGTCTGACAACCGGTCTACCCTCAGGATATTGGCATTGCCCGAATTGAGTTGCAGGGGCAGTCGCTCCGCGTAAATACTTTAGACTCAAAGCTGATCCCAACATAGTTGGGAAAAAGGCTATGCGTAAAGTTGCGTAAAGGTTCCCAGGCTGTGGGGGTGCTGTGGTAGGGTAGTTTTATACATTGACCCGTCGCCCGACCAGTAACAGGCCCGAGAAGGCGGCGCGCAGTGTTCCATGCGCGCCTCTCAGGAGGACGTTGGGCAAGGGCCCACAGAAGGAGAGGTCCGCCAGGGGCTGGCGGACCGAAGCCTGCCGGGGTTGCGGTGCATGCAGCTACGAATCCCGCGACCCCGGCCAAGGGTCAGGAGAAGGAACACCGTAGGTTTTTAGCCGGTAAGAGTCCGGTATACCCCTTTGCCTTCGTTGGGCAAAAAAAAAGAAAAGTGTAGTTTTATACATGAAAACTTACCTAGCTGACCGTGTGAAGATTCGCAGTTTTCTGATATGCATATTTAACCATTGTATGCAAGTGTAATTTTGAAGTTATATGGGAAGAATATAGTTATTTATTCTGCTGGTGATACTGAACAAAAGTAATTTCAGGTTTTATGTATGATAAAAGAACCTTGTAAATGTGCTGATCCGTGTTAGCCGTGATTTAATCTACCTTGATCTTCGTAAGGAGCATCGATAACCTACTTATAAATGGATTATTTAATTTGTAGCAGATGAGTATCAATATGGCTTTCACAGTATATTCAAAGTTATGTCATTGAGACGTTTTAAAAAATCTTTCTTTAGCAAATCTGACTCCTATTATTATTCTGTCAAATCTTTTGCATTTCACTAGGCTGAAATTCTACTTCGAAGTAAAACGTTCCCCGAAATAAAAAGGACCTTATAGCAACGCAGTCGACGTCTCAGTCGAGAGTGGCAATAGTGTTCTCTTTCAATACAAAAAAGTCTGTGCCTAAGCTAGTTGACAGAGGGGAAATGTTTCGCTTGGCCACTCCCAACTACGTGAACCGAGTTGCTCTAATACCGCCTTCTCACGGTGCGTGATAGCGCGCACCGCGACACACGAGTTCGCACCGGCGCACCATGGGAAGAGACTCGTTCGTGGTAACGCGGACGCGTGCGGTGCGGTGCGCCGTATCCACATCACGCACCCTCATAATGTGGCTCCCCATGGTGCGTGATGTTACGGATGACACCACGCACAGCCGGTGCGCGCTACCACGCACCGTGGGAAGCCAGCTTAAGAAAAAGTACAATCAAACGTCAAGGTATCTTACGTATACAAAGGAAGATAATTCCAAATGTTTGTTTTAAATAACGATTCCGATTTTGTAATTCCAACACGACGATATGTAAGCCTCTCAAGCCATATGGGAGCCACCATCCATATCTTAGCATATATCATTGTCCTTGCGATAAAATATTTGCGGAGCGCAGTAACCTCTGTTTGGCGTAGCGCCAACATACTATGTACGTACCGCGGTATCGCTTGCTTTTCCATTTATTTGGCAGGTGTTTAATCCGCTTTACTGTTGTGAATGAAACAGTGATGAAATCCAATGAGATTTATTTTTAAAAGGTTGTAATGAAGAGGAAATTGCAGGATAATGGTTTTGGGAGGTCGGAAGTGAAATAATATGTACCTACTTATTACAAGCTCAATTTTTTAAATATGCATGGACAGCCAAATTCGAAATTTCCTATAGGGAATATCGAAAACTGGTGAAAGGAGTCTCTTGGCCGATTTTGATAAAAACTAAAACTGTATACTTAGATTTTAAGACGGTAAAATGTTCCTTGCAGGGAAACGTAAACGCTGATTTCGAAAATCATTATTATTGCGCACTCTCGTAGTGTAGCCTATAAAGATCAAATTCTGGGAAGTAATATCAAATGGCGAACTAAAGAAAAGGTCTCATTTTTAAGATGCGTTTCATCTGCGAAACCATTCAATAACATGCGTATGCGTGTTCACACAAAACAAGTTAGGTGCGAATTTATGCTGATAAGTGTATTTAGTCTTAGATTTTGAGCCCTGAGTTTGTTTCGGCCTTTCTTCTCAGAGGTAGTCAGATAGGAAACACCGACGACATCAAGCTTTAAAAAAATAAAACGACATGTAAAAGTGATTTTTAAATATCCAATTTGCAGAATAAACAATTTCATTTCATTTCAGTCTTTAAGAGGATGATTAGGTTGCTGTTCTTAACACAATGGAGAGGTGTGGCTAATTTATCTTCTATTTCTTTCTTCCTCGTCTTTTCCAAACAATGTTTGGATCAACTTCCCGTCTAACCAGATTCTGGTGAGTACCAGTATTTTACACACCGTGACTGCCATTAGACCTCCGCAACCTAGCTACTGGGCAATCTGTATATTCAAAGGTTAAACCGGTTGTCAGACTTTCGGGTTTCTGACTACCCGTAAGTTGTTTCGGGTAGTTGGTCCCGGGTGTCGTAAGAATACTTATGACAGTTGTGTCATAGGTATTCTTATGACACCCGGGATCGACTGTTTAATGTGCCCTCCGAGGCACGGAGGGGTCTCGATGTGTAACGAATCGTCACACATCCACGGACTGACCGCGGTTAGTGCAGCTTAACCTCGCAAAGTATATGATGGGCGCGGTTGAGCCCCTCATTTATTTTCTGCTTATTATAACCAGGATATTTTAAACAGGCACTGGGACCAACAAATAAAATTAAACCCAAAAAAAAGCAATACAACGGAGCCAAATTATGAAGGTAATGAAATAAAATATGACCCCCATATATCGTTGAGCAGTATGTCTGGATATCAAGCTGTAGCCATTGACAGTCATTTTGTTTTATTAACTTAATTCGCTAATAAATAACGTTTGTGTCGACGTTAAGGCTTTTATGAGCTGAACCAAAAGTTAAGTATGTGAAGCTACTCGTACGATGGGTTTTCATCCGCGAATTTGAGTTTTATGTTGTTTGATTTCCATTTTTTATAAGTCTAAATGGTCTCATTTGGAGATTTCAGAGGAGCTCGTGGCTAAATAATTACAGCCGCATAGACCGATCTTCCGGGTTAAGCCACGCTTGCCGAGGTTGGTCTGTGGATGGGTGACCATTTACCATAGCGAGTTTCCTCCGTGCTTCGGAAAGCACGTAAAGCCGTTGGTCCCGGCTGTCATTTGTAGATCTTTGACAGTCGTTACTGTTGGTCAGAAGTCAGAAAGTCTGACAACCAGTCTTACCAAGAGTATCCTATTACCCAGTTACTGGGTTGTGGAGGTCTGATAGGCAGTCGCTCCATGTAAAATACTGATATTCAGCTGCATCCGGTTCGACTGGAAGCCGACCCCAACATAGTTGGGAAAAGGCTAGGCAGATGATACTTGGTCTCATTTGACTCGCCCGTGCCTTGGAGAGTGTCAGAGTGTAGTCAGAAGCCCGAAAGTCTGACGGCTGGTCTAACTTTAAGATATCGGCACTCTGCTTTGGAAACCCAAACAACCTTATAAACATTCTCTTAAGTTTTTCATTTGTTTTTATTGTGAAAATGAAAGTGGGTGACGAAGAGTGACTTACGTAGAAGATAACTAGTGGCTAAGATAGTATCATTTAGACGCTCGTTAATTATGGCTGACTTAATAATTTAGTAAGCAATGTAGATTTTTAGAGGCAAATAATGCTATTAAAAAGAAGTCTGTTTAATTAGCATCCAAAAAAAAAACTGCTATGCTATGCTAAAAAATAATCAAAGTTACTTAGAAAAATGTTTGGAACAGCTGGTTTCATTTTCACGAATTCAGTGTCTGTCCCATAGTTAAAGTTGTACAGAATAATGACCCGAGTTCATTGTTACCGGACGTCTGTGAAAAAGGGGAATCAATAAAAAAAACAAGAGAAGGTTCATCAACAGCATTGACCTTTAACACAATACTAGCTTCAAATGATCGCGTGGCACCGCGCGGATTTCTCTCCGCATGTATCTAAAATTCAAACAAGCTACGTTACATCGGATTTTCGGTTATCCGAATACGAAATAATCCTATCCTAACAAACATACTACTGGGACAATTTGTATGTACGGTTGTGTACTACATCCGATTCGAATTTCATAAATTGATAGCGGAGTTTCCTCGAATCGTATTTTCTCGGATTCGGATTGGTGGATTGGACGCACAAGCGCTGTAACATTATTTAAAGATTTTTAAATTCATAACTAAAGTTTAAGCACCGGTTTGCGGGTTCAAGCCCTGACATGTACCGATGTGACTTTTTGAATTTCATATGTATTTTCTTACTTAACCCTTTATAGGGCAGAAACTAAATTTGTATAACGCTTGTAACCACGCCCCTGGCAGTTCCGTAAGGAACTATTAGTTAATCTGTGCCCCTAGTCTGACTTTAAGGTACAATTCCGTGCATTGCGGCCGATCCCAGCCGCGCGCGATCGATCGCATGCGTCTGACGCGCGCGGCTAATGCGTCAATAGTCGTGTCTATAATATATACTGACTAATCTATCGTTAGCCGCACGCGTTTGTCGCAGACTTCGGAAGCGGTGCCATACATTTTCATACTTTGACTACTGAAGCATTGCCCACGTGCGTCAGCCGCACGCGACTGACCGCGCGCGGCTGCGATCAGCCGCGATGCACGGAATTGTACCTTTAATGTCAATTTTATCGAAACGATTGTAAGAATGTTCACCCTTATGCTAAAAACGCATCGACCTTAAACGGGCACAGCGCACAAACGCGACCACTAACATGAATTTATCCAACATGATCGCCTGTGACGCCAAGTAATTTTGGTTTCATATGTACCTCAATGTATAAAATCTACCATATAAAAGGTTAATCTAAGACGCTACTGACATACAGTGCAGGAAAACATCGTGAAGAAACCTGTGCCTGTAGACAAATGGCAATCGATGATCGCTAGAGAATAGAAAGATTTACTGGACTAGCATAAGCTTTCGACCGGTAAATCGATCTGTTATGTCATTTCCATACATTTAATTGGCTTTTCTATTCTCTAGCAATCATCGTTTGCCATGTGTCTACAGGCACTGGACTTAATGATCCGTAATCGCCAACCCGCAGTGATCAGGCGTGGTGATCAATGCTCGTTCCTTCTCTGTATGAGAAGAGGCCTTTGCCCTGCAGTGGGACGAAGCCGGGTCCGCAGCGCCAATTTTCTAACATGTTAGGTATTGTGTTTTTGCGAACAAAACTGTTAGGGCACCCCTATTCGGTTAGCAAACAATGTTAAGCCGGGTCCACAGCGCCAATTTTGCTAACAAAACTGTTAGACCACGCCCCTATTCGGTTGGCAAACAATATTATCCTGTTTGCAAACACGAAAACACGACGCAGCAGACCCGACTTTATGTTTTATTTCAGGCTTATTTTTGCTTTCTTCTTACTTTCTTTATTTATTTTATTTTTTATTTATGTATTGCATGAGATCCATATTACTTCTAGAAGAGCTCGTTACGACAAAAACTACTTCATCACTGTTGTTCTAATAAACCTACTGCTCAAATTCGCCTCCATCGATGTTAATCCCTTAGTCGATTGTATCGACGTTCATTAGAAGCGATTATAAGTGAGTGCCACGTATCTAGAGTTAAAGACGAATTAAGCCAATTTAGATTGACTTATTGATGGTAATCTTCCATTTATGTCAGTTATGTGCATTTGGTCTGTGGTAATTAGCATTCTAATTGCGCAACTCACTCGTCATCGTTATAGCTTTGATTTTGAGAATACAATAATATTCATTGCGTGATACATTGTTGTGGAGAAGTCAGATTTTTAAAGGCACACCAAAGCCGGCCCCGCGGCTTTACCCGGCGGGTTATGCCGGCGGGTTATTGCGGCCAACTAAGGCCGTGGCCCCATGTCTACGGTGCGGCGCCGTCCGCCGTGAAACGGCGCGGCACGGCGCCGCGCACGGTGCCGCGTACGGCGCCGTGGACGGCGACACGGCGCCGCGTACGGCGCCGTGTACGGTGCACCGCACGTTTATTCCGTGGCTGGCGTAAATATGACATGTCTAAAATTGCAATTTTTCAGGGTGACCATTTTAAAGTTTTGGACCTCTTCTGGTAAATCGGTAAATTAGTTTAACGTATGTATTTTAGTTGTTTTAAAATATACAGGATGTTAACGAATTCGTGTAATTTCTTAAAACCATATGATCTGCTACTGGTGTAGATTGTCGCGGCATGGAAATTAGGCAGATTTAAAAAAAAACTTTTTTTTTCTAGCGGTACCTATGGCTAAGTGATCGAATCTAAACCACAGGATTCAGTAAAATACAAATGTGAATGACGTCAACGTCAAAATCCAAGATGGCGGCTGTGAAATTTTAACGCTAACCAAGCGAGCAAACGTGACGCAAAACAAGCCCGGCGGCATAACCCGCCGGGTGAAGCCGCCGCGCTTGGGTGCTTGGGTGTGTAAAGGCTTTAATACATAATGTTGCTATAGAAATTGTTGACCTGTCAAAATCAAAGCTATAGCGATTACAAGTGTGTTGCACAATTAAAATGCAGTTATTGATAAATGGTTTGGGGTCCATTAATAAATGGACCCCAAACTTTTAAATGTTGAAAATTGTATAACAATAGACTTGTTTTTTTTTTGGACTTAGACAAAACTAACACTACGTTTTCATTACACTTGGGTCACCTAATTCTATAAACTTAGTCGCAAAAGTTTCTAGCTGGTGTGGAAGTAAAAGTAGGCTGACGGTGTAATTAATAGTCTGGAAGTTAAAGCTTCTATTACTGTTATATCTGGATACAATATATAACTTGTTTTACCCAAATATGTCAGATTATTATGACTTATATGAAAAAGAATCTTATACCACTTAACACAAATTCTAGACTAATGGCCGATTCCTATGATTTACCGAACGTTATTGGTGAAAATTAAGACTCTTGTATCGTCACCAATAATGAAGCAAAGACCCCGTGGTTTTGCAAAATGGACCCTCCCATGCGTTAGTAACCATCGCAGCTAAAATTAGCTTAAGAAAACTTAGAAATAGACATTTATATGCCCAATAAAGACGTAGGGCAATTCCTTAACAAACATCAATCCTGACAGTTGATGTGTCAAAAACAATATTCATGGTACATTAGTTCTGGAGAAGTCGGATTGTTAATACATACGTTGCTATGGAAATTGTTGACCGGTCAAAATTATAGCCACAGTGATTGTGAGTCTGTTATGCAATTAGAATGCTGGTAGTCACAGGAACCGGGCATAAAAATACAGATTATTTCTTTGAGCAATATTATGGCGGAAAAGATTGGCAAATTAGGGCAACACAGTGCTATCTCTAATCAATATAGCATAAGCATAATAAGCCCATTATTGTCCCACAGCTGAGCAAGGGTCTCTTCTCAGAATGAGAGGGGTTTAGGCCTTAGTCCACTACGCTGGCCTAGTGTGGGTTTGCGGACTATACACACCATTGAGAACTTTAAGGAGCCCTCTCAGGTGTGCACGTTTTGTCACGATGTTTTCCTTGACCGTTAATGCAAGTGATAATGAAATTCTGAGCAATCCGCACATGAATTCAAAAAGTCAGAAGTACGAGTCGGTTCTCGTAAAGCTGGCTTCCCACGGTGCGTGGTAGCGCGCACCGTCTGTGCGTGGTATGATCCGTAAAACCACGCACCGTGGGAACACATTATGAGGGTGTGTGATGTGGATACGAGTGTCTTCCCATGGTGCGTCGGTGCGAGCTCGTGTGTCGCGGTGCGCGCTATCACGCACCGTGGGAAGCCGGTATAAGGCAACCGTTAAACCGCCAGGCAATCACTGCTTCGCAATAATCTAGCCTAATCAATATAAAGAAAAAATATATCCACTAGTCAGCCTAAAGCTGATCTAAATTAGCCAACAAATCAAGTGGAAAACCCAACCTTACTATATATCGAGTTTAATTACTGGTTTCTTGGCTACTGCGAATATCGCCTGTATTAAGAGCCGGCGCAGAAAACGGACTTTTGACAATAGTTCTTGAAATACAGCAAATGACGATTTCAGAAAAAAATATTAAGCTCATAACATAACTATACGCGTTACTTCCTTAGTTATTTTTATGGAGACATCGACTTTTAAAGGGAAGCATAAAAGCTTCTCTTAAGCGCCTTTGAAAAGCACAATTTCGACTCGTTGTTCAACTGAGAAAAAATTGGCTTAAGGCGACTTCCTAACTTTCAGTCAAATGCGAGTCATGCTCGCGCACCAAGGTTTCCGTATAAAATAATATTTAAAAAAAAACTTTTTTTAAAACTGTTCTATTTAGGGACTTCATTTAGTTTTTTCTGTAAGATTTACATAAACCTCTAACAACCCTAAATATTTCAGATTTTTCTTTGGTGTTTGAATGGTATTTTTTTAGATATTTTTCATCATAAGTCGAAAATCATGCGGCATAAAAGAATATAAAAATATGCAATTACAATTAAAGCTAGATTATTGCATTTGTATGTTATGGATTTCCGCAAAGTAACGCCTGATTCCATCATTTATAAAAGAATATGAAAATAATTTATATAATGTTCAAATTCAAATGAAGCCCTTTTTAATTATAATTAACCCCAGTCCAAAATTTAAACACTCAATTTCAGCCCCCTTTTGAAGGGTTATTTTTTTTAATTTTTCTTTTGCTATAAACATTCGGCAAGCATTATTTAAAAATATTCCAAATTTCAAGTCAATAGCATAAGCAGCTGTGCCAGACAGAGAGACACACAGACGAAATTGCACCACGAGGGTTAGTTTTTTAACAATTTAGTACGGGAACCCTAAAAATTATCACTGGCTAAGACCCAGATTCGCTAACAAATCAAGTGGAAAAACCAATCGTATATCGCGCGTTGAATTACTGGATCCTTGACTGTTGCGATGGTATCACCATTACTGAACGGACGCTATCTCGTTACAGAACCGTTTCCATGTGGGTTGGACAATAGTTCCCAATTAATTGCTAACGGTCTACGGAACTCATTACTTAGGTACTATGCTTTGCTTTCTTATCTTAATAGGTGAACTATTCTTGTGTTAGTTGAGAGTTGGTTCGTGTTTTAGACGAGTTAGTAAGAATCGTTTAGAGAATTATGGTAAGTGACTTGTTAGGTTTGTCATAAGTAGTGAGTCCACAAAATAAGATAGATTCTTAAGCCGTGTACGCACGAACAAACCCAAACATCGCGAACACGAAGCACTATGAAGGTGTTCGCCGAATACACTGTTTGGTAATCAAATCAAATCATTTATTCTTGTTAAACATAAGTAAAAATACAGTTGTCATAATATGTTATGGTGATAGCGCGCTATGTTTTGCCACTAGGGCGTCCAAGTTATAATATTATGTTGCATATTATTACAAAGTCAGTCATTTAATATAATACAAAAAAATCACATTAACAAACAATATAAATTACAATTATCAGCAATAAAGAAAATCGAATGTCAGACATGTAATACCTACTTACACGTATTAAATAAAAATGACAAAAATTATTACATTAGAAAAGGAAATGTATAGTATGAGTGATATATTAAGTAATATACCAAGATTATGTTGAACGATCTATCTTTTCCGTTAGAAACTCTGTAATACTATAATATGTTTTTTGGGCAAGGAAGTCTTTTAGACGTCTTTTTAAAAAGATTTACACTCAGCTCTTTCATTGACCGCGGTATATGATTATAAATAATGGATGCCATGCAAAATACAACGTGTTCGATATTCCTGTTCGCGATGTTCGTGTTTGTTCGTACGTAGGTACACGGCTTTAAAATCCAAAAAACTGATGCTAACTCGCTACAGAACGGTTTCCATGTGGGTTGGACAATAGTTCCCAATTAATTGCTAACGGTCTACGGAACTCATTACTTAGGTACTATGCTTTGCTTTCTTATCTTAATAGGTGAACTATTCTTGTGTTAGTTGAAAGTTGGTTCGTGTTTTCGAGGAGTTAGGAGAATTCTGGTAAGTGAAATTTTGGTTTGTCATAAGTAGCGAATTTACACAATCTATAACCCTTTTCAAAGTATGTTGATTAGTGAGGTTTCTCTACAAAACGTTACCATACATGACGACACGTTTGGTGCAATGGCTGAGCGATTGGCTTCTGCGCTACGGGTCGTGGGTTCGATTCCCACGCGGAACTAAAATTTGTATGGCCTACAGATAGTTGTTTCGGATCTGGGCGTTTGTGTATGTGAGATTTGTCTTTGTAAACGCACCCACGATACAGGAGAAATCCTAGTGTGGAGCAATGTTTTCATAAAAAAAGAAACAAGGAATATCTTTTTTCTTTAAAACAAATCTAACTTCTATTTCACGGTTTTTGATGATGCCGTTTACTGTTTTTAGATAGCAGTCTCCTTACTGACCAAGCTGTCAGGATTTATCTTTGGCTGAACAGAATATAATAGATGGATTCTTAAAATCTAAAAAAAGTGTGCATGGCTAAATATTCCTTTAAAAAATTACATTGGCCATTACTTAAAATTGTTTAAAAAAAATCGGTCAATTGAACTTTCAAATTCGATTTAAATTTAATTTTTAACAAAAAAATCGACTGCAATAGAATTGACAATACTATAAATAAGGGTACTCGTACCCACTGATGCGCATAAATCCAGTGGAATTCTGTTGCACCATTCATCCGACATGAGGTAATTAAGTTCATACATCATTCAATAGGGTATTTGACTGAAAAAATCTACTTAGTCCGTCAGTTAGACCATCAAAAAATATTTGATACAATTTTTTTTTTGTCACGTTATTCAAAATTGACGAAGATACGACACTTTTAAAATTAGCAAAACGTCACAAGCAAGTACAATTTTTACTTGCTTCTGACGTCACAAGCCCCAACTCTCGAATTTTGATGCGTTTTATCTTTCCAAATATTCATAGATTTAACAAAAGAAAACATACGTGTCCATTATTTTTCAAAACTCTAACTAGCGGACTAATTAGATTTGCAATTTATTGATGCTGTCAACAAGCCTATTACCTCATAAAATGTGATGCAAAAACCTATAACAATTCAGTTTAGCTTTCATTGTCGTTCCAGCCCTAAACAAAAACTCTCCATAGGCCAAACGTTCCCAGCATAACAAATACCAAAGAATTAAGCCAAGCATTTGGCGCATACGATATGATTACAAATACGCAACTGTAGGACTCATGGCGCCCTTAGACCGGAGGTCTGAGCAATGCCAGACGCTAGACCAATCAACTTTATCTAACAAATTCTTTGAAGTGGGCTGCGTCTGTCGATAATTGCGTACATACTTGTTCGCATCTGGTATACGTTAGTTGACCTTAGACCTAAGTATTTGATAAACTCAAAGATAAATTCACTGTGTCTTGATTGTGTTATTTGTTGCAACAGAACTAGGTTATGGTGTTGGTTTTAATATTAGAATCACTTGAATATGATTTAGATCGCACTCTATTTTTATTGTTCAGCATGAGAAGTACTATGAACGGCATTTGAAATGCAAAATCTTGTGGTATTAGATCATGTTTTTAATTTTTCTTACTTTTGTGATTTATTAATTAAATAATAATTAGCAATTAATTGCAAAAATGCAAATAGGATATCTAGCTTTAATTTCGCTGAACAAGATCGCTAGTTTGGATGCAGTATGCAGCACCACCCTCCCGCCCACAAGTATATGCACATGCAAAAAGAGTGAAAAAATAATGCAACATGCAACGACGCGAACCATTTCACGTCCTAGCGGTCGAGGAGTCAACATATCCTGAGGATGCCCCGTGCAGGGGCGAAACACGTGTCGTGTATTGGTTTGGTTGCATGTTGCATTATTTTTTCACTCTTTCTGCATGTGCATCTACTTGTGGGCGGGAGGGTGGTGCTGCATACTGCATCCAAACTAGCGATCTTGTTCAGCGGAATTAAAGCTAGATAATATTCTATTTGCATTTTTGTATGTCATGAATTTCCGCAAAGTAACGCCTGATTCCATCATTTAACAATTAATTGCTTGGGTTTTGCTCAGCAGTGGGACGATAAGGGCTAAATATAATAATATTAGTTAATTTAAGATTTAATTTATATAAAGAATACGACCGAAATCCGGATCAATTAATTTAAGACATTTTTAAGTTAATTTGAAACTACCACTGTTGAATACTTTAATCTAGATACAACGTATACCAATAAATAATATGGCACATCTTAAAATTACATTTCATACAACCGACATAGAATAAAGGGAACACACAAAGAAACCGGACCAGAGATTGAACGAGGCGATTTGTGCAATAAATTGTGAAGGATAAGTCGAGGCGGAAGAAAAGCGAAAAATAAATAATTCCACAAGAAATATGTAGGTACAGGATCAACCTTATTACATATTCTATTAAAATTAAGAACAAGACTGGTCACTGTCCTTGTTATTTTGACGTAACTTGTCAATTACATCTTGGCTAGGTTTTAAGGAACAAGTCCAAGACGGGCTGCAAACTACAGACTGCACGCAAGTCGCCATCGGAATAGCGTGTTTAAGGTGTGCACTTTAAAGGTGCTATTCCGACAGCGACTGCAAAACTGCAACCGCAGACCGCAGCCGTAGATCGCACCGCAAGCGATACTACTTTTGCAGTTTGCGGTCTGCAGCCCGTCTCGGACTTGTACCCTTAGATAGGTTTTTTTTTCTTTAAGTCTGTGTATTATCACTAGAGATCGGATATTCGGATGCATATTCACCTAAACTTGAGATGTTGACTAATATGGAACGCGCTTTTGTATCGAAAAATCACGCGGTTCCGTGGGAACTCCCACACACACACACTCACAGAATAATGGTGTGTGTTAACATAAATTAAAATAACTATTTTAATTTATGTTAACACACACCATTATTCTTCTTACACTCTACATACACACATATTTGCATCGGGGGTTAAACATTAATTTTAAATAATTATGCAATCCAAAAATCCTTGAGTTTTTTTTAATAAATAATTTTTAGATGTCGCTTCCATATTATACACCCGACTAGTTATGCATTCCCGGTGTTCCTGGCATCCTGGGTTTTTTATTACAAAAAATATATTTTAGGAAGCCGCTTACATACTTTCGTAGCTAAAAATTAACTTTAGGTAAATATGCATCCGAATATCCGATCATTAATTATCACGTATGATGAAAGTATTTTTTTTTTAACTCAGTAATCAAGTAAATTAAGTATAATAATGTGATCGATTATAATGTTTCATTATCAAAACCGCATCCTACACTTTTTTCGTCTCTTAATTGAACTTCTAAAAAGGGCTAGTCATTAAAGTCAATTCAAAGACAAGGTCAAAACAAAATGAGTACTTTCAAACCTTTGTACCAAAAGCTTACTACATCGGGAGTAATAAATATTATGTCTATACATCTGCCAAATCATTCTGTAATAAAAGTGTACATCAATAGAATGCCGCGTTAGGTAGCCGTTGAGTGTGTAGGCGGAGCGAGTTTCGAAACGAGCGGTAAGCGATCTTTAACCGGTTGCGTACCACCCGTCGTCCTAGGATGTCGCTTAATCGTCTTATCTATTGTGTCTACAATTACAGTGATAAACCTCCGGTTTCTGAGTTGAGAATTCTAGGATAAGCAGTACTTAAGTAACAATTGAGTACGGAGTTGTCAAAAAAGTGACAAATTTTACAGCATTTTTTTGACAACTCCGTACTCAAATAATATTTAAGTATTGCTTATCTCGAATTCTCATTTCTGAAACCGGAGGTGAGAGTATTTCCAACAAAGTCGTCAGACAAGCATATTCATGAAACCCTGTTCTACAACATCCTATATTGTTTAGTAGTTAGTAGACAGGAGTGGGTACCCATTAAAATCAGTTTCTCAGGTTTAATTATATGTATTTATGATAATATTCAAAGAAAGCATTAGATATGTACAGAATAATATACAGCACAAACTCAAGTACAACAGATTTTTCCTAGAAGCAGGATAAGAATTTGTTAACTTGGTGAGTAGTGGCTCTCTGAAGGCTTAATAAACAACGAGTTGAAACCGAGATTTTACCTTGAAAAACATTCTAGAGGTAGTAAAACGTAAATTCTGAATTTAGTTGGAGCTGTAACATGCAGTAAATTTATTGGCTAAAAGCGTATTTGAAAACCTCGTGATAACGCGGCTCAAAGCCTTCCTTATAAGATAAAACAATAAGAGATAATGCTACATCATCATTATTCTGCCGAAAGAAGTCCACTGCTGGAAATAGGCCTCCCCCAAGCCATGTTGGGGTTTGTCATAATCGCCACGCTTGGCAGGCGGGTTGGCGATCGCAGTATGGTTGTTAAAGTACTCAGAGAACGCTGCTGCCCATCCTCTAGTGAATCCCTTAGTCGCCTTTTACGACACCCATAGGAAGAGATGGGGTAGTGCTATTCTTTACGTCCGGCACCACACGGAACGGAACGGTAATGCTACATGATTATAATGCATTAATTATTATTTTTGTCTGTGCCTTAGAGAACACGTTAAACCTTCGGTTACGGTCATACAAATACCTATAACAGTTACGGGTAGTCAGAAGCCCGAAAGTCAGACAACTGGTCTCACCTTAGGATATCGGCAATGCCGAATAACTGGGTTGCTGGGTGTGATGGCAGTTGCTCCGTGTAAAGTACTGGTATTCAGTTCCATCTGGTTAGACTGGAAACTGATCGCGACATGTTGGGTAAAGGCTGGCAGAACACTGCAAATATACTGTAAGTAAAAAAATGTATATTATTTACTTACAGTATACAAGGTGTAAACGAATTCGTGTAATTCCTTCAAACCACATGATCTAGAGTGGGCAAACTACTGCCCGCGGGCCAAAGGCGGCCCGCGAAGAGTTGTTATCTGGGCCGCCAACCCCCCCTTTTTGCAGCCTCAGCGACAAACATAGGTATAAAATAAATAAATACATAATATTGAAATACCATAACAAACAGCCGTAATAATAATACCTTTTAATGTAAATTAATTCAAAACAATTTGCTCTTTTTTTTGTTCTGGCTCCCTGCAAAATTTCGTGCGTTTTTCTGGCTTTTCATGAAAAAAGTTTGTCCACTCCTGGTATAGATTAACCTAGAGAATTAAATTAGAGGCACGGGATTTAGATCGATTAAAAATATAGGCAAATAAACTTTTTTTTTCCCTAATACAAATTTTAACGTGAGAATTTCGATGCCATGCATAAATGAATGAAGGCACGGCGACACAGCTGACGGACACGACTAGTGCGATATCGCTCCACGCAGTCAGTAAACTCAGGACGCTTAAATTACTGAGATACAAGAATAACATGTTTCATTTTTTTTTTAACTTTTTTGTTGATTCTGAAAAAAACATACGCAGGGTCAATCAGTGTCACTAGTAGACACCCTGTATTATTTACTTACAGTATATTTGCAGTAAGTAGGTAAATACCCGATTCAGCTTCAGAATAACAGCAAATGGAAATGGAGCTTTAATTAAAATAATTTCAATTTCATAGAACGTAGTGCCTAGACTTGTGCTAAAATAATTTTACTCCGAGGGTGAATACTAGGTTAAGTGTTATTAATAATGTGAAAACGTATTATTTTATATGAAAATTTAATTATGGAACACTAAAAACGAGTTGCTTTGAATTAAGCTGAGGAATTAATTATTCGTGTGCATGTATTTTATTACTAAGTATGTGTACTTAAGTTCTAAGACGCATATTATTTGGGGTATCAATTGCACACATAGACATTATAGCATTTAATGCGAAACATGTTTAACCGCTAGCGGCCCGACCGACGATCTGGATTGTCAGTGCCATTGTTTATCTATTGTGTCTTTAATTACAGTACTCGATAAGTTAAAGCAGTCTCATGTAATTATTCATTGTGAATGTACTGAAGTCTACAAAAACACACACTACGGAAAATTTAGTCTAGACAGTTACCTGATAGAAAATAAAAGGACTTTTTTTTCTCCTCCTCTGTACAGACGTCAGCATATCAAGCTACCGGAAACTGTAAAATTTTCCCAATCAACCTTGAACCTAATGCTTTTGCGATAAAGATGAAAATATATTACAGAAGACAGATTGTAGTAACTTTATGTGCTGGTGTCTGTACAGTATGTTAACTAACGAAAGGCGTTCCCGTTAACCAGCAATACAATAGCGTCCGTAAATACTAAAAAAAAATTCCTAAACAAAACGAAAAAATAAAAAAAAAACAAAAAAAAAAACGTAAAAGCAACGCTTACTGTACATGCGCACTTGTCTATCAATTTGGAAAACACGGCAACATCGCATTTAACCTATCTACGCTACTATTTTGGTCTTAATCATGGCGTTCCGAATTGTTTTATATATATTTTTTTGTTTTTTATTGCTTACTAGAGGTCGCCAGCGGCTTCGCCCGCGTGTATGTCGTTTATCGCGTATTCCACGTTTTTATCAACTATAATATGCATGTATTATACATATAAACCTTCCTCTTGAATCACTCTATCTATTAAAAAAAACCGCATCAAAATCCGTTGCGTAGTTTTAAAGATTTTATACTATTTAGTGATTTTTGGATTTTCATATTTCAATTTTAATGTACAGACGCCAGCAGGTCAAGCTATCCGAAACTGTCAAATTTTCCCAATCAACCTTGAACCTAATGCTTTCGCGATAAAGATGAAAATCTATTAAAAAAAATTGACAGATTGTAGTAGCTTGATGTGCTGGTGTCTGTACTAATGATGTAGATTAACGGGTTTAAGAGAACGTCCTCTGTTATTTATCATACTGTATAGTTTGGTCCTTTGTAAGGCAGACTGTATCAAAAGACCACATTTATATTCACCAGCTCCGCTAATCACTATAGTGATACCCTACAACCATAATACCAGATGCTTGTGCTACGCGCGATACGATCGCCCACTATCATCTTACTACAGACATGTTTGTAAATAATTACGTTTGTAGCTTATCTTTGTTCTTTTAACTTTCGGCGTAAATGAATCTTTATTGTGAGCATGTTATATCTAATCCATCGAAGACTGAAGTAGCCATGTTTTTTCTTATGACAAGATTGTGGCAATAATAAAATTACCAGTAAATATGTTGCTTTAACTTTTGTGTTCGCTGATGTATTTACAAAAATCTTTATTTGTACAAAAATGCAAATACAATATTTAGTTTTAATTCCGCCAAACTAGATCGCTAGTTTGGGTGCAGTATGCAGCACCACCCTCCCGCCTACAAATACAAGGTTAGTCAGAAAGGGGGACTAATCTGTAAGGGTGTTAAAATACCCATAATAATGAGTAACTTTTGTTCTACTACTTTCCCCAAAAGTCAATAGTTTAAGAGAAATAGCTGTTCAAAAATTACTTAAAAAATATGCTTAAATCTGTCTATCCTCAACTATGATCAGCTGTGTTTACATTTTAGGTCCTATTTGGGGTCACGAATTAGAAGCTCCATTTTTTGAATTCGTAACTAAAGTAGGGACGAAGGATTTTTGAAAAAACTAAAATAAAAACTATTTTACATGCAATAAAAATGCTCGAATTTTGAAATTTTAACACTCGCTTTAAAACCATCATCAGTGATACTTTAAGTGGCCTGCGGATTAGTACGGTCCTTTCTGACTAACCTTATTTATATGTTCATGCAGAAGGAGTGAAAAAATAATGCAACATGCAACCAAACCACTACGTCTCGTTTTCACCCCTCTACCTACTCTAACATCTCACATCCTCCTCTTTATATGTTTTTTTTTCGCCTATTTACTGTCCCACACCAAGCGATATGCCAGCCTCATAAATCTAGAAAATTAGCTTACATAAACTAAATTAACTTGTTTAGATTTAATTAATTTTACAATCAAGCATAACTTAATAACTAATTTGGACGTAGGATCAGACAAGAGCGTATTACAAATACCAACATCCCTCAACATTATACCTAACTAAAGTGAATTTTAGAAACTTAGCACAATTATTATTATAGAATGAAGCAGATTCTCAAAGGTCTAGTCGATCCATTAAATAATAAAATTTTATCAACATCACGAAAGATATTCAAAAATTAATTCCATTTGTGTTCTGAAACTAATAACAATTATTCTGCTGAAGCACTTGCTGTAACATGCGCAGTTAAATCCCGACAGGGACCAATAAGCTCGATTTTATTTATGTCATGCAGACTTACTCCAATTTCAAGGGCTAAAATATCGTTAGACATTGATCGTAACAGTTTAATCTGGCTCTTAGTCGGCTCTTTCCACTCTCCTTTATTGTAAAACTAAAAAAATTGCAATATTTCGTATCTCTATCAAGAACATATGTATAGTCTAGGTTATTTTTTATTGGAATCCATAAGTTTGTTATTTATATCTCTCATTGTGTGAATGACACTCGTATAGTTCGAAATTCCAATTTATCTTAAAACTTTATCAGACAAGATGACAAGATCAAAGTCAGACTCGGTCTTTCTTCTCTTCTGTTAAGGTCAATATTTCGAGGTGATCCAAAATTATATTTGTGTTATTTCATTTTTTTTAGAGTTATCTATCTGTAGAATTTGATATAATAAGTAAAAGATACAATCATGGTCAAATCATGCCTACAATATAATAGGAAAAAAAAAAAAAAACTAAATAAACTTAGGCCTCGTCCTATTTGGCACCGCGCGATGCGCTCCTATGTATTCGTAATTTGTCTTGCTAAAACACTAGCTTTTTCCCGCGGCTTCGCTCGCATTAATTTACATTAAAGATTACCTCGTACAAACAAACAAATTCTACCACTTTATAATAGAAGTATAGATAAGCCAATTTTTGATACTTTGGGTTACATTATTGTAATTTATTTAAGGATCCCTAATTTTTTGATACTAAAATATAGCCTATAGCACTCAGGGATAATGTAGCTTCCTATTAGTAAAATAATTTTTGAAATCGGATGAGTAGTTTCGAAGATTACCTCCTACATACAAACAAACAAATTCTACCTCTTTATAATAATAGTGTAGAAGTGTAAATGTAGATTTATGATAGCTTTTTAGGAGATACCTAAAATTTTTATTTTTCTTCGTGAAACGACCAGTGTAGCACACTTTAAACTTTTCTCAGTCCCGTGACTCACATATGAATTGCAACATTGTGTCTGTTGCCTGGAGAGTGAACCTGTTAAGATATTTGATTGAGCATTCTATACCATCGCATGGCATAGTCGTGCAATCGCTTGCCAATTAGAACGACGCCTTACGAGTATAATATTACCTTATTGCCATACTTCGAAGCTCCCAGGCTTGCAAGCGAGTCCAATACATTTTTTGCCAAAGTAATGGCCATTTACTGGACATTGATATATTGAACCATAATAAAGCCAGTTCACTGCCTCGTAACCATGTATTATTGCCCTGAAACTTCTATTTGCATGGACTTGTATTTGAATTATTTACTATTCGTAAAGGTGCTCCTAAGTCCACAAAGTTTCTTTACTATGTTTTGCACTACGCTTCACGTATTCCAATCGAAGGTAAGCTAAAAAGAACTCTATTTTGCTACCAAAGAAGCCATTTTGAAATAGTCGTCGTGTAGTTGTAAAAGTCCCATTAAAATCTGTTCGATGCGATGGGTGCTTTTGAAGTGAGCAAATAGACATTTGTCAAAGATTTTGCTCTAGTTTCGGATTGTTTCTAAAACTGTCCTAAAAGTCAGGCAACTAACTATCTACTTTAATATTCTTCGAGTTTATAATTCTCTAGAGTTACTACTCCTACGTAACGGTTAGCAAAATGTGAAGAACGTGTAATACTTTATTTAAAACTCATCATCATTCAGGGTTTTAGTTGGCGTTACTTCTGTATCTGAATAAGTTAGATCAAAATTAATTTGTGTACATCAAGGCCAAATTATGGTACAATAGGCATGTTGACAGCATCAATAAATTGTAAATCTAATTAGCCCGCCAGTAAGTTTTGAAAAAAATGGACACGTATCTTTTCTTTTGTTAATTCTATGAATATTTGGAACGATAAAACGCATCAAAACTCGAGAGTGGGGGCTTGTGACGTCAGAACTAAGTAAAAATTGTACTTGCTTGTGACGTTTTGCCAATTTTAAAAGTGTCGTATCTTCGTCAATTTTGGTTTACGTAACAAAAGAAAAAATACGTGTCAAATATTTTTTGTTATTTATGTCAAATATTATTTATATTTATTAATCTAACTGACGGACTAATTAGATTTTTTCAGTCAAATACACTACTCGCAAAAACATATTTTTATATTTTTTGACCGTAGCGAATAAGGATTGTCACCCACACACCGCCCGCACTGATTAACATCGCGCCACCCTAGCAGCTTCGATTTCTTGTTAGGAGTTTCTACTAAAATACGCCCACTTATCAAACCTAGGTATCGTTAACGGGGGCTTTGCTTCTAATATATCACCAAGCTTACGGTTCTGTTACAACTGGTATATTTCACATCGTTGTACCATTAGGCTTATTTAATCATGTGCCAATGGCGTTCGGTCCACTCACCGGGAGCGAAAAATGTTTTGGTCCTTTGGTACGAAACCAAAAAATCAAATATATTACAGCAACTGAAAAATATATATGGTATAAGCTAGAAAGTAACAGCGTTGTCGGCAAATCTGATTGATATTAAGAGAAAAAAGAAGGAATTCTAAATTGCCATTTCATTGATATTTCATACTCATCGTAGAATAATATCATAAAGCTGTATTTGATATCAGAACCTTATGGAACAAACCTTATTTTTTCCGACTTATAACCACAAAGATCTTGCTCATTTATTATTTATATTAAAACTTTCCTTGTGGGTGGATACGAGCATTAGTCTTTACTTATCTTTATACAATGTTTTTCTTTAATCTCTAGAACGCGAATCCTAAAGGAGTATTTACATCAAAGCTGTCGATTCTCCTCATCAATTCGATTCTTTACTCCGATCCAATACTAGTCACAATAAACTGGCTTTATTTACTGTACCTATAAAGTGTTTTATAGCCACTATTTATTTGGACGGTACAAATTTATTGTCTGTAATATCATCCCCACTTATCAAAGGAGAGTAATCGTCAAGTCTCGTTATCTGACACGTTATTAGAAAATACAGACTGGTAATCTGATATTTTAATGATGAACCTGATAGCGGTTGTCGGAAGAAATTGCTTTGAATACAGATGTTAGATGATCGATGAGATTGACGTACTGGCGTCGAGTGGGAGTACCTATTTTATCTGCTTTTAACATTGGGGTAGGAACTCTAGTAGGTCTAGTACAAATTTCAAGAAAAAAGTGTCCTGAATTTACACCACTAGAGTGAGCGCTAAGTCACACCGCTATATAAACTTTGAAATACCAACAAACTAATTCAAAACCTATGACGTTATCATAATGCCTAATTTAGCTTTTCACAATACGAATATTCGACTGTAGCGAATATTCGCGTTTTAGTCTACATTTAGTTCAGACATTTTTGGGCGCTGATCCGAGGTCTACTACGTGTTTCCACGTAGTTTTACTCTTTAAATTTTCGTTGTCTACTTGGATCATGTCACCAACACAGGCTAACTACAACATACTGAATCTAACACCGCATTATAACTGCAGGGTCCTTGCAACGCTTGTGATTGGCATAAAACACAGATACAAAGTTACAAACCGAAAAACGCAGCGTGAGACGGCCTCCAACTAGAAGGACAGATTACTGTTGATGATGTTGCTGGGAGTCGTTTAATGATGGCGGCATGTAACCGGCTGCTGTGGGAATCTATGGGGTAGGCCTTTGTTCATCAGTGGACGTCCTTCAGCTGATATGATGATGAAGATGAAGGTAGTATTGTATTTATAATATATACTTATTTGCAAACGATAGACGATCGCGATGAGTTTTTTAGTCCGCAAAAATAGACAGTATGGAATCCTACGCATTTGTAGGTCTTAAATTCCGCCGAAAATTATGTCTTTTTTCATAGTTTTTATTTTCGCAGACCGGAAAGTTTGCTAGCGACTGTCGTATTAGATAGTTCGCTAGGGACTAGCTGTCGTCTGCGTTGGACCTTAGAAATGATCATTGAACTTAGGATTTTAGATATTTGCGAACATTAGCTACTTCATAAGTTAGTGCAACGCGGTCGACAAACTAGACAACAAAGGGTCATAACTAGACAACAAAGTTCTAAAATAGTATATTATGTAAGGCACATAGCATATTACCTAAGATTTAATACAAACCTCAAATAGATTTACCGCAAGGTCTAAAAGGCGAATTGATTAGCAGAAAAATTGAATTCATGATTCTATTACTTGCTATCGAGATTGCCGCCGGCCGGATCAGTTCAGACAACATCCAAAAATCCGATATCATCTAAATTCATACCACTTATCGAGACATTCAAAAGGAGTTTTTTACCCTCCTTATAAAGTATAATCTGTACCTACTTATACTGTAGAAGATATTTTCCATATTGTACGCTGGATAAGATTAGATTTTGATTAGCTATAAATGAAGGCATTGAACTGAAGTGGCTGTAATTGGAAACAGTGAAAAAAGGTTGAAAAAATGCTTAGGTTCGAATCATTCCAATAGATATCACTTTGGATTATTTCTTAATTACTTTGTGTAATTAAAAAAATAATAGAGTTGTATTAGAAAAGGCAAAAAGATTTTGAATTATTTCACAAAAATTTTAGATGTTATGACTTAATTGTAGGTGGTAATAAAACTGTTATTCGTAATCTTGCACACCTGATAGGACACCAAACAGTTTTCGATAATGTATGTATTGTAGACCGCCAACCAACACTAGGTCAGCGTGATGGTCTAAGACCGAATTAAACCCTTCTAATTCTGAGAAGAGGCCCAGCTGTGGTACAGTTATGTGTTGAGAATACTTGGTATCATTTAGGAAGGTCCGATCGCTAATGTACCAAAGGACCAAATTATATTGTTTGGTACGAGACCCGATATTACACAGACATACTAAAAACTATTACTTCATAGAATTTACTAATAAGAAGTAAATTACTCCTACAACTTTCTCATAAGGTTCTAAACAAAACAAAACTACTAACTTCAACGAATACTGACTTAAAGTTACATCACGTTAACATATAAAGTTCATTGCTATTTCCTTAGGAGACGTAGGTATAAAGTTTCTTTGCGTATATCCGTTGGCATCTCTCCATGATCCATAAAGTGACGCTAGCAAGTCACTTGCCCTTTGTTTGATTCAACTATCACAAACAAGTACAGTACAGAGGTTATAGGAGTGAATCTCTTAGCCGTCGGGTTCCGTAGCTTTTTTTAAATAGATGAATATTTATGAAAAAACGGCCTGTAACTGTCCCACTCTGCCAGGGTTGCGGAATTTATTCGAAAGAGTTATCGCGGCCCTGGGGACCTACTCCCTAGGTCCGTTAACGAACTTAGTTGCCCGTCCGAAAGTAGCCCGAAACGTAAGAGTGAACAAAACAAGTGTCAAGTTCAACTTTTCGGACGGGCAAAAACACATCGGTAGTAGGGACAACTGTCAAATCGTGTTGTCATTCATTCTTAGGCCCCGAAATAATCGTATATCCGTAGGTGATAGGGAGTAGGAAACGCTCGTAACTAAGGCCGAAACCACGGACTTCGTGCTTAGGGATTAGATCCCCTGGAACGCAAAGGGCATTAGGAGGAACAAGAATGGGCCTTAGTCAGTAAGAGTCTGACACTCTCTTCCGCTCCGCCCAGAGCGGAAGAAGGCAGGTGATGATTAGGCAAAATAAAAAAAAATAAAAACTTTCCCACTGCTGGGCAATAGCCTCTTCTCATATTCTCATCTCATTGATCACCACGCTTGCTCATTGGGGGTTGGCGATTTCAGACCATTAAGTCCAGGTTTCTTCACGATGTTTTCCTTCACCGTATGTCAGTGGCGTCTTAGATGTCAATCAATATCATATCATAAGAAAGTACAATCAGTTGAAAAAGTCCCATTGGTAGATGGACACCGTAACCCGATGGGTCTCTAACCTCCGACATTTTTCAATATTGATAGGTTAGTAAAATATAATCATAAAATGTATGGTACACAACATGGTGAACAACTTTTTTTTGTTTGTACTGAAATTAATCGTCCTTTGTTGCTTCTAGATTTTTCCAAACATTATCTGCAGGCGCTTTATGAGGTTTACTTGTTTCATATTCAGTATATCTGATCAGCAACGTCCCAAAATGGCTATTGCCTCTACTTCTCAGCGTTACTAGCTAAAGTTTCAAGACTGATATCAACTGAGGTTTTCTTAAGCATTTCACTGAGACCATTAACAAGACAACCTAACCTAACATCCAAGCTTCCAGTTTTCTTTGAACTAAAATAATTACTCGTACCGTCTATAACTAAACCGACTGGGTTCTCATTCTTATGAAATAAAACGCTCTATACACTCAAAGAAAAACAAGAATGCCAAAGGTTTAACTCCCAGCGCGCGGAACCTTAAAATATCCGGATCATTAAAATAGGATAAGGATGTCGACACGCGACGTTTCCCTACAAACGCCAGGTCAGCGATTGTGAAAATGTAAGAAATAAAAGTATCTGAACAGTCAACCCGGTGAATCGTGCTCGATTTATTTGTTGACTTCGCTGAAACAGATTTTTTAAGAGATCCAATTGAAATGTTCGCTCTTATTATGTTTGATTTAAGTTTTTTAAGGATTGAATTTTCGTTTTATTTTAGGTGGTATTATTGCAAATTTAATAGGCGTGTCATTATTCTGATAATAATAATTACTGTACGTATGAAAGACAATAACTAAAATGGAGTTAATGAACTTATATCTAACGCATACCTTACACATGGACTTTCAAACGACATCGAAACAGAATAAAATCTGCTGTCGCACATTATTTGTCACTAGTAAAATATCAACGATTGATAGTGCCAAATTATGTAAATGTTTGTTTCTAACATTATATTACATTAATTTGCTTTTCATTACTTAGAAATGTCTAAAATCACTATTTTAAGGTCCTAAAATCTGCAACATTTAAAATTTTTATAATGAGTGTATTATACTATTAAAAGTTGTACATAAAATTGTATGAACTTAATTGCCTCGTTGGTCTAGTGGTCGCAAGCGCAACTACTGAGCGTGGGGCACGAAGCAAATACAAAGAGGAGATGGTGTAATTCGATTTTCCTATCATACGACGCGTGATACTTTGCGGGGTGAAGGGAACGTTACACCCCGCCTACTTACGCCTACTTTCACGTTTTCCATCTAGTAGTGAATAGGAAAAACTAAACGTTTCGGGTAAATCGGTAACTAATACGTGTTTCAGCTATTTCACGCTAGATGTCCTCGTAGTTGTAGTAGTATGTTACGACAGGCACGTACTTAGAATTTTTGTACCAGCCTACGGCAGAGCTGGTTTAAAAATTACAAAAAGATTGTGAACAAAAATGTAATAAATAAGAAAAATCTTCACACAGTAATAAGTAACCACCCCGCTAAATAATTGTATTCAAGTCGATTTTTTGTTAACTGTAGATTTTAGTGGAATTTTAGTGAAAATAATTAAGAAATCATGCCTATAATGTACATACGGTACACAATTTACTTCAGAAATTTATTACAGAATTATTTTTGTGTACTTTTAATTTTTAATTTAGAATTCTCGAAAAACAAATCGAGTTCCTACATCAAATGGATACGGCGATGGGCGATGGTCAATTTTTTTCGTAAGTTCCTACTCATAGTTTCTTGGACTGAATTACTGCTTACTGCAGTGAATAAAAAGACACTCTGTACAAATTCCCCCTTATTAGTATAAAAGGCGGTTTAAGCCATCGTTTTATCCATTTCTGTTTGAGATTATCTTCGGGTGGAAATCTGAAATACGAGTATAATCTAAATTTAATTAAATATCAAGGAACTATGCAGGCCTCGTTCACCATTATTGAATAAAAATTAAAACGTCACGTATCACCACACATCGTAATTAAATAATTGAATTCTAAGTACGGACCTGTCTATTCATATTGTTTACACTATTCCACGATGGATGGCGACCGAAATATCACGGTTTAAAATAGTGATAAAAAACAATAATACGATATTTTTGTCAACAAAAAGGCTTTAAAAAAATCTTAAATCTGTTTTAATACATTATAATTATAAAGATATGAATATTTCTTACGTAGTTGTTAGTTATTCATGTTATAATAGGGTGCGCCATCTTTTGTCGAGCAGTAAAACTATTGTACGAGACGTGATAACAATAGATTTTTCTAGAACGAATCTAATAAATATCGAAAAAAAATAGTTACGAGTGAAATGTGATGCCATCCATGGTACCAAAACGTTTATCTGAGTAGTTTTTACAAGATAACACACAACACTTCATCTTTTTCTTTTAAATGACAACGAAAATAATAAATAATGATAAAATGGAATGGGAGCGGGAACGTAATGTTTACAAGACGAGTGCCGACAGACTGATAGGCCACGCCCACCGTGAGGACGGAATGGTTCTACATTGGTATCACGGTTCACAGTTGCTTATGCCATCTCCTCTTTGTATTTGCTTCGTGGCGTGGGGTCCTGGGTTCGATCCCCACGTCGGGCAAAGTATTATTGGGTTTTTCCGTGTAGAATTTCTCAGTAGCAGCTCGGAGTCTGGAGTTGTGCCCGGTTGATGACAATAGGCTCGCCTCTATTACATGGGACTTAAACGTAACGACGGCGACGAAATGAGTATTATACTATACACCTCTGTCCAATCCTTTGGGAAATACAGGCGAGATGTTATATTATGTTTATGTTTATTAACTTAGCAGATTTCGTAAATGGACCAATTCTCGCGTACACTTAAAGGACCAGTGTCCTTTAATTAAATTTCGTAATAAACATGAATATTCAACACTTAGCACACGCGGAAACTAAGCAGAGTTCTTACACACAAGTTCCCCACCATTGGGACCGTACATAACTTTTTACTGCGAACATTTAGCATTTTAGTGGTCCTTTGAGCCCGATGATCAAAGTAAGTGGTCACATAGGACCAGATAAGTGTAATTGTATGAATAATTTCGTACGATAATTCCAATTTGAGATGAATTTTTGTATTTCATGTCTCTATTTCCCGTAAATGTTTACGACTATTCCGATAAATCCCGAATAATGTGGGCCTATAAAGAAGATTATTTTCAGTGATTTACATAATTGTGTCAATTAACTATTTTGAGCGTTAGATTGAACGGTCGAACTAAAAGTGAGAACGGAATACGGTTTGGAGATAACAATAATTATTGTGACCTTATTTCACAAGTTACTTGTTGACCGACCAATGTAGAATCAGTTTGTCTGAAGGACAAGATCAAACCAAAAAAAATATCAATTTGGAAAATGACACATCCGATCGACCCGAGTGCTGCAAACGATCTTAGTTTTTACTGCCAAATTGTTTTTATCTATTACTGTTACAAAATAAATTATTAACCAATTCATTAGAGCACAACAAAACTTTTCTTCTAAAAAAAGAATCGTTGATATCGCATAAAATTAGCTTGAGATAATCTAAGTAAATAGGTTAAAAACGATGCTAGCAATATATTTTTTACAGCAGGATTTTATGATTTAAATAAAAACTAATCGATCAACGTTTTCACTAGACTAGACAAAGAATGAACTACCTAACAACATATTTTTTTAGAAATTCTTTTTCATAAATATGAAGGGAAAAAGTTTGACCTTTTCGTCAGTCTTGTCCTTAATTGACAAGAGAAAGTTACATAGATCTATTAATAGATTAAGTCCTTCAAATAAGTCGTAACCGAAACAATGTTTATGAGGCGTCCATAGTGCACCAAATGTCAGAACTTGTATTTTTAAAGTTACTTTAAAATATACATATAGGCACACAGCTGAATTTAAATCATGCACGAAGTGTTACTGGGTAGTACACCTAAGTACAAAATCTGAGCAAGTATCTCAGTGTATCAAGAACCAACATCACGTTTATTAACGAACGCAACAGTTTGCAAGCTCTGCTGGTAATCTTCAGTAGTTTCAAACAAGAATAGCTGATGAAGGTTGAAGCCCAGAACAAACAACTTTCAAGGAAAATAGGATAGATACCCCAACACTTGTAGGTACTGTGAGCAAAGTTGCCGATAGAACGTTTTGACATAGAACGCTTTGAACGGCTTTAGCGGTCTGCGCTAGCCTCGCCCACTTTTCACTTCTACCTATTAGAACTGTTCTAAGAGTTGACAAGCGTCCTGTGTGCTTCTCGGCAAAAAATAATAAGAATAATTCCCCTTCCGCGGGTGTCAGGAAAGGCGAGTGTGTCCAAATCCAGTTTCAATGCCCGCCCCCTACCGACAACGTATGCAGTGTGCAAGTGATTTAACCGCCATCGGTGGTCGACCGCCAAGTTTGCTGATGTTATATGTTGTAGATAAATTACGGTCAGTAAACATGAAACTAGAAGGTACTACGTAAGCTTTTGAATAATTTTCCTGCGAACCAAGGACATGTGAAGTTTGGTCAAAAGGACCTGAACCGCAAACATTATAACCCTTTCGTTGCTGTGTGATAATTTTAAAAGGCAACATTTTGCGTGGAATTTTAAGTACGGCCAGATTTATTTGACGCTTAGTGTCGGTATGAGTGACTTTTATTTCGTTACTAAAGCCTCTCTTTGAAATGTTCTTTTTCATTTATAATATACTTACTTTCTGTGGTGTAATTATAATCTTATTAACGCTTAACGTTGCCTGGTCTTCTAACAGGGTTGGTTCACTTTCATATTTTAGTTTATTCACGTGCATTTTTCGGTACTGGCCAACTACTTTCGGACTCAAACGGAGTCTTTAATCATGAGCTGAACACGCGGCGAGTCGAACTAGCGCTGCACCGCGCCGCGTAGTGTTACGCCCGTGACGAGGCGCACTCTGTGTCGGTATTGCTCGTGCGTCTTCATCGCAATAATTCAAATATGCAGTTTCATATTTATGATTATTTACCGCAAGTCGAACTTCAACTCGCGATCTCGCCGCGTGTTCAGCTCACGATTAAGGGTATCGTTTGGGTCCGAAACTAGTCGGGCAATCCCGAAAAATGCACGTGAGTTAACTGTATCTAATCAGAAATATGAATCCGTCTCACGAAAGTTGTAATACAAAAAAGATTCTCTTTATTTCGAGTTGAGTCGGGTTGCTTATCACTAGTAAACAAAATTCTAAATCGATTATGAGCCAGCCCATGTCCTATTTTTTTACTGTGAAGGGCTTGTACTTGTTGAGTGACATTACTTAAACCGTTATCGATAATAATTTAGATTTTAACTACGAATGAACGCAATAAATTTATAAAACCGGAACTGCATCATAACGCTGCGGCTAGTACAGTAATTTCCATTCGTTCACACTCAATAATAATAAATCATTCAACCCATCACTAGTGTCCGCGGTTTTGTTTGTCTTGCGCCCACGTGCAATCGAGTGAATGATTTATTCATTCGAATAAATATGGGATTGCTTGGTTTTAATTGTTTAGTCGGCTACCCGCTACCATCCATGCTGACTGGCTAATCTTTTCACCACGGCATAAGCTATTCTGGTTTAGCTCGTGTCAACACGAGAGAAGAACAGGAAGATTTTTTTTATTTTACTGTATCACTTTATCGCGTTTAGTGTTGTCATTATATCTGACGAATTATTATACAGGGTTACAGGGAAAGTCGTACTGAATATTAAAGGACGTTATTATTCAAGTCATTTCTGATGGATTTGATTTTGTAAATTATGGTGTCCGAAACTTAACCGTTCTGGAAATATTGAATTTTAAAGATATTTTTAAAAAGTCCTTTATTTTTTGTTTTTTTGGGATTAGAGCTCGTAAGGTCCGTTTTTTTTTGTATCTTGTTAGAGATGTCATTAATAAAAATGATTAACAAAAACTGAACTTACTACTAACAGCTTAAAAAGACGGCTCGACAACGGTTAGAATTAAAGAATTATCACGAAGTGTAATTAACATACAAAAATGTATGGTATTTATGAGTAATTACGATTTACTCACGTGAATTTTTCGGGATTGCCCGACTAATTTCGGACTCAAACGGAACCCTTAATCATGAGCTGATCACGCGGCGAGGTCGCGAAAGGTATAATACAAAAAAAATGGATTGAACTTATTCTGCAAATAATTTTAAAAACTTCTACGTCTCTTTAGCTATTCAAAAAGGTGTAACATCTACTAGGATGGTCATAAAATCTTAAAAAAATCTTATTTGAATAGGCCCAAGTGTTGTACTACACAACATCAAAAATATCTTTAAAATTCATTATCTCCATAACGTTTAAGTTTCGGATACCATATTACGGAATCATATCCATCGGAAACGACCTGAAAAATAACGTCCTTTAATATTCAGTACGACTTTCCCTGTAACCCTGTATATACTTATATCATGGACATAAAATTTACAGCACCCGCCTTCGTGAGATAGAAAGAGTATACCATCCCGCTTTTCAGCCCTCTCAGGACGCGGCCTGTCAGCACCTTGAACGGGACGCGGAGAATCCCCCTATTTTATCTAGTAAGTAATATGGGTACGGTAATTTAAAAATAATCAGTCAGCGAAGGCAGGAGTACACGAGAATAACGGTCGGCGGATGATAGGCGACTGTGCGATGCGCGGTTGTTACGTCTCGATTTTTTCGTCCCAATCCCGCGTTTTTTTCATTAAGTCCCGGTATTTTGGAAAAACGGATCTGGCAACAGTAGTCACGTTTGATCCTTTTTTCGTGGGAAAATCCTCACGGATACCGGATACCCTTCGCCCGGGGAAGGCTAAGGGGTATGGACTCTTACCGGCTAAAAACCCACAGTGTTCCATCTCCTGACCCTTGGCCAGGGTCGCGGGATTCGCAGCTGTATGCACCTTGACCCCGGCAGGCCTCGGGTCGCCAGCCCCTGTGTGGACCTCTCCCGCTGTGGGGCCTAGCCCCACGTTGTCCTGAGAGGTGCGCACGGAACACTGCGCACCGCATTCTTGGGCCTGTTACTGATCGGGCGACGGGTCCCCTAACCCGCCGCCCGCAGGCAACACACTGCGGTGGCCGGAGATCGTTGCGCGCCCTCCGGCGCCCGGTGCGTCTGGCGCGGGAAGGGAGAGTGGCAACTGCCTCTCTCTCCCTCTTCGCTCCCTCTTTGGTCGCCATCACCTCCTCGCAGAAGGAGGCATCGGCTTCCCACGCACTATCGCTCCCGACCATGGACAGAACCACGGCTGGAAGCGAGAGTCACGTTTGACCCTAGTCGCACCTGATGGTAAAAGCAGACAGGGTCTAAAATGGAGCACGCGTATCCATAACCACCAGTGTATGTCTACGAGCTGAATGTCTTCAGAACACCAGACATTTGCATTTTCTTCCTTCTCAACTTTCAAGTCACACGTCACGTTATTTATCTTAAAATATTTAAAACTAAGTGCACCAAGTTTTGGCTACACGATCACTCAAAACGTCGTAGGAAGAAGTAGTGCCGACCTATTTACTGACTTGGAGAAATACGTGGTACTTAGACATATGGGATTTGTATAGACAAGTGATGGATAGCTTGTACGTGGTATTCGGTTGCATTTTAGTTTCAAGCTATTTCAGCATATCGACCCTACTTTCAATCATCGTGTACTCAAAATCTGAAACGCAAATACATGGTTAGTCGGAAAGGGGGTACTAATCCGCGGGCCACTTAAAGTATCACTGATGACACTTTTAAAGTTTAAAGGTTGTCCGACTGCATGTTATGATTTGAAAGCATGATTTTTTTAAACCTACTTCGTAAATTTTTCGTCTCGTGTAATACCGGACTTAAATAATTGCACTACCCCATATCTACCCGTGGGTGTCGTAAAAGGCGACTAAGATTCTCTAGAGGATGGGCAGCAGCGTTAACAACCATACTGCTATCGGCAACCCCCCCCCCCCTTCATGGGGGGGGGGGGGCATATGTGGACGTCTTTCGGCTGAATGATGATTATGATAATGACATTTAGAAGTACGTCTTGTTTACAACTTTTCAGTTCTCATTTATTACTTCGATTTTATGCAGGCGAGTTTTTCATTTTTAAATTTATTCAAACTTGACTTTGGGGAAATTTATAGAACAAAAGTTATTCCCCTTTCGTTTTAACCCTTTGACGATCGTAACTGATACGAAAAAATCCAATATACTACTTGAACCTACTTATAGTACTTGAACCACGTCTTTTTTTTACCAGACTGGCAGTAATGTTGACAAGATGATATAAATACATATAAAAAAAGAATACCATTTAGAGTCAATCTGTGTCTCAATCCACGACGTTTGAAGAAATTACACGAATTCGAATACAACCTGTATAGACAATACCTTTAAACTGTCTAATAAATAGGTTTTCATATTTAAAGATACCACACCAAGGGATGGGGTAGTCTATTTTTAGCCTAGGATTATAGGTAGTAACTACCCCTTCTTAATTAATAGTTTCTGCTATATTCAGTAGCCCTAAACATAATTAAGGTACTACTCCAAATTGTTTAGCTATGTATGTATGAATATTGATGAGACCCTTCAAACACTTTCGATAAAGTAAAGTAGACTTTATTGTTTCTGATTGAATAGTTACAGTTGTTAATAATGGTAATTTTAGAAACATCAAGTGGCCCATTTTGGGCATATAATAATTTTTAAAATATTGGGACCAAATCTAAGAATGCATTAATAACAATCAAATTAAATTCTTAGGCTGAGCATCCGCCAGAGCTGTGCTAAGCTGCGTAGCAAGGAATGTGTTTTATAAGCACCAATAGAATCACTTCATTTACCTAGCTTCGCTCTGCGCAGCTCTGATGGATATGGGCTTAGCGGTGCGAGGTTTTTGTTCATACAAAACAAGCAAGAAATGCGAGCGAGGGATGTGTTGCGAGGAATGTGTTACGAGGAATGTGTTGCTAGGAATGTGTATTATTCTCCCTCATATTCGAAAAGAGTTCTCTCTTTCTCAGAGGAGCTCGTGGCTAAATAATTACAGCCGCATAGACCGATCTTCCGGGTTAAGCCACGCTTGCCGAGGTTGGTCTGTGGATGGGTGATCATTTACCATAGCGAGTTTTCTCCGTGCCTCGGAAAGCACGTAAAGCCGTTGGTCCCGGCTGTCATTTGTAGATCTTTGACAGTCGTTACTGTTGGTCAGAAGCCAGAAAGTCTGACAACCAGTCTTACCAAGAGTATCGTATTACCCAGTTACTGGGTTGTGGAGGTCTGATAGGCAGTCGCTCCATGTAAAATACTGATATTCAGCTGCATCCGGTTCGACTGGAAGCCGACCCCAACATAGTTGGGAAAAGGCTAGGCAGATGATGATGATATTCGAAAAGAGTTCGCTACCTATCCTCGCACCGCTCATTTGTAGGTACACATTTACACATTCCTCGCACAGCTCTGGTGGAAAGGGTCACACCGTTTCACATCCTCGCTACACATTTTCGCACCGCACATTTTCCTCGCACAGATCTGGTGGATGCTCAGCCTTACAAGCTTTTATTTAACTTGCAATGTTTGTATGTATGTTTGTTAGTTTGTTTAAGTCAAATCTTGCAACTGAATTTTAAAACAGTTATCCCCAACCAATTGAGCTGAAAATTTGCATCCACGTTTAGTTTGGATGACAATTCTTGGTTATTTAAGTGACGTCATTCTAAATCCAATGTGGCGGACTCCCAAAGATGGCGGTCTAGTTATTTTTAGAATCAAAATACCTATTTCTTAATTTTTTTCTGTTAACCCTTTTTTTAATACAAATAGGTATGCAAATACAATAACTAGCTTTAATTCCGCCAAACAAAAGTTAAAGCTTACGTTAAATATTGAATGTGCAAATTTGTATGTCATGGATTTGCGTAAAGTAACTCCTGATTCCATCATTTATATATTTTTTTAATAGTTCATAAGTATATAAATAATAAATTACACCTGGATATACTACTTAAACGATCATTTAGTTAATTGGCTATAGAACTAGTACAATGAAAGGCTCTCAACCATTCAACAGGTGTAATTAGGTGATTACGTACGAAATACGTTACTGAGCTGTGTCACCAAATAGATAGATACAGAACAACGCACTATATTCTACTAATAGCCTTTACATAGAACATTTCAGTGCCACGTACAAATGAATGGAATACTGACCAGAATTAGGTCTAAAATGCTTTAAGTTAATATATTTTCACTGTGTTTTCTTTTTGATACAAATTATGATATATACTCGAGAGCAATGAATCTGGGTCAACAAATTAAACTTATGTGTTGGAAACTAAAAATGCTAGCTTAATTAAATAAAAAGTATTTTATAGACAAATTAAGAAGTTGTATAAAATAACATAACATAACTTCACGCCTTATTCCCCGAAGGGTTGGCAGAGGTGTATAGTACACCCACGTTTCGCCGTTATGTTTAAGTCCCATGTAATAGGGGGCGAGCCTATTGCCATCAACCGGGCACAAATCCAGACTCCGAGCTGTTACTAAGAAATTCCACACGGAAAAACCCAATAACACTTTGCCCGACCTGGGTATCGAACCCAAGACCTCACGCTCAGCAGTCGCGCTTGCGACCACTAGACCAACGAGGCAGTTTTATAAAATAGTCTATAAAATACTTTTTATTTGAATAAGCTATAATTCTAAATTTCCGAGATATTAAGGTTTATGTTGGTGACCTGAATTAATTGCTCCTGAGTGTACAGTGGTATAAATTGAATTATATTTTCCACAATATGGATGAATCTGTTGATTATAAATGTTTAGAATCATTAGATTAGCCCTGTTCTGTGATCTACCAAAACGCTAGGAATCCAAGAAGCCTAAAACCTTTTACGATAGAAACGTTACAAGAATTCGAATTAAACGCTATCACGTTTACCCAAAATTCTAAACTATAAACCTTGAACAATGAAAACTTAATTTATTTGTTAGGAAACGGATATAACTAAATTAAACGGTTCGCGGAAATACCGCACATTCTTGTTTCAAGAGAATTTCATTGAGCTAGTAGGGCTAGAATTCACTATGGTGCCATGTGTCACAGATTTGCTCGTATTTTGTATGAGAAATACGACAATATTCGTGACAGAAGTCTCAGTCACAGGAGCGTATGCTCTGTGTAATTTAGATACATCGAAACAACTTTCCTGCAAACCAACTTAGAAGAAGTTTGGGCATGGTGATTCTAGAAGAAAAAAACCCTAGTAAGCTAGTACAAATCCAGGCTCAGCAGTGGAATAGAAAACCGACATAGAAGAAGGCATAGTGGTTCCAGATGAAGAAAACTATAGAAGACTAGTAAAGGACCAGTACAAAGGTAGGCTCAGCAGTGAAATTGTTATGATTATGTCAATAATAATTTTCTCAAGAAGACGCCATGATTAAAACGATGAACAGAACCCTTAAGAGATCAGTTACAAAACAGAAAAAAACAACGCTGTATCGGAAATACCAGGCATACTTCTCAACAATAGATAAATGCTTACGCATCCCGGTATTTCCATGCCAACCAGTAATTGGGAACCACTCATTGTACAATAAGAGCATCGAGGCAGCATACCTTTGTCAGACCTCTCATTGTGTATCAGCTATTATTGGAAGGTTATGAAAGGAATACAAGTGAAATAAAAGATAATTATCAATCATAAAAATTTGAAAGATAGCTATTCAACTATGATAACCTAGTTAGGTCTGAGCGCTGATTGAGAAGATTATTTTTGGAAAGTTTTTGTTTTCGATTAGAAAAGGTAAAACAGAGTAAAATATTTGCAACATTTGCATTAATTGCATTATAAAAATTAAATTTGATAGACTAAATTCAAGGCAAAACTATTATCATAATTATATGCCTAACTTTCGATTTATAATTATGCATCTATACAAATTTACTCCTTCGTATAGATCGATAGAATGATCATAAATATTATAGTATAAACAACAGACAATAATTGTTTATCTGAAATAAAGCAACGGGGCATTATATAAATTATTAAAAATACCAAATATCCGAGGGTCTCAAAGGGTCCTCGATCCTTTCAATAGAATATGTCCTCATAGACAATGGATATCCGATTTCCATAGGATAGGGGAATCTAATTTAACGAAAACTTTTTATGCGTACACAAAGCCGTAAACAACAAGTTGTCTTTTTGTACCCAAAAGATGAAAATAGAATTCCACGTTACATCTTTTTTAGCAAACACGTCTTTCCACTCTTCTAAATTCAATCTTATAATCTCCGTACAGGTCATTATCATCAAAAGCTCACTGAAATCCAAATAAATTATAATTTATTCTGATAATGGGACTATAATACCTTCTCTTATTAAACTGAATTAACAGTTCATCAACAGAACTCTTTGCATCAACAATTAATTAATTTCTCGAATTACCAACAGGATTTGGGACAGATAAATTACAATACCATTACACATCACTTAAACGAACAAATAAGTCCATTATTTTAATGTCAATCAATTCGTTTATATTTGAATCATTACATTCATTATCACAAACACTGGTCATTAATCAGAAATAATGGTCTACTTTATGTCCGAAGTTGGAGAGATATAAACGATATGACGGGAGATGGGAATTGACAAGGTAAGACTTTGATTTACTAAGGACAAAGAAATATTTGTTTATTCCTAGATATAGTCGGTTCTAGTAAAACAGTAAGTGTATTTGTACAAGACTCAAACAATAGAGGTCATGCAGGGTATAGACCTAATCCAAGCCTCTATAGGAAATTCCAAAGTTTCATACTTGACAATTTGTGCAAGACTTCATGATCTACAAGATTCGAAGCCGGCGGTATAAACACGTCGTGAGTGTTAATGAAATGGCTAATAAACTGGGGTTCCTCAGCTTAGTACTGGATAGAGCTCTTAATTTTCATAAATAGGATTTAATGGAACTAAATGGAGTGGAAGACCTACATAATGTTACTGATATTAGACCAAAATGACGTGCTACTACATTTTTGGAGTATTATGAGGTTTTGTGGTAATTGACCAATGAACTATGTGAAATGAAAGAAGAAGACAATACATGATTATACTAGCATAGCAACGATTGACGAGAACAAGCACTTAATAAAATCAGTCATAGTTATTAATTAACCGTAGACAATCCGGCGTGTAGACAATACACGCGAGAATTAACTAACGACAATTAGTCATACTGAGCCCACACCAGACGTAAGTAGGTATTTCCATTCAAGGTTGAATAAAATGTTTCCACAACAAGTTCACACTGAGAATTTAGCTAAAGTTACTACTAAAAGGACTAATATCAATCATCTTTGAAAATTTCAAAAACAAGCTTCTATCTAAAATGAATCAATAATGGCTAGTAACAAAGTTAAGAAAAGTTTAAAGTTAAAGAGGTTTCTAAAATATTTTTAAAAAGCAAACCTATTTATAACACACGAGTGTCAACTTTGGATTATAGCAAAAAGTTTGAAATAACTTGAAAGAAGTCAAGTCATGCGTTGCAAAATAAAATAATAGGAATTGATTGAAAATATGATAATACTTTGGCAGAGTTGGGATTTCGTCTTTTTGTCGATGAAATTGAAGTATGTGTGAGAGGCATTGTTATCAAAAAGTTTGTTTTTCTTTTATTTTATTGCGATTCTTTACGTTAAGTATCACCGTTGGATAGGGCGAATAAATTGCTGCTAAGTATTTTGTTAGCTGCCGTTATAGACAAGCAAAATTAATAATTTTGGAAATACCATCATCGTCATTTTGCAGAACCTGGTGATCGGGTGTAAAAATGTTATAATTATTAAGCCCCTAAATATATGTAGAACCTATAGCCTAATCTTGTGATATTAGTCGCTCCATAGCAAGAATATAAGCAGACATTAAAATTAAATTTTATAATAATGCTAGAAACTCAAAATAAATTCAAATTTCTATAAGGAAATCTTCAGAGTGTTCTGACCATATATACGGAGAACATAATAACGGAAGATAATTCATCATTCACGAGCAGGAAACCGTATGAAATCTCATAAATATGAACCTCACCACAAAAGCATCTGTCTAATGATACCCCATACTTAACCCGGCACGCATTATGGGGTCCTACGTACCAAGAACTCGGTTTTTTGAATCGCTTTTACAATGGGGTCTTTGCCAATGAATAACACGTGTTTTATACAACTTTATTTTTAGTATATACAAAAACCGAGACACCCTAACAAGATTTTCATCAAAACTGCCTGAATGTGTGTTTTTTTTAATAAATTTCCAAGTTACACCTTAGTTTATATTGCGTTAAGTTCCCTAGTAAAGTGTGAAATGCCTGTGAATGTGCTATGTTGGGGCTGTCTAATACACGGAAACTGACCGAGCGGTCCGTCTCAAGCCTCAAGGTGTCTATTTCCGTCCACTGTTATGCGTAGAAACCTATTGAAAGAGAACTGAAATTTAAGAAAAAAAAGAAAAATATAATGTGGTGTAAAAACTATGTCAATCGATTCTCCTGGTGATTCTGAACAAACTAGTTTCAGGTTTAGTGTATACTAAAACTAAACTTGTATTTTTGGATCCAATTGGGCTGTCAAGTTAAATGTCAATAATACGATAACTTTAAAAACCAGGCCTTTAAAACAGTATTAAATTACTATTTCCCACTAAAAACACCCGTAAAAATACTAGGTGCGAGTCTAAAAAACGAACATTCGCATCACCCGCGAATTTGGCGTTTGCAAGTGATGACTTTTACACGAGCGATTAAAAAATTCAGCCACCACCATCCGTGTTTTCAAACGTTCAAAAAGTGTTTTTTCGAGACGAATTGTGTCCGCGCGAAATAGCTGCAGGAAATGGCGGTAATTTGCCAGGATCGTAGTGAAGTAGCCAGTGACTGTGTTGCTTGATGATTACATCGTGTGAGAAGTGGTAACGTGTATAAGAGCAACTTTTTCACGAAACTAGCCCATTTTAGTATGCAGTTAATTTTCGTGTGAGTTGTTATGCATATTTGGTTTTTATTTTAAAAGTTATGTGGTTAGATAATGTTTTATTTTTCTTACAAAAGATAACAATCGCTTACATGAGAAAATTACATAAAAGCAACAAAATGTTTACCGCTGGAGTGATCACCGCGCGACGTCTCTTTAGCCGTAAGGTGGTAATGACATTAAGTCGTCGACAGAGGGTGTAACCAACCCTTACTCTAATTACCCCTTTTTTTTCACACATAGTAAATCAACAAGAGATGATTATGGCTAACACTCTAAATACAATAAATCCATTGTACTATATTGTGAATGAATAGAATCATTGATTAGAAAAACCCTTGATCGCTCTCTACTTTTTGTAACAGTTGATTCATTATTAAAACACAGACGTTACGTTAAATAACCACTGTATTGTATTCTAAGTTGTATATAAGCTTTACCAAACTTTAATTAAATCAGTTATTACATCAGACTCCGTGTGTTTCACTTGTGTTCCACAAGCCCCGAATCAGTACGCCTGTAACATTGGCGCAGTCGGTAGGATATTCTTGGAGTGAAGGACATTATCGCGCTGAAAAACCTGCAAGTTTTCGAGAACAATTACGAGTGCATATCGTGTGTTCCGGAGCTGCACCTGAGAGGACGACCCGTACGTTGCTGCATACAACGAGGGACGGAGCTATGAAGCTAACGATCGTGCTGGTGGCCATATCGCTGTAAGTCTTTCATATTTTGCTCTTATCCAATTGGGTATCGGTTTTTCACATTTTATTCTATTTTCCTTATTTTGTCCAATTTCCTAGTAAATTGTTTTTGTCCTCACTTTCATCCAGAATAATAAACAATGGCTACTGATTCAACGAGGACAGCAGAGGTACGAATGGAACCAATTATTCCAACACCTCAAATTTTAAGCGTAACACCAACACATAGTGGAAGCACGAAAACCGCTTTATCGGGCGTGTTACCTGTAATTTTAATAAATAATTATAAACTTTTAAAAGAATTGAACATTAGCCCACAAGCTGAAAAATGTATAGAAAGATCTACATACACTAATATACATTATTTAGTTAAAATTAGTAATTTTAATGCTTTCAAGATGAACCTTACATTTATATACATAATAGAAGTACCCTTGATTGATGAAGATGCCTTCCTTGCTTATAAAGTAATTTCCTTTCCAAAGAAAAATAATATTTCCCACCTATACCATACCCTGTTGGTAAGAAATAGATATGTAGGATTGACCAGAGATCAACGGTCTTACGTCATCGTTCAAGAAGAGAATGCAGAGCCCACCTGTGAAACAAGTATACTTCATCAAAAGTTCGACTACTACAACAAGTATTGTGCTATAATGAGCACAAGAAGACATTTCAATATAATTCACCTACTCAGAAAAAACAATTGGCTATTGTTGTTCTCTGATTCCATGAACATAGTAGAAGGATGCAACAAGAACTTCAGCACTTACAAATTTGAAGGAGCTGGAATAATTTCATTAAACGAATATTGTTCTGCAACAGTCAACATGCCACTAAAATCAAAGGCGAAGGTGAAATACAAACATCAATACACTTACCTGTTATTAACATTGATATTATTGAAGAATTGAAAATGCACCATCAGCATCACAGCCCACATCACAACACTACAACACCTGAGCAATGCGAAAACGTTTCGTATACCAGCATAACTAACTATCCCGCAAATCGAGACACAGTGCAAGTGCATAGTGACGAAAGCAATTTGTAATCAGTGAAATAGTGTTAATTTTAAGCAACATTAGAATAAGCTTTATCCTTGTAATTTCTTTTTACTTGTTTAACTTTTTACCTGTAATATTTTATTAATTGATTTATATAATAATTATACTTTTTTACATTATTTGTTGGAAAATACTCATGTCCTTTTAGAGTATAATTTCCAATCTAAGGGGGGAGGTGTAACCAACCCTTACTCTAATTACCCCTTTTTTTTCACACATAGTAAATCAACAAGAGATGATTATGGCTAACACTCTAAATACAATAAATCCATTGTACTATATTGTGAATGAATAGAATCATTGATTAGAAAAACCCTTGACCGCTCTCTACTTTTTGTAACAGTTGATTCATTATTAAAACACAGACGTTACGTTAAATAACCACTGTATTGTATTCTAAGTTGTATATAAGCTTTACCAAACTTTAATTAAATCAGTTATTACATCAGACTCCGTGTGTTTCACTTGTGTTCCACAAGCCCCGAATCAGTACGCCTGTAACAAGGGTTACCGCTTAATTCAGTTTTGTATACGGCAATCATTCGTTTCCAAAGCTAAAACAACAAAAGCTCTTTAGTATTGTATTTCATTAAATCCTAGCAATTAAAATATAAACTGTCACAACACCACTTAACATAATAAAGATTTCATATTCTTCTTAGGTCTACCGCACCCATCTTGCACTCAGTGGGTTAAACTTTAGTACGTACAATACAAATTCATAGCACTAGCAAGGAACCATTTATTGGAAAGCTGGAACGCTTAATGAGAATAGCATACGAGTACAACCCAACCCCTGAGTCGATAAATTCCTATGTGTAGGACCTAACGACAGGGGACTTAAAGGGATACTGGTGGTATTTTAAAGATATTGCGAAACCATTGACCCGAAGGTCCTCGGGTTATATTTTGTTCATAAACTAATAGTGTTAGCAACTCGCTTTAGTATTATGTACTCAATTTAATTGGATTCTCCACCAACAAAAGTGAAGGGTGGGCGTTTTTGGGGGTTGTCTTCTATAAAATTGACGTTCAAAAAGAACTAAGGAATTGTAGTCTATTTTGAATGAACGAGTTTTGAGTTTGAGTTTGAACACAATTGAATTTGTTTATTTAATAGGTAAGATAATTTTAAAACTATTGTATGTTTACTTGTATAATCCACGAAAATATCTATCAGATTTATCTTTTTTGTGTCTTTTATTTCAGACGTCAATGGTCTGTAGGTCCATAATTTTAATCTAAACATACTTAATTATCTTAATACACTTACATATTGGGAATTCAGTCTTGGTCTCGCTTCACTACAGGCCAAAAGTCTGAGCTAAACTAAATCGCCATTACGCATTACAAGATAAGTCTTAAACAATGTTTACGTTGAAACAAAGAATTTAAACCAGGAACCTGGCAATAGTCCGAGAAAAACTAAGATAGAAAGAAAGGTAGTAAGATAAAAGACTATTAAAGCTGAAATGTTCCAACATACTAGTCGCGCGCAGAAGGTTTGCCGATGACTGCGCCTCCCACTTCACCGACCGCTACCCGCGCTCGTCTGAATCGTACCGACCATCGACGCGTGACGTCATGAGGCCATCGGCAAACCTTCTCCGCGCGACTTATAGTTCATAAGTAGAATTTGTTGCTACAACCCACTTGCTTACAAATATAGCTAGGTCTTGCAAAGGGCTTTAGAATTCATTAATATTTCTTAAAATAAAGACACCCACTCTGTTCGTCTGAGAACACTGTAGGGTATCAAAATATATAATTGTAATATGAAAAGAATATTTCATCAGTTTTAAATTACCTACGAATATTTCGATGCCTCCGAAGTAAGTTGTTGTAAGCCACAAATTGCAATTTTGTGTTTTTCACGTAAACGTGTCTAATTTTATGTATATTGTTTGTTCCAAATATAAAAATATCAAAAAACGATATTTATTTTCGATATTTTTATATTTTGAACGGACAATATACCTACATTTTGCGTGAAAAACACAAAATTGGAATTTTGTGGCAACACCTTACGTGGGAGGCATCGATTTACATGAAATACATATTTTGCACTATCGTAAAAATAATTTTTTCAACACATTGTTTTTAATTTCTCATAAATGTATTTTCGGACTAAAGTAACAGCACTTACCAATGTTGCTTTGGATAACATTTTTTCTTAAAATTATCTCGTAAAAGCATAGCACGTTCCCGATAGTATTTTTTGAAATCCTTTTAAAACTTAGCCGAGTTTGCCAAATCTTTAATATAATTGGTATGTTTGTTGAAAATACTAAATATATTTTTCTTCCCCGGTTTCCATTTCAGGCTCGAAGGCCTACGACGAGACGGCGCCACGGGCTATCAGTCTCTAATAGATATAGAGATTGCTTTGTTATTAGAATTGCAATTGCTGTGGTCATGGAATTGAATTATTTGAATATTATGTTAATTCATATTTCTTGGGTCGTTCGGTTTGGTATATGGCATTACATTTCGTACTTATGAATATTTGTGTTTAATATTATTGCCAAATCGAATAATTGGATTTGTAACATAAATACTTAAACTGACATGTGTGTAATTTCGTAATTAAATTAATAGACATCTCTAGCATCTGCTGCAGCAGCAAAGTTGGCGTGAACCCGAGTGAAATAAATACAACAAATTTTTTCTTCAGCCATGTTAGTGTTTTTTTTTACTTCAGCTGACAGAACCAATATTATAAGACCAGAGATAGTGCAAAGGCCGCGCGGCGCAAAAAACTAAAAGTTCTCGAAAAATACTGCAGTTGAGCATTAATCCCATTTGCTAGTGCGGGTTTTAAAAATTCAAACAATATTTTTGATTCTAAATTCAACTAGCGACCCGCCCCGGCGTCGCTCGGGTACATTTTATAGCTTAAAACCTTTCTCTTATCTATTAAAAAAACCGCATCAAAATCCGTTGCGTAGTTTTCAAGATCTAAGCATACATAGAGACAGACAGACAGCGGGAAGCGACTTTGTTTTATACTATGTAGTGAAGTCAAGATGAGGTCAAGACTAACGACCAGTGCACGTGCAATGTTAGTCTCTTCTCTCGTGTGCGCAAGAGCTGTACGAGAATAGCTCATATCTGATCGAAGTATCATGGTGAAAAGATAAGTCAGTCAACAAGGTTGGTAGCGGGGCTGACTGCCCAGGGTGCGCCAGACGTACTTGAGTATCGTCACTCGTGGAGGCTCTTTTACACACCCGTGATGTTAGTAATATATTTATCAATGATATAAAATTATACTGATTTTATCAAGGTCTTCGATGGGACAATCTTAAGATTACACGAATTTAGGATCATAACGATGCTTATCGTTTTGGTAATTTTATTTTTAGTTCTACCTATAACAGCAAAAATATTTCCTTATTTTTTAGGTAGTTAAATTTCGTTTCCCACAATAGAACATTAAAATTGAAGAAATACAATAAATTGTTCTCCATTTTTAAATAATATCTGAATTATTCAAAGCAATATGATAAAAAGATAGGTAGTGACAGAATCAGATGAGTCAATATTGAAACCTAAAATTAAATAAAGAAGTCTTATGAATTCATTTATATTTCCAGGAACTCGTTAATTTGAAGTCATTTAGAAGATGAATTGAGTAAAAAAAACGATAAATTATAAACGGATTTAGTAAAGTATAACAAGAATTGGCAAAGTGAATTGATGAACTAAAGATATTGAACCTAGAGATTCAAGATTGCGAAAATCTATTCGTAAGAATTCATAATAAATGTAACTGTTTGAAATAAAAAAATAAAAAATGGTGTACCGATGACCTGGTGAAGGTCGCGAGAATCCGCTGGATGCGAGAAGCACAGGACCGGTCGATGTGGCGATGTTTGGGGGAGGCTTATCTCCAGCAGTGGACGTCTTTCAGCTAAATGATGATGAGAATGATGATGATGTAGAATAATGTAAATATACTTGTACAATCTAGAATACACAAAAACTGTAGGTACCAATCCAAATGCGACAAATTGAAACTTGATCAATCGATTGTTTCATTTAAATGATTAAACAGTTAAAACGAGAGTTCCCTTTTGGCAAAATTTAGGCGAAGTAAGCTGTTAATTAGAAACCAGATTAATTGAAGAAATCTGGTCGCAGTAACCCCGCCTCTTTCCAATTAAAGATTATCTTACTTCAACACCCTTGCCCTTGAAGGGTTGGTAGTCGTTCATTTATCGAATTTTTGGACAAAGTTAATTTCTCCCTTTAGTTATCGTGGAGATAATTATACCCCAAAAATGTTCGCAAAAAAAGACAATGGATAATCTGTTTCCAATATATTTTTTGCATTTTTTTTTCTTTTGATATGTTTAATTATCATTTATATTATGTTACTTATGTTGTGGGATATAAGTATTTAATTTATGTGGGATGCATGAAAAGAGCCTCTACGAGTGACGATACTTCAGTACGTCCGGCGCACCCTGGGCAGTCAGCCTCGCTACCATCCTTGCTGACCAGCTAATCTTTTCACCACGGCATTAGCTATTCTTGTATAGCTCGTGCCGACAGAAGATTATTTATGTTTAGCTTCACGGAAGAAAGACATGTTATCCCTACTCTAAGTTAAGAGCCAACCGTCACTGCTATCATCAACTTTTACTACACAACATAAGCTCGTCTTTACGACGACAATTTGTGAGAAAATATTGCCGCAAATCTTATTAGATCAATTCTTCTTATCAGAATTGTGAAGGCGGTTGACTTTCATTGCCTTTCTACACCTGATGATTCATAACGAATAACCAATCAGATTTTGCCCTAAGCCTAATGAGAGAAAGTCCAATTACAAACAGTAATCTGCTACCTCACCTTTATAAATAAGATGAAGGCCGCATCCGATTCTTTAATGGAATCGAGTAAACAACCAAGGTTATTGGCCTTATTTAAATCGGGATAAATAAAAGGGGCCAAGTGCGAGTCGGACTCCCATACGAAGGGTTCCGTACCATTATCTATAAAAACGGCAAAAGAATCATGTCTGTTGTATGGGAGCTCCCCATAAATAAATAAATATTAGCCTGTAACTGTCCCACTGCTGGGCAAAGGCCTCTTCTCGTACAGAGAAGGAACGAGCATTGATCGCCAGGCTTGCTCACTGCGGGTTGGCGATTTCAGACCATTAAAGTCCAGGTTTCCTCACGATGTTTTCCTTCACCGTATGTCAGTGGCGTCTTAGATTAACTAAGAAAGTACATATGAAATTGAAAAGTCACATTGGTACATGCCTGGGTTTGAACCCGCAACCCGGTGCTTAACAAGCGGGTCTGTAACCTCCGGGCCACCACGACAGCCCCCCATAATATTTGTTTTATTTTAATTTAATTATTTATTTTTAAAGTGAATATATTTATAACTAAATATTCTGTGAATATTTCAAGCGTCTACCTGTTGCCGTTATCATTATCGAGCAAAAAAATCATGTTTGTTGTATGGGAGCCCCCTTAAATATTTATTTTATTCTGTTTTTTAATATTTGTTGTTATAGCGGCAACAGAAATACATCATCTATGTAAATTTCAACTGTCTAGCTATCATGGTTCATGAGATACAGCCTGGTGACAGACGGCGGAGTCTTAGGGTTACGTTTTACCCTTTAGGTACGGAACCCTAAAAAATCTGGGGAAAATAAGGTCTTAGAATTTGCATAACCCCGCATTATGATCCTCTTGTTTAAAAAGCAGTATGAAGTGGCTCGTTTCCTGTATTTTTTTTACCTTCCGTAGACCTTAATACCCGTAGAAAATGTGCCGTTTCACACAAAGAGGTAGCGAGTGGTTTAATTTAAACTTGGTCTACGTTTTTAAACGGATGACAGTCGAGTTTACGGCCCACGTAATGGAAAACTTTGTACATTTAGCCATAGTTTAGAATTAAATTATTATAAAGTTTTCGTTCCAATTTTATGCACGGATTTCTGGAAAAAGGAAAAGATTAGTTTTCGACACTTTCTGTCTACGAAGTCTGACAAGCATCGTATTCGGTATGTCAAGTTTTTTTTTGTATATTTTTAAGAAATTAATTTGAATATTTTTGTTTTCTACGCGGTAGTTATTTTTTAATATATTTTAAAACTTTTTCTTGTGATGACGTCACGCGATAGGAGTAAAAGTTCAATTCCTTTGCCGGGTACGATGGACAAAAAAACAATTCTTTGTCTACGCCAAGTACTCGTACAGAAAAAGTAAAAGTATATGTATATTTATGTACCATTAATGACGTTTTATATACAAACAAACAACAACGACTATTCGTAACTATTTCGTGATACGTCACGAAATAGGAAGAGAGGTCAAATAGATGTCAAGGAAATTCATGCATTTTTGCTAAAATGAACACCATCTTGTAATAAATTTTAGAATAGAATAGAATAGAATAGAATATACTTTATTGTACACCAAAATTGTAACATAGCTCTTATACAAATAATTTAGTTTTAAGAGCTAAAAATTACAAAATATGGTTTACCAAACTAAAACCTAGAAATGGTTTTGGAATCAGCATAGGTTAGCTTTTACTCTACATACCGAATTGTACAAAACACTTGCAATCGCTATGGCTTTGATTTTGACAGGTCAGCAATTTTTATAGTAACAATCCGATTTCTCCACAACTATGTAGGTACCACGCAATGAATATTGTTACAATGACAAAATGAAAGCTATTAAAATTATGAATGTGATACGCGATTCGGATGCAGTTATATGAGATAAAATGAGGTCTGCAGCTGAAGCACACTTGTCTGACAAAAAACTTGCATTAAAAGAGCATCCACGAGTGACAACATCTGACGCACTCTAGGCAGTCAGCCCCGCTAACAACCTTGCTGACTGGCTAATCTTTTACCACGGCATGAGCTATTCTCGTTCAGCTCGTGCAGATATCTACGATAGAAGCAGAAGAGGAACGTCTAATATTTAAATACGACACAAAGGAGTGTGGAGCGCAAAGGTTCCAGCCGAAAACCAGCGTCAAGTACATAAAGTGCTTGACATTAAGCTGATCTGGACACCTTTTTGGTCCAGCCGTGAGACACATACCCAAGACTTTTTTATTTTTGGTTTGTCTCTTTGTGCTGTGTCCAAATAAATGATTCTTTATCTTTATTTTTACTAGTTTCTGTAACAAATAATACTCTAAGGCAGAAACAGGTTCATGGAAAAACTAGGTTGAACATATCGTCAGTGAAGTTCTAACAGTGCGTAAGTCATTTTGTGACAAAAACAGACAACACTGGGAAAGCCACAATTTTACTTGAAATGAAAAAGATGATCAGTATTTTCAAAGGTTTGAATCATCAAAGAGTTCATTTGTAATGATAATTAAAAACAATATTGTGTTCAGCGTAGGTTACACTCGTTTTAAATAGTTTTTTCACTCTCTTGTAAAGTAGCCATTTTTGACTTCCGCACTGTTAGAACTTCACTGAGAGATTTAGAGAAACGGTTCAAAAGGATTGCAAACAGTGAAATATAAACTATCTACGATCGTTTAATTAACTATTGATTAATTTCTGTTTGCCTAGTACCTACTCAGAGTAACAAATCAACTTTAACTTAGAATTTCTGATAGGATTTGATGAAAAGTTCAAAAGTTTTATTAATATTAAGATAATATTGATTTAAAATACTGGAAAACCAAAAACTTACGTAACTATTACATTTATATAGGGCAATTAGTACCTTTTATCGGATAAGCATTAATTAATTATAGCTGTAATACTTTAATAGGGCATGGGTACTTAACCAAAAAGTGTTTAAATATTACATTAACGAATAAATGATTAACTTGTCAAATAACATAAAATATCATTTATTTTTCACAGTTCAATGCAGTACAATACTCAGTTCATGGCAGATAATTACTGTGTTGATAATTAACGAATACCTATTTGTTTTTTCATCTGTAATGATTAAATTCACTTTTAAACAATGATTATCTCCTAGATGCGCTCATTCCATAGTAAATCTCATCCATCGCTTTCCATCAACGAGATCGACGTTATGAGAGGAACACATCATTCATAACAAAGATTTTAAATAAAACTGACTGCTTCGTTGGTCTAGATATCGCAAACGCGACTGCTGAACGTGAGGTCCTCGGTTCGAATCCCAGGTCGGGCAAAGTGTTATTGGGTTCTATGTTCTATGTTAGGAGATGTGGTTTCCGCACTTAGTCCTTTAAGTGGACCATTGTACGTGGGCCATGGCGGCCATCATTCCAGCCAGCCCACCTCCTTCTAGAAGCAGATTAGGGCTCTCAGTCCGCTCAGAACATTTGCGAGTGATTTCGGTGCGCCAAGGGTTGCTTCTCGTATTTGGGTGACCCCTGTGCATTCCAGGAGCACGTGTGCGACCGTCTCTTCGGCCTCCATACATGTTCTGCACAGAGGGCTGTCCGTTATGCCTATCGTGTGGAAGTGTTTGTTTAGTGAGCAGCGTCCGGTTATCGTTCCGGTCACCATTCGCAGGCTGCTCCTGTCCAGGCGCAGCAGGCGCCTTGTCAGTCTGCTATCCATTAGTGGCATGGCCTCCTTGGATTGCCTGCAGCCTGGGGTTGAAGTCCACCAGCTCTGTGCCTGTGTGTGAGTAAACTCTGTTATTGGGTTTCTCCGTGTCGAATTTCTCAGTACCAGCCCGAAGTCTGGATTTGTGCCCGGTTGAAGGCAATAGGCTCGCCCCCACGTGGGTCTTATAAATAACAGCGAAATGAGAGTGTACTATGTACACCTCTGCCCAAGCCTTCAGGGAACAGAGGCGCATTGTCATATAATAAAAAAAAAATACCGGCCAATTGCGAGTCGGACTCGAGCACGAAGGGTTCCGTACCATTATCTATAAAAACGGCAAAAAAAACATGTCTGTTGTATGGGAGCCGCCTTACATATTTTTTTTATTTTAAAATAATTATTTATTTTTAAAGTGAGTATACAGGCTGTTAACGAATTCGTGTAATTCCTTCAAACCATATGATCTACCGGTGACACAGATTAACATAAAATGGGATTTTTTGAAAATCAACTATAAAACATTTAAAAAAAAAATCTTGGATTTCTATTTCCGAGTCATTTTGGAGCCATGAATTATCTGACTGCAAAGAGCGATATCGCGTTAGTCGTGCCTGCCAGCCGTGTCGCCGTGCTTTCATTAATTTATGCGTGGCATCGAAATGTTCACAAAAATAAAACAATTTTTTTGCAAAAAAATAAATTCTTATTTTTTGCACTGAATCCTTATTAGGTGGTTTAGATACGATCGGTAACAAAGCCGCATGAAAAAAAATTTTTTTTTTTTTTTATTCTAGTCAAGCTAAATCTCGTTCGGTGCCTGTCTACATCAGTAGTAGATCATGTGGTTTTAAGGAATTACACGAATTCGTTAACACCCTGTATAACCGTAATAAAAAATACTACTACTACTAAAAATACTACCGTAATAGGAGGCATACATTGTTTGCCGTCCCTGTGAGGCGCACCGTAGCCCGTGCACAGTCGCCCATCCCACGTGTTCTGTCCTCGCTTAACGCTCTCTTGGACGCCAAGCCTGACTGTGATGTGTTCGCGGATGAATGGAAGACGATCTTGTCAGTATGTTTGGAGTATTGTGAGATGAGCGCGTGAATGTCGTTAAATATATTTTATATGTATAATGTCTTTAACTAATGTAATTGGCCAATGGCCGTTTTATGTTAAAGTAAAATAAATACTTACCTAAAAAAAAAAAAACTGTGAATTACTCACGCGTCTATCTGTTGCCGTTATTAATATAGAGCAAAAACGAGCAAAAAAAATTACGTTTGTTGTATGGGAGCCCCCTTAAATATTTATTTTATTCTGTTTTTTAGTATTTGTTGTCATTGCGGCAACAGAAATAAATCATCTGTGAAAATTTCAACTGTCTAACTATCACGGTTCATGAGATACAGCCTGGTGACAGACGGACAGACAGACGGACAGACGGACAGCGGAGCCTTAGTAATAGGGTCCCGTTTTACCCTTTGGGTACGGAGTCCTAAAAAGGAGTTTTATATCGATACTTCATGAGCTATGGCAAAACTTACACAGAGTTTAACAGCGAGACACTTTTTTTAAGAATCTACAAGTTAGATATCTTGGTATGACCACAATCAATTGAGGAGCTCGTGGCTAAATAATTACAGCCGCATAGACCGATCTTCCGGGTTAAGCCACGCTTGCCGAGGTTGGTCTGTGGATGGGTAACCATTTACCATAGCGAGTTTCCTCCGTGCCTCGGAAAGCACGTAAAGCCGTTGGTCCCGGCTGTCATTTGTAGATCTTTGACAGTCGTTACTGTTGGTCAGAAGCCAGAAAGTCTGACAACCAGTCTTACCAAGAGTATCGTATTACCCAGTTACTGGGTTGTGGAGGTCTAATAGGCAGTCGCTCCATGTAAAATACTGATATTCAGCTGCATCCGGTTCGACTGGAGGCCGACCCCAACATAGTTGGGAAAAGGCTAGGCAGATGATGATGATGACCACAATCTCGTAGCCAACTAGACAAAGTCTAAAAAAAGCACAAACATAACACGGATTCGTTCACAATCAATTTAATTAAAACGGAAATATCTGTGAATAAATCGTTCAACAACAGATCCATTAAGTATGTGGTAATATAATTTCGTATTTACATTAGAATCTTTACTGCGCAATCTCAATTTATTGATAACGAGCCCTCCTGCCCTACATAAGTGCCATAACCTATATACCACCCATTTTAAAGAACACACACGTAGATATATTAACCTAAATAAATAACGCATTATTCTGTGATACGGATTCCAATATAGATACGTACGCACGGCTTCATATCAAGGTATACACATCCAGAATGAATTGATCTCGTATTGTATAGGCTTTCAGTACTATGAGAGGTCAGCTTATACTGGAATCTGTGTATACAGTACCGGCCGAAATAACTTAGCCGCTCTGAAGTTCGTCCAGGTGGTTGCGTAATCCGAGGAGGCCCGCTGTAGCGGGCCGGCACCAGCCGGGGGTTTCCGAAGTATCGTTAGTTCCCGTGACCCCCGGCACAGGTGTGAGATGGAACACCGGGGTGGTTTTAGTCAGTAAGAGTCTGACAGACCCCTCCGCCCACTCCAGGGCGGAGGACATCCATGAGGATTTCCACCCCGAAAAAAAAAAAGAGGTGCTTGCGTAATGGATTTTTTGGAATTATACAACTAATAATTAACATAGTGAATGAAAAATGCTTTTTACAACATTTAATTAGGTTTCTTGATCATTCCAACCTTTATAGACGTGATTTAGTGACTGCCTTATGACTTCAGTCCGGACATATTCCATTGAATAGTTTTATTTTCACGATGAAACACATTTCTTCCCCTAACCGCGTGCAGTGTAAGGCCGTTTGTCCACTGCCGCCGTCACCGAGAACGAGATGACGTTGCCGAAGTAGCGATACATACATTACTATGGCTGCGTACCCACCGCACGTTCATCATCCGAGCGCTGTCATCTCGGCCACCGAGATTGTGAGTAGTTCGGCGCTACCGCTTGAACTCCGCCGAGATCGTGACGGACCGAAATGCCGGCAAAACAAAACGCGTCTGCTCTTGTCCACTACATCCGAGATTGACGGCGCCGGTGCACGGATTTTTGTCTTATGTTGGGAACCACCGAGATCGGTCGCGGTGGACACACGATCGCCGTCGCGTCGCGTCGTTTCGAACTCAGTCCGAAACAATCTCGTTTCTCGGTGATGGTGGCGGTGGACAAACGTTTTAACGTTGTAGAAGTCGTTTATCATATTTTGGTAGAATGTGTCCGGAAAGATGTCGAGAGAAAAGAGTTCGAGAAAGAAAAAAAATGTAAACTATATTTATTCTATTGGCATATGCAACAGTATTTTAGCTTCTCCTTGTTGCGAGGAGGTTAAAATGCCGTACACAATTTTTGATGTTGCTATTAAAATAGGTTACCTGAACTCGATTATTTAAGTTCAACATTTTTTTTTTCTTTCAAGGGTGGCACTGCGTGAACAAACCCTTCTTTGTCGATTAATAAAGAATAAAAAAAATGAACATCATTTTTGGACTGGTAATTTTTAAGCAAAGTTGAACCTATTTCACATTTTTTAAACTCACTGTTTTCGTCTTATTTATACATGGCCGAAGTTCGTAAGGCTTATATTGTGGGTGAGCGAGTTTTACCGGCCGTACTGTGTATCGGAGCTGGTTCATTGGATTTAGATTGAGAATAATATTTTATTACCTGATTAATTTTAAGTGCCTATTTGATTGGTCGTAAAGAATGAAGACCACCCTAGGATTAGCCTCATAAAACAATAATAAAAAAAACAACAACAAAATAAAGGTCCGTTTAATGTCACTATCTATTTTCATTGGATTTGGATTTTTATGTTTTTCACGAATATGACTTCAGGCTCCCGCAGATGGCCGATTATATCACCAACTAAACTGTTTAATTGGTGATTTATCCGGACATCTTTAGCGCCAACTTTTACATCACAACATAGTATAAAAAAAGTCGCTTCCCTGTCTGTCTGTCCTTATGTATGCTTAGATCTTTAAAACTACGCAACGGATTCTGATGCGTTTTTTTTTAATAGATAGAGTGATTCAAGAGGAAGGTTTATATGCATAATACATTGCATCCATCCGGAGCCGGGACGGGTTGCTAGTACATACATAAACTCACGCCTTTTTCCCATTCGGGTAGGCAGAAACTGTAGAACACCACGTGCTACGATCCTTACATACACTTTTCGCTTCGTCTACGTTCATACATCTTGTCATACACGCACGTTTTGAAACGTGTTTTTTGAAGAACGTAATCAATAATATCGATGTATGTCCTTCTAGGGTGTCTTCTACTGGCATTTCCACTGACATGCGCCTTATTAATTCCTTTTGTTAATCGTCTTCATTCATTCTCTAAACACGATCAAACCACCTAAGTGTATCTACTCCAATCCAATCGATTAGAAGGTGAGACGCACACACGTACGACTATCTCGTCTTTGTTGCCCTGTGCACTTAGCACAGACTACATATCGGATACTAAGTATTTAATTGGTACGGTCAGTGCAGATGATATCAACAGAAGTTGAGAACTGATTAGACGGTTGGGCAAGTGTGTACACACGGTTACACATCAAGCTATACATTTCCAGTTTACACTGACCTCTCATTGTAAAGAAATCCAATCCAATGCGAGATCAGCTTATGCTGGAAATGTATAGCTTGATTTGTAGCCGTGCGTACATTGTAATGTAGGTTGAGGCGATTGGTACAACTATTACGTCGGTAGAGATAAACTACGATAAAACGGCACGCCTCTCCAACATCTGTCTTCAATATGTGGGTGGATATGCAAACGAGTCACCATGTTTGTGTTTGATATTAGGTAGATTTATTGATCGACTAATGCATAATTTCTTAATAAGTCTTATCTCATGCGGCATCAACTTCGATGGTGCGGACATGTGTCAAGGATGACGGAGCAGTGAGTGGCGAAGCGGATCTTTTATTGTGAACTTGAGGAGGACAAGCGCAAACATGACGGACAGCTCCTCAGGTATAAGTCGCACTTTAACAAGTGCGACTTAGAGCAGTCTCGGTGGGAGCAGCAAGCCGCTCAAAGGCTTGAATGGAGAACTTTGGTTAAAACCAAAGTTCATGATTTTGAATTACAGCGGCTCCTTGAGCTTGATGCTAAGCGTGACCAATTGAAAGCCCGACCACCTGCGGCAATTAACTATAATTGCATAGATGGTATGCTCACGTGCCCGCAATGTGCGAGGATCTTCACAAAGAAGATTGGTTGCATAAGCCACATGCGAGCTCACGAACGACAACTACAGCGGAGCTGAAGCAATCGCCATGCCCGAAATCGGTCGGATCACATCATCATCAATGCATAATTTAAGTGACCGCACGACAATGACGCGTTTTAAATATTCTTTCTCACACATTTTTACTTGGAGTGTCAATGGTGACACGTGCCGTGTTGATCTCTATCTGCCACGATTTTTCCCGATTGAAAATTGAGTTGGTGTCGAGTACGTATTTTCATCATAATATAAATTCCAAAGCTTTCAATTACGAATAAACTGTTGTCTTGGTGATCAGTCGGGTTGTCTGATGAAGCCCTTATAATCTTCTATCTTATTATGACATATTAATATTTGATGCGAATTCCGACGTAGATTGCTATCTCTGTTCACTGAATCATCAGTGGTTGAAAATATTAGGTCTGTTTGTGTTTAGTGCTATTTGATTGCTCGTAAATGTTGTTGGCAAAGACCACCCTAGAATAGTCGTAAAACGATTAACTATTCTTATTATGGAAGACAATAATATTAAAATAAAATTGGAGTCAAACAACATGTTTGAACAAAAGATTGTTTGAGGCTCGATCGTTTTACAAAAATGGCAAACTCAAACTCAAAACTCATTCATTCAAAATAGACTAGAATTACTTAGGTCTTTTTGAATGTCAATATTACAAAAGACAGTCCACAAAAACGCTTAACCGCTTCCTAGTGTTTATGCTGTGAAGAAGAAAAGACGCAACAAACTCCCCAGCCAATCATTTCAGTATGTTTCACCACGTACACAGTGTGTACGTGGTGAAACATTCGTTGGCGTTCATTGGTATGGTGTGTACTACACACCGTATCAATGAACCCCAACGAATCTCAACAAACAGGGTTCTGACTTCTGTTATAACTCGAGATCGGATATTCGGATGCATATTCACCTAAACTTAAAATGGGGCTAATAAAAAATCCCACGGTTCCAGGACAATTATTTTATTTTATTTATTTTTTTACCATCCCCATTCCTCTTCTTACACTCTACATACACACATATTTGCATCGGGGGTTAAACATTAATTTTAAATAATTATGCAATCCAAGAACCCTTTTTTTGAATAAATCATTTTAAGAAGTCGCTTCTATAATTATACACTCGACTTGTTATGCATTCCCAGTGTTTCTGGAACGACGGTTTTTTTTTTACAAAAAAATAATGTATAATACCTAAGCCGCTTCCACTTCCACTTTCGTAGCTAAAAATTCACTTTAGGTAAATATGCATCCAACTATCCGATCCCTAGTCCTAATCTTTGTCACTATACAATAAAATTGCAATCAGCACTTTACTTCAACGCGTATTTTAAAATGTGTTCAAAAGTGCAAGTCAGCGTTTTGTTAATGTAAGTAATTTTATTCACGTTCGTAAGTAGTTAGAATTAGAATTCCATGCACGCAAGTACTCGCAAAAGTTAAAGTAGGAAAGTCAGTGCAAAGTGTAATTGTGAAAAGTTTTTTATTATAATAAATTAAGTGTTGGGAAATTGTAGCTTTTTTTAAACGATATAACATTGAATTTTCTAGCAGTTCATTATACAACGTTATTTTTACTTTATGCGAAAACCGAGACACCCCAACAAGATTTTCATCCGAACTGCCTGTCAGAAGTTGAACAGAATGATCAGCAGAGTTCTTGGTTTTCGGATGTAAAGTGACTAACCAATCATTGTGTATAATAAAACTAGCTTTTGCCCGCAGCTCCGCTTGCGTGAAATTCTGAGCCTTCGTTAAGCCCCTTGTTAGGTGCAGTTACAAAATCAAAAAAATATTTCATCCCCTATTTCACCTCTTACGGGTACAATTTCCAAAAACCCTCAAACACGTGTATATTTATTTCTTGTTGTTTTTTTTTAGTAAATCACCAAGTTACACCTTAGTTTATGTCGCGTTAAGTTCGCTAAAAAAGTGTGAAATGCCTGAGATGTGCTATGCAGGAGTTGTCTAATACACGGAAACTGACCGAGCGGACCATTTCAAGCCTCAAGGTGTCTATTCCCGTCAATTGTTATGGGTAGAAACCTACTGAAACAAAATTGAAATTTATGAAAAAAAAAAAACAAAAAAAATATGGTGTAAAAAATATGTCAATCCATTCTCCTAGTGATTCTGAACAAACTAGTTTCAGGTTTCGCATATACTAAAACTAACCTTGTAGATAATATTCTAATGAAACCATGGATTCGTTGTAATCGAACTTTTAGTCCGGTCAAGTTAGCTCAAAAAATAGGGGTAGGTTAACAGAAATTCGCATAGAGCTGAAAATTGGTACGAATGTTCGGAAGACCATTATAAATGATATGTAAAAAGTCCCCATCGATCCCACACTTGCAAAAAAAAAAATTCAAGATCAAAGTTTGCAAATATGGATTTTTGGCGTTTTTTAGTCAAACGGTAAGTTTTATGATAAAAATAGGTCAGACAAAAATTGTAGATTATGAAATTATCCATAAGAATTGTTTACAATTTTTCTCCTAAACGTCACCGTTTTTGAGATATAGTGGTTGAAAAAGTTGTATTCTTTGTAATATGCGTTTCCACGCCACCTGGAAGGTAGTGTACTTGGCGCGTTTTTTTAACGTGGTTTCCCCAATAGGCCTATCCCACAATCTATTGTGATCCTGTTTAATTCAATACTATTTCAAAATATATAAAAACTGGTACTATTGGAAATGATAAAAGCCGTGTGAATTCTTAAAACTTAGGTCAAATTATCCGTCTCATTCATAATCATCTGATAATTCTGCTTCCTCTTCTTCTTGTTCGTCTTCTTGTACTTCTTCTTCTGCTTGTTCTTCTTCTTCCTGTTGGGTGTAAGTAATTTGTTCTAACAGCGATGCATCAGATTTCTCCTCACTGATATTGTACGAATCCTCTTCTGATGGTGATTCAACATTGGAGCGCGACTGACCTTGACAACTGGTACATGTTAATCGCCATCAGAAGTGGTGGTGTGGAAACGCATATTACGAAGAATACAACTTTTTCAACCATTATATCTCAGAAACGGTTACGTTTAGGAGAAAAATTGTAGATAATTCTTATAGATAATTGCATAATCTACAATTTTTGTCTGACCTATTTTTATCATAAAACTTACCGTTTGGCTAAAAAACGCAAAAAACCCATATTTGCGAACTTTGACCTTGAATATTTTTTTTTGCAAGTGTGGGATCGATGGGGACTTTTTACATTTGATTTATAATGGTGTTCCAAACATTCGTACCAATTTCCAGCTCTATGCGAATTTTTGCACTTTGAAATGTCTAATTTGACCGGACTATTTAGTCAAATTAACAAATGACGAAAGTGACAAACTTTTTTTATACCTACTTCAATCTCAACGCCTCTCAAATAATTTTGTGTTTAACGTGAAGCCGAGGTAAAATGTAATTAGTCTGTAAGCCTTCTTTAAAATAATAAAAAAAAAAGAAAAAAAAAAAAAAAGCAAGCGAGCAATACATGACTGGTTAGTAGCTTTGAATGTGAAAACCATTAACTCTATTCATCATTATGTACACTATGGGACAAACTCTAAAATCGTGAAAAAAATGTCAGCTGTTTCTTGCAAAATAATCAATGTTGCTTAATGCAATGTGTGGATCAGCTAATTTTTTTAACGAATTCTTTGTTAATTCTCATATTTATACGTTCACTAGCTGCGCCCTGCGGTGTTACCCGCGGTTTATTCGGGACAAAAAGTAGCCTATGTGTTAATCCAGGATGTCAGCTACTTCTATACCAAATTTTATCAAAATTGGACTATCCGTTTGAGCGTGAAGAAGTAACAAACATACAAACACACACACTCACAAGCTTTCGCCTTTATAATATTAGTGTGATTGTTTTCAGATGTAAAGCAACTAACCAGTAATGCTGTATAAGTAGTCACATAAACCACAAAATTCGCTACAAAACTTAGCCGATAGTCTGCGCTAAAATCAAAAACCGATTAATACACCATCAAATCGTCTTTCACTCCATACAAGAACAAAACCAATCGGTACTAACTCGAGTATCGGTAGGAGTCACGTACAGCAGTAACGATTACCTAGATCGTTATAGTAAACGGGTACGACAGGTTGCCGGCGATCAAAGACTTTTAGTAAGCTATTGTGTTATCGCCTTTGTAGGTCGTTCTCTTTGGTTGACCCTTAAGGCGATCACTCGGGAGAACGTTCATTCGAGTGAAGGTTCTTTTTTATTTCATTTTGCGTTCACACGATCCAGACAGATATAGTATGTCGTCGAACAAAGTGCACCTTGGACTTCTGAGAACTACTACATGAGGCCGAATGTTAAAATCAAACACTACACATAAATTCATAAACAATTGAATTCATTGGACACTTTTGTTTTATTATGTGTTTCTTTACGTTTTTTCGAAGTGAAAGAGGTAAATTGAAAGACTGAGATGAACAAAAAGTGAACCGTCTGATTTTTTGTCTAGCTATAACCTTCGACCAATTATATGAATCAAGTGGCTAAATACTATAATAGACTAAGTATAGTTATTTTACGTAATAATACGTTTATAGTACCCGTGATCAATTTTCTTCACGTGGTTACATTTTTTTTGTCATTTTTGATAAATGCCGAAGGATATTTGTATTTTGTGGATAACGGTGTGAGTTGCACATTTGTATCATGTATTTGTTTTGTAAGTTAGCTCATAAGATCTAATGTGTAACTGTTTGTTAGTCCCAAATAAATAAATATTAATTAACATAATTCGAAATATAATTATATGTATAAATAAACACGAGACACATCTAGAAAGGTTATAAACTTTAAATAAATTAATAAGATTGTATGACAATAGATAATAAAAGAATATTAAAAATCTTTCTGCAAAACAATTAGCGACCAAAAACTTATCTCATTAGTTGTAAGAAAATAATCATTTTTATTGAAAAACTCACCAAACTTTTATTGTCTTTGTCTTAATACTAAAACTTGTTAATAACGAAGTCTGGAGCTTACCTGAAAAGAAAAAAAAACTTTTATTAATATAGTTAGACAATAATTAGTTTTTAGTACCTTACCGTTATAAATTCAACAAATAAAGCTGTTTATCCTTATAAAACAAGAATAGATAATCTTACAAAGGTAACAATTCCGTGCATCGCGGCCGATCGCAGCCGCGCGCGATCGATTGCATGCGGCTGACGCGCGCGGCTAATGCGTCAATAGTCAGAGTATAACAATGTATGGCACTGCTTCCGAAGTCTGCGACAGACGCGTGTGGCTAACGACAGATTAGTCAGTATATTATAGACACGACTATTGACGCATTAGCCGCGCGCGTCGGCCGCACGCGATCGACCGCGCGACCCGTCGATCGGCCGCGATGCCCGGAATTGTACCTTTAAAAGGATAAAGTGAGTCAGGAAAACGGCGCGATTTTGAGACTGAAAATTGAAAATCTAAATACGAAGTTTCGGCTGACAGATCGCACGTTTTCCTAGCACGAAAGTGTTTCGGATCCAATCGATTTGATTTACACGATTTGACGTTCGTTCACCCTACTCCCAAATGTTAATTGACATCCAATAGTTCGTTGTTTGGCAATACTTTAATCGAATATTGATAAGTTCGATGTTCGTCGTTGTTTTGTTTTGATCCGAAACTTGGCCCCATGCATCTAGCAGTGGGTTGGCTGCAAATTAAATAAGAAGACGAACGCTTCGTTTTATTCGAACTGCTCCAATTAGATTGAGGAAATACAACCGTAGGCGTACTCCCGAGAGCTTCAAATTTTAAATTAATTGAGATTGATTCGAATTAGTCTCAATGCCTACTCTTAAATGAAATCGATAAAAAAACATTATTATGCTAAGTTTGGAGAGGCGAAAGCAAAACGAAAGTAGATGGCAGCACCTCTGTTGGTAGCAATTACAACCAATCAGTATGAGTTATTGAGAAATGTCATTAGCAATAATGTTATACAAACTTTAACCAATGAAATTGCTTTTGTACCAGCGATGGTGTCGCCATTAGTTGCCCAGTTTACTACCCCATTGAAACTAAGGAAATATTTTTTATTTTAGTTAGTTTTAATTCGAAACTCCGCACCATCGCGCGCTTTTGTCGATTTCAAAAAAGTACGAATTGACACTAATTCGAATCTTCTCTCGTGTCAGCAAGAGCTATACGAAAACAGCTCAGGCTGTGGTGAAAAGATTAGCCAGTCAGCAAGGTTGGTAGCGGGGCTGACTGTCCAGGGTGCGCCGGACGTACTTAAGTATCGTCACTCGTGGAGGCTCTTTTCATGCACCCCACACCCCACACATAATTCGAATTAAACTTTATGATTCAGAACTCGAAGCTCCCGTAAATGCTCTGTTTCTGAACTATTATAATAATTGTTGTAGGATTTGCACAAGCCCTGCAGTTGCCTGAATTTCTGACTGCACATATTATGCAGCAGCTAAAACACCGAATATAATCCTTTGGCTGCCTACAACAACACTTATGCGATAAGACGATATGCCGGATGTGGCACAGTGTAAGAGCATTACCTAAGTAGATTAAATACCTACTATATTTTTACTACTTTCTGTGTGTGCACTTTGTGAGTCTTTATAAAGTGCATGTATAAAATCGGTTTTATCGACAGGAAAAATTAATAAAAAAAACAATCTTTCTTTCTTGTAATTTTATTTCAGAATTCTACGGTTTAATTTTTGTTATTATCACAGTTCTGTGATTTATGCCTCGGTCTACGATTTCAGCCTAAAATGGTCCTCATTGATGCCAACACAGACTAATAGGTGGCTTTTATTCATAGTACAAAAGTCGGCTCTTACACAATATCAATAAAAGTAGCACGTACCTATCCCTAATAACAAGTCCTTAGAGGTAACCTAATAAAAGTAAATTCAATTACATTTTATCGAAACGTGATCCGACGTTTATTAATTAATAACTGAGATTGATATGAAATATCTAGAACATTCGATATATTAAATACTAGCTTTTGCCCGCAGCTTCGCTTGCGTGAAATTTTGAACCAACGTTAAGCCTCTTTTTAGTGTAGTTATAAAATTCAAAAAGTCTACTCTTTATTATTTACTTTGAAGAGTGTTTATGCCAAATTTCAAGTCAATAACCCCATAGAATAAGGATTTCCATATGAACGTTAACAACCCATTTCACCCGTTTAGATGTGTAATTTCCAAAAACCCTTCCTTAATGTGTGCCTACGTTATTAGAGGTACTTACTACCTATCAAAATTTCAAGTTTCTAAACTGGGGTAAGAAACTTGAAATTTTTAATTTTTCGTTTTTTTTTCGGTTTAGGCTCTGCGTTTATAGATCAGTCACCCAGTCAGTCAATTTCTCCCCTGCTTCTTACTTCAAAAGTACCAGATTTTTCATACAAACTTTCAACCCTTATCATTTCACCGCCAGTGTCGGATTAAGACAGCGCGGGGCCCGTAGCAAATATGAAAGGGGGCCCTTGAGTTACATTACTTATTAATTTTACTGTTATAAAACAGTAGTATTACACTGATTTTGTATTAGTTCAAAGGGGTAAGTAAAATATGATATAATTACAAAATCTCTAATATTTAGAAGATATAACAACTGAATCAATAATTTTATTTGATATAACGATTACTAAATATAATAAACTTTAGATATAATTTTAAAATAACTAATTTTTATAAGCATAACATACATTGAATATAAAATCGTTCGGTATACCACTCAAATAACACAAAACTTATTTAGCCTATTAGGAGCAAATACATAAAATCAACAAAATCAGTTCCTTCTAACCTAACCCAAGCTAATCCATTTCGTCGGGGTGCCCTAACCTAGTAATTGGAACCAACTTGGATGTAGCGCTCGCCGGCCGCTGCCGCGGCACGCTCGCTTCGCTCGCTCGGCTCGCGCGTTGGTGGTCACAGTTCTAACCTAACCTAACCCATCTGGTCGGGGTACCCTAATCTAGTCACTCCGTCCTACTTGGATGTAAACATGCAATGAGTAAGCGTTAGTTCAAAAGAGTTTTATATTAAATGATTTTCGATCAGATGAACGTTATATCTAATAATATTAGACGAAATGAGTATTCGAGTATATAAATGTTATATCTAAGGAAATTATATCAACAGTTGGTATAACTCACGTTTAATAAATCTTGTGAACGTTATTGAAATGAAAACATACCAAATACCTTTATATGATATGAGACGCACCCAGTTCAAAGCGATCGGGCGATCGTCAAAACATAAATAACAACACAAAAGCACGTAAAAACTAATAAACTAACACGAAATAAAAAGGCCGTAATACACGCCTGAAAAGTGCAAATTAGCATTATAAGCGTGTTTTTTTAATCATTACTTTTTCATTGCTATTTAAGTTTTGAGGCTTAATTTCTTAAATAAATAAATGTAATGAAATGGTTTGTTTGAATATACAAAAGAAAATAATCGAGTGGAGTAGCACAAAGCGTAACAGCAGCGCGAGCGAAGCGAGCGCGAATTTTTTTCGCGTTTTGGCGAAAGCATGATGTCATTCTAAGTGCATTTATGGCTTTTGGCTAAATTCACAAATGCTCAATTTTAAGTTGCCGATAAGTCTAGTGCTGTCACTTTCTGTTTGGTTCATAATGTTTCTATAGCTAGCTAATGTTATGTCTATAATTCTGTGTCCCTCATGCTTATTACTACGTTCATATTATTTAGTGTCCAATAGATAATTGTACGAATCACACGTCTTTTCATTTCCAAAATACCACAAATCAAATCTCAACCTTATCACCTGAACACTTTCGTTGGACTCTCGTGATAAGTTTCACTCAAAAAATTACGCTCAGGCAGGGATGAGTGGGTTTAAATATGTGGGGCCCCCTTTCGCGCAGGGCCCGCAGCAATTGCTACTCTTGCTACGTGATTAATCCGGCACTGTTCACCGCCTTAAGGGTTGAATTTACAAAACCGTTCAAACACGTGTACATATAGTTCTAACCAAAAACCCTATTATTTGATTTCATGCTTTTATTTTTGAAAAAACTTTAATTTTCTCATACAAACTTTCAACATTTATTTCACCCCCTTATGGGCTGAATTTCCAAAAACGCTTAAACACGTGTAGTTTTGTTTCTAACCAGTACCTATATCATTTGATTTCATGCTTTTAAGTTAAAAAAATCTTTCATCCCTATTTTATCCCTTAGGGGTAGAATTTCCAAAAACGCTGAAACACGTACTCGTATATATTTATTTCTCACCAAAAGCCTGCATTTTTAAATCTATGCTTCTATCTTCAAAACTACCAGATTTCTCATACAAACTTTCAACACTTATTTCACCCCCTAACAGCGGTTACGCACTGCATCCGATCCGAATCCGTGAAAATACGTTCCGAAGTAGCCATAGAACTATTTGTATGGTAGTTTACGCACTACATCCGGCATCCGTCATCCGATTTCTATCCGTCATCCGTGAGTTTCTAATTCGGAAGAACAATTGACGAATTGTTTGAATTTGAATCAGAGATCGGAATAGTGCGTAAGCAACATCCGAATTCGGTCCGAGATTTTTACTCTAGATCGCCATTTTCTCGGATTCGGATCGGATGCAGTGCGTAAAGCAATATCCGAATTCGGTCCGAATTTTTTACATCCGTATTTTCACGGATTCGGATCGGATGCAATGCGTAATGGCTCTTAGAGGTTAAAGTTGCAAAAACGCTGAAACACCTCTTCATTTATTTCTAACCAGAAACCAATTTCAAAAAATGTCAACAAACATCCTACATCCTACAAAATTAATATGACAATAAATCCAGAGGGTCATCAATCCACGGAGAATCTTAACACCGTGATTCAGAAAAATGATGTATTTGCACAACACCATCTATAGGTAAATGGATAAAACGTCAGCACAAAGCATGTTCTAGATTTTTCTTACTTTTAGCACTTCTAAACGAAAAATCCGATTCGAATAATTTACAGAGCATTTTACATGTGCATAATCAGCCTTGATTAAGAAGCTATTTACTTGGTTAAGGATTAATATCATGATAGGAATGTCTTCATCTTTCGATTCTACCCGTGTTTTGATCGACTAATTTGAACAAAAAACGGTTTATGTGACTTAACTATAATAGTTGGACATATGCCCTTACGAACTTTCTGTGGATAATGAAGAGTACTATAAACATGTAGTACATTCTTTTTATGTATCATCAATAGTTTTCGCAGCGCACGCCAAATAATAACTTTTATAAGCAAATTTTTGATACCTTGGGTTACATTATTGTATTTTTCTTACGCATCCCTATTTTTTTGATAATGAAATATAGCCTATAGCACTCAGGGATAACGTAGCTTTCTATTGGTGAAAGAATTTTTGAAATCGGATGAGTAGTTTCGGAGATTACCTCCTACATACAAACAAACAAACAAACAAACAAACAAATTTTACCTCTTTATAATATTAGTATAGAAGTATAGAAAAGGGACTGGGACAGTCTCGAAAATTAGAGTCAATTTTTGATGTTAGGAAACATTGCCTGAATACTATGCGTTATGTTATGTTTTTGTTAAATGATAAATAAATGATAAATTATATTTATTTCTGTAAATAAATCTGTTACAGACAATATTACAAGTCAATGTAATGTTTTTTTTTTAAGACTAGATGGCGTCGGCATTCCCTATTTGACTAGCTCTGAGAAGAAAAATCTAAATAAACTCAGAGGTCAACGTCTCTTTTAAAGTCCAGACATTGTGATATAAAACTATGCGAGTGTAACAATGTAGGGCAACGTTTGGAATGGCCTTTTGAGGAAAGAGCCATAGCAGGTTTGAGTTGACCCGTCCCAACTGATGGCACGCATGCATCAGCCATCGTGTAGCTCACACGTGTGTTTTCAGCTAATGTATGAACAAATTATAACTGCCCGTGCGCAGTACGATAGCTGCACTTTTGTCGTACGTCTGCAGTTTAACAGCAACTATCTCATTTAAAAGCGCCCACATCCGCAGCATCATAGCAGTGGACGTTTTATATGTATAAAACACCAACAAGGGTAGCGATGCCCGATATGTCGCTTTGTATCGATATATCGTATCGTAATGTATCGCTAGGGATTGTATCGATACACGATATAATTATATCGTATGTCTTTGTATCGATACTGTGAATATCGTATCGAAATATCGCATTGTTGTTTAAGTGGAGTTGCAAGTAGTATGTTGCCTTTAGTTTTAACGTTTAATAAACACAACTTGCATTTCATACCCAAATCACTCTTAATAAAAAATCACACACAAAATCAACAAAGTCAAAAGTAATGTTTACTCTTACCTATCCGCATCGTATTACAAAGGTTAATGCCGCACCTACAAGTGTGGCGGCAATACAAAAGAAGAAAAATTAGGTTTGTTTACATTTGTAATCTTTGTTACTGTTACCTATCGTAATATTTCACAAACCAAACATCACTCTTAAGTACTCAATACAATACGATATTTTCGATGCGATATTCCGGTGAAGCGATACGATACAGCCAAATATCACATTGACGTGTATCGATACAAAATATCGATATATCGCATTCCGTTGTATCGATACACCAAAATATCGATACGTATCGGGCATCGCTAAACAAGGGTCGACAGCCTAGAAACACATTTAAGTGACCCTACCAATTATATGTATGTGGACACCGTCAGAGCCGCCGGCGCATTCTGTTTGCCCTACCGTCATCCAAAACTGTCGCCAGAGCTGAATCTCCTGTGTGTCGTACTGTTACATCCCCACGTTGTATCCTAAAATGCTTAAGCAGCACCTCCTTATCGCCTTTCTATGGAAGAAGCCCTAGTTGGCGGACCATCAGTTCAGTTCGGGTTAAGACGCCTACCAGTTAGGTCATTAAATCGGGGCATCTGCCAAACAAATCGCGTATTTTTGTGTTTAACCTTGTTATCCAAATATATTCATTCTCATCAAGTAAATAGTTTCCTTTTTTAAAAAGACCTTTACAGTGTCAGTTGTAACATTGGTGGCAGCGGAAAGGGATAAATAAATCCCGGAACGTCTCGCGAAGTGTTATGGTTGTGTAGTGTATGTAAAAGTGTGATCCAGTCCCCGATTTATCAAGGTTAAAGTTCTGACCTTCAACCCGAACTCAGAACTAATTCCAGGCCTAGAAGAGGCCGCAAATTCCTAATCCGGGCCCAAAAGAGGCCATTCAGAGGCAAAGAGAGGCGAATCCAGGCTGAAGAGAGGCCGCATATTTCCAATCCGGGCCCTAAAGAGGCCATCCAGAAGTAAAGAGAGGCGAATCCAGGCTGAAGAGAGGCCGTTCATAACGTATCCGGGTCCCCAACCAAAGACCCAAGTCGTCACCAGTCCACTGTGCAGTAAGCGATACGGAGAAGTTGCGCCGCAAGCGTATCCTACGGGACTACTCCTATCCAGCACCGACCGGATCAGACGTCTTCCAGTGATTCCACAAACCAGGATTATGAAGTGTTTGTGTATTCTGTGAGTCAGTTCAAGTGATTATTATTTCAGTTCTAATTATAACTTTTATTTGTCATCTACAACGCTTATAATATGTAAGTTAATTCTTGATAAGACACTGTCTGTTAAACAATGCCAGTATAAACATCCATCACCCACGTATTTTGTTTCTCGGAACATAGATAAACCGTACAGACCAGTTGGCTAAACTACTCAATACCGTGGCTTTGTCTGATATTATATTTTATTTACTTTTATAACTAGTTTTAATATCAATCATGTCAAAATCAGACTCGAAAAAAGACGTCAGAGAAGTAAGAGACGAAGAGCATCCCCATAACGTTATCTTAAAATTTGTTAAGCCATTCGACGGAACCAGAGAAAAGTTAAATGCTTTCTTACACAATTGCGACAATGCGATATCAATAGCATCCTCGTTTCAGGAGGAAATAGTCTTCAAATTCATTATAAGTCAACTAGAGGGCAAAGCGCAGAGCGCATGCTCTATAAAAGATTTTGAAAACTGGCCTTCTCTTAAAGAATTTCTAAAAAACCAATTCGGCGAGCGTAAGCATTATGCCCACTTGCTCACCGAGCTCCAGGAGTGTAAGCAGAATAGTCAGGAGACAGTCAATCAGTTCCATTTACGTGTCGAAACATGTTTGTCTAAGTTACTCACAGAGGTAACAATATCCAATACAAGGAAAAGCGAACTTGTTGGGAGAGTGGCTGCGATGGAGGATCTAGCACTTCATACCTTTAACATAGGGTTACATCCTCGTATAGCTAATATCGTAAGGTGCAGAGATCCTAAAAACTTAAACGAGGCCGTTAATTACGCGATTTCCGAAGAAAAAATTCAGCAGCATTCATTTAAACAGAATGTTCCTCTTAAAAGAGACAATTACAGATCTCCATCTAAGCCCAGCCAACAAGATGGTAACAATCCTTCCTCTTCCAGGGACCCACCGGTGTGCAGATATTGCAAAAAGGTAGGTCATATCCTAGCGAATTGTAAATTGCGCGAGTATAATAACAAAAAATATAATAACCAACCGTTTTCCGTAGTACAACCGTCCCATTCTAAACCTAAATATCCTCACGTGAACTTCGTTAACGATGAAGAAGATTCTAGGGATGAGTCAGAGCCCGAAGAAAACGACAATTTAAACTAATCAATGTCTCGCAAAGGTGTCGCACGGGACACAAACAAAAAGTCGACACCGTCAATCGTATATCCAGTACTCCTATATCTTCGAATGTCACGCGACAGGGTAACCAGCCCCAAACTGAAGGCATTCCGAGAGCTACACGACAGGGTAACCAGCCCCAAAATGGAAGCTCTCTACATGTCAAGCGACAGGGTAACCAGCCCCAAACTGTAGACATGTTAAAAACTTCATCTTCGAGTGTCAAGCGACAGGGTAACCAGCCCCAAACTGTAGACACGTCAAAAATTATATCCTTGAATGTCAAGCGACAGGGTAACCAGCCCCAAACTGTAGACATGTCAAAAATTATATCCTTGAATGTCAAGCGACAGGGTAACCAGCCCCAAACTGTAGACATGTTAAACACTTTATCTCCGAGTGTCAAGCGACAGGGTAACCAGCCCCAAACTGTAGACACGTCAAAAACTATATCCTTGAATGTCACGCGACAGGGTAACCAGCCCCAAACTGAAGGCATTCCGAGAGCTACACGACAGGGTAACCAGCCCCAAAATGGAAGCTCTCTACATGTCAAGCGACAGGGTAACCAGCCCCAAACTGTAGACATGTTTAATCCTGTTATATCCATGTCTGTCCCTGAAAAAGAAAATGATAATAATTATTGTAAAGTGTATGAATTAAATACTAATCCAAAAAGGTACTTACCTTATATCATTGTCCAGTCGTCTGTTAGTAAGAATCCACTTACCCTTCTGATAGATTCAGGAGCGTCCTTGTGTATCTTAAAAGAATCTTGTTTATCCAATCCTCTTAAATTAGAGGTCGATAATGTTAAAGTGAAAGGCATCGACTCTAAGGAAGGCTCGATAACAAGTCTTGGTTGCCTTATTCTAGATTTATGTTTAAACCCTGAGTGTACAGTGTTACACAAATTCCACATCTTCAATGATATAAACCTTCCTTATGATGGTATTATAGGAAATGACTTATTTATGAAGTGCGCCTGTCGTATTAACTATGACACTGGTTCTCTAGAAATCACGAACCATCATGTAAAGCTGTCATTTAATCATCCGTCCTATGAAATAGAACCACGAACTGAAACCGTCATAGAGTGTTCAGTTAGAAATCCAGAAGTTAAGGAGGGTATAATCTTAGATCAGCATATCTCCGAAAAATTATTAATAGCTAACTCCATAGTTAAAATAAAAAGTAATAACCGAGTGAATGTCTCAGTCCTTAATATGTCTGAAGAACCTATTTCTGTAAATTCTAACCTTTTTCTAACCCTAATTCCTATTAGTAAAGACGAAATATATTTATCTCAATCTAACGAAAGTTGTTTTGAGAAAACTAATGAAGTCCTCAAACAACTACGAACCTCCCATTTAAATTCCGAGGAAACCGGTGCTCTTTATGATCTTTGCAGTGAATATTCAGACGTATTTCATCTTCCCGATGATAATCTTACCGCGACTAGTGCTCTCAAGCACGAGATCAAAACGAGCTGTTCGCAACCTATAAATGTAAAATCATATAGATTTCCAGAAGTTCACAAAGAAGAGGTCAGGACCCAAATTCACAAAATGCTCGAACAACATATCATACAACCATCAGTCTCTCCGTGGTCCTCTCCGATCTGGATAGTGCCTAAAAAAGTTGATGCTTCCGGGAAGAAGAAATGGCGAATAGTAATTGACTATCGTAAGCTCAACGACATTACTATTGGTGAAAGCTACCCTATACCTCAGATTAGTGAAATTCTAGACCAGTTGGGTAAGAGTAAATATTTTACAACACTCGATTTGGCGTCCGGTTTCCATCAAATTGAAATTTCAGCTGAAGACGTCCCTAAAACCGCTTTTAGTGTACCTGAAGGTCACTATGAATTTGTGAGAATGCCGTTTGGGCTCAAAAATGCCCCTGCAACTTTTCAGAGGCTTATGAATACAGTGTTGTCAGGCCTTCAAGGCATTCATTGTTATGTTTACCTAGATGACATAGTCATCTACTCCTATGACCTACCGTCCCATATTAAAAAGTTATCCTATACATTTGAGAGATTAAGAAATTTTAACCTAAAATTACAACCGGACAAATGTGAGTTTCTTCGCAAAGAAGTTACTTACCTTGGACACACCATCAGCGAAGAAGGTTTAACGCCTAATCCTGAAAAAATCAAGGCTGTGAGCCAATTTCCTGTCCCAAAATGTCCAAAAGATGTCAAGTCATTTCTAGGCTTAGTGTCCTATTATCGTCGTTTCATACAAGACTTTTCAAAGATTGCTAAACCCCTCACTACCTTATTAAAAAAAGATATACCATTTAATTGGTCTAATAATCAGCAACTTGCTTTTGAGGAATTAAAAAATAAACTAATAACAGCACCCCTTTTAATATATCCTGACTTTACCAAACCCTTCGTCCTGACTTGTGATGCTTCAAATTACGCTATTTCAGCGATACTCTCTCAAGGTGAAGTGGGCAAAGATCGCCCAATTGCATTTGCCTCCCGCACTTTAAACAAGGCAGAATCTAATTACAGTGTAACGGAAAAAGAGTGCTTAGCCATTATTTTTGGCACGAAAATATTTCGTCCATATCTTTACGGTTACAGATTCAAAATCATAACCGATCATAAACCATTAAAGTGGCTCTTTAGCTGCAAAGATCCAGGTTCCAAACTAGTTAGATGGAGACTCAAACTCGAAGAGTTTGACTATGACATAGAGTATAAAAAGGGTAAAGTTAACTGCAATGCTGACGCTCTTTCACGATATCCTGTAAATCCTATTCAAATGCCAAACCCTATACAGATACTTACCGATAAAACAGCTCCTGAGAGCTCACTTCCTCTACCGCAGCCCGTAACTGCTCCTGTTAACCCTGAAAGTCCTGGATTACCGGATATTCCAGACTTACCTGATTTTATAGACTTACCAGAAGGTTTTGAGCTACCTGAAAACTTAGAACTCCCCGAAGATTTTAATATTCCTACACCGCCAGAAATCCCGAATGACGATGACACATATCCCAAGTGCCTGAAAACAATAAATAGTAAATCAGTTCAATTTAATACAATAATTCACGAACACAATGAAACTTTATTAAAGGCGAAATTAAAAATTCTAGTTATACCTACTTCTATTGACCTTGATGAATCAAATCCCAATGTCTCAGAGACTATTGGCAACCTTTCGGAAAGCAATGAAATTCTTTCCAAGGAAAGGACATTACATTTCTTCTTACCATTTGAAAATAATAGTATATTATACTACTTACTCTTTGTAAAAGTTCATCACTTTGACCAATGTAATTATGATGATATCTTCAAGAGTCTCAAAAATCTGAAATTTGAATTAATGAATAAAAACATCACTGAATTTGGTATAACAGATTTTCGTAATCCATTCGATTCACATAGTTTTATAAAAATTCATAACATATTAATGTATCTATTTCACAATACCGCGATCAGCGTCCATATCTTTAAAAACACCATAATTTATCCTTCTGCAACTGAAATTACTCAAATCTTGAGAGAAAATCATGATATCCCTATTTCAGGTCATTTGGGTTCTAATAGAATGTTAAACAGAATCCAAGAAAAATATTATTGGCGTAGTATGCGCAAAGATGTCGAAAATTACGTTCGAAAATGTGAACAATGTCAAACGAACAAAGCTCTGCGTAAAATAAACAGAGCCCCAATGCAAATTACTACAACATCTACGCAACCTTTTGAACGTATAGCACTTGACATAGTAGGGCCTCTACCTGAGTCCGGTACGAATAAACTAAAGTACATTTTGACAATCCAAGATGACCTCACTAAATACTCAACAGGATACCCAATTTCAAATGCTACCGCAGAAGAGACCGCCGAATGTCTTATCCATTTTATATCCCAATTTGGTATACCTAAGACAATATTAACAGATCAGGGAACTAATTTTACAGCGGAATTATTTAAACAGACCTGTAGTTTTCTAAAAGTAAAGCAACTTTGGTCTAGTCCTTACCATTCACAAACCCAGGGTGCATTGGAAAGAAGTCATGCAACTCTGAAGGAATACCTTAAATCCTTTGTCGATGACAATCAACCCAATTGGCCAAGATATGTTTATACAGCAATGTTAACATATAATACAACCGTTCACTCCACTACAAATTACACTCCATATGAGTTGTTATTCGGCCATAAACCATTTATACCGACATCAGTTTATGACACCGCTTTAGAACCAACTTATAGTAGTTACGTCCGTATCCTGCAACAGAGAATGCGATTTTCTAGAGAAAAAGCCATAGAAAACATTCTAAAATCAAAAATCAGATCTAAAACATATTATGATAAACATACCAAACCCATAAAATATAAAGCAGGAGATATGGTCTACCTCAAACATCACCCGCGACAAAATAAGGCCTTGCTGCCTATATGGAAAGGTCCACATAAAGTGGTGAAGATAAACGGTAATAATACGTTGACTTTACTTGTAAATCGCCGTCACGTCAAATATCATTATGATGAACTAAAATTGGCAGAAAGCAGTACTTAGTTTATGCTTCTTTATTATTCCATAAGTCTAGTTTTAATGTATAAGTTTAAGTAAGTAAGTGTTTTATTCATATTTCAGAGTAGCTGCATACCTGTCCGTTGTAACGTCAGATATCGTGGAACAAGTGACTGAAAGTCCGGGCATATACTTCGACCCAATAGGAACTATTAAATACGTTAAAGATCATATCCATTTATTAGTACCCATAGATATAGCATATATTAAACCTCACATAGATAACATTAACAGTGTGATAAAAACTACTGGGCTCTTGTGCCAACAAAACGAAATAATTAAAGATTCAGAATGCCAAAATATATTACAGCCTCTGGTTTCACGACTTACCGATGTTCTGAGAGATTACAGTGCTATATCGCATCTAACATCTGTCCGAGGAAAGAGATCAGCTTGGTTTGCCGGAGTTGGTTCTCTTTTCAAACAAGTTATAGGCACGATGGATGAAAATGACGCTATAAAATATAGTAAAGCAATTCAAACTCTGGACTACAATAATAAAAAGCTTGCGTCTATCCTCAAGGATAATATTTTGATTACTAGTACAGCAGTTTCCCGTTATAATGAGACTTTAAAAGTCATAATAACAAATGAAGCCCGTTTGAACAAAGCTATTAATAACCTATCTATTAGTTTTAAAAATTTGACTACTGTATCTGATAAATTGTACATGAAATCAGAAATTAACAAAATTTATAATGAACTTACCTCTTCTCTGCTTACTCTATCTTTTAAACTGGATGATATTCTGAATGCTATATTGTTTACCAAAAGTCACGCTCTACATCCATCTGTCTTAACGCCTGAACAATTGTATAATGAATTAGTAAATAATATTAGAGAACTACCTAAATATGAAGAATTAGCTTTAAGTTTAAATTTAGATAATATTCACGCGTTCATAGAAATATCAAAACTGTTATGTTATTTCGATAGTAATAAGCTAGTTTTTGTCATTAAAATTCCTCTAGTATACAGTATGGAATTTGACTTATATAATTCTATATCTGTACCAATACCACACGATGCCAAAAAACCAAATTCCTATGCTATGATTATACCATCATGTAATTATATGGGCATCAGTAAAGATAAATTAACTTATACATGTATAACTGATTTAAAAACCTGTATTAAATCTATAAATAGGATATATATTTGTGATGACATCGATAGACGTTCAGTCCAAAGCACACCGATTTGTGAAACTGAAATATTAACAAAAATTGTAACTAAAATGCCCGAGTATTGTCAAACTAAATTAATTCATGGACAAATAGATATTTGGCAAGAGCTGCAAGGAAACAGATGGATATTCGTCCAGTCTGAACCACTTAAACTCACTATTCATTGTAAACCAGATCTAATAGAGTTTAAACTGTTAGGTACAGGTGTACTTAACATGCGGCCAAATTGTACAGCCTCCTATAAGAACAGGGAACTCATAAGCAAAACTAACCTTTATATAAATGTAGAATCTATAACATCTGATTTTAATTTAATAAGTGACCCATGTTGTAATATAGACAAGTTTAATCTGGCTAAATCTCAATTGTTACCTTTAGAATTGTCCAATGTAAACTTAGAAAAACTTCCTAATATTGTGAATAACCTAGTGTCAGATGTTGATAAAATTATAAATAATCCCGGCCCCAACTTGATTGAATACCATTCTCATTATCCCGTTTTAATATACTGTTTAGTTATATTAACAATAATTTTTATTAGTTATAAAGTTTTTAAGAAATTTGGCAAATGTCCTGATCTAAGAATGAAATCAAACTCACAAAATAATAGCCCAGCAGATAACGATCAAGAACCTGAACCAATTCCTCTTCCAAGACTCAGAACTTCCCCGTAACTTTCCATAAAACAGTAAAGTTCCTCTTAAAGGGGGGGTTGTTACATCCCCACGTTGTATCCTAAAATGCTTAAGCAGCACCTCCTTATCGCCTTTCTATGGAAGAAGCCCTAGTTGGCGGACCATCAGTTCAGTTCGGGTTAAGACGCCTACCAGTTAGGTCATTAAATCGGGGCATCTGCCAAACAAATCGCGTATTTTTGTGTTTAACCTTGTTATCCAAATATATTCATTCTCATCAAGTAAATAGTTTCCTTTTTTAAAAAGACCTTTACAGTGTCAGTTGTAACAGTACTCTTATGACGCTCAACGCCCTTTTGTCTGTCAACCCTGAATATGATGTGTTTGCGGATGAATGGAATAAATTAATGCGTATATGTCTGGCGTTCTATGAGAGGAAGTATGCAAGAGTGTCCACTGTTCCATGTTAGTTTTAATTAAAACCATTGATTGTTGTCTACTGGGTGTTTTACTTTTACGTTTTGTTTTCTGTTTCCATGTTAATTATTGTAATTGGTGTTATACCGTTTTAATTAACTTAATAAATAATTAAATGTGTTTCTACAATCTCACATTTCCCATATTATTTTAACAGTCCAGTAACTGTTCTGTCGAGATCTACTGAAAAAAATCCATTGTATATTATAAGTGGGAAGGAGACATTTTGAATGACACATAATCAAGAGTTAATGCAATGGTGCCAATTCTGTTGTGTACAAACTAAACTTAAATTAGGCTAGTGTCATCTCTTTCACACTGATAAAATAAGAAAGAGAGGACGTAAATAAGAGCTGTCAAATTTAGTTAAACTAAAACTTCCATACAAATTTAGACGACGCGTGACAACGTGTCGACTAAAAAAGACTAAAAACACGGCGAAATTCAAGGCAAAAATTAGTTTGATGAACTCTAACTTAGTTCTTTTCTATCAACGTCCTTTTTTTAAGGTGCCGTACCCAAAGGGTAAAATGGGACCCTATTACTAATACTCCGCTGTCCGTCCGTCTGTCTGTCTGTCTGTCACCAGGCTGTATCTCACGAACCGCGATAGTTAGACAGCTGGAATTTTCATAGATGACGTATTTCTGTTGCCGCTATAACAACAAATACTAAAAAACAGAATAAAATAAATATTTAAGGGGGCTCCCATACAACAAACGTGATTTTTTTTGCCGTTTTTATAGATAATGACATGGCCCAAACTTATGGTGGAGCAAGCGGACGGAAAATATATGATGCGCGCGGAGTACGGAGCGGATGCGAAGGAGAAGGGCCGTGTTCGCAGTAAATGCTATAGAAGCCTTAAATAGCAAGCACATGCACTTACCAGCAAACCAGCCAACTCGCAACGCCTTTATATGCTGCAGACGGCAGCTTTTCTGGATGGCGAGAGTCTTTACACTGAAAGTTCTTTACACACACAGACAGAGCGATTTATGATGGGAAAGGCGCGCCTCCCGATGTGGTTTTTTCACTCGCGAGCGGTAATACCTGAATCACTGGTAATTCTGAGACTCAGTAGCGGATTATAAACGAAAAAATTAACTCTCGTGCGCGAGTCCGACTCGCACTTGACCGGTTTCCTTATTTTAATTTTAGCTTAGTATGTGAACAAGACAGGACCGGTCGATATGACGATGCTCGGGGGAGGCCTATGTCCAGCAGTGGACGTCTTCTAGCTGAATGATGATGAACAAGAGAATCGGCACCATCATCGAATTGGACCTATCCAAAGCAAAGTCAGAAAACATTATTTCAAGGCTTCATACATTCTAGGGATTATCTTCCCCGGCTCTCGCTACGAGCCATGAATTGTATCCGCAATAACTTATTTACCAAAGTATCAATAAAAGTGATATAGTACGGACAAAAAATCCTACATTATATGAATTAGGATTCTAAAATATTTGCAGAGGTAACCCTAGTTTTAGGTTATGATATTAATTTTGAACACGTGTTCTTGTTATCGTTGTTTATTGGTCCCAAATGTGTTATTATAGAATAGAGCATAGAGAGTAGAATAATAATTTTATTGTCAAAAGGCCAGCCGCACATATAAGAAAATTTCTGTTAGAATATTTCTGGCGCGATCGCGAAGGCCCTCTGCATACGATTTGTACCCCGCATACTGCCAGAATTTGCCTTTTTCTCTATTGAACTGCTGAAGATGGTCCTAGGGGAACGTTTCTACGTAACCGGGCAGTTATTGGCGAGACCTGAAGCGTCTCCAGCCAATGGGGGGGGGGGGGGAAGTAAAATACTTAACCTAAGCTAACTACTTGTACTACACTAACATCATGACAACCTGCAACAACAGCACTAAGGGCGACCCCTAGTGGGACTCAGAGCTCGGCTTAGGGCGTTGCTGGCCGGGGATTGGGGGGGGGGGGGGGGGTATGGGGGGGAGATAGCTTGATGAGGGCTGAATTATCGGTTGCGGGATAACACGTCCTTTATATTTGAATTGTTCGCTTTACGCCCTGAATCACACCCCGCTCTAAGCTCCTCGCCTCCATAAACGAGGACCTACAACACAGTGGGCAAAATGATTACTAATTTCAACAAAACCCAGCACGTTTGGTGGTAGGATCTGGTCCGCCTGGCTAGCTACCACTCCCACATTAAAGTCCAGCGTCAAGCAGTTTACTGTGTTGCGTCATGTTTATGCGAGAGCCAAAAGGGTATAGGGGAATCCGTCTATATCTCTGTTACTTGGATCAGTGTGTTCCATCTTAGACCCTGCTTACCATCAGGAGCGACTAAGGTAAAACGCTAAAAAGATAAAATAGAAAAAATACCATGTGATACAATTTAGAAGAACAAAAAGGCCCTAACAACACAGTGGGCAAGATAATAATTATACACAAAAAAAAATGGGTTCCCGATTCCATGGAAATCAATTCCCAGAACTAACACCAACTAAAAATGCTATTGCTTCACTGTACAATATATAAAATAAGTATAAAACAGTCGAGCCGCGCTCTAGCCGTGTAATCAATCAGGTTTAAAAATATTTGCCAATCAACAGCGTAAAGCTATTGGATATAAAGATTGAAAAATTCAGCTAATCGTTTTATTCGTTGATTGATTTCGTTGGAATACTGTTTAGTTATTTTGATTTACTTGGCTAGCTTTGAGTGCTTACTGATTAAATGATCGAGTGTTCCGCGTTCTATGTTCTGAAGTCTACCTACTGCATTAATCGGGTACCTCCACGGAATAGATAAAAACAAGTGGCTAAATATAGTTCAATACACCGGGTTTTTAAATATTTGATACTCTTTGTATGGTAATGAGCTCTCCGACTGTCAAAACAACAACTACATACAGTCATAGCAGCCATCACTGGCCATGGTTCCTTTAACAAACACCTATTTGTCATTGAAGTTACAGACAGCCCACTGTGCAGAACATGCACGGAGGAGGACGAGACGACAGCCCACGTGCTACTAAACTGCCCTGAGGTCGCCACATACAGAACCAAGTACTTCGGAAACCCAAGTACTCTCCGAGAGATCGTCAGCAACATCAAGGGTGTGCTGGCCTTTTTCGAAGAGTTCGGGTGGATCGAGTGATTACACTTACCACCCGTCACGCAAAATACGCGCTCAGAGGTGGAGTTGCGGACACCAGCCCGGTGTACCTTATAGTAATGTTTTGTAGAGAAACGTTAGGACTCACCTTACGTTGAAAAGGGTGTAGTGATGAGAAAATGGAGAAGTACCCTTCACCAAAAAAATTGCTTAATGATGATTATTAAGATTTTCAATAACATATCAAAACCAATCGAAGAGCTTCCTTTGCATCAAATCATTTGTTCAAGAGTCACTTAAAATACTGGCTACGAGGAAACTTTTGTACAATAAATGGATTTATTTTCTCAAATTAGAATGTCCGATTTATGATGAGGTCATTATGCAGTCTAACCAGATGCGGCTGAATACCAGTATTTTACACGAAGCGACTGCCATCAGACCTCCGCAACCAAGTTACTGGGCAATGCCGATATCCTATGGTTAGATCGATAGTGAAGTACCTAGGACTTGTCCTCGACGGCCGGTGGGACTTTGGGTCTCACGTTCGGCAGCTGACGCCAAAGTTAATGGGCACTGCGACTGCGTTGTTGCGGCTGCTGTCCAATTTGGGAGGGCCCAACGCAAAGAAGGAGAGATCCGCCAGGGGCTGGCGGATCTCTCCTTCTGCTGATTTCTGACTACCCGTAACGACTGTCATAGGTATTCATACACCCGGGACCGACGGTTTAACGTGCTCTCCGAGGCAAGGACGGGTCTCGATGTGTGATGAATGGTCACTTATCCACTGACAGACTGACCGGGGCAAGCGCAGCTTGACCTTGCAAATCATATGATCTGCGCGGTTGTTAATAATTCAAACTCAAATCTCATTTATTCAAAATAGACTAGAATTACTTAGTTATTTTTAAACGTCAGATTAACAATAGACAGCCCCCAAAAAAGCCCTCCCATCACCGCTTTCTAGTGTTATGCTGTGAAGAATAAACGGCGCAACAAACACCCCAGCAACACAGTTCTGTCTGTCAGGTGAATAAATTAATTGACTCTAAGTATACAAAGAAAATCAAAACATTTTTTACAATAATAAAATTATGCATTAGGAAAACTAATAATTAAAAATTAAAAAAGTGTATAAATGTATAAATTAATCACGAGACTATTTAGAATGTTCCCTTATTATTTTATTTTATACTAGAGGTCGCTCGCCGCCTCGGCCGTGTGGATGTCGTTTAACGCGTGTTCCGTATTTTTCTGGATAAAGTAGTCTATGTCCTTCTTCAGGTTTCAGACTATCTCTGTACCAAGTTTCATCAGAATCGCACCCGCGTTTTAGGCGTGAAAGCGTCACAGACAGAGTTACTTTCGCATTTATAATATTACTAGCTTTTGCCCGCAACTGCGATTGCGTGAAATTTTGAACCCGTTAAGTGACGATTTTCCATACAAACTTTCATCCCCTATTTCACTCCCTTAGGGGTTGAATTTCGAAAAAATGGTTCCTTATTCCTTGTCTACATTATAAAGGGAATCTCTGTGCAAAATTTCAGCTTTCTAGGTCCAAGGGTTTGGGCTGGGCGTTGATGAGTCAGTCAGTCAGGACTTTTCTTTTTATTTATATACATAGATAGACTAGAGGTCGCTCGCTGCCTTGCCTGCGTGGATATCGTTTATCGCGTGTTCCGTATTTTTCGGGATAAAAGTAGTCTGTGTCTTTCTTCAGGTTCCAGACTATCTCTGTACTAAATTTCATCAGAATCGCATCAGCGTTTTACGCGTGAAAGCGTCACAGACAGACAGAGTTACTAAGCACTTATAATATTACTAGCGACCCGCCCCGGCTTCGCACGTGTACGTTTTATAGCTTAAAACCTTCCTCTTGAATCACTCTGTCTATTAAAACAAACTGCATCAAAATCCGTTGCGTAGTTTCAAAGATCTAAGCATACATAGGGACAGACACAAGGGAAGCGACTTTGTTTTATACTATGTAGTGATTAGTAGGGATTATGTTATAATAGTGTGACATATTAATAATTGAGATTTGCATGCATGTAGTTAAATATTTGCTTTTGATAAGGTGGAACATGACTCTAATGACATTGTATAAAATAAGATCTCGTAAAACTATTCCTGCAAATAAATGTTCTATCTATTCTAAACACATGATAGTTGCGCACGAAATGTATAACATTATAGGTGAATACTCCCTTCTTATCATCTAGAAAGAATGAAAGAAAAGCGTTTATTTGACATAACCGGGACACATTACAAAGAGATAGAACATAATACACGAGAAAATTTAGTTTAAGAAAATACAATAGTATCTAAAAGGTTTTTTTTGTTGCGACATTTTCACAAGATGCTAGTAAAAAAACAGTCTGGAAAAATACCGTATTGAATAATCTTTTCTCTCCGAAAACTTTAAGCCTTATACGGACTAAGCGTTCCTGTGTACGCGTAATCGACTACGCGTACATTGGAACGCTTAGGCCCGAACTCCACCAAAGCGGTGACGAGACGAGCGGAGCGGAGATGTGTTTTAAAAAACTAATAGAATTTCGTTATTCACACATCTCGTCTCCACACAGCTTAAGTGGATACCACTGAGCTGAGATGTATCATATTTGTATGGCGCGATGGAAGCGGAGATGTGAGCTTTGCCTCGCCAGCTGATGACGGCGCGCAGCGGAGACGAGATGTGTGCAGCGTGCAGTGAGCGGTGTCACACTTCTCATGTCAACTTGTATAGCGACCTGTTACGTCTACACTTCATGTCAGATCGCACTAAACTGTGCGTTCACATCCAACGCTCGCCGCACGCAGCTCAGTTCCGCTCTAGTCAGCGCACATCTCCAACCTAGCCAGCACACATCTCCGCTACAGTCTAGCCAGTACGCATCTTCGCACAGTTTCGGTGGATACACTCTAGCTGAAAAACATCTCTTCTCGTTTCCGCTTCGGACATCTCCGCACATCTCTGCTTTGGTGGAGCCCGGGCCTTAGTCCGTACAAGGCTTTATGGTACAGGGGGGCAATTCGACTAACAAAGGGGATAGAACCTTTGTGGCATAGCCCCCCCCCCCTGCCATTTTGATTTTTTTTCCAAGTTGCGGCGCACAATTACACTAACATATATGTAGAGGACACTTAGACAAACAAAAAATATCGGGAATATGGTGCCCTAAAGTGTCACGTTGTCGAGATATTTGGACTTAAAGATTTTTTTTCAAGATTGTAGCGCACTTTGTAACTGGTAAATATGGATAGAGAACACTCAAACAAACTAAAAATATTCAGAGATATGGTGCCTTAAAGTGTCACGTTGCCGAGATATTTTGACTTAAAGTTTTTTTATTGCAGCGCACTTTGTAACTGGTAAATATGGGTAGAAGACACTCAAACAAATAAAAACTATTCAGAGATATGGTGCCCTAAAGTGTCACCTTACCGAGATATTGTATCGAGATAATCTTGAAAAAAAATCTTTGAGTCCAAATATCTCGGCAACATGACACTTTAGGGCACTATATACCTATCTGAATATTTTTTGTTTGTTTGAGTGTCCTTTATCCACACATGTTAGTCTCATCGTGCGCCGCAACTTGGAAAAAAAATGAAAATGGCGGCAGGGGCCTATGCCAGCTTCCATAGAAAAATGTTCGAACCCCTTTGTTGCCAAACCCAAACGAAACAACCGTCAATCAGTTTTTGTTTACGAAAACTGTCAAAATGATTGGTTTTGTTTTTTTATGTCAAACAATTTGACAGTTTTTGAAAACGAAAACTGTATCAATAAACGGTTCGACCTTGGTTCGGTTGCAATTTATCAAGATTTATTTTAAATGAATTAGGCTCCAGCTCGATTACAGGTTATAAGATCATTTCTTTTTTTTTTTCTTTTTTTAAAAAAAACGTTGCCCCACACTAAGATTTCTCTTGTATCGTGGGTGCGTTTACAGACATAAATCTCACAAACAAACGCCCAGACCCGAAACAACCATCTGTAGGCCATACAAATTTTTGTTCCGTGTGGGAATCGAACCCACGACCCGAAGCGCAGAAGCCAATCGCTTAGCCACTGCACCAAACGTGTCGTCAAATTGTGTTGTCATTATCACCTGCTAGTTGTTAAAGCTTCTCCTCGCGTAAATTAGTTTCAAAGAACAAAGCCTTATCAACAAACAAGTTCAGCTTAACGTATCCTAACACTATCGGAACTCCAAACTTGATGTATTCAATAACAAGAGACCTGGCGTGTTTCAGGCACCTCATTAACGATACTCGCTCGACAGACAAGAGGTTATGTACTATCTTACAACTTTGCCCGTGGGAAAATAATTGTTTTATCTATGGGTTGAAGCATCTGATGTTTCAACATTACTAATCAATCATTAGTAAGCCTATAAGCGGGGTGTAAACGAATTCGAGTAATTTCTTAAAACCATACAATCTATTATTGGTATAGATAAGTCTACCCGTGAATACGGCGGGTGCAATTCGGCCGAAACGTAAAAAAATAAAAGGTATTTTGTGCCTAAAGTTTTTTACGCGATTAGACCCGATTCCATATTTTTATAATGGTATAGTTAAGTCCGCATGGGATATAATATAATAAAAAAAAAAAAACTCTTGCTGTAGTCGTATTTGATCGTATCTACACCACCTCATAAGGTTCAAATAAAAACAACAAGTAAACATAAATCTTCCAATGTTGTCAGTACAAATAAGCTAGACGTTGACGGGAAGTGTTACCCCTAAAGCCGAAAGGGGATTAAAAGGTCCCTTGTAAAGAGTCTATTGGCAATATTAAAAAAAAGAAGGATCCAAAAAAAAATTAGTCAAATCATAAATAAAATCATCACTGAAAAGCAAACCTTAAAACATATAAGTAAAGAGTGGACTACTCAGAAAGTTATTTACATTCTGAACTAATTTACTCGTACTAAAGTCATGGGGGTTTAATTTTAAAGGTGCATACATATTATATAACATAACATGTTATAAAACGTTGTTATATGACATGTTTCAGTAATGTGGAGACAGAATGTTATAAAACATGTTGTAATAACAAATGTGTTATTTAACATGTTATTAATATCTACAACAATGTCAATAAACTAGGACGAACCCAGCATCTACGTTTTTTTCTTTTGTTATTTAAAAGTACAACAGTCGCTACAGCAGCTAGCAAAACGTCCTCTCGTGTTGACATTGTGAACAGCACTGCAGAACGACAAACGAAAATGTTATATAACATGGTTATATTGCATTGTTATTCTAATGTGTACAGTATTGTTATATGTTGCAATGTTAAAAAACAATGTTACATATTGTGGACGTGTTATATAACACAAGTTACACAACATGTTACTTAATCTGTACGCACCTTAACGGGCAACGACACTGCTCTGTTATCATTGTCACGAATTCACATGTTCAGGCTTGTTCGGACTTGGGCCTCACTTTCGGCAGCTGACGCCGAAGTTGATGGGCACCGCGGCTGCGTTGTCGCGGTTGCTGCCCAATCTAGGGGGGCCCAACGCCTCCTGCCGGAGGCTCTACGCGGGGATCGTACGGTCCATGGCCCTATACGGGGCGCCAATATGGGCGGACACCTTGACGGCCCGCAACGTCACAATCCTGCGGAGACCGCAGCGTGCGATGGCCGTCAGGGTGATAAGGGGGTACCGTACGATCTTCCTTCGAGGCGGGGAGCCTCCTAGCCGGATCGATGCCCTGGGATCTGGAGGCGAGGGCCCTCGCGCTGAGATATCGTCAGCGCGAGGAGGCGCCTGAGCGGAGCGAGATCCGCCAGATTCTAGTGGCCGAGTGGAGAGAACGACTTGCGCAACCCAGGGCAGGGCACGCCGCAATAGCGGCGGTAAGACCCGTTATGGAGGAGTGGCTGGAGAGGCGGCATGGCGCCCTCAGCTTCCGGCTGACGCAGGTACTCTCGGGACATGGATGTTTCGGGAAGTACCTATGTCGCATAGGCTGGGAGCAGACGTCCGGTTGTCACCACTGCGTCGACTGCCCGGAAGACACGGCGCTGCACACGTTGCAGGAGTGCCGTGCGTGGGTGACGCAGCGCCGCGAACTAGTCGCGGCGATCGGTGGTGACCTCTCGCTTCCGACCGTGGTTTTGTCCATGGTAAGGAGCGAGAGTGCGTGGGAAGCTGTCGCCTCCTTTTGCGAGGTGGTGATGGCGACCAAGGAGGGAGCGGAGAGGGAGAGAGAGGCGACGGCCACTCTCCCTTCCCGCGCCAGTCGCACCGGGCGCCGCCGGAGGGCGCGCGACGATCTCCGGCCACCCTAGTGTGTGGCCTGCGGGCGACGGGTTAGGGGACCCGTCGCCCGACCAGTAACAGGCCCGAGAAGGCTGCGCGCATGTGTTCCGTGCGCGCTTCTCAGGAGTACGTGGGGCAGGGACCTACAGGGGGAGAGGTCCGCCAGGGGCTGGCGGACCGAGGCCTGCCAGGGTTGCGGTGCATGCAGCTGCGAATCCCGCGAGCCCGGCCAAGGGTCAGGAGGAGGAACACCGTGGGTTTTTAGCCGGTAAGAGTCCGGCATAACCCTTCGTCTTCCCCAGGCGAAGGGTATCCATTAGGATTTTCCCACGAGAAAAAAAAAAAAAAAAAAGGCTTGTTCGGACCTTTGTCATTCCACGGTTTAAGGTATGAAAACAATGTTTTCAATGTCATGCCATCCCTACGCACTGCTGATATTCCGGAGTGAACATAATAAATAATCAGTCAGTCAGTCAGTTCGACTCACGGCCTCAGCGCGTGATCAGCTCATGATTAAGGGCTCCGTTTGGATCCGAAACTAATCGGGCAATCCCGAATAATGCACGTGAGTAAACCGAAACTAATCATAAATAATATGAATGTGTCTCACGAAAATTATAATACAACTAGCTTTTGCTCGCAGCTTCGCTTGCGTGAAATTTTTAACCCGTTAAGTGACGATTTTCCAGACAAACTTTCATCCCCTATTTAACTCCCTTAGGGGCTAAATTTCGAAAAATCCTTCCTTATTCCTTGTCTACATTATAAAGGGAACCTCTGTGCAAAATTTCAGTTTTCTAGGTCCAAGGGTTTGGGCTCAAGTCAATCAGTCAGTCAGTCAGGACCTTTCTTTTTATTTATAGAAAAAAAAAACATTGAAAGATGTTTATTCCTGCTAGGCAGTAGATTGTCAGAATCTCCTTGTCCAGCGGCAGAATAAATAGCGTGCAGAGCACTTCTGGGGACGTTGGTCCGTCAAAGTGAAACTAACAACGCAGTTTTCACTTCAATAACAAACGAGAAATGAGCATCGCAGAACAACATCACAGCTCTAATTAAGTAAACTCAAGCTAACCCGATTATTAATAATCATTACCGTGATTAAATTCGCGTACTTGGTTTACAAATTAATTTATTAAAGACAACTCGCGCGGATCGTTACGTAATTAATAATTTAATGAACGAGTTTTCGATGCCTTTAACTAGGTTGGCGATTTTAAATGGGGTAAGTAATTACTCTGTTTTTCCCATTGTTTTTGGTAAATAAGCGGAAATCAAAGCGACTATAGCAATAGATTTCCGATTCTATTTGATCAATGGAGTAGGTATAAGAGAATGTAAACAAAACTGTAATAATTCACTAGGATGACAGTAATTAACACAACAGACAGGAAATTGTAAAGAAATATAAAAATAGAGCTGTTAATTACAAAACTGCTACAAACAACATAATATTAATAAAAGTTGACTGCCTCTTTGGTCTAGTGGTCGGAAGCGCGACTGCTGAGTTTGAGGTCTTGGGTTCAATCCCCAGGTCGGGCAAAGTGTTATTGTGTTTTTTCGAATGGAATTTTTCAGTAGCAGCCCGGAGTCTGGATTTGTGCACGATTGATGTCAATAGGCTTGCCCCCCATTACATAGGACTTAAACAAATCGGCGAAATGAGGGTGTACTGTAAACCTCTGCACTAACCCTTCGGGGAATGGCGTGATGTCATGTTATATACCTAATAATGGTTATTACAAAACAGGACTTAATGCGAACTCGCAATAATTAATTAAAGGTAAATTCGCGCTATTCCCGTTTCGTAGTAAATGTTATAACGCAAAGCTAAAATGTTGCAGTTATTGTCTGTAAAATTTAATAAAGGTAATTTATAAAATAATATAATAATTACTTTTGTGAGACACATTCTCATTATAATTGTTTACGGTTTACTCACGTGCATTTTTCGGGATTGCCCGACTAGTTTCAGGCCCAACGGAGCCCATAATTAGTTCGACTCGCAACCTCTTCGCGCGTTCAGGTAATGATTAAGGGCTCCGTTTGGGTTCAGTACTAGTCGGACAATCCCAAAAAATGCACGTGACCTTTCGTCTTAGCTGGGCACCACAGAGCGTTGCATTGGGTCGAGTATCCCGTCACGAAACAAATGATATGCCTTCTAAACTATGTAGTAGCCTACGTGAGCAGTGCATCTAAGAGAGCGGCGCGTATAGTTTTGTTTTTAGCGGCAGGAATTTGAATTTAGCCTTACTATCAAATATTATAAAGACTATATTACAACGCAGCTGCAAAAACTCGTCGACTGCGTCCGACTGCTCCAAGCAACGCAATGCAACACGCTGCCCAGCATTCTCACTGTGCAAAACACTTGTAATCGCTATGGCTTTGATTTTGACAGGTCAACTATTTCCATATCATATGTATTAACAGTCCGACTTCTCCACAACTATGTATCACGCAATGCATATTGTTGTATTGTCAAAATTAAAGCCATTGCGATTACGAATTCTTTGTGTAATTAGAATGCTGGTAGGACGAAGCCTGAGTAAAACCGATCATATGAGAGATATAAGAATCATAAATAAGATAGAGGTATGATAAGAGCTAACCAAAAAAGCAAACTGTTCTATTAGAGCATTTTTCTAACTTATCTGCTGGCTAAGTCAGCATACCACACTAGAGCCTGTGAAGTGAATTATTGAATTATTCCAATCGCCAGAGTAAAATATTGCAGCCATTGGTGAAGACATTACAGGGAATGGCGAGGATTTTTGGTAACATGCACTTTTTAGTTGCCCTAGATACCAGCAAGCACGTTTGAGAATTTTACGGGTCTGATATGTTAGCCCGAATTGGATAGTGTTTAGAAAATAAATGGTTCTATAGCTTCAGGTTAACCATGTCCAATAAATAGCGATAGGCTAGCCACCTTTTGCATGATATCCCCCCCATTGAGTTTATATAAGTGTGCATTCGTGTGTGTGAGTGTGTGTGTGTGTGTGTGAGTGAGTGTGTGTGTGTGTGTGAGTGAGTGTGTGTGCGTATGTGGGTGCTTTTGGTTACTAAATAGGGGAGCTAATGGCGTTACTCCGTTCGTATCAGAAATGGATTTATAAAAGCCTAGACAGATGGACTGCATTCCGACCGCAACTGCAACTACCAAATGCAGTTTGAAGGCTGTTAATATATAGTTAGTGCAACTGCATGACAACTGCTGACTGGATGTGCAGGCCACTTGTAGTGACGATGCGGAATGAATGAACGAAATTTAATTCACCAAATGTGACGTTGCGTCAGTAGACCCGTGGACTTCTAAAGCAAAAGGATGACCGAATCGCGATTTTTATAATGAAGTACTATCAAATGTATACAGGTTGTTAAAATTAAATCAAAGAATTTTGTGGGCTCACTCGGTATCGGAAATTAAACAACTTTCGTAGAACTTTTCGAAATTCGCGTATTTTTTTTACCGATACTTTACATGTGTATAGAAGTAACAAAAAAATATGCGAATTTCGAAAAGTTGTTTAATTTCCGATGCTGAGTAAATCCAAAAAATTGTTAGAGTTGATTTTTTAACACAGTATATCTGTAGATGTTCAAATTTTATATTACTTCGTTATAAAATCCTACATAATAACTACACTTTGGGGGCAAATAAATCGAGCCACTCCTTTTTTCACGTGTCCTGGTTATTAGTTTTGGTTTCATGGATCATGTACTAAGTTGACAAAAAACTACCCTCATTGTAAAGGTTATTAAATAACCTTTTAGGTTATATATGTTTCGAATTGATCTGTTTCATAATAGGTACCAAAAATAATAACAATTATACGTGAAAAATAGAAGTGGCTCGATTTATTTGCTCCCAATTATAGAAAAATAAAGTTAAAGCTTGTTAACTTGTTATAAGAGTCATGTCAGCTTAGTCTTAACTGACAGGTTACCGAGTTATACCGTATTATAACGCCACTCATTAGGTATGTCTGCGTTCAACATATTGCTAGTGACGTTTGAGTGCTGATGCGTCGAACACGGCTTATTGGAAATCAGCTTATCAGTGGGAAGATAATTAGGCGCGTTGATGTAGCTTGTCAGAATTATAAACGTGACGTAGAACTTCAGAGGTTCAGCTAAACTATTAGGCTGCAAATTCGGAGCAGCGTGGCGTGCAGCGGGGCGTTATTGCGGACGTTACTTAACATACAGATTTGTATTTGAAGTGTCTTCGTAGCAGCGTTCTTAGCGTGCAGCTAAATGCAATAAAAATGTAAATACAACGTTTCAACGCCCCGCTGCACGCCCCGCGCGCCGCTCTGAATTTGCGGCCTTAAAGCTCGTCCCAGGTGCGGGCGGAAGCGTGCAGTTCAGCGGGTAGCGTTCAAATCAACATCAGCGTTTACCTACATTTACAAGGTTAATCAGAAAGGGGGTACTAATCCGGTGGCCACTTAAAGTACCACTGATGACTGTTTTAAAGAAAGTGCTAAAATTTAAAAAAAAACGATAATTTTTACTTCCACACAAAATGAGTATTATTATAGTTTTTGCAAAAATTCTTCATCTTTGCTTTAGCTACGAATTCAGAAAATGATGGATGATGAACGGACAAAATATTGTTGGGTTTCGCTCGCGTTAATTTAGAAATTGACAATCAACTCTTAACACACTACTAAAGTTTCTATAATAATATAATTCAGTCTAATTCGAAAGACGCGTGGCGCCATCTGTTAACGTTATTGTTGTTTTCCTCGGGAACAGTACTTTTTTTCGGGCTGAAAGGTGCCCTACGTAAGTTTCTGTACACCTGACAACGTATATGCAAAATTTCAGGACGATCGGTTCAGTGGTTTAGGCGTGAAAAGGTAACAAACAAACTAACTTACTTTCGCATTTATAATATTAGTATTGAAGTAGGGATAGGGATTGAGTGGCATATTAGGCTATCAAAAGAGACCGAACAGTACCTCCACGGAACTACTGTCCCTCCATTTCTCAAAACTTAAGTTTCATAATAGACTTCGAATAAAATTTCTTAAGTTATGATCTTATGATAAACATAAATTCTTTTTAAAGGCTGAAGGAAGCATGTACTTCAGATCTTCACTAATTAAAAGACGCGGAACTTGGAAGTCAACGCCAAAAATTTCAAAACCCAGGTTTTAACTTTATCCAACGCTTCCCTTTTACAATTTGATCCTTCACTGTGTCTGTGACAAAATATACAGGGCGTCCCACGACTTTGCTACATGGAGGGGAAGTACCTTAAATACTGTAGATAGAAAAAATTACTGAATGAAGACTTCATTTTTATTTTAAAAACAATACGAACTGCATTCAAAGAATTTTAAATAATCATCTGTCTGAACCGGGAATCGAACCCGCTAAATGTGAAAATAAAAAAAACTGTAATTTTATTGTACTAATCGAAAGGCTCGATTAGATACACTTATTTCTTCTAAGTAACATAGCATCTAAAATAAAAGGAACACCGTGGAATTTAACATTTAACTTAAAATTTTGTTCAGAATAATGAATAGTATTCTCTCTGACTATGTCGTGCTTATAACAACTGACTTTATGTACTACTGCTTTATTACTATTTCGAAGTATTATTTCAAATAATTTCACTACCCATGAAAAAATAAATAAATCAACGGTAAGCGAGATAGTTACAATTTGTATATGTTACGGCTAATAGCCGAAGTGTGGCTACACCTAGTTTTAGCCGGGTACAACTAGGTGCAGCCGGCCACATGTGGTTAAACTTGGATGTATCCTACTTATCCTCGGGTAGAACTAGGTTTACCCTTCATCATAGCGGGTAGAACTAGGTTCAGCCGCACACCGGTGGTTAAGGGGAACCCCGACACGGATAGGTTAGGTTCGTGTTAGGTTACTTTAAACCCTGCAGACAGAAATAGGAGCCCCGCTCTGCGGGGCTCCGTCGACTTAAGCTACACCTAGTTCTAACCAACTGCTACTGGTTGCACCTAGTTGTACCCGGCTAAACCTAGGTGTAACCGCCATTCGGCTTTTACCCGTAACATATACAATAGGAAGAGACACATTTTGTGTATTTAATAAATTAAATTGTTTGTAAGTTGAACAGTTAAACGTGTCTTAATATTTCAAATAAATGTTAAATTTCACGGTGTTCCTTTTATTTTTGAAGCTATGTTATTTAGAAGAAATAAATGTATCTAATCGAGCCTTTCGATTAGTAAAATAAAATTACAGTTTTTTTTGGTTTTCACATTTAGCAGGTTCGATTCCCGGTTCAGACAGGTGATTATTTAAAATTCTTTGAATGCAGTTCGTATTGTTTTTAAAATAAAAATGAAGTCTTCATTCAGTATTTTTTTCTATCTGCAGTATTTAAGGTACTTCCCCTCCATGTGGCAAAGTCGTGGGACGCCCTGTATATATAAATACGAAGACTAAAAGTAAATTAAACTTGAACCAAAATATTTTACTCACAAAAGAAGAATTTTCTTTTGATCCCAGTAAAGTTTAATTTCGTTTTATGTTTGTGAATTTTTATCTTTTTATCTTTATTTTCCAATCCTTTTATCTATTGTTCGGCAGTTTGTTAGTCTTCCGTGATCAATGGTTTTATTCATTTATTTTTGTTTAAAGTAGCTGTACCTATGTCTGGAGTTGAAACTTTCTTTTTATAGCCAATGTTAACGTATTTTTCTTCAAAGGCTAATTTACACATCTTCATGTAAAAGTAAGCAACAATTTTAGTTACGTACACACGTTGCCCCAAGATAAGTATCCACCGTGTACGGGTAAGGTACATTTAAATGATAAACTGATATATGAGTTCAACTTGTATATTGATAGTTACAAGACAAACACCAAAAACTGATAGATAAATGATCAACCCGCGGCGAAAGAGTACTTTTGCTGATAGCCCAAACGATGGTATGCGACTACTGACTGTTTACTCAAATACATGCATATTTTATTCATTCGCTGCGCGTTGATGTCAGCATAAATATAAAACAACTGATACGTACGGGTTTGCTCGTACACACCGAACTGACCGTTTGGTTCTGAGCACATCATGCGGTATTCGGTGATTCAATAGTGTTCGTTGTGCTCAAAACCAAAACGTCTGTTACAGTATGTCTACACCCGTGCGCTTTCATGTTCATCTTGCGCTTTCAATTCCTCAGCTTATCGTCTACACCGGTACGCCTCGGCACAGATTAACTAATAGTACCTCGGTCAGTCGTCAGTCGACATACAATAGACGGATTAGCGTGCGCTAGGGGCGTGCGCTTTTGTCGAACTAGTATTAAGGCATGCGCCATGGCGCTTCACGCATGCCTCAGACGAAGACGCAAGATGAACACGAAAGCGCACTGGTATAGACATAGCTTTAGGTGGATACTTATATTGGGACATCGTGTGTACTACAATTTATGCAAACCTATCACCCATAAACACCCATAAAAATGGGTAAAACCATCCATAAGAATATTTTATATCAAACATTTCGCTGGAGACTATTCCACGTATTTCATATATATTTTATTCGCATTATTTTCAATTCATATCTTTTATATGACATAATATATAAAAAGGTATGAATTAATTACCTATATATACCTATACACTGTATAATCGAACAACGTTTCATAAAAAATACGGTTCGAATTCTTCTCAGTTATCGAACTTACATTCATCGAAGTCTCATTTAATTAATGTATCAATTTATCGGAACATGATTCATAGAATTTACGATACTAAAGTCCTAATTTCCACGAATAACCTTTTATCGCAATAACGTGTCATTGAACGAAACTATATTAACATAATATTATGTTATTTATAGTTCATTTATTCGTCAACTATACATACATATTTACATTTTTAAATATTTGTAAATAGAAAAAACATTTAAAAAAAATGTAGTTCACCGGCATCGGGAACAGGGTCCAAGCTACCGTCGGCGTCGGTCAGGCCGTCAGGCCTCCAGAGAGAGGAACTTCCCAACAATACCCGCCGTGTCCAGAAGTACCGCTTTCTGAATCAAACCCTTGATCTAGCTGCCTAACGAGTTATTTATTATGTTATTAGCTTATTCAGGCACTTTAATACAGAAATTTCGACAACCTCAACTAAAAATGTATGAAATACGTTACCGATGAGTTGAGCATTGAGGAAAAAACTAGCTACTCATGCAAATGTAAGCAAAATAGTGACGAATCTTTCAAAAGAACATACTTCAATGAATGAGATTACAATAATTAAATACAAATTCAGTGAGCATTACTTGCGAAATTGGTAAAATAAAAAACAGTGGTAACAAAATTAAATAGAATCACTTTGAAACAATTCATTTAGAACTAGAATAATAATTTATTATTAGTTACGGTTTACTCAAGTGCATTTTTCGGGATTGCCAGACTGCTTTCGGACCCAAACGGAGCCCTTAATTGTGAACTGACCACGCGGCGAGGTCGCAAGTCGAAACTAGTCGGGCAATCCCGAAAAATGCACGTGAGTAAACAGTAACTAATCATAAATATGAATGTGACTCACGAAAGTTATAATACAAAAATTAAATAAATAAATCTACTAACAGTGTTATGGAAATTAAAAACGCATGAAATAATGTTTGTAAAATATTGGAGTCCCTAACTCAATGTATCTTCATAAAACTGGCGAAAGTGTCGAACATAATTATATTTACCGCCAGCATAATTAAAAAGTAAAATATTATAAATGAATTCGGAAATTATTGTTCTCTTAAATAATTTTCTCTCAAACAAGCCTTGAACTTAGGTTATAAATAAGAGAATCGATGACGTCGGAAAACACCCCAATCTCGGAATTTCTTCACAAATAGGAGCTTGAACTGAGCCAGGTTTAATAAATACGTAATAAGTTAGCCCAAATAAGAACAAAGGAATAAAACCAGCGGTAAAGTGCTTACTTCATTCATAATTTTCAATACCCTAAAAACGAGAGCGTACGTAGCAGACTTAAGTTTTTACGATTTTTGGTATTGGGCCAAGAGTAACAAGCCTTAAATCTTGCTACCTTGAAACCTTCCATGATTAAGCACTTTTACGATACCCTGTGACGTAATAGCAGTAATATCATGACCTTAGCATAACCCGTCTGACGTTCGTCCTGACTCACTGTATGAATTCATGAACGAATCGTTTATTTTTTTTACTTTACAGCTGTACTCGTTTTACCTTAAAAAGATTAAGTAAAGGTGGATACACATGCTGATTGCGTTGACATAAAAGTCAATGCCATTTTCACTAGTGAGGGTCAATTCACACTGAGATCGCAGCGCACGGCAGCAAAGCGTCGGGCAGTTTCAGTTCCAAAATTTACGTTGCATTTTAAACTTAATCCACATTTTAAAAATACATACTTTCGCTTATGCACCTAGGCCCCTCAAGCTTTCGTTTAGTTTATCCATTACTGCCAAAAAAGACGACAATCTACAACCAACTTTTCATCCAAATGGCCAGTCCACATCAGCATCCGAATTGCGTATCACGTTCGTAATTTCAATAGCTTCATTTTGAGAATAAAACAATATTCATTGCGTGGTACGTGGTATCGAGAAGTCGAACTGTTAATACATACGTTGCTATGGAAATTGTTGACCTGTTAAAATCAAAGCGCAATAATTGAAGACTTTATTTCAAAAACCACCTTTGTCAAAAATTTCATATTTTATATTTATAAATAAGGAATTATTCCTCTACAAGATGGCGTAACTAACTCATATTATATCATGAAATTTTTGACAAAGGTGGTTTTTGAAATAAAATCTTCAATTAGGATACAGATTTTTATATTTTGAGTAGCTTTTGCCCACGGCTTCGCTCGCGTTAATTTAGAATTTGACAATCAACTCTTAACACACTACTAAAGTTTCTATAATAATATTCAATCATGATTCGAAAGACACGTGGCGCCATCTATTATCATAGGAATATTATTGTTGTTTTCCTCGGGAACAGTACTTTTTTTCCGGATAAAAGGTACCTACCCTATGTCCGTTTCTGTGCAACTGACAACGTATTATGCAAAATTTCAGGATGATCAGTTCAATGGTTTAGGCGTGAAAAGGTAACAAACTTACTTTCGCATTTATAATATTATTTAGGATTTATTTTAAAAATGTGTTAATGGAAGAAGAGGAAAAACACCTTATAACCGGTTTATGCCACGATAAATACGAAGAAATATAGAGCTAGATATTTAAATCACCCTATGGTACACACGGCTACATATCAAGCTACACATGTCCACTATGAGCTGACATCTAAATGTACGGAAAGCTTATACAATACGAGACCAGCTTATACTGGAAGCCGAATTATGTAACCCATGGAATAACAAAACACATTTGATATCGAAAAAAATACTCCTTGTTTTTCAGCTCATTCTTAGGAAGTACGAACATAACCTTGAACAAAGTTTTACTACCTTACAACCTTTATGGGCGAACAATTTTATTGCTTGTTCTTGTCTCCGTGATAGACGGCTCTTGCGAACACGCGTTCCTGAACAGTAAGCGGAAATATTGGGATCCATATAACTGTTCAAGATCAAGGTGACGTCACATAATGCTTGTGTTTTATCTGGAATCTTCTGTGGAAATATGTAAGTTGGTATTTCACCAACCTATCATGAACTTTACATTAAGCTAATTCGGTCTCTAAACTTCTCAATAGCTAAAATTTGGATTTCACCACATATTAATAGTGATAAGTAAGAAAGGAAGACAATTGAACACACATTTTTATTTCTAGGTCACATTTAGCTTATCTGGTAATAGTTACGGTCTACATTATTGATATGTTGGTGTAATATCCCCATAAAGTCGTGTTATTTCTGGTTAAAAAAGTTAATTCATTACGTTGCTGCAGTAAAATGCGACAAAAAAATTATCAGTTTAATAGACATAAGTCTACATGTAAAAAAACTTTAAAAAAATGCTTTCTAAGGAGTAGCTGAAAGTAGGTAAACGCACTCGGCGTAGAAAAAGAAAATAGCTGTATGATCGAAGAGAATACTGACGCGAAATGAGAGGAAAGAGTCGACACACTCGAAACTCTAAAATAGTGTTCTATTTAGGAAACCATACGCATATTTACTCACATTACTTATCTGACTGTAAACATGACCTGCAATTAGGAATTTCATCAACCTAATCACTACATACTCAAACAATCTAATCTGTTCCATTTCAGGCGTGCAGCAATGATGTTCCGGTATTTTTACGACGTTATCAAACGTTGAACGCAATCCGTGAGTGTATAACTGCCCTACAGTACGCCGGTGTTATAAAATTACCCAATCTTGCGCCTGTAAACATTGTTTTATGGGTAAACAAAAAAATGGAGCTACTGAAGTAGGTGAAATTGCCTAAGCTTTTTATCTTAATAAACGTTTCGATTTATCTTTATACGCTCGGCGCCTGTTAGAAAAACTGACGGGTTGAGTACGTCCCTTTTACTTGCTCCATTATTATAATAGTGACACTGTCGCTAGGGTTGCCAACCGTATTGTAATGTATGGTATTGTACTGTATTTCGGGTCTGTGTTGAAAAAATGTATAGGTAGTACGCAAAAATACAGTACTACATTTCAGTTGGATGTATCAATCTTTATTTTGTGACACCGAAAATAATAACAAACAAATCCCTCATTTTATAAAATTTATAAACGCACCTTAACGACATTTTGACTCTTTCCATAATAATAATAATTAAATTCATTTATTCAGATAACCAAGATCCATAATGTTAGTAGCGATTTACAAAGAACTATGTTAATATGACATATTATATGCATTAATTCCAATCACATTAATTATATGTATTAATAATTAATTAATTATACAATTAAAATCATTGATATCAGATATTCTATGTCCATAATGTGTTAGTAGCATTGAACTTAAATGTATGTTAATAAAAAAATAAAAATAAAAATTCTTAATACATTAATCCATTTTCATAATTCCAATAAAATAATCAATTCAAATCAAATATCATAAAATATGCAGTTTGATAAACCTATCCCACACTGCCGACTCTGGTCTTTCAGCGATCATCCTTAGGATTCTGTTGTTACTACCCCTAATTCGACGAATCAGTGAGGCTGACTTCTTGCGCATTAATGCATAAAAGTCATCCACTACCGCGTCTGCAAACATGCCCGAGGCACTGCAGAATCGAGGAAGTCTCAACAGAATCCTAAAGGCGTTATTGTACTGAACTCTTAGAGTATTGTAAGCCCGCCGCGTGTAGTTGGTCCATAGGGCACTAGTGTAAAAGCTTTGGCAGTAGGCTCTGAACAAAGTTACCTTTACTTTCGCTGTACACTTTGCAAACCTATGCACCAACATGTTCGCGCGCACTGACAATGCCCTTCTCTCCCGCTCAATATCTGCGTCATCATTTAAGGTCTCGTTAACAACAATAACAAATAATACATTTTTATTTTGAATTGATTATTTGTAGCTTATTCTGAAAAATACTTTAATCACCAGAAATAATGTTAGCAACCCTACTTGTAACTGTTATAACAGATTTTGATCATTGTGAGAAATCCTTGGTTTTTCACATCTTCAGCTCATTTTCAACCGCTGCTAAGTCATCTTAATTACTAGCAGTATTATCAAACTTAATTTTTGCCCAAAATAGAAATACCTAATTGCAGCTTTCGAAAAAAAACTATCAACGACAAATGCTGAAGTCCCAAATTAGGGGGCGAGCCTATTGCCATGAACCGGTCACAAATCCACACTCCGAAACGAACGAACGCAATTAAATTAAGTTCAATACCGATGCTACACCTTTGTTCTAGTCGGATAAGCTTATTTTTTATTCCAAGAATTCGTAGAATCACGGCAGGTAATACTTTAAATACTACATAAACTACAAAACAAAATAGAATGCATTTTAAACATAAAACTTCTTGAAATTCCTAACAATACTATGAATAAAAGCGTGCAAAACCAGCGTGCTTGACTAAAGGGCACTGAAAACGGAGTCGAGGGAAATGTGTAGGACTCTTAGCTTTTAGCAGCTAAGTGTTCGTGTTCTGCATATAGCTTGACAATAGATTTGAGACTTTGCTGTTTGAGAACGAATGGAAAGAGTTTATTTATTATTTACAGGGTTCTCTGATCTATAATAAATCGTAGCAATGCTAAAACTGTACATCAAATATTTTCGGAAAAAAGTAAGTGCAACGCATCTTAAGAACGATACTGATGACAAAAATGTAGTTTTTAGAATTTTTGTATGTTTGAGCTTCACGCCAGTGCTACGGAATAAATCCAGTTGAGAATGTTGAGATTAAGCAGCCTCGATCGGGTCAGGACATAGGGTACAAATTAGAGTATGGGTGATGAACAGTAACCTTATGTTTCCGTAGGCAAAGCCGAGCCTACAGCAGTAAATAAATGAGGATCTACATTGATCCAGTAGTAGTACCAGTCTAGTAGTAGTAGGTCTTGTGTAGTGCCGGACTTAACGAATAGCACTACCCCATCTATTCCCGTGGGTGTCGTAAAAGGCGACTAAGGGATTCTCTAGGGCCCTGCCCATCGGCAGCAGCGTTCTCTGGGTACTTTAACAACCATACTGCGATTGCCAACCCGCCTGCCAAGCGTGGCGATTGCGGCAAACCCCCCCTTTTGAGGGAGGCCTATGTCCAGCAGTGGACGTCTTTCAACTGAATGATGATTGATCCAGTAACTGGATCTAGCGTTGCTGGATTCCAGCGCTAGATAGTCCTTGTACTACGAATCCGGGACCATACTAACGCCCAACGCCACTGAGTAACAAAAATACAAAGGATTTGTGTAAATCAATGCGTTAATTAATGGCGTTTAAGTTAAGTGTGAATCCAGCAAAAGGATTAACTGGAAATAGCAAAGAAACGAAAGATATTGTAATATACAGGGTGTTAACGAAATCGTGTAATTCCTTCAAACCGCGTGATCTACTGGTGACACAGATTAACCCTAAATGGGAATTTTCGAAATTCAACCAAAAAAAAATTTTAAAAAAAATTTTTGGTTTTCAATTTCTGAGTCTTTTTATAGCCTTGAGTTATCTGACTGCAAAGAGCGATATCGCGTTAGTCGTTCCTGCCAACCGTGTCGTCGTACTTTCATTCATTTATGCGTGGCATCGAAATGTCCACACAAATAAAATTATTTTTTTGGAAAAAAAAAAACTTTTTTTTTTACTGAATCCTTATGAGGTGGTTTAGATACGATCGGTAACAAAGCCGCATGAAAAAAAAAGTTTTTTTTATTTATATTTTTAATCAAGCTAAATCCCGTGCGGGGCCTGTCTACATCAGTAGTAGATCATGTGGTTTTAAGGAATTACACGAATTCGTTAACACCCTGTATAGATAGAGACATTTAGCCAGCAACAAGGAAGAATAAAATAAAAAAAATTGTAATAAGCACTGATGTCGATAACAAGAAAACAAAACATGCACAACACATCGAAAATTTAAAAAAAAGTCGAGTTTTCATATCGTAATTGTATTATTCATTAGTATTAACAGTGAACCCACAATAAAATATAACTCCACACAATATCCGTTGAAACACTTACTCAAATTAATATCAAAAGCTTTCTACATGTTATTAATATTCAGCTATACATCATAGAGGCAACTTAAAGGCTTTAGGCACGCCCCAAAACTTTGTCTTGCGTATTACTTCAACTTGTTTGCAGAGGTCCGAGCAACGCCATATGGTATCCTTAGTTCGTATATCTATATGTTTACGCTCCTTTGCTTGGAGTAAATATAAGTAAGCATCTTACCGTAAGGGACTCGTCATATAAAACAGCATCAATTCGCAAAATGCTGGATGATTGCCAGAAAGACTTATTCGCATCAACTGTGTAAGCAATCGGTCATGTGCTGCAATGCTTTAGCATGCGTAAGTGTGCGTACTGTTACATCCCCACGTTGTATCCTAAAATGCTTAATCAGCACCTTCTTATCGGATTTCTATGGAAGAAGCCCTAGTTGGCGGAGCATCGTTTAGTTCGGGTTAAGACGCCTACCAGTTAGGTCATTAAATCGGGGCATCTGCCAAACAAATCGCGTAATTTTGTGTTTAACCTTGTTATCCAAAAATAGTAATTCACATCAAATCAATGGTTTCCTTTTTTAAAAAGACCTTTAGAGTGTCAGTTGTAACATTGATCCCACCGCTGCCACCAATGTTACAACTGACACTCTAAAGGTCTTTCCGCGTCTGAAACGGAGATGAGAAGAGATGTTTTTCAGCTAGGGTGTATCCACCGAAACTGTGCGGAGATGCGTACTGGCTAGACTGTAGCGGAGATGTATGCTGGCTAGAGTGGAGATGTGCGCTGACTAGAGCGGAACTGAGCTGCGTGACTGCAGATGTGGGGGGAGGGGGCACCGCTCCTTGCACACATCTCGTCTCCGCTGCGCGCCGTTTTCAGCTTGCGAGGCAAAGCTCACATCTCTGCCTTGTACCGCGGCCCAGCTCAATCTCAGCGAGGAACAGCTCACATCTCCGATTCTATCGCGCCATTCAAATATGATACATCTCCGCTCAGTGTTATCCACTTAAGCTGAGTGGAGACGAGATGTGTGAATAACGAAATTCTATTGGTTTCTTAAAACACATCTCCGATCCGCTCGTCTCGTCTCCGCTTTGGTGGAGTCCTAAGCGTGCGAAAGCTGTGGCTATGCCAAAAGGTGAAAGCATAGTTCACATTTTAATTCATACAAAACGCCCATTTTATAAGGTTAGTCGGAAGAGGGGTACTAATTCGCAGGCCACTTAAAGTATCGCTGATGACTGTTTCAAAGCAAGTGTTAAAATTTCCATAAAGATGATTTTTATTTTAGTTTTTTCAAATAATAATCTTCCCTTCTTTAGTTACGAATTCAGAAAATTTAGCTTCTAATTCATGACCCCAAATATGACTTCAAATGTAAACACAGCTGATCCTAGCTAAGTATAGATAGATTTAAGCGTACTTTTTATGAAATCTTTGGACAGCTATTGACATTTGGGAAAAGTTGTAGAACAAAACTTACTCATTATAATGGGTACTTTAACACACATTCGGATTAGTAGGTACCTCCTTTCCGACTAACCTAGTATATGCTAAGTATGCTGGCAAGCTTGAAATGAATGATTGAACGGCTGATTCTAAACTCAAACCTATATGTATAAGCAAGTTTCCTTCTGGCGCCAAAACTCCGAACCTCATACATACCTTGCATATCTAAGACTAAGACACACCTACAGCAAGTAGACTCCTACAAGTTAAGCTAAGCGACTAGTTTGAACTAAGCAAAAACTTATACATGTAGAAAGCGGGTTGCCGGCGCCGATCTACCAGCGCTTATCGGCGATGATCCGTGCAGTTAGTCGGCGCAGGTATGTAGTCTCTATAGTGTGTGGCGAACCAGCGCCGACAAGCTCCGAACTTCGCCGACAAGCTCCGAACTTCGCCGACAAGCTCCGAACTTCGCCGACAAGCTCCGAACTTCGCCGACAAGCTCCGAACTTCGCCCGACAAGTTCCGAACTGCTCCGATCAGCGCTGGTAAGCCGTCATTTGTTGCTGTATTTGCGCGAATTAGTATTTGGAACAAGGCGTATTTTTGTTGGAAAATGCCAGCTTCTACCCGCTTCCTTTATGTAGCGGTTACCTGCACGGACCAGTACCGATAAGCGCTGGTAGGTCGCCGCTGGTTACCTGCTTCCTTTATGTATACGCCCTTATGGATTTGGTCACAAAATCTGTTGACGTTAATAAAAGTATCCATTTCCTTTAGAACATATTTCTGTCGAGATACCTTAAATAAATAATCATATTAGCACTCAGCCCACGGCTGAATTTGAGACGTGTGTAGAACTACAACAAAAGGTCGAAGGTTGTGATAAATCTAATAGAAAATTCGGAACCTCTAAATCATCCATTATTTAAACAATTTACGCACATAATTTTGAAGGTCCAAGAGGCGTAACAGTCATGCTGTTGTAGTGTAGGCAATGGTATGTGGTAGGTGATAGAAGAAAATAATAAGTCCAAAGTACCCAAGAGGAAGAATGAAAGGTAGTTAGGTCACTACACTGTTTCAATTATTTCTTGCAATTGATTTTATTTTTATTTATTTAGCAATAGGCTCGCGTTTGACCACTATGCCTGATGGTAAGCGATGATGTGTGCGTGCGAGCGTGTGTATTTTGAACACTCGATGTATTGAGTGTTCGATTTATTGAATGTTCGATTTATTAACCATTCGATGTAATGAATGTTCGACTATTTGAACATTCGTTTTATAGTGTTCGATCAATTGATATTCGATGTTTTGGCATTCGATATGGCGTAATACACCCGTGGTCGACGGTGAAGCACGCTTGCCTAGAACTAACCTACACTCACTCCTTCACTCTTGACTTAAAGACCCCGAGGTTATAGCTATCAGGAAACAGACTCCGGTAGGGAATTCCACTCCTTAGCTGTGCGAACAATTAAGATTTGTTTTAAAGTCTGATACGAAATGAAGATAGGCAATGTAATATTTTATAAACAGCATGAAAGGTTAGTAGCGTTACATCCGAAAACCATAAACTCTGCTCATTATTGTGTACAACTTTTACTACGAGACAAAACAGAGAATATGAGAAAAAAGAATCTGCTGTTTCATACATTTTTATTTATTTAAATTAATATGGAAGACTTACAGCTAACGCACAACTACAGCATAAGACGAAGTTTGAAAGTGGCATCGATAACTGAAAAGTTGTGTGGAAATCGGTTGTCATTGTATGGGCACGTGTTACGGAGAAACGAGGAAAATGTAGTGAGGAGAGTTTTGAGTATGAGTGTCGATGGCTATAAGAGTAGGGGAAGATCAAAGAAACGGTGGATGGAATGTGTGAATGATTATATGGTTAGAAAGGGGATAACTACCGAGATGACAACTAATAGAGAAGTATGGAAGAAAAGACATGTTGCGCCGACCCCAAATAAATTGGGATAAGGACAGGAGAATGGTGATGACTTACAGCTAAAAAAAACAGGCTAGTACCAGTAAATTAGACCGATAGCCAATTACAAATATTCACTTATAAATAACAGAACAATAACTACATATTCTATGGACATATAGCCTACACGAACAAAATAATATTAAAAAAGCTTAACAAAAAAAAAACTGAAAATTGACAAAAAAATGTTTGCTCACACTACCTACTTAACAACTTTCATATATTAATAAAATTAAACAACATAGAGATGAAAAAGTTTGTTAAGCAACATTGATTATGTAGCATGGAACAGATGATTTTATATCACGAATTTAGAGATTGTCCCTTTCTGTAGAGTTCATTGTTTTTGGATGTAAAGCGTAGCCAAGCAGTCATGCTGTATACGTGCATGTTAACGGATCGTTTCTAAAATCCTTGCCCGTCGCAGTTGCGAGTCCTAGCTATTCCAATAAATCCCCCTCAATTTGTCATAACGACCGAAGCTATTTAACTTGCTATAACCGTCCACCACTCTCTGTAAACGCTTCCTGTTAACCGACAATTGTTTCGCACTACCGTTCGTTTAAGTTTGAGAATTTATGGAGGATCAGGCTGACTGTCCGGCGTCTCGTCGTAGGCGCTTCAAAATGTATCGTGTAGGCTGACGTGCAAAGGATTATCTACAGAGCGTACCTATTAGAAGCATACATTTTGAAACAACTTCGAAAAGGAGAAGGTAACTGAATTAGAGGACACTGATTAAGTACACCTAGTTCTACCCGCTATGATGAAGGGTAAACCTAGTTCTAACCGAAGATAAGTAAGATACATCTAAGTTTAACCGAATGTGGCCGGCTGCATTTAGTTGTACCCGGGTAAACCTAGGTGTAAACGCCATTCGGCCTTTACGCGTAACATGTTTACCGAATCGTTCGACAACCGACAAATCGAATCGTTCTGAATAAGAGAGCTGATGTCAGTATTGAAACATAACGTTTATTCTTAGCGACTAGCACTTTTGTACAGTCATTCCTTAAGATCTATTTTATGGCTATGCTAATCTTCGTCTGCTTTCTTGGAGTGAAATAAAACATGGAATGTATTAGCTGCTTGACAACCCGAGCAAGTCATAAAAGCTAAGAGAAAGGATAACTGTTGTACTTAATGGTAAGCGATGAGCTGGCAATGAAACAGATTACATTTCCAATTTCTTTAAGCTTTAGATTCAACTAATTTTATTCATTGAGTCATACTATCACCACATGGAAAGTTCCCGAGGGGCCCGGCTCCAATTTGATTCATTTGCGCGTTTGCAATTTCGATACGGTGCAGAGCATTCAAAAATATGGTTCAAATTTCAAATTCATGTTTAGTGGGGAAATCACCCCTATAGTCCGTTATTAGCGTACAAATAAATAGCTCCAGCCCATTTTTGGAGCATGGTCCCTTAGTTATCTTTTATAAAACCTACGGAAAGAGATGGAGGAATATTCCAAAAAATAGAAAGAAGGAAAGAAAATAATTTTTAGGCTGCAGACACACTGGGCGTATCTTGCGCGGCTCATCATTCATCGTGTCACGCGTATGTATCGCGCTTCATACAAATTCTTCTGCGCGGCCTCACCACTCGTAATAAACAGGGTGTAAACGAATTCGTGTAATTCCTTCAAACCGCGTGATTTACTGGTGACACTGATTGACACTGCATAGGTTTTTTTCAGAATCTACAAAAAAAAGATTTCAAAAAATGAAACATGGTATTCTGTATCGGAGTAATTTTAGCGTACCGAGTTAACTGACTGCGTGGACCGATATCGGGCTAGTCGTGCCCGCCAGCTGTGTCACCGTGCCTTCATTCATTTATGCATGGCATCGATATTTGCTATCACATAAAAAAAAAATTTGGGAAAAAAAAAGTATTTTTATTTTTAATCATTCTAAATCCCGTGCGGGGTTAATCTATACCATTGATAGATCATGTGGTTTGAAGGAATTACACGAATTCGTTTACGCGTTACATCGTTAAGCCGAGCGTAACAGGGCCTAAAAGTTTCGCGCGTATTTTGTTTTCGATCGTTGTTAAGTAAACCGTATTCTACGTATCTTCAGCGGCTACAGCCACACTTAAGCGTATTTTGCGTCGCATATCTTACGCAATAGTACGTGGCACTAGAAACGCTAAGTGTATTTTGACCCCTAGGGTGAGTATGACGCACAAAGCAGCAATGACCTTACAAAAATAAAAAAAATATCAAAAGAGTCGGGAAAATATGCACCATCTCCATGCAAACTGGGTCATTTAAAATACGTTGAACTAATGTAGTTTCAAGCAGTTTTTGCACTAATTCTATAATAATTCTACTTCGCTTCAGACAAAAAGCATTCTTACGTTTCCGGTGTATGTTAATAAAGTTTTGATGGGCTATTTCAACCGTGATCACGTCGTAAAATTCTCGAGACTAGAAAAAAGTAAAAAAAGCTATAACATGAAAAGTTCATGCAAGCATAAAGGCGTAGTTACATCTGAGCAGCACACATGAATGAGCAAACACCGTCTTCGTATAAACTGTCTGTACGAACCGTGATACTCTTGCGCGTATTTTGAAACGAGCGTAATTCGCGCGTAATTGAATGCAAGCACTTGAAGTGAAAGCTTCCTTATGCTTGTAAGTCACAGAGTCGAAAATTCAATACCTTCATGTTTAGGTCCCATTCAAATTGTTCTGCATAGCCTTTTCCCAACTATGTTGAGATCAGATTCCAGTCTAAACAGATGCGGCTGAATACCAGCATTTTACACGGAGTGACTGCCATCAGACCTCTGCAACCCAATTACTGAGCAATACCTATAAGGGTAGACCGGTTGTCAGACTCTCAGGCTATTCAAATGAAAGCTACTAATATGTGGCCCAGCGCACAGCAGTCACGTTCTCCAGCGCACATGGCATTGGTTTGTATACAACGTTATTTTTAGTATATAGAAAAACCGAGACACCCCAACAAGATTTTCATCAGAACTGCCTGAATATGTGTTTTTTTAAATCCTAAATCTCCACGTTACACCGTAGTTTATGTCGCGTTAAGTTCCCTAGTAAAGTGTGAAATGCCTGAGATGTGCTATGCAGGGGTTACCTATCTAATACACGAAAACTGACCGAGCGGGACATTTCAAGCCTCAAGGTGTCTTTTCCCGTCAACTGTTATGGGTAGAAACCTACTGTAACAAAATTTATTTTCATTAAAAAATATGTGTTGTAAAAACTATGTCAATCGATTCTCCTGGTGATTTTGAACAAACTAGTTTCAGGTTTAGTACTAAAACTAAGCTTGTATATTGCTATTGGTTACATCTGCAAAAGCCAGTTACGAGGCGCTCAAGCCTGTCATCGGCTCTAATTCGAAGCAGACATCAATCGCTCGATCGTTTGAACGGGCCAGATGTGAACGCGCCCTAAGAACTCGTACAGAGAAGTTTTAAAAGTTTTGCTAGCGAAAAGATTTTAATCTTACAACACTTTTCCATACTATGAAAGTAAAACTTTTCAAAATTCTTTGAATATTGTGTAAGTAGGTACCAACTACTCGTGTATGACTAGGGTTACTAAACGTCAGAATTTTCAGGCACTAAAAAGGAAGCGGCAGGATTTAAAAAATCAACAAATATTTTAAACAATACAGATTTGTTATATTACCTAAATGTTATGCGCAAAGTTGTATATCGCAAAATAAACAACTTTGAGACCAAAATATCAGGATCTATTTATCAGGACTTTTCAGTTTTACATAACTATGGAAACCCTACATGAAGATGGATGTAGAACCATCCATGTTCCAAAAAGATTTTTAAGTTTTTCAAAAATATTATCTGAAAGTCTCTAGCCGTTTAAATACATCTTCATTATGGTCTGCTTCAAAATCAAGTCAATATAGTTTTTAGATAGAATACATTTGGACACTGAAACGTTTATAAAGATTTTTTTACTTGTCAAAATATATCTTGAACAAATATAAACAAGACCCCTCTCATTGAACCAATCTCGGTGAACTGAATGAATAATATCTGCAGCGAATCAATAATTCATTGAACGAAATTGTCACCACAGATGCAGAAGTTATAAATAATATCGCGTGACATGCATGCGTAGACGAGGAGCGGTCCAAGTTACAAGAAATAGCGGCGAAGACGCCACAATGTAAATCTAAAGGTGTGTCTCGTTTTCTGTATAAAAATAATAGTTAATTAATAACCTTAGATCTAAATAAAATCATCCAAGAGATTTTGTTTTGAATACTTTATGACACTGCCTAACTTTTTTCTTAAGACCACTTAAGACGTATTTTATTCATCTGTTTTACGTGTTGTTAATGGGTCACAGATGGAGTTTCCCTTTTATAATGATTAAGTGTGACTTATTTATAAGATTATTCATAAACTGAGGGGTTGGAGTTTAGGAAAACGTGTTTAAATCGTTAAACTATGTTACAAAAAACTTATAGTGCGAGAGCCGGCTGCAAAAATACCTACCTCATCGGCTACCCCAATAGGCTATATTTAGATCGTTAACCGACACTTAAACACGTCAAAAAAATCAGGTCTGCCAGAGCCGATCCTGCCGGGTCATAGAAATAATCGATACTTTTTGACGTATTTTTTTAGTAAAAATTACGTCATAAGATACCCGAATGAAAGTGCTGGCAGCAGTTAACCATTGATTAGTTATGTAAAAAAAAGTGGGTCTGCCGTTGCGCACCCTGCCGGAAGTACTTGGCAGACCCCTAAAATATGCCCTTCTGACACACTAAACCTACCTCATCGAGTACCCGGATGGGACCAACGCTAAATAATAACCAAGATGCCCCTGATAATGGATCAAAAGGTCTGCCAGGTCTAAGCTTGCCAGAACTTAGTGTTCAAAGCATTTGAAGTTGATAGGGAGCATACTTTCACCTGAAGTCAAAACAACATTATTTTGTTTCTTTTATACAAATTTATGAATATTAACTGCTTTTCTTATCACAACATGAAATAATAATAAATAGACCAAGAAAACCATCGCGCGAAAACGAGACAGCTATAGTTTGTTTGTTATTAGTATCACGAGACACGTTGGAGGCCGATTCCTGCTTCGATTAAAAAAGCATTTAAAAGTCTTAACATAAAAAATACTGAAGACTTATGGGGCATTTCTGTAAGGGTTCTTGGAGTTATAATTGACACCATTGCTCCTATACTTGCAGGCATATTCAACCAATGTTTAGATAGCGGTACATTTCCCGATTTGATGAAACATAGTAAGATAATACCAATCTTCAAATCGGGCTGCAAGAATAACCCCTCTAATTATAGACCCATTTCTGTGCTTCAAGCACTAAGTAAAATTTTTGAAAAAATTATGCTTGATCAGATGATGTTTCATTTCAACCTAAACGGGATATTGCACAGTCGCCAGTATGGTTTCACGAAAGGTAGGTCGACCACAGACGCAGGAGTGAAACTAGTCACTCAAATTTTGGAATCCTGGGAGAGCTCTCAGGATGCTGTTGGCATCTTCTGTGATCTCTCCAAGACTTTCGACTGCGTTGACCACAATACACTTATTTGTAAATTACACCATTACGGAATTCGTGGACGAGCTGCTGACCTCGTTTTTTCTTATCTATCAAATAGACAGCAAAAGGTGGGTGTCAATGGTGCTATAGCGTCGGGGTCTCCGGTTAAGATGGGCGTGCCTCAGGGCTCAATTCTTGGGCCTTTTCTATTTCTAGTTTATATAAATGATCTCCCTTTTATGATGTCCAATTTATCTGATATAATTTTATTTGCTGATGATACTTCCCTAATTTTTAAAATAGATAGGAAAGATAGGGACGTTTTACATGTCAATGAGAGCCTAACTGTTCTTTCCAAATGGTTTACAGCCAATAATCTATTACTTAATGCAAATAAAACAAAATGCCTTAGATTTTCTCTACCAAATGTACCCCAAGTAGGTTTAAATTTAATGCTTGATGGCAACAAACTTGATACAATTAATGAAACCGTATTCCTAGGTATAACTATTGACTCAAAATTGCAGTGGGGTGCTCACATTACTGCCCTGTCGGCGAGGTTAAGTTCTGCTGCATATGCTGTTAGGAAAATTAGGCAGCTGACTGATGTGGCTACAGCTAGGCTAGTATACTTCGCTTATTTCCACAGCATTATGTCCTACGGCATTCTGTTGTGGGGCTCGGCAGCTGACGTCGATTCGGTTTTTATTTTACAAAAGAGAGCAATCCGTGCCATTTACAACCTGGGTTCCCGCGAGTCCCTTAGAAACGTGTTTAATGATATTAAAATACTCACTTTGCCGTCACTCTATATCTTAGAAAATATTTTATATGTACGCAAAAACTTGCATTTGTTTAATGTTAGGAGTGATTTTCATGATAAAAATACACGGGATAAACATAAAATTGTGATACCTAAATTTAGACTAAGCAAAACTAGTAAGTCATTTTTGGGCAATGGCGTACGTTTTTATAACAAACTGCCGAAATCTGTAACAGATCTTACCGAGGGAAAATTCAAAACCCATATTAAACGTGTCCTCACTCAAAAAGCATACTACAAGATTAAGGACTACGTCGAGGACAGAGATGTTTGGCTCTAGTTCCTGCACATGTGGCTTCCCTGGTACCTCATTAACGTCGTATGTGTATGTCTATTAACTATCCTCAATTATGATTATTTATTTTTTATTTTTATTGCTATCATTACTCTCAAGATATCTTTTATCTTACTCTATAATGATTTTTTGTTTAAGTTATGATGACATTTAAGTATGTCAATTGTTTTATATAATTTAGCTTCATTTTATTTTTTGTAAATGTGAGAACTTTGTGGACTTGCCTATACATATAATTGTGTAAATTAATTCATATTGTATTTTTTTTTCTTCTACATTTTTTTTTCCCTTTTTGGTTAAATTTTGTACTCAAGACTTGGTACTTTACTCCAAGGTCTGTGGTCAAGACTACATTGTTCTCTCTCATAGTACCTACTGTATTCACTGAAATTGTAAAAGATATCCCTTTTTTTAAAAGAGTAACCATGGAGTTTCTTGCCGGCTCTTCTCCATAGGAAACGACTAATTGGAACCGTGCACCTAAATTCGACTTTTCATAAGCGCCTGTATTGGTTTATGTGAAATATTTTTTTTTGATTTGATTTGAACTATAGCTGTCTCGTTTTCGCGCGATGGTTTTTATGTACCTATTTGGTTTTCTTGGTCTATTTATTACTATTTCATGTTGTGATAAGAAAAGCAGTTAATATTCATAAATTTGTATAAAAGAAACAAAATAATGTTGTTTTGACTTCAGGTGAAAGTATGCTCCCTATCAACTTCAAATGCTTTGAACACTAAGTTCTGGCAAGCTTAGACCTGGCAGACCTTTTGATCCATTATCAGGGGCATCTTGGTTATTATTTAGCGTTGGTCCCATCCGGGTACTCGATGAGGTAGGTTTAGTGTGTCAGAAGGGCATATTTTAGGGGTCTGCCAAGTACTTCCGGCAGGGTGCGCAACGGCAGACCCACTTTTTTTTACATAACTAATCAATGGTTAACTGCTGCCAGCACTTTCATTCGGGTATCTTATGACGTAATTTTTACTAAAAAAATACGTCAAAAAGTATCGATTATTTCTATGACCCGGCAGGATCGGCTCTGGCAGACCTGATTTTTTTGACGTGTTTAAGTGTCGGTTAACGATCTAAACATAGCCTATAGGGGTAGCCGATGAGGTAGGTATTTTTGCAGCCGGCTCTCGGACTATTATATGTATATGTTACGGCTAATAGCCGAAGTGCGGCTACACTTTTTTTTTTTTTTTTTTTTTTTCGGGGTGGAAATCCTCATTGATGTCTGGTGAGGGGTCTGTCAGACTCTTACTGACTAAAACCACCCCGGTGTTCCATCTCACACCTGCGCCGAGGGTCGCGAGAACTTACGACACTTCCGCAACCCCCGGCTAGTGCCGGCCCGCCGCAGCGGGCCTCCTCGGGTTAGCGGGGGGAGTGAGGTGTTAGACTTCCCCCGCGCCGTCTAAGAGGGGCGCGCTTGGAACACTTCGCGCCACCGCCTCGGGTCCTGATGTGTGGGGGGCGACAGACTTCCCCAAGTCCGTCGCCCCTGGACCCATTTAGGGGGGCTGGAAGAGGGCGTTGTCCGCCCTCCGCCGACGCCCGGTGCGTCTGCTGCGGGCCGGGTGAGTGGAGGTGATCTCCCTCACCCTTTCCGCATCCTCCTTCTGCGACATGACCGTGTCGCAGAAGGACACCACCGCGTCCCAGGACTCCTCGCTGTCGACCATGGACTCGACCACTGCCGACAGCGACAGGTCACCGCCTACTCCTGAGATGAGGGCACGGCGCGGCTCCTCCCAAGCGGCACACTCTGCCAGCGTGTGCCACGCCGTGTCCTCCCGGCAATCGCCGCAGTGGTGACACCGGGCGTCTGGCTCCCTGTTTATGCGACACAGGTACTTCCCGAAGCAACCGTGCCCTGAGAGCACCTGCGTCGCCCGAAACGACAGGGAGCCGTGCCTCCTCCCGAGCCAGCGCAGTGAAGCGAGTACTAACGCCTCGAGGTCCCAAGGCGGAGATCCGGCCAGTACGCAAGCCGCCTCGTAGGAGATCGTGCGATACCCCCTGATGACTCTGACGGCCAGCGCTCTCTGCGGCTTTCGCAGAACAGCGATGCTGCCGGCCGTCAGGTCAGCCGCCCAGATCGGGGCCCCGTACAGGGCCATCGATCGCACGATCCCCACGTAGAGCCGCCTGCAGGCGACACTCGGGCCCCCCAGATTGGGAAGCAGCGTTGACAGCGCCCCAGCCGCGCCCAACAGCTTGGGCGCCAGCCGCTGGAAGTGGGGTCCGAAGTCCCACCGGCTGTCGAGCACCAATCCCAGGTACTTCATGGTGGACTCGACAGCTATTTGGACCCCCCCCCCCACAATGATGTGGGATCCGGACGGCGGCGCCCGCCGAGGGCCATGAAAGACCAAAGTGCGGCTACACCTAGTTTTTGCCGGGTACAACTAGGTGCAGCCGGCCACATGCGGTTAAACTAAAAGCTATCCTACTTATCTTCGGTTAGAACTAGGTTTAGCCTTCATTATAGCGGCTAGAACTAGGTGCAGCCGCACACCGATAGTTAAGGGTAACCCCGACACGGATAGGTTAGGTTCGAAGGAGATGACGGGGGCTAGAGTGAGCGAGCGAAGCGAGCGAACGAAGCCCCCGTCATCCCCTTCGTGTTAGGTTACTTTAAACCCTGCAGACAGAAATAGGAGCCCCGCACGGCGGGGCTCCGTCGACTTAAGCTACACCTAGTTCTAACCAACTGCTACTGGTTGCACCTAGTTGTACCCGGCTAAAACTAGGTGTAGCCGCACTTCGGCTATTAGCCGTAACATATATAATAAATTTATAACTTATATTACACTCAAAAAACGTATGCAATTAAACAGATGAACTTCACTACTTTTGCGTGCTGCATGCTTTATTGTTTTTACAGTGCCTATATTTTTATCAAGAGGTCAATGTTGTATATTTCTTTGCACTTGCAGATTGAGTGTTAAGTAATAATAAAAATATTAAACAAATGATAATTGTGCCTTTATTTTATTTCTCTCTATAAATTCGAGTTTTAATTCCGTTCTATTTTCGGGACTCGATTTTTTGCAACCAATCTTCACGAGTACAAGTAGTCTACACTTTTGTAGGTCTTGTTATTGCAATGAACATAGATAGAATTAATTATAGTTACTTGAGATCGAAAAAACCTCAAAAAATAAACTTTTTCCTTGTTAAACTGCCCTGTAAGATAAGACCGCCATTGTACCCTTCAATATATGATATTGTATAAGAGCTGTGTTACAATTTTGGTGTACAATAAATTATATTCTATTCTATTCTGTATTCGTTCTCCCAAACAATTCTTGTCCATCCTAAGATTGTCTGATTGAGATCATTTTCAGCGATCAGACCGCCCTTCATACTGTTTTTCAACAAGATTTCAAGATCAGTTGGTCTGTATTATTACGTGAGTACAATAAATAATGTTTTAATCTATTCTATTCTTATTACTACAAAAGTCTAGTCTCTTGTCACTTGTACCAGCATAAAGTCCGAGTGGTCGTTGGCTTCAACTGATAGACACTTGAGAGCAGCAATTGAGATCGCTGACGCAGATTCTTGGCGAGGATAAAGCCTCTAACTTAGAATTACCTCCTAACTTATGTTATCTTTTCTGGGGTAATTTAGAGAATATATTGTCCCTATTATCTATAAATATCACTGTGCCATACAATGCCCTCAATTTGGATAACGTTGAAATTTAATCCGGAGTGGAGCGTGAATATAGAGCGAATTTTGATATAAAAAGCTTGCCAAAAATCTGTAGCACTCAGTTTTCCGCTACAAAATTAATCACTGTCTGCTATTTTGTCGCAAAAAATAAACAGGAAGCTGGCCTACAATATGAGCAAACACATTTTAGATTCCCCACATTATCGCTAGTCAACTTCAATCAATCTCAATTTCGGCACGTAAATGTCCGGCTTCAACACGGAGAAGTAACCAAATGGAATAATAACTTTTGGCCGAAGAGTGTTTGAAACAACATTTGAAACATGCACAAACACGTATATTACCGAGCTATATGCTTGGACGAAATACCGAATTACGCGACGCCGATGAAACATCCAATGATGGAGATTTAATTTTCTCGCATAATTTAATCATTTGTACCGTATGATTCCCGACAAAGAATAGGCCATTCTTTATACTCGTGCGTAACATAAGGCGACTTTATTTCAAGCGGAAATGCAGCAGAGCCTTTGATTTAACGATCATAAAATGCGGTATTGATGGCATTATTATCTATGACCATTATTGTAGCGGTCAATGGACCCCCTTGAACATCAGCATATGAAATTGACTGGGTGATAACATTCCTGTACTCTGTTTAATGAAAGATGCATCCTGACATAGCGGTCATTTCGTAAATTGTAGTCGTAAGGAGACTGCTATCGAAAAATCGTAAACGACATCATCAAAAGCCATTAAATAGCTAAATTAACCGTGTTTTGTTATTTAGGATTTGTCGTTGAAAAGGGTATAATACGGTGAGTTAGATTCTAAAGTGAACTATATTTATTTATTTATACTTCTATGCACTATGATGATGATAAGGAGGACTTAATGCCGTAAGATCAACCTTTGGGTTAAAAAGGAAAGCATCTAAATAGGTACAAAAAAACAAGATAATTTCTCAGACTATAAAATCATAAGATAGTTAAAAATTAAAATAAAATACCCATGGCTCAACACATAATTATCTTAGCGATGCGACGTCGCAACGCAAAAATTGGCGATATTTAAGAACTAAAGTAATAACTTCATTCAACTGTAGGTTTCCAATTTTCGCGTTGCGATGAAGCATCGCTATCATGTCTGTCGGCTCTATTAGAACTCCAATTACTCACTGCTCAATGGAGTTCAATCTATCACTATCTTTATGTCTCGACGGTTATCGGTCAAGAGAACTCTTATTATTTCTGAAGCGTGTCGATCTTTAGTAGAAGCAAAGATCAGAATAAAATATCACTCGACCTTAATGTAAATAAATGGCTTGTAAGGACGGCTACTGAAGTCTTATAAACTGATGAAGACGAAGGTAGATGCTAGAGCTACAATCGGTTATCGTTAACGAAGTGATATTAGATTCACAGTGTCAGTTGGGTCTTTAAATGCCAACAACCTGTGAAAGTTCATGGAAAAATGTGACGTCATGCCTGCAGTCTCCTATAGGTCAAATATTAAGCCGCGTGTCAATCAAACTGATGTTTGACCGACAGTCTTGTATACTGGTATATGTAGGTAAGGTGGTATACTCAACCCATTAGGCCTCATTTACGGAGACTCGGGACGTCGCGCGTCGCGTGCGGCGTGGCGTCTCGCAGCGCGTCGTACGATTTTTCTGTTTACGGAGCGAGGGCGCGAGCAGCGGCCCGCATCATCACACGCGCAAACACAAACAAATGGCAATGTACGATGTTGTTTATGAAGATGCGGCGCGTGCAACGCCGCGGGTCCCGCCCCGGTTGACGCTACGTTTTACAGTGGACGGAGAATTACAGGAATAGCTGGTCGCAACGCAGCGTGCGCCGCCGCGATAAACGTCGCGTGCGACGCGGCGATGCCATCCGCGGGTTCCGCCTGCATTTCAAGCAAACGCGTGTTAAATCGCTTCTCCGTAAACGCTCTGATACAACGCCATATGTTTGAATTTAGTGCGGGCCGCACCGCACAACGCGACGCGCGACGCCCCGCGTCTCCGTAAATGAGGCCTTATTGTTCCACTGCTAGGCACGGGCCTCTCGTCGGAATGAGGAGGGTTTCGGCCTTGGTTCACCACGCTGGCCTGATGCGGGTTGGCAGACTAGACACATTATCGAGACCTTCTTGAAGCCCTCTCAGGCTGTTAGGCAAACATCTTGAGCAGGTTTACTCTCGACGTGTTCGAAAAGTCAGAGATGCAGGCAGGGATTGAATCCAGACTCGTCTACGGAAGCAACAAGTTAGCAGCTTTTGACGGCAATAATGATGGTTTACGTAGATGTAACTAGTGCGGTCGCTGACTTGAAATGTTTACCACCCTAAGGTCTATAATTGCTTGCAGATTCGTTTTTCATAAGGTCGCTCGGTCGCTCGCAAAGAATTGACAGGACAAAGATGCTTTTTTCTTAATTGACATAAAAAGGTTAATTTAAAAAGGGTTTATACTAGGTAGCATAGAAAAAGAAATCAACCTATTTAGTAAATTCAATCAAATTCACTCTATACAACTTTTGACTAGACACACATACCTAAAAAAACCGGCCAAGTGCGAGTCGGACTCGCGCACGAAGGGTTCCGTATCATTATCTATAAAAACGGCAAAAAAAATATGTCTGTTGTATGGGAGCCCCTTAATACTTATTTCATTCTGTTTTTTAGTATTTGTTGTTATAGCGGTAACAGAAATACATCATCTGTGAAAATTTCAACTGTCTAACTATCACGGTTCATGAGATACAGCCTGGTGACAGACGGACAGCGGAGTCTTAGTAATAGGGTCCCGTTTTACCCTTTGGGTACGGAACCCTAAAAAGAGTTCATAACATCAAAAAGTGGTTAATAGCCTTCTTTTTTAGAATCGACGCTTCACAATTTTAAAAAGTAATACTTAAGTATTGTTGATATGACATCTAGAACCTTATTGCGCACAGTATGTTACAGAATCGAATTTGAAATCTGATAAACATACAATTAGAACCTTTATTACAAAAGATGGTTTAAACCAAGACTAAGTTAAACCCAGGTTTAAAATATACCCATCACTTTCTTATGTCATATAACAGAGACGGGGCTATTTTAAAACCTAGGTTTTTCTTAGACTATCTTTTGTAATAAGGGGGTTCGAATCCGCAGCTGTACAGCTTTCTGGATGATATCTATAACTTAACTATCTCACGAGATTTATATTTTAGGACCATCAAACAGCAACCTGCGTCTCCGTCCCGTTCAAACTGCGTTGCAATATCGCATTGGCCTCTCCACTGCGACCATCCATTTTCCCGGTATCCGTTTTTGAAAACAGTCCTACGAACAATCTGAATTTCGTCCGGAATACTTTCGGTCCGGTCGCATTGCCAGAGGTCAGCGAATTCAAATCCCGGACCGTTAAACAATTCGGCTTGGAAGGGTTTGAATACTGACCGGCAATTCAAGTATTCTTTTTAACGCATGCGATTTTTATGCCGTTTCGGATGTAAAAGAACTAATTTGTATACCTAGGTTGTTATTTAATGCAACTTAGTAAATATCAACCGAGGTGATTAAGCAAACCTTAGCCGTTCGTTATGTAGAAAAATCCCCAGGAACTCAAGTATCTTGTTGTCCCCACAACATTGCATAAAAGAGCCTCCAGTAGTGACGATACTAAGGTACGCTTACCCGCTACCACAGAACTTATAATATGAGAATAGAAATGGTATCAATTGTAACAAATAGAACTCAAACTACAAAAATTAACAATCACATCACCAGTCCACTTCCTATAACATGCGGTGTGCCCCAGGGCTCTGTCCTTGGCCCGAGTCTCTTCCTTATTTATGTAAACGAACTCTGCAATTATAATCCAACACACGGAAATATTTTTTCCTACGCTGATGATACAGCACTTTTATTTCAAGGAGAGACTTGGGCCGAAACTTGCTCTTTTGCTGAAAAGGGCCTCCACCAAATATCAAAATGGCTAAACTTAAACCTTTTAACCCTTAATGTCAATAAATCCAAGTATATTACTTTCTCAATAAATAAATCCACACAACCTACTTCCAGTTTCTCCCTTAAAGTTCACTCATGTAGCAATGATAACTCAATGACCTGTTCTTGTCCTCCACTTACCAGAACCAACAATATAAGGTACCTTGGCGTTCACCTTGATGATACTCTATCCTGGAGTGCTCACCTGGACCTCTTATCAGCTAGAGTACGCAAGACGATTTGGCTATTTAAAAAACTCCGAAACGTAGTCAAACCACCCCTGCTAAAAATTGTTTACTACTCTCTGGTTCAGTCGATCATTCAGTATTGCATACCGGCTTGGGGTGGGGCGTGTAGGACGAAAATAATACTTGTTGAAAGAGCACAAAGATCGTTGCTAAAAGTAATGTTACGTAAACCCTTCCGACATCCAACTCACACACTATACAAAGAATCTCAAATTCTGACGGTAAGACAGTTATTTGTCCTGCACGCTACGCTCCGCAAACACAAAGAGTTAAAGTACGATCCAGGGTTCAATTACTCTTCGCGTAGAAGAAATAGGGTCTGTGATTCCGTCGCGCATCGCACAGCCTTCTTTAAGAGACAACTGCCTTTCCTAGCGCCTTACCTGTACAACAAAATTAATTACCTCTTAAATATATATCCTAAAACATTTAAAGCATGTAAAGGGATGATCAAGACTTACCGTGGAATGGGGTTACTTTGATTCACGGGGTGACTTTGATAAAAACTTAATAATTTTTTAAAACCGAAATTTCTCCTTTTCTAAACGCAAGCGTACGATTTTAATTCTTGGGTGTGCATCACTGAATGTCACTCTTTGTCAATGCCCAAGCGCTGCACGTACAAACTGAACGATATTGGAGCGTTTCATAAAAAACTGTGAGTATTGCATTTCAACTATTTCAAAGGCTTAAATAACTTTACGGGTACCGGATTGGATATGAAAGGTGCTAG